>OW026359.1:39916371-45188126 GCA_932273835.1 Sarcophaga variegata
GCTGGTATAGCTGATATAGCTGGTATAGCTGGTATAGCTTGCTAGTATAGCTGGTATAGCTGATATAGCTGGTATAGCTGGTGTAGCAGGTATAGCTGGTATAGCTGGTATAGCTTGCTAGTATAGCTGGTGTAGTGTTTCATGCGAAGAGGTATGAAAGTAATGAAAAAAATGGTTATAAACTACAGTCAAAAGAAAAACACCTAATCAGTGTAAGATTGGAAGAAGATTTGTAGACAACTTAATAAACAAATTATATGTTGATTGAATAGCAAGAATAAAGGAAATAAAGGAATAATTTATTGGATGCAGATTGTAGAAAGCACGATATAGCGTACTCAAAATCAATGGATATAGACACAAGCCATCAAGCAGATCGTGATCAGGTATAAATCAGATCGTGACCAGATAGCAAGCAGTTCGTGATCAGATATAAAGCAGATCGTAATCAGATACAAAGCAGATCATAATCAGATAGCGAGCAGATCATAACCAGATCAGTTTATATTTCTATTTCTTCAACTTTTGATTATGAGCAATACTTGACAAGAATTTGTTATTTATTATGCAGGTGTTCATCCTGTATACACTAAACTGCGATAAGAATCTATTATTCCTAGAAAACTATCTTGCAGGTGTTCAACCTGTATACATTAAAACGCGATAAGAATCTATTATTACTAGAAAACGATCATGCAGGTGCACATCCGTTTACTATTTCTTCTACATTTGATCATGAGCAGTACGTGACAAGAATTTCTTATCAATTTAAAATTGCAAATCCTTCTAATTAAATCATACAAAACTAAAAAGACACAACCAACCTACTCTTTCTTATCACATTTAAAATTAAAGATCCTTCTAATTAAATATAAAAAAAAAAAATAAAAAACAACTACACAACCAACCCACCCTTTCTTATCAGTTTATATTTCTATTTCTTCAGCATTGAGTATGATAATACGTGCCAAGAATTTGTTATCATCTTAAAATTACAGATCCTTCAAATTAAATCACACAAAAAATAAAAAATAACCGCACAACCAACCTACTCTTTCTTATCACATTTAAAATTAAAGATCCTTCTAATTAAATATACAAAAAAAAAAAATAAAAAACACACAACAACTATATTGGTGCAGATCCCTTTTCTATTTTTTCAGCATTGAGTATGATAATACGTGCCAAGAATTTACTATTAAAAAACGATCATACACATTACATGTTACGCACACACTCATTCTATTCGTCCAAACATTCGTACATAAATTTTCACATTACATGTTACAAACCTATCGACTAACCGACACTACCGACTGTAGCGTAGGCATGAGCCAAATTTTGTATGAAATAATTGAGCTAGAAGCGGCATAAACATACTACTCACAGTGTTTCAAAAGAAAACAATAAGGACAATAACGTATTTTATTAAGCCGTAAGAAAGAGACAACTAGATACATACTACGAAAAGACTACTAAACAAAATCAAAGTGGTGTCATCAATGTTATTATTTTTAATGTAATTTTTTTTATATGAAGTTTGACAATTAAGTTTCACAGAAAGTTCATGTATAAAAGACAAAAGTAAATAATCAGCATCATTTAATAGTAATTCTGCCTCGCTCAAAATAAAATGAAATAAATTTGAGTATGTAACAATTTTGAAAGAACGACATTATTAGTAACTGTTATTTGGCAATTTCAATCACTGTAGTTACCAGTGAATTATCAATCACCGTGATTTAATCACAATTTTGAAAATATCGCTCATCTCTACCGTGTACTGTTTTTAATGCTGTTGCTCGCATACAATAACAAAAAAACAAGATATTATAGTTGTTGTGGTTACTATATTCACTAATTAGTTTGGATATTTATCAAGGCCAACAGAAGAACACTTTTTTCAATTATTTTCAATTATATTAAAGGTGTACGGAAGTCATACAATCACCGCGAAAGCCAGTTCTAAAACAAAGCCTAGTAAAGTCAAGATTGAGGGAATCGTAGCAGTCTAAGGACAAACAGAGAATAATTTTTTGAAATACACAAAGCTTTTGTAACCTCCACTCCACAGGGTGTCTCACTTATTGGATGCTGCAATACTAATGTCTGTATCCAATTCCCCTATTAGACAACATTTTCTCTTGTCTTACTGTTTGTAATTTATAGGATTTGGCCATAACCATACCAGAAACATGTGCAAAACACGTGATTATGATGAACAGTTCTGAAGCAGCGATAGATATCTTGAGCGGTCATGAACCGAATGTTAAGAGCTTGTGCAAGTTACCAGTTCGGAAACCTTGAGTTTCTCTCTTTTTGGTTTAGCGAGGAGAATAAATTCAGATTCTAACGGGTCAGCATACATTTTTTTTCTCATTGCTTGTGATGCCAATGCCCATTTAAATTGGAAAAGAAGTAATAAATCATGTTCAGTACCGTTAAACTGAGGAATAAAATTGAAATTCGTGAAAAACACACCATACTCTGAGACAATTATAGCTTTCACATTTCATTATTGATCGATTGTTTTTGCAGTGTGTTAGAGAATACTGCCAAAGAGTCGCACTCTAAAGTTTTTCAAATTTGGTATGGTGTTGTTATCATACAGTGTAATATATTCACTGCTGAGATGTATGACAAAATTTAGACGGTCATCCATATACTGAAGGAAATTTGAGTGTTCGTTTGAAGTATTCCATTTACTTGTCTGCCGACTTTAAAAACACTCATCATAAAACGCATGTTTATTTGACGTGTTTAATTTTCACTCCAGTTGGTATTTACAATGATGCTAAAGTCAAAAAAACAATCGACATCGTTTAAATGAACGATTTTCTGTGTACACAATTTAATCATTTTTGCTAAGGAAATGTAGTTTTGATGTTAAACATCATCTTTGTAGTATTTATCGTTATATGAATATATGTATATGCTATAAGTTACATTAAAAATATGTTTTTGAGCAGCAAACAAAATTTTTAATGAGCTTTAATGCTTTCACACAAAATCTACATTTTTACATTAAAGTCGTAATTTTTGATTACAAGAGTGTAAAATTTTACAGGAACATCTATTTTGTTACAGTGCATTGTAATCAATCATGAAGTTGATTTTGAATTTTGTGTTATGTGACGATATGAATGTAGTTGCAACTAAATTGCAACGTATATTTTTGCCGTTGCGCTAAAGTATTATGTCCCGTTAGTCCCTAGCTTCTCACACCACTCATGTTGTGTGTGTTAATTTTATATATATGAGTGACGAGACCTACAGTTTAAAGTCGACTCTGAACAATAGATTTTTGAGAAACTTTTCATGGCAGTTTTATTTTTACTCTCAGAGTTTTTGCCAGTAATCTGCTGAGCGGAAGTCGCCGAATAAATATTTCTTCATATTTCGTTCAGTTGGAGATGCCTGACCTGTGGTTTGAACTGAGGCCTGACGACCAATAAGCCAACACATTACCTACTACACCATGGCGTCTTCATTTCTAGGTTTTCAGACGTGTTAAAATACTTAAGGCATTGTATTTATTGTTAATTGGTGATAAGAAAGTGGAACTTCGATGTATCGGTCTTATTATCGATGTTTTTTAATCCGCAAAAACAGTAATTCTATTGAACTGAACCTTTAAAGAATAAATTTAATTCAGAAATTCAGATACAAAACAAAAAACGGCTGCTAAAAGAAATGAAAATAATTCTTTGGAACTGAAACTAAAAATAATAATTTTTTATTATGTTCAGGAAAAATTTTAAAAAATTTTAAAATTATGACTTTTGTTCAAGACGTAAAGAATCAATAAATTTAAATTCAGTATACAAAACTAAAGCTTGTAACATGGCTATTAATGGATTCGAAATTAATACAATATTTTCCATTGCTTTGTAGAAATCGCCTTCAACTACAAATTACACTTAACTTTCGCTTTTTAGTGCGAATAATTATTTTTTATTGAAACATCAGCATTTACATGAGGCAAAGCAAACAAAATATGTAACAGTTTCAATAAAATTGGAAATAGAACCTCGTCTTTTTCATTGTTATTAATTTTATTCAAGATTGTTCCATACTACTTGGCTACCTGTCCAGTAGACTATGGCGGCCGAAATTTTTTGAACGTTAATAGTTTGCCCGAGTACAGGACAAGTGCAATTTTTTAATTATTTGTTAAAAATTTTGAAATTTTCCATTTAAATACTTCCTTTCTGAAATTCGATAAATATGGGTTACATTGTTACATACTCGTACATCATTTAATGTTCAAAATCCACATTCAACAATCAAGCATAAACCCTGTAACACATTCGCAACGTGGAGTTGCTGGCTTCCCATAGTTTTTAATGGAATTAATATTTCTGTATTAAATTTTAAAGAAGGCAGCATAGGACTTGTTTATACACAAAGATGTGGGTTTGAAATCATACTTCGAAATATTTTTGTTATTTATTGTAATTATTCTTATTTGTACATATTTTTCAATAATTTTCAAATTTCATTTCATTGTAAGTCAATATTCGTTATTAGTATGGTATGCTTGAAAACAGTTTTCAATATGTAGGGGAACTTTACACCTCCTACACATACATATGTATATGACGTATCTCGACGTACTTTGTGCGAATCACATGCACGGCATCCTTTTTTTCACAGTCTTACCGTTGCTCAAATTTTTCGCTAATTCGCTAAATTAGAATGTGATATATCCATATATTCCATTAAATTTTTCGCTAAACTCAGCATGAAATCGTGAAATCTAATTATTGATTGCGAATCCAGTATTTAACAAATACAGAATGAATTAAATATGGCGCAATGAAGAAGTAGAAAAAGACCTTCATAGTCCATTTTAGAGTTTTTCTAAATATGGGGTTATAGGCAAGATATTGATCGGCAAGATTGATACCATTCATGTATTGATTGTAATATATGATGCAGTGCGGTTTCTTGATGAAAAGTTGGCTATTTCGGTTGATTTTATTAGAATCGATCATGTCGGCATTATGAATAGTAGAAATCATTTGAATATTGCGCTTATTTTTTACTGTTCCATACTTGTATCATAATTTCATTTCTTCGCTTGTAACGTGTCTCTCCATGTCGTAATTTTATACTTCTTAAAACATTCGCTACTCCCCGATTTGATGTTATTGTCCCACAAACTCTTACCTTGTGTAACAATAATAAGGGATTTTAAGAAAAATGTGACACTTTTTATTATTCACAAACAGGAAATAATAATTTCTTTATGAGGAATGAAAAAATTCGTCCGTATAAGTGGTTAAAAAGACTACAAAAACTATTAAAAGTATGTACTGCACACCCAAAAAGCGAGCGGAGCTTATCCAATTATTGTTTTTCTCTCTTCTTATTTTTTGATGTTTTAAAACTTTTAAATTAATCAGAATCGTTATGTAGCGCAAATTAGTTAGTGGTGACACCTGAAGTCAAATTAATGCAAATGGAATTCATTTAAACTGTCGACGGTTTTCCGAATCTCTGGTTTGAGATGAAAAAAACAATCAAAATTGATAATATACTCGCAGTGTTATTAAGAATTTTCCTTTTTAAATATTCTCAAGATTATTGTTTTAATTTTCTAATGAAAATACATTTTAAAAATGATTAACATTTATTGATTCTACCCTATATGTACATACATATGTATGTATGTATGTAAATATGTATACTTTATTATCAATTGAAATGAGTATTCAAAATGATCTTTTAGCAGTTTTTCAACAACTCAAATTATTTATTTTCTTCATAACAAAAACAACATGTAGTTGGTACATATTTGTTACAAATTTAATTGTAATTATTTTATTTTGTGTGTAAATATGTGTTCAAATTGAAAAAAAAAATTTTAAAAAAGGCAAAAGCAAAAAAAAATTAAGAAAATTAAATAAATATTACTGCAGAGATATGTGTTACATTTGAATTTAAATAAAAAACAAAAAGTAATCGGCTGGGCTGCTGGTATCAGCTTATATTCGTCTTGTAAACAATATAAAAATTTTATAAAAACAAAATTAACACCATTTCCATCTCCATAACAGGAAAACATATTCAAAATTGTATCACAGCTCTTATACATCTCCAGGGATTTATTTTAATTTCCTAAAATAAAGATTTTACACTAAAAACAACCAGAAAATCGAATAAACTTGTAGCGAATAAAGATTAATTAAATCAAAAGGGTTGAAGTCGCCGTAGTCTAGTAGGTAGTGTGTTGGCTTATTAGACGTAAGAACAAGGTTCAAACCCCAAGTCAGGCACCTACAACTGAACGAAATATGAAAAAATATTTCTTCGGTGACTTCCCCTCAGCAGATTTCTGGCAAAAATACTGAGAGTAAATAAATGGAAATGAAAAGTTTCTCAAAAATCTGTCGTTCGGAATCGACTTTAAACTGTTGGTCGGCCTCCCATGTATGAAATTAGCACACACAGAACATGAATGGTGTGAGAAGTTAGGCTGCAATCCTGACCGAATGATTGTAATGGCCAATTATGTATGTATGTATGTGTGTAAAACAAAAGAGTTCAAGTAACAGTTAGGTTCGTTGAGCAGGAAAATAAATGCTGGCTAAGCAATGGCATAAAAATAAAATCTTTTTAGGCATCTGACATTAAAACTCCACATAGAAGGCAAATTAGCAATATTGAATTTGACAAATTTAATCAGTTAATGTGTGTGATCGCAACTGGTTTAGTCAGGATTACAAACTAACTTTTTCGCGACATCCATGTTGTGTGCCCTTCTGCTTTAAGTTGGCTCCGAACGGCAGCTTGTTCTTGAGAAACTTTTCATGACAATTTTCTTTTTATTTAAATACTGAGTTTTTTTCTCTTTTTCTGTCAGAAGACTGCTGTGAGGAGATCACCGAAGAAATATTTTTTTATTCATATTTCTGGGGTTTGAACCACGGGCTCACATTAAATAAACCAACACTAGACTTACGTGATTTTACGCAATTTGACAAATTGGCATACATATTTACCTATACGTATGCCTCATGGACAAAAGTTCTTAACAAATCTTACGAATGCTTAACAAAGCAAGCTTTTCACCTTAAAAAAAGCAAACGTATACCACCATCTCGATACGCCATAAGAAGAAAAATCAAACAAAACAAAATAAATAAAAAAAATAATCATCGAAAAATACTTGAAATATTTCGTATTCTACGTATAATACGTTTCATAATAGTTTGGACTAACGTGACCACATTCGTTAAAGAAATAAGGACACCGCGTACCAAATGTCTTCTTTAAAAACATCTACCCTTGCAAATACAAACAAATACAAAAACTACATTTATATCGGGTGTTTATCGATTGTTCATTTCTCATAGAGTGTAGACCATTTATTGTCAGTTTAATATGAAATTCAAGATTCAATAAATAAAGGAATTAAAAAAAACCTATTTTATGTTGGACATCGTTGTAATGCAATATAAAGCTTTACAAATGACTTTCAGTTATCGATTTCATTGAATTAAAACTGAGATTTTCACTTACTAAAGCAAATGGTGTTAAATTCTTATCATTTTGTTTAAATTATGCTCAACGTAATCTTAAATCGTCATTCAGTTCTAAGCTTTCATTCAGTTTAAATGTGCAGTGAATCCTTGAATTACAAAAAATTTACAATCGAGAATGTTGACAGTGAATATTATATTGAATTTACTTTTTTTATTTGTAACACTTTCAGTAACTAAATTGAATGCAGCGGACACTGAGGAGGTGCGTATAAATTTCACGAATTATTTGTTACGTTTCTAAGAATGAGAATGAATTTTTTCAAAAGAAAATGTCGTTTTCATATGTAAACAATTGATTTACAATGGAGTTCAATGAAAATTTTCATTCTGTTTTTATGAAAAATGCAAATCAAAATGTTCATAATTGTATTATGAATGCCAGAGAAGTGTATAATGAATCATGTAATTGGAAATTTAATATCTAAAATGGAATATCTGCAAAAGAAATACCAATAAATCTGATGAAAGTTTCTGATCAGATCAGTGATATACATACATACATATAAAACAAAACACAATTATCTGTTGCTCTATCTGTGGCTAATTTATGCGTTTGAGAATAAGTAGAAGGATGCACATTCATACAGTCGGTCTAAAGAGTGTTCAGACATAGAAAAAATCATTTCGAATCTAATTTTTTGGCGTTAAAAAATCTCTTAATTCCTTCGTTACGAAAACAAAGTTAAGAGCAGGAATTAGAAAAAAATTCAGTACCAAGAAAGTAGTAGATATAGAAACTATGTGGATAAATGTTCATGAAAAGTATATTGAATTATTACATGCTATACTGGTGTTGTTTCCCATTGCTCCAGTATCTCTGTTTTTAACTCTGTTCGAGTTTTATGATATTATCCGGAAGTATTTTTAATGGAAAACAGTTCTTGACTCTTACAAGTAAAGAAGTATTTAACATTTTGACATAATTTGAAAGACGGAGCCTTTACCTTGGTAAAGGAAAATTTATTCGCACTGCTAACAAAACTGCATTTCATTGCTCCATATTAATCGTTTTCAATAAATTACACTTTTCTCCTTAAGTAAATATTAAATCAAAAGCCATTACGTTGTGGTTATGTTCGAGAATTATGTTTTAATTTTGCAATTCATTTAAAGATTTTCTGAACAGTTTGTTAGGTTCGTCATTATAGTTTTGTTTTTTTCAAAGAAATTGTCGGACCCCGAAACATAAGTTATCGGAAGAGACCATCGCTTACAATATAAGGTTCTGTGCTATTCTGTACGAGGCGAATATTTTTCGAGGAATTCTTAATGAATGGTTGTTTCTTTTGAGAACTTGCTTGATTTCTTTATGTGAAACTGTTACACTGAATTATTTCTGTTGGCTCTCTTGCTCATGGATACCCTCGTTTTTTCTGATATGTTCCGGATCGCCCAGTTGATAATCGATTTTCATTTCTAGAGAGAATTTAAAATATTGTGTATCGTTTGCCTTTTTATTGAAAATATCACGAAATGTCGTACACAGTATTTCAGATTTAGATACTTCGAAATAAAATAATTGTAAAACGATGATAACATTTAGAAAGAATCTACTCAACGTTAGAAATCTAATGTAGTAACAGTGTTAAATGCATGACACGTATGATCATTCGGTAAATTAAAGCTCAACTGGAACGATTTTTTATTACAATATTATTAAACACTGATTAGATTATGAATTAATTAAAGCGATTAAACTATTGAAATTTTTTCATTTCAGAATTAATTCCACGTTCTCGTATCATCATTTTTAAATATCTAAAGAAACCAATGTAACCTCGAAATTCCTATAAATTGAAATTTTTAACCTACTTGGCCTTACGATTACTGTTCGATAATAAACCAGGACTATAATATGGATCTCACTAGGATCACATTGGAACAAAAACTTATGTACGTGAAGTGAAAATTGTAACACCACCATGCACCTACACTCCGCTTCTCGCAATTAGCTAAATCCGAAATCAAATAGTCACGATCTTTAATTGAAAATTTCATACCTAAACGTTGTATTGATTAGTCCCCCGTAGTTCCCAAAAACATGCCCAATTTCTTCAGTTTATTCATTTTCGTATCATCGCCTATGGAGAATCCATTATATTTGGCAAAAGTTCTCGTATTATTTTTCGCATCCCCCATTTCTATTAGCAATTCCTTTCATCCATGAAAAGTCGTTAGTGAGCCAACAAACTGTTCCTCATACACATCGCCAAAGCTTTTCTCGTAATCTATCCAATTACAATAGAAGTGCACGGTGCCGTCCTCGTGTCTTTATATCACAATCCAGGTACCGCCTTCTGTTTCTGCATCACATTCAACATAAAACGAATCATTATTGTGCTGCATGACTAGTATTTTGTAAATGCCACTGAGTGTAAGCTGTTGCTTTGGCATAATTTTATTTCAAAATTTCAGTAAATGCTTCAAAAAATAAAAAGAAAATAAAATTAAAAATCCGTGAAATATTGTTTTCATTTTGAATGGATGGTACTTATAAATCAACATTGTAGTGAGTAGGAATGTATCACTTTTGATTTTACCGTCAAGCGAATCAGAACATTTTTATTCGAAATTTTTTTATTAATTTTCAATAATAAAAAAAAAAATAATTAAAAAAAAAATAATTATTTATTCATTTGAGTCTTTTGACCGAATCTTTCATCAACTTTCATAGTGGACTCAGACTTTACACAAGTAAAACAAAAAAAAAAAAAAAACAAGTGAAAAATAAAACATAATAAAAAATAAACACAAACAATAAGTGCGTGTATTATAAAAACAATTTAGTTGTGTTAACTAACAGTTATTGTTCTTAAACAATAATAACACCATGGATGAAGATGCTGATGATACTGATGCTGAAGTAGGTAGCGAGTCAAACGAGAATCTAAACTGGCAGATAATAACAAAACGGCAAAGAAAGAGAAATCTGATTGGATGCCCAAAAATGTATGAGAATAAACGAATGACATTCCACAGTGATGACATTCCATCGAGTAGCAACAAATTTGCTGAGCTTCAGACTGATGATGCTGATGACAATGAAGATAATGCAACAATACCTAAACCACCGCCAATATACATACCAGATGTAGTTGATGTTAATAGTATGATTTGTAATATAGGTAATATTATTTCAAAAGATAATTTTAGTTATAAATAATTAAGAAATAATCAAATCAGACTTATGGTTAAATCGGTTGATTCATATAGAACCTTAGTAAAATACTTAGAAAGTCGAAATATAGGTTTTCATACATATCAATTGAAACAAGATCGTTCATATAGAGTTGTTATAAAGGGACTTCACCATTCTACTCCTATTGAGGACATCAAGGCCGAACTAATATGCCTAGGACATCAAGTTCGTAATGTTACTAACGTGCGAAGTAGATTGACCAAAGAATCATTGCCAATGTTTTATATTGATCTCGATCCTCAACAGAATAATAAGGACATTTATAATTTAAGACACTTAAACAATGCTATCATTACAGTTGAAGCACCTAGAAAAATAAACGACATTGTTCAATGCCACCGATGCCAACTTTTTGGCCATACAAAGACTTATTGTAAGAGAACTTTTAATTGTGTTAAGTGTGGTCTTGGTCATCCAACTGCATAATGCAAAAAAGACTTAAATTCGCCAGCTCAATGTATTAACTGCCTAAAAAGTCACACTGCCAATTACAAAGGTTGTCAAATATATCAGAAATTAATTGCTAAACGACAAACTACTCGCAACCGACAAACCAACTATGCCCCAGACAATTCGAATGAATTTCCTCAATTTAACTCTAATAATAATTACCAGAGAAACAGCCAACAGAATAACAATCTATCTTATTCTGAAGTAGTGAGAAACAATAACTCTGAAAACATTAATTCCAACACAATGGATCGAATCGAATCCATGTTAACAAATCTCCTTAACATGATTACCATGCTAGTATCCAAATTATGCAAATAAATCTACGGTTTGCAATATGGAACGCCAACGGTCTACCAAACCACAAAGAAGAAATTGAAACATTTATAAATATTAATCATATCGACATTTTTCTTATATCTGAAACACATCTTACCGATAGAACATATTTCAATATAAATGGCTTTGACCTAATTCCTTGTAATCACCCTGAAAATAGAGCTCATGGAGGTTCAGCAATCTTAGTAAAAAGGTCAATAAAATATACTATCATAGATGATTATCAGAAACCTCATCTACAGGCTGCCGGAATACGAATAAATTGCAATAACAATGATATATCAATATATTCAATTTATTTTCCCCCCAGACATAATGTTAAATATGATGATTATCAAGACTTTTTTGAAACCCTTGGTACAAAATTCATTGTTGGCGGCGATTTTAATGCCAAACATCCTTGGTGGGGTTCCCGACTTGCCAACCCAAAGGGAAAAGAACTTTATAAAAATGTAATCGATAATCATTTTTCAATTTTAACCTCTGGAAGACCTACATATTGGCCAAGTGATCCAAGAAAAATTCCAGACTTATTAGATTTTGTAATTTACTCCGGTATTCCAGGTAACTTGTTGAATATTTTAGACTCGGATGATTTAAGCTCTGATCACTCGCCCTTGATAGTAAATTATGATACATGTTTACAAACAAATGGAAATTATAAAGCAACATTAACACATATTGACGTGGATTCCTTTAAATACTGGTTAGAGC
Organism: Sarcophaga variegata; assembly: GCA_932273835.1. Lineage (NCBI taxonomy): Eukaryota > Metazoa > Arthropoda > Insecta > Diptera > Sarcophagidae > Sarcophaga > Sarcophaga variegata. The sequence goes on from OW026359.1 coordinate 39,928,624, forward strand.
AAAATATAAATCTTAAAATAAAATTGAAAGAAGCTGTTGATATAGATAATGTCGTTGAAAATTTTACAAATCTCATCCATGAAGCTGCATATTTATCTTCACGGAATGAAGCTGTTGCTAATAACCGAAATAGGGTTTTGGTTTCTGCGGAAATAAGGGAAATGATTAGAGATAAGAGACGTTTGAGACGAAATTGGAAAAGAACGAGAACCTTACTAAATAAAACAATACTTAACAGAGCAAATAAAGAACTGAAAAGAAAGTTACGTGAATATAAAAAAGACCAAGTAAGTAATTATCTAAGAAATATTGGTTACAATCAAAATTCTGAACATAAACTATGGAATGCAACAAAATATTTAAAAAGACCCAGTAAAAGAAATGTACCAATAAAAGATATAAATGGTACTTGGTGTAAATCGGACCTCAAAAAAGCTCAAGCATTCTCACAATATTTGGAGTCAACATTTCAGCCATTCTCTTTTAATGATGATAGTGATCAAAACTATGTTAATGAGTTTTTGGATAGTCCCTGCCAAATGGATTTGCCTATCAGACATATAACCCCCAAAGAAGTTGAACGAGAAATATCAATACTAAACGTTAAAAAAGCGCCTGGATATGACCAAATAGGAGTGAAATACGTAAAAATGTTACCAAAAAAAGCTATACTCCTATTAACTTTTATTTACAACTCAATATTGAGGCTAAATTATTACCCCGTACAATGGAAATGTGCGGAAATTATAACTGTGTCTAAACCGAATAAACCAGAAAACATTATAAGTTCCTATAGACCTATAAGTTTATTGTGCACTTTTTCAAAAATATTTGAGAAAATCTTTCTGAAAAGACTTCAGCCAATTTTAGATAATAAAAATATCATTCCGGAATATCAGTTTGGCTTTCGTCATCAGCATGGTACGCCTGAACAATGCCATCGCATTGTTAATGTTGTTCAAAATGCCTTAGAGAGGAAACAATATTGTTCTGCAGTTTTTTTGGACGTAAAGCAAGCATTCGACAGAGTGTGGCATCCTGGTCTTCTTTTCAAACTAAAATTACTTCTCCCTGCACCTTTTTATTTAGTTCTTAAATCATACTTAAGTGACCGTTATTTTTATGTTAAAATCAACAATTCTGTTTCGGATATATGTGAAATAAAAGCTGGAATTCCACAAGGCAGTGTACTTGGCCCTGTTCTTTACACTATATATACATCAGATATGCCTTTTATGGAAGATGTTACAGTTGCCACATATGCCGACGATACAGCATTAATTGCAAATAATGATTGTCCAACAGAAGCATCGAATGTAATTCAAAACTATATAAATAGCATAGCAATATGGCTTAAAAAATGGAATATTTGTGTTAATCCTGATAAATCGGTGCATATAACTTTTGCATTAAGAAAAGGCGATTGTCCTTCAATTTTTCTAAATGGCGAACAAATACCTAACTCTAACTGTGTGAAATATCTTGGAATGCATCTTGATAGAAGATTAACTTGGAAAGACCATATAAAAAGCAAAAAAGAACAGCTTAATATAAAAACAAAACGCATGTATTGGTTACTTGGCAAAAAATCTGAGCTAAGTTTGCATAATAAACTGTTGCTCTACAAAACTATCCTCAAACCCATATGGACATATGGAATACAGTTGTGGGGAACTGCGAGCAATTCGAATATTGAAATTCTGCAGCGTTATCAGTCTAAAACTCTAAGAATGATATTAGATGCTCCTTGGTTTATTACTAACGATAATATTCATAAAGATTTAGGAATATCTAAAGATAAAAATGAGATCAACAAATTTAGTAGGAAATATATTGACAGACTTAGTAACCATAGTAACACTCTAGCGATTACTTTACTAGATGAAAGTGAGGAAATTGTAAGGCTTAAAAGGTTTCATGTTCTAGACCTACCATTTAGAAAATAAAAAAAATGTAAATATGTAAATATTATTTAAAAAATTATTATTATTATTAATTATTTTAATATCCTTCTTTGTTAGTCTCATTGGAGATTAATACTAATGTAATTTTTTATTTTTTTTATTTTTTTTATTATTTTTTATTTTTGTTACTCAATTTGCTTATTATTGTATTAAAATAGATTGCAAATAAATATATGAAAAAAAAAAAAAATTAAAAAATTTTGAATGGATAAAATCATGACGAATTCATATCAGGTGGTGTTATCCCATATGAGTGCTTTTTCAAGTACACATTAATGTCAAATATTTTGTTTGCGTACAGTGAGCAAAAAAAAAGCATACACTTACTACCTCGAAATAACTTTTGAACAAAAAAAGTAATTTATTGTCCTTTTTCTTTAAAAAGCTTAAAAACTATATTCTGATTACAAGCATTTCTCTATTGGTTAGGTATAAAGAAAATAATTGTCGAAACTAAGAAATTCCCACATTTTTAGGCATAAAAGTGATAATTTTTTGACTATGGCGACCGGATGTTCTAGAAAGTCATCTTAAACAAAATCCTGTGGAATGTTTTATTTTTTAGTTTTTTATAATAAGTGTACACAGTTTTCTACGCTTCCTACTATCCTCCTGAAGCTTAACGCCCTTAGTGGTAGCGCATATCAGCCCGTATTTAAAAAATATTGTTTTTAATTTTTTTTTATAAATAAAAAGAAACAAAAGAGATATAATGACACAAAATACCAAATTTCATTTGAAATATACATGTTGTTTTTGTTAAAAAAAAACACTGCGAATTGAGTTGTTGTTTTTTGAGTTCGCCTGAATAAAATATTTGTTTGAATTTTTTTTATATTTTGATATTTTTTGGTAATCAAACTTTAAAGGAACCGAATATGTTAATCATATATACCCGTACATACATATATTGTACAAATAAATTTCAAATGGTGTTAATTTGAATCTATACCAGGTGTTACCAAAAATTTTTTCGTTATGTATTAGTGAGTAAGGGAGAGAAAATAAGTTGAGAGAATTTATTTATTTACAGCCATAGAAAAGTGTTAGTAATACACGCTCTTTTGATTTTCATTTCATCAACATACACTGTCGGACAAAATAAAGTGCGGCTTGAAATATTTTTTGTTTTTTGATTAAAGCATATGTTTATTGCTTTCAAATGTTTATAAATTATAGTTTAATTTTTAATTCGGTTAATATTTTATCTAAAAAGTATCTTAACATTGAATTCTTTCTTTATATTTTCTATTTATAATAGAAACTATATGGCACATAAAGAATTTCAAGTGACAAAATAAAGTAACACTTCACTAGAAAATATTATAAATAGTTAAATAACTTCAAAATTTAGTGCGAAGTTGCTCCTCCATTGTTATTTATGACTTCTCTCAATCTTTTCGGCATACTTAGCGCAAGGTTCTTCAAAGTACTTGTAGGAATTGCCCTCCATTCACTTTGCAGTTTTTCCCAAAATGTTTGAATATTTGTTCTGGACTCCATCGGGATTTTGTCATCTGAGGTAGCCCAAAGATGATCTATGGGGTTTAAATCTGGGCTTTAAGCAGGCCATTCAAATTTTTCTACATTATTTTCTTCGAAATATGTTTTAGCGACTTTACTCGTGTGCTTGGGTTCGTTGTCTTGTTGAAAGACAAACTCCCCCATGCCCATTTCCTCCTCACTGCTGTAAAGATTTTCTTCCAAAATATTTACATAGTACTCTCCAGTCATTTTGGAATCAATTTTATCGCATCTACTTATTCCTGAAGAGGAAAAACATCCATGAGGCTGCCTCCACCATAAAGATTTAAATAAATAAATATTTACATAAATATGCCTGAATCATTTTGGAACAAAATTATTTGAACAGACGAGTCAAAATATGAACTAAAAAATTGCAAAACTCGAAAAAGAGTGTGCTGTGAACCAGCACAAAAGGCTTAAATCGAAAAACCTTATCCACACTGGAAAACATGGTGGAGGCAGACTCATGGTGTGGAGGTGTTTTTCCTCTTCAGGAATAGGTAGACGTGATAAAATTGATTCCAAAATGACTGCAGATAGAGTTTCACATAGTAGGTTTCTTAAGAGTCCTTTCAGTCCACCGCAATGTGTTTATAGTTCGACTCTAGTACAGCATCAAGTCCCTTCAAATATTTCGTAAGCGATGATGATTTTCAATATTCCATATGATTTTTGAGCCATTTTGTGCATTTCTTAAGTTACATTTTATTGAAAGGGGTCAGGACAGCCTGTTAAGCTGTTAGAATGAAGCTGTTATAATAAAGCTATCCATCTTTGGCTTAAAAATTAGACCATGTTTTTAAGATAAATAAAAATTAAAAAATATAAAAAACCCATTTCTTATTAATAGAAAAAAAAGCGACCGACAAAACAGAACATTTTTAACATAAAATATTTTTTTTTATTTGAAATAAAATGATAAAGCATCCGCCACACATGTGTTATTGTCGCAGTCTGATCGACAACTAAATTCAAAAGCACAAGAATGCGTGTGAGTTCTCTCTGCACAATTGTACTATGAAATGGTAAACCTTGATCTATCTATACAATACTGAAGTGCCACTGCATCTAATAAAATTAAAATTTTTCCTATCATTTTTTGTGTAAAACATCATAACGAATATCGAAGAATTGCAGATCTGGATGATTTATTGTAGATCTGAGTGGCTATTCGATTCAAATTAATGTAAATAAAACTCACACTGAAGTGGTATGAATAGTAAAAGTAATGAAACTTTTTTTAAATTAATTGATGAAGATGAAATTTAAGCATTTGCCTTGACTTTAAATCGTTTAATCGTTCCTTCATTTAATAGAAATCTGTGAATATTCTTGAAAGGGGTATACAGAAAACTGATTGCGGGAATATTGTATAAGTACCCGAAAGATAAGATAAGTAGTGAAATATGTGGAATACAAATAAGGCGTATGATTAATATTTAATTGATGACAACTAAATATTACTCATACGTATACATTTGAATCTGTATTACATGGTAAATGTTTAACACTATTTCTACCAAAAGAGTCATAACAACTTGAAATTTATTTCAAAGTTTAATAATTTGTTCTCAGTTAATGTTTTGACAATTCATATAATAATTGTTAAATTTATTTAGTGTTATCATTTACCTCAGTAAATGCGTACATGATATACCTAATTTTACCATGAGGTGTCTTTAGACACCTTTCCGATTTTTCTTACAGCAAGAAAGAAACAAAAAACACCTTTTGGTCGAAATAGGTATACACAAAATTGTGGTAGAAATAGTGTTAAGGTGTTTTTAATACATTCCTTGAGAAAAAAAATAATTATAATTATTATACGCGAATTTAGTTATGCCAACAATATTTCAATTCTATCAATTATCCAATGTTTGGAAGCTTACGGAAATAAGTGAAGCGCTTTAATCTTCCGAAGTACTAAGTGCTCTATAGACGCATATAGATAGTTACACTGCGGATCAGCATACATTATTTTATTTTGTCATTGTTTGAGAAGTCAATGTCCATTATAACTTAAAGTTTTACAATCACTAACAAGTATGTTTGTGGACAGGTATAGAATTATAAACCAAATGAATATTTCGACACTGGCATTCTGCATGATCCTTAAAAATTACCAACGCGATTAAACTAAAGAAGGAAAGGTTGGCCTTACACAACACAGTGCATAGCATTGTCAACAATTTGCCAAAAATAGTTGACAACATGTCACAATTTCGTAATGCATTGCCGATAAGCCGTGTGCAATAATATACAGAAATTTAGCAACGAAAGTCGTCATTGTAGATGGCCGTTTATTGTCATTTCTCAACTGAAATTTTTAGGCTTTCAAATAAAAATTCTTATTTCAAACTGGACAAATGGAATGTGATGCATGACTTTATTACTGTGAGTACTGCGGCTGGCCTTTTCCAATGTGTAAAATTTTTAAAACACTTCTTTCATTTCCTTTTAATAACCTAAATCGATTGAGGTGCCCTGTTCACACGTACAAAAATAGTGTCGAAGTACAAACACTACTGTTGTGTAGGTCAAATAGCTTTTGTTGGTTTGTTTTGCTATTTCTCTTGGTTTTTAGTATCTTTCTTTAATATTCCTCTTGGTTGACAGTTTTTTTGAATTCTTTTCTTGCACTCTCTGGTAAATTCTTTATTATTGTTGTTGCGTAATACTCGTATCTGAGATTTAACACAACATTCAACGTATGGTTATTTGTGTGAATTTAGGTTCTTTTTCTTCTTCTTTTTAAAAACAAAAATAAATATTTTATTAGAGTTTTCGGCTAATTTACTCATCTTTATTTATTTATTTTAATCAAAACAAGCCATACAATTAGTGGTTTGTGGCGTAAACTCGCCTATCTACACAAAATGCCTCATGACACGTCTCCGAATCTATCTCTTTTGTAATAAAAATGGCACTCATCTCATATCTGGTGGTTCAAATATAGTCGGTTGTATGTTATAAAAAACTGAATTCTCTGCAAACCATACGCAGAGAAACCTCTTTATAGCAGAAGGAAGCAATAAAAAAAACTTCATTTACCCTGCAAGAAACTTTTGGCTGTTTATGCTGAGTATAGAAACATAATGTTTTCTTGTATAAAAACTTAAATTTATCATAAACACAGAAATACAAAAGAAAACAAAAATATGATTGTGGCAACACTGATCATAAGAACGACTCCAAATACTCACAATTGAAGAAATATTCTTTCTATTATTTTTATAAAATTGGATACATGCTATGGATGTGTTGTAGAAAACGCCTTAAGAAATTTTTATGAGGTCCAAAGGTCTTCACAATGGGTAAACGTATGTTTAATATGAAACAAAGTTCAACTCTGTCTGAGTAACAGCTAACAATCGATGTCCGCGAAATATAAATGTTTAGTTTTTTTTTTAAATTTGGCAAATAGTACAGTGAAGCAACGTTGTTAAATTGTAAAACGATGGCATTTAGGGAAAAGCTACTCAATCTTAGAAAATATCAGGCTTATGCAACAGCGCCAGATGCATAATTTGTGTGCTCATTTATTTACTAACAAATCAATTTCAAATTCTTTATTACAATGTGTTTTTATACAACAATTATTATAAAATTATTAGAATTATTTAATTTATGAATTAATTGCACGTCTTCGTATCATCATTTTAACGTATTTAAGAGACGCATCGTGACCTGTAAATTCATACCAATTTATGCCTTTACCATAACTGTTGTCGCTATACTTTCCATTAAGATTGCTACGGAAAAAGAATTCTAATGTTGCACTCATTAGGAATACAATAAAAATAAATTACCTTCTGTGACAAGTTTTATACCACCATGCGCCTGTATAGGTTTCCGCGCAATTACCAGAATTAATATCGTTGTCACGATCTTTAGTTGAAAATTTCATACCCAAATGGTATGTTAATGAATCTCCCGCAGTTCCCGTAAAATTTCCCAGTTTCTTTAATTTATACAATTCCGTTTCGTCGCCTTTGGAGAATCCATTATATTTGGCAAAAGCTCTTTTATTTTTCGCATCCTCCATTATAATTAACAATTCCTGTCGTCCCTGGAAATTTGTTAGTGCATACAGGTTTTTTAATCCAATAAAATTTTCTCCATCCACATCACCAAATACCTTCTCATAATCCTCCCAATTACGATAGAAATCTATGGAGCCGTCTTCGCGTCTTTGTATCACAATCCAGCCTCCACCATCAGTTTCTGCATCACATTCAACATAAAACGTTTGATTACTGTGCTGAGTGACTTGAATTTCGTAAATGCCACTGCGTCGAGTGCAAGCCGTTGCTTCGGCACAATTTTTCGGTTGGATTTCATTAACGCTTAAAAATATAAATTCCAGTTAAAAATATCTAATATTGTATTGTATTGTATTTGTAATGATTCAAGTTTATATTTTAAACTGTTATTGTTTGATTTTTAGTAGCATAACTTGTAAATCATGTATCCATATATGTATGCATAATACAAATGAATCCCATCTTAAGGCCGCAAATTTATAGTTCACTGCACCATTTCTTATTTCGTTCAAATAAAATTGTAGTTTTTCTTACCATTTTCTGGATAAAGCATCATAACGAATATCGAAGAATTCTAGATCTGTGTGAACAACAATGGAAAATAATCAAAATTTTCAATAATAAATGCAAATAAAACTCACGCTTTGGCAAAGTATCCTTTCTATTGCGACATTCTTCGATACTAAAATTATTAAGAAACGAATTAAATATTATTTAAGGAAGTAATTTTTATATGATTTAGGGCCAGTATTACAACTTGCCGTTAACTAAAGGGATGATTTTAACGGACAGATAAATTGTTTTTCATTATTAATGTGGACGATAAAGTAGAAGTGAGCGTTAAGCTAAAGGGCAGATCATCCTACCGGTAACTTTTAAAGTTCACTTTATTTTTGAACTTGCCATATTATATATTATTTTCAATACGGCAACTTCAAATATAGACAAAGTGAGCAAATACAAGAAAAAAAGAAGCTCGTCCTTGACACTGCGTTTAAAAAAGAAAACTAATCTAATTGAGCAATGTTATCAACATTGCTCCGACACTGCCATATTTTTGAAAAAGTTAACTTTATTTTATCATTAGGTTGTAATAACGAAAAAAGAGTTAAAGGTGACTTTAAAGTTCACTTTAATTAAAGTTACCTTTAACTAAACCCAACTTTAACGGGAAATTGTAATAATGGCCCTTAATTTTTTACCTCAACTTTATCTCGTTCATTGTTTCTCTCATCTCATTCAGGTCCGCGTATATTTCCTTCAATGAACTCACGCTGCCATTAATAATCGATTTGCTACACTGAAAAAATTAAAATAATCCCAGAGTTAGTCCAAGCACTTCTATTCCATTGTCTGTCCATTGATAGTCGAATTTTTAAAAATTAGTACAAAATCTCTGTGTATAAATTGTCACAAAAATTCCTAAATTGTTATACATTAGTATTAAAAATATAATTATTATTTTATTATTAAAAAAAAAACACTGAATTTAAAATTTAATTTTATTTTATATGTATAATACTATATATTTTTTATTAATAATTCCTCAGGAAGGGCTTATTTATTTTAGTTATCATTATTTTTTATTATACTATATAAATAAACAACAAAACAAATGAATTTCTTATATTATATATGAAATGTTGTTTACATTTTAATGTTGGGTCATATTGACCCAAAGGACCATAGGAAGGGCACATCCCAAGGGATGCAGAAGGGTTAATCTAAAATATCACCAATCTGAATTCAAATTCAATAAATCAGATTCAATGAAATTTTTGCTTGCATTCTTTTAAATTTCTTACACTTAAGTATTGAGAAATTAATTCTTAACATTAATTAGAAGCAAAATCCATTGATTATTTTAGGACTTTGAACCAAAAAAAAAACACTTTTTAATAGAGAGAGTTACTAAAATTCTAAAGTGAAATGCTTTATATTTATTCGTACCTCTTTTAACTCCGCCACACACAATTTAGATACGGAAAGTATTACAAATAAAAATAAGAAATTCAATATAATTGTCGAAGACAACATTCTCGATTGTAAAATTTTCTCTCCACTAAACGTTTTAACTAAATGAAGGTTTAAAACTGAATTATGAATTAAGAATACTTCGTTAAATATAAATTAGTCGATATGACGACAAATTAACACCATTTGCTATAATAATTTACATTTCAGTGTTCAATTTCATGTAATCAATTAAATTTCTTCTTTTCTGAACTAAAAATATCCACTTTTTATAGGCTTTGAATACGATTGAAAGGAAAGCCTGTAATTCATGCACCAAATATCATGGAAATATTCTTTGGAAAAGCCTAATTAGTCCGAAATAACTTAATTACGTTTTTCTAATTAGCGAAAGGAAATGGTATACTGGCCCTGAATTATTTACGTACAGAGTGCATCAAAATAAAGGTTACAGTTTTTGTTGTCATTGAGTGGACTAAACGAATTGGAAGTGTGTGGTCGTATTCGAAACATATTTTCTGTTGCTTATGTCATAAAGATAATGTTAACAGCACCTTTTGGATATTTTATATTGCCATCATATACCTTATTTATGTATATGAAATTGTTGTTAAAAAATAATGGCAGGTAGGCAGGCATATTTTGAATTCATAGGCCAAAAGACAAGATACGGGAAATAAAGACGGGGGGACAATGAGAGGGAGTACTATAGCCTCTTTACTATATATCTACCTACTCCTCCGGTTCCACCACAAAAACTCTCAGAGCTATCATATGCCGATGATTTACATAAGTACCACAATAATGCTATCACTGGCCACTAATTTGACTTTTTTATGATCGCAAATTACGATTACCAGCTTTTAAATCAATTGTATCGTTATTCACTTCATGGACAAAAGAAGTGTGTCGAGAATTGAATGTACAACAAAACTGTTACAATAACAACACTTACCTACATGATATACATACTATATACGCTGCTAAGGAGAAACAATTGGTCAATTCACACAAGCCGTTGTATCGTTGTATTCATTATATTGCTGGACGACTATACGACAGTGTATGCTTGTTGTTGATAATTTTCATGTAAAAATCCGATACACTTATAAACATTTTTTTCACATGTTTTTAAAAGTTGTATTGGTTTCGTGCTATCAAATTGTTTGAATGCCAAAAATTATGAAGAAGAATACAGCATACTACAGCATAGCATTGAGCGTTCGCAAAGAACCAAGTGTATTCAATACAACGTACACGATACAAAGTCGTGTGAATTGGCCTAATAAGTTATAACGAGTAGTCGCCGTAGTCTAGTAAGTAATGTGTTGGCTTATTAAACATGCGGCCACAGTTCAAACACCACGTCAGACATTTCGAAACGACTTTGGGGATTTCCTCTCGGCAGATTTCTGGCCAAAACTGTGAGAGTAAATAAAATTGCCATGAAAATCTTATTAAACATTTTTCGTTCGGTCCCACCACTCATGGATAAGTGATGTGAGGACCTAGGTCGTAATCCTGACTGAATGGTTAGAATGACCAATTAAGTGAGTAAGTATTACCCGTAGTGTTACTAAGTGAAAGCAATAATTGAATTGAAACTGAGTATGACATTTTTATAGAATAGAATAGTAGAAATGAAGCGAATTCAGTTGTAATGTTTAACGTGAATGTCGGTACCTTGTATAACATAAAAGACACAGAGTCACTTCTGAGTATAGAATAATTGGAATATTAACAACAAAGACATTGCAGCTTTCAAGTTCTTCACGTCTATTATCCAGCATTTTATGACACATTACTTTAAAATTTGTTTGGATTGTTTCGGTTTGTTTTCTAATTAAAATATTCTGGAAATCAGAGAAGTAGCGTTTACAACTGTTGTCGTATTTCATTTTTGTTACAAAAAATTTTCATGACTAATGAAATAAAATCCGGAAAAGATTATAACTAGAGTGTCTTGTGGTGTGAATAGCTGGTTAGTTTTCGAATTTATGACGTTTGAATGAGCTGTATCGACAAGAAGTGAAGTAAGGAACCTGCGTTATTGTCTTGAGACTTTTGGACAGGCACCAGTCGCGAAATTTTGTGATGCCATATGTATACAATTGAATGTCCATCAGAGTACGTATTCTCCACTATACTACTACTTGATTCTATTCAATTCAACACATTCATTTTCGATAAATTCTAACCACAAAGTAGTCACAATAGATCGGCATTATGAACAGACCTGCTTCATATAAAATATTTTCGATTTAAAAATTTGTTCACTTTAATTAAATTAAATTTTAATTTTGGTTTTGAGCAAATTTCAGGGTCGATTCTATCAAGCTTGCTTATTTAAAAACCATCTAAAGCTTATGTTTTACCGCGCCATTCCCTTTGTGTCCATCACTCTACGTATGTATGTGGCCTGGTTTTTACTACTAAGATAAAAGCAAATAGTCGTTAACAGTATAAATAAATAATTTACTAATAAATTAATTTCTCTATTAAAACTAATTAAAAGAAGATAACACGATGTAAACATTTCTAAACTGCTAATAAATCAATAAACGAAGCCAAGAAGGTATTTTATTTTTCCAATTGATTGTTATTCTCGTTATTCTAAAAATACTAGCGAATGGTAAATAATCGTGTGATGTAGTATTTGAACAGCTGCTTTTAAATATGAATACCATATTAGAACATTGTTATTTAGTATTTAGTCTATGTAAAGCAGAATATTTGACGTTTTAGCTTCGTTTCGAAAAGTCAGTATCAGTTTGAAATAAAAATTTCTCATATTTATATATAATTCAAAAAAAAAAAATGAAAATCATACATATTTCAATTTCTTAGGTGATATTTCTACTATTTTCATCCACCTTTAGTTCTGCTCATATTTTAGTCTGGCACGCAGCTTTTCAACCATAGATCGAGCTTTGAATCAAAAATGATACATTTAAATTTTTGAGACTTTATAACATTAATTCAGAAAAAGTTCGATGCCAGATATTTTTTAATTCGTTAGTATTGTTATTTTAAACTGAACTTGGTCATAATTTTGGCTATGAATTATTTTTGATACATACGACTTTCGTATGGATTCTTTTGTGTTGTGTATATAACTTTTTTAAGTTTTCAAAAGATTTTGTCAAGTTTTATCGGGAATAATACATTATTTATGATATTTGACAAGGAATTGAAAGTTAAGTGTTAGATGAAAGAGAAAAAATTTAATTTTCTGTTATTGATATTGATTGAAGTAGTCGTAATCTAGTATGTACTATGTTAGCTTATTAGACGTCAGACCAAGTTTCAAACCTCAGGTCAGATATTTACAGTTTACCAAGAAAAGTTGTAATGAAGAAAACAGAAGTTCCTTTTATGAACTGACGCAAGTATTGACAGCTGTAAACATGACAATAGGACGTTAACCGAAAAAGCTGGTACTACTTGGAATAGAGAACCGTGTTAGTAGTTTGGTAAGATAAAAAATATTGCCAATTTTCACGCAGATTGCTAGCATCTGTCACATGAAATGTTGTAGAGTCTTTCTTACTGCTTACTGCAGACAAACATTAGAAAAAAGTGTTTCGTTCTATGTTTTATTTCATAGATATTACGGATGATAGTATTTCGGTCAACTATGTACGTATGAGATAACAGAATTATTCGCTTTGATAATGTGCTACTCGGAAATGATGATAAATTTATACCTATTACGCATCTTCGGAAACTGAGCTGAAAGTCTATCTATCCCAATAATTTTGTCGCTATATATTACTAACTAATTGAATTTTATGGTCGTTGCAAATTTCGTGATCCACCAGAATCGAATTGACAGTTTTAGATTCAAGTACATGATACGTGCGTAGCAACTACTTATAGCCGTATTAGAGGACACTTGTATCCGGGATACCAAAGAGGAATGAAAGAGGGAGAATTGTTATTGACATAAGCGATGTTCTATTGCAACGGGAAACTTTTTTACCTTACATGGCGTTGACAACAAATTTTTCTAGCGAAATATAACAATGACACGGTTTCAGCTAGCCCTCGATTGAGAGCGACAATAAGCTGCCCCATCTAAACATTTGGAAACTTATAAATCGCCACAAAGCAAGTGTGCTAGATGTCAAATTATTACCATTTAGAAAAAAATAAAACCAAGCTAACTTGAAGTGTTTGATTTTTACTTAAAAACCATGCTGCAATTTTCATCATGTCAAAAATTTTGGCGTAAATTTTATAAAATTGATAATGAAATGTAATAATATAAAATAGTTCTATTAAAATGAATTAAAATAAAAATATTTAAATTTTTTAACAAAATCTTTCATTAATCGTGACAATACTATGTGTGTCGAAATATGTATCAAAAATGATACATAAACTAGAATTATGAAGTTTTTTTTACGGTTTTATGGTTCAAAACTAGCAATTTTGGAAAATAAACTCGAAAGAAATTTTTTGAATCACGGTTCGTAATAAAGAAACCTCTGCGGATTTTATTTTTAATAGAAAAACTTAAAATTGTGTAAATAATTCAATTTACTTCAATTATAAATTATTGTGTCAAAGATATCCACATAGACACACTCTGCAAGAAATCAAATACAGTGAATTCGTGATATTTAAGTTTTCGAGTTTTGTTTACGTTTCCAATTGGATTCTTCAATATTATTTATCCACATTTGAAATTGTTATTTATCAATTTTTTATTACTTCTTAAGGTAACGATTCGTAGTGCAACTAATCCTTAAAGATATTTGTGGTCATTGAAACAGACTTTGATTTGATAGTTGCCAGACTTTGCATTGGTCTGCTCGTGTTATGACTCGTGGTCGTTATTTTTATTATGTACCTAATTCCTGAGCACAAATCAACTCGTGAGCACAACCATAAATTTGAAAATTGATGCATGAGTTTTGTTCTTCAACTTGTGTGTAAGAATTCTATACAACTAATGAACTACAAATGAACAAAAAATAATTAAGAACGAGCAATTCATTCAGTTCTAACGATTTCAGTTAAACGTCTGTTTATATGGAAAACACAAACCTACAAACAGACGTGCGGAATACCGTTGTTTTTTTTCAAACAATATGTACTAAAAAGAATTGCTCGTATTCAACTCGTTTTAAAGCCTTTCGAATTCTATTTTTATTTTCTTTTGTTTTTGGCTCTTATCACGACTCGTATTTTAAATTCTCTCAAAATTCAGCTCTCATAAGAAATCGATCTTTACGTACCTAAAAACGGACGTATCCTAAAAACGAACGCACGTTCCGTTACCTTCTGAGGCCGCTAAACTTGTCTAGACTTGTCTGCAGTTAAGAAATCATATGTTTTGTCAAGGAAGGTTATCGAGCTAAATTAGGCTCGTCACCATTGTAGAGCTGATCGTTCTCTTTATCTTTTCAATTTAAAACCTGAGGTTCTTTTCTATCAGACTTCTTTAAATTCACTGAAACAAAATATATTTGCATACTTACGCACAATTGACGGCAATTGCAATTGTTTATGAGAAAACGTTATGATTTTTATGCCGTCTACCCAAAATGTATGAACTTAATATACCACAGAGTAGAAAGAGTGCGCTCATTGAATGCGTTCGTTCTGTTAACACTTTATTTATTAATTTGTTGACTTGATTTCACATTTAATTTTACGAATGGGGTGGGTCAAAATTGTCTCTTTTTAATTCCTTTAATCTAAACAACGTTTCCAACTGGGAGGCTACAACGTTATTAAATGGCAATCAGAAACTTTTACAAACATTTCTGAATTGTCTTCAACCATTGCATCCCATCTGCATGCATAGATTTCGTAAGGATTGTTCAATATTTTTATTTTTTATTTTTATTGATTTAAATTATTGTTTAGTACAGATTATCATTATTGCCAATTAATAATATTATTCTTAGAACAGTTAAATTGTTGGTATGTTTTAAAATATTTCAACAAAAATGAACATTTCGCAACAATACTGGTTTAAATGGTCATTTCTCGCAACGCAATTGGATCATAGGCCGGTACATCCTCTCCTATTTCAATCCATCTAAAAGCCAAACATATGGAAAAACAGTTGTTCACAGTTTATTTCAATCACTTACTATAAACAAATAATTTCATGATTAACTCACTTACTTAATTGGAAATTACAGCCTTTCAGTCAGGATTACGACCTAGCTTCTTACGCTACTTTTGTGGGTGCTAATTTTATACATGAGTGGCCAGACCTATAGTTTAAGGCCGACGTCGAAGGACAGATTTTTTGAGTAACTTTTCATGGCAATTTGATTTACTCTCAGAGTTTTTGCCAGAAGTATGCTGAGGAGAAGTAGCTGAAGAGATATTTCTCATATTTTCGTTTTGATGTCTAACCTGGGGTTTGAATCGTGGCCTCATTGAGGCGACTTCAATTAATTAACTTATTAAAAAATTTTTTTAAATTTTTATATTTTTTTTTTAATTCAGAGTTGAAATAAAACAAAAATTTGTCACTTAATCTCTCCATTAAGAGATTGACTCCATTAGACTCAATCAAAGGTCGACTGTGTACAACTGCTGTGATTTTCTATCAACAGCTCTTTTTAAGCAAAATCATGTTGCAATACTAAACACCATTGATTTATTTACTATAAATGAACAATCCATCTACAATGATGTGTTTCTCTTTGCCTAGATTCTATTCCTAACATAAGAACTGTACTGTTTACACTACAAATAACGAAATTGCAACAAGCAATTCAATTAAATGGGCAGAATTTATCAATAGCAGTGGTGTTGTGTTCCATCATGGCAATAGCACACCATACGCGGCAGATACTGAGAGAGCTTACCAGACAATTTTTGATACATCAACACTCTTACACCTTCAGATAATTGTTTGCTTCGATTTCTGTACGAACTCTCTTAATGGCGTAAATTTAAATTCCGTTGTTGACTGTAAAATATAATTGGAACAGTTTTTCGCTGAGAACACTGATGGTAAGGTTTAATTGGTCCGAATCGTACGTATTTGATTTAATAAAGTTCGCTTCAAAGACAATGAAAATGAACTTTTTCGAGTATGGCATACAAATGTAAAAAAAATATTGTTTTTAATTAAAGAAGTGAGCGTTATCTTCTGAATACATACATACATACATATATCGTTAGTCTAATTCGCAATTGTGTAAAGTCCCTTTTTTCAAATTTTACAGGAGACACAAAAACATTGCGGCTTTTTCAGTTTTTAAAATTTGTTAACTTTTTAAACGCAATTATTTTTACAAAATAGCTCTCTTTGAAGGACCCAGATCAAATATTAATAATAATTAATAAAAAATATTCGTGGAGTTTGCACGTGCTTTTAATTTTTTTCGTAGTTTTGTGGACTTAGCGTTTTTGCAAATCACAAAATTACAACGACTTTAAACTACATAATGACATTTTTTGTTGTCGTAAAATTGTGGATTTAGCGTGTTTGCGAATGTACTAACGACATACATAATTGGCTATTACAACCCTTCAGTCAGGATTATGGACATAGTTCCTCACACCACTCATGTTGTGTGCGTTAATTTTATACGTGAGTGGCCAGACCTACAGTTTAAAGCCGACGCCGAATGCAGCTTTATTTACTCTCAGAAGTCATTTATTTACTGGCCAGAAGTCTGCTAAGGGGAAGTCGCCGAAGGGATATATTTCCATATTTTTGTTTTGATGTCTGATCTGAGATACGAACCCGAGCTTTACGTCTAATAAGCCAACACACTACCTATTAGACTGCGGCGACTACTAGTCTCACAGATGATGAATACATTCTGCAGGAGATAAAAGGATTCAACTACCACATCGGATAATGCAGTGTTGCATTTTATATGCTCGTTTAAAAGTCTTTATTTCAGTATATTTCGCAATTAAAATTTAACCATTGCCGTAAATGGTATATCGATATGTGATTGTCATTGGACCCGTGAATGAATTAAAAAAATAAAAAACTTAGAACTGCGCAGATAAATAAACGATTGAGTTCCACTTGAAAGTTCCACTGAATTTTAACGATATCTACTCAAATAAGTTATTTTCTTATCTTTCTTTATATACAAAAGCATTTTGATCAAGCGATCTGAATGAGCAATTGTTGACTTAATTCATGAGTTTTTTACTTCTGTGAAAAAAAATCATATTGTTTTTCATTTTCTCCTTGAATCGGGCTACCGGAACTCCTTTTAATTTTGACAGGCGACAACTGACAGATGGCTATTGGTAGGAATAGTGATGGCTTTTCCGTTTGAAGGTGGGGAAATTAAAAAACTCATCGACTCATTAAGTCACCCTCGTACATCCATGATACAATACACTTTAATACAAATATTAATTGAAAGTTTATTGTTTACTACTACTTGCAGTTTAATATGAATACGAATTATAAAATAATAAAACAAATATTTATTAAACAATTTCTAAATAAATTGGATTCATTTTGAGTCAACATAAAATTGGCATTTTCTTTACCATTTTTGTTAAAAATTGTTGATATAATGTAACGATATTGTAATCCGTTGACCGTAAACGCATTTATTATTTAAAATTTCTTTGTGCAATAGTCGCACGCAAATGTGGAGTGATATTAGCTTTTCTTTAATGAAATTAAAAATGTTTAATGTTTAAAGTTAAGATCGTACATCCGTCTATGTTTACCAAACAAACATTTTTTATGTCATTTATAGACCTCCCTTATGTCCTAATTGTTTCCGGTTGAACAGAGAAAATGAATCTGAATTAGTCTGTACATGGTTAACTTTACTTTTTCTTCTTCAGTTCAACAATTCGAACGTTCAAAAATATTCACAAATTAACAAATTCCTTAGTTTGGTATTGAATGTTAATTATTTCTGTACTTGGTTCTTGGCTAACATTTGCAAAAGAAAAACAAAAAAATGATATACGAAACAATTCATTCACGTGAAAAATCCCATGATTTTTTAATTTTTTTTATTTTTTTTTTTTTTTTGAAGATGCTGTCGTTAGATGTTGTAAACTCTATGTTAATATGCTGTCTATCTGCCCACCTATAAATAGGTATTTGTGGAAAGTAATATACATTTTTTTTCAAATTTTTACACATATTGGACGTGCAGCATTGTAGCGAGTGATTTAATGTTCATTCTTTATTGCAATATTCTTATATTTTTATTATTATTATTTCTTTATTTGAATTATTTCTTTTCAGAATTAATTCCACGTCCTCGTATCATCATTTTTACGTTTTTAAGGGAGTTACTGTTACCTCGAAATTCTTTCCAATTGATACCTTTACTAAAAGTGTTGTCGCCATATTTACCGTTAAGATTACTATTGGATAAGAAACCAGATTTATAGTCTTGAATTCATTAGAGGTAGGTACATTAAAAAAAAACATACCTATGGTGACAATTTTTATACCACCATGCACCTGTATAAACATCCGCACAATTTTTTGTATTATAAGCATCGTTGTCACGATCTTTAGTTGAAAATTTCATACCTAAATGGTATCTTAATGCATCTCCAGCAGTTCCCGAATAGTCGCCCAGTTCTTTCAATTTATACATTTCCGTTTCGTCGCCTATACAGAATCCATTATACTTGGCAAAAGCTGTACTATTATTTACATCCCCCATTACTATTAACAACTCCTGTGGTCCTTGGGCATTTGTTAGGACGTAAAGTTTTTTTAAACCAATAAAATGTTCCCCATTCACATCTCCGAAACCTTTTTCATAATCCACCCAATTGCGGTGGAAGTCTACAGAACCGTCTTGACGTCTTTGTATCACAATCCAGCCACCACCTTCAGTTTCAGCATCACATTCAACATAAAATGGTTCATTACTGTGCTGTGTGACTAGAATTTTATAAATGCCACTACGTTGAGTGCAAGCCGTTGCTTCGACACAATTTTTTGGTAAAATATCAGTAATGCTTCATACAAAATAAAATAAAATTAAATTAAATAAAAAATTCTATCAATTCTTGCAGTTGTTTTAAATTTAAATATTTTTAACTAATTTAATTCATTTAAATAAAACTATTTTATATTTTAGATTTTATTATCACTTTAATGAAACCTACGCCAACATTTTTGACATGTCAGTGTGATTTTATTAGGTCTTAAATGGTAACATCCAGCATCTTTTAATTTGCGGCATTTTATATGTCTTCAATTAAGTGGGACAGCTTATTGTCATCAACAATTTGATGGTACCAAACATAGTTTTATTTCTTTATAGAAATTGTTTGTCAAGGTCATACGAGGTTAAAAACTTACAACATCTACTATGTTAATAACAATGCCCTCTCTTGCATTCCTCTCTGGTTTCTCGTATTGCCCCAAGTACCACGTATGTACTCGCAAAATACGTGGCATGTACTTGAATCAAAAACTTTCAATCCGATTTCGGTGGTTGACGACTATGAAGTTCAATTAGTTACTCATCTACAATAACAAAATTATTGTTTTTCGATAAGGCGTAATTGGGGTAAATTTTGCATAAATCCCGATTAGCTCATTATCAAAGCAAATGAATCTGTCATATCAGACGTACATACATAGTTAATTGAAATCATTTGTAATATCAAAGAAATGAAACATAGGGCGAAATACTTTTTTTTTACAAATATTTGTTTATAATATGAGATAATTATGAGGAAAGCAGTAAGAATGACTCTGCAGCATATTAAGAAACATACAAATATAATGAGGATGGGTATTCGCTTTACTTAACTGTTGTTAACTTGTCCATATAATCTACAAATCTATAAACGAGCTGTGTGTGGTATTTTAAATGATTTGTTCATGCAATTTAATTCTACTATGTAATCACTACACTACACTGAACTCTCTATCTTAGAATCCAATAAAATTACAATATTTCTTACCATTTTCTGGGTAAAACATCATGACGAATATCAAAGAATTCTAGATCTGCGTGAAAAGAATATAAAAGAAAATATACATGATTCGGAAAATTAAAGCAAATGAAACTCACCCACAGGGGAAATATCCGTTCCACGGTGACATTCTTGAACACTAAAAGTAATTAAACAAAAACATACTAAAAAAATTGCTAAAGTTAAAGTTTAAATGTTTACCTTGACTTTAAATCGTTTATTGATTCCTTCATTTCATTTAAATCCGTGAATATTTTTGTCATTGCTTTCGTACCGCCATCAATAATAAGTTTTATACACTAAAAAAAGGAAATTAAAGGAACAAAATTAAAGTTGCCAAATGTATTGTAAGATCTATGTTGAAGTAAATTTTATTCAAATACACACTGTGGCAAAAGAAGTTAAATCAGCACCCCAACAGCAGAGGAAGTATTCCACTCTGTAGGATGTTGAAGTTTTCAGCATGAGAAATAGAAGATTCAAAGAGAAACAGCGCAGAAAAGCAAAGCAAATTCAATTAAAAATTAAAACTATATAGAACACTATATCGGCTAATTGCCCCAAATCGCAAATATTAATCACAAAACACATTTCAACCTATGGAATCCACCTTTGGAAAAAAGCTGGAAATTTAAATATACCAATTGAATACTTTGATACCAATTGAAATCTTTATGCCTCATTACTCAAGTACAGTGATTCACAGATAACGATTCCATCCATAATGTCTAATGCATTTCAAGTGCAAAGAACGGTGGTAAATACTTGAACCGAATGAGCGAATATTTTAATGCACACTACTATTAATGTTAATTTGAAAATGAAAACTAAAAATATTCGTTTCAATTTCTAATCATTTTTTTCATTATAGTATTCTCTAATCGTATGCGTAAGTAAATAAAGCGAAATCAAAATGAATAAGATGTTTAAATGAATTCTCTAATAATCTGTTTGCCTTTGAGCCTCACGCATGGAATATCGACAGACATTATATTTAAGAGAGTTTTCAAGTAATTTTGTTTTTCTTTTTTCGTTGAGTTGCTTAAAACTCTAAAATAATTCGTAAACCTTTTACGCACCTCTTCAATTTCGGCTGCACTGACTTTAGTTAGAGTAACAAATAAAATTAAAAAACTTAATAAAAATAGAAATTTCGGAGTCGACATTTTCGATTGTGAAATTTGTGTTTAATTCACTGATTCACTGTACTGAACGAAAGTTTGGAACTGAATGGTTCTTCAAGAATATTTACATTGAATATAAGTGATTCCATACGGCAACAAATTAACACCATTTGCCATAATAATTTCAAATTTACAAGTCTAGCCAAGCACCTCCATTTGGAAAACTTAAATTCAATTGTAAGAAAGCATTCCTTAAGACTTTTTTAATTTCTTTATTGATTATATCTTCAATTCCTTATTGAACTTAATTGGCAATTGAACTGTTTGGAATAAATTTTGTCCACGTATGTAATTTCTAGAAGTTTTTATGTGGAAATGAGAATTGAATTTTTTTGCAGTTTTTTTTTTATATATATACGATATTGATTTTAGAAGTTAATTATGCAATTAGATTTTAGCATCCATTCCCCGGTTTGAGTGTCTACTAATAAGCCAACACGTATTAAAAAGGTCGATAAAGCATCAAAGTCGAAGTTGTCTAGTCATACAATCTAAAAAAATAAAAACGAAAAATGAAGCAAATATTTCTTCGGCGACTTCTACTCAGCAGATTTCTGATAAAAACTCTGAGATTAAAGAAAAACGTTGTGTGAGAAGCTAATTTGTAACCTGACTAAAGGGTTGTAATGACCAATTATGTATGTACATATGTATTAAAAGGCTTTACGAATGTTTGTAGTAATTTCTCTTCCATCTCGGATTTCCAAGTCAGACATCTGTCATGGTGTATGTCAAGGTATGCAATTTCATGCAATGTTGAAGCATTATTTTCTTTATTTGATAACATTCTTGCTCCTTTACCTTTCTCCTCCATACGTTTAATAATTTTTCTATCGTTTTCAAGAATAAACCCATATTTAAACAAAAAAATTGAATAAAACTCTTGAAATTGTTTTGAGATCTTTGGTATAATTTCGAAATAGGTTTTCTGCTATGCCAATGGAAACAGTGTTCCAAACTGATGTTTTGTTTACTCAGAAGCAGGGTATTTGCATAGGCTTTAGCACTTTGTACGCTTCACAATACATTTCAATTTCTGTGTAAACACACATAAAGAGCGGAACAGAAAGAAGTGAACAAGTGGTTGATTCAGAACCTTTGCCTGTACTTTTGCACAGTATTTAGCACTTTGCTCAGCTCATTTGACGAGGTGTTCGACACACTTTTCATACTATTTTCATACAATTTTTTGATTTTATTTCATTTATTTATTGTTTAAATTGTGTATAGCAAGTACATATATAAACTTATTTAATAGTATTGTTTATACATTCTCATAATTATTAAATTATTCATAGGGTTTCAAATAAAAAAAAGAGAAAATACTATAAATTATATGAATTAAATATGCATTAGCCTTGCAAATGAAAAATTTTATTTAAATGATAAGTGTGTTTAAATTGCAGTCTTAAATTGCAATTTAAATTGAATTTCTGGCGGAAATTGATTTCATGAACGAATATCATTGATATAAAAGTGCTTTGCATTTCGCGTTCAACATGGTGCTTTGCAGATATCTACATATGTCTCGTATCTTATCTAACAGAGACTACATGCGAATACTTAATGGATGATTTGGTTCTATAAGGTGGATAATCTTATGTAGGACTATCAACAGTTGACACTTCAAAAAGTTTTCTAATAACATATTTTAGATCATGTGGAAAAAATGTAAAATATTAATACACCTACTGTGTCCATAAATTTATTTTAACTAACAGCGTCAAGATACGCAAAGGGCTCACATCAATACAAGAGGATGGTGGGGATTAGATATGTTTCCGCTAAGAGCGTACAAGAACTAAGACGTGTAAAGAACTGGAACTGCATACATTCCTCAGCATAGCATATGTTTCTACACAAATTGTTTTTATGTGGTTAGTCCAGATGAGTTGGTTGTTAAAGACAACGCATAAGTTCTTGGCGTAGTCTACAATTCCTATGGATAACTCTCCAAGGACTAGTGATGGTAGCATGTTTGATAAGAATTCAATTTTTCCAATTACAATTGATTTTCATTTGTTTCCATTTAAACAAAAATCATTAGCTGTAGCCCCTTTAAAAATATGGTCAAGACCCCTAATGAGCTTCAATATGCAATCGTTAAAGTCAGTTTTATAACAATTAATATATAGTTGGACGTCATCAGTATACATTTTTGGTTCGCAATGGGTAACCCGAGAGGGTAGGTCATTTGAGTATAACTCGTATAACACAGGACCAAGAATCAAACCTTGTGTTACAACTCTTCTTACCAAACAATTCAATGATTTTGCTTCACCATAACTTCTCTTATACAAGTACATACATATGTACATATTGAGTTCGTTGATTGCAAACAACATAAAAATAAATATGTGTTTAGTTTCAATTAAATTGTTTATTGTTTCCACTACATTTGTGTGTCACTGTTTACAACTTGATCTTTACAACGGAGATCTTCAAACCACGACTGTTCTCTTCACACGCAAAGCATCTTCACACAGACTGACTGAATCTTATTCCTCTTCCTTTGCTATCAAAACTATGCACTCTGTTTTGATTGTTTTGATTTTAAATTTCAACCGAAACTCTTGTAAAACTAAAGTCGTCAGTTCATATACTTTAGCTATTAAGTTATATCAATTTGTGTGATTGTAGTAAACCACAGGAAATTGATAATCCAAATAATATAATTTTTATTGTTACTATTTTATTCTTTATTAAGTTATGTATCGTCACCTCAAATGCAAACGGCCTTTATAAAAAAAACTATACGACATTGACTATATCATTATTGCAATATTTATTTATTTATTTATTTATTTAATAATTACAATACAATTAGAAATTATATCTAATTATATACGAGCTGAGTAGCTTAGACCGTATGCTCGGTGTAGTGTAACAGACCAGAGTCTCTGGTGGTAATCGAACCCATGACACACACACTAATACATAGTCTAGCACAATACCCACAAGGTTATCATGGCATACATCCTTAATTCTGTAGTTTATTAAAATAAATTTCACCATCCGGTTATCGGTTTAGTAAATTCACAATGAAAATTGTGTCTCAAAGATGCAGTGATTTTTATACAAAGGGGAATAAAAAGTGGATTGTAATACGGAGAATATAATTATAAGAAGGCAAAAATTGATTGAAAGATTATTTCCATTTTGCCAAAGTTATCTGCAATGACTTTTTCGACTTTTTCTGGGAAATTATCATAACATAGAAAAATTATTCACGTTCTAAATTTTGTTGAATGTTCGCAATGAATTTAAGGACTCCGAAGGATTCATCACAAAGTCTTACTAAAAATCTCGACAAAGATGCTTAACCTCTATTGCTAATACATTGTTGTTCGTGTACTTTGCTTATGTTGCCGTTGGTACTAGGCGCAACCAGGTTCGTCGTACATATGTGTGTGTGCAGCTTTAGATAATCAACATGCTCATTGTATTGTTAGTGTTAGTGTGTATTTGTATCGTGTGGCTTTTGTTTATCGTTTTTGTTGTTAAACGACATTAGGTCGTTTGGATTTGCGTAACAATATGTATTTGACGTATATATTCCTACTTTGTGCGAATAACATGCACGACATGTTTTTTCACAGTCTTACCGTTGTGGCATTTACCCTGAAAAGCTGGCCAAAAAGGCAAAAATGAATTTAAAGAAATTTAAGAAACTGAGTATGCAGTTCGATAGACAACAAAATTCTGCATTATATAGTAAATTTTCACGACTTTAAGTTGAGATTTGTAGACTTGAAACGATGTCAAAGTCAGGAAAGTGAAGAAAATTAAATGCGTTTTTGGTGTTTTTTTGAAATTGTAATACGTTTATATGATATTTTTTTGTGGCTAAACGAATAGAGGTTTTATATTGATTTTTTTTATTTGAAAGGTATGAGCAACTGGTACTTGCAGTTTATATATATATATATATATATATATATATATATCTCATAATATTAAAATTATTCGTTCAAAATTTAAAAATAATAAAAATTTCACATTTTTTTACCCTTCCTAAAAAAGATAAGGATTTTAAAGGTGAAAGTAGTTTTTAGTAGTTTAATGTTATAAACCACAAGAAAATATGAACTCTCTACATTCAGGAACAAAAAGAAAAGTTTGCGCAAATTTGCGCAATTATTTTTGGCGATTTTTTGAAAATTTTACTCTTTTTGAAAAATTAAAAAAAATTAGACGTAGTGTAATCAAGGCTTAGGCAATAAATCCATATGGCGTACGAATTATGCGAGGAAGCATAATACCGTCTCGATACCAATCGAGATGTCCTGAATAGGTTACTTTTAAGTAGTGACCCTTTTATAAGCTGCAGTACACAAAAATTGCGAAGGAATTCAGATATTATTAAATTACTCCTTCCTGACATTGATGATGAAAATGATAACGATTTTAACGATTGCAGTTGGTTTCACTTTTTATGTATTTTTAAGTTAAGTATTAAATAATGTAAAATAAATATTATGAATAAATATTAATTATCATAGAAACTTAAAAACTTATTTACATATGTATATCGAATATTATAACAATATGAGATGTATGTTTGATTTTCTTAATGGGCCGTATGTGGTACCTAGAGGCACTTATGATCCGATCATAATAAAATGTGATCATAAAAGATTCACATTCATATTAAACATGTTCATGTCGAATTTCACCGAGGTAATAAAATTTTTAAGCCAATTATAATTGCTAAACATATTTTCTTAAGGGGCCCTATTTTGGACCAAGGGTCAATTGTGGACCGAACACAACAAAATTTGGTAATATGATTTAGATTTACAAAATACACGTTCATAACGAATTTCATCACGATACCGATGTTTTTAATCCATTTATAAGCGCAAACGTGAATTTCAAAAGGGGACTTTATATGGGGACTAGGGTCAAATGTGATCCGATTTTCACCAAACATAACACCATGATTTCTTAGTATACAGAACTGATCCACGCTAAATTTTATCGTGATTGTTGCATAATTACTATAATTATGTGTAAATAAGTGCAATTTCGAGGGGAATTTGTATGGGGGCTAGGCGAAATCACGGACCGATTTGAATCAAAATCAGTTGGATTCATCCTTGGGCCTAATTATCACTAACACTATCAAAAAATTCCAGCCATTAACTCATAAAACACTTCTATTAATTTTGGCCAGGTTTTCAGGCAAAATGCCACATAGTGCGTTGCTTAAATTTTTCGCTAATTCGTAATGTTTTAGATTTCCTCATAACCTTTTTGCTGAGTCAAAACGGGGCGTTCGTGTAGTAGTTGAGGGCTAATTGGTTACTTCTTCATTTATAGAATGTGATATATCTGGGCTTTCTTCCATCCAACTTTCCGCTAAACTCAGCATGAAATCGTGAAATATAATTTTTGATTTTGTGAATTCAGTATTTGATAAATACAGAATGGACTAAATATGGCTCAATGAAGAAAGTAGAAAAAGGCCTTCTTAGTCCATTTGAGAATTTTTCTAAAGATGGGGTTATAGGCAATATATTGAACGGGAAGATCGACACTATTCATGTATTGATTGTATCAATGATGCAGTGCGGTTAAGTCTTGATGAAAAATTGTCAATTTCGGTTGATTTTATTAGAATCGATCATGTCGGCATTATGAATAGTAGAGATCATTTGAATATTGCGCTTTTTTACTGTTCCATACTTGTATCATAATTTCAACTCTTGGCTTGTAACGCGTCTCTCCATGTCGTAATTTTATACTTCTTAAAACATTCGCTACTCCCCGATTTGATGTTATTGTCCCATGAACTCTTACATTGTGTAACAATAATTAGGGATTTTTAGAAAAATATGACACTTTTTATTATTCACAAATAGAAAATAATTGAATAGTAATACATTCTTTTAAAAATTCTTCCGTATAAGTAGTTAAAAAGACTACAAAGATTATTAAAAAATGCACCAGTCAAATTAAAGTGATTAAAGTGAATGGAATTTATTTAAACTGTCTACGGTTTTCCGAATCTCTGGTTTGAGATTAAAAAAACAATAAAAATTGATAAGATACTCGCAATGATATTAAGTTTCTTTCTTTTTAACATTCTCAGTATTTTTGACTTACTTTTCTAGTGAAAATACATTTTAAAAATGATTAACATTTATTGATTCATATACATGTATGTACGTATATTTTATTATCAATTGAAATGAGTAATCAAGGTGACCTTTTAGCAGTTTTACAACAACATAAATTATTCATTTTGTTTATAACAAAAACAATATGTTTTTGGTACCTATTTGTTACAAATTAAATTGTAATTATTTTATTTTGTGTGTAAATATGTGTTTAAATTGAAAGAAATTCAAAATAAAAAATAAACTAAAAAATATATTAAAAAACAAAACAAAATAGAGAAATTAAATACATATTACTGCAGAGATATGAATGTATCAGAGATCTGCATAATTGTGAATCAAATGGCATAGCTTTGTATTTTCTAAAATGAATACTGAGCTAGCACATGACAGTAAAAAAATTAAATATTCTAATACATGATTCGTATAAACGAGACTATTGTCAAGAATTGCTTGTCACTGCTTGTTACTTCTGTTTATTTTTATGATTCACAAAAGCAACGAATCAGAATGAGTGTTTTGAATACTTTTTAAAAAACTCTTCTAACACATGTTGTTTTATGTAACATTTCAAGTGAACCGAGGAGTTTTATAATTTACTATAATATAAATGTTATTAAATAACACAAAATATATTTGAATTTTTATTTTATTACTAGCTGGACCCTGCGCGTGTTACTGCGCCACCAACAAAAATAAATTCGAAGGAAAGACATTACACAAATATTCAATTAATTTTGAATCAGTTTATGGATTTTGTTTCCCGTTGTCCAGATGATTCAGACGAACGGGAATAAGTAGTACGCATTCGATCGGGTCTCAGCGGCTTGTACTCGAAGATTTTCCAATTGCTTGTCGCTTTGGAGGCATGATTGCACGGGAATGACATGAAAAATGCGTTTAAATTTATTAGAATCTCACAATGTACCCAATCCAATTGAACCCAACAGCATTTTTAAAAAAATTCAAAATTAATATGTTTCAAAGTTGTGATTGGCATTTTACGGGAATGAGTTATACTAAATGTTATTAAAATCATAAATAAAATAAATTAATCCCAAAATGTCTGATATTTGTCCGACTAACACATGATCAAATGCATAGTTTACGATTCAATTAATTTTGAATAATTTTTAGTGGAGCTATCTATCGGAAATTAATCGCACTAACTTAGAAACCTCCGTCGCCTTATGCGCAACAACTTTGCAAAAGTTCACATCATGATCAAATGCACAAATTACGATTTAATTAATTTTGAGTAATTTTCAGTGGCGCCACCTGTCCTAAATTGGTCATGCCAACTTATAAAACTTCGTCAGTTCATGCGCAACTACTTTGCTAAAGATCATAACATGATTAAATACACAGTTTACGATTTAATTCATTTTTAGTAATTTTCAGTGGCGCCACCTGTCGGATATTGGTCATACCAACTTAAGAATCTTCCCCGGCTCATGCGCAACTACTTTGGTAAAGATCATAACATGATCAAATGCATAGTATACGATTCTATTAATTACATACAAACAAACATTCATTTTTATATATATAGACTTATATTTCGGAAAAATGAAGAAGTTTCATAGGTTATATCTATGTATAAAAAACGTAAAAAATATTCTAATTCATGTCTTCAGTTTCACCAAGTAAAGTAGACTAAGTAATTATTTAGTACATCCATATTATGTACATTTTGTAAATATAATAAATAAATAAGTGCGATACTCATACTTATAAACTGAATTCAGAAAAAGTAAATTATTTACAGTTTGTGGACAAATGCGATTACGCTTTTCGCTGATTATGTTACCTGCGGCGGAAAATACTCAACATTTTTTTGTGGCACATAGAAAGTTTCTCTTGACAAAATTATCAGTCCAGAGATCACATGTTATAGAGGCTGTTTCTGTTTCAATTGTCATTCTTAATTCTTCTTTTAATTTTAATCCTTTTTCTATTACTATGCCACCTATCCGTCGTGCTATTGTTGTTGGGTCGGGTACCATATCTGATAGTATATCTAAATTACTTCCATATTTCGTGCCAATATCGAGAATAGATTGGACTACTTTTTTAAAACCTGCACCGTAAACAATGGAAAAAGGGCGACAGTCCTCGACAACCCATTGTGAACATGCCATTAAAAAATTTTCTTCGTCTGTATTATTTAATATTTTTAAGGCGATATTGCAATTCCGCGTGGCATAGCATTTGTGACGGATTAAATTAGAGGTTTGCTTACCGTTATATTTTAATATGTTATTGAACTTATCACAAATGACAATTAATTCAAAAACGCTACCATTGTCTTTTTCTATTTGGCGAAAAACATCCCATATTTTGCTTCTACTATTTGTGTCCTTTTTTATACGGTAAACTCCATTTTCAATATTTCTTAACAACTCATTGTATTGAATTTTTTAAAAATTATCAAATTGTTTTTCAATTTTACGTTTAACGTTTAATACTGAGTCAACTCAAAATTTCATATGCTTTTGTGAGTTATTTGATTTCTATACAAAGCAATCAAACAACAGTAAAATTTTTTTATATATTTATGCTAACAGTACTTAAAAAACAAAAGTGAGTATATTACATTCAGTTGTTACTCTCTAACAACAGTGCAAGCAATACCATTAAAAAGTATTGATGTTAAACAACATACCAAAAGCAAATTACATGTGAATGGACAGTGAAAGTGAATCAACTCATGCAGTTCTCTGGTATGCATGTGTTTATACGTTTCTTAAAACTGCTTATTTGAATTTAAATAAAAAACACAAAATGTAATCATCTGGCTTATATTCGTCTTGTAAAGAATATAAAAATTTTATAAAAACAAAATTAACATCATTTCCATTTGCGTAACAGGAAAACATATTCGAAATTGTATAAACAGCTCTTATACATCTCCAGAG
The DNA here is from genome assembly GCA_932273835.1 of Sarcophaga variegata. Taxonomy (NCBI): domain Eukaryota; kingdom Metazoa; phylum Arthropoda; class Insecta; order Diptera; family Sarcophagidae; genus Sarcophaga; species Sarcophaga variegata. Next base: position 39,959,270 of record OW026359.1, read on the forward strand.
ATTTATTTTAATTTCCTAAAATACAGATTCTACACTAAAAACAACTAGAAAATCAATTAAACTTGCAGAGAATAAAAATGAATAAACACAAAAGAGTTCTCGTAATATTTACGTACGTTGAGTAGAAAAATAAATACTGGCTCAGCAATGGCACAAAAATAAAATCTTGTTAGACGTCTGACATTAAAACTCCACATAGAAGGCAAATTAGCAACAACAAATTTAAGAAATTTACTCAGTTAATGTGTGTGATCACAACTGGTTTAGCCAGGATTACAACCTAGCTTTTTCACACCAACCATGTTGTGAGTGTTAATTTTATGCATGAGTGGCGGGACCATCTGTTTTAAGTTTTTTTTTTATTTACTCGATGAGCTCTGTCGCCAGAAAGCTGCTATGAGGAAATGGCCGAAGAAATATTTTTCTTTTCATATTTCGTTTTGTTTGATTTCTCTGGGCTGGGGCTTGACTAAAGTGACTTTACGCAATTTGACAAATTAGCATACATACTTACATATATGTATGTATGCCTCATATACTTACATACGCTTCATGGACAAAATCTAAAAATTCTTAACAAATCTTACCCAAGCTACTCTTCACTTTAGAAACTCAAACGTATAGAAAGATCTCGATACGCCAAAAATTAAATCAAACATATGAAATATAATCACAGAAAAATACTTGAAATAATTCGTGTTCTACGCATATAATTTTATAATAGTTTGGACTATCGTCGCCACATTGGTTGAAGGAATGAGTATACAGCGATCTTAATTTCTTCATTAAAAACATCTAGCCTTGCAAAATCTAAATTCATTGCGAATGTTTAACGATTGTTCATTTCTCATAGCGTAGACCATTTATTGTCAGTTCAATATGAAATTCAATATCAAATAAATAAAGGAATTACAAAATAAAAAAAAACATTTTATAAGTTGGACTTTCAATTATCGATTTCATTGAATTGAAACTGAGATTTTCACTTACTAAGGCAAATGGTGTTAATTTCTTATCATTTTGATGAAGTTATGCTCAACGTAATCTTAAATCGTCATTCAGTTCTAAGCTTTCATTCAGTATAAACGTCCAGTGTATCCGTGAATTCAAAAAATTTTACAATCGTGAATGCTGACCGTGAATATTATATTGAATTTACTTTTTTTATTTGTAACACTTTCAGGAACTAAATTGTGTTCAGCGGATGCTGAGGAGGTGCGTATAAATTTCAAGGATTTTTTGTTACGTTTCTAAGTAATTCACTGAGAATGAATTTTTTCAAAATAAAATGTCGTTTTCATAGATAAAAATTGATTTACAATGGAATTCAATGAAAATTTTAATTCTGTTTTAATGTGAAATGCAAATGAAAGTGTTCATAATTGTATTATAAATGCAAGAGATATACTTCTGAATAAATAACGTAATTGGATTTTAAAGGAATATCTGCAAAATAATACCAATAAATCTGATGAAAGTATCTGATCATATCAGTGATACACATACATATAAAACAAAACACAGTTATCTGTTGCTCTAACTGTGGTTAATTTACGTATTTGAGAACAAGTAAAAGGATGCACATTCATACAGTCTGTCAAAAGAGTGTTTTGACGTAGAAAAAAATCATTTCGATTTTAATTTATTTGCGTTAAAAAATCTTTTATTTTCTTGGTTGGAAAAACAAAGTTAAGAGCAGGAATTAAAAAAAAAATTATAATTATCAAGAATGTTATAAGAGTTGAAGAAATACTTATAATTTTTGTCACGCCCACTTTAAGATATCAAGGCAAGTTAAATGTAAACTCTTATAACTTTGCCTAATTAGCATCAATTTTAATAAATTTGGTACCCAACGAAAGCTAAGAACCTAAGCTTATATTTTCTTCTAATACCTAGTAGTGCCACGCCCGCTGAATCATTTTGAGATATATTAAATGTACTAGCTTCTAACTTTGCATATTTCGAAGAAAAATAACAAGAAGAAAAAGAGTGGGCGTAGCATATAATATAGGACTATGAAAGTACGGATTATTAACTTTTAATTGATTCCGTACATGAGTGGCGGGACCTATAGTTTAAACTCCGAACGGCAAATATTTGAGAAACTTTTTCAGAATTTTTGCCAGAAATCTGCTGAGGAGAAGTCCCCGAAGAAATCATTTTTTTTTCATATTGCGTTTTGTTGGATATGTCTGACTTGGGGGTTTACCGTGACCTCAATCTAGTAAGCCAACACGCTGAGGACAAATAATATATTCTATATCGCGTAATGCTTGTGGTAATATAATTCGAAAGTACCTTCATTACACTCCAAGTTCTTAGTGCAAGAGCCTTGAAATATTCCTAGTGATAATGACTTCAAGAGGTAATGAGTTTAATAAAACTCTACATTAAACGGACAAGTCATCTAAGGTTTATATTAAACTTTCTGCATTAAATCGAGCAGCTGATCTCTTCTTTTGTACAGAAGATTTCTTATAAAAAACTTTTTTCTAAGGGACATCCTAAATACACATATACATGTCATTCATACTAAATACTACAACATCAGAGGCAACAACAACAACAACAAGAACAACAATTGTTTTAACGTTATTTAATACTTGGCCTAATAAATGTACTAATTGCGGTTAAATGCATGTTGCATGCAATTATTGTCATTAAGGGTATTGGCAGTAGCAATCTTAGTAGTAGTAGTAATAGTACTAGTAGTAGTAGTAGTATTGTATTATAATAAAATGAAATTTCTACTATTTCGTAATCTACATTCATCCACATTTCCACATTCATTCACTCATTCAATCATTCATTCAACCAACCGTTTATCAATTCATTCATTTAAAACTGAATATACACATATACGTATATAATTGTTGTTATTAATTGCCTCTGGTCAAATTGTGTGTTTTCGTTAAAAAATTTCAATTTTATTGATGCAATTCATTCGTACAATAACACAAAATAACATAATATAACCAAAGTATTGTTTCGTTTTATGTTTTTCGTTTCTTATCTTCAAAAGCTTGCTTTCATTGAGAATTATTCAGGAAACAATAAAATTTAATCTTTCAAAATTGTAGCACAATTTGGATACAAAGTATAAGCAGGACCAAATAAACTGCGTAGCCCTTACTTACATTGTGTACTACGAAATGAGAAATACAGATTTGCCCCATGCTCTTGAAAACAACACTTAAGGGCCTATTAAGAGGCAACTTAAATCAATCGGATCGCTAATAAATTTAAAGTTATGTATTTATACTCTGAGAATCGCGTTTTCCACAGAATGACTCCTTTATATAAAAATGTCGAGGTGAATACTGTAGTTTAATTCCTGTGTTGTTGAATGGTTCTAAAACGTAAGGCGACATTGAGGTTTGATTTAAATACAGCAGATTTAATTTATATCTGAAGCCATTAGATTTCCTTTGCATTTGTTACAGGAGTGTTCTCTATCAGCAATATAACCTTCATATTTTCAAAAGCAGCAAATCTTCGTATTTATATGGGTATATGCACGGTGGGTAAAGGAAAAACGTTCCCAAATCCATACAATCGCTTAAGGCAATACCAGGACGGCTTTATAAGTCCATAACTGCTCAAATGAAACACAGGGACTTCTATTTTATTTCTATACCCTTAAAAAATAAGTTTTGCCAAGCTCATTAGAACAGATTTCTGTTGGTGAAACAATTTTATTATTGGAATCAAATTTCTATTTCCATTTCTTTAGATTTGGAAACAAAAAATTGTCACGAATCAGGGAACAATTTGTAGCAAATCTTATGAATTTGTGGGATGAAAATTATAAATAAGTGCACCATTGCATTGTGTCGATGAAAAACAAACTTTCTTCTAAGCCAAATGAGGTGGTTTGTTTTTCCCTTAAATATTCATTCATTCAATCCAACCATAAACCAATCTATACCTAAACGATCATTTAAATTTTAAAACGTTGAAACATGTGGAATTCTTGCCCAATCTCCCTATAACACCATATCACGAAATTTTTTAACTGTTTCGGTTAAAGAGACGTCAACTGTGTGTCCAGAGCATTCAACATCGTAGAATATCTCGAAAACCTATGGTGGTGGATTCAGTACCTTCAAATCCTTTAGAAAAATATTATCTAGTCTGTGAGTTAAGAATCTTGTAGTCCTGTGTTATTCAAGATTTATTATTATTTCAAATGATTTATGTATGTACATATGCCTTGCCTCTTATAATCAAAAATTATAAACATATTAAATCAAAGTCTGTATTATAAGCTTCCAGAAATCTGAATTTAAAGATTCATGCATCCATAAATTATTTTGAAATAAATTTTGAATTTTTTATTATATCCTTTCTTATCACCCTACAAACTATTCTTTATTTACAATTTATTTTAACAAGGTTTTTATTTATGACTTAATTCAAGCTAAAAACTATTTTCATGGCTCACATCCATAAAGAGTTATGAATGCATTTTTTAATTAAATTATCGTAAAGCTTTATAGAATAGTAAAAATGATTCACATTCATATTAAGGCGATTATTCGAAGCATGAAAACACAGCTGTTTTAAAGTTAATTTTTTTTTTTACTTTGCCTGTGTTATTGACAAATTATATGTCAAAAATTACTAAACTGACTTTGTCACGACATTAAAGTTGAAATTATCACAGAATTTCATAATGAAAATTGCTGTAAGAATTGAGCAGAAATTATACACTTGAAAATAAAAAAAAATAAAAAAAAACTGCGCAAGTGCAGCTGCTGCCTTTTGGAAATGCTCTGGAGAAGTAAACGAAAAGTAAAAGAACAGAAAATAAAATGCTGATGTTCAGGAAAACAAAAAAATTGGGAATGGAAATTAAATTAAAAATTAATTTGAAAAGTGTACTTAAAGAGAGTTGTGTGTTAGAAACGTAACGAGAAACATGTTGTAATTTACAATTCTATTCTAAATTATATTATAGTCGATATGTTTTTACAAATAACAAACAGGAGAAGTGGAAAAAATAATAAAGGGAGAATTTTTTCCAATACCATGTCCCAAGTTTTTCTTGGTGAAACATACTTCAAAGTTCTTTCAAATATCATATTCAAATAAAAATATATTCTGAATTAAGTGTTGTAACGTCTCTTTAAATTTCAAATATTTGATAACTCAAATTTCAACAACGACGAACAAAAAAAGAACAAAACAAAATAAAAACAATATTGAATAAGCAGGTGAACTGCGTATATTATTATGCCTGAACAATTAAAATATTGTACTCAATAAACCGAATATTGACTCAAGAAAAGTGCATATCTGAACATATTATAAAGCGATATCCTTATGCTATGAACACAATAAACGCATCGCTACAAACTGAGCAATTTTGCAGCATCAATTTGTTTATTGCCGCGTTGCCTTTAAAATCGTTTCCATATACACTCATGCATTATATTTTTGAAAGATTGCTGTGTTGTTGCGTTGCGTTTATTTATTTTTTAGCATTAGGAAGAAAGCTGCAGGAATTAGAGAAAGTGTGGAACAACTAAGCTTTGCTACTAACTAACTTTTAGTTGGCAACTCAAATATAGATTGGTGTGTTTGCTGCGTTGCGTTTATTGTGTTTATATCATTAGAAGCAAAGCAGCATGAACTAGAGGAATAAAATTTTAAATTCGTCACTCAAATATTAATTGTTTTAAGTCATTAAATAGCAGAGCATAAAATGCTCTGTTTCCGAAAGCTAGACTTCTTAACAAAGAGATTGTAGAAAAAAATATTAAGGCTTGTCAAACAAAACCTGGCACAGAATATCGCATTACGCAGTGATGATAAATTTGTCTACATTAAATGGAAAATCGTACATACGTACGTTCGTAACAAAACACAACAAAATTAAGAATATTGACGATGTGGCTGAAGATGTTTAGGGGTGCTTCTGCTCATCCAATTGTTTAGATTTGTAACAAACAAACGGTGTTAATTATTCGTGTATTATAAGAAGGAATAGGCTTTCTTTTCATCTGAACGAAATGTTACTAAGATGACAACTTATACCACGCGCTGGAACTGAAAATTGTACTTTCAAGAATGTTCCTCTAACCAAGAACACGGAAAGGAGATAAAGACCCTCTAAATTGAAGAGCTTTAACAGGTTAAATGGAGATATAGGCCGTCTAAATTGAAGGACTTTGACAGGCTAAACATTTTTGGAATGTTCTCAAGGAATAAATTGCTTATTTTCAGTAACAAGAAATTTGTTTCAAATTCAGAAAATTTTGTATTCTCTATGCCTGGAAGTTTCCTTTAATCTAATAGGTACTGTTTTGGCTTATTAGACATAAGGCCACGGTTCAAACCCTAGGTCAGACATCAAAACGAAATATGACAAATATTTATTCGGCGACTTCTTCTCAGCAGATTTCTGGCAAAAACTCTGAGAGTAAATAAAATTGCCATGAAAGGTTTCTCAGAAAAATCTGTCTTTCGAAGTCGACTTTAAACTGTAGGTCCCGCCTTCAGGAAAAAAATTAACGCACACAACATAAGTGAAGTGAGAAGCTATTCCGGAATCCTGACTGAGGGGTTATAATGGCCAATTATGTATGTATGATTATTGCCACAGATTATACATATGAAGGGAATCACGATCAAGTACTGAAATTTTAAAAGGTATTCAAGGAAAGTTTTTAAAAAAGATATCTTTTCTTTTTTAAATATAAAAATTTCTTGCGTTTTCTCCAGACATTATTTACAAAATTTTGATTTGCAAAAAAGCTATTCGAACAATTATAATTAAAAAGGGTACTTTGATTGTCTTCTGCAATAATAAAATCAAATTAAAAAAAAAAATTAGAAAGATAAAATACTTCTTTTACAGAAATCATAAAAAAAATTTTACAAAAAAGCTACGGTCTTCAAGGCTATGGTTTGATCCAGTGCGCGAAGCACCCAACGGATTTCAAGATCACCACCTTATCAACGCGAAAACCGCAGCTTATATTCATTAGGATTTAAATTTGATAATAAATCAACATTGCATTACAATACATTACATACATTACTCTCAAACTGTTAACCGTTAACAGAATTTATTATTATAAGTGAGAGTTTAGAAATAGGAGAAATACAGAATATAAAAACAAAATGTTAAAATTGAAAGACAAAAGTTCCAAATTTCCGCTGTTCTGTAATGTATTCAATTCTTGTTTATATCGTTTTCAGGAATTGTTATATTCAAATATAAAAGCATATCCTTTCAATTTCAGACGTTTTCGTTAAACTAACTATTTCACGAAATATAATTTAAAAACGAAAAAATTGTTTGATCATCTTGCTATAAATAAAAATCAATGAAAATTTAATATAAAAAATTTTAACACCATTCAACATCCTCAGTATATGGTACTGTCTTTGGCCTTGGATCGTATAAAATTTACGCAGAAGATATTTTTGGGATTTAACAATGTAAACTATTGTTAAAATTTAATTTTAGATCAATTATGTGTAAAACAAATAAATATTACCATAAAAAAAATTATAATTTGCGCTGCGGACAGGATTCGAACCTGTGCGGGTAGAACCCAATGGATTTCAAGTCCATCTCCTTAACCACTCGGACACCGCAGCTTAGACAACAACCATATAGTTACATCGTTATATTGAGTGTCTTAAAATATGGAAAAAGGATGAAGGACTGAAGCCTTGATCTCGTTTTTAAACTGTAAATTCTATTTAAAAATAGAAATTTTTAACTTCTTTGGCTCCGTGAAATTCATTGAATTTTTCGAAAATAAAACAACAAAATTTTATTGATTGGTTTCTCGAACACAGAACAGATTGTAATACTTTAATCTTTAATCCTGACAAATTTTACTGTAAACGCCTTAGAAGAATGATTTTGTCAAAAATATACAATAAAATTGGATATAGTGTACTGAAAAAGTGTTATTATTCATCAATATTATAAAAATACTTCCCTCACACTGGGATTCAAACCAGATTATATGGAATTTAGTCGATATTTTATTGCAATTTACAATCTCAAATTCTATAAATAGCTTTTATTACACACTTTAAATTTTACTAAGCAAAAAAGATGTAGGCCGCCACCTCCAAATCCATCTCCTTAACCACTTGGACACCGCAGCCCATTTCAAAAACTCGCTGAAAATTTGAGAAAATTCTTAAACACCTTAAATAAAATATTTAAACCGCTGCGGACAGGATACGAACCTGTGCGGGTAGAACCCAATGGATTTCAAGTCCATCTCCTTAACCACTCGGACACCGCAGCTCTTAAAATTCTGCGAGCTCAAAAAACCAATAAAAATTTTAAGTTTTAAATTTTTTAAAATTTTTGAATTTTTTAAATAAAATATTGACTCGCTGCGGACAGGATTCGAACCTGTGCGGGTAGAACGCAATGGATTTCAAGTCCATCTCCTTAACCACTCGGACACCGCAGCTACTAACTTTTTGAGGTTTAAAATTAATTTAAAATTACTATCAAGAAAGTTATTTTTAACAATGTTCGTTCAAATACAATTTGGAACTGTGATTCACAATTTATTAAAAAAAGTTGTTTTTCCAAAATATTAGTGTTGGATAAATGTTATTAACCCTAATCATAATAACAATTTTAATTATGTACGTCATATGATATTTGTTGTTTTTTGTAGTAATAATATAAAAAATTATTTGTACTTACCATAGACTCCACGTTGTTAAACGTTTTAGGGTTAAGAAGTAGTTTAAAATGTTTCAATAGTTGGATCTCTGTAAATAGAAACAATGAAATAGTGAGTTAAACTAATTATAAATATGAAAATCGGTATAAAAAAGGCATTCATTATGAACGTTTCTTAATGTACGGTCACATTTAGCAAATATTTGCCAAACATTTAAATCAAAACGACCAAACAATTTTTAACAAACATTTGTTGGAATTTACGAACATTAATTACCCCTTTAAATATTTAATTTTATATTGAAACACTTTGTCTAAGTGTATTTCTAATTATATATCAGCCATGACGAGTATACATACTCGACAAAGCAAGGAAAATTTTTTCTCCAATTATTTAAGAGAACCAATTATTAATTTTATTTTATATTTTCTAGAAAATATTTGGATATTGTTAAACAAATAAAATTTATTTCAAAAACAAACAAAAAATTTCCAAAACTCTGCTGTTCCAAAAATAATTATTTTCTTTTAACAAACAATAATAAAAAATAAATAAAAGATTATTAGTTGAATTAATAAATTATAATTGGAATGTAATATTTTTTTATGATTATAACAAGTATACTAGACATTGTATGAAAAATTTCTGTTATATTATGATGGAAGCCTACACCAGAAAGAGTTCATGTCGCAAAATATATTTTCTTGTTAATATTTTGATTTACTATTTGGAATAATTTAAATAAGACTTCCTCATTTTTTCTATCAAACTTCAATATTTTGCTACGAATAGTTTTTTTTCTTTTTATCAAATATTTGCTAAGTATGCACGTGCTTTTTAGCAACACTTTCCTATAGTTTACAAAAAATCAGATTATAAATAACAAACGTGCATGCTTTTTAGCAACACTTTCCTGTAATTTACAAAAATCAGATTATAATTAAAAAATTATTAAATTAATTACTAAAAAAAATATTCTGTAAGAAAGAATAAAAGAAAAAACAAAAAAAATCAAAAAAAATATGCGTCGGCCGGGAATCGAACCCGATGTTAATGAAATGTTTTTAATTATCACATGATCACCTGATGTTTTTTCCCCTTTGCTTCAGTATGTCTGTTTTTAACCGTGTTTAAGTTTTATGATGGTATCTGGTAGTACTTTCAATAGAAAACAGTTCTTGACTCTTAGACGAAATATTTAACACTACCATAATTTAAAGGAAGCCATATTCATACCGGGGTAAACGAGAATTTATTCGCACTGCTAACCAAACTGCATTTCATTGCTCCACATTAATTATTTTCAATAAATTACACTTTTCTCCTTAAGTAAATATTAAATCACAAGCCATTACGTTGTGGTTATGTTCGTTTAAAGATTTTCTGAATAGTTTGTTAGTTTTGTTTTCTTCAAAGAAATTCACATTGTCGGACCCCGAAACATAAGTTATCGCAAGAGACTAAGGTTCTGTGCTATTCTGTACGAGGCGAATATTTTTCGAGGAATTCTTCATGAATGGTTGTTTCTGTTGAGAACTTGCTCGATTGTTTTATGCGAAACTGTTACGCTAAATTATTTCTTGTAGCTCTCATGAAAGATTGCTTGTGGATACCCAACAGTTTTCCTATTCTATTCTGCTTAAGTCTCGTTCTATATGATATCTTACTCTCACTCTCACTCTCACTCAGTAGCTAATTTTCATTTCTAGGAAGAATTTAAAATATTGTGTATCGTTTACTTTGTTATTGAAAATATCCCGATGTTTTGTCGAATAAATCAATCATCATATATCCATCCTAAGACGTTCTCTCGCCCAGCATTTTGATTTTTCTATTTTTCCTCCTTCCCTTGCTTAAATACTCGTATATGATGGAAATAAATATAAAAATTCCGCTGCAAAGTAAAATAATTTATGCGCAGGAGAAACCAACGGTACTTTGCAAATGTAAAAATAATTTTTGTGTGAAAACATTATTTTTTTCTCTTTTTTGTTGTTATGTAAGGTTTTAATTTGTACTCTCCTTATATTCCCTATGTTTCTCAACAATTGCCAATAAAAAAATTTGTTTTTTCAACACATGGAAGATAAAAAAATAATTGTTTTTAAAGTCAACATCTACCGACTTTTGCTATATGAAAACATTTCTTTGACAGAGTTAACGTAGAATAAATTTTGACAAAATTACGTCTTTGAAATGATGGCTATTGTGATAATAGATAATATTGAGATTGGATTGGATTATAACAAGGTAGTACCATATATTTGTAAAAGATTTAATATGCGCCACGTATGATGTAATATTCATTTCATTCATGTGGACCTACGGAATAGAGTTATGGGGAACTGCAAGTAACTCTAATATAGAAATTCTACAAAGATTCCAGTCAAAAGCTCCCTACTATGTCACAAATAACACTTTACATAATGATCTTCAGATACCATTTGTGAAATCTGAAATCAAAAAATTTTGTAATAATTATTTAAATAGACTTAGTAATCATTTTAATGTTTTGGCAATCGCACTACTGGATGAGACAGATGAGATCCGTAGACTTAAAAGAAATCATATATTAGACCTACCATTTCTATAACATATGTTTAATTAAATCATCTTTTCTTTTTATATTAGTCAATCCTTTGTTACGTAGATCTCACATTTTCATAGTATACATATTTATATAAATTTTTCTAAATTTCTTATATAAATATTTTATATTGCTGTTGCTGATGGGATTCAACAGATTCTGTTAATATTTACTTATGATCAAATTTGCTTATTATTGTAAAATAGATTGCAAATAAAATTATAATAAAAAAAAAAAACCCGTCAAAGTAAAGATGTTGCATAAAATGTTGATATTTGTTTGGATAAGTTTTCATATTTAAATTCTAACAGGCATGGTTCCTTTAGATACAAAATAGCTTTGTACTCTCTAAATATATACGTAAGATCAGAATTAAAAACAATCATGAATTAAACTTAAATACCTTCTATCCTCTATGGTTGTCAAGTATTGTACAATATATCACCATTGGGTATAGAAAATTAGAAAGGTTTTGAAAAGATCTTCCGAGGGTTAGTCTGACAGTAATTATAATCAATTATTTTCCAACTCTATAGCAAGACAATGTCATATGTTTCCCCATATGTTCAACCGTACATAACCCAATTACTGAATACGATAATTACATTACCTACTTTTCCTGCAATGCACTATAGGAAATTTTAAGCTTTTTTGGCCAAAATTCAAAATTTAAATTTTTGAAAAAGAAGTTTTTTTTGCTTTATCATAAATAAAAACATATCAAACTAGGCATTTTTGAATTTTGAATTTATATTGACTAACTGTCACTTTATTAGTTGTTTTATGTTATTAAATAACGATTGAGTGTAGTGAATTTTGTGACAATTTCTAACAAAAGTTTTCATAATAAAAATATATAGTTTTTAAAAGTTAAAAAATGGACAATAATGTCGAAGGCGAGTACTTTATTAATATATAGTGTAATATTGGTGAACTCCTCCGTTAAACCAATTAAATTGGAAAAACTAAGGTGACCTTACAAAAAAATAATATAAATATGAATTAGAATTTTACTTGGACTTATAAAAAAATGATAACAAATGATAGTTACACCACTATAAGAGATCTTTTAAACAATCAGTTATCTACCGAATTTAGTACATTTCAGTTGCGAATATTTGCAAACTTTTTCAAAAAATTAATTTTTTCAGGTTATACAGTGTGAAAAACTGTGAGTTATTTAATGTATGGCAATAGAAACATTTCGAAGTTCATAAAAGAGCAGCTGTATATGCCCACTTATTGTCATATATTAACGAAAATGGTTGTTCCGAAAATATAGAGCAATATTTAAAGGAGCAGTATCGAATATTTTGCACAAATATGATTAGGAAATGGCGTAAAAGCGGTAGGAGTTTGAAAGTTTTTAAAGTACAGCATACTGGTTGGCTTAAAGGCAATTACTTATTAAAAATAGGTGAAACAAACCCTACCCCCCCTTAATTCAAAACCTGGACTACAGCAATTAATATTTAGCCAAAAATATGAAAGAGCAAAAAGACGAGTTGCAGCGGAAATCTTTAAATATCAAAATAATGAAGTTGAACCCCTAGTACACGCTGCAACGACGGCTGCACGTAAATGTAACAAATTCGATTTAGCAATGGTTTTAAAAGAGACTGTCAGTACTCCGACAAGAGCAGCCAAAGTATGGAAACTCATTTCAAGACCATCACCAACCAAGCTATCCGCTGATGAAGCACTAGCCTTTCTTTTAGAAAACAACTTTTACAAATATCAGTACTGTAATATAAGAAATAAATAAATAACTTTACAGACGTTTTCAATCGAGCATTGGACACTTCTGATCCTTTAATTTCCAGCCTCTCATTGAACAAGCGGATCAAACACCAACAAAAAACATATCTCATACCCACTTTACTGTTCGGATGTGAACTATTTCCTACTTGTGACGCAGTAAGCAGGAACAAACTCAGAATCACTTATAACAATATTGCTAGATATGTTTATGGTCGTACAAGGTACAGTAGAATATCTGAGTTCTCATATAAAATCTATAATACATCTTTTGAAAATTTGTTGAAATGCCGTACTCTGGTATACCTACATAAAATCATTTATATTAGGAAATCCCATTATTTGTTCAATAGATTAGTTTTCTCAAGATCCAATAGAGGCTTGAAAATTAATAATGCTAGATACCGTAGACAAATATCTGAGAGACACTTTTACACCAATGCAATTCGTCTCTGGAATGAACTCCCGAATAACATACAGCTACTAATCAATGCTAAGCATTTCATGACGACAATAATTACATTTTTGAATGAACAATAATGTACAAATGTAATTAATTAATCATATTTTGTACTATAATTGTAAATTTTTGTTTTTAATAATATTTGTTTTGAGAATTTATTTTTAAGGTTGTTATATCTTTGTATTTCTCAAACTTTGTTATGCCCATACTTTTAGCAGTACTACATATTAAATAAGATGATATCTTGTTGTACTGTATTTACGCCTGAATAAATAAATAAATAAATAAATAAACAAGTGTTAGACAGATTGACCATATTCATATTCATATAATTAGACACCAACCACCATATCAAAAGTCATCAATGAACGAAAAACAAATCATCCATTTAGAGTCTACAGACAGATTTGTTGTAATGCACAAAAACGAATCGTATTATGGTGCCTTTATTGAATTTGTAGTGATTTTGAAAACACGATCCCAAATCGGAGTTTAATTATTATTTTTCGATGAAAACATACATATAAATTCAGATAAATTTTTTAATATGCCAGTTTTATTTTAGCGTGCTTATAATATGTATCTCATTACTGGGGTTTTATTTTCCCTTCACTCTTGGGACGAAAAGTAAAACTCTTGTTGTAAGTTAATTTCTTTTCTTTTACCTTCATGAAAAACCCATTCTGATTTTAATGTCAATAAAAATGATAATAAATAAGCAATTAATTTGAAACGAATTTAATTTTGTACAGAAATAATGAGACATTTAAAAATGATTAAAATCCATTAAAAAGGAATAATTTTGTTGACTAACCTTTTGGGAAAAAATTCTGAAATTAATATTTAAAAAATATCACTTACAAATGCTACGATCCCTGTATTTTACTGATTACGAGTCAATATATTAAAAAATGTCTACAATCTCAATACGTACCAACCATGGCATTATTATTGGTCGATAGCAACACGAAATAGAAATTAAAAATTTTTCGATTTTACTTTTGCAAACCTTAATTTTATGTGGATATGAGAATTGTTATTTAAAATAGAAGAAAATGTTCAATTTCAGTCGCTGGCAATTTATTTAAATAAATTCGGTTTTTATTTAAATTTAACAACAAACTCCCTTTTGTTGATATAACTGTGTAATCTATTTTATTATACGATCAAACTCTCAGTGTACAATACAATTACTATGTTTAACGGTGAATTTTATTTGTTATACTTCTTAATGATTGCCTGATTACGATACTAACGACTGGCAACGTTGTCCCGTCGCTCTATTCAATTTCTCTCTGGCAGCTTCGAAATGATTTTTCATTTGTATTGCTTGTGTATTTTGATCTCTGTTTGTGTCAATCCTGTTTTTTCTTCAGTGTATTGTTGCAATCGTTTATAGCGAAAGTTTCCTATGGTTTGCTGTCGTTTGTTTATCGTGCCCTTCTTTATTCAGAGTTTAATTTTTATTCTGATTGCTTAACAATATATGCAGAGGAGTTAATATTAAGACGATATGTTGCGCAAACAATTTTAAAATTGAAGAATTAAAATCAACACTCAGAAATAGAATGTCTCCCTGATGATAAAAACAGCATTCTAAACCCAAATGTTGAAAAGCATTTGTTAACTTACGAAATACGTAGTACATGCCGTTCCGTCACATGTTCCGTCTTTTTATCCGCGGACCAATAATCATACGTTTGTATTGTAAAAGTTAAATTTTCTTGTAAAAATTGTCGCTTGCATTATTAAAAATATTCTTTTGTGTACATTTATTTGTACTGTTGAGATGTACAAAAATGAATAAATCTACCCACCGACAAAAGCTCATATCAGGAAAAAAAGATGAAGACTTTTTACTGAAAAAAAAAAAATACTAAAAATTATAATAAATAGTGGCCAAATACAGAGTCTTGGTTGGTTCAATCGTCTAAGTTCATGGCAAAATTACCGAAGCTGATACAGGAAGATAATCCCAAATATTTTACTGCAACTGCGCTGCCTAAACATTTTCGGTTACCTCTGTGAAATTTTAACGCATAAAATAGCTTCTCTTCAGCCCACTTACCTACAAATGCGGGAAGTTCTTGTAAATTTGTTAAATCGGCAATGTCAGGTTATAAAAGGGTTTACGAAGACGAGCGACCCAAGTTAATAAAAAAAAAGTTGATTAATGGCAATATTTTTATAAAACATTTGGGTTTCAAAACTATCGAATTTCCATATTATTTCATTCTGATATTATTCTCCTAGATTTAATTTGTCTTTACGAAGAGCGAAAAAGATTGTTACGTTCTAATTTCTCATGCGGACACTTTGAACATCGTTAACAATAAAAAGCTCTCTTTATTGTTAAGCCTTTATTGTTCCTTTTTCACTTCTTCCACCAGAGTGTTTGTTTGAACAAAAATTAGTTCCAATGTCACCTAACATTACATCCAGAAATTGCATTCTCGTTCTTTTAAATTTTCTTCAGTATGACAAACTAATTATTGAGGGCGGACCGAAAGCGGTTACAGAAATATTCGCGGATTTCAAAGAAATGAAAGAGACGATAAACGATTTAAAGTCCAGGTAAACATTTAAAATTCATCACTTAATTTAAAGAAAAAATAATACTTTTGTTTTATTATTTTTAGTATTCAAGAATGTCCCAATGGATCGGACACGTCCCCTAGGGGTGAGTTTAATTTGCATTAATTATTCGAAGCCATGAATATTTTCTTCACACAGATCGAGAATTCTTTGATATTCGTTATGATGTTTTACCCAAAAAATGGTAAGAAAAACTTTAATTTTGTTGAATTCCGAGATGAATATGGCATTTAGAAGTCATTTGTAGAATTTTTATGCAGATGGTTTACAAGTTCTATGATTGCAAATCTGTTAAACTAAAAGAAAAATCGGATTCCTTTAAAACAAATTTAATCTTTCAGGAATTTAAATTAAATTTTATTTCTTTTTTGTTTTGTTTTAAGCGTCACTGAAATTTTACCAAAAAATTGTGTCGAAGCAACGGCATGCACTCGACGTAGTGGCATTTACAAAATTCTAGTTACGCAGCACAGTAATGAACCGTTTTATGTTGAATGTGATGCAGAAACAGAAGGTGGTGGCTGGATTGTGATACAAAGTCGAGAGAACGGCACCGAGGACTTCTATCGTAATTGGGATGATTACGAGGAAGGATTCGGAAATGTCGATGCAGAACATTTCATTGGATTGAAAAAACTTTACGCTCTAAGAAATTTTCAGGGACGACAGGAATTGTTAATTGTAATGGAGGATGGGAATAATTCGAGAGCTTTTGCTAAATATAATGGATTCTGCATTGGCGATGGAACGGAATTGTATAAATTAAAAAAATTGGGCATATTTTTTGGAACTGCTGGAGATTCATTAACACACCATTTAGGGATGAAATTTTCAACTAAAGATAGTGACAACGACATTGATTCGCGTAATTGCGCGAAGAAATTTACAGGGGCATGGTGGTATAAAGGTTGTCACCAAAGGCAAGTTTTTGTAATGTGTTCGTAATGAATTCAATAATACAGTTCTTGTTTCTTACTCAACAGTAATCGCAATGGTGAATATGGCGACAACACTTTTTCTAAGGGTATTAATTGGCGTGAATTTAGAGGTCTCGAGTCGTCCCTGAAATACGTAAAAATGATGATACGAAGACGTAGAATTAACTCGTAAACGAAATAATTTGAAAAATTTTTTATAATAATTTGTATACAAAAATTTGACAATAAAGATTCGAAATTGGATTAGAAATTACCAAATTAGTAAACGAATTATGCTTCTGGCACTGTTAGTGCACAGGAATAAAATTTTCTAAGGTTGAGCAGATATTCTCTAAGTGTCATCGCTCTACATTTAAACAATGCCACTACACGGTGGTACTTGACGAACGTCAAAAGCTAAAAAGCTAAAAGCTTCTTATACTATCAAATTTTATTTTATTTAAGATAAGATTACGATAATTAGCGAGATCACCTTTATAAAGATTTCTCATTTTTCTTTTTAATATTATTTTTTTCACTGAGAAGTGTTAGTAAATAATTAAAATCCACAGTCTATCCAATTTCTGCAAAAGTGAATATTTTTGGTTCTAATAATTGAAAAAAAAACATGAATTTAAATTCGTTTCGAACACCTTTAATGTAAGGGAAGGCTATAAACGAAAATAAAATAAAGATTGAATAACATACACAGTAATTAGGTCTTTCTGAACACTGCACATGATCAACTTTACATAAGTATAGAAATTGACGATAAACACTCATCCACAATTGGAGGATCAACTTCAATATAAAGAGAAACCCTTGCACAGCTTCGTATTACTGCTGCAGATAGAAATTCAAAATAGGAAATGCATTTACCGTTAAAGAATTACATTTCATTTTAGCAATTTATGCACATTCTTTGGTAAGAACTGCGTGATCTTAAAAAGAAGTCCTTCGTGTCAGACCTTATCGAAGGCTTGAGATATATCAATAAATAGCGCAGAGCAATACTGCTTGTTCTCAAAAGCACGTCTAATTAAATTAAACTGAATCGTGCTATGTTTTCGCCTAAAACCAAACTGATGGTCGGCTACTATGGCGTTGGCATCAATATGCGGTATTAAACTAATAAGCAGCATTTTTTCGAACATCTTAGAAAGTATTGGGAGTAAACTTATTGGACGATATGATGATACTTGCGTGATGTCCTTGCCTGGTTTAGGTATTATCACTAAATCAGATAATTTCGAAGATGCATGAAAGTAGCCTATTCGCAACATAGAGTTAAAGATGAACAATATAAAACGCACGGCCAATGTAGGCAACTTTTTAATCATTGTCGCAGTTATTTTGTCACAACCAGGTGATTTGCTCGGCTTTAGGCTCTGGATGACAGCAATCATTGCAGACAGCCGGAACTTGATCGGCCTACTAACCACATCGTCGATTGTAACTGGGGCAATACTAGAAACAGAATTGTTTGGTGTAAAAAGATTCTCTAAGTAGTTGGCAAAAGCGTCCACTTTCTGTTCTGCGCTTTTTGCCCAATCACCGTGCTGTAATCGTAAAGGGGATTCATGCAAAGTAGGTCTCCTCATTTTCTTTACTGACTTCCATAAACTGTAGTCCGAGTCTTTCGTTGCGTTCAAATTTTGCAAGTATTTTTGCAGGTTCGACTCTTTGTCCTTCTGCAAAGCGTCACGCAGAAGTCTTTGGCACTGATTAAGTTGAGACTTTAGACCTGGAGAACGATATTCTTGCCATTGGCGTCTTAAATTCCTTTTTTGGCGTAACAGTGCTACTATGTTATTAGAGCAGGGAAATTTTCGTTTTCTTACCAAAGGGGTAGAGGATGTAGATACCCTAGCAGCTTCAGTTAAGATGTTAGTAAACTGGCGGACGCCGGATTCAATTTCCTGTTCACACTTCAAAGAGATATTTGATGGCAGGTGCGAGCTTACGAACATTTTGTATTTCCGGCAATTTGTCCTCGTCTGAAGATAATTTTGCTCCAGTAGGTTTTTATCAGGCAAAAATGTTAGGATGTTTGGTGAGTGATCAGAAGACAGATCCAATGACTGGTGCATACGAAGATTTTCAGGTCTATTTCTTACTACGGCAAAATCTATTACATCCGGAATTTTGTTTAGATCAGTTGGCCAATAAGTAGGATGACCAGCAGACAAGGCATCCCTTCTGTTCGAAGATACTGCGTCCAATAACTGAGTAATGAGACGTGATCCCCAGAATGTGTGTTTTGCATTATAATCACCTGCTGCAATAATTTTCGGACCCAGCGTGTTGAAGTAATCGAGGAATTGATCTTTGCAAATGTTGTGTCTTGGAGGACAATAAAGTGCTGATATTGTAACACCAAAGTAGGGTAAATTGATTGATGTTGCTTGAGTGTAATCTTGGGTGAATTCTGGCAATGGAAAGTGCCTAATGTCCTTGTGAACAAGAATAGCTGACCCTCCGCATGCCCTACCACTAGGGTGCTTTGCGTCATATGTTTAGTAGTTATTAATTCTAAAGTAGTTTTTGTCCGAGAAGTGTCAGCTGAAACTAGTTTTTCACCTAGTTTTCCAAATGGTTTTGCTGTTTTGCTGTTGTGCTTCGAAAACTGATTTGTATTGTGAAGCAATATTTCATCATAATTTTTAAAAATAAATGACTGAACTCGGCTTATACAACATATTCTACGATAAATATTTCGGAAATATTTTAATTATTTACAGAGAGATCGTTATAACGAATATCACAATATTAAATAATAGTTTACATTATCTAATCCATATATTAGCCATTACCTGTAGTGATTACCAATTTGATTATCCTTGTTTTCTTTGAAGCTTTAAATTTTCTTTTCTGGATTTCAAATTTGTGTATTTAGTACTGTGATAGGACTCTCTCTATTGGTGGTCCCAGTAACAATATTACAAATACCTCGAACATGTAAAAATAGCTCTACAGCAGTGACGCTCAAAATCCAAATTTCCTATCACATGTGATAGGCAAAGAAAATTCTGCTGACGCTGCGTTGACACACATACACTATAAGCTTACTTGTGTGGTTTCTTAAAATGATCGTGTGTTTGTTGCTTTGTTTGATGTTTAGCACTTGATGAAGCATTTTTTTTTTATAAAAAGACATTACGAGGCTAGCCAGGCATACATACATACATACATACATTCACACATACATGCAGATGACATTGCCATAGTCTCGTTAGCTAAAACGGTAGGAGAAATAGAGGAGAAAACGAACACAGTGATTCGAAATGTTGGAGCATGGCTGGATGAGGCAGGTTTGACTCTTGCTGCACATAAAACGGAGGCCGTCTTGATAAGCGGCCGGAAGATAGTGGAGAAGATGGAATTGACCGTTGGAGGCACAACGATCGAATCGAAGAGGGCGGTAAAATACCTGGGAGTGATTATCGACGACAGGTTGAATTTCAAAGAGCACGTGAAATACATCGGTGAAAAAGCATCTGTAACACAGGGAGCACTGGCGAGGATGATGCCAAATATTGGATTACCAGGTCCATTTAAAAGGAGAATAATTTCGGCGGTAGTAACGTCGATAATGCTGTATGCTTGCCCAATATGGTCGGAGGCACTCTCAGTGGGGACGACGAGGAGGATACTGTCCTCGGTGTATAGACTAAGCGCGATTAGACGGATAAGTGGCTTCAGGACAGTGTCTGATGAAGCAGTTTTGGTATTGGCAAAGACAATACCAATAGATATACTGGCGGATGAGATGAGAAGGATATACCTTCTTCGAGTACCCGGGACAAATAGCAGCTATAAAAGCGGAGGAACGAAGGACTTCCATGCACAACTGGCAGTCACGATGGGAGAGCAGTCTAAAGGGAAGATGGACATTTCGCCTTGTCCCTGATGTAACGCTTTGGATGAAGAACGAACATTGCGAGTTGAACTACTACGTGACCCAGTTCCTAACTGGTCATGGGTGCTTCAGGAAGTACCTGCACAGATTTAGTCATGACACTTCTCCTATATGCCCAAACTGTGTAGATGAGGAGGAAGATGCGTATTCTAACATGCTGTCCCAGATTTAGATGGCCGGGAGAAACGAATTTAGGACCAAACCGGCTAATGGAAGAGCTGTTAAACTGTAGAATTCTATGGAGTCAATATAGCCAGAGAATGGCTGAAGTTATGATAGTACTCCGAGGACTGGGGGAACGGAGGCGAAATTTGAATTAATGTGATAAAGCTTTTAAGCTAACCAGCCCTCCGCGAAGTAATACCTTACGGCAGTCCCTCGGGGGGAGAGTGGTTGAAGTGTGTAAGGGGTGCGTTTAGTACGTAGGCACCAGTGATGGTGCATCCTGCACTCTTTTATTGGAACAAAAGTGTGTTTCGAAGATTCCCACCTCCGGCTTAAGACAAAAAAAAACATACATACATACATACATACATACATACATACATAAATACATGCATATATATACATACATACATACATACATACATAAGTATATTCGTTAATACATACATACATACACACATACATCAATATATTCATCAATACATACATACATACACACATACATCAATATATTCATCAATACATACATATATACATCAATATATTCATAAATACATGTATACAAGCATACATACATACAAAAGTTCATTATATAATAACATACACGCAACGCAATAAACCATTTTTTTTTAAATTTTTTTTTTATTTTCCCAGTGTAAGATTCTCAAAAATTAATTTGAGTTTTGTTCTCCGCTGCTTTACCAACACAACCAAAACTATGATAGTATGTGTTTGAGCACCACTGCTCTACAGTCATCAGCCTTTTAATTTTCGTGACTACCTAGGTGCCCTGATGTTTGTACTAGTCTTACTTTCTATTCGACTACACAATCCAGTGGCCTAGTTAAAGATTCTTTGAAAAATATAAGTCCAAGCAATGACAAGACAAAATATGAAACTGTATGCTGAGTCGGTATAACCTGAATTCTGCTCACTCAGTGTAACTGCTATACCAAGTAAGAGACACATGGTTTCCTGATTGGCAACTCGCAAATTCTCAAAAGAAATCCATCGCTAATTAAAATTTTTTCACATTAATCACTTGTTTTAACGTTAATGTACTAATGCAAGTTGAAAGACCTTTACAAGTGGAAACGTTGTCTAATAAACAAACTGAGTGCATCATTATTACAGAATCCAATAATTATGATACCCTGTGGCATGGCGATTACATTTTACATAAGCATTTTGTATCTCAAAAAAATATTCATTGTTTGTCTTTAGACACCTACGTCTCACTCAATTTTAACTTGAACAGGTTAAAGGATCCTACAGTTGAGAAAAGTAGGATCCTGTTGGCCCAAAATAAATACCGG
This sequence comes from Sarcophaga variegata, assembly GCA_932273835.1. Classification (NCBI taxonomy): domain Eukaryota; kingdom Metazoa; phylum Arthropoda; class Insecta; order Diptera; family Sarcophagidae; genus Sarcophaga; species Sarcophaga variegata. The sequence continues at coordinate 39,981,665 of OW026359.1, forward strand.
CTCTTATTGTAGACTATTGCAGCAACAACAACAATAATATCTACTATATAAGTATGGGGGCAACAGCATTAAGAAAGAACAGTTCAAGCAAACTTATGTACCAAGCAATACAAGTGTAATTGCATGCGTATGAGTGATATTTAGTTATCATCACTTAATCATACGCACTAAGTAAGAATTCCACACGAGTTGTTAAAACAAGAGAATTTAATTGATTTTTATCAACCACAACGATAAATCTCAATAAACTTATTAAAAATGCGTTTGAATTTCGGCTTGGCAATTTAAAATATGCTCTTGAATATGTGATGAGTATAGAAAAAATGTTGTCATTGAAGCACATTTCACAGTACATACGTATATTAAATACACTTTCAATTAGTTTTTTACTCGTATTGTAAATTTAAGTTAATTGTTTATTGTGGATGTAATTTAAATAAAAATTAGGACATTCAAATTATTCAAATATTTGCAATTATCTTAAACTCAATAGATGGATTCCCATTTTTCCATCGAGATTGATGTTATTTGGGCCAATTTTAATAATAATGCGTTCCTCGTCTAGGCTAAAATGTTACTGCGACTACTCCTTGCTACGCTCCTTTTTTGAAGTTTTGTACAATTCTTCAGTCTTGAATTGCATTTAATGTTCCGATATTCTCTTAGCGTCCATATTTATTCTCCGTGATTATGTTTCGCTTATGTTTCATTTAAAGTGATTCATTTTTAAAAATTATTTAACATTGAATATATTTGTGTTGCATTTGCCATTTTCTTTTCTTATATTTTTCATTCCACAATATTACGTCTTCAGAAATTGTTCGTCCTTTCATAGTTTTTTCATTAACAACTCTGTGATGCATGCGTCAAAGCAAAATCTTTCTCAATTATATTTGATTTCGTATTGTTAGTTTTGGTACGCTTATTACTATCGTTTATAGTGAACCCATTTTAATTTGTAGGCTTTAACCTTGAAATTCAGTGTATGCAGTGAATGCTGTCCAGTGTATAAATTTTAATTCTGTTTTATTGATTAAAATTCATTGACGAAACTGAAGAAAAATATTCATATTTCACCAACAACCAGTATTTCAAACAGTTTATTTAAATGACAGAGGAGTCCAACAGGGCTCAACACTTGGACCTCTATTATTCAGTGTATATATTAACGATTTACCCGACGTGGTTAGGCACAATAATATACATTTACATATATGCTGAGTTGGAAATTTATTAGAGCAGTAGGATAGATAATATTCGTTATTGTGTGGATATTTTAAAAACACAGATTTGGCAATGATCAGTAAATGGGCTACGAACAATGGGTTATGTTATGTATTAGTCTCAAGGAATTGAAGCGTATTTTCATAAATAATGATAATATTGTGCAGAATAGTGGCATTCAAATTAACATAGGCAATGAAGTGATTGAATTTACAAATGCATGCAAGGACTTAGGCATTATTTTCAGCGATAAACTTTCTTGGGCCAATCACATGTCTGCCGTCGTTGGTCGTATATATGACATGATTAGGAATGCTTAGGAATATGGGCCGTAAAAGACTTGCCATCTCTTGTTATAAGAACGCTTCGTGTAAAAACGTATCTATTACCCGTCCTTCTGTTTCATCAGCAACTTCCACAAACTCAAAGTCGCTTACAATAACAAGTGCAATAACAGCCAAATACGTTAATAACAGAGGCCTCCGATAATCAAATTCCTCCTTTCCTTTTCAAATCTGTCATATGAGATTTGAAAGTCCTCTAAAATTAAAAAATTCATTATTTTTCTTCATAAAATTTTATTTACACAGCAACCTAACTATCTGTTCAAAGTCCTAAGGTTAGGAACACACATGGGGAAGAACATTAATTCAAATAAAACATAATAGAGCCATCTCCCAGCGATAGTTCCTTATTTACAAGCAATTAGGAGCACACAGTGGTTTAAAAACGATAAAAAAAATTCATTTAAATATTCGGTTGGATCATTAGAATCATTGCCGTTGTGGTTCTACTTGTTTACCGAGTGCATAGATGTGTGATTTCCTTTGATTTTGATTACATTTATCATAATCAAAAATATATTTTAAACACTTCATTCAATTTATTTTGATACGTTTTTTTTATTAATTTGCATGTCAAGCATTGCGATCTGAAAACGCCAATGACCAGGTATAAGGCCAGATTCTTTCTATGGAGGAAGAAGAGTGCTTTGAAAGTGTATAATCGTCGAATGAAAATATTGAAAGCATAGTAAGCGACCATGTGACCGTCCCCAAATTGAGATCAATATGTAAACTCTGTAGTAAGGGGAACGAATCACTAGAACATATAGTTGGTACCTTTGCGACTGCAAAGAGACATCCCTTATGTATTGCATTCTACATGATAACATTTCGAAGGAATCTAATTAACTTTAAAAATGTTAATCTCGTATATTATCATTGTCAGATGTTTATAATGTTATGTGTTTATGTCGTAATTAATAAATTCAATAAAATTTCTTCATTACAATATATTTTTGTATACAAACTATTTTAAAAATTACTGGGGAATTAATGTCTTTATAAATAAATTCCACGTCTTCGTATCATCATATTTACGTATTTAAGGGACGACTTGTAGCCTGAATACGTATTCCAATTCACATCTTTTTGATATGCGGTTTCACCATACTTGCCATTGAGATTGCTTTTGGATAAGAAACCAGAATCGTAATACTAAACTTATTCGAATCGCATTAAAATCATTAACCTAGTAAAACAATTTTTATACCCACACTCTTTTGCGCACAATTATCTCCATTACTTTCGTCATTGTCACAATATTTATTTGAAAAATTAATACCTAAATGCTCTTTTAATGAATCCCCAGCAATTCCACGTCTTCGTATCATCATATTTACGTATTTAAGGGACGACTTGTAGCCTGAATACGTATTCCAATTCACATCTTTTTGATATGCGGTTTCACCATACTTGCCATTGAGATTGCTTTTGGATAAGAAACCAGAATCGTAATACTAAACTTATTCGAATCGCATTAAAATCATTAACCTAGTAAAACAATTTTTATACCCACACTCTTTTGCGCACAATTATCTCCATTACTTTCGTCATTGTCACAATATTTATTTGAAAAATTAATACCTAAATGCTCTTTTAATGAATCCCCAGCAGTTCCCGTAAAATTGCCCAACTTTTTCAATTTATACAATTCCATTTCGTTTCCTATAGAGAGAGAATCCATTGTATTTGACTGTTTTAATTTTATTTTTGGTATCCATCATAACCATTAGCTATTCCTGTCGTCCCTGGAAATTTGTTAGTGAATAAAGTTTTTCTAAGCCAATAAAATGTTCCCCATCCACATCATCTAAGCCTTCCTTGTAATACATTCAAGTACGACAGAAGCCCACGGTACAGTCTTCGCGTCTTTGTATCATAATTCAGCCACCACCTTCAGTTTCTGCATCACATTCAACATAAAACGATTCATTACAGTGCTGCGTGACTAGTATTTAGCACATGCTACTGCATCGAGTGCATGACGTTGCTTCAGCATAATTTCATGTTAAAATTTCAGTAAATGATTCAAAAAAAGAACAAAAATGAAATTAAATTAAAATAACATGAAATATTGTTTTCATTTTGAATGGAAAAAATATTTGTTTCATTTGTCGAACTTTTTAATACTAGAATATGTTAATCATGTGTACGTAGATTGCACAAATCAATTTCAAATGATGTTCTTTTGAATGTATACAATACTGAAGTGTCACTGCATCTAATAAAATTACTACCTTTCTTGACATTTATTGGATAAAACATCATAACAAATATCGAAGAATTGTAGACCTTTGTGAAGGAAAATAGAAAATGTTTATGATTTCAATTCAAATTAATGCAAATAAAACTCACACATAGTAACGACTAATTGCAGTAATATTTTAGTAATAACCGAAGATTTTAATGTTCAAACTGACTTAAATAACATCCATTCATGCATGCATTTAATGGAAGATAAGCATAATTGTTCTATTTTTTCTTCAAACACAAGCTGGATTTACAAAATTTGAAGAAGAAAACAAACTAAAACTGGATTTAATATACATTCTGTGAAATATGATTCAATAATAACAATTCTTCTATTCAAGAGCATATTCTAAATTGCCGACTCTAGATTCACACATATTTTGAATAAGTTTATTGCGATTTATCGTTGTGGTTGATAAAAATCATTAAAATATTCTTGTTTCAACAACTCATGTGGAATTCACACTTAATGCGTATGATTAACTGATGATAATTAAATATCACTCGTACGCATGCAATTTTTTATTTATTTAAGTCAATGGACAAATTTCTTACTGACTAATAACACAAATCGAATAAAATTAAATAGGATTACAATAAATTTCTTCTAAAATATAAGTAATAGTTACAAAAAGAATATGAAAAGTTACGAATTGAGAAAAACAATAATGTTCCGTTTTATAACGCAAGAATTTAAAGAAAAATCAACAAAGTCTGACAAATATTTAAATTGACGGCAAATTCTAGTTAACGGATCAGCAACAGCATAATTAGTTCTGCAGAATTGAATATAAATAGGATTATAACAGAGGATGTTACGACGAGGAACATTGAATTTAACAGATCTTAACAGAAATTCACAGCAAATATTACCATTGATCAGGTTAACCATGAAGGATATATTTAACATTGTTCGACGACTCTTAAGGGTAGGCAGTTTTATTAATGCCAGTCTGCTAGTATATGAAGGCATATCCAAGTATTTCCATCCAAGGCCACGCAAGCAGAAGAGTAGAAATTGTTTCTGAACAGATTCGATGTTTTCGCTGTAAACATGAGGATCCCATACGATGGATACATACTCCAAAATTGGTCTGACAATGGATCAGTAAATTCCTTGGCCCAACGTTTTATGTAGCCAAGAGTGCTTCTTGCCTTATTTACAGTCAAAGTGATACGATCATTTTAATTTTGTGTCTAATAGGATCCCAAGATCAATAAAATTGTCCACTATACACTATATATACTGCACTATACTATATATATTACACTTGTGTTGTGTGGTACATACTTAAATTAGGGCATGGACTGTTTTTAATGTTGTTGCTCCCATTCCACTAAAAAACAAGATGTTATAGTTGTTGTTGTTACTATATTCTCTAATTAGTGTGAGTATTTATTTAGGCCAACAGAAGAAGCATTGAGTTTCTTGTTTTATTTTATCATTGATCCCAAGCAAGCCAATGCCCATTAGAATAAGAAAAGAAGTAAGAAATAAGAAGTAAATCATGTTCAACATTATCCTTCTCGATTAATTTGCTAACGCCGTTAAACTAAGAAGTTAAAGACAAACAATACTCCGACACAATTATAGCTTTAACAGCATTAGAGAATATTGCACTCTGAAGATTTACAAACTTTCTTGTCCAGGCTGTATTTCCACACAGTACATTACTTTCAATACATTCGAGGTAGGCGGCGACACGGAAATTTATAAATTAAAGAGTTTGGGCAAACATTCAGGAACAGCTGGGGACTCATTTGCGAAGCCTTTAGGCATGAAATTTACAACAAAAGATCGTGACAATGATATTGCGCTGAATATGAATTGCGCTGTTAACTTTACGGTTGCATGGTGGTATCAAGCATGTCATCATAGACAAGTTTTCTTTTTCATGTTTTGCTAAAGAGTTCAGGATTATAAATTGTTTTTTTTCAACAGCAATCTTAATGGAAAATATGGTCACAAAACCGATAAAGGTGTAGTTTGGTATGCTTATCGCGGGCACTCTTCATCACTTCCATACGTAAAAATGATGATACGAAGACGTGAAATTAATTTGTGAAACAAATTTATTTACACAGCGAATATGAAAGAAAAAAATTTTTTTTTATATATTCTTTTGAGACTTATGTCTCATATTGTAGAGTGGATAAATGAATTAAATTAAATTCAAAATATTAAATACTTACTATCTTATGTACAAACACAATGGAGACATTATAAATCATCAAAATAATTTTATTTATATGTGGGTATTAGATATGACAAACGGTATCGATTTCTAAAAATCCCAGGAAATAAAACAAAAAGTAAGCAAAAATCGTAAAGAATAAAAAAAAAGAAATTCAAATTGAAGAAACATATTAGTACCCCTTTAAGTATACTATTTAGAATCGAAAATATATACAGTGGACACAAAAGTCTTACTACGGCAATATATTTTAGCAATTTCATGAATTTTTTAGTCAAAAGATTGTATAAAAATTTATCGTTTATATATTTATTTTATTAATTTATTTCTGTTTTATTATAAAGCAAAAAAAATTTTAATGTTTCTCATAAAACAATAGAAAATTAAGGAAAAGTTTCAGATGACTTCAAGGTACCCCCAAGGAGAACTCTGAGTAAATATAAAATTCAAAGGCCTAATATATGATGAATGTTATCCCTTGTATTTAGTAGAATATCCTTTAAGGTCAAGCACTCCATTACACCCATTTGGAATTTAATGTACAAGTTTTGTTTAGTCAGTCTGCTTTTGACTGCGATCAAGTGCTAACGTGTAAAATTCCAAGATCGCTGAAGTGTTTCAAAAAAATAATATTAAAAATAAAAACAATTGTCTTGTTACAATTTCAAAAAAAAAAAAAAAATTAAAACAAGAACAATTTATATTTCAAAAATTCTTTTGAATAAAAACAATTAACAAACATTCTTTTGTATAAAAACAATTAACAAACATTCTTTTTAATAAAAACAATTTACATTGCTATCATGGATAATGATAGCAATGATAGTAGTGACGATGATGATATTTGCTGGCAAGTAGTCACATCGAGTAAAGCAAGAAAACGTAGGCAAAGCAAATCACCACAAATATTCTTAAACAAAAGACAAAACACCAACAAAAACAACAGCATTGCTTCTGTATCAACAAAAATAAATACAAACAACAATATTAACAGTGTAAGTCAAAATAAATTTTCGAGTTTAAGTGACGATGATGGTGATAATGATACCGAAACTGATAATAAACAGACAAAAAATAATGATACACCAAAACCACCTCCAATTATCATACCTAATGTATCGGATATAAGCGCTATGATAAAAAGTTTTAACACCTTAATACCATCCTCATTATTTAATTACAAAACTTTAAGAGACGGACAGATAAGAATTATGGTAAAAGATATTGGAAAATATAGGGCGCTGATCTCATTCCTAAAAGTTAAAAATATAATGTTTCACACATACCAACTGAAACAAGAAAGAGCTTACAGAGTTGTAGTTAAAAACCTACATCCATCAACACCAAATGATGTAATAAAAAGTGCTATAGAAAATCTAGGACATAGAGTCAGAAATGTCACCAATATCAAGAGCAGAATTACAAAAGACTCTTTACCAATGTTCTTTGTTGATTTAGAGCCAAGTTCAAACAATAAAGACATATATGAGACTAAAACTCTGTGCAATGCTATTGTGAATATAGTACCACCAAAAAAGACAAATGATCTCGTACAATGCCACCGTTGCCAGGAATTTGGGCACACTAAAACTTATTGCAGGAAATCTGTTAATTGCGTTAAATGTGGTTTAGGTCATTTAACTGCAAATTGTACTAAGGATAATGATAGTGAGCCAAGATGTGTTAATTGCTTACAAAACCATCCAGCAATCTATAAAGGCTGCATTGTATATAAACAGCTCCTAAAAAAAAAAGTGCAACAAAAAATAAGTAATAAACATCACAGCGCTACTTATAACTACAACAACGATGAGTATCCCTACCTAAACAACAACACATTTGAACCAAACTTGAACGTAAATCAGAATAACAAATCTTACTCTGAAATGCTTAAAACTGATCAGAAAAATTCATTTGAAAAGTTAGAACATTTAATACAAAACCAAATTGAGTTAACTAACAAACTACTTAATATGATGACGGTTTTGATTGCCAAACTATGCAATTAAATTTAAATATTGCAATATGGAATGCTAATGGGCTTTCCAACCACACTAATGAAGTTGAATTATTTCTTAAATTGCATTATATTGACATAATGTTAGTGTCAGAGACACATTTTACTTCCAGATCCTTCTTTAAAATAAGAGGATATCAATTGATAACGGCAAATCACCCTGATGACAGAGCACATGCTGGGGCTGCAATTTTAATAAAATCGACAATAAAATATGAACTATTAGATGTAGTAAGAGAGCCATATCTTCAAGCTGCTTGTATCAAAGTCATATGTGATCAAAACAGTATTTCGTTCTGTGCTATTTATTTTCGACCTCGATTTTCGGTGAAATTGCCTACTTTTCAAAACTTTTTTTATAAATTGGGACACAGATTTTTCGTTGCAGGCGATTTTAATGCCAAACACCCCTGGTGGGGTTCAAGATTTAAAATCGTTTTCTACTTGGATTGAGAGAAATATAAATCTTAATATATCTCTAAAAACTCCTGCAGAAATTGATGATGCTGTTGAAAGGCTTAATTATGTAATTCATAAAGCAGGATTTTTATCAACTCCAAAATCACCGATTCAACGTAATCATAACCAAATTTTGTTAACATCTGAGATCAGGCAGCTTTTATTAATAAAGAGAAGACTTAGAAAAAGATGGCAAAATAGCAGAGATCCTAACGACAAACGCATTTTTAATAAAGCTGCTAAAGACCTCAAAATTGCTCTTTATAATATAAAAAATGATCAGATTGGTACCTATCTTAGTAATTTCAACACCAATAATATAAAAAATAATGAGTTCTCGTTGTGGAATGCCACCAAATATATAAAAAGACCAACAAAAAGAAATGCTCCTGTGAAAGATAGTAGCAATGTATGGTGCAAAACCGATAAAAGCAAGGCAGAAGCATTTGCTCGTCATCTACAAAATACTTTCCAACCTTACGAAAATCCTAACCCTTTTACTGATGAAATAAATGCATTTCTAGATAGTTCTTGTCCTATGGATTGGCCAATAAAGCATGTGTCTCCAACTGAAGTAAAAGAAGAAATAAAAAAACTAAACTGCAAAAAGTCCCCTGGTTACGACGGCATAAATGGAAAAGCAATTCAAGCACTGCCAAAAAAGGCTATCTTATATTTAACATTTATTTATAACTCTATGTTAAGACTGACTTACTTTCCCTCGCAGTGGAAGTGCGCAGAGATAATAATGGTAAATAAACCGAACAAGCCTGAAGGAAATCTTGCATCCTATAGACCCATAAGTTTACTGCCTATATTCTCCAAAATATTTGAAAGAATATTTTTGAAGAGATTATTGCCAGTTTTGGAAAAAAACAACATCATTCCTGATCACCAATTTGGTTTTAGAAAAAAACATGGTACTCCGGAACAATACCATCGTATCGTTGCATTTATAAGAGATACATTGGAAAACAAAAAATATTGTTCAGGGGTTTTTCTAGATGTACAGCAGGCCTTTGATAAAGTATGGCATGGTGGGTTATATTTCAAACTGAAAAAATTACTTCCAACCCCATTTTATTTGCTCTTGAAATCGTACCTAACTGAAAGAAACTTCTATGTGAAAATAAATAGCACGTTTTCCCAAATATGCGATATTCAAGCAGGTGTTCCCCAGGGTAGCGTACTTGGACCAATACTATACACAATTTTCACCTCAGATATTCCAATCAGCGAATGCGCTTTAATTGCAACATATGCAGATGATACTGCTATTTTAACGGCCGATGTTTGTCCAAACACCGCATCAATTCAGCTTCAAAATGAACTTAATGCAATTGCAGCTTGGCTAAACAAATGGAACATCAAGGTCAACAGCGAAAAATCAACACATGTCACATTTTCATTACGACGAGGTAACTGCCCTGAGATACGTCTAAACAATAATCCTATCCCTCAAAGTGACTGCGTGAAATATTTAGGAATGCATATTGATAGAACGTTAACATGGAAGACTCATATCAAAATGAAGAAGCAGCAATTAAATATAAAAACAAAACGTCTATTCTGGTTATTAGGCCCAAAATCTCGTTTGAGTTTAAGAAACAAAGTACTGATTTACAAAACTATCCTGAAACCAGTTTGGACCTATGGAATTCAACTTTGGGGAACGGCCAGCAATTCGAATATTGAAATACTTCAACGTTACCAGTCAAAAACTCTGAGGCTCATTGTCAACGCTCCATGGTTTGTATCGAATTTTTCAATCCACAATGATCTTTCTATTCCAAAGGTAATAGACGAAATAAGAAGGTTCAGTGAAAACTATTTAGACAGGCTAATTCACCACGACAATCCATTAGCTATTGCTCTTCTTGATCACACCAACGAAATAAATCGACTGAAAAGGCATCACATACTGGATTTGCCATTTCGAAATTAATTATATATGTATCTATTTTTCTGATTATAAATATGTAAATATGTATATACTTAACTACTATTAATTTATAGATAAAATTTGCATAAGTATGTATGTTGTTGGTCTCAATGGAGTTCAACAAATATGTCAAATTAATATAGTATCAAATTTGCTTATTATCCCAAAGGGATAGATTGTAAATAAAGTGTTGAGAAAAAAAAAAAAAAAAAGTTTTGTTTAGTGTTTTTGACTTTTGTTTAAAGTTTAGCGATTACGTAACCGTTCTTTCAAATGATCACCTAAATACTCTCTTGAAGTCATATCGGGACTTTGTGCAAGAGTATTAAGCCTGTGGGGCTTATTTTTTGTCATAATATATTGCCGTACTAAGACTTTTGCTGTCGTCTGTATATACATACATATATTACTTATACTTATTACATACATACATTTGTATGTATACGTATTTTTTGAAGTTATTTTTTAAAAAGATCAAATAAGCTGATATTTCATCGGATAAACTTGAACGGATTTTGTTGCCAACATATGCTGTCGCTGGAAAACATCTTCCGGAATCTACACTTTTGGGTAAAATGGTTTGAAGATAGCTAGGCGAAGGATGTAAACCTTCACCTCGAACACCTCGTAATGCAAACAATTCTATTCTTTGAGAAAGTTAAGTATTTAAATTATCAGCTCTATTAACAGATTTCATTGGACTTTTAGATTCATGGATGGCAAAGCTTAACTTTTTAATAACGGAAGTTGGGTTCTCGTTCAGTTCGATGACAGGTGATGTAGAATACTTACTAAATTGTTGCAAGATACACTTGAAAACGCAATAATATATAAGAACTAACGATTCTTCAAAAAGTACAGAAAAAAATTTTCAATCCCGAAAAACTCGCAACAAGTTTTAAGAAAACCTTTTATTCGTGATTTGCGAAATTTTGAAAATCTAATGATTTCAGGATTCGGGTTATTTGTTCAAGTTTAAAAAATGATTTTTTGTTTTAATCGATTTCAATTAAGTAACTCATCATCCCAGAGACTTTTTGTATGTACAAAGATTTGGCGTTTAGATATCTGACAGCTATATCTAAAACAAAGTAATCTTTTATCTCTTTCAAGATTAGATAAATGTCAGTCACGCACATAAAGGTGACGAGAAATATCAAAAATTCTTTTTTTAAAAAAGTTGAAAAGACTCATACCCTAGAGTGTATCTACGTATAAAGACATATGATCATATCTTCTCAAAATCATATACATAACGAATTACGTGTTATCTTCTGCTAAATATATCACAACTGTCAAAAAAGTCACACCCATATAGTTAAGTAGGCATTAAGTATGCAAGAGTTAGATACAATAATTCGAACATTTGTGGACTTGCAATGATGACGTTAATATGGTTAGATCATGCGAGCGTGAAGTTGAAGTAAATTCCCAGTTTTTTGCGAGGTTTGCGAACTTAATGGGTTGACTGTATAAGTACAAAACAGGGTAGTAATCAAGTTACAATGATTTGTTCTGCATAATTGAACAATTAGATTTAGAGGGGTTAACCCCTACACCATTAACGGTAGGCCATGCGAAAGTATGCGGTAATTTTTCATTTACAATTATTATAAACAGCATACATCCGTACTTTCCAATATTCGTTTTTTTTTTTTATTAAATTATTTTAAAATTAATAAATATAAAATATGTATATACAGTCACACAGATAATTATACGTACCCCCCTAAAAATCATTTTTTTAAAAAGTAATGAACTTCTAATCTAAAATTTCTTTACATTAGCGTCTGTAACGACACATTTTCTTAAATAAAGAAAAAAGATTCCCAAAATCTATGAATTTGTGACTATAGTTTGCTTAAAACCAATATGGCACCACAGAAAATTATACGTACGACGTATATTTCGTATAAAATTTCTCCAAGGGTAGCCCGGTATATAAAAGGTATTGTGGTTAAATATTCTAGGACTACAGCCGTAGAAATACGAAATACCTCGGAAAGTGATCACAATGTTATTGTGCATTCCGAAACAGTTCAAAGTGTTTTGAGAAAGAACGGTTTCGGCAGCCGAGTGACGAGAAAAAAGCCACGATTGGAATTTGCCAAATAATATATGGACAAGTCAACTGATTTTTGTGCGAATGTAATATTTAGTGATGAGAACAAATATTATTTCTTCGGCAGTGAAGGAAAACAAAAAATTTGGCGGAAAAATCAGTTGAATTGTCCATATGTTATCATTTAAAAAAAAAATGATTTTGTATATATAAAATATATATCGTTAGTCTACAAATTTTACAGGAAATACAAAAAACACTGTAGCTTCCTCAGTTTTTTAAATTTGTAAACTTTTTAAACGCAATTATTTTTACAAAATAGCTCTCTTTAAATCACCTAGATCAAAAATCCATATCCAAAAAATATTGGAAGGAAAATTCGCACTTTTTGGACTTAGCATTTTTGCTTTGTAAACTTATTCGTTTTATTGTGGACTTAGCACATTTTCCTTCCATCAGTTTTAATTTTAAAAATAAGTTTAATTTAATTTACTTTATTAATTTTATTAAAAAACTGAAACGGCTCAGTTCATTTCTATTAAAAAGGATACAAAAATATATATAACTGTATAGATTTTTAACTTAAAGTAGAAAAAATTCAAAGGTGAGGTAAATCATCGTTAAATTTAGGGTGTTCATTGGGTAGGGTTGATTTGAGAAATTGTGAGTCAACATACTTTCTTATAGTAATTTTTCTTCTTTCTTGATCAAGTTGCTGCAAATTTTCAATGTAATATTTTCCATACATCAGAAAAACGAACTTTAGAATATATTTCTTTGCTTGGGGTGTACTTTAAAGTTCTAATATCTATAACTTTACTATCACCTTTATTACGACCAGGTCTGATACTCTTAAGAAATTGAATGTTAATAAATCTTTTGAAAAATGTATGATCTAAATACATAACATCATAGGGTCTAGGGATTTTTCGAGCATTTTTACAAACATCTATGTATTCTGAAGGTACGATATTCACTCTTTTTTTCATAGCTCTTTCTGTAGTTGAATGAACGCTATCTGCCTCCATTTGTGTATGTCCAATTTCAAGAATTTTTTGCTCAATATCAATGCCCATACCATAATTTCTATTTTCATACGTACAACCAAAAATAGAACAGAAAACACCAAATTCAAGTGAACAAATTAATATTCGTGGAATTAGCACGTGCTTTCAATATTTTTCGTAGATTTGTGGACTTAGCGTTTTTGCAAACCACAAAATTACAACAACTTTAAAATAATGACATTAATGAAATTTTTTGTTGTCGTAAAATATGTATTTTGTATAGTGTTACCGTTTTGCATTAAAATCACAATTTTCAATAAAAGTGGACTTAGCGTCCACTTTATATACCAACGATATATAAATATAAAAACAAAAATATAAAAAAACATGGAGCAATTCTAACGCAGCACCTTGATGAGGCCTGTTCAAATATTTTTAATCCCTAATTAAAAAATTTATAAATAAATTACAATTTTTTTAATTTATTCCGATCCTCTTTGTCTGTCAGTCTTTCATTCAAGATTCGCTTCATTAGCGTCATGTCATTTGTCCTCCGTTTTCTTTCATTATATGCTTGAGTTCTTTTTTGTAAACCCCTTAATAAATTTATTATTACAGCGTCATTTAATTTGCGTTTAACGGCCAGAATCAGTAGAGTGCAAAGTAATTTGAAAACAAAATGAAAACACCACTTTAACCAAAGCTTTGCTTGATAAATACTATAGAATGCTGCACCATCATTTTTGATGATAAAGGAGTGGTTTACTGAGGTAAACTACTACAGAAGATACATATAAACGTCCAGGAGGCCAGGTTGCTTGAAAAAATTGAAAAACTTCACGATATAGAGTTGGGAGATCAACAAATAAAACTTCCAGAGATAATTGAAGCCACTGGAGTCCAACCACAATAACACAAGTAGTTTAGAGCTAAAACCAAAACTATCGCCCGTTTTACGTTTAAAACTTTTCTGTTGCAAAGATATTCAAAGTCATTTATTGGGAGAACAACGCGATTACAATCCGATTCTTATCACTTTACATGTTTGCTAGCATGAAAACTACTGTTTGCACTGCATTGGTTTTTAATTAATTTATATTTTTTATTTTTTTTTCATCCAAGAATTTAGTTCAGCAAAATTCCAGAATATATTTAAATATATGTATTTGTGGATTTCTGTAATATCACTACGACATTCACCAGTTAAGCATAAGTTCATCAATCATCGTCATCATGTCAGTTTTCATCAGACACAGGTTTACATTTTATTGAAAATTGTTTTCAATTACAATTTCCTTAACTTTGTTACTTTACCTGCTCAAAAAAACGTACAAAATTTATTTCACAGATATTTAAATTTTTTTCTTTGTGTTTGGTAGAAAATTCGATCGAAATTCTTTATTTTTGATATCTCTAGTATAACCAAATAAGTAAGAGAAATTAAAAAAGTACGATTTTAATGGAAAAAAAAAAGAAAAAAAAGTACACATTTTCTACAGCGTCCCTAAATAATTACAATGATTACGTTTTTAAGAATAAAGTGGCATTTCATTCGTTCACAATGTCATACACTCTTATAGAAATTTATGAAACTGGCTTTTAAAGTACATCGTTTTGTTTCATCTTTAAAATGTGTTTTCCTTCATTACATACTATTTGCCGGTCTTCTGTTACAAACAATCATATGTATATCAAGTTTTATAAAGTAATTTAGAGAGAAATTTTAAATTCAAATATAGATTTAAGTATTTTTCATTCTCGTTATTAAACAAGTTTGATTAAAATCCGATCTCCACCAAAAAAAATTGTCAAGTTGTAACATAATTAACCATCGCTCTCCATAGAAAACATTATTAAAATGAAAATAACACTACATTCAACAAAGTGGGCAAAAAAAGGAAATCAGAAAACAGTTTTAAAAAAGTGAACAATAATTTACACCGAAAGGTAGGGATTTAAAAATAAAATTCAATGATGTCAACTATACTTTTAAAATAAAAAAGCAGGCTTCGGCTGGATATGGTATTTTTTTTTTTGTTGGCTCTTGTAGTGTCTATCATACACACAGAATATGTATGTGCATTGAAATAAATTTAAAACTTTCACCCCTTGCCCCATGGAATTCCCGTAAAACTTTTCTTGTCGGATCTATGCACCATAAAAACAAACGTACAATTATTATTGTCTTGACATATCGTGCCCTAAAATGCAAACGTCCAATAATGATTTTTTCATTAGTTCTAAAGTATTTCACCAAATCAAGCCTACAAGGTTCACAAACAAATTGTCATTTCTTTTACCAAAAGTAGGGATCTTATTAAAAAAAAACTACGCCTACAAAGAGAAATGTGGTTAAAGATAACCGTGAGGAGATCTGACTAAACGTTAGTAAATTACAACGCATTACCAATTGCCAACACATATAAACACCGCTTTCATGTTATCGAATTCGTCTCTTATGACATCTTTACTAATTTTACAGAAATCGCAGGATGACAAAAAGATTTATGTTCAAAACCTCGTTGAATGTTCGTAACGACCTATGTACATATCTACTACCTAGAATTTAAAACAATGCTGCTCAAAATATTTTTTAAAAAGTCCGTTCATGGGCATTTGTCATTAATTTTAATTCTGTTCAAATAGTTTTTGATAAAACAACAGATGAAGATAAAATTGCACAATTTGTCAAAAGAAAATCTATTCACGAAAATGGCAAAATACCAAAAACGTACTTACCCATGTATTGAAGCAGACTTTCAAAGTTGAATTAATTTTGATTCTTGTAATGCAAACAAATATTTATATAAATTATAATTTTATTATTGTTACCCAATATCCTAAGAATATTAAAATGATCTTTCTTTTTCAATGTTTATTTAATATATATTTAGAACAAAAATTACAAACTCCAAATAAACAAAAAGTATCTTGATATTTTTTTTTATATACAAAGTCCCATTTTAAAGAGCACTCAAGTATAAGACGTATTTGGTAGTAAAGTTAATTTTTGAGTTAATTAAATATTAGTATACATATGTACATAAAAGTTTTGGTATCCAGGTTTAATGTAAGCAAAAAGATAATAAAAACCTTACTTTTATATTTATTAAGATACAATAAAAGGTCAAGGGTTAAAATTAAGGAATTATTATTGATTTAGCCACCAATATTTATTAAGATTCAGATTAGGTTTAATATTTTTATCATCCAAATAAATACTAGTGTCAAAACGACAGTTTTCAGATGTTAGTTTGCTACAACTTATAGTTTTTTCATTGGATCGTCTGTAAATGTGATAAAGTATGGGAATACCATCTTCGTTTTGAATAAAACCATTTTTATCAAGATATAGAAAAGCCTCGGGAGGGATGAAACCATTTTCGATTGTTTTTGAAATATATTCCTCGTCAGAGTAGTAAGGAGCCAAAATTAAATTGTTCTCAATGGTATTTGAGCTGTTTACAATGTGATTTCTTATGATATGAATAATAAAGTTATCAAATCTAGATATTTTGGCTTTTTCATAAAGGATTTTGTTTGAAATGTATTTTTTGTAGTTGTTACTTTTTGATCTGTACAATGAAGTACAACATCTGAGACATTTTCTTTCGAAAACGCGAATCTTCTCCATATACGAGGGGCAAATATTAAACCAAATTTGGCAGCCATATGATAAAATTGGTCTAATCAAAGTCTGATACATGATGATTTTAACCCTTGGTTGTATATATTTAGAAAAAAAGTATTTTTTGTATACAAAAAATGCATTTCTAGCTTTTGATTAATGTGGTTGTAAAAGTATAAAAATTTATCTAACTCTATTCCTAATAGCCTAACACTTTGTTTTACGGGAATGTTTATATTATTTGTGGATCTAATACCAAATGACTTCCAGTTTCTTCGAATATTACTGATACATTTCCCAACAGGTGGCCTATATTAAAATAATCTTAGTATTCTGAATTAAAAATTTCGAAATTATCAAAGTGACTCATATTTGTTCTTCAAATAGGCAAATAACTCCTCTCAAATTGAGATCTGTTGTGGAAACTGATATTGAAAATGCATATTTTGCATTGGGATTATTATTGTGCATAGGTACGCAAGCAGTAAACATAATATGTACCACAATCTAATTCGAATTCATCTTATTGTGAAATTAATCTTCAAATTCATCAATTCATGATTTATAATCTAGTCAAGCATAAGTCTGATTAGGGATTTATTTGAGATAAAATTGTGGGAAACCTATTTTCATACCGATATGTCTGGTCGTTGGAATACAAGAACTTGATAACTTTACTAAAACTGCTCAGAAAGTTTTTAATTTTTTCCAAGACCATCGACAAGATCAATAATAATAATAAGTTGCTGGTGAAGCAACTAAAGGTATGTGTTTTAAAACTATCGTAGATCGAAATTGTGTTCAGAATACACAAAGAAAGCATCAAAGAGATTTTTAGCAGGTTGCTTTATTTTGATGACATATTCATATTTCCATCTGATCCATAAATTTTCTAAAGAATATTCTCTCGAAGACATTAAACGATAAATTTGCCAGTAAAGCTATCTAAAGTTAGTGTTTAGTTACGATTTTTGGTTTCAGAAAAATTTATTACCATGAGACCGCCAAACGTGATTAAATTTCACATTATTCCACTAGACATCCATGTGTTCTTTTTTTTCTAGAATAATATTGACGAGGATGTCATTGATAAAAAATCGTACATTTTATTTTTAAAATGTGAGATAAGGCCGTTTGCATTTTAGGTGACGACATACATTTGCACACTTAGTTTTCATATATAAATTAGAATTTCGTAAGCCATCATTCAGTTTGAAGTGGTTCTTCGTGCAGTTGAATACGTGAATTAAAAGAAATTTTTGAATCGAAAATGTTGCGTAGTGTGAAAATATTTGGATTTTTAATTAATTTGACCGTCATACAAATCGCGTCGGATTTTTATACAACTCAGTTGGAAGAGGTATAGACGTGAATAAATTTTAATCGGTGTGGGTACCGAGTCCACAATATTTTATTAATTCAATTTAAGTCGTATAATTACAAATTTTTAAAAAAATTAATACCCCAGGATCATTCTTTTTTAAAGAACATGAATCCGACCTCAGCATTGCATCATCACCATAAATGTTCAAAACATTCTTTGTGTGCTTGTATTCAAGTGAATATTACGTGGTAAATAATTTTTTTTTCTGCAATCTTGTTTAAAACATCTGAAAGTGCATACATATCTTACCATTCAACTGATAACAACTTAAATGTAAAGGAAATCTATAAGGAGAATGAATAATTTGAGCAACACTATCACTAACATCTGCAACTGGATGTTAAACGCGAATAGAGAAAGCTTTGCATACAAATATTTAAATTTGGGAGTTGTAGTTATCGATATCGCGACATGTTGGAAAACTCTTTTTTCTCGCTTTTTTTTTTTTTTGTTTGCAAATTGCTAGCGAATCGACGCACTGTGTTCTGAAAGTGTAAAGTCAGTTTTGTGGTGTTCGAAAATTAAGGCAATCTGTTAATGTTCGAGGTTGATTATTGTGTCAAACTGAATATTAGTTTTTAGTTTTTTAGTATTTGATTATTATTTATTTTTTATTGAGTAATTCTATTTGAAACATAAGCGATTGCATTGTCTCATATTTAAAATGAATGTCGCATCAAGCAATGAAATATTTTGTGCAATGCGAAGTCGGTGTCTTTTTGTTACTGCCTCTTAAATAAAAGAGCAACAGTAATCCGGTCAACAGCCATTTATCAAAATTTCAACAAATTTCATTAGCATGACTTGAAAAGAAAATGAAAACACTGAGTTTCCCGACAAAATTATGAAAACGCATTTGTTACTCCTCAGTATAATATAAACATGGATTTCGTAAAAATACTTTATGTGCCAAGTAAGGTAAAAAAAAAAAATTTATTTGTGTATGTAGTTATCGTTTGTTCTATCGAACACATCGGTTGTTATCATCTGTTTATCTGTTTAGTTAAAAAGGAAAAGAAGTTTTACAGTTTATACCTTTTCACATGCATGTATGAAAAAGCTATACAGGGTGTGGATTTGAAAATGTCATTTGAACTGCTTTAAGGTGTGCGTTTGTAGTGACATGTCAACCAGCAAGAGTGTAAAATAAGTTAATATATGAGCATGAATTTCAAAATAAGTCTATTTTTTGTATGTTTTGTTTGTATTGAGTACATATTAATTGGGAATATAATTGTGGAGCTACTATTTTAATTTGGGTGCTCACATTTAACATACTCACATGATATACATATGTTATACAGTGTGTCATTCAAATGTTTTTACATTGTAAAAATGATTTAATATTAATCTCTGTTCCTTTCGTTTCATAAAACATTTTTCTTTTTTCTGCTGATTTTTGTTTTGTTCACATGATAATGAACAATTTTAGTAACTTACAAACAAAATATAAAATTCGACTAAAATAACTTCCAAAGATCATAAATTGTTCTTAAACTAAGCGTATTTCATTGTTGGTGTGTAGTCGTGTATAAGGTTTCATTTCGGATTTCATTCGAAGTTTCACAAACATCACCTGCCATTATTTTTTGATATTTTCTGTGCTATACAAAGCTAGAGATCTGTATTTAGTGTTGTTGTTTATTTGATAGTCATTTATTGAGTGAGCTTACATTGATGTTGTGAATATAAAATGTACTAAAACTATACATAGTTGATTATTTAAGTAAGAAATGTTCAAATTAGGTTCAGAGATATGATTTCATCTCATAACAAGTCTATGTCTGTGGTGTGACGAAACAATACGGAAGGGATTAAGGAAATTCAAAAAGGCCGATATAATTCAACTGGTTTGCACCACAAACTGCTTACGACATATTAAAAAATTAAAATTGGTTTGTTGTGCAACCACAAGAAAGAAAAATATTATTAGACGGGTAAAAAACAATGAAAACTCAGGTTATCAACGGGAAACACTGCAATTGAAGTCTCAGAAGACTATAACAATAAGACAAGCGGTGAATGGAAATGACAATTTTTCAACAACTGCTCGAAAAAACAACGACTGTTTTTTGTAGTCACTCGTAATATGGACACCGAGAACAACTGAGTCAATATAATTCCCTTTGACTTAATCTAAATGACGCTGTGTTGTAATGACTATCAAAAGAGTATGGAGAACATTATTGGAGGCACTAGCTAGCCACCACATAATTCAAATCGTAAACTTTTGAAGATGGTTTGCGGTGGTATAAACAGTATAGAAGTGGGAGAACTTTGTATTTTTGAGAAATATGAAATGGATTCCACCAAATGTTACTTTGCATTATTAAATCCATCAACATTAGGACTTTAAAATCAAGTTTATTTTCGATTTGATTTTTTCACCGCTTGCTTATACAAAGATATCAATTATTGGATGTAAAATTATAAATTTTTGTCTTGATTTGATTACTCCTGCTGATGTAGCGTGTGCCGTATGATCAACGGGCGTCATCCCAGATGAGATCATGACTTTGTTCATATTGAAATAATTTATGTCCGATCGGCACAATCGGTGGCATACGTCATCTCATGAATGAAAAATACTTTCGAGTGAATTTGTAACAAATAAGAAAGAAGCCCTCAATAAGTTCAACTACAATTTAGGTATTAATTCAAGGCTTGACAAACCTCGATAAATGTAAGGAGGAACAGTGTTTGTCAGCTTCGAATTCCCTTCTTGTGACTTGCACCAGTCAGTACTTTTGTTTAATAGTTTATCATTAACATCCTTTGTAAACCCCTTTTGGTAAATATTTACAGTTTTTAAAAATTTTTTCATTGTAAGAAGCTTATGGGTTTGATGTCCTTGTTTTAGCACAATCCTTGACTGATTTAAAAATAAAATGAAAATATTATACCCAACTGCTATTAGGGACAGTTCTTTCGTTTTGTCCTTTGCTTTTTCGTGGTTCTTTACAGCAATTGTTCGTTTCAATGATAAGCGAAACATTGCCTACAAGCGTTGGTAGCGTAGCGAAGTTACCAAACGCATTAAAATTGCAAAAAGCATTATTTTACGGCAGGAAATTCTCTTCCATATTGGATAATAAAGCTAAATGGAAGGTAATCCTCGAGATTAGTGTCGGACAAAAGTGTCATAATACTTCTTCTGATGTTGATTTAAACATCCATGACAAACAACATGAAAAATTTGTTAATATTAATGTTCCGACCCCTAATAATTACGTGCATAATGATCTTGGTTTTGTTCAACTAATACTTGCCTTTTCGTTGTGTTAATTAGTTCGAAGTTTTGAAGTGCATACCTTAGGTTGAATCGAATGCAAATGTTTCTGATGACGTAGATCCTTTGGTTTTAAATGCTTTGACGCCTAGATTTTTGTCTTATTTGCAGACACCCTGAATTTCTTTAAGAGTAAAATTATTTCTTTGTTATTGGAGTATTGATTTCAATTCTTCAACCACCCTGTTTGTGTGAATATAAATTACTTACAATTGTATCTAAAAATAGAGATGACAAATTACTTATTGAGGGCGGTAGGCAAGCTGTAAGAAAAATATTAACGGATTTGAAAGAAATAAAGGAAATCATAAACGATTTAAAGTCAAGGTAAACATTTAAACTTAATTTGTATCAAATATTTTAATAAAAAAAAAATAAATTTTTATTATTCTTAGTATTCAAGAATGTCCGAAAGAATCGAAAACTTCCCCTGAGGGTGAGTTTAGTTTGCTTTAATTATTCGAAATCATGAATATTTCCTTTTTATTCTCTTCACACAGATCTAGAATTCTTTGATATTCGTTATGATGTTTTACCTAAAAAATGGTAAGAAAAACTATAATTTCATTTGAAACTAAGATGGTGTATTGAATTCTAAGATAGCACAGCTCAGTGTAGTAGTGATGATTATTAGAATTTAGTTGCATGCATACCACATTTAAAATACTCATTTGTAGAGTACATCGTACCTACAACCACTTCAAAACTGACTCAAGTCAAAATTATCATTTCCATCAAAGAAAAAATAAATGTTTTTGATATAAAAAATATGAGTTTAAAACTAAAATTTTGTATCTCTTTTTAACAACAGTTAACAACAATCAAATACACTTTTATCGATTAGCAAGTATGTTGTGCATAGTTTAAGCATATTAACCCCGAAAAATTAAACATTTTCAGTTGAGTCACTATTGGCTCAGGTGTGCGATATATATTCACATGATTTACAATTTCTACCATTAAACCTCTGTGAAATTAAAACAAAAATTTGAATAATTTAAATAAATACGATATAGAAAGCATTTTTTTGTGGCATTTACAAAATTCTTGTCTCGCAGCACATTAAGGAACCATTTTATGTTGAATGTGATGCAGAAACTGAAGGTGGTGGCTGGATTGTGATACAAAGTCGCAAAGACGGTTCTTCCGCAATTGGAAAGATTACGAGGAAGGATTTGGAGATGTGGAGTCAGAACAATTTATTGGCATTACACCCTAACGAATTTCCAAGGACCGCAGGAATTGCTAATTGTAATGGGGGACGTGAATAATACAAGAGCTTCTGCCAAATATAATGGATTCTCCATAGGCAATGGAACGGAAATGTATAAATTGAAGAAATTGGGTATATTTTCGGGAAATGCTGGGGATTCATTAACACATCATTTGGGTATGAAATTTTCAACTAAAGATCATGACAACGATATTTGGAATGGTAATTGCGCGAAAAAATTTACAGGGGCATGGTGGTATAAATATTGTCACGAGAGGTAAGGTTTTTTAATATTTTCCTATTGAATTCAATATTATAGTTCTGGTTTCTTACTCAACAGTAATATCAATGGTAAATATGGTGACAACACTAATGCTAAATGTATACATTGGTGTGCATTTACAAATAATGCTGTGTCCCTTAAATATGTAAAAATGATGATACGAAGACGTAGAATTAATTCGAATAATTTTCTTTAATAATTTGTATATAAAAATATTACAATAAAGGACAGTAATTTTATTAAAAATTACCAAATAAGCATACAAATTATTCATCAGGCACTGTGTGATAAATGTTGCAAGTGACCTAATTATTGGTCAGTTACGTTTCAGTCCAGGTTGCTTATTATTAGGGCGAGCACGCCGCTTGGATATGGCTAATAAGCCGCTGTTTAAAATGAGAATAAAAAAAGTAATTTTTACAGCTATGAAGCCGTTTTGATCATTATTTTATTCTAATTCTATCAATCAACTTACAGCTATTTATATAAATTTCTTAAGTCTAATTTCTTACATATTAATACCTAATTTAGTTTTAACTTAATTTAGAGTGTGCATGGTCAGCAATTTGCTACTTTACAATTATTACGTATAGAAAATTTGTATAATGCAATTTGATACTTCGTGCCGTTGGTCATTGACAGTTCTGTTTATATTATTGAGAAATGTATCAAAATGCATTTTTAAGCAGCACAAACGTGACCAACACACTACAGTGGATAAGTGTGACAAATGTTACTCCACAAGAATGAAATTTTCCACGAAATATCACTCTGTAATTAAACAATACTATTACACCGTACTACTTGACGAACACCTACTGATAGCCGTTACTTTGAGTGACAAAAATACATGAATTTTCTAAAAGCCCTTTATATTACACAATACGCATTTAAGATATTTTACGATGGCACTTTTTGTAAAGATTTATCAGGATTTATCATGTTTCTTTTTTCTACAGTGTTGCATACGTTTTTATATTATCAGATGTTAGTACATAATTAAAATCCACTGTCTATTCAACTAATGGATTTTTGCAATTGTAAATATTTTTGGTTTTTCTAATTATTTAAAAAGCTAATACAAATTGAAAGTCGTCGTAGTCCAGTATGTTGTGTGTTCACTTATTAGACGTGAGGCCACGGTTCAAAACCCAGATCAGACACCTACAGCAAAACGGAATATGAAAAAATATATTTTCGGCGACTTCTGACAAAACTTGTGAGAGTAAATAAAATTGCAGTGAAAAGTTTTTCGCAAATCTGTCGTTCAGAGTCGACTTTAAACTGTAGGTCCTACCACTCATGTATAAAATTAATACACACAACATGATGTGGCATGAGATGCTAAATCGTAATCCCTACTGAAGGGTTGTAATGACCAATTATGTATGTATGTACATATGTAATACAAATTCGTTTCGACCTTTCAACGTTAACACCTAAAATTTAAGGAAAGACTATAAACGAGATTAGAATTTATAGATTGAGTAACATTCACAGTAATAAAGCCTACCTGAACACTCCGAATGACTAATTTTTTTTAAGAAATTGAATTGAATTTGAATTGAAAAGCCTACAAAGTGCAATCCGCTAAGGAATTGACGATAATCAATCATTCACTGCTGCATGTTTAACGTCAATATATAGAGAAACCATTGCATAGCTCCGTAATACTGTTGCACAGTCTAGGTCTACGTGTAGCACTATAAACATCTTCACTGTCAGTAAACACCCCTATTTCAAAACCTTACTTTAACATTCTATTTATTACACATATTTATTAAATTCATAAACTTTAAAAATATTCAAATATAATAAAAATTAAAAATATAATTCAATTATCGTACCAGGAAAAATATGTACATACATATATACAATACTCTAGAAATTAAATATAATTTTAACATTTAAATGAATTTCATATTTATACCGACCCTCAATGGGTTATCATTGTAATTGTAAAAGAAATAAAATCAAAAGAAATTTAAAATGTACGATCGCAAGCATTATTGTAATATTTTGGAATTGAAAAGTAACAAGAATGTTATTATAGATGGAAGTAATATAGCAAACATATGTTAATATACAGTGTAACAGAAAATTATTTCAACGATTTAATTGGTTGTGGTTACTTTTAGATGTTATGATATTACATTTGAATAATTGAAATAAAAATGAAATATCATTATTGACTTACCGAATCAATTGATTTAATGATGAAGGCCTCCAACATGATGTCGATGATGTGGTTGCTACATTAGATGTACTCAAAATCTTCTATGAAATATGTTAAGTTAAATAATAATAATTTTTAGGTTAAGTTTTAATTTAATTCTAATCGTCATAATTTTAATCGAAAATTACTGTGAGATTAGATCTTTTTTTCCATTTCTTAATAGTGTTTTCACACCAAAATTTAAAACCTGATTTTAGCATTAAAACCATAAACAGCTGATTTTGCGTTCACACTGCAAGTTTTATTAAAATTGGTTTTAAATTTATGACATTTATGACTGCGAGAAAAAAATTTTCTGAGCAATATGCCTTATTTCATCTTGATATATTTAGCTTCTGACTTACCTTTCGCACAAGAAACTATATTCATTGTGACCAGAAACAACACACATTTCGATTAATAATTAAATATTTACAAATTTCTCCTTTTTTAATACAAAATAAATGATTATTTACATTTATTTATTTATTTACATTCGTTTTTGTTTTTATCAGCTGTTTTCAGGTTTTCAGAGCTGGTAGCTCTGATTTAGTACATTTAGTACATCAAAACAAGGTTGTATTTCATAAAACCAACTTAAAACCAATTCAAAAAAGGTTTTATTTTGGTTTTAACACAATAATTTTGTATGGTAAAATCAGGTTTTATTTTTGGTTTTAACGTTAAAACCAACTTTTGCGTTAAAACCACTCGGTGTGAAAACACTATAAGTTAGAAATTTCGGTACGAATATTTCACAAGAATTTTATTATAATACAAGAAAAATGATTTTATGTTGACATAATAAAAATTTGTAATTTTCTCTTTTGAATTATTTCTTTCAGCTTAATTTTCATTATGTTGATTATCTCTAAATAAATAAATAAATATGAAGTGTATCTTCGTGATCGCTAAACTCAAAAACTACTGGCCCGATTTGGACCAAATTTAATATACATGCTCTATGGGGCGTGAGGAGTATTTCTGGTTTCTTTGAGGTTCGTCCGACAGATGGCGCAATATTTAGTTTTTTTGTGTCTTTGCACCGTAACTCAAGAACTACTGCACTATGCTGTGTTTCGTTGAAGGCGTTGGGTCGTTAATCAGCGTGCAGTGGCGTTAATTAGCCCGATACCGACTGAAACCTAACATCTTTTTGTGAAAAAAATATATTAAAAAAAAGTACATAAATATCTATTACTTTTTTAAACTCTATTTGCGCAATAAGCCTATTTTATGTTTTACTGAAGGCGTTAGGTGCTTGATCGGCGTGTGGCGGCGTGTAGCGGCGTTAAGTATCCCGACACTGACTCATACATAAACTGTTTTCGTGAAAAGTTTGTGGGTGTCAAACGAAAAAAAAAAATTATTAAATTGAAGATTAATTTATTTAAATGAAATATTACATACATTTTAAAAAATTAACCCAAGGTGTTAATGAAAGTAAATTAATTGTATTATTGAAAGCTATTGAAGAAAGTTAATGAGCAACAGGTAAGACAATAAAGGGCAGCCTCCCTACCCCAACAATAACAAAAAAGATATCATATAAAACGTATATTGCAGTACAAAATGCCACGCCCACGTGCAAATATTGGTCGCCGTACACGGCACACAAATCATATGAGAGTGCTGCGCTCACAGCAGACACAAGAGGAGCGCGCAGAAGACAACGAACTAGCCAGGAATCTAATGTTAGTTTTACACGAAAATTATTCACAAGAAAATCGCGAAATACGCATCGAACAACAACGTGCTGCGAGAAGAGCCTCCAGAGCAGCGATACACAATACCAATCGCATTTCTTTATGCGTCTTGCATTTAATTATGATCCGACAATTGATTATAATGTACATCCCAGTATTAATATCGGTAGCATGGCATTTAAATATAAAAAGGAAGCACCTGGCTTATGGTGCACAAATGGCAAAGTAAAGCTGCCACAACTAAGCCAACCACCGGAACCATGACTTTCATTGGTGTCTGGAACAACACCACAATCAAAACATTTCTTAACCCATATACGAGGTTATAATAATTGCTTTCAAATGAAGTCATTTGGTGCTGACAATATAGTTAGTGGAAGTTTCATGGCAACGTTTAAAGTACAAGGACAAATACATCACAAAGCAGGATCCTTATTGCCTATTTCTAATGAAGAATACAAATTTCTGCAGCTATATTTCCTTGGAAATTCTGAAACAGAAGTCACCACCAGATGTGCAATTGCTACGGGACTACGCCGCATTGTTGAATCATCACAAAATTTATTCCATCAGCATACCGAATTGGTGAAATTATTTAAAGTTGCAATAGATCGAATGCCATCCGATAATCACAAAATAGTTATAAAGTATGTTGTAGATATGTATGCAAAAATAGAATCAGAGCGGCTTTTATTTATTCGCTTAAATCAACGTCAATTACGATCGGAGGAATGTATTCATCTACGTGATGCAATTAATAATGATGGCAATTTAAATGATCTTGGCCAATTAAAAATTCTACCAGTTACTTATACCGGCAGCCAACGTCATATGTATGAATATTCACAAGATGCTATGACATACGTTCGCAATTATGGTCGTCCTGATCTATTCATCACATTTACTTGCAACCCTATTTGGAATGAAATTAAAAAAATTTTATTGCCATGACAATCGCAAACTGATCGTCATGACATCACAGCACGCGTATTTAACCAGAAATTAGAGTCTCTGATGGATTTAATTGTACAATCTAATGTTTTTGGCTTAGTTCGTTGCTGGATGTATTCGATCGAATGGCAGAAAACAGGATTGCCACATGCTCACATTCTAATTTGGTGTGTTGATAAAATTCAGCCAAACGAAATCGATAATATTATTTCTGCTGAAATCCCAGACCTAACAATTGATCAAGAATTGTTCGAAATAATAACGAAGAATATGATACATGGCCCATGTGGTACCTTTAATATGCCTTCACCATGCATGATTAATGGCAAGTGTTCTAAGCGATATTCAAGACAATTGATTCCAGAAACAATAACAGGCAATGATGGATACCCTCAATATCGCCGACGTTCACCAGATAACAATGGTAGATCCATTACATTAAAAATACAAAACATTGAAATCGAAATTGATAATAGGTGGGTAGTGCCATATTCACCATTATTATCGAAAATATATAAAGCACATATAAACGTTGAATATTGCAATTCCGTTAAATCAATCAAATATATTTGTAAATATGTAAACAAAGGCAATGATATAGCCATTTATGGACTGGCACCTGAAGATAAGCTAGATGAAATAAAACAATATCAAATAGAAAGATACATTAGCAGCAAAGAAGCAATTTGGCGCATTTTCTCTTTTCCAATTCATGAGAGGTATTCGACTGTAGTTCATTTGGCAGTTCATTTAGAAAATGGGCAGCGAGTATATTTTACAGCAGAAAATGTAATCGAGCAAGCAGCACAACCACCAGCAACATCATTGACTGCATTTTTATTCATTGTGCCAAATTGATGACTTCTCTAAGACGCTACTGTATAATGACGTTCCGCGATATTTTACATGGAATGTATCCACAAAACAATTCCAACGTCGCAAACGAGGAAAAATAGTAGCTGATCACCCAAATGTATTTTCAAGTGATGCTTTAGGTCTACTATACACTGTACATCCAAATAATGATAAAATTGTTAATTACCCAATTGAATTCTTAAATTCGCTTGATTTGCCAGGAACTCCGCCTCACATGCTGCAGTTAAAAGTTGGTGTACCAATAATTCTATTACGCAATTTAAATCCACCACAGCCTTGTAATGGAACAAGATTAGCTATAAAAAAATTATTAAATAACATAGAAGCAGCTATATTAACTGGTAAATACAAGGGTGAAGTCGTATTGATTCCACGTATACCCATAATGCCCGCAGATATGCCGTTTTCATTTAAACTCATACAATTTCCAGTACGTCTGGCATTTGCTATGACCATAAATAAATCTCAAGGTCAATCGCTGCAAATATTTGCATTGTATCTTGAAACACCATGCTTCGCACATTAACAACTATACGTTGGATGCTCACGTGTTGGTAACCCATCATCATTATTCGTATTCGCTAATGAAGCCAAAACCAAAAACGTAGTTTATCAAAAAGCATTGCAGTGAATATATAGTTATAATTCAAATAAAATATGTAAAACATAATTAATAATTATAAAAATTTTAATTTATGCATTTTAAAACATGTACATAAAATATAAAAAAAAAAACTGTGCGTTATTCCAATTTTGATTTTTGAATAAAACATTTTTTCTATTATAAATAACTAAAAACACTGATTTTGATTTTCTTCCAGAGGCAGTTCAAAATAAATGAAAAATTTGGATCCAGCAACGCGGATCGGGCCCAACTTTCAAAAATATATAATTCCATTTGAACAATAATTGCTATGTGGATTTAGTGCACCTTTAATTCTTCTTCTAAATATCAATCAGCCATGACTTTGTATGGAAACCAGACTTACAGTGAAAATAAAATTCGAAGGCAAACAACGTTTGCCCGGGTCTGCTAGTTACATATAAAATTAATACATTTTATATTTCTTTTCAAATTTAAGTTAATTTATAAAAAATATTTATAATACTATATTTTCATTATTCTTTTCGATTATCTATAAATTTCATAATTTAATTTTAAAATAATTTACATGAGATAAGCAAAAAAAAAAAAATTTGAATATTTTATTAATAATAATTTTAATATGAATTTACTTGAATGTATACATACTTATAATAATTTAGCTATGGTATCGTAGTCGCCGTAGTCTAGTACGTAGTGTGTTGGCCAGACATCAAAAAACAAAGTACAACAAGTATTTCTTCGGCGACTTCCTCTCAGCAGATTTCTGTCAATTAACATACACAACATAAGTGGTGTGAAAAACTACGTCATAATCCTGTCTGGAGGGTTGTAATGACCAATTATGTATATACATACATATGTATCGTGGAGTAACACGAGGATAACATTTTTAATTCGGGATATTACAGAGTTAAGAGACGCACGTGATCTACATTTACTCTTGGCTCTAGGTATAGATGACGTCAGGCTCTTCCGGTCTACTACGAAACATCGTGGAGGTTAGGATTTTAAGTTTAATCATTTCATCGTTTTATTATCACTAATGATGATTACTTTATCATATTCCTTCTGAATATAATAGGTGACTTCTCTGTATTTTCAGTCTTTGTTTTTTTTTATTTTAATCCAATTTTTTATTTAAGATACAAAAAACAGAAAACATTTCTATTAAAAAAAAAAATTATAAAATTGAATTGAAAATGATAAAATTAATGAAATGAGGGCGATTTTGTTTACGATGTTTATTTATTTGTTAGCTCAATAGCAACTGATTTTAAAATTATAACAACGTTAATTTGTAGCCCAAAAGAATTTAAAATACATACATATGTACATATGTAAATAACAAATTGTGGCAATTATCAAATAACAACCAAAACAAAACAAAAAAACAAGAAAACAAATGACTTTAAAAATGCATTTGTTAGGTAATGAGAGGTTTATATTACTTTCCAATAATAAGCCAAAATGATGAAGTGAGAATGTGACACCACAGAAAATATTAAAGAATTTACAAAAACGATATTAGTTGCTCACAATTTAATGAAATAAAATTTAAGTTAAACGAAATCAAAAAAAAAAATTAAATAAATAAATTAAACATTAAGTGTTGGCTGCGATCTTATCCGACATACATGATCCTCTATGTGAACGCACTTTGTAAGGTAAAAGAGAGCGATTTATATCGCCTGATCACTCACGTTAAGTCGCTTCTAGAATATTCTATTATCTTAATAAGAATAAAACCATTTTTTTTCGAAAATTACCGCAAATATAACGTTTAAAGCCACCAATTTCGAAATTCCATTATATGGGAAAATCGTTTTTTTCTATTATTTTTTTTTCCATACCTTTGTAAATGATACATTTCTTTAAATTTTAATGCTATTCAGTACATAATAAAGGGAATATAAATTTATATCGAAAAAAAAAATCTCGGAAATATATTTATTTTTTATTTATTTATTATTAGATATAGCGCAACCAGATAATAATCTTATAAATGAAAGTGCTATGGAAGTACACCAAAGAAAAAAAATAATAAAAAATCATTGATTATATAAGTAAGTAATGCATTGTTTGAAATAATATGGAAATAAAAATGAAAAAAATATGTTAAAATCTTGGGAAATAGCAATCGATACAAGAAGTAAGAATAGAAAAATGAATAAATGTAAAAAGTAAATTATGAAAATTACAAAGAAGAGTATGTATATACAAATATAATAGCAACAGTATAACAAATCTAATCCTGCTAAATAAGTATATTGGCTGTTATAAAGTAATACTCTTAAGGAGGAGAATAAGGCATTTAATAGATTATCAAAATTATTTTCAGATATCTGGTGAGATAATTCTGATATATTGTCACGACATCCCTTATTAAATACATACATATCTGGCTATATTATTATAAGCCAAGTTTAGTTTCCGCCTATCATCAGTATCACAGTTTGTGAAATTTTCAGATCCGTATAAAAGAACAGGAATCAAATACTTTTTAGCCAGTTTCATACGTATGGCAAAGGGAATCAAATCTATAACAGTCCATAAGTTTCCAAGTTTACCAACGATGACGTTAATGTGGTTAGACCACGTTAGCCGACCATTAAAGATAGTACCCAGATTGGATGCTGATTCAACAAAATCAAGTTCATTCCCCCTGATAATAATAACTGGCACAACAAATGCTCTCTTAGTTAGATTTAGATTCCTTTGTTCTTAGCCCAGTTATCAATTTTCTGTAAATCATCGTTGATCGTGTCTATACATAGTCCGATTTTATCAATACGAGTGCTCCTAAATACAATTACAATTACTACAATTATCGAAAACATCAGGTAGGTCTTTAATGTATATACAGAACAAAAGATAAATAAAATAAGTTAGGTTAATCAAAACTAATATTACATATGTCAATTCGTTTCTCAAGCAGCCCCATTTATTGAGTTGAAGAGTATGGCCTGGGAATCTTTTCCTATAAATTTCGAACAATTACAAATAAGGACTCAGTCGGCAGGCAAGTGTGCATGTCTGTAAGTCACGTTATTTTTTATCTTCAAAGGAATATTAAAATTCCAGCATACCGAGAACTGACTATAATGTACTGTGTGGAAATACAGCCCGGACAAGAAAGTTTGTAAATCTTCAGCGTGCAATATTCTCTAATGTTGTTAAAGCTATAATTGTCTCAGAGTATTGTTTGTCTTTCAATTCTTAGTTTAACGGCGTTAGCAAATTGATCGAGAAGGATGATGTTGAACATGATTTACTTCTTATTTCTTACTTCTTTTCTAATTCTAATGGGCATTGGCTTGCTTGGGACCAATGATAAAATAAAACAAGAAACTCAATGCTGAATCGCTAGAACCGGAATTTATGCTCTTTGCTCAGTGTAACCGCTACCCCCCAAAAAAAAGAGACAGGCAACTCCGATAAGGCTGGTTCATAACCACTCAAGATATCCATCGTTGCTTCAAATCGGTTCATATTAATCACTTGTCTTGCACGTGTTCCTAGTATGGTTAAAGACAATTCCTACAAATTAGAAACAGAACCACAAGGGAACGATCAGACTGCATTTGAATTGCAGCATCCAATAATTAAGACATTCTGTGACATGGTGGTTACAATTTACAAGACCTTCTTGTATTTCAAAAACGTATTCCCTGTTTGTCCCTAGACAGTTACGCCGGACTCAATCTTGGCTTTGTTTTACAACTGGCTTTCGCGGTGATTGTCTACCTTCCGTACACTATCAACCTTTGAAAATTTGGAAAAAAAGTGTTCTTCTGTTGGCCTAAATAAATACCCACATTAATTAGAGAATATAGTAACAACAACAACTATAACATATTGTTTTTTAATGGAATGGGAGCAACAACATTAAAAACAGTCCATGCCCTTCCTTCATTAAGTATGTACCACACAATACAAGTGTAATTGCATGCGTATGAGTGATATTTAATTGTCATCAGTTAATCATACGAATTAAGTGTGAATTCCACATGAGTTGTTGAAACAAGAAAATGTTAATGATTTTTATCAAGTACAACGATAAATCTCAATAAACTTATTCCAAATATATTTGAATCTAGAGTCGGCAATTTAGAATATGCTCTTGAATAGAAGAATTGTTATTATTGAAGCATATTTCACAGAAGGTTTTACAAATTCAGTGTCAGTTTGCTTTCTTCTTCAAATTTTGGAAATCAAGCTTAGGGGTGAATAAAAAATAGAACAATTATGCTTATCTTCCATCAAATGCATGCATGGATGTTATTTAAGTCAGTTTGAACATTAAAATCTTCGGTTACTACTAAAATATTGCTGCAATCAGTCGTTCTATGAAATGAAGGGACGGATTAACGATTTAAAGTCAAGACAAATATTTAAACTTTATCTTCGTCAATGAATTTAAAAAAGTTTCATTGCTTTTAATATTCATTTCCCTTATGTGTGCGTTTTATTTGCATTATTTTGAATCGAAGTCATGAACATGTTCTATTTTCCTTCACCCAGATCTACAATACTTAGAAATTGCTTGTGATGTTTTATCCAATAAACGGCAGGAAATATTGTAATTTAATTAGCTGCATTGATGCTTATGTGTAGTATAGATTCAAAGGAACAACATTTGAAATTGATTTGTCCAATCTAAGTACACATGATTAACATAATCTAGTATTAAAAAGTTCGATTACCAAAAAATTTCAGAAATTAAAACAAATATTTTATTCACTCAAAATGAAAGCAACATTTCATGTATTTTTTTAATCATTCACTGAAATTTTACCAAAAAATTGTGCAGAAGCAACGGCATTCACTCGACGCAGTAGTATATACAAAATACTAGTCACGCAGCACAGTAATGAATCGCTTTATGTTGAATGTGATGCAGAAACTGAAGGTGGTAGCTGGACTGTGATACAAGGATTACAAGAATGTATTTGAAGTTCTAAGAACATTTGGAAGAACACTTTATTGGTTAAAAAAAACTGTACACACTAACGAATTTCCAGGTATGACAGAAATTGCCAATTCTTATGATGGATACCAAAAATAAAATTAAAAGAGCCAAATACGATGGATTTTCTATAGGCAACGAAACGGAATTGTATAAATTGAAAAAGTTGGGCAATTTTACGGGAACTGCTGGGGGATTCATTAATTCGATCTTTATAGAATAAAATTTTCAATTAAAAATCGTGACAACGACATTTCGGAGGGAACTAATTGGGTGGAGAGCTGTGCAGATGCAGGTTGGTATAATGCTAAGTTTTAGTTTCAATGTGATCCAAGTGAGATCAGGTCATCAATATCAATTACACGGAATTTCGAGGTTACACTGACTCCCTTAGATATTTAAAAATGATGATACGAGCACGTGGAATTAATTCTGAAATGAAAAAAGTTCAATAGTTTAATTGCTTCTATTAATTCATTCATAAATGAAAAGGTATTTAAAGGAATAAGTTCAACGCTTTACTTGCGTAGACTTGAGAAGAAGCGATTTGAAGAATACGTCAGCAGAACAATATAACTGGTTGGTTGGAATTAAGAAATTCCTCGAATGTCATGTAAATCTGAGCCTGATGGCTAACTGACACCCATATTTGGAACCTAATGGGATTATTCTTCCAATAGATAGGTGTAGAAATGTCTGCCTGGGAAATTTTTAAAATGCAAACGGACAACTGAAATGGTTTTGACTTTTACATACAAACGTAATTGGTTGTTACAACCCTTCAATCAGGATTACGACCTAGCTTTTCACACCACTTATGTTGTGTGCGTTAATATTACGCATGACATTTCATGGCAATTTTATTCTGCACTCAGAGTTTTTACCAGAAATCTGCTGAGAGGAAGTCGCAGAAGAAATACTTTTTGTATTTTGTTTTGATGTCTGGCCTGGGGTTTGAACCCTGCCTTTACGTCTAATAAGTCAACACACTACCTGCTAGACTTTCCGTTTAAGAATAATGTATCAGTGAATACATTTATAATCTCAATTCATTGTAAAGAATTTTTGAAATATGCATGCGTGTAATTGTCATCTCATTTCCGATAAATGTACCCGCATGTGAAAAGGCAATCAGACGAGAACATACCAGTTGAAAAATTCCACCAAAGAATCGATAGTACAAGCGATAAGTAAGCAAATAAATAATTTGTTTTAACCTTACTTTGCCCACAACGTATTTTTATTAACTCCATATTAGTGTTGCACTGAGGAGTGAGTAAATCATGAGTTTTCACCATTTTGCCATGAAAATTATTTTTTTTTCTTTTCCCCATAAAACACGGTGATGGAATTTGTTCAAATTATGACAAATTCTGGTTGATAGGACTAATGCTGCTGTTTTATTTATCTACTCTCGTATAGTATAGAAAAATTGAAATACATGCTCCATTATTTGATGGCACATACAGTTTAAATACGAGACACTTCAATTGTTCAAGTTTTAAACAGTAGAACTCAAATAAAAAATGAATAATAATGAGACAAATGAACAGATATTCTGTGTGAACAGTAATAAACCTCGAATACTTAAAAATTACCAATTCACTCGGACATTAGCAATGTAATCCGTTGACCATAAGTGCATTTCCTATATCAAATGTTTGTTTGATGTTGAGCATTCAGATGCGGGCAGTCATCTTTTTAGTGTGAATGTTGACCAATTTATAAATTCAGGTTATAGTCTTGCCCTAACATCTAAGGTGTTATCAGTTGAATAACAAAATTGAATTGAATTAACAAAATAAATTTAAACCGGAATTATTGGATTAATTTTGCCGATGTTCGGCCTTCATCAGAACGGCTTCATTAAATCTTCATGTTTAGGTTTTCGCAAGCAACCACTTGTTAAACATCTTTTAATCGTGATTTGTAAAAATCAAGGATTCCTCTCTATTTTTACGAAATTTTCCCGATCAAATTTTTTCATCATATTGTTTGATATTTATTAACGTACCTCATCCAACTGTGCTAACCCAAAATTCGACATCGAAAACATGACGATCAAATGGAACAAACAACCAAATATTTTTAGACGAAGGCACATTTTTGATTTCAATTTCTTTTAATTCACGCACTCAACTCTACGAATAAATATTTCGAACTGAATGATGGCTTAAGAAATTTTTATTTATATATGAAGAGTGCATACATATCGTCACCTAAAAGGCAAACGATTCTATTTAATATTATAAGCATTAAAAATATATGGTTTACTAAGCGAGTCACTGTTATTACCACAATGGTTTTCGATAAAATAAAATTAAATTTGATCAAATTTGATAATCTCAGCTAGTTAGGCATGTACGATAATGTATTTTTTCTGAATCCAAAGACCGTAACTAAGGATTAACTGAAGACAGTTGCACTAGCAAATTGATTGTTTGAATTTCTTTAACAGAACACTGTTTAGTAACATTTTTAATTATGAAATGAATAATTCCTTTAGGGATCGAATACAAACATTTAATTAAAATGGAACTGACTTCAAATATCATATATCACAACAGTAATGCAATCGGTTTAACACCTCTGTTATGCTTTCTTTATGCAATCTAAACATAATTCTCATCCATGATGATTTTAATACAAATGGTTCCACTTTGTTTATGCGTCAAAGCATATCAACGATACAAACTTTTTGTTTTTACTTTATTGGTCTTATCGATGGCCTTGAACCTTAAAACAGAGACTGATACTTCTCGTTTCGTGTGACTTTCTCATTGACCGAATGGCTTATTCTCAAATATTCTTCGAAAACTATTTGAAGAGAATTTGCATAAGTGGTGCATTCCCACGGTCTTATCATGGATGTAGATTGTGGTTTGTAATATTTTTTGATGAAACTTTACATACATAATTGGTCATTGCATGAGTGGCTGGACCTACAGTCGATTCTGAACGACATACTCTTTGAGCAACTTTTCAATGCAGGTTTATTTACTCTCAGAGTTTTTGTCAGAAATCTGCTTGGAGGAAGTCGCCGAAGAAATATTTTTTCATACATTCGTTTTGATGTCTGACCTGGGTTTGAACCGTGGCCTTACGTCTAATAAGCCGACACACTACCTACTAGAATACGGCGACTACCTTTGACAATACTTTACAATGAACTATTCCGATTGCTCAAGTTCGTTGCGAACATTCAACAAAAGTTTTGAACACAAATCTGTTTGCTATCCTATGATAATTTTCGATAAAGTGTCAAAGGACGCTTTTCAGATACAATTTTAATCATGCATTTAATACACCAATAACCTTCTAAAAAAGGAAATGTTGAATGTTTTTTAGTAAAGACCGTTTGCATGTGAGGTGACGATCCGTAACTTAATAATAAAAAAAATTATATTATAATAACAATAAAAATAATATTATTTGGCTTAAAAAATGAAATTTCTGTGTTTTTTGTTTTGTACACATTCAGTCAATTTGATAAAACTTTTTTACTTAAAGTGAAATGAACTGATGTTTCAGTTTTGAAAGAGTTTCTGTAGAAATTTATAATCAAAAAAATATTCTCGAATGTACGCTTATTTCAAGCTGCATAGTTGCAATAAGAAAGGAAGAGAATTAAAAGAAGAAAATTACAGATCAGTAGAAAATAATGTGGTACGTTTTTGAAAACAGTAGCAGGCAAAGTAAACAATTTTTATGAATTTCTTTCGTAATGCATTTCTTTTTATAACCCATATAACGTATGGATGTGTATACCTTTCAATTCGAGTGCGCAAGATTATGAAGTGCATTCTTCGTTTATTAAATCCATTATTATTCCAACATTGTCTTGGATTTGCTCTGACGTAACGCATATTTTGTTACACATTACTTCACATGAATAAATAATATAAATAAATAACATTTTAAAAGTTAATGAAAGGTTATTGGACCTTGTATTTGTAAACAAGCGTTCTCTTATCGATGTGAATAGGAACTGTTCATTATGTACTGCTGAGGGTCGTTATGACCAAATGTTATTAATTACCAGAAGCCTTTTCATCAATATGCTAAAATTCATAATGTATCTGAATCGCTTTGTTTTAAGCGTACGGACTTTCAACTGCTAAATTGATTATTACATAACATATATGCATACATACATACATACATACATACATAATTGGTCCTAAAAACCCCTTCAGTCATGATTACGGCATAGCTTCTCACACAAGTTATGTTGTGGGTGTTAATTTTTATACAAGAGTGGCAGGACCTGATTTTTGAGAAAGACAGACTCCGAATGACAGATTTTTGAGAAAGTGAAATTTTTAATGCTAATTTATTTACTCTCACAGGTTTTGATAGAAATCTGCTGAGAGGAAGTCGTATAAGAAATATTTTTCCATATTCCGTTTTGTTGGAGATATCTGAGCTGGGATTTGAACCGAGGACTAACGAGGACTAACAAGTCAACACACCACTCTCTTTCCAACTTCCTCTCCTTTTTCTCCATCTTCACTAAAATCCCCTATAGGACGTTGTACATTAGGTCAAATTGACCAGCAGGTACTGTACTTGTGTCAGTTGGCAAGTACACGTCATTAAACCTAAACCTAAACCTAAGTCACCACACTACCTACTGGACTACAGCGACTTTGAATTTGTATTAGTTTTTTTAAATTTTTAAAAACCCAAAAATTTTCACAATTATTGAAATCCATTAATTGAATAGACAGTGGAGTTTAATTATGTACTTAATTATTGACTTACTTGTCTGTGAAAAAAAAGAAAAAATATATGAAAACACTGTAGAAAAAAGAACAATTTAAAAAATGCTTGTTGTCACTCACTCATTTGGTAATTTCTTATTCATTTTCGACTCTTTATTGTAATGTCTTTTTGTATATAAATTATTTTAAAAAAATTATTCAAATTATTTCGTTAAGGAATTAATTCTACGTATTCGTATCATCATTTTTACATATTTAAGGGACGCCGTATAACCTCTAAATGCGTGCCAATTAATACCCTTACCATGAGTATTGTCGCCATATTTACCATTGAGATTGCTGTTGTTGATTAAAAACCAGAACTATAATATTGAATTTATTAGAAACACAATATTACCTCTGATGACAATTTGTATACCAACATGCCTCTGTAAATTTATCAGCGCAATTACCAGAATCAATGTCGTTGTCACGATCTTTAGTTGAAAATTTTACACCTAAGTGGTGGGCTAATGAATCGCCAGCAGTACCCGAAAAATAGCCCAACCTTTTCAATTTATAAAATTCCGTTTCGTTGCCTATAGAGAAGCCATCGTATTTTGCAAAAGCTCCTGCATAACTAACATCCTTCATTACTACTAACAATTCTTGTGGTCCCTGGATATTCGTTAGGGTGTAATGCTTTTTTAGACCAATAAAATGTTCGCCCTCTAGATCTCCGAAACCTTCCTCGTAATCCCTCCAATTACGATGGAAATCTATGGAGCCGTCTTTGCGGCTTTGTATCACCAGCCAGCCACCACATTCAGTTTCTGCTTGCGTGACTAGACTAGTTTCTGTTGCGTGACTAGAAGTTTGTAAATGCCCCTGCGTCGAGTGCATGCCGTTGCTTCGGCACAATTTTTTGGTAAAATTTCAGTGACGCTTAAGGAAATGAAATAAAATTAAAAAATAAAAATGCTTACGATATCGTATTTTATTTAAAATAAACAAATTGTTGTTCTATTTTGACAGGAGGGTTAATCGTGGAACTTGTAAATCATGTTCATATATCGCACACCTAGTCCAATAGTCGCTCAACTGAAAATGTTTAATTTTTCGGGGTTAATATGCATAAGCTATGAACAATAAAACTTGTTAATCGATGAAAGTGTATTTGATTCTTGTTAACTGTTGTTAAAAAGGAGTACGAAATTTCTGCTTTAAACTGCTTTTTATTTTGATCAAAAACATTTTTATTTTGATGAAAATAATAATTTTGACTTGAGTCACTTTTGAACGAGATGTGCGGTGTATTCTACAAATTAGTATTTTAAGTGCGATATTCATGCAACTAATTTCTAATAATCATCACTACTACACTGAGCTGTGCTGTCTTAGAATTAAATACACCATCTTAGAATCCAGTAAAATTATAGTTTTTCTTACCATTTTTGGGTAAAACATCATAACGAATATCAAAGAATTCCAGATCTGTGTGAAGAACAATAAAAATGTTCATGACTTCGAAATAATTAAAGCAAAATAAACTCACCCTCAGGACAAACGTTCGATCTAGTGGAATTTTCTTGAATACTGAAAATAATACAAATTTGTTTTCTTTGTTAAAATATTTGATACAGATTAAGTTTACACGTTTACCTTGACTTTAAATCGTTTATCGTGAAATCTGAGAATATTTTTGTCATTGCTTTCCTACCGCCCTCGATAATTAGTTTGTCACACTAAAAACAAACTTAAAGAAACGAAATTATATTCGCCGAATGTAATGTTAGATTCCATTGGAAATAATTTTTATTTAAAAACACACTGCGGTGGAAGAAGTGAAAGCAGTACCCCAACAACAAAGAAAGTATTCTACTCTGAAAGATCTGGGAGTTGTCGGCAGAAGAAACCATAAGAAAGAGTCAACCCTCTTCGTAGTTCGTAGAAGTAAACAAAATCTTTGAAGATAATATCTGGAGGATATAATAAAGACATTTTACAGTTTTTGAAAATAAAGTGTACAGGGAACTCCGGATGTCGTGAATAATTAATTCTCCAAATCAAGAAATTTACTGTTTAGAGTTTAAGAAAATTAAATAAATTTTATTCATTTCATTAAAAAGAATAAAAAGTAATGATATTTGTACTCATATGACTGGCTAATATATGTCACGAATAGATGTCACACAGATAAATACGAGATGTTTATAACTTTCTGTGTGGCTAAGATACTAAATTTATGTTAAACTAAAATGCCTTCAGAGTCATTCGATTTATTTTCAGTCCACTCAATTGCCATTTCAAAAATTTCAACAGCTTAAGTGACTGGAATAATTTCTGTTTTGGTGAGTCCTCTAAACTTCCATTTTCAGAATAACATTCTGGTCCATTCAATGGACTAATAGCATTACACTTGTTTATTTTGACTTTGGATGTGCAAAAAAAAACAGTGTTCACTCGATAGAGTTTATAATGTTGTTCACTATTTAGAATAACGAATGTAAAAAATAACGAGTGCACTATCGCAAGTAGAAACCAAAGTTTTCACAAATTAAAAAGGGTTCACTATTTAAAAATGTTGGTAATAATCGCCTTATTTTTAATACTCTTAAATGCATCGATATCTTTAACTATATAATAACCTGATATCGCCAGTTCATAGAATTTACAAGAGTTTTTCATATTTGTAGGCTGAAAACAAACAGTTTTATTATTAAAAATTTTTACTGAGCTAGATGGCACGATTAAGATGGTTACTCCATTTTCGTTAATTTAGTAATTCAGCAAAAATTTTTGTTATTGTCATCCTGCATCAGCATCTGCAATTTTGTCTTGTACATTAAGGGCGTCAAAAAGACAAAGTCCTTACGTGTTAATTGACAACAACACAAAATGTTCAGATTGGTTTCAATGATTTGAAATACTTATACATACATGAATTCAATTCAAATATTTTATTTCTACGTTACTTTATGCTTCAGCATTACTTCAAGTATTAATTGACGGCAATTAACGAAAACTTTGCTGTCTGAAGAAAATCGGGTTCCTCAGAAGAAAATGCTTAAACAATAAATTCAATTGTCGAGCAATTAGTTACACTTTTATATTGCGATTTTGACTAAACCCGATTGGTTAGCACAGGAAATATAATACATGACACAAGCTGGATACAAGGTGAAGAATTTTCTTATGACCCATTTGCTATTGCCTGCAAAATGATTATTCACTGACTTCGAACTTATAATCGAAAAATTCCATCAGCATTTCAATTGATACGGAGTCCATTTGAATTTTCTTAAAGCTAATCGCCTTAAATATTTCAATAGAATTTGTGATTACACAATTAACTATGCGAACTTTAATCAATTTCGCATAATCTGTAATGATTTTAATGATCTTTACTACCTTCATATGGATTTTAACAAAAATTTGGAATCCATTAAAAAGCTAAAATTTTACAATTAAACGCATTAAATTAATAATTTCAATTTTGTTTTCTTTTTTTTAACTTATTTATTAACTTGTTTTTTGTATTGAAAGCATAATAATTATAATAATAATTTTGTATTGAAATATAAAACGTACTAGCTTGTAAGGATTTTCCATAGACTTGAAATAAATAATTATGTTATCCTACTTTGTTCGTATTGTTCGTAATCAAAACGTAATGAAGCATATTTGTTAAAGGTTTTGATTGCATTCTAATGTTTTTAATGAAAATAATTTGTAAGAAGGAACAATCTCATGAAATATAAAAATGATGACAGAAAAATTCTAAGAATCGTATGAAAATCTAAATTCAGATATGCTGGAATTCAATGTTAAATAATTGTTAAAAATGAATCACATTCAACGAAGCAAAAGCAAAATATAATCACGGAGAATTAAAGTGGACGCTAATAGAACGAATGATGATTC
Source organism: Sarcophaga variegata (assembly GCA_932273835.1). NCBI lineage: Eukaryota > Metazoa > Arthropoda > Insecta > Diptera > Sarcophagidae > Sarcophaga > Sarcophaga variegata. Next base: position 40,024,910 of record OW026359.1, read on the forward strand.
CATAAATTTCAGGACAGGAGTATAGCAACGAGTAGATCTTAGTAGTAACGGCGGAATAAAGATTATCTATCCATGGAGTGGAAGATAATTTCATTTATTTGAATAATTTTAAAATCCCATTTCATTTAAAACTAAAGGTGATAAATGTAATAAACTTTCTGCAAAACATGCTTAAATGCTAACATTTTATCTCTACGCTCAATTCATAAACCTCTTTTGGATAAGTTGATTCAGATTTATCGCTGTGGTCGATTATTTTTTTTTTTCACTGACCCTCTTGGGAGTATATGGCTTCAATATAGAATTTCTGCCTTATTTTCATTTCTTTAATCTTCTTGTTGTTCTAGTTAAGAGAATAATTGGTCTGTTGTAGTCCTAGAATAATGTGTCTTCATTCTGTCATTGCCTATCAACAACGCCTTCCGAATATTTAATGTAGTGCTGGGGTACCGTGCAAATCGCTGTTTCCTATCTCTGTCCCCGCTAGATGACGGCGCGGCTTGACCTTCCTGTGGTGTTATCCTTTTTCCATTTCCAGGGGTGAAGGTGACGACTTTAAAATGGAGGGGGGGGGGGGGCGGTGCACTTTATTTAAAATTCGAAAATCATGTTGAACGATTTTTATGTTTGTTATTGTTGTGATCGATAAAAATCTTTAAATATGCTTCTTTTAAACATCCATTCTACATGGAATCATACTTTGTGCGTATGATAAATATTTAATTGATGACAATTAAATATCACTCATACGCACTCATTAACACTGTTTGCATGAACTGTTCTCTCGTAATGATGTTGTTAAAAACAATAGAAGAGATTATTGCTGTTGTTGCTGATATAGCCTCTACTAAGTGTGGGCATTTATTTAGTCCAAAACGATCCCACTTTTGCCGAAACAGTAAAACAGGATCTGTTCAAGTTAAAATTGAGTGAGACGCACAGTGGTCTAAATGCTCAATCTAGCCGGACAAAAGTTATAACTCACTTTTGCAAAGCCGTAGCGACATGAAACTTGGTACGTTTATAGATTTCATCAATATAAACAATTAGAGATAAAAAATCAAATGTATATGTGTGTGTATGAGTGTGTGTATGTATGTAAATTTGTTTTTTTGGAGGTCTGTTTGAAGCCTAAATAAGACAAAACGACAACCGATTTTCCTAAAATTTTCACACCGTATTTCTGTATGTGCGGGTGGAATTATAGGCTAATTTTTTTTCAAAAGTTTTAAATGGGTGAAGTGCCACGCTTACTTTAAGAATTAAGTATTAGAAGTCTTATATCATGGAAACTGCAACAGCTAGAATCTTCGAATTCAGCATGGACAACTACATTTCTTTTTGTTGTTTTAAGAGCCTTTTAGCAGTGTGATCTACCAAACTTTGAAGAGCTATCTCTGCCGATATTCCAGTAATTCTAAGATCACCACTAGGATAACATTCTTCTTTGGCAGCCAAAACTTTATGGTATGAAGGGTAAATATCAGCGTTATGATTTTTGGCACCTGCACGTAATAGACTATAAGTGTGACTTGTATATCCACCATTGACATACAAAGCTAACGCCTCCTCATTTGTGTAAGGGACTGGTTCTGGAGGAGAAAAGCTCTTTTTTTTATTTCTAATGCTTCAGATGGAGAAGAATTTATAGTTTTGCTGCTTGTTGCAGTAGCAAAAGTCAGTTCTTCTACCGACCAAGTCTCTAATAAAGGAGCAACATTTCTACGCTTTGTTTTCTCAGTTTTACATAACAATACCTTAGAAGGCCTTCCATAATTGGAGGTCGAAGGTCCATCCAAGCATCCTTCAACACGAGATGATGAAGAAAATTTAGGTGGAATATTAAAATACCCTTCTAACCAATATTTATTTTTATCTTCGAACGTGACCCTTGCTCGACTGGCTTGCGCCCACTTTTTCGTTAAAACGCATACAAACATTCGAACAGATTGCCTTACTTTTCTGTAATAGCTATCCGTTTCATCATTCTTAATACCAATCTTAGCAACAACGTGTTTAACAACAGCATCAGTTTTCGTAGTTAGTTGTTTTTCATTACGCCAAGTACTATACATCTTTTACATTTTATGAAAAATTTAAACAGTATTTTTTTACTCATACCTTTGTTATATTAATTACACGAAAAATTTTTTTTAATTGTTCTTATTATTTTTTCACGACAATTTCACTCGCACTGTTAAATGTCACTTGAGATATTAATTTTTTAGCAAAGAAACAATTACTTGTATTTGAAGCAATGTATCAATGCTAGTGTAGCTGTCTAAAGAAGAAAAAATATGCCGTTATGTACTTTAGACACTGGTCAACATATTACCATACAAAAAATTTACTTTTTAAATATTTAAAAAAATGACTTTTGTCCGGCTAGATTGGGGTTTTGGACCACAGTGAGACGTTGGTGATCAATACAGATATCAGAACTCTCTCTTAATCATGAAAATTAAATGGCCAATGTTTGTAGAGCGACTTTTTTCATTTTAGAGATCTTTTTAATATATTTAGGATGACCGCCAATTAAGAAAGCATTACCACAGCAATAAATACAAGAACTTTAAATCCTGAAAAGAAAATTTAAATCTTCAACGAAAACAACGATCATCAAATAAGTAATCAAAACAGTTCATGGCTAATATCTCGACTAGATCAAGTAAACTTCTACTAAACTCTGTTACGACCTCATTATCATTAAATATGTAGTATAAGCATAGTTCAAATTATTTATTTTGAAAAATTATGAAGAAATGTTTTCGAACAAATCCAACTTAGCTTTCGAAGGTTTTAAACCAGCAAACTCGTTTCAGTAAGTAAACAATTTGTTTCAGATACAGTGTGATGTAAGAAATCGTTAAAGGTTATGAGTTATAAGGAAAGCTGAATTGAAACGAAGATCAGAAAATTCAATTTCTGATCATTTTACAATGAATGATCGATTGTAGATTACCACCACATGGTTTTCTAACAGCAGATTTCTTAAAGCAAAATCATGATAGAATATCGTGGACTGATTGACTTATAAGAAAATGCAATCCAACTACAATGGATTGATTTTCTTCTTTCTCTCCATCTATCTATTATTCATACAGGGTCTTTATTGTCAACAAAAATATTTATTGAAGAAAGCAATTCAATTAAAACGGAAGCTGAAAGAGCTTAGCTTACTTATGGTGTAAATTTATATTTCCTATATTCGTTCAGAAAATTGATGACAAAATAGCACATATTTGTTTTAATACAGTTCGTTCCAAATATTATGAAACGGTATTTAATTTTTGATCAAATATGTAATCAAACACTATCGAAATTACCGAAATACCGAAATTATTTTATTTGTTAAAAAAAAGAAGCGGCAGGCAATTTATGTTATCTGCTAAATCATTTCGTTAAATGTATTTGCATTTGCTATAAAATTTTAGCTACAGACACCAAAAGAAATTCTTGTAAATTCTTACAAGATTGCCTTACAGATGATAAATACATTCTACAGCAGACAAATCCATTCTCATAACATATCGTATAATGTAGTATTGCATTTCATTTGCTTTAATTATGCATTTAAGAAAGATTTTACAATTAAAATCTGAAAATCTAAAAATCTTCATAAATGATATACCACGGAAGAATGCTGAACTAAATATCTCAGTGTATAAACGTCACATTGTTTGGTCTTCCTCTCTCTCTGTTTGGTTATATTAGTTAGTGAATGCATTTCTGGACTCAATTCATTAAACTCGCAAAAAATAGGAATATCCAGAATTATGAACACTCCACAATCAATAACACTTTTTTCATATTGTCAGTTCTAAAACGAGAAGAAAAGTACAAAGCTCAACAACATGAATTTCAATTTTCAATGAATTTTTTTTAAATGTTATTTACAATACGGATGATTAAGTTTATAAATTTTGGAAATCCGCACATAAAACACTTCACGTGGTTGTTTTGCCTATGTTTACCAAAAACCAATCTGAAACGCAAACAAAATCGAAAACATGTACACCCTTCGCAGAAAGTAATTCAAATGTCTGTGAGTTATATGTAATTGACTCTCTCTATCGACTAATAACAGTTTACGCTTCGAATCCACGCACAGTTCCTTTAGTTTAAATTCCAAAAATCTTTTAGTAATCGATGCACTGTTGCACTTGTCAACTTACCAGATATTACTCATGAAATTAAAGATTGCTTTCATCTGAGTCGATCTACAGTTTAAATATGAGACAATTCCGTAGCTTAGGTTCAAGCAGCATAACCCAAACAAACATTAATGAAATCATAACACAATGCTACTAACCAATCGGAGTAATTTGGAAATTTAAAAATTTATTCCTTTTTCATACTGTTTAATCATTCACAATAAATTGCATCCGTGTTATCAATAATTTACAAAAAAAGTTGTAAACAAACGTTCCGATTTCGTAATCCTTTGACGGAGAGTGCATTTCATATTTTATATTTCTGTTTGTAATAGTAACACGGAACACGGAAAAGCTTCTGATGTTAAACACGGAGTTGTGGATGATTGTTTATCGTCAAATCCTAAACCAAGTGCACTTTGTAAAATTAAAATTATTCATGCGCAGTGTGCAGTGTGCAGGTAGGCCTTATTACTGTATATGCTCCTATATCTTTATTTTAATCGCGTTTATAGTCTTTCCTTATATTATTATATTAGTTTTATAAATTATTAGAAAAACCAAACAAAATTCATTATTGCAGAAATCCATTAGTCGGATAGACAGTGGATGTTAATTATTTACTTACTCGGTGCTCGGCTAAAACTTTTCGGTGACAAAAAAAAACACATGAAACTCTCTAGAAAAAATAAAAACGAAAACTCCTGAAAAATCTTTACAGAAGTTGCTGTCGCTATGCATCGTAATCTTATCTTAACCCTGGACGGTTACTCTTCATTTTTGTACATTAATGTTACTCTTCGTTAAATCGACGAACAATGTAAAAAAAACTGTTTACGTCTGTTCACTGCAAGCGTTCGTTATCAACTAATGTTGTTGAAAAAGAGAGCGAAATTTGGTCAAAAATAAAGGAGTTATATGATAAAGAGTAAATGATCTTCGTCGATTCAAAGAATAGTAACCAATTAGGGTTAAATACGATACTATTATGTAGTATAAAAAGTAACGGCTATCAATAGATGTTTATCAAGTAGCACGGTGTTGTAGCATTGTTTAATTGTAGGGCAATAACACTTGGACAATTTCTACACAACCTTAGAAAATTTCATTCCTTTGGAGTAGCAGTGCCGGATCCATAATTTGTGTGCTCATTTGGCAATTTCGAATTCAATTTCGACTCTTTATTGTAATATTTTTGTAACAAATTATTATAAAAAAATTATTCAAATTATTTCATTAAGGAATTAATTCTACGTCTTCGTATCATCATTTTTACATATTTAAGAGACGCCGCATGACCTCTAAATGCATGCCAATTAATACCCTTAGCAAAGTTGTTGTCGCCATATTTTCCATTAAGATTACTGTTGATTAAGAAACCAGAAAAATGGTATTGAACTCGTTAGGATCACATTAAAATAACAAACTTACCTGTAGTGACTACTTTTATACCACCATGCCCCTGTATATGCCTCCGCGCAGTTGCCAGAATCAATGTCGTTGTCACGATCTTTAGTTGAAAATTTTATACCCAAATGGTAGCCTAATGAATCGCCAGCAGTTCCCGAAAAATTTCCCAATTTCTTCAATTTATACAATTCCGTTCCATCGCCTATACAGAACCCATCATACTTGGCAAAAGCTCTTGTATTATTCCCATCCCTCATTACAATTAACAATTCCTGTCGTCCCTGGAAATTTGTTAGAGGGTAAAGTTTTTTCAATCTAATGAAATGTTCAGCATCAACATTTCCGAATCCTTCCTCGTAATCCTCCCAATTACGATAGAAGTCTTCGGTGCCATCCTCTCGACTTTGTATCACCAGCCAGGCACCACCTTCAGTTTCTGCATCACATTCAACATAAAACGGTTCATTACTAAGCTGCGTGACTAGAATTTTGTAAATGCCGCTACGACGAGCGCATACCGTTGCTTCGGCACAATTTTTTGGTAAAATTTCAGTGACGCTTAAGGAAATAAAATTAATTAAAAAATACTTTCAATATCGTGTACATCGTTTAACATTAAAATGCGCAAACGTTACACAAACAAATACAACGAACATGTTACAAATAAACCAACAACATTGGTATGAAAGAAAAGGGGTTAGACAAGTAAGCGAGAACGCAACAACAAAAAACGTAAGCAAAATACACAAACAACAATGAAGTCGCGATAGAGTTCTCGAGAAGGCGAAACCCCGAACGTTCGACTTCAGGAATCTTCATCAGACTTATTACGTGGGCATATAAAAAGGCAAGACAATGCAGGCAACTGGCAGTAGTAAGAACTCAGTCAGTCTTGTGTGAAGACGAGTTGCGTGTGAAGAAACCAGTGGTGGTTTGAAGATTGTCGTTGTAAATATCTACCGAACATTTGTTAGTGTGTAAGCGAATAGAAGTAAAAAGAAGAATAACAAATAAAGCAAATTATTATTGGATTCATCACCTTGTAAACGGTGGCACACTATGCACACTACACTTGCTTATCGATAAAAGTGTATTTGATTGTTGTTAACTGTTGTTAATAAGGGGGGTACAAAAATTTTTTAAATTCTTTTTATTTGGGTTAAAAACATTTGTTTTTTTCGATGAAAGTGATAATTTTGACTTGAATCACTTTTGAACTGGATAGACGATGTATTCTACAAATGAGTGCTTTAAATGCAATATTAATGCAATTAAATTCCAATAATCATCATTACTACATTGAGCTGTGCTATCTTAGACTCGAATAAAATTATAGTTTTTCTTACCATTTCTTGGGTAAAACATCATAACGAATATCAAAGAATTCCAGATCTGTGTGAAGAATAATAAAAATTATTCATGATTTCGAATAATTAAAGCAAAATAAACTCACCCTCATGAGCAGTGTTTGATCCAGTGGAACATTCTTGAATACTAAAAATAATACAAATTTGTTTTCTTTGTTAAAATATTTAATACAGATTAAGTTTAAACGTTTACCTTGACTTTAAATCGCTTATCGTTTCCTTTATTTCTTTAAAATCCGAGAATATTTTTGTCACTGCTTTCCTACCGCCCTCGATAATTAGTTTGTCACACTGAAAACAAATTTAAAGAAACGAAATTATATTTGCCGGATGTAGTGTTAAATTCCATTGGAAACAATTTTTATTCAAACATGTTTGGTGAAAGAAGTAAAAACAGCACCTCAACAACGAAGAAAGCGTTTTACTCTGAAGGATTTTGAAGTTGTCATCAAGAGAAACCATAAAAAATAGTCAACCCTCTTCGTATTTCATAGAAATAAATAAAATCTTGGAAAATAATATCTGGAGGATATAATAGGGACATTTTACAGTTTTTGTAATAAAGTGTACAGTGAACTCGGGATGTAATGAATAATTCATGCACAGGACTGTTCACATAGTCAAGAAATTCACTGTTTAGAGTTTAAGGAAATTGAATAAATTTTATGCATTTCATTTAAAAGAATAAAAAATAATGACATTTGTACTCACATGACTGGCTAATTGTATATCCCACGAATAGATGCCACACAAATAAATACGAGATGTTTATAACTTTCTGTATCGCTAGGAAACTAGGTTAGGTTGGAGGACGTGTACTTGTATTAATTAATCTGCAACGTAGTTTTACTTGAATATACAAAAAAACTGTATGTTTTGTACATTTAGGGCAATGGTGTAACTTTGTTGTCGGATTGAGCTTCATTAGAAAAGAATGATCAGGATCCTAGGCTATTCATTTTTTGAATATTTGTTGTGAGGTGTAATTAGGTGACTTTAATAGAAATTTAAAAAATAAATAAATGTTATGAGTTAATAAAATACTAAATAATTACGCCCGTAGCATTTGTCTTTAGGCCTTTAAACTTCTTCAGATAGCGACCGACATTGATATGTATTTTAAGGGCGTTAAAAAGAAAAAAGGCTCTAGGCGTTAATAGACAACAACTCGAAATGTTCAGAGCGTTTTCAAAGACATGAATTCAATTCACATAATTTCCTTCTACGTTACATTATGCTTCAGCATTACATCACGTATTAATTGATCGCAATTAACGAAAACTCTGCTGTCCGAGTAGAATCTGGATCCTCAAAAGAGAATTCTTAAATAATAAATTTTGACGAGCCATTAATTACACTTTTAGATTGCGACTTTGATCAAACCCGATTGGTTAGCACAAGCTTAGTCCATTTGAATTTTCTTAAAGCTAATCGCCTTTAATATTTCAATAGAACAGAAGAAAGCAAGAAAAACCTCAGGTAACTTTTATGAGATATTAGATTTGGAACCTCACTTTATGTTAAAGCACAATTATATGAAGTTAAATAAGAAGTGGTTACGCGTGAAAATATTAATTTCATGGTTATTCCATGATATCTCATGAAAGTTACCTGAAGTTTTTTGCTTGTTTTCTCCCGAATGTTTCGAGGCCATTGTTCCTTTGTTAAGAAACTCTTACTCATGCGTTACAAATAAATCAGAAATGAAATATTTTCTATGATAATAAGACGATACCCACAATGTTTGTTATTTATCCACTTACCTCTTCCAACTGTGCTGAACAAAATTTCAACATCGTAAGTATGACGAACAAATTAAATAAAATTCCAAATATTTTCTGAAGATGGAACATTTTCGATTCAAAAATTTCTTTTAATTCACGTATTAAACTGCACGAATACAGATTTCAAACTGAATGATCGCTTAAGAAATTTTAATTTATATATGAAGACTAAATGAGCAAATGCATGTCGTCACCTAAAATGCAAACGGCCTAATCCAACATTTTGAAAATAAAAAGTACGATTCTTATCAGCGACATCTTCATCATAATTATTTGAAAAACACTGACACATGAATTTCTAGTGGTATAATGTGAAATTTGTAACATTTGGCGGTCTGAGCTAGTTTTTTGATAATTTTTTTTCTAAAACCAAAGACAATAACTAAATACCAACTTAACACAGTTTTACTACAAAATGGATTGTTTCAATTTCTATAAGCACTCTTTAGTAAATTTATGGCTCAGATCTAAGTATTTAAAAACAAAAAAAAATTATTTAAAATATCACGTGTCATTAAAAAAAAACACCAAACTTTAACTTGCCGTTAAACTTGGGTACCTTTAGCTAAAGGGAACTGTCGTTAATACAACTTTCAGATAAAATAAAGTTAACTTTTTCAAATATATAGCAGTGGCGGAGCAATGTTGAAAAAACTGCTCCAATTAAACAAGCTGTATATGCTCATTTTGTTTACATATGAAGTTGTCGTATTGAAAATAATATATAAAATGGCAATTTCAAAAATAAACCTAACTTTAAAAGTTAACGGCAGGATGATACTCCCTTTAGCTTAAAGATCACTTCTATCTTATTAGGTACTCATAATACTGAAAAACAATTTATCTACCCCTTAAAATCCTACCTTTAGTTAACGGCAAGTTGTAATAATGGCCCTTAGTCATAAGCCAGCTGGCAACTAAAAATTTGTAGTTCAGCAACCAATTGTTTTTTTTCTGGTACTTGATATGTTTAAATTGCTGCTAAATGTAGGTTGTCAGTTGCCGTTTGTAGTAGCATATTTGGCAACTGGTAACTTAATTGAGATCGAGATGCCATTCATAATCGTCACCTTAATTATATAATAAGATAAGCCAGCTTTTGATTCATATGTTTTTCATTCTCAATATCAGTTTCAACGTCAGATCTCAATTTGTGAATATCACTTCGATGGTTTTTCAATTACTCCTGATAGGGGTTATATGGCTATATGAAGAACAAATATGAGTCACTCTGATACTTTTGAGTGTTTTAATTCAGAATAATTAGATTATTTTAATATTTTCAGAACATTGGGTAACAAGGATACAATTCCTGTATTATTTTCCTTGTACTACCTACCCGATTAGATCTTATATTTTCTGTAACTTTGGAAGCAGTCCGCCTCAATATAGATGTGTTAGGTATTTTCTTTTTTCACATTGTGCAATAAATATTATCTTTACCTGCTGTTTGCTTAAAAACTTTTTGAACAGAATTGAAATTAGTGGAACATGCCATTAAAATAATTGCCCAAATTCACACCACTTTTTATCGTGTATGTTGTATTGGATACACTTGGTTGTTTGTGAACTCTCAATGCTATGCTATCGTATTCTTCTTCATAATTTTTTTCGTTCAAACAATTTGATCGCTCGAAACCAATACAACTTATTAAAAACATATGAAAAAACAATGTGTATAAGTGTATCGGATTTTTACTTGAAAATTATCAACAAGCATACACTGTCGTCCAACAATACAATGAATACAACGATGCAACGGCTAAACCGCTTTAAGATACAACTCTGATACTTGCATTTAATAACATTATAAGCGAATATAATGTGTTGGCTATTGACGACGCAGTGTTATTTACTAACGTTTTACAGATCTCCTCACGTTATAAGCTTATAAGCACTTTTCTCTTGAAGGCATTGTTTTTCTTTTTCTATAAAATCAATATTTTTTGTCAGAGAACACCAAATTTATTTGTGAATATTGTAAGCTTGTTGTGATGATATACTTTAGAATCAACATTGGCCATTTGCATTTTAGGTAACGATATGTAAAACTAAAAATAATTTGTAAATAATCTTATTTGGCTTATCAAATTAAATTTGAACTGACGACTCTAATTTAAGAAGACTTTCTGTTCACATCGAATGAATGAATTTTGATTGTTGATTTGTTTTTATGGTGCATAGATCCGATAAGAAAAGATTTTTTGGAATTTCCAGCATAATGGGTCAAGATGTTTAAGTTTTAAATTTATTAGAAAACACACACATATTCTGTGTTTGATAGATACTGCAAAGGCAAAAAAAAATATATTCTGGCACCTTCATATCGTCTAAATAATGAAATGAAATAAAAAAAAATAAAATTGTGGAGCTTTGAATATCTTTTAAAATTCATACTTTTAGGTGCATATTATTGTCCACGTTTTCAAAACTGTTTCCAGATTTTTGCCTACACTGTTAAATGTAAAATTATTTTCATTTGAATGATGTTTTCTCTGGCGAGCGATGGTTAATTTTGTCACAATTTGAAAAAATTTTTGAGGAGATGGGTATTTTATCAAACTTGTTTAAAAACGAGAATGAAAAATTCTTAAATCTACAGTGGACAGTAAAACTCTTACTACGGCAATATATTTTAGAAATTTCATGAATTTTAGCCAAGAGTTTGTACAAAAATTTATCGTTTGTGTACGAGTATTTATTTTATTATTTTATTTCTGTTTTATTATAAAACAAACAATTTTTTCAATGTTTCTCATAAAACAAGAGAAAAATAAAGAAAAGTTTCAGATGACTCCATAGATACCCCCAAGGAGAACACTAAGTAAATGTAAAATTCAAAGGCCTAATATATGCTGAATGTTATGCCTTGTATTTAGTAGAATATCCCTTAAGGTCAGGCACTCCATTCAACCCATTTGGAATTGAATATACAAGTTTCATTTAGTGTTGTCTGGTGGCACCATGAGCAAGTTTTTCGATTGACTTTTGTTTGAGGTTTAGCGATTACTTAACCGTTCGTTCAAATGATCTCTTAAATACTTTCTTGAAGTCATATCGGGACTTTGTGCAAGAGTATTAACCTGTGGGGACTTTCTGTCAAAATATATTGCCGTACTATTACTTTTGCTGTCCACTGTATATTTGAGTTTAAAATTTCTCTCCAAATTACTTTAGAAAACTTAAAATATTTGATACTTTGCAACAGAAAATAATGAAGGAAAATACAAATTGAAGATGAAACAAAACTGTGTACTTTAAACGCTGGCTTCATTACTTTCTGTAAGAGTGTGTGTCATTATGAGCAAACGAAATGGAGTTTCTAGAATGGTAATCGTTGTAATTATTTCGAGTCACACTAGAAAATGGCACTGTTTTTAATTCTCTTATTTATGTGGTTGTACTCGAGAGATATCATATAAACAGTTGAGTACAATTTGTTAAGATTTACTTTGAATAAAATAAAAAAAGCAATAAAGGAAAGGAAGAATTCAACATTTTCAAAAGAACACTGAAAAGAACTCCCAATCTTGAAATGCTCTATAATGCTCTAAAAACGATTAAGCCAACATCAACAGACTCCGAGAGAACTTTCTCAGTTTCAGGAAATTTTTGCACCAAAATTCGTTCTCGTTTATCTTGTAAGTCACTGAATGCTTTAGTGTTTCTAAAACATTATTGTATTAACCATGAAAAACAGCAAAAATAATTTTAAGTACTTATGTATGTATTTTATATCAATATATGTTAGAAATAAACTATTTCTACTGAAGTTATATATTTTTTTAAATTTTCCTTCGGTTAACCGATAACCGCGGTTATTTGGAAAATTACTATCCGATAACCGCGGTTACTGAAAATGCGGTTATTATGAAACCCTAGTCGTAACATTACTTAAGACTTGTTAGACTTTATTGTACTAAACACAATGGCACAAATCTTACAAAATTTGAAAATCAAACAAATTTCTAACACACAGCTAACTTTACGTGATTAATAGTTATTTACTAGTTATTCCCTCTCTTGTTTTTGTTTATTTTATTTTAGTTTTATATGCTGCTTAAATTAATAATTCAACATCTGATTTCAAAATAAAATTGTTCCACGTCTTCGTATCATCATTTTTACATATTTAAGGGACGAAGTGTTACCACGATATGCATACCAAGTTATGCCTTTACCATAAGTGTTGTCGCCATATTTTCCATTGAGATTACTGCAAAATAAGAAATGAAAACTTTAATAATATCATTGCCTATAGAGAATGAATTGTATTTGGCAAATGCTTTTGTATTATTCACATCCACCAATACAATTAACAATTCCTGTGAACCATGGAAATTCGTAAGAGCATAAAGATTTTTCAAACCAATAAAATATTCATTATCAACATCACCAAATCCTTTTTCATATTCCTCCCAGTTGCGAAAAAAATTTTCAGAGCCATCCTGACGTCTTTGTATCACCGTCCAGTCACCGCCTTCTGATTCAGCATCACATTCCACATAAAACGGTTCAGAATTATGCTGAGCTGCTTGAATTTTGTATATTCCACTGCGGCGAGTACAAGCCATAGCTTCTGCGCAATTTTTTGGTAAAATTTCTGTAAAGCTTCAAAATGAAAGGAGTTAGAAATGTGTGTTTGAAAGTCCATGAGACGTTGAAACGTTCCTTTACTTCAATTGTATACTTTGCATTGAAATACCGTGCAACTATTTGTTACAGTCATGTTCTTTGATTGTAGAACTTTCTAGTCAAATACAAAGAATTTTTAAATGACTTTTTAAATGAGTAGTAAACCGTATTGTTATTTAGATTAACGACCTCAAAGAATACAAGATCACAGTTTTACATACCATTTCTTGGGCAAGGCATCATAACGAATATCGAATAGTGGCAAACCTGTTTTAAGAATTAAACATACATAATTGGCCATTACAACCCTTCAGTCAGGATTACGGCCTAGCTTCTCACACCACTCATGTTGTGTGCGTTAATTTTATACGTGAGTGGCGGGACCTACAGTTTAACGTCGACTCCGAACGACAGAATTTTGAGAAACTTTTTCATGGCAGTTTATTTTACTCTCAGAGTTTTTGCCAGAAATCTGCTGAGAGGAAGTCGCCGAAGAAATATTTTTTTTTTCATATTTCATTTTTGATGTCTGACCTGGGATACGAACCCGGGCTTAACGAATAGTAAGCCAACACACTACCTACTACACCACGGCGACTTCAAGAATTAAAACAACCAAAAAAACATTTAAATTATTAAATTATTAAAATGAGATTAATTGTTAAGAAATATAAACAATTAATGACAATACAACTCACACTTAGAAGACATTTCTGTTTTATTGGAGCATTCTTGTATACTTAAAGTAAAGAAATCGAAATAAAAATGAATAACAATTTAAGCAAACAACATACGTTTTATTTAAATGTTTACTTTGACTTTAAATCCTTTATTTTTTCCTTTACGTCATTGAAATCGGTGAAAATTTTTGTTACCGCTGTCGCACCGCCCTCAATAATTAGTTTATCGTACTATAAAGAATGGAAGATTGCAAGTAATTTTAAGCGTTTCTTCAATTTCTAATTTAATTCTATGAGTGTCAAATTTATTTACGTATAAATAAACGTATGTATACAGGGTGGCTGATATATAATGCAACAAAGTAAAGCGCTATATTTTTTTAATTTTTCTTTTAATTTTATTGTTCAAAAGCAAAAAATGGAAATAACATCAAATTTTAGAATCAGTTTAGATTTGTTCGAATTGGCCACCTTTGGTATGAATTATGGCCTTCAAACGGCCGACAAAGCCATCACAGGCTGCACGAAAGTGGCTCTGCGGTATTTTGGCCCATTCCCGGCGAAGCGCCGTTTTGAGATGATCGACACTTTGGTATTTTATAGTGAGAACTAAGGTTCTCCAAAATGCCCCAGGCGCAAAAGTAAAACGGATTGAGATCCGGAGATTTTGGTGGCCATTGTGCGGTAGAAATGAAGCGAGGAACCTCCTTTTTAAGCCATTCTTGGTTGCCTTGTGCTGAGTGCGGTGGTGCTGAGTCCTGTTGGAATGTCCATGGTCTGCGGCCGAAATGTTTGTCTGCCCAGGGCTTCAATACTGTCTTTAAGACATTTTCCCGATAATATTCGGCATTTATTTTGACCCCGATGGTCGATGAATACGAACGGGCAGCGACCATCGACCGTTACGGCGGCCCACACCGGTGGTGGCCTATCGCAGGTGTAAATTTTCAGCTGACCTCTTTGGCAAGTAAACCCGATCATTTTGGTTGTTCACAAACTGCTCAATTTGGAATGGCTTCTCGTCGGAGAAAACCAAATTCGGTAACTGGCCACTTTGGGGCAAGCGAAGTAACTCCTTGGCTCTTTCCAGTCTAACTTTTTTTTGTTCATCGGTGAGCTCTTGCACTTTTTGGAACTTCAATTGCTTTAGTCCAAGCTCATTTTTCAATATGTGTTGCATCCGTTCTCGCGATATGTTCAGCTCACGAAGAATTTTTCTATCAGTGCGGCGTGGATTTCGATCAAATCTGGCCTTCACTTTTCGGATCATTTCTGGTGTTGTTACCGTTTTTTTTCGTCAACTTTTTGGACGCGATGCAACACTGCCAGTATCACGGTAACGAGCAATGGTACGAGAAACAAAAGATTTATTCACATTTAAATGCTGGAGGGCTCTAACGATAGCCACCTGTGGTTTTCCACCCAAATATAAAGCAATCACACTATCACGCTTGAATTCCATCACGAATAACTTTTTTTCTGAATGCAATAGATCACAATGCTTTTGTAAGCTTGTAAATAATAAAATGAACTGTCACTGGAATAAATCTGTTAGCTGTCAGACGAGCGGTTTACAAATGACAACAACTCTGTATATGTATTTTCTTAGAAGAAAGAATAAACCGCATGGTATCATTAGACCCATTTGTTACATCAACAAAGATAAAACAGGATAACCAATTAAAGACAATTTATGTGGTAGAAGTCGAAGGAAAGTACCATTGTTGAATTCAAGACATGTCCGCAACCGACTTAAAGTTGCTAGACTTCACGTTGATTGGCCTCAATCGAAATGGTGCAATATTCTGTGGACAGATGAATCCAAAGTTGTTCTTTTTGGTAATCCTGGCACCAAAAAATATGTAAGAAGAATACGATCCTAAATTTGTCATGAGGACCGTAAAGCATGGTGGTGCAAAAATTAGCGTTTGGGGTTGTTTTCCTTATAATGGTACAAGACCCTTATTTTGGATTAAAGGCAATATGGACTCCTCAATGTATGTGGAAATTTTAAAAATTGTCATGCTGCCTTATGCAGAATATAATATGTCGCCAACAGGACAACGATACCAAACATACCAGTAAAATGGCAAAAAATTGGTTTTCTTGAAAATAAAATTGAGGCATTAGAATGGCCGTCTCAGTCCCCAGACCTAAATCCCATTGAACATCTCTGGGGTGATGTCCAAAAAGATGTTTTTAAAGATAACCCAGGAAATGTAGAGCAGTTGTGGGCGTCAGTGAGGTCAGCTTGGGAAAGTATTCCTATCGAGAGTTGCAGATCTTTAGTTGACTCAATGCCTCGGCGTTGCGCAGCTGTAATAGCCAATAAGGGCTTTTCAACTAAATATTAAAGTATATCTAATAAAATAAGATAAAAGAGTAATCACTTGTGACAACATTTTTTCTTGTAGATACGTTTTCTACTATTTTTTTTTTATTATTTTTTTGCACGTCAAATATTTTGACTTTTTAACAATTTAGTTTTCTTTGGAAAATTAATATTTGTCTTGAAATTTTTTTATTTTTCAAAAGTTTAGACTGGTGGTAATAAAATGTAATAAAAAACTTTTTTGAACTTGAATAAAAATTAATTTTTTTACTTAACTAAAATATTTTTAATACAGCGCTACTATTATATTTCACACAGCTATACCTCTTCAAATTCTGCCATACACAATTTAGATATTGAAAGTATTACAAATAAAGAATGTAAATTTAATATTATTTTCTTAGTCCACATTTATAATTGAGAAACTTTACTAATTCACGGATTCACTGCACGTTTCAACTGAATGAAGATTTAGAACTGAATGATACCTCAAGTACGACTTTGTCTAAGTGGTGGCAACTGAACGGCATTCTCCTTTAAGATTTCTTTCTCAATTGAGTTTCTATTAAAGAATCGCTTAAAATACAAATGTTGAATACAATTAAAATCATTTCTTTTTTTTCGAGAATAAAACATTAAAAAATGGTCAATTACGTTTTTTTGTCATTCAAATGATATTCAGTTGATATTGGATTTCGCCAATAAATAAAACTTTTTAATTACCAAAATGTGTACACGAATAAATAAATAAACAAAAAATTTAAATTGAAACGTATTCGAATGAACATACAGACTATCGGACAGTAGATTATAAACGCAAAATTATTTTTTCAAGTATGTATATAGGAAGGAGGAGTCTCATCTTCAAATACTAATTGAACTCGTATTTTTAGTGAATATTTATCGCTTTTAATAATGAAAGTACATAAGCTGCTTAATTTAAAGCAAAAAAAAAAAAAAAAAACAAAAACAGTTTATAAAAGGTGGGTCATTTAAAGGCTTAATTTTAAAATGCAATAAACAAAAAATGGTTTGAAATGTTGCCAAATTCATTTTTTTGTTGTGAAGTAAAAGGTGTTTTTTATAGAGGTATAGAACTTTAAGTTGCAATAAAACAACGATGGATTATTCGATTGACATGAATTTTATTTATCCGAAAGATAATCTTGTGGCATTACATTTTAAATATGATTTCTGGCATATGACCGCCACGGCTGGCGCGGATGTAGTCAAATCTGGACGTCCAATTTTCGATGACTTTTTCCAACATTTGTGGCCGTATATCGGCAATAATACGGCGAATGTTGTCTTCCAAATGGTCAAGCGTTTGTGGCTTTACTGCATAGACCAATGACTTTACATAGCCCCACAGAAAGTAGTCTAGCGGTGTTAAATCACAAGATCTTGGAGGCCAATTCACAGGTCCAAAACGTGAAATTAGGCGGTCACCAAACGTGTCTTTCAATAAATCTATTGTAGCATGAACTGTGTGACTTGTTGCGCCGTCTTGTTGAAACCACATCTCCCGGACATCATGATTATTCAATTCAGGAATGAAAAAGTTAGTAATTATGGCTCTATACCGATCACCATTGACTGTAACGTTCTGGCCACCATCGTTATTGAAAAAGTACGGACCAATGATTCCACCAGCCCATAAAGCGCACCAAACAGTCAGTTTTTCTGGATGTAACGGTGTTTCCACATACACTTGAGGATTACCTTCACTCCAAATGCGGCAGTTTTGTTTGTTGACGTAGCCATTCAACCAAAAGTGCGCTTCATCGCTAAACAAAATTCGCTTATGAAAATCGGGAACAACGGTAATCTCGTTTTGGGCCCATTCGATGAATCTACGCCTTACTTGATGATCGTTTGGCTTCAAATTTTGCACGAGTTGGATTTTGACTCATTCGGGTCTTCCTCAATGCTACGCTCTACAGCAGCAATAGCTTCTTCTGTACGCACCGTACAGCGTCTCTGGGGATGCGAGTTATCAATAAGAGTAAACGTGGTGCGAAAACGTTCCATGGTTAATCGAATTACCTGCTCTGATGGACGATTTTGTTGACGATAAAATGGACGTATTGCGCGATACGTTTTCCGCACAGAACCATTATTTTCGAAATAAAATTGCACTATTTGCAAGCGTTGTTCAGGCGTGAGTCTATTCATGATGAATTGCCAAACCAAACTGAGAATAAATCACTTGACAGCTGTTAAATCGGTCGCCATCTTGAAAAGTAATGCCAACTTAAAGTACTATACCTCTGTAAAAAACACCCTTTACAATTTTTCCGGTTAGAAATCGAATATTATTTCATTTATACAGCTGCCGAGGCTGGCCTTACAGTATCTCATTCGATCGGACTAATTTTAACCGTAGATCGAGCCTTAATCACTTTTTGTATTTATATATCACTTTTGATACATACTTGTATATCCTAGAATTTTCACAATTATTGATAGATTTTGTTACAAAATTTAAATGTTTTTATTTATTTTAGTTCTATTTAATAAAACTATTTTACATTATTACATTTTATTATCACTTCTATGAAATTTACGCCAAAATTTTTGACATAATGTACATTTGCAGCATGGTTTTTTAATTAAAAATTAAGAATTTCATGTCAGCTTGGTTTTATTTTTTTCTAAATGGTAATAATTTGACATCAAGCACCCTTGCTTTGTGGCGAGATATCAGTTTCCGAATGTTTAGAAGGGCAGCTTATTTATTGTCACTATTATTGATAGATTTTGTTAAAAAATTAAAAACATTTTTTTTATTACAATTCATTTTAATGAAACTATTGTATATTACATACATACATACATACATGATTGGTCATTACAACCCTTCAGCCAGGATTACGACCTAGTTTCTCACACATTTTGTTCTCACTTTTATGAAATTTACGTTAAAATTTTTGGCATGATGTATGTACATTGCAGTATGGTTTATTACATACAAATCAAACACTTCATGTCAGCTTGGTTTTATGTTTTTCTAAATGATAATAATTTGATATCTAGCACCCTTGCTTCTTGGCGATTTATTTCCAATTGTTTAGATGGGGCAGCTTATTGTCACTCGTATTAGCAACGCTCTTAATGGCGGGCTGACTGAAACCTTATAGTACCAACCATTGTTATATTTCGTTAGAAAAATTTGTAGTCAACGCCATGTGAGGTAAAAGAGTTTCCCGTTGCAATAGAACATCGATTATGTCACTGACAATGCTTTCTCTTTGATTTCTCTCTGGATTCCCGGATACGGGTATTCCAAAATACGGCTGTAAGTAGTTGGTACGCACGTATCATGTACTTGAATCTAAAACTGCCCATTCGATTTCTGTGGACCACGAAATTAGTAAGACCATAAAATTCAATTAGTTACTAATTTATGGCGACAAAATTATTGGGATTATTGAAAGCTGAGTTCAGTTTTCGAAGAGGCGTAATAGGTGTAAATTTATCACCACTTCGTAGTTATACGTTGTCAAAACGAATGATTTTGTTATCTCATACGTACATATTTGACCAAAATACTATCATCTGTAATATCTATGGAATAAAACTTAGGACGAAACACTTTTTGCTAATGTTTGTCTGTCACGGAAGATAAATATGAAAAGAGCAGTAAGAAAGACTCTACAACAAGAGTCAAGAAACAGCTGCTACCAATCTGCGAGAAAATTGGTAATATTTCCTCTTCCCAAACTACTAAAGGCATACGGTTCCCTGTTCCAAGTAGTACCATTTTTGGCGATACACATTGTCATGTTGCATGTTGTTCCTGCCAATACTTAACTGATGAGAGAACGAGCTTTTGTTTTCTTCTTCTTCAGGGTCTTCAGTATTAGGAATATTATATACATACATACAAAATTATTCAATACAACCTTTGTCTGACGTCTAATAGTCTGACGTCTAATAGTCTAACAGGCTTCATACTAGACTACGACTATTTCAATCAATCTCAAGAATATATCAAGAACAGAAAATTCAACTTTTTCACTTTCATCCAACACTTAACTTTAAATTCCTTCTCAAATACCATAAATAATATATTAATAACGATAAAACTTCACAAATTCTTTGAAAACTTTAAAAAGATTACATACACAACAGCAAAGAATCCCTAGGAAAGTCATATGTATCAAATATGATACATAGGCCAGAATTATGAAGTTTGAAATTTTCTTTTTTATTTGGTCTAAAATAATGGCGATAACAATACTAACGAATTAATAATTTCTGGCATCTAAGTTTTTCTAAATTAAAGCTATATCGTCTCAAAAATGTAAATGTATGTATCATTTTTGATATAAAGATCGATCCACTGTTAATCAATTTTCCAATCTTATGGCTTCAAAATATCTTGTGAAATTTCAACACACTTTTCAAATTTAAATAAAATTCTTCGAACTGTTTGAAGTGGGGTGCTTAAAGAAAAAAGCACAGGCAAAGGTTCTTAGTCAACCAGTTGCTCGCTTCTTTCCGTTCCGCTGTTTATGCGTGTACACAGAATTTCAAATGTAAATACAACTGCGAAGCGTACAATGTGCAAAGTGCTAAAGCCTATGCAAATGCCCTGGCTGTGAGTAGACAAAACATCAGTTTGGAACAATGTTTCCATTGGTATAGCAGAAAAGCATACTCGTTATTATACCACAGATCTCAAAAAAATTTCAAGAGTTTTATTCAAATTTTTTGTTTAAATACGGTTTTATTCTTGAAAACGATAGAAAAATTATTAAACGTATGGAGGAGAAGGGTGAATGAGCTAGAATGTTATCAAATAAAGAAAATAATGTCTCAACATTGCATGAAATTGCATACCTTGACATACACCATGACAGATGTCTGTCTTGGAAATTCGAGATGGAAGAGAAATTCTTAAAAATTTTTGATACGTGTTGGTTTATCGGGAGATGGATGGTAAAATCTCACCGCATAATTAACTTCTAAAATCAATATGAACCAAATTCAATATCGTATATAAAAAAATTTAAAGATTCCAATACAAAACAGGAACACTAACGTAACTCAAGATTTCTGCGTGGCAATTATATTTCCTCCAAATGTCCATCTCATGCTCATATCGTCTTCCACTGCAACATTCAGCTCTCATTTTCACATGAAAAACTTCCACAAATCATATGCGTGGACAAAATTAATTCCTAACAATTACTGCCAATTTAGTTCAGTAAGGAATTGAACATGCAACCAATGAAAGAATGAAAAGTCTTCAGAAATGCTTTCCTTAAATTGAATTCAAAGCCTTTAAACGGATATGTTTATCTAGATTTATGCGTAAAAATCGATTCCATTAAATTAAAAAAGAAATTTCAAATTGTTATGGCAAATGGTGTTAACTTGTTGCCGTATGGAATCACTTGTATGTTCAATGTAAATATTCTTGAAGAACCATTCAGTTATAAACCTTCATTCAGTTGAAACGTTCAGTCAATCCGTGAATTTAAAAACGAATTTCACAATCGAAAATGTCGACTCCGAAAATTCTATTAAATTTCTTAATTTTATTTGTAACTCTTTTTGTAACTAAATTGAGTGCAACAGAAATTGAAGAGTTGAAAAGTTTACGAATTATTTTAAGGTTTTAAAAGCAACTCAACGAAAAAATAAATTGTTTGCAAACTTTCTCAAATGAAATGTCCGTCGATATTCCGTGCGTCGGGTTCAAAGGCAAACAGTTTATTAGAGAATTCATTTAATAAATTTAATACTTTTTGATTTTAATTTATTTACGCATACGATTACATATAATGAAATATAATGAAAAAATTGATTAGAAAAATTAAAAGAATATTTTTTTAGTTTTTATTTTCAAATTAACATTAAAAGTTATGTGCTTTAAAATATTCATTCATTCGGTTCAAGTATTTGCCATCGTCCCTTCCACTTGAAATGCATAGGACACTATGGATGGAATCGTTATCTGTGAATCAATTGTTACTTTCGTATTATTGTTGAGACATTTGAAACGTGTTTTTTAAATTATTATTTGCGACTTGGGTCCAAGAAGCTAATATTGTGTTCTAGTTTCCATTTTTAATTGATTTTGTTTTGCTTTTCTCTGCTTTTTCTAGTTGAATCTTCGATCCAAAGATATACCCAAGTATTTAATTAATTC
Source organism: Sarcophaga variegata (assembly GCA_932273835.1). NCBI lineage: Eukaryota > Metazoa > Arthropoda > Insecta > Diptera > Sarcophagidae > Sarcophaga > Sarcophaga variegata. The sequence continues at coordinate 40,047,432 of OW026359.1, forward strand.
CTTGTTAGGAATTTCTAAATTATTTAAATTTACTTTTGAGCGATTACTTTAATTTTCTATTTTTCAAACATATTGAGATTATTTTAAACAAAGTTTTTTTCTATTGATGGCGATTTGTGAGTTGCTAAAAGTGCGGTGTTATTAGCATATGCAACAATACACAATTTATTTTAAGTCGGCACTTGTAGATTGTTGACAGTGTATAAGAGTAACCTTGAGGCACTTCTTTTCTAATGGCATGCATTACTTTGGATTTTAACACCATTGTGGTTTGTGCTTTATTCGCATGCACTTGCGACCAAATACAACCCTGCAAGATGCACTTAGAGTAATTCACATCAGTCAATGCGGGATGACCATGTCCTCAAATCGCTCGTGCAGAATATCACATGTTGCATGCGCTGTGCGTATCTCGTTGGTGTCTAGAATTTTGTAGAAAAAAGAAATAGAACTTAATAGACGATGGACAATTTGGATTCATACATAAGCATCCACCATAGATACAAGAGGCAAACTTACCGCTTTCAAGTAATCATTGGAATTTGAATAGATTTTGAAAAACTTTCGATAACATTGGGAATTCTTATGTAATATTTGGTTATTCTGTCGTGAAATACGTTATAGAAGAAAACAATATATGCCTGTTGGTGATAAAATTGGAACATAGAACAATTTAACATTATTAATGCATTACCACAAAGTAGTTCGATATATTTTTATAACACTTATTAAACACAATTTAAATTAAATCACGGCGATAATAGCATTGAAATAATCAAAAAATATTTTGTAAAACGCATGAAAAGTACGCATTTGTTAATTTAAGTAAACAATATAAACAAATAAATAAAATATTGCAAGCAGTTGGAAATTGATGGGTATTAAATCCAATACCCAATACAATATATGTATTGTTACGTTTTTACCTTTTTAAAAACATTCTAAACGAGTGTTCGTTGATTGCAAACAAAGTAAAAACAAATTTGTTTTCAGTTTTAATTAAACTCTTTATTGTTCACACTACTTTTGTGTGCCACCGTATACAACTTGTCGTATGTAACAATAATCTGCTTGTTTAGTTTGTTATTCTTCTCTGCTGCAAACTTTTTGTAAGCAATACCACTGTTCGGTAGAACTTCACAACAGCGATCTTCAAACTGTTTACTTCGCACACAACGTGTCTTCACACAAGACTGAAATAGTCTTTTTTTTTTGTAGCTTATGCTACAGGTCGTTTCCATTTGCGTAACAGTATGTATACAAAATAGGATGGGTGATTTAAAAGCTTAAATTTCAAAATGCAATAGAACAAAAAATCAAAGTCGCCGTAGTCTAGCAGGTAGTGTGTTAGCTTATTAGACGTAAAGCCAGAGTTCGAGGTCCCCAGTGGACTTTATGCAGACCACTTTTGCGATTACAGAAATTCAGAAAATAAACAATTCAAATACGTTAGAGAATGATTTCATTGACCAACAGCGGTGACTTCTTCTCAGCTCTCTCAGATTAAATAAAATTGCCATCAAAAGCTTCTCATCAAAACAAAATACAAAAAGTATTTCTTCTGCGAGTTTCTCTCAGCAGATTTCTGGCAAAAACTCTGAGAGTAAAATAAAATTGCCATGAAAAGTTTCTAAATAATACGTCGTTCGGAGTCGACTTTAAACTGTAGGTCCCACCACTCATGTATAAAATTAACACACACAACATAAGTGGTGTGAGAAACTACGTCGTAATCCTGACTGAAGGGTTGTAATAACCAATTATGTAATAAAACAGTTTAAAATTTTGCCAAATTTATTATTTTGTTTTAAAGTACAATTGCTCCATTTAAAAATGAAATATTATTTCATTCATATGACGACCGCGGCTGGCGTCACAGACCATCAGACCTCATTCGATCGGACTAATTTTCGTGTACTTTTTAGAGTGTATGGAGCCGCATACGAAATGGTGTTACATCGTTTAACATTAAAATCATAAACAAAAGCTACAAAAAGAAAAAACCATGAACTTGGTTACATGGTCAACAAATAAACAGAAATATAGCAACAACATCAGTAAAAAAGGGATAAACAAGTAAACAAAAAGCAACAACAAACATTACCAGAATAAATGTATACAAAATACACAAAAAAACAATGAAACAACGATGTTTACATTTATAGAGATCTCGAGAAGGCGAAGGCATGAGCATTCGACTTCAAGATCATTCCTCAGATTATTTACGTCGCCACATAAAAGGCAAGGCAAAGCGTTGCTTCGAACGAACAATTGTTATTGTTTACGCAAAGGAGTGTAAATCAGAATAAGAAACAAAGAAATTGTTGTTGTTTACAACAAGTTGTGAACAGTGGCAAACAGAATTGTGGGAACAATAAAGAAATTAATTAAAACTGGACACAATTTTATTTTTATTTTTATTGCAATCTACGTGCTCATATTTCAAACGTTTGTAAAAGGTAAAAACGTAACAATATTAAGAATCTAATTATTAGGTATGCCAACCCACATTGAACAGTTTCTATCACATGATATTCTTAATTCATAATATGGGAATATTGTACGGCGTTGTTGGCAAGATATTATGAATTAGATGTCTCTTTGATTGGGCGAAATTTTTGAAATTGTAGTGAAACCGTCATTATCAATTAGTAAAGCTATTGCTTTCAAAATGTTGGACGCTTTAAGGTAAGACATATGGGTGGATTATGGATACCAATCGAAAAAAATTTCAAATACAAGCCAAGCACAACCGGTGGAACATTTTCGTGGAACAAAGATCGAACGTGACAAATCATTTTAAGTAGAATACAAAATCTTTTCCATGCTGCTAACCAATAAAATCTAATTAAAAAAAGGCAATTGACTGGATCCCACGATATTCTACTTGTGTGTGAAAAAATTAATGTGAATTTTGTGATTTCTGATGATATGAGATGTATAAGTTTAAATAACTCTAACCACCAACAAAAGTTTATATCAGGAAAAAAAACATGAAGGTTTTATATCGAAAGTAAACTATCACTCTTTCCTTTCTCTTGTAAAACTATTTTTTTGGTATTCCAACATAATAATGGCGAAAAAAACCCAGCAAAAGATAACTGACGATTTGAATACTCATCGTTATTCTTTTGCGGTTAGTCCAATAGTTTAGATTTACGGCAAAATTACTGGTTCGCCCTGCACCAATGCACAATTACAAAAATTTTTGGGAAACACCATCGGGTGAATTAAACTTTCTCTGAAAGCTTTATGAAGTTTTTAAAAATAAAATTACTTCTCTTCAGCCTACAAATCGTTTGCTGCACTACTTTTATGAATTGACGATTTCAGTTTGTTAAAGGGGTAAGGAAATCGAAGCACCACAGTGTTTATATGTATTTATGTGGTAAATAATGCGGATCTAATGGCAATATTTGTAAAACAGATTTGTTTTTCAAAATTATAGAATTTCCTATTCCATTCAGATTTTATTATCTAAGATTTTATTTGCTTTTACGAAGAACGAAGAGAAATGCCATTTTCTTATGACAACAACCTAAAGAGAAAAATGCTTACCTTGTTGTTCGAGCATTCAATTCACTTCTTCCACCATAGCGGAATCTAAAAATACATCTGGTAACGTTGAATTTGTTCTTTTAAATTTCTTTCAGTGTGACAAACTAATTATTGAGGGCGGTAGGAAAGCAGTGACAAAAATATTCTCGGATTTCAAAGAAATGAAAGGAACGATAAACGATTTAAAGTCAAAGTAAACATGTAAACTTAATCTGTATTAAATATTTTAAGAATTATAACAAATTTGTTCTAATTATAGTATTCAAGAATGTTCCAATGCATCGAACAATTCCCCTAGGGGTGAGTCTGATTTGCTTTAATTATTTCAAAGTCATGAATATTTTTTATTGTTCTTCACATAGATTTGGAGTTCTTCGATATTCGTTATGATGTTTTACCCACAAAATGAAAGAAAAATTATAATTTTATTGGATTCTAAGATGGTGTATTCAATTCTAAGATAGCCCAGCGTAGTGTAGTAGTGATTATTAGAATTTAGTTGCATGAATATCGCATTCGAAATACTCATTTGTAGAATACATTGTACGTACATCCAGTTCAAAATACGAAATTTGAATTTTCTTTGAAAAAAGGGAGAAACTGGTTTTGATCAAAATAAAATGAGTTTAAAGCACAAATTTCGTACCCCTATTTAACAACAATCAAATACGATGACATTTCTTTTATCGATAACAAGTGTTTTGTGTATAGTTTAAGCATACATGTCCGTAAAATTAAAATTTTCAGTTGAGTCATATGATTTACAAGTTATACAATTAAACCTTTGTCAAATTAGAACAACAATTTAAATAATTTAAATAAAATACGATATAGCACACATTTTTCCCCCTTTAATTTAATTTTTTTTTTCCTTAAGCGTCACTGAAATTTTGCCAAAAAATTGTGTCGAAGCAACGGCATGCACTCGACGCAGTGGCATTTACAAAATTCTAGTCACGCAGCTCAGTAATAAAACATTCTACGTTGAATGTGATGCAGAAACTGAAGGTGGTGGCTGGATTGTGATACAAAGACGAGAGGACGGCACCGAGGACTTCTATCGTAATTGGGAGGATTACGAGGAAGGATTCGGAAATGTCGATTCAGAACATTTCATTGGATTGAAAAAACTTTATGCTCTAACAAATTTCCAGGGACGACAGGAATTGTTAATAATAATGGATGCTGTGAATAATACAAGAGCTTCTGCTAAATACAATGGATTCTCCATAGGCAATGGAATGGAAATGTATAAATTGAAGAAATTAGGCATGTTTTCGGGAACTGCTGGGGATTCATTAACAAACCATTTAGGGATGAAATTTTCAACTAAAGATCGTGACAACGACATTGATTCGCGTAATTGCGCTGAGACTTATACAGGCGCATGGTGGTATAAAGGTTGTCACTACAGGTAAGTTTGTTATTTTAATGTGATCCTAACGAGTTCAATACTATTGTTCTGGTTTCTTACTCAACAGTAATCTGAATGGTAAATATGGTGACAACACTAATTCGAAGGGTATACATTGGTATGCATTTACAAAACATGCGGTGTCCCTTAAATATGTAAAAATGATGATAAGAAGACGCAGAATAAATTCGGAAACGAAATAATTTGAATAATTTTTTTTTATAATAATTTGTATACAAAAAAATATTACAATAAAGAGTCGAAATTGAAAGAAATTCACATAGAACACATAGAAATTCAAAATAAGAAATGCATTCACCGTCAAAGAATTACGAAATCGAGACATTTGTTTACAACTTTTGTTGAAATTGTTGAAAATACAACACTTGTGAATGCACTTTGTTGTGAATGGTAAAACAGTAGGAAAAATAATTATTTTTTAAACTACACGCGTTGGTTAGTTGCATTGTTTTTTGTTTTCATAATTGTTTGTTCCGCTATGCTGTTTGAACCAAGCTAATGTCGTAGCTCATATTTAAACTGTAGATCGAGTCAGACAATAACAATTTTAAATTTCATGAATTACATACAGTGTTGGAAAAAATAATAGAAACGACTACTAGTTCATCATTAAAATATTGTATACTTTTTCGTTATAAACTTTTATTGTTGGAAATTACTGTCAAATACTTGCTAATGTAACGGGATTTTATTATTTGCTTTCTTTATTGCTTTCTTCTCTTTTAATTTATTAGTTTTCAGGAAAAAGTAAGAAAAGACGTAATTTAGCCTGAAAAATTATCAGAAACGTTTTTCTAAAACCGTGTTTAAATTTAAAATAAATAAACTTTTTACATGAAATATTTAGACGTGGTAAAAATTGAGTTAAAGTAACTTTTTTTTTGGAGCATTTGCAAAATTTTCGTGTTGAGTGTATGTTTTATATCTTTTAAAAAATGAGTCGAGGTGTTCATACCACTGATGCTGAAATAAATGTTATCCTTAAGTTAAAATCTGATGGCTTATCACTTGGAAAAATAGCTCACACAATAAAGTGTTATAAACATAAAGTATTTAAGTGATTCACTATACAAAAAATATCGAAACTAGAGCAAGAAAGAGGAAAACGTCCACGCGTTTTGATCAAATTTTAGTACGTCATTCCAAAAAAAATTCTTTTGAGTCATCTAATGGGCTTAAAAATATACTGGATGCTCCAGTACAAGCAGTACTATAAGAAACAGGCTCGAAGACCAAGGTCAGTACCTCTTTTAAATAAAACAAAAATATACAAAAAAGGTTACAATTTGCCAGATAACATCAAAGTCGGAAGAATTGGAACAAAGTGCTCCATCAGACGGAAAATGTTTTGTACGTCGCCCTGCCAATAAAGAGTTTGATCCAAAATGCAAAAAAAAAAGACAGTCAAACAAGGTGGCGGGTCCCTAATGATATGGGGATGTTTTCAACATTTTTTCATGCGTTTCTATTATTTTTTCCAACACTGTATATCTGATAAGTTGATTTTAAACTGAAAGAACAATGCGTTGATTCGATGCGAAAACTGTCGTTAGTTTTATGTATGTTTTACAAACTTGATAGCTTTACAGGAGAATAGAGAGCGTCAAGTACATTCAACACCCAGAACCGTGTGTGATCATGTGTTCGATCACGTTTCAGATTTTGATAAACTAACGCAAAACAAAGAGGTGATGTATTCTAGACGTGGGTTCCCAAAATTTATAAACTTAATCATCCGTATTGTAAATAACAAGTTTGAGGTGAATGTAAATAAAAACTTCCTTGAAAATTTAAATTCGCTATGCAAGGCTTTGAAGTGACTAATATACCCTAATCGTTCTGGTTGTAATTAGGAAATCTGGAATAAAATACAACACTGCATTATATGATGTGATATTTAAATGAATTTATCTGCTGGAGAATGTGTTCATCATCTGTGAGACAATTTCGTAAGATTTTTTTTTAGTTTCTGCAGCTAAAAGTTTTATAACGAATACAAATAATATTAACTACAAGAAGCCATCTTCTTTAATTAAAAATACATTTGTTTACTACTGAGTCTTCAAAAATGTTAATTTTCCAATTGGATCAAAACCAATTGGATTAAATATCGTTTCAATATATTTTTATTCAATATATTTTAAATGAATTTTATTAAACAGAATACCCGCTCGATATCGATAAGTCCTTGTCATTAGTTTGCTAAGCGGAAAAACAGCTCCAATTTCGTTCTGCACACCACTTTCTACAGAAAACTGAACAAATGGTAATTGGACGGTGCAAGGATGGTCGATGCATTATCATTCAGCTGAGCTCTTTAAGTTTTCGTGTCAATTGAATTGCTTGCTTCAATCTCGTTATTTTTTTGAGAATAAAGACCGTGTATTAATAACAGAATACAGAGAATAAAGTAAGAAATCATTGTAGTTGAACTGTTCTTTCTTATAAATGAATAAAACCATTGTGGTGTATTAGTTCACGACTTTCCGTGATATTGGACTGGCATAGAAACCTACAATCTGTAATTTGATCTTTATTTTAATTTAACTCCACTGATTTCTCATAACCTTTACCGATTTATCACGGCAGACTGCTACTAATGGGCTGAAACTAGTTTTTTACTTACTTTCCTAAATGATTTTGCTGTGTTAAAACGTTCGAAGACTGATTTGTATTGTGAGGAAATATTTCATCATAATATTTAAAAATAAATGATTTGAACTCAGCTTACACAGAATATTCTAAATATATCGGAAATATTTTAATTATTTGGAAAGAGATCGTAACGAATACTACAATATTAAATGTACAACAATATTATGATTTAAATACTTCTCGATCAGTGTAACTACGATACCAATGAAGAAACATCCTTTGACATACAATTGACACCTTTGTGGAACACATGGTTTACTGACTGGCAACTGGAAAAGTGGCCAAAGAAATCCAAAGTTGCTTCAGAGTTGCTCACATTAATCACTTGTTTCCATGATGTACTAATACAATTCAATTGTCATCTCCAAGAGAAATTATCGTCAAATAAGGAAACTGAGTGCATTATTATTACAGAATCCAATCATTACGGCAGCTTGTGGCGTAGCTGTTACAATTTACAGGAGCTTTTTGCATCTCAAAAAGATGTTCACTGTTTGTTCGCAGACACATACATCCTCCTTTATTTTGACTTCTTGAGGTTCTGTTTTACATTTTTATGATGATAGTATTAACGCACTCTTCTTGCCTCCGTATTCTTCTAACCTTTGAGTAGTCGACAGAAATGTTATTCTGTTGGCCGAAATAAATACCCGCTCTTGTTAGAGACTAAAGTAGCAGCAATAATATTTTTTTAAGTTATGGGAGCGACAGCTTTAAAGAAGCACAGTTCTTAGAAGCTTATGTACCAGAGATCAGCAATGAATCGCTTTTTCGCTACTCATAAGTACTCATGAAATTTTGAGTATGACTGAGTCAATAGCATTGAAATCCAACTACTCTGATTCATTCGCACTCAGTACAACATTGATTTATAAGTACAGGTTGCAATGAGTATGAGTATAACGTTGACATCAAACTCATAACATTCGAAATATGTTTGATTCGTACGCCTACTCATTCAGATTCACAAATTTAGAAAAATACTTATAATACTCATAAATGATTCGAGTGATTCGAATCATTCATCAAAATTTACAATCTTAGTTGTTGTTGCATTTACAAAGAAAGAAGAAAGACACGTAAACAAAAACGACAAAGACAGCAAGCAAAGCAAACACTCAACCTTCTTGTGAGTATTGTAGTGTTCGTACGCGAGTCATATTTATTTTGTGATTCGTGTATACGATGAGTCATGGAGAGTCAAAATATGAGTAGTATGAGTATGATATTAAAATAGTATAAGTATGACATAAAAATAAATATGAATGCGTATAAGTATCAGAAGTTATGAGTATGATTCGAATCTACTCATCGTTTTGAATACTCATTGCTGACATCTGTTATGTACCACGCAATTCAGCTGTAAATGCTTGCGTATGAGTGATATTTAATTGTGATCAGCTATCATACGCATTAAGTAAGTGTTTGTATTCCACATGCGATATCTTTTTGAATGATTTTTAATTAACACAAGTACCAAAACGACAAATATCAATGAAACTTATCAAGAAACGTTTGAATCTAAAGTCTGCATTTTAAATTATGCTCTTGAATATGTGATGAGTATAGAAAAATTTGTTAGCATTTACGTACATTTTTTAGAGCGCATATTAAATACACTTTCAAGTTGCTTTCTACTAATTTTGAAAATCAAGTTTATGTTTATTGTTTATGTAGTCTACATAAAAAGCGGAGTGTTAAAATTATTCAAAGAAATGTAGTTATCCTTCAATCAATGGATGGGTATTAAATTATACTCGTGAATTTTTTGAGAATTCCTTTCTTTCGAGGATGTCATTTAATGTGGGTTCCAATGATGTTCTCTTAGCCTCCATGTTAATTCTCCGTGATTATTTTTTGTTTTCGCTTCGTTGAAAGTGATTGATTTCTAACAATTACTTAACATTGATTATATTTGTTTTCTTTATTAATGCTTTCTGTTAGCAAATTTTATATTGTCAGAAATTATTCCTTCTCTTGATGTATGTTCATTACAAACTGTTTGATGTCTGTTACAACTTAAAATCATACCAAATTGCATTTAATTTGCATTGTTTAGTTTTAGTACAGGCATAGGTCTCTAACAAATCTTATGTTTTGGAAAATTATGTTGTATGAGACCTCAGAGAAATTACTAGAGATTCGGATTTATCAGAACCAAACTACACATGATAGTCAGTCTCAAACTATATGTGCCTATGATCTGTTAGATATAAATATCCCCTTTAAAAACATTTTTATTGCAAAAACCTCACAAATCTTATTAAATTCCAATTAGTTTTATAATCAGAATTATAAAATTTATTAAATATTCGTACGTTTTATTCACAATATGTTTACAACGTGTTGTTGGTACTTTATTTATAGATTTTGGCTAAAAAAATATTTTTATTTCCCACGATGTAACTTCATTACATTTGCATGTGCTCCTCAGTCTTCGAACCTCTTCAATCTAATCAACCAGTCATTGGCTGCAAATAAAAATTCCGAAGTATTTCTGATAGAAAATAATTTCATAATTTCGTTGATCAATTTTGTGACAACTTTTGTAGATGACATGATTCGATGTTAATTGATCGTGTTTATTATTAATCTTGATGAGCACTTGAAGTTATATAATTGACTTCACAAGAGTTTATAATCCATGGAAAAAATTCGTACATCCGTAATTAGATATCATAGAAGTGTACGAACTCTTCATTTAGCATTACAAGCATTCTCGACTAAGTTTACTTCGCATTTCAAATAAAATTTTGTGCTTCGACAGTGAGGAAATGAAAATGACAAATGAATGGATATGGCAGTATTCGAAATCTTTTCTTACTATAAACGAAATCTATGTTCATAATTTCGAATGTCATAATATTTAATAAAAAGCGGAGATCACCTGTTCGGTTTGATGTTAAAGTAAATGTTTTTGCGGTACTTAAGAAATTCGCCAAATTACTTTAAAGTATAGAAATTCAAGCCGAATCAAATGGAAAGTCTTATAAATTAAAAGAAAGTTTAACAATATCTGTTCCTCAAATCGCATTCACTTCATAAAATAAAAATGATAAAAAGGAATCAACGTTTACAATTAGAGGGATACAAGTAAATACTCTCAAATTACGCTCTCTCTCACTCTCTCTCTCTCTCTCTCTCTCTCTCTCCCACTCTCTCTAATATTACGAAAGAATGATTTTAAGAAAGTTCTGGAATTTGTCGCCATTAGAAGACAGTGTATGAGATAGACGCTGAGCATGCCTGAAAATTTTTAAACCTTTATTGTATCGAAAAAGCAGAGCTGGGGTGAGAGAAATGAGATATGATATGACGGACTCATGATAGTAAAACTTATTTCCTCTTATGAAAATAATGTTATAAAGTTTTGAGAGCAAATCGAGTTTCTATACAACTAATGTCCTCAGGAAGTCGCCGTAGTCTAGTAGGTAGTGTGTTGGCTTATTAGACGTAAAGCCAGGTTTCGAACCCCAGGCCAGACATCAAAACAAAATATAAAAAATATTTCTTCGGCGACTTCCTCTCAGCAGATTTCTGGCAAAACCTCTGAGAGTAAATAAAAATTGCTATGAAAAGTTTCTCAAAACTCTTTCGTTCGGAGTCGACTTTAAACTGTAGGTTCCACCACTCATGTATAAAATTAACGCACACAACATAAGTGGTGTGCGAAACTAGGTCGTAATCCTGACTGAAAGGTTCTAATGACCAATTATGTATGCATTTATGTATATATGTAATATAATAAACACGATCAATTAACATCGAAACATGTTGTTTACAAAAGTTGTCATAAAATTGATCAACGAAATTATGAAATTATTTTCTATCAGAAATATTTCGGAATTTTTATTTGCAGCCAATGACGTAGCAAATTAAATTGGTGTCGAAATTACCTCACCGTATGCAATATGGCCATTTCACTACTTAGCTTCCAATCTGGTTGATTAGATTTAAGAGAGTCGAATACCAAATGCAAATGTAATGAAGGAATTTCTCTGCGGTCCCAAGCATAATTTTCAAAAACATGAGATTTGTTAAAAAAATTTTAATCGCTCGAGTTTTATGGGACGTATGTTTGTACTAAAACTAAACAATTTAAAATCAAATGAAATTGGGAAAGATTTAAAGTTGATGCATACATTAAAGAGTTTGTAATGAAGATAGCATGAAAGAAGGAACAATCTCTGGAAATATAAAAATGTTGACAGAAAAATTCTAGCAAAGAATCTTATGAAAACCTTACATCAGAAAAAATAAACAAATTCTGAAAATTTGTTAACAGAAAACATTAATAAAGAAAACAAATACATTCAATGTTAAATAATTGTTAGAAATTAATCACTTACAATTAAACGAAATCAAAAAATAATTACGAAGAAATAACGTCAACGCTAACAGAACATTGGAAGAAACATTAAATGACATTCACGAATGAGGAAGTCTTCAAAAATTCACAACAGTGGCTTAGCGATGACTTATAGCATAAAAAATTTTGGTAGAAACGGAAGACTTTAATGTTAAAATTGGTTCAGATAACATCAATCTCGAAGGAATAATGAGTTACCATCCATTGAGTGGAAGATAATTGCAATAATATGAATAATTTCAACATAATTTAAATTGATAAACTTTCTGTAAAATATGCTTAAATGCTAACATTTTTTCTATACTCATCACATATTCAAAAGCATAATTTAAAATGCAGACTTTAGATTCAAACGTTTCTGGATAAGTATCATTGATATTTATCGTTTTGGTATTTAATAGTCATTAAAAAAATCTCATGTGGAATTAGAGATGAGCGATCCAGTGATTTTTGAAGAACGTTGTGCTCAGTGAACGTGATTTGTTAATCACTGTTTTAACAGTATTCCAAAAGAAAACGTTAATGACAATAACGTATTTTATTAAGTCGTAAGAAAGAGACTACTACCAAAAGACTACTAAACAAAATCAAAGTGGTGTCATCAATGTTATTATTTTTAATGTATTTTTTTATATGAAGTTTGACAATTAAGTTTCACAGAAAGTTCATGTATAAAAGACAAAATAAATAATCAGCATCATCTAATAGTAATTCTGCCTCGCTCAAAATAAAATGAAATGAATTTGAATATATAACAATTTTTAAAGAACGACATTATTAGTTATCTGTTATTTGGAAATTTCAATCATTGTAGTTACCAGTGAATTATCAATCACCGTGATTAAATCACAGTTCTTAAAATATCGCTCATCTCTATGAATACTTACACTTACTTAATGCGTATGACGAACTGATGACAATTAAATATCATTTTAACATTTTAGTCAACCATCCAGAGGTTGGATGAATACGGAAGTAAGAGAAGCGCGTTAATACTAAGATCATAAAGTCCGGTTGTAAAACAGAGCCAGGTGGAGACGAAATTGAGGAAGATATATGTGTCTATGAACAGACAATGAACATCTTTTCATCAAAAAGCTCTTGTAAATTGTAACTGCCACGCCACAAGGTGTCATAATTTTTGGATGTTGATAGGTTAGGTTGGAGTGGTAGCTTTGATAGCAAAGCTCACTTGAGTATGCATAGCGGCCCATTGTAACGGCATGGGTAAGCGCAGTCTCCATACTAACCAAATTCCACCGAACTCAGCGAAGAAGTTGGTCAGAACTGCACACTAAAAGCACGACTTTCCTAAGCTGGAAACCAGCCTGAAAGATTTACGAACATAGCTACATCCTTGACATCAATGGATGATAACTCTGTTAAGCTGGGAAGGAATGGAGAGCCAAAAAACCTAAAGTTCTGTTTCTGATGATTTGGCTTTTTTTGGTTGACTGTGGGCGACCGTCCTGTGACTTCCTATCAGCCAAAGTCACGTTCCAATGCTACTACACACCGTGGATATATTTATAATAAAGAGCAGTGCAACTACAATGATGAGTTCCTTTTTGTTCTCTGTATTCTATTGCTAACATATTATCTCTATCATCAACGTATAACGAGATTGAAGCAAGCAATTCAATTAAAACGGACCGGCATCGACCAAATAGCCCATATCTTGCACCCTGCTTGTTTTGCCTTAGTTTGCCAAGGTAACCGTAAACAAAATCGAAAACTTGAACACCCTTCGGGGTTCTGTGAGTTAAATCTTCTTGACTCTCTTTATGGACCAATGACATTTTACGCATCGAATCTACGAGTTATTCTTTCAGTTTTCCACTCGCGTACTTGCCAACTTAGCAGATATTACTCATGAAATTTAAAATTGTTATTATCTGACTCGATCTACAGTTTAAATTTGAGACAATGCCGTAGCTTAGGTTCAAGCAGAATAACGCAACAAACACTTCTGAAATCATAACACAATACTACTAACCAACCGGAGTAACTCGGAAACTTTAGAAAATTATTCCTTTTCCTACAGTTTAACCATACACAACAATTGTCTCGATTTCGTAATTCTTTGACGGTGAGCTCATTTCGTATTTTAAATTTGTGTGTGTGTAAATGTTTGTCTTTATATTGACATTAAACATCTAGTTGTGGATGATTGTTTATCGTCAATTCCTAAACCAATTACACTTTTTAGACCTTAAAATTCAAATACTTACGTAAAGTTGATGGACTTATTGTCCTTATCTTTATTTTAATCGCGTTTGTACCCTTTCCTTACATTAAAGGTAGCCGAAACGAATTTAAATTCGAGTTTTTTATTTTTATTATTAGAGCAACCAAACAAAATCCATAACTGTAGAAATCCATTAGTCGGATAGACAGTGGGTGTTAATTACATATTTACTTACTCGGTGCGCGGCTAATACTTGTCAGTGAAAAAAAAAAAAATAAAAAATATGAAAACACATGAAGCACTGTAGAGAAAAGGAAAATGAAAAATCCTGATAAATCCTTCCAAATGGTGCTATCTCTATTTTCGTAATCTTATCTTAAATAAAATAATATTGTATAGGGTAAGTGTCTTTTAGAAAATACATGTATTTTGTCTTTCAAAGTAACGGCTATCAAAAGATGTTCGTCAATTGGCACGGTGTAGTGGCATTGTTTAATTGTACGGCGATAACACTTAGAGAATATCTGCTCAACCTTACAAAACTTCATTCTTGTGGATTAACAGTGCCGAATACATAATTTGTGTACTCATTTGATAATTTCTAAATCAATTTCGAATCTTTTTTTATTGTAATATTTTTGTATACAAATTGTTATAAAAAAATTATTCAAACTATTTTGTTTACGAATTAATTCTACGTCTTCGTATCATCATTTTTACGTATTTAAGGGACGCCGAGCTACCAGAGTATGAATGCCATATTACACCTTTGTCATATGCGGTTACGCCGTATGCACCATTAAGATTACTGTTGGATAAAAAAACTTTAATTTTGAACTCATTTGGGTCACATTAAAATAACAAACTTACCTGTAGTGACAACTCTTATACCACCATGGTACTGTTGATTGCTGTGAGCAATTAGTAGCATTCGCTTTATCGTTGTCACGATCTTTAGTTGAAAATTTCATGCCTAAATATGGACTTAATGAATCCCCAGCAGTTCCAGAAAAATTCCCCAATTTCTGCAATTTATACAATTCCGTTTCGTTGCCTATGCAGAACCCATTATATTTAGCAGAAGCTCTAGTATTATTCCCATCCTCCATTACAATTAACAATTCCTGTCGTCCCTGGAAATTTGTTAGAGCGTAAAGTTTTTTCAATCCAATGAAATGTTCTGCATCGACATTTCCGAATCCTTCCTCGTAGTCCTCCCAATTACAATAGAAGGTTTCGGTGCCATCCTCTTGACTTTGTATCACCAGCCAGTCACTACATTCAGTTTCAGCATCACATTCAACGTAAAACGGTTCATTACTGTGCTGCGTGATTAATATTTTGTAAATTCCACTGCGACGAGTGCATGCCTTTGCTTCGGCACAATTTTTTGGTAAAATTTCAGTGACGCTTAAGGAAATAAAATAAATTAAAAAAAATACTTTCAATATCTAAGATAAAGGAAATTATTTTTACAGAAACGATAAATAATGATAAAATATAACAAAACTTTAGTAGAGTTATAATAAGTTATGATTACTGAAATCGATTTCATTTGTTTTGTGCATGGTGCTCATCAATATAGTACCTTTATTTTGGCCGCTATACGTGGATGTATATAAAGCAGAGCTCGGCATTTCCTATGCACGCGTGCTTATCAGCCATTACTAAATTTACAACAACGTACTCACACGTATTAAAAACACACTCCGTCTCGTTTGAGCATTCATTGAAAGAGGTTGTGTTGTCGCATGTTTCTTGCTTTTGTACATAAAGATCTGCTAATGCAGGGATGGAAAACTTAATGTTTTTAATATCAGCGTATGGTATACGTTTTTAGAATTATAGTATTTTTCAAAATAAATTATTCTAATTTGTTAAAACAAATTTAATAAAACAAAAACAACTTATATTTCACTCTTCATAAAAACTATGCACATATAAAAAAGAAGTATTTTTCAAAAAAAAAAATCGTATAAAAATGAAAAATTGTCGAAATTTATTAATTTAATATTTTTTTATTGTTCTTCTAGCCACAGTACGTGAGGACAACGGAATATCTGTTATTATTTAACGAATTTCATCAGCTTTTGATCGAAAACATTCTAAAACGTTATTGCTCAGTTCCTTGAAAAACTCTACGTCCTCGAACGGACGGCATCGTTTAGCAAGCGCTGCAGCAATGACGTATGAAGCTTTCCTTTTTAACGAAAGATCATCTTTATTTTGAGATTCGTAATCTAAAACAAATTTTTAAAAGAATTTTTTTTTAAATCTAAAATAAGACAATTTCTTGCGTCACCTGTAATATTTACATATTCGCTATGACATGTAAGATAATGTCTTTCTACATAAAATTTTTTAATTCCTGCCATCGTCCCTTTACAAATCAGGCACTCCGGTTTGCCAAAAAAATTTTCAGAAACATGAAATTGTTTTCCCATTCTACATTAAACACAGCGCACAGCAAGGCTCAGCACATAAAAGCTCGAGCGAGACTGATCGATTTTGTTTGTTTTTTATTCATTTTGTGAGTACGGTATAAATATCTCAGAAAGTTTTCTATTAAATATGTATATTTCCAAAAAAAAAACATATTTTAATCTAAAATGCTTTCTTAAATTGATATAATCAAAGAAGTCTAAACGAATTTTACAAATTTAATAATTTAAATTTTCCATGCCTGCATTATAGTGAATGTGAGAGTATACATTTTTCTCTTTTCTTACGCTCTCGCAACAACTGACCAATAGCAAGTGTTGCCTGGCTCTGATATAAAGGAGCTTTTTTGTACATAAGCAATTTTGGTGGGATAAAAGTTTTGTTTCTTCGAACTGTTTCCAAATATGTCAGATTCCTTTGTAAAAGATTTTTCCCCAACTCAAAAGATGAAAAAAGCAATCAGCTGTAATATTTTGTTCTTTGAATCCTTCTGTAACCTCCAACACGTCACGCTCTCCTTGATTTTTTTCAGTCTTATCATTTTTTGGTTTCCCATGGAACGGCTGTATTTTCCATATGTATTCTGATTTGGAGTCTACAGCTAACCAAAATTTAAGCCCAAATTTGGCTGGCTTTACAGGCATATACTGCCTAAAGGAACATCGTCCTCTAAAACCCAGAGCTGCTCATCAATAGTGACATTTTCATGACAGTTATAAAACTTTGAAAGAAGTGCTTCCCAATTGTCCCATAACTCACGAATTGGAGCAAACTTGTCACTACTTTTCTGTTGTCTTCTGTTGATAACATCATCAAAGCGGAGAGCACTTGTTATCCTCGCTCATAATAGACCGGAATAAACACGAACTGAAGTTGAACTTATACTCGTGGTATACATATCTATATAGAAATGCAGAATTCCAGAACTTTAAATTTTTTTTTAAATGTTTGATCAAAAGAGTTTTATATCGAATTATTTATGAAATATGCCAAGTGGACCAAAATGGTCCTTTACCTAAGATTCGAAAGTTTTTTTTTTTAACCTAACAGCAGAGTTAATTTCGTTTATAGTCTTTCCTTACATTGAAAGTGGTCGAAACGAATTTAAATTCGTTTTTTTTTATTATTAGAACAACCAAAAATATTCAAAATTGTAGAAATCCATTATTCGGAAATACAGTGGGTGTTAAGTATTTACTTCCTCGGTACACAGCTAATACTTGTCAGTTAAAAAAAAATATGAAAACACATAAAACATTATAGAAAAAAGAAAAATGAGAAATCCTGACAAATCTTTACAAAAGGTGCTGTTGCTATTTATCGTAATATTATCTTAAATGCAATACTGTTGTGTAGTATAAAACGTTTTTAGAAAATTCATGTATTTTATCACTCACAGTAACGGCTACCATTAGGTGTTCGATAAGTAGCACGGTGTTGTAGCATTGTTTAATTGTAGGGCGATAACACTTAGAGAATATCTACTCAAACTTAGAAAATTTCATTCCTGTGTATTAACTGTGCCCCTTGAATAATTTGTGTGCTCATTTGATAATTTCTAATTCAATTTCGGCTCTTTATTGTAATATTTTTGTATACAAATTATTATAAAAAAATTATTTAAATTATTTCTTTTACGAGTTAATTCTACGTCTGCGTATCATCATTTTTATATATTTAAGGGACGCCGTGTGACCACTAAATGCACGCCAATTTATACCCTTAGCATAAGTGTTGTCACCATATTTTCCATTAAGATTACTGTTGAGTAAGAAACCAGAACAATAATATTGAATTCACTAGGAGCACATTAAAAATATTACCTGTGATGACAATTGCTATACCACCATGCACCTGTACATATCTCCGCGCAGTTGCCAGAATGGCTGTCATTGTCACGATCTTTAGTCGAAAATTTCATACCTAAATGGAATGTTAACGAATCCCCGGCAGCACCCGTAAAATTCCCCAATTTTTTCAATTTATACAATTCCGTTCCATCGCCTATGCAAAATCCATCATTAGCAAAAGCTCTTGTATTATTCACAGCATCCATTACAATTAACAATTCCTGTCGTCCCTGGAAATTTGTTAGAGCGTAAAGTTTTTTCAATCCAATGAAATGTTCTGCATCGACATTTCCGAATCCTTCCTCGTAATTCTCCCAATTACGATAGAAGTCCTCGGTGCCATCCTCTCGACTTTGTATCACCAGCCACCCGCCGCCTTCAGTTTCTGCCTCACAGTCAACATAAAACGATTCATTACTGTGCTGCGTGACCAGTATTTTGTAAATGCCACTGCGTCGAGTGCATACCGTTGCTTCGGCACAATTTTTTGGTAAAATTTCAGTGACGCTTAAGGGAATAAAATAATTAAAAAAAAATACTTTCAATATCGTATTGTGTACATCGTTTAACATTAAAATGAGCAAAAGCTACACTAACAAATACAATTAACTTGTTTATAATTAAACCAACAACATCAATCTGAAAGAATAGGGAATAGACAAGTAAGTGACAACACCATAACAAGCAATGTGAGCAAAATACACAACGAACATACGCTAACAGAAGTGTTGGATTCTTCAAGTTGTAAACGGTGGTACACAAAAGTAGTGCGAACTACATAGAGTTTAATTAAAATTAATCACTTACTCGTATTTGTTTTTACTTTGTTTGCAATCAGCGAACTTATATTCTAAATGTTTTTAAAAAGATAAAAACGTATCAATATTTTATTTAAATTATTCAAATTGTTGTTTTAATTTGACAGAGTTTTAATCGCAGAAAATGTTTAAATTTTCGAGTTTAATATGCTTAAACTATGCACACTACACTTGTTTGTCGATAAAGTGTCACACTGGAGGTGACAATACTAACTTACTCTACAACTCGCATATTAGTCTGTAGACGATAAAACTAAATAACTGTAAAACACATTGAGGCATTCGAGATCTTACACTTTAATAATTTGTCAAGTTTTGTCAGTCGAGTGTTAGTCGTGCACGGAATTTGTTCTCTTTGTCTAATTCAGTACAAATGTACATACCCTAATTGCCAGCTCAAAATGGATTTTGAAGACAGTCAGGATAATGACATTAAATTTGAATTTACGAGTTCAAACGGTACAATATTTATCTGATAGTGAAAGTGATACTGTACCAGAGCCTGATAGGGATAGTGACACTATATTAGAATCAAGTTGGATTGATGTGAGTGAAGAAGAAGATGAGTTGCTAACATTTAGTGTTGGAGACAAGAATGTTGGGCTTTAATTTCAAGACAAAGACTTTGAGCCAATAGATTTTTTTAAAAGATATTTCACTGATGAACTTATTGCACATATTGTAAAGTAAACCAACATTCATTCAGCTAAAATTAAATACAAGTTGACAGATAACAAGCTAGAAAACAAATCGAGTGCAAAGGGTTAACTGTTGTTAAAAAGGGGGTGCAAAAATTTTGTTTTTTAACTCTTTTTTATTTGGGTTAAAAACAGTTTTTTTTTTCAATGAAAACGTAAATTTTGACTTAAGTCACTTTTGAACGGGATATACGATGTATTCTACAAATGAGTACTTTAAATGCGATATTAATGCAACTAAATTCTAATAATCATCACTACTACATTGAGCTGTGCTATCTTAGAATTTAATACAATAAAATCCAACAAAATTATAGTTTTTCTTACCAGTTTTTGGGTAAAACATCATAACGAATATCAAAGAATTCCAGATCTGTGTGAAGAGAATAAGAAAGAAAATATTGATGATTTCGAATAATTAAAGCAAAATAAACTCACCCTCAGGGGAAGTATTCGATACACTGGAACATTCTTGAATACTAAAAATAATACAAAATTTGTTTTCTTTGTTAAAATATTTGATACAGATTAAGTTTAAATGTTTACCTTGACTTTAAATCGTTTATCGTTTCCTTTATTTCTTTAAAATCCGAGAATATTTTTGTCACTGCTTTCCTACCGCCCTCAATAATTAATTTGTGACACTGAAAAGCAAATTTAAAAGAAACGAAATTATATTTGCCACATGTATTGTTGGATTCCATTGGGAGAAATTTTTATTCAAACACCCACTGTGGTGGTAGAAGTGAAAGCAGCAGCCCAACAACGAAGAAAATATTCTACTCTTAAGGATCTTGAAGTTGTTAGCAGGAGAAACCATACGAAAGAGTCAACCCTCTTCGTACTTTGTAGAAGTAAATAAAATATTTGAAGATAATATCTGGAGGATATAAGGATATTTTAAAGTTTTTGAAATAAAGTGTACAGTGAACTCGGGATGTAATGAATAATTCATGCACAGGACTGTTCACATAGCCAAGACATTCACTGTTTACTATACAGTTTAAGGAAATTAAATAAATTTTATTCATTTAATTTAAAAAGAGTAAAAAATTATGATATTTGTACTCATACAACATTCTTGTTGGTTGGATTAATAGTGTTACACTTGCTTATTTTGACATTGACTGTGCAAAAAAAAAACAGTATTCACTCTATAGAGTTTATTGTGTTGTTCACTATTTCGCGTAACGAATGTAAACATTAACGAGTTCACTATACCCAGAACAAACTAAAGGGTTTTCAAAATGAAAAGGGAAACTGCACTGTATTCTAAGAATTTTGGCATTTATCCCCCACTTTTAATAGTCTTAAGTGTCGCGTTATCTTTAAAGATTTAATAACCTGATATCAGCAGTTCATAGAATTTACAAGAGTTTCTTACTTTTGTAGGCTGAAGAGAAACAGTTTTGTTTTTAAAAATTTTACTGAGATAGATGGCCTGATCCACTCCATCATTTTCGTTAATTTAGTAATTCAGTAAAAATTTTGTGATTGTCTTCTTGCATTAGCGTCAGTAAATTTGTCTTTGAACCGGCCAGAACTACAATTGGAAATGGAACCCTCGACCACGACACTCTTAGTTGAATACACTGCCAAATAGACTATCGAGACATCCAATGAAATGTCTTCTGTGCGTATTCGATTTAATTGGTTGCCGATATGGATGGGATTTTTGAATCTATTTGAAGTGAGATTGGTTTCGTTCGATCGTAGAACACTTATTGCAACGATAGTTGCGTTTGACTTTTTCTAATCTTTCTTGTACATTGTCTTTTGGTGTAAAGGAGTATTAATTAATCTGCAACGTAGTTTTCACTTGAATATAAAAAAAAAACTGTATGTTTTGTACATTTAGGGCAATGGTGTAACTTTGTTGTCGGATTGAGCTTCATTAGAAAAGAATGATCAGGATCCTAGGCTATTCATTTTTTGTATATTTGTTGTGAGGTGTAATTAGGTGACTTTAATAGAAATTTAAAAAATAAATAAATGTTATGAGTGAATAAAATACTAAATAATTCGCCCGTAGCATTTGTCTTTAGGCCTTTAAACTTCTTCAGATAGCGACCGACATTGATATGTATTTTAAGGGCGTTAAAAAGAAAAAAGGCTCTAGGCGTTAATAGACAACAACTCGAAATGTTCAGAGCGTTTTCAAAGACATGAATTCAATTCACATAATTTCCTTCTACGTTACATTATGCTTCAGCATTACATCACGTATTAATTGATCGCAATTAACGAAAACTCTGCTGTCCGAGTAGAATCTGGATCCTCAAAAGAGAATTCTTAAATAATAAATTTTGACGAGCCATTAATTACACTTTTAGATTGCGACTTTGATCAAACCCGATTGGTTAGCACAAGCTGGTTACAAGGTGAAGAATTTTCTTATGACCCATTTGCTATAGCCTGCACATTGATTATACACACATAAACATATGACTTCAGAGACATCAAGCTTATTATCCGGAAATTCCATTAGCATTTTAATTGATAAGTAGTCCATTTGAATTTTCTTAAAGCTAATCGCCTTAAATATTTCAATAGAGGAGAAGAAAACAAGAACAAACCTTAGGTAACTTTCATTAGATTTGGAATCTCACATTATTTTAAAGCACAATTATATGAAGTTAAATAAGAAGTGGTTACGCGTGAAAATATTAATTTCATGGTTATTCCATGATATCTCATGAAAGTTACCTGAAGTTTTTTGCTTGTTTTCTCCCGAATGTTTCGAGGCCATTGTTCCTTTGTTAAGAAACTCTTACTCATGCGTTACAAATAAATCAGAAATGAAATATTTTCTATGATAATAAGACGATACCCACAATGTTTGTTATTTATCCACTTACCTCTTCCAACTGTGCTGAACAAAATTTCAACATCGTAAGTATGACGAACAAATTAAATAAAATTCCAAATATTTTCTGAAGATGGAACATTTTCGATTCAAAAATTTCTTTTAATTCACGTATTAAACTGCACGAATACAGATTTCAAACTGAATGATCGCTTAAGAAATTTTAATTTATATATGAAGACTAAATGAGCAAATGCATGTCGTCACCTAAAATGCAAACGGCCTAATCCAACATTTTGAAAATAAAAAGTACGATTCTTATCAGCGACATCTTCATCATAATTATTTGAAAAACACTGACACATGAATTTCTAGTGGTATAATGTGAAATTTGTAACATTTGGCGGTCTGAGCTAGTTTTTTGATAATTTTTTTTCTAAAACCAAAGACAATAACTAAATACCAACTTAACACAGTTTTACTACAAAATGGATTGTTTCAATTTCTATAAGCACTCTTTAGTAAATTTATGGCTCAGATCTAAGTATTTAAAAACAAAAAAAAATTATTTAAAATATCACGTGTCATTAAAAAAAAACACCAAACTTTAACTTGCCGTTAAACTTGGGTACCTTTAGCTAAAGGGAACTGTCGTTATTACAACTTTCAGATAAAATAAAGTTAACTTTTTCAAATATATAGCAGTGGCGGAGCAATGTTGAAAAAACTGCTCCAATTAAACAAGCTGTATATGCTCATTTTGTTTACATATGAAGTTGTCGTATTGAAAATAATATATAAAATGGCAATTTCAAAAATAAACCTAACTTTAAAAGTTAACGGCAGGATGATACTCCCTTTAGCTTAAAGATCACTTCTATCTTATTAGGTACTCATAATACTGAAAAACAATTTATCTACCCCTTAAAATCCTACCTTTAGTTAACGGCAAGTTGTAATAATGGCCCTTAGTCATAAGCCAGCTGGCAACTAAAAATTTGTAGTTCAGCAACCAATTGTTTTTTTTCTGGTACTTGATATGTTTAAATTGCTGCTAAATGTAGGTTGTCAGTTGCCGTTTGTAGTAGCATATTTGGCAACTGGTAACTTAATTGAGATCGAGATGCCATTCATAATCGTCACCTTAATTATATAATAAGATAAGCCAGCTTTTGATTCATATGTTTTTCATTCTCAATATCAGTTTCAACGTCAGATCTCAATTTGCGAATATCACTTCGATGGTTTTTCAATTACTCCTGATAGGGGTTATATGGCTATATGAAGAACAAATATGAGTCACTCTGATACTTTTGAGTGTTTTAATTCAGAATAATTAGATTATTTTAATATTTTCAGAACATTGGGTAACAAGCATACAATTCCTGTATTATTTTCCTTGTACTACCTACCCGATTAGATCTTATATTTTCTGTAACTTTGGAAGCAGTCCGCCTCAATATAGATGTGTTAGGTATTTTCTTCTTTCACATTGTGCAATAAATATTATCTTTACCTGCTGTTTGCTTAAAAACTTTTTGAACAGAATTGAAATTAGTGGAACATGCCATTAAAATAATTGCCCAAATTCACACCACTTTTTATCGTGTATGTTGTATTGGATGCACTTGGTTGTTTGTGAACTCTCAATGCTATGCTATCGTATTCTTCTTCATAATTTTTTTCGTTCAAACAATTTGATCGCTCGAAACCAATACAACTTATTAAAAACATATGAAAAAACAATGTGTATAAGTGTATCGGATTTTTACTTGAAAATTATCAACAAGCATACACTGTCGTCCAACAATACAATGAATACAACGATGCAACGGCTAAACCGCTTTAAGATACAACTCTGATACTTGCATTTAATAACATTATAAGCGAATATAATGTGTTGGCTATTGACGACGCAGTGTTATTTACTAACGTTTTGTCAGATCTCCTCACGTTATAAGCTTATAAGCACTTTTCTCTTGAAGGCATTGTTTTTCTTTTTCTATAAAATCAATATTTTTTGTCAGAGAACACCAAATTTATTTGTGAATATTGTAAGCTTGTTGTGATGATATACTTTAGAATCAACATTGGCCATTTGCATTTTAGGTAACGATATGTAAAACTAAAAATAATTTGTAAATAATCTTATTTGGCTTATCAAATTAAATTTGAACTGACGACTCTAATTTAAGAAGACTTTCTGTTCACATCGAATGAATGAATTTTGATTGTTGATTTGTTTTCATGGTGCATAGATCCGATAAGAAAAGATTTTTTGGAATTTCCAGCATAATGGGTCAAGATGTTTAAGTTTTAAATTTATTAGAAAACACACACATATTCTGTGTTTGATAGATACTGCAAAGGCAAAAAAAAATATATTCTGGCACCTTCATATCGTCTAAATAATGAAATGAAATAAAAAAAAATAAAATTGTGGAGCTTTGAATATCTTTTAAAATTCATACTTTTAGGTGCATATTATTGTCCACGTTTTCAAAACTGTTTCCAGATTTTTGCCTACACTGTTAAATGTAAAATTATTTTCATTTGAATGATGTTTTCTCTGGCGAGCGATGGTTAATTTTGTCACAATTTGAAAAAATTTTTGAGGAGATGGGTATTTTATCAAACTTGTTTAAAAACGAGAATGAAAAATTCTTAAATCTACAGTGGACAGTAAAACTCTTACTACGGCAATATATTTTAGAAATTTCATGAATTTTAGCCAAGAGTTTGTACAAAAATTTATCGTTTGTGTACGAGTATTTATTTTATTAATTTATTTCTGTTTTATTATAAAACTAACAATTTTTTCAATGTTTGTCATAAAACAAGAGAAAAATAAAGAAAAGTTTCAGATGACTCCATAGATACCCCCAAGGAGAACACTAAGTAAATGTAAAATTCAAAGGCCTAATATATGCTGAATGTTATGCCTTGTATTTAGTAGAATATCCCTTAAGGTCAGGCACTCCATTTAACCCATTTGGAATTGAATATACAAGTTTCATTTACTGTTGTCTGGTGGCACCATGAGCAAGTTTTTCGATTGACTTTGGTTTGAGGTTTAGCGATTACTTAACCGTTCGTTCAAATTATCTCTTAAATACTTTCTTGAAGTCATATCGGGACTTTGTGCAAGGGTATTAACCCTGTGGGGACTTTCTGTCAAAATATATTGCCGTACTATTACTTTTGCTATCCACTGTATATTTGAGTTTAAAATTTCTCTCCAAATTACTTTAGAAAACTTAAAATATTTGATAGTTTGCAACAGAAATCCGGGAAATAGTATATAATGAAGGAAAATACAAATTGAAGATGAAACAAAACTGTGTACTTTAAACGCTGGCTTCATAAATTTCTATAAGAGTGTGTGACATTATGAGCGAACGAAATGGAGTTTCTAGAATGTTAATCGTTGTTAATTATTTCGAGTCACAGTAGAAAATGGTACTGTTTTTAATTCCCTTATTTATTTGGTTGTACTCGAGAGATATCAAATAAACAGTTGAATACAATTTGTTAAGATTTACTTTGAAATAAAAAGCAAAAAGCAATATTGGAAAGGAAGAATTCAACATTTTCAAAAGAACACTGAAAAGAACTCCCAATCTTGAAATGCTATATAATGCTCTAAAAACGGTTAAGCCAACATCAACAGACTCCGAGAGAACTTTCTCAGTTTCAGGAAATTTTTGCACCAAAATTCGTTCTCGTTTATCTTGTAAGTCACTGAATGCTTTAGTGTTTCTAAAACATTATTGTATTAACCATGAAAAACAGCAAAAATAATTTTAAGTACTTATGTATGTATTTTATATCAATATATGTTAGAAATAAACTATTTCTACTGAAGTTATATATTTTTTTAAATTTTCCTTCGGTTAACCGATAACCGCGGTTATTTGGAAAATTACTATCCGATAACCGCGGTTACTGAAAATGCGGTTATTATGAAACCCTAGTCGTAACATTACTTAAGACTTGTTAGACTTTGTTGTACTAAACACAATGGCACAAAGCTTACAAAATTTGAAAATCAAACAAATTTCTAACACACAGCTAACTTTACGTGATTAATAGTAATTTAATTGTTATTCCCTCTCTTGTTTTTGTTTATTTTATTTTAGTTTTATATGCTGCTTAAATTAATAATTCAACATCTGATTTCAAAATAAAATTGTTCCACGTCTTCGTATCATCATTTTTACATATGCCTTTACCATAAGTGTTATCGCCATATTTTCCATTGAGATTGCTGCAGAATAAGAAATGAAAACTTTAATAATATCATTGCCTATAGAGAATGAATTGTATTTGGCAAATGCTTGTGTATTATTCACATCCACCAATACAATTAACAATTCCTGTGAACCATGGAAATTCGTAACCGCATAAAGATTTTTCAAACCAATAAAATATTCATTATCAACATCACCAAATCCCTTTTCATATTCCTCCCAGTTGCGAAAAAAAATTTCAGAACCATCCTGACGTCTTTGTATCACCGCCTTCAGTTTCAGCATCACATTCCACATAAAACGGTTCATTATTGTGCTGAGCAACTTGAATTTTGTAAAGTCCACAGCGGCGAGTACAAGCCATAGCTTCTGCACAATTTTTTGGTAAAATTTCTGTAAAGCTTAAAAATAAAAGGAGTTAGAAATGTGTGTCTAAAAGTCCATGAGACATTGAAGCGTTCCTTTACTTCAATTGAATAATTTTCATTGAAATACCGTGCAACTATTTGTTATAGTCATGTTCTTTGATTGTAGAACTTTCTAGTCAATTACAAAGAACTTTTAAATGACTTTTTAAATGAGTCGTAAACCGTATTGTTATTTAGATTAACGACCTCAAAGAATACAAGATCACAGTTTTACATACCATTTCTTGGGCAAGGCATCATAACGAATATCGAATAGTGGCAAACCTGTTTTAAGAATTAAACATACATAATTGGCCATTACAACCCTTCAGTCAGGATTACGGCCTAGCTTCTCACACCACTCATGTTGTGTGCGTTAATTTTATACGTGAGTGGCGGGACCTACAGTTTAACGTCGACTCCGAACGACAGAATTTTGAGAAACTTTTTCATGGCAGTTTATTTTACTCTCAGAGTTTTTGCCAGAAATCTGCTGAGAGGAAGTCGCCGAAGAAATATTTTTTTTTTCATATTTCATTTTTGATGTCTGACCTGGGATACGAACCCGGGCTTTACGAATAGTAAGCCAACACACTACCTACTACACCACGGCGACTTCAAGAATTAAAACAACCAAAAAAACATTTAAATTATTAAATTATTAAAATGAGATTAATTGTTAAGAAATATAAACAATTAATGACAATACAACTCACACTTAGAAGACATTTCTGTTTTATTGGAGCATTCTTGTATACTTAAAGTAAAGAAATCGAAATAAAAATGAATAACAATTTAAGCAAACAACATACGTTTTATTTAAATGTTTACCTTGACTTTAAATCCTTTATTTTTTCCTTTACGTCATTGAAATCGGTGAAAATTTTTGTTACCGCTGTCGCACCGCCCTCAATAATTAGTTTATCGTACTATAAAGAATGGAAGATTGCAAGTAATTTTAAGCGTTTCTTCAATTTCTAATTTAATTCTATGAGTGTCAAATTTATTTACGTATAAATAAACGTATGTATACAGGGTGGCTGATATATAATGCAACAAAGTAAAGCGCTATATTTTTTTAATTTTTCTTTTAATTTTATTGTTCAAAAGCAAAAAATGGAAATAACATCAAATTTTAGAATCAGTTTAGATTTGTTCGAATTGGCCACCTTTGGTATGAATTATGGCCTTCAAACGGCCGACAAAGCCATCACAGGCTGCACGAAAGTGGCTCTGTAGTATTTTGGCCCATTCCCGGCGAAGCGCCGTCTTGAGATGATCGACACTTTGGTATTTTTTAGTGAGAACTAAGGTTCTCCAAAATGCTCCAGGCGCAAAAGTCCAACGGATTGAGATCCGAAGATTTTGGTGGCCATTGTGCGGTAGAAATGAAGAGAGGAACCTCCTTTTTAAGCCATTTTTGACTCGTTGACTCGTGCTGAGTGCGATGGTGCTGAGTCCTGTTGGAATGTCCATGGTCTGCGGCCGAAATGTTTGTCTGCCCAGGGCTTCAATACTGTCTTTAAGACATTTTCCCGATAATATTCGGCATTTATTTTGACCCCACGGTCGATGAACACGAGCGGGACGCGACCATCGGCTGTTACGGCGGCCCACACCATTACCATCGGCGGCGCTTGAGTTCTGGTGGCCAATCGCAGGTGTAAATTTTCAGTTGACCTCTTTGGCAAGTAAACCCGATCATTTTGGTTGTTCACAAACTGCTCAATTTGGAATGGCTTCTCGTCGGAGAAAACCAAATTCGGTAACTGGCCACTTTGGGGCAAGCGAAGTAACTCCTTGGCTCTTTCCAGTCTAACTTTTTTTTGTTCATCGGTGAGCTCTTGCACTTTTTGGAACTTCAATTGCTTTAGTCCAAGCTCATTTTTCAATATGTGTTGCATCCGTTCTCGCGATATGTTCAGCTCACGAAGAATTTTTCTATCAGTGCGGCGTGGATTTCGATCAAATCTGGCCTTCACTTTTCGGATCATTTCTGGTGTTGTTACCGTTTTTTTTCGTCAACTTTTTGGACGCGATGCAACACTGCCAGTATCACGGTAACGAGCAATGGTACGAGAAACAAAAGATTTATTCACATTTAAATGCTGGAGGGCTCTAACGATAGCCACCTGTGGTTTTCCACCCAAATATAAAGCAATCACACTATCACGCTTGAATTCCATCACGAATAACTTTTTTTCTGAATGCAATAGATCACAATGCTTTTGTAAGCTTGTAAATAATAAAATGAACTGTCACTGGAATAAATCTGTTAGCTGTCAGACGAGCGGTTTACAAATGACAACAACTCTGTATATGTATTTTCTTAGAAGAAAGAATAAACCGCATGGTATCATTAGACCCATTTGTTACATCAACAAAGATAAAACAGGACAACCAATTAAAGACAATTTATGTGGTAGAAGTCGAAGGAAAGTACCATTGTTGAATTCAAGACATGTCCGCAACCGACTTAAAGTTGCTAGACTTCACGTTGATTGGCCTCAATCGAAATGGTGCAATATTCTGTGGACAGATGAATCCAAAGTTGTTCTTTTTGGTAATCCTGGCACCAAAAAATATGTAAGAAGAATACGATCCTAAATTTGTCATGAGGACCGTAAAGCATGGTGGTGCAAAAATTAGCGTTTGGGGTTGTTTTCCTTATAATGGTACAAGACCCTTATTTTGGATTAAAGGCAATATGGACTCCTCAATGTATGTGGAAATTTTAAAAATTGTCATGCTGCCTTATGCAGAATATAATATGTCGCCAACAGGACAACGATACCAAACATACCAGTAAAATGGCAAAAAATTGGTTTTCTTGAAAATAAAATTGAGGCATTAGAATGGCCGTCTCAGTCCCCAGACCTAAATCCCATTGAACATCTCTGGGGTGATGTCCAAAAAGATGTTTTTAAAGATAACCCAGGAAATGTAGAGCAGTTGTGGGCGTCAGTGAGGTCAGCTTGGGAAAGTATTCCTATCGAGAGTTGCAGATCTTTAGTTGACTCAATGCCTCGGCGTTGCGCAGCTGTAATAGCCAATAAGGGCTTTTCAACTAAATATTAAAGTATATCTAACAAAATAAGTTAAAAGAGTAATCACTTGTGACAAAATTTTTTTTTTTTTTGTAGATACGTTTTCTATAGCTACTACTATTTTTTTCCACGGCAAATATTTTGGGTTTTTGCACACTTTAGCATCGTTTTCTTTGGAAAATTAATATTTGTCTTGAAATTTTTTTATTTTGCAAAAGTTTAGACTGGTGATAATAAAATGTAATAAAAAACTTTTTTTAACTTGAATAAAAATTAATTTTTTTAATTAACTAAATTATTTTTAATGCAGCGCTACTATTGTATTTCACACAGCTGTACCTCTTCAAATTCTGCCATACACAATTTAGATATTGAAAGTATTACAAATAAAAAATGGAAATTTAATTTTATTCTCTTAGTCCCCATTTTTAATTGGGAAACTCACGGATTTACTGCACGTTTCAACTGAATGAAGATTTAGAACTGAACGATACCTCAAGTACGACTTTGTCTAAGTGGTGACAACTGAACAACATTTTCCTTTAAGATTTCTTTCTCAATTGAGTTTCTATTAAGGAATCGTTTAAAAAACAAATGTTGAATACAATTAAAATCATTTCTTTTTTTTTCGAGAATAAAACATAAAAAATTGGATCAATTACGTTTTTTTGTCATTCAAATGATATTCAGTTGATATTGGATTTCGCCAATAAATAAAACATTTTAATTACCAAAATGTGTACACAAAGAAATAAATAAATAAAAAAATTAAATTGAAACGTATTCGAATGAACATACAAACTATCGGAAAGTGGATAATAAACGCAAAATTATTTTTTCAAGTATATACATAGATATGTAGGAGGAGTCTCATCTTCAAATACTAATTAAACTCGTATTTTTAATGAATATTTATCACTTTTAATGATGAAAGTACATAAGCTGCTAATTTTAAAGCATAAACAAAAACAAAAACAGTTTATAAAAGGTGGGTCATTTAAAGGTTTAATTTTAAAATGCAATAAACAAAAAATGGTTTGAAATGTTGCGAAATTCATTTTTTTGTTGTGAAATACAATTGCTCCGGTTAGAAATGAAATATTATTTCATTTATATAACTGCCACGGCTAGCCTGACAGTATCTCATTCGATCGGACCAATTTTAACCGTAGATCGAGACTTCACTTCTAGCTTATGTATCACTTTTGATACATACTTGTAGTAACATAGAATTGTCACGATTATTGATAGATTTTGTTATAAAATTAAAAGCATTTTTTTATTACAATTCATTTTAATAAAACTATTGTATATTACATACAAACATACATACATAATTGGTCATTACAATCCTTCAGTCAGGATTACGACCTAGTTTCTCACACATTTTATTCTCGCTATTATGAAATTTACCTCAAAATTTTTGGCATGATGTATGTACATTGCATTGGTTTATTACATACAAATCAAACACTTCATGTCAGCTTGGTTTTATGTTTTTCTAAATGGTAATAAATTGACATCTAGCACCCTTGCTTCTTGGCGATTTATAAGTTTCCAATTGTTAAGATGGGGCAGCGTATTGTCACACGTATTAACAACGCTCTTAATGGCGGACTAATTGAAACCTGATAGTACCAACCATTGTTATATTTCGTTAGTAAAATTTGTTGTCAACGCCAAGTGAGGTAAAAAAGTTTCCCGTTGCAATAGAACATCGCTTTTGTCAATAACACTGCTTTCTCTTTGATTCCTCTCTGGATTCCCGGATACGGGTTTCCCCAAATACGGCTGTAAGTAGTTGTTACGCACGTAGCATGTACTGAAATCCAGAACTGCCAATTCGATTTCGGTGGACCACGAAATTTACAACGACCATAAAATTCAATTAGTTACTAATCTATAGCGACAAAATTATTGGGATTATTGAAAGCTGAGTACAGTTTTCGAAGAGGCGTAATAGGTGTAAATTTATGATCATTTCTGAGTAGCGCGTTATCAAAGCGAATAATTCTGTTATCTGATACGTACATATTTGACCGAAATACTATCATTTGTAATATCTATGAAATAAAACATAGGACGAAACACGTTTTTCTAATGTTTGTCTGTCAAGGAAGGTAGATATGAAAAGAGCAGTAAGACCGACTCTACAACAAGAGTCAAGAAACAGCTGCTACCAATCTGCGGGAAAATTGGTAATATTTTCTCTTCCAAAACCACTAAAGGCTTACGGTTTCCTGTTCCAAGTAGTACCATTTTTGCATGTTGGTCCTGCCAATACTTTACTGATGAAAGGACGAGCTTCTGTTTTCTTCTTTTTCAGGATCTTCAGTGGGAGGAATATTATATACATACATACAAAATTATTCACTACAACCTTCGTTGTAAATTGGAAATGTCTGATCTGAGATTTGAACCTTGGTCTGACGTCTAATAGCCTAACATGCTTCATACTAGACTACGATTATTTCAATCAATCTCAAGAATATATCAAGGACAGAAAATTCAACTTTTTCACTTTCATCCAACACTCAACTTTAAATTCCTTGTCAAATACCATAAATAATGTATTATTTACGATAAAACTTCACAAAATCTTTGAAAACTTAAAAAAGTTTACATACACAACAGCAAAGAATACCTAGGAAAGTCATATGTATCAAAAATGATTTTTTAAGTCCTGTTTGAAATTTTCTTTTTTATTTGGTTTAAAATAATGGCGATAACAATACTAACGAATTAATAATTTCTGGTATCTAACTTTTTCTGAATTAAACCTATATCGTCTCAAACATTTAAATGTATCGCTTTTGATATAAAAATCGATCCACTGTTAATCAATTTTCCAATCTTATGACTTCAAAATATCTTGTGAAATTTCAACATACTTTTCAAATTTAAATGAAATTCTTCGAACTGTTTGAAGTGTGGTGTTTAAAGAAAAAAGCACAGGCAAAGGTTCTTAGTCAACCAGTTACTCGCTTCTTTCTGTTCCGCTGTTTGTGTGTGTACACAGAATTTCAAATGTAAATACAACTGCGAAGCGTACAATGTGTAAAGTGCTAAAGACTATGCAAATGCCCTGGCTATGAGTAAACAAAACATCAGTTTGGAACACTGTTTCCATTGGTATAGCAGAAAAGCATACTCGTTATTATACCAAAGATCTCAAAACAATTTCAAGAGTTTTATTCAAATTTTTTGTTTAAATACGGTTTTATATTTGAAAACGATAGAAAAAAGAATTAAACGTATGGAGAAGAAAGGTGAACGAGCAAGAATGTCATCAAATAAAAAAATAATGCCTTAACATTGCATGAAATTGCATACTTTGACATACACCATGACAGATGTCTGTCTTGGGAATCCGAGATGGAAGAGAAATTCCAACAAATTTTCGTAAAGTTTCTTAATATGTTTTGGCTTATTAGTAGAACCGTATGTCCGGGAATCAAAAATCAATATGATCCAAATCACAATATCGTATATAAAAAAAATTCAAGGATTCCAATATAAAACAGGAACGCTAACGTAACTCAAGATTTCTGCGTGACAACTCTATTTACTCCAAATGTCTATCTCGTGCTCAAATTGGCTTCCATTGCAGCAATCAGTTCTCATTTCCACATGAAAAGCTTTTACAAATCATATATGTATGTGGATAAAATTTATTCCTAACGATTACTGCCAATTTAGGTCAATAAGGAATTGAACAGGCAATCAATAAAAGAAATAAAAAAGTCTTAAGGAATGTTTTCCTTAAATTTAATTCAAGGCTTCCAAACAGAGGTGTTTAGCTAAACCTGTAAGCAGAAATCTAGAAATTTGAAATTATTATGGCAAATGGTGTTAACTTGTTGCCGTATGGAATCACTTGTATGTTCAATGTAAATATTCTTGAAGAACCATTCAGTTATAAACCTTCATTCAGTTGAAACGTTCAGTCAATCCGTGAATTTAAAAACGAATTTCACAATCGAAAATGTCGACTCCGAAAATTCTATTAAATTTCTTACTTTTATTTGTAACTCTTTCTGTAACTAAACTGAGTGCAGCCGAAATTGAAGAGGTGCGTAAAAAGTTTACGAATTATTTTGGAGTTTAAAGTAACTCAACGAAAAAACAAATTGTTTGCAAATTTTCTTAAATAAAATGTCCGTCGATATTCCATGCGTGACCTTCAAAGGCAAACAAACAGTTTATTAGAGAATTCATTAAAACATTTTATACATCTGGATTTTGATTTATTTACGCATACGATTAGAGAATATAATGAAAAAAGTGATTAGAAATTTAAAAGAAAATTTTCTTTCCATGCCGCCAACCCATAAAATCTAATGAAAATAGGGCAATTGACTGGAAGCCTCGATATTCTACTTGGAAGTGTGCGAGACTAAGAGTATCGAGAATGTGGGTTCGATTTTCAGCAGACACTCTGTGAGAACTAATTCATATATCTGATAAATTATGTGACAGCACGTGTGAAAAAGAAAGTGTGAATTATTGTGAATATACAAGTCTAAATAACTCTAACCACCAACAAAAGTTTATATCAGGAAAAAATCATTAAGGTTTTATACCGGCAGTAGAAAAAAAAATTAATAATAAATGGCACACAATTCCTCTTTCCTTTCGCTTGTAAAACTATTTTTCTGGTATTCCAACATAATAATGGTTAAAAAAACACCGAGCAAGAGATAACTGATGATTTGAATACTCATCTTTGTCTTTTAGTCTAGATTCACGACAAAATCACAAGTGCAGGACGACAATCACAAAAATTTCATGGACACACTAAATTGGGTAGAAAGAACTTCTGCATCGATGGGATTAAACTTTCTCAGAAAGCTTTATGAAGTTTTTATGAATAAAATTGCTTCTCTTCAGCCTACATACCCTATGTTATACCACTTCTATGAATTGACGATATCAAGGAAATTGAAGCACGCCAGTGTATAAAAAAAATAATGAGGGTCTAATGGCAATATTTAGAAAACAGATTTGTTTTACAAAATTATAGAATGTCTCTAGAATATCCTATTCCATCCAGACTTTATTATCAAAGATTTTATTTGCTTTTTACGAAGAACGAAAAGAATTGTCACTTTCTTATGACAACAACCTAAAGAGCAAAATGCTTACCTTGTTGATCTAGTATTCAATTCACTTCTTCCACCACAGTGGAATCTAAAAATACATCCGGTAACTTTAATTTCGTTCCTTTAAATTTCTTTCAGTGTGACAAACTAATTATTGAGGGCGGAACGAAAGCAGTAACAAAAATATTCTCGGATTTCAAAGAAATGAAGGAAACGATAAACGATTTAAAGTCAAGGTAAACATTGAAACTTAATTTGCATCAAATATATTAACAAAGAAAACAAATTTGTATTATTTTTAGTATTCAAGAATGTTCCAATAGATCGAACACTTCCTCTAGGGGTGAGTCTAATTTGCTTGAATTATTCGAAATCATGAATATTTTTTCTTATCTTCACACAGATCTAGAATTCTTTGATATTCGTTATGATGTTTTTCCTACAAAATGGTAAGAAAAACTTTAATTTTTTTTAATTCCGAGATGGAATTTAGTTGCATGAATATGCCTTTGAGAATTCATTTGTAGAATGCGTGAACGCAGGGTATACAAGTTCTATGATTAAAAATCTGTTAAATTAAAACAATAATTGGATTCCTTTAAAATAAATGAAATACTTCTGGTTTTTTTAATTTAATTTTATTATTTTAAGCGTCACTGATAATTTACCAAAAAATTGTGCCGAAGCAACGACATGCACTCAACGCAGTGGCATTTATAAAATATTAGTCAGGCAGCACAGTAATGAAACATTTTACGTTGAATGTGATGCAGAAACTGAAGGTGGTGGCTGGATTGTGATACAAAGTCGCAAAGACGGTTCTGAGGACTTCTTCCGTAATTGGAAAGGTTACGAGGAAGGATTTGGAGATGTGGAGGCGGAACATTTTATTGGCTTAAAAAAACTTTACTCACTGACGAATTTCCAGGGACCACAGGAGTTGCTAATTGTAATGGGGGATGTGAATGATACAAGAGCTTCTGCCAAATATGATGGGTTCTCTATAGGCAACGAAACGGAAATGTATAAATTGAAAAAACTAGGCATGTTCTCGGGAACTACTGGAGATTCATTAGCTTACCATTTAGGCATGAAATTTTCAACTAAGGATCGTGACAATGATAGCAATTCCGGAAATTGCGCGCAGACTTATACAAGTGCATGGTGGTATAAAGATTGTCACTACAGGTAAGCTTTTTGTAATGTATTCGTAATGAATTCAATATTACTGTTTTGATTTCTCACTTAACAGTAATCTTAATGGAAAATATGGCGGCAACATTATTTGGCATGCATTTAGAGGTTACTCGGCGTCCCTTAAATACGTGAAAATGATGATAAGAAGACGCAGAATAAATTCGGAAACGAAATAATTTGAATAATTTTTTTTTATAATAATTTGTATACAAAAAAATATTACAATAAAGAGTCGAAATTGAAAGAAATTCACATAGAACACATAGAAATTCAAAATAAGAAATGCATTCACCGTCAAAGAATTACGAAATCGAGACATTTGTTTACAACTTTTGTTGAAATTGTTGAAAATACAACACTTGTGAATGCACTTTATTGTGAATGGTAAAACAGTAGGAAAAATAATTATTTTTTAAACTACACGCGTTGGTTAGTTGCATTGTTTTTTGTTTTCATAATTGTTTGTTCCGCTATGCTGTTTGAACCAAGCTAATGTCGTAGCTCATATTTAAACTGTAGATCGAGTCAGACAATAACAATTTTAAATTTCATGAATTACATACAGTGTTGGAAAAAATAATAGAAACGACTACTAGTTCATCATTAAAATATTGTATACTTTTTCGTTATAAACTTTTATTGTTGGAAATTACTGTCAAATACTTGCTAATGTAACGGGATTTTATTATTTGCTTTCTTTATTGCTTTCTTCTCTTTTAATTTATTAGTTTTCAGGAAAAAGTAAGAAAAGACGTAATTTAGCCTGAAAAATTATCAGAAACGTTTTTCTAAAACCGTGTTTAAATTTAAAATAAATAAACTTTTTACATGAAATATTTAGACGTGGTAAAAATTGAGTTAAAGTAACTTTTTTTTTGGAGCATTTGCAAAATTTTCGTGTTGAGTGTATGTTTTATATCTTTTAAAAAATGAGTCGAGGTGTTCATACCACTGATGCTGAAATAAATGTTATCCTTAAGTTAAAATCTGATGGCTTATCACTTGGAAAAATAGCTCACACAATAAAGTGTTATAAACATAAAGTATTTAAGTGATTCACTATACAAAAAATATCGAAACTAGAGCAAGAAAGAGGAAAACGTCCACGCGTTTTGATCAAATTTTAGTACGTCATTCCAAAAAAAATTCTTTTTAGTCATCTAATGGGCTTAAAAATATACTGGATGCTCCAGTACAAGCAGTACTATAAGAAACAGGCTCGAAGACCAAGGTCAGTACCTCTTTTAAATAAAACAAAAATATACAAAAAAGGTTACAATTTGCCAGATAACATCAAAGTCGGAAGAATTGGAACAAAGTGCTCCATCAGACGGAAAATGTTTTGTACGTCGCCCTGCCAATAAAGAGTTTGATCCAAAATGCAAAAAAAAAGACAGTCAAACAAGGTGGCGGGTCCCTAATGATATGGGGATGTTTTCAACATTTTTTCATGCGTTTCTATTATTTTTTCCAACACTGTATATCTGATAAGTTGATTTTAAACTGAAAGAACAATGCGTTGATTCGATGCGAAAACTGTCGTTAGTTTTATGTATGTTTTACAAACTTGATAGCTTTACAGGAGAATAGAGAGCGTCAAGTACATTCAACACCCAGAACCGTGTGTGATCATGTGTTCGATCACGTTTCAGATTTTGATAAACTAACGCAAAACAAAGAGGTGATGTATTCTAGACGTGGGTTCCCAAAATTTATAAACTTAATCATCCGTATTGTAAATAACAAGTTTGAGGTGAATGTAAATAAAAAATTCCTTGAAAATTTAAATTCGCTATGCAAGGCTTTGAAGTGACTAATATACCCTAACCGTTCTGGTTGTAATTAGGAAATCTGGGATAAAGTACAACACTGCATTATATGATGTGATATTTAAATGAATTTATCTGCTGGAGAATGTGTTCATCATCTGTGAGACAATTTCGTAAGATTTTTTTTTAGTTTCTGCAGCTAAAAGTTTTATAACGAATACAAATAATATTAACTACAAGAAGCCATCTTCTTTAATTAAAAATACATTTGTTTACTACTGAGTATTCAAAAATGTTAATTTTCCAATTGGATCAAAACCAATTGGATTAAATATCGTTTCAATATATTTTTATTCAATATATTATAAATGAATTTTTTTAAACAGAATACCCGCTCGATATCGATAAGTCCTTGTCATTAGTTTGCTAAGCGGAAAACAGTTCCAATTTCGTTCTGCACACCACTTTAAAATTTAAATTTACATCGTCATGGGGGTTCTACAGAAAACGGAACAAATGGTAATCGGACGGTTCAAGGATGGTCGATGCATCATCATTCAGCTGAGCTCTTTAAATTTTCGTGTCAATTGAATTGCTTGCTTCAATCTCGTTATTTTTTTGAGAATGAAGACCGTGTATTAATAACAGAATACAGAGAAAAAAGTAATCAATCATTGTAGTTGAACAGTTCTTTCTTATAAATGAATAAAACCATGGTGTGTATTAGATCACGACTTTCCGTGATATTGGACTGGCATAGAAACCTACAATCTGTAATTTGATCTTTATTTTAATTTAACTCCGCTGATTTCTCATAACCTTTACCGATTTATCACGGCAGACTGCTACTAATGAGCTGAAACTAGTTTTTTACTTACTTTCCTAAATGATTTTGCTGTGTTAAAACGTTCGAAGACTGATTTGTATTGTGAGGAAATATTTCATCATAATATTTAAAAATAAATGATTTGAACTCAGCTTACACACAATATTCTAAATATATCGGAAATATTTTAATATTTGGAAAGAGATCGTAAGCATACTACAATATTAAATGTACAACAATATTATGAACTAAATTCTTCTCGATCAGTGTAACTACTATACCAATGAAGAAACATCCTTTGACATACAATTGAAACCTTTGTGGAACACATGGTGTACTGACTGGCAACTGGAAAAGTGGCCAAAGAAATCCATAGTTGCTTCAGAGTTCTTCACATTAATCACTTGTTCCCATGATGTACTAATACAATTCAATGGTCGTCCCCACGAGAAAGTCTCGTCAAATAAGGAAACTGAGTGCAGTATTATTACAGAATCCAATCATTGTGGCAGCTTGTGGCGTAGCCGTTACAATTTACAGGAGCTTTTTGCATCTCAAAAAGATGTTCACTGTTTGTTCGCAGACACATACATCTTCCTCAATTTTGTTTTTTCAGGTTCTGTTTTACATCTTTAGGATGATAGCATTGACGCACTTTTCTTACCTTCGTATACTTCAAACCTATAGTTGACAGAAATGTTATTCTGTTGGCCGAAATAAATACCCGCTCTTATTAGAGACTAAAGTAGCAACAATAATCTTTTTTTTTTAAGTTATGGGAGCGACAGCTTTAAAGAAGCACAGTTCTTACAAGCTTATGTACCAGAGATCAGCAATGAATCGCTTTTTCGCTACTGATTTTCGCTACTCTGATTCATTCGTACTCAGTACAACATTGATTTATAAGTACAAGTTGCAATGAGTATGAGTACAACGTTGACATCAAACTCATAACATTCGAAATATGTTTGATTCATACGTCTACTCATTCAGATTCACACATTATGATTTGAATCTCTTTCGGGGGGAATTGGGTTGAAAGCTCTAAAATAAAATATTTTAATTGAGCAAAGAAAAAGTAAACAACGTATTAATAAATTATAAAATTATATTTTACAAATAACGTACCTTTTGGTTTGGGGGTTGAATGAAGAATAATGAAAATTCTCTCTTCTTTTATTATAAAATATTGACAAGTTTTTCACAGTAAAAAAGTATTAGTCGTATTTAAACATTTGAAAATTTCAATTAACTTAAAATTAGTGTGACCAGCGTAAACAACCCGCCCCCCTTGCAAGGGTGCAACAAGTAGAGACGGGAAGCTACCTGGCCAAATAGGAATACAAATAACAAAATTCAATTAGAGTAACAATTCATTTGAAATAAAAATGCAATCAATACAAATATTCAACACAATTCATTGCAAAGAGAAAGAAAATTAGTTATTTACTTAATATATTAATAACAATTGTGGCATCAGCACAGTTGGGTGTCGCAACAACATTTTTGTTGATCTTGCTGCTATGGGACTGGTAGGAACTCTCATGAGCTTGGCTGCGGGTTGTGCTCTTCGGGTTGTTAGCTACCTTGTTAGTTTTCCCTTTTGCTTTTCGAAGGGAATTGCTCCTGTCATTGCGTTGGTTATGACGAAAGTGTAACATCGTGTGATGTCGTCCCAGGCACTCCATACAACGATCTCTACTGCGGCAATTCTTCAAAAAGTGCGACTGGGCCAAACAGTTGATACAGTGTTTGAACCTTTTTACTACATCTAGTCGTTTGTGTGGATTTAAACTGCGAAATGTCGGAAATTTCTGTAGGGAGTGGATACCCTTGCAGAGGCGACATTTGGACCCGCTACCAGCAATGACTTCATCAAGACTCTTGGCTTCAGAGCGTTCGACGGTAAGTCTGCGAAGCGCTGTTTCAGACATCTATAAATAAAGGACAAACAAACAAGGGAAAAAAGGGAATACGAGTTAGTTCTGATTTGGATTAGGGTATAATACGAGTTTGACAATAGGTCTGGTTAGAACGCCATTGGCAGTTCGAACATAAGCCACTCGTACTTTGGAATCGGAGCCGACATAAACGCGAGAAATGCGACCGAGCTTCCATTCGTTTGGGGGCAGATTATCATGTCGAATCACGTCGAAATCGTCAATCGCGATATCGCGTTGGGGACATTTCCATTTGTTGCACTTATGGAGTTCAACTAAGTATTCGTCCTTCCAGCGACGCGCAAACAAATGGTGCTGAACTTTCAATTTCCGCCACCTATTGGCGTAGTTGAGAGATTCCAATAAAAAATCAGGTTCAGGATGGCACTTCCTACAAGGAAATGACCTTGGGTTATGGGGTTAATATCTGAAGGGTTATCCGTCATGGGACAAAGAGGACCAGAGTTCAAGCAAGCTTCTATTCTTGCCAGCATAGTAGCGAACTCCTCAAAAGTAAATCTTTCTTTGTCTTGGCAGCGAGTAAATGTGTGAATATTTCACCTGACGGGGTTTTGATTCTGCTACAGAGGGTGGCAGCATATGCTTTCTTAGAAGCATCACAAAATGCATGAAGTTCTAATCCACACTCAGGGTTAAAATTAACCCAGCGGGGGATGTTAATCCGTTCGCGCCACCTGTGTAACGTTATGAGTTTCAAACAATCGTCCCATTCAGTTCTGTCTGTCCAAATTTGTTGCATGAGCATCTTAGCGACAATTATTTTGGGTGCTAACCATCCAACAGGGTCAAACAGCTTGACTATTTGAGAAAGGACAGAACGTTTTGTTACTTGGGTAAAATCGGGCGCTGGAGAAGGCTTGAAGAAGAATGTGTCTAAGCTCGCGTTCCAACGTAAACCCAACGTTTTAGCAGTACTAGCATCCGAAAATTTCAAAAAATTGGAATCCAAGAAGTGTTCGGGGGGTAAGTCTTGAATAAGACTTCGTTCACTCGAAGTCCATTTTCGAAGCGAGAAACCAGCCGACTTCAAAACGTAAATTAAGTCATCGCGATTATGAATTGAATTGTACGCAAAATGGTGGACGCTAAAGGGTAGCTTTACTCGCAGTCACTAGCTAATTGGTGCAACGTTCTGATTGCCAAATAAGGGGCACAGTTTACTCCGAATGTAACTGTTCTCAATTCATAAATTAGGGTGAGCAGCGTAAACAGAATCATTCATCAAAATTTACAGTCTTAGTTGCTGTTGCCTTTACAAAGAAAGAATAAAGACACATAAACAAAAAAGACAAAGACAACAAGCAGAGCAAACACACAACGTTCTTGTGAGTATTGTAGTGTTCTTACGCGAATCATATTTATTTTGTGATTCGTGTGTACGATGAGTCATGGAGAGTCGAAATATGAGAAGTATGAGTATGACGTTAAAATAAGTATGAATGCTTATAACTATCAGAAATTATAAGTATGATTCGAATCTACTCATCGTTTTGAATACTTATGGCTGACCTCTGTTATGTACCACGTAATTCAGCTGTAAATACAATGCGTATGAGTGATATTTAATTGTGATCAGCTATCATACGCATTAAGTAAGTGTTTGTATTCCATATGTGGTTTCTTTTTGAATGATTTTTAATTAGCACAAAGATAAATATAAATGAAATAATGTCTGCATTTTAAATTATGCTTTTGAATATGTGATAAGTATAGAAAAAATGTTAGCATTTACGCACATT
The DNA here is from genome assembly GCA_932273835.1 of Sarcophaga variegata. Classification (NCBI taxonomy): domain Eukaryota; kingdom Metazoa; phylum Arthropoda; class Insecta; order Diptera; family Sarcophagidae; genus Sarcophaga; species Sarcophaga variegata. Next base: position 40,090,549 of record OW026359.1, read on the forward strand.
TCATAGAACGTATATAAATACAGTTTCAATTTGCTTTCTACTCATTTGGAAAATCAAGTTCATGTTTATTGTTTATGTAGTTTGAATAAAACGGGGGGTGTTAAAATTATTCAAAGAATTGTAGTTATCCTTCAATCAATGGATGGGTAGCCAATTATACCCGTGAATTTTTTGAGAATTCCTTTCTTTCGAGGATGTCATTTAATGTGCGTTCCAATGATGTTCCCTTAGCGTTCATGTTAATTCTTCGTGACTATATTTTGCTTTTGCTTCGTTGAAAGTGATTAATTTCTAACAATTACTTAACATTGATTATATTTGTTTTCTTTATTAATGCTTTCTGTTAGCAAATTTTATATTGTTAGAAATTATTCCTTCTCTTGATGTATGTTCCATATAAACTGTTTGATGTCAGTTACAACTTAAAATCATTCCAAATTGCATTTAATTTTGCATTGTTTAGTTTTAGTACAGGCATACGTCTCTAACAAATCTTATGTTTTGGAAAATTATGTTGTATGAGACCTCAGAGAAATTACTAGAGATTCGGACTTATCAGAACCAAACTACACATGATAGTCAGTCTCAAACTATATGTGCCTATGATCTGTTAGATATGAATATCCCCTTTAAAAACATTTTTATTGCAAAAACCTCACAAATCTTATTAAATTCCAATTAGTTTTATAATCAGAATTATAAAATTTATTAAATATTCGTACGTTTTATTCACAATATGTTTACAACGTGTTGTTGGTACTTTATTTATAGATTTTGGCTAAAAAAATATTTTTATTTCCCACGATGTAACTTCATTACATTTGCATGTGCTCCTCAGTCTTCGATCTAATCAACCATTTGCTCAGTCATTGGCTGCAAATAAAAATTCCGAAGTATTTCTGATAGAAAATAATTTCATAATTTCGTTGATCAATTTTGTGACAACTTTTGTAGATGACATGATTCGATGTTAATTGATCGTGTTTATTATTAATCTTGATGAGCACTTGAAGTTATATAATTGACTTCACAAGAGTTTATAATCCATGGAAAAAATTCGTACATCCGTAATTAGATATCATAGAAGTGTACGAACTCTTCATTTAGCATTACAAGCATTCTCGACTAAGTTTACTTCGCATTTCAAATAAAATTTTGTGCTTCGACAGTGAGGAAATGAAAATGACAAATGAATGGATATGGCAGTATTCGAAATCTTTTCTTACTATAAACGAAATCTATGTTCATAATTTCGAATGTCATAATATTTAATAAAAAGCGGAGATCACCTGTTCGGTTTGATGTTAAAGTAAATGTTTTTGCGGTACTTAAGAAATTCGCCAAATTACTTTAAAGTATAGAAATTCAAGCCGAATCAAATGGAAAGTCTTATAAATTAAAAGAAAGTTTAACAATATCTGTTCGTCAAATCGCATTTACTTCATAAAATAAAAATGATAAAAAGTAATCAACGTTTACAATTAGATGGATACAAGTAAATTCTCTCAAATTACGCTCTCTCTCACTCTCTCTCTCTCTCTCTCTCTCTCTCTCTCCCACTCTCTCTAATATTACGAAAGAATGATTTTAAGAAAGTTCTGGAATTTGTCGCCATTAGAAGACAGTGTATGAGATAGACGTTAAGTATGCCTGAAAAATTTTTAAACCTTTATTGTATTGAAAAAGTAAAGCTGGGGCGAGGGAAATGAGATAAGATATGATGGACTCATGACAGCAAAACTTAATTCCTCATATTAAAATAATGTTATAAAGTTTTGAGAGCAAATCGAGTTTCTATACAACTAATGTCCTCAGGAAGTCGCCGTAGTCTAGTAGGTAGTGTGTTGGCTTATTAGACGTAAAGCCAGGTTTCGAACCCCAGGCCAGACATCAAAACAAAATATAAAAAGTATTTCTTCGGCGACTTCCTCTCAGCAGATTTCTGGCAAAACCTCTGAGAGTAAATAAAAATTGCTATGAAAAGTTTCTCAAAACTCTTTCGTTCGGAGTCGACTTTAAACTGTAGGTTCCACCACTCATGTATAAAATTAACGCACACAACATAAGTGGTGTGCGAAACTAGGTCGTAATCCTGACTGAAAGGTTCTAATGACCAATTATGTATGCATTTATGTATGTATGTAATATAATAAACACGATCAATTAACATCGAAACATGTTGTCTACAAAAGTTGTCATAAAATTGATCAACGAAATTATGAAATTATTTTCTATCAAAAATATTGCGGAATTTTTATTTGCAGCCAATGACGTAGCAAATTAAATTGGTGTCGAAATTTCCTCTCCGTATGCAATATGGCCATTTCACTACTTAGCTTTCAATCTGGTTGTTTAGATTTAAGAGAGTCGAATACCAAATGCACATGTAATGAAGGAATTTCTCTGCGGTCCCAAGCATAATTTTCAAAAACATGAGATTTGTTAAAAAAAATTTTAATCGCTCGAGTTTTATGGGACGTATGTTTGTACTAAAACTAAACAATTTAAAATCAAATGAAATTGGGAAAGATTTAAAGTTGATGCATACATTAAAGAGTTTGTAATGAAGATAGCATGAAAGAAGGAACAATATCTGGAAATATAAAAATGTTGACAGAAAAATTCTAGCAAAGAATCTTATGAAAATCTTACATCAGAAAAAATAAACAAATTCTGAAAATTTGTTAACAGAAAACATTAATAAAGAAAACAAATACATTCAATGTTAAATAATTGTTAGAAATTAATCACTTACAATTAAACGAAATCAAAAAATAATTACGAAGAAATAACGTCAACGCTAACAGAACATTGGAAGAAACATTAAATGACATTCACGAATGAGGAAGTCTTCAAAAATTCACAACAGTGGCTTAGCGATGACTTATAGCATAAAAAATTTTGGTAGAAACGGAAGACTTTAATGTTAAAATTGGTTCAGATAACATCAATCTCGAAGGAATAATGAGTTACCATCCATTGAGTGGAAGATAATTGCAATAATATGAATAATTTTAACATAATTGAAATTGATAAACCTTCTGTAAAATGTCCTTAAATGCAAACATTTTTTCTATACTCATCACATATTCAAGAGCATAATTTAAAATGCAGACTTTAGATTCAAACGTTTCTTGATAAGTTTCATTGATATTTATCGTTTTGGTATTTAATAGTCATTAAAAAAATCTCATGTGGAGTTAGAGATGAGCGATACAGTGATTTTTGAAGAACGTTGTTCTCAGTGAACGTGATTTGTTAATCACTGTTCTTTTAAAACAGTGATTGTGATCACAGTATTCCAAAAGAAAACATTAATAACAATAACGTATTTTATTAAGTCGTAAGAAAGAGACAACTAGATACATACTACGAAAATACTTCTAAACAAAATCAAAGTGGTGTCATCAATGTTATTATTTTTAATATAATTTTTTTTTATATTAAATTTGACAATTAAGTTTCACAGAAAGTTCATGTATAAAAGACAAAAGTAAATAATCAGCATCATCTAATAGTAATTCTGCCTCGCTCAAAATAAAATGAAATGAATTTGAATATATAACAATTTTTAAAGAACGACATTATTAGTTATCTGTTATTTGGAAATTTCAATCATTGTAGTTACCAGTGAATTATCAATCACCGTGATTAAATCACAGTTCTTAAAATATCGCTCATCTCTATGAATACTTACACTTACTTAATGCGTATGACGAACTGATGACAATTAAATATCACTCATACGCATGTATTTACAACTGAATTGCGTGGCAATGCTGTGTAAAAAATATAGAAGAGATTATTGTTGCTGCTGCAGTCTGTAATAAGAGCGGGTATTTATTTGGGGCCAACAGAATAACATTTTAGTCAATCATCCAGAGGTTGGATGCTAAGATTTGTTGCTGCTGCAGTCTCTAATAAGAGCGGGTATTTATTTTGGGCCAACAGAATAACATTTTAGTCAATCATCCAGAGGTTGGATGAATACGGAAATAAGAGAAGCGCGTTAATACTAAGATCATAAAGTCCGGTTGTAAAACAGAGCCAGGTGGAGACGAAATTGAGGAAGATGTATGTGTCTATGAACAGACAATGAACATCTTTTCATCAAAAAGCTCTTTTAAATTGTAACTGCCCCGCCACAAGGTGTCATAATTTTTGGATGTTGTTAGGTTTAGTTGGAGTGGTAGCTTTGATAGCAAAGCTCAGTTGAGTATGCATAGCGGCCCGTTGTAACAGCATGGGTAAGCGCAGTCTCCATACTAATCAAATTCCACCGAACTAAGCGGAGAAGTTGGTCAGAACTGTACACTAAAAGCACGACTTTCCTAAGCCGGAAACCAGCCTGAAAGATTTACGAACGAAGCTACATCCTTGACATCAATGGATGATAACTCTGTTAAGCTGGCAAGGAATGGAGAGCCAAATAACCTAAAGTTATGTTTCTGATGATTTGGCGTTCTTTGGTTGACTGTTGGCGACCTTCATGTGACTTCTTATCAGCCAAAGTCAGGTTCCAATACTACTACACACCGTGGATATATTTATAATAAAGAGCAGTGCAACTACAATGATGAGTTCCTTTTTGTTCTCTGTATTCTATTGCTAACATTTGACCTCTATCATCAACGTATAACGAGGTTGAAGCAAGCAATTAAAACGGACCGGCATCGAGAAAATAGCCCACACCTTGCACCCTGTATGTTTTGCCTTAGTTTACCAAAAACCAATCGGAAACGTAAACGAAATCGAAAACACGAACACCCTTCGCGTTTCTGTGAGTTAAATCTTCTTGGCTCTCTTTATGAACTAATGCCATTTTACGCATCGAATCCACGAGATATTCTTTCAGTTTTCCACTCTCGTACTTGCCAACTTACCAGATATTGCTCATGAAATTTAAGATTGTTATTATCTGACTCCATCTACAGTTTAAATTTGAGACAATACCGTAGCTTAGGTCCAAGCAGAATAACGCAACAAACACTTCTGAAATCGTAACACAATACTACTAAACAACCGGAGTAACTCGAAAACTTTAGAAAATTATTCCTTTTCCTACAGTTTAACCATACGCAACAATTTTCTCGATTTCGTAATTCATTGACGGTGAGCTCATTTCGTATTCTAAATCTAGTTGTGGATGATTGTTTATCGTCAAACCCTAAACCAATTACAGTTTTTAGACCTTAAAATTCAAATACTTACGTAAAGTTGATGGACTTATTGTCCTTATCTTTATTTTAATCACGTTTGTACTCTTTCCTTACATTAAAAGTGGCCGAAACGAATTTAAATTCGAGTTTTTTAAATTATTAGATCAACCAAACAAGATTCCTAATTGCAGAAATCCATTAGTCGGATAGAAAGTGGGTGTTAATTATTTACTTACTCGGTGCGCGGCTAATACTTGTCAGTGAAAAAAAAAAAAAATAAAAAATATGAAAACACATGAAACACTGTAGAAAAAAGGAAAATGAAAAATCCTGATAAATCCTTCCAAATCGTGCTATCTCTATTTTCGTAATCTTATCTTAAATAAAATAATATTGTATAGGGTAAGTGTATTTTTGAAAATTCATATATTATGTCTTTCAAAGTAATGGCTATCAAAAGATGTTCAGAAAGAAACACGGTATAGTAGCATTGTTTAATTGTAGAGCGATAACACTTCGAGAATATTTGCTCAACTTTAGAAAATTTTATTCATATAGAGTAACAGTGCCTGATGTATAATTCATGTGCTTATTTGTTAATTTCTAATCCAATTTCGGCCCTTTATTGTAATATTTTTTGGTATACAAATTATTATAAAAAAATTATTCAAATTATTTCGTTTACGAATTAATTCTACGTCTTCGTATCATCATTTTTACGTATTTAAGGGACGCCGAGCTACCAGAGTATGTATGCCATATTACACCTTCATATGTGGTTACGCCGTATTCACCATTAAGATTACTGTTGGATAAAAAAACCAGAACTTTAATTTTGAACTCATTTGGGTCACATTAAAATAACAAACTTACCTGTAGTGACAACTCTTATACCACCATGGTACTGTACATTGCTGTGAGCAATTAGTAGCATTCGCTTTATCGTTGTCACGATCTTTTGTTGAAAATTTCATGCCTAAATGTGGACTTAATGAATCCCCAGCAGTTCCAGAAAAATTCCCTAATTTCTGCAATTTATACAATTCCGTTTCGTTGCCTATGCAGAACCCATTATATTTAGCAGAAGCTCTAGTATTATTCACATCCCCCATTACAATTAACAAATCCTGTCATCCCTGGAAATTTGTTAGAGCGTAAAGTTTTTTCAATCCAATGAAATGTTCTGCATCAACATTTCCGAATCCTTCCTCGTAGTCCTCCCAATTACAATAGAAGTCTTCGGTGCCATCCTCTTGACTGTGTATCACCAGCCAGTCACCACATTCAGTTTCAGCATCACATTCAACGTAAAACGGTTCATTACTGTGCTGCGTGATTAATATTTTGTAAATACCACTGCGACGAGTGCATGCCTTTGCTTCGGCTCAATTTTTTGGTAAAATTTCAGTGACGCTTAAGGAAATAAAATAAATTAAAAAAAATACTTTCAATATCTAAGATAAAGGAAATTATTTTTACAGAAACGATAAATAATGATAAAAACGAAAAATAATAACAAAACTTTAGTAGAGTTATAATAAGTTATGATTACTGAAATCGATTTCATTTGTTTTGTGCATGGTGCTCATCAATATAGTACCTTTATTTTGGCCGGTATACGTGGATGTATATAAAGGAACTTTTTTGTACATAAGCAATTTCGGTGGGATAAAAGTTTTGTTTCTTCGAACTGTTTCCACATATGTCAGATTCCTTTGTAAAAGATTTTTCCCCAACTCAAAAGATGAAAAAAAGCAATCAGCTGTAATATTTTGCTCTTTGAATTCTTCTGTAACCTCCAACACGTCACGCTCTCCTTGATTTTGTTAAGGCTTATCATTTTTTGGTTTCCCATGGAACGGCTGTATTTTCCATATGTATCCTGATTTGGAGTCTACAGCTAACCAAAATTTAAGCCCAAGTTTGGCTGGCTTTACAGGCATATACTGCCTAAAGGAACATTGTCCTCTAAAACCCAGAGCTGCTCATCAATAGTGACATTTTCGTGACAGTTATAAAACTTTGAAAGAAGTGCTTCCCAATTGTCCCATGACTCACGAATTGGAGCAAACTTGTCACTACTTTTCTGTTGTCTTCTGTTGATAACATCATCAAAGCGGAGAGCACTTGTTATCCTCGCTCATAATAGACCGGAATAAATACGAACTGAAGTAGAACTTATACTCTTGGTATACATATCTATATAGAAATGCAGAATTCCAGAACTTTAAATTTTTTTTAAAATGTTTGATCAAAAGAGTTTTATATCGAATTATTTATGAAATATGCCAAGTGGACCAAAATGGTCCTTTACCTAAGATTCGAAAGTTTTTTTTTAACCTAACAGCAGAGTTAATTTCGTTTATAGTCTTTCCTTACATTGAAAGTGGTCGAAACGAATTTAAATTCGGTTTTTTTTTTGAAATTATTAGAACAACCAAAAATATTCAAAATTGTAGAAATCCATTAGTCGGAAATAGAGTGGGTGTTAATTATTTACTTCCTCGGTACACGGCTAATACTTGTCAGTTAAAAAAAAATATGAAAACACATAAAACATTATAGAAAAAAGAAAAATGAGAAATCCTGACAAATCTTTACAAAAGGTGCTGTTGCTATTTATCGTAATATCTTAAATGCAATACTGTTGTGTAGTATAAAACGTTTTTAGAAAATTCATGTATTTTATCACTCACAGTAACGGCTACCATTAGGTGTTCGTTAAGTAGCACGGTGTAGTAGCATTGTTTAATTGTAGGGCGATAACACTTAGAGAATATCTACTCAAACTTGGAAAATTTCATTCTTGTGTATTAACTGTGCCGCTTGCATAATTTGTGTGCTCATTTTGGTAATTTCTAATTCAATTCCGACTCTTTATTGTAATATTTTTGTATACAAATTATTATAAAAAAATTATTTAAATTATTTCTTTTACGAGTTAATTCTACGTCTGCGTATCATCATTTTTATATATTTAAGGGACACCGTGTGACCACTAAATGCACGCCAATTTATAACCTTAGCATAAGTGTTGTCACCATATTTTCTATTAAGATTACTGTTGAGTAAGAAACCAGAACAATAATATTGAATTCACTAGGAGCACATTAAAAATATTACCTGTGATGACAATTGCTATACCACCATGCACCTGTACATATCTCCGCGCAGTTGCCAGAATGGCTGTCATTGTCACGATCTTTAGTTGAAAATTTCATACCTAAATGGAGTGTTAATGAATCCCCGGCAGCTCCCGTAAAATTGCACAATTTCTTCAATTTATATAATTCCGTTTCATTGACTATGGAGAATCCATTGTATTTGGCAAAAGCTCTTGTATTATTCACATTCTCCATTATTATTAACGATTCCTGTCGTCCCTGGAAATTTGTTAGAGCATAAAGTTTTTTCAATCCAATGAAATGTTCTGAATCGACATTTCAGAATCCTTCCTCGTAGTCCTCCCAATTACGATAGAAGTCCTCGGTGCCGTCCTCTCTACTATGTACCACAATCCAGCCACCACCTTCAGTTTCTGCATCACATTCAACATAAAAGGATTCATTACTGTTCTGCGTGATTAATATTTTGTAAATTCCACTGCGTCGAGTGCATGCTGTTGCTTCGGCACAATTTTTTGGCAAAATTCCAGTGACGCTTAAAACAAAACAAAAAAACAAAAAATTATAAAATTAAAAATGCCTGAAATATTGCCTTTATTTTAAAGGAATCCAGTTTTTGTTTTTATTTAACAGATTTTTAATCACAGAGCTTTTAAGACGTGATTACACACATTCTACAAATGAGTTCCCAAAGGCATATTCATACAACTATATTCTAATAATTTGCTCTTCAGTGTCTCATCAAGGAATTTAAAAAAATTAAAGTCTTTCTTACCTTTTTTTAGGTAAAACATCATAACGAATATCAAAGAATTCCAGATCTGTGTGGAAAGTATAAGAAAGAATATGTTCATGATTTCGAATACTCAAAGCAAATAAAACTCACCCTTTGGGGTAATATCCGATCCTCTGGAACATTCTTGAATACTAAAAATAGTACAAATTTGTCTTCTTTCTTAAAATATTTGAAACAGTTTAAGTTTAAATGTTTACCTTGACTTTAAATCGTTTATTGTTTCCCTCATTTCTTTGAAGTCCGAGAATATTTTTGTCACTGCTTTCGCGCCGCCCTCAATAATTAGCTTGTCACACTGGAAAAAAATTAAAGAAATGAAATTAATTCGTTATTCATAGAGTCAAATAAAATCATTTAAAATAATGTCTGAGTTAAATAATGGGAACATTTTCTAATTTTGTAAACAAAATCTTTTTTACAGGTATTCGGTTTAATCTTGTAATTCTTTTTATAACCGGATATCACCAGTTCCTAGAATTTACAAGAATTTCTTACATTTGTACACAGAAGACAATCAATTTTATTCTTAAGAATTTAACTGATATAGGTCGCTCGAACGTTAATTTATTATTTTGCCATCCATCTAGCGTATTGGACCAATCACAGAAGGGCGGAACACCCAAATACTTTATTATTGTTTCGTCAAAATACAAAAATTTTTTAATAAGGATCAATAGGATCAAAAGGATCAAAGGATAAAAATTCCTGAACATAATAGCAGGTACACACGATGCAATGTGTTTATTAAACATACGTTCACGTTTCATGTCCTGATACACGCACTACAATCAACAACCATGCAGTCAGACTGGGTCCATATGTCTTTTTGTCAACAGCTCTGGTTCAAGTGTCTCACTCAAATCTTTCATTTCTGTGTCAATATAAAAAGTACAGAGACAAAGGATTTGGCGTATATCTAGTGACATTGTCAATAAACAAAACAAACAACTAATTGTACACCATACAATGTCTCTGCTGTTGACATTTATGTTTTTTATGCTTAAAAAATTCTACTGTGCAATAGCTCTCCTCTATTTTATCTGTATTATAAAGCCGGTTGATTAGAAAACAGCGTGCGGGTGGTTTTTATTAAAATTTGGAAATTTTTTGTGTAAGCATTAAAAAAGTGATATTAATATGAGTAAAAGAAATTATAAAAGGCAAATTAGAAAACAATTTGATTTTTATAAAAATAGAAGTGTAAATACTAAAACAGTTTTGAGTAAAGGAAATGAAACAGTGTTCAATGAAGCTATAGAGGAAGGAGAAAATTATAGTAAGAAATTAAAAAAATCGATCATCGAAACGGCTCCATTAAGAAAATGCTTGGAAAAACTTTTATGCATTTTAAAAGATGAAGGCCTGGAAGAAAGTTCCAGTTTCTGCAGAAACTTTATTGGACCAAAACACAAAAATTGTGGTTAGAAACGTATCACCTGGAAGCTTTGAATTAGTTTTTTATCTCCATTTCTTTAAAAAAAAACTTTTCATTCAAAAGTTTTTAAAATTAAGAAGGGTTAGCCAGCCCTGAAAAAATGTGCTAAATTTTTTGTTAACTTTAATAGCTGAATTGTGAATTAGTTTATTAGTTTTTATCTAAATTTTTAGTTAAATAAACTAATCATTCAAACAATAGTGTACGATTTAATCTATTTGCTTCGGTACTGGCTTAAAGGCCCTAATATTAAAAAAAAAGTAAAAAAAAAACTAGTGACAATGTCGCTAGTATGGCACCACCTATTCACTATTGATATTGCCTACAGGAAAGTTCCATAAGTTATACAAATGTACTAGTAAATTCCTGATTCTAATGTCACCATATGGATCCATGAGAAGTACCCAGTCAATACCAAGCAAATAGATTTTCAGTTAAACGGACATGTTAAATGTCTATAGCACTGAGCCTTGTACGGGAAATAATTCGACACTAATACTGTTGACAAAGTCAACAGCGATTCAGAACATTTTTAATATTGACATTTCCTACAGGGAATGTATCTATAAGAGAAACCTTAAACACACCTCAATACATACTATACAGCCAACAATGAAAACTGCCTGGTTTCAGAAACACATTGCATCGTGTGCACCTACCTTAATAAACAATTTGTAAATGTAAAAATAATTTCTATCTGAAAACACTTTCTTGGCAACACAATTTCAGAGTTTTTTTTTGTCACATTTTAAATTATTTATTTATTTATTTATTAATTAGAATACAACTACAAATTATAATTTTTGACTATTAGCGTGAGGGTCGTAGTTTCGATTCCTACTGGAGACTCTGGTCTGTGACACTACACCGAGCATATGGTCAAGTTGCACCGCTCGTATATAATTAGAATATAATTTGTAAATGTATTGTAATTAATAAATAAATAAATATTTTTTGAGTGTCATTCTGAAATAAAATGATAAAGCATCCGCCACTCATGTGTTCTTGTCGCAGTCTGATCGACAACTAAATCAAAGAACACAAGAACGCTTGTGAGTTCTCTCTGCACAATTGTGCTATGAAATGGTGAACACTGCACTAAAGATTCCACAAGTGATAACTATGCAAATAAATAATTTTTTTTAACCTTACTTTGCACACAAAGCATTTGTATTAAATCCAAATCACCATTTTGCCATGTAAATTAGTTTTTTAATTTTTCCCATAAAACATGCTGATGGAATTTGTTCAAATTTTGACAAATGCTTTCTAACTGGACTAATGCTGCTGTTTTATTTACCCACGCTCGTACAGTATAGAAAAATTTAACTAAATGTTCCATTATTTGATGCCACATACAGTTTAAATACGAGACACTTCAAAAATTTATGTTTTTGAATAATGAGACAATAAACAAATTTTCAGTTTGAACGGTAATAAACCTTGAATGCATAAAAATTAATAATTCACTCGCACATTAGCAATACAAATAAATGAATGAATAAATAAATAAATAAGTAGACAACATGCCACAATAGTGTAATCCGTTGACCATAACCGCATTTCCTATTTCAAACGTTTGTGCGTCAAATGTTTGTTGCGAGCAGTTTAAATGCTGATCATTTATTAATTCTGGTTATAGTCTTGCCATAAACCGGAGTCATTGGATTAATTTTGTTGATGTTCTGCCTTCAGGTGGACGATAAGAACGACCAAAAGTATTCACAAAGTGACCTGAATAAACTTTCATTCGATATGAGCCCATGAACCTCTGGTTTTCACAAGCAACCACTTGTTAAACATCTTATAATCGTGATTTGTAAAAATGTAGGTTACCTCTCGTTTTCTACAAAATTTTCCCGAACTCACTTTTGTCATCATATTATTTCATAGTTATTAACGTACCTCGTCCAACTGTGCTAACCCAAAATTCGACATCGAAAGTATCACAATGAAATGAAAAAACCAAATATTTTCCGACGACGAAACATTCTTGATTTCAATTCCTTTTCATTCACGCACTCAACGCTGCGAATAAATATTGCGAACTGAATGAGGCTTAAGAAAGTTTTATTTATATATGAAGAGAGCATATATATCGTCACCTAAAAGGCAAACGATTCTATTTAATATTATAATCATAAAGAGTATGATTTTACTAAGCAAGTCACTGTTATTACCACAATGGTTTTCGGTAAAATAAAATTAAATTTGATCAAATTTGATAATCTCAGCTAGTTAGGCATGTACGATAATGTATTTTTCTGAAACCAAAGACCGTATCTAAGGATTAACTGAAGACAGATGATCCTGTTTAATAGATTGAGCATGGATTTAGAATGTGGTTTGTAATATTTTTTTATAAAACTTTACATACATAATTGGTCATTACATGAGTGGCGGGACCAACAGTTTAAAGTCGACTCTGAACGACATATTTTTTAAGAAATTTTTCATGGTAATTTTAATTGCTCTCAGATTTTTGGCCGAAAGAAATATTTGTTCTTATTCGGTTTGGTTGTCTGACCTGGGGTTTCAACCGTGGCTTTACGTCTAATAAGCCGACACACTACCCACTAGATTACGGCGACTACCTTTCATCGCTTTACTATCATCGCTTACGAAATATTTGAAGGGACTTGATGCCGTCCTAGAGTCGAACTATAAACACATTGCGGTGGATTGAAAGCATTCTTAAGAAATCTATTATGTGAAACTCCATCGGTGGTTGGGCTAGAAATGGTGCTGTGAATGGTAGTCTCCATGTTGATTACTTACAGTCCCTATTTATCAGTTTAATAAAAAATGGATTTTTATATTTTATTTTTTTTTATCTAAAATTATTAAGTCAAAAATGGATAGCTTTACATATGTATGTATGTATGTTGATGAAATGAAAATCAAAATAGCGTATATAACTAACACTTTTCTATGACTGTAAATAAATAAATTCTCTCCATTTATTTTCTCTCTCTTACTTACTAATATGGAACCAACAATTTTTTGGTAACACTTGCTTTACAATGAACTATTCGGATTGCTCAAGTTCGTTGCAAACATTCAACAAAAGCTTTGAACACAAATCTGTTTGCTATCTTATGATAATCTCCGAATGAAGCCGCCGTGGTCTAGTAGGTAGTGTGTCGGCTTATTAGACGTAAGACCACGGTTCAAACCCCAGGTCAGACATCAAAACGAAAATATGAAAACTATTTCTTCGGCGACTTCTTCTCAGCAGATTTATGGCTAAAACTCTGGAGAGCAAATAAAATTGAAGTTTCTCAAAAATTTTTCGTTTGGAGTTGACTTTAAATAATAAATAAAATTAACACACACAACATGAATGAAAGTCATCACACTACCTACTGGACTACAGCGACTTTGAATTTGTATTAGTTTTTTAATTTTTTAAAAACCCAAACATTTTCACAATTGTTGAAACCCATTAATTGAATAGACAGTGGAGTTTAATTATGTGAAAAGAAAAGAATAGAAAAGAGAAAAATTTTAAAAATGCTTGTTGTCACTCACTCATTTGGTAATTTCTTATTCATTTTCATCTCTTTATTGTAATGTCTTTTTGTATATAAATTATTTTAAAAAAAATTATTCAAATTATTTCGTTAAGGAATTAATTCTACGTCTTCGTATTATTATTTTTACATATTTAAGGGATGCCGTACATTTTACATATTTAAGGGACGCTCTAAATGCGTGCCAATTTATACCCTTACCATGAGTATTGTCGCCATATTTACCATTGAGGTTACTGTTGTTAATTAAAAAACCAGAACTATAATATTGAATTTATTAGAAACACATTAAAAAAAATATTACCTCTGATGACAATTTGGATACCAACATGCCTCTGTAAATTTATGAGCGCAATTACCAGAATCAATGTCGTTGCCACGATCTTTAGTTGAAAATTTTACACCTAAGTGGTGGGCTAATGAATCCCCAGCAGTACCCGAAAAATAGCCCAACCTTTTCAATTTATAAAATTCCGTTTCGTTGCCTATAGAGAAGCCATCGTATTTGGCAAAAGCTCCTGCATAACTCACATCCTTCATTACTACTAACAATTCCTGTGGTCCCTGGATATTCGTTAGGGTGTAAAGATTTTTGAAACCAATAAAATGTTCTCTCTCTAGGTCAACGAATACTTCCTCATAATCCTTCCAATTACGATGGAAATCTATGGAGCCGTCTTTGCGGCTTTGTATCACCAGCCAGCCGCCACCTTCAGTTTCTGTATAATATTCAACATAAAACGGTTCATTACTGTGCTACGTGACTAGTATTTTGTAAATGCCACTGCGTCGAGTGCATGCCGTTGCTTCGGCACAATTTTTTGGTAAAATTTCAGTGACGCTTAAGGAAATGAAATAAAATTAAGAAATAAAAATGCTTTCTATATCGTATTTTATTTAATTATAATAAACAAATTGTTGTTCTTTTGACAGGAGGGTTAATAGTAGAACTTGTAAATCATGTGCATATATCGCACAACTGGTCCAATAGTGACTCAACTGAAAATGTTTAATTTTTCGGGATTAATATGCCTAAACTATGCACAACGCACTTGTTAATCGATGAAAGTGTATTTGATTCTTGTTAACTGTTGTTAAAAAGGGGTATGAAATTTCTGCTTCAAACTCATTTTGTTTTGATCAAAAACTTTTTTTTTTATGAAAATTATAATTTTGACTTGAGTCGTTTTTGAACGGGAGGTACGATGTATTCTACAAATTAGTATTTTGAATGCGATATTCATGAAAATAATTTCTAATAATCATAACTACTACACTGAGCTGTGTCATCTTAGAATTAAATAAAATTATAATTTTTCTTACCATTTCTTGGGCAAGTCATCATAAAGAATATCAAAGATATACAGATCTGTGTGAAGAGAACAAGAAAGAAAATATTCATGAATAATTAAAGCAAAATAAACTCACCCTCAGCAGAAGTCTTCGATCCATTGGTACATTCTTTAATACTGAAAACAATACAAATTTGTCTTCTTTGTTAAAATATTTGATACAAATTAAGTTTAAACGTTTACCTTGAGTTTAAATCGTTTATTGTTTCCCTCATTTCAGTGAAATCCGAGAATATTTTTGTCACTGCTTTCCTACCGCCCTCAATAATTAGTTTGTCACACTGGAAATAAATTAAAAAAGACCGGACTGTTAGATTCCATTGGAAAAATTTTAATTCAAACACACGCTGTGGTGGAGGAAGTGAAAGTAGAACCCCAACAACGAAGAAAGTATTCGACTCTGAAGGACCTGGAAGTTGTCAGCAGGAGAAACCATAAGAAAGAGTCAACCCTCTTCGTACTTCGTAGAAGAAATAACATATTTGAAGATAATATCTGGAAGATATAATAAGGATATTTTACAGATTTTAAAAATAAAATGTACAAATGTTGGCATTAATCCCCCTCACTTTTAATAGTCTTAAGTGCCTCGAAATCTTTAAAGATTTAGTAACCTAACATCACCAGTTCATAGAATCTACAAGAGATTCTCACATTTGTAATCTGAATTCAAGCAGTTTTATTTTTAGAAATTTTACTGACACATGTCGTGCGATTGAGAAGGTCACTCTACTTTCGTGAATTTAGTATTTCAGTAAAAATTTTGTGATTGTCATCCTGCATTAGCATCGGTTATTTTGCCATTAATCTGGAGTAGTGGACCATTACTAGAGTACTTAATTATCTGGCCAGAACTACAATTGGTAATCGAACCCTTGACCACGACAATCTTAGATGAGTACTCTGCCAAATAGACTATCGAGGGCATACAATTAACTGTTTTCTTTGCGTATTAGATTTAATTCATTGCCGATATGATTAAGATTTTCGCTTCTATTTGAAGTGAAATTGGTTTCGTTCGATCGGAGTACATTGTTCCACTTATTGCAACGACGGTTGTGTTTGACTTCTTCTAATTTTTCTTGTGCATTCTCTTTTGGTTTGAAGGAGTATTAATTAATCTGCAACGTAGTATTCACTTGAATATACACAAAAACTGTATGTTTTGTACATTTAGGGCAATGGTGTGACTTTGTGGTCGGATTGAGCTTCATTAGAAAAGAATGATCAGGATCCTGTGCTATTCATTTTTTGAATATTTGTTGTCCTGTGTTATTATGTGTCTCAAATAGAAATTTAAAAAGTAAATAAATGTTATGAGTGAATGAAATAATAAATAATTACGCCCGTAGCATTTGTATTTGGCCTTTAAACTTCTTCAGATAGCGACTGATATTGACTAGTATATTAAGTTCATTAATAGACAACAACATGAAATGTTCGGAGTGGTTTCAATAATTTAAAACACTTAAACAGACATGAATTCAATTCAAATATTTTCCTTCTCAAATATAAAATCTACGTTACTTTATGCTTCAGCATAACATCACATATTAATTGTCGGTGTTGCGCCATAATTGCTTCATTTATTTGTTATATATATGTATATGTATGTTTTATTTATACTTTATATATACTTTGTAATTAATTGAATTAATAATAACAATCATGAAGGAATAATAATAATAAAACCATAAATTAGTACCGCCCTAATATTTAGTAGATATAAGTTCAATGAATACATAGCAATAAGTAATTAGAATAAGCAACGTAAACACATATTAGGATTAAGGAAATATTATTGAAAATAAAGTTAGTATTCAAGTGTCCCATTTTAAATATTAAATTATAATTTGTTTAATTTAATATATTCCTTAAAAAACATTAAGGAAAAACAGTCGGAAATTAATGAAAAATCTGCTGTCAAAAGAAAATCGAGATCTTCAAAAGAAAATTCTTAAAAAATAAATTCAATTGACGAACAATTAGTAACACTTTAAATTGCGATTTAGACCAAACTCGACTAGTTAGCACAAGAAATATAATACATGACACAAGCTAAATACAAGGTGAAGAATTTTCTTATGAGGTCATCATTTGCTATAGCCTGCAAAATGATTCATTTGCTTGCATATGACTTCACTAACTTCGAACTGGTAATCCAACAATTCTATCAGCATTTCAATTGCTAAGGAATCCATTTGAATTTTCTTAAAGCTAATCGCCTTAAATATTTCAATAGAAGAGAAGAAAACAAGAACAAAACCTCAGGAAACTTTCATGAGATATTAGATTTGGAATCTCACATTATTTTAAAGCACAATTATATGAAGTTAAGCAACAAGTGGTTACGCATAAAAATATGAATTTCATGGTCATTCCATGTTATCTCATGAAAGTTATCTGAAGTTATGTGCTTGTTTTCTCCCGAATGTTTCCTTTATTAAGAAATATTTTCTATGATAATAATGTGGGTACCGTCTTATGTTTGTTATTTATTCCCGTACCTCTTCCAACTGTGCTGAACAACATTTCAACATCGTAAGTAAGATGAACAAATTAAATAAAAAAAATATTTTTAGATGCTGGAACATTTTCGATTCAAAAATTCCTTTTAATTCACGTATTAAACTAAACGAATAAGAATTTCAAACTCAATGATGTCTTAAGAAATTTTTATTTATATATGAAGGCTATGTGTGCAAATGCATGTCGTTACCTAAAACGCAAACGGCCTTATCCAACATTTTAAAAATAAAAAGTATCAGCGACATCTGCACCAATATGATTTGAAAAACATTCGCACATCAGTTTTTAGAGGAATAAAGTGAAATTTGATCAAATTTGATGACCTCAGCTAGTATGGTCCCTATGGAAATATTTTTTTCTGATACCAAAGACCGTAACTAAATACTAACTTACCACAAGTTTACTGCTAAAATGATTGTTTTAATTTCTTTAATAGAATACGTTTTGGTCAGCTTATGGATCAGATCCAAACACAAAAAATAAAAAAAAAAATTAAAATATAAAAATATAGCAAACAAAGGCCAAACATCTCAATGATGCTTTCTTTATGCAATCTGAACATATAAGTCTCATCACGATAGTTTTAAAACAAATACTTGCGGTTGGTAAGCGGCCAAGTTATTATTTTCTCTACCCTTATCAATGGCCTTGGAAAGAATGAAGAGCTTTTTGAGCAGTTTTAAGGAAGTTTAGTAAACGCATCAAGTATTTCTGTTCCACGGAGTTAACAATAATGTGGTGAATTCCATAGAATTCTCGAATTGAATTTCTTAATTGTCTCACTAAAATTGCCGTAAACCTAGATGAATATAAGCCTCTCTTGGTTTTATCCCCGGTAAATCCATTATCAGACTGCTTAACTAGATTATAAATCGCGAATTGACGAACTTGAATTTTATGGATCGATTATGAATGGTAACTGAGACGCAGTTGCATTGTCAGCTGACAACCTAAGTATGTATCTATGCAGAATCATAAACGCAATTCATATGTTTTTCATTCTCAATATCAGTTTACACTTCAGATATCCATTTGTGAATATAATTTCGATGGATTTTAAATTGCTTCGATAACATGAAAGCGGTGTTTATATGATTTTTATTGATTTTGAATAACAATCTCTATTCAACATTTACAGAAAATCACAACTGCTATACGATACAATTCTAATAATGAATTTAATAACCTTATTGGCGAATATGATGTTTCTATAATTGACAATGCTGTGTATTTTACTAAAGTTTTGTCGGACCTCTTAACATCTATCGTTAAGTACTTTTGTCTTTGAAGACGTTTTTTTTTTTCTTCTTCAATAAAATGACTACTTTTGATCAGAGAAATCCAAATTAATTTGTGAACATTGTAAGCTTGTTTTGGTGAAATAAGTTAGCATCAATATTGGTCATTTGCATTTGAGGTGACGATATGCAAAAATAAAACTAATTAGAAACAATCTCATTTGGCTTATCAAAACAAATTTGAACTGACGACTCCAATTTTGGACGACTTTCTGTTCACATCGATTTTGAATTTTGATTGTTGATTTGTTTTTATGGTGCATAGATCCGATAAGAAAAGATTTTTTGGAATTTCCAGCATAAGGGGTCAATAGGTTTAAGTTTTAAATTTATTTGAAAACACACACACACACATATTCTGTGTTTGATAGACACTGCAAGATCAAACACAAAAAAAATATATTCTGGTACCTTCATATCATCTAAATAATGAAGAAATTGAGGAGCTTTAAATCTCTTTTAGAATTCATACTTTTAGGTGTAAATTATTGTTCACTTTTTCAAAACTGTTTCCAGATTTCTTTATTGCCTACACTGCACAGTGTAAGATTATTTTCATTTGAACGATGTTTTCTATGGCGATTTGAAAAAAAAATTTTTTTTTGAGGTGTTGAGAATTTTATCAAACTTGTTTAAAAACGAGAATGAAAAATACTTAAATCTACAGTGGACAGTAAAAGTCTTACTACGGCAATATATTTTAGCAATTTCATGAATTTTAGCCAAGAGTTTGTATAAAAATTTATCGTTTATATACGAGTATTTATTTTATTAATTTATTTCTGTTTTATTATAAAACAAACAATTTTTTTAATGTTTCTCATAAAACAAGAGAAAAATAAGGAAAAGTTTTAGATGACTCCATAGGTACTTCCAAGGAGAACCCTGAATAAATTTAAAATTCAAAGGCCTAATATATGATTAATATTATGCCTTGTATTTAGTAGAATATCCTTTAAGGTCAAGCACCTCATTACACTCATTTGGAATTGAATGTACAAGTTTTGTTTAGTGTTTTCTGGTGTCACCATGAGCAAGTTTTTCGGTTGACTTTTGTTTGAGGTTTAGCGATTACGTAACCGTTCCTTCATGTGATCTCCTGAATACTCTTTTGTAGTCATATCGGGACTTTATGCAAGAGTATAAAGCCTGTAGGGACTTTTTTCTTTTAAAATATATTGCCGTACTAAGACTTTTGCTGTCTACTGTATGCATGTTGAGTTTAAAATTTCTCTCCAAATTACTTGAGAAAACTTAAAATATTTGATACTTTGCAACAGAAATCCGGCAATAGTATGTAATGAAGCAAAACTCATTTTAAAGATGAAACAAAACGGTGTACTTTAAACGCTATCTGTAAGAGTGTGTGTTATTATGGGCAAACGAAATGGAGTTTCTAGAATGCTAGTCGTTGCTAATTATTTCGAGTCACACTAGAAAATGGCACTGTTTTTAATTCTCTTATTTATGTGGTTGTACTCGAGAGATATCATATAAACAGTTGAGTACAATTTGTTAAGATTTACTTTGAATAAAATAAAAAAGCAATAAAGGAAAGGAAGAATTCAACATTTTCAAAAGAACACTGAAAAGAACTCCCAATCTTGAAATGCTCTATAATGCTCTAAAAACGGTTAAGCCAACATCAACAGACTCCGAGAGAACTTTCTCAGTTTCAGGAAATTTTTGCACCAAAATTCGTTCTCGTTTATCTTGTAAGTCACTGAATGCTTTAGTGTTTCTAAAACATTATTGTATTAACCATGAAAAACAGCAAAAATAATTTTAAGTACTTATGTATGTATTTTATATCAATATATGTTAGAAATAAACTATTTCTACTGAAGTTATATATTTTTTTAAATTTTCCTTCGGTTAACCGATAACCGCGGTTATTTGGAAAATTACTATCCGATAACCGCGGTTACTGAAAATGCGGTTATTATGAAACCCTAGTCGTAACATTACTTAAGACTTGTTAGACTTTGTTGTACTAAACACAATGGCACAAAGCTTACAAAATTTGAAATTCAAACAAATTTCTAACACACATCTAACTTTACGTTATTAATAGTTATTTACTAGTTATTCCCT
Source organism: Sarcophaga variegata (assembly GCA_932273835.1). Taxonomy (NCBI): domain Eukaryota; kingdom Metazoa; phylum Arthropoda; class Insecta; order Diptera; family Sarcophagidae; genus Sarcophaga; species Sarcophaga variegata. The sequence continues at coordinate 40,111,870 of OW026359.1, forward strand.
CTCTTGTTTTTGTTTATTTTATTTTAGTTTTATATGCTGCTTAAATTAATAATTCAACATCTGATTTCAAAATAAAATTGTTCCACGTCTTCGTATCATCATTTTCACATATTTAAGGGACGAAGTGTTACCTCGATATGCATACCAAGTTATGCCTTTACCATAAGTGTTGCCGCCATATTTTCCATTGAGATTACTGCAAAATAAGAAATGAAAACTTTAATAATCAAGACATAAAAGGAACGTCAAAGAAAGCATACCTCACGTGGCACGCTTTGTACCACCAAGCACCAGTGAAATGATCAGCACAATTAAGGCTGTTGTGTGCATCGTTGTCACGATCTTTCGTTGTAAACATCATACCCAAATGTGTCGTTAATGAGTCACCAGCATTTCCCGAGTACATGCCAACTTTTTTCAATTTATAAAATTCTGTATCATTACCTATAGAGAATGAATTGTATTTGGCAAATGCTTTTGTATTATTCACATCCACCAATACAATTAACAATTCCTGTGATGCATGGAAATTCGTAAGTGCATAAAGATTTTTCAAACCAATAAAATATTCATTGTCCACATCACCAAATTCCTTTTCATATTCCTGCCAGTCGTGAAAAAAATTTTCAGAGCCATCCTGACGTCTTTGTATCACCGTCCAGTCACCGCCTTCAGTTTCAGCATCACATTCCACATAAAACGGTTCATTACTATACGGTGCAAATTGAATTTTGTAAATTCCACTGCGGCGAGTGTCTGTAAAGCTTCAAAATAAAAGGAGTTAGAAATGTGTGTCTAAAAGTCCATGAGACATTGAAGCGTTCCTTTACTTCAATTGAATAATTTTCATTGAAATACCGTGCAACTATTTGTTACAGTCATGTTCTTTGATTGTATAACTTTCTAGTCAATTACAAAGAAATTTTAAATGAACAGTACACCGCATTATCATTTGGATTAACGATCTCAACGAATACAAGATCACAGTTTTACATACCATTTCTTGGGCAAGGCATCATAACGAATATCGAATAGTGGCAAACCTGTTTTAAGAATTAAACATACATAATTGGCCATTACAACCCTTCAGTCAGGATTACGGCCTAGCTTCTCACACCACTCATGTTGTGTGCGTTAATTTTATACGTGAGTGGCGGGACCTACAGTTTAACGTCGACTCCGAACGACAGAATTTTGAGAAACTTTTTCATGGCAGTTTATTTTACTCTCAGAGTTTTTGCCAGAAATCTGCTGAGAGGAAGTCGCCGAAGAAATATTTTTTTTTTCATATTTCATTTTTGATGTCTGACCTGGGATACGAACCCGGGCTTTACGAATAGTAAGCCAACACACTACCTACTACACCACGGCGACTTCAAGAATTAAAACAACCAAAAAAACATTTAAATTATTAAATTATTAAAATGAGATTAATTGTTAAGAAATATAAACAATTAATGACAATACAACTCACATTTAGAAGACATTTCTGTTTCATTGGAGCATTCTTGTATACTTAAAGTAAAGAAATCAAAATAAAAATGAATAACAATTTAAGCAAACAACAGACGTTTTATTTAAATGTTTACCTTGACTTTAAATCCTTTATTGTTTCCTTTATTTAATTGAAATCGGTGAACATTTTTATTACCGCTGTCGCACCACCCTCAATAATTAGTTTATCGTACTATAAAGAATGGAAGATTACAAGTAATTTTAAGCCTTTCTTCAATTTCTTATTTAATTCTATGAGTGTCAAATTTATTTACATATAAATAAACGTATGTATACAGGGTGGCTGGTATATAATGCAACAAAGTAAAGCGCTATATTTTTTTAATTTTTCTTTTAATTTTATTGTTCAAAAGCAAAAAATGTTGGAAATAACTCAAATCAATCAGTTAGTTAGAAACAGTTTAGATTTGTTCGAATTGGCCACCTTTGGTACGAATTATGGCCTTCAAACGGCCGACAAAGCCATCACAGGCTGCACGAAAGTGGCTCTGTAGTATTTTGGCCCATTCCCGGCGAAGCGCCGTCTTGAGATGATCGACACTTTGGTATTTTTTAGTGAGAACTAAGGTTCTCCAAAATGCTCCAGGCGCAAAAGTCCAACGGATTGAGATCCGGAGATTTTGGTGGCCATTGTGCGGTAGAAATGAAGAGAGGAACCTCCTTTTTAAGCCATTCTTGACTCGTTGACTCGTGCTGAGTGCGGTGGTGCTGAGTCCTGTTGGAATGTCCATGGTCTGCGGCCGAAATGTTTGTCTGCCCAGGGCTTCAATACTGTCTTTAAGACATTTTCCCGATAATATTCGGCATTTATTTTGACCCCACGGTCGATGAATAGGAGCGGGGAGCGACCATCGGCCGTTACGGCGGCCCACACCATTACCATCGGCGGGCGCTTGAGTTCTGGTGGCCAATCGCAGGTGTAAATTTTCAGCTGACCTCTTTGGCAAGCAAACCCGATCATTTTGTTTGTTTACAAACTGCTCAATTTGGAATGGCTTCTCATCGGAGAAAACCAAATTCGGTAACTGGCTACTTTCGAGCAAGCAAAGTAACTCCTTGGCTCTTTCCAGTCTTACTTTTTTCTGTTCATCGGTGAGCTCTTGCACTTTTTGGAACTTCAATGGCTTTAGTCCAAGCTCATTTTTCAATATGTGTTGCATCCGTTCTCGCGATATGCTCAGCTCACGAGCAATTTTTCGATCAAATCTGGCCTTCACTTTTCGGGTCATTTCTGAAGTTGTTACTGTTTTTTTTCGTCAACTTTTTGGACGCGATGCAACACTGCCAGTATCACGGTAACGAGCAATGGTACGATAAACAAAAGATTTATTCACATTTAAATGCTGGAGGGCTCTAACGATAGCCACCTGTGGTTTTCTAGCCAAATATAAAGCAATCACACTATCACGCTTGCATTCCATCACGAATAACTTTTTTTCTGAATGCAATAGATCAAAATGCTTTTGTAATCTTGTAAATATTAAAATGAACTGTCACTGGAATAAATCTGTTAGCTGTCAGACGAGCGGTTTACAAATGACAACAACCCTGTATATGTATTTTCTTAGCAGAAAGAATAAAACGTATGGTATCATTAGACCCATTTGTTACTTCAACAAAGATAAAACAGGACAACCAATTAAAGACAATTTATGTGGTAGAAGTCGAAGGAAAGTACCATTGTTGAATTCAAGACATGTCCGCAACCGACTTAAATTTGCTAGACTTCACGTTGATTGGCCTCAATCGAAATGGTGCAATATTCTGTGGACAGATGAATCCAAAGTTGTTCTTTTTGGTAATCCTGGCACCAAAAAATATGTAAGAAGAATACGATCCTAAATTTGTCATGAGGACCGTAAAGCATGGTGGTGCAAAAATTAGCGTTTGGGGTTGTTTTCCTTATAATGGTACAAGACCCTTATTTTGGATTAAAGGCAATATGGACTCCTCAATGTATGTGGAAATTTTAAAAATTGTCATGCTGCCTTATGCAGAATATAATATGTCGCCAACAGGACAACGATACCAAACATACCAGTAAAATGGCAAAAAATTGGTTTTCTTGAAAATAAAATTGAGGCATTAGAATGACCGTCTCAGTCCCCAGACCTAAATCCCATTGAACATCTCTGGGGTGATGTCCAAAAAGATGTTTTTAAAGATAACCCAGGAAATGTAGAGCAGTTGTGGGCGTCAGTGAGGTCAGCTTGGGAAAGTATTCCTATCGAGAGTTGCAGATCTTTAGTTGACTCAATGCCTCGGCGTTGCGCAGCTGTAATAGCCAATAAGGGCTTTTCAACTAAATATTAAAGTATATCTAACAAAATAAGTTAAAAGAGTAATCACTTGTGACAACATTTTTTTTTTTTGTAGATACGTTTTCTATAGCTACTACTATTTTTTTCCACGGCAAATATTTTGGGTTTTTGCACACTTTAGCATCGTTTTCTTTGGAAAATTAATATTTGTCTTGAAATTTTTTTATTTTTCAAAAGTTTAGACTGGTGATAATAAAATGTAATAAAAAACTTTTTTTAACTTGAATAAAAATTAATTTTTTTACTTAACTAAATTATTTTTAATGCAGCGCTACTATTGTATTTCACACAGCTGTACCTCTTCAAATTCTGCCATACACAATTTAGATATTGAAAGTATTACAAATAAAAAATGGAAATTTAATTTTATTCTCTTAGTCCCCATTTTTAATTGGGAAACTCACTGATTTACTGCACGTTTCAACTGAATTAAGATGTAGAACTGAATGATGCCTCAAGTACGACTTTGTCTAAGTGGTGACAACTGAACGGCATTCTTTTTTAAGATTTCTTTCTCAATTGAGTTTATATTAAAGCATCGTTTAAAAAACAAATGTTGAATACAATTAAAATCATTTCTTTTTTTTTTTCGAGAATAAAACATAAAAAATTGGATCAATTACGTTTTTTTTTGGTCATTCAAATGATATTCAGTTGATATTGGATTTCGCCAATAAATAAAACATTTTAATTACCAAAATGTGTACACAAAGAAATAAATAAATAAAAAAATTAAATTGAAACGTATTCGAATGAACATACAAACTATCGGACAGGGGATAATAAACGCAAAATTATTTTTTCAAGTATATACATAGATATGTAGGAGGAGTCTCATCTTCAAATACTAATTAAACTCGTATTTTTAATGAATATTTATCACTTTTAATGATGAAAGTACATAAGCTGCTAATTTTAAAGCATAAACAAAAACAAAAACAGTTTATAAAAGGTGGGTCATTTAAAGGTTTAATTTTAAAATGCAATAAACAAAAAATGGTTTGAAAAGTTGCGAAATTCATTTTTTGTTGTGAAATACAATTGCTCCGGTTAGAAATGAAATATTATTTCATTTATATAACTGCCACGGCTAGCCTGACAGTATCTCATTCGATCGGACCAATTTTAACCGTAGATCGAGACTTCACTTCTAGCTTATGTATCACTTTTGATACATACTTGTAGTAACATAGAATTGTCACTATTATTGATAGATTTTGTTATAAAATTAAAAGCATTTTTTTATTACAATTCATTTTAATAAAACTATTGTATATTACATACAAACATACATACATAATTGGTCATTACAATCCTTCAGTCAGGATTACGACCTAGTTTCTCACACATTTTATTCTCGCTTTTATGAAATTTACCTCAAAATTTTTGGCATGATGTATGTACATTGCATTGGTTTATTACATACAAATCAAACACTTCATGTCAGCTTGGTTTTATGTTTTTCTAAATGGTAATAAATTGACATCTAGCACCCTTGCTTCTTGGCGATTTATAAGTTTCCAATTGTTTAGATGTTGCAGTTTATCGTCACTCGTATTATTAACGCTCTTAATGGCGGGCTGACTGAAACCTGATAGTACCAACCATTGTTATATTTCGTTAGAAAAATTTGTTGTCAACGCCATGTGAGGTAAAACAGTTTACCGTTGCAATAGAACATCGCTTATGTCAATAACAATGCTTTCTCTTTGATTCCTCTCTGGATTCCCGGATACGGGTTTCCCCAAATACGGCTGTAAGTAGTTGTTACGCACGTAGCATGTACTGAAATCCAGAACTGCCAATTCGATTTCGGTGGACCACGAAATTTACAACGACCATAAAATTCAATTAGTTACTAATCTATAGCGACAAAATTATTGGGATTATTGAAAGCTGAGTACAGTTTTCGAAGAGGCGTAATAGGTGTAAATTTATGATCATTTCTGAGTAGCGCGTTATCAAAGCGAATAATTCTGTTATCTGATACGTACATATTTGACCGAAATACTATCATTTGTAATATCTATGAAATAAAATGTAGGACGAAACACTTTTTTCTAATATTTGTCTGTTACGGAAGATAAATATGAAAAGAGCAGTAAGAAAGACTCTACAACAAGAGTCAAGAAACAGCTGCTGCCAATCTGCGGGAAAATTGGTAATATTTTCTCTTCCAAAACTACTAAAGGCATACGGTTTCCTGTTCCAAGTAGTACCATTTTTGCATGTTGGTCCTGCCAATATTTTACTGATGAAAGGACGAGCTTCTGTCTTCTTCTTTTTCAGGGTCTTCAGTACTAGGAATATTATATACATACATACAAAATTATTCACTACAACCTTCGTTGTAAATTGGAAATGTCTGATCTGAGGTTTGAACATTGGTCTGACGTCTAATAGCCTAACATGCCTCATACTAGACTACGTCTATTTCAATCAATCTCAAGAATATATTAAGAACAGAAAATTCAACCTTTTCACTTTCATCCAACACTCAACTTTAAATTCCTTCTCAAATATCAGAAATAATGTATTATTTACGATAAAACTTCATAAAATCTTTGAAAACTTCTAAAAACTTACATACACAACACCAAAGAATCCCTAGGCAAGACGTATGTATCAAATATGATACATAGGCCAGTATTATGAAGTTTTTCAATTTCTTAAGTCCTGTTTGAAATTTTCTTTTTTTTATTTGGTTTAAAATAATGGCAATATCAATACTAACGAATTAGAAAAATATCAGGCATCTAACTTTTTCTGAATTAAAGCTATATCGTCTCAAAAATTGAAATGTATCGCTTTTGATATAAAAATCGATCCACGGTTAATCAATTTTCCAATCTTATGACTTCAAAATATCTTCTGCAATTTCAACATACTTTTCAAATTTAAATGAAATTCTTCGAACTGTTTAAAGTGTGGTGCTTAAAGAAAAAAGCACAGGCAAAGGTTCTTAGTCAACCAATTGCTCGCTTCTTTCTGTTCCGCTGTTTGTGTGTGTACACAGAATTTTAAATGTACAACTGCGAAGCGTACAATGTTCAAAGTGCTAAAGACTATGCAAATGCCCTGGCTATGAGTAAACAAAACATCAGTTTAGAACACTGTTTCCCTTGGCATAGCAGAAAAGAATACTCGTGATTATACCAAAGATCTCAAAACAATTTCAAGAGTTTTATTCAAATTTTTTGTCCCAAAGTTTTTCAGACCGAGACCTTTACCTTTGACCATTAAAAAGAGAGTTGAATTAGCATTAGATGAATTGGTGAAAATGAAAATTTTACAACCGGTTGATTATAGCGAGTGGGGGACGCCAATAGTGCCCATATTGAAAAAAGACGGTAATGTTAGGATTTGCGGGGATTTTAAGGTAACGTTAAATCCGAACTTAATGATAGAAAGGTATCCTTTGCCTCGGATAGAGGAAATGTTTTCTAAGTTGCATGGAGGGGAGGAATTTACAAAACTTGATTTAAGTATGGCCTACCAGCAAATAGAGCTAGATGAGGAATCTCGTAAATATACTACTATATCGACTTCCAAAGGTCTTTTTCAATATACAAGGCTTATATATGGCTTAGCCTCAGCTCCCGCGATTTTTCAAAGGATCATGGATTCACTGTTGGCAGGTTTGGATGGTGTTGTAGTATTTTTAGATGACATTTTAATTAGTGCTCCCAATCGTCAACTTCATAATGAGCGTCTCGAACGAGTTTTGAACATATTGAGAGATGTAGGTTTTAAATTGTCACCAGCAAAATGTGCGTTTTATTGTAAGAAAATAGAATACTTGGGTCACGTAATCGACAAACGGGGTTTACACATGAATCCCAAAAAAGTTAGTGATATTTCTAAAATGCCCACTCCCACAAATGTCAAGGAACTGCAGGCATTTTTAGGGGTTGTAAATTTTTATAGAAGGTTTTTGCCAAATGTGTCCACATTGCTGCATCCATTGCATGGATTACTCAGGGCCAATACAGAATTTAAATGGACTGAAGACTGTTCGAAGGCCGTGGAAAAGTTAAAAAAATGCCTAGTATCGGAAAAATGTTTGGCACATTTTAACGCTAATTTTAGGACAAGGGTGACTGTAGATGCCAGTCCTGTCGGGGTAGGTGCTGTGTTGTCACAGATAAATGATAGGGGTGAGGAAAGGCCAGTTGAGTTCGCTTCTAGGACATTGACAGATACGGAAAAGCGTTATTCACAACTAGATCGTGAAGCCGTTTCCATTTTGTTTGGTGTTAAGAAGTATCACCAGTATTTATACGGCCGTCATTTTACGTTGGTTACGGACAATAAACCATTGCATCACATTTTTAACCCCAAAAAGGGAATTCCGGTTATGGCATCAAATAGATTGCAACGTATAGCGTTAACGTTGTCGGGTTATCAATTTGATATTGTCCATATTAAATCGAAAAGCAATGTTGCTGACTATTTTTCAAGACATCCAAATCAATCGGATTTAGAATTGGATGATTTGCCAACTGATTTATACGTCAATTACGTAAAGGAGCTTCAAAACGAGACAAAATTTTTGAATTTTGAAACCATCTGTTCAGAAACGGAAAAGGATGAGCTACTGAAAAGAGTACGTAGGTATGTTGAATTAGGATGGCCTGCTAAGTGTGCAGAACCCGAATTACTGCCATATTTTGTGAGAAGAACTGAGTTGTCGTGTGAGTCGAATAGTTTTTTTTGGGGATATAGGGTGATTATACCTACGAAATTGAGGAGTGAAGTTGTTAATTTGTTACATGCGTCGCATATGGGCATAGTGAAAATGAAATCTATGGCTCGCGAATGCTGTTGGTGGCCAAATCAAAGCAAAGATTTAGAGGAAATTGTTAGGGCGTGTGACTCATGCTTGATTACACGGCCTAATCCACCTCAGCAGGAGTTAATTCCTTGGCCGAGGTCGGAGGAAGTGTGGTCAAGATTACATATAGATTTTTTTGGACCATTTGTAAAACGTTGGTGCCTTGTGGTGGTGGACAGTACCAGTAAATGGATTGAGTGTTTGGACATGGGTACTAATACAACTAGTAACGCTGTCATTCGGGTTTTAAGAGAATTATTTGCACGATTTGGTTTGCCAAAATGTATCGTTTCGGATAATGGTACATCTTTTGTGTCCAACGAATTTGGAACATTTTTAAAACTTAATGGTATTAAACACATTACAACTCCTGTAGGAAATCCAGCTACTAATGGACAGGCTGAAAATGCAGTAAAAACTATTAAAAATGCTCTTAAGCGCAGTCTAAATAATGTACCAATATCCGAATTCAATAATGTACTATGTAGATTTTTATTGGATTATAGAAACGCTGTACATTCCAGTACTGGTGTTTCACCAGTTCAGTTAATGTTTAACAAGCGTAAAGTAAGAACAAGGCTTGATTTAATCAATCCAAAAAGAAAAATAGTTAACGTTAATACCGATCAAGTAAAATTAAACGTAAAAAATAAACAGAAAAGTCAAATTAAATTTTATAAAGGTAAAAAGAAAAATATTTTTAACGAAGGCGATAATGTTGTTTGCAAGGATTATTCAATTCCAGGAAAAGTTTCTTGGATTAGAGGTTCAGTGCTTAAAAAACTTGGTAAGCAAACCTATTTAATAAAAACAAAAAATGAAAGAACTTGGAAAAGGCATGCTAACCAAATGGTGCTGTGTACTGAATCTGAAAATGAAAAAAGTGAAATTCCAACAACTCTTTTAGATCCGTTACAAAAAATTGCTCCATGTATCCAACAAAGTATTGAAGATAGGGTTAAATCAGATTACATCAGAAATAAAGAAGAAAATATAAATTCTAAAGAATATTCAAAGGAAAATGAATCATCAACAGAAATTGTTAAATATAATTTAAGAGAAAGAAAAACTAAAAAAATATAAATTATATGTAAAATTTATACTGAATTTATATATTATTTAGCCAAAAACTATTATTATATGTATATGCAAGTATATTTAATGTATTGTTAAGCTAAATGAAATGAAGTATTTTAAAAATGTATTATATTGGATGAGAAGCAAATTTATGAAGGGGGTGATTGTAGTGTATTGACTTATGAATAATTACTTTAATATATAATAATTACTTTAAGTATCACTCAATTAAGTAAAGCTTTTTATATCACTCAATTAAGTAAAGCTTTTTAACATCTTATTTGTAAATAGCACTCCACTAAAACAAGTTATTTGTATATATTAAATGACAACAACAACAGCAAAAGAATAACTGTAAACCTTTTGCTGTGTTCTTAATTAATCTTTTTAAATACCCAAATTCATTCCCGTTTTGTAAAGCAAAGTAAAAGTATTAAATAAAATTTATTAAATAAGATAAACTCTTATTGTTTAAATATAAGCCTGAGTTTATCACAGTTTAAATACGGTTTTATATTTGAAAACGATAGAAAAAAGAATTAAACGTATGGAGAAGAAAGGTGAACGAGCAAGAATGTCATCAAATAAAAAAATAATGCCTTAAAATTGTATGAAATTGCATACCTTGACATACACCATGACAGATGTCTGTCTTGGAAATCCGAGATGGAAGAGAAATTGCAACAAATTTTCGTAAAGTTTTTTAATATGTTTTGGCTTATTAGTAGAACCGTAGGTCTGGGAATCAAAAATCAATATGATCCAAATCACAATATCGTATATAAAAAAAGTTCAGAGATTCCAATATAAAAGAGTAACGTAACGTAACTCAAGATTTCTGCGTGACAACTCTATTTCCTCCAAATGTCTATCTCGTGCTAAAATTATCTTCCACTACAACATTCAGCTCTCATTTAATTAACGTGAACAAAATTTATTCCTAACAGTTACTATAAATTTAGTTCAATAAGGAATTGAACACGCAATCAATGAAGGAATTAAAAAAAGTCTTCAGGAATGCTTCCCTTAAATTGAATTCAAGGCTTCCAAACGAAGGTTTTGAGCTAGAATTGTAAGTAGAAATCGATTGCATTAAATTCAAATAGAAATTTGAAATTATTATGGCAAATGGTGTTAATATTTTGTCATATGTTAAGCTATACGCAACGTAAGTATTCCGAAAGCACCATTCAGTTCTAAGCCTTCATTCAGTTTAAACGTACAGTGAATCCGTGAATTAAACATAAATTTCACAATCGAAAATGTCGATTCTGAAAATTCTCTTAAATTTCTTAATTTTATGTGTAACTCTTTCTGTAACTAAACTGAGTGCAGCCGAAATTGAAGAGGTGCGTAAAAAGTTTACGAATTATTTTGGAGTTTAAAGTAACTCAACGAAAAAACAAATTGTTTGCAAATTTTCTTAAATAAAATGTCCGTCGATATTCCATGCGTGACCTTCAAAGGCAAACAAACAGTTTATTAGAGAATTCATTAAAACATTTTATACATCTTGATTTTGATTTATTTGCGCATACGATTAGAGAATATAATGAAAAAAGTGATTAGAAATTTAAAAGAATATTTTCTTTCCATGCCGCCAACCCATAAAATCTAATGAAAATAGGGCAATTGACTGGAAGCCTCGATATTCTACTTGGAAGTGTGCGAGACTAAGAGTATCGAGAATGTGGGTTCGATTTTCAGCAGACACTCTGTGAGAACTAATTCATATATCTGATAAATTATGTGACAGCACGTGTGAAAAAGAAAGTGTGAATTATTGTGAATATACAAGTCTAAATAACTCTAACCACCAACAAAAGTTTATATCAGGAAAAAATCATTAAGGTTTTATACCGGCAGTAGAAAAAAAAATTAATAATAAATGGCACACAATTCCTCTTTCCTTTCGCTTGTAAAACTATTTTTCTGGTATTCCAACATAATAATGGTTAAAAAAACACCGAGCAAGAGATAACTGATGATTTGAATACTCATCTTTGTCTTTTAGTCTAGATTCACGGCAAAATCACAAGTGCAGGACGACAATCACAAAAATTTCATGGACACACTAAATTGGGTAGAAAGAACTTCTGCATCGATGGGATTAAACTTTCTCAGAAAGCTTTGTGAAGTTTTTATGAATAAAATTGCTTCTCTTCAGCCTACATATCCTATGCTATACCACTTCTATGAATTGACGATATCAAGGAAATCGAAGCACGCCAGTGTATAAAACAAATAATGAGGGTCTAATGGCAATATTTAGAAAACAGATTTGTTTTACAAAATTATAGAATGTCTCTAGAATATCCTATTCCATCCAGACTTTATTATCAAAGATTTTATTTGCTTTTTACGAAGAACGAAAAGAATTGTCACTTTCTTATGACAACAACCTAAAGAGCAAAATGCTTACCTTGTTGATCTAGTATTCAATTCACTTCTTCCACCACAGTGGAATCTAAAAATACATCCGGTAACTTTAATTTCGTTCCTTTAAATTTCTTTCAGTGTGACAAACTAATTATTGAGGGCGGAACGAAAGCAGTAACAAAAATATTCTCGGATTTCAAAGAAATGAAGGAAACGATAAACGATTTAAAGTCAAGGTAAACATTGAAACTTAATTTGCATCAAATATATTAACAAAGAAAACAAATTTGTATTATTTTTAGTATTCAAGAATGTTCCAATGGATCGAACACTTCCTCTAGGGGTGAGTCTAATTTGCTTGAATTATTCGAAATCATGAATATTTTTTCTTATCTTCACACAGATCTAGAATTCTTTGATATTCGTTATGATGTTTTTCCTAAAAAATGGTAAGAAAAACTTTAATTTTTTTTAATTCCGAGATGGAATTTAGTTGCATGAATATGCCTTTGAGAATTCATTTGTAGAATGCGTGAACGCAGGGTATACAAGTTCTATGATTAAAAATCTGTTAAATTAAAACAATAATTGGATTCCTTTAAAATAAATCAAATACTTCTGGTTTTTTTAATTTAATTTTATTATTTTAAGCGTCACTGATAATTTACCAAAAAATTGTGCCGAAGCAACGACATGCACTCAACGCAGTGGCATTTATAAAATATTAGTCAGGCAGCACAGTAATGAAACATTTTACGTTGAATGTGATGCAGAAACTGAAGGTGGTGGCTGGATTGTGATACAAAGTCGCAAAGACGGTTCTGAGGACTTCTTCCGTAATTGGAAAGGTTACGAGGAAGGATTTGGAGATGTGGAGGCGGAACATTTTATTGGCTTAAAAAAACTTTACTCACTGACGAATTTCCAGGGACCACAGGAGTTGCTAATTGTAATGGGGGATGTGAATGATACAAGAGCTTCTGCCAAATATGATGGGTTCTCTATAGGCAACGAAACGGAAATGTATAAATTGAAAAAACTAGGCATGTTCTCGGGAACTACTGGAGATTCATTAGCTTACCATTTAGGCATGAAATTTTCAACTAAGGATCGTGACAATGATAGCAATTCCGGAAATTGCGCGCAGACTTATACAAGTGCATGGTGTTATAAAGATTGTCACTACAGGTAAGCTTTTTGTAATGTATTCGTAATGAATTCAATATTACTGTTTTGATTTCTCACTTAACAGTAATCTTAATGGAAAATATGGCGGCAACATTATTTGGCATGCATTTAGAGGTTACTCGGCGTCCCTTAAATACGTAAAAATGATGATAAGAAGACGCAGAATAAATTCGGAAACGAAATAATTTGAATAATTTTTTTTATAATAATTTGTATACAAAAAAATATTACAATAAAGAGTCGAAATTGAAAGAAATTCACATAGAACACATAGAAATTCAAAATAAGAAATGCATTCACCGTCAAAGAATTACGAAATCGAGACATTTGTTTACAACTTTTGTTGAAATTGTTGAAAATACAACACTTGTGAATGCACTTTGTTGTGAATGGTAAAACAGTAGGAAAAATAATTATTTTTTAAACTACACGCGTTGGTTAGTTGCATTGTTTTTTGTTTTCATAATTGTTTGTTCCGCTATGCTGTTTGAACCAAGCTAATGTCGTAGCTTATATTTAAACTGTAGATCGGGTCAGACAATAACAATTTTAAATTTCATGAATTACATACAGTGTTGGAAAAAATAATAGAAACGACTACTAGTTCATCATTAAAATATTGTATACTTTTTCGTTATAAACTTTTATTGTTGGAAATTACTGTCAAATACTTGCTAATGTAACGGGATTTTATTATTTGCTTTCTTTATTGCTTTCTTCTCTTTTAATTTATTAGTTTTCAGGAAAAAGTAAGAAAAGACGTAATTTAGCTGGAAAAATTATCAGAAACGTTTTTCTAAAACCGTGTTTAAATTTAAAATAAATAAACTTTTTACATGAAATATTTAGACGTAGTAAAAATTGAGTTAAAATAACTTTTTTTTGGAACATTTGCAAAATTTTCGTGTTGAGTGTATGTTTTAAATCTTTTAAAAAATGGGTCGAGGTGTTCATACCACTGATGCTGAAAGAAATGTTATCCTTAAGTTAAAATCTGATGGCTTATCACTTGGAAAAATAGCTCACATAATAAAGTGTTCTAAACATAAAGTATTTAAGTGATTCACTATACAAAAAATATCGAAACTAGAGCAAGAAAGAGGAAAACGTCCACGCGTTTTGATCAAATTTTAGTACGTCATTCCAAAAAAAATTCTTTTTAGTCATCTAATGGGCTTAAAAATACACTGGATGCTCCAGTACAAGCAGTACTATAAGAAACAGGCTCGAAGACCAAGGTCAGTACCTCTTTTAAATAAAACAAAAATATACAAAAAAGGTTACAATTTGCCAGATAACATCAAAGTAGGAAAAATTGGAACAAAGTGCTCCATCAGACGGAAAATGTTTTGCACGTCGCCCTGCCAATAAAGAGTTTGATCCAAAATGCAAAAAAAAGACAGTCAAACAGGGTGGCGGGTCCCTAATGATATGGGGATGTTTTCAACGTTTTTTCATGCGTTTCTATTATTTTTTCCAACACTGTATATCTGGTAAGTTGATTTTAAACTGAAAGAACAATGCGTTGATTCGATGCGAAAACTGTCGTTAGTTTTATGTATGTTTTACAAACTTGATAGCTTTACAGGAGAATAGAGAGAGTCAAGTACATTCAACACACAGAACCGTGTGTGATCATGTGTTCGATCACATTTCAGATTTTGATAAGCTAAGGCAAAACAAAGAGGTGATGTATTTTAGACGTAGATTCCCAAAATTTATAAACTTAATCATCCGTATTGTAAATAACAGGTTTGAGGTGAATGTAAATAAAAAATTCCTTGAAAATTTAAATTCGCTATGCAAGGCTCTGAAGTGACTAATATACCCCAACCGTTCTGGTTGTAATTAGGAAATCTGGGATAAAATACAACACTGCATTATATGATGTGATATTTAAATGAATTTATCTGCTGGAGAATGTGTTCATCATCTGTGAGACAATTTCGTAAGAATTTGTTTTAGTTTCTGCAGCTAAAAGTTTTATAACGAATACAAATAATATTAACTGCAAGAAGCCACCTTCGATAATTAAAAATGCATTTGTTTACTACTGAGTATTCCAAAATGTTCGTTTTCCAATTGGATTAAATATCGCTTCAATATATCGTTAGTATAATTCGCAATTTTTTCCAAAATTGAGATTTTAATGCAAAATGATAACACTATACCAAATATATATTTTACGACAAAAAAAATGTCAGTATGTAGTTTAAAGTTGTTGTAATTTCGCGGTTTGCAAAAACGCTAAGTCCACAAAACTACGAAAAATATTAACAGCACGTGCTAACTCCACGAATATTAATTATAAATTATTCTTAATTTTTGACCTAGGTCATAATTGTGTTTAAAAACTTTACAAATTTTAAAAACTGAAGAAGCCGCAATGTTTTTATGTCTCCTGTAAAATTTGAAAAAAGGGACTTAACACATTTGCGAATGAGACTAACGATATTTTAAATGAATTTTATTAAAGAGAATACTTGCTCTTCTAATCGATAAATCCTTGTCATTAGTTTGCTAAGCGGAAAAACAGTTCCAATTTCATTCTGCAGACCACTTTAAAATTTAAATTTACACCATCAAGTGAGTCCTGCATAAAAAGAAACAAATGGTAATCGGACGGTGCAAAGTATAGGCTATTTGGTCAATGCATCACCATTCAGCTGAGCTCTTTAAGTTTTCGTTTAAATTGAATTGCTTGCTTCAACCTCGTTATTTTTTGTTTTTTGACCATAAATACCGTGTATTAATAACAGAATACAGAGAAAAAACGTAATCAATCATTGTAGTTGAAGTGTTCTTTCTTATAAATGAATAAATGCATGGTGTGTAGTATTAGATCACAACTTTCCGTGATATTGGACTGGCATAGAAACCTAAAATCAGTAATCTGATCTTTGTTTTAATTTATATCTGCTGATTTCTCATAACCTTTACCGATTTATCACAGCAGACTGTTACTAATCAGCTGAAACTAGTTTTTCACCTAGTTGCCCAAATGATTTTGCTATTTTGCTGTTGTGCTTCGAAAACTGATTTGTATTGTAAAGAAATATTTCAACATATTTCTTAAAAATAAATGATTTGAACTCAGCTTACACAAAATGTTCTAAATATATCGGAAATATTTTAATTATTTGGAAAGAGATCGTAACGAATACTACAATATTAAATGTACAACAATATTATGATTTAAATTCTTTTCAATCAGTGTAAGTTCTATATCAATGAAGAAACATCCTTTGACATACAATTAATACCTTTGTGGAACACATGGTTTACTGACTGGCTACTGGAAAAGTGGCCAAAGAAATCCATCGTTGCTTCAGAGTTGCTCACATTAATCACTTGTTTCCATGATGTATTAATACAATTTAATAGTCGTCCCCAAGAGAAAGTACCGTCAAATAAGGAAACTGAGTTTATCATTATTACAACATCCAGTAATTATGATAGCCTGTGGCGTAGCGGTTACAATTTACATCTCAAGAAGATGCACACATCATAGCATTAACACACTCTTCTTACCTGCGTATTCTTCTAACCTTTGAATAGTTGACAGAAATGTTGTTTTGTTGGCCGAAATAAATACGCGCTCTTATTAGAGACTAAAGTAGCAACAATAATCTTTTTTTTAAGTTATGGGAGCGACAGTTTTAAAGAAGCACAGTTCTTACAAGCTTATGTACCAGAGATCAGCAATGAATCGCTTTTTCGCTACTCATAAGTGCTCATAAAATTTTGAGTATGAGTGGGTCAACAGTATTAAAATCCAACTACTCTTATTCATTCGTACTTCCTACAACATTGATTTATAAATACAGGTTGCAATGAGTATGCGTACAACGTTGACATTAAACTCATAACATTCGAAATATGATTCATACGCCTACTCATTTAAATTCATAAATTTAGAAAAATACTTATAATACTCATAAATTATTCGAGTGATTCGAATCATTCATCAAAATTTACAGTCTTAGTTGTTGTTGCATTTACAAAGAAAGAAGAAAGACACATAAACACAAAAAAGACAAAGACAGCAAGCAAAGCAAACACACAACCTTCTTGTGAGTATTGTAGTGTTCGTACGCGAATCATATTTATTTTGCGATTCGTGTATACGATGAGTCATGGAGAGTCGAAATCAATAACATCATGAGTATTGTTAAGTATGAGTACCATGAGTATTTCAAACTTTGAATATGAGTAGTATGAGTATGACATTAAAATAAGTATGAGTGTGTATAAGTATCAGAAATTATGAGTATGATTCGAATCTACTCATCGTTTTGAATACTCATTGCTGGCCTCTGTTATGTACCACGCAATTCAGCTGTAAATGCTTGCGTATGAGTGATATTTAATTGTGATCAGCTATCATAAGCATTAAGTAAGTGTTTGTATTCCACATGTGATTTCTTTTTGAATGATTTTGAATTGGCACAACGATAAATATAAATGAAATAAAGTCTGCATTTTAAATTATGCTCTTGAATATGTGATGAGTATAGAAAAAATGTTAGCATTTACGTACATTTTTTTAGAGCGCATATTAAATACACTTTCAATTTGCTTTCTACTCATTTTGAAAATCAAGTTCATGTTTATTATTTATGTAGTTTAAATAAAAAGAGGGGTGTTAAAATTATTCAAAGAATTGTAGTTATCCTCCACTCAATGGATGGTTACCCAATTATACACGCGAATTTTTTGAGAATTCCTTTCTTACGAGGATGTCATTTAATGTGGTTTCCAATGATGTTCTCTTAGCGTCCATGTTAATTCTTCGTCACTATATTTTGCTTTTGCTTCGTTGAAAGTGATTCATTTCTAACAATTATTTAACATTGATTGTATTTGTTTTCTTTATTAATGCTTTCTATCAGCAAATTTTATATTGTTAAAAATTATTCCTTCTCATTATTCCTTATAAACTGTTTGATGTCTGTTACAACTTAAAATCATTCCAAATTGCATTTAATTTTGCATTGTTTAGTTTTAGTACAGGCATACTTCTCTAACAAATCTTATGTTTTGGAAAATTATGTTGTATGAGACCTCAGAGAAATTGCCAGAGATTCGGACTTATCAGTCTCAAACTATATGTGCCTATGATCTGTTAGATATAATTGACATCCTATCCCCTTTAAAAACATTTTTATTGCAAAAATCTCACAAATCTTATTAAATTCCAATTAGTTTTATAATCAGAATTTTAAAATTTATTAAATATTCGTACGTTTTGTTCACAATATGTTTACAACGTGTTGTTGGTACTTTATTTGCAGTTTTATACGAAAAAAATTTTTTTTATTTCCCACGACTTAAATTCATTACATTTGCATGTGCTCTTCAGTCTTCGAACCTCTTCAATCTAATCAACGAGATTAGAAGAGCTAGAGTAGTGTAATGGCCATATTGCATACGGAGAGGTAATTTCGACTCCAATTTCATTTGCTCAGTCATTGGTTTCAAATAAAAATTCCGAAATATTTCTGATAGAAAATAATTTCATAATTTCGTTGAGCGATTTTATGACAACTTTTGTAGACAACATGATTCGATATTAATTGATCGTTGTTGTTATATTCTTGGCATTTAAATTGATGGCCACTTGAAATATTTTGACGTCTACTTAATTGATTTCACAAGAGTTTATAAGCCATGGAAAAAATTCTTACATCCGTAATTAGATATCAAAGAAGTGTACGAATTCTTCATTTAGCATTACAAGCATTCTCGACTAAGTTTACTCTGCATTTCAAATAAAAAATTTTTTGCTCTGGCAGTAAGGAAATGAAAATGACAAATGAATGGATATGACAGTATCCGAAATCTTTTCCGTATTTTCTGTTGATTCGGAAAAAACTTCTCTCTTTCTAGAATTGACCACATCACTTGCTTACTATAAACGAAATCTATGTTCATAATTTGGAATGTCATAATATTTAATAAAAAACAGAGATCACCTGTTCGTTTTGATGTTAAAGTAAATGTTTTTGCGGTACTTAAGAAATTCGCCAAATTACTTTAAAGTATAGAAATTCAAGCCGAATCAAATGGAAAGTCTTATAAATTAAAAGAAAGTTTAACAATATCTGTTCGTCAAATCGCATTTACTTCATAAAATAAAAATGATAAAAAGTAATCAACGTTTACAATTAGAGGGATACAAGTAAATTCTCTCAAATTACGCTCTCTCTCACTCTCTCTCTCTCTCTCTCTCTCTCTCCCACTCTCTCTAATATTACGAAAGAATGATTTTAAGAAAGTTCTGGAATTTGTCGCCATTAGAAGACAGTGTATGAGATAGACGCTGAGCATGCCTGAAAATTTTTAAACCTTTATTGTATTGAAAAAGTAAAGCTGGGGCGAGAGAAATGAGATAAGATATGATGGACTCATGACAGCAAAACTTAATTCCTCATATTAAAATAATGTTATAAAGTTTTGAGAGTAAATCGAGTTTCTATACAACTAATGTCCTCAGGAAGTCGCCGTAGTCTAGTAGGTAGTGTATTGGCTTATTAGACGTAAAGCCAGGGTTCGAGCCCCAGGCCAGACATCAAAACAAAATATAAAAAGTATTTCTTCGGCGACTTCCTCTCAGCAGATTTCTGGCAAAAACTCTGAGAGTAAATAAAAATTGGTATGAAAAGTTTCTCAAAACTCTGTCGTTCGGAGTCGTCTTTAAACTGTAGGTCCCACCACTCATGTATAAAATTAACGCACACAACATATGTGGTGTGCGAAACTAGGTCGTAATCCTGACTGAAAGGTTCTAATGACCAATTATGCATGCATTTATGTATGTATGTAATGTAATAAACACGATCAATTAACATCGAAACATGTTGTCTACAAAAGTTGTCATAAAATTGATCAACGAAATTATGAAATTATTTTCTATCAAAAATATTGCGGAATTTTTATTTGCAGCCAATGACGTAGCAAATTAAATTGGTGTCGAAATTACCTCTCCGTATGCAATATGGCCATTTCACTACTTTAGCTACCAATCTGGTTGATTAGATTTAAGAGAGTCGAATACCAAATGCAAATGTAATGAAGGAATTTCTCTGCGGTCCCAAGCATAATTTTCAAAAACATGAGATTTGTTAAAAACATTTTAATCGCTCGAGTTTTATGGGACGTATGCTTGTACTAAAACTAAACAATTTAAAATCAAATGGAATTGGGAAAGATTTAAGGTTGATGCATACATAAAAGAGCTTGTAATGTAGATAGCATGAAAGAAGGAACAATCTCTGGAAATATAAAAATGTTGACAGAAAAATTCTAGCAAAGAATCTTATGAAAATCTTACATCAGAAAAAATAAACAAATTCTGAAAATTTGTTAACAGAAAGCATTAATAAAGACAACAAATAGATTCAATGTTAAATAATTGTTAGAAATTAATCACTTACAATGAAACGAAATCAAAAAATAATTACGGAGAAGTAACGTCAACGCTAACAGAACATTGGAAGAAACATTAAATGACATTCACGAATGAGGAAGTCTTCCAAAATTCACAACAGCGGCTTAGCGATGACTTATAGCGTCAACATTTTTGCTAGAAACGTAGGACTTTAATATTAAAATTGCCTCAGATAACATTAATCTCGAAGGAATAATGAGTTACCATCCATTGAGTGGAAGATAATTGCAATTAGTATATGAATAATTTTAACATAATTGAAATTGGTAAACCTTCTGTAAATGTGCTTAAATGCAAAAATTTTTTCTATACTCATCACATATTCAAGAGCATAATTTAAAATGCAGACTTTAGATTCAAACGTTTCTTGATAAGTTTCATTGATATTTATCGTTTTGGTATTTAATAGTCATTAAAAAAATCTCATGTGGAATTAGAGATGAGCGATCCAGTGATTTTTGAAGAACGTTGTTCTCAGTGAACGTGATTTGTTAATCACTGTTCTTTAAAACAGTGATTGTGATCACAGTATTCCAAAAGAAAACATTAATGACAATAACGTATTTTATTAAGCCGTAAGAAAGAAACAACTAGATACATACTACGAAAAGACTACTAAACAAAATCAAAGTGGTGTCATCAATGTTATTATTTTTAATGTAATTTTTTTTATATGAAGTTTAACAATTAAGTTTCACAGAAAGTTCATGTATAAAAGACAAAAGTAAATAAACAGCATCATCTAATAGTAATTCTGCCTCGCTCAAAATAAAATGAAATGAATTTGAGTATGTAACAATTTTTAAAGAACGACATTATTAGTAACTGTTATTTGGCAATTTCAATCACTGTAGTTACCAGTGAATTATCAATCACCGTGATTAAATCACAGTTCTTAAAATATCGCTCATCTCTATGTGGAATACTTACACTTACTTAATGCGTATGACGAACTGATGACAATTAAATATCACTCATACGCATGTATTTACAGCTGAATTGCGTGGTACATATGTAAGTTCTTCTTTAATGCTGTGTAAAAAAAAAATATAGAAGAGATTATTGTTGCTGCTGCAGTCTCTAATAAGATCGGGTATTTATTTTGGCCAACAGTATAACATTTTAGTCAATCATCCAGAGGTTGGATGAATACGGAAGTAAGAGAAGCGCGTTAATACTAAGATCATAAAGTCCGGTTGTAAAACAGAGCCAGGTGGAGACGAAATTGAGGAAGATGTATGTGTCTATGAACAGATAATGAACATCTTTTCATCAAAAAGCTCTTGTAAATTGTAACTGCCCCGCCACAAGGTGTCATAATTTTTGGATGTTGTTAGGTTACGTTGGAGTGGTAGCTTTGATAGCAAAGCTCACTTGAGTATGCATAGCGGCCCGTTGTAACGGCACTGGTAAGCGCAGTCTCCATACTAACCAAATTCCACCGAACTCAGCGAAGAAGTTGGTCAGAACTGCACACTAAAAGCACGACTTTCCTAAGCTGGAAACCAGCCTGAAAGATTTACGAACGAAGCTACATCCTTGACATCAACGGATGATAACTCTGTTAAGCTGGGAAGGAATGGAGAGCCAAAAAACCTAAAGTTCTGTTTCTGATGATTTGGCTTTTTTTGGTTGACTGTGGGCGACCGTCCTGTGACTTCCTATCAGCCAAAGTCACGTTCCAATGCTACTACACACCGTGGATATATTTATAATAAAGAGCAGTGCAACTACAATGATGAGTTCCTTTTTGTTCTCTGTATTCTATTGCTAACATATTATCTCTATCATCAACGTATAACGAGATTGAAGCAAGCAATTCAATTAAAACGGACCGGCATCGACGAAATAGCCCATACATTGTACCGTGTTTGTTTTGCCTTAGTTTACCAAAAACCAATCGGAAACGTAAACAAAATCGAAAACTTGAACACCCTTCGGATTTCTGTGAGTTAAATCTTCTTGACTCTCTTTATGGACCAATGACATTTTACGCATCGAATCTACGAGTTATTCTTTCAGTTTTCCACTCGCGTACTTGCCAACTTACCAGATATTGCTCATGAAATTTAAGATTGTTATTATCTGACTCTTTTGCCTACAGTTTAATCATTCACAACAAAGTGCATTCACTTTTTCAATGAAAGTTGTAAACAATTGTCTCGATTTCGTAATTCTTTGACGGTGAGCGCATTTCATATTTTAAATTTGTGTGTGCAAAGGTTTGTCTTTATATTGACATTAAACATCTAGTTGTGGTTGATTGTTTATCGTCAAATCCTAAACAAATTACGCTTTTTAGACCTTAAAATTCAAATACTTACGTAAAGTTGATCATGCGCAGTGTTCAGGTAGGCCTTATTATCCTTATCTTTATTTTAATCGCGTTTATAGTCTTTCCTCAAAATGAATTTAAATTCGAGTTTTTTCAATTATTAGAACAACCAAATATTTTCAAAATTGTAGAAATCCGTTAGTCGGATGGACAGTGGGTGTTAATTATTTACTTACTCGGTGCACGGCTAATACTTGTCAGTCAAAAAAAAAAATAAAAAATATGAAAACACATGAAACACTGTAGAGAAAAGGAAAATGAAAAATCCTGATAAATCCTTCCAAACGGTGCTATCTCTATTTATCGTAATCTTATCTTAAATAAAATAATATTGTATAGAGTAAGTGTCTTTTAGAAAATTCATGTATTTTGTCTTTCAAAGAAACGGCTATCAAAAGATGTTCAGAAAGAGACACGGTATAGTAGCATTGTTTAATTGTAGAGCGATAACACTTCGAGAATATCTGCTCAACTTTAGAAAATTTTACTCCTGTAGAGTAACAGTGCCTGATGTATAATTCATGTGCTTATTTGGTAATTTCTAATTCAATTTCAATTTCGGCCCTTTATTGTAATATTTTTTGGTATACAAATTATTATAAAAAAATTATTCAAATTATTTCGTTTACGAATTAATTCTACGTCTTCGTATCATCATTTTTACGTATTTAAGGGACGCCGAGCTACCAGAGTATGTATGCCATATTACACCTTTGTCATATGCGGTTACGCCGTATTCATCATTAAGATTACTGTTGGATAAAAAAACCAGAACTTTAATTTTGAACTCATTTGGGTCACATTAAAATAACAAACTTACCTGTAGTGACAACTCTTATACCACCATGGTACTGTAGATTGCTGTGAGCAATTAGTAGCATTCGCTTTATCGTTGTCACGATCTTTAGTTGAAAATTTCATGCCTAAATGTGGCCTTAATGAATCCCCAGCAGTTCCAGAAAAATTCCCCAATTTCTGCAATTTATACAATTCCGTTTCGTTGCCTATGCAGAGTCCATTATATTTAGCAGAAGCTCTAGTATTATTCCCATCCTCCATTACAATTAACAATTCCTGTCGTCCCTGGAAATTTGTTAGAGCGTAAAGTTTTTTCAATCCAATGAAATGTTCTGCATCAACATTTCCGAATCCTTCCTCGTAGTCCTCCCAATTACAATAGAAGTCTTCGGTGCCATCCTCTTGACTTTGTATCACCAGCCAGTCACCACATTCAGTTTCAGCATCACATTCAGCGTAAAACGGTTCATTACTGTGCTGCGTGATTAATATTTTGTAAATACCACTGCGACGAGTGCATGCCTTTGCTTCGGCTCAATTTTTTGGTAAAATTTCAGTGACGCTTTAACAATATCTGTTCGTCAAATCGCATTTACTTCATAAAATAAAAATGATAAAAAGTAATCAACGTTTACAATTAGAGGGATACAAGTAAATTCTCTCAAATTACGCTCTCTCTCACTCTCTCTCTCTCTCTCTCTCTCTCTCTCCCACTCTCTCTAATATTACGAAAGAATGATTTTAAGAAAGTTCTGGAATTTGTCGCCATTAGAAGACAGTGTATGAGATAGACGCTGAGCATGCCTGAAAATTTTTAAACCTTTATTGTATTGAAAAAGTAAAGCTGGGGCGAGAGAAATGAGATAAGATATGATGGACTCATGACAGCAAAACGTAATTCCTCATATTAAAATAATATTATAAAGTTTTGAGAGTAAATCGAGTTTCTATACAACTAATGTCCTCAGGAAGTCGCCGTAGTCTAGTAGGTAGTGTATTGGCTTATTAGACGTAAAGCCAGGGTTCGAGCCCCAGGCCAGACATCAAAACAAAATATAAAAAGTATTTCTTCGGCGACTTCCTCTCAGCAGATTTCTGGCAAAAACTCTGAGAGTAAATAAAAATTGGTATGAAAAGTTTCTCAAAACTCTGTCGTTCGGAGTCGTCTTTAAACTGTAGGTCCCACCACTCATGTATAAAATTAACGCACACAACATATGTGGTGTGCGAAACTAGGTCGTAATCCTGACTGAAAGGTTCTAATGACCAATTATGCATGCATTTATGTATGTATGTAATGTAATAAACACGATCAATTAACATCGAAACATGTTGTCTACAAAAGTTGTCATAAAATTGATCAACGAAATTATGAAATTATTTTCTATCAAAAATATTGCGGAATTTTTATTTGCAGCCAATGACGTAGCAAATTAAATTGGTGTCGAAATTACCTCTCCGTATGCAATATGGCCATTTCACTACTTTAGCTACCAATCTGGTTGATTAGATTTAAGAGAGTCGAATACCAAATGCAAATGTAATGAAGGAATTTCTCTGCGGTCCCAAGCATAATTTTCAAAAACATGAGATTTGTTAAAAACATTTTAATCGCTCGAGTTTTATGGGACGTATGCTTGTACTAAAACTAAACAATTTAAAATCAAATGGAATTGGGAAAGATTTAAGGTTGATGCATACATAAAAGAGCTTGTAATGTAGATAGCATGAAAGAAGGAACAATCTCTGGAAATATAAAAATGTTGACAGAAAAATTCTAGCAAAGAATCTTATGAAAATCTTACATCAGAAAAAATAAACAAATTCTGAAAATTTGTTAACAGAAAGCATTAATAAAGACAACAAATAGATTCAATGTTAAATAATTGTTAGAAATTAATCACTTACAATGAAACGAAATCAAAAAATAATTACGGAGAAGTAACGTCAACGCTAACAGAACATTGGAAGAAACATTAAATGACATTCACGAATGAGGAAGTCTTCCAAAATTCACAACAGCGGCTTAGCGATGACTTATAGCGTCAACATTTTTGCTAGAAACGTAGGACTTTAATATTAAAATTGCCTCAGATAACATTAATCTCGAAGGAATAATGAGTTACCATCCATTGAGTGGAAGATAATTGCAATTAGTATATGAATAATTTTAACATAATTGAAATTGGTAAACCTTCTGTAAATGTGCTTAAATGCAAAAATTTTTTCTATACTCATCACATATTCAAGAGCATAATTTAAAATGCAGACTTTAGATTCAAACGTTTCTTGATAAGTTTCATTGATATTTATCGTTTTGGTATTTAATAGTCATTAAAAAAATCTCATGTGGAATTAGAGATGAGCGATCCAGTGATTTTTGAAGAACGTTGTTCTCAGTGAACGTGATTTGTTAATCACTCTTCTTTAAAACAGTGATTGTGATCACAGTATTCCAAAAGAAAACATTAATGACAATAACGTATTTTATTAAGCCGTAAGAAAGAAACAACTAGATACATACTACGAAAAGACTACTAAACAAAATCAAAGTGGTGTCATCAATGTTATTATTTTTAATGTAATTTTTTTATATGAAGTTTAACAATTAAGTTTCACAGAAAGTTCATGTATAAAAGACAAAAGTAAATAAACAGCATCATCTAATAGTAATTCTGCCTCGCTCAAAATAAAATGAAATGAATTTGAGTATGTAACAATTTTTAAAGAACGACATTATTAGTAACTGTTATTTGGCAATTTCAATCACTGTAGTTACCAGTGAATTATCAATCACCGTGATTAAATCACAGTTCTTAAAATATCGCTCATCTCTATGTGGAATACTTACACTTACTTAATGCGTATGACGAACTGATGACAATTAAATATCACTCATACGCATGTATTTACAGCTGAATTGCGTGGTACATATGTAAGTTCTTCTTTAATGCTGTGTAAAAAAAAATATAGAAGAGATTATTGTTGCTGCTGCAGTCTCTAATAAGATCGGGTATTTATTTTGGCCAACAGTATAACATTTTAGTCAATCATCCAGAGGTTGGATGAATACGGAAGTAAGAGAAGCGCGTTAATACTAAGATCATAAAGTCCGGTTGTAAAACAGAGCCAGGTGGAGACGAAATTGAGGAAGATGTATGTGTCTATGAACAGACAATGAACATCTTTTCATCAAAAAGCTCTTGTAAATTGTAACTGCCCCGCCACAAGGTGTCATAATTTTTGGATGTTGTTAGGTTACGTTGGAGTGGTAGCTTTGATAGCAAAGCTCACTTGAGTATGCATAGCGGCCCGTTGTAACGGCACGGGTAAGCGCAGTCTCCATACTAACCAAATTCCACCGAACTCAGCGAAGAAGTTGGTCAGAACTGCACACTAAAACACTAAAAGCACGACTTTCCTAAGCTGGAATCCAGCCTGAAAGATTTACGAACGAAGCTACATCCTTGACATCAACGGATGATAACTCTGTTAAGCTGGAAAGGAATGGAGAGCCAAAAAACCTAAAGTTCTGTTTCTGATGATTTGGCGTTATTTGGTTGACTGTGGGCGACCTTCATGTGACTTCCTATCAGCCAAAGTCATGTTCGAATACTACTACACGCCATGGATATATTTATAATAAAGGGCCGTGCAACTACAACGATGAGTTCCTTTTTGTTCTCTGTATTCTATTGCTAACATATTATCTCTATCATCAACGTATAACGAGATTGAAGCAAGCAATTTAATTAAAACGTGTTTGTTTTGCCTTAGGTTAGTTTAGGTTAGAGGATGTATACTTGTCAATTAAGACAAGTACAGTACACGGAGGTCGAATTAACCCATTGTATAACGTTCTAGATTCTCACACAACTTATGTTGTGTGTGTTAATTTTATACATGAGTGGTGGGACCTACAGTTTAAAGTCGACTTCGAACGACAGAATTTTTGAGAAACTTTTTCATGGCAATTTTATTTACTCTCAGAGTTTTTGCCAGAAATCTGCTGAGAGAAAGTCGCCGAAGAAATCCTTTTTGTATTTTGTCTTGATGTCTGGCCCGGGGCTCGAACCCTGGCTTTACGTCTAATAAACCAACACACTACCTACTAGACTACGGCGACTTCAGTTTAGTTTACTAAAAACCAATCGGAAACGTAAACAAAATCGAAAACTTGAACACCCTTCGCATTTCTGTAAGTTAAATGTACTTGACTCTCTCTATGGACCAATGACATTTTACGCATCGAATCCACGCGTTATTCTTTCAGTTTTTCACTCTCGTGCTTGCCAACTTACCAGATATTACTCATGAAATTTAAAATTGTTATTATCTGACTCGATCTACAGTTTAAATATGAGACAATGCCATAGCTTAGGTTCAGTCAACATAACGCAACAGACATTAAGGAAATCATGAAATAATACTACTAATCAACCGGAGTAATTTGGAAACCTTAAAAACTTATTCTTTTTCCTACTGTTTAATCACTCACAATAAAGTGCATCGTGTTATCAATAATTTACAAAAAAAGTTGTAAACAAACATCCCGATTTCGTAATCCTTTGACGGTGAGCTCATTTCGTATTTTACGTTTTTGTGTGCAAAGGTTTGTCTTTATATTGACCCTTAACATCCAGTTTATCGTCAATTCTTAAACGAAGTGAACTTTGTAGGCTTTAGAATTAAATTTCTTACATAAAATTCGTCATTCGGAGTGTTCATGTAGGCCTTATTGCTGTGTACGTTATTCAATCTTCATTTTAATTTAGTTTAAAGCCTTTCCTTACATTAAAGGTGGTCGAAATGAATTCAAATTTTGGTTTTTTTTCAATTATTAGAACAACCAAATTCCAGAAATCTATTAATCGGATAGACAGTGGTTGTTTATTATTTACTTACTCGGTGCAGGGCTAAAACTTTTCTGTGAAAAAAAATATGAAAACACATGAGATAAAGTAGAACAAAGAAAATTGAAAAAATCCTGAAAAACGTTTACAGAAGGCGCTGTCTCTATGTATCGTAATCTTATCTTAAATGCAATACTGTTGTGTAGTATAAAACGCTTTTAGAAAATTCATGTATTTTTGTCACTCGAAGTAACGGCTATCAATGGATGTTCATAAACTGGCACGGTGTAGTAGCATTGTTAAATTGTACAGCGATAACACTTCGAGAATATCTGCTCAACTTTAGAAAATTGCATTCCTGTGGAGTAACAGTGCCAGATGTATAATTTGTGTTCTCATTTGGTAATTTTTTATTCATTTTACAATAATTTTTTGTATACAAATTATTTTAAAAAAATTATCAAAATTATTTCGTTTACGAGTTAATTCTACGTCTTCGTATCATCATTTTTACATACAAGGGACGCTGTGTAACCTCTAAATGCATACCAATTAATTCCCTTAGAATGAGTGTTGTCGCCTTAATTACCATTAAGATTACTGTTGAGTAAGAAAGCAAAACAATAGTATTGAATTCATTAGGAATACATTAAAAAAAATTACCTGAAATGACAATTTTTATACCACCATGCCCCTGTAAATTTCTCAGCGCAATTACCAGAATCAATGTCGTTGTCACGATCTTTAGTTGAAAATTTCATCCCTAAATGGTGTGTTAATGAATCCCCGGCAAATTAGTTAGAGCATAAAGTTTTTCAATCCAATGAAATGTTCTGCCTCCACATCTCCAAAGCCTTTCTCGTAATCTTTCCAATAGCGAAAGAAGTCCTCGGAACCGTCTTTGCGACTTTGTATCACAATCCAACCGCCACCTTCAGTTTCTGCATCACATTCGACATAAAATGGTTTCTTACTGTGCTGCGTGACAAGAATTTTATAAATGCCACTACATCGAGTGCATGCCGTTGCTTCGGCACAATTTTTTGGTAAAACTTCAGTGACGCTTTAGGGAACAAAAAAAAAATTAAAAAATAGTTTCTATATCGTATTTTATTTAAATTATTCAAATTGTAGTTTTAACTTGTAAAGCATGTGAATATACCGCACACCTAGTCCAATAGTGACTCAACTGAAAATGTTTAATTTTTTTTTGTTGATGAAAATGATCATTTTGACTTGAGTCCCTTTGGACTGGCTGTACGATGTGTTCTACAAATTAGTATTTTATATGCGATATTAATGTAACTAAATTCTAATAATCATCACTACTACACTGAGCTGTGCTATCTTAGAATAGAATAAAATTATAGTTTTTCTTACCATTTTTTGGGTAAAACATCATAACGAATATCAAAGAATTCCAGATCTGTGTGAAGAGAATAAAAGAGAAAATATTCATGGTTTCGCATAATTTAAGCAAATAAAACTCACCCCTAGGGGAAGCGTTCGATCCATTGGGACATTCTTGAATACTAAAAATAATACAAATTTTTTTTCTTTGTTAGAATATTTGATAGAAATTAAGTTTAAATGTTACCTTGACTTTAAATCGTTTATTGTTTCTTTCATTTCTTTGAAATCGGCTAATATTTTTTTCACTGCTTTCGTACCGCCCTCAATAAGTAATTTGTCACACTGAAAACAAATTTAAAAGAAACGAAATTAATGTTGCCATCTCTATTTTTAGCTATAATTGTAAGCAAGTTACATTCACACATACACGGTGGTTGAAGAATCGAAATGAATAATCCAATAACAAAGAAATAATTTTACTCTTAAAGAAATTCAGAGTGTCTGCAAATAAGACAAAAGTGTAGGCGTCAAAGCTTTTAAAACCAAAGGTCTACGTCATCAGAAACATTTGCATTCGATTCAACCGAAGGTATGCACTTCAAAACTTCGAACTAATTAACACAACGAAAACTAAAGGCGTGTTCTAGTGGAACAAAACCAAGATCATTATATACGTTATCATTAGGGGTCGGAACATTAATATTAACAAATTTGCATTGAGGGTGTTTAAATCAACATCAGGAGAAGTATTATGACACTTTTGTCCGACACCAATCTCGAGGATTACATTCCATTTAGCTTTCTTATCCAATATGGAAGAGAATTTCCTGCCGTAAAATAATGCTTTTTGCAATTTTAATGCGTTTGGTAACTTCGCTACGGTACCAACGCTTTTAGGCAATGTGTCGCTTATTATTGAAACGAACAATTGCTGTAAAGAACCACGAAAAAGCGAAGGAAGAAACGTGGCGGTATAGTAAATAACACGATGCTTATTGTCTCTAATAGAAGTTGGGAATAATATTTTCATTTTATTTCTAAATCAGTCAAGGATTGTGCGAAAACAAGGACATACAAGTCCATAAGCTTCTTATTTACAATGAAAAAATTTTTAAAAACTGTGAATATTTACGAAAAGGGATTTAGAAAGGATGTTAATGATAAACTATTAAACAAAAGTACTGGCTGGTGCAAGTCACAAGAATGGGATTCGAATTTAACAAACACTGTTCCTCCTTACATTTATCGAGGTTTGTCAAGCCTTGAATTAATACCTAAATTGTAGTTGAACTTATTGAGGGCTTCTTTCTTATTTGTTACAAATTCACTCGAAAGTATTTTTCATTCATGAGATGACGTATGCCACCGATTGTGCCGATCGGACATAAATTATTTCAATTTGAACAAAGTCATGATCTCATCTGGGATGACGCCCGTTGATCATCTACATCAGCAGGAGTAATCAAATCAAGACAAAAATTTATAATTTTACATCCAATAATTGATCTGTTTGTATAAGCAAGCGGTGAAAAAATCAAATCGAAAATAAACTTGATTTTAAAGTCCTAATGTTGATGCATTTAATAATGCAAAGTAACATTTGGTGGAATCCATTTCATATTTCTCACAAATACAAAGTTCTCCCACTTCTATACTGTTTATACCACCGCAAACCATCTTCAAAAGTTTTCAAAAGTTAACGATTTGAATTATGTTGTGGCCAGCTAGTGCCTTCAATAATTTTCTCCATACTCTTTTGATAGTCATTACAACACAGCGTCATTTAGATTAAGTCAAAGAGAATTATATTGCCTCAGTTGTTCTCGGTGTCCATATTATGAGTGACTACAATCGTTGTTTGTTCGGTCAGTTATTGAAGAATTTTTATTTCTATTCACCGCTTTTCTTATTGTTATAGTCTTCTGAGACTTCAATTGCAGTGTTTCCCGTTGATACCCTGAGTTTTCATTGTTTTTTTACCCGTCTAATAATATTTTTCTTTCTTGTAGTTGCACAACAAACCAATTTTAATTTTTTAATATGTCGTAACCAGTTTGTGGTGCAAACCAGTTGGATTATATCCCAAGATGTCTTTATTCACGGCCTTTTTGAATTTCCTTAATCCCTTCCGTACTGTTTCGTCACACCACGGACATAGACTTGTTATGAGATGAATTCATAGATCTGAACCTAATTTGAACATTTATAACTTAAATAATCAACTATGTATAGTTTTAGTACATTTTATATTCACAACTTTAATGTATGTGAATGTAACAATCACTCAATAAATGAATATCAAATAAACAACAACACTAAATACAGATCTCCAGCTTTATATAGCACAGAAAATATCAGCAAATAATGGCAGGTGATGTTTGTGAAACTTCGAATGAAATCCGAAATGAAACCTTATACACGACTACACACCAACAATGAAATATGCCTAGTTTAAGAACATTTTATGATCTTTGGAAGTTCTTTTAGTCGAATTTTATATTTTATCTGTAAGTTACTAAAATTGTTCATTATCATGTGAACAAAACAAAAATCAGCTGAAAAAAGGAAAATGTTTTATGAACCGAAAGGAACAGAGATTAATATTAAATCATTTTTACAATGTAAGAACATTTGCTTGACACACTGTATAACATATGTATGTATATTAGTATGTTAAATGTGAGCACCCAAATTAAAATAGTAGCTCCACAATTATATTCCCAATTAATGTGTACTCAATACAAAACATACAAAAAATAGACTTATTTGGAAATTCATGCTCATATATTCACTTCATTTACACTCTTGCTAGTTGACATGTCACTACAAACGCACACCTTAAATTAGTTCAAATTCACACCCTGTAAAGCTTTTTCAGGGTAAAAGGTGAATAATCTGTACATGCATGTGTAAAGGTACAAACTGTAAAACTTCTTTTCCTGCTTAACTAAAACAGACAAGCAGATGATAACAACCGATGTGTTCGATAGAACAAACGATAACTACATACGCAAATAAATATTTCTTGTTTT
Source organism: Sarcophaga variegata (assembly GCA_932273835.1). NCBI lineage: Eukaryota > Metazoa > Arthropoda > Insecta > Diptera > Sarcophagidae > Sarcophaga > Sarcophaga variegata. The sequence goes on from OW026359.1 coordinate 40,145,005, forward strand.
TTATCTTACTTGGCACATGAAGTATTTTTACTGAATCCATATTTATACTGCACTGAGGAGTAACAAATGCGTTTTCATCATTTTGTCGCGAAACTCAGTGTTTTTATTTTCTTTTCAAGTCATGCTAATGAAATTTGTTGAAATTTTGACGAATGCCTGTTGCCCAGATTACCTAAGAGGCAGAAAAAAAGACATCGACTTCGGAAATAAAAAATAAATAATAATCAAATAATAAAAAACAAAAAACCAATATTCAGTTTTACACAATAATTAACCTCGAACATTAACAGATTGCGTTCATTTTCGAACACCACAAAACTGACTTCACACTTTCAGAACACAGTGCGTCCATTTATTAACAATTTGCAAACAACAAAAAAGAGTTTTTCAACATGTTGCGATATCGATAAGCACATTTTCCAAATTTAAATATTTGTATGCAAAGCTTTCTCTATTGACGTTTAACATCCAGTTGCAGATGTTAATGTTAGTGTTGCTCAAATTATTCATTCTCCATGTAGATTTCCTTTACATTTAAGCTGTTATCAGTTGAATGGTAAGATATGCACTTTAATATATTTTAAACAAGATTTTAGAAAATAAAATAATTTACCACGTAATATTCACTTCAATACAAGCAAACACCAAATATTTTAAACATTTAGGGTGATGATGCAATTCTAATGTCGGATTCATGTTCTTTGAAAAAGAATGATGATTTTTCAAAATTTGTAATTATACGATTTAAATTGAATTTTGAAAAATAAATGAATATTATTGTTCGCTGATTAATAAAATATTGCAGGCTCGGTACCCACACCGATTAAAATTTATTCACGTATGTACCTCTTCCAACTGAGGTGTATAAAAATCCGACGCGATTAGTATGACGGTAAAATTAATTAAAAATCCAAATATTTTCACACTACGGAACATTTGGATTTAAATTTCTGTTAATTCACGTATTCATCTGCACGAAAGACCGTTTTACACTGAATGATGGCTTAAGAAATTCTAGTTTATATATGAAGACTAAGTGTGCAAATGCATGTCGTCACCTAAAATGCAAACGGCCTTACCTCACATTTTAAAAATAAAATGTACGATTTTTTATCAATGACATATTCATCAATATTATTCTAAAAAACAAAAATAAACACATGGATGTGTAGCGGAATAAAGTGAAATTTAATCTCGTTTGGCGGTCTCAGCTAGTGACCTCCCTGTGGTAATAAATTTTTCTGAAACCAAAAACCGTAACTAAATACTAACTTTAGACAGCTTTACTTGCAAATTGATCGTTTAATTTCTTCGAGAGAATACTCTTTAGTAAATTTATGGATCAGATGGAATTATGAATATGTCATCAAAATAAAGCAACCTGTTAAAAATCTCTATGAGGCTTTCTTTGTGTATTCTGAACACAATTTCAATCTACGATAGTTTTAAAACACATACTTTTAGTTGCTTCACCAGCAACTTATTATTATTATTGATCTTATCGATGGTCTTGGAAAAAATGAAGAACTTTCTGAGCAGTTTTAGTGAAGTTATCAAGTTCTTGTATTCCAACGACCAGGCACATCGGTATGAAAATAGGTTTCCCTCAATTTTATCTCAAATAAATCCCTAATCAGACTTATGCTTGACTAGATTATAAATCATGAATTGATGAACTTGAAGATTAATTTCTCAATAATATGAATTCGATTTAGATTGTGGTACATATTATGTTTACTGCTTGCGTACCTATGCACAATAATAATCGCAATTCATATTTTGCATTTTCAATATCATTTTCCACATCAGATCTCCATTTGAGAGGAGTTATTTGCCTATTTGAAGAACAAATATGTTTCACTTGGATAATTTCGAAATTTTCAATTCAGAATAATAAGATTATTTTAATATTCTTAGGACATTGGATAACAATGATACAATTATAATTTCATTTTACTTTATTTGCTTGCATTACAAGAATCAAAATTAATTCAACTTTGAAAGTCTGCCTCAATATATATGTACGTACGTTTTAGGTATTTTGCCATTTTCGTGAATAGATTTTCTTTTGACAAATTGTGCAATTTTATCTTCATCTGTTGTTTTCTCAAAAACTATTTGAACAGAATTAAAATTAATGACAAATGCCCATGATCGGACTTTTTAAAAAATATTTTGAGGAGCATTGTTTGAAATTCTAGGCAGTAGGTATGTACATCGGTCGTTACGAGCATCCAACGAGGCTTTGGACATAAATCTTCTGTAAAATTAGTTAAAGATGTCATAAGAGACGAATTCGATACCACGAAAGCGGTGTTCATATGTGTTGGCAATTGCCAATGCGTTGCAATTTACTAACGTTTAGTCAGGTCTCCTCACGGTTATCTTTAAGCACTTTTCTCTTTGGAGGCGTAGATTTTCTTTTTTTTAATAAAATCCCTACTTTTGGTAAAAGAAATGAAAATTTGTTTGTGAACCTTGTAGGCTTGTTGTGATGAAATACTTTAGAACTAATGAAAAATTCATTATTGGCCGTTTGCATTTTATGGGACGATATGTAAACAGAAAAATACTTTGTATATAATCTTATTTGGCTTATCAAATCAAATTTGAATTGACGACTCCAACTTTAGACGTTTGTTTCTATGGTGCATAGATCCGATAAGAAAAGTTTTGCAGGCATTCTATGGGGCAAGGGGTGTAAGTTTTAAATTTATTTCACTGCACATACATATTCTGTGTGTATGATAGACACTGCAAGAGCCAACAAAAAAAATATTCTGGTACCTTCATATCATCCTTCATATCCAGACGAGGCATTTGCTTTTTTTGTTTTAAAAGTATTGTTGACATCATTGAATTTTATTTTTTAATTCGTACCTTTCGGTGTAAATTATTGTTCAGTTTTTTAAAACTGTTTTGTGATTTCCTTTTTTTGCCTTATCTGTTGAATGTAAGATTATTTTCATTTGATTGGTGTTTTCTATGGGGAGCGATGGTTAATTATGTAACAAGTTGAAAATTTTTTGTTTTTTTTTAAGGAAATGTTAATTTAATCAAACCTGTTTCCGCACGAGAATAAAAAATACTTAAATCTATATTTGAAAATAAAATTTCTCTCTAAATTACTTTATTAAACTTGAAATACATATGATTTTTTGTAATAGAAAACCGGCAAATAATATGTAATGAAGGAAAACATATTTTAAAGATGAAACAAAACGGTGTACTTTAAAAGCCAGTTTCATAAATTTCTATAAGAGCGTATGACATTGTGAACGAATGAAATGCCACTTTATTCTTAAAGACGTAATCATTGCAATTATTTAGGGACGCAGTAGAAAATTTGTACTTGATTTTCTTTTTTTTCTATTAAAATCGTACTTTTTTATATTCTCTTACTTATTTGGTTATACTCGAGATATCAAAAATAAATAAAGAATTTCAATTGAATTTTCTTATTTTTATGAAACTGAAAACCAAACACAAGGAGAAAAAAAATTTTAAAATTGCTGGAAATAAATTTTTTAAGTTTTTTTTAACCAGGTAAAGTAACAAAGTTAAGGAAATTGTAATTGAAATCAATTTTTAATAAAATGATGAACGTACGGTTACCTGGTGTCTTTCGTAGTGATATTACAGAAAACCCACAAATATATTTAAAAATATTCTGGAATTTTGCTGAACTAAATTCTTGGATGAAAAAAAATAAAAAAAAAAATAAATTAAAAACAAATGCTGTACAAGCAGCAGGTTTCATGCTAGAAAATATGTAAAGTGATAATAATCGGATTCTAATTGTGTTATTCTTCCAATAAATGACTTAGAAAATCTTTGCAACAGAAATGTTTTAATCGTAAAACGGCCAATTAAAATAGTTTTAGTTTTAGTTCTAAACCACTTGTGTTATTGGGGTTGGACTCAAGTGGGTTCCATAATCTCTTGAAGTTTTAGTTCTCGATCTCCCGGCCCTATATCGTCAAGTTTTTCAAGTTTTTCAAACATAAGCACCTCAACCTGACGTTCAGGATGTTCTTATCTTATGTAGTAGTTTCTCTCAGTAAACCACTGCTTTATCATTAAAAATGACGATGAATGTATTTATCAAGCAAAGCCTTGGTTTAAGTGGTGTTTTCATTTTGTTTTCAAATTACTTTGAACTCTGCTAATACTGGCCGTTAAACGTAAATTAAATGACGCTATAATAATAAATTTAATAAGGGGTTTACGAAAAAGAACTAAAGCATATAATTTTTTTTTCTTTTTTTTTCACCCATATTTATTAATTTTAAAATATTTAATATAAAAAAAAAATCGAACATTGCAAATTAATGACGTATGCTGACGATGTGCAGGTTTTTACAAGCTGTAGCATTTGTAAGTGGACCGATCTGTAGGAATTAAAAATGATAAATATAAATTATAAATTACCGCAAACTTTCGAAAGGGCTCCCGCTAATGGTCTAGGAATTAACCCCTCTAAATCTAAATATTTAATTATTCAGGACAAATCATTGCAACTTAATTACCACCCGGTTTTGTTTTTGTACAGTCAACCCAGTGAGTTTGCAAACCTCGCAAAAAAAAATTGAGAATTTACTTCAGCATCACGCTCACATGATCTAGCCATATTAACTTCATCAATGCACGTCCATAAATGTTCGAATTATTGTATCTAATTTTAGCATACTTAAGGCCTACTTTACTACATTTGTGTGAACTTTTCGACAGTTGTGATAGCATTAGCAAAAGAGAACATAATTCTTTATGTATATGATTTTGAGCAGATTTGATCACATTACTTTATACGTTGACCCAATACACTCTATGGTATGAGTCTTTTCAATTTTTTAAAGAAAGAATTTTAATATATCTGTATAAAATAATTTACATTCGTCACCTATTTTTTGCGTGACTGATTTTTGTCAAATCTTGACAGAGGTAAAGGATTACTTAGTTTTAGCTATAGCTGTATACACGCCAATTTTTTTACATACAATAATTCTCTAAGTTAACCATAAATATTAGGGATTGCCAGTCGGGGATCCCGAATGACGAAATCACGGAAAGATTTCACAAGATTTCACAAATCTCGAATCTCAGGATTTCTTTAAACTTGTCCAGGGATTTTCAGGATTGCAAATTTTTTATGTACTTTAAGAAGAATCGTTATTTTTTGTTTATTATTGCGTTAAATAAGTGAATCTTACAATAATTAACTGAATATTATATGATGTGATATTTGAAAGAATTTATCTGCCGGCTAATGTGTTTATCATCTGTGAGACTCTCGTACGAATTTATAAGAATTTTTTTAGGTTTCTGAAGCCAAAAGTGTTAAAACGAATGCAAATAAAATGAATTGCAGGTCACTTCTTTAATGAAAACAACCATTTGTTTACAACTGGGTATTCGAAAATGTTCTTTTGCCAATTGGATCAAAAGTTAAACATCGCTTCAATATATTTTAAATGAAATTTATTAAACAGAATACGTGCTCTTCTAATCGATAACAGCTTGTCATTAGTTTGTTAAGCGAAAAAACAGTTCTAATATCGTTCAATAGGCCACATGGAAAATTTAAGTTTCCGAATAAGCATATTGTGATCGACCGTATCGAAAGCTTTCGAATGATCCAGGAGAACTAAAAAGTTCACATCGCCATTCTCAAAGGCCTGTCTGACATTCTCACTAACATCCACTAGAGCAGTAATACAACTATGGCCTGATCGAAAGCCAGATTGCATTCTAGAAAGGAGATTGTTCAGATCGATGTAACTCATCATTTGCATATAAAGTATCTTCTCAAGAACCTTCGAGAGAAGCATATGATGGCAATTGGTCGATAATCCCCATTAGACTTGCGCACCGGAACTATTTTTGAATGCTTCCACTTTATTGGATACGTGCCGGACATAATAATATTATTAAACAGATGAGTCAAAAAAGGAAGTATCATGGGTAAAATTATTCTTATAAATTTAGGGTGCATGTTATCGCTCCCAATTGAATTAGATTTCACCATGAAAACAGCCGACATCACATCATACTGGGTGACACATTCAAACTTAAACTTGTCATGCCCAGGTAAATCAGTTTTAGAACCAATAACAGATTCAGAATGATCACTATGAAAGCCATAGAAACCTGAGTCAGCTCGCACCGTGGGGATATTCACAAAGGATTTATTAAGGACATTAGGATCCATTTGACAACTTGTATTCCTGTGCGCATCACACCCACCAATCTCTCGAATAGTTCTCCAAGTCTGCCTAGTTTCCATTGCAGAGTCAAACCGTCTAGAATAGTATTCCATTTTCGCACGTCTGATACACTTGTTCACATTCGCCCTTGCGGCACTATATTGTTATTTCAACTCAGCTGTCCTAAATCTCTTCCACCTTGAATAAGCAAGATCCCTCAGATCAATGGCACGTTTGATGGAGTTCGTAAACCAGGGTTTCTGCCTATTAGAGATCCTTTTAAATCTTATAGAAACAGTCGCATCAAATAAAATCCGTATATTCTCCTCCCAAAAAGAGGACTGCATATCGACGGAGGGCATATAATACAAATCGTTCCAAGCAATTTGCGCAAAACGTTCACGTAGAAGATCGCCGTCCATATTTCTAAAATCTCTGTAGCTGTAAATTTGTTCAGAAAATAGAGGTTTAAAATCATATGTCAAAAATAACAAATCATGTCTTGAAAAACAAGGTGCAGACACGTGATCATACAATAAAGTCCTCAAATTATTCGTTACAAAAATTATGTCTATGAGTGTACTAGACGTCGAATTGTGGTGCGTAGGTGTGGTGGTATTAATACAGCCAAGACCTAGGGATAGCATGTAGTTGGTGAGAGAAGATTCCGACAAACAGACCACAATGTCCTGGTATTCGATTGTCAGGTTCCCAATGACATCCGAGAAATCACAAAACGATATCCTATTATTCGGTCGGTATACGCACCCAACCAATATTTTTCTACCATATGAAAAACTTCAATTAAGATAAATTCAATATTGATTGTGAATGACGATTTCACACGGACTCTACAAATTAGACCTTTTCTCACAAATATGGCAACCCCGCCCCCACGACTCTCCCTATCATTCCGGAAAACCTGATATCCCTCTGGGACTATAAGACCGCCAGGGATCGAATTCGAAAGCCAGGTCTCAGAAACACACACAATGTCCATCCCCGAATTTTCAAAAACTAATCAAAACTCGTCCAACTTCCTGTTCAGACTTTGGGCATTAATATGCGAGATTGTAAGTTAAGTCACGTCATGTATCTCGCCAATATTCTGACCATATTCATTGTTATATCTCTGGAGCTTCCACTCAAAACATCGGCAATAATCATAAAATAAATATAAACTTGTAATTGGATAAACACAACGCTAATAGATTCGTGGAAAATAAAAAAGTAAAAATACATGTCTACAAGGGAAAAAAAGGATTGAGTAAATGTTTAAAATAATATGAATAATAAAATAATAATAACATATAATAAGAAAAAGAAAAACAATTGGATTAATTATAGAAAAAAATTTACAAATAATATAATAATAAATGTAGAAAAATTCAGGCATCAGTTCGAAAAAGCTGATCTAGCTGCTCGGGAAAATTCAACTGCATCAATTCAATTCACAAGCATCACAAATTTTCACATAAACAACTCCTCGGCGCGTAAAGACTTATTTAAGCCGACCATTCTTTTTCATAGCAAGCGCATTCTTAAAGATACCATGATAGTGTGGTGTCTGGTTTTCATTTATATAAAAAATTGAGTTGCTGTCAAAGCCGGCGTTAGATAAACGTAATGGCGAATTGCTTTTGCGACGGAAATCAGCGGCACATTTCAATATGAAATTTTTATAATACGGGGAGTCAAATTTAATAACAATTGGCAGATCCTCATTATTAGGAGTTCGAAGTTTAGGATTTCGTATGCGGAAAATGCTCTTACAAGAAGGTTTGGCAATATTTAGGGTATTACATATGTGTCCAAAAATTTTATTTAAATTTTCATCCTTAGTAAAAGGTAAGCCAGTAATACGTATGTATCTCCGAGGCCACAGAAGAGTTCGCATGTTTCAGACATTCTAATTTCAAAGCTTTAAATTAAGTTCAAGAATAGTGATTCTGGCAGCTTCCAAGCCTGAAATCCTATCTCCACGATCATTAATCTCATGCTTCATTTCATTTTTAATTTCATTTTTCGCCTGTTCAAGTATTTCATTTTTGAAAGTAAAAAATTTTAGTTCGATCTCACCCATTAAGCTGTTTTTGGCCTCCGTAATCATATCCTTTATAAGCTCAGTTTGTTGTTTAATGTACTCGTCCTGTTTCGTGAATTTATTATCCAGCCAATTCCAAAAACGAACCCGAATGGATGCATCATTGGCATTTGAAAACAAAAATTCGGCTCTTGATGGGGAGTCAGTAGGCATTTCATCTTCAACAGCTAACTTTTTTGCTGGGCGTGTACTCAAATTTAGAAAGAAGCTTTTTTTTTTTAGAAGCTTTTAAAAAAGATTTGCAAAAAATTATAGTAGACCACAAACTAACTCTTGATGCTATTTTCAACGCGGACGAAACTGGTCTCTATTGGAAAATGCTACCAGATAAAACGTTTGTACATGCTGGGGAAGCTAGTGCTCCTGGAAGAAAGAGAGGCTAACACTTCTACTCTGCGCCAATGCATCTGGAACAAAGAAAAATAAACCTCTTCTTCTTGGAAAAGCAAAAAAACCCAGCCCGTTTCGTAACAAAGTGTTGGCATTAAATTACCTACATATAAATAAAGCGTGGATGAATGCTGGAATATTTAAAGTCTGGTTTTATGAAATGTTTGTCCCGGAGGTTAGTATGATCTGTTTCACTGCCCTTTTTTATGAGTTTTTATTTTTTTACAGGTGGAATGTTTTTTGGAGTCGAAATCCCTTCCCATAAAAGCTTTACTAATCCTCGATAATGCCCCAAGTCACCCACCGGAAGATCAATTAGTAAAATTTACTAAAGATGGTAAAATTTGAACGATATTCATGCCTCCTAATGTAACACCGCTTATCCAACCAATGGACCACAATGTCATACGTTTAGTTAAATTACAGTATAGAAACAGGCCACTGTCTAAAATTATCTCTTCAGGAGCTGATGACATAACAACATTTTTAAAAAATCTCAATCTATATGATGCAACGTCAATGATAAGTCTTGCCTGGAAAAATGTACAAGCGGATACGTTGGCAAACTGTTGGGATAAAATCTTAAAGTCAAGTAATGACGATTTTGACGAGGAGGATGATATTCCTTTAGCTTTTTACATTACTACAGATGGAGGAAATTGTCAATATTAGGCGAAGTAATAGGCTCTTAAGTTCAGTATGTCCGGAGGTAAGACTCATTTTACTTGCAAAGATAAATTAAAAATTTAGGTTTATATTGTATATTTTTAGATAACTTTTACTGCAGATGATAAAAATTGTTGGAATAGAGATGAATGTGAAGAAAATGATGAGAAGGAAGACGATGAAAACAATGATCCTGAAGAAATTGTGTACATTACACAAAAAACTAAAATAAGACATGTAGATGCAATAAATAGTTTTGAAACTTGCATTTTATGGAGTCAGCAGAACAATATAGATTGTTTAAAGTCATTGCTCTTGCGAGAAATTCAGGAAGAAACAGTCCAAAAAAGCTTACAACTAGGACAAAAACAAACTTTAATAAACGATTTTTTCCAGTATTCCTAATCTTTACTATGAGATGTAAAAAAATTGTAATTTGGAGGAATATGTAAATTGTTTTTATGATCTCATTAGTTTGTTAAGATTAAATGTAAAATACCACCTTCATAAAATGAATATAAATATTTCTTTTGTTTATATAATTAAAATAAAATGATTTTAAAAAGTCTCGATATAACGAATTTTTCGATTTAACGAAAGGGCCTGACAATATATCGTTCGTTAAACCGAGGTTTGCCTGTATATTGTTTTTGTAAAAAATTAAGCAAAAGGCGGGAGAACAAACACTTGTTATGTGTATATTTATGTTGATAATTGTTGTTACATATTATAATTGTTGTTGTATTATATATGTTATTAAGTTTTATTATATTTAGATTTGGATTTGTTTAGTTTATAATATATTAGTTTAATTATTTATGTTGTTATTTACGTATAGTTATTATGAAGCTGTTTCCGTACACTTGCAGAGAGTTTATGTTTATTTAGAATATTTAATTTAATTCGTATATTATTTATTTATTGATTTATTACATTTAGCTTAAATGCCTTTTTTGCACGCAAATTTTACAATGCACACTTTTAACTTTTATTTTTAAATTTAAATCAATCACGACGACGATTGCAATGTATATTTCTGCTAATTCACGTATTCAACTGCACGATAACCCATTTCAAAATGAATGATGGCTTAAGAAATTCTAATTTATATATGAAAACTAAGTGTGCGAATGCATGTCGTCACCTAAAATGCAAACGGTCTTATCTCACATTTTAAAAATAAAATGTACGATTTTTATTACTCTCAGAGTTTTTGCCAGAAATCTGCTGAGAGGAAGTCGCCGAAGAAATACTTTTTGTATTTTATTTTGATGTCTGGCCTGGGGCTCGAACCTTGGCTTTTCGTCTAATGAGCCAACACACTATCTACTAGACCACGGCGACTTCTACAACTCTAATACTTGCATTTAATAATCTTATAAATGAATAGAATGTGTTGGCAATTGGCAATGCAGTGTAATTTACTAACGTTTAGACAGATCTCCTCGCGTTTATCTTTAATAACTTTTCTCTTTGGAGGCGTAGATTCTTTTTATAAAATCCCTTCTTTTGGTAAAAGAAATGAAAATTTGTTTTGGGGAAATACTTTAGAACTAATGAAAAACTCATTATTGGCCGTTTGCATGTTAGGGGACGACATGTAAAAACAATAATAATTGTACGTTTGTTTTTATGGTGCATTGATCCGATAAGAAAAGTTTTGCGGGAATTCCGTGGAAGTGAAACAAATGAAAAAACCGAGGCCTTTGCTTTTTTATTTTAAAAGTATGGTTGACATAATTGAATTTTTTTTTTAAATTCGTAACTTTCGGTGTAAATTATTGTTTACTTTTTTAAAACTGTTTTCTGATTTCCTTTTTTTTTGCCTTATCTGTTTGATTATTTTCATATGAATGATGTTTTCTATGGAGAGCGATGGTTAATTATGTTACAACTTGAGAATTATTTTTTTTTTTTTGAGGAGATGGAAATTTAATCAAACTTGTTTAAGAACGAGAATGAAAAATACTTAAATCTATATTTGAATTTAAAATTTCTCTCCAAACTTGAAATATATATGATTTTTTGTCACAGAAGAATGTATAGGAATGTGTGACATTGTGAACGAATGAAATACCACTTTATTCTTAAAAACGTAATCATTGCAATTTATTTATTTATATTGTACTTGCTTTTTTTCTTTTTTTTCTCTTTTCTTTCTATTAAAATGGTACTTTTTAAATTCTCTTGGTTATACTCGAGATATCAAAAATAAATAATTAATTTCAATTGAATTTCCTAATTTTTATGAAACTGAAAACCAAACACAAGGAGACAAAAAAAAAAATTTAAATATCAGTGGAAATAAATTTTGTACGTTTTTTTTGAGCAGCTAAAGTAAATTAGTTACGAAAATACAGTTAAAAACAATTTTCAATAAAATGTAAACCCATATCTGAAGAAAACTGTCATGATGATGATGAATGATGAACTTACCTGGTGTTTGTCGTAGTGATATTACAGAAAGCCCACAAATATATTTAAAAATATTCTGGAATTTTGCACTAAATCCTTGTATGAAAAAAAATATCGAAAACCAATTCTGTACAAGCAGCAGGTTTCATGCTAGTAAACATATAAAGTGATAAGAATCTAATTTTAATCGCGTTGTTCTTCCAATAAATGTCTTTGAAAATATTTGCAACACAAATGTTTTAATCGTAAAATGGCCAATTAAAATCGTTTTAGTTTTAGTTCTAAACTACTTGTGTTATTGGGGTTGGACTCCAGTGGGTTCCATAATCTCTTGAAGTTTGTCAATTGTTTCAAGCATAAGCACCTCAACCTGACGTTCAGGACGTTCATATCTTATGTAGTAGTTTCTCTCAGTAAACCACTGCTTTATCATTAAAAATGACGATGAAGCGTTCTATTGTATTTATCAAGCAAAGCCTTGGTTTAAGTGGTGTTTTCGTTTTGTTTTCAAATTACTTTCAACTTTACTGATACTGGCCGTTAAACGCAAATTAAATGACGCTATAATAATAAATTTAATGAGGGGTTTACGAAAAAGAACTCAATCATATTATGAAAGAAAACGGAAGACAATTGACATGACGCTAATAAAGGGAACATTATGCTAAAAAAGTATAATGTGCTAATAAAGCGAATCTTGTATGAAAGACTGACTGATATGGCATTCAAAAACCGTAAAATGATCCCAAAGAGGATCGGAATAAATTAAAAAAATTGTAATTTATTTTTAAATTTTTTAATTAGGGATTACAAATATTTGAATAGGCCTCACCAAGGTGGTGCGTTAGAATCGATCTATTGTTTTTTTTTACCCATTTTATTAATTTTAAAATATTTTAATAAACAAAAATCGAATATTGCAAAGTAAGGATGTATGCTGTTTATAAGAATTATAAATGCAGAATTACCGCATACTTTCGAATGGGCTACCGCTAATGGTCTAGGGATTAGTCCCTCTAAATGTTTAATTATTAAGAAAAAATCATTGCAACTTGATTAGCACCGCGTTTTGTTTTTAAATAGTCAACCCATTGAGTTCGTAAACGTTGCAAATAATCTGAGAATTTACTTCAACTTCATGCTCACATGATCTAACCACATTAACTTTATCAATCCACGTCCATAAATGTTCGTTGTCATTGTATGTAATTCTAGCATACTTACTACCTACTTTACTACATGGGTGTGAGCTTTTCGACAGTTGTGATAGCATTAGCAAAAGAGAACATAATTCTTTATGTATATGATTTTGAGCAGATTTGATCACATTACTTTATACGTTGACCCAATACACTCTATGGTATGAGTCTTTTCAATTTTTTAAAGAAAGAATTTTAATATATCTGTATAAAATAATATACATTCGCCACCTATTTTTTGCGTGACTGATTTTTGTCAAATCTTGACAGAGGTAAAGGATTACTTAGTTTTAGCTATAGCTGTCAGATATATAAACGCCAATTTTTTGTACATACAATAAGTCTCTGGGATGACGTGTTACTCTATTGAAATTGATGGAAACAAAAAATAATTTTTTATAAACTTAAACAACTAACTATACCTATTAGGGATTGCCAGTCGGGAATCCCGAATACCGAAATCACGGAATTTTCAAATCTCGAATCTCGGGATTTCTTTAAACTTGTCCAAGAATTTTCAGGATTGCAAATTTTTTATGTACTTTAAGAAGAATCGTTATTTTTTATTTATCATTGCGTTAAATAACACCCACGCTGTTTTTCAAGTGAATCTTACAATAATTAACTGAATATTATATGATGTGATATTTGAATGAATTTATCTGCCGGATAATGTGTTTATCATCTGTGAGACTCTCGTACGAATTTATAAGAATTTTTTTAGGTTTCTGAAGCCAAAAGTATTAAAACGAATGCAAATAATATTAATTGCAGGTCACTTCTTTAATTAAAACAACCATTTCTTTACAACTGGGTATCCGAAAATGTTCGTTTACCAATTGGATCAAAAGTTAAACATCGCTTCAATATATTTTAAATGAAATTTATTAAACAGAATACGTGCTCTTCTAATCGGTAAAAGCTTGTCATTAGTTTGTTAAGCGAAAACACAGTTCTAATATCGTTCAATAGGCCACGTGGAAAATTTAAATTTACACCATCAAGAGATTTCCACAAAAATTGAAACGGAAAATAATCTAACGGTGAAAGGTATGGGCTATTTGGTCGATGTATCAGCATTCAGCTAAACTCTTTCAGTTTTCGTTTCAATTGAATTACATTCTTCAATCGCGAAAAATTGTGGTCAATCATTGCAGTTGTACTGCTCCTTATAATAACGGAATAAAGCCATGATGTGTAGTTCATGATATAAAGTCACATGGCGGTCGTCTATAGTCGACCATCTAACGTCAATATTAACAGAAACTGAAATTTTTGTATCAGCTTCTTGGACTGAGAAAGAAAAGATACCGATAATCTAATCTTCGTTTTAATTTAAACTTTGCCAATTTATCACAGCACACTATCAAAAAATGAGCTGAAACTATGTGCTGATCTAATTTCCCAAACAATTTTGCATTTTTAAAAATAAATTTTTTGAACTCTGTTTATACAATATATTCTACGGTGAACGTTTAAGAAATATTTTATTTTTTATCAAAGAGTTCGTAACGCATACTACAATATTTAATAAAAGTTTACATTATCTAATCGCGAGCTTAGCCATCGCCTGTAGTGATTACTTATTCGATGATCGTAATTTTCATTGAAGACTTATATGTTTAGTGGGGTTTTCTTTATTGTCGGTCTCAGTAATTGTATTAAATAGATCTGTAACAAAAAAGCTGCCCTGAAGTCAGCGCCCATTTGGTTCTCATGCAGTCATGAGAGGGTCCTATTATGTATGGTAACTTCACTTTTTGTGGAAAGATATTCATCCTGAATCTCAACTATTTACATATCTGCATGCCTTTGCGTTATAAAAACCTTTTTACTTGCGTGTTATAACATTTGTGCTCTTTGCTCTGCCGATTTTGCAGAACCCACGGAGCATATAGCTTTGTTTTCTTCATTTAGGAATAAGACATCAACAATCTTCTTGTATTCTACAATGTCTGCTGCAATAAGTTCAGTATCATTCCCTTCTTATCTATCAGTCTTAAGCCTCTCCTTAGTGTTCTCTTTCTTTCTAAAACAGTCCTATTAGTTGAGTTGGAGGGTTGTCTGAGAGTATTGTTTATAACACATCCATACATAATAGGCCATTACAACCTTCAGTCAGGATTACGGCCTAGCTTCTCACACCACTCATGTTGTGTGTGTTAATTTTATACATGAGTGGGGAACCTACAGTTTAAAGCCGACTACGAACGATAGATTTTTGAGAAATATTTTTTCATATTTCGCTTTTATGTCTGACCTAGAATTGCTGCCTACAAACATACTTGCTAGTGGTTGTTAAATATTGCGTTAATGTTGCGTTTTAGAATTCCAACCAATGTCTATATGGAATAGGAAGCTGTATGGTGATTCATTTGGACCTAAATTTATACATCTTACTCATTGTAACTACTACACCAATAAAGAAACATCTTTTGAAACTGAATTGCTACTTTAGGGAAGGACATGGTTTCCTGTGTGGCAGCTGCGACAAAGCCTCAAAATTCGGTTCACTTCTAGAAATGCATCGTTGTTTTAGAGATGTTCCCATTAATCGCTTGTTTTATCGTTTTACTAGCATGAATTGGAAAGAGTACAACGAGACAAAGAGTCGCGTAATAGGGAACTTGAACACTGGATGCATTATTATTACAACCTTCAGTAACTATGACAACCTATGGTGTGGTTGTTACAGTCTACAAGACCATTTTGTGTCTCAAAAAGTGTTCATTGTTTCTATTTACCCACTTATGTCTCACTCAGTCTTGACTTGGTTAACGTCTGATTTATACCGGATCGTGGAGGCAAAAAGTGTTCTGTTCGCTGTCCTAAGTGGAAGCAAAGAATATGGATATAAAGAATACGCATCATGTAGAAGTAAAATTTCTTATGGCGGGTCGTAACATTACGACCCGCTCTCATCAAATTCATTTCTTGATGAGAGGGAGGAAGACAGAAGGAAAATAAACACAAACAAAGAGCGTAACAATGTGTTGCTCTCATTGTACGTATGTACATATGTTGTATTCTTGTGTTTTTTGATTTAGTTGTCGATCAGACTGCGACAAGAACACATGTTTCGCGAATGCTTTATCATTTTATGTCAGAATAACACTCGAAGAATATTTTGTGTTAAAAATGTTCTGCCATTAGCTGGGCGTATTTCATTTTTTTATTTTGTCTCATAGTATAATTTTTTTAAATGCTTTGGAATGCTCGTTTTTTTTCTTTTAATAAAAATGTTTTTTTTATTCTTTTTATTTATCTAAAAAACATGGCCTAATTTTTAAGCCAAAGATGGATAGCTTTATGTTCTTTTAATAATAAAAGCGATGTTTTATTTTATTTTTATTTATCCAAAATTATTAAGCCAAAGATAGACAGCTTTACACATGTATGTTGATGAAATGAAAATAAAAATAGCATATATTACTAACACTTTTATATGGCTGTAAATAAATAAATTTTCTCAACTTATTTTCTCTCTCTCACTCACAAATCCATAACCAAAGGCATGTGTTAACCTAGAGGAAAATTGTTAGTAATAATTTCAAGTCTACTTATTAATCCAATGATATGTATATGTGATAGGAAAATATAGAAAAATTGTACTGCGCTAAATCCCGAAAGACACCGTATTTAACTATTTCTTCCAAAAATCGAAATCATTTCTCATTGACATTAGTGAATACTACTGTGATATTTCTTTGGGTGTATAATTGAAGTCTGAAAAAAGCGACATGAACCTTCTTCTTTAAAAGCTGACAAGATTTTTACGCTCTTTTTAACGAACATTCTTGATGTTCGTGTCCTATGTGTGTAAAAAGCCGAAGATGTTCTTCCCTTGAGGGACATTGGTTTTAACACTAGAAAAATAAATAAAAAAGTGGTCAAACAACAAAAACGCACGATGAGAACAACGCATTGTTACGCTCCTGGTTTCTGTAACCTTCCCTTCTATCTTTCCCCCCGCGTCTTGAAATATTTTTGAAAAATATTCCAAAAAATGTTAAAATGCACATTCTTTATACTTTATTTTCTTTGGTGGAAGCTATACCAGCAACATCAGCAAACATTTTTGTGTTTTCAAGCAATCTTAATCACGTAACATGCAATACAAGTGCAACTGAATGCGTATGAGTGATATTAATTGTCATCAGTTAAGTCTCAATCATACGCGTAGAGTAAGTAATCTCCATGAGTTTAAATAAAAAAAATTATGATTTTTATCTGCAACAACGATAAATCCCAATTACCGTATCCGAATAACGTTTGCATTTTAGACTATGCTCTTGAATATGTATTGAGTATAGAAAAACTGTTTGCATTTATAAGCACATTTTACAGAAGATCTTTAAATATAGTGTCAGTTTTCCAACGATTTACGTTATGAGTAGAAAATATTATCAAAAAAGTTTAAATTTAAAGAAAAACGTTTGGGTTGCTTAACTCTAAGCCAATTTGAACATTAAAGACTTCCGTTACTACAAAAGTATTGCCGCAATCAGTCGTTGCTACACCCGTGTGTACAATTTTGATAGAATTTCTCATATGTGAGTTACATTAAATGTATGTTCCGATATACTATTAGCGTCCATATTAACTCCTCTTGATTAAGTTTTGCTTTTGCTACGTCGAAAGTAATTCGTTGCTAACAATTGCTTCTGATGTCATTCTTTGTTAATAGTTATCATTCAAGAATTTTTTTTGTTTGTTTGGAGCAATAGTACAATTGAGAGTTATTACAATCAAACTATATTGGTGTGGGTTGAACTATATTTGCCTACGATTTGTTAGATATAATCTATGTTAATACTTTAGGTATTAATATCCTTAACAAATGTTTTAAAAATTGATTTCCAATATTTTTTTTTAAAATTTTTTAATTTTGATTGAACTTGTACTAAATATTTGATTTCAAGAAAATGCAGCCAGCCTAGGCTAACTATTATTATAATTCTACTAGCTAAAACCCGGTGTGCTTCGCTACTCTTATCGATATGAAATATAAATATTCAAAATATATTGATATGCATTTTTTTATGAATACTTTTATTATTTTTAGTCAATAACCTCAACGTAATAAAATAAAAAGAAGTCTGGATTTTAAAATATTTATTATGTTACTGATATTTACAATGTTTCATAATAATTATTTATTATTCTAGTTTCTTAGGATATATGTACAATATTTTTAGAGTTACTAATATATTTTTTCTTATACATATTTACAATTAAAATATTTCTTAATAATTAATTTTTATTCTAAAGCATTAGGATATACAATATTTTTCGTTTTTCCCTCAGGCGCGTAGATATACAAATCTGAAGGTGTTCCCACTCGCGAGCATGCAACATAAAGCTGTCCATGATAGAAACATGGATTTTCAAGATTTATGGCATAAACTTGCAGGCATTGACCTTGAGAATTATTTATTGTCATTGCAAAGGCCAAGCGTATAGGAAACTCCAACCGCTTAAAGTCAAATGACATTTCCGAAGTTATCATTGGGAGCCGAGTTAGTAAAACATCCGTGTCTTTGTATTTGACTGTTGCTTCGATTAAGTTGTTCATTAATTTCTTAACTGTTAATCGAGTACCATTACATCAATATTTCGCAGTAAAATAATTGGAATGCCAATTTTTAACTTCAATTCGTGAGGCGGAGATCCCGGTAATTCAAGCGAATTCAAAAATTCGACAAGATAAATGACGATATCATCACTATTTGTTACAGTATCCATATAAGCTTTAAAATTGCCATCGATTCTATTCAAAATTATGTTATTGATACAATTAACGTCAATGTTTTTGTGTGTCAATAAAACACGCTCACATAACCACTGTCTATTTTTGAAATTTCGTTGAAGATTTGGAAAAACGCAATCTATTAACTCTTCCTTTGATTGTGTGATCCTGCAAAAGTTAGAGGAAACGTTACACAATTTGTGGTTGGTTCAATTGGAATTTCTCTATTTCCTAAGTCCAGCAGTTGTTTTGCAAAAATTGAAGTTGAATCATGATATTGCAATTGTACACACTTGTTTGTTGTCAATTTTAGTGTGTGAACATTTGCCAGAGATGTGATGATTTTAGGAAAGCATTAAGTTCATCAGCCGGTGTTGAACCAGGTAACACAGGAAGTGTCTGGCGAAAATCACCCGCTAAAAGAATCAGTGCACCTCGAAATAAATTAGAATTGCCTCTCAAATCTGCAAACAACGATCAAAAGCTTCTATGCGCAATGGTGCATTCATCCCACACAATGATCTTACATGTTTGTAGGATTTTACCCATTGAAGAATTTTTTTAACATTACATGAGTAATCTTCAGTAAATTGTGTTTTCAAGGGTACCTAATTTAAGCGCGGAATGCGCAGTTCTGCATCCATCAAAAAGAGTTGCTGCAATACCTGATGATGCAATGGCTAAAGCAATATTCTTTTGTGAAGGAGCTTTAGCTAAAATCAATGAGATGAGAAAAGCTTTCCCGGTGCCTCCTGGTGCATCAATGAAATACAATCCTCCTCGTTGGTTTATAATTGCCGACATTATTGTATCAAAAGCCATCATCTGCTCTGGTTGCAGGTGCGGTAAATCTTGCAGATTGTAACCCATTTCACGTTGCAGATCTTGGCCACTTGCCTCATCTCCTCTTCGAATATGTGCAAACATTCCAACTTCAGATTTTTTAATCTGCAAACATTTGTCCTCCAATAAAACCAAATCATCATTATAAATTGCGTCGGAGAAATCGAGTGTTTCGTTATTGTTGACAATTTTCATTCGATGCAAAATGTCTTCAGCCATAAAGGATTTAAATTTGTTCCAAAGTTCTTTCAGGTTGCATGGTGAGCAGGATAGCAATATAATTGCAAATAATGTTCAGATCTGCCCAGGATGTTTGGTAGTAGACGCATCTCCAAGTGTTGTTTACCAATGTGAATCGTTTTCCAGCAACTAAAGTTTTTGGCATGCTTCTCTATACGTTTCACAAATTTGGTCATCGACCGTACACAAGTCCTTAAATAAAGTTGGCCCACGAACATTTATAAGAAGCATTCGGAGATAAAATCATTCTGCATTCTGGGGATGAACAGTATACAATCTACCTAATGCATCAGTGGAATACAAATTTGGGCATACTTCGACAGGTTTCCCTTGATTACTTCGTTGGAACTTGTTTGTTGATGTATTCTACGTATAGTAATTTGGAATTTCAGAATATAACAATGTTTTTGTAAATAAATCATTTCTGCAGAATTCGAAATATGATGTCAATGTAGTATCTGGCGGTGCTGCTGCCCTTTCCCGTGCGTTTCCTTCCGTAAAATAAACTCGTTGTCCATTTTCAAGATGCACAGATAAATGGACAACTGTAGGATGACGTTCGTGTATAGGAAATCCTAAAATTCGCCAAACTGCTTCATTGCTACTAATGTATCGGGCCATTTGGTAGTGTGCAATTTTGTCATTTGGATTTTGTAACGAAAAAACAGCCATATCCGATCCTTTAGTAACATATTTGCAGATGTACTTTAGCGATTATCAACTTCAATTTCATTTTCACGTACCATTAACATTACAGATTGTCCACCATCTTCCACAGAACGACGACGATAAAGTGGATATCCATCAATACCAGAAATTGTGTCTGCGTTAAGCAATTGTCGGCGATATTTTTTGTGCATTTTCCGTCTGCCATACATATCGAATTTGGTTTTATGATTCCACACGGACCATGAATCATGTTTTTGATGACAATTTCATGCAGATCGGGATCAGTGCTAGGATCCGGTATATGCGCAGAAAGTACATTATCAATTTGATCAGGCGTATTTTTTTTGAACCAACCAAATTAGGATATGTGCATGCGGTAATCCCCGCATTTCCATCCAACATCTCGTTTCACCAAAAACACGCATTTTAATAATAAAATTCATAAGAGATTTTAAATTTTGTTTAAACACACGTGCAGTTATGTCATGACGATTTATTGGAGTTTGGCCGGAAGACCACTCTGACATTATTTCTTTAAACTTATGATTGCAGGTAAATGTAATAAATAAATCCGTCAATATGATCGCACATACGTCAGCATCCTGTGAATATTCGTTCATGTATCATGGGCTACCTGTAAACGCTGCTGGCTTGCACGAGTTCATTCGGGTTAAAGTCATTTTAATTATTCAACACATCTTGAAGGTGAATATAATTGTGGGCACGTAGTTTGACGTGATTATGGCGTATATATTGTGAAATAATTCACGGCAGTTTAGAATATGGTTAATGGAATTCTGGCGTATCATTATGCGATATGCATAGTAATCCATTGCACTCACTTTTTTCATCGTTGGATGATCTGTAATTAAAAAGCAAAAAATAAATTAAATTATGATTAGATTTGGTATATAATAAGATACGATTTTAAAGAATTTCAACTTACTTGTTACTGGATTAATTTGCCGTAACTCGAAATTATATCCATCTTCCCCAATGGAAAAATAATTGTATACTGAAACGCATCATATGAGCGATGACTTTCAGCTATCCTGATTGTTCTATCGTCACGGCGACGAACAATTATGTCACGTGGCGCTACTGGATCACTAACCATCAAAATTGCCACATCATCCATTGTAGGTGCATTGTAACGTCATCGGTGCTGTCCAACTGGTGTTTTATCAGCATCAATAGTAATGAAGTGATCATCTGAACATAAGCGAGGGTCATCTTTAACTTGCTTAAAGGTTCTTACCAATTCATTATTTTCGTGAAGCATTACAAGTGTAAATCGGCAACAATTTGTTGTTGCAGCTGACCGTTGTCATCTGATGGGCCCATAAAATAAATTTGTAGAAACTTCGGTTCTTCATTTGGAACTGGTAAAATCGATCCCATTCGATGATAGATTTGCCCTCAAACACGGAATGTTGGCATAAAGTTATCTCGTACAACTTTAGTAGCCCCGAACGACGTCATCTGAAAACATGAATTATGTTTTCGTGTTTTACTTCAAAAATGCTGTGAATTCACATTCGTTCCTGGAAAGAATAGGATAATTTTAAATAAATATTTGTAATATAGTCGTGTAATTTTCTTTGACTTACCTGTCATAAGTGATTGCAATGGTTCTGGTGGTGGAAGTAGTGCTGGTAAAACAATTTTTCGATTTGTACAACACATTCCTGGAGCTTCATTCTTGTATCTATAAGCACTGCAAAATCGACAAATTCTATCCATTGGACCAATTGATTCGAATATATCTTCACTATAGCTCATTTCCGAGCTATAATGAAATCCTATGCATTCGTATTGGTCAAAAACATTTCGACTATTTGTTGCCATTATATTGCGGTTTTCTTCATGGCGTTCATCTTGTTCCTCAGATATCTCAACAGCTCTTAAAGCAGATTGTCGTATTCTTTGATTATCAAGACGTTCGTTTCGTTCATTCAAAGTTTCAGTCGATATTAATGCTGCGGTTCTACGACGCTGACTCTGAACTCGAGTAATACGTTAATCCGAAGTCTCGGCAGCTCTAGATGTTGATACTCGTAGTCTCTCTCCTTCTAGGCGTACATCGCGTTGATCCGGCATCTTATCAGTTCTTGATCTTGATGATTGGGATCATTTTCTTCTAGGACGTGCATCACGTTGATCAGGTGCCTCAGCAGCTCTAGATGTTGATGCTCGCATCCTCTCTCCTTCTACACGTACATCACGTTAATCTGGTGTCTCCGCAGCTCTATATGTTGATGCTCGTAGTCTTTCTCCTTCTAGGCGTACATCGCGTTAATCCATTGTCTCATCAGTTTTTGACCTTGATGTTTGAGATCGTTTTCGTAGATATATTAATTTAATATTTTTATAGGAGGTGACACGCCCATAACAGCAAGTCTGCCCATTTTGTTCATATAGATTTAAAAGTTGGGAGGGATGGGATGCATGCAAACAAGGTAAAATTTCTGACTGTGGTCAACGTGGCGACCACCAGGACGATCCTTCTCGTGCTGTATTCAAGTTGACACACAGCCTCCTAGTGGCCCCTCCTGGATGGCATTCTAGCACCCGCCAGATGTTAACTAATGCTTGCAGCGAAGTCCAATCCTCTGGACGTTAAATTTGGGTTGTGCGTAGGGCTTCGAACCCACCACGTAAAAATTCACTCCAATGAAAACTAACAGACAAGCCTCTAAAAAGATTCCCTCAAAAGTTGACGACCACGGCAAACGTTTAAAGGACTATGATATACGAATAGGCACATGGAACGTCCGAACGCTTTTATAATGTTTCAAAAAGGGTTTACCAATGAGATTATAATGCTGCAATTGGCTGCAGCTGCAGCTTTAATTCACCTAAGCACTGGTTAAAGTGCTCAGTTAGAATATTTGAGAAATAATAATGATTTGTTTTACAATTCAAGATTAGTTCTGATTTATTCAAAAATATTCTATAGTATTTATACAATATTTCTTTTGTTTATTACATATACATAATTGCTTAGTGTTACAAAATTTAGTATTTCTTTATAATTCACAAAACAAATTATTTACAAATTTCTTTTATTAGTTCATACGTTTTCAGTGTTCTAAATAAATTATTGTGCCAAGTGTTACATTGTGTGTTACATTTGTGTGTTCTACGTCCTGTTGCTATTCTCGTGACTGCTTAGGGTTTTAAATTACAATTAAAAATTATTTAATTTTATTATTGTTATTATATTAATGCACATAGTGCACTTCATTATTATAAGTACACTACACCACCGTCCTCAAGATTTAATTTATGTTTGAAAATAAGTAAATTAAATCTAAATAGCAAATATTAAATTATATTAATGTTTAAGTAAATTGAGTCTTAATATTAAATGTTATTATTAACTTAACGTTTACACAAATTTTTTTCTTATATAACTTAAGTATATTATTATGAAATAGTTTTTCCACAGAATTTATGTCTAGTAAAGATTAAAATTTAAATTGGATGATTTTTTTGAATACTTATTATAATTATTATTATAATTTTAATGTAAGTATATATTTATTATTAAATTTATTTTTAAGGGCCATTATTACAACTTGCCGTTAAACTTGGGTTTAGTTAAAGGTACCTTTAGCTAAAGGGAAATGTAAAGTTACCTTTAACTTATTTCCGTTATTACAACTTACAGATAAAATGTTTCAAAAATATGGCAGTGCCGGAGCAATGTCGATAGCACTGCTCAATTATACAAGTTTTTTTTAACGTAGTGGCAACCGCAGGCTTCGTTGTTTCGTTGTATATGATCATTTTGTTTAAATTTGAAGTTGCCATAATGAAAATAATATATAATATGGCAACCACGCTTGTGGTTTCCAGCAACAAATATCCAATCTAGATAATCTACAAAGAGATTCTCGTCAAATATTTTATTTTATTAATTGGGGGAATATCCGGTTCGATTAGACAAAAATGCGGGGGTGAGCGGGAAAATAAATAAAATAAAATATTTTTCGATAATAAGAAAAAAATCGGGTATTAATTTTTATACAAACAGAATATATTTGTAAGCGTACACGTACATTCGAGTTGGGGGTTGATTGGATATTGATATCTCTTTTCTTTTACAGTAACCCCTCGATTTACGCTGCAGTTGGTTCTAAAATAAAGGCGATATAAATCGAATTTCATATTGCTCATACGACAAAATAGTATGTTTTTAACAAGGAACTTAAAGTCGGTTTTGAAATTCTATTTTTTTAATTGTTTTTTCCTCTGCTCAAGAAACCAACGATGAAGCTCTTTTTCCATCAGGGGATACTCACCATTCTTTAGAGAACGGCGATTTTTTAATCCATTTTTGATAGCTTCTAAATTTGAGTACACGCCGGGCAAAAAAGTTAGCTGTTGAAGATGAAATGCCTACTGACTCCCCATCAAGAGCCGAATTTTTGTTTTCAAGTGCCAATGATGCATTCATTCGGGTTCGTTTTTGGTATTGGCTGGATAATAAATTCACGAAACAGGACGAGTACATTAAACAACAAACTGAGCTTATAAAGGATATGATTACGGAGGCCAAAAACAGCTTAATGGGTGAGATCGAACTAAAATTTTTTACTTTCAAAAATGAAATACTTGAACAGGCGAAATTAAAAATGAAATGAAGCATGAGATTAATGATCGTGGAGATAGGATTTCAGGCTTGGAAGCTGCCAGAATCAATATTCTTGAACTGAATTTAAAGCTTTGGAATTAGAATGTCTGAAACATGCGAACTCTTCTGTGGCCTCGGAGATACGTATTACTGGCTTACCTTTTACTAAGGATGAAAATTTAAATGAGATTTTTGGACACATATGTAATACCCTAAATATTGCCAAACCTTCTTGTAAGAGCATTTTCCGCAAACGAAATCCTAAACTTCGAACTCCTAATAATGAGGATCTGCCAATTGTTATTAAATTTAACTCCCCGTATTATAAAAATTTCATATTGAAATGTGCCGCTGATTTCCGTCGCAAAAGCAATTCGCCATTACGTTTATCTAACGCCGGCTTTGACAGCAACTCAATTTTTTATATAAATGAAAACCTGACACCACGCTATCATGGTATCTTTAAGAATGCGCTTGCTATGAAAAAGAATGGTCGGCTTAATTAGTCTTTATGCGCAGAGGAGTTATTTATGTAAAATTTGTGATGCTTGTGATCCTATTCAGTTCAATTTTCCCGAGCAGCTGGATCAGCTTTTTCGAACTGATGCCTGAATTTTTCTACATTTATTATTATATGTTATTATTATTTTATTATTCATATTATTTTAAACATTTACTCGATCCTTTCCCCTTGTAGACATGTATTTTTACTTTTCCACGAATCTATTAGCGTTGTGTTTATCCCATTACAAGTTTATATTTATTTTATGATTATTGCCGATGTTTTGAGTGGAAGCTCCAGAGATATAACAATGAATATGGTCAGAATATTGGCAAGATACATGACGTGACTTAACTTACAATCTCGCATATTAATGCCCAAAGTCTGAACAGTAAGTTGGACGAGTTTTGATTAGTTTTTGAAAATTCGGGGATGGACATTGTGTGTGTTTCTGAGACCTGGCTTTCGAATTCGACCCTTGACGGTCTTATAGTCTTAGAGGAATATCAGGTTTTCCGGAATGATAGGGAGAGTCGTGGGGGCGGGGTTGCCATATTTGTGAGAAATAGTCTAACTTGTAGAGTCCGTGTGAAATCGTTATTCACAATCAATATTGAATTTATTTGTATTGAAGTTTTTCATATGGTAGAAAAATGTTGGTTGGGTACGTATACCGATCGAATAATAAGATATCGTTTTGTGATTTCTATGATGCCATTGAGAACCTGACAATCAAATAAGAGGACATTGTGGTCTGTGGTGATTTTAATTGTAATATTTTATCGGAATCTTTTCTCACCAACTACATGCTATCCCTAGGTCTTGTCTGTATTAATACCACCACACTTACGCACCACAATTCGACGTCTAGTACACTCATAGACATAATTTTTGTAACGAATAATTTGAGGACTTTATTGTATGATCACGTGTCTGCACCTTGTTTTTCAAGACATGATTTGTTATTTTTGACATATGATTTTAAACCTCTATTTTCTGAACAAATTTACAGCTACAGAGATTTTAGAAATATGGACGGCGATCTTCTACGTGAACGTTTTGCGCAAATTGCTTAGAACGATTTGTATTATATGCCCTCCGTCGATATGCAGTCCTCTTTTTTGGAGGAGAATATACGGATTTTATTTGATGCGACTGTTCCTATCAGATTTAAAAGGATCTCTAATAGGCAGAAACCCTGGTTTACGAACTCCATCAAACGTGCCATTGATCTGAGGGATCTTGCTTATTCAAGGTGGAAGAGATTTAGGACAGCTGAGTTGAAATAACAATATAGTGCCGCAAGGGCGAATGTGAACAAGTGTATCAGACGTGCGAAAATGGAATACTATTCTAGACGGTTTGACTCTGCAATGGAAACTGGGCAGACGTGGAGAACTATTCGAGAGATTGGTGGGTGTGACGCGCACAGGGATACAAGTTGTCAAATGGATCCTAATGTCCTTAATAAATCCTTTGTGAATATCCCCACGGTTCGAGCTGACTCAGGTTTCTATGGCTTTCATAGTGATCATGCTGAATCTGTTATTGGTTCTAATTCTGATTTACCTCGGCATGACAAGTTTAAGTTTGAATGTGTCACCCAGTATGATGTGATGTCGGCTGTTTTCATGGTGAAATCTAATTCAATTGGGAGCGATAACATGCACCCTAAATTTATATATAAATCTGTTTAATAATATTATTATGTCCGGCACGTATCCAATAAAGTGGAAGCATTCAAAAATAGTTCCGGTGTGCAAGTCTAATGGGGATTATCGACCAATTGCCATCTTATGCTTCTCTCGAAGGTTCTTGAGAAGATACTTTATATGCAAATGATGAGTTACATCGATCTGAACAATCTCCTTTCTAGAATGCAATCTGGCTTTCGATCAGGCCATAGTTGTATTACTGCTCTAGTGGATGTTAGTGAGAATGTCAGACAGACCTTGGAGAATGGCGATGTGAACTTTTTAGTTCTCCTGGATCTTTCGAAAGCTTTCGATACGGTCGATCAGAGTATGCTTATTCGGAAACTTAAATTTTTCTTCAGATTTTCTAATGCATCTGCCAGACTTATACAATCGGATCTTTCCCAACGCGCACAATCTGTTTTTTTGAATGGCAAATGGTCTGATTCTCTACCTTTGAACAAAGGTGTACCTCAGGGCTCTATCCTTGGACTACTTTTTTCTCCCTGTATGTCAATGATTTACCTGGATATCTTTTGAATTGCAAAATCCATTTGTATGCAGATGACGTGCAACTTTGCTTAAGTAGCCCGGTGGACGATATTTCACCGTTGATTGTTTGAATGGGGACCTGGCACGGATCTTCATATGGGCAACTTGTGAATTGTGAACAGGCGGATACCGAGTTATTTATTTGACGGGCTACGTTTTGTCCAGTCACCCCGTAGTAGGAATATTATAGTTCCTCGGCATCGCTATTTATTTTCCGAATGGCAATTTTATTTGCATGCTATTTGAATCTGGAATATTCTTCCACAACATCAGCAATACAACACCAATGCTAATAGCTTCAGGATATTTTTGTTTCAATATTTTCATTAATTTTTTTTCTTTATATGTATACTAGCCACTAACAAAAATAAATTTGAAGCAAAGACATTACACAAATGTCCAATTAATTTTAAATCATTATATGGATTTTGTTTCCCGTTGTCCGGATGATTCAGATGAACGGGCCTGAGTAGTACCCATTCGATCAGTTTCTAATCTCACTTGTCGTTGTTCAAGTGATTCATGCGAACGGGTCTCAGCGGCTTGTACTCGAAGATTTTCCAGTCTCAATGCTTTTTGCAGTATAGGTCAACAAATAAGTTTAAATTTATTAGAATCTCACAATGTACCCAATCCAATTGAACCCTACAGCTTTTTTAAAAAAATTTTATGTACAACAACTTTGCTAAAGATCACAACATCATCAAATGCATAGTTTATGATTCTATTAATTACATACAAACAAACATTCATTTTTATATATATAGATATTAGCAAATTTGTTTTTTGTTTCTCTTTTTTTTCCTTATTGCATCTATCTATGTATACATTACTCGTTATTATTAAGTCAGTTATTCACTTACTAAATTTAGTTAATTATTACGTACATATTACGTTCCTGTACTTTAAATATAAGATTATCATCTTGTCGTACAGGATTTGGATTTTATTAATAAATAAATAAATAAATAAATAAATGTGAAAAATCATTAAATATATTAAGAATTTTTGTGTTTACACTATCTAGTAATTTCGAACTAACAAGTTTTGTGTTGATAAGGCCAAATTCTTTTTGTGAATCATAAGGATGGTTCATTAGAAATAAAGGTTTGAGCACATATTAATTTCAAAGGCAACAACAAAACACATTTCCATCAAACAAAAAGGAATGTCTCCACCATTACAATTCCATTGCGCAAAGGGAATGCCTCCACAATTCCAGTTACACAAAAACAAAGGGAAGGTCTCCACAATTTACTGTTAATATCAATTGTAGGGAGAGCAGATGTTTGGTGGAAAATAAAACTAGACAAAGCAATTACTTATCATCTTGTGCTTACCATAGCAACTACATAATTCTACCATTATATTGAAATTTTAACTCAGTTAAAATTAAATAAAAACTATTGTCTGAAATTAAAATTTGTGAAACCATATTTAATAAAATTAACAAAAAAAATGTATAAAAATATTTAACTGTGCTCAAATATAATCAAAAATACTAAAAATAAAATAAACTAAAATACATAATAAATTAAATGAAATTTATAATTAATAAATTAATCTATTTTCTACCTTTAAAAACCATAATTCAAAACAAAATAGTTTACATTAAAATTGTACAACAAAATAAAACTATACTTACCTAAACTTATATTTACCTAAAATTATACTTTCCTAAAATAATACTTACTCAAAGTTATAATAAATTATACTCAACTGAGTTAGTTATACTAAATTATACTCACCTGAATCCTTCATATACTACATAATAGTGCTTATTTGAATTACTTAAATTATAAGTTTTACAAAAAAATATATTGTGCTAAAAATTGAACTTCGCTAAGAAATTCTAATTTGGAAAGAAAATAAAGATCTCTCAGCACTGGAAAAAAAAGGTAAGAAACTCTCTCTCTCTCTCTCTCTCTCTCTCTCAATATCTCAAATTCCAGAAATTGAAATTAATTCTATTTCTTTTTCTCTCCCACAACACGCATCCCAACGATTGTAATTGCTCACGAGTAATTACAATCCACTCCTCCTAAAGATCTCTTTCTTTAAAAGAGATTTTAAGGAGATTTAAAAACAAATTTCTACCCTAATTTGTTTCATGAAGGATGTCACAAGTATTATTAATTAAAAAAAATAACAACGTGGCTAAAGTTTAATTACAATAAATAAGATACAAATATAACTTAACCGATTGACGGACACCAAAATTTTAGGAGGCTTTCCCGTGGGACACTTCCTCTTTTTAATGATTTTATGAAGGAAACAATTTGTGACGTGTATACACGTCATGTCTCCCCAGAAACCCATGTTATGAAGTCTATAGACGTCAGTGTCCGTCAAAGGGTTAGTTTAAAAACAAATAATAATTATAAATAATATATAACAACTCTATATTTATGACTTATAAATTACATATTATGACTGTTAAATTACAAATAACTTAAAAACTCTCTTCTCAAACACTGAGTGCTCGATATATGGTGAAAAATTTTACGAGTGAACTAATGGAAATAAAAACTTTTGTAAACAACAAGAGAGGATAAATATAATATTGAACTTATGAATGAAGTGGAAGATTTGGCAAAAAGATTTAAAAATATAAATATATCAGCCAACATGGAAGCAATAAATGTGAGATG
Organism: Sarcophaga variegata; assembly: GCA_932273835.1. Classification (NCBI taxonomy): domain Eukaryota; kingdom Metazoa; phylum Arthropoda; class Insecta; order Diptera; family Sarcophagidae; genus Sarcophaga; species Sarcophaga variegata. Next base: position 40,175,521 of record OW026359.1, read on the forward strand.
TTTTTCTGCAAAATATTAAACTGTTACAACCATTTGATGGGAACAAGAGCTATTTGGCATTATTCGTGGACAGTGTTTCTGCGATGTACCGTTAGAGGCCACACAACTGGAGGAAAGACGGGTTTATTTTAACTGTGTGAGGACTACTCTAGGGCGACCCGCTTTGGACGTATTAAGAAGAGAACAACCAAGGGATTAGATAACTTTAAAACAGCTACTAATAGAGGAATTTGGTGAGCGAACGCCTGTTGCAAGGCTTATATTAGAGATAATTAATATAAATTAAGGAATTTTGTGATATGTGAAACAGCGAAATTTATAGGATTAAGGATGAAATTAGATTAAAAACGGAAGACATTTCCACAGGGAATTTTTTGAATGCCGAACTTAATCGAGTGTGTTTTTCGCAGTTGAAAGAAGAACTGCCAAATCACTTGACGGCATTAATAAATGCAAATTTAGCGAAAGTTCTGAAATCAGCAATTAAGGTGAGCTAGACTCCACCACGCCACAAAGAACACACGTTAGAAACAAAAACTATGGTTATCGATCAAACAATAAACTACAAGTAAGGCAAGTAAGTAATTTAAGTAACAACCATCCACCAAGCTATTCAGGAAATTATACTAACCCTTACACGAAAGGCTTTCGATCAGGTACCAATAATCACCCACAATTCAGTTTTAACTGTCCTAGTGCGAACTATTGAAATTTAAACGGGCAAGGAGAGTATGACTCAACCCAATCGAGAATTAGGCGCTATGGTCCTCCCATGCCTACGGAAGTTGACCCCGAAAATTTTTATGCAAGGGCCTCGGGACATTACCAAAAATAAAATTAGTAGTAGTAGTATCTTATACATTTTTGATAGATACAGGTTCCTCCGTAAGCCTAGTTAGACCTGGAGCATTAAGAAACAAAATTAGGATTGTGGGGGTGAGCAGGGAGAGAATAAAATAAAATATTTTGCGAGAAGTTTGGGAAATAAAATACAAAAGTATTAGTTCTAAATAATCAATTATTATTTATTTATGTACACTAACGTACCTTTCGTGTTCGGGGTTGGTCGGGTATTGATCTCTTTTCGTTTATATTTCACAATTCACAATAAATTCATATTAACACAGGGGTGGTTTATACACTTAAACTAAACTTATATCTAAGACTTAAAAGTAGGGTGGCCAGCGTGAACAGGATAGTATTACCATAACCTGTAACTACTGTTACGGGAAATATAGTATTGAACATCAAACAAGACATACTTGATCGCAAATATGGGAAGCAATTGGAGTTTTATGTTTATGAATTTTCGAATAATTATGACGGTTTGTTTAGATGTGACAATTTAGGGAAATTAAACGTAGTAATTGACCTAGAAAAACAAACTATAGTGCTAATGTGAACTAATTAAAACTGGCGTTGTTCATTTTTGCGAATTGTTCACATTTCCGAATACCGAAAATTTTAAAACAGAATTATACCATTTTTTAAACAAAAATCATTATTTATGATTTTTTTTATAATTGAATCTTATAATTTAATCTTCACAAACTTTCTTTACAGTATCTAAATAGCAAATGAAGAATAAATATGCAAGCAGATGTACTAACACATACATATGTATATGTATGTACACCTAAAACGTGGATTCCAGCAACTAATAAACACAGAATTTTAACGTTTCAAATTAAAAAAAATTCAGTTCAAATTATAGGGCTTTTTACTTTTTTCATCTTGTAGAGTAGTCAACGAAGTAAAAAAATGTTCACATTACGCGGTGTTCATATAATGCGGTGTTCCCTTAGGGTTGCTAGTGGTTTCCGCACAGTTTCATATGAGGCTATCGGTGTCATATCTGGTATAACTCCCCCTGATGTTATGTCTATGGAACTGAGGAGGATATACGATAGAGTTAGTATTGTTGGTAGAAAATTAACTACGGTGGAACGAAGGGAGGAAAGACAAAATAGTTTAAACGAATAACAGATTCAATGGGATACTGCGACGAAAGGGCGATGGACACATAGACTTATTAGAAATGTACAAAGTTGGGTTGAAAGAAGAGACAGTCATGTCGACAGGAATTGAGAAGAATAGAGAAAATTAGTAGGATTGAAAGGGATGGAAACCAATAGTAGTAGTCAATAGGTTAGAACTCGTCCTGTGATGAAATACTTAACGGTAGTACCATAGGACAAATAGGTTCGAATCGTAGAGGTGGTTTTAGTGGGTTAAAGTCTCACACTACTGTTACAGTGGCAACAGTGTCTTTCCATGATTTTTTTCACCTCGTTAAAATAAAAAAAAATATAATGCGGTGTTCACATTAGTGCGCGTACACTGTATAAGACTTAACGACAACATCTATGTATTTGTTGATGAAGAATTGGACGTTTATAGTAATGTCGTAAGGAATTGTGGCATAAATGAGTTGGAAGTGGAACAAGCCGACAAATTTAGGATCGATTATTTAAATAACGAAGAAAAAACCGAATAAGAAAAATTTTTAAACAAATATAAATCGCTTTTTCTTTTACTTTTCATTAGTGCAAACTTGACATGCTGCATCTCAGCATTGCTACCGCTGCAGGAAGAGTACCCCGGTTTCCAAAAGAAAGAGACAGCACGGAGACGTCGGCACCAGTATCTGCTACCGCTGTAGGACGAGTACCCTGGTTTCTAAAAGAAAGAAGCAAGAAAAGCCACCAACCAGCAAATGAAGAAAAATTTTGTATTAATAAAAAAAAATTATAAAATCCCTCTAAATAAATTTTAATTATTAAATATAATTAAAATTATTACTAAATATGTATATTATAAGAAAAATATAATAAATTGAATTATTAAATGTATATTATAAGAAAAATATAATAAATTTGAATTGTAAGATCCCTCTAGTATGAATAGGGTAAAAACTAGGCCTAGGAATCCGATTGAGGATATGCCACAGATAAAACCAAAAATTTCCAATGATAAATATTTTGTATGGTTGACCAAACATTGGAAATTAATAGGAATGAATAGGACTCCAACTATGGAGGAAGTTACTGCTGGAAATTCAATAGAAGAGGAAATAATTAAAATGTTAAGACATTTTAAAATTTAAAAGGTTTTTTTCTCTAACAAATATGTGCCAGACACAAACAAAACTAGATAGGCCAACGGCCAATGTCGTAAATGAAGTAGAAGTACTCCACAATAAAATAAACTTGGATAAAATTGAAATTTGTTTGATTGTAATAACAATTTTAATAGGAAAAATGCATACTAGAAGACTTAGAAAGGGATATTCAAGTAGAGCCAATGAATTGGACAAAATCTAAATGCATTGGCAAGAAATAATTAAAAGATTAAGACTATTAAAGGATGATTTTGATAAATCATATAAATCTTTAAATATAGAAAGAAATATACAGGACGAAACAGTAGTAAATCATCTGAGAACTTTGTTTGACAAATGCGAAAGAATCAGAGTTATTATTAACATAAATTTCAGCAGGCTTACAACACCCCACAAAGCAGCAGCCGAAAATTTCTTTTCTGATGTAAGAAGTAGGCTACTAAATATTTTATCAAAAAGAGGTTTATATATTGAATTGCCAACTACATTCCATGAGGAAGTATCTTATAAATTAACGACAGACCTAAAATCGAACGAAACATTGGTTCGATTGTATAATCAGGAAACAAAACTTGAAATAGTTTCAACAAACATGACCCAGACACTAGTAGAATTTCTAAATACAGCCTCAAAGCTCGTAATCGTCTTTTATGGCAGGCCAGAAAATCTGAGAGCATTTATAGACTCCCTGCAATTGCTAAATACAATTAAGGGTGACAATGAAGCAACAGCAGTGTCTTTAATAAAGACCAAACTGAAAGGAACCGCTTGAAATCTAATTGATGATGAAGGTACAATATCAGAAATAATCAGTACGTTGCGCGCCACCGTCAACGGCGAGTCAGTAGAAGTACTGACAGCTACAATTGTGAATACTAGGCAAAATAATAAACCTGCAAATACTTACTGCGGTAAAATTGAAAACTTAACAAAAACATTGGAAAACGCATATATAACGGAAGGATTGTCATGTGAATTGGCAAACAGGTATTCAACGCAAGTTGCCGTTAAGGCATTAACGAAAACTTGGACCATAGATAAAGTAAAACTTATCATGGAGTCAGGCCAATTCAACAACATGAATGAGGCAGTTACCAAATTTGTTAACAGTTGGACAGAAGCAACTGGCCAGCAAAATGCGTTGCTATATTTGGGTAGAAAATATCATTGAGTTGGTAATAGAGGAAATAATAATCAATATCGAAGAAAATATAATAATTTTCCCAATCAAAACATTAGTAACAGCTTTAGACCTCCACAAAGACCATGAAATAACATATATAGACAAGGTTTCAATAATAAACGTAGAAAAGCGCGAAAAATACTACGTTAGAACAACTGACTCATACGAAAACGGTTCGGAAAAATTTCGACACCCCCCTAAGATAAGCTCAACACATAATAAAATATACAACCTTAATCTCAACTTAAGTTTTTTTGTACATATGGAAATTAATAATACTAACCACATAGTTGTTGGTGGACACAGGAGCAGATATTTCAGTTGTAAAAAATAATTTTTTCAAACCCCAACAAATAAATAAAAACATTACTACAACGAATAAAGATAGCACCAAATTCCTTCCAAAGAATGATGACAATTGATTTCAGTGGTCTGAAGTCAGATCAGGCATTTCTATGTATGGATGACTTGGTCGTATTGGGATGCTCCGAAAAACATATGCTTTCAAATTTAAAGTATGTTTTTAATCTCTGTCGTAAATACAATCTTAAGCTAAACCCTGAAAAGTGTTCGTTCTTTATGAGAGAGGTAACCTACCTTAGATATAAATGTACTGATAAGGGAATACTATCGGATGATAGTAAATACTCGGTAATCGAAAACTATCCGAAGGCCAGGGACGCGAATAGCGCAAAAAAGTTTGTCGCGTTTTGTAATTATTACCAGAGGTTTATCAAAAATGTTTCCGAATATTCTAGACATCTTACACAATTGTCCAGAAAGGGAGTGCCGTTTGAATGGACAGAAGATTGCGAATTTGCATTTAGGTACTTAAAGCATTAATTAGTCCAACATTACTTCAATACCCTGACTTTACTAAAGAATTTTGTGTAACAACAGACGCAAGCAAGCATGCATGCGGTGCTGTTTTGACTCAAGAACATCAGGGTAAACAACTTCCCATAGCTTTACGCTTCAAAGACATTTACAAAGGGTGAAAGTAATAAATCAACCATTGAACAAAAATTAACTGCCATGCACTGGGCTATCACACATTTCAGGCCATATATCTATGGAAAACACTTTTTAGTTCGTACTGACCATACACCTCTTCTTACCTGTTTTCAATGAAAAACCCAAGTTACAAATTAACGAGAATGAATGAATAAATAGCGAAAACTACCAAAAACGTTAAAGGCCCGATGATGATTACAGAAACACCTAACAAACCGTTTGATACAGTATATGTAGACACAATTGGACCATTTCCAAGATCAATACATGGAAATGAGTACGCAATCACGATAAGACGATCCCAAAAGCGATATTTGAAAATTTTGTACTTACCTATGGCCCAATGAAGACACTCATTTCGGACATGGGTACAGAATATTAAAATTCTATGTTAAACGAATTGTGCAGTCTGTTGAAAATCGAGAAACTAACATCAACCTTAGGTACAATAGAAAGAAGTTACAGAACTTTTAATGAATATGTACGTTCTTACATATCTGTAGAAAAAGATGACTGGGATGAATGGCTCAGGTATTTAACATATTGTTTTAATACAACACCATCAACTGTACATAATTATTGTTCTTTTGAATTGGTTTTTAGCAAAGAGTCAAACAGTTTCAAAGATTTCAATGAGGTCGACACAATTACACCACTATACAATGTAGACGATTATGCCAAAGAGGCAAAATTTAGATTAGAAATTGCACTTAAGAGAGCAAAACATTTATTAGAAATAAATAAAATCAAGCAGAAGAATAACTATGGTAAGGGTATATAAGATTATAATTTTAAAATAGGAGATTTAGTTTTACTTAGGAATAATACAGGACATAAACTAGAGGAATCATATAAAGGTCCAAACAAAATTAAAAATATAGATTTAAGAAATAATATAACTATAGTTGATAAGAAAAATAATAAAGAACAAGTAGTTCATAACAATAAGTTTTAATTATAACACTAAACTGGCCAGAAAAGTGAAATAATAATCTTTAAGATAAGATTTTTTTTAAGTAACTACATAAGGAAACTTATCACTAAACATTTATTAAAAACACAATAAATATTGAGATAGAATAAGAAATAATATTAAGATTGGATTACGTTAAATTAAGATTAATATGTAAAACATTCTTAGTCATTTAAATCATACTATTTAAGTTCACTAATAAAATATAAATTGAAATAGACGTAAAATCATTGTACTTCCACAACATCAGCAATACAACACCAATGCTAATAGCTTCAGGATATTTTTGTTTCAATATTTTCATTAATTTTTTTTCTTTATATGTATACTAGCCACTAACAAAAATAAATTTGAAGCAAAGACATTACACAAATGTCCAATTAATTTTAAATCATTATATGGATTTTGTTTCCCGTTGTCCGGATGATTCAGATGAACGGGCCTGAGTAGTACCCATTCGATCAGTTTCTAATCTCACTTGTCGTTGTTCAAGTGATTCATGCGAACGGGTCTCAGCGGCTTGTACTCGAAGATTTTCCAGTCTCAATGCTTTTTGCAGTATAGGTCAACAAATAAGTTTAAATTTATTAGAATCTCACAATGTACCCAATCCAATTGAACCCTACAGCTTTTTTAAAAAAATTTTATGTACAACAACTTTGCTAAAGATCACAACATCATCAAATGCATAGTTTATGATTCTATTAATTACATACAAACAAACATTCATTTTTATATATATAGATATTAGCAAATTTGTTTTTTGTTTCTCTTTTTTTTCCTTATTGCATCTATCTATGTATACATTACTCGTTATTATTAAGTCAGTTATTCACTTACTAAATTTAGTTAATTATTACGTACATATTACGTTCCTGTACTTTAAATATAAGATTATCATCTTGTAGTACAGGATTTGGATTTTATTAATAAATAAATAAATAAATAAATAAATGTGAAAAATCATTAAATATATTAAGAATTTTTGTGTTTACACTATCTAGTAATTTCGAACTAACAAGTTTTGTGTTGATAAGGCCAAATTCTTTTTGTGAATCATAAGGATGGTTCATTAGAAATAAAGGTTTGAGCACATATTAATTTCAAAGGCAACAACAAAACACATTTCCATCAAACAAAAAGGAATGTCTCCACCATTACAATTCCATTGCGCAAAGGGAATGCCTCCACAATTCCAGTTACACAAAAACAAAGGGAAGGTCTCCACAATTTACTGTTAATATCAATTGTAGGGAGAGCAGATGTTTGGTGGAAAATAAAACTAGACAAAGCAATTACTTATCATCTTGTGCTTACCATAGCAACTACATAATTCTACCATTATATTGAAATTTTAACTGAGTTAAAATTAAATAAAAACTATTGTCTGAAATTAAAATTTGTGAAACCATATTTAATAAAATTAACAAAAAAAATGTATAAAAATATTTAACTGTGCTCAAATATAATCAAAAATACTAAAAATAAAATAAACTAAAATACATAATAAATTAAATGAAATTTATAATTAATAAATTAATCTATTTTCTACCTTTAAAAACCATAATTCAAAACAAAATAGTTTACATTAAAATTGTACAACAAAATAAAACTATACTTACCTAAACTTATATTTACCTAAAATTATACTTTCCTAAAATAATACTTACTCAAAGTTATAATAAATTATACTCAACTGAGTTAGTTATACTAAATTATACTCACCTGAATCCTTCATATACTACATAATAGTGCTTATTTGAATTACTTAAATTATAAGTTTTACAAAAAAATATATTGTGCTAAAAATTGAACTTCGCTAAGAAATTCTAATTTGGAAAGAAAATAAAGATCTCTCAGCACTGGAAAAAAAAGGTAAGAAACTCTCTCTCTCTCTCTCTCTCTCTCTCTCAATATCTCAAATTCCAGAAATTGAAATTAATTCTATTTCTTTTTCTCTCCCACAACACGCATCCCAACGATTGTAATTGCTCACGAGTAATTACAATCCACTCCTCCTAAAGATCTCTTTCTTTAAAAGAGATTTTAAGGAGATTTAAAAACAAATTTCTACCCCAATTTGTTTCATGAAGGATGTCACAAGTATTATTAATTAAAAAAAATAACAACGTGGCTAAAGTTTAATTACAATAAATAAGATACAAATATAACTTAACCGATTGACGGACACCAAAATTTTAGGAGGCTTTCCCGTGGGACACTTCCTCTTTTTAATGATTTTATGAAGGAAACAATTTGTGACGTGTATACACGTCATGTCTCCCCAGAAACCCATGTTATGAAGTCTATAGACGTCAGTGTCCGTCAAAGGGTTAGTTTAAAAACAAATAATAATTATAAATAATATATAACAACTCTATATTTATGACTTATAAATTACATATTATGACTGTTAAATTACAAATAACTTAAAAACTCTCTTCTCAAACACTGAGTGCTCGATATATGGTGAAAAATTTTACGAGTGAACTAATGGAAATAAAAACTTTTGTAAACAACAAGAGAGGATAAATATAATATTGAACTTATGAATGAAGTGGAAGATTTGGCAAAAAGATTTAAAAATATAAATATATCAGCCAACATGGAAGCAATAAATGTGAGATGTTTTTCTGCAAAATATTAAACTGTTACAACCATTTGATGGGAACAAGAGCTATTTGGCATTATTCGTGGACAGTGTTTCTGCGATGTACCGTTAGAGGCCACACAACTGGAGGAAAGACGGGTTTATTTTAACTGTGTGAGGACTACTCTAGGGCGACCCGCTTTGGACGTATTAAGAAGAGAACAACCAAGGGATTAGATAACTTTAAAACAGCTACTAATAGAGGAATTTGGTGAGCGAACGCCTGTTGCAAGGCTTATATTAGAGATAATTAATATAAATTAAGGAATTTTGTGATATGTGAAACAGCGAAATTTATAGGATTAAGGATGAAATTAGATTAAAAACGGAAGACATTTCCACAGGGAATTTTTTGAATGCCGAACTTAATCGAGTGTGTTTTTCGCAGTTGAAAGAAGAACTGCCAAATCACTTGACGGCATTAATAAATGCAAATTTAGCGAAAGTTCTGAAATCAGCAATTAAGGTGAGCTAGACTCCACCACGCCACAAAGAACACACGTTAGAAACAAAAACTATGGTTATCGATCAAACAATAAACTACAAGTAAGGCAAGTAAGTAATTTAAGTAACAACCATCCACCAAGCTATTCAGGAAATTATACTAACCCTTACACGAAAGGCTTTCGATCAGGTACCAATAATCACCCACAATTCAGTTTTAACTGTCCTAGTGCGAACTATTGAAATTTAAACGGGCAAGGAGAGTATGACTCAACCCAATCGAGAATTAGGCGCTATGGTCCTCCCATGCCTACGGAAGTTGACCCCGAAAATTTTTATGCAAGGGCCTCGGGACATTACCAAAAATAAAATTAGTAGTAGTAGTATCTTATACATTTTTGATAGATACAGGTTCCTCCGTAAGCCTAGTTAGACCTGGAGCATTAAGAAACAAAATTAGGATTGTGGGGGTGAGCAGGGAGAGAATAAAATAAAATATTTTGCGAGAAGTTTGGGAAATAAAATACAAAAGTATTAGTTCTAAATAATCAATTATTATTTATTTATGTACACTAACGTACCTTTCGTGTTCGGGGTTGGTCGGGTATTGATCTCTTTTCGTTTATATTTCACAATTCACAATAAATTCATATTAACACAGGGGTGGTTTATACACTTAAACTAAACTTATATCTAAGACTTAAAAGTAGGGTGGCCAGCGTGAACAGGATAGTATTACCATAACCTGTAACTACTGTTACGGGAAATATAGTATTGAACATCAAACAAGACATACTTGATCGCAAATATGGGAAGCAATTGGAGTTTTATGTTTATGAATTTTCGAATAATTATGACGGTTTGTTTAGATGTGACAATTTAGGGAAATTAAACGTAGTAATTGACCTAGAAAAACAAACTATAGTGCTAATGTGAACTAATTAAAACTGGCGTTGTTCATTTTTGCGAATTGTTCACATTTCCGAATACCGAAAATTTTAAAACAGAATTATACCATTTTTTAAACAAAAATCATTATTTATGATTTTTTTTATAATTGAATCTTATAATTTAATCTTCACAAACTTTCTTTACAGTATCTAAATAGCAAATGAAGAATAAATATGCAAGCAGATGTACTAACACATACATATGTATATGTATGTACACCTAAAACGTGGATTCCAGCAACTAATAAACACAGAATTTTAACGTTTCAAATTAAAAAAAATTCAGTTCAAATTATAGGGCTTTTTACTTTTTTCATCTTGTAGAGTAGTCAACGAAGTAAAAAAATGTTCACATTACGCGGTGTTCATATAATGCGGTGTTCCCTTAGGGTTGCTAGTGGTTTCCGCACAGTTTCATATGAGGCTATCGGTGTCATATCTGGTATAACTCCCCCTGATGTTATGTCTATGGAACTGAGGAGGATATACGATAGAGTTAGTATTGTTGGTAGAAAATTAACTACGGTGGAACGAAGGGAGGAAAGACAAAATAGTTTAAACGAATAACAGATTCAATGGGATACTGCGACGAAAGGGCGATGGACACATAGACTTATTAGAAATGTACAAAGTTGGGTTGAAAGAAGAGACAGTCATGTCGACAGGAATTGAGAAGAATAGAGAAAATTAGTAGGATTGAAAGGGATGGAAACCAATAGTAGTAGTCAATAGGTTAGAACTCGTCCTGTGATGAAATACTTAACGGTAGTACCATAGGACAAATAGGTTCGAATCGTAGAGGTGGTTTTAGTGGGTTAAAGTCTCACACTACTGTTACAGTGGCAACAGTGTCTTTCCATGATTTTTTTCACCTCGTTAAAATAAAAAAAAATATAATGCGGTGTTCACATTAGTGCGCGTACACTGTATAAGACTTAACGACAACATCTATGTATTTGTTGATGAAGAATTGGACGTTTATAGTAATGTCGTAAGGAATTGTGGCATAAATGAGTTGGAAGTGGAACAAGCCGACAAATTTAGGATCGATTATTTAAATAACGAAGAAAAAACCGAATAAGAAAAATTTTTAAACAAATATAAATCGCTTTTTCTTTTACTTTTCATTAGTGCAAACTTGACATGCTGCATCTCAGCATTGCTACCGCTGCAGGAAGAGTACCCTGGTTTCCAAAAGAAAGAGACAGCACGGAGACGTCGGCACCAGTATCTGCTACCGCTGTAGGACGAGTACCCTGGTTTCTAAAAGAAAGAAGCAAGAAAAGCCACCAACCAGCAAATGAAGAAAAATTTTGTATTAATAAAAAAAAATTATAAAATCCCTCTAAATAAATTTTAATTATTAAATATAATTAAAATTATTACTAAATATGTATATTATAAGAAAAATATAATAAATTGAATTATTAAATGTATATTATAAGAAAAATATAATAAATTTGAATTGTAAGATCCCTCTAGTATGAATAGGGTAAAAACTAGGCCTAGGAATCCGATTGAGGATATGCCACAGATAAAACCAAAAATTTCCAATGATAAATATTTTGTATGGTTGACCAAACATTGGAAATTAATAGGAATGAATAGGACTCCAACTATGGAGGAAGTTACTGCTGGAAATTCAATAGAAGAGGAAATAATTAAAATGTTAAGACATTTTAAAATTTAAAAGGTTTTTTTCTCTAACAAATATGTGCCAGACACAAACAAAACTAGATAGGCCAACGGCCAATGTCGTAAATGAAGTAGAAGTACTCCACAATAAAATAAACTTGGATAAAATTGAAATTTGTTTGATTGTAATAACAATTTTAATAGGAAAAATGCATACTAGAAGACTTAGAAAGGGATATTCAAGTAGAGCCAATGAATTGGACAAAATCTAAATGCATTGGCAAGAAATAATTAAAAGATTAAGACTATTAAAGGATGATTTTGATAAATCATATAAATCTTTAAATATAGAAAGAAATATACAGGACGAAACAGTAGTAAATCATCTGAGAACTTTGTTTGACAAATGCGAAAGAATCAGAGTTATTATTAACATAAATTTCAGCAGGCTTACAACACCCCACAAAGCAGCAGCCGAAAATTTCTTTTCTGATGTAAGAAGTAGGCTACTAAATATTTTATCAAAAAGAGGTTTATATATTGAATTGCCAACTACATTCCATGAGGAAGTATCTTATAAATTAACGACAGACCTAAAATCGAACGAAACATTGGTTCGATTGTATAATCAGGAAACAAAACTTGAAATAGTTTCAACAAACATGACCCAGACACTAGTAGAATTTCTAAATACAGCCTCAAAGCTCGTAATCGTCTTTTATGGCAGGCCAGAAAATCTGAGAGCATTTATAGACTCCCTGCAATTGCTAAATACAATTAAGGGTGACAATGAAGCAACAGCAGTGTCTTTAATAAAGACCAAACTGAAAGGAACCGCTTGAAATCTAATTGATGATGAAGGTACAATATCAGAAATAATCAGTACGTTGCGCGCCACCGTCAACGGCGAGTCAGTAGAAGTACTGACAGCTACAATTGTGAATACTAGGCAAAATAATAAACCTGCAAATACTTACTGCGGTAAAATTGAAAACTTAACAAAAACATTGGAAAACGCATATATAACGGAAGGATTGTCATGTGAATTGGCAAACAGGTATTCAACGCAAGTTGCCGTTAAGGCATTAACGAAAACTTGGACCATAGATAAAGTAAAACTTATCATGGAGTCAGGCCAATTCAACAACATGAATGAGGCAGTTACCAAATTTGTTAACAGTTGGACAGAAGCAACTGGCCAGCAAAATGCGTTGCTATATTTGGGTAGAAAATATCATTGAGTTGGTAATAGAGGAAATAATAATCAATATCGAAGAAAATATAATAATTTTCCCAATCAAAACATTAGTAACAGCTTTAGACCTCCACAAAGACCATGAAATAACATATATAGACAAGGTTTCAATAATAAACGTAGAAAAGCGCGAAAAATACTACGTTAGAACAACTGACTCATACGAAAACGGTTCGGAAAAATTTCGACACCCCCCTAAGATAAGCTCAACACATAATAAAATATACAACCTTAATCTCAACTTAAGTTTTTTTGTACATATGGAAATTAATAATACTAACCACATAGTTGTTGGTGGACACAGGAGCAGATATTTCAGTTGTAAAAAATAATTTTTTCAAACCCCAACAAATAAATAAAAACATTACTACAACGAATAAAGATAGCACCAAATTCCTTCCAAAGAATGATGACAATTGATTTCAGTGGTCTGAAGTCAGATCAGGCATTTCTATGTATGGATGACTTGGTCGTATTGGGATGCTCCGAAAAACATATGCTTTCAAATTTAAAGTATGTTTTTAATCTCTGTCGTAAATACAATCTTAAGCTAAACCCTGAAAAGTGTTCGTTCTTTATGAGAGAGGTAACCTACCTTAGATATAAATGTACTGATAAGGGAATACTATCGGATGATAGTAAATACTCGGTAATCGAAAACTATCCGAAGGCCAGGGACGCGAATAGCGCAAAAAAGTTTGTCGCGTTTTGTAATTATTACCAGAGGTTTATCAAAAATGTTTCCGAATATTCTAGACATCTTACACAATTGTCCAGAAAGGGAGTGCCGTTTGAATGGACAGAAGATTGCGAATTTGCATTTAGGTACTTAAAGCATTAATTAGTCCAACATTACTTCAATACCCTGACTTTACTAAAGAATTTTGTGTAACAACAGACGCAAGCAAGCATGCATGCGGTGCTGTTTTGACTCAAGAACATCAGGGTAAACAACTTCCCATAGCTTTACGCTTCAAAGACATTTACAAAGGGTGAAAGTAATAAATCAACCATTGAACAAAAATTAACTGCCATGCACTGGGCTATCACACATTTCAGGCCATATATCTATGGAAAACACTTTTTAGTTCGTACTGACCATACACCTCTTCTTACCTGTTTTCAATGAAAAACCCAAGTTACAAATTAACGAGAATGAATGAATAAATAGCGAAAACTACCAAAAACGTTAAAGGCCCGATGATGATTACAGAAACACCTAACAAACCGTTTGATACAGTATATGTAGACACAATTGGACCATTTCCAAGATCAATACATGGAAATGAGTACGCAATCACGATAAGACGATCCCAAAAGCGATATTTGAAAATTTTGTACTTACCTATGGCCCAATGAAGACACTCATTTCGGACATGGGTACAGAATATTAAAATTCTATATTAAACGAATTGTGCAGTCTGTTGAAAATCGAGAAACTAACATCAACCTTAGGTACAATAGAAAGAAGTTACAGAACTTTTAATGAATATGTACGTTCTTACATATCTGTAGAAAAAGATGACTGGGATGAATGGCTCAGGTATTTAACATATTGTTTTAATACAACACCATCAACTGTACATAATTATTGTTCTTTTGAATTGGTTTTTAGCAAAGAGTCAAACAGTTTCAAAGATTTCAATGAGGTCGACACAATTACACCACTATACAATGTAGACGATTATGCCAAAGAGGCAAAATTTAGATTAGAAATTGCACTTAAGAGAGCAAAACATTTATTAGAAATAAATAAAATCAAGCAGAAGAATAACTATGGTAAGGGTATATAAGATTATAATTTTAAAATAGGAGATTTAGTTTTACTTAGGAATAATACAGGACATAAACTAGAGGAATCATATAAAGGTCCAAACAAAATTAAAAATATAGATTTAAGAAATAATATAACTATAGTTGATAAGAAAAATAATAAAGAACAAGTAGTTCATAACAATAAGTTTTAATTATAACACTAAACTGGCCAGAAAAGTGAAATAATAATCTTTAAGATAAGATTTTTTTTAAGTAACTACATAAGGAAACTTATCACTAAACATTTATTAAAAACACAATAAATATTGAGATAGAATAAGAAATAATATTAAGATTGGATTACGTTAAATTAAGATTAATATGTAAAACATTCTTAGTCATTTAAATCATACTATTTAAGTTCACTAATAAAATATAAATTGAAATAGACGTAAAATCATTGTACTGTGTTGTGTAAAAGAATGTCCATAGAACAAAAGTTATATGAACATTCTTGTAAAGGGTGGAGGTGTAGCATGATTTTACAGTTGTCAATACCAACACAACATTTCATGTGCATAAACAAAATAATATCCAATTGCATGTGAGCAGCGACCACTTGACTCAATGTTGCTGACCGTCGCTGCTGCGTATAATGCCACAATAATAATGCGCACACGCGACGATCATATGACACTTTGTTGAGTGGCCGCCGACTGTATTGGTTTGCATATAACATGCAGTATGTGTGTTGTTGTTGTATTGCATTGTTAGTGATCGTGTGTGGCTCTCTTTACATTTTACCGTGGGAATTATTATTTTATATGAGCAATGGGTGCGTGTCATATTGCATTCACTTGCCCCATGATTATTACACACAAACCAATGTAATATTATTTAATACAGAATATATATAAAAACAAACAAACAATTGTTAAAATATTAAGTAAATATAAGAAATGTATTAGAAGTAAGGGGTTGATTTGGTATTGTCAAATCAGCCAAAATTTTAGTATAAAAGAAGGGACATTTTTCCTCAAGAATTCAATTAATAAAAGAAAGCAAAACAGTCCGTTGCCTTGGCGCGCTTAGCTACGAGAAAGTTATTGATTATTTCTTTTAATCTTTACACACACACGCCTTGACCCAAAATACGTCTGAATCCTCAGATTACTGCATAAAACTTCCCCCCTGCGATACAGAGGTATTTCAGGGAAGTTATGAACAATGGCCCTCTTTTCATGACATGTTTACAACGGTTTACATAAGTCACTCCAAACTAATCCCTGTGACTAAACTGTACCTTCTCCGGAACAAAACGAAAGAGGAAAGGGGTGCCGGTGCGGGTAGTCAAGAGATATCCACTTTCTCATGAAAATTTTGAATTGGCATGGAGTGCTTGGAACACCCGGTACGAAAATAAACGTGTATTGGTTGGCAACCAAATAAAAATTCTTTTCGACATCCCACCAGCTACTAGCGAGAATAGTGAGTCAATTAGTAGAATCCAGTCTTCTGTAAATTACTCTTTGGCAACTCTGAAAACTCTTGGAGTAAATGTGGTAAGCTGGGACCCTATTCTCATAAGATTAATCTCCACTAAATTACCCGATTTCACACTTTCACTATTGGAACAGTCTCTTTCATCACCCCGTGGACTACTAAAATGTTCACAAACGTCTAAATTTTTAGCAAAGTAGAGCGTGTCACAATCATTAAAACTGCTAAAAAGCCACAACCAAACATACACACATATTCCTCTCAGGAACACTTGCATCTAACTAGCAAGGCATGCGGTGAAGAACATAATCTCCGAGTGTGTCCGAAATTCCGGGCATTCACTGGACAACAAAGAGTCGGCTTTGTGAACAAGAACAAATTTTGCAATAATTGCTTAGGCTCTTCTCACACGAAAGCCAATTGCGAAAGCAAACACACTTGCATTTATTGCAAAAAACCCACCATTCTCTAATGGATATGACAAAAGTTTCAAAGACTCCACCGCAAGAGTCTCATAACTCACATTATAAAGGTAGCAGCAATTCCCCACAATCTACAAAAGCTACCCAGAACATGAAACTCGAACCGATGCCCAACATCAAGTCAGGTACACGGTAATTACTCTACGAGTAATGAAAATATTCTATTGCGAACTGCTCTAATGCAAACAGAATATAAGGGTGAACTCTTCACTATTCGAGCTCTTATGGAAACAGGTTCTCAGAGAACATTAATAGCGGAGAGAATTAGAGACCGACTTCAACAAATCATTCCAAATAGATCTATTCCTGGGCAATGATTATGGATATCTTGTTAATATTGAAGGTATTAATAAGAATATTTGCGGTCGCACCTCGGCATAAAATACTATATTCGGATGGGTGCTAAGTCGCCCTATGAGAACCCAAACAGTTCAAACTTTCACAACTTTAGTTATTCCCTCGGATATATCGGATCTCAATTGAATTTTGAAGAAGTTTCGGGAGGAAGAAGAGATTCCTCAACACGCCCGTGCAAAATTGGAGATGTTTTTACACTCAGACTACAACGCGTCATGAGAATGGTAGATATGTCGTACGATTGCCATTCAAGGAAGAATATCCCGATAAAATCTTTCTAGGCTCGTCTAGATTTATTGCTTTGGCCCAGTATTGCAGAATGGAAAAACATTGTCGCGCCGAATATAATAATGTTTTAAACGCATATTTGACCCTTAGTCAGAAACTTCCACTCTTGAAATTATGTCTCAGGGAAAATATAACTCATTTTACTTGCCGCACCATGCTGTAGTACGCCCGGACCATAAGACTACAAAGGTACGAGTTGTATTTAACGCATCGAGGAAAACAAAATCCAATTTTTCTCTCAACGATGTCTTGCACACAGGCCCTACTCCACAAAGTGACTTGATTATTATTATTCTCAATTGGAGAAAATACAAATTTGTATTCAGTGGCGATATACTGAAAATGTATCGTCAAATTCTCGTACATCTCGAAGATAGGTCTTATAAGAAGATTGTATTTCAACCCCAACAGAATGGCCCTATAAAAGATTACCAGTTAAAAACGGTAACCTTTGGCTTAAATTGCGCTCCTTATCTCGCAATCCGCTTCCTTCTCCAACTGACAAATGACTCTGAGTCCCAATGTCCGAAAGCTTCATCCATTTTGCGTAAGGTGACTTATATGGATTATATTCTTTCTGGAGGTTTTTCCATAGAAGATACCCTATCCGCTCAAACTCAGCTGATGCAAGTCTTGCGGTCCGCGGGACTGCCTCTAAAAAATATCTCTAAATTGCTCTCCCATTTACCAAAAGAGGATCTTTATGACTCAGATTTCCTCCGTTTCCATGAATCGAGCACAACTAAAACTCTAGGTGTAAAATGGAATGCTCTCACGGATACATTTTCCTACACTTTCATAACAATTGCACAGACATCGAAAATAACTAAAAGGGAAATTCTCTCGCCTGTTTCAAGACTTTTCGATCCAGCTGGTTGGCTTGCGTCTTTAATAATAAGGAAAAAAATACTCATACAACAGCTGTGGTTGGAAGGATTAGAATGCGATGAAGAGATTTCACCAGAATCCCTTCAAATAGGGAACAATCTCGTTCGGATCTCCCTCATATAGAGGTGGATCACGAGTAATTACAATCCACATCTCCTAAAGATCTCGTTTTTTAAAAGAGATTTAAAGGAGATTAAAAAACAAATTTCTACCCCAATTTGTTTCATGAAGGATGTCACAAGTATTATTAATTAACAAAACTAACAACGTGGCTAAAGTTTAATTACAATAAATAAGATACAAATATAACTTAGTTTAAAAAAAATCATACATAATATAGCATTAACTATATATTTATGAATTCTGTTAAATTCTAAATAACCCAAAAACTCTCTTCTCAAACAATGGTGAAACATTTTACAAGTGAACAATTATATTAGAGATGAGCGATCCAGTGATTTTTGAAGAACGTTGTTCTCAGTGAACGTGATTTGTTAATCACTGTTCTTTAAAACAGTGATTGTGAACACAGTATTCCAAAAGAAAACAATAATGACAACAATGTATTTTATTAAGTCGTAAGAAAGAGATAACTAAATACATACTACGAAAAGACTACTAAACAAAATCAAAGTGGTGTCATCAATGTTATTATTTTTAATGTATTTTTTTTTATATGAAGTTTGACAATTAAGTTTCACAGAAAGTTCATGTATACAAGACAAAATTAAATAATCAGCATCATCTAATAGTCATTTTGCCTCTCAGTGGCTGATGCTCTATCGCGTATAAATAATATCGAGTGCAATATGAATGATATAGATTCTGACATGGGAACAATTGCACTCAGCAGAGGAAGGCAATTCTAACTTTATATTCATAACAGAAAGACCATTAAATGTTTTTCGTAGACAGTTTTTATTTAGGCAGGCTCCTGACTTTAAAAATTATATTTAGAAATACTAGAACTATTGCGGACTACGTTGAGATGACGCAGGAATTGACGAAAAAAATTATTTTGGAGAAGCTGGCGGGGATTGCAGCGACAGTGTATTTTGAAAACCATAATGATTTTGTTTCAGTCTGTATAAGCGAAGGCAGACAAGGAAGGGGCTACAGAGTTGTTAGAGGATATAACATCTTACGATGGATTCAAGGAAATAACTTTGACTATACATTTAAAAGGGTTACACCAAGGAATAGAAAAAAACGCAAGCTGAGTTTAAGAGAAAATATTACTATCCCAATTATGTCTCAGAGATATCAAATATAATAAATAATTGCGACTTATGCAATGTTCGACCACATAATTACAAAAATGCCTTTTAAAGTTACACCTCCTACATATTATATTCGAGAAAAATATATTATTGATATTTGGAAGTAGGACAATTGTTCATACCTCACTTGTATTGATGTTTTCTCTAAATATGCTATTGTGGAAAACCTAAACCACACCAATTGGGTGGAAGCAAAAAGAGCTTTATTGAAGGTGTTCAATACCATGGGTTCCCCAAAAGTAATTAAAACTGACCAAGATGCAGGACTAGTTAATATGAGTTAGCAAGAATGGTACAAGTCTTTGAATATAGGACTCGAAATCACAACAGGAAAACCAGTAATAGCAGATATTCAAAGACTACATAAAATTTTGAATGAGAAATTAAGAATTATTAACACTGGCAGTGATCAGGAATTAAAGCAAGTGGCAGTTGAACAAACAGTTTTCACTTATAATAATATTATAACATACTCAACCACTGGGGAAACAATATTTTCTTTAATAATCAACCCCTTACAAAAGATGCTCAAGCTGTAAAGGAAAATAGAATAAATAGTGCTAATAAAAAAAGGAAAAATTATGAAATAGATACACTGTAGCATGATTTTACAGTCGTCAATACCAACACAACATTTCATCTACATAAACAAAAGAATATCCAATTGCATATGAGCAGCGACCACTTGACTCAATGTTGCATGCATTGGTTTGTATATAATATTCACAATGTGTGTTGTTGTTGTATTGCATTGCAAGTGATCATGTGTGGCTCTCTTCACACTTTACCGTGGGAATTATTACTTTTATATGGACGAGGGGCGCGCGTCATATTGTCCCATGATTAGTACACACACAAACCAATGTAATATTATTTAATATAGAATATACTGTTAAAGGATTAAGTAAATATAAGAAATGTATTAGAATTAAGGGGTTGATTTAGAAATGCTAAATCAGCCAATATTTAGTATAAAAGAAGGGACATTTTCCCTCAAAAATCAATCATTGAATAAACGTCATTGAGTGCGTACCATACACCACCTAACAAAGAAAAAACCAACTTTCTTATATTCAATTATTCCTCCTCTTACATGGTGATCCTGCCAGGAAGTGCTGAATTTTAATTAGCACTCCAAAAGAAATACAAAGGAGTGCTCAAATTAAGAAGCACACTCATAGTGGATGACCGCCTGCCCAAGAGGCAGCACTGAGACGTCGGCACCACCATTTGCTACCGCTGTAGGACGAGTACCCTGGTTTCCAAAAGAAAGAGACAGCACTGAGACGTCGGCACCACTATCTGCTACCGCTGTTGGACGAGTACCCTGGTTTCTAAAAGAAAGAACCAAGAAGAGCCACTAACCAGCAAATGAAGGAAAATTTTGTATTAATAAAAAAAAATTTATAAAATCCCTCTAAATAAATTTTAATTATTAAATATAATAAATTTGAATTACTAAATATGTATATTATAAGAAAAATATAATAAATTTGAATTGTAAGATCCCTCTAGTATGAATTGGATAAAAACTAGGCCTAGGAATCCGATTAAGGGCATTCCACAGATAAAATCAAAAATTTCCAATGTCGTAAAAAAAGTAGAAGTACTCTAAAATAAAATAAACTTGGATAAAATTGAAATTTGTCTGATTGTAATAATAATATTAATAGGACTAAATTTTGTAGTGAAAATTTACAACGTCCATACTAGAAGACTTAGAAAGAGATATTCAAGTAGAGCCAATGAATTGGACAAAATCTAAATGCATTGGCAAGAAATAATTAAAAGATTAAGACTATTAAAGGATGATTTTGATAAATCATATAAATCTTTAAATATAGAAAGAAATATACAGGACGAAACAGTAGTAAATCATCTGAGAAATTTGTTTGACAAATTCGAATGAATCAGAGTTATTATTAACATAAATTTCAGCAGGCTTACAACACCCCACAAAGCAGCAGCCGAAAATTTCTTTTCTGATGTAAGAAGTAGGCTACTAAATATTTTATCAAAAAGAGGTTTATATATTGAATTGCCAACTACATTCCATGAGGAAGTATCTTATAAATTAACGACAGACCTAAAATCGAACGAAACATTGGTTCGATTGTATAATCAGGAAACAAAACTTGAAATAGTTTCAACAAACATGACCCAGACACTAGTAGAATTTCTAAATACAGCCTCAAAGCTCGTAATCGTCTTTTATGGCAGGCCAGAAAATCTGAGAGCATTTATAGACTCCCTGCAATTGCTAAATACAATTAAGGGTGACAATGAAGCAACAGCAGTGTCTTTAATAAAGACCAAACTGAAAGGAACCGCTTGAAATCTAATTGATGATGAAGGTACAATATCAGAAATAATCAGTACGTTGCGCGCCACCGTCAACGGCGAGTCAGTAGAAGTACTGACAGCTACAATTGTGAATACTAGACAAAATAATAAACCTGCAAATACTTACTGCGGTAAAATTGAAAACTTAACAAAAACATTGGAAAACGCATATATAACGGACGGATTGTTATGTGAATTGGCAAACAGGTATTCAACGCAAGTTGCCGTTAAGGTATTAACGAAAACTTGGACCATAGATAAAGTAAAACTTATCATGGAGGCAGGCCAATTCAACAACATGAATGAGGCAGTTACCAAATTTGTTAACAGTTGCACAGAAGCAAAACTGGCCAGCAAAATGCGTTGCTATATTTGGGTAGAAAATATCATTGAGTTGGTAATAGAGGAAATAATAATCAATACCGAAGAAAATATAATAATTTTCCCAATCAAAACATTAGTAACAGCTTTAGACCTCCACAAAGCCCATGAAATAACATATATAGACAAGGTTTCAATAATAAACGTAGAAAAGCGCGAAAAAACTACGTTAGAACAACTAACTCATACGAAAACTAAGATAAGCTCAACACATAATAAAATATAAAACCTTAATCTCAACTTAAGTTTTTTGTACATATGGAAATTAATAATACTAACCACATAGTAACGTTGTTGGTGGACACAGGAGTAGATATTTCAGTTGTAAAAAATAATTTTTTTCAAAAACCAACAAATAAATAAAAACATTACTACAACAATGACTGGAATAGGACAGGGATACTTGAAATCCATAGGAAAAATATTCTTCGAAATGAAATTAAAAAAATTTTGAATACCACATTACTTTCAGGTACTTCAGAACAATTTTCCCATACCTTGTGATGGAATTATTGGTTTGCACTTCTTGAAAAGATACAATTGTGTGTTGGATTTCAATGGAGAGCATGACTACCTTGTTCTAAAACCCTCTAATCTGCAACATATAATATACATACCAATAACAAATAATTATAATGCGATAACACTACCAACAAGGTCAGAACTAATTCGACAAATTAAATTTGAGAATCTTAAAAATGAAATATTGATACCAAATCAGGAAGTAACAACAGGCGTTTTTATACAAAATATTCTAGTTAAATCCAACAAAGCTTTTATTAGTTTTTTAAACACTAAAAACCGAAAACGTCTCTGAGTATAATGTAATTACACAAAGGGTGAACAAAATTGAAAATAGACAATCAAAGGTTATGGATATTTTAAAGAAAAACTTCCCAGAACAATTTAAACCTACACTAACGAAAATCTGCAAAGAATATAGTGAAATTTTTGGTTTGGAAACAAAAACAATATCTACTAACAATTTCTATGAGCAAAAGTTGAGATTGAATGGCAAACAGCTAGTATACATCAAAAACTATCGTATACCACATTCACATAAGGATGAAATTAACAAACAGGTTAGAAAACTGATAGATGATAAAAATAGTTGCACCATCATTTTCGGAATACAATAGTCCAATTTTATTGGTTCCAAAGAAATCACTGCCGGGTTCGGATGAGAAAAGATGGCTACTTGTGATATTTATTTATTTATTTATTTAGACTTGATGTCGGGATTTCACCAGATAGGATTGGAGAATGACTCCAGAGATTTGACATCATTCTCTACGAGCAATGGTTCCTACAGATATATTAGACTACCCTACGGCTTAAAGATAGCTCCAAATTCCTTCCAAAGAATGATGACAATTGCTTTCAGTGGTCTGAAGTCAGATCAAGCATTTCTATGTATGGATGACTTGGTCGTATTGGGATGCTCCGAAAAACATATGCTTTCAAATTTAATGTATGTTTTTAATCTCTGTCGTAAATACAATCTTAAGCTAAACCCTGAAAAGTGTTCGTTTTTTATGAGAGAGGTAACCTACCTTAGACATAAATGTACTGATAAGGAAATACTATCGGATGATAGTAAATACTCGGTAATCGAAAACTATCCGAAGCCCAGGGACGCGGATAGCGCAAAAAAGTTTGTCGCGTTTTGTAATTATTACCAGAGGTTTATCAAAAATGTTTCCGAATATTCTAGACATCTTACACAATTGTCCAGAAAGGGACTGCCGTTTGAATTGACAGAAGATTGCGAATTTGCATTTAGATACTTAAAGCATTAATTAGTCCAACATTACTTCAATACCCTGACTTTACTAAAGAATTTTGTGTAACAACAGACGCAAGCAAGCATGCATGCGGTGCTGTTTTGACTCAAGAACATCAGGGTAAACAACTTCCCATAGCTTTACGCTTCAAAGACATTTACAAAGGGTGAAAGTAATAAATCAACCATTGAACAAGAATTAACTGCCATACACTGGGCTATCACACATTTCAGGCCATATATCTATGGAAAACACTTATTAGTTCGTACTGACCATAGACCTCTTCTTACCTGTTCTCAATGAAAAATCCAAGTTACAAATTAACGAGAATGAGACTAGATCTGGAAGAATATGATTTTACAGTTGAATACCTTAGGGGGAAGGACAATTATGTCGCGGATGCATTATCGCGAATTACTATAGAAGATTTTAAGGAAATGAATAGAAAGGTATTGTGCGTGTTAAGAGTCACGACAAGGTCAGTGACTAAGAAAAAATACAATAGTAGGATAAATAATCAGCATAGAACAAATAAAACAGATGTGTTAGATGAGCCCAAAATATATGTACCAATTAAGAATAGTGACGTCAGAAAATATTATAAATTAAAGATTTATCCCAATAAATGCTACATAAAGAAGGGAAAATTAATACTAGCTAGCATAAATATAAATGATATATTTACTAAAGAGAAACTTGACTAAGGACAATTTTTCTCTAGGCTCGAGAAAGCAGCCAGTAAATTAAGTATCAATAAACTACAAGTAGCACCTAGTGAGAAAATTTTCGAATTTATCTCAAAGTTTGAATTTAGTAATGTGGGCAATAAGGTACTAAATGGACTTAAAATAGCGTTTTTAAATGAAATAAAGGTACTTGACATAAAGAATTCTAAGGAAATTCTCGAAATCATGCTGAAATATCATGATGACCCAATCGAAGGAGGTCATTGCGGCATATATAGAACCACAGACAAAATAAAAAGATACTACTACTAAATATGTAAAAGCATGTCACAAATGTCAAATAGCGAAAACTACCAAACACGTTAAAGGCCCGATGATAATAACAGAAACACCTAACAAACCGTTTGATACAGTGTATGTAGACACAATTGGACCATTTCCAAGATCAATACATGGAAATGAGTACGCAATCACATTAATATGCGACTTAACTAAATACCTGGTAACAATACCAGTACCAAATAAATCAGCGAAGACGATAGCAAAAGCGATATTTGAAAATTTTGTACTTGCCTATGGCCCAATGAAGACGTTCATTTCGAACATGGGTACAGAATATAAAAATTCTATATTAAACGAATTGTGCAGTCTGTTGAAAATCGAGAAACTAACATCAACCTTAGGTACAATAGAAAGAAGTTACAGAACTTTTAATGAATATGTACGTTCTTACATATCTGTAGAAAAAGATGACTGGGATGAATGGCTCAGGTATTTTATATATTGTTTTAATACAACACCATCAACTGTACATAATTATTGTTCTTTTGAATTGGTTTTTAGCAAAGAGTCAAACAGTTTCAAAGATTTCAATGAGGTCGACACAATTACACCACTATACAATGTAGACGATTATGCCAAAGAGGCAAAATTTAGATTAGAAATTGCACTTAAGAGAGCAAAACATTTATTGGACATAAATAAAATCAAGCAAAAGAATAACTATGGTAAGGGTGTATTACAGTGTAATTTTAAAATAGGAGATTTAGTTTTACTTAGGAATAATATAGGACATAAACAAGAGAAATCATATAAAGGTCCATACATAATTAAGAAAATAGATTTAAGAAATAATATAACAATTATAGATAAGAAAAATAATAAAGAACAAATATGTAGTTCATAAGAATAGTACTTACATTAAATTAAAAGCACTGCCGAAATAAAATAAGTAAATTAAAATCAAACTTAAAAACAAAACCAACTATTATTGTGAGAACATTACCTAAACAAAAAAGGAAATTAAAATTGAACTTAAAAACAAAAACAAATAGAACCTATTCTTTTCCTCTTATTAATATAAGAAATTTAAGTGTTACATTTACGTTTACATATTTTTATGCTTGTTTGTTTTCTTTTTAACTACAAAAACAATCATAGATCACCTGTTTTTGTTTACTTGTCAAGTTGAATACTAGATTGCCATCTGATTCAAACTTTTTTTACACTGAGCAAAACATTATATTATTAATTTTAAAATGGCTTGCTTATTAAAAAATTGTAATATAAAAAGTGATGTTGAAAGAATGATCGTTTGTTGGCTGTGTCATGAATGTTGTCACTTTAAATGTAGTGATTTTTCAGTGTCCGTTGCTGAAGCCGTATCTAAAAATAAAGGTCTTCATTGCTGTTGCGAGATTAGATCGTATTGGTAGCTTTGATCATGTCACAAAGCTCACTTGAGCGCGCATAGCGGGCCGTCGTGATGCCACGGGTGAACGCAGTCCCTGTCCTAACCAAGTTCCACCACCAAGACCAGGGATGAGGAAGAAGTTGGCCACCCCAAAGGGCTGCTCATCAGAAGCACGACTATCCCACGCTGGAAAACCAGCCAGAAATTTTGCAAGCTACTGTAGTTCGGCAGCCGGGGAAAAATGTTCAGGTTGGATTATATAGAGTCAATATAGTCAGAGAATGGCTGAAGTTATGCTAGAAATCCAAAGACTGGAGGAACGGATGCGAAATTTGAATTAGTGTGCTAAATCTTTCAAATAAACCAGCCCTCCGTGAAGTAATACCTTACGGGAGTCTCGCGGGTGGAGAGTGGTTGAAGTGTGTAGGGGTTGGGTTTGTTGGAACAAAAGTGTCTTTCGAAAATTCCCACCTCCGACTCAAGACAAAAAACATTATAAAGTATTAACTTTTCATAATATATGTTACAAACCTATAGACCGATGGCACAGAATTAATTTCACAATTCAATTCATAACTCCCAGCTCCTAAATTTGAATGGAAAAACTGTCCCAGAAGCGGCATAGACATACTACTAAAGAAAATCAAGTATCCAACCCAAACTGTTTAAACAAAATAAATAACGATCAAATTAAAACTAAATCAACCAATATCCAAATACAAGCAACAACATTTTCATCACTCAACACTTCTGATATAAATCCAACAATTCAACTTAACGCAGCCACCACTGATAAAATTATTAACAACAACATATAATAAAAGTATTGACAATTCCCTCTTTACAAAAGCAGGACAACGACAACAAGTATAACAGCAAAAACAAAAACAGCAATAACAATCTAAATTTATTTTTAAATCAACTAACGGGTCCACCAAATTTCAATAATACAAAAACAAAAATATCTGACACAGAAATATCAGAAGATGAACCAACTTTATAAATAAAATGTTGAATATACTAGAATGGAATCTCAATGGACTCTTCAACAACTATCACGAACTATGTTTACTAATCAAAGATTATGACTCCAGCATCATCTGTCTACAAGAAAACCATATATTACAGAACATTATTCCCGCGGTACCAAAAGCGTACTTAGGATGTTTCTATAACCGCACACAAACTACACGCAGCAAACAAGGTATAGTTATTTTAATAAAGAAAAATATTCCTCACAAACGCCTTAACATCAACAATTGCAGCCTTTGGCAATAGAAATAAATGTTGGTTTTCCAATAACTATTATTTGCACCTATATACCACCATGTCAAAATTTCTCTGTGACAGATATTGTAGATATAATATCACGCATCAGCAGTCCTTCATTTCTACTTGGAGTCCGCTGTGGTATTTCCAAAATTAAACTCTCGTGGGGATACAATAGAAAAAATAATCCAAACACACAATTTGGTGGTTCTAAACGATGGTGGCTGATATGTATTGCAACCAACATTAGGTTTTTATCATTTGTAAACCGCTTTATTATTTACAAGCTTACAAAAGCATTTTGATCTATTGCATTCAGAAAAAAAGTTATTGTGATTGCTTTATATTCGGCTGGAAAACCACAGGTGGCTATCGTTAGAGCCATCCAGCATTTAAATGTGAATAAATCTTTTGTTTCTCGTACCATTGCTCGTTAAGGTGATACTGGCAGTGTTGCATCGGGTCCAAAAAGTGGATTCCCCAAAGCTCACCACTGTCAGTCATACTGTTTATTATTGCTTTTGAAGAACTAAAGGAAATCAAACAAAAACACGACATATCCTGTAGTATTTATGCAGACGATAGCCTGTTCTTTACCAAAGCTACCAATTTGCACAAAGTCAATAATACTTTCACAAATATTTTGGACGAGGCTCAAATCTATTTTACGAAAAATGTAAACTATTTCACATCTGCAGAAAGCATAATTCCCACAACC
Source organism: Sarcophaga variegata (assembly GCA_932273835.1). Lineage (NCBI taxonomy): Eukaryota > Metazoa > Arthropoda > Insecta > Diptera > Sarcophagidae > Sarcophaga > Sarcophaga variegata. Next base: position 40,204,170 of record OW026359.1, read on the forward strand.
CTGTTTTAATACACAACAACCACACCATCGAAAATGTTCTCAGCCTGAAAATTCGATAGAAAATTAACTTACTCTGATCATTGTGCATATCATAGAAATAAAACTTTAAATAGACTTAATATAATCAAATATCTAACATCGAAACAATGCAATGTTCACCCATCAAACATGATTAAAATTACTCGTGCAATTATACTATCTGTAATTGATTACGGCCTACCTATCTGCTGTAATTGCTGCAAAACAAACATGAAAAATTATGCGCCCCGTATCATTCTGCTATTAGATACAGCCTGCAAGCTTTCCGATCGACACCAACAAAAATACTGCTAGTAGAAGCCGGTATGACAGATCTTTTCAGCAGGGTAAAACACAATATACTTAAACTTATTGGTAAAATATATAAAACAACAAATGCTGTAATTCATAAAACATTAATCAATTTAATAAAAGGAAAACCAAAACCACGTCACAAATCATCGGTATACAGAACTATAGAGGGTGCAAGTGAATTAAAGTTTTCAAGTCTACCTCAGCTGATCAAGGAGATCCCATATCATCCTTGAAAGCTCCCCATAAGATCCACGTTAACTTCCCTGCAACAATTGCCTAAAATGTTCACCCATCCAATAATATACAAACAGTTATTTGCTGAGATCCGAGATCGCTGGCACAACGAAGGTTGGAGCTTTATCTTTACTGACGGTGTTAAAGATAACAAGACTACCTCCTTTTCCGTTGTAGAAGAAAATGGCAGACTTATTAGTTCAGGACTACTATTTCCGTATGTATCAATTCTTACGGCAGAAAACTGGGCCATTCTGACAGCGAGCAAGCTCGTAGCTAAGTTACGCGGAAAGTTTATAATATGCAGTGACAGCATAAGCTTTATACCTGGAGTCCTTAATCTTAATAATAGTTGCAGCTTGATTCGAGAAGTACGGGAAATATTGTTCAAACATCCAAAAAAACTGAAACTAATGTGGGTTCCCGGTCATTCGGCCATAAAAGGTAAAAAATACGCTGACAAAGCCACCAAAAATGTGAGCCAACACCCCACATTTATTTTCCGAACTATCGTTAAAACTGACATCTGTAGAATAATAAATATTAATACGAGACAGCTCTCAAAAACGATTGGACGAAGTTTCAACACTGGAATAAACGATTTAATCCGGTAGGAGAAGTGCCGCTTTTCCCAGCAAACGCAACAAATATCCAAATAAAAGTTTTTACTACGCTCCGTATGGGACATACCAGAATGACTCATGAACATCTGATGTCCAGAAATCCACAACAACAGTGCTCTACCTGTCTATGCCCATTAACCGTAGAACATCTCCTAGATGACTGCTCAGCTCTGACCGCCAACAGACACAATCTTTTCGGGACTAGTAAACCCTCCGATTTACTGCCTGACTTCAAAAGTTTTCATAAAATTTATGTCTACCTAAAACAGAATATTTTAAGTAACATATAAAGAAAATAATTAATTCCTGTAAATATATAAATACATATATTATTTACTCAGCCACTATAAATATTTACTAGTATAAGTACATTTAAAAAGGTAAAGAATAGAATAGAAAGACACAAATCATTAATGTTTAAAATATAACAATTCAGGCCGATAGCCTTGATTGCTAGTGCCTTTGGAATATAAGCTAGATATTTATAACTAGTATTCTAAAGTAAAAAAAAAATAAAAAAAAAAATAAAAAAATAAAAAATAAATTTAATCCTCTTCAACAAATAACCATATAGGAAGAAGTCTGTGGTCTTTTTGGAAATGAGGAGGATGTTCATATACTGCTGCTCTTCTGTAGTTCTTTTTGAGCGATCTTTTATGCAACTGCTAGAGCGTTGTTAGAAATTGTAGGACCAAAATCACGATAATAATGGCTAAATACATGATTGGATATTCTACTTTTACAGTGATTTCATATATCACATTCGATTTTTCTCGATTTTCGAATCGTGATCTACCCATGATTAAAAGGATAAATGTTTATCAACTGCAAAATTAGAATAAAGAATCTTTAAAATACTCGCTGTGAGAGTGAGATGTATTAAAAATATTGATCCTTGATGGATCGCCAAAAATGTTTAAATCAAGGCTCGTTCGCCTAAAAAGAAAAGAACTTACGACTATGTTTTTGTTGTAAAAAATATTTATGATAAAGAGAATAGAAAAGAAATGAAGTGATAAGTAAAGTAACGAGAAAGTAATATGTAATGAGAAAGTAATAAGTAATAAAATTTACAAACCTTTTAAATTAACCCACTTTAGGTTATAAGGGATAAATTAAAATAAAAACCTTAAAAATTCATAGTTTTGAAAATACTTATTTCTTTTCTTTTCTCCTTCTTAAAAATAGTAAATGCTTATAGATTAATTATAGTATATTAAGTATTATTTGTTATCAATTCAGTATCATAATTAAATTATTCTTATATGTAATTATTTTAAACTTTTTATATACTCTCTTTAATATTCTTCCTATTAAAATAGATTTCCAAATAAAATTTAATATATTAAATCATATAATTTAATTTAATTTTAGTCATCACAATTGTCATATTGTTTTGTATCTACTACACAATCATACTTTGTCTTCCTCTTTATGTTTGAGCCATGTATATTTTGTAAATTGCTTACCCTAAATTTAGGCTGCTCCTTATGTCTTAAAGAATTATAATTTATAATGTACCCAAAGTTTCTATTATCGACAAATTCTTCTCTAGACTCATTCCTTCTACTAATATATCTCTGTTTATTTGCTAACATAATACATAATAAATAAGTTTTAATTCTATCACTGTTTCCATATTCGACATTAATAGGCTTCTCCTTGATAACAGAGTGATAGCTATTATTATAAAATTCAATGGATTTACTGACCTTATCCTTAATACTTAAATTTGTCTCCTCAATAGTTAATGTCCTAATCTTTTCACTCAAAGTACTATGTAATCGCTCAATATCCGCATTTCCGGTGTGGTTGTAGGGCTTTACTAAGTGAAGCTCAATATTTATAATCTTTGATATTTATACTTTTAAATTCATTATCAGTAACTAGTCTTTGAAAATGTCTTTTTTGCGATTTATATAATCTTATCTTCTCAATAATTGTCGCATTAGTTCTATCCTCTAGATAAAAAGCCGTAGCAAATTTTGAATATTTGTCAATAAATGTCAAAAAATTAGATTTTGAGTTGGTGTACACAACCATGTGAACTATTTGCCTAATATTCATCGGTGTCTCGGAAATTTGAAATTTCGCCCTCACTGAATTACGATCGAATTTTCTTTTTTGAATAAGAATTCTCAAATTCAGAAAATAAATTTTCCTTTTTAATCCTTCACAATTTTCGTTTATACCAGTATGTCCTGTCTCATTCCTATGATAGTGATGAATCTGTTTATATGCCTCATCCTCAGATAGCATATCCAAGGCATGATAGGAACATCTTATAAATTTCAAGCTATTGTTTCCACCAAAAAGTTATATTATCTTCTTCTGCAAAATATTATATTTGTGATCACTTAATTCGGTATAAATTCCAATTTTTCCCTTTTCGATAATCCTAACTAATATATCATCAAGACCATTTTCCAAATCCGCAGAATTAATATAAATTTTCCTATTGCCATGTTTCATATCGGCTTCACTCGTTTTACTATCAGTTAAAATAATTTGAGTTCTAAACCTAATCACAACAGTGTCAAGAATACCAATATGATCGTGTATATCCTCTTCTTGAGAATGAATAGTCGCCCTATCACTGTCATTACCGTTATTGCAGAGTGAACCATTGAAATCATCAAAAACATTAATCTCTCCAGAATTGCAATCTATCCTACTTAAAAAATCAGCGACCTGATTGTCCTTTCCCTTTATGTAATTCACTGCCAGATTGAAGTCGCAAAGCTTTATAATCCACCTATAAAGCCTAGGATTCAATTCCCTCCTCTGAGACTTGACAAATAACCACCGCAGTGGTTGATGGTCTAAAAGTATATCAAATTTGACACCATACAAATAAGGCCGAAAATAATTTGTGGTCCAAACTATTGCCAAAAGCTCCATTTCAGTAGCAGAATAGTTCCTCTCATGATTGTTCAGATTTCTACTAGCAAAACAAATAGGATGCCCATTCTATTGTAAAATGGCACCTAGTGAATTCAGGCTAGCATCTGTAATTAGCTGAAAAGGCTTCTTAAAATAAGGGTATCTAAGCACCGGAGCCTCAGTTACTATCCTCTTCAATTTCTTAAAAGCATTTATAAAGTTAGGATCATTAACATTTAATTTAACGTCTTTTCTGAGAACTCGTATATTATACCACTTTTTAAATCTGGCAATAAATCTGATGTTACAAATTATAGGGGCAAAACTGAGTGATATTCCAAAAATGTTCGAGAAACTGATTGCCGATTTTTTGGTTCATCATACTTCATCATTATTATCACTTTATCAACATGGTTTCCGAAAGGACTGTTCAACAACAACTAACGTGCTTCAGTTAACATCCATGATAAAAGCGGCCTTTCCTCAGCGGAAGCAAACTGATGTAATTTTTACGGATTTTAGAAAGGCGTTCGATAAAGTGAATCACAAACTCTTGTTAACTAAATTGGATTTAATGGGTGTAAATCATAGAAGTTTAAGATGGCTAGAGTCGTATTTGACTGGTAGAAAACAGACTGTATGTGTGAACAATAGCTTATATAAGTATATTTATGTACTATCTGGTGTTCCTCAAGGCAGCCATCTTGGTCGACTTCTTTTTTCGCTGTTTATAAACGATCTTCCCAACTTGATTAATGTTGCCAATATCTTGTTGTATGCTGACGATGTAAAAGTTTTTCTCTCCTTTAATAATTTCATCGAGCATATTTATCTTCAAAGTTCTCAAGAAATAATTATATTGCGGTTAATTGGATTTCATCAACTGGAAATAGTGGACTCTTTTATTGATCTTGGGATCCTATTAGACACAAAATTAAACTTTAATGATCAAATCACTTTGACTGTAAATAAGGCAAGAAGCACTCTTGGCTTCATAAAACGTTGGGCAAAGGAATTTACTGATCCATTTATTACTAAACAGATATACGTATCGCTTGTCAGGCCAATTTTGGAGTATGCATCCATCGTATGGGATGTTCACTATAATATTTACAGCGAACACATCGAATCTGTTCTAGCAGACTGGCTTTAATAAAACTGCGTACCGTTAAGAGTCGTCGAACAATGTTAAATATATCCTTCATGGTTAACCTGGTCAAATATTTGCTGTGAATTTCTGTTAAATTCAATGTTCCTCGTCGTAACTTCCGCTGTTATAATCTTATTTATATTCAATTGTGCAGAACTAATTATGCTGTTGCTGATCCGTTAACTAGATTTTGCCGTCAATTTAATTATTTGTTAGACTTTGTTGATTTTGCTTTAAATTCTTGCGTTACAAAACTAAACATTATTGATTTTCTCAATTCAGAACTTTATTGTTTTTCTCAATTCGTAACTTTTCATATTTTAATTTTAACTATTACTTATATTTTTGAAGACATTGATTGTAATCCTATTTAATTTTATTTGATTTGTATTATTAGTCAGTAAGGAATTTGTCCATTGACTTAAATAAATAAATAATAAAAGTGAATAAATAAATAAATAAATTTTTATCATCGGGTATGCTACCTTCGAGTAGTCCCGTATAAATTTTCGGTAATAACCAGTCATACTAAGAAATGATTTTATTTTCTTGAGAGTATTGGGCAGTTTAAAATCGAAATCAATCTTCATCGGATTGGGTTTGACTGCCTCAGGTGTCAATATATGCCCTAAATATAACGTCTCCTTAGCAAAGAATTTACATTTGTTTATCTGTATCTTAAGGTTGGCTCCCCTTAATTTTTCAAAAACCTTTTTCACGTTGCACAAATGCTCCTGGAAACTAGTGGAAAATATTAAAATATCAACCAAGTAAACTACGCAAACTTTATTGATTAAGTCACGAAGAACAAAATTAATGAGCCTCTGGAAAGTGGCCGGAGCATTCTTTAAGCCAAATGGCATCCGAATAAATTCGTAATGTCCGTAGGGAGTATAAAATGCCGTCTTTGGTCGGTCTTCCTCCCTTACCACAATTTGGTGAAAGCCCTTAGCCAAATCTATGGTCGAAAAATATTGGACACGAACCAACTTATCAAGAATATTATCTATATTAGGGATAGGAAAGTTATCATCGACAGTTATATCATTCAATTTCCTATAATCTATCACTATCTTCCATTCCTTTTCCCGGAATTATCTACTTTTTTCGGCACTATCCACAAAGGGCTATTATATGGCGAATTACTCTCCCTTATTATACCATACTTCAACATCTCATTAATCTGGCTACATATCTCCTGCTCATGTACAACTGGATAGCGATACATCTTTGTATATACTGGTCTATCATTAACTGTTCTAATCTGATGTTCGACAATATTTGTATTTCCTAAAATTTGCCCTTCAACAAATATTAAATCCTTATGAGAGTTTAATAAAACCTCCAAAGCTAACTTTTCCTCAACATTCAAATACTTGAACAAATTCTCTAACATCAATGTCATCAATGTTCGTGGCTTCCAATTGGTTAATCTCACTATGATTAAATGGACATTGCCTTAAAAATTCAATTATTCTGCCATTTATGGTCAAAGTTTCCTTAGCTAAATCAATAACGGCACCCAAAGGTTTTAAAATATTCTGACCAAAAAGTGCATCAAACTGTTTACCATGGAACGAAAATAGTTTCCACGACATTGTGGCATCTTCACCAAACTCTATTGGCAGTTCTGTTATTATCTCACAATTAATCTCTGTTCTAGCATCTATTCCCTTGGATTTTTCAGCCAGTATTTCATAATTTTGTAATTTTCTTTTATCTAGGAGTGAAGTAGTTAAACCAGAATCAACACGCATTATTGGAAGTGATTTTCGAAGGCTGTTGAGTGAAAATTTACGTGTTCACCTCTATCATTATTATCCTCACCTTCCTGGATATAATCTACCTCCATTTGAGAACTATTATGTTGACCTAAATATTGATTACCTCGAGTCTGATATGTCCTGCGATCATATTAATTATTCAAATTTTGCATACCTGAAGAGCGATTATTAAAATATGAAGGATTTCTATTTTGGCCAGAATTTGTAAAAGAGTTATGCCTTTTAAAATTATCTTGACCAAAAGTATTGCCGTTAGCACTACGCGTTTGGTTTCTAAATCTTTTATTATCTACACTAGTACGATGGTTTACACTGTATTTATTTGCATTAGTTTTATTTATTTTTTTTCAGTTTTATTCCCTATTAAGCCCTCTCTTTCTAAAATATTATAAGCATCTCTTTATTTAGTTATATTTCTATTTACAATAACTGATGCTAAATTGACATCAATGTTATTTAAAAATGTTTTTATAATAATCTTTTCGACATATAAAGGTCAATTCTAGTGGTTTTTCATTATCATACTCATACTTTTACACCAGTTTTTATAGACTTATTTTATTTTACATATCATTTATTTAAATTTGGGAAAAATTTATTAAAAAAAAAAACCCATAAGTAGAGCAGTAAAGTTCGGTGGTAAAAACAAATAAATGTTATCAAACTAATGCATTGATGTGTGGATAGCTAGAATATCTACAACGATGTTTAAAGTTTAGAGACAATATATTAAGTTTATCTTTAACTAATTTTATGTTAGACATAGAGTGCAACGTTTGTGTTGAAAAATGTATTGGCAAGTTATATATCATTTTAAGTAATTTATTCTGACAGATTTGTAGTTTTTTAACATGACAATCGGAGGTGACATACCAAACAGGCGCTGCATAGAACATTATTGAATGGAAAATTGTTTTCAATATAAGAAGTTTGTTGTGAATATTTAGGTCAGACTTTCTGTTAATTAACGGATACAATATTTTAATTGTTGTATTAAGTTTGTGAACTATGTATTTTATATGCTCATTATATAATAATTTTTTATCCAGCATTACACCAAGATATTTATCCTTGTCAACCCAGGGTACAGATTCGGTACCAATAGTAACATTGGATTGTGGTAGTAGTAAATTTTTTCTTCTTCTGGTAAAGAAAATAGCCTGAGTTTTTGATGGGTTGATCATTATTCTCCATTTTTTAAAAATAGCCTGTAACTATTTTAGTTGATTCCTCCAAGTTGTGTATGATATCTCCCGGTAATATTTCTGAACTTAGTATTGCTGTGTCATCGGCAAAAATAGATGAATTACATCCATGCAAAGCAGGAAAGTCATACGTAAAAAGATTATATAAAATTGGAAATAGACATGATCCTTGAGGACATCCAGCAAGAATATCATAATTCTGTGAGCAAATATTTCCAATATGCACTTTGAATGTTCTGTTTGATAAAAAACTTCTAATAATTTTGACAAGTCCAAGATCCAGACCAATTGTCTATAATTTGTAAATTAGGGCATTATGCCACACAGAATCAAAGGCCGCTTTTATGTCCATTAGAACCATTCCTGTAGATTTACCTTCATTAAAGGAGGTCTTGACAATATTTCTTATTCTAACAAGAGGCTGAATTGTGTTATGTTCCGACCGGAATCCAAATTGTTGTGGCGGTAAAATATTAGTTTCTTCCGTGAAGCTAACTAGTTTTTCTTTAATAATTTTTTCAAGTATTTTAGACATCGTGGTTAGTAAACTTATTGGACGATAGCAATTTGGAACGCTGCTGTCTTTTCCAGGTTTGTGTATTGCTATGGTTTTAGATTCTTTCCAAATTAATGGGAAGTAACAAAGATTTAAGCATGCGTTATAAACTCGACATAGAACTTTTAAGCCTTTAGATGGAATTTTCTTCAAACAAAGATTTGATATGCCATCATTTCCTGGTTCTTTTTTATTTCTTAAATTTTTAATAATATTCTTTAAAGTATCGATTCTTACCATCATATAGCTTAAGTTTTGATTATCATCAATCGTACTTAAGGTACTGCTAAATATTCTTTCTGTATCCAAGTCACTTAAACTTGAAGAAATGTTATGATTCAAAAAGAAATTTTGAGCCAGTATTTCAGCTTTTTCATTATTAGTTGCATACAATCTATTATTTTGCTTAAGTGTAGGTATACAATTAACTTTCTTCTTAAGAGCTTTAGATATTTTCCAAAACTTTGAAGAACCTTTGGGTAGTGTAGTCAAAAAGTTATTCCACTGCTGATTTTTAAATTCAATAATTTGACTTTTAATGATATTGTTTAACAAGTTCATTTGTGATTTAAATAGTGGGTTTTTAATCTTATCCATTTCTTACGTGCACGGTTTCTTAGTTTAATAATATTCAGAATCGCTACTGGCAATCTGTTCACGAAAATATTTGGAATTGAAATTTTTGGTACACTAGCATCTATAGCGTCTTTTATAATATTTGTAAATTGTTCAATTGAGTAGTCAATATCATTCTCTGAATTAATATCCATTTGCAACAGCGAATTGACATTATTATTTATATGGTTTGCAAATGTATTCCAGTTAGCATTTTTGAAATTATATTTTTCACAATTTAGGCGATTACATGAAAAGTCAATAGAAATTTGTACTGGCAAGTGATCAGAATTTAGACTGTGCATATTTTGTGCTGCAGATAATTTTTCAGGAATATTTGTTAAGAAAAAATCAAGAACTGATGCCTGGGAAGTACTGCTTGCTGGGACTAAAGTTGGATCAGGGGGGAAGAGTATGCTAAAAGTATTTTGTCGTTATTAATTCGTGAACCATCGATCCCCAACAGTTTAGTCTTAAACAGCCCCAACTATGATGACGGCTATTAAAATCCCCACCGATTATAAAGTTACCGTTTATTCTTGAAAACATTTTTAAATCAGTTTTAAATAAATTTTTCTTCAAATCGTTGGGACCTGCGGTGCCTCCAGGAAAATAACAGCTGTAAATATTAATGAAGAAATTATCAGAAATATATAATTTTATTCCAATATTTTCTATTAGTTTTGTTTGCAATGTGTAAATTGGATCATGCTTTAAATTTTTCCGAATTGCAATTGCAACACCACCTCCTCTTTTTGAGTTGGATCTATCCTCTCGGTAACAGAAATAGTTTGGATGTTTCATAATTGTTTTATGATTTAGCCATGTTTCGCAAACTAATGCAATATCTATGTTTTCTCTAATTAGATAATCAAAAAACTCGTTAAATTTATTACGAATACCTCTAGCGTTCCAAGTAATTATTTTTATGTTATTATCCATTTTACGACAAGAATTTAAATGCTAATGAAGTTATAACATCAAATTGCTCTAACTTGTGTTTACAATTTTTTAAATTATTTATCAGATCAAAGGTTAAAGACTTTAGTTGTTCTATAGAAAACAAATCATTATTATTATTATTACCAGAAGATACAACATTTGCCCAGCTTCTGTTTTCATAAATTTGTTGTGCAAAATTAACATTTTGTTGAGCATTAAAATTTGACATTTTAGTATGGGAAATCTGTTGATTATTTCTGCTTTGTCGATTTGCAAAACGTTGCTTCAATTCAATATAAGCAGATCTGCTTGGACAGGCAATATCAGTCGACTTATGATCCCCGTGACTGTTCGCACATTTTACTTTATCCGTCTTACACTCCATTTTTTTGAGGGCAAGCACATTTAGAGCAAAAGGTGGTTATATTGCAATTATCCGAGCCATGACCAAACATTTGGCAGTTGTAACACTGTGTAATCTTATATGGTTTCCTAGCTTGATAGCTCCATTTAACCCTGACATAATTTATGCTTTTGTATTTTTCACGCAATTCTCTAAGCGTTATAACACCTTTTTTAAAGTAAACAATATACAAAATTATTTCGTTATTATTTTCCGTTTATCTATAAACGAGCTTAACATCAGTACATTGCAACCCTAATTTCAGAAGAATGGATTTTAGTTGGATTGGGTCGATTTTGTCCAAACCGGATAGAACAACCTTGTATGGCCTATTATTTTTGGGAGTATATGAAAAATACTCAACTTTGTTTTCTTTAAGATATTTAACTGCACAATCATAATCATATTGAAGCTCACAGAAGAGTTTGTGGCCAATAGTCATATTTCTGATTGAATAACTCGAAATCGACAGCCTTTTACACATTTGATGTATTTTATCCATGTTGTATTTGACTAAAGTAATAGGTGGTACCTTAATTTTGGTTTCTCTAGTAGGTAAATCATCCACTTTGTTATTGTCTTCTTTCTCATCCACTAATGTTTGTAATGGATAAAAATAATTGTTATTTAGCGATTTTTTAGCATTTTTAGATGTGGAAACAACTCCATCACTCGCTCTTTTTCTCTTACTCGAACTCATGTTCGAATAAGAGAGCGTTCCAAAATTCGCTCACTTGTTCTGATAATCTCTCCAAATGGTGTATAAAAACAACTCAGCAAAAAACAAAAACATACAATATACCACAAAAACCGGTTTTCATTAATTTTGTTATTATTAATGTAAACAAATATTAACTGTATACTAAATGTTCTAGTTTTAGATTTAATGCGCGATCTTTTCAGATGTCTTTCAATAACCAAGAGAGACTGTTCTCATTAATTCTACACAAAATATTTCTTAAACAATTATAATAATTAACAATACCACTGTTTTTTGTTGCAAAAGCCTCCTGGTGTAGCTGGTGGTAAGTCTCCTTCACCTCAAAATTGGCTATTAAAGCTGCTTTGGTTTCATCCCAATTAGGATTTGGCCCCAGTGTTCTTAAAACGTGAAGCGCTTCGCCCAGTATTTTATTTAAAATTATTCGCTGATAGATGTATTCCTTCGCATTGGCATTTGCTTGTGCTAGCGCAAATAATGTTTCTACTTCACGTAAAAATGATGTCAGCGCGAATGTATCATCTCCTCTAAATAAATCAATTCTCTGAGCGTCTTTTAAAACATCATTCATTGATAGACCCTCCATCGTTATTTGTATTTATTATTCTTATTTTATTATATATGTATATATATAGCTTTTGCTCTTGCTCTTGTTGTTTGTATAAATATTGTTGTCTCCAATATGTTCTCACTTTTAGTTAATTCAACTTTGTTTTAATCTTTTCTCTCTCTTTTTTGTTCTTAAGTTTAATTGTTTTTTGTTGGAGCACCACAGTGATATTGCTTCTTCTCTTTTTCTTCTGTTTATGTTCTTACTTTTTGTAATTGTTATTTTTTGAACGTTATAAAATTTAGAATTCAAATTCTTGTTGTTAACTGCTATTTTTACTTTTTTCGTCTTTTCTTCCTTAAAATACTTTTTTTTTCTAGTTGTTTAACACAAGGTTTTACTTTTTTGGAATAAAAGTCTTTCGAAATAATAAATCTTAGTACAAATCTACATACAAATATTCGTATATTTGTTGATACTTACATATGTATATCAAAATACATATATTTTGTAATATATTTGTAATATATTCAAGTTTAAGTGTTCTTTTTTTTCAAATATGCAATCGTTTTTTAGAAATTAATTGATCAAAACCACTGAATTATTATAGATTTTTTTTACGTAAAGAACGAAAGTTATTTTGTTATATTTATATATTAAGTAAATATTACATTTATGTGTAAACAATTTATAAAGTTTTCTTTATTTTTTTTTTTAGTTTTACTCTTGGTTCGTTTTAAGACTGCGCTACTTATGTAATTAAAGAACACACTGTTTAATTTTATTATATGCTTCATTAAATCAATAATTCAATGTTTATTTAACTAAGGATGGGATATCACTGAACTATAGGAGTTAAAGACTAAATAAATAAGTAAACCGAATAAAAAGAAAAGAACTTACGACTATGTTTTTGTTGTAAAAAATATTTATGATAAAGAGAATAGAAAAGAAATGAAGTGATAAGTAAAGTAATGAGAAAGTAATAAGTAATAAAATTTACAAATATTTTAAATTAAACCATTATACGCGTAGATTCAGGTTAGAAATATATTTTTCGTTATTGTTTATATTGAAGACGTTGAAATTAAGAATTAATTATTGAAATCCCAGAAGAAAAGTTTATTTAAATAGAGAAGAATTGCATTTAATCCAATTGATTGCTGATGATGACTGTGGTTATATTTTTGTGGGTATGATTTAAAAAAAATTATTATTCTTTTAATTTTTGCAAAAATTCTATGCAAAAGTATGTTATTTAAATATATATCTTTATCTCATCTATTTGGTTATTTAGATTTAAAGTAATTTTTTGTTTCTTTGTTTTTTGCTTTGGTATTATTGTAAGTGAGGCACTTTTTCTGTCTTACATATATACATATATTTTATATCTTTTTATTTTATTTCTTTGTTTTTAACACTGTTTTTGTAATATGCTTTCACTAAAATTTATAGTTTAAGTTTCACGTTAAGCTTTTTAAATTCCGCATTTTTAATGTTTTTTCTTTTCGTTTAGTAAACCAGAATTTTTTTTAGTTTTTCATTATTAATGCATTTATTTCTAACGCTTTTATAATTGCATTTACTATGTAAATTTTTCTCTCTCTTTTTTCTGCATATTTCTATATTTTTGCTCAGTTATCGGATGCTAGGATCATTTTATTTGTATATTTTTTTTAATTTATTTTTTTTTTATTTTTAAGTTAATATGTTGTAATTTATTTTCTAGCCATTTTTTACTCACCCTTTTTCCAAACTGGAAATTCTTTACGTTTCCTTTATTGTTTCAATAGGATTTTCAAAACAATCTTTTATTTTCTTTATTGTTTTATAGATTGTTTTCGTGTTATTTTTCCAATTTCAATTTGTTTTTTTATTTGATTTTTAAATAATTAAGCAAAACCACATTGAATTTTGTTTTTTATTTAATTGTAAAACTAATTTTATATATTTTTTATTAATTATTTGAAGTTTGTTTTATTCAAACTCCTCTTTTAATACACAAAACTTATATTTTGTTTTTAATCAATAAAACCTTTTGTTAATACATTTGTAAACTAACTTAAGATGCATTATATTTAAATCACTTTCTTATTAATAGTATTTATTGTTGAAACAATTTTTTTAAAAGCTAAATTAAATCACTAAGTTTACTTCAGTATTTACTTTATACAGGTGTTATTAAGGATTTAAAAAAGTGTTGTTGTGATAAACTTTTATAATATTTTTTTATATTTAATATATTAATTAATCATTGTTATTTTATTTTATTTTCTTGTAAAGATTGTTGGTTTTGTTATTAATGTTTAGCTTAAAAATAAATCACAATTATTTTTTGTATTTCATTTATATTTTTAATTTTTTTTATTGTATTATTTGTCAATAAGCTTTATTAGCTTCTATACGACGAATGGCAGGATCGGCATGTAATAAAATGAAAAACACTTTTTATTTTATTTTACGAACAGCCGATTGTGCGACTGTTCATTTCTATTTTAGTTTTATTAATGATTTTCTTAAATCTAACTGTATGATAATTTCTTAATTCATAGTGTGTTGGAACTTATGTATATAGTAGGAATATGCTGAGACAGCATAATACACGATGTCCTAACATTTATGCAGTATGTACAATATCAACAAGAATGTGAAATAACGAGTGTTATTTTAGGCAAACTCTCTTGTGGAAGATTGGTAAATAGGGGTTGAAAGCAAGTGTACCAAACTTCCAAAGAGAGTTGCAATTATAATTACGCGTTGTAATTATAATTAGGGTTAAATGGGAGAGATAACAAAAGAATTAGTAATATTCTTTTTTATTAAGTAAAATATGGGGAATCTTACCTTTTGTATATATGTACTATGTAATGTATAGACCCAAGTAGGAGAGAGAATGTGTTTTTTGGTTTCGATGTAAACTTCAATGTAGTTTGTATGTGTTTATTTACAATAGATGATTTTAATGTGATAAATATATTTCAATTGTGAAAGTAAAAATTAATATTGTTTGAGAAATATTAATGATGTTGGCTTCAAATGCAAAAAAGAAGTGATTTTACAAATGATTTTACCTTTAAGGAAATTTCAGATTTCATCTATACAGATAATAGATATTCTTTTAGAACTTAAAAACTAGTGCTGGTAAACGCATATATATTAAATTCAGTTAGATAATTCAAAAGGTTTGAAATTCATTTATAGTAATTTAAGAAACAGTTTATAATTCAATATTAAAACTAAGTAGTTGTAAAAGAAAATTTATTGTCCAAGTTGTTATTTGGACATGGCGCCGGCCTTGACGTTAGTCAACAGAAACTTCAGTACTCGTACAAAGAACCTGCGCCAGAGAACGGATAGCTTCAACAAGGATTTTTGCATCAGGTGTTGTTGATAAGTTGGACAACGTAGATGACTTTTGTTGCTGTTTTGTTGTTTTTGGACCTGTTAGCTTCTTTTTTTGTGAATATTTATCTTGAAGGCCTCTTGGTTTCTTTCGTTGATGTGATTTATCACATTTTCTGCATGTATCCATGGACAGGCAATCATTGGCTAGGCAGTTGACATAGAAACGGTGTTTGTCAACGATCTCTTCCCTCTTCATGACTGTCATCCACAGTAACTTCTTACAGAACCTCAAGGCATGGAACCGATGACAAAGGACACACTTATACATTTCTTCGTCCCATACGGCACATTTGGCTACATTCAGCGTGACAAAGGAAATTGTGTAAGTGAGTTAGATATAATTGGCAAAAGCGAGAGTTGCCTGGTAGAATAATTGGATAACGCTCATTATAAGGAAGAGACGACTGAGCTAGTCTACCATTTATTCTCATTGTTGAATTCGAGTCCAAAAAAGGATTCATAGTGTTTAACGAGCTTTTCATTGAGATAAGCTGTGAGTTTAGTAAACATTTGTATTCCTCGGGATAAAACGCTCGTTGAGCCAAATTGAGAAGTTTAATTTCGGTATGAGTTAAACCGATTTGAGAGTTTAGAGAACTGGTAGGTTTAAGGCTTTGCATGCTCTTGTCAATAAACCTGTAAACATAACACAAAACACGCAAAGCTCTGTCGTAAGATGAGAATCGGTGAAGAATATCCTCCATTTCGACTTCAGCGTGCAATGTTTGAGTTTCGTTGGGGGGTTCAGCTATTTTGAGTGGGTTACGCTTTGGCCATTCAGATTCGGGTTTGCGTAACCATGATGGTCCAGACCACCACTGGGAATTGTTAGCCAGTTCGTGAGATTTGCAACCACGAGTTCCAATTTCTGCCGGGTTAAAATGAGTGGGAACATGTCGTCATATTGCCTTTGGAAGAAGGTGATGAATTCGAGAAATTCTATATGCGACGTATGTTTCCCAAGAAGAGAGTGGTTTAGACAGCCAACCAAGGACTATGGAAGAGTCAATCCACAGAAAAATATACGTATCATTGAAAGAAATGGATGTTTGCACGTATTCAACCAGCTTCGCCAGTAGTACAGCTCCGTTTAGTTCCAAACGCGGGAGGCAGACTGTCTGAAAAGGCGCAACTTTACTTTTGGCGACCAGTAAGTTTGAAAAGACGTTGTGAGTTTTCGTCTGGCATCGAATGTATATTGTTGCACAATAAGCATCACAAAAACCATGGATTTGAACTAAATCCGTTGGAGTATATTGAAGCCATCTTGTAATTGTTATCGTTTCCGTTTCCGACAAATCTGATACAAAGTCGTTCCACATTCCGAATGATTCATGTGAGATATCGTCCCATTCCAATCCCTCCAACCGAAGCCGTTGCATGAGGATCTTAGCTCTTATGACAATGGGCGCTAGCCATCCAGCAGGATCAAAGAGCTTCGCAACTGATGATAGAACCTGGCGTTTCGTTATTCTTGGGGATTGATTTACGGGTGAGAATGTGTATGTGAATGCATCTGAGAGGGCATTCCACTTAATTCCAAGGTTTTTGTGGTGCTTGCTTCTTGGAACCGTAAAAATTCGGAGTCATATAAATACTCCTTGGGTAAATGAGATAATAATTTTGAGTTATTTGCTGTGATTTTTTTTAGTGGAAGACCAGCTGACTTCAAAACATTGATGAGTTGAGCCTGGGCAGACAATGTTTCCTCTAATGAATATCCTCCAGATAGAATATCATCGATATATGTTTCTGAACGGAGAATTGAAGATGCTTTAGGGAATTGAGATTCAGAATCTGACGCCAGTTGAAGAAGAGTACGTATAGCGAGATAAGGTGCGCAATTGACTCCAAAAGAAACTGTTTTAAGAGCGTAATCTTTAACTGGGCCATCGGGTTTGTTCTGGAATAAAACACGTCTGGATGTAATAGGATCTGGCGATATATCTTTTGTATATCGCCATTGAAAACATACTGATATTTCCTCCAATTTAGAATAATGGTTCTGAAGAGTAGGACCAGTATAGAGAGCATCGTTTAGGGAAAACTGAGATTTCGATTTCCTAGACGCATTGAATACGACCCCACAGCATGATGGGGAAGATACGAAGAATAGTATTTACCTTGAGAAACAATTTCCTGAGATGAAGTTTCCTCCATGTGATCCAAGTCGAAGTATTTCTGAAGTACTGCACGATAGGCAGATTGTAGCTTAGGATCTTTAGATAGAGTTTTCTCCATTCTGGAGTATTGGGCTAGGGCAATAAACCGCGACGAGCCTAAGAATATATTTTCCGGAAACTGAGGTTTAAATGGTAGTCTTACAATATATCTACCATTTTCGCTTCGTGTAGTTGTATTAGAGTAGAATTGCTCACAAAATTCATCTTCTTTAGATTTGGGTTGAGTTGTAGTTATTTCCTCATCTTCCCAAAACTTTTTCAAAAGACCGTTAAGGTCGGGGATTTTAGAGGCTGTGATCGATGCAAAGGAATGTGTAGTGCGAGTTTCCATGGGACCGCTTAGTACCCAACCGAAAATAGTAGTATATGCAGATGTGTGACCGCATATAGTTTTCCTTACGCCATCGATATTAATAGATTGCTCATAATCATTGGCTAGTATGAGATCAATTTGAGATGCTTGGTTAAAGGTTGGATCAGCTAGATCCAATTCCATAAGTTCTTTAGAGTAAGGAACGGCAAAACTGAGGGCTGGGAGACATTTAGTCACCTTTGGCAAAACTATTGCCTTAACCGAAATTCTTGTATCTGTTCATAGAGCATACAACACGAACTCACATTCCTTATTAGCCGATTGTTTTTGTCCTCCAATATCAACAATATCAAAATGAGAGTTGTGATATGGAAGCTGAAGGTGGTTCCTAATCTTTTCAGATATGAATGTTCGTTGAGAACCAGGGTCAATAAGAGCCCTTACGGTGAAGCGTTCACCTCGAGATTCTATCTGCACTAGCGCAGTTCTCAATAGAATATTCTCGCAGCTGAAGGAGTAATTGGCACGTATCTGACCCGATGTGGATGGCTGTTCAGCATGAGCATCCTGTGAGTTTGATTGAGAATTGGGACATTTGATACCATTTAGGGAGCTCACGAGGAGATGTGAGCGATTGCTCCCATAGGGCTAGAGTTAAATTGGGAAGTTTGGTAGAGGTCAATCGTATGAGTATCGGATCCCAACTTTCTACTTTTACACCTAAAGTTCTAAGAGTCGCTAATGAGTCATCAACCGCAGATTGTATTCTTCTAATGGACTCGCTATGCTCGGAGTCCGAACTCGTTTGTTCTTGTATCGAGTTTGAAGAGCGTTCCAGGCAATGTCGAAATGATCGTGGGAGAGAGTATATCGCTTCACAATTGCTCCAGCTTCACCTCTGGTTTTATTCCGGAGATGATATACTTTAGTGACGGGAGAGAGCTTCGAATGGTTTATATAGAATGCCGTGAACATATCTCGGAATGAGGGCCACTGTTCGTAATTTCCTTCAAATATTTCCGTATCGCAGGGTGGTAGTTTTATGCAATTTCCAGAATTTGATGGCATCACTGTTTGGGTTTGAGACTGAGGTGAGATAGAATAGCGAGAAGTTGATTGAAATCCAGAGTTGTTTGTAGCGTCCATTCGAGTGACTCTCATCAAATCTAAGATTTGAGAATTACACAGATAATAAGCGTCCATACATGCATCGAAATTTCCCTTGGCTTCCTGCTTAAAATCTGGAGCGACTAAGTCATCGTGGGACAACATGACTTTTTTGTAGCAGGAGTCGAATTCGTTCCAACGAGCTTCCAAGTCCTTTAATTTAACCTCAAGAATTGATTCTGTTTGGTCTTCAACTGGGCTTCCGTGAAATTTACTAAAAAACTGTAGCAAATGTTCGCTATGAAATAGGAAATGTTCCTTTAGGGACTCTTGTGAACTAGATGTAGAAGTCATCTTAACGCGAATTACGATAACGAGTGATAAAATGGCTTAAAATAAAATAAGTGACTGTAACCGGATTACAAATATTAACTATAAGCTATAGTAATTACTAAACGAACACGAGAGTAATTAGTTAGTTTCGAGTTTTAGTAAATTTAAGGGGTTATTAGCGATCAACTGGATATGGGATTCAGTTATCTTTTCAAGAATGTTTAATTCGAGAAATATTTCAATTAATTTTAAGTTTACAAAATAAACTAAAAATTAAATGAAATTGTGTGTGACTAGTAACACTGATCCGCTATGGTAAATTTAGGGGGCCAACCGTAGCACTGGATATGGGATACAGTTATTTAATCAGAAATGTGTATTCCGAAAATATTTCAAATAATTTTAAGCTTATAAAATAAACAAAAAATTATATGAAATTGTGTGTGACTATGAAAGTCACACTGGTTCGCAATGGGTTAAACACTGTAAACGCTGAAATTTCGCGTACCGAAAATAAATAAATTGTGATTCGCAATGGGTTAAATACTGTAAATGGGGTAGAGTTACCAAATTAAAATTTTGCGTAACAAGAATTTATTTTTAAATAAATTGGATTCAAAATTGTTGTTGATATTAAGTTGCATACAAAGGGTATGGCAACTTCGACTAGTCAAACACAATACAGTTTGTTATTGGGGTATCCTTTTCAATTCTTCAACCACGGCATATGTGTGAATATAAATTACTTACTGAATGAACGGGTTATAGGGTGAGGTTAGTATGTGGGAGACGGGGTAGGGTGTATAAAGGAAGGAAAGTACGAACCTTTTAATGTATATGTGTTTGTTCTTATGTAAATAATAGTTAGTGTTTTTTATTTTAAACGTTATAAGGAGTATATCTGTTTATTTTTATATCTGTCGATGTTTCCATGGCTTCGTTGAGAGTCTTTACTCTATTGTCTTTTAGTCCATTTTTGAAAGAATTAAATGCAATTATGGTATTAGTTTTACTGATCACTTTTCTATTGTTTTCTCCAAGTGAACTTATCTGCATCTCATTTAATTCTGTAGTTAATGCTTCTATTATATCAGCAAATTTTCTGATAGTGTCAGAGTAATCTTTGTTAGTTCGTTAAGAATAACATTTGGTGACTTCTTTGTTTATTAAGTTTCTTTTAAAGTTGAAATTAAGGAGTCTATATCAGTGGGAACTTATACTTGTCTTAATTTGGCTTGCACTTTATTTGAAATTTTAGTTTTATATACAAAATTGAAAAATGAAATGTGTTTAGTTGAAGGTAATGTATCAGTACTTCGAATCTGCTATGAAAGGGTTTAATTCATCTATTGTACCATTGAATACTGTTAGCAATTTGAAATTGATGCTAGTTCTGTCGTGTTCAAAATTTCTTCAGTCATGGTGGATTTTCTATCTCTTCTTCTAATGCTTGAATTTTCAATTTATCTTCGTGACTCTATAATATTTCTAAGGCTCTTTCTTTCTTTTCTCTAAATTTCAAGGTATGTAGTTGTCTTTGTTGTTCTCTTACTGCCTTATTTTCCAGTATTTGTATGGATTTGTTTTCTAATTCTTGTAGTTCTATTCTTTTAGCCTGAATAGTTTCTTAATATAACTAATGATTTCATAGCGTTCGATATAATGGAATCTACACTTTCGTATATATATTCCATGCGTCATACTAATTTTTATATTTTTTTTTTTTGTAACTAACATTATGTTATTACTAAATTTAAAACTATAATTAAAATTAAATACATAATGATAATATTTTCATAATTGCTGTTATTCTTACTTTAAAAAAATTCATTAACAAAATTATTTTTATGTAAGTATAAATATATTGATTATTGTAAATATAAGTATCTGTAGGTTAATAGGGAGTTCTTCCCTTTTTTATTGAAAAAAATATAATTTCTTTAAATTTACAATTAATTTTTTTAATGTAATAATAATACATTATTGTTTAGTTCAATATTTTTCTTGGTCTATTCTTATGAACAGTTTTTTCCCCATTTCATTTCTTATTGTAAATAGTCACATTAACATCAAATATTGTACAATTTGTAGTAGCATCCTTTCTTTTAGTAAAACCTTATCATTAATTTTTAATTCTATAGGATTAGCGTATTTGTTATAAAAACTTTCATTTTGTAATAAAGGGCAGGATCAGCGGAATAAAAAAAATTTATCAGATACAGGGTGGAATTTGCAGGATCGCCATGTAATAAATATGATGCATGTGTATTTTAATTGTATATCGGTATTAGGTCTGTCCTAGTTTGCATATTATTAAGGCCAGCAAGCCGCTTGGTTATGGCTAATATGCAGCAGTTTAAATGAGAATAAAAAAGATTCTTTATCATCAATCAATTTACAGCTATTTATATTAATTTTTTTAGATATTGATACTTATGACCTAATTTAGTTTTTACTTAACTTAGAGTGTGTATGGTCAACATTTTTGCTACTTTGCAATTATTACATACTAAAAATTTGTATAATGCAATTTGATACCGTCATAATTTGTTGGTCATTGACGTCATAGTTTGTCATTGATATTTTTGTTTATATTATTAGGGAATGTATCAAATGCATTTTTAAGTAGCACAAACGTAACCAACACACAACAGTGGATAAATGTGACCAACACACTACAATACCCTTAGCATTAGTGTTGTCACCATATTTACCATTGAGATTACTGTTGAGTAAGAAACCAGAACTGTAATATTGAATTCATTAGGAACTCATTAAAAAAACTTGCCTTTGGTGAATTATTTATGTCTTTCTATTCTATTCTTTACCTTTTTAAATGTACTTATACTAGTAAATATTTATAGTGGCTGAGTAAATAATATATGTATTTATATATTTACAGGAATTAATTATTTTCTTTATATGTTACTTAAAATATTATTCTGTTTTAGGTAGACATAAATTTTATGAAAATTTTTGAAGTCAGCCAGTAAATCGGAGGGTTTACTAGTCCCGAAAAGATTGTGTCTGTTGGCGGTCAGGGCTGAGCAGTCATCTAGGAGATGTTCTACGGTTAATGGGCATAGACAGGTAGAGCACTGTTGTTGTGGATTTCTGGACATCAGATGTTCATGAGTCATTCTGGTATGTCCCATACGGAGCGTAGTAAAAACTTTTATTTGGATATTTGTTGCGTTTGCTGGGAAAAGCGGCACTTCTCCTACCGGATTAAATCGTTTATTCCAGTGTTGAAACTTCGTCCAATCGTTTTTGAGAGCTGTCTCGTATTAATATTTATTATTCTAGAGATGTCAGTTTTAACGATAGTTCGGAAAATAAATGTGGGGTGTTGGCTCACATTTTTGGTGGCTTTGTCAGCGTATTTGTTACCTTTTATGGCCGAATGACCGGGAACCCACATTAGTTTCAGTTTTTTTTGGATGTTTGAACAATATTTCCCGTACTTCTCGAATCAAGCTGCAACTATTATTGCACCCTCTATAGTTCTGTATACCGATGATTTGTGACGTGGTTTTGTTTTTCGTTTTATTAAATTGATTAATGTTTTATGAATTACAGCATTTGTTGTTTTATATATTTTACCAATAAGTTTAAGTATATTGTGTTTTACCCTGCTGAAAAGATCTGTCATACCGGCTTCTACTAGCAGTATTTTTGTTGGTGTCGATCGGAAAGCTTGCAGGCTGTATCTAATAGCAGAATGATACGGGGCGCATAATTTTTCATGTTTGTTTTGCAGCAATTACCGCAGATAGGTAGGCCGTAATCAATTACAGATAGTATAATTGCACGAGTAATATTAATCATGTTTGATGGGTGAACATTGCATTGTTTCGATGTTAGATATTTGATTATATTAAGTCTATTTAAAGTTTTATTTCTGTGATATGCACAATGATCAGAGTAAGTTAATTTTCTATCGAATTTTCAGGCTGAGAACATTTTCGATGGTGTGGTTGTTGTGTATTAAAACAGATTGTGGGAATTATGCTTTCTGCAGATGTGAAATAGTTTACATTTTTCGTAAAATAGATTTGAGCCTCGTCCAAAATATTTGTGAAAGTAATATTGACTTTGTGCAACTTGGTAGCTTTGGTAAAGAACAGGCTATCGTCTGCATAAATACTACAGGATATGTCGTGTTTTTGTTTGATTTCCTTTAGTTCTTCAAAAGCAATAATAAACAGTATGACTGACAGTGGTGAGCTTTGGGGAATCCACATTTTGGACCCGATGCAACACTGCCAGTATCACCTTAACGAGCAATGGTACGAGAAACAAAAGATTTATTCACATTGAAATGCTGGAGGGCTCTAACCATAGCCACCTGTGGTTTTCCAGCCGAATATAAAGCAATCACACTATCACGCTTGAATTCCATCACAAATAACTTTTTTTCTGAATGCAATAGATCAAAATGCTTTTGTAAGCTTGTAAATAATAAAATGAACTGTCACTGGAATAAATCTGTCAGCTGTCAGACGAGCGGTTTACAAATGATAAAAACCTAATGTTGGTTGCAATACATATCAGCCACCATCGTTTAGAACCACCAAATTGTGTGTTTGGATTATTTTTTCTATTGTATCCCCACGAGAGTTTAATTTTGGACACACGCACAGCGGACTCCAAGTAGAAATGAAGGACTGCTGATGCCTGATATTATATCTACAATATCTGTCACAGAGAAATTTTGACATGGTGGTATATAGGTGCAAATAATAGTTATTGGAAAACCAACATTTATTTCTATTGCCAAAGGCTGCAATTGTTGGTGTTAAGGCGTTTGTGAGGGATATTTTTCTTTATTAAAATAGCTATACCTTGTTTGCTGCGTGTAGTTTGTGTGCGGTTATAGAAACATCCTAAGTACGCTTTTGGTACCTCGGGAATAATGTTCTGTAATATATGGTTTTCTTGTAGACAGATAATGCTGGAGTCATAATCTTTGATTAGTAGACATAGTTCGTGATAGTTGTTGAAGAGTCCATTGAGATTCCATTCTAGTATATTCAACATTTTATTTATAAAGTTGGTTCATCTTCTGATATTTCTGTGTCAGATATTTTTGTTTTTGTATTATTGAAATTTGGTGGACCCGTTAGTTGATTTAAAAATAAATTTCGATTGTTATTGCTGTTTTTGTTTTTGCTGTTATACTTGCTGTCGTTGTCCTGCTTTTGTAAAGAGGGAATTGTAAATACTTTTATTATATGTTGTTGTTAATAATTTTATCAGTGGTGGCTGCGTTAAGTTGAATTGTTGGATTTATATCAGAAGTGTTGAGTGATGAAAATGTTGTTGCTTGTATTTGGATTTTGGTTGATTTAGTTTTAATTTGATCGTTATTTATTTTGTTTAAACAGTTTCGGTTGGATACTTGATTTTCTTTAGTAGTATGTTTATGCCGCTTCTGGGACAGTTTTTCCATTCAAATGTAGGAGCTGGGAGTTATGAATTGAATTGTGAAATTAATTCTGTGCGATCGGTCTATAGGTTTGTAACATATATTATGAAACATATATTATAATGTTTTTTTGTCTTGAGTCGGAGGTGGGAATTTTCGAAAGACACTTTTGTTCCAACAAACCCAACCCCTACACACTTCAACCACTCTCCACCCGCGAGACTCCCGTAAGGTATTACTTCGCTTTATCACACTAATTCAAATTTCGCCTCCGATCCTCCAGTCTTTGGATTTCTAGCATAACTTCAGCCATTCTCTGACTATATTGACTCTATATAATCCAACCTGAACATTTTTCTCCGGCTGCCGAACTACAGTAGCTTGCAAACTTTCTGGCTGGTTTTCCAGCGTGGGATAGTCGTGCTTCTGATGAGCAGCCCTTTGGGGTGGCCAACTTCTTCCTCATCCCTGGTCTTGGTGGTGGAACTTGGTCAGGACAGGGACTACGTTCACCCGTGGCATTACGACGGCCCGCTATGCGCGCTCAAGTGAGCTTTGTGACATGATCAAAGCTACCAATACGACCTAATCTCGCAACAGCAATGAAGACCTTTATTTTTAGATACGGCTTCAGCAACGAGCACTGAAAAATCACTACATTTAAAGTGACAACATTCATGACACAGCCAACAAACGATCATTCTTTCAACATCACTTTTTATATTACAATTTTTTAATAAGCAAGCCATTTTAAAATTAATAATATAATGTTTTGCTCAGTGTAAAAAAAGTTTGAATCAGATGGCAATCTACTATTAAACTTGTCAAGTAAACAAAAACAGGTGATCTATGATTGTTTTTGTAGTTAAAAAGAAAACAAACAAGCATAAAAATATGTAAACGTAAATGTAACACCTAAATTTCTTATATTAATAAGAGGAAAAGAATAGGTTCTATTTGTTTTTGTTTTTAAGTTCAATTTTAATTTCCTTTTTTGTTTAGGTAATGTTCTCACAATAATAGTTGGTTTTGTTTTTAAGTTTGATTTTAATTTACTTATTTTATTTCGGCAGTGCTTTTAATGTAATGTAAGTACTATTCTTATGAACTACATATTTGTTCTTTATTATTTTTCTTATCTATAATTGTTATATTATTTCTTAAATCTATTTTCTTAATTATGTATGGACCTTTATATGATTTCTCTTGTTTATGTCCTATATTATTCCTAAGTAAAACTAAATCTCCTATTTTAAAATTACACTGTACCATAGTTACCATAGTTATTCTTTTGCTTGATTTTATTTATGTCCAATAAATGTTTTGCTCTCTTAAGTGCAATTTCTAATCTAAATTTTGCCTCTTTGGCATAATCGTCTACATTGTATAGTGGTGTAATTGTGTCGACCTCATTGAAATCTTTGAAACTGTTTGACTCTTTGTTAAAAACCTATTCAAAAAAACAATAATTATGTACAGTTGATGGTGTTGTATTAAAACAATATGTAAAATACCTGAGCCATTCATCTCAGTCATCTTTTTCTACAGATATGTAAAAACGTACATATTCATTAAAAGTTCTGTAACTTCTTTACTTTCTGTACCTAAGGTTGATGTTAGTTTCTCGATTTTCAACAGAGTGCACAATTCGTTTAATATAGAATTTTTATATTCTGTACCCATGTTCGAAATGAACGTCTTCATTGGGCCATAGGCAAGTACAAAATTTTCAAATATCGCTTTTGCTATCGTCTTAGCTGATTTATTTGGTACTGGTATTGTTACCAGGCATTTAGTTAAGTCGCATATTAATGTGATTGCGTACTCATTTCCATGTATTGATCTTGGAAATGGTCCAATTGTGTCTACATACACTGTATCAAACGGTTTGTTAGGTGTTTCTGTTATTATCATCGGGCCTTTAACGTGTTTGGTAGTTTTCGCTATTTGACATTTGTGACATGCTTTTACATATTTAGTAGTAGTATCTTTTTATTTTGTCTGCCGTTCTATATATGCCGCAATGACCTCCTTCGATTGGGTCATCATGATATTTCAGCATGATTTCGAGAATTTCCTTAGATTTATTTATGTCAAGTACCTTTATTTCATTTAAAAACGCTATTTTAAGTCCATTTAGTACCTTATTGCCCACATTACTAAATTCAAACTTTGAGATAAATTCGAAAATTTTCTCACTAGGTGCTACTTGTAGTTTATTGATACTTAATTTACTGGCCGCTTTCTCGAGCCTAGAGAAAAATTGTCCTTAGTCAAGTATCTCTTTAGTAAATATATCATTTATATTTATGCTAGCTAGTATTGATTATCCCTTCTTTATGTAGCATTTATTGCGATAAATCTTTAATTTATAATATTTTCTGACGTCACTATTCTTAATTGGTACATATATTTTGGGCTCATCTAATACATCTGTTTTATTTGTTCTATGCTGATTATTTATCCTACTATTGTATTTTTGCTTAGTCACTGACCTTGTCGTGACTCTTAACACGCACGATACCTTTCTATTCATTTCCTTAAAATCATATATAGTAATTCGCGATAATGCATCCGCGACATAATTGTCCTTCCCCCTAAGGTATTCAACTGTAAAATCATATTCTTCCAGATCTAGTCTCATTCTCGTTAATTTGTGGCCTGAAATGTGTGATAGCCCAGTGTATGGCAGTTAATTCTTGTTCAATGGTTGATTTATTACTTTCACCCTTTGTAAATGTTTTTGAAGCGTAAAGCTATGGGAAGTTGTTTACCCTGATGTTCTTGAGTCAAAACAGCACCGCATGCATGCTTGCTTGCGTCTGTTGTTACACAAAATTCTTTAGTAAAGTCAGGGTATTGAAGTAATGTTGGACTAATTAATGCTTTAAGTACCTAAATGCAAATTCGCAATCTTCTGTCCATTCAAACGGCACTCCCTTTCTGGACAATTGTGTAAGATGTCTAGAATATTCGGAAACATTTTTGATAAACCTCTGGTAATAATTACAAAACGCGACAAACTTTTTTGCGCTATCCGCGTCCCTGGGCTTCGGATAGTTTTCGATTACCGAGTATTTACTATCATCCGATAGTATTTCCTTATCAGTACATTTATGTCTAAGGTAGGTTACCTCTCTCATAAAGAACGAACACTTTTCAGGGTTTAGCTTAAGATTGTATTTACGACAGAGATTAAAAGCATACTTTAAATTTGAAAGCATATGTTTTTCGGAGCATCCCAATACGACCAAGTCATCCATATATAGAAATGCCTGATCTGACTTCAGACCACTGAAAGCAATTGTCATCATTCTTTGGAAGGAATTTGGTGCTATCTTTAAGCCGTAGGGTAGTCTAATATATCTGTAGGAACCATTGCTCGTAGAGAATGATGTCAAATCTCTGGAGTCATTCTCCAATCCTATCTGGTGAAATCCCGACATCAAGTCTAAATAAATAAATAAATAAATATCACAAGTAGCCATCAGTGATTTCTTTGGAACCAATAAAATTGGACTATTGTATTCCGAAAATGATGGTTCAACTATTTTTATCATCTATCAGTTTTCTAACCTGTTTGTTAATTTCATCCTTATGTGAATGTGGTATACGATAGTTTTTGATGTATACTAGCTGTTTGCCATTCAATCTCAACTTTTGCTCATAGAAATTGTTAGTAGATATTGTTTTTGTTTCCAAACCAAAAATTTCACTATATTCTTTGCAGATTTTCGTTAGTGTAGGTTTAAATTGTTCTGGGAAGTTTTTCTTTAAAATATCCATAACCTTTGATTGTCTATTTTCAGTTTTGTTCACCCTTTTTGTAATTACATTATACTTAGAGACGTTTTCGGTTTTTAGTGTTTAAAAAACTAATAAAAGCTTTGTTGGATTTAACTAGAATATTTTGTATAAAAACGCCTGTTGTTACTTCCTGATTTGGTATCAATATTTCATTTTTAAGATTCTCAAATTTAATTTGTCGGATTAGTTCTGACCTTGTTGGTAGTGTTATCGCATTATAATTATTTGTTATTGGTATGTATATTATATGTTGCAGATTAGAGGGTTTTAGAACAAGGTAGTCATGCTCTCCATTGAAATCCAACACACAATTGTATCTTTTCAAGAAGTCCAAACCAATAATTCCATCACAAGGTATGGGAAAATTGTTCTGAACTACCTGAAAGTAATGTGGTATTCAAAATTTTTTTAATTTCATTTCGAAGAATATTTTTCCTATGGACTTCAAGTATCCCTGTCCTATTCCAGTCATTGTTGTAGTAATGTTTTTATTTATTTGTTGGGGTTTGAAAAAAATTATTTTTTACAACTGAAATATCTGCTCCTGTGTCCACCAACAACGTTACTATGTGGTTAGTATTATTAATTTCCATATGTACAAAAAAACTTAAGTTGAGATGAAGGTTTTATATTTTATTATGTGTTGAGCTTATCTTAGGGGGGTGTCGAAATTTTTCCGAACCGTTTTCGTATGAGTCAGTTGTTCTAACGTAGTATTTTTCGCGCTTTTCTACGTTTATTATTGAAACCTTGTCTATATATGTTATTTCATGGTCTTTGTGGAGGTCTAAAGCTGTTACTAATGTTTTGATTGGGAAAATTATTATATTTTCTTCGATATTGATTATTATTTCCTCTATTACCAACTCAATGATATTTTCTACCCAAATATAGCAACGCATTTTGCTGGCCAGTTTTGATTCTGTGCAAATGTTAACAAATTTGGTAACTGCCTCATTCATGTTGTTGAATTGGTCTGCCTCCATGACAAGTTTTACTTTATCTATGGTCCAATTTTAATACCTTAACGGCAACTTGCGTTGAATACCTGTTTGCCAATTCACATGACAATCCGTCCGTTATATATGCGTTTTCCAATGTTTTTGTTAAGTTTTCAATTTTACCGCAGTAAGTGTTTGCAGGTTTATTATTTTGTCTAGTATTTACAATTGTAGCTGTCAGTACTTCTACTGACTCGCCGTTGACGGTGGCGCGCAACGTACTGATTATTTCTGATATTGTACCTTCATCATCAATTAGATTTCAAGCGGTTCCTTTCAGTTTGGTCTTTATTAAAGACACTGCTGTTGCTTCATTGTCACCCTAATTTTGTATTTAGCAATTGCAGGGAGTCTATAAATGCTCTCAGATTTTCTGGCCTGCCATAAAAGACGATTACGAGCTTTGAGGCTGTATTTAGAAATTCTACTAGTGTCTGGGTCATGTTTGTTGAAACTATTTCAAGTTTTGTTTCCTGATTATACAATCGAACCAATGTTTCGTTCGATTTTAGGTCTGTCGTTAATTTATAAGATACTTCCTCATGGAATGTAGTTGGCAATTCAATATATAAACCTCTTTTTGATAAAATATTTAGTAGCCTACTTCTTACATCAGGCTGCTGCTTTGTGGGGTGTTGTAAGCCTGCTGAAATTTATGTTAATAATAACTCTGATTCTTTCGAATTTGTCAAACAAAGTTCTCAGATGATTTACTACTGTTTCGTCCTTTATATTTCTTTCTATATTTAAACATTTATATGATTTATCAAAATCATCCTTTAATAGTCTTAATCTTTTAATTATTTCTTGCCAACCCATTTAGATTTTGTACAATTCATTGGCTCTACTTGAATATCCCTTTCTAAGTCTTCTAGTTTGCATTTTTCCTATTAAAATTGTTATTACAATCAAACATATTTCAATTTTATCCAAGTTTATTTTATTGTGGAGTACTTCTACTTCATTTACGACATTGGCCGTTGGCCTATCTAGTTTTGTTTGTGTCTGGCACATATTTGTTAGAGAAAAAAAACTTTTAAATTTTAAAATGTCTTAACATTTTAATTATTTCCTCTTCTATTGAATTTCTAGCAGTAACTTCCTCCATAGTTGGGGTCCTATTCATTCCTATTAATTTCCAATGTTTGGTCAACCATACAAAATATTTATCATTGGAAATTTTTGGTTTTATCTGTGGCATATCCTCAATCGGATTCCTAGGCCTAGTTTTTACCCTATTCATACTAGAGGGATCTTACAATTCAAATTTATTATATTTTTCTTATAATATATATTTAATAATTCAATTTATTATATTTTTCTTATAATATAAATATTTAGTAATAATTTTAATTATATTTAATAATTAAAATTTATTTAGAGGGATTTTATAAATTTTTTTTATTAATACAAAATTTTTCTTCATTTGCTGGTTGGTGGCTTTTCTTGCTTCTTTCTTTTAGAAACCAGGGTACTCGTCCTACAGCGGTAGCAAATAGTGGTGCCGACGTCTCAGTGCTGCCTCTTGGGCAGGCGGTCATCCACTATGAGTGTGCTTCTTAATTTGTGCACTCCTTTGTATTTCTTTTGGAGTGCTAATTAAAATTCAGCACTTCCTGGCAGGATCACCATGTAAGAGGAGGAATAATTGAATATAAGAAAGTTGGTTTTTTCTTTGTTAGGTGGTGTATGGTACGCACTCAATGACGTTTATTCAATGATTGATTTTTGAGGGAAAATGTCCCTTCTTTTATACTAAATATTGGCTGATTTAGCATTTCTAAATCAACCCCTAAATTCTAATACATTTCTTATATTTACTTAATCCTTTAACAGTATATTCTATATTAAATAATATTACATTGGTTTGTGTGTGTACTAATCATGGGACAATATGACGCGCGCCCCTCGTCCATATAAAAGTAATAATTCCCACGGTAAAGTGTGAAGAGAGCCACACATGATCACTTGCAATGCAATACAACAACAACACACATTGTGAATATTATATACAAACCACTGCATGCAACATTGAGTCAAGTGGTCGCTGCTCATATGCAATTGGATATTCTTTTGTTTATGTAGATGAAATGTTGTGTTGGTATTGACGACTGTAAAATCATGCTACAGTGTATCTATTTCATAATTTTTCCTTTTTTTTATTAGCACTATTTATTCTATTTTCCTTTACAGCTTGAGCATCTTTTGTAAGGGGTTGATTATTAAAGAAAATATTGTTTCCCCAGTGGTTGAGTATGTTATAATATTATTATAAGTGAAAACTGTTTGTTCAACTGCCACTTGCTTTAATTCCTGATCACTGCCAGTGTTAATAATTCTTAATTTCTCATTCAAAATTTTATGTAGTCTTTGAATATCTGCTATTACTGGTTTTCCTGTTGTGATTTCGAGTCCTATATTCAAAGACTTGTACCATTCTTGCTAACTCATATTAACTAGTCCTGCATCTTGGTCAGTTTTAATTACTTTTGGGGAACCCATGGTATTGAACACCTTCAATAAAGCTCTTTTTGCTTCCACCCAATTGGTGTGGTTTAGGTTTTCCACAATAGCATATTTAGAGAAAACATCAATACAAGTGAGGTATGAACAATTGTCCTACTTCCAAATATCAATAATATATTTTTCTCGAATATAATATGTAGGAGGTGTAACTTTAAAAGGCATTTTTGTAATTATGTGGTCGAACATTGCATAAGTCGCAATTATTTATTATATTTGATATCTCTGAGACATAATTGGGATAGTAATATTTTCTCTTAAACTCAGCTTGCGTTTTTTTCTATTCCTTGGTGTAACCCTTTTAAATGTATAGTCAAAGTTATTTCCTTGAATCCATCATAAGATTTTATATCCTCTAACAACTTTGTAGCCCCTTCCTTGTCTGCCTTCGCTTATACAGACTGAAACAAAATCATTATGGTTTTCAAAATACACTGTCGCTGCAATCCCCGCCAGCTTCTCCAAAATAATTTTTTTCGTCAATTCCTGCGTCATCTCAACGTAGTCCGCAATAGTTCTAGTATTTCTAAATATAATTTTTAAAGTCTGTTTTTCCACAGGAGCCTGCCTAAATAAAAACTGTCTACGAAAAACATTTAATGGTCTTTCTGTTATGAATATAAAGTTAGAATTGCCTTCCTCTGCTGAGTGCAATTGTTGCCATGTCAGAAGCTATATCATTCATATTGCACTCGATATTATTTATACGCGATAGAGCATCAGCCACTGAGAGGCAGAATTACTATTAGATGATGCTGATTATTTAATTTTGTCTTGTATACATGAACTTTCTGTGAAACTTAATTGTCAAACTTCATATAAAAAAAATACATTAAAAATAATAACATTGATGACACCACTTTGATTTTGTTTAGTAGTCTTTTCGTAGTATGTATCTAGTTATCTCTTTCTTACGACTTAATAAAATACATTGTTGTCATTATTGTTTTCTTTTGGAATACTGTGATCACAATCACTGTTTTAAAGAACAGTGATTAACAAATCACGTTCACTGAGAACAACGTTCTTCAAAAATCACTGGATCGCTCATCTCTAATATAATTGTTCACTTGTAAAATTTTTCACCATTGTTTGAGAAGAGAGTTTTTGGGTTATTTAGAATTAAAAGAATTCATAAATATATAGTTAATGCTATATTATGTATGATTTTTTTAAACTAAGTTAGATTTGTATCTTATTTATTGTAATTAAACTTTAGCCACGTTGTTAGTTTTGTTAATTAATAATACTTGTGACATCCTTCATGAAACAAATTGGGGTAGAAATTTGTTTTTTAATCTCCTTTAAATCTCTTTTAAAAAAGGAGATCTTTAGGAGATGTGGATTGTAATTACTCGTGATCCACCTCTATATGAGGGAGATCCTGAACGAGATTGTTCCCTATTTGAAGGGATTCTGGTGAAATCTCTTCATCGCATTCTAATCCTTCCAACCACAGCTGTTGTATGAGTATTTTTTTCCTTATTATTAAAGCCGCAAGCCAACCAGCTGGATCGAAAAGTCTTGAAACAGACGAGAGAATTTCCCTTTTAGTTATTTTCGATGTCTGTGCAATTGTTACGAAAGTGTAGGAAAATGTATCCGTGAGAGCATTCCATTTTACACCTAGAGTTTTAGTTGTGCTCGATTCATGGAAACGGAGGAAATCTGAGTCATAAAGATCCTCTTTTGGTAAATGGGAGAGCAATTTAGAGTTATTTTTTAGAGGCAGTCCCGCGGACCGCAAGACTTGCATCAGCTGAGTTTGAGCGGATAGGGTATCTTCTATGGAAAAACCTCCAGAAAGAATATAATCCATATAAGTCACCTTACGCAAAATGGATGAAGCTTTCGGACATTGGGACTCAGAGTCATTTGTCAGTTGGAGAAGGGTGCGGATTGCGAGATAAGGAGCGCAATTTAAGCCAAAGGTTACCGTTTTTAACTGGTAATCTTTTATAGGGCCATTCTGTTGGGGTTGAAATACAATCTTCTTATAAGACCTATCTTCGGGATGTACGAGAATTTGACGATACATTTTCAGTATATCGCCACTGAATACAATTTTGTATTTTCTCCAATTGAGAATAATAGTAATCAAGTCACTTTGTGGAGTAGGGCCTGTGTGCAAGACATCGTTGAGAGAAAAATTGGATTTTGTTTTCCTCGATGCGTTAAATACAACTCGTACCTTTGTAGTCTTATGGTCCGGGCGTACTACAGCATGGTGCGGTAAGTAAAATGAGTTATATTTTCCCTGAGACATAATTTCAAGAGTGGAAGTTTCTGACTAAGGGTCAAATATGCGTTTAAAACATTATTATATTCGGTGTAAAGTCCGGTATTCCTGGTCAATGATTTTACATTCTGCAATACTGGGTCAAAGCAATAAATCTAGACGAGCCTAGAAAGATTTTATCGGGATATTCTTCCTTGAATGGCAATCGTACGACATATCTACCATTCTCATGACGCGTTGTAGTCTGAGTGTAAAAACATTTCCAATTTTGCACGGGCGTGTTGAGGAATCTCTTCTTCCTCCCGAAACTTCTTCAAAATTCAATTGAGATCCGATATATCCGAGGGAATAACTAAAGTTGTGAAAGTTTGAACTGTTTGGGTTCTCATAGGGCGACTTAGCACCCATCCGAATATAGTATTTTATGCCGAGGTGCGACCGCAAATATTCTTATTAATACCTTCAATATTAACAAGATATCCATAATCATTGCCCAGGAATAGATCTATTTGGAATGATTTGTTGAAGTCGGTCTCTAATTCTCTACGCTATTAATGTTCTCTGAGAACCTGTTTCCATAAGAGCTTGAATAGTGAAGAGTTCACCCTTATATTCTATTTGCATTAGAGCAGTTCGCAATAGAATATTTTCATTACTCGTAGAGTAATTACCGTGTACCTGACTTGATGTTGGGCATCGGTTCGAGTTTCATGTTCTGGGTAGCTTTTGTAGATTGTGGGGAATTACTGCGACCTTTATAATGTGAGTTATGAGACTCTTGCGGTGGAGTCTTTGAAACTTTTGTCATATCCATTAGAGAATGGTGGGTTTTTTGCAATAAATGCAAGTGTGTTTGCTTTCGCAATTGGCTTTCGTGTGAGAAGAGCCTAAGCAATTATTGCAAAATTTGTTCTTGTTCACAAAGCCGACTCTTTGTTGTCCAGTGAATGCCCGGAATTTCGGACACAATCGGAGATTATGTTCTTCACCGCATGCCTTGCTAGTTAGATGCAAGTGTTCCTGAGAGGAATATGTGTGTATGTTTGGTTGTGGCTTTTTAGCAGTTTTAATGATTGTGACACGCTCTACTTTGCTAAAAATTTAGACGTTTGTGAACATTTTAGTAGTCCACGGGGTGATGAAAGAGACTGTTCCAATAGTGAAAGTGTGAAATCGGGTAATTTAGTGGAGATTAATCTTATGAGAATAGGGTCCCAGCTTACCACATTTACTCCAAGAGTTTTCAGAGTTGCCAAAGAGTAATTTACAGAAGACTGGATTCTACTAATTGACTCACTATTCTCGCTAGTAGCTGGTGGGATGTCGAAAAGAATTTTTATTTGGTTGCCAACCAATACACGTTTATTTTCGTACCGGGTTTTCAAAGCACTCCATGCCAATTCAAAATTTTCATGAGAAAGTGGATATCTCTTGACTACCCGTTTCCCTACCCTACCTACCCCTTTCCCTTTCGTTTTGTTCCGGAGATGGTACAGTTTAGTTACAGGGGTTATTTTGGAGTGACTTATGTAAACCGCTGTAAACACATCACGAAAAGAGGGCCATTGTTCATAACTTCCCCGAAATACCTCTGTATCTCAGGGTGGAAGTTTTATACAGCAGTCTGCGGAATTTAATTGAGCTACCTTTATTAAATCGAGTATCTGCGAAGTACAAAAGTAGTAGGCATCCATGCACGCCTCATAATTTTTCTTCGCCTCTTCCTTAAATTCCGAGGTTACTGTCTTGTTCTGAGACAACATTATCCTCTCATAGGAACTATCGAGTTTGTTCGTCCGTGGGAGTTAGTTGGAATTTTTCGTTGGCAAAATTGGATCAGACGATCTCAATTAAATAAAAATCTCTCCTTTGGAGAGCTGTTTCCCTCGCTACGAGATGAGGTGAACATTTTCCTACCATGGGATTGAAAATTTAAGTGATATAAGCAAAGTGTGTTGAGATTTAAGTATTAGATTCGTATATGAAATACGACTCATTTAGAATTTGAGATTTGGGCTACTGGGAAGTAGAGCTAGAACTGCTATCTAGCAAAATTTAAAGAGAATATATATTAGCGGGTAGTACTGGATATTGTAATCCAGGAGAAGTTAGAACTTAGGGGATTTGGGCTACTGGGAAGTAGTAGTAGATAATTCGCGGTGTAAAAAAGTTCTTTTCTATATTCTATGAATAGGGAATTCTATATTCTATATTCTAGGGAATAGCACTAGATACCTGTTGCCTAGTTTAAAAAGTGAAAATATAGAATATAGAATTGAAATGAAGGAAAAATATTTGGGATGTTAGAAAATTGGAAATGTGACATGAGAATAAATTTATACAATTTGCGTATTATTCAACCGACTATATTCAAGATATTGGCCTTTAGTAATCAAAAAAAAGTTTAAAATTTCCAAAAAAAAAAAAATTTTTTTTGACATTTAAAAATATTTTTAAACATTTTTTTCTTTCGAGTTCCAAATATATTTTATCATTGATTTCCAAAACTAATTTATTATTAAATTTTAATTAATTCCTGTAGTACAATATATAATTTTCACAATGTGCGCCTTAATGCGCTAATTTGAATGGACTGTATGTTTTTATTGGAAGTAAACACCAATGGTGTAAAGGAAAAAAATCATCAATTCATTTTTCAAATTTTAGTTTCTAAAAATTAAATTAAAACAATTGAGGATTTATGAGATAAAAATTTGTCTATTTATTTTATCAATATATTTATTATTAATTATTAAAATTTGAAAAATAATAATTTTCATTTGATAATTAATTGTAAATATCATTCCCTTATTTCGCTGGGTGGTGTTTGCTTTCCTTGAGTTCTTTTTTTTCTTTTTTCGCTTTCCTTGTTGTTTTAATTTTGAGTAATCCGTTATTCTCTTGCTGGAATTTTGTAACAAACAGATTTGTTACAATCAAGAGAAATTGCAATTGAATTCTCAAACGGGAATATAGCAAACCAAACACACTTCTCTTATGTGTAGCTAAGAAAGTGGTGCATTAATACGCTATATGTTTGATTTACAGAGAAATTAGGGGAAATGAGATCATTTGCACTTTTTGTATTTCTTTTTTAAAGAGTGGATTTTCAAATGATGTTTTGTTTTTCACATATACAGAAAAGAGATTTCTGTATACGTAATTAAAGGGGTTGTTTAATTTTTGAGTGAGAAAATTTGTTTTTAAATATATTAGAATTTTGAAAAGAATTTCTTATATATAAGTATAAAAAACATGATAAACGAGAAAACGGTACACGGGTAAAAGGAGAGAAAAAACGGGATGTATGTGCTTTTTATAAATGTAATTACGGTAAAATTACATCTAAATGTCCATATACTTCCTTTAACCTCTTTTCTGTTTCTCCGAGGTTAATTTTTATCGTAATCACCACTTTTGTCAGCACTCTTTCTTTAACGGGTTAAATGTTATATTCAACCTATTATCATTTTTTTTCTTGTTCACTTTTTGTTTTTTCTCTCTCATTTTACATACATCTTTTTTGAGTATACGCGGAATAATTTCTATATACATATATATGTATGTATGTAAAAGTTGTGTCACTTACTTTTCATTTTTTTTCTTTTTTCTAGTTATTCCAATTTCTGATGCGTAAATGTATAAAAAATGTACGTCACTTACGGTTTTGTTGGTTTATGTTGTAGTGATGATCTTTATGTTCTTTTTACCTCTTTGTATGGAGTTGTTGTGTGGACTTGTTGTATGGAGTTGTTGTATGAATTTTTCCCATTTGCTGTTTGTAGTTTAATCTGTGTTTATAGTGATTCTCTTTTTATCATAAAAACGGAGGAAATAAAATCCACAGATTGCGGAGGGTTCACGAAGCGAAGGACCATGAAACAAATTGGGGTAGATATTTGTTTTTAAATCTCTCTTTAAGAAAGAAATCTTTATGAGATGTGGTAACTACTCGTGAGTAATTACAATCGTTGGGATGCGTGTTGTGGGAGAGAAAAAGAAATAGAATTAATTACAATTTCTGGAATTTGACATATTGAGAGGGAGAGAGAGAGAGAGAGAGAGAGAGTTTCTTACCTTTTTTTTCCAGTGCTGAGAGATCTTTATTTTCTTTCCAAATTAGAATTTCTTAGCGAAGTTCAATTTTTAGCACAATATATTTTTTTGTAAAACTTATAATTTAAGTAATTCAAATAAGCACTATTATGTAGTATATGAAGGATTCAGGTGAGTATAATTTAGTATAACTAACTCAGTTGAGTATAATTTA
The DNA here is from genome assembly GCA_932273835.1 of Sarcophaga variegata. Taxonomy (NCBI): domain Eukaryota; kingdom Metazoa; phylum Arthropoda; class Insecta; order Diptera; family Sarcophagidae; genus Sarcophaga; species Sarcophaga variegata. The sequence goes on from OW026359.1 coordinate 40,242,778, forward strand.
TTATAACTTTGAGTAAGTATTATTTTAGGAAAGTATAATTTTAGGTAAATATAAGTTTAGGTAAGTATAGTTTTATTTTGTTGTACAATTTTAATGTAAACTATTTTGTTTTGAATTATGGTTTTTAAAGGTAGAAAATAGATTAATTTATTAATTATAAATTTCATTTAATTTATTATGTATTTTAGTTTATTTTATTTTTAGTATTTTTGATTATATTTGACCACAGTTACATATTTTTATAAATTTTTTTTGTTAATTTTATTAAATATGGTTTCACAAATTTTAATTTCACACAAATTTTAATTGACTGAGTTAAAATTTCAATTTAATGGTAGAATTATGTGGTTGCTATGATAAGCACAAGATGATAAGTAATTGCTTTGTCTAGTTTTATTTTCCACCAAATATCTGCTCTCCCTACAATTGATATTAACAGTAAATTGTGTAGACCTTCCCTTTGTTTTTGTGTAACTGGAATTGTGGAGGCATTCCCTTTGGGAATGGAATTGTAATGGTGGAGGCATTCCTTTTTGTTTGATGGAAATGTGTTCTGTTGTTGCCTTTGAAATTAATATGTGCTTAAACCTAGTTTGAACACTTTATTTCTAATGAACCATCCTTATCATTCACAAAAAGAATTTGGCCTTATCAACACAAAACTTGTTAGTTCGAAATTACTAGATAGTGTAAACACAAAAATTCTTAATATATTTAATGATTTTTCACATTTATTTATTTATTTATTAATAAAATCCAAATCCTGTACGACAAGATGATAATCTTATATTTAAAGTACAGGAAAGTAATATGTAAGTAATAATTAACTAAATTTAGTAAGTGAATAACTGACTTAATAATAACGAGTAATGTATACGTAGATAGATGCAATAAGGAAAAAAAAGAGAAACAAAAAACAAATTTGCTAATATCTATATATATAAAAATGAATGTTTGTTTGTATGTAATTAATAGAATCATAAACTATGCATTTGATGATGTTGTGATCTTTAGCAAAGTTGTTGTACATAAAATTTTTTTAAAAAAGCTGTAGGGTTCAATTGGATTGGGTACATTGTGAGATTCTAATAAATTTAAACTTATTTGTTGACCTATATTGCAAGAAGCATTGAGACTGGAAAATCTTCGAGTACAAGCCGCTGAGACCCGTTCGCATGAATCACTTGAACAACGACAAGTGAGATTAGAAACTGATCGAATGGGTACTACTCAGGCCCGTTCATCTGAATCATCCGGACAACGGGAAACAAAATCCATATAATGATTTAAAATTAATTGGACATTTGTGTAATGTCTTTGCTTCAAATCAATTTTTGTTAGTGGCGCAGCAACACGCGCAGGGTACAGCTAGTATACATATAAAGAAAAAAAATTAACGAAAATATTGAAACAAAAATATCCTGAAGCTATTAGCATTGGTGTTGCATTGCTGATGTTGTGGAAGAATATTCCAGAGTCAAATAGCATGCAAATAAAATTGCCATTCGGAAAATAAATAGCGATGCCGAGGAACTATAATATTCCTACTACGGGGTGACTGGACAAAACGTAGCCCGTCAAATAAATAACTCGGTATCCGCCTGTTCACAATTCACAAGTTGCCCATAAGAAGATCCGTGCCAGGTCCCCATTCAAACAATCAACGGTGAAATATCGTCCACCGGGCTACTTAAGCAAAGTTGCACGTCATCTGCATACAAGTGGATTTTGCAATTCAAAAGATATCCAGGTAAATCATTGACATACAGGGAGAAAAAAGTAGTCCAAGGATAGAGCCCTGAGGTACACCTTTGTTCAAGGGTAGAGAATCAGACCATTTGACATTCAAAAAAACAGATTGTGCGCGTTGGGAAAGATCCGATTGTATAAGTCTGGCAGATGCAGAAAATCTGAAGAAAAATGTAAGTTTCCGAATAAGCATACTCTGATCGACCGTATCGAAAGCTTTCGAATGATCCAGGAGAACTAAAAAGTTCACATCGCCATTCTCCAAGGCCTGTCTGACATTCTCACTAACATCCACTAGAGCAGTAATACAACTATGGCCTGAACGAAAGCCAGATTGCATTCTAGAAAGGAGATTGTTCAGATCGATGTAACTCATCATTTGCATATAAAGTATCTTCTCAAGAACCTTCGAGAGAAGCATAAGATGGCAATTGGTCGATAATCCCCATTAGACTTGCACACCGGAACTATTTTTGAATGCTTCCACTTTATTGGATACGTGCCGGACATAATAATATTATTAAAGAGATGAGTCAAAAAAGGAAGTATCATGGGTAAAATTATTCTTATAAATTTAGGGTGCATGTTATCGCTCCCAATTGAATTAGATTTCACCATGAAAACAGCCGACATCACATCATACTGGGTGACACATTCAAACTTAAACTTGTCATGCCGAGGTAAATCAGTTTTAGAACCAATAACAGATTCAGCATGATCACTATGAAAGCCATAGAAACCTGAGTCAGCTCGAACCGTGGGTATATTCACAAAGGATTTATTAAGGACATTAGGATCCATTTGACAACTTGTATTCCTGTGCGCATCACACCCACCAATCTCTCGAATAGTTCTCCACGTCTGCCCAGTTTCCATTGCAGAGTCAAACCGTCTAGAATAGTATTCCATTTTCGCACGTCTGATACACTTGTTCACATTCGCCCTTGCGGCACTATATTGTAATTTCAACTCAGCTGTCCTAAATCTCTTCCACCTTGAATAAGCAAGATCCCTCAGATCAATGGCACGTTTGATGGAGTTCGTAAACCAGGGTTTCTGCCTATTAGAGATCCTTTTAAATCTGATAGAAACAGTCGCATCAAATAAAATCCGTATATTCTCCTCCAAAAAAGAGGACTGCATATCGACGGAGGGCATATAATACAAATCGTTCCAAGCAATTTGCGCAAAACGTTCACGTAGAAGATCGCCGTCCATATTTCTAAAATCTCTGTAGCTGTAAATTTGTTCAGAAAATAGAGGTTTAAAATCATATGTCAAAAATAACAAATCATGTCTTGAAAAACAAGGTGCAGACACGTGATCATACAATAAAGTCCTCAAATTATTCGTTACAAAAATTATGTCTATGAGTGTACTAGACGTCGAATTGTGGTGCGTAGGTGTGGTGGTATTAATACAGACAAGACCTAGGGATAGCATGTAGTTGGTGAGAAAAGATTCCGACAAAATATTACAATTAAAATCACCACAGACCACAATGTCCTCTTATTTGATTGTCAGGTTCTCAATGGCATCATAGAAATCACAAAATCGGTCGGTATACGCACCCAACCAACATTTTTCTACCATATGAAAAACTTCAATAAAGATAAATTCAATATTGATTGTGAATGACGATTTCTCACGGACTCTACAAGTTAGACCTTTTCTCACAAATATGGCAACCCTGCCCCCACGACTCTCCCTATCATTCCGGAAAACCTGATATCCCTCTGGGACTATAAGACCGCCAGGGGTCGAATTCGAAAGCCAGGTCTCAGAAACACACACAATGTCCATCCCAGAATTTTCAAAAACTAATCAAAACTCGTCCAACTTACTGTTCAGACTTTAGGCATTAATATGCGAAATTGTAAGTCCCGTCCTGTATCTCGCCAATATTCTGACCATATTCATTGTTATATCTCTGGAGCTTCCACTCAAAACATCGGCAATAATCATAAAATAAATATAAACTTGTAATTGGATAAACACAACGCTAATAGATTCGTGGAAAAGTAAAAATACATGTCTACAAGGGGAAAGGATCGAGTAAATGTTTAAAATAATATGAATAATAAAATAATAATAACATATAATAATAAATGTAGAAAAATTCAGGCATCAGTTCGAAAAAGCTGATCCAGCTGCTCGGGAAAATTCAACTGAATAGGATCACAAGCATCACAATTTTTTACATAAATAACTCCTCAGCGCATAAAGACTAATTTAAGCCGACTTTTTTTTCATAGCAAGCACTTTCTTAAACATACCATGATAGTGTGGTGTCAGGTTTTCATTTATATAAAAAATTGAGTTGCTGTCAAAGCCGTCGTTAGATAAACGTAATGGCGAATTGCTTTTGCGACGGAAATCGGCGGCACATTTCAATATGAAATTTTTATAATACGGGGAGTCAAATTTAATAACAATTGGCAGATCCTCATTATTAGGAGTTCGAAGTTTAGGATTTCGTATGCGGAAAATGCTCTTACAAGAAGGTTTGGCAATATTTAGGGTATTACATATGTGTCCAAAAATCTTATTTAAATTTTCATCCTTAGTAAAAGGTAAGCCAGGGACAAATAAAGTTTAACAAGAGGATCTAAAGTCACCAGCGCTTCGAAATAGCCTGGTCAGCGCTGAAGGGGACAAACGACACTGGGAAACAACACCGAGGGACAACACTCCAGCCGCAGCAGAAATATAAAAAAATAACATGAAGTATAAATACCTGTAAGTATAGTGCTTGCAAAAAAATAAATATTTTCAAACTCGATGTAAAGGGTATCAAATCAGGTGCCTGCGTTTTTTTATACTATTTTTTGTTGTTGTTTGTTGTAATGAAGATTGCTGTAATGAAAGTCTAGCAAAGTTGTTTGCTGTCTGAAATTCAAATGCATAGTCTTATTCTTTATTAAAAATTTCTTGCTTAAATACTAACAATGAGAAGTTCTATTTTCTAAAATTAAATATATACATATAAACATATTTTCTAAGCTTAAACATATTTACAATAAACATTACAAAATATCTTTGACATTCTATTGGAATTTTGCATACGAATCATATTTTATCAACTTACAAGTTATTGTACGCGAGCGATCAGTATGTTCTTTAAAAATATCAGATTGCATTGAAATATCGAACAAAGTTTGGTGCTGACCTATCTTAACACAACAGTTTATTCGTACTTTGCTTTTTTATAGTTTGTTGATTCTTCTTTTGTTCTTTGTTTCGCCTACTTTTGAATTTAGTTTACTTTGTTTACAATACACCTTACATTACATTACACAACAAAGTGTTCTTATATTTTGTTTACAATAAATGGTCAACATAATTTCATTAATGCAATACACTATACTATACTACACTACAATACACTGCAATACACTACACCCCTACCCTTTCAGTTAAAATTTTATAGTTTTGAAAAGACTAAAAGAATTTAATTTATTAATATAAATTTCTATAAGTATGTATGAAAACAATGTCATAACACTTGAATTTTTTTTTTTTGCAAATAAAAATAAATCTTAAAAATTAAATGTATGTGTAAAATAATTCTTAAATAATATGATATTTCTTATGTTTAGTTGCTTATTTCTTATATTTCTTTAATAAATTTTTATGAACAATTTTTGTTTTTCCATTAATTTCTAATTCTACATTTGTATTGTCTATATTAGTTATTTCATATGGAGCATTGAATGGTGCTTCATTCTTATCTCTATTCTCCAATTTCATTAGTACTAAGTCTCCGATACTAAGATCTATGCTACTCATTTTTGTATATGATTCTAAACTTCTATTCCTTTTTGTAGTTTCTATTATATTTCTAGCATTTTCTAATGAATTCTTTAATCTGAATTTTAATTCCTTAGCATAATTGTCCAAATCATATATTGTATTGTTTGTCTTTATATTTTCACCAGGGACTTCTAATATTTTACCAAAAACCAATTCAAATGGTGAGTAGTTTGTATCTACATGAGGTGTTATATTATGAGCAAAAGTATAGTAAGGTATCCAATCACTCCAATTATCATCATTTACGAATGATAAAAAGTATTCATTTAAAACTCTATGATTTCTCTCTACTGTACTAAGAGTTTCGTGATGATAGGGTGTTGAAATTTTGTGTTCTATTTTCAATAAAGTACATATTTTCCTCATCAATTCATTCACAAATTCCGTACCTCTATCTGATTTTAATGTTTTAAATGTACCGTATTTCAATATCAGATTTTCTGTTAAACATTTTGCAATTGATTTGGCTTCTTTTGTTTCCATTGGTGCAGCTATTATATATTCAGTTAGTTCACATTGCATAGTCAATATATAGTTATAGTGTTCAGAAAATAAATGGTTTCTCAAAATCTGGGTATTGCAAAATTGGTGGGCTTATCAATTTATTCTTTAATGTTTCAAATGCATTTTGACATTGTTCTGTCCAAATGAATTTTTTATCTTTCTTTAATAGAGAATTTAGACAACTTGTTATTTCTGCAAAATCCTTTACAAAACGTCTGTAATAGTTGCAAAATGCCACAAATCTTCTCACTTCGTCAGTGTTCTTTGGTACTGGGTATTTTGTTATAGCTTCAAATTTTCCTGGATCAGGTTTTATTCCATTTGGCATTATTAAATGTCCAAGATATACCACTTCTGATTTTAAAAAACAGCACTTGCTTGCATTAAGTTTCAAATTATATCGTTCAAATCTATAGAGCACTTTTACGAGATTTATATTATGATGTTTAAGGCTACAGCCAAAAACTATTATGTCGTCAACATATAGGAAAGCTTCATGTTCCAAACCTGATAAAGCTATTGTTATCATACGCTGAAAGCTATTTGACGATATTTTCAAACCAAATGGTAGTCTTGTGTATTGATAATGTCCATGAGGTGTTGAAAATGCTGTATATGGGCAGGATCGATGATCAAGTTCTATCTGGTGGAAAGAGCTCGTCATGTCTAAAGTTGAAAAATATTTTGCTCTGCTCAACTTATCTAGTATGTCGTCCAAACGAGTCAAAGGAAATTTGTCATTCACAACCTTGTCATTTAGCTTTCTGTAATCAACAACCAATCTCCATTTCTTTAAATCGGTTTGTCCCTTTTTTGGTACCAATAAAAGTGGAGCATTGTATGGGCTAATTGATGGTTCAATGATGTCATTCTGTAAAAGTTTCTGTACTTGTGAATTTATCTCTTCAGTTTGTGCTTGTGGTAGATGGTAGTTCTTTATATATACGGAGCACTTATCATGTAATTCTATTGTTTGTTTATAAAAGTTGTTAGTTGTTAAATGCTATTCTCTGATGAAATACTTGTTTCTGAACTGTACTTGATGCAACGCGTTCAGCTATTTTGACTGCTTCGGTGAATGTTTTGACTTGACTTGCATCAATTGTTGTTACAATTTGTTGATCTCTTAACCCGTTCACAAATGCATTGAATGCTATTTTATTGTTTGTATTAATTATGATGTTTCTATTAGCTTCACCTTCCTCTGCTATTTGGATTTTATTTAGTTCTATGATCAAGCTTTCTATCTTTGTTGCAAATCCCATTACATTTCCATCCCTTTCAACGGTACGATTCAATTCATTCAAAATCGTGTTTGAAGTTTTCAATGTTTTATACGTAGTTTTCAGATTTGTTATTAAATCTGTGATTGATGTTGGTGATTTGTCTTACTCCATTTTGCACTTTTGGATCCAATCGGGTCTTGAAAATGAAATTGAAGGAAGATGTACTTTTTTCAGGGGTAATTGTCAAAGTTACTATTTCAAGGTTTGTTATGAAATTATTAAGTTCATCAGACCTTCCTGTGAATTTTGGTACTAATTTTGTAATTAAAGACAACTCATTTATGTCTAGGTTCGTCATTGTGTTGCCTTTCTTTTTGGTATGCAGTTCTAACAATTCGAGAGCTTCTTCCTTCAGTCTAGCAAAATTTTCTAATATTGTTTGTTTTTCAGTTTCCTTCAGATCAACTCTTTTTAAATCCCTTTCAGTTCTTTCTATATCGATTCTCTTTTCATTGATAGTTTCCAAAGTATCCTAGCGATTTTTTAGCATTAATTATTATTTGCTCTACGCAACATCCATCACAACACAAAAATTTATTTATTTTCCCTTTTTTATCTTTTTTTTAATACATTTATTATATTATTTACTTTTAAAGAAAGAAAAAAATGTCCTTTACTTTTTTTGATCTGTTCACGAACAACACTGCTCACTTTTGGACCATGTCCAATAGTGTTGTTAGTTCCTTCTTTTTTTTTTTGTAGATAATTCCTCCCCGTGACTTCTTTGTGTTTGGTAGGGGGATTATGGGTATCGGAGGTTCCTTCTCCTCAATTGTCTTCAATTTCCTTGGCTTTGGTCCTGCATTCAATATTGGCGGCTTCTCTTCTGTCCGTCCTTCTTCGAGCCACTCAGCCCAGCGTGCTTCAGTCTCTTCTAAGTTTTTTAGTATGTCCTCCCAGGACTCTTTCATAAGAATTTCTTTGTTTTTCCCTTTACAAACAAAAATTAATTAATCCTGATATCTTCCAGCTAAACATAAGCTCTGTATGCTGGTTCAATCACTTGTTGCTCTTATAATTAGATTATAGCAATACTGCTATTATATCCAATTTAGAGCAGGATCGCCATGTAATGAAGATTGATGTAATGAAAGTCTAGCAAAGTTGTTTGCTGTCTGAAATTCAAATGCATAGTCTTATTCTTTATTAAAAATTTCTTGCTTAAATACTAACAATGAGAAGTTCTATTTTCTAAAATTAAATATGTACATATAAACATATTTTCTAAGCTTAAACATATTTACAATAAACATTACAAAATATCTTTGACATTCTATTGGAATTTTGCATACGAATCATATTTTATCAAATTACAAGTTATTGTACGCGAGCGATCAGTATGTTCTTTAAAAATATCAGATTGCATTGAAATATCGAACAAAGTTTGGTGCTGACCTATCTTAACACAACAGTTTATTCGTACTTTGCTTTTTTATAGTTTGTTGATTCTTCTTTTGTTCTTTGTTTGGCCTACTTTTGAATTTAGTTTACTTTGTTTACAATATACGTTACATTACATTACACAACAAAGTGTTCTTATATTTTGTTTACAATAAATGGTCAACATAATTTCATTAATGCAATACACTATACTATACTACACTACACTACAATACACTACATTGTTTTGTTGTGTTTGATGTGGTGGTAGTAAAGTTTAATGAGTGATAATAAAGATCAAGCTAGATTCCAACAGGTGGAGGGACTCAACAGAATAGAAGTTGATAAGAGAGAGAATAAAAGATATTTAGGGGAAGCTAATTGGTGGGAAAGCAAGGCAATGGCTGTAACACCGGAACAAATTGAGGGCAATGGTGGAAGTAGCTATAAACAGCGCCGTACAGTCTCTGAAACTGGTTTTCGAAAAAAAGATTGAAGATCTTCATAGAAAATTCAATGAGTGTGTTGTTCAGACCTCCGGCGTTGAAACTTACAGAGACATAGAAATAGTATCAGCAGTGACGAACCGCTCGACATAGTAAAGTCTCTGCCTGACTTCGAGGGTAAACAAGAGACGTACGTTTCATGGCGTCAAGCGGCGCAAACCGCCTACAAAGTTTTTGAAGAATTTGAAGGCAGTTCCAAACATTTCCAGGCCGTAGCCATAATTAGGAATAAGATAAAAGGACAGGCCGTTATGGTATTGTCTTCCTTTAACAGGGTTTTAAACTTCAAAGCAATCATTGCTCGGCTTGACTTTACGTATTCGGACAAAGGGCCGATTTATTTGATTGAGCAGGAGCTTTCGATTCTTCGGCAAGGGAACATGACTCTTTTGCAGTTTTATGTCGAAGTTGGAAAAAATTGACTTTACTGACAAATAAAACTATCATGACATATGATAAGGCCACTGCAGCAGAATTGACGCGCTTCTTGTGTTCATATATGGAACAAAAAAATGGTTAAGTGATGTGCTTTTTACGGCTCGTAACCGGGATACCAACTTTGCTAAGAGCCTTGAGAACAAGGAAAGTGGCAGGTTTGAATCAAGCCAGCAAGATGGAAACCTTGCTGCGGGAACCCGCTCAATTAGGAACCCCCATTTTTACAAACGTCAAGGTCCGGGTGACGGGGCCCATCGAAATGAGGAATTGGTTCCGTTAGTTGACACCGACCAATCGATGCGTACCGTACAGCCAGCGAGACCAGCTGCTGACGGACCTTCTCAGAGCCGGTATTATGAAAATCGAACACAAGATCGTTATTATAATAATAAAGCCTCGGGGCAGACAATAAAGCGTCAGAACAGTGGCTCCGATAGATTTATCGGACCCAAGCAGGAGAGGACCAACCATATTTCCCAAGACATTGCTTTGGCAGAACAAGAACAGGACGAGTATGAACACCAGGCAGAACTAGTGGCATCAGAAATCGATGATGAGGAGGTATTTGATGAACTAAAACTGAACTTTTTTTAGTCAAAACTTCCTGCTGCCATTCATAGAAAGGACAATTGCAGGGAGAAACATTAGATTATTAATAGATACTGTAGCTTCGAAGAATTACATAAAACCCCTTAACGGGCTTGGAAACATAGTTTCAGTAGAAAATCTTTTTTTAGTAAAATCTATCCATGGCTTCAACACCATTGATAAAAAGTGTAACCTTTACCTATTCAACACGAATAGTACGTTTTTTATATTGTCATCATTGTCAACATTTGATGGAATACTAGGCCTTGATCTGCTAACGCAGTTAGGTGCAAAACTAGATTTCAAAAATAGTGAACTCCAAACAAAAAACGGTTCGGAGAAAATAAAATTTTTAAAGTGTGCAAATGTGAATTTCACACTCGTAGAAGACATAGTAGTACCCCACACAGTCCTTACGAAATTTCGAAATATGATGAAGAGTTTATTAGGAGTTTTTGCAAACCCTAACGAATCCCTACCTTTCAACACTAACATAGTCGCTGCTATCCGAACCGAGACTAAACACCCGGGGTATTCAAAACTCTACCCTTACCCAATGGGTGTGGCTGACTTTGTTAACTCCGAGATACGTAATTCGCTGGAAAATGGCATAATCAGACCTTCTAGGTCCCCTTATAACAATCCCATCTGGGTCGTCGGTAAGAAGGGTAAGGACGATCGCGGAAACGCTCTGAAACGGCTCGTTATTGATTTTAGGAAACTAAATAAAAAAACTATTGATGATAAATACCTAATCCCCGATGTGGCATCGATTTTGTCAAACTTGGGAAAAGCGAAATTTTTAACTACGCTTGATCTTAAATCAGGCTTTCACCAGATAACGCTTGCAGAAAAAGATAGGGAGAAAACGGCTTTCTCGGTCGGAAATGGGAAATATGAGTTCTGTAGGCTCCCTTTCGGTTTGAAGAATGCTCCTAGTATTTTTCAGCGTGACATTGATGATGTATTGAGGGAACAGATAGGGAAATCATGCTATGTTTACGTTGACGACGTAATTATTTTCTCGGACAACGAAGATGATCATGTTAACCACATAACATGGGTATTGGGTAAACTGTATGAGGCAAATATGAGAGTCTCTCATGAGAAGTCGCACTTTTTTAAAGAAAGTGTCGAATATCTCGGCTTTATGGTGTCCAGAGGTGGCTTTACAACAAGCCCCGATAAGGTGAATTCAATGCTCAACTATGAACAGCCAAAAACACTGTTCAATGTTAGATCTTTTTTGGGACTCGCAAGCTATTATCGATGCTGCATTAAGAATTTTGCTTCGATAGCAAAACCGCTCACCGATATTCTGAATTGTGAAAACGGCAAAGTGAGCGCCCACCAGTCCAAAAAGATTCAGGTAAACTTCAATGAAAGCCAAGTTCAGGCTTTTGACAAGTTGAAGGAGATACTATCCTCAGAGGAAGTCATGTTACTCTACCCGGATTTTAAGAAGCTTTTCGATCTAACGACGGATGCTTCCTCGTTGGGTTTGGGGGCGGTCCTATCACAAGGAGGTAGACCGATAACCATGATTTCCAGGACTTTGAAAGACAGGGAATTGAATTACGCAACTAATGAACGCGAGTTGCTGGCTATAGTGTGGGCCCTACAGAAGCTTAGGAATTACCTCTATGGTGTAAAAAATTTGAATATTTATACGGACCACCAGCCACTCGCGTTTGCAGTTTCGAATAAAAATCCGAATGGCAAGGTAAAGCGTTGGAAGGCTTTTGTGGATTAGCATAACGCAAACATTATTCACAAACATGGCAAGGAGAATTATGTTGCCGACGCTTTGTCTCGTCAAAATATTCATGCTCTTGGAGAAAGTACTCCCTCTGATGTTGCTACGGTACACAGCGAGAGGTCGTTTACCTACACGATAGAGGCAACAGATAAACCAGTCAATTGCTTTCGAAATCGGATAGTCTTGGAAGAATCACGCTTTGCTCGGAAGCGGAATTTCATACTTTTCACCGAAAAGACTCGTCACCTGATTGACTTTACTGATAGGAACAAGCTCATCGATGAAATAAAACTGGCGGTTAATCCAGGAGTGGTGAATTCAATTTACTGTGATTTACCAGTACTAGATAGTATTCAGAATGAGTTGGTCAGGTGCTTTCCAGCAATCAAATTTTGGCACTGCAGAAAAATGGTATTGGATATTTTTGATAAAAATGAACAGATCGAGATAGTTAATGCCGAACATAATCGTGCTCACAGAGCAGCGCAGGGAAATGTAAAACAGATTCTTGATGACTATTATTTCCCAAAAATGGATAAGTTGGCGGCCGAAATTGTGACACACTGTAAGACATGTAACAAGGCCAAATATGATAGACATCTACGCAAACAAGAGATTGGAGCGACCCCAATACCATCTTACACAGGGAAATGCTTCATATCGACATTTTCTCTACGGACAAAAAATAATTCCTCACATGCGTTGATAAATTTTCGAAATTTGCCGTGGTCCAACCAATACCATCCCGTACAATCATAGATCTCAAAATTCCAATTATACAACTAATGAACCTTTACCCTGACACAAGGAACATCTATTGCGACAACGAACCAGCATTAAAATCGGAGACTATCACGTCAATGTTGGAAAATCAATTCGGAGTCGTAGTCGCAAACACGCCTCCGCTCCATAGCACTTCAAATGGCCAGGTCGAGCGCTTCCACAGCACCCTCTCAGAGATTGCGAGGTGCCTCAAGCTTGAGAAGAAGATCGAGAATACAACCGAGCTTATAATGTTAGCTACTGCAAAATATAATAAAACTATTCATTTAGTGACCAACAGAAGACCTGTGGATGTTGTCCACAGTACATCGGTTGAAATAAGGGAGGAAATAAGAGGAAAAATTATGAAAGCTCAACGAACCCAACTTGATAGGGACAACCCCTCCAGACGGAATAGGACCTTTGAAGTTGGGGAATGTGTGCTTGTGAAAAATAATAAGAGATTGGGGAACAAATTAACACCTTTGTATACGGAAGAGAAGGTGGAGGCAGACTTGGGAACTACAGTTCTTATTAAAGGACAACCTAAAATAAAAAAATCAACTTCTTCGTTTTGTATTTTTCTATAGGATTTTACTCATAGTACTTCCACTTCGGATGGTGGCTGCAAAGTTAACCCTTTGACGACCATAGGCAAGTATGCTTGCCCGGGGGTTTTTGGCTTATATATTTGCCAAGTTACAGATAGAGCAATTATGTCAGAGAATGTTTTATAGATAATAATAATAATGTTTATACAAAAATGTAGATGAGTACAAACCCCTATCTGGCTCTACTTGTACTCTACGAGGCTTCAAATTTGGCCAAATAATGGTCTTTATACCGAGGGCTACTACAGGGTAAAGATAGCGCACAAGGGAATGGGAGTCAATTATGTTTCGGAGATAGCCTTTGTCTATCAAAAAAATATAATGAACAGTTTTGGATAAACTCCAAACTGCCTAAAAATAGTCATTTTATGTTTGGCAATTATGTTTGCCTATGGGTTAAAACGAACCTAAAACCTCTAGAATTAAAACCTCTAAATTGTCATTAATGTAGTGGCAGATTTTGAATAAAATATTGAACATCAATTTCAAATAATAACGGTCGACGTTATGATATGTGTAGTATGTAAACGCATCCTGACGCGTCTACTGAGCCGAACATTTTCCAGTCACTACTAAGACAAATAGACCATGCGAAGTGTATTAGGTCGAACTTATAAGATTAATATTTCTTTTCAATTTGAGCTGTTCGACTGAAAGCAAGTAAAAGGAAAATACCCTATAACTACATATAACTTTTAAATAAATTCTCAAAAAGTTAAAGTGGAGAAAATGTTTAAGTGATTTAGTGACTATTGGAATTTTATAGTGCATTTTCTTTTTTGTTCCAAATGATAAGTAAAAGTGTGACGTCAATGCCTAGTGGTACTAACGATACTATCCCGTTAGCCCATTATCTTAAATTTACCTCGTGTTCTTTTTGACTTTTGAAGTCAGAAGTTCTTTGTAAAAGTTCCTAAAGAAAAAAGAATTCAAAAATAGTGGTGTTGAAAATTTTGTTGCACCGTGTACAATACACTGTTCGGGCTGTGATATTCGAAACAAAAGAAGGTAGATAAGAAAGGGAAAACTGGATTTATCCAGTTGCCAGTCTGCTGGACTAACAGCACCTCAATTATCACTGGAAGATCAATCCCCAAAAAACTACTGAAGAATTCCAGGAAAAAAACTAGCAAGAGACTCCAAAAATGTCGTAATTCATTTATTATATTTTCATATTTCATTTAATTAGTTTAGTTATAAAATTTTAATATTATAAATAGATTGAAATTTTGTTCTTTTTTCTTTTTATCATAGTATAAAATAATAAGTTAATAAGTTAAATATGCATGGAATATAGGCATTTAGACGTCTACTAGACATATTTTAATCAAGACACTTAAAACTCTCAGCAACAACATCACCTACAGCTATTGAAAAGGCCACATCAACATGCTGCAGAAACATTAAAAATCGGTGAGTGTTTGTTTTCTTTAATTTTTCCTTATTTTGTTTTCAATATTATTTCGTGTTATTTGACCTATATACATGCATATTTAATTAAACAAATCTATAAATAGATTGATCCCTAGCAACATGTTTAACAACATGTTGGTTTATTAGAAAAAGCTTTTCGTTATTCTTTTCGCTTTTCTACTTAAATTACTAGGTAATTTTTGTTTAATGGTTTTTTTTATGCTTATATGTAACTTCATTTCTGACATTTTTTTTTATTTTTTTTATTGAATTTGTAATGTAAATTAAAATTTCAAATTTAAATTTATTAATTGTGTTACAGCAGTTTATCGGTTATAGTTTTAAGTTAATTTCTTTTTATTCTGATTGTCAATTCTTATGAATTATGAATTATTACTTACTAATGAATGAAAACACTGTGAAGGAATACTGAGGAAATAGAATATTTAAGACAAGTTTCTTACTGATGTGAGGAGAGTGGGTAGGTTATGCGTTTGGGATCTTAACAAAGAAGTGGGTGAAGATGCGCGTTACTCTCCAATACCATCGTGGAGAGAAAAGTTTTTCGTCGTTTGGTTTGGTTGACCCATTTTTTTCCGTTTAGTTAATCCTTAAATAGGGTCTTATATTTCCATCTTCTAGCATGAAGGATTAACACCCGGTCCATTACATTATAGTTTCCAGGGAGTCTATAATAATTATTTATGATAATGACGAATATTATTTGAAAATGAGATTGATGAGAACAAGAACCCCACCGACTGCTTGCTAGCTTTAATTCAATGGCTCCCGTTCGTTCTCTCCCTCTCACCAGAGCACCTAAATACCAATAAGTCAGCAGCTTCTCCGTGTAAGCTGTGGACGTATCATAGTTTGTTTAGGTTTGTTTAGTTTAAGGCTTATATGGGTATTATCATACGTATGAGCTTAGTGAAACTCCCATCAACACGTCTGTATTGGTCAACTGATCCAACATTTCAACAAGCTCAGATTGCAGGAGTCATGCCACGGGACCGACTTGAGGAAATTACAGCCAATCTTCACTTTTGCGACAACAGTAAGGCTGATGTTACTGACCGTGGCTACAAAATCTGTCCAATTATAGAGCACATTAACAAGGCTATGCCTGACACATATACATTTTCCAAAAAAACTCTCAATTGATGAATATATGGTAAAGTTTAGGGGACATAATGCCATGAAATGGTATATGAAGGACAAGCCTATTTCATGGGTGTTTATGAGGTCCAGAAACTGGATACTTGTACAATATTGACATTTATACAGGGAAAAAAGCCATTTGTTGAACACGGTCTTGGCGGAGCTGTTATCCTGCAGTTATGTAAGCCACTGGCAAAAAAAAAAGGGGTTGAAGTTTACTTTGATAATTTCTTTAGAAGTCTAAACTTAATGCACATTCTTCAGCAAAATGAAATAATGGCAAGTGGAACTATTCGATGTAGTAGAAAGCTCATACCGAAGAATTTTCCAGCGGATAAAGAAATGAAAACAGGGGACATAAGTTACTTCATGTCAGGAAGCATTTCCGTCGTCAAATGGATAGACAATCGTGGTGTCTACCTCGCCCCAAATTTTATTGACCCAACAGAGGTAATCAAGGTCAATCGACGTGTTGCTGGACAAGCTAATAAAATAGATATTGATATAAGAATTGATTGCCCTCTGATTACACAGCAATGGACAACAACAACAACAAAGGAATGGGAGGCGCTGATCTAATAGACCAAAAGAAAGTTTATTATGAGTACGATCGCAGAAGTAAGTGGCGTTTTTATTTACGATTATTCTTCCACCTATTTGAGCTATATGTTCATAATGCTTCCTATAAAAAAGGAGTCGACAAATGGTTTTTGCGTTCAATGCAATGTGTTTATTTGTTTCACTACATCCCGTGATTCACTGCAGCACTCAACCCAGTCACCTCAGTCCACTAGTCGTAGTCGATGATGGCATTATCATTGTCAACGATAACACCGCCGAAATCAAAGATAGTGAAACTTCAGTAAAGAATATCATTGGATCTTTGATGATGAGATTCAAGTTAATGGGTCCATTTATAAAATTCTAAAACAAAATGTGGAGAAAATACCAACTTCGGCAACCGTGGCAGTTCTTAATGTCACTGGTTATCAAGAAATATTAAGCATCCCGTATCTCCAAAAGTTGGGCATCCAAAATCTGAATTATATTAAAGAGGTCGAAGGCAAATTTATCATAGGACCAACTGTCTCTGTGTTGATCGTAATTTTAATTCTTCTAACCTATTGTTTAATTTCCAACGTACGCATGAGACAAATGAAAGAGCGCCAGCATCATGTCATTCAAGCCACCATCGATAGTTTTAGGAGAACCGAAAACGGCTCTCACTTAAGTGGGGGAGGAGTTTACATGACTACAAATTAGTTAGAATTTATTTTAATATATTTTTTAAGTGAATACCCATATTAAACATTGTTTTATATTTTTGTATTTGTTTACTTACCGTTTCATATTACACCTTTTTTCTGTTACCTAAAAGCTGCAAACAGGTCGCAGACATGGTATCAGCATTTTTGGGTAACAGAGAAATATTATAATTTTGTTTTTTAAAATAAAATAATATTCAGCATTTTTGTCTAAAGAAAAATATTGTAATTATAATTTTTTAAATAAAGAAAATTTATTCTTAACAGAATCTTAAAACAGTAAACAAGTGTTTTATTAATTAATTTATTGTTTTTGTAAAAAATCAAGCAAAAGGCGGGAGAACAAACACTTGTTATGTGTATATTTATGTTGATAATTGTTGTTACATATTATAATTGTTGTTGTATTATATATGTTATTAAGTTTTATTATATTTAGATTTGGATTTGTTTAGTTTATAATATATTAGTTTAATTATTTATGTTGTTATTTACGTATAGTTATTATGAAGCTGTTTCCGTACACTTGCAGAAAGTTTATGTTTATTTAGAATATTTAATTTAATTCGTATATTATTTATTTATTGATTTATTTATTTATTACATTTAGCTTAAATGTCTTTTTGCACGCAAATTTTGCAATGCACAGAAAATAAAACAAAAACTTATCAGTCTTTATACCATTATAACTTTTATTTTTATTTTTAAATTTAAATTAAAATTTTAACAAGAGCACAAAGAAAAACACAACCAATCACGACGATTACAATGTATATTTCTGCTAATTCACGTATTCAACTGCACGAAAAACCATTTCAAACTGAATGATGGCTTACGAAATTCTAATTTATATATGAAAACTAAGTGTGCAAATGCATGTCGTCACCTAAAATGCAAACGGTCTTATCTCACATTTTAAAAATAATATGTACGATTTTTATCAGTGACATACATCTTTAACAATATTATTTAAAAAAATGTCTAGTTGAATAAAGGGAAATTTAATCACGTTTGACGGTCTCATGGTAATAAATTTTTCTGAAACAAAAAACCGTAACTAAATACTAACTTTAGACAGCTTTACTAGCAAATTGATCGTTTAATGTCTTCGAGAGAATACCCTTTAGTAAATTTATGGATCAGATGGAAATATGAATATGTCATCAAAATAAGCAACCTGTTAAAAATCTCCATGAGGCTTTCTTTGTGCATTCTGAACACAATTTCGATCTACGATAGTTTTAAAACACATACTTTTAGTTGCTTCACCAGCAACTTATTATTATTATTGATCTTGTCGATAGTCTTGGGAAAAAAATAAAGAACTTTCTGAACAGTTTTAGTGTAGTTATCAAGTCCGAATGGTAAATTTATTTGTTTATTTTACATTTTTTTCTTGTATTCAAACGACCAGACACCAAGTATTTGTATTCAACGGTAATGATTGCTTCCAACCAAAGCATTTTCGTTTCAGTCAAAATAGCCCTTGGTGAATTACAGCGCTTTTTAAATTGAATTTCTTACTATGATAAACATATATGAAAATAGGCTTCCCCAAATAAATATCTAATCAGACTTATGCTTGACTAGATTATTAATCATGAATTGATGAACTTGAAGATTAATTTCACAATAAAATTAATTCGATTTCGATTGTGGTATTATGTTTACTGCTTACGTACCTATGCACAATAATAATCGCAAAGTCATATTTTGCACTTTCAATATCAGTTT
Organism: Sarcophaga variegata; assembly: GCA_932273835.1. NCBI lineage: Eukaryota > Metazoa > Arthropoda > Insecta > Diptera > Sarcophagidae > Sarcophaga > Sarcophaga variegata. The sequence continues at coordinate 40,261,747 of OW026359.1, forward strand.
CCACGTCAGATCTAAATTTGAGAGGAGTTATTTGCCTATACGAAGAACAAATATGAGTCACTTTGATAATTTCGAAATTTTCAATCAGAATACTAAGATTATTTTAAAATTCTTAGGACATTGGATAACAATAATACAATTATAATTTCATTTTACTTCATTTGTTTGCATTACAAGAACCAAAATTAATTCAACTTTGAAACTCTGCCTCAATATATACATACGTTTTAGGTATTTTGCAATTTTCGTGAATAGATTTTTTTTGACAAATTGTGCAATTTAATCTTCATCTGTTGTTTTCTCAAAAACTATTTGAACAGAATTAAAACTAATGACACAATGCCCATGATCGGACTTTTTAAATAATATTTTGAGGAGCATTTTTTTAAATTCTAGGTAGTAGGTAGGTCGTTACGAGCATCCAACGAGGCTTTGAACATAAATCTTCTTGTTATCCTACGATTTCTGTAAAATTAGTTAAAGATGTCATAAGAGACCAATTCGATAACATAAAAGCTGTGATTTTTAGTTATTTTGAATAACAATCTCTATTCAACTTGTGCAGAAAATCAAAACAGCTTTAAGATACAAGTCTAATACATACATACATAATTGGTCATTACAACCCTACAGTCAGGATTACGAGCTAGTTTCTCGCACCACTTATGTTGTGTGTGTTAATTTTACGCTTGAGTAGCGGGTCCTATAGTTTAAAGTCGACTCCGAACGACAGATTTTTGAGAAACTTTTCTTGGCAATTTTATTTACTCTCATAGTTTTTGCCAGAAATCTGCTGAGAGGAAGTCGCCGAAGAAATACTTTTTGTATTTTATTTTGATGTCTGGCCTGGAGCTCGAACCCTGGCTTTTCGTCTAATAAGCCAACACACTACCTACTAGACCACGGCGACTTCTACAACTCTAATACTTGCATTTATTAACCTTATAAGTGAATATAATGTGTTGGCAATTGGCAACGCAGTGTAATTTACTAACGTTTAGTCAGATCTCCCCACGTTTATTTTTTAGCACTTTTCTCTTTGGAGGCGTAGATTTTTTTTTATAAAATCCCTACTTTTGGTAAAAGAAATGAAAATTTGTTTGTTAACCTTGTAGGCTTGTTTTGGTGAAATACTTTAGAACTAATGAAAAAATCATTATTGGCCGTTTGCATTTTAGGGGACGATATGTAAAAACAATAATAATTGTACGTTTGTTTTTATGGTGCATTGATCCGATAAGAAAAGTTTTGCGGGAAATCAGTGGAAGTGAAACAAATGAAAAAAAAAACTGAAGCCTTTGCTTTTTTATTTTAAAAGTATGGTTGACAGCATTGAATTTTTTTTCATTTCCTTTTTTTTTGCCTTATCTGTTTGATTATTTGATTATTTTCATATGAATGATGTTTTCTATGGAGAGCGATGGTTAATTATGTTACAACTTGAGAATTATTTTTTTTTTTTTTTAGGAGATGGAAATTTAATCAAACTTGTTTAAGAACGAGAATGAAAAATACTTAAATCTATATTTGAATTTAAATCGATATATAAAAATGAATGTGTGTTTATTTGTTTGTGGGTTTGGTTGTTTGAAGTCTATAGACGGCTAAACGTCTGGAGCGATTTTCTTGAAATTTTAACAGTACCTTCCTGTATGTCTCGAAGGCACTATAGGCTACTTTTTATTTTAAAATTTCAAGTAGGCGAGGTGCCACGCCAACATACCCAATAACTCTTTAATGCCGCATATCTCATAAACTGCAACAGCTAGATTCTTCAAATGGTGTATGGACAACTTTGACATCTATATGAACAAAATGGGCACACTTCCTGTAATGGGCGTGTCACCTCCTATCAAAATATTAAATTAATATATCTAAGAAAATATAAAAGTTAGAGTCCTAAAATTTTTTCGAATCCACTTAAGTATCAATATGAATATGTTAGACAAAAATGGGCTGACTAAGAAAAGGCGGCGTGGTACTTCCCATATGAATTAAATTTAAAACTTCTTATATCTGGAAATTATTTTAGAAAAAATCATCAAATTGTAGACGGGAAACACTGAAATCCACGTGAATAATTTGTGAAAAATTGCCGGACTAGCTATAGGATGCGAGACCCTCCCATATAAATATGATACAAAAGTTCGTGTACATGGAAAACTATTAGAGCTAGAACCTATTATGAACCACTTTGACACACATATGAACATTTTGGGTTAGGCAAATAAATGGACTCTATTTTAATATGAGTTCTTAGACAGAAGTCAATACCTGTGACTTAGAACGGAGGTGAAAGAGTACATATCTCTCTCGGGGAAGTGGTGCCATTATCTGAGAACAAGGTCGCTGTGTGTAAATAATGCAAGTTTTGCAATGTCGTATTATCTTCTTCACTCGCGGTTTGAGACGGAAGATATAGAACTCAGTCTGTACCATACGACACATTTGACTGCATTCAGCGTGAAATAGGAAGTAATGTAAATGCTGTAAATAAAGTTGGCAAAATCGGGAATTGCCGGATAAAATAATGGGATAGCGTTCATTATGTGGTAGGGAAGAGAATGCCAATCTGCCATTTATTCAAAGAAGTAATGTAATCTTTTGAGTGCACTCTTGTTAAATATGCCACGATTCTCAGACAAAGATTCATATTCCTCTGAATAATAGATTCTCTGACATAGTGTGATCAATATGAGTCATGTGTGATTTGTTTGGGCTGAGGTTCTTGTTACAATTATTGTTACAAATATTATCGTTTCGAACTTCTGTGTGCAGTGTCTGAATCTCATTATATACCTGGGGTGATTTCAATGGGTTTCGTTGGGGCCACTCAGTTGAGGGTTTGGTTAACCATGGTGGTCCATGCCACCACAAAGAATTGGGAGCAACATCTTGTGGTTTACAGCCACGAGTTACAAGATCTGCTGGATTATCGTGTGTTGGCACATTTGCCATCTCGCATCCGGGATTAAGCGATGAATTCGAGCGATTCTATTAGCTACATATGTTTCCCAAGATGAAGGGGGTTTTAAGAGCCAACCTAGAACTATGGCTGAGTCAGTCCACAAATGTATTTCAGAGTTAGAGAAATTCAAGGATGCTAGATGCTATATAGTGGACAAGGTTTGCCAATAAAACGGCTCCATTAAGTTCCAATCGTGGGAGACTGACTGTCTGAAGTGGGGCTACCCTGGATTTCCGTAGTAACAAACTTGAAAATGTGTTATGTGTGTTTGTTTGACACCTAACATACACCGTAGCACAATAAGCTGATTTGGAGGTATCAGCAAATCCATGAATCGGATTTATATCCTCAGGCATATATTTGATCCACCGAGGAATTGAGATTTCTTCTATATGAGAGAAATCCTGAACGAAATTGTTCCATATTTGAAGGGATTCTGGTGAAATCTCTTCATCCCATTATAATCCTTCCAACCACAGCTGTTGCATGAGTATTATTATTAAAGGCGCAAGCCAACCAGCTGGATCGAAAAGTCTTGCAACAGGCGAGAGAATTTCCCTTTTAGTTATTTTCGATGTCTGTGCAATTATTATGAAAGTGTATGAAAATGTATCCGTGGGAGCATTCCATTTTACACCTAGAGTTTTAGTTGTGCTCGATTCATGGAAGCGGAGGAGATCTAAGTCATAAAGATCTTCTTTTGGTAAGTGGGAGAGCAATTTAGAGTTATTTGCAGTGATCTTTTCTAGAGGCAGTCCCGCGGACCTCAAGACTTGCATCAGCTGAGTTTGAGCGGATAGGATAGCCTCTATGGAAACACCTCCAAAAAGAATATCATCCATATAAGTCACCTTACGCAAAATGGATGAAGCTTTCGGACATTGGGACTCAGAGTCATTTGCCAGTTGGAGAAGGGTGCGGATTGTGAGATAAGGTAAGGTAATGTTTTATAGGGCCATTCTGTTGGGGTTGAAATACACTCTTGTGATAAGATCTATCTTCGGGATGTACGAGAATTTGACGATACATTTTCAGTATATCGCCACTGAATACAAATTTGTATTTTCTCCAATTGAGAATAATAGTAATCAAGTCACTTTGTTGAGTAGGGCCTGTGTGCAAGACATCGTTGATAGAAAAATTGGACTTTGTTTTCCTCGATGCGTTAAATACAACTCGTACCTTTGCAGTCTTATGGTCCGGGCGTACTACAGCATGGTGCGGTAAGTAAAACGAATTATATTTGCCCTGAGACATAATTGCAAGAGTGGAAGTTTCTTTCATATGACTAAGGGTCAAATATTCGTTTAAAACATTATTATATTCGGTGTAAAGTCCGGGATTCCTGGTCAATGATTTTACATTCTGCAATACTGGGTCAAAGCAATAAATCTAGACGAGCCTAGAAAGAAGTAGTGTGTTTATGGGGTTTCTAGGGCACTTACTCCATACAAAATTTGGCGCATGCCTACGCTACAGTCGGTAGTGTCGGTTAGTCGATAGGTTTGTAACATGTAATATGAAAATTTATGTACGAATGATTGGACGGACCGAATGAGTGTGTGTGTGTAACATGTAATGTGTATGATCGTGTTTTTAATAATAAATTCTTGGCACGTATTATCATACTCAATGCTGAAAAAATAGAAAAGGGATCTACACCTATATAGTTGTTGTGTGTTTTTTATTTTATTTTTTGTATATTTAATTAGAAGGATCTTTAATTTTAAATGTGATAAGAAAGAGATGAACACCTGTGTAAAATTTTTTTTTTTTGGGATAATAAATAACATCGTATACCTTAGTAGAAACATGAGTGTACATGTTCATTGTATTTGTATTGCTTTTCGAATGATTGGACGGACAGAATGAATGTGTGCACGTATTATCATACTCAATGCTAAAAAAATAGAAAAGGGATCTACACCTATATAGTTGTTGTGTTTTTTTTTTTTTTTTTTTTTTTTGTATATTTAATTAGAAGGATCTTTAATTTTAAATGTGATAAGAAAGAGTAGGTTGGTTGTGCGGTTATTTTTTATTTTTTTGTGTGATTTAATTTGAAGGATTGAATTTGATCTGGTTATGATCTGCTCGCTATCTGATTATGATCTGCTTTGTATCTGATTACGATCTGCTTTATATCTGATCACGAACTGCTTGCTATCTGGTCACGATCTGATTTATACCTGATCACGATCTGCTTGATGGCTTGTGTCTATATCCATTGATTTTGAGTACGCTATATCGTGCTTTCTACAATCTACATCCAATAAATTATTCCTTTATTTCCTTTATTCTCGCTATTCGTTTTGAAGTTTTGTATCAGGTCCACAAAACTGATAAACAGGTGGATGTAATTCAACATATAATTTGTTTATTAAGTTGTCTACAAATCTTCTTCCAATCTTACACTGATTAGGTGTTTTTCTTTTGACTGTAGTTTATAACCATTTTTTTTTCATTACTTTCATACCTCTTCGCATGAAACACTACACCAGCTATACCTGCTATACCAGCTATACCAGCTATATCAGCTATACCAGCTATACTAGCAAGCTGTACAATCTATACTAGCTATACTAGCAAGCTGTACAATCTGTACTAGCTATACTAGCAAGCTATACAATCTGTACTAGCTATACTAGCAAGCTGTACTAGCAAGCTATACAATCTGTACTAGCTATACTAGCTAGCTGTACTAGCTATACTAGCAAGCTGTACAATCTGTACTAGCTATACTAGCAAGCTGTACTAGCTATACTAGCAAGCTATACAATCTGTACTAGCTATACTAGCTAGCTGTAGTAGCTATATCAGCTATACCTGCTATACTAGCAAGCTGTAGTAGCTATATCAGCTATACCTGCTATACCTGCTATACCAGCTATACCTGCTATACCTGCTATACCAGCTATATCTGCTATACCTGCTATACCAGCTATATCAGCTATACCTGCTATACCTGCTATACCAGCTATACCAGCTATATCAGCTATACCAGCTATACCAGCTATATCTGCTATACCTGCTATACCTGCTATACCAGCTATACCAGCTATACCAGCTATACCAGCTATACCAGCTATATCTGCTATACCTGCTATACCTGCTATACCTGCTATACCAGCTATACCAGCTATGTCAGCTATACCAGCTACACCTGCTATACCTGCTATACTAGCAAGCTGTAGTAGCTATATCAGCTATACCTGCTATACCTGCTATACCAGCTATACCTGCTATACCTGCTATACCAGCTATACCTGCTATACCTGCTATACCAGCTATACCTGCTATACCAGCTATACCTGCTATACCTGCTATACCTGCTATACCAGCTATACCTGCTATACCAGCTATATCTGCTATACCTGCTATACCAGCTATATCAGCTATACCTGCTATACCTGCTATATCAGCTATACCTGCTATACCTGCTATATCAGCTATACCAGCTATATCAGCTATACTAGCTATACCAGCTATATATATATAGCTGGTATATAGATATAGCTGGTATAGCAGGTATAGCTGGTATAGCTGACATAGCTGGTATAGCAGGTATAGCAGGTATAGCTGATATAGCAGGTATAGCAGGTATAGCTGATATAGCTGGTATAGCAGGTATAGCAGATATAGCTGGTATAGCAGGTATAGCTGGTATAGCAGGTATAGCAGGTATAGCTGATATAGCTGGTATAGCAGGTATAGCTGGTATAGCAGGTATAGCAGGTATAGCTGATATAGCTACTACAGCTTGCTAGTATAGCAGGTATAGCAGGTATAGCTGATATAGCTACTACAGCTAGCTAGTATAGCTAGTACAGATTGTATAGCTTGCTAGTATAGCTAGTACAGCTTGCTAGTATAGCTAGTACAGATTGTACAGCTTGCTAGTATAGCTAGTACAGCTAGCTAGTATAGCTAGTACAGATTGTATAGCTTGCTAGTACAGCTTGCTAGTATAGCTAGTACAGATTGTATAGCTTGCTAGTATAGCTAGTACAGATTGTACAGCTTGCTAGTATAGCTAGTATAGATTGTACAGCTTGCTAGTATAGCTGGTATAGCTGATATAGCTGGTATAGCTGATATAGCTACTACAGCTTGCTAGTATAGCAGGTATAGCAGGTATAGCTGATATAGCTACTACAGCTAGCTAGTATAGCTAGTACAGATTGTATAGCTTGCTAGTATAGCTAGTACAGCTTGCTAGTATAGCTAGTACAGATTGTACAGCTTGCTAGTATAGCTAGTACAGCTAGCTAGTATAGCTAGTACAGATTGTATAGCTTGCTAGTACAGCTTGCTAGTATAGCTAGTACAGATTGTATAGCTTGCTAGTATAGCTAGTACAGATTGTACAGCTTGCTAGTATAGCTAGTATAGATTGTACAGCTTGCTAGTATAGCTGGTATAGCTGATATAGCTGGTATAGCTGGTATAGCAGGTATAGCTGGTGTAGTGTTTCATGCGAAGAGGTATGAAAGTAATGAAAAAAAAATGGTTATAAACTACAGTCAAAAGAAAAACACCTAATCAGTGTAAGATTGGAAGAAGATTTGTAGACAACTTAATAAACAAATTATATGTTGAATTACATCCACCTGTTTATCAGTTTTGTGGACCTGATACAAAACTTCAAAACGAATAGCAAGAATAAAGGAAGTAAAGGAATAATTTATTGGATGTAGATTGTAGAAAGCACGATATAGCGTACTCAAAATCAATGGATATAGAAACAAGCCATCAAGCAGATCGTGATCAGGTATAAATCAGATCGTGACCAGATAGCAAGCAGTTCGTGATCAGATATAAAGCAGATCGTAATCAGATACAAAGCAGATCATAATCAGATAGCGAGCAGATCATAACCAGATCAAATTCAATCCTTCAAATTAAATCACACAAAAAAATAAAAAATAACCGCACAACCAACCTACTCTTTCTTATCACATTTAAAATTAAAGATCCTTCTAATTAAATATACAAAAAAAAAAAAAAAAAAACACAACAACTATATAGGTGTAGATCCCTTTTCTATTTTTTTAGCATTGAGTATGATAATACGTGCACACATTCATTCTGTCCGTCCAATCATTCGAAAAGCAATACAAATACAATGAACATGTACACTCCTGTTTCTACTAAGGTATATGATGTTATTTATTATCCCAAAAAAAAAAAATTTACACAGGTGTTCATCTCTTTCTTATCACATTTAAAATTAAAGATCCTTCTAATTAAATATACAAAAAATAAAATAAAAAACACACAACAACTATATAGGTGTAGATCCCTTTTCTATTTTTTCAGCATTGAGTATGATAATACGTGCCAAGAATTTATTATTAAAAACACGATCATACACATTACATGTTACACACACACACTCATTCGGTCCGTCCAATCATTCGTACATAAATTTTCATATTACATGTTACAAACCTATCGACTAACCGACACTACCGACTGTAGCGTAGGCATGCGCCAAATTTTGTATGGAGTAAGTGCCCTAGAAACCCCATAAATACACTACTGAAAGATTTTATTGGGATATTCTTCCTTGAATGGCAATCGTACGACATGTCTACCATTCTCATGACGCATTGTAGTCTGAGTGTAAAACCTTTCACAAATTTCATCCTCAGTTGTGCACGGGCGTGTTGAGGGAATCTCTTCTTCCTCCCAAAACTTCTTAGTGTTATATGCCGAGGTGCAACCACAAATATTATTCTTAATACCTTCAATATTAACGAGATATTCATAATCATTGCCCAGGACTAGATGTATTTAGGATGATTTGTTGAAGGTGGGATCAGCTAAATCTAATGCTTCGAGTTCGCTGGAGTAAGGTACAAGAAGGGAGTTGTTTAGTGACTTTCTGCAAAATTATTGCCTTAATGGGAATTCTCAAATTAAAGCTTCTTACGTACAAAACGAACTCGCATTCCTTGTTTGCGGACGGTTTTTGTCCGCCAATACCGACAATTTCAAAGCGAGATGTTTGAAAGGGGAGTTGAAGTCGGCTTCTAATTCTCTCCGTATTAATGTTCGCTGAGAACCTGGGTCAATAAGAGCTCGAATGGTGAAGAGTTCACCCCTATATTCTATATGCATTAGAGCAGTGAGAAAATTTGTTTTTAAATATATTCGAATTTTAAAGTATAATAAAACCGGGATAAACGAGAAAACGGTACACGGGTAAAAGGAGAGAAAAAACGGGATGTATGTGCTTTTTATAAATGTAATTTTACCGTAAGCATATGTCCATCTAAATGTCCATACGCTTCCTTTAACCTCTTTTCTGTTTTTTCGAGGTTAATTTTTATCGTAATCACGACTTTTTTCAGCACTCTTTCTTTAACGGGTTAAATGTTATATTCAACCTATTATCATTTTTTTCTTGTTCACTTTTTGTTTTTTCTCTCTCTTTTTACATTATATATATGTATGTATGTAAAAGATTTGTCACTTACTTTTCATTTTTTCCTTTTTTCTAATTATTCCAATTTCTGATGCGTAGTTATGATCTTTATGTTCTTTTGACCTCATTGTATGGAGTTGTTGTATGGTGTTGTTGTATGAATTTTTCCCAGTTGTTGTTTGTAGTTTAATTTGTGTTTATAGCGATTCTCTTTTTATCACAAAAAACGGATGAAATAAAATCCACAGATTGCGGAGGGTTCACGAGGCGAAGGACCATGAAACAAATTGGGGTAGAAATTTGTTTTTAAATCTCGTTTAAAGAAAGAAATCTTTAGGAGATGTGGATTGTAATTACTCGTGAATAATTACAATCGTTGGGATGCGTGCTGTGGGAGAGAAAAAGAAATAGAATTAATTTCAATTTCTGGAATTTGAGATATTGAGAGCGAGAGAGAGATTCTTACCTTTTTTTCCAGCGCTGAGAGATCTTTATTTTTTTCCAAATTAGAATTTCTTAGGGGAGTTCAATTGTTAGCACAATATATTTTACCGTAAAACTTATAATTTAAGTAATTCAAATAAGCACTATTATGTATATGAAGGATTCATGTGAGTATAATTTAGTATAACTAATTCAGTTGAGTACAGTTTATTGTAACTTTGAGTAAGTATAATTGTAGGTAAGTATAATTTTTGGTAAATATAAGTTTAGGTAAGTATAGTTTAATTTTGTTATACAATTTTAATGTAAATTATTTTGTTTTGAATTATGTTTTTTTAAGGGTAGAAAATAGATTTATTTATTAATTATAAATTTCATTTAGTTAATTATGTGTTTTAGTTTATTTTGAGTTTTTTTGAATATATATTTGCACATTAAATATTTTTATATAATTTTTTTTGTTAATTTTATTAAATATGGTTTCACAAATTTTAATTTTTTATTTTTTATTTAATTTTAATTAATAGTTTGAAATTATTAGCAAGTGTAACCACAAAAATTCTTCATATATTTAATGATTTTTTCACTTTTTGCACTTATTTCTGCTAATTCACGTATTCAACTGCACGAAAAACCATTTCAAACTGAATGATGGCTTACGAAATTCTAATTTATATATGAAAACTAAGTGTGCAAATGCATGTCGTCACCTAAAATGCAAACGGTCTTATCTCACATTTTAAAAATAATATGTACGATTTTTATCAATGACATCTTCATCAATATTATTAAAAAAAAATAAACACATGGATGTCTAGCGGAAAACAGTGAAATTTAATCACGTTTGGCGGTGTCATGGTAGTATATTTTTTTGAAACCAAAAATCGTAACTAACTACTAACTTTAGATAGCTTTACATGCAAATTGATCGTTTAATGTCTTCGAGAGAATATTCTTTAGTAAATTTATGGATCAAATGGAAATATGAATATGTCATCAAAATAAGCAACCTGCTAAAAATCTCCATGAGGCTTAATTGTGCATTCTGAACACAATTTCGATCTACGATAGTTTTAAAACACATACTTTTAGTTGCTTCACCAGCAACTTATTATTATTATTGATCTTGTCGATGGTCTTGGAAGAAATGTAGAACTTTCTGAGCAGTTTTAGTGAAGTTATCAAGTTCTTGTATTCAAACGACCAGACACATGGATATGAAAATAGGTTCCCCTCAATTTTTCACAATAAGATGAATTCGATTTAGATTGTGGTACATATTATGTTTACTGCTTGCGTACCTATGCACAATAATAATCGCAATTCATATTTTGCATTTTCAATATTAGTTTCCATGTCAGATCTCTATTTGAGAGGAGTCACTTTGATAATTTCGAGTGTTTTAATTCAGAATATTTTTTTTATTTTAGTATTCTTAGGACATTGGGTAACAATGAAACAATTATAATTTCATTTTACTTTATTTCTTTCCATTACAAGAAACAAAATTAATTCGACTTTGTAAGTCTGCCTCAATATAAATATTTTTCTAGGTATTTTGCCATTTTCGTGAATTGATTTTCTTTTGACAAATTGCGCAATTTCATCTTCATATGCTGTTTTCTCAAAAACTATTTGATCAGAATTAAAATTAATTACACATTGGCCATGATCGGACTATTTAAAAAATATTTTGAGGAGCATTGTTTGAAATTCTAGGCAGCAGGTCTGTAGATCGTTACGAGCATCCAACGAGGTTTTGAACATAAATCTTCTTGTTATCCTACGATTTCTGTAAAATTTGTTAAGGATGTCATAAAAGACAAATTCGATAACATGTAAGAGGTATTTATATGATTTTTATTTATTTTGAATAACAATCCCTATTCAACATGTGCAGAAAAGCCACAACCGCTTTAAGATACAGCTCAAATACTTGCATTTAATAACCTTATAAATGAATATAATGTGTTGGCAATGCAGTGTAGTTTACTAACGTTTAGTCAGATCTTTTCACGATTACCTTTAAGCACTTTTCTCTTTGAAGGCGTAAATTTTCTTTTTTTAATAAAATCCCTACTTTTGGTAAAAGAAATGAAAATTTGTTTGTGAACCTTGTAGGCTTGTTGTGATGAAATACTTTAGAACTAATGATTGGCCGTTTGCATTTTATGGGACGATATGTAAACAGAAAAATACTTTGTATATAATCTTATTTGGCTTATCAAATCAAATTTGAATTGACGACTCCAACTTTAGACGACTTTCTGTTTGCAATTAAATTCGAAATAGCGTTTTTCATTGTACGTTTGTTTCTATGGTGCATTGATCCGATAAGAAAAGTTTTGCGGGAATTCCATGGGGCAAGGTGTGAAAGTTTTAAATTTATTTCAATGCACATACATATTCTGTGTGTATGATAGACACTGCAAAAGCCAACAAAAAAATATATTCTGGTACCTTCATATCATCCTTCATATCCAGCCGAGGCCTTTGCTTTTTTATTTTAAAAGTAATGTTGACATCATTGAATTTTATTTTTTAATTCGTACCTTTCGGTGTAAATTATTGTTCACTTTTTTAAAACTGTTTTCTGATTTCCTTTTTTGCCTTATCTGTTGAATGTAAGATTATTTTCATTTTAATGATGTTTTCTATGGGGAGCGATGGTTAATTATGTTACAACTTGACAATTTTTTTTTTTTGGTGGAGATGGGAATTTGATCAAACCTGTTTCCGCACGAGAATGAAAAATACTTAAATCTATATTTGAAAATAAAATTTCTCTCTAAATTACTTTATAAAACTTGAAATACATATGATTTTTTGTCACAGAAGACCGGTAAATAGTATGTAATGAAGAAAAAAACATTTTAAAGATGAAACAAAACTCTGTACTTTAAAAGCCAGTTTCATAAATTTCTATAAGAGTGTGTGACATTGTGCACGAATAAAATGCCACTTTATTCTTAAAAACGTAATCATTGCAATGATTTAGGGACGCAGTAGAAAATTTGTGCTTTTTTTTCTTTTTTTTCATTAAAATCGTACTTCTTTAAATTCTCTTACTTATTTGGTTATACTCGAGATATCAAAAATAAATAAAGAATTTCAATCGAATTTTCTAATTTTTATGAAACTGAAAACCAAACACAAGGAGACAAAAAAAATTGAAATATCGGTGGAAATAAGTTTTGTACATTTTTTTGAGCAGGTAAAGTAACAAAGTTAAGGAAATTGTAATTAAAAACAATTTTCAATAAAATGTAGACTTGTGTCTGATGAAAACTGACATGATGATGATGATAGATAAACTTATGCTTAACTGGTGAATGTCGTAGTGATATTACAGAAAACCCACACATATATTTAAAAATATTCTGGAATTTTGCTGAACTAAATTCTTGGATGAAAAATAAAAAGAAATAAAAAAAAAATAAATTAAAAACCAATGCTTTACAAACAGTAGTTTTCATGCAAGCAAACATGTAAAGTGATAAGATTCGGATTGTAATCGCGTTGTTCTTCCAATAAATGACTTTGAAAATCTTTGCAACAGAAAAGTATTTGTATTCTACGGTAATGATTGCTTCCAACCAAAGCATTTTCGTTTCGGTCAAAATAGCCCTCAAAGTTAATAACACTTTGGTGAATTACAGCACTTTTTAAATTGAATTTTTTAAGTGCCTTCTTAAAACTATGATAAACATATATGAAAATAGGCTTCCCCAAATAAATATATAATCAGACTTATGCTTGACTAGATTATTAATCATGAATTGATGAACTTGAAGATTAATTTCACAATAAAATTAATTCGATTTCGGTATTATGTTTACTGCTTACGTACCTATGCACAATAATAATCGCAAATTCATATTTTGCACTTTCAATATCAGTTTCCACGTCAGATCTAAATTTGAGAGGAGTTATTTGCCTATACGAAGAACAAATATGAGTCACTTTGATAATTTCGAAATTTTCAATCAGAATACTAAGATTATTTTAAAATTCTTAGGACATTGGATAACAATAATACAATTATAATTTCATTTTACTTCATTTGTTTGCATTACAAGAACCAAAATTAATTCAACTTTGAAACTCTGCCTCAATATATACATACGTTTTAGGTATTTTGCAATTTTCGTGAATAGATTTTTTTTGACAAATTGTGCAATTTAATCTTCATCTGTTGTTTTCTCAAAAACTATTTGAACAGAATTAAAACTAATGACACAATGCCCATGATCGGACTTTTTAAATAATATTTTGAGGAGCATTTTTTTAAATTCTAGGTAGTAGGTAGGTCGTTACGAGCATCCAACGAGGCTTTGAACATAAATCTTCTTGTTATCCTACGATTTCTGTAAAATTAGTTAAAGATGTCATAAGAGACCAATTCGATAACATAAAAGCTGTGATTTTAGTTATTTTGAATAACAATCTCTATTCAACTTGTGCAAAAAATCAAAACAGCTTTAAGATACAAGTCTAATACATACATACATAATTGGTCATTACAACCCTACAGCCAGGATTACGACCTAGTTTCTCGCACCACTTATGTTGTGTGTGTTAATTTTACGCTTGAGTAGCGGGTCCTATAATTTAAAGTCGACTCCGAACGACAGATTTTTGAGAAACTTTTCTTGGCAATTTTATTTACTCTCAGAGTTTTTGCCAGAAATCTGCTGAGAGGAAGTCGCCGAAGAAATACTTTTTGTATTTTATTTTGATGTCTGGCCTGGAGCTCGAACCCTGGCTTTTCGTCTAATAAGCCAACACACTACCTACTAGACCACGGCGACTTCTACAACTCTAATACTTGTATTTATTAACCTTATAAGTGAATATAATGTGTTGGCAATTGGCAACGCAGTGTAATTTACTAACGTTTAGTCAGATCTCCCCACGTTTATTTTTTAGCACTTTTCTCTTTGGAGGCGTAGATTTTTTTTATAAAATCCCTACTTTTGGTAAAAGAAATGAAAATTTGTTTGTTAACCTTGTAGGCTTGTTTTGGTGAAATACTTTAGAACTAATGAAAAAATCATTATTGGCCGTTTGCATTTTAGGGGACGATATGTAAAAACAATAATAATTGTACGTTTGTTTTTATGGTGCATTGATCCGATAAGAAAAGTTTTGCGGGAAATCAGTGGAAGTGAAACAAATGAAAAAAAAACTGAAGCCTTTGCTTTTTTATTTTAAAAGTATGGTTGACAGCATTGAATTTTTTTTCATTTCCTTTTTTTTTGCCTTATCTGTTTGATTATTTGATTATTTTCATATGAATGATGTTTTCTATGGAGAGCGATGGTTAATTATGTTACAACTTGAGAATTATTTTTTTTTTTTTTTTAGGAGATGGAAATTTAATCAAACTTGTTTAAGAACGAGAATGAAAAATACTTAAATCTATATTTGAATTTAAAATTTCTCTCCAAATCTATATATAAAAATGAATGTGTGTTTATTTGTTTGTGGGTTTGTTTGTTAAACGTCTGGAGCGATTTTCATGAAATTTTAACAGTACCTTCCTGTATGTCTCGAAGGCACTATAGGCTACTTTTTATTTTAAAATTTCCAGTAGGCGAGGTGCCACGCCAACATACCCAATAACTCTTTAATGCCGCATATCTCATAAACTGCAACAGCTAGATTCCTCAAATGGTGTATGGACAACTTTGACATCTATATGAACAAAACGGGCACACTTCCTGTAATGGGCGTGTCACCTCCTATCAAAATATTAAATTAATATATCTAAGAAAATATAACAGTTAGAGTCCTAAAATTTTTTCGAATCCTCTTTAGTATCAATATGAATATGTTAGACAAAAATGGGCTGACTAAGAAAAGGGGGCGTGGTACTTCCCATATGAATTAAATTTAAAACTTCTTATATCTGGAAATTATTTTAGAAAAAATCATCAAATTGTAGACGGGAAACACTGAAATCCACGTGAATAATTTGTGAAAAATTGCCGGACTAGCTATAGGATGCGAGACCCTCCCATATAAATATGATACAAAAGTTCGTGTACATGGAAAACTATTAGAGCTAGAATCTATTATGAACCACTTTGACACACATATGAACATTTTGGGTAAGGGAAATAAATGGACTCTATTTTAATATGAGTTCTTAGACAGAAATCAATACCTGTGACTTAGAACGGACGTGAAACAGTACATCCCTCTCGGAGAAGTGGTGCCATTATCTGAGAACAAGGCCGCTGTCTGTAAATTATGCAAGTTTTGCAATGTCGTGTTATCTTCTTCACTCGCGGTTTGAGACGGAAGATATAGAACTCAGTCTGTACCATACGACACATTTGACTGCATTCAGCGTGAAATAGGAAGTAATGTAAATGCTGTAAATAAAGTTGGCAAAACCGGGAATTGCCGGATAAAATAATGGGATAGCGTTCATTATGTGGTAGGGAAGAGAGAGCCAATCTGCCATTTATTCAAAGAAGTAATGTAATCTTTTGAGTGCACTCTTGTTAAATATGCCACGATTCTCATACAAAGATTCATATTCCTCTGAATAATAGATTCTCTGACATAGTGTGATCAATCTGAGTCATGTGTGATTTGTTTGGGTTGAGGTTCTTGTTACAATTATTGTTACAAATATTATCGTTTCGAACTTCTGTGTGCAGTGTCTGAATCTCATTATATACCTGGGGTGATTTCAATGGGTTTCGTTGGGGCCACTCAGTTGAGGGTTTGGTTAACCATGGTGGTCCATGCCACCACAAAGAATTGGGAGCAAGATCTTGTGGTTTACAGCCACGAGTTACAAGATCTGCTGAATTATCGTGTGTTGGCACATTTGCCATCTCGCATCCGGGATTAAGCGATGAATTCGAGCGATTATATTAGCTACATATGTTTCCCAAGATGAAGGGGGTTTTGAGAGCCAACCTAGAACTATGGATGAGTCAGTCCACAAATATATTTCAGAGTTAGAGAAATTCAAGGATGCTAGATGCTATATAGTGGACAAGGTTTGCCAATAAAACGGCTCCATTAAGTTCCAATCGTGGGAGACTGACTGTCTGAATTGGGGCTACCCTGGATTTCCGTAGTAACAAACTTGAAAATGTGTTATGTGCGTTTGTTTGACACCTAACATACACCGTAGCACAATAAGCTGATTTGGAGGCATCAGCAAATCCATGAATCTGATTTATATCCTCAGGCATATATTTGATCCACCGAGGAATTGAGATTTCTTCTATATGAGAGAAATCCTGAACGAAATTGTTCCATATTTGAAGGGATTCTGGTGAAATCTCTTCATCCCATTCTAATCCTTCCAACCACAGCTGTTGCATGAGTATTATTATTAAAGGCCTGGTTGGCGTGCGCCTGGATCGAAAAGTTTTGCAACAGACGCGAGAATTTCCCTTTTAGTTATTTTCGATGTCTGTGCAATTGTTACGAAAGTGTATGAAAATGTATCCGTGGGAGCATTCCATTTTACACCTAGAGTTTTAGTTGTGCTCGATTCATGGAAGCGGTGGAGATCTAAGTCATAAAGATCTTCTTTTGGTAAGTGGGAGAGCAATTTAGAGTTATTTTTTAGAGGCAGTCCCGCGGACCGCAAGACTTGCATCAGCTGAGTTTGAGCGGATAGGGTAGCCTCTATGGAAACACCTCCAAGAAGAATATCATCCATATAAGTCACCTTACGCAAAATGGATGAAGCTTTCGGACATTGGGACTCAGAGTCATTTGCCAGTTGGAGAAGGGTGCGGATTGTGAGATAAGGAGCGCAATTTAAGCCAAAGGTTACCGTTTTTAACTGGTAATGTTTTATAGGGCCATTCTGTTGGGGTTGAAATACACTCTTGTGATAAGATCTATCTTCGGGATGTACGAGAATTTGACGATACATTTTCAGTATATCGCCACTGAATACAAATTTGTATTTTCTCCAATTGAGAATAATAGTAATCAAGTCACTTTGTGGAGTAGGGCCTGTGTGCAAGACATCGTTGATAGAAAAATTGGACTTTGTTTTCCTCGATGCGTTAAATACAACTCGTACCTTTGCAGTCTTATGGTCCGGGCGTACTACAGCATGGTGCGGTAAGTAAAACGAATTATATTTGCCCTGAGACATAATTGCAAGAGTGGAAGTTTCTTTCATATGACTAAGGGTCAAATATTCGTTTAAAACATTATTATATTCGGTGTAAAGTCCGGGATTCCTGGTCAATGAGTTTACATTCTGCAATACTGGGTCAAAGCAATAAATCTAGACGAGCCTAGAAAGATTTTATTGGGATATTCTTCCTTGAATGGCAATCGTGCGACATGTCTACCATTCTCATGACGCATTGTAGCCTGAGTGTAAAACCTTTCACAAATTTCATCCTCAGTTGTGCACGGGCGTGTTGAGGGAATCTCTTCTTCCTCCTAAAACTTCTTAGTGTTATATACCGAGGTGCGAACACAAATATTATTCTTAATACCTTCAATATTAACGAGATATTCATAATCACTGCCCAGGACTAGATATATTTAGGATGATTTGTTGAAGGTGGGATCAGCTAAATCTAATGCTTCGAGTTCGCTGGAGTAAGGTAGAAGAAGGGAGTTGTTTAGTGACTTTCGGCAAAATTATTGCCTTAATGGGAATTCTCAAATTATACCTTCTTGCGTACAAAACGAACTCGCATTCCTTGTTTGCGGACTGTTTTTGTCCGCCAATACCGACAATTTCAAAGCGAGATGTTTGAAAGGGGAGTTGAAGTCGGCTTCTAATTCTCTCCGTATTAATGTTCGCTGAAAACCTGGGTCAATAAGAGCTCGAATGGTGAAGAGTTCACCCCTATATTCTATATGCATTAGAGCAGTGAGAAAATTTGTTTTTTTTATCGAACGTCCCCGGCCTCACACTAACCCACCCTCACCCGACCGCGGAGGGCTCGTCCCCATTACGTAGGGACACGTACACACTACAGTCCGGACTATAGCGGGTAAGGGAAAAGTAATGGCAACGAGAACATAAATCAGCTACAGAACTTAATCACAAGCTGAATAAAGTTACAATAAACATGAACTACCTATAACAAGAACGATAATACATTTTTATATAATAATTTACAAATTAATGCGACCATATAAGCTACGTTTTACATTACAAACACTACTATTAAAATCAACAAAATCATAATATAAGTTAAAATCGTTACATAATCTACGAAAAGGAAAATTACATCCATAGTTCGTTCTATAAAAATCTAAAGAGAGAGGACGATAGTGCCGTGAAAATCTTGCTGGAATACTGAAATTCAGGTTATAAAGCAAAAACTCAGAATCGATATCACCTTTAATCAGATTAAAAACCTAAAACAGTCCTTCTACGTTCCAAAGTTAGAAGTTTTATCAAAACTAATCTATCCTCATATGACGGAAACCCATTGGCATAATCCCATCCTAGGCCACGTAAACAGAATAATAAAAACTGCTTCTGCACAGACTCTATTGAATCACTATGACAACGACAGTATGGATTCCAAATAATAGACGCATACTCCAAAATAGGTCTAACAAGTGAAATGTATAGCAGTCTCGTTATATAAGGATCAATGAATTCCCTAGCCCATCTTTTCACACAACCAAGAACAGCCCGAGCCTTGCCAATCATCATACTAATATGATCAATAAAAGACAATTTTATATCCAATAATACTCCCAAATCAAGAAATGTGGTCAAGAATTAATCACATAAGTGGACGAAATTACGCCCCCGCGAGAGAAAACCATGCATTTACATTTCCTCAAGTTAAGATCCATTAAATTAATTCTGCACCAAGTAACAAACAAATCAATATTTCGCTGAAGAACAGCCTGACCATGATCATCATCAAAAGTATAAAATAATTTAACGTCGTCAGCATACATGAGAATATTACAATCAGAAATAGCACAAGGAAGATCATTAAGAAACAATAAGAACAGTAAAGGACCCAAATGGCTACCCTGCGGAACACCAGAAGTAACATATACTGTCTTAGACAACACATTCCTAAACAATACCCTCTGAGTCCTAAGGGAAAGGTAGGAGTCTAGCCAACGATGAATAATATCAGGAATACCGATTAATGATAGTTTAAGAAGCAAAATTCTATGATCAACCCTATCAAAAGCTTTACTGAAATCAGTATAAATTACATCAGTCCGAGCCCTGGCAAGAAAACACCTGAAAACATGCGTAGTAAATTCAAGAAGATTAGTGACAGTCGACCTTCCTTTCAAAAAACCATGTTGGAAAGGGGATATTAAAGATCTCGTATTAAAAGAGAGATAATCCGTCACCAGTTTCTCCATTAACTTGGGAATAGCACTGAGTTTGGCAATACCCCTGTAATTGGAAATATTTGATTTATTACCTGACTTATACAAAGGAATTATAAATGAACTCTTCCAAATAAATGGAAAATGACCAGCCTTCAGAAGCCCATTGAATATAAAGGTCAAAGGACCACTCAAAACAACAGCGCACTTTTTCAAAATACAGGCCGGAACCCCGTCAGGGCCCGGCAAGTATGTAAGTTTCAGTCCAGACAAAGACTCAAGAACAGATTCCTCATCAAACGAATATATATTAGAAATAGAGACACTTCCCACTGAATAAGGATACGAAAAGCCGCTACTCAGATAAGGTCCCGAGTCCAACTGCCTATAAGTAGACTGAAAAAAGTCAGCAAACATATTAGAAATATCAACGTAATTAGAGGACGATACGTCCCCATAAAACATCTCAGTGGGAAACAAAGATGATTTACGTTTAGCTCGAACGAAGTCATAAAACGACTTAGGATCGCTAGCGAAATTCGACCTGACCCTAATCATATAATCCTCATAACAGTAATGATTCATTCTACGATAATCCGCACGCGCCCTAGAGTAAAGAGCATAATCAATATCAGTACCTGATCTAACAAACTTCTTAAATAATCTTGATTTCCAGTTCCTCAACCTTGACAGTCTAGCCGAATTCCACGGAGGACCAGAACGCTCCAAACGACTATTCACAAATGGAACACACTCCCTAAAACATTTAAATAATACCTCATAAAAGCCATCCAAGATCCTGTCAAGTCAAAGAGAGTCATATGGTGGTGAAATTAGCACAGACGACCAATGTACAGAGGCTAGTAGTGTATTCAAACGACTAAAATCCGTACGATGGAAATTAAAACGCCCCTCATCACAAAATAAGCCATTTATTAAAGGAGGTAAACAAAGATCAACTTCAATAGAAAGTAACAACGTAGGATGATAACTATCCTCAGGAATAGATATAGGATCAATGCGAAATAACGAAGAAATACTTGGATCGTCTAAAAATACAAGATCCAGAATTCTACCCATTGAATTCAATACACCATTCACCTGGAAAAGACCCAGATCACATATAGCGGACAGAATTTCATCATAGAAAGGAACTGAAGAACATGGCACCAATGAGCCAGTCCCAGGTGAAAAATTCCAAGATGTATGCGGAAGATTAAAATCACCAAGGACTACTATAATCCCCTCATGCCCCATTGAATCAATTACTCTAGAAATTAAATTGAAGTGAGCCCTATAGATATGAATGTCAGAACAGGGAGGAATATACGAGCAAGTAATGTATATAGACTTTCCACGATCAGAGACCTTAACGCAAATAAACTCAATATCCTCAGTAGAGCACAAGTCAATCAATTCAGATGTGTATTTAGAGCAAATGGAAATAAGAACACCACCACCATTTTTAGACCTCCTATCACGTCTATAAATAATAAAATTACCAGACATAATCTCAGAATCAAAAATATTACAATTCAGCCAAGTTTCAGTAAAAGCAATTCCATCAAATTCAAAATCAAAGCTACTATTATAAAGCGAAGAAAGTTTAGACCTACATAAGTCCGCGAAAGTTTTGATAAGCAATTTTGAAATTAAAAGACGATTTCGAAGTTAGTTTTTTTGAGAAATAGGACCAGGCAAATTAGCACCCTTCCTTCGTTGGCCCAGCCTGAATACGAATTCCCGTACTAATACACCCTGCGGCCAAAACGCAGTATTAACAATTTCACCAAATTTTTCATCGGGAACATACAATTTAAACGAAGAAATACTGCTATTCAAAGATGGCTTCATCTTATAGCAACCAAACTCAAAAGGTTCCCTAATCTTCGATTTAACGAAACATCTTATATCATCGACCGAAGTATCACATGAAAGACGAGACACAAAAATAGTCCCTTTAGGTTTAACTACAACCAATTCCCTTGGAGCAGAAGTATCTAAACTAGCGGACACTACCGATGAATACGAAACAGAAGACGGTTTAGAAGATGCTTGAGAAGTGACATCACCTAGAGGTAAAGGTAAAGGAGATAGAGTAGACTTTGGACTCAGTTCAACTAAATTTGCAGACTTCAGTATAGAGCTGCCAGTTGGGTTATCGGCAATAGATGGACAAATGACCACAATAGGAGTAACAGTGGACAATGTGTTGATTGTCGCAGTTTCCCTTGGTACAGAAACTTGCGCCACATGCCCAGAAGCCTCAGAAGAAAGAGGGCCTGGAACCCTTTCCGATTCAAGCAATTCGTTTAAAAGGCCATATTTTGAAAATAATTCCTCAAACCGACGAAATCTAGCAAAAAGAGATGCAAATTCAGTGTGCATCTCAGTAAACTCACGACGAGTCCCCATAAAAAATTTATAAAATTGGATGTCCACCACCTTACACTTAGGACAACACCAACGTAGACCCAATGAACTATCCACTAATTGGTCCGTGGTACGAGGAAGCAAACCAACACACTTAATGTGAAACAAATTATCACATAGCCAGCAAGAAATCTGGCGTTCACCCTCTTTCTTTACAATGCACTTTGCTGCCATACAATTATTCATTTTTATATAATAATTTTATATAATAATAATATGTATATATAATAATATATATAAATAATAATATAATTTTATATAATAATAATAATAATATAAATTAAATAAATAAATAAAACAAACAGTATAAATTATCTATATAAAAAGAAATAAAAGAATAAATATATATATAAAAGTTTAAAAACAAAAATAAATAATAAATAAGTAAGAATTACAAGCAAAAAAATAATACACAAAGCAGCAAACAAAATAAAAAGAAAAAACAAAAGAGGAACACTGATAGAAAGAAAAAAAAAATAAACAAATAAACCGTAACCAGCTTACAAAAACAAAAATAATTAAAACAAGCAATTTTTTGTTTTTGTTTTGCTAGAAACGATCCAACTAATATTACAACTTAACAAATTAAAACTTACAATTTTAAGATAAAAATTCAAAAAACAAGAAAACAACAAAAACAGCTTCCAACACACTTACATAAAAAATTTAAAGCTTAATTTAAACAATTAAAAATCACAAATATAAAACTTTTACAAAGAGCACTTCAAAAAACACACACAATCTCAACAGAGTTGCCAGACTTTTTTGTTGCATTTCGTTGCATTTAATCAATAGAATGCGCTGAGAAGCAACGTAGTACTGGGTATGACTATATATGTACGTTCTGTAGGCCATGTACGATAAGAACAAACTACAAGTCGTGTTCAAATGATGCAAAAAAGTCTCGTTCAATGCAAAAAACTTTAAGTTTGAAAAGTTAGCCCACATTCATTTTGACTTTTTAACATTGGATTTGGACACTATCTTGAAAGGTCTAAGCGTAAAGAGTAGATGTTCAAGTATGCTATGAGAGGAACAAGAAGCATTTTGGAGACAATTTCTATCTCGTCTCTTACAGACTTTCAGACAGACAGGACAAACTTATACCTCCCAGATAAAATTAATGGTAACAATTTTTGGCTGAATAAATTGATTCTGAAATTCAAATCCAATTCGCAATAGTCAGAGATAGTCTAGATACTCCAGACTTGTCGAGAAAATGTAATAAAAATTTGGCAAAATGAAAAAAAAAATTGAAATATTAAGTGATCAGGCTAAAAAGATGAATAACGGAATAACGGTTTTTAAGAATTATTTTTTTATGTTTTCGTTTTGATGTCTGATTTGGGATACAAACCCGGGCTTTTCGTCTAATAAGCCAACACATTACCTACTATACTACCGCGTTTTCAATATAATCATACGTTAGCTTAAAAGCATTCGTCCGTTAGAAACAGGCCCTAATCTCATAGAATTGTTGAGACGTTTCAAAGAGCATGTTTCAACCGACTAGAAGTTTCTTTTTGGTTGTATATGAAATGGGTTTTAACATTCTCAACGAATAATTGTTTTTTTATTTCTAAGTCCACTTAAGAGTTTTCAGTTTAAATGGCTCCGTATTGCATTATCATCCTATTCTGGAACATTCAGTTACCACATAAAGTGTGAATGGATTGGACAATTACAATTTACGAAAAACAAAAACTCGAATATAAATCGGAAGAAAATTTCTGTGTAACTTTATGCTACCTACCGTTCTTGAAGAATGCGTGCAATACAGTACGAATCAAATGATATCAGGGATTATTGTCCAATATTGTGGTAAGTAAGTTACTTACCTACTTTTGTGCAGTTTATACGCTGGCATATTTCTTTCGAAATAACCAAGGAGCTGCAGTTACGATAAATGGCGTGTACTATAAAACCGAACCATGCTGGCTGAATTTTTATTTCCAAAAATTTCAATGTGATTTGATTTCAACGCAGCTTATCCATATTCAAGCCTTCATTGACTTTATACGGCCATATTTATTGGGAAAACTGGACGAAAATTAAATCGATCGTATGAAGCAAAGCTAACAGAATTTTTGTTTCCAAAACTTAAGCCGCTAAGCATCGACCATATTTTAGGCAAACAAGACAGCGCAACTTGCCAAATAGGGCTCTTACTTATTTACTTAATTGATGATTACAACCCTTTAGTTTGGATACAACCTAGCTTCTCACAACACCCATACTAAGCATATTAATTTCATCCATGCATGGCGGGACCTACAGTTTAACATCGACTCCAAACAGTAGATTTGAGACTCAAATCTAAAAGTTTGCTAGAAGATTGCTGTGAAAGGAGGTCGCCGATAGAAATATTTTTGTTTCTTATTTGATTTTGTTTGAGATTTCTGAACGGGGGTTTGAACCACATGGGCTCTTGTCTAATTGGCCAATACACTATCTACCTACCAGACTACGGCGAATTGTGACTAATTCTCTTCAAAAAGAGAAAAATATATCAAGATATACTTGTAAATTAATTTTTAATTCCTTACTTTTAATTTTTACAGTGTAAAAGCGATTTTACTGAACTGAAAACAAGAACACCGGAGGTCTACAATGCATTGGAGTCAGGGTAAAGATTTAATAAATTTCTCAATTAATTTCGTTAAAAATAGAAGAAAAAAATTTTCTTCTTTTTTCTTTCAGGAATCCTAGTTATCCCAGTAATCAGGAATGTACGATAGGAGGAGAAAGTATGCCTAAAAGTATTATTGAATACGAGTAAGTTTATCGTCAAATAATTATTTTTTTATTTTATTTTATTTTTAACCAGCGTTGCCATTTTTCGATATACGTTTTGATGCCTTGCCTCCCGAATGGTAAGGACAAAAATTATAATTTCTACGAAATCAATATTCAATTAATCTATCGATACATAGTTAGTGATTGAAAGTTATCACAGAGAATTCACAGAATTTTTTATTTTTATCTGTCTCCTCTCATTTGAAAGCGTAACAGATTTTCTACCCAAAAATTGTGCCGAAGCTACAGCTTGCACGCTACGCAATGGTGTTTACAAAATTCTAGTTCCAGAGAATAGTTATGAACCATTTTATGTGGAATGTGATGCCGAAACTGATGGTGGTGACTGGACAGTGATACAGAGACGCCAAGATGGCTCTGAAGATTTCTATCGCAATTGGTTGGATTACGAAAACGGATTTGGTGATGTGGATGGCGAATATTTTTTAGGTTTGAAAAAAATTTACGCACTAACAAATTTCCAAGGGGCACAAGAATTGTTAATATTAATGGAGGATGAGAATAATACAATAGCTTATGCCAAATACAATACATTCGCCATAGGCAATGAAACAGAACAGTATAGTTTGAAAAGGCTTGGCAAGTTTACGGGACCTGCTGGTGATTCGTTGACATCACATTTAGGAATGAAATTTACAACAAAAGATTGTGACAATGACATCCATGAGGATCTTAATTGTGCCGTGCACTCTACAGGCGGTTGGTGGTATAGAGACTGTCAGGATAGGTTTGTAAAATTTGTTTGTAAATCTATTTCCAATACATTCCATATTTTACTTCTGATTTCTTATTTAAACAGCAATCTTAATGGAAAATATGGTGATAATAACTATGGCAAAGGCATAAACTGGTTAACATTTACTGGCCGCATATATTCGCTTGTAAAAATGATGATATGAAGACGCAGGATGTAAGATACGCATGATGAATGTTATGATCGGTATTTCAAAATAAAAACTAATTTGTCAGAATATTATAAATTTCAATATGAGCAAATTTAGCGAATAAATTTTAATTACGAGATAGCAATACTTACTTAATTGGCCTTTACTGCTCTTTAGTCAGGATTACAACCTAGGTTCAGCGTATTCTTTAAAATGTGCGTACATACTCAAGTGCATAATTTAAAATGCAGACTTTGTACTCAAACGTTTTTTTTAAATAGTTTTATTGAGTTTTATCGTTGTGGCAATTAAAAATCATTAAAAAAAATCTCGTATGGAATACAAACACTTACTTATTGCGTATGATTGCTGATGACAATTAAATATCACTCATACGCATACATTTACGGCGAGATTTGCGTGGTACATAAGCTTGCTTGAACTGTTCTTTGTTAATGCTGTTGCTCCCATAATTAAATAGAAAAAGATGCAGGAGATTATTGTTGTTGTTGCTGCAATTGTCTCTAATAAGAGCTGGTAGTCTAAAGACAAACAATGAAGATTTTTTTGAGATACAAAAAGCTCTTATAAATTGTAATCGCCACGCAATAAGGTGTCATATTTATTGGACGTGTTAATAATGATGAACTCAGTTTCCTTATTTGACGAGACTCTTGCTTGTAGATGCAAGTAGAATCAATACATTAAACCAACTGATGAATGTGAACAACTCTGATTGCGTTTCAAAGGATGTCGCTTCAATGGTATAGTAGTTACTCTGAGTAAGGAGAATTTAGTTCCTAACGGCCCACCATACAACTTCTTATCTTTCTTATCTTGCCTTTGATTGGCTAATTCTTTGACTAATTCTATGAAATTGTCAATATTTATATCTTTCGAAGTATCTCTAACCGTATCACTGAAATCGACATGAAAACTAAATGGCCAGTGACTTCAGGGCGACTTTCATATTAGAGGTATTTTTAATACAATTACTGATAGCACCAATAGAGAGCGTCCTACCACAATACTAAATAAAGAATTTGAAATTCGCAAAAGAAAATTTAAAGCTTCAACGAAAATCAGGATAACAAAATAGGTAATCACTACAGGTAATGGTTAATATCTCGATTAGATCATGTAAACAATTATTTAATACTGTAATGTTCGTTACGATGTCGTTGCTAATAATTAAAATATTTATGGTAGAATACTATTGTACATAAATGCTGAGTTCAAATCATAATATTGTTACGATAATGGAAACATCGTTTAACATTAACATGATTAATAAAAGCTACACCAACAAATACAACGAACTTGCTTGCATATACCAATAACATCAATAAGAACGAAAGCAACAACAAACAATGTAAGCAAAATATACAAACAACAATGAAGTAGCGATAGAACTCTCGAGAAAGCGAACACACGAACATTCCATTTCAAAAACATTCATCAGAGTGATTTTGTGGTCATATAAAAAGGCAAGAAAAAGCAGGCAACGAGTAGTAAGAATTGAGTCAGTCTTGTGTGAAGTCGCGTTGTATGTGAAAAGAACAGTCGTGGTTTGAAGATCTCCGCTATACAGATCTAACGAACAAGTGTTGTGCTTACGCAAAGGGTATGAGCGGAGGAGAATAACTAATAAACAAATTGTTGTTGTATCGTTAAGTTGTATACTGTGGCACACAAAAGTAGTGCGAACAACAAAGAGTTTAATTAAAACAAAACACATATTTGATTTTACTTTGTTTGCAATCAACGAACTCATATTCTAAACGTTTTTAGAAAGATAAAAAACGTAACAATACGTATGATGTTGTTGATTTCGACTCTCCATGACTCAACATTTAGACGAATCACAAAATGAGTGTGATCCGTATACGAACACTACAATACTCACTAGAAGGTTGTGTGTTAGCTCTGCTTGCTGTCTTTGTCTTTTTATTTTTTTCCTTTTTTGTAAATGAAACAACAACTAAGACCGTATATTTTGATGAACGATTCGAGTCATTCGAATCATTTATAAGTATTATAAGTATTTTTCTAAATTTATGAGTCTAGATGAGTAGGCTTATGAATCAAACATACTGTTACGCAAATCGAAACGACCTAAAATCGTTTAACATTATAAACGATAAACAAAAGCCACGCAATACAAATACACACTAACACTAAGAATACAATGAACGTGTTGATTATCTACAGCTGCACACACACATATGTACAACGAACCTGGTAGCAACAACAACACGGAATGAAGTAAACCAGCTACGACAAATATGTGATAGACGACGTAAGCAAGGTAGACAAACAACAATGTGTTAGCAACAGAGCTCTCTAGAAGGCGATATCACGAACCTTCCACTTTAAGAATGTTCGTTAGACTAGTTGTGTCGGACTATAAAAGGGCTGGACAAAGTAAGCAGCAGTCAGTGTTAATTCAGTCAGCCTTGTGTGAAGTTGCTTGTAAACAAACTAAGTCGTGGTTGTAAAGATCCAGTGAATACTTGTGTGAACTAGTAAAGTGAATAAACAGATTATTATTGTTGTATCGTTAAGCGTGAACAGTGGCACAAACGTAGTGTGAATAATAAAGAGAGTTTAAGAAAAACTAAAGACATATTTGTTTTTACTTTGTTTGCAATTAACGAACTCATATTTAAACTTTTTTAAAAAGGTAAAAACGTAACAATACATTTTTCGAATGGTATGAGTTTAATGTCAACGTTCAATTGTTGACTCACTTATATTAAGAATTTCATGAGTGCTTATTAGTTTACGGTTTACCAAGAACTAATTGAAAACGTAAACAAATCGACAACATGAGAAGTCTTCCCAAAAATTAGTTCACGTTTCTGTGGGTTAAATGTACTTGACTTTCTCTATCGACTAATGGCATTTTACGCATCGAATCCACGCGTTGTTCTTTCAGTATAAAATCAAAAAGTCTCTTAGTCAACGATCCATTCTCGTACTTGCCAACTTACCAGATATTACTCATGAAACTTAAGATTGTTATTGTCTGACTCTTTCTACAGTTTAAATATGAGAAAATGCAATAGCTTTGGTTCGATCAACATAACGCAACAAACATTAATGAAATCATAAATGAATACTACTAACCAACCGAAGTATTTCGAAAATTTTAAAAATGTATTCTTTTTTCTACAGTTTAATCATTCACAATAAAGTGCATCCGTGTTATCAATAATTTACAAAAAAGTTGTAAAAAAAAGTTTCGATTTCGTATTCTTTTGACGGAGAGCGCATTTCATATTTTATATTTCTGTACATTATATATCTTCTGACATTGAACATCAAGTTGCGGATGACTGGTTATCGTCAAATCCTAAACCAAGTGCACTTTGTAAAATTAAAATTAATCATGCGCAGTGTGGATGTAGGCCTTATTACTGTATATACTCCTCTATCTTTATTTTAATCGCGTTTATAGTCTTTCCTTATATTATTATGTGAGTTTTTTAAATTACTAGAAAAACCAAACAATAATTCATAATTGCAGAAATCCATTAGCCGAATAGACAGTGGGTGTTAATTATTTATTTACTCGTTGCAGGGCTAAAACTTTTCGGTGACAAAAAAAAATTTAAAACACATGAAACACTCTAGAAAAAATAAAAATGAAAACTCCTGAAAAATCTTTACAGAAGGTGCTGTCACTGTGTATCGTAAGTTTATCTTAACTCTGGACGGTTACTCTTTATTTTTGTACATTAAGGTTACTCTTCTTTAAATGCACGAACAATTTAAAAAAATTGTTTACGTCTGTTCACTGCAAGCTTTCGTTATCAACTAACGTTGTTGAGAGAACGAAATTTGGTCAAAAATAAAGGAGTTATATGATAAAGAGTAAATTATCTTCATCGATTCGACGAACAGTAACCGTCCAGGGTTAAATACGATAATATTGTGTAGTATAAAAAGCTTTAAGAAAATTCATGTATTTTGTCTCCGGAAGTAACGGCTATCAATAGATCTTCATCAAGTAGCACGGTGCCGTGGCATTGTTTAATTGTAGGGCGATAACACTTAGATAACTTCTACTCAACCTTAGAAAATTTCATTCCTGTGGAGTGATAGCGCCTGATGAATAATTTGTGTGCTCATTCGGTAATTTCTAATTCAATTTCGCTTCTTTATTGTAATATTTTTGTACACAAATTATTATAAAAAAAATTTATTCAAATTATTTCGTTTACGAATTAATTCTTCGTCTTCGTATCATCATTTTTACATATTTCAGGGATGACGCGCGACCTCTAAATGCATGCCAATTAATACCCTTAGCAAAGTTGTTGTCGCCATATTTACCATTGAGATTACTGTTGAGTAAGAAACCAAAACAATAGTATTGAACTCGTTAGGATCACATAAAATAACAAACTTACCTGTAGTGACAACTTTTATACCACCATGCCCCTGTATATTGTTCCGCGCAGTTGCCAGAATTGCTGTCATTGTCACGATCTTTAGTTGAAAATTTCATCCCTAAATGGTATGTTAATGAATCCCCAGCAGTTCCCGAAAAATTTCCCAATTTCTTCAATTTATACAAATCCGTTTCGTTGCCTATGATGAATCCATCATATTTAGCAGAAGCTCTTGTATTATTCACATCCCCCATTACAATTAACAATTCCTGTCGTCCCTGGAAATTTGTTAGAGCGTAAAGTTTTTTCAATCCAATGAAATGTTCTGCATCGACATTTCCGAATCCTTCCTCGTAATCCTCCCAATTACGATAGAAGTCTTCGGTGCCATCCTCTCGACTTTGTATCACCAGCCAGCCACCACCTTTCTGCATCACATTCAACACAAAACGGTTCATTAGTGAGCTGCGTGACTAGAATTTTGTAAATGCCGCTACGACGAGTGCATACCGTTGCTTCGGCACAATTTTTTGGTAAAATTTCAGTGACGCTTAAGGAAATAAAATAAATTAAAAAATACTTTCAATATCGCTACACAAACAAATACAACGAACATGTTACAAATAAACCAACAACATCAGTATGAAAGAAAAGGGGTTAGACAAGCAAGCGAGAACGCAACAACAAAAAACGTAAGCAAAATACACAAACAACAATGAAGTCGCCATAGAGTTCTCAAGAAGGCGAAACCCCGAACGTTCGACTTCAAGAATCTTCATCAGACTTATTACGTGGGCATATAAAAAGGCAAGACAATGCAGGCAACTGGCAGTAGTAAGAACTCAGTCAGTCTTGTGTGAAGACGCGTTGCGTGTGAAGAAAACAGTGGTAGTTTGAAGATTGTCGTTTGTTAGTGTGTAAGCGAACAGAAGTTAAAAGAAGAATAACGAATAAAGCAAATTATTGTTGGATTCATCAACTTGTAAACGGTGGCACACTATGCACACTACACTTGCTTATCGATAAAAGTGTATTTGATTGTTGTTAAAAAGGGGGTACAAAAATTCTTTTTTTTAACTTTTTTATTTGGGTTAAAGACAGTTGTTTTTTTTCGATGAAAATGATAATTTTGACTTGAATCACTTTTGAACTGGATGTACGATGTATTCTACAAATGAGTGCTTTAAATGCAATATTAATGCAATTAAATTCCAATAATCATCATTACTACATTGAGCTGTGCTATCTTAGACTCGAATAAAATTATAGTTTTTCTTACCATTTCTTGGGTAAAACATCATAACGAATATCAAAGAATTCCAGATCTGTGTGAAGAATAATAAAAATTATTCATGATTTCGAATAATTAAAGCAAAATAAACTCACCCTCATGAGCAGTGTTTGATCCAGTGGAACATTCTTGAATACTAAAAATAATACAAATTTGTTTTCTTTGTTAAAATATTTAATACAGATTAAGTTTAAACGTTTACCTTGACTTTAAATCGCTTATCGTTTCCTTTATTTCTTTAAAATCCGAGAATATTTTTGTCACTGCTTTCCTACCGCCCTCGATAATTAGTTTGTCACACTGAAAACAAATTTAAAGAAACGAAATTATATTTGCCGGATGTAGTGTTAAATTCCATTGGAAACAATTTTTATTCAAACATGTTTGGTGAAAGAAGTAAAAGCAGCACCTCAACAATGAAGAAAGCGTTTTACTCTGAAGGATTTTAAAGTTGTCATCAAGAGAAACCATAAAAAAGAGTCAACCCTCTTCGTATTTCATAGAAATAAATAAAATCTTGGAAAATAATATCTGGAGGATATAATAGGGACATTTAACAGTTTTTGTAATAAAGTGTACAGTGAACTCGGGATGTAATGAATAATTCATGCACAGGACTGTTCATATAGTCAAGAAATTCACTGTTTAGAGTTTAAGGAAATTGAATAAATTTTATTCATTTCATTTAAAAATGTAAAAAATAATGATATTTGTACTCATATGACTGGTTAATTGTATATGCCACGAATAGATGCCACACAAATAAATATGATAGGTTTATAGCTTTGTGTATGGCTAAGATACTAAATTTATGTTAAACTAAAATGCCTTCAAGGTCATTCGATTTATTTTCAGTCCACTCAATTGCCATTTCAAAAATTTCAACAGCTTAAGTGGCTGGAATAATTTTTGTGTTTGGTGAATCCTTCAAAGTTCCATTTTCTGAATAACATTGTGGTCCAGTGATTGGATTAATAGCGTTACACTTGCTTATTTTGACATTGGCTGTGCAAAAAAAACAGTTTTCACTCTATAGAGTTTATTATGTTCACTATTAGCATAACGAATGTAAAAAATAACGAGTTCACTATACCCAGAACAAACTAAAGGGTTCTCAAAATGAAAAGGGCAACTGCACTGTATTCTAAAAATTTTGGCATTCATCCCCCCACTTTTAACAGTCTTAAGTGTCGCGTTATTTTTAAAGATTTAATAACCTGATATCAGCAGTTCATAGAATTTCTCACATTTGTAGGCTGAAGAGAAACAGTTTTGTTTTTAAAAATTTTACTGAGATAGACGGCCTGATTGAGAAGATCACTCCATTTTCGTTAATTTAGCAATTCAGTAAAAATTTTGTGATTGTCTTCTTGCATGAGCGTCAGAAATTTTGTCTTTGAACCGGCCAGAACTACAATTGGAAATGGAACCCTCGACCACGACACTCTTAGTTGAATACACTGCCAAATAGATTATCGAGGCATCCAATGAAATGTCTTCTGCGCGTATTCGATTTAATTGGTTGCCGATATGGAAAGGATTTTCGATTCTGAATGCGATGAGATTGGTTTCGTTCGATCGGAGTACATTATTCCACTTATTGCAACGATGGCTGCGTTTGACTTACTCTAATCTTTCTTGTACATTGTCTTTTGATGTGAAGGAGTATTAATTAATCTGCAACGTAGTATTCACTTGAATATACACACAAACAGTATGTTTTTTTTTATTTACGGCAATGGTGTAACTTTGTGGTCGGATTGAGCTTCATTAGAAAAGAATGATCAGGATCCTGTGATATTCATTTTCTGAATATTTGTTGTAAGGTGTAATTAAGTGGCTTTAATAGAAATTTAAAAAATAAATACATGTTATGAGTGAATAAAATATTAAATAATTACGCCCGTAGCATTTGTCTTTAGGCCTTTAAACTTCTTCAGATAGCGACCGATATTGACTTGTATATTCATGGCGTCGAGTTAAAAACACGAAATGTGCATGATCAATGATTTAAAAAACTTAGGGCCATTATTACAACTTGCCGTTAACTAAAGGAAGGATTTTAACGGGCAGATAAGTTGTTTTTCATTATTATGAGTACGCAATAAGATAGAAGTGGGCGTTAAGCTAAATGGTGGATCATCCTGCCGGTAACTTTTAAAGTTAAGATTATGTTTGAAATTATATTATTTTCAGTACGGCAATTTCAAATGTAAACAAAGTGAGCAAATACAACAAAAAAAAAAAAAACAAAGCCCGTCGTTGCCACTGCGTTAAAAAAACTTGTTTAATTTGAGCAGTGTTATCGACATTGTTCCGCCACTGCAATATTTTTGAAAAAGTTAACTTTATTTTATATGTAAGATGTAAAAAACAAATAGCCCTTAGCTAAAGGCTAAACTAAACCCAAGTTTAACGGCAAGATGTAATAATGGTCTTTAAAAAGACATGAATTCAATTCAAATATTTTCCTTCTCAAACATAAAATCTACTTTACTTTATGCTTCAGCATTACATCAAGTATTAATTGAGACCGCAATTAATGAAAACTCTGCTGTCCGAAGAGAATAGGGATCCTTGTTTTCTCCCGAAGATCGAGATCATTGTTCTTTTTTTAAGAAACTCTTACTCATGCGTTACAAATAAATCAGAAATGAAATATTTTCTATTATAATTAATAAGACGGTACCCACAATGTTTCTTATTTATTCACGTACCTCATCCAACTGTGCTGTACAAAATTTCAACATCGTAAGTATGATGAAAAAATTAAATAAAAATCCAAATATTTTTAGATGGCGGAACATTTCCGATTCAAAATTTCTTTTAATTCACGTATTAAACTGCACGAATACAGATTTGAAACTGAATGATCGCTTAAGAAATTTTAATTTATATATGAAGACTAAATGGGCAAATGCATGTCGTCACCTAAAATGCAAACGGCCTTATCGAACATTTTAAAAATAAAAAGTACAATTCTTATCAGCGACATCTTCATTATAATTATTTGAAAAAAAAAATTGTTTATATTTGACGGTCCCAGCTAGTTTTAGTTTTTTCAATTTTTTTTCTAAAACCAAAGATCGTAACTGAATACCAACTTAAGACAGTTTGACTACAAAATTGATTGTTTTAATTTCTTTAAGCACTCTTTAGTATATTTACGGATCAGATCCAAGTATTTAAAAACAAAAAAAAAATTTTAAAATGTCATGTGTCATAAAAATAAAGCAAATCACTAAACTTTAACTTGTCGTTAAACTTGGGTTTAGTTAAGGGTACCTTTAGCTAAAGGGAGCTTTGAAGTTACCTTTAAATTATTTTCGTTATTACAACCTAATGATAAAATAAAGTTAACTGTTTTCAAAAATATGGCAGTGCCGGAGCAATATCGATAAAACTGCTCAATTGAACAAGTTTTTTTAAAGCAGTGGCAACAACGGGCTTCTTTTTTTAAATTTGTTAAAATTTGAAGTTGCCATATTGAAAATAAAATATATAATATGGCAAGTTCAAACATACTCTTAACTTTTAAAAGTTACCGGCAAGATGATCCTCTCTTTAGCTTAACGCTCACTTCTATCTCATTGGGTACTCATAATAATGAAAAACAATTTATCTACCCGTTAAACTCCTGCCTTTAGTTAACGGCAAGTTGTAATAATTTCCCTTAGTCATAAGCCAGCTGGCAACTAAAAATTTGTAGTTCAGCAACCAATTGTTTTTTTTGTACGTGAAATGTTTAAATTGCTGTTAAATGTAGGTTATCAGTTGCCGTTTGTAGTAGCATATTTGGCAACTGCTAACGCAAATGAGATCAAGATGCTATTCGAAATCATCACCTTAATTTTATAAAAAGAGGAGCTAGCCTTCGATTCAATCTCAATTTGTGAATATCACTTCGATGGTTTTTCAATTGCTCCTGAGAGGGGTTATTTGCCTATATGAAGAACAAATATGAGTCACTCTGATAATTTCGAGTTCAGAATAATTAGATTATTTTAATATTTTCAGAACATTGGGTAACAAGGATACAATTCTTATGTCATTTTCCCTGTACTCATTACCAGAACAGATCATATATCTCCTGTAACATGTGCAGAAAATCTCAACCGCTTTAAGATACAACTCTAATACTTGCATTTAATATTCTTGTAGGCGAATATGATGTTTCTACAATTGACAATACAATGTAATTTACTAACGTTTTGTCAGATCTCCTCACGTTGTAAGCTTATAAGCACTTTTCTCTTTGAAGGCATTGTTTTTCTTTTCCATAAAATCACTATTTTTGGTCAGAGGAATCCAAATTAATTTGTGAACATTGTAGGCTTGTTTTGGTGAAATACTTTAGAATCAATATTGGCCATTTTCATTTTAGGTGACGATATGTAAAAAGCAAAATACTCTTATTTGGCTTATCAAATCAAATATGAACTAACGACTCCAGTTTTAGAATACTTTGTTGATTTGTTTTTATGGTACATAGATGCGATAAGAAAAGATTTTTTGGAATTTCCAGCATAATGGGTCATGAGGTTTAAGTTTTAAATTTATTTGAAAACACACACATATTCTGTGTTTGATAAACACTGCAAGAGCAAACAAAAAAAATATATTCTGGTACCTTCATATCATCTAAATAATGAAATGAACTAAAAAAAATTTAGGCTTTTGGCGTTTTATTTTAAAAATAGGATTGATAACCTTGAATCTCTTTTAAAATTCATACCTTTAAGTGTAAAAATAAGCCTCTTTTTAAACATTTTTTTGGTCTTCTTCTTTTGTATACTCTGTTAGAGGTAAGATTGTCTTCATTTCAAAAAAAATTTGCTGTGTAAAGCGGTGGTTAATTTTGCTACAAATTGCTATTTTTTTTTTTTTTTGAGGAGACATAGGTTTGATCAAACCTGTTTCCGAACGAGAATGAAAAATACTTAAATCTATATTTGAGTTTAAAATTTTTCTCCAAATTACTTTATAAAACTTGAAATGTACCGTAGACAGCAAAAGTCTTACTACGGCAATATATTTTAGCAATTTCATGAATTTTAGTCAAAAGTTTGTATTAAAAAATTAATCGTTTATATACGAGTATTTATTTTATTAATTTATTTCATTTATATTATAAAAGAAACAATTTTATAATGTTTTTCATAACACAAGAGAAAAATAAGATAAAGTTTCAGATGACTCCATAGGTACCCCCAAGGAGAACCCTGAGTATATTTAAAATTCAAAGGCTTAATATATGATGAATGTTATTCCTTGTATTTAGTAGAATATCCCTTAAGGTCAAGTACTCCTTTTAACCCATTTGTAATTAAATGTACATGTTTTGTTCAGTGTTTTCTGGTGGCACCATGAGCAAGTTTTTCGATTGACTTTTGTTTAAGGTGTAGCGATTACGTTACCGTTCTTTCAAATGATCTCCTCTATACACTCTTGAAGTCATATCGGGACTTTTGGCAAGAGTATTAAGCCTGTGGGGAATTTTTTGTCGAAATATATTGCCGTACTAAGACATTTGCTGTCCACTGTATATGATTTTTTGTAACAGAAGACCGGCAATGAAAGAAAATACATTTTGAAGATAAAACAAAACTGTGTACTTGAAAAGCTGGTTTCATAAATTTCTATAAGAGTGTGTGACATTATGAACGAATGAAATACCATTTCATTCTTAAAAACGTAATCATTGCAATTACTTAGGGACGCAGTAGAAAAGTTGTATTTTTCTTTTCTGTCTTATTTATTTGGTTGTACTGGAAATCATAGCTGCCAGATTTGACGATTTATCGTCATTTTAACCTAAAGAAATATCATATTGACGATTTGACGATGTATGCCCTTATTTTGACGATTTTTAGAAATTGAAAATTTGCGTCATATTCTTTTCTTTAGTACATTAAAAGCCAATTTAAACTTTGTATTTACTTTGCAATTGTTACTATTGGAAATTTTTATTTATTTATTTATAAAATATTATATTTTACTTTCGAATACCTGTGATGATTTTTCTGTATTTTATGCCTTTTTCATCCCTTAAAAACCAAAAATTTACAACACCTAAATAACCTCGGTTGTCGTTGCAGACAATTTTAAAAATTCGAGATTAATATTATCATCGAAAGAACATAGGAAAGAGCCGTTATTATTTTTTGTACGACTATCATTCAGGGTAACAGGAAAGACCGCTGCAGGAATTGAGTTCCACATACGAATAGTCCGACAAAAAAGTAAGTTTTTTGTAATGAAGTGTGCGATCCATTGGCCAATCGACCACACATGGATGTGCTGGCCAAGAAAGACGTTGAGGCACCGACCCTTACATGAGAGTTTTAATCCATTCTCGGTCGGTTATAAATGCTGTAAATAGTAAGATCAGATGATAAAATCTTAAGAAGGAACTGAAAAATGTGTCGGTTCCAGCCTACATTACACCGTAATTTTCATGCTAAAGAGTAAAAGAGTAAAGAGCTCCTTAATATTTACACATACCCATAGATTAAGATGATGCAATATTATTGCTGCGCTTATGTGTTAATAAACAACACTGGCATAGATTGTTTAAACCTTAAACAATTTTTTCCTGAAAATGATATAAAATTGCTTCATTTATAGAAAAAAAAAATGTAAGTCTAGCTTCTAATTTCTAACAATTTTTTTTAAATGTTTTATTTTTGAACTCATATTTTATTTTATGTTTATATGTTTGACTACAATAGAAATAATTTTGGTTTTTGAAAACATTTAATTTACTTATTTATTTTTTCTGACGATTTTTTGAAGATTTCAATAAACATTTTTGACAATTTTTTCTCAAATATTTGACGATTTGGTGCCTCATTAATCTGGCAGCTATGCTCGAGATATCAAATATGGTGTTGAATATAATTGTTTAAGATTTACTTTGAAACAAAAAAAAAAATTCAATGGAATTTTATAAAACTGAAAACCAAACACAAGGACACAAAAATATTACATATCGGATGCAAACAAATTTGGTACGTATTTGAGCAGGTACAGTAAAAAAGTTACGGAATTGCAATTGAAAACAATTTTCAATAAAATGTAAATCTAAGATTGTTGAAAATTGACAGTGATTTGATGAACTTATGCTTACCTAGTATCTTTTTTCATTTTTTTTATTCATTTTTTTTTTGATGAATTTCTGTTGTGGTGATGTTGCAGGAAACCAATAAATATGTTTAAAAATATTCTGGAATTTAGCTAAACAAAATTCCTGGTAGTCGCCGTAGTCTAGTAGGTAGTGTGTCGGCTTATTAGACGTAAGTCCACGGTTCAAATCCCAGGTCAGAAATCAAAATGAAAATATGAAAAAAATATTTCTTTCAGCGACTTCCTCTCCGCGGATTTCTGGCTAAAACTCTGAGAGTAAATAATATTGTCATGAAGAGTTTCACAAAAATCTATCGTTCAGAGTCGACTTTAAACTGTGGGTCCCGCCACTCATGTATAAAATTAACGCACTCAACATAACTGGTCGTAATCCTGACTGAAGGGTTGTGATAACCAATTATGTATGTCTTGAAACAAAAAAAAATAAACTAAAAAACCTGAATAAACAGCAGGTTTCATGCTAGCAAACATGTAAAGTGATAAGAATCAAATTTTAATCGCGTTGTTCCTACAATAAATGACTTTGGAAATCTTTGCCACAGAAATGTTTTAAACTACTTGTGTTATTATAGTTGGACTTCAGTGGTTCGCATAATCTCTTGAAGTTTTAGTTGTCGATCTGCCAACTCTATATCGTGAAGTTTTGCAATTGTTTCAAGCATAAGCATCTCAACCTGGCATCCAGGCCGTTCGGTATCTTCTGTAGTAGTTTACTTCAGTAAACCAATCCTTTATCATTAAAAATGATGGTGCGGCGTCCTAAAGTATTTATCAAGAAAAGCCTTGGTTTAAGTGGTGTTTAAAAAGAAAAAATTATTATAATGCTTAATGAGAACACAAAATTTATTTCTTTTCATTTTTTTTCAAATTACTTTGAACTGTACTGATACTTGCCGTTGAACACAAACTAGATGACGCTGTAATAATATTTATTTATTTATTTATTACAATACAATTACAAATTATATTCTAATTATATACGAGCGGAATAACTTGACCATATGTTCGGTGTAGTGTCATAGAGTATCTGGTGGGAATCGAACCCACAACCCTCACGCTAATAGTCCAGGGCATCCCGCTGCAATAATAAGTTTAATAAGGGGTTTACGAAAAAGAACTCAAACAAATAATGAAAGAAAATGGAGGACAAAAAAAGACTGACTGATATTATATCACTGCTGCATAGATTCGCTCAGTGTTTTTTAACCATATTTATTATTTTTAAAATATTGCTTTTAAACTTTATTTTTCGTTGTTATTCTATATTAAAACCTTATTTTATGTTATTTTATATTAAATAATAATAATAAATATATAAAAAAAGTTCGAACATTGCAAAGTAAGGATGTATGCTAACGGTACGGGGTAAAAGATTACATTGTTTTAAATATAGCTGTCAGATATCTTTGCCAATTCTTTGTACATACAATAAGTCTCTGTTATGCGATAATCGATTGAATCGATTAAAACAAAAAAAAATGATTTTTTAAACTTGAACAACTAACTATACATATTAGGGATGCCAATTGGGAAATTCCGAATCCTGAAATCATGAGATTTTCAAAATTTCGCAAATCCCGAATCCAAGGTTGTCTTAAAACTTGTTGCGAGATCTTCGGGATTGTAAATTTTTTTATGTACTTTATGAAGAATCGTTAGTTCTT
Source organism: Sarcophaga variegata (assembly GCA_932273835.1). NCBI lineage: Eukaryota > Metazoa > Arthropoda > Insecta > Diptera > Sarcophagidae > Sarcophaga > Sarcophaga variegata. The sequence goes on from OW026359.1 coordinate 40,302,541, forward strand.
ATATATTATTGCGTTTTCAAGTGTATCTTGCAATAATTTAGCGAGTATTCTTCATCAACTTATATCGAACTGAACGAGAAACCAACTTCCGTTATTAAAAAATTAAGCTTCCATGAATCAAAAAGTCCAATAAAATCTGTTAATAGAGCTGATAATTTAAATACTTAACTTTCTCAAGGAATATAATTGTTTGTATTACGAGGTGTTATAGCTATCTTGAAACCATTTTACCCAAAAGTGTAGATTGCGGAAGAGGTTTTGCAGCGACAGCATATGTTGGCAACAAAATCCGTTCAAGTTTCTCCGATGAAATATTAGATTTTTTGATCTTTTTAAAAGATACCTTCAAAAAATAAGTATACATACATATGTATGTATGTATATACAGCGGACAGCAAAAGTCTTCGTACGGCAGTATATTTTGACAAAAAAATAAGCCCCACAGGCTTAATACTCTTGCACAAATTCCCGATATGACTTCAAGAGATTATTTAGGTGATCATTTGAAAAAACGGTTACGTAATCGGTAAACTTTAAACAAAAGTCAATCGAAAAACTTGCTAATGGTGCCACCAGAAAACACTAAACAAAACGTGTATATTCAATTCCAAATGGATTAAATGGAGTTCGTGACCTTAAGAGATATCCTACTAAATACAAGGGATATCATCAATCATGTATTAGTCTTTTGAATTTTTAATTTACTCAGAGTTCTCCTTGGGGGTACCTGTGAAGTCATCTGAAACTTTACCTTATTTTTCTCTTGTTTTATGAAAAACATTAACAGATTGTTTGTTTTATAATAAAACAGAAATAAATTAATAAAATAAATACTCGTATATAAACGATAAATTTTTATACAAACTTTTGTCTAAAATTCATGAAATTGCTAAAATATATTGCCGTAGTAAGACTTTTGCTGTTCACTGTATAAAAAAATTTTCGACTCTAAATACTATTCCTAAAGGGGTATTAATACGTTTTTTATAGATGAATTTTTTTTATTTTTGATAATTTACGATTCTTTCTTACTTTTTGTTTATTTCCTGCGATTTTTAAAAATCAATACTGTTTGGTATTCCCAATACCTCAATATAAATAATTTTATTTTGAGAATTTTTAATGTTTTCGCATTCTTTTTAATATTTTAGATTTAATTTAATTCATTAAACCATTCTACAATATGAGACTTAAGTCTGGTTTAAACAAAAAATAAATCAAAAAAAATTGTTTTTCTTTCATAATCGCTGCGTGAATAAATTTGTTTCACAACTTAATTCCACGTCTTCGTATCATCATTTTAACGTATGGAAGGGATGAAGTGTATCCACGATATGCATACCAAACTACACCTTTAGCAGAGGTATTGTCACCATATTTTCCGTTAAGATTGCTATTGAAAGGAAATAAACCAAAACTTGAAATCCTGAACTCTTTAGAAAAACATGAAAAGGAAAACTTGCCTTTGATGACATGCTTCATACCACCATGCACCCGCAAAGTTAACAGCGCAATTCATATTCGGCTCAATGTCATTGTCACGATCTTTTGTTGTAAATTTCATTCCTAAATGCTTTGATAATGAGTCCTCAGCTGTTCCTCTATACTTGCCAAACTCTTTAATTTATACATTTCCGTGTCGCCGCCTACCTCGAATGTATTGTATTTGGCAAAAGTTTTTGTATTATTCACATCCTCCATAATTATTAATAATTCCTGCGGCCCATCGAAATTTGTCAGTGCGTGAAGCATTTTCAAACCAATAAAGTATTCACCTTGCGGATTACCAAATACCTCTTCGAATTCATTCCAATTACGGTGGAAGTCTACTGAACCATCTTGACGTCTTTGTATCACTATCAAGCCACCACCCTCAGTTTCTGCATCGAATTCCACATAAAATGGTGCACTGCCATGCTGACCAACTTGAATTTTATAAATTCCACTACGTCGAGTACAAGCCGTGGCTTCTGCGCAATTTTTTGGCAAAATTTCTGTAAAACTTTTAAATAAAAGAAGTTAAAAGAATATATTTGTAGGTTAGGTTAGAGGACGTGTACTCGTCAATTTAGATAAGCACAATACCCGGAGGTCGATTTGATCCATTGTGCACTTGTAAGTCAATGGGACATTGAATCGATTATCTGTTTCAATTGAATACTTTGGATTAAAATAGTATTGAAATACAATACAATTTAAAAAATCTAGTTTTAGTTTGCTCGTAGAGCTTTCTAATCCTTCTGAAACAAGTTTTTAATGAAATTTTTAAGTGAGGAATACTTTTAACTATGGTACATGGTCGTAGCCCATTTAGTCTCATTTTAGTCTCAGATTACACGATCATTGGTTTTCTTACCATTTTTTGGGTAAAACATCATAACGAACATCAAATAGTGGTTGATCTGTGGGAAGAATAATAGAAATAAAAAGAAGGCAAATATTTTATTGATTTTAACACAATGAATGCAAAGAAGACATACACTTGGAAGAGATATCCGTTCCCTTTGGGCATTCTTGAATACTAAAAGTAATCGAACATAAATAGGAATTAGTTTTAAGAAAATAACTGAAAAAGTTTAAATGTTTACATCGACTTTAATTCCTTGATCGTTTCCTTCATTTCATTAAAATCCGTGAATATTTTTCTTACTGCCTTCGCACCGCCCTCAATAATTAGTTTGTCACACTGCAACAATAAAAAGAAATACTTGAAATAATAAAAATAAATTTTTCTTATAATTTTATCTCTCATTACATAAATAAAACAACAAAGTTAAGATTTTACCCTGAAGAATATTTAAATTAACTGCATGAGAAATCATCAAAATGTTTTTACATTTTGCACTCCGTTCTTCGCGGAAACAAATAAAAAAAATTAAAATTAATGCATGAAAGAAATAATAGGGACATCTTATAGTCTTAAATAGATTGCCTCTAAAATCATTTTATTAGTTCAATACTTGTGAGCACCGATCGTTTAACATTTTATAATTTATTCGACTACGTCAGCAGTTCTTAGATTTGAAAAGATCGGAACAAACCTGCGGGGAAATATAATAAATATGTTGCTTGTTTTTAAGCCGAAGGGAATCTATTTTATTTTGAAAAATTCCGTCCTCGAAACGGTTCTTATCATTCCATTGTGGGCACTTAGTTATTTCAAAAGATCGAATTTATTGCCATCACAATAGCAGTTCGTCTCGGAAAAATTGAATTTTGAATATCCAGATAATCAGCATCATTGTCATTTTTTTTTTTTTGAAAGCGGATTCAATACCAAATCGGTAACCATTTCTCGCTGAGTTTAATAACCTATTCGAGTATTTTTAGTTATTCGATGTTTTTTGTTAGAGGAGTACAAATGATTTTCTCTTTGGGCTGAGGAGACATATTAGTTTCCTTTCATCAGATCATAGCACTTGGTTTTAATTATTATGAAGCCGATTACGCTTGACTAACTAATCGAAAACTGCACTGCAATCGATAAGTCTAGTTTACCCAATTTCTTTAATAATTCATCATCAAGAAGCAAGAGTTCCGCGAAAACCATTTCTGTACACAAATTTTTGACTGACGTGTTATTTTGAAATAATAATTTTTTTCTATGTATTAACACTGTGCAATGATTATCGCTATCAACACTTTGTCTTTAATCGACAAGATTGGCGTTTAAACTGAACACGCGAAAATGTTGAAACGCTTTACTTTGAATCGTTATCGAATTGTTCTTACATTCACTATATATTCTAGATTTGTCACAATTCATCCTACTTTGCCATCGTTCTCAGCATTCATTTGCGACACGATAGCGGGGAGCACTTTCTTTCGCTGACAAAAGTATGTAGACTGAGTTTCCTTTTGGGAATAAAATAGACCACTTCCAGTATAAAACCGAATAGAAATAAAACAACAATTTTTTTTTTCGAACGTCCCCGGCCTCACACTAACCCACCCTCACCCGACCGCGGAGGGCTCGTCCCGATTACGTAGGGACACGTACACACTACAGTCCGGACTATAGCGGGTAAGGGAAAAGTAATGGCAACGAGAACATAAATCAGCTACAGAACTTAATCACAAGCTGAATAAAGTTACAATAAACATGAACTACCTATAACAAGAACGATAATACATTTTTATATAATAATTTACAAATTAATGCGACCATATAAGCTACGTTTTATATTACAAACACTACTATTAAAATCAATAAAATCATAATATAAGTTGATATCGTTACATAATCTACGAAAAGGAAAATTCCATCCATAGTTCGTTCTATAAAAATCTAAAGAAAGAGGACGATAGTGCCGTGAAAATCTTGCTGGAATACTGAAATTCAGGTTACAAGCAAAAATTCAGAATCGATATCACCTTTAACCAGATTAAAAACAAAACAAACCCCTAAAACAGTCCTTCTACGTTCCAAAGTTGGAAGCTTTATCAAACCTAATCTACCCTCATATGACGGAAACCCATTGGCATAATCCCACCCTAAGCCACGTAAACAGAATAATAAAAACTGTTTCTGCACAGACTCTATTGAATCACTATGACAACGATAGTATGGATTCCAAATAATAGTCGCATACTCCAAAATAGGTCAAACAAGTGAAATGTATAGCAGTCTCGTTATATAAAGATCAATGAATTCCCTAGCCCATTTTTTCACAAAACCAAGAACAGCCCGAGCTTTGCCAATCATCATACTAATATGATCAATAAAAGACAATTTCATATCCAATAATACTCCCAAATCAAGAAATGTAGTCACAGTTTCCAAGGGGCAAGAATTAATCACATAAGTGGACGAAATTACGCCCCCGCGAGAGAAAACCATGCATTTACATTTCTTCAAGTTAAGATCCATTAAAATAATTCTACACCAAGTTACAAACAAATCAATATTTCGCTGAAGAACAGCCTGACCATGATCATCATCAAAAGTATAAAATAATTTAACGTCGTCAGCATACATCAGAATATTACAATCAGAAATAGCACAAGGAAGATCATTAAGAAACAATAAGAACAGTAAAGGACCCAAATGGCTACCCTGCGGAACACCAGAAGTAACATATGCTGTCTTAGACAATACATTCCTAAACATTACCCTCTGAGTCCTAAGGGAGAGGTAGGAGTCTAGCCAACGATGAATAATATCAGGAATACCGATTAATGAAAGTTTAAGAAGCAAAATTCTATGATCAACCCTATCAAAAGCTTTACTGAAATCAGTATAAATTACATCAGTCCGAGCCCTGACAAGAAAACCCCTGAAAACATGCGTAGTAAATTCAAGAAGATTAGTGACAGTCGACCTACCTTTCAAAAAACCATGTTGGAATATTGATTGAATATTGGGATATTAAAGATCTCGTATTAAAAAAGAGATAATCCGTCACCAGTTTCTCCATTAACTTGGGAATAGCACTGAGTTTGGCAATACCCCCTGTAATTGCAAATATTGGACATATTACCCGACTTATGCAAAGGAATTATAAATGAACTCTTCCAAATAGATGGAAAATGACCAGCCCTCAGAAGCCCATTGAATATAAAGGTCAAAGGACCACTCAAAACAACAGCGCACTTTCTCAAAATACAGGCCGGTACCCCGTCAGGGCTCGGCAAGTGTGTAAGTTTCAGTCCAGACAAAGGCTCAAGAACAGACTCCTCATCAAATGAATATATATATATTAGAAATAGAGACACTTCCCACTGAATAAGGATACGAAAAGCCGCTACTCAGATCAGATCCCGAGTCCAATTGCCTATAAGTAGACTGAAAAAAGTCAGCAAACATATTAGAAATATCAAGGTAACTAGCGGACGATACATCCCCATAAAACATCTCAGTGGGAAACAAAGATGATTTACGTTTTGCTCGAACGAAGTCATAAAACGACTTAGGATCGCTAGCGAAGTTCGACTTGACTCTAATCATATATTCCACATAACAGTAATGATTCATTCTACGATAATCCGCACTCGCCCTAGAGTAAAGAGCATAATCAATATCAGTACCTGATCTAACGAACTTCTTAAATAATCTTGATTTTCTGTTCCTCAACCTTGACAGTCTAGCCGAATTCCACGGAGGACCAGAACGCTCCAAACGACTATTTACAAATGGAGCACATTCCCTAAAACATTTAAATAATACCTCATAAAAGCTATCCAAGATCCTGTCAAGTGAAAGAGAGTCATATGGTGGTGAAATTAGTACAGACGACCAATCTACACAGGCTAGTAGTGTATTGAAACGACTAAAATCCGCACGATGGAAATTAAAATGCCCCTCATCACTAAATAAGCGATTTATTAAAGGAGGTAAACAAAGATCAACTTCAATAGAAAGTTACAACGTAGGATGATAACTATCCTCAGGAATAGATATAGGATCAATGCGAAATAACGAAGAAATACTTGGATCCTCTAAAAATACAAGATCCAAAATTCTACCCATTGAATTCAATACACCATTCACCTGGAAAAGACTCAGATCACACATAGCGGACAGAATTTAATCATAGAATGGAACTGAAGAACATGGCACCAATGAGCCAGTCTCAGGTGAAAAATTCCAAGATGTATGCGGAAGATTAAAATCTCCAAGGACTACTATAATCCCCTCTTGACCCATTGAATCAATTACTCTAGAAATCAAATCGAAATGAGCCCTATAGATATGAATGTCAGAACAGGGAGGAATATACGAGCAAGTAATGTATATAGACTTTCCACGATCATAGACCTTAACGCAAATAAACTCAATATCCTCAGAAGAACACAATTCAACCAATTCAGATGTGTATTTAGAGCAAATGGAAATGAGAACACCACCACCATTTTTAGACCTCCTATCCCATCTATAAATACTAAAATTACCAGACATAATCTCAGAATCAAAAATATTACAATTCAGCCAAGTTTCAGTAAAAGCAATTCCATCAAATTCAAAATCAAAGCTACTATTATAAAGCGAAGAAAGTTTAGACCTAAGTCCGCGAACATTTTGATAAGCAATTTGAAATTAAACAACGATTTCGAAGTTAGTTTTTTTTTTTTTTTGAGAAATAGGACCAGGCTGAATACGAATTCCCGTACCAATACACCCTGGGGCCAAAACGCAGGATTAACAATTTCACCAAATCTTTCATCGGGAACATATAATTTAAACGAAGAAATACTGCTATTCAAAGATGGCCTCATCTTATAGCAACCAAACTCAAAAGGTTCCCTAATCTTCGATTTAACGAAACATCTTATATCATCAACCGAAGTATCACATGAAAGACGAGACACAAAAATAGTCTTTTTAGGTTTAACTGCAGCCAATTCCCTTGGAGCAGAAGTATCTAAACTAGCGGACACTACAGATGAATACGAAACATAAGACGGTTTAGAAGATGCCTGAGAAGTGACATCACCTAGAGGTAAAGGTAAAGGAGATAGAGTAGACTTTGGACTCAGTTCAACCAAATTTGCAGACTTTAGTATAGAACTACCAGTTGGGTTATCAGCAATAGATGGACAAATGTCCACAATAGGAGTAACAGTGGACAATGTATTGATTGTCGCAGTTTCCCCTGGCACAGAAACATGCGCTACATGCCCAGAAGCCTCAGAAGAAAGAGGGCCTGGAACCCTTTCCGATTCGAGCAATTCGTTTAAAAGGCCATATTTTGAAAATAATTCCTCAAACCGACGAAATCTAGCAAAAAGAGATGCAAATTCAGTATGTATCTCAGTAAACTCACGACGAGTCCCCATAAAAAATTTATAAAATTGGATGTCCACCACCTTACATTTAGGACAACACCAACGTAGACCCAAGGAACTATCCACTAATTGGTCTGTGGTACGAGGAAGCAAACCAACACACTTAATGTGAAACAAATTATCACATAACCAGCAAAAAATCTGGCGTTCACACTCTTTCTTTACAATGCCCTTTGTTGCCATACAATTGTTCATTTTTATAAATTAAGTAAATAAATAAAGAAACAGTATAAATTATCTAAATATAAAAGAAATAAAAGAATAAAAATATATATAAAAATGTAAAAACAAAAATAAATAATAAATACGTAAGAATTACAAGCAAAAAAATAATACACAAAGCAGCAACCAAAACAAAAAAAAAAAAAAAAAACAAAAAAAGGAACACTGATAGAAAGAAAAATAAAAAAATAAACAAATAAACCGTAACCAGCTTACAAAAAGAAAAAATAATTAAATTAATAATTAATTTGTTTTTGTTTTGCTAGAATGACACAACTAATATCACAATTTAACAAATTAAAACTTAAAATTTTAACATAAAACTTCGGAACACAAGAAAACAACAAAAACAACTTCCAACACACTTATATCAGAAATTTAAAACTTAATTTAAACAATTAAAAATCACAAGTATAAAATTTTTACAAAGAGCACTTCAAAAAACACACACAATCTAAACAGAGTTGCCAGACTTTTTTTCTTTTAATTTATAACATCGACACCGCTTCAAGAGGTTTCAGAAGTTGAATTTTTAGGCATTCTGGCTAAAGTTCAAATAAATTTAATTTCGAAAACTATTGTCCTAACAGAAGCTAAAGATTTAAGAAATTTTCCTTTTAACGATAAAATGTTTATTTTTTATACAAATTTGGAAAAGAATTTGATCATGTGTTATACCAACAGTTTGGTCAAATTTCCGAAATATTGTGAAGTGCGGTATTGCAGTGGTAGTGTGCTGGCTTATTAGAAAGAATTAAACAAAAAATTAAAAAATATTTTTTTCGACGACTTCCTCTCCGCAGTGTGTGAATTTAGGCTGACTTATTGATTAAGTAAGTAACATCTCTGCGAGACAAAATAAATCTTGACATTGAATTTTCGAAAAAAAAAATTATTTCTTGCATAATATTCACTCCAATATAGTAAAAATAAACACATTTACTGAATTTTTTTTAATTTAAGATGTCTCGAACAAGTCTTAAAATGGTTTCATTACTTACAATTGATAACAAACTTGCATACTCTCACAGACTAAATAATTCTATTAAATTTTCTTTTTAAATCGTCCCATACTTCACTCATTACATACATACATGATTGATCATTACAACCCTTCAGTCAGGATTACGACCTAGTTTCTCACACCACTTTTGTTGTGTGTGTTAATTTTATACATGAGTGGCGGGACCTACAGTTTAAAGTCGACTCCGAACGACAGATTTTTTGAGAAACTTTTCATGGCAATTTTTATTTACTCTCAGAGTTTTTGCCAGAAATCTGCTGAGAGGAAGTCGCCGAATAAATAATTTTTGTATTTTATTTTGATGTCTGGCCTGGGGCTCGAACCCTGGCTTTTCGTCTAATAAGCCAACACACTACCTACTAGACCACGGCGACTACACTCATTATTTACAATAAAAAATAAAGAAATAAATTATCAATATTTGCACTTCATAATCAAAAACAATTGAAATTTTTATTGAATTTATTTATTTATTTATTTATTTATTATTAGCATACCTGTTAAATTTCGATTACGATTAGTAATCAATTACATTACTTTTTAAAAAGAATCGTAATGATTATATAATTCTATGTACAATTTTTTCGAATTACTAATTGATTACGATTACCCAAGAATCAAAAAATAATCAGGATTACTGGCGATTATTCTAATAATCAAAAAGAATCAAAAGTAGTCTAAAAAATAATCAAATTGTTTTCAAAAATTCTTTTTGATTGTTTTCAAATATTCAAAAAGAATTGAAAGTAATTTTTGAAAAATATTTGATTACTTTTGGATTACTTTTGATTCTTTTTAATTATTAGACTAATCGCCAGTAATCCTGATTATTTTTTGATTATTTTGTAATCGTAATCAATTATTAACTATTTTAACCAAAAATAATCGTAATTGTAATCATTATTTCATCATTCAAAAAAAAGTAATCAAATTACTAATCATTACGATTACTAATCATTACTTAACAGGTATGATTATTAGTCATAGTACAACAAGATAATAATCTTATAAATGAAAGTGCTATGGGAGTACATAAAAGAAAGAAAATAATAACAAATCATTGATTATATATGTAATGAAATGTTTGAAATAATGTAGAAATAAAAATGAATAAGAACGTGTTAAAATCACGGGAAATAGCAATCGATACAAAAAAGAAAATGAATATATGTAAAAAATAAATTAGGAAAACTACAAAGAACAATATATACAAATATAAAGAAATATACAAACAAAGTAATAATATATACATATACTAAGATACAATGAAATTTAAAGATATATTAATTAAAAAATGAAAAATTAAAAACAATCATTAATAGAAATAGAGAGAAAAAAATTCACAAAAAAAAAAATCAAGATATGCTAAAAACTACTTGAACAGATTGTATAACTCCTTTTTGAACTTAACTGCATTGCCTATATTCTGAATATAATTAGGTAAAGTATTCCAAAGACTGATGGTGTATATAAAAAACTGGCGTTGTGACAAAAGAGTCCTATGTCTGTGTTGGATAATCTTCATACCGCGGTTGGATCTAGCAAATGTAATCCTACTAAATAAGTATATTGGCTGTTTTAGAGTAATAATCTTATGGAGGAGAATAAGGCATTTTATATTTTTCTGGAGAGCAATAAACATTTAGATTTAGAGGGATTAACACAAAGTTCATTGGACCTAGCCCAGTTGCCAATTTTTCGTAAATCACAGTTGATATATATCTATAGAGCTGAACGTCATCAGCGTACAGATGTACGCTACAATTATCCAAAACATCAGGCAGGTCGTTAATGTATATACAGAACAGAACAAGAGAGGCCCTAATATTGATCCCTGAGGAAGGTCATCAATTACATTGACTAAAGCAGTAGTGCAGCTCCTAGCTTTCATAAATCCCGACTGCTTATCAGATAGGAAGTTATTACTCACGAGATAACCATTTATTTGTTTAGCCATGAGATTTTCCATTACTTTAGACAGGAATGGCAATTGGCCTGAATTCGTTGTTGGATTTAGGAATGGGAATGGTTTTCGACTGTTTCCATTCATCTGGAAATTTAAATTTAAATAAATTTAAATTAAATTTAATTTAAATTTCTTTTATTCATGCATCGAACACGCGAATACCGAAAAATAATTTAAAACCCAAATTCTCATTGAATTACTTAAAAATGTAAAAACTTCCTAAAATTTATACGAACCTCTTCCACGTCCGCTGCAATCAATGTAGACGCAGAAAGGCTTACAAATAAATATAAGAAATTTAATATCACTCTCGGAGTCGACATTTTTGATTTTGATTTCTTTTTTTCTATAATTCACGGATTCACTGTACGTTTTAATTGAATAACGGCTTGAAACTAAATGGTGCCTTAAAAAATAATTACGTTGCGTATAACTTAGTCGAAATGATAAAAAATTAACACCATTTCCCACAATAATTGTGAAATAATTATAATTTCAATTTACAATTGTTATTTCATGAAATGGATTATATATTTATTTAGAAGTCGAGTTGGAACATTAGTTGTGAAGCATGGAAGTCATATAAACGAAATTCCTGTTTCAAGAAAGAAATTTATTTTTTTTACTGAATATTAAATTTCACATTGAAGTGTCACATTTGACATGACGCATTTGATTTTGTTTACAAGCATAGATGTTTTTCATGGCGGAAATTAGTGCTGCAGCATGCTTCTTTAGTTAACCGAAGTTCAAAGTATTGTGAGTGGAGTGCAAACCTTTTCAAGTACTTTTTTGATTAGTTTTTCTAATCTCTGTCTTGAGATTTGGCACACTTGTCAAATGCTAAATATATTTTTTCTGTATATGTACAGTCAAAGATTTTTATCAAATTGAAAAAGAGATTTTAGAGTCATTCAGGGCAAGAATTTCGGAAGAACATAATGAATATAAAAAATAACGTAGAAATTATTGGGAAAAAAAAAATAAAAATTATCGATAAAAAAGTCTACACCGTTGTATGAAGACTTTTTCTTTGACTGTATGTCTGAAGCTAAGGCCTACTGCTGTTATATCGTAGTACAATATTACGATTCATTTACGATAATTTTTCTTTTATTTGAACATTTCAATGTGTATGCCAAGATATTTTTATGCAATCCTTGATACGTGAATTTCTTCCCATTCTGGTACTTTCATGCTCTCCATGTTTTTCCACTTTTATTCAGTTGTTTCGACAACAAAACGAATTTGAATAAATCTGTAGAAATGTAGACATGCGAAGGAAATGGTGTTATTTTTTTTTTTAATTCAATAAATGAACATTTCAATTGATAATATTTGTTTATGTTAAACACAATCATGTTTGAAAGGCATTTCTTACATAAAACAAAAAAATATTTTTTTTTTAATTCAAATGTTTTCGCTGTATTATCGTGTAATGCAGGAAACTCAAAGCGGTCGCTGAACATGATGTTTATTCTTGTTTATTTTACTTTGATTTTCAGTTTTTTTTTCTTTAATTATTTGTAAGTTCTTCTCTGGAGTTTAGTGTTGCATTTGAAAGTCAAAATTCGAAAACTTTTGCTGCTAAATGGAATGAATGAATTTGTTACGTTGTCGCATATTTGTATGTTGTATGTATCTGCGACCCCAAGCAATAACAGCCTTAGTCGAGTTAAGTCAATTTGAGTTATGTACGCTATTGTATTCCATTTGTTTGTTAGAAAGTTTTTAATAAAAACATGTTAATCTGAGTGGTAATGACGCTCCATTACATTTATAAAAGAATATAATTTTTCTCGAAATTATCATTTTGGATTCAGGCTGTTATTGCCTGAGATCACAGATATATTGTTATTATTGTTATATTTTCATAAAATTATTGTTAATTAATCAGTTGTATGATTTCATAATAACAATTTCATTTTATATATTCATTTAAAGAGTATTGTAATTCATATTTATTTATTTTTTATTCGAAATATTGGACGATTTAAATAAAATCATGTTTACATTTTATTCGATGCAGTCGTGGTTAATATTCCACTTGTGGCTTTGTAACTGCTTGAGTATTCATCAAAATACTTCGAATACTTCGTAGCAATTGGCAAAATGCCAGTATCTGGGATACATTTTATAATTTCATGAGGCGATTCGGCTATTCTGATAAAATCTGTTTGAGCATCATCAATAAGCAATAGAAGTATGCCTGCCTGAGATCTTTCATCAAAATTTTGTTATATTAAGAGTTTATTTGTGTTTTAGACTTTCGATAGCAGACTACAAATGTCACCTTATTAGCTCTGTTAGAGCACCCGTCATTTCGATTTGTGTTTAAAACTTTTTAATATTCATGTCTAATATGAAGGAATTAAATTTTGACACGTCCACCATATCATATCTCGTTTCTGTCGTCATAGTTCCACATGTGCAATGTAATAAAGGCTTTAAAATATTTCACACAGTGATCTGGTAATCATTATAAGAGTCAAATGCAAAATCATTCTTAAAGTTCGACATGAATTGTATGAAGTATAGTTTTAACTTTTCAAATTCAATATAATCTCAAAGAATTCTCTTGTATCTCTGTAATTGTAAGCTTTCTGTTTCGTCCTATAGAGATTTTATCCTGAAATCCTGATACGTTACTTAAACCATATGAAGCATTGGTTTCTCTTTATAATTCTGATTTTAAGAGAAATGAATAGAGTATGGCAAAGAGAAAAAATTATTAAACTTTCATTCAATTCATTAAACATGTCATTTAATTCAATTTTAATAAACTTAAAACAGTTCCATACAAGAGTCTAAATAGCTTTTTTAATTTTTTTTCAAAGTTTTACTAGAAATGAAGAATATCATACGATCCGTAAAATCGTTAAATTTGCATGCAAAACGAACAGTTGAAGTTATAATGCAAGTAATACAAATAATGGCATTCGAAATTATGAACACAGATCCCGTCTGCAGTAAGCAAAATACAGAAACAATTTCGGATACTAACATGTGACTAAAAGCCATTTGCTAGTAAATGTCCGTTCATTTGTCATTCTCATTTCCTCACTATCTGAGGACAAAATTTTGTTTGAAATGCAAAGCAAATTTAGTCAAGAGCTCTTTGTAATTCTGTACAATGCTAAATGAAGAGTTCGTACACTTTCTTAATATTCAAGTATGGACGTACGAATTATCTCCATGGATTATAAACTCTTGTGTAGTCACTAATGTAGGCGACAAAGGGCTTCATCAATTCATTGTCTAGAATATAATAACCACTAACAATCAACATCGACACATCTTCTCTACCAAAGTTGTCATAAAATCATTCAACAATTTTGCATGAATGAAGTTCTTTTTTAAAGTTACTTCCCTTTTCTCTGTGATCCCCAAGTTTTATTGACATCCTACTGGTACAATTTACATTAAATTTGTTATTTGGATTCACGAAATATATCCTTTTTTTGTATTAAATTTGCTTGAGCGATAACGTCAGGTTAATTAGATTTTTATTATGATGAGAAAACTGTTTCTATGGTATAAAGTTAAGTAATTTAGTTTCTAAAATAAATTATTTCCTATTCAATGGCTTAAACAGGTTCGTCAATTTAGTCTGAACATCTGCAGATAGCAGGCAATCAATCGCTTCGATAGCACAATTTAAGCAAAAAAAATTCAAAAAGTTGAGTTAAGCGATTTGCAATAGAAGACATTTACTTTAATTTCTCAAAAATGTTTATTAATTCAGTAAATTTCGTCATTAAACAACTAAAATAATATCAATAATGTGACATCAAACCTTTTTTTATTAAGGATGCATATTTAATTGCTATTATTGGCACTATTTTTGCGGCGTCCTAAAAAGAAACGCCCGTAGCCACGTCCAATTTTATTTGAATTTGAATGCGAAATGTTTCAAACACATTCTAAAGAAAATATGATTTTACGATACTAAATTATGGAGAAATACAAGTCACTCCAGTGTTAGACGGAGAATTGCAATGAAAACAATCCAAACTACTTAGAAATATTGCCGTTTTTTAATTTGTAACCAATTAAAGAACACATTAAATTGGAGTCGGAATTATTTCTCAATATGCAATATCGCCGTTACACTCACTGCTTTAGCTTCTAATCTGTATGTATTTTTTATATTTAGTAAAGAGAAACAAAAAATTAAAGTAAAAAATTTTCAGAGTTTGTTTATTTTTACTAAATATTTCTTATAGCTAATTCAAATTCTTAAAGGAAATATTTATATGGTACAAAATAAGAAAAAAATCAAAACCTAAAGCTAATTAAATATATTCAAATAAGATATTAATTTTAATAATGCGTGTGTCCTCCTCGATTTTTAATTACATCATTTAACCGAATTGGCATAGAGTTTATTAATTTTTGTAACTCATCTTGGGGAATTTCGTTCCATTTTTTTATTAACGCTTCTTTCAGCTATAAGTGATCCCACGCTTGTATATTTCAGCACTTAAAATTCCCCAGAAGTTATCAACAGGATTTAGATCGGGACTAAGTGATGGGCAGTCCAAAACAGTTATATCCTTTTCTTCAAAAAATGCTTTGATCCTTTTGGATACATGTATAGGGGCGTTGTCTTGCTGAAAAGTAAAATTATTTCCATAATTTTCTTCAGCAAATTCAATGAAAACATTGTTATTAAATATGCGTTACATTCAACAACAAAATAAAAACGAAACATGTTCAAGTAGAATTAATATGGACGCTAACGAAAAATCGGCATATCAGAGGTGTGGCAACGATTAATCACGACAATATTTTAGCAGCAACGGAAGACTTCAATGCTCCAACTGGCTAAGATAAAATCAAATCATTGATTGTGTAGAATACAATTACAAGTATTCGAATAATTTTATCCTTTCTTCTTATATAAACCACCTAAATAATATGCCTGAACTTAATGTGCAATTTGAATATGAAGCAAAATAAAAATCCAATTTTTTTTAAATGCTAACCTATGCTCAGCACATATTCAAGAATATAATTTAGAATACAGACTTTGGATTTAAGCGTTATTTGAATAATTTCATTGAGATTTATCCACTACAAAAATATAAATCATAAACTTTCGTTATTTTAAAAACTCTTGTGGAATAAAAAACTGTTGCTTTATGCGTATGATTATTGCGTATGAGTGCCGAGAAATTAGGCATTGCGAATGAATTTGCTTTTTACCAGGACAATGATCCTAAGCAAACTTCGGGTGTGGAAAAGCTTTGGTTGATCCATAATTGCCCCAAACTTATAGAAACTCCTGCACAGAGCCTAGATCTCAACGTAATTGAACATCTTTGGGAAGAATTAGCTAGAAGAGTACACCAACAACAATTTAAAACTTTGAATCAGCTTAAGGCGGCTTTACTGGAAGCGTGGAACTCCATAGAACCTGAGGTATGCTACAATTTGGCAAAATCAATTCCAAAACGATTACAAGTCGTTCTTGAGAATAAAGGATATACCACAAACTATTAATTGTTCTCTTTCGTCATTTTTAGCAATGGTGCTCTTGTTTGTCCGATTATGCGTTGAGCGCAAAAAATTGAGTTAATTTTCTTTTTCTTTATAAAATTACCATTCTCATGGAAAATGTTGTTATTTTTTATTAATCTAAAAGGCTGTAATGTAGAGTGTAAGCAAAAGCAAAATAAAACATATATTTAATATTTTCTTTTTAAGTTTTAAGCACATACATACCAAACTAAAGCTTTTCCGATTATGCGATGGAGCCACTTTATATTGAATTCAACTCTTAGGAAATACGTATATTTTTTTTCTGTAAAACTGTAAATAAAGTTCCAATAATACGTTGTAAACATATTGCCAGTAATTAAATATTAAATTTTTCACTAGAAAATTGCATGTATGATTGGATGAAACTGTTGCGACGACAGAAATGGAATATAAAATGGACCGAAAACAAATCCGGTCGTGTTGGTCTTACTAACAGGAAAGCAACAGGCATACAAGAAAATATGATTTCAGTAATAGCAATGATGCCAGACACCTAAGTATTACTTTAAAGGCAAAGTTCAAATGGAACTAACACATCAATAAAAAGCGTTAGAAAATTAAAGTATTAGAAAATTTGAGGATAATTTGGAAGAAAATCTGAGCTGGCCAGGTCTTATGGTACCCAATTGTGGGATTGCTTCACCAAATGCAACATCGCAATTATACATCGTTTCCAGAACACAGTATTTAGAGAGAGGGAGAGTCAAAGCTGCCTTCTAAGTACTATTTTTTCAAACAATCCTACAGAAAGAGTGCATCGCCACTCATAGTTAAATCAAGTGGTCAAGTAGTTTTCGAGGACTAAAGAAGGACAAGCCACACGAATTGATATACAATTCTTAGTAATTTATTTTAAGCCAAGCGAAAATTTTTTAATATTTAGAAAGGAAAACATAATATTAATAATAATAGTATTAATATTAATAATAAAAGTATTAATAATACTTTTAAAATTTAAAATCATTTCAAATTGTATTATAATACTAGTTAGCCTATGCTGGGTGCATAGGCTAGGTATTTCGATTAAAAAAATTAAAAGGATATTAAAAATCAATTTTTAATATGTGGAATTTGAATTTAATAACATTTGTTAAGGATGTTCATACCTAAAGTAGTGTCGATTATATCTAACAAATCGTCGGCAAATACAGTTTAATCGACACCAATATAGTTTGATTGTAATAAGTGTTTAGAAACGTCTCAGTCGTACGATTATAACATGAGGTTTGCTTAAATCAAAAAGATTGTTGAATGAAAAATATTAACAAAGAATGACTTCAGAAGCAATTGTTAGAAATGAATCACTTTCGACGTAACAAAAACAAAACATTATCAAGAGGAATTAATATGGACGCTAATAGTATATCGGAACACACATTTAATGTAACTCACAATTGAGAAATTCTACCAAAATTGTGCACATGGGTGTAGCAACGACTAATGGTGGCAATATTTTTGTAGTAAAGGAAGACTTTAATGTTCAAACTGGTTTAGAGTTAAGCAACCCAAACGTTAGCTGGAAGATGATTGCAATTATTTAAATCATAATTTTAATTCTCTTTTTTATTTAAATTTAAAGTTTTTTTAACAACATTCTCTACAAACGAGTATAACGTAAATCGTTGGAAAACTGACGCTATATTTAGAGACGTTCGGTAAAATGTGCTTATAAATGCAAACAGTTTTTCTATACTCAATACATATTCAAGAGCATAATTTAAAATACAAACTTTTAATCCAAACGTCATTCGGTTACGGTAATTGAGATTTATCCTTGTGATAGATAAAAATGATTAATTTTTTTGTTATAAAAACTCATGTAGATTTCACACCATTACTCACCGCGTATGATTAATATTTAATTGATGACAGTTAAATATCACTCATACGCCCGCATTTACACTTGTATTGCGTGATACGTGCTTAAGATTGCTTGAACTGTTTTTCCAACATAACACTTTTTGTCTCAAAGGTCCGGTATAAATCAGAACGTGAAATAGTCAAGACTGAGTGAGACGTAAGTGGATAAATAGAAACAATGAACACATTTTGAGACATAAACCGCTCATGTAAACTGTTACAACCACATCACAGGTTGTCATAGTCATTGAAGGCTGTAATAATAATACATTAAATATCGAAGCACCCTATTACGCGACTATTTCTCTCGGGGTACAAGTGATTAATGGGAACATCTCTAAAACAACGATAGACCTCTTGAGTGGTAATGAACCGGATTCTGAGGCCTAACACAAAGGAAAACATGGCCATCCCTAAAGTAGCAATTGAGGATGTTTCTTTATTGGTATAGTAGAAACACTGACCAAGAAGTATATACTCATGTCCTAACGACCCAGCATATAGCTTCCCCATAATGCAGTGTTTGATAGCCACTAACATGTATGTTTGTGGGCAGGAATGCAATCACATCTTTTCCAATACAATTACAAAACAAGTGATTGGTGCAACATTTTAAAAAGATTTGCTCAGATGCGGACAGAATGAAAGAGTTAGTCCTCCACCCAACGGTTATGCTGCATGGAAAATAGCTGTAACTATGTATTAGGTACTCGTATAAGTCAGTCTTAAGGAAAATTAAATAACAATAATAAACTGAATTGTTAGTTATAAAGCATATTTCATCCATTATGGTTATTATAATTCTGTTCAAGTTTCGGTTTTTCTTCTATTTGATTGTTTTCCTTTTGAATAATTTCATTTACGGTTTTAACCGTAGTCTATCGAATACCCAGTAGTAAACAAATGTAAACAAAGAATTTTTTTTAATTAAAGAATCGACCTGCAATTAATATTTTTTGTATTTGTTATAAAACTTTTAGCTACAGAAACTAAAACAAATTCTTATAAATTCTTACAAGATTGTCTTACAGATGATAAATACATTCTCCAGCAGACAAATTCATTCTCATATCACATCATGTAATGCAGTGTTGCATTTTATCTGCTTGCTAGTGTACGTATAAAAACATCCATAACAGTAGATTTCCTAATTAAAACCTAAACGGTTAGGGTAGGTCAGTTCAAAGCCCTACAGCTCGAATTTAAATTTTCAAGGAATTTTTCGATTTACATTCACCCCAATCGTGTTATTTAAGTTTATAAATTTTAGAAATCCGCACAGAAAACACATCACGTGATGTTCTTTTGTCTTACAAACAATACTTCTAACTAACCGGAGTAACTCGGAAACTTTAGAAAATTATTCCTTCTCCTACAGCTTAACCATTCGCAACAAATTGCATTCACAAGTGTTGCATTTTCAACAATTTTCAACAAAGGTTGTACACAAATATCCCGACTTCGTAATTCTTTGACGGTGAGCTCATTTTGTATTTTAAATTTGTGTGTGCAAGGGTTTCTCTATATATTGACGTTGATCCTACAGTTGTGAATGATTGCTTATCGTCAATTCCTGAACGAAGTGCACTTTCTAAACCTTAAAATTCAAATAGTTATGTAAAGTTGATCATGCGCAGTGTTCAGGAAGGCCTTATCACTTTTATAGTCTTTCCTTACATTAAAGGTGGTCGAAACGAATTTAAATTCGAGTTTTTTAAATTATTAGAGCAACCAAACAAAATTCATAATTGCAGAAATCCATTAGTCGGATAGACAGTGGGTGTTAATTATTTACTTACTCGGTGCACGGCTAATGCTTGTCAGTGCCAAAAAAAAAATAAAATAAAAAATATGAAAACACATGAAACACTGTAGAAAAAAGAAAAATGAAAAATGCTGACAAATATTTACAAAAGGTGCTGTCTCTATTTATAGCTATCTGTGCTTGTGGATTAACTGTGCCGGATGCATAATTCATGTGCTTATTTGATAATTTCTAATCCAATTTCGAATCTTTTTTATTGTAATATTTTTGTATACAAATTATTATAAAAAAATTATTCAAATTATTTCGTTTACGAATTAATTCTACGTCTTCGTATCATCATTTTTACGTATTTAAGAGACGCCGAGCTACCAGTGTATGTATGCCATATTACACCTTTGTCATATGCGGTTACGCCGTATGCACCATATGGATAAAAAACCAGAACTTTAATTTTGAACTCATTTGGGTCACATCAAAATAACAAACTTACCTGTAGTGACAACTTTTATACCACCATGCTCCTGTAGATTGCTGCGAGCAATTAGTAGCATTCGCTTTATCGTTGTCACGATCTTTAGTTGAAAATTTCATGCATAAATGTGGACTTAATGAATCCCCAGCAGTTCCAGAAAAATTCCCGAATTTTTTCAATTTATACAATTCCGTTTCGTCGCCTATGGAGAATCCATTATATTTAGCAGAAGCCCTCGTATTATTCATAGCCTCCATTACAATTAACAATTCCTGTCGTCCCTGGAAATTTGTTAGAGCATACAGTTTTTTCAATCCAATGAAATGTTCTGCATCAACATTTCCGAATCCTTCTTCGTAATCCTCCCAATTACGATAGAAGTCCTCGGTGCCATCCTCTCTACTTTGTATCACAATCCAGCCACCTCCTTCAGTTTCTGCATCACATTCAACATAGAAAGGTTCATTACTGAGCTGTGTGACTAGAATTTTGTAAACGCCACTGCGTCGAGAGCATGACGTTGCTTCGACACAATTTTTCGGTAAAATTTCAGTGACGCTTAAAACAAACAAAAAAATAAAATAAAATTAAAAAATACCTGAAACATTGAGTTTGTTTTAAAGGAATTCGATTTTTCTTTTAATTTAACAGATTTTTAATCATAGGACCTGTAAACCATTCTACAAATGAGTTCTCAAAGGCTATCTCAGATGTACCATCTCGGAATTCAACAAAATTAAAGTTTTTCTTACCATTTTTTAGGTAAGACATCATAACGAATATCAAAGAATTCTAGATCTGTGTGAAGAGAATAAGAAAGAAAATATTCATGATTTCGAATACTCAAAGCAAATTAAACTCACCCCTAGGGGACGTGTCCGATCCATTGGGACATTCTTGAATACTAAAA
The DNA here is from genome assembly GCA_932273835.1 of Sarcophaga variegata. Classification (NCBI taxonomy): domain Eukaryota; kingdom Metazoa; phylum Arthropoda; class Insecta; order Diptera; family Sarcophagidae; genus Sarcophaga; species Sarcophaga variegata. Next base: position 40,324,092 of record OW026359.1, read on the forward strand.
ATAATAAAACAAAAGTATTATTATTTTTTTAAATTAAGTGATAAAGTCTTCGCGTTTACTTTGCCTTTAAATTGTTTATCGTTTCTTTCATTTCCTTGAAATCCTCGAATATTTTTGTAACCGCTTTCGGTCCGCCCTCAATAATTAGTTTGTCATACTGAAAAAAATTTAAAAGAATGAAATTTCCGGATGTAATGTTAGGAAACATTGGAACAATTTTTTGTTCAAACAAAGACTCTGGTGGAAGAAGTTAAAGGAACAATAAGGGCTTAACAATAAAGAGAGCTTTTTATTTTTAACGATGTGTTCGCATAAGAAAATAGAACGTATCAATCGTTTTCGCTCTTCGTAAAGACAAATGAAATCTTGAAGAGTAATGTTAAGATGAAATAATAGGGACATTCGATAGTTTTGAAACCCAAATGTTTTATAAAAATATTGCCATTAATCAACTTAATTTTTTTTTATAAACTTGGGTCGCTCGTCTTCGTAAACCCTTTTATAACCTGACATTGCCGATTCAAAAAATTTACAAGAACTTCTCGCATTTGTGGGCAGAAGACAAGCTACTTCATGCGTTAAAGTATTTCACAGAGGTAACCGAAAATATTTAGGTAGTGCAGTTGCAGTAAAATATTTGGGATTTTCTTCGTGTATCAGCTTCGGTAATTTTGACATGAACTTAGACTATTGAACCAATCAAGACTCTGTATTTGGCCACTATTTATTATTTATTTTATTATTTTATTTTTAATTTTTTCAGTATAAAGTCTTCATCTTTTTTTCCTGATGTGAGCTTTTGTCGGTGGGTAGATTTATTCATTTTTGTACATCTCAACAATTCAAATAAATGTACACAAAAGAATATTTTTAATAATGCAAGCGACAATTTTTAAAAGAAAATTTATCTTTTACAATACAAACGAATGATTATTGGTCGACGGATAAAAAGACGGAACATGGGTCGGAACGGCATGTACTACGTATTTCGTAAGTTAACAAATGTTTTTCAACATTTAGGATTAGAATGCTATTTTTATCATCAGGGAGACATTCTATATCTGAGTGTTGATTTTGATTCTTCAATTTTAATATTGTTTGCGCAACATATCGTCTTAATATTAACTCCTCTGTATACGAGTATATTGTTAAGCAGTCGGAATAAAAGTTAAACGCTTATTTTATAAAAAGAAGGGCACGATAAATAAACGAAAGCAAAACGATTGCAAAAACAATACACTGAAGAAAACGCAGCAATACAAATGGAAAATCATTTCGAAGCTGCCAGATAGAAATTAAATAGAGTGACGAACAATGTTGCCAGTCGTTAGTATCATAATCAGACAATCAGTAAGAAGTATAATAAATAAAATGCGACGTTAAACATAGTTTTATTGTTTTATTGAGAGTTTGATCTCTACAATTAAAGGATCGTATAATAAAATGGATTACACAGTTATATCAACAAAAGGGTGTTTGTTGTTTAAATTTAAATAAAAACGAATTTATTTAAATAAATTGCAAGCGAGTAAAAGTAAAAATTTTCCTTTGTTTTCTATAATAATCATCGTATCCACATAAAATTAAGGCTTGAAAAAGTAAAATCGAAAAATCTGTTTAAAAAATAAAAAAAAATTAATTCCTATTTCGTGTTCTTATCGACCAATAAAAATGCCATGCTCTTGAGATTGTAGACATTAACATACTCGTAACCAGTAAAATAAAGGGATTGTAAATATTATATTAAGTATTTTTCCCAAAAAGTTTAATCAACAAAATTATTCCTTAACGCAAAATAAAAATTACACTATGCGAGAAAATAAAAATAACGTAGTGTATGTTGTGAGTTTTATTGAGTAGAACTCAAAAATATTTTTTTTTATATTTCTTGAACCCTCCAAACTGGTTTTATTTGACAAAAACTGTTTTTTGGACTCTATTGATTACACAAACATTTCTGAACTGATGTCCAAAATTTAAAACTTACTAGAAAGGAGAGGGATGGGTCTTTAAAACGATATACATATATGTATTATTTGACGTAATCTGCTATCAGGTTTGATGAGGTAAACTTGACAAATGCGAATTTTTTCATATTTTTTCAAATTTGTCCGTTCATTGTAGCAAAATTTAATTAAAAAATATGAGATAAGTAATGACATTCTGAAAGTGCATTATCTTGTGAAGAGATTGATAGTGCGCTTGGTTAAATCGTACAAAAATTACCGTAGTTATTACTTAAAGGGTCCAACAGTCGAGTTATATTTTTCATGTATATGTATATTTTTTCAAATGATCTTTTATTTCAAAAAATTTTAAAAAATTTTGATGGATCTTGATTGTTTATCAGAGAATGTGTCAATATCACGTTTGAGCAACCACCAGAGAAGTTGGCCAATGTTTGCGGAAAGAGAGATAATAATGTTTGCTAAAAACACAAATCTTAGCCGATTTCTGGTAGTGGCACAAGCGTGAAATTTAACAATCGATGAACAATCAAGAGCCATAAAAATTTTAAAAATTTTTGAACTGAAAGTTCATTTGTTATACGAGGTGTGATCAAAAATAACCGTTATTTTCAAATTTCGTGAGTTACGTATGTTCAATTTTCGAATTTTTGTTTTGCTGTTATAGATATAGATAAGAGATAAGAGGACGGTAAAGTAAAACTTTCTTTTTAAAAATTTGATCTGTATTTATATGAATGTTTTTTACATAAAACTTAATACAGTTTCTTTGGTCCATATTTCGAATAGTAAAAAATCGAATAGCACACCAAAACACGACTAACCTTTTGGTCTGTCAAATACAAACTGACAATCCAAAGTGGCTGATATTGTCATTTGATAAGAGAACATATATAAAAAATATGACTCAGCTATTATACTCTTTAAATAATAAATACTGTAACTTTTGTCCGATTTTATAAAACAAAGTGTCAATCTCTTCATTAAGAATATCACCACTTTTTTTATAGTTTTTAATTAAATTTTACTATTAGGAACGGCCAAACTTGGAAAAATAAGAAAACATAATATATTCCAAGTTTACCTCACCAAATCTCATAACTTATAAGTTTGAACAAAATGTTTATGTATGCCGTTTGAAAGGCTAATTTCCCCCTTTCTAAACAAAACTTTAGATTTTTAAAATAGGTTCAAACAGTGGTTAGCAGTGCGAATAATTTTTCGTTTACTAAGCTAAAGGGCCCGAACCTGTACACTTTCGATGGGTAATTAAATTATTGCAAAGTGTTAAATACGTCGTCTAAGAGTCCAGAACTGTTTTCTGACCACTCTTATGACACACTGTATGAATGTGCATCCTTTTACTTGTTCTCAAACACATAAATTAACCACAGCTAGAGCAACATATAACTGTGTTTTGTTTTATATGTAGGTATATCACTGATCTGATCAGATACTTTCATCAGATTTATTGGTATTTCGTTTACAGATATTCTATTTCACATATTAAATTTCCAATTACGTGATTCATTATACACTTCTCTTGCCTTCATAATACAATTATGAACATTTTGATTTGCATTTCACATTAAAACAGAATTAAAATGTTCATTGAACTCCATTGTAAATCAATTGTTTACATATGAAAACGACATTTTATTTTGAAAAAATTCATTCTCAGTGAATTACTCAAAGACGTAACAAAAAATCCTTGAAATTTATACGCACCTCCTCAGTGTCCGCTGCATTCAATTTAGTTACTGAAAGTGTTACAAATAAAAAAAGGAAATTCAATATAATATTCACGGTCAACATTCTCGATTGTAAAATTTTTTTTAATTCACGGATTCACTGCAGGTTTAAACTGAATGAAAGCTTAGAACTGAATGACGATTTAAGATTACGTTGAGCATAATTTAAACAAAATGATAAGAAATGAACACCATTTGCTTTAGTAAGTGAAAATCTCAGTTTCAATTCAATGAAATCGACAACTGAAAGTCATTTATAAAGCTTTATATTTACATTGCAGCGATGTCCAACATAAAATATGTTCTTTTTTTTTGTAATTCCTTTATTTATTGAATATTGAATTTCATATTGAACTGACAATAAATGGTCAAGTGAGAAATGAACAATCGGTAAACACCCGCCATAAATGTAGTTTTTGTATTTGTTTGTATTTGCAAGGGTAGATGTTTTTAATGAAGACATTTGGTACGTGGTGTCCTTATTTCTTTAACAAATGTGGCCACGGTAGTCCAAACTATTATGAGACGTATTATATGTAGAATACGAACTATTTCAAGTATTTTTCTATGATTATTTTTCATATGTTTGATTTTTCGATTGAGTTTCTAACGTGAAGAGTAGCTTGCGTAAGATTTATTAAGAATTTTTAGATTTTGTCCATGAAGCGCGTGTAAGTATATGAGACATACATACATATATGTAAGTATGTATGCTAACTTGTCAAATTGCGTAAAGTCACCGTAGTCTAGTTGGTAGTATGTTGGTTTATTAGATGTGAGGCCGTGGTTCAAGCCCCAGCCTAGAGAAATCAAACAAAAAAATATGAAAAAAAAATATTTCTTCGGCGATTTCCTCACAGCAGTCTTCTGACAACAGAGCTCAGCGAGTCAATAAAAACAAACTTAAAACAGAAGGTCCCGCCACTCATGCATAAAATCAACACTCACAACATGTTTGGTGTGAAAAAGCTAGGTTGTAATCCTGACTAAACCAGTTGTGATCACACACATTAACTGAGTAAATTTGTTATATTTGTTGTTGCTAATTTGCCTTCTATGCGGAGTTTTAATGTCACAAGTCTATCAAGACGTTATTTTTATGCTATTGCTGAGCCAGCATTTATTTTTCTGCTCAACGTACGTAAATTCATTCTCTACAAGTTTAATTGATTTTCTAGTTGCTTTTAGTGTATAATCAGTTTTTTTGGAAGTTAACATAAATCCCTGAAGATGTATAAGAGCTGTGATACAATTTCGAATATGTTTTCCTTTTACGCAGATGGAAATGGTGTTAATTTTGTTTTTATAAAATTTTTATATTCTATACAAGACGAATATAAGCTGATACCATCAGACCACACGATTACTTTTTGTGTTTTTAATTTAAATTCAAATGTAACACATATCTCTGCAGTAATATTTATTTAATTCTCTTTATTTTGTTTTTATTTTGTTTTTTTTTAATTTTATTTTTAATTTGTACACATATTTACATACAAAATGAAATAATTACAATTAAATTTGTAACAAATGGGTACCAAATATGTGTTGTTTTTGTTATGAAGAAAATTAATAATTTGAGTTGTTGTAAAACTTTTTTCATCTTGATTACTCATCAACACAATAAATTTGCATTTCAATTGATAATAAAGTACACAGTACATATGTATGTACATATGTAGTTTATGACAGAGTCAATAAATGTTAATGAATTTTAAAATGTATTTTCACTAGAAAAGTAAAACAAAAATCTTGAGAATGTTAAAAAGAAAAAAAACTTAATATCACTGCAAGTATCTTATCAATTTTTATTCTTTTTTTTATCTCAGACCAGAGATTGGGAAATTTGTCGACAGTTTAAATGAATGCAAATGGAAATTCGACTACAGATGTCACCACTAAATGGCACTCTATAACGATAATGATTGATTTTAAAATTTTAAAACATGAAAAAATAAAAAGAGAGAAAAACAATTATAGGATAAGCTCCGTAACTTCTTTTAAGGGTACAATGCATTCTTTTAATATTTTTTGTAGTCTTTTTGACTACTTATACCGACGAATTTTTACATCCCTCATAGGGGAACGTAGCCAATGGACGGATATTGCAGCGTGATCCGTACCTGCCTACATACCATAAATGAAGCGTTGAAATAACTCTCTCCTAAATGCGTTGACCTGTATCCTGATAATAGACACTTGAATTGAATGGTAATGGCTCTGTCAGATATTAGGAGTGAAGGATTAAAAAGTTTTAATTGAACAAAAGTGGTGAAATGCGGATAAATTCACTTATTTAAAGACTTGGAAACATTTCGTCTGTCTGGTACATACACATATGTACTACAATCAACTTTTGGTCATAAATTCAGAATTTTGATCTTGCAGGAGTTACAAGATAATTTTGGAATTTCTAAATCAAACAACGATTAAGTGAAACATATTTTTTTCTAGTTATTGTTAGCATTTTATTTTGTTAAAAGAGCAGCAGACCATCGTATTCCTGATGCAGCTACAAATTATTCATGAAAAGGATGGCTTATGCTTGACTATCGGATGTGGACTTGAAACTTAAAAAGAATTTTTTTTAACAGAAATTGTTTGCAACCTATATTTACCGAATTTCAGAATAGAAGTATTTAACCGTAGATCGAGTTTTAAAAACTAAACTTCATATCCCTTTTGCTACATATTTGTAGCAATTATTGATAGATTTTGTTTAAAAATTTAAATATTTTTTATTTATTTTAATTCATTTCAATAAAACTATTTTATATTCGCACATTTTATTATCACTTTTATGAAACCTACGCCAACATTTTTGATATGATTGCATCATGGTTTTCTAATTAAAAATCAAACACTTTATGTCAGCTTGGTTTTATTTTGTTTTCTAAATGATAACATTTTGACATCTGGCAGTCTTCAACATTTTAGATGAGACAGCTTATTGTCACTCGCATCAGTAACGCTCTCAATTGAGGGCTGGCTGAAATCTGATATGTAGTACCAACCATTATTAAATTTCTTTATAAAATTGTTTTGTCAAGGTCATGCGAGTTTAAAAATTTCCCATAAAAATATAATGCACCCGTAGAACATCTACTATGTCAATAACAATGCCCACTGGTTGGTTCATCTCTGGTTTTCCGAATACAGGTTTTCCAAAATAAGGCTGTATTTACTTGCTCTACACATAGCATGTTCTTGAATCTAAAACTGCAAATTCAATTTCGATGGATCAATAAATTTATAACGATCATAAAATTCAATTAGTTCCTCATCTACAGTAACGAAATTATTTGGATTATTAACAATTGATAGACTTCAGTCAGTTTTTCGAAAAGGAGTAACAGTCGTAAATCTTCTGTAATATCTGTGAAATAAAACATAGGGCGAAATACTTTTTATAACGTAAGATAATTATGAGAAAAATAGTAGGAATGACTTTATAACATTTCAAGAAACAACTGCTACCTATCTGTGCGTAAATTATTAATATTTTCTCTTCCCATATATTATATTTTCTTCTTCTTTAGAGTTTACAGCAGCAGCTTCAGCTTCGTCGTCATCAACCAACACTTAAGTTCCAATTCCTTTTCAAAATACTGTAAATAATGTATTATTTACGATAAAAATTTCAGAAAATCTTTGAAAACTTTAAAAATTTATATAAACAGCACACCGAAATTACTAGGAAGGGCATATGTACCAGATTTTTAAACCCTGTTTGAAATAATCTTTTATTATTTGGTTTACACTGTCTACAACGCCATCCAGCGAACTATAAAGGCTGTATTGTTTACAAAGAACTCCTAAAAAAGAGAGTTCAACTGAATAAAAATAATAAACATTACAACTACACTTATAATTATAAAAGTGAGGATTATCCTAACTTAAGCAATAAAGCTTTGAATTCAAATATACCCCAAAAGAATGTAACGTATTCTGAAGTTGTTAAAGATAACCCACAAAGTTCTTTTGAAAGACTAGAAAACTTGATACAGAATCAAATAGAATTAACAAATAAATTAATAAACATGATGATAGTTTTAATCGCAAAATTATGCAATTAAACTTAAATATTGAAATATGGAATGCTAACGGGCTTTCTAACCACACACAAGAAGTTGAATTATTTCTTAAATTACATTTCCTTGATATCATGTTAGTGTCTGAGACACATTTTACCACCAGATCCTTTTTCAAAATAAGAGGATACGAGTTAATAACAGCAAACCATCCAGACGATAGAGCACATGCTGGAGCAGCAATTTTAATAAAATCTTCATTAAAATATGAAGTTTTAGATGAAGTAAGACAACCATATCTCCAAGCTGCATGCATTAGAATGAAATGTGATCATAACTTTATTGCTTTCAGTGCTATTTACTTTCCACCACGATTTTCTGTTAAATGTCAGGAATTTAATAACTTTTTTAGCAAATTGGTACCAAAATTTTTCGTGGCAGGTGACTTTAATGCCAAACATCAATGGTGGGGATCGAGATTAGTGAACCCTAAAGGTAGCGAACTCTACAAGTGCATAATGAACAACAATTATTCTGTTCTCTCAACGGGAAATCCAACATATTGGCCCACAGATCCAAGAAAGATACCAGATCTTCTAGACTTTGCTGTAATCTCCGGAATTTCTAGTCAACTATTTCAGATTGAAGATTTAGATGAACTAAGCTCTGACCATATACCACTTTTAGTTACTTTTAATACTGCAATACAGTCAGATATGATAAGGCATACAATTATTAACTATAAAACTGACTTGAAGTCGTTTGGCATCTTCATTGAAAGGAAAATAAATTTAAACACTCCATTGAAATCTCAGCAAGATATAGATGATGCTGTTGAAAATCTTAATAATGTAATTCACGAAGCTGGGTTTTTATCATCTCCAAGGACTGAAAATCAACCTATCCACAATCAAATTATTTTAACTTCTGAAATCAGAAGACTTTTAATTAATAATAGAAGGCTTAGGAAAATATGGCAAAATAGTAGGAATCCCTTTGATAAACGAAATTTTAATAAAGCTGCCAAAGACCTTAAAATTGCACTTTATAACTTGAAAAATGAGCAGATTGTTAGCTACCTCGAAAACCTCAATACAAATAATATTAAGAATAATGAGTTTTCTTTGTGGAACGCTACAAAATATATAAAAAGACCTACGAGAAGAAATGTTCCAATAAAATATATTGATAATGTGTGGTGTAAAACCGACAAAAGTAAGACAGAAGCGTTTGCTCGTCATCTAGAAAGCACTTTTCAACCTCATGTAAATACAAATCCCTTTGTTAACGAAATTAATGACTTCCTGGATAGTGCTTGTCCTATGGACTGGCCAATTAAACATGTATCTCCAAATGAAGTTAGAGAAGAAATTAGAAAACTGAACTGGAAAAAGTCTCCTGGACATGACAGTATAAATGGTAAAGTGATTCAAGCATTGCCAAAGAAAGGTATACTTTTTCTGACATATATTTATAATTCAATGCTTCGATTAAATTACTTTCCCTTGCAATGGAAGTGTGCAGAGATTGTAATGGTAAATAAACCGAATAAGCCTGAAAATAATTTAACATCTTATAGACCAATAAGTTTGCTGTCTTTATTCTCCAAAATATTCGAAAGAATATTTATGAAAAGATTATTGCCAGTTTTAGAGAAGTCTAATATCATTCTTGATCACCAGTTTGGTTTCAGGAACAAACATGGCACTCCAGAACAATGCCATCGTATCGTCGAATTTATAAGAGAATCATTTACTGAAACTTTAACAAAAACTTGTGCCGAAGCAATAGCTTGCACTCTATGCAGTGGCATTTGCAAAATACTAGTCATGCAGTACAGTAATGAATAGTTTTATGTTGAATGTGATGAACAAACCGAAGGTGGTAGCTGGATTGTGATACAAAGACGCGAAGACAGCACCCTGGACTTCTTTCGTAATTGGATGAATTATGGGGAAGGCTTTGGTTTTAAACCAATAAACTGTTCCCAAAGTTTATTGGTTTAAAAATACTCTACAAACCAACGGATTTGCAGGAACGACAGGAATTGCTAATTGTTACGATGGATACCAAAAATAAAATTTAAACAGCCAAATACGATGAATTCTCTCTACAGGTGACGAAACGGAATTCTATAAATTGAATTTTGGTCGCTGTATAATTAAAATTTTATGTAGAAAAAGAAGACTTTCAAAGCTCATATGACAGATTTGAAAAGGAAAGAAGGCAATTAATACTCGGGGTCCTCTGTTATTAACGTATTTGGATGTTATTGTTATTGTAAGCGACTTTGAGTTTGTTGAAGTTGCTGATGAAACAGAAGGACGAGTAATAGATAAGTTTTTACGAAAAGCGTTCTTATAATGCTAACGATATACCAAAATAGCTCAAACAATCCAGAATTCAAATGTATGCTGATGATATTCAGCTCTACCTTGATAGCCCTATAGCTTCCATTAATGCTGGAGTTAAAGATCTTAACACTGACCTTAATAATATTTCTCTTTGGGCGACTGCAAAGGGTTTAAGGATTAACCCTAAAAAGTCAAAAAGTGTTATAATTTGCAAAAGATCCACAAAGATTGAATCCAGTATTGATGTTTTCCTGGGTGGTAGTAAGATTGATATTGTTAATTCTGCCAGAAATCTTGGCGAGGTTTTCAACAATACGCTAACCTGGTCGGATCACATAAACCAAACATGTGGAAGAGTTTATAGTATGCTAAGCTGCTAATGGGCTTCACAATATTACGCTCCACCAAAAATAAGACTACTTTTGGCTAAAACTTATTTAATACCAACTCTACTGTATTCATCTGAAGTCTTTTCCGGCCGTAATTCAAAAGACACTGCGAAACTCAACAGTACTTTCAGTAACATTGTACGTTACATATTCTGCCTAAGGAGATATGATTATGTCTCTCAGTACTCCAACCGCATATTTAATGTTTCCTTTAATAACTATATGAAGTTAAAGAACTTGGTTTTTCTTCACAAAATTATTACATCAGAGCACCCAAAATATTTTCGCGAACGCTTAAGATTCATGAGGTCTTTAAGAGAAAATGGTATTTTGCAGATTCGACATCGGGATGCAGCGTCTGAGAGACAATTTTTCATATTAAGTATCCGACTCTGGAACCAACTTCCTCCAAGCGTGCAAGTTATTAGCAACGCAAATAAATTTAAACATTTACTTTATCAATTTTATCAAACGTAATCTGCTGTAAATGTCTGTTGTAAATATTTTTATTTTTTATTTTATTTTTTTCTCTATCTTTATTTTAAATTTATATAATATTACTGTCTTTTATTTATTCATTTATTCATCCATTTATTATTTTACTTATTTTTTATTTTCTTTTTTATACACAATATAATTTATAAGTTTTGATATATATAATTAACTTGCCAGATTCTGGTACTTTAATTATAAGACATTGTCTTGTTGTATCAGAAATTCAAATTTAATAAATAAATACAAATACAAATATAATAAGAGATGGCGATTCTTTTACGGCCCATATTCCTAAGCATACCTAATCATGTCATATATACGACCAACGACGGCAGACATGTGATTGGCCCAAGAAAGTTTATCGTTGAAAATGGTGCCTAAGTTCTTGCATGCATTTGTAAATGTAATCACATCATTGTCTGTTTTAATTTGAATGCCATTATTCATCACAGTATTATTATATATAGTATATAAATATGTATTATTTTGTTAATCAATAGGCTGAATAATAGAGGTCCAAGTATTGTGTCCTGTTGGACTCTCATCTGTCATTTAAAAAAAACTGGTTGAAATCGTCCGGAGAGAGGGAGAGATTTGTAAGAGTTTACTGGTTGTTGGTGAAAAGTGAACATTTTTCTCCAGTTTCGTCAATGAATTTTGATCAATAAAACAGAATAAAAATTTATACACTGGATAGCATTCACTGCACACACTGAAATTCAAGGTTAAAGCCTACAAATTAAAATGAGTTCACTATAAACGATAGTAATAAGCGTACCAAAACTAACAATACGAAATCAAATAGAATTGAGAAAGATTTTGCTTTGACGCATGCATCACAGAGTTGTTAATGAAAAAACTATGAAAGGACGAACAATTTCTGAAGACGTAATATTGTGGAATGAAAAATATAAGCAAAGAAAATGGCAAATGCAACACAAATATATTCAATGTTAAATAATTTTTAAAAATGAATCACTTTAAACGAAACATAAGCCAAACATAATCACGGAGAATAAATATGGACGTTAAGAGAATATCGGAACATTAAATGCATTTCAGGACTGAAGAATTCTATAAAACTTCAAAAAAAGGAGTGTAGCAACGAATAGTCGCAGTAACATTTTAGCCTAGACGAGGAAGGCATTATTATTAAAATTGGCCCAAATACCATTAATCTCGATGGAAAAATGGGAATCCATCTATTGAGTTTAAGATAATTGCAAATATTTGAATAATTTGAATGTCCTCATTTTTATTCAAATTACATCAACAACAACTTCAAATTAAATTTACAATACGATTAAAAAACTAATTGAAAGTGTATTTAATATACGTACGTACTGTGAAATGTGCTTCAATGACAACATTTTTTCTATACTCATCACATATTCAAGAGCATATTTTAAATTGCCAAACCGAAATTCAAACGCATTTTTAACAAGTTTATTGTGATTTATCGTTGTGGTTGATAAAAATCAATTAAATTCTCTTGTTTTAACAACTCATGTGGAATTCTTACTTAATGCGTATGATAAATTGATTACAATTAAATATAACTAATACGCATGCAATTACACTTGTATTGCGTGGTACATAAATTTGCTTGAACTGTTCTTTCTTAATGCTCTTGCTCCCATACTTATATAGTAGATATTATTGTTGTTGTTGCTGCAATAGTCTACAATAAGAGCCGGTATTTATTTTGGGCCAACACGATCCAACTTTTCTCAACTGTAGGATCCTTTAACCTGTTCAAGTGAAAATTGAGTAAGACGTAGGTGTCTAAAGACAAACAATGAATATTTTTTTGAGATACAAAATGCTTATCTAAAATGTAATCGCCATGCCACAGGGTATCATAATTGTTGGATTCTGTAATAGTGATGCACTCAGTTTGTTTATTAGACAACGTTTCCACTTGTAAAGGTCTTTCAACTTGCATTAGTACATTACCGTTAAAACAAGTGATTAATGTGAAAAAATTTTAATTAGCGATGGATTTCTTTTGAGAATTTGCGAGTTGCCAATCAGGAAACCGTGTGTCTCTTCCTTGGTATAGCAGTTACACTGAGTGAGCAAAATTCAGGTTATACCGACCCAGCATACAGTTTCATATTTTGTCTTGTCATTGCTTGGACTTATATTTTTCAAAGAATCTCTAACTAGGTCACTGGATTGTGTAGTCGAATAGAAAGTAAGACTAGTACAAACATCAGGGCACCCAGGTAGTCACGAAAATTAAAAGGCTGATTATTGTAGAGCAGTGGTGCTCAAACACGTACTATCATAGTTTTCGTTGTGTTGGTAGACCAGCGGAGAACAAAATTCAAATTAATTTTTGAGAATCTTACACTGGGAAAATAAAAAAAAAATTAAAAAAAAAAAATGGTTTATTGCGTTGCGTGTATGTTATTATATAATGAACTTTTGTATGTATGTATGTTTGTATATATGTATGTATTTATGAATATATTGATGTATATATGTATGTATTGATGAATATATTGATGTATGTGTGTATGTATGTATGTATTGAGGAATATATTGATTTATGTATGTATGTATTGATGAATATATTGATGTATGTGTGTATGTATGTATGTATTAACGAATATACTTATGTATGTATGTATGTATGTATGTATATCTGTATGTATGTATGTATGTATGTATGTATGTATGTATGTATGTATGTTTTTTTTTTCTTAAGCCGGAGGTGGGAATCTTCGAAAAACACTTTTGTTCCAACAAAAGAGTGCACGATTCACCATCACTGGTGCCTACGTACTAAACCCACCCCCTACACACTTCAAGCACCTTCCCCCCGCGGGACTGCCGTAAGGTATTACTTCGCGGAGGGCTGGTTAGCTTAAAAGTTTTATCACATTAATTCAAATTTCGCCTCCGTTCCCCCAGTCTTCGGAGTACTATCATAACTTCAGCCATTCTCTGGCTATATTGACTCCATAGAATTCCACAGTTTAACAGCTCTTCCATTAGCCGGTTTGGTCCTAAATTCATTTCTCCCGGCCATCTAAATCTGGGACAGCATGTTAGAATATGCTCCGCATCTTCCTCCTCATCTACACAGTTTGGGCATATAGGAGAAGTGTTATGACCAAATCTGTGCAGGTACTTCCTGAAGCACCTGGTCACGTAGTAGTTCAACTCGCAATGTTCGTTCTTCATCCAAAGCGTTACATCAGGGACAAGGCGAAATGTCCATCTTCCCTTTAGACTGCTCTCCCATCGTGACTGCCATTTGTGCATGGAAGTCCTTCGTTCCTCCGCTTTTATAGCTGCTATTTGTCCCGGGTACTCGAGACGGCGAAGGTATATCCTTCTCATCTCATCCGCCAGTATATATATTGGTATTGTCTTTGCCAATACCAAAACTGCTTCATCAGACACTGTCCTGAAGCCACTTATCCGTCTAATCGCGCTTTGACGATACACCGAGGACAGTATCCTCCTCGTCGTCCCCACTGAGAGTGCCTCCGACCATATTGGGCAAGCATACAGCATTATCGACGTTACTACCGCCGAAATTATTCTCCTTTTAAATGGACCTGGTCCTCCAATATTTGGCATCATCCTCGCCAGTGCTACCTGTGTTACAGATGCTTTTTCACCGATGTATTTCACGTGCTCTTTGAAGTTCAACCTGTCGTCGATAATCACTCCCAGGTATTTTATCGCCCTCTTCGATTCGATCGTTGTGCCTCCAACGGTCAATTCCATCTTCTCCACTATCTTCCGGCCGCTTATCAAGACGGCCTCCGTTTTATGTGCAACAAGTGTCAAACCTGCCTCATTCAGCCATGATCCAATATTTCGAATCGCTGTGTTCGTTTTCTCCTCTATTTCTGCTACCGTTTTAGCTACCGAGACTATGGCAATGTCATCTGCATGTATGTATGTATGTATGTATGTATGTATGCCTGGCTAGCCTCGTAATGTCTTTTTATTTATTTTTATTTTTTATTTATTTGATTTATTATGATCTACATAGCACAACAAGATACTAAATTTTATAAGTGACAGTGCTATGTTTACAATCAATAAGGTATAAAAAATTAACATTAATTAAATATAAAAAATTAGAGAAAAACAAAGTTAATTTATGTATATAAATATTAAATTAAATTAATAAGCTAAAGTATAAAAATAATAATAATAATAATAATAATAATAATAATAATAATAATAATAATAATAATAATAATGATGATGGCCTAAAAAATAAAATCACAAAATTTACAAATATGAGGTTAAAATTTTAATTATGAAAATAATTTAAATAACTCCTTTTTGAACGCGTTTGCATTGCCCAGATTTTGGATGTTATTTGGTAAGGAATTCCAAAGACTAATGGTGTGTATAAATAACTGTCGCTGAGACAGAAGAGTCCTGAATCGTTGCTGTATAATCCCCACACCCCGGTGGGATCTGGCAAACTTAATTCTACAATATAAATACTTCGGCTGTTTCGTGTAAATTATTTTATGAAGTAGAAGGAGCCATCTAATTTTCAGGAGATTATCAAATTTGATACCAAGAATCAGGTAAGCTAAATGAGAAATGTGATCCCGACGCCCCTTAAGGAAAACATACCTGGCTATGTTATTGTACGCCAGGTTAAGTTTCTGGTTGTCATCATAACTGCAATTTGCGTATATCTCACATCCATAGAAAAGTACCGGAATCAAGTACGTTTTAGCAAGTTGCATGCGAATGACAAAATGAGTTGAATCTATAACAGCCAACAAATTTCGAAGCATGCCATAAATTCTGCCAACAATGACACTTATATGGGTAGACCACGATAATTTGTCATTAAAGACAAAACCCAGATTAGTAGCCGACCTGACAAATTCAATTTTATTTCCCCTGATACTCAATTCAGGTATGACAAATGATCCGTTTGTTCTCGAAAGTGTAATACATTTAGACTTAGAAGGATTGATACATAGTCCATTGGCCGAGGCCCATCCGTCAATCCTTGCTAAGTCACGATTAATGTAGTCCAAACAAGAATAAATATTCTCCCTTGGAGTATATGTGTAAAGCTGCACATCGTCAGCATACATTTGAACATTACAGTTAACCAAAACATCAGATAGATCATTTATATACATGCAAAACAGCAAAGGTCCAAGTATAGACCCCTGGGGAACACCTCTACTAATAGTAAGTGGATCCGAAACATTGCCATTGAAATGAACCTTCTGAAATCTGTTCGTCAAATAAGAATAAATTAGATTACAGGCAGTTTCGGGAAATAAAACAGTTTTCGGAGCTTTTTCAATAGAACCGCATGATCGACTGTATCAAAAGCCTTAGAGTAATCAAGCAGAACCAAGAACGCCACACTATTCCCATCAATTTCCGACCTAAGTTCCTCAACTACATTTACCAGAGCGGTAGTACAACTCCTACCTTTCATGAAGCCCGACTGATTGACCGTTAAGAAATTGTGGCCCCTCAGATATTCATCGATTTGTCTGGCCATGATGTTCTCCAATACCTTGGATAAAAAAGGAAGGATTGCAATTGGCCTGAACTCACAATTAGTTTTGGGAATGGGAAGGATTTTAGCCAGTTTCCAACTTTCAGGAAAAGAAGACTTAGTCAGAACTGTATCGAACAAGTAAGTATAGTAAGGCACAAGTTTAGGAGTCAGAGCCTTCATGAATAAAGGATGCAAATCATCAGAACCAACTGCATTCGATTTTACCGCTGAAATACATTCCAAAACCTCAAACTGATTTACGCAACGAAAGCTAAAGGAATACTGTGGTGGAACACAACAGAGGTCATCATACAAGTCACCGTTAGACCTTGAATTTACTAACTGGTCATTAAGCTTGTCCTCATCCACATCAATATCGGCCTTTGGACATTTTCGGCCTATTCCTATTTCACGAATTACATTCCATTTTGATTTGTTGTCCATAGCATTGGAAAACTTTCCGCCATAATACAATCTTTTTGCAGTTCTTATGCTCCTGGTAACTTCCATCCATGTGAATCTATGTAAAGCTTTCAAATCATCCGTCCTAAACCTCTTCCATCTCCTGTAAGCACTATCCCTCCTCTCAATGAGTGCTTTTATTTCCGCATTAAACCAGGGCTGTTGTTTAGGTTTGATGTGCTTGGTTTTGACAGGAACGCACCTGTCATAGAGCAAACGCACTCTGTCCTGAATAAACGATAATTGGTCATTCGCATTACCCAGTGTGTATACCTGGTCCCAAGATACGCTATCCAGTTCAATATTCAGAGTTGCATAATCAATGTTTCCAAAATCACGATACGTAATATATTTCTCCACGTGACGAGTTACGGACAAATTATAATTAAGGAAGAGAAGGTCATGGTTGGAGAAGCAGGAAGCAGAAATTTGGTCGTATAACAATACCCTGTCAATGTGATTCACAAATATAAGGTCTATCAAGCTACTGGATGTTGAATGGAAATGTGGAGGTGTTGACACATTTACAGGACTGAGGTGAAGTGAGAGCATTGGTCCAATAAGGGGATTATCAAGTAGAAGGTTATTGTTAAAGTCACCTACAATAACTATGTCGTCATATCAAATGGTAATATCCTCAAGAGTTGAAATAAAAGGATCAAAATAAAAAAAGGATAAAAATAAAAAATAAATTTTATTAAAAAAAAAAATGCTTCATCAAGTGCTAAACATCAACTGAATTGATTTTGTTCTCTGAGTTCAACACAAAACAACAAACAAAGCAACAAACACACGATCATTTTAAGAAACCACACAAGTAAGCTTATAGTGTATGTGTGTCAACGCAGCGTCAGCAGAATTTTCAGAAATTTGGAATTTGAGCGTCACTGCTGTAGAGCTATTTTTACATGTTCGAGGTATTTGTAATATTGTTACTGGGATCACCAATAGAGAGAGTCCTATCACAGTACTAAATACACAAATTTGAAATCCAGAAAAGAAAATTTAAAGCTTCAAAGAAAACAAGGATAATCAAATTGGTAATCACTACAGGTAATGGCTAATATCTAGATTAGATAATGTAAACTATTATTTAATATTGTGATATTCGTTATAACGATCTCTCTGTAAATAATTAAAATATTTCCGAAATATTTATCGTAGAATATGTTGTATAAGCCGAGTTCAGTGATTTATTTTTAAAAATTATGATGAAATATTGCTTCACAATACAAATCAGTTTTCGAAGCACAACAGCAAAACAGCAAAATCATTTGGAAAACTAGGTGAAAAACTAGTTTCAGCTGATTAGTAACAGTCTGCTATGATAAATAGGTAAAGGTTATGAGAAATCAGCAGAGCTAAATTAAAAGAAAGATCAGGTTATGATTCTAGATTTATATGCCAGTCTAATAAGCCATGTGACTTTCTATCATGGAAAGTCAAGGTCTAATACCATGGTTTTTTCACTCCAGTCCAACTACATTGATTGAATGATCGATTATGTTTTTACTCTGTATTCACTTGTTAATACACGGTCTTTATTGACAACAAATAACGAGATTGAAGCAAGCAATTCAACTGAAACGAAAACTGAAAGTTTATCGTTTTATCGTTTCAATTTCTGTAGAAATCTCTTGATGGTGTAAACTGAAAACTAATGACAAGATTTTATCGATTAGAAGAGTACCGTGAATCAAACTTCCCAAGTTTACCTCAGCCCACCATTTCCCAAAAGGCAAACTCCAAAAATGCTGCCCAAACCACGAGCAAATTTTCAGATCCTTTTTCATATGCTGACGCCCTAAAAGAAGGCATTCCAACTGCACATTCGAATTCCCAAAATTCAATTGATACTCTAATTCAAGCAATGAGTAATTTTATGGCTAACATGCAGAACATGTTGCAACAGCTGCTGCAAAACCAAAATATGCTTATGCAGATTTTAGTAAATAAGACATGAGCACCCTCAAGATGTGCTTTTGGAACGCGAACTGATTAAGCCATCTGTTGGCTCCCATCAATATACTATATTAACTTCTATATATAAATAAATAACCTTTAAATATAAGTAATACCTAATATCTATAATAATAAAAAATGAATTTATAATACAATAATAATAATAATACTAGAAGTAGGAACTACCCTAATGTAAAATAATATAATTAATAAAGTAGCGTTAAGGTGAATGAACAAATACTATATAGAATACAGGTAGTCCAAGGTTAGATAAAGCAACGGAGTTGCTGAATACATAATGCAGTTAGGATTAAATACATAGAATAAGTTAGATTTAAGAAATATGAAATAAATGAATTCAGTTGAACTAGTAAACTAAACGACTTCGGTCTTTTCATTTTAAATTTCGAATATTTTGGCCTTAATTCGCGAGTGTTTTTTAAATTCATGAAGTGCCCAATTTTACATTAAATTATAAATTATTTAATTTAATATTCGTCCCTTAAAAAAGATTAAGGGAAAAACACCATCATAAAAACGAAGTACAAAACTTCTTATATTCTTACCAAATTGATGTCATGCTAATATCGGAAACACACTTCTCGGACAAAAACTGCTTTAGAATTAATGACTACTACACATTTGACGCAAAACACCCTAGTGGTAGGGCATGAGGAGGGTCAGCTATTCTTGTTCACAAGGACATTAGGCGCTTTCCATTGCCAGAATTCACCCAAGATTACATTCAAGCGACATCAATCAATTTACTCTACATTGGTGTTACAATATCAGCACTTTATTGTCCTCCAAGACACAACATTTGCAAAGATCAATTCCTCGATTACTTCAACACGCTGGGTCCGAAATTTATTGCAGCAGGTGATTATAATGCAAAACACAAATTCTGGGGATCACGTCTCATTACTCCGAGAGGAAGACAGCTATTGGACGCAGTATCTTCGAACAGAATGGATGCCTTGTCTGCTGGTCATCCTACTTATTGCCCAACTGATCTAAACAAAATTCCGGATGTAATAGATTTTGCCGTAGTAAGAAATAGACGTGAAAATCTTCGTATGCACCAGTCATTGGATCTGTCTTCTGATCACTCACCAACCATCCTAACATTTTTGCCTGATACAAACCTACTGGAGCAAAATTATCTTCAGACGAGGACAAATTGCCGGAAATACAAAATGTTCGTAAGCTCGCACCTGCCATCAAATATCTCTTTGAAGTGTGAACAGGAAATTGAATCCGGCGTCCGCCAGTTTACTAACATCTTAACTGAAGCTGCTAGGGTATCTACATCCTCTACCCCTTTGGTAAGAAAACGAAAATTTCCCTGCTCTAATAACATAGAAGCACTGTTACGCCAAAAAAAGGAATTTAAGACGCCAATGGCAAGAATATCGTTCTCCAGGTCTAAAGTCTCAACTTAATCAGTGCCGAAGACTTCTGCGTGACGCTTTGCAGAAGGACAAAGAGTCGAACCTGCAAAAATACTTGCAAAATTTGAACGCAACGAAAGACTTGGACTACACTTTATGGAAGTCAATAAAGAAAATGAGGAGACCTACTTTGCATGAATCCCCTTTACGATTACAGCACGGTGATTGGGCAAAAAGCGCAGAACAGAACGTGGACGCTTTTGCCAACTACTTAGAGAATGTTTTTACACCAAACAATTCTGTTTCTAGTATTGCCCCAGTTACAATCGACGATGTGGTTAGTAGGCCGATCAAGTTCCGGCTGTCTGCAGTGATTGCCGTCATCCAGAGCCTAAAGCCGAACAAATCACCTGGTTGTGACAAAATAACTGCGACAATGATTAAAAATTTGCCTACATCGGCCTTGCGTTTTATATTGTTCATCTTTAACTCTATGTTGCGAATAGGCTATTTTCCTGCATCTTCGAAATTATCTGATTTAGTGATGATACCTAAACCAGGCAAGGACATCACGCAAGTATCATCATATCGTCCAATAAATTTACTCCCAATACTTTCTAAGATGTTCGAAAAAATGCTGCTTAATAGTTTAATACTGCATATTGATGCCAACGCCATAGTAGCCGACCATCAGTTTGGTTTTAGGCGAAAACATAGCACGATTCAGCAAGTGCACAGTTTAATTTAATTAGACTTGCTTTTGAGAACAAGCAGTATTGCTCTGCGCTATTTATCTCAAGCCTTCGATAAGGTCTGACACGAAGGACTTCTTTTTAAGATCACGCAGTTCTTACCAAAGAATGTGCATAAATTGCTAAAATGAAATGTAATTCTTTAACGGTTCTGCAGCAGTAACACGAAACTGTGCAAGGGTTTCTCTTTATATTGAAGTTGATCCTACACTTGTGGATGAGTGTTTATCGTCAATTCCTAAACTAAGTGCACTTTGTAGGCCTTAAAATTCAAATACTTATGTAAAGTTGATCATGCGCAGTGTTCAGGAAGACCTAATTACTGTGTATGTTATTCAATCTTTATTTTATTTTCGTTTACAGCCTTCCCTTACATTAAAGGTGGTCGAAACGAATTTAAATTCGTGTTTTTTTCAATTATTAGAACCAAAAATATTCACTTTTGCAGAAATCCATTAGTCGGATAGACTGTGGATTTTAATTATTTACTAACACTTCTCAGTGAAAAAATAATATTAAAAAGAAAAATGAGAAATCCTTATAAAGGTGATCTCGCTAATTATCGTAATCTTATCTTAAATAAAATAATATTTGATAGTATAAGAAGCTTTTAGGAAATTCATGTATTTTGCCACTCACAGTAACGGCTATCAATAGACGTTCGTCAAGTACCACCGTGTAGTGGCATTGTTTAAATGTAGAGCGATGACACTTAGAGAATATCTGCTCAACCTTAGAAAATTTTATTCCTGTGCACTAACAGTGCCGGAAGCATAATTCGTTTACTAATTTGGTAATTTCTAATCCAATTTCGAATCTTTATTGTCAAATTTTTTTATACAAATTATTATAAAAAAATTATTCAAATTATTTCGTTTACGAGTTAATTCTACGTCTTCGTATCATCATTTTTACGTATTTCAGGGACGACTCGAGACCTCTAAATTCACGCCAATTAATACCCTTAGAAAAAGTGTTATCGCCATATTCACCATTGAGATTACTGTTGAGTAAGAAACAAGAACTGTATTATTGAATTCATTACGAACACATTAACAAACTTGCCTTTGGTGACAACCTTTATACCACCATGCCCCTGTAAATTTCTTCGCGCAATTACGCGAATCAATGTCGTTGTCACTATCTTTAGTTGAAAATTTCATTCCTAAATGGTGTGTTAATGAATCTCCAGCAGTTCCAGAAAATATGCCTAATTTCTTCAATTTATACAATTCCGTTCCATCGCCAATGCAGAATCCATTATATTTAGCAAAAGCTCTCATATTATTCCCATCCTCCATTACAATTAACAATTCCTGTCGTCCCTGAAAATTTGTTAGAGCGTAAAGTTTTTTCAATCCAATGAAATGTTCTGCATCGACATTTCCGAATCCTTCCTCGTAATCATCCCAATTACGATAGAAGTCCTCGGTGCCGTCCTCTCGACTTTGTATCACAATCCAGCCACCACCTTCTGTTTCTGCATCACATTCAACATAAAACGGTTCATTACTGTGCTGCGTAACTAGAATTTTGTAAATGCCACTACGTCGAGTGCATGCCGTTGCTTCGACACAATTTTTTGGTAAAATTTCAGTGACGCTTAAAACAAAACAAAAAAGAAATAAAATTTAATTTAAATTCCTGAAAGATTAAATTTGTTTTAAAGGAATCCGATTTTTCTTTTAATTTAACAGATTTGCAATCATAGAACTTGTAAACCATCTGCATAAAAATTCTACAAATGACTTCTGAATGCCATATTCATCTCGGAATTCAACAAAATTAAAGTTTTTCTTACCATTTTTTGGGTAAAACATCATAACGAATATCAAAGAATTCTCGATCTGTGTGAAGAAAATAAGAAAGAAAATATTCATGGCTTCGAATAATTAATGCAAATTAAACTCACCCCTAGGGGACGTGTCCGATCCATTGGGACATTCTTGAATACTAAAAATAATAAAACAAAAGTATTATTTTTTCTTTAAATTAAGTGATGAATTTTAAATGTTTACCTGGATTTTAAATTGTTTATCGTTTCTTTCATTTCCTTGAAATCCGCGAGTATTTTTGTAACCGCTTTCGGTCCGCCCTCAATAATTAGTTTGTCATACTGAAGAAAATTTAGAAGAACGAGAATGCAATTTCTGGATGTAATGTTAGGTGACATTGGAACTAATTTTCGTTCAAACAAACACTCTGGTGGAAGAAGTGAAAAAGGACCAATAAAGGCTTAACAATAAAGAGAGCTTTTTATTGTTAACGATGTTCAAAGTGTCCGCATGTGAAATTAGAACGTAACAATCTTTTTCGCTCTTCGTAAAGACAAATTAAATCTAGGAGAATAATATCAGAATGAAATAATATGGAAATTCGATAGTTTTGAAACCCAAATGTTTTATAAAAATATTGCCATTAATCAACTTTTTTTTTATAAACTTGGGTCGCTCGTCTTCGTAAACCCTTTTATAACCTGACATTGCCGATTCAAAAAATTTACAAGAACTTCCCGCATTTGTGGGTAAGTGGGCTGAAGAGAAGCTATTTTATGCGTTAAAATTTCACAGAGGTAACCGAAAATATTTCTTCGTGTATCAGCTTCGGTAATTTTGCCATGAACTTAGACGATTGAACCAACCAAGACTCTGTATTTGGCCACTATTTATTATAATTTTTAGTATTTTTTTCTTTTCAGTAAAAAGTCTTCATCTTTTTTTCCTGATATGAGCTTTTGTCGGTGGGTAGATTTATTCATTTTTGTACATCTCAACAGACAAATAAATATACACAAAAGAATATTTTTAATAATGCAAGCGACAATTTTTACAAGAAAATTTAACTTTTACAATACAAACGTATAATTATTGGTCGGCGGATAAAAAGACGAAACATGTGACGGAACGGCATGTACTACGTATTTCGTAAGTTAACAAATGCTTTTCAACATTTAGGTTTAGAATGCTGTTTTTATCATCAGGGAGACATTCTATTTCTGAGTGTAGGTTTTAATTCTTCAATTTTAATATTGTTTGCGCAACATATCGTCTTAATATTAACTCCTCTGCATATATTGTTAAGCAATCAGAATAAAAATTAAACTCTGAAGCACTTATTCTATAAAAAGAAGGGCAGATAAACAAACGACAGCAAACCATAGGAAACTTTCGCTATAAACGATTGCAACAATACACTGAAGAAAAAACAGGATTGACACAAACAGAGATCAAAATACACAAGCAATACATATGAAAAATCATTTCGAAGCTGCCAGAGAGAAATTAAATAGAGCGACGGGACAACGTTGCCAGTCGTTAGTATCGTAATCAGGCAATCATTAAGAAGTATAACAAATAAAATTCGACGTTAAACATAGTAATTGTATTGTACACTGAGAGTTTGATCGTATAATAAAATGGATTACACAGTTATATCAACAAAAGGGAGTTTGTTGTTAAATTTAAATAAAAAACGAATTTATTTAAATAAATTGCCAGTGACTGAAATTAAACATTTTCTTCTATTTTAAATAACAATTCTCATATCCACATAAAATTAAGGTATGCAAAAGTAAAATCGAAACATTTTTAATTTCTATTTCGTGTTGCTATCGACCAATAATAATGCCATGGTTGGTACGTATTGAGATTGTAGACATTTTTTAATATACTCGTAATCAGTAAAATACAGGGATCGTAGCATTTGTAAGTGATATTTTTTAAATATTAATTTCAGAATTTTTTCCAAAAAGTTTAGTCAACAAAATTATTCCTTAACGCAAATTAAAAATCATTTTTAAATGTTTCATTATTTCTGTACAAAATTAAATTCGTTTCAAACTAATTGCTTATTTATTATCATTTTTCTGGACATTAAAATCAGAATGAGTTTTTCATGAAGGTAAAAGAAAAGAAATTAACTTACAACAAGAGTTTTACTTTTCGTCCCAAGAGTGAAGGGAAAATAAAACCCCAGTAATGAGATACATATTATAAGCACGCTAAAATAAAACTGTCATATTAAAAAATTTATCTGAATTTATATGTATGTTTTCATCGAAAAATAATAATTGGACTCCGATTTGGGATCGTGTTTTCAAAATCACCACAAATTCAATAAAGGCACCATAATACGATTCGTTTTGGTGCATTACAACAAATCTGTCTGTAGACTCTAAATTGATGATTTGTTTTTCGTTCATTGATAACTTTTGATATGGTGGTTGGAGTCTAATTATATGACTATTAAAATGGTAAATTTGTCTAACACTTGTTTATTTATTTATTTATTTATTTATTCAGGCGTAAATACAGTACAGTAGTATGTTTATGCCGCTTCTGGCTCAATTATTTCATACGAATTTGGGAGCATGCCTACGCTACAGTCGGTAGTTTAAGTTAGTTGATAGGTTTGTAACATATAGATTGGACGGATAGAATGAGTGTGTGTGTGTGTGTGTGTGTGTGTGTGTGTGTGTGTCATTTTTAAAGTGTGTAGGTTCGTCTCGAGTCTGAGTTCATGATGCCGATGATCCGCGAGTGCGTGATGTAGGATACCGTAAACTCATGTTGTTGACTTGTGCAATGTTATGCTTTTGTTTATTTTATTTTTTAATGTAAACAAATTTTAAAACGCTTGACTCATATTACAGTTTTTAATGTAAACAAATTTTAAAACGCTGACTCAAGAAATATGCAGCTGTGTGCACGTCTACATCGTATACCCAAATAGAAACATGATTATGCATGTTCATTCTATTTGTGTTAATATGAGTATATATGAGTGTGTGCACGTACATAAGATCAAAAAGAACATTTTTTAAAGTAAACAAATACAAAATTTTGGGATGTGGTTATGTTTAATTAATTTTTTTTGTATGATTCAATGCGATATATTTCCGTTATGTGTGGTCCTTTTCTTGTTGACAAATGTGGGATAACGACATATTGCTGCTGTAAACAATAGCAGCGCTTTGTTATAAATAATAATAGCGCGACTCTTTATCATTTCTTACTCTTAAGCATAAGATCAATAAGAATATATTTTAATGTAAACAAATTTTAAAACGCTTGTCTCATATTACAGTTTTTAATGTAAACAAATACAAAATTTTGGGATGTCGTTATGTTTAATTAATTTTTTTTTTATGATTTAATGCGATATATTTCCGTTATGTGTGGTCCTTATCTTGTAGACAAATGTCGGATAACGACATATTGTTGCTGTAAATAATAACCGCGCGACTCCTTATGATGTCTTATTCTTAAGCATACGATCAATAAGAATATTTTTTTTAATGTAAACAAATTTTAAAACACTGACTCAAGAATTATGCAGCTGTGTGCATGTTTACATCGTATACCTAAATAGAAACATGATTGTGCATGTTCATTTTATTTGTGTTTATATGAGTATATATGAGTGTGTGCATGTTTCCTCATTTACATACCACAGTATAAATTGTGAGCATTTTTTATGATTTTTAATTATTATACAACTGTATATTTAATATAAATAGGGATTCTAAATGGAACTTTTCAATAGTCGTATTTTGAAAATAATAGTGAAAACATACCAAGCAGTTCCTCTAGAAACGTGAAAAAGGAAAAAAAACTAAAAAATGAACACAGTGTCTGGTCTTAATAAACTCAGTTTGAAGCAGTACGAGAAGGAAGCAATATGTTTAAAGGATATACCTATAGATGACATCAATCCAATCATTAAATGTAATAGAGTGAATACTAAATTCGGGGAAAGGATAATGCTCGAGTTAGAAAAAAATGTGGTCTTTCTCCCTCAAAAATATTTAAGGATGACAGGAGATCAAATTGAAGAACTCTGTAAAGGCAATTTTTATTTAAAAAAAA
This sequence comes from Sarcophaga variegata, assembly GCA_932273835.1. Lineage (NCBI taxonomy): Eukaryota > Metazoa > Arthropoda > Insecta > Diptera > Sarcophagidae > Sarcophaga > Sarcophaga variegata. The sequence goes on from OW026359.1 coordinate 40,351,028, forward strand.
TTAAATAAGGAATTACTAATTATACTTTACAATTTGGAATGTATGAAATTTAAATAAAGAATACAAATAGAAAAATAAAACTCTAAAGCAATATTTGTTATTATTCCAGTTTTATTAGGGGTATGACAACATCTATAAAACAAGAACCGCAACAGCAAAATAGATTTATAATTGTTGATGTGCAAGGAATTTTCATTGGGGATAAATTTCATGCAAAAGAAGTCTGCGTTTCAATATCAGATTTTGAAATCCGAACGTTTCTCATTTCAACGTTGGAAAAACATTCAGAACTAACTAATAAGGATATTAAGGTCAATAATTGGCTATTTAACAATTTTCATGGCATACATTGGAATAAAGGTTACTCTGCACTACAAGATGTGATAGATTACTTAACAACTACTTTGAAAAAAAGGGAACAACTATACTCTGTCATATATGTTAAAGGATATGATAAAATTAAGTGGTTAATAGATCTTCTTAAAGGAGAAATAGAAATATGTGTAATTAATTTAAATGAACTGAACTGTCCTAATATAAGAACTTTATATAAATCTAATACTAATCTAAATACTTGTGAAAATCACTATAATTGTGATCGAATTTGTGCTGGAAAAAATACCATTTTATTTAGAAATTTCGTAAAGTTAATTCTTAATACAGAAAACTCTATTCCAAACATTTGAAAACATTAACTATAAACCATTTTAAAAATATGTTAATATCGTTTAGTTAATCATTACTCTCTGTTCAGAGTACATCGTCCCGCACTAACACGACCTGCTATTGACTTTTTAAAGAAGGAGAAAAAATGGTGACATCAGCTGAGTTAGAGGATATATTATATAGACATAGTAATCAAATTGATAAACAACATGTTGATTTATTTTTAAAGATTATTAATGAACTAAGGCTATACAATATTAGTAAAATAAGTTATCCATTTTTATGTATTAATAATGTCATACATTTGTATTATTGTGAAAAAATTTACTCAGAATCTTTTGACATTTGTCGATGTCAAACATTTTATGAAAAATATATGATAACGCAAAAACTTTTCAATCTGTATAAACGAATATTTAACTATTATTATGTTCCATAGATATATGTATTGTATTGTACAAAATAACAAAGAAAAAAAAAATGAAATAAAATACACATAAGAAAAAAAATTATTTTGTTTTAATTAATCTCTTTATTATAGCGATGGGGTGATTATTTTTAAAAATAAGAATTCAGATGTGGTTAAGTTTTTTTTTTCTTCATTTATTATATAATTTCTTCGTTCGAATTTATTGAAAATTACAATTTATTGAAAACACAATTTTTACATTTAGTAAGATTATAAAAATTAATTATATTTTTAACTTCATTTTCAGCTTGATATAGTCTATGTTTATAAAAAGTACAGGGGCATGTGTCAGGACCACATGTGCTGTTTTCATTCGACCATTCGCAATCCTCGAAATGTTCACCATGCCTATTTTTTATTCTTTTCAGGTTGTCTACATACTCCAGTTGTGTTTGTATGTTGATCAGTTTAGTTTTATCTGTATCAGAAATTATGTGTGAGAATGATTTTAAAAAGTTGTATATATCCTTTAAAATCATTTTATGTTGATGGTTTTATTATTTATATGATTTAAAATCGCTCGTAAAAAATAACTCCTCTCGTCTTTAGGGTTATTTATTTCAGCACCGGTGTCTATATCCCTCTCGTGTTCGGGATCGTACTGAAAACAGTAGATGTTAAGGTTGATATTTATATTTTAATCTCTTCTGTACGATAAGATGGACACACAGTAATGTTAGACAATAAACCAAATTTACTCTTTATATACCTACGCAAATTTTAAAATTTCGTAATATTGTGAAATTAAAAGAATATTTTTTATTTTTTTTTTTATATCTTTTTTATTTATATAACATATAAAATATTCAGAGTTACATATACATTTACAATATTTTCTTTACTTCATTTGTAAGAGGTACATATTCAAACATTCTATCATGTATAATTAAACAATATGCAGACGTGTTAAGTGGTATGTTTTGTTGTGTCTTCAATTCGATTCGTATATCAATAGGTCCAGTTTTTACGGCTTCATTTTGATGTGTTACATCTAGAACAATTATTGGTGCAATTGTCTTAAAACTATCTCGTTTTAGTAAGGGTTGCGAGGGGCGTGAATAATAACTTTCTTGAAATCTTGAATACATATGATATAGTAGAGCGAACCGATTTCTATCAAATTTAAGATTTAAATCATCGTAGGGATACGACTCTGAGTTGAGATGAACTTTAACGTCGGTTAGATCACAATGTATAAATTTGTTAGAGCTATTTCGAAATGCTATTAACAGAAATCGAGGTCTTTCATTTTCATGAGCAAGCTTAACATTCCATAATATTGTATTGCTTTCGGGAAGAGAGGGGTAATAATACACATCCCAACTTCTAAACGATATGTTCAAAGGTCGACGACTGTTGATAGTTTTATACATTTCCAGTTTATAGGCATCAGCAAGTTGAACATGTGGTACTTTCCATGTTATATTTAAAATCGATAGTTTACATTTTTCACCTGATATATTTGATTTAAAGACTTGAGAATCATCTTTAGATCGGAGAAGAATTAATTCGTGTTTGGAATTAACTATTATCTTATTGTAATCTTCTGCAAATCCGAGTAACATTTTTAATGGAACACAAAAATTAAAACCTCCAGTAATGAGCGAAAGATCAGATTCATTGATTGGTGACCATCCTGCATTTACTAATGCATCACTTTCGAATTGATTTAATGAAATATAGTTCTTAATATCCGTTGTTATACCCAGATGACGTGTACGATCAATTTCTACACCATTTATCTCATAACGAATTTCATCGAACAGATAGGACATACAGTTGTTTAAGAGTTTTAATGATGGAGAGACTGTAGAATCGTCTTTTGTTGCAAATCCTTCTATGTATAGAAAACTTTCACTTGGTAGAACTAACAAATCTTGGTTTTGAATTGATATACGAATTTCATCGTTATTCTTAAATGATTGTAGATATGATGTATAACTATGATATTCTTTCTTGATGATTGAATTATCAAAATTTGGTTGTTGTAGTATGTTAATTATACTCATTTTTGTTTTAGTTTGAAACCAAGTTGTTTTAGAAATTCACGATTATGTCTACTGAGATTCTGTGTCCTCTGTTTTTGTGTATTCTTTTTTATTTGTGATAATTTTTTAAAATCTTCAGATCTTGTTGCTGTTTTTATTGCTGGAGATGGGTGTAACGTTTTTGATTGCGATACTGATAATAAATTGTTGTTGTTGTTGTAGGAATTGTTTTTACTATTAAAATTAATCATTCCTTCAGAGGTTTCAAATGTAATCTAATAGATATTTTTTCTCCGCGAAAATTAATAAGGTTTCCGTCCTGATCGGCTACTTTTAGAACAATGGTGTTGATTGATCTAGCATTAACTGGTAAATAAATGACGTTTGCTGGTGCTTCTGTTATTTTATAGCCAGGACTCACGTTAAGCGAAAATTGATGTAGAGTGTGAGCAGAAACGTTATTTATATAGGATCCGCTGACAATATTACACTCAATTAAAATAGTGTTTATTTTTGTAATATCTATTGTTTTGTCTGATTTATGCTCTTCACCAGGCTTTAGAACTCTCTTACTAAATCCAAGTAGTGTTCCAATTGATCTCTCTTTATCGAAAAATATCGTATCAATTGTGCTCTCTATGTAGGTTTGTAGTGTGTTATAATTTGATTGAATATTAAGTTTTCCTTTTACATTCAACTTTTTATATTTTCTAAATAGAAAATCAGCTAAGTCTGAAAATTCATATGATCCCACAGGAATTTCTATAATATGGTTACCAATATGAAACAAATTGTTATCATAATCAATATTCGGAATTGAGTGATATGTATCAAAACTTATTAGACCGCAAACATAATTTGATTCAAGCACAATGGGTGGAAAATAGTCAGCAACTAGTTTTGATGTATTTCCGTTCAGAGTTAATGTTATGGACATCTTAACGTATACCTTGAGAATGAATAATTTTCAAATATTACAGTGTTTTTATAATGATATTGATGACGCTGCTGAAGTATTATTTGAATTTATCCAAGAATTGTGATTTGATGAAAATCCCAACCATTTAACATACAACATATTTCCTCTCCTCTTTAATACTTTTTCAACTAAATATGTTTGAGTGTATTTTGTTTTCAAAAGTTCATATTCATAAAATCCACCTTTAATTTCACTACCACGATAGTCTTCTAAAATGTAAGTATTGGGATTTGTATTCCTTATATTTTTGATTTTGAAGATTTCTGTAGTCCAATTTGGTGTATATCCTTTTTCAAATACATGTTTATATTTGCTTATACGAACATGATCACCAATTTTAAACTTAGGTCTCCTAAAAACCTTTAAGTTATTGTAGACGGTATCCAAAAGAGTTTTTTCATTGAAAGAGTTCACTTCATTTGGTGTCATTTTAATTGTTCTATGAAGTGTATTATTATATTTATCTATTAGTTCTTGATATATGTTTATCCATTTGTAAGTTCCTTGAAAGCTAAACTCTTTCCACATCATCCCTTTCAATGTTCTATTAAATCGTTCAACTATTGATGCTTTCAAAGAACTATATGTTGAATAGTGATTAATTTTATGAGATTGCATTAAATGTTGGAATTGATTATTAAAGAACTCTCTACCATCATCGGTTTGCAGGTTTTTCGGTTTTCGCTTTGCTGTATCGAATACACTTTTCATAGCAGCCGTTACGTTCTGTGCACCTTTATTTTTAACAGCAACAGCCCAGGCTTTTTTTGAAAAAGTATCTATAACTGTTAGAAGATAACGATATCCATTATTATATGTTTCATAGCTTCCCATTTCTACTAGATCAGCTTGCCATAAATCATCAATTCCCTTCACTACAACTCGTCTTCTTTTGAAATTTTTTCTAGCTTGTTTGTGTAATTCTTCTACTATTTGTCTTTTGTCTGCATTCAAATCCATATTATTTATATGTGTATGTATGTGTGTGTGTGTGTGTGTAAGTATATTTTATTCGATTTTTAGTTTTTCCTTTCAGTGAATGTTTTGAATAGATATTCTTCAATATGATTTAACCTTTGATTATAGATATTAATTCTCTTTAAAACTTCAATTTCAATTTTCTTGAAAGCTTCGTTAAACACTTTCATTTCACTTTCAATTTTATTGAATTTCTCTGTAATTTTATTTCTGTATTCAATATTTCCATTATAGTTTTCCTGCTTAGAATCTATTATTGCCTTCTCAACATAGTTATCAAGAGCTTTTTCAAGTTTCTCCATATAGTCTTTTATTTTCTCAATTTTTACAGATTGTTCGCTAATTTTATTTTTAACATCATTACTCATTATTTCTTGATTGTGTATAATTGAAGTATTAACATTATCTTCGAATACTTTCATTTCATTGTCATGCTTTAGATAAACATTTTCAATCTCACTTTTTAAATTGTTTATTTGATCAACTAGATCATCATATATTTGTGTTATATATTTTTTGATTACAATATTTTTGTTTTTATAATTATATTTATTAAAACTTTCTCCAAATTTATTAATATAAGACATCTCTTTCACTCTTCTAATAAATTATGTTAGATTCTTTAAGTTCTTCGATAATAGAGATTATTTCGTTTTGATGATTGTTGTGACCAGCACCTTCCGATGAGAGAAGTAAACGTAGTCTGTCAACTAATTCATTAGGATCATCCCAATATATATAGTTTGATTTCCGATTATCTAGTGATTTTAGCAATAATCCACTGCCTTTTGTTGAAATTTTTGTTGTTGTTTTGAATAAATGTTTAATTATTCGTCTATATTTGAAGGCTCGTGTTCCTTTCACTTGTTCCTTAGATTCATAACGACGTCTATGTGCATTGGTATGAATTAAAATCTCTTTATATTTCTTTAAATCATTTTTAGTATAATGGAGAGGTTTTGTATGAAATACTAGTTCAAATAATCCAGGTGTCATTTTCAATTTCTTATTTCCTATCCGCATAGTATTATCTCTATTAAATATTAATTTTTCCTTGCCATATCTCCAACTTCCGTCTTCATCTTGATTAAGACCATAAATTTTATCCAATTGCTTATTATTAATAAGTAATTGAATATTTTCAAATAATGGAGAGTTTTTCGTTAGCTTTAAACTTTGTTTTCTTTTCAATTTTTTGATATATGTACTTGACACAGATCTATTAGGGTTATAGTTTTGTTCATCATCATTATCATCAGTTGACCTATTTCCATATTGAAAATCGTCACTAACACCATTTACGTTATAATAATCATCATCATCATCAATAGTGTTGTCTACATCCTTATGCTTATGTTCAAGTTTTGCGATGATTTTATTATCACCATTTACATCATCATTATCATCCTCGCCACCAAAAGTGTTGTCTATATACATATCCTTATGTTTATCTTCAAGTTTTCCGATGATTTTTTTAAGTGGTTTTGTTATTGGTTGAAAGGTATCTTCTAATAAATTAACTCTATCTATTTGATTCAGTTTAATATTTTTTAACTTTTCCTTTAGAACAGCTCTTGTCTTCACAAGATCTTCTAACATTTTATTATGGTCATTTTTAGACATTATAATAATTTTTTTATTTGATTTAATCTGGTTATGATCTGCTTGCTATCTGCTCACGATCTGCTTTATATCTGGTTGCGATCTGCTTGCAATCTGGTTATGATCTGCTTGCTATCTGCTCACGAACTGCTTTATATCTGGTTACGATCTGCTTTATATCTGGTTACGATCTGCTTGCTATCTAATATCAAATAACATATCATAGTTCTATGAAACTATCAAATCCTTTTCGATAACGTCCTTTATTTATTAAATCATCCTTGCTTACAACAAGAAATCCATATTTATCTTTCCAACACTCACTGCAAAGGTCAACAAATTGTTTAAAAGTCATATCACCAATAACATGATCATTATATATATGTTTTAAATTCATTTCATCCTGCTTAAATATTATAATCATATTTGCATTATCACGTATTAGATGTTTTGGAATTTTAGTATATGTTTGACACAGGTAAAAGCAATCAATAAATTTATGTCTTCCCATACAGAAGTAGTCTCTTATACTATTTTGTTTCTCACAAATAACATCATCGAATATTATTATAGAATGTGGATAAGCTTTTGCTGGACTTAGAACTTCTTCATTTTCCGAAAACGTAAATAGATTAATTTCTTTTATCGGTTTAATTAATTTTCTTAGATAGTAATATTTTGGTTGATATAATGATTTCGAGTATAAATAGATGTTTTTAAATCTCAATCCGTTAGGACTTTCAATTAGACTTATCATCACATTAGTTTTACCACAATTCGATGGTCCCACTATCAATGCACGAATCGAATTCGGTAATAATGTATTGTGTACAACTGTTTTATCTCTTGATTGAGATGATTCATCAATATTTCTTATAATAATTTGTTTTGTTTGTTTAACTAGCTTCATGTTGACTGACATACTGAAACAGTGATCGTATAAATTGATGTATATATAGGAAATCGTCTTGATTTCAGATATTTTTTGCTAGAGATATAAAACTAACGAAAAAAGGGTTATAATCTACAGTCAAAGCAAAAACCCAGTCAGTGTAAGATGAGAAGAGGACTTGTAAACAACTTAATAAATAAATTACCTGTTGAATTACATTTGCCTGGTTATCAGTTTTGTGGACCTGGTACAAAACTTGAAAAACGTTTAGCAAGAGGAGATAAGGGTATAAATTTGTTAGACGCAGCTTGTAGAGAGCACGATATTGCATATTCACAATCAAAAGATATAGACACAAGACATCAAGCAGATCAAATATTAGCTCAAAAAGCCTGGCAACGAGTTAAATCTAAAGATAGTGATATTAAAGAACGTGCTGACGCGTGGTTTGTGACAAACACTATGAAAGCTAAAGTGAAATTTGGATTAGGTATGAAGGAGCAGAGACATAAGAAAAGAAAGAATTCGAAAAGAACGAGAAAAGGAAATATGAATAAATGTAATAAGAAATTATTCACTGCTACTGTGAGAAAAACTTTGAAACAATTGAAAGAACAGAAACCCCTTGATATAAATGATGCTGTTAAAATAGCTCAAAAGACTATTCATTCAAATTTTAAAGGGAAAAAGCGAGCAGACATTATAATACCGAGAGTTATACCTGTACCGAAAATTGGAGGATTTCTTCCACTTATTCCCGTACTAGCGGCATTGTCAGCGCTTGGTGGTTTAGCAAGTGGAGGATCCGCTATTGCCAAAGCAGTAAATTCTATCAAAAATGGAAAAGAACAATTGGCGGAAGCTAACCGTCACAATAGATATATGGAATCAATTGCAATGGGTAAAGGGGTATATCTCAAACCATATAAAACTGGATATGGTCTCTACTATAGTCCAGCTCCAAAAAACTACTAGATAACCTACCCAATCGTTCGCTAACAGATTTGGATTTGAATAAATATGGAAAACATCTTAAATACTTTAGGGGTGTTTTCATGCGTGATTCTTTACCTAAAAAACCACTCAAACAAGAATGCGGCATTGTTAATTTAGATGATTCAAAAGGTATGGGAACACATTGGGTAGCATATTATAAAAACCACAACTATAAAGAATATTTTGATAGCTTTGGAGACTTACAACCACCACTTGAGATTGTCAACTACTTAAAATTTCCCATTGAATATAATTATGAACGAAAACAAAAATTTAATACATTTAATTGTGGGCACTTGTGTTTAAAATTTTTATTCAATAAATATAAATTGAAATGAAATAAAAAAATTGTTTTATTTATATACATATAATATATTCTTTATTTATTATTTCATATTATTTATACATTACATTTCTTATGAACTACTTAATCTATATATTTAAATTTAAAAACATTTCATCATCATCGTCTTTCATAAATTCTCCATATGAATTTAAATTTAAAAACATTTGATCATTATCGTCTTGCATAAATTCTCTATATGAATTTAAATTTGATGATGATGATGTTGATGGAGAATTTATTTTGTAATGTCCCCAGGCGTATGTGTCAACATTATTTTCACATATAAATCTCTTATCGTCTAAATAACTTAAAGTTAATTTACTTATATATTGTGTGTATACTTGATGAATCTTAGATCTAAACACATACATAGAATCATGATACAGCTTTTTCTCTAGTAGACATTTTCTAAAATCATTAATACTTAGCCTAGATGTTACACTATTTTTAACGCCTTTAATTTTTTTAATTTCTTTGTCTACTCTATCTATTTTGACGGAATACATTTTAGCTCGCAAACCAATGAATTCCCTAATAACTTTTCCATTACATTCATCTTTCATCATACCCAATACTTTTTTATTCATCAAGGGGAAATTATATGGATTGTCTTTTGAATAAGCAGATGTATCGAAATGTGTTGGAATATCATTTCTAATATCATCATACATATCATTTGTTTTCACATCATATATAAATGAATCGGTATCCATATAACAGAGATTAATATTATTAAGATATTTTGGTTTCATATAATCGTAATGAAAATTATACATTTTCCATTTTGATAATTCTAGAACTGAAAAACCAATATAAATGGGTTTATTATATTCCGTTTTCACTCTACTCATTTCAACGGCAACCATTTCTTCAGTAATTTCAATACAACTATGAAAATTTGGTTTCGCAATTAGTGATCTGGCTCCTAATCGTTTTCTTCTATTTTCCCATCCAATTACTATTTTGATGTCTTTTCTCTTATCCACATTTTCCATAGTCTTACCATAGACTGCATTATTGAGTAATTTGAAAAAGTTTTGTTCAAATGTGTTTTTAGCCAATGTTCTATGATGGTTATTTACATCAATATATTTTTTTAACCAATTCGATTGATTAAATTGCAGAATTCTATGAATTTTCTTCAAAATTAAACCATGTTGAATGCATTGCTGAAGATTGCGGTAATGTATTATGTAATTCTTTTTGTCATTTAAGTCTGTTATTAATTTTCTATGTTTCATATTCTCAATTTTCTTATTTTCAGCACAGAATGGAAAATCACTATGGTGATCGTGCAATACAGTTGGATATTGCAAATCTACTTCTAAAATATAACCAAATTCTGAATCTTCTTCTATAGTAGTTACATTGAAGTCGTTACAGTTGTCAAGCCATTTAAAATTTTTATAGGGGAGATATTGAGACATTGCATAACCATATAAATTATTTACATCTAAATACATAAGATAATTTGATTCTTTTGTTGAATCATAGTCACTAACGTGTTTATTATTAGCGGTCACATGTCGCTTACTGCATTGAACAATACCTCCCCTAATACCCTTCATAACGAAATTGTACATATTGATATCTGTCAATAATTCCAACTCAATTTCAGTTGTTTTCAACATTGCATCCCAGGATAAACCTGGTGTAGTATAATATAGACAGGGGTCTACATTGTAAATGTTTTTACAAACCTTGCGGAAATTTTCAAATACATCACAAAGCAATAGGACATCAACTTTTAAATATAATAGAAGATAATCTAAAAGTTTCTTACATTTGAATGTATTCCAAACTTTTTCAGCGTGTTCATAATCATCTACGCTACACGACTCATTAGTAAGTTTATTAAAGAAACATGATCGGGGTGGTAGTCCTGTTTCTTCAAGACGGTTGACTGAATCTAGATAGTCATATGGAAAGACACCTTTACGTTTCATTAAACTAAATTCATTGGGAGTTTGATAACTTGATTTTACTGTCAACAGATCATTATCTGATAAATATCCCGCTAGTTTTTCCAAACTTGATGGCATAAACCGACAAGAATCTAGAAAAGGTAGTTCTATAGTATTTTTTTCATCTACATTAATCTTTTTCGATATAGATACATATAGTTCTTTGTTTAAGGGAATTACATTTATATCACCTTCAATAGAAGAAAGTTCTCTTACGAACAAATGACAATCATATGATGAAAGATTATGAAAGAATATAGGAATAAAATTTGCTATTTGATACTCTAAATTACATTTGTTATGTGCCGGTCCTCTATATTCACCTGTTAAGTGACAATGATCGGCTACTCGATCTACAGGAGATAAAATTTGTTTACAAATGTGACAAATTGTATCCTCTTTCTGTCTAATCTGTTGAGAAGGTGTTAAGGTATTCATTGGTTTTACGATACTTAAATAATTCACATATAAATCTTTACAATCTTTAACTAAATTTACGAAGAAATGTTTTGGTGCATCATCACCACTGTATATGTTAAATTTATCTAAACTACTGTTAAATGAACATTTGATGTAATAACTATAAGCAAATGGAATATGTTTTTGTATTGAATTAACATTAGTTGAATTTTGAATATTAATTGTTTCTAGAATACATTCAAAATCAGCGTAGACTACAAAAGGTACATCCATTTGCTTTTTGAAATTTTTAAAACTTACGATATTATTGTCTACAGAGGGTAGTCTGGTTACAATTTTGTTGCATTCATCTTTGTGTTTGATCAGCGCCGTTTCACTCTGAAAATGTATTAAACAAGTGTTACATACATGTATCTTATGTTTATGTTTTGTTAATTGACTGTTTATTAATCTGTAATTAAATTGAAAGTGAAACAATTTTATATTAATATAATTTTTTTTTTTAACATAAAATTATTATTGATTTACCTTGAAATATTTTTAATCCATACGTAATGGAATCTCTCACCATCTTCTAGTAATAACAAATTAACGTGCTTAGCTTTTTCTTTTATACTGCAATAGTAGGGTCCGACTATCTCGTTGTTGTCATTCAAACCAAACACGTTCACGCTAATATCGGGATTTTTCATTTCAAAATCTTTGATTTTATTCGTTGGTAGCGGAAAAGTCAAATATTCAAAATTTAAAACAATGCCATTTTCCAAAGTGATAATGTCATCATTAATGTTATTAATTTTGTATGATGTGGTTCTATTAGAATTGTTATTAATCGGATACAATGCTGATATAACAGCCCACTTGAAACAATACTCATCGTTATTTTGAACATTGATGCATGCGTGCTTCGTTTGTATTGGGGTTGGTAGAGGGATATACTGCGAACCTTTTAGACACTGATATTTATTTATATTAATTTCTATCCGTAATATCTGTATTAACGTCCATCCGCTATCACGTTCCTGGAATTCACTCATTTTTTTAACAATGATATCACATTGTGTTTTGTAAATATTGAGGAGATCGTCTGCAGTTGATGATGAGAGATTAATTATTACCATTTTAGTTTGATGCGATTTTACTTCAATATAACATGAATCCTCCTCTTCTTTTACCAGCATGTATTCACAAAAAATCTCCAGATTGAATTTTATATTATCATGTTTCTGAATCACATCACTTAACAGCTTAACCACTTTGAATTTAATTCCCGATAAAAAGTTCTCAGGTATTAAATTCGTTTCCACATTATTTTCAATCAAATATGTAATGATGCGATTATTAAACACTGATCTAACACATTTAACTTCATCGTCATCAATATCAACACCATTAACATCATTCAGGATTTTATTAGCACAATTAAGTTTGTGATCATTTGTTCTAATATGTTGATGCCAATTTGTCTTTGAAATACGTTGATTACAGTCCGTACAATTAACAGTCTTAATAGTTTCTCCTCCATCTCCAATTTTAGAATGTTGTAAAATATGTTGTTGATAATTCAGTTGGTTTGAGAAATACTTATTGCAAAGTATGCATTTAAATGATGTGGATGGTCCATCATGATACAATCTATGATGTCTTCTTAAATTCCTGTTCACAGTGAATACTTTTTTACAAACTTCACAAATAAATCCAGACATTTTTTCTTTTTAAATTTTACACTTGAAAATATAACTTGCTATCAATTTCTGGCACAAGAATGACATCTAAATTCTGATAACAACTCAATTTATACTCTGGGATGTAAATGAGGAAACATGCACACACTCATATATACTCATATTAACACAAATAAAATGAACATGCACAATCATGTTTCTATTTAGGTATACGATGTTAACGTGCACACAGCTGCATAATTCTTGAGTCAGCGTTTTAAAATTTGTTTACATTAAAAAAAAAATATATATATTCTTATTGATCTTATGCTTAAGAGTAAGAAATGATAAGGAGTCGCGCGGCTATTATTTACAGCAACAATGTGTCGTTATCCGACATTTGACTACAAGAAAAGGACCACACATAACGGAAATATATCGCATTGAATCATACAAAAAAAATTAATTAAACACAACCACATCCCAAAATTTTGTATTTGTTTACATTAAAAACTGTAATATGAGACAAGCGTTTTAAAATTTGTTTACATTAAAATATATTCTTATTGATCTTATGCTTAAGAGTAAGAAATGATAAAGAGTCGCGCTATTATTATTTATAACAAAGCGCTGCTATTGTTTACAGCAGCAATATGTCGTTATCCCACATTTGTCAACAAGAAAAGGACCACACATAACGGAAATATATCGCATTGAATCATACAAAAAAAAATTAATTAAACATAACCACATCCCAAAATTTTGTATTTGTTTACTTTAAAAAATGTTCTTTTTGATCTTATGTACGTGCACACACTCATATATACTCATATTAACACAAATAGAATGAACATGCATAATCATGTTTCTATTTGGGTATACGATGTAGACGTGCACACAGCTGCATATTTCTTGAGTCAGCGTTTTAAAATTTGTTTACATTAAAAACTGTAATATGAGTCAAGCGTTTTAAAATTTGTTTACATTAAAAAATAAAATAAACAAAAGCATAACATTGCACAAGTCAACAACATGAGTTTACGGTATCCTACATCACGCACTCGCGGATCATCGGCATCATGAACTCAGACTCGAGACGAACCTACACACTTTAAAAATGACACACACACACACACACACACACACACACACACACACACACACACACTGCCATCAGGCAATCGTGATGACGGTTACTGGGCGCAACACGAGAGGAAACGGATTGCCGAAGTTTACGGGACCTAAATGGAAGGACTCCCGCTTTGACGAGGAGACGTATAGATTGATGTTGTCGTCTTTTCATACGACTGGCAGCACGGTCGAGGAATTAGTGAGCGGCGTATACGAAATGCTCAACACTGCATGTGATGCTGCTATGCCTAGGAGAACTGTGTGTAGGGGACGTTCCCCCTGCTACTGGTGGAATAACGAGATTCGAAGACTGCGGTCGGCGTGCTTTGGGGCGAGAAGACGGGCCCAGCGCACGAGAGGAAGACCGACATGGGAAGTCGAACGGGCTTCATATGAAGATCTAAGGCGTCAACTTAGAAGAGCCATTAAAAGGAGCAAGAAACTATCCTTTCAGCGGATATGTCAGGAAGCTGACATCAATCCTTTTGGGACGGCGTACAGAGTCGTCTGCAAGAGAATCGGTGCTCGAGAACAGCCTAAACTAGGTTGTCCAGTTTTGCTACGGGGGATCATTGGTACATTATTCCCACGTGGCCAGTAGTATGTTTATGGCGTTTCGGGGGCACTTATTTCATACAAAATTTGGCTCATGCATAGCTGTAAAAGAGTAAGAACATTGTAGAATTGTGAAATGAATTGTGTGCGATCGGTCTTTAGGTTTGTAACATGTATTATGAAAAGGTATTGCTTTTTAATGTGTATGTGTGTGTTAAAATTTGGGAAGATGCATATCTGGAAAAGAATTAAATCATTTTAATTTTCAATTTTTCCCTACAAATTTGGGATCATACCTGCTTTTTCTTCTTGATTTTATTTGTATTGCTTTTCAAACGAATGGTTGGACGGACAGAATGAGTGCGTGCACGTTTCCTCATCTACATCTCAGAGTATAGAAAGACTGTGAAAATGTATACACGTATGTATGAATGTTTGGACGGACAGAATGAGTGTGTGCGTAACATGTAATGCGTATGATCGTTTTTTAATAGTAAATTCTTGACACGTATTATCATACTCAATGCTGAAAAAATAGAAAAGGGATCTGCACCAATATAGTTGTTGTGTGTTTTTTATTTTTTTTTTTGTATATTTAATTAGAAGGATCTTTAATTTTAAATGTGATAAGAAAGAGTAGGTTGGTTGTGCGGTTATTTTTTATTTTTTGTGTGATTTAATTTGAAGGATCTGTAATTTTAAGATGATAACAAATTCTTGGCACGTATTGTTCATGATCACAGGTAGAAGAAGTAGAAGTATAAACTAATAAGAAAGGGTAGGTTGGATGTGCGGTTGTTTTTAATTTGATGAGAAAGAAATGTATAGTTGTGCCTGTGGGTTTTTTTTTTTTTTTTTCACGTATAAGTATAAGTAATATCTGTTTTCACTAATTGAATTTACTGATTGATCTACAACACCCCAAAGTATAAATAGACTTGTTTTTAAGGATTTAGAATTTTTTAGTTTTACTGTTTTAAATAAATGAAATTATAGAATAAAGGGATTAATTAAAACAAATTAGTTTTTTATTTTTTGAAAATTTTATTACATATTTCTTTTTTTCAGATTTTTACAGATTCGAATTTAAAAATACGTTTATACAGATTAAATAGCTTAAGCGTTAACAAATATTGTGTATAGAATGTTTGGCATCTGCAAATGTCAAAAGATTCTGAATAAGTATTTTCACAATAATACAAACGTATGACATATTAATAAATAAAAATGGATTACTTATTTTACTAATGTTACATATTCTTAGTTCATTTATAAGTTTCATAAATAAATCTATATGCTCTTTATCAATCTGCTTACTATGTTTTATTAATAGTTCTTCCAATTCAGCTGATGTTACCATTTTTGTTACCCTTCTTTAAAAATTTAATAGTAGGTTGTGTTAGTGCGGGACGATGTACTCTGAATTATTTCATTTTAATTTATATTTATTGAATAAAAATTTTAAACACAAGTGCCCACAATTAAATGTATTAAATTTTTGTTTTCGTTCATAATTATATTCAATAGGAAATTTTAAGTAGTTGACAATCTCAAGTGGTGGTTGTAACTTTCCAAAGCTATCAAAGTATTCCTTATAGTTGTGGTTTTTATAATATGCTACCCAATGTGTTCCCATACCATTTGAATCATCTAAATTAACAATGCCGCATTCTTGTTTGAATGGTTTTTCAGGTAAAGAATCACGCATGAAAACACCCCTAAAATGTTTCAGATGTCTTCCATATTTATTCAAATCCAAATCTGTTAATGGGCGATTGGGAAGGTTATCTAATAGTTTTTTGGAGCTGGACTATAATAGAGACCATATCCAGTTTTATATGGTTTGAGGTACAACCCTTTACCCATTGCAATTGATTCCATATATCTATTATGACGGTTAGCTTCAGCCAATTGTTCTTTTCCATTTTTGATAGCATTTACTGCTTTGACAATAGCGGATCCTCCACTTGCCAAACCACCAAGCGCTGACAATGCTGTTAGTACGGGAATAAGTGGAAGAAATCCTCCAATTTTCGGTACAGGTATAACTCTCGGTATTATAATGTCTGCTCGCTTTTTCCCTTTAAAATTTGAATGAATAGCCTTTTGAGCTATTTTAACAGCATCATTTATATCAAGGGGTTTCTGTTCTTTCAATTGTTTTAAAGTTTTTCTCACAGTAGCTGTGAATAATTTCTTATTACACTTATTCATTTTTCCTTTTCTTTTCTTATGTCTCTGCTCCTTCAAACCTAATCCAAATTTCACTTTAGCTTTCATAGCGTTTGTCACAAACAACGCGTTAGCACGTTCTTTAATATCACTATCTTTAGATTTAACTCGTTGCCAGGCTTTTTCAGCTAATATTTGATCTGCTTGATGTCTTGTGTCTATATCTTTTGATTGTGAATATGCAATATCGTGCTCTCTACAAGCTGCGTCTAATAAATTTATACCCTTATCTCCTCTTGCTAAACGTTTTTCAAGTTTTGTACCAGGTCCACAAAACTGATAACCAGGTAGATGTAATTCAACAGGTACTTTATTTATTAAGTTGTTTACAAATCCTCTTCTCATCTTACACTGGCTGGGGTTTTGTTTTGACTGTAGATTATAACAAATTTTTTCGTTACTTTTATACCTCTTCGCAAAAATAGCTGAAATCAAGACGATCTCCTATATATACAGCAATTTATATGATTTCAGTATGTTAATTTTTTGATATTGATTTTGATCTGCTTTGTATCTAATCACGATCTACTTTACATCTGATCACGATCTGCTTTGTATCTGCTCACGATCTACTTTATATCTGATAACGATCTACTTTTTTGGTTTTGTCTATTTTATTTTAATTTTTTTTATTTTTTTTTTTTTTTTTTTGACATTACCATGTTTTAGGTATACATGTTCTACCTCAATGTTTAAATTGTTTATTTGATCAGCTAGATCATCATGTATTTGTGTTATATGTTTTTCGATTACGATATTTTTGTTTTTATGGTTATATTTATTAAAACCTTCTCCAAATTTATTAATATAAGACATTTCTTTCACTCTTCTAATAAATTATGTTAGCTTCTTTAAGTTCTTCGATAATAGAGATTATTTCGTTTTGATGATTGTTGTGACCAGAACCTTCCGATGAAAGAAGTAAACGTAGTCTGTCAACTAGTTCATTAGGATCATCACAATGTATGTAATTTGATCTCAGATTATTTTGTAATTTTAGCATTAAACCACTGCCTTTTGTTAAAATGTTTGTTGTTGTTTCGAATAAATGTTTAATTATTCGTATATATTTGAAGGCTCGTGTTCCTTTCACTTGTTCATTAGGTTCATAGCGACGTTTATGTGCATTGGTATGAATTAAAATCTCTTTATATTTTTTCAAATCATTTTTAGAATAATGGAGAGGTTTTTTATGAAATACTAGTTCAAATAATCCAGGCGTCATTTTCAATTTCATATTCCCTATCTGCATAGTATTATCTCTATTAAATATTAATTTTTCCTTGCCATATCTCCAACTACCGTCTACATCTTGATTAAAACCATAAATTTTATCCAATTGCTTATTATTAATAAGTGTTTGTATATTTTCAAATAATGGAGAGCTTTTCGTCAGCTTTAAACATTGTTTTCTTTCCAAGTTCTTGATACATGTACTTGATACAGGTCTATTATGGTCATAGTTTTTTTCACCATCATTATCATCAGTTGAAATATTTTCATACTGAAAATCGTTATTATCACCGTTTACATCATCATAATCATCGTCATCATCAATAGTGTTGTCTATATCTTTATGCTTATCTTCAAGTTTTCCGATGATTTCATTATCACCATTTACGTCATAATAATCTTCCTCATCATCAATAGTGTTGTCTGTATCCGTATGCTTATCTTCGAGTTTTCCAATGATTTCATTATCACCATTTACGTCATAATAATCTTCGTCATCATCTATAGTGTTGTCTACATCCTTATGCTTATATTCAAGTTTTGGGATGTTTTCATTATCATCATTTACATCATCATGATCATCGTCATCATTAATAGTGTTGTCTATATCCTTATATTTATCTTTAAGTTTTCCAATGATTTTTTTAAGTGGTTTTGTTATTGGTTGAAAGGTATCTTCTAATAAATTAACTCTATCTATTTGATTCAGTTTAATATTTTTTAACTTTTTCTTTAGAACAGCCCTTGTCTTTACAAGATCTTCCAACACTTTATTATGGTAATTTTTAGACATTATAATAATTTTTTTATTGAATTTGATCTGGTTATGATCTGCTCGCTATCTGATTATGATCTGCTTTGTATCTGATTACGATCTGCTTTATATCTGATCACGAACTGCTTGCTATCTGGTCACGATCTGATTTATACCTGATCACGATCTGCTTGATGGCTTGTGTCTATATCCATTGATTTTGAGTACGCTATATCGTGCTTTCTACAATCTACATCCAATAAATTATTCCTTTATTTCCTTTATTCTTGCTATTCGTTTTGAAGTTTTGTATCAGATCCACAAAACTGATAAACAGGTGGATGTAATTCAACATATAATTTGTTTATTAAGTTGTCTACAAATCTTCTTCCAATCTTACACTGATTAGGTGTTTTTCTTTTGACTGTAGTTTATAACCATTTTTTTTTCATTACTTTCATACCTCTTCGCATGAAACACTACACCAGCTATACTAGCAAGCTGTACTAGCTATACTAGCAAGCTATACAATCTGTACTAGCTATACTAGCAAGCTGTACTAGCTATACTAGCAAGCTATACAATCTGTACTAGCTATACTAGCAAGCTGTACTAGCTATACTAGCAAGCTATACAATCTGTACTAGCTATACTAGCAAGCTGTACAATCTGTACTAGCTATACTAGCAAGCTATACTAGCAAGCTGTACAATCTGTACTAGCTATACTAGCAAGCTGTACTAGCTATACTAGCAAGCTGTACAATCTGTACTAGTTATACTAGCAAGCTGTACTAGCTATACTAGCAAGCTATACAATCTGTACTAGCTATACTAGCAAGCTGTAGTAGCTATGTCAGCTATACCTGCTATACCTGCTATATCAGCTATACCAGCTATACCAGCTATACCTGCTATATCAGCTATACCAGCTATACCAGCTATACCTGCTATACCAGCTATACCAGCTATACCAGCTATACCTGCTATATCAGCTATACCAGCTATACCTGCTATATCAGCTATACCAGCTATACCTGCTATACCAGCTATACCAGCTATACCAGCTATACCTGCTATATCAGCTATACCAGCTATACGAGCTATACCTGCTATATCAGCTATACCAGCTATACCAGCTATACGAGCTATACCTGCTATATCAGCTATACCAGCTATATCAGCTATACCAGCTATACCAGCTATACCAGCTATACCAGCTATACCTGCTATATCAGCTATACCAGCTATATCAGCTATACCAGCTATACCAGCTATACCTGCTATACCAGCTATACCAGCTATACCAGCTATACCAGCTATACCAGCTATACCAGCTATACCAGCTATACCAGCTATACCAGCTATACCTGCTATATAGCTGCTATACCAGGTATATAGCTGGTATATAGCTGGTATAGCAGGTATAGCAGGTATAGCTGGTATAGCTGGTATAGCTGGTATAGCTGGTATAGCTGGTATAGCTGGTATAGCTGGTATAGCTGGTATAGCTGGTATAGCAGGTATAGCTGGTATAGCTGGTATAGCTGATATAGCTGGTATAGCTGATATAGCAGGTATAGCTCGTATAGCTGGTATAGCTGATATAGCAGGTATAGCTGGTATAGCTGGTATAGCTGGTATAGCAGGTATAGCTCGTATAGCTGATATAGCAGGTATAGCTGGTATAGCTGATATAGCAGGTATAGCTGGTATAGCTGGTATAGCTGGTATAGCAGGTATAGCTGGTATAGCTGGTATAGCTGATATAGCAGGTATAGCTGGTATAGCTGGTATAGCTGATATAGCAGGTATAGCAGGTATAGCTGACATAGCTACTACAGCTTGCTAGTATAGCTAGTACAGATTGTATAGCTTGCTAGTATAGCTAGTACAGCTTGCTAGTATAACTAGTACAGATTGTACAGCTTGCTAGTATAGCTAGTACAGCTTGCTAGTATAGCTAGTACAGATTGTACAGCTTGCTAGTATAGCTTGCTAGTATAGCTAGTACAGATTGTACAGCTTGCTAGTATAGCTAGTACAGATTGTATAGCTTGCTAGTATAGCTAGTACAGCTTGCTAGTATAGCTAGTACAGATTGTATAGCTTGCTAGTATAGCTAGTACAGCTTGCTAGTATAGCTAGTACAGATTGTATAGCTTGCTAGTATAGCTAGTACAGCTTGCTAGTATAGCTGGTGTAGTGTTTCATGCGAAGAGGTATGAAAGTAATGAAAAAAAAATGGTTATAAACTACAGTCAAAAGAAAAACACCTAATCAGTGTAAGATTGGAAGAAGATTTGTAGACAACTTAATAAACAAATTATATGTTGAATTACATCCACCTGTTTATCAGTTTTGTGGATCTGATACAAAACTTCAAAACGAATAGCAAGAATAAAGGAAATAAAGGAATAATTTATTGGATGTAGATTGTAGAAAGCACGATATAGCGTACTCAAAATCAATGGATATAGACACAAGCCATCAAGCAGATCGTGATCAGGTATAAATCAGATCGTGACCAGATAGCAAGCAGTTCGTGATCAGATATAAAGCAGATCGTAATCAGATACAAAGCAGATCATAATCAGATAGCGAGCAGATCATAACCAGATCAAATTCAATAAAAAAATTATTATAATGTCTAAAAATTACCATAATAAAGTGTTGGAAGATCTTGTAAAGACAAGGGCTGTTCTAAAGAAAAAGTTAAAAAATATTAAACTGAATCAAATAGATAGAGTTAATTTATTAGAAGATACCTTTCAACCAATAACAAAACCACTTAAAAAAATCATTGGAAAACTTAAAGATAAATATAAGGATATAGACAACACTATTAATGATGACGATGATCATGATGATGTAAATGATGATAATGAAAACATCCCAAAACTTGAATATAAGCATAAGGATGTAGACAACACTATAGATGATGACGAAGATTATTATGACGTAAATGGTGATAATGAAATCATTGGAAAACTCGAAGATAAGCATACGGATACAGACAACACTATTGATGATGAGGAAGATTATTATGACGTAAATGGTGATAATGAAATCATCGGAAAACTTGAAGATAAGCATAAAGATATAGACAACACTATTGATGATGACGATGATTATGATGATGTAAACGGTGATAATAACGATTTTCAGTATGAAAATATTTCAACTGATGATAATGATGGTGAAAAAAACTATGACCATAATAGACCTGTATCAAGTACATGTATCAAGAACTTGGAAAGAAAACAATGTTTAAAGCTGACGAAAAGCTCTCCATTATTTGAAAATATACAAACACTTATTAATAATAAGCAATTGGATAAAATTTATGGTTTTAATCAAGATGTAGACGGTAGTTGGAGATATGGCAAGGAAAAATTAATATTTAATAGAGATAATACTATGCAGATAGGGAATATGAAATTGAAAATGACGCCTGGATTATTTGAACTAGTATTTCATAAAAAACCTCTCCATTATTCTAAAAATGATTTGAAAAAATATAAAGAGATTTTAATTCATACCAATGCACATAAACGTCGCTATGAACCTAATGAACAAGTGAAAGGAACACGAGCCTTCAAATATATACGAATAATTAAACATTTATTCGAAACAACAACAAACATTTTAACAAAAGGCAGTGGTTTAATGCTAAAATTACAAAATAATCTGAGATCAAATTACATACATTGTGATGATCCTAATGAACTAGTTGACAGACTACGTTTACTTCTTTCATCGGAAGGTTCTGGTCACAACAATCATCAAAACGAAATAATCTCTATTATCGAAGAACTTAAAGAAGCTAACATAATTTATTAGAAGAGTGAAAGAAATGTCTTATATTAATAAATTTGGAGAAGGTTTTAATAAATATAACCATAAAAACAAAAATATCGTAATCGAAAAACATATAACACAAATACATGATGATCTAGCTGATCAAATAAACAATTTAAACATTGAGGTAGAACATGTATACCTAAAACATGGTAATGTCAAAAAAAAAAAAAAAAAATAAAAAAAATTAAAATAAAATAGACAAAACCAAAAAAGTAGATCGTTATCAGATATAAAGTAGATCGTGAGCAGATACAAAGCAGATCGTGATCAGATGTAAAGTAGATCGTGATTAGATACAAAGCAGATCAAAATCAATATCAAAAAATTAACATACTGAAATCATATAAATTGCTGTATATATAGGAGATCGTCTTGATTTCAGCTATTTTTGCGAAGAGGTATAAAAGTAACGAAAAAATTTGTTATAATCTACAGTCAAAACAAAACCCCAGCCAGCGTAAGATGAGAAGAGGATTTGTAAACAACTTAATAAATAAAGTACCTGTTGAATTACATCTACCTGGTTATCAGTTTTGTGGACCTGGTACAAAACTTGAAAAACGTTTAGCAAGAGGAGATAAGGGTATAAATTTATTAGACGCAGCTTGTAGAGAGCACGATATTGCATATTCACAATCAAAAGATATAGACACAAGACATCAAGCAGATCAAATATTAGCTGAAAAAGCCTGGCAACGAGTTAAATCTAAAGATAGTGATATTAAAGAACGTGCTAACGCGTTGTTTGTGACAAACGCTATGAAAGCTAAAGTGAAATTTGGATTAGGTTTGAAGGAGCAGAGACATAAGAAAAGAAAAGGAAAAATGAATAAGTGTAATAAGAAATTATTCACAGCTACTGTGAGAAAAACTTTAAAACAATTGAAAGAACAGAAACCCCTTGATATAAATGATGCTGTTAAAATAGCTCAAAAGGCTATTCATTCAAATTTTAAAGGGAAAAAGCGAGCAGACATTATAATACCGAGAGTTATACCTGTACCGAAAATTGGAGGATTTCTTCCACTTATTCCCGTACTAACAGCATTGTCAGCGCTTGGTGGTTTGGCAAGTGGAGGATCCGCTATTGTCAAAGCAGTAAATGCTATCAAAAATGGAAAAGAACAATTGGCTGAAGCTAACCGTCATAATAGATATATGGAATCAATTGCAATGGGTAAAGGGTTGTACCTCAAACCATATAAAACTGGATATGGTCTCTATTATAGTCCAGCTCCAAAAAACTATTAGATAACCTTCCCAATCGCCCATTAACAGATTTGGATTTGAATAAATATGGAAGACATCTGAAACATTTTAGGGGTGTTTTCATGCGTGATTCTTTACCTGAAAAACCATTCAAACAAGAATGCGGCATTGTTAATTTAGATGATTCAAATGGTATGGGAACACATTGGGTAGCATATTATAAAAACCACAACTATAAGGAATACTTTGATAGCTTTGGAAAGTTACAACCACCACTTGAGATTGTCAACTACTTAAAATTTCCTATTGAATATAATTATGAACGAAAACAAAAATTTAATACATTTAATTGTGGGCACTTGTGTTTAAAATTTTTATTCAATAAATATAAATTAAAATGAAATAATTCAGAGTACATCGTCCCGCACTAACACAACCTACTATTAAATTTTTAAAGAAGGGTAACAAAAATGGTAACATCAGCTGAATTGGAAGAACTATTAATAAAACATAGTAAGCAGATTGATAAAGAGCATATAGATTTATTTATGAAACTTATAAATGAACTAAGAATATGTAACATTAGTAAAATAAGTAATCCATTTTTATTTATTAATATGTCATACGTTTGTATTATTGTGAAAATACTTATTCAGAATCTTTTGACATTTGCAGATGCCAAACATTCTATACACAATATTTGTTAACGCTTAAGCTATTTAATCTGTATAAACGTATTTTTAAATTCGAATCTGTAAAAATCTGAAAAAAAGAAATATGTAATAAAATTTTCAAAAAATAAAAAACTAATTTGTTTTAATTAATCCCTTTATTCTATAATTTCATTTATTTAAAACAGTAAAACTAAAAAATTCTAAATCCTTAAAAACAAGTCTATTTATACTTTGGGGTGTTGTAGATCAATCAGTAAATTCAATTAGTGAAAACAGATATTACTTATACTTATACGTGAAAAAAAAAAAAAAACCCACAGGCACAACTATACATTTCTTTCTCATCAAATTAAAAACAACCGCACATCCAACCTACCCTTTCTTATTAGTTTATACTTCTACTTCTTCTACCTGTGATCATGAACAATACGTGCCAAGAATTTGTTATCATCTTAAAATTACAGATCCTTCAAATTAAATCACACAAAAAATAAAAAATAACCGCACAACCAACCTACTCTTTCTTATCACATTTAAAATTAAAGATCCTTCTAATTAAATATACAAAAAAAAAAAAATAAAAAACACACAACAACTATATTGGTGCAGATCCCTTTTCTATTTTTTCAGCATTGAGTATGATAATACGTGTCAAGAATTTACTATTAAAAAACGATCATACGCATTACATGTTACGCACACACTCATTCTGTCCGTCCAAACATTCATGCATACGTATATAAATTTTCACATTACATGTTACAAACCTATCGACTAACCGACACTACCGACTGTAGCGTAGGCATGAGCCAAATTTTGTATGGAGTAAGTGGTCGAGAAACGCCATAAACATACTACTGTGGCCAGCCCTACACTTTTATAAGTAGGGAGCCGGAGGCCATTCATACCATACCCGAGGTAACAGGAGAGGAGGTACTCGCAGCATGCACTAGAATAGGAGATAGGAAAACACCGGGGCCAGATGGAATCCCGAATAGGGCACTTAAGGCGGCTATCCGGCTCAGACCGGATACGTTCGCCAAGGTGTTCCACAAATGCTTCGTCGAGGGTGTTTTTCCACGTAGGTGGAAGCAGCAGAAATTGGTTCTCATTCCAAAACCTGGTAAACCGCCAGGGGAACCATCGTCGTATCGGCCCATCTGCCTACTTGACACGATGGGAAAAATACTGGAGAGGATAATATACAATCGACTACTAACATGTGCTGAGTCAGGAGGAGCTCTCTCGGACCTGCAATACGGATTTAGGAAAGGACGGTCCACTGTTGACGCGATAAGGAGGGTGGTCGACATTGCAAGAGATGCAATAGAGGGCGAAAGATGGAGATTTGGCACTAAGGAATACTGCGCGGTTGTCACACTTGACGTTAAAAACGCGTTCAACTCGGCGAATTGGGGGCGTATTATGAGAGCCCTCTTTAACATGGCTACGCCGCCATACTTAATGGAGATTCTGAATAATTACTTTCAGGACAGGAAGCTAATATACCTAACGGATGAAGGAGAGCAGGAATACGTAGTGACGTCGGGAGTCCCGCAGGGCTCCGTACTTGGCCCACTACTATGGAACATTATGTACGATGGAGTACTTCGACTGCGATTGCCAAGCGGGACTACAATTGTGGGCTTTGCAGATGACATTGCCATAGTCTCGGTAGCTAAAACGGTAGGAGAAATAGAGGAGAAAACGAACACAGCGATTCGAAATGTTGGAGCATGGCTGGATGAGGCAGGTTTGACACTTGCTGCACATAAAACGGAGGCCGTCTTGATAAGCGGTCGGAAGATAGTGGAGAAGATGGAAGTGACCGTTGGAGGCACAAGGATCGAATCGAAGAGGGCGATAAAATACCTGGGCGTGATTATCGACGACAGGTTGAACTTCAAGGAGCACGTGAAATACATCGGCGAAAAAGCATCTGTAACACAGGGAGCAATGGCGAGGATGATGCCAAATATTGGAGGACCAGGTCCATTCAAAAGGAGGATAATTTCGGCGGTAATAACGTCGATAATGCTGTATGCTTGCCCAATATGGTCGGAGGCACTCTCCGTGGGGACGACAAGGAGGATACTGTCCTCGGTGTATCGTCTAAGCGCGATTAGACGGATAAGTGGCTTCAGGACAGTGTCTGATGAAGCGGTATTGGTGTTGGCAAAGACAATACCAATAGACATATTGGCGGATGAGATGAGGAGGATATACCTTCGCCGTCTCGAGCACCCGGGACGAATAGCAGCTATAAAAGCGGAGGAACGAAGGACTTCCATGCACAAATGGCAGTCACGATGGGAAAGCAGTTTAAAGGGAAGATGGACATTTCGCCTTATCCCTGATGTAACCCTTTGGATGAATAACAAACATTGCGAGCTGAACTACTACGTGACTCAGTTCCTAACTGGTCATGGGTGCTTCAGGAAGTACCTGCACAGATTTGGTCATGACACCTCCCCTATATGCCCAAACTGTGTAGATGAGGAGGAAGATGCGGAACATATTCTAATATGCTGTCCCAGATTTAGATGGCCCGGGGAAACGAGCTTAGGACCAAACCGGCTAATGGAAGAGCTGTTGAATCGTAGGATTCTATGGAGTCAATATAGCCAGAGAATGGCTGAAGTTTTGATAGTACTCCGAAGACTGGAGGAACAGAGGCGAAATTTGAATTAACGAGATAAAGCTTTCAAGCTAACCAGCTCTCCGCGAAGTAATACCTTACGGCAGTCCCGCGGAGGGAGAGTGGTTGAAGTGTGTAGGGGGTGGGTTTAGTACGTAGGCACCAGTGATGGTGAATCGTGCACTCTTTTGTTGGAACAAAAGTGTCTTTCGAAGATTCCCACCTCCGGCTCAAGACAAAAAAAAAAAAAAAAAAAAAAACACACACTCATTCTATCCGTCCAATCTATATGTTACAAACCTATCAACTAACTTAAACTACCGACTGTAGCGTAGGCATGCTCCCAAATTCGTATGAAATAATTGAGCCAGAAGCGGCATAAACATACTACTCAGTACAACAAGATATCATCTTATTTAATATGTAGTACTGCTAAAGGTACGGGCATAACAAAGTTTGAGAAATACAAAGATATAACAACCTTAAAAATAAATTCTCAAAACAAATATTATTAAAAACAAAAATTTACAATTATATTACAAAATATGATTAATTAATTACATTTGTACATTATTGTTCATTCAAAAATGTAATTATTGTCGTCATGAAATGCTTAGCATTGATTAGTAGCTGTATGTTATTCGGGAGTTCATTCCAGAGACGAATTGCATTGGTGTAAAAGTGTCTCTCAGATATTTGTCTACGGTATCTAACATTATTAATTTTCAAGCCTCTATTGGATCTTGAGAAAACTAATCTATTGAACAAATAATGGGATTTCCTAATATAAATGATTTTATGTAGGTATACCAGAGTACGGCATTTCAACAAATTTTCAAAAGATGTATTATAGATTTTATATGAGAATTCAGATATTCTACTGTACCTTGTACGACCATAAACATATCTAGCAATATTGTTATAAGTGATTCTGAGTTTGTTACTGCGTCACAAGTAGGAAATAGTTCACATCCGAACAGTAAAGTGGGTATGATATATGTTTTTTGTTGGTGTTTGATCCGTTTGTTCAATGAGAGGCTGGAAATTAAAGGATCAGAAGTGTCCAATGCTCGATTGAAAACGTCTGTAAAGTTATTTATTTATTTCTTATATTACAGTACTGATCTTTGGAAAAGTTGTTTTCTAAAAGAAAGGCTAGTGCTTCATCAGCGGATAGCTTGGTTGGTGATGGTCTTGAAATGAGTTTCCGTACTTTGGCTGCTCTTGTCGGAGTACTGACTGACTTTTAAAACCATTGCTAAATCGAATTTGTTACATTTACGAGCAGCCGTCGTTGCAGCATGTACTAGGGGTTCAACTTCATTATTTTGATATTTAGAGATTTCCGCTGCAACTCGTCTTTTTGCTCTTTCATATTTTTGGCTAAATATTAATTGCTGTAGTCCAGGTTTTGAATTAATGGGGGTAGGGTTTGTTTCACCTATTTTTAATAAGTAATTGCCTTTAAGCCAACCAGCATGCTGTACTTTAAAAACTTTCAAACTCCTACCGCTTTTACGCCATTTCCTAATCATATTTGTGCAAAATATTCGATACTGCTCGCTTAAATATTGCTCTATATTTTCGGAACAACCATTTTCGTTAATATATGACAATAAGTGGGCATATACAGCTGCTCTTTTATCAATTTCGAAATATTTCTATTGCCATACATTAAATAACTCACAGTTTTTCACACTGTATTACCTGAAAAAATTAATTTTTTGAAAAAGTTTGCAAATATCCGCAACTGAAATGTACTAAATTCGGTAGATAACTGATTGTTTAAAAGATCTCTTACAGTGGTGTAACTATCATTTGTTATCATTTTTTTATAAGTCCAAGTAAAATTCTAATTCATATTTATATTATTTTTTTGTAAGGTCACCTTACTTTTTCCAATTTAATTGGTCTAACGGAGGAGTTCACCAATATTACACTATATATTAATAAAGTACTCGCCTTCGAC
Organism: Sarcophaga variegata; assembly: GCA_932273835.1. Classification (NCBI taxonomy): domain Eukaryota; kingdom Metazoa; phylum Arthropoda; class Insecta; order Diptera; family Sarcophagidae; genus Sarcophaga; species Sarcophaga variegata. Next base: position 40,380,250 of record OW026359.1, read on the forward strand.
ATTATTGTCCATTTTTTAATTTTTAAAAACTATATATTTTTATTATGAAAACTTTTGTTAGAAATTGTCACAAAATTCACTACACTCAATCGTTATTTAATAACATATGTATAAATACAACATAAAACAACTAATAAAGTGACAGTTAGTCAATATAAATTCAAAATTCAAAAATGCCTAGTTTGATTTGTTTTTATTTATGATAAAGCAAAAAAAACTTCTTTTTCAAAAATTTAAATTTTGAATTTTGGCCAAAAAAAGCTTAAAATTTTCTATAGTGCATTGCAGGGAAAATAGATGATGCAATTATCGTATTCAGTAAATGGGTTATGTACGGTTGAACATATGGCGAAACATATGACATTGTCTTGCTATAGAGTTGGAAAATAATTGATTATAATTACTGTCAGGCTAACCCTCGGAAGATCTCTTCAAAACCTTTCTAATTTTCTATACCCAATGGTGATATATTGTACAATACTTGACAACCATAGAGGATATAAAGTATTTAAGTTTAATTCATGATTGTTTTTAATTCTGACCTTACGTATATATTTAAAGAGTACAAAGCTATTTTGTATCTAAAGGAACCATGCCTGTTACAATTTAAATATGAAAACTTATCCAAACAAATATCAACATTTTATGCAACATCTTTACTTTGACGGGTTTTTTTTTTATTATAATTTTATTTGCAATCTATTTTACAATAATAAGCAAATTTGATCATAAGTAAATATTAACAGAATCTGTTGAATCCCATCAGAAACAACAATATAAAATATTTATATAAGAACAATTTAAATAGTTTTAACAGTACAGGAGAATTTAGAAAAATTTATAGAAATATGTATACTATGAAAATGTGAGATCTACGTAACAAAGGATTTACTAATATAAAAAGAAAAGATGATTTAATTAAACATATGTTATAGAAATGGTAGGTCTAATATATGATTTCTTTTAAGTCTACGGATCTCATCTGTCTCATCCAGTAGTGCGATTGCCAAAACATTAGAATGATTACTAAGTCTAATTAAATAATTATTACTAAATTTTTTGATTTCAGATTTCACAAATGGTATTTGAAGATCATTATGTAAAGTGTTATTTGTGACATAGTACGGAGCGTTTGTAATTGATCTGAGGACTTTTGACTGAAATCTTTGTAGAATTTCTATATTAGAATTACTTACAGTTCCCCATAACTCTATTCCGTATGTCCAAATGAATGAAATGAATATTACATCATACGTGGCGCATATTAAATCTTTTACAAATATATGGTACTACCTTGTTATAGTCCAATTCAATCTCAATATTATCTTATCACTAGCATACGTAGATTGCTTAGTTCTGTACTGTTTTATGTGCCTGAATAGCAAATTGTATTGGAAATTTGTTGAATATCAATTGACACACTAGATTAGGAATACAAATGTTTTCAAAAATTATTTCAAAATCTATATAAATTCCAATAATTATTTGAAGGAATTAACTTTAGTTATTATATTGCTTGATTGCTTATGTTTGAATTAAAATTGTCGATCATTTATTAAGTTTTTCTTCATTTTCACAAAATTCTACCAAATTAATTAAAATATGTTACGAATTGCTATTAAATTTTTGGGGATAGAAATCTTTTCATATTTTTTAAGTAAAACTCTAACCGTAAAGTAAAAATTCGTATGTCTTTTCATTAAAATTATTGGCTTTTAAATCTAATAATAGCTGATCTAACTATTGTTCTCATATTCAGATTTATTTCCCAAAATTATGGAATACGAACTCACAATTATGGAATACCATGATCAAATTCTTGGAAGGACTGATGTGCTTCTCTTGATTATCGTCTTTAATTATTAAGCTTCTACTAACTACTCGGTTCTCTTTCGAAGTTTTTGGTATTAGCTGCTGCCTTTCTCAATAATATTCCATTTTCTTGTGGAATTCAAGCAATGATATCGAACCCTTGTCAACCTGTCTGACTGTTAATTGCCAATATAATATTATAATTAAGAAGTTCTTTGTTGTTTTACTTTTAAATATTTTTAATTTTAATAGAATAGAAACGATTTAATGTTTCACATGCTAATTATAGTTTAAATTTAATATTTGAATTTGTCAAGCATATTAGGACTTGTGTTTATAATAGAAAAAATAGAAAAATCAAAATGCTGGGCGAGAGAACGTCTTAGGATGGATATATGATGATTGATTTATTCGACAAAACATCGGCATATTTTCAATAACAAAGTAAACGATACACAATATTTTAAATTCTTCCTAAAATGAAAATCAGCTAACATTAAAACTTTAAACTGAGTGAGAGTGAGAGTGAGAGTAAGATATCATATAGAACGAGACTTAAGCAGAATAGAATAGGAAAACAGTTGGGTATCCACAAGCAATCTTTCATGAGAGCTACAAGAAATAATTTAGCGTAACAGTTTCGCATAAAACAATCGAGCAAGTTCTCAACAGAAACAACCATTCATGAAGAATTCCTCGAAAAATATTCGCCTCGTACAGAATAGAACAGAACCTTATATTGTAAGCGATAGTCTCTTGCGATAACTTATGTTTCGGGGTCCGACAATGTGAATTTCTTTGAAGAAAACAAAACTAACAAACTATTCAGAAAATCTTTAAACGAACATAACCACAACGTAATGGCTTGTGATTTAATATTTACTTAAGGAGAAAAGTGTAATTTATTGAAAATAATTAATGTGGAGCAATGATATGCAGTTTGCTTAGCAGTGCGAATAAATTTTCGTTTACCCCGGTATGAATATGGCTTCCTTAAAATTATGGTAGTGTTAAATATTTCGTCTAAGAGTCAAGAACTGTTTTCTATTAAAAGTACTACCAGACACCATCATAAAACTTAAACACGGTTAAAAACAGACATACTGAAACAATGGGGAAAAAACACCAGGTGATCATGTAATAATTAAAAACATTTCATTAACATTTCATCAACATCCTAACCACTTTCTTGATAATTATAATTTTTTTTTAATTCCTGCTCTTAACTTTGTTTTTCCAACCAAGAAAATAAAAGATTTTTTAACGCAAATAAATTAAAATCGAAATGATTTTTTGTACGTCAAAACACTCTTTTCACAGACTGTATGAATGTGCATCCTTTTACTTGTTCTCAAACACATAAATTAACCACAGCTAGAGCAATATATAACTGTGTTTTGTTTTATATGTATGTATATCATTGATCTGATCAGATACTTTCATCAGATTTATTGGTATTTCTTTTGCAGGTATTCCATTTCAGATATTAAATTTCCAATTACATGATTCGTTATACACTTCTCTTGCATTCATAATACAATTATGAACATTTTGATTTGCATTTCACATTAAAAAAGAATTAAAATTTTCATTGAACTCCATTGTAAATCAATTGTTTACATATGAAAACGACATTTTATTTTGAAAAAATTCATTCTCAGTAAATTATTCAAAAACGTAAAAAAATCCTTGAAATTTATACGCACCTCCTCAGTGTCTGCTCCATTCAATTTAGTTACTGAAAGTGTTACAAATAAAAAAAGGAAATTCAATATAATATTCACTGTCAACATTCTCGATTGTAAAATTTTTTTTGATTCACGGATTCACTGCACGTTTAAACTGAATGAAAGCTTAGAACTGAATGACGATTTAAGATTACATTGAGCATAACCTAATCAAAATGATAAGAGATTAACACCATTTGCTTTTGTAAGTGAAAATCTCAGTTTCAATTCAATGAAATCGATAACTGAAAGTCATTTGTGAAGCTTTATATTGCATTACAACGATGTCCAACATAAAATATGTTTTTTTTTTGTTTTTGTAATTTCTTTATTTATTTAATCTTGAATTTCATATTGAACTGACCATAAATGGTCGATCGCTATGAGAAATGAACAATCGATAAACACCCGCCATAAATGTAGTTTTTGTATTTGATTGTATTTGCAAGGGTAGATGTTTTTAATGAAGCCATTTGGTACGTGGTGTCCTTATTTCTTTAACAAATGTGGCCACGGTAGTCCAAACTATTATGAGACGTATTATACGTAGAATACGAACTATTTCAAGTATTTTTCTATGATTATTTTTCATTTGTTTGATTTAACTTATGGCGTATTGAGATATTTCTATAAGTTTGAGCTTCTAAAGTGAAGAGGAACTTGGGTAAGATTTATTAAGAATTTTTAGATTTTGTCCATGAAGCGCATGTAAGTATATGAGACATACATACATATATGTAAGTATGTATGCTAACTTGTCAAATTGCGTAAAGTCACCGTAGTCTAGTTGCCTAGAAAAATCAAACAAAAAAAAATATGAAATGAAAAATATTTCCGCGGCGATTTCCTCACAGCAGTCTTCCGACAACAGAGCTCATCGAGCAAATAAAAAAAAAAACTTAAAACAGAAGGTCCCGCTACTCATGCATAAAATTAACACTCACAACATGGTTCGTGTAAAAAAGCTAGGTTGTAATCCTGACTAAACCAGTTGTGATCACACACATTAACTGAGTAAATTTGTTATATTTGTTTTTGCTAATTTGCCTTCTATGTGGTGTTTTAATGTCAGACGTCTATAAAGACGTTATTTTTATGCCATTGCTGAGCCAGCATTTATTTTTCTGCTCAACGTACGTAAATGTTACGTGAACTCTTTTGTGTTCATTCATATTTATTCTCTAGTTTAATCGATTTTTCTAGTTGTTTTTAGCGTAGAATCTGAATTTTAGGAAATTAAAATAAATCTCTGGATATGTATAAGTATGTAAGCTGTGATACAATTTTGAATACGTTTTCCTTTTACGCAGATGGAAATGGTGTTAATTTTGTTTTAATAAATTTTTTATATTCTTTCCAAGACGAATATAAGATCATCCCACCAGACCAGACGATTACTTTTTGTGTTTTTTATTTAAATTTTATTGTAACACATATCTCTGCAGTAATATTTATTTAATTCTCTTTATTTTGTTTTGTTGTTTTTAATATATTTTCTTCATTTATTTTTATTGTTTTTATTTAATTTTCTTTTTAATTTAAACACATATTTACATACAAAATAAAATAATTATAATTAAATTTGTAACAAATAGGTACCAAATACATGATGTTTTTGTTATGAAGAAAATGAATAATTTGAGTTGTTGTAAAACTGCTAAAAGGTCATCTTGATTACTCATCAACACAATAAATTTGCATTTCAATTGATAATAAAGTACACAGTACATATGTATGTACATATGTAGTTTATGGTAGAGTCAATAAATTTTAATCATTTTTAAAACGTATTTTCACTAGAAAAGTAAAACAAAAATCTTGAGGATGTCAAAAAGAAAAAAAAAAATTAATATCACTGAGAGTATCTTATCAATTTTTATTGTTTTTTTCATCTCAAACCAGAGATTGGGAAATTTGTCGACAGATTAAATGAATGCAAATTGAAATTTGACTTCAGGTGTCATGGCACTCTAGAACGATTATGTTTATTATAAAAAATTTAAAACATCAAAAAATAAAAAGAGAGAAAAACAATAATAGGTTAAGCGCCGTAACTTTTTTAAGGCCGCAGTGCATTCTTTTAATAGTCTTTTTAACTACTTATAAGGGCTAATTTTTACATCCCTCATAAAGGAATGTATCCAATGGACGGATATTGCAGCGTGATCCGTGCTTACCTACGTACCATAAGAGAAGCGTTGTAAGAACTCTCTCGTAAATGCATTGACCTGTATCTGATCAAAGACAATTGAATTGAATGGCAATGGCTCTGCCAGATATTAGGATTGAACGATTAAAAAGTTTTAATTGAACAAAAGTGGTAAAATGTGGATAAATATACTTTTTTAAAGAGATTGAAACATTTCGTCTGTCTGGTACATGCACATACATATGTACTCCAATCAACTTTTGGTCATAAATTCAGAATTTTGATGTTGCAGGAGTTACAAAAATATTTTGGAATTTCTAAATCAAACAACGATTTAGTAAAACGTATTTATTTATATTTATGGTCAGCATTTGATTTTGTTAAAAGAGCATGGGACCATCATAATTCTGCAGCCGTTCGAAACTATTCATGAAAAGAACGGTTTATGCTTGACTATCGGATGTGGACTTGAAACTTAAAAAGAAATTTTTTTTTTAACAGAAACTGTTTGCAATATATATTTAGAAAATAAGTATTTAACCGTAGGTTGAGCTTTAAAAAGCTTAATAATCTTCATAAATTTCATATCAATTTTGATACATATTTGTAGCAATTATTGATAGATTTTGTTAAAAAATTTAAATATTTTTTTATTTATTTTAATTCATTTCAATAAAACTATTTTATATTCGCACATTTTATTATCACTTTCATGAAACCTACGCCAACATTTTCACATGATTGCATCATAGTTTTCTAAGTAAAAATCAAACACTTCATGTCAGCTTGATTTTATTTTGTTTTCTAAATGATAACATTTTGACATCTAGCAGCCTTGCTTTGCGGTGATTTATAAGTCTTCAACTTTTTAAATGAGACAGCTTATTGCCACACTTATTGTGAGTTTAAAAATTTCCCATAAAAAATATAATGCACCCATAGAACATCTACTATGTCAATAACAATGCCCTCTCGTTGATTCATATCTGGTTTCCAGAATACAGGTTTTCCAAAATAAGGCTGTATTTACTTGCTCCACACATAGCATGTTCTTGAATCTAAAACTGCAAATTCAATTTCGATGGATCAATAAATTTATAACGATCATAAAATTCAATTAGTTCCTTATCTACAGTAATGAAATTATTTTGATTATTAAAAGTTGATAGACTTCAGTCAGTTTTTCGAAAAGGCGTGACAGTCGTAAATCTTGCATTGACCTTCTGTAATATCTGTGAAATAAAACATAGGGCAAAATACTTTTTACAAATATTTGTTTATATATTAATCATGAGAAAAATAGTAGGAATGACTCTATAACATTTAAAGAAACAACTGCTAACTATCTGCCCGTAAATTAATAATATTTTCTCTTTCCATATATTTTATTTTCTTCTTTAGAGTTTAGAGAGGAATTTCAGCTTCTTCACCATCATCCAACAGTTAAGTTTCAATTCCTTTTCAAAATACTGTAAATAATGTATTATTTTTTTATTTATTTGTTTATTATAATTAGCAATAATAAAACAAGATATTAATCTTATAAGTGATAGTGTTATGCTTAGAAGCAATAAGATATAAAATATGAAAAGCTTACATTAATCAAATATAGGAAATTAATGAAAAAAAAATTTAAAAATTAATATAAATATTAAATTTAAATATAAATATAAATCATACATGGGCATACTGCATTATAATTCTAATGCATTAAGCTTTTTAGTATTCAGTAAATGTTTACTGGTAATGAAATTTATATTGCATTACCAGTAAAATTTTACTGATTACTGAAAACAAAAAATCAGTAATGTTCAATAACGGTGTTCAATAAGCTGAATTATTAACAATTGTTACTGGAATAGCATTCATTAACCCAAAAAACTTGCAAGAAGAACAAAAAACTAAAATTGTCAACATTTTTTATCGTTGCAAATTATTACAAGTTCTACTTTGAATTATCTTTTGTTTACGTTATTGTCAGAACAATTCAAAATCAAAATATTTTACAATATCGACTAATCAAAAATTATACATTTACCTTTTTTTTTTATAAGTTTTTACTAATAAAGTTTTCGTTTACTATGTATATAGTTTTTGATGATTTAAAATAGAAATTTTCCATATTTATTATTTTCACTCTCTTAACCCTTTCATGCCCGATGTTACCTATAGGCAACATTGTACATTTTTGTTCATAAATTCCGTAATTTTTAATTTTTTAATATTTTTTTTTGCAAACAAGCTTGGTTAAAAACGTGTAAAACCAGAATACGTAGGACTCTGAATTTTATATCATTTCATATTTAGGCCATGACTAACAAACACATGTCCTTTAAAAAATTTTAGCTCTGGCCCAAAAAAATTCGGGCATGAAAGGGTTAATAGGAATTTAATGAACATATTTAAAAAAAATTTTTTTCAAATACACTAAATTTTTATTAGTGTCCACCGTTAGCTTTTCTTAAGACCAACATTTCAAAATTTGCATCGCTGAGTTTCTGCCTTCTTGAACGATGTACAATTCCAGCGAATGAAAATAATCGCTCTCAGCCAAAACTTCTGCCTGGTTCAACAAAGCCATGAAACAGTATAAGGAAGACTTGAGCATTGAAAGAAAACCTGGATCAAGAAGAAAAAATGGTCTAACAGATATTGGAAGCCAATAATTTGTAGCATCAGACTCGATAAACACAGAAATATATACACTCAGGTTTTGTTTTAAAATATGTTTATTTTTCTGAATTTTACGTTTAAGAATTTTAAAATTTTAAAACATTTTATATGTATTCCGAACAAAAACTTCACTTACTATCATAGAAGTAGTCTAGATAGCCAATTTAGCACTTTTATATCAAAAGTAATAAAATGAAGCTGCAACTTGAAAAAATTTCAAGTTTGGTTTGATCCAATTTTCAAGTTTACTTCTTTATTTTAAAGATAAACAAGTATACCTATTTATTTTTTATGTCGAAAAAATATTAAAAAAAATGTGAGTTGTTTACCGTTATGCATACATTTTTAAATCAATATAATTTTTTTTTAAATCTAGCACTTTACCTATAAAAATGTTGTCAACACTGACAGATAATATTGCTTAACATGAGGTGTCGTTTTTAATAATAAGCAATGTTTTAATAAATAACAACTTACAGCCTGCAACTAAAAATAAATATAATTACAATAGGTTTACAAAAAAAACTTAAATTAAAAATCAAAATATGTATGTAAACAAAAAAATTGAACAGTTACTTTTTGCCTACTTATTTATATATTTATTTTTAGAACTGTTTTTCACACGAATAAAAAATAAATTAGTATTAGAAACAACACACTTAAATAAATATTTCGGTGGTATTGTGAGTACAACGGCGAACAGAAATCGGCTGGTCTTTTTTTTAATTCATATTTGACATCATTTTAATTTTTGTTTTTTACAAAAATATAAATATTTCTACTAATAACATCTATTAGAAATGTTGACAATTTTTTTTATAATTAATAAAAATTTACTGGTATAATGGCATAATGGATTTCAATTTACTGGCACTGATTTTTTTCAGTATTCAGTAAAAATTTACTGGTAATGCAATCTACATTTCACTACCAGTAAAAATTTACTGAATACTGTAATTTTTTTCAGTAATCAGTAAAAATCAATTTTTACTGGTACCGCAAAGTGCCCATCTATGTTAGAAATATGATAAGGAGCAATTTAAAAAACCAGCAATTCTACAGATGTAAATAAAAAAACTAAAAGATAATGAAATATAAATATATTAAAAAAACACATTTACAAAAATCAGTATAAAAAGTAATAATAAATATTTAACCGATATAATTACCAGGCTAATAACAGAAAAACTTTTTATAAGAGAATAATTTATATAACTCCCTTTTGAACGCATTTGCATTGCTAAACTTTTGGACGTAGTTTGGTAGGGAATTCCAAAGACTTTTGGTGTGTATAAAAAACTGTCGCTGCGACAAAATAGTGTTACACCGTTGTTGAATAACCTTCATGCCCCGGAAAGATCTAGCAAACTTAATTCGGCTTAGTAAATATTTCGGCTGTTTCGTGTAAATAATTTTATGGAATAAAATAAGGCATTTAATTTTCAAAAAATTATCAAATTTCACACTAAATATCTGGTACGCTAAATGAGAAATGTGATCCCGGCTATATTATTGTATGCCAAGTTTAGTTCACGGTTGTCATTACAATCGCAGTTTGCGAAGATTTCACACCCATACAAAAGCACAGGAATTCAATATGTTTTAGCAAGTTGCATACGAATTGCAAAAGGAGTTAAATCAATGACCGCCCATAAATTTCGTAGCATGCTGTAAATTCTGCCGACAACAAAATTTATATGGCTAGACCACGATAATCTGTCATTAAAGACAATGCCCAGATTGGTTGCAGACTTGACAAAGTCAATTCGATTTCCTCTGATAGTCAATTCAAGTATGAAAAACGAGACATTGGTTTTTGAAAGCATCATACATTTAGACTTTGAGGGATTGATACATAGTCCATTTGCCGAAACCCAATTGTCAATTCTATCAAAATCACAGTTAATGAAGTGTAAACAAGAATCAATATTCTCCTTACGAGTACTGGCATAAAGCTGCACATCATCAGCGTACATATGAACATCGTTTATGTACATACATAACCACAGAGGCCCCAGTATTGATTACTGGGGAACACCTCTACTAATATTAAGCGGATCTGAAATATTTCCATTTAAATGAACCTTTTGACATTTGCCCAACAGATAAGAAAAAATTAGGTTACCGGCAGAATTAGAAAAATTAAACAGTTTCCGGAGCTTATTCAATAAAACCTTGTGATTAACAGTATCGAAAGCCTTGGTGTGCTCACGAACTAAAAACGCTACACTATTTTCATCTAGCTCCAGCCTAAGATCCTTAACTACATTTAATAGAGCGGTAGTTCAACTCCTACCTTTCATGCAACCCGACTGATAAACAGTCAAGTAATTGTAACTCTCCAGATAACTATTGATTTGTCTAGCTATGATGTTTTCCATTACCTTTGACAAAAAAGGAAGAATAGCAATTGGCCTGAACTCATTGATCGTTTTAGGAATGGGGAGAATTTTGGCCAGTTTCCATTCATCAGGAAAAGTACTAAAAACGCATGTGAAATTCTCACTTAATGCGTATGATTAACTGATGACAATTAAATATCACTCATACGTATGCAATTACACTTGTATTGTGTGGTACCTACTTAAGCTAAGCCATGTACTAGAGATGAGCGATCCAGTGGTTTTTGAAGAACGTTGTTCTCAGTGAACGTGATTTGTTAATCACTGTTCTTTTAAAACAGTGATTGGGATCATAGTATTCCAAAAGAAAACAATAATGACAATAACGTATTTTATTAAGTCGTAAGAAAAAGACAACTAGATACATACTTCGAAAAGACTTCTAAACAAAATCAAAGTGGTGTCATCAATGTTATTATTTTTAATATAATTTTTTTTTTTATATTAAATTTGACAATTAAGTTTCACAGAAAGTTCATGTATAAAAGACAAAAGGAAATAATCAGCATTATCTAATAGTAATTCTGCCTCGCTCAAAATAAAATGAAATAAATTTGAGTATGTAACAATTTTGAAAGAACGACTGTTATTTGGCAATTTCAATCACTGTATTTACCATTGAATTATCAATCACCGTGATTAAATCACAATTTTGAAAATATCGCTCATCTCTACCGTGTACTGTTTTTAATGCTGTTGCTCGCATACAATAACAAAAATAACAAGATATTATAGTTGTTGTTGTTACTATATTCACTAATTAGTTTGGATATTTATTAAGGCCAACAGAAGAACACTTTTTTCAATTATTTTCAATTATATTAAAGGTGTACGGAAGTCATACAATCACCGCGAAAGCCAGTTCTAAAACAAAGCCTAGTAAAGTCAAGATTGAGGGAGTCGTAGCAGTCTAAGGACAAACAGAGAATAATTTTTTGAAATACACAAAGCTCTTTTAACCTCCACGTCACAGGGTGTCTCAATTATTGGATGCTGCAATACTAATGTCTGTATCCAATTCCCCTATTAGACAACACTTTCTCTTGGCTTACTGTTTGTAATTTATAGGATTTGGCCATAACCATACCAGAAACATGTGCACGAAACACGTGATTATGATGAACAGTTCTGAAGCAGCGATAGATATCTTGAGCGGTCATGAACCGAATGTTAAGAGCTTGTGGAAGTTACCAGTTCGGAAACCTTGTGTTTTTTCTCTTTTTGGTGTAGTAGTTACACTGAGCAAGGAAAATGAATTCAGATTCTAACGGGTCAGCATACTTTTTTTTTTGTCATTGCTTGTGATGCCAATGCCCATTACAATTGGAAAAGCAGTACCATTAAACTAAGGAATAGAACTGAAATTCGTGAAAAACACACCATACCCTGAGACATCAGTATTGATCGATTGTTTTTGCAGTGTGTTAGAGAATACTGCCGAAGAGTCGCACTCTAAATTTTTTCAAATTTGGTATGGTGTTGTTATCATACATTGTAATATATTCACTGCTGAGATGTATGACAAAATTTAGACCATCATCCATATACGGAAGGAAATTTGAGTATTTGAAATATTCCATTTACTTGTCTGCCAACTTTAAAAACACTAATCATTAAACGCATGTTTATGTGTATGCTTTAGGGTTTGTGTTTATTTGACGTGGTTAATTTTCAATCCAGGTGTTATTTACAACGATGCTAAAGTCAAAAAACAATCGACATCGTTTAAATGAACGATTTTCTGTAAACACAATTTAATCATTTTTGCTAAGCAACTGTAGTTTTTATATTAAACATTATCTTTGTAGTATTTATCGTTATATGAATATATGTATATGCTATAAGTTACATTAAAAATATATTTTGGGAGCAGCCAACAAATTTTTTAATGAGCTTTAATGCATTCACATAAAATCATTAATAATCATAATAATCATTAATCATAATTACATTAAAGTCGTTATTTTTGGTTACAATAGTGTAAAATTTTACAAAAACATGTATTTTGTTACTGTGCATCGTAATCAATCATGAAGTTGATTTAGAATTTTGTCTTATGTGACGATATGAATGTAGCTGCAACTAAATTGCAACGTATATTTTTGCCGTTGCGCTAAAGTATTATTTCTAGGTTTTTACATACATAATTGGTCATTACAATCCCCTAGTCAGGATTACGACGTAGTTTGTCACACCACTTATGTTGTATGCGTTAAAATTTGTACATGAGTGACGGGACCTACAGTTTAAAGTCGACTCCGAACGACATATTTTTTTGAGAAACTTTTCATGGCAATTTTTTTTGTCTCAGAATTTTTGCCAGAAATCTGCTGAGAGGAAGTCGCCGAAGAAATATTTTTTCATATTTCGTTCAGTTGGAGATGCGTGACCTGGGGTTTGAACCAAGGCCTCACGTCTGATAACCCAACACACTACCCACTAGACCACGGCGTTTTCATTTCTACATTTTTAGATGTGTTATTGTATTGTATTTAGTTAGTTAATGATAAGAAATTGAAGCATCGATGTATCGGTCTTATTACCGATGGATTTTTAAACCGATGTTTTTTTTAGTAGTTCTATTTAACTGAACCTTTAAAGAATAAATTAATAAATTTAATTCAGAAATACAGATACAAACTGAAAAAAATGGTTGCTAAAAAATGAAAATAATTCTTTGAAACTGAAACTAAAAATAATAATTTTTTATTATGTTTAGGAAAAATTTTATAGGCCATTTACACTAGAGCGAAATCTAGTAGATTAGATTTCAAATCTTGCTCAAAATCTACATCGTTTACACTGGATTTATTTGACAGTAGCAAGATTTCAATTTAATAACAAAAACAGCTGACTGAAATTTAAAAGAAAATAATAATATTTTAGTTTGACCCTAATCAAGTCAGGAAAATTTTTTACAATTCCAGTCAAAATGTGTCTCAGAGGCACACACAAAGAATTTACGTATTAATTTTGTTAACTTATTTTTATTTTATTAAATTTTTTCTTCTCAGTTACATAAATGAAATATTATTTATTTATTTTCGCATTTTAAGCAAACTAGAACTTTTGAACAATGCTCGTTGCAAGTAATTTTGTGCTAAATACTGGTTTGAGAATTCATCCTCGTGTAGTATGGACCGAACATTGGACAAATTATTTTTATTTAATTTTAGAAGACTACGGCAAATAATGGGTGCCAGAACTATTCGTAACTCATTATACCTCATTATAACTCATTATTATATTTAATTTTGTTGTTCACCAACAATAGAAGTAATAGCTAGCGTTCCCATATAAGCCTCATAGACACATTTTGACATGATTAAGAAAATTTTTGATTGAAACAAAATAAAAAATACAAAGAAATTAATTTATTACTTGAAATTTGTAAATTCTAAATAAAACAACTGAAAGTAGGAATTCAAGAAGCAAGAAGAACTAGAACCTATATTTAAGGAAGTTACAACATGACCTGATTAGGGTTAAATGGAAATGTCATTTTTTTTTCTGCTCAGCGTTGTATTTTTAAGTACTATTTGGCAAAACACATAGTTGCATTTCTATTTTTACTAGATTTTGCCGAAATCTACTAAATAAGTAGATTTTGTTTTGTATGGGAAATCTAGTCAAAATCAACTAGATTTGGCTCGAAATCTCATAAGTACTAGATTCGCTGTAGTGTAAATGGCCTATTAAACAATTTAAAAATTATGACTTTTGTTCAAATCATGTAAAGAATCAATAAATTTTAATTGTGTTTACAAAACTAAAGCTTGTAACATGGCTATTAATGGATTCGAAATTAACGCAGTATTTTCCATTGTTTTACAGAAATGGTCCTCAACTACAAATTACATTTAACGTTCGCTTATTGATGCGAATAATTGTTTTTATTGAAAATATTCTTTCTTCATCAGCATTTACATGAGACAAAGCAAACAAAATCCGTACCAGTTTCAATAAAATTGGAAATAGAACCTCGTCTTTTTGATTGTTATTAATGTTATTCAAGACTGTTCCGAAATTTCATGAACTTTAATAGTTTGCCCGTGTACAGGGCAATGGCAATTTTTCCATTATTTGTTAAAATTTTTAAAATTTTCCATTTAAATACTTCCTTTCTGAAATTCGATAAATATGGGTTACATACTCGTACATCATTTAGGGCCATTATTACAACTTGCCGTTAACTAAAGGGAGGATTTTAACGGGCAGATAAATTGTTTTTCGTTATTATAAGCGGACAATAATATAGAAGTGATCGTAAAGCTAAAGGGAGGATCATCTTACCTTTGACATTTAAAGGTCACTTTATGTTTGAACTTGCCATATTATATATTATTATATAAATCCGGCATTGCCATATTTTTGAAAATGTTAACTTTATTTTATCTGTAAGTTGTAATAACGAAAATAATTTAAAGGTTACTTTACAGTTCCCTTTAGCTAAAGGTACCTTTAACTAAATCCAAGTTTAACGGCAAATTGTAATAATGGTCCTTAATGTTTAAAATCCATATCTAACTATCAAGCATAAACCCTGCTGCAGAAGTATGATGGTCTCATGCTCTTTTAACACATTCGCAACGTGGCGTTGCTGGCTTCGCTTACTGTGGGCACAGGGCCGTTTTTTGTCAATTGTTACAATCGCGAATTGGTTTAGAAAAATTCCCATAGTTTTTAATGTAATTAATATTTCTGTATTAAATTTTAAAGAAGGGAGCATAGGACTTGTTTATACACAAAAATGAGGATTTGAAATTATACTTCGAAATATTTTTGTTATTATTTATAATTACATACATACATATTTTTCAATAATTTTCAAATTTCATTTCATTGTAAGTCATTTTATGCGTTATTTGTATGGTATGCTTGAAAACAGTTTTCAATATGTAAAGGAACTTTACAGCTCCTACACATACATATGTATATGACGTATCTCGACGTACTTTGTGCGAATAACATTACGACATCTTTTTTTCACAGTCTTACCGTTGCTCAAAATTTTCGCTAATTTTTCATGTTTTAGATTTCCTGATAACCTGTTTGATGACCAAATTTCGCTCTCTTTTTCAACAACGTGCAGTGAGCAGAGGTAATTTTTTTAATTGTTCGCCGATTCAACGAAGAATAACCTTACTGTACAGAAATGACCAAGCAGGGTTAAAAAATGGGTGGCCAACGTACGTTTACTCACTGCAGGCTTTCGTTATTAACAAAAGTTGTTGAAAAAAGAGCGAAATTTGGCCAAACATAAAAGAATTATATGTATATAGTATATTATAAATTCGTCGATTCGACGAATAGTAACCATTCAGGGTTAAATTTTTCGTCGACGAATAGTACCCTTAATGTACAAAAATGAAGAGTAACTGCTCAGGGTTAAACTGTCGACGATTTTCTGAATCTCTGGGTTGAGATGAAAAAAAAACAATAAAAATTGATAAAATACTCTTTGGAAGTCGCCGTGGTGTAGTAGGTAGTGTGTTGGCTTACTATTCGTAAAGCCCGGGTTCGTATCCCAGGTCAGACATCAAAAATGAAATATGAAAAAAAAATATTTCTTCGGCGACTTCCTCTCAGCAGATTTCTGGCAAAAACTCTGAGAGTAAAATAAATTGCCATGAAAAAGTTTCTCAAAATTCTGTCGTTCGGAGTCGACGTTAAACTGTAGGTCCCGCCACTCACGTATAAAATTAACGCACACAACATGAGTGGTGTGAGAAGCTAGGCCGTAATCCTGACTGAAGGGCTGTAATGGCCAATTATGTATGTATGTATGTATGTAAAATACTCTTAGTGTTATTAAAAATTTTTCTTTTTAAATATTCTCAAGATTTTTGTTTTAATTTTCTAATGAAAATACATTTTAAAAATGGTTAACATTTGAGCCGTTTATTTTAAAAGTGGCTTAAGTCAATTTTTTTCATATTGATATATTTAAGGGTTTGCGTTTGAATTGTTTCAAAAATATTGTTAACTGATATTAAGTTGTTTTTATGGCTTTGTGACCTTAAATATGTTAGAATATATACCGTAATACGGTTCGTAAACGTTACTAGAAAAATAAGCTGTGTTTCAGAACCTCAAATGGACTTAAAACACTTTCAAAATCAATAAAACGGCTTTTTGTTTGCGAAAAGGAATACGTCCACTTTGTGTTCTTTGTTTAATGTTATTATAAGTTAACTTTTTCACTTAAAGTTACTCCACTACGTTTATATAATTCCAATATAATTATTACATGGGATTGATTAGCAAATAAAATACTTTAGTTTCACTATAATATTAAACAAATTGCCCAAAAGAATTGTATACCTAGTGATTCCTCTAAATAGTCATACTTATACTTAGGAGATGAAATGAGACGTACATTTTTGTATAATGGTGTTAATTTTATTTTGTTGAAGTTCCTTGGTCTTCCCCGACAAGGTAATAAATAAAGTATTTTGAACATTTTATAGCGTTCACTTTTTACAAATCGCATTTAACATATCCTTAGCCAATTTACAGGTTCGCCATGAGTTTTTTTAATATTTTATGAATTGCTTCTTCCAGAGGTTTTGTAGAAAAAAATCTTCACGTTTCATTTTGGTTAATATAAATTTGTTACTCTTTCGACATGTGTAATCCTGGGGGCCATACATTACATTATTTTTCCTCAAAGCCATTTCTATCACTCCAAAATCACTACCATTTGGCAAAAATGAATGTCCTGATAGTAAAAACTTATGGTCAATAATATCTACATTATTTTCATAGCGATTTTCATGATACTAGACTTAAATTGTTTATAAAAAACAGATTATATAGGATTGTGATTATTGTTATCATTAACTAAATTTTTTTAAAAATGGATTTAAACCACTTTCAAAATAAACGGCTCATTTATTGATTCTACCATATACATACACGTGTACATGTACTTTATTATCAATTGAAATGCAAATTTATTGTGTTGATGAGTAATCAAGATGAGCAGTTTTACAATAACTCAAATTATTCATATTGTTTATAACAAAAACAACATGTATTTGGCACCTATTTGTTACAAATTTAATTGTAATTATTTTATTTTTTTGTGTAAATATGTGTTCAAATTGGAAACAAAAAAAAAAAAATAAAGAAAATTAAATTAATATTACTGCAGAGATATGTGTTACAATTGAATTTACAATATTAATCATCTGGGCTGTTGGTATCAGCTTATATTCGTCTTGTAAAGAATATAAAAATTATATAAAAACAAAATTAACACCATTTCCATCTCCATAATAGGAAAACATATTCAAAATTGTATCACAGCTCTTATACATCTGCTGTGAGGAAATCACCGAAGAAATATTTTTCTTTTCACATGTCTGGGGTTTGAACAACGGCCTCACATTAAATAAACCAACATTAGACTACGGTATAACGGTGACTTTACGCAATTTGACAAATTAGCATACATACTTACCTATACGTATGCCTAATGGATAAATGTTCTTAACAAATCTTACGAATGCTTAACCATGCAACATCTTCTCCTTAAAAAATCAAACGTATACAACTATCGCGAAACGCCATAAGAAGAAAAATCAAACCAATTAAAATAAATAAAAAAATAATCCTCGAAAAATATTTGAAATATTTCGTATTCTACGTATAAATACGTTTCATAATAGTTTGGACTACCATGGCCACATTGGTTAGAGGAATAAGGACACTGCTGTCTAAATGTCTCCATTAAAAACATCTACTCTTGCAAATACAATCAATTACAAAATCTAAATTCATTGCGGATTTTGTCGACTGTTCATTTCTCATAGCGTAATACATTTATTGTCAGTTCAATACGAAATTCAAGATTCAATAACTAAAGAAATTACAAAAAAACATATTTTATGTTGGACATCGTTTTATTGTAAATATAAAGCTTTAAAAATGACTTTCAGTTATCGATTTCATTGAATTGAAACGGAGATTTTCACTTAATAAAGCAAATGGTGTTCATTTCTTATCATTTTGATTAAGTTATGCTCAACGTAATCTTAAATCGTCATTCAGTTCTAAGCTTTCATTCAGTTTAAACGTCCAGTGAATCCGTGAATTAAAAGAAATTTACAATCAAAAATGTTGACAGTGAATATTATATTGAATTTCCTTTTTTATTTGTAACACTTTCAGTAACTAAATTGAGTTCAGCGGACACTGAGGAGGTGCGTATAATTTCAAGGATTTTTTACGTTTTTGAATAATTTACTGAGAATGAATTTTTTCAAAATAAAATGTCGTTTTCATATGTAAACAATTTATTTACAATTTTAAATGAAATAAAAATTTTAATTAATTTTAATTAATTAATTTGCAATTCGTTTAAAGATTTTCTGAACAGTTTGTTAGTTTCGTCATTATAGTTTTGTTTTATTCAAAGAAATTGTCGGACCCCGAAACATAAGTTATCGCAAGAGACTATCGCTTTCAAAATAAGGTTCTGTGCGATTCTATACGAGGCGAATATTTTTCGACGAATTCTTAATGAATGGTTATTTCTTTTGAGAACTTGCTTGATTTATTTATGCGAAACTGTTACGTTCAAGTATTTCTGTTGGCTCTCTTGCTCATGGATACCCTCGTTCTTTCTGATATCCGGATCACCCAGTTGATAATCGATTTTCATTTCTAGAGAGAATTTAAAATATTGTGTATCGTTTGCCTTGTTATTGAAAATATTACGATATCTCGTACACAGTATTTTAGATTTAGATAATTCGAAATAAAATAATTGTAAAACGATGATAACATTTAGAAAGAATCTACTCAACGTTAGAAATCTAATGTAGTAACAGTGTTAAATGCATGACACGTATGATCATTCGGTAAATTAAAGCTCAACTTCAACGATTTTTTATTACAATATTATTAAACATTGATTAGATTATGAATTAATTAAAGCGATTAAACTATTGCAATTTTTTCATTTCAGAATTAATTCCACGTTCTCGTATCATCATTTTTAAATATCTAAAGAAACCAATGTAACCTCGAAATTCCTATCAATTGAAATTTTTAACCTACTCGCCCTTACGGTTACTGTTCGATAATAAACCAGGACTATAATATGGATCTCACTAGGATCACATTGGAACAAAAACTTATGTACGTGAAGTGAAAATTGTAACACCACCATGCACCTACACTCCGCTTCTCGCAATTAGCTAAATCTGAAATCAAATAGTCACGATCTTTAATTGAAAATTTCATACCTAAACGTTGTATTGATTAGTCCCCCGTATTCCCAAAAACATGCCCAATTTCTTCAGATTATTCATTTTCGTATCATCGCCTATGTAGAATCCATTATATTTGGCAAAAGTTCTCGTATTATTTTTCGCATCCTCCATTACTATTAGCAATTCCTGTCATCCATGAAAATTCGTTAGTGTGCCAACAAACTGTTCCTCGTACACATCGCCAAAGCTTTTCTCGTAATCCATCCAATTACAAAAGAAGTCCACGGTGCCGTCTTCTTGTCTTTATATCACAATCCAGGTACCGCCTTCTGTTTCTGCATCACATTCAACATAAAACGATTCATTATTGTGTTGCATGACTAGTATTTTGTAAATGCCACTGAGTGTAAGCATTTGCTTTGGCATAATTTTATTTCAAAATTTCAGTAAATGCTTAAAAAAAATAAAAACAAAATAAAATTAAAAATCCGTTAAATATTGCTTTCATTTTGAATGGATAAAATCATTGCGAATTCATATAAGGGTGGTGTTATCAGCCCATGTGAGTGCTTTTTTAAGTACACATTAATGTCAAATATTTTGTTTGCGTACAGTGAGCAAAAAAAAGCATACACTTACTACCTCGAAATAACTTTTGATCAAAAAAAGTAATTTATTGTCCTTTTTCTTTAAAAAGCTTAAAAACTATATTCTGATTACAAACATTTCTCTATTGGTTAGGTATAAAGAAAATAATTTTCGATACTAAGAAATTCCCACATTTTTAGGCAAAAAAGTGATAATTTTTTGACTATGGCGACCGGATTTTCTAGAAAGTCATCTTAAACAAAATCCTGTGGAATGGTTTATTTGTTAGTTTTTTATAATAAGTGTACACATTTTTCTACGCTTCCTACTATCCTCCTGAAGCTTAACGCCCTTAGTGGTAGCGCATATCAGCACGTATTTAAAAAAATTTGTTTTTAATTTTTTTTTATAAATAAAAAGAAACAAAAGAGATATAATGACACAAAATACCAAATTTCATTTGAAATATACATGTTGTTTTTGTTAAAAAAAAAAACACTGCGAATTGAGTTGTTGTATATTTAGTTCGCCCCGAATAAAATATTTGTTTGAATTTTTTGATATTTTGATATTTTTTGGTAATCGAACTTTAAAGGAACCGAATATGTTAATCATATATACCCGTACATACATATATTGTACAAATAAATTTCAAATGGTGTTAATTTGAATCTATACCAGGGGTTACCAAAAATTTTTTCGCTATGTATTAGTGAGTAAGGGAGAGAAAATAAGTTGAGAGAATTTATTTATTTACAGCCATAGAAAAGTGTTAGTAATACACGCTCTTTTGATTTTCATTTCATCAACATACACTGTCGGACAAAATAATGTGCGGCTTGAAATATTTTTTGTTTTTTGTTTAAAGCATATGTTTATTGCTTTCAAATGTTTATAAATTATAGTTTCATTTTTAATTCGATTAATATTTTATCTAAAAAGTATCTTAACATTGAATTCTTTCTTTATATTTTCTATTTATAATAGAAACTATATGTAAAATATGGAATTTCAAGTGACATTGTTATTTATGACTTCTCTTAATCTTTTCGGCATACTTAGCGCAAGGTTCTTCAAAGTACTTGTTGGAATTGCCCTCCATTCACTTTGCAGTTTTTCCCAAAATGTTTGAATATTTGTTCTGGACTCCATCGGGATTTTGTCATCTGAGGTAGCCGAAAGATGCTCTATGGGGTTTAAATTTTGACTTTGAGCAAGCCATTCAATTTTTCAGCATTATTTTCTTCAAAATATGTTTTAGCGACCTTACTCGTGTGCTTGGGTTCGTTGCCTTGTTGAAAGATAAACTCCCCCAAGCCCATTACCTCCTCACTGCTGTAAAGATTTTCTTCCAAAATATTTACATAGTACTCTCCAGTCATTTTGGAATCAATTTTATCGCGTCTAGCTATTCCTCCACCATACATTTTTACATAAATAAATATTTACATAAAGTTACTTAAATTAATAAATATTTACGTAAATATGCCTGAATCATTTTGGAACAAAATTATTTGAACAGACGAATCAAAATATGAACTAAAAAATTGCAAAACTCTAAAAAGAGTGTGCTGTGAACCAACACAAAAGGCTTAAATCTAAAAACCTTATCCATACTGGAAAACATGGTGGAGGCAGCCTCATGGTGTGGAGGTGTTTTTCCTCTTCAGGAATAGGTAGACGTGATAAAATTGATTCCAAAATGACTGGAGATAGAGTTTCACATAGTAGGTTTCTTAAGAGTCCTTTCAGTCCACCGCGATGTGTTTATAGTTCGACTCTAGTACAGCATCAAGTCCCTTCAAATATTTCGTAAGCGATGATGATTTTCGACATTCCATATGATTTTTGAGCCATTTTGTGCATTTCTTAAGTTACATTTTATTGAAAGGGGTCGGGACAGCCTGTTAAGCTGTTAGAATGAAGCTGTTATAATAAAGCTATCCATCTTTGGCTTAAAAATTAGACCATGTTTTTAAGATAAATAAAAATTAAAAAATATAAAAAATCCATTTCTTATTAATAGAAAAAAAAGCGACCAACAAAATAAAAAAAATTAAATACGCCCAGCAAATGACATAGAACATTTTTAACATAAAATATTTTTTGATATTTATTATATTTATTTATATTATAATATTTCAATTCTATCAATTATTCAAAGTTTGGAAGCTTATGGAAATAAGTGGAGCGCTTTAACCCTCCAAAGTACTAAGTGCTTTATAGACGCATATAGATAGTTACACTGCGGATCAGCATACATTATTTCATTTTGTCATTGTTTGAGAACTCAATGTCCATTATAACTTAAAGTTTTACAATCACAAACAAGTATGTTTGTGGACAGGTATAGAATTAGAAACCAAATGGACATTTAGACACTGGCATTCTGAATGATTCTTAAAAATTACTAACGCGGTTAAACTAAAGAAGGAAAGGTTGGCCTTAACAACACAGTGCATAGCATTGTCAACAATTTGTACAAAAATAATTGACAACATGACACAATTTTGTAATGCATTGCCGGTAAGCCATGTGCAATAATATACAGAAATTTAGCAACGAAAGTCGTCATTGCAGATGGCCGTTTATTGTCATTTCTTAAATCAACTGAAATATAAAAAACTTTCAAATAAAAATTCTTATTTCAAACTGGACAAATGGAATGTGATGCGTGACTTTATTACTGTGAGTACTGCGGCTGGGCTTTTCCAATGTGTACAATTTTTAAAACACTTCTTTCATTTCCTTTTAATAATAAAAATCGATTGAGGTGCCCTGTTCACACGTACAAAAATAGTGTCGAAGTATAAACACTCTGCTGTTGAGTAGGTAAAATAGCTTTTGTTGGTTTGTGTTGCTATTTCTCTTGGTTTTTAGTATCTTTCTTTAATATTCCTCTTGGTTGACAGTTTTTTTTGAATTCTTTTCTTGCACTCTCTGGTAAATTCTTTATTATTGTTGTTGCGTAATACTCGTATCTGAGATTTAACACAACATTCAACGTATGGTAAGATTACTTGTGTGAATTTAGTTTCTTTTTCTTCTTCTTTTGAAAAATAAAAATAAATATTTTATTAGAGTTTTCGGCTAATTTACTCATCTTTATTTATTTATTTCAATTAAAGCAAGCCATACAATTGGTGGTTTGTGACGTAAACGGGCCTCTCTACACAAAATGCCTCATGACACGTCTCCGAATCTATCTCTTTCGTAATAAAAATGGCACTCAACTCATATTTGGTGGTTCAAATATAGTCGGTTGTATGTTATAAAAAACTGAATTCTCTGCAAACTATTTGGAGAAAAAGCTCTTTAAAGCAGAAGGAAGCAATAAAAAATTTTCATTTTCCCTGCAAGAAACTTTTGGCGGTTTATGCTGACTGTTTCTTGGTAGAGAAAAATGCTGCTTTCTTGTATAAAAACTTAAATTTATCATAAACACAGAAATACAAAAGAAAACAAAAATATGATTGCGGCAACACTGATCATAAGATCGAATCCAAATACTCACAATTGAAGAAATATTCTTTCAATTATTTTTATAAAATTGGATACATGCTATGGATGTGTTGTAGAAAACGCCTTAAGAAATTTTTATGAGGTCCAAAGGTCTTCACAATGGGTAAACGTATGTTTAATATGAAACAAAGTTCAACTCTGTCTGAGTAACAGCTAACAATCGATGTCCGCGAAATATAAATGTTCAGTTTTTATTTTTAAAATTTGGCAAATAGCACAGTGTAGCAACGTTGTTAAATTGTAAAACGATGACATTTAGGGAAAAGCTACTCAATCTTAGAAAATATCAGTCTTATGCAACAGCGCCAGATGCATAATTTGTGTGCTCATTTATTTACTAATATATCAATTTCAATTTCTTTATTACAATGTGTTTTTATACAACAATTATTATAAAATTATTCGAATTATTTAATTTATGAATTAATTGCACGTCTTCGTATCATCATTTTAACGTATTTAAGCGACGCATCGTGACCTGTAAATTCATACCAATTTATGCCTTTACCATAACTGTTGTCGCCATACTTTCCATTAAGATTGCTACGGAAAAAGAATTCTAATGTTGCACTCATTAGGAATACAATAAAAATAAATTACCTTCTGTGACAAGTTTTATACCACCATGCGCCTGTATAGGTTTCCGCGCAATTACCAGAATTAAGATCGTTGTCACGATCTTTAGTTGAAAATTTCATACCCAAATGGTATGTTAATGAATCGCCCGCAGTTCCCGTAAAATTTCCCAGTTTCTTCAATTTATACAATTCCGTTTCGTCGCCTATGGAGAATCCATCATATTTGGCAAAAGCTCTTTTATTTTTCGCATCCTCCATTATAATTAACAATTCCTGTCGTCCCTGGAAATTTGTTAGTGCATACAGGTTTTTAATCCAATAAAATGTTCTCCATCCACATCACCAAATCCCTTCTCATAATCCTCCCAATTACGATAGAAATCTATAGAGCCGTCTTCGCGTCTTTGTATCACAATCCAGCCTCCACCTTCAGTTTCTGCATCACATTCAACATAAAATGTTCGATTACTGTGCTGAGTGACTTGAATTTCGTAAATGCCACTGCGTCGAGTGCATGCTGTTGCTTCGGCACAATTTTTCGGTTGGATTTCATTAACGCTTAAAAATATAAATTCCAGTTAAAAATATCTAATATTGTATTGTATTGTATTTGTAATGAATCAAGTTTGTATTTTAAACTGTTATTGTTTGATTTTTAGTAGCACAACTTGTAAATCATGTATTCATATATGTATGCATAATAAAATTGAATTCCATATTAATGCCGCAAATTTATAGTTCACTGCAACATTTCTAAATCCAATAAAATTGTAGTTTTTCTTACCATTTTCTGGGTAAAGCATCATAACGAATATCGAAGAATTCTAGATCTGTGTGAACAACAATGGAATATAATCCAAAATTTTTCAATAATAAATGCAAATAAAACTCACGCTTTGGCAAAGTATCCTTTCTATCGGGACATTCTTCGATACTAAAATTATTAAGAAACGAATCAAATATTATTTAAGGATGTAATTGTTATATGATTAAGGGTCATTGCAACTTGCCGTTAACTAAAGGGATGATTTTAACGGACTGATAAATTGTTTTTCATTATTATATGTGGACGATAAAGTAGAAGTGAGCGTTAAGCTAAAGGGCGGATCATCCTACCGGTAACTTTTAAAGTTCACTTTATGTTTTAACTTGCCATATTATATATTATTTGCAATACGGCAACTTCAAATATAAACAAAGTGAGCAATACAACACATAAAAAAGAAGCTCGTCCTTGTCACTGCATTTAAAAAAAACTAATCTAATTGAGCAATGTTATCAACATTGCTCCGACATTGCCATATTTTTGAAAAAGTTGACTTTATTTTATCATTAGGTTGTAATAACGAAAAAAAAGTTAAAGGTGACTTTAAAGTTCACTTTAACTAAAGTTACCTTTAACTAAATAAAACTTTAACGGGAAATTGTACTAATGGCCCTTAATTTTTTACCTCAATTTTATCTCGTTCATTGTTTCTCTCATCTCATTTAAGTCCGCCAATAATTCCTTCAATGAACTCGCGCTGCCATTAATAATCGATTTGTTATACTGAAAAAATTAAAATAATCCCAGAGTTAGTCCAAGCACTTCTATTCCATTGTCTGTCCATTGATAGTCGAATTTTTAAAAATTAGTACAAAATCTCTGAGTTCGATACTTGTCTAGTAGGTAGTGTGCTAAACCATTAGAGTGAGATTCGTGGATACGATTCCCACCAGAGACTCCGGTTTGTTACACTTGTAGTGTATTTATCATAATGTAGTGTATTTATCATAATGTAGTGTATTTATCATAACAAACATAAACAACACACCACATGTACTATACAAAAGATTTAAATTACAATTGCTCTACATTTGTATAACACATTATTTTTAATTGTAATTCTAAACCTTTGAAATAAAAACAAAGTAAAAAAGTAAACAAAGTATGACACACTTTTAAAGAAATGCAATTAAAACAACTGACATGGGTCAAAGCACTTAGGAAAGAAATTTATGACTTCAAATAACTCATTTTAAAGTAATGAGAGAAAATGTTAAAAATATTGAGTGAAGTCTTGACCAATCATAATTCAGTATGCTAATGTAAATGAATATTACTTTGTAATAGAAAGAGCAAATGATAGAGTATTAAGAAACATTGTAAAAATTAGAAAATAGTATAAATAGTGAAAACATTAAAATAAAAATTCTGAAAAGATCTTGACTTCAAAAAGTAATCAAAACTTTTCTCATTATTCTAACCCAGCACATTAAACAGTGCAGGGAAGAAGTAAAACTGCTGTGGCTAGACATAGCATTCAAAACTAAACTAGCACAATAATCAATTTTAAATCTTCTTGCCCCATAAACATTTAAAATACACTCCACCAAATACAGGGTGTTAGTTACTCATCTCATAATAATTATAGTATAATTTGTAATTGTATTTGAATTAATAATAAATAAATAAATATATACATAAATAAATTAAAATGTCTGTCTAGATAAGAGAGTTTTATTCATTTCTTTAAGCATATGATTGTGATTAGCACGTAATGTCTCATATGGGGGTACCAAAGTACATGATTACGATTTATTAAAAAATAAAAATTTATTTAATTTTATAAGCCGTTTACGAAAGTTTTCCTAAGAAATTATTCAAAAAATACAATTGTTTGCTGATAAATTCGTCAGAATTATAAAAATTTTTATATAAATTGCGTGGAGAAAAGTCGGTATACTATAAGGGGCTTTCTGACAAAGAAAACACTAAAGACGTTCGGAAACTGTTCATCCATTCACTTTTCCCAGTGATTCACTTTTCCCAATTGTACTTAATCCTGTTTGTAGTGAAAAAATTTCTAACGTCTCAAAATGCTTAAAAGAAATATCACTTTTTCATATTCCCTAAAGCGCAAAAACCAACACAGCATGGCGTTTTGAAATTTACAACATATATACAGTGGACAGCAAAAGTCTTACTACGGCAATATATTTTGACAAAAAAGTCCCCACAGGCTTAACACTCTTGCACAAAGTTGCGATATGACTGCAAGAGAGTATTTAGGAGATCATTTGAAAGAACGGTTAAGTAATCGCTAAAACTCAACTGAAAAACTTGTTCATAGTGCCACCAGGAAACACTAAACAGAACTCGTAAATTAATTTACAAACCTGTTGTTTCACCTTAAGGGATATTCTACTAAATGGAATAAGAGGATAACATTCATCATATTATTCCTTTGAATTTTAAATTTACTCAGGGTTCTCTTTGGGGGGTACCTATGGAGTCATCTGAAACTTTTCCTTATTTTTCTCTTGTTTTATGAAAAACATTAAAAAAATTTTGTTTTATAATAAAACAGAAATAAATTAATAAAATAAATACTCGTATATAAACGATAAATTTTTATACAAACTTTTGGCTAAAAAATTCATGAAATTGCTAAAATATTTTGCCGTACTAAGACTTTAGCTGTCCACTGTATATAGTATATAAAGTGTATTTTGATAACTTTCTTATAAGATCGTTCTGATTTGTTAAATGCTTTATGAAATCTTCAAAGGGTATCAAAACGATTAAAGCTTAAGATAGATTTGGAAAAAGAATTGACCTTATATACATATGTATGTACATATGCGGGAAACACTATATTTATTATGTTACACTTAATATTGCGTATTAAATGTGAAATATACACTCGTAATGATGATGTCCTTTACGAAATACACGTCTTGTTGAATTATTATAAGTTAAATTGAATTTAAGCTTGTCAACACAAAAACAATTTGCAAAATTAATTATTTAAAATTAATTAATTTAATTTAATCGATTTTCTTATTCGATTCATCGAAATTAAAAATATTTCACAACGAGAGTGACTGTTAAACGTAAAATGATTAATGATAATACTTGTAGTGTGGCAGAAGCGAGGTGTTCGGTAACTGAGTAAAATATTCATGTGTTGCTTCCAAGCGAAAGTATCGATGTTTTCTACTAATTTTCATCAGTAATCCGAATAAGAAAGGAATTAACTTACATATGTACGCGTGGCAAACGGAGGTGTATCTATGACAATTCACAAGTTACGAAGCATTAATCTGTTTAAATTTTTCACGTCGCCAGTTTACATATAAAGTTTACAATTAACCAAATTATGAATCAGATTGTTTATAATATTGATCCAACATTAAGTGCATTTGAGATATTACCATTCAGATGTACTAGTTAAAATCTTTTAACAGGAACGAATAACAGATAAGACACAAAAGACAATGCAACTAATTCAGTGTGATACGTTTCTCTGTATTACAGTGATATATCCACAATCCCCTTTACTATCTGAAACTAATAATTTAATATGAGCTTCTATTTTTTTTTGTTCCTTGGGAACAGTACTACACCTATATTTTATAAATTATCGGATATTTTAAATATGAATTTAATTTATTTATTTGTTTATTTTATTATAAAGCCAAGTCTAATATGTTCCTCGTTTTAAGTGTTCAATCATCATTGGTATCACTAGGTACAATAGAAATATTTTCTGCTAGTAAATCTCTTGATCTTATCCTTGTTCACTGACATTGCTTAGTCGCTGTGAAAAGTTTTATTTGATATACATTTGTCGTGTGGTCCTATAAAGATTGCTAACATATTAGACTGAAATTTTGTTGAATTTATTGGCGGTAGTCCATAAATGTATATGTATATTATGTGTCCAAATTTTTACAAGTATTCCTTTGTATATTTTTCGTTTGGTTTTATTTCTACGATAGTGTTTGTCTTAAGCTGAGAATCGTTTGTATTTTATATGAAAATAAAGACTTTTTGATTGCAATTGTTCAGCCTAGTTTGCTATCTGAGGGACATCATAATAAAGAAAAAAAAAACAAAAACAAAATTACATTATATTTTACTTGTTGATATTACTATAACCTTCAATGCTTATTAAGCATTGTATTAATTTATAATCCCTTGATTATTTTTTGTTCTTAGTATCTATTGTCTATAGACATATATGAATTGCGTTTAATTTGATCTCAACCACAGCAAGGGAATTTATAATTCCGTTTGCATTCAACTGCAGATAATTATAGTGCTTAACCCTTCTGCACTCCTTGGGTCAATTTGACCCAATTTAGGTTTTCAAACGCATAATTTTTCCCTTTAATTATAAGATATGATCGTGAAACTTACATCGTATTATATTTGTTATATTTCCGTATTTTTAATTTAGGTGAGAGAGTGGTTCTAACATTATCAGACCCTCTTCCAAAGGGATGCACAATTATGTACATGTGCTAATTTTTTTACTACATACAATCTTGCCATTGAACTTCTTTCTCGGAATATTACATTAGTTGGCACTGTCCGTCCGTAAAAATAAAAAATTTTTGCCATCAAAAATTCTGGATATGAAAAAAGCCTGTATTGCGCTCTGATTTTTTGTTTTCAAATGATATAACTATAGCATCCTATATTCAAAAAAAAAAATAAATTCATTCTCGTCTTAATTTCTCTTCATCATTTAGCCGATGTAAGAGATGATGAAAAAAAACCTGAAATAATACATCATCACAACCAAACGAAAGCTTAAGTTGATGCGCTTGACCAACTAGTTGCTAATTACACATGTAAGCGCATGACTAAGCGATGGCCTGTTGTGTTATTTTCAAATATGATAGATGTATCAGCATATAATTCCTACGTCATATGGACTGATATGAATCCTGCATGGAATTTCAATAAAAACTTCAGACGCAGGCTTTTTTAGTATAACTTGCAGATCAGCTAATAAACGAATATATTTTGCGAAGAACAGTTTTGCCACATGGACCATCAGCAAGAAATTTTGTCTAAAATATTCAAGAACATATTATTCTCACAAGTGCACCGCAATGTTCTAAGCAAAATAATACAAATACAATATTGTCCAGAAATTTACCAAATAAACGACAGAAGTGTTTCTTTTGTCGACATGGAAGCAATTCAAATAAGCATTCCGTTAAATGTGATTCTTGTAAAAAATTTATTTGCAAATTTGTGTATAAATTGTCACAAAAATTCCTAAATTGTTATACATTATTATTTTATATATAAAAAAACACTGAATTTAAAATTTAATTTTATTTTATACTCGTATATATAATACTATATATTTTTTAT
This sequence comes from Sarcophaga variegata, assembly GCA_932273835.1. NCBI lineage: Eukaryota > Metazoa > Arthropoda > Insecta > Diptera > Sarcophagidae > Sarcophaga > Sarcophaga variegata. The sequence goes on from OW026359.1 coordinate 40,411,076, forward strand.
TAATAATTCCTCAGGAAGAGCTTATTTCTTTTAGTTATCATTATTTTTTATTATACTAAATAAAAAAAAACAACAAAACAAATGAATTTCTTATATTAAATATGAAATTTTGTTTACATTTTAATGTTGAGTCATATTGACCCAAAGGATCATAGGAAGGCCACATCACAAGGGATGCAGAAGGGTTAAACTAAAATATCCGATCTGAATTCAAATTCAATAAATCAGATTCCATAAAATTTTTTGGTTGAATTCTTTTAAATTTCTTACACTTAAGTATTGAGAAATTAATTCTTAACATTAATTAGAAGCAAAATCCATTAATTATTTTATGTCTTTGAACCAAAAACACTATTTAATAACGAGAGTTACGAAAATTCTAAAGTAAAATGCTTTATATTTATTCGTACCTCTTTTAACTCCACCACACACAATTTAGATACGGAAAATATTACAAATAAAAATAAGAAATTCAATATAATTGTCGAAGACAACATTCTCGATTGTAAAATTTTCTCTCCACTAAACGTTTAAACTAAATGAAGGTTTAAAACTGGATGATGAATTAAGAATACTTCGTTAAATATAAATTAGTCGATATGACGACAAACTAACACCATTTGCTATAATAATTTACATTTCAGTGTTCAATTTCATGTAATCAATTAAATTTCTTCATTTCTGAACTAAAAATACCCACTTTTTAAAGTCTTTGAATACGATTGAAGCGAAAGCCTGTAACTCATCCAAATATCATGAAAATATTCTTTGAAAAAGCCTACTTATTCCGAAATAACTTAATTATGTTTTTCTAATTAGCGAAAGGAAATGGTATACAGGCCCTGAATTAATATTTTATTTACGTACAGAGTGCATCAAAATAAAGGTTACAGTTTTTTTTCTCACTGAGTGGACTAAACGAATTGGAAGTGCGTGGTCGTATTCGAAACATATTTTCTGTTGCTTATGTCATAAAGATAATGTTAACAGCATCTTTTGAATGTTTTATTATTGCCATCATATACATTATTTATATGAAATTGTTGTTAAAAAATAATGGCAGGCAGGCAGGCATATTTTGAATTCATAGGCCAAAAGACAAGATACGGGAAATAAAGACGGGTGAGACAAGGAGAGGGCGTACTATAGCCTATTCTCTTTAATATATGTCTGCCAACTCTTCCGGATCCACCACAAAAACTCTAAGAGCTATCATATGCCGATAATTTACATAAGTACCACAATAATGTTATCGCTGGCCACTAATTTGACTTTTTATGATCGCAAATTACGATTACCAGCTTTTAAATCAATTGTATCGTTATTCACTTCATGGACTAAAGAAGTGTGTCGAGAATTGGTTGTTCAGCAAAGCTGTTACAATAACAACACTTAGCTTACATGATATACAAATACAGATATACACTGCTAAGGAGAAACAATTGGTCAATTCACACAAGCCGTTGTATCGTTGTATTCATTATATTGCTGGACGACTATACGACAGTGTATGCTTGTTGTTGATGTATCCGATACACTTATAAACATTTGGTCAATTCACACAAGCCGTTGTATCGTTGTATTCATTGTATTGTTGGAAAAACATACAACAGTGTATGATTGTTGTTGATATTTTTCATATAAAAATCCGATACACTTATACACATTTTTTCCATATGTTTTTAAAAGTTGTATTGGTTTCGTGCTATCAAATTGTGTGAATGAAAAAAATGTGTATATGTTTTCATATGTTCTTAAAAAGTTGTGTTGGTTTCGGGCTATCAAATTGTTTGAATGCCAGGAGATACACAATACAGCATAGCGTTCACAAACAAACAAATGTGTTCAATACAACATACACGATACAAAGTCGTGTGAATTGCCCAATTATTTTCACATGTTTTTAAAAGTTGTATTGGTTTCGTGCTATCAAATTGTGTGAATGCCAAAAATTATGAAGATGAATACGACATACACAATAAAGCATAGCATTGAGCGTTCGCAAACAACCAAGTGTATTCAATACAACGTACACGATACAAAGTCGTGTAAATTGGTCTAATAAGTTATTACGAGTAGTCGCCGAAGTCTAGTAAGTAATGTGTTAGCTTATTAAACATGCGGCCACAGTTCAAACACCACGTCAGACATTTCGAAACGACTTCGGCGATTTCCTCTCTCGGCAGATGTCTAGCCAAAACTTTGAGAGTAAATAAAATTGCCATGAAAATCTTATTAAAATTTTTTCTTTCACTCCCACCATCCTGTGAATCCTAGGTCGTAATCCTGACTGAATGGTTGTAAGGACCAATTAAGTGAGTAAGTATTGCACGTAGTGTTACTAAGTCAAAGCAATAATTGAATTGAAACTGAGTATTACATTTTTATAGAATAGTTGTAGTAGCAGTAGAAATGAAGCGAATTCAGTTGTAATGTTTAACGTGAATGTCAGTACCTTGTATAACATAAAAGACACAAAGTCACTTCTGAGACATTGCAGCTTTCTAGTTCTCCACGTCTATTATCCAGCATTTTATGACACATTACTTTAGATTTGTTTGCATTGTTTCGGTTTGTTTTCTAATTAAAATATTCTGGAAATCAGAGAAGTAGCGTTTACAACTGTTGTCGTATTTCATTTTTATTATAAAAAATTTTCATGAATAATGAAATAAAATCAGAAAAAGATTATAACTAGAGTTCCTTGTGGTGTGAATAGCTGGTTAGTTTTCGAATTTATGACGTTTGAATGAGCTGTATCGACAAGAAGTGAATTAAGGAACCTGCGTTATTGTCTTGAGACTTTTGGACAGGCACCAGTCGCGAAATTTTGGGATGCCATATCTATACAATTGAATGTCCATCAGAGTACCTATTCTCCACTATACTACTACTTGATTCTATTCAATTCAACACATTCATTTTCGATAAATTCTAACCACAAAGTAGTCATAATAGATCGGCATTATGAACAGACCGGCTTCATATAAAATATTTTCGATTTAAAAATTTGTTCACTTTAATTAAATTAAATTTTAATTTTGGTTTTGAGCAAATTTCAGGGTCGATTCTATCAAGCTTGCTTATTTAAAAACCATCTAAAGCTTATGTTTCACCGCGCCATTCCCTTTGTGTCCATCACTCTACGTATGTATGTGGCCTGGTTTTTACTACTAAGATAAAAGCAAATAGTCGTTAACAGTATAAATAAATAATTTACTAATAAATTAATTTCTCTATTAAAACTAATTAAAAGAAGATAACACGATGAAGAAGCTATTTTATTTTTCCAATAGATTGTTATTCTCGTTATTCTAAAAATACTAGCGAATGGTAAATAATCGTGTGATGTAGTATTTGAACAGCTGCTTTTAAATATGAATACCATATTAGAACATTGAACAGTGGGCTTAGTATTTAGTCTATGTAAAGCATAATATTTGAAGTTTTAGGTTCGTTTCGAAAAGTGAGTATCAGTTTGAAATAAAAATTTCTCATATTTATACATAATTCAAAAAAAAAATCAAAATCATACATATTTCAATTTCTTAGGTGATATTTCCACTATTTTCATCCACCTTTAGTTCTGCTCATATTTTAGTCTGGCACGCAGCTTTTCAACCATAGATCGAGCTTTGAATCAAATATGATACATTTAAATTTTTGAGACTTTATAACATTAATTCAGAAAAAGTTGGATGCCAGATATTTTTTAATTCGTTAGTATTGTTATTGCCATTATTTTAAACCAATTAAAAAAAGAAAATTTTAAACAGGACTTGGTCATAATTTTGGCTATGAATCATTTTTGATACATACGACTTTCGTATGGATTCTTTGGTGTTGTGTATATAACTTTTTTAAGTTTTCAAAAGATTTTGTGAAGTTTTATCGGGAATAATACATTATTTATGATATTTGACAAGGAATTGAAAGTTAAGTGTTGGATGAAAGAGAAAAAATTGAATTTTCTGTTCTTGATATTGATTGAAGTAGTCGTAGTCTAGTATGTACTATGTTAGCTTATTAGACGTCAGACCAAGTTTCAAACCTCAGTTCAGATATTTACAGTTTACCAAGAAAAGTTGTAATGAAGAACACAGAAGCTCCTTTTATGAACTGACGCAAGTATTGACAGCTGTAAACATGACAATAGGACGTTAATCGAAAAAGCTGGTACTACTTGGAATAGAGAACCGTGTTAGTAGCTGGGTAAGAAAAAATATTGCCAATTTTCACGCAGATTGCTAGCATCTGTCACATGAAATGTTGTAGAGTCTTTCTTACTGCTCTTCTCATATTTATCTTCCGTGACAGACAAACATTAGAAAAAAGTGTTTCGTTCTATGTTTTATTTCATAGATATTACGGATGATAGTATTTCGGTCAACTATGTACGTATGAGATAAAAGAATTATTCGCTTTGATAATGTGCTACTCGGAAATGATGATAAATTTATACCTATTACGCATCTTCGGAAACTGAGCTGAAAGTCTATCAGCTTTTAATAATCCCAATAATTTTGTCGCTATATATTACTAACTAATTGAATTTTATGGTCGTTGCAAATTTCGTGATCCACCAGAATCGAATTGGGAGTTTTAGATTCAAGTACATGATACGTGCGTAGCAACTACTTATAGCCGTATTAGGGGACTCTTGTATCCGGGACACCAAAGAGGAATGAAAGAGGGAGAATTGTTATTGACATAAGCGATGTTCTATTGCAACGGAAAACTTTTTTACCTTACATGGCGTTGACAACAAATTTTTCTAGCGAAATATAACAATGACACGGTTTCAGCTAGCCCTCGATTGAGAGCGACAATAAGCTGCCCCATCTAAACATTTGGAAACTTATAAATCGCCACAAAGCATGTGTGCGAGATGTCAAATTATTACCATTTAGAAAAAAATAAAACCAAGCTAACTTGAAGTGTTTGATTTTTACTTAAAAAACCATGCTGCAATTTACATCATGTCAAAAATTTTGGCGTAAATTTTATAAAATTGATAATGAAATGTAATAATATAAAATAGTTCTATTAAAATGAATTAAAATAAAAATATTTAAATTTTTTAACAAAATCTTTCATTAATCGTGACAATACTATGTGTGTCGAAATATGTATCAAAAATGATACATAAACTAGAATTATGAAGTTTTTTTTACGGTTTTATGGTTCAAAACTAGCAATTTTGGAAAATAAACTCGAAAGAAATTTTTTGAATCGCGGTTCGTAATAAAGAAACCTCTGCGGATTTTATTTTTAATAGAAAAACTTAAAATTGTGTAAATAATTCAATTTACTTTAATTATAAATTATTGTGACAAAGTTAATCACATAGACACACTCTGCAAGAAATCAAATACAGTGAATTCGTGATATTTAAGTTTTCGAGTTTTGTTTACGTTTCCAATTGGATTCTTCAATATTATTTATCCACATTTGAAATTGTTATTTATCAATTTTTTATTACTTCTTAAGGTAACAATTCGTAGTGCAACTAATCCTTAAAGATATTTGTGGTCATTGAAACAGGCTTTGATTTCATAGTTGCCAGACTTTGCATTGGTCTGCTCGTGTTATGACTCGTGGTCGTTATTTTTATTATGTACCTAATTCCTGAGCACAAATCAACTCGTGAGCACAACCATAAATTTGAAAATTGATGCATATGAGTTTTGTTCTTCAACTTGTGTGTAAGAATTCTATACAACTAATGAACTACAAATGAACAAAAAATAATTAAGAACGAGCAATTCATTCAGTTCTAACGATTTCAGTTAAACGTCTGTTTATATGGAAAACACAAACCTACAAACAGACGTGCGGAATACCGTTTTTTTTTTTCAAACAATATGTACTAAAAAGAATTGCTCGTATTCAACTCGTTTTAAAGCCTTTCGAATTCTATTTTTATTTTCTTTTGTTTTTGGCTCTTATCACGACTCGTATTTTAAATTCTCTCAAAATTCAGTTCTCATAAGAAATCGATCTTTACGTACCTAAAAACGAACGTATCCTAAAAACGAACGCACGTTCCGTTACCTTCTGAGGCCGCTAAACTTGTCTAGACTTGTCTGCAGTTAAGAAATCATATGTTTTGTCAAGGAAGTTTATCGAGCTAAATTAGGCTCATCACCATTGTAGAGCTGATCGTTCTCTTTTTCTTTTCAATTTAAACCTGAGGTTCTTTTCTATCAGACTCCTTTAAATTCACTGAAACAAAATATATTTGCATACTTACGCACAATTGGCGGCAATTGCAATTGTTTATGAGAAAACGTTATGATTTTTATGCCGTCTACCCAAAATGTATGAACTTAATATACCACAGAGTAGAAAGAGTGCGCTCATTGAATGCGTGCGTTCTGTTAACACTTTATTTATTAATTTGTTGACTTGATTTCACATTTAATTTTACGAATGGGGTGGGTCAAAATTGTCTCTTTTTAATTCCTTTAATCTAAACAACGTTTCCAACTGGGAGGCTACAACGTTATTAAATGGCAATCAGAAACTTTTACAAACATTTCTGAATTGTCTTCAACCATTGCATCCCATCTGCATGCATAGATTTCGTAAGGATTGTTCAATATTTTTATTTTTTATTTTTATTGATTTAAATTATTGTTTAGTACAGATTATCATTATTGCCAATTAATAATATTATTCTTAGAACAGTTAAATTGTTGGTATGTTTTAAAATATTTCAACAAAAATGAACATTTCGCAACAATACTGGTTTAAATGGTCATTTCTCGCAACGCAATTGGATCATAGGTCGGTACATCCTCTCCTATTTCAATCCACCTAAAAGCCAAACATATGGAAAAACAGTTGTTCACAGTTTATTTCAATCACTTACTATAAACAAATAATTTCATGATTAACTCACTTACTTAATTGGAAATTACAGCCTTTCAGTCAGGATTACGACCTAGCTTCTTACGCTACTTTTGTGTGTGCTAATTTTATACATGAGTGGCCAGACCTATAGTTTAAAGCCGATGCCGAAGGACAGATTTTTTGAGTAACTTTTCATGGCAATTTGATTTACTCTCAGAGTTTTTGCCAGAAGTATGTTGAGGAGAAGTAGCTGAAGAGATATTTCTCATATTTTCGTTTTGATATCTAACCTGGGGTTTGAATCGTGTTATGTTTTTTTTTAATTCAGAGTTGAAATAAAACAAAAATTTGTCACTTAATGTATGACTCTCCATTAAGAGATTGACTCCATTAGACTCAATCAAAGGTCGACTGTGTACAACTGCTGTGATTTTCTATCAACAGCTCTTTTTAAGCAAAATCATGTTGCAATACTAAACACCATTGATTTATTTACTATAAATGAACAATCCATCTACAATGATGTGTTTCTCTTTGCCTAGATTCTATTCCTAACATAAGAACTGTACTGTTTACACTACAAATAATGAAATTGCAACAAGCAATTCAATTAAATAATGGGCAGAATTTATCAATAGCAGTGGTGTTGTGTTCCATCATGGCAATAGCACACCATTCGCGGCAAATACTGAGAGAGCTTACCAGACAATTTTTGATACATCAACATTCTTACACCTTCAGATAATTGTTTGCTTCGATTTCTGTACGAACTCTCTTAATGGCGTAAATTTAAATTCCGTTGAGGACTGTAAAATATAATTGGAACTGTTTTTCGCTGAGAACACTGATGGTAAGGTTTAATTGGTCCGAATCGTACGTATTTGTTTTAATAAAGTACGTTTCAAAGACAATAAAGACGAACTTTTTCGAGTATGGCATACAAATGTAAAAAAAATAATTTTTTTTAATTAAAGAAGTGAGCGTTATCTTCTGAATGCATACATACATACATACATACATCGTTAGTCTAATTCGCAAATGTGTTAAGTCCCTTTTTTCAAATTTTACAGGAGCACAAAAAAACATTGTTTTTAAAATTTGTAAACTTTTTAAACGCAGTTATTTTGACAAAATAGCTCTCCTTAAATGACCCAGATCAAAAATTAATAATAATTAATAAAAACTATTCGTGGAGTTAGCACGTGCTTTTAATTTTTTTCGTAGTTTTGTGGACTTTGCGTTTTTGCAAACCACATAATTACAACGACTTTAAACTACATAATGACATTTTTTGTTGTCGTAAAATATGTATTTTGTATAGTGTTACCGTTTTGCATTAAAATCTCAAGTGGACTTAGCGTCTTTGCGAATTATACTAACGACATACATAATTGGCCATTACAACCCTTCAGTCAGGATTATGGACATAGTTCCTCACATCACTCATGTTGTGTGGGTTAATTTTATACGTGAGTGGCCAGACCTACAGTTTAAAGCCCACGCCGAAGGCAGCTTTATTTACTCTCAGAGGTTTGGCAAGAAGTCTGCTAAGGGCAAATCGCCGAAGAGATATTTTTTCATATTTTCGTTTTTATGTCTGATCTGGGATACGAACCAGGGTTTGCAGAAGATAAAAGGATTCAACTACCACATCGGATAATACAGTGTTGCATTTTATATGCTCATTTAAAAGTCTTTATTTCAGTATATTTCGCAATTAAAATTTAATCATTGCCGTAAATAATATACCAATGGTATATCGATATGTGACTGTCATTGGGCCTGTGAATGAATTAAAAAAAAAAAACTTTAAACTGCACAGATAAATAAACGATTGAGTTCCACTTGAAAGTTCCACTGAATTTAAACGATATCTACTCAAATAAGTTATTTTCTTATCTTTCTTTATATACAAAAGCATAGTAGTATGTTTATGGGGTTTCTAGGGCACTTTTTTCATACAAAATTTGGTGCATGCCTGCTTCTTCTTGTTCCTTTTATTTGTATTGCTTTTCAATCGAATGATTGGACGGACAGAATAAGTGTGTGCACGCGCATAAGATCAATAAGAATATTTCTTAATGTAAACAAATAAATAATTTTGGATGTGGTTTCGCATAATTAATTTTATTTTTGTTCGTGTGATATATTTCCGTTATGTGTGTTTTTTTTTTGTCTTGAGCCGGAGGTGGGAATTTTCGAAAGACACTTTTGTTCCAACAAAAGAGTGCACGATTCACCATCACTGGTGCCTACGTACTAAACCCACCCCCTACACACTTCAACCTCTCTCCCCCCGCGGGACTGCCGTAAGGTATTACTTCGCGGAGGGCTGGTTAGCTTGAAAGCTTTATCACGTTAATTCAAATTTCGCCTCCGTTCCTCCAGTCTTCGGAGTACTATCAAAACTTCAGCCATTCTCTGGCTATATTGACTCCATAGAATCCTACAGTTCAACAGCTCTTCCATTAGCCGGTTTGGTTCCAAATTCGTTTCTCCCGGCCATCTAAATCTGGGACAGCATATTAGAATATGCTCCGCATCTTCCTCCTCGTCTACACAGTTTGGGCATATAGGAGAAGTGTCATGACCAAATCTGTGCAGGTACTTCCTGAAGCACCCATGACCAGTTAGGAACTGGGTCACGTAGTAATTCAACTCGCAATGTTCGTTCTTCATCCAAAGGGTTACATCAGGGACAAGACGAAATGTCCGTCTTCCCTTTAGACTGTTCTCCCATCGTGACTGCCATTTGTGCATGGAAGTCCTTCGTTCCTCCGCTTTTATAGCCGATATTTGTCCCGGGTACTCGAGACGGCGAAGGTATATCCTTCTCATCTCATCCGCCAGTATATCTATTGGTATTGTCTTTGCCAATACCAAAACTGCTTCATCAGACACTGTCCTGAAGCCACTTATCCGCCTAATCGCGCTTAGACGATACACAGAGGACAGTATCCTCCTCGTCGTCCCCACTGAGAGTGCCTCCGACCATATTCCGTTATGTGTGTGTGTTTTTTTTTTCTCTTGTGGACAAATGTGGGATAACGACACATAAACAATAGCAGCGCTTTGTTATAAGTAATAAAAGCGTGACTCCTTATCATTTCTTACTCTTAAGCATAAGATCAATAATAATATTATTTTTTTAATGTAAACAATTTTTAAAACGCTGACTCAAGAATTATGCAGCTGTGTGCACGTTTACATCGTATACCTAAATAGAAACATGATTGTGCATGTTCATTTTATTTGTGTTAATATGAGTATATATGAGTATATGTACGTGCAAAAGATCAACAATAATATTTTTTAATGTAAACAAATAAAGAATATTGGATGTGGTTATGTTTAATTAATTTTTTTTTTGTATGATTTAATGCGACATATTTCCGTTATGTGTGTGTTTTTTTCTTGTGAACCCATTTTATGATCGTCGAATGTGGGAAAATACATTTTTGCTACAACAATAATAGTGCTTTGTTATAAACAATAACATCGCGCGTCATTATGATTACTTATAAATAGAAACATGATCGTGCATGTTCATTTTATTTGTACTACTTTTCAAACGAATGATTGGACGGACAGGACGTTTCCTCATCTACATCCCAGAGTATAAATAGACTTGTTTTAAGTATTTGGAAGTCATTTTTGTGCTAGAAGTTGTGTAGTGAAGTTGATAGCGAGTTGTGTTTTAAAATTTAAAATTTAAAAAAGAAAAATGGCTGGTTTTATTTGTGAATTTTGTCTTAAAGAATTCAAGTTTAATAGATCATTAAGAAGACATCACAGATTATGTCATGATGGACCATCCACATCATTTAAATGCATACTTTGCAATAAGTATTTCTCAAACCAACTGAATTATCAACAACATATTTTACAACATTCTAAAATTGGATATGGAGGTGAAACATTTGATACAGTTAATTCTACGGATTGCAATCAAAATATTCCAAAGACAAATTGGCGCTATCATATTCGAACAAATGCTCACAAACTTAATTGTGCTAACAAAATACGAAATGATGATAATGGTGTTGATATTGTTGACGATGAAGTAAAATGCGTTAGATCAGTGTTTAATAATCGCATCATTACATATTTGATTGCAAATAATAAGGAAACGAATTTAATACCTGAGAACTTTTTATCGGGAATTAAATTCAAAGTGGTTAAGTTGTTAAGTAATATGATTCGAAAACATGATAATATGAAATTCAATCTGGAGATATTTTGTGAATACATGCTGGTTAAAGAAGAGGAGGATTTATGTTACATCGAAGTGAAATCGCATCAAACTAAAATGGTTATAATTAATCTCTCATCATCAACTACAGACGATCTCCTCAATATTTACAGAACACAATGCGATGTTATTGTTAAAAAAATGAGTGAATTCCAGGAACGTGATAGCGGATGGACATTAATACAAATATTACGGATAGAAATTAATATAAATAAATATCAGTGTCTAAAAGGTTCGCAGTATATCCCTCTCCAACCCCAATACAAAAGAAACATGCATGCATCAATGTACAAAACTATGATCAATATTGTTTCAAGTGGGCTGTTATATCAGCATTGTATCCTTTTAATGACAGTTCTAAAAGAACCACATCATATAAAATTAATAACATTAGTGATGCTATTATCACGTTGGAAAATGGTATTGTTTTAAATTTTGAATATTTGACTTTTCCGCTACCAACGAATAGAATTAAAGATTTTGAAATGAAAAATCCTGATATTAGCGTGAACGTGTTTGGGTTAAATGACAACAATGATATAGTCGCACCCTACTATTCCAGTATGAATGAAAAGGCTAAGCACTTTAATTTGTAGATCTGTAGATCGAGTAGCCGATCATTGTCACTTAACAGGTGAATATAGAGGACCGGCACATAACAAATGCAATTTAGAGTATCAAATAGCAAAATTTATTCCTATATTCTTTCATAATCTTTCATCATATGATTGTCATTTGTTCGTAAGAGAACTCTCTTCTATTGAAGGTGATATAAATGTAATTCACTTAAACAAACAACTATATGTATCTATATCGAAAAAGATTAATGTAGATGAAAAAAATACTATAGAACTACGTTTCCTAGATTCTTGTCGGTTTATGCCATTAAGTTTGGAAAAACTAGCGGGATATTTGTCAGATAATGATCTGTTAACAGTAAAATCAATCTATCAAACTCCCAATGAATTTAGTTTAATGAAACGTAAAGGCGTCTTTCCATATGACTATCTAGATTCAGTCAACCGTCTTGAAGAAACAGGACTACCACCCCGATCATGTTTCTTTAATAAACTTACTAATGAGTCGTGTAGCGTAGATGATTACGAATACGCTGAAAAAGTTTGGAATACATTCAAATGTAAGAAACTTTTAAATTATCTTCTATTATATTTAAAAGTTGATGTCCTATTACTTTGTGATGTATTTGAAAATTTTCGTAAGGTTTATAAAAACATTTACAATTTAGACCCCTGTCAATATTATACCACACCCGGTTTATCCTGGGATGCAATGTTGAAAACAACGGAAATTGAGTTGGAATTATTGACAGATATCAACATGTACAATTTCGTTGTGCGGGGTATTAGGGGAGGTATTGTTCAATGCAGTAAGCGACATGTGACCGCTAATAATGAATACGTTAGTGACTATGATTCAACAAATGAATCAAATTATCTAATGTATTTAGATGTAAATAATTTATATGGTTATGCAATGTCTCAATATCTCCCCTATAAAAATTTTAAATGGCTTGACAACTGTAACGACTTCAATATAACTACTGTAGAAGAAGATTCAGAATTTGGTTATATTTTAGAAATGGATTTGGAATATCCAACGATCACCATAGTGATTTTCCATTCTGTGCTGAAAATAAGAAAATTGAGAATATGAAACATAGAAAATTAATAACAGACTTAAATGACAAAAAGAATTATATAATACATTACCGCAATCTTCAGCAATGTATTTAACATGGTTTAATTTTGAAGAAAATTCATAGAATACTGCAATTTAATCAATCGAATTGGTTAAAAAAATATATTGATGTAAATAACCATCATAGAACATTGGCTAAAAACACATTTGAACAAAACTTTTTCAAATTACTCAATAATGCTGTCTATGGTAAGACTATGGAAAAAAAAAGATCTTGTAAAGACAAGAGCTCGAAAGGAAATGTTAAAAATATTAAACTGAACCAAAATTTGAATTGAAACAACAGATAAACGATTTTTTTATTTTCTATTTTTATTATGTAGATAAATAGGTAGGTTTACATTTTTTCTTATTTTTATTATGTAGATAAATAGAGAGGTTTACATTCTTTCTTATTTTTTACACTTAATTTCCTATAAACTGTTAAGTCTGAGGTTTTTTATTTTATAATGTCCCCAGGCGTAAGTGTCAACATTATTTTCACATATAAATCTCTTATCGTCTAAATAACTTAAAGTTAATTTACTTATATATTGTGTGTATACTTGATGAATCTTAGATCTAAACACATACATAGAATCATGATACAGCTTTTTCTCTAGTAGACATTTTCTAAAATCATTAATACTTAGTCTAGATGTTACACTATTTCTAATACCCTTAATTTTTTTAATATATTTGTCTACTCTATCTATTTTGACGGAATACATTTTAGCTCGTAAACCATTGAATTCCCTAATAACTTTTCCATTGCATTCATCTTTCATCATTTCCAATACTTTTTTATTCATCAAGGGGAAATTATATGAATTTTCTCTTGAATAAGCAGATGTATCGAAATGTGTTGGAATATCATTTCTAATATCATCATACATATCATTCGTTTTCACATCATATATAAATGAATCGGTATCCATATAACAGAGATTAATATTATCAAGATATTTTGTCTTCAAATAATCGTAATGAAAATTATACATTTTCCATTTTGATAATTCTAGAACTGAAAAACCAATATAAATGGGTTTATTATATTCTATTCGCACTCTACTCATTTCAACGGCAACCATTTCTTCAGTAATTTCAATACAACTATGAAAATTTGGTTTCGCAATTAGTGATCTGGCTCCTAATAGTTTTCTTCTATTTTCCCATCCCATTACTATTTTGATGTCTTTTCTCTTATCGACATTTTCCATAGTCTTACCATAGACAGCATTATTGAGTAATTTGAAAAAGTTTTGTTCAAATGTGTTTTTAGCCAATGTTCTATGATGGTTATTTACATCAATATATTTTTTTAACCAATTCGATTGATTAAATTGCAGTATTCTATGAATTTTCTTCAAAATTAAACCATGTTAAATACATTGCTGAAGATTGCGGTAATGTATTATATAATTCTTTTTGTCATTTAAGTCTGTTATTAATTTTCTATGTTTCATATTCTCAATTTTCTTATTTTCAGCACAGAATGGAAAATCACTATGGTGATCGTGCAATACAGTTGCATATTCCAAATCCACTTCTAAAATATAACCAAATTCTGAATCTTCTTCTACAGTAGTTATATTGAAGTCGTTACAGTTGTCAAGCCATTTAAAATTTTTATAGGGGAGATATTGAGACATTGCATAACCATATAAATTATTTACATCTAAATACATTAGATAATTTGATTCATTTGTTGAATCATAGTCACTAACGTATTCATTATTAGCGGTCACATGTCGCTTACTGCATTGAACAATACCTCCCCTAATACCCCGCACAACGAAATTGTACATGTTGATATCTGTCAATAATTCCAACTCAATTTCCGTTGTTTTCAACATTGCATCCCAGGATAAACCGGGTGTGGTATAATATTGACAGGGGTCTAAATTGTAAATGTTTTTATAAACCTTACGAAAATTTTCAAATACATCACAAAGTAATAGGACATCAACTTTTAAATATAATAGAAGATAATTTAAAAGTTTCTTACATTTGAATGTATTCCAAACTTTTTCAGCGTATTCGTAATCATCTACGCTACACGACTCATTAGTAAGTTTATTAAAGAAACATGATCGGGGTGGTAGTCCTGTTTCTTCAAGACGGTTGACTGAATCTAGATAGTCATATGGAAAGACGCCTTTACGTTTCATTAAACTAAATTCATTGGGAGTTTGATAGATTGATTTTACTGTTAACAGATCATTATCTGACAAATATCCCGCTAGTTTTTCCAAACTTAATGGCATAAACCGACAAGAATCTAGAAAACGTAGTTCTATAGTATTTTTTTCATCTACATTAATCTTTTTCGATATAGATACATATAGTTGTTTGTTTAAGGGAATTACATTTATATCACCTTCAATAGAAGAGAGTTCTCTTACGAACAAATGACAATCATATGATGAAAGATTATGAAAGAATATAGGAATAAATTTTGCTATTTGATATTCTAAATTGCATTTGTTATGTGCCGGTCCTCTATATTCACCTGTTAAGTGACAATGATCGGCTACTCGATCTACATGAGATAAATTTTTTTTGCAAATGTGACAAATTGTATCCTCTTTCTGCCTAATCAGTTGAGAAGGTGTTAAGGTATTCATTGGTTTCACGATACTTAAATAATTAACATATAAATCTGTACAATCTTTAACTAAATTTACAAAGAAATGTTTTGGTGCATCATCACCACTGTACATGCTAAATTTATCTAAACTACTGTTAAATGAACATTTGATGTAATAACTATAAGCAAATGGAATATGTTTTTGTATTGACTTGACATTTGCTGAATTTTGAATATTAATAGTCTCTAGAATACACTCAAAATCAGCGTAGACTACAAAAGGTACATCCATTTGCTTTTTGTAATTTTTAAAACTTACGATATTATTGTCTACAGAGGGCATTTTAGTTACGATTTTGTTGCACTCATCTTTATGTTTGATCAGCGTCGTTTCACAATGGAAGTGTATTAAACAAGTGTTACATATGTAAACTTGTCGACGGTGATTTGTAAGTTGACTTTTAATTAATCTGTAATTAAATGGAAAGTGAAACAATTTTATATTAATATCATTTTTTTTTTTAACACAAAATTATTATTGATTTACCTTGAAATATTTTTAATCCATACGTAGTGGAATCTCTCACCATCTTCTAATAATAATAAATTAACGTGCTTAGGTTTTTCATTTATACTGGAGTAGTAGGGTCCGACTATATGATTGTCATCATTCAACCCAAACACGTTCACGCTAATATCGGGATTTTTCATTTCAAAATCTTTAATTTTATTTGTTGGTAGCGGAAAAGTCAAGTATTCAAAATTTAAAACAATACCATTTTCCAACGTGATAATATCATCACTAATGTTATTAATTTTATATGATGTAGTTCTTTTAGAATTGTCATTAACATGATACAATGCTGATATTATTGCCCACTTGAAACAATACTCATCGTTATTTTGAACATTGATGCATGCATGTTTCTTTTGTATTGGGGTTGGTAGAGGGATATACTGCGAACCTTTTAGACACTGATATTTATTTATATTAATTTCTATCCGTAATATTTGTATTAATGTCCATCCGCTATCACGTTCCTGGAATTCACTCATTTTTTTAACAATGATATCACATTGTGTTTTGTAAATATTGAGGAGATCGTCTGCAGTTGATGATGAGAGATTAATTATTACCATTTAAGGTTGATGCGATTTTATTTCAATATAACATGAATCCTCCTCTTCTTTTACCAGCATGTATTCACAAAAAATCTCCAGATTGAATTTTATATTATCATGTTTCTGAATCACATTACTTAACAGCTTAACCACTTTGAATTTAATTCCCGATAAAAAGTTCTCAGGTATTAAATTCGTTTCATCATTATTCTCAATAACATATGTGATAATTCTATTATTAAACACTGATCTTATACATTTTACTTCATCATCATCATTAGCATCATTATCATTTCGAACTTTGTTAGCACAATTAAATTTATGTGTATTTGTTCGAATGTGATAGTGCCAATTCGTTTTTGGAATACGTTGATTACACTCGGTACAATTAACTGTATCAAATAGTTCTCCTCCGTCTCCAATCTTTGAATGTGTTAAAATGTGTTGATTATAATTTAACTGGCTTGAGAAATATTTATTGCATGGTATGCATTTTATTGATGTGGATGGTCCATCATGATGTAGTCTATGATGTCTTCTTAATGATGTATTCAATTTGAATAATTTTCCTCAAAATTCACAAGTAAAACTAGCCATTTTTATATTTTTATTTTATTTTAAATTATAAATTTGAACACACAACTCGCTATCAATTTCTAGCACAAGAATGACTTCTAAATCCTTAAAAACAAGTCTATTTATACTCTGGGTGTAGATGATTAAAGTAGACAGACTCATTCTGTCCG
Source organism: Sarcophaga variegata (assembly GCA_932273835.1). NCBI lineage: Eukaryota > Metazoa > Arthropoda > Insecta > Diptera > Sarcophagidae > Sarcophaga > Sarcophaga variegata. The sequence goes on from OW026359.1 coordinate 40,428,339, forward strand.
TCCAATCATTCGTTTGAAAAGTAATACAAATAAAATGAACATGCACAATCATGTTTCTATTTAGGTATATAAATAAAAACTATCACGCAGGTGTACATCCTGTTTACAAAAAAAAGAACACGTACAACCAACCTACCCTTTCTTATCAGTTTGTATTTCTATTTTTTCTACATTTGATCATGAGCAGTACGTGACAAGAATTTATTATGCAGGTATACACTAAACCGCGATAAGAATCTATTATTCATAGAAAACGACGATGCAGGTGTTCATCCTGTATACACTAAACTGCGATAAGAATCTATTATTCCTAGAAAACTATCTTGAAGGTGTACATCCGTTTACAATTTCTTCTACATTTGATCATGAGCAGTACGTGACAAGAATTTCCTATCAATTTAAAATTGCAGATCCTTCTACTTAAATCATACAAAAAAAAAATAAAAAACAACTCCACAACCAACCCACCCTTTCTTATCAGTTTATATTTCTATTTTTTCAGCATTGAGTATGATAATACGTGCCAAGAATTTGTTATCATCTTAAAATTACAGATCCTTCAAATTAAATCACACAAAAAAAAATAAAAAATAACCGCACAACCAACCTACTCTTTCTTATCACATTTAAAATTAAAGATCCTTCTAATTAAATATACAAAAAAAAAAAATAAAAAACACACAACAACTATATTGGTGCAGATCCCTTTTCTATTTTTTCAGCATTGAGTATGATAATACGTGCCAAGAATTTACTATTTAAAAACGATCATACACATTACATGTTACGCACACACTCATTCTGTCCGTCCAAACATTCGTACATACGTATATACATTTTCACAGTCTACTTATACTCTGGGATGTAGCTGAGGAAACGTGCACACACCCATTCTGTCCGTCCAAACATTCGTTTGAAAAGCAATACAAATGAAAGGACCAACAAAAAGCAGGTATGATCCCAAATTTGTAGGGAAAAATTGAAAATTATAATGATTTAATTCTTTTCCAGATATGCATTCTCCCAAATTTTAACACACACAAACACACATATACACATTAAAAAGCATTACCTTTTCATAATACATGTTACAAACCTAAAGACCGATCGCACACAATTCATTTTACAATTCTGCAATTTTCTTACTCTTTTACAGATATGCATGAGCCAAATTTTGTATGAAATAAGTGACCTAGAAGGTACATAAACATACTACTCATATTGCGTTTTGTTGGATATGTCTGACTTGGGGGTTTACCGTGACCTCAATCTAGTAAGCCAACACGCTGAGGACAAATAATATATTCTATATCGCGTAATGCTTGTGGTAATATAATTCGAAAGTACCTTCATTACACTCTAAGTTCTTAGTGCAAGAGCCTTGAAATATTCCTAGTGATAATGACTTCAAGAGGTAATGAGTTTAATAAAACTCTACATTAAACGGACAAGTCATCTAAGGTTTATATTAAACTTTCTGCATTAAATCGAGCAGCTGATCTCTTCTTTTGTACAGAAGATTTCTTATAAAAAACTTTTTTCTAAGGGACATCCTAAATACACATATACATGTCATTCATACTAAATACTACAACATCAGAGGCAACAACAACAACAACAAGAACAACAATTGTTTTAACGTTATTTAATACTTGTCCTAATAAATGTACTAATTGCGGTTAAATGCATGTTGCATGCAATTATTGTCATTAAGGGTATTGGCAGTAGCAATCTTAGTAGTAGTAGTAATAGTACTAGTAGTAGTAGTAGTATTGTATTATAATAAAATGAAATTTCTACTATTTCGTAATCTACATTCATCCACATTTCCACATTCATTCACTCATTCAATCATTCATTCAACCAACCGTTTATCAATTCATTCATTTAAACCTGAATATACACATATACGTATATAATTGTTGTTATTAATTGCCTCTGGTCAAATTGTGTGTTTTCGTTAAAAAATTTCAATTTTATTGATGCAATTCATTCGTACAATAACACAAAATAACATAATATAACCAAAGTATTGTTTCGTTTTATGTTTTTCGTTTCTTATGTTCAAAAGCTTGCTTTCATTGAGAATTATTCAGGAAACAATAAAATTTAATCTTTCAAAATTGTAGCACAATTTGGATACAAAGTATAAGCAGGACCAAATAAACTGCGTAGCCCTTACTTACATTGTGTACTACGAAATGAGAAATACAGATTTGCCCCATGCTCTTGAAAACAACACTTAAGGGCCTATTAAGAGGCAACTTAAATCAATCGGATCGCTAATAAATTTAAAGTTATGTATTTATACTCTGAGAATCGCGTTTTCCACAGAATGACTCCTTTATATAAAAATGTCGAGGTGAATACTGTAGTTTAATTCCTGTGTTGTTGAATGGTTCTAAAACGTAAGGCGACATTGAGGTTTGATTTAAATACAGCAGATTTAATTTATATCTGAAGCCATTAGATTTCCTTTGCATTTGTTACAGGAGTGTTCTCTATCAGCAATATAACCTTCATATTTTCAAAAGCAGCAAATCTTCGTATTTATATGGGTATATGCACGGTGGGTAAAGGAAAAACGTTCCCAAATCCATACAATCGCTTAAGGCAATACCAGGACGGCTTTATAAGTCCATAACTGCTCAAATGAAACACAGGGACTTCTATTTTATTTCTATACCCTTAAAAAATAAGTTTTGCCAAGCTCATTAGAACAGATTTCTGTTGGTGAAACAATTTTATTATTGGAATCAAATTTCTATTTCCATTTCTTTAGATTTGGAAACAAAAAATTGTCACGAATCAGGGAACAATTTGTAGCAAATCTTATGAATTTGTGGGATGAAAATTATAAATAAGTGCACCATTGCATTGTGTCGATGAAAAACAAACTTTCTTCTAAGCCAAATGAGGTGGTTTGTTTTTCCCTTAAATATTCATTCATTCAATCCAACCATAAACCAATCTATACCTAAACGATCATTTAAATTTTAAAACGTTGAAACATGTGGAATTCTTGCCCAATCTCCCTATAACACCATATCACGAAATTTTTAACTGTTTCGGTTAAAGAGACGTCAACTGTGTGTCCAGAGCATTCAACATCGTAGAATATCTCGAAAACCTATGGTGGTGGATTCAGTACCTTCAAATCCTTTAGAAAAATATTATCTAGTCTGTGAGTTAAGAATCTTGTAGTCCTGTGTTATTCAAGATTTATTATTATTTCAAATGATTTATGTATGTACATTTTTTTTTTTTTTTTTTTTTTTTTTTTTTATTAAAACAAAACTCCTTTATTCAATTTACTTATTTAGAGTTAGATAACATTTTTTGAGATTTTACATTAGTATTACAACAATTGTATCATTTGTTTTAGGTATATTATTCTTAGTTAAATATGTAAGTATATCACAGATTAGGGATGAAAAGTGAGGATTTAAAAAACCCTATGAATGATTAATTAATCCATATATGAATGTATTAAATGTTCATTTTACAAAATTTATTAGATAATAAAAACAGCACACAAACGAACTTTTAAACTAAAAGTTGAAGGTGTTGTCCTTAAGATAAATTTCTAATTATATCATAATTTGACTGCTGACATCGAGTGACGAATGCCAATGTCTGGTTTCTCATTACATCACTGATCTTCTTATGACCATAGTTGACATGTAATCTATTTGTGGAGTATCTAAACTTTAAATTATGTATAATCTTAAGGTTTTTATTTTGTATAATCTGTAGTTTTCTAATATGCGTCTTAGCTGTCTTAGGGGACCAAGCTTGGCAACCGTAAGTCATAATTGGCCTTATACATATTTTATAAAGTAACAGTTTGTTCTGTAGGTTCAAAATGGATTTCCTGTTTAATAGAGGGAACAAAGCTCTACCACACTTTATGGCTTTTTCAACTACGTGATCAACGTGGTTTTTAAAAGTCAACTTTTTGTCCAAGTGTACTCCTAAGTATTTGATTGTGTCCCGAATTTCAATTGTAGTACCATTTACTGTGAGAGGAAGACTGGGAATTCTCTTTGGGGATTTATTAAATGGAAAAATTATTGCCTGAGTCTTTTCCTGATTAATCTTGATTTTCCATTTTAGAAAATACTTTTCAGCGCATGATAATGACTCCTTTAGTCTTTTAATGATCGCATTAGAGAGCTTTCCGCTGCAAATGAAAGCACTGTCGTCAGCATAAAATGCAGCTTCGTTATTTCCTTTGATAACAATATCTGAAGTGTAAATAGCATATAACGTTGGAGAAAGTACCGAGCCTTGTGGTAAACCTGCTGGAATTTTTCTTGGTGAAGAGCAACTTTTATCAATACATACTACAAATGATCTATCTGATAGAAAATGTTTAATGATTTTCTGAATGTACAATGGAAATCTAAAATTATTGAGCTTGAATATTAATCCGTCGTGCCAAACGGTATCAAACGCCTTTTCGATATCCAGGAATACCACGCCAGTGCTTTTTCTGTTGGATTTGTTAATTTCTATAAAATTCATAACTCTTTTTATTTGATGAACAGTCGAATGTTCTTTCCTGAATCCAAATTGTTCCTTGTTTATAATGTTATTTATCTCAGAATGGGATAGTATGCGATGAAGTATTACCTTTTCGAACAGTTTATCCAAGACACTAAGAATGCTAATAGGCCTATAGCTATTCGGTAATTTAGGATTCTTTCCCTTTTTGGGAACTGGGATTATTTTAGCTTTTCTAAATATTTTTGGGAAATAGCCATTTAACAGACAAAAATTGAACACCTTTGCAAGGACTTCAAAAATAATTCGAGGCATATTTTTCAGAACTACAGTTTGCAACATATCTAATCCCGGAGATTTATTATTCCTAAATTTGTTCGTGATATTAATTAGTTCGTTGCTATCAGTCAAAAATACTTCTTCTGGTCTTATATTATGAATATTAATAATATTAATGTAGTTCTGAACTTTGTTATCCATTGTGGATGTATTATTTAAAGTTAATTTATGACATTGTTCAAATACGTTTGCGATTGCATTTACTTTGGAATCAGTATTACTAATTTCTCTATTGTCAACAGTCAGATTTGGTATTGTGGACCTTTTATTCCTAAGTGATTTTGTTATCATCCAAAATTTCTTGTTTCCCGGAGGTAATTTCGATAAGAAAGTGCCCCATTGGACATTTCTATCTTTAGTAAGATGATGATCAATCAGCAACCTCAATTGTCTTATAATCGCTATAAATGACTGCCTTGCAAGATTATTACTACATCTCTGCAATTTACGTTGATATTTTCTACGCTCTTTAATCAGCCTTAATGTTAGAACAGATAAGCGTCTTTGCCACCCTTTGTGTTCTCCCATTGGAATCTGATCTGTAGCATCTCTAATAATAACCATTATTTGGTTCAAGTATAATTCTATGTTATCAAAAGTTACTTGAACAGCAAGGAGATTATGAGACACAATCTCTCTTTTAACCCATCTTCCAATCTGAGTCCAATTCGCTTTGTGATATAGCGGGATTTTAGAATGTGAACATTGCACATTCCCATATATATTACATATAATGGGAACATGATCCGATTGTAATACATTTGGATAAGTTTCCAAATTCGAGAACGGCAAACTAGAGTTTGAGAGAAGAACATCAATGGTAGATGGCAAAGAAGGAGTGGAGGATTGGCTATAACGTGTAAAATTAAATGGATAATAGACATAGTAGTTGGATTGATTTTGGTGGTTAAATAGTACATTTCCGGCAATATTATTGGAATAACAGTTCCAACTTAAATGTTGAGCATTTAAATCTCCAAATATGAAAAAATCGTTTGGTTTATTAGTTAAGATGTCAAGGTCATATCTAAATTGGTCAGAATATTTTGGAGCATATACAGATGATATTGTTATTGATCTACCATTTAAATCCAAAGATATTAACAGATTTTCAATTAAAGACGTTTCATCTGGATCTAAGATCTTATGTCTTATACAATCTCGTACAGCAATCAATATACCTCCGCCATGTGATATGCGGTCCCTTCTATAAACTTTAAATCCATTTATATAAAATTTATGATTATTTTTGAGAAAAGTTTCATTTAACAAAATTATATCTACATCATTCTTTTGAACAAAAATCTCTAATTCAGCTATGGCTAAATTTGTCGTTATGCCTTGGGCGTTCCAGTGCATAACACGAATCTTACTTAAGTTAGTGATATTATATGGCATGTCTTAACATATTTCCTAACACTCTTAATTTATCATATTTATTCTTACAATTTTGGAGAGCATCGATTGCTTCAAAATAAATATCTAATAATTTATCGTTTGATATATAATCACTATTTTCTTCTTGGCTGTTATACTTTGTCATGTTCGAGTATAACACTTTTTGATGACCAGCTGACTGACCATATGGTGTAGAAGTTGAAGTTAATTGGGGAAAATTTTCTTGTTGTAAATTAAAATCAATTGGAACATTTCTTCGTTTTGCTGGTTTGCGAGCTGAAATTGAAGTAATCCTTTTGCGAACATCAAGGTAATCTTGTCTGCAAGGGCATCTAATATCATCCGCTTTGTGGTTAACATTTTTATAGTTTTTGCTTACACAATTAAAACATTTATGTATTACAGGTCCCTCGTTAGGACATTTACTAAGGGTACATACCGAGAGATCGTGACTACCAGCACAAGCCGGACAAACAGGAGATCGGAAGCAGTTACTAGCGCCGTGGCCAAACATAGAACATTTGCCGCATTGAGTGGGCCCTTTATTGCCTTTATATGGGTTTTTCCATTTAACAGCGATGTTATAGAAGAATCTAATTTTTTGAATTTCCTTTTTTGACACTTGATCTCTATCAAATTCAATCATATATACTGCATCATCATAGCTAGAGAACTTTGTTTTTATTTCTTTTATGCTTAATAATTCAATATTGTGGGCAAATTTTAACTCATCAGTAATAGTTTTTAAATCAAGTTGGGGGAGGCCAAATAACACAAGTTTAAACCTTTTATGATCCTTAAGTTGGTGAGTGTAGAACTTAACTCCTGAGATTTTCAGTAATTTCAAGGCATCTTCATAAAGAGAAAGTGAGCTTGATATAACTTTAGTTCCGATTGACATTCTTTGAAACTTATACTGAGGCCCCATAAGTTTATGGACAGTTGAAAAACTAGTGGAAACATCCACCACTATTGGAGGAATCTTTTCATAAGGAGTTTTAATCTCCTCTTCGCAATCGCTAATACCATCCGTATCGTCGTCGAGGTATTGAAACCGGTTAGCCATAGCCGCACGACTTATTGAGGGTCGATCCGAAGGTTTTTGTATCTTAAACTTGGGATTATTACCAAAGATCTTTTTTCTTTTCATTACAACAAGATAACGTCAATATAATAGTTAAAAAAAAGCAATTGGTAACTTTAATTGAAAAAGATTTAATTTTTATTTGCGAGCGCTATAAATTCACGTGTAATATCAGCTGATATCAGACATAAACTGTTATGTATGTACATATGCCTTGCCTCTTATAATCAAAAATTATAAACAAATTAAATCAAAGTCTGTATGGTAAGCTTCCAGAAATCTGAATTTAAAGATTCATGCATCCATAAATTATTTTGAAATAAATTTTGAATTTTTTATTATATCCTCTCTTATCACCCTACAAACTATTCTTTATTTACAATTTATTTTAACAAGGTTTTTATTTGTGACTTAATTCAAGCTAAAAACTATTTTCATGGCTCACATCCATAAAGAGTTATCAATGCATTTTTTACTTAAATTATCGTAAAGCTTTATAGAATAGTAAAAATGATTCACATTCATATTATGGCGATTATTCGAAGCATGAAAACACAGCTGTTTTAAAGTCAATTTTTTTTTTACTTTGCCTGTGTTATTGACAAATTATATGTCAAAAATTACTAAACTCACTTTGTCACGACATTAAAGTTGAAATTATCACAGAATTTCATAATGAAAATTGCTGTAAGAATTGAGCAGAAATTATACACTTGAAAATAAAAAAAAAAATAAAAAAAACTGCGCAAGTGCAGCTGCTGCCTTTTGGAAATGCTCTGGAGAAGTAAACGAAAAGTAAAAGAACAGAAAATAAAATGCTGATGTTCAGGAAAACAAAAAAATTGGGAATGGAAATTATTTTAAAAATTAATTTGAGAAGTGTACTTAAAGAGAGTTGTGTGTTAGAAACGTAACGAGAAACATGTTGTAATTTACAATTCTATTCTAAATTATATTATAGTCGATATGTTTTTACAAATAACAAACAGGAGAAGTGGAAAAAATAATAAAGGGAGAATTTTTTCCAATACCATGTCCCAAGTTTTTCTTGGTGAAACATACTTCAAAGTTCTTTCAAATATCATATTCAAATAAAAATATATTCTGAATTAAGTGTTGTAACGTCTCTTTAAATTTCAAATATTTGATAACTCAAATTTCAACAACGACAAACAAAAAAAGAACAAAACAAAATAAAAACAATATTGAATAAGCAGGTGAACTGCATATATTATTATGCCTGAACAATTAACATATTGTACTCAATAAACCGAATATTGACTCAATAAAAGTGCATATCTGAACATAGTATAAAGCGATATCCTTATGCTATGAACACAATAAACGCATCGCTACAAACTGAGCAATTTTGCAGCATCAATTTGTTTATTGCCGCGTTGCCTTTAAAATCGTTTCCATATACACTCATGCATTATATTTTTGAAAGATTGCTGTGTTGTTGCGTTGCGTTTATTTTTTTTTTAGCATTAGGAAGAAAGCTGCAGGAATTAGAGAAAGTCTGGAACAACTAAGCTTTGCTACTAACTAACTTTTAGTTTGCAACTCAAATATAGATTGGTGTGTTTGCTGCGTTGCGTTTATTGTGTTTATATCATTAGAAGCAAAGCAGCATGAACTAGAGGAATAAAATTTTAAATTCGTCACTCAAATATTAATTGTTTTAAGTCATTAAATAGCAGAGCATAAAATGCTCTGTTTCCGAAAGCTAGACTTCTTAACAAAGAGATTGTAGAAAAAAATATTAAGGCTTGTCAAACAAAACCTGGCACAGAATATCGCATTACGCAGTGATGATAAATTTGTCTACATTAAATGGAAAATCGTACATACGTACGTTCGTAACAAAACACAACAAAATTAAGAATATTGACGATGTGGCTGAAGATGTTTAGGGGTGCTTCTGCTCATCCAATTGTTTAGATTTGTAACAAACAAACAGTGTTAATTATTCGTGTATTATAAGAAGGAATAGGCTTTCTTTTCATCTGAACGAAATGTTACTAAGATGACAACTTATACCACGCGCTGGAACTGAAAATTGTACTTTCAAGAATGTTCCTCTAACCAAGAACACGGAAAGGAGATAAAGACCCTCTAAATTGAAGAGCTTTAACAGGTTAAATGGATATAGGCCGTCTAAATTGAAGGACTTTGACAGGCTAAACATTTTTGGAATGTTCTCAAGGAATAAATTGCTTATTTTCAGTAACAAGAAATTTGTTTCAAATTCAGAAAATTTTGTATTCTCTATGCCTGGAAGTTTCCTTTAATCTAATAGGTACTGTTTTGGCTTATTAGACATAAGGCCACGGTTCAAACCCTAGGTCAGACATCAAAACGAAATATGACAAATATTTATTCGGCGACTTCTTCTCAGCAGATTTCTGGCAAAAACTCTGAGAGTAAATAAAATTGCCATGAAAGGTTTCTCAGAAAAATCTGTCTTTCGAAGTCGACTTTAAACTGTAGGTTCCGCCTTCAGGAAAAAAATTAACACACACAACATAAGTGGTGTGAGAAGCTATGCCGGAATCCTGACTGAGGGGTTATAATGGCCAATTATGTATGTATGATTATTGCCACAGATTATACATATGAAGGGAATCACGATCAAGTACTGAAATTTTAAAAGGTATTCAAGGAAAGTTTTTAAAAAAGATATCTTTTCTTTTTTAAATATAAAAATTTCTTGCGTTTTCTCCAGACATTATTTACAAAATTTTGATTTGCAAAAAAGCTATTCGAACATTTATAATTTAAAAAGGATACTTTGATTGTCTTTTGCAATAATAAAATCAAATTTAAAAAAAAAATTAGAAAGATAAAATACTTCTTTTACAGAAATCATAAAAAAAATTTTACAAAAAAGCTACGGTCTTCAAGGCTATGGTTTGATCCAGTGCGCGAAGCACCCAACGGATTTCAAGATCACCACCTTATCAACGCGAAAACCGCAGCTTATATTCATTAGGATTTAAATTTGATAATAAATCAACATTGCATTACAATACATTACATACATTACTCTCAAACTGTTAACCGTTAACAGAATTTATTATTATAAGTGAGAGTTTAGAAATAGGAGAAATACAGAATATAAAAACAAAATGTTAAAATTGAAAGACAAAAGTTCTAAATTTCCGCTGTTCTGTAATGTATTCAATTCTTGTTTATATCGTTTTCAGGAATTGTTATATTCAAATATAAAAGCATATCCTTTCAATTTCAGACGTTTTCGTTAAACTAACTCTTTCACGAAATATAATTTAAAAACGAAAAAATTGTTTGATCATCTTGCTATAAATAAAAATCAATGAAAATTTAATATAAAAAATTTTAACACCATTCAACATCCTCAGTATATGGTACTGTCTTTGGCCTTGGATCGTATAAAATTTACGCAGAAGATATTTTTGGGATTTAACAATGTAAACTATTGTTAAAATTTAATTTTAGATCAATTATGTGTAAAACAAATAAATATTACCATAAAAAAAATTATAATTTGCGCTGCGGACAGGATTCGAACCTGTGCGGGTAGAACCCAATGGATTTCAAGTCCATCTCCTTAACCACTCGGACACCGCAGCTTAGACAACAACCATATAGTTACATCGTTATATTGAGTGTCTTAAAATATGGAAAAAGGATGAAGGACTGAAGCCTTGATCTCGTTTTTAAACTGTAAATTCTATTTAAAAATAGACATTTTTAACTTCTTTGGCTCCGTGAAATTCATTGAATTTTTCGAAAATAAAACAACAAAATTTTATTGATTGGTTTCTCGAACACAGAACAGATTGTAATACTTTAATATTTAATCATGACATATTTTACTGTAAACGCCTTAGAAGAATGATTTTGTCAAAAATATAAAATAAAATTGGATATAGTGTACTGAAAAAGTTTTATTATTCAGCAATATTATAAAAATACTTCCCTCACACTGGGATTCAAACCCGATTATATGGAATTTAGTCGATATTTTATTGTAATTTACAATCTCAAATTCTATAAATAGCTTTTATTACACACTTTAAATTTTACTAAGCAAAAAAGATGTAGGCCGCCACTTCCAAATCCATCTCCTTAACCACTTGGACACCGCAGCCCATTTCAAAAACTCGCTGAAAATTTGAGAAAATTCTTAAACACCTTAAATAAAATATTTAAACCGCTGCGGACAGGATTCGAACCTGTGCGGGTAGAACCCAATGGATTTCAAGTCCATCTCTTTAACCACTCGGACACCGCAGCTACTAACTTTTTGAGGTTTAAAATTAATTTAAAATTACTATCAAAAAAGTTATTTTTAACAATGTTCGTTCAAATACAATTTGGAACTGTGATTCACAATTTATTAAACAAAGTTGTTTTTCCAAAATATTAGTGTTGGATAAATGTTATTAACCCTAATCATAATAACAATTTTAATTATGTACGTCATATGATATTTGTTGTTTTTTGTAGTAATAATATAAAAAATTATTTGTACTTACCATAGACTCCACGTTGTTAAACGTTTTAGGGTTAAGAAGTAGTATAAAATGTTTCAATAGTTGGATATCTGTAAATAGAAACAATGAAATAGTGAGTTAAACTAATTATAAATATGAAAATCGGTATAAAAAAGGCATTCATTATGAACGTTTCTTAATGTACGGTCACATTTAGCAAATATTTGCCAAACATTTAAATCAAAACGACCAAACAATTTTTAACAAACATTTGTTGGAATTTACGAACATTAATTACCCCTTTAAATATTTAATTTTATATTGAAACACTTTGTCTAAGTGTATTTCTAATTATATATCAGCCATGACCAGTATACATACTCGACAAAGCAAGGAAAATTTTTTTCTCCAATTATTTAAGAGAACCAATTATTAATTTTATTTTATATTTTCTAGAAAATATTTGGATATTGTTAAACAAATAAAATTTATTTCAAAAACAAACAAAAAATTTCCAAAACTGCTGTTCCAAAAATAATTATTTTCTTTTAACAAAAAATAATAAAAAATAAATAAAAGATTATTAGTTGAATTAATAAATTATAATTGGAATGTAATATTTTTTTATGATTATAACAAGTATACTAGACATTGTATGAAAAATTTCTGTTATATTATGATGGAAGCCTACACCAGAAACAGTTCATGTCGCAAAATATATTTTCTTGTTAATATTTTGATTTACTATTTGGAATAATTTTCATAAAACTTCCTCATTTTTTCTATCAAACTTCAATATTTTGCTACGAATAGTTTTTTTTTTTCTTTTTATCAAATATTTGCTAAGTATGCACGTGCTTTTTAGCAACACTTTCCTATAGTTTACAAAAAATCAGATTATAAATAACAAACGTGCATGCTTTTTAGCAACACTTTCCTATAATTTACAAAAATCAGATTATAATTAACAAATTATTAAATTAATTACTAAAAAAAATATTCTGTAAGAAAGAATAAAAGCAAAAACAAAAAAAATCAAAAAAAATATGCGTCGGCCGGGAATCGAACCCGATGTTAATGAAATGTTTTTAATTATCACATGATCACCTGGTGTTTTTTCCCCTTTGCTTCAGTATGTCTGTTTTTAACCGTGTTTAAGTTTTATGATGGTATCTGGTAGTACTTTTAATAGAAAACAGTTCTTGACTCTGAGACGAAATATTTAACACTACCATAATTTAAAGGAAGCCATATTCATACCGGGGTAAACGAAAATTTATTCGCACTGCTAACCAAACTGCATTTCATTGCTCCACATTAATTATTTTCAATAAATTACACTTTTCTCCTTAAGTAAATATTAAATCACAAGCCATTACGTTGTGGTTATGTTCGTTTAAAGATTTTCTGAATAGTTTGTTAGTTTTGTTTTCTTCAAAGAAATTCACATTGTCGGACCCCGAAACATAAGTTATCGCAAGAGACTATCGCTTAAAATATAAGGTTCTGTGCTATTCTGTACGAGGCGAATATTTTTCGAGGAATTCTTCATGAATGGTTGTTTCTGTTGAGAACTTGCTCGATTGTTTTATGCGAAACTGTTACGCTAAATTATTTCTTGTAGCTCTCATGAAAGATTGCTTGTGGATACCCAACAGTTTTCCTATTCTATTCTGCTTAAGTCTCGTTCTATATGATATCTTACTCTCACTCTCACTCTCACTCAGTTTTAATGTTAGCTAATTTTCATTTCTAGGAAGAATTTAAAATATTGTGTATCGTTTACTTTGTTATTGAAAATATCCCGATGTTTTGTCGAATAAATCAATCATCATATATCCATCCTAAGACGTTCTCTCGCCCAGCATTTTGATTTTTCTATTTTTCCTCCTTCCCTTGCTTAAATACTCGTATATGATGGAAATAAATATAAAAATTCCGCTGCAAAGTAAAATAATTTATGCGCAGGAGAAACCAACGGTACTTTGCAAATGTAAAAATAATTTTTGTGTGAAAACATTATTTTTTTCTCTTTTTTGTTGTTATGTAAGGTTTTAATTTTTACTCTCCTTATATTCCCTATGTTTCTCAACAATTGCCAATAAAAAAATTTGTTTTTTCAACACATGGAAGATAAAAAAATAATTGTTTTTAAAGTCAACATCTACCGACTTTTGCTATATGAAAACATTTCTTTGACAGAGTTAACGTAGAATAAATTTTGACAAAATTACGTCTTTGAAATGATGGCTATTGTGATCGGCGATACCATTCAGTAAAACAGTTGTTCTTTTTTCACAAATAAATTGAAAACATATATGTACGAGTAGTTACGTATTCTTAAAGTCTTCTATACATTCAGAAAGATTTTCTTTGCAAATAATATTCTATCATGAATATGATATCCTTCAGGACAACTCAGAATTCCACAATTCAATATTCTCGTACGGAGTTTGATTTACAATCATAATGACTGAGTGCAAAATCTCAGGTCATACAAAACGTAATAATCTCTCTCAGACTATGAAATAGTGTTTATATGTATGTATAGATGACTCCAGCTTAATCACTAAACAGTCTTAAAACTTAAGCATAATATAATAAGGATATTGGGAAAACACCGAAATGTTTTCATATTTACTTAGAGTAGAAGATTTATTGAGGGCTAGAGGCTAGAGGGCTATTCAAAAATTTATAAACACAAGTCCTAATATGCTTGAGAAATTCAAATATTAAATTTAAACTATAATTAGCATGTGAAACATTAAATCGTTTCTATTCTATTAAAATTAAAAATATTTAAAAGTAAAACAACAAAGAACTTCTTAATTATAATATTATATTGGCAATTAACAGTCAGACAGGTTGACAAGGGTTCGATATCATTGCTTGAATTCCACAAGAAAATGGAACATTATTGAGAAAGGCAGGAGCTAATACCAAAGACTTCGAAAGAGAACCGAGTAGTTAGTAGAAGCTTAATAATTAAAGACGATAATCAAGAGAAGCACATCAGTAATGGTATTCCATAATTCTGAGTTCGTATTCCATAATTTTGGTAAATAAATCTGAATATGAGAACAATAGTTAGATCAGCTATTATTAGATTTAAAAGCCAATAATTTTAATGAAAAGACATACGAACTTTTACTTTACGGTTACAGTTTTACTTAAAAAATATGAAAAGATTTCTATCCCCAAAAATTTAATAGCAATTCGTAACATATTTCAACAACAATTTGGTAGAATTTTGTGAAAATGAAGAAAAACTTAATAAATGATCGACAATTTTAATTCAAACATAAGCAATCAAGCAATATAATCAGTAAAGTTACTTCCTTCAAATCATTATTGGAATTTAAATAGATTTTGAAATAATTTTTGAAAACATTTGTATTCCTAATCTAGTGTGTCAATTGATATTCAACAAATTTCCAATACAATTTGCTATTCAGGCACATAAAACAGTACAGAACTAAGCAATCTACGTATGCTAGTGATAAGATAATATTGAGATTGGATTGGATTATAACAAGGTAGTACCATATATTTGTAAAAGATTTAATATGCGCCACGTATGATGTAATATTCATTTCATTCTTGTGGACCTACGGAATAGAGTTATGGGGAACTGCAAGTAACTCTAATATAGAAATTCTACAAAGATTCCAGTCAAAAGCTCCCTACTATGTCACAAATAACACTTTACATAATGATCTTCAGATACCATTTGTGAAATCTGAAATCAAAAAATTTTGTAATAATTATTTAAATAGACTTAGTAATCATTTTAATGTTTTGGCAATCGCACTACTGGATGAGACAGATGAGATCCGTAGACTTAAAAGAAATCATATATTAGACCTACCATTTCTATAACATATGTTTAATTAAATCATCTTTTCTTTTTATATTAGTCAATCCTTTGTTACGTAGATCTCACGTTTTCATAGTATACATATTTATATAAATTTTTCTAAATTTCTTATATAAATATTTTATATTGTTGTTGCTGATGGGATTCAACAGATTCTGTTAATATTTACTTATGATCAAATTTGCTTATTATTGTAAAATAGATTGCAAATAAAATTATAATAAAAAAAAAAAACCCGTCAAAGTAAAGATGTTGCATAAAATGTTGATATTTGTTAGGATAAGTTTTCATATTTAAATTGTAACAGGCATGGTTCCTTTAGATACAAAATAGCTTTGTACTCTCTAAATATATACGTAAGATCAGAATTAAAAACAATCATGAATTAAACTTAAATACTTTCTATCCTCTATGGTTGTCAAGTATTGTACAATATATCACCATTGGGTATAGAAAATTAGAAAGGTTTTGAAAAGATCTTCCGAGGGTTAGCCTGACAGTAATTATAATCAATTATTTTCCAACTCTATAGCAAGACAATGTCATATGTTTCCCCATATGTTCAACCGTACATAACCCAATTACTGCATACGATAATTACATTACCTACTTTTCCTGCAATGCACTATAGGAAATTTTAAGCTTTTTTGGCCAAAATTCAAAATTTAAATTTTTGAAAAATAAGTTTTTTTGCTTTATCATAAATAAAAACATATCAAACTAGGCATTTTTGAATTTTGAATTTATATTGACTAACTGTCACTTTATTAGTTGTTTTATGTTATTAAATAACGATTGAGTGTGGTGAATTTTGTGACAATTTCTAACAAAAGTTTTCATAATAAAAATATATAGTTTTTAAAAGTTAAAAAATGGACAATACTTTATTAATATATAGTGTAATATTGGTGAACTCCTCCGTTAAATCAATTAAATTGGAAAAACTAAGGTGACCTTACAAAAAAATAATATAAATATGAATTAGAATTTTACTTGGACTTATAAAAAAATGATAACAAATGATAGTTACACCACTATAAGAGATCTTTTAAACAATCAGTTATCTACCGAATTTAGTACATTTCAGTTGCGAATATTTGCAAACTTTTTCAAAAAATTAATTTTTTCAGGTTATACAGTGTGAAAAACTGTGAGTTATTTAATGTATGGCAATAGAAACATTTCGAAGTTCATAAAAGAGCAGCTGTATATGCCCACTTATTGTCATATATTAACGAAAATGGTTGTTCCGAAAATATAGAGCAATATTTAAAGGAGCAGTATCGAATATTTTGCACAAATATGATTAGGAAATGGCGTAAAAGCGGTAGGAGTTTGAAAGTTTTTAAAGTACAGCATACTGGTTGGCTTAAAGGCAATTACTTATTAAAAATAGGTGAAACAAACCCTACCCCCCATTAATTCAAAACCTGGACTACAGCAATTAATATTTAGCCAAAAATATGAAAGAGCAAAAAGACGAGTTGCAGCGGAAATCTTTAAATATCAAAATAATGAAGTTGAACCCCTAGTACACGCTGCAACGACGGCTGCACGTAAATGTAACAAATTCGATTTAGCAATGGTTTTAAAAGAGACTGTCAGTACTCCGACAAGAGCAGCCAAAGTATGGAAACTCATTTCAAGACCATCACCAACCAAGCTATCCGCTGATGAAGCACTAGCCTTTCTTTTAGAAAACAACTTTTCCAAAGATCAGTACTGTAATATAAGAAATAAATAAATAACTTTATAGACGTTTTCAATCGAGCATTGGACACTTCTGATCCTTTAATTTCCAGCCTCTCATTGAACAAGCGGATCAAACACCAACAAAAAACATATCTCATACCCACTTTACTGTTCGGATGTGAACTATTTCGTACTTGTGACGCAGTAAGCAGGAACAAACTCAGAATCACTTATAACAATATTGCTAGATATGTTTATGGTCGTACAAGGTACAGTAGAATATCTGAGTTCTCATATAAAATCTATAATACATCTTTTGAAAATTTGTTGAAATGCCGTACTCTGGTATACCTACATAAAATCATTTATATTAGGAAATCCCATTATTTGTTCAATAGATTAGTTTTCTCAAGATCCAATAGAGGCTTGAAAATTAATAATGCTAGATACCGTAGACAAATATCTGAGAGACACTTTTACACCAATGCAATTCGTCTCTGGAATGAACTCCCGAATAACATACAGCTACTAATCAATGCTAAGCATTTCATGACGACAATAATTACATTTTTGAATGAACAATAATGTACAAATGTAATTAATTAATCATATTTTGTACTATAATTGTAAATTTTTGTTTTTAATAATATTTGTTTTGAGAATTTATTTTTAAGGTTGTTATATCTTTGTATTTCTCAAACTTTGTTATGCCCATACTTTTAGCAGTACTACATATTAAATAAGATGATATCTTGTTGTACTGTATTTACGCCTGAATAAATAAATAAATAAATAAATAAACAAGTGTTAGACAGATTGACCATATTAATATTCATATAATTAGACACCAACCACCATATCAAAAGTCATCAATGAACGAAAAACAAATCATCCATTTAGAGTCTACAGACAGATTTGTTGTAATGCACAAAAACGAATCGTATTATGGTGCCTTTATTGAATTTATAGTGATTTTGAAAACACGATCCCAAATCGGAGTTTAATTATTATTTTTCGATGAAAACATACATATAAATTCAGATAAATTTTTTAATATGCCAGTTTTATTTTAGCGTGCTTATAATATGTATCTCATTACTGGGGTTTTATTTTCCCTTCACTCTTGTGACGAAAAGTAAAACTCTTGTTGTAAGTTAATTTCTTTTCTTTTACCTTCATGAAAAACCCATTCTGATTTTAATGTCAATAAAAATGATAATAAATAAGCAATTAATTTGAAACGAATTTAATTTTGTACAGAAATAATGAAACATTTAAAAATGATTAAAATCCATTAAAAAGGAATAATTTTGTTGACTAACCTTTTTGGAAAAAATTCTGAAATTAATATTTAAAAAATATCACTTACAAATGCTACGATCCCTGTATTTTACTGATTACGAGTCAATATATTAAAAAATGTCTACAATCTCAATACGTACCAACCATGGCATTATTATTGGTCGATAGCAACACGAAATAGAAATTAAAAATTTTTCGATTTTACTTTTGCAAACCTTAATTTTATGTGGATATGAGAATTGTTATTTAAAATAGAAGAAAATGTTCAATTTCAGTCGCTGGCAATTTATTTAAATAAATTCGATTTTTATTTAAATTTAACAACAAACTCCCTTTTGTTGATATAACTGTGTAATCTATTTTATTATACGATCAAACTCTCAGTGTACAATACAATTACTATGTTTAACGGTGAATTTTATTTGTTATACTTCTTAATGATTGCCTGATTACGATACTAACGACTGGCAACGTTGTCCCGTCGCTCTATTCAATTTCACTCTGGCAGCTTCGAAATGATTTTTCATTTGTATTGCTTGTGTATTTTGATCTCTGTTTGTGTCAATCCTGTTTTTTCTTCAGTGTATTGTTGCAATCGTTTATAGCGAAAGTTTCCTATGGTTTGCTGTCGTTTGTTTATCGTGCCCTTCTTTTTATAGAATAAGCGCTTCAGAGTTTAATTTTTATTCTGATTGCTTAACAATATATGCAGAGGAGTTAATATTAAGACGATATGTTGCGCAAATAATATTAAAATTGAAGAATTAAAATCAACACTCAGAAATAGAATGTCTCCCTGATGATAAAAACAGCATTCTAAACCTAAATGTTGAAAAGCATTTGTTAACTTACGAAATACGTAGTACATGCCGTTCCGTCACATGTTCCGTCTTTTTATCCGCGGACCAATAATCATACGTTTGTATTGTAAAAGTTATATTTTCTTGTAAAAGTTGTCGCTTGCATTATTAAAAATATTCTTTTGTGTACATTTATTTGTACTGTTGAGATGTACAAAAATGAATAAATCTACCCACCGACAAAAGCTCATATCAGGAAAAAAAGATGAAGACTTTTTACTGAAAAAAAAAATACTAAAAATTATAATAAATAGTGGCCAAATGCAGAGTCTTGGTTGGTTCAATCGTCTAAGTTCATGGCAAAATTACCGAAGCTGATACAGGAAGATAATCCCAAATATTTTACTGCAACTGCGCTACCTAAACATTTTCGGTTACCTCTGTGAAATTTTAACGCATAAAATAGCTTCTCTTCAGCCCACTTACCTACAAATGCGGGAAGTTCTTGTAAATTTGTTAAATCGGCAATGTCAGGTTATAAAAGGGTTTACGAAGACGAGCGACCCAAGTTAATAAAAAAAAAGTTGATTAATGGCAATATTTTTATAAAACATTTGGGTTTCAAAACTATCGAATTTCCATATTATTTCATTCTGATATTATTCTCCTAGATTTAATTTGTCTTTACGAAGAGCGAAAAAGATTGTTACGTTCTAATTTCTCATGCGGACACTTTGAACATCGTTAACAATAAAAAGCTCTCTTTATTGTTAAGCCTTTATTGTTCCTTTTTCACTTCTTCCACCAGAGTGTTTGTTTGAACAAAAATTAGTTCCAATGTCACCTAACATTACATCCAGAAATTGCATTCTCGTTCTTTTAAATTTTCTTCAGTATGACAAACTAATTATTGAGGGCGGACCGAAAGCGGTTACAAAAATATTCGCGGATTTCAAAGAAATGAAAGAGACGATAAACGATTTAAAGTCCAGGTAAACATTTAAAATTCATCACTTAATTTAAAGAAAATATAATACTTTTGTTTTATTATTTTTAGTATTCAAGAATGTCCCAATGGATCGGACACGTCCCCTAGGGGTGAGTTTAATTTGCATTAATTATTCGAAGCCATGAATATTTTCTTCACACAGATCGAGAATTCGTTGATATTCGTTATGATGTTTTACCCAAAAAATGGTAAGAAAAACTTTAATTTTGTTGAATTCCGAGATGAATATGGCATTTAGAAGTCATTTGTAGAATTTTTATGCAGATGGTTTACAAGTTCTATGATTGCAAATCTGTTAAACTAAAAGAAAAATCGGATTCCTTTAAAACAAATTTAATCTTTCAGGAATTTAAATTAAATTTTATTTCTTTTTTGTTTTGTTTTAAGCGTCACTGAAATTTTACCAAAAAATTGTGTCGAAGCAACGGCATGCACTCGACGTAGTGGCATTTACAAAATTCTAGTTACGCAGCACAGTAATGAACCGTTTTATGTTGAATGTGATGCAGAAACAGAAGGTGGTGGCTGAATTGTGATACAAAGTCGAGAGAACGGCACCGAGGACTTCTATCGTAATTGGGATGATTACGAGGAAGGATTCGGAAATGTCGATGCAGAACATTTCATTGGATTGAAAAAACTTTACGCTCTAACAAATTTCCAGGGACGACAGGAATTGTTAATTGTAATGGAGGATGGGAATAATTCGAGAGCTTTTGCTAAATATAATGGATTCTGCATTGGCGATGGAACGGAATTGTATAAATTAAAAAAATTGGGCATATTTTCTGGAACTGCTGGAGATTCATTAACACACCATTTAGGGATGAAATTTTCAACTAAAGATAGTGACAACGACATTGATTCGCGTAATTGCGCGAAGAAATTTACAGGGGCATGGTGGTATAAAGGTTGTCACCAAAGGCAAGTCTTTGTAATGTGTTCGTAATGAATTCAATAATACAGTTCTTGTTTCTTACTCAACAGTAATCTCAATGGTGAATATGGCGACAACACTTTTTCTAAGGGTATTAATTGGCGTGAATTTAGAGGTCTCGAGTCGTCCCTGAAATACGTAAAAATGATGATACGAAGACGTAGAATTAACTCGTAAACGAAATAATTTGAAAAATTTTTTTATAATAATTTGTATACAAAAATTTGACAATAAAGATTAGAAATTGGATTAGAAATTACCAAATTAGTAAACGAATTATGCTTCCGGCACTGTTAGTGCACAGGAATAAAATTTTCTAAGGTTGAGCAGATATTCTCTAAGTGTCATCGCTCTACATTTAAACAATGCCACTACACGGTGGTACTTGACGAACGTCTATTGATAGCCGTTACTGTGAGTGGCAAAATACATGAATTTCCTAAAAGCTTCTTATACTATGAAATTTTATTTTATTTAAGATAAGATTACGATAATTAGCGAGATCACCTTTATAAGGATTTCTCATTTTTCTTTTTAATATTATTTTTTTCACTGAGAAGTGTGTAAATAATTAAAATCCACAGTCTATCCGACTAATGGATTTCTGCAAAAGTGAATATTTTTGGTTCTAATAATTGAAAAAAAAATATGAATTTAAATTCGTTTCGAACACCTTTAATGTAAGGGAAGGCTATAAACGAAAATAAAATAAAGATTGAATAACATACACAGTAATTAGGTCTTCCTGAACACTGCACATGATCAACTTTACATAAGTATAGAAATTGACGATAAACACTCATCCACAATTGGAGGATCAACTTCAATATAAAGAGAAAATCAGAATCAGATCAGAAATCATAAAAAAAATTTTACAAAAAAGCTACGGTCTTCAAGGCTATGGTTTGATCCAGTGCGCGAAGCACCCAACGGATTTCAAGATCACCACCTTATCAACGCGAAAACCGCAGCTTATATTCATTAGGATTTAAATTTGATAATAAATCAACATTGCATTACAATACATTACATACATTACTCTCAAACTGTTAACCGTTAACAGAATTTATTATTATAAGTGAGAGTTTAGAAATAGGAGAAATACAGAATATAAAAACAAAATGTTAAAATTGAAAGACAAAAGTTCTAAATTTCCGCTGTTCTGTAATGTATTCAATTCTTGTTTATATCGTTTTCAGGAATTGTTATATTCAAATATAAAAGCATATCCTTTCAATTTCAGACGTTTTCGTTAAACTAACTCTTTCACGAAATATAATTTAAAAACGAAAAAATTGTTTGATCATCTTGCTATAAATAAAAATCAATGAAAATTTAATATAAAAAATTTTAACACCATTCAACATCCTCAGTATATGGTACTGTCTTTGGCCTTGGATCGTATAAAATTTACGCAGAAGATATTTTTGGGATTTAACAATGTAAACTATTGTTAAAATTTAATTTTAGATCAATTATGTGTAAAACAAATAAATATTACCATAAAAAAAATTATAATTTGCGCTGCGGACAGGATTCGAACCTGTGCGGGTAGAACCCAATGGATTTCAAGTCCATCTCCTTAACCACTCGGACACCGCAGCTTAGACAGCAACCATATAGTTACATCGTTATATTGAGTGTCTTAAAATATGGAAAAAGGATGAAGGACTGAAGCCTTGATCTCGTTTTTAAACTGTAAATTCTATTTAAAAATAGACATTTTTAACTTCTTTGGCTCCGTGAAATTCATTGAATTTTTCGAAAATAAAACAACAAAATTTTATTGATTGGTTTCTCGAACACAGAACAGATTGTAATACTTTAATATTTAATCATGACATATTTTACTGTAAACGCCTTAGAAGAATGATTTGTCAAAAATATACAATAAAATTGGATATAGTGTACTGAAAAAGTTTTATTATTCATCAATATTATAAAAATACTTCCCTCACACTGGGATTCAAACCCGATTATATGGAATTTAGTCGATATTTTATTGTAATTTACAATCTCAAATTCTATAAATAGCTTTTATTACACACTTTAAATTTTACTAAGCAAAAAAGATGTAGGCCGCCACTTCCAAATCCATCTCCTTAACCACTTGGACACCGCAGCCCATTTCAAAAACTCGCTGAAAATTTGAGAAAATTCTTAAACACCTTAAATAAAATATTTAAACCGCTGCGGACAGGATTCGAACCTGTGCGGGTAGAACCCAATGGATTTCAAGTCCATCTCTTTAACCACTCGGACACCGCAGCTACTAACTTTTTGAGGTTTAAAATTAATTTAAAATTACTATCAAAAAAGTTATTTTTAACAATGTTCGTTCAAATACAATTTGGAACTGTGATTCACAATTTATTAAACAAAGTTGTTTTTCCAAAATATTAGTGTTGGATAAATGTTATTAACCCTAATCATAATAACAATTTTAATTATGTACGTCATATGATATTTGTTGTTTTTTGTAGTAATAATATAAAAAATTATTTGTACTTACCATAGACTCCACGTTGTTAAACGTTTTAGGGTTAAGAAGTAGTATAAAATGTTTCAATAGTTGGATATCTGTAAATAGAAACAATGAAATAGTGAGTTAAACTAATTATAAATATGAAAATCGGTATAAAAAAGGCATTCATTATGAACGTTTCTTAATGTACGGTCACATTTAGCAAATATTTGCCAAACATTTAAATCAAAACGACCAAACAATTTTTAACAAACATTTGTTGGAATTTACGAACATTAATTACCCCTTTAAATATTTAATTTTATATTGAAACACTTTGTCTAAGTGTATTTCTAATTATATATCAGCCATGACCAGTATACATACTCGACAAAGCAAGGAAAATTTTTTTCTCCAATTATTTAAGAGAACCAATTATTAATTTTATTTTATATTTTCTAGAAAATATTTGGATATTGTTAAACAAATAAAATTTATTTCAAAAACAAACAAAAAATTTCCAAAACTCTGCTGTTCCAAAAATAATTATTTTCTTTTAACAAAAAATAATAAAAAATAAATAAAAGATTATTAGTTGAATTAATAAATTATAATTGGAATGTAATATTTTTTTATGATTATAACAAGTATACTAGACATTGTATGAAAAATTTCTGTTATATTATGATGGAAGCCTACACCAGAAACAGTTCATGTCGCAAAATATATTTTCTTGTTAATATTTTGATTTACTATTTGGAATAATTTTCATAAAACTTCCTCATTTTTTCTATCAAACTTCAATATTTTGCTACGAATAGTTTTTTTTTTTTCTTTTTATCAAATATTTGCTAAGTATGCACGTGCTTTTTAGCAACACTTTCCTATAGTTTACAAAAAATCAGATTATAAATAACAAACGTGCATGCTTTTTAGCAACACTTTCCTATAATTTACAAAAATCAGATTATAATTAACAAATTATTAAATTAATTACTAAAAAAAATATTCTGTAAGAAAGAATAAAAGCAAAAACAAAAAAAATCAAAAAAAATATGCGTCGGCCGGGAATCGAACCCGATGTTAATGAAATGTTTTTAATTATCACATGATCACCTGGTGTTTTTTCCCCTTTGCTTCAGTATGTCTGTTTTTAACCGTGTTTAAGTTTTATGATGGTATCTGGTAGTACTTTTAATAGAAAACAGTTCTTGACTCTGAGACGAAATATTTAACACTACCATAATTTAAAGGAAGCCATATTCATACCGGGGTAAACGAAAATTTATTCGCACTGCTAACCAAACTGCATTTCATTGCTCCACATTAATTATTTTCAATAAATTACACTTTTCTCCTTAAGTAAATATTAAATCACAAGCCATTACGTTGTGGTTATGTTCGTTTAAAGATTTTCTGAATAGTTTGTTAGTTTTGTTTTCTTCAAAGAAATTCACATTGTCGGACCCCGAAACATAAGTTATCGCAAGAGACTATCGCTTAAAATATAAGGTTCTGTGCTATTCTGTACGAGGCGAATATTTTTCGAGGAATTCTTCATGAATGGTTGTTTCTGTTGAGAACTTGCTCGATTGTTTTATGCGAAACTGTTACGCTAAATTATTTCTTGTAGCTCTCATGAAAGATTGCTTGTGGATACCCAACAGTTTTCCTATTCTATTCTGCTTAAGTCTCGTTCTATATGATATCTTACTCTCACTCTCACTCTCACTCAGTTTTAATGTTAGCTAATTTTCATTTCTAGGAAGAATTTAAAATATTGTGTATCGTTTACTTTGTTATTGAAAATATCCCGATGTTTTGTCGAATAAATCAATCATCATATATCCATCCTAAGACGTTCTCTCGCCCAGCATTTTGATTTTTCTATTTTTCCTCCTTCCCTTGCTTAAATACTCGTATATGATGGAAATAAATATAAAAATTCCGCTGCAAAGTAAAATAATTTATGCGCAGGAGAAACCAACGGTACTTTGCAAATGTAAAAATAATTTTTGTGTGAAAACATTATTTTTTTCTCTTTTTTGTTGTTATGTAAGGTTTTAATTTTTACTCCCCTTATATTCCCTATGTTTCTCAACAATTGCCAATAAAAAAATTTGTTTTTTCAACACATGGAAGATAAAAAAATAATTGTTTTTAAAGTCAACATCTACCGACTTTTGCTATATGAAAACATTTCTTTGACAGAGTTAACGTAGAATAAATTTTGACAAAATTACGTCTTTGAAATGATGGCTATTGTGATCGGCGATACCATTCAGTAAAACAGTTGTTCTTTTTTCACAAATAAATTGAAAACATATATGTACGAGTAGTTACGTATTCTTAAAGTCTTCTATACATTCAGAAAGATTTTCTTTGCAAATAATATTCTATCATGAATATGATATCCTTCAGGACAACTCAGAATTCCACAATTCAATATTCTCGTACGGAGTTTGATTTACAATCATAATGACTGAGTGCAAAATCTCAGGTCATACAAAACGTAATAATCTCTCTCAGACTATGAAATAGTGTTTATATGTATGTATAGATGACTCCAGCTTAATCACTAAACAGTCTTAAAACTTAAGCATAATATAATAAGGATATTGGGAAAACACCGAAATGTTTTCATATTTACTTAGAGTAGAAGATTTATTGAGGGCTAGAGGCTAGAGGGCTATTCAAAAATTTATAAACACAAGTCCTAATATGCTTGAGAAATTCAAATATTAAATTTAAACTATAATTAGCATGTGAAACATTAAATCGTTTCTATTCTATTAAAATTAAAAATATTTAAAAGTAAAACAACAAAGAACTTCTTAATTATAATATTATATTGGCAATTAACAGTCAGACAGGTTGACAAGGGTTCGATATCATTGCTTGAATTCCACAAGAAAATGGAACATTATTGAGAAAGGCAGGAGCTAATACCAAAGACTTCGAAAGAGAACCGAGTAGTTAGTAGAAGCTTAATAATTAAAGACGATAATCAAGAGAAGCACATCAGTAATGGTATTCCATAATTCTGAGTTCGTATTCCATAATTTTGGTAAATAAATCTGAATATGAGAACAATAGTTAGATCAGCTATTATTAGATTTAAAAGCCAATAATTTTAATGAAAAGACATACGAACTTTTACTTTACGGTTACAGTTTTACTTAAAAAATATGAAAAGATTTCTATCCCCAAAAATTTAATAGCAATTCGTAACATATTTCAACAACAATTTGGTAGAATTTTGTGAAAATGAAGAAAAACTTAATAAATGATCGACAATTTTAATTCAAACATAAGCAATCAAGCAATATAATCAGTAAAGTTACTTCCTTCAAATCATTATTGGAATTTAAATAGATTTTGAAATAATTTTTGAAAACATTTGTATTCCTAATCTAGTGTGTCAATTGATATTCAACAAATTTCCAATACAATTTGCTATTCAGGCACATAAAACAGTACAGAACTAAGCAATCTACGTATGCTAGTGATAAGATAATATTGAGATTGGATTGGATTATAACAAGGTAGTACCATATATTTGTAAAAGATTTAATATGCGCCACGTATGATGTAATATTCATTTCATTCTTGTGGACCTACGGAATAGAGTTATGGGGAACTGCAAGTAACTCTAATATAGAAATTCTACAAAGATTCCAGTCAAAAGCTCCCTACTATGTCACAAATAACACTTTACATAATGATCTTCAGATACCATTTGTGAAATCTGAAATCAAAAAATTTTGTAATAATTATTTAAATAGACTTAGTAATCATTTTAATGTTTTGGCAATCGCACTACTGGATGAGACAGATGAGATCCGTAGACTTAAAAGAAATCATATATTAGACCTACCATTTCTATAACATATGTTTAATTAAATCATCTTTTCTTTTTATATTAGTCAATCCTTTGTTACGTAGATCTCACGTTTTCATAGTATACATATTTATATAAATTTTTCTAAATTTCTTATATAAATATTTTATATTGTTGTTGCTGATGGGATTCAACAGATTCTGTTAATATTTACTTATGATCAAATTTGCTTATTATTGTAAAATAGATTGCAAATAAAATTATAATAAAAAAAAAAAACCCGTCAAAGTAAAGATGTTGCATAAAATGTTGATATTTGTTAGGATAAGTTTTCATATTTAAATTGTAACAGGCATGGTTCCTTTAGATACAAAATAGCTTTGTACTCTCTAAATATATACGTAAGATCAGAATTAAAAACAATCATTAATTAAACTTAAATACTTTCTATCCTCTATGGTTGTCAAGTATTGTACAATATATCACCATTGGGTATAGAAAATTAGAAAGGTTTTGAAAAGATCTTCCGAGGGTTAGCCTGACAGTAATTATAATCAATTATTTTCCAACTCTATAGCAAGACAATGTCATATGTTTCCCCATATGTTCAACCGTACATAACCCAATTACTGCATACGATAATTACATTACCTACTTTTCCTGCAATGCACTATAGGAAATTTTAAGCTTTTTTGGCCAAAATTCAAAATTTAAATTTTTGAAAAATAAGTTTTTTTGCTTTATCATAAATAAAAACATATCAAACTAGGCATTTTTGAATTTTGAATTTATATTGACTAACTGTCACTTTATTAGTTGTTTTATGTTATTAAATAACGATTGAGTGTGGTGAATTTTGTGACAATTTCTAACAAAAGTTTTCATAATAAAAATATATAGTTTTTAAAAGTTAAAAAATGGACAATACTTTATTAATATATAGTGTAATATTGGTGAACTCCTCCGTTAAATCAATTAAATTGGAAAAACTAAGGTGACCTTACAAAAAAATAATATAAATATGAATTAGAATTTTACTTGGACTTATAAAAAAATGATAACAAATGATAGTTACACCACTATAAGAGATCTTTTAAACAATCAGTTATCTACCGAATTTAGTACATTTCAGTTGCGAATATTTGCAAACTTTTTCAAAAAATTAATTTTTTCAGGTTATACAGTGTGAAAAACTGTGAGTTATTTAATGTATGGCAATAGAAACATTTCGAAGTTCATAAAAGAGCAGCTGTATATGCCCACTTATTGTCATATATTAACGAAAATGGTTGTTCCGAAAATATAGAGCAATATTTAAAGGAGCAGTATCGAATATTTTGCACAAATATGATTAGGAAATGGCGTAAAAGCGGTAGGAGTTTGAAAGTTTTTAAAGTACAGCATACTGGTTGGCTTAAAGGCAATTACTTATTAAAAATAGGTGAAACAAACCCTACCCCCCATTAATTCAAAACCTGGACTACAGCAATTAATATTTAGCCAAAAATATGAAAGAGCAAAAAGACGAGTTGCAGCGGAAATCTTTAAATATCAAAATAATGAAGTTGAACCCCTAGTACACGCTGCAACGACGGCTGCACGTAAATGTAACAAATTCGATTTAGCAATGGTTTTAAAAGAGACTGTCAGTACTCCGACAAGAGCAGCCAAAGTATGGAAACTCATTTCAAGACCATCACCAACCAAGCTATCCGCTGATGAAGCACTAGCCTTTCTTTTAGAAAACAACTTTTCCAAAGATCAGTACTGTAATATAAGAAATAAATAAATAACTTTATAGACGTTTTCAATCGAGCATTGGACACTTCTGATCCTTTAATTTCCAGCCTCTCATTGAACAAGCGGATCAAACACCAACAAAAAACATATCTCATACCCACTTTACTGTTCGGATGTGAACTATTTCGTACTTGTGACGCAGTAAGCAGGAACAAACTCAGAATCACTTATAACAATATTGCTAGATATGTTTATGGTCGTACAAGGTACAGTAGAATATCTGAGTTCTCATATAAAATCTATAATACATCTTTTGAAAATTTGTTGAAATGCCGTACTCTGGTATACCTACATAAAATCATTTATATTAGGAAATCCCATTATTTGTTCAATAGATTAGTTTTCTCAAGATCCAATAGAGGCTTGAAAATTAATAATGCTAGATACCGTAGACAAATATCTGAGAGACACTTTTACACCAATGCAATTCGTCTCTGGAATGAACTCCCGAATAACATACAGCTACTAATCAATGCTAAGCATTTCATGACGACAATAATTACATTTTTGAATGAACAATAATGTACAAATGTAATTAATTAATCATATTTTGTACTATAATTGTAAATTTTTGTTTTTAATAATATTTGTTTTGAGAATTTATTTTTAAGGTTGTTATATCTTTGTATTTCTCAAACTTTGTTATGCCCATACTTTTAGCAGTACTACATATTAAATAAGATGATATCTTGTTGTACTGTATTTACGCCTGAATAAATAAATAAATAAATAAATAAACAAGTGTTAGACAGATTGACCATATTAATATTCATATAATTAGACACCAACCACCATATCAAAAGTCATCAATGAACGAAAAACAAATCATCCATTTAGAGTCTACAGACAGATTTGTTGTAATGCACAAAAACGAATCGTATTATGGTGCCTTTATTGAATTTATAGTGATTTTGAAAACACGATCCCAAATCGGAGTTTAATTATTATTTTTCGATGAAAACATACATATAAATTCAGATAAATTTTTTAATATGCCAGTTTTATTTTAGCGTGCTTATAATATGTATCTCATTACTGGGGTTTTATTTTCCCTTCACTCTTGGGACGAAAAGTAAAACTCTTGTTGTAAGTTAATTTCTTTTCTTTTACCTTCATGAAAAACTCATTCTGATTTTAATGTCCAGAAAAATGATAATAAATAAGCAATTAGTTTGAAACGAATTTAATTTTGTACAGAAATAATGAAACATTTAAAAATGATTTTTAATTTGCGTTAAGGAATAATTTTGTTGACTAAACTTTTTGGAAAAAATTCTGAAATTAATATTTAAAAAATATCACTTACAAATGCTACGATCCCTGTATTTTACTGATTACGAGTATATTAAAAAATGTCTACAATCTCAATACGTACCAACCATGGCATTATTATTGGTCGATAGCAACACGAAATAGAAATTAAAAATGTTTCGATTTTACTTTTGCATACCTTAATTTTATGTGGATATGAGAATTGTTATTTAAAATAGAAGAAAATGTTTAATTTCAGTCACTGGCAATTTATTTAAATAAATTCGTTTTTTATTTAAATTTAACAACAAACTCCCTTTTGTTGATATAACTGTGTAATCCATTTTATTATACGATCAAACTCTCAGTGTACAATACAATTACTATGTTTAACGTCGAATTTTATTTGTTATACTTCTTAATGATTGCCTGATTACGATACTAACGACTGGCAACGTTGTCCCGTCGCTCTATTTAATTTCTCTCTGGCAGCTTCGAAATGATTTTTCATATGTATTGCTTGTGTATTTTGATCTCTGTTTGTGTCAATCCTGTTTTTTCTTCAGTGTATTGTTGCAATCGTTTATAGCGAAAGTTTCCTATGGTTTGCTGTCGTTTGTTTATCTGCCCTTCTTTTTATAGAATAAGTGCTTCAGAGTTTAATTTTTATTCTGATTGCTTAACAATATATGCAGAGGAGTTAATATTAAGACGATATGTTGCGCAAACAATATTAAAATTGAAGAATTAAAACCTACACTCAGAAATAGAATGTCTCCCTGATGATAAAAACAGCATTCTAAACCTAAATGTTGAAAAGCATTTGTTAACTTACGAAATACGTAGTACATGCCGTTCCGTCACATGTTTCGTCTTTTTATCCGCCGACCAATAATTATACGTTTGTATTGTAAAAGTTAAATTTTCTTGTAAAAATTGTCGCTTGCATTATTAAAAATATTCTTTTGTGTATATTTATTTGTCTGTTGAGATGTACAAAAATGAATAAATCTACCCACCGACAAAAGCTCATATCAGGAAAAAAAGATGAAGACTTTTTACTGAAAAGAAAAAAATACTAAAAATTATAATAAATAGTGGCCAAATACAGAGTCTTGGTTGGTTCAATCGTCTAAGTTCATGGCAAAATTACCGAAGCTGATACACGAAGATAATCCCAAATATTTTACTGCAACTGCGCTACCTAAACATTTTCGGTTACCTCTGTGAAATTTTAACGCATAAAATAGCTTCTCTTCAGCCCACTTACCTACAAATGCGGGAAGTTCTTGTAAATTTGTTAAATCGGCAATGTCAGGTTATAAAAGGGTTTACGAAGACGAGCGACCCAAGTTAATAAAAAAACAGTTGATTAATGGCAATATTTTTATAAAACATTTGGGTTTCAAAACTATCGAATTTCCATATTATTTCATTCTGATATTATTCTCCTAGATTTAATTTGTCTTTACGAAGAGCGAAAAAGATTGTTACGTTCTAATTTCTCATGCGGACACTTTGAACATCGTTAACAATAAAAAGCTCTCTTTATTGTTAAGCCTTTATTGTTCCTTTTTCACTTCTTCCACCAGAGTGTTTGTTTGAACAAAAATTAGTTCCAATGTCACCTAACATTACATCCAGAAATTGCATTCTCGTTCTTTTAAATTTTCTTCAGTATGACAAACTAATTATTGAGGGCGGACCGAAAGCGGTTACAAAAATATTCGCGGATTTCAAAGAAATGAAAGAGACGATAAACGATTTAAAGTCCAGGTAAACATTTAAAATTCATCACTTAATTTAAAGAAAATATAATACTTTTGTTTTATTATTTTTAGTATTCAAGAATGTCCCAATGGATCGGACACGTCCCCTAGGGGTGAGTTTAATTTGCATTAATTATTCGAAGCCATGAATATTTTCTTCACACAGATCGAGAATTCGTTGATATTCGTTATGATGTTTTACCCAAAAAATGGTAAGAAAAACTTTAATTTTGTTGAATTCCGAGATGAATATGGCATTTAGAAGTCATTTGTAGAATTTTTATGCAGATGGTTTACAAGTTCTATGATTGCAAATCTGTTAAACTAAAAGAAAAATCGGATTCCTTTAAAACAAATTTAATCTTTCAGGAATTTAAATTAAATTTTATTTCTTTTTTGTTTTGTTTTAAGCGTCACTGAAATTTTACCAAAAAATTGTGTCGAAGCAACGGCATGCACTCGACGTAGTGGCATTTACAAAATTCTAGTTACGCAGCACAGTAATGAACCGTTTTATGTTGAATGTGATGCAGAAACAGAAGGTGGTGGCTGGATTGTGATACAAAGTCGAGAGAACGGCACCGAGGACTTCTATCGTAATTGGGATGATTACGAGGAAGGATTCGGAAATGTCGATGCAGAACATTTCATTGGATTGAAAAAACTTTACGCTCTAACAAATTTCCAGGGACGACAGGAATTGTTAATTGTAATGGAGGATGGGAATAATTCGAGAGCTTTTGCTAAATATAATGGATTCTGCATTGGCGATGGAACGGAATTGTATAAATTAAAAAAATTGGGCATATTTTCTGGAACTGCTGGAGATTCATTAACACACCATTTAGGGATGAAATTTTCAACTAAAGATAGTGACAACGACATTGATTCGCGTAATTGCGCGAAGAAATTTACAGGGGCATGGTGGTATAAAGGTTGTCACCAAAGGCAAGTCTTTGTAATGTGTTCGTAATGAATTCAATAATACAGTTCTTGTTTCTTACTCAACAGTAATCTCAATGGTGAATATGGCGACAACACTTTTTCTAAGGGTATTAATTGGCGTGAATTTAGAGGTCTCGAGTCGTCCCTGAAATACGTAAAAATGATGATACGAAGACGTAGAATTAACTCGTAAACGAAATAATTTGAAAAATTTTTTTATAATAATTTGTATACAAAAATTTGACAATAAAGATTAGAAATTGGATTAGAAATTACCAAATTAGTAAACGAATTATGCTTCCGGCACTGTTAGTGCACAGGAATAAAATTTTCTAAGGTTGAGCAGATATTCTCTAAGTGTCATCGCTCTACATTTAAACAATGCCACTACACGGTGGTACTTGACGAACGTCTATTGATAGCCGTTACTGTGAGTGGCAAAATACATGAATTTCCTAAAAGCTTCTTATACTATCAAATTTTATTTTATTTAAGATAAGATTACGATAATTAGCGAGATCACCTTTATAAGGATTTCTCATTTTTCTTTTTAATATTATTTTTTTCACTGAGAAGTGTGTAAATAATTAAAATCCACAGTCTATCCGACTAATGGATTTCTGCAAAAGTGAATATTTTTGGTTCTAATAATTGAAAAAAAAATATGAATTTAAATTCGTTTCGAACACCTTTAATGTAAGGGAAGGCTATAAACGAAAATAAAATAAAGATTGAATAACATACACAGTAATTAGGTCTTCCTGAACACTGCACATGATCAACTTTACATAAGTATAGAAATTGACGATAAATACTCATCCACAATTGGAGGATCAACTTCAATATAAAGAGAAACCCTTGCACAGCTTCGTATTACTGCTGCAGATAGAAATTCAAATAGGAAATGCATTCACCGTTAAAGAATTACATTTCATTTTAGCAAGTTATGCACATTCTTTGGTAAGAACTGCGTGATCTTAAAAAGAAGTCCTTCGTGTCAGACCTTATCGAAGGCTTGAGATATATCAATAAATAGCGCAGAGCAATACTGCTTGTTCTCAAAAGCACGTCTAATTAAATTAAACTGTGCACTTGCTGAATCGTGCTATGTTTTCGCCTAAAACCAAACTGATGATCGGCTACTATGGCGTTGGCATCAATATGCGGTATTAAACTAATAAGCAGCATTTTTTCGAACATCTTAGAAAGTATTGGGAGTAAACTTATTGGACGATATGATGATACTTGCGTGATGTCCTTGCCTGGTTTAGGTATCATCACTAAATCAGATAATTTCGAAGATGCATGAAAGTAGCCTATTCGCAATATAGAGTTAAAGATGAACAATATAAAACGCACGGCCGATGTAGGCAACTTTTTAATCATTGTCGCAGTTATTTTGTCACAACCAGGTGATTTGCTCGGCTTTAGGCTCTGGATGACGGCAATCACTGCAGACAGCCGGAACTTGATCGGCCTACTAACCACATCGTCGATTGTAACTGGGGCAATACTAGAAACAGAATTGTTTGGTGTAAAAAGATTCTTTAAGTAGTTGGCAAAAGCGTCCACTTTCTGTTCTGCGCTTTTTGCCCAATCACCGTGCTGTAATCGTAAAGGGGATTCATGCAAAGTAGGTCTCCTCATTTTCTTTACTGACTTCCATAAACTGTAGTCCGAGTCTTTCGTTGCGTTCAAATTTTGCAAGTATTTTTGCAGGTTCGACTCTTTGTCCTTCTGCAAAGCGTCACGCAGAAGTCTTTGGCACTGATTAAGTTGAGACTTTAGACCTGGAGAACGATATTCTTGCCATTGGCGTCTTAAATTCCTTTTTTGGCGTAACAGTGCTACTATGTTATTAGAGCAGGGAAATTTTCGTTTTCTTACCAAAGGGGTAGAGGATGTAGATACCCTAGCAGCTTCAGTTAAGATGTAAGTAAACTGGCGGACGCCGGATTCAATTTCCTGTTCACACTTCAAAGAGATATTTGATGGCAGGTGCGAGCTTACGAACATTTTGTATTTCCGGCAATTTGTCCTCGTCTGAAGATAATTTTGCTCCAGTAGGTTTTTATCAGGCAAAAATGTTAGGATGTTTGGTGAGTGATCAGAAGACAGATCCAATGACTGGTGCATACGAAGATTTTCACGTCTAATATTTCTTACTACGGCAAAATCTATTACATCCGGAATTTTGTTTAGATCAGTTGGCCAATAAGTAGGATGACCAGCAGACAAGGCATCCCTTCTGTTCGAAGATACTGCGTCCAATAACTGAGTAATGAGACGTGATCCCCAGAATGTGTGTTTTGCATTATAATCACCTGCTGCAATAATTTTCGGACCCAGCGTGTTGAAGTAATCGAGGAATTGATCTTTGCAAATGTTGTGTCTTGGAGGACAATAAAGTGCTGATATTGTAACACCAAAGTAGGGTAAATTGATTGATGTTGCTTGAATGTAATCTTGGGTGAATTCTGGCAATGGAAAGTGCCTAATGTCCTTGTGAACAAGAATAGCTGACCCTCCGCATGCCCTACCACTAAGGTGCTTTGCGTCATATGTTTAGTAGTTATTAATTCTAAAGTAGTTTTTGTCCGAGAAGTGTCAGCCGAAACTAGTTTTTCACCTAGTTTTCCAAATGGTTTTGCTGTTTTGCTGTTGTGCTTCGAAAACTGATTTGTATTGTGAAGCAATATTTCATCATAATTTTTAAAAATAAATGACTGAACTCGGCTTATACAACATATTCTACGATAAATATTTCGGAAATATTTTAATTATTTACAGAGAGATCGTTATAACGAATATCACAATATTAAATAAAAGTTTACATTATCTAATCCAGATATTAGCCATTACCTGTAGTGATTACCAATTTGATTATCCTTGTTTTCTTTGAAGCTTTAAATTTTCTTTTCTGGATTTCAAATTTGAGTATTTAGTACTGTGATAGGACTCTCTCTATTGGTGGTCCCAGTAACAATATTACAAATACCTCGAACATGTAAAAATAGCTCTACAGCAGTGACGCTCAAAATCCAAATTTCCTATCACATGTGATAGGCAAAGAAAATTCTGCTGACGCTGCGTTGACACACATACACTATAAGCTTACTTGTGTGGTTTCTTAAAATGATCGTGTGTTTGTTGCTTTGTTTGATGTTTAGCACTTGATGAAGCATTTTTTTTATAAAAAGACATTACGAGGCTAGCCAGGCATACATACATACATACATACATTCATACATACATGCAGATGACATTGCCATAGTCTCGTTAGCTAAAACGGTAGGAGAAATAGAGGAGAAAACGAACACAGGGATCGAAATGTTGGAGCATGGCTGGATGAGGCAGGTTTGACACTTGCTGCACATAAAACGGAGGCCGTTTTGATAAGCGGCCGGAAGATAGTGGAGAAGATGGAATTGACCGTTGGAGGCACAACGATCGAATCGAAGAGGGCGGTAAAATACCTGGGAGTGATTATCGACGACAGGTTGAATTTCAAAGAGCACGTGAAATACATCGGTGAAAAAGCATCTGTAACACAGGGATCACTGGCGAGGATGATGCCAAATATTGGATTACCAGGTCCATTTAAAAGGAGAATAATTTCGGCGGTAGTAACGTCGATAATGCTGTATGCTTGCCCAATATGGTCGGAGGCACTCTCAGTGGGGACGACGAGGAGGATACTGTCCTCGGTGTATAGACTAAGCGCGATTAGACGGATAAGTGGCTTCAGGACAGTGTCTGATGAAGCAGTTTTGGTATTGGCAAAGACAATACCAATAGATATACTGGCGGATGAGATGAGAAGGATATACCTTCTTCGAGTACCCGGGACAAATAGCAGCTATAAAAGCGGAGGAACGAAGGACTTCCATGCACAAATGGCAGTCACGATGGGAGAGCAGTCTAAAGGGAAGATGGGCATTTCGCCTTGTCCCTGATGTAACGCTTTGGATGAAGAACGAACATTGCGAGTTGAACTACTCGTGACCCAGTTCCTAACTGGTCATGGGTGCTTCAGGAAGTACCTGCACAGATTTGGTCATAACACTTCTCCTATATGCCCAAACTGTGTAGATAAGGAGGAAGATGCGTATTCTAACATGCTGTCCCAGATTTAGATGGCCGGGAGAAACGAATTTAGGACCAAACCGGCTAATGGAAGAGCTGTTAAACTGTAGAATTCTATGGAGTCAATATAGCCAGAGAATGGCTGAAGTTATGATAGTACTCCGAGGACTGGGGGAACGGAGGCGAAATTTGAATTAATGTGATAAAGCTTTTAAGCTAACCAGCCCTCCGCGAAGTAATACCTTACGGCAGTCCCTCGGGGGGAGAGTGGTTGAAGTGTGTAAGGGGTGGGTTTAGTACGTAGGCATCAGTGATGGTGCATCCTGCACTCTTTTATTGGAACAAAAGTGTGTTTCGAAGATTCCCACCTCCGGCTTAAGACAAAAAAAATATACATACATACATACATACATACATACATACATACATAAATACATGCATATATATACATACATACATACATACATATATGGGGCTTAGCTTCGGGCTACCATGGGGGTCAGTAGGTGGCGGATAACTGAACGGCCTATCCCAGGTAGGTTAGCTGCGAATAACCAATAAGCAGTCCCCGACCAAGAGCGGCAGATACGGAGGCGTACTACAAAAAGGTACAAGTGATCGAAGACGTTATCTGCGACATGGCGAATCGATGCCGCCATTAACAAGGCATCATCCCACAGGGGGTTCCCTCAAGAGATGGGAAAATAGGAGAGTAACGACTCCGTGGTTCCCTCAGTTCCACCGAAGCGGCGAACTACGACGCCCTTGATTGGGGCATTAGAACCGAGCCCGGTAAGGTTCTAATTATGGTATACCGGAAATTGGATTTGAATTGGTGATATAGGCTGACGATGGCAGTATTCCGGCACTTTAGTAGGCGGTGTGATAGCTGGCTGAAATGGCTGTCGGGCTAATGCTGTCATTGCCCCCGCCCCGTTAAAATGATGGCAAGTCTGTCGGTACGTTCCTGATTTATCACCGTTAAGTTGGTGTTGTAGGACCAGATGCGAATCCCTGGTTTACGTCGACCTGGCTCTGAACATGTATTCCCATGAGGTTATGTGTCAACCCTCGCGTGGCCTCCCTGCTTATGCATAGATAACCACGGGGTCTTTTGTGACGACTACAACGATGGATTAGGACAGCGGCCGAGAGTTGGGGCCCAAATAAAATGATGAATAAGAATAAAACTACGAATAAATCTACGAGTTCATGTGAGATGAACGCTTTGGAGCTGAATGCTTTTGGGCAGAGCTCGAAAATACAGAGGTCTCCGGTGCGAAATCGGGAAATAAGCCCGTTTGGACGGAGCACGCGAACTCCGAGATCCCCAGTTAACGGGAAGGATTCGGAATTAGTGGTCCTGAGATCGGAACCGTCGCGAAGCGACACGAAGTCAGCGGCCAGTGGTGTTTTTGGTCAACTTGGCGACCAAATCAGGAATCTGATTGAAATGTTAGAGGATGGGAAAAGGAGGTCAATCCATCAGCCGATGAGGGATGCGATTGACTCTATCAAAACCCTATACGACCTGTACGCAAGCGAGCTGCAGGGACAAACTACCAAGGCGACTGACCGCAGTAGTTCTGCTACACAAACATCGCCTTTGTTGAGGAACCAGGAGGCGAAGAGAAAACATGAGGAGACTTCTGAAATTCCTGCGCCAAAAAGGAGAACTCCGAATCCTGCACCAAGGGCTCCAACGAGGGAGACTACAGATGTGACCTTGAGTCGGCAGGAGGATACTAAGGTATTAAGTGAAGAACCAGGGTGGCAGAAAGTCACGAAAAGAAAAAGGAGGAACAAGAAACCACAGGAGAAGAAAACGAAGCCGGATGCGATCGTGATAGCGACAAAAGATAACACGTCGTATGCCGACATTCTGAGGCGAGTTAAAACGGACCCTAAGCTTTGTGAATTGGGAGAAAATGTGACCAAAATTCGGAGAACCGTCGAGGGTGGCTTACTACTCCAACTAAGCAGGAGCGGGGAGCACACGGAGAACTTTAGGGGAGCCATTGGAGAGCTCTTAGGAGATAGCGCGTCCGTCCGCACTCTGAAGGATATGAGGACAATCGAGATCAAGGACATCGACGAGATCACGGAAAAGGAGGATGTATATGAGGCTTTACGGAAGATTCCAGCCCTCGAGACTTTCGGTAAGCCCGACGTAGTTGCCCTTAGGAGGGCATATGGTGGGACGCAAACTGCCACAGTGAGCCTTGGCGCGGACGCTGCAGCTATTCTCCTGAAGGAAGGAAGAATTAGGATCGGCTGGGTCATATGCAGGATTCGCGAGAGAAACATACCGACGAAATGCTTCCGGTGCTTGCAGTTTGGGCACATGGCTCGTCAGTGTAGGAGTAAGGTTGACCGCTCTGGAACTTGCCGTAAGTGCGGACAGGAGGGGCATATTGCCAGAAATTGCGAAAGGGAACCTCTTTGCATGTTCTGCAAAGTGGACGACCCGAAATCCGCCAACCATATCGCGGGGAGCGGAAAGTGTCCGCAATTTCTTAGCGCTCTTAAATCACGTTCTAGGAGATGAGGTTAATACAGATTAATCTGAACCATTGCGAAGCAGCCCAGGACCTATTGGTTCAGAGCGTAAAGGAGGAGAATATCGATGTCGCAATCATAAGCGAACCTTATAGGGTACCGAGGAATAGTACTTGGATCACGGACAGATCTAGTACTGCGGCTATATGGATTTGTGGTTCATTACCCTTCCAGCAAACCTATGCGCGGGACATTGGTTTCGTTATGGCCAGGATAAAGGGAGTTTTCGTCTACAGCTGTTACGCTCCCCCGAGGTGGTCAATGGATGACTTCCAACATATGCTGGAGAGGCTGGCGTCACACGTGCGCTTGAACACCCCCGTTATTATAGGAGGAGATTTCAACGCTTGGGCGACCGAATGGGGTAGTAGATATACTAACGCCAGGGGTCGCTGCCTCTTGGAAACGTTCGCTTCCCTTCCTGTGGCGCTGATGAATGACGGAAGAGAAAGCACATTTAGGAGATGGATCGAGCTCAATAATAGATTTGTCGTTTGTGAGCGATGGCCTTGTTTCGCGGACCGCGTGGAGGCTAACTGAGGACTTCACGAATAGTGACCATCAGGCAATCGTGATGACGGTTACTGGGCGCAACACGAGAGGAAACAGATTGCCGAAGTTTACGGGACCGAAATGGAAGGACTCTCGCTTTGACGAGGAGACGTATAGATTGATGTTGTCGTCTTTTCATACGACTGGCAGCACGGTCGAAGAATTAGTGAGTGGCGTATACCAAATGCTCAACACTGCATGTGATGCTGCTATGCCTAGGAGAACTGTGTGTAGGGGACGTTCCCCCTGCTACTGGTGGAATGACGAAATTCGAAGACTGCGGTCGGCATGCTTTGGGGCGAGAAGACGGGCCCAGCGTACGAGAGGAAGACCGACATGGGAAGCCGAACGGGCTGCCTATGAGGATCTAAGGCATCAACTTAGAAGAGTCATTAAAAGGAGCAAGAAACTATCCTTTCAGCGGATATGCCAGGAAGCTGACATCAATCCTTTTGGGA
The DNA here is from genome assembly GCA_932273835.1 of Sarcophaga variegata. Lineage (NCBI taxonomy): Eukaryota > Metazoa > Arthropoda > Insecta > Diptera > Sarcophagidae > Sarcophaga > Sarcophaga variegata. Next base: position 40,469,486 of record OW026359.1, read on the forward strand.
CGGCGTACAGAGTCGTCTGCAAGAGAATCGGTGCTCGAAAACAGCCTAAACTAGGTTGTCCAGTTTTGCAACGGGAGATCATTGGTACATTATTCCCACGGGGCCAGCCCTACACTTTTATAAGTAGGGAGCCGGAGGCCATTCATACCATACCCGAGGTAACAGGAGAGGAGGTACTTGCAGCATGCACTGGAATAGGAGATAGGAAGACACCGGGGCCAGACGGAATCCCAAATAGGGCACTTAAGGTGGCTATCCGGCTCAGACCGGATATGTTCGCCAAGGTGTTCCACAAGTGCTTCGTCGAGGGTGTTTTTCCACGTAGATGGAAGAAGCAGAAATTGGTTCTCATTCCAAAACCTGGCAAACCACCAGGGGAACCATCGTCGTATCGGCCCATCTGTCTATTTGACACGATGGGAAAAATACTGGAGAGGATTATATACAATCGACTACTGACGTGTGCCGAGGCAGGAGGAGCTCTCTCGGACCTGCAATACGGATTTAGGAAAGGACGATCCACTATTGACGCGATAAGAAGAGTGGTCGACATTGCAAGAGATGCAATAGAGGGCGAAAGGTGGAGATTTGACACCAAGGAATACTGCGCGGTTGTCACACTTGACGTTAGAAACGCGTTCAACTCAGCGAATTGGGGGCGGATTATGAGAGCCCTCTTTAACATGGCTACGCCGCCATACTTAATGGAGATACTGAACAATTACTTTCAGGACAGGAAGGTAATATACCTAACGGATGAAGGAGAGCAGGAATACGTAGTGACGACGGGTGTCCCGCAGGGCTCTGTACTTGGGCCACTACTATGGAACATTATGTACGATGGAGTACTTCGATTGCGATTGCCGAACGGGACTACAATTGTGGGCTTTGCAGATGACATAGCCATAGTCTCGGTAGCTAAGACGGTAAGGGAAATAGAGGAGAAAACGAACACAGCGATTCGAAAGGTTGGAGCATGGCTGGATGAAGCAGGTGTGAAACTTGCTGCGCATAAAACAGAGGCCGTCTTGATAAGCGGCCGGAAGATAGTGGAGAAGATGGAAGTGACCGTTGGAGGCACAAGGATCGAATCGAAGAGGGCGATAAAATACCTGGGAGTGATTATCGACGACAGGTTGAACTTTAAGGAGCACGTGAAATACATCGGCGAAAAAGCATCTGTAACACAGGGAGCACTGGCGAGGATGATGCCAAATATTGGAGGACCAGGTCCATTCAAAAGGAGGATAATTTCGGCGGTAATAACGTCGATAATGCTGTATGCTTGCCCAATATGGTCGGAGGCACTCTCCGTGGGGACGACAAGGAGGATACTGTCCTCGGTGTATCGTCTAAGCGCGATTAGACGGATAAGTGGCTTCAGGACAGTGTCTGATGAAGCGGTATTGGTGTTGGCAAAGACAATACCAATAGATATATTGGCGGATGAGATGAAGAGGATATACCTTCGCCGTCTCGAGCACCCGGGACGAATAGCAGCTATAAAAGCGGAGGAACGAAGGACTTCCATGCACAAGTGGCAGTCACGATGGGAAAGCAGTTTAAAGGGAAGATGGACATTTCGCCTTATCCCTGATGTAACCCTTTGGATGAATAACAAACATTGCGAGCTGAACTACTACGTGACTCAGTTCCTAACTGGCCATGGGTGCTTCAGGAAGTACCTGCACAGATTTGGTCATGACACTTCCCCTATATGCCCAAACTGTGTAGATGAGGAGGAAGATGCGGAGCATATTCTAATATGCTGTCCCAGATTTAGATGGCCCGGGGAAACGAGTTTAGGACCAAACCCTCTAATGGAAGAGCTGTTGAATCGTAGGATTCTATGGAGTCAATATAGCCAGAGAATGGCTGAAGTTTTGATAGTACTCCGAAGACTGGAGGAACGGAGGCGAAATTTGAATTAACGTGATAAAGCTTTCACGCTAACCAGCTCTCCACGAAGTAATACCTTACGGTAGTCCCGCGGAGGCAGAGTGGTTGAAGTGTGTAGGGGGTGGGTTTAGTACGTAGGCACCAGTGATGGTGAATCGTGCACTCTTTTGTTGGAACAAAAGTGTCTTTCGAAGATTCCCACCTCCGGCTCAAGACAAAAAAAAAAAAAAAAAAAAAAATACATACATACATACATAAGTATATTCGTTAATACATACATACATACACACATACATCAATATATTCATCAATACATACATACATACACACATACATCAATATATTCATCAATACATACATATATACATCAATATATTCATAAATACATGTATACAAGCATACATACATACAAAAGTTCATTATATAATAACATACACGCAACGCAATAAACCATTTTTTTTAAATTTTTTTTTTATTTTCCCAGTGTAAGATTCTCAAAAATTAATTTGAATTTTGTTCTCCGCTGCTTTACCAACACAACCAAAACTATGATAGTATGTGTTTGAGCACCACTGCTCTACAGTCATCAGCCTTTTAATTTTCGTGACTACCTAGGTGCCCTGATGTTTGTACTAGTCTTACTTTCTATTCGACTACACAATCCAGTGGCCTAGTTAAAGATTCTTTGAAAAATATAAGTCCAAGCAATGACAAGACAAAATATGAAACTGTATGCTGAGTCGGTATAACCTGAATTCTGCTCACTCAGTGTAACTGCTATACCAAGTAAGAGACACATGGTTTCCTGATTGGCAACTCGCAAATTCTCAAAAGAAATCCATCGCTAATTAAAATTTTTTCACATTAATCACTTGTTTTAACGGTAATGTACTAATGCAAGTTGAAAGACCTTTACAAGTGGAAACGTTGTCTAATAAACAAACTGAGTGCATCATTATTACAGAATCCAATAATTATGATACCCTGTGGCATGGCGATTACATTTTACATAAGCATTTTGTATCTCAAAAAAATATTCATTGTTTGTCTTTAGACACCTACGTCTCACTCAATTTTAACTTGAACATGTTAAAGGATCCTACAGTTGAGAAAAGTAGGATCCTGTTGGCCCAAAATAAATACCGGCTCTTATTGTAGACTATTGCAGCAACAACAACAATAATATCTACTATATAAGTATGGGAGCAACAGCGTTAAGAAAGAACAGTTCAAGCAAACTTTGTACCAAGCAATACAAGTGTAATTGCATGCGTATGAGTGATATTTAGTTATCATCACTTAATCATACGCACTAAGTAAGAATTCCACACGAGTTGTTAAAACAAGAGAATTTAATTGATTTTTATCAACCACAACGATAAATCTCAATAAACTTATTAAAAATGCGTTTGAATTTCGGCTTGGCAATTTAAAATATGCTCTTGAATATGTGATGAGAACAGAAAAAATGTTGTCATTGAAGCACATTTCACAGTACGTACGTATATTAAATACACTTTCAATTAGTTTTTTACTCGTATTGTAAATTTAAGTTAATTGTTTATTGTAGATGTAATTTAAATAAAAATTAGGACATTCAAATTATTCAAATATTTGCAATTATCTTAAACTCAATAGATGGATTCCCATTTTTCCATCGAGATTGATGTTATTTGGGCCAATTTTAATAATAATGCGTTCCTCGTCTAGGCTAAAATGTTACTGCGACTACTCCTTGCTACGCTCCTTTTTTGAAGTTTTGTACAATTCTTCAGTCTTGAATTGCATTTAATGTTCCGATATTCTCTTAGCGTCCATATTTATTCTCCGTGATTATGTTTCGCTTATGTTTCATTTAAAGTGATTCATTTTTAAAAATTATTTAACATTGAATATATTTGTGTTGCATTTGCCATTTTCTTTTCTTATATTTTTCATTCCACAATATTACGTCTTCAGAAATTGTTCGTCCTTTCATAGTTTTTTCATTAACAACTCTGTGATGCATGCGTCAAAGCAAAGTCTTTCTCAATTATATTTGATTTCGTATTGTTAGTTTTGGTACGCTTATTACTATCGTTTATAGTGAACCCATTTTAATTTGTAGGCTTTAACCTTGAAATTCAGTGTATGCAGTGAATGCTGTCCAGTGTATAAATTTTAATTCTGTTTTATTGATTAAAATTCATTGACGAAACTGAAGAAAAATATTCAACCAACAACCAGTATTTCAAACAGTTTATTTAAATGACAGAGGAGTCCAACAGGGCTCAACACTTGGACCTTATTATTCAGTGTATATATTAACGATTTACCCGACGTGGTTAGGCACAATAATATACATTTACATATATGCTGAGTTGGAAATTTATTAGAGTAGTAGGATAGATAATATTCGTTATTGTGTGGATATTTTAAAAACACAGATTTGGCAATGATCAGTAAATGGGCTACGAACAATGGGTTATGTTATGTATTAGTCTCAAGAAATTGAAGCGTATTTTCATAAATAATGATAATATTGTGCAGAATAGTGGCATTCAAATTAACATAGGCAATGAAGTGATTGAATTTACAAATGCATGCAAGGACTTAGGCATTATTTTCAGCGATAAACTTTCTTGGGCCAATCACATGTCTGCCGTCGTTGGTCGTATATATGACATGATGAGGAATGCTTAGGAATATGGGCCGTAAAAGACTTGCCATCTCTTGTTATAAGAACGCTTCGTGTAAAAACGTATCTATTACCCGTCCTTCTGTTTCATCAGCAACTTCAACAAACTCAAAGTCGCTTACAATAACAAGCGCAATAACAGCCAAATACGTTAATAACAGAGGCCTCCGATAATCAAATTCCTCCTTTCCTTTTCAAATCTGTCATATGAGATTTGAAAGTCCTCTAAAATTAAAAAATTCATTATTTTTCTTCATAAAATTTTATTTACACAGCAACCTAACTATCTGTTCAAAGTCCTAAGGTTAGGAACACACATGGGGAAGAACATTAATTCAAATAAAACATAATAGAGCCATCTCCCAGCGATAGTTCCTTATTTACAAGCAATTAGGAGCACACAGTGGTTTAAAAACGATAAAAAAAACTTCATTTAAATATTCGGTTGGATCATTAGAATCATTGCCGTTGTGGTTCTACTTGTTTACCGAGTGCATAGATGTGTGATTTCCTTTGATTTTGATTACATTTATCATAATCAAAAATATATTTTAAACACTTCATTCAATTTATTTTGATAAGTTTTTTTTATTAATTTGCATGTCAAGCATTGCGATCTGAAAACGCCAATGACCAGGTATAAGGCCAGATTCTTTCTATGGAGGAAGAAGAGTGCTTTGAAAGTGTATACTCGTCGAATGAAAATATTGAAAGCATAGTAAGCGACCATGTGACCGTCCTCAAATTGAGATCAATATGTAAACTCTGTAGTAAGGGGAACGAATCACTAGAACATATAGTTGGTACCTTTGCGACTGCAAAGAGACATCCCTTATGTATTGCATTCTACATGATAACATTTCGAAGGAATCTAATTAACTTTAAAAATGTTAATCTCGTATATTATCATTGTCAGATGTTTATAATGTTATGTGTTTATGTCGTAATTAATAAATTCAATAAAATTTCTTCATTACAATATATTTTTTGTATACAAACTATTTTAAAAATTACTGGGGAATTAATGTCTTTATAAATAAATTCCACGTCTTCGTATCATCATTTTTACGTATTTAAGGGACGACTTGTAGCCTGAATACGTATTCCAATTCACATCTTTTTGATATGCGGTTTCACCATACTTGCCATTGAGATTGCTTTTGGATAAGAAACCAGAATCGTAATACTAAACTTATTCGAATCGCATTAAAATCATTAACCTAGTAAAACAATTTTTATACCCACACTCTTTTGCGCACAATTATCTCCATTACTTTCGTCATTGTCACAATATTTATTTGAAAAATTAATACCTAAATGCTCTTTTAATGAATCCCCAGCAGTTCCCGTAAAATTGCCCAACTTTTTCAATTTATACAATTCCATTTCGTTTCCTATAGAGAGAGAATCCATTGTATTTGACTGTTTTAATTTTATTTTTGGTATCCATCATAACCATTAGCTATTCCTGTCGTCCCTGGAAATTTGTTAGTGAATAAAGTTTTTCTAAGCCAATAAAATGTTCCCCATCCACATCATCTAAGCCTTCCTTGTAATACATTCAAGTACGACAGAAGCCCACGGTACAGTCTTCGCGTCTTTGTATCATAATTCAGCCACCACCTTCAGTTTCTGCATCACATTCAACATAAAACGATTCATTACAGTGCTGCGTGACTAGTATTTAGCACATGCTACTGCATCGAGTGCATGACGTTGCTTCACCATAATTTCATGTTAAAATTTCAGTAAATGATTCAAAAAAAGAATAAAAATGAAATTAAATTAAAATAACATGAAATATTGTTTTCATTTTGAATGGAAAAAATATTTGTTTCATTTGTCGAACTTTTTAATACTAGAATATGTTAATCATGTGTACGTAGATTGCACAAATCAATTTCAAATGATGTTCTTTTGAATGTATACAATACTGAAGTGTCACTGCATCTAATAAAATTACTACCTTTCTTGACATTTATTGGATAAAACATCATAACGAATATCGAAGAATTGTAGACCTTTGTGAAGGAAAATAGAAAATGTTTATGATTTCAATTCAAATTAATGCAAATAAAACTCACACATAGTAACGACTAATTGCAGTAATATTTTAGTAATAACCGAAGATTTTAATGTTCAAACTGACTTAAATAACATCCATTCATGCATGCATTTAATGGAAGATAAGCATAATTGTTCTATTTTTTCTTCAAACACAAGCTTGATTTACAAAATTTGAAGAAGAAAACAAACTAAAACTGGATTTAATATACATTCTGTGAAATATGATTCAATAATAACAATTCTTCTATTCAAGAGCATATTCTAAATTGCCGACTCTAGATTCACACATATTTTGAATAAGTTTATTGCGATTTATCGTTGTGGTTGATAAAAATCATTAAAATATTCTTGTTTCAACAACTCATGTGGAATTCACACTTAATGCGTATGATTAACTGATGATAATTAAATATCACTCGTACGCATGCAATTTTTTATTTATTTAAGTCAATGGACAAATTTCTTACTGACTAATAACACAAATCGAATAAAATTAAATAGGATTACAATAAATTTCTTCTAAAATATAAGTAATAGTTACAAAAAGAATATGAAAAGTTACGAATTGAGAAAAACAATAATGTTCCGTTTTATAACGCAAGAATTTAAAGAAAAATCAACAAAGTCTGACAAATATTTAAATTGACGGCAAATTCTAGTTAACGGATCAGCAACAGCATAATTAGTTCTGCAGAATTGAATATAAATAGGATTATAACAGAGGATGTTACGACGAGGAACATTGAATTTAACAGATCTTAACAGAAATTCACAGCAAATATTACCATTGATCAGGTTAACCATGAAGGATATATTTAACATTGTTCGACGACTCTTAAGGGTAGGCAGTTTTATTAATGACAGTCTGCTAGTATATGAAGGCATATCCAAGTAATTCCATCCAAGGCCACGCAAGCAGAAGAGTAGAAATTGTTTCTGAACAGATTCGATGTTTTCGCTGTAAACATGAGGATCCCATACGATGGATACATACTCCAAAATTGGTCTGACAATGGATCAGTAAATTCCTTGGCCCAATGTTTTATGAAGCCAAGAGTGCTTCTTGCCTTATTTACAGTCAAAGTGATACGATCATTTTAATTTTGTGTCTAATAGGATCCCAAGATCAATAAAATTGTCCACTATACACTATATATACTGCACTATACTATATATATTACACTTGTGTTGTGTGGTACATACTTAAATTAGGGCATGGACTGTTTTTAATGTTGTTGCTCCCATTCCACTAAAAAACAAGATGTTATAGTTGTTGTTGTTACTATATTCTCTAATTAGTGTGAGTATTTATTTAGGCCAACAGAAGAAGCATTGAGTTTCTTGTTTTATTTTATCATTGATCCCAAGCAAGCCAATGGCCATTAGAATAAGAAAAGAAGTAAGAAATAAGAAGTTAATCATGTTCAACATTATCCTTCTCGATTAATTTGCTAACGCCGTTAAACTAAGAAGTTAAAGACAAACAATACTCCAACACAATTATAGCTTTAACAGCATTAGAGAATATTGCACTCTGAAGATTTACAAACTTTCTTGTCCAGGCTGTATTTCCACACAGTACATTACTTTCAATACATTCGAGGTAGGCGGCGACACGGAAATTTATAAATTAAAGAGTTTGGGCAAGCATTCAGGAACAGATGGGGACTCATTTGCGAAGCATTTAGGCATGAAATTTACAACAAAAGATCGTGACAATGATATTGCGCTGAATATGAATTGCGCTGTTAACTTTACGGTTGCATGGTGGTATCAAGCATGTCATCATAGACAAGTTTTCTTTTTCATGTTTTGCTAAAGAGTTCAGGATTATAAATTGTTTTTTTTTCAACAGCAATCTTAATGGAAAATATGGTCACAACACCGATAAAGGTGTAGTTTGGTATGCTTATCGCGGGCACTCTTCATCACTTCCATACGTAAAAATGATGATACGAAGACGTGAAATTAATTTGTGAAACAAATTTATTTACACAGCGAATATGAAAGAAAAAAATTTTTTTTTTATATATTCTTTTGAGACTTATGTCTCATATTGTAGACTGGATAAATGAATTAAATTAAATTCAAAATATTAAATACTTACTATCTTATGTACAAACACAATGAAGACATTATAAATTATCAAAATAATTTTATTTCAATGTGGGTATTAGATATGACAAACGGTATCGATTTCTAAAAATCCCAGGAAATAAAACAAAAAGTAAGCAAAAATCGTAAAGAATAAAAAAAAGAAATTCAAATTGAAGAAACATATTAGTACCCCTTTAAGTATACTATTTAGAATCGAAAATATATACAGTGGACACAAAAGTCTTACTACGGCAATATATTTTAGCAATTTCATGAATTTTTTAGTCAAAAGATTGTATAAAAATTTATCGTTTATATATTTATTTTATTAATTTATTTCTGTTTTATTATAAAGCAAAAAAAATTTTAATGTTTTTCATAAAACAATAGAAAATTAAGGAAAAGTTTCAGATGACTTCAAGGTACCCCCAAGGAGAACTCTGAGTAAATATAAAATTCAAAGGCCTAATATATGATGAATGTTATCCCTTGTATTTAGTAGAATATCCTTTAAGGTCAAGCACTCCATTACACCCATTTGGAATTTAATGTACAAGTTTTGTTTAGTGTTTTTGACTTTTGTTTAAAGTTTAGCGATTACGTAACCGTTCTTTCAAATGATCACCTAAATACTCTCTTGAAGTCATATCGGGACTTTGTGCAAGAGTATTAAGCCTGTGGGGCTTATTTTTTGTCAAAATATATTGCCGTACTAAGACTTTTGCTGTCGTCTGTATATACATACATATATTACTTATACTTATTACATACATACATTTGTATGTATACGTATTTTTTGAAGTTATTTTTTAAAAAGATCAAATAAGCTGATATTTCATCGGATAAACTTGAACGGATTTTGTTGCCAACATATGCTGTCGCTGCAAAACATCTTCCGGAATCTACACTTTTGGGTAAAATGGTTTCAAGATAGCTAGGCGAAGGATGTAAACCTTCACCTCGAACACCTCGTAATGCAAACAATTCTATTCTTTGAGAAAGTTAAGTATTTAAATTATCAGCTCTATTAACAGATTTCATTGGACTTTTAGATTCATGGATGGCAAAGCTTAACTTTTTAATAACGGAAGTTGGGTTCTCGTTCAGTTCGATGACAGGTGATGTAGAATACTTACTAATTTGTTGCAAGATACACTTGAAAACGCAATAATATATAAGAACTAACGATTCTTCAAAAAGTACAGAAAAAAAATTTTCAATCCCGAAAAACTCGCAACAAGTTTTAAGAAAACCTTGGATTCGGGATTTGCGAAATTTTGAAAATCTAATGATTTCAGGATTCGGGTTAGTTGTTCAAGTTTAAAAAATGATTTTTTGTTTTAATCGATTTCAATTAAGTAACTCATCATCCCAGAGACTTATTGTATGTACAAAGAATTGGCGTTTAGATATCTGACAGCTATATCTAAAACAAAGTCAGTCACGCACAAAAAAGGTGACGAGAAATATCAAAAATTATTTTTTTAAAAAAGTTGAAAAGACTCATACCCTAGAGTGTATCTACGTATAAAGACATATGATCATATCTTCTCAAAATCATATACATAACGAATTACGTGTTATCTTCTGCTAATGCTATCACAACTGTCAAAAAAGTCACACCCATATAGTTAAGTAGGCATTAAGTATGCAAGAGTTAGATACAATAATTCGAACATTTGTGGACTTGCAATGATGACGTTAATATGGTTAGATCATGCGAGCGTGAAGTTGAAGTAAATTCCCAGTTTTTTGCGAGGTTTGCGAACTTAATGGGTTGACTGTATAAATACAAAACTGGGTAGTAATCAAGTTACAATGATTTGTTCTGCATAATTGAACAATTAGATTTGGAGGGGTTAACCCCTACACCATTAACGGTAGGCCATGCGAAAGTATGCGGTAATTTTTCATTTACAATTATTATAAACAGCATACATCCGTACTTTCCAATATTCGTTTTTTTTTTTTATTAAATTATTTTAAAATTAATAAATATAAAATATGTATATACAGTCACACAGATAATTATACGTACCCCCCAAAAAATCATTTTTTTTAAAAGTAATGAACTTCTAATCTAAAATTTCTTTACATTAGCGTCTGTAACGACACATTTTCTTAAATAAAGAAAAAAGATTCCCAAAATCTATGAATTTGTGACTACAGTTTGCTTAAAACCAATATGGCACCACAGAAAATTATACGTACGACGTATATTTCGTATAAAATTTATCCAAGGGTAGCCCGGTATATAAAAGGTATTGTGGTTAAATATTCTAGGACTACAGCCGTAGAAATACGAAATACCTCGGAAAGTGATCACAATGTTATTGTGCATTCCGAAACAGTTCAAAGTGTTTTGAGAAAGAACGGTTTCGGCAGCCGAGTGACGAGAAAAAAGCCACGATTGGAATTTGCCAAATAATATATGGACAAGTCAACTGATTTTTGTGCGAATGTAATATTTAGTGATGAGAACAAATATTATTTCTTCGGCAGTGAAGGAAAACAAAAAATTTGGCGGAAAAATCAGTTGAATTGTCCATATGTTATCATTTATAAAAAAATGATTTTGTATATATAAAATATATATCGTTAGTCTACAAATTTTACAGGAAATACAAAAAACACTGTAGCTTCCTCAGTTTTTTAAATTTGTAAACTTTTTAAACGCAATTATTTTTACAAAATAGCTCTCTTTAAATCACCTAGATCAAAAATCCATATCCAAAAAATATTGGAAGGAAAATTCGCACTTTTTGGACTTAGCATTTTTGCTTTGTAAACTTATTCGTTTTATTGTGGACTTAGCACATTTTCCTTCCATCAGTTTTAATTTTAAAAATAAGTTTAATTTAATTTACTTTATTAATTTTATTAAAAAACTGAAACGGCTCAGTTCATTTCTATTAAAAAGGATACAAAAATATATATAACTGTATAGATTTTTAACTTAAAGTAGAAAAAATTCAAAGGTGAGGTAAATCATCGTTAAATTTAGGGTGTTCATTGGGTAGGGTTGATTTGAGAAATTGTAAGTCAACATACTTTCTTATAGTAATTTTTCTTCTTTCTTGATCAAGTTGCTGCAAATTTTCAATGTAATATTTTCCATACATCAGAAAAACGAATTTTAGAATATATTTCTTTGCTTGGGGTGTACTTTAAAGTTCTAATATCTATAACTTTACTATCATATTCATATTACGCCCAGGTCTGATACTCTTAAGAAATTGAATGTTAATAAATCTTTTGAAAAATGTATGATCTAAATACATAACATCATAGGGTCTAGGGATTTTTCGAGCATTTTTACAAACATCTATGTATTCTGAAGGTACGATATTCACTCTTTTTTTCATAGCTCTTTCTGTAGTTGAATGAACGCTATCTGCCTCCATTTGTGTATGTCCAATTTCAAGAATTTTTTGCTCAATATCAATGCCATGTTCGATGATCACATTAAGCAGATCATTGCTCATACCATAATTTCTATTTTCATACGTACAACCAAAAATAGAACAGAAAACACCAAATTCAAGTGAACAAATTAATATTCGTGGAATTAGCACGTGCTTTCAATATTTTTCGTAGATTTGTGGACTTAGCGTTTTTGCAAACCACAAAATTACAACAACTTTAAAATAATGACATTAATGAAATTTTTTGTTGTCGTAAAATATGTATTTTGTATAGTGTTACCGTTTTGCATTAAAATCACAATTTTCAATAAAAGTGGACTTAGCGTCTTTGCGAATTATACCAACGATATATAAATATAAAAACAAAAATATAAAAAAACATGGAATAATTCTAACGCAGCACCTTGATGAGGCCTGTTCAAATATTTTTAATCCCTAATTAAAAAATTTATAAATAAATTACAATTTTTTTAATTTATTCCGATCCTCTTTGTCAGTCAGTCTTTCATTCAAGATTCGCTTCATTAGCGTCATGTCATTTGTCCTCCGTTTTCTTTCATTATATGCTTGAGTTCTTTTTTGTAAACCCCTTAATAAATTTATTATTACAGCGTCATTTAATTTGCGTTTAACGGCCAGAATCAGTAGAGTGCAAAGTAATTTGAAAACAAAATGAAAACACCACTTTAACCAAAGCTTTGCTTGATAAATACTATAGAATGCTGCACCATCATTTTTGATGATAAAGGAGTGGTTTACTGAGGTAAACTACTACAGAAGATACATATGAACGTCCAGGAGGCCAGGTTGCTTGAAACAATTGAAAAACTTCACGATATAGGGTTGGGAGATCAACAAATAAAACTTCAAGAGATAATGGAAGCCACTGGAGTCCAACCACAATAACACAAGTAGTTTAGAGCTAAAACCAAAACTATCGCCCGTTTTACGTTTAAAACTTTTCTGTTGCAAAGATTTTCAAAGTCATTTATTGGAAGAACAACGCGATTACAATCCGATTCTTATCACTTTACATGTTTGCTAGCATGAAACCTACTGTTTGCACTGCATTGGTTTTTAATTAATTTATATTTTTTATTTTTTTTCATCCAAGAATTTAGTTCAGCAAAATTCCAGAATATTTTTAAATCTATTTGTGGGTTTTCTGTAACACCAATACGACATTCACCAGTTAAGCATAAGTTCATCAATCATCGTCATCATGTCAGTTTTCATCAGACACAGGTTTACATTTTATTGAAAATTGTTTTCAATTACAATTTCCTTAACTTTGTTACTTTACCTGCTCAAAAAAACGTACAAAATTTATTTCCACAGATATTTAAATTTTTTCCTTTGTGTTTGGTAGAAAATTCGATCGAAATTCTTTATTTTTGATATCTCTAGTATAACCAAATAAGCAAGAGAAATTAAAAAAGTACGATTTTAATGGGAAAAAAAAGAAAAAAAAGTACACATTTTCTACAGCGTCCCTAAATAATTACAATGATTACGTTTTTAAGAATAAAGTGGCATTTCATTCGTTCACAATGTCATACGATGATTGAGACAGTACTGACCAGCCCTAACCAATTTAGAAGAGTTTGGCAACGGATTCATCAGTAATAGACAAATATTACGAAAGAAATTATAGAGAATTTGGTGGAGAGCATGCCAAGTCGCGTAAGTGAGGTTTTACATAACAACGGTCTTTGGACTATATATTAAAAATACTCGTATTCCCTAAAATTATGGAATGGTGTAAAATTGAGTACATCCGAGTTATTTTCCTGTTGATTGTTTTTTTTTTCTTAGAATTTGATAATTTTAGTTTTGTATTTTATATTATTTTGTTAAGTACTAAATACTAAATTAAAAACGAAAAAATTTGCTTTATCACTTTTATTTTTATGCAATTAAAATTGCTCAGAGTACAAACATATACTCATTTGTGTACCACACTGTAAGTATTGCCAGATTCGAAATCACCGATGATTTAAATTTAAAACGAAAATAGCCCATCCTATATTTAAATTAAAATTTATTATTTTTAGTTAGCGAGTTTATGCAGCAGACTATCTAGGAATGGCGCAGTGGTTTGTGTCTTATTCACATACAACTGAGGCCCTAAAATACTCCAGAAGAAAGTCGAAGTATAGATCGCATGTTTTCGGTGGATAGGTCACGTCAGCTCCGTGTGAGATTAGTTAGTTAGTAATCACCGACCTATAATCTGACCCTGATCATAAATAAATGTTTTTTTTTTTTTTGGATTAGATTTCGTACTATTACCTTTAGCTGCTGTTTATTTGCTCTGAATTGAAGTAAATGGCAAATGATCAAAGTCGCATCATTATTTGAAATGTATAGCCAAAGGGGACCAACACTTTTATCTGTATAATTGTGTGGCATTTGTGTTGTACTATTTAAAGTAGGTTGTATTTTCAAGCATTAAATGTGCTTTTGAACATAAAATTTTCTGGTTATTCCAACTATACTGCCATAAACGTTGCTGTGGTCTTCAATATTTAAAATCTCGGTGAACGTTTACAAAAACGGTCTAATTTCGTTAAATTCACAAAACTTTAACTCACGTCCAACCTACGCTTCTCTAGATTTACGCATCCTGATGAGGTTTCCCTTGGAGACCCTTTGCCATTACTTGTCTTCAATTTGATTCTTTTGACTACATTAAGTACTTTAAGATATAGTTTTTATTATTTATTTGATAAAACTTATAAAACAATTTGATATTTGACAATGCGGAATACAAACGTATTTTTGCATTTATTCTTGAATGACTCTTCAAAAATTTATGTGTGAAACCTTGATTGGATGTATTACATGAAAAATACTGAATATATTTATTTTTATTTTTTTAGTTAAGGCCGTTTGCATTTTAGGTGACGATACGTAAATTAATAAAAAAAAATAATAATAATAATAACAAAAAAAAAATAATATTGTACGGCTTATCAAATACAAATTCCGGCGGTTTTACATTCAATTCAAATTGATCAAACTTAATACTTTAGGTATAGTGAA
The DNA here is from genome assembly GCA_932273835.1 of Sarcophaga variegata. NCBI lineage: Eukaryota > Metazoa > Arthropoda > Insecta > Diptera > Sarcophagidae > Sarcophaga > Sarcophaga variegata. The sequence continues at coordinate 40,484,696 of OW026359.1, forward strand.
CTGACGACTGCAGCTTCTGTAGAAATTTAAAATCAAAATTTTTTTCTTGAATGCACGCCTCTTTCAGAGAATTTTTAAAAAATCCCAAGTTTAAAGGGGAAGGAAATGTTGATGCAAACAAACGGTTACGGCTCGGTTAGCGAAGCTTGGAAATCGTAAAACGTAGCGTACGTTAACCCATATGAGCTTATCGCCCCATTTTTAGCTGTATGGTTAAGAAATAACTTTTTTTGAGTGTATGTTTACCGTTATGTGTATTGTATCAACGTAGAGAATAAGAACAATAAAATTCCAGCAGCATATTTTCAGTCAAATAACAAAATAAAAAGTGCAAGTATAGTGATTGCAATGTGGCGCAGTAAGAAGTGAGTTTATTATTATTTTATTTTCAGCAAGATCATGTATATTATTTTTATTTTATTTATTGATATTGTAAACAATCCCGAAATATCGTATATTTCAAACCTATCATGTAAACTCTACTACTCCTAATTTACTACTTCTTTATTTATTGTTATTCTCTTTTTGAATAAGTAATGACATTGAGTTGTCATTGACTTTAACACTTGAAACATACATACTTTGAAAATAATATGATAATTTTGTAAAACGCAGTCTAAAAAGATTCACCAAAGAGAAAAGAGTTAAACAAATAGTATTTTTTATATTTTCAAAAAAAACGAGTTTGAGGTTATTTGGGAAATAATAGATTCTTCCACAATATCTTTTTAACGAGTTCAGTAACAGAAAGCATATGTTTCTAGTAAAATATTGGGGCGCTGAGCACCAACATTGATTTCAAAATGTGTGTTACATATTTTGTATTGTTTATTCATTGAATATATTTACATAATACTCAATATGTTGTTTCAGATTGCGTTTGGGTGAAATTATAGATATGTAGTTTAGAGGCTGAAGATAACATTATTGAGTGCAGTATTTACACATGTTCGGTACAACGATAATAAAGTAGTCACCGTAGCATCAACCTGCGAAGGCACAGTACCAATTGGATTTGCAGAACGTTGGTCAAGTAGCAAAAGAAGACAATGTCTATTCAACAACCTTTTTGTGTACAAATGTACAATAAATATATGGGTGGGGTAGATCGTCTCGATCAAAATATTGGCTGCTACCGCATTAGCATGACTAAAAAGAAATGGTACTTGGCTACTTTTGATGTGGCACTTAAATCTTCGATGAATAATGCCTTTCAGTTATACAGGCTATCAGCAGCTGGACAAGAGAAATCACATCTCGACTACCTGGCCTTCGCCAGATCTACAGTTACTAGTTATCTGGGAAGGTATGCATCGGCTCGATCTATAGGCCGTCCACTTAAGCTTATTTCTAGAAAAAGAAGAGTGCACAATGAGTGAGTGCAACTCAGATACGCTGCGGAGAATGCCATAAAAATTCAACTAAAAAATGCCGAAAATCTGATGTCGGCTGCCACATGAACTGTTCTTAAATTTTTCATACTTAAATTAAAAAATATGAGATATATTTATGTTTATACATAGGGTGCCGACCACTGCTTCAGTTACCCTATATAATAAATTCATAAATAAATCTTCAACATATACTCTAAAAGAGTTTTATTACATCAAATAAGCCAATAATATTGTTGATGGTATTCCGTGGCTAGCGGTGCTCAGTGCCTCAAAATTGGGGCGCTGAATATTTCCAAAATGATAAAATTTGTAGGATTTTATTGTGAAAAAAACTTATATTTTATACCAAATAGATTCCAATAAATACTAAAAATCCATGTTTTTACGAGAAAAAAAAGTTGGGCATATGCGTGTTAACATAAGAACGTTTGTGTAGTTAAAGAAACGTTCAAAACGTGACATCTGTCAACGAAGATTGTAAATAAAACAAGCCACACACACGAACACAACACAATACAAAGAAATTCAAAAGAAACCTTGCTGTAAGGTTTACCATTTCATAGCACAATTGTGCAGAGAGAACTCACACGCATTCTTGTGTTTTTTCATTTAGTTGTCGATCAGACTGCGGCAAGAACATATGTGCGGTGGGTGCTTTATCAGAATGACACTCAAAAAATATTTTATATTAAAAATGGGCTATGACATTAGCTGGGCGTTTTTAATTATTTTTTTATTTTGTCGCATAGTATAATTTTTTTTAAATGCTTTGGAATGCTCGCTTTTTTTCTTTTAATAAAAAATGGGTTTTTTATTCTTTTTATTTTTATTTATCTAAAAAACATGGCATGATTTTTAAGCCAAAGATGGATAGATTTATGTTCTTTTAATAAAAAATGGATTTTTTATTTAACTTTTATTTATCTAAAATTATTAAGCCAAAGTTATATAGCTTTACATATGTATGCTGATGAAATGAAAATAAAAATAGCGTATATTACTAACACTTTTCTATGGCTGTAAATAAATAAATTCTCTCAACTTATTTTCTCTCTCTTACTCACTAACACATAATCAACAATTTTTTGACGAACCCTGATTTACAGACATTTGCACGAAGTCAGCTGTTCAGAACAGTGATGAGTGTTGTTAAGGTAATGCAAAATTAAAAAAGTACCAATTAGGCTTTAATTTTTGAAAAAATTTTTATAGCTTCTTAAGTTTTATGTTATTATAAATATTTATTCTGGTAATATTATAAAATATTACATTTTAGGTTTAAACAGAGTCAATATTACGGAATTTACATAGAAATGCCCTTTTTATTAGAATTTCTTCGAATAAATTTCAATACAATACCTCTCGCTAGAATAATAATAATAAAAAAACACTCTTATTATTCTTTATCCACATTAGAATCATAGCAATATGTATTTAGAAAATTTAAAGATTAGAAAGATTTACGTATAAATAGGAAAGTACCAAAAAGGGCATTTGTTTCACATGGCCACTCAAAATACGTATATCTTATTAATTCTTTTGATTTGTTTTTTTTTTTTTTGTTGTGCGCAATAGAATCATGACAATACGTATTTATTTCAAAAATTTTAGAAAAATTATTATATATATGTAAAAATTCTAAAGTTTTGTTTAAATAACCATGAAAGTACCAAAGAGGGCATTTGTGCCGCAATACAACTCTGCATACAATAGTCCCATCGATCATGTTCAAATGTCAGGTAAAAACGTTACGGAATTCTGTTTATTCAGATCGTCTCGGTTTGTTAATATGAGAGAAAGTTTCGGTAAGCATTTAGATTACGTTACATTACATGGACGTTTTGCTAATCGGGGCATAAAACCTTCTATATTCACTTGAGTGCACACGCTTCAATAATGGAAAAATAGGATCTTTGTTACAAACAAAAAAGTATTTTGCTTCGTTTTATACCTTCTAAACCAGTGTTGCAAAATTGAAATTTTGATATGGTACTGAACGATAACTGAAAGAGTAAATTTTTGCATCAAATGGTACTTTTGTAAAAAATATTTATTTATACTTAATACATGTACGGAATGGAGCAGAAATAGAAATGGAATTGGAATAGCGAAACTAACGTTATATAACGACTGATTCGCAACGTAACAGAACGTAAAAGCATCGTTTAGTCAAATGTCGACGGAACGTAACGTATTTTAGCATATGAAAACCAAATTAAATACTTACGGAAATTACACCACGGTTCGTAAGTACATTGCGTGGCCGTTGGGCCAACCGGGGCTGAAGATTAATTCTACCTTTAGCATTACGTTGAATATGTTGCTAATCCATTAATAATTGAAACCATAAAATATGTAATAGTAAAAAAGTACAAAAATGTATCGGGGATGCCGTGGTACTTTTTAAATGGAAAAGTACTGGAAAAAGTACTAAAGTACTGAATTTTTCAAAACTGTTCTAAACATACAAACAAAAGATAGTATATATCTGTATATAATAAATCAGTAAACAAACATGATTTTGATGTGAGAAATGAAGTTCCACGTTCATCAAAAGTACTAAAAAAGTTTGAAAACTCCCAATTGCAAACAATATTGGATGAAGATCATACTTTGAGTGAGAAATAAATGGCAGAGATGTTAAATGCCACAAACACAAAAAATTTCTGGCCGTTCAAAAGCTATTTGAAAGGTTCAAGAGTTTGGAAAACGGGCGCCACATGAAATAAATGAAAGTCAGATGAAAAGTCACGATAGAAAAACAGTGTTACTGGCAATGAAAAATGATTTTATTTTCAGAATCACAGACGGAAAACGGAAAAAAATCATATCGACTATATGACGATTTATGCCTTTATGTTGGCGATTTTTGGAAATGAAAAATTTACACGATATTCTTTACTTTAGTACATTAAAATCCAATTTAAGCTTTGTATTTGCTTCGAAATTGTTACTTTTGCAAATTAATGTTAATAATAGCAAAGAGTAAAGTGTTATATTTTTAAATTATTTACGAACACATGTGGTGATATTACATAAAATGCTAAATAACGTCAATAAAAGCGCCAATTAGTAAAGAAATTTAAAAAGAAATGACCAGATATTTAAAGAAAATGGTAATTTCTGCAAATATCTACAAATATCCTAACATTACCCAGCAAATAATAACAATAAAAAGAATTTTGAGCACCATTTGCCTTTGCAGACGATTTTTAAAAATTCAAATGTAACTCTTAATATTAACCTAGAAAGACCAAAGGCAAGTGGCGTTATTTTTTTCATACGACCACCACACAGGGATGGCCCCCACTTATGCAGTGCATTGTGTTGGAACTAGGAAAATATATTATGGGAAGGAGGAAACAGGGAGTAGCGTTAGAGGAGTGAGCGTTTGAGGGAGTTCCACATATAAATAGTTCGACTAAAGAACAAATTTTGTCTGTAATGCAGAGTGCGATCCACTGGCCAATCGACCACAAACAGAGGTGCTCGCCGAGAAAGACGAGTGTTACATGATTCTCTGGAACAAGTCCCCTTATTTCGGTCGAGAAAAATTCGTTGCAGTAGCGATAGCACAATGAATCACAAGTCACATTGCATCGATGCTCTAATGAATCAATGAAGTTGGATACCCTACCGTCATTAACGAGAACCTTCGCCCTCTCCTGTGCCTGGTCAAGAAGTCTCCAAATAGACGTTGAGGCACCGACCCATACATGAGAATTTTTTTACCATTCTCAGTCAGATATAAGTGGTGTAAATAAGTAGAAGCTCAGATGAAGTGAAATATTTCATATGCGGCGCATGAAATCTAGGCACTAAAAAATGTATCAGTTTTAGCGAAAATTTTTTTTAATTTTGTGTATTTTTTCTAACGATTTTATTACGATTTCCATGAACGTCTTTAACGATCTTTTTTCTAATATTTGACGATTTGATGCTTTAAATATCTGGCAGCTATGGTGCTATGATTATTGCTTTTTGATTTCAATCAACCCAGACACCGCAAAAAACATGTCTGTTTCAAACGAGTGTTGATCGAGTGTCTATTGAACATTTGAATAACACTCGAAATGATTGGTTGGTTGGAATGCGTTGTATGATTTCATCAATAAAATCTTCATACAATCATTGTTTAGATTGATTTGTGAAATGAATAATCAGAACAAGTATTGAGGCATATTTGATCAATTGAGTGAAAGTATAATGAATGTCGGATTGAATAATGATTGTTTTTCAATCACCGATTGCAATTCTCTGATTTGTACATATATTATAAACATTAAATAAATAGGAAAATCGGCTGTGTTATAATTTAAAATGGAAATAAACAGTTTTTTTTTAGAAAAAATATAAACATTCCCATACCGGGAATTGAACCCGGGCCATCTGGGTGAAAGCCAGATATCCTAGCCATTTGCGTATACTATGAGTGCGACATAAATACGTATGTATTTACATTTCATTTCAGTTTCTGTTTTACCTGTGACTCTGCTACAAGAATATTTCAATTTATTACAGTCAACAAATACGAAAATCCTTGTAAAAATATATCATACTGCACTGCACATATGTACATACACGTATATATTTTCTTAATTATTTCATTTTATTTTATTACACGTTTTGACTTCACTTGTGCAACCAACAATAAATGAAATACAAATACAAGTAAATGGCTGACAATTGGAAAAAATGAAATGGCTTTTGAAATAAATGGAATCGTTTACATAGAAATTTGTTGCACAAACAAATGTGCTAATGTCGTCTAACATTTATACGTTCATTTATTTATTCATTCAACATTTCACTTGAAAAATGGAGGAATAAATTCTATACTTTTAAAGCAAGTGTACATGTACTTATTTGGCTTTATGGTCTGATAAATAAAGAATCCGACGGCAATTTTAAGATGTGAAAGCTTTCATCAAGACAGGTGCCACAATAGAAGAAAAAACCTATGTAAAGATATTGGGTAAATGAACCACAAGCTTTCCCTATACCGACTGTGTCAGCTTTGCTATTGCAATATTGAAACTGTGTTCTCCTATTTGCTAAGACAACTTTTTTCAGTATTATATTGCATTCCCAGAAATAACGAAATTTTGTAATAAAAAATAGTAAATTCATTACGATATTCGTGACAAAAAAAAATTTGGGCAATACTTTGTATTACAATGGCAAATACATCTGGAAATAATGCATGTAACCTACGTTTTTTCCTCGAATTAGTAGTTTATTAGAGGTTTCTTATTTCATTTTTAGCAAATAAATCAACATCTAAAGAATGAAGAATACTGCATAAAATTTTCAACTTAAAAGATTGACAAAAAACCAATGTAGACATTGGTTTGATTGATGAATTTCTGAATACCAGAAAAAGGGCAAAAAAGAATATAAAAGTATTGACTACGAAAACTATTTAAATTTCTTATTTCTATCAGTAGCTTGTTTAAAAATCAAGAGAACAATGAAAAAAAATATTCAACAAATGTGTGTAAAAAACCAACAAATTGTCTAAAAATACCAAAAAAAGTACAGACAAACTGTCATACAGAAAAGTTTATACTACCAATCTGAAAAATATTCTGGGATTTAATCAATCTTTTACTTTTATTAGATTTTTATTTGTTTGAAAATTTTAAGATAGAGACACAAACTCTAATGAATTTGGAATATTGTGGTTATAATTTCAAAGAATCTTGTTTTTGCATTAATTTGAAATCGTCTAAAACTTTAAATCATATAATTAGTCTGTGGCTAAACGCTTTGAACTTGTCCTAATTGATTTTCGATGTCGATGTTGTAATAGAAATTATTTTCAATCTTCCGAGTGCTACTATCTAGCATCTTCGGGAATTCCGTATTTGCAATTTGTTTCAATAATTTGCATTCAGATCTTAGTTAATTCTTTTAGTACGTACATACCAGCAATGAGTATTCAAAAAGATGAGTAGAATCGAATTGTTTCGAATAATTTCTGATACTTATACACATTCATACTTAGTTTAATATCATGGAAGTTTTAGGTTAGGTTAGGTTAGAGGACGTGTACTTGTCAATTAAGACAAGTATAGTACCCGGAGGTCGAATTGACTTATGTTGTGTGTGTTAATTTTTATACATGAGTGGTGGGACCTACAGTTTATAGTCGACTCCGAACGACAAATTTTTTTTGAGAAACTTTTTCATGGCAATTTTATTTACTCTCAGAGTTTTTGCCAGAAATCTGCTGAGTGGAAGTCGCCGAAGAAATACTTTTTGTATTTTGTCTTGATGTCTGGCCTGGGGTCAAACCCTGGCTTTACGTCTAATAAGCCAACATACTACTTACTAGACTACGGCGACTTCCAAAAACGGAATCTTTACTCATGTTCAAAGTTTGAAGTACATACTCATCATATTCATACTTAACACCACGTATGATTTCGTATTGATTTCGACTCTCCATAACTCAACATATACAAGAATCACAAAATAAGTATGAATCGCTTACGAACACTAAAATAATCACTAGAAGTCTGTGTGTTTGCTCTGCTCGATGCTCTGTCCTTTTATGCAACAATAACTAAGGCTGTAAATTTCGAATTTAAATTTAGAATTTAAATTTTTTCTAAAATTATGAATCTAAAGGAGTAAGCTTACGAATTAAGTATATTTCGAATGGTATGACTTTAACGTCAATGTTGTACGCATACTCATTGCAACCTGTATTTATAAATCAACGTCGTTGTAGTGAGTATGAACGAATCAGAGTACACAGTTAAATTTCAGTATTGTTGACTAACTAATATTAAAATTTTCATGAGTGCTTATGAGTAGCGGAAAACGGTTCATTGCTGATCTCTGATACATACATAATTGGTCATTGCAACCATTCAGTTAAGATTACGACCTAGCTTTTCACACCAATTATGTTGCGTGCTTTAATTTTATACATGAGCGGCGGTACCTAGAGTTTTAAGTCGATTCCGATCGACAGATTTTTGAAATAATTTTCATGGTAATTTTATTTTACTCTCAGAGTTTTTGCTAGAAATCAGCAGAGAGGAAGTCAAGGAAGAAATATTTTGTCCATATTTTCGTTTTGATGTCTGATCTGGAGTTTGACCTCACGTTCTAATAAGTCAACACACTACCAACTAGCCATATGGGATATGCTTATGTTTAGATATATTTGTAGCCAATCTTTCTGACAGTTTTTGCATAATTAAATAGTCCACAGATTCTTTGTAAAGGGTCCGCCAAATAACTATTTTTTTTGAAAATGCTTTGAAAAAACTACTGAATATTTTCTCAAATTTATTTTTTTATTTGAAAGTACAATCCTTCCGGTTAATAATGGAAAATAATTTCATTCAAATGGCTGCCTCGGCTGGCCATGCAGTAACCTACACGATCGATCCAATTTTTAAGCACATTATCGATTGTGTGCAGCTGTATTTCACTAATGGCTTCCTTTATAGCGTCAATTGTCTCTGGCTTGTCGGCGTAACACTTATCTTTGACGGCACCCCACAAATAATAGTCCAACGGTGTCAAATCGCAGCTCCGAGGTGGCCAAACGACATCAGCTCTGCGGCTGATAATGCGATCTTCAAAAATAGGGCGCAAAAAATCAAGTGTAGCTTCGGCTGTGTGGCACGTAGCGCCGTCCTGTTGAAACGAAATGTTGCCAATATCCTCCTCTTTAATTTTTGTGAACAGAAATTCGTTCAACATGGCCCGATAACGATCGCCATTGACTGTAACGGCCACTACTTGCTCAGTTTCGAAGAAAATGGCCCAATTATGCCTCTGGACCAAAATTCGCACCAAACAGTGACTCGTTTTATGTACGTCGGCTTTTCAATGTATGCGTACGGGTTTTCTGTGCCCCAAATGCGACAATTTTGCTTGTTTACATGTCCGCCAAGATCAAAATGAGCTTCATCTGAAAAAATGATTTTTTGCCAAAATCGGCATCTTCTGTAAGTCGATCGCTTGCCCACTTAGCGAAGCGAAATTGCATTGGATGGTCAATTAGCTTCAACTCCTGAACCAATTGGACTTTGATGGCGTCATACCAAGGTCTTTATGCATAATTCGTCTCAATGATGTCTCCGAAATGTTCAATTGTTGAGAACGACGGTGAATTGATGTTGATGGCGCTTCACGCACACTTTCTGCCACAACAGCAATATTCTCGGGTGTACGCACTGTTTTTGGCTTTTCACGCTTTGGTTTATCGATGAAGATGCCAGTTTCTTTCACTTTTTTCATAACGAACATACGGAGCTGACGGTGCTTCTCTTCTTCCAAAACCCGTACGCAATTTTCGCACACACTACCATGATTTTCAAAGTAATGTTGCAATAGCAGCGTTGTTCAAGCGTATACGCAACCATATTCGTTCAGCGGAAGGACTAATAATAACTAATTATCTGTCAAATCAGACATGAGCCAAGTGTTACCATTCACGAAATAAGCACTAGTTGAAAAAAAAACGTTAGATGGCGGACCCGATATAAGAAATTAATAAAATATTTATTTTTCTGCACCTCATTTTCTTTAACTTTAGACTTTCCAGTCATACATTTTCTCCTTGTAAATTTAACAATCATTGTCCTTTTATTTGTAATATTTGTATTTGCTTATCACGCAAGAAAGCATTTTGCTTTTCTAAACGCTATTTTCTTTCTTTTTAGTGCAACTCCTTCAAATATGCAATCATATTCATGATATTCTTTATTTCTTGAAGGTTTAAGCCTAGCCTAAAGTATTCTTAGATTTTTTAGGTCTTTACACTTCAGTGTAGTCAACTCATATGTGTCAAATTGTGTTTAATTTTGTTTCAAAAAACTTTTAGTACAATGTATTGTTTATAAAAAGTAAATAAGCTTGTCAAACTATCGAATGCTTTTGAATGTAACTTTTTTAAAAGACCTTTATTTGACCATTCTTAGGGAAAAAATCCAGTAGTTTTGTTTGACGTTATGCGAAAAATTTTCGTTTCGCTAACGACATAAACATAAAAAAATGAAACTGAAACAAAGCAAAGAAGAAAAAGAGTAATAAGAAGATCGTTGAGCTGCTTTGCGAAAGCCCTCTGTTCCTTGAAAGGAACGCAAAAGAACAACTAGTTTCAAGAGAAAATTGAAAAGCAATTGGCATGTCGGTAGTATTTTAAGTTCTTTTAAATTTCAAAATGGTTTTTTATTTTGAACAGAATGAAAATATGGTTTGGTTTGAAAGAAAACAGAAAAATATTTAAATCTATATATATAAAAATGAATGTTTGTTTGTATGTAATTAATAGAATCGTAAACTATGCATTTGATCATATTATGATCTTTAGCAAAGTTGATGCGCATGAGCCGACGAAGGTTTCTAAGTTGCTATAACCAATATCCGACTGATGTCGCCACTGAAAATGATTAAAAATTAATTAAATCGTAAACTGTGCATTTAATCATGTTATGATCTTTAGCAAAGTTGTTACGCATGAGCCGGGGAAGGTTACTAAGTTGGTATGACCAATTTGCGACAGGTGGCGCCACTGAAAATTATTTAAAATGAATTAAATCGTTAACTGTGCATTTGATCATGTTAAGTCGACGGAGGTTTCTAAGTTAGTGCGATTAATTTCCGATAGATAGCGCTACTGAGAATTATGCAAAATGAATTGAATCGTAAATCGGATCGTGTTGTTCGGACAAATACCAGACATTTTAGTATTCCTTATATATGATTTTAATGACATTTGGTATAACTTATTCCCGTAAAATGTCAATCACAAATTTGAAACATTTTAATTTTGGAAAATTTTTTAATATGCTGTTGGGTTCAATTGGATTGGGTACATTGTGAGATTTTAATAAATTTAAACGCATTTTTCACGTCGTTCCCATGCAATCATGCCCCCAAAGCGACAAGCAATTGGTCGACCTACACCTCAAGAAGCATTGAGGCTGGAAAATCTTCGAGTACAAGCCGCTGAGACCCGTTCGCATGAATCACTTGAACAACGACAAGTGAGATTAGAAACTGATCGAATGCGTACTACTCGGGCCCGTTCGTCTGAATCATCTGGACAACGGGAAACAAAATCCATAAAATGATTCAATATTAATTGGATATTTGTTAATTAATGTCTTTCCTTCAAATTTATTTTTGTTGGTGGCGCAGCAACACGCGCAGGGTACAGCTAGTTCTTAATAAAATAAAAAACGAACACACTGGTTTTCCCCTGATAATGACGTAAATGGATTTTACTGCGCTTTTAAGTTATTTTTTTTTTTTGTATTGTTTCCTAATTTTTTTCTACGTATGACATTTTTGATAACAAAAATTCAATTTACTAAACAGCACAATCTTCTTTCAGTTTCCTTTCAGAATGTTTGCAAATTTTATTATTCCTAACAAAGGATAGGATCAAACGATGCCATCAAAATAGATTTAAATGTGAGATGATCCCATCGTTAAAGTCTGTTTCCGTCGTGCCACTTCTTCATGTTTGGAAACAAAAGTCTAACGCGGATGAGTAACACAGATGGGGAAATAATTCGTAGCCTATTCCATAAGCTTTCAGATTTTGGTGTGAAATACGGTCAACCATACATTATTTTTGACACTTTCTCCCCAAGAATTCTACTGCTTTGATTACTGTTTGCATGGGTAATGGATCCACTTTGCAACTACAATTACGGAACGAAGCAAAGGCTTGGTAATATTGCGGTTGAGTAACGTAACCGAATACGTCTATAGCTTCACTATCCTATACAACTGCGCTTAAGGTGCATATTCTAATGATATGCAGCATTCTTCTTAGCTTTATTTTATTAGCTCCTTTATTTTATATCCGACATCCCCATAATATTTCTATGGAATTGTTGTCATTGGATTTTTTAAACTTTGTTTTGTTCCGTTCTCCTAAATGCTTACATATTTGTTTGTGTAATTGTATGTACCGTACGATGTGTGTATTTTGTTGATATCTCTTTGTGTTGTTTACTTATTTTATTATATTTAGGAGAAATCTTGGAATAATAATAAAGAGGATGAAATGAAAGCATAGTTTATTATTCAATTCCTGTGCATTAATATAACAAAAAAGAAACCCCGCCTTTGCTACATCAAAGTCTTAATCATGTTTATCGTAATATCTCTGGAATTAGCACACATCGTTATTGAACTACTAGAAAGTATAGATATTTAGTGTGAAAAGCAATGCAAATATTGAATAGTAAAAATATATGGATTAATTAAATATTGAAGCAAGAAGTATAGTTAAATGGAAGATTGTTATAAAAGGAGCTTGATAAACTATGCACCAGTACTTTCCTGAAGTGCTTCAGTAGAACCATGAAAGGTCTTCAATGCATCAATATATTCAATGTAGTTTGGACCAATCAAGCTTTAAATGCTTTACAATAAGCATAAACACTAAACGAATATGCTAAATGGTGTTCTTTTTTAAACTAAGTGCGATAATATACGATATTCAGGTTTTTTGGGTTTTTTTTAATCTATCAAACCAGAGAGAAAAGTGTCAAGTGCTAAATACTATCATTTAATATTAGTCATAATATTACTTAAAATTTGTTGGACTTTGTTGTACTAAACGGTGAACTTAATGGCACAAATCTTACCAAATTTTGAAATTTCTGACACGCAGCTAATTTTAAGTGACTATGTAGTAATTTACTAGTTATGCTGACTCTTGTTTTTGTTTAGTTTATTTTAGTCTTATATGGTGGTTAAATTAATATTTCAAAATCCGAATTCAAAATAAAATTTTTCCACGTCTTCGTATCATCATTTTCACATATTTAAGGGACGAAGTGTTACCACGATATGCATACGAAGTTATGCCTTTACCATAAGTATTGTCGCCATATTTTCCATTGAGATTGCTGCAGAATAAGAAATTAAAACTTTAATAATCAAGACATTAAACGAACGGCAAAAAAAACTTACCTAACGTGGCACGCTTTGTACCACCAAGCACCAGTGAAATGATCAGCACAATTAAGACTGTTGTGTGCGTCGTTGTCACGATCTTTTGTAGTAAACATCATACCCAAATGTGTCGTTAATGAGTCACCAGCATTTCCCGAGTACATGCCAACTTTTTTCAGTTTATAAAATTCGATATCATTGCCTATAGAAAATGAATTGTATTTGGCAAATGCTTTTGTATTATTCACATCCACCAATACAATTAACAATTCCTATGATGCATGGAAATTCGTAAGTGCATAAAGATTTTTCAAACCAATAAAATATTCATTGTCCACATCACCAAATCCCTTTTCATATTCCTCCCAGTTGCGAAAAAAATTCTCAGAACCATCCTGACGTCTTTGTATTACCGTCCAGTCACCGCCTTCAGTTTCAGCATCACATTCCACATAAAACGGTCCATAATTATGCTGAGCTGCTTGAATTTTGTAAACTCCACTTCGGCGAGTACAAGTCGTAGCTTCTGCGCAATTTTTTGGTAAAAATTCTGTAAAGCTTCAAAATGAAAGGAGTTAGAAATGTGTGTCTAAAAGTCCATGAGACATTGAAGCGTTCCTTTACTTCAATTGAATAATTTGCATTGAAATACCGTGCAACTATTTGTTACAGTCATGTTCTTTGATTGTAGAACTTTCTAGTCAATTACAAAGAAATTTGAAATTAACAGTACTTTGCCCGTATTATCATTTGGATTAATGGAATAGAACATCACAGTTTTACTTACCACTTCTTGGGTAAAACATCATAACGAATATCAAATAGTGGCAAATCTGTTTTAATAATTAAAACAACCAAAAAAAAAAACAAAAATTATTAAATTATTAAAGTGAGATTAATTGTTAAGAATTATAAACAATTAATGACAAATACAACTCACACTTAGAAGACATTTCTGTTTTATTGGAGCATTCTTGTATACTTAAAGTAAAGAAATTAAAATAAAAATGAATAACAATTTAAGCAAACAACAGACGTTTTATTTAAATGATTACCTTGACTTTAAATCCTTTATTGTTTCCTTTATTTCATTGAAATCGGTGAAAATTTTTGTCAACGCCGTTGCACCACCCTCAATAATTAGTTTATCGTACTATAAAGAATGGAAGATTGCAAGTAATTTTAAGCGTTTCTTCAATTTCTAATTTAATTCTATGAGTGTCAAATTTATTTACGTATAAATAAACGTATGTATATATGTATGTATTTTCTTAGAAGAAAGAATAAAACGTATGGTATCATTAGACCCATTTGTTACTTCAACAAAGATAAAAGAGGACATCTAATTAAATACAATTTATGTGGTAGAAGTCGAAGGAACGTACAATTGCTGAATTCAAAACATGTACGCAAACGACTCAAATTTGCTAGACTTCACGTTGATTGGTCTCAATCGAAATAGCGCAATATTCTGTGGACCGATGAATCCAAAGTTTTTCTTTTTTGTAATCCTGGCACCAAAAAATATGTAAGAAAAATACGATCCTAAATTTGTCATGAGGACCGTAAAGCATGGTGGTGCAAAAATTAGCGTTTGGGGTTGTTTTCCTTATAATGGTACAAGACCCTTATTTTGGATTAAAGGCAACATGGACTCCTCAATGTATGTGGAAATTTTAAAAATTGTCATGCTACCTTATGCAGAATATAATATGCCGCGAACAGGACAACGATCCCAAACATACCAGTAAAATGGCAAAAAATTGGTTTTCTGAAAATAAAATTGAGGTATTAGAACGGCCGGCTCAGTCCCCAGACCTTATCCCCATTGAACATCTTTGGGTCGATGTAAAAAAGGTGTTTTTAAAGAAAAGCCGGGAAATATAGAGCAGTTGTGGGCGTCAGTGAGGTCTGCTTGGGAAAGTATTCCTATCGAGAGGTGCAGATCTTTAGTTAACTCAATGCCTCGGCGTTGCGCAGCTGTAATAGCCAATAAGGGCTTTTCAACTAAATCTTATGGTATATCTAACAAAATAAGATAAAAAAGTGATCACTTGTGACAACATTTTTTTTTTTTTTTTTTTTGTAGATACGTTTTCTAATGCTACTACTATTTTTTTCCACGCCAAATATTTTGGGTTTTTGCAAAATTTAGCATTGTTTTCTTTGGAAAATTAATATTTGTCTTGAAATTTTTTTATTTTTCAAAAGTTTAGACTGGTGGTAATAAAATGTAATAAAAAACTTTTTTTAACTTGAATAAAAATTTATTTTGTTTGCTTAACTAAAATATTTTTAATACAGCCCTACTATTATATTTCACACAGCTGTACCTCTTCAAATTCTGCCATACACAATTTAGATATTGAAAGTGCCCATTTTTAATTAGGAAACTTTATTAATTCACGGATTCACTGCACGTTTCAACTGAATGAAGGTTTAGAACTGAATGATGTCTCAAGTACGACTTTGTCTAAGTGGTGCCAACTGAACGGCATTCTCCTTTCTGATTTCTTTTTCAATTTTTTTACAATCAATTGAGTTTCTATTAAGGAATCGCTTAAAATACAAATGTTGAACACAATTAAAAACATTTCTTTTTTTCGAGAATAAAACATTAGAACTATTTGTGTTCTTTGGATTAATTACGTTTTCTTTTTGTCATTCAAATGATATTCAGTTGATATTGGCCAATAAATCGCCAATAAATAAAACATTTTAATTACCAAAATGTGTATATAAATAAATAAATAAAAAATTTTAATTGAAACGTATTCGAATGAACATACAGGCTATCGGACAGTAGATTATAAACGCAAAATTATATTTTTCAAGTATATGTGGATGTAGGAGTAGTCTCATATTCAAATACTAATTAAACTCGTATTTTTAATGAATATTTATCGCTTTTAATAATGAAAGTACATAAGCTGCTTAATTTAAAGCAAAAAAAAAATGGTTTGAAATGTTGCGAATTTTTTTGTTGTGAAGTACAATTGTTCCGGTTAGAAAAGGAATATCTTTCATTTATATAACTGCCGCGGCTGGCCTTACAGTATATCATTCGATCGGACCAATTTTAACCTTAAAACTTAACTTCATAATTCTAACTTATGTATCACTTTTGATACATACAGTGGTGGCCACGAATTTAAGACACGGCATATGACTGACTTAGTTGTGAAAATATTTACAATCCTGTAATATCAAATTTTATATTCTTTATTCTACTATGTACCCTGTTATACTAAGAAAAAGTAACATTATTTTATTTTGTTGCTTTTTAAAATTTTTGGCTTTTTGATCATATTATTGTAAAAACGTTTATTTGAGACTGGCCACGAATTTAAGACATTCTAGAAATATCTGATTTATAAGTGATTTTTTTGGCGTTTTTTGAAGCTAAACGGTGAGCAACGAAAGTTTTATTTTATTTTATGTTGGAATACATAGAAATATTTAATTATAAATGGCCAGAGGTACTTGGAATTCCGATGCCGAGCGAAAACTGATCCAGCAACTAAAATTTGATGGAAAAATAGTAATGGAGATATCCAAGCTGCTTAAATGTTCTAGATGCAAGATTTACAATGCGCTGGAACACATCAAGCAACATGGTGCCACAAAAAATGTCAAACAGCAACCTAGAGCACGAAAAACTACACCCTAAAGTAACTGCTAATGATCCTTTCACGAGCTCAAGTAAAATAAAAAATAAAATTGCATTGAATTTTGATATTGATATTTCGCCTAGGGCAATAAGAAGACGTCTCAACGAGAAAAACAACGTAAACCACTTGTGTCAAAAATTATCAAACCCCGACTAGCGTTTTCGAGAGAATATCTCAATAAACCGATGATATTTTGGAAAAATATGCTTTGGAGCGACGAGTCGATGTTTGCCGCTTGTGCTCTGATGGAATGCAGTACGCTTGGCGCCCTCCAAACCTGGAGCATCACCCTTTAAAAAGGTCAATAATGGTGGTGGAAATGTAATGGTGTGGGCAGCATTTTTCTTGGCGTGGTGTAGGTCCCATTTATAAGATTAATACTAAAATGGACCAGCACGTTTACAAAAACATTCTAACAGACACTATGCTACCATTCGCTGAAGACAACATGCCCCTAATAAGGAAATTTATGCATTATAGTGACCCTAAGCACATCTCACATCTAGTGGAGAGTTGCTTAGAGGAAAACAATATCGCTGTTTTAAAGTGGCAGCTCAATCCCCGGACCTCAATCCAATTGATAACTTGTGGAATGATGTTGAGGAGCATGTACGAGCAGTAAAACCAAAAAATTTAAACGATTTGTGGGAAGAAATCCAAAAAGTTTCGTATGCGATTTCAAAGCAACCTTGTATGGCATTAGTCGAAAGTTTACCCAGGAGATATGCTGCTGTGATCCAAAATAAAGGATTTCCAACCAAATACTAGGATTTTTTTATGAAGCTGAGCTTTACTTTAGTGAATTACATAAGTTATATTTTGTCTATGTCTTAAATTCATGACCAGGATAAAATTTGTATTGATCTGTATAATATGTAAATAAAAATTCTTATCCAAATATAGGTTGCAAAATATTATTAATTTTTCATCCTAATATTAACAAAATCTTAAGAAAAATTTAATGGACCTAAACTTTTTTTGATAAGATGTAAAAATTATGACAAATATATAAGTAAAATGTCGTGTCTTAAATTCGTGGCCACCACTGTACTTCGAGTACGTAAAATTGTTGCCATTATTGATAGATTTTGTTAAAAAATTAAAAACATTTTTTTATTACAATTCATTTTAATAAAACTATTGTATATTACATACATAATTGGTCATTACAACCCTTCAGTCAGGATTACAACCTAGTTTCTCACACATTTTATTCTCGGTTTTATGAAATTTACCTCAAAATTTTTGTCATGATGTATGACGGTTTATTACATACAAATCAAACACTTCATGTCAGCTTGGTTTTATGTTTTTCTAAATGGTAATAATGTGACATCTAGCACCCTTGTTTCTTTGGGATTTATAAGTTTCCAATTGTTTCAATTGGGCAGCTTATTATCACTTGTATTAGCAACGCTCTTAATGGCGGGCTGACTGAAACCTGATAGTAGCAATCATAGTTATATTTCGTTAGAAAAATTTGTTGTCAACGCCATGTGAGGTAAAAAAGTTTCCCTTTGTAATAGAATATCGATTATGTCAATAACAATGCTCTCTCTTTGATTCCTCTCTGGATTCCCGGATACGAGTTTCCCCAAATACGGCTATAAGTAGTTGCTACGTACGTAGCATGTACTTGAATCTAAAACTGCCAATTCGATTTCGGTGGACTACGAAATTTATAACGACCATAAAATTCAAAGCTGAGTTCAGTTTTCGAAGAGGCGTATTAGGTGTAAATTTATCATCACTTCCGAGTAGCACGTTGTCAAAGCGAATGATTTTGTTATCTCATACGTACATATTTGATCGAAATACTATCATCTGTAATATCTATGGAATAAAACATAGGACGAAAGAAAGACTCTACAACAAGCGTCAAGAAACAGCTGCTACCAATCTGCGGGAAAATTGGTAATATTTTCTCTCCCCAAGCTACTAAAGGCATACGATTCCCTGTTCCAAGTAGTACCATTTTTGGCCATAAACATTGTCATGTTGCATGTTGTTCCTGCCAATACTTAACTGATGAAAGGACGAGCTTCTGTTTTCTTCTTCTTCAGGGTGTTCAGTAGTAGGAATATTATAAACATACATACAAAATTATTCACTACAACCTTCGTTGTAAACTAGAAATGTCTGACCTGAGGTTTGAACCTTCTAACACGCTTCATACTAGATTACGACTATTTCAATCAATCTCAAGAATATATCAAGAACAGAAAATTCAACCTTTTCACTTTCATCCAACACTTAACATTAAATTCCTTCTCAAATACCATAAATAATGTATTATTTACGATAAAACTTCATAAAATCTCTGAAAACTTCTAAAAACTTACATACACAACCCCTAGGCAAGACGTATGTATCAAATATGATACATAGGCCAGAATTATGAAGTTTTTCAATTTTTTAAGTCCTGTTTGAAATTTTCTTTTTTTTTATTTTGTTTAAAATAATGGCAATAACAATACTAACGAATTAAAAAATATCAGGCATCTAACTTTTTCTAAATTAAAGCTATATCGTCTCAAAAATTTAAATGTATGTATCATTTTTGATATAAAAATCGATCCACGGTTAATCAATTTTCCAATCTTATGACTTCAAAATATCTTCTGAAATTTCAACACACTTTTCAAATTTAAATGAAATTCTTCGAACTGTTTGAAGTGTGGTGTTTAAAGAAAAAAGCACAGGCATAGGTTCTTAGTCAACCAATTGCTCGCTTCTTTCTGTTCCGCTGTTTGTGTGTGTACACAGAATTTCAAATGTACAACTGCGAAGCGTACAATGTGCAAAGTGCTAAAGACTACGCACATGCCCCGGCTGTGAGTAAACAGAACATCAGTTTGGAACACTGTTTCCATTGGCATAGCAGAAAACCAATTTCGAAATTATACAAAAGATCTCAAAACAATTTCAAGAGTTTAATTCAAAATTTTTGTTTAAATATGGGTTTATCCTTCAGACTAGAACTAGAAACATTACTAGAAACATGATTAAACGTATGAAGAATAAAGGTGAATGGGCAACATTGGCATCAAATAAGGAAAAAATAAGAAATGAGTGCCTCAACATTGCATGAAATTGCATACCTTTACATACACCATGACAGATGTCTGACTTGGAAATCCGAGATGAAAGAGAAATTCCTACAAATTTTCGTAAAGTTTTTTAATATGTTTCGGCTTATTTGTAGAACCGTATGAATGGATGATAAAATCTTAGTTTTGAATTCACTTTGAAATCAAAATGATTCAAATCTCAATATCGTATATAAAAAAAGTTCAAAGATTCCAATACAAAAAAGGAACGCTAACGTAACTCAAGAATTCTGCGTGACAACTTTATTTCCTCTAAATGTCTATCTCATGCTAAAATTGTCTTCCATTGCAACATTAAGCTCTCATTTCATATACGTGAACAAAATTTATTTCTAACAGTTACTGTCAATTTAGTTCAGTAAGGAATTGAGCAAGCAATCAATAAAAGAAATAAAAAAGTCTTAAGGAATGCTTTCCTTAAATGGAATTCAAGGCTTCCAAACGAATGTGTTGAGCTAGACTTGTAAGTAGAAATCTAGAAATTTTAAATTATTATGGCAAATGGTGTTAATATTTTGTCATGTGTTAAGCTATACGCAACGTAAGTATTCTTAAAGCAACATTCAGTTCCAAACATTCATTCAGTTGAAACGTTAAGTGAATCCGCGAATTAAAAACATATTTCACAATCGAAAATGTCAACTCCGAAAATTCTATTTTTATTAAATTTCTTAATTTTATTTGTAACTCTTTCTGTAACTAAACTAAGTGCAGCCGAAATTGAAGAGGTGCGTAAAAAGTTTACGAATTATTTTAGAGTTTAAGGCAACTCAACAAAAAACTTTCTTCAATAAAATGTTCATCGATATTCCATGCGCGACGTTCAAAGGCAAACAAACAGTTTATTAGAGAATTCATTAAAACATATTATACTTCTTGATTTTTGATTAATTTACGCAATAATAGAAAATATAATGAAAAAAGTGATTAGAAATTGAAAAGAATATTTTATTTCCATGCTGCCAACCAATAAAATCTAATGAAACGAAGGCAAAAATTGACTGGCTGCATCGATATTATACTTGGAAGTGTGTGAGACTAAGAGTATCGAGAATGTGGGTTCGATTGTCAGCAGACACTCTGTGAGTACTAATTCGTATGTCTGATAAATTATGTGACAGCTCGTGTGAAAAATAAAGTGTGAATTACTGTCATTTCTGATGACATTAGATGTATAAGTTTAAATAACTCTAACCACAAACAAAAGTTTATATCAGGATAAAAAAAACATGAATGTTTTATACCGGCAGTAAAAAAAATTAATAATTAATGGCACACTATTCCTCTTTCCTTTCTCTTGTAAAACAATTTTTCTGGCATTCCAACATAATAATGGTTAAAAAACACCGAGCAACAGATAACTGACGATTTAAATACTCATTTCATGGAAACACTAAATTGGGTAGAAAGAACTTCTGCATCGATGGGATTAAACTTTCTCAGAAAGCTTTGTGAAGTTTTTATGAATAAAATTGCTTCTCTTCAGCCTACACATCCTCTGCTACATATCCACTTCTATGAATTGACGATATCAAGGAAATGGAAGCACCACAGTGTATAAAAAAAATAATGAGGATCTAATGGCAATATTTAGAAAACAGATTTGTTTTTCAAAATTATAGAATGCCTCTAGAATATCCTATTTCATTTGTTTTTTTACGAAGAACGAAGAGAACTGTTACTTACTTATGACAACAATCTAAAGAGAAAAATGCTTACCTTGTTGTTCTAGTATTGAACTCACTTCTTCCACCACAGCGGAATCTAAAAATACATCCGGTAACTTTAATTTCGTTCTTGTAAATTATTTTCAGTGTGAAAAATTAATTATCGAGGGCGGTAGGGAAGCAGTGACAAAAATATTCTCGGATTTCAAAGAAATGAAAGAAACGATAAACGATTTAAAGTCTAGGTAAACATTTAAACTAAATCTGTATCTAATATTTTAAAAATATAGCAAATTTATATTATTTTCAGTATTCAAGAATGTTCCAATGCAGCGAACACTTCTCCTAGGAGTAAGTCTGATTTGCTTTAATTACTCGAAATCATGAATATTTTTTATTATTCTTCATACAGATTTAGAATTCTTTGATATTCGTTATGATGTTTTACCTAAAAAATGGTAAGAAAAACTTTAATTTGATAGAATTCCGAGATGGTACATTGAAGGGCAGATGTGTGGAATTTAGTTGTAGAAGAAGTTGCCTTGGAGAACTCATTTGTAGAATGTGTGAACACAGGGTTTACAAGTTCTATGATTAAATATCTGTTAAATTAAAACAAAAATTGGATTCCTTTAAAATAAATCAAATACTTCCGGTATTTTTAATTTAATTTTATTATTTTAAGCGTCACTGATAATTTACCAAAAAATTGTGCCGAAGCAACGACATGCACTCGACGCAGTGGCATTTACAAAATTCTTGTCACGCAGCTCAGTAATGAACCTTTCTATGTTGAATGTGATGCAGAAACTGAAGGAGGTGGCTGGATTGTGATACAAAGTCGAGAGGATGGCACCGAGGACTTCTATCGTAATTGGGAGGATTACGAGCAAGGATTCGGAAATGTCGATGAAGAACATTTTATTGGATTGAAAAAACTTTACGCTCTAACAAATTTCCAGGGACGACAGGAATTGTTAATTGTAATGGGGGATGTGAATAATACAAGAGCTTCTGCTAAATATGATGGATTTTCTATAGGCAATGGAACGCAATTGTATAAATTGAAGAAATTGGGAAATTTTTCGGGAACTGCTGGGGACTCATTATCATACCATTTAGGGATGAAATTTTCAACTAAAGATCGTGACAATGACAGCTATTCTGGCAACTGCGCGAAGGATTATACAGGGGCATGGTGGTATAATATTTGTCACTACAGGTAAGTTTTTTTAATGTGTTCGTAATTAATTCAATATTATAGTTTTGGTTTCTTACTCGACAGTAATCTTAATGGTAAATATGGCGACAACACTTTTGCTAAGGGTATTAATTGGCATGCATTTAGAGGTCGTGCGTCGTCCCTTAACTACGTAAAAATGATGATACGAAGACGTAGAATTAATTCGTAAACGAAATAATTTGAATAAATTTTTTTTATAATAATTTGTATACAAAAATATTACAATAAAGGGTCGAAATTGAATTTAAAATTAGCAAATGAGCACACAAATTATGCATTCGGCACAATTAATCCACAAAAATGAAATTTTCTAAGGTTGAGTAGAAGTTCTCTAAGTATTATCGCCCTACAATTATACTACACCGTGATACTTGCTGAACATCTGTTGATAGCCGTTACTTCGGGTGACAAAATACATGAATTTTCTTAAAGCTTTTCATACTACACAATAGTATCGTATTTAACCCTTGACGGTTACTGTTCGTCGAATCAACGAAAATCATTTACTCTTTATCATATAACTCCTTTATGTTTGACCAAATTTCGCTCTCTTTTTCAACAACGTTAGTTGATAACGAAAGCTTGCAGTGAACAGACGTAAACATTTTTTTTAAATTGTTCGTCGGTTCAACGAAAAGTAACCTTAATGTACAAAAGTTAAGAGTAACCGTCCAGGGTTAAGATAATATTACTATACATTTTCAAGATTTTTCAAGAGTTTTAATTTTTATTTTTCCTGGAGTGTTTTTTAAATTTCTTTTTTTTTTGGCGCCGAAAAGTTTTAGTCGTACACCGAGTAAGTAAATAATTAAAATCTACTGTCTATCCGACTAATGGATTTCTGCAATTATGAATTTTGTTTGGTTGCTCTAATAATTTAAAAAACTAACATAATAATATAAGGAAAGACTATAAACATGATTAAGATAAAGATAGAAGAGCATATACAGTAATAAGGCCTACCTCCACACTGCACACTGCGCATGATTAATTTTAATTTTACAAAGTGCACTTGGTTTAGGATTTGACGATAAACAATCATCCGCAACTCGATGTTCAACGTTTAGAAGCTTTTGCACAACTCCGTATTACTATTACACGCAGAAATATGAAATGCGCTCTCCGTCAAAGGATAACGAAATCGGAACTTTTTTTGTAAATTATGAATGATTAAACAGTATGAAAAAGGAATACATTTTTAAAGTTTCCGAATTACTCCGGTTGGTTAGTAGTATTGTTTTGTGATTTCCTTAATGTTTGTTGCGTTATGTTGATTGAACCTAAGCTGTGGCATTGTCTCATATTTAAACTGTAGATCGAGTCAGACAATAAGGAACTTTAATTACATGAATTTTATTTGTTAAATTGTGTAAGTACAAGAGTGGATCGATGACTAAGAGACTTTTGTATTTTAAACTGAAACAACTACATGTAGATTTGACGCTTAAAACGTTATTAGTTTTAAGTATGTTTTGCAAACTTTATAGCTATGGAGGGGAATACAGAGAGTCCAGTACATTTAAAACACAGAACCGCGAATTAGTTTTTGCAAAACGTGATCATGTTTTCGATTTTGTTCACGCTTCAGATTGTTTTTTTTTTTTTGTTAAAACTAAAGCAAAACAAACACGTGATGTGTTCTATGTCCGGATTTCCAAAATTTATAAACTTAATCATCCGTATTGTAAATATCACTACTGCACTATAGGCAGAATGTCCAGTTTTTGAGGCAAAAAGTCTATTTTTGAAAATAACAATTTTCAAAAAGTAATGGTGACAAATAATACATAACATTTGGGAATAGAAAAGTGCAAAATATTAGAAACAGATGGCAACACATAATTTGACATCAAGCTGTCAAGGTTGAATGTTCTTTGTTTGTTTTGTTTTCATACATTTGGCGCCAAAGTAATAAAGAAAACAAAAAGTATTCAGCTTATTAATTTTTTGTAAAATAGAAAATAATCAAAAAGGTATGTAAATAAAGATTTTTGTCAAAAAAGCATAAAATTATTTTTATACTACATAATTTGTATCGTTAAAGTGTGACGTCTTTTTTATGTAATTTTGGTGATCGTTGTTGTGTTCCATGGAGTAGTACTTTGTTTATCGGGGCGTATTCACTGAACTATTTATATGTTTAGAAAGGTATTGATGTGTACTTTAATGTGGTATTAATTCTAACTGTTCATATCTGCTACCCTGTACAAAATTTACAATTTTAGATTGCATACAAATCAAAAATGAGCATATTTTGGAAGAAAAAAACAATATAGACCTTCAGATATCAAACCTTAAACATTTAGAATATTGTTTGTCAAACGGTTCAATAATTTCAGTAAAGTATGAACTTATTATGACATTAATAGATGGAAAAGTGCTTAACGTGCTTACTGAAACAAAGTCCTCTCAATCATGTCCAATATGTGGGGCAATTGATGAAGCGTTTGAAGATTTTGAGGTAAGATTTTATTATGAGTTACATACTTTTATTAAATTTGATTAATGTTTTTTAACTTTAGTTGAATTAAATCTGGAAGACGCTTTGAACCAATTCAATTTTTTTAATCATAAAATTAAACATTTTTACTTATTTACTGAATATAATAGAAAATAATGTTAAAAATCTTTATTTTTGTAAAGTATTAATTATGAAAATAAAAAATGATGTCTATCAAAATTAAAAGCAATCTTAATAATTAAACTTCAAATTATTTCAAGTAATATTTTTTTACTTAGATGCATTGTCACATTCCTCTAAAAGTAGGCGTGGCAGTTGCCGATCGTCATGAAATTTTTACTGTACTTTTTGATTGGCCTAATAGTCAGATGCTTCGGGTGATTTATTGCCTCAAAAACTGGTCATTCCGCCCATAGTGGACTGGTGTGAATTTAAATAAAAAATTCCTTGAAAATTTAAATTCATGTTTTAGAACTGATAATATGAAAAAAGTGATCATGTTTGTGGAGTGCTCACAATCCTGGATATTCCTTTTTTTCGAGTTTAATGAATTGAGACCGGAAATGCATTCACTGACTAATATACCCAAACAGTGAGAGGAAGTCAACAATCACGATTATAAACTGAGATATTTCCTTTAGCATTCTTCAGTGGTATATCATTTAAGATGATTTAAAATTTTAAGATTTTAATTAGAAAATCTAATCCGGAATGCATATTCAAAGCAAATGAAATGCAATCATACGATATGCTATGAGAATGAATTTGTCTGCTGGATAATTTATTTATCATCTGTGAGATAACCTTTTAAAAATTTATATGAATTTCTTTCAGTTATTTAGCTAAAAGTTTTATAGCAAAGGCAAATAGACGAAATGATTTTGAAGATAACATAAATAGCCTGTCGTTTCATTAATTAAAATAAAATTATTTCCTTACATTTATTTACTGTTGGGTATACGATTGAGTTCACTTACTATTTTAATTAAAATTTGAACTTCATTTCATAATATTTGAAATAAACATCACGGATCCAATTATATGCTTCTCTGATCGATAAAATTTTTTCATCAGTTTTTAGAGCGAAAAAACGTTTCAAATTGTTGCCATTTTGGAATTTAAATTTACACCGTCATGTGGGTTCTACAGAAAACGGAACAAATGATAATCTGACGGTGCAAGGTATGGACTATTTGGTCGATGCATTATCATTCAGTTGAGCTCTTTCAGCTTCCGTTCTGATTGAATTGGTTGCTTCAATCTCTTTTTTGTTGACAATAATTGCATACAGAGAAAAAAATGTAATCAATCATTGCAGTTGGACTGCTCTGTATAACAACTGAATAAAATCAGGGTATGTAGTATTGGATCATGACTTTCTGTGATAGAAAGTCACATGGCAGACTGGCTATAAATCGACAATCATTAATCTGATCTTCGTTTTAATTTAGCTCTGCTGATTTCTCATAATCTTTACCGATTCATCACAGCAGACTGTTACTAATCAGCTAAAACTATTTTCTTCTTACCTACTTTCCCAAGGGATTTTGTTGTTTTAAAGTGTTTGATACCTAAGTCTTATTGTTCTGAAACGTTTCATAATAATTTTTAAAAATAAATGATTTGAACTCAACACTTTTTGCAATATATTCTACGATAAATATTTCGGAAATATTTTATTTATTTGCAGAGAAATCGTAACGAATTCTAAAATATTAAATATTAGTTTACATGATCTAATCGATGAATAAAAAATATTAGCCATCACCTGTAGTGATTATTTATTTTATCATCCTTGTTTTCCTTGATACTTTAAACTTTCTTTTGAAGATTTCAATTTATTGTATTCAGTGCCGTAGTAGTACTTTCTCTATTGGTAGTCTCTGTAACAATATTGAAAAGAATTCTAACATGGATATAAATGGCTGTACAGTCATCGACAGTTTAATTCCCGTGACTGTATTACTGTTTGTTAAACTATACATTCCTGTGATATGATATAGTCAGAGATTCTTGGAATGATATGAATGTAGAATTTTGATTATTCCCTAGAATTAGTATTCCAACCAATGACAGGATTAAATAAGAAATTGTATGATGGCCCGTTAGGACCTGAATTCTTCTTACTCCGTGTAACTACTATACCAACGAAGAAACATGCTTTGACGTACAATTGATAACTTGGTGGGTCACAATTGGAGCCCTGACTGGCAACTGGAAAAATGTGAAAAGAAATCCATCGTTGGTTCAGATTTGTACATATTAATCACTTGTTTCTATGTTATACTAATACAAGTCATAAGTCGTCCTCAAGGGAGTGCATCATTATTACAACATCCAACAATTATGACATCTTATGGTGTGGCGATTACAATTAACAAGATCTTTTTGTATCTCAAAAAATCTTCATTGTTTGTCTTTAGACACCTGCATCCTCCTCAATTTTCAGGTTCTCAATCTTTCTCAGGTTCTGTTTTACAATCGGCCCTTATGATGGTAGCATCAGCGCGCTTCTCTTACTTTCGTATTTATCCAACCTCTGAATGATTGACAAAAATGTTATTCTGTTGGCCCAAAATAAATACCCACACTTAGTAAAGACTATATCAACAACAACAGCAATAATCTAATAATAAGAGAGAACAGTTCATGCAAACTTATGAAAACAGTGTTAATGCGTGCGTATGAGTGATATTTAATTGTCATCAATTAAATATTAATCATACGCACAAAGTAAAGGCTTGTTTTTTATATGAATGTTTAAAGGAAGAAAATTTAAAGACTTTTATCGACCACAACATTAACAAACATAAAAATAATTCAACACGGTTTTTGAATTTTAAATAATCTTCCAATAGAATCCACATTTGAAGACCCCTCCTTCAACCCCAGGAAATGGAAAAGGGATAAAACCACAGGAAGGTCAAGCAGCGCCGCCACCTAGTGGAGACAAATATAGGTTCCCCACCACTACAATAAATATTCGGAAGGCGCTCTTGATAGGCAACGACAGATTGAAGCCACATTATCCTAGGATTACAACACTCCAATCATTCTCTTAGCTTGAAAAAGAAAAAGATTAAAGAAATGGCAACAAGGCAGAAATTCTATGTTGAAGCCATATACTCCCAAGAGGGTTAATGGAAAAAAATCGACCACAGCGATAACTCTGAATTAACTTTTCTAAGAGAGGTTTATGAATTGAGCGTAGAGATAAAATGTTAGCATTTAAGCATGTTTTGCAGAGGTTTATTACATTTATCACCTTTACGTTTAAATGAAATAGGATTTTAAAATTATTTAAATAAATGAAATTATTTTCCACTCAATGGGTGGATAACCATTATTCCGTTACTACTAAGATCTACTCGTTGCTATACTCCTGTCCTGAAATTTATTGAATCATCATTCGTTCTATTAGCGTCCATTTTAATTCTCCGTTATTATATTTTGCTTCGTTGAATGTAATTCATTTTTAACAATTATTTGACATTGAATGTTCGTTTGTGTTGCATTTTCCAGCATATCTGAATTTAGATTTTCATACGATTCTTTGCTATATTTTTTCGGTCATCATTTCTGTATTTCCCGAGAGTGTTTCTTCTTTAAAATTATTTTTATTAAAAACATTAGAATTCTTGAGCCAAATCAAAACCTTTAAGAAATCTGCGAAAAAAGTAGGATAATTTTTTTATTTTATTTATTTACCTATTTCAAGTCTATGGAAAATCCGTACAGACTATTTTTTTTTGTATTTCAATACCCAATTATTATTATTATTATGATTTCAATACAAAAAAATATGTTAAAAATAAGTTAAGAAAAAAGAAAACAACATTGAAATTATTAATTAAATGATTTTAATTGTAAAATTATAGCTTTTTTGTCAAAATCTTTATGAAGGTAGTAAAGTTTATTAAAATTATTAGAGATTCTATGAAATGGATCGAAGTTTGGATAGTTAATTGTGTAATATTTTATATTTAAGAAATTATAGTATCTTGTTGGACGAACAGGTATATTTATGTAAAGTTTTTCCAAAAGAAATTGAGAGTTGAAAACACCATTAATCAGCTTCAGGAGAATGACAGCATTTAGCATTTTACAACGGCTTTTTAAAGATGGTTTTTTAATGAGTACTAGGCGTTTTTCATAAGATGGTAAGCTTTTATTAGGATCCCATCCATTCTCTAAACGACGAAGACAAAATAATAATAAAATGTATTTGAACTGATTCGATTTTGTCAGAGTGTACAGCGTATTGAGGACCCCATATTACAGATCCATATTCTAGAATTGATGGAACCAGTGTGGTAAACAATTGTTTGGTAACATATGGGTCAAAAAACTCTTTAGCCCATCTTTTGATAAATCCCAGGCTACATATAGCTTTGCTAACCGTTGATGTAATATGATTTCTGAAGTTCAATTTACAATCGAAAATTATCCATAAATCGTTAAAGGAATAACAGGACCATTTATTGTCTAAAATCCATTGGTTGGACATGATCTAGTGAAGTACATATATTTACATTTTTTAACATTCAGCTCCATTAAATTAGTACTGCAAGGAGAGGTTAAGTAGTTAATATCATCTTGTAGAAGTACTTGGTCTTCAGTGTTATTAAATGATAAAAATATTTTAACATCGTCTGCATACATTAATGTATTTGGTTTTTTACGTACGACCTAGTATCTCACACCACTTATGTTGTGTGTGTAAATTTTATACATGAGTGGCGGGACCTATAGTTTAAAGTCGACTCCGAACGATAGATTTTAGAGAAACTTTTCATGGCAATTTTATTTACTCTCAGAGTTTTTGCTAGAAATCTGCTGAGAGGAAGTCGCCGAAGAAATACTTTTTGTATTTTATTTTGATGTCTGGCATGAGGGTCGAACCCTGGCTTTTCGTCTAATAAGCCAACACACTACCTACTAGACCACGGCGACTTCAACGGAAATTTGAAATTTGAATTTTTAACAGAACAGAATAAGAGTTTTTCAAATAATTTCGGTATAATATTGAGTTTAGCAATTCCTCTATAATTTCAAATATCTGCTTTAGATCCTGATTTAAACAGTATTTGTTTTATAAGTAGGTTAATGGAGTACTCAATAATTGAGAATGGTGTTTTAAAATACTGCTAGGAACCCCATCTGAAAAAGCAATATACGAAGATTTTAATTGTTGTATATACTTGGAAACAGTACGTTCGGTGGTGGGATTCTTATTCCCATCAATCTCATTTATCAGTAATAATAGTCATTATACAAAAACTGGAACACCCTGGAAACTATAATATAATGGACCGGGTGTTAATAAAAAAATAGAAAAATAAATAAAATAGAAATAAGTTGGCCCTACTTAAGGATTAACTGAACGGAAAAAAACAAGGTCAACCAAACCAATCTAAGGTTGTTACTTCTCTCCACGACGGTATTGGAGAATTTTCTCGTAAGTCGAGTCAAACTTTTGCTTAAGATCTCAAATGCTTAACCTGACCAATCTCCTCACATCAGTAGGAGAAGTGCAATCATTTTTGTATTTTTCCATGATTATCTTCACACTTCATATATTTATATTTCTTAATAAGGAATAATTTATAATTCATTATAGTAAGAAAAGGAAAATAACTCGAAATTATAACGTTAAACTAAATTATTAATAAATTTAATGTTTAAATTTTTGTTAAAAAAAAACTGGATGACATGCAGTGGACAGCAAAAGTCATAGTACGGCAATATATTTTGACAACAAAAAAGTTCCCACAGGCTTAATACTCTTACGCAAAGTCCCGATATGACTTCAAGAGAGTATTTAGGATATCATTTGAAAGAACCGTTAAGTAATCGCTAAGCCTCAAACAAAAGTCAAATAAAAAACTTGCTCATGGTGTCACCAGAAAACACTGAACAAAACTTGTACATTCAATTCCAAATGGGTAAAATGGAGTGTTTGATCTTAAGAGATATTCTACTAAATACAAGGGATAGCATTCATCATATATTAGGCCTTTGAATTATAAATTTACTCATGGTTCTCCTTGGGGGTACCTATGGAGTCATCTGAAGCTTTTCCTTATTTTTCTCTTGTTTTATGAAAAACATTAAAAGATTGTTTGTTTCATAATAAAATAGAAATAAATTAATAAAATAAATATATAAACGATAAATTTTTATACAAACTCTTGGCTAAAATTCATGAAATTGCTAAAATATATTGCCGTACTAAAACTTTTGATGTCCACTGTAGATTTAAGTATGTTTCATTTTTTTCATTTTCGTTCTTAAACAAGTTTGATAAAATTCCCATCGCCTCAAAAAATGTGTCAAATTGTAACCAAATTAACCATCGCTAGCCACGTCAAATGAAAATAATCTTACATTTAACAGTGTAGGCAAAAAAAGCAATCTGGAAACAATTTTAAAAAAGTGAACAATAATATGTACCTAAAAGCATGAATTCTAAAAGAGATTCAAAGCTCCTCAATTTTTTCATTATTTAGATGATATGAAGCTACCAGAATATATTATTTTTGTGTTTGATCTTGCAGTGTCTATCAAACACAGAATATGTGTGTGTGTATTCAAATAAATTTAAAATTTAAACCTCTTGATCCTTTATGCTGGAAATTCCAAAAAATCTGTTCTTGTCGGATCTATGCACCACAAAAACAAGTCTTCTAAAATTGGAGTCGTCAGTTCAAATTTGATTTGATAAGCCAAATAAGATTATTTACAAATTATTATTTTTTCGTTTTACATATTGTCACCTAAAATGCAAATGGCCAATATTGATTCTAAAGTATTTCACCAAAACAAGCTTACAATGTTCACAAATAAATTTGTATTTCTCTGACAAAAATTGTGATTTTATAAAAAAAGAAAAACAATGCCTTCAAAGCGAAAAGTGCTTATAAGGTAATAACGTGAGAAGATCTGACAAAACGTTAGGAAATTTATCATTTTTGAGATCTTTAACTAACTTTACAGAAATCGTGGGATAAAAAGAAGAGTTATGTTCAAAGCCTCGTTGGATGTTCGCAACGATAACTTACGACTGTTGAGTACTCCACACAATGCATCACAGACCATTATTTTAAAACAACAATCATGAGCATGTGCCACTAATTTGAGCTCTGTTCAAGAAGTTTTTAAGCAAACAGCAGATAAAGATAATATTTATTGCACAATTTGAAAAAATAAAATACCTAACACGTCTATATTGAGGCCGACTACTTCCAAAGTTACAGGAGATATATGATCTATTCGTGTAATAAGTACAAGTGACATAAGACATAAGAATTGTATTCTTGTTACCCAATGTTCTGAAGATATTAAAAAGCTTTAACTATTCTGAATTAAAACTCTCGAAATTATCAGAGTGGCTCATATTTGTTCTTCATAAAGACAAATAATCCGTCTCAGGAGTAATTGAAAAGCCATCGAAGTGATATTCACAAATTGAGATCTGAAATGGAAACGGATATTGAAAATTAAAAAAATATGAAATGCGTTTATGATTCTGCGTAGTTACATATGTATGTACATAGATGTCAGCTGACAACGCAACTCTGCCTCAGATAACGTTCATAATCGATCCATAAAATTCAAGTTCGTCAATTTTAGACTTCTTACCTAGTTAAGCATAAGTCTGATAAGGAATTTATATGAGATGAAACTGAAGGAAGCTTATTTTTAGTGAAACATTTAAGAAATGCAATTCTTGAATTTCCTGACATTCACAAGATTTTTATTAACTCCGTGGAACAGATATACTTGATGCCTTTACTAAACTTCCCTAAAACTCCGCAAAAAGATCTCCATTTTTCCAAGGCCATCGATAAGACCAGAAAAAATAACTTTCCCGCTAACCAACTTATTTTAAAACTATCGTGATAAGACTGGTGTTCAGATTGAAAAAAAGAAAGCATCATAGAGATGTTTGGCCTTTGTTTGCTTTATTTTTATGTTTTTTTTATTCTAATTATTTTTTATTTTTATTTTTTTGTTTGTGTTTAGATCTGATTCATAAATTTATTAAAACAAATTAAAACAATTAATTTAGCAGTAAACTTGTCATGAGTTAGTATTTAGTTACGGTCTTTGGTATCAGAAAAAATATTTCCATAGGGACCCTGAGGCCGTCAAATTTGATCATATTTCACTTTATCCCTCTGGAAATTGATGTGCGAGTGTTTTTCAAATAATATTGGTGCAGATGTCGTTGATAAGAATCGTACTTTTCGTTTTCAAAATGTTAGATAAGCCCGTTTGCCATTTTAGGTGACGATATGCATTTGCACACTTTGTCTTCATGTTTAAATTAAAATTTCTTAAGGCATCATTCAGTATAAAATCTTCATTCGTTTAGTTAAATACGTGAATTAAAAGAAATTTTTTAATCGAAAATGTTCCGTCATCTGAAAATATTTTTTTTTTATTTAATTTGTTCATTATACTTACGATGTTGAAATTTTGTTCAGCACAGTCGGAAGAGGTTCGTGAATAAATAACAAACATTGTGGGTATCGCGTTATTATCACCGAAAATATTTAATTTTTGATTTCTTTGTAACATATAAATTAGAGTTTCTTAAAAACTGAACAATGGTCTCGAAATGATCTTGAGAAAACAAGCAAAAAACTTCAGATAACTTTCATGAGATATGATGACCATGAAATTCATATTTTAACACGTAACCACTTGTTGTTTAACTTGATAAAATTGTGCTTTAAGTTAATGTGAGATTCCAAATCTAATATCTCATGAAAGTTTCCTGAGGTTTGTTCTTGTTTTCTTCTCTTTTGTTGAAATATTCAAATGGAATTGAAGTCTGTGAAGTCATATGCAGGCTACAGCAAACGATGACTTCATAAGAAAATTCTTCAACTTGAATCCAGCTTGTGTCATGTATTATATATCCTGTGGTAACCAATCGAATTAGATCAAAATCGCAATTTAAAAGTATAATTAATTGCTCGTCAATTGAATTTATTGTTTAAGAATTTTCATTTGAGGTTGCCGATTTTCTTCGGACAGCAGATTTTTCGTTAATTGCCGTCTCAATTAATATGTGATGTAATGCTGAAGCATAAAGTAACGCAGATTTTATATTTGAGAAGGAAAATATGTGAATTGAATTCATGTCTGTTTAAATGTTTCAAATCATTTAAACCGCTCTGAACATTTCGTGTTGTTGTCTATTAACGCGTAGAGCTTTTGTCTTTTTGACGCCCTTAAAATACATGTCAACATCGGTCGCATTCTGAAGAAGTTTAAAGTTCAAAAAACAAATGATACGGGCCTAACTATTTACTATTTTGTTCACTCATAACATTTATTTATTTTTTAAATTTCTATTAAATTCGCCTAATTACACAGGACGACAAATATTCAAAGAATGAATAGCCCAGGATCAAAATCATTCTTCTCTAATGAAGCTGAATCCGACCACAAAGTTACACCATTTCCCTAAATGTAAAAAACATATATTTTTTGTGTATATTCAAATGAATACTACGTTGCAGATTAATTAATGCGCAAGAGAATGTACAAGAAAGATTAGAGTACGCCAAACACGACCGTCGTCATAATAAGTTTAACAATATACTCCGATCGAACGAAACCAATCTCATTGCAATTAGAATCGAAAATCCTATCCATATCGTCAACCAATTAAATCGAATACGCCCAGAACACATTTCATTGGATGTCTTGATAGCCTATAGTCTATTTGGCTGTGTATTCAACTAAGAGTGTCGTGGTCGAGGGTTCGATTACCAATTATAGTTCTGGCCGGTTCGAAGACAAAATGATGACAATCACAAACTTTTTACTGAATTACTACACGAAAGTAGCGTAACCTTGTCAATCGCGCGACATGCTTCCGTAAAATTCTTAAAAATAAAACTGTTTGTCTTCAGCCAACAAATGCGCGTAGTTCTTGTAAATTCTATGAACTGACGATATCAGGTTATTAAATAGTTAAGATATCGATGCATTTAAGAGTATTAAAAATGAGGGGATTAATACCAACATTTTTAAATAGTGAACCCTTTGTAATTTGTATAAACTTTGGTTTCTACTATGTATAGTGAACTCGTTATTTTTTATATTCGTTACTCGAAATAGTGAACAACACAATAAACTCCTTCGAGTGAAGACTGTTTTTTTTGCAAAGCGAATGTCAAAATAAGCAAGTGTAACGCTATTAATCCAATCAATGGACCAGAATGTTATTCTGAAAAAGGAAGTTTAGAGGACTCACCAAAAACAGAAATTATTCCAGCCACTTAAGCTGTTGAATTTTTTGAAATGGCAATTGAGTGGACTGAAAATAAATCGAATAACTCTGAAGGCATTTTAGTTTAAAATAAATTTAGTATCTTAACGATACAGAAAGTTATAAACATCTCGTATTTATTTGTGTGGAATCTATTCATGACATATATTAGCAAGTCATATGAGTACAAATATCATTATTTTTTATTCTTTTAAATGACAATGAATAAAATTTATTTAATTTCCTTAAACTGTAAACAGTGAATGTCTTGGCTATGTGTACAGTCCTGTGCATGAATTATTCATTATATCCCGAGATCACTTCAAGAGAGTATTTAGGATATCATTTGAAAGAACCGTTAAGTAATCGCTAAGCCTCAAACAAAAGTCAAATAAAAAACTTGCTCATGGTGTCACCAGAAAACACTGAACAAAACTTGTACATTCAATTCCAAATGGGTAAAATGGAGTGTTTGATCTTAAGAGATATTCTACTAAATACAAGGGATAGCATTCATCATATATTAGGCCTTTGAATTATAAATTTACTCATGGTTCTCCTTGGGGGTACCTATGGAGTCATCTGAAGCTTTTCCTTATTTTTCTCTTGTTTTATGAAAAACATTAAAAGATTGTTTGTTTCATAATAAAATAGAAATAAATTAATAAAATAAATATATAAACGATAAATTTTTATACAAACTCTTGGCTAAAATTCATGAAATTGCTAAAATATATTGCCGTACTAAAACTTTTGATGTCCACTGTAGATTTAAGTATGTTTCATTTTTTTCATTTTCGTTCTTAAACAAGTTTGATAAAATTCCCATCTCCTCAAAAAATGTGTCAAATTGTAACCAAATTAACCATCGCTAGCCACGTCAAATGAAAATAATCTTACATTTAACAGTGTAGGCAAAAAAAGCAATCTGGAAACAATTTTAAAAAAGTGAACAATAATATGTACCTAAAAGCATGAATTCTAAAAGAGATTCAAAGCTCCTCAATTTTTTCATTATTTAGATGATATGAAGCTACCAGAATATATTATTTTTGTGTTTGATCTTGCAGTGTCTATCAAACACAGAATATGTGTGTGTGTATTCAAATAAATTTAAAATTTAAACCTCTTGATCCTTTATGCTGGAAATTCCAAAAAATCTGTTCTTGTCGGATCTATGCACCACAAAAACAAGTCTTCTAAAATTGGAGTCGTCAGTTCAAATTTGATTTGATAAGCCAAATAAGATTATTTACAAATTATTATTTTTTCGTTTTACATATTGTCACCTAAAATGCAAATGGCCAATATTGATTCTAAAGTATTTCACCAAAACAAGCTTACAATGTTCACAAATAAATTTGTATTTCTCTGACAAAAATTGTGATTTTATAAAAAAAGAAAAACAATGCCTTCAAAGCGAAAAGTGCTTATAAGGTAATAACGTGAGAAGATCTGACAAAACGTTAGGAAATTTATCATTTTTGAGATCTTTAACTAACTTTACAGAAATCGTGGGATAAAAAGAAGAGTTATGTTCAAAGCCTCGTTGGATGTTCGCAACGATAACTTACGACTGTTGAGTACTCCACACAATGCATCACAGACCATTATTTTAAAACAACAATCATGAGCATGTGCCACTAATTTGAGCTCTGTTCAAGAAGTTTTTAAGCAAACAGCAGATAAAGATAATATTTATTGCACAATTTGAAAAAATAAAATACCTAACACGTCTATATTGAGGCCGACTACTTCCAAAGTTACAGGAGATATATGATCTATTCGTGTAATAAGTACAAGTGACATAAGACATAAGAATTGTATTCTTGTTACCCAATGTTCTGAAGATATTAAAAAGCTTTAACTATTCTGAATTAAAACTCTCGAAATTATCAGAGTGGCTCATATTTGTTCTTCATAAAGACAAATAATCCGTCTCAGGAGTAATTGAAAAGCCATCGAAGTGATATTCACAAATTGAGATCTGAAATGGAAACGGATATTGAAAATGAAAAAAATATGAAATGCGTTTATGATTCTGCGTAGTTACATATGTATGTACATAGATGTCAGCTGACAACGCAACTCTGTCTCAGATAACGTTCATAATCGATCCATAAAATTCAAGTTCGTCAATTTTAGACTTCTTACCTAGTTAAGCATAAGTCTGATAAGGAATTTATATGAGATGAAACTGAAGGAAGCTTATTTTTAGTGAAACATTTAAGAAATGCAATTCTTGAATTTCCTGACATTCACAAGATTTTTATTAACTCCGTGGAACAGATATACTTGATGCCTTTACTAAACTTCCCTAAAACTCCGCAAAAAGATCTCCATTTTTCCAAGGCCATCGATAAGACCAGAAAAAATAACTTTCCCGCTAACCAACTTATTTTAAAACTATCGTGATAAGACTGGTGTTCAGATTGAAAAAAAGAAAGCATCATAGAGATGTTTGGCCTTTGTTTGCTTTATTTTTATGTTTTTTTTATTCTAATTATTTTTTATTTTTATTTTTTTGTTTGTGTTTAGATCTGATTCATAAATTTATTAAAACAAATTAAAACAATTAATTTAGCAGTAAACTTGTCATGAGTTAGTATTTAGTTACGGTCTTTGGTATCAGAAAAAATATTTCCATAGGGACCCTGAGGCCGTCAAATTTGATCATATTTCACTTTATCCCTCTGGAAATTGATGTGCGAGTGTTTTTCAAATAATATTGGTGCAGATGTCGTTGATAAGAATCGTACTTTTCGTTTTCAAAATGTTAGATAAGCCCGTTTGCCATTTTAGGTGACGATATGCATTTGCACACTTTGTCTTCATGTTTAAATTAAAATTTCTTAAGGCATCATTCAGTATAAAATCTTCATTCGTTTAGTTAAATACGTGAATTAAAAGAAATTTTTTAATCGAAAATGTTCCGCCATCTGAAAATATTTTTTTTTTATTTAATTTGTTCATTATACTTACGATGTTGAAATTTTGTTCAGCACAGTCGGAAGAGGTTCGTGAATAAATAACAAACATTGTGGGTATCGCGTTATTATCACCGAAAATATTTAATTTTTGATTTCTTTGTAACATATAAATTAGAGTTTCTTAAAAACTGAACAATGGTCTCGAAATGATCTTGAGAAAACAAGCAAAAAACTTCAGATAACTTTCATGAGATATGATGACCATGAAATTCATATTTTAACACGTAACCACTTGTTGTTTAACTTGATAAAATTGTGCTTTAAGTTAATGTGAGATTCCAAATCTAATATCTCATGAAAGTTTCCTGAGGTTTGTTCTTGTTTTCTTCTCTTTTGTTGAAATATTCAAATGGAATTGAAGTCTGTGAAGTCATATGCAGGCTACAGCAAACGATGACTTCATAAGAAAATTCTTCAACTTGAATCCAGCTTGTGTCATGTATTATATATCCTGTGGTAACCAATCGAATTAGATCAAAATCGCAATTTAAAAGTATAATTAATTGCTCGTCAATTGAATTTATTGTTTAAGAATTTTCATTTGAGGTTGCCGATTTTCTTCGGACAGCAGATTTTTCGTTAATTGCCGTCTCAATTAATATGTGATGTAATGCTGAAGCATAAAGTAACGCAGATTTTATATTTGAGAAGGAAAATATGTGAATTGAATTCATGTCTGTTTAAATGTTTCAAATCATTTAAACCGCTCTGAACATTTCGTGTTGTTGTCTATTAACGCGTAGAGCTTTTGTCTTTTTGACGCCCTTAAAATACATGTCAACATCGGTCGCTTTCTGAAGAAGTTTAAAGTTCAAAAAACAAATGATACGGGCCTAACTATTTACTATTTTGTTCACTCATAACATTTATTTATTTTTTAAATTTCTATTAAATTCGCCTAATTACACAGGACGACAAATATTCAAAGAATGAATAGCCCAGGATCAAAATCATTCTTCTCTAATGAAGCTGAATCCGACCACAAAGTTACACCATTTCCCTAAATGTAAAAAACATATATTTTTTGTGTATATTCAAATGAATACTACGTTGCAGATTAATTAATGCGCAAGAGAATGTACAAGAAAGATTAGAGTACGCCAAACACGACCGTCGTCATAATAAGTTTAACAATATACTCCGATCGAACGAAACCAATCTCATTGCAATTAGAATCGAAAATCCTATCCATATCGTCAACCAATTAAATCGAATACGCCCAGAAGACATTTCATTGGATGTCTTGATAGTCTATAGTCTATTTGGCTGTGTATTCAACTAAGAGTGTCGTGGTCGAGGGTTCGATTACCAATTATAGTTCTGGCCGGTTCGAAGACAAAATGATGACAATCACAAACTTTTTACTGAATTACTACACGAAAGTAGCGTAACCTTGTCAATCGCGCGACATGCTTCCGTAAAATTCTTAAAAATAAAACTGTTTGTCTTCAGCCAACAAATGCGCGTAGTTCTTGTAAATTCTATGAACTGACGATATCAGGTTATTAAATAGTTAAGATATCGATGCATTTAAGAGTATTAAAAATGAGGGGATTAATACCAACATTTTTAAATAGTGAACCCTTTGTAATTTGTATAAACTTTGGTTTCTACTATGTATAGTGAACTCGTTATTTTTTATATTCGTTACTCGAAATAGTGAACAACACAATAAACTCCTTCGAGTGAAGACTGTTTTTTTTGCAAAGCGAATGTCAAAATAAGCAAGTGTAACGCTATTAATCCAATCAATGGACCAGAATGTTATTCTGAAAAAGGAAGTTTAGAGGACTCACCAAAAACAGAAATTATTCCAGCCACTTAAGCTGTTGAATTTTTTGAAATGGCAATTGAGTGGACTGAAAATAAATCGAATAACTATCTTAACGATACAGAAAGTTATAAACATCTCGTATTTATTTGTGTGGAATCTATTCATGACATATATTAGCAAGTCATATGAGTACAAATATCATTATTTTTTATTCTTTTAAATGACAATGAATAAAATTTATTTAATTTCCTTAAACTGTAAACAGTGAATGTCTTGGCTATGTGTACAGTCCTGTGCATGAATTATTCATTATATCCCGAGATCACTGTGCACTTTATTTCAAAAACTAAGTAAGATGTCCCTAATATATCCTCCGGATATTATTTTCAAAGGTATTAGTTACTTCTACGAAGTAAAAAGAGGGTTGACTCTTTCTTATGGTTTCTCCTCCTGACAACTTCCAGATCCTTCAGAGTAAAATACTTTCTTCGTTGTTGGGGTGCTGTTTTCATTTCTTCCACCACAGTGTATTTTTTTTAATAAAAATTTTATTCAATGGAATCTAACATTACATACGGCAACTATAATTTCGTTTCTTTTAAATTTGCTTTTCAGTGTGACAAATTAATTATCGAGGGCGGTAGGAAAGCAGTGACAAAAATATTCTCGGACTTCAAAGAAATGAGGGAAACAATAAACGATTTAAAGTCAAGGTAAACATTTAAACTAAATCTGGGTCAAATATTTTAACAAAGAAAACAAATTTGTATTATTTTCAGTATTCAAGAATGTTCCAATGGATCGAACACTTCTCCTGAGGGTGAGTTTATTTTGCTTTAATTATTCGAAGTCATGAATATTTTATTGTTTATTCTCTTCACACAGATCTAGAATTCTTTGATATTCGTTATGATGTTTTACCCAAAAAATGGTAAGAAAAACTATAATTTTATTCGAGTCTAAGATAGCACAGCTCAATGTAGTAGTGATGATTATTAGAAATTATTTTCATGAATATCGCATTTAAAATACTAATTTGTAGAATACATCGTACGTACGTACATCCAAAAACGTCTCAAAATTATAATTTTCACTAAAAAAAAAATGTTTTTGACCCAAATAAAAAGAGTTTAAAGCAGAAACTTTGTGCTGCTTTTAACCACAGTTAACAACAATCCAATACACTTTTATCGATTAACATGTTTTATTGTGCATAGTTTATGCATATTAACCCCGAAAATTTAAACATTTTCAGTTGAGTCCCTATTGGACTAGGTGTGCGATATATTCACATGATTTAAAAGTTCTACGATTAAACCTCCTGTCAAATTAGAACAACAATTTGTTTATTTTAAATAAAATACGATATAGAAAGCATTTTCTAATTTATTTTATTTCCTTAAGCGTCACTGATATTTTACCAAAAAATTGTGCCGAAGCAACGACATCCACTCGACGCAGTGGCATTTACAAAATTCTAGTCACGCAGTTCAGTAATGAACCGTTTTTTGTCGAATGTGATGCAGAAACTGAAGGTGGCGGCTGGCTGGTGATACAAAGCCGCAAAGACGGTTCCATAGATTTCCATCGTAATTGGAAGGATTACGAGGAAGGATTCGGAGACCCAGAGGGAGAACATTTTATTGGTTTAAAAAAACTTTACACCCTAACTAATATCCAGGGACCACAGGAATTGTTAGTAGTAATGAAGGATGTGGAAGTCGCCGTAGTCTAGTAGGTAGTGTGTTGGCTTATTAGACGCAAAAGACTGGGTTCGAGCCCCAGGCCAGGCATCAAAGACAAAATACAAAAAGGATTTTTTCGGCGACTTCCTCTCAGTAGATTTCTGGCAAAAACTCTGAGAGTAAATAAAAATTGCCATGAAAAGTTTCTCAATAAATAAAAATCTGTCGTTTGGAGTCGACTTTAAACTGTAGGTCCCACCACTCATGTATAAAATTAACACACACAACATAAGTTGTGTGAGAATCTAGGACGTTGTACAATGGGTCAATTTGACCTCCGTGTACTGTACTTGTCTTAATTGACAAGTAAACGTCCTCTAACCTAACCTAACCTAATGAAGGATGTGAGTTATGCAGGAGCTTTTGCCAAATACGTTGGCTTCTCTATAGGCAACGAAACGGAATTTTATAAATTGAAAAGGTTGGGCTATTTTTCGGGTACTGCTGGGGATTCATTAGCCCACCACTTAGGTGTAAAATTTTCAACTAAAGATCGTGACAACGACATTGATTCTGGCAACTGCGCGGAGGCATATACAGAGGCATGGTGGTATAAAAGTTGTCACTACAGGTAAGTTTGTTATTTTAATGTGATCCTAACGAGTTTAATACTATTTTTCTGGTTTCTTAATAAACAGTAATCTTAATGGAAAATATGGCGACAACAATTTTGCTAAGGGTATTAATTGGCATGCATTTAGAGGTCATACGGCGTCTCTTAAATTTGTAAAAATGATGATACGAAGACGTAGAATTAATTCCTTAACGAAATAATTTGAATAATTTTCTTAAAATAAATTGTTTACAAAATAATATTACAATAAAGAGTCGAAAATGAATAAGAAATTACCAAATGAGCACACAAATTATGCATCCGGCACTATTACTCCACAGGAACGTGTTATCGCTCTACGATTAAACAATGGCTACTTCACTGTGCTACTTGCCGGTGATCTTTTTATAGCCCTTACCTTGATTGACAACAAGCATCTTTTTAATTTTTCTTTTTTCTACAGTGTTTCCATATAATTTTTCTTTTTTTCACAGACAAGTATGTAAATAATTAAGTACATAATTAAACTCCACTGTCTATTCAATTAAT
Source organism: Sarcophaga variegata (assembly GCA_932273835.1). Lineage (NCBI taxonomy): Eukaryota > Metazoa > Arthropoda > Insecta > Diptera > Sarcophagidae > Sarcophaga > Sarcophaga variegata. Next base: position 40,528,081 of record OW026359.1, read on the forward strand.
GGGTTTCAACAATTGTGAAAATGTTTGGGTTTTTAAAAAATTAAAAAAACTAATACAAATTCAAAGTCGCTGTAGGCCAGTAGGTAGTGTGGCGACTTAGGTTTAGGTTTAGGTTAGAGGATGTGTACTTGCCAATTGAGACGAGTACAGTTCCCGGAGGTCTTGTTGACCCATAGTACAACGTCCTAAAGGGGATAATAGAGAAGATAAGGAAAAAGAAGAGGAAGTTGGAAAGGGAGAGGTGTGTTGGCTTATTAGACGTGAGGCCTTGGTTCAAATCTCAGTTCAGATATGTCCAAAAAAAGATTTCTGGCAAAACCTGTGAGAGTAAATAAATTTGCATTAAAAATTTCTCTTTCTCAAAAATCTGTCATTCGGAGTCGAATTTAAACTGCAATTTAGCAGATGAAAGTCCGTAGGCTTAAAACAAAGCGATGTATCTACATTATGAATTCTAGCATATTAATGAAAAGGCTTATGGTAGTTAATAAAGTTTGGCCATAACGACGCTCAGCAGTACATAATGAACAGTTCCTATGCACGTTGATAAGAGAACGCTTGTTTGCAAATACAAGATCCAATAACCTTTCATTAACGTTTAAAACGTTATTTATTTGAAAAATATTCGTCATATTCTCGTCATTTTCTTCTTTTAATTCCCTTCCTTTTTTATCGTAACTATGCAGCCTGAAATAAGCGTACATTCGAGAATATGTTTTTGAATATAAATTTCAACAGAAACTCTTTCAAAGCTGAGTAAACATTTCATTTCACTTTAAGTAAAAAAGTTTTATCAAATTCACTGAATGTGTAAAAAAACACAAAATTTCATGTGATAAGCCAAATAATATTATTTTTATTATTTTTATTATTATTTAGTATCGTCACCTCACATGCAAACGTACTTTACTAAAAAACATTCAACATTTACTTAAATTAAATTTAAATTTAAATTACCATGAAAAATTTCTTAAAAAATATGTCGTTCAGAGCCGACTTTAAACTGTAGGTCCCGCCACTCATATAATGACCAATTATGTATGTAAAGTTTTATAAAAAAATATTACAAACCACAATCTAAATCCATGCTCAACCATAACTGGCTTATCGGATAAATTGAACCGATCGTGGGAATGGACCACTTCAGCAAATTCTATTTAAATAGTTTTCGAAGAATATTTGAGAATAAGCCATTCGGTCAATTAGAAAGTCACTCGAAAAGAGTCTCTTTTTTAAGGTTCAATTCCATCGATAAGACCAATAAAGAAAAAATAAATGTTTCTATTGCCTATATGCTTTGACGTATGAACAAAATGGAAGAATTTGTTTTAAAATCATCATGGATGAGAATTATGTTTAGATTGCACAAAGAAAGCTTCACAGAGGTGTTAAGCCGATTGCTTTATTGTTGTAACAACAATAAAGGAATTATTCTTTTCAGAATTAAAAAATCTATTAAACAGTGCTCTGTTAAAGAAACAATCAATTTGGCAGTGTAACTGTCTTCAGTTAATCCCTAGATACGGTCTTTGATTTCAGAAAAAATACATTATCGTACATGCCTAACTAGCTGAGATTATCAAATTTGATCAAATTTAATTTTATTTTACCGAAAACCATTGTGGTAATAACAGTGACTTGCTTAGTAAAACCATACTTTTTATGATTATAATATTAAATAGAATCGTTTGCCTTTTAGGTGACGATATATATGCACTCTTCATATATAAATAAAACATTCTTAAGCCATCATTCAGTTCGAAATATTTATTCGTAGAGTTGAGTGTGTGAATGAAAAGAAATTGAAATTAAGAATGTTTCTTCGTCGAAAAATATTTGGTTTTTTATTTCATTTCATTGTGATACTTTCGATGTCGAATTTTGGGTTAGCACAGTTGGACGAGGTACGTTAATAAATATCAAACAATATGATGAAAAAAGTGGGTTCGGGAAATTTTGTAGAAAACGATAGGAAACCTAGATTTTTACAAATAAGAATTATAAGATGTTAAACAAATGATTGCTTGTGAAAACCAGAGGTTCATGGGCTCATATCGAATGAAAGTTTATTTAGGTCACTTTGTGAATACTTTTGGTCGTTCTTATCGTCCACCTGAAGGCAGAACATCAACAAAATTAATCCAATAACTCCGGTTTACGGCAAGACTATAACCAGAATTTATAAATTGATCAGCATTTACACTGCTCGCAGCTGAATGTTCAACATCAAACAAACATTTGACGCACAAACGTTTGAAATAGGAAATGCGCTTATGGTCAACGGACTACACTATTGTGACATGTTGTCTACTTATTTATTTATTTATTCATTCATTTATTTGTATTGTTAATGTGCGAGTGAATTTTTAATTTTTATGCATTCAAGGTTTATTACCGTTCAAACTGAATATTTGTTTATTGTCTCAGTATTATTAATTTTTTTTTATTGAGTTATGTTGTTCAAGAACATAAACAATTGCATTGTCTCGTATTTCAACTGTATGTGTCATCAAATAATGTAAAATTTATTTCAATTTTTCTATACTTCCGAGCGTGGGTAAATAAAACAGCAGCATTAGTCCAGTCAGCAAGCCTTTGTCTAAATTTGAACAAATTCCATCAGCATGTTTTATGGGAAAAATTAAAAAACTAATTTACATGGGAAAATGGTGATTTGGGTTTAATAAAAATACTTTGTTTGCAAAGGTTAAAAAAAATTATTTATTTGCTTAGTTATCACTTGTACTATCGAATCTTTAGAGCGGTGTTCACCATTTCATAGCACAATTGTGCAGAGAGAACTCATACGCGTTCATGTGCTTTTTGATTTAGTTGTCGATCAGACTGCGGCAAGAACACATGTGTGGCGGATGCTTTATCATTTTATTTCAGAATAACACTCAAAAAATATTTTATGTTAAAAATGTTCTATGTCATTATCTGAGCGGGTTTCATATTTTTTTTTTATTTTGTCGCATAGTATAATTTTTTTTAAATGCTTTGGAATGCTCGCTTTTTTAAACTTTTAATAAAAAATGGTTTTTTTATTTTTATTCTATTTTTATTTATCTAAAATTATTAAGCCAAAGATAGATAGCCTTATGTACATATGTATTCTCTCAACTTGAGTAAGAGAGAGTACTCACTTATACACAACCAAACAATTTTTGGTAACCCCTGCTTTAGTGAAACTTTTCAAATGGTACTCCACCGTCGTCTGTGTATATGTTCAGTTTAGAAGGCGAAGAAGTCTTACTGTTTGTACGCTCTACAAAGCCTTTTCACATGCATATACAGATTATTGATTTTTCGCTCTGTAAAAACTTTATAGGGTGCGCCCTTGAAAGTGCCATTAACAATCTTAAGATGTGCGTTTGTAGAGTCATGAGTGAAGATAAGTCTTTTCGATTATGAGTTATCGAATTGGCATGCGTTGATTCGATGAACGCGATGACAACCATGCATTTACAGAGGAAAAGTGTGAGTAAAATAATCAATAAATTCAGATTAGAAATGCATTCACTGATCGATAGTAAAGGGAAAACATTAAGAGTTAGGTTTAGATATGAAATTAGTTAGCAATACACAGAAATTCAACACTACATTCATTATGTGATATGATAATTCAATGTATTTTTCTTTCATCATGGAACATGCACTCTTAATTGAAATTATATAAATTTTTCAATTTGAATATCATTAGGCCTGAATTACTTAAAATTTTTAATTTTGAACTAAATTAGTTGATAAAATTATTTCAAAGTGCCGTGTAATAGCTTTACTGGAGCTTTACTCTTGTCAGTATCAGTGAAGTCATTTACTTGTTATTTTCATTTTTATTGTACTTGTAACAATGAAATCAACCCATTGAGTATCAATTGAAAATATTATTGTGGATCTACTACTATTTTATTTCGTGTTGTTGTGTATTATTGTAGGTTTCGAAATTTGCAAACATAATTTAAAATGTGGATGCTCTGGTAGTCTAGTGGATAGTGTGCTAAACTATTAGCGTGAGGGTGGTGGATACGATTCACACCAGAGACATTGATATGTGGCACTACACCGAGCTTATGGTCAAGTTACTCAGCTCGTATATAATTAAAATGTAATTTGTAATTGTATTGTGTGACAAAAATAACTCCTAAACTGTGTTGCCAAGATAGTGTTTTTACACACAGCAAATGTTTTTACATTTGCGAAATAAGTTCAGCTGATCAAAAATTGTTTATTAAGGTAGGTGCACACGTTGCAATGTGTTTCTGAAACCATGCAGCTTTCATTGTTGGAAGTGTGTGTAAGGTTTCACTTATAGATTTATTGTTGATTGCAGTGTGTGTATCAGAACATTAAACGTGAACGCGTAATGGTAAGAGTGTTGCATCGTGTGTACCTGCTATTATGTTCAGGAATTTTTGATCCTATTGATCCTTATTTAGACAGTTTTTGTATTTTGATGAAACAACAGTAATTAAGTATTTGGGTGTTCCGTCCTTCTGTGGTTGGTCAAATACGCTAGATGGATGGCAAAATACTAAATTAACGATCGGGCGATCTATCTCTGTAAAATTCTTAAGAATAAAATTGATTGTCTTCTGTATACAAATGCAAGAAATTCTTGTAAATTCTATGAACTGGTGATATCAAGTTATAAAAAGAATTACAAGATTAAACCGAATGCCTGTAAAACAGATTTTGTTTTCAATATTACAAAATGTCCCCATTATTTCCCTTAGACATTATTTTAAGTGATTTTATTTGTTTCTACGAAGAACGAATTAATTTAATTTATTTAAATTTGTTTCTAGTGTGACAAACTAATTATTGAGGGCGGCGCGAAAGCAGTGACAAAAATATTCTCGGACTTCAAAGAAATGAGGGAAACGATAAACGATTTGAAGTCAAGGTAAACATTTAAACTTAATCTGTATCAAATATTTTAACAAAGAAAATAAATTTGTATTATTTTTAGTATTCAAGAATGTTCCACTAGATCGAACACTTCTCCTGAGGGTGAGTTTATTTTGCTTTAATTATTTCAAAGTCATGAATATTTTTATTGTTCTTCACACAGATCTGGAATTCTTTGATATTCGTTATGATGTTTTACCCACAAAATGGTAAGAAAAACAATAATTTTATTCGATTCTAAGATGGTGTATTCAATTCTAAGGTACAATAGCTTACTGTAGTAGTGACGATTATTAGAATTTAATTGCATTAATATTGCATTTAAAGTACTAATTTGTAGAATACATTGTTAAAAAAAAACAATTTTTGTACCCCCTTTTTAACAACAGTTAACAACTATCAAATACACTTATATCGATAAACAAGTGTAGTATGCATAGTGTGCCACCGTTTACAACTCGATGAATCCATCAATAATTTGCTTTATTCGTTATTCTTCTTTACACTCCTGTTCGCGTACCAGTGTTGCAAAACTGAAATTTTGAAATGGCACTGAACTATAACTGAAAGAGTACTTTTTTGCACCAAATGGTATTTTTGTAAAAAAATACATACATAATTGGTCATTACAATCCTTTAATCAGAATTACGACCTAGTTGCTAACACCCCTTATTTTGTGTGTGTTAATTTTATACATGAATGGCGGGACCTACAGTTTAAAGTATACTCGGAACGTCAGATTTTTTGAAAAACTTTACATGGCAATTTTATTTACTCTCAGAGTGTTTGCAAGAAGGATGTCGAACAGAAAAATTAAGGACTTATTCGTAGTAATGTAACCGACGTTCGTTTTTAGCATATGAAAGCAATGCAAATGCTGACCAAAATTATATTACGGTTCGGGAAGCTTTTTCACTGCTTTTCGTGTTAGAAAAACGAATGTACGTTCCGTGGACTTTTGGATATCCAGGGGTAAAGCCTAATTCTACCTTTAGCATTACGTTCAACATGTTGCTAATATATTAATAGTTGAAAAGCGCAAGACATAAAATATGTAATAATAAAAAAGTACTGAAAGCTGTTGAATTTTTCAACACTGTCGCGTACACACTAAAAAATGTTCGGTAGATCTTTACAACGACGATCTTCAAACCACGACTGTTTTCTTCACACGCAACGCGTCTGCACACAAGACTGACTGAATTCTTACTACTGCTCGTTGCCTGCATTGTCTTGCCTTTTTATATGCCCACGTAATAAGTCTGATGAAGATTCTTGAAGTCGAACGTTCGGGGTTTCGCCTTCTCGAGAACTCTATCGCGACTTCATTGTTATGTATTTTGGTTACGTTTTTTTGTTGTGCGTTCTCGCTTACTTGTCTAACCCTTTTTCTTTCATACTGATGTTGTTGGTTTATTTGTAACATGTTCGTTGTATTTGTTTGTGTAGCTTTTGCACATTTTAATGTTTAACGATGTACACAATACGATATTGAAAGTAACTTTTTTAATTTATTTTATTTCCTTAAGCGTCACTGAAATTTTACCAAAAAATTGTGCCGAAGCAACGGCATGCACTCGTCGCAGTGGTATTTACAAAATATTAGTCACGCAGCACAGTAATGAACCGTTTTATGTTGAATGTGATGCAGAAACTGAAGGTGGTGGCTGGATTGTGATACAAAGTCGAGAGGATGGTACCGAGGACTTCTATCGTAATTGGGAGGATTACGAGGAAGGATTCGGAAATGTTGATGCTGAACATTTCATTGGATTGAAAAAACTTTACCCTCTAACAAATTTACAGGGACGACAGGAATTGTTAATTGTAATGAGGGATGTGAATCATACAAGAGCTTTTGCCAAGTATGATGGGTTCTGCATAGGCGATGGAACGGAATTGTATAAATTGAAGAAATTGGGAAATTTTTCGGGAACTGCTGGCGATTCATTAGGCTACCATTTGGGTATGAAATTTTCAACTAAAGATCGTGACAACGACATTGATTCTGGAAACTGCGCGAAGGCATATACAGGGGCATGGTGGTATAAAAGTTGTCACTACAGGTAAGTTTGTTATTTTAATGTGATCCTAACGAGTTCAATACTATTTTTCTGGTTTCTTAATCAACTTTGCTAAGGGTATTAATTGGCATGCATTTAGAGGTCATACGGCGTCTCTTAAATATGTAAAAATGATGATACGAAGACGTAGAATTAATTCCTTAATGAAATAATTTGAATAATATTTTTATAATAATTTGTATACAAAAATATTACAATAAAGAGTCGAAATTGAATACGAAATTGCCAAATGAGCACACAAATTATGCATCCGGCACTGTTACTCCAAAGGAATGAAATTTTCTAAGGTTGTGTGAAAATTGTCCAAGTGTTATCGCCCTACAATTAAACAATGCTACAACACCGTGCTACTTGATGAACATCTATTGATCCCCCGAAGTACAAAATACATGAATTTTCTTAAAGCTTTTCATACTACACAATAGTATCGTAGTTAACCCTTAACGGTTACTGTCCGTCGAATCGACGAAGATCATTTACTCTTTATCTTTTATTTTCGACCAAATTTCGCTCTCTTTTTCAACAACATTAGTTGATAACGAAAGCTTGCAGTGAACAGACGTAAACAGTTTTTTTTTACATTGTTCGTCGATTCAACGAAGAGTAACATTAATGTACAAAAATGAAGAGTAACCGTCCAGGGTTAAGATAATATTACGTTGCATAGCGACAGCGCCTTATGTAAAGATTTTTCAGGAGTTTTCATTTTTATTATTTCTAGAGTGTTTCATGTGTTTTCGTGCGCCGAGTAAGTAAATAATTAACACCCACTGTCGTCGGCTAATGGATTTCTGCAATTATGAATTTTGTTTGGATTTTCTAGTAATTTAAAAAACTAATATAATAATATAAGGAAAGACTATAAACGCAATTAAAATAAAGAGAGAGGAGCATATACAGTAATAAGGCCTACCTGCACACTTCGCATGATTAAATTCAATTTTACAAAGTGCACTTGGTTTAGGATTTGACGATAAACAATCATCCACAACTCCGTGTTTAACATCAGAAGCTTATGCACAGTTCCGTGTTACTATTACAAACAGAAAAATAAAATATGAATTGCGCTCTCCGTCAAAGGATTACGAAATCGGAACGTTTGTTTACAACTTTTTTTGTAAATTATTGATAACATGGATGCAATTTATTGTGAATGATTAAACAGTATGAAAAAGGAATAAATTTTTAAAGTTTACAAATTACTCCGATTGGTTAGTAGCATTGTGTTATGATTTCCTTAATGTTTGTTTGGGTTATGCTGCTTGAAGCTAAGCTACGGAATAGTCTCATATTTAAACTGTAGATCGAGTCAGACAATAGCAATCTTTAATTTCGTGAGTAATATCTGGTAAGTTGACAAGTGCAACAGTGCATCGATTACTAAAAGATTTTTGGAATTTAAACTGAAGGAACTGTGCGTGGATTCGAAGCATAAACTGTCATTAGTCGATAGAGAGAGTCAATTACATTTAACTCACAGACACTTGAATTACTTTCTGCGAAGGGTGTTCATGTTTTCGATTTTGTTTGCGTTTCAGATTGGTTTTTGGTAAACATAGGCAGCAAAACAAACACGTGAACTATTTTATGTGCGGATTTCCAAAATTTATAAACTTAATCATCCGTATTGTAAATAACTTTTAAAAAAAATTCCTTGAAAATTTAAATTCATGTTGTAGAGCTTTGTATTTTTCTATCCGTTTTAGAACTGACAATATGAAAAAAGTGTTATTGATTGTGGAATGTTCATAATTCTGGATATTCCTATTTTTTGCGAGTTTAATGAATTGAGTCCGGAAATGCATTCACTAACTAATATAACCAAACAGAAAGAGAGGAAGACCAAACAATGTGACGATTATACACTGAAATATTTCCTTCAGCATTCTTCCGTGGTATATCATTGAAGACGATTTTAAGATTTTAAGGTTTTAATTAGAAAATCTTCCTAAAATGCGTATTTAAAGCAAATGAAATGCAACACTACATTATACGATATGTTATGAGAATGGATTTGTCTGCTGTAGAATGTATTTATCATCTGTAAGGCAATCTTGTAAGAATTTACAAGAATTTCTTTTGGTGTCTGTAGCTAAAATTTTATAGCAAATGCAAATACATTGAACGAAATGGTTTAGAAGATAACATAAATTGCCTGTCGCTTCCTTATTTAACATATAAAATAATTTCGGTATTTGATAGTGTTTGATTAGAAATTTGATCAAAAATTAAATACCGTTTCATTATATCTGGAACGAACTGTATTAAAATAATTATTTGCCACTCTGATCGATACAATTTTGCGTCAATTTTCTGAACGAATATATGGAATATAAATTTACACCATCAGGTATGGGCTATTTGATCGATGCATCAAAACATTTAAGATAAGCTCTTTCAGTTTTCGTTTTAATTGAATTAAATTCTTCAATCTCTTTATTTGGTGACAATAAAGACCCTGTATGAATAATAGATAGATGCAGAGAAAGAAGATAATCAATTCATTGTAGTTGGACTGCACTTTCTTATAAATTAATAAATCCACGGTGTTCTATCATGACTTTGCTTTAAGAAATCTGCTGATAGAAAACAATGTGGCGGTAATCTACAATCGATCATTCAGTGTAAAATTACCAGAAATTGAATTTCCTGAAATCAGCTTACATAGAAACCGATATGATCTTCATTTCAATTGAGCTTTGCTTACAACTCGTAACCTTTAACGATTTATTACAGCACTCTGTAGCTGAAACAAATTTTTTACTTACTTAATGAAACGACATTGTTGGTTGAAAACCTTCAAAAACTAAGTTGGATTGTTCGAAAACATTTCTTCATAATTTTTAAAAAAAAATAATTTGAACTCGGCTAATACAACATATTTGATGATTAGAATTTAAGAAATGTATAATTTATTAGAAAAGAGGTCGTAACTAATATTACTGTATTAAATCTATTCGAGATATTAGACATGACCTGTTGTGATTACTTATTTGATGATCGTTGTTTTCGTTGAAGATTTAAATTTTCTTTTGAGGATTTGAAGTTCTTGTATTTATTGCTGTGGTAATGCTTTCTTCATTGGCGATCACCCTAAATATTGTTACGCAAATCAAAACGACCTAATATCGTTTAACATTAAAAACGATAAACAAAAGCCACACAATACAAATACACACTAACACTAAGAATACAATGAACGTGTTGATTATCTAAAGCTGCGCACACACATATGTACAACGAACCTGCTACCAACAACAACATGAAATGAAGTAAACCAGCTACGACAAATATGTAATAGACAACATAAGCAAAGAACACAAACAACAATGTACTAGCAATAGAGTTCTCGAGAAGGCGAGAGCGAGAACCTTACACATCGAGAACGTTCATCATACTGATTAAGTGCGTGCGGAAGTGCCTTGTGTGAAGTTGCGTGTGAACAAAATAAGTCGTGGTTGTAAAGATCCAGTGAATAATTGTGCGAACTAGTAAAGTGAATAAACAGATTATTATTGTTGTATCGGTAAGTTGTATACGGTGGCACACAAAAGTAGTGTAGAGAATAAAGAGAGTAACTGAAATTAAACACATTTATTTTTCCTTTGTTTGCAATTAACGAACTCATATTTAAACATTTTTAAAAACGTAAAAACGTAACAATATATTAAAAAGATATCTAAAATGAAAATAAGTCGCTCTAGACATCGGCCGTTTAATTTTCATGATTAAGAGAGAGTTCTGATATCTGTATTGATCTTACTTTTTGTACGAGAGCACATTCAACTGATACAGTCAGAGATTCTTTGAAAGATGTAAACCCAGAATCTTGACTATTCACTAGAATTAGTATCACAAACAATGATAAGATAACATTAGAAACTGTATGCTGGGCCGTTAGGACATAAATTCTTCTTACTCAGTGTAACTAATATACCATTGAAGAAACATCCGTTGATGCTCAATTGATACCTTGGTAGACCACATGGTTTCCTAACTGGCAACTGGGGAAGTCTCAAAAGAAATCCATCGTTGGTTCAGAGTTGATCACACTAATCACTTGTTGATCACACTAATCAATTTGGGGACATTGAAAGTCTCTTCAAATAAGGAAACTGAGTGCATCATTATTACAGAATCCAATAATTATTATGACACCCTGTGACGCGGCAGTTACAATCTACAAAAGCTTTTAGTATTTCAAAAATGTGTTCATTGTTTGTCATTTAGTACCTACTTCTCACTCAATTTTAACTTGAACAGATTCTGTTCTACTGTTTCGACAAAAGTGAGATCGTGTTGGGCTAAATAAATACCCACACTTCGTAGAGACTATATCAGCAACAACAGCAATAATCTCTTCTATTGTTTTTAACAACATCATTAAGAGCGAAAAGTTCATGAAAACTTATGAAAACAGTGTTAATGTGTGCGTATAAGTGATATTTAATTGTCATCAATTAAATATTAATCATACGCACAAAGTATATTCCATGTAGAATGGATGTTTAAAGGAAGAAAATTTAAAAGATTTTTATCGACCACAACAATAACAACCATAAAAATCGTTCAACATGATTTTCGAATTTTAAATAAAGTGGTCCTCCCCCTCTCCATTTTTGAAGTCGCCAACTTCACCCCTGGAAATGGAAAAATATAACAGGAAGGTCAAGCCGCGCCGTCATCTAGCGGGGACAGAGATAGGAAACAGCGATTTGCACGGTACCCCACCACTACATTAAATAGTCGGAAGGCGTTGTTGTTAGGCAACGACAGAATGAAGCCACATTATTCTAGGGCTACAACAGACCAATTATTCTCTTAACTAGAACAACAAAAGGATTAAAGAAATGAAAATAAGGCAGAAATTCTATATTCTATATTCTATAATATGATGAATGCTATCCCTTGTATTTAGTAGAATATCCCTTAAGGTCAAGCACTCCATTCAACCCATTTGTAATTGAATATACAACTTTAGTCCTTTCTGGTGGCACCGTGAGCAAGTTTTTCGCTTGACTTTTGTTTGAGGTTTAGCAATTACGTAACCGTTCTTTCAAATGATCTCCTAAATACTCTCCTGAAGTCATATCGGAAATTTCTGCAAGAGTATTAAGCCTGTGGTGACTTTTTTCTCAAAATATTGTTACGTTTTTAACTTTTTAAAAACGTTTAAATATTAGTTCGTTAATTGCAAACCAAGTAAAAACAAATATGTGTTTAGTTTTTCTTAGATTACTACAACGTAACGATACAACAATGATTTGCTTGTACACTATTATATTTCACACTTCTGTCCGCGTTAACACTAAGAACTGTTCGTTAGATCTTCTCTGCTTACAACCTTTTTGCAAGCAATACCACTTGTACGTTCAAACCGCAACCCGTCTTCACACAAGACTGACTGAATTAACACTGACTGATGCCTGCTTTGTCCAGCCCTTTTATAGTCCGTCACAACGAGTCTAACGAACATTCTTGAAGTTAAAGGTCCGTGTTCTCGCCTTATCGAAAGCTCTGTTGCTAGTACATTATAGTTTGCGTACCTTGCTTATGTTGTCTATCCTTTTTTCTCACATATTTGTCGTAGCTGGTTTACTTCATTTTATGTTCGTTGTATATATGTCTGTGTGTGCAGCTTTAGATAATCAACACGTTCATTGTATTCTTAGTGTCAGTTTGTATTTGTATCGTGTGTATTGTGTTGGTGTAGCTGGTAGCTTTTGTTTATCGTTTTTATTGTTAAACGATATTAGGTCGTTTCGATTTATGTAACAATATATTAGGCCTTTGAATTTTAAATTTACTCAGTTTTATAATAAAACAGAAATAAATTAATAAAATAAATATAAAAACAATAAATTTTTATACAAACTTTTGTCTAAAATTCATGAAATTGCTAAAATATATTGGAGTACTAAGACTTTTCCTGTCCACTGTAGATTTAAGTATTTTTCATTCTCGCTCTTAAACAAGAAAAACAAAAAAAATTTAAATTGTAACAAAATTAACAATCGCTCGCCATAGAAAACATCAATCGAATAAAATTAATCTTACAATTAACAGTGTAGGCAAAAAAAGAAATCTGGAAACAATTTTAAAAAAGTGGACAATAATATGCACCTAAAAGTATGAATTTTAAAAGAGATTCAAAGCTCCTCAATCATTTTTTAGTTCATTTCATTATTTAGATTATATGAAAGTACCAAAATATGTATTTTTTTTTGTTTGCTTTTGCAGTGTCTATCAAACACAGAATATGTGTGTGTTTTCAAATAAATTTAAAACTTAAACCTCTTGACCCCTTATGCTGAAAATTCCAAAAAATATTTTCTTATCGCATTTATGTATCACAAAAACAAATCAACAAAGTATTTTAAAACTGGAGTCGTTAGTTCAAATTTGACTTGATAAGCCAAATAAGATTATTTTTCTTTTTATATATCGTCGCCTAAAATGCAAATGGCCAATATTGATTCGAAAGTATTTCAGCAAAACAAGCTTACAATGTTCACAAATTAATTTGGATTTCTCTGACAAAAAATAGTGATTTTATAAAAAAAAGAAAAACAATGCCTTCAAGGAGAAAAGTGCTTATAAGCTTATAACGTGAGCAGATCTGTCAAAACGTTAGTAAATTACATTGCATTGTCAATTGTAGGTACATCATATTCGCTTATAAGAATATTAAATGCAAGTATTTGTTTTCAAACTATCGTGATGAGACTTGTGCTGAGATTGCACAAAGAAACCATCATGGATATGTCTAGCCATTATTTGCTTTATATTTACGACACACGATATTTTAAATCATTTTTTTTTTCGTGTTTAAATATTTGGGCCAGATCCACAAATTTCCAATAAAAAAAAGAAAACTTAATTTTGATGTCAGAAAAAATATTACTATAGAGACCTCACTAGCTGAGATTATCAAATTTGATCAAATTTTACTTTATCTTTATCAGAAACCAATGTGTTAGTGTCCGTGTTTTTCAAATAATATTAATGACGATGACGCTGATTAAAATCGTATTTTTTATTTGCATAATGTTAGATTAGGCCATTTCCATTTTAGATGACTACATGCATTCGCACACTTACTTTTCATATATAATTTAAAATTTCTTAAGCGATCATTCAGTTTGAAATGTTTATTCGTTTAGTTAAATAAGTTAATTAAAAGAAATTTTTCAATCGAAAATGTTCCATCTTCAGAAAATATTTGGATTTTTATTTAATTTGTTCATCATATTTACGATGTTGAAATTTTGTTCAGCACAGTTGGAAGAGGTAAGTGAATAAATAACAAACATTGTCCGTCTTATTATCAGAGAAAATAGTTCATTTCTGATTTATTTGTAACGCATGAGTAAGAATTTCTTAAAACTGAACAATGGTCTCGAAACATTCGGTATTCATGAGATAGCATGGAATGACCATAAAATTCATATTTTCACGTGTAACCACTTGTTGTTTAACTTGATAAAATTGTGCTTTAAAATAAATCATGAAAGTTACTTGAAGTTTTGTTCTTGTTTCTTCTATTGAAATATTTAAGGCGATTAGTTTTAAGAAAATTCAGATGGACTCCGTATCAATTGAAATGCTGATGGAATTTTTGGATTATAAGTTCGAAGTCAGTGAATTATCATTTTGCAGGCAATAGCAAATGGGTCATAAGAAAATTCTTCACCTTGTATCCTTGTGCTAACCGATCGGGTTTAGTCAAAATCGCAAAATAAAAGTGGAACTAATTGCTCGTCAATTGAATTTATTGTTTAAGAATTTTCTTTTGAGGAACCCGATTTTCTTCAGATAGCAAAGTTTTCGTTAATTGCGGACAATTAATACTTGAAGTAATGCTAAAGCATAAAGTAACGTAGATTTTATATTTGTGAAGGAAAATATTCGAATTGAATTCATGTCTATTAACGCGTAGAGCCTTTGTCTTTTTAACGCCCTTAAAATACATATCAATGTCGGTCGCTATATGAAGAATTTTAAGGGCCTAAAAACAAATGCTACGGACGTTGTTATTTATTATTTTGTTCGCTCATATACATATATGTTCCTCTTACTCCTCTAGGGATAATAGGGCCGTTCACTCATAACGTTTATTTATTTTTTATATTTCTATTTAAGTCGTCTAATTACACAGGACTACAAATATTTAAAATTATTAATAGCCCAGGATCCTGATAATGAAACTAATTCACACCACAAAATCACACCATTGCCTTAAATGTAAAAAACGTACAGATTTTGTATATATTCAAGTGAATACTACCAAAGAATATGGATATAAAGAATGCGCATCATGTAGAAGTAAAATTTCTTATTTCTTATTTCTCTCACCAAATTTTTTTTTAAAATCATTTCTGTGTGAGTGGAGAGGAAGACAGAAGGAAAATGAACACAAACAAAGAGCGTAACAATGTGTTGCTCTCATCGAACGTATGTACAAGTGTATGTATTCTTGTGTTTTTTGATTTAATTGTCGATCAGACTGCGACAAGAATACATGTGCTGCGGATGCTTTATCATTTTATTTCAGAATAACACTCGAAGAATAGTTTGTGTTAAAAATGTTCTATGTCATTAGCTGGGCGTATTTCATTTTTTTATTTTGTCTTATAGTATAATTTTTTTAAATGCTTTGGAATGCTCGTTTTTTTTTTTCTTTTAAAAAAAATGGTTTTTTATTCTTTTTATTTTTATTTATCTAAAAAACATAGCCTAATTTTTAAGCCAAAGATGGATAGCTTTATGTTCTTTTAATAATAAAATCGATCTTTTATTTTATTTTTATTTATCCAAAATTATTAATTATTATTATTATTAATTATTATTAATTATTATTAAATTAAAGATAGATAGCTTTACACATGTATGTTGATGAAATGAAAATAAAAATAGAGTATATTACTGACACTTTTATATGGCTGTAAATAAATAAATTCTCTCAACTTATTTTTTCTCTCTCACTCACTAATCCATAACCATAGGCATGTGTTAACCTAGAGGAAAATTGTTAGTAATAATGTCAAGTCTACTTATTAACACAATGATATGTATATGTGATCGGAAAATATAGAAAAATTGTACTGCACTAAGACACTAAGACACCGTATTTAACTTGGCAAGTATTCTTCCAAAAATCGAAATCATTTCTCGTTGATATTAGTGAATACTACTGTGATATTTCTTTGGGTGTATCATTGAAGTCTGAAAAAAAGCGACATGAACCTTCTTCTTTAAAAACTGACAAGATTTTTACGCTCTTGTTAACGAACATTCTTGATGTTTGTGTCCTATGTGTGTAAAAAGCCGAAGATGTTCTTAACCTGAGGGTCATTGGTGCCGACGTCTGTTTTTAACACCAGAAAAATAAATAAAAAAGTGGTCAAACAACAAAAACGCACGATGAGAACAACGCATGATGAGAACAACGCATTGTTACGCTCTTGGTTTCTGTAACCTTCCCTTCTATCTTTCCCCCCGCGTCATGAAATATTTTTGAAAAATATTCCAAAATATGTTAAAATGCACATTCTTTATACTTTATTTTTTTTGATACTACGTTGCAGATTAATTAATACTCCTTCACACCAAAAGACAATGTACAAGAAAGATTAGAGTAAGTCAAATGCAACAATCGTTGGAATAAGTGGAACAATGTACTCCGATCGAACGAAACCAATCTCACTTCAAATAGAATCGAAAACCCTATCCATATCGTCAACCAATTAAATCGAATACACACAGAAGCTAATTGATTGGATGTCTTGATAGTCTACTTGTCAGTGTACTCAACTAAGAGTGTCGTGGTCGAGGGTTCGATTACCAATTGTAGTTCTGGCTAGATAATTAAGTACTCTAGTAATGGTCCAATATTCCAGATTAATGGCAAAATTACCGATGCTGATGCAGGATGACAATAACAAAAGTTTTACTGAATTACTAAATTAACGAAAATGGAGTGACCTTCTCAATCGTGCCATCTATCTCAGTAAAATTTTTAAAAATAAAACTGTCTGTCTTCAGCCTACAAATATGAAAAATTCTTGTAAATTCTATGAACTGGCGATATCAGGTTATTAAATAGTTAAAGATATCGATGCATTTAAGACTATCAAAATTGAAGTTGCCGTAGTCTAGTAGGTAGTGTGTTGGCTTATTAGACGCAATGCCATGGTTCAAACCCCAACTCAGACATAAAAACGAAAATATGAACAAATTTCTTCGGCGATTTCCTCTTAGCAGATTTCTGGCAAAAGCTCTGAGAATAAATAAAATTGGCATGAGAAGTTTCTCAAGAGTCGAATTTAAAGTGCAGGTCCCGCTACTCATGTATAAAATTAACACACACAACACGAATGTTGTGAGAAGATGGGTCCATAATCATGACTGAAGGGTTGTAATGGCCAATTATTTATGTATGTATGTACGTATGTATGTAAAAATGAAGGGGATTAAAGCCAATATTTGTAAAATATGTACATTCTAATTTCAAAACTGTAAAATGTTCCTGTTATATCGTCCAGATATTATTTTCAAAGATTTTATTTACTTCTACGAAGTATGAAGACGGTTGACTATTTCTTATGGTTTCTCCTGCTAACAACTTCAAGATCCTTCAGAGTAGAATACCTACATCGTTGTTGGGGTGCTACTTTTACTTCTTCCACCACAGTGTGTGTTTGAATATAATTATCTCCAATGGAATCTACCACTACATCTGGCAACTTTAATTTCGTTTCATTTTCAGTGTGACAAACTAAGTATTGAGGGTGGTAGGAAAGCAGTGACAAAAATATTCTCGGATTTCAAAGAAATTAAAGAAACGATAAGCGATTTAAAGTCAAGGTAAACATTTAAACTTAATCTGTATCAAACATTTTAACAAAGAAAACAAATTTGTATTCGTTTCAGTATTCAAGAATGTTCCAATGGATCGAACACTGCTCCTGAGGGTGAGTTTATTTTGCTTTAATTATTCGAAATCATGAATATTTTTATTTGTTCTGCACATAGATCTGGAATTCTTTGACATTCGTTATGATGTTTTACCCAAAAAATGGTAAGAAAAACTATAATTTTATTTTATTTTAAGATAGCACAGCTCATTGTAGTAGTGATGATTATTAGAATTTAATTGCATGGATATCGCATTTAAAATACTAAGGGCCATTATTACAACTTGCCGTTAAATTTGGATTAGTTAAAGGTACCTTTAGCTAAAGGAAACCGTAAAGTTACCTTTAACTTATTTTCGTTATTACAACTTACAGATAAAATTTTTCAAAAATATGGCAGTGCCGAAGCAATGTCGATAAAACTGCTTAAATTAAACAAATTTTTTTTAACTCAGTGGCAACGACGGGCTTCGTTTTTTTTTTGTTGTATTTGCTCGTTTTGTTTACATTTGAAGTTGCCGTATTGAAAGTAATATATAATATGGCAATTTCAAAAATAAACTTAACTTTAAAAGCTACCGGCAAGATAATCGTCCCTTTAGCTTAACTCCCACTTATATCTTATTGGGTAATCATAATAATGAAAAACAATTTATCTACACGTTAAAATCCTTCCTTTAGTTAACGGCAAGTTGTAATAGTGTCCCTAATTTGTACATGTACGATGTCCCGTTCAAAAACGACTCAAGTCAAAATTATAATTCTCATAAAAAAAAAATAAAAAAATGTTTCTGATCAAAATAAAAAGAGTTTAAAGCCGAAATTTCGTACCCCTTTTTAACTACAGTTAACAAGAATCAAACATACTTTTATCGATTAACATGTTATATTGTGCATAGTTTATGCCCCCCGAAAAATTAAAATTTTCAGTTGAGCCACTATTGGACTAGGTGTGCGGTATACGCATATGATTTAGAAGTTCAACGATTAAACCTCCTGTCAAATTAAAACAACAATTTGTTTATTTTAAATAAAATACGATATAGAAAGCATTTTTTTAATTTTTTATTTTATTTTTTATTTTATTTCCTTAAGCGTTACTGATGATATTTTACCAAAAAATTGTGCAGAAGCAACGGCATGCACTCGACGCAGTGGCATTTACAAAATTCTAGTCACACAGCACAGTAATGAACCGTTTTATGTTGAATGTGATGCAGAAACTGAAGGTGGTGGCTGGCTGGTGATACAAAGCCGCAAAGACGGCGCCATAGATTTCCATTGTAATTGGAGGGATTACGAGGAAGGATTCGGAGATCTAGAGGGTGAACATTTTATTGGTTTAAAAAAACTTTACACCCTAACGAATATCCAGGGACCACAGGAATTGTTAGTAGTAATGAAGGATGTGAGTTATGCAGGAGCTTTTGCCAAATACGATGGCTTCTCTATTGGTAACGAAACGGAATTGTATAAATTGAAAAGGTTGGGCTATTTTTCGGGTACTGCTGGGGATTCATTAGCCCACCACTTAGGTGTAAAATTTTCAACTAAAGATCGTGACAACGACATTGATTCTCGTAATTGCGCGGAGATTTGTACTGGGGCATGGTGGTATACACATTGTCATCAGAGGTAATATTTTTTTTAATGTGTTTCTAATGAATTCAATATTATAGTTCTGGTTTCTTAATCAACAACAGTAATCTCAATGGTAAATATGGCGACAATACTCATGGTAAGGGTATTAATTGGCATGCATTTAGAGGTTACACGGCTTCCCTTAAATATGTAAAAATGATGATACGAAGACGTAGAATTAATTCCTTAACGAAATAATTTGAATAATTTTCTTAAAATAATTTGTTTAAAAAAAATATTACAATAAAGAGTCGAAAATGAATAAGAAATTACCAAATGAGCACACAAATTATGCATCCGGCACTATTACTCCACAGGAACGTGTTATAGCTCTACGATTAAAAAATGCTATTTCACCGCGCTACTAGCCGGTGATCTTTTTATAGTCCTTACTTTGAATGACAACAAGTATTTTTTTAAATTTTTGCTTTCATATTATTTTTCTTTTTTTTTCATAGACAAGTAAGTAAATAATTAAGTACATAATTAAACTCCACTGTCTATTCAATTAATGTATTTCAACAATTGTGAAAATTATTGGGTTTTTAAAAAATTAAAAAAACTAATACAAATTCAAAGTCGCTGTAGTCCAGTAGGTAGTGTGTTGACTCAGGTTTAGGTTTAGGTTAGAGGACGTGTACTTGCCGATTGAGACGAGTACAGTTCCCGGAGGTCATGTTGACCCATAGTACAACGTCCTAAAGGGGATAATAGAGAAGATAGGGAAAAAGGAGAGGAAGCTGGAAAGGTAGAGGTGTGTTGACTTAATAGACGTGAGGCCTTGGTTAAACTCCCAGCTCAGATGTCTCCAACAAAACGGAATACGGAAAAATATTTCTTATACGACTTCCTCTCAGCAGATTTCTGGCAAAACCTGTGGGAGTAAATAAACTGGCATTAAAAATTTCACTTTCTCCAAAAATCTGTCATTCGGAGTCTGTCTTTATCAAAAATCAGGTCCTGCCACTCTTTTATAAAAATTAACACACACAACATAAGTTGTGTGAGAAGCTAGATCGTAATCCTAACTAAAGGGTTGTAATGGCCAATTATATATGTATGTATGTATGTATGTTATGTTATGTAATAATCAATTTATCAGTTGAAAGTCCGTACGCTTAAAACAAAGCGATTCAGATACATTATGAATTTTATCATATTCAGAAAAAGGCTTCTGGTAATTAATAACATTTGGTCATAACGACCCTCAGCAGTACATAATGAACAGTTCCTATGCACATCGATAAGAGAACGCTTGTTTACAAATACAAGGTCCAGTAGCCTTTCATTAACGTTCAAAACGTTATTTATTTGAAAAATATTCGTTGTGATGTTAAAAAATCACATGACCGTTCACGTGAAGTAATGGGTATCAAAAGATGTGCTACATCCAAGCAAATCCAAGACAGTGTTGGAATATTAAAATTTCTCCAATCAATTAAGTAATCAACTGGTCTCAGTAGATTAATAATGGATTTAATAAGCGAAGAATGCAATTCATAATCTTGCGCACACGAATTGGAAGGTATACATACATACTATATATAGTACGTTATATGGGATATAGAAAGAAATGCCTTACGAAGGACTTACATTAAATTGTTTATTTTGCCTGCTATTGTTTTTAAAAACGTACCACATTATTTTCTCCTTTTAATTCTCTTCCTTTCTTATTGAAACTATGCAGCCTGAAATAGGCGTACATTCGAGAATATGTTTTTGATTGTAAATTTCAACAGAAACTCTTTCAAAGCTGAGTCATCAGTTCATTTCACTTTAAGCAAAAAAGTTTTGTCAAATTTACTGAATGTGTACAAAAAAAAAAAAAAAATTTCATGTGATAAGCCAAATAATATTATTTTTATCGTTATTTAGTATCGTCACATCACATTTACTTTTTTACAAAGTTATTGGTTTATTAAATGCCTGATTGAAATTTTATCTGAAAAGTGTCTTGTGACTCTCTATCGAAAATTATCATACATACATACATAACAGGTCATTGCAACCCTTCAGTCAGGATTACGGCCTAGCTTCTCACACCACTCATGTTGTGTGTGTTAATTTTTATACATTAGTGGCGGGACCTACAGTTACAAGTCCACTCCGATCGGCAGAGTTTTGAGAAAATGTTCATGGCAATTTTTTATTTAATCTCAGAGTTTTTGCCAGAAATCTGCGGAGAGGAAGTCGCCGAAAGAAATATTTTTTCAAATTTTGGTTTTGATGTCTGACCTGGGATTTGAACCGTGGCCTTCCGTCTAATTACACACCACCTACTACACTACGGCGACTACCAAGAATTTAGTTTAGCTAAATTCCAGAATATTTTTCAATATATTTATTGGTGTTCTGCAATAGCACCACGACAGAAATTCATCATAAAAAAATTAAAACACACCAGATCAGTGACAGTGTCATCAAACTCAGATTTACATTTTATTGAAAATTGTTTTCATACACGCATAATAGCAACATACCAAAAGTCTGATATGTAAAGTTTTTTGTCTGCTTATGCTTGGTTTTCAGTTTCATAAAAATTAGAAAATTCTTTTGAAATTCTTTATTTATTTATTTTTTTTATTTTTTTTTTTCTTGTTTTTATTTTATAAAGTAAATCTTAAAAAATTATATTCAACACTATATTTGATATCTCGAGTACAACCAAATAAATAAGAGAGAAAAAAAGTACAACTTTTCCACTGCGTCCCTAAATAACTGCAATGATTACGTTTTAAAGAATGAAATGGTATTTCATTCGTTCATAATGTCACACACTCTTATAGAAATTTTTGAAACCAGCTTTTAAAGTACACAGTTTTGTTTCATTTTCAAAATGTATTTTCCTTCACTGCCGGTCTTCTGTTACAAAAAATCATATACAGTGGACAGCAAAAGTCTTAGTACGGCAATATAGTTTGACAAAAAAGTCCACACAGACTTAATACTCTTGCACAAAGCCCCGATATGACTTCAAGAGAGTATTTAGGAGATCATTTAAAGAACGGTTACGTAATCGCTACACCTCAAACTAAAGTCAACCGAAAACAGGTTTGATCAAACTAGAGATGAGCGATATTTTCAAAACTGTGATTTAATCACGGTGATTGATAATTCACTGGTAACTACAGTGATTGAAATTGCCAAATAACAGTTATTAATAATGTCGTTCTTTCAAAATTGTTAGATACTCAAATTTATTTGATTTTATTTTGAGCGAGGCAGAATTACTATTAGATGATGCTGATTATTTACTTTTGTAATATATAATATAATATAATAACATTGATGACACCACTTTGATTTTGTTTAGTAGTCTTGTCGTAATATGTATCTTGTTGCCTCTTTCTTACGACTTAATAAAATACGTTATTGTCATTATTGTTTTCTTCTGGAATAATGTGATCACAATCACTGTTTTAAAGAACAGTGATTAACAAATCACGTTCACTGAGAACAACGTTCTTCAAAAATCACTGGATCGCTCATCTCTAGATCAAACCTATATCACAAAATTAACCACCGCTTTCCACAGCAAAATTTTTTTGAAATGAAGACCATCTTACCGTTGACAGAGTGTACAAAAGAAGAAGTCTGAAAAAGGTTTAAAAAGAGGATTATTTTTACACTTAAAGGAATGAATTTTAAAAAGAAATTTAAGGCTGTCAATCCTATTTTTAAAATAAAACACCAAAAGCCTCAATTTTTTTAGCTCATTTCAGTATTTAGATGATATGAAGATGCCAGAATATATTTTTTTTTTTGTTTGCTTTTGCAGTGTCTATTAAACACAGGATATGTGTGTGTTTTCAAATAAATTTAAAACTTAAACCTCATGACCCATTATGCTGGAAAGTCCAAAAAATCTTTTCTTATCGCATCTATGTACCATAAAAACAAATCAACATAGTATTCTAAAACTCGAGTCGTTAGTTCAAATTTAATTTGATAAGCCAAATAAGATTATTTTTTTTTACATATCGTCACCTAAAATGCAAATGGCCAATATTGATTCGAAAGTATTTCACCAAAGCAAGCTTATAATATTCACAAATAAATTTGGATTTCTCTGACAAAAAATAGTGATTTTATAGAAAAAAAAAACAATGCCTTCAGATCTGACAAAACGTTAGTAAATTACATTGCATTGTCAATTGTAGAAACATCATATTCGCCTACAAGAATATTAAATGCAAGTATTAGAGTTGTATCTTAAAGCGGTTGTGATTTTATGCACATGTTACAGGAGATATATGATCTGTTCGGGTAATGAGTACAAGGAAAATGACATAAGAATTGTATCCTTGTTACCCAATATTCTGAAAATATTTAAAACCTTTAATTATTGTGAACTCGAAATTATCAATGTGACTCATATTTGTGCTTCATATAAGCAAATAAACCCTCTCAGGAGTAATTGAAAAACCATCGAAGTGATATTCACAAATTGAGATCTGACGTGGAACCTGATTTTGAGGATGAAAAAAATATGAATCGAATGCTAGCTCATCTTATTATAAAATTAAGGTGACGATTATGAATGGCATCTCGATTTTAGTTGCGTTACCAGTTGCCAAATATGCTACTACAAACGGCAACTGACAACCTACATTTAGCAGCAATTTAAACATTTCACGTACGAAAAAAAAAACAATTGGTTGCTAAACTACAAATTTTTAGTTGCCAGCTGGCTTATGACTAAGGGCCATTATTACAACTTGCCGTTAACTAAAGGGAGGATTTGAGGGGGTAGATAAATTGTTTTTCAATATTATGAATACCCAATAAGATAGAAGCGGACGTTAAGCTAAAGGGAGGATCATCTTGCAATATGAAGGCAATTTGTAATAATGGCCCTAAGTCTTATATTTAGATTGCACAAGGAGTCATAGAGAAGTTAGGCGCTTTTATTTATTTTTATGACACGTGGTATTTTAAATATTATTTTTGTTTTGTGTTTAAATGCTTGGATCTGGGCCATAAATTTACTACAGAGTGCTTAAAGAAATTGAAACAATCAATTTTGTAGTAAAACTGTCTTAAGTTGGTACTTAGTTACGATCTTTGGTTTTAGAAAAAAAATTATCAAAAAAACTAGCTGAGACCGTCAAATGTTAACAAATTTCACAAAAAAATTATCAAAAAAACTAGCTGAGACCGTCGAATGTTAACAAATTTCACATTATGCCTATAGCCATTTGTGAGTATTTTTCAAATAATATTCGGGAGATCTCGCCGATTAAAATCGTACTTTTTATTTTTAAAATGTTAGATAAGGAAGTTTGCATTTTAGATGACGACATGTATTTGTACACATAGTTTTGATATATAAATTAAAATTTCTTAAGCGATCATTCAGACTGAAATCTTTATTCGTTTAGTTAAATACGTAAATTAAAAGAAATTTTTGAATCGAAAATGTTCCGTCATCTGAAAATATTTGTTTTTTTATTTAATTTGTTCATCATACTTACGATGTTGAAATTTTGTTCAGCACAGTTGGAAGAGGTACGTGAATAAATGACAAACATTGTGGTTACCGTCTTATTATCATAGAAAATATTTCATTTCTGATTTATTTGTAACGTATGAGTAAGAGGTTCTTAATAAAGGAACAATGATCTCGAAATATTCGGAAGAAAACACTGACGAAACTTCAGATAACTTTCATGAGATATTATGGAGTGACCATGAAATTCTGCAGAGTTTTCGTTATTTCTTCAATTAATACTCGAAGTAATGCTGAAGCATAAAGTAACGCAGATTTTATATTTGTGAAGGAAAATATTCGAATTGAATTCATGTCTGTTTAAGTGTTTCAAATCATTGAAAACGCTTTGAACATTTCATGTTGTTGTCTATTAACACGCAAAGCCTTTGCCTTTTTGACGCGCTTAAAATGCAAGCCAATATCGGTCGCAATCTGAAGAAGTAAAACCAAAAAAAAAATGCTACGGGCGTAATTATTTATTATTTTATTCACTCATAACATTTATTTATTCTTTAAATTTCTATTAAAGTCACCGAATTACACAAGACTAAAAATATTCAAAAAATTATTAGCACAGGATCCTGATCATTCTCTTCTAATAAAGCTGAATCCGATCAAAAAGTTCTACCATTGCCCTAAATGTACAAAACATACAGTTTTTGTGTATATTCAAGTGAATACTACGTTGTAGATTAATTACAACTCCTTTACACAAAAAGAGAATGCACAAGAAAGATTAGAGTAAGCTGAGCAAAACCATTGTGTACAATACACTCAGATCGAACGAAACCAATCTCACTTCGAAGAATGGAAAATCTTATCCATATCGTCAACCAATTAAATCGAATACGCCCAGAAGACATTTCATTGGATGTCTCGATAGTCCATTTGGCTGTGTATTCGACTAAGAGTGTCGTGGTCGAGGGTTCGATTGCCAATTGTATTTCTGGCCGGATAATTAAGTACTCTAGTTATGGTCCAATACTTCAAATTAATGGCAAAATTACCGATGCTGTTGCAGGATGACAATCACAAAAATTTTACTGAAATACTAAATTCACGAAAGTAGAGTGACTTTCTCAATCGCGCGACCTGTCTCAGTAAAATTTCTAAAAATAAAACTGTTTCTCTTCAGCCTACAAATGTGAGAAATTCTTGTAAATTCTATGAACTGGTGATTAAATCATTAAAGATGACTGACAGAAAGACGCTTAAGACTATTAAAAGTGAGGGGGATTAATGCCAACATTTTTAAAATACAGTGCAGTTGGGCTATAGGAAACCCATTGCAATTTGAGAACCCTTTGGTTTCTGCGGGGTATAGCGTACTCGTTATTTTTTACATTCGTTAGTCTAAATAATGAACAACACAAAACTTTATAGAGTGAACACTGTTTTTTTTTTTTGCACAGTGAATGTCAAAATAAGCAAGTGTAACACAATTAACCCAACCAAATGGACCAGAATGTTATTCTGAAAATGGAACTTTGAAGAATTCACCAAAAACAGAAATTATTTCAGTCACTTAAGCTGTTGAAATTTTTGGAATGCCAATTGAGTGGACTGAAAATAATTCGAATAACTCTGAAGGCATTTTAGTTTTACATAAATTTAGTATCTTAACGATACAGAAAGTTATAAACATCTCGTATTTATTTGTGTGGAATCTATTCATGACATATATTAGCCAGTCATATGAGTACAAATGTCATAATTTTTTATTCTTTTAAATGAAATGAATAAAATGTATTCAATTTCCTTAAACTGTAAACAGTGAATGTCTTGACTATATGAACAGTCCCGTGCATGAATTATCCAGTATCCAGAAGTTGTTCAATGCCAAGGGGTGTACCACAGGGCTCCATACTTGGTCCCCTTTTATATTCCATATATGCTAATGATCTTCCATTGAATGTAGAACATTGTCAAATACATATGTACGCTGATGATGTGCAGCTATACATTAGTTGTGAAGTGGATGATGCGCCCAATTGTATACGTTTAATAAACCGGGACTTATATAAAATTTACTTATGGGCATCTGCGAATGGGCTAAGCCTAAACCCCAAGAAATCAGCTGTTTTACTTATTGGACAACCGAAAACTTTTATGACGTATCTTCCTCCAATACATATTAATAATATAGATATAAACATTGTTGAATCTGTTAAAAATCTAGGAGTAATTCTCAACAAACAACTCAATTGGTCGGATCACATTAAAGCTAACTGCGGAAAAACGTTTGCTATGCTTCGCAGTCTTTGGATGACGCAATATTTCACACCAATCTATATCCGAATGCTTTTGGCTAAAACTTACTTGTTGCCAACTCTAATTTATGGTTGCGAGCTGTTTGCTAGCTGTGATGCTGTTAGTAAGCGCAGGCTTAATGTCACTTTTAACAACATTGCACGATATGTATTTGGTATTAAAAGAAATAGTAGCATATCACATTATGCCAAACAAATTTATAATATCACGTTTGATAATTTATTGAAGTGCCGAGTACTACTGCTTTTGCATAGAATTGTCTATAATCAGGAACCACCCTACTTATATCGGAAAATAAAATTTTCAAGATCTAATAGAGGAAAGAAAATAAATTGTATGAAATATTCTAAAGCTACCTCTGAGCAACACTTTTTCATAAACTCTGTTCGCCTTTGGAGCCAACTACCCCCACAATTACAAATAATATCGAATGCAAGCCATTTTAAAACTGCCATATTTAAGCACTTTTCATAGTTATGTTTTTTCTTTTTTTGTTCTTTTATGTTATATTTGTCTAAATGTTATCTTTTAAAAAAAAACATGTTATATAATATAGTTTAACTTTTATTTTTCTTAAATTTATTATTATACTGTAATTAACTTTAAATTTCCACTTTTATATTATAATTATAATTATTATTTCAAAAAAACCTATATGACATTTACCTAACCAATACTTTAAAATAAGACTTGTTCTTGTTGTATTGAATTTACTATAAATAAATAAATAAATAAATGCTCGTTCATCATCAATTCAACAAAATAAATAAAATTAATAAATAAATTATTCATTACATCCCGAGTTCACTGTACACTTTATTTCAAAAACTATAAAATGTCCGTATTATATGCTCCAGATATTATTTTAAAATTGTATTTACTTCTACGAAGAGGGTTGAGTCTTTCTTATGGTTTCTCCTGCTAAGATCCTTCACAGTAGAATACCTTCTTCGTTGTTGGGCTGCTGCTTTCACTTTTTCCACCACAGTGTGTGTTTGAATAAAAATAGTTTCCAATGGAATCTAACATTACATCCGGAAACTTAATTTCTTTTTTTTAAATTTGCTTTTCAGTGTGACAAATTAATTATTGAGGGCGGTAGGAAAGCAGTGATAAAAATATTCTCAGATTTTAAAGAAATAAAGGAAACGATAAGCGATTTAAAGTCAAGGTAAACATTTAAACTTAATCTGTATTAAATATTTTAACAAAGAAGAAAAATTTGTTTTACCCAAAAAATGGTAAGAAAAACAATAATTTGATTGGATTTTAAGATAGCACAGCTCAGTGTAGTACTGATGATTATTAGAATTTAGTTGCATGAATATTGCATTTAAAGTACTCATTTGTAGAATACATCGTACATCCCGTTCAAAAGTGACTCAAGTCAAAATTTACATTTTCATCGAAAAAAAAATGTTTTTCACCCAAATAAAAAGAGTTAAAAAAGAATTTTTGTACCCCCTTTTTAACAACAGTTAACAACAATCAAATACACTTTCACCGATAAACAAGTGTAGTGTGCATATTGTTCCACCGTTTACAACTTGATGAATCCAACAATAATTTGCTTTATTCGTTATTCTTCTTTACACTTATGTTCGCGTACACACTAACAAATGTTCGGTAGATCTTTGCAAGGCCGATCATCACGACCACGACTATTGTCTTCACACAAGACTGACTGAATTCTTATTCCTCGTTGCCTGCTTTGCCATGCCTTTTTATATGCCCACGTAATCAGTCTAATGAAGGTTCTTGAAGTCGAACGTTCAGGGTTTCGCCTTCTCGAGAAAGCTATCGCGAGTTCATTGTTGTTTGTGTATTTTGTTCACATTGCTTGTTGTTGCGTTCTCGCTTATTTGTCTATCCACTTTTCTTTCATACTGATGTTGTTGGTTTACTTGTAACAAGTTCATTGTATTTGTTTGTGTAGCTTTTGCTCATTTTAATGTTAAACGATGTACACAATACGATATTGAAAGAATTCTTTTTTTTAATTTATTTTATTTCATTAAGCGTCACTGAAATTTTACCAAAAAATTGTGCCGAAGCAACGGCATGCACTCGTCGCAGTGGCATTTACAAAATATTAGTCACGCAGCACAGTAATGAACATTTTATGTCGAATGTGATGCAGAAACTGAAGGTGGTGGCTGGCTGGTGATACAAAGTCGAGAGGATGGCACTGAGGACTTCTATCGTAATTGGGAGGATTACGAGGGAGGATTCGGAAATGTTGATACAGAACATTTCATTGGATTGAAAAAACTTTATGCTCTAACAAATTTCCAGGGACGACAGGAATTGTTAATTGTAATGGAGGATGTGAATAATACGAGAGCTTCTGCTAAATATGATGGATTCTGCATAGGCGATGGAACGGAATTGTATAAATTAAAAAAATTGGGCAATTTTACGGGAGCTGCTGGGGATTCATTAACATTCCATTTGGGTATGAAATTTTCAACTAAAGATCGTGACAATGACAGCCATTCTGGCAACTGCGCGAAGATATGTACAGGTGCATGGTGGTATAGCAATTGTCATCACAGGTAATATTTTTAATGTTCTTCTAGTGAATTCAATATTATTGTTCTGGTTTCTTACTCAACAGTAATCTTAATGGAAAATATGGTGACAACACTTATGCTCAGGGTATAAATTGGCGTGCAATTAGCGGTCACACGGCGTCCCTTAAATATGTAAAAATGATGATAAGAAGACGTAGAATTAATTCGTTAACAAAGTAATTGGAATATTTTTTTATGATAATTTGTATACAAAAATATTACAATAAAGAGTCGAAATTGAATTAGAAATTACCAAAATGAGCACACAAATTATGCAAGGGGCACAGTTAATCCACAAGAATTAAATGTTCTAACGCTGAGCAGATATTCTCTAAGTGTTACCGCTCTACAATGAAACAATGCTGCTACCGTGCTACTTGACGAACATCTTTTGATAACCCTTACTTCAGGAGACAAAATATATGAATTTTCTAAAAGCTTTTTATACTACACAATAGTATTACATTTAAGATAAGATTACGATAAATAGCAACAGCACTATTTGTAAAGATTTGTCTGGATCTCTCGTTTTTCTTTTTTCTACAGTGTTTTGTGTGTTTTAATATTATTTTTTTTAACTGACAAGTATTAGCCGTGCACCGAGTAAATAAATAATTAACACCCATTGTCTATCCGACTAATGGATTTCTACAATTTTGAATATTTTTGGTTGTTCTAATAATTGAAAAAAAACCGAATTTAAATTCGTTTCGACCACCTTTAATGTAAGGAAAGACTATAAACGAAATTAAAATCAAGATTGAGGACCATACACAGTAATAAGTTCAAACTGAACTCTGCACATGATAAACTTTACGTAAATATTTGAATTTTAAGGCCTACAAAAATGTTATTGGATCAGGATTTGATGATAAACAATCATTCACAACTGGATGTTTAACGTCATTGAATAGAGAAACCTTTGCACAGCTATGTCTTACTGTCGCACACACAAATTTAAAATTGCAAATGCGCTCACCGTCAAAGGATTACGAAATCGGGACGTTTGTTTACAACTTTTTTTGTAAATTATTCATAACACGATGCACTTTATTGTGAATGATTAAACAGTAAAAAAGAATAATTTTTTAAAGTTTCCGAATTACTCCGGTTGCTTTATGTTTTCCTCAATGTTTGTTTGGGTTATGCTGCTTTAACCTAAGCTGTGGCATTGTCTCATATTTAAACTGTAGATCGAGTCAGACAATAACAATTTTAAATTTCATGAGTAATATCTGGTAAGTTGGCAAGTACAACAGTAGATCGATGACTAAAAGACTTATAGATTTTAAACTGAAAGAACAACGCGTGGATTCGATGCGTAAAATGCCATTAGTCGACAGAGAGAGTCGAGTACATTTAACTCACAGTGTGTTCATGTTTTCGATTTGTTCACGCTTCAGATTGGTTTTTTGGTAAACTAAGGCAAAGCAAACAGGTGATGTGTTTTATATG
This sequence comes from Sarcophaga variegata, assembly GCA_932273835.1. Taxonomy (NCBI): domain Eukaryota; kingdom Metazoa; phylum Arthropoda; class Insecta; order Diptera; family Sarcophagidae; genus Sarcophaga; species Sarcophaga variegata. The sequence goes on from OW026359.1 coordinate 40,559,424, forward strand.
GGGATTTCCAAAATTTTTAAACTTAGTCATCCGTATTGTAATTAACACGATTGGGATGAGTGTAAATAAAAAATTCCTTGAAAATTTAAATTCACAATGCAGGAATTTGCAAGAATTTGTTTTAGTTTCTGTAGCTAAAAGTTTTATAACAAATGCAAAAAATATTAATTGCAGGTCGTTTCTTTAATTAAAAAAAAATATATATTTCTTTACATTTGTTTACTACTGGGTATTTGATGGAGTTCATTAAATTCTGTTTCACTTTACGAAACCAAATATGTATGTGCCATTGTGATAAAAGTTTTCCATCAGTTTTCTAAACGAAAAATAACTTCAATTTCGTTCTACAGGGCACTAAAGAATTTAAATTTGCACCATCGAGAGAGAGAGAGAAAGAGAGAGAGGTTACATAAAATGAAATTATAATCTGATGGTGTAAGGTATGGGCAATTGGGCGATGCCTCAAAACTTAAGTTTCTCTTCTAATTGAATTGCTTTCTACAATCTCGTTATTTGTTGACAATAGAAATCATATGTTAACAATAGAATACAGAGGAAAAATAAAATCAGTCAGTGTAGTTGAAATGTTATTTCTTATAAATTAATAAATCCATGGTGTGTAGAATTAGATCACGACTTCCCGTGATATTGGACTGGCATAAAAACCTGCAATCTGTAATTTGATCTTTGTTTTAATTTAGCTCTGCTGATTAGTCAATACATTTAGCGACTCTTTACAGCACTAAGCTGTCACTAATAGCTGAAACTAATTTTTTATCTGCTCTCCCAAATTATTTTGAAGCCCTAAAAAGTTCGAAAACTAACTTGCTTGTGAAGTCTCCGTAGTCTAGTAAGTAGTGTGTTGGCTTATTAGACGTAAAGCCAGGGTTCGAGCCACAGGCCAGACCTCAAAACAAAATACAATAAGTATTTCTTCGGCGACTTCCTCTCAGCAGATTTCTGGCAAAAACTCTGCGAGTAAATAAAAATGCCATGAAAAAGTTACTCAAAAATCTGTCGGTCAGAGTCGACTTTAAACCGTAGGTTCCACCACTCATGTATAAAAATTAACGCGCACAACATAAGTGGTGTGAGAAACTAGGACGTTGTACAATGGGGTCAATTTGAACTCCGGTTACTGTACTTGTCTTAATTGACAAGTACACGTCCTCTAACCTAACCTAACCTAACTTGCTTTGTGAAGTAATAAATCCAGAATCTCCATTATTCCCTAGAATTAGTAACCCAATCAATGACAATATGATATTAGAAACCGTATGCTGGGCCGTTCTGCAAAAAATTCATTCTATTTTATTCTGTATGGTTTATGATTTTGTTCAAATCACACACACAGTAAAGTACAAAGTAGGCTGTTGTTATTGCCTAGAGATTTTTACAGGCGAAGTCCTGTGAACTGTCCTTGTAAATGGTTCTAGTCTACTTTGCTGTAACTTAAAGTTACATAAAAATTATTATAGACTCCCTGGTATGTCTTGAAAAAACTTAACCAGATAATCATACTTTAGAAAATCCGCATTTTAGTTATCCTTGGTAATTTATAGTCGCCGTGGTCTAGTAGGTAGTGTGTTGGCTTATTAGACGTAAAGCCAGGGTTCGAGACCCAGGCTAGACAACAAAATAAAATACAAAAAGTATTTCTTCGGCGAATTCCTCTCAGCAGATTTCTGGCAAAAACTCTGAGAACAAATAAAATTGCCATGAAAAGTTTCTCAAAAATCTGTCGTTCAGAGTCGACTTTAAACTGTAGGTCCCGCCACTCATGTATAAAAATGAACACACACAACATAAGTGGTGTGAGAAACTAGGTCGCAATCCTGACTGAAGGGTTGTAATGGCCAATTATGTGGTAATAAGACACAAAAAACTATGGAAAAGATCAATTAAGGTCAGCAGAATGATTCCTAGGTGTTATTAGCAATCGACGCCTCTTAACTCATCCAAACCTATATTCGTTTGGCGAATAAATGATTTACAGGATAAGTCTATTTAACAGAAATTAACCCGTGAAAGAAAATATATACTTTAATAATGCATAATTACTACTTTTATAATTTTGTTAATTGCGAATACATATCTCATAAAAATATCAAGATGTTGACTTAGTAGCTAAACTTCAAACATCAGGATTTTGAAGACTATGAAAAAAATTAGATGTATAGTACATATGTAAGTGACATATGCATACCAAAATTCATGTATTGTAATATCCCAGCTAGCATTTGCAAGATTGTTTTTCGAAAAATCACCTTGCTGAGTCTTTTTAGAGTACTTTTGGCGATCAAAAACTTATTAGTCAGTTACACGATTAAAAAAGGACTCATAAATGATTCGCGCCAATGAGTAAAATAAGTTCGATTTAAAATACAATAAAAAATTGTATAGCAATCGAAAATTAATCATCCAGATGTTTAAAATGTGACTATTATTTACATTATTTATTATTATATTCTACTTATACTGTAGATTGAAAAACGATTAATCAAAAACACATCATGCAGGTGTTTGAAAAGTGATTATAAGTATGTATTTATGATCATATTTTGAACAGATGGATGATTAAAAAATGCTTTTTTTCACCCTCTCTATATAAATTTTCATTAATGTAAAAAGATGGCTATGAAATGAAGTACAATTTGTTTTTAAATATAAATATAATATTCTTTCTTTGGTAGTCGCCAACTTCCTTTCAGTTTAGTTTCTCAAAATCTCTCAAAATCTGTCGTTCGGAGTCGACGTTAAACTGTAGGTCCTGCCACTCACGTATAAAATTAACGAACATTGCATGAGTGGTGTGAGAAGCTAGATCGTAATCCTGACTGAGGGGTTGTAATGGCCAATTATGTATGTCCGTATGTATGAAGCCCCAAGCTTTTATTAGCCTGGGGGCTAGGCTAAAGTCGGATTTTAACAATCTTTTCGTTGTATGCCTTTAAAGATGCATTTTAATTTTTTGCAACCTTGATTAGTCGTTGGGGTCGGCTAAAACACATTTTGAAATACGACTAATAAATGACTCAAATTATAATCATAAATGACGCAAAAAGGAGTCCAGATTAATACAAACATGACTGATAAATGACAATAAAAGGACTCCTAAACATACTGATAAATTACTCATAAAAGACTCGCTTACGATTAAACAATGACTGAAAGACGACTCGAAAAAGAAGCATAAACGAAGTTAAATACGACTAATAAATGGTCAGAAAGCGATTTAAAAATGATCACAAAAGTATTCGAAAACGCATCGAAAATGACTCGAAATTAATATAGAAAATGACTCATAAATGATTTTTTGAGAAGAGTCGCCCGTAGTAACACTTTTCTCCCGACAAATGAGTCTTTTATGATCAGAAAATGAGCGCATATTCTTACTTTTCAATCGTGCAGAAGAGTCAAAAAAGACTCGAATTTGATTAAAATTTTCAAAAAATGCTGGCTGGGATGAATCTAAAATAAATATTTCTTATTCTTTGTGTTATTGCATTCCTATTTTTCTTAAGTTGAACGTTTCTTACTCTTTATGTTATTGCTTTCCTATTTTTCTTAAGTTGAAGATTAAAAGAAATTAAACACCCTGTAACATCAGCATTTTTTCATAAGAGCATTTATAACATAAATTATTATTAAAAGAAAAAACATTCTACTTTAGACTTAATGTAAAATCAGCATTTTTTGTGAGAACCTTTATAATGTTAATCATATATAAAATGTTTTTATTAAATAAAGAATTCAATTTACTATTACCATACCAATTTGTACTCAAAGTACAAACACTGTATTTTATTTGTATATACATAAGTAAGTAATCGACAAAAAATATTACAATTCTTTTTAGGTAAACTAAAAGAAAACGTTTTACCATAAAATATAATTCCAAAAAATTTTGAAAAACGACTAATAACACCATGCGACAAAATAAAAAAAATGAAACACACCCAGCTAATGTCATAGTGTAAGTTGAGAATTTTGTTGAGTAGAACTCAAAAATATTTTTTATTGTATATTTCTTGAACCCTCCAAACTTATTTTATTTGACAAAAAAGTGTTTTTTTTTTTGGACTTTACTCATAAATTTATTGATTACACAAACTTTTCTCCACCGATATCCAAAGTTTAAACCTTATTAGAAAGAAGAGGGTTGGGCCTTTAAAATAATAAAGCATATATATAACTTGACTTAATATGCTGTAGGGTTTTATAAGGTAAACTTTACAATTACGATTTTTTGTCATATTTTTTCAAGTTTGTCCGTTCATAGTGTTTGTCCGAAAGTGCATTATCTTGTGAAGATATTGCCACTTCGTTTGATCAAATAGGACAAAAATTACCGTTGAGTTATATTTTTCATATATGCACATATATTTTTTCAAAAGAACTCTTAGTTCAAAAATTTTACTGAACTTTAAAAAAATTATTTTGAAAGAATATATCATAAATAAAAATGGAGCCAATCTATATTCGAAAAAAAAAACATGTTTTTGCATTTGCTAATGAACTTATTTTATATGTCTCTCTTCAATTTCATAAACCTATTGAATATTAATTGGGAATATTATTGTGGAGCTACTATTTGATTTTGCGCATTCACACATTACATGTGGAAATGCATTTTACAGTACGTCTAGCAAATTTTTTGTAGTAAAAATTGTTTGATTTTGATCTCTCTGTGGTAATTTATTTATAATTTCCATTTTTATTAAAAAAATAATTTGTTTCTTAAGAATCCTCGTTTAAATAATTCATTAAGCATTCTTAGGAGTAAAATGTCAATTTTGTCATTTCATAAAAATGCTGACATATTGAAGTGTTCCTTTCAATTCTTCCACCACAGCATGTGTTTTAACAAAATTACTCGCACTTACGTATCACAATACATGTGGGAAATTTAATTTCGTTCTTTTCAATCATACCTGTTAAATTTCGATTACGATTAGTAATCAATTACATTACTTTTTAAAAAGAATCGTAATGATTATATAATTCTATGAACAATTTTTTGAATTACTAATTGATTACGATTACAAAATAATCAAAAAATAATCAGGATTACTGACGATTAGTCTAATAATCAAAAAGAATCAAAGATAATCTAAAAAATAATCAAATAGTTTTCAATAATTCTATTTGATTATTTATTATTGAAAATAAATTAATTACTTTTGGATTACTTTTAATTCTTTTGAATTATTAGACTAATCGCCAGTAATCCTTATTATTTTTTGATTATTTAGTAATCGTAATCAATTATTAACTATTATAACCAAATATAATCGTAATTGTAATCCTTATTTCACCATTCAAAAAAAGTAATCAAATTATTAATCATTACGATTACTATCATTACTTAACATGTATGTTTTCAATTTGTTTTCAGTCTGACAAAATAATTATTAAGGGCGGCACGAATGCAGTGACAAAAATATTTACGGATTTCAAGGAAATGAAGGAAACGATAAACGATTCAAAGTAAATATTTACAAATATAATCATAAAAATTTGTCGATCTTAGAAAGGTTTATAAAACATGATTTGTATTAAAATTTATTATCAAAACTAATTTTTATGTGAAATGGAGTTTAATGTTATCTTTTTATTATTTAAAATAAAATAATTTCTATTTTTTTGTTTTATAACGTTTAGTATTGAAGAATGTTATTTGCGTTAATTAATCGACATCATGAACATTTTCTTTTTTATTCTTTTCACATAGATTTACCATTCTTCGACATTCGTTATGATGTTTTACCCAGAAGAATTCTTTTATGTTGCAGTACAGTGTTGATAATTTATAATTTGAAATATCATTTAAAATGCATTTGTAGAATATATGTACGTAAATACAAATGATTTTCAAATTCTATTATCAAAAATTTTGCAACTATTTAATTTAAATTAATTTTATTATTATTATTATTAAGTGAAATTTTACCAAAAAATTGTGCCGAAGCAACAGATTGCAGTCGACGCAGTGGCGTTTACAAAATACTAGTCACTCAGCTCAGTAATGAAATATTTTATGTTCAATGTGATGCAGAAACTGAGGGTGGTGGCTGGATTGTGATACAAAAACGTGAGAGCGGCACCGAGGTCTTCTATCGTAATTGGTAGGATTCGGAGGAAGGATTTGGAAATGTCGATGCCGAACATTTTATTGGATTGAAAAAACTTTATGTTCTCACAAATTTCCAGGGATGACAGGAATTGCTAATTATAATGGATGATAGGAAAAATACGAGATCTTTTGCCAAATATGATGGATTCTCTATAGGCAACGAAACGTAGATGTATAAATTGATGAAATTAGGCATGTTTTCGGGAACTGCTGGGGATTCATTAGTTTACCATTTAGGCATGAAATTTTCAACTGAAGATCGTGACATCGACATTGATTATCGTAATTGGGCGTAAAAATTTACAAGGGCATGGTGTTCGTAATGAATTCAATATTTCAGTTCTGGTTTCTTACTCGACAGTAATCTTAATGGTAAATATGGTGACAATACTCATGGTAAGGGTATAAATTGGCGTGCATTTAGAAGTCCCAAGTAGTCCCTTAAATATGTAAAAATGATGATAAGAAGACGTATAATTAATTCGTTAACGAAATAATTTGAATAATTTGCGTACAAAAAATTACAATAAAGAGTCAAAATTGAATTACAAATTACCAAATGAGCACACAAATTATTCATCAGGCACTGTTACTCCACAGGAATAAAATTTTCTAAGGTTGAGTAGATACTATCTAAGTGTTATCGCTCTCCAATGAAACAATGCTACTTCACCGTGCTGCTTGACGAACATCTATTGATAGCCGTTACTTTGAAAGACAAAATACATAAATTTTCTAAATGCTTTTTATACTAAACAATGGTATCGCATTTAAGATAAGATTACGATAAATAGCAACAGCGCCTTTTGTAAAGATTTGTTCAGTATTTCTCATTTTTATTTTTTCTACAGTGCTTCATGTGTTTTCATATTTTTTTTTTGTCACTGACAAGGAGCCGTGCACCGAATAATGGATTTCTGGAATATGGAATATTTTTGGTTGTTCTAGAATTGATAATATCCGAATTAAAATTCGTATCAACAAACTTTAATGTAAGGAAAACTATAAACGCATTTAAAATAAAGATTGGGTAACATGCACAGTAATAAGGCCTACGAAATACGAAATGCATTCACCCTTAAAGGATTACGAAATCGACACATTTGTTTACAACTTTTGTTGAAAATTGTTGATAATGCAACACTTTGTTGTGAATGATTAAACTGTAGGAACAAAAATAATTTTTTAAAGTTTTCAAATTACTCCGGTTAATTAATAGTATTGTGTTATGATTTCAGAATTGTTGCTTGTGTTATGCTGCTAGAACCTAAGCTACGGCATTGTATCATATTTAAACTATAGATCGAGTCAGACAATAAGGAACTATAATTACATGAATTTTATCTGGTAAGTTGGCAAGTACAATAGTGGATCGATGACTAAGAGACTGTTGGAATTTAAACTGAAACAACTACGTGTAGATTTGATGCGTAAACTGTCATCAGTTTTATGTATGATTTACAAACTTGATAGCTTTGAAGGGGAACAGAGAGAAACAAGTACATAGAAACGTGAACTAGTTTTTGCAAAGCGCGATCATGTTTTCGATCACGATTCAGATTGGTGTTTGGTAAACTAACGCCAAACAAGCAAGTGATGTGTTTTATGTGCAAATTTCCAAAACTTATAAACTTAATCATTCGTATTGTAAATAACACGATTGGGGTGAATATAAATAAAAAATATCCTTGAAAATTTAAGTTTATGATGTAGGGCTTTGAACTGACTAATATGTCCTAACCGTTTAGGTTTCAATTAGGAAATCTAGGACAAAATGCAAAACCGCATTATATGATGTGATGTATGAATGATTTTATCTGCTAGAGAATGTATTTATCATCTGTCAGACAATCTTGTAAGAATTTATAAGAATTTGTTTTAGTTTCTGTAGCTAAAAGTTTTATAACAAATGCAAAATTATTAATTGCAGGTCAATTCTTTAATTAAAAAAAAAAATTCTTTGTTTACATTTGTTTACTACTGGGTATTCGATAGACTACGGTTATCAATTGGATTAAAAGTTTCAATATATTTTTATTGATTCACACAAAATGGTACTGGTAAAAACTGTAAATGAAATTATTCAAAAGGAAAACAATCAAATAGCAGAAAAACCTAATTGTATTAGAAAAGATGTGACTGCATTCCTGCCCACAAACATACATGTTAGTGGCTATCTAACACTGCGTTATGGAGAAACTATATGTTGGGTCATTAATACATGAACATCTACTTCTTGGTCAGTGTTTCCAATAAAGAAACATCCATGAGGCTCAATTGCTACTTTAGGGAAGGCCATGGTTTCCTTTCTAGTAGCTGTTCATGACCACTCAAGAAATCTATCGTTGTTTTAGAGATGTTCTCATTAATCACTTGTTTTATCGTTTTACTAGCATGACTTAGAAAGAGTACGCCGAGAGAAAGAGTGGTGTAATAGGGGGCTTCGATATTGAATGTATTATTATTACAGTCTTCAATGACTATGACAACCTGTGGTGTGGTTGTTACAGTTTGCATGAGCGCTTTGTGTCTCAAAAAGTGTTCATTGTTTCTATTTATCCACTTACGTCTCACTCAGTCTTAACTATTTCACATTCTGATTTATACCAGACCTTTGAGACAAAAAGTGTTATGTTGGAAAAACAGTTCAAGCAATCTTAAGCACGTACCACGCAATACAAGTGTAAATGCAGGCGTTTGAGTGATATTTAAATGTCATCAATTAAATATTAATCATACGCGGTGAGTAATGGCGTAAAATATACATGACTTTTTATAACATAAAAATTAATCATTTTTATCTATAAATCTCAATAACCGTAACCGAATGACGTTTGGATTAAAAGTTTTCTTTTTAAATTATGCTCTTGAATATGTATTGAGTATAGAAAAACTGTTAGCATTTAAGCACATTTTACCGAACGTCTCTAAATATAGCGTCAGTTTTCCAACGATTTACGTTATGAGTAGAAAATGTTGTTAAAAAAAAACTTTAAATTTAAATAAAAAGGAGAATTAAAATTATGATTCAAACAATTGCAATTATCTTCCGGCTTACGCTTGGGTTGCTTAACTCTAAGCCAGTTTTAACATTAAAGTCTTCCGTTAATACAAAAATATTGCCACAATTAGTGGTTGCTCAACCCGTGTGCACAATTTTGGAAGAATTTCTCATTTGTAAAATACATTAAATGTGTGTTCCGATATTCTATTAGTATTCATATTGATTCCTCTTGATTATGTTTTGCTTTTGTTACGTAGAAAGTGATTCATTTCAACAATCTTTTTGATTTAAGCAAACTTCGTGTTATAATCATAGGATTGAGATGTTTCTAAACACTTATTACAATCAAACTATATTGGTGTGGGTTGAACTATATTTACCTACGATTTGTTAGATATAATCGACACTACTTAAGGTATGAACATCCTTCACAAATCTTATTAAATTCCAATTCCACATTTTAAAAATTGATTTTTAATATTCTTTTAATTTTTTTAATTGAAATATTCTTAATACTCGTGCTAAATATTAGATTTCAAGAAAATGGACCCAGCATAGGCTAACTAGTATTATAATTCTATTTGAAATGATTTTAAAAGTATGGATAATATTATGTTTTCCTTTATAAATATTAAAAGTCTGTTAAAAACGCTAAAAATTGGCAAAAAATTTTTGCTTGAATTACTAAGCATTGTATATCAGATCTTGTGGCTTGTTCCTCTTTAGTCTTCGAAATCCACTTGACCACTTGGTTTAACTATGAGTGGCGAAGCAATCTTTCTGTATGCTTGTTTGCAAAAATAGTACTTTGACTCTCTCTCTCTAAATACTGTGTTCTGGAAACGATGTATAATTGCGATGTTGCATTTCGTGAAGCAATCCCACAATGGGATACCATAAGACCACACCGGTTTTAGCACTTGATTATTAATTAAGAGCTTGTTTTGACTGGCCAGCTCAGATTTTCTTCCAACTTATCCTCAAATTTTCTAATCCTTTAATTTTCTAACGCTTTTGTGTTAGTTCCATTTGAACTTTGCCTTTAAAGTCATACTTAGGTGTCTCGCATCATTGCTATGCAGTGCAATTACTGAAACATCTTTTCTTGTATGTCTGTTGCTTTCCTGTTAGTAAGATCAAAATGAGCGGATTTGTTTTCGTTGCATTTTATACTACATTTCTGTCGTCGCAACAGTTTCATCCAATCATAGTTATGTTGCCACCAACAGCTATGATGCATGTGCACAAATTACAGACTGGCTAGTCTGGTGGGTGCTAGCTTATGGCACACCAGTTTTAATTGATCTAATGCTTGTAAATGCTTGATTTTGTCTTGCCCTGCAAATAGCGATCTCTGCATACAACACTAGCTAGAAATCGTAATGGTAATGGGCATTTGATTTAAGTTTGCCGATAAGATCTTGATAAGATCAAAGCTTGAGCAACATTATGGAAAACTATTTAATGGCTTCTAGAACATACACTATCGTATTTACTATGCGATGTTTTTGCCGACAATCAAACTGATTTGGTAGTATCAATTGTTTAATTTAATTTGAGTTCTTTTAATCGTTGTGCTAACAATTTTTCAAAAATCTCCCACATTAATGGGAGTGGGCCAATAGGGCAATACGATTAAAGTTCCGTTTGATTCCGTTTTCCCTGGTTGTGGACTATTTCTTTTGCAGTGGCATATACTTCATATCTAAACAGTCGTTCATTATTCAAGTTAGGTTCAATAAGGTGTTGGTGTTTGTATGTTTCTTAGTACGTTGTGGTTTAAACGTTTTTCTTCAATATGTTTTGCAAAACCTTCTGCTTTTTCCATATCGCTCTGAGTCCATGTTTGGTTGTCATCTGATTTGAGTGAAGAAATACAGAGTATTGGACGTGTTAAATATTTTGATTTGATTTTCCAAAAATAATACAGTTAAGTTTTTTCTGCAAATAAGTTTTGTAACTTCATGTTTCTGGTCTTATTCACATGTTCCAGTAACGTTTCTTTTAACACTGCCTTTAAGAAGTAATTTTACTAAGTCCTTAATGCGGGATATCTTATATTGTGTAATTTATTCTTATTTTCCCTTTAAAATATTTAATTATTTTCAATATGTTTACAACGCATTATTGGTATTTTATTTACAGTAAAAAAAATTTCTTTTTTCAAAACACGTCGATCCTCTTCATTATAATCCAACAGATTAGAAGCCTAAGCGTTGCAAGCAACATTACGTCGCTTTATATGTTGAAAACTACTTTCGGATTTAATTTAATGTGTTCCTTCATTGGCTAGGAAACGCTAGCAAGCAGTTGGTGGGGGGACCTCTTGTTCCTATCAATCTCATTTACCAATAACATTCAGCAAACTATAGTATAATGAACCGAGTGTCAATATTTAGTGCTAAGAAGATAAAAATAAGATAACCCTACATAAGGATTGAACTGAACGGAAAAAAACAAGGTTAACCAAACTAATCAAATGTTGTTACTTCTCTCCACGACGGTATTAGAGAAAATGATCTTAACTCATGCCAGTGTTTCGGTTAAGATACCTACGCAATCTCCTCACATCTGTAAGAAAACTTCACTAATTTTTTATTTTCCTATTGTTATATTCACAGTTCATTCATTTATATTTCTTAATAAAGAATAATTTATAATTCAAGACAAGGAAAATAATTTAAAATTATAACGTTGAACTAAATTATTAATATATGTATTTAATGCTTAAATTTTAGTTAACATAATAATGAAATTAAATAAAGAAATAATAGATTGTATATGTATATAAAAAAGTGAAAATTAAGAGAAGAAAAAAGTAATTAAACTTATATGACCCCTTAAATCAAGTAGGGTGCTAATTTAATAACAAAAAGTTTTTACTTAATTATTAAGCATGATCCTAAACATGTACCTAAACATGTTCCTAAACATGTTGCTAGTGATCAATCGTACTGTTTATAGGTTTGTTTAAACAAAATATTTATGATCTTATATGTATGCATGTAAAAAATATTACAGAATAGGATTGAAAAACTAAAAATTAAGAAAAACAAACACTCAGCCATTTTGATATTTATGCAGCACGTTACTGAGGTCTCTTCAAAAGCTGTAGGTACTGTTGTTCCTGAGGGTTTTAGATTTATTTAATTGAAAGTATATGTCTAGCAATGGTCTAGACATATGGGCACATCCATGCATATTTAATCTAACTTACTCTATAACGAAATAAAAAGAATAAATTTTTAATCCATATTCAATATTAAGGAATAAAACTAAAATAATAAAATAAATTATGAAACATAAATAAAATAAATTACAACAGTTTGGGTATCTTGCTGGTCTTTGGGGGGGATCTTTCAGTTGGTTTCGGAAGCTGTCAGTCAATCAGACTGGAGCTTCGATTTATGCCTCCTTCTTTCGTTCCCAATACAGTACACAGTGCAACCAAAATTTTCAACACCGCTATTTATTCGAAAAGTAAAAATAAATTTCCTTTATTAAAATAAATTACTTTAAGACCCCAAAAATAATATACCGTTACCTTTTTCTTTAGAAACTTTTAGAGAAAAAATACATGGAATTTCTGACTTCACAAGAATAAAGACGTGAAAAGTTTGGGGTAATGGACTAACGGGATAATACCGTTAGTACCACAGGGTATTCGATTCACTTTCTTATTAAAAAACACTTCACACTTTTACTAAAAAAAATAAGAAATTTTCCTCACGCCACTAAATCTTCAAATAAATTATATCAAATCTTACCTTCTTTTCATAAAAAGAAAGAAAATTCACTACAAATCTTACTGAGATCACTACATCACTTTAAATTTTTTAACTTTAATTTTTTTAGAATCGATTTAAAAGATCGAAATTTTTTTATTTTAGTATATTGTATCATGTCGGTCGGGAAGTTCGAAAAGCTCGAATCGAAAAGAAATAATAATTTGATAAGTTCGACCTAATACACTGTGCATGATGGAATTGTCTTAGTAGTGACTGGAAAATGTTCGGCTCAGCAGATGTGTCAGGATGCGTTTACATGCTACTGACTATGACATTATAACTATGTTAACTAAACACATTATATCGGCCATTATTATTTAAAATAAAAATTCAAAGACACAGCACATAATCTAAAATTTATACTAGAATTATCAATTCTACCACTACAGAATTATAGTCAATGAACAATGATCTTAACCACGGCATCATGAAGATTCCGTTTTAATTTAGTTCACCATTATTCGTAGATAATAAATCAATTCAAATGGTTATTTTTGTTTTAACTCGTGTAGAATTCGTACATTAAATTTCTAAGCAAATTGGCACACCAGAGCAAAATAAATCTTTTACACCAAAATTACTGGAATCGTTTCAATCGATCGTTTACGTGGCATAGATATCTGACGTCATCTATTGGAAGAACAACGCGATTAAATTTCGATTCTTAGCACTTTGCCTGTTCTACTAGCATGAAACATGCTGTTTGGTTATCGGAAATTTAGTTAATCAAAATTCAAAAAGTATTTTTAAATACATAGGTTTCATACTGGAAGTTTAACATTTTTTCGCAATCAATTTTTATAATAAAATAAGGCAAAAGTGACCTATTTATGAATAGTATCAGTGGTCAATTTTCTGCAATATCACCATGACAGAAATTCATTAAAACATTTAAAAGATGCCCTGGTATGTCTAAACTCATACAATCGGTGTCAGTTTTCATCAGACTTCATCAGATTTACATTTTATTGAAAGATGTTTTCATAAACTCATAATAGCAATTTCTTAAACGTTTTTACTTTACCTGCTACTGTTTTCAAAGACATAGCCAATTTGTTTCTACCGATAAGGCAATCTTTTTGTCTTCTTTTGTCTGATTTGCAGTTTCATAAAAATACTTGAGAAATTTCGATTGGAATTCAAATTGTACTCAACTTAACAACTCGAGTGCAACCAAATAAACAAGAGAATTCAAAACAATGCCATTTTCTGCTGTGACTCAAAATAATAAGCAACGATTAGCATTCTAGAAACTCCATTTCGTTCGCTCATAATGACACACACTCTTATAGAAAGTTATGAAGCCAGCGTTTAAAGTATTCAGGCTTTCTGTTGCAAAGTATCAAATATTTTGAGTTTTCTGTAGTAATTCAGAGATAAAATAAAAGGCAAATATAGATTTCAGTATTATTCGTCCTGGTTCAGATACAGGTTTGAACAACACTTTATCTTTTCAAGAAAAAAAGTTAAAAATTTTTAAAATGCAGACAATCTTACTGTTAACAGAGTGTACAAAGAAAGAAGTCTAAAAAAGTTTTAAAAAAGGCGACAATAATTTGCACTTCAATGTATGGATTTTAAAAAAATTCAATGATGTCAACGACAAAATAAAAACGGAGGGGCCTCAGTTTTTTTTTCATTTGTTTCATTGTTTAGATGATATGAAAGTACCAGAATATATTTTTTTGTTTGCTCTTGCAGTGACTATCACACACAGAATAGTGTGTGTATACAAATAAATTTAAAGCTTACACATCTTGACTTCTTATGTTGGAAAACTTTTCTTATCGTATCAAGGCACCATAACAACAAACCAACAATCAAAATTCAAATTCAATGTGAACAGAAAATCTTCTAAAATTCGTCATCAGTTCTAATTTGATTTGATAAGCCCAATAAGAATGAAGTCGACGTGGTCTAGTAGGTAGTGTATTGGCTTATTAGACGAAAAGCCAGATTTCGAGCCCCAGGCCAGATAACAAAATAAAATACAAAAAGTATTTCTTCGGCGACTTCCTCTCAGCAGATTTCTGACAAAAACTCTGAGAGTAAATAAAATTGCAATTAAAAGTTTCTCAATAAACTATCGTTCGGGGCTGACTTTAAACTGTAGGTCCCTCCACTCATGTATAAAATTAACACACACAACATGAATGGTGTGAGAAACTAGGTTCATATTCCTGACTGAAGGGTTGTAATGGCCAATTATGTATGTATGTATGTAAAAGTGAAGGGGATTAATGCAAACATTTGTACTATATGTACATTTTATTTTCAAAAACTAAGTAAATATCCCTATTATATCCACCAGATATTATTTTCAAAGATTTAATTTACTTCTAAGAAGTACGAAGAGGGTTGATTCTTTCTTATGTTTTCTCCTGCTGACAACTTCAAGATCCTTCAGTGTAGACTACTTTCTTCGTTGTTGGGCTGCTGCTTTCACTTCTTCCACGACAGTGTGTTTTTGAATAAAAATATTATCCAATGGAACCTAACACTACATCCGGAAACTTTAATTTCTTTCTTTTATATGTGCTTTTCAGTGTGACAAACTAATTATTGAGGGCGGTAGGAAAGCAATGACAAAAATATTAACGGATTTCAAAGAAATGAGGGAAACGATAAACGATTTATAGTCAAGGTAAACATTTAAACTTAATTTGTATCAAATATTCTAACAAAGAAAACAAATTTGTATTACTTTTAGTATTCAAGAATGTCAGAATGGATCGAACAGGTGCCCTAGGGGTGAGTTTTATTTGCTTTAATTATTCGAAATCATTAATAATTTTTATTGTTCTTCACACAGATCTGGAATTCTTTGATATTCGTTATGATGTTTTACCCAAGAAATGGTAAGAAAAACTATAATTTTAGTGGATTCTCAGATAGCACAGCCCAATGTAGTAGTGATGATTTTAGAATTTAATTGCATGAATATCGCATTTAAAATACTAATTTGTAGAACACATCGTACGTACGTACATCCAAAAACGTCTCAAAATTATAATTTTCACTGAAAAAAAAATGTTTTTGACCCAAATAAAATGAGTTTAAAACAAAAACTTTGTGCCGTTTTTAACAACAGTTAACAACAATAAAATAAACTTTTATCGAATCTTTTTTTGTTGAATGTGATGCAGAAACTGAAGGTGGCGGCTGGCTGGTGATACAAAGCCGCAAAGACGGCTCCATAGATTTCCATCGTAATTGGAGGGATTACGAGGAAGGTTTCGGAGATCTAGAGGGCGAACATTTTATTGGTTTAAAAAAGCTTTACACCCTAACGAATATCCAGGGACCACAAGAATTGTTAGTAGTAATGAAGGATGTGAGTTATGCAGGAGCTTTTGCCAAATACGATGGCTTCTCTATAGGCAACGAAACGGAATTTTATAAATTGAAAAGGTTGGGCTATTTTTCGTGTACTGCTGGGGATTCATTAGCCCACCACTTAGGTGTAAAATTTTCAACTAAAGATCGTGACAACGACATTGATTCTGGTAATTGCGCTGATAAATTTACAGAGGCATGTTGGTATACAAATTGTCATCAGAGGTAATATTTTTTTTTTAATGTGTTTCTAATAAATTCAATATTATAGTTCTGGTTTCTTAATCAACAACAGTAATCTCAATGCTAAATATGGCGACAATACTCATGGTAAGGGTATTAATTGGCACGCATTTAGAGATTATACGGCGTACCTTAAATATGTAAAAATGATGATACGAAGACGTAGAACGTCTTCCTTAACGAAATAATTTGAATAATATTTTTAAAATAATTTATATACAAAAAGACATTACAATAAAGAGTCGAAAATGAATAAGAAATTACCAAATGAGTGAGTTACAACAAGCATTTTTTAAATTTTTCTTTTTTCTACAGTGTTTTCATATAATTTTTCTTTTTTTCACAGACAAGTATGTAAATAATTAAGTACATAATTAAACTCCACTGTCTATTCAATTAATGGGTTTCAACAATTTTGAAAATGTTTGGGTTTTTAAAAAATTAAAAAAACTAATACAAATTCAAAGTCGCTGTAGTCCAGTAGGTAGTGTGGTGACTCAGGTTTAGGTTTAGGTTAGAGGACGTGTACTTGCCAATTGAGACGAGTACAGTTCCCGGAGGTCATGTTGACCCATAGTACAACGTCCTAAAGGGGATAATAGAGAAGATAGGGAAAAAGGAGAGGAAGTTGGAAAGGGAGAGGTGTGTTGGCTTATTAGACGTGAGGCCTTGGTTCAAATCTCAGCTCAGATATGTCCAAAAAAAGATTTCTGGCAAAACCTGTGAGAGTAAATAAATTTCTCTTTCTCAAAAATCTGTCATTCGGAGTCGAATTTAAACTGCAATTTAGCAGATGAAAGTCCGTAGGCTTAAAACAAGCGATGTATCTACATTATGAATTTTAGCATATTAATGAAAAGGCTTATGGTAGTTAATAAAGTTTGGCCATAACGACTCTCAGCAGTACACAATGAACAGTTCCTATGCACGTTGATAAGAGAACGCTTGTTTACAAATACAAGATCCAATAACCTTTCATTAACGTTTAAAACGTTATTTATTTGAAAAATATTCGTCATATTCTCGTCACTTTCTTCTTTTAGTTCCCTTCCTTTTTTATCGTAACTATGCAGCCTGAAATAAGCGTACATTCGAGAATATGTTTTTGATTATAAATTTCAACAGAAACTCTTTCAAAGCTGAGTAAACATTTCATTTCACTTTAAGTAAAAAAGTTTTATCAAATTGACTGAATGTGTAAAAAAACACAGAAATTTCATGTGATAAGCCAAATAATATTATTTTTATTATTTTTATTATTATTTAGTATCGTCACCTCACATGCAAACGTACTTTACTAAAAAACATTCAACATTTACTTAAATTAAATTTAAATTTAAATTACCACGAAAAATTTCTTAAAAAATATGTCGTTCAGAGCCGACTTTAAACTGTAGGTCCCGCCACTCATGTAATGACCAATTATATATGTAAAGTTTTATAAAAAAATATTACAAACCACAATCTAAATCCATGCTCAACCATAACTGGCTTATCGGATAAATTGATACGATCGTGGGAATGGACCACTTCAGCAAATTCTATTTAAATAGTTTTCGAAGAATATTTGAGAATAAGCCATTCGGTCAATTAGAAAGTCACTCGAAAAGAGTCTCTTTTTTAAGGTTCAATTCCATCGATCACACCAATAAAGAAAAAAAATGTTTTTATTTTCTATATGCTTTGACGTATGAACAAAATGGAAGAATTTGTTTTAAAATCATGGATGAGAATTATGTTTAGATTGCACAAAGAAAGCTTCACAGAGGTGTTAAGCCGATTGCTTTATTGTTGTAACAACAATAAAGGAATTATTCTTTTCAGAATTAAAAAATCTATTAAACAGTGCTCTGTTAAAGAAACAATCAATTTGGCAGTGTAACTGTCTTCAGTTAATCCCTAGATACGGTCTTTGGTTTCAGAAAAAATACATTATCGTACATGCCTAACTAGCTGAGATTATCAAATTTGATCAAATTTAATTTTATTTTATCGAAAACCATTGTGGTAATAACTGCGACTCGCTTAGTAAAACCACACTTTTTATGTTCATAATATTAAATCGAATTGTTTGCCTTTTAGGTGACGATATGTATGCACTCTTCATATATAAATAAAAATTTCTTTAGCCATCATTCAGTTCGAAATATTTTTTCGTAGAGTTGAGTGCGTGAATGAAAAGAATTTGAAATTAAGAATGTTTCTTCGTCGGAAAATATTTGGTTTTTTATTTAATTTCATTGTGATACTTTCGATATCGAATTTTGGGTTAGCACTGTTGGACGAGGTACGTTAATAAATATCAAACAATATGATGAAAAAAATGTGTTCAGAAAATTTCGTAGAAAACAAGAGGAAACCTAGATTTTTACAAATCAGAATTATAAGATGTTAAACAAATGATTGCTTGTGAAAACCAGAGGTTCATGGGCTCATAACGAATAAAAGTTTATTCAGGTCACTTTGTGAATACTTTTGGTCGTTCTTATCGTCCAACTGAAGGCAGAACATCAACAAAATTAATCCAATAACTCCGGTTTATGGCAAGACTATAACCAGAATTTATAAATTGATCAGCATTTACACTGCTCGCAGCTGAATGTTCAACATAAAACAAACATTTGACGCACAAACGTTTGAAATAGGAAATGCGCTTATGGTCAACGGACTACACTATTGTGACATGTTGTCTACTTAATTATTTATTTATTCATTCATTTATTTGTATTGTTAATGTGCGAGGGAATTGTTAATTTTTATGCATTCAAGGTTTATTACCGTTCAAACTGAATATTTGTTTATTGTCTCAGTATTATTAATTTTTTTTATTGAGTTATGTTGTTCAAGAACGTAAACAATTGCATTGTCTCGTATTTCAACTGTATGTGTCATCAAATAATGTAAAATTTATTTCAATTTTTCTATACTTCCGAGCGTGGGTAAATAAAACAGCAGCATTAGTCCAGTCAGCAAGCATTTGTCTAAATTTGAACAAATTCCATCAGCATGTTTTATGGGAAAAATTAAAAAACTAATTTACATGGCAAAATGGTGATTTGGATTTAATAAAAATACTTTGTTTGCAAAGGTTAAAAAAATTATTTATTTGCTTAGTTATCACTTGTACTATCGAATCTTTAGTGCGGTGTTCACCATTTCATAGCACAATTGTGCAGAGAGAACTCATACGCGTTCATGTGCTTTTTGATTTAGTTATCGATCAGACTGCGGCAAGAACACATGTGTGAGCGGATGCTTTATCATTTTATTTCAGAATAACACTCAAAAAATATTTTATGTTAAAAATGTTCTATGTCATTAGCTGAGCGTGTTTCATATTTTTTTTTATTTTGTCGCATAATATAATTTTTTTTGAATGCATTCCAAAGCAAAAGCAAAAGCTCGCTTTTTTATTCTTTTAATAAAAAATGGTTTTTTTATTTTTATTTTATTTTTATTTATCTACAATTATTAAGCCAAAGATAGATAGCCTTATGTACATATTAAAGACGTGAAGTAATACACCACAAAGTATTTGTAAAACAAATACACCATGGTAGATACCATGTAACTGATATTGTCTGCTTTTGCTTTTACTCATCTACTCTACCCACAAAAACAATTTTATGGTTTTGCGTTGAGTATTGTATTGTATTTGTTTCTTTCTCTCAAATAACTGTTGTACCACAAGTATTTTTGAGTGTTTATTGTTATTTATAGTAAAACGAATGTGGATTAGTGCATTAAGTTGAAGTATTTATACATATTAATATAAAAATGAATAATTTGGAAATAAAAGAAAAAATTGTGTCTGGTAAATATAAAATTTGCGAAAAAAGAGGACGAAGCAAGATATGGGATTGCTTTGGTATGGTTCAAGATGAAAATGATTCGGATATTACAAATTTTGTTGCGTGCAAAAATTGTAAAAATGTATACAAGTACAATAAAAATGCACTTTCAAATTTAAATAAACATAAGTGCTATACATTATTAAAAAGTGAAAATGAAAACCTTGCAATTGAACCAAACCAAGAAGCTAAGAAGGCTTGTACCGGCGTTTTGACAGAATGGGTTCTTGAAGATATCCGGCCATATTCTTTAGTAAAAGATAATGGATTAAAAGCTTATTCGCATTTAATGCTGTCTCTTGGAAATAAATATGGAGCTAATCTTAATTTAGACTCTTTACTACCACATCCATCAACAATTTTTAGAAATGTTGAAAATAGATATTCTATACACTTGGAAAAACTCAAATCGGAAATATTATCAATAAGAAAAATTGGTTATGCTCTAACATGTGACTTATGGACTGAAAATTTTTCAAAAATATCGTACCTTGCCTTGACAGCTCACTTTGTTATGGACGGTCAATGTAAAAACAAGTTGTTGGGAGTAAAATCAATGAAAGGAATTTCAAATACAAGTAAGTTCTCCATAAAATAATAAATACACTTTTATATATGTATATTAGACCGACTCCTCTGTATGGAAAGCATATTGTTTCCCCTCTCAATATACACCTTTCTTTGTATTATGATAATTCTTGAAATATTTTAAGATTAGTGATAACCGCTCATGAGCTGGATCAAATTTAAAAAATACATTATTTAAATGATTTTTGAAAATTTTAGTATTTTTTGTGAAACAATATATTTAATATGATATATCATTTTTAAGGGTTTTAAAAGTCGCGTCCAATGGTGTATAAAACATAAATAAGCATGTCCTTGTAATTGTTATATTTGAAAAAACAAATGAAATTTTAATAATTTACATAGCATTTATATAGCAATAGCAGCAAAATTTTGCCAGTTTTATACACCGTTAGATGCAACTTCAAAAAATCTTTCAAATGATACCACATATTGTATATTTATACAATACATTGTTTAAGCACCATATTTTGTGATTCGGTCTAATGTGTATACATTGTATATAATATGTAATAGCGGTATATTCGGCTGTGCCGAATGTAATATACCCACCATCAAATCATGTATCGTAAATTTAATTTAAATTTTTGAAGATACATGACTTTAGATCGTTATGGATCAATCCTTTCAGAATTTATGACTACTATTTTTTATGGTGGGTATAAAAATTGTATTTTCCATCCCCCGGAAAATGAAGTTTTGTACAAATAATGTTAAAGCAATAGGTCAATAGTATCAAACTTCACTATCAGGGAGTGGCAGTGTAATGAAGGATGATTAAAAATTAATTATTTATTTAATAAATAGGTACCAATATAAAACAAAAATTGGAAACTTTACTCAGTGAGTTCAATTGTTGTTTAAATGACCCAATAGTTGTGGTTACTGATAGAGGAGCCAATATTAAAGCGGCTTTAAAGGAACATGGCAATATCAATTGCATTAATCATCTTCTACATAATGCAATAGAAAAATGTATACATGCCTCAGAACAAATACTTGAAATAACTACAACATCTTCAAAACTTATAAAATTTTTTTAAAAAATCGGGACTTAATTGTGAGTTAAATACTTCATTAAAAAGTTTTTCACCCACGAGGTGGAATACAATTTATTTTAATTTATTATCAATAAAATCTAATTATAATGATATACAAAAAATACTTAGGGAGAAAAATCTTTTAGAAAAATATAATATCATAAGAGAATATTATTTGGACTATTTAATAGCAATTTTGAGGCCTTTCGTGGAAGCTTCAAAAGAGCTTGAAGGTAGCTCCTACGTAACAATTCATTTGGTTCATCCTCATATACAAAATTTAAAAACAATATGTAACACCACCATTAATGATGAACCAAGTTTCATACAAGATTTTAAAAAAAAACTTATATGATACATTAACTAGTTTAGTAGAAAGTAAAATAACAATATTTCATAAATTAGCCATATTTTTATTCCCACCCACAAATCAACTCATTCAATTTAGTTTAGAAGATCAAAGAGAAGTGTTTACCGAATGTAGATCTTTGTTACTTCCCTATTTAAATGATGATAATATATCACACACTCCTACTGAGATAAATGAATCTAAAATGTATTCATTGTTTGAAAAATATATACAACCCTTACAAGAAACTAATTCGAATGAGTCAAAAATAGAAAATGAGTTAAATAAATATAAAAATACTAATGTATTCCTGCAAAATGGTTTTAATGTTTTAAAATGGTGGACAGTAAAAATGCATTATCCTGCAGAATTTTTGCTATTCCAGCATCAAGAGCACCATCAGAAAGAGTGTTTTCTATTGCTCGTGCTTTAATTACCGATAAAAGATCAAAACTCGGCGTTAATGGAAAATCATTTAACGAAATATTGTTTGTAAATATAAATTCCAAAGAATAATATTATTATTTTAACTGAATTTTAGTTTCTATTTTTAATTTTGTTTAAAAAACATTTTTAAGTACTGAATTATATTTTTTTGTATTTTTTTATACTGAATGTATTTAGTTTTGTTTTAAAAACATAGTTAAGTACTAAATTATATTATTTTTTTGTACATTTTTATCAACTGAGTTTTTAATTTTAGTTTTGTTTTAAAAACATCTTTAAATACTGAATTATATTAATTTTTTGTATTTTTTTTTATAAAAAAAAACAATAAAACGCATCGTTTTAAAATTATTATGGTTGTTTTATTAGTGTTCGTATTCTGCTTGTAATTTAATGTCCATATGCATACAGCATACAATAAGTTACTTATTGTACCACACTCATAATCTATTTTATTTGTTTGGCTAAAATATAGCAAAACAAACATGTTACTCTTATTCTCTTTATACTCACTCATACTTACTATGTTTGAGAAAATAATAATACCAACTTGTACAAGAACTACTCAACTACTCATTAATACACAGTCACAGCAGTAGACACTACGAAACTTGTGTATTCAGTTGTAACTGTGCACGTCTTTAGTACATATGTATTCTCTCAACTTATTTTCTCTCTCTTACTCACTAATGCACAACCAAAATAAATTTTGGTAACCCCTGCTTTAGTGAAACTTTTCGAATGGTACTCCACCGTCGTCTGTTTATATGTTTAGTTTAGAAGGCGAAGAAGTCTTACAGTTTGTACGCTCTACAAAGCCTTTTAACATCCCTATACCGATTATTGATTTTTCGCTCTGTAAAAACTTTATAGGGTGCGCCTTTGAAAGTGCCATTAACAATCTTAAGATGTGCGTTTATTAGGCCATGAGTTAAGATAAGTCTTTTCGATTATGAGTTATCGAATTGGCATGCGTTGATTCGATGAACGCGATGCATGTACTTACATATATTTCAAAAATTTGTTATCTTTACAGAGGAAAAGTGTGAGTAAAATAATCAATAAATTCAGATTAGAAATGCATTCACTAACCGATAGTAAAGGGAAAACATTAAGAGTTAGGTTTAGATATGAAATTAGTTAGCAATACACAGAAATTCAACACTACATTCATTATGTGATATGATAATTCAATGTATTTTTCTTTTATCATGGAACATGCACTCTTAATTGAAATCATAAAAAATTTTCAATTTGAATATCATTAAACCTGAATTACTTTATATTTATTAATTTTGAACTAAATTAGGTGATAAAATTATTTCAAAGTGCCGTGTAATATTGATTATTTTGCAGCTTTACTGAAGCTTTACTCTTGTCAGTATCAGTGAAGTCATTTACTTGTTATTTTCATTTTTATTTTACTTGTAACAATGAAATCAACCCATTGAGTATCAATTGAAAATATTATTGTGGATCTACTATTATATTTTTTAATTTGCAAACATAATTTAAAATGTGGATGCTCTGGTAGTCTAGCGGATAGTGTGCTAAACTATTAGCGTGATGGTGGTGGGTACGATTCCCACCAGAGACATTGATCTGTGGCACTACACCGAGCATATGGTCAAGTTACTCAGCTCGTATATAATTAAAATGTAATTTGTAATTGTACTGTGTGACAAAAAAAACTCCTAAACTGTGTTGCCAAGAAAGTGTTTTTACACACAGCAATTGTTTTTACATTTGCGAAATAAGTTCAGCTGATCAAAAATTGTTTATTAAGGTAGGTGCACACAATGCAATGTGTTTCTGAAACCAGACAGCTTTCATTGTTGGCTGTTTAGTATGCAAGTGTGTGTAAGGTTTCACTTATAGATTTATTGTTGATAGCTGTGTGTGTATCAGAACAATAAACGTGAACGCGTAATGGTAAGACTGTTGCATCGTGAGTACCTGCTATTATGTTCAGGAATTTTTGATCCTATTGATCCTTATTTAGACAGTTTTTGTATTTTGACGAAACAACAGTAATTAAGTATTTGGGTGTTCCGCCCTTCTGTGGTTGGTCCAATACGCTAGATGGATGGCAAAATACTAAATTAATGATCGGGCGATCTATCTCTGTAAAATTCTTAAGAATAAAATTGATTGTCTTCTGTGTACAAATGTAAGAAATTCTTGTAAATTCTATGAACTGGTGATATCAAGTTATAAAAGGATTACAAGATTAAACCGAATGCCTGTAAAACAGATTTTGTTTTCAATATTACAAAATGTCCCCATTATTTCCCTTAGACATTATTTTAAGTGATTTTATTTGTTTCTACGAAGAACGAATTAATTTCATTTCTTTAAATTTGTTTCTAGTGTGACAAGCTAATTATTGAGGGCGGCGCGAAAGCAGTGACAAAAATATTCTCGGACTTCAAAGAAGTGAGGGAAACGATAAACGATTTGAAGTCAAGGTAAACATTTAAACTTAATCTGTATCAAATATTTTAACAAAGAAAATAAATTTGTATTATTTTTAGTATTCAAGAATGTTCCACTAGATCGAACACTTCTCCTGAGGGTGAGTTTATTTTGCTTTAATTATTTCAAAGTCATGAACATTTTTATTGTTCTTCACACAGATCTGGAATTCTTTGATATTCGTTATGATGTTTTACCCAAAAAATGGTAAGAAACGCAATAATTTTATTCGATTCTAAGATGGTGTATTCAATTGTAAGGTACAATAGCTTAGTGTAGTATTGACGATTAATAGAATTTAATTGCATTAATATTGTATTTAAAATACTAATTTGTAGAATACATCGTACATTCAGTTCAAAAGTGACTCAACTCAAAATTATCGCTTTCATCGAAAAAAAAAAAAGGTTTTTTACCCAAATAAAAAAGTTAAAAAAAAGTTAAAAAAAGAATTTTTTTACCCCCCTTTTTAACAACAGTTAACAACTATCAAATACACTTTTATCGATAAAAAAAAAAGTGTAGTATGCATAGTGTGCCATCGTTTACAACTTGATGAATCCAACAATAATTTGCTTTATTCGTTATTCTTCTTTACACTCCTGTTCGCGTACCAGTGTTGCAAAACTGAAATTTTGAAATTGCACTGAACTTTAACTGAAAGAGTAATTTTTTGCACCAAATGGTATTTTGTAAAAACATACATACATACATAATTGGTCATTACAATCCTTTAGTCAGGATTACGACCTAGTTGCTAACATCCCTTATTTTGTGTGTGTTAATTTTATACATGCATGGCGGGACCTACAGTTTAAAGTATACTCGGAACGACAGATTTTTTGAAAAACTTTACATGGCAATTTTATTTACTCTCAGAGTTTTTGTAAGAAGGATGTCGAACAGAAAAATTAACGACTTATTCGTGTTCCTCACATACAAGACAAGAACAGCTGAATCGGAACGTAATAAAACGTAAAAGCCCTGTGTAGTCAAACATCGATGGAACGTAGCAGTGTAACTGCTTTTCGTGTTAGAACAACGAATGTACGTTCCGTGGACGTTTGGATATCCAGGGTTAAAGCCTAATTCTACCTTTAGCATTACGTTCAACATGTTGCTAACGTATTAATAGTTGAAAAGCGCAAGACATAAAATATGTAATAATAAAAAAGTACTGAAAGCCTCTCGGGCGTACTGAGGTATTTTTGAAATGAAAATGTACTGAAAAAAGTACCAAGTACTAAATTTTTCAACACTGTCGCGTACACACTAAAACCACGACTGTTTTCTTCACACGCAACGCGTCTGCACACAAAACTGACTGAATTCTTACTACTGCTCGTTGCCTGCGTTGTCTTGCCTTTTTATATGCCCACGTAATAAGTCTGATGAAGATTCTTGAAGTCGAACGCTCGGGGTTTCGCCTTCTCGAGAACTCTATCGCGACTTCATTGTTTGTGTATTTTGCTTACGTTTTTTGTTGTGCGTTCTCGCTTACTGGTCTAACCCCTTTTCTTTCATACTGATGTTGTTGGTTTATTTGTAACAAGTTCGTTGTATTTGTTTGTGTAGCTTTTGCACATTTTAATGTTAAACGATGTACACAATACGATATTGAAAGTATTTTTTAATTTATTTTATTTCCTTAAGCGTCACTGAAATTTTACCAAAAAATTGTGCCGAAGCAACGGCATGCACTCGTCGCAGTGGCATTTACAAAATATTAGTCACGCAGCACAGTAATGAACCGTTTTATGTTGAATGTGATGCAGAAACTGAAGGTGGTGGCTGGATTGTGATACAAAGTCGAGAGGATGGTACCGAGGACTTCTATCGTAATTGGGAGGATTACGAGGAAGGATTCGGAAATGTTGATGCTGAACATTTCATTGGATTGAAAAAACTTTACCCTCTAACAAATTTACAGGGACGACAGGAATTGTTAATTGTAATGAGGGATGTGAATAATACAAGAGCTTTTGCCAAGTATGATGGGTTCTGCATAGGCGATGGAACGGAATTGTATAAATTGAAGAAATTGGGAAATTTTTCGGGAACTGCTGGCGATTCATTAGGCTACCATTTGGGTATGAAATTTTCAACTAAAGATCGTGACAACGACATTGATTCTGGCAACTGCGCGAAGGCATATACAGGGGCATGGTGGTATAAAAGTTGTCACTACAGGTAAGTTTGTTATTTTAATGTGATCCTAACGAGTTCAATACTATTTTTCTGGTTTCTTAATAAACAGTAATCTTAATGGAAAATATGGCGACAACAATTTTGCTAAGGGTATTAATTGGCATGCATTTAGAGGTCATACGGCGTCCCTTAAATACGTAAAAATGATGATACGAAGACGTAGAATTAATTCCTTAATGAAATAATTTGAATAATTTTTTTATAATAATTTGTATACAAAAAGACATTACAATAAAGAGTCGAAATTGAATACGAAATTGCCAAATGAGCACACAAATTATGCATCCGGCACTGTTACTCCAAAGGAATGAAATTTTCTAAGGTTGTGTAGAAATTGTCCAAGTGTTATCGCCCCACAATTAAACAATGCTACAACACCGTGCTACTTGATGAACGTCTATTGATAGCCGTTACTTCGGGAGACAAAATACCAGAATTTATTTAAAGCTTTTTATACTACATAATAGTATCGTATTTAACCCTTAACGGTTACTGTTCGTCGAATCGACGAAGATCATTTACTCTTTATCTTTTATTTTTGACCAAATTTCGCTCTCTTTTTCAACAACATTAGTTGATAACGAAAGCTTGCAGTGAACAGACGTAAACAGTTTTTTTTACATTGTTCGTCGATTCAACGAAGAGTAACCTTAATGTACAAAAATGAAGAGTAACCACCCAGGGTTAAGATAATATTACAATGCATAGCGACAGCACCTTCTGTAAAGATTTTTCAGGAGTTTTCGTTTTTATTTTTTCTAGAGGGTTTCATGTGTTTTCATTTTTTTTTGTCACCGAAAAGATTTAGCCGTGCACCGAGTAAGTAAATAATTAACACCCACTGTCTATTCGGCTAATGGATTTCTGCAATTATGAATTTTGTTTGGTTTTTCTAGTAATTTAAAAAACTCACATAATAATATAAGGAACGACTATAAACACGATTAAAATAAAGATAGAGGAGCATATACAGTAATAAGGCCTACCTGTACAGTGCACACTGCCCATGATTAATTTTAATTTTACAAAGTGCACTTGGTTTAGGATTTGACGATAAACCATCATCCGCGTCTCGATGTTTAACGTCAGAAGCTTTTGCACAGCTCCGTGTTACTATTACAAACAGAAATATAAAATATGAATTATGCTCTCCGTCAAAAGATTACGAAATCGGAACGTTTGTTTACAACTATTTTTGTAAATTATTGATAACGCGGATGCACTTTATTGTGAATGATTAAACAGTATGAAAAAGGAATAAATTTTTAAAGTTTCCAAATTACTCCGATTGGTTAGTAGCATTGTGTTATGATTTCCTTAATGTTTGTTTGGGTTATGCTGCTTGAAGTTAAGCTACGGAATAGTCTCATATTTAAACTGTAGATCGAGTCAGACGATAGCAATCTTTAATTTCATGAGTAATATCTGGTAAGTTGACAAGTGCAACAGTGCATCGATTATTAAAAGATTTTTGGAATTTAAACTGAAGGAACTGTGCGTGGATTCGAAGCATAAACTGTCATTAGTCGATAGAGAGAGTCAATTACATTTAACTCACAGACACTTGAATTACTTTCTGCGAAGGGTGTTCATGTTTTCGATTTTGTTTGCGTTTCAGATTGGTTTTTGGTAAACATAGGCAAAACAAACACGTGAACTGTTTTATGTGCGGATTTCCAAAATTTATAAACTTAATCATCCGTATTGTAAATAACATTTAAAAAAGAATTCCTTGAAAATTAAAATTCATGTTGTAGAGCTTTGTACTTTTCTGCCCGTTTTAGAACTGACAATATGAAAAAAGTGTTATTGATTGTGGAATGTTCATAATTCTGGATATTCCTATTTTTTGCGAGTTTAATGAATTGAGTCCGAAAATGCATTCACTAACTAATATAACCAAACAGAGAGGAAGACCAAACAATGTGACGATTACACACTGAAATATTTCCTTCAGCATTCTTCCGTGGTATATCATTGAAGACGATTTTAAGATTTTAAGGTTTTAATTAGAAAATCTTCCTAAAATGCATATTTAAAGCAAATGAAATGCAACACCACATTATACGATATGCTATGAGAATGAATTTGTCTGCTGCAGAATGTATTTATCATCTGCAAGGCAATCTCGTAACAATTTACAAGAATTTCTTTTGGTGTCTGTAGCTAAAAGTTTTATAGCAAATGCAAATACATTGAACGAAATGGTTTAGAAGATAAGATAAATTGCCTGTCGCTTCTTTATTTAATAAATAAAATAATTTTGGTATTCAATAGTGTTTGATTAGATATTTGATCAAAAATTAAATACCGTTTCATTATATTTGGAACGAACTGTATTAAAATAATTATTTGCCACTGTGATCGATACAATTTTGTCGAACAATTTTCTGAACGAATATATGGAATATAAATTTACACCGTCAGGTATGGGCTATTTGATTGATGCATCAAAACTTTTAAGATAAGCTCCTTCAGTTTTCGTTTTAATTGAATTGCTTTCTTCAATCTCTTTATTTGGTGACAATAAAGACCCTGTATATAATAATAGATAAATGCAGACAAAGAAGATAATCAATTCATTGTAGTAGGACTGCACTTTTTTATAAATGAATAAATCCACGGTGTTCTATCATGACTTTGCCTTAAGAAATCTGCTGATAGAAGACCATGTGGCGGTAATCTACAATCGATCATTCAGTGTAAAATGATCAGAAATTGAATTTTCTGAAATCAGCTTACATAGAAACCGATATGATCTTCATTTCAATTGAGCTTTGCTTACAACTCGTAACCTTTAACGATTTATTACAGCACTCTGTAGCTAAAACAAATTTTTTACTTACTTAATGAAACGACATTGTTGGTTGAAAACCTTCAAAAACTAAGTTGGATTATTCGAAAACATTTCTTCATAATTTTTAAAAATAAATGATTTGAACTCGGCTAATACATTTCTTAAATGCTAATCATCACGAGTATTTGATGATTATTTATTAGAAAAGAGGTCGTAACTAATATTACTGTATTAAATAAAAGTTTACTTGATCTAGTCGAGATATTAGCCATGAACTGTTGTGATTACTTATTTGATGATCGTTGTTTTCGTTGAAGATTTAAATTTTCTTTTCAGGATTTGAAGTTCTTGTATTTATTGCTGTGGTAATGCTTTCTTAATTGGCGGTCATCCTAAATATATTAAAAAGATCTCTAAAATGAAAATAAGTCGCTCTAGACATCGGCCGTTTAAATTTCATGATTAAGAGAGAGTTCTGATGTCTGTATTGATCTTACCTTCTGTACGAGAGCACATTCCACTGATACAGTCAGAGATTCTTTGAAAGATGTAAACCCAGAATCTTGACTATTCACTAGAATTAGTATCACAAACAATGTTAAGATAACATTAGAAACTGTATGCTGGGCCGTTAGGACATAAATTCTTCTTACTCAGTGTAACTAATATACCATTGAAGAAACATCCATTGATGCTCAATTGGTACCTTGGTAGACCACATGGTTTCCTGACTGGCAACTGGGAGAGTCTCAAAAGAAATCCATCGTTGGTTCAGTGTTGATCACACTAATCACTTGTTGATCACACTAATCAATTTAAGGACATTGAAAATCTCTTCAAATAAGAAAACTGAGTGCATCATTATTGCAGAATCCAATAATTATGACACCCTGTGGCGTGGCGGTTATAAACTACAAAAGCATTTTGTATTTCAAAAAGGGTGTTCATTGTTTGTCCTTAAACACCTACTTCTCACACAATTTTAACTTGAACAGATTCTGTTTTACTGTTTCGACAAAAGTGGGATCGTGTTGGACTAAATAAATACCCACACTTAGTAGAGACTATATCAGCAACAACAGCAATAATCTCTTCTATTGTTTTTAACAACATCATTATGAGAGAACAATTCATGCAAACTTATGAAAACAGTGTTAATGTGTGCGTATGCGTGATATTTAATTATCATGAATTAAATATTAATGATACGCACAAAGTATGATTCCATGTAGAATGGATGTTTAAAGGAAGAAAATTTAAAGATTTTTATCAACCACAACAATAAAAAACATAAAAATCGTTCAACATGATTTTCGAATTTTAAATAAAGTGCCCTTCTTTGAAGTCGCCTCCAAGGATAACACCACAGGAAGGTCAAGCCGCGCCGTCATCTAGCGGGGACAGAGATAGGAAACAGCGATTTGCACGGTACCCCACCACTACATTAAATAGTCGGAAGGCCTTGTTGATAGGCAACGACAGAATGAGGCCACAGTATCCTAGGATTACAACAGACCAATTATTCTCTTAACTAGAACAACAAAAGGATTAAAGAAATGAAAATAAGCCAGAAATTTTATATTGAAGCCATATACTCCCAAGAGGGTTAATGGGGGAAAAAGTCGACCACAGCGATAAATCTAAATCAACTTATCCAAAAGGGGTTTATGAATTGAGCGTAGAGATAAAATGTTCGCATTTAAGCATGTTTTGCACCTTTAGGTTTAAATGAAATGGGTTTTTATTATTCAAATAAATGAAATTATCTTCCACTCAATTGATGGATATCCTTTATTCCGCCGTGACTACTAAGATCTACTCGTTGCTATACTCCTGTCCTGAAATTTATTGAATCATCATTCGTTCTATTAGCGTCCATTCCAATTCTCCGTGATTATATTTTGCTTTTACTTCGTTGAATGTGATTCATTTTTAACAATTATTTGACATTGAATGTTCGTTTGTGTTGCATTTTCCAGCATATCTTAATTTAGATTTTCATACGATTCTTTGGTAGAATTTTTCTGTCATCATTTTTATATTTCCCGAGAAAATTATGTTCATTAAAAACATTATAATGCTTGCGCCAAATGATACCAATACGAACAAAGTAGGATAATTCATTTATTTACTTATTTCCAGTATGTGGAAAATCCTTACAGACTATTATCAAATGCCTTACTGACATCAATATAAATGACGTCAGTTTGTTTGCCTTCAATAAATCCATCGTTTACCAAAGTTGTAATTTCACGAAGATTTGTGATTGTTGATCGAGACTTACAGAATCTCTGATGGAATGCAGATAAAATAGACGATGACAGTGTATCACATAAGAGTTTTTCAAATAATTTCGGTATAATATTGAGTTTAGCAATTCCTCTATAATTTCAAATATCAGCTTTAGATCCTGATTTAAACAGTGGAATTATAAATGATTGTTCCCAGAAGGAGGGAAGCGATTTGTTAAATAAGTAGGTTAATAGAGTACCCAATAATTGAGAATGGTGTTTTAATTGTTAATTGTTGTATATACTTGGAAAGAGTACGATCGGTGGAGCGATACGTGTTCCCATCAATCTCAATTATCAATTATATTCGTCATTATAAATAAACTGGAACTCCCTGGAAGCTATAATATAATGGACCGGGTGTTAATCCTACTTAAGGATTAACTGAACGGAAAAAAATGGTCAACCAAACCAATCAAATGTTAAGTCGCGCCAGTCTTTTGGTTAAGATCCTAAATGCTTAACCTCATCAATCTCCGCACATCGGTAAGAAAAGTGCACTAATTTTTTATTTGCCCATGATTTAGAGATGAGCGATTCAGTGATTTTTGAAGAACGTTGTTCTCAGTGAACGTGATTTGTGAATCACTGTTCTTTAAAACAGTGATTGCGATCACAGTATTCCAAAAGAAAACAATAATGACAATAACGTATTTTATTAAGTCGTAAGAAAGAGACAACTAGATACATGCTACGAAAAGACTACTAAACAAAATCAAAGTGGTGTCATTAATGTTATTTTTAATGTAATTTTTTTTATATGAAGTTTGACAATTAAGTTTCACAGAAAGTTCATGTATAAAAGACAAAAGTAAATAATCAGCATCATCTAATAGTAATTCTGCCTCGCTCAAAATAAAATGAAACAAATGTTAGTATGTAACAATTTTGAAAGAACGACATTATTAGTAACTGTTATGTGGCAATTTCAATCACTGTAGTTACCAGTGAATTATCAATCACCGTGATTAAATCACAGTTTAGAAAATATCGCTCATCTCTACCATGATTATCTTCACAGTTTATTCATTTATATTTCTCAATAAGGAATAATTTATAATTTTTGATAGTAAGACAAGGAAAATAACTTGAAACTTGAAATAGCCAAAGTCATAGTACGGCAATATATTTTGCCAAAAAAATAAAAGAAAATGCATTAAAAAACAGAAAAAAAAATCTCGATCACTTTAAATTTTTTATCATTATTTTTTTTTTTTTTTGTGCTTTAAATTTATATTAAAGACAGAAATTTATTATTCTATTATATTGTATATATTTAGTTTATCTAATTTAATAAGTTCGACCTAATACACTGCACATGATGCAATTGTCTTAGCAGTGACTGGAAAATATTCGGCTCAATAGACGCTTCAGCAATTACCCTTCTTGCGTTATATCGTCCCCCAAACCAAAAAATCACTGACTTTATAAACGAGCTAGCAATAGAAATAAACAAAATAAACAAAAAACAAGAATGTATATTGGTTGGAGATATCAATATTGGTATCTTAAAACAAAATAAACCAACAACAACATATCTTGACATGATGCTAGCGAATGGTATGCAAAGCATGGTAAATGAAAACACACGTGAAGGTATAAACAAAAACACATTCACTTGCATTGATCACGTGTTTATAAAAAATTAATAAACAAACACACATACCTATGCAGTAATAATAACAACAAATATAAGTGATCATTACACTCTGTTTTTTGCTAAGCACAACGAAGAAAACAACCAGAGTAGAGCAAATATAGGTACGCGTGAGCATATTAAAATAATAAATAATATAAAAATAAATAATAAAATTAAAGAAACAGACTGGAGCGAAACGATGTATCGAGCAGAAAACGCTAATGATTTGTATCTTAAAATATACTCACAATTCTGTGAAATTTATAATAAATCATCGAAATTATTAAAAATTAGTAAAAAAAAAAGATCACCAAACCTATGGATAAGTGAAGAATTAATTAAATACTGTGATTATCGGGATAAACTTTATAAAAGATGGCGAAACAATAAAAAAAATAATAATAACTACTAACTTGAATATAAAAAATTTAGAAATTTAGTAAATAAAAAAATAAGCTTTGGAAAAAACAATTATTTTCGAAAAAAATCCATTGAAAATAGAAATAATATGCGTGTGACATGGCAAATAATAAATGAAATAATAGGAAAGAAAACAAACAATGTCGATGAAATCATTACAAGAAATTTTAAAAAAAATACTATAAATGAACTATTAAACCGTTTTGCAACAAATTTTAAACATAACATAAATAAAATAATACACACTTGTAACATAAAAACAATAAATAGTGTTGAAACTGTGCTTCAAAACTCCCTATATTTAGAATATACAAATGAGTAGGAAATTTTCAATATTTTAAGGACTTTAAAATCCAGGAAAGGCCCAGGAATGGACGGTATTAGACTATCAGATTTGAAAAATAATGCGAGTTACCTTACACCAATCCTAATAAAGTTTATCAACTTAAGTTTAGAAAATGGCATTATACCAGATATACTGAAAACTTCGTTAATACGACCCATTTGTAAAAGCGGATGCAAGTCAGACGACAACAACTACAGGCCTATTGCTATTTTACCAGCTGTTGAAAAAATCTTAGAAGAAGTCGTTGTGAGAAGATTAACTTCCTTCCTAAGGTAATATAAAATTATAAATAAAAATCAATTCGGCTTACAAAAAGGGCTAAATATAAATAAATTATTGGGAAACTTCTCAAATCTCATCAACAGTTGCCTGAGTAAACATTTGCGTTGTCTAGTGCTATTCGTCGACTTTAGCAAAGCTTTCGATACACTCGCATATAACAAACTACTACAAATGCTAGAGAGAATTGGAGTTAGAGGAAACACATTAAATTGGTTTAAGCACTATCTGGATTGCTCAAAATTTGGACCAATACTGTATTTAATATACGTCAATGAAATGATAAATGCACTTCAAGGAAGTACAACTTTTGCTTATGCTGACGATACCGCAATAGTGGTCTCAGATAAAAACATCGAATATGCCACAGAAATAATGCAGAAACAACTAAATATAGCAGCGAAATGGTGTCACGACAATGGCCTAATTATCAGCGCGACAAAAACGAAAATTATGCACATGAAACCTCCACATCTTACACAGTCAAATATATACATAAAAGTTCACAATTACGAATGTCTTCACAGAAGAGCTAAAAACCCTAATACAACAGATGATAGATGTGACACAAACATTGAATTAGTGGAGACGTATAAATACTTAGGAGTATATGCTGATAATAAGTTTAAGTGGAAGACCCATATTATAAATCTACAAAAGAAACTACGCAAATCGGCATATATGCTTTATCAATTAAGTTACTGCTCTACATACGATGTACTAAGGCAAGCGTATCACTCATTGGTCGAATCTTATACAAAAGACACGGTATCACTGCATGGGGAGGTTAAACACATTGCAGAATACTACAAAATACACAAAACCAATTATTAAAAATTCTTTAGAAAAAACAACAATTTCTTCAACAATACATATAACAACAATCACCCACTGGATGATAGCAGCAACAACATTCAAAGTAACACAACACTCTACTTCAATACTACACTTAACATGCCCAACAACATACGACAAAACGCAATACAACGCAATATTTCCGTCAATACAGTCAACAACTCGTCTTCTAATCACAACTCATCAGTAACTTGGAATTTGCAAGCAAACAGCACATCGTTAACAACCAACAATACAACAGCAAGAACAATAGATAGAACAACCAACATAGCAACAAACACAACAATAGGCACAACAGCAAGTACTACAACAACAAACACAACAACAAACACAACTACAAATACAGAAATAAACAATCCAAACAATCTTGCCTCTAAACTCAACGTTTTAAACATCAAAAGTATTTATTATTTTACTTTAATAAATGAATTTCATAAAGACGATAGATTTCTCGAGGTCATCGATCACCGGTATAATACAAGGCGTCGAGCTCAAGGAAGATATAAAGTAAAACAGTTTTTGAATGAATATGGCAGAAATGAGCTAAGCGTCAGGTTACCAACAATTTATAATAAGATACCAACACATATAATTAATGAAAATAATGAATTTAGAAGAAAGAAACTTTTGAAAAAATATTTTTTAAGTTCGCAATGAATTAATGAATTAATAAATTTATTTAATATATTAGAAAATTTTAATTCTATTTTCCTGCTGACAAGCCAATGGCTTAGCGGGTTATATTAATATTAATTTTTCCATGTATTATATTAATGATAACTAAAAAATAATAAATAATAAAAAAAAAAATAAAAATATAGTTGGTACCTTTGCGACTACATATGCATTGCATCCTATATGATAACATTTCAAAGGAAGCTAAACAACTTTAAAAATATTAATCTCGTGTATAATAGATGTTGTCAGATGTTTATAAGTTGATGTGTTTATGTCGTAATTAATAAATTCAATAACAATTATAAAGGACGTGTACCCGGAGGTCGAATTGACCAATTGTACAACGTCCTAGTTTCTCACACCACTTACATATGTTGTGTGTGTTAGTTTTATACATGAGTGGTGGGACCTACAGTTTAAAGTCGACTCCGAACAACAGACTTTTGAGAAACTTTTTCTTGGCAATTTTTTTCAGAGTTTTTGCCAGAAATCTGCCGAGAAGAAAGTCGCCGAAGAAATACTTTTTGTATTTTGTCTGGCCTGGGGCACGAACCCTGGTTTTACGTCTAATACGCCAACACGCTACCTACTAGACTACGGCGACTTCTTTTGTATACAAAGTATTATAAAATTACTGGGGCATTAATGTCTTTACAAATTAATTCCAAGTCTTCGTATCATCAGTTTTACATATTCAAGGGACGTCTTGTAGTTTAAAAACGTATTCCAATTAGCACCTTTTTGATATGCGGTTTCACCATACTTGTCATTAAGATTGCTGTTGAATAAGTAACCAGAATCGTAATGTTACACTCATTCGGATCGCATTAAACACATTACCTGTTCAAACAATTTTTATCGCACCATGCACCCATACTCTTTTCCGCACAATTATCTCCATTTTTTCGTCATTGTCACGTTCTTTACTTGAAAATTGCATATCTAAATGGTAGGCAAACAGCATTTCCCGTAAAATTGCCCAACTTTTTCAATTTATACAATTCCATTGTATTTGTCTGTTTTAATTTTATTTTTGGTATCCCCCATTACAATTAGTAATTCCTGTCGTCCCTGAAAATTCGTTAGTGTGTAGAATTTTTCTAAACCAATAAAATGTTCCCCATCCACATCACCAAAGCCTTTCTCGTAATCCATCCAATTACTGAAGAAGCCCACGGTGCAGTCTTCGCGTCTTTGTATTACTATCCAGCCACCACCTTCAGTTTCTGCATCACATTCAACATAAAACGATTCATTACAGTATTGCGTGACTAGTATTTTGTAAATACCACTGCGTCGAGTGCATGCCGTTGCTCCAGCATAATATCTTGTTAAAATTTCAGTAAATGATTAAAAAAGATTGCACAAATCAATTTCAAATGTTGTTCCTTGGAATCTATACTACATAGAAGTGCCACTGCATTTAATAAAATTGCAACCTTTCTTGATATTTATTGGATATTTATGTGAAGGAAAGTAGAAAATGTTCATGACTTCGTTTCAAATTAATGCAAATAAAATTCACACTTAAGGTAATTGATTACTAAAAGCAATGAAACTTTTTTAAATTCATTGATGAAGATTAAGTTTAAATATTTGCCTTGACTTTAAATCGTTAATCCTTCCCTTCCTTTCATTGAAATCCATAAATATTCTGAAGAGGGATATAGTAACTGCTGATTGCGGCAATATTTTCGTAGAAACTGAAGATTTTAATATTCAAACTGTCTTAAATAACATCCATACATGCATTTAATGGAAGATAAGCACAATTGTTCTGTTTTTTATTCAAACATAAACTTGATTTACAAAATTTGAAGAAGAAAACAAACTAAAACTGAATTTAATAAACCTTCTGTGAAATGTGCTTCAATAATAACAATTCTTCTATACTCAACACATATTCAAGAGCATATTTTAAATTGACGACTCTAAATTCAATCGCTTTTTAATAAGTTTATTGTGCTTTATCGTTTTGGTTGATAAAAATCATTAAAATTTTCATTTTTTAACGACTCATGTGGAATTCTTACTTAATGCGTATTAACTGATGACAATTAAATATCACTCATACGCATGCAATTACACTTGTACGAGTATTGTGTGGTACATACTTAAGCTAGAGCATGGACTGTTTTTAATGCTGTTGGTCACATTACATACAAGTAGCTCCTGTAAATTGTATGCACCATTTTACAGGGTGTCTTAATTGAATGCTTCAATACTAATCTCTGTATTCATGTCCCGTATTGGACTACAAGTTCTCTTGGGGTTCTGTATCTAATTTGTAGGACTTGGCCAAAAACTCAGAAATTATTGACAGACTGTGACTACCAAAACTTGAGTCAGAATTACAATATTTTTTCAGACACAATCCATGTGTTTAATTTATCCATGAGTGGCGGGTACCTACAGTTTTTAACGCCGACTCTGAATGACAGATTTTTGAGAAGCTTTTCATGGCAATTTTATTTTACTTTCAGAGTTTTTGCCAGAAGACTGTTGTGAGGAAGTCGACGCAATAGAAATTTGTTTTATTCAAGATGTATAAGCAGGGTTTTGAACCACGGGTAATCGCCTCATATGACGTAAATTAATGTCAGTTGTCAACTGCTCCAGAGCTTATTCAGCAAACACACAGTTTTTTATTTGGTCGTTTAACTTCAATGCCTGGATCAGTTGAATTCGGTATGTACGCCTGCGTGCCAAGTTATGACATAAAATTCGCCAAGTTCATCATGAACCGGGTGGTTTCCGGCCTTATCACAGTTGCCAGTCATGAAACCATATGTTTCTCTCTTCTTGGTGTAGTCGTAACACTGAGAGCAATGAGAATAAATTCAGGTTCATACAGTTTCTTGTTTTATTTTGTCATTGCTTGCGATGCCAATGACCATTAGAATTAGAATAGAAGTGATGAATCATGTTCAACATGATCCTTACCGATCAATCTGCTAATGCCGTTAAATTGACGAATGAAAGGAGAAGTGAAAAACAAGTAATACCTACATACATACATAACATACATAATTGGTCATTACAGCTCTTTAGTCAGAATTACGACCTAGTTTCTCACATCACTTACGTTGTGTGCGTTCATTTTTATATGTGGCGGGACCTACAGTTTAAAGTCGAAGCCGAACGACAGATTTTTTTTTTGATGATTTTTAGAAATTAAAAATTTACATAATTAAAGTGTTATACTTTTAAGTAATTTACGAACAGATGTGATGATACTACATAATATTCTAAATAATCTAAATAAAAATGCCAATTAGTAAAGAAACTTAAGAAGAAATTATCAAATATTTAAAGAAAAATGGTAAGTTCTGCAAATATCTTCTAATGCCATTATTTTATTTTTTCGTGCGACCAACTCTTAAGGGATGGCCTCCTACTAGTCCTCCTCATACAGTGCACTATGTGGGAACTAGGAAAATATGTTACGGAAAGGAGGAAAGAAGGAGTACAGTAGAAAGGAACTTCCACATACGAAAAGTCCAAAAAAGAGAACGAGCGTGGAATCTATTGACCAATTGACCACAAACGGATGTGCTCGCCGAGAAAGACAAGTGTTACATAGGAAGCATGATTCTTGGCAACAAGTCCTCTTATTTTACTCGAGCAAAATCCGTTGTAGTAGCGATAGAACAGTAAAACACAAGCCCCATTGCAACGATGCTTTAATAAATAAATGGAATTGGACACCCAATTGCGATAAACGAACACCTTTGCACTCTCCTGTAAGCGGTCTGAAAATAGACGTTGGGGCATCGGCCCATACATGAAAATTGTATTCCATTCTCTGTGGTATAAAGACGAAAAAGATCAGATGAAGGGAAATACATTTTTCTTACACCTTCGTAGAAGCAAAAGGAAGGAAAAATGTGTCGGTTCTAGCGAACATTACACAGAATTTTCGTGCCCAGAGTGTCAAGAGCTTCTGACACCTTAATATTTACAACCTCCATTGATATAGATGATGCAGTATTATTGCTATGCTTATTTGCCAATAAACAACACTGGGATAGACTGTTTAAACCTTAAACAATTTTTTCCAGAAAATGATATAAAACTTCTCGATTTGTGGAAAAAGTATCAGAAATGAGAAAAAGAGACGGTTGCTTTTAATTCCCAGCCTTGACTAATTTCATTAATTTATTATCATTATTTAAATTTATTTACTTATTCCTTCTGATGATTTCAATGAACATCTTTGACGATTTTGACGATTTTTTTATAATATTTGACGATTTGATGCTTTATTTATTTGGCAGTTATGCCTGTAACTCATGTATGGCAGTGTGAATTCAGTTGAAAAATTTTACAGCGTCTCTAGCATTTAGGACATCAATATTTCAATCAACTACAGTTGAGCATGGTCCCCGACTATGGATACTCAGAATGTTCTTAACAATCTTTGAAAATATTTCTCCGTTATATTTTGGGGGCCTGCAATATTTTTAGTAGCACACCTCTCATATGGCAATGATTTAGTAACCACTCTGCTTTCCCCTCCCCCTCCTCCTAACCGTTGAAAAAATACATTATTACTATATTGTACACAATTATGTCCAGGATTATTTATTGATATATTGTTATATACTGATTATTGAAAGATTATTCAAAACTATTTTCGTTTACGAATTGATTCTACGTCTTCGTATCATTATTTTAACGTACTTAAGAGACTTACTATAATCTCTATATGGATACCACTCAATTTTCTCACCATATTTGTCATTAAGATTACTGTTGAAGAAGAAACCGGGGGAAAATGTTATATTGTACTCATTTCGAAAATATATTAGAAAAAATATACTCACCTATCTCGACAGTCAGCATACCACCATGCACCTTTATTATCCTCCGCGCAATTGCCTGAAAAAATATCGTTGTCACGATCTTTAGTTGAAAATTTCATGCCTAAATGTCGAATTAATGAGTTGCCAGCAGTTCCCGAAAACATGCCCAATTTCTTCAATTTATACAATCCCGTTTTGTCACCTATAGAGAATCCATTAAATTTTGCAAAAGCTCTTGTATTGTACTCAGGTTCCAATACTATTAACAATTCTTGTGTTCCATGGAAGTTCGTTAATGCGTAAAGTTTTTTCAAACCAATAAAATGTTCCCCCTCGACATCACCAAAACCGTTCTCATAATCCTCCCAATAACGATAGAAATTCACAGAACCGTCTTGACGTCTTTGTATCACAATCCAGTCACCACCTTCAGTTTCTGCATCACATTCAACATAAAACGTTTCATTACTGTGCTGCGTGACTAGTATTTTGTAAATGCCACTGCGTAGAGTGCAAGCCGTTGCTTCGGCACAATTTTTTGGGAAATTTCTGAAACGCTTCATACAAAAAGGAAAATAAAATTAAAAAATACTTGCAATATTTACACATTTTGAATGAATAAAATTGTTGTTGTTGGTTATGAGGTCTTGTAAACCAAGTAAAGAATCGTGAATTCTTATAATCGACTGTAAGCTTCACTAGGTTAGTTTAGGTTAGAGCACGTGTACATGTCAATTAAGACAAGTACAGTACCCGGAGGTCGAATTGACCCATTGTACAAAGTCCTAGTTTCTCACACCACTTATGTTGTATGAATTAATTTGTATACATGAGTGGCGGGACCTACAGTTTAAAGTCGACTCCGAACGACAGATTTTTGAGAAACTTTTTCATGGCAATTTTATTTACTCGCAGAGTTTTTGCCGGGGGGAAGTCGCCGAAGAAATACTTTTTTTGTATTTTGTTTTGATGTCTGACCTAGGGCTCGAACCCTGGTTTACGTTTAATAAGCCAACTTACTACCTGCTAGACTACGGCGACTTCATGAACTAATACATCCACATTCTTTTCTTTATATTTCTCCATGTTTAGAAGTTACATTTGAAGATGTTATTGAAGATTGACTGAGTATTGAACCAGGATGCAACACGTTTAATTTGCTTTACGTATTGAATATCTAGGGACTCCACTATATCTGCATCGAATAAAATTACAATTTTTCTTACCATTTTTTGGGTAGAACATCATAACGAATATCAAATATCGGCAGAGCTGTTTGAAGAGTAATAAAATAAGAAAACTTTTTAATAAAAGCAAATAATACTCACGCCTTGCCACAGTATCCGTACTATTAATGGAATACTGTTCATTACTATAAAGATATTAGGAGACAGATTAATAATTATTTAAGAGGGAATCAATTGCTTTTTAACCTCATCTTTAAATCGTTCATTGTTTCCCTCAGCTCCTGTAAATTTGCATATATTTCCTTCAAAGTGTTTACATCGCCATTACCCATTATTTTGTTTTCCTGAAAAAAAAAAATTGAAGCATATTATGGAATCCCTGATGTAGTTCCAAGTAATTTTTATTCAAATACAAACAAAAAATGTTTCCATGTTTACAAGTTCGCAAAGGGTGCGAACATAGTGAGCCCTGAAAGCCGAGCCGAGATTGTCAGTGCGATAAAGATTGTTAGTGCTATAAAGATTGTCAGTGCGATAAAACTGATTACATACAAGTCAATACAAATAAGCTTGTGTATAAAACAGTGAACGCCGACAAGAGCAGAGATCAAAGCCGATGAGTGCGAGA
Organism: Sarcophaga variegata; assembly: GCA_932273835.1. Taxonomy (NCBI): domain Eukaryota; kingdom Metazoa; phylum Arthropoda; class Insecta; order Diptera; family Sarcophagidae; genus Sarcophaga; species Sarcophaga variegata. Next base: position 40,602,814 of record OW026359.1, read on the forward strand.
AAACAGTTTCAAAGCGTTTTGCGCGCTTTTTTGCATTGTTGATGTTTACTTTGTAGTGTGCAGTCGTGTTCATTCGGGTATATTGTTGAAATTAAGCTTGATATTTTCTTAAATCATTATATAAATGATGAAATTCACCAAATTCATTCCTTTTTAGTGTAATTGGATGTTTTCCAAATTCTTTTGTGTTTATAATTACATTAATTACACTAGGAGAAGCAAAATACTCTTCATCAGAGGAATGCATTACAGTGTACAGCAATTTTATAAACACAAATGAACAACAAGACTAAATGACATGAAAGCAAAACACATGCAATAAACAGAATTTCAGCGCTGATTCTCGCCTTCACTGTATTATATACAAATTTATTTCTCGCATGAAAATAAGCGTCAATAAGCTCGGCTCGGCTCCGCTCGGCATCAGCGCTCACTCTGTTCGCACCCTAAGGCTTAAAAGAAAAATAATTTGGCGTCTTGTAACTTGAAACATATGGTCAGTTTTCATGAAAATGATTACTACCAACCCATAGTCGACGTTTGCCTTAGCAAGTACTTATTCTTGAAGTGTTTGGAGTTTTTACTCCTTGGTGAAGGAGCATCGTACGTGATATGAAATCTATTCACACCTTTCTCTACTGGGATATAAAATCCATTCTTCAAAAATTGTATTGAACTCTGTTTACGAAATTTCTTTTCCGCAACGCAACTGACCATTTTCTCTGTCAATGTCGGAGGCTTAGCAACTTAATAAGAAGAATTCTTGTGCACCCAGATCTGAAAAAAACACACCTTCATAAGCCTTACGGCATGCCAACCAGTTGCTGTTTTCATATAACGTAGTCGTTACAATGGGACCTCATTGGATCCAAGTATCTTGCGTCCATTGGGTCGAATTCATATTCATATTCATCGATGTCGACTTGTATTTTAACAGCGAATGGACAAAGTCTCTACGCATTCATTGTCAATAACATGAAATATCTTGAGTGATTTCAGCAATTTTAAGGACTTAAAGAGACATGCGTTAAGACATGAAAGCTATTCACACTTTCTTCTTCTCAAATATAAAAATCTACTCTAATTTATGCTTCATTGCCACTTCAAGTATGTATGTATTAACCGAAGTTCTTTTCCACAATACAAATGAAATGAGAAAATCGATAATCAGACGCATTATGAGAAAATCCTCAAATAATATATTCAAATGAACTATTTGAGGACAACTTGCCACACCTGAAACCTAGTAGAATGTGGTATTGACCAATCCCGAATAGGAAGCTCTGAAAATATCGCTGATGGAACAAGTCATATACAATTTGAAGAACTTTCCAATGAGACTTCATTTGTGGTGCGCTCCTTTTGGCATAGTGGGTAGTGCGTAAAAGTATATATTTTTTTTTTTTTTGTTTTGGAACCGGGAAGTAATGCAGAAGAAATATTTTCTATTATACTCATAAATTATTCATGTTATCGTTCTTTCTTCTTTTCGCAGATTAACACTTTGTTAGTAATTTGTTCACATAACTGTACCTCTACAAACTGCGCTGTACAGAACTTGAAAATCGAAATTAAGACGATCAACTCAAATAAAAATTCGAATATTTTCCGACGACCTAACATTTTAGCTTCAAAAATTTCATTTAATTCACACACTCAACTCGACGAATAAACTTTTCAAACTGAATAATTGCTTAAGAAATGTTTGTTTATATACAAAAGCTATGTGTCCACATGCGTATCGTCACCTAAAAAGTAAAGAGGCCATTTTAATATTTTTTAAATTTAGTAGGACTTACAAAGATACTATAGGGTGGGTGATTTAAAAATGCAACAAAACAAAAACGCTTTGAAATTTAGCCAAATTTATTTTTTTGTATTGTGAAGTACAATTGTTCCGTTTGGAAAGGGAATATTATTTCATTCATATGCCTGCCGCAGCTGCCGCCACAGTACTCACTCGATCGGAACAATTTTCGTGCATTTGTCCGACTGTATGGGGTCGTATATCGGCAATGGCAACACGAATGTTGGTCTTCAAATGCTCAATTGTCTCAGATTTGGCGGCATAACACTTTTCTTTAACGGCACCCCACAGAAAATAGTCCAACGGTGTCAAATCGCAGCTTCTCCAATTGACATCAACATTTCGTATAATTAAACGGCCATCAAACGCTTGATGCAATAAATCAATTGTGGCATGAGATGTGTGGCAAGTTGCACCATCCTATTGAAAACAAACATTTCCAAATTAAATCCCAACGTTACGCAAGCGTTAATTGATTTATTACTTTCAGTGAAGATATTAAACTGAATTGTGTGACAGAATCGAATGACATACAGTGAGGTGCACACATGAGTACATGTTGGTATTTTGGACGCTTTTTATTGAATAAAACTAAAAGTAATAAAGAAAACTTTAAAAGTTTTTTGTCATTTATTTAGCATTTAGTGATTAACAAAATAATATAAAATTTAAAACAGAAATCATCAAGCCCTAAAAAAAAAAGAAAACAATGCAAAATCAACTCGCATGCACTCAATTTTGCACGTCTCCATTTTATGATATGTTGGCAAAAACGAAATCAAAAACTATCGTTATTTTTTCATATTTTTGCACTACTTTGACTTTTTTAAGAAAATATTCGTTTAATATTATTTATTTAATCTCGTTGAGGGAATATTTTTTTGTAACTTATCGAACAAAAATCAATTTCTATTAAAAAATGAAGAAACGCTCGAAATCAACTAAAGATAGTATTGTAGCCTTGTCTGAAAGTGGCTAGGGAAAGTACCAGGGAAATTTGTAAACAACTTGGAGTTTGTCAGTCAGTAGTCATCAGAGTCCAAAAACGGTCTGTTGTTCCCAAGCCTCAAGACAGAGACTAATGTACTAACTAACAGAAATGAAAAGGGACAAACTTTTAACACCAAAAGGAGCTTTTTTGGCAATCGGGAAAACCGTTAGTCGATGGACGGCAAGTAGAGCTCTTAAAAATATTGGCTTACCTCAGCAGTCAAAAAGAAAAAACCTGCACTTTCGGCTAAAAATGTAAAGGCACGGTTAAAGTTTACTAGAGAACACATAAATTGGACAGTGGATGACTGGAAACATGTGATCTGGTCAGACGAATCAAAATTCAACCGCTTTCAGTCCAATGGTAAGCAATATTGCTGGCGCCGCCATGGCGAAAGAATTGAAAGACACCATGTTAAGAAAACATTGAAACACGGTGGAGGAAATGTCATGGTATGGGGTTGCTTTACATGATGGCACCTCGGATCACTGCAAAGAACCAATAACATATGAAAGAAGAAAATTATTTGAGAATTTTGCAGACCCATCTTTCCGATTATATCGACAAGCTCGCCTATGCTGCACAAGAAGTACTTTTCCAGCTGGATGGTAACCCCAAACACAACTCCAAAATCGTTAAAGAGTGGCTTCTTGAGCAACATTTTTAATTAGTGTAGTGGCCAGCACAAAGTCCCGACCTCAATCCGATTGAGAATGTGTGGTCAATCACGAAGAGACGGTTGAGACAGTACTGACCAGCCCCAACCAATTTAGAAGAGTTTGGCAACGGATTCATCAGGAATAGACAAATATTACGAAAGAAATTATAGAGAATTTGGTGGAGAGCATGCCAAGTCGCGTAAATGAGGTTTTACATAACAGCGGTCTTTGGACTATATATTAAAAATACTCGTTTTCCCTAAAATTTTGGAATGGTGTAAAATTGAGTACATCCGAGTTATTTCACTCTTGATTGTTTTTTTTTTCTTAGAATTTGATAATTTTAGTTTTGAATTTTATATTATTTTGTTAAGTACTAAATATTAAATTAAAAACGACAAAAATTGCTGTATCACTTTTATTTTTATGCAATTAAAATTGCTCAGAGTACAAACATGTACTCATTTGTGCACCCCACTGTAAGTATTGCCAGATTCGAAATCACCGATGATTTAAATTTAAAACGAAAATAGCCCATCGTATATTTAAATTAAAATGTATTATTTTTAGTTAGCGAGTTTATGCAGCAGACTATCTAGGAATGGCACTGTGGTTTGTGTCTTATTCACATACAACTTCGGCATTAAAATACTACAGAATAAATAGTCGAACGAGATCGCACGTATTCGGTGGCCAGCTGCGTGTGAGACGACCATGCTCTCAAATCACACGCGCAAAGTATCCAATGTGACATGAGGTGAGTCGCACGTAGCGCCGTCCTGTTCAAACCACATACACATGGTGGCCAGATCATACATATAACATACATAATTGGTCATTACAACCCTCCAGTCAGGATTACGACCTAGCTTCTCACACCACTTATGTTGCGTGTGTTAATTTTATACATGAGTGGTGGGACCTACAGTTTAAAGTCGACTCCGAACGACAGATTTTTGAGAAACTGTTCATGGCAATTTTATTTACTCTCAGAGTTTTTGCCAGAAATCTGCTGAGAGAAAGTCGCCGAAGGAATACATTTTGTACTTTTGTTTTGATGTATGACCTGGGGTTTGAACCCGGGCTTTGTGTTTAATAAGACAACAGACTACCTACTAGACTACGGCGACCAGCCATACAATTTAGGCCAAAAGAAGTTGGTAATCACCGACCTATAATTAACCTTTATCGTAAATAAATGTTTTTTTTTTTGGATGAGATTTCGTACTATTGCCTTTAGCTGCTGTTTATTTGATCTGAATTGAAGTCAATGGCAAATGATCAAATCGTGTATCATTATTTCAAATCTATAGCCAAAGGGGACCAATACTTTTATATGTATAATTGTGTGGCATTTGTGTTGTAATATTTAAAGTAAGTTGTATTTTCAAACATTAATAAAATTTGATAATGCGGAATACAAACGTATTTTTGCGTTTATTCTTGAATCACTCTTCACAAATTTATGTGTGAAACCTTCATTTGATGTATTACATCAGAATATGAATGAAAAAAATACTGAATATATTTATTTTTATTTTATTAGTTATGGCCGTTTGCATTTTAGGTGACGATATGTAAATTAATAAAAAAAAAAATAATAACAATAAAAATAATATTATTTGGCTTATCAAATACAAATTCTTGTGGTTTTACTTTCAATTCAAATTGATAAAACTTAACACTTTAGGTATAGTGAAATGACGACTGAAATTTAAAATCAAAAATTTGTTCTTGAATGCATGCCTGTTTCAGAGTGCATAGTTTCGATAAGGAAGAATTTTTGAAAAATCCCAAGTTTAATGGGGAAGGAAATGTTGATGCAAACAAATGGTTAAGGCTCGGTTAGCGAAGCGTTGAAATCGTAAAACGTAGCGTACGTTAACCCATATGAGCTTATCGCCCCATTTTTAAAACGCTAAGATATTGATCAGCTGTGTGGTTAAGAAATAACTTTGTTTTTTTAGTGTATGTTTACCGTTATCTGTATTGTATCAACGTAGAGAATAAGAACAATAAAATTCCATCAGCTTATTTTCAGTCAAATAACAAAATAAAAAGTGCAAGTATAGTGATTGCAATGTGGCGCATTAAGAAGTAAGTGTATTATTATTTTATTTTCAGCAAGATCATGTATATTATTTTTAATTTATTTATTGATATCTTTTTAACGAGTTCAGTAGCAGAAAACATATGTTTCTAGTGAAATATTGGGGCGCTGAACACTAGAGCTGTAAAACTATCGATAGTCGGCCCATTCTATAGTTTCGATAGACCGGTATAACACTATCGATACTATCGATAGTATCGAATTTTTAGAAGAGCGCTAAATTTCCCAATTTTAGTTAAAAATTATACAGGCGTACGTGTATATGTGTATATAAATAGATGTATATACATACATACGTATATACAGTTAGGGACATAACTATTTGCACACCATGTATCTTAAAAAATAAGGCAAATATTAAGCAATATTAAATATTGTTTAATTACAAATATTTTTTGAATTAATTATCAACGACAGCAGAGGAAAAGTATGGAGAAAAAAGAATACAGCGTTAGATGCACAAAATTTGATATCAAGTCATGCACGGTGGAAGAAGTGTGATGGTGTGGGGTACAATGGCTGCCAGTGGAGTAGGGCGTTTAGTTTTCATAGACGGTAATATGGATCAGCATCAATATAAACGAATTTTAGAAAGCAATTTGAAGCCTTCCGTAGATTGTTTGGTTCTTGGTCCACGTTGGATATTTCAACTGGACAGCGACCCCAAACATACTGCGCGTTCAGTCAAGGAGTGGTTGCTTTATTATGCACCAAAGCAATTAAATTCACCGCCTCAATCACCTGATCTGAACCCGATAGAATACTGTTGGGAAATTTTAAATTGTAAAGTTGGTAAAAAGAACGCCCGTAATAAGGAAAACCTTAAAACACCTTTGGAGGAAGCTTGAAAAGAAATATCTCCAGATGATACAAAAAATTTATTTCGATCGATGCCCAGAAGACTGCAGGCCGTTATTGATGCGAAAGGAGGGCCCACAAATTGCTAATTTTAAGAAAAATATAACATAATTTTAACGATATTTAAAATGTACAAAAACTTTTGCCACAATGAATTTTTTTTTTGTTATTTCTTAAATAATATGTTCAATATTACTATATACTATATACTATAATTATATACTATAATTAAACTGCATTAAATTTTGTTTAATATTTGGCTTTTTAAAATGATTGAAAAATACATGATGTACAAATAGGTATGTCCCTAACTGTGTGTATATGTGGAAAAAAATAGAAACACACAAGAAAAATGTATAGATATCCTACTTTTTCCATTACGAAATTTTCTATTTTGATTGTAAATAACGCTTCATTTTACAGCTATTCTTTAAGTTTAAATTATTTTCTAATAGTTCTTAATAAATTTTTTTTGAAATATGTTTCTATTTTTTTTTTAACTTTAACTTTAAAAATGAATTTATTGAGATACCCAATGCGTTGAAGCCGTCGCATAACTGAAAATTACCGCTTAAATTTCGATACTATCGATATCGAAAAAAAGCATCGATAGTCCATTAAAAATAAAACTATCGATACTATCGATAGTACTATCGATGGTTTTGCAGCTCTACTGAACACCAACATTGATTTCAAAATTTGTGTTACATATTTTGTATTGTTTATTCATTGAGAGTGTTTACATAATACTCAATATGTTGTTTGTGTGTTTGTTTGGGTGAAATTTTAGATATTTAATATTTAATATTTAGATAGTCACCGTAGCATTAACCTGCGGAAACACAGCACCATTTGGATTTGCACAACGTTGGTCAAGTAGCAAAAGAAGAAAATATCTATTCAACAACCTTTTTGTGTACAAAAGTGCAATAAATATATGGGTGGGGTAGATCGTCTCGATCAAAATATTGGCTGCTACCGCATTAGCATGACTAAAAAGAGATGGTACTTGGCTAGTTTTGATGTGGCACTTAAATCTTCGATGAATAATGCCTTTCAGTTATATAGGCTATCTGCAGCTGGACAAGAGAAATCACATCTCGACTACCTGGCCTTCGCCAGATCTATAGTTACTAGTTATCTGGGAAGGTATATCGGCTCGATCTATAGGCCGTCCACTTAAGCCTATTTCTAGAAAAAGAAGAGTGCACAATGAGTGAGTGCAACTCAGATACGCTGCGGAGAATGCCATAAAAATTCAACTAAAAAATGCCGAAAATCTGATGTCGGCTGCCACATGAACTGTTCTTAAATTTTTCATACTTAAATTAAAAAATATGAGATATATTTATGTTTATACATAGGGTGCCGACCACTGCTTCAGTTACCCTATATAATAAATTCATAAATAAATCTTCAACATATACTCTAAAAGAGTTTTATTACATCAAATAAGCCAATAATACTGTTGAAGGTATTCCGTAGCTGGTGGTGCTCAGTGCCTCAAAATTGGGGCGCTGAATATTTCCAAAATGATAAAATTTTTAGGATTTTATTGTGAAAAAACATATATTTTATACCAAATAGATTCCAATAAATACTAAAAATCCATGTTTTTACTAGAAAAAAAGTTGGGCATGGTATGGGTTAACATAAGAACGTTTGTGTAGTTAAAGAAACGTTAAAAACGTGACATCTGTCAACGAAGAATGTAATTAAAGCAAAACACACACCTACAAACACAAACACAACACAATGCAAAAAAAAACCATTTACAGAAATTTACACGAAGTCAGCTGTTCAGAACAGTGATGAGTGTTGTTAAGGTAATGCAAAATTAAAAAAGTACCAATTAGGCCTTAATGGGAAAAATTTGTACTTGCTTCTTAAGTTTTATGTTATTATAAATATTTATTCTTGTAATATTATAGAATATTACATTTTAGGTTTAAGCAGAATCAATGTTACGGAATTTACATAGAAGTGACCTGTTTATTAGAATTTCTTCGATTAAATTTCAATGCAATACCTCTCGCTAGGATAATAATAATAAAAAACACTCTTATAATTCTTTATCCATATTAGAATCATAACAATATGTATTTAGAAAATTTAAAGATTAGAAAGATTTACGTATAAATAGGAAAGTACCAAAAAGGGCATTTGTACCACATGAGCACTCAAAATGTGTACATATTATTGACCTATATTATTTCAAAGTATTTTAAACACATTACAATCGCAATGATAATAATAACAATGAAGGAAAAATCATTTGTGTTGTACAAATTTAAAAGATTAATATATACAATACCTATGAAAGTACCAAAAAAGGGGAATGCGTACCACTTCGGCACTTTATTTTTTCATTTTGTTTCAACTTTTTTTTTCACAATAGTATCATGACAAAACGTATTTATTTCAAAAATTTAAAAAAAATCGTTATACATGTAAAAATTATAAAGTTTTGTATAAATAAGTATGAAAGTACCAAAGAGGCCATTTGTACCGCAATACAACTGTGCATACAAAAGTCCCATCACTCATGTTCAAATGTCACGTAAAAACGTTAAGGTATTCTGTTTATACAGATCGTTACGGTTTGTTAACGAAAGAGAGAGCGTTTCGGTAAGCATTTACATTACGTGGACGTTTTGCTAATCGGGGCATAAAAGAGTCTATATTCACTTGAGTGCACACGATTCAATAATGGCAAAATAGGATCTTTGTTACAAACAAAAAAGTATTTTGCTTCGTTTTATACCTTCTAAACCAGTGTTGCAAAATTGAAATTTTGGTATGGTACTGAACGATAATTGAAAGAGTAATTTTTTGCATCAAATGGTACTTTTGTAAAAAATATTTATTTATACTTAATACATGTACGGAATGGAGCAGAAATAGAAATGGAATTGGAATAGCGAAACTAACGTTATATAATGACTGATTCGCAACGTAACAGAACGTAAAAGCATCGTTTAGCCAAATGTCGACGGAACGCAACGTAATTTAACATATGAAAAGCAAATTAAATACTTACGGAAATTACACCACGGTTCGTAAGTACATTGCGTGGCCGTTAGGCTAACCGGGGCTGAAGATTAATTCTACCTTTAGCATTACGTTGAATATGTTGCTAATCCATTAATAGTTGAAACCATAAAATATGTAATAGTAAAAAAGTCCAAAAATGTATCGGGGATGCCGTGGTACTTTTTAAATGAAAAAGTACTGGAAAAAGTACTAAATACTGAATTTTTCAAAAAATTTCTAAACATACAAACAAAAGATAGTATATATCTGTGTATAATAAATCAGTAAACAAACATGATTTTGATGTGACAAATGAAAAGTACTAAAAAAGTTTGAAAACTCCCAATTGCAAACAATATTGGATGAAGATGATACTTTGAGTGAGAAATAAATGGCAGAGATGTTAAATACCACAAACACAAAAAAATTCTGGCCGTTCAAAAGCTGTGGGAAAGGTTAAAGAGTTTGGAAAACGGGCGCCACATGAAATAAATGAAAGTCAGATGAAAAGTCACGATAGAAAAACAGTGTTACTGGCAATGAAAAATGATTTTATTTTCAGAATCACAGACGGAAAACGGAAAAAAATCATATCGACTATATGACGATTTATGCCTTTATGTTGGCGATTTTTGGAAATGAAAAATTTACACGATATTCTTTACTTTAGTACATTAAAATCCAATTTAAGCTTTGTATTTGCTTCGAAATTGTTACTTTTGCAAATTTGCATATGTTAATAATAGCAAAGAGTAAAGTGTTATATTTTTAAATTATTATATTATTACATAAAATGCTAAATAACGTCAATAAAAGCGCCAATTAGTAAAGAAATTTAAAAAGAAATGACCAGATATTTAAAGAAAATGGTAATTTCTGCAAATATCTACAAATATCCTAACATTACCCAGCAAATAATAACAATACCAAGAATTTTGAGCACCATTTGCCTTTACAGACGATTTTTAAAAACTCAAATGTAACCCTTAATATTACCCTAGAAAGACCAAAGGCAAGTGGCGTTATTTTTTTTCATACGACCACCACACAGGGATGGCCCCCACTTATGCAGTGCATTGTGTTGGAACTAGAAAAATATGTTATGGGAAGGGGGAAAGAGATAGTAGCGTTTGAGGAGTGAGCGTTTGAGGGAGTTCCACATATAAATAGTTCGACTAAAGAACAAATTTTGTCTGTAATGCAGAGTGCGATCCACTGGCCAATCGACCACAAACAGAGGTGCTCGCCGAGAAAGACGAGTGTTACATGATTCTCTGGAACAAGACCCCTTATTTCGGTCGAGAAAAATCCGTTGCAGTATCGATAGAACAATGAATCACAAGTTACATTGCATCGATGCTCTAATGAATCAATGAAGTTGGATACCCTACCGTCATTAACGAGAACCTTCGCCCTCTCCTGTACCGGGTCAAGAAGTCTCCAAATAGACGCTGAGGCACCGACCCATACATGAGAGTTGTATTCCATTCTCAGTCGGATATAAGTCGTGTAAATAAGTAGAAGCTCAGATGAAGTGAAATATTTCATGCACCGCATAGCCAAGGCACTAAAAAATGTATCAGTTTTAGCGAACATTTTTTTTAATTTTGTGTATTTTTTCTAAAGATTTTATTACGATTTCCATGAACGTCTTTAACGATTTTAACGATCGTTTTTCTAATATTTGACGATTTGATGCTTTAATTATCTGGCAGCTATGGTGCTATGATTATTGCTTTTTGATTTCAATCAATCCAGACACCGCAAAAAACATGTCTGTTTCAAACGAGTGTTGAACGAGTGTCTATCGAACATTTGAATAACACTCGAAATGATTGGTTGGTTGGAATGCGTTGTATGATTTCATCAACAAAATCTTCATACAATCATTGTTTTGATTAATTTGTGTCCATGCAGTAACCTACATGATCGGTCCAATTTTTAAGCACATTATCGATTGTGTGCAGCTGTATTTCACTAATGGCTTCACGAATATTGTCCTTTAAAACGTCAATTGTCTCTGGCTTGTCGGCGTAACACTTATCTTTGACGGCACCCCACAAATAATAGTCCAACGGTGTCAAATCGCAGCTCCGAGGTGGCCAAACGACATCAGCTCTGCGGCTGATAATGCGATTTTCAAAAATAGGGCGCAAAACATCGAGTGTAGCTTCGACTGTGTGGCACGTAGCGCCGTCCTGTTGAAACTAAATGTTGCCAATATCCTCCTCTTTAATTTTTGTGAACAAAAATTCGTTCAACATGACCCGATAACGATCGCCATTGACTGTAACGGCCTCTCCTTGCTCATTTTCGAAGAAAAATGGCCCAATTATGCCTCTGGACCAAAATCCGCACCAAACTGACTCGTTTTGGGTGCGTCGGCTTTTCAATGTATGCGTACGGGTTTTCTGTGCCCCAAATGCGACAATTTTGCTTGTTTACATACCCGCCAAGATCAAAATGAGCTTCATCTGAAAAGATAATTTTTTTTTGCCAAAATCGGCATCTTCTGTAAGTCGATCGCAGGCCCACTTAGCGAAGCGAAAATGCATTGGATGGTCAATTAGCTTCAACTCCTGAACCAGTTGGTCTTTGTATGGCGTCATACCAAGGTCTTTATGCAAAATTCGTCTCAATGATGTCTCCGAAATGTTCAATTGTTGAGAACGACGGTGAATTGATGTTGATGGCGCTTCACGCACATTTTCTGCCACAGCAGCAATATTCTCGGGTGTACGCACTGTTTTTGGCTCTTCACGCTTTGGTTTATCGATGAAGATGCCAGTTTCTTTCACTTTTTTCACAAGATAACGAACATAAGGAGCTGACGGTGCTTCTCTTCTTCCAAAATCCGTACGCAATTTTCGCACACACTCTGCAACATTACCATGATTTTCAAAGTAATGTTACAATAGCAGCGTTGTTCAAGCGTATACACAACCATATTCGTTCAGCGGAAGGACTAATAATAACTAATTATCTGTCAAATCAGACATGAGCTAAGTGTTACCATTCACGAAATAAGCACTAGTTGAAAAAAAAAACGTTAGATGGCGGACCCGATATAAGAAATTATTAGAAAAATTTATTTTTCTGCACCTCATTGTCTTTAACTTTAGACTTTCCAGTCATACATTTGTTCCTTGTCCACTTTCTTAGTAAATTTAACAATAATTGTCCTTTTATTTGTAATATTTGTATTTGCTTATCACGCAAGAAAGCATTTTGCTTTTCTAAACTCTCTATTTTCTTTCTATTTACTGCAACTCCTTCAAATATGCAATCATATTCATGATATTCTTTATTTCTTGAAGGTTTAAGCCTAGCCTAAAGTATTCTTAGATTTTTTAGGTCTTTACTCTTCAGTATTGTCAACTCATATGTGTCAAATTGTGTTTAATTTCGTTTCAAAGAACTTTTAGTACAATGTATTGTTTATAAAAAGTGAATAAGCTTGTCAAACTATCGAATGCTTTTGAATGTAACTTTTTTAAAAGACCTTCATTTGACCATTCTTAGGGAAAAAATCCAATAGTTTTATTTGACATTATGCGAAAAATTTTCGTTTCGCTAACAACATAAACATAAAAAATTAAACTGAAACAAAGCAAAGAAGAAAAAGAGTAATAAAATGATCGTTGAGCTGCTTTGCGAGAGCCCTATGTTCCTTGAAAGGAACGCAACAGAATATAAAAAGATTAAATAAAACCCATTCAGGAAACTTTTTACTCAACGTCTGCTGAAAATTGAAATCTTACATTCCAAGTTGACTACGACTATGCCCAGATCTACAAATACTGACAACCATTTAATCTTTTGAGAGTAGAGGAATTGTTTATTAGAACAACAGGCCACGAACACCTATACTGATTCCTTTAAAGCTCCGTGTTCTTCGAAAGGTGATTCTTATATATTTACCTCATAGAACGGGACTAGACAGAGTGATTACGATATCCTGTCTATAGTAAATAATTTTCTTGGTGAACAACTAGTTTCAAGAGAAAATTGAAAAGCAATTGGCATGTCGGTAGTATTTTAAGTTCTTTTAAATTTCAAAATGGTTTTTTATTTTGAACAGAATGAAAATGTGGTTTGGTTTGAAAGAAAACAGAAAAATATTTAAATTCTTAATGAAATAAAAAACGAACACAGTTGACCATTTCACACCATTTTGTATCGTGTATGTTGTATTGAATACAATTTTTGTGTGTGAACGCTCAGTGATATGCTGTATTTTGTGTTTCGTATTCCAAACGTCAAAAAGCGATAAGAAGAAGAATAACATTATTCATAATTTGATTTTAAAGCAAAAAAAAAACTGAAAAATATTAAGAAAAAAAGTAAATTAATTAATTTTCTGTGCGAACAATAATAATTTTGAAATGTTAATTGTTGACCCATTTTACATAGAAAATATTTTGTATTTTTATTTTTCTTCTTGATTACTGGCATTTACATAAACTGATAGCACGAAACCAATACAATTTTTAAAAACATATGAAAAAAATTTGTTTAAGTGTATCGGATTTTTATATGAAAATTATCAACAACAAGCATACACTGTTGTATATTCGTTCAACAATACACTCCATACAACGATACAAGGGCTTGTGTGAATTGTGTGTTTTCTCCTTTGATAATGACGTAAATGGATTGTTTTTATGTTTTTATGAATTTTTTGTATTGTTTCTTAATTTTTTCTACGCGTGTCATCATTCAGTAAACAGCGCAATATTCTTTCAGTTTCATCGGCTTTGGGTAATGTTTGTCAAATTTTATTATTCCTAACAAAGGATAAGATCTGACGATGCCGTCATCGTTATAGTCTGTTTCCGCCATGCTACTTCTTCACAATTACAAAACGAAGCAAAGTCTTGGCAATATTGCGCTTGAGTAACGTAAACGAATACGTTTATAGTTTGACTATCCTACACAACTGCACTTAAGGTGCATATTCTAATGACAGACAGCATTGTTCTTAGCTTATCGACATCCCCATAATATTTCTATGGAATTGTTGTGATTGGATTTTTTTATACTTTGTTTTGTTCCGTTCTCGTAAAATCCTACGTATTTGTATGTGTAATTGTATGTACCGTACGATGTGTGTATTTTGTTGATATCTCTTTGTGTTGTTTACTTATTTTATTAATATTTAGGAGAAATCTTGGAATAATAATAAAGAGGATGAAATGAAAGCATAGTTTATTATTCAATTCCTGTGCATTAATATAACAAACAAAGAAACCCCGCCTTTGTTACATCAGGGTCTTAATGACGTTCATCGTAATATCCCTGGGACTATCACACATCATTATTGAACTACTTGAAAGTACAAATGTTTAGTGTGAAAAGCAATGCAAATATTGAATATTAAAAATATATGGATCAATTAAGTGTCGAAGCAAGAAGTATAGTTAAATGGAAGATTGTTATAAAAGGAGCTTGATAAACTATGAACTGGAAATTTCCTGAAGTGTTTCAGTAGAACCGTGAAAGATCTTCAATGCATCAATATGTTCAATGCTGTTTGGACCAATCAAGCTTTAAATGCTTTACAATAAGCATAACCACTAAACGAATATGCTAAAAGCTGCTCTTTTTCAAACCAATAAAAACTAAGCATGATAATACACTATATTCAGGTCTTGAGTTTTTTTTTAATCTATGAAACCAGACAGAAGAGTGTCATGTTCTAAATACTCTCATTTAATATTAGTCATAATATTACTTTAAATCTGTTGGACTTTGTTGCACTAAATGGTGAACTTAATGGCACAAATCTTATCAAATTTTGAAAAATTAAAAATTCAAACAAATTTCTGACACACAGCTAACTTTACGTGAATATGTAGTAATTTACTAGTTATTCTCTCTCTTGTTTCTGGTTTTGTTTATTTTATTTTAGTTTTATATGCTGCTTAAATTATTATTTCAACATCTCATTTCAAGATAAAATTGTTCCACGTCTTCGTATCATCATTTTTACATATTTAAGGGACGAAGAGTGACCTCGATATGCATACCAATTTATGCCTTTACCATAAGTGCTGTCGCCATATTTTCCATTGAGATTGCTGTAGAATAAGAAATGAAAACTTTAATAAACAAAAAATGAAAGGAACTTCAAAGAAAGCTTACCTAACGTGGCACGCTTTGTACCACCAAGCACCAGTGAAATGATCAGCACAATTAAGGCTGTTATTTTCGTCGTTGTCACGATCTTTTGTTGTAAACATCATACCCAAATGTGTCGTTAATGAATCACCAGCATTTCCCGAGTACATGCCAACTTTTTTCAATTTATAAAATTCGGTATCATTGCCTATAGAGAATGAATTGTATTTGGCAAATGCTTTTGTATTATTCACATCTGCCAATACAATTAACAATTCCTGTGATCCATGGAAATTCGTAAGAGCATAAAGATTTTTCAAACCAATAAAATATTCATTGTCCACATCACCAAATCCTTTTTCATATTCCTCCCAGTTGCGAAAAAAATTTTCAGAACCATCCTGACGTCTTTGTATCACCGTCCAGTCACCGCCTTCAGTTTCAGCATCACATTCCACATAAAACGGTTCATAATTATGCTGAGCTGCTTGAATTTTGTAAATTCCACTGCGGCGAGTACAAGCCATAGCTTCTGCGCAATTTTTTGGTAAAATTTCTGTAAAGCTTCAAAATAAAGGGAGTTAGGAATGTGTGTCTGAAAGTTCATGAGGTATTAAAGCGTTTCTTTACTTCAATTGAATAATTTTCATTGAAATACCATGTAACTATTTATTACAGTCATGTTCTTTGATTGTAGAACTTTCTAGTCGATTACAAAGAACTTTTAAATGACATTTTAAATGAACAGTACACCGTATTATCATTTGGATTAACGATCTCAATGAATACAAGATCACGGTTTTACTTACCATTTCTTGGGCAAGGCATCATAACGAATATCGAAAAGTGGCAAATCTATTTTAACAATTATAAGAACAAAAAAACAAGAAATATTAATTTATTAAAGTGAGATTAATTGTTAAGAAATATAAACAATTTATGACAATACAACTCACACTTAGAAGACATTTCTGTTTTATTGGAGCATTCCTGAATACTTAAAGTAAAGAAATCAAAATAAAAATGAATAACAATTTAAGCAAATAACAGACGTTTTATTTAAATGTTTACCTTGACTTTAAATCCTTTATTGTTTCCTTAATTTCATTGAAGTCGGTGAAAATTTTTGTCAACGCTGTTGCACCACCCTCAATGATAAGTTTGTCATACTGCAAAAGGAATTCAAATGAGTTTAGCAGATATGTATATTCTAATATTCTAAGATATTCTTAATTCAAACACATGTACTATATTGTATAACGATCCCCGATTCAACCCACAAATTTTGATTTGATCTGATTTCAGGGAGCAAACAGCCATAGAGGTTCGTTCCTTTGGTCGCTGTAGATTGTTATGTTTTAATGTTTTGATTTGTTGTAAATTAAATTTAAAATATTTATTAATCAAATAATTTGTATATTTATTAGCGTAAAAAATTAAATTAAAATAAAATCCAAGTATATTATCACTTTCATTTGAATGCAATTTTATTGCAATACAAACAAAAAATTGTTTTAAATATCTCGATAATTTATATTACATACATACATACATACATAATTTGTCACTAAAACCCTTCAGTCAGGATTACGACCTAGCTTCTTATACCACTAATACTGTGTGTGTTCCGCCAATCATGTAGGCGGAACCTACAGTTTAAAGTCGATTCGGAAAGACAGATTTTTGAGAAAAATTATCCCGACAATTTTATTTACTCTCAGAATTGCCGAAGAAGATCTGGGGTTTGAATCATGGCCTCACGTCTAAGAAGCCAATACACTACCTACTAGAATATGGGACTTCTATGGCGATAACTATCGAACCACTTCAGCTACTAAAATTCTCGAAGGCATTTTAATCGTGACTGCGCACCTGCATGAAAGTGGATCAATATTTCTAGAAGAACGCCATTCCTTACTTTTATGCATCACATGTACAGCCGCGTAATACGCTGAGATTGTCAGAATTTTTTTTAAGATCCAAATTCCAAATGCATTCAGATGGTAATGAGGTAAACAGGAAGCATTAGACAATATGGCCATTGAATATCGCAACCTTTAACAGAATTTCGTTTGAAATGTACAATAAATAACAACTGTAGCAGTCTGGATCATCTAAATTCACCTTTTTCCAACGTAAAAAATAACTTTTTCTACTTATTAGAACACGTCGTGTGGGTTTGGACAAATCCATTATATTTCTGACTGTATATCTTAAGTGGCTATTACACTAGTGTACTTCGCCTGCAAACACTACCTGACCATCCATTACGTGTAATAGCGTAAAATTCGTGCTTGCAAACTTGAACTGAATACCAAAATTTTTAATATCAGGCTAGATAGTGTAATAACGAAACACTCTCTCTGTCTCACTCTTTGATCAGGTCGTGTTTGGAAGCGAAGTTCGCTAGTATAATAGCGGCTTTAGTTTGGCGCGGTAATGACTTAATTTTCTTACATTTAATCGGCGGGGTAACATTTAAAACAAGAACGTTGGATCCGGTTCGAGTTGATAAACGATTATTTGAGACCTAAGGCTTCATGTGGAATTTGCCTTTTCTGTTAATTTTTTCTTTTTCCTTTCCTTGGACACAGAAGACTCGTGTCCAATGATATTCCACGATTAAAATTAAAAAAAAAACGTTTAATGAAAATTATTTTATGAATTAAAGACTCATTAATAAATTACAAAAAAAATTTATTCCTTAATTAATTACACTATGCAACATAAAAAAAATTAAATGTACCCAGCTAATGATATAGTGTAGGTTGTGAGTTTTGCTGAGTAGAACTCAAAAATAATTTTTTTATATTTTTTGAACTCTACAAACTTGATTTATTTGACAAAAACTGCTATTTTGGACTTTATGCACAAATTTACTGATTACTCAAACATTTCTGAACCAATGTCACAAATTTAAACTTTCTTAGAAAGAGGCGAGATGGGCCTTTAAAATGGTATACATATGTACATATGGGGAATTTCGTGTCAAATGACCCAATTTTTAAAATCGATGTCTTCCGATTTGGATGAAGTTTGCTTAGTGCTATTGGATAGTAGACCAGACGCAAATTTTCAGCTCTATCAGTCAAGAGCTGCCGGAGTTAGAGGGGGCCAAAGTTGGACATGTTGGTCATACAGGGTTTTTTTAAATGTATGTAACTTTTCAACTATTGGTCCTAGCAAAAATTTTGCATAGGATATTAGATAGCTATTTCTTCAATCTTTTCTTCAATCTTTTTTATTTTTTTTTTAAATTAATTTTATTTTTAATTTTTTTTTTCAAAATGGGCCTTTTTTTTGCTCAAAAGAAAGCTTATACAATTTACTTTAAGGCCTTTATAATCGATTAATGGGACGCGAGTGGGATATCTATCAAAAAAATTGTTTTTTAATTCAAGAAAAAGATTTTTTTAATATTTGGCATGAAAACGTACTACCTAAATGATCTTAGAAAAGTATTTTTGCTAGGACCAATAGAAGTCGGCTAGACTTCTGGTAGTCGCTCAAATGTGAAATTGACAAATTGTGCTGTAAACAATCAAGATCCATCGAAAATTTTGAAAATTTTTCAACTGAAAGTTCATTTGATAAGATGACATATATATAAAAAATAAAACACATCTATTATACTATTTATATAAGAACTACGGTAATTTTTTTCCGATTTGGTATCAATCTCTTCACAAGATAATGCACTTTCAGAATGTCGGCACTCATTTTATATTTTTCTTATTAAATTTGGCAATTAAGAATGGCTTATCTTGAAAAATATGAAAAATCATTTTTTCCAAGTTCACCCGGTCAAAACACGTAAGACGTAAGTTTGAGCCATATGTTTTTATATACACCATTTTAGAGGCTCTTTTCTCCCCTTTCCAAAAATCTTTGGATATTGAAAATGGGTTAAAAAATATTTGCGTAATCAATAATTTTGTGTGAAAGGATTAAAAATTCGGTTTTTGTCAAATAAAAGAGAAATATAAAAAAATATTTTTAAGTTCTACTCAACAAAACTCACAACCTACACTATGTAGGTATGTATGTTGGGTGTATTTTGACTGTCGCACAGTGTTATTAATTAAAACCTCATATCTTTGCTGAGCAACAAAAAAACACACAATAAGTTTTCAAATTATTTGCTTTCACTGTACATAGAATTTATATTTTGTTGTTTTTATTATTAAAAAAAATTCAAACAGTTGTGCCTTTGTTGGCCTTGAGAGTAGAATTGCATGTGTCTTAAACAAACTCAAAAGGTTTGAATTATCAAACTTCGATGGCAGACAATGGCTAATAGTTGATGAATGCCAAATTCACTGATGTTTTTTATACTTAAAACGACAAAACTTTTTAAAAAACTAATCCATACCTCAGCTACTTGTGCCACACAAAATTTAGATGATAAAAGTATTGCAAATAAAAAAAGGAAATTCATTCGAATTTTCACAGACGACATATTCGATTTAATATTTTAAATTCGTGGCATCACAACACGCTTGAACTGAATGAAGATTTACAACTGAATGATGCTTAATGAATACCTTGACTATAACTTAATCAAAATGATAACAATTTAACACCATTTGCTATAACAAATTAAATATTATTTTTCAATACAACACAAGAAAAATAAACATTGCCTTGGAGCAGATAACAAAATATCGTTCGTTGGCAGTTGCTGAACGCTGCCAATTTTTTATTAAAAAAAAACCGTTTCGTTCTAAGATCTTAAGCATAATTTCTGTTATACAAATGGAAATGGTGTTATTTGTATTTATTTCTACAATATTTTATTTCTACAATAAATAAATAAAACATATCAATTGATAGTATATATTATATTATAAATGCAATTATTTTTACAAAACAAATACGACAAAATTCTTACAATGAACTGAATGTAAGACAATTTAGAATTCTGCAAATTTAATTTTAAATTTTTACTGTAATTTTTTCTTTTTTATAAAATTTTGTATCGAATCTTTCAACTCCAGAATTTCCCATTCAAATTGAAACTGCAGTGAAATTTTCCCCTACAGGCACCTCCCGTAATAATTAAAAAATATTTTTTTTCCCGTAGCCTAACAAAAATCTAAAATAATAAAAATATGAACCGAATATATATTGATTAATAAGCAGATTTTCTTTTGAATATTAGTCGGTAATCCTTCTTTACTTTCTTTTTTTTTACAACTGCCTTAAATGTATTCATGTTTTTTGCTGCACGTAAATACGTACAGTGGATGGCAAAAGTCTTAGTGCGGCAATATATTTTAGCAATTTTATGAATTTTAACCGAAAGTTTGTATAAAAATTTATCGTTTATATATTTATTTTATTAATTTATTTCTGTTTTATTATAAAACAAAATTTTTTTTAATGTTTCTCATAAAACAAGAGAAAAAATAAGGAAAAGTTTCAGATGACTCCATAGGTACCCCCCAAGGAGAACCCTGAGTAAACTTAAAATTCAAGGTCCTAATATATGATGAATGTTATCCCTTGTATTTAGTAGAATATCCCTTAAGGTCAAGCACTCCATTTAATCCATTTGGAATTGAATGTACAAGTTTTGTTTACTGTTTTCTGGTGGCACCATGAGCAAGTTTTTCGGTTGACTTTTGTTTGAGGCTTAGCGATTACATAACCGTTCATTCAAATGATCACCTAAATACTCTCTTGAAGTCATATCGGGACTTTGTGCAAGATTATTAAGCCTGTGGGGACTTTTTTTTATCAATATATATTACCATAGTCTAGTAGGTAGTGTGTTTGCTTATGCCACCGTACAAACCTCAGGTCAAACATCTCCAGCAAAACGCGATATGAAAAAATATTTCTTCGACTACTTCCTCTTAGCAGTTTTTTGGCGAAAACTCCAAATAGCCGTGAAAAGTTTCTCAAAAATCTGTCGTTCAGAGTCGACTTTAAACTGTTGGTCCTACCACTCATGTACAAAGTTAACACACACAACATAAGTGGTGTCAGAAACTAGGTCGTAATCCTGAACTGACTGAAGGGTTGTAATGACCAATGAATGAAGCTATAAATTTTGAACAAAATAAGATACATGAAATAAAGTCAAACAATTGTCCGCACAGATTAATAGCGACAAATGTACTCCTTGCTAACTTAACGGTTTTTTGGAATTTGTATTGTTTTCGCAAAATCTAGACATCCCCTTTTATTAACTATTAATTCAGTTTGATGGAACATCAAAATTTACATCACATTGAAAGAAAATAACAAAACTCACAATAAAATTCGTATTTGCGCCAAAGTATGGATTGTTAAACTGAAAAATAATGGCAAAAGTTTGTGCGATATTGATGAAAATATTAGACCAAGATCATCAGTTCAAAATGTGACAAAGTACGCGTTTGCATTTAAGGTGGATTCACCCTGCCGTTTGGACACAATATTTGTCCGAATAAAATTTTTTATTACTGAGAGTTTTCCGCATTACAATTTACTCATTACAAAAAAAATTTTTTTTTTGAAAAATTGCGTAATATATACGGTTCAAAAATTTGGTACTAAAAATATAACCCATTGACAGCTCTGTTCAAGTTGGTACTCATAAAATATAAAATTTAACTAAATCGAGATAAAAATTCTTCGTAAAAAACATTTTCCCTCTCTTAAGATGAAAGCTGTCAAACTACGTATAAAACAAATTTTTTACAGGACAAAAATTTTGTTCAGACAACATGGATGTATCCAGAGTTAATTTCCTCAGTAAAAGGTCGAGGTTTGTCCGAACAAAATATAAAATTTAACCAAATCGACCTGAAAATTGTTCGTAAAAAATTGTCTCCCTCTAAAAAAGAGAGCTGTTAGACCGCATTAATTTCCGCAGGACTAGGTCGAGTGGAAGATGATTCTTTTGGAAGAAAAATCGGAAAAGAACCAATGCTGTGGAAAAAGAAAAAACTACTCGAATGTTTTTAGAAATGTTTTGCTAAATTCACAAAATCTTACAGAATTTTTGCTTATGGGCGAATGTAAGACATATTTTCCAAATTCGATAATGTTATCAAACTGAGTGTAGATTATGCCACAACATATGTTAACAAAATGGGTCTGGCAGTAAATCAGGGCAAAACAAAATATATGTCATCGAAAAGTAAAGGCGTGCAATATATTGATTGTCATTACGGCCGATAACTATACTTTTGATACAGCCAAGGAATTTATTTACCTTGACTCCGCCGTTACCACCAAAAATGATGTCAGTCTGGAGATCAAGAGCAAGATCACACTTGCTAACAGGTGCTACTATGGTCTCAATAGGCAATTGAGTAGCAGAGACCTCTCTCGGACGACAAAAATAATACTCTATAAGACTCTTATACTACCCGTGCTTCTTTATGGCGCAGAGGCGTAGATCCTATTAAGGTCTGATGCAGCAGCCTTGAGAGAAAAGTCCTATGTAAGATCTTCGATCCAGTGTGAGTTGGCGATGATTTCCGCATCCGATCCAAAAGTGAGCTGTGTGAGCTCCTGAATGGCATAGAAGTTGTGCAGCGTATTAACATCCAGCGGCTGCGGTGGCTCGGACATGTCGTTCGAATGGACGAAAATGCTCCTGCGAGATGTGTATTTAATGCGGGGATCTACGGAAGTCGGCGAAGAGGATGACATTGTATGCGTTGGAAGGACCAAATCGAGGAAGCCCTGTCATCGATTGGTGTGACCAACTGCCGTAGGAACGCAAGAAGCAGAGCCTCGTGGAAGGATGTGTTGCGGCAGGCCGAAATCAGTTAATCGGGTAGTTAATGGCCCATTAAGTAAGTAAGTAGTAAACTTAATATTTTTGGATCAGATGGCAGGCAATTTGTGAGGCGGAGGCGCAACTTGTTTTTAAAATGAACTCATTTTTCTAGGGGAAAACGACATTTCACATATTGAAGAAAGCAGTATGGCTGACAACCCTACATTAATGTAATCTCCCAAAAGGAATAGAACCACTGAACATAAATTTAAAGAGTTTGCTGGTCGAATGTTAAGTGGTATTAATTACAGAATGGCGATATATGCGAAATGAGAGCATTTAGGCTCTAAAATACTAGAAAAACAGACACACGAATAAATTTACATTTACAGGTTGCAAGTAATCAATCATTTTATTTCAATTTATTGCTTTACACAACATTTAAACATTCTTTCACGAATTAATTCCACGTCTTCGTAACATCATTTTTACATAATTAAGAGACGAATTGAAACCACGATATGCAGACCAATTTATCCCTTTGCCATAGTTATTATCACCATATTTTCCATTCAGATTGCTGGTAGATAAAGAAAATGAAGAAAGCACAGAACTTTTTAGAAGAACGTAAGAAAAAAAACTTACCAGGCATGACACGCTTTATACCACCATGCACCTGTATATGTAGACGCACAATTCGAATTCGGGTCCAAATCATTGTCACGATCTTTTGTTGTAAACTTCATGCCCAAGTGATGCAATAATGAATTTCCAGCCGTTCCTGAATACTTGCCCACAGTTTTTAATTTATACTGTTCCGTATCATTGCCGATAGCGAACATATTGTATTTGGCAAATGCTTTTGTATTATTCACATCCTCCATTACAATTAACAATTCCTGCGGTCCATGGAAATTCGTGAGGGCATAAAGTTTTTGCAAACCAATAAAGTATTCACCATCCGGATTACCAAATCCCTTTTCATATTCCTCCCAATTGCGTTGAAAATTCTCGGAATCATCTTGGCGCCGTTGTATCACCGTCCAGTCACCACCAACAGTTTCATCATCACATTCCACATAAAACGGTTCATTACTATACTGGGCAACTTGAATTTTGTAAATTCCACTGCGGCGAGTACAAGCCATAGCCTCTGCGCAATTTTTTGGCAAAACTTCTGTAAAACTTCAAAATAAAGGGAGTTAGAAATATGTGTCTGAAAGTCCATGAGATATTGAAGCGTTCCATTACTTCAATTGAATACCTTTCATTTAAATTCCATGCAACTGTTTATTACAGTCATGTTCTTTGATTGTAGAACTTTCTAGTCGATTACAAAGAACTTTTAAATGACTTTTTAAATGAACAGTACACCGTATTATCATTTGGATTAACAATCTCAACGAATACAAGATCACAGTTTTACTTACCCTTTCTTGGGCAAGGCATCATAACGAATATCGAAAAGTGGCAAATCTGTTTTAAGAATTAAAGCAACAAAAAAAAAAAAACAAGAAATATTAAATTATTAAAGTGAGATTAATTGTTAAGAAATATTTATAAACAATTAATGACAATACAACTCACACTTAGAAGACATTTCTGTTTTATTGGAGCATTCTTGTATACTTAAAGAAAAGAAATCAAAATAAAAATTAATAATTACACGGTGCGACAATCAAAATACGCCCAGCTAATGACATATCGTAGATTGCGAGTTTTGTTGAGTAGAACTCAAAAATATTATTTTTTATATTTCTCGAACACTCCAAACTTTTTTATTTGACAAAAACCGAATTTAAACCTTTTCACAAAAAATTATTGATTACCCAAATATTTTCTTAACTATTTTCAAAATCAAAAGTTTTTGAAAAGGGGAGAGATGTGCCTTTAAAATGGTATACATAAACATATGGTTCAATCTTAAATGTTATGAGTTTTGATCGGATAATTTTTTCTTATTTTTTTATTGTTATTTTATTTATTCTTAATTACAAAATTTAATAAAAAAAATTAAAAAAAAAGGCCGGCATTCTGAAAGTGCATTATCTTGTAAAGAGATTGAAACTCCGTTTGATCAAATCGGACAAAAATTACGGTAGTTATTACATAAATGGTATAACAGTAGTTAGTTAGTTAGTTAGAAGTCGCCGTGGTCTAATAGGTAGTGTGTTGGCTTATTAGACGAAAAGCCAGTGTTCGAGCCCCAGGCCAGACATCAAAATAATATACAACAAGTATTTCTTCGGCGACTTCCTCTCAGCAGATTTCTGGCAAAAACTCTGAGAGTAAATATAATTGCCATGAAAAGTTTCTCAAAAATCTGTCGTTCGGAATCGACTTTAAACTGTAGGTCCCGCCACTCATGTATAAAATTAACACACACAACATAAGTGGTGTGAGAAACTAGGTCGTAATCCTGACTGAAGGGTTGTAATGACCAATTATGTATGTATATATGTATAACAGTAGTGTTACATTTTTTGTATATGTATGTTACATTGTCAAAAGAACTTTCAGTTCAAAAATTTTAAAAATTTTGTTTGATCTTGATTATATTCCGCAAAATGTGTCAATTTCACGTTTGGGCGACAACCAGAAGTCGGCTAATATTTGTGTTTTTTGTAAATATTATTATTTCGATTTGGCCAAATTCTGGTGGTCGAAATTGACACATTTTCCAACAAACAATCAAGATCCATCAAAAATTCTGAAAATTGTTTAACTGAAAGTTCATTTGAAAAAAATAAAACACGACTATTATACTCTTTAAATAAATACTACGGTAATTTTTGTTCCATTTTATCAAACGAAATGTCAATCGCTTTACAAGAGAATGCACTTTAAGAACATCACCACTTATTTTATATTTTTTAATTAAAGTTTGCTACTCTGAATGGATAAACTTGAAAAAATATGAGAAAATTCCCATTTGCCAAGTTTACCTCTTCAAACCTCATAGAATATTAATTCAAATAATATACGTATGTATACCATTTTAAAGGACCATCTCGCCTATTTCTAAGAAAGTTTAAATTTGTGGCATTAGTTCAGAAATGTTTGTGTAATCAATAAATTTGTACAGTTTTTATCAAATAAAACAAATTGGAGGGTTCAAGAAATATAAAAAAAATATTTGGGTTCTACTCAACAAAACTCACAGCCTAAACTATGTCATTAGCTGGGAGTATTTTTTTTTATTTTGTCGCATAGTGTTATTTAAGCAAATAACTGACGATTTATTTAAATGTTTACCTTGACTTTAAATCCTTTATTGTTTCCTTAATTTCATTGAAATCGGTGAAAATTTTTGTCAACGCTGTCGCACCACCCTCGATAATAAGTTTATCGTACTATAAAGAATAAAAGATTGCAACTACTTTTAGGCGTTTCTTCATTTCTAATTTACTTCTATGTAAGTCAAATTTATTTACGTATATAATGCTGAATTTAATTGGTCATATCTCAGAAACTACTGAATACACAGAAGCGTTAAAATTAATTCGTCGTCGTGGTCTAGTAGTTAGCGTGTTGGCTTATTAGACGTAAGGCCCCGTTTCAAATCCCACGTCATCAAAAGGAAAATATGAAAAAATTCTTCTTCACGACTGCCTCTCAGCAGATTTCTGGCTAAACTCTGAGTGCAAATAAAATTGCCATGAAGAGGTTCTCAAAAATTTGCCATTTGGAGTCGACTTTAAACTCCCGCCACTCATGTATAAAATTAACACATACAACATAGGCCGTAATCCTGACTGAAGGGTTGTAATGGCCAATTATGTATGTATGTAAATTATCATCTATTGAAAGATCTATTAATGCCACTATGTGTGGGATATAATATCGTTATATTCCGCCACGGCCTCTCTGGGTGGAGCCCAACCGATATGGTTACGCAACCGCTGTATTTTATATGTATACATCTGCGAACTAAAAAAAAAAGACCATCATAAGAATAGTCTAATTGTACAATCTCTGTAGTCAATTGACATAACTTCCACGTGAAGTGACCATGCTGACAAATAGTTCGTGCACAATATACAATGTAAATGTCCAGATCATTCAATTCAGGTCAAAAGAAGTTGGTAATCATCGACCTACAGTGATCACCGTAAAATTTGTTATGTACTCACGTACTCATTCTACCAGAAATGGGCCTTATCGCTGAAGAGGAAAATTAGTGTCAGATAGAATAGGATAGATAGGAAGTCACTGAAGAAATATTTTTTCGTTTTGATGTTTGACCAGGGGTTTGAACTGCGGCCTGACGTCTAATAAGCCAACACACTACCTATTAGACTACGGCGACTTCTAATTATCTATGATAACATTTACATACACTTTGTTTTATTTTATTTATTTACTTTTTATTTATTTATTTATTAATTAAAATACAATTACAAATTATATTTTAATTATGTACGAGCAGAGTAACTTTGACCATATGCTCGGTGTAGTGTCCGAGATCAGAGCCTCTGGTGGGAATCGAACCCACCACCCTCACGCTAGTAGTCTAGCACACTACTCATTAGACTATCAGGGCATCCTGTTTTCTTTTAATTTTCCGAAATTTATTTGCTTATTATCGGCTTTGTTTAAACAATGTCTGCTCATAAATCCCCTCCTCGGGGATTTACATAAAATTTAAAAAAATTCGTACCTCTTCAAATTCTGCCACACACAATTTAGATATTGAAAGTATTACAAATAAAAAATGGAAATTTAATATTATTTTCTTAGTCCACATTTTTAACCGGAAAACTTTATTAATTCACGGATTCACTGAACGTTTCAATTGAATGAAGATTTAGAACTGAATGATGCCTCAAGTATGACATTGTCCAAGTGTTGATAACTGAACATCATTCGCCTTTAAGATTTCCCTTTCAATTTCGTACAATTAATTGAGTTTCTACTAAGGAATCGATAAAAAAAATATCGCATAAATTACAAATGCAGAATACAATTAAAAACATTTTTTTTCAAGAATAAAACATTCAAATTGTATGTGTTCTTTGAATCTATAACGTTTCTTTATTTTCTCTTTTGTCATGCAAATAATATAAAAAATTTAATTGACAAAATGTGTACATAAATAAATAAATAAAATAAATAACAAAAAATATTAATGGAAAAAATTGGAATGGAAATACAGACTATCGGACAGTAGATTATAAACACAAAATTATTTCTTCAAGTATATATGGATGTAGGAGGAGTCTCATCTTCAAATACTAAGTAAACTCGTATTTTTAATGAATATTTATCGCTTTTAATAATGAAAGTACAAAAATTGCTAATTTTAAAGCATAAACAAAAACAAAAACAGTTTATAAAGGGTGGGCCATTTAAAAGTTTGAATTTAAAAATGCAATGAAACAAAACCGATTTGAAATTTTGCCAAATTTATTTTTATGTTGTGAAGTACAATTGTTCCGATTAAGAATGGAATATTATTACATTCATAAAGCTGCCGCGGCTGGCCTCACTGTACCTCATGCGATCGAACCAATTTGCGTGCATTTTTTCGAGTGTATGGGATCGTATCTCGGTAATGGCATCACGAAAGTTAGCTTTCAAATACTCAATTGTTTGTGGTTTGTCGGCATACATACATAATTGGTCGTTACAACCCTTCAGCCAGGACCTAGTTTCTCACATCACTTATGTTGTGTATGTTAATTTTATACATGAGTGGTGGGACCAACAGTTTAAAGTCGACTCCGAACGACAGATTTTTGAGAAACTTATGTCTAATAAGCCAACACACTACCTACTGGACTACGGAGACTTCATAACATTGTCTGCATAACACTTTTCTTTAACGACGCCCCACAGAAAATAGTCCAACCATGTCAAATTGCAGCTTTTTGAAGGTCAATTGGCATCACTATTTCGGCTAATTAAACAGCCATCAAACGTTTGGCGTAATAAATGAATTGTGGCACAAGATGTGTGGTTAGTTGCACCATCCTGTTGAAACCAAACATCGTTTACATCAACACCATGAAGAGCGAGTACAAAAAAAATTCGTAATCATTGTGCGATAGACGTCTTCATTGACCGTAATGGTTGTGCCGTTCTCATTTTGAAAGTAATATGGGCCAATGATGCCTCCGCTACACAAGCCGCACCAAACAGTCACTCGTAATGGGCTTGTGCGTTTGTTTCTGTAACACCACGTATGAGTTTTCTGAGCCTCAAATACGGTAATTTTGCTTATTAATGTACCTACTAAGACGAAAATGAGCTTTATCCGAAAAGATGATTTCTTTTGGCAAAATCGACATCATCGTTCAGTTTCTCATTGGCATATCTAGCGAATTGAAAACGAAGCGGATGATCATGTGACTTCAACTCTTGAACCAATTGAACTTTGTAAGGCGTCATACCGAGATCTTTTTGTAAAAATCGATGTAAACTGGTGCGTGAAATGTTCAATTCTTGAGAACGATGACGAGTTGATTTTGATAGATTCTCAAGTACACTCTCAGTCACAACTTCGATATTTTCCGGTGTACGCACTGTACGATAACACGTCAACAATGAAACCAGTTTCACGAACTTTAGCAATAAACTTTCGTATACCAGGCACTGTGGATCCTTCTCTGCTATCAATTTTTGTACAAAATTTTCGTGCGATTTTCGACCAATTGTCTTCGTTTTGGGAATGAATTTCCAATAAATCCCAACGTTCCTCAAGCGTAAATCGATTCATTACGTTCAGTGGAGATAATGAACTGAATTTTTTGACAGAATAGAATGATATAAGTATTGCCAGTTTCGAAATAACCTATGATTTAAATTTAAACCATTTATTTAAATTTAACTACAGTGCATAGTAATTGGGTTGTGTACATGCTATACTAGTGTATGGTATTAATCCTCTTAATTTTATGCCTTCCTAGATATTCGATAATCAATAACTGCTAAAGTAGAATACAGAACGTCACTGAACCTTAGATATACTCTTACGCGTTTTTAGAAATCCCATATGCTGGACTTTCTTTCACAGAAAAAGTTTTTACATACATACAGTGATGGCCTTAATATTAAAACATTCGTAATAATTGTAAATTATTTGTTTTACTTTGAAAACAGTTTCCAATACAGTTCTGAAATAGACACTTTACAATTCTGTCAAGAGAAAATATTAAAAAAAATATTTTATTATGTTGACCATGTAATTAAAACATTAACAAGCTTTCATTTAATTTTCAAGCAATATTTCTTAATTTTTTGTTCTTACGACCAATATTTCGCAGGGTAACCCTTATTTTTAATAACATTTCAAAACCGATTTGGAAAATTCTGATCTAAGTGTCTTCAGAGAGGTTAAAGAACAGACTTCCAATATGTTTTAATGTTTTGTCAGAATTTTTTAAATTCTTGTTTTCCATCCTCTTTTCAACTTCAGTCCGCAAGTACTCAATTAGATTGAGATCAGGGGATTGAACTGATCACTTTTAACCTTTGCACTCGGCTGTCCACTCTGAGGGGACAACGTAAATCTAGCATATCATGCGGTTGTCTCCTCTAAGGGAACATGATACTTTGCTAGCGATGACGGACAATGAAATTATTCCACCGCAATTTTTTTTTAAACACGTGTTCTCCTGTAGTTTTCTGTTAAAATGGCACAAAAAACTAATCGAAATATGATAAAATTAACAGGGTGTGTGATAAATAAATCAACTGCGAAAAGAACGTGATCCGTTCAGCAAATTGTAGATATAGTGTATTAGGCGTACAAAGACACAAGGCCATGGCTCAATGAAGTGGGAAACTTGATACGATAATAAAAAAATCCGATAACCGAGAGAAGAAATGTACAAGATCTCAGTTCGTACTGAAGCGTCGAATAGAAAAGATCTCTGCAGTAGTAAGACAGTGTTGTGTTTTCGTAATTTACCATTAATTATTTATTTTTTTAACCTTTCTTTTATTATATAATCAAAATCGATTATTATATAAACGAGTTGCTGGTAGGTAGCGCCAAAAACGGTGCCGAGTGCAAAGGGTTAAACACTCCTCTCAGCAACTATTTACAAGTTTTTGTCAACATGTAGGTCTATTCTTGAACTGACCACCAAGAAGATGCACTCCACGTCATAATGGTATATATGGAATTAAGATATTGGTTAGCTGGACGCCATACTGACCATTTCCCATTTGATCCACATCTTTCCAAAAACTCATTTCTTTTTTCATCTTTTGTTGGTAAAATCTAATCTGAATTTAATTTTTTGGTTCTTTTTTTGATACAAAAGATTTTTCGCTATTCGATGCATGTTTAATAGTTCTCCAAGATATATTTATACAATCCATCTTAAGGACGTTTCTTATTCTCATTTGACAAGTACACGTCCTCTAACCCAAACCTAAACCTTTATTTATACAATACGATGACGCTAATTCAACTGTTATCTGCTTAGCACTTTTAAATTTGTCAGCTTTAGACGCTCTTATGACTATTGCGTCTTCCCTGCCAGAGGTTTTACGATGTTTGGAGGCACAGTGTACATTACTTGAGGTTCCAAATGCATTAAAATGTTTCATTATTTTATATTTCATTATATATATATTTATTATTATTTTGTTGTATTTTTCCTCTAGAACAACCAAGTGACTGGCAAATTTTATTCACCATCTTTCTGGCTCCCCTGAAGTTATGTATTACCTTCCTTCCTTCTAAAATTCCCATTTTATTTCCTTCCTAAAATGGTAATGAAAAGGTTGCGGGTCGGTTGAAGACGAGAAAACTATTATTTACTTGCTTTGTCAATGCCCATCTCTTGCAAGGTTCACATCGGAGATCAGCAATGAATCGTTTTTTGGCTACTCATAAGTACTCATGAAGTTGGGTATGAGTGAGTCAACAGTTTTGAAATTGAACAATGTACTCTGATTCATTCGTATTCACTACAATACTGATTTATAAGTACAAGTTGCAATGAGTATGAGTACAACGTTGACATCACGCTCATAACATTCGAAATATGTTTGATTCATACGCCTACTCATTCAGATTCATAAATTTAGAAAAATACTTATAATACTCATAAATGATTCGAGTGATTCGCATTTACAAAAAAGAAGAAAGAAAAAGACAAAGATAGCAAGCAAAGCAAACACACTACCTTTTTGTGGGTATGTAGTGTTCGTACGCGAATTATATTTATTTTGTGATTTTTGTAAATGCTGAGTACAAGAGAGTCGAAGTCGACAACATCATACGTGTTGTTAAGTATGAGTACGATGAGTAGTTCAAACTTTGAATATGAGTAGTATGAGTATGATATTAAAATAAGTAAGAATGCGTATAAATATCAGAAATTATAAGTATGATTCGAATCTACTCATCTTTTTGAATACTCATTGCTGATCTCTCGTTCACATTTAAGTCATTTCATACGCTATATCATACGAAAAGTATTAAGCTACGCTTATTAAACTTTCGGGCTAGTTTCCAGCATAAAGAGTCGTGCTTTAGTCTGCAGCATCTGCGCTGGCCAACTTCATCGATTAGCTCGATAGAAATCGGTCTTAGCTTACTTGTGGCGTTACAACAAGCCGCTATATGTACTCAAGAGAGCTTTGCTATCAAAACTACCAATCCAATATACCTACCTACCAGTCGGAATCATCTAAATCGTAGTTTTTTTCGCCGGAAAAAATAATTTTTTCATTATTCAGTTTATAATAGGTGGGTATAGGTGAATCTCACTGTGTATAATAGTTAATCGTGACTTTAATCGACGGGGTAACATTTAAAAAAACAGCGACATACATATCTTGTGGTTATTTTATTTATTAGTTATTTTTCTTTATTTTTCGAAATGATAAACTCTGCCTTTTTGCCTTAGGCATCATTTCGAATTTGCCCTTTCTCTTGACTTTTTCTATTGGAATATTCCTTTAGCTTTAGATTATCAATTAAGCCATTTGCAGCTGCATTTAATCGATTTTCCATTCGCATATTTAACTTCAATTCACTAGTAATGTTAGCTTTCGTTTTGTTTACAATTTTATTTTCAACTTCTGGAATTTGCTGGTAACTTGTTATTGTTATTCTTTTTCTTTCTACCTTTCATGTTCAACCATTTCACAGTACATCATAGAATACTTATGTTATTGTCGTCAGTTCTCGTATGTATTTATTTATGTATCTATTATTGACTTGTGTTTGTTATTTCTTTATTGTAATTCTTTGTTATCGTTGTTATCCTTTGATTTTTGGTTTAGATAATTACA
Organism: Sarcophaga variegata; assembly: GCA_932273835.1. Taxonomy (NCBI): domain Eukaryota; kingdom Metazoa; phylum Arthropoda; class Insecta; order Diptera; family Sarcophagidae; genus Sarcophaga; species Sarcophaga variegata. The sequence continues at coordinate 40,636,363 of OW026359.1, forward strand.
CGGTGCGACAGTGAAAATACACCCGAGTAACTACATAGTATAAGTTATTCACTAGGTCGTGTAACTCAAAAATACCTTTTTTTCTCGAACCCTCCAAATTTGTTTTATTTGACAAAAACGGTTTTTATGATCTTTTCACACAAAGTTATTGATTTCCCAAATATGTTTGAACCTATTTTAAAAATCCAAAGTTTATTAGAAAGGGGAGAGTTTAGCCGTTCAAGCGGTATACATAAACATTTTGTTCAAACTTATATGTTATGAGTTTTGATGGTGTAAACTTGGAAAATATTATTTTTTTCGTTTTTTTTTCAAGTTTGGCCATTCATAATTGGAAAATTTAAGTAAAAACTATAAAACGAGTATTGATATTCATAAAGTGTATTCTCTTGTGGAGGGATTGATCCTTTGTTTTAAAAAATCGGACAAAACTTATTTAAAGAGAATAACAGCTGAGTCATATTTTGTATATATGTTGTCTTATCAAATGAACTTTAAGTTAAAAATTCTAAACCTTTTTAATGGATCTTAAGTGTTTATTGAAAAATATGTCCTATGGAAATATTAGACTACTTTTGGTAGTGGTTCAAACGTGCAAAGAGCACATTCTTAGGTAAAAAATCAAGATCCATCAAAAATTTTCAAAAATTTTTTGTTAATTTTTAAATGAAAGTTCATTTGATGAGACAGCATATATAAAAAATATGACTTAGCTGTTATACTCTTTAAATAATAACTACGGTAATTTTTGTCCAATTTTATCAAACGATTTTGTCAAACTCTTGACAAGAGAATGCTCTTTAAGAATGTCTCCACTTGTTCGGCCGAACTTGGAAAAATAAGAAAAATATAATATTTTCCAAGTTTACCTCATCAAATGTCATATCATATAAGTTTGAACAAAATGTTTATGTATACCGTTTGAAAGGCTAATCTCTTCCCTTTCTAAAACACTTTGGATTTTTAAAATAGATTCAAACATAATTGGGTAATCAACAATTTTGTGTGAAAAGATAAAAAAAAACGTTTTTGTCAAATAAAAGAAGTCTAGAGGGTTCGAGATATGTAAAAAAAAAGTATTTTTGAGTTCTACGCAACTAACTGAACAACTTATACTAGGTAGTTACTCGAGTGTATTTAATTTTTAAGTATTTTACAATGTAATTATATAGATTTTCTTTGTTTCTTCATAAGTTTATTTAACTCGGTCGGTTCCCAATTAAGATTCAATTTACCTTCATTAGGGAACACCAACTTGAAATGGAAAATTTCATTTGTTACGCCAATTATTTTTTAATTATTCTGAAAAGTTTATTCAGACGTATTTAAACGTTCATTCAGTTCAAATGTGTAGTGAAAACAGTGAATCGAAATCGAAAATGTTAAAATCGGAAATAATGTCGGGAATTCTGTTTTTAATTGTAATATTTTTAGTATCTGAATTTTGTGTAGCACAATGTAAAATACAATGTAAAATACACAAAATGTAAGATTTTTAAAAATGACACGTTTCATATTTCAAAGAATTCTCTTGGCTAGAAGAAAATTATCTTCTGAAACGTAAAGACAGTCATTTGTCTGCGTGTCATAATCGTGGCACTATTTGAAACGTATTTAAAAATTTAACTGAAATCGAATCAGTCATGGCAATTTTTTTTTTTTGCTATTACATACATACATACATACATAATTGGTCATTAAAACCGTTTAGTCAGGATTACGATCTAGTTTCTCACACCACTTATGTTGTGTGCGTTAATTTGTATACACGATTGGCGGGACCTACAGTTTAAAGTCGACTCCAAAAGATAGATTTTTGAGAAACTTTTCATGGCATTTTTATTCACTCTCAGAGTTTTTGCCAGAAATCTGCTGAGAGGAAGTCGCCGAAGAAATTTTTTTTATATTTCGTTCAGTTGGAGATGCCTGACCTGGGGTTTGAACCGAGGCCTCACGTCTAATAAACCAACATACTACCTACTAGACCACGGCAATTGCAGGCTGGATTAGCCATTATATGTCAAATATTTAAAAAAAAAATTATTTTTTTTCTGGGTGCCCTGGTAGTCTAGTGGGTAGTGTGCTAGACATTAGCGTGAGGGTCGTTGGTTCGATTCCTATTCGAGACTTTAGTCTGTGACACTACAACGAGCATGTGGTCAAGTTACTTCGCTCGTAATATAATAAATAATTTTTTTTTTCTTTTAACTTTAGCAGTGTGGCGGCGAATCATCGTATTTTAAAGAAATTACATCCAAAACAAATGCAATGAAATCAAGGTAAAATTAGAAACAAATTTAATTGCATATTTTCTTAAATACAATAATTATACAACAGTTTAAGTGCGTCCGAATGTCCCAAATCATTACCTGTCACACCGAATGCAGTGTTATGTAAAAATGAATTTAAGATGACTTCGAAAGGTATGTTTTATTTAAATTAATTGCTCATAAACGTTTATTTCTGTAAAAATATTTTCTCTTAATTTTTTTGTTTTTGAAAACAAAAGCTTTACCACTATTCGATATGCGATTCGATGATCTACCAAAAGAATGGTAAGAAAAACCATTTTCTTAAAGGAATTACAACCGTAATACGGCCATCAGCAGGATACAGAGAAGTTATCGAACTATTATTTGAGTATTATCAGCAAATTACACAACAAAAGTCTAAAAACTTATAAGACAAGTGCAATTTGTACACCCAAAAAGAAATATTTTTTTGGTCTTAAAGCCTAGGGTCTTCAGTTTATCCTTTATCGCTTTTTTTAAAACGATACAATATTTTTTAATATATTTTTTATGTTTCTTCTTCTTTCTTCTTTTTATTGCCATAAGCATCACGGAAGTGTTACCAAAAAATTGTGCTGAAGCCACAGCATGTACGCGACGCAGTGGATTTTACAAAATTCTAGTGCCGCAGTATAGTTATGAGCCATTTTATGTAGAATGCGATACAGAAACTCAAGGTGGTGACTGGCTGGTGATACAAAGACGCCAAGATGGTTCTGTAGATTTTTTACGCAATTGGACGGAATACGAAAAAGGTTTCGGTGACATGGATGGTGAATTTTTTATTGGCTTAAAGAAACTTTACGCTCTTACGCATTCTGATGGACCGCAAGAGTTATTAATATTAATGCAGAATGTTACATGCGAAAGTGCTTTTGCCAAATACAATGCATTCGTTATAGGCAACGATACGGTAATGTATGAATTAAAAAAGGTGGGCATGTATTCAGGAACTGCTGGGGATTCACTAACCCTACATGTAGGCATGAAATTTTCAACAATAGATCATGACAATGACTTAAGTGATGAAGTTAACTGCGCTGAACACATTAAAGGTGCTTGGTGGTATAGAGAGTGTCACAGTAGGCAAGTTCTTTCAATGTTTTTCAAATGAGTCTGTGATAATCACTATGGTCTCTTTTCAACAGCAATCTTAATGGTAAATATGATGGAAATGGCTATGGTATGGGTATAAATTGGTTGTCATTTACTGGTCCCTTTTCCTCACTTACCTACGTACAAATGATGATACGAAGACGTAGTTACTGAACAATATACTGATCGACATAGCAAAATAACAATGAACACTGGAAATTGAAATTAAAATAAGAGACCTTAATACGATCTTTAATCGGATTTCTAATAATAAAAAAAAATAAAATTCTTACTAAAGTGCAGACCTTCTAACGGAACTGCTGATATTTTTACTGATTTTTCAGTATATATTTATTCAGTATTTAAAAACGTTTCATGACATGTGGCAATGTCAAAAATACTAAATAAGGCTTTCTATATTGCTGTGAATACACTAACAAGTGAACAAATCAAAAATCATGTTCTGTTAAAAATGTTCCTCGCAACTTAAGTCCACTTTATGGGCGTCATGATCCATCAATCAAACTAACAAAAGTAAGATCAAAAACAGCCAACGTATCATGAAAGATGCGAATCAATAACCGCGTTCTCGCAACTTAGATACTCTTTATGGTCGTCATGACCCATCCATCAAACCAGCAAAAGTCAGAGGCAGGTCAAGAACTACCAGTGGATCTTGAAAGATGCATTGTTTTGTACAGTTTGTAAGCTGGCCCCATCAAAGGGCTGTATTTCTTCGAGAACACTAAAAATTGCAACCTTACAGTCGATGAAGCTAAGACTCGTGCGATTGCTAATAACTGTTTATTACAGTGCCATATGACACATAGTATTTGAACCCACGTATCTTTGGTTGAAGGACCTGTCTGGTTGCTGTAGTAACCGTAGTCTAGCAGGTAGTGTGTTGGCTTATTAGACGTGAGGCCAGATTTCAAATCTGAGTTCAGACATGTTCAGCAAAACGAAATCTGAAAAAATATTTCTTCGGCATCTGCCTCTCAGCAGATTTCTGTCAAAAAACTCTGAGCGTAAATAAGATTGCCATGATAAAGATTCTCAAAAATCTGTTGTTCGGAGTCGTCTTTAAACTTTTAGTCCCACCGCTCATGTATAAAATTAACACACACAACATAAGTGGTGTGAGAAGCTAGGTCGTAATTCTGAGTGAATTATGTATGTATGCCCCGGTCTGGTTCCCTGTCTTCTCTCCAAGTTGAATTGAGCACATCTTTTGATAGTGGAAGTACTCTGTATATTTCATTTTGGAACTATTCCACTATATGTCCTTGAGCTACCAGTATACCACAAAATGGTCTCTCCCTTAGAAGAGTACATATGTATGTACATAGCAGCTAAATTATTTATTTCACTCTTATTACCCATTCTCGTTGTGAAGTCTAAGATCATACCCAAAATCACATGTTTGCTGGTACTGTCAGATGTCAATTAAAGGTGGAACTGTCTGTCACTCGTTTTAGCAGTTTACGATGCTTCCTAACGATTGTCATGTTAGACTTGTCGCCCATTAGCCAAACTATAATGTACATGGCTATGTTCCCACTACCTATGCAATGGGCTTAAAGCAAACTGAACCAGCGGTGTCGTTAAAAGACAGGCTGTCATTGCCACGGTTATACAAACTCAAAGCTGTCTATAACTTATCCAACTTTATCTAAGCAGTTTCTATGGATGTATTTATTTAACTTCGTTGCATCGAATAAAAGGCATTGATGTTTAGTCGTTGTTGATCAATAAAAACAAATTCGATTTTTCGACATATCGATAAGTTACATCGGGTGTTTTTAAAACATCGATGTATATGGTTCACCATTAGGTTATGTCCCCCATAGTATAGAGCTAACAGGACGTAGGATTTCCATCATTTCATTTTCGTCTATGAAACGAACGAAGTGGAACAAAGTCGAGCTGATGATTGAGCTCATTGGAATCAACTTGTTGCGGCCCTATGCTTCCTAAAGCAGTATAACTAACATATATATATATTCATATCTCAATTGTCTGGACAATATACAATGCTCTAATTTGACTTTGTTCTCATTTGCAGGGAGAAATTTTTTGAAGTTATCTGAAATCTTCATTAAAAATCTTATTATACTTATGTTAGCAACGATTCAAATAGTATATTATTCTTCGATTGGAGCCCAATTTTGAACCTATAGTCGTCCTATATGTGGACCAACACACAGCCCTCTCTTCCGAGTATTATTTTCATCTCCTTTCAGGAAAACGCTTATATATTTGGCTTCTTTTGATTCTTTGTTTTTTGCTGCCAAGTGGCGTTTTCCCCGTAAACAAACAGATATCAGTTTTATTATCCCTGCCCACTGCTATGTACTGTAAAATGATGGACATTTTATGTTAAACACAAAAGAACTTCAAACTCCTTCAAGTAAGAGAAACTAAAAAGAGAACCATAGGCTTGATAGTGATGATTGGAACTGCTGCTGCAAATACATTCGTGGTGCTACAATTTTGCAATTGTTGTCTTAGCCAAACGGCTTGTTCATTAATTATTACATGGACGGCAGCAGCCAAGTATGAGTAAAGCAATTAACAGTTGCGTTATTCGTTTATAGCAGTGTTGAAAAATTCAGTACTTTAGTACTTCTCCATTTTAACTTTACTGTACTTTTTTTATTATTATATATTTTATGGTTTGCGCTTTTCAACTATTAATGGGTTAGCAACATGTTCAACAACATGCTAAAGGTAGAACTAGTCTTTAGCCCCGATTAGCCCAACGTCCACGCAACGTTCGTTAGTTTTTAGAATATGAAAAGCAATGAGAACGCTTGCCGACCCCTAATGTAATAAGAATTTGCCATTAAATATCCAAAAAAGGAAAAAGTTTGTTCTTCACTTAAGTATATAATTTTTTAGAATGTTTAATTTTGTTGCTAAGAAATAAAAATGCATTAAAAAATAATAATTGAGAAATTATAATCATGCCTTTGTTTTAAGGGAACTTTAATTAATCAATTAGTTTTGATCGTCACTGTAGATATAAATTTACAAATATATTTTTTTTTTGTGTAGCCACAGTGCCATCTGAGTACGCGTACCAATACCAAGAACCAACAATAAAAGTACATGAGAGTAATTTTTTAGGGGATTCACTCAGAATCCCATGATCCCTCGGTTCATGACATTATTGTTTTGAAATCTGCGTACTTCCCAACACAAAAACAATTAATAAAGAGATCTTCCTTGTTATCAATTTAAGAACACCATTTCCATTTGCGCCGCAGAAAAACACAAAATTTAAAACAACAGATTTATTAGAATTTTTGTTTTTGCTCACAATCTCTAGCTCTCAGCTGCTCAGGAAACTTAATTCACTTGATTGAACCAGTACAGCCAGAGAAAATTTATTTTGATAAGGCAAATTGTGTGTGATTGTTTTTATATTATTTATTAATTTTTGTTGTTGCTCTTGTTATTTATGTTTATTTATTTTTAATTACTCGTGTATTTTGAAAAGTATTCTTAAGCCATCATTTAGTTTGAAATTTATATTCGTACGGTTTAATACTTAAATTAAAAGAAATTTTAATCGAAAATGTTCCGTTCTCCTCAAACCCTGGCATTTCTATTTAATTTGTTTGCCATGCTTACGATGTTCAAATTGTGTTCAGCACAGTTGGATGAGGTACAATTGATGGAATTTTAAATTAACGCCTACAAACTTAGCTACAAGAAATATCAAAAGAGTGTGTTTTTGTACACTTAATCTACGAAATAAATAAGGAAAACGAATATTTTAAAAAAATTTCCTTTAATTCGTTTCCAAATTAATTAACCCGGGCCTTAAAATAAAAGTAATTTTTTGAAGACCATCAAACACGCTTAAAATTGTGATTTCGGAAAAGTGCGACTGTTCTGTGCCCGTGTCGTGTTTCTTTTTAGAAATATTTCAAACCCATGGAGTGATAACAAAATTTTAAATTTTAAACAATTAAAACTAAAATAAATTTAATTGCTTTAATCATTTGATTAAACTGCTCCAGATTAAAAGCAAAGGTATATGAGGTTGGTCCTCATAAACATTCTGTATTACAATGGACTTTATTAAATTAATTGGTTTTTACCAAGATTACGACCTAGCTTCTAACACCACTTATGTTGTGTGTGTTAATTTTATCCATGAGTGGCGGGGTCTACAGTTTAAAATCGACTCCGAACAACAGATTTTTGAGAAATTTTTCACGGTAATCTTATTTACTTTCAGAGTTTTGGCCAGAAATTTGCTGAGAGGAAGTCGCCGAGGGAATATTTTTTCAAATTTTTTTTTGTTCGAGATGTCTGGGCTGGGGTTTGAATCACGGGCTTTAATCTAATAAGCCAAAACACTATCCTAGACTAAGAAGACTGTATTGCAATGTATCATGTTTATTAATACTCGTACAGTGGGACTCCAATTCAAGAATGATAAATAACGATGCCAATTATTTTTTTTTTCTTTGTGAAAATTTTCATAAGATTTCGGCATGATTGAGTTTCAAAAACAGCAGGTTGTTGTTTTTGCACCTTCAATTGGTTCTCGTTTATTCGAACGGAATTTTTCTGAAAGAGCAAATAAGCAAATAATTTGATATTACGATCTTTGTGGGCTGAAGTCGCCGTGGTCTAGTAGGTAGTGTATTGACTTATTAGACGTGAGGCCTCGGTTCAAACCCCCAGGTCAGGCTTCTCCAACTGAACGAAATATTTCTTCGGCGACTTCCTCTCAGCAGATTTCTGGCAAAAACTCTGTAAATAAAATTGCCATGAAAAGTTTCTCAAAAATCTGTCGTTCGGAGTCGACTTTAAACTGTAGTTCCCGCCACTCATGTATATAAAAATATTAACGCACACAACATAAGTGGTGTGAGAAACTAGGTCGTAATTCTGACTAAACGGTTGTAATGACCAATAATGTATGTATGTGATCTTTTTGGCCAAATTGTTTTGCAATTCTTAGATTCATTTTATCTTCAAAAAAAGAGTTGCCAATACGCCATTATCGTGTGTTTCTTAAATTTCGTTCTCAATTTCGAAACGAAATATTTATTTGAATGCCTGGCATTTACTTTTTAAAAAATTATTTCATGTAAATTTCGGCAGTTCATCAGCGAGCTCTAATCATGATCAAACATTTCGTCTAATATCTGACCAACGGCAAATGCAATGTTGTTCTGGGCTACTTTTCCTTATACATGGGAGATATCACATTTATCCACAAAAAATAGTTTAGTGGACTAATATCGAGTGATACTGATGACCAAAATCTGGAATTATTTGTTTATCAAACATGACACACAATAGCTTCATGATATCGCGTGTTATGTGGCATATAACTGCGCCTTATACGGTGTTCAGATATGCAGATTAATTGCGTAAATCACAATAAACACCATTATTGAGCTCAATATTTCATATAAAGTTTCAATTAATTATTGCGCAAAAAATACAAAAATTGTTATAATATTGAGTAATACTTAAAATGCAGCACTGTTGAATGTGAGCATATTACAATTAACCGAAAACTTTATGTTGATATTTGACAACTCAAATGTCAACAATGACAAACAAAACAAAATAAAAACAATGTTGTTGAAACAAACAGCTGTTTTGTTTACCAGCTGTCAAATGAATATTGATTAAGGTAGCTGAACTGCGTATATTATTATGCCTGAACACTTAAAATATTTTACTCAGTAAACCGAATATTGACTTAATAAAAGTGCATATTTGAACATAGTATTATTGAAAATGCATGTCAAACAAATTCAATTCTTCCAATTTGAGCAGAAAACCATGATATCTTGTCCCACTGATTGCAACGTTTCATTTTTCTTAGTTCTTCAGGAATTAAGATTCAACAAAGCCTTCGACACACAAACTTCACTTCACAAAAGTACAAATCTGGCTGATTTTCATATAAAATTTGGTAATTGTTTTCTGACGCAGCCATTAAGCCAACAATGGACTTTGGCTTTAAAATTAATTTCTCAATAGAAACTCATTTCTCACGCTGAAAGAATTGTTCGTTCGTTCTAATCGCCGATTTACATCATGATTATTAATCGACTCTCAGAGTTTTTGCTAGCTTCTTTACCATGCTAGCTTCTGCTAAAGATCACCCAACAGCCAATCTATATTTTTTAATTAACACTCCCTCCCTCGTTCAGTTTTTGCAGAATGAAAAAATAATTATTGAGGGAAATGCGAATACATTGAACAAAATTTTCACGAATCTTAAAGAGATGCAGGTCACAATGAAAGAATTAAAGACAAGGTAAATATACATACAATATCCTTTCTCTATTATTTCCAAAAAAAAATGATTTTGATTTTCTTATTGATTTCAGTACTCAAGAATGTCCCAAAGGAACAGAAAATGTATCGAAAGGTATTTTATTTGTAATTAATTACTTGTAGTTATAAATTTTTCTAATATTGGATTTTATAATCGTTCACACAGATCTACCTTTATTCGATATTCGCTATGATGATTTACCCAAAAGATGGTAAGAAATTGAACTAATTTTTAATGCACTGACGTACAGTTTAGTATAGTTATGTGTATATATGTATGTTTATTTTATTTCCAGAGAGAAGCATAGGTCTGCAACAAGATTACTACACAACGCAAGCTTCCAGCATTTTTAAATATTTTTCTCTTTGGTGGCGTACATGCAATATATGACGAGTCGTAGAACACATCGTTGAGTCAACTCGATTATTGATTTGCTTATTTCAGTGTCAGGCACGCTGTGTGCAGAAAAAGTGTGAGGAAGTAAGCAAATGTCAATGCCCTAGAATTTATTTTGTAGACCGCAAACAATTAGGGTTGTTTTAGCCGTTTTACCTTTTCAAAAACGTTTAAAATATGAGTTCGTTGATTGCAAACAAAATAAAAATAAATATGTGTTTAGCTTCAATTAAACTCTTTATTGTTAGCACTACTTTTGTGTACCACCGTTTACAACTTGACGAATACAACAATAATTGCTTGTTCGTTATTCTTCTTTGCTTACAACGCAGATCTTTTCAACGGCGATCTTCAAACCACGACTGTTTTCTTCACACGCAACGTGTCTTCACACAAGACTGACTGAATTCTTACTACTCGTTGCCTGCTTTGTCTTGCGTTTTTATCTGCCCACGTAATCAGTCTGATGAATGTTCTTGAAGTCGAGAGCTCTATCGCGATTTCATTGCTGTTTGTGTATTTTGTACACATTGCTTGTTGTTGCGGTCTCGCTTACTTGTCTATCCCCTTTTCTTTCATGCTGATGTTGTTGGTTTGCTATTAACAAGTTGGTTGTATATTATAGTGTAAATTTTGTTTATCGTTTTAATGTTAAACGATGATACACCGTTTCCATTTTCGTAACAATTTTCTCTAATCTATGACATAAGGTTGCCGAATCACGAAATATCGGCAATACAGGCTGCGGTGAAAATTGTTAGAAACTCAAATATCCTTAAACGGAACATTACCACACTTTTCGATAGTCAGGTGGTTATCAGGGCACTGAGTTTCAACGTGATGAACTCCAGGATGGTGTACAGCTGTCGCAGATATTTAAATGGGATAGCAGTATGATATGCCCATATCATATGGATCCTAGTACGCAATAATATCCCAAACAACTGCAGAGTCGTGGCACAACTATCCAACTCCACGACGACCTGTAAGCTTATAATTGACAATGCGGTCATCGATAACGCCTACCTCATATGGGTGGTTTCGGATTTGGGCACCACGGCACAGAAAATATGGCCAAAGCATAATAGAAGGCGCATGTACGGTAAAGCCGCCTAAACTCTAGAGAAACCTACTCAGTGTGATTATCGCGATCTTAATGGGGCACTGCATTACGGACAAACATACGAGGCGCATTTGCCTAAGGCATCTTGCAAATAATTTCTGTAAAAGCTGCAGATGTAAGGTAGAGGATGAGAATGTTCTTCATTTACTGGGAACATGTCCGGCAATAAGTCAAAAGAGAAAATTACATCTTGGTGTTTTCTACATAGATGATCTTGAGGAACTGTCAAGCATTGACATTGGCAGCCTGAGTCACTTCAACAGAATCTCCAAATGGTTTCAGGGCTATGGGGTAATGGAAAATCTGTGGTATTATGCCATTATGTGTCCATCCTACTTCCTTGGGCCCTAGATAAAGTATTGATCTTCACTCTGCTGATATTTTGTGATCCTTATTCAATTGTTGGTCGTCATTTGCAATTACGTCTAATAAGCCAACACACTACCTAGCTAGGCTACGGCGACTTCCATCGAAGAATATTACCCACTCGTATCGCCACAGGCTTCACCAGAAATTCACAAATCCATCTAATCAAAGCTGCAGTGATACCAAAAATTATTTTTTTTTTGTTTTTGCTCTGAACTACTTGACAGTGATTGTCAATACTCATGGTATTGACACGGGAAAATGACATCCTATGTTCGTAATTAGTAATCCTTTATGTGTATATTGTAGCACGTTCAACAACCATCGCTCCAGGACAATAAAAACTATGGAATAAGAACTTGGAAATGAGAAAATATTGTAAATTGTTTAATACGTTATTTATTATTTTTTTTTAGCGTAACAGATGTTTTACCAAAAAATTGTGCCGAGGCCACATCTTGTACTCAACGTAGTGGCATTTATAAAATCAAAATGGAAACGTATAGTTTAGAACCATTTTATGTTGAATGTGATGCAGTAACGGAAAATGGTGACTGGATTGTGATCCAAAGACGACAAGATGGCTCTGAAGATTTCTATCGCAATTGGGAGGAATACGAAAAGGGTTTTGGTGATGTGGACAGTGAATATTTTATTGGCTTGAAAAAACTCTACCTATTAACAAACTACCAGGGACCTCAAGAGTTGCTAATAGTAATGGAGGATGCGAATAATACTACGGTATTTGCTAAATACAACACATTCGCTATAGGCAACGATACCGAATTTTATAAATTAAAAAAGGTGGGTAAATTTTCGGGAAATGCTGGAGATTCATTAACGCATCACTTAGGCATGAAATTTACAACAAAAGATCGTGATAATGATAATCATAATACGGTTAATTGCGCCACGCAATATACTGGTGCATGGTGGTATAAAACGTGTCACGCCAGGTTAGTTTTATTAAAGCAACACAAACGAGTGCAATTTTAAAGTTTACGTTTCTTATTTAACAGCAATCTGAATGGAAAATATGGCGATAATACTCATGGTAAAGGTATAAACTGGCTGGCATTCCGTGGTCACACTACCTCCCTCAAATACGTAAGAATGATGATACGAAGACGCAGGGTTATTTTATAAAATAAATTAATTTTAGGAATAAATTGTGATTAATTTTATAATCATTATACAATCATTGTACAAACAATAATGAATAATAAAAACTGAATACAAAATTAACAAGTAATTCCTCATAGGTCACTTTTAAACGGTCTTACGTGCATATTGCATATTTATTTTAAAATAAAATACTTGCGGTGGAGACGTGTGATAAATTTACTCACTTATAATATTTATTATTAAATCGGTGAGAATAGTTTGAAATCTATTTACAATGCAGTTTTCAATTGACGTTTGCTCTCGTAAGATGGTTTCAATATGGCGCAGATAACGTATTTAATTTTATTTTGTTTGTGTTTCACAACGTTTACATGGGAAATTAAAGCAGATATTATTGATGTGAGCTAGTGAAAAAGCATAATAAAATTGAAAATTTAAGAGTAAAATATTATCGGAAAATCTGTTTAAAAGAAAACCTAAAGAAAACTTTTATAAACAAAGAAATTCAAAATTTTGTTTAAAAACGTAAAATATTCTAAAGGTAGGCGGTAATAACGGATACAATAGATTATTGGAAGCACTGCTTAATAAATTGTATTGAGGCGTGTAGTCGCCATAGTCTAGTAGGTGGTGTGTTGGCTTATTAGATGTGAGGCCGCGGTTTAAACCCCAGTCCAGACTTTTCCAACAAAACAAAATATAAACAAATATTTCTTCGGCGACTTCCTCTCAGCAGATTTCTGGCAAAAACTCTGAGGGTAAATAAAATTGTTATGAAAAGTTTCTCAAAAATCTGTCGTTCGGAGTTTACTTTAATCTGTAGGTCCCGCCACTCATGTATAAAATTAACACACACATCAAGAGTGGTGTGGAAGCTAGGGCGTAATCCTGACTGAATGGGTTGTAATGCCTAATTATGTACATATGTATGTTGTGTAGAAAGACATACAGGCGTATTAGAAATAATTTAATAGCATAACTTTTGGAATATCAGAAAATAATTAATTTTTTTTTTTCATTTGTCTATTAATATTCTTTATTATATTTCTCGCTTCACTCCTGGATGCGTGTCCACTATTGTATTTCACTGATCCCAATATATATGTTTAAGATCTCGAGCTTACGAAAACTGGACAGTGTCTTAAAAAATGTTCTAATATTTCAACGTATTCACGGCATGCGCTACTTTCGCCATTATCTATCAGGTTCGTACGGTTTTTCTGTACCTGTCAGTTGGAATGTCCCGTAGAAATAGTCAGTGTCACGAGTCCGCCAACTTTTCAGCCTGATTTTAAGTGAACTAAAACAGATTTATATAGTTATATTAGCAACATTTTTCCCTTTCTCATATGTGATAAAGACTAGGCACCCATAAAAAGTGTACCGTGACATGAATTGAGAAATTGAAAATCACACTCTTACACACTCTTGATCCTGTATTCCTGGATGATATTGCCCTAATTGTCATTTGACTATCATTGAAGATATTTAAATCTCTATATGTCAAGTTTACTAATCGACAACATACATCCTCTGACCTCAACTCCTTTAAGAAAATCATATTATGGCCCATTAACCGAAGGCATAGATTGGTTTTTGGTTATTCTACATAGAAACCCAGTTCATTCCTGTATTGACAAGTCGCTACGTATAGGTGTGCCATGTGTCCGTTTGACCAAGAAATTCAATCTGGTATCAGCGCAATATAATTATCAACCCTTGCGCAGACCAACTTCTTCTTCTTACCTGGTTTGGTAGAACTTGGTCAGTACAGGGACTACGTCACAACGGGCAGCTATGCGTGCTCAAGTGAGCTTTTGATATCCGACCTTATCACACTAGTGATATGGTGATATTCCACCACAGTCTGCAGGTAATTCTCCGTAGGTGCTGTCTTATAGCGATATGCACATTACGTTTCAATATTGATAAAAGACTGTAACACAGGAACCGAAAAGTTGAAAATAGTCTTCGCTGCAGCAGCACATCCTAGAGAGATGTACTCCACTTTTCATCAGATATAGGTTGTATAAATAGAGATGAGGGAAAAAAATTTAATTAAAATATTTCCTGGCCATTTTAAGAAAATTATTCTTTTTGATTCACCGAACAGCGCATTGAATGCGTACTCATAATCGTTTATATTCTGACCGGTGCTGAAACATACGACATATCAATAAGCATGGCATGTCTCAGAATCACTAAAAACCCAAGACTAATACGTTCCAGCTACGATAAAAGTCACTTGTTTCATACTATCCAAAATCGTCCAAAGAGTCGAAACCTAAGACTTAATTGTAGGAATGCGGTAACTGTACTATTTTCCGATGAACAGATATTTAGTCAAAAAACCCCTGAATAATACATCCTCAGAACCACCGCCTATGACGTAATTCCTAAGAAATCTTATAACTGAGAGGTTTCCTTACACTTCCGTGTCTGATACGATAATCTATCCCTCAACCAAATCGATGAAGTGAATTTCAGGTCATTGTAGCATATTTTTTTTTTTGTGAAAGAACAAAAGCTCCTACTTAAATTTCAGACGCTTCTGATCACACCGACCTTTTTATATTTCCTTTCTAAATCTAATTACAAGTTTTTACGACTTTTTTAAAGTATAGTCCAACGATTGCTAGGTTATATATATGCTCCTCCAATGCGCTCTTTTTTGCGGTCATTGTCATGCTAGCGTCTAATCGTGCAATTTTATTTCTTCGTTTCCTGTTGAATATCGTAATACTTTAGTAATGATTGTTTCCAACATTTATTAATATTGGTGGTCCTGTACAGAGCAGACGCAGATTGATGATGGCAATAACGGACTCTATTCTGCTTTACTGCAGTGAGATCTGACCAGAAGCATTGAAGGTCGACTGTAGAGATAAATTGTATCATCGGTACAACGAACCGCTGCACTTAGGGTGACATCGGCGTATAGGACTGTATCTAAGTCAGCAATACTAGTAACCAGTGGTGTAATACCTATAGGTCTACAGGCAAGCGAGCGTAAGAGAGTGTGGGACACTAAAAAATTGCACGGAGAGACAGTAAATATCGACGACGCCAAAAAGCGAACCATACAACAATGGCAAGAGAAATGGAACACTAAAACAAGTGGTAGATGGACGGCAAAACTTCTCCCAGATATTACCCGCTGGATTGAGAGGAAATTTGTGAGGTTAATTATTATTTAATGCAACTGCTTTCCGGGCAAGGCTATTTTTGTAAATATCTGTTCAAAATGGGGAAGATGACACGACCAAATTGCATTTATGATGATGCGTCGATTGATGATGCGGAACACACTTTCTTTGATTGTGAGAAATGGAGTTTAGAAAGAAGGAATCTTGAGGCCAAACTAGGCGTCTGTATTGTCTAGAACTTCTGCGATGTACTTCTGAGCAGCGAGGAAAATTGGAAAAGCATGCCCAATTACACTAAGGCCTTGCTAAAATCTAGGAAATCTGACTTGGATGAGAGAATTAGATTGGATGGTTGAACACCTCAGATTTTGTTGCGCAATCCGGACGCGGATATGAATATGAAGGGGGAGATTTAGTGGGTGAGGGCCACACACACGGGGGATAGCGACGACTTCCCCTATGGTGCGGTTAGATACATTTACTCCTCCTCAGCGAAATACAAAAAAAACATTTTAGGCATTTAATTTCGATTGAAATTCTATGCCGATATTCCTCGATAGGCCTGTAAGTTGCTTCACAAAGTATATATGTATACTTTACATACATACATGTTTGAAAAATAATAAGGACACCAATTTGACACTTCGAGATTTGATGAGAAAATTGTTGATAAGTAACAGCACTTACTCGCCGCTTATGTGGTATATCACAGAAACAACTTTCATCGCCCTTTTCTGAAATTTATTATAAAATTTTTATTAAATTAAAAAATAATACAAGTGCAACCTGTAAAAAATAATAAGGACACTCTATGTTATTACGAAATTAGTTATAAAAAATAATACTAAAATAAGAGATTTGTACTAGTTTAAGTTCTAATGTGATTAATATTATATGGAACTGGTAGATATGAGCTAAGCAAATGGCCAACACAGTTTTGTCCACCGAATCCGATCTATCTTATCATGTAGACTGTACTAATTTCCAAAGCTTAACACAATTCGTAGGACACATTCCACTGATTAATGTTTTTTACAATATTCCGTAAATTTTCGATTGGTTTGAAACTGAAGATAGTCCAGGTCAGTGTAATGCATTGATATTATTATCTCCGAACAATTTCTTAGCTGGAACACACATCGAAGTGGCATATTCATCCCTTAGTTTCCATAGTAGGAAATTGACCTTCAAACAACAATATTACCGCCGCCATGCTTTACCGCCTTAAGAATAGATAGAGTATTGTGTACAGTGTATATTGGTTTGACAAAGAAATTAATTGTTGTAGTATATAACCTGAAAATAAGTGCAGTTACTTAAAAGCAATTTTCTCAATTTAAACTATTTCCCATCTAATATCAATGTGTCTTTATTATATATTGTATATACATATAAATATACATATGTATATACATACAAATGATGAAAATGTAGTATATTTTTACTCCTTTTTCCATTTTAGGATTCGTGCTTCCAGGCCTAGAATTAACGGTATGTGTATTGTTATGCGAATTATTATGAATAATGCCTTCTAACAAAGAAGAAGAATTCTCAGGTATCTAAAACAGAGATCAGCAATGAGAATTCTAAAAGATGAGTAGAATCGAATCATATTCATACTTATTTTAATATCATACTCATACTACTCATATGCAAACTTTGAAGTACTCATCGTACTCATACTTAACAACATGTATGATGTTGTTGATGTCGACTCTCCATGACTCAACATTCACAGGAATCACAAAATAAGTATGATTCGCGTACGAACACTCACTAGAAGGTTGTGTGTTTGCTTTGTTTGATGTCTCTGAGTACTCTCTTGAGTGCTTAGGAGTAAAGAAAAAAAGATTCATTGCTGATCTCTGATCCAAAACGTATTGATAACACATGTTTAACCAAGTGACAATTTGTAAAATTTACACTTGCATTAAACGCTTGAGATATCTAGAACATGCTAGGTATTATTCTTCGATGACGGAATAAGTAATATCGGTGTTACAATGGAACCTTATAGGACCGAAATAAGATATTATTACGAAAATGAAAAATCTAGATACTGATTTTACATCGCTTAATATTAAAATTATAAACAATGCAAGTAAACAAACCTGTTTACAAATTATCGTACTGCTGAATATAACAACAAACACCAGCATAAAAAATGTTAAACAAGTAAACAAAAATACAACAACAAACACCTGCATGAAAAATTGTAAACAAGTAAACGAAAATATAGCAACAACACTACAATAATAAACGTAAGCAACGATGTTTAAATTTATAGAGATTTCGAGAAGGCGAAGTCTTGAAGTCGCCATAGTCTAGTAGGTAGTGTGTTGGCTTATTAGACGTAAAGCCAGGGTTCAAGCCCCAGGCCAGACATCACGACAAAATACAAAAAGTATTTCTTCGGCGACTTCCTCTCAGCAGATTTCTGGCAAAAACTCTGAGAGAAAACAAAATTGCCTTGAAAAGTTTCTCAAAAATCTGTCGTTCGAAGTCGACTTTAAACTATAGGTCCCACCACTCATGCATAAAATTAACACACACAACATAAGTGGTGTGAGAAACTAGGTCGTAATCCTGACTAAAAGGTTGTAATGACCAATTATGTATGTATGTATGAAGTCTTGAATGTTCGCCTTCAAGAATATTCATTCGACTATTTACCCTGCCATATAAAAGGCAAGACAAAGCAGGCTAGTGAGTTAGTGAAGTTCAGTCAGTCTTGTGTGAAGACGCGGGGCATTTGAAGAGAGTAATCGTGGTTTGATGATTTCCGTTACAAAGATCTGTCGAACAATTGTCTAGTAATTGTTATTGTAAAAGCAATTGTCTATGTTTACATCAAGTTCTGAAGAGTGGCACACAGAATTGTGCAAATAATAAAGAATTTAAATTGAAACTAAACGCAAATTTATTTTTATTTTATTTGCAATCTACAAGCTCATGTTTTAAACGTTTTTAAAAGGTAAAAACGTAACAAAATGCACATTAAAGCAAATACTAACTAAGCTAAGTAAAACTTCAAAATTCCCCTTTGAAGAACTTCAAACAATACTAGATTTCAATTGCTCAAAAATGTTAAATTCCTGGCGTGCCAGTCGATATTAAAATAAAATCTTAAATTTTAACACACCAATAGTGCTGACCTACCACAAAATGAATGTTTTTACAAATGATTTCAGAGACAAAGGTGCTTTAATTTTTTTTTTTTTGTTATTAATTTCATGAAGTCATCGGCAAATAAAAATGGGTTTGATCTATAAAACCAGATTATTTCAAACGTAACTGGATTCCGGCTTAGTAGGGTTTTTGTAAGGCAGGTGTATGTATTTATTTAAAAATAAAAAATTGAAAAATTGCTTTAAACTTAAGTAACTAATCCCTAACACGCTAGATTTTGCTTTAAATGCCATTAAAAATTATTCTCTTTACAGATTTGTCTAGAAAAGACTATGAAACAATATCAAGAAAGATAAAATCCTCCGGTAACCAAATCAAAAATCGTATTTTAAAAAGTAGTAATAAAATAAATACAATACAATCAAACTTGAATTAAATTGAAATCTGACTGGAATCAGAAGTTGTCTGAATACACGAGAATACGTACTAAAAGTATAAAATATACTATAAACTTTAAACAGCGAATACACTTTAAGTTACAATTTATTAATGAATGAATAAGAAATAAATAAATTAATTAAAATTAAAAAGTTTAAAAATAATAGAGAAATAAGTCACATACATAAATACTAACAAATTTAAAGAGAATATTTTTTAAATACAAACACAAATATATACAGTCAGGGTCAAATAAAAATACCTATGAAATAAAATCCTTGAATGTAATTTTCTTTTCAGAATGCAATTTTTTTGTGATATATGTATGTACGTATAAATATACATACATACATAATTGTATAATAGTTTCTCACACCACTTATGTTGTGTGCGTTAATTTTTTTACACATGAGTGGCGGGACCTACAGTTTAAAGTCGACTCCGAATGACAGATGTTTGAGAAGCTTTTCATGGCAATTTTTTATTTACTCTCAGAGTTTTTGCCAGAAATCTGCTGAGAGGAAGTCGCCGAAGAAATATTTGTTCATATATAGTTTCAGTTGGAGATGCCTGACCTGAGGTTTGAACCGAGGCCTCAATTCTAATAAGCCAACACACTAACTACTAGACCACGGCGGCTTCAATAATAAGTGAAGATACTTATTATTTTTATCTATTAACGTAAAGTAAATATTACAAATAAATAAAGAAACATACGTAGGGACAAGGGACAATAATGTTTGTATATTGAATGTAAGCCTACATATAAAAGATAAACTCAATACATACACACACGCACGTAAGTGTTTAATTTCACCCTTTAACAAAGCTTCCTTCCAAACAAATTTAAGTTTGTTACGACTGCGAGCACTATATTGCACTGACTTTTCTACTTAAAATACCCGTACTAAGCTTTATGGGGCTCATATTAGGTAATTGATGGGTAAGTTCGCCTTGGTGTATGCTAAGTCAATAATTTCTTCACTGAGCGAGCTCTAGGTTTTAGATGGTTGTCCGTGGGGACCAAATTATTGCCATCAAACGCTATATTTTTCTTTCGTCTTTGGTTATTTCCGAAAATTGTTATTTTATTTATTTATTTATTTATTACAATGCAATTACAAATTATATTCTAATTATATACGAGCGAAGTAACTTTGACCATATGCTCGGTGTAGTGTCACAGACCATAGTCTCTAGTGGGAATCAAACCCACGACCCTCACACTAATAGTCTAGCGCACTACCCACTAGACTACCAGAGCATCCCATTGTTCTTTTGATTTTATCAAATTAAGGCAATCATTCCAGTTTGTATAACCCTAGGCATTTAATATTCTTACCATTGCTATTAAATGAAGTCGCCGTGGTCTAGTAGATATTGTGTCGGCTTATTAGACGTGAGGCCTCGGTTGAAACCCCATATCAGGCATCTCCAACTAAAAAGATATATGAAAAAATATTTCTTCGGCGACTTCCTCTCAGCAGATTTCCGGCAAAAACTCTGAGAGTAAATAAAATTGCCATGAAAAGTTTCTCAAAAAACTATCGCTCGGAGTCGAGTTTAAACTGTAGGTTCCGCCATTCACGTATAAAAATTAACGCACACAACATAAGTGGTATGGGAAACTAAGTCCTAATCCTGACTAAAGGGTTGTAATGACCAATTATGTATGTATTGTTATTGAATAAACATTTGTTTCTGGTATATTAGCGACTTGATCTGCTAATTTTGCTTAAGTTACTCTGTGATCTTTTGCCACATTTTTGAACATCAAGCTTACTTTCCGTTTGAAGTCGTCAAAGTCTAGTAAATACTGTGGTTTTGGCTTTTGGTTCAAACACCAACTCATACATCTCGAACATGAAATATGAAAAAATAATTCTTTGGCAAAAACTCTGAAAGTAAAATAACTTTGAAATGAAAAGTTTTTTAAAAATCTGTCGTTCGAAGTCGTCGTTAAACTGGACAAAATTAACACACACAAATATAAGTGGTGTTAGAACCTAGGTTGTAATCCTGACTAAAGGAGTTGCAATAACCAATTAAGTGAATAATTTATTGTTCACTGTTTTTAAACTTGTCTTCGATTTATTGTATTGGGGAGTGACGCTAATTAACTAAATCACAAATATTCCGAAATGTATCACCGTGTGTCGACCGAATAAATACTTTGCATATAATCGTAGATTTTATATACCCTTTATAAACTTTTTGTGATTTATGAAAAGCTGTTCAATTCATTACATCGGAAATGCCTCCAGTTAAACTGCAAAATCTAAGAGTTCCACAGAAGATTTCGTCTTTCATTAATAAGAACTTTTGATGCCACTTTCATGAAATATAAGTGCGATAACATCAAACTAGCTGGCGTTATAAATGCGTTATGAACCGACTGTGATTAAAATCTTTTAAAATAGAATGGGGTATACATACGGTGACCATATTTTAATCAGCAAAATACAGACCAGGAGAAAATAAAATACACTAACCACCATTTTTTAAATCAGGTTATTTTTGAATGTCAAAATTTCAATTGTCAATAAAGTTTTAAACATTATTATACATATTGATTGTTAGAAAAATAAAAATTTATTAATTCAATTTAATAAAGTACAAAAAGAAACCAAATAATAAATACAAAAAGACGCAGCAATAAATACATAATACTAAAAAAACATAACAAATAAACATAAACATAACAAAATAACATAAAATACACTAAAAATTTATTTGTACTTCAAAATATGACAATAAAAAAATTTGAAAATCCATTTTTAATATTACAAAATCAAAATAAAAAAAAAGTAATATTAATTAAATTAAAATTAATTTGTAATTCAAAAACGCATAAGAAGAAAAAATTTGAAATCATTTAATTATAATATTTTTCAGAGGAATAAATTTGCTTTATTAAGTTGTTTTGTTTTAAATATTCTTTAAATTCTGTACAATTTTGTTCATAAATTAATTTTGTGATTAAAATTGCTTTAATAGTTTCTATTTTTATTTGAGTCTTTTCATTTGTCCAAACATTATTTAAAACGGAAAATACCCTTTCAAACAAAATTCTACAATTTTAAGAATATTTTCAAAACCAATACTTTTTTATGATAATGTTTGAAAATTTCTACCCAACGTTCTTCGGTAGATGTTTGATCGTTATTCCAATCGTTTATTTTTTCTAAACTAGTATAATTTTTAATAAGTGAAAATTCATCAAATCAATTAGAATCATTAATGTTTAATTCTCTCCTTTTTTCCATTACAAAGAAAAACGCAACTTGTTTCAACTTCGTCCCATAGGAACTTCATGAAGAAGAACTCATTTTAATAGTACAACTTCTTGATATGCAACATCCCATTGATTTAAATATTCAATACAATTTGTATAAAAATAAGCTGAGTTTTTTTTTTTTTTTAAATCATTAACGTCTATTAAATTTTTCTCATGTAACTCATTCAGTATTTTTTTTTTTACTGCTAAAGGTAAAAATATTTCAGCCCTTCGTTGTGTAACTTTAAACTTAAGCTCATTTATAATAAGAGAAACTTCCAACATGCAAATTTTTTGCGACTCAATCGGCTTTATATAATTGTGAAATAAAGTGGCTTGGCAATGTGTAAATAAAAGCCCGGCTTCAGAAGAAGGATTGTCAAAAAATGTTTTTAAAATAGATCGGCAATTTGGTTGAGATAAAAAATATTCCTTTAAGGGGTTAAAAAGTTATAATATTCTTTCAATGGACGGCTTAAGAGTAAACCACCTTGTCTTGTTATTTCCAAATAATTTTTTATATTCTACGTCTACTGTATCACAAATTAATTTAAATTGTTCAACACGAACGGTATAAATATAAAAATATGAATAAATTTTGACAACAATAACTTCAATATCTCCCGGAAGACATTCATAGCCGTTTAAAGGCAATTATTTAATACATGTGCAGCACAATTGACTGCAATACGAACATTTCCAGTAGATGAGTGTACTACCAAAGTTACAATTTGTGTTATCTGCGCATATAGGCTATAATTTTAATATTTATATATTTTGTATGTTTATGTATTTCTTATGTGTTTTTTATGCGTTTTTATATAAAATTTAAAAAATAACGAAATACTGAACAAATACAGAACACTAAATAAAATACAGAACATTTTCACGTTATTTAGCAAAAAATATTTTATACAGAACAGGGCTCTAAAATACAGTACTGTTCTGTATAATACAGAACGTCTGGTCACCGTAGGTATCCATATGTATATTGCATTAGACCCTGGCTAAACAACAGCAGAACTTGTTTACATGTTTCATATTTCGAGTGTTGTAAAGTCTTGAACAAGTTTTCCATAAAAAAAAATTTAACGTATACGGGGTTTTTTGCAGGAAGAACTACATTGTCACACAAGTATGTGTCGTATATACTTCAGCGAAATTGAGAATATTTTATTCATGTTTTTGGTTTTTTTTTTTTAATATTATTTAATTTTTTTTTGTTGTACGTATACACGAGGCCTTATCAATAATAAAAAAATACAAACATTTTTCCTTTACGTACGGTAAACCCCCGGGCAATAAATTTGTATTCATACGTTTGGTATATGAAATGTTTTGTTTTATCGCTAAATTGATTTTTTTCCCAATTTTTTGTGATATAATGGCACATATGTATATACCCTACTCCAATTCGTATTCAGATTTATTTTGAACTTGTTTTCTGCCATAATTTTTTTTAGCCTGCTGCGGTTGATTGGTATGATCACAAATTTAATTAATTAATAAACTAAAGTTTTTGTCAAAAATGTGTAGGGTATAGAGTAGCTTGGTATAAGGTAATGTTTTTTCATCCGCTTCATCTATATTTATTTAAGCAAAATCGCTAAACAAAACAAAAAATATTTCTTATGCTAAATGATGTCCGAGATGGGCGTAGTAAATTATTATCATATTGCTGCTGTAAGTACATACATACATACACAAATGTAATACGCATTTGTATAGAATTTTAATGTAATCGTACGAATATTATGATATCCAAACATACATACACACATTCATAATAATACATACATACTGTTACGTTTTTACCTTTTTAAAAACGTTTAAAATATGAGTTCGTTGATTGCAAACAAAATAAAAATAAATATGTGTTTAGTTACAATTAAACTCTTTATTGTTCGCACTACTTTTGTGTGCCACGGTTTACATCTTGACGAATACAACAATAATTGCTTGTTCGTTATTCTACTTTGCTTACAACGCAGATCTTTTCAACGGCGATCTTTAAACCATGACTGTTCTCTTCACACACAACGCGGCTTCACACAAGACTGACTGAATTCCACTACTCGTTGCCTGCTTTGTCTTGCCTTTTTATATGCCCGCGTAATCAGTCTGATGAAAGTTCTTGAAGTAGAATGTTCGTGTCTTTGCCTTCTCGAGAACTCTATCGTTACTTCATTGTTGTTTGTGTATTTTGCTTACGTTGTTTGTTGTTGCTTTATTTCTTACTTGTGTGTCTCCCTTTCTTTCATATTGATGTTGTTGGTATATGCAAGCAAGTTCGTTATATTTTGTTTCTCGTTTTAATATCGTTTCCATTTTCATAACAATATTATTAGTCAATTCAAACCTTAAGTCAAGAATACGAGGTACTTTATTGTTTGTGTAATTTTTTTACAATTTAACGTTGATCCTGAACAGCACATTTGAGATACATTATCATGGCAATTAATTTTCTAAATTCCAGGAAATATGTTCCAAATGATATGATATGAAGCCGCCGTAGTCTAGTAGGTAGTGCAATGGCTTATTAGACGTAAGGCCACAGTTCAAACCTCAGGTCAGACATCAAAACGAAATACGAAAAAAATATATATTTTCGACAACTTGCTCTCAGCAGATTTCTGGCAAAAACTCTAAGGGTAAATAAAATTGCCATGGAAAGTTTCTCAAAAATCTGTCGTTCGGAGTCGACTTTAAACTGTAAACTGTGTATACTCATGTATAAAATAAAAACACACAACATTAGTGGTGTGAGAAGCTAGGTCGTAATCCTGACTGAAGGGTTGTAATGGCCAATTATATATGTATGTTCCAAAAAAACTTAATTTTGTCTAGAAACACGATTAATGAATGAAATTTTCAAAATAGAAGAGATCTGATGAACGATTTGGAGATACCAATTATTGCTATAACAGTTAAAACTGATCAGAATTTCGAGAAATGAAAACAAATGTTGTCTAAAGAGTATTTCATACTTAAATAAAAGTAGTTTATCGTCTCAAAAAATATTTTTCGCAAAAGCATTTTTTCTTGATGAAACAATTTTTTGAAGTAGCTTTTACAAATTTAATGAACTTTAAAAAAGTACTTTTTGTGACATAGCTTCAAAATATCGCCTCAAATTATATTTTTCGCAATAGTATTTTTCCTTGATGAAACAATTTTTTGAAGAAGTTTTTACAAATTTAATGAACTTTAAAAAAGTACTTTTTGAGTCAAAATTTACAAAATATTTTACTTTAAAAATTAAGTCTTTTTATAAAAAGTATCTTCTTCTTAAAGAATACAAAAAGTACTTTTTATATCATTCATGTGTATTTTGGTATTTTGTATTTTTAAAGTCATTTTAAAAAAAGTACTTTTCTTCGAAAATATTTTTTTAAGAATAATTTCATATTTTTATTTAATTATTTCAAAATTGAAAAATAATTTAGGAAAGGTTGCACTGGTAGTCTACTTGGTAGTGTGCTAGACTATTAGCTTGAGGGTCGTGGGTTCGATTCCCAAGTTCAAGTTATTCCGCTCGTATATTATTAAAATATAATTTGTAATTGTATTGTAATTAATAAATTAATAAATAAATAAAATTAGAAAAGTACTTGCAGAAAAAGTGGAACTGCTTTGAAAATGAATAGCAAATGTTGCCTAAATTCTCAATTATTCCTTAAATAGTGGCACCAGCTACAGCAATCGATCAATATGCTTCATTAGCCATAGTATTTGAATATTCCCATCTCTGGCTGGCTATTATGCTTAACAATTTCTTTATAAATGCGATTTAATTTTTTTTTTTTTTTTGTAATTATTTTAAGGGATTTTTTGTTTTGCTCATATAAATACGTTCTATAGTCACAATAAGATTCTTAGTTTAATTCTTGAGCTCGTTTCAAAAAGTTGATTTTTAATTCGGGCGAATTCCTATCTGAACTTTGGAAATAAAAATGGATTTAAAGATTTTAATTTTTAGTTTCATTTTAATAAACTTTATCGTTGGCCTTGAGTGTGAGGTTGTGAAAAATGTTAATAAAATTTTATTTTATTTAATTTTTTTTATTTTTCTTTAATTGACACTCTTTTTTATTACAGGAAAAGAGCGCAATAACATATGTCGATGAGATTGAAATTCTCAAAAAAATCTTTAATAAATTAAATGAATTGAAACATGATCTGACATTGTGTAATTCAAGGTAATAAAATCGTTTTAATATTCAGAAATTGTTCAGAAAGATGTACAATCTTTTATTTGCAGATTTGAAGACTATAAAAATAGCACCAGTGAATCAGCAAATAATGGTAAGAATTGAAATTCAACAGAGTGAAGGGTTAGAAATTACGAAAACAAGAATTTATTTGTGAACTTTTCTTTAAAAATTCGACCTAAGGCAACGGCAAAAGAAAAAGTTTTTAAAGTCCTAAACACGTTCATTGAATAATTAAACGTTATACTGAAGGCAACTACGCCCCACATTCAATTCAGTCTAAAGGAAGAAAATCACGGACAAAATATGTTCAGAAGAAGAATACCGATAACAGTAAATCTCATAATGATGGCCAATTATAACAACTACCTGATATACCAAGCCTGAGTCATATGTCAAACTAATATCGTGAATTAGGTCACCCTTACAAGTTGCCCTATGACGGACTATTGCAGAGAACACATTTCTTAATGTCTTTTTCCTGTTATCAATACAACACAATGAGTAACTTCCACATAGCATTGCTCCTATCGGGCTTTCAGTTGATCATATAGCCTATATTGCCCTAATACACATACATAACATAACATAATTGGTCATTACAACCCTTCAGTCAGGATTACGACCTAGTTTCTTACACCATTTACGTTGTGTGTGTCAATTTTATACACTAGTGGCGGGACCTACAGTTTTTTGAGAAACTTTTCATTGCAATTTTATTTACTCTCTGAGCTTTTGCCAGAAATCTTCTGAGAGGAAGTCGTCGAAAAAAATATTTTTTTTAATATTTCGTTTTGATGTCTGAACTGGGGTTTGAACCGAGGCCTCACGTCTAATAAGCCAACACACTACCTACTAGACCACGGCGACTTCATATTCCCCTAATGGGCTGCCAAATTTCAAATGAAATTGACCAGATTTGTTATTAGTATATCCTTGAGATCAAAATTCTATTAGAAGCGACCAGTAATGATGACCATTAGAAACCTAATCGATTAATTTGTTTCTTTCCATTCATATGATTCTTGATGCAAGTGGTGAGGTTAGTCCACCTGAGTTCTATCTTCCTCAACTTCCATTTTTCTATCAAGTTGGACAACGAATACCCGACTCCACAAGATCCACACTAAAAGACGACCCTTTAGTAAGGCACACATCAGAAATATCATTCAGATCAGTTCGACATGACATCGCTTAAGCTGAGTTCGTGAGCGAATGCTGCTAAGGATAACACTTCAGTCTTACTACGGGCCTATTAAGCAAATCCTTAATTAGATAAGATTATCGCCGGTCATCGGCTAATATGAACCAGACGGAAAGATTAAATTCATCAAAATAAACCGATCCATCGACATAGACCAAGAACACGCCGCCTCAAAGAATTGCCTGTTAATGGTCCTGCAAAAGTTTAGAGTAGGTATAGTTATTGCAATATTGAGAAGCTTTTTCATGGCAATTGGTTTACTCCCCGAACTTTCGCCAGAAGAATGCTGAGAGGAGATGCGCCGAAAAAAATTTATTTTTTTGATGTTTGCACTCTGAGGTCCTATTTAGTATGCCAACGCACTGCTCACTATACCACAACGACAACGGGTGCTAAGTATCTTTGAATGCCTCACGACAGTTCTCGAAAACGGTGTATTTTATTTGTCACTACAAACCTTTAGCCAGGTTTTCAACCTAATTTCTCATAGAACCAATGTTGTATATATTCATTTTATCCGTTAGTGGCTAGACCTACAGTCGACTCCAGATTTCCAGTTGACTAAAGATTTTTGAGAAACTTTTCATGAGCATTTTATTTACTATCAGAGTTTTCGCCAAAAAACTGCTGAGAGGAAGTCGTCATGAAATATGTTTCATTATCTTTTATTGTTTTGATCGCGATGTCTGAGCTGGAGTTTGAACCACGGGGTCGCGTCTAGTAAGCCAACGCACTACTCTCTAGACTATGGCGACTTCCTCTAAAACGGAGTATTGATTAAAAAATATTGACAATTAAAAAATGCGGTTTTAAAGTAGTTGCTAATAGTTTTTCAAAGAAATATATCGGTCGATCATCGACCTGACCCCTTTGTGTCTGTATGTAAAACCGTTATTTATATATATGGATTTATATTTTCAGATTTTTCAATATTTGATATACGACATGATGATCTGCCCAATAAATGGTGGGTGTATGATATTTTTATAATTCCAATCGTAACGATAATTCTTTTATTTTTACATTTTCCCCTCCAGCAAAAGCAATACCTTGCCAAGGAGTTGTTTAGAAGCTACTGCTTGTACCAAACGTAGTGGCATTTATAGAATCCTTGTGGAAAAATTTAGCAATGAACCGTTCCTCGTGGAGTGCGATGTTAAAACGGATGGCGGCGGTTGGACTGTGATACAGAGGCGTCAAGATGGCTCTGTAGATTTCTATCGTGACTGGGCAGAATATCGCAAAGGCTTTGGTGAAATCGATGGGGAATTTTTCATTGGCCTCGATAAGCTGCATGCTCTAACAAACTATAATGGCCCTCAGGAACTATTGATTATTTTGGAAGACGATGGCGTCATTAAACATGCCAAATACACTAATTTTGTTGTCGGTGGAGAATCTGAAGTGTACGTTCTTAAGCATTTGGGTGTTTACTCAGGCGATGCTGGGAATTCTTTGCAGGGCCATTTAGGTATGAAATTCAGTACTAAAGATCGTGATCATGATACGTACGATGGCAGTTGTGCGGAAGCTTATACGGGTGCTTGGTGGTATGGCAAATGTCATGTGAGGTGAGTACATTGCATTTATGATCGTAAAAGTCGTAATTTCGTCCACTTATGTGATTAATTCTTGTCCTTTGGAAACTGTGACTACATTTCTTGATTTGGGAGTATTATTGGATATGAAACTGAATTTTATTGATCATATTAGTATGATGATTGGCAAGGCTCAGGCTGTTCTTGGTTTTGTGAAAAATAGGCTAGGGAATTCATTGATCCTTATATAACAAGACTGCTATACATTTCACTTGTTAGACCTATTTTGGAGTATGCGTCTATTATTTGGAATCCATACTATCGTTGTCATAGTGATTCAATAGTGTCTGTGCAGAAGCAGTTTTTATTATTCTGTTTACGTGGCTTAGGATGGGATTGTGCCAATGTGTTTCCGTCATATGAGGCTAGATTAGGTTTGATAAAACTTCCAACTTTAGAACATAGAAGGGCTGTTTAAGGGATTTGTTCTGTTTTTAATCTGGTTAAAGGTGATATCGATTCCGAGTTTTTGCTTTGTAACCTGAATTTCAGTATTCCTGCAAGATTTTCACTGCACTATCGTCCTTTTTATTTAGATTTTTATAGAACGAACTATGGATGTAATTTTCCTTTTCGTAGATTATGTAATGATTTTAACTTATATGATTTTATTGATTTTAATTGTAGTGTTTGTAATATAAAATATAGCTTATATGCTGGCATAAATTTGTAAATTATTACATAAAAATGTATTTTCGTTCTTGTCATAGGTAGTTCCTGCTTATTGTTACTTTATTCAGCTTGTGATTAAGTTCTGTAGCTGATTTATGTTCTCGTTGCCATTACTTTTCCCTTACCCGCTACAGTCCGGACTGTAGTGTGCACGTGTCCCTACGTAATATTCTATTGAGTGTGCTAATTAAGGGCGATTTTCTAAAACAAGGAAAAAAATGTTTCTATTGGTATGAATATCTAGTTGCCATCATTTTTAAAAATTTTTTAAATTTGCCTGTTCCCTTGTATTAATTTCTTAAACAATTATCAAAGCCAACTTCTAGCAATACAGTTCAGTATGTGATGCACAAGAAAATATTGTTATTGTTAAGACCAAACTTCACACACAAACTGCAACATTAACTTTAACTCTATTTATACTTCATTTAATTTCGGTCTGGCAACTTCTAGAACCTCACTGTTGTTATTTTGTTGGTTATTTTTGTTTTTATAACTTTTTCATGTCAATTGGTTTGCTCTCAGAGCAAAAAGAATGAAATATTTTTGTCTTCATATTTTTTTAAGATGCCCAACTGTGTCCACTTGCAAAGCCATATACTTATTTTCAAATTAGTTATGATGTAAAGCTCAACAGACCGGTAAACTATTTGACCATAACTGTGGAACGTCTAGAATGAATTGCTATTGGTTTCTAAGCATTTTCATTGACTTTTAAACCTGCAAACATCGTAGAGCACTAACAAAGCGCTGGCGGTGCGGTGCAATTTAAAACATATCATTGGATCTAATCGGAACGCTTCAAAACAACAATGTTTTCAATTGAAACAAAATTCTGAAGTGACAGCCCAACGTGAGTTACAGTCAATGAAACGTGCACGTTCTTCAGATGGCAGTGAAACTTAACGACACGTGACATAATGTAAATATTCAGGAATAACATTTTTATAATCTGCGGTAGGATGGCAACTGAGAAAAAAATATCGAGGGCCTTATTATAATAAATTGACGCACACTACAAGCATTATTTCCATCAAAAATTGTGAGCGGCGACTAACTCGAGTTATTGCAATTTTGAATCCAGGGATATATCCAAGCCTTTAACCCTTTCCCTATTCCCATACAAAAAAAAATTATGTCCTACGTCCAAAATTTTATTTCTTTTAAACGGTTTTTATGAACAGCTTTTCATTTCTTTATTTCGCCTTCTTTATTTCCATAACACTTCTAAAGAAGAAGAGTTAGGCCTGTGGAAGCTTGGCACAATATAAAATAATGCCATCTCCACACGTTTAATTTCTCAAATTGATTATTTCTTTCACGTTGATTAAAATACAGACTTCGAAAAATAATACCATTTGTGAATCACATGTGATGCACAATCGTATGAAACCAACTTGCTTGGAACAGTGTGAGAAGCTAGGCCGTAATCCTGACTGAAGGGTTATAATGGCCATATTATGTATGTTAAGGAACAGCGACAACCGATTCATTGTCATCGAATCTTTGAACAATCCAAGTATATTTCTAAACGTTCAAGGAACACCATTAGGCTCATTGTCATCGTAACTTTGAACACTTCGATAATACTTCAGTTATCTTTGAATTCGTACGAGTAAAATCTTCTGAGAGTTAGCGTTCTCACTTTAGGGAATGCCAGATTGTCAATCAAATAAAATCGGTGCAGTTCGAATTCTCATTTTCGATAGTTTTCTTAGATTCAGTCAAATTTTTATATTTTATTTTAAATTTTTTGTTTCAAATTCTTCATTTTCTCTTTTGTTTTTGTTATTTTAGCAATCTTAATGGCAAATATGGCGATACAACGTACGCCAAAGGCATTACTTGGCAAACATTCCGCGGCTATAACGTCTCCATAAAGCATGTGAAAATGATGATAAGACGACGAACGTTTGAACGCGATTAATATTTTTGTACATTTTAATAAAAAATAATTATAATGAAACCGTATACCAAAGCTTTTAAATCAATCTGGGACCAAATCGCCGCAGTCGTTATCGAATGAAATTGATCGAAATTTTAGTATTTGAAATCACCGCAGTCGTTAGCGAGTCAGGTGTATCGAAATTTGAGATTTTGTCATTCGATAACGAGTACCCGTTCGAGTGACATCTCTCGAAATCTCATTCGATACCACATGAGCAATCGAAATTTTTTTTCCCTTTTTTTCGAAATAAACGGAAATTTTTTTATTTATAATAATATTGCCAGAAATGTAAGTAGCAAATATTTTTTTAACTAATTAATTATAATTTCCCCTTTCAGGACAAATATTAGCAAAATAAACGTTAAGCTTTTGCTAGGACGTTATGGCACAATATATGTATGTTTGATCATCCCAATTTAGCTAAAAACATGCTGCCCAATTGTGGACAGGGAAAAGAAACAACTAAAAGATTGTGGGAAGAATTGTCCAACTGTTTGAATGCATGTGGTCCACCTATTAAAGATGTGACAACATGGCGAAAGGTGAACTTGTGTATTTTTTCCGTATTTATTAAATTTTTTTATACATTTTTAAGGTTTTTGCTGACCAGAAACATAACGCAAAAAAGCTTTCATCTAACAAGGAATCAAAGAAAAAAACAGATGGTGGTTCCTATGAGCAAATAACTTTGTCTCATGCAGATGAACAAATAATTGAAGCAGCCGGTATCGAAGCCGGCGTTGAAGGTATGCGAACAGTAAAAACTTTTGGAAAGAAAAAAGATCCAAACGAATCTCTTTCTTCTAAGTGGAAAAAAGTTTACAAAATATTTTAGGTGAAAACAACGAATATGATAATTCTGAACCCGAAAGTATAGGAAAACAAACTCCTAATCCTAAAAAACAAAGACCCATTTCAAAAGCTGAAAGCAAATTAGAATGAAGAATATCACAAAATGTTAAATTCAAAGCTATAGCGCCTTTTGGAATTGAAGGAAAAATCTTTTAAACTAAGAGAAAAAAAACATGCTGCAAACATGGCTATTAAGGAAAAATCTTTGAAACTAAGTAAAACTGTAGAATTACAAATTAAAACGATTCAGCCTAATCTCTTGAAAAAACAACAATAATTTTTGTTACCTAATTCCTATTCTCAAAGTACAAAGAATTGAAGTTCCTTTTTTATATTTTAGGAAATATTTTATGTTATTTTACTTTATTAAATAAATTTACTTCTCTGTAAGAGAAAATTTAACATGATCTCTTATTTTGTGGTCAATTTTAGTTAAATTAGTTTCATTTTCTATGTTGATATTAGGGTGGATCAGTTCAATTGCTTCCACATTTAAGTACTGAGGTATATAATGCATACGTTGTGTAACACAGCACAAACATTTCCAAAAGCGGCCATTTTTTCTGGGCTATAACGACTTCTTTTGTTATTGCTAAGAATTTTCCAGCTTCCTTTTAAAATTTCTATTGTTCTTTCTACAATGCACCGGCCTTTAGACTGAACATCGTTGAAATGAGATTCCAAGGAACCCTCAGCCGGATTTCTGTCGGATGGTGTTATGAGCCATGGTTCCAACGGATACCTGGAGTCTCCTTTAATTACAAAAAAAAGTTAAAAATTAACTTTTCCAAGATAGATACACACATATGTATATTCTAGTTAAACATACCTAAAATCCAAACATTTTTAACTCCATTTTTATAAAGTTCGGACAACAAATTCCTATCAGCCGAGTACTTCCAGACGAATGAATCATGGGCTGCACCACCGTATTTTGAGTTAATAACCAAAATTTTATATTCGTGGTCGCAAATCTTAAATTTCATAAAAATATAAATCTTATTTATAAAAAGTCACTCTTACCATCATAGAGTTGAAGCTATGAAAACCCTTTCTATTAAAGAACATATGTTCATTGGATGCTGGTCTTTGATACATTTTCTAAACTGTTAAATAATATTATAATTAATATATTTAAATATTTTTTTTCTAATTTTACTTGTGTTTTATTTCAAAATTATTTTTTTTTTTGTTTACAAATATGTTTTTGTTCTATTAGGTTAGGTTAGGTTAGGTTAGAGGACGTGTACTTGTCAATTAAGACAAGTACAGTACCCGGAGGTCGAATTGACCCATTGTACAACGTCCTAGTTTCTCACACCACTTAAGTTGTGTTTGTTAATTTTATACATGAGTGGTGGGACCTACAGTTTAAAGTCGACTCCGAACGACAGATTTTTATTTATTGAGAAACTTTTCATGGCAATTTTTATTTACTCTCAGAGTTTTTGCCAGAAATCTACTGAGAGGAAGTCGCCGAAAAAATACTTTTTGTATTTTGTCTTTGATGCCTGGCCTGGGGCTCGGAACCCAGGCTTTTGTGTCTAATAAGCCAGCACACTACCTACTAGACTACGGCGACTTCTATTACTAAACAAAAAATCTTTTACATTATTTTCGTAAATTTCGATTCGATAGCTATCGAATGCTGTAATTTAGTTATTCGATACGAAACGAAATTTTACTCGATACGAATGCTCATTCGATCAAGAGTTTACCCTGGTTTAGAGGTTAACTTTTCAATTTGCCTGATGTTGCAACAGTCGAAGTCCAGCAATTGGAAATTTTGAGGGCGATATTAATACATGCCCCGGTGCTTTAATAGTTGAAAATGTTAAGTAATGAAAACCATCTAGTCCGCAGATTATCTAAGCATTGGATTCGATTTTCCAGAAGATAAACATTAATAATAAGGCCGGGAGAAAATTATAACTGAAAAGAATAGCTTTTCAAGGCAGGATATCAGCTCATCCTCTATTGTACTAATATTGTGTCAGCAAAATGAATAAAAGATTTCTTATTACCAGTTCGCAGTGCATTATTTCCCCATCTGTAGTTTATAAAACATCGGCATAATCGTGTATCCCCTTGCGTAAAAGTTTTATCGTCGAATTACGGAGACTACTAAGAAGAGTTGAAAAGCGCCCTCTTGTGATACTACTTCTTGTAGCGGACTAAAAATTAAGAGCTAGGTTGAAGAAGACTGTGAGTATTAGAAGATTCATGATTTCTTCCAACTCTCAGGCAATTCAAATAACATGTAGTATCTCCAATCAAAATCTTCACAACGCTAACACTGCATCGGCTGCACACATCAAAAGGTCGTCGAGCACTTTGGCAGATATGGCGACTATACTGAATCGAAGACCTGTTAGCGTGGATATAAAAAAGAAGTCTGTTATGCACACAATTCCCACAAATAGGAGTAAAACCTGTAGGTAGGAAACTTATTGATCATCTGACGATTTTGAGCGGAATCTGTGTCGTTCGCCACATAGTACTAAATTTCAGTAGAAGATAGAAAGTGTTCACCCCTCCGAGAGAAGAGTGGAGAGCGGAGTCAAAACAGCTACAAGAATACTCGGATGGAACCAAAAAGCTCCACGTAGCGCAAGCCTATTCGAAAGAGAAATTTGTGACAGCAGAAACACAAATACTCTCAGAAAATCAATCCATGCTCAGTCACACATTTACGTTCACATATTAACAGAGTGTCTGAAAGCGCTCTGCCAAATTACTGAAAAAAGAATGAGCCTGTTTCAGGAACATATGTAT
The DNA here is from genome assembly GCA_932273835.1 of Sarcophaga variegata. Taxonomy (NCBI): domain Eukaryota; kingdom Metazoa; phylum Arthropoda; class Insecta; order Diptera; family Sarcophagidae; genus Sarcophaga; species Sarcophaga variegata. The sequence goes on from OW026359.1 coordinate 40,672,328, forward strand.
AAGCATCTGTACAAGAGAGTTGATAGAGCAGTTGATCACCAACTCTATAGCACAAGATAATAGGGAATGCAAGCCAATCGACACGCATGCACGTTGGGTGCTGACACTCATATTAAAAGAACAAGTCCGATTCTGTGACATGGTTAATACTACCTATTACTAACAACAAGTTCCCGCTTTATAACAAGTTTTTATGGATGCACAGAACACTACCACTGCAGTGCCCGCGTCAACCCACAATTACTGGGACTTTGGACCTCTTCAATCTGTTTGACAAGATCAATGGATCTACGCAGATGTTAAATATTTTGAAATGCATCGCACCAAATGGCATCAGACAGGCGAGTTGATGAATTTCTGTGCCAAACATCAAAATTCTAAAAAATAAAAGAGGGCGTCCCACTGAAAAGATGGTTTTTTATCACCAATCCTCTTCAACATATGTGTGGCTGCTCTACCGAACCCACAGCAGAACATTCCAATGGTGTGAGATGTCAATGATTGTACTATCTACCCATCGGGCGTACACATGCATAGATTACATAATTAGAATAACTGGCTATCTGGTCACCATCGTGGACTTCACCATGTCTTAGAACAACGGATATCTGCTCACAAATCTATGATGTCACTTTTCACATCATAGACAAAAGAAGTAAGGAATTAATTGGACATCTCAGTCGAAGGCAACCGATTGTCTATGTTTAGAAACCCCAACATTCTTGCGATCATATTCGACGCGCTCTCCCCAACAGACATGAATCGACTATCAATATTCAGTACGCAGATAGTGAGAGGTAATTACCCAGAAAAATAAAATCAATCCCAGCGCAGCTTAGGGTCAGTTCAGTCGAACATCCTCAACTGCTATCAAGAGAGGATCGTTCCTGGGACCTTAAATAATTGTGCGACATATCACCAAATTCCATAATAGGCCATTTACACTACAGCGAAATCTAGTACTTATGAGATTTCGAGCCAAATCTAGTTGATTTTAACTAGATTTCCCATACAAAACAAAATCTACTTATTTAGTAGATTTCGGCAAAATCTACTCAAAATCTAGTAAAAATACAAATGCAACTATGTGTTTTGCCAAATAGTACTTAAAAATACAACGCTGAGCAGGAAAAAAAATGACATTTCAATTTAACCCTAATCAATTTAACATGTGCCTCGCCGACACATATTTCACTTGGTCATGTTGTAGCTTCCTTGAATATAGGTTCTAGTTCTTACTGCTTCTTGAATGCCTACTTTCAGTTGTTTTATTTAGAATTTACAAATTTTAGAAATTAATTTATTTTCTTTTTATTTTTTATTTTGTTTCAATCAAAAATGTTCTTAATCATGTCAAAATGTGTCTATGAGGCACATATGGGAACGCAAACTATTACTTCTATTGTTGGTGAACAACAAAATTAAATATAATAATGAGTTATAATGAGGTATAATGAGTTACGACGAGTTCTGGCACCCATTATTTGCCGCAGTCTTCTAAAATTAAATAAAAATAATTTGTCCAATGTTCGGTCCATACAACACGAGATTGAATTCTCAAACCAGCCAAGGCAGACAGATATGCGACGTAGATGTTATATGTGCCCACCGAAGATATGCAGAATGTGAAAGCAGTCTTGCAGTATTTACCACAAAAATACTTGCAACGAGCATTGTTCAAAAGTTCTAGTTTGCTTAAAATGCGAAAATAAATAAATAATATTTCAGTTATGTAACTGAGAAGAAAAAATTTAATAAAATGAAAATAAGTTAACAAAATTAATACGTAAATTCTTTGTATGTGCCTCTGAAACACATTTTGACTGAATTTGTAAAAATTTTTCCTGACGTGATTAGGGTTAAACTAAAATATTATTATTTTCTTTTAAATTTCAGTCAGCTGTTTTTGTTATTAAAATGAAATCTTGCTACTGTCAAATAAATCCAGTGTAAACGATGTAGATTTTGAGCAAGATTTGAAATCTAATCTACTAGATTTCGCTGTAGTGTAAATGGCCTATAAGACACAGTTCACTTTTTCAGCTGTACTATCAACTACATTACCTTGCGATCATTTGACGTACGCTGCAGTTTATAATTTATATCACAGATGTTCAAAAATTTAATATTACGAACGTTTCCTTTCGTTTTCTTCTTTAATTTGAAGCCATCTAGTGGTCACTAGAAAATGTTAATAATGTTTTTATGCAGCTCTCTATTAATTTGATACCATTTTAAGCAACTCTGTTTATTTGTTTTGGTTCTTTGTCATTGTTGTTGCACTATTGTTTGTCATTTTCTTTTTTATTTCTGTGCAGAACGAAATAAAAATTTTGTTGTAAAAATTTCTTCCAATTTGATTGGATTTGTATAGAGCGGGTTTGAGTTTCTTTGTTATTGAAAAAGAACGGGAAAAGAAAAGAAAAATGCAACTTTTTATTTAAAATTTAAAAGAAACAAAAAATAAAACGCAAAAATAAAATCCAAATAATGCAAAAACAAAGTCAGTGTAAAATATATCGTTAAACATCAATGTAATGCTACATAATATATCGGTTTGTGTTATCAAAATCGAAATCGATTCACCAACAAGTGAAGATTCTGGTAAGTTGTCGATGATTGAGTTGTCTCTTCCACTATTTATGTAATAACGTGTTGTTGTGAAATTGCCAGGGGACGCTGGAGCTGTGTCATCAGAACATCCAAATAATCCGCGGGTGCAAAAGGAACGTGAACGTGATCGTGGTCTACGGCAATCATCGCAAATTACCATTGAAACCTATACGAATCAGTTGTGGTCAGAGCTACAAGTCTCACAAGCAGCCATGAGTGGTGCCAACGAAAAGAAATTGCTGGGCGAGAAAAGACAAAGAGAAATGCCTACATCGAGCAGTAGTCGAGAAACTACACCCCTGGAAGAGGGTCAATGTGCCTCAGAATTGCCTAAAGAAATTGGTTTCTTTTCGGGTAATCCCAGTGTTGAGGTTACCAATGGCATCATTCATTTGTATAAGAAAAAGTATGTCGAGCAAGATTTGCAATAGATTTTCCAAATGCTTTCTCTCAATTCAATTCAATTGTTTTTCTTTCTTTTAATTCCAGTGAACGTAAGGATATTAAGGAGGCTCCATCGAATCAATTGTGCCTTTTGGCAGTACCAGCTAGTTTAAGCTGCCATGATCTATTGAGTTTTGTCGCACCCTGTCATTCGGAAATACAACATATACAGATTGTGCGTGATGGCTGCCCAAACCAATTTATGGTTTTATTAGAGTGAGTATACGTAACTGTAGCATTTTAATCGTCGAATTACGAGTCAAATGCACTTAGCAGAAATAGGAAAAGAAATTCCCTTAGAAGAAGAAAATATGCAGAAACAAATATTCCCTAATTTAATATTTAATTGATATTCAAAATCAGATTTTGAAAGCCAAAAGTCTTTAAATTTTTTTAAAGCATGTTTATTATGGATATACACTCAGAGAGATGTGTTCGATATAACAACCATCTCAATGTAAGCATTTCATACCAGAATTAATGTGCATAACTTTCAAAGTATCTCCTTGTATTATTTTTGCTCAGTGTCGATTCAAAAAATTTTTGTTGTGGTCTAAAGAACAATTTATAAAAATTATAAGAACTCTTGGTTAAAATATTCGCCCCACAATGTGCAATCTATACACATATATTCTCAATTGCGTTTAAGTATGATCACCGTGTATATTAGCTGAATGCTTCGATATAATTATTTTCCTATCAAGGTTGGTCTTCAATTTACGTTTGGCAAACGGAAGTTTTGAAATGTTGTCGTTGATTCCAGACTAGAATCTGAGAGCAAAGAAAATATATAATTACCTACTACTAATTACGAGTGAAAGATACATACGTAGGTACTTATTGAATAGTTGTATGCCATTGACCATTCCCAAAGCTCCACAGCTGTGAGGATAGACACTGATCTAGGATATCATCTGATCTGTTTATCATCGCGCTAAAATAAAATATGTTCATTTGTTTAGTGTAATTTTCGATGACATATCAGCATAACATTATTCATTGTACTTCATCTGTGGTCCCACGCAATAACAGCCGAATTCGAAAATGATACTTTCGAGTAAAATCATATTTTATATAAATGCAATTGGGTTTTATTACGTCTTTTAATTAATAACTTTTTAAAACACATTGTTAAAGAAATGGGGATTTCATGTATATATTAAGTTTTATTAGCAGAATATGATAGCATACGTAACTCAAATTGATTAAAGTCGACTTCGACTGCTATTGCTTGGGCCACAGTTATGGCACCAACTGTTTCTGGTTATTTGAATAAACTCTATCGGGAAATATGTATGTATATTGTAAACGCAAATAATTGAAAAACGTGTAGAACAGAATTTTGTAATTCAGGATCCAAAATCAATTCATTAAAAAAATGATTCACTTACTCAAAAATAGTCCAATTTGTATACGTTAAATCAAAGTAAACACTTGCATCACTTTTTAGCAAGAGTGTTAAAATTGTTGAGAAGATGGTATACGTACTAAAATTTATTTATAATTAAATATTATGGTGAAATACTGTTCAATACACTGATCAATTACAATATTTTCTGCAAAAAATGCTTAAGACAAGAAAGGCAGAGTAAACTTTAATTGAGGCTCGCAAAATAATCACAGATTTGCATAAGAAAGGAGAATCCGTGGGCAGGAATCATTGCATTATGAAAAATATTATTCAAGGAAGGACAAATTGGCGCGCAGATGACATCTCAAGCGTCTTACAGGCTCGGAGGTAATAGTTATTGTAATAAAGGTAATGGCTAATACATCATCTAGAACAGTAAAAAATAGAATAGGATCCTTACACCTACATGGTATCGTACCAAAAATAAACCAGTGTAGGCTTATAAATTACCAAAAATTATATGTAACCGAGGTGCTATCGTTTTAGAGGAATATTTAATAAATTAACGAAAGTAAATACGAAATATTTGATGCGAAATAAAAGCCAAAAACGTGACGAAGTAAAAAGAAAGCCTGTAACGAAAAATGTATTATGGAAACAGTTAATCATGGTTTTGGGTCAGTAATGGTCTGGAGATGAGTGGCAGTAACGGGAGTTGGCAATTTAGTTTTTATTGGATCAATGATTAGAAGAGAGTATAGGAGAGAAATTGGATTTATCCTACAAATGAGTGTCTCAACAGGACATATATAAAAATCTTATTGCATAAATAATATACACGTTAGTTTAAACTTAATGCTAACTTTCGAGCTTTTATACCTAAATTTCATCTATGCGACGCTACTGAATAATAGCAAACTCTACCTATTTCTGAAGTGGATGGTTACGGAAACGTCGAACGTGCAAAAAACAGTTTAGATGGAAATTTTACTTTAAACCAACAACAAATCTATAAAAGTTTTCTTAAATTAATAATAGTTTTTGAATAGAACATTAAAAGTTTTGTTTAATAACGATTTATAATCCATTTAAAGTTTTTTAGCAGTCAAAATAATTGAATATAAATAATCAGCACAAATTAATTTTCATTGAGAACAATTAATTACAGGGTGATTATTAATTTAGATGGGTTTTGTTTTTTAAGTTTCTTATTTGTTTATCTTCTTTTATTATTGATGCGTCTGTTAAATAAGTTTTAAATTGGAATAAATAAAATAAAAACTGTGTGTATATACTTTTACTCTTATAGATTTCGTTCAAATGCTGCTGCCCTAGAATTTTATCAAACTTATAATGGTGCTGCTTACAATTCGTTAGAACCGGATTCCCTATGTCATGCTGTTTGGGTTTCAGAAATAGAAAGAGGACAAGATGGTGTAGCACCCATGGGACATACCGAATTACCAACATGTCCAGGTAATTTAATTTTATGATTTAAAAATGTATAACGAAATATTGTAATATTTTGTTAATTGTATTGCAGTTTGTCTCGAACGCATGGATGAAAGTGTCGATGGTGTTCTTACCATTCTATGTAACCACGCTTTTCACGCCAACTGTTTAATAAAGTGGGGAGATTCCACCTGTCCAGTTTGTCGTCACGTACAAACACCAGAACTAATGGAGAATTCCGTCTGTATGGAATGTGAAGGCACCGATTCTTTATGGATTTGTTTAATTTGTGGCCACGTTGGCTGTGGTCGTTATCAAGGAGCCCATGCTGCTGCCCATTACCGCGCTACAAATCATACGTTCGCCATGCAATTGGGTACAACAAGTGTTTGGGACTATGCCGGTGATAATTTTGTACATCGTCTTTTTCAAAATAAAACCGATGGTAAATTGGTTGCCACCCAGGCACCCAACGATGAAGGAGAAGAAAAACTTGATTCTATGCAATTGGAATTCACATATTTGCTTACATCTCAACTGGATACACAGAGAAAGTATTATGAAGAACGAATGGAACGTTTAGAACAAGAATGGCGAGAATTTCGTACATCAGCTGAAGATTCTAAAGAGAAAATGAATGCAATGGAGCAACGCGTACAAACATTAACCAAAGAAAAACAAAATCTGGAGAGAAAATTACAGCAAAATAATGCAAAGTAAGTGATAAACCTAAAAATTGTTTATTTCCATTTCTATGATTATAATCTTAAGTTGGAAGAGAGTATGAGGTAAATAATAGCGCATTACAACGTCAATCACAATCGTACGATTTAAAAGTTATATTCAACTTCATGAAATATCCTTCTATCTACACAATACTTTCACATTTCGACCATTCATAATTATATCTAAGCCATTGGATCAATCAAGCAGCTACAACATAATTCTAATAACCTTAGGTTAAAGGACGTCTCAATGACAAGCACAATACCCAACTATCAGCTTACCCTCTGTATTCGTTCTAATATATCGAAAAAAATACGAAAAAGGGAGAAAGGAGATAAGAAATAAAAAGGGGAGATAGAGAGAAGTTGGAGAAAAAGGTGAAAAAGACGCGACGACAATTAAAAGAGAGCATCGGAAAGACTACTCCCTTGATATCCCAGCATTATAAATCTCAGTTGAACCTTAATATCGGCTCTAGACAGAGAATCTAAACCGTCATAGGAACTCCTACTAGGAGGTTCCGCAACCATATCCTATTAAGATCTGGACAGTTACACAAGAGATCTTCGATAGTCTCCAAATCCTACCGTAACATGCCCTGCAATAATCCGCCACAGATCTGTTCCACATCATTGTCAGCGATGTAACATCATAGTACCCCGTGAGAAAGCCGGGGGCACTTACTCTAGTTTTATACAAATTCAGCAACAAACTTTTTTTCACTCTGTATATTGAAGGCCATATATTGCTAGACACATAACAACTTAGTTCATCCCCCTATGCTTTTGTCCCTTCTCCCCTTAACCCATCTTTCGAGAAGTCCGTTGAAGTGGTAGATTATAGTCGCCCTCAGAAATTGAACCAGCCGTCGTCGCGTTCCCAGGTATAATGTCCCAGCACCCACCAGATACATTGCGGATATGACTCCTTAAAATCATGAATCATTCGTGATTTATACCAGACTGTCGCAATGACACTTAGAGCAGCCTAACCATCAACGAAAACCGCACAAGATTCTGAATCTAAGTGGCCGTACTAGCTATGGCCTCCAGAACTTTCAATATAGCAAAAATCTTTGCCTCGTCACCAGAGTATCCTGTCCGGCGCCGTTTCCAGCAATCCGATTCTCTCAGACGTATGAGATTGTTTGACTTATAAATGAAGGAGATTCAGGCAGTGCAAAGTGTCAATAGCAGTCTGAGCACAACTCTTCCTCACGTCGGTGATACTCAAGGAGGCAATGCACTGAACCTTATCCAAACTCTTCCAATCGAACAAACACTACAACCATAAGTAATAACAAGTCTAACAATCGCTACATAAATCCAGCGAATGGTTTTCGACGTATGTAAGCTTTTTTCGATGGAATTTACATTGATACATAGCATTCAGTCTTATTTCCATTCTTTCCTCGAAAATAACATCAAGATATGTACTTGACTTTCGAAGATAATGAAAGCTCCATACTACCTAACCTTGCTAACATGATTTTTTCGATTTTGTACCTACGCGAAAAAAAAACAAGTTCCGTTTAATTGTTTCTTTATACTGAAGCCACATTTTGCTGCTCATGTGAAAAAAATCCCATGGTCGGATTCCATTAGTTCTCCAAGCGTCGATATAAATTTGCAACCAGAAACTAATGAGGAGACGAAATACGCCTTCTTGGGAATAGAACAATAAGCGCGCAATGAAACTCAATTTTAGTTTGTTTCTTTCATGTCAGTCACCTTACTTCAATAGATTAGATTCGAAAATTATTTACGTCATATGCAAGTACAACTGTTGTACGAGACATTTCATTCATCTTTCGTAGACATTTTTATGACAAAATCCCATAGGAGGGTTATAGTATTTCGGTCAGTGAAATTGCACGCCTTGCCACGCTGTTCAGAAAATTATGCTCATACTACTCGTTCCCAACTGCTTTCTGAGACGACATCAAACGTTTCATAACAAATGCTGAGCAACATTGATCCTTTTTCTACGGTTTTAGAAGAAAGAGACTAAAAATGTTTAAACCCATTTGAGAGATTTTCCCTATCGCATGAATGAAAGCAATACTATACCAATATACCAGACATCAAAACGAAATATGAACAAATATTTCTTCGGCGACTTCCTCTCAGCAGATTTTTGGCAAAGAGTCTGAGAGTGAATTACATTGCCATAAAAAGTTTCTCAAAAATCTGTTGTTCGGAGTCGACTTTAAACTGTAGGTCCCGCCACTCATGTGTAAAATTAACACACACAACATGAGTGGTGTGAGAAGCTAGGCCGCAGTCCTGACTGAAGCTTGTAATGGCCAATTATGTATGTATGTACTATACCAAATCTCTGGTAGTAATATCTCCACTGTAAATAAATAGCTTAAGCCATAGTAATTAGCAGCCAATTCTTCTACAGGTCAGCTGCGAATAATTTTATCAGACAATGGAGGCTATTATTATTAACGATTTTTATGTTGTTTTCATTACAAAATTATTGACTAAAACCTAATCTTGTTTAATATTTTCTTATTTTTTCTTGTTTGTTCACAGACTTAAGGAATTGCAAAAGCAATTAGTCGAAGAACAAGAAATTTCTCGTGCTTTACAAAATAATCAAAATTCCTGGCATATAAAATACAAACAATTGGAACAACAATACGAAGCTTATAAAACAGCTAAAGAAACAGAATTAGATTCGATTAAGGAACAGTTACGCGACATAATGTTCTACATGCATGCTCAGAGTAAAATTGCCGAATCAGATTTAAAAGACGAAATTGTTGGAGGCACTGTTGTCGTGCCAGAAACAGATTCACCTTCAACTAGTTCTGCTAAAGGTAACCGTCGCAAAAAGAAACATTAAATTGTACTTAAATGAACGAAAAAAAAGTAAAAGAAAAACAACAACAAATTAATAAAATATGACATGTTGTGAAAAATCCTATTCCTACGATATGAATAAGATTTTTAGGTTTATCGCAAACTATGGGTTCTAAGTTAAAATACTACAAACTTTTTACGGCTTCTACTGCATAACAAACAACATACACAATTACATAATAAAAACAGTTTTTTTTTTATATACAACGTATTTATATTTATTATTAAATGTGTTTTTAACAGAAGAATTAAACGTTTTATTAATTACATTTAATGTGCCTAAAGTAAGTTTTTACCACAGAACCTAATGCTATGATTTCAGTAGAAATGTACTGAAAAGATAAGCTTTATCACCAAGCAATCAATGTAAAGCCTTTGTTTATTGTTGAAAATAATATCCTCTTCTCCTATAATTTCTAAGGTTATCGTAGATATTGGTTTTTTTACACATGTTAAGAGTTCATAGCATTAGTAAAGTAGATAATATTGGGGTCGGTCTGTTTTTAATCTGGCATTATACAGTTTGTAGCAGGATAGCTGACTATTTTCTACTTAGATTGCTAGACACATAACAACCTAGTTCATCCCCCTATGCTTTTGTCCCTTTTCCCCTTAACCCATCTTTCGAGAAGTCCTGAGAAAGTGAACCAACCGCCATCACTTTTCTAGATATGATGTCCCAGAACCCAGCAGATACAGTTCGGATAAGGCTCCTTACAATCATGAATCAGTCGTGATTTATACCACACTGCCGCAATGATACTTAGAGCAGCCTGACCATCAACGAAAACCATACTGGATTTTGAATCTAAGTGGCCATACTAGCTACGGCATTAGTAAGATGGATAATATTGGTATTATACATTTTCTAGCAGGATGTCTCACTATTTTCTACTTACCTAGGGTAGCAATTGGATTGATTTTAGAGCCCTCAATATATCCAGTATTTTTGAAAACGGTTTTCGATATAATATTTTTAGCCTATTGATCCTGGTCTCCATCTTTGGTGGACTATATGAGATATCGTAAAGAGTTATCAATTCTTTATCCAACCAATGTAGTCGCCGTAGTCTAGTAGATAGTGTGCTGGCTTATTAGACGTGAGGCCACGGTTCAAACTCCAGAAATTTGAAAAAAAAATTCTTCGGCGACTTTCAGCAGATTTCTGGCATAAATTCTGAGAGTAAATAGAAAAATTGCCATGAAAAGTTTCTCAAAAAATCTGTCGTTCGGATTTGACTTTAAACTATAAAGCCATCCACACAGGTATAAAAATAACACACACAAACAACAGTGGTGTGAGAACATAGGTCCTAATCCTGACTGAAGGGTTGTAATGTCCAATTAAGTATGTATTTACGTTATATTGTGCTGATGACTTGTTACATAAACTCAATGAATATGAGTGGCATGTCAATCGCTGGCTTATTGGAAGCAATTACTGCTTACTCGTCTTGAAGCATCATTAAACTATTGACGTAAATAATTTCTTTTGAAACTCTTTGTATAAGAATTTAAGTCATTTACCCTTCAACCTATCGGTACACTGAGAAGGTTTTTAAACAGTAGTCAGATACAATGACCTACGTAGATATCATAACTTACTTCTTCTTTATCGATCTGTACAAGAAGAGTTAGTCAGCCTCAGCCTATCGATACACAGACGACAAAATTCCGGTATACATAGAATGTATGTATTTCGTATTCAAAATTGAAGGCTTTCAGCAATAACGCGTTTCTTATTTCGTGTCTTTTAACAGGGACTTCTAAACTTTGATGGTTGATAACGGCCATCTTGCTGAACACCCGTCTGATTAGTTGTCATTTATTCTATCTGGACGGAAACGACATGGCAACTGATCCAATTTTCATTGAAAAATCTTCTTCAGCGATTAATAAATACGTGAACAAACAAAATTGTCGAATTTGGTACGATACCAATCCACATGTAGTCGCCGTGGTCTAGTAGGTAGTGTGTTGGCTTGTTAGACGTCAGGCCTCGGTTCCAAGCCCAGGTCAGACATCTCCAATAAAACGAAGTATAAAAAAGTATTTTTTCGGCGAATCTGGCAAAAACTCTGAGAGTAAATAGAAAAATTGTCATGAAAAGTTTATCAAAAATATGTCGTTCGGAAACGACTTTAAACTGTAGGTCCCGCCACTCATATATAAAATTAACAAATACATCATAAGAGGTGTTAGAATCTAGGTCCATAATCCTGACTAAAGGGTTGTAATGAGCAATTATGTACGTATTTATGTATGTACCAATCCACATGAGATCAAAGAGCGACCAATGCATTCCGAAAAAGTTACTATTTGGCGTGGCAACTTAATCAATTCATATTTCTATGTCTAGGTCATTACTATCGGCAGCGAGCAATACACATATGTCCATCATTACCAAATTCTTTGGGCCTAAATTGGATGATGTGGACTCCAAAAAGTATTTTGTACTGGAAGATGCTACGTAACACACACATGCTCATCTCACGTGGAGATGATGTGAATCAGAGATCAGCAATGAGTATTCAAAAAGATGAGTAGATTCGAATCATACTCATAATGTCTGATACTTATACGCATTCATACTTATTTTAATATCATATTCATACTACTCATATTCAAAGCTTAACAATACACATGTGTTGTTTCAACATATACACGACTCACAAAATAAGTATGATTCGCTTACGAACACTACAATACTCACTAGAAGGTTATGTGTGCTTTGCTTGCTGTTTTTTCTTTCTTCTTTTTTTTTGTAAATGCAACAGCAACTAAGAGTATAAATTTTGATGAATGATTCGATTCACTCGAATCATTTATGAGTATTATAAGTATTTTTCTAAAAATATGAATCTGAATGAGTAGGCGTATGAATCAAACATATTTCGAATGTTATGAGTTTGATGTCAACATTGTACTCATACTCATTGCAACCTGTACTTATAAATCAATGTTGTAGGGAGTACGAATGAATCGGCGTCAGAGTAGTTAAATTTCAATACTGTTGACTCACTCACACGCAAAATTTCATGAGTACTTATGAGTAGCGAAAATACGATTCATTGGTGATCTCTGATGTGATCGTGTGATTTGATGATTTATGTGTCCATACAAGCACGCTTATATGGCACTTGCGAAAAGCACCATAAAGAATGGATTAAGGATTTAAGAATAATAAATGAAATTATATTCCAACAACAATAATAATTATTTAATTATTTTGTTTCTTTTTTTATTTTGTTCCTGAATAAACAATATAAAATAAATGTGATAAGGACATGTAAAAAAAAACAATAAAAAAAATTAAAACTAAAAATTTATAAAATAATTTAAAGTAAATTAAAAATAAATTGGCCCAGAGATTGTAAAATCAACATGAACGAATGATAGATGAATAGGCCTAAAATAATTAAGGAAAAAAATTTAGATTTTTGAAATTTCCTACACGCTTTAGCAGGATTAAGGACTTTTTGATTAGTACAAAAATTATTATTTAGTTCCGTATCTGGCCCGATATCTGGTTGGTTTTCTGTTTTAATAATTTCCTCCACCTGTTCTGCTTTAATCATTTTCGTGCGCCAATTATTGTCAACCGTATGAGCGGTTAGGGAAGCCTGTCTCTGACGATTATTTACAATTTGTTTAAGGAGTTCGTTTAATCTGCTTATAAGAAAGAACACATTTTCTGCCATTGATTTTATTTAGAATGGAATATTTTGAAATGAAAATCCTTTATACTTACTTGGAATCATGTTCGAAGAGTTTCTCTTCCAATTGCTTTTTCTCTTCTGCCAACATTAAGAGACGTTCTTCAATGTTAATCATTTTATTATTGGCTTCGGTAAGCTTACAAAACTCCAGCCATTCATGTTCCAAGCGATTCATGCGCCTGTCGAAATATTCCTTTAAATGTTCGCTATCATGTTCAACAATTTCATTTTCCAACATGGTTTCGTTCAATTGACGATGCAAATACTTCTGTTCTTTATAATCCCAAACACTAAAGTTTTCCAATTGCATGGTGTAGGGATGTTCTGTTTTCGCATAGTGCTCCAAGGCATGGCGATTAAATTGTCTAGCGCAACCGACATAACTGCAAAATAAGCAAAGCCACAGTTTACGAATACCAGACAATCCACATCGCATACAAATCGGTTGTTTAAGCAGTTTTGGTGTACTCAAGTGGCGGCAAACTGGACAACAGCAACTTGATGCCTCCATGTGCTGAACACAGCCCCGTAAATTAGCGAGTTGTTGGTCGTTATCTTTATCTTAAAGAAAAAAACAACAAATAGTTTAAAAATCCAATTGCAAATTTCAAAATTTAAACTCACCAGTAAAGTTGTGTAATACCGTCTTCAGATTATAGTCCCATACCCTAAAATCATTCAATTCCATGGCATATTTATGTGCGGTTTCTTTATAATGTTCAAAAGCGTGAGCCTGCATATCTTGGCCGCAGCCGACATGTGCACAAATAAGACAAAACCATTTCGACTCAATGGTGTCGCATTTCATGCAGGCGGAATTTTTTATTAAATCGGGATTCTTTATGTAATAACATACGGGACAATTATAAGTTTGCCATTTCACCAGACAATTGGTGTGAAAGCTTTCCACACTTGTATTCATTTTTTTAAATTAATTTTTAAATTGTTTTTCTATAAAAATTCTAGTCAGGCAGGAGTTAAACACGTGATGCCATTTGATTTCATTCGTGTTATCGATTTTAATAAGAACCGTTTTTAAATTGCATATCGATCTTGATTAATAATAATATTATAATTATTTGCGATATTATCGATTAAATCGATTAAAATTAAAAATCGATTAAAACTAAAAATTTAGTTGAGACATACCATAAATACCGTTGCTTTTTAAATAAACCATAGAATCGGCCATCGGAACATGGGAAAAATAGCATGGAAATGTTCGTTGAACTACATAAGTGAGTATTCTATGATGTACAACGACATCAGATTGGGCTTTTGGGGTTTTCTGAAATAACAGATGTATGCTAAGAAGTCACAAACCACATTGGTTCTCAAATCCGACATAACTCATGCCTACGGACAAATGTAGCCTGATTAATATGCCAGAATCATGGAAAATTGCATGTTCCAAATTTGCTCCATCTAAAGTAGGCATGGCGGGTATTTATTACACACATAATGGCATCAATAGATTTTTAAAACGAATAAAAAATTTCGAAGATATCTGACACACACTTTGTTTTATTGAAATTTCAAGATAGGAAGCACTTGAAAGATTCAAGATAAATTGCTGGCAATGAACTACAATGTGTTCAATAGTTTATTGAATCTGATCATTATGAGTATTTGGTCGGCCATCTTCTTAGTGATCATAGTAGACCTATGTCAACCTTTACTAGATATAGTAGCTTGAATAAACGTAGTTCACCTTGCAGAAATACCATGACATCATCTACATATTCATTAAATTCTCTTAATATAATATAATAGTATTCCTACAACAGAATTCGAAGTAATTGTTCCATAACGACGTATGACTATTTGACGTTATCCGAAAATAGTCCCTAACTAGACAGATCAAATCTCTGCAACGACTCTGAAGGAATTTGCTTTGGCATTAACTTTATGAACTCGCCGTAGTCCACTTGGTAGTGTGTTGGCTTAGTAGACGTAAGGCTACTTCCTCTCAGTTTATAAAAGCGATAATTTCATCAATTTATTTTTCTTTTTTTTTCTTTTCTTTTCAATGGAAATTACCAGGTAATATACCAGTATGGATGTAATCTCAATAGCCTTAGTATGCTAATCAATGTGAATAAAATGATGAAAATGATCGTGTCCCGTACACTCAAAAAAGTTTTAGGCTCTGGAAGAATAAGTTGCAAGGCGTATCAGTTAAATTTGCGTTATTTGGTGACTTTATAAAAAAACTCCGTTTAAATATTAACTTTTTGGCCAATCAACCAGGTGTAGTACATGGCTCTAATCACACGAGAACAATTTTTAGTCGCACAATTTGTATTCTTTTCAAATCACACGGGATGAATATTAGCTTGGCATGAAATGTATACGTATACACAGCTTTGTATGTATTAATGTTTTTGCATTCATTTCATTTTTAAAAATGTGCATGCATTAGTCGTCGTGAAGTCGCCGCGGCGCGCCGTATTCTACTAGGTAGTGTGTTGGTAAAGCCAGGGTTCAAACCCCAGGCCAGACATCAAAACAAATTTCTTCGGCAACTTCCTCTCAGCAGATTTCTGGCAAAAACTCTGAGAGTAAATTAAATTGCCAAGAAAAGTTTCTCAAAAATCTGTCGTTCGGAGTCGACTTTAAACTGTAAGTCCCGCCACTCATGTATAAAATTTACACACACAACATAAGTGCTGTTCTCAAGCCGATCTATCCGAATTTTGTTGGGAACATCATGCAGTCCAAGCTATGTTATCGCCAATTCAACAGCAAATACAGTCTTTAAAAGAGACATATTGCCTACATGATCCACTACATCAGTGGTCTTGGTTAATATCAAAATTTTCCAAAGTAATACTTACCATACGCTCAAGGTCGATAAATTAGTGATTATCCGAATACCTCAGTCTCAATTACGGAGTCGCTTAAGTGATACTTCATACTCTCTTCCGCATTTTAGGCAAGCGCGTTACTGCATAATCGCAGTACTTAGATCTTTCGGGAAATGATGGGAATCACTTATGAGCTGTCGAAAGAAGAAAAATAAACTGTTCGGCATTTTGTAGGGGACTGTCCGATTTTGAGGGAATGTAGGCGGAAATACTGGGAAATTCATTTTTTTCAGAAAGTCGCCGTAGTCTAGCTAGTAGTGTGTTGGTTCAAACTCCAGCTCAGATATTAGCAAAACGAAATATAAAGAAAAAATATATTTGCCGCGACTT
Source organism: Sarcophaga variegata (assembly GCA_932273835.1). Lineage (NCBI taxonomy): Eukaryota > Metazoa > Arthropoda > Insecta > Diptera > Sarcophagidae > Sarcophaga > Sarcophaga variegata. Next base: position 40,688,700 of record OW026359.1, read on the forward strand.
ACTCTCGACATTCTTCTGACAAAAATTCGTAGAGTAAATAAAATTGCCATGAAAAATTTTTCAAAACTTAACGTTCGAAATCGGCTATAAACTGTAGATGTCTCGCCACTTATGGATAAAAAATTAACACGCACACAATATGGCTTGTGTGAGAAGCTAAGTCGTAATCCAGATTTAAAAATTGTAATGCCCAGTTAAGTAAACAAGAATGGCAAACGCAAAATTAATTTGTCTTTATTATTATCTTAATGTTTGTTACGTTCCAATCCTAAATAAGGTTTATGAATAACGAAATAGGATTTTTATTTTTTATGCGTAAACGATACTTAACCTAACCTAACTGCAAACCTTGAGATCATGCATATTTGAAATATTGAAACATATCTCCTGAACCTAATGGCACTTTATGCAATTTTAGATTCATTACAAGCATGCAAATTTTCAGGATAGGGGTTACACGGCTGGCTCTCAATAAAAATATGGATTTTTTTTTAATAGAACAGACGAAACTATTGAAATCTATGGCCCTGTAACGAATACCAACACCTCTAGCCAAAGGTCATTTATTTAATGCGTAATATTTCAAAATTGCGTATGACATACAGCAACCCCTTAAGAGTAGAACAGAGTTTTAAGAAAAATATTGAAAATAATTACATGTCCTTAACCCTTGTGACAGACAGACGGGCAGACAAACACCTTGTTTTTTTTTTTTCAACATGAACTTAAAGGAAAAAAAAAAGAATAATCGAAATCCTAACAAGGGTTGCTTAGAATTTTTGTCTTTGGGGGGTGTTACTTATAAATCTTCTTTTTCCTTTAACCCCTTAACCGAAAAAAAAATTATTTTTTTAAATCCTTTTCTCTGACCCATTAATAACGTTCTTTCATTAGGAAGTGAGGAAGGAAGTAAGGAATATTTTTTTTTAAATGACTTATCCAAACCCATTTTAATTTTTCCTCTTTTAACGATTAGATTATGCAAATCACTTATGATTGTCTTTCTGTCGATCATTAACTCTCAAGTCTTTAAATATTATTGAACCAAGGCAGTGGGAATGTTGTTGTTGCTAATCGTATGCTATGCTGGGTATTGATCTCGGTTGGATTATTTGTTCCTGTCAGTTTTATTTGTTTCTCTTCAGCATAATAATTCAAATTTATCCTTTCTTGCCATGTCATACATCATTTCAATTCTATTATTTGAAATGATTTATTAAAATAAATATTTAAACAATTAGTTTTTTTGTTGTTATTGTTCAGAAAATTTTGTTAATGAAAAAAGGCGATTTTCTCGATTATAAGAAAAAAAAAAGAATCACACGAGTACCACCGTTTACAGCTGTTTAAATACATTAAGATGGAAATTTGTTTGAAAGCTTATACTTGGGATATACTTTTTAAAATTATTCAATCAAAACGTGTCTTAATAAATATATGACAGTTTAAAGGTGCCATCTTATTGAAATAGTTGTAATTTATTCAGTCTGTTTTGCCAAAACACTTTCAGCGAACATAGAAAACGACATGTGTTGGCTGAATGGAGTCTGGAGTAGTAAGTGTAGTAAGTGACCCTAATGTTCATCGAAAAATCATCTTCAGCTAAGAGGCTTATTTCTGGATAAATGAATACGTGAATAGTAAATCCATATGAGATCCAAAAGCATGCCAAAAAGGTCACTATTACGGTGCGGATTTTTGAATGGCGGCTTCATCAATCCATATCACTTTGAAAACTACATTGGCCCGGTTATCACTGTTAACGGCGAAGGCTATAGATTGCTGATTAACAATTTCTTTTAACCTCAATTACATGATCTAGACACGAATGACATTTGTTTTCAATAGGACACACATACATACATACATAATTGGCCATTACAACCCTTCAGTTAGGATTACGGCCTAGCTTCTCACACCACTCATGTTGTGTGCGTTAATTTTATACGTGAGTGGCGGGACCTACAGTTTAACGTCGACTCCGAACGACAGAATTTTGAGAAACTTTTCATGGCAATTCTATTTACTCTCAGAGTTTTTGCCAGAAATCTGCTGAGAGGAAGTCGCCGAAGAAATATTTTTTTTTTTTCATATTTCATTTTGATGTCTGACCTGGGATACGAACCCGGGCTTTACGAATAGTAAGCCAACACACTACCTACTACACCACGGCGACTTCTTTCAATAGGACACAGCTGCGTGTATATTCTGCCCGAGTGATTTGAGGGCATGGTCATCTGTAGTGGTGGCAATGTGAACTGGCCACCGAAATCATGCGATTTGACTCCGTTAGACTTTTCTTGTGCGGTTTTTTTAAGGCACAACGACAGTTTCTATAGGTCAACATAACCCCTGCCATTGGCTAAATTCAGCCTGATTTATGTGCCAGAATTATAGAAAATTGGACATTTTGAATACTCTCCATCCAAAGAAGACGTGGCGAATATTTGAACGATTCTATATTCCACATATAATGGCATCTATTGGTCTTTCAAACGAATAAAAAATGTTTGGTGATATTAAATTTAAAAATAGTTAGTGTTTAAAAAAGACCCTAAACATTTCCAGGGTTTTTTGTGGCAAAATGTCTCCTACTCATCCAATCCAGCGCATTGTGTTGGAATTCAGGAAATATAGTTATAGAAGAGAGCAAAGATGGGGACTGAGCGACAAATTTATTTTTGAAGCATTGTTTTTTTAACGAGCAATGTAACACTTTTTTCCCCGAGAATTACTTTGTAATAATTCCCACTTTCTTTTTTCTATAGTGGTTAAATCATATACAATGTCATACAAGAAACAGAGAAACATTAATATCCAGAAAATCTGGTCGGGGCAGCCATGTATCCACGTTTTGAAGATTATATAGAATGGATTTAGTGTGACCCTTTAGTTTTGGGAACAAAGAGCACCTCAATAATGTAATAATAATTATCTTAAACAATAATACTTACGGTGTAGTAATCAAGAGTAGCAACTAAAAGTTATGATCGGTGTTGTCGCCAGTTTGTTACACAATTATAACGCGATAATGTCTTGCACAGGCAAGGTCTTGACATTTGTTTTTTGTCATGCGCGAGAGTATAGCTCACGAGAGTATAGCCACACCAAAATATATTGCAAGGTTCCTGTGGGTTGTGGTGATCTCCACGGTATCAAAAAATATGATAAACGCAGAAATGACTAGCAGAACGGCAATGTTCCTTCAATGACTCTCATGCAAAAACCAGTACTACCAAATGCCTCGTCAAATGAAGTAAGTGGCTTAGAAGCTATAATTGATAAACATGACGCAGTTAATGTACAGCTGTATGACTGATATTAATTGGTCGTTACAACCATTGAGTCAGGATTACAACCTAGCTTCTCACACCACCCATGTTGTGTGTGACGGTTTTATCCAAGAGTGGTGGAATCTACACAGCTTAACCGTCGACACCGAACAACGGATTTGAGAAACTTTTTATGGTAATTTTATTTACTCTCAGAGCTTTTGTCTTGAAGACTGATGAGAGGAAGTCGTCGAAAGGTGACTTTGGGCTACTGATAGCAAAAAGATTCCAGATATGATCAACTTGAAGTCGCCGTAGTCTAGTAGGTAGTGTGTTGGCTTATTAGACGCAAAAGCCTGGGTTCGAGCCCCAGGCCAGGCATCAAAGACAAAATACAAAAAGTATTTTTTTGGCGACTTCCTCTCAGTAGATTTCTGGCAAAAACTCTGAGAGTAAATAAAAATTGCCATGAAAAGTTTCTCAAAATATCTGTCATTTGGAGTCGACTTGAAACTGTAGGTTCCGCCAATCTTGTATAAAATTAACACACACAACATGAGTGGCGTGAGAGGCTAGGCCGTAATCCTGACTGAAGGGTTGTAATGGCCAATTACGTATGTATGTATATGGACGTTGTGCAGCGCATTAAAATCCAACTGCTGCACTGGCTCGGTCATGTCAGTCGAATGGAAGAAGATAAGACGGGTATTTGATGAGGGGATTAGCGGAAGTCGACATAGATGGCTCTCCTAGAAAATGGCAGCACAATGACAGCACTCTCAACATATATATTGTTGGAGAGTTTATATCATATATCGTCTGCATAATTAAGCAACTCTAGACGTGTAATCTAGACTTATGGGATTCCATGCCATTCCACATGTATAACTTGATTAATTAAAATGAAACAAAGCAAAGACTTGCCTAGGATTCTTAAAGAAATTTACAAAAGCAATCACAACTATAAGCACTGATAAGTTTTCTTTTTTTAACTTTAGATTGTCAAAAAAGAACAGATGTTGTATGTCATTCAGAGAAGCGTTGTAGATGTTAAGAGTTTTATTTTTTTTTTTTTGGTTTTTTGTAACACCTTGACAAGCGAATTTTACAAAATTTTGTAACTTTTTTTTTCTATCAAAAAAAATATTGTCAAATTCAGTTCGTTTTATTTTATATCAAGCGTAAAAAATTACTTGAAATAAAAGGGAAATAATGATGGATGATTTAACCCTTTTTTTAGAAAAAAAAAAAAATCAAACTTGTCTGAACTCTATGGTTGTTGTGATCTTATATGTAAATGAGTTTTTGATCTTTGCAACCAGGGTACAACTACTACTGGCCTGTTTTATTTTTTTTAATTTAACCCTTGCGTTTGCGCTTCAAACTGAAGACAGCAACCCGAATTGGAATACGTGAGGTGCATAAATTATTTTTTTCTTTTTAATTGCAGTCTCTATCATCCGTCTTCAGTAGTTTTAATTTCACCCCATTTTTCTTTACTTTTTTCTATTTTAAATTCAGGGTGATTGTGGTGCAGCAGAATTACGATGAAGAAAATTAATTTCTTTGCTTGGCAGTCAAAAATTTCTTGCATGGAAAATAAGGCAAAAAAGTCTGGATTTTATTTCATAATTCTTGTTTCCCTGCGCTTTTAATTGCTTAAATGTGTTGAGATCTTTTCTAACATCCTTTCAATTGTTTTTTTTTTCTTTTTTTGTGAGGACATGTATTTTATCTTGCATGACACTTTCCATTACCCTTCAAGCTTCTACTAGGGTTTTGTGTTCTTTTTTTCTTTGCGTGAGAAAAAAAAATTTGTGACTCACATTTTTTTCATTCCTTATATTCAAATTAGTTTTTTTCCTTCTTACAGAACGTAAAAAAAGAATATTTTTTGGGTGAATTTTTTTGTGTGATGCGCATGTGTAGCCTTTGTATCCTTTTTTTTCTATTTTTTATGCATAACCCGTTTCTTTTTTATCATCAATCCGTTATGCCAGTTTTTTTACGTATTTTTTTTTCTCACAATTTCATTGAAATAAAAATTAAATTTCATTACAATTTTTTCTCTTTTTTTTCTAAATCATGTTTAAGGATTTTTTCATGCTTATTTTTCTGTATCCCAAAAAAAAGGTAATGTTTTTGGTTATTTTTTTTTGCCCTCAAAATAGAAGAAAATTAAAAGGTTTCGTTACAGTTATATACCGGTTTTATTCCAAATTACATTAATTTTTTATGTTTCTTTACACAATTTAATCATTAGCGCGTGTCCTTTAAAAACCTTTTTCTATTTTTTAATTCAATTAAATTTTGTGACAGAAAAAAAAGATTTTTTACTCGAGTTTTTAAAAATTAAATTAAAAAAACAGTCGTATTTAACCCTAACTGTAAACGGTAGTGATTCTTACTACAGAATGTCAAGGTGTCTCTCAGTCTCTGTCATTATTACGTGTGTAACCGTAAAGAGTAGTAAAAAGAAATCTATTGTTGCTCCAACATCTTGACTAGTCTGTATGTAGCGTTTTATAACTGCGTTTCTAAAACTGAAGTATTGATGTCCTTTCTGGTGTACCTCATGGTAGCCATCTTGGACCGGTTCCGTTTTCATTGTTTATTAACGACTTCCCAGATACGATTTACTCTTCCAATATCCTAATGTACGCTGATGACGTAAAAATTTTCTTAACTTATCGCCAAATTTCCGATCAGAAACTTCTTCAAAATGACTTAAATACGTTTCATTTATGGTGTAATTTAAATCTTATGCAGCTTAATCTAAAAAAATTTAAATACATGAGATTTGTAAGAAATAATCCGATTCCTGCAAACTATGCTTTTGATGAATACGAGCTTGAGCTTGTAGATAACTTCCTGGATCTAGGTGTTCTACTTGATCCCAAACTAAATTTTATTCCGCACATAACTATGACAGTAAATAAAGCTAGAAGCGTACTTGGTTTTATAAAAACAAAAGGCAAAAGAATTTAACGATCCTTATGTTAATAAATCGCTCTACACATCTCTTGTAAGGCCTATACTCGAGTATGGATCCATAACATGGGGTCCTCTATATAAAAAATATTTATCTATATATATATAAAAATTAATATTTGTTTGTATGTAATTAATAGAATCGTAAACTATGCGTTTGATCATGTTATGATCTTCAGCAAAGTTGTTGCGCATGAGACGGGGAAGATTCCTAAGTTGGTATGACCAATTTCCGACAGGTGGCGCCACTGAAAATTACTAAAAATGATTTAAATCGTAAACTGTGCATTTAATCATGTTATGGCCTTTAGCAAAGTTATTGCGCATGAGCCGACGAAGGTTTGTAAGTTGGTATGACCAATATCCGACAGGTGGCGCCACTGAAAATTACCAAAAATTAATTAAATCGTAAACTGTGCATTTGATCATGATATGAACTTTGGCAAAGTTGTTGCGCATGAGTCGACGGAGGTTTCTAAGTTAGTACGATTAATTTCCGATAGATAGCGCTACTGAGAATTATTCAAAATAAATTGAATCGTAAACAATACAAATACCAGACATTTTAGGATTCATCATTTATGATTTTAATACCATTTAGTATAACTCATTCCCGTAAAATGTCAATCACAAGTTTGCAACATTTTAATTTTGGAAAATTTTAAAAAATGTTGTTGTGTTCAATTGGATTGGTTCATTGTGTCATTGGTTCATCCATAATAAATTTAAACGCATTTTTCACGTCGTTCCCGTGCAATCATGAATCCAAAGCGACAAGCAATTGGTCGACCTATACCTCAAGAAGAATTGAGACTGGAAAATCTTCGAGTACAAGCCGCTGAGACCCGTTCGCATGAAGCACTTGAACAACGAGAAGTGAGATTAGAAACTGATCGAATGCGTACTACTCAGGCCCGTTCGTCTGAACCATCTGGACAACGGGAAACAAAATCCATAAAATGATTCAAAATTAATATTTGTGTAATGTCTTTCCTCAAAATTTATTTTTGTTGGTGGCGCAGCAACACGCGCAGGGCACAGCTAGTTCTATATAAAAAATATTCAGGGGACTGAATTTCAATCCCACAAGTTTACCTTCTTATTCTGCCAGACTAGCATTATTCAAACTTCCGACACTTAAAAGCCGCAGACATATGTTAAATATCTCGTTCATATTCAACATAATTACTGGTGATATAGACTCCAGTTATTTAATCCATAATATCACGTTTAATGTTCCTCAACGGCCGTCACTTAATTTTTCCCCATTATCAATACAATTTTTTAGAGAAAAGAATTTAATAAATTGTATATGCTAATAGATTTTTCTTTATCGAATAATGTTATAAAATATAATGTAATCATATATTTAAATTCATAGTTTTTTTTAAAATTGATATCTTGTAATATTACTAAATTGCCTACAAGGAATATTTCCAGAGGCAAATAAAATAAAATAAAAATTGATTGTGATAGATGACGTTGGACTGATACGAATTGATACTGCAAAATTTCTTTAGCATTTTCGTAAAGGCTGCCTCAGGACGAGGGCATGGATCATGGAGCAGTGCAACGCTTTACGAAAGCTACGAAAGAAATAACAGTCGAGAAATATTATTCCAAGAGTGGTCAAAAATTTAAAGAAAATGGGTCGGTTCTGAACAGTAATACTATTGTGTGTCAACGTATCGGTCAGTCTCTTGAAAACATTGCTGCTGGAAACAAAAGTTATGGTGATAAGTCGAAAAGTAAAAATTTCGCGAAGACCTACGGAATGAATATTTACAAAATATCTTCACATTTAACTGTACAAAATTGAGTTTATTCAGGAGCTCAAGTTAGCAAACCATGAAAATCAAGACAATGACAATCTTTCGAAAAATAAAGCTTTTCCGATGAAGCCTATTGCAATCTGAATGGCTTTGTAAAAGAACAAAACTGTCGAATTTAGATCTCAAATAAAATGCTCATCCAATTTATGAGAAACAATTTATTCAGACGGCGTGAATAGGCCAAACATACATAATTGGCCATTACAAACCTTCAGTCAGGATTACGTCCTACCTTCTCACACCACTGATGGTGTGCGTGTTAATTTTATACATGTGAGGATGGACCTACAGTTTAAAGTCGAATCCGAACGACAGATTTTTGAGAAATTTTTCAAGCCAATTTTATTTACTTTTTTTTAAGTCAACACAACTACTACAAGACTACGGCGACTCCACTTTTCTTAATATATTTTGGCATTTAAATAAAAATTTTTAAACTACTTTTTAAGCTGAATTGTTCCTATTGGCACACGAATATGCGAAATTCATCAGTTAAAATCACGAAGACCTCTAACAAGATAGTGGAATACAAAGCATCACCTGGCAACTGCGCTTAAAATATTTTGAAAAAAATTTATTAAAATTCGAAAAACAACAACATTTTACAAAAAAAAAAATTCCCCAATTGTTAATTGAAAACAAAGAAGAAAAAAAATCAAAAGGTACACAGTGATGATGAATATTCAGAACATCGTTACTTACAATAGAAAATGTTCGCTCCAAATGGCAAAGCAAAAAAATAATAACAACAACGAGAATTACAATAATATTTTGGTTATAATCAAATATTGTTTGTTGTACAAAGAAAGATTTAAAAAAAAATGATGAAGTTTTTTTAAATTTTTTTTTAATTTTTTATTTAAAAAATCGTACAAAGACCGGTTTTACTAGAATTAAATTCAAAGTGAAGTTGTTTCACGTTCGATGATTTTGCTGATCATATTGTTGTTGCTGTTGTTGTTATTATACAGTATTTGGTTGTCGACTGGCGTTTTTTTTTAATTTTATTTTGCAGCCCGCAGTTTCAGCAATTAATCATTTTTTTTTTTTATTAAAGTGTTTTTTTATTATTTTTTCTTTACATTATAGTTTGGTTGTTGGTTTGCTTTTAACTTAAAAACGATCTTATTAACAAAAACAACAACAACAATAATAATATTCATCGAAAAAAAAACAATCAAATACGAAAGATATTGCAAATGTTCGATACTCATTACACCCTACATACATACATATGTACATAATTGGTCATTACAACCCTTCAGTCAGAATTACGATTTAGCTTCTCACACCACTTATATTGTGTGTTTTACTTTTAGTCCATATAAGTGGAGGGACCGACAATTTGAAGTCGATTCCGAACGACAGATTTTTGAGAAACTTTTCATGGCAATTTTATTTACACTCCGATTTTTCGCCAGAAATCTACTGAATGGAAGTCGCTGATGAACTTTTTTTTCATATTTTCGTTTTTATGTCTGACCTGGGGTTTGAACCGAGGCTATCACAGTACCTACTAGATCACGGCGACCCTACACGTATGCATATTTTAATTGACAGTTTGGACCAGGTTGAAGCATTCCAACATTTGTTTTGAATCTGTTTACAATATAAGAGGGGGTGAGGCCTTCATTGGCAATAACGAACCACTTTTCCAAATTACGTAATTCTCTGCCCAAACGACGTTATAGTGTGAAATATTTCGACAGGTCCTTTTATACTATTAGAGCACTCACCATTATAATATCAATAAAACTGTGAAACACAATCCAATTTATTTCATATTCTAATGAATCTTTCAAGTTGATTGTCTTACGTTTATTAATGAAAATTTATGTTCTCTCCCGTATCCATTTGAGAAGTTCGAAAATTAACTTCGGGGCAAAAGCCTACACTTTTTTAATACGAATATTGGTCATTAGAACCCTTTAGTCAGGATTACGACCTAGCTTCTCATACCACTTATGTTGTGTGTGTTAATTTTTATACATGTGGGGATGGACCACATGTCGACTCCGAATGACAGATTTTTGAGATACTTTTCACGGCAATTTTATGTAATCTCAGACTTTTTGCCAGAAATCTGCTGAGAGGCAGTCACCGAAGAAATATTGTTTTTATATTTCGTTTGACCTCTAAAGGGAGAAAATTATTAAGAGACTTCAGAAATGCATTCTATGATAAGTTGTAGTGCACCTATATATCTTTGAGTAAGCACCATATCAATCGAATATCAAAGGAAATTTGAAACCAAAGTGCATTTTGCCATATGCTATTAAATAACATCGAACTGTCTAAAACCACTGTCTCTTAACATATCCTTGGAAGAACTGATTTCGTTTGCAGTTTAATGCCAAGTAATTTTGTTTGGCTCCAGATATAAAACTATAATTTCCAGTGTTCTTAGCAATTACTCGGCTAGGGATTGATTTTATTAGCAACCATACAACAACAAAAATAATAATGCGCTGTGAGTCACATAACAGGTTAATTAAAGCACAAATAAGTGTCAAAGATCATAATCAGCGCAGGTACATACAGTGGACAGCAAAAGTCTTAGTGCGGCAATATATTTTTGCAAACTTCATGTATTTTAGCCAAAATTTTGTATAAAAATTTATCGTTTATATACGAGTATTTATTTTATTAATTTATTTCTGTTTTATTATAAAACAAACAATTTTTTAATGTTTTTCATAAAACAAGAGAAAAATAAGGAAAAGTTTCAGATGACTCCATAGGTAACCCCAAGGTCAAGCACTCCACTTAATCCATTTGAAATTGAATGTACAAGTTTTGTTTAGGGTTTTCTGGTGGCACCATGAGCAAGTTTTTCGGCTGAGGTTTATCGATTACGTAATTGTTCTTTAAAATGATCTCCTATATACTCTCTTGAAGTCATATCGGGACTTTGCATAACAGTATTAAGCCTGTGGGGATTTTTTTGTCAAAATATATTGGAGTACTCAGACTTTTGCTGTCCAGTGTATATCATCCAACACGGACGTTACACTACGTTGGATAAATTATTTTCACAGACTCACAAGAAAATACTATGTAAAGTTGTTGATAACTTTTGGTGAAAGAAACGATTTGCTTAACTGTAAATCACGCCAGTGAATATGCCCGTCTCTTAATAGTTCGTTATATGACCAAGTTGTAGGGCATCATACAATCGTGTTTTACCGACTGTATCTTTCATGCTTATTTTTCGCGTTATCTTTGGCGCTTTAAGTTCGTTTTTTTTTTCCTTCACTTACTTGATCGAAAGTTAAATTTTGTCAAAAACTTTTTTATAAAATGATGATGGTGCCAGCACCAACAACAACAACAATTTTGACACAAATCAATACATGCTTACAAATACACAAAGAAGTATAAATATTGTCTTGGGGCTATAAATGATTTTCAGAATTTTGCATTTTTTTATTTTATTTTAGAAATTTTATTTTTTTCAACTTTTTTTTATAAAAATATCCACAAATTTTTTAATCGAATTTTGAAAGCAAAATAAAAAATAAATAAAATAACTTGTAATGAACACAAAATAATTTCTTTTAATCAAGGTTTGCTATTTAAATAAATGGGTCTCGTATTTTTTGTGTAATTATTTGATTGAATTTTTTGTTGCCTAAGAGAAATCTTTAGTCATGGATTAGCTTAAGATAGGATTATAGGCTTGGCCTATGCAACATTCTGAACTGCATTTCAATACTAAAATTACAGCCTGTGTCTGGAAAAAAGGAAAATTCTGAAATCTGCAATGAAATGTTTATCTAAGTGGTACTACAAATGTGGACCCATCCTAAGTTCCCAAAATATATTACTTTGTTACCTCTAGCTTCAACAGAGTAACACTCACATTATAAGATAAAGCCAAATATCATGGAATTATCTGGGCTATCAAACTTTTTTGGAATTTGAACAGATCATCCATTCCAAGACTCTAAAGCGGGAACTTACTATATTGCTACAAAGCAACAATAGGCCAAAACTGATGTATTAGTTGTAATAACGTATTTTTTTTCTACGGGGCCATGGTTTACTGGCTACCTTGTCGGAAGAAAAATCATCAAACCAGCTTTGAACGTATAATGACAATTGCGGCAGTCATAATAAAAAGTGCTCTGTCTAAGGCACAAATGTAGTCGAAACAATCATCTGGAAATATTGCAATGACACTAGTGCTTTGCTATAACACAATTAGTCTCCTTACGGTTATAAATACTGGAAGATGAAGAAACGTTACAGCACTTTCAGTCTGAGTGTCCTACTCCATTAAAAATTTAACCTAGACACGACAGTACAGGAAATATAGTATGTACATATGTTACTGTCGAAGCTGATAAAATTTGCTAGAAGTACTCATTGGTTCGCTCTTATGGGGCCAATCTAAAGACACAGACACTGTGGTCATTACAAAAACTTAAGTGCTTTTGAGTTAGATAACCCCACCAACTTTCGATCCTGGTTGCATACCAATTATATCGGATTGACCATATTGCGACGATGTCATACACTACCACAGAATTTTATCTTACAATTCGCTTACGATTCAAAATGAAAAAACAAAATGAAAAATGCATTCCCTTCGGACCTGTTGAATCTTAGATTTTTTTTTTAAGTCAAGTATCAAGTCATACTAAATAAGGATCATGAGATCCATATAGAATGTGTGCACAATGCCTCATACCACACAGATATCTTTTACTCGTATTACAAGGCTTGTAACACTCAAAACTACAGCACAATCTCAATATATTTTACAATTTAAAAGGTTGTATAAATATCTTGAGTCTAACAATCAGTATTTGACAAAAGGCTTCTTCAACTACTGGCATTCCTAAATCATTGGTTAATACATTTGGTATCTACAGCTACTAAATGTAGGAATTGCACCGAAGTTCCATTAGATGCGTCCTACGCTCTGATCCCTATCCGACTGTGAACATCGCCGCTTGAAAAATAGCAGAATTCAATTGAAAAATGCTTCTCACTACTACAGTCAACGTAAGTTCACATATGATATTGTAGGTAAAAACAGATGGCAACTCTATCACCCTAGAACCTCCTATAGTAGAGCAATCATCTGCTGAACTGGAAACATTTGATTAATGAAACTGCAACAAGTAATAAGCCTGTTACAGCCGTTTAGTCCTTAAAGGTTCGTAAATTAATAAAAATAATAACTTTAGGTGTGGTGTCAGACAACCGTTATATTCTGGGCGTAAAAACCTATTGCGATGTTCGCTCTAACCAGCAAATTTTTCAAACATCGAAGAACGTCTTCAAGTCCCTTGTCTTTATCAAGTTCAAGTCTTTATCGAACCGAAAATAGATAAACAGATTTAATCTTTTGCCCGATGAGTCGTAGTCAAATATATTCTTTTAACAGTTAAAGAGAGGACTATACAATTCTACTGATACATTTAAGCATCGTCGCAATGTGGCTTGTGATGCAATGTTTTATTGATAGTACATCTGATGTGATCCAATGAACTAAATCAATTTCTTATTCACTTCCACATGCCTTTAGATATTAATCGTAGTTCTTTTATAGAACAGTTCTTCCTGCTTCATTACCAATTGAATTGCATGATAAAACACTTGCAAAATAAGGGTCCTCTAAGGAGCAGGAGGAGTATTATGCAATTTTTATTAATCAAATGAATTGAAAGCAATCTACCTGCTGAATAACAAGATACCACGATGACGCCTATATCCGCATTAAGCAACTTCAATTCAGTCAATCAAAGACCAGCAGTTAATCTAATGGAGCACAATACAACAGACAGGCAGATGTTATAGAAATTAAATTATTAGGTTGGGGCAAAAATCTTTCTAGCAGCAACGGTCATCATAATATTTTATGAAGAGCAACATGTTCATGGCGTTTCTAAGGAATGTTAATTCAATAAATTGGAAAAAATTGAATTCAAAAAGGCAAACATAATCGACTCAAATGCAATTTATTGGGAAGAGTGACCATTCTGTTCTAAACTTACAAATATTTGGACAGAAACGAAGTCCTTATATCTAAAACTAATTCATCCGTATGTCACAGTATGGTTACTAGGTTACTCCATTCACTTTTGTTATCATCTCGTTGTGAAGCGTTTAATCTAATTAAAATTGGTCCTAGAGTGCAACATTCGGAGCCAATGTTAAACTAACGGGTATCTTCCAAACGAAAGCTTATAACATCGACAGATGTATTCAATTCAGCTTGGACGGGCATAGCAACAATTTCTTACAATTATGCTACCAGTCGAACACTCAGCTTTTATGAATCCTGTCTGGACGGTTACCCTTTGCTGGGTCACAGTTCATGTGGTAATTCATGGCAATAAGCAGGCTAATGGACTTGCAGGGAGGAGTACTTCAACGCCGCTAAGTGTGATGTTTGAAAAGATATACTTCAACGAAAGGAAAAATCGAAAGAATCGAAGACTCTCCTCAAATCGAATAGGTTTTGCGGAGATTTAAACTTTGGTGGGGTCAGATTTGAGTAATGAAGTGTATTATCCAAGAATAACTTGAGATTAATAGACGGCCTTCTGGTAGCGCACCGTAGAAAAAGCAAAAAAGGGAACTTATTCGTAATGAAGATCATCTTGAGCCCAATATGTGGATGGGAATGACTGCTCTGAACACTTACTTGGAATCTTTGAGGCATTTTAGCCTGGGTGCTTTCGCTGGGTGCTGGGCAGCGAGCTGGCATTGTTGACACCGAGCAACATTCTGAAGCTTGTCCAGGCAATAGCTTGCGAAATACATTATAGAAGTAGGAATAACCTCTATAGATTATGACCAGTACAAGGATGGTCCCCTTTATAGTGCTCCTCAAGGTGGCAATAATAAAAAAATACAAATTTCAAACAATAAAGAAATGTCCTTTCAATATTGCCCCAATCCAATATTTCCCAACATTATAAATTAGCAACAATCAAAGGAAAATAAAAAATACAACAACAACAAAAAATCTCAAGAATCTAAATCCAACTATAAAAGACAAACACTCTCACATAATAACAGTTGCAATCACAAGTGCACAAATTAATCACCTATGAAATCAAACAAACCCAACAACAAAGCGTATGTCCTTCATAAAAACAATAAATTAAACGAACATGTGATGGAAGGAAAAAGGTATCTAAA
The DNA here is from genome assembly GCA_932273835.1 of Sarcophaga variegata. Lineage (NCBI taxonomy): Eukaryota > Metazoa > Arthropoda > Insecta > Diptera > Sarcophagidae > Sarcophaga > Sarcophaga variegata. The sequence goes on from OW026359.1 coordinate 40,703,953, forward strand.
CAAGCAGTATTAGAAAAAAAAACGAACAACTACAAAAACAACAATAAACAACAGCAGCATATAATTTTCAAGAGATCGTCAGCAAAAAACTACCAAAAAAAAACCGAAGATGAGAAATTTTTTGTTCTTGTTTTTGTTTTGTTTTGTGTATTGAATTTAATTCGGTTAAATCAGAAAGTAAAAATAAACCAACAACAACAACAACACAGCAACAACAATAACAATGGCAAATAATATATTTAGAAAAGAGGACAACAATGTTGCAGAAGTTTAATATGATGAAAAAACCTTTCGGCAGAGTTGTCAACTTTTAATTTTAAAAGTCACTGAATTCTGTGAAATCTAGAAATCTAGAAATCTGTTGAGTTTCGTTTTACTCGAAATGTCTGAACTGGGGTTTGAACCATGGCCTCACGTCGAATAAGCCAACACACTACTATGAGACTATGACGACTGCACATTTTCTTATTCTATTATATTTGTTAACGCAACTGTCAAACCTCAAAAGCGCCTTTTGTATAGTCAATATCAATTCACTATGGAGATAAGAATGGTGTCCAGATCATCTAATTTAGACTAAAAGAACTTCGCCTTTGACAGTGATATCTGGCCAACTTCTTTCTCAACGAACCTTACACCTTACAGTGATTTTTCAGGTTACATTTGGACGATTCTGTATCTCATGTGGATCGGTATCGTCGCAAATTCTATAATTTAGTTTGTTCTCGTAGCCATTCACCTAGATAAGGGACTCATCCCTAAGGACGATTCTTAGTGTCAACATAACTGTGATAATCTCGATATAAATGAAAGGAATAATTGGATTACATGGCTCTACACAAAAATGCACTCAAGTCAATTTTGACTCTTTAAAAACTGCTAAAAAAAGAAGTGTAAAAGCGTTAAATTGACAACGCTGCCTAAATGGCTTGATCAATATGTGAAGGAATACGTGTGGGTAAATGAATTTTTGAGTGTATGTGTGAGTTTTATGGCGATACGGAGAATAAGCATTAACCTGATCTGTTTTCATAAGAAAAAAATAAAATAAAAATAAAATCACAACAACAAAATGTTAAGATCCTCTAGAAAAGGTTTGTTTTCAAATTTTTTTGCATGTTTTTTTTTTGTTGTTGGCGTTTTTTGGGAAAAAAATTTCTCTTTTTTGAACATTTTTTCTTTCGATTTTTGTTTGAGTCACTTGGTTTGTGGTAAAAGTGAATCTCGTAAACCTGTTTATATTTTTTTTCCACATTTTCGGTTTTTTGTTTTTATTTTTTTGGGTTACAATACTTTGTTGTCGCCTTAATATTTCTTCTTTTTTATATTCTTTTTCTTCGTTTCTTACTTAGTACGTGGGAATATATTTTTTTGTGTTTTTTTTTTACCGTATTTCACCTTTTTATGCCTGGCCATAGATGATGTTAATTTTGATGTCAATCGTCGTTGATGTTGTTGTCTTGACAGGCAGGATTTTTTCCCCTTATTTTGTGAATTATAGCGTCAATTGGCTAATGAAGCATATGGTAGGAAGAAATCAATATCTGTTACTAATTTTACCACCTGATTAGATAAACAATTAGAAAGCGATGAATGTTTTAAAAATTTACTAGTTTCGGCAATCTGAAGCAGTGATTAAGGACCCACGTATCGCATACATGCAGCGTGTTTAAAATTAGTTTTTATTTTACAAATGCAAATTAAATACACATTTTTAATGAAAATTCTATCGTGATTATTAATAAGTAAGAGCACCATATAATAATAGTAAGATCACCAAACAAGCCCCTCAAAATGCCCTGCAATGGAATTGAATTCACTCAAAGAGAATCAGCTGCAAAAGTATAGAAATTCCTGTAGCGATATACTATCAATCGCAATATATGTATGTATCTAACACCATGCAAATCCCTAAAAGAAGGTGACCTTAGCAACTTAGCGAAAACTATCATTAGCTTACAAAGCTAACATTCTGAATGCAAGTCTCGGTGCATTACGATGTGAGTGAACTAAAGCAACAACAACTGCAACGACATGCAAATCATGTGCCGATCACGACAATACATACATACATGATTGGTCCTTACAACCCTTCAGTCAGGATTACGACCTAGCTTCCCATATTAATTTTTATACATGAGTGGCGGGACCTACAGTTTAAAGTCGATTCCGAACGACAGATTTTTTTGAGAAACTTTTCATGGCAAATTTAATTTACTCTCAGAGTTTTTGCCAGAAATCTGCTGAGAAGAAGTCATCGAGAAAATATTTTTTTCATATTTCGTTTTGGTGGAGATGTCTGACCTATGGTTTGAACCGAGGCCTCATGTCTAATAAGCCAACACACTACCTACTAGACTACGGTGACTTCACCACGTCAATAGGGTTAGGCTAATAGTGGCGTAATCCATAAAATTCCTTTAAAAACAGGAATCAGTAAACGTAAGTGACTTTGGATGTGACTCACCCTAAAGAAAATGTTAACAAATAATGTAAGAGCTTCGCGAAATTATTGTGAACCTTAGCCAAAGCATGTTAGTAATGAAGCGCTCTGGATTGTTAGGCAGTGTTAAGAGAAATCTTAAAAATAATGATCGCCTACATAATCACCTAATTGATCACCATAACGCTCTTAAAAATAATCACGTGGAAACAAAAGAGGTGGTTATGTCAATGCATGCCAGTTGTCAACTTTGTCCTACTTGCACAACCATAATTTGCATAGGTCTTAATTGATCTGACCTGCCTGGTATAAATCCAATGCAATGGGGGTTGCAACCCCCAAGATTTACCTTCTATGTATTTTTATGACATGCTTAGCAGTTCATGAAATACTCCCTGCATGAGTTCTCTTCGTCATTTTACAGTCCAGTTGTAGTCCAGAATAATTTGCCTCCGTCTTCCGTTAGATCGCCCAACTAAGGCGTCGGCTGTTCTTCCATTCAGCAATATCATCCTTACCATCTAAAGACTACTTAATGCCTCCCGCAATGTCTACAAGAGCTGTTTCTATAAACATAATCGCACTGTGTATATATTACGTAGGATATTATATAGGATGTATTGAAACCTTGTTTGAATTTAGGTGCGTGGTGTCCTTTTTCCCCATCTTTCGAATGAACCCCAACATTGTTCTTCTCTGGCTGTTGGTATATCCAATACTCATGCTGCTGCGGTATATACTTATTAGGTATGGTAACAGTTCCTGTTCTTTGTAGTATAGAAGGAGAATTTCCATCCAACATGGAATTTTATATGGGCTTTGAAGACTAGAGCCAATACTTCGACTAGAGAATATATCTAGGGTAAGGCTATGGTAGATAATCCAAGAATAAGCAAACTATGATACACCAGACATCAAATATACATGTATATACGAGTACATACATAATTAGTCTTTATAAAGCTTTAGTCAGGATTCCGACTTAGCCTCTTACACCACTGATGTTGTGTGTGTTAATTTTATACATTTGTGGTGGGACCTACAGTTTAAACTCGTTCCGAACGACAAATATTTTGAGAAATTTTATTTACTCTCAGAGTTTTTGCTAGAAATCTGCTGAGAGGAAATCGCCGGATAAATATTTTTCATATTTTCGTTTTGATGCCTAACCTGTAGTTTGAACCGAGGCCTCATGTCTAATAATCCAGCACACTACCTACTAGACTACGGCGACTATACTGGACATCAAATCTTGGTAAAAACAGAAGCAAAGTAAAAATACTGACATTGGACAAAATCGCCATTGCTACCAACGGGACAAATAACAAAAATTTAAACGCAACGTTTGAAATATCGAATGTATGTGAGCTCTAATAGAATGTGAATGATTTTATATATCAATTAATCAGAGTGCCTTAACAGAAAGTTAATATTAGTTAAGCTTGGCTTAGTACCTTAAGGTAACTATTTGAAAGGCTGGCAGCTTATGTTGATTGTTAGAGCGTGCTATGGGAATTTTGCTGCAGTAATGCCGTAGTAATTGAATGTGCGAGAGTTTTACAAAAATGCTGAGTCCCTACGCTTTTCAACGTCTACAAGCATTTTGAAATTACACTATGCGACAAAATAAAAATATTAAATACACCCACACAAATGGCAAATTGTGAGTTATGTTGAGTAGAACTCAAAAATATTTATTTTATTATGCTTGAACACTCCAAACTTGTTTAATTTGACAAAAGCTGATTTTTTGGACTTTACGCACAAATTTATTGATTACACAAACATTTCTGAACCAATGTCCAAAATTTAAACCTTATTAGAAAGGCGAGGGATGGACCTATAAAACGATATACTTATATATATTATTAGACTTAATATGCTATGGTGTTCGATGAGATAAACTTGACAAATGCGAATTTTTTTCATATTTTTTCAAGTTTATCCGTTCATAGTAGCCAACTAAAAAATATGAAATAAGTGATGACATTCTGAAAGTGCATTATCTTGTCAAGAGATTGACACTTCGTTTGATCAAATCGGACAAAAATTACCTTAGTTATTATTTAAAGAGTCTAACAGTCGAGTTATTTTTTTGAAATATATTTTTTTTGAAATAAGCTTTTAGTTCAAAAATTTTCACAATTTTTCATAGATCTTGATTGTTTATCGCAAATTGTGTCAATTTCACGTTTAACCGACCACCAGAAGTTAGACAATATTTGTGCAAAGCGAAATGATAATATTTGCAAAAAACACAAATATTAGACGACTTCTGGTAGTCGTGCAAACGTAAAATTGGCAATCAAGATCCATCAAAAATGTTGAAAATTTTTGAACTGAAAGTTCATTTGATAAGATGGCATATATAAAAAATATAACACGACTGTTATACTATTTTTAATTTTTTTAATTTTAATTTTTGTCCGATTTGATCAAACGAAGTGTCAATCTCTTCACAAGATAATGCACTTTCAGAATGTATTCACTTAATTCATATTTTTTGATTAAATTTTTCAATTAAGAATAGCTCAACATGAAAAAATGAGAAAAAAATCATATTTTACAAGTTTTCCGATCAGAACTGATAACATGTAAGTTTGAACCATATATTTATGTATACCATTTTAAAGGCTCATCTGTCCCCTTTTCAAAAAAACTTTGGATTTCAATCAATAATTTTGTGTGAAAATATCGAAAATACCGTTTTTGTCAAATAAAACAAGTTTGGAGGGTTCAAGTAATATAAAAAAAATATTTTTTAGTTCTACTCAACAAAACTCACAACCTGCACTATGTCATTAGTTGGGTGTATTTTGACTGTCGCACCGTGTAATTACCTTGACATCTGTTGTGAAAAGATTGGTCTTAATAACATGTAATTGTGTGCTGAAATATTGACTTGGAGTGGAAACTTCAAAGCCAGGAACTAGAATAAGAATAAAAGAAAATAAAACATCGTAAACAATGAAGCCAAGACAATTAACAATGTGAACACCGATAACAACATGCTACAAGGCCAAGCCGTCGAGTACGTATGCGTATTTAGATTACTTTTGCTATATAGGCAGTACAGCGACAACGAATGGTGGCGTTAAAACAGTTACAGCAAAGTGAGAGCGACATTCAGACGACTATAATCGATATAGAGAAGCTCATAAATATCCTGACTAACCATGCTAAGAACATTCAACGCTTGAGTGAAATCAATTCTGTTATACGGAAGTGCGACCAGGTTAGGTTCGAAAATTTAAGGACGACAACGAATGGTGGCGCTAAAACAGATATAAATAACAGTTACAGCAAAGTGAGAGCGGCATTCGGACGACTACCATCAATACAGAGAAGCTCATAAATATCCTGACTAACTAGGCTTAGAATATTCAACGCTTGAGTAAAATCAATTCTGTTATATGGAAGTGAGACCAGGTTAGTTTCGATAATTTAAGGAGTGCCATAGAATCATATGCTGGTGCCGCATCTTAACCTTCACGGATTCTACCGTTGAGCCGTTATAAGAAATAAATGAGTGCCCCTCATGCAGGTATTGGGTGATATTACTTGTATGTACTGAATACTCGATATGCGTATCGATAAGCAGCTTGCTTTGTTTTGAGACGCCTTTTGAGAAATACTAACAATAGTTATACGGTTTTATTTTATGATTATCGTAATTATATTATCAATTATGCACCTGCTTAAAAATATAATTTTCTTAAGAAAGTATAATTTCTGTGATCAATTTTTTCTATACAATGAATTCCATTGTGAACGTAATGAACGTATAACAATTGAATAATAAAAGAGATATTTTGCAAACAAATCGACACGCTCCTTTAAATGCCACAAAGCAATAAAAGAATCCTTTTTTTTGAATTCTTAAATTTATTGTTAAAAAAAAGTAAATTAACAGGATCAAGATAAGGAATAAAAATAAAAATCAGAACAACAACTAAAAAACCACCAAAAAGACCACGTTGTGTAGAATAATTTTGCAAGAAATCGAAAGAAAAAAGGATCAATGGAAACCCAATATTTTATTATTGTTAAAGCGAAACAAAAAAAAATTGCAACCAATTACTATTGTAAAGATCATTGTTCCTTTTCTTTTCTCTTTACCCCCTATTTTTTCCGCCCCTAAACAATAGCAAACAATGATCGATCCATTGAGCCGAAACGAATGAATTGCGAAAAATGGTATCTTCAATGCAAGAGGTTTTCGAATGACAGTTAAAGTATGCATGTTTGCCAATAATTGATTGCAAAATCATTAACGGATCATGTTATTAGGGGATGCAAATTCTCTTTTTAATATTTTCCAGTTTCCTAAGAAAAGAAAGTCGTTCGAAATTATGTTGCACTCATTCAAATGCACTGAAAGAAATAAAATTTTGAAAAGGAAACCTAAGCCTCAAAGGCAAGAAAGAGGACTTCTACGAATTCTTTCAACTATACACCGCTTATCTGTGATGATAGTTTTAGAACAAAACTTAATAAGGTTCAGTGTAAGTCTTGTTCAAGAAATAGTTTCTGTCTTAATATAACGGATGATTCTTTAAACCTTTGAGGGTACCCTGGTAGTCTAGTGGGTAGTGTGCTAGATTATTAGCGTGAGAATCGAGCATACGATTCCCACCAGAGCCTCTGGTCTGTGACACTATATCGAGCATATAGTAAAGTTACTTCGCTCGTATACAATTAGAATATAATTTGTAATTGTATTATAATCAATGAATAAATAAATAAATAAATTAACCGTTTGAGTTTGGCAAAAAAATACAGAAAATTTTTTAAATTAAGTGGAACAGTTTACTGCACTGTCTGGTTGAAACCACATCGCAACAAAGTCCAATTCTTCGACGTTTGGCTAAAAGGTCTGTAATCATAGCATGGCACCTTGCTTCATTGACTTCAGTCTTGAAGTAGTACGGTCCAAACTTGCCGCCAGGGCACAAATCGCAACAAACAGTACATTTTTCAGAGTGCCTTAGCAACTCTTCAAGTGCCTCTGGCTGAAACCATATTCGGCAGTTCAAACAACATTGTGGTTCGCCAACTAACTTCGATTTTAGCAGCAGCTGTATTTTGCACGGTTTAAAATCTTCCAGATGGCTGAATACATACATACATCCATAATTGGTCATTACAACCCTCCAGTCAGGATTACGACCTAGCTTCTCACACCACCTATGTTGAGTATGTTTGTTTTATACATGAGTGGCGGTACCTACAGTTTAAAGTCGATTCCGAACAACAGATTTTTGAGAAGCTTTTTCCTGGCAATCTTATTTATTCCCAGAATTTTTGCAAAAAATTTACTGTAAGGAAGTCGCCGAAGAAATATTGTTTCATATTGACCTGGGGTTTGAACCCAGGCCTCATGTCTAATAAGCCAACACACTACCTACTAGACTACGGCGACTAACACAAGCTAAATTGTTGACAACGGCGAGGAATCTCTGCTGGCACTGGTCCATACAGAAGCAATGATGGATTTATAAAGTTAAACTGAATTTTGACTTCACTTCTCAGGGCAATTTTTATTTACTAGAAGAGTTTCTGCCAGATGTCTGCTGAACGGAAGTTGCTGATAGAAATATTTTTTCTCCGTTTTCTTCGATATGTCTCAGCTGGGTTTTGACCCACGGGCTCTTATCTAAGAAGCCAACAAAAGGCTACGGCTATTTTATAACCCCAAACAACCTGAGTAGCTTGTTCATAACATAAATCAATATCAATGGATCTTACTGTAGTTGATTGTGAGGGAAAGAATGGCTGAGGTGTCGGTAAATTTTCGATAGCTAATCTGGCCTCTGCTATAGAAATAAGTAATACCAAGCATATTTGAAGTTATCGCATTATAGTAAGTAGTGTGTTGGCTTATAGGACGTGAAAACGCCAGGTCAGACATCTCCAAATAAACGAAAATATGAAAAAATATTTTTTCCTTCTTCTCAGCAGATTTCTGGCAAAAATTCCGAAAGTAAATAAAAATTGATGTGAAAAGTTTTTAAAAATCTGCCGTACGGAAACGAGTTCAAATTGTGGTCTTGGAAGCTAAGTCGTAAACCTGTCTGAAGTTTTGTAATGACCAAATATGGATGTAATCTCGCCTCTGCTATAAAAATGACATTTGAAGCAACGTGGGGAGTAAATGATGCTAAAATAAATCACACTCTGCAGTCCATAGGCTCGAACCACACGAGAACAATTGTGCTTGCGTAAAATGATAGTTTATAGGCAAGAGAGGTGAAGAGAATGGTTTTTCGGTGGCGTGAAGTTTCAACCAGCTACAACCCTGCATTACCAGCACAAAACTAATACAAGCACATTTTTAAAAATCAAATGAATGCAAAAACACTAATACATACAAAGCTGTGTATACGTATACATTTCATTCCGAGCTAATATTCATCCCGTGTGATTTGAAAAGAATAAAAATTGTGCGACTAAAAATTGTTCTCGTGTGATTAGAGTCATATACATATACCTGGTTGATTGACCAAAAAGTTAATATTTAAATGCAGTTTTTTTTATAGAGTCAGCAAATAATAAGGCAAATTGAACCGATCCGCCTTGAAATTTATTCTTCTAGACCTTAAAATTTTTTTAAGTGTACGGGATACGATCATCTACATTGATTAGCATACTAAGGCTATTGAAATCACATCCATACTGGCATTTTACCTGGTAATTTCCATTGAAACGAAAAGAAAAGAAAAAGAAAGTGATGAAATTATCGCTTTTATAACCTGAAGCTGTTAAAGAAAATTTTCTTTTGTATTGTCTGTACAAAAACAAAAACAAAACAAAAGAAATGACAGAATGGTAGAATGAGTTTGCATTTGTTTATAATCAACCATAGAATCATCTCTATTCATGTCTCGAAAATCTTTTATGCACAGTGTTATGCAAACGATGAGAGAATTTTCTTTTCTGCTTCAATTTTCTTATTTTCCTATTTATTCTTGCACGTTTGACAGATAAGCAAACAACGGTTTGATGTTGTTGTTATTGTAGTCTAATGCCATAATATGCACCACCCCAGAGCTTGTAGCCTGAAAAGAAAAACAAAAACAGAAAAGTAAGAAAAAAAATCAAGATCCTTATAAAGTCCTTTTAACCGTCACATCCTTTAACCACCCCTTAGTGATCGATTATTTTTTCTTCTGTATAGTGGTATCCCGTCTTCATTTCGATATCTTTTCTGTCTTTTGTCTCTTCACCTTGAACATCCTGCATTCAAATGCAAATTCCTCTTTATCTTCTATTCAAAACGAATTCTTACGTTTCTGGTTGTATTTGATTGTGTTGAATAATTAAAAATGAAAAGGAATTGTATGGAATGAAAAGGAAATGAATGATGAGCATAAATTATGTCAAATTCCCTTCCCGTACAACGATATTCTACGGAGGGACAATGGGAGCCATCATTAATAAAAGGGTTACTCTCCCTACAGGATCGTAGCCGAAAGTTCTGTATGGATTTACATCAAGCAGATGATGATTCAAAATAGATACTAATTAATAATGAACAAAGGCTTCGTTGAGTTTGGAAAGCATAAACAAAAATTCCGTTTGAAATTATTTAATCATTAAACAATTAAGAAAGTTTTTAGTTGTTCAAGCTCAACATTCTAATACTCGGCAGCAAAATGTATGCATACTTCACAAACCTTGAGTTCGGTTTTAACTAACGAATGCCGTGTCATTCGACCGAAGTCACAGGCCTTCACAAACATTTAAAGCCTGCAACATAAATTTTGTTTTTATTTTAGTAAACGAGGCCCTCCACTTAATGATTTTTGTGTTAAAAATGATGTTTCTTAAGAGCCTGAATACTTAAGACGATGGAAATATTGTCAGAATAACATTGTTTTAACATCTGACATTAAATTTTTTTAAATAAGATTCTGGCGGTTTGGAGCTAGAAGGTTCCAGTCTAATTTATGATTTTTTGCAAAAAATCAGTGGTAATGTAAATATTAGCTTCCATTGCTTCAAGAGTCGGCATAAGTCAATTACTTAATATAGCCCTATAAAAACTAATCCAGAGACACGACGCCGTAGTCTAGTAGGTAGTGTGTTGGCTTATTAGACGTAAAGCCAGGGTTCGAGCCCCATGTGTCTGGCCTGACAAAATACAAAACAAAATACAAAAAGTATTTCTTTGGCGACTTTCTCTCAGCAGATTTCTGGCAAAAACTCTGAGAAGAAATAAAATTGCCATGAAAAGTTTCTCAAAAATCTGTCGTTCGGAGTCGATTTAAACTGTAGGTCCCACCACCACTCATATATAAAATTAACACACACAAAATAAGTGGTGTCAGAAACTAGGTCGTAATCCTGACTGAAGGGTTGTAATGACCAATTATGTATGTATGGAGACGTTAAATAACACGAACAAAAGAGTCAGTGAACCTGTTCTGCACCGACTTGTTGGATCCAAATGTCAAATGTCAATGGTAGCTCTTCGACCATTTAGAATTCAAATCAATGGTAGTTTATACAGCGTATAAACCTTATCAAAGAGGCAATTTATTGGAGGTAATGGTGATTCCTTAAAGGCGTTTTAGTCTAGTAAGTAAGACATACATACATAATACATACATTACAAATTTTTAGTCAGGATTACGACCTAGTTTCTCACACCACTTATGTTGTGTGCGTTAATTTTTATCCATATAAGTAGTGGGATCTGCAGTTTAAAGTCGACTCCGAACAACAGATTGTTTTGCGAAACTTTGCATGGCAATTTTATTTACTCGCAGAGTTTTTGCCAGAAATCTGCTGAAAGGAAGTCGCCGAAGAAATTGTTTGTCATATTTCGTTTAGTTGGAGATGGCTGACCTGGGGATTGAACCGAGGCCTACTAGACCTCGACGACAGTAAGCAATGTTTTGGCTTTTTACACGAGAGGCGCTGGTTCAAACCCCTGTTTAGACATCTCGAACAAAACGAAATATGAAGAAAATAAATTTCTTTAGGCGCCTGCTCTCAGCGGCTTTTTTTGCAAAAACTTTGAGAGTTCCAAAAAATTTTGGTGAGAAGTTGATCAAATTTGTAATCGATCATAAGCTGTAGGTTATGCCACCCGTGGAGAAAATTGACACACTCAATGTAGGTCTTGTGCGAAACTTTAGTTGTAATCCTGACTAAAGGGTGGTAATGAGCACTTAAATAAGCAATATTGATTCGTTAGCAGCTTGAGGATTGTTTTAGCTTAAATACGCCAATTTTACTCATTGACGTAACCATTTAATGTGAAATCAGTCTCATTACTAAAAACAATTTCTTGATAAATATGCTCATATTCAGCCAATTTCAAACAATTTTCAAAAATCGGCAAAAATTCGATGCAAGTGATGGTTGTTTGGCTTTAATGCTTGTACAAATTATATTTTATAGGTACGTAAGCCGAGGCCTTTAGGTAAAATGTTCCATGTAGTTGAAGGACAAAGACCAACTTGAGACCAACAGATTTCAGGGTACAGCGGTAATATTTTCTTCAGTACCCTTGAATCGAGAAAGTAAGATTAGAGCAAAATTGGTAAATAATTGCACGAATTGCTTGCTTTATTTAATGCTTTAAACACAAATGTCAAAAGTTTTTGCTTAATAGGTTGGTCCAATTTCATAATTCTATCGAATTATTTTATCAAATCCAAATCCGTGACCAGCTTGCAATGTCTGAATCGTTGCCTGATCATCAACGGAGGGCGTTAAGTTCATATTTGTAGTTTTTTATTTCGCTAAGACGAAAAACTGTATACCTATAGGATCTGAGCTGTGCAAGTACTTTTGAACCGGAAAGTAATAAAAAAAGTTTCGAGAAGGCGATTTCTGAAACATAAAACATCCGTCATTACCATATGCTTTGGCTTTGGCCCAAATTGCTTTTTTCCAACATTTCATAAATTCATAGAGTATTGCACATAATTTAGCATTTTTTATTAAACCCCTTTAAATATTCGAAATCAGGTCAATAAGTCCGTAACAACAACAGACCTTTGTCAACAGACATCTGTCAGTGGAACACTGTAAACATTTTAACAACAATCATTCTGTTAGTATTTGACAGTCATTTATAACAGATTACCGCTTGATTTGAGGACAAAATTAAACGAATTTCGTGTGCTTTTTATCATAATTTTGTTTAGAAAAAAAAACTGCCATTCAAACGATGGCTAAACAGTCCGTTTTGAGTGATCACTTCACAGTAATTCACACAAAGTAATAATACAGGTGGGTTCAATTCCTACAAGACGCTCTGGTCTGTTATACTAGACCGAGTATAATTAATAAATAAATAAAAATAAAAAAATATGACGTCATTTGACGAAACAAAGTAGTTTTGCAACAGGACAATATACGGGTGCACACATGTACTGTTCAAGTAGAATATTAAGTTATGGATTGGTCTCCCGTTCGCCCTATTATCCGACATTAGCCATGTGAATATTTCTTGTTTTCAATATTAAGGAAATGGTTTGGCGAAAAAAGATTTGACACCAATGTAGTAATTATCTCACATAGAATACTATTTTAATGAACTGGGCAAGTTTTATTTTTCTAAGAATATAAAAATGTTGAACAGAGTATATATCGGGTCTTTCAACAGGAGCTTATGAACTTTGACAATTGATATCTGTTTTATCTGCTTTATCAAATCACAATGGACGATCATCTAAGCAACGACGTGTTTTCGTTTCAGCAATGAAGCCCATTACAGGATGAATGCATATGTGAAGATACAAAATTGTTGAATTTGAGACGATATTAAACCACATGAAATACAAGAGCGTCTAATATGGCCTGAAAAAGTCACTGCTTAGTATAGATTTTCGGCTGGCGAAGCCATCACCTTCAACGGCGAACATCTATAGGTCGATGGTTACCAATTTCTTTTGGCCTGAATTTGATCTGGAAACAAATGACACGTGGTTTCAGTAGGACGGCGCTAAGAGCATGGCCACCGAGAACATGTGATTTAACGCCGTTAGACTTTTTCTTACGTGGTTTTCCTAAGCCGGCAGATGAAAATTTGGTTAACTAAAGGCCATTAATTATTTGCTCGTTTAAATCCTGCCTTTAGTTAACGGAAGGTTGTAATAATGGCCCTAAGTTTTTTAAGTTATTCCAGGCATCATTAAAAGTGGTTTCTTGGAAACTTTTTGATTCTCTCTAATCGAAACTGTGCCTAAATAATTTGTAATATTTTGTTGAAATTCTCGACAGTTGAAAATCGAATTGCTCTTAGTTGGATGCTATTTCTCCTGCTCTTCAAAAAAAACATGTTCGCATTAGACTACACTTCCTTATACAGGATATGTTCATTGTTATCACATAAATATTGAGGATCCTTGCTATTATGTATTGTATTCATTAGAATGGCATAACATTCCCAAATAGAAACCGTTTTGTATATTATATTGTAATTTGCAGAAAAATAAAAACAGGCTTGTTTTACAATCTTAAGGATGTATTTTTTTTTGTTCATTTATTTTGGCTATAAACAATCCTTTCCTTATTTCTGCAACAAAAGGACACAAAGGAACAGTAGAAATGTTAATGAGGATCATAAATAATTACAATGATGATCGCAAATTCCGCAAACCCTTCTGTTAACCCATGTGTTGTGCAATAATTTTCTATTATCCTTTGAAGTATTTGCAGTTTTTTTTTTTCTTCCAAAAGGAACTCAACAAAGTGGCAATAAAATGATTATTAGTCTGCTTATGGCAGATTGTCTAGCTTTTTTCTTTATTTCTCCTTTCTCCTGTTCGCTTTTGTTTCCTAATCAATGCTTGTCGTAGTCGTAAATCAAAGGATATTTTCGATCGTTATTGTTCGAGTTTTATTTGTTCGTTTGTCTAACTGTTCAAATATTATCCCCAGTTTGTCATTGTCTTTCATGGGTTAGCAATCATCTTCAATGGTGTTTTTTTTTAATATTTTTTTTTGCAAATTCTATTGAGTCTGTCCTGATGCAATTTCGTATTTGAAATTCGATTCGATTTTTTTTTATTCAAACATTTTTGCACGTTCCTATTGTTATTAATTTCAGTGGTTTGTTTTGGTGAATTTTTTTTATTATTGTTTAAGGAAAATCATAAACAAAAACGAAATAATTTTAAAATAAAGAGTGTCAGTAATGAATGATGAGATGATTATCTTTTTTGGAATGGGTAATTGCCAGTATTAATCATTTATTAACTGCGCTATCATCGATTGACATCGCAACAAAGGAGTGATGGCTGTACCAGTCAGTCACATATTTTTATTGTGTTAAAAAAAATTATTTTTAATTAACATTTTTAATAATTTAATTATACTAAATATGTACAAGGTTAAAAACAAACTAATTTCGTCTTAAGAATTTTTAAACTCAGACCTTTGTGTCTGAGCTCGGCTGGAGACCTTAAATATTGTATTTCCATTAAAATTATTTTAGTTTCGTTTTTATAACGAACTGATTGAAAAATTGATTTTGAAAAATACTTTTCGTCACACCACACACGTGCATTATCGTTTTCATATTTTTTTTTATTCGAAACATGGCAACTCATGTTCGTACCCACGAGCCAGCACACTAATCACTAGACTACATACCAGAGATCAAAAATTAGTATTCAAAAAGATTAGTAGACTCGAATCATACTCATAATTTCTAATACTTATACGCATTCATACTTATTTTAATATCATACTCATACTACTCACATTCAAAGTTTGAAGTACACATCGTACTGATACTACACGTATGATGTTGTTGATTTCAACTCGCCATGACTCAACATTTAGAAGAATCTCAAAATAAGTATGATTCGCGTACGAACACTACAATACTCACTAAAAGATTGTCTCTTTGCTTTGCTTGCTGTCTTAGTCTTTTTCTTTCTTTTTTTTTTGGTAAATCGACTATAAATTTTGATGAATGATTCGAATCACTCGAATCGTTTATGAGCATTATAAGTATTTTTCTAAATTTATGAATCTGAATGAGTAGGCGTATGAATCAAACATATTTCGAATGTTATGAGTTTAATGTCAACGTTGTACTAATACTCATTGCAACCTGTACTTATAAATCAATGTTGTAGGGAGTACGAATGAATCAGAGTCAGAGTAGTTAAATTTCAATACTGTTGACTCACTCATACTCAAAATTTCATGAGTACTTATGAGTAGCGAAAAAACGATTCATTGCTGATACATACATAATTGGTTATTACAACCCTTCAGCCAGGATTACGATCTAGCTTCTTACACCACTTATGTTGTGTGTGTTAATTTTATACGTGAATAGCAGCAGGACCTGCAATTTAAAGTCGATTACGAACGACGGATTTTTGAGAAACATTTCGTGGCATATTTATTTACTCTCAGAGTATTTGCTAGAAGTCTGATGAGAGAAAGTCGCCAAAGAAATTTTTTTTTTATCACATTTCGTTTTGTTGGAAATACATATCTGACCTGGGGTTTGAACCGAGGCTTTATGTCTAATAAGCCAACACACCACCTACTAGACTTAGCTAGACTATACATACATATATTGCATTATTTGATGGTTTAAATTCGCAGTTCCATCACATTTCATTTCAATAGATCTACAGTTTAACATCGGATCCGTACGACAGATTTGAGAAGCTTTTTCATGGCTCATTGTTTTTTTATTTTATTTCTTATGCAATATGTTAGAACTGAGATTTCGGGTGCCATGGTAGTGTAGTGGGTAGTATGCAGGACGTTTTGCGTGAAGGTCGTAGGTTCGATTCCCACCAGAGACTCTGTTCTATTGCACTATAGCGAGCATGAGATCTGCTTTACTTAGCTTGTAACAATTAGAATACAATTACAAATTGTACATTAAATAAATAAACTGAGATTTGATCCTAAGAGCCAATAAAACTAGCTGGACTATGGCAACCGAACATTCTTGTCAAACTTTTCCAAGACAATAAATCTTCTTCAAGATCTCTGATATTCAACGCCAACTTGAGTGCAATGCAATTAAGAACAACGTCCACATGCAAATACGTTCTGCAACTTTAGCTAATCGATGAGATAAATTAAAAGTAGTTTTTCCTGGGAGTTGACTATAGAAAGTCACAAAATTTCGTTTATGTCGCCTCCATGAAATAGCGAATAAGACTCGTAGATCGATGTAAAATTAATAGAAACCGAGATAGTTAATCATCACTATCTGAAGGATTTGTAACTTGTCTTATTTCATAAGCGGATAATAAACTCGAAACATAAGCAACTATAAAGGAAACTATGTGCCGTACGCAGAAAGGCTTGCAAGCTTATCTTACGTATTGCCAATGAGGGATTGATTAACAACAGGTAAAAATTTATTTAGGAATTATAAATATAGGACGAGAGACTGAAATTTTTTATGAGAATGAGCTTGCAGCCAAGGTCTTTCATGTATATCTACTAATGGCGCCTTACTCGTCTAACCTAAACCATTTCAGTATGCTTCTGTCGTATAAGTCCTTGTTCATAGCAGCAAAACGCTGCGTTAGCAGAATTTTACAAACATTTATTAAAACGAATTTTATTCATACATACATACATACATAATTGGTCATTACAACCCTCCAGTGAGGGATTATGGACCTAGTTTCCATTTACTTGTTGCCGGCGGTATCATTGAACTGTTCTCTTCTAGAATGATGAAAAAGGATGGTACAGTCAAGCCAAATTGAAAGAATTGGTTTTGATTCACATGCGGTTTTAACAAGGTACCACAAGCGCCAAGGAACTCGTTGTCATGAATCAGTTTACAGTTTGGCAAGCAATTAATCTCCCATTTTGGAGCAGTTGACCGCACTAAGCTATATTTTTTTGGTTCGCAATATGTAAGGTTTCTCGTACAAAGGGCTAAGCCAGCCCCACCTCCAACCTGCTTTTGGTCAGATTCTGGCCAAACTGCTGGAAAAAATCTGCAAAAATATTTACGACGTTGCGGTGGGCAACGTAATTTAAATTAAATTACCTTTAAACGAAGGGTAGGTAGAGGGAGATGAATGTGAACCCAACAATTTTGTATGAAAGTTGGCATGGACATATGTTGCCCATTCAGCGTCTCTGAAACGGTTTGTTCTAGTTCTGAAACTATTCGTAGCTTTTAATAAAGCATCTCAGACTTCCATAGTCCTTTTTCGACTAATCATTTAGACCATCTACATAGCAGATATCACTCTTTATTCCACATAGCTAAGCATGTACCCAAAAGAACTAGAAAAGTTTATTTCTCTTTCTTGTATTTTTAGCTTCTGCAGAAGTTGTTTGTGTTCAAGATCAATTCGTCTCGCGTGAGTGGCGAGTAATTACTTCATAAATTATTTTGAAAGTGGCCTTTAAAGTTTAAGTACACTTTCAATGTGTCCTCTACCCAGCTTTGATTAGATTTTCTGCGGTATTCTAACCGGTACTCGAAGTCGCCCACATGATGTTGGCAAAACCTAGAACTGTATCGTGAAGTAAAGAATCTCAGGTCTTCACAGGGATTCGCAATGTAGTGAACTCACTGGAGAATTCCATGGTGGTGTTATGCCTAGTGAGTTTTTATCAGTTAAAGCAGTTAATGACAGTCATTAATTTATCGTTGCAAATAAATATTTCATTAACTTTTATAAGATTTCTTTGTTTTTAATTTACAAATTTTCAAAACCCAAACAATTAAAAAAATCACCCTGTTATTTATAAACTCAAGCTCGTACCTGTCTTGATGATCAAATTCTATTTAAATTTGAGTGACAGTTATAATCTATTCTGGATCCTATTTCGTTCCTATGGGGGTAAAGAGGGTATTGTGTATGGAATAATTACTCAAACGAGAAGCATGGGATCTATTAACAAAAATATTTAACAACACTGTGGAACAATTCTAAACTAACAGATCTTGTTCTTGACTGATTATAAGTAAATTACGTAAATTACCCTTAAACTTGTTTTATTTGATAAAAACGGTATTTTCGATATTTTTACACAAAATTATTGATTGAAATCCAAAATTTTTTGAAAAGGGGACAGATGAGCCTTTAAAATGGTATACATAAGCATATGGTTCAAACTTACATCTTATGAATTTTCATCGGGTAAACTTAGAAGAGTTCAGCTATTCAGGTAAGTTCAGCTATTCTTAATTGAAAAATTTAATCAAAAACTATAAAATAAGTCATGACATTCTGAAAGTTCATTTTCTTGCGAAGAGATTGACACTTCGTTTGATCAAATCGGACAAAAATTACCGCAGTTATAATTTAAAGAGTCACACAGTCGAGTTATATTTTTTATATACATATGTCATCTTATCATCATATCTTATCTTATATATCATCTTATCTTGAACTTTCAGTTCAAAAACTTTCAAAAGTTTTGATGGATCTTGATTGTTAATAGCAAAATTTGTCAATTTCACGTTTGTACGACTACCAGAAGTTGGCTAATATTTGTGTTTTTTGCAAATATTATTATATCGCTTTGCACAACCATTCAAGAACAATCGAGATCCATCAAAAATTGACATATAATAAAATATAACATTTAACAATATATCGATTTGATCAAGTATCAATCTCTTCACAAGATAATGTACTTTCAGAATGTCATGACTTATTTCATATTTTTTAATTAAAGTTTGTTACTATGAACGTACAAACTTGAAAAAATATGAAAAAATTCCCATTTGTCAAGTTTACCTCATCAAACCCCATAGCATATTAAGATAAATAATATATATATGTATATCGTTTTAAAAGCCCATCCCTCTCCTTTCTAATAAGGTTTAAATATTGGACATTGGTTAAGAAATGTTTGCGTAATCAATAAATTTGTGCGTAAGGTCCAAGTTTTTGTCAAATAAAACAAGTTTGGAGAGTTCAAGAAATATAATAAAATATTTTTGAGTTCTACTCAGCAAAACTCACAAATTACATTATGTCATTAGCTGGGTGTATATTTATATGTATTTTAAATGAATATTAAATATTCCATCCAAGCTATTTTTTGACGCTATTTTCAAGTTTATCAAATATTTACACAAAACACTAATAATTTCAGCTACAAATGGTCAAATGATTTCCAATTTGCTGATCGAATATTTTTTTATATATTTTTCTAAGAATAGAATTATTCTCGTTTATACAGTATTACAATTGCGAACGTTAAGAAATAAAATTAAGAATCATTTTTCTGAAGAGTCATGCTAGTTTCTCTATAAAGCACACTCTAAAATACAACAATTTGATGATTTTTTTCATTCTCAATTTGAAAGAAAAAAACGCCATTAAGTGTATGTAATTGAAAACGAAATCATCATTTCATACTTGAAATATGATTTGTGAAGTCGCAAGTTTTTTTCCTCTAAAGTGGTTAACGAATATTAATGAGGAATCATACAATCATACTGCAATATCTTTAAACTGTCAAAAGAGGATTGAATGTGGAAGTTATTAAAGATCTCAACCATCACCGCCTATTATGATCTTTAAGGGTTTCTTTTTTAATCCTTTAAAATACAGCTTTCGCACCTTTTCATCTCTTTTAGAAATATTCAAATTTAAACGGATTATAAATATTTCAAATATTTGAAATCCCTATCGATAAAGGCAGGCTTAATTATTTTTTTAATTAGAAAAATCTCTCTTTGGGTTCTGAAGGCATTTACGTTTTGACTTGGTGGTTAAAAAGCCAGGATTGTGTTAAAAAATATTTCTTTTAATTATTTCTCAATTGCTACGATTTCAAAGCCAATTTCTAATTTATATAATGCGGAGCATAACAAAAGAACTCAATCTCTCAATTTTTAGTTTTTCGCCTCCATTTTAAACAGTTTGTTACTGTTACTTTTGCACCTTCCGATGTAAATTCATACTGTCCTAGCTCTTGCAGTATCGCACTTCCCCACTTCCATTTTACGTTAAGTTGCTTCATTATGGGTATCACATTATTTGAGTTCCAGAGATGTGTGTTGCTAATTATGCTGTTGTAGAATATTCTAATATAGGGAGGGTGATTTAAAAGTTTAAATTTAAAAATGCAATAAAATAAAAACGAATGTTGGCGTTCAAATGCTCAATTGTCTCTGGTTTGTCGGCATTGACACTTTTCTTTAACGGCGCCCTATAGAAAATAGTCCAACGGTGTCAAATCGCATCTTCCTGCCGGCCAATTGACGTCAACATTTTGGCTAATTAAACGGCCATCAAAAGTTTGTGGCAAGCTGTGCCATTCTGCTGAAAACAAACATCGTTCACATCATCGGGTACAAAAAAATCGACGTCTTTATTGGCCGTAATAGTTGTGCCGTGCTCATTTTCAATTAAATATGGACCAATGATGCCTCCGCTCCACAAGCTGAACCAAACAGTCACTTGTAATGGGTGCATTAGCTTCTATAACACCACATGTGTTTTCTGAGCCTCAAATACGGCAATTTCGCTTATTAACGTACCCACCAAGCTGGAAATGAGCCTCATCCGAAAAGATTCGTCGTGTAGTTGCCCAATAAATCCCAATGCAGTGGCGATAATATATTAAATTTTGTGGCAGAATATAATGACATAAACATTGCCAGATTCGAAATAACCGATAGTTCAAATTTAAGCCGATAGATGGCCCAGCTTTATAAGCCTCAGAAACATGTTGATGAATACTTGTAGATTTCTCGTGAGCGTATTCGATTCTAATCAGTTTGAATTTTTATTTTCAAAATTTAATCAATTAACAAGAAAACGTGGCAACTTACCCTACATCGATTTATCGATTTGGAACAATTTTCTTTCCAGAAGTTGTCCAGCTTACTGGCCATCTCGTTCACGGTATTTAATGCCCCTGGATTTTTTTTATGACATTATGTTAAGTCATTGAAGCATTGAAAGACATTATCACGCCACCATTGATGCCAAACGGTCAGATTTATTAGAATATTTAATCAAAAATAGTACTGAACAAATGGACCAGGTATGACAGAAATCATATTTATTGTCCCATTTCAAGTTCTCAATCTCTAAAAAGAAACGACACTATACGAATTCACAGGTACAAGTTTTTTCGAACAGCATTCTTAACTTTCATAGGCACATTCAGTCGATTGGGAAATTGTCATCATCGAGCATAAGATATCGTAGATTTAAGTTATTCCAGCATTTCGGCATGCACCTCAGCAGCCTGGCAATTGTAGTATTGCCTTCCAGGGCTGGAATTACAGCTGACTTATCTCTGCATGACATGATATGGGGCTTGGGATAACATGTGACAACATCTTGTTGACAACATTTTGCTTGGGAAAAAAAATATAATAAATGGACGGTATTTTACTCTATCGTGATGTTGAGATTTTTATCGTTGTTGAGAAGGTACGATTTTCTATGATGCCTTCGGGCCAAAAACCCCACCAAAGGTATAGCGGCAGTTTTTGAACTGCGTATGACTGTTCTCTATTCAAAATTCGGCAATTCAGTTTGCTGACACACCCATTGAGCCATAAATGAGCATTGTCCATTGTCTCTAGTTTATGGCTTCTTCGCAATACCTCTGACTTAAGAATACTCCACAGGAAAAAGTCTAACGGCATCAAATCGCTTGCTCGCGGTGGTCAATTCACATCACTAGAACGTAAGGTGACCATGACTTCAATTCGCTCGTGCAGAATCTAATGTTTCGTGAGATGTAATACCGTCCTGTTATATTCACAAATCTTTGGTGTCCAGATCATCCAATTCGGGGCAATAGAAGTTGGTAACTATCGATCTGCAGTGATAGCCTAGTACACGTCGGTCTTAAAGCAATGTGGACCAATGCTGCTGCCGGCTCAAAATCCACCCCCAATAGGGACTTTTTCGGGGTGCATTGTATGCTTTTGGATCTCATATGGACTGTTATAATCCCAAATTTAACACATTTGTTTGTTCACGTAACCATTCATCCAGAAATAGGCCTCTTCGCTGAAGATGATTTTTCGATTAACATTAGGGTTAGTTGCCTGCCTCTAGACGAATAATTGCAGTGTCAGAACAGCTCTATAATATATTCAGGGAACACAGGTCTTTGCCTATGGTCGTTTACCTCCAGTTCCTACGTCAGCTGAATTTTGTACGGGTGCTGATCCAAGTTACGATGCGAACTTTTCCAAACTGTGGTCTGCGAAAGGCCGAGTTCTTGAGAGCAAAGTTAAATAGACCTCCTAGGATTTTTCTACACACTCTCACGGACAGCGACGATCTTACACTCATTCTTTACAATCCTTAACAGAACCAATAGATTCGAATTTATCCACAACCTTGGGAATATTCTTCTCGATTGGATGATTATACATACATACCTACATACATACATAATTGATCATTAGAACCTTTCAGTCAGGATTACGGTTAATTTTATGCATAAGTAGCGGGACATACAGTTTATAGTCGACTCAGAACGACAGATTTTTGAGAAACCCTTCATGGTCATTTTATTTTCTCTCATTGTTTTTGCAAGAAATCTGCTGAGAGAAAGTCGCCGAAGAAATATTTTTTCGTGTTTCGTTTTGATGGAGATGTCTAACAGTACCTACGAGACTACGGCGACTTGGACGATTTGTTGCCCGAATTTCTTCTTATTTGCACGTGTTGTTGAATGCTTTATCCGTTGAAGGTGATTTGTCAACTAATTTCTCAAATGTAACTTCAACAAGATGACCTTTATCTACCGTTACAGTTTGAAAGTTCTTGTTGTAAGACCCTATATGTGAAATTTCACACAAAATTCGTTTTTTTTTCGTATCTAAAAAGAATTGTTGGAATTTTTATTAAATTTTAAGAAATAAATTAAATAAAATTTTTTTTTACTTTGATAAATTTATACATTTTTTTTTTTAATAATCATTATTATGAATTTTATATATTTTTTGTTGATTTATTGTTTATTTTATTTTCAAATTAATTTAGTATTTTTGTTTTATGTTATTGTTGTTGTTGGTGGTGTTTTTATTTCTCGTCTCCAATTAATTATTCATGCTTGAATATAATTAATTATGAATTTAAGAATACAACAAAAAAATACGAGTATATATGAAACCGGTAATGTATTACAGTAGAAGCTTGATTAATGCGCTACATAGAACATACAATATGATTTTTTTCAACACTATGATACGAAGGTAATGGAAGAAAAAGATAAGCCAAAGTCAGTTAAGAGAAAAATATCTGTATTCGATTTGATTTACTATTCTGTGTACCACTGTGTTAATATTTGCCGATTGGTTCCTTCTTCATTTCATTCACATTTCAAATTCTATATTTGATATTCTACTGTATATGTTTTTTTTTGCAATTTTTTTTAATTATTATTTTTAATAAATTATTATACAATGTATGCACATTAGATGATGAAATTGGTTTTTTTTTATTATTTTTAATTTTATTTGAGTTTTTTGCAAAAGTCGCTTCCATCATCAGTCGATAACACATCTCAAATATTGAAACTTTAAAACATTAATTACAAGCAGGATAGGCAAAACTGTTGGCGGTGATTACACGTGGGTGATTTCTCCCAGGTCAGACATCTCTAAGAAAAAGAAATGTGATAAAATATTACTTCGGCGACTGCCTCTCAACAGATTTCTGGCGAAAACTCTGTCCGATTAATTACACGGTGCGTCAGTCAAAATACACCCAGCTAATGTCATAGTATAAGTTGAGAGTTTTGTTGAGTAGAACTCAAAACTATTTTTTTATATTTCTCAAACCCTCCAAACTTGTTTTATTTGACAAAAACTGTTTTTTTTACTTTACGCACAAATTTATTTATGATGGGCCTTTAAAATGATATACATAAGCTTATAGTTCAAACTTACATGTTATGAGTTTTGATCGGGTAAACTTGGAATATATGATTTTTTTTATTCTTTTCTTCAAGTTGAGCTATTCTTAATTGCAAAATTTAAATAAAAAAATATAAAATAAGTGATGATATTCTGAAAGAGCATAATCTTGTGAAGAGATTGACACTTCGTTTGATCAAATCGGACAAAAATTACCGTAGTTATTATTTTAATAGTATTAATAGATTTATATTTAAATAGATTATGATAAATCATGCATGCATTCCGAAGCTATGTACGTATATCCAAGGCGAAAAATAGATGGGAAGAACATTGCTCAAGTTCATAGCTAAAATTCTGAAGACCGGTGATATCCCTATATAAGAAAACTTTTTAAGAACGCAATTCTAATTACAAATTCTATGAGATCCTCAGATCTACCAGTTATACAACAAATTGACCACCTAACTATTTCTGCCTCCGTACCTGTAGACAAGGACAGTAACATAAAATATGATTCACTGTTTCTTCTAAATCAGAACTATCACTGGTTCACTGAAGCGTATTGGTGTTTCGTTCCAACGACTTTGCTCCTGTCGTTACTTCTTAATTTGATCCAGATTTTGCATTAATGTTTACAATTCGATGCCAGCAACATCATAATGACGAGATACCCAGTATAATTTCTGGCTCGATTATGGACTACAAGTGGGCCTCAGTTGCATTGTCAGTTGCAGAAAATTATATTACCGACGGTAACTGTCAAACACAATTTAAAAATTTTAAGTAAAAAAAATTGTTTTGTCGGCTCCTACCACCGAACACAGTTCCTACAAATTTTTAGTTGCCAGGTGGCAACACAACTGAAGTTCAATTGCTGTTTATAACAGAGATCAGCAAAGAATCGTTTTTTTGCTACTCATAAGTACTTATGAAATTCTGAGTATGAATGAGTCAACAGTATTGAAATTCAACTACATACTCTGATTCATTCGTATGTACTCCCTATAACATTGATTTATAAGTACAGGTTGCAATGAGTATGAGTACAATGTTGACATCAAACTCATAACATTCGAAATATGTTTGATTAATACGCCTACTCATTCAGATTCATAAATTTAGAAAAATACTTATAATACTCATAAATGATTCGATTCATTTATCAAAATTTATAGTCAAAGTTTACATTTGTTGTTGCATTTACAAAAAAAAAGAAGAAAGAAAAAGACAAAGACAACAAGCAAAGCAAACACACAACCTTCTAGTGAGTATTGTAGTGTTCGTACGCGATTCATACTTATTATGTGATTCGTGTAAATGTTGAGTCATGGAGAGTCGAAGTAAACAACATCATGCGTATTGTTTAAGTATGAGTACGATGAGTGCTTCAAACTTTGAATATGAGTAGTATGAGTATGATATTAAAATAAGTATGTATGAATGCGTGTATCAGAAATTATGAGTATGATTCGAAATAACTCATCTTTTTAAATAAATAAATAAATGTTTCACTCGATTCAAAAACCTCTAATATTTGCGGCTGAAAACCACTACAACCCGCTAAATGAGTTAATGATTGCCTGCAATTAGGTCGATAGATAAAGACGTCGGATCCTATATATATATAATAGATTTGCTTCGTATTCATTTATATGCATTTCAGTATTGAATACACAGTATCCTGATTAAAATATTAAAATAATTGCTTTTGAAATATAAATAAAGGCTCACAGAGTAACTGCAAAACTTGAAGGAACTTCGTACATGGCGTCACATTATATTTATAATAAGAAAAAAAATATTTTTTTTTTGTTTTTTATGAAATACTTTTAAAGAAATTTTTATTAGCGATAAATTTATAGCTTACATCTTTATATACTAAATACATATTACATAGATACATATATTTTATATAATTTTTTTGTTTTTATTTGTTGTTTTTTTTTTATTTTAATATACTATATATAATGAATATAAATTATTTACTTTTTGTTTTTGTTTTTTATTTTCCTTACAATTTTATTTAAGTTTATAAACTTAAATTTGTAATTTCATTTGTTTTGTTATTAAATATTAAATTAAAATTAAAAATTTTTATATTTATTTATATTTATATTTCTTTTATTTTATTACGATTTATTATTTGCTTCTTTTAAATTTAGATTTAGATTTAAAAATTTTAAATTATTATTGTGTATAAAAAGTTACATGTGCTTTACATACAAGACCAGGCATGTAAAATTAATACAAAATAATTTGTTTTTATTTTAACATTTTATTTAATACGATCATATTAATTTTTTTTATTAAAAGAAAGAATTAATATGTTTCAAAAAAATTCATATTAAGTTTAAAATTATAATCATATTTATTATATACATACATACATATAAATATGTATGTACATATATATATGTACATATATAGAATAAAGTGTATGGTACTATTTAAAAAAAATGAAGATAAAAACCTTAAAGGACTACAAAAAAAATTTTATTTTTAATAAAATACAAATAAGACTTATTTTAATTTAAAATAGTACTTGGTACTATTTCAAATAAATGTATGTATACCAAGGGAAGGTATAGGGTTATTGTTGATAAGGGAGTAGTGGGCGGTGGAAAATATTACATTGTTTTCACCACCACTGTATAATAAGGAAGTGTCGTTATATTTAAAATTTTAATTTTTCGTTTTTCTTTCTTCGAATATTTAAAAAAAGTAATTGAAAAAATTTAAATGAATATAAAATATAGATGTACGTTAATATTTAAAAAAGAAATAAAATAAACTACATTACGGAAAAGAGTCAGTGCAGTGGGTAGAAAAGCATTTAATGTAACAGAAGTAACAGTTTAAGAGGAAAAAATTATCAAATATTTGAATATTGAACTGCAAGCAGTTATTTATTATTGTTTTGTTTTCAAATATTTAAGAATTTTTTCGAATTAATTTTTAAAAATTTATTTAAAAACTTTAGTGAAAGCAAATCGAAACATTTTTTGATAAGATTTTATGGCTGAATTAAGGAAGAATAAATATTTGTAATAAATAAATTTGCAAACTACAATCGAAATTCGAAGTTTATAAAGTTTGATATCCATCAAATACAAACTCATTTATTAGAAATGTTTATTCGATTTACATAAAACCAAGGCGAATTCATGGAGGTGGTGTTATAAGCCAATTGATTCTTTTTTACTTTTCTAAATTAAAATTCGAAAAACCTTTCGTTTGTATTCATTTTTTTTTTTGTTACTTTTTGGAATTTAAAACACACATACATTTCCGCAACAAGTTTACTTATTTTATATTTTTGTAAATACAGTGAGCGTCAAAAGAAACAGTACATTAAAAACAATATACATTAATAAATTACCGTTATTTTTATTTTAAAATTGTTTCCTTGCCAGTTTTTAAAATTGAAACAAATAAAAAATTACAAACAAAATTTATCCATAATGTATAGTTTCTTTTGACGCTCACTGCATATTTTCATAATTTATTTAGTTTTTTCAATTTAAACACAAAACAAAAAAGTAACAATCAAATGTCATTACATTTGCTAAAATGTAGACGTGAAAAAAGAAGCAAATTGAGCTATTATAACACTGTTACCACCTCCATGAATTCGCCGCGAATGAAGATTTTATTTTTAATATCAATTTCATTTATAATTTTTACTGTTATTATTTCTACGGTCCATATTTTTTCAAAATATTTCATCGATTTACACCAAAAAAAAAAAATTTTTTTTAATTTTTTTTGTTTTGTTGCTCTCGAAACATTTTAACCTGAGTTTTAAGACATTTTTTTTAGAAGGCTTTCTTTCTTTTTCTATGTCAACGGAATTTAGATTTCATGTTACAACAGTTTATCGAAACTTTTAGCAAAATTTTTAAAACCTTTTACAAAAAAAAAAAAAGTTACAAAACAAACAAAAAATTTTCGTTAAACTTAAAATTCAAATTTAATTTGGAATAATCTTGACAAAAGGCAATGTTATACACATCTTTACAGATTTTTAAAAAAGCAACTATTCCTCGAATTAACCTTTACTTAGACTATACAGTAACGGGGGAAAAGTAACAGGGATGATATTTTTATTTTCAATTTGATTTCAAATTTAACAATTTGCTCCAATGCAGAAAAGTTAGAACAGAGGAATTCCCCATGGAAAAAATAATAAAGGCTAGTTACTAAAATACATTACGTGACGTCATTACGTAACGATATCGAACTTCACTTTTTTACAAATAACGACCACAGGAAACTCAAATCATTTTCATATCGAAATCAATTTGTATGGATGTGCTGAGGTCTGTTACATCCGACGAAAGTGATAGGGTCCGCAAGAGAAACATTAGTCTGTTAAGAGATAGTCAAACAACTATACGTCTGACAAAGAAATAAACAAAGAAAAAAGAGGCTGTCAAGCACGACGACAGATTTTTGACGAACTGTAGTTTTTTTTACTCGTTTAGCGATGATCTGTTTTACAGGACATCAAGAAAAATTAAAGCTCTAGATATTTTTGAACAAGCTGCGGAATAAATTGTTTGTATTTGCTGAAGAAGAAATTCTTCGAAATAATGATACTAAACACTCCATCACTTTATCCAAATATTAAAATAAAATATGAATTTAAGGGTAATAGTTGACAAACTCAACAAAATTGAATTGAATTGAAATCCATAACAAATTGATACCTATAAACCTTTTGCAATGGGTGTCGTGTTGTACATACGACAGTAACTTGTTGCATCACAGCGGCTGTCGTCGAGTAAATACTGCAGTTACTTATTGGTCCATAGAGTCTGATGCCACATAGATACGGCAGTCATTTATTTGTTAATCGTTCACTTGCATTTTGTGTCGCGTCATCGTGAAAAGACACAAAGTGGGGTAAAGAGTTCTCCGACGCGAAAGAGTGGATCTCTACTGAAAGTAAATAAAAAATTTAAGAAAATCTGGAAACAAATTTAAACTTTCCCTAATATTTTTCCGACACTGTATGTACATATGTTTGCATGGTACGTACAAGCTTATTGTAGACATTCACCAATAAGATTTTGTAAAAAAAAAAAAAGAATTAATTTATAAAAGTTACTTTTTAAAAATCCTTTACATCTGATAAGAATCGTTGTAGAAAAATGCTTTTTTTTTTACAAAGAAAGAACAAAATCACATCAAGTAACAAATAATAATCACTGGGATTTAAAAAAAAAGTTTTTTTTTTCGTATCTTAAACGAATTGAAATTTTCAAGTAATCGTCATCAAATTCATACACGTTGACTATAGAAAGCTGGTTGTAAAAACAAAAAAAATGTCTGTTGTTGTAAAAGGGTTTCTTTTCTACCACAATTTTTTTTGTAATTTAATTTCTTTAATAATTAATGATTTGCTATTTAATCAAGAATATATTTGCAAAATATTTATATCATCTTTTCTGCTGTTTTGTATACAATTTTAATTATTATAATATGTTGTAATAATAATAAAAAAATTAATAAATAATAATAAAGAAAAGAAACAATTTCAAATTGTTTTTTTCCTTTTCTGTTTTTTTTTGCCTAAAAAACTATTACGATACGATTCCTATATTTGTTTTTTGTAAATGGGGGGTTTATATTTTTGCTGTTTTATTATTAATTATATAATTAATTATTTATTATATACTATATTTATAATTAAAATTATACAAAAATATTTTATAAAAGAATAAAATAAAATAAAATCGAATCAAATAGAAATAGAAATGGAAATATTAAACAACTTTAGGCCATTTACTGAATTATTGGCATATATAAGGCGGTTAATATTACGATTTCCTTTTAAATATTTATTTGAAATTTAAAAATTTAATTTAAAAAATATACATTTTATATGTGTATATATGTATGTATATATGTGTGTGTATATATAAATAGAGCAGAATAATAATTTCTTTTTGTTGTTGTTAAAAACAAAAGGTAAAAATAATAAAAATAATAATAATAATAAATAAGAATAAAAATAAAAATAAAAACAAACAAATAAAAAAAATTTTACAATTTAAAATTTGTGGTAATTGTTGAATTTGTTAATGATATTGTTAAACCTTGTTCAGCTTACTACGTTATTGTGGGAGGCTTTGAGTGATACTTGTTGTTGCTGTTGCTGTTGTTGTAGTGTTAGTGGTAGGGATTGTTGTTGTTGTTGTTGTTGCTGATTATGATTATTATAAGATTTGTGCTTTTTATTTGTATTGCTATTAGAAGAAGATTTCAGATTCGCACGATACTATTGTGTCTTATCTTTGCCAGCACCTCCAGCGGTAACACTTAGACCCAATAGATGATCACCGGTCAGCAGACCAGCTGCTGCAGCAGCACCCGGTTGATGAGCATAATTACGTATCTGATGCAGCGATATGAGTTGTGTGGGGAAGCCAGCGGCTGCAGCCGCATTTTGTTGATATATGTAGGCGGCAGCTGGTGGAGCACCTCTTTGTTGAGCTAAGGCAGCCGCCTGCAAGTGAGTTGGTGCTGTGGGAATGGGCGTAAAGGCTGACGTGGTTTTCACGTCGTAGGCGGAAGAGTTCACTACAACCATATTGTTGGGTGAATGGGCTTGTTGCTGCTGTTGTTGTTGCTGTTGCTGCTGCTGTTGTTGTTGATGGTGCTGCTGTGATGTCTGACGTATCACTAAATCCTCACCTTGTTCGTTGGGGCTCTGCGAATGATTAGGCGTATTGCCACTGGCCGCACTATCGCCGCCATTATTGCCATTACCAGCACCATTTACCAGTCGCTGATGATGTTGTATCAACTCCTGCTGTTGTTGCTGCTGTTGATGTTGCAGCGTTGTAAAATTATAACCATTTTGAGCGGCCTGCTGTTGTTGCGCTTGAGCCTGTTGTTGTTGTTGTATAGCTTCCGCTAAAGTGGCAGCATTTACTGCGCCATCGGCTCCCACTTTGGCCCAGTAGGCGGCATTCGCATCACTAGCCACGGCGGCGGCATTCATGACAACTTGACGTTGTAGGCTCAAACCTATACCGCCAGCCGGTACATGATGTTGGACATTGAGGTTGGCATGCCTTTGCTGCTGTTTTTCTGCTTTTTCCGCATGCTTCTGCAAATGTTTCTCCAGATATGTTTCTTGCGTATACGACTTACCACACAGATTGCATATGTGCGTCTTCAAATGTTTCGAATCCTTGTGTTTTGGTATGTGTTCGAGCAGAGTCAACTCATCGGTAAAGCATTTATAGCACGAGTTGCATTTGAAAGGTTTATCCGTTTGATGGCACCGCGAGTGTGATTGAAGATTGGAAAGTTGTGAAAAGGCCTTCGGACAGCCAGCATGGCGGCATTTATAGGGTTTGTCACCCGTATGCGTGCGTATGTGCTGTTGCAAATGTGACAATTGGGTAAATTTCCGTTGGCATATTTCGCAACGATATGGTTTAATGCCCAAATGTATGCGCGTATGCTGGGAGAGGTACGATGAATTGGCGAAAGACTTTGTGCAAGACGTACATTTGTAGGGCTTCGTTTCTCTGCCATCCGGCGACGTATGATTATGTGAACGATGGGACTTTTGCTGATGATGCTGTTGATCCACACTAGCATTCGGGTCGTACTGTAGTGGTAATTAATAAAAAAAAAAAGAAAAGAAAAAGCAGAGAAAATTAAGAATCGAGTTGATGGATTTACATTTTGTTAGGAAGGAAGTAAGGAGAGGAATAAACAATTGTTCAACGTTTCTGTAATGAATATTCACCTTTTGTTCTGGTTGCTCCGCCATGTTTGGTGTTGGTGGGGAATTTGGTGGACTGTAGGATTGTTTCAATTGCTGTTGTTGCTGCTGCTGTTGTTGCTGATGATGCTGTTGCTGTTGTTGTTGTTGTTGTTCGAGGGCCTGTTGTTGCTGCTGTTGTTGTTGATTTTCAACGACCAACTGTTGCTGATGCTGTTGTTGCTGCTGCTGCAAATTAACCCCAACTAAACCATTCTTTATTGAGTAATCCAAACGTCCAACATTCTGACGAAATTCATTGATATTAAACGGTTTATTATATTCATGCACCAGTTGGGCCGTACGTAGGTCAGCTGTGGTCAAATGACTCAGCGACGATAGAACGCCACGTTCATTCATTGAACGCAATTGATCAATGGTGGTGCGATGTAAATAATCGTTAGCTGACGTCGTTAAAGAAGGATACACAGTTGCGGCTGCTTGTAGGGCTGAAATATCAGCCATTAATGTGACTCTTTATGAAATTTAAACGGGGAGAGGAGGACTTAGATGCTTGAAGAAGAAGAAGAAGGACGTTTTCTTGGGAGACGTTTTTTTCTCTTTCTCATATAAATTATGCCGTGGTGGTAGAACTAAACTCGTATAACAATCAATGTTTCGCAGAGAAGTTTGTAATTTCAACTGTTTGCACTTTACCACTGAGTCGCATAAAAAAGCAATTTTTTTACCGCAAAAATCTAAAATTAAATACTAAATAATGAAAAAAATAGACGTTAATAAAGTTTAAATAAAATATTTCATTCACAAAAATATTAATGTTTAATACTGTAGTGAATAGAGCAGAGCTTAATCAACAATAAATAATTATTTTGCAATTTATGCGTAAAAATTTTTTTTATCTTTAATTTTTTCAATTTTTTTTGCAATAGGAAATCGAATTATTAACTTAAAAATGTAGAGCAAAAACTACATGAAATTGCAAGAAAAAAAAAAATAAATTAAATATTAAAAAAAAACTAGGCGCACTATGCCGAAAAAAAAAAATAAAAATTATTTAAATGCGAAAAAATAGTAACAATGCGATATTAAACGACAAATTGTTTCAGTATTTGTCTTTAGAAATAAAAATTTTTAATTTTTATTATAAAAAATTAAACTAACTAAAGAAGAAATGCATTTTTATTATAGATTATTCAAATGCCGAATTTCCCGCTTCAATGGAAATATTTCAAAACAATTTTGATGTGGATTTATAGATAATTAAAAAGGCTTTTAAACAATGTAAAGGGTGTTTTTTGTAGAGGTATAGAACTTTAAGTTGCAATAAAACAACGATGGATTATTAGATTGACATGAATTTTATTTATCCGAAAGATAATCTTGTGGCATTACATTTTAAATATGATTTCTGGCATATGACCGCCACGGCTGGCGCGGATGTAGTCCAATATGGACGTCCAATTTTCGATGACTTTTTCCAACATTTGTGGCCGTATATCGGCAATAATATGGCGAATGTTGTCTTCCAAATGGTCAAGCGTTTGTGGCTTTACCGCATAGACCAATGACTTTACATAGCCCCACAGAAAGTAGTCTAGCGGTGTTAAGTCACAAGATCTTGGAGGCCAATTCACAGGTCCAAAACGTGAAATTAGGCGGTCACCAAACGTGTCTTTCAATAAATCTATTGTGGCACGAGCTGTGTGACATGTTGCGCCGTCTTGTTGAAACCACATCTCCTGGACATCATGGTTATTCAATTCAGGAATGAAAAAGTTAGTAATCATGGCTCTATACCGATCACCAGCCCATAAAGCGCACCAAACAGTCAGTTTTTCTGGATGTAACGGTGTTTCCACATACACTTGAGGATTACCTTCACTCCAAATGCGGCAATTTTGTTTGTTGACGTAGCCATTCAACCAGAAGTGCGCTTCATCGCTAAACAAAATTCGCTTATGAAAATCGGGAACAACGGTAATCTCGTTTTGGGCCCATTCGACGAATCTACGCCTTACTTGATGATCGTTTGGCTTCAAATCTTGCACGAG
This sequence comes from Sarcophaga variegata, assembly GCA_932273835.1. Classification (NCBI taxonomy): domain Eukaryota; kingdom Metazoa; phylum Arthropoda; class Insecta; order Diptera; family Sarcophagidae; genus Sarcophaga; species Sarcophaga variegata. The sequence goes on from OW026359.1 coordinate 40,738,011, forward strand.
TTGAATTTTGCAAGCACGCAAACCAAGATCCTTCCGCAAAATCTTCCATAAAGTGGATGGACACAGATCCAATTCCTGTGCTCGATGGCGGATGGACTCATTCGGGTCTTCCTCAATGCTACGCTCTACAGCAGCAATAGCTTCTTCTGTACGCACCGTACAGCGTCTCTGGGAATGCGAGTTATAAATAAGAGTAAACGTGGTGCGAAAACGTTCCATGGTTAATCGAATTAACTGCTCTGATGGACGATTTTGTCGACGATAAAATGGACGTAGTGCGCGATACGTTTTCCGCACAGAACCATTATTTTCGAAATAAAATTGCACTATTTGCAAGCGTTGTTCAAGCGTGAGTCTATTCAAGATGAATTGCCAAACCAAACTGAGAATAAATCACTTGACAGCTGTTAAATCGGTCGCCATCTTGAAAAGTAATGCCAACTTAAAGTTCTATACCTCTATAAAAAACACCCAATATAATGCTTAGCATTTTGTATTTAATATTTTTAAAAATAAAAACGAAAAAGAAAATAAACGAATTTCATGCCAAACGCATAATTGGACAGTCAAATAAAAGGCTCTGTTTTACCACTTGGAACCAAAATCTATTGCTTTTATTACAGCATTGCATGCGTTTCATGTAGTTTACATTTACTCTCATATGTAAGGACTACAACACAACGATCGGAAGCCCGATGCGAAACGTAGTTTATCAATAATTGTTCAAAACTACTCCAAACAGCGACACAGGCCCCTGATCTCAATATTATTGAGCATATTTGGGAAAAACTTGTTCATAAGCTCTATAAATCGAGTATCAGCACAGTGGAGCAGTTGAAACAAGGAATTAGGCGAGAATGGAACAACATTGTCCACAAATTTTGGTGCTAATCTCGTTTAGTCGGTGCCTTGACGGTCTACAATCTTCACACCGTTATTTTATTCAGCCTGAATCGAATTACGGTACTCTACAGTGATGTTAAGACAACCCCCTAATTTCGTAGCTTACATTGAAATTAGTCGTTCTGTTTCCTACCATAATCAACGTCTAATTTCTTATCAATTGTTCCGTACCAGAGATCAGCTATGAGTATTCAAAAAGATGAGTAGATTCGAATCGTACTCCTAATTTCTGTTACTTATACGCATTCATACTTATTTTAATATCATACTCATACTACTCATATTCAAAGTTTGAAGTACTCATTGTACTCATACTTAACAATACGCATGACTCAACATTTACACGAATCACATAATAAGTAAGAATCGCGTACGAACACTACAATACTCACAAGAAGGTTGTGTGTTTGCTTTGCTTGTTGTCTTTGTCTTTTTCTTTCTTCTTTTTTTTTGGTAAATGCAACAACAACTGTAAACTTTGACTGTAAATTTTGATAAATGATTCGAATCACTCGAATCATTTATGAGTATAATAAGTATTTTTCTAAATTTATCAATCATATTTCGAATGTTATGAGTTTGATGTCAACGTTGTACTCATACTCATTGCAACTTGTACTTATAATACAATTTTGTAGTGAGTTCGAATGAATCAGAGTAGTTGAATTTCAATACTGATGACTCACTCATACTCGAAATTTCATGAGTACTTATGAATAGCGAAAAAACGATTCATTGCTGATCTCTGACCTGTACTCATGGTATGGACAGCATTCATTATAGACAATTTAGAAATACTTTCTCTTACCCAACTCCAAACATTTAAACCGATAAATTCCTGTAGCAATTTTTTCTTCATAATTTGCATGATTAAATCGAAGTTAATTTAAAATAACCGATCAATCACATTCATATTTGTGGAACTTTAGTATCTTCCATCATAAAATTTTGCTCATCATAAAAATTGCTAAACGATTTTTATTCTAGTTTTCGACGCAATTATTACTGAAGTTTAACTTAAAATATCTTCTCTATAATTATAGCTTAAAACACACTCACACACATGCACGCACACAATAAAAAGTTACATGTAAGTTTTCCTTCTTCTTTCGATAAATTAAGCGCCGATAAATGCGACAAGAATTATTATTGTTTTAATATTAATTTAACACACTTAAAAATAATATTCGAAAAAAAAAACGTTTTTTCTTGCGGCATCTGCAAAATAAAATAAAAAATGGCAACATGGAAAATATTCTGGATATTCCTGTGTTGTTATTAAAGCTTTATAAAATTCAACGTCAGCTTTTTGCGTTTTTATGTGTTTATGAATGACAAAGTTTTAGTTATCAGTTGCCAAAAATAGAAAACTAAAATATTACAGATGACAACTGACAAACAAAATATTTAAAAATTATATTTCGACAACTACAGATTTGTGCTTGCCGCCTGAAAGAATAACTGAAGTTCAATTGCTGTCTTTAAACACATACTAGTTGCCGTAGCTTAGTGGATAGCGTGTCGGCTAAAGAGAAGAAAACTCGTGAGTTCTTAAACTTCAGTTCTGACATCTCGACAAAAAAAAAAAGTGAAAACAAAAATATTTCCTCTGGCGATCTACTTTAAAAAGCTTTTCAAATCGGCGACGCTTGAAAACGTGCACAAAATTAACACACACGACAGGTGGTGGGGTTCAAACCCCAGGTTAGATATCTACAACAAAAGCAAATAAGAAAAAATAGTTCTTCGGCGACTTCCTTTCAGCAGATTTCTGGCAAAAACTCTGAGAGTAAATGAAATTGGCATTAAAAGTTTATCAAAAATTTGTCGGTCAACGCACGCAACATAGTGGTGTAAGAAACTAGGTCGTAATTCTGACTAAAGGGTTGCAATGAACAGTTATGTATGTATGTATGTTATGTATTCGGTGTCAGCCTTCAGGTGTATTTGAAACGCATTAACGCTATAAAGTTTCTATGCGTGTGTTCGTTTTCATCGTCATAAAATCTATATGTTCAGTTAAACGGTTCCTATTCCGGTGATTCGTATGGCTGGTTACTATACTATGTAAGTCTGCTTCTGAATAGTCTAGAGCATGAGTATAAATTGTATCAAAATCGTCTGACAAAAGAAAAATCTCTACATCCCGCTATATTACTTTTTTCTACGGGCATACCTTTCAAAATTCCTCTCCCCAGTCCACAGCAAGTTTCTGTCCCGATCAGGTGTGTGAAAAGTACGTCCTGCCAAGTTTTATTGTTTGTTCACAGGACCTCGGATGTAGCAAAGGAGGACTTTGTTCCTTTTGTCCATGCAAATTCATCTTGACCAGACATAATTGTATACTAATCTCGAGTTGACCTCATAGTACCCGAGAACTCCGTTGTCGGCCTTACTGCCAGTTATTATTGTTAACTCCCGTTTCCAGTACCTCATATTCATTTTGAATTGAGCACATCTTTGAGGTTTCTCTATGGCTTCAGAAAAAACTCTATGGGAAGGTCAAGTACCCTTGTGAGAAACAACAGTACTTAATGATCAAAGCTTCCCCTCATCACAATTAAAATTAATTTTCACAGGATGTTGTTTATAGGGAACGACAGATGGCAACTCTATCATCCTAGAATCTGCTACAGTGGACTTATCACTTGTTTTTCTCGAAAAACTTAATTAATGAAACTGGAACCATGTAAAGCAAAAAAGTAATAATAAGGACATGGCTCGTGTAATTCGTAATAAGAAAGAAAATTGTTGCTACTGAAATATTCATATAAGACGAAAACAAATTGTGAATAAAAGTGTGTTATCAGAATGATGACAACCACGCTCGAGCCATTTAGTGTTTGTGAAAGCATCGCACTGTTACGGATCCATAATTGAAACAACATCGGCCAGACAATTAATAAGTATTCTACACAGAAATCCTTGCCTTGTGTAGAAAACTTACAACAATCGCAAACTTATTGAAACTTCAGCAACAGTTATAATGCGGAAGACATTTGGTTTGTTTGGTTTGACGCTAAGCAGAGTCAATGTCAAATACAATCGATACAGTAGCTTATCGGAATACATATCGTTCCACTGCAGGACCACGGCTAGAAAAATTATATTAAATTTGTCCAAATTTTAAAGTTGTAGTTACGGTTTCCGTCGATTGCTTAAACTTCAACTTTCGTTTCTAAAGGTGAAGTCCGGGTTAGTAAACGGTTGGTCATCGACGACCAACATGATCCTACAAGAACAATTTATAAGTAAAGTGGAAAATCGAAACGTGTGAAGCAAGCAACCAACTTGTTTATTCAACTCAGTTGCACAACTAATTGCAATGTGCAGAGGCCGCATAAAACAATTTTGGTTCTAAATTGTAAACGATTTGATTCTTCCAACATTTTCTAAAATCCCACTGGAATTGTAATGTAAATTTTAATTATAAAATTAATCATAATTTGGCAACACTAACTAATAATCCTACAAATTAAGCTCTTTTCCAAATAAACAACAAAATTTTAAGAGTCCTATTCTCTTATAAAATAACAGAACTTCACATGAATGACATGTGAGTACTAATGTATTAAAATACAATAACAAAAGAATGCACACGATTTTATTTACACACACACACAAAAATATGTGGAAAAAATCGAAAATATAAACAAACCGCACAAAATCACAGAAAAAAGAAATGGAAAATAAAAATAAGATTATCGCTACAAAAAAATATTTTTATTTTATTATATTTTTTTGTTTTTTATTTCTAACAAGCCGGCTGACTGACAGGCTGGGCTGGCTGGCTGGTTGACCACAACAATGCACACACAACATAGAAATCATGAACACAATGATAAGAGAGTGAAAGAGAAAGAAAATATAACAGCGAAAATAAATTATAACAATAGTCGCATGCCAAATTTGTTGGTGTTTCCCTGCTTTGTTCGCTTTTTTGCGTTCACATATTTCACCATTAAATAAGAATTGCAAACAGAAAAAAAGTGAAAAACAACAACTGCAAAAAAAAACAGAATACACACAAGTAAAAAAAAACAGAGTCGAAATACAAAAAAACACCCTATAACCGAAGAGAGAAAAAATCATTGATTGTTGAGTTTTAATTGATACGTGCGAGTGAGTGTTTGTTTTCTTTTTTATGTGTTTAATGTGCACGAGTATGTTGAATAAATAGCGTGTATGTGTGCGTGGATAATGTGTATTTTTGTTATTGGTTTACTTGTGGTTTTTCTTTTTTTGCCAGAGTAAATCAAAACATTTATTATCTGTGCAAAAAGACAAAAAAAGTACAGCAAAAACAAAAAAATATAGGTATAAAATAAAAGAAAACATTATAAAAAGGCATAATGTGTATTTCATTCGTGTTATATTCGTTTTTTTCCTTTTTTGTTTTGTTTAAATTGTCGTGTGGCAAAAGATCTTAATTTATGACCTGCAATAAAATTAGATTTTTTTTGTGTTTGCTTTTGGGGCTTTTTTGTATCTTTTCTTCTTTACGATTTTAAATACAACAAATACTAACGTGAAAAGAAAGAACAAGAAATCTAAAAAGAGACTAGAAATGATAGATTCATTGGGCTGTCGAAACAAAAAAGCAACAAAAGAAATCTAATAAAATAAAAAACATAATAAAAAGTGGACAATAAATAAAATCAAATGAATGAATAAATATGTAGTTTTTTTATCAATTCATTAATAGCAATAATATTGTTAATGTATTAATTAATAAAAACATCTAATTTTATATGCAAATTCAACAAAATCCTTTTTTAATAGGTATAAACTTCTTTTAATTTTAAATCTTTTAAATTTTTTTTTCGTTTTTTTTTTTGCTTATTTAAATCGTCTTTTATTACATTCTTTAATTTTTATTTGCAGCAGTGCCTTTTTAATCAAAATCATTAAAAGAAATTTCTTTTTTTTTCGTCGTTTCTATTATTCATGCCTCTTTTTCCTCGTCGTTTTTTCGTTTTTTATTTATTCAATGAGCAAACTGTATGTGTATAAAAAATGTTATACATACAAAAAAACTTGTCAGTAATATTAAAAAACAACAACATGAAAAAATCGAAAAAAAAAACGAAGTATGAAATAAGAAAAAAAAGAGAAGAGTATTTTAAACATATTGAGAGTGCGGGAGTCTCTTTTTTCTGTTTCGTGCCTTACAATTTGCGCGCGGTTAAGCAGAAATATGCATGTGTGTACAATTTTCTATAGGCATATGTAAACAAAGTAAAATTTCGCTTAAAATAAAAAAGAAAATAACCCGTAAAAAATTAACGGCAGCACAATAAATAAGAGTTGCCAAGGCTTCATTTAAAAGTAATGTAAAGTATAGTATGATATGCATAAAACAGAAAATAGTTTATAACGTGTCGATCGATTAAAATTTCATTCAGTACAAATCGAAATCTTTTTGTTATCACTTTAATTGCAGTTCCATTTTGATTGTTGCATTTAGATCCGAGATATTAAGGGCAAAAAAAAAGGTATAATAGATGATGATATCATCCTAGTAACTGAGAATATGCAGCCCCTACACGTTGCGATTACTTGTACAAGTTGAATCAACGGTTGGTCGTCTACTTGTTTCTTTTTTTCAGCCAAATTTATTTATAAATTGTATCATCGGTTTTTTCGGCGGTTGAACGAAAATCAAAATTTTTTGATCTTAAAACAACCGAAATATAAGAATTATTTGTGCACAATTATAAAATTGTACAATCACGCGCAACGTATAGGGACCGCATTAGTAAAATTTCTAATAATAAGACTGCATAATTGAAATTTTAATAAAAACGCTTAAAAATTGCACAAATTGGCCAGACAATTTCATAACATTAAATTTTGCCAAATTAAGATAAAATATTTGCAGGTTCCGTTTCGCCGTTAACCATATTTTTATCGACGTTTTAAAAGATTTTAAAATAAATATATAAACGTCCGTTTTACTCAAAGAATTAGTTCAAAGATTATTTTATTCCGAGAATTTCCGTTTATCAAAACTCACCATTAACCACTATCAACGTCGTTATCAATTTTGCCGCTGTTTGTACAATCTTTTCTTTTTTTTAAGTCTTTTAGAATCGGTCACTAGTTTTATTATTATTTTATTTATTTAAATAACTTATTACTGAAAATGTACTGCTTTTATGTATTTAATTTATAAAGTTATATTTTGTTTCAAAATATTTGGAATACGGTTTTAATATTCTACCGAAAAACAAGTCATTTAAATGACTATATATATATATATATATATGTAAATATATTAAGAAAAAGAAAACAGTGATTTGCATTAACCGGCAGTATTGTCATGATTTGCGATTATAAAAACATTAAGACAATAAAATTAATTTTTCATTTATGTTTTCCCCTGTAGAGAATACTGCCACCTTGTCAATAATTTAGTAAAATATGTATAATTTTATATAGACATTAATATACAGTCAGAGACTAGAGTTTAAATACACATTGGAAATATTTAAACTTGTGTCCATTTTATTGAATTTATTAATTAAATATCAATTAAAATACAATTTCAAATTATTTTATAATAGTAAGAGCTGAATAACATAGATCTTACGCCTAATAGTGTAACACACTACCCAGTTACATTATAACTGAATTCATTTTATCAATGATAACCAATAAAACTGCATAATAGAAATTTTTAACTGACTGTATATTCAGTTATATACAGCTAAAGCTTGGCTTTGACACAAAATGTCTGTCCCGAACAAATACTATTTAAAAAAAAAATACATAAATTGCATCGGTGTTGCTTTTTATAGAAATATAGATAGATATTCAGAACCATAGTTAAAGCAATTTTATTGAAATTTAAGGACTTTTTTGTTTGCAAAATTAATAGCCACCTAATGATTATTTTAAGCAATTATTGTTATTATATTTTTAACTGTTATTCAAACGTCAAATTAAATCGTAAAATAAATTTTCTCAGTTTAGTTTTTCATTTTTAACTTTTTTTCGGGAAAAAATTGATTTACTTCATATAGATTTTTTATGGTCCCTTATTTCATATTAATAATTTGACTAAAAGAAATATTTTAATTAAATTTTCTTTAAATTGAATTAGACGGATGTTACTGATGAAAATTGCCGTGGATGAGTTAAATTAATACCTACGGATTGTATATTTATATCACAATAATGAATATTTTATTAATTTATTATTATCACGAGTATTTATATATATATAACTATAAAAAAATATTAAGGTAGGGCACAAGAGAAGAATAGTATACATGAACCTTAGATTTTTATCTCTACTTTTTGACTGAGTTGTGGATTGAGAGAGTCTGATATGCTGAAGAAAGTTCTAAGCCAGTTTTATGTTATGACAAGGAAGTACTAGGGACACAATATCAGAATTTTAGGAAAAACTGACCTTATAGTTCACTAAAGCGCATTCCCCTATAATAATGTTAAAACAATATATTTTAATAAGTTACTGTCATTAATATGAATTTACGTCTTCTTCTGTAGGTGATCTAGTGTCTCCAAATAGACAACTGAAACAACGGATCGAGCACAAAAACCATCTTTTCCGTCACGGTTTATAAATAGAAATCTTAAATGGAAAGCAAATTAAATAAAGTATATTTCTTGGACTGCTATAACGAAACAAGTCAATACTTAAAAATAAACGGGATTCAACGAATATCTCCTCAACATTCACCCAATAAACCAACAATTACGGATAATATATTATTCTACTAAAATAAAAGAATATAAATGACATAACAGAGGGTAGTATGCAAAGTCACAAAAGTTTAAAAAAATTGATATAAAATCCATAGTTACAATAGTTTTTAACAAAACATTGGTTTTTGGATAAAAAGTTAATTATTTCCTTCATGAAAAACTACCTACTTCTTAAGAAACCCTTATTTAATTTCCCATTTATTTGCAAATGATAATAAATAATATCTCTTTTCATTTCGAATCAAATTCTTTTTTTTTTATTAATTCACTTAATTTTTAATTTTAATACAAATGATTTTTTTTCTCATTTTATGTCAAAGTAAATAACCATAAATTTTGTTAGGAGCCTGGTAACCCTATAAGCATAAATGAGCGCGATTTCAACAGCACAGTAAAAACCGAACAGCAAAAACAAAAACTATCTGCAAAAAATTTTTCCCTAAGCTCCCTCGCAAATGCACACAAACACAAAAAATACACTGCAAATAAACAATCACACACACTCTGCACACAAGCAGCAAAAAACACGAACAAAAACGACGAAAACAACAAACAGAGGTGGACAAAAGACGTTAAACAGACAACAGAGGCGCTAACTATGTTGGAAGTAGTGTGAGAGAAGCAAAAAAAATATAATAAAAAAGACGAAAAAATCTACTCATAAAAAAGAAAGAATAATAAAAAGATAATAAAAGAAAAACCTCGCATATAAAAAATGGAAATAAAACACGAACAGAAAAAAATGAAATGAGAAAACGTGAATTAAAAAAATGGAAATTAAATTAGGTTTTATGAGGAGGAGAAAAGGGACAGAAAAAACATACAATTGTTAGAAGAGGTAAATAACACGAAACAATAAAATAAAAAAAATCATTTGAATATGAATAATTCAAAGATTGTGATGTTTTTTTTTATTAAAATAAATAAAAACTAATAAAAAATAGCAGAATAAATACAAAAGAAATGTTTGTAAACAAATGGAAAATATTTGGGAAATTAGGAAAAAATGAATAAAAAACAAACTTACCAATTGGAAAACGATTATTGGCAGAGTTTTGGCTTTTTATTTAATGTTGCGGGGATATTTCTAACACGTGTTCTAATTACTTTAGAGGAGGTGATCAAGGCGAGTCAATCCAAAAATATGCAAAATTTCTTATTTCTATTATAATTTTCCAGCAGCAGGTACTAAAATTATCAGAATTTTCTTTAAAGTTGTTTTTTATTGATTTTTTTCTTTTCGTTTTACACTTTAAAAACTTAGGCTGGTTTAAGGTAGTTGTTGTTGTTGCCTATAATTTGGGCATTAAATTTTTTTTAATCCTCTTCTGACAATAGTTGCCGTAATTTTTTTTTTTTTATTTTAAGTAAATCGCACTCTCGTTTAATTAAACAATATTTTTCATTCATGCACACACATGCTTTATTTACTATCACTTCATTATAAACTTTTTATACTTTTTTATAATTTGCGCTTTTTTTTCGTTTTTAGCATTAAATTTTATTGAACAACAAAAAAAATTCGTCACTTGCAAAATCTTTTTTTCATTCTTTTCGATTTTTTTATTGCGCCTCCTTCTTCGGGTTTTCTTTATTTTTTTTTTTTCGACACAAAAAACGACAACGATTTCAAAAAGCAGGCACAGGCAAAACACACAAAAAAATGGCCGCGCACCAAAAAAATTTATACACTTGATTTAATTTTGTATATAAAAAAATTAATTTTTAATTCTTTTTTTGTTTTTGGTTTTTATTTCCTTTTTTTCTGTTTTTCCTAAACTTTAAATTTCACCAATTGACTTTTTGTACTTATTTTGTAAATAAATCTTGTATCTTTTTTTGTTTTTTTAATTTCCCAAGAAAACTTTTTATTCTTTTTTTTACAAAAACATAGAGGTTTTTTGTTTCTTACTGGCGTTTGTCCGTCCGTTGCTTACAAATTAATTCAATTCAATAATGTTCACCACGGCATAGCAAAAACTTAACTGTCAGCAGAGTAGCAACAAAAAAAATCTTTTGAAGAGTAATTGAATTTTTTTTTCCCTACAACGAATTTCTCTCACTCTCAGTAACTGCTGCGCAACAATTGCCAAACAAGGACAGGGAGAATGTTACTGTTCATTCATAAGCTGTGCGTTAATAGAGTATGACCCTATGGCTTAATAAAAATTCTCAATTGGTTTTTGTTCTCTTTTAATTCTTCTTTAACAATGTTTTATTGTAGTATCTTTTAGTTCTTTTTTTCCAATATTGTTATTTTTGTTGTTGTTGATGGCATGCTCAGATTTTTTTAGTCATTCGTTATGTTTACGTTTTTTATATTGTTTCGTGTGTGTTTTTTATTACAAGCAGTGTTACCGAGTTATCACAATAGCATCGAAATTTGTGCATTTTGTTTAAGATTTTATTAGAGAAATGATTTGGAATCCTACTGAACTTTGTTCATAAACAAATTACATTAAAATTGAAATGTATTGCACAACATTTAATGAAAACAAAAATTCGAATAATAAGCGATTACAGAAATACAAATTAATCATCGAGTAGTATTCAAATATAACTGAGGAGCGATTGATTGTTGAGGGGATGTTGCCTAAAGAAATATTTTTTTATATTTCGTTTTGTTCGAGTTATGAGAATTGAGGTTTGAATGCACGATTTGTCTGTAATTAAAACTTTATTTATCATTGGCTTAATGAGACCATTGAGATCGAATTATGTATTCCTTTCTTAGGAAATGGATTGCTACTTTGAAAATAATTCAATCAAATTTAGAAACCATTTACTTTCCCTATTGGTAAAAGCTAATAGCCATAGCAATAGTCAAGAAATTGTCCTGACTACTTGTGGGCGATTGCTTCATGTCTTCACACTGTGTTCAATTATAGAATTAATTCAAAAATTTTAACTGTAGGGGCTTTCAATACACAAAGCAGAAAACACTTCTAAGCGCCGCGAATTCTTATTTGACCTTTATATCGATCTGCCAGTAGTAACTACCAATTTTGTTAACTGTATGCAATTGTCAATTAGAGTTTTCTACGTTAAATTTGTATGGATTCATCTATTAAACTATTTTTGCATTCAGGCCGCAATCATTTGATGCCAAATGGTATTTGTTCTTTAATGGTCGGATTCGATTCTTTCAACTATTTTGTATACACTTCAGACAATTAATTTTCTCAAAAAGAGCGCATATATTTAACATCAAAATAATTGAAATGGTTCTAGCCGCCTAGTCCTGCGTTTTCGTCTTAACGAATAAAGAAAAAAAAACTTTAAAATACATATTTTTGTTTTTTTTCTGGATAAAAATAGACAAACAATTTGAAAATATCAAACAGAAGTTACATTACGCCTGACTCAAGTTGTTTATCAATCATTTCAGGTTAACAGCTCATATAGGACCAATTTGAAAGCGCGTAAAAAGAACTTTTTTTAACCAATGGCAACACTGAGTGATAGACAGCGCATTTTTTATAGGAGTATTGTTTTTTGCATGTTGTTTTTGTTTATCCAATTGGCAACCCTTTCTCAGTTGTTTTTTTTCTACGAACATAAAGAGCAAATAAGCAACAACAACAATAACAACAAAGTATATGGAGAGGGAGCAAAAAACATGTAAAGTAGTTTTTTGTGTATAACTTTTTTTAGGTAGAAATAGATGTGTGTTTGTTTGTTGAGCGTGCGAGTATGATAAAGTGGAGGCTGCTCTGCTTACGTTCACCGGTCTTTTTTATATTCTTATTAAAAATTTGGTTGATTTTTTATTTCTGTACTGCTTTAATACATGCAACATACACACATCTGTACATACATAAACCATTAAACTACTTACTTTACTTCTAGCTTACACTCCTTTTTTGAGAATGTGTGTGTTTGTATATTTTGAATTAAAATTCAATTTTTTTAGCCTCTGTATGTGATTTCATTCGCTAAGTTTTATTCCGGTTTTTTTGTGTACAAACGATTTAGGTTTTTCGTTGTTGTTGCTGTTGTTGTTTAATATTGGTTTTCTTTTTTGACACAATTTGTTTGTTTGTTGTCATGTTTATTTTATGTACGTTGGTTATTGTTGTTTTTTAACGATCTTACTATTTTTTGTAAAGTTAAAAAGTGAAAGAGAAAGAAAATAAGGAACAAGGGAAAAAATTGATTGAATGCAAATTTTGGAGCAATTTTTTTTCAGTTTACATACAACATATTCGAAGAAAAACGTCAATAATTTTTTATTCATTAAAATAACAAAACAATAATTATCACCACCCATCACATTTTTATTTTAATGTAAAATATATTTTTTTTATTTATTTAATATTTTACATTTATCATTGTATTTCTTACAAGTAATTTCGTAGAATTCCTAAAAACGCTTAATTATTGCTAATTTGTCTGGCATCACCCAGATCAGCATAAAATTCTATCTCAGTAGCTAGCAGTGTTGCCGTCCTTGGTTATTTTCTATCTAAAACTGGTTATATTATTGTTTAATTTCTGCCTTTTGGTTATTCTTTTTGTTGTCAAAAATGTATTTTAATTACTTCAGTTTTTTTTCCTTCATCGTTTGCAAAAATAATTCCTACATCCTTTTATCTTGTCCTGAAGGTCTTGTCTTGAAGGTCCTTATAGTTTAAAAAGAAGGCGATGTGTGTTGTTTGTTATGTGTGGAGGATGGTGTGTCGTCTGTCTGTGTACGTGTGTTCGTCGGTCGGGTGAGGAAAGGAATTTTGTTGGTTGGTTGCTTATTCGCGTTTGAACTTAACCCCAAAATACTGTGGTGAGTTTCTATCTAACTTGGCGAATTTATTCGATATGGAGAGCTTTCAGGGTGGTGAGTTTTTGCAAAGTGTGGTGAATTTGTCCGATGTGGTGAAAAATTAAAATTCACCAAAGTACCGCTATTTGAAATATGTACTGAATTACCATATATCACTGCACTATCAGTGGTGAATTAATGAATAGCTGGAATGAAATAAATAATTTATTCTAGTGATATAAGTAATTTCCACCTCCATTAGCGGAACCATTGGGTTACCGACGTGTCGATACTATCATTTTACACTGCGTTAACAACGGTTTGGTTCGTGTTTGGATTAAGAATAATTAATCCCGATTTGCGAAACACTGAATAAAAGAAGTACGTACTGTTGCCATTTTGTCAGTGAATTCTATCTATAATTCGAAAAAATTAAAAAATATTGTGTAATGCATAAAAAATAACTAATTATTCAAAGACAGAGTCTTTGAGAGAGAATCAAAATGATATATTTTCTTAATCAATTTCAATGGATCATGCAGTGGTAACTTTTTCGTTTCTACTGTAATTCTCGTAACCGTGGCAATCCTTTTCTGGTGCTAAATTTCGTTTTACCCTTTTTAAAACAATCACGATATAGTGATAACACAACACACAAGAATATTATACTTGCTGGCAGTTCATAGAATGGTTGTTGACTGTAATAAAAATTCTTTTCAAAGTGTACGTACTAAATTAGTCAACAACAGGGTAATTCAAGTAAGTACTAATTTTATATACTTGGAATCTGTGTGGCGTTCAGGGAGACAATATAGTGAAACAATACATGTATAAAGAGGTTGAGTGCAGTACAACTGTAGTACATACATATATAATTCGTCATTACTATCCTTCAGTCAGGATTACGACCTAGTTTCTCACACCACTTATATTGTCTTAAGTTTATGCATGAGTGGCGAGATCTACAGCTTAAAGTCGACTCCGAATGACAGATTTTTTGAGATTTTCACGGCAATTTTATTTATTCTCAGAGTTTGTGCCACATATCTGCCGAGAGGAAGTCGCCCAAAAAATACTTTTTCATATTGGAAATGTCTGAACTGGCGTTTGAGCCGTGGGCTCACGTCTAATAAGCTAACACACTACCTACTAGACTACTAGAAGCAGTACAACAATTACAAAATAATTCTTTTTTATTGAGTTGAACGAATGGTTTACCCAGAAAATTAATGCAAGGAAAGGGGTTCCCGGAGCTTTAGGCGATTGATGTGTGATTTTCTTCTCTTATTGACGGAGGAGGCTGCTGACAGAAAAATCTTCTTGACCATCAACCCCATGTGGATTAAGATCACGTGACAAATTCAAAAGAATGTGTAATCAATTTCTGGCTCAATTGCACCACATATTGCCTCTTAAACTATTCGATTATTGTAGTATTTCATTCAGGCTGAAGTAAGGGCTAGAAAGAAAGATAAACGATGAACAAATTCTCAATGGAACATAAAACGGAGATTGTGGTTGCGTGGTTGCTTTCATTTCTCAATGAAACATTAAGAGAATGTTTGTACCACATCGGAGATTGTGGTTCCTTGTATCCAGAGAAGATAGCAAGCCAGTCATGGGTTCATTAGTGTTCGTGGAGACGAGGTCAGAGTAAAAGCTTACCTGACACATTTGGGAAAGGATGGTATAACACAACTAATTCGAGCAGAATTTGTAATTGGCAGACCTATCTTGAGGGACTGAAATAAATAATTTCACAAAGACTTCAAATATTCGCAAAGGAAAAATGGAAAAAAGAATCACGAAATGAAATGTAGAGAAAATTGTATCAAACAAAATAGATTTTATTTCTAAGGTAAACAAAAATAGGCAGCAATCGGTGAAGAACAACTTGTTCACTATATAGATACGGCTATTGACAAGGTGGTTAACAGAATGGAGCGTACTTTCGTTATTTCTTTAAGGAGAAGGACTCGATAAATGCGAGAATTCGACAATGTTGGCAGTTAAATGGATCAGTTCTGAGGTTTGGACCCGTTGCAAAAAGGTCAGTTAGGTGGTTACCATAACTTTCCTATGTTGATGAAAATGGAGAACTTATAAAGAGATCTCTGCATGCCTTCAGATACATACACAGATTTGAGAGGTAAGGCAGATATAATTGCACACTTTGCAAAAGGCCAGCAGAAAATGGAAGAACTAAATGGCTAGCTTGACAAAAAAAAGCTTTGAAGTCAATCATGGTTTATTTGATCCGCCTAGAAAGTTTTTTGAGATTCTCGGTATCTAAGTCAGACACAGAGTAACGATGGGAAAATGAACCTAATTTGTATACACATAACATAATTGGCCATTACAACCTTTCAGTCAGGATTACGACCAAGTTTCTGACACCATTTATGTTGTGTGCGTTAATTTTATACGTGAGTGGCGGGATCTACAGTTTAACGTCGACTCCGAAGGACAGATTTTTAAGAAACTATTCATGGCAATTTTATTTACTCTTAGAGTTTTTGTCAGAAATCTGTTGAGAGGAAGTGGCCGAAGAAATATTTTTTTTCGTATTTTTGTTTTTTGATGTCTGACCTGGGGTTTGAACTCGGGCCTTACGTCTAATAAGCCAACACACTACCTACTAGACTACTTCAATTTGTGTACAGATAAAGCAAATCCGACCACTTATGGATATATTGAGGACAACACGGGTTGTTGCCAATTTATCTAGAATTCAACTTAGGAACCTCATAATGGAACACTGTCCCCTCGGCATTCGAACGCAAAGGTTAAAAACACCTCAAAACAACTTCTGCTGGAGCTTTAATGACGACTGCGGGCTATTTGGCAATTGGAGATGAAAAATTTTTGGTTTTCGAGATTTTTGGCGATATGGAAATTGTAATTAATATTGCCGTTTAGCTAAGTCATAAACCATGGGAGGGGGTATTTTTTATTTACGGAGTTCATTTTAGAAATGCTAAGGATTCGTAAAACTGTTGAAAAAATTTTCTTAGTAAAAAATTCTATATTTTGAGACATATCACAATAAGGGATTCATACAAATGTAAAGAGTCGCCGTAGTCTAGTAGACAGTGTGTTGGCTTATTAAACGTAAGGCCACGGTACAAACTCCAGGTCAGATATCAAAACGAAATATGAAAAAATATTTCTTCGGCGACTTCCTCTCAGCAGATTTCCGGCAAAAACTCTGAGAGTAAATAGAAAAATTGCCATGAAAAGTTTCTCAAAAATCTGTCGTTCGGAGTCGATTTTAAACTGTAGGTTCCGCCACTCATGTATAAAATTAACACACACAACATAAGTGGTGTGAGAAGCTAGGGCGTAATCCTAACTGAAGGCTTGTAATGGCCAATTATGTGTGTATGTCTAAATGTATCAACAGAGACATTAAAGCGAAGTGAGAGATAACAAACAATTATTCTCACATCTATTGAGTGACACTTGCATTTGAACACGGTTTAATAATGCAAAATCATCAGACGTAATAAATATTTCTGTTGTATTTATGCTACTCTTCATATCTTGCCTGTCTCCTTAGGATAGGATAGGCAATATTTTAAGGATATTGTTGTTGTTGTAGTTATTGTAGGCGATGATGATGTTAATGGCGGCATTGGTAATTCTAATCGATGATGAAAACCATGTGCTTCTTTCAGTTTTAGTAGACAATTTAACAAAAAAAAAAAAAAAACAAAGACAGGGAATCATAAGAATAAAAAATTGGCCAAAATTAAGCACTTTGGCTTGCTAAACAATACGAAAAACTATTTATTAAAAACAAGAACAAGTAAACGATGGAGCCAATTCCTTTTGCACTGCTACAGTGTTCAAATGAGAACAGCTGGTTGGGGGGGGAGGGGGGTACAAATACAAAAATATTTCAAGTCATTTGTTTTGTGGCATTATCATCGTCTTCTTAAACGTGTTTTCTTTGCTTAAAGTCTTCCATCGCTTTGTTTTGTGTTCTTCTTCTATTGCCTGCTGATGATTATGAGAATGCTTGTGAACTGATGATGGTAATGGCGTTTAACGCATTGCCACTTCTGTATCTGCTTTAATCCGCCTGCTTAAGTCGCATTCTACAATTATTTGTTGTGATGATTTATTTGCGTTAGATTTGGAGTTCAGGTTGAAATGCTTGCCGGCCAATATTAAGGATGCGGGGCTGTAGAGATAATAAATAATTGATTACAAATTTGTTTTCTTAAACAAATACGAATTACAAGGAATTTATTTGTTTAACAATTAATTAAAACGATAGAAGAAATATTTTCACAATTCACAAAACAAACAAAGTCGGAACAACTACAAACAACAATTGTTAGAATCTGTTTTTTATTTCGTTTATTTGTTGACAGGGACTGTTGCACTGAATCCATCTTTTAAAGTCATCGACTTTATCGACGAGGGCTAGAGGAAGCTCCCTCACAACACACCATTAGAGTGCGCCATTGATTGTATCTGTATCTTATCACAGAGATTATAAAACCTGGCTTAAATAGCATTTTTTGTGGTCATAATCCGAATTTAATAATAGTTTGTAACATGGAAGTGTTATTCTACAGAATAACACTTACATACTTAATTGGCCATTAACAACCCGATTAACGGATTTCGGTCTGCCGCAACACATCGTCCCTGGCGCCTCTGCTTCTTGCGCTCCTACGCCGGTTGGTCATACCAATCGATAACAGGGCTTCCTCGATTTGGTCCTTCCAACGCATATAACGTCGTCCTCTTCGCCGACTTGCGCAGATTCCCGCATCAAATACCCGTCTCGCCGAAGCATCCTCCTCCGCTGGATATTAATACGTCGCACAATTTCTATATCGTCAAGGAGCTCATACCGCTCACTTTTGGATCGGATGCGAAAATCATCGCCAACTCGCACTGGACCGAAGATCTTACGTAGGACTTTTTTCTTGAATACTCTCAAGGCTGCTGCATCAGTGCTTAATAGGGTCCGTGCCTCTGCGCCATAAAGAAGCACGGGTAGGATGAGCGTCTTGTAGAGTATTAGTTTTGTCGCACGAGAGATGTCTCTGCTACTCAATTGCCTATTGAGACCATAGTAGCACCTGTTGGCAAGAGTGATTCTGCGCTTGATCTCCAGACTGACATGATTTTTGGTGGTAACGGCGGAGCCAAGATAAATAAATTCCGTGACTATATCGAAAGTAAAGTTATCGGCCATAATCTGAGAATCAATACGCTGCACATCTTTACTTGTCGATAACACTACTTTGTTTTTCCCTGATTTACTGCCAGTCGCATCTTAGTAGACTCCCGTTCAATAGCACTAAGAGAACAGTAACATATCCCTTGGTACGCCCAATGATATCAATGTCGTAAGCGTACGCAAGCAACTGGGCGCTTTTTGTGTCATTGCGTTGGACTCCTGCCTTCCGCAGAACTCTCTCCATGACCAGGTTGAAAAGTTCGCATGATAAGGGATCGCCTTGTCTGAAACCTCGCACGATATCAAAAGGTTCGGAGAGGTCCATTCCTACCTTGACGGAGCTACAGGAAATGCTCAACGTAATTCTACATAGCCTTATCAGCTTCGCAGGTATACCGAGCTCAGACATTGCAGCAAAAACACGATCCCTTATGGGGCTATCAAAGGCTGTCTTATAGTCAACAAAAAGATGGTGTGTGTCGACTTGTTCTTCGTGGTTCTTTTCCACGGTTTGGCGTAGTGTGAAGATCTGGTCGATGGTGGACTTGCCAGGTCTAAAGCTGCACTGATAAGGTCCAATCAGTGTTTTGACGAGTGGCTTCAGTAGTTCACACAATACGCCTGTAAGAACCTTATATGCGATAGAGAGAAGGCTTATACACCTGTAGTTGGCGCATATCGCAGTGTCTACCTTTTTCAGTGCAGGACAGAGGGCACTGAGGTTCCAATCGTTGGGCATGCTTTCCTCTAGCCATATTTTTTAAATAAGCTGGTGCATGCGCCCTCCCAACTCATTACATCCGGTCTTAAACAATTCAGCGGGGAGGCCATTAGGAGCTGCAGATTTATTGTTTTTAAGACGCATAATCGCGACTTTGACCTCTTCATGGCTAGGCGGTGGAATCTCAACGCCGTCATCATAGAACGGGTTCGGAACATCACCTCTAAAGGCGGTATTGGTGTCGTCATCGCCTTTTAGCAGAGTAGAGAAGTGTTTCCTCCACAACCTCAGTATCCCCTGCGAAGTAGAAGTTTTTAATAGAACTTTCTACACCCTATATCAACAACATCATCACCTCCAGTATTCTCACATTAACCTTAAAGCAACCGTTGCGATCAAAAAGCAAGGTAACTTTAATTCTATGCAAACTGAGTAGTAGCACGAGTATAAAGCTGGTAACTTACATGTCTAATCTAATTGAGAAAGCACTAAGCAACTTTGAAATTAGACAGGGCAAATGTATTGGATGTAAATGTGTTTTAGACGTAACAATAGTTTAACGACCGAGATCGAAGTCTCAAGTCTTCATTCCATTGCACATCGGCTGTGCACCCAGCCGATGGCCATGGAACATTCATTGGTTTTGTGCAGTAGGGTAGATAATGCAGTTA
The DNA here is from genome assembly GCA_932273835.1 of Sarcophaga variegata. Lineage (NCBI taxonomy): Eukaryota > Metazoa > Arthropoda > Insecta > Diptera > Sarcophagidae > Sarcophaga > Sarcophaga variegata. Next base: position 40,757,996 of record OW026359.1, read on the forward strand.
TACGACCAGTCGGTATTGTCCCTTTTGCCACTACTTTGCAAATGTTTCAGTTAAATGTGTAACGGAGAAATACAATTAAATGCTGCCGTCCGAGTCTTTTCAGATGTTCAAACTTTAAACATGAAGAGACTACTGCTAAACGCAACAAGCTTAAGGACTTATGAAATAAGGCGTCTATTTTCGATTACCGGAGACCCATAAAGGGGGGCTAGATGTAGTGATCAGTAACTAATTAATATGCCTACCATGAGTAAAGTGAAGCGGGTAATGCAAATTAAACTTCACCCCACAAAAACAGCATCACTGCACTTTTTGATACTTACTGAGGAGGACATCATGTTGCTCTGGGTAATTGACGGTGCATAGAATAAACACCATAAACTTTTATTTCTAAAAGTAGGCGACATACTCCAGCACTTCAATACAGGTAAAAGGTATTTCAGCGTCAATAATGTATGACAGTGAAATTATCAGTGGATGTCATCACAATGACAACATGGATTGAAATCTGAATCTGCTGGTATAATGTGAAACTCAGCCAGTGAAGCTCATCAGGGTGTTAGGATATGTTACAACAACGTACTTAGAAATGGTTTTCGAATTTGTTGATACATACATATGTACATACATAATTTGCCATTACAACCCTTCAGTCAGGATTACGACCTAGTTTCTCACACCACTCATGTTGTGTGCGTTAATTTTATACGTGAGTGGCGGGATCTGCAGTTTAACGTCGACTCCGAAGGACAGATTTTTGAGAAACTATTCATGGTAATTTTTTATTTATCCTCACAGTTTTTGGCAGAAATCTGCTGAGAGGAAGTCGCCGAAGAAATGCTTTTTATTTGTATTTTGTTTTGATGTCTGGCCTGGGGCTCGAACCCTGGCTTTTCGTCTAATAAGCCAACACACTATCTACTAGACCACGTCGACTTCTTATTTGTTGATAGCGCAAGATATTCGCTGTGTGGGAGCTCTTGGCTAAAAACCAACTTTTCCCAGTAGATCACTATAGCGGCTGGGATGAATACATAGCACTTCAACATCGGTGATGTAATTCTGTACTTGCACCAGATAAGTCTAGAAAAGATCTAACAAAATGATTAAGCGGTTTGGAAATTGGAGAATTCGCGAAATCAGATCATTCAATTATCCACAAGACAATTTGATGCAATTTTTTGCATTATTATTAGCTACAACAGAAACAAGTTTAAAGCCTCAGTAGTGGAACGAATTACTCACATAGCTTAGAAGTAGCGAATAACGAATTTGACATCCACACAGGCTTTATCTACCATTGAACATTGCAAAATAAATCATCGGTTATTACGGATCTGGCAATACTTATTCTATTCTGTCACAAAATTCGGTATATTATCTCCATTGAACGTATTGAATCGATTTACGCTTGAGCAACGTTGTGATTTATTGTGCCAACGGGAAACTGCACGATGATGTCGATTTTGTCAAAAAAAATCATCTTTTCGGATGAAGCTCATTTTCATCTTGGTGGGTACGTTAATAAGCCGTTAATTGCCGTATTTGGGGCTCAGGAAATCCACACGTAGTCCTACAGAAGCCAATACACCCATTACGAGTAACTGTTTGGTGCGGCTTGTGGAGCGGAGGCATCATTGGTTCATATTTCTTTGAAAATGAGGACGGCGCAACCATTACGGTCAATCGAGACACCTATTACACTGTGACAAACGATTTTTTTGCGCCCGTTCTTCATGGTATTGATGTGAACGATGTTTGGTTTGAACAAGATGGTACAACTTGCCACACAACTCATGCCACAATCGGTTTATTGCGTTAAAAGTTTGATGGCCGTTTAATTATCCGAAATGGTGATGTCACTTGTTCGCGAATAAGCTGCGATTTGACATCGTTGGACTCTTTTCTCTGGGGCGCCGTTAAAGAAAAGTTTTATGCCGACAAACCAGAGACAATTGAGAATTTGAAGGCCAACATTAGTGATGCCATTATCTCAGTAATGAACTCTTACACTTGAAGAGGTTGTGTTATACTTTCATGCAAAATGTCAATAGAAGACAGAAGAGCTCAAAAGGTTATTGTCTCAATTGGCAAATCTGGCTGCATTTTGACGAACGCAAAAGAAAAACTTTCGAATCAATCATATGGAAAATTGCAATCTTTTTTGATAATTCTCGCTGCCATTGTATCATGTCGCTGTACCACCGAAATGAGAAGAGCTATCTAAACATGTATCTAAAGCTGGTTTGAATGAACGACTTTCTGATTTTGACGAAAAGTTCAAGTATGTATTGAAAAGTAGCCTTAGGTGGCTTATTAGTCATCTAAGGAGTTCTATTAAAACTCCGATGAGCTTTTGTTATCATCACTATATTCTGTCATGCAGTTAACGAATTCCAAATCGGAAAATTGTCTTAAGACAAACAAATGGATCAAAGAATAATCAAAATAATAAGTAGTCGGTGAATATGTACACTTCATCTCAGAACAGATTTCACTGAATGTTGTGAATTGTTCTCTGCAGTATTTCTAAACATTATACACAGTGAACGCATACCAATCGTATTGACTTTACGTTTCGAGTAAAATTCCTCCTCAATGGATTCTCTTCGAAATAAATTAGTGGGCGTGGCATTTAGTTTGGAAATTTTATTTTATTGCCTACTTTATAAAGAATACTTTTCAAATGCTTTACATTGAGGATCCTCTAACGGTAAATTATCGATTCCGTGAACCCGAACGTTAACACCATTTGTACCAAAGATTTTCGGACCCATTATGTATTTTAAAATATTTGGCGATCTGTAAGCAAAGTCAAATAGAAATTTACCATCTTTAGCGATTTTGAATTTGGTTTCGCCGAACGCTACAGCTAGTTTAAAAGGTTTGCCAAATTCGTCAAATGGAAACTCGCCGTCATTTTCTTCCTGGCCAAATCTGGAATATAAAAAAGCAAAACCATCAACGTCTTCTTCATCAAATCTACAAGAAACAAAGGACAGAAAAGTATACACACAAACACATAGTATAAGTTGTATTCACGTCTAAACGTCAGCAATAGTGGACTTACGCCAATTTATCCGTATTCGGTTGAATGCATTTGGAATTTCTTATAATTTTGCGGGTATCAAAGCGTACACTGATGTGCAGCTCTTGTCTTTTATGATCATGGGCATGACGGAATTGTATTATAAATCTGCCATTACTGTTGCCCTCCAAACGGGTTGATATAATTACAACATGACCAGGTTTAAAGGTCATGGGTTGGTCATTGCTAAAATCCAAATAATCTTCAGCAATTTGTATGGCGGGCCACTTGTAGGGAAAATATACACGATGATCCAGTTTTTTCAAGTATTCTAATTCGCCTAAAATCTTTAGGGTTTGCTTTGACTGCTGATCCGAAATGTTGTTATTGTTGTATTCAAAATTTATAAAAGCCTTATGATTGAGGGAAATATAATACTTTGATTCGGCCATTAAGATGAGCAATTTAAATTCGTTTAAAAACTCGGCTAAAAGAAAATCTTTACAAATCTCATCAGTATCTGGTTGTGTGAAATATATTTGTCGTCTCTCGAAATCAATTGTTATATGGAGATCGGTGACAGTGGCACTTGAATTAAATTTTTGTTTGGTTAAGTTAATGGCAAGTCTGAAATGAATGAGGAAAATTAATTAAAATTCAAATTAAAAGTAAAAATGCAATAGAATTTGGGATCTTTAATTAAACAATTGAAAATACATGACTCGAATTCTTGCATAGAATTTCTTTGTAGATTTCATTGTTTGTTTTGTACTTCACTGCATATTTTGTTTTAACCCAGCCTATTGCGGATTAATGTTGTAATTCTCATTCTGTTCGTGTAATAGCAAGTCTAGAAGAAATACCATCGTTAGCGATTTGAAGGCCAGTGTATTTTCCTATTGGCTTGCAACTTTATGTTGCGGGTACCCGACAATGAATCACTCTTATAGCCCCAGAAATCTGTGGAAAGCTTGTCAGCAGTACAACCCACAATTTTAGGCATTTGTTTGCAAACAAAGTTTCATTTCCATTTCATTTCTCTTTCAGTTCCATTTAACTTGATTTCCTTTTAAATTTCTTTCATTTGCAATTCATATCCGTTTCAGTTATTTATTTTCGTTTCCTTTCCATTTCACTTTCACTTCACACCCATTTGATTTTTGTTTCCTTTGATTTTATATTTATTTCATGTCATTTTATTTTAATTTTAATTCCTCGTCATTACACTTCCACTTGGTTTCCATTTAATTTACATTGCTTTTCTTTTGATTTCCATTTCGTTCCAATTGGCTTTTCATTTGAAATTTTTTTTTTCCATTTCATTCCAATTGTCATTCTTTTTCAAATTCATTTCCATTTCACTCCAATTGTTATTTCATTTCAAATTCATTTCCATTTCATTCCAATTGTTATTTCAATTCAAATTCATATCCATTTCATTTCAAATTCATTCCCATTTCATTTCAAATTCATTTCCATTTCATTTCAAATTCATTTCCATTTCATTTCAAATTCATTTCAAATTCATTTCCATTTCATTTCAAATTCATTTTCATTTCATTTTAAATTTATTTCAATTCAAATTCATTTCCATTTTATTTCAAATCCATTTCCATTTAATTTCAAATTCATTTCCATTTAATTTCAAATTCATTTCCATTTTATTTCAAATTCATTTCCATTTCATTCCAATTGTCATTCCAATTCAAATTCATTTCCATTTCATTTCAAGTTCATTTCCATTTCATTTCAAATTCATTTCCATTTCATTTCAAATTCATTTCCATTTCATTACAAATTCATTTCAAATTCATTTCCATTTTCTTTCAAATTCATTTTCATTTCATTTCAAATTCATTTCCATTTCATTACAAATTCATTTCAAATTCATTTCCATTTTCTTTCAAATTCATTTCCATTTCATTTCAAATTCATTTCCATTTCATTACAAATTCATTTCAAATTCATTTCCATTTTCTTTCAAATTCATTTCCATTTCATTTCAAATTCATTTCCATTTCATTACAAATTTCATTTCAAATTCATTTCCATTTCATTTCAAATTCATTTCCATTTCATTACAAATTCATTTCAAATTCATTTCCATTTTATTTCAAATTCACTTCCATTTTATTTCAAATTCATTTCCATTTCATTTCCATTTAATTTTTCAAATTCATTTCCATTTCATTTCAAATTCATTTCCATTTCATTTCAAATTCATTTTCATTTCATTTCAAATATATTTCCATTTCATTCCAATTGTCATTTCATTTCAAATTCATTTCCATTTAGTTTCAAATTTATTTCCATTTCATTTCAATTTCATATAATTTCCCTTTTATTTCCATTTACTTTTTTAATTAATTTTATTTCCATTTAATTTCATGAAATGAAATTTTCTTTCATTTACGTTTCATTTCACTTCATATTGTTTCACAGCATTTTCATTTTAATTCATTTCAATTTAATTTCATTTCATCCCTTCATTTCACATTTGCTTTTATTTCCTTTTTCTTCTTTTTCATTCTACTCTTTTAATCTCTTTTAATTCCCTTCTTTTCTTTCCCTTTTCACTTGATTTCACTTTTGAGTGAGTTCTTTAATACCACTCTTCACCGATTTCAGAATTTTGGTCTGTCGAATGTCGAATTAAAATCCATATCTTTAGCATTTGGATACCGTACCGGCTATTTTAAAAATTTATTCCAGAATACGTGAAATCGCTGCCCCTAAGAAATTTTAGTCGCACATAAAATCCGCACTACATCTTACCTTGTGGCTTGTTGGGGAACTTTTCCGCAAATTTCTAGAAAGTGACCAAATTTTAAAGGCTCAGCCAGAACGGCCTGAAACGACACGGACATTTTAAGGGTATTTGACTCTGTAAACTTCACTTCTTCTCTGTGATTTGATACTGAATGAGAAAATGTTTACTTCAATGCTCAAAGTGTACTAAACGGTTAACAAAACGCATAAAATATTCATTTCTTTATTTCTGATTATAATTACTCGTATAGCCATAATGTACAGTGGGCTCAGAGTAGTAAATGAGTAATTATACAATAAAAGCAAACAACAGCTTTCAACTTCTTTAACAATGAAGTGAATTAATTTAAAATTTATTTCACTACGGTCTACTGTTCGTTGGGGTGATTTACACACATACGAGTGTATTTATGGAATTCAAATTGTGGCCATTTGTGGGATTTTTTTTTTACTATGCCAAGCCATGATTCATTATCAGAATCGCATATTTGTATCCACAAAGAGAGAAAAACTGAAAAATAAATATTGAAACGCGTTGTTAGTAGTGTATCAAGTATAACTGGATGCGGTTGTTAAAAACGGTTTTTTAATAATATTTAAGTGATCATGTCGTCTTTCTTTCAAACAACTTTAATAAGGCCTTTAGAATTTGGCCAAAGTCTAGAAATTCGAACACAAGCTGAACACGATGCAACGTGGTAAGTATTTTAAAATTTATTCGATGACTGAAATTTGACTTTTTTAAATTTTATAACTCAAAAGCCTCAGCATGCATGAAATGCAGTGGTGCACATATATATATTTCGACGCTATGTGTAGCATAGAGCCCCAACAGAATCATTAAACATATAACGGTTTTGTGCCAACGCCTCAGGATTTCTTCTTTGTCTGCAGCTTACCTGTGGATTCAACTCTAAGGTGTTCTTAATTATTTTGTTAATTTGCCTTTGGTATTTAATTTCGTTTGCCATTGGATATTGATTAGCCCGTTACCAAAGTAAATACATAATTATTCGTTACAACTCTTCAGTCAGGATTACGACCTAGCTTCTCACACCACTTATACTTGAATGGCGGGATCTACGGATTAAAGTAGACACCAAATGACAGATTTTTGGGAAACTTTTAATGGCGATTTTATTTACTTTTAGAGTTTTTGCTAGAATTCTGCTGAGAGGAAGTCGCCGAAAAATTTTTTTTTCATATTTTGTTTTTTCGAAATGTCAAAACTGTGGTCTCACGTCTAATATGCCAACACACTACTTACTAGACTACGGCGACTTCAACAAATGCACAGAATTACTCGGCGACTTTGACTTAAAAATACTGCAACGTGTATGGCAAGTTTCACAGCCTGCATACAATTTAATACGTTTGGACCGATGCGATAATTTGCGGATGATTTATAAACGCAAGACTTCAACTATTCCCTGAGGATGCGATAGTTAGCGCGTTCACTTGTCCGGTTTCGTTTGTGCGTAATGCTGACTAGGCATTGCCTATTGCATACATTTCAGCGGTGGATGTATTTCCACGTATTTTTTCCCTTTCGGCAGAGATTATTTTCAGTTTAGATTCGCGTGTTATTTCCGATATGCTGTGAAAAACAGATGTCGTCTACATGATGCATGTCTTTTAGATGCACTTGAAATTGTGGCCATAAGTTTTGATCATTTTTAAGTGTCTTTTAAATCCCAATAAAAGGAGGACTATGAAGCATTCTTCTCTTCTCATATACTAGGTTCAAATCTGCCGGAACGTCGTATAGTTTTTCGCGATTTACAGAGAAAGTGGTGTTTACGGAAAGGCATTTAATGAGAGGTATTAATTTTGGGAGTATAATTTTACATTTTAGTGTAGTCCATATTACATTTCACTTTCTCAAATACAATAACACCTATTATACGACTAATAAAGGATTTGAGAACTTTAATTTAATTTAAGAACATCTGATACTGGTCTCACTTTTTAGGATTATATGCGAGATTATCTCAACTCATTTCCCTGAAATACATTCCATCCTTCTATGAATATTATAGTCTACAATTTCAGTATAAATTCGTTTCTCATACTTAAAATAAATTGTAAGGAAAATTAAGTCAATGTAATGAAGGTAGAAAAGTACTTCTTGAATATAATCACGATAAAAAAGTACTTTTTGGATGAAAAAAACTTTTCGAGATTTTGTAATAATGGCAAACGGCAATTAGGCAAGTTCTTTTTTTCAATATGATGTGTTTACTCCTCATGCGTATTATAATTACAGGCAATAATTTTTTTTCATTTTACATCTTTCAGGTTTAATATCAGCTTAGTCGCCGCTACGAGAGTAATCGATTCAGAGACGGACATAATTTTGCATATGCTGGTATCGCTTAATAAAAATATAATTCTCTTCAAACAATGTGTGAAAAATAAATGGAAAGAAATAAAATCTTTAGAATACGAAACGAGTAAATTTGTTGAACCTTTTAAGGTTAACATAACAGTGGATGATGAAAATTTTCATATCGCCATTAATGCGGAACCCTGTATGTTTGTAAAACATATTGGAACTTTGGAACACATAAACACTGTCAAAATAAATGGCCATCTTAAGGAAATAAAACAAATCGAACAACATCAACATTTTCCCTACGCTTGGCCACCCATACAATTAAGGGAGGAATACATTGACTTTAGTAATGAACAGCCGATACCATTTCAACCAGGCCATGTTATTCTTATCAAAATTAAATTATCGGGCAATGAAAAAGGTCGTCTTCTCATACACTTTCGAAACGTTTGGCATATAACTAGAGAGGAACTGCACATGAGTATACGCTTCGATATAAAGAAATTCGAAAAGAATTCAAAACTACCCAAGCCGAATAGCGATGAATTAGAGTGCGTATACCTTTTAATCTTATGCGGACTATTTAAAACGCTTAATTTTCTTTTTGATTTTATTTATCAGATTTGTTATTGAAGAGTGCTTGGAGAGATTTCCATTCGATGACTTCTCGAAATCCTTCAAACTTGCCATAGCTTTTACCGAATCGTCTTTTAAAATTGCCAAAGATGGTGTTTTCCTCTGTGATTACAAGTATAGAACTCCAGACGTTGCCAGCGATGTAATGGGCTTTAAAATGTTTGGCACTAATGGCCTTAAAACTCACGTTTTCAGTGTAGACCACATCCTTTTAAACGATATTCAATGCTCTGATTTTGTAAAGTATTCGAAATTCAAATACACCTAACATTTTACTTTGAATTCTGAATATTTTCATGCGTTAAACTATTGATTGTCTATGTGATAAATAGGATGTGAATTGGTCTCTATTGTGGTCTTATTACTAATAGTTTTAAGAGTGCTGGGCAGTCTATTGGGTGATCACTACGAACAAAAGCGTCAAGTTCGTTCGATAGAAGAGTGAGAGAGTGGTGCTAGTATATGTGAAGCTTCTTTTTATTTGACTTAATACCACGACCAGCGAATTATTTCCCAAGGTAAAGGTGAACCGACAGAAAAGAATAATGATAGTCCATCCAAATTAAATTCCAGATTAATCTGCACTACTCTGAAAGAACCATGGTTGACTTGATGCATTAAACGAAGTCGTAATTAAAAGGCGCATTCCTATTATCGAAATTTTTTATTTGTTGGAAAGGCGTTCAATTTGTCGCCATGACTTCTTTGGCTGGACCGCATCCGAAAAGTCTAATGACTCGGGTGCATAAATCAGGCTGAGTTTAACCGATGGCATGAGTTATGTTCAAGTCGCCGTAGTCTAGTAGGTAGTGTGTTGGCTTATTAGACGTAAAGCCAGGGTTCAAACCCCAAGCCAGACATAAAAACAAAATTCAAAAAGTATTTCTTCGGCGACTTCCTCTCAGCAGATTTCTGGCGAAAACTCTGAGAGTTAATTAAATTTGCCATGAAAAGTTTCTCAATAATCTGTCGTTCGGAGTCGACTTTAAACTGTAGGTCCCGCCACTCATGTATAAAATTAACACACACAACATAAGTGGTGCGAGAAACTAGGTCGCAATCCTGACTGAAGGATTGTAATGACCAATCATGTATGTAATGTGATGACTTGAAGAAAACGCAGAAAATCTAATTCGTTGTCATTCTAAATTTGTTGACCTTTGTTAATCTTTGGACTAAAGTATAAAAACGCAATTACGTCCTTTGAAATTGACTGTTTAGTGTGGTTTAGACGTTGGCGGCATGTTCGGTCCTGATTTTTTTCGAAATGAGCAAAAAGCTGCCGTTACGGCGATTGGCGAGAGCTATGAAGCCGTGCTGCTTGAGTTTTTGAAAACAAAAATTTGGCTCAAACAGGATGAGGCATTTTTCTTAACAACTGATTCTTTGCAAGATCTACAAAACGGTGCATATTTGCATGCGATTTAAACTGCATCACTGAAGGCAATCTATTCGTATGGGAAGGAAACGCTGGCACAGGTGTATTATGTTTCAATGATGTTACTCTGAGAAGATAGGGTATTCGAAAAAATGGAAAAAATCTGCAAGTTTTTTTTAAAAATCTCATACAAATTTAAAAAGAAACCACAAATCGTGATTAAGATCGTTTGGCTTTTATAATCATCATTGGATTTTTCACATATCTTTCCGCGCAGTATAAGAATACAATACCGGAAAATAGTCCTGAAAAGCTATTCAGTAAAATGGATCAATGAATACTCTGAAGAATATATATTCGGTAAATACAGCTGATTTCATATAAGATTTCAGATGAAGGTTTCGATATGGTTTTATTCATACACTTTCGAAATAAGTTCAGTGTAAATATACACGTTGCAAAGCAAAGATTTTAATTCTCTTGAACCTAATTTTTTCGCTTTTAAAAACTTTATCGTTCTTAAAAATTCATTACACATCATCACAGATTTACTTTACGTTTATATCGATTTTATTATAAAATTCCGCCTCAATGGATTCTCTTCAAAAAAAAATTAGTGGGCGTGGCATTAATTTGGAAATTTTATTTTATTGCCTTCTTTACAAAGAATGCTTTTCAAATTCATTACACTGAGTATCCTCTAACGGTAAATTATCGATTCCGTCAACACGAACGTTAACACCATTTGTACCAAAGATTTTCGGACCCATTATGTATTTTAATATATTTGGCGATCTGTAAGCAAAGTCAAATAGAAATTTACCATCTTTAGCGATTTTGAATTTGGTTTCGCCGAACGCTACAGCTAGTTTAAAAGGTTTGCCAAATTCGTCAAATGGAAACTCGCCGTCATTTTCTTCCTGGCCAAATCTGGAATATAAAAAAGCAAAACCATCAACGTCTTCTTCATCAAATCTACAAGAAACAAAGGACAGAAAAGTATACACACAAACACATAGTATAAGTTGTATTCACGTCTAAACGTCAGCAATAGTGGACTTACGCCAATTTATCCGTATTCGGTTGAATGCATTTGGAATTTCTTATAATTTTGCGGGTATCAAAGCGTACACTGATGTGCAGCTCTTGTCTTTTATGATCATGGGCATGACGGAATTGTATTATAAATCTGCCATTACTGTTGCCCTCCAAACGGGTTGATATAATTACAACATGACCAGGTTTAAAGGTCATGGGTTGGTCATTGCTAAAATCCAAATAATCTTCAGCAATTTGTATGGCGGGCCACTTGTAGGGAAAATATACACGATGATCCAGTTTTTTCAAGTATTCTAATTCGCCTAAAATCTTTAGGGTTTGCTTTGACTGCTGATCCGAAATGTTGTTATTGTTGTATTCAAAATTTATAAAAGCCTTATGATTGAGGGAAATATAATACTTTGATTCGGCCATTAAGATGAGCAATTTAAATTCGTTTAAAAACTCGGCTAAAAGAAAATCTTTACAAATCTCATCAGTATCTGGTTGTGTGAAATATATTTGTCGTCTCTCGAAATCAATTGTTATATGGAGATCGGTGACAGTGGCACTTGAATTAAATTTTTGTTTGGTTAAGTTAATGGCAAGTCTGAAATGAATGAGAAAAATTAATTAAAATTCAAATTAAAAGTAAAAATGCAATAGAATTTGGGATCTTTAATTAAACAATTGAAAATACATGACTCGAATTCTTGCATAGAATTTCTTTGTAGATTTCATTGTTTGTTTTGTACTTCACTGCATATTTTGTTTTAACCCAGCCTATTGCGGATTAATGTTGTAATTCTCATTCTGTTCGTGTAATAGCAAGTCTAGAAGAAATACCATCGTTAGCGATTTGAAGGCCAGTGTATTTTCCTATTGGCTTGCAACTTTATGTTGCGGGTACCCGACAATGAATCACTCTTATAGCCCCAGAAATCTGTGGAAAGCTTGTCAGCAGTACAACCCACAATTTTAGGCATTTGTTTGCAAACAAAGTTTCATTTCCATTTCATTTCTCTTTCAGTTCCATTTAACTTGATTTCCTTTTAAATTTCTTTCATTTGCAATTCATATCCGTTTCAGTTATTTATTTTCGTTTCCTTTCCATTTCACTTTCACTTCACACCCATTTGATTTTTGTTTCCTTTGATTTTATATTTATTTCATGTCATTTTATTTTAATTTTAATTCCTCGTCATTACACTTCCACTTGGTTTCCATTTAATTTACATTGCTTTTCTTTTGATTTCCATTTCGTTCCAATTGGCTTTTCATTTGAAATTTTTTTTTTCCATTTCATTCCAATTGTCATTCTTTTTCAAATTCATTTCCATTTCACTCCAATTGTTATTTCATTTCAAATTCATTTCCATTTCATTCCAATTGTTATTTCAATTCAAATTCATATCCATTTCATTTCAAATTCATTCCCATTTCATTTCAAATTCATTTCCATTTCATTTCAAATTCATTTCCATTTCATTTCAAATTCATTTCAAATTCATTTCCATTTCATTTCAAATTCATTTTCATTTCATTTTAAATTTATTTCAATTCAAATTCATTTCCATTTTATTTCAAATCCATTTCCATTTAATTTCAAATTCATTTCCATTTAATTTCAAATTCATTTCCATTTTATTTCAAATTCATTTCCATTTCATTCCAATTGTCATTCCAATTCAAATTCATTTCCATTTCATTTCAAGTTCATTTCCATTTCATTTCAAATTCATTTCCATTTCATTTCAAATTCATTTCCATTTCATTACAAATTCATTTCAAATTCATTTCCATTTTCTTTCAAATTCATTTTCATTTCATTTCAAATTCATTTCCATTTCATTACAAATTCATTTCAAATTCATTTCCATTTTCTTTCAAATTCATTTCCATTTCATTTCAAATTCATTTCCATTTCATTACAAATTCATTTCAAATTCATTTCCATTTTCTTTCAAATTCATTTCCATTTCATTTCGAATTCATTTCCATTTCATTACAAATTTCATTTCAAATTCATTTCCATTTCATTTCAAATTCATTTCCATTTCATTACAAATTCATTTCAAATTCATTTCCATTTTATTTCAAATTCACTTCCATTTTATTTCAAATTCATTTCCATTTCATTTCCATTTAATTTTTCAAATTCATTTCCATTTCATTTCAAATTCATTTCCATTTCATTTCAAATTCATTTTCATTTCATTTCAAATATATTTCCATTTCATTCCAATTGTCATTTCATTTCAAATTCATTTCCATTTAGTTTCAAATTTATTTCCATTTCATTTCAATTTCATATAATTTCCCTTTTATTTCCATTTACTTTTTTAATTAATTTTATTTCCATTTAATTTCATGAAATGAAATTTTCTTTCATTTACGTTTCATTTCACTTCATATTGTTTCACAGCATTTTCATTTTAATTCATTTCAATTTAATTTCATTTCATCCCTTCATTTCACATTTGCTTTTATTTCCTTTTTCTTCTTTTTCATTCTACTCTTTTAATCTCTTTTAATTCCCTTCTTTTCTTTCCCTTTTCACTTGATTTCACTTTTGAGTGAGTTCTTTAATACCACTCTTCACCGATTTCAGAATTTTGGTCTGTCGACTGTCGAATTAAAATCCATATCTTTAGCATTTGGATACCGTACCGGCTATTTTAAAAATTTATTCCAGAATACGTGAAATCGCTGCCCCTAAGAAATTTTAGTCGCACATAAAATCCGCACTACATCTTACCTTGTGGCTTGTTGGGGAACTTTTCCGCAAATTTCTAGAAAGTGACCAAATTTTAAAGGCTCAGCCAGAACGGCCTGAAACGACACGGACATTTTAAGGGTATTTGACTCTGTAAACTTCACTTCTTCTCTGTGATTTGATACTGAATGAGAAAATGTTTACTTCAATGCTCAAAGTGTACTAAACGGTTAACAAAACGCATAAAATATTCATTTCTTTATTTCTGATTATAATTACTCGTATAGCCATAATGTACAGTGGGCTCAGAGTAGTAAATGAGTAATTATACAATAAAAGCAAACAACAGCTTTCAACTTCTTTAACAATGAAGTGAATTAATTTAAAATTTATTTCACTACGGTCTACTGTTCGTTGGGGTGATTTACACACATACGAGTGTATTTATGGAATTCAAATTGTGGCCATTTGTGGGATTTTTTTTTTACTATGCCAAGCCATGATTCATTATCAGAATCGCATATTTGTATCCACAAAGAGAGAAAAACTGAAAAATAAATATTGAAACGCGTTGTTAGTAGTGTATCAAGTATAACTGGATGCGGTTGTTAAAAACGGTTTTTTAATAATATTTAAGTGATCATGTCGTCTTTCTTTCAAACAACTTTAATAAGGCCTTTAGAATTTGGCCAAAGTCTAGAAATTCGAACACAAGCTGAACACGATGCAACGTGGTAAGTATTTTAAAATTTATTCGATGACTGAAATTTGACTTTTTTAAATTTTATAACTCAAAAGCCTCAGCATGCATGAAATGCAGTGGTGCACATATATATATTTCGACGCTATGTGTAGCATAGAGCCCCAACAGAATCATTAAACATATAACGGTTTTGTGCCAACGCCTCAGGATTTCTTCTTTGTCTGCAGCTTACCTGTGGATTCAACTCTAAGGTGTTCTTAATTATTTTGTTAATTTGCCTTTGGTATTTAATTTCGTTTGCCATTGGATATTGATTAGCCCGTTACCAAAGTAAATACATAATTATTCGTTACAACTCTTCAGTCAGGATTACGACCTAGCTTCTCACACCACTTATACTTGAATGGCGGGATCTACGGATTAAAGTAGACACCAAATGACAGATTTTTGGGAAACTTTTAATGGCGATTTTATTTACTTTTAGAGTTTTTGCTAGAATTCTGCTGAGAGGAAGTCGCCGAAAAATTTTTTTTTCATATTTTGTTTTTTCGAAATGTCAAAACTGTGGTCTCACGTCTAATATGCCAACACACTACTTACTAGACTACGGCGACTTCAACAAATGCACAGAATTACTCGGCGACTTTGACTTAAAAATACTGCAACGTGTATGGCAAGTTTCACAGCCTGCATACAATTTAATACGTTTGGACCGATGCGATAATTTGCGGATGATTTATAAACGCAAGACTTCAACTATTCCCTGAGGATGCGATAGTTAGCGCGTTCACTTGTCCGGTTTCGTTTGTGCGTAATGCTGACTAGGCATTGCCTATTGCATACATTTCAGCGGTGGATGTATTTCCACGTATTTTTTCCCTTTCGGCAGAGATTATTTTCAGTTTAGATTCGCGTGTTATTTCCGATATGCTGTGAAAAACAGATGTCGTCTACATGATGCATGTCTTTTAGATGCACTTGAAATTGTGGCCATAAGTTTTGATCATTTTTAAGTGTCTTTTAAATCCCAATAAAAGGAGGACTATGAAGCATTCTTCTCTTCTCATATACTAGGTTCAAATCTGCCGGAACGTCGTATAGTTTTTCGCGATTTACAGAGAAAGTGGTGTTTACGGAAAGGCATTTAATGAGAGGTATTAATTTTGGGAGTATAATTTTACATTTTAGTGTAGTCCATATTACATTTCACTTTCTCAAATACAATAACACCTATTATACGACTAATAAAGGATTTGAGAACTTTAATTTAATTTAAGAACATCTGATACTGGTCTCACTTTTTAGGATTATATGCGAGATTATCTCAACTCATTTCCCTGAAATACATTCCATCCTTCTATGAATATTATAGTCTACAATTTCAGTATAAATTCGTTTCTCATACTTAAAATAAATTGTAAGGAAAATTAAGTCAATGTAATGAAGGTAGAAAAGTACTTCTTGAATATAATCACGATAAAAAAGTACTTTTTGGATGAAAAAAACTTTTCGAGATTTTGTAATAATGGCAAACGGCAATTAGGCAAGTTCTTTTTTTCAATATGATGTGTTTACTCCTCATGCGTATTATAATTACAGGCAATAATTTTTTTTCATTTTACATCTTTCAGGTTTAATATCAGCTTAGTCGCCGCTACGAGAGTAATCGATTCAGAGACGGACATCATTTTGCATATGCTGGTATCGCTTAATAAAAATATAATTCTCTTCAAACAATGTGTGAAAAATAAATGGAAAGAAATAAAATCTTTAGAATACGAAACGAGTAAATTTGTTGAACCTTTTAAGGTTAACATAACAGTGGATGATGAAAATTTTCATATCGCCATTAATGCGGAACCCTGTATGTTTGTAAAACATATTGGAACTTTGGAACACATAAACACTGTCAAAATAAATGGCCATCTTAAGGAAATAAAACAAATCGAACAACATCAACATTTTCCCTACGCTTGGCCACCCATACAATTAAGGGAGGAATACATTGACTTTAGTAATGAACAGCCGATACCATTTCAACCAGGCCATGTTATTCTTATCAAAATTAAATTATCGGGCAATGAAAAAGGTCGTCTTCTCATACACTTTCGAAACGTTTGGCATATAACTAGAGAGGAACTGCACATGAGTATACGCTTCGATATAAAGAAATTCGAAAAGAATTCAAAACTACCCAAGCCGAATAGCGATGAATTAGAGTGCGTATACCTTTTAATCTTATGCGGACTATTTAAAACGCTTAATTTTCTTTTTGATTTTATTTATCAGATTTGGTATTGAAGAGTGCTTGGAGAGATTTCCATTCGATGACTTCTCGAAATCCTTCAAACTTGCCATAGCTTTTACCGAATCGTCTTTTAAAATTGCCAAAGATGGTGTTTTCCTCTGTGATTACAAGTATAGAACTCCAGACGTTGCCAGCGATGTAAGGGGCTTTAAAATGTTTGGCACTAATGGCCTTAAAACTCACGTTTTCAGTGTAGACCACATCCTTTTAAACGATATTCAATGCTCTGATTTTGTAAAGTATTCGAAATTCAAATACACCTAACATTTTACTTTGAATTCTGAATATTTTCATGCGTTAAACTATTGATTGTCTATGTGATAAATAGGATGTGAATTGGTCTCTATTGTGGTCTTATTACTAATAGTTTTAAGAGTGCTGGGCAGTCTATTGGGTGATCACTACGAACAAAAGCGTCAAGTTCGTTCGATAGAAGAGTGAGAGAGTGGTGCTAGTATATGTGAAGCTTCTTTTTATTTGACTTAATACCACGACCAGCGAATTATTTCCCAAGGTAAAGGTGAACCGACAGAAAAGAATAATGATAGTCCATCCAAATTAAATTCCAGATTAATCTGCACTACTCTGAAAGAACCATGGTTGACTTGATGCATTAAACGAAGTCGTAATTAAAAGGCGCATTCCTATTATCGAAATTTTTTATTTGTTGGAAAGGCGTTCAATTTGTCGCCATGACTTCTTTGGCTGGACCGCATCCGAAAAGTCTAATGACTCGGGTGCATAAATCAGGCTGAGTTTAACCGATGGCATGAGTTATGTTCAAGTCGCCGTAGTCTAGTAGGTAGTGTGTTGGCTTATTAGACGTAAAGCCAGGGTTCAAACCCCAAGCCAGACATAAAAACAAAATTCAAAAAGTATTTCTTCGGCGACTTCCTCTCAGCAGATTTCTGGCGAAAACTCTGAGAGTTAATTAAATTTGCCATGAAAAGTTTCTCAATAATCTGTCGTTCGGAGTCGACTTTAAACTGTAGGTCCCGCCACTCATGTATAAAATTAACACACACAACATAAGTGGTGCGAGAAACTAGGTCGCAATCCTGACTGAAGGATTGTAATGACCAATCATGTATGTAATGTGATGACTTGAAGAAAACGCAGAAAATCTAATTCGTTGTCATTCTAAATTTGTTGACCTTTGTTAATCTTTGGACTAAAGTATAAAAACGCAATTACGTCCTTTGAAATTGACTGTTTAGTGTGGTTTAGACGTTGGCGGCATGTTCGGTCCTGATTTTTTTCGAAATGAGCAAAAAGCTGCCGTTACGGCGATTGGCGAGAGCTATGAAGCTGTGCTGCTTGAGTTTTTGAAAACAAAAATTTGGCTCAAACAGGATGAGGCATTTTTCTTAACAACTGATTCTTTGCAAGATCTACAAAACGGTGCATATTTGCATGCGATTTAAACTGCATCACTGAAGGCAATCTATTCGTATGGGAAGGAAACGCTGGCACAGGTGTATTATGTTTCAATGATGTTACTCTGAGAAGATAGGGTATTCGAAAAAATGGAAAAAATCTGCAAGTTTTTTTTAAAAATCTCATACAAATTTAAAAAGAAACCACAAATCGTGATTAAGATCGTTTGGCTTTTATAATCATCATTGGATTTTTCACATATCTTTCCGCGCAGTATAAGAATACAATACCGGAAAATAGTCCTGAAAAGCTATTCAGTAAAATGGATCAATGAATACTCTGAAGAATATATATTCGGTAAATACAGCTGATTTCATATAAGATTTCAGATGAAGGTTTCGATATGGTTTTATTCATACACTTTCGAAATAAGTTCAGTGTAAATATACACGTTGCAAAGCAAAGATTTTAATTCTCTTGAACCTAATTTTTTCGCTTTTAAAAACTTTATCGTTCTTAAAAATTCATTACACATCATCACAGATTTACTTTACGTTTATATCGATTTTATTATAAAATTCCGCCTCAATGGATTCTCTTCAAAAAAAAATTAGTGGGCGTGGCATTAATTTGGAAATTTTATTTTATTGCCTTCTTTACAAAGAATGCTTTTCAAATTCATTACACTGAGTATCCTCTAACGGTAAATTATCGATTCCGTCAACACGAACGTTAACACCATTTGTACCAAAGATTTTCGGACCCATTATGTATTTTAATATATTTGGCGATCTGTAAGCAAAGTCAAATAGAAATTTACCATCTTTAGCGATTTTGAATTTGGTTTCGCCGAACGCTACAGCTAGTTTAAAAGGTTTGCCAAATTCGTCAAATGGAAACTCGCCGTCATTTTCTTCCTGGCCAAATCTGGAATATAAAAAAGCAAAACCATCAACGTCTTCTTCATCAAATCTACAAGAAACAAAGGACAGAAAAGTATACACACAAACACATACGAGTATAAGTTATATTCACATCTAAACGTCAGCAATAGTGGACTTACGCCAATTTATCCGTATTCGGTTGAATACATTTAGAATTTCTTACAATTTTGCGAATATCAAAGCGTACACTGATGTGCAGCTCTTGTGTTTTATGATCATGGGCATGACGGAATTGTATTATAAACCCGCCCTTATTGTTGCCCTCCAAACGGGCCGAAATGATTAAAACATGACCAGGTTTAAAGGTCATGGGTTGGTCATTGCTAAAATCCAAATAATCTTCAGCAATTTGTATGGCGGGCCACTTGTAGGGAAAATATACACGATGATCCAGTTTTTTCAAGTATTCTAATTCGCCTAAAATCTTTAGGGTTTGCTTTGACTGCTGATCCGAAATGTTGTTATTGTTGTATTCAAAATTTATAAAAGCCTTATGATTGAGGGAAATATAATACTTTGATTCGGCCATCAAGACAAGCAATTTAAATTCGTCTAAAAACTCGGCTAAAAGAAAATCTTTACAAATCTCATCAGTATCTGGTTGTGTGAAATATATTTGTCGTCTCTCGAAATCAATTGTTATATGGAGATCGGTAACTGGTTTGTCACACGAATCAACTTCTTGTTTGGCTAAGTTAATGGCTAGTCTGAAACAAAGGAGACAAATTAATTAAAATTAAAATAAAATTTTTTTTGATAGAAAGCAGTTCGCAAAGAATTCATTGCATTGAATATATTTCTAGGCAATAAAAATCAAGAAATACACTGTTTTGTATTTCACTACATGCTTTGTTATCATAACTCTGCCTATTGCGGCTGAATTTTGTAATTCTCATTCAGTTCGTTCAATAGAAACACTAGAATGAATGGTATCGTTAGGGGATCATAGGCCGATAGAATTCACTTTGGAAATTTCAACCTAATATCGCTAATTACCGAGAGCTTATTTAAATTAAAATTTCAGTAGCAAGAGGAATTTGAAGAGGAAAAATAAAAACATTTTGATGTACGTTCTTCGTGAGGTGAGATCTTAAAAATATTTTCCCGAATGGATGGAGGTGTAGCTTAAGCGATCAGAACTTTAAAGTATTTGTCTGCCTTTCAGTTCGGCCGATAGATAAGCCTGCTAATTTGTTTTCCTTTAGCTTCGTTTAAGAACCATTTACTTTCCACTTCGGTTCCACTTCGTAACCATTATTTTAATTTTGTAATATGTTAGTTTCATTTCATTTTATTTTAATTTCATGTCCATGTCGCGTCATTTTCTCTTCATTGCCTTTCCCATTTCATACGAATTTGATTTAATTTTCATTTCATTTTGTTTCACGTTCATTTCATTTCGTTACTTTTATATTTCGTTTCCATTTTATGTCTTATTTTTATTCTATTACTTGCATTTCATTTCCATTTAATTTAACTTCCATTTAATTTCTTTTCATTTTATGTTTACTGATCTTTTCTTGAATTTTTATTTCATATGGTTTGTTTCATTTCCACAAAATTTCATTTCATATAATTTCCATTTTATTTCATTTTTAATTAAATTTAACTTCCATTTCATATTTTTCTTTTGAAATTTTTCTTTTACTTCCGTGTTTACTTTTTTCTTCTTTATTTTTTTCTTTTCATTTATTTCACTTTTATGTCTCAATTTGGGTGTCCCAATCTGTCGAATTAAAATTAATTTCTTCAGTCTTTCGCCGAACCGAATACCGTTTCAGTATACATACGTGCAATCGCTGCCTATAAATAATTTTAGTTGCACTTAAAATCCGCACATCATCGTACCTGGTAGCATGTTGAGGAACTTTTCCGCAAATTTCTAAAATGTGACCAAATTTTAAAGGCTCCGCCAGAACGGCCTGAAACGACACGGACATTTTAAGGGTATTTGACTCTGTAAACTACTCTTCTTCTCTGTGATTTGATACTGAATGAGAAAATGTTTACTTCAATGCTCAGAGTGTACTAAACGGTTAACAAAACGCATAAAATATTCATTTTTTTATTTCTGATTATAATTACTCGCATAGCCATAACGTACAGTGGGCTCAGAGTAGTAAATGAGTAATTATACAATAAAAGCAAACAACAGCTTTCAACTTCTTTAACAATGAAGTGAATTAATTTAAATTTTATTTCACTACGGACTACTGTTCGTTGGGGTGATTTACACATATACGAGTGTATTTATGGAATACAAATTGTGGCCATTTGTGGGATTTTTTTTTACTATGCCAAGCCATGATTCATTATCAGAATCGCATATTTGTGGATAAAAAAAAGAAAAACTGAAAAATAAATATTGAAACGCTTTGTTAGTAGTGTAGCAAGTATAAATGGATGCGGTTGTTAAAAACGGTTTTTAATAATAATTAAGAGATCATGTCGTCTTTCTTTCAAACAACTTTAATAAAGCCTTTAGAATTCGGCCAAAGTCTAGAAATTCGAACACAAGCTGAACAAGATGCAACGTGGTAAGTATTTTAAATATTTTTATTAAATTAACACTGGAGGCTAGTCTCTATATCGGGATTTGTACTCTACTTTTGGTATAAAAATGTGTCGAATAGCGAAGTTTTTTTCAACCAAAATCGTTATCGAAAAATTTAAAGTCAGACTATTTACATACATATACATAATTGGCCATTACAACCCTTCAATCAGGATTACGATATAGCTTCTCATACCACTTATGTTGTGTGTGTTAATTTTATACATGAGTGGCAGGACCTACAGTTTAAAGTCGACTCCGAACGACTAATGTTGGAGAAACTTTTTCTTGGCAATTTTTATTTACTCTCAGGGTTTTTGTCAGAAATCAGCTGTGAGGAAGTCGCCAAAGAAGTATTTTTACAAATTTTATTTTGACTGCTGACCTGGAGTTACACTATGGCGATTTCTAGCCAGACTATTTGGGTGCTGGATATTGTTAGGAAGAGCATATACAGTGAATGACTTCTGCTCAGTACACATATTATTATGTTGGAGCTATGAAAATAGATGAGCGAAAGAAGAATAATAATGAATAGGAGAAGAGCAGGTAAAAAGTCAATAAGACAAAAATAAAAATGGGATTCAAGCTTTTACTAACGGAAAGCATTTGGCATATAGGAATTATTTTCTCTATTGACTTTTTGACAAATAACTTTTTGTTTTTTGAAAATGCTTTAAAAAAATAACTACTGAATATTTTCTCAAATTTCTTTTTTTATTTGAAAGTACAATCCTTCCGGTTAATAATGGAAAATAATTTCATTTAAATGGCTGCCTCGGTTGGCCATGCAGTAGCCTACACGATCGGTCCAATTTTTAAGCACATTATCAATTGTGTGCAGCTGTATTTCACCAATGGCTTCACGAATATTGTCCTTTAAAGCGTCAATTATCTCTGGCTTGTCGGCTTAACACTTATCTTTGACGGCACTCCACAAATAATAGTCCAACGGTGTCATATCGCAGCTCCGAGGTGGCTAAACGACATCAGCTCTGCGGCTGATAATGCGATCTTCAAAAACAGGGCGCAAAACATCGAGTGTAGCTTCGTCTGTGTGGCACGTAGCGCCGTCCTGTTGAAACCAAATGTTGCCAATATCCTCCTTTTCAATTTTTGTGAACAAAAATTCGTTCAACATGGCCCGATTACGATCGCCATTGACTGTAACGGCCACTCCTTGCTCATTTTCGAAGAAAAATGGCCCAATTATGCCTCTGGACCAAAATCCGCACCAAACAGTGACTCGTTTTGGGTGCGTCGGCTTTCCAATGTATGCGTGCGGGTTTTCTGTGTCCCAAATGCGACAATTTTGCCTGTTTACATACCCGCCAAGATCAAAATGAGCTTCATCTGAAAAGATGATTTTTTTTTTGCCAAAATCGGCATCTTTTGGTGTAGGCTACTGCATGGCCAGCCGAGGCAGCCATTTGAATGAAATTATTTTCCATTATTATCCTTCCGGTTATACTACGGTTTATACGGTTGTACTTTCAAATAAAAAAAGAAATTTGAGAAAATATTCAGTAGTTTTTTTTAAAGCAATTAAATGAAAAAGTTATTTGGCGGACCCTTTATTTTCCTTAAAAGCTAACTGCTGTGTAGCGTTGAAACGTGCTCTTTGGATTTTATTATTGCAATTGGGGAATTCACGTTTTACAATTCGGCAATGCCATTGAGGTCTATGCAGGCGTAGGACATGCGAAATTGAGTGCAGTGTAGAGATTGTTGTTTGATGAAATTTTCTTTGAAAATATATTGATTTACTCCCATATACAGCATACAATTAAGATAATTAAGAACGAAACCTTGACGTCCGCGCTCGTAAATGAACACCAGGAATATTTTAGATCATGAAATGTATAAATAAAATAAATGTATAAATAAATATACTCAACTTTGTTGGCAACATTAAGACCAGTGTCGAACTCTGTTGGACTAATCTGGATAAGAAGACGACTGATTATGTTCTTTCTTGATTTGCATGGCCCTCCATTGCACTATTGAGGTGTTAACAGGCCACAAGCCTTTTGGAAATAATGCCGAATGCCTCGACACTTCCTCATATGTGAGGAATCTCAGTTCAGTTCGAAAAATAATAAAATAAGTGGAAGAAATAAATATAAGTTAACTCCAGTTAACTTCACTTTTAAGAGAAAAAATTGTCCTGCTTTAGGCAATAATTGTGTAAGAATATCTGAACGAAAGCGTATGAAGTACCTTCGGTAGGTATCTTGATTGACGGCAGAACCATCACGAGGTGGTGAAATTTAACAATCTACTTAATTTAGGTACTTGAGGCCTGAAAGTTGTTTCTATTAAGGACCTGTTAAAACGTCTAAAAGGCTGTACATTTTTGATTTGGCAATATCATCTACGTTTACTTTAGATTATAAGATCTTAATACGCAAGTTTCAATAACAATAAAAACAATTTAAAAATTAAAGAGTGCCCTGGTAGTCTAGTGGGTAGTGTGCTAGGCTATTAGCGTGAGGGTCGTGGATTCGATTCCCACCAGAGACTCTGGTCTGTGACACTACACCGGGCATATGGTCTAAGTTACTCAGCTCGTATATAATTCGAATATAATTTGTTACTGTTTGTAATTAATAAATAAATAAATAAATAAAAATTAAAAGTGTATGTGATTATAATCTAATTCTAATAGATTTCTTTTTTGAAGGTTTAATATCAGTTTAATCGCTGGTCAAGGCGATAGCGATTCTAACATCGACATCGTTTTGCATATGCTGGTATCACTTAACGAGAACATAATTGTCTTCAAACAGTGTGTGAAAAATAAATGGAAAGAAATAAAATCTTTAGAATACGAAACGAGTAAATTTGTTGAACCTTTTAAGGTTAACATAACAGTGGATGATGAAAATTTTCATATCGCCATTAATGAGGAACCCTGTATGTTTGTAAAACATATTGGAACTTTGGAACACATAAACACTGTCAAAATAAATGGCCATCTTAAGGAAATAAAACAAATCGAACAACATCAACATTTTCCCTACGCTTGGCCACCCGTACAATTAAGGGAGGAATACATTGACTTTAGTAATGAACAGCCGATACCATTTCAACCCGGCCATGTGATTGTTATCAAAATTAAATTATCGGATAACGAAAAAGGCCGCTTTCTCATACACTTTCGCAACATTTGGCATATAACTAGAGAGGAACTGCACATGAGTATACGCTTCGATACAAAGAAATTCGTAATGAATTCAAGACTACCCAAACCGAATAGTGATGAATTAGAGTGAGAATACCTTTCTATATTATGCGGACTATTTAAAACGCTTAATTTTCTTTTTGATTTTATTTTTCAGATTTGGTATTGAAGAGTGCTTGCAGAGATTTCCATTCGATGACTTCTCGAAACCCTTCAAACTTGCCATAGCTTTTACCGAATCGTCTTTTAAAATTGCCAAAGATGGTGTTTTCCTCTGTGATTACAAGTATAGAACTCCAGACGTTGCCAGCGATGTAATGGGCTTAAAAATGTTTGGCACTAATGGCCTTAAAACTCACGTTTTCAGTGTAGACCACATACTTTTAAACGATAAACAATGCTATGATTTTGTAAAGTATTCGAAACTCAAATACACGTAAAATTTTATTCTGAAAGTCTTCGTACATAAATCCTGCAGTGGAACACGTTTACGGTAGGTAGGAAGTGGATAACGAAGTTTTCAAGAAATTGTCAAGGTAAGCGTCTATACAGAGTGAATTGGTTTCTGTTCTATTTTAACATGCATAAGTAGCTGGAAGAGTGCTCGCCATCATTATAAACAAAATTGTAGATTTTGTGCAACAGGAACTGAGAATGTAATTTTCTCGGGCTATTTTTATTTGACTTTGAACATTAAGGCGGATCTTAGGAAAAACTTGACTGCTTTACCCTTTGAATATGTTAAATGGGTTTTTGAAACTTGCCGTAAAACAGATAAGGTTTTGCACCGTTTTGTAATAGCATTTTAGGTGAACTACAGATGGTTGATTGAACACAATATAAAGGCCACAAGTGACGAGAACCAAAAAAGAAGTTTTATAAAGGGAAGTGGAGAAATGATGAGAAGTACCGGAAAGGTGATTGATTTTTGTAACATACTGTCACAAACAATAATAACATCATTTATATTAATAACTAACGCGATATATTCAAACGTTAGAGTACTTCAGTGTGACCAATAAACCACAGTCTATTAAAAGAGAGTTAGTTGTTCGAGAATATTTTAGTTGGTGGTGCAATCGTAATCTATATTGCAGCCGAGTAATGCCATACAGTTCAAGTTGAATTATAAATCTTTATATATAAAAAATCAATGTGCATTTGTTTGAAGTCTATAACCTGCAGTTGAATTGATTTTCTTGAAATTTTCACTGTAGCATTCTGTATGTCAGGAAGTAGACATAGGCTACATTTATTGCGACAGTGTCAGAGGGAGAGTCACCCTAAATACAAACCAAATATTAATAATCGAATGTCTTAAGAATCATATCAGCCAGTGTCTCAAAACTTTCCTCCAATTACTTTCCTATGAAACGGATTTAATGGAAAAAAAATTTACAGCTGATAGGATCCGGCAGAAAAGTATACCCCAACCAATCAAATTTTTATCTTCGAATTTCTTAAGGATTATTATACTAATTGCGATAAAATTTCCTTCCAATCATATTTAATGAATCTAATTTACTGGAATAAATGTAGGGAGATATAATCAGGCGGAAAGGTTTACCCCATATTAAGGAAATATTAAACTTCGAATATTTTAAGGATTATTGTACTGATTGCGATAAAATTTTAACCCAACCCCTTCCTAAAAAAATTCAACTGAAAAAATCTGGGCTGGATAGGATTAGGGGCAAAATTAATAGGTGAAAAGTAAATATTAATTGTAGAACTTCTTCGGAACTGTTAAAGGAAGAGCCCTAAAGTTTTGAACCAATGACTTTCCTATGAAACTGATTTAGTGAAAAAATCTAGGGCTGATATAGTGAGAGGGTATGGTGTTCTCTGTAGATTTTAATAATAACTAAATATATAACTTTGAATACTTATATATCTTATATTACGATAAGTGTAGCGAAGCACACCGGGCTTAGCTGGTACTTAATACAGCTCCAGTGATAAGTAAGGAAAGTAAGGTAAGGAAAATTAGACTCACGGAACGATTCAAAACATTTTTTGAAGAGCAGTATTAACAATATTATCATCAAGAGCATGGTGTACTTTGCTGATGTTATCCTTCCTGTGTGGAATAGATTATTTGGAGAGGTATTGATGGCTCTTAACTACAAACTAATTAGAATTTATTCGTCTTCAGTTTATTATTCTTTTGTAGGAGAGGTCGAGTTTTGTATGATGCTATACCACGTCTGTAATGAATTTAAACATCGTATCGAATGATCATTCAAATTATTTGTGTAGTGCCAGGAAAAAATATGTAATGAGATCTCATTTAGTGTAATCAATACCAAACTCAAAAATAAGGGACCAAATTAGGAATTCACTGAATTGGTCTTTGAATAACCCAACCATTATAGTAATGACATGATCATTTAAGCAATTTATAATATATCGTAGTTCTCATTGCCTCGTATATATATGGCTGAGGGTCAGTGACGATACAGATTTCTCCATTTCCAACTTTAATAAAGACCTCAAAAAGGCCGGTCATCATGCGACGTGGAATGATTGGTAGAAGGAATATATAGTAGAGTTTTCTTAGCAGAAGTGGAAAGGCTAGAAATCATTTTAGCGATAGCAATCTACATGAAATCCAAAAGCGTTCAACGATCGATTTTGGCCAGGCCACCACTGTCAACGACAAGCGCCGTAGGTCGCTGATGACCTGAATTGGATGATTTGGACACCAACGTCCTCTACATGTCATACAACTAATGTCATATTGGATATCCTGCACGGGGGATTTAATTAAAATCTCAAGGTCATCTAACGTGTACGTAATGGAAACTGATCATCGTGCGATTTTACCTCGTTAGACTTTTTCTTGTGCAGCAGGTTTATGCGAGTAATCCACAGACAGTGGTTCTCCATGTCATGGGTTAAAATCAGCGTGATTGGAACTTTTTGATATGCACCATCCAGAGAAACAGTGGCTATCATTGAAACGATGTATTATCCACACATAATGGATTCCATAATCCTTTCAAAGGAATACACTTTCTTTTATTTAAATTTAAAGATAAGAAGCGCTTAATAAAAGCCTCTATATTTTTTTACCAGTTGCGAGAAGTAACTAACAATGAGTCAGACTATGAAAATGTATGTTCTGATGAAAAAGAATGCCTATGCTGTTGGTCAAAGCCTTGATAAACAGTTTAATATACATACATACATATGTACGTTTGATATCTAAATTACTGTAGTATCAACAGACATCTGCGATGGACATATAATTTGCACGTGAAGTGGGTTTTGGAAACCTATGGATTTCTAAGTTAAGTAAGCAACCCGGTTTGTCATCTATACAAACCGGTTTCAGGTATGTTTCATGTGCGTATGCATTTGATGCAGTGGTGGTTATCAGGTGTTGAATATTGTTTTTGCACTTGAAACTGAATTCTCAGTATTCTATCAGTAGGTTATTATGCTGCTTCAATTTCACGCAAGTCAATAATCATTTAAAAAGATTATAAAAACATTCAATATAAAGGAAACAACAACAACATTAGAGTGCAATTAAATTAAACAAATAATGCCCCAGCACATAATGCCTTTAAATATGTGAAATCGTATTCTTTACTTTGTCAATAGATTCTGGTGTTGAATTAGTTTACATGACCTCCATAAACCTTAAACAAAAATCACAACCTATTAAAAGTTTCTCTTTTTCTGTCTTTAAAGACAATCAAACTTCACAAGAATTGGCACTTGAGTTTAAATCCTCTTGGGGCATTTAATAAAAACGGAAACAAATTCCTGTGTGTGGAAGCGAAAAAGGAAAAAAACCCAGAATCAGTAAAAAAAAATTGTGTGAAAATCATTTCAACCCTCCTAACAAAATAAGGGGAGAGGAGCGGCAAAGAACAAACTTAAACTGTAGATTGTTGTTGGTCCAATAACACCATCGACAATAATCGACAGTTAGTGAAACATTTTATGGCATCATTGGCCGTTTTAACACCCACAAGGACGTTTGGAAATTGAGCGAAAAAAGTTTTTAAAGTTCTTTTCTCTTTTTCTTGTTTTTTCCGTGAAAAAAGTTGTAATCGATCAAGGTCGACTATGAGATAAGCTACATACATACATACATACACATAATTGGTCATTACAACACTTTAGTCAGGATTACGACCTTGGTTTTCACACCACTTATGTTGTGTGCATTAATTTGTATACATAAGTGGCCGGACCTACAATTTAAAGTCGACTCCGAACGACAGATTTTTGAGAAACTTTTCACGGTAATTTTTTATTTACTCCCAGAGTTTTTGCCAGAAATGTGCTGAGAGGAAGTTGCCGAAGAAAATTGTTTTCAAATGTCGTTCAGTTGGAGATGCCTGACCTGGGGTTTGAACCGAGGCCTCACACTACCTACTAGACTACTTACTACATAAACTACGCTGAAACATAATCTCGGGAACCGGTGGTTGCTTATTCGATAACTAAAATTAATTCTTAGTCTGGTTTTATTAAAATAGATTTTTTTTGTTTATTCTTTCTCGTTCTTCTAAAGGACCATAGGGCTCGCCATAAAGCATAGTTATAAGCCATTCTATGACCAGACCATGTGGTCTTAATTATTGTATGCAAATGGTTTTTTCCTTCTTTTAGTTCGCTTCTCAAATTTGCAATTTAAGATTAAAAAAATTTAATTTTCTATTGACTAACTTCAGGATGCCGATAGCCGTTCCAAATATATGCTCTAATGATACATTCTTATCATCACAAAATCAGAATATTGGATTCGTGATCATCCGAAGCAAGTATACTTTAAGTCTACAACAGCCTTTCAAACAGCCGGTTAATAACATCAGGTTCTGCCTGGATAGGCTGTATATAACAGTCCGCCTATTGTAATTTCCCAACATAAGTTTTGATTGCCTCAAATCCATTTGGTTTGAGAAGCCTATCTTTATTTTCACAAAAATCTCTTCAAACTCCATAAAAAGGTTTTGCTTCCATCAGCAACATGGAAGTGCCTTATCTCGTAAGCTCATCTGCCTACTCATTGCTGCCAATCCTCTCATCACCAGGGAGCGTGCAGACAGTACTATACTTTTTTCAGTTAACTTTGTATCGCATTACAAGTCTTTCGATGGCATAGATTCTAAATATTTCAGATTTTTAAGTATTTCAGTCTGTGACCAAAAAATTCAGAAATGATTCTAAAATCTTTTTTCAAGCCGTCCGTACGACACATAATGGTCCTCCAAGAGTTATCCCGGTTACTCCATTCATTTTTGCTTTTAAGCCTCGTGTCAAAGCATTTCCCAAAAACGTAGATGACCTAGATTGCGGAAAGGGTTCTCACTGTTAGACCCTGCGAATAAAAGCTTCAGAAACTGTTTCAAAATGTTATCTCAACCTGTCCGTACAACACATAATAGTCCTCCAAGAGTCCTTCAGGTAACTCCATTCACTTTTACAATTAAGCCTCCTGGCGAAGTATTTCCCAAAACCGTAGACGGCATATATTTCGGAAGGGGTTCTGAATATTTCACCCTGTGACCAAAAACTTCAGAGACTGTTTCAAAATCTTATCTCAACTCGTCCTTACAACACATAAGATTCCTCCAGGCCACTCCATTCATTGTTACTAAATTTCGTGGCGAAGTATTTTCCAACCATGTAGAGCCTACTGCTTCTGCTAAAGGAACAGTTAAGGAGGAAGTTACAATCCATTAGATTCCGAAGTCCCCCATGATAACGGAATTAAAAACAAGAGAGGTTTCAGCGCTGCCGAAGTTCAGGTTTTTATTGTCCCTGTAATGTCCACGCATGCTAGTCTCTGTACCTTGTTCTATTCAATTTCAGCTGATTTTCGCACTTACATCAGCTGTATTGTGATGGTATAAAAATTACCGAACACGAACCATGATCAAACACACATTATTGATTATTACAATCGATTGGCCATTAGTTAAACTCTCAATGGGTCAATCCGACCTCCGGGTACTGTACTTGTCTTGACTGACAGGTACACGTCCTCTAACCTAAACTCTCGTGAAAGGCGGTTTTCAAAAGAAAAGCCTGAACCCAAAAGCACATTTCACACTCCAGACTTTGGCGACCACCTTAGAGTTATGAACAATTTTTACATTTTGAACAATTTGTGTTGCGTTTTAATCTTTCTAAAGGTGAACTCTGTGGGACTGTATTGTATTACAGAACTCACCTCTCATGGTAGCTTAAGTTATTTTATCATTTAAGGAATTGTTTTTACTACACCTTATATACTTTGAACAATTAATATAATCGCTTTAAGGGTGCCCTGGGAGTCTAGTCGGTAGTATGTTAGATTATTAGCGTGAGGGTCGTGGGTTCGATTCCCACCAGAGACTCTGGTCTGTTACACTACACAGATCATATGATCGAAGTTACTCAGCTCGTATATAATTAGAATATAATTTGTAATTGTATTGTAATTAATAAATAAATAAATAAGTAATCGCTTTATCAAGTTCAATTGAAGTGTAACATTTGTAACATTGTTACATTTTAGTAAAAGTACTTACCGTACTTGCCATTTTGTAGCACAATCCATGTCTATAAGAAAAGATAATCATCTCGACAACTTTTATGGTCCTTTTTATTTGTAATCGAAAATAAAAAATTCTCTCCCAAAAACAGGGGAAGTTTATTGGAAGTTTATTCATTTTTTGTGATGCTCTCCATGTTAGGACTTTAGAAGAAGGTAAATGAACTTTCGCATTTAAATGGAATTTTATTTGTTATTTGAATACAACTTTTAAATTTATTTGACTTCTGTTAAGCCTGTTAATAAAAAATACAATTTAAGTTCAATAATTTCATACAACAAATCAATACAATTTAAGTTCTCTTCATGTTGAGGTATGAGCGGTAAGTACTTGTCATCTTATAAATCCACTAAAATCTCATAAATTATCGCAACAAGAGTATGCGACAATAAAACATTTTCGTATTTTAATAAAACAAATAAACGAAATATTTAGCAAAATGAAAAGATGTTTTATTTTGACAAGAAGAAACGAAAAAAAAAAATTAAATAATTTCCACTTCTGTAAGGGTGTAGGGGGTAGATCAACCCCATGTATTTTGCAAATACTTTCAAGACAGACTATCAAAACTATCTTATTTAATATGGCACTATCTATGAAAATTTGTAGCCAGTATTATAAGCGCTTAAAGAAAAGTGTTGCCAATATGTTAGGAAATTAAAACAAAAACATAAGAAATCTCCAACGAAGTAGCTTGCTTATTAGATGTGAGGCCACGGATCAAACGCCCAGGTCAAACATCTCAAGTAAAAAAGAAATTTGCCATAGCTTTTACCGAATCGTCTTTTAAAATTGCCAAAGATGGTGTTTTTCTCTGTGATTACAAGTACAGAACTCCAGACGTTGCCAGCGATGTAATGGGCTTAAAAATGTTTGGCACTAATGGCCTTAAAACTCACGTTTTCAGTGTAGGCCACATACCTCAAAGTATTCAAATCGATGTCGCCGTAGTCTAGTAGATTAGATTAGGTTAGGTCGGGTTGGTAGCTCTGATATCAAAAAGCTCACTTGAGCACGCATAGCGGCCCGGTGTGATGCCACGAGGTGAACGCAGTCCCTATATCGACCAAGTTCCACAAAAAAAAAAAAAATTAGGAAAGAGGAAGAAGTTGGTCAGCGCAAGGGCTGCACTAGTCTAGTAGGTAGTGTGTCGGCTTATTAGATGTAAGGTCACGGTTCAAACCCCAGGTCAGACATCAAAACGAACATATGAAAAAGTATTTCTTCGGCGACTTCCTCTCAGCAGATTTCTGGCAAAAACTCTGAGAGCAAATAAAAATTGCAATGAAAAGTTTCTCAAACATCTGTCGTTCGGAGTCGATTTCAAACTGTAGGTCCCGCTACTCATGTATAAAATTAACGCACACAACATATGTGGTGTGAGAAGCTTGGTCGTAATCTTGACTGAAGGGTTGTAATCACCAACTATGTATGTTATATATGTGTATTCGAAACTCAAATACACGTGAAATTTTATTCCGAACGTCTTCGTGCATAAATTCTACAGTGGAACACGTTTACGGTAGGTAGGGAGTGGATAATGAGCTTTTTAAGAAATTGTTATGGTAAGTGTCTATACAGAGTGATTTGGTTTCTGTTCTATTTTAACATGCATAAGTAGTTGGAACAGTGCTCGGCATCAATAAAAAAAAAATACAGCGGATTGTGTGCAACAGGAACTGAGAACGTAATTTTCTCAGGCTATTTTTATTTGACTTTGAACATTAAGGCGGATCTTAGGAAAAACTTGACTGCTTTACCCTTTGAATATGTTAAATGGGTTTTTGAAACTAGCCATAAGACAGATAAAGTTTTGCTCCGTTTTGTAATAGCATTTTAGGCGAACTACAGATGATCGATTGACCATATAAAGGCCACAAGTGACGAAAACCAAAAAGAAGAAGTATTATAAAGGGAAGTGGAGAGGTGATGAGAAGTACCGGAAAGGTGATTGATTTTTGTAACATACTGTCACAAACAATAATAACATCATTTATATTAATAATTAACGCGATATATTCAAACGTTAGAGTACTTCAGTGTGATAAAATATTAACCACCAATAAACCACAGTCTATTAAAAGAGAGTTAGTTGTTCGACAATATATTAGTTGGTGGTGAAATCGTAATCAATATTGCAGCCGAGTAATGCCATACAGTTCAAGTTGAATTATAAATCTTTATATATAAAAAATCAATGCTCATTTGTTTGAAGTCTATAGACTGCAGTTGAATCGATTTTCTTGAAATTTTCACTCTAGCATTCTGTATGCCAGGAAGTTGACATAGGCTACATATATTGCGATAGTATCAGGGGGAGAGTCACCCTAAATACAAACCAAATATTAATAATCGAATGTCTTAAGAACCATATCAGCCAGTGTCTTAAAACTTTCCTCCAATTACTTTCCTATGAAACGGATTTAATGGAAAAAAAATTTACAGCTGATAGGATCCGGCAGAAAGGTATACCCCATACCAATGAAATTTTAATCTTCGAATATCTTAGGGATTATTATACTAATTGCGATAAAATTTCCTTCCAATCATATTTAATGACTCTAATTTACTGGAATAAATGTAGGGCAGATATAATCAGGCGGAAAGGTTTACCCCATATTAAGGAAATATTAAACTTCGAATATTTTAAGGATTATTGTACTGATTGCGATAAATGATTTGTGGAAAGTCTAGTTGCTGAAAAAATAAGAGCCTGATGAAGACTGATAACGGTGAAGGGCAACCACGCTTGTTACATTTAAACTTCTTTTGGGAGTATTTGTTGAGTATTTAAAAAACAATCTTTATACCAAATGTGTTCAATGGTGTGACAGGTCTGCCGCGTTTAGTTACTGTGCCAGTTGTTCCGCTAAGATTAGAGCACCATTGCTCAACTCAATTCAAAGGCGAACGGTGAGTGCAAGGTTGTCCTAATTAAAATGATACCTAAACCTGCCAATGGTCATACGAAATCAATGTCCTACAGGTCTGGAGGTTTATTATCAAAAGTGTCAAAAGTTTTTTTAAAAACTGCCGATATTACATACATAATTGGTCATTACAACCTTTTAGTCAGGATTACTACCTAGTTTCTCACACCACTTATGTCGTGTGCGTTAATTTTTATACATAAGTGGCGAGACCCACAGTTTAAAGTCGACTCCGAACGACAGATTTCTGAGAAACATTTTATGGCAATTTTATTTATTTTTAGAGTTTTTGGCAGAAATCTGCGGAAAGGAAGTTACCGAAGAAATATTTTTTCATATTTTGTTGAGTTGGAGATATCTGACCTGGGGTTTGAACCGTGGTCTTACGTCTAATAAGCCGACACACTACCTACTAGACCACGGCGGCTCCAACTGCAGATATTGCCTGGTTTAAATACCAGTAGATGGGTTGGACATCCGATGTTCTGTTTCTTGCACTTTCTATCCAAGAAAAATAAGGAACACCTTACACCTTACACTAGTATATTAATAGTGCAACATATCTTATAATTTTTATAGTATTTGATAAAACTTGGAAACCCTTATATTAAAATATTTACCAAAATACATCATCTCATTTGGTATGACCATTTTTTGGCAATAATTTATATTTCTGTCTCTCTCTCTCTGTGTCTCTCTACCACTCTGTGTGTATCACAACATATTTCTGTGTAATACTCAGTATTTACTCGTAAGTGTATAATTTTGTTGTGTTTACATTCAACTTTTTAGAGTCTCCTTACGTTCACAGTCGTTCTTCATCTTTTAAGGATTTCAATGGTGGTCATAAATCATTATCGTTGTCTTTTGCACAAACCATACATGCTCGTTTCACATGCTCTACACAGTCGCTGCTCATTTGCACCCCAAAAACTCTTAAAACTCTTCACATGTTGCAAGCACAGTCACGGCAAAAAATAATTGTGGGGTGGTGAAAGAGCAAAGGAAAACGACTTGGAATGTTTGCCGTTCGCATTCCTTAAGATTTGTCAGATTTATGTTTGAACAGAGCGTAACATATGAGTTGGAAATATTGTTGGCATATTTTTCTTGTTGTTATTGCTGTTGGTTGGTACTTTTTTTTACTTTTGCCGTCAAATCATTTCTTTATTTAAAATTAAATTTCAATTACTTTAAAATTATTTACAAATTAAATACTCTGCGTAAGAGAATGAGAGAGAGTGAGAGAGCAAAGACAAATTAGTCTTCAAAGTTTCCAAGTTTTCATAAAACAGAGTTTAAAACAAGAAAAAAAAAACAAAAAACAGCAAAATTATTTAAATTTTTAAGCAATTCACTCTCTTTAAAACTTTATTTGCCCAAATTGCCATGACAAGTCAGTTTCACAATTGTTTTTTCAATTGAGAGACAGTGTGAGTGTATGTTTCTGCTGTTTCCACAACCATCTCTTAACCGGAAGGAAGTCATTTATTTTAAAACAGTTAGAAACACACTTACCAACCCTAATATGGCGGAAATGATTTTAAAAGTGTTGAAAAGTGTTCAGAAAACTTTGTTCGTTTGTTTTTGAAGTTTTAACCCGAATAATTTTTGTTTTTAATCAATTGAAATTAATTACTTGCGGCATGATGGCAAGCAGAATTGTGGCTAAGGTTTGTGGAAAATTAAAATTATTCCAGAGTCGTGTAATGAATGGTGATACGGATGTTGAGGTTGTAGAATATTTTCTAATTAAAGTAAGCATTTAAAAATTTGATTTGGAAGTCGCCGTGGTCTAATAGGTAGTGTGTTGGCTTATTAGACGAAAAGCGAGGATTCGAGCCCCAGGCCAGACATCAAAAAAATACAAAAGTATTTCTTCTGCAGAAACTCTGAGAGTAAATAAAAATTGCCATGAAAAGTTTCTCAAAAAATCTGTCGTTCGGAGCCGACTTTAAACTGTAGGTCCCGCCACTCATGTATAAAATTAAAACACACAACATGAGTGGCGTGAGAAACTAGGTCGTAATCCTGACTGAAGGGTTGTAATGACCAATTATGTATGTTGTGTATATATGTATATGCTGTCGGGCGTACCAACTAGAGATGCCAATCGAGAAATCCCGAACCACAAAATCCCGGGTTTTTCGGGATTTCCAAATCCCGAATCCCGGGATTTTTTAAAACTTGTCGCGGGAATTTTCGGGATTGTAAATTCATACATATACACTTTATAAAGTAAGAAAAAAAATTGAGTCTACGGCATTGTGTTTTATTTAATATTACATTAAATAACACTCATGTGGTTTTTCAAGTGTATCATGCAACAATTAAGTGAATATTCTTTATCACTCGACATCGAACTGAAAAGAACCCAACTTCCATTGTTAAAAAGTTAAACGTTGCCCTCGAAGTCCAATAAAATCTGTTAATACAGCTGATGGTTTAGACATCAACTTTCTAAAGAAATAGATTTGATTGAATCACGAGCTGTTAGAGATGAATAGTTTACTCTGCATATAGCTATCTTGAAATCTATTTTTCAGCGAAAGATGCTTTTGTGTGCATCAAAATTAAGGCTCTTCGATGAAATATTAGAGTCTTTGATCTTTTTAAAAATTACTTAAAACAAGGAATATAATTAATATATATGTTTTGGACACTAAATAGTGTTCTTAAAAGGGTAGCTATTAGTTTTTTCACTAATGTGTTTATACATATATATGGAGACACAGATGAATTATTTTTATTTTTGTTACTTTTTGTTCTGTTTTTTTATTTTTATTATTTTTTATATTTTTTTTGTATTGTGATAAAGATCAAAAATTAATGTAATTTTTAAAGAAACAATTGTTTTTAGCTTTTTTATTAAGAGAAAATAACGAAATTCCGGGATATTTCGGGAAATCCCGGGATATTTCGGGATTTTTCGATCCCGAATTGTCCCGAAAAATCCCGGGATTTCGGGATCGGGATTTCGAAATCCCGAATCCCGGGATTGTTAAAAATCAATCCCGTTTGGCATCCCTAGTACCAACTCACTAATAATATAAATTGGAGCTCGTCCAGGTGTTGAGCCTTGTTCAATTTATTGCCAAGTATTACTACCAGCCGCATATTGCTTTTACTTTCTGTACTCGCTAACGGTCTTTTACAGTTTAGTTCTCGTCGTAGATTCGAAATATTTTCGTCTTCAGTTTCTTTACTTTAGAACTCACAATCGCCCGTAGTATCAAGTGAATTACCGTATGTTATTAACTTCACTTTCACTATAATCCAAACACTTTTCATCTATGTTAGGCTGACTTCCAAAATGTTATTTGCTTTGTGTTTGAACAAAGTATAGTGTTTCATAAAGCCGCAGTACAAAATGTTTACAATGTATACTATTTTAAAACGTCGTCAATGTGTATTTTTTACGCATTTGCACTGAAACTACTATTTTCCAGTTCCAGCTGAATGTTTGCAAATTTATAGACCAAATTCAATTGGTCCAAGCTCCTATGCATAATTATCTCTAAATAAACTCTAATTTTTATTCTCCCATTCTGTTTGTTGAGTAGAAGTACTTTGTATGGACTCCGACAAATAAGTCCACCAATCGCAAGACTTTTTATGTTATGGAACGTCTTTCACGAAGCCTGGTTGTAAAGACTTTTACTGCAAGGATGCAACTGGTTATACTCACGGAGAGCAATTCATTTCTTATGTCAGAAATGGCAGTTGAGGTATAATAATTAAGAGTTTTCCCAGGGACTGGAGTAAGGTGTTTTGCTGCACATGTTGAAAATTAGTCAGGTTGGCGAAACCAAAATAATCAAGTTGCTAAGGAAGCCTATTGAAAATCGAGGCAAATGCAAGAGTAGCTAGGCTCTGCTATGGTTGACCATGCAACCTCAAGTATACGAAGTTATTGTAGAGACAACAACAATTAAAGAGAACTGAATTAAATCTGCTGGCACAGTGCTCTAGCGAATTTGCGAACGGCAAGAACTATGAGCTCTCGGTTCCTAATATCGGAAACAGCAAAGCGGCAATGCCGACGAAAGAAAAAATGGTCAACCAGCGAAGATAAGTGCAAAAGCACCAAGAGGAAACCCATCAAAAAGATAACTGCAGCCTTGGCTCATTGTTAACAGAACCTGTTACGGCAATTATCCACAAAGTCGTTCAGCGTTGAGGTATTTTCTAAAAAAATAGCCCATTGACAGCAATAGCAGGGTAAAGAGCAAGTAAAGAATTCTCTACTTATTGGTGTGGATTTTTTAATGCCTAAACTCAGAAAATTTTGCTGTTTATTTGTTCAAATGGAAATTAGTTTTCATCTGGGAAAACGATCCTGTCGATGTAAATGAATCTTTGTTCCGAATTCAGATATAAACTAAACCTTGTTAAACTTAGAAACTATACCGTGGCAGTTGCAGAAAGGGCTGTGAATGATAACCTGTAGCCAAGTTTTAACTGGTTATTCCAGGAACTTACTTTCTTTTGTAGCGAAATACCATGCTCTAGTGAAATCATACACTTTCTATCCAAAATCCACAAACAGAAGAACAAAAAAGGGAAATCTTTCAAATAAAGGGTCCGCCAAATATTTTTTTTTTGAAAATGCTTAAAAAAAACCACTGAATATTTTCTCAAATTTCTTTTTTTTATTTGAAAGTACAATCCTTTCATTTAATAATGGAAAATAATTTCATTCAAGTGGCTGCCTCGGCTGGCCATGTAGTATCCTACACCAGAAGATGCCGATTTTGGCAAAATCGATTCATCTTTTCAGGTGAAGCTCATTTTTATCTTGGCGGGTATGTAAACAAGCAAAATTGGCGCATTTGGGGCACAGAAAACCCGCACGCATACATTGAAAAGCCGACGCATTTGAAGAGGAGGATATAGGCAACATTTGGTTTCAACAGGACCACGCTACGTGCCACACAGCCGAAGCTACACTCGATGTTTTGCGTCCTGTTTTTGAAAATCGCATTATCAGCCGTAGAGCTGATGTTGTTTGGCCACTTCGGAGCTGCGATTTGACACCGTTGGACTATTATTTGTGGGATGCCGTCAAAGATAAGTATTACGCCGACAAGCCAGAGACAATTGACGCTTTAAAGGACAATATTCGTGAAGCCATTGGTGAAATACAGCTGCACACAATCGATAATGTGCTTAAAAATTGGACCGATCGTGTAGGCTACTGCATGGCCAGCCGAGGCAGCCATTTGAATGAAATTATTTTCCATTATTAACCGGAAGGATTGTACTTTCAAATAAAAAAAAAAAATTGAGAAAATATTCAGTAGTTTTTTTTTAAAGCATTTTCAAAAAAAAGTTATTTGGCGGACCCTTTATTTGAATAACAAACACGAACTTAAAAGAACCTGTGAATTAATATGTATTTTATTTTACATATGTATTCTGATTATTTTTTCTTTAATTAATTGAAACAGAGCTCTGCAGAGTTGCAATTTCGCTTGAAATAAGGCAGACATTTGAAATCACGTTTCAGTCGTATTCAATAAATGCGTTACTTTTACTTCTCAGTTCCAAAGAGTAGATGAGTAATTGTCAAAAGACAAATGACAATAAAAAATTATTTAATATTTTCATATGACAACAGCTACAACAAAAGCAAAGCATCTCTCTCTCTCTCTCCCTCATTAATTAAATGTAAAGGAAATCTTTAAGAAAAATCAGCACAAGAAAGAAGAAATTCTTGAAAAGACATATTCAGGCGTCGATGCCAATCAAAAACAGACACTGTGATAGACAACAGTTCCATGATTTATGATGCACGAAACCGTGACCTTAACCATGACGAAATAAATTCAGAGTCACATATTCCCCCCGCTCAAGATGAAAGTTAACAAATACATAAGCTGCGGGGGGAAATGTAAAAGAAAAGTCATGTGTGAGTGTAGTATAACTGTTTTGATTTGAAAATCATATGCTTATTACGTACAGTGGATAGCAAAAATCTTAGTACTCTAATATATTTTGACAATTTCATGAATTTTAACTTACAGTTTGTATAAAAATTTATCGTTTATATACGAGTATTTATTTTATTAATTTATTTCTGTTTTATTATAAAACAAACAATTTTTTAATGTTTTTCATAAAACGAGAGATAAATTAGAAAAAGTTTCAGATGACTCCATAGGTACTCCCCAAGGAGAACCCTGAGTAAATTTAAAATTCAAATGCCTAATATATGATGAATGTTATCCCTTGTATTTAGCAGAATATACCTTAAGGTCAAGTACTCCATTTAACCCTTTTAGAATAGAATGCACAAATTTTTTTC
Source organism: Sarcophaga variegata (assembly GCA_932273835.1). NCBI lineage: Eukaryota > Metazoa > Arthropoda > Insecta > Diptera > Sarcophagidae > Sarcophaga > Sarcophaga variegata. The sequence continues at coordinate 40,798,760 of OW026359.1, forward strand.
CTGTTTTCTGGTGGCACCATGAGCAAGTTTTTCGGTTGACTTTTGTTTGAGGTTTAGCGATTACTTAACCTTTCTTTCAAATGATCTCCCAAATACTCTCTTGAAGTCATATCTAGACTTTGCGCAACAGTATTAAGCCTGTGGGGACTTTTTTGTTGTTAAAATATAGTGCCGTACTAAGACTTTTGCAGTCCACTGTATGTATTGTATTTAAGGAAAATGAATGATTAAATGAAAGATTCTTGTTCACAGCTTTCATTTGATTATTCATGTTAGTTGTGGTTTCTAAAAATATTTTCCTTGTAATTGACCAAAGGTTTTATAAAACATCATCACACACATACTCGTACATATGTTGGAATTGCTTTCATTCAGAAATTTCTGTATGGCAGTCAGATGGACAGAATATCAGTCATAATCTGAAACAAAACATGTTTAGTGGCAAGGGTTTGAACTTTCTTTTGTTTTTTTTTGATGTTCTGGAAATCTTAAGATTCAAAACCAAAATTTCAGTTTTGCTACACACAAACACACGTTTCAAATGAACTGAAATTTATTTTTCTTGTTATGCGTTTTCCTGTCTTTGGTTTTGATGTGGTCTGTGGTGTTTGAAAAGAATTTTTCTTTTTTTTTGGGAACTAAGTGAGTCAATTTTAAGATGATTATTTGAAAAATAGTTTCGAAAGGATATGTTTATTGAAGTTCATTAAAATTTACTAAAAAAATACCATGTTCTTAAAGACAAATAATTGCTAAACAAGAGAAGTAAAGGGTCCGCCAAATAACTTTTTTTTGAAAATGCTTTAAAAAAAACTACTGAATATTTTCTCAAATTTCTTGTTTTTATTTGAAAGTACAATCCTTCCGGTTAATAATGGAAAATAATTTCATTCAAATGGCTGCCTCGGCTGGCCATGCAGTAGCCTACACATGAAGATGCCGATTTTGGCAAAAAAAATCATCTTTTCAGATGAAGCTCATTTTGATCTTGACGGGTATGTAAAAAAAAAAAATTGTCGCATTTGGGGCACAGAAAACCCGCACGCATACACTGAAAAACCGACGCCGTGGTCTAGTAGGTAGTGTGTTGGCTTATTAGACGAAAAGCCAGGGTTCGAGCCCCAGGCCAGACATCAAATAAAATACAAAAAGTATTTCTTCGGTGACTTCCTCTCAGCAGATTTCTGGCAAAAACTCTGAGAGTAAATAAAATTGCCATGAAAAGTTTCTCAAAAATCTGTCGTTCGGAGTCGACTTTAAACTGTAGGTCCCCCCACTCATGTATAAAATTAACACACACAACATAAGTGGTGTGAGAAACTAGGTCGTAATCCTGACTGAAGGGTTGTAATGACCAATTATGTATGTATGTATGTATTTGAGAAAATGTTCAGTAATTTTTTTTAAAGCATTTTCAAAAAAAAAGTTATTTGGCGGACCCTTTATAATACTGTACCGGTATTGTTTATCGGTGTTGTCATGGTAAAAAAAAAATTATAAAGTTTTCGAAATTGTTAAAGAGAAGATAAGATATGATGTGAATTTCGAATACATTTCATGTATTTTTAATAAAAGACGGAAGGATGATTGTGAAGACTGGCAAAAACTCTGAGAGTAAATAAAAATTGCCATGAAAAAGTTTCTCAAACTACTGTCGTTCGGAGTCGACTTTAAACTGTAGGTCCCACCACTCACGTATAAAATTAACACACACAACATAAGTGGTGTGAGAAACTAGGTCGTAATCATGAGTGGAGGGTTGTAATGGCCAATTATGTATGTATGTATGATTGTGAAGACCAAAATAAGCCAATCATAAATTCGTCTTTAACTGAACAAAATCGCTTTCATTAATTTGATCGTGATGGCACTATCGAGGATGTGGCCAGCCAAGACTGAATCGTTTTAGAAATCCAATGCGTCAGTTTCAGTACATAGACAACCGAATTATTTCCTATGTATACTGCTATAAGTCGCAGTAGTCTAGTAGGTAGTGTATTGGCTTATTAGACGTAAGGCCACGGTTCAAATCCCAGGTCAGATATCAAAACGAAAATATGAAAAAATATTTCTTCGGCGACTTCCTCTCAGCAGATTTCTGGCAAAAACTCTGTGAGAAAATAAAATTTGCCATGAAAAACTTTCACAAAAATCTGTCGATCGGAATCGAATTTAAACTGTAAGTTCCGCCACTCATGTATTAAATTAACACACACAACATAAGTGGTGCGAGAAGGAAGGTCGTAATCCTGACTGAAGGGTTTGAATAACCAATTATGTATGTATGTATGTGATCGTGATGGTACACACCATATAAGCTTTAAACCAGAATTCGTGCTAACAGAAAAATATACCGAAGTTAGGCAAAGATCCCACGAAAACGAAAATCTGCTGAAATCGAAAGCGATCTGATTTATTCCCGACCAACAATTTGACTTTATGAGGAAAAACAGCACAGAACACACCGAAATATTGCTGAAAACAATAAGAAAAGCTTTCGGGAAAGACGTAACTTACTTATTAATTTACTCTTGAGGTGGCATTGACTGCCAATAATATGCTGGTATTGTAGTCTTGATATCTAAAGGAAAATTTCACGAGACTGTCTTCGGTATCAGTTCACAAAAAGGAGAAGACTTCATAAATGGAAGAATATTCACCCTTGTGTGACAATAGCAAAGAAAATGGAGGTAAAATATCTAGGGCTTATATAGAGAGTATTTTAGAAGGGTACAGTCATGCCATAAAAGTATGCAGAAAGCACTTAATGTATACCATGATGATCATATCAATAGTGGCCTATAAAACAATTAGCCGGGCAGAGAGAACAAGTCGGGAAACAGCTTCTATGGAGACAAGATATAGACAATAGCGTGCGTTAGTATAGCAGGGGAAGCAGAACCGGTTCTACAGCCGTCCTGGATGTATTTAAGTCCGCTGCACATTGTAGTGCAGACCAAAGATTTGGAGACTATGTTTAGTCTGATGGGTGGCAATCCTAATTTGAGTTCTTAAGGAGATTTTGTGATTTAAGGACTCGATTGGCTGATAGCTCCCTCCTTTACCGTCAGAACAGGACAGAACTCTACTTTTATGACAGACTCTATAATTTTTCTGAAGTGCCTCACTATGACACATAGTAACAAGAATGAATGCAATAATATGGTATTCAGATGGGTCAAGAACGTATGTTGGAACAGGAGTGGGTGTTTTTGGTCTTAGAATGATATATTCCGAGAATATGGAGAAACTCGCGATTAACTTTCAAGCGAAGGTCTATGCCATTGAAAAATGTGTTCCATTCAACTTTAACAGGAGGTTTAATTGGAGGTCATAGCAATACTATCTATCAGTCAGGCTGCCATTCGAACACTTGGCTCTTATTAGGTTAAATCGAAGATAGTATGGAAAGGTCTGGTGAATCTGTCTTGACTAAGTAGGGAAATTAAGGTTACCCTCTGCTAAGTACTAGGTTATGTGGGAATTATCGGCAATAAGCAAGCAGATGAGCTTGAACCCAGAACTTTTCTGTGGAGAGTAGGAATGGATGTTTGGGAAGTTATGCTCAGTGAAAGACCCTATATGGGTTTAAGAAAAGATAAAGAGAGGCAGAGTGAATAAATTTTGATTAAGACACTCTTTTTTCATTATTAGAGTAAAGCAGTGAATTGTAAAGTATATAATTCACTACGTAAAATTATGCCTTGCACAAGACTAGTTTTCTTTGTTATGAAGATAAACATATTGAATAGACTCCTATTCTTTGGAGTCATGGTATTATTTCGTGGAGTGATGAGTTCACTTTGTTGATCTTATTTCGGTCAGAGATTTCGTGGTTGTGGTGCAGTAAGCTCCAGTCGTAGCTGTATTTCGGTATCGCCTAGTTTAGGTCTATCCCTTGTATTTGATCAGTACTCTGGCGATACCTTTAGAAATGTGCTCATGCCGCATTGGCGAGAGAAGTGTGACCTTGTGATTGGTATTGCCTATCATAGCATTTGAATTATGGTCTTGAAATTATTCTTTTTATGAACAAATGTTCTTTGAGCCTAGAATTCCTGGTCTTTTCTCTATAATTACGTAACATAAACTGAGGTTGGCTCAAACTCACTTGGCATGAGAACAGTTTTCGCCACTCTAGACCTTCCTCTTCGTACTCCACAGTAGGGTTATGAACCCATCAGTGTTGCAGAAGTTTGCCGCCTGACAAGTTTATTCACCTGCTTGTTGCTTTGAACTCCCACATGATATAGGATTTAACGGATTCATTCATTTTTGTACATTAAGGTTACTCTTCGTTGAATCGACGAACAGTTTAACTCTAATTGGTTACTGTTCGTCGAATCGACGAAGCTCATTTACTCTTTATCAACAATTTTGGTTGATAACGAAAGCTTGTAGTGAGTAAACGTATCCTGGCCACCCATTTTTTTAATCCTGGATAGTAATTTTTGTACAGTAAGGTTACTCTTCGCTGAATCGACGAACATACAAATTTTTTTTTCGTCTACTGACTGCAAGCTTTCATTATCAACTAACGTTGTTGAAAATAAGAGCGAAATTTGGTCAAACATAAAAGAATTATATGATAAAGAGTAAATGAGCTTCGTCAATTCGACGAACAGTAACTGTCCAGGGTTAAGGAAAGATGATCCATTGTGTCCAGATAGTGTCATATTAATGTCAAGTAAATCATACCGCATGTCCCAGTTTCATTGAGCACATCTTATGATGGAAGAGTAATTTTGCTTAGAAGGTAACCGCGAGTTTTCCAACAAATTCCGTATATTTTATTCTGGAACTGCATTCCATCGCTCTTCGACCTGCCGAGTGTCATTTCATGACGAATATTTTTTTCTAAAAGCGCCAACCAAAATCTTGTATGTGTGTTATTTACACAGAAAAAAGTCATTAAAGCTTAAATAGGAACTGCGTTACTTGTTCTGACGATCACTTTTTTAGACAAAGTTCTAGGTTAGGTTAGGTTAGGTTAGAGGACGTGTACTTGTCAATTAAGACAAGTACAGTACCCGGAGGTCGAATTGACCCATTGTACAACGTCCTAGTTTCTCACACCATTTATGTTGTGTGTGTTAATTTTTTATACATGAGTGGTGGGACCTACAGAAACTTTTTCATGGCAATTTTATTTAATCTCAGAGTTTTTGCCAGGAATCTGCTGAGAGGAAGTCGCCGAAGAAATACTTTTTGTATTTTGTCTTGATGTCTGGCCTGGGGCTTGAACACTGGCTTTACGTCTAATAAGCCAACACACTACCTACTAGACTACGGCGACTTCTAAAAAGTTCTAGGAACTCGTGTCAAAAATGTATTGAATGCCTTTTCGCCATAATGAAACCTTGTCCTTTGGGTCCTTTGGAGTAAGTTATGATAGTTTACATGCTCTGAATTCACTGTATTTGTAAGTCGTCTTTCTTGCTTAATCAGCTTTACATATTTTATACTATTCTAGATGATCCAAGTCACACCAGTCTTGATTTCTTTTGACTCTTTAAACTTTGTGATCCCAACAAGCACGCTTGTTGCCACTCAAATTTGTTATAAGAACGATACATAAACTTCACATCACATCAAAATTTGCTCAAAATTGTATTCACTCAGTGATGATTAATCTCAGCCATGACCTTTCCGATATCTTTGCATCCTCATTTAATTTTTCAATTGGTTGCAATGCGTAAAAAAATTTATTTGTAATAACGCCTAAAATTATGCCTTCAATTATACTTCTTTTTGATGTTCATAAAATTTTTTTGTTTACAGTTCACTGTTGAAGTGAAAAGCTTTTTTTGTAATTACATAGTTCCCCTTTAGTGCTAACAGTTAAATTTAACATTTGCGTTATAAATTTCTGCTAAGTTAACAGAATGCAAACAATGAAACACGAGTATAATTCTGAATTTACGACTGTTGACTTTTGCGGTTTGATGATAATGGGTGTGCGCTGTAATTATTCACGAGATCTTCATGGTGTTTCAGCAGTAAATCTAATCGAGTTTTATTTTTCTTTTTTTTAACCATCAGGTCTTATCTGTAACAGTAGGCAGTTGAATAAGGAAATTACACTCAGCTTCTTAAAAATTCTTAAAGGTCGTTGCTAACTTTTCGTTGGTCACTGTTTAAGAAAATGAAATTGAATAAAGAAAAAAAAGTAGAAAGTATAATGTTTTTAATTCATTACTTAATTCATTGTTTAGTGAGTGTGTGACTTAAAAAAAATGTGACAAAATATTTGAAAAAAAGAACAACAGCAGAAATAAATATTTGCAAATAAAGAACACATGAAATATCGCATACAAATATGCCATACGGCACGCCGCATGTGTTTGGTGTAGAATAATGCTTCACTTTAAACCGATATATTGTTGGACACAGAACTGTCTTTTAAATGGACTGGAAAAAATCAAACCAATTATTTCAATATGTCACCCGGAAAATGAATGTAGCAGATTCCAATGAGTCTGTCATCGGGGATAATCATCAGTCGTATAAAGCTGTACTTATAAGCCGCTGTTACACTGTGTTATCGCACATGTAAGCTTATCCGAAATCGTTCTACGGAAGCTCGAGACTAATAAATATCAAAAATGTTTGATATATGGTTGGATTGGATCTTTCTCTCTCCCCCTCTCATCAGATTTTGTTCGGGTTCGGCCAACTAAGGTCTCAACATACATACATACACACATACTTGGTTATTACAACCCTTCAGTCAGGATTACGACCTTCCTTCTCACACCACTTATGTTGCGTGCGTTAATTTTATACATGAGTGGCGGGGCCTACAGTTTAAAGTCGATTCCGAACGACAGATTTTTGAGAAATTTTTCATGGCAATTTTTATTTACTCTCAGAGATTTTGCCAGAAATCGAAGAAATACTTTTTATTTGTATTTTGTTTTGATGTCTGACCTGGGATTTGAACCGTGGCCTTACGTCTAATAAGAAGACACACTGCCTACTAGACTACGGCGACTACTATTAAACTACACTTTCTTGTTTATTCCGATTGAAAATTTATTTGCGAATATTCTTTTGCGTTGTTCCAACAGATGAAATTCTTCCTTATCGCTTTGGAGTTTGAAAATATATTGTTAACGGTTATGTATTGCTAGGGATAACCATCAGTCGATATTGCTTGATGCTAACAATGCATTCTAATAACAAAATTATGTTGATAAAGTTTTTATTTCATTTTAATTTTTATTTGTATTTTAAATAAATAAAAAAACAAAAACAAAAACAAAAAACTGAAAACAAGTGTTTCAAGATTTCAGTTTCAATATTTGCTGGACTATTTGTTGACACTCGCATCATATTGTTCGTACATTGACGGCAAGTTAGTCTCACCCATTAAGGCAGACTATCAGTTAATAATGGAATATTTTATTTTTATTTTTTCTTTTTATTTTCTATTAAAAGTTTAATTTTAATTTTTAATTATTTCTGAAATAGAATATCGGACAATTGCAACAACAGACAGCAAATACACCATTTCCAATAGCATTTTTTTTAATATAATTTTCGATAAATATTTGCATATTCAATGTTTACTGATTGCTGTTCGGTAGATCTTTAAATCTCTTAATTTGATATTCTTCTAGGTCGAAATACCCTCAATTAAGTCATAGACATCGATTTATAATGATTTGTAGAAGTATAATATCATTTGGGATATCAAATCAAAATCTAGCAGACTTACATTGCGAGTAAAGGTTCGATATTTTATTCTCCAAGACAAATATTTCGACTTTCAAACATGCCGTGGTTTGTGGCTTATCTTGCGACTTAAGAAAACCGCACAAGCAAATGTCTAACGGGTTCAAGTCGTCCAATATCAGCGACCAATTCACATCGCATCCACATGAGATGACCATGCCCTCAAATTGTTTGTGGAGGATATCCAATGTGACATGATCTGTGTGGCAACACATTTCGACGGCGTTCTTACTTACTTACTTACTTACTTATTTGGCTATAACAACCCGTTTAACGGATTTCGGCCTACAGCAACACATCTTTCCAGGCGCCTCTGCGTTTTGCGCGCCTACGCCAGTTGGTCACACCAATTGATGACAGGGCTTCCTCAATTTGGTCCTTCCAACGGATACAAGGTCATCCTCTTCGCCGACTTCCGTAGATTCCCGCATCAAATACCCGTCTCGCCGGGGCATTCACCTTCATTCGAAAGACATGGCCGAGGCAGCGCAGCCGCTTTATGTTAATGCCCTACACAACGTCTATGTCGTTGAGGAGTTCATACAGCTCACTATCGAATCGGATACGGAAATCATCGCCAACTCGCACTGAACCGAAGACCTTAACTACGACTTTTCTCCCGAACACTTTCAAGGCTGCTGCATCAGTGCTTAATAGGATTCATGCCTCTGCGCCATAAAGAAGCACGGGTAGGATGAGTGTCTTGTAGAGTATTAGTTTTCTCGCACGAGAGAAGTCTTTGCTACTCAATTGCCTATTGAGACCATAGTAGCACCTGTTGGCAAGAGTGACATTCAAATCAGCCCAAAAGAAATTGGTAATCTACCTACAGAGCTCGATACTGGTAGCGACGGTCTGCCCAAAGTCCTTCTGAAAGATATACGGATCAATCGATTACACCGCTATCCCAAAATCCATAAAAAATATTTACTTTTTCGGAATGCATTGGACGCTCTTGGATCTCTTGTGGTGCAGTATCGTTCCAAATTTAACAATCTTGCCTTGCCTACCATTAACTGAAAATGTGAACTAAAAAAATCATGTGCGTAGCGGAAAAATATAGTCAATACACCGCTCCACTTTCCAGCATTCTTATTTACTCTTATTATCGTATATTGTTTGGAGAAGAAACAAGGTTAACCATTTACTTTGTTAAGGCATTATTGACTTGCCTCCGTTTATTATCGAAAATAATCGTAAATTTTCAATTGGCACAGTTTTTAATTAAAAATCTTTATCAACAGAGTTGATAAAAAAAATTGAGAGAAATATTATTAAACTTGTGTTGAAAGTATGTGTGAAGTGCCTCTGGAAAACTACCCACCATTGGATATCATTTCAAATTGAAATTTCTCAATGAATTATTTCTGAAGAACAAAAGCTGCAGTCTGCTTAACTTTATTTTATTATCAACAGATTGGATAGTAGGCGATTAAAATTTTCGAATAATAAAATCCCAAATAAAAAACTGATTCTTTTCTACAACTCAAGTAAAATTATTCGCAGAGCTACTTGAAGGTTGGATGTTCGATGGTGATAGCTCTGAGAAACTAGGTCGTAATCCTGACTGAAGGGTTGTAATGACCAATTATGTATGTATGTATACAATATCGCGACATACTCTCCCTCAAAATGAATTTTTTAAGTTTTTGTGATTAAATTTTAATTTGACTCAATTATAATTTGATAAATAGATCTTTACCGAGTTTTGGATTACTATATAGGGTCTTTTTAAGCGCTAACTATGGTTAAATTTAAGTAAAATAAAGTGTGTTTGAGATTCTTATTGATGTCACCAGATGTGGCATGATTCCTTTCAATTGAACGGGTCGCCATGCTGAATTTCACCGATTGGCTATGCTGACTTATAGGGTTTGTGGCTTATTCGCATATATGTAATGTATGTATGTAATTTAAGAAAAGTCTAACCGGGTCAAACAATACGATCTCCTTGGCCAGTTAGAGTTACCTTCACGTGAGTTGAGCGTGCCTTTAAATCGATAATACAGAATATCCAATCTGGCTGCTCTGTTCTCACATGTCGTTTGTGTTTGTAATCATTGACCTATATCGCTAGGTGTTGATAGTGATCACATGGCCAACGTTGTTCTCAACACCAGGTTAAGAGGTAATTAAAGTTAAGCGTAATTAAGCGGAAAAAACGATAATACGCTAAAGATGGTCCAGCGAATCCGAGACTCATTGGTTTTGGTCACACCACCAATTTTCTCGATATTAATGAAGTAGGCCGACATTTAAAATGATTAGCAGCAGTACTAAAAATATATTTCATCTTAGTGAAATATGGCTCCTGTGAAGTTATTGAGTTATTTCCGCAAAGTCACTTATTTTTATACACTTGCATGCCTTATAATCATACTTCTCGCATCACTGCATTGACCAGTTCACTTCGTCTACAATAACTTGTATTTTCTTTCTATTTGAGGTTGTATTTTAATTACAAGACAAAAAATACGAGGGTGCTTCTAAAAATTTACATATTTATGGTTGTAGTAGTTAAAAATAAATTTCTTTATCATTACGTTTACACCATAATAACTCACCACGATAACTCATTTCATACAAACGCGGTTGGTCATAATAACCCATTTACGAAGTTTGGCGCATTCGCAGAACTTCACAATACTTTTAATTCGGATACGTAGTTAACGCCAATTAGAACATGACTAGAAATCTTCCGTTGGATTTATCTTCCATCCAAGACAGCTGCTTCGATGGGTAACAGCAACCATACTTCGTATAATAGAGGACCACCAGGAGGATGAGTGAGTATCAATTTCGTTGCTACAGAAAGGTGATGTTTACCATTCAATTGCCTATTGAAACTATCATGACGCTCTTTGGAAGGAGTGATATTAATTCCTTGCCTACATCGAAGGTATAATTATCGCCCGTATCTTAGATCCGATACTTTACTCTTAGACCCATCCTTGCCGTATTCCGTTCTATAGCACTTAAGATAGCAGCGAAATGTAGCTTGGTACGCCGTAGGGTGTCAATGTTGATGGCTTACACAGGGAAAATTTAGTAAAAACAGAATACTTTCCACAGTTAAGTTAAAGAGATCGTATTGTGTGAAACCACACACAGTATCAAAGAGTTCGTATAGATCGACGAAGCTATAGAAGTCTTGCACTGGGTTGTTATCTTCTCAGGAGAACTCAGGAACTCAGATATTCCTCCATAAATGGTTTTTTTTTAATCGGATTCATTTTTATTGGAAATAAATGCTTTATTAGGATAGTTTTTGAAAGAACATGTCATTCAAAGTATTGTCCATCGGAAGTTACTCATTTTTCTCATCTTTTTGCAATTTATGGATTCCGTCCCAAAAAAATCTCATCTTTTGAGGCCTGCTCTGAAGTGAAGTGTATTTCAGTGAGAGCGTTATGTATCAATAAAAACAAATGCTATTCAGAGGGAGCAATACTGCGAATGGAATATTCCATCTCATCCACTGTTTTCCAAATAGTTTTTGAACGGCGCCGCAATTTGTGGCTAAAGATTGTCATGATAGAATATTGCGGCCTCGTGCCTATTTGCATATTCAGCGCCTTCAATCGAGTTAATTTTTATTTGTAAAGATGTCCAATGAAAGCCTGATTCAGCCTTAGCTGCTTATATTGAATCGGACCTGTCTGATCCCTTTGAATATAGAGGAATGAATATTCCTCTTGGACGTAGATTTTGTTCGGTGCGCGTCCTTTACATTTAATTTTTTGAGCTTGGGGTTGTCTTAAGGAATCAATTTTTTCTTTGCGATCGAACAGCATTTCAGGTATGCAAAATCATCTTCCAACTTCTCTCGAAATTTACTTGCCTTTGAGTGAATCCTGTTGTTTTTAAACCGCTGATTGAGTCACGCCTAATGATTGTGGAAGTTCTTCAAGCGTCTGATACGAATTTAGATCGAATAATGTTTCCAATTCATGGGCTTTGAACGTTTTTGACTGTACCGAACAAGCACACCACTCTATACACTGTATTTTTGATAGAGCGTGCGCACTGTATAATTCTACAAGCAAACGATGACTTGCAAATGTAGTTTTCTTGTGCTTTTTGGCTGTTTGAAATATTTTTCATTGTGAAAAAAATTTGTGATGAGTCCTACCAACCAAACCAAACATTGTTGACTTGCAGCTAAATAATGACAGTTTTGATAGCTAAATAATACCACTTCCAAATGACGTATACACCATTGGTATAAAGCAACCATTTTTTAAGTTATGCTACCACTGTTCGAAGTCGCCGTAGTCTAGTAGGTAGTGTGTTAGCTTATTAGACCTAAGGCCCAAGTTCAAACCCCAGGTCAGACATCAAAACGAAATATGAAAAATATTTCTTCGGCAACCTCCTCTCAGCAGATTTCTGGCAAAATCTCTGAGAGCAAATAAAATTACCATGAAAAGTTTATCAGAAATCTGTCGTTTGGAGTCGACTTTAAACTGTAGGTCCCGCCACTCATGTATACAATTTACACACACAACATAAGTGGTGTGGAAAACTAGGTCATAATCCTGACTGAAGGGTTGTAATGATTTATGTATGTAAGTGAATAAACAAAGTTGTCGACTTTATGATGATACCCACCCACATGAAATACAAGAGCGTCCAATGCATTCCGAAAAAGTCAAAGTTTAGTGTGGATTTTGAACTGGGAGCATTGCCAGTCGATGGTTACTAATTTTATTAGTGATGTGAGAAGCTAGGCCGTAGTCCTGACTGATCGGTTATAATGGCCAATTATGTATGTATGTATGTATGTATGTACCACTGTTCGTAAAAATATGGCGTGTATCTATTTGATTCTTATGGTTTTTTATGGGATTAGGCGTGTAGTAAATATTTCGTCAAAGGTTGACCTATCAGCAATTAATTCGCGACAAAAAGGTCCGATTAGTACCTTGCCATTCAGTGGTTTACTCTGTATGCCCATTAAAAACTTGTATGTGACGGCGAGTTACAGATCCACAATGACAGTTCATGAAGGATTTTGACAGCTTGGCAGTGTTCTACATACATATGCAGACAGCAATGTATGTAGCAATTAAATATTATTGGTTTACGGTATCGATTCACAAGCATATTGTGCTGAGAAGTAAAGAAAAAATTCTCAAAATGTTTTTTTGCTAATTTTGGTTGCACCCTCGTAAATTTACTGATAATTTCTCAGCGAGATAATTTATTTATTATTTTTTTTAAAATAATTTTATTCGTTTTTATATTGTTGGTTGTTGGTATATTATAATTAAATGATGTTTTATATTAAGAAGTAGGTGATGTTGTTGTAATTGTTGTTTTGTTTTCTTAATCAATTGATTAACTTATGATTTGTGTTTTGTTGTTGTGTTTATACTGCTTCCTTATGTTTGTTTACTTTATTGATTTTATTGATCTTTATAAAGTATTTTGAGGAGGACAAATGCTTCTTTGTATGGATGGATGGTGGTTGACAGGAAAGAGGTTAAGGGTTGCAAAAGTCTTTTCATTTTTTATTTAGTATTAGAGTTTCACTAGCTTAGTATGGGTGTTTAACTAGCTGAAGCAAAAACTAAAAACAAAGAAGCGAATTCTTTAATCATTTAATTGTGTGTGTGTGAATTGTTGTGTTGTGTGCGGTGTGGTGTGGTGTTATTTGTGTTCAGTGGAATTGATTTTCAATAGAAATTCTTTTCGTTTTTATGTTTTTCTATTTAGTATTACGTTTGAAAACAAATTAAAAAGAAAAAAAAAACAAAACAAAACAAGAGAAGAGAAGGGAAGAGTAAAATATTATTTTAATTTTAAAAACAAATAGTTTTGTTTATCTGCTGTAACCATTCGATTTTTTACATTTTATTTTATTTTCTTATATTCTTGTTTTGTTATTGCAATTGCTGTCTCTTTTTTCTATTATTTTTATAATTTTTCTTCAAATTCAACACTTTCAATCATTTTTATACATTGCTTTGGTGAACTTGTTGTGAAACGTGTGTCGCTTGGTGTTGTTAAGAATTTTAATTCTTTTTATAATTAAAAAAATTAATACGAAAAAAAATATCCAATATTTTTTCTAAATGAACAAATATATGTAAATAAAACATATGCTATATATTTCTACTTGTATACATATGTATGTATGTATGTACGTGCGTGTGTGGTACATATAAAATATTAAAAAATTAAATTCGAAATACAAAAATAATTTCGAAAATAAGAAAAAAAAAACAAACAAAAAATAAAATAAAATAAAAACAAAAATTATATCGTGTGCGAATATACGAATTTTTTTTTGTCAACTTGTGGCAAAAGAATTATTTCATTTCCATAACATTTTATTGTTATTTTCAAGTGTAAGTGTAAGTGTGTATGTATATGTTTATTTAATATTTGTCCTATTTTCAGCGTTTATTTCAAACATTTTTTTATAGATATTTTAATATAAAAAATTTTCTTTGCCAAAATATTTAAGATCGAAATAAAAATAAAAATAAAAACAAAATAAAAAAAAATTTTAAAAACAAAAATTGAAAAAAGGAGGTCAATAAACGACACCGCCAATCCATAGTAGGTACAAAAAAAGAAACAAATGTTATAATGTTTATTTATTTATTTATTTATTAATTACAATACAATTACAAATTATATTCTAATTACATATATACGAGCTGAGTACAAGCTGACCATATGCTCGGTGTAGTGTCACAGACCAGAGTCTCTGGTGGGAATCGAACCCACAACCTAGCACACTACCCACTAGACTACCAGGGCACCCTAATCTTATAATGTTAGAATATAAAATACAATTAAGAAGTTTTAATAAACAAAGGATAATAAAATTAAAAAAAAAGAAGAAAAATAAAATATTGCAGATACCAAAAAAAAAAAAAAACATGGGTAGGTAGTTAGAGGAATCCAAGAAAAATTCTGTTGCTGTAAATAATGGTTGATTTTTGAAACCTTTACATACATACACAACATAATTCATCATTATAACAGTTCAGTCAGTGTTACAACCTAATTTTCTTCTGAGAAAATTTTCATGGCAATTTTATTTGCTCTCCAGAGTTTTTGCCAGAAATCTGCTGAGAGGAAGCCGCCTGAGAAATATTTTTTTGTATTTCGTTTTGATGTCTGACCTGGGGTTTGAACCGTGGCCTTAAGTCTAATAAGCCAACACACTACCTACTAGACTACGGCGACTTCATCTAAAGGTCATAATTTTATAAAAGGCTTCAATTATACAACACACTACCAAATCTTTATTGGACTAGATCACACATTCCGTATTTAAAACCGTATATAATTAGGTAAACGTATGGTATTTGTCTCTTCAATTAGACACTCAGTCCAAGCCTATCTTCACTTTAAGAGGCGAGTGTGTAGCAACTTGTTCCCACGGGTAACTGTGTCAGTATTTGACCAGATTATCATTATCAGAACGATGTAATCGGACATAATAGGTAGATTTGGTATCCTGTCCGATATCTCATCAATATGTGCATATTCTTCCAGATCCTTAAAAATTGACTTTTGAAGTAAATAAATGATATGTTAATGCCTTCCATGACTCTGAATGAGGACCTCTTTGACCACATCAACGTGAAATGACATTAAAACTATGTGAAACAAAAAAATCTATAAAATCCGACTTTAAACTGTAGATCCCGCCACTCATGTATAAAATTAACACACAAAAGAGAAGTGGTGCGAGAAGCTAGGTCGTAATCCTGTCTGAAGGGTTGTAAACTTAGAGGAATCCATGTTGATCGGGGCACAAATAAAAATGAATTTTTTATAATTAAATTAACTTAATTCCAATCTGCAAGCCAAACACTTTGGCTTTTTTTTTCACATACAGCTGGTGAAATTAATTCCATCTTTCAGCTAAAGAGTTTGTCACGCAACAATTTAATTATGGAAATTTAAAATATGTAGCGTGGTATAATGAAATAGAATATGCATTCAATAGAGACGAAAAAACAAGACAATTTAAATACGATAGAAGGCTTTTTGGTGACTTGCAAGTGTTTTCTTTGGCCTGGCTTGGGTTAAATTTTCGTGATATTGGGATAATTTCCATTATAGACTACTGGAATAGGTAGGTAGGTAAGTCGTAAACCCGATAGGATAGACACACTTAAATCATCTATAACCCCTTGTGATACCATATTATTTTAGTTGCTCTAGTCCTAGAACCATTCGAAGCCATGATGATGCAGGCACCTTGACTCCAAATGTGTATCCTCGACAGTTCAACGAGATCATATGGATAGAAGAAGTCCTGGTGATTCTTTCCCTTACACAAGTTAAGCATGTGCCTAATATGTGAAGTTTCCTCCTCTTCCTCGGCTATGCAACCTCTGTAAACCGAGTAAGATGGAGCTGATATAAAGTATAAAAGATATAACGGGGTTTGATGGGGAATCTCTAAAGGAGCTAGTTGCCTTCGTATCTTAAAAAATAAGAAAGAGACTCTATTCATAATAAAGAATGGAGTCTTTGTCTAGGGGGGAGGTATGTAGGTCTATAACTCTAGGGATCGATCGGCTCTTACGTATGCAACTAACATATTGGAATGCTTAGGAGATGGATCGTCGGAATTTGCTTAACAATTGGTCATATCAGTAAGACCAAGAGTGTCTACCTCGCGTGAGGGTCCACCTAGAAACAAACCACATTTGCTGCGCTATCTTGCTATGCATAATTTAAGGAATTTGTTATTGATTGAACGAACTTTATTATTATGCCTGCCTTCTCAGCTCTTTCCAGTCTCAAACGATCCGTAAATATCTGAATGCAGTTATTCACGATGTGTATCACAACTTGTTCCATTTCCGCCTGTTGGGATGTTGTCGTTGTCGCGTTTTCATGTCATTCATATTTCCGAAAGCTTCCAATTCTGTCAGAATACCCGAGTGACCGCTATTTGAACCGTACTAGTGTTCAATTCATCCAAGACGCCGACTAATATTAGCTGTAGAGCTTTTAGAAAAAAGCGGAAAAAGGCTTAAAACGCATCGCTAATAATAATGCAGGTAGATCTTTGTATTCAGCATAATAAATAGAGGTTGGTAGCCCTGCCAGGGGTTCCTACCACATCAAGCCTTAATAACTCAGATTATGTCTGACATACGCTGGATTATTTAGATAAATTGTAGGACATATACTATCAGAAGGGAATCCTGAAAGATAATGTGGCTAAATATTTCTCCTTGAGTGCCAAAGCGTAGTTTGAGAAATACAAATTTGATGCGAATGAATGTACCATCCAGCATGTCATGTGATGTAAAATTCGGAAAGCTTGGCATATCGTTTAGCCGCCTATCTGCTCGAAATTTTATAGTTTTATAAAACGACATCATTTAGAAGTAATTAAAAATAAAATAAGCCTCTAGTAAATATTAAAATAATAAACATTAAAGTGATAGCAATGATTAGTTTTGCTTAAAAGTTTTTATTTTATTTGCACTTGTCTCACGTGCCAGTATAAATTCGCGACGCCCTGACTGTAATGTGGCATTCATTTCAAAAGTGACACTTTGTAGCACTTTCAGTCTCATTTTATCAGTTTGGTTTTTTTTTTTTGGTTCTCGTGTGTATACTTATGTTTTTGTCATGAAGAGAAAAGGCAAGAACTAGACCTACTTTTATAATTTGACTTTGAATGAATTCAAATGTTGGCGAAATAAATTTAAAAATAAATTTAAAATCATGTGGGCCGAAGCTAATTATAAACTATTTTTGAACTGAAAATATTTTAATAATAAAAGAGACAATAAAAATAAAAGAAAAATTATGGTTAGAATAATAGATGAGCCCATAATTTTCCTGCAACATTCTTTTAGTTTTAAGGGTTTACTGCAATGATGCTAATTACAGATGCGTTTAGTATGTCAAGCATTCGTTCACACTGAATTTGTAATTTATTCGGATGTTTATCTCTTTGAGAATCTTTTAAGAATACAAAATTGCTTTTGTTTATCTCTTAAAAGTTATTTTCATCATTTTGCGTCACAATTCGAATTTAATGTTACAGACTGAAATTTTTTGGTTTTCTACGCTGAAAATTATCTCGAAAATTTACAATCCGCTTATAAAAGGCTTATAATATAAACCAGTGCTGCAAAACTTAAATTTTAAAATGGGACTGAACTATAACTGAAAGAGTACTTTTTTGAATCACATGGTACTTTTGTAAAAAAAAGATACATACATACATAATTGGTCATTATAATCCTTCCAACAGGATTATGATCTAACGTCTCGCACCACTCATGTTGTGTGTGTTAATTTTATACATGAGTGGCGGGACCTACTGTTTAAAGTCGACTTCGAAAAACAGATTTTTTAGAATCTTCATCATGGCAATTTTGTTTACTCTCAGAGTTTTTGCCAGAATGATGTCGCCGGAGAAATATTTTTTCATATTTCGTTTGATGGAGTTGTCTGATATAGGGTTTCAACCGTGGGCTCACGTCTAGTAAGCCCGCACACTACCTACTAGATTATTTATTTCTTTATATTTAATGCACATACGGCACGGGACAGAAAAACTAACGACTTATTCGTGTTCCTCACATACAAGACAAAAACAACTGATTCGGAACGTAACAAAATGTAAAAGCCCCGTTTAGTCAAACATCGATGGAATGTAATGTAATATACGTTCGTTTTTAGCATATGAAAAGCAATGCAAATGCTTAACGAAATTACATTACGGTTCGGCAATCGTTTTCATTGCTTTTCGTGTTCTAAAAACGAATGTACGTTCCGTGGACGTTTGGCTAATCCGGGCTAAAGCCTAATTCTACCTTTAGCATTACATTAAACATGTTGCTAATGCATTAATAGTTGAAAAGCGGAAGACTTAAAATATGTAATAATATTAAAAAAGTACTGAAAGCGTCGAGGGGGTACTGTGGTATTTTTTAATTGAAAAAATACTGAAAAAAGTACAAAAGTACTGAATTTTTCAACACTGATATAAAGGTCTTTGTACTTCCAATAGTGGAACAAAGTAAAAGGCTTTCTAAACAGGCTCTGTTTAGTTTTTAAGCATGTTTTGTACTTTGGACAATAAATTTCAATATTTTTCCCAAATATTTTGATTTCTACACTGTCACCATAACACTGAATTGAGTCAATGGCTTCCCCAATAATGTAAATAAAATGTTGGTTTAGTGACTGTTAAACAAATATTTTTGTCGCCGTAGTCTAGTAGGTAGTGTATTGGCTTATTAGACGTAAAGCCTGGGTTCGAGCCCTAGGCCAGACATCAAAACAAAATACAAAAAATATTTCTTCGGCGACTTCCTCTCAGCAGATTTCTGGCAAAAACTCTGAGAGTAAATAAAATTGCCATGAATAGTTTCTCAAAAATCTGTCGTTCGGAGTCGATTTTAAACTGTAGGTCCCGCCACCCATGTATAAAATTAACACACACAACATGAGTGGTGTGAGAAGCTAGGCCGCAATCCTGATGTATGTAAACAAAACAAAGTGCTATGGCATCTCAGGTAAATAGAATTTCAAATTTGCTAGTAATAGGTGGGCCATCTATCTGGAAATACTTACGTCATTTTATTCTGTCGCAAACTTCAGCATATTATCTCAACTGAACGTAATGAATCGATTAACCAACGTTGGGATTTATTGGGCCACCGAGAAACTGCACGATGATGTCGATTTTCCCAAACAAAAAATCATTTTTTTGGATGGAACTCATTTTCATTTTAGTCGTTAGGTTAATAAGCCGTTAATTACCGTATTTGGGCTCAGAAAATCCACACGTTATCTTATAGAAGCCAATGCACCCATTACGAGTGAGTGTTTGGTGCGGCTTATGGAACGAAGGCATTATACGCCCATATTTCTTTGAAAATGGGCACGGCGCAACCATTACGTTGAATGGACCGATACAACCGATTTTTTTGTACCCGTTCTTCATGGTATTGATGTGAACGATGTTTGGTATCAACAGGATGGTGCTGCAACTTGCCGCACATCTTATGTCACAATCGATTTATTGCGTCAAACGTTTGATGGCCTTTTAATTAGCTGAAATGGTGATGACAATTGACCGCCAAGTAGTTGCGATTTGACACCGTTGGATTATTTTCTATGGGGCGCCGTTAAAGAAAAGTGATATGGGAGATAATGTTGAGGCTTTCTTTATTTTTTTTAATACTTCTTATACTTATACCATCGCAATCCATTAGATCAGGAATGTATTTATTTCACTTTGTTTCGGTATTTTACTAATCGCCTAAATAGTGAAAAAAATTTAACGTAAGATTTTTACTCTCATTTTTAAAATAGGAATGGAATTCGCTTTATCGTCTAAATTGGTCTGTACTGATGCCGGTCAGATTTCGGCGTTTCTTCAGGGCAACAGAGTTAGTGAAAACTTTATAGGAAAACGCCGTGTTGTTTGAGGGAAAGGAGTGCTCTAGTTTCTATACGACAATGATAATAAAAAGTAAAGAATTTAAGCATTTGCGATTGATATAAAATTTCTATTAAAAAATAAAACAAGATTATAAACTCTTTTTGATTTAAAAAACATAATTTTTTTTTAAACGAAGGCCATTAAGGCCATTATTATAACTTGCCGTTAAAGTTGGGTTTAGTTTAAGCTAACTTTAACTAAAGTGAACTTTAAAGTCATCTTTAACTTCATTTCGTTATTACAAGCTACAGATGAAATAAAGTTAACTTTTTCAAAAATATGGCAGTGGCAAAGATAAAGGAAGGATGATCCTATCTATATTTAGCTTAACGCTCACTTCTACCATATTGTCCACTTATATCATTATGAAAAGCAATTTATCTGAGAGAGTGCAATGCAATAAAATTAAAAACATAAAATTTTTTTGTGCATAATTTTTAGATTTTTTATTTTGAATTCATAATTTAATTATTTTTTCCCCCCCAACTATTTTTGTCTTTAAATGTTTACTCAAGCTGGAGCTTTATGGAATATTTTTAAATTCTTTTGTCTTTAAATAATTTAACAAATTTTTTTTTAATTATTTACATAAATAATATTAAACACAGAGAGAGAGAGGGAGAGAAAACGAAACGTTAGACAAATATTTTCTAATGTACCAGTGCTTTAGAGCAGCGTTTTTTAATTTATAATTTAGTTTTAAACATATTTGTTGGGTAAGTAAAACTAAACAAAAAATATGCATAAATTTAAACAAATAACTAATGGATGGTCATGGTTGATTTCTAAATACCCTTCAATTGAACATTCATTCATTCATCGAATATGTTACAGGGGATTATTGAACATTTCTTAACAAAATTTAAAAAAAAATAAGTTTTTAAATGTCAATTCAAAAAGGTTTTTATACTCTGAATATTTAACTTTAAAGATAAGATTTTAGTTACCCACGTCACTTTCACTTTAAATTCCGCAAATCGCTTTTGTACGAGTCCAAACTCTCACAAAAACGGGTACAGTAAGACCTCGCTTAACGCTGTTTCAGTATTACGCGGTAGTACAAAAGAGGTGTATACTATGTATATTTTTCAACGCTCTTTTGTTAATCCGTCCAGAATAAAGATTCCAACCGTATTTTCCGAAGTCGCAATAACAGTACGAAGGCGTCTTTCCTGCGTCACAGTTGATTTATTAGTTGCCCCGTTTAACGCTGTTTCGTTTAGCACTGGAACTTATTGGAACGTATCCCCCGCGTAAAGCGGGGTCTTACTGTACTTCATATCAAGGAGGACTATATAACAGAACCAAGAACCTAATCATAACATGATTTTCCAATCAGTTAGTGCATGAGCAAAGCTAATGCAAATTTGATTCGAAAATTAATATTTTACTGACAGCCAAACAGTAATTAGGGCAGTAGCTTCAAAAAGATATCTAAACTGTTAAGCTATCATAGCCCACTAACGATTTCTCCAAACATGGTATGGTATTTGTGTACCAAGTCGTCAGCGAATGAACGGAAATCAAGAGGCAAATAATCTAAAATAGCTAGAGAGGGACAGGAGGCGAAACGTTTTCGGTTTCACTTATGCCTACTGCCGGGCTTTGAAAAACTGCCGTTCTCTAAGAGGCAAACGCAGACCTGTAGCCTTTCGCTATGAGTATAGACGCGTATGGAATTTTGTGTTGCGGACGGCCGAACTCACAAGGCCAACGAATAGTTGGTAGGTATGAATACAGACGGCAATAGATCGCAGGGGTACTTCTTGGTTTTGTGCTCAGCTTGAAACGCTTTGAACCTGCTGGTAGTGATGGATTCAAAATCTTTGTACTTAAGCCCTCGCACGACAAAACGACTACCGATTCTCGAGGAAACCTATCCTAAAGTTACAAACATTTAGTATCTTGGTTTTGGATAGCGAGTCTTAAGTATGATTTCAAAATTTTCTGGAAACCAAGTAACTAGTTTTGGCTAGTTTCGCATAAAACGGTGTTGAACAAAGACATTGTATACTCTGCGGTTTCATAGAACAGAATAAGAGTAATTCGAATAGGTGACGGTAGGTGTTCTTATTGGCCACTTGACTTCCAATCGCGTATGTTCATCAAATAACAGCGAATGCAGGAAATGTACCGACGATATCGTTGTCGTTAGCATATAAGATGCAAACCCTACTTTGCAGATGGTATTTAGACGTAAATCATGAGAGGATTTATAAGGTTTTCTATTAATTTAAATTCAATACTCAGGAGATTATTATTAAAAGCTTGCCAATACAATCTAAACTATCCTAACTATGGGTTTGACTAAAAATTTAAAATGTATGGCGAGTGTTTGTTGTGATAATAACACAGGGTATTAAAATTTTCTATAGTTTTCCCCATTTAATGATGCGCATTTTATTTTACAATAAATCAATATTCTGGTGTTGCAATCTCTCAGATACCAGATAAAATAATTGTAGTACACCTAGCCATGCAGTGTTAACAACTTGCACAGAATGAAACTTCTGTTGTAATGAATTATTCATAACTCATCGTCATCGTGAACAATTTTAATATTTTCTTTTTTTCTATTAATTTAGATGCCAATTATAAATTTGTTTTTAATTTTTTATTTTTATGAAAGTAAAATATAAAATTAAAGTGGAAACGGAACGAATTGTTTGAACGTTTTTAATTTAATTACAAACAAAATAACTATAATTGGCGTTTGCATAAATTAAAGAAAATAATTTTATCTCAATAATGCTTAATAAACTACAACAAAAAAAAATGATAAAATAATATTTAAGTAACCCCACTGTGAACAGAGCACCTGCACCACCACCAACTGATTAAATGAGTTGACTGGAAACGGGCGTTGTTTACACTGTTGAAACAATATTTTCATAATAAACCCAAACATAAAGTCAAATTCATTATCATTTCTATGCTGAAAGCGTGGAAAACCAAAAATAAAACTTTCAAAAATAAGGAGTTGACAAAATTATTTTTTATCTTTAAATAAAATATTTAAAAATTTATCTGTCTTATCAACAATAAAAAAACGAATAAAAAATACAGATTATTTTCCATCCCTTTTAGAGCTTAAAATGCCTTCGCATGGAAGTAGAAAAAGCGCCTGATAATTATTTATTACGACAACAATGATGCTAGAAATGATCATCATATTTAACAAATATTTATTCACGTTGTTTTTATGTTTGTCACATTGTTTTATAATTATTTTTAAATTTGTTTTTCTCATCTTATTTTTTTTTTATAAATTATTTACTTGGCATAGGCGGTTGCAATCATGAATATTGAATTTGGTAGACATTTCCTCATATTTTTCCAAGTTCATGTGAATTTCTATGGGTTTTCCCACCTTCGGAAATGTAATTTAATCTCTTGACTTCATTCAGTTCAATTAAATCGTTTATAAAATCGTCAATGAAGTGTTGAGAATTGTTTTACGATTTCAACAATAACAAGACATTGTAATTAGTAAAGCACTGTAAAGCATGGGGTTAAACTTGCACGAATGCAACTTGCTTTCGGCCACAAAATTTTTTAATGAACAGATTAATAAAAAAAAATGACTTGCCTTCACTGCATTTTCATTTCATCAATGCTAAATTGATCAGGAATGCTTGTGAGCAATTCGATATTCTTGTCTCTTCTTTATACAAATGAAATTATATAAAGTGTAGTAAAAAGAAATCCATTGTAAATGTTCATTAAAATATGATAAGATGTTCTATAAAAAAAACTTTTTTTTATTAGATTTTATGGCAGCATTGAAGGCAGCCTTTTGCACTACAACTACTGTTGATCTATTGTGAATACCATCGTACACTTAGGACGTTAACGAAATGGACATTTTTTTTATTTTGAGTGCCAACAAGTCCTCTTCATCCTGTGCATTAGCCTGTTTTTCTTATGTTTTAGTGTCACAAATATTCCATCCAATCGCAATTCCTAAGAATTAGTGTTGGGCAGTATAGCATGCGATAATGAAAGAAAACCTTAAACAACCGTATATATTTTGTGACTCTGCTCCAGAACTAAGAGACTGAGTTCGGGTCAGATCAGGTCAGGCCTTTTTAATGGCTTCGACTTCTGACTTCGAAAAATTCATCTTTGACATTGGCTAGGTGTTAAGATGACTCCTATTTCTCCATTCTTCTCCTTATTTGTCCGATAGTTTCATCATTACTTTCACTTGCTGTTTATCTGTTGAATTGCTCATCTAAATTTTCAATTCTTTTTTCGTTACTTACGCTACAGATGTTATCTGCAATTGACCTTTTTCTAGTCTCTTGGCGAAAAAGCTCCGTGAAAATTGGAAAATAAATTTTTTGAAGCTTTTCTTGAGACTAAGCATAGGACCAGATTATGTGGGGTTTATATAAGAAAATAGCAGTTAAGGTACTAAAACTAATTAACCACTATCGATATATGAGGCCTTTCGTGGTTCTAATATTACACAAGTCAACTTCAATTGGGCAAAACTGGCTTGTGATTTCCAAAATCCTCAAAATGGACTGCAATTTCCACTTAGCATACATATGTACTTGCATAATTGGTCATTAAAACCTTTCAGTCAGGATTACGACCACTTATGTTGTGTGTGTTAATTTTATACATGAGTTGCGAGACCTCGGATATAAGGTTCTTACAGTCGTATTGTGTGAACGAATGAAACCACTCGTCAAAACACTGATTGAACCTTATCAGTCTGGCTTCAAATCTGGCAAGTCCACCATCCAGATCTTCACACTACGCTAAATAGTGGAAAAGACCCACGAAAAACAAGTCGACACATAACATCTTTTTGTCGACTATAAGGCAGCCTTCGATAGCCCCATAAGGTATCGTGTTTTTGCCGCAATTTCTGAGCTCGGTATACCTGCGAAGCTGATAAGGCTATGCAGGATGACGTTGAGCAATTCCTGCAGCTCCGTTAAGGTAGGAATGGACCTCTCCGAACCTTTTGATACCGTGCGAGGTTTCACACAAAGCGATCCCTTATCATGCGACCTCTTCAACTTCGTCATGGCGAGTGTTCTGCGAAAGAGGGAAGTGCATCGCAAAATTACCATTTTTCAAAAAAGTGTCCAGTTGTTTGCGTACGCTGATGACATTGACATCATAGAGCATATCAAGCGAGATGTTACTGCTGCCTTTAGTGCTATTGAACGGGATTCTACTAAGATGGGTCTGGCAGTAAATGAGAGCAAAACAAAGTATATGTTATCACCAAGTAGAGACCTGCGGCATATTGTTTCTCAGATTACGGCCGATAACTATACTTTTGATACAGTCAAGGAATTTATTTATCTTGGCTCCGCCGTTACCACCACAAATGATGTCAGTCGGGAGATCAAGCGCAGGATCACACTTGCCAACAGGTGGTACTATGGTCTCAATAGACAATTGAGTAGCAGAGACCGTTCTCTTACGACAAAACTAATACTCTACAAGACGCTCATCCTACCCGTGCTTCTTTATGGCGCAGAGGCATGGACCCTATTAAGCACTGATGCAGCAGCCTTGAGAGTATTCGAGAGAAAAGTCCTACGTAAGAGTTTCGGTCCAGTGCGAGTTGGCGATGATTTCCGCATCCGTTCCAACAGTGAGCTTTACGTTGTACAGCGTATTAATATCCAGCGGCTGCGCTGGCTCGACCATGCCGTTCGAATGGAGGAGGATGCTCCAGTGAGACGGGTATTTGATGCGGGGATCTGCGGAAGTCGGCGAAGAGGACAACCTTGTATGCGTTGGAAGTACCATCGATTGTTGTGACCAACTGGCGTAGGCGCGCAAGAAACTGTGGCGCCTGGAAAGATGTGTTGCGGCAGGCCGAAATTGGTTAATCGGGTTGTTAATGGTCAATTAAGTAAGTAAGTTGCGAGACCTACAGTTTAAAGTCGACTCCGAACGACAGACTTTTGAGAAACTTTTTCTTGGCAATTTTATTTACTCTCAGAGTTTTTGCCAGAAATTTGCTGAGAGGAAGTCGCCGAAGAAATATTTTGTCATATTTCGTTTTTTTGGAGATGTGTGACCTGGGGTTGAACCGAGGGCTCACGGCTAATAAGCCAACACATTAGTTACTAGACCACGGCGACTTAACTTACTGAAATAAAATCCTTAAAATCCTTAGCATACTGAAATAAAATCCTTGTCTAATTTTTGCGCTGGTTTGAGTTGACTTACTTTTCACCGCCAGTAATGAGTTGAGTTGATTTTTTTAAGCGAACAAAAATAATTGGCCAGACACGGTAACAAACCGTACATAATTGGTGCTGAGCGAATAATTTTGCTTAACCGAAAGGTGATGTATGGAATGTGGCTCGACTAAGGCATTTGATCAATATGATGTCGAAATTTTGAGGTTTTTTCTGGATCATGCACTTGTTTTTAGTTCAACTTTTAACTTGAACAAAATCAACATTCCTTTTCTTCTTTTTAATTTGAATCTGAATGCGTTATACTTATATACATACAAGTCGCATCAAACATACTTCTATTCACATTTGTTTACACATATTAGTAGTACTGTCTTCATACCATACTATGGTAACCACAGTACTCTCAGTATACCATAGTTTAAATAGAGAATATTATTGATGTGATTATTAGTTTATAGCGGCAGTCATAATTAAATTAATTTATTATGAGTAATTATTTAATTTCAACAATTAATAGGTCTTTAACAAAGTGCCACTTCAAGAAGGTCATAAATTAATAAAAAATAAATCACGATAATTAAATAATTTCAGTTATTTACCTTTTTTTTTGAAATAACAATTCAGACTGGGTTATATTTTATTTTGAAGACATTGGAAATCATACATATAGAAGAGCAATCAACAGTTGTTTGAATGTTGCCTTAATGTGGAGGAAAGTTGCACCAGCGACTATGATTTATTGCATCATTCTAGGTTGCATATCTAATCAGTGTACATATTATCTTGAGCTTCGTATATTATTTTTGAATTTTATTTTAATTTTAATGTGTGCTTAATTACTTTTATTTTTATTTTCTATTCGACATTCATCAAATACAGGGTCCCATCAGTCTGAGATTCTTTTTGAATATACAATATAGTAAAATAAGTTCAATTTTACATAAGAAGAGTATAAAAATAACACTATGCGACAAAATACAAAAAATTAAATACACCCGAGTTGATTAGAACTCAAAAATCCATTTTTTTATTTTTCTCGAACCCTCAAAACTTGTTTTATTTGATAAAAACTGTTTTTTTTGGACTTTGCGCATAATTTTATTGATTACACAAACATTTCTGAACACATTCCCAAAATTTAAACCTTATTAGAAAGGAGAGAGACGGACCTTTAAAACGATGTACATACATATATTATTTGACTTAATATACTATGGGGTTTGATGAGGAAAACTTGACAAATGCGATTTTTTTTCATATTTTTTCAAGTTTGTAAGTTCATAGTAGCAAACTTTAATTAAAAATATGAAACAAGTGATGACATTCTCAAAGTGCATTATGTTGTGAAGAGATTGACACTTCGTTTGATCAAATCGGACAAATGTTTCCTCTAGAAAAACAATCAAAAAAATTACGAACTACATAGAAAGATCTCGAAAGATAAGTTAAATATAAACAACAATAACAAATCAACAGTTATTTTTTAGAAGTTGCCACATCGAACATAAATAAAAAAAAAAATACAGCAAAGATAACATTGCCAGCGAGTTGGAGTAAAAAGCGTAACGTATGTCTACATTGAAATTTTAAAAATTTATCCTTGTAGTAAAAGCATGGAGCAATAAATTTGAAAGTTGTTTAAATTAGATGGTGGTAAACGTCACATACTCTGCTAAAACACGAAGATTGGCAGATTGATTAAACATTTCCTGTCGAGACATCTCAAAGATAGAATTTATACAAATAAATCATGAATAATTAAAGCCTGGAAAGCCAATATTAGGCTTGAGAGTGCCTAGTAAGAGTCATATTTGAAATGATATTTGTTAATCCAAAATGAGTGCATTTTGCTTAAACCATTTTTCCATTAGTGTGTAGAGCTTCAGGTTTTTTTAGACAATTGTGTTTTGCGTCCTTTACGGAATTTAAATCTACACAATTTCGTCAGTCCTGCCGGGACTCAGACAATAATAATCTGTAGGAGTAAGGTCTGAGCCAAATGGAAGTGGCATCAAAACGCCCCGGCCAAGCTCTCACAATTTCTGCCTAATCACATGTGTGATCTGACGATGTCATGACAAAAACCAATAAAAATTCCTCGTCATTTTGTCTGTTTTAATTGCATTCTTACTTGCAATCTCGTTAGTTATTGACAGTAGAGATCAGAATTAGTCTTTTGACCCGATTGTACAACATACATACTAACTTTCCTAATTGGTCATTACAACCCTTCATTCAGGATAACGACCTAGCTTCTCACACCACTTATATTGTGTGTGTTAATTTTATACAAGAGTTGCGGGACATACAGTTTAACATCGACTCCGAACGACTGATTTTTGAGAAACTTATTCACGGCAATTTTATTCAGTTTCAGAGTTCTTGACTGAAATTTGCTGAGAGTAGGTCACAGAAGAAAATTTTTTCACATATTGTTTCGTTGGAGATGTCTGACCCGGAGTTTGAACCGTGGACTCACATCAAATAAGCTAACATATTACCTACTAGACTGCGGCGATTTCAAGGTTGTAGAAGCTTTTAGTAAATAATTTAATTCCAATCACATTAGACTCACAGCATTACCAGACTTAGTATCAATTCACTTTGACAAAAGTTTTTTCCCACTTGTAGATTTATTCTCTAACAAATTGAGGTTATGACTTTGCCACTGTCTTTTTCGCATATTACTGTCGTACATAATTCAATTTTCATTGTTCGTAATATTACATTACAGAAGTCGCCGTAGTCTAGTAGGTAGTGTGTTGGCTTATTAGACGCAAAAGCCTGGGTTCGAGCCCCAGGCCAGGCATCAAAGACAAAATACAAAAAGTATTTTTTCGGCGACTTCCTCTCAGTAGATTTCTGGCAAAAACTCTGAGAGTAAATAAAAATTGCCATGAAAAGTTTCTCAATAAATAAAAATCTGTCGTTCGGAGTCGACTTTAAACTGTCGGTCCCACCACTCATGTATAAAATTAACATACACAACATAAGTGGTGTGAGAAACTAGGACGTTGTACAATGGGTCAATTCGACCTCCGGGTACTGTACTTGTCTTAATTGACAAGTACACGTCCTCTAACCTAACCTAACCTAACCTAACCCCACCTAGAAATTCAGTGCATTTAACTCTTTACTGTCAATTTATGTGGGCCCCAAACATCGAACTTCTTTAATGATTATTTGGTTTCGTCGACTGTTTACTGATTGGTTAACCAAAGCGAATCTTTAACATTTAAACATTTAAATTATAAGAACGAACGCGATAAAACTATTTCGCTAATATTTTCTAGATACAGGATCATCTCCGTAAACTTTATAACAGTCTGCCACAGATTCTTACCTGTTCAGTAATGTTCCGAGTTTAACCTAATTTTTTAATAACGTCCTCCAGGCAAGTGAAACGTTTCAATCAAACTATAGTGTTGACTGGCGAAATTAATACAATATTACCAGAGACACATACATATAAATAATACATACATAAATGGCCATTACAATCCTTCAGTCAGGGTTACGGCCTAGCTTCTCACCTCACTCATGTTGTGTGTGTTAATGTTATACATGAGTGGCGGGACCTACAGTTTAAGTCGACTCCGAGCGACAGATTTTTGAGAAACTTATTCATGGCAATGTTATTTATTCTCAGAGTTTTTTTTGCCAGAAATCTGTTGAGGGGAAGTCGCCGAAGAAATATTTTTTCATATTTCGTTTTGATGTCTCGCCTGGAGTTTGAAACGTGGCCTTACGTCTAATAAACCAACACACTACCTACTACGGCGACCTCACCAGAGACACAACATTTTACAAACGTAATCAAACGATTTCGAACACTCAACTTTATGAAAAACTTTAATTTATGAAATTCTTTTAATTTTCTTTAATAAATTGAATCCTTTTTGTCTCACCAAAGATCACAAATAAGTTTAGATTTGAAAAATGAACTCCTACATGAAAGATTCTGTATTTGTCATCCGTAACAATAATAAATAACTCCAATTGTGACACTATTTTGGCTTCTCCCTTTCAACTGGAATATAAACAAATTTAATAACAAGTCAAAAATAATCTTGACAGTTGCCAAAAAAAAAAAAAAATGACAAATTAAAGAGAAAAAAAAAATAAATAAGAACAAAATGATTTATCACCTGTTGAATCAACTGGATGCCGCCAGAACCTACTCTTTTGCGCCCACAAATCATAATTTATTCACTGTTTATGTCATATTATTTTTTTTGAATCATTCATAATCAAAATAATTTTTTTTCTGGTTTTTTTTAACAAATTAAACCCGAAAACTACAAAGTCGAGCGTGAATGTATGATACTTTAAGAAATTGTTACAAGTAATTCCAATTTTTTTTGTTTTCAGACAAAAACCTGTGCTATTTGAGAAAGAAAGAGAAAAAATTACTTGATTTTTAAAAGGTAAAATTGTGAGTATTTCTGATTTAAATTCCATGCCATACAAGTGGTATTTGTTAACAGTTTGTTTATTGTTTTTGTTACCATATTTATTTACTTTTTTTTATTATAATTATTATTGTATATAAACAATTTACCTTATTTTTAATTGTTACTTCAGTTTATACTGGCATTTCTGTTCGAATCGAAATTTAGCTGATTAAAAATGATAAACAATTTCAATAATAGAGTGTGTCTTAGAATTCAACATTTTTTTACACGTAAATCACTTGGTGTTGTCAAAGACGTGATACGATTTTAAGTAGCTTTTATTGGCTGATTAAAATACAGTCGAGGATAAAATAACACAGTGCGACAGTTAAAATACATCCAGCTAATGAAATAGTGTAGGTAGTAAGTTTTTTTGAGTAGAACTCAAAAATATTTTTTTTTTGTATTTCTCGAACCCTTCAAACTTCTTTTTTCTTTGACAAAAACGGTGTTTTTAATCTTTTCACACAAAATTATTGATTACCCAAATATGTTTGAACCTATTTTAAAAATCCAAAGTTTTTTAGAAAGGGCAGAGTTTAGCCTTTCAAGCGGTATACATAAACATTTTGTTCAAACTTACATGTTATGAGTTTTGATCGGCTAAACTTGGAAAATATGATTATTTTTCTCAGTTTTTTCAAGTTTAGTTATTCTTAATTGCAAAATTTAATAAAAAAAATATATATCAAGTGCTGACATTCTGAAAGTACAATATCTTGTGAAGAGATTGATCAAATCGGACAAAAATTACGGTAGTTATTATTTAAATAGTATAACAGTCGTGTTATATTTTTTGTATATGACATCTTATCAAATGAACTTTCAATTAAAAATTTTCAAAAGTTTTGATTGATCTTGATTGCTTAGCGCAAAATGTGTAAATTTCACGTTTGTACGACTAAAAGAAGTCGGCCAATATTTGTGTTTTTTGCAAATATTATTGTTTTGCGTACACATTGGCCAACTTCTGATGGTCGCACAAACGTGAAATTGATACATTTTCCGATAAATACACTGGTTTCCCCTGTGTAGTTGGTAGTGTGTTAACTTATTAGTAGTGAGGCAACTTATTAGAAGTGAGGCGACTTATTAGAAGTGGTTCAAATCTCAGTTCAGATATCTTGAACAAATGTAAACTCTCTCAGGTGTTTATATAACGCTATTTAAAATGCATTCTGACAATGTTCTGGCCAGAAACAATACCTAAACTGTTTGTATGCCAAAAATCAAACAAAGTTCCTGTTATAAAGGAAATTATGAGAAGGAAATTGAGATGGATTAAGTACAACCATTTTGTCATGGAAAAACTAGTCACCATAGCGCATTCGATTAAGAAAATGAAGCTGTTCTTCACATGAAGATTTGGAGACTGCTTAAATTATTGGCTTTGGACAGACACGGATGATTGCTAATGCTGTTAATTAAATTATGCTATATTACAGTCAAATTTCAAAATTATGGTATGCTATTAGGTATTCTAAAAGCCTTATTAGGTGGCCATGTTTGCGTAATTTCACCGTTGGCTGACCTATAAATTAAGCGAAAAAGAGTAAGAAACTAAATTGGTAATTCCAACATTTAGTTAGGTTTACAAACTAGCTGCTCACGCCACTCATTGCGTACTTACTAATTTTTTCCATGACTGACAGTTAAATTGTGAAGCCGAAAAACAAGTATAAGAAACATTTTACTCCCGTAGTTTTAGCCAGAAGACTGCTGAACGGAAGCCGGCGAAAGAAGTATTTTTTCATATTTCGTTTGAGATGTCTGAGCCAGAGATTGAACCAAGGACTCTCGTCTAATGCCAACACGCTATCTGCTCGACGATGGCGAGTATGTTTCCAAATTTCTGCAATGGCTGGTGTTGTTGTACAACCACTTCCTTAAAACACTTTTTGGCTTACGGCAGACCCAGAAAATTATTGCTGTTGTAGAAAACTTTCAATATAAACTATGTCATGTTCTGTTGTCTCACATAGCAAAAAGTAATCCTTTTTTCATTTTCAATGTACTCTTACGAGTGAACGGATGTATAATTAAAATCATACCTTAACCTGGAACGGATCAAACTAAAGCTGAGTTTATGGCTGACAATGTACAAGATACGTAAAAATTTTTTGTTGTGTAAACTTCAACTTAAGGCAGTTTTGAATAAGAGCAAGTGAGCCTAAATTGGTATGGAGCAGAGATCAGCAATGAGTATTCAAAAAGATGAGTAGAATCGAATCATACTCATAATTACTGATACATATACGCAATCATACTTATTTTGATATTATACTCATACTACTCATATTCAAAGTTTGAAGTACTCATCGTACTTCATACTTAACAACATGTATGATGTTGTTGATTTGGACTCTCCATGATTCAACATTTACACGAATCACAAAATAAGTATGAATCGCATACGAACACTACAATACTCACTAGAAGGTTGTGCGTTTGCTTTTTGTAAATGCAACAACAACTAAGACTGTAAATTTTGATGGAAGATTCGAATCACTCGAATCATTTATAAGTATTTTGCTAAAGTTATGAATCTGAATGAGTAGGCATATGAATCAAATATATTTCGAATTGTATGAGTTTGATGTCAACGTTGTACTCATGCTCATTGCAACCTGTATTTAAAAATAAATGTTGTAGAGAGTACGAATGAAGCAGAGTAGTTAAATTTGTATATTGTTCTTATGTTCAAAATTTCATGAGTGCCTATGAGTAGCGAAAAAACGATTCATTGCTGATCTCGAACGAAAAAATAAGTACTGCATTGGGTGTAAAATCACCAACGTTATCATCATAACAGTACTCTAACTTTTTGCTAACATTCTGTCCAACACTGTATCATGAATTATTTATTTGATTATGTTTTCTCGTATTAATAAGGTCCCATTAATTTTTAATCAAAATGTTGTTAAACAGCAGTCAATACGTTATTATTTATACGAACGAATATGCAATTAAACTGAAAAATATTACAAGTTTTTAATACGGCATATATGCATTATTATTGTAATGTATACTCTACTTCATATTGTATATGAGGAATTAAATTAAAACATTATAATAACTATTAACAACAACAACCATAATTATTAAGTTGTTGCAAATATAATTTAAATTCTTAAAGAGAACAGTTTTTATTTAAAAGTCAACAAGACTGTATTAATTTAAATAAATTTAATTACATAAAAAAATACACAATAATTCCATTTAAGATAAATTGTATAGGATATGCCCACTAATATACGCCCCATGATATAAATCGATGGAACTTAGAAAATATTGAAATGAATGGAATTTAATTTCTGTAATCTATAGGCAATCCAATGTATGCTCAATTGGAATCAGACAAATTACGTGTGAACCAATAGCAATCCATCAATTAAAAAAAACCAAAAAAATAAATAAAAGGAATTACGAAGGTATTTTAAAGGGTTTAAACGTCTAATGCGTTTTTATTTTCTAATATTTTACCCATGGCTGTAATCAATACAAATACTTGGCTTCTTCATTATTGCCGCTTATCTATGATGGGGCTACGTTCGTCTGATAATGAACTGATAGTACGACAGACTGGAACATTTTTATTTCACGCAGTAATTTTTTATTATGACTTTTGTTTAGTAATTGTTGTTGTTGACGTTGTTGTTATTGTTGATATTTGTAATCAGTTTAATAGCAATTCTAATCCCACTTAGCCCTGTTTGAGTGCTTTTATTTTGGCCGTCATAATTGTAAGATTTCAAGTGAATAAATTCAAAATACCAAAAACATTCCACAGATATTATCGCACAACGCGCGTAAAATATTCAGTTGAGCATTTTATTTTCCTACACGACAACCGACTAAAAATATTTATTTTTTGTTAGAGTTAAATAGAAATGAGTTAAATGGAATCTAAATAGTAAACATACTCGAACAAGACGGATGCTTTAAAAACATCACTTAAATAACATATATTAAACCGAGTGTTGCCACATACTTACGATGCATTCACTTAAGGTAGATACTTGCGCAGGAATAATACTTTGCTTCGGTACCAGAGATCAGCAATGAGTATTCAAAAATATTCGAATCACGCTCATAATTTCTGATACTTATACGCATTTATACTTATTTTAATATCATACTCATACTACTCATATTCAAAGCTTGAAGTACTCATCATATTCATACTTTACAACACGTATGATGTTATTGATTTTAACTCTCCATAACCTGACTTATACACGAAGCACAAAATAAGTATGAATCGCGTACGAACACTAAAATACTCACTAGAAGGTTGTGTGCGTGCTCTGCTTGCTGCTCTGTCTCTTTCCTTTTTTTTGTGAATGCAACAATAACTAAGATTGTAAATTTTGATTGACTCGAATCATTTATTTTTCTAAAGTTATGATTCTAAATGTGTAGGCTTATGAGTCAAACATATTTCGAATGTTATGAGTTTAATGCAACGTTGTACGCATACTCATTGTTACCTGTACTTATAAATCAACGTTGTAGTGAGTATGAATTATTCAGAGTACATAGTTAAATTTCAAATTTGTTGACTCACTCACTTATATTCAAAATTTCATGAGTACTTATGAGTAGCGAAAAAACGATTCATTGCTTATCATACTTAACAACACGTATGATGTTGTTGATTTTGACTCTCCATAGCTCAACAGATACACGAAGCACAAAATAAGCATGAATCGTGTAGGAACACTAATACGGTGTTCAGATATGCATCTTTAAAAATATCAATAAAAAAATTGCAATAAACGCCATTATTGAGCTTAATATTTCATATAAAGTTCCAATTCATTATTGCGCAATAAATACGAAAATTGTTATAATATTGAGTTAAACTTAAAATGCAGCACTGTTTAGCGAGCATATTACAATTTACCGAACACTTTCTGCTGATATTTGACAACTCAAATGTTAAAGTTATGAATCTAAATGAGTAGGCTTATGAATCAAACATATTTCGAATAGTATGAGTTTGATGTCAACGTTGTACGCATACTCATTGCAACCTGTACTTATTAATCAACGTTGTAGTGAGTACAAATGAATCAGAGTATGTAGTCAAATTTCAGTATTGTTGACTCACTTATATTCAAAATTTCATGAGTGCTTATGAGTAACGTAAAAAACGATTCATTGCTGATCTCTGCTCTGTACTGGAGAAATTGCAACACAAATTAACATAAACAACATTGTACGGTAAGTCGCCGGAGTCTGGTAGGTAGTGTGTTGGCTTATTAGATGTAAAGCCAAGGTTCGAGCCCCAGGCCAGACATCAAAACAAAATACAAAAAGTATTTCTTCGGAAAGTAAGTAAAATTGCCATGGAAAAGTTTCTCAAAAATCTGTCGTTCGTAATCGACTTTAAACTGTAGGTCAAGCCACACACAATATAAGTGGTGCGAGAAGCTAAATTTTTGAACCGTCAAAACATTGAACATAGTTTGGCTTAACTGTGCAACTACAAATTTTTTTCAGGATTGAAAATCTTTCAAAATGTCAATTGGGGGAAGTTTTGTTGATCACTTTTTTGTTTGCGATGTAAATTGCATGTCCTAGTCATCGTTTCTTTGTGGAATTATAAGTTGGGGAAGCCCTATCAAAAATGCTGTGTGTGCGTCTATTGTGTGCATAGCATAAACTCTTCGATCTGCGCGTTTCAAAAATGTTGATTTTATCATCAAAGATCGTCTGGAAAGAGCATAAATTGAAAACATTACACGATCAAGTTTCATATCAAACGTAAGAAGAGCTTGAATGACCATTACGCTACATTCGAGCATCCATTTCAAAGTGCTTAAAAGCATATGAATTCATTCAAATACAAGGTAATTGAGAGAGACGTTGGAAGATTTTGCATGTCTAAGACGCTTAAATTATCCCTGACGACCAAAAATGGTTTCATTACGATAACCCCAAGCGTAAGAAATAATATGTAAAGCGCGGCCAACTAGCAAAAAAACCGGCCAAGCAGATGTATGCATATGCTCAGTATTTGTGATCGATTACGAGTTGCTAAAATCGGCTTAGACTATTATAGGGGACCTGTACAGACAATAATTAATCAGTTTAAAGCGAGCATTGACCGAAAAAGGCTGTAAATATGCAAACAGACACGAGGTCATAATTTTCTATAATGACAATGCTTAACCACATATTGTGATGCCGTTCAAAAACTATTTGAAAAACATGGGACGGAATGGTTTATTTCACACGCCATATAGCGAAGGCCTTACTTCTTCTGACTAACATTTGTTGCGATCGATGCAAAACGCACACTTATATACGCTTCTGTTCAGGACTATCCTCAAAAGTCGAGCAGTTTTTCTTGGGCCGGAATCCATGAATTGCCAAAAAGATGGGAAAATATTGTAGCTTCCAATGGACAATACTTTGAATGACATGAACTGCTTGTCCAATGTCAGATTATTAATTCAGATTTACGTGTGCGACGATTGCACCGCTTGTATGTAACGTTACAGTTTTTAGCTAATAACAGATTTTCTGTGTTCTATGTGAGACCCCAAATTTGGAACTTGGGAGCGTGATGGTAAAGTTTTTCTATGACTTTAAAATTTAGCATAGACCTGGTTCAAAATTATTCAAATCTGTCTTGTATCTCATCTGAATGAAAGCTTTTTATATATGGGAACAAACAGATGAAGAAAATATGGGGTTGTTGAGGGAAAATATTTAAATTAGTCATCATATCTGCAGTAATAGTGCACTCAGGATCATATAACAAAAAAATAAATTTCTGAGAAAGTTAAATGTTCTTTGAAGTAAAAGGTTCTGACCTGAGTTAGGGCCCATTGGCATGTCACAATTAATATTCCAACGACTGCCTAGTTGGTAGCGTGCTAATCTACAACAGCCGAGGCATGGGAATGGTCTATTTCACACGCCATATAGCGTAGACCTTACTTCTTCTGATTAAAACATTTGTTTCGATCGATGCAGAACGCGGCCTTATGTATATACGCTTCTGTTGAGGACTATCCTCCATAGACGAGCATTTTTTTTGGGTCGGAATGCATAAATTGCCAAAAAGATGGGAAAATATTTTAGCTTCCAATGCACAATATTTTGTATGTCATGTGGTTTAAAAAAAAAACAGTGTTAATAAAGCATTTATTTCCAATGAAAATTAACTCGGATTTTAACGATAGTAAATGTGTTACTAATTGAACAGTTTTAAATGTTTAGACAGTTGCATATGCCATAATTTTATTTGAAATCTTTTACTATCATGCCGAGTGTTGAATTTTTTTCTTGAATGAATATTTCATTGTGTGTTAACTTTAATGGTGAAGCGATAAAATCGTCATCAATTAGACATCATTATTATAAAATCGCTTGCCAATAAGCCTCTGTTTATTCTTATCGTATAGAGATGTTTGATTAAAAAACCTTTTTGAGGGCATTATTTGGCAATTTTATATGCTACGGTATGCGAGTCAATAAAACAATACCTGCAGTGTCAAGGAGAGGATTGCGTAAATTGCTGATGATCCAATAGATGTGTTGATTTTAGCAAATAAATTTTTAAATCGATTTGTTGCCATTCAATACCTTTATGTACTCATCGTTACAAATGTTACTACACACGAATAAAATTATTTAAAAAAAATTATTTTTCTTCTGAAAAACTGAACGGCAACAAATGAGCGACGAACGGAAAATAATTTTTTCATTTGTTTTTTGATCCGGTATTCTAAAGTAGTTGTTGACGTTCGGGTCAAAATTATCAGTTGATGGCGGTAATAATTATCAAAAGTCTACGGTGATGTTTTTCATTTTTTATTTAAAATTACTAGTTCCTACAGAACAGTGTCATATAATGACCTCCGCTATCGATAAGCTGGAATTAAAAAAAATAATTTTTTTGTCCATATTTGCGTTCAGTACATTAAAATAATTTTTTTTAGTTTTCCAGTTTTCTTTTTAAGTGCAGATAAGACAGCTTACGTACCAAGTTCCACATTAAAAGTCATTTGATTTTATCATCGAAAGTAAAATTATTAAAAAAAAACGAGAATGTCATCCAATAATCATTGAAACTGTATTTCAGAATCACTTCTAATATGCCACATGCATGCCACTTAATGGATATGTATGGACTAGGATAGTTTAGTTATAAAATAAAAATAACTGTGATCATGCGGGAATTTTAAATGCCAATCTGGGTAGAATTTTAATTACCCTGCATAGTTGTTAGATTGCAAATAAAAATAGTTTTTAAAATAAGGTGTGTACACTCTTATAAGCTGGCTTGAAATGCATATCTTGTCAAATCGGATAGGCTATCGTTACAAATAAAAACGTTTTAAATATGAGTTCATTGATTGCAAACAAAATAAAAATAAATTTGTGTTTAGTTTGAGATAAATTCTTTATTGTTCGCACTACTTTTTTGTGCCATCGTTTACATCTTGACGAATACAACAATTATTGCTTGTTCGCTATTCTTCATTGCTTACAACGCAGATCTTTTCAACGGCGAATTCTAACTGAATTCTTAAGACTCGCTGATTGCTTTGTCTTGCCTTTTTATATGCTCACGTAAACAGTCTGATGAATGTTCTTGAAGTAGAATGTTCGTGTCTTCGCCTTCTCGAGAACTCTATCGCTACTTCATTGTTGTTTGTGTATTTTCTTCACATTGCTTGTTGTTGCGTTCTCGCTTACTTGTTTATCCCCCTTTTCTTTCATACTGATGCTGTTGGTTTACTTTTAACAAGTTCGTTGTATTTGTTTGTGTAGCTTTTCCATATTCGTAACAATATTTTCGCCATTCCAATGTTCAGCAAAAGAACTTAATTAAAAACTTATTTAGATGCGAGATTGTTGTGCCAAACTAACCATTAATAAAACTTTAATGTAAAATTACCTACGCAGAGAATGGTCACAACTCAAGTCCATAAAACGTTGTATTGATAAATAAAATATAACCTGAACTTGAGTTCTATTATTAGAACGCAACCAAATTGTTTCATTTCTGAATCGAATAGTGACCGGTGATGTCATTCCATTAGAGCATGTCTTCGACAAAGATCGAAACAATTTGATCAGAGGAAATAAGTGATCGCAAAGTTTCTGTGTTTTTTGGAATTAACAGTGAACTTTTTGCTGTGAACTGCTTATCCAATGTCAGGTTATTAATTCAGACTTACGTGTGCGACGATTGTACCGCTTGCATGTAACGGTACAGTTGTTATCTAATAGGAGATTTTCTGTGTTATATGTGAGGCCCCAAATATGGAACTTAGAAACGTGATTGCAAAGTTTTTCTATGACTTTAAAATTTAGCATAGACCTGGTTCCAAATGATTCAAATTTGTCTTGTATCTCATCTGAATGATGAAGAAAAGATGGGGTTGTTGAGGGAAAATATTAAAATTAGTCATCATATTTGCAGTAAGAGTGGACTTAGGAGCACATGACGAAAATATAAATTTCTGAGAAAGTTAAATGCTCTTTGAAGTAAAAGGTTTCGAACTGATTGTAGGCTCATTGGGATGCTGATTACACACAATAGAAAAAAGAAAGTGAGAATTATTACTAAAAAGGAATTCTCGAAAGTCCCCTTAGTCAAGTAGGTAGGGTGTTTGTTGACCTATTAGATGTGAGGCTACGGTTCGAAATTTTATTTTTTCGTCGTCTGCGTCTCAGTAGATTTCTGGCAGAAACTCTTGAGAGTAAATACAATTTTCATGTTGTTCAGAGTCGACTTTAAACTGTAGATCCGGCAATTCATGTATAAAACTAACACACACAACATAAGTGGTATGAGAGTCGTAATCATGGCGTAAGGGTTGTAATGACCAATTAAGTAAGTATGTATGCAATTCTCAAAAAAAAGCGAAGGTATATACACTGATCATTAAAAAAATGTCGCACACTACCCGCTCTTTACTTTCTCCTGTGTAAACTATCTTTCCTGTGTTCCAACACAATGCACTGCATGAACAGAGGTTATCTTCTGATGTTGGTCTCAAAAAAAAAAAAAAAAACACTTGCTATAGGAAACCAAAATTACTTCACATTTAATCCCACTGTAGTAATCATGGGCTTGCAGAAATCTTTATTTTGGAAAGTTCATCGAAAGTTGCCGAATATCGCTTTTCGAAAAAATAAAATCTTGGGAAAACAAACAGCAAACAGTTGTTGTTGCTTTGTGGCGGTAGTTATGTAGATCATTAGATTTTTACCACACTTTTTCTGGATACGAACCACTGTGCAAAATATGGATTAGTTAGATAGTGAAATACGCAAGTGTCTTATAAACCAGTTAACAACAAACAGAGGAGTTTCTTAGCACTTCTTCTGTTGGAAGAAGAATTACATTTTTTAATTTTCATTGTTTTAAGTGGCATATAACGAGACTGATTGATTAAACGTGTATATACCCCGCTTTAATTTGTGCACATATGACTAGCAATAGTCATAGTGTCATCCAGAAAATTCAAGTACGACATAAGCATGTTCCAATAACGCAATTTTCTGGTGAAACTTTTAAATAAAAACGGAAAATTTTTTAATGAACGTGATATGAAATAATTTGAAAAAATATTTACTAAACAATTAATAAAGGGGGTAGGACAGGTAGACATAATCAAAATTAAACACTGAAAATGTGCGTGATAAGCAATCTATTGACAATAGCTACACTTATGAGCATATGACTTATGCTTAATATTATCTTTGGAAGATATTTTTAGCCAGCTTAACGGTGATACAAGTTGCTTAGCACAACTACACCTATGGATTCTATTTTCAAGAGCATGAATTTTTTAAATAAACAATAAAAACACGTGCCTTTGTGAAGCTTTTTCTAAAGAGTTCCAAGCTGTCAAATTTTATATATTTTGTCACTCAAATCAATATGTCCATTTGACTGTCACCTTAATCAATTTACATGATTGGCTAATATTTTAAGTTATTTGTCTGGTTGTCCGGTACATCTGCCAGTCATGTGTAACTCACTATAAGTTGAAGTTTTATTTCTGATGTTGAATATCGATTTTTCTAATTTCAAATTTATTTTTGTGTCCCTATTTTTTGACAATTCAATTGATATTTTGATAGAACTCTGTTTGCCTTACTATTAACACATTTGGTACAATGATCTGTCAGTGTAACGGGTGTACGGGTATAAAATACTGTGTTGGGCCTATTTATTAATTGGTCCAATAAGACTTATGTATATAATAGAGTGTTTATATTATTTTTGACAGTGTTTAGCAAAAGTTGTGGACAAATTTATATCAATCACATGGAATGATGTAAATTAAATTAAGCTTTTTTTAAATTTAGATCGTGATTAAATTATTATTAATCATCAATTCTATTCATGGTTGGTTGAATTGCTAAACTAGAAAAATAAAGTGAATCACTTTGCAAATCATTGCCCATCACAGCCTGTACATTATTTTAATCCCTAGGAATTCTGAATTCTATGAACTCCATATTAATTTACAAATCAGTGGGTTTCAACGTACATACATACATAATTGGTCCTTACAACCCTTTAGTCAGGATTACGACCTAGTTTCTCACGCCACCTATATTGTGTGCGTTAAATTTTACTCCTGAGTGGCGGGACCTACAGTTTAAAGTCGACTCCGAACGACAGATTTTTTTGAGATACTTTTCGTGGCAATTTTTATTTACTCTAAGAGTTTTTGCCAGAAATCTGCTGAGAGGAAGCAGCCGAAGAAAACCTTTTTGTATTTTGTTATGATGTCTGGCCTGGGGTTTGAACCCTGGCTTTACGTCTAATAAGTCAACACACTACCTACTAGATCACGGCGGCTTCAACATAGAAACCTTAGAGTTCTAATGAAAATATACTCTCATTAGTTCTCTTCTGATTATAGGATTTTGCTATATAGGACAGTAGAAGAGCTTAATATGGGTATATACATAATTGGTCATTACAACCCTTCAGTTTGGATTACGACCTAGCTTCTCACACCACTTATGTTGTGTGTTAATTTTATGCATGAGTGGCGGGACCTACAGTTTTAAGTCGACTCCGAATGACAGACTTTTGAGAAACATTTCATAGCAATTTTATTTGCACTTAGAATTTTGTGACAAACCTGCTGAGAGGAAGTCGACGAATAAATATTTTGATGTCTAACCTGGGGTTTGAACAGTGACATCACGTCTAATAAGCCAACACACTACCTTCTAGACTACGACGACTTCGATCACCGGCTATAATGAAACGGAAATTCAAATGTCAAAACAAGCCTTTCGCTAAAGAAGCATCTTGGGCAGCGGAACTACATAGTAGTCATTACAAAGTGTACCATACTTTTGTAAAGGTTATTTTGCTCTGAATCCGGATTGGAATTGTTACATGCACGTTACAACATGTCAACGCAATAGTCTTGTTTGGAGATCATTTTCCTAATATACTGTTAGGTCACAATATTGTGGATAATGCATTTAGAAAGTATCGAATTATGTTATAATCCTATGGAATTACATGCGACATTATGTCGAATAAAAATATGCCACATCATTGCAGGTTCCATGTCCAGGAGAATGACTCTAAATATACCGCAAAGTGCACTAAGAAATGGTTCAATATCAATATATTATACTGTCCTGGACTGTTTTCAGATCTAAATCCGCATATATTCCACAAATTCAAAGCAATGTATCCCATAAGCTGTGATAAGGTTTTGGAAATTAATTAAACAAAATTTTAGTCACTCTAGAACAAGATTGGAACTAAAATTAGAAAATCAAAAAAGGTTGTACTTAATTTTTTCACAGGGTAAATTTCTATTTTAATACAAGTGCAAGTACTTATCATACTCAAGTCGCCGCAGTCTAGTAGGTAGTGTGTTGGCTTATTAGACATAAGGCCACGGTTCAAGCTAAAGGTCAGCCTTCAAAATGAAAATATGAAAGAATATTTCTTCGGTGAGAGAGATAAGCAGATTTTTGGCAAAAACTCTGGGAGTAAATAAAATTGCCATGAAAAGTTTCTCAAAAATCTGTCGTTCGGAGTCGACCACTCATGTATAGAATTAACACACGGAACATTGGTGGTGTGAGAGACTAGGTCGTAATCTTGGCTTAAGGGTTGTAATGACCAATTATGTAAGTATGTATGTAATTCTGGAAGGAAAACTGACTAGCCATTAAAAAAATTGTCGTACTCTATGCCCTCTTTACTTTCTC
Organism: Sarcophaga variegata; assembly: GCA_932273835.1. Lineage (NCBI taxonomy): Eukaryota > Metazoa > Arthropoda > Insecta > Diptera > Sarcophagidae > Sarcophaga > Sarcophaga variegata. The sequence goes on from OW026359.1 coordinate 40,842,808, forward strand.
CTATAAACAAGTGGTGTGAGAAACTAGGCCTTAATCCTGACTGAAGGGTTGCAATGGCCAATTATGTATGTATGTATGTACTTATCAAGCTTACTGTCTCTCCCTATTATTTTTCATAATTGAAAAATATTGATTCAAACAATGCTGGCTTAAGGTGAATAAAGGAAAAATCATTCCGGATCATCCGAAATTGATAAATAAATCGGTAAATCTGCTCAAACGGTTATCAAACTTGAATTGCTGGTTATCAAAATTAATCTATGTGTTTGATGGGGTTATTTTCCTTCCGTTAACCATTTAAGTTCATGCTATATTGTTTCCTAAGCCAGAGCCTACATTATGAGCGAAATTGAGATCACAGTAGTCGATGGTGAGTTAAAAACAGTAATTGCGGATTATTATGTATCCATTTTATAGTTCTGACCTCAGATAAAATAATTACTTTTTGTTCCCTGTTATTAGTCAATAAGAATCAAGCGGTTCTAAGACAGTTGAGTATAGTAATTATTTTCAAAATACGGACAGGATTTCAAACAAAATATTGCATTTTCGACCCGAATGAGATTATTTTCAATAATGTCTGAATTTCGTGATAATTAACTCAATTACTTCAACTACACTTTATATTTCACTAGACCAGGGGTCGGCAAACTACGGCTCGCGAGCCAAATTCGGCTCTTTGGATGTGAAGCTGTGACTCTTTAGTTCCATACACATATATTATTTATTGTATCAAAAAAAAAAAAAAATAAATAAATAAATAAAATAATAATAATTGTTTAGAATCGATTAACAAGAAGTGCATGAAAATCATTTCAAATCAAATCATTTCGTAAACGTTTCCGTAATGTACACAACAACCATACTGTATCACAGCGAAATTAAATGAGCTGAATTTAAACTGCAAAGAAAGAAGATGAATTCGACTGTTTTGAAGAAAAATTAATTATTTTTGCAAAAGATATTAGAGCGGCAAATTACTTCATTTTGAAATTCTAAAGCAATATCGCGATAAAACTAGTGCAACTGTTGACAGGAATTATTTTAGCACATTTAAAAAAATAAAGAGGCATTTTCTGACAGATTTAATCAATTCATAACTAACAAAATCACTCTAGCGTTCATAGTAAAGCCTCTCAACACAAACAGTAACGAAATCCACATTAAGCCATTTGGAATTGATACTGGAACTCTAGAAATACAACTGATCGATTTAAAAAGTAAAGCTTTGTGGAGTGGCAAATTTACAGAGTTGAAAAGCAAGTTGGAAGAGTTGGAAGTCCAGAAATATATGTACGTAACACAAAAAAAGTGGACAGATTTAAAAGAAATGCCGCGAGTTGAGGCGCTTATATTCGACGCATGGAATAGTCTTCCAGATTGCTACAGTGAGGTGAAAAAGTTGGCATTTGGAGTGCTGACTATCTTTGGATCGACATATTCGTGCGAGTAAGCGTTCTCGTGCATGAATATAAAAATAAATGAATAAAAGTAAAGGCAGAACGCAACTAATATATGAAAATTTAGAGTCGTGTTTGAAAATTAAAACAACAAGTTATCATCCAAATTTATCCAAACTTTCTAAAATTATGCAAAGCCATCGTTCCCATTGAATTTTTTTGATCAATTGTTTGTTACTGAAGTACGAGTTAGCGTTGTAAATAAATGTTTAATTCTTTTAAGTTTTTACTCAAATAATAAGTATCTACCTAGTAATAAAAGATTAAATATGTATATATTTTTTTATGAATAGAAATATTAGTTTTTTTTTTTTTGTTATCAAGAAACTTTTCTTTTTTGTTGTAAAGAAAATTTGAGGCTCTTTTAAAACTTAAGTTTTGCAATTTGTAATTTTTGGCTCTTCCGTCTCTTCCCCTGCACTAGACCAATTCCTGTCAAAGACTAGAATTCAATGAACAAATTTTTTTACCACTGTTCGCATGAAAATCAACCAATAAGTTTTTTCCAATAGAGAGTTATTTGTAAACAATGAGAGTTGGCAACCCTATCATTCTAGCATCTGCTACACTAGACTACTGAGGTGTAAAGAACTTGAAATGATGCAGGAATAATTGAAAGGAAAACAATTATAAAAAAATTCATTGCTGAGTGTAGATTGGAGTGCGAATGACTTGATTGATTACAATTTTTGTATTCATTGTGAAAACTGCCCCTTTGTATTGCTGCTATTATTTTGACAGCAGTTGTAATTAATTTACTATGCTGCTTATTGGGATATAATGTCAGTTCAATAAATATTTTTTCTTTTTATTGTTGTTGGTCAAACTTTTGGCTAGTTTTCCAGAGTAGGCTAGATGTGCTTTTAATGTGCAGCACTTGTGCCGACTAACTTCTTCCTCTTCCCTGGTTTTGATAGAACTTGGTCAGTACAGAGACTGCATTCACCTGTGGCGTCACAACATGCCGCTAAGCGTGCTCAAGTGAGCTTTTTGATATCAGAGCTACCATTCCGACCTAACCTTGTTGTTGGTGTTGTTTTGTTTACACAATGAAATTTCCTCTTACCTTAAACGAAAGATAAGAAACTTTCGATACAAAGTTGCAAAACAAGGTCGACATTGTTACCCAACATAAAACAATCGGAATACTAGTTTCATTCAAGCATTCCACCTAACTTTGGGCCAGTAAACGATATTCATTACAACATTAGCAATAACAATAAAAAAAAACAACAAAAAGAAAAGAATTATTTTTTTTTTAATTTTAAGGAATACATTATTGATTGAAGATTAACCTGAATTTGTTTTTTTTATTGTAATTTGTTTAAGCTGATGGAAGGGGGAGCAGATTAACTGGCATGTTGTTATGATCAGTTGTTGTTGTTGGTGTTGTTAGAGAACCATTTGTTATTATTTTTGTTTTTATTTTTCATTACCACTATATTATCACAATTGTTGTTGGTTGGTTTACCACAAAAATCGTGTGCTAGTGCGTCTTATCAGTTGTTTTCTTTTTATGGAAATAAAAAAAATAGAACAACAGCAACAACAACAACAATACGAAAATATTGTTGTTCTTGCGTTCATATAAAATATTTTGTTCAAATATTATTCTTGTTGTTGTTGTTGTTGTTGTGCTCGTCGGTAGTTCGCCTCGATTCGAATGAATCGTTTGTTTGGATTGCCTGCTTTGGCAGTAGTCTCGTTTTGTTTCATTGTTGATATTCTTATTCCATATTCCAAAGTTTGACTGGGTCTATGTGGTCAGTCCCCCTGAATTTGTGAATTCAGTTTAGTTTTTACGCTCGGCACTGTCGCAGTAATTGTCGCTTGACTGTCTCGCCTACACGTTGTCGCCGTATTTCGTTTTCAAGAGTTTTTCAAAAATTATCGAAGTGAGTAACACGTTCGATATCACAACGAATTGAATCGAATCGAATTGGACTGAACTGAATTGTATAGTTTTGCTCAGCTGTTTTTTGGTTGTTTTTTTTTTGTTACAATATTTGAATATATGTTCGTATGATAAAAACAAATTACAAGATTTCTGGTTTTTGTTTCTGTTTTCGATTTATGCTGGAAGAATTTAAAAATTATTTTTGTTTTCTTTATAAGTAAATATTATTACATAACGAATACAACAACAAATACATACATCTGAAGAATATTAAAAAGATTATAAAAATTTAAAATTTTAAATAAAAACGAAAAATGTATTCCAGCCTTCTTATCATTTCGAATTAAAATCGTGTGTGCCAGTTTCATTTCAGTGAGTGGATGTGGTGATCGTTATTATTTGAAATTTATATTTAAAAAAAATAGAAAAAAATCCGAAAATCCATTTCTTTTTAAGAATAATAAAACTATTGAGAGTGGAGTTAATTTTTAAATTAAAAACAATTTAAAAAAAATATTTTTCGCTAATTTCGTTAATGCCTATAAAATATTCATAGAACCTTGACGGATGAACATTTTATTTATTTGCGAGCGAATATTCTCTCTTATTTTATTTTTATGGTGAATTATTTAAAAATAATATTTGTCCGCTAATGAAAGTCAACAGCAAGTGATAGACATTTTTCAACAAATCTTTTAAACCACACGCAACAGAAAGAATATTTACGTGAGCAATTTTATGACTTTTACGAGATTAAATTACTTGATGTTAAAACATTTTAATTGTTTTCAAAATGACAACAGATTTTAAAATGAAAAATCACAATACAAAGTTGACTAAGTCAACATAAGGGAGCATAATTATTTTATAATTCTTACAGGCAAATATTACTTAAAAACAGGAGAATGGCCCATTTCGCTGGGCTATGTTTTACAATTGTCACTATTTCCGATAAAAATTTCGATAGAAAAAAAGTAGAATTAATCCCCTCGTTCTGTCTGTGTTATTATTCTTATGAAGAGGCGCCATTAATACTTAGTACCACACAATCTATTGTACTCCCCTCGTACTTTATAGAGTATTCTTATAATATATCCTGGAAGCCTGTTGCTTTGACAAACTTCAGGATGTCAATAATTACAATTCCCTGCCTATCAGCTCATATGCTCACAGGTGTTAGCTTCTGGAATACATTAATGCCACAGAGGTTTCGAGGATATTGTCATGTTCAGTTCGAAACAACCCCCATTCTCAATAATTGTATTCTGAAGCTGCAGTGTTCCGTCAAAAGACGGGGTTACTAACCCCAGATTATTCCGGGATAATTTAATGCATGACTCAGACCTCCTTTTATTGTAATTTCCCTACAAATGTTTTGATTGCCTCAAGTCCACTAAGTTTGAGAAGAGCCTGCTTACCCGTTCTGTAAGGCAAATGTAAAATTCGTAATTTCTTTAATAATTTTGAATTGTTTTTATACGCACCTACCGCCTATCTACCGCAATATTAGACACGTTTTCTTTCAATAAAATGGAATGGCTTATAACTGAAAAATATTGTGCAGTAAATTCGTTTAAATGTAATATATTTTCGATTTCAATTTTACATTTTGTGTGTATATTGAATTACTTGCAAAATTAATGTCATGATTTTCGCAGAATTTTACTTGAAATTAAAAATTTTCTTTGAATTCCAAAGTTCGCGCGTACATGGAATAAAATTGTACATTGAATTCTAAATAAATAATTAATTACAAATTAATTAATAAATCGTGGTATTGTATATAATTTTCTTTATTAATAAACACGATTTTAGAAATACGAATTGTAGAAATATTTCTTTTTTCATTGGAACCTAATAAATAAATAAGTCGGCAGAAATATAAACTTCAAGTATTCATATATAAACTTTAGGCGTTAGTATTATTTACTCTCTAAACTGGTTATTACAACACTTTAGTCTGAATTATAACCGAGTTTCTCAAACCACCCACGTTGTTTGTGTTATTGTTATTGTCGACTCCGAACAAAAAAATTTGGGAAACTTTTCCTGGCAATTTTATTTGCCTTTAGAGTTTTTGCCATAAACAAGTCGCCGTAGTCTAGTAGGTAGTGTGTTGGCTTATTAAACGCAAAAGTCCGGGTTCGTATCGCAGGTCAGACATCAAGACGAAATATGAAAAAAAAATTATCTCTTCGGCGACTTCCTCTAAGCAGATTTCTGGCTAAAACTCTATGTGTAAATAAACCTGCCATGAAAAAGTTTCTTTCAACATGAGTGGTGTGAGAAGCTAGGTCGCAATCCCGACTGAAGGGTTGTAATGGCCAATTATGTACATATGTATGTATGTATGTTTTTGCCAGAAATTTTTTTTATATTTCGCTTATATTGGAGATGTCTGAGTTTGGGTTTGATCCACAAAAACACACACTATCTACTAGACAACGGTTACTTTTACGGGACTTTTAAACTGACATTCATGTAAATTAAATTCTGGAGTGATGCCCGATAATTATCGAGTGATGACCAAATCTGCAATTTTTTTAAAGTCGTATTACATTTTCCCAGTTATGGTTTACCGGCAACTGTGCAAATTTGTACACTTTTCCAAAGAAGGTACGTGATGTGATGTACTTGGTCGATGCAAATGCTTACATAGTCGTCTGCTCCGTTTATTTTTACTAACTATGATGCCCATGTAAAGAATCTTATCTATTTCCATAATTATGTTTCAATTTTTTACAATGATTGTACGATTGGTGTTCAATATCCTAGTGACATTGACTTTTTTGAGATTGTTCTGGATTCCATCAATCGAATCAGGGACATCACGCGTATATTGTGAGTATAATTCAAATTATGTTGGCTTTGAATTAAATGGTAATGTTTTCAATTTCTTATTTCAATACTTGTTTTGTTTATTATGACATCCAGTATATAAAATCGAATTAATAGGAGGGACAAAAACGCAGACCTGGTTTCGTCTCGATTTAGAACAAATTTGTCGTTCTCACGTGCTTTAACACTAATAAGTCATTGTATGTTCTTGAGAGAAGACAAGATTGAATCTCTAAAAATCCTCTAAGATTAGGTATAATGGAAAGTTAACTTTACTGGACCGATAAGTGGTGGTACGTTAAGGCCATAAGATTTTAAGTACGCAAAGTTAGAGTGCAAATATTAATGGATTACGTTTAGTAATTTTTTTAAAAAAATTTTTTCCTGAAAAAAACTTTTTTTTTACAAAAGTACCAACATTTTTAAAGAAAACATCGGAGCCCGGTGCCCTCTGTTGATGTTACCTTGCTTCTTTTGTCCGGGGCTAATAAAATACACATTATTTTATTAAAAATGTAAATATTTCGTATTATTATTGAATTTATTGAAAAAAAATTTTAAATTTAATTTTGTCGACAAAATTGTTTTGTTAAAAAACAAATTTAATGAACTTTTTCGCATCTCAAAAACTTGGTAAAAAGGGAAAACTTGGCAAAAGGCATTGATTTTGCACGTTCGAACGCTGTTTTGTTTAGCGGTGGAACCAATAAGAACGTATCCCCCGCGGTGTCTTGCTGTAAAGAGTAGTTTACACGATAAGTGTTTTACGTGGGACAGAATTCGTTCAGCTTTTCAAAAATACTAATCATACGACAAATTGTTTTTGGGTTTACACGGTTGGTAAAATACCAAAAATGTAATGTAAAACTGAAAACAGTTATTTTGCTGCATACGTTTGTTTGTTTGCAAAAAAAAAGACATACATACATAATTGGTCAGTACAACCTTTCAGTCAGGATTATGGACCCAGCTTCTCACACCATTTATGTTGTGTGTGTTAATTTTATACATGATTGGCGAGACCCACAGTTTAAAGTCGTCTCCGAACGACAGATTTTTGGGGAAACTTTTCATGGCAATTTTATTTGCTTTCAGAGTTTTTTCTGCTAGAAATCTGCTGAGAGGAAGTCACTGAAGAAATATTTTTTCATATTTTCGTTTTGATGTCTGACCTGGGATTTGAATCGTCTTGGCCTTACGTCTAATAAGCCAACACACTACCTAGAAGACTACGGCGACTTTGACTTCGGCAATCCTCTCTAATCGCCCGATTTAAATTTCATTAAGCACTTATGGGAGTATCTTTATCGTCAAAATTAGAAAACACTACCTATATTGTGTGCCTTGACTTCGAATAATAGATTTTGGGAAATTTTTCATGACAATATATAAATATTCACAGAGTTTTTGCCAGAAGACTTGCTGAGAGAAAGTGGTCGATGAAAATATTCTGTTTTTCATATTATGTTTTGTTCGAGATATCAAAGCTGGGGTTTAAACCATGGGCTCTCGTTTAATGAGCCAGGCAGTGTCTACTAGACTACTGCGAGTTTCAAATAACCAAAAATTCACACACGATACGCTCGACAAGTTTCTTTAATGTCTTTTCAGTCTTAGCTAGTTCGATCAACTGCAGTCATTCATTGCGTTCATTGCGCGCATAGTTGTTGAGCGCGCAACCATATTGAAATCAAGTACTGGAGTAGGGTATCACATTTGGCGAACTTGATCATTTTATTTGTTATTGTTTTATTTGAATTTCCATATGAAAAGCGCAATTGAAGCCACAATAATTGACGCACTTGTTGAAAGCATGTAATGAATGTAAACGAATCGATTGCTGAATATTTAAAACTGATTTAATTTTATTTGTACGCACTTTTATGCCTATTGAATATTAAACGAAGAAGAGAGAAAAAAAGAATGTCAAATTAAATTGAAATATTGAACAACAACAAAACAATTGTCATATTGCTGATAAGAGACTTGTTCAAGTGAGGTTGAGTGTAATTCGACTTGATAAAACCCTATAAGAATTTCATACAAACATGAGACAAAGTCTTTAGAGTTACTTTTAGAGTGATGAGTCTGGTATCATTTATTTATTATTTCAAATATTTTCTATTGGCCTGCGCAAAGCATAATTCTTCAATATTTTAGGCATTCTGCTGCTGTCAAATGAAATATTTTCGTTTAAAAATTTCATGTCAATTTTTGCTCAGGCGTTATCAAACAAAATTTTTGGAAAACTGCCAAATAAAGGTGAGGCAAACATCAAATTTTATTTCTAGTACAGAGGAATTTCTTGTGAATGCTCCAGCATTTAGATAAAAAAGCATTTCATTTTCATTTCAATTTTGTTTAGTTTGTGTTTGAGTGTTTAAATTTTATCTTGACAACCTTTCACGAAGGCATGAAGGCACTGGATTTTTATCAAAATTATAAGGCCATCAAATACCAGTAAAAGCTAATATTTTAAATAAATAAAAAAATTCCAACATTTCAGTAAATATTGTCATCACGTTTCTGATAAGGCAAGTAGAAAAGGTGCGATTCTAAAATTTTTATCTCAACTGGTAGTACAATCAGTAAGCAGCAGCAGTTTATGGCATCATTATTAAAATTTTAATAAAAAAGAAATTTGGATAATAAACTTTTTAAACTGTGGCATGTAATGGCATTTGCTTGCTTAGAAGGGAAATTTTTTTAGCAGAATTAAAAAAATATCCGTCTCTGTTTACCACTTTCTTATCAGCCACTTTTTTATTCATACCAAATATTATAAACTGACCGGTACAAAGGTCTATATGTATATTGTATTATTTTTACGGCCAATTTATATTAGTGCTGCTTTGTCTAGCATACGGTATTGATAATTGGCGTGGTCAGCCTATTAGCTATTCTTGTATTAATCGACCTTTCACACTTCCCTGCATTATCTTAATGGTCCAATAAATTTCGTTTACTATTAGCATTGCTTGAAGTCACCGTGGTGTAGTAGGTAGTGTGTTGGTTTATTAGACGTAAGGCCACGGTTCAAAAGTATTTATTATTATATATATTAGTAAGTAGTAAGTATTTCTTCGGCGACTTCTTCTCAACAGATTTCTGGCAAAAATTCTCCGAGTAAACAAAAAAATTGCCATGAAAAGTTTCTCAAATAAAATTAACACACACAACATAAGTGGTGTGCGAAAGTAGATCGTGATACTGACTGAAGATCTGTAATGATCAATTCTGTATGTATTAGTACTGCGATATTCCTATAATGTCTCTGCCAAAACTTTCGCCCTGACAAACCTCTGGAGGCTGATCGTTGTCCTTAATGCCAATTTCCTGCCCAGCACCTAGAATGCATTAAGATTTTTCCTTCTGGGATGCATTAATACCTCACAGTTTCCAAGCATGTCATCTGATGATTCATTTTGATCGTCACAGTATTTAAATGCTGGGTTCTAGACAACCCCTATTCTGAATAGGTGTACTTTGAGTCTACAGTGCCCTGTCAGAAACTCGTGCTCCTATTGGTAAAAAATTACTGTCAGAAGCTTTTATTGAAAATAATTTTTTTCCAAATAAAATTGTTCCATGCACAGGAACAGTTACTAATAAATTGATGCTAGATTTTGACTTTAGGCGGACGGGTCACTTTCAATGTGCCAGGCTCCCTTAGTTTTAATCGCTGTAATAACAATATGTTTGGCCTGGGGTGGCTCTAATAAAACACTCATAATTTTCTGAGCTAACTGCTTGTGCTTGTCTCAATCAGCTGACACAATTGTTGATGTGCTGAGTGTATAGCCGAATTTAGGTTGTAGTTTAGGTTGTAGTTTACCGCCATTTTGTTTCGAGGTGTAGTAGCTGAAATGCTTAACTACAAAACCGAGCCATCAAGGTTCGAAACTAGAAGAAAAAAAAAAAACTTCCATAATGATTGTGGAATTTTATAAATGAACCGCATTTAGATCGCCTCTAAGTTATTCATCGAAGCTGCGCTTTGACCTGTGAATTTTAATTTGAATGTAGTTGAGGTTTAAGGGGATTTTGGTATGACAATAAAATTGCTTTCGTATTTCGGTCATTAATTATTTGAATTCCTACTATAATTTGCTCTTCAGCCTGAGATACCACCTACATATGTATATTGAAGCACACATAGGACCTACGTTTGAACGTCGACTCAGACCAACAGATTTGAGAAACTTTTTGTTGGAACTTTTACCAGAAGCCGGCTTAGATGGGTTCTCGGAAACATTTTTTCTTATTTTCAAGATCTCAGAGCTAGGGTTTGAGTCTCGAGTGCTCACATATAGTAATGCGATATATTACTGACTAGATGGCAACCGTTGCTTGTAAACATCAAATCAAATTGACTGCCACTATAAGTGTGTATGCTAGCCATAATCATGTAGGGGTTTAAATACGGACACATCAATCATGTTGCTGCTATTGTGTACATTGATATATTATTACAATGGACTTGCCGGTGTTATTGTGATTGTTGTTGTTGTTGTTGGTCTTACAATAAAAAAAATAAAAAGAAAACAAATAAGAAATAAATTGAAAAATATACAAAATAGTTCAATTTATTGACATTTAATTGAACTCCGTTTCTTTTATTGCAAGTTTTTATTGCATTTATTACTTAGGAAAAGGAGGTCAATGACACTCTAGGGCCTTTTTGAATTTTTTATTTAAAGGGAACATAATTTCATCAAATTGAATGCATTCAAGTGCATGTACTATGTATTTGCAATTCTTTAATAATAAAAAGATTTAAAAAGTAGCATTTGACATATAAAATATGAGCCCCCGCACCCCTTGAAATCTGAATCACTTAATTGCGTTTAAACAACGGTAAAATTGTTAATGCAAATACAATAAATGTTTATAAATAATATTTATTTTTAAAGCTTACATACACCCACATACATATGTATATGCTTACAGCTACAAACACTTTAATTTTTTTAACGTAATAATAAATGTGTTCAGCAGGTTATAATTAACCGTATTAACTAAGCTAATAGCACTTTAAATGGATTTTCATTTTATTGCCTCAATATTTGCAAATTGATAAACACTTCAGGAGTCATAAAATGAAATCTAAATTTGGTTGCACATGCATGAAAACACAATCATTATTCGTTCGTATCATTTTATGCATTCGCTATTGGCTGATTGGACTGATGATAATGATCTGCATTTAATTAATCAACAGCTTTTTAATGCGTAAATGCTAATCATACTTAAAGTTGACTTCCTAATATAATTTTAGTATCGCTACATTATTTTAATTTAAACTCATGCATAAATTTTGATTATGCAGACTTTTGAAGGCAGATGATTTCAAGTAAAATTCTACACAAATACTTTATAGCCTTTTTTTGTTATCGAGATAATAATCGATAATTATAATGTGAACAAAATAACAATTGTTTATTGTTTATTGAATTTCTGAATTGATAACGTCTTAAATTTTTATAAAAAAAGTAAAATTTTCTTATCAACTATTTAAAGCACAAGATTGACTCTATGAATCGGTTTATACTAGAGATCAGCAAAGAGTATTCAAAAAATGAGTAGAATCGGATCATACTCATAATTTCATTCATACTTATTTTAATATCATAGAATCTCTACTCATATTCAAAGTTTAAAGTACTCATCATATTCTTGCTTAACAACACGTATGATGTTGATGATTTAGACACTCCATACGAACACTAAAATACTCCCTAGAAAGTTGTGTGTTTACCCTGCTTGCTGCTCTGTTTTTTTGCTTATGTGTCTTTTTCCTTTTTTTGTGTGAATGCAACAATAACTAATTTTGTAAATTTTGATTGACTCGAATCATTTATTTTTCTAAAGTTATGATTCTAAGGGTCATCATTATCATTATGCCGTTAACTAAAGGGAGGATTTTAACGGGCAGATAAATTGTTTTCCGTTATTATGAGTACCCAATAAGATAGAAGTGTTCATTAAGCTAAAGAGAGGATCATCCTATCTTTAACATTTAACGGTCACTTTATGTTTGAACTTGCCATATTATATATTATTTTCATTATGGAAACTTCAAATTTAAACAAAATGAGCAAATACAACAAAAAAACGAAGCCTGCGGTTGCCACTGCGTTAAAAAAAATTGTATAATTGAGCAGTTTTATCGACATTGCTCCGGCACTGCCATATTTTTGAAAAATTTTATCTTTAAGTTGTAATAACGAAAATAGGTTAAAGGTAACTTTACAGTTCCCTTTAGCTAAAGGTACCTTTAACTAACCCCAAGTTTAACGGCAAGTTGTAATAATGGCTCTAAATGACACAAAATACACAGAATGGAAACTAGAGTTTGACAGTTAACCTTCCATTCAGAAAGGGACAGCAAATATTACCAAAAAGTATTTCTGTCCCTCTCTGATTTTAATTCTGTTTTGTTTATTTATGTTTTTTTTAGTTTTCGGGGTGGGATTTTTATATTGGCGAGAGTTAATAAAAAATTTTATTTTTGCCTAAAACTATTAATAAATAATAAAAACAACTAATAACAATAACAGTTTTTAACTTTTTCTTTCAAGAAATTAAAAAATATTGGCAACTTTCAGCAAGAAAAATTTTTAATGAGCAGTACGTCTTATTTTGATCTTGATATATTCAGCTTCTTACTTACCTTTTGCACAAGAAACTATACTCATTGCGACCAAAAACTACACACATTTCGATTATTAAATATTTAAGAAACTTTAAACTTTTCATTGGAGAAATTAAAAAATATTCCAAATTTTCCCTTTTTTAACACATTATTTACATTTAGTTTTTCTACTTTAACCGCCAGTTTTCACTCTGTATATCTGTTGCTTCTAACACATTTGATTCGCAAAACATTAAAATATGTTTTTTCTCCCTCTACGAGGTAGGTTAAAGTGCTGCTTTGAGCGTTTTTTAAACGTCAAAGGTTTCAATTCTGTGTGTTTTGTGCTAAATGAGTAGGCTTATGAATCAAACTTATTTCGAATGGTATGAGTTTGATGTCCACGTTCTACTCATACTCATTGCAACCTGTACTTATAAATCTACGTTGCAGTGAGTACGAATGAATTAGAGTATGTACACACAGTTACTAAAGTATACATACGGTTAAAAAATTTAAGAAATTTTTTAACTAATCCGTTTTCGTTGAAAATCTTTATAGTTTCCTTGATGTTAAGACGGTCTTTTGCATTGGTTAAACAATTTCTGAAATTGAACTGAATTGTGGCCCTGCACAGGCCCACAAAGAAAATTTTTGAACCAATGCAAAAGACCGTCTTAAAATCGAAGAAAGATATCAGACAATTATAAATATTTTCAACCGAAACGGATTGGTTAAAAAATTTCCGCCTGTACATCAGGCCCACAAAAGATATTTCAGAAATTTTTTAACCAAGACCGTCTTAAAATCGAGGAAAGTTGTCAGACAATTACAAACATTTTCAACGAAAATCGATTAGTTAAAAAATTTAAATTAATTTAATTTAAATTACATTATCCGTATGTATACTTTTGTGGCTGAGTGTAGTTAAATTTCAGTATTGTTGACTCACATATTTTCAAAATTTCATGAGACCTTATGAGTAGCGAAAAAACGATTCATATATATATATATATATACATATACCGGCTAAACAATGTCTTCAGCAACAATTATTTTCAAATATTCGGCATTAATTCCAAATTAATTCCAAATTAAAATACAATGTCTTTTAAGTTTCAATTTCTTATTTGAATACAACTTAAATCTAAATTTTTTTTAATAAATTTTAGAGGCTCTACAACTTAAGAATCCTATGCTTCTACATGACAATTTCTTTGACTACATTTTCGCTGACATTTGTCTAATATTCACCAAAGTTTGGTATGAACGTGGTAATAAACAGCTTCAAATAGAATTTTCCTATTAATGAGAAGTTATCAAAAGTGCTATTTTTGGCCAAATGTTTGTAGTTCATGGAGGTGACTTTCCAAATGACTTGTGAAGCGTTGTATAACATATAATTATTTTTTCGTTGCGTTTTTGAAAAGTGAAAGAAATCAATAAAAAAAAACATTAAAAATTGCCAAAATTTAAACGTTTTTCGGGGCTGCGACATAGATCGCCCAAATTTCATTTCCGAACTCTGACAGTTGATAACGTCCATCTTGTTGAAGCTATATTAAACAAATCACATTGACGGATATGGAATTAATGATCACGTGGAAATAATTAAATTGTCTATCCAAATAGGTGTTGACAACTGAAGCTACTTTTAATCGAAAAATCGTCTTCAGCGATGAGATCCATTACTTGAACCAAGTAAATTTTCACATTTGAGATGATACCAATCCACATGAGATACGAGAGCGTGCAATGCAACCCAAAAATATCTTTCTTTGAGAATGACTTTGGCTAGGCCATCATTGCCAACTTCTTTTGGCCTGAATTGGATGACCTGAACAGCAATTGTATGCGATTACAACAAGATGGCGTTACGCGTCACACAGCAAATGCAGCATTATATATTTTCCATCTCAGGTTGAGCTAGCGTGAACAAATCACCGAAATGGTGCGATTTATCTCCGTTTGACCCTTTTTATTTGGGGGTTTTCTTAAGCCGCAGGTGTATGCGAATAAGTCACCAATCACATTGGTCCCCATAGCCAACATATCCTAAGTCATCGAATAAAATCACCGTGATTTATGCGCCATATCGGAAGCGCTCCATTCGTGGAACGCATAAAAATTTTCGATAATATCTCATACTCACTTTTTTATTTTAATTTATAGAAGAAAAGAAAACGCTTATTGATCCTATATTTCGGTAGCTATATCGTTGACAGCAGTATCGTTGTCTTTTAGGACTGGAAGTGTCTTTAAATTATCCATTGGCTACGAATGGATTGCCCCCTAACGTGATATGGCATTGACAAGAGCTTGTTGAAACCACCCATCAGTCAAATCCAATTTATTTCATTTTGGGTAAAATAAAACTGTAGTCATTGCGCGGTTACTGGCAAAAATGAAGTGGCAAAACAATCACCTTTTGTTGAATATATACTCCGAACATGACATTTAACTTCAGAACATATGCAGAACAAAGGTGAATAAACAAAAATGCGTTAACTCGACGATCCCTATACAAGGAGCAGAATGGCCCTAGTTCGACTAAGGGCCATTATTACAACTTGCCGTTAAAGTTGGGTTTAGTTAAAGGTAACTTTAGCTAAAGTGAATTTTAAAGTCACCTTTAATTTTTTTTCGTTATTATAACCTAATGATAAAATAAAGTTAACTTTTTCAAGCATATGGCAGTGCCGGAGCAATGCCGATAATATTTGCCAAATAAAAAAAATTGTTTTGAAACGCAATGGCAATGCCGAGCTTCTTTTTTTGTTGTGTATGCTCATTTTGTTTATATTTGAAGTTACATACATAATTGGCCATTACAACCCTTCAGTCAGGATTACGACCTAGTTTCTCACATCACTTATGTTGTGTGTGTTAATTTTATACATGAGTGGTGGGACCTACAGTTTAAAGTCAACTCCGAATGACAGATTTTTGAGAAACTTTTCATGGCAATTTGATTTCACTCTCAGAGTTTTTTCCAGAAATCTGCTTTTTGTATTTTGTTTTGTTGTCTGGCCTGGGGCTCGAACCCTGGCTTTACGCCTAATAAGCTAACACACTACCTACTAGACTACTGCGACTTCATGCCAATACGTGTCAAAAATAGAGCCACTGTGGCTTTTAAACTAGATTTAATCGTTAATTTTTTTCTATACAGATGAATCACTATCTTTGATAAGTTTTCACTCTTTACACATTATTGTGTGGAAAACATGCTGTACCTTCTCTAATTATGAAGTAATCAATTCAATAATTTAATAGCTAATAGAGCGTTAAATTGTCATGCAAAATATTAAATAAATAAATTATTAATTATTATAATTAACATTGATTTGCAAATTGTTCGGACAACATCAAATATTGTCTTGTATTGTGCTCGTCTCATAACATTATCAATCATTCACTAATTGTTGGTGCCAAATAATTCAAATGAAGTTTCTTTGGAAAAAAAGCAAATATCGCCGGAATCTTTATAACACATCGTCGTCCACAGTTGTAGTCGTACGTGTGAGTGATGCATTAGCAAATCGAAAATAAGAATCAAAAAGGTTATAATCGGACTATGTTGTACCCTACAGCAGCTAATATTTTAATCTTTATAATACAAATACAAAGGTTATGTCTTCTAGAGGATGAGTTCAGTCTACAGAAAAGACTTCACAAAGCTATAGGACTGGTATGGTAGTATATAGTAATGAGTACCGTAGCATTACAAAAAATGGGAGGGGAATGATTTACAGGCAGGACAGTATGCAACAAAATATGTGAAGAACCTGGTTCTGGAATACTGACTAAGGTTGATCGATCAAGTCATCAGACGGAGAGTGAATACTTTGTAGTAAAATATATTGCAGAACATCCTGGCTATTTTTAGTCAGGATAGAGTGTTCTAGAACAGAATAAGTACTGGGGTATCAGAGTTGAAAAATTCAGTACTTTTGTATTTTTTCAGTACTTTTTCATTTCAAAAATACCGCAGTACCCTCGCAACGCTTTCACTATTTTTTTTTTTATTATTATTACATATTTAATGTCTTGTGTTTTTCAAGTATTAATGCGTTAGCCACATGGCTTTAGCCCCAATTAGTCAAACGTCCAAGGAACGGACATTCGTCTTCAGAACACGATAAGCAATGAAAACGCTTGCGGAACCGTAATGTTATTTTTGGTAAACATTTGCTAAAAACAAACGTATGTTACATTACGTTTGACTAAATGGAGCTTTTATGTTTTTTTACGTTCCGAATCTACTGTTTGTGTCTTGTATGTGAGGAACACGAATAAGTCGTTAGTTTTTCTGTTCCCTGCCGTATGTGTATTAAATACATATAAAGAAATAAATAATCTAGTAGGTAGTGTGCGGGCTTACTAGATATGAGTCCACGGTTCAAACCCCATGTCAGACATCTCCATCAAAACGAAATATGATAAAATATTTCTGCAGCGGCTTCCTTCTGGCAAAAACTCTGAAGAATAAATAAAATTGCCATGATAAAGTTTCTTAAAAACGAACGACAGGTCGACTTTAAACAGCAGTGTGCGGGTTTACTAGATATGAGTCCACGGTTCAAACCCCATGTCAGACATCTCCATCAAAACGAAATATGAAAAAATATTTCTGCAGCGGCTTCCTTCTGGCAAAAACTCTGAAGAATAAATAAAATTGCCATGATAAAGTTTCTTAAAAACGAACGACAGGTCGACTTTAAACAGCAGCTCCCGCCACTCATGTATAAAGTTAACACACACAAAATAAGTGGTTTGAGAAGTTACATTATAATCCTGTTTGAAGGGTTATAATGACAAATATGTATGTATTTTTAACAAAAGTACCATTTGATGGAAAAAAGTACTCTTTCTGTTATGGTTCAGTACCATTTCAAAATTTCACTGGGTACTGAATCTATTTACGACAGGGCATTGTGTTCGAAGAGCGAGGACAAATTTTCAAATTTTTGTTTAAAGTACTCAAAATTGTTTACACAAATTAGGGTACCTAGACTTATGCTATGCACTGTATGTGTGGCCACAAAATTTTCGAAGTTCAATTATTTTATACTCAAGTCGTATCGATATGTTTACATGGCCCTTATCATTCCATATAATATGATTTTGACATTCTTTCAAGTACTTATAAAAGCTTTTAAATAGTACAGTACACATGTAATTTCTATTGCGAAGTAAATACTCAAGGTATTCAAGTCGATAAGGATGATTAAATAATTATTTTATTTATTTATTTATTATTTATTTACATACATAATTGGTCATTACAACCCTTCAGTCAGGATTACGATCTAGGTTCTCACAACAGTTATGTTGTTGGTGTTAACTTTATACATGAGTGGCGGGACCTACAGATTTTTGAGATACATGGCAATTTTATTTACTCCTAGAGTTTTTGCCAGAAACCTCCTGAGAGAAGGTCGCCGACGAAATATTTTCATATTTTCGATTTGATGTCAGACCTGGCCTTACGTCTAATAAGCCAATACACTACCTACTAGACACTAGACTAGAAACTAAGAAATGAAATCGACGTTTATATGGATATTTTGACTGGACTTTCGTACTTTGACAGTTTAAGACGGCCATGTTGTTGTAGCCACAGTTGTGAAATTAGTTGGCCGTTATTCTGCCTATTCTGTTTTGTCAAATCATCATGGACAACCATAAACAACGATGTGAGTTACCGGCATGAGATCTGCAGCAGTTGACAATTGATTGTGATTTTCATTGAAAAATCATCATCAACCATTAGGCCTATTTCTGAATGAATGGGTGCGTGAACAAACAAAATTGTTGAATATGGAAAGATACCAATCCATATGAGATTCAAGAACGTTCAATGCATCACGAGAAAGTCACTGTCTGATGTAGATTTTGGCCAGGCCATCACTGTCAATGACAAAATCTATAGCTCACTGATTGTCAACTTCTTTTGGCCTTAATCGTCTGACCCTGATATTATTTCATTCGTCATATTAACCATCCGTTTCTTAGCCAATTATTGTTATTAGTTGGGTTACCTTTTTTGGACATTTCTTTCTTATTATTATACCTTCTTTCAGCTATTCAGGAAGTATTTCATTAAATCGGAAACATAATTTATGTCATTACAGTTAGGATTTGATTTTTATTTTCAGAAGCATTGCTTTCTAGGTTTTTGTTGACTTTCAGCGTTTTAATGGCTGTTATGATGTCAGATGATATTTTGTTGTGTATCAGAGATCAGCAATGAGTGAGTATTCAAAAAGATGAGTAGAATCGAATCATACTCATAATTTCTGATACTTATACGCATTCATACTAATTTTAATATTATACTCATACTACTCATATTCAAAGTTTGAAGTACTCATCATATTCATACTGAAAAACACGTATGATATTGTTGATTTCGACTGTCCATGACTCAGCATTTACAAGAATCACAAAATAAGTATGATGTGCGTACGAATACTAAAATACTCACTAAAAGGTTGTGTGTTTGCTCTGCTTACTCGAGTCACAGTATTTTTCTAAAGTTATGAATCTGAATAAGTAGGCTTATGAATCAAACATATTTCGACTGGTATGAGTTTGATGTCAACGTTGTACTCATACTTATTGTATCCTTTACTTATAAATCAACGTTGTAGTGAGTACGAATAAATTAGAGCATGTAGTTAAATTTCAATATTGTTGACTTACTCACTTATATTCAAAATTTCATGAGTGCTTATGAGTAGCGAAAAAACGATTTATTGCTGATCTCTATGGTGTGTATACTATATATTTTCGTAGTATGTAGTGTGGTCTAGAAGGTAGTGTGTTGGCTTATTAGACGTAAGGCCACGGTTCTAACCCCAGGTCAGACATCAAACCGAAACATGAAAAAATATTTCTTCGACGACTTCCTCTCAGCAGGTTTATGACAAAAACTCTGAGAATAATTAAAATTGCCATGAAAAGTTTCTCAAAAATCTGTAGTTCGGAGTCGAATTTTAACTGTAGGTCGCGCCACTCTTGTGTAAAATTAACACACACAGCATACGTGGTGTGAGAAACTAGGTCGTAATCCTGACTGAAGGGTTGTAATGACCAATTATGTATGTATGCATGTAGGGTTAAATATTCTTGTAGACTCGTCATAGCATAGCATTAGAAAGTATATTAATTTAATGCTCACAACATGGGTGATGTGAGAAACTTGACAAAAGGGTTGTATGATCAATAATATATTCATGCATGTACATATGTAAAGTGTTACTAAAATTTGTGGCCTGCCTACGATGAATATTTTTTCAGGTTAGAATTCTAATTGGTTTCTTCCTATTTGATGCTAACACTTGCCACAAGTAAATGATGGTTAGTACAGCTCTTTTTTTGTGTGATCAAACTGGTTTCTTGTTAACGGATCTGTCTATGCCGTAAGCATAACTTGAACCAACTTAAATAGGGACAACCAACACCATTCTTAACATACAATAAATTAATCTGTTGAACATTATATCTATTTTTGACCCCAAACAAAATGATTTCTACGATAAAAGTTTGTTACACCACAACTAAGACAAAACTTGATTTTTACGAATTATTTGTTTCACTCACTCGTGGCTACTGAAGAAATATTGAAAATTTTTATTAGAAAACGTAAAATTATTTTCAAAGTTTTGTGACAGCAGCCAACATGGGTTATAGCGGCTGCTATGTTGCAATATAACTTATGGTCTCTATGCAGTTGCAGCGCTGCATGACTGTGATAACCTCTCATGCAGACGTTAGAAAATGCATTTTGTTTGCTTCGTTTATTTTTTTTTGTTCTGTTTTTTCTACATTTTCTCTAAATTGTAGAGCGAGTTGGTTTTGAATTAAGAGAATCAAACATGAAGGAGACAAGTCGTACAGGTAAACTGTTTGGAAATTTTCTAAATGGCAGTTGAAAAAGTGCTGTGCCGAAGTATAGAAGTTTATTCATTTATTTTTTTTGGTTGTTTGTTTTGTTATTGTTGTTGTTGTCTTCCAAAACAAGCAAAACAATATTTTCTTAAATTCAATTGAGCCGTGCTTCAAGAGACAAGACGCTGAAAATGGTTGAAGAAATTAAGCAGAGGTAAAAAGCATAAAATTGTTAGACATAAACAGTCGTCGAATGTAAAACACAATGGTAGCGTTAAATTTATTTTTATAAAACACATAAAAAGTGAAGGAAAACAAATGTTTTAGCCACGCCTACTTTTGACAGAAGAAAGTCATTTTAATTTAAAATATTTCTTTTCTTTTGTTTCAATTGCAGTTGCTGGTCCAAATTTTTGGAAAAATACAAAATGAAGGCTGCTACTTTGGATAAAATTTGCTGTTTTCTGGCCGAGCTAATCGGTACAGGCTTGTTGGTGTTTTTGGGTTGCATGGGCTGCGTAAATACCGAGATATTTGGCAACAATCATTTACAAATGTGCTTGAATTTTGGTCTGGTCATTTTGGTAATCGTCCAGTGTTTCGGCTGTGTATCGGGATCCCATTTAAATCCAGCTGTTACTCTTGCTGCCTTCATTTACAATATGGTTTCAGCTCCCATGGCTATCATTTACTTCTGCGGTCAAATGTTGGGCGGTTTCATCGGCTACGGTTTGTTGAAGGTAGTGTTGCCCGTGTCGGCCTTTGCTGTTAAAGGTTCCATTCACCAATTGTGTGTGACAGTGCCACATACCGATGTCGGACCTATGAAAGGTGCTGTCATTGAATTCATTATTACTGCCATATTGATTTTGGTCTGCTGTGGTGTTTGGGATCCACGCAATGCAAAATTCCATGACTCTGTACCAATTCGTTTTGGTTTGGCTATTGCCTGTTTGGCTATCACTGCTGTAAGTATTAACAACCATTTTGCAAATACTTGAAGTGTTTATTGTTTAACTCAACTTTTTTCTGTTTCGTTAAGGGACCCTTCACTGGTGCCAGTATGAATCCTGCCCGTTCTTTTGCTCCAGCTTTGTGGAATGGTGATTTCGAACAACATTGGGTCTACTGGTTGGGACCAATGGCTGGTGCTGGTGTTGCTGCTTTTGGCTTCAAAGTTGTCTTCAGACGCGAAGTACCCGAAGAAGCTGTCCATCATAAATTGCGTGCCATGGAAGAAGTTCCTCTCTCTTAAATCACTGAACAATCTTAAGCATTTCGCCTTACTGCCAATGTCGTTATACGTTGGT
The DNA here is from genome assembly GCA_932273835.1 of Sarcophaga variegata. Taxonomy (NCBI): domain Eukaryota; kingdom Metazoa; phylum Arthropoda; class Insecta; order Diptera; family Sarcophagidae; genus Sarcophaga; species Sarcophaga variegata. The sequence continues at coordinate 40,864,843 of OW026359.1, forward strand.
ACTACTTTACATTGTTGGTGTCGTCTATCCCCACCAGTGTTGCCATATGATTCAATTTATTTAGGATGAATTAAAACCAAACCAAATACTGAATTCTACTTCAACTTGTAGAAGTAGAAGAAGAATATTCGAACATTCTCGTTCGTAGTTGTTTAAAACAAAAACAAAAACAAAATCACACAAACACAAACACATACAAATTTTAGTTTAAGCAATACAATGTGCAATAAATTTTACAGAAATGTTTGTCCATCTCAAAAATGTACTTGAAATTTAAAATGAAAATAAAAAACAAATACAAAAACAAAAAAATTATAAAAATAGGAAAATATTAATTTTTAATTGTTTTTTAAATAATTTTGTACAATTTTTCATAATACTGTTAAAAAAAAAATTTACAATTTAAGCTCGTAAATGCATTTCACTTTTGGATGAAAGTTTATCTGATTCTTTTTTTTTTTAAATTAAGTACTAATAAATAAAATAAATAAATAAAAAAATTAACAAAAGTTTGTTTAAATCAGATATTTAAAGGCAGTCAAAAATGTCTAGAGACAGAACGAGTGATACACAGCATATTTAAATAATTTATCTCAGCAAGTATTATAGAACAGAATAACAAGAAATCAGATTGCACTGTTTCAGGAGATAACATTAGGAGATAACATTAGGAGATAACATTATTAGGTCGGAAAGTGTACTACATAAGACCGTATGTGCCTGAATTTTTCCTGCATTTTGATTGGTTGACTAAGTAAATAGAATCAAATAGAGACCGGCTTGCTATGCAGAAAATATCCGGCTAATATCAAAAAATTTCGCACTTTTCGTAGGGCCTAATACACTTCTGGTGAACATGTTTGTCATCGAATGGTAAAAAGGCTGGTTACACTGCAGATCTGCTGGGATTATTCTCCGAAATTAGAGATTAATTACTCAAAATATGGTGAGCTTTCAATTTCTTCCAGAAAGGAGAGAGGTATTAGACAACTGCATAAAATTAATAAGATTAGAGCATATATGTAGGTTAGGTTAGGTCGAACTGATAGCTTTGATTACCAAAGCACACTTGAGCATGCATAGCGGACCGTTGTGATGTCACAGGTACGGGCAGTCTCTGTACTGACCGAATTCCACCTTCTTCATTCACTAAACGGAGTGATAGAACTGCATTCTTTCCTCTACGGCCTTTAACATCGTATTGGACATTATTATGTAGAGTGATTACGATATGATTGGAAAACTAAAACCACAGTCGATGAAACGGAAATTATTCGCTTGTTTCAACCAAATAACGCTCCTTTACTAACGTTGTATAAACTCAAGCACACGAGAGTATTAAAAAGGTCACACTAACCTGTTAAACCACTTAATAATGCAGAGGTTTTTAAAGGAGGTTTTTACCCCGTAAAATAATAATAGTCAAGCATTTTAATAAGAGAGATAGTTCAACTACAATTAATCTGTGAATATTATTCCGAATAAGTAGAGCCGTTCATTTTTTTACATACATTTCCAAAAGCATAGTGCAGGATTCATACACTTTTGTGCTTTTGAGTTATGGAGAGTCAAAATCAATAACATCATACGTTGTTAATTATGAATACTTAAATACATACTTAAATAAATACTTAGTACTTCAAATTTCGAATATGAGTAGAGGTTCCATGATATTAACATAAGTAATGAATGCGTATAAGTATCAGAAATTATGATTAAAATTCGATTCTACTCATCTTTTTGAATACTCACTCATTGCTGATCTCTGAACCAGTCGTATTTATACGTCCATAAATTCAAAATGATTGTATATACCTTCAGGCAGATGTTTTTTGATTCTGTTGCTTTACAGTTGCCTTAAACATAAAACACATTTTAAGGCAGAATAAATATTTACTCAATACAGTGGTTTTAACGACGTTGTGTAGAAAATATTTGCATCGCTTAAAAATTAAATTACGATAAGAGAACATTTATATTTCGCTTATCAATCTAAACGAATGCTTGTATTTCAGACAATAAACTCTGGATCATCTGAATCAGTGTTGCAAAATTTGCTAAAATTTTGAAATGGTGCTGAACTATAACTGAAAGAGTACTTTTTTACATCAAATTGTTCTTTTGTAAAAAAAAATACATACATACATAATTGGTCATTACAACACTTCAATCACACCACTTATTTTGAGTGTGTTAATTTTATACATGAGTGTGGGGACCTACAGTTTAAAGTTGACTCCGAACGACAGATTTTGGGAAACCTTTCATGGCAATTTTATTTACTCTGCGAGTTTTTGCCAGAAGGAAGTCGCCGAATAGAAATTTTTTCATATTTGGTTTTGTTGCATATGCCTGACATGGGGTTTGAACCGTGGGCTCACGTTTAGTAAGCTAGCACACTATCTACGACTATTTATTTATTTATATTTAATACACCTACGGCACGGAACAGAAAAACTAACGACTTATTCATGTACCTCACATACAAGATAAAAACATCTGATTCGGAACGTAACAAAACATAAAAGCCCCGTTTAGTCAAACTTCGATTAAACGTAATTTAACATACGTTTGATTTTAGCATATGAAGAGCAATGCAAATGCTTATCGATATTACATTACGATTCGGCAAGCGTTTTCAATGATTTTCGTGTTCTAAAAACGAATGTACGTTCCGCGGACGTTTGGCTAATCGGGGCTAAAGCCTAATTCTACCTTTAGCATTACGTTGAACATGTTGCTGATGCATTAATAGTTGAAAAGCTTAAAACATAAAATATGTAATAATAATAAAAAAGTACTGACAGCGTAGCGGGGGTACGGCGGTATATTTGAAATGAAAAAGTACTGAAAAATGTACAAAAGTATTGAATTTTTCAACACTGATCTGAATATCATTTGCCTCTTTGGTTACTGAAACGCCGTTGAAAATTACTTTCTCAAGTTGTTTGACAATAAATCACAGAAGCTCTACAGCGATGGAGGTATGAAGCTTTCTGAAAACTAACAACAGAAAAAAACGTCAGATAATAATGGCAAATATGAGCACCATTGAGATCGCTATTCAATAAAGAAAATATCATAACATTTATCAAACAGTCGCGGTTACATTATAATTTCATTCACGTGACAAAAGTTTTGAAAATGTGGGAAAATATCTGTGAAAGCCGGTGTACGATATCCATAAAATAAAATCATACAGATTAGTTTTGTTATTAATTTTTATACGGAAAATAGTAGGGTATGTGGCCCCTTCTCTAGTTCTTAAAAAGTACAAGAGAACAATGAAAATAAAATGAATATCTGAAGCAGTTTCAGCTTTTTAAACTGCCAGCGCGTAACGTTGGGTTATAAATTATTTCTGTTATGATGCCATTGTCAACAGTGAAGACATAAAGTTAAGATAAACCTCCTCCCTGATGATTTTAATGAATTTTTCCTACAATATTAGCAAATATTTGAAAATCGTTTCATTTAGTGTGAAAACAACGTTTGGATAAATGCATGTCGAGAGGCATTTTAATTAAAAAAATTTAAAAAGAAAAACGGGAAAATAAAACTGCAAGAAATGAAATCTACGCCAACGAGTGATAATGTCACCAAAGTTTTGGGAGAACTGTTTGGCACCACCATTCTTGTATTTTTGGGCTGCTTGGGCTGTATTGGCAGTGATGCTGGCCTTTTTAAAATTGCCTTGAATTTTGGCCTGATCGTTATGACGGTGGTCCATTGTTTCGGTTTTGTATCGGGTGCTCATCTCAATCCTGCCATAACCTTGGCTGCTTGGATTATGGATATTTTAGCACCACGTTTAGCATTGGCTTACGTTTGTGCCCAATTCCTGGGTTGCTATTTGGGTTATGCGCTTTTAATGTATCTGATACCCACATCGTTTATACCACTGGGTGATGGTAGCGGTTTTTGCCTGACAATGCCACATTCCGATTTCAGTTATGCGCAGGCTACAGCCATTGAATTTGTAATAACAGCTGCTTTAGTTCTATTTGCCTGCAGTATTTGGGATCCCAGAAATGCTAAGGATGGCGAAACTACACCCATTCGGATTTGCTTGGCCATTGTTGCTTTGGCCTTATTTGCTGTAAGTTGTATTATGAAGTATAAGTTTTCTTTTGTTTTTTTTTATAACTTTTTAACGCTTGACGCCCTCGGTTTTAAAAAAATACACAACCTTCTTCACTGAAAGAATCTCTGACGTATATAAAAATGCAATGAAAATATTATGCGTATTTCAAAACCCACCCTTATTTCTTGTATTATTCCAAGAACATTATAAATACATTTGTTGTATGAATACATCTATCACACACTTTTCCTTGATTTCTTTTCTTACGTTTTTTCTATATGATTATGGTGCGGTGTTGTGTACTATAAAATATATTTAAAAAAAAACGCAAAAAGTAAAGCGCGTTCATTATTTCATAGGAAAAAGCAATAAATTGGTTGAACTAAAAAGCGTTTATTATAATTTTTTAAGTTGTTATTAGTGTTTGGACGAACATGAAAACCAAACAAAAATAATATTTGAAACAATAAAAAATATTTGTTAAAAACAAAATTAATTTCAAACATGCGAGTCTTGTTTGAGTCTTTTTTGGCGGTAATTTTTTCTGTGCAGTTGTAAAAGCACTGTGCCGAAGTATAGAAGTTTATTAATTTTTTGTTTTCTTGTTGTTGTTTTTGTTTTCCAAACAAGAAGACAAATATTTTCTTAAATTCAATTGAGCCGTGCTTCAAGACACAAGACGCTGAAAATGGTTGAAGAAGTTAAGCAGAGGTAAAAAGCATAAAATTGTTAGACAGTCGTCGCATGTAAACACAATGGCAGCGTTAAATTTATTTTTGTAAAACACATAAGTGAAGGAAAGCAAATGTTTCAGCCACGCCTACTTTTGACTGAAGAAAGTCATTTTAATTTAAAATATTTCTTTTCTTTTGTTTCAATTGCAGTTGCTGGTCAAAATTTTTGGAAAAATACAAAATTAAGGATAAAATTTGCTGTTTTCTGGCCGAGCTAATCGGTACTGGCTTATTGCTGTTTTTGGGTTGCATGGGCTGCGTTTATACCGATATATTTGGCAACAATCATTTGCAAATGTGCTTGAATTTTGGTCTGGTCATTTTGGTAATCATCCAGTGTTTCGGCTGTGTATCGGGATCCCATTTAAATCCAGCTGTTACTCTTGCTGCCTTCATTTACAATATGGTTTCAGCTCCCATGGCTATCATTTACTTCTGCGGTCAAATGTTGGGCGGTATCATCGGCTACGGTTTGTTGAAGGTAGTGTTGCCCGTGTCGGCCTTTGCTGTTAAAGGTTCCATTCACCAATTGTGTGTGACAGTGCCACATACCGATGTCGGACCTATGAAAGGCGTTGCCATTGAATTCATTATTACTGCCGTTTTGATTTTGGTCTGCTGTGGTATTTGGGATCCACGCAATGCAAAATTCCATGACTCTGTACCAATTCGTTTTGGTTTGGCTATTGCCTGTTTGGCTATCACTGCTGTAAGTATTAGAAGCGTTTATTATTTAACTCAACTTTTTTCTGTTTTGTTAAGGGACCCTTCACTGGTGGCAGTATGAATCCGGCCCGTTCTTTCGCTCCAGCTTTATGGAATGGTGATTTCGAACAACATTGGGTCTACTGGTTGGGACCAATGGCTGGTGCTGGTGTTGCTGCTTTTGGCTTCAAAGTTGTCTTCAGACGCGAAGTACCCGAAGAAGCTGTCCATCATAAATTGCGTGCCATGGAAGAAGTTCCTCTCTCTTAAATCAGTGAACAATCTTAAGCATTTCGCCTTACTGCCAATGTCGTTATACGTTGGCACTACTTTACATTGTTGGTGTTGTCTATCCCCACCAGTGTTGCCATATGATTCAATTTATTTAGGATGCATTAAAACCAAACCAAATACTGAATTCTACTTCAACTTATAGAGCAAATTCTTGAGTATATATCTCCTTGGCTTTTGTAGTGATCTCCTGAAATCATTTAATAAGTGACGTCTTACTCTCCTGGGAAGTTAATGGTTTTGGGATTAAACCGGAGACTTAATAAAATAGTCATTTAACGCTTGCTGTATATTGCATAAAAGTAAACTAAGTGACAGAGCAGTATTCTTTCCTCATGGTATTGGACATTGTTATGTAGAGTGATTACGACATGATTGGAAAACTAAATCCGGTTGCTACACACGAGAGTATTGAACAAGTATTAAAAAGGTCACACTAATCTGTTAAACAACTTAATAATGCCGAGGTTTTAAAACAGCGGTTACGAAAAATTTTTTGCTCGTGTGTTAGTGATTAAGAGATAGAAAATAAATTGAGTGAATTTATTTTCATTTTATCAACATACATAAATTAATTTTTTTTTACTCAAAAATTAGGGAATGTTTTTTTTTTAGATATTTGGTGGGAGCTACTTTAGGTTCATAAATTTCCTCACCTACTAAAAACAAACCTTTTAATTTTTCCAAAAAAAAAAAAATTGCTGTTCCATTTCCTTATCATTTAAATGTTCTTTAAGAACATATAAGACATTGGATTTTAATAAATATTTTTTGAGTGTAAACCTGAAAAAAAATGTTATATGCAGCATCCGCTAACATGTGCACTTGCCGCAGTCTGATCGGCGACTAAATGAAAGAGCATAAGCAATGTATGTGAATTCTCTCTGCACAATTGTGCTATGAAATGTTAACCACTGTTTTAAAAGTTCTGAGTATTAGAGTGTTGAAACGTTGAATCCAAGAGTTTTGAAGGATGCAGATAAAAGTGCTTCGGTTTTTTAAAATGATTTACGTGATATTTTAATTTCATCATCTCTGACAAACATGGAGCTGACTTGAACTTCATTTGAGGTATAAATAAAGGAAAAAATTAACGTAATCCCAGAGCTCAAAATTAACAACTTAGGATAGGATAAAACAGAGTGACAGCTTGGTTGAAACTATAGCCCACATAGTGCCCATTATGATATCACATGATGCGACGTCCTGCAGTTAATTTTTGAGTTTTGGATTTGTATTCTGTGGAAGCGTATCAACTGTAGAAACTATTACTCGAAATTTCGTTATGATCAGGAACACACACGAAAATGACATAAAACTGCCGCTAGAGTAGTCACTTCGTTTCAATATTTTCAATGGGACTAAATTCATTTGCGTAAGCATATGATGCTTTTTCAATTAGCACCTTAGCGCTGCTCTAGATAACAAAAAAAAATTATTTAAAATAGCTGACAGTCAGGGAAGAATATTTTGAATGTTAACAGTTATAATGCCATTAGCTATTGCGGATTCCAAAGGAAGCAATATCCCAAATGTATGTATGGTGAAAGCGTTTGTTAATAATATTTTTCATTTAGAAATAAATGACAAGCATATCTTATGAATCTTAAGTCACTCCAAAACGACGCATATATCAAATACATACATACATACATAATTGGCCATTACAACCCTTCAGTCAGGATTACGGACTAGCTTCTCACACCAGTTATGTTGTGTGTGTTAATTTTAAAAATGAGTGGCGGGACCTAAATTTTAAAGTCGACTTCGAACGACAGAATTTTGAGAAACTTTTCATGGCAATTTTTATTTACTCTCAGAGTTTATGCCAGAAATCTGCTGAGAGGAAATCGCCGAAGAAATATTTTTCATATTTCGTTTTTATGTCTAATCTGGGGTTTGAGCGGTGGCTTTACGTCTAATAAACTAACATACTGCCCTACTAGACTACGGCGACTTCAGTTAATTAGCTGGAAGTCTTAACTCCAACCCAGAGAAGCCATACTTTAAACAAATATTTTTTTTTGAGAGAATTTACCCCGTAAAAGAATAATGGTCAAGCATTTTAATGAGAGAGGTAGTCCAACTAACATAAATCTCTGAATATAATTCCGAGATCTGTTAGAGAAAGCTAGTATCTTACGGAGATAGCTGGCTTCAGTGGAGATACATTTTTTTGACCCTATAAAAACGATTGTTATAGTTATCCTGACCCATTTAAAGGGTTTGGCGTTAAGAAGGAGAAATTCACATTTCATGATTTCAACCTATATGCAGAGCGTTTATTTAAGGGTACCACAGCTAAGTTATGTGCAAAAGATAAAGAATCCAACGTTCTGCCAACATTCGATTTTTACAGTGATAGAGGATAGAGATGAAGTCCCTGGAAGTATTTATTGTAATTGATTTGAATCATGATGCCCTACATCATGTGTTGTGCGTTAGAGATTCAGCCTTTTTATCGTAACTTTTTAATAAAACTTTTTAATAAAAACTTAAAAAAAATAAAAATTACAGCATTGGATACTTTGATAATCACGAATAAGCAATTTGAGAATAATGAAGCGTAGAGCCGTCCATTTTTTGGGATATACATACTTTTGATACATTTCCAAAAGCATAGTGCAGGATTCATACACTTTTGTAAAACGGTTGTGAAACTAGAAACCCATTGCTCACTTACTTAATAAGTCTGTGTTGGTGATCAAGCGATTTGCTCTTCCGCAGAACAGAATCTGTAAGAACCACTCCAGAGATCAGTAATGAATCGTTTTTTCGCTACTCATAAGCACTCATAAAATTTTGAATATACGTAAGTGAGTCAACGATATTGAAATTTAACTACATACTCTGATTCATTCGTACTCACTACAACGTTGATTTATAAGTACAGGTTGCAATGAGTATGAGTACAACGTTGACATCAAACTCATACCAATCGAAATGTGTTTGCCTACTCATTCAGATTCATAACTTTAGGAAAATACTTATAAAAAATTTGATTGACTCGAATCATTCATTAAATTTACAATCTTAGTTGTTGTTGTATTTACAAAACAAAAAAGAAATTAAAAAGAAAAAGACAAAGACAGCAAGTGTTCGTACGCGATTCCCTTATTTTGTGCTTCATGTATATGTTGGGTTATGGAGAGTCAAAATAAATAATATCATACGTTGGTAAGTATAAATGTGAGGAGTACTTCAAACTTTGAATATGAGTATGATATTAAAATAAATATGAATGCGTTTAAGTATTAGAAATTATGATTAAGATTCGATTCTACTCATCTTTTTGAATACGCACTCATTGCTGATCTCTATACCACTCGTATTTATACGTTCATAAATTCAAAATTATTGTATATACCTTCAGGCAGATGTTTTTTGATTCTGTTGCTTTACAGTTGCCTTAAACTTAAAATACATTTTAAGGCAGAATAAATATTTACTCAATACAGTGGTTTTAACGACGTTGTGTAGAAAATATTTGCATCGCTTAAAAATTAAATTACGATAAGACTACATTTATATTTCGCTTATCAATCTAAACGAATGCTTGTATTTCAGACAGTAAACTCTGGATCATCTGAATCAGTGTTGCAAAATTTGCTAAAATTTTGAAATGGTGCTGAACTATAACTGAAAGAGTACTTTTTTACATCAAATGGTACTTTTGTAAAACAAAAAAAAAAATACATACATACATAATTGGTCATTACAACACTTCAATCACACCACTTATTTTGAGTGTGTTAATTTTATACATGAGTGTGGGGACCTACAGTTTAAAGTTGACTCCGAACGACAGATTTTGGGAAACCTTTCATGGCAATTTTATTTACTCTGCGAGTTTTTGCCAGAAGGAAGTCGCCGAATAGAAATTTTTTTCATATTTGGTTTTGTTGCATATGCCTGACATGGGGTTTGAACCGTGGGCTCACGTTTAGTAAGCTAACACACTATCTACGACTATTTATTTATTTATATTTAATACACCTACGGCACGGAACCGAAAAACTAACGACTTATTCATGTACCTCACATACAAGATAAAAACATCTGATTCGGAACGTAAAAAACATAAAAGCTCCGTTTAGTCAAACGTAATGTAACATACGTTTGTTTTTAGCAAATGTTTACCGAAAATAACATTACGGTTCGGCAAGCGTTTTCATTGCTTATCGTGTTCTGAAAACGAATGTCCGCTCCTTGGACGTTTGCCTAATCGTGGCTAAAGCCATGTGCTAACGCATTAACAGTTGAAAAGCACAATAAATGTAATAATAAAATGTACTGACAGCGTCGCGGGGGTACGGCGGGATTTTTGAAATTAATAAGTACTGAAAAATGTACAAAAGTACTGAATTTTTCAACACTGATCTGAATAACATTTGCCTCGTTGGCTATTGAAATGCCATTAAAAATTCCTTCCTCAAGTTGTTTGACAATAAATCACAGAAGGTCTGCAGCGATGGAAGTATGAAGCTTCTTGAAAACTAACAAAAAAAGCCTTAGATAATAATGGCAAATATGGACATGATTAAGATTACTATTCTATAAAGAAGACATCGTAACTTTACCAAACAGACGCGGTTACATTATATATACGTTCACGTGACAACACTTTTGAAAATGTGGGAAAATATCGGTGAGCGCAGTGTACGATATCCATAAAATTAAACCATAAACTAACCATAAACTAAAAATAGCTTCAATTTTAAATACAGATTAGTTTTGTTATTAATTTTTATACGGAAAATAGTAGGGTATGTGGCCCCTTCTCTAGTTCTAAAAAAGTACAAGAGAACAATGAAAATAAAATGAATATCTGAAGCAGCTTCAGCTTTTTAAACTGCCAGCGCGTAACGTTGGGTTATAAATTATTTTTGTTATGATGCCATTGTCAACAGTGAAGACATAAAGTTAAGATAAACCTCCTCCCTGATGATTTTAATGAATTTTTCCTACAATATTAGCAAATATTTGAAAACCGTTTCATTTAGTGTGAAAACAACGTTTGGATAAATGCATGTCGAGAGGCATTTTAATTAAAAAAATTTAAAAAGAAAAACGGGAAAATAAAACTGCAAGAAATGAAATCTACGCCAACGAGTGATAATGTCACCAAAGTTTTGGGAGAACTCTTTGGCACCACCATTCTAGTATTTTTGGGCTGCTTGGGCTGTATTGGCAGTGATGCTGGTCTTTTTAAAATTGCCTTGAATTTTGGCCTGACCGTTATGACGGTGGTCCATTGTTTCGGTTTTGTATCGGGCGCCCATCTCAATCCTGCCATAACCTTGGCAGCCTGGATTATGGATATTTTAGCACCACGTTTAGCATTGGCTTACGTTTGTGCCCAATTCCTGGGTTGCTATTTGGGTTATGCGCTTTTAATGTATCTGATACCCACATCGTTTATACCACTGGGTGAGGGTAGCGGTTTTTGCCTGACAATGCCACATTCCGATTTCAGTTATGCGCAGGCTACAGCCATTGAATTTGTAATAACAGCTGCTTTAGTTCTATTTGCCTGTAGTATTTGGGATCCCAGAAATGCCAAGGATGGAGAAACTACACCCATTCGGTTTTGCTTGGCCATTTTTGCTTTGGCCTTATCTGCTGTAAGTTGTATTATGAAGTACAAGTTTTCTTTTGTTTTTTTTTTATAACTTTTTAACGCTTGACGCCCTCGGTTTAAAGAGATGTGGACGACATTATTTTTACGACGTTTGCAGGTTTTTTACAAGGGAGTGTGAAGCTTTGGTGGATGTTCAGTGTTTATACACACAGAAGGAACTTATTCACTAGGCGAGTGCGTTTCACACAAATTCATTCGATGTCTCATCGACAACTCATTTCTCGATTTGCCTTTGTTGCTAACCTCTTGTCTGGAATGTTGGCTGTCACTTTGATAGTCATGGAAAAAAGTGTTATTCGTCTCTAGTTCTTGGATTTAATGAATTCAACTTTTTCGTTGATTTTATTTTCATGGAAAGAAGTGTTATTCGTCTCCAGTTTTTGGAATTAACTTTTTAGGTAATTTTATAATTTTTCTCTCCATTAATTCTGGTTCCGTGCTATGTCATCTACTACGCCACCAATGTCTGGAATGCGTCACCATTTTTGATGATACAAGAATATGTGAACAGAGTTGTCTACAATTCTCGATGTTCCGAAATTTTCATTGAGTTTACATACATACATACATACATAATTGGCCATTACAACCCTACATCAGGATTACGGTCTAACTTCTCACACCACTCATGTTGTACGCGTTAATTTTATACATGAGTGGCGGGACCCACAGTTTAAAGTCGAATCTGCTGAGAGGAAGTCGTTGTTGTAATCTATATAGAGTTGTTGTTGTAATCTTGACAAAATAAATATGGTTTCAACCTTTTGAGTCACATTCATGGAAGATCACGAAGATAGGTTATACTAGTTGACCGATTGTATTGTCATGATCAAGACGAGCATTGTTTGGGCAAACACAACACTTGTGTAGTGGCTGTAGTCTAATACGTAGTGTGTGGCTATTATACGTGAGACAGCAGTTCAAATCCCAGGTCGGACATGTCCAATAAAACGAAATTTGAAAAATATTTCTTCTGCGACTTCCTCTTAGCAGATTTCTGACAAAAACTCTGAGGCTAATATAAAATTGCCATGAAAGTTTTCCCAAAATCTGTCGTTGGGAGTTGAGTTTAAATGTATAAAATTAACACACACAATATACAGCTGCGTGCAACTAATTAAGGACACGAAGCTTACATGTGAGCTTGAAGTAAAAAATACAAATTGTTGTATGATATTGTCAAAATTTGTCCAAGTTTAGTTAATTAAACTGTTAGTCGTAGAAAATAACTACTTATTGTGTCAAATAAATTATTATTTATAAAGCTGTGAGCCATTTTTTTAAAGAATATTGATTTCATTCGTGCATATAATTAAGGACACACCGTAAACTTTATGAAAAACATGTATTTATTAGAAAAAAAAATCAATATTTTGTTGCAAAACTATTATTGTCGATAACAGCTTGACATTTCCGAGGCATCGAGGTAACAAGACTTTCATATACGCTGGTTAGAATGGCTTCCCAAGCTTTCTTTGTTTCGGCGAAGAGATCATCAAAATTGCTTATTTTTACTGAGCTTACTTTGGTTTTTACAACTTGCCATAAGCGGTGCACTATTTCAGAAAACATTCGACAGCTGAAAAGCTGCCTCGTAAACAAAGAAGCCGAATTACGACAGTTCGTGAAGATGCACTGATTGTCCGCGAGTCGAAAAAAAATCCGCATAAATCAGCAAATGAAATTCGGATAGCGCTCTTTGGTGAAAATGGAGCAAAACCATCTGTAGACACAGTAAAACGTCAATTGCGAGCAGCTGGGCTCTTTGGAAGAATTTCCCGAATGAAACCATTTTTGTCTGAGCGTAATCGGAAGAAGCGATTAGAGTTCGCAAAAAATACCGCCATTGGACCGCTGTGGAATGGAAAAGAGTGTTATTTTCGGACGAAACAAAAATTAATAAAGTCTCTCCCGATGGAAAAAAATATGTTCGCCCGGCCAAAGTTAAAAGAATTTGATCCAAGATACACCCGGGCCACTTTAAAGCATGGAGGAGGTTATATTATGCTTTGGGGTGCTATGTCGTCACGCGGTGTTGGGCCGCTGCACAAAATTGACGGAAACATGGACAAGTTCCAATATGTAAGAATCCTAAGCGATGCAATGATGCCGTATGCTGACGAGAATATGGCAGTAACATGAACATTTCAACAGGATAATGAGCCGAAGCATACGGCTCATCACATCAAACAATGGTTTTATACAATTCGGTCGCTGTACTTGATTGGCTTCCATGCAGTCCAAATCTCAACCCGATTGAGAATTTATGACAAGTTGTAAAAACCAAAGTAAGCTAAAAAAATAAGTAAAAATAAGCAATTTTGATGATCTCTTCGCCGAAACAAAGAAAGCTTGGGAAGCCATTCCAACCAGCGTATATGAAAGTCTTGTTACCCCGGTGCCTTGGAAATGTCAAGCTGTTATCGACAACAATGGTTTTGCAACAAAATATTGATTTTTTTCTAATAAATACATGCTTTTCATAAAGTTTACGGTGTGTCCTTAATTATATGCACGAATGAAATCAATATTCTTTAAAAAAATGGCTCACAGCTTTATAAATAATAATTTATTTGACACAATAAGTACTTATTTTCTACGACTAACAGTTTAATTAACTAAACTTGGACAAATTTTGACAATATCATACAACCATTTGTATTTTTTACTTCAAGCTCACATGTAAGCTTCGTGTCCTTAATTAGTTGCACGCAGCTGTAAGTGCTGTGAGAAGATAGGTCGTAATCCTGACTAAAGGCTTATATACTATGTATGTATGTATAGCTTATGTTTTGAAATTATATGCCTTCTTTAAGCACTACTTAATCGAAAATAAGCTGAACAATAAAATGAAAGTTTTAGTTTCGTGATTTATTTTGGGTAGTCCCAGAGATACATACGTTATAATTTCAAACACTCTTGTTGTCCCTTAGCTCCAGAATACTAATTAAGCGTGAGTTGCGCGAAGATTTTTATTTAGACTTTAGGTTCGTTTAGAGTATAGTTTTTCCCTCACGAGCAATATCCTAGTTCGTCGGAGATCACTATTTACGACTGTTTTTAAAGCCAATATATTTTTTTGCTATTTTATTTGCATAAAGTTTATGAATACAATGGAATGAATCATTAACATGGGAATTAATTGAATTTAAAATTTGAAATTATTTCATGTCAAACGATTTTTTTTTTGTTGGGTTAGGGAATGTGACGTGTTAAAACAAACCAACTGAGACAGTCAAGGTTGGCTTTCAACATATAAAATTATCCATTTTCAAATCATTCTATTTACGGATATAGAGTATATACGCATATACATATGAATGTATAATTAAATAAGAGATAACATTTTAATCCAAATAATTAAAAAATTCGTTACAGAAAATGTGACACCTACATTGCACAGATAAGATAAAAATTTAAACGTAAAAAAGAAAAATTATTTGATTGTAATAGGCGTCTGGTGAAAAAGGAAAATTCAAATAATTAAGTTCCAAAACCAGGTTTTTTTAGTTTTGAATTTGAGCAATTGCCATTTGAATATTCATATCCGCATCTAAAGATGTATTTTTACTTTAAAGTTTAAACTTATGTGAGGCCCTGGTACTTCAGTAGTTCGATGTACATGCCCTACACTAAGAAGTTGCGAGGCAGAGCCGGAATTCATCAGACAAACATCACTCAAGTGTGAGCCAGGGAGAATAGAGTTTGAAGCATCGCAATCTATTATTAGAGCCGATATGGTGATGGACCGATGTGGAGACAATGAACGATAACAAAACAAAGCTAGACGTGTCACTACACCCTATTCGTGACACGAAACCCCTGTAGATTTCGATATGCTGATATCGTTTATGAGGTTGTGAATAGTGTTGAATTCTTAATAGTCCACAATATTAATTTCAACATGGAGTATTAAATGAATATCTGATGTAATACGTTAAACAAACACGTAGGCCTGCAGAAAAGACTGGCAACTTTTATTCTACACTTTTTGTTAGCTTTCGTGGTATTTCTATGTAGATGTTGTAGTCGCCTTATTTTAGTAGGTAGTGTGTTGGCTTTTTAGACTTCAGGCCACGGTCCAAATGGCATATCAGTCTCCTCCAATAAAACGAAATATGAAAAATTATTTCTCCGGCGATTTCCTCTTATCATAAATAAAATGACATGAAAAGTTTCTTAAAAATCGTTGGTTTAAACTGTAGTTCCTGCCACTCGTGTATTAAAGTTACACACACACACTACATAAGTGGTGTGAGAAACTAGGTTGTAAACCTAACTGAAGGGCTGTAATGACCAACCATGTATGCATGTATTTCTATGTTATTATTGTTATTGTTTACCTCTACTACTCTCGTAATTTAATTATTACAAATACAATTTCAAAGCATATTATAATTATTACGAAGTGAGTACCTTAGAACTTATGCTCGGTGTAGTGTAACATTTCAGAGAATCTGGTGGGATCCGTAACCATAACCTAACATAACAAATAGTCTAGCAAACTACCTACTAGACAGCTAGAGCGCTCCCTTTCTATATTGTGGTTTACTATGTTATGCAGTCGAGTGAGGACGACTATAACTATTTCGCTTGTTTAAACTTAGGTTAGACTAGGTTAATTTTTATACATGAGTGGTGGGACCTACAGTTTAAAGTCGACTCCGAACGACAGATTTTCGAGAAACTTTTTTTAATGGCAATTTTAATTACTCTCAGAGTTTTTGCCAGAATTCTGCTGAGAGGAAGTCGTCGAAGAAATTTTTTTTTTGTATTTTGTCTTGATGTCTGGTCTGGGCTCGAACCCTGGCTTTACGTCTAATAAGCCAACACACTACCTACTAGACTACGGCGACTACTTACTTAAACTTACTATGGAATACAAAATTCTTCTTTTATCGGGACTTTCATTAAGCGTTTTCTATATTTAAATTGAATTTAAACTGAATGTGTGTGAGATAATATCGACATTTTTTATTCGTTTAAAGGACTTATTGATGTCCTTATGCTTGAAATATAACATCGTTAAAATGAACGCCACAGCTTCTCTGCTCATGTTCAGTTGTCCGTGATGGGGTAATAAATTTGACTGAACTTTAGCGATGGCATGAATTATAGGTTTTGATGACTCTTGTGGCTTCCGGCTAATTCGCCTATACCTGCGATTTGTGAAAACCGCACAAGAAAATAGTATAACAGGGTAAAATCGCTCAATTTCGGAGGTCAGTCCATATCACCTTCACGTGAGATAACCATGCCCTTAAATCGTTCGTGCAGAATGTCCAATGTGGCATGCTTAGTTTTGATGGTGTCCACATCATACAATTCAGGCCATCAGAAGTTAATAATCATCGACCTATACGTACTCACCGTTGAAAGTGAAGATCTGGCCAACATCGTTCTCAAAGAAATGAAAAGAAAATGGAGCATCATACTAAACAGTGGCTTTTTCGGTATCTATCGGACGCTCTTTGAACTCAAGTGGATTGGTATCGGTCCTCGATTCGACAATTTAACTTGTTAAGAAATGGGCCTTACCGCTGAAAATAATTTTTCGTTGCAGAACATCCATTTTGGTCAAACAATTTTATTATTTGCACGTGTTGTTGAATGTTATATCCGCCCATGGTAATGTAGAAAAACAGACAGCTTTAAAAACAAAGTCGTCATCAACTGTCAAATTTTGGACTTCTCTGTTGAAAGTGCCGATAGAATATCTTATAATCCGATGACTGATTATATTCATTGATTTTATTATTGTTTATGTACCATTTATCATAACCTAAAAGTGCATTTCGTAAACCTTTTCATAATTTCCAGTTTAATTAATGAATTATCGTATTTTCATTCTTTTAAGGGCAACTTTACCGGTGCCAGTATGAATCCAGCCCGTTCTTTTGGTCCAGCTTTATGGAATTCGAATTTTAAAAATCAGGGAATCTATTGGTTTGGTCCACTTGGAGGTGCAGTTGTTAGTGCATACATCTATAAGTACGTCTTTTGGCGTGAAGCTGTCCACTAATTATGCCACAATTTTTTAATTATTCACAGTTATTGAAATAAAATTTAAAAAAATAAAAAATAAAACATAAACACTTAACTTTTAACACATGGCGTCAAATTAATCACGTTTTCATTATTAAATTTAATCAGGCATTGATAAATTTTTTTATAATCTTACATGCCGTGATTTCTGTTATCAATTTGTGAAATAGTCGGTCGAGTATCGGACCATTGTTAATCGCTATTGCGTAGAATAAATACTCTTAAGAAATTATGAAGAATCTCGAAATTTCAGTTTGATATGATATGTGTATATGTTATGATACGGTACTTAAGAAACATCTGATAAATCCATCGTTACTTACGCATATACAGACGTCAAGGTTAACAAATTTTTGATCAAAAAATTCAATCAAACAAATGGCTAAATAACGGCATGAGGCTTTTATGATCTTTGCGTACCAAATCATTATATGTTAAAGTGATTAAGGCATCATGTAATGGTGCTCGAGAAATTATTCGGAACATGAATGCGAAAACTGAATATATTTCTCGTCAAAGTGTATTGCAGGTCTAGTATGAGCAGCTATAGATTTGACGATTTATCGTCATTTTGACGATTTTGAGCTGCAAAATTATCATATTGACGATTTGACGATTTATGCCCTTATTATGACAATTTTCAGAAATTAAAAATTTACATCATATTCTTTACTTTAGTACATTAAAAGCCACTTTAAGCTTTGTATTTACTTTGCAATTGCTACTATTGGAAATTTAGGTTAGTAAAAACAAGGAGTAAAGTATTGTATTTTTAAGTTACTTTCGAATACCTGTGATGATTTTTCCGTATTTTATTCCCTTTTAACCCTTTAAAAGCCAAAAATTACAACTCCTAAATAACCTCGTAGTTGAGAATAATTTAGCACTTGTCATTGCAGACAATTTTAAATACTCGAGTATAGCTTCTAATATTACCTTCGGAAGAAAAAAAGGCAAACTCCGTTATTTTTTTTGCACGACCAACGATCAGGGGATGGATGGCATTGTGTTTTTAACTATGAAAATATGTTATGAGAAGTAGTAAAGAGAGAACAGTGTTTATGGACACTGGGCTTGTATATTTTTATACCATAAGTAACATGAAAGATCTCTGATGGAATTGAGTTCCACATACGAATAGTCCGACTAATAAACGTATTTTTCTGTAATGCAATGTACGATCCACTGGCCAATCGACCACATATGGATGTAGTGGTCGAGAAAGACGAGCGTTACGTAGGAATATATGATTTTCGGGGAAAAGCCTTCTTATTTCGTTCGAGAAAAATCCTTTTGATACAACAGTGAAACTCAAGCCACATTGCAACGATGCTCCAATGATTCAGTGGAGTTGGATACACTACCGTCATTAACGGCCTTTTCTGTACACGCTCGAGAAACCTCAAAATAGACATTTAGGCACCGACCAATACATGAGAGTTGTATTCCATTCTCAGTCGGTTACAAATGGTGTAAATAGTAAGATCAGATGATAAGATCTTAAGAAGGAACTGAAGGTTGAAACCAACATTACACTGAATTTTCATGCTTAGAATGTCAAGAGCTTCTCACTCCCTAATATTTACACCGTCTATAGATATAGTTGATGTAATATTACTGCTGCGCTTATGTGTCAATAAACAACACTGGGATAAATTGTTTAAACCTTAAACAATTTTTTCCTGAAAATGATATAAAATTGAAATATAAAATGAAGTCGCCGTGGTCTAGTAGGTAGTGTGTTGGCTTATTAGACGAAAAGCCAGGGTTCGAGCCCCAGGCCAGACATCAAAATAAAATACAAAAAGCATTTTTTCGGCGCCTTCCTCTCAGCAGATTTCTGGCAAAACTCTGAGAGTAAATAAAATTGCCATGAAAAGTTTCTCAGGAGTCGACCGTCCGCCACTCCAGTATAAAAATTAACACACACAACATAAGTGGTTTGAGAAACTAGGTCGTAATCCTGACTGAAGGGTTGTAATGGCCAATTATGTATGTATGATATAAAATTTCTCCGTTTTTTGAAAAAATTAATAAATGAAGATGAGGGACGACGCTAGCTTTTAATTTCTAACAATTTTTTTTAAATATTTTATTTTCGAAGTCAGAAATGTACATACATTGACTTTATATGTTTTACTACAATAGAAACAATTTTGGTTTTTAAAAATTTTTAAGTTATTTATATATTTTTCTGACGATTTTATTGACGATTTCAATAAACGTCTTTGACGATTTTGACGATTTTTTCTCAAATATTTGACGATTTGGTGCCTCATTTATCTGGCAGCTATGAGTCTGAGGCCTTTTAACTGGAACATCTTTAATTAATAGATGTCTTTAGTCCAGCTTTTGGATTGTGTTTATTTGATGTTAAAATTTGTTACCTTAAGAAGGGAAATTGATATCGGCCAAGAAGCCATCGTCAGAATTGATGAACATAAGGACTCGTTTAATGGCATTAGTGTATTGGCTTATTAGACGTGAGGCCAAGGTTCAACCTCCAAGTTAGGCATCTCCAGAAAAACGAAATATGAAGAATTATTCTTCTCAGCAGTTTTCTGGCAAAAACTGTAAGAGTAGTTAAAATTTCCATGAAATGTTTCTCAAAAATCTGCCGTTCGGAGTCGACTTTAAATCACGTCACTCATGTATAAAATGAACTCACACAACATAAGTTGTTCGAGAAGCTCGAAGGTCGTAATCCTGACACATATTCTCTTTTAGGACTCCGAAATGCCGGTGACAGGTTCTGTAGCCTCTGCGTATATTTTCTTTTTGGACTTAAAAGTCTGGAGCTTGTTGACATAAGCCCACGGCTTGCAAAAAATAAGCCTTAGCTAAATCGAGGCAAGGGGAACCAGAAATAATGCTTTCAGTTGACGGTACTCGTTTGACCCACGTCGTTTCTTAAAAAATAAGAAGGTCTAGATGGGACCTCCAGAGCACACACCACTACTCATTATGGCTTCAATGAAAAGTTGCGTTCCACTTTGCCTTCCAGATTTCTTGCGCGTCGGTTACACACATTTGGCGACCTACGGCTAACAGCTGATATACTGTCTGTTCTTTATACAGGAACATCTTTAAGTCTTTTACTAAAGTTTCCGTAAAGATTGGCGTGTGTGGCACTTTATTTGATAGATACTGTGGGATACTCTTCGACATTTTGAGTTACCACCGCAATATTTTCAGCCTGACAAGACTTAGCAACATTTCCACGCTCTTTTACATGAGCAGCCGTAGTAGTTTGTTGATATCGGAAAACCAGGAAATCTATGCCTAAATTCATGTCGTGCCAATACCACCAATAAGTTAATACGGAAAAAAAATGTAAACAATTATTCCACCTTCTTGGCATGTGCAGTGACCCAGGGCTTATTGATGTATATTTTTATTTGTTTACTTTACAAATGTCAAAGCAGGATAGTGGAGTTTGCGTAACCTCGTATGGTTGAAACCGAAAAAATTTTAACTTCTGGCCCAAAATTCAGTTCGCCTTGCAATAGCAAAGGTCTTCTAAAGGTTGTATGTTGGCGGCGAACTTGCAAGGGCCGCCTTTTCTATCAAAGGGACTTTTACATGTACAATCGTACATGGTTAGAATACAATTTGGGAAATAATTCAGATCACCGTAAGGTTTTGTCAGGGCATTGGTTTTGACCATGATAACATCCAGTGGACACTTACTATTACTTTGCATTGGTCCAAACAAAAAACAAGGCGAAGCCATATTAGCCACGTTGATAATTGGGTTAGAATATGTGCCAATTCTATGGAAATACATCCAAGGGTTCAGTATGAAGACGAACTCCGAAAGTTCAAAGAATGTGTAGTTATATGCGGAGATGTGGGATAAGCAAAGCAATGAAGACAACTCAAGAGCATTGAAAACAATATTCTTTATACAACTTATTGCGATATGAGGCGATACTTGCGGCGTATACATAGTGTGTAAGCTTTGAGGAAATGAATCAACGAAAGTCCCAAAACGATCATCAGGATATAATTGAGACACTGAATCGATCCTAGCTTGAAGCGAAGTTTTGATTTCTATCATATTAAGTGCGCCTCTGTTATGTCAGATCGCCTTTTTTATTTATTTATTTATTATAATTAACATAACAAAAAAAGGTTTTAATCTTATAAGTTATAGTGCTATGCTTAGTATCAATAAGATATGAAACATTAAAAAAATAACATTTAGTAAAGTAAAAATAACAAATTAATATATATAAATATTAATTTTAAGTAAAAATATAATTTAAAGCAATTAGGAAACTAACAATACCACACAAATAAATAAAAAAGTTAAAAGATAGAGAATAACAATAACATAACAACATAAAAATAAAAGAAATATTTTCAAAAAATCGGTATAAAAAAGTAAGAATAAATATTTAACCGATATAATAAACATGCTAAGAACGTAAAAAAACTTTTCATTAAGAGAATAATTTAAATAATTCCTTTTTGAACGCATTTTTGCATTGCCTAACTTTGGATGTAATTTGGTAGGGAATTCCAAAGACTTGTTGCGTGTATAAAAAACTGTCGCTGTGACAGAAGAGTCCTGTACCGTTGTTGAATAATCTTCATGCTTAATCCGACCTAATAAATATTCCGGCTGTCCCGTGTTAACAATTTTATGGAATAGAATAAGGCATTTAATTTTCAAAAGATTATCAAATCTCACACTAAATATCCGGTATGCTAAATGAGAATATGATCCCGGCGACCTTTAAGAAAGACGTATCTTGCTATATCTTGTATGCCAAGTTGAGTTTCCGGTTGTCATTACTATCGCAATTTGCGAAAATTTCGCACCCATACAATAGCACAGGAATTAAATAGGTTTTAGCAAGTTGCATGCGAATTGCAAAAGGAGTTGAACCAATGACCACCCATAAATTTCGAAGCATGACGTATATTGTGCCAACAACGACACTTATATGGCTAGACCACGATAATCTGTCATTAAATACAATACCCAGATTGGTTGCAGACCTGACAAAGTCAATTTTATTTCCCTTGATGCTCAATCCAGGTATGACAAACAAAACATTGGTTCTCGAAAGCATAATACATTTGGACTTTGAAGGATTGATGCATAGTCCATTTGCCGTAGCCCAACTGTCAATTCTATCCAAATCACGGTTAATAGAGAGTAAACAAGAATCAATATTCTCCTTACGAGTACTGGTATAAAACTGCACATCATCAGCATACATATGAACACGGCAGTCAACCAAAACATCGGTAGATCATTTATGTACTGGGGAACACCTCTACTAATATTAAGCGGATACGAAATATTTCCATTTAAATGAACCTTTTGACATCTGCCCAACAGATAAGAAAAAATTAGACTACCGGCAGAATTAGAAAAATTAAACAGTTTCCGGAGCTTATTCAATAAAACTTTGTGATCGACAGTATCGAAAGCCTTGGTGTGATCGAGAAGAACTAAAAACGCAACACTATTCTTATCTAGCTCCAACCTAAGATCCTCAACTACAGTTAAAAGAGCAGTAGTACAACTCCTACCTTTCGTGAAACCCGACTGACTAACTGTTAAGTAATTGTGACTTTCCAGATAACTATTGATAATATTTGTCTATAATGTTTTCTGAACATTGTTCGTTTTGGGAATAGGATGGATTTTAGCTAATTTCCATTCATCAGGAAAAGTAGATTTAGTGAGCACTGTATTGAATAAGTGGGTATAATATGGCAAAAGTCTAGGTGTCAAAATTTTCAAAAACAAAGGACCTAATAAGCAGAACCAATTGCTAACTTGATTTCCTACTTGCTGAACAAGGGTAATCTATGTAACCTTATGTATTAGGTAAAACTCTAATGAGATGTATTCAGCTCTTCTTCACTTCTCCTCATATGTGGAATCTATTTACGAGTAGTGTTATCTGAGATCAACTGTTTACTGAAATCCCTATTTAAGTGTGATTTTTAATGTCCCTTAAAGAAGGCTACAAAAGTGTTCTTTGGTGCTGAAGCTAAAAAGTTTAACGAGAGTTTGTAGCTGAATATCCGAGTCTGAAAGTGAATGAATATAAAATTGTTCAGATGAGGGTCTCTAGGTCATTAGAGCATTCTTAGGAAGTAAATTATGACGTTTTATTTCTTAAAGCAAATTTGAACAGAATGTGATTAAGGAAAAAGACATTAAAATGTACTTAAAATATTATTTTCTTCTTTATGTTGAATCCCTTAATCTTCTATCCGTCTAAATTGGGAATTTCAAAACATTCTTCATATCAGACCAAGTTATTGCGTTCACGTATTTGGATCATGCGCTGATGATTTTGTCTGTCACATTGCAACTCATTTCTATGTCTACCTATAGATTATAACATCGCGTGTGTATAAAATCTTAAACTACGGCGTTATTATACTGCTAATCTCTTCAATTCCGTATATATTTTGACATATTGAAGTGTCATCTTTCACTGCTCAAGAGGCGCATATTTTTTATCAAATATTTGTGTATGAAGTATGGCAATACTTTCGTATGTGATACGTGATATCAGCAGAATACGATCTTAAAGTTTTCTAGCCAACATTCTTCAATCAGATCAGAATTTTTTTTGGGGTATTTTTAATAACTTCGCCACAGAAGGTGTAGCTTTATAACGAGTGAGTGTGTGTATGTATGTTAGCAATGAAATGATAATGGTTTCGATAATTCTTATAAGAAATATTAAATTAATCGATTAATATAATGAAAATGAAATAGAATGAATATAGAATAGAATAAATGGAATGAAAAGAAATGGACGCCTTTGTAGTAATAATATCAGGTGGCCTGTGATTTTTTTGAAGGGAATGAAACCCATGTTAAGAGAATAAATGAATTTAAACATTACAACAATTAAATTATTGTGTCTAGAAAGAAATTAATTTATTTGTTTATTTAATCGATATTTTTTTTAATAAAAAATTGAAAAAAAAATTAAAACAGCGCGATTAGCATTAATTAAATGCAACCTGCATAAAATAACAAATGCTGCATGAAATAAAAGTGTTATGGTGTTATGGAAATATCACGTTTAATTAGCGCCATATTAAACATCTCTTTTTCTAATATTTACTATAGTTTCCAAAAAAACCTACAGCAACAATTATCAATACATGTATGTATACTGATGAGTGAAGTCACCGTAGTCTAGTAGATAGTGTGTTGGCTTATTAGACGTAAAGGCCACGGTTCAAACTCCAGGTTAGACATCTCCAACTAAAACGAAAATATGAAAAAATAATTCTTCGGCGACTGCCTCTCAGCAGATTTCTGGCGAAAACTCTGAGAGTAAATAAAATTGCTTTGAATAGTTTCTCAAAAAAAATCTGTCGTTCGGAGTCGACTTTAAACTGTAGGTGCCACCACTCATGTATAAAAATTAACGTACACAACATGAGTGGTGTGAGCAGCTAGTCTTTCGGAGTCGACTTTAAATTGTAGGTGCCGCCACTTATTGATGAGTGGTGTGAAAAGCTAGGTCGTAAAGCTGACTAAAGGGTTCCAATGACAAATTATGTATGTTTATGTATACTTATTGGCATACCTTCCCAATATTGAAAAGATTTTAATCACAAATTAATCACAAACTTAGTTCACACTGGTATACCAGCGTTTAGAAAGAAAAACAATTTAAAGAGGATTTCTTTTCATTCAGTGAAAAGCAACGCAGAGTCTTTCAATTGTTTTATGCGTGTGCAGACGCGTTGGTAAACGTAGTTTTAATCAAATCGAATAAAATTAATATTTTAATTAAGCAATTCTCGCAAATAAATTTCCTACAATGTCTGCATTTAGAAATTTAATCAAATGCTTCTTTTCGGAATTTATCGCAACTGCGTTTCTAATGTTTGCCGCTTGTATGGGCGCATGGGAATCGGTCATATTTCCCAATACCCATTTTCAAATAAGTGTTAATATTGCTTTTGTTGTAATGTCTGTTGTACAGATATTCGGTCACGTCTCGGGTGGTCATGTCAATCCAATTGTTACTGTTGCGGCATGTATTAATGGCATTATAAGTGTACCCCAGATGGTGGTGTATTTTCTTGGTCAATTTGCGGGAGCTATTGTTGGTTTTGGTCTTCTCGAAAGTGTCTTGCCAATGGTGCCTGACGGTTTCTGTATGACCTTACCCAATGAAGAGTTGAATTTAGTGCAAGTGTTTGTAATAGAATTTGTTGGATCGAGCATGTTGGTTGCTGTCTGCTGTGCCATATGGGATTCGAAAAATGCTGACAGACATGATTCTGCTCCAATACGTGTTGGTTTCACAATGGGTTCGTTAGTGTTTGCAACGGTAAGTTTGTAAAATATATACATTATAATTTTTAAATTTTTTTTTAAATTTTATGTACAAATAACTTGGAAGTTCTATGCATACATACGATTACGACCTAGCTTCTCACACCACTTATGTTGAGTGGCGGGACTTACAGTTTAAAGTCGACTCCGAACGACAGATTTTTGAGAAATTCTTCATGCCAATTTTATTTACTCTCAGAGCTTTTGCCAGAAATCTGCGGGAGGCAGTCGCCGAAGTATTTTTTTTCATTTTCGTTTTGATGTCTGTCCTAGGACTTGAACCGTGGCCTTACGTCTAATAAGCCGACTCACTTCTAGAATATTGTGTACTTTACATTAAAATTGTAGTCTAGTATTAAAACCTCAGTGTTCTTGCATAAGCTGTGAGAGTAAACTTATTAAAAATGAAAGAGTTTCTTAATCCTGGATGGTTACGGTTCGTCGAATCGACGAAGCTCATTTACCCTTTATCATATAATTCTTTTATTGTGGACCAAATTTCGCTGATTTTTTCAGCAACGTTAATTGATAATGAAAGCTTGCAGTCAGTTGAAAAAAAAATTTTTTTTTAATTGTTCGTCGACTCAACGAAGAGTAACATCACTGTACAAAAATGACAATCAAGGGTTAAAAAATGGGTACGTTTACTCATTGCAAGCTTTCGTTATCAACCAACATTGTTGATAAAAAGAGCGAAATTTGGTCAAACATAAAAGAATTATATGATAAAGAGTAAATGAGCTTCGTCGATTCGACGAACAGTAACCATTCAGGGTTAAAGTGTTCGTCGATTCAACGAAGAGTAACCTTAATGTACAAAAATGAAGAGTAACCGTCCAGGGTTAAATCAGTCGTTCGGAATCAACGTTAAACTGTGTGACTCATGGATAAATTTAATGCACACAACATGGATGGTGTGAGAAGCCAGTCGGCAATGCTGATGAATGGATTATAATGGCCAATAATGTATATAATATTAAATATTTTGTATATACGCCATTTTGTATGAATATTACATCTATCGACGTAGTTTACTAGGTAGTGTATTGGCTTATTAGACGTAAGACTTCGGTTCGAGATCCAGATCAGACATCAAAACGAAAATATGAAGAAAATATTTCTTCGACTTCCTCTCAGCAGATTTCTGGCAAAAACTCTGAAAGTAAATAAAATTGCCATGAAGAGTTTCTCAAAAATCTGTCGTTCGGAGTCGATTTTAAACTGTACGTCCCGACACTCATCTATAAAATTAGCACACGCAACATAACTGGCGTGAGAAGCCAGGTCGTAATACTAACTGAAGGTTTGTAAAGATAAAAATTTTGTAGGAGTAAATCAGGTTTACTCCTTTCTTTTTTTTAATGTCAAGTATCAACTGAAGAACACAAATTTGTGGTTAAAAATTATTCAATAACTTTCTTTTTGTCAATATACGAGGGTTACTAACTCTATGTGTTTTGGAATTTCTTACCTTTTAATACTGCTTTTGTCAACAATTAATCTGTATCATTTAATACCAGATTAAAGCGTGATTTAAAGATAAAGTGGAAGGTAGTGAAGTGCAAAATAAAGACTAACAAGACTAAGGCTAAATTTGAAAGGTACTACGGGTGCAAAACTATGGAAAATATCGAAATTTCTGAATACGCAGTCCTGTACACCCTTAGCAATTAAAAGAGCGTAAGATTATGGGATTTACGTGACTCAGTAAATATTCAAAGATTACTTGTTTATAAGAAACATTTCCACAAGTTGCGTTGTAGTTGTTCAATCGCAATATCGATGAGATTTTGTGCTTCAAAAAGAATGAATCGATGTAATGAGAATTTGAAAGAAAACGACGAAATATGTCGAAGAAAAAACTCCAGGAAAATTCAAGTGATCACGTATGTGCAGTTTTCATGATCAAATTTTAAGAATTAAGCTATGAATTGCAGCCTTATGCGGCCTATTCTTTGGATATGACTACGAGTTAATTCTATGGTAGTTCCAAATTTGAAAAGGTGTGGGTTATAAAGAGCTTAGATTAGATGAAATAGTTTTACAAACAATGTAGTTTAATGTGGTCTAGTTTAATGTTGCAAAATTTATTGCTGAGGAAAGGTTACAAAAATTTGAGAGTAGTGTACAGAGTTCTTCAGCGGATTTCTGGCAAAAACTCTGAAAGTAAATAAAATTGCCGTGAAAAGTTTCTCAAAAATGTGTCTTTCGGAGTCGACTTTAAAC
Source organism: Sarcophaga variegata (assembly GCA_932273835.1). NCBI lineage: Eukaryota > Metazoa > Arthropoda > Insecta > Diptera > Sarcophagidae > Sarcophaga > Sarcophaga variegata. The sequence goes on from OW026359.1 coordinate 40,892,907, forward strand.
TGTAGGTCCCGCCATTCACATATAAAATTAACCCTTTCATGCCCGATGTTGCCTATAGGCAACATTGTACATTTTTGTTCATAAATTCCGTAATTTTTAATTTTTTTAAAAGATTTTTTTTTTGCAAACAAGCTTGGTTAAGAACGTGTAAAACCAGAATAGTACGACTCTGAATTTAATATCACTTCATATTTAGGTCAATGACTAACAAACACATGTCCTTAAAAAAATTTTAGCCCTGACTCAAAAAATTCGGGCATGAAAGGGTTAACACACGCAACATGAGTGGCTAGGCCGTAATCCTGACTGAAGGGTTGTAATTATGTATGTACAGAGCTCCAAGGAGAACCAAAATTTTGTGTATCAATAACAAAATAGTGATCTATGAAGCCGTATATAAATGCTTTTCTAATTCAATACTTATTATATTAAATATAAATAAAAAAATAATTAAAAACCAAAAAAAAATTGTTTACAATTATTTTACAGGCTCGTTTAAGTGGCGGAAGCATGAATCCTACCCGTTCCTTTGCACCTGCTCTATTGCTGTCAAACTTCGATTATCAGTGGCTATATTGGGTATCGCCTCTGTCGTCCGCTGTTGTTACAAGTTTAATTTATATCTTCTTCTTTAAGACACGCCCATCAAAAGATTCCAGGGAAACTGTGGAAAAACCATAAAATTTTGTATTAAAATGAATGAAATTTTCAAATTCAAAATTAATTTATTTGTATTCGTAATTGTAAATTATTCATAGCACATGTAGTTTAAGTAACGAACGATTAATACGATTGTATCGATTTTAAATATGCTGGTTGTATTTAATAAATTATTAAAAAAAAATTTTCGAAAAATACAGAAACTCTCCCATAATTTCGATGTTTTCTTCATACGCCCTATATTCTCTGCTATTTACCGCACAAAGTTCCTCAAATTCAACCGCTTAGTGGAATGTGCCGCAAGAGTACATGTTAACCTATTTAGTTCTCTCCTATCTGGGTCGCCCTAGGGTGTTCTAGTAATTTTGCGTACTGTGAAATTGTTCTGTAGCGGGCCATACGTACATATTTCTTTGGTCATTGCATTCAGTTAGGATTACGACCTTACTTCTCACACCACTTATGTTGGCATGACAATTTTTATTTATTCTCAGAGTTTTTGCCAGAAGACTGATGCCAGAGGATGTCGCCGAAGAAATATTTTTCATATTTCGATTTGATCGAGATGTCTGACATGGGGTTTGAACCGTGGCCTCACGTCTTATAAGCCAACACACTTCATGTTACACTTTATTCAACGTCTGTAATTGAGTTTACAGTACCCGGCTCAGTTAGCTCGATCGTTTGCCATTTATTTTGAGACCCCACCCTGGCGATCATGTACTCTAATTGCAGTTAAAAACATTCATAGGGCTTTTTGCCCTTGACGCCATGGCTCTTATTGTCAACTGTCTTTTAGTAAAGTTTTTAATATTCATTCCAATTTATTTGTAATACTTACACTACGATCTAGCTTCTCACGCCATCTGTGTTGTATGAGTCAATTTTATATTTGAGTGGCGTAAGCAATAGTTTAATGTCCACTCCGAAGATTTGAGAAACTTTTCAAGGCAAAATTATTTACCCTCAAAGTTTTTGTCAGTCGGCGGAAGAAATATTATTCATATTTCATTTTGTTCGAGACTGGGACTCATGTCTAATAAGCCAACGCACTACCTACTAGGTTACCGCGTCTTCGCGTAAAAGCCACGCGACGAAATTCAGATGGCAATTATTTTTAAAGGCTAAATAGTGCCACAAAAGTGCTGCCGTAGCACAATCCGTCGGTAATTTACAGATTGACCAGAATTCGGGACGTAGGCCAACAGCCTGGATACGGCACTTCTGCTGTGACCTATAATCCAACTTTAGTATCTATAATCATATTCCGCATAGGTAAGCCTTTAAATAGTGCAGAATCTATATCGAGTACAATATATGTATATGTTTTAATATTAAAAAGACGCCATAGGAAACGCCACGGAGGGCGGATGGCATTTGTACGACTCAGATCCTGCATTTGCAAACTCGTCCGATCGTTTATTTCGTCACCCGAGCAAAGAGCGAAAGAATATTGAAATTATTTTTGGATTCTAACAGAGAGATGATAATGTACACTCAAAGACCAATACTAGCCGCATTGTTATCTACGAAAATACAAATGCACCCACTCTACTCGACCTGGAGTATAAAAGTCAAAAGGCTTCCTTAAGGGTTAAGAACTTCGCATGAAATATACTTGAGCAATTAGGCACAGTGGAAGTCGCCGTATTTCTTCGACGATTTCCTCTCAGCAGATTTCTGTCAAAAACTCTGTAAATAAGATTGCAATGAAAAGTTTCTCAAAATATCTGTCATTTGGAGTCGACTTGAAACTGTAGGTTCCGCCAATCTTGTATAAAATTAACACACACAACATGAGTGGCGTGAGAAGCTAGGCCGTAATCCTGACTGAAGGGTTGTAATGACCAATTATGTATGTATTAGCCACAGTGTGCCTCGACTGAGAAAACAGCAGATTAAACGACATTTTTCGATTCAAAAATGTTTGAAAAGTCGCCTGAGTGGAATAATAATGATATCAGGAAATAGAATCAATGCAATAAAAGATTTCGATCAATGGATTGATGAGAAGGTTTCTGCAATTAATCAATTTGCTGGGAATGTTATGATCTTGTAGAAGCTTAACCACAATGTAGGTAGTAGTATTTCTTCGACGATTTCCTCTCAGCAGATTTCTGTCAAAAACTCTGTAAATAAAATTGCTATTAAAACTTCTCAAAAATCTGTCTTTCGGTGTCGACTTTAAACTGTTGGTCCCGCCACTCATGTATAAAAATTAACGCACACAATATAAGTGGTATGAGAAACTAGGTCGTAGTGCTGAATAAAGGGTCGTAATGACCAATTAAGTATGTATGTATGTCATCTCAAGTGGAGTAGATGTGAACAGACCACCGATATCATGCGATCTGACACCTTAAGACTTTTTCTTTTCGGGTTTTCTTAAGTTGGAGGTGTATACGAAAAAAGCGACAGTTGTTCTCAAAGCCAACATAACCCATCCCATCGATCATTTCGATTGCGCTCCACATAGAGAAGACGTGGTGACCATTTGAACGATATTATATGCCACACATAACAGTATTAAACAAATAAAATACTTCAACGATATTTCACACCCACTTAGTTTTATTTCAATTCAAAGATAAGAACCTTTTGTAAAAAGACCTATATTTGATGATCGATCATTAATAATCGAACATTAATAATCGATTACTAAAAACTGTTATTAATGACACACTGTTATTCCGTTTTATCACTGAAAACAAAAGATGATAATTTCCCATATCGCTGTTAAAAATAAAAAGTTTTTAAGCCCTAAACTAATATAGATTGTGGTGGTACAATTTGTTCGCGCTGATGTTTAAAGTACTTTTAAACAATCTGGTTAAAAGTGCACTTACAATTACGCCCAATGAATCAAAATCATCTCACCGTGATATAGGGTGTTTAGATATCATCACTGTGTCACTGGTAATAATGACTCTCTTTTTATGGTTGATAAATAGTCCCCTCATTTTTCATTAGATTCGTTTCATTGTGTTGAGAAGTATTCCCCGTTTAAATATAAATCCAGGAAGAAGCCTGAAAAGAAGAAAATTCTTGGGGGTATTGCTGCATGCCATCGCCTTAAGACAAAATTTATTTCAATAAAGTTTTTTTTTAAATCTTTATCTTGGTTCAATAACCGATTTCATCAATTTTAAATCCAATGTTTTGCAATGTTTTTTTGATTCGATAATTTTCGTAAACAAAACTTCAATAAATTTTCGACTGTTGAAATGCTTATCTGTGACTACAAATGATAATAAATTGCACAGATTGATAAATGAATTGATTTTGAGATTTAAAAACCTTAAGAATGGAGTAGATAATGCAAGTGATAGTCAACATTTAAAAAAAATAAACAAGGCACAGTTTGGGGAAGGTATACTTAGCCTCGTATTTGCTTCATAGCACATGTTTGCATATTGGTACCCGAATACAAATTCATGAGATCGAAGTCGCCGTAGTCTAGTAGATAGTGTGTTGGCTTATTAGACGTAAGGTCACGGTTCAAACTTTAGGTCAGACATCAAAACGAAATATGAAAAAATATTTCTTCGGCGACTTCCTCTCAGCAGATTTCTGGCAAAAACTCTGAGAGTAAATAAAATTGCCATGAAAAGTTTCTCAAAAATCTGTCGTTCGGATTCGACTTTAAACTGTAGGTCTCGCCACTCATGTATAAAATTAACACACTTAATATAAGTGGTGTGAGAAGCTAGTTCGTAATCCTAACTAAAGGGTTGTAATGCCCAATTGTGTATGTATTATGAGATTCGATTTCGTTGAGAAAGTCGAAAGCACTCATTGAATAGCTGATGTTTCTGTAATTCTCTGTATTTAGAAATAATTGGTACGCATTAATAGCCTCTTGGACTGCCGAAGCCATTTTAATTGACATTCTTCTCATAAACATTTCATTTCGTTTAAGATCCTTTGTATCAGGGTGTAGTAAAATTTGATTGCTATATAAAGCATAAAATGATATGATTTTGACCCCAATGAGTTGATATATGCATTATTTTGTTCAACAACTTTTATTCCAAGTCACCGTAGTCAAGTAAGTAGCGTGTAGGCTTTTTAGGCGAAAGGCCTTGGTTGCGTTTAGATATCTCGAAGAAATCGAAATATGAAAAAAATTTCTTCGTCGTTTCATCAGTCTTCTGGCAAAAATTTTGAGAGTGGATAAAAGGGCCATGCAAAATTTCTCTAAAATCTTGTGTTCGAAGTCCCACCACTCATGTATAAAATTAACGTTCACAACGTAGGTGGTGTGAGAAACTAGATCGTAATCCTGACTAAAGTGTTGCAAGCACAAATTAAGTAAATTTCAGTTGAAATTTAAGTTGATGGAGTCAATATGTCTCAGAGATCAGCAATGAGTATTTAAAAAGATGAGTAGATTCGAATTATACTCATAATTTCTGATACTTAGAGGCATTCATACTTATTTTAATATCATACTCATACTACTCATATTCAAAGTTTGAAGTACTCATCGTATTCATACTTAACAACACGTATGATGTTGTTGATTTGGACTCTCCTCTCAACATTTACACGAATCACAAAATAAGTATGATTCGCTTATGAACACTACAATACTCACTAAAAGGTTGGGTGTTTGCTTTGCTTGCTGTCTTTGTCTATTTTCTTTTCTGTAAATGCAACAACAACTAAGACTGTAAATTTTGATGAAAGATTCGGATCACTCGAATCATTTATGAGTAGTATAAGTATTTTTCTAAAGTTATGAATTTGAATGAGTAGGCTTATGAATCAAACATATTTCGAATGGTATGGAGTTCGATATGAACGTTGTACTCATACTCATTGTACTCATACTTATAAATCAATGTTGTAGTTAGTACGAATGAATCAGAGTAGTTAAATTTCAATACTATTGACTTGCTCATATTCAAAATTGCATGAGTACTTATGAGTGGAAAAAAAAACAATCTCTGATATGTATTTGTCATTCTGACAGTATCAGTTTGACATTCTTTAATAGAACAAAAGTCCTGTTTTATTGTGGGTTCTATTCAGAGCGAGAGAGAGTAATTGCTTTGGTTCCTTTAAGGAACATAGAATTGTTCCCTCGTCTTAATATTTCTCAGTCCTTTTGTTTCAATTTCGTTAAACAGGTTATTGGTCCACTGCAGCTGTCCCCGGGGATGCCTGTATTGTGTGGTTTGAGGGCATTAGATGGATTACACGAACGAAACTGAAGAATCCTCCTTTTATGTAATCGAAATCCATAGTCAGATGCGAGATTAAAATTTCCTCTCGCTACATTGATTTAGTAAACTCCTAAGAGTCTCCGCCTCTCTCTATCTTTCATTTCGCTGGAACTTGCTTTTCAAACGGTACCGAAAGACAAGTTAATCTGCCTGTTTATTACCCCAAATTCCCACTTGTTTTGGTATTCAGGATACATACTTTCCCAGTCTAGCTGGCATTCGGCTTGGCCAAGCAGAATCATACTAGGGGCTTAGAGCTCATTTAAGTGATTTACATTTCGGTGTCAAATATTTAATTCTGTGCGCAAAAACCCTGTCCAATACTACATACATACATAAATAATTAGCCATTATAACCCTTCAGTCAGGAATACGGCCTAGCTTCTCACACCACTCATGTTGTGTGTGTTAATTTTATACATGAATGGCGGGACCTACAATTTTAAAGTCGATTCCGACCGACAGATTTTTGAGAAACGTTTCATGGCAATTTTATTTACTCTCAGAGTTTTTGCCAAAAATCTGCTGAGAGGAAGTCGCCGAAGAAATATTTTTTCAAATTTCGTTTTGTTCGAGATATCTGACCTGGGTTTTAAAACGCGGCCTTACTCCTAATAAGCTAACACACTACCTACTAGACTACAGCGTCTTACAATACTACTATCAGTCTTTAAACCACAGAAATGTATCTCTTCTAAGGTATTTAACGTTCAAGTTTCTCCAATATTGGGGAACATTTCAGAACTTATTTTATATGATTTTATTAAGAAACTACATTGCCTGAAACCACTTAATGTTATTCCATCACGCAAACTGCAAAGTCTATCCGTTGAAAAGATTTCGTTTTACTGCTTGCTACGCATGACATATACATGATCACTCATATTTTATTAAGTTTGTTAGAGAGATATTTCTGAACATTTCTTGTGATAATATTTCTTCAAGACTAGGATTCCGACCAAGCGGTATCATTCCCCAATTAGAATACTTATTTATAACGGCTCCATTGATTTGATATCAGTTGCCTCGAGAACACGAAAGAATTTGCACACAAACTTCTCTGAACAACAATTTCTTTTTAAGAATTTTAGCGAATGGTTGTGAAGTTAATTTTTTCATTTAAATTGTTTTAATTTATTCAAGGTCCTATAAAATAAAACAATAAAAAACTTCTTTAAAATGATCGCCGTATTCAAACAAATGATTCAGTGCCTACTTTCAGAATTCATTGCCACTACGTTTCTACTTTTCGCCGGTTGCATGGGCTCTTGGCAGGCAATTAAATTTGCTAACACAAATTTTCAAACCAGCCTTAATATGGCTCTTGTCGTAATGATAGTCGTACAGTGTTTTGGCCATATTTCGGGTGCCCACATAAATCCAGTTGTTACTGTAGCAGCCTTTATAAATGATGTCATCAAATTGCCTATGCTGCTGGTGTATTTTATTGGCCAATTACTGGGTGCCGTAGCTGGCTTTGGTCTGCTAATTGTCGTTTCAATGCCAATGCCTGAAAATTTCTGTATGACTTTGCCGAATGAAGAAATAAATTCATTGCAAACCTTTGTTGTCGAGTTTGTGGCATCAAGCATGTTGGTGACTGTTTGTTGTGCCGCTTGGGATACTCCAAATGCTAAGAATCAGGATTCATTACCAGTGCGTTTAGGCTTGACTGTGGGGTGTCTTATATTTTCAGCGGTTAGTAAAACGATGCAGTTTAATTTCTACGATATATTTCACGAACATTTTTCACATCTTAATTTCAGGGTCAACTGAGCGGCGGCAGTATGAATCCTGTTCGTTCATTTGGTCCAGCCTTATGGCTATTGAATTTCGATTATCAATGGATCTATTGGATTGCCCCATTGTCATCTGCCATTGTGACCAGTTTAATTTATAAGCATTTCTTCAGAACAAATCCACAAATTGATTGTGAAAAAACTTTTATGAATCCCAATTGAAATATAATTTCTTTAAATGGTAGCACCACTAAGGAAAATTTTTTATGAGAAGTGTAGGAATAAGTTCTCTGTTTAGAGACGGTATTGAATTCTTCAATCCATATCGTAATTTCATTAAATATTTGAAATTCAAATTCGGTCTGTGAAATATTCGTTGATAAATATTTAATATTAGATCATCTACCGTACTCTAGTGTTATATTTAAATCATAGTGAGACAGCATAAGGTTCTGACTAAATACTGTTATCATCAGAGGCTATGACCTGTCGCTGTGATGGTGGTACTCAACACGTTTTCTGTTCTTGATGGCTTCGTATAATTTATTGATGTTTCGCATACTATTCATCAGGCACCAAATATAACCTTCTTCACCATCAATCTTGGCTTTGAAATTGTTTGAGGAAGGTCATATTGGCCTATATAAATAATTAATATTGTTATAAAAATCAAATACAAACTAAATGAAAATAAGCCAACAAGACAAATAACGACAACAAAATACACACAGCGTACGGTACACCGAATTATACTGACAATTTGCGAGAAGTTTTGGCGAAGTTGGCAGATATTAAACAAGAACGAGACTGCCAGTCAATTATGAATTGTGAGTCAGTCTGTGATTAACTATCCGATATGATTAACTATCAAAAGCAAATAATTTCTTTCCTTTCAACTTTTAATCATTGAATTCATGATAATTAAACCGTTTCCAAAATTAAAAAAACGTTACAATACGTTGCCCTGAAGTCGCCTTTGTTTAGTGGGTAGTGTGTTGGCTTTTTAAACCCCCTTATATCTCGAACAAAACGAATTAAGGAAAAATATTCCTTCGGCGACTGCCTCTCAGCAGATTTCTGGCAATAACTCTGAGAGTAAATAAAATTGCGATGAATAAGTTTCTCCAGAATCTTTCATTCGGAACCGACTTTAAACTGCAGTTCCTGCCACTCATGTATAAAATTAACACACACAACAAAAGTGGTGTGAGAAACTAGTTCGTAATCCTGCTTAAAGAGTGGTAATGACCAATTCAGTATGTTAAGTAACAATACTAATATCTTACTTACTTACTTACTTAATTGGCCATTAACAACCCGATTAACGGATTTCGGCCTGCCGCAACATATCCCATGCCTCTGAGCCATAAAGAAGCACGGGTAGGATGAGCTTCTTGTAAAGTATTAGTTTTGTCGTACGAGAGAAGTCTCTGCTACTCAATTGCGTATTGAGACCATAGTAGCACCTGTTGGCAAGAGTGATCCTGCGGTTGTCTCCAGACTGACATCACTTTTGGTGGTAACGGCGAAGCCAAAATAAATAAATTCCTTGATTATATCAAAAGTATAGTTATCGGCCGTAATCTGAGAATCAATACGCTGCACGTCTCTACTTGTCGATAACATACATATACTTTGATTTGCCCTCATTTACTGCCAGACCCATCTTAGTAGACTCCCGTTCAATAGCACTAAAGGCAGCAGTAACATCTCGCTTGGTACGCCCCATGATGTGAATGACGTCAGCGTACGCAAGCAACTGGACACTTTTTTGAAAAATAGTGCCATTGCGATCCACTCCCGCCTTTCGCAGAACACTCTCCATAACGAAGTTGAAGAGGTCGCATGATAAGGGATCGCTTTGTACGAAACCTCGCACGGTACCAAAAGATTCGGAGAGGTCCATTCCTACCTCGACGGAGCTGCAGAAATTGCTCAACGTCATTCTGCATAGCCTTATCAGTTTCGCAGGTATACCGAGCTCAGACATTGCGGCAAAAACACGATCCTATCGAAGGCTATCGAAGACTGCCTTATAGTCGACAAAAAGATGGTGTGTGTCGACTTGTTTTTCGTGGGTCTTTTCCAGGATTTGGCGTAGTGTAAGGATCTGGCCGATGGTGGACTTGCCAGGTCTGAAGGCGCATTGATAAGGTCCAATCAGTGTTTAGACGAGTGGCTTCAGTCGTTCACAAATGCGCCTGTAAGAACCTTATATGCGATAAGGAGAAGGCTTATAGCCCTGTAGTTGGCGCATATCGTATGGTCTCCCTTTTTTAGGACAGAGGACACTGAGGTTCCAATCGTTGGGCATTCTTCCATCTAGCCATATTTTGTAAATAAGCTGGTGCATGCGCCCTACCAACTCATTACTTAAGTTCTTAAACAATTCAGCGGGGAGACCATCAGGGCCTGCAGATTTATTATTTTTAAAACGCAAAATCGCGACTTTGACCTCTTCAAGGCTAGGCGGCGGAATCATAACGCCGTCATCATAGAACGGGTTCGGAACATCATCTCTAAAGGCGGTATTGTTGTCGTCATCGCCTTGCAGTAGAGTAGAGAAGTGTTCCCCCACAGCCTCAGCACCCCCTGCGAATCTGTTACCAAGTTTCCGTTCTCAGCTTTGCAGGAAGACTCTCCGGGCTTAAAACCTTCGGTTAGACGCTTAATCTTTTGATAGAATTTTCGAGCATCATTCCTATATCTATACATCATGAGTTCCTCGCGCTCACGCCTTCCGTGCACTCTCTTCTTGCGTCTGAAAAGGTGTCTCTCATTCCTTCTCCTCTCTCTATATTTCTCGACAATGGCTCGCTTGGCGGCTGACTGCAGCGTTTTCTTGTATGCGGCGTTTTAAGCTGCAGATGCCTCGCGACGCTCCTTATCGTGCCATTGATTTCGTTGGGGTGGGTGCTCGAAACCAAGGACTCTTTCTAACAATGGCGCTGAGATTAGATGGGGAACGACGGGGCTTATCCGAGAGTTGAGCGGAGAACGCCTCAGTTGTCCTTTGTGATCGCAGCTTCTTGACATCCAGCTTTCGTAATGTACTAGAGCGCACAGACCTCAAGGCGCTAATGCGCAATTGGAACTTGGCTGCGACAAGGTAGTGTAATAGGTCGATGTTTGGACCTCTGAATGTGCGCACATCATCTGAATGTGCTGTTATCCAGTGCCAGATTAGATCGATTTTTAATTAGAGTGAGCTGTTGCCTAAAGCCAATGATGACATCAAAATGATGACTTCTGGAGAATGGATTTTTTGCGATTAATAGTGCATGATGTTAAATAAGACCCTAAAGGTTGTAATGGTTATGCGACTAACAATTGGTGTGACTTGACGTTGACCAAAGCTAGCCAAATCGTAGACTTATCAACTATGATTTATTGAACACAATATATCGATTACTACGGCGACGTATAAGACGGGTAGGATATTATCTACCCTTTTTATACTTTTTGTCACCCTTTGTCTACTGTTTGTCAAAATCAACATGCTCACAAATGATTACATTTAAAAACAGCATGTCATTTTAACCACGTCAGTAAATATGTATAAATGGCAACAACCACAGTAATGACAAGGCCATGTACAACGCCATCTATTCAAATTATGAAACCCAATTTAAACTTAACGAAAAGGTCCTTTTTGTAAGCGATGGCAAGTCGAAAAACTTTAGTAAATTTTATCTTTAAGGAAAAGTGAAATTCCATTCTATTGACTGAGTGAATGAAGACATTCACTTGCCTTTCCTGTTCTCTGTTGTCCTATTCAAAGATTCTTATTCACATTCGAGTAATACTACCACTTTGCTACCAACCATGTCAAATTATTTGTTGTAACTGTACAATTTAATATCCTTTTTATTTATTTTTCTATTATTATTTAGTCTTGTTTAGTTCCTTCTTCCTTTTGTCAGACTGTAGGACAGTATCTGTCTGTCTATTTATCTGTTTGTCTTTTGCTCTTTTGCATTGAGCGTGTGATTTATGGCCTTTTGGCCTTTTTGGCACAACAACATTAAATACAAGATGGGACATCTTTTTAGAAATTTTCGTTTTACAAAAATATTGTCTTCGAAACATAAATAAGACACTGCACTCCCAACCCTGCCTTCCAATTAAATACTCGCATTTGCCTGTTTTAGTTGCCATTTGAAAAATATTTAAAGTTCTCATACACACTCTCGCCCATGTTAGTTAGTTTGTGGTGTTTGCCGTCTCAGCATTTGAATTATAGTTGGGCTCCACTAACTTTAATTTGGATCAATTTTTGTTGTATATTTTGTTGTTGTTTGCATCTTAAGTAATTTGCTGACTTTTGACTTTGAAATTGTCGTCTGTGTCTGTGTGTGTGTGTGTCTGTGTGTGTGTATTTGGGTGTCTAAAATTGAAATTGAATTATTTGTATTCGATTTGAAAATTAGATATTCAAACCACATGCTGTGATTAGTAACGATATGTTTCTATATCCGTTTCCGTTACATTTCATTGTTTCTCTTGTACGTTTGCCGATGATGTGTTGCAAATAAAGGACAATTATTGTAGGATGTTATTGTCTGCTGATACAGTTTCGATGATAAGCACATTGGCGAAACAGTGGCAAAATGTTTAAAATCGAAAAATATTGCTTCAATAAACATTTGCACACTCTCTACTCATTTTTACTATAAATTTTAGGGTTAGAAACCATATTTTTGAAAGTAAGGATTAAAAGAAGGTTTGGAAATTTGTTGCGAACAAAAATTTCAAAAATAGATGGCTATAGGGGAATTACTGTCACACTAAATAAATATGGTTTATGGGAGTAATCACATAAATATACATAATTGTTCATTACGACCCTTCAGTCAGGATTACGACCTAGTTCCTCACACCACTTATGTTGTGTGTGTTAATTTTATACACGAGCGGTAGGTGAGTACGTTTAAAGTCGACTCCGAACGAGAGATTTTTGAGAAACTTTTCATGGCAATATATTTATATTCTCTCAGAGTTTTTGCCAGAAATCTGTTGAGAGGAAGTCGCCGTTGATGTCTGGCCTGGAGCTCGAACCCTGGCTTTACGTCTAATAAGCCAACACACTACCTACTAGACTAGGGCGACTTCAATGGTTGTAATCAGAGATCAGCAATGAGTATTCAAAAAGATGAGTGGAATCGAATCATACTCATAATTTCTGATACTTATATGCATTCATACTTATTTTAATATTATACTCATACTACATACTTATAATCAAAGTTTGAAGTACTCATCGTATTCATTCTTAACGACACGTATGATGTTGTTGATTTCGACTCTCCATGACTCAACATTTACACGAATCACATAATAAGTATGAATCGCGTACGAACACTACAATACTCACTAAAAGGTTGGGTGTTTGTTTTGCTTGTTGTTTTTGTCTTTTTCCTTTTTCATTTTTTGTAAATGCAACGATAACTAAAGATTGTAAATTTTGATGAATGATTCGAGTCATTCGAATCTTTTATAAGTATTTTTCTAAATTTGTGAATCTGAATCAGTAGGCTTATGAATCAAACATATTTCGAATGGTATGAGTTTGATGTCAACGTTGTACTCATACTCATTGCAACCTGTACTTATAAATCAATGTTGTAGTGAGTATGAATGAATCAGAGTAGTTTAATTTCAATATTGTTGGCTCACTTATATTCAAAATGTCTTGAGTGCTTATGAGTAGCGAAAAAACGATTCATTGCTGATCTCAGGTAGTAATGTAGTCTAGTTCTTGGTTACATGCCGACAGCTTGGCGAAGGGTGCGGGTGATATTCATTCCTGCTCACCACACACTTAGAATAGTTCTGGCCTAATAAACTCACGACATTCGTATTAAAAATAATTAAGAAAGCTGTGAATAACTGCATAAAATTTGGGATGTTGCAAAGAGTGCCGCTGCATTCCAAGAAACACATATAAAGGGACGGCTTTGGTTGATTCAGTGGGAGCTATTCAGGTAGTAGGTAGTGTGTCGACTTATTAAACGAAAGCCCGTAGTTAAAACTCCAGCTCAGACATCATCAACTAAACGAAATATTACAAAAAGTGATTCTTTCGACGACATGCTCTATTTCAGCAGTAGTCTAATAAAATATTGCCATAAAAACCTTTCAAATCTATCGTTCAAAGCCGACATGAGGTAGGTCCCGTGTCTCATGGATAAAATTAACACATGTTATATGAGTTCGCCGTAGTCTCGTAGGTAGTGTGTTGGCCTTTACACGTGAGGCCTCGGTGCAAACCCCAGGTCAGATAACAAAACGAAAATATGAAAAAATATTTCTTCGTCAATTTCCTCTCAGCAGATTTCTGGCAAAAACTCTGAGAGTAAACAAAAAAATTGCCTTGAAAAGTTTCTCAAAAATCTGTGGTTCGGAGTCGACTTTAAACTATAGGTCCCGCCACTCATGAATAATATTAAAACAAACAACATCAGTAGAGTGAGATGTAAGGTCGCAATCCTAACTAAATTATGTACGTAAGTATACGATGGTGTGGGAAGCTATGTTGTAAGCTTGACTAAAGGTTGATATGACTAATTAAGTTAGTAAGTAAGCATTCACGAGTACTTGAATGTGAAAGTGGTTATCGAGATCGTATATAGTTCAATGAATAGAAGGGCATGTAGATCTTTATTCATCCAAATGGATATTTCTCCTTTCACCACTAATGTGATGCTTTGTGGTGAATGAAAACTTGATGCAACTGACATGAATAGTGATTTCCAAAGAATATGCATATGCCATTGATATAATTTTGATGCCCAAAGGCAAGTTCGAAGAGACTCTTGGTGACATCATATGAAGAGGTTATAAAAAAGAAGAAGAAGTAAAGAGAAAACTCTCTAAATGGGAAAATATTTGAATTTTGCGAGAGGTAATATCACGGAAAATGGAGGTAAGACATCAAGGAATATTACGGTATATAGAACTCATGTGGAACACTTTTAAAAGATGGACGGATGGGTCGAGCACAAATATTGAGAAAGAAGCGGCAATTTTTCGTCAAGGACTGAAATATTTTGAGACTAAAAGGAAACCAGCTGGAGTCAATATAGTTGAACCTTATAGATCTCTATTAGTATAAACATCTGCTAGTAAATCAATATTTTATTGTGTATGTCGAGTCTTTTTAATATAAGAGATTTAAGTTTAATTTAAACACAGTGTATGTGATAATATCATCGAAATTTGATATACATTAAAGGCTTATTGATGCCCTTATCTGTGGATTATAAGATCATTTAAATGTTCTGGATGGAGCACATCCGAAATGTCAAACTTTTCATGATTCAGGCAAAATTTGACAGATGTCGTAGGTATGTTGGCTTTGAGGACTTTAGTGCTTTATAGCTTATTCGCCGACAACAGGAATTTAAAAAAATGCCCTAGGAAAAGTCTAACGTTATCACATCGTAGAAAAAAGAAAAAAAGAAAAAGAAGTTGATAATCATCGGCCTATAGTGCTCACCGTTGACAGTTGTTGTGAAAGAAATATGGACTGATGACGCCCCTAGTCCAAAATCCACACCAAATAGTGGATATTTCGGGATGCATTGGACGATTTTAAATCTCTTTTGAATGGGTATTATTCCAAGTTTGACAATTTGTGTGTTTAAGTACCTATTTCTCCAGAAGAGGACCTCTTGGCAGATGTTTCGGCAAAATAACCTGAATAAAAGATCACTAGTTTCACAGATGTAGCTTCAACAAGATGTCTGTCATCTGGCAAACTTCGGAAGTCCCTGTTGGAAAGTTATACACATATGTACATACATACATAATTGATCACTACAACCCTTCAGTCGAGATTACGACCTAGTTTCTCATACCACTTATGAGTGTGTGTGTTAATTTTATACATGAGTGGCTGGACCTACAGTTTAAAGTCGAATCCGAACGACAGATTTTTGAGAAACTTTTCATGGCAATTTTTATTTACTCTCAGTGTTTTTGCCAGAAATCTGCTGAGAGGAAGTCGCCGAAGAAATACTTTTTGTATTTTCGTTTTGATGTCTGGCCTGGGGCTCGAACCCTGGCTTTACGTCTAATAAGCCAACATATTATCTACTAGTCTACGGCGAGTTCTAAGTTCTGTACATAATATGGATAAATTATTAGACATGTGGGTGCCCTGGTAGTCTAATGGGTAGTGTGTTAGACTATTAGCAGTGAGAATCGTGGGTTCGATTCCCATCAGAGACTCTGATCTGTTACACTACACCGAGCATATAGTCGAAGTTACTCAGCTCGTATATAATTAGAATATAATTTGTAATTGTATTATAATTAATAAATAAATAAATAAATGATTTGACATGCTTCTGTATATTATTTCCGCCTCCTCTCCTTCTATTTTGATAGCAACGTACCATTTAAGTTTGTTGCCCAAGGTCATACCAGTATATCGCGATGTTATGGTATTGGATTTGTGTCCCATCTATGGGTAGTTTAATCTAGTCAATGTGGACAGATTTTACTTCATTTAGTTTTTGCTTCATAAGTTAATGTATCTTAGTTGAAAAATAAAACATAAAAAACATTTTTTGTTAAATTTAACAAGTCTTTTTAACGCTTTAATTTAAAAATAAACTTAATAAACGAGTGTTTTATATAATAGATTTGTATGTTAAGACATGTATGTAGGTACATAGTTTAAACACATGTATTAGAATTAAACATTTTAATCAAATCAGGTACAATTTTAAAGTCGAAGCAGTTACAATTGCTAAGTTTTAAATAATCTTTTTATACAATATTGCTTCTAAGGAATTCACTTTTATTGAATTTAGTTGAATTTAAATTAATACTCTCTCTACATTAGCTGAAGAATGTGATAATACAAATATTTCTTAACAAATTTGGTCAAAGCTGGAAATTAAAAGCTATCATCTCTCATTTTCATTTCTGATATTTCTCTTTTTTAAATCGATAAATTTTATATAATTTTCAGGACAAAATTGTTTAAGGTTTAAACAATCTATCCCAGTGTTGTTTATTGACACGTAAGCGCAACAATAATATTGCATCATCTACATATATCTATGGGTGGTATAAATATTAGGGTGTTAGACTTTCTGGGCATGAAAAGTGTGATGTTCGCTAGAACCGACTGAATTTTTAGAGCCTTGGACGGTGCCTTAAGACGGTGCAAGAAATATTACTCTCATGCGCGGCCAGTAATTGGAGAGGACAAAAGTTCTCGTTAATGACGGTAATCATGAATCAAACTTCATTGATTCATAAGAGCATCGTTGCAATGTGGCTTGTGTTCCACTGCTCTATCGCTAATACAAAGGACATTGCTCGAGCGAAATAAGAGGACTTGTTCCTGAGAACACATGCATTCTTAAAAGGTTTCAAATCTAGTGTCCGCAAACACTACACTCTCTTTCTCCTTCCCATAACATATTTTTTAGTTTCATGAGCAGGGGTCATCCCCTGAGTGTTGGTCATAGGAAAAACAAATTATGGCACTTGCCTTTGGTTTTCCTAGGGTAGTATTAGAAGCTATATTTGAATCTTTAAAAATGGTCTTCCATTGCTGGGTAATATTAGGGTATTTGCAGATATTGACTAAACTTACCACTTTTCTTTAAATATGTGATCATTTCTTTTTAATTTTCTTTTACTAATTGGCACTTTTATTTAGGTGTTCGTAAATAATTTAAAATTGTAACACTTTACTCCTTGCTATTACTAATTACCTAAATTTGTAAAAGTAACAATTGCAAAGCAAATACAATGCTTAAAGTGGCTTTTAATGTAGTAAAGTAAAGAATATGATGAAAATTTTTCATTTCTAAAAATTTTTGGAGCACAAAATCGTCAAAATGACGATAAATCGTCAAATCTGTCAGCTATGCCAGTAAGCATTGCTGTGACGTAGTTCTCATCGGTAGGCAAGTCACATGTGGCATAGATTACGATCATGGGAAATACCTGCTTTTATTTCACTGAAGCAGATGTCATTAAAAAAGTAAAAAACCCGTAGATTTAAACAATTTAAATAATTACAAATAAATTTATAAAATAGATGTTAAATAAAATAATTATTTACGTATGTTTATTGCATGAAAGATTTTTATGTCTTCCACTTGCCACATGATTTTTTATTGCCTCAGAAATCAATTTAATTTTCGGATATTAAATGTCTATAAAGACAGACATTTAAATCACTTTACGCTTCAAATAGCATCCCTTAAAACAACAAACGGTAAAAGAGAGAACGGGCCGGTGGTAAATTTCCCTGAATTCAAATATGAATTCTTGTAAATGGAGCAACCTGATGGTTGGAAGAGATGGCGAACAAATTGTTGGCAAATTTTTGTGTTTTTTTAAAACCACTGAGTGTTCGTTTTTTTTTGGCAAGAAAGGAAGGCTAATGATGCTCAATTTAACATTGTAGTTGTTATTGTTGGCTTATTTTATTTTTATTAATGCCCCACAACCAACGTATCCGTAATATGATTCCATTTAACAGACTTTGTCTAGTGAGTTTATTATACTGATTTTTGTTGTTGTTCTTTTTCTTCGTTTTTATTTCACTGTGTTTTATTAGACTGTGTGTGCGAATGCAAGTGTATGCCAATTGGAGTTGTATGTTCCCGGTGTCTGTTTAACATGAATTTCAAGTGTTTTATTTGAGTCCTGTTCGAGTGGGTTTCCTTGTTGTTTGCCATTTAAGTTTATGTTCATAATTTTGTGGCATTCTTTTAAGTGGCTTAAATTTATTGGGATTTTATTCAAATTGCCACACACAATAATAATTTAAATTTCATTATCATCACATACATACATACATACATAATTGGCCATTACAACCCTTCAGTCAGGATTACGGCCTAGCTTCTCACATCACTCATGTTGTGTGCGTTAATTTTATACGTGAGTGGCGGGACCTACAGTTTAACGTCGACTCCGAACGACAGAATTTTGAGAAACTTTTTCATGGCAGTTTATTTTACTCTCAGAGTTTTTGCCAGAAATCTGCTGAGAGGAAGTCGCCGAAGAAATATTTTTTTTTTTTTATCATCACACAAAGTGATAAAATCAATAATCGTGGATTACATTTGAGAAATTTTGAAGTTCTTTAAAATTCCGTTGAAAGGTTTTTTAATGCTTTAAGCTGGTCAATATTCGGTAAACTTATTGTTATTGTGATCCAACAATAGGTCAATTCAAGATTTTGGAATTTTGATCATTTTACTCCTACTGCACTTAAAGCTAACTATGCCTAAGAGGCCATCAGTCTCCACTGCGAAAGACCTCACACACATAATGCTATAAACACAATAAAGGCAACATAGCAAGTACAACAATTTTGCAATTACAGCCTAAGGTAAGCTGCATGTGTATTAATTATAATAAAGGCAGCAGCGGCAAAGCATATATCATATGTCGCGTTTTTAAAACCACTATTTCCTGCATGTTATTGTATTGACAGCATTCATCCTGACAGCATTCAGCCTGTACAAATCCTATCACTGTGAGCACTGAGCATTAATTCCTCATTGTTGCGAATAAAACTAATAATTAGCCTAAAAGCAAAGCTGCATAATCTTGTTGTCGCGCTGCCTTTAAAATAATCACTTCCATAAACACCCATGTATTCTATGTTTCAGAGATCTGCATTTGCTGCGTTGTGTTTATTGTGTCTTTAGCATTATGTGCATAAGTCTGACCTCATTCGTTATGAAATTATTAAGAAGTATTTGTGTCAAAAATATATGGTTTTACAACTTTCCTGTTTTTGCCATTAGAGCTCATCACTTCTATTCTAGGGGCCGGTCCACTGAGACTGTGCTAAGCTCTTTGGTAGGTCTCTTTAAAAAGACTCTGTCATAAAAAGTTACTCAATATGAGTCTTAATTGATGTGGAGGGCGCTGGAACAACATCTATTTGGAAGATGTTGTAAAGAATACCGGTAAACGGAAGTTATCCGCTGTGAAGTACGTTACACAAATTTTGACTTGGAGGATCATTACAGCTTCCATTGGTAAGCTCAAACATCAACGGAAGTGATTACCACAAGTTGAGGTACACTCTGACGTTAATGTGGAACCAGGCCATCAAGTTTATAACAGAATACTGCTATTCCTTTGTAGCAGTTTGTACTTTTCCCCAGATGTTTCATGATATCTCCCTTTAACTTACCGATTGTTAATGGGATTCAACTATTCCTATCCAGAATTTGAATTATATGGTATAATTCTGAATATTATATTTAATGCCATAACATAATAGAGAGGATAAGGCAAGTGACCATTGCGCTTTACATCAAGGTAGGTTTGGGAGACTTAAACCCGCCTTGCATATTGTCCTTTATGGTGTACACGATTTGTGGACGGTGTATAAAAACCGGTGTACCACTGCCGACTGTTAGACAAATTAGGCACTGTGCTCCACTTCAACTAAATTATTACTTGCTATATATCGCAGAGGGCGTAATGTGGTCATATACTGGCGCAATCTCGACTCAATGTTCTATTCTCGATGTTTGTACTGCAATTCTAGGAAGATCTAGACATACCCAGGTCGCGTATAATGTTATAACTTCGTGAATATGAAAATTTATTCTGGAATTCCAGATCCGACTTTTCATCTAAAGATACAGAGGTTTATACCGATAACTCCAAAATGTTTTGATATTAAACTTTCGCAAAGGCAGGCAGAACAGTGCATTGTTTCCAGGTACAGGTCACGGTTATTTCCAAAGCGTTGGAATACTTTATGGGTGGTAGGATTTTATCTGAAAATACCTTGATTTAATGGGACAGACAGGTTGCGATTAAGCCCCTAATTAATGTCTCTTCCACGTCCGTCCTTGTTCATGAATGCCGTGGATTTCACTGGAAAATTTCGGGTCATTTAATGGTAAATCTTATATGAGTTCCAGGACATGTGGACATCATCGGAAATTGCTTTGCTGACTTCGCAAAATCGAATTAAATGTCGAATAAAT
This sequence comes from Sarcophaga variegata, assembly GCA_932273835.1. Taxonomy (NCBI): domain Eukaryota; kingdom Metazoa; phylum Arthropoda; class Insecta; order Diptera; family Sarcophagidae; genus Sarcophaga; species Sarcophaga variegata. The sequence goes on from OW026359.1 coordinate 40,913,526, forward strand.
TTCTGGTTAAGAAACGGCAACTAAATTATCAGCGAATTGTAGGGCTGTTAACTGTGTCAGATATAACCGAGAATAAAAAAGCAGTACTTAAATTTTTAAAGATGGTCAAAAAGCTTTAAAGTCTTTGGATGAAATATACATATGTGTCATATTTGGATGCGTAATGGAATAGCGGTGGTATTTATTACTGGATAAATTGTATCAGATACTGATCTCATAACACGGTGCGACAGTCAAAGTACAGCCAGCTAATGACATAGTGCAGGTTGTGAGTTCAGTTGAGTAGAACGCATAATTATTTTTTTATATTTCTCGAGCTCTCCAAACTTGTTGACTTCAGAGAACATGTTCGAAAGAATTTGAAAGATGTCCAGACAGTTCTATAATTTCTTTGGAATCTGTATCTGAATTTGGCAAAAGAGTGTTAGTGCAGTTATGTATTGTGATGTTTATAGTTTCTTTGTACTATGTGTTCTAAAAGTATGATCTAAGGGAGGCCGTTATACGTTAGCTAACTCACTTATCAAATCTATTGATTTCTTACTTCGAAGGCATTTCGATGTATTATATTTTATGGAACGTTTTTCTTTTAATTGTGCAATATACATACATACCGAAGTCACGACATACGATTCGCCTTGGATTATCGTGCACATCAGAGATCAGCAAAGGGTATTAAAAAAGATGAGTAGATTCGAATCATACTCATAATTTCTGATACTTATACGCATTCATACTTATTTTGATATTATACTCATACTACTCATATTCAAAGTTTGATGTATTCATCGCATTCATTCTTAACAACACGTATGATGTTGTTGATTTCGACTCTCCATGACTCAACATTTACACGAATCACAAAATAAGTATGATTCGCTTACGAACACTAAAATACTCACTAAAAGGTTGAGTCTTTGATGTCTTTGTCTTTCTCTTTCTTTTATTTATAAATGCAACACCAACTAAGGTTGTAAATTTTGATGAATGATTCGAATTACTCGAATCATTTATGAGTATGATAAGTATTTTTCTAAAGTTATGAATCTGAATGAGTAGACATATGAATCAAAAATATTTCAAATGTTATGAGTTTGATATCAACGTTCTACTCATACTCATTGCAACATGCACTTGTAAATCAATGTTGTAGTGATTACGAATGAATCAGAGTAGTTGAATTTCAATTCTGTTGACTCATTCATACTCAAAATATCATGAGTTGTTATGAGTAGCGAAAAAACGATTCATTGCTGATCCCTGGTGCACACTCACAGGCACAGCGGCGATATTTTTGGTAAATCTTGCGTTGAAGACTCGAATAGACCTAACGGCAGGATGATACAGTGAGCGCCATAAGTGAGTCAACACTTTTGTTCTTAAGTATAAAACAGTTTTGTTCTTAAGTATAAAAAAGTTTCTTTATAATGAATTGTTGTTTTTGTTTTAACATTTTATAAGTAATAAATAAAGGTTTTTATTTTTGGAAATTTATTCGACTATTCTCATTTACTTTTCTCGCTATCGTAAGAAAATGAATTATTTCAGTGGTATTTACTCACTTTTGGCGCTCAGTGTACATAGATAATTGGTTTTTACAACCTTTCAGTCAGAATTGTGAACTAGCTTCTCACATTACTTATGATAAGTGTGTTAATTTTATACATGAGTGGCAAGTCAACTCCGAACGATAGATTTTTGAGACACTTTTAATGGCAATTTTTTATTTACACTCAAAGTTTTCGCCACAAATCTGCTGAGAGGAAGTCGCCGAAGAAATATTTTTTTGTAATTTGTTGTATACTACTTGTCTAGGCTGGGGTTTGAACTGTAGCCTCACATCTAATAAGGCAACACATTACCTGCTTGACTATGTCGACTTACTTTTCCAATATACCATCCAATACTCGATCCTGTCTTAAGGAAATGAGATTTAAATATTTCTTTTCATTTTCAAATATAAAAGAGAGGCTTCAACGAATGTCATATTATTTCTGTTTTCTGCTTGGATATAAAAAAAAATGTTTAAACATACGTTCAGTATGCTCAGAAAATCATTGTAATTATTTAAATTTTAAAAACCATTTTTTTTGGTTGTTGTTGTAGTCTTTATAGAGTGTCACTAGAGCAAATCATGATAATATAATCTGAAGTGTTAAATTGTCAATAATTACATGCTGAAATTATTCAATTGAAACACGTTTTTTAATTGCAGCAAAACTGACTAACTGACTGACTGACTGGCTGACTTGACTGACTGAGTTCTTTAAATGTTAACGTTAAATTGCTTTTTAAAATTCTTACCAATTTTAACCTCGAAACGAAATAACTGGAACGTGAAAATTTCCAAATCACGATATTCTATGGGAAATTCAGTTGTTTTGTCAATTTAGGTGGTCAGTTGTCTGTGGTTATGTAGCTGTAGTCGTTTGCGTTCACACTTTATTAAGTATTAACCGGCCAAATAAATTTTATTAAAGTTTCATTTGCAACTTTAAATAGAAGTTTTGGATGGTATGAGTACGTTGTACTTGCCCATTTACACATGTTCTTATCGTAGTAATTTTTGCTCTTTTTTTTTGAAAATTTATGACATTCTCTTGGAAAGGAAAATATTTTCTCTCATATTTTCTCGATGCCGCCAGATATGAAGGAAACAATAAAGAAAAATGGAAACCCGTTGACAAAAGTGTCTTCCGTGTAAAATTTATGTGTGGTTCACCTCCAAAAATATTTGCCATTTTTTAAAGGCACTCTACTCTGTCTTAATAGTTAACATAACCAGCCCAAGGAAAATGTTTTATTATCCACCATTACCACACCGATAATGTTATCCATCCACTAGACTGTAGACTGAATAACGTCTTCAGGGGGTTATCATATTCGTATGAACTGAAACTGACTGTCATATGTGTTGTGTACATGTGTGTGTGTGTATGTGCATGTATGTGTTTGCTTAGGGAAATAAGGGAAATTCTTTTGTTTTTCTTGAAAATATTTACTTTGGAATGAAATACTTTAACGCTTAAGCAAAATAAGTTCATTTTCCACCAAGTGTCAGTAAATTATATTCAGGAATTTTCTAAAATTTATGCTCGTTTTTCTATTTCTTTTCTCTTTCTTTTCTCTATCTCTTTCTCTGTCTTTTTTTATTTTTTTTGTTTTTTTTTTATTTATTATTACGATACCATGTCTTGCGGAATTTCTTAATAGGAATTACCGTATGATTGTTACTGATGTGGTGTGGTAACAGTTTACTTAGAACAAATAAAACAAAATCTAGTCATCGTTAATATAAATTATATTTGCAGTCAGCGAGCGTTAAGATATTTTAGAACAATTAAAAATCAACAAAAACTACATTTAAATGGAATTAATGTAGGTGACTGAAGAGAATCCAATGTTGTTTCTTTCTTTTTTTTCTTTGCGAAATATTTATACTCGAACGTGTAATTAAAAATGTTATCGTTTTTTATTATTTGATTTAAAATTCTTTTTTAATTTAAAAATTTCAGTATTTTATGAAAACATTTTTTGTTTTAAGAAAAATTCAATTTTTTTTCCTTGTAGTCATGAAATGAAATGATTTTTATGGAGAAAGGCAGTGCTTAAGAAGCCAGAATTGATATAAAATTCTACACCTTTTGAACTAAATTAGACTTTGGCCATTACAACCCTTTAGTCAGGATTATAAGCTAGATTCTCATACCACCCCTGTTGGGTGCATTAATTTCATCCATGATAGGCGGGACCAGCAGTTTACCGCCGACTTTGGACTATTGATTTGAGAAGTATTTGCGAAAAGATCTCGGTACGATGCGTTACATACATACATAATTGGTCCTTACAACCCTTCAGCCATACATACTTACAGACATACATACATACATAATTGGTCATTACAACCCTGCAGTCAGGATTACGACCTAGTTTCTCACACCACTTATGTTGTGTGTCTTAAGTTTATACAAGAGTGGCAAGATCAACAACTTTTTCGTAGCAATTTTATTTACTCTCAGAGTTTTTGCCTGAAATCTGCTGAGAGAAAGTCGCCGAAGAAATACTTTTTTATTTTGTTTTGATGTCTGGCCTGGGGCTCGAACCCTGGCTTTACGTCTAATAAGCCAACACTCTACCTACTAGACTACGCCGACTTCGGTATGATGCCTTACAAAGTTCAATTGGTTCAAGAGTTGAAGCTGCATGACCATCCGCTTCGTTAGATGGGCCAACGAGAAACTAAACGATGATGTCGATTCTTTTCGGATGAAGCTCACTTTCATCTTGGTAGGGATGTCAATAAGCAAAATTGCCGTATTTGGGGCTCAGGAAACCCACACATGGTCTTACTGGAGCCAATGCATTCATTACGTGTGATTGTTTGATGAGGTTTGAAAAGCGCAGGCATCATTGGCCCATATTTCTTTGAAAATGAGAACGGCGCAACCATTACGCCTATCGCACCATGATAATCAATTTGTTTGTACCCGCTCATCATGGTATTGATGTGAATGATGTTTGGTTTAAACCGGATGATGCAACTTGCCACACATTTCATTCCAAAATCGATTTATTGCGTCAAACATTTGATGGTCGTTGGTGATGTCAATTAGCCGCCAAGATTTGAAATCGTTGGATTATTTTCTGTGGATCGTCCTTTAAGAAAAGTGTTTGGCCGACAAACCAGAGAAAATTGAGCATTTCTAGGCCAACATTCGTGATGCCATTGTCGAAATGCACGAAAGTTTGTTCGATCGAATTAGGTAGTGTGTGGCCAGTCGCGGCGGCCATATGAATGAAACAATATTCCATTTCTAACCGGAACATTTGTAATTTGCAAATAAATTTGGCAAAATTCCAACCGTTTTTGTTTTATTTGGTTTGGTTTCAAGTTCTTAGGCCAATCGGCCAATACCTAATCCTACAACAAGGTTTGCTGTGCACTCACCCTTAGCAATACCTTTATTGTACCAACAATACTTTCTGTATGAAGTCTGTATTTTGTACAAACTTCCTTAGATTTTTCAGTGCACTCCCCAGGGATGAGTTATGAGTATGTCTGGCATAATATCTTTCCTAAAAGAATTGGATTTCACGATTACGACAGCTATACAATGATATTGTTACGTTTTTACCTTTTTAAAAACGTTTAAATATGAGTTCGTTAATTGCAAACCAAGTAAAAACAAATAAGTGTTTAGTTTTTCTTAAACTGTCTTTATTGTTCACACTACGTTTGTGCCACTGTTCACACTTAACGATACAACAATAATAATCTGTTTATTCACTTTACTAGTTCACACAAGTATTCGCTAGATCTTTACAACCACGAATTCTTTTGTTCACACGCTACTTCACACAAGGCTGACTGAATTCTTACCACAAAATACACAGAATGGAAACTCGAGTTTGACAGTTAACCTTCCATTCAGAAAGGGACAGCAAATATTACCAAAAAGTATTTCTGTCCCTCTCTGATTGTAACTCTGTTTTGTTTATTTATGTTTTTTTTTAGTTTTCGGGGTGGGTTTTTTATATTGGCGAGAGTTAATAAAAAATGTAATTTTTGCCTAAAACTATTAATAAATAATAAAAACAACTAATAACAATAACAAGTTTTAACTTTTTCTTTCAAGAAATTAAAAAATATTGGCAACTTTCAGCAAGAAAAAGTTTTTATGAGCAGTACGTCTTATTTTGATCTTGTAATATTTAGCTTCTCAATTATCTCTTGCACAAGAAACTATATTCATTGTGACCAAAAACGATACACATTTCGATTAATAATTAAATATTTAAGAATCTTTAAACTTTTCATTGGAGAAATTAAAAAATATTCCAAATTTTCCCTTTTTTAACACAAAATGAATGTTTATTTTCATTTAGTTTCTCTACTTTAACCGCCAGTTGTCACTCTGTATATCTGTTGCTTCTAACGCATTTGATTCGCAAAACATTGTAATATTTTTTGTCTCCCTCTACGAGGAAGGTTAAGGTGCTGCTTTGAGCGTTTTTTAAACGTCAAAGGTTCCAATTCTGTTTGTTTTGTGATTCTTACTGACTTCTGCCTGCTTTGTCTTGCCCTTTTATAGTCCGACACAACCAGTCTAACGAACATTCTTGAAGTGGGAGGTTCGTGTTCTCGCCTTCTCGAGAACTCTGTCGCTACTACATTATTGTTTGTGTACTTTGCTTATGTTGTCTATCCCTTTTTCTCACATACTTGTTGTAGCTGGTTTACTTATAATAAGTTCGATGTATGTGATAGTGTAGCTGGTAGCATTTGTTTATCGCTCTTATTGTTAATCGATATTAGGTCGGTTCGATTTGCGTAGCAATACGAATGTAATCTGATGGTAGTTTGCTTTATTCTCGACAACGAGAAATTTTTATTTGAAATTTCTGCTTCCAGAATGGGCTAGACGAAAAATTTCATTTGATTTAAATCCAGGCATTTTATAAAACTAAGAATTCCTCCTATATAAACTGTCAAGTTTTATAGGCTTTGCAGGTTGGTGGCTAGCCGTACTGCTGAAAGCGAAGGTATAGATTTCCTTGAATCCATCTTGTTTGTTAAAAAAAAAAATTCGGACACCCTATTCTGTCAAGCAGAACTGATATCAAACTTTACTCAAACGGTCCCATAACTAATCTTAAATCAACCTCGTAAGAGCTAAGTGCCAGATGGTATTGATATGTCCCATTCTCTGAACTCACGTCTGACTTCAATTGTGCACATCGTTATACGACGTACATTTCCGGTTAGATCATAGATGACGATTTACCTACATGTTCCACTATTTGTTCATGATTCATCCATATACAGAGTTGTTCCCCTCTTTTCCTTAAAATTTCTCCATTCACTTTTATCACTTTATTATTATTATATTTATTGTCGTGAGGAGGTGCCATAGTATTGCCACAATACGATCTATTCAAACTTTATGGGGTATCTCTGTAATGTCTCGTGAAGAAATTATGATGTCGCTCGGTATTAACAAGAAAAATTACTTGATATGTTCCCATGTGTTACCTCCTGTCATGTATTAGTGCATCATAGGTTCACAGCAGTTACTCCGATATTGCATTCATCACATCACAGAATCTACATGTTGGTTTCGAACAAGTGTATTTTGAGTAGATAGTGTTCTGTCTAAAGGCAGGTTTGATGCATACCTCAATCTCTTCCTATTAGAATTCCTTAACAAAAGTTTTGATTGCCGCAAACCTCTTTAGTACTTCTATTTCTCTTGCCTTTCATAGAGTATATCTTTCTAAATATCTGACTTTACCCCCACAGAAAGGTTCTGATCAGTGGTGCGTCATTCCTCCCATGCTCATTGCCTGCTCATTCCCACATGACTTGGACCCAGCAAGTGATGACACTATTTTTCCTATCTGGATGATTCAGTTTGTCCAGTTATTTCGATAATTATTTCGGAGCTAAGTGCTCAGGTAGTACAACCTTTCACTTTCAATCTAAATTAATTGATCACTTCATCAGATGCCGTAAATTTTCGCTTACAAGTCATGCGCGATGTCGAATATTTCACTTCCGAAACGGAATACCCGCTTTAATCCAGTACAGAATGTTTCCTATTTTAAAAGAGTACATAGCTTCCAAATTATTTCATTAAATTGTATGATAGTTTCACTGCGAAGCTTTTCTAAAATCATGGAGCCTAATGGTCTTGTCTGTCTAGGCGAAAATCAACGTAGTATGCATCAAGTCACGCTGATAGCCTTAGAACTGTCAATCATTATCCTAACCATGGTTATATGGCTTATAACTATCGAGCCGGCGTAGGGCAGATTCCCATAGGCCCGGTTAAATAAACGAATGTTAGATTCTTATCTAGGATTATTGAATTGTCACCCTCTGCGATACCCTCTGTGAAATTATATACTTCTTCTTAACCTCTTTGACAGGGTATCCCGCACTGCCAAGACGAGTATACTCGTCCTACTTTAAATATGTTATAACATGAAGGCTTTTGAAATAGCAATTTTTTTTGCCACATACGTAATATAAATATGTAAAAAACTTGAAAAATACTACAAATAAATTTTTTAACAAAAATAATACTTTATTTCTTATAGAATATGACCTTTCACGCAAAAATCAACTTCATCGTGTATTTATAACAAAATTTTATAGCAACTAAACAAAGTTCTTACTCTTGCTCTTACCAAGAAATAACAGGGTTTTGGTAGACAATAGCACTCAAAATTTAAATGGCACTGGGAATGACTTCATATAATTTAGGTTTGGCAGCGAATGGGTTAATTAGTTATTACAACACTTAAGTCAGGATTGCACCACATGAGTGGTGTGTGTAAATTTTGATCCATGAGTGGCGGGACATATAGTTTAAAGGCGACTCCGAACGACAGATTTTTAAGAAACTTTTCATAACAATTTTATTTACTTCCAGAGTTTTTGCCAGAAGGCTGCTGAGGGGAAGTCGCCGAAAGAGATATTTTTTCATAAATCGTTCGAATTGTTCGAACTGAATTGTGCTATGAACCACGAACTCGAACTTAATATGCCAACACATTAACTACTAGACTACGACAACTTTAAATTATATTCGTCGTGGTCACTATGACAATACGGAGATCACGAGATTTGTCAGATTATTAGGGCGGATAGAAGTAATAATCCTTCAAATTGCAGCCAATTTAATTGAGACTTCAAATAAGTTTTACAACTATAGAGCGATGCAGACCATATTTTAATAAATACGATAACATTTATTTTTAAGCTTTTCATAATTCTTTGAAACTTTTCTCTTCTAAAGCACTGAAACATTGAACTCAAAACAATTATATGAGCCTCTGTCTCCTTCCATTCCCTTTCCCTTACAATAATAGCGAAATTAATCTTAATTAATTATGAATGAAAAATATCTACCAACGCGCCAATATGCAATACAATTAATGTCATAACCGACACTTACCACAGTCAATATAATACTTGTATCAACCCTCGTTCATTATATTAACAACGCAGTCGTTAAAAACATATTTTAACACTTCAACAGCAGCTGATACACTTTCTTCTCCAATGTGGCGAATAAAATTTGCCAAAAAATTTTGTAATAAAAGTTCACTTTAAACCAACGAATGACATCAGCAAAACTGTTCAAAATCAATTAAATTGTCATCAACATTAAAAGAAAACAAAACAAAATAATAATAAAGAGATAAAAAAGGACTTTCAGGATGACGAAATGTCATTTTAATTATAACTCGCCACAGAGATCAAGTTGCCTTCAGATATTATCAACAACATTTGCTACAAAAAGAAAAAAAAAATTGAATACAAATTAAAACAAAAAATTGTAACATTTGAACTTAACAAAGTGAAAGAGCAGATGTAAGTAAGGTGGGCGCAATTTCTTAAATTAATTTTCAAAGTAGACTGCGCAAGAATTCAGATCTTGCAACCTAAAATACTTATGATTTTTAAGGGAACACCACAACTAAGAGCTAGTGTTATGGCAATTAATACATATCAATACGGTCTAGTGCGTAACCTGTTGTCTTACTAAAGAACATTTTAAAATTCAAAAAATTTCTGTCGACCGCCCGTCTCAGTAGTCTTCCGGCAAAAGACGTGCGACTAACTTATTGCCATGAAAAATGTTCAAATCCGCTTATATAGTTGAAGTTAAACTGTGAGCCCCACTGCTCATTCATAAAATTAACACACTCTATTTGGATGGTGCGAGAAGCTACGCCATAATCCTGACTAAACGATTGGAATGGAAAACTACACTATGCAACAAAATAAAAAAATTAAAAACACCCAGCTAATGAGATAGTCTAAGTTGTGAGTTTTATGAGTAGAACTCAAAAATACTTTTTTATTTTTCTCGAACCCTTCAAACTTGTTTCATTTGATAAAAACTGTTTTTTGGACTTTACGCACAAATTTATTGATTACACAAACATTTCTGAACCGATGTCCAAAATTTAAACCTTATTAAAAAGGAGAGGGATGGGGGTTTAAACAGTATATATATATATATATATTATTTGACCTAATATGCTATGAGGTTTGATGAGGTAAACTTGACAAATCCGAACTTTTCTCATATTTTTTCAAGTTTGTCGGTTCATAGTAGTAAACTTTGATTAAAAAATATAAAATAAGTGATGATATTCTGAAAGTGCATTATCTTGTGAAAAGATTGACACTTCGTTTGATCAAATCGAACAAAAATTACCGTAGTTCTTATTTAAAGACTCTAACGGTCAAGTTATATTTTTCATATATATTTTTTCAAATGAACTTTTAGTTCAAAAATGTTCAAAAGTTTTGATGGATCTTGATTGTTTATCGCAAAACGTGTCAATTTCACGTTTGAATGACCACCAGAAGTTGGACAATGTTTGCGCAAAGAGAAATAATAATATTGGCAAAAAGCATAAATATTAGCCGACTTCTGGTAGTCGTGCAACAAACTACGGTAATTTCTTTCCGGTTTGATCAAACGAAGTGTCCATCTCTTCACAAGATAATGCACTTTGAAAATTTCATCACTAATTTTATATTTTTGAATTAAATTTTGCAATTAAAAATAGCTAAAATTTAAAAATTGAGAAATTATTTCATATTTTCCAAGTTTACCGGATCAAAACTCATAATATGTAGGTTTAAACCATAGGTTTATTTATACCATTTTTCACTTCTCCCCTTTTCAAAAAACTTTGAATTTTGAAGATAGGTTAAAAATATTTGTGTAATCAATAATTTTGTGTGAAAAGATCAAAAATACCGTTTTTGTGATATAAAACAAGTTTGGAGGGTTCAAGAAATATAAAAAAAATATTTTTGAGTTCTACACAACAAAACTCACAACCTACACTATGTCATTAGCTGGGTGTATTTTGACTGTTGCACCGTGTTATTAATGAATGTATGTGAATACGCCGTGGTCTAGTAGGTAGTGTGTTGGCTTATTAGACGAAAAGCCAGGGTTCGAGCCCCAGGCCTCTCAGCAGATTTCTGGCAAAAACTCTGAGAGTAAATAAAATTTGCCATGAAAAGTTTCTCAAAAATCTGTCGTTTGAAGTCGACTTCAAACTGCAGGTCCCGCCACTCATGTATAAAATTAACGCACACAACATAAGTGGTGTGAGAAACTAGGTCGTTATCCTGACTGAAGGGTTGTAATGACCAATTACGTACGTACATGTGAATAAATGAAGTAAACAGGATAGGAATTCAGAAAAGAAAGGTCAATAGAAACAAATGGAATTGATTACAAAGTTAGGGATAATGCTGTGGTCATCCTGAATTTTTATCCCTTACGCACTCGAATCCCTAATAGTTTTGTTGATAGTGAACTGTGCTGTATTATTTTAAGCGTCCAACACTTAAGCGATAAGCTTTATCTTCGTATCCAAACAGTCATTAAATTTAAATCGGCAACAACTGCTCAAAACGGCCAACGCAATTTTAAAGCAGAGACCTTATTGCAATGGTTCTCTAATGAATCGATAGAAATGGATGGCTTACTGTTCATTCTGACATCTCTTGAAAATTGGTCCAAAATAGATCGTTTTCGCTTCGCTAGATGGGCCAAAGAGAACCTGCACGATGATGACGATTTTGACAAAAAAAATCATCTTTTCGGATGAAGCTCATTTTTATCTTGATGGGGACGTTAATAAGCAAAATTGCTTGGGATTTTGGGGCTCAGAAAACCATTGGCTCTGTAAGACCAGAAGCCAATGCATCAATTATGAGTGACTGTTTGGTGCAGTTTGAAGAGCGAAGGCATCATTGGCCCATATTTCTTTGAAAATGACGACGGCGCAAATATTACGCCTATAGCACCATAATAACCGATTTGTTTGTACCCGCTGTTCATGGTATTGATGTGAACGACGTTTGGTTTCAACAGGATGGTGCAACCTGCCACGCAACTCATGCCACATTCGATTTATTGCCTCAAGCGTTTGATGACCGTTTAATTAGCCGAAATGGTAATGTCAATTGGCCGCCAAGAAGTTGTGATTTGACATCGCTGAACTATTTTCTGTGGGGCGCCGTTAAGGAAAAGTGTTATGCCAACAAACCAGAGACAATTGTGCATTTGAAAGCCAACATTCGTGATGCCATTGCCGAGATACGACCTCATACACTTGAAAGAGTGTACGAAAATTTGTTAGATCGAATGAGGTACTGTTAGGCCAGCCGCTGCAGCCTTATGAATAAAATAATATTCCATTCCTACCCTGAACAATTGTACAAAAAAATTTAAAATAAATTTGCGAAAATTGCAAACCGTTTTTATTTGATTGCATTTTTAAATTTAGGGCTATTATTACAACTTGCCGTTAACTAAAGGGAGAATTTTAACCTGCACATAAATATTTATCTTATATTTCATTATTATAAGTGGACAATAAGGTAGAAGTGAGCGTTAAGCTAAAGGGAAGATCATCCTACTGGTAACTTTTAAAGTTAAGTTTATGTTTGAAGTTGCCATATTGAAAATAAAATGAGTAAATACAACAAAAAAGAAGATCATTGTTGGCACTGAGTTTAAAAAAGCTTAATCAATTGAGCAATGTTATCGACATTGCTCCGGCACTGCCATATTTTTGAAAAAGTTAACTTTATTTTGTAATAACGAAAATAAGTTAAAGGTGACTTTAAAATTCACTGTAGCCAAAGTTACCTTTAACTAAAACCAACTTTAACGGCAAGTTGTAATAATGGCCCTTAAACTTTTAAATCGCACACACTTTATACGAATTGCTATGTATTCTAAATATTTTACCTTTATTAAAAAAAATTTCTTCACTTTAATATCATCTCTTCCTGTCTATTCTTCTTTAAATACGATTGAATTAAATGACCCAATTCTTAAAATTTCTCATAATTTCATTACAAACAATCATTCATAATAAAAAACATACGAAATCAAAAAAAAAATGGCAACACTTTGGAATAAAAACAGCAAATATGTTCACTACATCTGTACAACGCTCCAATAAAACGTGATCAAAATTAAACCTCAAATGAACAAAAAAAAGGCCGAAGAACTGATTTTCATTACACCAACAGCATCTGTGAGACTTTAGTGGATACACGACAACAACAGTGGCAGACAATATAATATGATATGGAACAGGAAGCAAAGCAAAAAGTAGAAGCTTAACTGAAACTGTAACATCTGTGTCCATCCATACTTGGCCATACATGAGTAGAAAAACTAAGAAAAAAAAAGAGAAAAAAAATAGAAAAATTTCACACTTAAACCTCAGACACCAACAACATGTAACAGAAGAGTGTGATGAAAATTATTATGAGAAGAGGAAAAAAAAATATAATATTTGCAGAGAGCAAGAAAAAAGGCCATGTTTTGTGGTCAAGTTAAGCAACTGTTACCGTAACGAACGAACTGCTTCATCATCTACTCTTGTAATCGTATAAAGGGATGGTCGAATGTACACGCGGATGGTTGGGTTGGTCATCACATTTTCGGAAAATATTAAAAAAAATATTTAAAAATTGTTATCGAAAAAGTTTTCTTGGCAAGCAAAAAAAAAGAACAACAAAAAACGTTTAGAAAAGCAAATAAATGCTGTTTATATGGGGATTTGATAGTGAATAATTTATTGAAAAAATCATAAATCAATGCTGAGAAGACAATCTAAACGAATATTTGTTGTATGTGGCAAGACATGTCGCATTTAATAATGTATTTCGACAAGAAATTCCAAACGCAAATACGCTACTTTAACGAAATATTTAATTTTGTGAAAGGTTTTTTTGCCAATACAGCAGAAAATGACACTAAAACACTTCTTAAATCAATCCGGGGTATTTGATAATGTTTACTGGTGGAAATAATTTCGTTCACATAACTCGGAGGTAATTCATTGTAAGTAAGCAGTTTTCTGACAAAAACTCTGAGAGATAAAAAAAATTGCCAAGAAAAGTTTCTCTAAAAAATCTGTCGTTCGGAGTCGACTTTAAATTGTAGGTACGGCCCCTCATGTAGAAAATTGACACACAAAACATAAGTGATGTGAGGAGTTAGGACGTTATCCTGACTGATGAATTGTAATGACCAACTACACGGTGCGACAGTCAAAATACACCCAGCTAATGACACTGTTCAAGTTATGAGTTTTGTTGAGTAGAACTCAAAAATATTTTTTTATATTTCTCGAAAAATCCAAACTTGTTCTTCTTCTATTCTTCATCTATTTTCAAAAAAAAAAAAAAAAAGAACAAAGGTCTAGCAGCCGCTAGACGTATATATGTATATGTTCCTCTTACTCCTCTAGGGAGCATAGGGCCGCGCTTAAACGTGAAAATGGCAAATTTTTCGATAAGCAATCAGGATCATCAATAATTTTTAGAATTTTTTAACTGAAAGTTCATTTGATAAGATGACAAGTACAATGCACTTTCAGAATGTCATCACTTATTTCATATTTTTTAATTAAATTTTGTTACTATTAACGTACAAACTTGAAAAATATGGAAAAAATTCGCATTTGTCAAGTTTACCTCATCAAATCCCATACCATATTAAGTCAAATAATATATATATATATATATATATATATATACTTATATATATATATATTGTTTGAAAGGTCCATCCCTCTCCTTTTTAATAAGTTTTAGATTTTGGACATCGGTTTAGAAATGTTTGTGTAATCTATAAATTTGTGCGTAAAGCCCATAAAAACAGTTTTTGTCAAATAAACAGGTTTGGAGGGTTTAAGAAATATAAAAAAAAATATTTTTGATTTCTATTCAACAATACTCACAACCTACACTATACCATTAGCTGGGTGTATTTCATTTTTAATTTTTTGTCGCATAATGTACAGGCTGCCTTTCAAAATGTATCAATACAAAGTTTGTATGCAGTTCTACTACTGCATATAAACTATGTAGATATGCAAAGTAACCAAACAATGCATCAACTATAAATCCGATACCTAATTGCTTTTTGACTGCATTAAAAATACACATGGATGACGTTTTGAAATAGAATACATTGTATATATTTTGTACAGCGGCATTATGAAACACGATACTTTGTTCAAACAGAACGCAACTAACATTTTGGAAGGCAGCCAATATTAAAGTCGAAGCAAATACGATTATATTTTTTTACATAATATTGTTTCTAAGTGATTAAGTTTATTTTAAATTAACTTGGCTTAATACTCTCTCTACATTAGCTGACGAATGTGTTAATATTATTATTTCTTAATAAATTTAGTCAAGACTGAAAATTAAAGGCTATCATTTCGTATTTTCATTTCTGATTTTTTTTTCCAAAAATTGAGAAGTTTTATATAATTTTCAGGAAAAATTTTTATAAGGTTTAAACTATCTATCCCAGTGTTGGTTATTGAAACATAAGCGCAGCAATAATATTACATACATAATTGGCCATTACAACCCTTCAGTCAGAATTACGGCCTAGCTTCTCACAGCACTCATGCTGTGTGTGTTAATTTTATACAGGAGTGGCGGAACCTACAGTTTAACGTCGACTATGAACGACAGATTTTTGAGAAACATTTCATTGCAATTTTATTTACACTCAGAGTTTTCGCCAGAAATCTGCTGAGAGGAAGTCACTGAAGAAATATTTTTTCATATTTCGTTTTGATGTCTGACCTGGGTTTGAACCTGGGCTTTACGTCTAATAAGTCAACACACTATTTACTAGACTATGGCGACTTCAATAATAAGTAAACAATAATATTGCATCATATAAATCTATGGGTCGTTCTGAGCATTAAAATTCAGTGTAATGTTCGCTGGAACCGACACTTTTTTCAGCGCTTTAGGTTCTTAAGACGGTACAAGAAATACTTCACTTCTGATCTTCTTACTATTTACACCACTTATATTCGAAAGAGAATGCAATACAAGTGTCATGTAGAGGCCGGTGCCTCAACGTCTATTTTGAGACATCTCTACCTCGTACAGGTATCCAACTCTATTCATTCATTGAAGCATCGTTGAAATGTGGCTTGTGTTTCACTGTTCTATCGCTATTATAACGGATTTTGCTCAAACGAAATAAGGGGTCTTATTCCCGAGAATCATGTATTTCTAAGTAACACCTGTCTTGACTGGCGAGCACATCCGCATGTGTTCGATTGGCCAGTGGATCGCACATTGCATTACAGAAAACATTCGTTCTTTAGTCGGACTATTCGTATGTGGAACTCCCTTCGTGAAGAGGTTGTAATACTTAGGCTTTTAAGGGACGAAAAAGATATAAAATACTGAAAAATCGTCATAAGTGTTCGCAAATAACTTAAAAATATAAAACTTCACACCTCGTTATTACTAGTAAAAGAATATGATGTAAATTTTTAATTTCTAAAAATCGTCAAAATAAGGACATAAATCGTCAAATCGTCAA
Source organism: Sarcophaga variegata (assembly GCA_932273835.1). Classification (NCBI taxonomy): domain Eukaryota; kingdom Metazoa; phylum Arthropoda; class Insecta; order Diptera; family Sarcophagidae; genus Sarcophaga; species Sarcophaga variegata. Next base: position 40,929,953 of record OW026359.1, read on the forward strand.
TATGATATTTTTGGGGCACAAAATCGTCAAAATGACGATCAATCGTCAAATCTGGTAGCTTTGATCGTATGGTATATATTAGGAGTGTGGTCGGTAAGAGTCCGACATAACCAATTGTGCCCATAAAATGATTCCTTCTAAAATACAAAGAACAGGTGTGTGCTACAACAGGCATCTATAAAATGTCTGCCTTTGAAATTTTAAAGATTTTTTTTAAATCTGATTTTCCTACTTATTCCCATCGTATGGAGCAAGTTTTTTGATTTTCTTCCAACTTTAAATTTCACATTAAATCTGAACGATTATTTTCTTAAGCAGATTAAAGAAAGTTTTTGAAAAATTTAAATTTCTTTCCCTCTTGTGCTTTTTGTTCCATTTTCAGTTTATAAATCTACGTGTACGTGTACAGTGGGTTCTACTGTCTGGCTATAAACAATTGGCTTTTGTTGGGCTAAATCTCATGGACTATCATTAGTAACACAGTTCTGCACTGGAGTAGGGGTTGTTAATATCTATTATTGTTGTTGTTGTCATTACTAATTATGTTATATGAGGATTTTTATGGTCCCTTATTTATACGATGTACGCTGGATGAATATTTGTTGTTGTTGTTGTTGCTTAAATTAACTAAAACTAACGAAGGCAGCAGAGAAGTAACGTTAATTGTTTTTTTTTGCTTTCTTCCATTTGAGGTCATTTATTTGCTTGGCTGGACTTTTGGCTGCCAAAGAAGATTGAGTTGCTTTTCTCATTTGGTCTTTCAGTTGGCCATCTGAGTGCATGTGGCTCTGGGTATGTGTGCATTGAATTAGACAATCATTTGGCATCATTTGTCCTGAGATAAACAATTCGTTAATGATCCTTAAAGGTTGTACGAAATTATATGCGAGTATTTGTAGCCAGGTTATTATATACGATGCTAATGACTTTCATTTGGTGAAGTATAATAACTTTGAGAATTTAATTTTATTGGAAAATTTATTTTTAAAGACGCATTTCGAAAACATATTAAAAGTTTGTAATCTTAATTCGTCTCTCAGTCACCAACTGACTATTATAAGGCTTAGGAATCGCCATTTGGTAGATGATGACAGACTCAGTTGCTGTGCTCTTTTTATTTCTTTAAACCAAGGAATTTGCCTCAAAATTTTCGATTAACTTCTTTTGAAAAATATAACATCTGTTATGCTCCTACACTGCACGTATAGTTAAAGAAAAAAGTCTACATATACCGCTGTATGTAGATTTTTTCTCCGGTAATTTTTAATAAAATGAAAAAAGTTTCCGAGCGGTGCTTAACGCAGTTACAATGAATAATGTTTGTAGACAAAAACGAATATAAAAATATAATCTGGAAATTATTAGAAAACAACTAAAAAAAATTTACGTTGTTTGTAGACTCTTTTCTTTGACTGTATATTGTAAGTGTTACCCGTTCTGATGTTCGAGTCATTGGTCTAATGCAGTTACTTTCAAATTTCTCCGCATGGCTACGTCGATATTAATTATACTTTTAGTGCTTCTCCATATAATCATCTAAAACTGCTGTGCCTGGTCAATGCTGGGTCACTTGGTAAACTTATCTTATATTTTACTTACATCTCTTCGATTATGGTATTTTATAAACTTTACAAATTTAAAACACTGTCATTATTGAGTTGTCAAGGATGGCCAATGTGTGAATGGTATCGCATAGAGAGTTCTAAGAAATCTAATTCAGGCGCCAAACCGCCGCAGTCGTTATCGAATGAAGTTGATCGAAATTTTAGTATTTGAAATCACCGCAGTCGTTAACGAGTCAGGTGTATCGAAATTTGAGATTTTGTCATTCGATAACGAGAACCCTTTCGAGTGAATTCTCTCGAAATCTCATTCGATACTAAATGAGCAATCGAAATTCCACACGCTTTGTTTTTTTTAATACGAAATAAACGGAATTTTTTTTATTCATAATAATATTGCCAAAAATGTAAGTAGCAAATATTATTTTTAACTAAAAGTAAATATAAATATAATTTCCCCTTTCAGGACAAATATTAACAAAATAAACGGTAAGCAAAAGGACGTTATGGCACAATATATGTTTGATCATCCCAACTTAGCTAAAAACTGTCCAATTGTGGACAGGGAAAAGAAACAATTAAAAGATTATGGGAAGAATTGTTCAACCTTTTGAACGCATGTGGTCCACCTATTAAAGATGTGACATGGCGAAACGTGAACTTGTGTATTTTTTTCTTTCTTATTTACAATAAATTTTTTTTACACATTTTTAAATTTTTCGTTGACCAAAAACATAACGTAAAAAAGGTTTCATTTAACAAGAAATCAAAGAAAAACCGGTGGTGGTTCCTATGAGGAAGCAGTCGGTATCGAAGCCAGCGTTGAAGGCATGCGAACAGTAAAAACTTTTGGAAAGAGAAAATATCCAAACGAAGAAAGACTTCTGCAGTAGATAAAAGTTTACAAAGAATTTTAGGTGAAAACGGCGAATATGAGAATTCTTAACCTGAAAGTATAGGAAAACAAACTCCTAATCCTAAAAAACAAAGAACCATTTCAAAAGCTAAAAGCAAATTAGATCCCTTAACGCTCAACGTAAATAAGAGTGAAGAATATCACAGAATTTTAAATTCGAAGCTAGATAGCCTTTTGGAGTTGCAGGAAAAAGCTTTTAAACCAAGAGAAGAAGAACATGCTGCAAACATGGCTATTAAAAATGTAGAATTACAAATTAAAACGATTGAGCATGAGCTCTTAAAAAACAACAATAATTTTTCTTACCTAATTCCTATTCTCAAAGTACAAAGAATTGAATTGAATAATATTATAATTAATATATTTAAAGATTTTCCTCTAATTTTACTTACTTGTATTTTATTTCAAAATTATTTTTTTTGTTTATAAATGTACCAACCATATGTTTGTGTTCTGTAACTAAACCAAAAATCGTTTACATTCTTTTTGTAAATTTCGATTCGATAGCTATCGAATGCCGTAATTTGGTTATTAGATACGAAACGAAATTTTACTCGATACGAATGCTCATTCGATCACGAGTGCCGCGATTTGGGCCCAGCTCATAGCAAGCAATCAATCAATTTTAGCAGGAGCCTCAGTAGAAAACAGTCTCTTCCTTGCGGATACAATCGAAACGCCGAATAACGTTGTTGGTTAGTCTTCGATGTATGTGGCACATCAATTACTATTTGCCGCGTTCAACAAACAAACGTTCTGTATGAGATCTGGCCACTATCTCTTCAGTTTATATTTGTTTTTACATTTGCAGGCATTCATTCCAAGATGGATGTGCAAACTTTGACAGTTGAAAATGGCCATATCATTAAAGCTGTAGCTGCCAAATTAGTTGTAATTTATTTATTTAAAGTTCTTCTATCATACCTGGTTGAACACGTACATATGTACTTACCTACTTATTTTATTGGTTATTACAACCCTTCAGTCAGGAATACGACTTAGTTTCTCACACTATACATGTTATATATACCCATAAGTGGTGAGATCTACAGTTCAAAGTCGAACCCGAACGACAGATTTTTGAGAAACTTTTCATGCCAATTTTTATTTACTTTTAGAATTCCTTGCCAGAAATCTGCTGAGAGGAAGTCGCTGCAGAAAATTTTTTTTTAATTTATTTTGTTCGAGATGTCTATGCTGGAGTTTGAAGCACGGCCTTACGTCTAATAACATACATACATACATAATTGGCCGTTACAACGCTTTAGTCAGGATTACAACCTAGCTTCTAACAGCACTTATGTTGTTCGCGTTAATTTTATAAATGAGTGGCGGGACCTACAGTTTAAAGTCGACACCGAACGACAGATTATTTGATAAATTTTTCATGGCGATTTTAATTACTCTTAGGGCCATTATTACAATTTGCCGTTAACTAAAAGGGAGGATTTTAACGGGCAGATAAGTTATTTTTCATTATTAAAAGTAGGCAATAAGGTAAAGTGAGCGTTAAGCTAAATGGAGGATGATCCAACAGGTAGCTTTTAAAGTTAAGTTTACGTTTGAACTTGCCATATTGGATATTATTTTCAATATGGCAACTTCAAATATAAACAAAATGAGCATATACAACAAAAAAACGAAGCCGTCATTGCCATTACCGACATTGCTCCGATACTGCCATATTGAAAGTTTGAAAAACTTAACTTTATTCTATCATTAGGTTGTAATAACGAAAAGAAGACAAAGGTGACTTTAAAGTTCACTTTAGCTAAAGTTACCTTTAACTCAGTTGAAATAATGGCCCTTAGAGTTTTTGCCAAGTCGCTAAAGAAATATTTTTTTATATTTCAGTTTGATGTCTGACCTGGGGTTTGAACCGTGGCCTCACGTCTAATAAATCAACACGTTACATAGTAGACTCTGGTGACATCTGATACTACATGTACTTACATATATTTAACAGGAGGTAATTTGAAATTATAAAACAAATACAAATATTGTAAAAAAATCAAAAAAAAAAAACTGAAAAAAGTTGCAATAATTATTAGATTGTGTTGTTAAAAATCATCATCAATGACACTTAATATTCAACAACAACAAAAAATTTAAAAAATAGACAGAAAAATAATAATGAATAGAGAAATTGAACATTAAAAAAAAGAACGGAAAAAACACTCAGAAATAATAATAATGAATGTAATGAAATATTAACAACGTTTATGTATGAATGTATATACATACATACATTTGTTGGTTTAATTGTGTGAGTTAGTGATATTTGCCACAATAATCAGCCACAAATATATACGATGTTTGCAGTTTCTTGCAACAAAAGAAAAAAACAAGAGGAAAAAAAACATTTAAACTGTTGGATAAATGGTTGAATGGGACAGACAACACAGTTAATTTAACAAGTTGGAAAAACTAACAACAACTACAAACAATAACAACAAAATATTGTTTAAAATTATGCCATGTAATAAAATGCAGACAAATGGACAGACAGGCATACAAACAGACGGACAGACAGACATAGAGAATAAGAAACAGACAAACGGAAAACTGCATAAAAATACGTTTTGAAAATGAGCACACAACCAATGAATGAAGAACGATTGAATGGATGGATGGATTGGCGATTGCATGAATGACGACGTGGTGGATGGATGGATGCATTGACGGATGGTTGCATGGATAACATTTCAATTAAAACCCACTTCAATTAAGCATTTTGTAAATGAAATTACAACAAAAAAGAAACAAAAAATTGTTAAACTAAACAGACAAGTGCAAAAACAAAACGAGAAAATGACACTTTAATGAGTAAAAAAATAAAATAAAAACTGCAACAACAACAAATCCAAACGAAAGTTGTAACGATAAATAAAAATAATTATAAAACAACAACAAAAACATGAGTATTATTATGCATTAAAAAAAACCAAATTTATTATCAATTCTAACTTGGAAAAGAGAAATTCAAAGTTTTAAGAGAGCTTTACTAAGAGAAATACCCAACTCTCTCATAGTTTGAGTTCTTTATGTGCGAATAACAAACTCTTTGAGTGTAAATAGTGACGATGTGTTGGATTTCGGCATTTGGCTCCAAGATATATGCATGTTTATCTACGTTGTTGTTGCCATTGGAGCAATTTTTGTTTCCCCCTTTTTGTTTTGCTCGTTTTTCTTTTATCAACAATTGAAAATTGTTTCACTCTAAAACGCATTTTAAAACAGTGATGCACTAAACATTTACGGCATTCGAAAGCGTACGTTTATGAAAGAATGCGATTTTTGTATGAGAGAATGTCGCGTATTTATTTTAAAAAGTCTCCCAACTTAAGGAAGGTGTAACCAAAACAAAATCACTTGCTGGTATTGAAGTAGCCGTAGTGTGTTGGCTTATTAGACATGAGGCGCTGGTTCTAGCCCCAGGTCAGACATCAACACGGAATTTCAAAAAAAAGAAAAAAAATTTCTTCGGCGACTTCTTCTCAGCAGATTTCTGGCAAAAACTCTGAGAGTAAATAAAAATTGCCATGAAAAGTTTCTCAAAAATCTGTCGTTCGGAATCAACTTTAAATTGTAGATCCCGCCACTCTTGTATAAAATTAGCACACACAACATGAGTGGTGTAAGAAGATAGGCCGTAATTCTGACTAAAGGGATGTAATGGGCAATTATGTACATATGTATGGATGGTATCGAACGCAAAACCTCTATGCTCGTAGATTAGTACGATACTCACTAGACCAGTTAGGGCTTTAATTCCCGATTTCTTTACTTTGTTTCATTTTCTTTTACTGGTAAGGTGGACTGCCGCAAACTCGCAGACTTTTATTCATATGGCTGCCGCACCTGACCTCACTTTAGGTCATTCGTTCGGAGCAATTTTCGTGCACTTTTTCGAGCGTAACTAGGCAATGGCATCACGAATGTTTGCCTTGAAATGCACGATTGTCTCTGGCTTGTCGGCAAAACACTTTCCTTGAACGACGATCCAACGGTGTCAAATCGCAGCTTCTTGGCGGCCAATTGCCGTCACCATTTCGGCTAGTTAAACGGCCATCAAACGTTTGACGCAACAAATCGGTTGTGGCATGAGATGTGTGTCAAGTTGCATCATCCTGTTGAAACCAAACAGCGTTCACATCAATACCATGACGATCGAGTACAAAAAAATCGGTTATAATGGTGCGATATGTGTCCATTGACCGTAATGGTTGCGCTGTCCTCATTTTTAATAAAATGTGGGCTAATGATGCCGGCGCTCCACAAGCCATACCAAACAGTCATTCGTAACTGGTGCACTGGCTTTTGTAAGACCGCGTGTGGATTTTCTGAGCCCCAAATATGTTAATTTTACTTATTAAAGCACCCACTAAGATCAAAATGAGCTGGATCCGAAAATATAATTTTGTTTGTTAAAATCGACATTATCGTGCAGTTTCTCGTTGGTCCAATAAATCCCAACGTTGCTCAAGCATAAATTGATTCATTACGATCAGTGGAGATAATAAAATGAATTTTGTGACAGAATAGAATGACATTAGTATTGCCAGACTCGAAATAACCGATAATCCAGATTTAAATCGAAAGATTGCTCACCCTGTATTTATTATGCTGAAGGCAATGAATTTGAGGAACGTAAGCATGCACTTAGATTTCGTGAGTCTTACATAAATGATAATTTGAATTTTTTCTTCTTTTACAAACATCATGTTTAAAATGTTAATGAGGTACATTGGGAAGCTCATTTTAATCTTAATGAACAAATAAATAAGCGGACCTACTCATTCATGCAGCTATGCTGCAGTGCTATACTCTATTAATTACTTTTTGACAGAGGCATTTAAATGAGCTCACATGAGTATCTCAAATGACATCCACAGTGGCGGATGAAATAATAAAACCACACTAAAATTTAATTTTGTTTCTTAAATTTTTATTTAACATTGAAATTCATCAAACAAAGTACGCATTTTACTTCTTTGTCTGCATAATAATTATAAAAAAATAGCAAACAATCACTTGCCGTCTTCGTGCAAATAAATCCAAACTGTCCGAACATTTTACAGGGTGATTTTTTAACCGCGTGTAAATGTTGCTCTCGGCAACGTCGCTAATGATTCATTCGTGAGTTAATTGTAATATTTCGGCCGGTATCTTATCAAGAACTGTCCTTTTGATAGGCATGCCGAAAAGCTTAGCATTATATCAAAAGATTTCAGCAGGAGCTGTAGGTCTAAGGAGGAGGAAAAGAGTGTGTTTTACATCATGAGTCAGTGCCTTGCTCTTGCCTAAAAAGATGGAGATTGTGGAACTCTCACTTTCTGAAACCCTTGATGTCCCGAATATAAAAATTGGTGTAATAGAAACATTAATTTAGGACTCAGGCATGTTTCCATTAGGAAATGTGTAATTTCCAGATTGAATATTAAATGTGGTATCACAATGAGCTTAATAATGCTGACTTAAGGTCTTCAAGGAGGCTCTGCCACCTTACCTAACCTAACATGACAGTCGGACGCGGCGATTCTCATTAATTTTTCATTAACTTCAAATTTCAGACCTAAAGCTTCACCTTCACCGAAGAAAAATTTCAAAACATGACGCAGTCAACACTGCCTACAAATTTTTATTAAGTCAAGAACCCTATTTTCTTTTCTCTTTTCCGTGAGAATACATTTAAAAATATTTGGAAACAAACTAATGCCTCTTTACTACACCTTATAAGATATGTCGTCATTCTGTTACAAACATATTTAATCACATAATATTGCATAGAATTTCCTTACATCTAAATGCTTGAATAATTCTTACACACGCTTGATTTTTTGGGAAGATATCATTAAGACGTTGCTAGATGTTAACGACTAGCCTCTAGAGTATGGTACAATTGGCTTTTCCATATAGACTACGTTAGAAAAGGCTTCTTATAGAAACATATGAAGACCAGAGAGAGACATTTCTGGTAATAAGTGGTATGAACAAAGGTCGTTATTTGAAGTGGAGCCAAAGGCCTTGAGGCATAAAATTATGAATGAATTATAAATTGGGCGCAAACGACAGATAATGTTGCTTTATTGGCGAAAAGTCACAATGGTATAGAAATAAGTCTTCCAACACAAGCACGAAAAATAGGTTCATCTAGATAAAAACTAGGAACTCAAAGATGCTCTGTCCTGAAAAAGGGAGACCCTATGACATGCGTCAACTACAGAGGTACACGCATTTTCCCTATCGCATATAAGGTTCATACAGGCGTAAGGTGTGTACGACTAAAAGTAATCGTCTGAAAACTGATGTCAGCTTATCAGTGCGGCTTCGCACCTGGCAAGCCCTCCACCGACCAGATTTGCACACAACGTCAAATCCTAGAAAAGACTCATAAAAAACAAGTCCACATACACCATCTTTTTTTTTGTCGACAATAAGCAAACCTTCGATAGCCCTATACGGAATCGAGCTTTTGCCGCATTGTCTGAGCTCGGTATTCCTGCTAAGCTCATAAGACTATGCAGAATGACGTTGAGCAGAATGACTTTGCAGTTCCTTCAAAGTAGGAATGGACCTCTTCAAACCTTGTGATACCGTGCGAGGTTTTGAGACAAGACGATCCCTTATCATGCGATCTCTTCAATTTCGTCATGGAGAGTATTCTGAAGTCGCCATGGTCTAGTAGGTAGTGCGTTGGCTTATTAGACGTAAGGCCTCGGTTCAAACCGGTTCTCAACTAAAAGAAATATGGAAAAATATTTCTTCGGCGACTTCCTATCAGCAGATTTCTGGCAAAAAAACTCTGAGGGTAAAATAAAATTGCCATGAAATATTTCTCAAAAATTTGTCGTTCGGAGTCGACTTTAAACTATAGGTCCCACCACTCGTGTATTAAAATTACACACACACAACATAAGTGGTGTGAGAAACTAGATCGTAATCCTGAGTAAAGGGTTGTAATGACCAATTATGTATGTATGTACGAGTGTTCTGCAGAAAGCGTCCAGTTGCTTGGGTACATCATAGGCGGTACCAAGGGAGAATTTACTGCTGCTATTGAATGGGATTCTATTAAGATAGGTCTGCAATATATGAAGGCAAAATGAAGTATATGTTGCCGACAAGTAGGGACATTCGGCGTATTGGACTACTTCCGATAACTATACTTTCGATATAGTCAGTGAATTTGTTTAACTAGGCTTTGCCGTTACTATCAAAAAATGTGGTATTCTGGAGATCAATCGTAGAATAACTTTTGCCAACAGGCGCTACTACGGTTTCAATAAACAATTGAGTAGCAACGACCTCTTTCGTGCGACAAAACTAATGTTCTACATGACGCTCACGTTCCCGAGTATCCTGGTGCATAACTTTTATTGCTGAAATCAAAAAAATTTTAAACGAAATTTTTTTTATTATGCAAGAAACAGGGATATCTGGAGAAATTATGTCAATTATTTGTCTCACTACCTAAATATGCCGGTAATATAACATTGATTCCTTTTTCATTAATTTTAATCTCTTCGTTATTATTTAACTGATAAGCGCTAAATTGGCATTCTTGTTTCCAACAGAAATTTGTTCCTTTTGCTCGTGCATTGTTTTCGATTCACTCAGAACAGTCGCATGACGAACGAGAACATTACCATTTACGTTGAATACCAGTTGTTCGCTTGTGTTCTATGGTATCGTATCGTTTCATGTGTATTCCTGTTAATCAATCCATCCGACGACCATCTATTCTCACCCGTTCGTTTCGTCCGTCCACAGAGCTATTCATCTAACAACCAATAACGATAAAAAGTTGTCTGCAAAAGTAGGCGGAGTGCAATTGACGCGTTTTTATTAGCAGCGCCAGTCAAGCAGGCAGCATAATTTTTAGGAGTGTTTCAGCAAAAAAAAAAAAAACTTTCTTCCCTCTTGTGTGCAATGCAATTTGTTGTTGTTTAGTTTTTTTTTAAGGATTTATTTTACAGTTATTGGATTCCTTTTTTCATAACAAGTCAAATAAAAAAAAAATAAACAAGAATATTTGGATTACTTTGATGCGGTTTTTATTTGTTTTCAAATTAAATTTTTCGTTTTTAGGATTTTGAAAAATTTTTTAGGCGTCTATAGATTTTTGTTCGCGTGTTTTATGTTCTCATTTTTGTATTTTTTTTTATTTTAATTTATTCATGAGTTTATTAATGCTTAGGAATCCCGATGAAGGCATAATTTATTATTTTGTTTTTGAAGAGGCATCCAATTTAAGGTAACGGTTACTGCAGCTAACAACAATAATAGTGACTATGTTTTATAATAATTTAATAAAAATAATACTGCAATGATGGATTTGTTTTTGCGTATTTTGATCATATTTCCAGTTGGCTACCAATCACTGAAATTTTTCAATTTTTTTATTAAAATTTTTTTTAGAAAAATTTGATATTTTTCCGTGTGGTGGAATATTTAGCGTGTAGCGTGATGACATTAAAAAGTCTACAAAAGGGCCTCAAACTCGAAATGTAGGTATGTGGCCTGCTGGCATTTATTTTGTTTCTCGTTTTACCTACTCAATGTCCCGCACGTCTATTGCGTTTGAGTCTAGAACACACAATTCTAAAAAAAACATACATACATACATAATTAAATATGGAACAGACCCGATTTAGTAGTGAACGTGAAGACCACATTGTGGGCACCGCCCTTTCTAAATCATGGGAAATATACATGAAATATAATAGTAGCGCTGCATTAAAAATATTTTAGTTAAGTAAAAAAATTAATTTTTATTCAATTTAATAAAAGTTTGTGATTACATTTTCTTACCACCAGTCTAAACTTTTGAAAAATAAAAAAAACTTCAAGACAAATATTAATTTTCCAAAGAAAACGAGAAAATTGTTAAAAGCTCAAAATATTTGGCGTACAAAAAAAAAATACTAGTAGCATTAGAAAACGTAAGTATCTGCAAAAAGTGATTACTTTTTTATTTTCTTTTGTTAGATATACCTTAATATTTAGTTGAAAAGCCCTTATTGGCTATTACAGCTGCGCAACGCCGAGGCATTGAGTCAACTAAAGATCTGCACCTCTCGAGAGGAATACTTTCCCAAGCTGACCTCACAGACGCACACATCTGCTCTACATTTCCCGGCTTATCTTTAAAAACACCTTTTTCTACATCGCCCCAAAGATGTTCAATGGGATTTAGATCTGGCGACTGAGCCGGCCATTCTATTACCTCAATTTTATTTTCAGAAAATCAATTTTTTGCCATTTTACTGTTATGTTTGGGATTGTTGTCCTGTTAGAACACCCATTTAAGCGACATATTATATTCTGCATAAGGTAGCATGACAGTTTTTAAAATTTCCACATACATTGAGGAGTCCATGTGGCCTTTAATTCAAGATATGGGTCCTATACCATTATAAGAAAAACAACCCCAAATGTTAATTTTTGCACCACCATGCTTTATGGTCCTCATGACAAATTTCGGATCGTATTCCTTGTTATTTGATCTTCTTACATATATTCTGGTGCCAGGATTACCAAAAAGAACAACTTTGGATTCATCTGCTACAGAATATTGCGCCATTTCGAGTTTCAGGCTTTTGTTCAAAGTTTTTGTAATTTGCAATAACCGTGGGAGAACATCCTACAATATTTTGAATATATCTGTAAGATTTTCTTTCTGAGAGAAGTTATTTTATTAATTTTCTGGTGGCTGGAGAGCAATGTTTTCCATGACCCATTTTTTATTATATTTATTTATTTATATTAATTTTTATTAAAAAATTGAATGAAAACACTACTTGTTTCAATTTATAGCCAAAAAGTTATTGCCTTTTGGCAATTTTTTAATTATTTATGAATTTACACACGCTTGCTACTATTAATTTGTACAAAAAAAAACTGGCGTGGTTCACAAGAAATAACTGTAACTTCTAAAAATGCTAAGAAGGAGACAAGTATATTTCTGATCATTATGGTAGGGATGCCCTTTACATAGATAATACTTGATTTCTTAACAGAACGACAGTGCAGTAACGAAAAGTTAAATTGATGTTGCAGCGCTACTGTTATATTTCACACAGCAGGCAGACTTTGAAAAAATACACTGAGCGCCATAAGTGAGTCAACACTTTTGTTCTCAAGTATAAAACAGTTTTGTTCTTAAGTATAAAAAAAGTTTCTTTATCATGAATTGTTGCTTTTGTTTTAACATTTTATAAGTAATAAATAAACGTTTTTATTTTTGGAAATTTATTCGACAATTCTCATTTTCTCGCTATCCTAAGAAAATGAATTATTTCAGTGGCGTTTACTCACTTTTGGCGCTCACTGTAAGTCAAACGCGACCGAATATGAACTTCTCTTAGCAGCCAAAAGCTTCAAAGTAAACAAAGCTTACGAAACTACTGAGGTTATAAAATGCTCAAATTTAAGAGCGTCAAGAATACATTTGGGAATGTTTAAGGTGGTATGTTTCCTGTAATATAGAAAAAACTGGAGATTGAACGCAGGCCTTAGCATTCCGATCACTTTGCATGCACGAGTAGGAGAAAGATTCTTGAAAAACTAGAGAGTCTAGTTTAAAAAATCACATTCTTCTGGAAATAAAGTTCGGGATGCTAGCCGCTAGTAGTACCTAGTAATAATAGCGACAACTGTTACACTGAGGTCGCCGTGGAATAGTAGGTAGTATGTCGGCCTCGGTTCAAAGCCCAGGTCAGACATCTTCAACTCAACGAAATATGAAAAAATATTTTTTCGGCGACTTCCTGTAATCAGATTTCTGGCAAAAACTCTGATAGTAAATAAAATTGCCATGGAAAGTTTCTCAGGAATCTGTTGTTCGGAATCGACTTTAAACTGTAGGTCCCTCCACATATATGAATAAAAATTAACACACACAACATAAGTGGTGTGAGAAACTAGATCGTAATCTTGACTAAATGTACAACCCTTTATGAGCAATTATGTATGTTATGTATGTATGTATTACACTGAGGAGTAAGATCGAAAAAGTTGGGAGGGCAATCGGAATTCCGTGGAAATTGATATCAAATAAAGGAGTCACGTTGAAATTGCTCCTCAAATTCGGTTCTCTTACATGCCAGCGAAGTATGTATGTATTTGAGTGCAAAGGAGACGTAACAAACATGACGTAATAAACGTAACCGTATAAGGTACATTGGAACAAAGAGTGCCATTAGAATATAGAATAGTCTCACGGGAAGCACTTTTCTAATTAATCTTTAAATCGAGATGACAGTTAAGTATGAGCTATACAAAGGCAAGTTAATGGAGTGGATGAAAGGTAGGTGCGTTTGGAAATTCTAAGGAAACTGCAGGGGAAATCAAGTAACTCTGCGAAAGAAAGGTGGAGAGACAATACTACCGATACCAAGCATAGACGATGGCAACTGAAAGAGAAAATTGGTCTGCTAAGGTAACGATATACGAAGCTGCAAAAAAATTTTACAAATGTGGCATCAACTGCAGGGCATCGCCTGAAAATAAAAAAATGAAAACACACCGAGCAGCTATACGACGACAGCCGATACCCCGAAGCGATGATTATTGTTCTAAAGAAAGGAAAATAATACTTGAGAACAGTATGTAGTATATCTGAATATGCCAACCAGCAAAGTAACGAAGTAAATAAAGTTTGTGTCAAGAGAGAACAATAAAAGCCACACTATTTCTTGTTCGGATCTTCTTAGTAAACTTTTCTAAAAATTATTTTTTACTTCAAACCAATAATTTAACTCCTTAACTATCAACATGTATCGATAGCATTCATTCATATAGATGTGGTGTATGAACGTAATAACAATTAAAATTTTGTCAAATTAAAAGTCACGAATTCGAAATTATTTTATCTTCTCAAACAAATTGAACAACAAAACCTTTAAAAGAAAAAAGAAGAAGAAAAAAAATGCAATTATAACTTTAACCTCCAATAATGCCAAAAGTACTCGCGAAATAACACTCTAACGTTGCTATCGTCATAGACGTAGTCATCATCAAATGAACTAGAGGAGGAGGAAAAAGCAAAAACATTTTTCTAACGACAATTTTATTAAATCGACTTTGTTGTTTTAATTTTTTCTCTCTTAAATTAAGCGGTAATTTAACAAAAAAATAAAAAAAATTATAAAAATAAAATTGCAATTTGTTAATGTAGACGCCCCAATATTGACATAAAAAAAATATGAAAATAAAAAAAAAAAAATAACTGATAGCGTATAAACACATACCTGCGGTCTTAAACAATAACAGCCTAAGTCGAAAATGATTTATTTATTTATTAATTATAATATAATTATAAACTATATTTTAATTATATACGAGCTGAGTAACTTTGACCAAATGCTCGGTGTAGTGTCACAGACCAGAGTCTCTGGTAGGAATCGAACCCACGACCCACACGCTAATAGGCTAGCACACTACCCACTAGACTATCAGGGCACCCGAATATGATATTCCCGAGAAAAATCACTTCTTATTAACATTTATTGCACAATTAAAGAGATTTATACGATAATGAAAGTCTCATTTGTGGCATTTAAGCGCTTACTACAAACGGAATGGGGCTTCATTACGATTTAGGTAAACATGTTTTTTATTAATAACTTTTGAAAAATCGTTGTTAAAGGAATGGGAAGTTTAAGTTTCATTAATAACTCAAACTCATAACTCAAATTGAACTAAGTCGACTTAGGCTGTTATTGCTTGGGACCACAGATACCTAGTACCGTGCTCCCTCTACTATCCATATTTAATCAATCCACAACCTAAGTGGTGTGAGAAGCTTGGCCGTAATCTTGACTGAAGGATTGTAATGACCAATTATGACTGTATGTATGCATGTTATGTTATGTTATGTATGTAGTGGAAAATGAAAATACATGTACATACATGGTAGGACCGAGCTTCTCACACCGCTGATGTTGTGTGTGTTAATTTTGTGGCGGGACCTATAGTTTATAGTCGATTCCGAAAGATATATTTTTGAGAAACTTTTCATGACAATTATATTTACTCTCGAGAGTTTTTGCCAGAAATCTGTTGAGAGGAAGTCGCCGAAGAAATATTTTTTAATATTTCGTTCTGTTGGAGATGTCTGAACTGGGATTTGGATAGGTAATGTATCTCGAGGTATATCTGCCATACAGAAATTACTAGGAATAGATGATCGTCTTCTACTTTCAGGATCTGAATATTTTTAAATCAATTGATTTGTCCTTCACCATTATAACGTCATTGGGTCTGATTTTCCATGCAATGTGTTTGCAAATTTTCACAAAACTTTTCAGACTTTGGACTCCTTTAATAAAGGGTCCGCCAAATAACTTTTTTTTTGAATTTGCTTTAAAAAAAACTATTGAATATTTTCTCAAATTTCTTTTTTATTTGAAAGTACAATCCTTCCGGTTAATAATGGAAAATAATTTCATTCAAATGGCTGCCTCGGCTGGCTATGCAGTAGCCTACACGATCGGTCCAATTTTTAAGTACATTATCGATTGTGTGCAGCTGTATTTCACTAATGGCTTCACGAATATTGTCCTTTAAAGCGTCAAATGTCTCTGGCTTGTCGGTGTAACACTTATCTTTGACGGCACTCCACAAATAATAGTCCAACGGTGTCATATCGCAGCTCATAGGTGGCCAAACGACATCAGCTCTATGGCTGATAATGCAATCTTCAATAACAGGGCGCAAAGCATCGAGTGTAGCTTCGGCTGTGTGGCACGTAGCGCCGTCCTGATGAAACTAAATGTTGCCAATATCCTCCTCTTGAATTTTTGTGAACAAAAATTCGTTCAACATGGCTCGATAACGATTGCCATTGACTGTAACGGCCACTCCTTGCTCATTTTCGAAGAAAAATGGCCCAATTATGCCTCTGGACCAAAATACGTACCAAACAGTGACTCGTTTTGGGTGCGTCGGCTTTTCAATGTATGCGTGCGGGTTTTCTGTGCCCCAAATGCGACAATTTTGCTTGTTTACATACCCGCCAAAATCAAAATGACCAAAATCGGCATCTTCTGGCGTAGGCTACTGCATGGCCAGCCGAGGCAGCCATTTGAATGAAATTATTTTCCATTATTAACCGGAAGGATTGTACTTTCAAATAAAAAAAGAAATTTGAGAAAATATTCCCGTAGTTTTTTTTAAAGCATTTTCAAAAAAAAAGTTATTTGACGGACCCTTTATAAACTTAAAGGCTTGATATGTAATCGAATTCGAAAAGTCTTTACTACGTTTAGCCTTTCTATAAGTATCAGGCCTTTCAGAATAGAAAGTGTCTGTGAGATATCACATTATTTTCTTCAGAGAGATCTGTTACGTTCGACAGATCTTTTGATGGTATTATGTCTGGAATATAACATCATTTAAATGTCTTCTCTGGATGTAGCGCATTCGAGATTACCAACATAAATAAATCAGGCTGATGCGATGGCAAGGCTTGTGTCATATGGTTTGTGGCATATTCACATGCATCTGCGGCTTAACCCCACAAGAAAAAGTCTTATGATGTCAAACAAACAATCTTGGTGGCCAGTTCACAAAACGACCATGTATGCAGGATATCCAGTGTGACATGAGTTTTGTGCCACGTAAAGCAATCCTGTTGAAACCTCATATAGTTGGTGTCGAGGTCATCCAATTCATGCCCAATAAAATTAGTAACCATTGACCTGTAGTGCTTGACATGACAGTAATGGCATGGCCAACATCTTTAACAAAGAAATATGGACCGGCACTGCTCCCAGTTCAAAATCCACACTAAACTTTGACTTTTTCGGAATGCATTGGACGCTCTTGTAATTCATGTGGGTGGGTATCATCATAAAGTCGAAAACTTTGTTTATTCACTTACATACATATATCATTACAACCCTTCAGTCAGGATTACGACCTAGTTTCCCACACCACTTATGTTGTGCGTGTTAATTTTATACATGAGTGGTGGGACCTACAGTTTAAAGTTTGAGAAACTTTTCATGGCAATTTTATTTACTCTCAGAGTTTTTGCCAGAAATCTGCTGAGAGAAAGTCGCCGAAGAAATACTTTTTGTATTTTGTTTTAATGTCTGGCCTGGGGCTCGTACCCTGGCTTTACGTCTAATAAGCCAACACACTACCTACTAGACTACGGTATCCTATTCCTATTCCATTAAGAAATAGACCTCATCGCTTAAGATTTTGGATTTGAGTCTTAATTGGCCAATATTTCCTGGCGGATGACGTTGGTTAGGTCGTCATTGCATTTACTATAAGGCGATGAGATGAATTGAATAATCTGGACACCAACGACGTGAGGTTTCAATAGGACAGCGCTATATGTCACTCTACTCATGCCACATTGGTTATATGGCATAGATATACTTACCGTGGCATTAAATATTCAAATTTTCCATATTCAAATGGATAGTATCCAACAAAAGTCAATGGAAACTTTCTTTACCCCAATCACATATGCAGTGTAGGTTATGAAAACCGGTTGAGTGTTTACACACTCGTATACTCGTATGTGGTATCGGTAGTGAAAACAAATTTTGTAAATGAACAACAACAACAATAAAACCTAAAGCAAAATAAAGTAATTAAATTGTTGTGTACTTATTATTGTTGTTGTTATGGTTGTAAATATAACATTGATTCGATAAATGTAAAGGATTTAGAGAAAATAAAAAAAAAAGGATTCATTTTATAAAAATTACTAAAGAAGACTAATTCAAATGGAATAGAAAGACACTCAAAAAAAAAACAAACAAATGGATTAACAAACAACAACAGCAAAAGCAGCAATAGCAACAACAACAGCAACAATAAAAAAAATCACACAAAATATCTAAAAACGAATTCATGCATGTATCGCAAGCAATCAGTTCTACTATTTGTGTGCATACGTATGTATGTATGTTGCATGCCACAATTCACAGCCATAGAGATGCATACAAATGAATAAAAACAAACAACAAAAACAAACAACAAAAACAAAAAAAAAACGCAAACACAACAAAAATTGTTTGCAACATTTACAAAACGTTTCGCATTCTAGTTGCTGTATGTGATGGTATCCGCTGTTCATTAACTTTGAAATTGAAAAACGACCGAACAAATGGAAACACAAATCGAAGAGAAAATGAAAAATCAATGCAAACAATTCCTTACTTCTGTTTGTTATTCCCTTCTTTTTTATTTTTTTTTGTTGCCAATATTTCGAAAGTTGTAGACGACATTTAACATGAGCTACACTCAGTATATTTGTTGTCCAAATACATAGTAAGTATGTACATATGTATAGTAAATATAAAACAACATAAAAATCAAATTTGGCCAGATTTTGATGATCTGGACCAGAGATCAGCAATGAGTATTCAAAAAGATGGGTAGAATCGAATCATATTCATAATTTCTGATACTTATAGGCATTCATACTTATTTTAATATCATACTCATACTACTCATATTCAAAGTTTGAAGTACTCATCATATTCATACTGAACAACACGTATTATGTTGTTGACTTCGACTCTCCATAACCTAACATTTACAAGAATCACAAAATAAGTATGATTCGCATCACATTTGTCGGCATAACATTTTCTTTAACGGCGCCCCACGGAAAATAGTTCAACGGTGTCAAATCGTAGCTTCTTGGCTACCAATTGACATCACCATTTCGGCTAATTAAACGGCCATCAAACGTTTGACGTAATAAGTCGATTGTGGCATGAGATGTGTAGCAAGAATACCATGAAGAGCGGGTGCAAAAAAATCGGTTATCGTAGTGCGATAGGTGCTTCATTGGCCGTCATTTTGAAAGAAATATGGGCCAATTATGCCCCGCTCTAAAAGTCGCACCAAACGGTCAGTCGTAATGGGTGCATTGGCTTTTGGGTTTTCTGAGTCCCAAAAACGACAGTTTTGCTTATTAACGTACCCACCAATATGAAAATGAGCTTCATCCGAAACGATTACATTTTTTTTTTGGTAAAATCGACATCACGTGAGGTTTCTCGTTGGCCCATCTAGCGAAGTGAAAACGAAGCGGATGGTCGTGCGGCTTCAACTCTTGAACCAAACGAACTTTGTAAGGCGCCATGCCGAGATCTTTTCGCAAAATTCGACATAAACTGGTGCGTGAAATGTTGAATTCTTGACAACGATGATGAATCTTGATGATGTTGATTGGATTTTTACGCACACTCTCAACCACAGCTTCGTTATTTTCAGTTTCACGAATTTTACCAATATACTTGCGTATACCGGGCACTGTTGGTCCTTTTCTGCGACCAAATTTTGTACGATATTTTCATGCAATTTCCGACCAATTGCCTTTGTTTTAAAAATAAATTTCCAATAAATCCCAATGTTGCTCAAGAGTAAATCGATTCATTACGTTCAGTGGAGATAATATACTGAATTTTGTGACAGAATAGAATGATATACGGAAGTATTGCCAGATTCGAAATAACTGATGGCTTAAGTTAAAACCGATAGATGCCCCATCCAATATATTGAGTTGGTAGTGATGGTATACCAGCTTTGTTTTCATTGACTCTGCGATAATTCATTAAACAAATCTGAAATTCCTACCAGAGGAATACAAGTAACACTTTGTGAGTGTATAACAATGTTAGCACCCTACATACGTATTCATCGACCTTCAGATTTAGTGCAATAGTACAATGTTACAACAGTAAGCTCAAAGCGCTAATCACTGAGACGCTTGTCACCATGATGATGGCGTTATGTCCCATGTACATCTGAACAGCTGTCTGTTAATGCATATCATAGCAGGTGCTTCTATACAGAATTGTGTGGAGATATAATTAAAGCTCAATTTTGATCACCGTGTATTCAATTCGTGTATAAAATTTTCTGATTTGAACGTTGTTTGAGCCAAATTGAACAATACCTTATTATTTTATTAGCATTATCGTGTAGAAATGTTGAAATACTGCGATACTGCTAATACTAATCTATTTTCCTGCTCTCCACCTACCTAGGGTATCCCAAAAATATATCCTCCCAACCATTTTCACTGAAAAAATTCAAAATGCTGCTCGGTGACAACAAAGACAATTTCCTGCCCAGCACCTGATATTCACCCAAGTGTTTCCCTCTGGGATACATTAATTACGTTCCAAGTATGTGTTCCGACGACTCATTTTCATCATCACAGAAACTACATATTAGAGTAGAGGCGATGCCATTTCTGAACAAGTTTTCTTTGAGTCGGTAATGCGGTGTCAAAATACAGGTTATTACTAGATATACCAGTGCATGGCTGAAATCTTCTCCTGTTGTAATTATCTAACAGAAGTTTAGATATGTTTTGAAAAAAGTTTCTACTCCTCTCCACTAGGCTTTTCTGTGATTATACACTTTCTAACATAGTCCTCCATTTCAGAGAAATGGTCTGCCTTGGAAAAAGCAGACAGAGTTTTCCCAGGAATTGGGAATGTTTCAATCTGTGGCTCGCGAAGTAACTTGCTTAATTGGTCGTTTCAATTCTTTATTTACGATTACGACCTAGCTTCTCACACTGTCCATGTGATGTGTGTCAATTTTATTCATGAGTGGCGGGGCCTACGGTTTTAGATTTGGTGAGAGAAAATTGTCGAAAGAAATTTGTTTTTCATTTTTGATTTCATTGGAGATGTCTGAACTAGGATTTGAATCACGTGCTCGCTTCTAATAAGCCATAGCAGTACCTACTAGAATATGTTGACTTCCCGACTTCGAAATGTATGCAATTTCCACTCTATTATAGCCAAAAGCAGTATTTTTCACATTTAGGTTAGGATATCTCGAAAACCTATGGTCATTTTACAGTCGGATTATGATTTCGCGCTGCAAAAACCTTTAGGAGACTATAGACAGTCTGGTTTCTGGGTTAAGAATCGATTATCGGCCGGGGTTATTGACGGACTCCAGCAGATCTACAGACTGTATTTGTTTATTTTTGAAAGAGCGTAGGGTGTCAATTAATTTAACATTTTATGCTGCACGTAGAATTTTATAGAAAATGTCATCATACCTCTTCGTACCAAATCAATACGCGAATCCAAAGAAACTAGAAAACCGACTCATAAGCGACAATTTATACAATTTCGTATACATTTGTACAATAATAATAAGAATGACAATAATGAAGATGATGGAGATGACAATGATAATGATGATGATGATGGTGGTGGCGATGACAATTGCAAGGATGAGGATGATGATACAAATACATAAATATTTACATTTTTCTTCTGTTTTTTGTTTTAAGATTATGATGGTACTTTTGTGTATTGATTGTACTACGAAAGAGCCAATTACAACCAGCAGTCACTATTGCAAGGAACGTACGTACATACATACATAGCAGGCAGAAGCAGGATGAACCATCAAACCAACCAACCTACTGGTTTTTATTTTCTTTTTTTAATTTTTTTCTTTCCTTTCCTTTTAAAAGACAAAGAAAAATTGAAAAACGCTAGGCGCCATTAAGGCGTTGGTATTTTATGAATGAATGCAGAGATAGAAAAGACCCGGGCACAATAGTTCTAAAGTTTTCATTAAGAAATTACTTGTGTTGAGTGTATTTTTTTTCTTGGTTTCACAGTCGCTGACTGGCTGGTAATTAAAAATTTTTATTGAAATAATGCAAGAAATCCCTATAAAAATTAAAATTACTTTATTAATCGTTTCACTTAAAGTTGCTACCAGTGTTGCATTTAATGAGGCTTTTTCTTCTCATCATCATGTCTTCTTCTTATTCTTGCACAGCTGATCGTTATTGTCATTCCATGTTCTACTTGTTCTTCAGACCATAAAAGATGATTGGAATTATTTTCAATCCACAGATTCTTGTGGGTTTTTTCATTAATTTCTGAGTGACAATGCAATCGTAATTTGAGGTAAAAATCTTGATTGAATTTCATTCTTCATGATAATGAATGAATTTTGAATTCAATAGTTTACGTACATATATAGGTACGCAGGCAGGCAGGTAGGCAGGCATCTTGAATATTTAATAATAATAACCGTTTAATGTATGAAATTTAGATTTCAAATTATGTTGCAAGAAATGCTTATTTCGTAGACAGTAAGCCTTTATATTCATATTTGAATTCATTTGGTTTTCTTATTTGATTTTTTCAATTTCAGTTCATGTTTTATGAAAAGGTCATGGGAATATCCGCGCAACACTTGCAACAGTCGAATGTTTGCCGATGACTTGCTTTACACATCTGCCCAGCAATACATTGGGTTTCAATCATTTAGCATAACGCGAAAAGCATCCCGTGGTAGTAAGCTTCCTGTGTTATGCGATTAACACAGTTCGAGCCCCTTAAGTGAGTGGTGAATCTGGTCTTCAACTTGTTGTTGATAAGACATAAGGAAAATATAAGTGTTCCTTTCAATGACTAGACAAGACTCAATTTTCACTTATCTATGCAGCCATCCAAGGATTACAGGATTATAAAATATTCGAAAACCAAAACAGTAAATTTATATACATCATCTTTAAGGACATTGCAACCATCCCTAGGGATAAATAATGCTCTCTTTTCTATAGCTCTGTTTAAAAACCCACCAACTTCAACCATTATAATCATTGGAATTTGTCTCTTTTCGATACATCTCTATACAAAATATTTACAGCAGTGAGGGGTCATCATGGATCTGGAAAAAAAGAGATGCATTGAAGGATTGTCAGTCTTTCCTGTGACCTTGTACTGCTGTACGTATCTGTGAACCTTAGCTGCGATTTTAGCTAATTTTCGAACCATTAGCCAACAAATTAAAACTACAATGCGTGCTCGTTAAGTCCATGTATAACAAAGAGAGCGGATAACTTTAGCACTTTCACCGAGATCAGGTTTGAAGTCTTTTTAAGGCATGAGGAAAGATGTGTCGCATCTTGCCTTACATTAAACGCTTCTTATCTTAGACTTAAATAAAACCATGTGTGTGTGATATAACATCGAAATTTTATACTCGTTAGTAAGCCATATTGATGTCATTATGTGCGTAATATGGCATCATTTAAATGACTGCCACGGCTTTTTCTCAAGGCTGTGATGACCGCTGTAATTTGTAGCTGATTAGCATGCACTTACGACTTTAGATAATCCCATAAAAAAAAGTCCAAAGGAGTCAAATCTCACGACCTCGGTATCTTATTTTTTTATGAAAATTCTGCTCATATGCCAACTGCTTTAGAGTGCATTCAGCGAACACACAGCACTGTCTGTGCTTGGTAATCTTCATTTCCTGGGCCAGTTGAATTTTGTATGGGTGTAGACCGAAGTTGCCGTAGTCTAGTCTATCGGCTTATTAAATGTGAGGCCACGGTTCAAATCCCAGGTCAGATATCTCCAACAAAACGAAATACAAAAACATATGTCTTCGGCGACTTCCTCTCAAGCTCTGAGAGTAAATAGAATTACCATGAAATGTTTCTCAAAAATCTGTCGTTCGGAGTCGACTTTAAACTGTACGTCGCGCTACTCATGTATAAAATTAACGTACACAACAACAAGTGGTGTGAGAAGCTAGGTCGTAATCCTGACTGAAGGGTTGCAATGACCATTAATGTAGGTATGCATGTATGTATGTAGACCGAAGTCACATCATAAGATTCGCCTGTGATTAGCCTTGCGTATCATCGAAGTACATAGTAGGCGCGAATAGTCTGCTCGGCAGGATGATTATGGTGCCCGTAATATGACGAAGCATACGATATGTTGCCTGAAACAGAACACCAATTTTGGTAAAACAATTTTATTATTTCCAAGTGTTGTAGAATAATGTATCCATCCATAGGGAATTGGCAAAACAGACTGAATAAATGGCAACTAATTTGACAGACAAGTCGTTATCACTGTTAGAAGATAGTTTCCTTAGAAGAAGCAGCTCCATCTTATCTTCTAATTATGTTTAAGCGTCGGGATTTTAAAATATTGTAAGAACTGTACTTTTCTCAGTCTGGAATGCGTTCAAATCACTTCATGAGAATAACTATAGGACCAGTCGGTTACAAGGTATCTCTTTATGAAAAGAAGGCGTCTACGGCACATACGTGATGACCGAAAGTATGTCTAACAACTGGCGTCCTAAGAGGATCTGTGTTTAGATCCACATTGTAGAATGCGATATACGATTGCATATTGGGACTTACACTCATCGACAGTACGGCGATTTTGAATTATTGACAATATCGCTTTGGATATCGCAGACAAAGGACTTGGCGTTCGGAAAGTGAAATGTTATGATGATATAGCGATTACTGGACAAGTTGGATTCGAATTGGGTGCATAGAAAATGAAGAGATACTGATGAATGCGTTCAGACTTTTCTGCGTGTATTGATTACCATGTAATAATTGCGGAGGATGGCAAACTCAGTTTAAACTTAGCAATATTTAGTGTTAACACGAAACAGATAAATCATGCACTTTGTGTGAAAAATATGGCTTCTGTCAATGATTGTGGACTCCGCCGCAAATGCGAAAATCCACTGTTTGTGGCAGATAACACAGGTTCATAAATGCTTTGCGTTAAGAGTCTTCTGTGCATACAATACAGTATCCGAAGAGCTAATTGCAATAAGAATATGGGGTTAGACGGTGTTAGATAATGTACTCAGCAGAGCTTAGCTGATATAACAGAAGAGCCCTAACAATGTATTTGAGAATGGCAAAAAAGGTGAGAGACGTCTCACAACGCCATGTACATCTTGTGTTAAAATGAAAATTACAATAAAAGACTGCGAACTTGGTCCTCACACAGGTTCTTTCCGAGTGAACTCGAAACAGCGGGACACGTAATTTTCTAGATCCACTAGAGAACATCGTGCACTAAAGGAGGTGCCGACCAATCGTTGAAACGATTCTATAAAGATGTGGAAATAGAGTGTCAAATAAAATGTTTGCCAATTGCTAACAATTCTGACAAAGAGTTTTCGATAGAGTATACAGAGGTCAGCAGCAGCTACACCTATAACAACTTTGATGGAAGTATCAGGTCAAACATATAGAATAATACTCAAACGGTGGTTAAAAACGTTACAAAGAAATCAGTTTCAAATTCGCTGTAGTCTAGTAGTGTGTTGGCTTACGTAAGGCCGCAGGTCAGACATCAAAAACGAAAATATGAAAAAATATTTCTTCGGCGATTTCCTCTCAGCAGATTTCTGGTAAAAACTCTGAGAGCAAATTAAGTTGCCATGTAAAGCTTTTCAAAAAACTTGTCATTCGGAGGCGACTTTAAACAGTATGTCCCGCCACTCAATTATAAAATTAACTCGCACAACATAAGTGGTGTGAGAAGCTAAGTCGTAATCCTGACTGAAGATTTTTAATGACCTATTATGTATGTTTGTATGTTCCTAGCAATAAACTTCATAATTATAGGAACTCTCCTAAGCAATGAGACAGATTTCTGCAGTAGGTTCACAAAAACTGATTTATTTAAATTAATTTCTTTTGAGTGTCTAGAAATGTGGTCAAAAGTTCGCCTGGATTTCTAAACTCAAAGTATTTCACATAGATTTTCTATTAATTTTTATGTTTCCCTTCCAGTCAATGTAGTTTGTTTTTATTTAAAGAGAAAATAGTTGCTGACAAGCAATAGATTCGTTGCCAAAATTTCTAAATTTCAATTGATTTCAACTGGACTTGTCTATAATTTATGGAAAAACTTTTTGCGCTTGTTTTACAACAAAAATAATGTTTTTTTATTCTTTCTTTTCTTTTGAAACTCTAAGTGCTGCAATAAAAAAGGTCAGTTTCGTTAATCGTTAAACGGTTTTCAATGTTGAAAACGTTGTTCAATGGCAATGTCCATTTCCAAACACAATTTATTATTCGTTATTAAAAATGTAACATTATTAAAAAAAATGAATTAAAAAAAAAAAAATTTTTAAAAGAATAGAAAACTACAAGATATTATAACTCCCACATGCTTGTGTGCCAGCGCCAGCTCATTGATAGTATTTTGTATTTGAAGAAATTTTAATCGTTGCCTTGCTGCTGCACTAAATCCGACTTCGACTCTGACTCCTCCAACTTCAAATGCAACACCAACACGTTGACATCCTTTTTTGAACATTATTTTGCAATTAACCTTTAACTGTACCATGTTTAACAAGATCTTTAACTTTTTTTCCTACTCCTCCTCCTCTTCCTCTTTCTATACTTATTCTTCTGTTATTTTTTTTTTTTTAATGCAAAAGAAATTATTTCCACTTGAAAGATATAAAACAGTAACAGCAACAATAGCAACAACAATGGCGATTACAATATCACAATAGCAATAACAAATGAAATCTTTAGGAATCTCTCCGCGAAAAAATTTGCTTCTTTTACTATTAAAAATTTACAAAAACAAAACGAATGATCAGCGGCAACAGCAACAGCAATAACAAGATGTTAAACATGAATGCCTCGAATGCAAACATCATGTTGCACTATGTAGCACACATAGTGCGGAATATATGCTTAAGTGAACAAAGATTTCCTTTCAAAAACATTTGTAAGCAAAGCAATGAACAAATGCTATGAGTCACGTTAGAAAGGAGTCGTAAAGCTTTACATTTTACCCTAAAAAGGGTTAAAAAGTTTGGTAGGAAGTTTCTAAATTTGTAGCTTTATTTCGTAGGAGCTTGTGCAAGCAAATAGTTGTAGGTTATTTGCCAAAAAAGACCAGGAGAGCCACACGAGAGAGAGAGAGACACGTAGGACAACAAATCTTCAAAGAAAATTGTGTGTAGAGGTGTATTTGAATTTATTGGTATTATTTATTTTAAATGTGCTAAATAGTAGCCGCAGTCTATTAAGTAGTGTGTTGGCTTATTAGACGTACGGCAACGTTTCAAATCCCAGGTCAGACATCTCCAACTAAACGAAATAAAAAAAAAATATTTCTTCGGTGACTTCCTCTGAGCAGATTTCTGGCAAAAACTCTGAGAATAAATAAAATTGCGGGGATCGACTTCAGCCTGTAGGTCCATCCCTCATGTGTAAAATTAACACACACAACATAAGTGGCGTGAGAAGCTAGGTCGTAATCCTGACTAAAGAGTTGACATCAAAAATACAATCTTCAACAGTAAAAAAAAGAATTTAATGTACACAGAAGGTAAAGATTTTTGTTGCATATTTAAGCGAAACATATACTTTTGGTATCTCGTTTTATTACCACGAATAATCCTTCTTTGGTTAGTGCGATCTCTAAGCTATATTCGCACCTGATCTCTATCATGAGAAGTCGCCCTAGTCTAGTAGGTAGTGTGTTAGCTTATTAGACGTAAAGCCAGGATTCAAACCCCAGGCCAGACATCAAAACAAAAATACAAAAATTATTTCTTCGGCGACTTCCTCTCAGCAGATTTCTGGCAAAAATTCTGCGAGTAAACAAAAAAATTGCCATGAAAAGTTTCTCAAAGAAAAAATCTGTCGTTCGGAGTCGACTTTAAATTGTAGGTCCAGCCACTCATGTATAAAATTAATGCACACAACATAAGTGGTGTGAAAAACTAGGTCGTAATCCCGACTGAAGGGTTGTAATGACTAATATGTATGATCTCTACCGTGCTCACATATTGGCCTAGTGATGGAAATAAAATATCTGGGACGAAATATATTTGGTTGCAGTAAAAAAAAAGAATTCCCTAAGAAGAATGAAGAATGTTGTTACTATACGGTCTTCCATCTGCGGCTTCCGAACTGTTGGCAAGGGTCATCTTTTTAAGCTGTTTTGCCAAATCACCATGAACGATCTTTGACAACGACGTGTGATTGCTGAATGGACTCTAATTTTCATTGAAGAAACATCTTCAGTGATGATGCCCATTCCTGGATAAGTGGAAACGGGAACAAACAAAACTATCGAAGAGATTCAAGAACATCTTAAGTATTTTGAAAAGGTCACTGTTTGCTGAACGGCGTTGAGACTCCATCACTGTCAACGGGAAGCACTATAGGTCTATTACCCACTTATTTTGGCCTGAAAAAGATGATATTAATACCAATCATATGTGAGAACAGGCCTACATGACGCACACCTATTAGAATGTTACGTTGAATATTCTGCACGAGCGATAAGAGGACAGAGGCATCTCACGTGGAGGAGATGTTAACCACCATGTCGTGCGATTTGAACTCGTTAGAAATTTTTTCCGTGGGGTATTCTTAAGTCGCATGTGTATGGGAATAAGCCATCATGCCATCGATGAAATTCAGCCTGTTTTTGCGCCAGAGTCATTTGACTTTTCGCTCTGTCCAAAGAAGTCGTGACGGACAATTGAAGGCCTTTCCAAAGAATAAAAATTTCAATAATAGTAAATAAGATTTCTTTTTAATTAAAAGATAGAAAGCGTTTGAAAAGAGACTCAAGTATTATATACAATTATCATTTTTTTTTTAGCTTAAATTGGTTGGTTGCATCGCAAATATTGCTTTACGAAGATCGAAAGTTGCCGATAGTTTCCTTCATTCAAAATTACTTAAAAACTATTGCTGGCTTAATTGTCTCCAATACTCAAGGAGATGGAAAATGTTATGTGTTAGTGACACATGCCATTAGAGATCATTCAGCTTGCCCCACAGACGTTATCTAAACTTTCATATTCGAAGCATGATTCACAAAGAAATACTGTTGGGCTCGCATTGTGTTTGTTTATTTTCTTCTCATATGGCTATATGTGACCGTATTCGTACGGAAGTATGGATTTTATGTAAAGTAAGCCTACATGGCATGGATATGCCATATTGAGTATGTTGTGACTTGGAATTAATATAATAAAATTTTTAAATAATGAATAATAAAAATTTAGATACATCGATACTACATCGATGAGCCTCAAAGGATCAAAGGAATATAATTAAAACCCCAACCTTACATTTTGAAATTCAGATAGTAATGCCAATAAGACAACAGTTCAGCGAATTGAACGATATTTGGTGTTCTTTGGTCTATTCTTTGGTCCTTACAATTCTTCAGTTAGGATTAAGGACCTAGTTTATCACACCACTTATGTTGTGGGTGTTAATTTTATACATGAGTGGCGGGACTTAAAGTTTAAAGTCGCCTCCGAACGACAGGTTTTTGAGAAACTTTTCATAGAAATTTTATTTTAACTCTCATAGTTTTTGCCAGAAATCTGCTGAGTGACTTCCATTCACTTCCGAAGAAATATTGTTTTGGATATTTTCGTTTTGATGTCTACCCTGGTGTGGCCTTACGTCTAATAAGCCAACACACTATCTGCTAGACTACGGCGATTTCCTCATCCCTTAAAATTATCGCTTCAAATATAATACGATTTACAAAACGCAGGATATACCAATATTATCTGGCCAGAACGTCATTCGAGGACTCGGCTCTAAAGTGTTTAAATCGAAGATAGTATGGGATTGAAGGAGAAGCTGAATCAGCTCCGTATACAGAATAAGGTTATCCTCTGCTGGGTCTCAGTTCTCAGCCTTATTGCCTTCTTTATTGTAGTCTCCATAGTCTAATAGGGAGTGTGTTGGCTTATTAGACAAGAGCTTGTGAGCTCAAACCTTAACTTGATTTCGAAAAAAATATATTTTTTGGACACTTTCTCTCTCAGCACTATTTTAGCACAAATTCTAAGAGTAATATGCTGTTTCTGTAAGACAGCATGTAAGACAGACTTGTTTGTCTGTTTGCAACTCAATTTCGTTTGTCATTGTCGTTTGTCTTACAGAAACAGGCGCTAAATGGAATTGCTATTCAATGCTTCTTAGGTCTGTTGTTCACAGTCGACGGTTAACTCTAGGTCCTGCCGCTCATGGTTAAAATTAATGGACACACACACAATATGGGTTGTGACTAAAGGGTTGTATTGGTCAATTCATTAAAAATTAAAGGAAATAAATTAGCTTCACTATCATGAGTAAAGTATTCCGAAAAGGTTAGTTCAACTTATTTACTGCTAAGGACCAGCAAGGTATACCATCTAACCCAGAAATACGACTTTTGTCTTTTGAGGATAATCAACCTAGAAGAATAGACGTTTGAGATACTAATGGGTATAAAATTTCAATAATCTTTTCATGGTTGAAGTCGCCGTTGTGTTGGCTTAGTAGACATAAGGCCACGGTTCAAAATCCAGTTCAGACATCAAAACGAAAATATGAAAAAATATATGTCTTCGGTGACTTTCTCGGAGCAGATTTCTGAAAAAACTCTGAGGGTAAATAAAATTGCCGTGAAAAGTTTTTCGAAAATATGTCGTTCGGAGTAATGCATGTCTTATGCATGTAATCCCTTCAAGGTAGGACATATAAATCGGAGATCAGGATATTTTATACATAATATATGTAAAAGAGATGCGAGTTTTAAAGCGAAGTTCTTGATATCATTCTTGATATACCTTGTTAAGCGATTAACTACTAAAATTTGCCTTATGTTGCCTTCAAACTCCGATTAGCCAATGTTGTAAGTTTTATTAGTTGAATGTTGTTGTTGTTGTTGTATGCATGTCGTAAAAGTAACAACCATTTAATTTAAACATGAATGTTTCATGTGCATACGGGATCGTTTGTTCCAACATACCAGCCAACATCAACTACATCGACTACAAGACACATTTACGAACTTGACTAAAATAAATACAACAGCAACAAAAACAAAAAAACATTGAAAAGAAGAAAATCAGCAATACCTACAACTAAAGATCGTGTTAACTATGTTAAGATCTTGTGTTTTTGATAAGAATCTCTGTGTGTAGTTTATTCGGTCTATAAGCGCCAGTCTGTTATTTAGATTCTTATCATTTTATTGTGTAATACTTGTACAGCCCATTCGGGTCATTATCATTGATACAACCACTGTTATCGGTTGCTCTTCTTCTCTTCTCTACAGTTTCGTTTTGTGTGGTAGGTAGGTAAAGAAAGGGATAATCTTCCAGATTTCTTTCTTTTCTTTTCGTTTTTTTTACTTTTAGTGAAAATTCTGTACGCAATTGTAATAAAATCACGAGGAAAAAATTTAGTTCAGTAAGTGAACAGAAGCATGTTTAAGCAAAAACTGGTATGATCATCTACGTGCGATTAAGTATGAGAGTTTGATGATCAAAATAATGGAGTTTAAAAAACAATTTTGATAAATTCATTTAGGAAATGTGATTATGATTTCTATGTGATAAGAAATTCAAATGCAAAAATTGTTTACCAAGAATTCAATTTAGATTAGATCCGGAGTTGGAGTAACTCTTTTATTGTCGTAAAGTGGTTCCTTAGTACTGCGACCATATGATATATTGTACTTCCCTCATTCTTTATAGGCAGACGTTGGCACCTATCAGTGTTGAAAAATTCAGTACTTTTGTACTTTTTCCGTACTTTTTCATTTCAAAAATAAATTCCTATGTTACGCACCATCGACGTTTGACAAAATGTGGCTTTTACGTTTACTTACGTTTCGAATCAGATGTCTTTGTCTTGTATGTAAGGAACACGAATAAGTCGTTAGTTTTTCTTTTCCGTGTCGTATGTGTATTAAATATAAATAAATAACTATTCTAGTAGGTAGTGTGCTGACTTACTAGACCTGAGCCTACTGTTCAAACCCCATGACCCCATCGAAATGAAAAAAAAATACGTCTCCGGCGACTTCCTTCTGGAAAAAACTCTGAGATTAAATAAAATTGCCATAATAAAGTATCTCAAAAATCTGTCGTTCGGAGTCGGCTTTAAACTGTAGGTCCAGCCACTAATTTACATATAAAATTAACACACATATAAAATTAACACACACACAAATAAACGGTGAAGCGGGTCATAATCCTGATTGACGGTTGTAATGACCAATTAGTTATGTATGTATTTTTTTACAAAAATACCATTTGATGCAAAAAAGTACTCTTTAAGTTATAGTTCAGTACTATTTCAAAATTTTAATTTTGCAACACTGGTACCTACAGCCCCCCGGGGGCCGAATATCTTCGGCTTTTTACACACATAGGACACAAACATCCACAATGTTCGTTAGGTTAGGTTAGAGGACGTGTAGTTGTCAATTAAGACAAGTAAAGTACCCGGAGGTCGAATTGATCCATTGTACAAAGTCCTAGTTTCTCACACCACGTATATTGTGTGTGTTAATTTTATACATGAGTGGTGGGACCTATAGTTTAAAGTCGACTCCGAACGACAGATTTTTGAGAAACTTTTTCATGGTAATTTTTATTTACTCTCAAAGTTTTTGGCAGAAATCTACTGAGAGGAAGTCGCCGAAAAAATACTTTTTGTATTTTGTCTTTGATGCCTGGCCTGGGGCTCGAACCCAGGCTTTTACGTCTAATAAGCCAACACACTACCTACTAGACTACGGCGACTTCAAAAATCTTCGTTAAAACTGCGTAAAAACGCATTCAGTTCCTTGTTAGCTTCCATGTCGCGTTTTTTCAGGTTAGAATTATACACCCAAAGAAATATTACTGTAGGATTCACTAAAATTACATGAGATTCACAAGTAACAATCAGAAATTATTTCAATTTTTAGAACAATATTTGTCAAGTTAAATACGCTGTCTTTAAGGATTTAGCGCTGTACATGTATTCTATATTTTTCACTACATATACATATTATTAGGTTAATACGTACACTTGAACATATTACTAACAATTTTCCTTCGGGTTATACACATGCCCCTCACAAATACACTCACATTTTTATCATGTTCTCTTTGTGCTGAACGTCTGTTTATAGGGTGTCCCTGGAATCTAATAACGCCTTACATGTTTCGAGAATTCTCATGATCATTCTTATGGTCACAAAATCTATATATTAAGCTCGAGACAACATACATACATACATAATTGGCCATTACAACCCTTCAGTCAGGATTACGCCCTAGTTTCTCAGCTCGAGACAAATCCCATCTTTAATACGTGTACTCTGAGTCTACAGTGTCCTGCCAAAAACTCGATTATTAACCTCAGGTTGTAGGTTGATAGATTGATGAATCTCCTCTTATTATGATTTCCCAACAGAAGTTCTAAATGCCTTGGTTTGAGAAGTTTCGTTGTCTCTCTTTATCTCACCTTTCCAAAAAGCCGCCCACACTCCGCAGAAATATTCTGCCATCATCAACGTTGTGGCTGTTCACTTCGCATAAGCTCTTCTCATAGCGAAGAATTCTCCTAATAATGTGTATCCTTGCATGGTTATGTTTTATAGTCCAACATTGAATAGAATAGCTCCGCAACAACGTATGTTTTATGATCAATTACTTGAAACTGAAATGAAAGTCTTTTTTTCTTCCTTTTGTTGTTGGCCTTAAAATACCCTCAAACCACAATATGGCAAAGAGTTTATGAGACAGAAAAACAATAAAGATTTCTCAACATTTTATAGGCCATACAGGGTCAGCTACTGTGTTGTATTTCTTTTAGAACTTTGTTTGGTTTGCAGTTGCATTGTGTTCTGTCTGGTCTTTGGTCAGTCAGTCATATTAAAATACGAAATTTATGAGACTGGATGAGTTGTAATTGAAACTGTTGGATGATTAGGATTTACAAATTGTAACGAGGGCTACCACTTTTTCAAAGATATTTTACGATGACGTGTGTAACTGTCTGGAACAAATTTAGGTGCAACTTCTTTGTTGTAATTGCTGAACAGTAAGATTGTTTTTTTTCAACTTTAACTTCATTAAACAGCAGCTGATGTATGATGAATGGCATTAGTTTTACAGAAAAATAAACTGAAAAGCCTTTAAGAAATATAAGAAGGCAAACAAAAGGTATTTTGGCAAATGAAGACTTTAGTTTTCTGTAACTGAGTTTGAAATTGAATGACTTTAGCGTGTCCTTGTTTTCTAGAAATCCAATTTAGAGCCAAAGTAGTTGAGAAACATATCGAAATCAAGAGTGTTAAAAGGAAAGAAAGACAAGCTGCCATTGATAGACAAACTTTAAACTAAAAATAGCACATAACAATTGAAGGAGTCAGAATATCGTTAAAACAAGTTTGCAGTTTATTTAAGCTCTAAGACTCTTAAAGAGACTCTCGCTGCATTTTCCAAAGTAAATAAATATTTTGAAGTTCATTTCAATTCCACGTTTTTAAAAAAGATACTAAGTGCCTGAACGTACGGGTTATGGGGTAGGGTTTAGTATGAG
The DNA here is from genome assembly GCA_932273835.1 of Sarcophaga variegata. NCBI lineage: Eukaryota > Metazoa > Arthropoda > Insecta > Diptera > Sarcophagidae > Sarcophaga > Sarcophaga variegata. The sequence goes on from OW026359.1 coordinate 40,964,601, forward strand.
GGTGATAGGGGGTAGAATATATAAATTTAGGCAACAAACCTTTTGGTATATATATGTGTGTCTATATATTAATAAGAAATATTATTTAGAGTTTTCTATTCATGTAGTTTCTATAAACGTTATAATGTATTTTATTTGTATTTGCATATAAGTTCACAATTTGTATGATTTGTACATTAGTTCACAATGTTTGGGTTTGAAGATATATAAGTTCACAATTTGTATATATATATTTTATAATTTATTAATAATTCAAATTTTATTATTTCAAATATTTATTCACTTTAGTGCACTCGCGTTGTTTGGTGTCGATCAAGAATCACTAATCAACTAACTAAATAGGATCAGAACAATCATGCAGGAGATGTTGATGAACGTGTGTATGATGATGTTGATGTGTGTTGGTGTTATTATTGTTATTGTTTGTAAAAGACTTTTGTGTTGTCCTATTGGAAGTCAGGGTTAGGGTTGTGTATTTGTTCACTCGTGTGAACAGTGCCTATATCTGGCAAAGGACAACGGGTAGAGCACTTTACATACACATATGTCAACTTGTGTTTACGATATTCAGTAAAAGAAGGTTAGACTCATAGACTGCGTTCAAGAGACAACTTGATGTAGCTGCCTGCGTAGACGTATTAGAAATATCCAGAAGCAAAGATATAACATAGTGCAGCTTCCTTTAAATTTTATATGATATCCCTATAATGACTGCTCCCGACCTATTGCCCTGACAAACATCAGGATGCCTATCGGTATCAACAAGGACATTTTTCTACTTAGGACCTGATATGCGCCCAGGTGTTTACTTATGAGATCAATTACAGGTTCTGAGAATGTGATCTAACAATTCATTTTCATCTTCACAGAGTCCACATCACCATTTTGATAAAGTGAACTTTGAAGTCGCCGTAGTCTAGCAGATAGTGTGTTAGCTTATTAGACGTAAAGCCAGGGTTCGAGCCCCAGGCCAGACATCAAAACAAAATACAAAGAGTATTTCTTCGGTGACTTTCTCTCTGCAGATTTCTGAGAGTAAATAAAATTGCCATAAGAAAATCTGTCGTTCGGAGTCGACTTTAAACTGTAGGTCCCGCCACTCATGTATAAAATTAACACACATAACATAAGTGGTGTGAAAAATTAGGTCGAAATCCTGACTGAAGGGTTGTAATGATCAATTATGTATGTATGTATGTATGTATGTATGAACATTGAGTCTACAAAAACCTTTAAAAAAACCATCCTCAATGTATTTCTGGACCGCCAAACGTATGACTCAAATCTCCTATTATTGTAGTTATCTAACAAAAGTTGAGATTGCCTGAAATCCATTTGCTATGAGAGGAGACTTTGTCTAATCACGTTGTTTCATGACTAACGTAGCGCTAAATGAAAAAAAGACAAAGAGTATGGCGAAATAATTATTCGAATTAGCCGGAAAGCTAAGGAAAATATAGATACCATACTAGGCCATACTACATATGTATGCAAAAATTAACAAGAAATTCTTAGAAACAACCAGAGCAAAACGTAAAATTGTGTAGTAAAGCTGACGTGAATCTTCTCTGGGCAATATTATCGTTGAAATGTTTCCAACGACGTTTGAATAGAGATCAACGCTTTCACCCACTGCCTTAATGACTGAATGAACGAAACCTGCAGTATGATTTCCCCGTTTACGAAGCTGAGTAAATCACTCGAAGTAACAAAGACTCTGTAATATTACATACATAGCTTACATTAGTGATTGTGATGATTTGGTTTTATTTTTTGTAAGAACAATACTCAGAAGGGGGAGTGCATTGTGATGGAAATAGGAAAATAGGCTATGAACAGGAAGACAGAGGGAGTAGCGTTTGTGGACATTAGATATGTACATGTAGATTTCAAACTTTTAGGGTCATTATGAGCAAACACATTGTCGTTGCCACTGCGTTTTATAAAACTTGTTTAATTTGACAAATGTTATCGAAATGTTATCAAAAGTTAACTTTATTTTATCATTAGGTTGTAATAACGAAAAACAGTTAAAGCTGACTTTAAAGTTCTCTTTAGCTAAAATTACCTTTACTAAACCCAACTTTAACGGCAAGTTGTAGTAATATTATTAATATTATAAGTGGCAGAAAAGACCTCAGTAGGTAGGGAGTTCCGCAGACTAATATTCCGGCTAAAGAACGAATTATGTCTGTAGTACAATGTGCGATCCCCTGGCCAATCGACCACAAACGGGTGTGCCCTGTGAAGAAGATCAAGAGCGACTAACTCATTTACACAAGCCATAAATATATATGAGGCAATTTTATTGTTGCGCTTGTGTGCAGCAATGCGTTTTTCGCGTGTTAAAATTAACCCTGTACATATGGCCCTGATAATTGACTGTAGGTCGGTTGTGAGAGTGTTATTCATATTAAGCCTTTACGTCTCAGTCGCTAAAGGGCTCGGTCTACCGTTAAAAGTATATGAATGGCAAATATCTGCAAAAGAGTAGGTTGTAATCCTGACTAAACGATTGTAATGACCAATTAAGTAAGTAATGTGTGCAAATAATAATTGTTATTCTTGATTTCATTATAAACGCCAAAATAATCTACATTTCATTATTAAAAACATACTCATACTCACTGTACTACTCCTTTAACAAAAGGAGACAGAAAATATTTTTTATCATCATCATCGTCCATTTGAATTTCACTTTAATTCGACCCAAATGAATGAATGTCTACTGGTCTGGTCTAAAAATTAGTCTCAAAAGGATATTTTAAAATAATTGTTAGCAATTTATTAGCACTTAAAAAGTGTGGAAAAATGAGAAAAAATCTTTCTATACAACAAACCCCTCCAAAACAACAATAAAATGCCAACATTTGTGAGTGAGTGTAACTTGTTAACAAAATGACTGACCATTTATAACAGAGAGAGAGAGAGAGAGAGAGAGGGATTTGTTGTTTAGTTAAATAAAATGCCCAACATTAGCTTCTAATGGCCTTAACGAATTTAGCTATTATTCTAGTCCTACTGTTTGTTTGTATCGTCTTGTGTCACTCTAACGTGATGACTGCAGGCGATTTAAGCGTCATTTTTTATTCAAGATTTGTAGAACAATTCTGACAAAAAGAAAAATTCAAGTTGATCCTACCCTCACATACATATATTTGTTTACGATTTCTTTTCTTTTTTTATTTATTTTGATAAGCATTTCGCATGGCACTCTGCTAAAGATATTGTATTTTGGAGAATACACAGTAAACCACAGTAATTTATGAATTACAACCGAAAATTTGAAAAATGAATGAAATGACAGTAACATAAAGCAAAACCATGGGGCGAAAGTCATTACAACGGTCTTACTTCCGTTCGAACAATGAGAATGCATTAGAAAGGCCCTTAAGATGTAACACTAAGGGCCATTACTCCAACTTGCCGTTAAAGTTGGGTTTAGTGAAAGGTAACTTTAGCTAAAGTTAACTTTAAAGTCACCTTTAACTTATTTTCGTGATTATAACCTAATGATAAAATAAAGCAATGTCGATAACATTGCTCAATTAAACCATTTTTTTAAAAGCAGTGGCAACGACGGGCTTCTTGTATTTACTCATTTTGTTTATATTTGAAGTTGTCATATTGAAAATATTAATATTATGGCAAGTTCAGACATATAAGTTACCGGTAGGATGATCCTCCCTTTAGCTTAACGCTCAATTCTCACTAATCGTCCACTTATAATAATGAAAAACAATTTATCTGCCCATTAAAATCCTGCGCTTAGTCAAAGGCAAGTTGTAATAATGGCCCTAAGAGGTGGATGAGTACTAGCATGATAAGAACGGTTTATACATACATAACATAATTGGTCATTACAACCCTTTAGTCGGGATTATGACCTAGTTTCTCACACCACTTATGTTGTGTGCGTTAATTTTGATGCACGAGTGGCGGGACCTACAGTTTAAAGTCGACTCCGAATGACAGATTTTTGAGAAACTTTTCACGGCAATTTTATTTACTGTCAGAATTTTTGCCAGAAATCTCCTGAGAGGAAGTCGCCGAAGAAATATTTTTTCATATTTCGTTTAGTTGGAGATGCCTGACCTGAGACTTGAACCGAAGCCTCACGTCTAATAAGCCACCACACTACCTACTATACCACGGCGGCTTCGAACTTGAGAACAGTTCACCTTACCTTTGTATTCCATTGTAATGCCAATAAACCATCACATGGGAACGTTACTCCAAAAAATCAAGAAAGTTGAATTCCCTATTTCAAGAGTAGACTTGGATTTGTTTATCACACTCGCCGTCTTTGCTAAACTGTCTTACATTGTCCCTGCTTTTGTTCATACTGTCAAGTTCTACATCTGTTTGCCTACTTCAGGTTCTAGTCTACGGCATTTCTTACGATGTCATTTGATGACCCTTTACAATCATGTATGTCTTGTTATTTCCGTGGCTCTGGGTTATTGATAGCAGCCTGTTGCTAGGTAGATAGATAATACTCTTGTCCAAAAACGTCTGCAATATTCTGCAAAAACAGAATTCATTTACACTTTTAGCTTCTGCACGATTGGAGTCTTCGGTTTAAAGCAGGGTGTACTTGACACTTTTGTTAAGAATATGATTTGCAAATAAAAAAAAAACTGGTCAACATCTCCTTCTTGCTTGTCTTTTACGGTTAGTAATTCATGGGATACTGAATACACTCAATAAGATTTTGATCTTCGCTACATCTGCCGGCCTTGTTATGTTCTCTAGACGTTTTATGATAACGCTATTGCTTGATATGCTTTGCCGCTGTCGCGGATCAATTTGCGCTTGCTGCATCACTCACTGTAATATTTTTAAATACAAAGTTTGCCAGAGGCCTTTATTTACTTAACTTACTTAAGTAGTCGTTATAATTCTTTAGTAAGGTGAACAACCTATCTTCTAACACCACCCATGTAGAATGAGTTAATTTTTAGCTACAAGTGGCGGGACCTATAATTTAACATCGATTCCGACCGACAAATTTGAGAAACTATGTCTAATGTCTAATTTTGTTCTCTCTGTACTGACAGAAAATCATCAAAAGAAATATTTTTCTTCATATTTCGATGTGTTCGAGATATCTGAACTGGTATTTGAACCAGGGGTTCTAGTTTAATAAGCCAACAAACTAAAACCATCAAAAATTAGATTCTCTTCCATTGTCCTCGAATGCAGAAAATCTAACGCTTGTGGAGACTATCGAGGATTCACAGGTCCTTGCTCATCTAAAATTAGTGTTTACCGTTTTATGTTATACGCTACTCCAGGTCTGATCTGATATCCACTGAGATCTGATATCCTGAGATTTTCTTTATGACCCTTACTATCGTCAGAAGTATTCATAAAAGCTGAATTCACTCTTTACCAACTGATAAATTAGCTCTTATTCTTATGTGATGGAAGTGAAGGAGATAGGTAAATTGGAAAAGGAGAAGAGATGGGAAAGGGATGATAAAGAAACGGAGGAAAAACTGATGGACCACAAAAACACAAGAGACCGCGACTACAACCTTGAAGCCCTAGCACTTCTCAACTACTTCAACCTATTTATGAATCTGTGGAGAGCCTTAATGTCGGTTTTCGACAAAGAGTCCAAACCTTCGAAGAACCCTCTGTGCTGGACAGTTACAGAGGAGGTGTTTGATAGTTTCCAAGAACTCCTCGTCGCAACGTACCCTACAATAGTCCAGCTGAGATCTGTTCCAAATCCTTGTCAGCGATCTAATTTCGCAGTACCCTGTACTGAAACCAATAACTAACCTCAGACTGGCCTTATCTAAGCACAGCAGCAAACCTGTTCTATCACTGCCTATAGTAGGCTATATACACTTAGACACATAACAACCCAAGGCCTCTGTTCTTCCTCCCTGACCCATCCAGGGGTGAGGCCGTAGAGGTGTCAGATTGGTCGATCAGGACCAACTATCAGATTGCCCTCAGAAAGTGAACCTAATCTAAAGGTGTGGTATATTACGAGCTCCAAAAACCTGGTGAAACCGTTTATACCGATCGCTACCGACAACAAATGATCAATGTAAACTGTGCATTGATCAAACAACGACCAGAATGAACCACAAGACACAGATAAGTCGGTTCAGAATACTATCAAATATTAACTTCTACCCCAGCCTTGGCTCCTTCCTAGTACTATTTGTTTTATTTATGTTTTATTCCTAAGAGGAGATCGAAAATTGGGTGACTAATTCGTTTATTACAAAAGACGAACACTTTTATTGACTTGGAATTCATAAATTGCCTGAAAGCTGGAAAAATTGATGGATGTGAAGCCAGCAATTGTCAATACTTTGAGTAAAATCGTCATTATTTTACTATTAAAAATTATCAACAAAAAAAAAACGTTCTCTTTATACCGCTAAATTGGTGTAGTAGGTAGTGTGTTGGCTTTTTAGACGTAAGTTTATGGTTCAAACCCCACGTCAGACAAATTCAACAAAACTAAATATGAAGAAAAAAATATTTCTTTGGCGACTTCCTCTCAGCAGTTTTCTGACAAAAACTCTGAGAAAAAATAAAGTTTGCCATGGAAAGTTTCTCAAAAATCTGCCACTCATGTAGAAAATTAACGCACACAACATAAGTGGTGCGAGAAACTTGGTCGTAATCCTGACTGAAGGGTTGTAATGACCAATTATGTATGTTATACCGGTATAACTGGTATTTATTACACTGTGCTTGAAGGGATGGTTTTAAAAGCGATTGTTCGTTGCCGAATCCCAAATAATATTTTTGTTTCCATTCAAAATTTCGTCATCGGATATCATGCAAAAATCTGTTGCTGATTTTTATATCATTCGCTCCATTTTTCGGTTTTATCTGCGAATGATTAACGAACAAATTGATTTTGAAGACCTCAACAAAAAATGTTTTTAGAGAGGAACGGAAAATTGAAGAAATATTCGGCAAACTGTATAAAGGACAAAGGAAACTTTGTTGTAAATTCAAATGATTTTTTTTTGAAAGACTTGTGGACTTACTCGCATATCCTTTCGAACTCGGGCAGCAGTTGTTGACTGTACTTCGCCAAGCTAAAGAAATTACTTGTCGGTGCGTCATTTAAAAGATTAGTTTTAAATTCTTCAATACTTTGTTACTGAATTTTATTGTACGAAAGGATATAAAATGAGATGTAAAACAATGTGTAGCATACAAAAAAATATGTTTTTTCTTGTAAAAGTGCCTGGAGTTATAGAGGCAGTATTACAAACAAATGTGTGGTTTGGACAGAATTAAACATTTAATTCGCCTAAATGCTGCAAAAGAGTTCTCAAACATATCGATTCCTTATCAATCCAGCATTATTTTAAGGATATCCCTGTGGCCATAATTGATCGAAATTAATGCAAAATTATTCCGTCGATAATGTCCACAAATAAGCAAAAAAATATCATTAAAATTGTTACAATTGTTGTTTGCTTTAGAAAGCAAACGAATTTGTTTCCATTTTTTTTTATTATTTTTTAGTTTTCGATACAAAAAACGATGGTGGAATAAATAATATTTTGGTTTTGCATATTTTGCAAAACGTTTCTTGATAATCCAATGGAGTCGAGTTTAGCGAAAGACCCAACCCAAGCCTGGAGACATGAAACATAAATTCTTCAATGTCTTGGCATTTTGTATGTCAAAGTGACAGGCTGTCAGATGGACGGACGTTTGAAGAGCGGCAGACAGACAGAAAGACACACACCTGCAATGTATATGTACATTTCTTAAAGTGTGAATTGCAAATGTACTGCTTGTCTGACTAGCTGCTGCTGTTGCAACAAAAGCAACAAACAATTGCATTGAAATGAAATAAAAATGGCTGACAAAAATTGAAAATTGTTTTGTGGTTTAATTTTCATTATTTTTATTAGTATTGGTGTTGTTGTTGTTGTTGTTATTGCCAAGCTGACTGACAGACTTGCGGTCGAAAAGGTTGTTGACGATGATGATGACAAAGACGATAATTGCATGGAATGGTATGGTGTGGCTTGGTATGGCATGGTATGGTATGGTATGGTGTGGCATGGCATGGTTAAATTAGGATGGTTGACTGGATACTTTACTCGCCTGAATGGCTTCCAAAGCCATTGCTGTTATTATTGTTGTTTGTATGTTTTCTGTGCATTTCAGTTTAGTTTTTGGTTTTTGGTGATGGCCAATTTCAATTTTACCACGAAACTGAAAATTTATAGTGACACCATAAAAGGAGCTGCTTGCAGGCGTGCATGTATTCATGCAACTTCTCATTCTCATACCCACAAACAAACACACTCGTACTCGCACCAGTGACAGACATGTTGTTGACAAATGCAAAAACAATAAAAAAAATAAAAATAAAACAACACCTTCACTCTTACCTGTGCTAAATATAAATGCATACTCTTAAGGAGCGATTGTAATTTTAATCATCAAAGGATCTTCAAAATTAAACTCACCATATACGGGGCTTACAAATTAGTTTGATCAACCAAATTAGCATTTGAAAATGTTCGAAATCTCGTTTATTCGTTTAATTCTGTTTAAAATTTATTTAACCGCCATCACTTTTAAGCTGCAGAACATTAAATGAAACTGAAAGAATTTTCGCATTCTATTCCAAGTATTGCTGGCTTGCAAGAATCTCTCAATAGTCGTATGCAATTATTAGCAAACATTTGTCAAAGTCCAGCAACTGCAAACACTTTGTTCGCATTCGCATCTTTGATTCGTTTTGGCCACCTTTGATGAAATTCCACAAGGAAAACATCAACAAAGAATAGCCCAAGTGAAGCGCTTCTGTGCTTTGGGAAACCTTGAAAAATCTTCAGCGATTTGTCGACACTTAATCTTCGCCAGCAATTTCTGCTTCCTTTACTTCTGTAAGTGTAAACATGTCATTTAAGATGGAAAACGATAATAATGACAACGACAACATCAACGGCAGACGCATCGTTTTTAAATGTCGTTTTCAAAAATCTAAAATTCGATTCATCATCATTAGGGCGCCGCTGGCAGGCAAACTCGCAAGATTATCGCCACGAAAAAAAAAACGAAAGACAGAAATGTTTAGATTTCTTTTATGCTACTCATGGCAGTTGTTTGTGTATTTTTTTACAATTTTTTTTCATTTTATTTTTGTAGTTATTGTTGTATGTAAACGGTCACACCTCTTTTAATGACCTGGCGCCTTAATTACTTTGTTTCAGCGAACACTCGTATGGTTGTTCATCAGCTCATCTTATGCTGCCAACAACATGTTGTCAGTTGACAATACAGTGTTGCCAGATTTCTTTTCAAAGGAAATTACAATTTTTAAAAGAGTGTTCGATTTGAAGATTTGGTAGATCTAGACCTGATTATATCGATCGTGTGAGAATTACTCCTTAAGTTGTATGACTTTTCTTAAGTCGCATATGTACAATGGTCTTCAAAGCCAACATTACCCTTGTAATCGGTCACATTCAGCCTGATTTATACTCCAGAGTCATGGAAAATTTGACATTTTGGATGCGCTCCATCGTGTCGTGGCAGACATTTCAATGATGGTAACAATTGCTTTTTCATACAAATAAAAAATATCGATTATATCTTACATATGAATGAAATTTTAAGACTGATTTACCAGATGATTAGCAAAACTACTTAAACTTACTTAGGTGCCACAGTGCTTTAATTATACGATCTATTGATCTGCCTTCAATCTATATAGGGTCTCCCTCAAACCTATTTCTGGATTCATCCGGGTGTTTTCTTTGAGAATGAATAATGCTCTACAGGTTTCAATTATGTGTTCTGATGATTTTTTCTCATCACCATAGTATCCATATATTGGGACGATCTCCAATCTGAGCAAGCGTCATATGAGTCTACAGTGGGTTACAAAAAAGTTCGGTTACTACCCTCATGTTATTAATAAATGGGTTTTCTTACAGAAGTTTAAATTGCCTAAGAGTGTTTTCCTCTCTCTCGAAAGGATTCTATCCAATTCATGACAAAGATTCGGCACCAACAGCTTTCCTCTTCTCAAGCTAATACGGACCCTATATCCCCCATCTATCTGAATATATTTCTTCGGCGACTTCCTCTCAGCATATCTCTGGCAAAAACTCTGAGAGTAAATAAAAATTGCTATGAAAAGTTTCTCAAAAATCTGTCGTTCGGAGTCGACTTTAAACTGTAGGTCCGGCCGCAGTTAGCCAAACGTCCACGGAACGTACATTAGTTTCTAGAACACGAAAAGCAATGAAAACGCTTACCGAACCGTAATGTAATGTCGATAAGCATTTGCATTGCTTTTAATATGCTAAAAACGAACGTATGTTACATTACGTTCCATCGACGTTCATTACTGTCCCAGTCAGCTGTTTTTGTCTTGTATGTGAGGAACACAAATAAGCCGATAATTTCTCTAAAGTTAGATAAAGTTTCTTAAAAAGTAGGTCCCGCCACTCATGTATAAAATTAACGCACACAAAGTAAGTGGTGTGAGAAGTTAGGTCATAATCTTGATTGAAGGGTTATAATGACCACAATGTATGTACGTATTCGTTTACAAAAGGACCATTTGGTGCAAAAAAGTACTCTTTCACTTATTGTTCAGTACCATATCAAAATTTCAGTGTTGCAACACTGCTACTTGACTACGGCGACTTCAAGGTATAGAAGATAGAAATTGTTTATTTTTTTTGTTAAAATTTAGGATTTTTTGCTGCTGTCAAAATGATTCCATTCAAATGCTTTATATATGCTTCGTTTAGTTCCGTGACTTAGTAACATACCATTTACTTTTTCATAACGTCTGGTATCGCTGGTGGTGTATTATTTTGTCGGAACTCATTATGTTCACTGCTTAATATATGCAGTAGCAAATGACATTATTATTATTATTGTTGCTGTTGTAGTTGTAGTTGCCAATGTTATTACTGCTTTTAAATTCCAAAAAGATTTTTAGTTTCTTCGCACTCATGCGCTGCAGAGGACTGCACTCCATCCATACATTACATACAACCAGGTTCATCGTGAACGAAAAGTATTTAAACTTTTAATATTTATTCGTTCAATGTCTTAATGAATGTTTGTTTTCGATTGTTTTCTGTTTTTTCTCTTCTCTTCTTTTTTTCTTTGTCATTTACTTGCAACTTGCCAAACAAATGCAACTCACATACATAAATAGTCCATGTTGTACAATATAGAGTCACACACATTGTAGTCGGGTTTGTTATGAGTATTGTGTTGGGCCTGGCTAATGATTTTGTTAATACTTTATCTGTTGACGTTACGTTTGTCCGGCATGTCTGTGTTTACTGCCAACTTTACAATGTAATTATTATGGCCCTGCTCATGGATACATTTAAAGTTTTTCAGCATTAACATTTTGTGGCATGATGCATCATTTTGTTGCCATTTGTTGGTATTGTTGTTGTTGTGTAAGTAAGTATTAAAGTTTTTTAAATTTAAAGAAAAACGGAAGCTATAATGACTGACGATTATTACTCGGGTAGTTGTGACGCAAATTCAAAACAAAACAAATTTTTTTCTCAGTGTCTTTTGAAAAGAAACAACATAAAAATTGGTTACAATAATAGTAAATAATCAACCTGGCTCTATCCCGAGTTTATAATATTGAAATCTATTCTATTTTTTGTTTCATTATTTTCTTACGAAGGAGAGCAAAACGTAATAAAGAAGCTTGAATCGACACTATCTAAGATGAATAGTTCTCCTATCTTTACAAAATTTCTAATTGTGGTAAAAGAATGTGCAAAACCAATTTGGGTTAATTTTGATCGATTTCAAAACCTTTAAAAGCTATTGCATATCAGAAGATTTACTGATGATTTGAGCTAACATTTTTGTGGCAAATGTTACATGTTAGAGTATAAGTTATTGGAGACCAATGCCATAATTCTGCATTTAAGGTTATTGGGTTATCTTCTATATGCTGAGATAGGGCAACAGCAACGTAATGTCATTCGCCTAAGAAGCTCCTTCAAATCACTTATCTTTTGAAGAAGACAGTGTTGGACCATACGTGCTCAGTAAAAGAAGTAATCAAGTTATACTAAACGAAATATCAAAAAAAAATAGATATTATGATAGGTGAACATGAATTAATTTGATAAATAGATGGATGGGGAAATCAAAGCAAGGAAGAAGTCAATTGCAACCTGACGTATCTACTAGCGGGATTTAAGAGTTCGACAAAATGCTACCTCTATGGTATTCTTTCAATCATTGAAGATTCCATTTGGACATAAAATTCTGTTGAGGCTTAGAGCGTATCTTTATTATTTTAAATCACCTTTGCCCTGTAGATACACTGCAAAATCAGTTAAAGTAAGAGTTAATAAAGCAAAAAACGAACAGAAATAATTGTTATAAAAACAATATTAATTAATATACCTGCTTCGTTGTCAACACAAGCAGATGTCTCATTATTTTCTAGTGAAGACGAGTATACTCGACATAAACAAAGTAAAATGTTTCTGCCCGTTTCGAACGTTGTGTGATTGTTTTGTTTTTAGAAAAAATACAAATATTTTTATAAATATAAACACTAAATATAAATTTTTTAAAATATAGAATTTGTAATGGAACTTTCCAAAATTTTTTATTTCCGCTTAATACAATACAAGTATTCAAATTAACGAACGTTTTAAAAGATTCGTTAAATAATAATACGAAAACGATTTTTCTTCAAGACAAGTATGCTCGACATTATTAGAAAATTTCCATTTCTCTCTAACGAGTACATATATATATATATCGAAGTAAACCGAAAGAGTTTTAAAATATCGGAAGCTGCATTCCTTCTGATTCGTTAAAAATTTATCGGTCGCTAAAACCATCTAGAATTCGCCAGAAATATTATTCTTATTGATTTATTACAACACAATTAGAAATTATATTTTATTGGATCTCACATTAAGAGCTTCCTATCTTTAGTTTGTAAAAAAAAAACAATGTGTATGTGAGATATCATTTTGAAAAACCTATTAATGTCATTATGGGTGGAATACAAGATCTTACAAATGTCCGCTATAGCTTCTCTCGGAAAAGTGCGTTTGAAATGTCCAATATTCCATAACTCTGGCACATAAATCACTCTGAATTTGGTCGAAGGCATGGGTTATTCTGGTTTTGAGAACCGCTGTGGTTTGTGGCTTATTAGCATTCATCTGCGACTTAAAAACCCCACAAGAAAAAAATCTATCGGGGTTAAATTGCACTATCACGGTGGCCAGTGCACATCAGCTCCATGTGAGATGACCATGCCCTCAAATCTCTTGTGCAGAATATCCAGCTGTGAAGCAGATAGCGCTGTCACATGTATCCAGTGTTCGGGTCATCTAATTCAGGCCAAATGAAGTTTGTAATTTGCTGGACATATAGCGCTCGTTGTTGACAGTGAATGACGTTTTCAAAGATATATGGACTCCTGACGCCACCAGCCCAAGATGAACACAAACGATGACTTTTTCGGAATTCATTTTGGATTGCATGTGGATTCGTATCGTGTCAAAATCGACAATTTTGTTTATTCACGTACCCATTCACTTAGAAATAGGCCTTTTCGCTAAAAATGAATTGCCAACTGGTTTAGTACCCAATCCGCAAACACACCGCGTTATCTATGATAGTTTACCTTCAGTTCCTGGGCTACATTTTGTACGAGTACAGGCTCAAAGTTATGGTCTGCGAAAGAATGAATACTAGTGATTATCGCAAAAACGATTGCATCAGCTTACTCTGCACACTCTCACGGACAGTGGCGATGTTTTCTGCTGATCTTGCGTTTGGTCGGTGTACGGGTGTTGGACGATCGTTTACTTAAGCAGTGGATGCCACTGGGAATAGTTTACTCTTTAGTTACTCTTTACTCTTTCGTTAACTGTGCTAAAAGCGCGGTGCGTTGCCGGAATTGACTACCCATTTTGATAATACAATATTTTATCTGCACGTGTTGTCGAATGTTATATTATTTGTTCATGGTTAATTGGCAAAATAAACTCATTAAATGACAATTAATTTGGCAGAATGGCTTCAACAAGATGGCCGTTATCAACTGTCAGAGTTCGAATGTTTCTGTTGGAAGAGGTAGGGCCATTATTACAACTTGCCGTTAAAGTTGGATTTAGTTAAAGGTAACTTTGCCTAAAGTGATCTTTAAATTTACCTTTAACTTATTTTTACTATTACAACCTAATGAAAAATAAAGTTAACTTTTTCAAAAATATGAGCAATGTCGATAAGATTAGTCAATTAAACAAGTTTTTTTAAACGCAGTGGCAACGACGTGCTTCGTTTTTTTTTTTGTTGTGGTTGCTCATTTTGAACTTGCCATATTATATATTATTTTCAATATGACAAAAAATAAAGTTAACTTTAAAAGTTACCGGTAGGATGATCCTCCATTTAGTTTAAAGCTCACTTCTATCATATTGTCAACTTATAATAATGAAAAACAATTTATCTGCCCGTTAAAGTACTCCCTCTAGTTAACGGCAAGTTGTAATAATGGCCCTTATTATAATTACCAGCTGAGTAACAAAAATTTTACCCTCGATCTAGTGTAACCTACAAGAGTTTCTAATAGGAATCGAACCTATTTACCTCACACTAATAGACTAAAAGCTTGTGGTGAATTATTCAAAATGTTTTCCTTTAAACAGACAAAGAAATCTTTGTTTCGTAATGAAAATTTTCATTTCATTGTTTATTTTCTCTTTTTTTCTATATTTTTTACATTTGAAAGAAAAAAAATGAAAAAAATATTACTGACGACTCTAAAGTTGAGAAATTTTTTGCAAAATCATTTTCAAATTAATGCCATGACAGGCAATAATGCCGGTATTTAATTAAACAAATAATATAAATTAAAAATATTTAAAGACGGAGTAATTTAACTCATTAGAAAATTAATTAAAAAAACTAAAGTTTTAATTTATTTTTTTTTTTTTAATATGAATTCTCTTTAGGGAGTTCATCAAAAAAATAAACGCTAGCATTCAAGCAAATATTTTTTAAATCATTTCTTATGAAAAAAGAATTAACAAACCTAGTAAAATTTTAAAAAGCAAATGAAATATAAGTTGTTTTGTGTAAATGTTGCCCGTACGACATAGCTACGTCGGTGAGCTTCAATTCTTTACGCAACTATTTGAAATAATTCACAGTTGCAGTACTAACGTCATGCTGTTCTTTCATAGCTTCTAAGCTGAAGTGAATAACTGTAAATTAACTGTTACGAGTATGCGAGGAACTTTCGTGATGGTATAATAAGTACTTACTTACTTAGTTGGTCATTACAATCCTCGGAATTCGGAAGTCGGAATTACAACCTATTGGGTTGTTCGAAAAATAATTTGGTTTTTTTTCGTGGAAATAAAAAACAGTTTTCGTACGATATCAATCAAGTGATCATAAACTGTCGAATTTGATAAATTCAACCTCAATCCAATCTCCCGTGTTATTATTCGCCGGTTCGCATCAAATAATCCTTTTTTTGCGTCTTTATCAGCTTCAACCGGTCTTCCCGCACGTGATGCATCTTCGACATCAAAATTGCCGGATCGAAATTTAACGAACCATTTCTGGCACTGGCTTACTGTCAACTCATCTTCTCCATACACATCGGCTAATTTCTTTCTAGATTGAGCAGCATTTTTAACCTTTCTGTAGTAAAACAGTAAGATATGTCGCAAATGCTGCTTATCGCTCTCCATATTTAAAAGGGCACCAACCAAAAACTACTGAGTAGAATTAATTGGAATTAAGTGTGAAGTTGTGTGCAAAAAAATACAATTAAATCCGCTGTCGGGATAAAACGAAATGGCTTTCCGAATAACCCAATAGCTTCTCAATTCATCCTCCAACAGAAAGATTCGAATTATGGAAGGTTTAACCTTATCACACCTAGGGCCATTATTACAACTTGCCGTTAACTAAAGGGAGATTTTAATGGGCAGATAAATTGGTTTTCATTATTATGAGTATCCAATAAGATAGAAGTGATCGTTAATCCTATCATCCCACCTTTAACATTTAAAGGTCACTTTATGTTTGAACTTGCCATATTATATATTATTTTCAATATGGCAACTTCAAATTTAAACAAAATGAGCATGTACAACAAAAAGAAAACGAAGCCCGCGGTTGCCACTGCGTTTCATTTAAACTTGTTTAATTTCACAGTGTTATCGACATTGCACTGCCATATATTTGAAAATTTTTATCTATAAGTTGTAATAACGAAAATAAGTTAAAGGTAACTTTCCAGTTTCCTTTAGCTAAAGGTATCTTTAACTAACCCCAAGTTTAACGAGAAGTTGTAATAATGGCCCTCAGTGTTTAGAGTGATTACGAGAACCTTGCGTTACTTTAAATACTAATCAGCGTACACTTGAGTAGTGAACACACTCTGATAAATCACTGCAAAAAAAAAACTTCAGCAGCTTTCCTTCAGCTTCTGTACGCTTTATGTTTTGCAGACGGGTAGTCATACATGATGAATTGAAATTTTAAGTTGGCCGCCTTTAAATTCACTAGCTCCCGGAATATTATGACGGACTTCCAAGCTGAACTATTGGATTTTATTTCCTCTTATTCTTCCGTAAATTTGTAACGGAAGCAGCTTCCTATGAATTGCTATTTCGAATTGCGTGCAATTAGCCATCTTTATGAGTAGCGTGAGAGCATAGTTAGCTAAGCAATGATCTTCTCGCATTACAGGCATGTACATACATTACCTTTAAACTTGGCCATTTAACTAGACTAGACGACTCGTGCGCAGACGTATGGCAATGCATAATAGGCATGCGAAGTGTAAATAATTTAATAAAAAAAACAAGTCTAGAGAAGATATTTTTTCTTTTCGATTTTACTCTAAGCTTTTGTAGGCTTAAAGTGCTTTTTAATGGTTAACAGTGGAAATTGTTAATAATAAATCATCTTTTGTGTGTGTGCTGTTCTTTTCTCTACTGATATGAATTTAAAGCTTAAGTATACAGTATAATTGCTTAAACTTAAGTTTGTTCTTAACAGCCAACATGCAATCCTAGCCAGGCAGACAAAGTAAACGACTGACGTTTCCATAATTATGACACACGAAGATTATTCCGAAGCCATTAAATAATGCAATCATGGCTACTGTTTAGAATGTGTCTGAAAACAGAATCTTGAATTTTAATTTTTTATTTTTTTATTAAAAATTAATAAAGTTTTCTTGAAATTTCTATTAATTTAATCGTTTATGTGCATAAAAAGACTTTCGATGGCTTAGACATGTAAATTGGTATTGATTGCCAAGTGGAGAAATTCATTTAAAGCCTTTAGAATTTCACTAAAAACACGCAGACATTTTATTTGATTAGACACTCTACTATTGGATGTGTGGTATGTTATGACATGTTATTCCATATCAACTTAACCTCAATGCCAAGAGTGTGTTTTTTCAGAATGAGATTTTTAAAAACATGTTTACTGCCAAAAAAAAAAAAAAGAGAACCCTGAAAATGGAAGGGTCTCTCAGTTGGAAGTGTAATACTGTGAGTTGTTTTTTTTTGTCTTGGGCCGAAGGTGGGAATCTTCGAAAGACACTTTTGTTCCAACAAAAGGGTGCAAGATTCGCCATCACTGGTGCCTACGTACTAAACCCAACCCCTACATTCTTCAACCACTCTCCCCCCGCGGGACTGCCGTAAGGTATTACTTCGCAGAGGGCTGGTTAGCTTTAAAGATTTATCACGTTAACTCAAATTTCGCCTTCGTTCCTCCAACCTTCAGAGTTCCAGCATTACTTCAGCCATTTTCTTACCGTATTGGCTCCATAGAATCTTGGAATTCAACACCTCTTCCATAAGCCGGTTTCTTCCCAAACTCGTTTCTCCATGCCATCTAAATCTGGGGCAGCATACTGTGAGGTGTAGAGATGGAAGTAAAGTAGAAATACTTTTCGCACTTATCAGAGCGCCTATACCAGCCTATATATGCTGGCTGATCCGCTAAGAATGTAAAGAATTGTGCACCTTTGCAGAAAACTGCGCCAACGGAACGAGGATGCACAACTATAAAGAGGAGAGAATGTGAGAATTGGAAAAATAAAAGCGAATACCACTATGGTCGCTAACATATGTGCATGAAGTACGCGTATACACTTCGGGAACTGATTGCTGATTTCCTGAAAACATAAATGGCTGTCCGAAAGTACGAAATACAACAGAAATAAGATTTGAACACTTGGACGCTGTTACTATTAAATTAGAGATCTGCAGAGTCCTCAAGACGTCGAATGAAAGGTAATTAATTATGTAATCAAGAGATGGGTCGTACGCCAGTTGCGATGGCACAGAATAAAATCGGACTTGGTGACTTAATGTTTAGAATTTGGGTACTCTGCTAAATTTTGATAATCGGACACTGGTAGATCTAATGGTTGTCGAAAATGCCGAAAGAAAGGCCAGATATCCACTCAACTTATATTGCGAAAAAATTCAGACATCAAATCATATAATCTTTGATAAGATTTTTTAGGCGAAAGATTTCTTGAGATTGAGTGTTGTTGTCAGATGGCAGTAACTTGATTTTTAGCGCATAGAGGTGATGCTACTGTTAGGAAAAAAACTGGTATACAGTGAACCAGCCACCGAAGCGTTACGAGTATCATAAGAAATGCTCACAGCCCTTACGGTATTAACACCGGGTTGAGAAAGAGCGTCTAAAGTAAATGCAGTGAAATATTTTGGTGCGATTGAGGCGGTTTTCATTGATATCAATCCGGAATTACCAATTATAATTATTGTCTGAATTTTTAACTTCAATATGACTAAAAAGTGATTGTACATGACGCATAGCATATGAAGGCAAATCAATTTGTAGTCACCAGCTATAACAATTCAAATATTTAGAAAATCCTAAAAAATCAGGGCATTCATCACTGAGGTTATTGTTCTAATATTTCTAATATAAAATGGCGTAATGCACCTTTATAAAGACTCCGTTGAGTTTTACACTGAAACTGTAGAAGGCGGAATTTTTTCTGAGACGGTAGGTATAGCTTGCTCCAAAAATTTCCAGGAAGTTTGTCCCACCTATACATCCTGCAGTAAGGTTTATTTAGGATAAAAATACCTCTGGAAAGGATAAAAGCATGTGTTCTAATAATCAGGCGCCTGTCAGAACACTGCGTTATTTAACACCAAGACGGTTTAGTTCTAAGTAACTGTAATTGTTGGCTTATTAGACGTGAGGCTTCGGTTGAAAATCCAGGTCAGGCATCTCCAACTGAACGAAATTTGAAAAAATATTTCTTCGGTGACATCCTCTCAGCAGATTTCTGGCAAAAACTCTGGGAGAAAAATAAAATTGCCATGAAAAGTCTTTCAAAAATCTGTTGTCCGGAGTCGACTTTAAGGTCCCGCCATTTATGTATGCAAATTAACGCACACAACATAAGTGGCGTGAGAAACTAGGTCGTAATCCTGAATGATGGGTTGTAATGACCAATTATGTATGTATGTATGTATGTATGGGTAATAATATCAAAAGAAAAGGTTCCGCTAGCTTACTTTCTGTGGTTAATGTACAAGTCAAACTAGTATCGTATAGGGGACTATAATATTCGGTTTTGACCAACTATGGGCTCACTTGATATTTGCTTTCATATTCTTTCCTAATGATTTAAAACACGCTAAATGATCATAATTTTTGGCTTTTATGATGATCGTCGATTTTTTGATTTGTTGCATTCCTTTTAACTCCATCTCTCCTTTGACCTTCTTTTAATTTGGCAAAGCTAGTAATTTTGTTAATAAGCAAGGCTACCAATTTGATCGTGCCAGAGAGCCTCTCTGTTTTCATAACGAATATGCAAATTTTCATATAAAATTAGGCGTTTAATGGGCAGCAATAACTGAATTAAAGAATCTCGATTTTTTTTTTGGTGCATTATAACTGTATTTCTATCGTTTTATTATCACGAACATGATGGACTGTTGTGTCTGATCAAATTGACCTTGAAATTTCTTTCTTTCTTTCCTTGCAGCCAAAGAGTAGCAGAAGTAAGAAATAAAAACCGAACAGAATTTTTATTGGCAATATCAACTAAGAAAAACACTAAAAAAAAACATTCGAAATTGTGAATCATTCGAAACAGAGGAATTTCAAATATTTTGAAATCCTTTAGTTTGTGGGTTTTTGTTTTGTTTTTTTTCTTTCTTTCAAATTGAAATAGTTTGTCTCTTTAGTTTTAAACAGAGGCGGCACAAGCATTTCATGTCGCTGATATTCATTTGGGAGAAATCCATCAAAACATTAAAATATTGCTGTGGCACACAAACAGACAGACAGCTGCCTGCTATCGGTTTATGGGTCGTCGCTTTTTGGCCTAATCATCACTGAACCAATGATTAAAACTACGCCACTAACAACAACAGCCACTTTCATTGTCATCGAAGTTATCGTAATGATTTGACAATGACCCTTTTTTCTTTATGCTGCTCTTTTGCTTGTGGCCCACAAATATTTGGAGAACCGCTATTTTTGCCTTAAAAAACTGATAAAATTTTGGCCAACAAATAAGCAAACAGTAGCCAGTTAATGTTGGTGATAAAACGCCGCTTTAGTTAACAAAAAAAAAACAAAACAAAAATTTTTGTTATGATTTAGAAAATTCCTTAATGTTGATGGCGGTACACTTTCAAAAGTTTTCGAAGGCCAAAATTAAAACAGAAACTAAAACAACGTCAATAACAAATTAAATGAATAAGAATTTGCTGACAAACTAATAAATTATGCTTAAATAATCCAAAATAAAAATTAATCGTTAATGCGAAAATTGTTCATAATTTTTAGGCATCTTATGGGAGAGAAACGATTTTTTTGGCAATAAAGTACCTTCAAGAAATAACTGCGGAAACCAACAAAATGCACATGTAGTTGAGAGTTTTCAACATTTTTTATAAGACTTCTAAAGAGGAATCTAGTAATGGAAGTTCAAAATTGTTGACATTAAATTGCACTGTTGGGACTGAAGGCAGTATTTTAACGTGCAGATAATTTCTTTATCGTTATTACAAGTGCACAATAAAGGTGAGAAGTGAGCGTTAAGTTACAGGGAAGATAGTCCTATCTGTAACATGTAAAGATGAGATGAGAAATTTGAACAGATGAGGAAGGAATGCGTAGCCTAATCCATGGATTTCATGGTACTGCACCTACATATGTATATGAACTCCTGTGCTGTGCTGGTGCAACAGAACTTTTTTCGACCAATTTCTGTCGCCTTTTTCCCAATCTTCATTGAGATAGTCAATGTGATTGATAGTGTATGCATTGCAAAAACTTTGTTGGCGGCACATTGATTTGAATGCTGTTTGCTGACTAACATGTTCCATGCATGGTGACTCAACAATGCAATTGTTGCTGCTGATTATCGATTGCGATTGTGGACAGAGCTTCTTCATACGCACTAAGTCAGGAGAGATGCTTGTAGTTACCACAATCTCATGTATCTTATGGTTTAGAGAGAACATAACTGGACATCCGAAAACTGGAGTGGTTTCCTGTTCGTAATAGCGAAATCCCTTTGTCATCAATAAAATTGATGGAGCAGATCACTGATATTATTTATTCGATTTAATTCGGGTTTCAGTGACGATCTTTTAATTTTCAATGTTTGTCAAACACTAACGGAATGTCGTAGCACGTTAAAGTTTTCGATGACAGAATCAGTGTTGCTCTTTCAGTTAGGAGGCGATAAAAAGTCTCCTACCTATTCAATAACCTTTCATATTCTACTGATGCCATCTGCAATTTTTGGACAAACAGAGAATTTTCAAATCTAATGGCTGTAGTAGCCACAAAATGAATTCAATTATATTATTACCTCAAATGATTCTTGTGGCAATTTATATTCAGAATGACCCGTAGTTGCGTTATACGATGTGATAAGCAAAGTTGAATTAAATTGAGGATCGTTAAGTTAAAAGTAGGTCTCTTATATGGCCCATTAAAAGGCATTCCGTTTTGCGAGGATTGACACTTTAACTCTACTATGAGCACCATTAACTCGTAAGTTTAAGGGTCTGTTGTGTCTCAAAGTGAGAGTTTGTGGATCAAAACCGAATAACGTACTGGCCGGATCATGCGCATAATCATAAACCTCGAAACCATATCTCTACCAACAGGCCCTTTACAATGATATTCCTCAATAATGGCGAAAGAATTCCGCCTTATGTTGGGTCTATATTTACTCTGTTTGCCATATGAGCCTCACCAATGGAGGACCTCACAACAGGTTCACTTAAAGTTTTCGTGTGGACCGAATTAATGAAAGTAATGCTTGTATGCACCAGAGTATCGCGTCTATACGAAGTAGAAATTAAAGAGAATAACGCACCTCTTTACATAGAGATGCATAGAATTTTTAATATGATGATGAGGGATGGTGATGATAGGAGGATCTCTCAGTTTGAGGTAATCCTCTTATCAATCGATGTGGATGAGACCAGCGCCATTACGATCCTTATCCACTTAAGCTATTGTGTTTTAAGAATTGCAAATATTTATTCATCAAGACTGTTCTATCTTATCTCCCTCAGATGTGTAGACTCAATGTATAGGTTGTTCCACAGACCCTTTGCCCTTTATCAGATCGGCAAAGATAATCTTGAACAGTGTTTAAAAATTCAGTACTTTTGTACATTTTTCAGTACTTTATCATTTCAAAAATACCGCAGTACTCCTACGAAGCTTTTAGTACTTTTTTATTAATACATATCTTATGTCGTGCGCTTTTCAACTATTAATGCATCTCGCAATACATTCAACGTAATGAGAAAGGTAGAATTAGGCTTTAGTCCCGATTAGCCAAACGTTCACGGAACATACATTAGTTTTTGGAACACGAAAATCAATGAAAACGATTGCCGAACCGTGATGTAATTTTGGTAAGCTAAAAACGAACGAATGTTACATTACGTTCCATCGACGTTTAATTAAATGGGGCTTTTACGTTTTATTACGTTCCGAATCAGCTGTTCATGTCTTGTATGTGAGGAACACGAATAAGTCGTTAGTTTTACTGTTCAACTTCCTGTTGGCAAAAACTCTGAGAGTAAATCAAAGTTGCCATGATAAAATTTCTCAAAAATCTGTCGTTCGTAGTCGACTTTAAACCGTAAGTCCCGCCACTCATGTATAGACTTAACAAACACAAAATAAGTGGTGTTAGAAGTTAGGTCATAATCCTGATTGAAGTAATATAATGATAATGAATTTTTTTACAAAAGTACCTTTTGGTGCAAAAAAGTACTCTTCCAGTACCATTTCAAAATTTCAATTTTTCAACACTGATCTTGTATAACTTTAATATGTCGTAATATTATTAGTATTATCGTTTCATATTAAAAAGAAAAAATTTGAAAATAAATTTCATTTTAAAGTATATACGTACGCCAGTTGAAGATATAAATGTTGTCGTTGTAATACACAATGAATCTCTTCATAATTTATATAACTTCTTGGGTTTTTAGAAATTCTCACAGATTTTAATTCACTTGGAATTGTACTTTAAGTATCATTTTGTGGTCTTTGGATCTGTTTGTTGCCAGCAAAAACAAACATGTTATCATTAAGCCCATTAACGCTACCCAAAAACAAAAGAGAAAATCTTATTTTCGCCTTTCATTTAGTATTTAAAGAAGAATTAAGAAAAAGAATTCTTTTTAATCTTTTGTTGCTTTTCTTTTCTTAATGGTTTCTTTTTATCTTTTTGCTTGACTTTCTCAGAAGATTATATTTTGGGAAATTCTTAATCCTTTCGTATGCAAGAAAAGAATGTTCATCCTTTAAAGACAGAGAGAAACAAGCAAACATGTAAACATTATTATGCCATAACAATAAACACCCTTCTTCGTATGCAACAAATATGTCAGTTAACAAATACTCGACACACTTGTCTACCTAACTACATACCTACCTACCATACATGCGATTACATTGTGGCAACATGTATGTAAATGTGGCTTTACAACTGTATTTAAGTCAATAAACTTCTTTACCACCTTTTTTTTGTTTGCTTCTGTTGTTTTTGTTCTTTTGCTGACAGTTTGTCTCAGGTTTTGTTGTTGGCTACCTTTCATTTCCCTTCCCAAAAAAATTTTAATGAAATTCTATCCTTTACGTCTGTTTTCACCTCCATGTGGTAGGAATTGTAAACACAAACAGATGAAAAATAAAACCGGAATATCTTGCCCTTCTCACCCATCCCTCCTCTTCCTTTATCATATCATTTTATACGAATGTCTACCATTGTCGGCATTATTTTCCTGTGAACGAAATCGCATACGTTTGTCTGCAATTACTGGCAAAATTTATGGCCCGCTTTATATCCTTCATTCCCATTTTTGTTTCATTTCTTTTTTTGGTTGTTTTCTTGCATTTCATTTCACCCTTAAAGTGCATTTTTTTAATGTGAAACGATTTCGAAAGGCGCTTGCAAAATTTCTTAAAGGGAGTTTTCAGGCCATGAGTAGCAGCAGTACATCTATAATTACGTCACCTTTAGTGTAAACAATAAGTACAACCCACTTTTTTCTCGTTCCAGCTACCGCTACAGTGTCCCGGCCACGGAACCTGTTCGTTATTTAATGGCTGGAAATATTTTGTTTTCGTTTTTTGTTTTCTCTTGAATTCTTCATTTGTGTGCCATTAAAGGGTGAAATTCAATTTTTATTTCGTATTCATTTGATGATGAAGTTAATAAATGAATTGAGAAAAATATGTATGAATGAATGTGTAGTATAAATGTACATACATATGTATGTATGTACATAGGATTATTAAAAACAAGAATTGAAAATTGTTTTGAAGCTGAATTTCGGTATTCTGTATTATATGAAAGCGATCAATGTAGACTTACCACGCCAAGTAGGAATCCTGGCAACACTATTGTGTTAAATTTGAATTCTACGAAACTCTGCAGAGTATCTTCAACACTGTTTAATGCCTACACAGCAATAGTAATGTAAATAAGATTTCATATTATAATCAAATTAACTTTATTTAGTTGGAGTGGCAAGCCTAATAAAATTTGAAGAGGTACATGCAGGCATAGCAAAACCCACAAAATTACGACTTCCTGCAAAACAACTCCTACAATTGTTATTTATCGTACAACTTATGAATTATGAAATAATTTGAAAGAAGAAAACTTTAATTATTGATAGATATACCCTGTAATCATGACTGAGAATCATGTACTGAGTTTAGAACAAATGCATCAATACTTAAAGAATTGTGTGCAGAAGATATTGTCGCGAAATGATAGTACTGCGACCATGCGATCTATTGTGATCTTAGATCACCTTTTATAGTAGTTTCTCAATAAGGCGTGATTTGCCTCAAACCCACTTGGCTTAGGGACAGGCTTTGCCTCTCTTTATCCTCATTTTCGTTTAGAATATTTTTAAAACATCCGCCTTACAGAAGGGATTTGGGTCCTATCAACTGAAGGTAAACTTTTCGCAATTTGTCTTCTTGCTAAACATTAGAGGTGAATGAATACCATCCTGTGAACACCATCTAGTTGCGTCGACCCTTATTATTTTATCAGCATGGTTCCGCAGTGTTCTTTTTTTCAATTTTGGAATGAACACCACCCTAGCCCTTCGCCAGGCTATTGGTATGCCCCTTTCTAATAGGGTAGGAAAGATACCATCCTTTCCTAAAGTTTTTGAATTGTTTTGCTTTTTATAAATACTAAAATTACTATACAATATAAAAGATAAAACAGAATCTCCCTGAAAACAGCGATGCACTGAAGAAAAACTTGCATATTTCTCTGATATATCAAAATCAAGAGTTAATCGGAGGCAGCCAAACTGAAATTTTCAAAGTAAGTAAAGTATGTCCTTCACAACTCAAAGGCCACATAGACAGCTGTGTGACAGAGTTGTATTTTATTTTTATTTATGGTTTAGGTGTATTTCAGTCCCTATTTTTTTATTACACATTCGAAGTGAAGTATAGAAGGCCAAAATATTCTATTAAGTTTTTATCATTTTAAAACTGTTATGTCATTGCGGATTTGCCAGAAACCAGCTGGGAGAAAGTCGTCGAAGAAATATTTTTTTATATTAGACTTTGATCGAGCTGTTTGACCAGGGATTTGGACCGCGACCTCACGTTCAATAAGCTAAAACACTACCAACTATACTACGGCGATTGGAGGATTACAATTTGAAATACAATACAATAAATTGTTAACTTTTATATATTTTCCTTTATGTATTTAAGTTAGCAACACACATTAGTTTATAGCATCAGACTATTTACACTATCGTTTCACTACAAATCAAACGTTACAATTTTCATACTGAATGGTGTGCGCAAACGCACTGTATGTGCGTCACATTTCTTACTACACCTATATCACAATGTTATTTTTTCAGTCTTTATACTTCATCCATTTTTGATCTGGCAACTTCCACAAACTTGTTGTTGATTTGTTATTGTTATTTTTCCTTTTCCTTATCTATAATTGGTGGTATTTCTATGTGATTTTGTTATTGATTGTTCTTTATTCTTGTGTCTTGATTTCAGAATAAATATTTTGCATCACGGAATGACTGAACTGACGTGAACATATGCTGGTAGATCTTAACATCCAAGTGGTGTAACCGTAAAGGAACTAACTCGAGACTCTACTCTTGAAAGACCTTGTATCTTAGTCTTGGAATTTAAAGAGCGGTTAGAAAGCTAAACGAGGTTTATTAATTAGGCCTTGGATATGCTTATTTGATCGGCTTTCTGCTGGCCAAAACACTACGGAGATAGGAGCACATAATTTATGTCTGAATTATTAATTTGTTTAAGGATATCGCAATGAACCCAATGGCTTAATAATGTTTCAAGTACCTAAAGATTATAAAAATAAATATTTTTGACATACTGCCCTTGGGTTGTTTCATTTACTAAAGCGAGTGTGATTGGCAAGACTAAATGACAATTTGAAATCAGTTTTTGAGTGACCCAAATTGCTACACAATCCTTTATTTCCGAGTCAATTATTTAAGGGTCAAAGGCACAAACATCTTCCCCTAATATTGTTTGATTAATACCACAATATAATGATGCTTTTATTTGACTATCCTGACCATTGTTGGTAAATGGAATCTTCCATGGTGTGTGAGTTGAAATTAACTTCATTCTGTATCATCAGACCATCAGCAAACGCAATTTAAAAATTTTAAAAAATTTGAAAGCAAATGAACGCTGACATCTTATTACCCTACATGCATACATATTTAATTAATTGGTGGCCATGTTTTACTTCAGTTCTTAACGCAATTTGGATTATTCGTTTATGTTGCTGATTATGGTCTAATGTTAGTCTTAAACGGTGTAGTGGTAGGGCATCAAATTGGAGGCACATGTGTATTTGCTTAACCTTTTTATGGCCAAATTAACATTTTTACAAATGAAATCATTTTGAAAGCAAATCTCAAATAAACCTCAATTGTTTATACAGGATCATCCATTATATCCTCCACAGAAAAGAAAAGAAAAAAAAACCCAACAGTAAGAGTCCAGCTACTTTTGCATGAAAACAATCCTTCAAACATTTGCTTATTCACTCCAAAAGATGATGATGATGCTTAAGTTAGTTTGCTGCAAGAGTAACAACAACAACAACAAAAAAAAAAAGAAACGTGTAACAGGAAAAGGGCTTTACAAGTCATCCATCATAAAGGTAACAGAATATAGAAAATTTCCTGGGGTTAAATCCTCTCATAAAAACAACATAAACTTCAACCGTTTAGCACTGATGGAGGAAAGTCATGTGTTGGGTTTATTAATGACCTTAAATGTGAATGAATCTTCAACTTCTTAAAGCTTTCAAATTTTATATGCGAAGTTTGTGCAGGAAAGGAGGGCTGGGGTGGAATTTTCATAAACGTTTAAGTAGTGCTCGTACTCGTACTCGTACTCATAACAAAAGGTCATGGTTTTAATTCATAAAACTTACCAGACTTGTTTACTTGTCTGTTAAACCTGAACCTTTTTTGTTTGTCTCCTTTTTTCGTCGTGTGTCTGTCCTGTGGACATGTGTGTGTTCGTTGGTGGCTTAGTGTATGTCCTTTTCTTGTTTGCTGTTTTGTTGTTATTGTTCGGCTTTTTACATCATTTTCTACAAGTTGACCGCAACAAAAGACATGTCACACCAAACAATATTACAACCGTAAACAAACACAAACAAACAGGTCAGGTGTAGTCCCTTGTGGGGAGAGGACCAAATTTCGCATATCAAAATATAACAAAAACAACAATAACATCGAAATAGAAATTATTTGTTGTAAAAAAGAAGGTAAAAGTTTAACAAAAAAACATACAACAAACAAACAAACAAGACCACGGAAAATATTTGTATATGAGGTCTACAATGACTACGTAACATACGAATAAAAGGCTTACGAGAGTGTCAATTTTCTATGACAACTGGAGCAACAAACACATACAACAACAACAAACTTAATTAATCCAGTGACTTAAGCCACTTAAATATCATCACAAGGATATGAACATACAATGATGCAACTTAGCTGAGTATGAGTACCTGTATCCTGTTTAAATTAGTGAGAACTCGGATACCGAATATCGCCGTAAACCATTAGATATCGTAGTGTTTTGGCTTTGCAAGATGCTTTGGTCACAACAATTCAGAGAAAGTTTCTGGGCCCTGTTTATAATAATTTTAGGTATACTTCCGATGGAGATCGCTGTAAAGGTACTCTCCCCTATTAATTTTTAAGATAACTTAATGGTAGCCTTTCTAAGGTAGAAGAGTTTGGGCATGCTCGGATTTTAAGGGTTGTCAACTTGAGCATATGAACCCTGATTACAGATATTACGGACTGTATTATCCTGAGTATGCAATTTCAACAGTCAAACCTCTGTAGTTTCTCAAGGCAGATAGCAATGGCGCAGTGTAAGTAGTCTACTAGATTATCATGCAATCTTTAAAGATGCCTGCGGAGTCTGGTACTAGTCTTTATGCTCTCTGATAAGTGCAGTGCATTGAGGTGTTTGCGATCACCAATGAAGCGAAGTGATTAAGTGGGGTGATTATCAATGGGGTTAAGCTGTTCTGCAGTCAGTGGTTGGGCATAATATTAGCTCAAGATAGATTGCTGTCTCTGCAGTAAGGCTCTCACTAAGCTTGCAGACAGGAACAGAGTGATTGAGTGCCGGAACATTCTGATATGTGGAGTAATAAAGCTCTAGATGAGTTGAAAAGTCGCTTTAGTCTAGTAGGTAGTGTGTTGGCTTATTAGACGTAAAGCAAGTGTTCGAGCCCCAGGCCAGACATCAAAACAAAAATACTAAAAGTATTTCTTTGGCGACTTCCTCTCAGCAGATTTCTGGCAAAAACTCTGAGAGTAAATAAAATTGCCAAGAAAAAAGTTTCTCAAAAATCTGTCTTTCGGAGTCGACTTTAAACTGTAGGTCCCGCCACTCATGTATAAAATTAAATCCTGACTAAAGGGTTGTAATGACTAATTATGTGTGTATGTATGTAGATGAGTTGGCAAGCGAAGAAGCGACGATGGATCGATTGTTTACACCTCCCTTGAAATATTTATTCGGTCTGATAGATCAGGTGATATAAATGGAATTTCTAAGCTTTTGTGGCTCAGGTTGGACCGTTCTAGAACAGAATGGATTCTGAAGAATCCATGTAATTTTGACAAGAAATTGCGCCTTAAAGGTAATGTCCAGAATGTATTGGGTTTTTTCGATTTTTTTTGTGGAAATGAAAGACATTTTTCGTTGTTGAATTTGATAATTTTAACCTCAAACAGATCTCACGTGTTATTATTCGCCGCTTTGCATCAAATAATGCCTTTTTTGAATCTTTATCAGCTTCAACCGGCCTTCCCGAACGTAATGCCTCTTCGACATCAAAATTGCCGGATCGAAATTTACCGAACCAGTTCTGTTACTGGCTTACGGTCAACACACCCTCTCCATACACATAGGCCAATTTCTTTCTGGCTTGAACAGCATTTTTACCCTTTCTGTAGTAAAACAGTAAGATATGTCGACAATGCTGCTTATAGCTCTCCATATTTAAAAGGACACCAACCAAAAACTACTGCGTAGAATTAATTAGAAGCCTTGCTATATGAGCTTTCAAAGCATATAAAAAGCTTAAGTGTCGGGAAAAACGAAATTACTTTCCGAATAATCCAATAGCACACGAGCACTGTTTCATTTTGCAGCATTTGTTATATAGGTAGGCAGTTATCTGTTGAGTATATTTTTTGCCTTTGCTCTGGTGTGCTGAGGCATAGGCTCAGTATTCTCAGTTGGGGTTTCTTCGATAGTCTTAGTGAGTTAGCCGTTGCTAGGATTTGTAATCTCTTTCTTTCTATGGCTAGTAAGATCACTTCTTTTCTTTTTCTTTCCTCTCTTCCTAAGATAACCTCTTTTTGTTTTCGCCTTTGCACTTTTTTAATTTTTTTTTTTAGTTTTTAGCTGTTGATTAGCGTATATAACACAGCGGACCGCTTAGGGCATCCGATTGGAGGTATCTCACTTATTTTCCCAACTTAATCTGTATATTTAAGCTGAAATTTTTTTCCTCAGGTCAGGCATCTCCAACTGAACGAAGTATGAAAAAATATTTCTTCGGCGACTTCCTCTCAGCAGATTTCTGGCAAAAACTCTGAGAATAAAAAAAATTGCCATGAAAAATTTCTCAAAAATCTTTCGATCGGAACCGACTTTAAACTAGGTCCCGCCACTCATGTATAAAAATTAACGCACACAACGTAAGTGGTGTGAGAAACTAGGTCGTAATCCTGACTAAAGGGTTGTAATGACCAATTATGTATGTATGTGAAATAATATGCTGTGCTATTGGTATTTGTCAGTTTAGTTGAGTGTTGTTGAGCTTTTATAAATATGCTATACAACATCCTAAACCTGTACCTCCCAGCCTCTGTAGGGTTGACGTCAAAGCCAAGCTTCATGTGATAAAGAGGCATAACCTGGCAATACCTTGGGTATAACTGGAAATGCTAAAGCAAAAAACGGCATAACAGGGGCTAGCTTCGTGGTCTCATTTGTAACCTAATAGTCTGCAGCAAATGCCCCCGAACCAGGCAACATTAGGTTAATCCATCAATGAGGCCGAATAAACTTATGATTGCAAAACAAAGAAGAAAAAAAACCTGAAGAATAAAAAGAATAAAAACTGATCTGTTAGCGGATGAACCCTACTTACATGCATACATATATGCCCTCAGTTATGAATTGTTACATGGATTTTAAACATATTCTATAAGCTATGGCGTGTTAGATTTCGCTACAGTGTAAATGCCCTCCAAATGTTATTTGATATTGATTTTCATCGAATGGCCTTAAATTCTTGAAAGCTTTAAAAATGTAGCATATTTTCGCCTCTGTAGTGTGTTTCAATATTAAACCGTAGGCAAAAATGTTAAAAGAAATAAAAATAATGCAGCATCATTTGCACAAGACAATGCCACAATTTGACTGCGCCAATACCCACAAAACAGCAACACTAATGATAATCACTTTTCTACGAATATAGAATAGGTGTTGGGCAGTAGCAGTGGTAGTGGCAGTGGCAGTGGCAACAGTTTCTTAGGCAGCCTCCACAAAATGACAGTGAAGCAACCACCCATTAAGAGAATCGGTCAGTCATCAGACATACATGCAGTCGTCTACTAGCTAGTCACTCTATGAATATGTTGTTATTGTTGTTGTTAATGTAATATAATGTTTTATGGTCCGCCATAACAACAACAGTGCAGTGCATAGTGGAGAGACCATGTTAATGACACTTAACACAGTAACTTTGGATTAAGTTC
Source organism: Sarcophaga variegata (assembly GCA_932273835.1). Lineage (NCBI taxonomy): Eukaryota > Metazoa > Arthropoda > Insecta > Diptera > Sarcophagidae > Sarcophaga > Sarcophaga variegata. Next base: position 40,996,514 of record OW026359.1, read on the forward strand.
AAGGAAATCTTTGAACAGAATTAAGAGATCTTCTTCAGCTACTTGGGCATTTGCTTCTCCTTCCTACGTTTTTACGTTTCAGTGCCTTTGTCATTTTCTTAATCTATGCTCGTAAACGAATACTACCTTGAACAACACGAAACCATTTACAATATTTAACATTGAACGATGGACCATCAGTATCAGCATCAGCATCAGCATCAGCCTTAGCATTATCATACTCGTCATCATCACCATTATCATCAGCGACTTAATGATTATTTTGCTGCTGTTGTGTTGTGTTTGTATGAAAACCCACACAGAGCTTCAACACCTAAACACAAAGACGAACGGCAAATTTTCAATACGAAAACTTAACATTTCTATGACACACCACGTTAAGATTGATTGTTTTTCTTATTGTATTGTCTTCGTTTTCGTTTTCGTTTCTTATTTTCCATTTTCCTGCATCATTTCAACATATCCTGGGTGAGGATAGTGATGCTGATGCTGATGCTACTGCCTGCTGCTGATGATTTGTTTGTAGTAAAGTGATGTGATGTTGATGTTGATGATAATGATGGTGATGATGATTTTTTCCAGTTGTTTTTGCTGTCCATCAGTCTTATTCGAAACGAAAATATACCCCGAATGTATTAATCAATGCTAATAACAGTGAATTTTCTTTTCAATTGTCAACGTTTTTTTTTTTTTTTTTTTTTTTTTTTGGGTTGAAACGGAAATGCAAAATTTGTTACCATTCCAGTGGTTCTTAAAACAAGTACCGTTATGTTTTCGTACGACCAACACTCAGGGTATGGACGGCATTGTGTTTGAAACTATGGAAATATGTTATGGGAAGGAGGAAAGAGAGAGCAGTGTTTATGAACACTAGGTTTGAATAAGTAACAGAAAAAACCTCTGCAGGAATTGAGTTTCACCATCGAATAGTCTGACTAAAAAACGAATTTTGTCTGCAAGGCAGTGTGAAATCAACTGGCCAATCGACCACATACGGATGCGCTGGCCGAGAAAGACGAGTTTTACATAGGAATTTATGTTTCTCGGGAACAAGCAAACTTATTTCGCTCGAGCAAAATCTGTTGTAGTAATGATAGAACAGTAAAACACAAGTCACATTGAAACGATGCTCCAATGAATCAATAAAGTTCAATACCGTATTACCGTCAATTATGAGCAACTTCACCCTATCCTGTACGCGGTTAAGATATCTCAAAATAGACGTTGTGTCACCGATCCATGCATGAAAGTTGTATTATATTCTTTCTTAAGCCGAACATCAAAAGCTTCTGACTCTCTAAAATCTTCACCTCCCATAGATATAGATGATGCAATATTATTGCTGCCGTAGTCTAGTAGGTAGTGTGTTGACTTATTAGTCGTAAAGACAGGGTTCGACCCCTAGGCCAGATATCCAAACAAAATACAAAAAGTATTTCTTCGGCGACTTCCTCTCAGCAGATTTCTGGCAAAAACTCTGGAAAGTAAATAAAATTTGCCATGAAAAGTTTCTCAAAAATCTGTCGTTCGGAGTCGACTTTAAACTGTAGGTCCCACCACTCATGTATAAAATTAACACACACAACATAAATGGTGTGAGAAACTAGGTCGTAATCCTGACTGAAGGGTCGTAATGACCAATTATGTATGTATGTATGTATGTAATATTATTACTGCGCTTATATGTCAATAAACAATGCTCGGATACATTGTTTAGACCTTAAACAATTTTTTCTTGAAAATGATATAAAATTTCTCCATTTCTTGGAAAAAAAAATAATAAATGAAAATGAGGGACGCTAGCTTTTAATTTCCAATAAATTTTTTGTTAAATGTTTTATTTTTGAACTCAGATATGTACTAGTTTCGCAAAACTGTAATTTTTAAATGGTACTGAACAATAACAAAAAGAGTACTTTTTCCCATCAAATGGTACTTTTGTAAAAAAATATATAACATACAATCATAATTGGTCATTACAACCCTTCAATCAGGATTATGACCTAACTTCTCGCACCACTCATGTTGAGTGTATTTAATCATAACGTTATCATGGCAAGTTTATTTACTCTCAGAGTTTTTTCATATTTCGTTTTGATGAGGTCATGGGGTTTGAACCGTGGGCTCACGTCTAATAAGCCAGCATATTATCTACAAGACTATTTAATTATTTATATTTAATACACGGCACGGAACAGAAAAATTATCGACTTATTCTTGTTCCCCAAACACAAGAAAAAAGCATCTGATTCGGAATGTAAGAAAACGTAAAAGCCCCGTTTAGTCAAACGTTGTTGAAACGTAATGTAACATACGTTCGTTTTTAGCATATGAAGAGCAATGCAAATGCTTACCCAAACTACATTACGGTTCGGCAAGCGTTTTCATTGCTTTTTGTATTCTAAAAACGAATGTATGGTCCGTGGACGTTTGGGTAACCGGGACTAAAGCCTAATTCTACCTTTAGCCTTATGTTGAACATGTTGCTAATGTTGTATTAATACATAGTTGAAGAGCGCAAGACATAAAGTATGTTGTAATAAGAAAGGTACTGAAAGCATCGCGGGGGTACTGTGATATTTTTGAAATGAAAAAGTACTGAAAAAAGTACAAAAGTACTGAATTGTTATGTACATACATTGACTTTATATGCTTTATTAGGTTATGTTAGGTCTGAGTGGAAGCTCTGATTTCACAAATCTCACTTGAGCACGTATAGCGGCCCGTCGTGATGCCACGGGTCAGTCCCTGTACTGACCAAGTTCCACCAAAATCAGGGAAGAGGAAGAAGTTGGTCAGCGCAAGGGCTGCACATCAAAAGCACGACTACCCCATACTGGAAAACCAGCCAGAAATTTTGATGAACGAAGCTATATTCTTGACATCAATAGATGATAGCTCCGTCAGGCTGACAAGAAATGGGGAGCCAAATAATCTATATCTGCACCTCGCAAGAGATGGCCACTGGCAAAGAAAGTGGTTAACACTCTCCTCTTCCTCAGCGGATTTGCATCCACAGAAGAAGTTGTTAAATGGGAGCCGAATCCTTTCCGCGTGGCTACCCATAACACAATGACCTGTAAGAATGGCCACTGTGGTTGAGATGACGTCACGACCAAGACCAAGTAATTGGTTGGTACGCCTTCTATCCGTCAAGGGCCAGGTGAGTATAGCGGTGGAACAAGACTCCTCATTGATCCATTGAGCGGCCCTGTAAATTGCCGTCACCTCCGCCTGAAACACGCTGCAGTAGTCCGGCAGACGGAGAGAAATGTTCAGGCCCAGTTTCGCTGAGTAGACACCGCTTCCAACCCCATTATCGAGTTTAGAGTCATCGGTATATATATATCCACGACTTCCGGGGGACAACCGTATTAGGATTCCAGTCGTCCCTACTCGGAATCAGAAAGTGGAAACCCCTATCGAGACAATATTCAGCAGAGAAATAGTCGATGTTCACGGGGGCCACTGGATGAACCTCCATTGTACCAGAAGGTACAATGTGCCAACGAGACAGGGAATTAAGTCTATTCGCAGCAAACTCAGCCGCCTGCTTAGCGAGAAGCACAGTAGGAGGAAGCCAGTTGAGCACTGCGAACAAGGCTTTCGTGGGGGTGGTGCGCAGAGCGCCTCTGACCTTGTCAAGAAGTCTGACGTTGTATTGTCTGTCCAGAGTATAAGAGGTTGGGTTCGATGACCGTAGAATATATCCAACGCGTGATCCATGTTTTACTACAATAGAAACAATTTTGGTTTTTAAATAATTTTAATTAATTTATTTACTTATTTTTTCTGACGATTTTTTTACGATTTCAATAAACGTCTTTGACGATTTTGACCATTTTCTCTCAAATATTTCACGATTTGATGCTTCATTTATCTGGCAGCTGCGACCAGAAGACCTATTGTAATCTTTATGCTGTATGCATTGTATGTGCTAATCTCCTTAACTGCTGGTATGGTAAAGAAATATCGTTTTGTTTTTACTTTTGTCAAGTTTTCCTCATTTATAGGCAATTTGGGATTCACTGCTTGTGTCTGTAACATTTCAAACACCCACAACTTTAACATGATAAATCCAATTCAATGTGTCATCTCAGCATAAATACCTTAAGACTAGAATGACAAATTCCTCTCTGCCCTATCCATTCCTATTTCAGTAGCAATTAAAGGATTTAAATTTTATAAAAACCTAACACTAATTGAGAAAAGTTCTACGAAAACACATTGAAAGCGAAAAACATTGAAACATTGAAACGGAATTTCAATTCTTTTCTTACTAAAGACGTCATAAATTTTACTCGTTCGTAGTTATGTGTGTACATATGTACGTACATACCTTGATTTTAAACATATTTTTTTTAATCTTTTCATTTAAAAGTTGAATGTATACGGGAGCGTAAAAGAAAATATTTTCGAAACGCATGGTAAAGGCACATGCAACGTCCATTGTTTTCGAGAGGCAAATAGAAAAAAAATTTTGTTTTTGTTGTTCGTTTTTTTTAATTGTTTGCATAATTTTAATGGCTGCTAAAATAACATTTTTTTCTCTCCCTATTATTCCACGTTTTTATTGCCTTCTGGATTCAAAAAAAAGAGAACAAGAAGAGGAAAGAAGGCGAATATTTTAGTTGAAAAACGTTTGTTGTTTTTGTTTTTCTTTCATTTCACTAAATTTAATAAATCAACACAATTATTTCTTTTGTTGCATGCAAAGACATGCATACAAACATAAGTATGAGTATGTAGCTACACATACCTGTCTCCATATATTTAGAAGACTGTTGGCAACAAGCAACCTGTGCTCTTGGAATACTTTCATGTCCCGCTTTATGCCAGCCATTGTAGAACAAGACCTCTAGAAACACAACCATCACCATCACCACCTTTACCTTGTAGTTGTAGACCCTGTGATGGACATAAATTATCTGGAGAAGTTCGGTTCGCATTGCATTCGTCCGTGCATGGCTATGGTTTCAATTGAATGAAGAATTTTATGTAAATTTTTCATTCATTTTTCATTTCATTTTTTCATTTTTGTAGGTTCGTTTTTGTTTTTGTTTTTTTCAATTGCATTTTGCAACAATTTTCCAAACATAAATTATACACAATAAATGTGTGATTACAAGAACCTGACCTGCTGTTACATATGTATGTAAAAACAGTACGTACGAACATGTTCATAATTTTTAATGTTTTTCCTCTCTTGTTTGTTTTCTTTCATCAGCGGAAATCAAGTCGAAAATTCTCAACTTAAGTTTCAAATGATAAATTATGGAAAATATTTATGGCAACAAATGAAAAAAATGGAATAAAAAGGAAATTTGCTAATGAAAATAATGTTGATTACAAGATTTTATATGAAAATATTTCATACTTTTAATAAATTAATTAAAAAGCAACAAAATACTCGTATACATAAAAAACTTAATTAATGCGATTCAAATTTCCTTATTCAAGGGGTGAAATATCATGGAAGGACAGCACAAAGCTTTACATCTGCAGAAGAACCGCAGGCATGATCTGGGTCGCCACATGGCTGCTCTGTAAGGCTGTTCTAAAACTTGCTTTATGGTGTACATTACTGGTGGACGTTGAGCAAGAGGATAGGTTAGAGGACGTGTACTTGTCAATTTACACAAGTACAGTACCCGGAGGTCGATTTGACCCATTGTACGGACGTTGAGCACACACCTTGCAGAGTAAGCAGATAGAAACTGTCCTGATCACCAGTGTGCTCTATTCCACGTGAACCAAGTTATTATTTACATGCATACATATATACATAATTGGTCATTATAACCCTTCAGTCAGGATTACGGCCTAGCTTCTCACACTACTCATGTTGTGTGTGTTAATTTTATAAATGAGTGGCGGGACCTGCAGCTTAAAGTCGATTCCGAACGACACATTTTTGAGAAACTTTTCATGGCAATTTTTTATTTACCCTCAGTGTTATTGCCAGAAATCTGCTGAGCGTAAGTAGCCGTAGAAATATTTTTTTTCTTCATATTTCGTTTTGTTGAATTTGTCTGACCTGGGGTTTGAACCATGGCTTCATGTCTAATGAGGCTACTCACTAAACGACGGCGGCTAAGTTGACTCTCTCTCTCGCTCTCTCTCTCTCTCTGACCTTCTATTAAAGCAGAGGTTTGACTTGATGGCAGTAAGACTTAATGCATTCTAGTCATAGCCCAAACTAGACTAAAGACATGTTAATATTCTGGGAAGACATGAACACATCCAGGTCGATTATATGATTCTTAATAATTTTCTGAATAGAACATTTAATTTGAGAATGCCAATTAAGAACTTCTGGTCAAAAGAACCGGAGGTTCCTAATGTTGCTCTTTACGTTTACACCGATAGCGAAATAATGCGTGAGTGTCTATGGTATATTTATTAAACGTTCTTATAGTAAACTTTCTTATAGGCTCTATGAACACTGCAGTGTTTTCCAGGCAGAGGTCATGGCCACATTGAAAGGGTTACGTTATTGGATGATACTTGATATCTGGTTGTTTGGATTATCATTGAAAATTTTTTGTTTTACTCGAACAGCCAGACCACCATTAACTACCAAAGAACTTATTTTCACTATCTATCCTTGAATATGAATGCCAAAGATTTCTTAGGGAAATTTCAAATCATTCAAAGGCAACTCTTACATGGGTTCCGAGACATAGGAGTATCGTTGGATATTGCATTGCTGATAAGCTGGCCAGGATAGGTCTGGAACTCTCTATATTATTTTAAGTTCATTATTTCAGTTTTTATCGCTAAGCAAGGGTTGCCATCTGCTGTTGCCTAAAAGATACGTTTTCTATAGGGCTGTTGTGTTGAATGTAAATGCAAGGAACCTTACCCATTGACTTCTACTTCTTCTCAAACAAAGCTGATATCTAGCCTTCGTATGATGTTCATTGTTGATTTTCGGAGAAATGGGTGACTGTTATTTTCTTATTAAGCGTATTCGAATATGGATTGCACGACTGAAAACAAAAACAAAATTTGGCATACTCTCGAAATATTATGCAGTAATTGGTATCCTTCAGTGAAGTAGCGAAACTGTGTTGTGTAGAAAAACTACTTATCAATTCTCAGATAGGCCACATAGGACCTATTGTGATAACACAGTTTTCCATTAACCCCTAGTCTTGGAAATACTTGGAGTTTCGAATTAAGTGACTCAGATTAGCAATAACAATGCGTGACAGTACCTTCAGATCACCCAGATTTCATTCTCTTTTCCAACATAATGCTTAGCATGTACGCATTAGGTGAAGAACTGTATTCTCTCTTCCTCATCTCTGCAGCTTGTGTAAAAATCATTTGCAAGGTATACAAGACCATTACCCCTGGTATAAGTGCATTTAATAATGCCTTGTAAAACATACTGAACGTGCTTCTTTGGTTTAATCACACCTATCGTGCGCCTTTTATCCAGTTTTGACCTGATTTTCTACGCCATTCTGACCGTATGCGAACTCGCTCATCCGGCCTGGACAGAGTCCATGATTGCATTGCTGATTATAAGCCTGAAGGTCTTTAAAGGAATTCCAAAAGTTGGGATTTCATCCGAGAGCTAGATGATTATGTCACATGTAGCCAGTTCAACTGTAGGGAGGAGTTATCTGTATTGTGACTGTGTTCTGGAAGCCATGCAATAGATAGACTCATACCACTACGCTACCTCTTTGAAATATCTGTTACAGCTATACAATACCCTTGGGTTCATTACGTTGAAATGAAATGCTTTAATAGCCGCGCCTGACTATCAGAAAGTATGATAACATCTGGACTGGGGATAGTTGGACCTTTAATAATCGTTAATAAATGAAAGGCGCTACTATAATGCAATAGTCTTAGGGAATCCACTATTCCAATCGACAATGACAAAGTTCTGCCGTCCATAGTTCCATTTAATTTCGAGCCATCAGAGAAGCCTTGCCCCCATTTTTTTAAACTTATTTATCGGGAAAAATCTGAAAAATCTTTAAAAATCGTTCGGAGTCAACTTTAAACTGTAGGTCCCGCCGGGAACCACTCATGTATAAAAATTAACACATACAACATAATTGGTGTGAGAAACTAGGTAGTTATCCTGACTGAATGGTTGTAATGACCAATTGTGTATGTATGTATGGAAGACTTAAATCTCATTGAGAAGTCGTACTGCGGTATCATGCAATAGTAAACCTTATGAGTATAATTTGAAGGTACTTTGAGGGTTCTTGATAAACCAAAATGAATTCGTCTCCCGTAGGTTATAGCTGTTATAGCAGAAAATTGAAATCCTCCAGTGCACAGGAAAGAATCCCATATAGCCCATGTGCTGTATTTTCTAATTTAAAACTTTAATTGGCACATACTCGAATGTTAAAGAAATCTGTTTCTTAATTTTGAAACTTTTCTTTTTCAGTTTCCCCTTCTGATTTTATAAAACAAAAGGCACTTAAATTGCCATAAATCAGTAATGAAAGTGGATGATTGGGGCATGAGAAATTCAAAACAAACAAACAAAAAAAAAAACAGCAAAAATATTTACAGTAAACACATGTTTTATATTTATTTGTCAAAATGTTACAACAAAAACTAAATGAAAAAATAAGAATCAAACATTCAAAAAATGAAAGAGAGCAACTTCATCCAGACGGCCGTAAACTGGCAGCAGCAGAAAGTCAATGTAAAAGGCGTAAAATTTTGCCAAATTTACACGACAAGAGAAAGAGAAGAAAAAAAATGAAAATGTTAAGAACACTGAACAGAATTCGTGAAATATTTCCCAAAAACCAATGGAATTTCATTTGCATTATAATTTACCAGAGCATCCTTCACATGATGAACATGTGTAAGTGAAAATACGCACACACATGGAAATTTTAACTTTTAACCGAAATTTTTCTGAAATTATAAATCCACTTAGAGTTGGTCGATGACGACTACGGTAAACTCTTTGTTGAAAATTGAATTATGACCACCAGTTTGAGTTGTTAGAGTCCATTTAATTTACTCTCTATTATCTCGACTGGAAATCGCCGTAGTCTAGTAGGTAGTGTGTTGGCTTTTTAGACGTAAGGCTACGTTTCAAATCCCACATTAGACATCAAAACGAAATATGAAAAAATTTCTTCGGCAATTTCCTCTCAGCAGGTTTCTGGCAACTCTGAGAGTAAATAAAAATTGCCATGAAAAGTTTCTGAAAAATCTGTTGTTCAGAGTCGACTTTAAACCATAGGTCCGGCCACTCATGTATAAAATTAACACACACAACATGAGTGATGTGAGAAGCTAGACCGTAATCCTGACTGAAAGGTTGTAATGGTCAATTATGTATGTATGACGTCTATGTCGTTGAGGAGCTTATAAGCTCACTGTTGGATCGGATGCGGAAATCATCCCCAACTCGCACTGGACCGAAGATCTTACGTAGGAATTTTCTCTCGAATACTCTCAAGGCTGCTGTCTCAGTGCTTAATAGACTCCACGCCTCTGCACCATAAAGGAGCACGAGTACGATGATCGTCGTGTAGAGTATTAGTTTTGTCTTACGAGAGAGGTCTCTGCTACTCAATAGCCTATTGAGACCATAGTAGCACCTGTTGGCAAGAGTGATCTTGCGCTTGATCTCCAGACTGAAATTATTTTTGGTGGTAACGGCGGAGCCAAGATAAATGAATTCCTTGACTGTATCAAAAGTGTAGTTATCAGCCGTAATCTGAGAATCAAAACGCCGCACGTCTCTACTTGGCGATAACATATACTTTGTTTTGCCCTCATTTACTGCCAGACCCATCTTAGTTCAATAGCCGTTAAGGCAGCAGTAACATCTAGCTTGGTACGCCCTGTGATGTTTATGTCGTCGGCGTACGCAAGCAACTGGATGCTATTTTGAAAAATAGTGCCATTGCGATGCATTTCCGCTTTCCGCAGAACACTCTCTATGACTAAGTTGATAAGGGATCGTATTGTCTAAAACCTTGCACGGTATCAAAAGGTTCGGAGAGGTCCATTCCTATCTTGACGGAGCTGCAGGACCTTATCAGCTTCATTCTGCATAACCTTATCAGCTTCACAGGTATACCGATCCCAGACATTGCGACAAAAACACGATCCCTTATGGGGCTATCGAAGGCAGCCTTATAGTCGACAAAATGATGGTGGGTGTCGACTTGTTTTTCGTGGGTCTTTTCCCGGATTTGGCGTAGTGTGAAGATCTGGTCGAGGGTGGACTTAGCAGGTCTGAAGCCGCACTGATAAAGTCCAATCAGTGTTCTGACGAGTGGCTTCAGTCTTTCACTGTAAGATCCTTGTATGCGATAGGAAGAAGGCTTATACACCTGTAGTTGGCGCATATCGTAGGGTCTCCCTTTTTCAGGAACAATACCTATAACATTAAAAAACACGAAAACGTCTCAACCGAGGTTATATGTCTGATTGTAGAGTGTTTATGAAGGAACAGAAGACAAGAATTCTTGTTGATACCGCAAGAAAACGTGTGTCACTTTTAAAAGGTCATAAATTAATATCGTGTCTGATACAATGGCACAAAAACGAAAATAAAAACAAACAAAAAAAAGCAGGAAAAACTTTTAAGAACACACAAAACCAAGTATGGAAATTAAAAAGGAGAGAACGGGTTGGCATCTTTTAAAAGTAAATGTCAGTTTAATGTTAAACAATTAAAATATCCCCCCGTTTTTTTTTACTTCGTAATTGTCACACTCACTGTACTTATATTTAAAGCAAACAATTCTTTAAATCGTTGAACTTTAAATAAAATCAACGAAATTAAATTAAAAAACCAAAAAAATTAATAGCGAAACCTAAAAAAGAAATGTATACGTATCTTGGAATCTTTTAGGGCCATAAATCATTTTCAATTTCGGTTTAGCGGGCGCATAAACCAAAAAAAAAAAAAACTGGAAATACGCGAACAACATTGTTTGGTGGAATAGCTTTTTCTTGTTTTTTTCTTTTCTCATTTCTTTTGACTGGCATTAACGCCTAGAAGACTTTATTTTCTATTTGTCTGTCTGTCTGCCTGTCTGTCCGACAATTTTTCATTGTGTATCTCGGTCTTGTATTTATATTTTATTGTTGTTTTGATGGAAAGTCACGTTCCATTCAAGTCACTTGTATTGTTTGTGTATCTATTGTTATGGTTGTCATCTTTTCATTATGAGAATGACTTGATATTGTCGTGTTCGTATTTATGATTGTTGGTCCATGTGTCATTCGAGTGACAGTTCATTAAAGTAAAATGAAAACAATCATTTAAAGAGTTTATTTAGCGATGACGACAAACAACTCAAATTTATTAAATCGTTTCACTGCATAACCCATACAACGTTTAAAATAAAATATACGAAGTGGGTAGATGCGAAGATCGACGAAGCATACGTAAATATTTCAAATATTCTAAGTCTAAATCAGTCATTGCTTCTAGTTATGCCAGAACAGGCCAGTTCTTCCGTTCTACAATTATCTAGAATATCACTAAGTCCTCGTACCCATATAATGTAAACTTCATTCATTTCTCTACCTCATCAAGGTAGATGATCTTGAACTTCTTTACTTTTATGTAAATTAAGTGGTTTCATAGCCGCCTTGAAATTGGCGTAGTTTAATAGATAGTGTGTTGGCTTATTAGACGTGAGGCTACGTTTCAAACCCCAGGTCAGACCTCAAAACGAAATATGAAAAATATTCCTTTGGCGACTTTCTCTCAGCAGATTTCCATTCCATTTTTCCATTTTTCCAATTTGCCATTAAAAGTTTCTCAAAAAAATCTGTCGTTCGGAGTCGACTTTAAACTGTAGGTCCCACCACTCATATATAAAATGGACACACACAACATAAGTGCTGTGAGAAACTAGTTCGTAATTCTGAGTACCATATAATATAGACTTCATATCGCTACCTCATCAAGGTAGATGGTCTTGGACTTCATTCCGTTGGAATTTAGTGCTTTCAAAGCGGCCTTGAAGTCGCCGTAGTTTAGTAGGTAGTGTATTGGCTTTCTAAACACGACCCCGTAGTTCATGACGCGGGCTTCTTGGGGACGATTGCTGTAGACTGTCTAGTGGTGAAGGTATAGCACTGTCCATTTTATAGTCACCCAGCAGCAACTAGTTTCCTTGCCGTTCACATCTTGAGTTTAAATCAAATGTCTACAAACACTACTCCCTCTTTCCACCTTTCTATTTTCCTAAACCTGCACAATGCATTGCATGAGTAGGGGCCATCCCCTGAGTGCTGGTTTAAAAAAAAACCCACCTTTTGGCAACAACTCTGAGAGCAAATTAAATTGCCATGAAAAATTTATCGAAAATATGTCGTTCGGAGTCGACTTTAAACTGAAGGTCCCCCTACTCATGAATAAAATCAGCACACACAACTTGGTGATATGAAGAACTAGGTCGTAATCCTGACTAAAGGGTTTTAAATTTCGACTAAATGAGTAAGATAGCCAGGTGGCTATCAGGAAGTATGAAAACATCTCACCTTGGGATATTTGCATTCATTGCGCCACAGCCAGTATTTCGCGTGGCTACAGTAAAATAGACTACAGAAGCTGAGGCCATTCCTATTGATTATAAAAAAATTTCTCCACCCACAAATCAATGCAATTCGGATCCATCGGTGATGATTTGAACTGAGTGCCTTAGGAGGTGCGCTACACCATTTTTCTATATTTCTTAGTTCGGAATGGATATTCCAAACCGTGTTGAGAAGTCGTATTGCGGCATTAGGATTCTCTTTCTATTCAGATCGATGTGCATGTGAAATTAAATTGGTCCTATGGTTGCCAAAGCAATTATATTAGTTAGCAGGTGTCTGTTTTTTCCGACGTCAATTATTTTTGTCGGACCGATGAAGCTAATTTCTAGGTGAATTTATACATGAACAAACAAAATTGTCGAATTTGAAGCAATACTAATCCATTTGAATTGTACAGCGTTCAATCTATTCCAAAAAAATCACTGTTTGGTATAGATTTTAGGCTGGCAGCGTCATCCGCCCATATTTCTTTGCAAACGATGTTGAACAGTTCGCCACTTTTACAGATCGTTGATTACTAACTTCTTTTGGCAGTAATTGACACGCACGACATTTGGTTTAAACAGGATGGCACTACGTACCACACGGCTCCTGAAACATTGGATATTCTAGACAAGCAATATTAGGGAGATGGTGATAGGGATTGGTCAAAGAGATCGTGCGATTAAAAATTGTTCGCAGATATCTTACACACACTTTGTTTTATTTAAATTTATAGTAAAGATAGGAAGTGATTTATAAAAACCCTAACAGAATTTTGGTTTCGAGTCTTCAAAGAGCTATAAAACGCAAACCACACCAATACCATCGTCTCAAACTGAAATATGTTCCTATTGCTACATTTTATGACTGTGGCTAGTAATAAATATAAACGTTCGGTAATTTCTGCATTTGCCTAACTATTAAGAAGTTTCCAAGCAAGGAAAGTTACTGTCACAGGGGAATTCTACTGAAGATAATATTTCTGTTGCATCCTCTGCTGCGATGCAAATGCTTGTCGCTTGACATCTTGGTAGAGGTATATACCGACTTGTGCCAATACGATTAGAAGTAATGTTCTTCACCTCTTGCCCTCTCGTTATACTGTATCAGTTGAAATCTGTAATTGCCCCGCCATATGTGTGGGCTAAGCAACAATGTCGTACCATAACTGGTATGATAAATTACAGGAAAGGAAAGAAAATCGATTCTGATTCACTTTGGATTCAATTTAAGTGTTAACCACTGTAAGTAGAGTATTGTTACGAATATGAAAACATCGTTTAACATTAACATGATTAGCAATAAATACTCAAATAACAAAGTCCCAATAGAATTCTGGAGAAGGCAAAACCCCGAAAGTTCCACTTCAAGAACCTTCATCAGACTGACTTCATCAGTATACGGTGGCACACAAAAGTAGTGCGAACAATAAAGAGCTTAATTGAAACTAAACACGTTTTTGGTTTTATTTTTGTTTGGAATCGACGAACTCATATTTTAAACGTTTTTAAAAAGGCAAAAACGTAAAAATGTTCTGTTGAAGTCGGAGTTTAAATGTAAAACAGAAAGAATGAAGTGACCATTACAGCTGCTGGAAAGCATTATTACCATTCATTAGCTGTGAACTTTTATTTCCTTGAAGTAATAAAGAATAATGAAAGAGAAACGCCATGCAAGTTCCTAATTAGGTGCCTTGGCACCTAAAGTTAATATATTTTGGTGCACGCACTACTGCAAAGCAGAATGCCTGTGCAATTATTTGAATAAATTTACATACATAGATAAATAATTGGTCATTACAACCCTTCAGTCAGGATTACGACTTAGTTTCTCATACCACGTATGTTGTGTGTGTTAATTTTCATACATGAGTGGCGGCACCTATAGTTTAAAGTCGACTCCGAACTACAGATTTTTGAGAAACTTTTCATGGCAACACTGGGGTAAATAGTTTTTGCCAGAAATCTGCTGAAAAGAAGTCGCCAAAGAAATATTTTTTCATATTTCGTTGAGTTGCAGATGCCTGACCTGGTAATTGAACCGAGGTCTCACGTCTAATAAGCCAAATATAATTCTTACTCATAACATTTCTATGCCTGGGTCATTTGTTTTTAGTTGTTTTAATTAATATTTTTGTTTTTAATTTTCGTCTTCTGAGTTTCCATCTTTGTATACCGATTGTGTAATACATACTGATTAATATCAGATCAGTATCTTCGTCTTCGTATCATCATTTTTACGTAATTAAGAGAGCTTGTTAATCCATTATATGTCTCCCAAATTATTCCTTTACCGTATCGATTATCGCCGTATTTTCCATTAAGATTGCTGCCGTATAAGAGACTACAGCCGTAATGTTTGTCATTCATTACAAACACATTCAAAAAAAAAAAAAACTTACCTTCCATCACATTTGTTATACCACCCAGCGCCGCTATAAAAATCGGCACAATTAAATTCCTGGTTAGGTGCGTTATTCTTGTCTTTTGTTGAAAAGTACATGCCCACCTGGTAGGCTAATGAGTTTCCGGCTGTACCAGTAAATCGGCCCAAATTTTTTAATTTGTACATTTCCTCAGCATTGCCAATGGCGAATGAGTCGTATTTGGCAAAAGCCATGGTATTGTTCACATCCTCCATTAATATTAACAACTCCTGTGGTCCATCGGAATTTGTGAGAGCGTTGAGTTCGTTCAAGCCAATAAAATATTCACCCTCCACATCACCAAAACCATTTTCGTATTCCTCCCAATTGCGAAAAAAGTCTACGGAAACATCTTGACGTCTTTGTATTATCGTCCAGTCACCACACTCAGTTTCGGCATCACACTCAACATAAAATGGTTCATAACTGTACGAGGGCACCAGCATTTTGTAAATTCCACTGCGTTGAGTGCATGCTGTGGCTTCAGCACAATTTTTAGGGAGACCTTTTTGACCGTAAATCGCATTATGTTGGCTATCATTATAAGGTTATACAACTGGCTTACAACATTCAGATTAAAATTTCCAAAAGTTTTCTTACCATTCTTTGGGTAAATCATCAAATCGAATATCGAATATTGGTGAAGCTTTTTTTGATAAAAATAAAAATAAAACAAAAATGCCTTGTTAATGTGTTAAGAAATTAAATTTAAAAATAAAACGTACGTTGAAGCACATCGTCTGATTCATAGAAATTTGGCGTATCTATAGGCTTGTCTTCATTGTTTGCAGGCGTTTCGTATAATTTATTGGAATATTTTAGATTATCGGGAGTACTAAACAATGTGAAATTAATTTAAGGGAATTAGTGATAAAATTTATTTATATTCTTACCTCGACTTCGATTCATACATTGTAATTTTGTTTTCTTCACAATCTGAAGATTCGGCACACTGAAAAAAAAATTTTAAATTGAAAATAATTGATGCTCTTATAACGCAAAAACTACATCATATTTGGCACATGGAATTCAATTGATTGAATTAAATTTATAAAAATATCGCAATGTATGTACACAAGAAGTCACCATAGTCTAGTAGGTAGCGTCGGTTCAAACCCCAGGTCAGACATCTACAACGAAACGAAATATGAAAAAAATATTTCTTCGGCGACTTCCTCTCTGCAGATTGCTGTTAAAAACTCTGAAAAAGATTCTCAAGAAATCTATCATTCGGCGACCTAAAACTATAGGTCCCACCACTCGTATATAAAAATTATCACAAACAACATAAGTGATGTGAAAAGCTAGGTCGTAATCCTGACTGAAGGCTTGTAATGATCAATTATGTATGTGAGTATGTATATGCAGCATCGTACGAAATTTCATAAATTTTTCTCAGTGTTCTAATGGATCAAAAAGTGAAATAATTCTTTGCCATCGACGACCTCATCACATTTAATAGGAGCTGGTCTACGTCTTCAATAACGCTTGTTAATACTCCGCGTTTAAACTTAGCAAAGTACAGTAAGACGCCGCTTAACGCTGCTCCGCTTAACGCTGTTTCAGTATTACGCGGTAGTATTGGCATTCCTCTAAATCGCACACTGTATTGATACTTGTTGTATGCAAATGTGTGCAAATGAAACAGCCATGCGCCAATCAAAAGCGGTGCACTATATAGCGACGGTGAATTCTATGTATCTTTTTAAACGCTCTTTTGTTAATCTGTCCAGAATAAAGATTCCACCTATTCCGAAGTCTCTGTTCGAAGACACTGTTTCGTTTAACGCTATTTTAGCGCTAAAACTTATTGCAACGTATCCGCCGCGTTAAGCGGGGTCTTACTGTACTTCTAAACGGTTGATTTTCCTGATTCGAACTCCCAATGCAGTCGTAAGTACTCGTGTAATAAGTAGTTTGTTGGCTTATTAACCGAGAGCCTGTAGTTTACATCCCGTCTTCGGTCTAACAGAGTCTGATAGTAAAATAAAATTGGCGTGAAAAGTTGCTCAATTTTGTCGTTCAAAGTTTCACGCTTCTCATGGATAAAATTAACACACACAACATAGGTGGCGTAAAAAGCTCGTCTTTAATCCTGACTAAAGGAAAGTCCGTATAATATTTATCAAATAAAATCTTGGCTTTAAAACACGAAATTCATTCGTTTTTTCTATTTTCTTCAAACTAACAAATGCTGACTCACTCAAAATTTTCTAGTCCACAAACTAACAGTCCGATAACGGCAAATTTTGTATACGTGGCCTTTGTATGTTATTGTTAACTGGAAATCGTATGGATTTAATGCTAGTATCGCGTTCTGTGCGTTAACCTGCGAACTTTTCAATTCAACTCTCACCGTCATTTTGCTCATCATTCTTTATTTGATATACAGTCAATGAAATAATTCTAAATAGACTTCTCGACTGACGACTCAAAATGAATGCAAAATGTTAAAAATATCCACATTAAAATAACAGGTTTTTTTAGAAGTTCTGTAAGCACCCAAGAACAGTGTAGTGTCCATTACATTTAAAGAGCAATACCGATTTGATTGAAAGATATAAAGCGTCCAAGATTTCTTTCAGCAACAAAATACAAATAAACGCTCACCCATAAAATATTTTCTTTATTACTCCGTTTGTATATTCAGACACTTTATGCCTACCTTGCTAATACATTCCGCCATAGAAAATTTGGATACTGAAAGCAACACAAATAAAATAAAAAAATTCAAGACAAAATCCGATTTCAACATTTTAAATTTTAAAGTTTTTTGCTCTTTTAAACTCCCAGATCTCCTTGCACGTTATGATCACTAATGCATGTTTAGAACTGAATGTTTAACTTAACAAAAATCATTCAGAATAACCATTTCTGGGTAAATAAAAAATATACGCTTTGATTAATATTGAGTAAATCGCAATAAACGACATTATTGATCTCAATATTTCATATAAAATGCCAATTAATTATTGCTCAATAAATTCATAGGTTAGAAGACGTGTTAGGTTAGAGGACGTGTACTTGTCAACTAATACAAGTACAGTACCCGAAGGTCGAATTGACGCATTGTACAATAAATTCATAAATTGTTATAATATTGATTAAAACTTGAAATACAGCACTGTCATAACTACGTTCAGTGAGTATATTACAACTTTCCGCAGCTGAACTGCGTATGTTGTTATGTCTAAACAGTTAAAATATTGTAATCAATAAACCGAATATTGACTCAATAAAAGTGAGTGACTGTACTTATTTAGTTAATTGCTGATTATAATTCTTTAGTCGGGATTACCATCTAATTTCTTACACCGATCATGTTATGTGTGCAAATTGTGATCCATGAGTGGCGGGAAATACATTTTAAAGTCGACTCCGAGCGACAGATGTTTGATATTGCAGTTTATGACTGGGGCTAATAATAAAGATAAACGTTCGGTAATTTCTGCATTTGCTTACCTACTTAGGGGTTTCCAAGCAAGGAAAGTTATTGTCACAGGGTAATTCTACTGAAGATAATATTTCCCTTGGATCCTCTGCTGCGATGCAAATGTTTATCACTTGACATGTCAGAAGAGGTATATACCGACTTTTGCCAATGCGATTAGAAGTGATGTTCTTTACCTCTAATTCTAATTGCTCCGCCATATGTGTAGGCTAAGCAACAATGTCCGACCATACCTCGTATGATAAACTCTGAGCAACAGATTTTTGAGAAACTTTTCATTGCAATTCAATTTACGCTCAGGGTTTTCGCCAGAAATCTGCTCAGAGGAAGTCGCCGAAGAAATATTTTCTCATATTTTCGTTTTGTGTTGAGATGTCTGAACTGGAGTTTGAACCACGTGCTCTCGTCTAATAAGCCAAGACATTACCTATCATACATAACATAATTGATCATTACAACCCTTCAGTTGGGATTATTACCTAGCGTCTCACACCACTTATGTTGTGTATGTTAATTTTATACATGAGTAGCGGGACCTACAGTTTAACGTCGACTCCGACTGACAGATTTTTGATAAACTTTTCATGGAAATTTTATTTACTTTCAGAGTTTTTGCCAAAATTCTGCTGAGAGGCAGTCTCCGAAGAAATATTTTTTTCATATTTTCGTTTTGGTTGAGATGTTCGAACTGGGGTTGGAACAACGTGCTCTTGTCTAATAAGCCCACACCTTACCTACTAAACTAGGGAGACTTACACCGTAATCATTAGGATTTATTACAGTTATGGATGAGCATGGAAGCAGAATGTGTAATTTTGTTTTCAGCAAAAACAGTTTCTATGATTACCTAGATAACCATTTCAGATTTCTGCCTATTCTAGCTGAAACTGTATATTTATTAAAAAAATTTTCTGACAATAAATATCATAAACGGCATTCGTTTTCATATCAGGTTACCTGTACTGACTTTTACTTTTGTTCACATGAATTTCATTTGACACATAAACCTTATCTGAGTGATACTTATCATTTCACTTATACATACATACATATGTATGTACGTACGTATGTTCATACCAAAACTATAACAAAGTCTGTCTCAACATTTCCTTTCGACTAACGAAAGCGAAACTGGTGGCATAAAATGCAACATGATCATGCAGAGCAAATAACTGGGGCTACCTTTCCGATGTACAATGAGAAGCAAAAGTTTTCAACAAATCCACTTAAAAATTGTAAAATTCATGTAAAGTTTATTGAAAATTAAATCATAAAACCAGTCGTTGATAGGTTAAGGGGCACGAAATTGATTTTTAAAAAGCAAAGCGAAAACACTTGAATGCCAAGTAGTTGTCATTCGCATTTTTTTTTTTTTTTGTTAGACACTGTTATTGTTGTGTTATTGCATTGCACTGCAATGCTAGTCTTACACCAATTAACACCAGTCTCTATAAAATTAGAAAATGTTGTTGTTGACTTTAAATGGACAAGTTTATTTGCGTACGTCCGTCCGTCCGTCTGTATGTATGTTTCGCTATTATTTATCCGAAAAGGAAGTCAGGCAGACAGACAAAGCGATCATTCAGAAATAGAAAACTACTGTCAACATTATTACCTGCAACTGTAATGCAACCAATGCCTGCCAATACTTGAATTTGCATTTAATTTCGTTAGAAGAGGTAAAATAAATAAGAATTAGAGAGTGTTACTGAACCAGTCATACATTATAAATGTTGTTGTTGTATTCTAATGATTTAAGCTGCCTATGCTGATAATGCAATTGACTGTTGCAGTGCTCGTATTTAAAAAAGTATTAAGAAAATCAATTCAAACAAAAACAACAACAACGCAATATTGTTGACAGTACAGACAGGTAATGTTGGTATTACAACATGATTTGTTGTGGTATCATAACAACAACAACAACCATAACAACATCTATATACTTTGCTACAACCGCTAAAATCAATTTCCTGTGTATCTCTCGTCTCTCTACATAGTCCAGCAAAAGGCGATTGTCAACTTTAATACCGAAATGGGCCAATTTTATGCAAAAAAAAAAACTGTTAAACGAACGAAAACAAAACGAAAAACATTTAAACGTTTTAAATAAATAAAAACTAAAAACAAAAGACGCAGAAATAACAAGAACAATAACAAGAACAAACACAAATTCTACTCCATAAGAATATTCAATTGAATACGAAGTGATTTAAATACAAATTTGTGTAGCGACCTTGATTGCTGCAGCAGTCCATAGTATGGGGCACTGAACAAAAAAAGAACTTGAATTTATTCAATTCACTCAAAAGGGCAACTGGCTAGATTATGCTTGAAGTTATCTTCATAAAGAAGTTATAAACTCGACCCTTGAAAATACTTTTTACTTACATACGTTCTGAGAATTTGCAACTTTTCGAAAATGTATTGGGTTTTCGAACAAAGACTTCAGAATTGATGACGTTCTTCTTGTTAAAGCTACATCTGTCAAATTAGTTGACATTTATTCAGTTTGTTTTGCCAAATAACCATGGACGGATATAGAATTCAACAACACAAGAAAATAAAAAAATTGTGGGTGCTTTGTCAGACCCTAATATGAGGCCCATTTTTCAATCCACATGAGACCAACGAGCGTCCTATGTATTCAGAAAAAGTGACTGTTTGATGTGGTTTTAGGATGACGTTGATCCAGACATCACTGTCAACAGCGTGCACTGTAGGTCGATGATTACCAACTTCTTTAGTCTGAATTTCAATAGAACAGCGCTAGGTGCTATACAGCTCATAGCACATTGGATTTTCTGAACAAGGGATGGTCATCTCATATGGAGATGATATAAGCTGGCCACCGAAATTGTGTAATTTTTCTTGTGGGTTAAACTGTTTCTATTTGAAGTTTCCTTGTAGTCGCCGGAGTCTAGTATGTAGTGTGTTGGCTTATTAGACATAAGGCCAAGGTTCAAACCCAGGTCAGACATCAAAACGAAATATGAAAAAAATATTTCTTCGGCGACTTACTCTCAACAGATTTCTGGCAAAAACTCTTGAGAAGTAAATAAAATTGCCATGAAAAGCTTATCGAAAATCTGTCGTTCGGAATCGACTTTAAACTATAGGTCCCGCTACTTATATGGATAAAAATTAACGCACACAACATAAGCGGTGTGAGAAACTGGGTCATAATCCTGGCTGAAGGGTTGTAATGACCAATTATGTATATATTATGTATGTATACTTGTATATACAGTGGACTGCAAAAGTCTTAGTACGGCAATATATTTTGATAAATAGTCTCCTCAGGCTTAATACTCTTGCGCAAGGTCAGTTTTATTGGGACTCAAGAGAGTATTTAGGAGATTATTTGAAAGAACGGTTACGTCATCGCTAAATCAAACAAAAGTCAACCGAAAAACTTGCCAATGTTGCCACCAGAAAACACTAAACAAAACTTGTACGTTCAATTGCAAATGGGTTAAATGGAGTACTTGACCTTAAGGGATATTCTACTAAATACAAGGGATAATATTTTCATATATTAGGCCTTTGAATTTTCTCCTTGGTGGTACCTATGGAGTCATCTGAAACTTTTTCTAATTTTTCTCTTGTTTTATGAAAAACATTAAAAATATTGTTTGTTTTATAATAAAACAGAAATAAATTAATAAAATAAATACTCGTATATAAACGATAAATTTTTATACAAACTTTTGGCTAAAATTCATAAAATTGCTAAAATATATTGCCGTACTAAGATTTTTGCTGTCGACTGTAAGCACACCTCCGGCTGGGATAAAGTCTTCATTGACTCTGAAACACGAAGGTATTCATTGAAGATGTCAATTGTAATAATTTTATAAGGCTGAAGATTGTAACTCAATCATCTCAGAGGAGTAGATGATTGTCGAATGGAAATAAATTATGAGCCATAATTGCAATTATAGAACCCATTGGCATATCGATATTAAATAAAACCACTTCATCCAACAATGACAACCTACTCTCTCCAGTAGCCTCTCTAAATCTCAGCATCAACTTGACCAGACGTTCCTAAATGATGTATTCAGGATGGACGAAATAACTTTTGTCATCAGATTAGTCCGGTTTCGAGGTATATTTTATAGTTCGTTTGTCAGTAAGATAGGCCACCAGAGTAGATATAAGCAGTGAGTCTAAAACAACCACTAATCTTGGAAAAGTTTTTAACTTAGAGCACGGAGAACACTGCTACAAGCCCAATTTTTGTTTTAACACTGGTAACACTGTTATAAGAATTGCTTAAAAGCGAACGAAATGTCTGAATTTTTTTTTTTTGAGTATTTCAAAGGAGTTTCGTTTCTTGATTACCATTAGAAAGCTAACACCAAATAGTATTCTAATACGTTGGATAGTCACACAAACTTGTGAAAAAGTCTGTTGTTCTGAGGAAAAATATAATCTTTCAATAGGACAACGTATGTTGTCTTAACATCGTTATGACAATGGCAAAATTTTTCGAATAACTTAAATACCGATAGTCCTCTTCAGATTTGGATCCTAACTATTGCAATCTTCAATCAACTCATAAAAATTTTTGATGTGGAAAACGTTTTACATCAACCGACAAAGTGACTGCAACTACGTATGAGTATTTTAAAGCCTTTCCAGGAATCATTCTTTAATAAAATTTTAACGAAATATTGAAGGAGATTCAGATACGAATATTATTTTTATTTTTCTCAATAATTTTCGTATATTTTTGACGTCTCTCTTTATAAAATCAAAAATCAAAAAATTAGCAAGAAATTCTGTGAATAAATTCCTTTAAAACGGGGAGACGTTTATGACTTGTGGCAACAACGAGAGTCTAAATTATGATATTTTTCTTATTCAGTTCAGCATCTATTTGTTTGGAAAAAAATTGAAGTTCTTTTAGGCAAACTGGACAAGAATGTAACAAGAAACTCTAAGCACATGGGCAAGATGAATATAAGTGTTGACACCTTGGCGTCTGCTATATCTAGAAGGAATTTAAACCAGCGAAATTGACTAGATTAAGTGGGTTTGACTGAGCAACTAAAATAAGAAAATTGAGATTCGCTTAGCTATCCCAACTGTCGGATGTGACTGCCTTAATTCATGCTTTTCAAACTAATTAATCTAAACCAATAGCAACCAATGCTAAATACTAGTTTTCGACAGCTGAATTGGTAAAAATTAAGAAAGTTAATAAAAATGTTGGGTGCCCTGGTAGTCTAGTGGGTAGTGTACTAGACTATTAGCATGAGGGTCGTGGGTTCGATTCCCATCAGAGTGTCTGGTCTGTGACACAACACCGAGCATATGGTCAAGTTACTCCGGTCGTAAATGATATAAGCCGCCATAGTCTTATTAGATGAGAACGCGTGGTACAACACCTGGCTCAGACACCTCGAAAATAACAAAATATGAAGAAAAATATTTCTTTCGGCGGCTTCCTCTCAGTAGTATTTTTGGAAAATAAAACTCTAAAAGTAAATAAAACTCCCATTTTATAATTTTAAAAAAATTATTGCTTGGAGACGATTTTAAGCTGTAGGTCCCACGCATAACACAAACTAGGTCTTGATTCTGAGGTTAGTAATGACATGTGCCTCCAGGTCGGCAATATTGTCAAAACCTCTCTTCTCTTTAAAGCTATTCATGGTTTTCTCTTTCTTTTGATTGGCTTATTAAGGATTTCGAAGTTAATTAAGTTTTGACAGTTTTTTTTTTCTTTGACAGATGATTTCGAAACAAGAATTATTTTTAAAGCTGTATTCGATTCAAATTAATTACCGATTATTTTTTAACCACCACTTAATAATTAATTGTTCTTCCTTTTGCAGTTAAACCCAGTCTAAGGATTGCATACGGTTTTCAAAACCATAATGAAAATGTCTTTTAAAGAAATCAATAACAAATACAAGAATTTCTTTAAGTGTACAAGACATTTGTTACTAATGATGGCTATTAGGGCCATATTTACATAAACGATTCTTTAAAACGATGTAGACCGACCAACTGAACGTGAATGTACTCAAGTTTGTTGAAAGAAAAATTTGCAATTTTTGCAATTGATCACAATCAAAGACAACGTCATCAGCTGTATTACCAGCAGTTATAACAACAACAACAACATAAACATCAGTCGCAATAGCAATAACAGCAGCAACAACAGCCACATTATTATCATTGTCGTCAGCATCAGTAACTGATGCTGATACTGATTCTTGATCATTCATTGATCGTTTTCACAAAACAAAATCTACATCTGTTAGCGATTGTTGCTGCAACAACAACAAGAACAACAATAACAACAACTGCTACTACAATATAATAAAAGTAATAACAACTGCTATTGCTTAAGATTTTTGCTAACAGCATCCGTTGTTGCCTGCTACAACTGATGTTGTGAACTCACAATGTGCCTGTTCAAGTTGTTGATTTCTTTTCTTGGTTTTTTTTTCGGGGTTGTTTTTTACGGAATTGTTCAGTTACGCGCTTCACTAATCTTTTTGATTACTCAACTCCATTGTGGTGATGATGGTGGTGGCCACTTGAAGAATTTCAGTTGCTACCAGTCCACTTAGCGTGCGGACCACAAAACAATTTAAAAACTTAAACGATCGCGAACAAGGTGGCCTAAACTTCGTTTTGAAACAAATAAACGGAGAGAATGGCGAATACAATTTGCATTCCTTGTTCTTGTTGACTGCAAAGATATTTTATCTCTAAATTGTAATAACGAAAAACAGTTAAAGGTGACTAACTTTTAGCTAAAGTGAACTTTAAAGTCACCTTTAACTAAACACAAGTTTAACGGCAAGTTGTAATAATGCTCCGAAGTCTAGTCATGAACGAACTGTGGACGATCCATGTCTAATAGGAGATAAATTTGATTTTCTAGAATGAAATTTGATTTGTATTTTCCAAAAACATAACTGTTTACTCCGCGTTATTTTATACATACATATGCCTACTGGCATATGGCAACCCTCGTTATTAGCATCATAAATATTCGATTGTTAGCAGATATTAAATGAATACAACTTTAACCTTCGTTTGCTTCACTGCAAACACAAATATTGGAAAATAATTTGTGGTTGTGTGTTCATAAAAGAGCACATTAAAGCTATTAAAGTAATCGAAAGAGATCCTCATTATGACTGAGGATACGTATTACATTGTTTGTAATTTTATGTACAACGTTGTTTGTTACCAATATTTTATCACTTTACGTTAGTCTTTGTGAATTGTAAGATTTTTGATTCACTGAAAAGTTCGTTTCTTTCATGTGTCTTCATTGTCATGTTGAAGAACGATATCCGCCGTTCATAATCTGAACTTTTCTGTCGTGGCGAGTAGGTAGGTGCTTAAATTGTTTACATAGAGTTGAGCAGTCATCGTACCAACTCTTCGGTACTCTATTCCAAATCACTTAGTCGTCGTGCAACCCCATACAATCACAGATCCACAGCTTTCGCTAAAACAATTCGTTGTCATTTTTAAGAAACTTTTCATGACAATTTTAGTTTTCTCTTAGAGTTTTTGCTAGAAATTTGCTGAGAGGATGTCGCCGAAAAAATATTTTTTTCTAGATTTCGTTTTGATGTCTGACCTGGGATTTGAACCGTGGTCTTACGTCCAATAAACCAACATACTACCTACTAGTTTTTTTTCTTACCTCATCAAATAACCTTCTCCCAATAATCCATTTCATACATGAGTGGCGGTACCAAGATCTTTTAAAATGCGCCGTTTTCCTGTCTTGAGAATTATTTATTTTCTGCCTCCTCGCAATGGAATTCATAAATTTGATAAGCACTTTTTCATGCTGAATAAGGAAACATCAAGAAGCAACGAAATTTCACTACGACTTTTACTTTTACGAAAAAACTAATTATTTGGATGAATCAATAGAAGTTGCCGTAGGCTAGCCCCATGGTTCAAGCCCTGGCTTATACCTTGCAAACAAAAGAAACGAAATATTTCTTTCGACAACTTGTTCTCAGCAGTTTCTGAGAGATAATGAAATTAATATAAAAAGTTTCATACAAATCTGTCGTTCGGAGTCGATGTTAAACTGTAGACACTCTTAGACAAATACTGTTAAAAAAGAGATTGAAAACACTGCAACAAAACATAACACCCGACTCAGAGGCCACGTAAATTCAGACGCATCATATCTGGCTGATCCCATTGGTTTGGAACGCAGACTTAAAAGAAGAAAGCCATCCAACCTAATTAGAAGCTCGCTTTTGGCCTGATGACGTAATATCATCATAAATATACGCATATTAAATTAAAGTTTATGTTTATTTAACTGTTTGAGTAAATTACTTGTTAGTTATAATAACTAGTTGTAATAATTAATAAATGAGAATTAAAAAGAAAAAAATATCTGATTATAGTATTACAATCCCAGCAGACACAACGCTTTAACCTTATTGGATGTCAATTCTGGCTTTGTTACCATCTGCAAAGCTTTACCATGCTTAGTTTATGATCGTTTTTTATACGCGATCTACTTCTCATCAGCCGTAATCATTCACTTCAGAAATGGTTTGACTTCATTCTGCTTTAGCAGCGTACCGTAAATATCTTCAAATATCTGTAACTGTTTGCTGAAGAATGTTTAGTCCCTAGACAGAATCCACATTGTCTAGGTGCTGGGTTTTCCCAATTTTTTGTCAATTTTTTTAATGAGTTAAAATTGATTTTCCACACAAAATTAAAGGTGTGCAATAGGTATAACCGTCAATGATTCCATTATGGGCAAATAAATTAAAAATTGGTAGCGAATGGTGTTTTTCGAAAGATTAGTTATTGTAACAAACATCACCTTAACCTTTAACCCGGGACTGAAAAATTTTTTTGAAGTAATGCATGCAGTAACCCAATTCGATTTAAAATTTTTTAAGAACAATAAATGCGTTGATGTATGGCCTTTAAAGTGTTCGATTGCTTTAATTTGTTGAAATTAAATTCCAATTAAACTCATCAACCCTTAAATGGTAATCCGGAGAGATTGTAATGCTTGTGGAAGCTAACAATTCAATCACAATTTTCATCACCATCAACGTCCCCTCGTTCATTCACCCGTTCACATCGATATTGTGGCGAAAATAAAATCAAAACAAATAAATAAGACTGCTAACGCAAATAAACAAAATGAAACTGAAACTGAAAATGAAATAATAAATAAAGAAATCATTCGTTATTTTTGTATTTCCGTTTCCTGAATCCGGTGTCATTTGTCCGACGATCAATTGAAACTTCAAATCAAAACAACAACAACAGTCACACAATTTCACTCTCTCTTCACTGTTCTCTGGCTGAACAATTTCATCCCGTTATGGCAGACAATTGAAAGGGAATTTTTCTTTTTCCTTTCTATTTTAGTTGTTGTTGTTGTTGTTTTTTCCCTTTATGTTTATGCTGTTGTTGTTGTCATTTTTGTTGTTGTGTCATTAGCATTGATTAATTTTTGTTTGAAAATATAAATGTTTTCTCTTCTTCATCTCACGCAAGCAAGTCAGTCGTCTTTCATCGTTTTTATCTTCATTTTCTTCTTTTATTGTATTTGTTGTTATCATTTTTGCTTTGTCGTTGTTGTTGTTATTATTGTTTTGCATATAAAAACAATCAATCTTCGAATGAAATTATTCCACCCACTTAAAGAAAAATTAAAATCGATGAGAAGATGTTAAACGCAAACATTAAATTCGATTCTGTTTCGATAAGAAACATTTGAGTTGTGAGAATAACTTCATTAAAGTGATACTTCTTTTTCCTTTTTGGGGGGTTGTATTGTTTTTATTTTCATTTTTTATTAAAGACACTACGTAAGTTTATTGCCCTTACATACATATGTACGTATACATGCTGGGCTTCCTCGATTTGAATCTTCCAACGCATACAAGGTCTTCCTCTTCGCCGATTTCCGCAGACCCCCGCGTCAAATATCCGCCTCGCTGAAGCATCCTCCTCTATTCGAGCGCAGCCGCTGGATATTAATACGCTGTACAACGTCAATGTCGTTGAGGAGCTCATACAGCTCACTGTTGGATCGGATACGGAAATCATCGCCAACTCGCACTGGACCGAAAATCTTACGTAGGGCTTTTCTCTCGAACACTCTCAAGGCCGCTGCATCAGTTCTTAATAGGGCCCATGCCTATGGGCCATAAAGAAGCACGGGTAGGATGAGTGTATGAATATGGCAATATTGCTTATTAACGTACCCACCATGATGAAAATGAGCTTCATCCGAAAAGATGACTTTTTTTTTTTTGGCAAAATCGACATCACCGTGAAGTTTCTATATGGCTTAATAAAACCTAACGTTGCTCAAACGTAAATCGATTCATTACATTTAGTAGAGATTATAAACTGAATTTTGTGGCAGAATAGAATCACATAAGTATTGCCAATTAACCGATAATTTAAACCGATAGATGGCCCACCCGATATATGAAAAAAAAACAAATTCCCTTGTGGTCTTATTAATTTAAGAAATAAGGACACTTCATACATTAGCAATAATTTAAATTCTAATATAGTTCTAAAGTGATTATTATTTTGCAGCGGCCTTGGATTTATTCAAAACTGATAGACATCTTCTGAACATATTGTCCAAAATATCCGGTATATCGTGCCACCCAACCTGATATAATTCCCCCAATTATCGTTTTTACTTTATTCCACAAATTTTCGATAGGATTTGGATCTAATGGCAGTGCTGGTTAGTCTAACAATGTGATATTGTTATCTTCGAACAGTTTGTTAGTTAATTAAGGCATGGCCACGTAAAGTTGAAGATTTTTCTTAAGTCACAGATGTAGACGTATAAACAGTGATCATTAAAAAAACCAATCTATGTTATCGATCAAATTCGGACTGATTTATTCGTCAGGGTCGTTGAAAATGGGGAATTTCAGATAAGCAGGCACTATTCCTATAGCGTACATAGAATATCATCGACTGAGCTTAGATGAAACCCGTTAATTGTTTAAGAATTACGTGCAAGGATATGATAATGATTGGTGGAAAGGAAGATCTATAAGCAGGATAGGAAGATCTTCAAGAAGATGTACAGATCAGCTTAAATCACTTTTTTAAATAATTTTATTTACCAAGCGATTCATATGAAATAAATAATAAAACAGATTGTTGACAAATCCATAAAATAAACAACAATAAGTAAATAAAATATATTCACTGTTGCCATATTAGACGGAAGCCCGTGGTTCAAATCCTAACTCAGACTTTTCAGCAGTCTTCGCAAAAATTGGAAAAGTTTCTCAAAACAATTTCTCATGGGGAGACGACATTAAAGTGCAAATCCTACTCATAGATAATATTTACACATGCAACTTGGGTGGCGGGAAAAGCTAGATCGTAACCTTGAGATAACCTATAAGAAACTCGTTATATATCCTAAAGGCCATATGTCCTGTACATGAATATGTGGCAAAAAGTGTTAATAAAGGTAGAGATTATCCAGGGTTTATATTATATTTTCTCGGACACTTCATTAGCAGTATTTATCCGTATAATGGTCTTAACCTATTCAAAGCTAAGCTCCAACGAACGAGTGCATTGCCCTTACTACCGTGGGGAAAGTGGTGAAAGCTATAAACGTTGCTGAAAGCATCCTTGATATCCAGTAAAGTTGACGTAATATTTTCCGTTCTATGCAGCAATTCCTCGACACTTCGATCACATAATATAAAGGCGTTTCAACTGACACGTCGTTTTGGTAGAGGAATTTCTTTGGGATCCAATCCAATATCCTTTATATAGCGTTCAGAAAGGTCTGTAGTTTTCTACCTTGCATCAGAGATCAGCAATGAATCGTTTTTCCGCTACTCATCAACACTCATGAAATTTTGAATATAAGTGAGTGAGAGAGTCAACAATACTGATATTCAACTACATACTCTGATTCATTCGTACTCACTACAACGTTGATTTATAAGTACAGGTTGCAATGGCTGGGGGTACAACGTGGACATCAAACTCATACCATTCGAAATATGTTTGATTCATACTCATACTACTCATTCAGATTCATAACTTTAGCAAAATACTTATAGTTAGGTCTGAGTTGTGGCTCTGATTTCAAAAAACTCACTTGAGCACGCATAGCGGCCCGTGGTGATGCCACAGAAAAATACTTATAGTACTCATAAATGATTCGAGTGACTCGAAAGACAGAGCAGCAAGCAGAGCACACACACAATCTTCTAATGAGTATTTTAGTTTTCGTAAGCGAATCACACTTATTTTGTGATTCTTGTAAATGTTGAGTTATGGAGAGTCGAAATCAACAACATCATACGTGTTGTTAAGTTTGAATTTGATGAGTACTTCAAACTATGAATATGAGTAGACGTTCCATGATATTGCAATAGGTATGAATGTGTATAAGTATCATAAATTATGAGTATGATTTGATTCTAATCATCTTTTGCTGATCTCTGCCTTAAATTTTTACCCGTAATTTAGTTGGGCTCATTTGTTATTTCGCAGAGAACCTCAATGACATTTAATTTAGTAAAAATTTGAACACTATAATCCTCCTCTATAATGCAGGACCATGTTTATTGGTAATTTAAATATTATTTTAATAATAATGTGTTAATAATAATTTGAATTGTAATACACAGTCGTTCGTTGGCTTCTATTATAACCCTTTCCTAAGAATATTTTTTAAATATTCGCCTATCTCTTGATCGTTTATGATGTGACTAAAATATCGTCAAAATTTAATAACCAAGTCAAAAGTATGGCTTAAATTAACAGAGAAAAAGCCAACGGAAAACAATCAATAACAAAAAGAAAGGGGACACTCTAGCACATACACTCTCCAAAACTTGTTAAATGTCTTCATTAAGGATGACATGTATTTGAAGGCCACAAATAATGAATGAATGCAATGAGGATACAAAATTCATATTTTTCCAGGTGCTGCCAACAAAAGTGGCTTTCCATTTGCAACAAAACGTTGCAATATTTCTCTTGGACAAACGTTTGGTTGGTTGCCTGTATAAATTGTTGATTATTTATGAATTTTTAATAAAATGTCTTCATTATTGTTGTTGTCGCTATTTTAGAATTCATAAATTGTCTGTCTGATGTAAATGTGATAAGAGGTTTGATGTTGAAAGAGTGATAAATTTGAAATGCCACAAATAAATAAATAAATATGATGAGTATTATTTCCATGTCATTCTATTCTGTTTTTCTTCGATAGCACGTCGAAAGTGTAGGGCAATAACACAATAAAAGAAATAAATTTAAGAGAATAATTTCATTTGCTAATAAAGCCG
The DNA here is from genome assembly GCA_932273835.1 of Sarcophaga variegata. NCBI lineage: Eukaryota > Metazoa > Arthropoda > Insecta > Diptera > Sarcophagidae > Sarcophaga > Sarcophaga variegata. The sequence goes on from OW026359.1 coordinate 41,028,270, forward strand.
TTAAAAATTTATTGCACAATTATTACGAGCTGAGTAGCTTAGCCCTTATGAACGGTGTAGTGTAACTAACCAGAGTCTCTGGTGGGTATCGAACCCTCGACTCTTACGCTAATAGCCTAGCACACTACCCACGAGATCTCTGTCGGGTGTTGTGAACAACTCCAGGATCGTTAGGGAATGTCGTCGCTGTCTCGATCTTCTTTCTGGGCGCTTTAGTGTCTCACTGGTGTGAGTCCCCGGGCATAGTAACATTCCGGAGAACTGCAGGGTCGATGAGCTTGCCAGAGCTGGTGCACTCCTAACAGAATCCTCTTCTGTAGACTTGGTTATGCCACTCGCCACGGTCAAGTTGCCCAATGCGCGAAAATTCTTACGAGACGCCAACCTACCCTGTTTCAATGTGGAGTCCTGCTCCACCGCTAGACTCACCTGACCCCTGATGGATAGAAGGCTTATCAACCAGTTACTTGAACCTGGTCGTGGCATCATCTTAATTACAGTGTCCATGCTTACAGATCATTGTGTTATGGGTAGACACGCGGAAAGGATTCGGCTCCCATTTAACGATTTCTGCCGTGGATGCAGATCCGCTGAGGAAGAAGAGACTGTTATCCACTTTCTTTGCCAGTGCCCATCTCTTGCGAGGTGCAGATATAGGTTATTTGGATCTCCATTTCTTGTCAGCCTGACGGAGCTATCATCTATTGATGTCAAGGCTACACGTTCGTTTATCAAACTTTCTGACTGGTTCTTCAGTGTAGGGTAGTCGTGCTTTTTATGTGCAGACCTTGCGCTCACCAACTTCTTCCTCTTCCCTGATTTTGCTAGAACTTGGTCAGTACAGAGACTGCGTTCACCCGTGACATCACAACGGACCGCTATGCGTGATGTCAGAGCTACCACTCCAACCTAACCTAACCTAACCCGCGAGATTACCAGGGAACCACAAAAATTAGAAATTAAAAGAAAAACTCATAAACAAATAATTTTATGGAAATTTCAGAAATGTTATTGGCCCATAATTTATTATCTCCACCTGCGGATGTCCAATAATAAAACTTCAAGTCATTACGCTTACGATTCCACGCCTCTTATTCAATTATAGGCTGGCCCTCCGATTCTTAGTATTCCTGTGTGGCTTTATTCTAAAGTCATCTTCAGTATATTATCATCGGATTTTTTTTAGGATTGTCCCCAGATCACCTACATTTCTTTGTCAGAATTTATTTTATAATAGGAAATTGGTTTCTGTCTAGACTATACTGAAAATATGCTGTAGGCTGTGGTTGATAAGTGCCTAAATGGATCACTGATTGCTGCGTTTTATGACTCTATACCATCCAAGACCACACATATTTAAATACGAGTTAAAAATTGGTTATTACAACCCCTTCATCGAGATTACAACCTAGATTCTCATAATAACAGTGTTTTGTGTGTTAGCCTTATAAAGGGTCCGCCAAATAACTTTTTTTTTTGAAAATGCTTTAAAAAAAACTTCTGAATATTTTCTCAAATTTCTTTTTTTATTTGAAAGTACAATCCGTCCGGTTAATAATGGAAAATAATTTCATTCAAATGGCTGCCTCGGCTGACCATTCAGTAGCCTACACCAGAAGATGCCGATTTTGGCAAAAAAAATCATCTTTTTCGATGAAGCTCATTTTGATCTTGGCGGGTATGTAAACAAGCAAAATTGTCACATTTAGGGCACAGAAAACCCGCACGCATACATTGAAAAGTCATCACACCCAAAACGAGTCACTGTTTGGTGCGGAGGCAGAGGCATAATTGGGCCATTTTTCTTCGAAAACGAGCAAGGAGTGGCCGTTACAGTCAATGGCGATCGTTATCGGGCCATGTTGAACGAATTTTTGTTCACAAAAATTGAAGAGGAGGATATTGGCAACATTTGGTTTCAACAGGACGGCGCTACGTTCCACACAGCCGAAGCTACACTCGATGTTTTGCGTCCTGTTTTTGAAGATCGCATTATCAGCCGCAGAGCTGATGTCGTTTGGCCACCTCGGTGCTGCGATTTGACACCGTTGAACTATTATTTGTGGGTTGCCGTCAAAGATAAGTGTTACACCGACAAGCCAGAGATAATTGACGCTTTAAAGGACAATATTCGTGAAGCCATTGGTGAAATACAGCTGCACACAATCGATAATGTGCTTAAAAATTGGACCGATCGTGTAGGCATGGCCAGCCGAGGCAGCCATTTGAATGAAATTATTTTCCATTATTGACCGGAAGGATTGTACTTTAAAATAAAAAAAGAGATTTGAGAAAATATTCAGTAGTTTTTTTAAAGCATTTTCAAAAGAAAAAAAAAGTTATTTGGCGGACCCTTTACGTGAGTGGTGGAACCTGCCACTTTCGGTAAATATTGCAATTCTTGTAAGACAGTCGAGTTGCTCTAGCTTAGTAAGAAATCCTCAGATTATTGCACACTGTGTAACGCATAATCGAGGACAAGATTGAAAACCAGTGGGGAGAGAACACATCATTTTCTTACACCAGCTTTAATAGAGATTGTTAGGCTGATGATGCCACCTTTTCGTTTGCGGCAGTTTGCATACATGTACAGTGTGCAGAGCCAACGAGCTAGAAAAAATCGAGTGGTAATCGTCAAATGAGAAAAGTTGTTGAAAATTATTCATGTTTACAAGAGCACCTACCGTTTCTAACTGGTTACACTAGTTAATTAACTGAATGTTGCAATTTATTTTACTTGATTTTTTTTTTATAATTTATTCATCCATTCATTTTATAATTTGTTTTTACAATAAGTCATGCTTGTAAATTATCACACACAATAATTACCTGCCACAATAACTTGTTACTACGCAGCCACTTAAAAGCACAATTAACGAAAGCAATATTTGCCAATGTAAACCATTAATTATCTGCGTAAAAATAAATAAATTTATTAATAAAAATATTACACAGATTATATAAATATTTTATAAAAATAAAAATATAACGGAAGTTTGACACATTGACTGGTTTTTCGGTTTCACATTGTGAACAGAAAACAACTGCAAATAACTATAATTGTCGGGGGGTAATCACAGTTAAATACGATGTTCATTCATTTCACTTGCATCCAATGTAACCAATTTTCAGTGATAAAGAATTTGTAATTATAACCCTTTAAGCAGGATTACGATCTAGCTTTTGCCAGAAGAATGCTAAAAGACAGTCGCCGAAGATATATTTTTTCATATTTTTTTTGTTCGAAGTGTCTAGGTCAGTGGTTGAACAACGGCCTACGTCAATTAACTTGACTACTATACTACGGCAACTTCAATTTGTCTAAATAGTTATTCAAAAGTCTTTACATAGGAAACATATAATCGGGCATTCTCAACTATCAATTCGATCTTCAAGAGTTCAACAGGAAGCTTTGAAGCTTATGTTCCAATAATCTGAAAATAATATAAATTATCGGCATAACAGTTTCCTTTAACGGTGCGCCACAGAAAACAGTCCAGCGGTGTGAAATCGCAGCTTCTTGGCGACCAATTGACATGACTATTTCGGCTAATTAAACGTCCATCAAACGTGCCGTCCTCATTTTCAATGAAATATGGGCCAATGATGCCTCCGCTCCACAAGCCTCACCAAACAGTCAGTCGTAATGGGTGCATTGGCTTCTGTAAGACACTGGGGCATTGTTAGTCCTTCTCTGCTATCAAATTTCGTACGACTTTCGTGCAATTTCCGATCAATTGTCTTTGTTTTTGAAATAAATTTCCCATAAATCCTAACGTTCTTCAAGCGTAAATCGATTCTTTACGTTCAGTGGAGATAATATACTGAATTTTGTGACAAAATAGAATGACATAAGTATTGCCAGATGCGAAATAACTGATGGATCAAATTTAAACTGATAGATGGTCCACCCGATAAAAATTTTACTAAATTTCAAGTCTTTGCGTAAAAGAGGGCCTGCAATTTATTTTGAGAGCGGTCAACAGTGTATGAAAATACGAATGGAATTCTGACATGGCATCACTCATTTTGTTTTTTGAAATTTTTCAAAAACCATTACACTTCGATCAAGGATGCGTCCATCTTACAGTGCCTTGGATTTTCACTAATCGTATAAACACAAAAACATTTTTTACTCTTTTACTTTACGAACGTAAACCCTTATCGTGTAAATTGACTTTAAGCAGATATCAAGCGTCTGAAGAAAAATTAATTCATAAAGTAGTTCGATGTTTAGGTGGCACATTATTTAACATACATACATACATAATTGGTCATTACAACCCTTCAGTCAGGATTACGACCTAGTATCTCACCCCACTTATGTTGTGTGTGTTAATTTTATACATGAGTGGTGGGATCTACAGTTTAAAAGTCGACTCCGAACGACAGATTTTTGGGAAACTTTTCATGGCAATTTATTTATTCTCAGACATCTGCTGAGAGGAAGTCGCCGAAGAAATACTTTTTGTATTTTGTTGTGATGTTGGCCTGCGGTTTGAACCCCCTAATAAGCCAACACACTACCTACCATACAACAGCGATTTCAAACAGTGAACCAGTCGAACCGTTTCTACAAGCGAATAATTATGGGCGATGAAAAGTTGATCACTTGTGATAATGTTGAGCTTCTACTAACTGATCCAACAATTGATTCTGATCGATACAAGAAGTTCAATTAAAAGGGCTTAAATTGTGACAATGCCAGACCCTATAAAACATCGATTAACTGGCAGAAACTGAGAAAACTTAACTGGAAAGCATGCATTGTTGTAATGACCAAGTAAGTAAGCAAGAGGTGTGCTAATCAGTTTATCGCTAAGAAAAGCCAGAAGTCCTACAATGATTGAATTATGGCTGAAATAAAAAGTAAATTTCTATAAAAAAAATGTTAAAAATTCTAAATTATGCTTGATCTGTGAGTTGCCTAAATGAAAAATAAAAAATCCCTTGTGCTTAATTATGACAATTAACCGATTCAAATGGTGAGAAATAAAAATGCGTTTGCCATTATAATTAAAAACAAATTCAGATTGACAAACAAATTATTTTTGAAAAATGAAACCCGTATTAAAAATAATTTGTTTAAATGAAGATTTTTTATGAATTAAAATTATTAAAAATTAATGCCAAGTTCAACAGTATTTGGAGGCTAGAAATCTTTTATATTTGTATGTAACATTACCGAATCTTTTTAACCGCAGGCACTTCCGAACTTTGACTGTCGACAACGGCCATCTTGTTAAAGCTACATCTGCCAAATGAGTTATCATTTATTCAGTCTGTTTTGTCAAATCACCACGAATGAATATTAAATTCAACAATACGTTCAAATAAAAAAATTGTCTTAACAAAACACTCGCTTCACACAGTTTACGATCTCCATAATGGTCCTATCGAGAGGACTATTGGCAATTTGGTGCATAAACTCAAGTCCGCTGGTTTAGAAAACAGTCGGCCAACCGCCTTGCCGACGAGACACAAGATCTGCAAAAAACATTGCCACTGTCTCCAAAAGTGTGCAGTTGGATTTCGAATTTCGGGACACGCTTTACGCAGAACGAATTTTACACCTGTACAAAATTCAAGTGATCCAGGAACTGATGGATCCATAGAAAACGATGTGTGCTCCTTAAATATGCTCTGGAATATCTAGCCACTGAGCATATTTTCCATCGAAAACTCGTCTTTAGTAGGTGCCCTGGTAGTCTACTGGGTAGTGTGCTAGACTATTAGCGTGAGGGTCGTGGCTTCGATTCCTACCGGAGACTCTGGTCTGTGACACTACACCTAGCATATGGTGAAGTTACATATACGAGCTGAGTAATAAAACATAATTTGTAATTGTATTGTAATTAATAAATAAATAACTGGTCTTCAGCAATGAATTCCATATCTGGATATCTGGATCGTCGAATGTGAGACGATACTAATTCACATGAGATCCCAGAGCGTAACTGTTTGGTGTGAATTTTGGACTCGAGACATAAGCGATCCATAGTTCCGTGATAACAGCTTTGGTCTGGCCTCTACTGTCAACGGTTAGTACTGTAGGTCTACGGTTATGAATTTTTTTGACCTTAATTGGATAATCTAGTCATCTACGAGAAGTGGTTTCAACACAACTCATGCCATATTGGATCTTCTGCATTCGATATTCGAGGTGCTGTGAAATGGCTTTCGAAATTGTACGGGTTGACTTGGTTAGCTTTTTTCTTGTGGACTTTTCTTAATGTGAACTACAGCGGTCCTCAAAGCCAACATAACCCATGCCATTCGTCAAATTCAGCCTGATTGATATGCTAGAGCCATAGAAGAAAGTTCGATCCAAAGAAGACGTGTCGAAAGATCTTTTAAACGAATGAAAAATACGAATCTTGTGTAAATTTAATTTTTATCGTAGAAGAATGCAACAATTTTATTTAAAACAAATAAAATCCAAAAGAATTATAAGCTTTTGGTTGTAGAAAAATGAAATCAAATAAAAAAAAACAAACAAACAAAATGACAAACAATTAATTTTCAAGCACATGTTGTTGAAATTCTCCCAGCCACTACAGTCAGTTGTTGAACGCATTCTAAAATGAAAGCGATGGCGGAAAACGCAAAAACGAGAGGCAAAAAAATGCCAGCGTTTGATCTCAATAGGAGTCTAAGATGTGGTATTCCCTTAACGAGATCAAATAACAGGAGACCGCTATAAATGAAAATGATCCTTTTGAAGTTTTGCCGCCTGGGCTTATTGTCGGCTGCGTTTAGTTGGTGCACAAGTTTCTGTAAGTCATTGTATACAGTTGCTGCTGCTGTTGTTGTTGTTGTTGTTGGTGGATAAATAATGTTTCAAAATTGCTGGAGTTTTCTAAATCATATATACGTACAGTGTATATTTTCAATCTTAGATGTTGTGAACTTAAAAGAATGCATTCATTAAAAGGGAATTTAGTTTTAAAAGAAAATTAGTTTCCAGAAAACACATCAAAATTAATGAAGTTTCCCCACGAGCTATAATAGATATTAATCATGATCTTAACTTGATCTTGAGCTACATGCGTTTATAAATGTCAATTGATGAAAATATATACAGAAGTCCGCTTCATTTATGTAAGTGTACATATATGTTTGTATGAAAGTAAAGGTGGTCAAATAATATGTGAAGTCGCCGTAGTCTCATAGGTAGGGTGTTGGCTTTTTAGACTTAAGGCCACGGTTCAAAGTCCAGGTCAGATATCAAAACAAAAATATGAAAAATATTTCTGCGGCGGCTTCCTCTCAGCAGATTTCTGGCAAAAAATCTGAGAGTAAATAAAATTGCCATGAAAAGTTTCTCAAAAATCACTCGTTCGGAGCCTACTTTAAACTGTAGGTCCTACCACTCATGTATAAAGTCGATTCCGACCAACAGATTTTTCTCTGAGAGGAAGCCGCCGAAGAAATATTTTTTCAAATTTTCGTTTCGATGTCTGACCGGGGGTTTGAACCGTGACCTTTACGTCTAATAAGCCAACACACTACCTACTAGACTACGGCGACTACAGGAAAACAACTCGTAACAAATGATTGCACGCCAATTGCGCCAAACACATTGAAAAGACTTTATGGCTGTCTATAGTGGTGTGGCTACACTTTGCGCCAGCTCACTCACTTTTAATTACAGTCACCGACCACATCTGAAAGATGTCGCGTTGTTGCTATTCGACAGCGATATGTAGCTATAATTGAAACGAAGGTAATTGAAACAGGGCAGAGTATTTGTTTAAAAACTTCAAATATTGTATGCATGATAAGCTTGTTCAATACAAAGACATTTCCAAACCGTTTGCTGCCTTTGAACAAATCATACCTTTCCATCCCTGTTTGTAGCGTGTGTATTATTTAGGGAAACAAATATGAAAAAAAAAAGAAAAAATTAAATTCACATTCCATTTAAGGCGGCAAAATCCATTTAAGATGAGCTGCTGCTTAATTTCTTCTGCCACACAAGCGCTCACACAAACCCTCAATAAAGTCTCAAGCCATAAAGAGTAGCACAGTTCAGTTTCAGTTTCAATTTCAAACTCCAACTCGAACTTTAAAACGTTGACCAACTCCATGTCACAATTGTTGCCCCTCATAAATCATCGTGTTGTTATCAAAACATTATGCCCGATTAGTGTTGCAATCATTTAGAGAGTGAGAAAGAGAGAGAGAGAGAGAGAGAGAGAGGAGAATAGTTTTCATTATGTATTGTTTTTAATTAATTAAATCTGCAGTTTAAACATTTTTTATCGTTGTTGTTGTTGTTTCTTTGGCTGTTATTTTGTACATGTCCTGGAGTCTGTACGGCCATTACTTTTTCACTTAAAATTAAATCATATTGTTGTTCTTGTTATTGTAGTTGTTGGTTTTGTTTTATTAAAAAGGAAAGGAAATAATTTTTAAATGACCACAACACCATTGGTCAAGATTTATATCCTTTAACTGTAGTTTTTTGTTCTTTTTTCAAAAATAAAATTTAAAAATTTTCTGTTCCTTCCATCCATTCGGTTGTGAGAAAGTTAAGCAGCACAAACGAGGAAAAGAAAATTCTGATTACCATAGGAAATCCTTTGGCTTAATTAAGTTAGTTCTTGTAGAAATTGCAGAACAAAAAAAAAAAAAACAAACAAACAAAAAAACACGGTAAGGTACTGATTCATGGCTGAGGTTGCTTTATTAGTCGGTCTGTCCTCTACTAATTGCAAGAAAAAGTTTCAATTTTCCAATTTAAATAATGAAAGAGAAGTATTCCACCGGAAAGCATTTCTAAAAAAATATTTTAAAATTTTATTTGAATTGAAATCACTCAGGACCTTAATGTTCGCTTTTTCATGGTACAGAAAATGCAATTTTAAAAATAATTCATTGAAATTTAAAGAATTTCCTGCCTATCCTTTGGTACATTAACAATTGGTGGACAAACAATTGAACTTTTCAAAAAGATGTTGCTTTACTTTTTGAGGTAACTACTCAAGTACCGAATCTTAGAATGATTTTGATAATTGGCCATTACAACCCTTCAGTCAGGACTAGGGCCAAGCTTCTCACACCACTCATGTAGTGTGTTAATTTTATGCATTAGTGGCGGCACCTACAGTTTAAAGTCGACTGCGAATGACAGAAATCTGGTGAGAGGAAGTCACCAAAGAAATATTTTTTCATATTTCGTTTTAATGTCTGACCTGGGGTTTGAACCGTGGCCTTACGTCTAATAAGCCAACACACTACTATTGTTGTCATCAAGAAGTGTCTTAGTACTGCGACTATACGACTTATGGTAATTCCCTTCAACTTTATAGAGTATCCCTATAATGTGTTCTCCAATCCTACTGTCCTGACAAACTTCACGCTACTGCTCGTTATCCACAATGACAATTCTCTGCCTAGAACATGATATGCGTCCAGGCGTTTTTTTTGGAATGCCTTATTCCTTACTGATTCCAAGAATGTATTCCAACAATATTGTGCTCTAAACAACCCCCATTTTGTATAAGTGTACTCTGACACCGGTTATCAAACTCAGGTCATTCCTGCATTGTCTAATGCATGACTTGGACCTCTTCTTATTGTGATTCCCTAAGAAAGATTTTGATTACCTCAAAGCCAATTGGTTTAAGAAAAATCTTTGCCTCCCGTTACCTTCCCTCTCGTTAAACATATGTACTATATATATATTTTCAAACATCCGCTCGCACTCTACAGAAGGGTTTTGGCCGAGTATAACGCACATGACTTGGTACCCTGCAGAATGTAAACTTATTTGGCCTACTTAGATGATTAAGCTTCCCCAGCCAATTCCGTATTATTTTCGTTTGTAAGTCATAAGAGTTCAGTGCTCCAATGAAGGCCTGACAGTGAGATAAAATTGTTATCACCTGTCTTTTGTACCTCCTATCCAAGTTGAATTCACAATATCTTTTGCTCTTGAATAATTTTGTTCGTTCAAATCTTGACAGGGTTTAACATGTTGATTACTGTTGATAGGACTTATGAGGCTAGAAATTTAAAGAGTCATGTTTTTATTGACCCTGTACAAAAAGAATCTTCATTGCAAAGTTCCCATATCAATTAATATAAAAAAAGTAGTCGTCGTCATTACAACCCTTTAGTCAGGATTACGACCTAGTTTCTAACACCACTTATATGCGTGTTGTGCGCGTTAATTTTTATACATGAGTGGCGGAACCTTTAAACTGTAGGTAGTAGTTGACACCGAACGACAGATTTTTGAGAAACTTTTCATTTCAGTATTAACTTACTCTCAGAGTTTTTGTCAGAAATCTGCTGAGACGATGTCGCCGCAGAAAGGGACACAACAAAGGTCATCATATATATCACCGATTGCCGTCGGAACACTTGAATGTACAAACTGGTCATTAAGTTTATTCCCATCTACATCAAAATCAGTTTTAGGACATTTTCCATCAATTCCTATTTCACGAATCACATTCCATTTAGACATATTGTCCATAGCATTGTAAAACCTTCTACCATAATACAATGTATTCGCAATTCTTATGCGCCCAGTAACCTCCGACCATGCGGATTTATGAAGAGCTTTCAAGTCATCAGTCCTGTACTTCTTCCACCGCTTGTAGGCACTATCCCTCTTCTCAATTAGTGCTTTTATTTCAGTAGTAAACCACGGTTGTTGTTTGGGTTTAATGAGCTTGGTTTTGACACGAACGCATCTGTCATAAAGCTGATGCACATTTTCCTGAATAAACAATAATTGGTCATTAGCATTACCCAGTGTATAGACCTGGTCCCAATGTATGTATGTTATCCAGTTCATGATTCAAAGTTACATAATCTAAATTCTTAAAATCACGATAAGTGACATATCTGTCCACAGCACAAGTTACAGACATATTATAATTCAGGAAGAGAAGATCATGGTTAGAGAAACCGGAAGCAGAAATTTGGTCATATAACAGTACCCTCTCCATTATGATTTACAAATACCAGGTCAATCAGGCTACTGGACGTTGAATGAAAGTGTGTAGGTGTCGAAACATTCACAGGATTCAGATGAAGTGATAGCATTGGCCCAATTAGCGGATTATCAAATAGAAGGTTATTATTGAAATCACCTACGATAACTATGTCGTCATATTGAATGGTAATATACTCAAGAATGGAAATAAAAGGTTCATAATTCAAACTACAATTCGGTCTATATACACTACCTAGAAGAAGCTTCTGTCTATCGCCAGTTGAAATATCCAGAAATAAATATTCAATTTCACTCCCGATGTGGGTTAATAATTTTCGCCTGCATAGTATACCGTCATAACATAACATAAATCGCAACTCCACCATCTCTAGCGCTGGTCTCAATTGCATCAACTAGGATTCTCCTATCCGACCGGAAAAGATTAAAGCCCCGTAAATAAAAACTGAATCTGAAACATCTAAGGGAAACCAAGTTTCGGAAACACAATTAACATCAATACCCGCGGACATAAATAAATACCTAAACTCGTCAATCTTATTATTCAAGCTCAGAGCATTTATGTGGACAATGTTGAGACCCACTCTTTGCCTGGCAAGAATTCGTACCATGTTATACACACTGTCTCTGGAATTATAACCACTGGAAGTCATTAAATCGTAAGAAAGTTTTGGCAATGCTTTTAAGAATAAGGTGTAAATCAGAGACTATAATAATTAAGCGTTCAAATAAAAAGAAGTTATAAAGGGTGTTTTTTATAGAGGTATAGAACTTTAAGTTGCAATAAAACAACGACGGATTATTCGATTGACATGAATTTTATTTATCCGAAAGATAATCTTGTGGCATTACATTTTGAATATGATTTCTGGCATATGACCGCCACGGCTGGCGCGGATGTAGTCCAATCTGGACGTCCAATTTTCGATGACTTTTTCCAACATTTGTGGCCGTATATCGGCAATAATAGGGCGAATGTTGTCTTCCAAATGGTGAAGCGTTTGTGGCTTTACCGCATAGACCAATGACTTTACATAGCCCCACAGAATGTAGTCTAGCGGTGTTAAATCACAAGATCTTGGAGGCCAATTCACAGGTCCAAAACGTGAAATTAGGCGGTCACCAAACGTGTCTTTAAAATAAATCTATTGTGGCACGAGCTGTGTGACATGTTGCGCCGTCTGGTTGAAACCACATCTCCATGGTTATTCAATTCAGGAATGAAAAAGTTAGTAATCATGGCTCCATACCGATCACCATTGACTGTAACGTTCTGGCCACCATCGTTTTTGAAAAAGTACGGACCAATGATTCCACCAGCCCATAAAGCGCACCAAACAGTCAGTTTTTCTGGATGTAACGATGTTTCCACATACACTTGAGGATTACCTTCACTCCAAATGCGGCAGTTTTGTTTGTTGACGTAGCCATTCAACCAGAAGTGCGCTTCATCGCTAAACAAAATTCGCTTATGAAAATCGGGAACAACGGTAATCTCGTTTTGGGCCCATCCGACGAATCTACGCCTTACTTGATGATCGTTTGGCTTCAAATCTTGCACGAGTTGGATTTTGTAAGCACGCAAACCAAGATCCTTCCGCAAAATCTTCCATAAAGTGGATGGACACAGATCCAATTCCTGTGCTCGATGGCGGATGGACTCATTCGGGTCTTCCTCAATGCTACGCTCTACAGCAGCAATAGCTTCTTCTGTACGCACCGTACAGCGTCTCTGGGGATGCGAGTTATCAATAAGAGTAAACGTGGTGCGAAAACGTTCCATGGTTAATCGAATTAACTGCTCTGATGGACGATTTTGTCGACGATAAAATGGACGTAGTGCGCGATACGTTTTCCGCACAGAACCATTATTTTCGAAATAAAATTGCACTATTTGCAAGCGTTGTTCAGGCATGAGTCTATTCATGATGAATTGCCAAACCAAACTGAGAATAAATCACTTGACAGCTGTTAAATCGGTCGCCATCTTGAAAAATAATGCCAACTTAAAGTTCTATACCTCTATAAAATACACCCTTTACATACGTCATTTAAATTGATGTTGAAGATGGTGAGATTTATAGAAGTCAGGAAATATCTTAGGTGTTCAAACAGCAGGGCCAGGAAATAACTTATTGAGGCTGTCCATATCATCTATTGGTATGAGGTCATCACTCGTATCCTTTTTTATGTATACATAACCCCGCATAGTGAACGCAGAAGATAACATTTTTTTCTTTTTGAGACGAATTGCCGCGCTCAATATTTTAAAATTGGTTTGAGTTAAGTTCTCGTTGACATAGAACTTTTCTTCTGAGGTGAGACCAATATCCCTAAGGTGAAAGACAAAACCATTGTGTAGTTTCTTGTAGTTTGCCATGGATTTCAGGAAGAAGTTCCTATCATATGCAGAACACAGTTTCACAATTAATTACTCATTTTAAAAAGTAGATGACTTATGGCAATGCCACGCATCAGTTTAGGGCATACATTTAATTTTTAACAGTAACTCATAGTACATATTGGTATACTTCCCCCATGCAAATACACAAGAATAGTTTTCAATTATAAAACATTTGAAATGACCACAACATCGTAATGGTAAAACAAATTGAAATCGAATAGTAAATAAGAAATAACAAACAACAAAAACATATACTAAAAGCAACAACAAAAAAGTATCAACAACATAAATTAACAATTTAAAATCCAAACCAAGAGAGATTAGAAAACTTACGATAGTCAGAGTCATATACGACTTTTGAATACGCTAATCCTTAAGCATACATATGTTAACAATACATATTGTATGGTTAATCGATTAAAATCTCTTAATACAGGATAATAGTTTACAAACACAATTAACGCAAATGAATTAAATAAAATATAAAAAAAATAATAGCAGACCCACGGACGATCAGTAATATATTCTGTAACATCTTAAAACCACTTACAATGCATGTTATAACCCTTTGGTCAGGATAACAACCTAGCTTCTCACACTATTCATGTTGTGTGTGGTGGAACCTACAGATTATCTGATGTTGTATCAGTCGCAACTCATCTGAAGCTAGTCTGAACTTGGCAGTAATTGTAAGTAATTGTTGACTGCTACGTCCAATGGCTTCAATAAAATTTCGTAAAAATGGATTTGTTTGTTAGTTTTTAACAAACTAGGTTGCATGATGTTTATGAAAAAAGATATGGCAATCAGTTAGAATGTGTGCATTATATCTGGTAACTCTGGATAACGGATTGTATATATAAATCGCCTTCAAACAAAAAATTTATTTCGCCATGGATACGTATTAGTTCAGAATATATCATGAGTGTCTTAAAAGGATTTTTAAAATTTAATCTTATGCCACTTAGTTATTGTCATTTCATATACAGGATTTGTTAAAGAAATATATTGTATGCTGCTTTTGTATGAACATATTTTTCTACCCCTCGAAAGACTTCTTGTCCTAAGTTCTTACTGGTATATACATACATATATTGAGCTCTACATCCTATATTAGGTGTTTTAAATTTGAAAAAGTAGTAATTGAGTTACGAATTTCATACTTCTCACATTGCGAAAGTTATTTAAAGTCTGAGTAGTTCGAAGCAAATTCATTGGTTAAGTCTCTGTTTTTCAATGAGGTTCATAACTCTATTCAGATTTCTGGTGGATGTACTATTTGTTTCACCGACACCAATAAAATTACGTGATGATCCTCTACCACAGCTTTGCTTTTCTTCAAAGTTTTCATAACTGATTAAGGTTTTGGTTGTGAGATGTTTTGATATTTGTGATAGAGAAATAGTTTTTCTTCGTAACATTTCAAATGATTTGGCGGGGAAAGAAAGCACACTGAGTATCATGATAAAAAGGTGGTAAAATTCAAGCATTGAAATGAGTTTGGTTTGAGGTGTCAAGAGTTTCTGTTCTGAAAAAGATGACAGCGAAGTTTCCGTAACGAAGTCAGTGAAAGTTGAATTATGGGGTCGTATCTCGGCAATGGCATTATGAGTGTTAGCCTTCAAATACTCAATTGTCGCTGGTTTGTCGGCATAACACCTTTTTTTAACGGCACCCCATAGAAAATAGTCCAAAGCTGTCAAATCAAAGCTTCTTGGTCGCCAATTGACATCTGTTTGATGCTATAAATCGATTATGGCATAAGATGTGTAGCAAGTTGCACCATCCTTTTGAATCCAAACATCGTTTACATCAATACCATGACGAGCGGGTACCAAAAAGTCGGTTATCATGGTGCCATAGGTGTCTCTATTAACAGTAATGGTTGCGCCGTTCTCATTTTCAAAGGAATATGGACCAATGATGCTCTCACTCCACAAGCCGCACCAAACGGTCACATATGAGTTTTCTGAGCGTACCCACCAAGATGAAAATAAGCATCATCCGAAAAAATGATTTTGTTTTTGCAAAATCAACATCATCGTACAGTTTCTCGTTGGCACAATAAATCCCAACATTGCTCAACAGTAAATCGGTTCATTACATTCAGTGGAGATTCTTAACTGAATTTTATGACAGAGTAGAATGACATAAGTATTGCCAGATGCGAAATAACCGATGGTTCAAATTTAAACTGATAGATGGCCCACCCTATATGTACATATGTCGTTGGGGCGAGTGTACCACCATAAAATCAAGAGAATATAAAATTAACTGCAAGTAGTTAACAGGCTCATCTTGCTTTGCCATAATTTTAAAACGCGACTCAAACCCAAAGCCAGAATTTGACTGAACATATCGATTGGCATTGTTCTGCATAACGATTATGATGAAGAATTTCACTTAGTTCTACTCGATTGACTGTAGTACCACCAACAGTTTCTTTGTTTTTCCTTGTGTGTTTGATTTTTAATTTTCCATTTTTTTTAATATTCAATACATTTACACCGACATACTCAACATTTAGAAATGTTGTTGCTTTGTTGCAAAATAAACTCTACAAATGTATTTGTTGCACAACTAAAAGCCAAAAACTCAATGACAAATGCGAGTTTTGCGTGTTTTTGCAAAAATTTTATTTCATTCAATGCACTGAGACTAAGGGTTTGAGTTTTTAATTTTGCAATTTATGCGATACGAACTATAAATACTTGAAGTAGTTGTAGTAAAAATAAACCCTTTTCTCTGCAAGAAAAACACCAACTCATAATGATTTCAATATTTGAAATGATTTATACGTTAGTCTGGTCGTTGTTTGTGTTTAGAATTAATTTCTACCATAATATACCCACCAACCAACCACCTTAAATAAGGGATATTGGTTGCCAGACTTTAGTCTACAGTTTGAATGACATGGAGGTCGATTTTAAGATTGAATTGAATTTAAGTTTAAAGCGATGTTAAGTTGTTATTTTCATTCAACATTAGCTTCTACGCTCTCATGAAACTCTCCTAAATTATGCCAAAATAATCACCTCAAATGAATCTTAAATTATGCTGTTTTATGCAACACCACCACCAAATAACATTCACTCCATTCAGGCAGTAAGCTACCATACCTGCCAACAACCGCTCAGTCAGTCAGTCAGTCAACTAGACATCAGTCATCACATTCAAACCTGGTACGTCATCGATTGTTGCTTGACTGATTGTAATCAAAAATACAACAAATTAAAGGAGCACAAACAAGTAAAAAAAAAATTACTGCCGGTCATATTCGAATGTGTTATACCACACCAGTATTATAGTGATATTCGTAAATATATATAGCATTTGGATTCAATTATGGAACGATTTTCACCAAATAGGATAGGTTTGTTAGCTTTTCAAACAAACTTATTTGCATCAAATTTAATGTAATTGGTTGTGGGCTTATCCTCAGAGAGTATTTCAAAAATTATTTTCCATATGAAATTTTTATTTTGTAATGTTGCACTGCCTACAATACATAATATCGGGTTGAATATATATATTAAGTCTCGATCAACGCCTTGATATGCGCCAACTAGATGGGTACAAGTATATAAAGTCTCGATCAACGCCATGATATGCACCAACTACAAGGGTGTAAGTCTTCTTCCTATCTTATATAAAGTTCTTATGAGCCTTATCAGTGCAGCTTCAATCCTATTAAATCCACTATCGACCAGAAACTTACTTTAAATCCTAAAGAAGGCACACCATATGTGCCGCAGACATAAGGAAGCCTTAAGGTTTTGTCACAGTGTCTGAACTAGGTTGCTGTACGTAATAACGTAGAGCAACTCCTGTCAAGGTAGGAAAGTAGCTCTCCGAACCTTTTGATACCGAGCGTGGTATGAGACAAGATGTCACAATGCACCAATGGATCTCTGATCGATGGCGTGAAACTTTTAATATAGTAAAACGCATTCAGTCGCCGTAGTCTAGTAGGTAGTGTGTCGGCTTATTAGACGTAAGACCACGGTCCAAACCCCAGCTCAGACATCAAAACGAAATAAAAAAAAGGATTTCATCGGCAACTTCCTGTTAGCAGATTTCTGGCAAAAATCTGAGAGTAAATAAAATTGCCATGAAAAGTTTCTCAAAAATCTGTCGTTCGGAGTCGACTTTAAACTGTAGGTCCCGCAACTCATGTATAAAAATGAACGCACACAACATAAGTGGTGTGAGAAACTCGGTCCATAATCCTGACTAAAGGGTTGTAGTGGCCAATTATGTATATGTATGTATGTAAGAGTATTTGTTCCTCTATGGATGGTTATGGTTTCCACAGGAAATTGGGTAATGAAACTGATGCTTTACAAGTTGCTCATCCTTCCTGCGCTTTTCTATGTGCTTCTCAATGCAGCAGCCTTGAAAGTATGCGGGAGAAAAGTCCTACGATTTACACATCTGATCGAATAATGAGCTGATTAAACTCCTCAATGACATAGACGTTGAGCAGCGTATTAATATCAAGCAGTTTTGCTGGAATAGGCAAGGATTTTCTGGCGAGAGTGATATTTGCAGGAATTGGCGTAAGTCGGCGTAGAGGAAAGACCAAATCCAGGAAGCTCTGTCACCGATTGGTGTAATTAAAGATCGACCAGGAGCATAGGCGCTTAGAGAGAAGTGTTATGACAGGCCTTAATCCGATCAGCAAGTTGTCTCGCTCAACAGCTGCTACCCTAACGAATTTCAAGATGCTGGAAAAGGATTTCCTGGCGAGAGGAATATTTGATGCGGGAATTGGCGGAAGTCAGCGTAGAGTAAAGGCCAAATCCAGGATTCCCTGTCAGCGATTGGTGTGACCACAGATCGTAAACGAACAGAGAAGCTTTGAAGAAAGCTTCTTCCTTAATCCGATCACCAGGTTGTTGACACCAGTTAAGCAAGTAAGTAAGTCTCGATTAACTGCTGCTACGCTATCGAATTTTAAGATGCTGCCAGTAAGAATACGTTCTTACCTTAAATTTGATAAGCATCCAGGAATGTCCTCCGGAAATGTATTAACGCCGGAAAAGTTGGAAGTATGAGTTCTGGTGATTCGTTTTCCTCATTGCAAGGTCTGCATATTGGGTTTCAAACCATTCCTATCCTCAACAATTGTTTGTTGAGTCTGTAATGCCGTATTTATACCAGTCACAGCTTACATACATACATAATTGGTCATTACAACCTTTCAGTCAAAATTACGGACCTAGTTTCTCACACCACTTATGTTGTGTGCGTTCATTTTTATACATGAGTGGCGGGACCTACAGTTTCAACTCGAGTCCGAATGACAGATGTTTGAGAAACTTTTCATGGCAATTTTATTTACTTTCCAGAGTTTTTGCCAGAAATCTGCTGAGAGGAAGCCGCCGAAGAAATAATTTTTTCAAATTTCGTTTTGATGTCTGAACTACGTGTAATAAACCTACACACTACTAGTCTACGGCGACTTCCACAGCCACAGCTTAAGATGACGTATTTAATACTCATTTATGATTAATGTTTAGTATATTCCATCCTTGGGACGCCTGTAGGTCAGGCATAGAGAAGATCTTTTATGAATTGAATGAAAACTGATGCTGTATCTACCAAAGAATACATAGGGGTTGAGAGAACAAGAGAGAAAAAGATAATAAATAAAGAGAATCATAAGAAAGAGAATCATTTTATTTGCGCAGGTTCG
The DNA here is from genome assembly GCA_932273835.1 of Sarcophaga variegata. Classification (NCBI taxonomy): domain Eukaryota; kingdom Metazoa; phylum Arthropoda; class Insecta; order Diptera; family Sarcophagidae; genus Sarcophaga; species Sarcophaga variegata. Next base: position 41,047,341 of record OW026359.1, read on the forward strand.
AAAGCATAGTGATTGCTGTGATTGATTGCTACGATTGATTGCTGTGATTGACTGCCGTGATTGATTGCGTTCCGATCAGTAACAATTGTTAGGAAAACTCTTCAAAATCGAATATTAAAACCAGAGGTGTGTAGGGTGTCTAAAACAGACGATCACAAGTAATCGTTATTTTTGTATCTTCTTTTGTGGCGATAGCAGCAGGTTTTCGTCATTTCATTTCGTATTCAAACATGTGATGAGATGTGTATCTTTGAAATGTACTTATTCATACACATTTAATTGTGTGAATATATACGTACATATAGATACATATGTATGTATGTATGTATGTGTATGTACAAATGTATATAATATAATAAAACATTGACTATTCAAATATTTATTTATGCAATTATTTCTTTTCTCCTCTTTCTCCTTTTCTCCTCTTTTCCTTGCTCTGTCGCTCTCTGTATAAGTTTTTCATTTTGCAAATGGTTTATACAGCGTAAATAAATAATAAAATATTACAATTTATACAACAATAATACCAATGGCAACAAAACAACAACAAGAATAACAACAATCGTTGTAGTTGTAACAATAAAATGAAATAAATCGAGTGAATACTTTCGTCCTCTAGAATGTTACGCTGCTCCACTCTACTCTACTCGATTGCATGAATGAATGAACGCCAGTTCAGATAGTTTGACTTGATAAATTTTTTATTTATTTTCCAATCATTTTTTTTTTGCACAGTGGTTTGATGGTGAAACGCAATTAGTTTTTCAATCTTAGTCTTCACAGGATTTTAGAATTTTATTTCGTATCCAATAAATACCTTTTTGCATGGGCAGTATGGCGTGACTTACTAGTTTGTTGAAAACATTCATCATGACTGAGTATCCATTTAATCAACAACTGGTAACGGAAAATTGTTCACATATCATATCATTTCCTTTTACCCATCAGGGAAACTGCGAAACTTTTCATGGCAATTTTATTTACTCTCAGAGGTTTTCGCAGAAAACTGCTGAGGGAAAGCCGTCGCAGAATTATTTTTTCATATTTCGTTGCTATCCAGATAAGTGAGCCAAAGGTCGAACCACATGTCTAATAAGCCAACAAACTACCTACGAGACTACGGCGCTATAGAATAATATTGGTGGACATAAGTTTCGTCTACAGCTACAGAGACTAATATGCCAATGTTTTATGTGTTGAGTAGTTGAAGTCGCCGTGATCTAGTAGGTAGTGTGTTTGCTTATTAGACGTGAGGCCTCTGTTCAAACGCCAGGTCAGGCGGGGAAATTATGACAAAATTATTCTTCGACGACTTCCTCTCAGCAGATTTCTGCCAAAAACTCTGAGAGTAAACAAAATTGCCATGAAAAGTTTCTCAAAATTCTGTCGTTCGATTAAGTCGTAATCGTGACTAAAGGGTTGTAATGATCAATTATGTATGTATGTTGTTCCGGTTTACTAAAATTTTTGAACTCACTTTTTAGTATCTTTGTACCTGAGCAACGCAAATAGATTTAAAAGTAAAGTGCTTTACACTCCAGTTCTGGGCATAAGGATCGAACTCTCGCTCGGAAATGTGCTTTGCAATTCGATGGCCAGTCCGTTTGGAACAGTGCCGTCTAAAGTCTCTTAATTGTATTGGAAAAACTTCTGTTGTAATAAACAAAAATAAACTTTTGTTCGGTGGTCTATACATGCCGCAGACAATATCTCAATTCCACTTTCGACAGAATATAAGTGAGAAAAATTGTAACCAAGTCAAGCGTTATAAACCAAGGACCCTTTAATGTCCCTTTTAATGTCTTTATGCATATTTCATTAGTTTCTCTTGACCAACGCACATTAAAAAACTTCGCTACTAAATGTTTCCACCACCCACAGGTACATGAAAACACTTGACTGCTTAATATCCATATGCCTGAAGGTAATCAAATATTATATCAAGACCAATTGGATAATTTTTGTTTTACAATTTTGTGAAATATGCTCTACGGGTACACCAAAACAGCTTCAAGAAACGCAGTTTTTTGATGAATGGATCATAATTGATCAGTTAAGCGGTGATACGATTTTGCGGCAGATACACAGGAGCTTTTAAGTCAATTTGTTGCTATTCTGGAGAGATACAAACACATTGGAGTCGATTCCTTACAAGTTTCTGAATAGAATCCGGAGGTTCCCAAATGGAGGTTTACTCTGATGGTGATATATTTATTAAGGATTCTGTTACAACTGTTACAACTCGGACAGTCAGACTGCGATTAAGCCCATAGCGAAGGTAGGATTTCTCAGGAAAATTTTTAATCATTCAAAGATAAATCTCAGTTCCGTGACATGGAGATATCGTTGGAAATTGCATGCTGATGACTGATATGTTATAGGGCATAGATATTTCAATTACATATGTATGTACATGCATACATAATTAGACAAAAGTCCCAAAATCCAACCAGGACTACGACTTAGCTTCTTACAGTACTCATGTTGTGGGTGTTAATTTTATCCCTTAGTGGCGGGACCTACACTTTAAAGTCGACTCCTCACTTCCTCAGACCCACAATTGCGGCAGAAGTTATTAGCCGCATTGCAGTGTTTTGCCGCATGATTACCAAGAGCATAATGGTTTATAAAAATTGCTATTGTGCAATGGATGGCCATGAGATTTAAAGAAAGAAGTGAGTCGATCATTTGCTTATCCCTACTTGTTCAGCAGAGTTTAAAAATATTGCACGTATCAACGTGGGTATTAAGTGTGGATAATATCCAAATTGACTGAGGCAATATGAAGTCGTCATAATCTAGTAGGTAGTGTGTTTGGCTTATGGCCATGGTTCAAACCCCAGGTCAAACATCAAAACAAAAATATGAAAAAATATTTCTGCGGCGACTTCCTCTCAGCAGATTTCTGGCAAAAACTCTGAGAATAAATGAAATCGCCATGAAAAGTTTCTCAAAAATCTATCGTTCGGAGTCGACTTTAAATTGTACGTCATAAGTGATGTGAGAAGCTATTTCGTAATACTGACTGAAGGTTGTAGTGACTAATTATGTATGAATGGTATAAAAAATAAATGCTTGTGATAGCTTACGCTCATCGTGCATTAGAACAAAGCTTGAACATTTTGACTCCGTGGTCTTGAATGTGTTCGTTCTAATTCTGCTAAATCTCACATAATACAGCTTTCATAACAAGTTTTCGTGATATTTGGTGCCAGTAACAGTTTCCAACAGTCGCCTTCTCAAGGCTATCACGCAATCAGTTTGCGGCTCGACTCTTCTGCATGAAGAGCATTAATGGAGAAAATAATATGACATCCAATGAAACACAGATCCCGAACTGATCTCTTTATTGAAATACCCAGGACCCCACTTGATATCATTCTTTCCAATACAATTTGTATCGTAGTACCCATGGAAATAAAATATTTATTCAAAGCGATACGAACGTCTAAATCATCGGCAAAATTAAGAGCCAGAAATTTTAAATTTTCTTCCAACCAGAAGCTTCACTGTCGCCAGCAACAATAGTTGGAATAAATTGATGTTTAAACGTTTATTTTAAGTTGAATATCAACCACAGCAACAACAACATCACCATCATCATCATTCATCAGGTTGGCTGTATGTATGGCTGTTTGGTTGGTTGATTCGTTTTCTTGACTGTGATGGTACGTACTCTCGAATTAAATTAAAAATTAAAATTTATTCCAAACGAAAGGCAAACTACATACGTTTGTTTGTTTGTTTGTTTGTGTGCATAAATAAAATTTTTAAGTTGAATTAAATGATTTCAATTAAACATGTTTCAGTTAAATGGCCAGCAGAAGAGAAACAACAACAACAACAATCAAAACTAAAACTAAAAAAATGAACTCCCATAAGAAATGCACGAAAACAGGTGTTTCAACAATGTCATGGAATATTTGAGTTTTTAGGTTAAAAACAAAAAAAAAAACAAAAAACATACGGGCAACCAAAAATCGCGTTTGTTGTAATTTAAACAATTGCAAATATTTGCAAAATTGTCGGATTGCCGGATTGTCGGATTGTCAGTTGGTGAGATTTGTTTTTAATTATTTTCACCATTTATAGGCTCTGACGATTCTTTATTACAATCACAGTCACAGACAGTTAGCCAGCCATTGCAAGTGTGCTGAGCACCTTAAATGTTTTATTAGTGTCCTGTTGTTGTTGTTTGTGTTGCTTTTTTTCTTCTTTAACTATAAATATTTTGCACTATGGCTCGTGCCAATCGAGTGTCAATATCAGCACCTTATACTACCATAATTGTAGATAAGTTTTATGCAACAACAACAACAACAACAATACAACATATAAACATTGTAAGTATATGTATGTATGTATACGTATACAATTTTAATAACCATCGTTATGTCATACGATTGCTACAACAACGACAACAACAACTTTAACTACGATCATAGACTACAATTTAGTTGGTAATTGCAAAACAATTTTCAATCAATAATCAACGATGGATGGATGGATGCATGGCCTTTTGTAGTAACATTTGCTAAATAGGCACTGAAACAAACACTGGCAGCCAGCTAGTTAAGCAGATAGCAGTTAAGAAGTCAATCCATCTATATTTAACCAAGACAACACAATATGGGGTTGCCAGAGCTGATTTATCTGGTAGCTGTGGGTGGAAAGAAATTTTTAAATATTTCTATGTTAGTTTTCCCCCTTAGCCTTTAATGAAAAAACTCGGGAGAATCAATGACGTCTATATTTGAACTTCACTCGGTCCAGATACAACACGCGTACATGAAATGTAAATCTAGAGATAGATAGAGAAATCCTTTTACTACCAGGAATATATTTTGACTACTTTTCTTGACATAAAGTATGCTTTCAATAACGTTAAACCAGAGACGGTTATTAACACCGTGAGACAACCGGATGTTAACCCTGTGTTCATCGCTTTTGTTGAAAACCTGCTAAGAGGGGGAGCTTCAAGAGTTGTCTTGAAAAATATGCTGCGTGATTATCGTATATATGCAGATGACGTGATAAATGTAAGAAATATGGACTGGGATTTAACCGAACCAAAATAGAGTTACAAATATTTACAGGGAGATGGAAATTTGCTGCTTCTAGTATTAAGGAAGTAGCTCTTACTCTGTTTAATGGCGTCAAATATCATGGAATCATATTGGTCAATAGACTAAACTGGAACATGAATACGCAATCCAGAAAAACTAAGACAGAAAATTGTCTTTATTATTTTTTAAGGAGAGCAATAGCTCTAAACTGGAATATTAATCTTAAAAATGCTCTGCGACTTTGCAACGCTATTTTATTTTAGCCGTGGTTTGTTGGTTAGCTTTAGAGAAAAGGAATCATTAAATCCGGATGGTTGCGATAATGATGAGGTAGGCACTTAGAACCACCGTATAACTTAGAACTAATTAGGTCGCTAGCGGTACAATATTGGCGATACAACGCAACAGTAAAATAAAATGCCGTAGGAACATGAAAGTATAGAAGCTATGCACATACCAAAATCTATAGTCCACACAATACCTACGTATACCTACTTTCAATGCTGGTGTCATAACGTTGATTCCCAATGCATGGATATTTTTGTGATAATGGTTTACACCTCCATGAGAATGTCATCCAAGCGTGCACTGATGAATAGTGATCATATTTACTGACAATAAAGCGGCCATTAGATCTTAAGGGAATGTCTACACTACATCAAGCATCATTTGTATTATACTACAGTTTTCTGGACATTCAATAAATGTCTAGGCAACCAAGGCTGAATTATTTTAAAAATCCGATACGTCATTTTCAACACATAGAGAACCGAGTTATTTCCTGCATATACTATATATATATTATATACTATAAGACACCGTAGTCTACTATGTAGAGTGTTGGCTTATAAGACGTGAGGCCTCGGTTAAAACCCCAGGTCAGACATCTCCAACAAAACTCATCTTCATCTCCTCACAGCAGATTTCTGACAAAAACTCTGAAAGTAAAATAAAATTGCCATGAAAAAGTTTCTCAGAAATCCGTCGTTCAAAATCGACTTTAAACTGCACGTCCCGCCATTCATGTTCAAAATAACACACTCAGCATAAGTGGTGAGAGAAGCTAGGCCGTAATCCTAACTGCAGGGTTATAATAACCAATTATGTACATATGTATGTAAAGGGTCCGCCAACTAACTTTTTTTTGAAAATGCTTTAAAAAAACTAATGAATATTTTCTCAAATTTCTTTTTTTATGTGAAAGTACAATCCTTCCGGTTAATAAAGGAAAATAATTTCATTCAAATGGCTGCCTCGGCTGGCCATGCAGTAGCCTACACCAGAAGATGCCGATTTTGGCAAAAAAAAATCATCTTTTCCGATGAAGCTCATTTTGATCTTGGCGGGTAAGTAAACAAGCAAAATTGTCGCATTTGGGGCACAGAAAACCCGCACGCATACATTGAAAAGCGGACGCACCCAAAACGAGTCACTGTTTGATGCGGATTTTGGTCCAGAGGCATAATTGGGCCATTTTTTTCGAAAATGAGCAAGGAGTGGCCGTTACAGTCAATGGCGATCGTTATCGGGCCATGTTGAACGAATTTTTGTTCACAAAAATTGAGGAGGAGGATATTGGCAACATTTGGTTTCAACAGGACGGCACTACGTGCCACACAGCCGAAGCTACACTCGATGTTTTGCGCCCTGTTTTTGAAGATCGCATTATCAGCCGCAGAGCTGATATCGTTTGGCCACCGCGGAGCTGCGATATGACACCGTTGGACTATTATTTGTGGAGTGCCGTCAAAGATAAGTGTTACGCCGACAAGCCAGAGACAATTGACGCTTTAAAGGACAATATTCGTGAAGCCATTGGTGAAATACAGCTGCACATAATCGGTAATGTGCTTAAAAATTGGACCGATCGTATAGGCTACTGCATGATAAAATTTCAAGGTCTTCTAAGGCTATACTCTACTGAAGTGTTAAGCAAAATTTTAACTTTTTATAATATAATAGAATCGTAAAATTACCAAAAAAAACTGTCCTTAACAACTTAAGAGGTTAAGTAGATGTAGTTTTAATACCGGCCGCGAACCGTGCTTATTTTTACCTTCAATGCCTTTTTAATAGCATGCATACGTACATACATAATTGGTAATTACAAACCTTCAGTCAGGATTACGGCCTAGTTTCTCGCACCACTTTTGTTGTATGTGCGTTCTTTTTTACACATGAGTGGCGGGATCTACAGTTTAAATTCGACTCCGAACGATGGATTTTCGAGAAACCTCTCATGTCAATTTTATTCTTCTCTCAGAGTTTTTGCCAGAAATCTGCAGAGAGGAAGCCGCTGAAGAAAAATATTTTTCCATATTTCCTAAATTTTAATACTTTTTGAAAAACATTATTCCGGAATGCTTTTTCCTTTTTCTCAATAAAATCCATGGCAACTTTGTTGAATTTCGATTACGAGTGGACAGCAACATTATCGTCGTTACTTCAAGAACATGGATGTTAATGCTTCAAGTGGATAGTTGGTTGGTTGGTTGGTTGGTTTGTTTGTTTTCTTAAAAGATGTTACAGCCAGAACACATAAGGAAATTACCATAATTGGTGGCCATTATAAATAGGCAAACAACGTTTCCATTACACTCCACTTCAACATTTGCACGAAAGCAATGAATGATGAAGTCCTTCTTGTTGGGATGATTCGTTCAATGCATTCAATATTCAACAATATTGATGGCATGGAATGAAGGCACATAATTTTTATAGACTCTTTGCAATACTCGATTTGGATCTGTCATATTCATAGTTGGGTAATAAATTTTCATCAAAATTGATTAGAAAATTATGATTTTTTTCCTGTTTGTTTGTTTGTTCTTGAAGTGACCATTTTACCAAAATAAGCGAAAACAAACTTTTCTGTGGCTGATAAGCTAGAGTATGTATGGTTCTAAAAACCCTTTTTTTGTCTCTTTATTTATTAAAATATTCATACAAAACAAAATCAAAAAAAAAAAAAGGAAACATTATTCAATACTACACTACAATTGCGTTGATGTTTTCATAGACCAGGAAACAAATGCTCACTAAAAGCAAAAATAACCTGTAAATTACAAAGGCTTTGCCTTAAAACACCAGTTTTACTAACATCATCTTAGTTATTCGTTTTTAAAATAAAACAAACCATTGAACTTTGCAGTAAATTTGTTCCTTAGGGATCGTTGCTTTCCTCGCTTCATATCTTTGCCAACTTGTATGAAAAACTGGTGCCATGCTGCATAAATATACGATTTCAACTGGTCAGGTCCAAATGTATGCAAGGCTAACCAGAAAATTTAAGTGTAAAAAGATATCAGACAAGCGTACAAGCGTTCTTATACCGTATTCAGTGCGAATGGGGATGCATAGACACACCGAGTCTTGTCTTAACCCTTAAGGGGTTAATCACGGCAGCAACGCGAGACCCGGCAGTCAAGATTCGATCCTAAATACTTTAATGTTTTCAAAATATTTGTATTCACTTAATATTTTCGCTTTTTAATGTTGTTGTTAATGAATGTCCCATTGCAGGTCGTTTTTATTTGCGAATTGCTTATTTGTTCAGTTTAGTTTCGAAAATGTTTTAAAACTTCAACATAAACGGAAGGATATTGCGTATGTATACAGTAAATACATTCAATCCAAAGGCTCCGATCGCCAGAGAATGAACTAAAGAACTCAGAATACTCTCTACGCCTATGTAATGGTTTCCTATCTATAAATAATCGTTTAGACACAATCTATGCCATCGCAATATCACTGATACTTTAAAAACCAACACTTTAGCATTCGGTCTTCCCCGATAACGTAATCTCCACCAAGTTCAATCTAAGAAGCCTAAAGCTATTTGTGATCTTCCTGAGTTAATACACACTTAATGCTTCTCAAAGAACTTCTCGGCTAACTACTCTCACTAGCAAACATATCCAGAACATCAATGGCTCCAGACTCATAGATGCAAGTAAGAAGAACTCATAAATGCCATGGCTATGGATCAGTAGATATCATTGCTTCCATCTATTAGGTTAGGTTCAATTAGCAGCCGCTGAGCGTAGCTTACTTACACCCCAAAAAGTCCTACAGCCCCATAGTTTTAAAACTGTGGATTTTATACAGAATATCTTCGGTTCTATCATTAAATTCTCGATGTCCGAGAATCCTTCGCCTCAGTTACCCAAGTTCTGTGGTCTTATCTTCTTCCTTATCATCACAGATTCTGCAGAAGTCGTTGTGAGGCATTCCCAATCCGTGGTCAGCGCCTAGTGTGGAGTGTCTCTGATCACGTTTAACACAAATTTTGTTCTGTATATATCGGTTCAGAACTGTAGAGTCTCTCTACAAGTGGGTTCATTTTCCCATTTTTTGTTTTGTTTTTGAAGTCGCCAAAGAAGTCTTTTTTCATATTTTATTTTGTTCGAGATATCTGAGCTTGAATTTGAATCACAGGCTCTTGCTTAATAAGCCAACACACTACCCACTGGACTATGGCGACTTCCCTTGTTTATTAGAGAATACGCTGTTAATCGAAGGAAGGCAAAACCATCTGTAAAACTGAAAAGAAACTTACATTCCAATCAAAAATCTCGAAAGTTTCTTATTCATTATTTTGCTGGTGGATTCATAATTTCTGTATATGTTGGGGAACAGACCGATAAAGAAACCCTGCTCCCGGAAATCAAATCTTTTGATTTAAAATTTCTGGCTAAGGGGTTGCCACTTTCTAACATGAAGAGAAGTTGGACACAAACTTCGTTTTACATTTTTTCAAGATTCTTTCCTAGGGTACCTTGTAGCCGAGCAGAAAGCTTAAAACTTATACAATAGATTTTGTTAATCAAGTCTCCGATGGGCAACAAAAACAATTCCGAAACTAAGACTAAGTATTTTAAAGATACTGAATGTAAATGATAAAATTGCATGATTTTGAAAAATTTTCACTTCCTTCCTTCTGCTATTTTTTGTTTGTTTATTGCTTTGGAGAAAACTACACCTTTTTTTTCGTATTATTGACAGCACATGCATCTTTAATTATTTGGCTGCCGAATTTAAAAATTTGTAGCGTCCAGCCGAATCAAAATGTAATTGAAGCACATGCCAATCATGTATTAACACAAATTCTTACAAAAGATAACAATTGTTGGTAATGAAAGAAACAAAAACAAAGAAGAAAAAAAAACAGAAATGAAATGAAATCAACCTGTACTTCCGTATTTATTTATTGAAGCAGTTTAAAGTACAACAAAAGTACCATAAACGACTTAAAAACTATCAACATTAACATCCATCCATCCATCCATCCATCCATCCATCTCCACTCATCTATATTTCCTTCATCATAATCACACTTTTTCTGAACTTCTGAACATCATCCATGCATGTGGACAGACAGACAACGATAGTAACTGAAACATCTTTCAGATACAAAAACATGCCATCAAATAAACTTAAAGATACTCGTATTGTATCTAGTATGGCAGTCTGTCTTGTCTGTCTCATTCCTTCATACGTTCGCTTGTTCGTTTTATATGTCACAGTCGCAGAGTATTTCATTGTAGATGGCATACTGCTGAGTACTTACTTTACCTCTACAATTGTTGTTTTTTCTGTACTTTTGTTGTAATTGTTAGTGAGCGTTGTTGTTGTTATTTTTTTCCACCGGTTAATAATTTAGAGGCGCGAATTATTAATGCGTTCCAGCACACTGGCAATTATGCCTCGCTCTATATAAAGTTTTTCAAAAAAAAAAAAAAAAAACACGAGACGAGAGTAGTACCTGAACAGATATTGATGAGCAACATTAAAAATCAAAAAGTAACTGACACTGTTTCATTTTTTTCTTCTTCTTCTCTTTTCATCTCTTTTTTTCTTGTTTTTTCTTTTCGTATTCCTATTCCATCATCATAGGTAAAGAGAGAATATTAAGTTCATTATTATGTTTGTAACATCTGAACAAAGTCAGTCGAAGTCGCCGTAGTCTAGTATGCTTATTGAGGCCACGGTTTAAACCCCGAGTCAGTTATATCAAACAAAACGAAATATGAAAAAGTATTTCTTCGGCGACTTCCTCTCAGCAGATTTCTGGCCAAAAATTTTAAAATTAAATGCAATTGCCAAAAATTTTCGTTCGGAGCCGACTTTAAAAAATGTAGATCCCGCCACTCATGTATAAAATTACACACCCAACATAATTGCTGTGAGAAGCTAGGTTGTAATCCTATCTGAAGGATTGTAATGATCAATTATGTAGGAATGAACAAAGAACTGAGTTTCCCTGTATACAGTAGCCCAGAAGCATTCATAATAAATAAAATTAAATTAAAGTTTTGCGCTTTAAAATTGACCATAAGAATCAAAAAGTAGAAATTCCTAAAATCTTAAAGATCTTAGCGATGAGTCTAGACGATTTCGCAAACTATACTGCGATGTAGGACCTCATGAAATCGAATTTTATCAAATCCAAGTTTCCTACTTACATTTGTTGCTACTGTTGCATGTTGTGTGTCTTTTAATGTTGCTAATGTTGTTCTACTCATGTATTGAGTACTTGTCTCAGTGCAACACAGAAAGAAATTGAAAATGAAATGTTGTGCTGGATTTCGAAAAAATTAGTTATGGCAGGATGGAGTGTATTAGCATGGTGTATTAGTGATGATTTTTTATATTTTCTTCATATTTTTTTCATTTATTTATTTATTAATTACAATACAATTACAAATTATATTCTAATTATATACAAGCTGAGTAACTTGACCATATGCTCGGTGTAGTGTCACAGACCAGAGTCTCTGATGGGAATCGAACCCACGACCCTCACGCTAATAGTCTAGCACGCTACCCACTAGACTACCAGGGCACCCTATTGTTTTTTAATTCGCAAATTTAATACAGAAATGATATACACAGAGTCTGTAATATAAATCAAATCCACATTAATTGTGATGGGCAAGAAATCACAACCAAATGAAGTTATTCAGTTAAGCGAACCGTGAGTCTTTTTTTCTATACCGTACAGTATCAATAATATTAGAATTTCAAAAGAAATTCACCAGCTATCGTTAAAAAGCACCAGATATTGATAAAATTAAAATCACCGTAGTCCAGTAGACAGTATGTTGGCTCATTAGACACGTGACCGTGCTTCAAACCTCAGCTCAGACATCTCGAACACTTTGAAATAAAAAAAAAAAAATTTTCGGCATCATTTTCAACAGTCTTTTTGCTAAAACTCGGAGAGTAAATTAAATTGCCATGAAAAATTTCTTGAAAATCTGTTTTTCGGAGTCGACGTTTAAACATTTGTGACACGTTGCCTTTTTGTCGAAACTTTTGCGTGTGCAAAAGGACAAAAAAGCCGATATTTTGGAAGACAAATTGACGAAACATAACTTAACATAATTAGTCATTACAACCCTTCAGTTAGGATTATGACCAGAGATCATCAGTCATGAAATTTTGAATATGAGTGAGTCAACAACATTGAAGTCTAACTACCCTGATTCATTCGTACTCACTACAACGTTGGTTTATAAGTACAGGTTGCAATGAGTACGTTGACATCAAACTCATACCATTCGAAATATGTTTGATTCATAAGCCTACTCATTTTGAATCGCGATTCATACTTATTTTGTGCTTCGTGTAAATGTGAAGTTATGGAGAGTCGAAATCAATAACATCATACGTGTTGTTAAGTATGAATTTGATGAGTACTTCAAACTTTGAATATGAGCAGAGGTCCCATGATTTTAAAATAAGTATGAATGCGTATAAGTATCGGAAATTATGAGTATGATTTGATTCTACTCATCTTTGCTGATCTCTGATTATGACCTAGCTTCTCACACCACTTATTTTGTGTGTGTTAATTTTATACATGAGTGACGGGATCTACAGTTTAAAGTCGACTCTGAACGACAGATTTTTGAGAAACTTTATCATGGCAATATTATTTACTTTCAGAGTTTTTGCCAGAAGGTAACGACTTATTCCTGTTCCTCACATACAAGACAAGAACAGCTGATTCGGAACGTAATAAAACGTAAAAGCCTAGTTTAGTCAAACGTCGGTGGAACGTAATTTAACATACGCTCGGTTTTAGCATATGCAAAGCATTACGGTTCGGCAAGCGTTTCCATTGATTTTCATGTTCTAAAAACTAATAAACGTTTCGTGTGTTTGGTTAACCGGGGCTAAAGACTAATACTGCCTTTAGCATTACGTTGAATATGTTGCATTAATAGTTAAAAAGCGAAAGACATAAAATATGTAATAATAATAAAAAAGTACTGAAAGCGTAGCGGGGGTACTGCGATATTTTTGAAATGAAAAATTACTGAAAAAAACACAAAACTACTGAATTTTTCAACCCTGCCTGTTAAACTATGGCTACTACAATTGACGAAAACTTAGATCAAATAATGAACATTTTCGTGTTCGATCGTCTTGAAAGATGTGCATTATTTGCCTAGAAGCTAAACATTGAACAACAAGCTGTTTGAAAGCAAAACTGTTGGAATATTACCGAATTCAAAAAGGAATTCAATGTTAGGGTTCCACTCAATTTAAAAATAACGGCTGATTCATACCAAATTCGTAAACGGTTTCAAAGTCAGATTCAGTAGTAGTCAAGAACGTTTTACTGTACATTTGATGAGATTAGCACAGAATTCTCTACTGACGACCACTTCACTACGTTCAAACTCACGCATCATTTTAGTTGACAGGTCCAAAAGTCATTACCATGTGATTGTCTCAGTATTGCCAGTACAACAACAGAGCAGGAAACTAAAAATGACAAGTATTTGACGGCAATTTTCCAGGGAATGGATTTCTTTTCTTTGTCACTTAATGTATGTTCTCGACAAACTGTTTCGGAGGCAAATTTTAAAAAATTAAAACCATAAGGTACGCAATGTTTAGTAAACAAATTAAAAAAAGTTTTCAAGATTCCTTAATAAAACTTCAATTCTTAGAAAAACTGCTTCCAGCAATTTCTTTGAGTGTATAAAAGTAGAGTAACATTGAGAAGAAGAACGTGTTTGAATTGATAATGTTTCAATGAAGATGATGATGATGATGATTATAATGATGATTATAATGATACGAATATTTTGAAAACAGTTTTTAAAAATCATTTACTTTTGCTTACTCTATCCATTTAATGTGCTCGCAGCAAAAATGTTTGAGTGAATGTCTGGCCAAATGACTGACTGAATGACTGACAACTGTGTGACTATGGATGTGCGTTGAAATTGGCTGTCAATAATTGCTACCAACTTTACCTTCTCTTTCATACCATGTTCACCTTTTTTTTTGGCTTTTCTTCGTGTCGCTTCTCATTTCATTTCATATTTTACTAAAACGCTACTCGTTTGTTTTTCGGTGGGGCTCTTCACCTTTTTTTGTTTCATTTCACGTTATTCATTCGTTTTTTTTTTTTGTGAAAGACATTTGCAGACAACGATTAAAAATCGATTATTATGCTGGAGTTAACCTTTGAGACAATGTGTTCGTTTGTTCGTTAATCCATCGTTTGTGTCAATAATATCGCTCTTAATGTGTGCAACGGAAATTTACTGTTGTTGTTATTGTTGTAGTTGTTGTAGTTGTTGCAGTTGATGTCTTTTTTGTCTGTTCTTGTACGTATGTTCGTTGTAAACGGTAGCCAGACAATTGTGACACTTTTGGCTGAAAGTGTCTTCAGGTGATTTTAATGGATGCATTGGAGCCGTTAAGTCTGACTACTTTAAATGTCTCACAAATGGAGTGAACAAAAAAAATGTGTCTGAACTAAATTGGAATAATTCATTCGGTTGATATTCAATTTCTGAAGAGCAGCCATTAGGAGACGTATTTAAACTAATTCAGTGTCATTAGATCATAAATGGATTAATTGTTGAATTGTTGAAGACATAAAATAAAAAAATTAAAATAAAATCGATTGACATTTTATAGGTCAGATAAGTCTTACAACATGTATATGTCAGAATATTACTTGACCCCTGACATCAGCCATCAGATTTAGATTAAAGCCCACAAGAGAATAGTCGACGAAACTAAAGATTTCACAAATTTTCACTTCAAATGACTTAATAGGGCTGTGCGCAGTTCTCAAATCAGGAGATTTCGACAGGATAAATGCAGTTAATGAGTCGCCATAGTCTAGTAGGTAGTGTTTTGGTTTATTAGACGTAGGGCCACTGTTCAAACCCCAGGTCAGACATCAAATCGAAAATCTTCTGAGAGGAAGTCACCGAAGAAATATTTTTTCGTACTTTCGTTTTGATGTCTGACCTGGGGGTTTGAACCGTATCCTTACTTCTAATAAGCCGACACACTACCTACTAGACTACGGCGACTTCACAATACAATACAGTTTATGGAATACTTAGTGGATGCATGAAGTCAAAACAAAATTAAAAAAAAATATTTCTTCGGCGTTTTCCTCTCAGCAGATTTCTGGCAAAAACTCTGAGAGTTAATAAGATTGCCATGAAGAGTTTCTCAAAAAACTGTCGTTCGGAGTCGACTTTAAACTGTAGTTCCCGCCACTCATGTATAAAATTAACACACACAACATAAGTGGTGTGAGAAGCTAGGTCGTATTCCTGACTAAAGGGTTGTAATGTACGTTGTATGTATATGTAAATGCAGTTAACGATGGTATCTGTCTCCTCCCTCAAACCAACTGCTCAGTTTGCCAAGAAAAGCAGGCCTGGGTGTGAATATTAGAAAAACCCAGGCCATACGACTAAATAACAGATGCAGAGGCTTCATAAAGACTGACGGTCAAACAATCTATTACGTAAATAGCTTTTGCTATCTCAGTAGCACAGTCACATCAAGCGGTGCGACTGAAAAAGATGTCAACAACAGACTATGCAAGGCAAGATCTATTTTTAAATACCTAACTGCCGCACGGATAAATCCAAATCTAATAGAAAAGATAAAAATTAGAATTTTAGATAACTGCGTAAAATCAACACTAAACATGGCTACCAAACACCAACTTGACTCAGAAGTTTTTGTCAATAAGTGTCTCCAGGTTTTGTTCATCGATTATCCGAAACGGAGACCTTTGGATAATATCTAGTCAGAAGCCTATTCACGTGCAATTTCGCAATTTTGCAGAGATCACGGAAGCAGCGATCGAGTCTAGAATCTGCATGTAGAACTTGGAAAGGATCCATTCTGGATAACCTGAAACCAACCAACCACACGTGGTCAACAATTAAATCATTGGCGTTAAATAAAGTTTCGTTAAAACCCTATGTTCCCATGATTAAAAATAATGTCTAACATACTATCGTATAGAAATTCATCGTAGAGTAGCAAAGGAAGTACTTGGATAATAGAATAATAGGAGAATTGAGCATGGGCTATGAAATACAATCTGTAGAGTATCATTCTATACCGAGAATTCAAAATTATTTCTGTTTTCATCATTAAGCGGTCCAACTGTGATATGAGAAACATTTGCAAAACGCTCCGCCCGCTATGAAATACAAGTATGTTCGTCTACTGGTGCATAAAACTTCGTGAGGAGACTGGAGATATTAAAGCCTGTCACTGCTTGGGCCGTCCACTCACATTTGAAATGCTGCAAATTAAATTAAAATATCAACGAAATAAACAAACAAATTTTAGATCGGGAGATGAATGTTCAAAAGTCCTATTAAGCGAATAAATAAAAATAATAATAAAATAAAAAAAAAATTAAAAATGATATCGAACCGGACATTTATTGTCTGCAGCATTTAAATAAAAGTGAACATATTTAAACGTCTTTTGATGAGGAACCCTTATAACTTAACTTATAATCTAATAACTTATAATCTAATGGATTCCTAAGTTAAGTCATGGTGTGGTTGGATGTCACTGATTTCACTACATTTCTGTGCAGAAGTGTTCAAAACAGCGGCAGGAGTTTAATAAGATTCTAATTTTGAAGCTATTTTCAAACCATTTAAGCGTTCTATTTTATAAAACCTGTCATAGAATTCCACGCCATCTCATAAATCTTAAACGTCCCCAGTATGGCTCTGAAGCACTGAAATATAGACCGATAATGCCGTCAACCAAAAATCACAACAAACAGTGACTTATTCGCAATGTATCGGATGCTATTGCGCCTCAAGTGAAGTGGTATCGACCGCAATTCGACAATTTTGTTTGTTCACGTACCGATTCACCTAGATATGGGTTTTATCGTTGAAGATGATTTTTCGATTACAACTAGAGTCAGACTGAATACCCAATTTGACAAAACAATTTTATTACTTCCACTTGATGCTGAATGCTGCAGCCGTACATGATGATTTGGCAAAGCAAACAAACAAGTACTTTGACAGATGCAGCTTCAATATGACGGCCGTTATCGACTGTCATAATTATTTAAAGTGCAAGTTAGGCAAAGAAGACTTATTTTCTTGGAAAAACTTGATTTTGTTATCTCACCCCAAGTATATGCCTTTACGGCTTAATTAAATGACCTGATTCAACATATTATCTCTACATTACCTTTCAAATCCTTTCATTTTGTATCATTTGGCCTGGAAGATCGTATTAGAAAGTAATGAGTTTAGTAGAGCTTAGGACATCAGCTCTAATGCCCATCATATACTTTCAAATTACATTGTTAAAGTGAGCCTTAGAAGGAGACAAATTAGACACTTTCAAATTACTTCTTGCAATTGAAAGATTCCAATTCAAGAAAATTGTTGATGCCAGGCAATCAGCCAACAGAAGGCATTTTAAACATACCGGATTATGGTATTCCTTGAGAGTGTGAAAAATAGACAGACATCAGCATATTTTTTGAATTCTTCAAATGAAATTCTTTTTCAAATACAAACATGATACTCTCATACCAAAATATGTATTTATGTTCGAATGACTTGCTAATCTGTGCAGTTTATGTTTGTTCATCTATTGTGCCAGGCAACACATAATCAACAACGAATTACAGGCTTAAAGAGAGGGGAGCGAATTGAAGGGTGTAATTAAAGAGGCACTTCATTGCACCCTACATTATGTACAACATTAGCTAAGCCACTGTTAGTTACTCAGCCAAAACCACGTGGTGGTAAAGCCAGACTTTACGATCATAAAGGTATTTTGTAGTGCATCCAATGTAGACTGCACTTCTACAGAAAGTAATCACACTCAAGTGTCTAGAGTAGACAAATCTTATTCTTTATACGATCAACGATTAGAGGTTATTTCTAGGACGGAGTAAAACTGAATAGCTCGGCTAAGGAACAAATTGTAGACATTCGAGATATGAAATTTTCAGAAACGCGATCCTTTCTTTCACTAGATCATATTCCTTGTGGTATCGCTTAAACTGCAAAATAATAAGCACGTTGCAAAGATTCTCAAATAAATTGATTAATGAGACCTTTGAAAATCCCCAGTAGGTCAGATGTGAGTAAGTCATTCATACTAAGTCTTTCTGTATCGATGTTTAAAATGATTTTGGTTAGGGGTTATAATACCCACCTTATAGTCCCAGTCTGACGGAATGCTTTTCGTACCAGTCTAGAGAAAATAATTTTATTGGATAAACTCACTTCAGAGATCATTGTCACAATGAATGACCACATTCATTGTGTGCATTGAATGCCATGCTTTGGTATCCACAAAACAAAGCCGTTCCAGCCCATTTTCCACCTTCTCTTAAGGCTTCGATTTACGCGAAATTTAAATTTAGATTTTTATACATCTCATCGCAGAGACTACCAGACTTAAAATGGAACATAGAGACGTAAAATCGTTTACCTATTTAAGTGGTTAATACAACCCTTTAGTTAATATTACAACCTAGCTTCTCACACTACCTATGTTGTCTGTGTTAATTTTAATCTATGAGTAGCGGGACAGTATAACGTTGACAAGAATTCGTTGAAAGGAATATTTCTCAAATTTCGTTTTGTTTGAAATGTCGGAGTTTGAAGCCTAGGTTCTCGATTGAAAGGTCATCACACTAATAGACTGCGGCGATGTAAAATGGGTTAAACTTTATATATTTATAAAGAATATGTGAAGTACAACGGACCACTTACAACGGACCAAATCCGGGTAGTACTAGAGAATATTCTGACGATGGCATTATGAAAGCCCATCAAGTGTTCGATACACTTACCACAGCATTGAAGTCATCAGAAATAGACACACGCATAACATGACTAGACTAGAAATCATTTGTATGTGAAATGTATTCACCTCAAATGTTTTCACTAACAATCGCCACAGAAGAATGCTAGCAATTTTTAAGGATCAACAACTCTGGGATGGAACTACGAATTGAAGTTTTGAGGAAGAAAAAGTGAAGGATTGTACGTGACTTACAAAGAGGGGGGTGACTTCCATAATGGCACGCAGTTGACGCAAGCGACTTCACATATAAGCTGCGAGAGCAAACAAAAGCTGAAATAAAATTCGGAATGCAGTATCAAGCAGAAATAATTGAAGAAATTTTGTTGAGGCACTGTGCTCCATGTAGGAATTAATCGAAGTAATGTATACGTAGTTTGTTATCACAAAATTGTTTATTTTTATGCCCCGAAAAGTAGAATTCAGACTTTGCTAAATTTTTTAAATTATAACTACTAAATATTCTATAAACTGCATTGTCTTGTGAAGTCGCCGTAGTCTAGTAGGGCAGTGTGTTGGCTTATTAGACATAAGGTCCGACATCAAAGACGAAAATATGAAAAATATTTCTTCTGCGACTTCCTTTCAAGTTTTTCAAAAATCTGTCATTCGGATTCGAACTTTAAACTGTAGGTCCCGCCACTTTATATGGATAAAAATTAACACACAAACAACATAAGTGGTAGGAGAATCTAGGTCGTAATCCTGACTAAAGGGTTGTAATGACCAATTACATATGTATGTATGTATGTATTGTCTTAAAAGGTGTAATGCAATCGCCTTAGCGGCACAAAAATATTTTGTTTTGTTTTTCAAAGTGAAGTACAAACAAGAAAGGGTTTCCTTTTGAAACCAAAGTCTTGAGAATTTGTCTGTTTTTCGGTCTGCTTATTTAATGTGGCAATTTTATGAGAAACACACAAACATAAGCACTCCAATAATAATACGATGTGGACAGATATAGTGCCAGTGTAATCGGCTACATAATCTATTGCGCTAACAGTCTTGTACATCTTAAACTCATTTGCATAAATTGTTTATTAAGATAAGAATTTAAGATAAGATTTTTAGCATTCAAGTGTTTCGGAGAAAGTGTTGCCTGCGTTTTTGGTTATTGCGTACGCAATCCCAACGATAAATTACCAGCATTTGTTACTAATTTTAGCAGCAACGTTTTAAAATTCCAAATTAATTGTTGCAGTTGAATTTTAGTTCATTTTTTTGTCTGATTGTCTGTCTGTCCATCTGTCTGCCTAGGTTAAGTTGAAAAAATTTTTGTTACTTTATCTGCCAACAATTTCAACATCCAGTGAAAGTATTTCTTCCGTTAATACAGTTGTTTCCGTTTGCAACATGTTTACGACCAATTAAAGGAAATTGTTGACATTTCGCAAAATAAATATATTTTCATGTGGCTCTGTGTGTGTGTGCCAGTGTGACTGTGTATGTATTTAAATCAATATTTGCATAAATACTTCATATATCATTGAGAGATAAAATTCAAGAAGAAAAGCAAAAATATGCTTTGATTTGCTTCTCTTTTTCTTTATGGATGTGTGTGACTAACATGAAGAAAATTTAAGACATCAGAGCGTTAACGTCACGCAAAACTTTAATTTGACATCAACTTAATTAAGACGCGATTTGGGCCAGTTTTGTCAAACCTTAAAGGTGGAAATTTGCACAAATTAAAATGTTATCAAATCTGTGTTCAAATTGTTGATTTAATACGTTAACTAAACAAATTTTGTATTGGGTGTAGTAAAAACTATTTTTCTTTTTCATTTGCAACAATTGCAAGCACAGAAAATATGAATTGTTGTTTTCCCCTATTCACTCCCTCGTGCTTATTGACAAAGGAACTGTGACAATAGACTTTCCAGCCAAGTTGCCGTAGTGACTAGAGAAATGTGTTGCTTGTCATGTTCCCAACAGAATACAATAAGATTCCTACTAATCAAACTGTTATGTTACAGTTCTCCTTACTTAAAAGGTCATTACAACCCTTTAGTTAGTATTACAACATATCTTCTCACACCACACATGTTATGTATTTTAACTTTATTTATTTATTTATTTTGTTATTTATTAATCATAGCACAACAAGATAATAATCTTATAAATGAAAGTGCTATGGGAGGACATCAAATAGGAAAAAGTAATAACAAATCGCTCATTATATGAGTAATGAATTGTTTGAAGTACAGTATAAATAAAAATTAATAAGAATAAGAACATGATTTAACCTCAGGAAATAGCAATCGATACAAAAAAATTAGGATAAGAAAATGAGTATATGTAAAAAACTAAATTAGGAAAGACACAAATATAAAGAAAAATACAAACAAGGAAATATATTCATATAATGAGATACAATGAAACTTAAATAATAAATTAGAAAAATGAAAATAATTAATCACTAATAAAAATGAAGAGTAAAAATGTATAAACAATCAAAATATATTACAAACTACTTAAACAGATTGTATAACTCCTTTTTGAACTTAGTTGCATTGCCTATGTTCTGAATATAATTAGGTAGTGCATTCCAAAGACTGATGGTGTGTATAAAGAACTGTCGTTTCGACAAAAGAGTCCTATGCCTTAATTGGATAATTTTCCTGCCGCGGTTGGATCTAGCAAATCTAATCCTGCTAAATAAGTATACTGGCTGTTCCAAAGTAATAATCTTATGGAGGAGAATTAGGCACTTAATATTCAATAGATTATCAAAATGAATACCACATATCTGGTAAGAAAATTGTGATATATGGTCCCGACGTCCCTTAATAAATACATATCTGGCTATGTTATTATAAGCCAAGTTGTGTTTCCGCCTATCATCCGCATCACAGTTTGCGAAAATTTCCGATCCATATAAAAGAACAGGAATCAAAAACGTTTTTGCCAGTTGCAGGCGTATAGCAAAAGGAGTCGAATCTATAACAGCCCATAAGTTCCTAAGCATACCATAAACTTTACCAACGATGACATTAATGTGGCTAGACCACGTTAGCCGACCATTAAAGATAACACCCAGATTAGATGCCGATTCAACAAAATCAATTTTATTCCCCCTGATAATAATTTCCGGCACATCAAACGCTCTCTTAGACCTGGAGAGCAATAAACATTTCGATTTAGAGGGATTAATACAAAGTCCATTAGCACTAGCCCAGTTGTAAATTTTCCGTAAATCATCGTTAATCGTATCTACACATAATCGGATATTATCAATACAAGCGCTCCTATAGAGCTGAACGTCATCAGCGTACATATGTACGCTACAATTATCCAAAACATCAGGTAGGCCGTTAATAATATACAGAACAAAAGGGGCCCTAGAATTGATCCCTGAGGTATACCTCTTCCAACGTGTACCGAATTCGAGATGTTGCCGTTTAGGTAAACTCGTTGTGATCTGTTAATGAGATAGGAACGTATAAGGCAGCAAGCTGAATTAGAAAAATGAAAGAGGGTCTGTACACAGAGCGAAAACTGCCTAATAAAATCAAGAAGATTTTCTCTACGAAACGTTTTTGGAGTGAGGGGTATTACTGCAGAAAGAAACGAAGATTTTTTCGTACAGATTTCTTATTATTTTTATGTGATAAATCTTTTTAATTTTTTCAAGACGTAAAACACATACATTTAAGAAGAAAACTTGTTATTTACCATTTTTTTTACTCAAATTCCGTCATTTTTGCCACAAAAAATACAATCCATAGAGAAAAACTTATTGATTCTATTGTGTTTTCTTCTAAATTGTATAAAACAAGAATTTCTTATTAATTTCATTGGGCTACCTAATCAATTTTTTCAAAAAGGTTTTTCTTATAGATTTCATTAGGCTACTTAATAATTTTTTTAAGGATTATTCCTTACTGATTTCATTAGGTTTCTATTTGATCATGTGTAAATTGTCTTATTAATGTTTTAATAAGAATATCTTCTTGATTATGTTAGCTGCCTTGTTATTTCATGGATGCATACAAATAAACATAGAACTTTTTGTTTTTGTACCGTTATACTTTATTTGCGTCTTTGCAATTACCATATTAAAATCAAATTGTTGATTGAAAGTGAACAAGTGGCAAGTAAAGAAGTGGAAAAAAGTAATAAAAATATTCCTTCTTAAAAAACAAAGTAAACTTAAATAAAAAAATTGAATTGTTTTCATTTCAAAAAAAAGTGTTATAAAAAACAAAAAAAAATTTTTGAGTAATGACCGATCAAAGGAGTTGAATAGAAAATGTAGATATTGTACCAAATTTTAAATCTTGGGAGTTCCGTGATGAAACGTGCAAATTTCTTTTAAGTTTTGGAATTACATCAACAAGCATATTAAAAAATGGAAATCAAAGACGTTGAAAATTTATTCAAAACCAAAAATTTTCCAATGATCTTATACTATCTGCGAAGTATTCCCTAAAGAAAAACCGGTAAAAAAAAATATAAACCAAATTTTATTTAATGTACGTATTTTTTAATAACAGTTTTTGTTATTCTAGGAAACATACTATTTGAAACGGAAAGACGGGAAGAAAAATCCAACAGGCAAGTTATTTTCTCGTTGGACTAATGTTGAAAAAGAAAAATTCGATTATTATCCTGTCACTGCGGACGAATCTTTTAAAGATTTGCATAAGGGTATGAATATTTAAAACTCCTTAAATTAAGATATGTATATCTTTATACGTCTATCTTTCTCTTTCAAAGATAAATATTTCGAGCAAAAGTTCTGGTTGCAGCACAATTGCAGTCCATGGGAACAGGTGCTTTCTTTCTGGAGGGAAACAAAGAAAAATAGAATTGATGAGATACAAAATACCAAATCTTTGACGAATATTTTTCAATAAAAAATCTATAATAATATCAAGCAAAATCAAGAAGTATTATTAAAAAAAATAAAGGGATAGTCTTATAAAATTAAGAAGAAAATCTTTTTGAAAAAAACTAAAACAGGGCCTAATAAAATCAAGAAGAAAACCTATTTGAAAAAAAAAAACAAAAAGAAAGCCTAATAAAAATAAAAAATAAAAATTTTTAAAAAAATCAAGAAGACTATCTAGTAAAATCCCTAAGTTTTCTTCTTGATTTTTTTAAAAAGGTTTTCCTCATAAAAATAATAAGAATCTCTTCTTGAAAAAAAACCGCAGAGAAATCTTATAAACTTTGTTCTAATTTACTATGTATTTATTAGGTTAAGTTTTCTCTGTGTAGCTTTCTCAATAATATTCTGTGATCAACTGTATCAAAAGCCTTAGTGTGATCCAAAAGAACCAAAAATGCTATGTAATTTTTATCCAGCTTCAACCTAAGGTCATCAACTACTTTGACTAAAGCAGTAGTGCAGCTCCTAGCTTTCATAAATCCCGAATGCTTATCAGATAAAAAATTATTACTCGTGAGATAATCGTTCATTTGTCTAGCTGTGAGGTTTTCTTCAGTCATCAGAACCAATCGCATTCGATTTCACAGAAGATAAGCATTCCAAAACCTCGAGCTGACTAACACAACGAAAACTAAAGGGGTTTTCTAGCGGAACAAAACAAAGGTCATCATATATGTTACTGTCAGGTGTAGGAACATTAATATTAACAAATTTGTCATTCAGACCGTTTACATCGACATCAGGAGAAGTATTATGGCATTTATGTCCAATACCAATATCGCGGATTACCTTCCATTTAGCTCTATTATCTAATGCGGAAGCGAACTTCCTGCCGTAAAACAATGTTTTTGCAATTTTAATGTGTTTGGTAACCTCACTACGAGCGGCTTTATGAACGGCTTTCAGATCATCCGTTCTGAACCTCTTCCATCGCCGATAGGCAATGTCGCGCTTATCAATTAATGCTTTAATTTCAGCATTAAACCACGGTTGGTGTTTGGCTTTAACAAGTTTTGTTTTGATAGGAACACAACTGTCATATAGCAGACGCACATTTTCCTGAATTAGTGCCACCTGGTCGTTTACATTACCCAGTGAGTAGATTTGATCCCAACAGATATCATCAACACTTCTGTTCAAAACTGTAAAATCGATACTTTTAAAATCACGGTATGTAATATACCTGTCCTCATGACTCGTAGACAGATTATAAGTTAAGAAGAGAAGATCATGATTGGAAAAGCAAGAGGCTGAAATTTGATCATATAACAGTACCTTAGTCATATCATTAACAAATACTAGATCGATTAGACTACTGGAAGAAGAATGGAAGTGAGTTGGCAAGGACACATTCACAGGATTAAGATGGAGAGACAACATTGAATCAGATAGCGCATTATCAAGTAAGAGATTACTATAAAAGTGACCAATAATAATAATGTCATCATATTGAATAGAAATTTCCTCAAGAACAGAAATAAAGGGATCAAAGTTTATATTAGAATTCGGTCTATAGACACTACCTAATAAAACCTTCTTCTTATTTTATTATTATAAATATTCTATTTGACTACCAATTTCTGTTAATAATTTTACCTTGCACGGAATACCGTTTCGAACATAAATTGCAACTCCGCCACCTTTTGCCCTGGTTGCCATATTGTTAACTAAGATCTTCCTGTCTGACCGGAAAAGCCTAAAGCCCTGTAGATTGTACACCGAATCCTGAACTTCCAGAGGAAACCAAGTTTCGGAAACGCAAATAATATCGATTCCTGCTGCCACAAATAAACGCCTAAATTCATCAATTTTATTGTTCAGACTCTGTGCATTTATATGAACAATGTTGAGACCAGTTCTTTGTTTGGCTAAAACTCTAATCATGTTGTACACACAGTCTCTGGAATAAGGACAGTTAGAGTTCATCAGATTGTACGTAAGTTGTGGCAATGCAATCAAAAGCTAAGTAAATTGATATAATATAATTATATTATAATATAATTGCTATAATTAAGATTTATCCATGAGTGGTGTGACCTACAGTGTAAATCGACTCCGGGCGACAGATTTTTATGAAACTTTTCATGGCAATTTCAATTACTCTCAGAAATTTTTCCAGAAAACTGCTGGATGGAAGTCTCCAACAGAAATATCTTTTTCATAATTCATTTCGTTTAGGTTTGTGTCTGAGGTAGGGTTTGATTTCCTTTGTTGTCAATTTCTGTTGTTGTAATTGACGTACTTCAAAGTAATGAAGTGATTACATTGCCACACAGTAATATTCCTTATGGAGCCTACGAATCAAACTTTGTTTCTTATCCACAGCTATATTCAATGGGTTCCAAAGGTTTTTTTTTTTTGAAAATTTTTCGTTACTCGGTAATATGAACAGTACAGAGTGTAGAAGGTAATGGACTTCATGATTTTCAATGTATGTCCACATTTTCGACACAATGGCCTTGCTGGAAAGATAGGAGAAGGTAAAGTGTGAATACATTTAAATGGAAGTAATCATCCTTGTGGAAGTCGCCGTAGTTTAGTAGGTAGTATGTTGGCTTATTAGACGTGAGACCTCGGTTGAAACCCCAGGTCAGACATCAAAACGAAATACGAAAAATTATTTCTCCGGCGACTTCCACCAGCAGATTTCTGGCAAAAACTCTGAGAAGAAAAAGTAAAATTTGCATGAAAAGCTTCTCAAAAAGACTGTTGTTTGGAATCGACTTTAAACTGTAGGTCCCGCCACTCATGTATAAAACAGAACACACACAACATGAGTGGTGTGAGAAGCTAGGCCGTAATCCTGACTGAAGGGTTGTCATTACCAATTATGTTTGTATGATCATCCTTTTGATCAAACTTGGGTCAAATTCTTTTAGTATCATAGGAATCATCTGCAAGATATCAAGTCCATAAAAACATTTGAATATATTGGTTAAAGTGCTTGACTACAAAGACAAGATATCCGCATTCGAGTCCAAGCAAAATTCCAATCACAGCTGGACATATATGGAGACTAAAGCTATTCAAAATTTCGTTAATTTGGTTTTCATAGATTAATTTGATGAAAAATGGATTCGGGTTACTTTTATACGTAGGTTCTTCTGGTAACAATGATGCAATATGTCTCCGGGTGAAGGCTTGAAACCCATAATTCAGTGAAGCGTCACCTTTCAAACCTAACCTTAGCAGGTAGGTACATAGGTAGAGGTGGCTGTCCACCCAAAAAAGTTAGATAGCCATACTTAGGCTAAACCGGGCACATTGTGACACCACAGAATGATTATCTCTACAGTTTCTCAATAAATCCTTTGCTAGGTATTTAAGACAAATTTTTGGTTAGATTTTTCGAACCGTTCTGCACGCATTCGAAATCACTAATCCGGCGGGGGAAGAATGCATGACTTTATCAATTATGTGCTTGCAGATCTTTAAAGGCATTCGCAAAGTTGAGAAGGGTTTGATGGTTGTGCCACACCGGGTTTGTTCATTTCCTCCACAGTTTGCTGGTATGTCACCGCAACCTGGAAACCATATTATATGGACATCAAGTCATTGCACCACCTTAATAAAATATCTGCTACAGCTATGTATATGCGCAATTGGTACAGTATCAACCATCCAACAACAACAACAAAAATTACGGTAACAAGGAATTACAAAGCAACAATAGGGACTAATAAAGATAAAATAACATATCAACAGTAAAGATCTAGAAGTTGACAGAGCGAAAATAAAACAAGTATAAGCAGAGCGAAGAGTAAGGTTTCAAGTTCGTTGGGGTGAAATCTTCAACGTACGTTATCTTACACTCTCCGGACTATGGCATGTGCATGGGTATTGCGAGCTTAGCGCAACTAAAGCTATTGCCGCTGAGTTAAAAAAGAGCGCATCATGAAAGGCAGTTTTAAGCAGTTTTGATGGAAGATGGCTAGTGCAGTATATATCAGGAAATCGAAAAAAGAAAATTGTTTGTGTCATGCAAAAATATTTGGCAGTTGTGCTGCTGAAAACTCGTAAACAAACACAAGCGTGGCGATACTAGTATGAAATCCATACGATTTTTAGTTACTTTTAAGCTCCAAAATTCGCTTGAACTGATTGTACAGCTGTCAGACTGCTTGTATCTGGAATAGAGCATTTTGAGTGAAGTAACTTGAAGTCGCAGAACTCTAGTAGGTAGTGTGTTGGCTTATTAGACGTAAAGCCAGGGTTCGAGAACCAGGCCAGACATCAAAACAAAAATACAAAAAGTATTTCTTCGGCGACTTCCTCTCAGAAGATTTCTGGCAAAAACTCTGAGTGTAAACAAAAAATTGCCATGAAAAGTTTCTTAAAAAATCTGTCGTTCGGAATCGACTTTAAACTGTAGGTCCTGCCACTCATGTATAAAATTAACACACACGCAATAAGTGGTGTGAGAAACTAGGTCGTAATCCTGACTGAATGGTTGTAAAATGACCAATTATGTATATATGTATGTATGAGTGAAGTAACTTTATTTAGAATCCAAAAAATAAAATTCAAAAGAAATTTTGTTCTAATAAAGCGTTGTTCTGTTGTTGCTGTTGAAGCCAGGGCTTGACTTGATAATCATAATTCGGACTTATTACCAGGAAAGTCAACCGTTGAGAAATGGTTTGTTACGTGCATACACGACGCGAATGAACACCGAAGTCGAAGCAAGCCATGATTGCCTCAGAGCCACTGTTACCGATGAAAACATAAGAAAAAAGGGAACGTTTTAATGATATAAGAGGAAAGTGTTGATGTATGAGATGTCTCTTTTCGCGGCGAAATATAATCAAAAACCACAATGGATCTATGACTCTAAGCTGTGTTTGAAGTTGTCCCACGGTAATATATCCAAATTTATGCGCGAATATGTGTGAAAGAATAAAATATGTTCTCATCGTTTCACATTAGAATCAAAACAATCGGTATTTGCACGCAGTACGTACAAAAACACAACACTCAGCTCGAAAAGTTATATTGTTAGTATTTTAAGAAGCATAGGATATAACATTCGCCGTAGTCTAGTAAGTAGTGTGTTAGCTTATTAGATATGAGGCCTCGGTTCATACACCAGGTCGGACATTAGCAAACAAAACGAATTATGAAAAAAAATATTTCTTCGGCGACTTCTTCTCAGCAGATTACTGGCAAAAACTCTGAGAGTAAATAAAATTGCAATGAAAAATTTCTCAAAAATCTGTCGTTCGGAGTCGACTTTAAACTCTAGGTCCCGCCACTTATATGGATAAAAATTAACACACACAACTTAAGTAGTATGAGAAGCTAGGTCGTAATCCTGATTGACGGGTTGTAATGACCAATTATGTATGTATGTATGTATGATATAACATTCATTGACTATCTTAGGGATGGAAAAATAATGTACAGCCAGTATTGCGTAGCGTTATTGCATCGTATGTTGGCGAATTTTCCATTCCAATTGTTAGGATTCACTTGAAATATAGCCGAGTGAAGGAAACATAGGAGTTTAATTAGAAAATATATGTTTTAGTAATCAACACTGTCCCACACTCTCCTTTCACCTCTTTTCCATCGCATAAGTCGTAATTTAATTGTACTTTCATGGTTACACGTTCGATTTCTTTACACGAAGTTTCGTCAATCTGACTAAGGAACTTCTATGATAATAATAATTTAATAATAATAATTTAATAATAATTTTACCGTCGGTTTCTACACTTCAAATCAAAATCCGAATACGGTAGCACAACAACATCAGTAACTAAAATCAAAACCAAAATGAAATGAAAAGAAATGAACAAGAAATGCAACAATTAAACGAAAAACGTTTAAACGTTTAATTGACACATTTTACACGAATTTGATACAACAACATCGACAACAAACAAATGGGCTGAAAAGCTTGGCTCTGACAAAAAAAAAATTTTTTTAACGAAATTTTAAAAATAAAAAAACAGAAGCGAGTGTGAACAATTTAAAGTTGCATGAAAAAAAAGTGGCTATAAAAACGTAAACACGTAATGAATGAACGAATGCGCCAAGTGTTCCACATTTTAATACAACACTACGGACAACAATTGCTGCTTCTGTTGTGTTTTTGTTGGTGACGATTTTCTGATTTTTTTTTCATTTTATTTTAGCGGCCTTTACCTGCCATACATTCGAGTAATTTTTATGCGTAACGAAAGCTTGTTGTTGTTGTGGTTGTTGGCAAGCAAATGAAATTTTACAAGCGAATCGAAATGAACAAGTTCGACTTGTGAGCACAGCAACAGCACCGACGACAATAACAATCCAATTTAAATTAAAATTTTGACTAAAAATAATAACAACAACAACTCGAAAAAAAACCATAAAAATTGTAATAAAAATTGAAACCAAAACTATGACAAGTAATTTCAAACCCAAAAAAAAAGTAACAACAAAAAAATAACGGTTTTCTTTCGTTTCCATATATGTTTTGATACAAGCACAGAAAAAGAGGTTGGAATTATTTACTTGCAACAAAAAGTTGCCGCACAACAGCAACAGCAGAACAGCAAAAATAACCAGGAGAAGTGTTGTAAAACATTGCAATTGTGCATTAAACTGAAGCACGTGTTTCAAATGCCACTCAAAGAGTGAAGCGCCGAACGACAAAAACAAAATCATCGTATCGGGGTTGCCATTAACAAATGAAATTTTGACGGCTCCTCTTTACTGGCCCTTAAAATGTTTTTAATTTGTTTTTCGGGCAACAACTAAATGAACGTTTTGCTGCTTTAAGTGGATCAATATTTTCAAAAAATATTTTCCCAATAATTATAAGTCGTTGGCAGTGCGCATGTCTTGTCAATCGGAGTGTTCGGCTTAGAACTGTTTTTTCAGTCAAATGCGACTCTACAGGTTCAAATAATTAAGGAACTTGTCAATTTCTATTGTTTAAGCTTCCACCCACACTCCAGCATCTTTAGACCACAGAACATTTTTTCTGCCATTATCCGGCTCTTGGGAAATCGAGAATTAACTGTCAGAACTTCTCTAGCTAAGGGTTATTTAGATGGAATCCCGACTTGGATAAATGAAGAACAGAATTTACAATGAACCTATCAAAATTCCATCTAGCCTCATAGCAGTTATAACAGGACACCGGCCTCATACCTTACAACCACTTCTGTAGGAGCTACAACGACGAGGAAAAAGGAGAGACCGCAGAACATCTCCTCTGTCATTGTCCGGCGCTTAGTAAACGAAAAAGAGGAATTCTTGTGTAACCTCAATTTTTTGACAAATCATGTCTGGCCAAAGACGATTTTTTCATAAGACTCTCGGTATGGTTGAGAGATGTCAACTAAGAGCTGTATTTATATAACAAAATAGGTAGTATTGGTGTTACAACGGAACCTTACAGGACCAAAGTAAGATATGCCTATTGTGGCGGCTGCCAAATCAAAATGTTTTATTTTTATTCGTTTGAAAGAGCTATTGAATCCTTTATGTGTGTAACATAACAATAATAAAATGTCCAACTCGGCTTCCCTAGCAGCAAATTTCCATGACTTTGGCGCCTATATCAAGCTGAATTTGAAAGATGGTGTGTTTTCTTGACTTTGAGGACCTCCGTGGCTTGTCACTTCTACTACTTAAAGAAACCCGCATAGGGAAAATTCTAACAGGTTCAATTCGCATGATATCCTTCACTTGAGATGCCATCAAATAGCTCTCACTGAGTATCCAATTCAGATCCTGCAATTCCGGTGTGGTGATGGCCTGACGAACATCATTCTTAAAGCAATACGGGTCGATGAAGTCGCCAGTTTAAAATCCACACCGAACAATGAGTTTTTCAGGATGTATGAGATCCTTTTAGATCTCATGTGGATTGGTATCGTGTCCCTAATTCAAAAATTTTGTTGATTCACGTACCCATTCTTCCGGAAATGGGTCTCATCGCTGAAGATGATTTTCCAATAAAAATTAGGGACTACTGGCAGCTGCTCCAGAGCCCATGCAGCAAATACATGTCGGTGTCGACCATGTAGATTTTACAAAATAGACTGATAAAATGACAACAAATTTGACAGATGTAGCTTTAACGCTATGAGTTTGAGGGAGAAAAACGAAAAGAAGAAAATAATAGAGGTAGAGATGAAGATAGATAACAGATCCTTCAGCTACGCAGGGATAGAAATGTCATTCCTGAGCTAGTTCATTCGTCTCCAGACAGAGAGTACAAATTCCCGAGGAATCTCCTAATCAGGATATCCCAAAGACTGGATAGTTGCAGACGTGGCGCTCTATAGTTTCCAACTCCTTCTCATCTCCACATTACCTGCAATTGTCCAACTGGGATCTGTCCCAGAACCTTATCGGCCTATCAACCTTTTCCGGGTATACCACAATTTCTCGGAATCCAACAGACGCTGATCAAGGTATGTTACGGTGCCGATACAATCACGAATCAGTCGTAACTTACTATCGCTCTTAGGGCCAGTCTAACTGTTAACGAAAATCACTTAAAAATCATTTGAAGAATATGCCTCATGAGGCAAAAAAACTCACAAACGCCATTCAATTTTTGTTTGTCACTATTCTTTAGTGTATGTTTGTTCTTAATAGACTGATTAGATGGATGGCTGTGGTCTAGTAGGTAGCCTGATGTGTCCGTGGATAAAACCCCAACTCAGACATCGGAAACAAAAAGAAAAATGCAAAAAAATATTTCTTTCGACGACATCGTCTTAGGGACAAAAATTGCAGTTAAATGTTCGTCAAGTTTGTCGTTCAAAGTCGAAATTAAAATGTAAGTCCCGCTATTCATGGATAAAATTAAACATGGGTGGTATATGAAGCTGGGTTGTAAACCTGATTAAAGGATTTTAATGAGTAATTAAGTAAGACTGATACGTATTATACAAAAGCAGGATATATAATAGAGGCACACGAAAAAGGAAATACTGCTCAGATGTTTTTACTTACGTTTCTCAAACATTCAAGTATGATACAAAATTCTGATTCATCACAGACATATACATAATTGGTCATTACAACCCTTCAGTCAGGGTAATGACATAGTTTCTCTGTTCTGTTGTGTGTGTTAATTTTATATATGAGTTGCGGGACCTACAGTTTAAAGTCGTTTCAGAACGACAGACTTTTGAAAAACTTTTCATGGTAATTTTTATTTAATCTGAGAGTTTATGCCAGAAATCTACTGAGAAGAAGTCACCGGAGAAATATTTTTTCGTATTTCGTTTTGTTAGATACATACGTCTGACCTAGAGTTTGAACCGTGGCCTCACGTCTAGTAAGCCAACATACTACCTACTAGACTACGGCGCCTACATCAACTGAAACTAAATAATCCGTTATAAAATTATTACGTGCACCTAAAAATCCTGATAAAACTAAACATTGGCAACACTGGTTACTTGAGATTTTCGTGTCTCACAACAGAAAAAATAAAACTCGAAAAAAAGAGCAGCAATAAAGAGTAACAAAAAAGAAACTCTTCTCTTTTGAGTTTTTGCTCTCCCCTTTTTTTTTTTGTTGGTGGAGCATTTGATACAATTTCGGATTCTCTTTTTCTGTTTCAATTGAGTAACGTTTTTATGCAATGAGCATCTTTTTTTCATTCCTTTGTTGTTGTTTTCTTGTTGATGCTGTTATGGTTTTATCGCACAGTAGCAACGGGCTGTTAGGCTGACTCTGACTCTGTTTCTCTAACATATTTTTGCCAATTCATGTTTTTATGTATTGCGCTCCTTTTCTTTTGCTCAGCCATTAAGTCGGGGAGCTTCGTTCGTTCGTATTGAGTAGAGTATAACAGCACTTTTATAACCCGTTCATGTTACTGGCCTGGCCAATAACAAAAAAGTTGTCTGTCTATGCTTTGCACAAACACACACACACCCAACTCCACAATGTACAACAAAACATGGGTTTTTTATGAGCCCAGCATACACTGGGCAAAAAAAGGCGGAGTACGCCAAAAACATCAACTTACCAACAAACATGTGCTTTATATTTGCATGCTTATGTGTGCATGGATGTATGTATGTGTGGTTGTATGTGTGTTCGTTAAAAAAACGCGTTTGCGCTTTGGTGCCAACTGCACTGGATGGTATAGTGACTGGTTAAACAATTTTATGCAGAGAGCTAAAGTAGTGCATTCATCGAAAGCAAATGATACAAATCAATGTATGGGAATTTAAATGTGACCACTTTTCGAGCATTTTGCGGTGATTATAAGTGTCACAGTGGGTCTAATGAATAAGGTATTCGCAGCATTAAAAAGATATCTGAAGTGACTTAAGCGTTACAGATGTAGTCGGAACTTTGCATCATCGCAATGTAAGCAGTGCCGAAAGTATTGTTTCTATTAAAAAGAAAAATCTCGATAATCTTCGATAATCCGAAATTTTTTGATTTCAAGGCGTTCTCAATGTGGCGGGACCTACAGTTTAAACTCGAATTGGAATGACAAATGTTTGAGAAACTTTACATGGCAATTTTATTTTACTCTCAGAGTTTTTGCCAGAAATCTGCTGAGGGGAAGCCGACTCAGAAATATTTTTTCATATTTCCTTACGTCTAAAAAGCCAACACACTACCTACTTGACTACGGTGACTTCAAACTATTTTTTTTCTTTTGAGTATTTGCTATTTAAAGTCACTTGTCAACGTCAATAATCGAGTGACTGTTCACACTTATTAGAAGAATACATTTGTTTAATTGACTGGAAGTTCGTTGCATTTGAAGGATCTCGTATTTCGCTTCAAATTTTGCAAAATTCGTTTAAAAGTTTTCAGGCGGCAAAAAAAGAATGGAATGTATTGGTCCTTATTGTTGTTGTTGTTGTTATTATTATTGTTGTTTTTGTAAACTGTCTATCAAAAATCCATTTATTCTATGGCGTCCATGACCAACCATATCGCCGTCGTCATCATTGTTTTTTTGTGTTTCTTCTTCTCCCAGTTTTTTTTTTGCTTCCTTCTGTTCTGTGTTACCTATAGTGCGTTTATGTATCATCATTATTATTTTAAGCAAAATGATTACGATGATGATGTTGTTTTAAATGATTATTATCTTGATTTGCTACTGTGAGTCCTTTACATTGCTTGCATTTGAGTTGAAAGGAGCAGAGTCTACTTACTGATGTTCGAAAAAGAGTTGAAATTGACTTGACGTTTCGCTTGCATGCGTGCGTTTGCAGTGCGGTTTTATTGTGTTCTTCGTTCGATCTTCTACTACGTCTTATTTCTCTTTTCACAATTCATATTACCATTTTTCGCTTTTTTTTTTGTTCTTCTGTTTCATGCATCCATTAAATTTTGACGTCTTCAAGCCATTATTCATTCATTTTACACTTGCCTAACATGGCAGCATGGCATGGCATGGTATGGCAGGGTCTTCCAAAGAGTCTTCTTTTTACTGCCCTTTGGTTTGGTTGATTATCGGATACGTTTGAATAAATTTTCCTTCTTCTTCTTCCATTATTTCTCGTCCATGTTGTGGTTTTATTTCAATGATTTTTTGTGTTTTTCAAATGAATTTTTGCGAATTTCATTTCATTTTGTGGTTTTAATAACGCAATTCTCGAGATACAATTTATGGGCGATTCAAACAAGAACAAAAACAACAAAAAAACAGAATATAAAAACAAAAGCAAAAAAACAAACAAAAAAATGGCTGCTAAATTAAAAATTTAACAACATTTTCTGAAATATGTTGTTGGTTGCCCTTAAGCTTTTCATCAAATGGAGTTTAAATTATGAAGAATAGTTTTGAATAAACAGTTGATGGTGTGGTTAAACAAATTTGAGAAGTGAAAGAATGTTAAATGAAAATAATTTAGTTGCCATTATGTACGTATGTATGTACATACATGGGTCGACATCATATAGAACCAATTTTTAATTCGAGCCTAAACGAATTACCACAGTTAAGGAGGCCTTATTAATTCAAAATATTAGTTCAAAGTACCCAATTGCAATTAAAATATGTATACAATCGGAGCTCAACAAAAGAAAACTTAAATTTTGGCTTTCAATCTTATCGAGAACGGAAGTAAAATAATTTGTAGGACAGTGTCTAAGATATTATACAGTAGAACGATCCCAAGGTCCATAGCCACTCGTTTTAATCGAAGTAAAA
Source organism: Sarcophaga variegata (assembly GCA_932273835.1). Taxonomy (NCBI): domain Eukaryota; kingdom Metazoa; phylum Arthropoda; class Insecta; order Diptera; family Sarcophagidae; genus Sarcophaga; species Sarcophaga variegata. The sequence goes on from OW026359.1 coordinate 41,083,579, forward strand.
GACGCAGTAGTAGCCGTAGTCTAGTAGGTAGTATATTGGCTTATTAGATGTAAGGCCCCGGTCAGATATCAAAACGAAATATGAAAAAAAATATTTCTTCGGCGACTTCCTCTCAACAGATTTCTCGAAAAAACTCTGAGTGTAATTAAAAAATTGCCATGAAAAGTTTCTTAAAACTCTGTCGTTCGGAATCGACTTTAAAGTGTAGGTCCCGCCACTCATGTTTAAAAAAATTAACGCACACTACATAAGTGGTAGGAGAAGCTAGGCCGTAATCCTGACTGAAGAGTTGTTATGGCCAATTATATAAAAGACGCAGTTTTGAACATTATTTGACAAAATCACAAACGAACTTTATTGGTTTCAAACACAATTGGTTCACTATAAAATGCATGAACTCTGACTCGATCCTTTAGTCTCTTGAACGCTTTCTTTTAATTTCCGCTTCACTCGCAGTGCAGCATAGGGCTTCTATAAAATTCCTCCGAGGTATAAAACAAGCTGTTTTCGATTGAGTGGTTGGAAGAAAATTGAGAAAAGATCCTGAAAAACTTTGTTGCAAAGGAATGTAACAGCTGCATTGACAATATGCGAAATAATTTATTTCTAAAACTAACAGGCAGGATTCCGCCTACGATATTGTCACGTTTTTACATTTTAAAATATTAGCTCGTAGATTGCAAATAAAATAAAAATAAATATCTGTTTAGTTTTAATTAAAATTCTTTATTATTCGCACAATTCTGTGTATCACTGTTCACAACTTGATGTAACAACAACAATTGCTTTGTTTGTTATTCCTCTGTTTACACCCTTTGCACAAACAATAACAATTACTAGACAATTGTTCGACAGATCTTTGTAAATCTTAGATTGACTGAACTTTTACTTACTCCCTCGCCTACTTTGCCTTGCCTCTGATATGGCAGGGTAAACAGTCTGATGAATGTTCTTGAAGGCGAATGTTCGTGGCTTCGCCTTCTCGAGTTCTCTATAAATGTAAACATCGTTGTTTCATTATTGTTGTTCCTGTATTTTGTTTACATTTATTCTTGTGGTGTTTGTTGTTGTATATTTGTTTACTTGTTTAATATTTTTATGCTGGTGTTTGTTGGTATATTTTTGTTTACATGTTTATTATTTTTTATATTGGTGTTTGTTGTTATATTAAGCAGTACGATAATTTGTAAACAAGTTCATTATTTTGTGTTTGTAGCTTTTGTTTACAATTTCAATGTTAAACACTGTAAAAACGAAACACCAGTATCTAGATTTTTTTCATTTTCGTAACACTGCCGCCTCGAATAGACTCATTATCTCTTCTCCCATATCTCGTCAGTCGCTCCATGTGTGGCTTTTCTTTAGCTTTAGATAGAAGAGCATTTCACGAAGAGATTCTTTCTGGATTTATCGATATCATTTCAAGTGATCGACACGGGTTACCTTTTACCATTTCCTAAATTTCTGGTATTCGTCAATGACACATTTGAACGAGTGTAAATGCAACCAATTATTCCATTATTAGCATCGAAGCGAAGAAGCAATTCGTAAATGTGCACTGAAAAATACCAAAAGTTATGTATGGGAATAACTCAAGTACGAATCGCAATCTCTCTTGTTATTAAGTCTATAAAAGTCGAACAAAGATTCACTCACTTTGGCAGCCAATTCACACCAGACTATGGTGCCAAGACGGATATTGCTGGTCGCATTTCGATGACAGAAGGGGTTTCTGCAAGTCTTTGAAAATAATGATTGTGGTGCCCATAGCTAGCACCACAAATTGAAATACAAATATTCGATGCAAATGTTAAGTCCATTCTTCTTTGACAAAGAGAAGTATGGATCATGTTAGTGAACGCAACGAATGAAGACCATACTCTCACCAACCACTGCCTGTGTATATGATGCACCCACAATAACCATTTCCCTGGCATACAAATGGACTTTTGCCTAGAATACGGAGAAAACTTGAGGCATTGGTAGATCGCGAGGAACTTGGCGAAGAAAATTGTTAAATAAAGTCTGCTGATGGTGAGCTAAACTGGACACAAATTGAAAAACCAATAACTAAAGATCGTGGGAAATGCGAAAAATTTCGTACGACAGTAAGCAAACCCTTTGCTAGCATTTGTTTCATTTCAGTTTCGTGCGCTCCTCAACACATCCTTCATTAAGCAACTTTTCTGTGTGATCTTTGGCCAACTTTTTCTCGTGAGAATTCTACTTCCAAAACGTTTTGACATTTTTCCTCGGTTTCCATAGGACATTTGACTTTAACGTGAAGATGTTTCTTTTATATCAAGATTTTGGTCGTATTTTTGAACCGACTTAAAGTCCTTCTCTGATGCCAACAAATTAGTTCAAGACCTATTTTGCTCATCACCAGTCCCTACTTGAGATATGCATCGCTTGTAATGCACTATGCTGAATTGCATTTGAAATGAAAAATTCAATTCATCAGGTTTAAATTAACCAATGCTAGATTATTTAAATCATTTTTTGGAGAAATAATGAATCTATACTACAAGTCATGTGGGATATCAGTCCAGGAATTGTACGCAGAATTTAATTAGTTTTCTGTATAATCAAAAGCCCCTACAGAAGTGCCTACTTGGGTGTATCTTTCGATCGTCAAGGAGCTGAAATATTACTCAGAGCGCCATTTTTAACTAACGCTGGACATCAAACGAAGTTAGATGAATAGAATCCACACTAGAACAACACAAAGAAAAAACTTCCACTACTAATCGTAATTCTTTACATCAATTTCTAACTGTGGACAACATAAATGATGGCCTTTCCAGAACTGGCATTTCATTCAGCATTACAGCATTGACCACGGCACTTATGTTGGCATTCCAGTATGTTACGTTTTATCGCACATCTTCAGTTTAATGGCGACTCTGAACGACAGATTTGAGAAGCTTTTTCATGGCAATCATTATTACCAGAAGATTACTAAGTGGAGGCCACCGAAGTAAACACTCTTTCCCAGATAAGAAGTGCTAGTCACCCTAGTGTGGATAAGTTAAAGGAAATTTAAATATTCGACAGGACCTAATTGCTTAAAAATTTTGGAGATTTTTGCAATAGGAGTTGTAGCACGCTATAAACAATTCGCTTTGTACTGCTAGAAATTCGTTGACTGTAGTGAAGGAATTTGATTTTGAAGAATTTAACTACAACCGTATCGTACCGCATTTTTAAATAGTTTTATTGTTCCTAAGTTCTACGCTGTCGACTACTAACATGTAGGGGATCCTTTGGATAACCTTTGCTTGGCCGCATTCGTTTCGAACTAATATGCATAAAGGGCTTGGAAATATTTGAAGTACATACATAATTGGTCATTACAACCCTTCAGTCAGGATTACGACTTAGTTTCTCACACCACTTATGTTGTGTGTGTGTTTATTTTTATACATGAATGGTGGGACCTACAGTTTAAAATCGACTCCGAACGACAGATTTTTGAGAAACTTTTCATGGCAATTTTATTTACTCTCAGGGTTTTTGCCAGAAATCTGCCGGGAGGAAGTCGCCGAAGAAATACTTCTTTGTATTTTGTTTTGATGTCTGGCCTGGGGTCGAACCTTGGCTTTATGTCTAATAAGCCAACTCCCTACCTACTAGACTAATTGAAGTAATTGAAGTATTCAAGCTATGCAAATCGGAAAATCATAATCAATAGGTAGGCATTTGTTAACCATCAGTACCCACAATATTAGCCAAGGGTTTGAAAGAGATCTTAAAATTTATAAGAATTTACTGAATTTTCATCCACTTAATGTTATTCATTGAATGCAATCTTTTAAAATGAACTTTAAGAATATTTTTGTTGCTATGAAACCCAACAGATTTAAATCTTCAGTTATTTTCTCTATGCCAGCATGTCCGAATTAATTTGAAAACCTTTCGTCTCGTCATCAATCCATGGATTTTGTCCTTGACATTTACGGATTCCTTTCATTGGAAAAAAATGGTGTTTTTCTAGAGAAAATAAAATCGCTTATAAAAGGCAGCCATAAAAACATAATAAATTAACATGCCCTCGTAGCTTAGTAGACTTCATTTGGAAGAAAGCAGCAGCCATTTTTAATATGAAATCAAGACACTGAAATGATTTTGACAAAAATTTCAACAAAAAAAAAATGAAATAAAATAACGAAACAAAAAAAAAATTATATGATGATTTACAACAATGGCAATAACAACAATAACAACATCAAAATGTATGTCAATTCTCTAAAGACATTTGGAACAGTGTGTTGGACTTGAAATCAACGGCAGACAGACAACATCAGTCTCATCAGTTCGCTTAACATCACCGGTTATCGTAATGCGAGGAGAGAGAGAGAGTCAATCCAACATGACCAAGAAAGAACAAGTATATGCCAGTCATATATGATGACAAAATTATAGAATCACAACTTGAACAACAACAACAACAACAAACAGAAAAAGAATATATGTTCTGCCACAAAACGAAACTCAAACAAAACTTAAAGCGAAACGAACGAAATCAAAAAGGGACACCAAACATGCAACATGACATGGACACCAAAACATGTTTGTTGTCAAATAAAAATGAACCAACGACAACAACAATATTATTATTATTATTACGATTATCACTATATAGAGATGTCCCAACAGTGATGATCGAAAAAATAGTCATGATAACTGTCTGCTCAGAAACGTTTAAATAACTGACGAATAAATAACTCGCTGTGGAAGCCTATTAAATATTCAATATCCTGAAAGAAATGATTTGAAAAAGTAAGGTCAAGCCGAATTATCACTCACCCTCACTGTTAGACCCATTCTGTTACAATTTCGAGTGGTGCTTTGGTCGATTCCTTTAAGTAAAAATACATTAAAATGTCTAGAAAGCACAGTGTTAAGGAGACCAAACAACAAAAGACATTCCACACTAAAAATTCAACTATAAAGTTCCAACAATCAAGTGCAGGCTATGCGTACGAACTCTGATCAAAGTTTCTACTATCCTACGTAGATCACAATTTATCTGTATTTAAAGTGAGCAGAAAGGTACGGAAGTCACCGTAGTCTAATAGGTAGTGTCTTCGCTTATTAGACGTAAGGCTACGGTTCAAACCCCAGGTCAGACATCAAAACGAAATATGAAAAAATATTTTTTCGGCGCCTTCCTCTCAATAGATCTCTGGCAAAAACTCTGAGGGTAAAAAAAAATTGCAATGAACACTTTCTCAAAAATGTGTCGTTTGGAGTCGGCTTTTGTATAAAATTAACACACACAGCATAAGTGGTGTGAGAACCTAGGTCGTAATCCCGTCTGAAGGGTTGTAATGACTAATTACGTACGTACACCGTCTCGTTAATAGCTCTCTGGCATCTAATATACGTGTAAACACCTCTCAAGGTTTTCAGGGCCGGAAAGAAATCCGTATATTACTTATGTACACTCAAAAACACCGCAGTCAGTTGATAACCGCGAAAAGTATGGAAGCTTCCGCCTTAAGAGTACGACATTCATCTCTTAAACTAAAACTAATTTCATAGTCCCCGTTCCTGATGTAAAAACCTCCAGCGGCACAGAAATTAGATTCATATCAGCCTATGAAAGCTTCTATACGATCCCTGGCATTATTGAGAGAACACACCAATCACACGAATAAAGCAGATCGGATGGTAGTAGTCTACATTTGGAGGGATATAAACAGCGACGTGTTAAAATAAAAGAATGACCATATACCCTACCCGATGACATTCCCGTGATGCTTTGCTTAAAAGCTGTGATTTTAACTACTTTCCTGGGTAACACCAAGTATTCTACAAGTAGTCAGCTTAAACTCAGCATTAATACCATCGCTGAAGTTCTCCGATGACGTATTTGTGAGCAGTAAATTACTCATAATCTTCTCAGGAGAAGTCAATCAGACTAACGCTCCATACAGAGCCATAATCCGGTATTTTTATTTTATTCTCTTCCGTTAATTTTTTTTTCTAAGGAACCAAGAGCTGTTACAAAGGAAATCTCACTTCTTTCTTTCTAAGCTTTAGTTCAGTTTTACTACCAAGTTTTACTAGATAAGCATGTCAACTTTGCTGATTGAGTTCAACTTCTTGTGATCAAAAATAATAAATAATCTATGCAAGCAAGAGTATCTGTGAGAGACAGCGAAACATGAAAGGAAGAGTAAAACATACTGAAGTAGTGCTATATAATTGCCCTCAATTGCTACTTTTGTACGATATATGGCTGTGGCCTTTAAATATACTACGTATGTTTTTTAATTTTTATAAATTTAATTTCAATTTAATTTTATGCGTTCAAAATTAAAACCAAAAACGTAGACATTTTACAATCAGTTTGTCTGTCTTGTCCGTCCGTCTATCTGTATGACTGACTGTCCCTATATCCATACTTGTATACATAATGTTAATATTCTATGTTTTATTGTTATTGTAATTGTAATTGTAAATTTATTTCCAGTATGAAATATCTCTAAGGAGTTACAAAAAACCTTAAAACGGAAAAGTTTTGTTTCTTCCCTTTGCCAAAACGAGTCACATTTGTGGGCAAAAAAAACGTATCAAAAAACGTCAGAAATAAGGCGAGGCATCAGGTTTATGGCAAAATTAATGCGCATGCATTTCAAGTGTTTCTGCAACGACTACAACAACAACAACCAAACCAAAAAAGGCAACAAATGAAATTGTAGCTGAAGTCGTAAAAATAATTTTTTTCCAAAGCATAAAAGCCACCATCAGGACCAAGACAAAAAAAGGGCAAACAGAAGAAATGTGAAGAAGAAAACAAAAAAAAAAAAATGTGCAATCAAATGTGCATTTGCACCCGATTTTGAAATTTTGAAAACCACAACACAACTGCCTGAGTTAGTGCGTTTATTTTTGCTTTTGAGGATCCTTTTTTTTTCTTTCTCCAGTAAGTTTTTATTGCAAATCATGAGCAGGGATCAGTGTACAGGAGATTAAAGAAAAAGGACACAACCATGACATTTGCCTCCCCTCTAAATTTTCATGCGCCGTACTTGGTTTTCTAAAGCGATATTATAAAAACATCAATAAAATGTAACAAATTTAAAAATTCTTTTTTTGATTTTCTTTAAACTTAAACCTGATGATGAACTTACATTAGAAATTAAAAACAAAATATTTTACGCCCACATACCATATTCAATTATGCCGAAAAGAATCAGGCTCCTAACTTTTTTCACTTTCAGTTGAAGTGAATTCAAAATCTTCAATTGAAACTATAAAAAATTTTCGATGTTCAATTTTATTTAAAGAGACAGACTTGAGTCTGTCTTGAGTGAATAAGAACATATGTATACAATATAAGGTGTTGTAAAAAGAAATTCATTATGTTTACATGCCATATTTCACATATCAATTTAATTAGCCGTGCTTTTGATAACAAGCAGTATTGCTCTGAGCTATTTATTGATATGTATATCTCAAGCCTTCCATATGGTCTGGCATGAAGGACTTCTACTTAAGATCACGAAGTTTTTACCAACGAATCTGCATAAATTGCTAAAAGGTTATTTATGGGATAGATATGTTGCCAAATAAAATCAAAAGATGTTACCTCTTTCCGGCGCACCTCAAGAAAGTATTCTAGAGCCGTTCCAGTAATTATTGTTCACTGCAGATATGCCTACAAGTGTAGTGACTCACACGTCTACTTTTGTGGATTATACGGCGTTTTTAGGTTAGAGGACGTGCACTTGTCAATTAAGACAAGTACAGTGCCTGGAGGTCGAAATGACCCATTATACAACGGCGTTTTTAAGTATTCATAAAGATTCTACAGTTGCGTCTCGAAGACTTCAAATTCACGTTAATGAATTAAAAAATTTGCTGCTGAAATGGAAGATAAATGTTTACTCTGAGAAGGGGATACTGTCCGCCCATTAAGATTAATGGTGTGACAGTACCAGAATGTAATAGTGCAAGATATCTGGGCAACCATCTCGACCGTTGCCTTACCTGGGCTCACCATATAGCTGCCAAAATTAGCCAGATCAAAGTCAGAACAGCACAGCTTTGCTGGCTTATTGGACCTAAGTCAACCATTGACATAGAACTAAAACTGCTTTTGTATAAGTCAGTATTGAAACCTATTTGGCTTTACGGCATCCAACTATAGGGAACAGTCTCACCATCCAATGTAGAGAAGATTCAAAGGCGGCGATCTAGACTTCTTACAATAATAACAGCTGCTCCTTGGTATATAATAAACAGTAACATCCACAAAGATCTGAAGGTGCCCCTATTTCGAGAGGAAATAAAAATAGCAAGTGTCAACTAGGATTAGAGAATCGGAACAATTTTCGTATCTCGGCAATGGCATCTCAAATCATGCCCTTCAAATGCTATACTGTCGTCTTTGGTTTGATGGCATAACATTTTTTATTTAACGGCGCCCCACAGGAAAATAGCCCAACGGTGTCAAATCGCAGCTTCTTGGCGGCCAATCAAACGTCTGACGCAATAAGTAGCATGATATGTGTGGCAAGTTGCACCATTCTGTTGAAACCAAACATCATTGGTAGTCGCCCAAACGTGAGATTGACACATTTTGCGGTAAACAATCGGGATTCAAAAAAAAAAAATTTAAATTTTTGAACTGAAAGTCCATTTGAAAAGGTGACATATACATACATATGTATGTATGTATAAAAAATATAACACGTTTTTTGTACTATTTATATAAGAACTACGGTAATTTTTCTCCGATTTTATCAAACGAAATATCAACCTCTTCACAAGATAATGCACTTTCAGAATGTTATCACTTATTTTATATTTTTTAATTAAATTTTGGAATTAAGAATGGCTTAACATAAAAAACTATGAAATAAAATCATTTTTTCCAAGTATACCCGATCAAAACTGATAACATGTAAGTTTAAATCTTATGTTTACGTATGCCATACTAAAGGCTCATCTGTCCCCTTTTCAAAAATGTTTGGATTTTGAAAATAGGTTAAAAAATATTTGGGTAAACAATAATTTTGTGTGAAAAGATTAAAAATACAGTTTTTGTGAAATAAAACAAGTTTTTGAGTTCTACACAATTTTTGAGTTCTACACAACAAAACTCACAACCTACACTATGTCATTAGTTGGGTGTATTTTGACTGTCGCACCGTGTTATTAGATCACTCTAGATGATGTGTGAATGAGAGACTTCAATGCAGACTAGAACTAGGGGTAGGTCTAAAGACAAAACTTTTCTTAAGAAAGAAAGAAATTTAAGACAATTTGCTGCAGTTAGTCCATTAAAAAAAGCGTTTTTTTTAAATGAAACAGAATATAAATTTCATATTTACTTTACTCAAGTCGCCGTAGTCTAGTAGGTGAGGTCATGGTTCAAACCACAGGTCAGACATATCCAACGAAACAAAATATAAAAAAATATTTCTTCGGCGACTTTCTCTCAGCACATTTCTGGCAAAAAATCTGAGGGTAAATAAAAAATTGCCATCAAAAATTTCTCAAAAACTGTAAATCCCTCCACTCTTGTATAAAATTAACACATACAACATAAATGGTGCGAGGAGTTACACTGAGCGCCAAAAGTGAGTAAACACCACTGAAATAATTCATTTTCTTAGTATAGCGAGAAAAGTAAATGAGAATAGTCGAATAAATTTCCAAAAATAAAAACGTTTATTTATTACTTATAAAATGTTAAAACAAAAACAACAATTCATGATAAAGGAACTTTTTTAATACTTAAGAAAAAAACTGTTTTATACTTGAGAACAAAAGTGTTGACTCACTTATGGCGCTCAGTGTAGGTCGTAATCCTGGCGGAAGGGTTGTATTTACCAATTATGTATGTATGTATTTACTTTCATTTGATGCTCGCAGTATTTCAAATATTTATAGTTCAAGTGAATGAATTTAGTAACTCTCTGGTAATTAAACCAAGAAGGGAATTTCTTAGCATTTTTTTTTTTTAAATTTGGTCTACAGACCCATTTCATTAATTCGAAATTGTTTACAGCGTTAATTTTTCCCGCCAAAAGGAAAAAAAGATTTGTAGAAGAATTTAATTGAATTACATTTTTCATTGGAAAACAAGTCAAAACAATTCACCTCAAATAATAGTCTTCGGCACAAACCGCCTTCAAAAAAACACTCAAAATCTGAAAACTGTTGCTCATTTCGTTGTCAAAGCAAAATCAAATGCCTCATATTGTTTGTGTTGTTGTTGTAATGGGTTTAAGACTCATTATGCCCGTAAAAATTATGGCCTTTCTTTTTTTGTGCCATTGTATCAGGCAACAACAAAAACTCTTAATGGCTTAAAGAGATTTTTGTTTTTTCTGCTCTTTTAAATCAAGTGTGAGCATGCGCACTGTTGACTACTGGTTGTTTGAAGAGTTAAAAGAAGAAAAAAACGGCGGAGGTCTTAGGGGAGAGCAGCATTGGCTAAAAGTCTGAGTAAAAAAGCAATTGTGGGGAACAAAAGCTACTGAAACAGTAGCATAATTGAGAAAGAGAAGAAGAAAAAAGAAATAAAAAACGGAGAAAAAAACGAAACGACGAAGATTTTTAGTTGAGCACTTTTTTGGCCGAATGCAACAACCCATCAACTGTGGGGTTTTGTGGATGCCACATACTCACTCGCTTTCTGGTCTTACTCATGATATGGACCAAAAACTGGTAGAAAAACCGGAGCCAGCTACGATAAAAACAACAACCACAACAACAGCAGCAACAATAACAAAAAACAGCAAAAAAAAGTTAATCAAGAGGCGGCAGTAAAAGCACACGTTTTGCTACGAGTCGACGATACTCTTCTCATATGATTGCTGATGGTGTTCTTCGTTCGTGTAAAAACGAAAAACGAAATACGAAACAACAACAAAAAATAGAGAAAAACTCTGGAGCACAAAGCAAACAAAAACAATAACAACAACAAAATATATCCAACAGTAGCCATCCAAAGCCATCGAGGCATTTCAATATTTTTTTCCATTCATACTCAGCATTCGTGTACGGAATTCTTGCGAGCTGGCAGCAACTTTTTTGTGTGTCTTTTTGCCAATTGCTGCTGCTCCATACTAAGCCTACTTACTCTTACTGTTTAGCGTTTCGAAGCATACAAAACAAACGACACCAATAACTTGAAAATTGAAAAAAAGTAAACGAAAACAAGCAAAAAAAACCGAAGAAAAAGAAGAAGAAAAAATTGGCAATTTTAAACTAAAAACCCTAGTGAAAGACGTAAAGGTTTTACAAAATTTTACAAACTGTGACCAAAAACGCGCGCGAGATTTTTATTGAAAATTTTATTTAGTTTTTAAATGTTTTTCAAGTGTTCCACTTACGCTGCCTCGTGTTGCAAGACAAAAGAGCGTCATCTCTCTTGGTTAATTTGCTGTGTTTTTCCTCAATTGAATTGTAATTTTCTGAAATACCACGGAATGAGGCACGATCCTTAAACACAAAACACAAATCGATCTTTCGAATCAATCAGGTTTTTATTGTTTCTGAATGTCAACAATTTTATGGCCAAAAATTATTACAAAAAACATTTGTAAAAAGAAAAAACGAAAATAAAAATGAAATAAGAAGAAGAGTTAAAAAAATTCGTTTGAATTCCTTTACGAAGAAGAAGTGGCAATAAAGCCGGTCATAATTACAAGCATTTTACAATAAAAAGAAAAACGTAAAAAAAGAAGAATAATTTTTGAATTGTGCCAGTTTTTAAATTACAGTGTGGAGGAAAATAAAAGAATGCGAAATACAACTCAAAGTCAAGGTGTCTTTTGAAAATTAAATGGATTTTCAAATTCTGCCAAGAAAATTTGTGTAAAGTGAAGAAATCCATAAAAGGATATTCTTATGAAAGTGAAGAAATTCAAACAAATGAAAGTGAAATCTTAAAATCAAAAGCAAATTTAAAGAAATTAGAAAAATCAACAATTCTTTAAATTTTAATTTGAAAAGAAAAAAAAATATTTTTTATTTAAAAAAGTGTTTAAAAATAAAACGAAAAAAAAAATAAGAAAATTCTCAAAAAATCTGAAGCCAACAGTTGTTTTTTAAATGATTATGCATGGTACTTGGTATAAAGGACCACAGTTGGCACATCCACACACCCATACCGAGTATCATCATCATCATCAGTTTCGTTCATATCCGTCTTTTGTTGTTACGCCGTATCACGACGTTTCCTCGCAATCATCCTCAACAGCGGCACTGGTAGCTTTAACCAACACCACAGCGCCTACAGCTCCAAGTGTTCCGATCTTAGTTGAGGGTACCTTTAGTGCTTCTGGTTTACAATCGTCGGCCGTGAATAGTTTAACTGTTCTAAGTCCCACAATAAAAATCGAACAGAATTATAGTGATCAACAGCAGCAGACATCACATTTACAACATCAACAACATCCACCATTGAATGGTGTCGAGGATTATGCCCTCAATGGCTTGGACTGCACGTCGATCGTAGATAGCAGCACATTTAAGGTGAGTCATTGGAAAAGAATTTCATTTATTTAAGGCTTAGCTAGATATTTAAGGCTAGGTATTGATGTGGATGCGTGTCATTAAAAGAACATTTTTTGTTACTCTTTTAATTACTTGAACATGAAGTTTAAAAGATTTTTTCAAATTTAAATCAGAATGACTGTGCCTAGACTTTTTTGCAGTTATGTGTTCAAAAAAATCGAATAATATTCCAAATGTATAAAGAAAATTATGGATCTGATTTTTGAGTTGCTGAATAACAAATTATTTACGTCCTTGAAAAATTCATACCCATTTTATTTTAAACTTACATGCATACATACATACATTCATAATTGGTAATTACAACCCTGCAGTCAGGTTTATGAACCTTGTTTCTCACACCACCTATGTTGTGCGTGTTAGTTTTTATGCATGAGTGGCGGGACCTACAGTTTAAAGTCGACTCCGAACAACAGATTTTTGAGGAACTTTTCAGGGCAATTTTTTTACTCTCATATTTTTCGCCAGAACTCTGCTGAGAGGAAGTCGCCGAAGAAAAATTTTCATATTTATTTTTATGTCTGACCTGGAGTATGAACTGTGGCCTTACGTCTAATAAGCCAACACACTGCCTACTAGACTACGGTGACTTCCTTAAACTTACAACACTAGGAAAAAGCAGTGTTGCAATTACGTTTCATAGGTGAGTTGTTCAAAATCAAGATTATTTTTGAAATGCAAATTAGGCATCGTGTTCATGATTACTCACGTAGAATTTTTTGTGAAATCTTCCACGGCATTTTGATCAAATTAAGTTATAAAAGGGTCTTGCTTTTCTTGGTTAATCCTTTATATTTAAGATAGCCGTACGAAAAGTTACTTACGTACATAATTGGTCATTACAACCCTTCAGGCAGGATTACGACTTAGCTTCTCACACCACTTATGTTGTGTGTGTTAATTTTACCTACGGACCTACAGTTTAAAGTCGACTCCGAACAACAGATTTTTGAGAAACTTTTCATGGCAATTATATTTACTCTCAGAGTTTTCGCCAGAAATCTGCTGAGAGGAAGTCGCCGAAGAAATTTTTTTTTCATATTTTGTTCTGATATCTGACCTGCGGTTGGAATCGTGACCTTACGTCTAATAAGCCAATACACCACCTACTGGAATACAGCGACTCTTACGAAAAGTTTCTTTTCTTTATCAAATTCTTTTAGTTTTGTGCGAGATTAAAAGACTTCTTTTGCATCACAACTGTTTTTCAATGACCTTATTTGGAAATTATGTGTGTTCTTTTTTACTTACTTTATTGGTGATTAGTAGGACTACGATCTAGTTTCTCTGCCCATGTTGAGAGCGTTAAGTTTATTTATAAGTGGCAGGACCAACAGTTTAAAATCGACTCCGAACTGCAGAATTATAAATATATGTAATCAAAAATTAAATTACAATTGGTATATATTGTAGTGTAAAAGATCAGAGTCTCTGGTGGGAATCGAACCCACAACCCTCAAATTAATAGACTAACATACTACCAATTAATCTTTGAGAGAACTAGTATAATGAAGTTTTTATAGTCTGATCAGAATCATTTCGATTAACAATTTGAGTTAATTGTAGGCCTTCTGCTAAATGTCAGTTAAAATCTCCGCCAAATGATTACTACAGTTCTGATGACTAGTTCTTATACTTTTCATAAAGTTTTCCATGACATTTTCATAAAGATGTGGCTGTATTTCGTATGTGACGACGTTGGTCATTACAACCCTTCAGTCAGGACTACGACCTAGTTTCTCACACTACTTACGTTGCGTGCGTTAATTTTATACATGAGTGGCCGGACCTACAGTTTAAAGGCGATTCCGAACGACAGATTTTTTTAAGAAACTTTCCATGGCAATTTTATTTACTCTCCGAGTTTCTGCCAGAAATCTGCTGAGAGGAACTCGCCGAAGAAATACTTTTTTTAATTGTGTTTTGATGTCTGGGCTGGTATTTGAACACAGGCTTTACGTCTAATAAGCCAACACACTACCTACTAGACTACGGCGACTTCAGAAATTATTTTGGATTTATTCGTACAAAGCCTATGATTTTACAAAACTGAATTAAAAAAAAATCATACGGCCTTAAATCGGATGATCTAGTTGACATTAGAATTTCTTGAAATTGCAGAACAAGCAGTGTGGCGAGTTGCGACGTCTATCTAAAACCACAGTTTCCTCACATTTACACCGTCTCCTAGCCAGTGACAAGATCGCCGTAGTCATGTGCCTGTAACGAATGCCGGAAAAAGTCAAAAAATCAAAAAAAGAATAAAAAATAGCCTGAACAAAATCCGCAGCATATTGTTACTCGTTGTGCGCGCATTTGTTAATCATGGATTATACGATTATATTTTGAGCCCCAACTTCGACAATTTTGTGAATTCATGAAGTCAATCAGATGGAAATGGACATTATCGAAATGGGTGATTTTGAAAAAAGTAAATATGATACACTCTTTATTCCATTCTCATTATAACGCACTGCTCTTTTGTAAATCTTTTTTTTATAAACAGCTTAAAGTCGGCTCCGAGCGACAGATTCTTGAGAAGCTTTTTCATGGCAATTTTTTAGTTTCCTCACAGAATTTTTACCGGAAATCTGCTGAGAAGCAGAAGAAATATTTTTTCGTATTTCGTTTTGTATGAGATGGCCTCACGTCTAATAAGCTAACTAACTACTAGCCTACGGCAACATATATTCTCATATATCTTCTAAATATTATGAGTTAGAAATAAAGAATTAAGGGCCATTATTATATATAAAAAAGAAACTCGTTTTTGCCACTGAGACACTGAAGAACTTTTTTTATTTAGGTAATGTTATCGATTTTGCTTCGGCACTGCCATATTTTTGAAAAAGTTAACTTTATTTTATCATTAGGTTGTAATAACGAAAAGAAGTTAAAGTTGACTTTAAAGTTCACTTTAGCTAAAGTTATCTTTTACTAAACCCAACTTTAACGGCAAGTTGTTATAATGGCCCTAAGTATTTAAGCGATCTCTCAAAACGAATCTTAGCTTTTGATAGCAAACATTGAAATAAATTAGTGTTTACGATTAAAGAAAACAAATTGAATACAATTTATTTTAAAAGCTTGTAATTTTAATAATAGGCAGACAGCCGAAAGATAATAAATTGTAGCTGAAATGAAATTGAATGAAAATCTTTTATAAAATCCTCATATAATAATTCTTTGTAATAAAAGCTTACCTTAGAAACTGAGATTTACCGGCGGATACCTTTGAATTTGTGTACCCCGGTAGTCTATTGTGTAGTGGCCTAAACTATTAGCGTGAGGTTCATACGTTAGATTCCCACCACAGATTCTGGTCTGTTACACTTCACCGAATATATAGTCTGAGTTACTCAACACGTAAAATAATTAAATACCTATAATTTGTAATTGTATTGTAATTAATAAATAAATACTTTTGACGCTGTAGGTAAGCCATTTTGAAAACATTTTAGCCCAACAGCCTATCGTCATACCCAATTCTTCCAAAAAATATACATCGTATAAATTTCTTGTTCCGAGTTCAGAGCCTTTTTTTTACCAACAGGTGCAACTTAGTCCAATTCGTAGGAAGTAAAAAAGTTATCACAAGTACTGTTGCGCCCTTTCCAATCTTTTATCAGCTCTACGACAAGTCGACGTGCCTGATCCTTTTCTGACTTTAAGTTTTTAGATTTACCTGTATGTATGCATAGCTCCTAAAAAACCTAAATTTTAATCACATATTTTTTTTGATTTTGATGGTATATTCGGTTTGACTGCTCCACAATATGTAACTACCAACGGTAACACATTTTTTTTTAATTTAAGCCCGATCAGCACCAAGCAAAAATTTGATTGATTTCTTCGCCATTTTTATAGGGAAGTATTATGTTTCTTGTGCAATTTTTTATGCGAATTTGTCCACGAAAGTTCAATATTTTGCATTGGATGGACTAGGAAGGAGCCTTCTCAAGTATTTATCACAATATTTTTCAATTTCCATTTTGACCGATGACACTTTGAGGTCCGTATGAATATTCAAATTTTCGATGTACCACGGTGCTGTTATAATCATGCGTAAAATCTTATTTTGTAGTCTTTGAATTGTTTCAACACGTGAAACAGGGGCAGTTCCCCATCATTGAATAGCATTGCAACAACTTGATTTTAGTAGTGAGTTCAAGAGCAAGAGTTTGCAATCTAGTCGTACACTATGTTCAGATATGCACTTTTATTGAGTCAATATTCGGTTAATTGAGTACAATATTTTAAGTGTTCAAGCATAATAATATATGCAGTTCAGCTGCTTATTCAATATTCATTTGACAGCTGGTAAACAAAGCAGCTGGTTGTTTCAACAACATAGTTTTTATTATGTTTTTTTTTTTGAGTTGTCAATTATCAACAGATAGTGTTCGGATAATTGTAATTAAACAAATAAATAATTGTGTTTCAAGTTTTACTCAATATAATAACAATTTGCGTATTTATTGCGCAATAATTAAATGAAACTTTTTATGAAATATTGAGCTCAATAAAGGCGTAATTTGCCATTTACGCAATAAAATTGCATATCTGAACACCGTATTATGCATGCAACTTCAACTTAATTTGTGCTAATTTAGCCGCGATGTGGAATTTCCAAGTCATACGTTGATTAAAACTGATAGATGTGCGAGTTTTGAAGCACGACTTTAGTATTTATCCGAACTGGTGGGCATGTCTCCTGCTTTAATGTAAAGGTTACGTGAATAACCTTTTGTTCATTCACTTCTCCAGAGTTTTAATCATTTCTCCAGCTGAAAAACGTATTCCTGAAGGTAACAAGATGCTTCATGAGGATTTTTCTCATGCGTGGAAAAGAAATTAGTGTCGTGAGCACGTCGGAATAACGAAACGGAATAACAATTTAAATTCCAAATGGACGTTTAAGCTAAAAAGTTTCATCGAAGACATACAAGCAGCCTGTTTTGTAACTCTGAAGATTACATGGGCCTTTTCTTGTTTCAATTAGTTTGTCCGATTACTACTTTAATTATATTGGCCATTAAATAGATAATTGGCAACGAAAACTGATTTTATGGAAATAAAATGCGAATTAATCGTGACAGTGAGGCGGGAAATTCTAATAGCCGATGATGAATATTCATTCAATTAATTCATTACATTTAATTATAATGTCTCTGACATTGTGTTAATTAAAGTACAAATTGTTAATTACTCTAGTAATTGTTAACATTAACTGTTTGTTGTAATTTTAAATGATAATAACTTTATAAAGCGTTCATTGCTAAACATACTCACCGCATTATTCACCGACATTCAAATCTGTCTCCGATTTTGGGTGGAATGGATTGGAACGTTCTTTCACAATTTTACGTTCCTTTACAATTTTTTATCCACAAAAAGAGATACAATTTAAAAATTGTCATTTTATTTTAGTGCAGGCGAGCATCGGTTTCTTTTAAATACATAACATATACATAATTGGACATTACAACCCTTCAGCCAGGATTACGGACTAGCTTCTCACACCACTCATGTTGTGAGTGTTAATTTTATACATGAGTAGCGGGACCTACAGTTTAAAGTCGATTCCGAACGAAAGATTTTTTTTTTTGAGAAACTTTTCATGGCAATTTTATTTACTCTCAGAGTATTTGACAGAATACTGCTGATTGGAAATCGCCACAGAAATATTTTTTCATGTTTCGTTTTGAAGTCTGACCCGGGGTTGGAACCGTGGCATTACGTCTAGTAAGCCAACACACTACCAACTAGACTACGGCGACTCTAATTTTATTTTAAAACTTCTATTAACCTTCAGTTTGAAAATTTCTCTCTGTAATGCCTCAATCCAAAGAAATATCTTTTAATGTTAAACAATATTGATGTTAAATATAAACGGAATTAAAATGCCTACCTCAGTACCAGAGATCAGCAATGAGTATACAAAAAGATGAGTAGAATCGAATTATAGTCATAATTTCTGATACTTACGCATTCATACTTATTTTAATATCATACTCAAACTACTCATATTCAAAGCTTGAAATACTCATCATATTCATACTTAACAACACGTATGATGTTGTTGATTTCAACTCTCCATGGCTCAATATTTACAAGAATCACAAAATAAGTATGTTTCGCGTACGAACACTTCAATACTCACTAGAAGGTTATGTGTTTGCTCTGCTTGCTGCTCTGGCTTTTTTGCTTATGTGTCTTTTTTCTTTTTTTGTGAATGCCTAACAATAACTAAGACTGTAAATTTTGATGAATGATTCGAGTCACTCGAATCATTTATAAGTATTATAAGTATTTTTCTAAAGTTGTGAGCATAGCTGCCAGATAAATAAAGCATCAAATCGTCAAATATTAACTTGTGAGTCTAAATGAGCAGGCTTATGAATCAAACATATTTCGAATGGTATGAGTTTGATGTCCACGTTGTACGCCAAGTCATTGCAACATGTACTTATAAATTAACGTTGTAGTGAGTAAGAATGAATCAGAATATGTAGTTAAATTTCAATATTGTTGACCACTTATATTCAAAATTTCATGAGGGCTTATGAGTGGCGAAAAAACTATTCTTTACTGATCTCTGCTCCGGACCCTAGAATTTTTATCCAATAAATTTGGATACGACCGTACTAGAGAATCAATTTAATTTTTAAGTATTTTAAACAGTCTTAAAGTAAATTATTAATAAAAACAATATAATAATAATAATTGAATAAATCATAACAATATTAACAACATTGTTTTAATTTTATAGCGTGTTCATATTCAGGGGTTGGCAACTTAATAATACAGGAATGAAATATTGTTGGAATTATAAACTGGTACATGGCATTTATTTTTTGTATATGAATTCCGGCATATGTCTTCCGCAACTATGAGTTACACAGTCCATTCAAATCATACAATTTCTTCCAATTCTCAACCATAACGCCTCTTCTTAAGAAGTAGTTCAGAAGCGTTAAGTGAACAGGACCATCTGAAATCAAACTGATGTTTGGCTTGCTATATGGCAAGTTGTTGATGTTTAGCTGATAAATTTTTAGAAACCAAACTTCGGTAGCAAGTATCAATAGCTTAGCGACAGCTCCCTTCGAAATGAGGACCGACTGCACCAAACACGCTATTCTAATCGATGCAATTTAAATACATATATAGGACCTAAACAAATTACTTCCACTTTGCCTTAACTAAAGCCATGATTTCAATTTCGCGCCATAAATAGCCTATTTCTAGTACTTTTACGTCTCCCAATCGTCTCATCATATTAGCCGGTTTACCTCTTTTGCTACTGCCCTGTGAATTTCAATGCAGAGTTGAACGTTCAATATCATCCTGGAAATTTCTTGGAGGTATAGCCGATAGTCGCCGTAGTCTAGTAGTTTGGCTTATTAGACGTAAGCTCACGGTTCAAACCTCAGTTCAGACATCAAAACGAAAATATGAAAATATTTCTTCGGCGATTTCCTCTCAGCAGAAACTCTGAGAGTAAATATAATTGCCATGAAAAGTTTCTCAAAAAATCTGTCGTCCGCACTCATTTATAAAATTAATACACCCATCATAAGTGACGTGAAAAGCTAGGTCGTAATGTCGTAAAAATGTTATTTTTATTGAATTTATTGATAAAATTGAAAATTGTTGAAAAAACTTGTTTTGTTAGAAATTAAAATGAATGAAAACTTTTCAGCTCAAAAAAAACTTGGAACTTGGCAAATGGCAACGCTGTTCTCTTTCAGAATTTTAAAATTAGTTCGTGCCTTAGTCGTCAGCTTGCACTGTAGTACAAGCTTTTGATTCAGCAAATGACTTTATTTGGAACTTGTTTGCATCCTAGTGAGTTCCAGATATATGAAGCACATGTACAGATGTGCGCCATTTAACATACTAGCCGGCTATTATGCTCAAGATGTTAACATGATCGACATAGGATCGATGTGCTGTCAATCCAGATGGCACAATGCCTGTCTAAGTCATTTGTTGATGTTTATTCACCATACTTGGTAGAATTATTCCTTACCAATTCTTGCAATAAGAACGGTTTATTTTCTTTGGCAGCAAAACTATCATCTCCTCTCTGGCGTTACACTATCCCAGAAGTCCAATCTTCCGCTTCCAAGTGTTTTACAAGCTTTATTTTGTAAGGAAGTAAGCCAGGATCCTTACAGAAAAGACCAACAAGTTGAAAATTACGACTTCGCACTACAGCAGTAACATTTACTTCGGCACGTACGTTTCTTAGTCTTGTGGACGGTTTTGGATCGATAATTATCAAATTTGAAAGTCGCCGTAGTCTAGTAGGTAGTGTGTTGGCTTATTAGACGTAAAGCCAGGGTTCGAGCCCCAGACCAGACATCAAAACAAAATACAAAAGTATTTCTTCGGCGACTTCCTCTCAGCAGATTTCTGTCAAAATCTCTGAGAGTAAATAAAATGGCCATGAAATGTTCCTCAAAAACCTGTCATTCGGCGTCGACTTTAAACTGTAGGTCCCACCACTCTTGCATAAAAATTAACACACACAACATAAGTGATGTGAGCAGGTTAGGTTAGGTTAGGTTAGAGGACGTGTACTTGTCAATTAAGACAAGTACAGTACCCGGATGTCGAATTGACCCATTGGTCATTGTCTATCCAGAATAAGGTACAGGAAATACAGTTCTTTCATGTGTCCAAGTTCCGCGCCATATGATCTTACAATTTCTGCTTTTTTCCAAGATTAACGTGCAATTCTCGAACAGATGCTTACTCGCTAACTTTGCTAAACGCAAGTCGCATTATATTAAGAGACGACAAATCTATCCGAAATTGTAAGGACAACACTAGCAGCTCTTTCATCATCAGTACCATATTTGTCCAAAGATATTCGTTGCGCTAAGTTTATCACCTTAAATTTTCGAGATATCCTAACCTAAAAACGCAAGAAACATTGTTTTATATGGGCTAACGAATACACGCAAAGTGTTTAACCAACGTCTAGTTATACAATCCTCAAATTCTTCTAATTTGCGGGCTTATCTTTCGGAATGCGTATTTTCAAAGCCAGCAAATTTTTTTTAACTGGGAAAATATCTGCTATTGGCGCAATCTGACGTTGCAATCTTTTAAAAAAAATTTAGGTTACTGCTGCGATTACTTTTTCTCAATGAAAACTATATTCTCTCCCCAAAAATCATACATCCTCTATCTAAAAGTTTCACAATGGATAGAGCGCACTTGTATGAAAGCTAATCGTTGGATTTTCGCCAAATATACAGCATTCCGTTTGAATATTCGAGTTTTTTTTTAGGGCCTAACCTGTCCAAACGACCCTATTGCAAAATACAATTTCAATGTAAAAAGGCACGGTTTTATACAAAATAAAACAGAACTGTTTTTCGGAGCTATGAGTGTAGTGTTCTTAATTTTAATTTTACTACGGTTAGGTTAAATTGTAAAACGAAAATAAAAATGCAATTTCAAGTCCGAAGGTAAACATAGAGATCATTAGCCTGTTTTCTTGGGGCAGGCATTGAATTTCAATTACAAAAGCAATTCTCTTTTTTGTATAGGATAAATTTGTAGTATTGTTAATCGGACAGAGACAAATTTACAAGACAAAAACCAAAAGCGTAAGAATATACCAGAATAAGATAAAACAAATTTCTAAATACAAGAACAACACTACATAGAAGTGTCGTAATATTGCCAGACATTTTATTAAGGCCTTACTATACAATTAGAGCGAAATGCAACGTTGCCAGTCAGTCTTTGAATAGCAATAACTTATAGCTTATAACCTTAGTGAGCAACGTATGCATATGAGTGCCGGAAGCATTATTACTTTTTGTTAACTGTCTGACTTTTAATACCTATTAATATTTTTTATTTTGTAAGTGCTGAAAAATTTATTAAAATATAAATAAACATCTAAAATCGTCTTGGTAAATGCAGCAATAGATTCAGATGTCAAATCGGTTGTCACACAAAACTTAATACTCAAACAAAATTATCAAAAATTTGATCAGTCGAAGGTATTTATTATAAATCGCTTTACTTTCTAATATATTAACAGCAGTCGATCCCAACCTGCATGATTCAGTATCCAACCGGTGAAATACTTTTTGGTGAGCATTATTAAAGGCGGTCTCATTAGAATATATTTTAATTTTTCCATTATTCCCTAATTTTCAACCTAATCTTTGATAAAAATCAACCAACGTAAAAAACGACCAACAATTGTTAATTTTCTATTCAAATAAAAGCGAATCAATTAAAAGCAGCCATTCATACTTGGTTCTAAATTGACTGCTTAATTATGCAAAGGCAATGCTGTACAGTGTGTATGTGTGCAAATAAAATAAATTTTTTAAACACGATGTGTTTGTGTGTGCGTATGTGTAAGAGAATTTTGTTTTTTAATTCGCCGCACTAACTGTTGTTTATTTTATCACAATTATTCATCAGGAAAACAATTTAAATTGCTTCAGACGAGCCGTCTGAAGAATCGAATACCAACACCAACACCAGCACACAAAAAACATCACTTTTCAGAAATTAATTGAAAACTTTCACACAAACACACGCATTCAGAAAAGAAAACAAAAAGAAACATTAATTCGTTAACGAATTGCAAGAGTGACACACAAGCCAGGAAAAATATACGAAAAAAAAAATTAATTTTAAGCGAATGTGTGTATGAATGTGTGCGTAAATGTTTGTGAGTGCCGCCGAAACGAATAACAAAAAAGGGCGTTTTCATAACAATTTAAATAAAAGCAGCATTCGTAACAATACAAAAACAACAAATCGTATTAATGCACAAAGGAAAAAAAGATGAAACAAATGGTAGACGAGTGCCAACAATAAAAACAACAAAAACAAGACAAAAGAAATTGAAATAAAAAACTTCCAAACAAACACGCCCACTACACGAAAAAATTTACGTTGTTGTGTTTAGTTTTTGTTTTTGTTTTGCTAAACAAATTTGCAGACGAAAAACGAATCTGAATGTTTGTTGCTCTTAAAAACCAAAAGAGTTGCTCTCTGTGTTCATAAAGAGAAATTGAGTTTTTTTTTGATTTCATTTCATGTGCGAGAACCAACACAGAATGAGTGCGTTTTCTTTTTTTAAATATTTTTTTGTTTGCAAAAGCTTTTCTTGCATAAGCATAGCTTTTATGCGAAGGCAACATGCACAGCAAAAAAAGGATTGTGTCCTGACTAGTTGTCGAAAGCAGCAAGGAATTGAATTTGCAGACACAGGGTGACTTAAACGCAAATATTTTGTTCGTATTCGTACAGAAATTTCTGTTGCCGATGCGATTGAGAGCAGTATGCAGTTGTTAATTTATAGCAGGATAATGAATTTTGTACGCGATGAGATTGTTTTATGTCCTTGTAAAGCAGAAATATATGTGAGTAATCACACAATATCCTCTTTTTGAAGTAAAAACAGTATACGATCCCCTTCGTAACCTAAAAATCACAATTTTGGAGATAATTTATTATAAAAAATCACCACAAGTATGTGAAAGCGCAGATTGTTATGGAACTCTCTGCCCAACATCCAAGAGTTTCCTTCTGTAATGCCTTAATGCCGCACAGATTCCAAGAAGACATGGCGATTCGTTCTCATCATCACATACTTTTGCTCGAGGCGAGCTCCATTCTGAACAAGTTACCGATTACTAACCTCAGTTTTTAGTTATTCTGGGTAGTCTGATGACTCAAATCTCCTTCTCTTATAATTACTGAACAGAAGTTTAGATTGCCTGTAACGCATTTGGTTTTAGTAGATCGTATCTTCTTTATCTTCCCTTTCGTTACGTACACTTTTTCAAACATCTCTTCCTAGTCCATAGAAATGTTGTGGCAACATCAGTGACATGAAAATTCCACTCCTGACAAGCTCATCTGTATGATCATTGCCATTTAATTCTGCATGATCTAGCACCCAACAAAAGGTGACCTATCTTTTTCCGCTTAGTTCCAAACTATTTTCAAACTATTGACTATCAGATAATATTGCTATGTACGTTCCTTTGTATTCTATATTCAAGTAGAATTTAGCAGATCTTTCAATAGCGTGGAGTTCACATGGAAAATGTCAGAAGTTTTCTTCTTTCACAATATACTTTTTCGACCCATATATACACGCAGAACCAAAACCACCATCGTGATGTCGTCTGCATTGCCCGCAATCAACGCACCGTCGGGAAATGTAAGCCCAAATAGGCCTAACTATAATCCTGTATTCTCGTTGACTAATCGAACTACTTATTAATCGCAGTAAACTCACAAGCTTCATCCTGACTGCAACATTAAATGCTATCCTTGTATGACTACTGCTATACGCTTTCTGCGCTATACGTATGTATTTGTCACCGTACTAATAACGTATACTTTAGATTTTACTTTGCGTAGCCCAAAATGACTTTCAGAGAGACCATTCAGAACTTCGATATAATCCTAGAGGCGGTTATACATACGTTATCGAAACCTATTACCATTTTTGTCTAATAAATACAGTGGCCTATATTATAAGGTCAGGGTTGAAGAGTAGAACTAAGAGCTGCAGCTTCCACCTCCCTTGAAGAACAATTTCTTTCAGGCAGCTAGTGTTTATTCGCACTAACATATGTCCGACCCAGAAGCCATGAAATTGTGCATATCGATAAAAACTTAGGATTTAAGACTCAGTTGAGAGTACATTTGTCGTAGAGCATATGCCTGAATGTTTGTTTTCTTGATATGATACTGCTACGTCTTTATCTTTTAAAAACGTTTAAAATATGAGTTCGTAGATTGCAAGTAAAATAAAAATAAATTTGTGGTGCAGTTTTAATTAAAATTCTTTATTATTCGCACAATTCTGTGTGCCACTGTTCACAACTTGATGTAAGCAAAAAAAATTCCTTTTCTCCGTTATTCCTCTGTTTACACCCTTTGCACAAACAATAACAATTAATAGACAATTATTCGACAAGTCTTTGTAACGGAGATCTTCAACTCACGATAACTCTCTTCAAACGCATCGCGTCTTCACACAGGACTTACTGAACTTTACTAACTCACTCGTCTGCTTTGCCTTGCCTTTTATATGGCGAACGTTCATGACTTCGCCTTCTCGATATCTCTATAATTGTAAACATCGTTGTTTACGTTTATTATTGTAGTGTTGTTGGTATATTTTTGTTTACTTGTTTACCTTTTTTATGCTGGTGTTTGTTGTTGTATTTTGGTTTAATTTTTTATCATTTTTATACTGGTGTTTGGTGTTATATTAAGCAGGACGATAATTTGTAAACAGGTTTGTTTGCTTGCATTGTATTGTTTTTGTAGCTTTTGTTTATAATTTTAATGTTAAGCGATGTAAAAGCAAAACACCACTATATTGATTTTTCATTTTCGTAACAATATGGTTAAAGGAGTTTTTCTTTATGAGAACGAATGTTTTCATTCCCAAAAGTGTTTAAGGTTTTCCCTGTCATTAACATACTGTTCAAGGCAGAAAAAGAATGCGAAAAAACACATCGAGTCCTTTCCAATAAATCTTTTTTAATATAAAAATAGTCAGTGGTGAAACACTTGATAGTTCTCAGGTATAAAAGTCGCAGAGATCGAAGTTAATACGAGTCACAAGGACCATCACTTTAATTAATTTCATTATGTACATATGGCATGGAATTGCATACCTCAGGTATATTTTCAAAAGCGCAACTAAGGAGAGTTACGAACATTTCAATTACCGGCAAGAACTTCCAAGGATTATCCGCATAGAAGATTATACTCAGATTTGAAGTCTCTGATAGAACCATAGACCTCTAATTTCGTACAGAAACCTGAAGGGCAAAAGAAAATAACTCTGTCAACATGTCCTACTAAAGAAGTTAAAGAGTAAAAAGTTTCCTACTTAGGTACTCAATCTAAAAATAGATATATTCCTGGAAATATTTAATATACGACTATTGTGTTGTATTGTAAAAAATGTATTACCTTGCACTGAACCCCCTACCAATCTTCTAGAAATAGCTCTGAAAGTAACTGAAATGAAAAACTATTACAAATCTATAGATCGGAATCGATATTAAATTGCATAAAACTAAGAAACGCTACAAGGATAGTATGAGAAGCTAGGCATTCATCGTGATTAAAGACTTGTAATAGCCAATAATGTAAGTCGGAGTGTTCTCATTACCTTGCCTGACATATCAGTGTAATAAATGAACCTCACTATGATACAATTGCTAGAAAAGGCACTTACGGAAAGAACATAGACATTTGGATGTTTTTTCGAAGCTAATGTGCTCTTACACATTAATTTAGTATTATCAGCTTATAACACTTTATAATGCCCTTTAAATTTACCAACAATGAACGATTTCTTTTATTGTGTGCTATAATTGAAATTAATTGACCATTACAAATCTTCATTACGACCTAACTTTTCACTCCACTTATTTTATGTGTGTTGATCTTATCCTTAAGTGGTGGAATCTACAGTGTAGTCACTCCGAATGACAGATTTTTGAGAATCTTTTCTTGACAATTTTATTTTACTATTGTTTGCTATTGTTTGCCAGAAATCTGCTGAGAGGAAGTAGCATAATAAATATTTTTCATTATTTTGCTCGAGATGTGTGACATGTGGCCTCAGGTCTACTACGCCAACACACTATCTACTAGACTACGGCGAGTCGAATGTAATAATAAGCACGGTCAACTTATAAATTATATTATAAGTATTCTAGAACTTTGTTCTAGAACTTGCTAAACGGAAGTAGTGAAAATGATGGCAAATGACTCACAATTCCAAAAAATACAGTCAAGAGGATCACATTATAAATTTTTAGTTGAAGCTACTTCAGTGTGTGCAGCCGATATCGCACCAAATATAAATGGCGGCACAGAAAAACGCCGAATTATACCATTCGGTTCAAGGAAAACTAGTTTACGAAATTCACTCACACAGTTGCATGAAGAAGCGAATATAACAATGAAAATAGGAAAATAATGCTATCGGTAGTACTGCAAATAGCAGAGAAAAGGCGCAAAAATTAGTGTTGGCGACGAGGAGGATTGCGACCTACAGAGGGTTTCCCCACATGGTAGTTGAACCGTTCATCGCTTTACACAATTGGTCATTACAACCCTTCAGCCAGGATTACCGACCTAATTTCTCACACCACTTATGTTTTGTGTGTTAATTTTATACATGAGTGGTGGGACCTACAGTTTAAAGTCGAAACGACAGATTTTTGAGAAACTTTTCGTGGCAATTTTATTTGTTCTCAGACTTTTTGCCAGAAATCTGCTGAGAGGAAGTCGCTCAAGAAATATTTTTTTTTCATATTTTTTTAGTTTTGATGTCTGACCTGGGGTTTGAACCGTGGCCTAACGTTTAATAAGGCAACACACTAGCTACTAGGCGACTTGTAGTAGTATATACAGGAAATAACTCGGTTCTCTATGTGCTGAAACTGACGCATAGGATTTCTAAAATGATTCAGTCTGGGCTGTCCAGATGTTCATTGGATATCTAGAAAACTGTACTATACTATATGTGATTCTTGGTGTGGTGTGCACATTCCCGGGGGATCTAATGGCCGCTTTATTGTTGGGAAATATGTGTATGTCACTATTCATCAGTGCATACTTGGAAGTGTTGGCCTTTTACATCGCGAATTTTGCAGAAGCTGCCAAATGATATGCCAGATGATAAAAATCATCACTCTGACTTCCTTCATTCTACATTAAAAACAAATAGGGAAAGATCCTTTACTTGATCAATTACCCAATCTGGCGACAAGAATGTTGGTAAGTCTTATGGATACATAAGAATTTCAATGTGAAGTGTCTTATGTGAGACCGTTGATGTGCAATGCATCTCTACCCATGTAAGCACCTAAGGAGCCTCAAGCTTGAATTAGAATGTGGTGTTCAATCACATTTTGATATACACGGAAATTGATTTGTCCTATTAAGTGATCAGCTTTTCTATGTCCTATACGGTAAAATTTCGTAATTATTTCGACCTAAGTCCGAGTGCTAGAATCTTTTAAAAGTAGATTTACTCGTTGTACGCAACATAAATCCTTCAAGACAATGCCTTGTAAATCAAAACTGCCTCAGATTGAGCCTATAGCTTTATTTTCTAGTATTTCTAGCGGGTAGCACCTTGTACTGTAGAGTCATGTACTTTGCAGTAGGTGGCCTGGTGTAGATGCTTAAAGTGCTTGACCACATATCTCAGGAACACATGTTCAAATCCAAGACAAGGTAAAAAAAAATTCATAAAGGCTTGCGAACAATAACACAAACCCCTCAGAGAGTATAAATATGACAGGAAACTCAGGGTTCCTCTTGCAAAAATTAAGCAATAAATAACTAAAGATGGCAACTCTATAATACTAGAACTTGCTTAGCTGGTAGAACGTGATTAATTAACAAAACAAAGGCAATTATAAGAAAATGGGAAGATTTTTTATTGTGAAAACCCTATAAGAGAAGAGAAAGATGTTAAAAAATGTGTCCGATAAAATAGGAAACAGTGTAAAACATATTCGATCACTTTTCTTTACTTCCTTTCGATTCTTTTTTTTTTTTTTTTTTTTTTGATAAACAAACACCAGCTTATAAAAGTAATTGACACTCTGTTTCACATGTTCGTGCTCTCCCTTTTACGAAAAGAGAAAAGAAAATTAAAAAAATAACAACAGAAGGAATATAAAAGATATTACAAAACAATATAAAAAAGGTAAAGAAGAAGAAGAACATCCATAAAAATATGTTCTTAAGCGAGAAGAGAAAAAAGAAATTCTTTAACGCTGCCAACACAATCGCAGCAGAGACACATTCATTTATCCTGCGGCATTATTGCTGCTCTTCTGTTACCACTCCACACGCTGTATTTTCGTTTTTCCTGTTTGCTTTCTTCTTAACGGTTTATTTTTCAGTTTCTGTTGTAGTTCGGTTTTCTTTTGTTTATTTTCATTCGTCTTCTTTCCAATAAAAATGTGTGTTAGAAGAACAATTTTCGCTTTTCTTTTGGTTCACTACAGAAGGCAAAAACCCGAAAACACTTCAACAAAAAAATTGTTGGCGCGAATTTTTTTTCATTCCTTGTGTGTCTCGAATTTGTGAGAATTTCTTCTTATCGAAGTATTATTTTCAATGCATGTGAAAGTGTTTGCAAGCGAATGAGTGAGCATGTATGCATGTGTGTGAGTGTGAGTTGGTTTTTATGTGTCTGCCTGGTTTTTATGAACGTCTTACACGCAGTCTTTTACAATAAAAATGGAAACAAAAAAATGGCATAGAATTGTTAATAAAAAGAGAGCAGGCAGGCAGGCAATATTTTATTATGGAAATGCCCTACAATATCAACTAAGTTTGGGGAGCTCTTTAAAGGGGGTTGGAGAAAAGGATTGGATATCCTTATCTTTGCAATGACCTTAATTAGCATCATTAATTTAGTTTTGATGAGTAGGTTTTTGTGAAACTTAAAAATATGTCTGCCATATTCTACAAATTTAAGGATTTTTAAGTAGACTCTTTAGAGGTCAATGGTTTAATAATCAAAAAATTACTCTGAAAAGTAAATGAATTAAATAAGAAATTAAAGAGTGTTATAAAAATATTCAGCCAAATAAATTGAAATTCATATACATATATATACTGTATACGCCATAAGTGAGTCAACATTTTTGTTCTTAAGTATAAAACAGTTTTTTTCTTAAGTATGAAAAAAGTTCCTTTATCTTGAATTGTTGTTTTTGTTTTACCATTTTCTAAGTAATAAATAAACGTTTTTATTTTTGGAAATTTATTCGACTATTCTAATTTACTTTTCTCGCTATCGTAAGAAAATGAATTATTTCCGTGGTGTTTACTCACTTTTGGCGCTGAGTGTATGTATGTGTTAAGGTAGACCCTTTAGAACACACAATGTTGGAAGAAAAAGAAATTGTAGTAAATAATTAACAACCCTGCTTGCTTCGTGCAAATGAAGAAAAAAAACCCACTAACTTCCGACTGGCAACGCTGCCTTTCCTTCCATATACACCAGAGATCAGCAATGAATTGTTTTTTCGCTACTCATAAACGCTCATGAAATTTTGAATATAAGTGAGTGAGTCAACAATATTGAAATTTAACTACATACTCTAATTCATTCGTACTCACTAACACGTTGATTTATAAGTACAGGTAGCAATGAGTATGAGTACAACGTTGACATTAAACTCATACCATTCGAAATATGTTTGATTCATAAGCCTACTCATTTAGATCCATAACTTTAGAAAAATACTTATAAATGATTCAAGTGACTCGAATCATTCATCAAAATTTACAGTCTTATTTATTGTTGAGCATTTACAACAAAAGAAAAAAGACACATAAGCAAAAAAGACAGAGCAGCAAGCAGGCCAAACACACAACCTTATTGTGAGTATGTAGTGTTCGTACGCTACTCATACTTATTTTGTGATTCTTATATATATTGAGTTATGGAGAGTCGAAATCAACAACATCATACGTGTTGTTAAGTATGAGAATGACGGATACTTCAAGAGAATACTTTAGATTTAATTTTTCGCCACAATCATACAAAGGTGGGAAGCGGTTATTGAAAGATTCTTATAATTGTGTAGAACAGACTTCCAAATTAATAATTAAATATAAAATCAATAAGAAGTAAGTATGCAATAAGGAGGAGGCCTTATAATGCATATAACCTAACATATATGGATTTAGGTTCAGCCTAAGGAAAGTTGAAGTATTAAATAATCAGTGTGTTAAGTTCTCTCTAAAAATTTCTAATTGTTATTAATGACGTCATACGCCCTACCCTCCTCTCTTATTATTTGATTTCAAAATCAATTTCATGCTGCGGAATTGCATCGTAAAAACCTCAACGAAATTTATTTCTTTTCGAATGTGATTCCCGTCTTTTACAAATCGCGTGAAAATTGAATTTCATTTTTATTTTAAAAATGTGTTTAATTTTCTTTCATTTTCTTTTTCTTGTAAGTAAAATAAAATTAAATGAAATAAAAGAATAAAAATAAGACGACATGGTTTTTATTGCATTCGAAATACTCACCCAAAACAATAAAAAGCAATTGCCAGCCAAGTAAAGAAAACGAAGAATAAGAAGAAGAAAAAATAGACTCGCAGTGCTCTTTGTGTTGCTTCAAGATGCTGCTGAAATTGAGACGAAGAATGTATGTTTGCGATGGCAACCAAAAGGTACAACAACAGCCATGTATTCCTTTCTCTTATGCTGCGGCTTCTTCTTCTTCTTCTTCTTCTTATTTTCTGTTGCATTATAAATGAATGAAAAAAATATATTTTTTATCGTAAATAATGCAGCAGTACGAGGAAAGGGCAATTGTGAACAGTGTTTTGTGCACACCTACAGAGGGCGTATGATTGATATTCACATACTGGATTATTATTGATCATACGTATGGTAGTAGAATAGAATTTTTAAAAATATATTCTAAGTAACTTATGGTGTAGTTTGGAGTTCAGCAATAAGTATTCAAAAATATGAGTAGAATCGAATCATACACATAATTTCTGATACTTATACGCATTCATACTTATTTTAAACCTTAAAATTTTGAAGTACTCATCATACTCATACTTAACAATACGCATGATGTTGTTGATTTCGACTCTCCATAACTCAACATATACACGAAGCACAACATAAGTATGATTCGCGTACTAACACTACAATACTCACTACATAGAAGGTTGTGTGTTTGCTTTGATTGCTGTCTTTGTCTTTTTCTTTTTTTTTTGTAAATGCAACAACAACTAAGGCTGTAAATTTTGATGAGTGAGTGATTCGTGTCACTCGAATCATTTAGAATTATTTTTCTAAAGTTATGAATCTAAATGAGTAGGCTTATGAATCAAACATATTTCGAATGGTATGAGTTTAATATCAACGTTGTACTCATACTCATTGCAACCTGTACTTATAAATCAACGTTATAGTGAGTACAAATGAATCAGAGTACATGATTAAATTTTAATATTGTTGACTCACTTATATTCAAAATTTCATGAGTACTTATGAGTACTGATCTCTGGTATAGTTAAAGGAACTCTCGATACTTTTCACATACAATTAGGGATTCACTTCTTCTACTATCCATGTTGAGTACATTAACTTTTTATCAATGAATGATAGGGTCTACAGTTTAACTGTGACTATGAACAAAAAAAGATTTTCCATGGCAATTTAGTTCATCCCGGGGGTTCATATTTTACCCGAACGCTACTTAGAAGGAATTGCCGTATACAATACTTACTTAATTTTTTTTTCAACAGAACAGGCTGTAAATTCAAATCTCTCGTCTATACAGCCAACATAACCGAGACGGCGACTCTATTATTCAGATATTTTTACATCATGTAGGCATTCCACTCTAAAGAGTCATGTTTTTCTTGGCCCAGAAGCATATTATTGCACAAAAATCGTTTGTAACCAACTGCAAAAGGTGGTGATGCAAAACGAATTTCTGTTTCTTCTAAGTTAGACGGAAATTTGCTTTTTGAAGGAGTCAATCGCAGACAGAAAGTATGTGTTGACCAACACCAGAAGAATTCTGTCCAACACGAGGTACCATACATCTATGTATGTATGGGCTCGTATTGTGAATATTTAACTCCAAATGGCAGAGGCAATGTCTACCCCCAGTACAGTTAAATAGAGAGTCATTTTCCATCATTTTATAGAGAAGGAAATTTAACTCACTATGCTGGTAAACTTTGCATTGGTATTCTCCGAGAAGCTGAGGGAAAGAGTCGGCTAAAGCTGACAGGCCTACATGAAGAATTATTCAAATGAAAGAGTTGGAGTACATTGCATGAACCTCGAATGTAGTAAAACTGCTAGCAAACTATGGGATAGCCTGCATGGATCCTATGTACCTAACGGGAAATCTCCTTGTTTTTGCTGCATGTTAAAATTTAAACCTGCCACCATTTCATTACAGCATAAATATTACTAAACATGCATACATACATACACACGTAATTGGTCATTACAACCCTTTAGTCAGGATTACGACCTAGTTTCTCACACCACTTATGTTGTGTGCTTTAATTTGTATACATGAGTGGTGGGACCTACAGTTTAAAGTCGTCTTCGAAATTTTGAGAAACTTTTCATGGCAATTTTTTTTTTTACTCTCAGAGTTTTTGCCAGAAATCTGCTGATAGGAAGTCGCCGAAGAAATATTTTTTCATATTTCGTTCGGCTGGAGACGCCTGACCTGTTGGTTTAAACCGAGGCCTCACGTCTAATAAGACAATACACTACCAACTAGACCACGGGGACTTTATATTACTAAACAAATTTCTCAATTCAACTTAAGCGCCTTTATAAAGCGTCGTTTATAAATTCGATTTTCTAAGACATCGCTAATTACACCATTAGCGAGAGCAAATGTAAAAGAACAATCTCATATGATGCTTCCGTGAAGATGCTTCCGATTGTTTTGTAAATCTGATTCTAGCATATATCTGCCGCAGTTACGACTTGTATGGTTCATTCGATCAGTCCAGTTTTTGATAACATTTTTCAGTAAATCTGGTTTGAATATTGATTGCTTCCACATAAATAAATGACTTAACATAGCCCCATTAGAAGTTATTATGAGCCATTAAATACCCCGAAAGATTACCCCACTTGAAACCACTTTAAACAAAATTGTCACCAAGTTAAACATGCTATAAGTCGATAGCTAAGAACGTGCTATATCACGTTGGGTCGCTTTGTTTTGTTTAATTTCTGAATACAAAAATTTAGTCGGCATAGCTTGACAGCGCTTGACATTCACCATAATGGCAGCCTTCCTATCACTTCGAAAGAAAAAAACGATCGCTGATGATACCTCAAACAGTCAATTTTTATGGACATAATGGCGATTCGTTAACGGCTTAATTTTACCTCATGACGTTGCCATTGAACCAGATTAAACACAATTATTTGATAAAAAATGCTCATCTTCTTTTAAATGGCATGCAATGGATAGCCGTTTGGCTTGAATTCTTTTATTTTTCAAATACGTAAGCCCAGACAAAAGCAATCAAATTGTGAAAGATGAAGAGTCGACATTTCAGTGTCTTCTTCAGGACTTTGCTCTACAACAGCAATATTCTCTTCAGCATGAATATTTCTTGGTCGTGTTGGTGGTATTGAATCGAGATGGTCTTGAATCGAGACCTACAATACGCGTGCTCGAATTGCGTTCTCACAGATTATGTTGACTGTAAAATGAAAGAAGTGCCCTATGAACTAAGCCAACTACTTTTTGTTTTTTTTTAAACAAAATTCCCACAATTTTGAGACGTTCTTCTCATTTTAAAGGATTACTGACGATTCCATCCAACAGAAATGTCAACAAAGTTTGATATTCTCTGCTCTTAAGTCAGAGTTATCGATATGGATAGTGCACATGCAGCCAAAACTTAAAAAAAACTCTCGTTATTAGTGAAAGAGTATTTAAATACCCGGATGGTTTTTATGACATTTCTTCATGCCTTTCAATAAAAAACATTCTGATTCCGAATGATAAAACGTTTCTGAGATGAAAAGATGGAAGGAAAGTATTTCTGCCGAAGGAAATCAAGACGCACGATAACAGCTTACCTTTCAACAATTCCTAGCAGCTGTAAGTAGGTGTTACAAAGACCAAGAGAAAAAGGCAAAATTACACGGTGCGACAGTGAAAATACACTCGAGTAACTACATAGTATAAGTTACTCACTAGGTTGAGTACAATTCAAAAATACTTTTTTATTTTTCTCAAACCCTTGTTTTATTTGACAAAAACGGTATTTTTGATCTTTTCACACAAAATTATTGCTTACTCAAATATGTTTGAACGTATTTTAAAAATACTAAGTGTTTTAGAAAGGGGAGAGATTAGTCTTTAAAATGGTATACATAAACATTTTGTTCAAACGTTCATACTTATATGTTATGAGTTTTGACGGGGTAAACTTGAAAAATATTATATTTTTTCTTATTTTTTCAAGTTTGGCCATTCCTAATTACAAAATTTAATTAAAAACTATGGAATAAATGGTGACATTCTTAAAACGTGTTCTCTTGTGAAGAGATTGACACATTGTTTTATGAAATCGGACACAAATTACCGTAGTTATAATTTAAATAGTATAACAGTAGTCTCATATTTTTTATATACTTATGTCATCTTATCAAATGAACTTTCAGTTCAAAAATTTTCAAAATTTGTGATGGACCTTGATTGTTTACAGCAAAATGCGTCAATTTGACGTTTGTACGACTACCAGAAGTCGGCTAATATTTGTGTTTTTTGCAAATATTATTATTTCGCTTTGCGCAAACATTGTTCAACTTCTGGTGGTCGCTCAAACGTGAAATTGGCACATTTTCCGATAAAAAATCAGGATTTATCAAAAATTCTGAACATTTTTGAACTAAAAGTTCATTTAAAAAAAATATGAAAAATATAACTCGAGTTTTAGACTCTTTAAATTATAACTAGGCTGATTTTTGTCCAATTTGATCAAACGAAGTGTCAATCTCTTCACAAGATAAAGTACTTTCAGAATGTTATCATATCATTTCATATTTTTGAATTAAAGTTAGCTACTATGAACTGACAAACTTGAAAATATATGAAAAAAATTCACATTCGTCAAGTTTCCCTCATCAAACCCCATAGTATATTAAGTCAAATAAAATATATATATATACATCGTTTTAAAGGCCCATCTCTCTCTCCTTTCTAATAAGGTTTAAATTTTGGACATTGGTTCAGAAGTGTTTGTGTAATCAATAAAAAACAGTTTTTGTCAAATAAAACAAATTTGGAAGGTTCGAGAAAAATAAAAGAAGGATTTTTGAGTTCTACTTAACTAACTGAACAACTTAGACTAGCTAATTACTCGGGCGTATTTCAATTTTTGTATTTTGTCGCATAGCGTTATTATTAGTCGTTATTATTATTTTTTTTGGTTTAATAAGGATTATAAGTGCAGAATGTTAAACAAAAAAAATTAAAGTTTTCTCTGAAATACAAAAAAAAAAAACCGGAAGATCACTTGGATTTTTGTTCCAACAGGAACACTGTTTGCCTTTTAATGTCCTTTAAACCATATAAAAACCAATAATAACAACAACAACAAAAACAGCACGAGAAGAAAAAAATATATAACAGAAACCGTTAGAAAGGACAAGTAAAAGAAAGAAAAAAAAAACAAACGATAAGAAAAGAAGACAAAAAACAAAAAAAAAACAAATAACAATCAACGACATCGTCAAATATGTTGCTGTAGTTTCGCTCCTCTTAAAGACGTTGGCATTGCAATGGTCACATAGACTATAACAACAACAACAACGACTCTTTGCTACTGCAACTACTACTACTACAGCAACAACATAAGAAAGCATCAATTGCAACAATAGGAATAACAAACGTCTCACGACAACAACAATCATTGCAAATTTATAAAATCTTACACATACGACTACCAGGACAAATAAAACAAAAAAAGACATGATTGAAGGGAAAAGGAAGAGAGCGAGCAAAAAAAAAAAAAAAGAAAAACTAACAGCGAAAGACTCTGAACATTTTCACTAATGCTGGTACTAAAGATATGAAATGAAAGCAATACTACTTGGAATACAGCTCTAGCATCTCATATTAGGACTATACACACACATACACATAAAGATACAGGGAAAACATTCACATATGCATACGTACTTACATGTATATCAGATGTATGGGTAGCATATCCAATAGCAACTAAACACACTCAGATCTACTTATTCTTAAAGGACCTTAACTTTTGCCCACAAACACATACACATACATCTACAAATGCATATAATAAGAGGATCAAAATACATACGGACGCTATAGCGGTAACAGCAGGACAAGAAAAAATTGTTTTTTTAAAATATAATAGAAACCCCCACTATATTCTAAGAAGAAAAAAAAAACGCAAAAAGAATTACAAAATAGCAAAAACAACGGAAAAAAAACAGAAAAAGGAAGAATAAAAACGAAAGAAATAAAAGGACATGTTCGTAAGGAACATACATCGAAGGAACCAAAAAAAAAATCTTGAAAACAAACAAGCACGCGATTACAATCGGCAAACTGGACAACATTATGCTGTACGCATACCCCAAGACAAAACGTCTAAGGGAGACAAATCCCTCGATATCGGTAGTCAATTCGAATCATGTATACGTGGGATGATCGCGCCCTTATATCACTCGTGCAGAATATCCATTGTGACATGGACTAAGTGGCGCATGACGCCGTTCTGTTGAAACCACATGTCGTTGGTGTTAAAATCATCCAATTGAGGGCTTAACAAGTTGGAAATCATAATTTAATGCTCACGACTAACAACGAAGGCCTGGCCAATGTCGCTCTCAAAGAAATATGGACCGATGACACCGCCAGCGCTAAATCTATGTTACTATTACGGTACGTATTGCATGCATGCAGCTGGATTGGTAGTTTTTCAATAAATTTGTCTATTCACGTCCATCTAAAAATGAATAACGTGGCTGAAGATTGTTTTTCGATGCGAATTTGAGGTCAGTTACCAACCACTCTAGAGCTCATCCAGCAAACACACGTAGTTATCTACGGTCGTCCATGATGATTTGGCAAAAACAGACTGAATAAATAACTACTATTATCAATTGGCTATTATCAATTGTCAAAGTTTGGAAATCCCTATTGGAAGGCCCTATAAATGATTTCCTTTTTTCGAACATTCTGACCGAGAATCGTGATGAAAGTTTGAGGAAATTGCCAACAATACGGGTAATTAATACACGAATTGAATCGAAGAAGAGAAGGGAATAAACGGATAAGCCACATTGTGTTTCTGCAGTGACTTTGAGGCCACGACTGCATTATCTCGTCTGAGAATGTTTCTCTTTGAGAATTACTAAAGTCCAGAATTTCTGGAAGATGCTTAATAGCTGAAAGCAAAAAGAAACTTGGAACTTAAGGTTGCCTACTCTCAGACTTGCCTTTTTCAATCATCGTGTATAAATTTCTTGAAATTTAAAATTAATTAATGTGGCAAGCGAATCCTATAAGGAGTCTCCTTGTGACCGCATTTCCTTCACTTTAGCGTTTACGATGACTATTTCCGCATCCATGCGTAAGATTGACGTCTTCTTATTCGGCAGCCTAGTGAATTCACTTTATGCCATTCTACGTGATGCCATTATGTGTCGAAGGATGTCGCCTATCTGGTGACAATCACCCCTTCTGTTTTGTTCCTGTTTGTTATTCTGTATTTATTCCGTTTTTGTTGCTTTTATTCATCTGTTACTTTGTGTTGCTTTCATTAATCTCGGGTTTATTTTATGTCCTCGGATGATACCGATGAAAGTCCGACTAATTCTCAGGAATCAACGCTTCGTGTCTTTTCCTGGAAGCCTTCTAATTTTTAAAATCCGAAAACGATGAGAATCATTTTTTTGTCTCCTCTTCTGGTAAAAACGACGCTACAAATCTGTACTATAATGCATTAATAAGAAATGTAATGGAATCTTCACTGTAGCAGACAAATTTCTGGGACTGGGAACGTGAGAAGTACCCGAAACATTAATACCGCTTTGGCTAATGAGACGATTATTATCCGTGACTACAAACAGTTATCCTTAGTGTGTGAAGTCTAATTCGGCACAAAATCTTTTTGAAAAATAGAATCGAATCTGATCTCATTACTTAAATGGAGTCGTGATAATATTACGGACAGGTTTTCGAAGGCATTTTGTGCCAGTCGATTGAGTCTACAATATTTTATAATACGCTGTATACGTGTTACGTTTTTACCTTTTAGAAACGTTTAAATAAGAGTTCGTAGATTGCAAGTAATAAATTTATGTTCAGTCTTAATTAAAATTTTTTATTATTTGCACAATTCTGTGTGCCACTGTTCACAACTTGATGTAAACAACAACAGTTGCTTTTCTTTGTTATTCCTCTGTTTATACCCTTTGCATAAACTACAACAATTTCCAGACAATTATTCGACAGGTCTTTGTAACGGACATCTTCATACCACGATTACTCTTTTCAAACGCACCTCGTCTTCACATAAGACTGACTGAACTTCACTCACCCAGTCGCCTGCTTTGCCTTTCGTTTTATATGGCAGGGTAAACAATTTCTATAAGTGTAAACATAGTTGTTTTCATACATTATTATTGTTTGTGTATTTTGTTTAAATATATTCTTGTAGTATTGTTTGTGGATTTTTGTTTACTTGTTTACCTTTTTTATGCTGATGTTTTTTGTTATATTAAGCAGGACGATAATTTGTAAACAGGTTTGTTTGCTTGCATTGTATTGTTTTTGTAGCTTTTGTTTACATATAATTTTAATGTTAAGCGATGTAAAAGCAAAACACCAGTATATTAACTTTTCATTTTCGTAACAATACTTTAGTCCTTTTTCCTGGACAAGGAAGGAGAAGAGTATCTTCGCAATATTGTTGAGATTGAGGGAAAATATCTGATACCTGAGAAACGAATTTATTTTTGAAAATTTTGAAGTGCGCAGTTTCATTTTCTTCACTACGGTAGCTTTCTCGATATCCATAGGTTTTTTAGAGATCTCAGTTTACCTGCATTGTGGGTTTTCAGTGGCAAATTTTCACCTAATCTGACCCTAGGGTCTTGTTGATTCTCTACCGAATGTCAAACTATGTCAGACTATGCTTGTGATACATACATAATTGGTCATTACAACCCTTAAGTCAGGATTATGACCTAGTTTCTCACATCATTTATGTTACGTGTTTTAATTTTATACATGAGTGGCGGGACCTACAGTTTAAAGCCGACTCCGAACGACAGATTTTTGAGAGACTTTCAACGACAATTTTTTATTTACCCTCAGAGTTTTTGCCAGAAATCTGCTGTGAGGAAGCCGCCGAAGAAATATTTTTTCATATTTCATTCAGTTGGAGATGCCTGACCTGGGGTTTGAACCGAGGCCTCACGTCTTATAAGCTAACACACTACCTACTAGACCACGGCGACTGTGATGCTTGTGTTACTGGTTACAAATACAGTTGTTGTTCATGGAGGTGGAGGTCTATTTTGTATATTTTTTATCGTAAAATGTGTGTGGATTAGTTTCAAATTAAGGTGATTCTATAAGGCGTTATTAACAATAACGAATCAAAAGCCAAATGACAAGAGTAACTAAGCCCACTAAAGATATGTCACTGAAAATCTTAAACATTATTGGTGAACTTCCAACAGTGATTTCCATTTTAAAATGTGAATCTTGAAGCGTGTTATTAGAATTGAGGCAGAGAGAGAAAATGATCGCATCAAACACAACCACAAATCTTTAGTAGTTTTAGAATGGTGTAGGGTATCAAAAGAAACGACAACATGTAAGTAGAGAAATAGAATACATTTCAAAGATGTTGCTGGAGCTGCTGTTGATAATGTAGCTGCAATTGATGTTGTTGCTGTTGCTGTTGCTGTTTTTATCGTTGTCGAAGTCGCTGTTGAATACGGAGCGAAAAAATACGCTAGAAACGTATAAAAGAAAATCAATCTCTTTTTTTATTTTTTTTTTCTTTTCGTCTTCTTCTTCTATTATTTTAGTTGTTTTTCTTTT
Source organism: Sarcophaga variegata (assembly GCA_932273835.1). Taxonomy (NCBI): domain Eukaryota; kingdom Metazoa; phylum Arthropoda; class Insecta; order Diptera; family Sarcophagidae; genus Sarcophaga; species Sarcophaga variegata. The sequence goes on from OW026359.1 coordinate 41,124,807, forward strand.
TTTGTTGTTGTTGTCGCTGATTGTTATGTTTGTATGTGTTCATACAGTGGATGCACATTACCGATGCTGATGTTTTTTTTCCTCGCTCCTCTATTTTGTGTGATTTTTTTCCGTTGCTTCTCATCTGATGGCGTTGTAGTTTTTTTTTATGGCGAATGTACAATAATTTTTTTGTTCCTTCCTTCGCTGTACTCTAGTGGAAGGTTCACATCTTAAAAAGCCCTGCTTGAAGCTGCTTTTAAGGAATAAAAAAATGAAAAAAAACACACTGAAAATCCAGCTACAACAACGGCAACAGCAATAAGAACCACTGCTAGATGAGGAAGAAAGCGAAGGAAAAAAAAAGAAAAAAAGATTGTAGCTGTAGTAATAATAGCTGTAGTAGTTGTTGTTGCAGTCTTTGTCGAGCACAGTGGAAATAAAAAAATAATAAGAAGTACAACAACAACAACAACAACAACAACAACAACAACAGCAGCAGCAAAAAGCAACATGAAGAAGTACAAAAATAACAAAAATAACAGAAAAAAACGAAAATAACAGAAACACATAAAAATCCCCACTACAAAACATTCATTCACAACATATAGAGAGCCTCGTAAACGAGGAAAAAAATCAAAAAAAAAGAAAAGAAAGTAGCAAAAAAACAATATTAAAAATGAAAAAAATGAGGGAAAAAAACGAGAAAAATTGCACAGAGGAATAAAAAAAAACAAGAAAACAAAAAAATAAGAAATGGAAACGTAACGTAACGCTTCGTTTGCTGATGCCTTTTGAAAAAAACTCCAGTTGTTTCCAGCATACGTAGCCAAGATGATGTTCATCATACACTGGTGGATATGGCTGCTATCAGCATACAAAAACAAAAAAAATTCGCGCGCGTTCTTCGAACAACAAACGCCAGTTAAAGTCTTCAAATGAAATTGTTTAAACAAATTGTTTCGTTCATCATAATCCAATAATTACCTGTAATACGACAAAAAAATACAACAACAACAACAAAAGTAATACAATATAATAAAACCGAATCGTAAATATCTTCGATATCAGTTGTCAAAAGTCATTGCGTTGATTCCAATATAGTGCTACACTGCGTATGATGAATAAAAAAATAAATTTGTTCCAAACAAGAGAAAATATTATGAATGAAGAGAAAGAGAGATTTGACCAAAGGCATGCTCTCACTCTCTCTCTCTCTCTATCGCTTTGGAAAGTTTAAAAATGTGTACGGTTTTAAATAGTTTTTGTTGAAGTGAAATTAAATCGTGATATTGTACATGATGCATGAGTGATACTAGTTTTAAAGAATAAAAAACAAAAAAAAAAAATTTTAAATTAAAAATAAAAATAATAAGAAAAAATTACAATACAGAGCTTGAAAATAATACTGCCTTTAATACATGTGCTTTGTGCTTTGCTTCTTAGGAGTTTCCAAAACATTGCTTTTTAAATAAAATACACACAGTGTTGGTTATAACAATACTTCAGTTATGATGACAGATTGGTTTCAGACACTACTCATGTTGTATGCAATAATTTTGTTCATAAGTGCTTTGACCTTCAGTTAAACATAGGGCCTGTACGATTGGATTGGATTGGCAATTAGTTACTCTTAAATGTTTTACCAGAATACTGTTGATTGAAATTTTTGTTTATTATGTTGTCCTAATTCACTTTAATTAAAGGTTTACGTTTACATCCAAGAGAACTACTCAAAATAAAATCATACAATACTTACTTACTAATTACAAGACTTTAGTCAGAATTAAAACCCATCTTCTCCCATTACCCTTGTAGTGGGTATTAATTTTATCCTTAAGTGACAAGGATCTACTGTTGTCGACTCATAACAACAGTTTTTTGAGAAACTTTTCATGGCAATTTTATTTACATACTCTCAGAGTTCTTTTTTGAAGAATTGCCGACAGGAAGTTGCCAAAAGAAATATTTGTTCATATTTAGTTTTATTCGAGATGTTTGGACTGGGTTTTGAACTGGTGTCTCAAGTCTAATATAGCGATTTCAGCATATCATATAATATCTTCATTAAAATTGGAGAGCAGTTCTTCCTTCATTCTGCCTTGGCATAAATGACGGGTTCCAACGAGGATTAATGACTTTGAGAATTAGTTGAACCCGAGATGACTGACTTTCTCATTCTACTTCTTTAAATTCTCTTTCGTCTTAATTTTTTATTGTTAATTCCTTAGCTCGCTCTTGTCTCTTTTATTACCGCTTCAAGTTATGAATTTGAAGTTACCCACAACGAATCGTTCCAAGCATATCTTTAAACTGAATAATTATTACTCAGGAGATGGTATTTACTCAGACAGAAAAACACCATCAGACTGAGCGAAAGGGTTTTAAGAGAGTGTTGATGTATTTGGAGATTGGGTCTGAATCTATTTTCTCTGTAAAATACATGATATATGCCTGTAGGAAGTCAATTCCACAAAGCAAAGGAATACTCCCTCATCTCATGCAACGTAAGATCATTAATTAGTCTTTTGAAGAGGATCCCATAATCTTGCGGGTATGGGGAAAAATCTAGGTGAAGGTTAAAATGACAAGAGTTTTCAATCTTCTTTATGTTAGAGGACGTGCATTTGTCACTTAAGACAAGTACAATACCCGGAGGTCGATTTGACCCGTTGTACTAATCTTCTTTAACTTATACATCCAGCAAACTGTCTGAAACCTAACCTCAGTTAGATATTTGAATTAATATTTGCTTAATGGCAGTTGGCTTTTCTCAGCAAAGTCCATTTCTTACATCAAAGCCGATGCAATGAAAATTAAGCTGTCATTGAACTATAAGTGCTAATTATGTTTCCAATCATATGGCTTTTATTATAGGAAAACTGCAACATTTCTTCTTCTTTTCTGATCTGCAGTTGAGGCAAGCTGACATTAAACTGTCAAAGAAGTTTTTTGTTCATGTAAAGCATTCAATCAAATATTTACAACGTGACGCACGTTCTGCTGGTGACTTGCTAGTTTTACTCTAAAAAAGGTGAAACCAGTCTATCGGCCGATTTAGTGAGATATTTCCAAATCCTATCTACTATATTTCTGCGGCGACTTCCTCTCAGCAGATTTGTGGCAAAAACTCTGAGGGTAAATAAAAAATTGCCATAAAAAGTTTCTCAAAAATCTGTCGTTCGGAGTCGATTTTAAACTGTAGGTCCCGTCATTTATAGACAACATAAGTAGTGTGAGGACCTAGGTTCATAAACCTGACTGAAGGATTATAATGACCAATTATGTATGTATGTATGTATGTTTTAAAGAATTCATTACAATAAATTAAGGTTCTGGATAATTTTGGTTACCCTGGTGATTATATTTGATATGTTGTTATTAAAAATCACTTAAGCACTTAATCTCTCTAACATATGATGTCATGTTAATTATTGTAATTAAAATTAACAAATTTCTCACAGTTTAATGCCATCACATATTGAAGAAATTCAATTAAAAATAATATTGTGTTCCAAAAAAAATGCAAAAATTAAAATGCAAAATTCAAAACGAATTTAAATAAATATTTAAATAACAACCATAAAGTTCCTAATGCCATAGAATAATAGTGCAAATAATAAAAATAATCGCCTAAAACAAATTTGATAATAAAGCAACAAAAAGTTCCTAAAAAATATACAAAAAGAAATTGTTTTTTTGGAAAACCCATTTAAAAGCCATATTTAACTCATAGTCAACATATCATATTAATTTATGAATTTACAAAACAACAAAAAAAAAAACCAAAAAAAAACAGAAAACTTCCTCAAAAAAAAAAAGGAAATACTGCGACTCTAAATCACCCAACATCAGTGTCGAAAAACAAAAACAATAACAAAAAAAAAGGAAAAAAATAAGTAATATGAATAGAATTTAATAGACAGACAGACGGTTTGTCTGTCAGAGTAAGGTTTCATATAAAATATGGCCAAAATGTATAGACTCTGGCAACAGCAACAATTTTCTAACTGCAGCAGCCAATGTTCAAGGTTGCACAGTGACAAAATAAAAACAACAAAACGGAAATAAATAAATAAAACCAACTCCAACAACTACAACAACAAATTTAGTTTCACATGTGGCAAATACTCTTCATAAAAATAGCACAACAATTTTAGTTTTTTGCTGTTCATTTATATTTAAATGGTGGTGATGGTGGTGGTGGCTTTAGAAAAAAATCTAAATTTTCTATCAAAAAAATTTCAAAACAACAACAACAACATTGTTAGTAATAAAATAAAATCCCAACAAATAATAATAAAAAAAATAAATTTAAAAACGAATCGAAAAAGTAGTTCAAAAATATTTTTTTAACTCCATTATATTTGTATGGGGGTCAGAAAACAAGGCTTGACATTAAAACAACAGCAACAGCCGCCACATCATCAGCAACAACAAAACAAAATAAAACTTTGAAAAGGAAATAAAAATTTAACCGACAGACAGCAGAGTTCTTTTTTGTTTCTTCTTCTTTTATTTCATTTTTATTTCCTATTGGCCTGTGGTTTTATATGCCAGTTAGACAAACAAATAAAAGAAATTTTTGAAATAGAAACTCAAATTCAAAAAAAAATTGTTTTTTGTATAGAAAAGGCAACAACAACTACCTTATGTCCATTTATTTCTATTTTGTGGTCTACTTAATCTATGGAGAAATAAATCATTTCAAATGGTTTCATTCGCCACTTTAAATTGAAAAGTGAAAGTGTTTTTGAATAAAAATTTTAAAGAAACCTGAAAAGGAAGAAGCCAAACATGATGTCACCTTGTTCGCAATCACACTCACCCACTATTTCTTCTGCGGGCTGTTTAATGAATAATCCAAAAATGCCTTTAAAATCCCATAAATCGGTGAATAATTCTTTTAAACAGCCTCCTACTTCGCCATTCCTTATGCCGGCCGAGTTCTATAAGAGTCTTTTCGCTTCGGCTGTTTTGCATCATAACAACTGTTTAAATGATAACAGCCATCAGCATCATCAACACTTTAATCCACAGTCACAAGATTTTGTTGGTCGTACGCAAAATCATTCTCATTTAACGGAGACACGTTATACAACCAAACATGCAACAGCTAGCATAGCTGCCTCAACACCAACTGTTGCATTCACTTCAACGTCGTCATCAACCTCAAACTCAAACTCAACAACTGCAACTGCATCATCGTTAGTGTCTAACAATTGTACGCACTTTTCACGCAATTTTATTTTGAAATCATCGGCAGCAGCTGTTGCAGCCATGGCTGAGTCGGTTAAACGTTCTCATACACATGAGAAGGTAAATTATTGGTTCGAAATTGAATGCGTTTTTATATAATTGCCGGGTATTTTTCTATTTCTCTGTTTTCTTTGATAAAATAATTTTACAGAGTGTAGAAAGGTATTTCATACAAAGAAATAAAATTTCTGTTTTTTTTGTTTATGAATTCAAAACATTTGAATTTCTTTTTCTGTTCGGTTGTCGAGTGGACTTGTGACCCATTGGGTTATCTATAATGCTAGAAATTGCGATAAAGGAATATTTTAATGGCCAACAGGCTGATATTAAGCACGTTTCTAATGCATTTATGTAGATTTGCCGATATTTTCCGTTTCAACTTGACCATCTACAAGCTGCGAAAGTAGGCACAGCGGTTAGCCATGAGGAAAATGTTGAGATCAGTCTAAGCAAACCAATGTACATCACGTTTGCTTTTTATCCACGAAAGACGGCGACCGTTTTGGAGTCCCTAGCAACCGTATTGCATTTCAACAAACTAACTCCACATTTCTAGCCTTATTGCGGCAATTTGAGAAACTGCATTTAATGCAATTCTTAGTGGCTAAAAAATTTCGTACATTTGTTCAAGTAAAATAGAAATCTTCATGACATTAAGTGAGTTTCCCCCTCAAGTTTTCTCATATAGTAGCATCGACTATGTATTGGAACTGTATTGAAATAGAATTAAATCTTCTTGACTGCTATATTATCTCTAAAAAAGGCATATGCTGTCCGAAGTAGAGCAATTTATTTACTTCTTAATGATGTGTAATGGAATTTGAATTTGTGGTTGACATTCTGGATTTTTTTTTAGAAATTTCTCCTTAAGCATGCTACATTTTTTCTGAAGTCCACCAACTGAATTCAACATCGGACATCTGTTAGAAGTACTTATATAGTTCCACATATCTACTTGCTTACTTAATTGGTCGTTACTACACTTTGGTCAGGATTACAGCATAACTTCTCACGCCAGCCATGTGGTGTGTGTTACATAAAGTGCGGGACATACCGTACAAATGCCAGATTTTTAAGAAACATGGATATTTTATTTAGTCTCACGGTTTTTGCCAAAGAATTGCTGAGAGGAAGTCGCCGAAGAAATATTTTTTCATAATTTTGCATTGTTTGATATATCTAAGCTAGGACGTGAACCATGAATGGGCTCGCGTGTAATAAGCCTACGCATTTACTGATATGTGGCATAACATCATCGAGTACTTTTTGAAAAAATTCTTTTTATTCAACTCCCTAACAGATCCTCTCCCATGTTTAACAGAAAAAAGTTTCTGTTATAGTGACAAATATTTGAAATTGAAGTGCCATGAAATCTATTTTAATTTCCTGTGTAATGGTTATATCGTTCGTTCATCAAAGTCATTCAATATATAAATTCCGCTTAGATGGCAATAAAAGAAGCCTCTGTGAAAGTCTTAAGTATTTTTGTTTTGGTGAGTTTTACCATGTGAAGATTTTCAAGAGCAAAAAGTTTCAGAGACGTGTAGTCAAGTGATTTCGTGTTGCGAAGGGATGTAACATCTTTTTGTTTATAATGTATTAAGGAACAGTTCAACTACTTCCTTAAGAGTTTCAATAGAAACATATTTTTTTAATCAGCTTATAAATTCACTTGGTAAGGTTTTGCACAGAAACTTTTTAAAACCACAATAAATAACTTATTCGCTTAATCTTTCACTAGATCTGCTAATGACTAAAATAATTTTTAAGTATGGCCCTGTAAAAGTATATTTTCATTATATTGTCGGTTTTATTTCTATTGTGCTACATTGTAGCCCCTGAAGTAGGAGTTTTCCATTATCCCCTGAGAGTTTTTCATTATTCTCTAGCCTCGGAACCAATCGGAGCTACTGCTGAAGAGACTCAAGCTGTCAGTGTCAACTTGTGACAGTTCTTCTAGATGGTTTATACAGAAGCCATCAAGATGGCTTGTTTTTTCTACGAAAAAGTGCCGGCTATGTACCCAATAGGAGAACAGTGTGCTGTTCTTCCTTCAATGGGTGTACCATGCCTGGCGCATATAATATGGATCTCATATCATTTCGCTCTCTCCTTGAAAGATCTACGACAACTGTACACAGCCTAGGAGTTCATCACATTGGAGTTCTGTACTTTGATAGCCGCCTGGTGTTCGGAAAGTATTCTAATGTGCCGCTTGGCGATATTTGCGTCCCCAATAATTTTCGCCGCACCCTTTTTTTGACATATGCGCCTGAAAGACTCTATAGTAATCTACTAACCCTATAAACTTTGCTATTTTGATTGATTCCGAATTAATTCCACCTTCAACGGTTCCGTACAAATTAGCAAATTTGCTCGAAGACCTTTACTAGGTGTGCAGCACCATTTGCCCAGATATTAATGTCCAGAATGGATGTCGTAATGTCGCATTAAGAAGTCGTAAAGCGGTGTAATGTAGTCACTGCCATCGAAAGTCTCAACTTCTTTTAGGATCCTTAAGTGACCAGTACTCGATTAATGTAGCAGTCTAATCATCCACGGATGCCTACTAAGCTTAGAGGCTAAACTCTTACAAAAGAGATTAAGCGAAAAAGACCTAAAATTATCTCCAATACCGGCATAGGTATAGTCCGTAAGGCAGCACTAATAACACAAAAGAAATGAAATACACCCAGCTAATGACATAGTCTAAGTCGTGCGTTTTGTTGAGTAGAACTCAAAAATATTTTTTTTTATATTTCTTGAACCCTCCAAACTTGTTTTGTTTAACAAAAACTGTTTTATTTGGACTTTGTGTACAAATTTATTGATTTCACAAACATTTCTGAACCAATGTCACAAATTTAAACTTTCTTAGAAAGAGGAGAGGTGTGCCTTTAAAACGGTATACATACATATATTATTTGACATAATATTCTATGAGCTTTGATGAGGTAAACTTGGCAAATGAGAATTGTTTTCATATATTTTCAAGTTTGTGCATTCATAGTAGCAAACTTTAATTAAAAAATATAAAATAAATGGTGACATTCTCAAAATGCATTCTCTTGTAAAGAGTTTGACACTTCGTTTGATAAAATCGAACAAAAATTGTCGTAGTTATGATTTAAAGAGTGTAACAGTCGTGTTATATTTTTCATATACATTTTTTTTTCAAATGAACTTTCAGTTAAGAAATGTTCAGAATTTTTGACACATTTTGCTGTAAACAATCAAGATCCATCAAAAATTTTGAAAATTTTTAAACTGAAAATTCATTTGATAAGATGACATACATATATAAAAAATATAAGACGACTGTTATACTAATTATATTATAACTACGATAATTTTTGTCCGATTTGATCCAACAAAGTGTCAATCTCTGCACAAGGTAATGCACTTTCAGAATGTTATCACTTATTTTATATTTTTTACTTAAATTTGGCAAATAAACTTGAAAAAATATTTAAAAAAATCATTTTTTCCAAGTTCACCCGGTCAAAACTCATAACATGTAAGTTTGAACCGTATGTTTATGTATACCATTTTGAAGGCTCATCTCTCCCCTTTTCAAAAAACTTTAGATATTGAAGATAGGTTAAAAAATATTTGGGTAATCAATAATTTTGTGTGAAAAGATTAAAAATACCGTTTTTGTCAAATAAAATAAGTTGGAGGGTTCGAGAGATTTAAAAAATATTTTTGAGTTCTACTCAACAAAACTCATAATCTACACTATGTAGGTATGTGGGTGTATTTTGAATGTGGCACCGTGTAATTATATAGCCAGACTTGTGCAACCGCCGTATTAGGTTCAATCCTGTCCCTATTCTATCCAGGGATTCCCACTAAAGTCCTTGAAAGTGTTGCAATGCCATCCCGTGCAATTTCAGTGGACGAAAAGGCGGGGATCTTGTACTTGAAGAGTACTACCTCAGTTTTTCCACGTTAAAAATAAATCCGCGATATGAGACCCACTCGCTGACCATTCTTAAAACAATGTCATCCTCATAGGCGAGTATCTCATATCCAACCTGTTCCAGCATGACTAGCAACTCATCCGGCGCCAGTTTCCATAAGAGAAGGGAGAGTAGCCCAACTAGAAGAGAAATTACAGCCATTACACTAATGCTCAAGCACACGAATCATTAGAGTGCCAGGGCACGCATATCTTCTTTTATACTCATTGACATTGCAATACAACAGTTTTGGATCTCCATACTATTCAGTTGTTAGCAACACTTGATTTTTTCTTCTTAACAAGATAAATAAATTGTTTCCAAAGTATACAAAAACAGATTTTGTTTCCATTTATTGGAGACAGTTTTGTTGAAGCATAATTTAAAAATATTAATTTTCTTTAATTTTTCTTTTTCAGAAACCCTTAAATTACACCTGGACCTCGGCCAACGCCGACATTGAGGCCAATAACAATACAATCACAGAGAGTGCACATTTAGTCAACCCTTCAACGCCGCCAACACCGCCACCCGATAATCATCTCAGTATTGAACATACGGCGAAAACATATGGTGGCGGCTCCTTAAAGGCAATCGACGATACCGATTTAATAGAACAACAACAACACAAACACCAACAACAACACCAACACCAAGAAATAACACAAAGTCACAAATCGATCAGCAACAAACATAAGCAAACAACATCAACATCTTCGTCATCATCGTCATCTGTGGCCGACAATCATTTGGGCAATAACAACTCCAATATGCCAATTGGAGGAGTTCAAGGACAGAATCCCACCCAGGGTCTGGTGCATTGGATGAGTGCTGTGATGGCTGAGCACATGACCGGACAAACGCATCATGACCCAACGGCGGTGGGAATGCATTACATGTGGAATGGCAATGTGGATGTAAGTAGAAACCTAAGAAATCTGGTCACCCTTTTTTAAAGAAAAGTGTTTGTTTAGTTTCTCGTTAGAAAAAAAAGTTGAAAATTTCCCTTAAAGAAAAATAGAAACAGAAAGAGAAGGAGAAGAAAAATAGAAAAGTTTCGTCATTGAAAGTAGACGAGTTTAAGAGTGAAATTTGCTTTGCTTCATGTGAATTCTTAATTGTTTTATTCTCCATTTTGCCGCACACTTTATTTTGTAACTCTTTAAACAGCGATCAAGTTTTTCATACCTTTTGCCAGCGAATCCTTCGATACAATAAAAATGTTCGAAAGCGAAATTTAAGAAAATCTACTCAGCTTAAAGTATTAGAAGACGAGTGAAAAAATCGTACCTCAGTCGAGTACGACTGTGTGGTACTTTACACCTTTACTGCCAACTGAAGCATGGAGATTGAATAAAGCTCCTCCATTTGTCTCTGTTATTTACTGTGTTCTTTTCATAGTTTCTGATTTTTATGTCGTTGCCAATTAGATTCAAGTTGCATTGGTCCAAATCTATAAGAATACGTCAGAGGCATAAGTTTATAAAGCAAGTTGCAAGCCAGATTGCACATCCATAGAGCACTTCTAGGAAGCTGAATTCCTGTGTACAATCGTTACCTTAGTTATTCTGACCAGAATATCTTTCCTGAGCTATTCTTTGTCGGCATTATTTTGTCATGGTAGCAAGAAATTGTTTGTTTATAGTCGTGCTTTGCTTATAACAATCAAATATCCGCATAAGCTAGGTCTCAAGGTAATCGGTGAAGTTCTAGTCTATAGCCTCCTAGTATATCACGAATAAGACTAAGAAAGAGAATAGGAAAGAGCCTTAATCTTTGGTGCTTAGTTTTGCTGAAGGTTAGTGCAGTTAGTTTGAAATACTTTCTAGAGTTTCTAGAGTTTCTCTCGGCGACTTTCTTTCAGAAGTTTTCTGACAAATGATTGTTTACTTTCTGAATTGGTAATTACTGCCCTTTAGGAAGGATTACGACCTAGCTTAGCTCACTATCCATGCCTTGTGTGTAAATGGGATAGATGAGAGGCGGCACCTGCCGTTTAAAGTCAACTCCGAATGACAGATTTTTGAGGAACTTTTCGTGGCAATTTTATTTATCCTCAGAGGTTTGAAAAATTTGTCTCATCTGTGGCGTAAGCATATCGATTACCTCCGATTTATTTTATTCTTTGGGGAACAACTGCTTCTATGACTGAGCATAATACAGAATTGAATCCTTCTAACTGCAAATAACAAAATAACAAATATCTCATGACCAGTCATCATTTCTAAATAATTTTTGAAGTCGCCGTAGTCTAGTAGGTAGTGTGTTGGCTTATTAGACGTAAAGCCAGGGTTCGAGCCCCAGGACAGACATCAAAACAAAATACAAAAAAGTATTTCTTCCGCGACTTCCTCTCAGCAGATTTCTGGCAAAAACTCTGAGAGTAAATAAAATTGCCATGAAAAAGTTTCTCAAAAAATCTCTCGTTCGGAGTCGACTTTAAACTGTAGGTCCCGCCACTTATGTATAAAATTAACACACACAACATGAGTGGTGTGATAAGCTAGGCTGTTGTACAATGAGTCAATTTGACCTCCGGGTACTGTACTTGTCTTAATTGACAAGTACATGTCCTCTAACCTAACCTAACCTAACCTAACCTAACTGTGCTTATTAAAGTTATGGATAGGGCAATACGTATAATAATTTGATTTTTTTATTCCTCTTCATTCCTTTTAGAAACATGGGCGTGGCCCAAAACTTTTACCTCTTTATCGTTTTACTTTGCTTTGTTTCAATTTTAATGATTAATTAACATATTGGTGTCCTCTAGTTTGACCCACTTTAATAAGTTTGACCTCTGCCGATGTCTAGAAACAACACTCCTTTTATATGCATTGGGTTACTGCACTCCATATAGGGTTAAGGAACTTTGTCCATTTAGTTCTACTGTTTTCTCAAGAGATGGTTCTGCCCAAGCTTTCTTACATATTGTTACGAAAATGGAAAATTCTAGATACTTGTGTTTTGTTTTTACATTGTTTAACTTTGAAATTGTAAACAAAAGCTACAAAAACAAAAACAATGAACTTGTTTACAAATTATCACACTGCGTAATATAACAACAAACACCGGTATAATGAAAAATGGTAAAAAAGTAAACAAAAATATAACAAAAAACACTACAAGAATGAATGTAAACAAAATACACAAACAAAAATAATGAATCTACGATGTTTACATTTAAAGACATCTCGAGAAGGCGAAGCCATTAACATTCGCCTTCAAGAACATTCATCAGACTGTTTACGTTGCCATAGTGAAGACGCGTTGCATTTGAAGATCTCCGTTACGAAGATCTGTTGAATAATTGTCTAGTAATTGTTATTGTTTATGCAAAGGGTGTAAACAGAGGAATAACAAACTGTTGTTGTATACAGCAAGTTGTGAACAGCAGAACACAGAATTGTGCGAATAATAAAGAATTTTTAATAAAACTAAACACAAATTTATTTTTATTTTATTTGCAATGTACGAGTTCATATTTTAAACGTTTTTAAAAGGTAAAAACATAACAATATTTATTATTGACGTTTTCATTTCTGGGGAGTCATAAATTACAGGTCTTCTTGGACGATTCATATGGAGGGGAGTTAAACCCGCTTAATTTTTAAAATTCGAAATCCATGAACAACTTTTTTCATTTTCTCCAAACCAGCATTGCTAGAGCTTTTTGTCCATCGTATTAGCTGATAAGATTTTTGTATGGTTGTCGCCGTAGTCTAGTAGGTAGTGTGTCGGCTTATTAGACGTAAGGCCACGGTTCAAATCCCAAGTCAGACATCAAAACGAAAATATGAAAAAAATATTTCTTCAGTGACTTCCTCTCTGCAGATTTCTGGCAAAAACTCTGAGAGTTAATAAAATTGCCATGAGAAGTTTCTTAAAAATCAGTCGTTCGGAATCGACTTTAAACTCTAGGTCCCGCCACTCATGTATACAATTAACACAGACAACATAAGTGGTGTAAGAAGCTAGGTCGTAATCCTGACTGAAGTGTTGTATGTATGTTCTGTATGATTTTTGTACGGTCACTCTAAAAGTATTGTCGGATTTTTTTTCAATTATTTTTTTGTTGTATTTTAATTTTCCGATGCCTGTAAACTCTTAAATTAAAACTAAAAAAATAAAAAATTCTGCTGCTCTTGATTTTAAAACCCAAATTTTCTCTCTCCTCTCACAGGCTTTATGGAATACCAACAAAAAGTGAAGAAAATATATGAATGAGGACACTCGTCCTTAATACTGTTTAAAAGGGAAATAAGAAGAAAACGCACACGTACACACAAACACACATATTTCTTACTCATATTTTATTTCTCTTTGAACTTGTAAACAGTTTTCTTGGTTTTTTCTGTGTTTTTTTTCCGAGAGAATTCCGCTCTGTAGGTCGTTGTCTGTTTTCGTAAAAACAAGAAGAAAAAAATGGGGGACAACAACAAAAAATAAAGAAAAAAATTGTTTAAAAAAATTCCCTTTTCTTGGCACCACAATAATTTTCTGTTGTTGTCTCTTCTAATGGTGCAAGTGTAGTTACGATTGTGTGCATGAGTACCAGTGTCTGGTGAGTGTGTGGGAGAATTTTATTCTTGCCAGTGGACGTTATTGCATTTACACATACACTCAGACATTTCTTTGCTTATAAAGATTGATGGTTGCCAAGGCCATTTACTTTCTTTCTGCAGCATTTCCTAGTGATAGAGCGTGTGTGTGTGTGTGTGTTTGCATATAAATTCTTGTTTTCTTTTAAGAAATCTTCTTATCCGTTGATCCGTATGAATTTGTGTGAGTACATCTGCATGTACAGGTGTATGGAGACGTGCATCCTTCGGTTTTTTTTTTGTGTGGGTGTTGTGTTCGGTAGAATTTCTAATTTATTACTTCTTGTTCTTGGCATTGTTCCTGTTGTTGTTTTTCGTTTAAAAGTACAGTTAATTAATTTCAATTCATTCATGCTCTCTCTCTCTCTCTCGCTGTCTTTTACTTTTTGTGTTCTTGTCTTGTCCATAATGAAGTTTTATTTCTTGAAAAATTTAAAGCAAAAAGAAAAATTTTATGCTGTGTATGGTGCGTGTATGGCATGGTTGCTGTCGCCCCGTGTTTTACCTTTTCATTGTATGCGAAAGCGTATTAAAGGCAAATTAAGTGGGTGAAAAAATTGATTATTTTTTAGAAAAAACACAATAGATGGGCTTAAATAATATTTTTTTAAATTAATTATTGAACAAAAACAAAAATGGAATTTAGGGAATGGATCCCAGTCATTTACTCATATAAAATTGAAGCCTTTTTTCCAACAAGTGCAAGTCATTGCAAAAATTTTTTTTATTTTTTTTTTGTTCTTGATGATAAGCCTCAAAAAAGTAAATAAATAGCCAGTCTTTGAAAGCAACAATTGCAACATCGATCTGCGTATATATTTATAATGTAGTTCAGTACATTTGGGCTGCCAGTAAAACGAATCAGAACCGTCTACGGCTGCTCTGGGAACTTCATTCGATCGCTGTTCTATAAATATTCATCACCTAAAAGACTTTCGTTTCAGCTGAGCACCGATCAGGATATGTAAAATATGTCAGGATAACCTGCAAGCATTTATTAATACATTTTTGCATTTTCAAAGTTTTGTTGGTGTTCCATAGCCACGTTTCAGTTCCATAAACGCGTGTTGATTTGAAGCACACATAATTGGTAATGACAACCCTTTAGTTAGGATTACGTCCTAGCTTCTCACAACACTTATGATTTGTGTGTTAATTTTATACATAAGTGGTGGGACCTACAGTTTGCAAGTCGATTCCGAACGACAAATTTTTGAGAAACTTTTCACGTCAATTTTATTTACTCTCAGAGTTTTCGCCAGAATTCTGCTGAGAGGAAGTTTTCATATTTCAGTTTGTTGGTAATGTCTGGGGGTTTGAACCGAGGCCTCAAATCTAATAAGCCAACACACTACCTACTAGACCACAGCGACTTCATTGAAGCAGGCATCGAAAATTTAATTTTCGGTCTTTCTCGATGTACTTGGAATTTTCTATACGGTATTAAAAAGCCTAAAAGAAGCTCTAGCCTTTGCATAGCATCTCTGCTTGATGTAACTATACTATCGAGATAGCAGAAACTGTTTGCATACTTCATTGTTTTTTTTATTATCCGGGTCTGTTTTCTTGCCAAACTGATCTGCCGGTTTCTCTTAGCTTACGTATCGGAGAAATCACGAGAGATGAGACAAATATCGTGCACATATCCCATCGAAAATTCTCCAAATTATTGCTCTTTTATGGGGGACTATTCAATCAGCAAACAATAAAATGGAGAGCGATCGCAGGGTTGACTCTGAATTAGACACTGGCTTTAATCATTCCAAGAATTTTGGGAGGAATACTATTATCAGATTGTATTGCTATGTCACGTTCATTATAATATACCCAAGAGTTTCTTTTTGGCTTTGAAATATTTAATTTTGGGACAAAAACCTACTGCTCGTGTCTCCAAAAACTCTCGCTCTCGATCCATCTATAGACCATAAAATGGTTCCTGTTATAAAAGATCATGTAGTTTCTAGATTATTCTCGTAGGTTGTCAGTCACTTGATTCATTAAATCACGAAACATTCTACTGAATTTTATGTTAGGCTTGTCTCCCATTTACCAAACTATAGTCTTTAAAGCTTTCGCCTTTACTATTATGTTGCAGAGAATAAAATCAAAAATAGATGTTAGCAGTAAGGCAGGACAGATATTCGTTGTCCTCGGCTATACTATCAACCGTATCAGTACATGTATAAGCTTAGCCTAACCACTCTTTGTACCAGTTTCATGATATTGACCTGCTTCTTGTCCAACTTCACTTGACCTGTGTTCTGATTTGTTCTCTTTGCCCAGACAATAGCCCCATAGGTAACTATTTGTCTGACCATCATGATATACATCTCGTGAATAGTGCATGGATTACATACCCAGGATTTTTCTGCAAGGCTTCTGCATATCATCAAGACATGTCTGGCCTTCCTGAGATGCTCTCTATATGAGGTCACCAGATATTTTACCTACATTTTCTGTGATATTATATCACCCATCAGTCGAAAATTATTCTATTTAGGAAGTGTTCTCCTTCTTGTAAACGGTATAATAGTAGTCTTGTTTATACTCAGGCCCACTGTCATTATACCAACGACTTACAATCTCAAGATTTCTTTAAATCATGCCACAAATGGTCTCTTCAGATTTGACGTAAATTTTCATTAAATAGGACGAGAAGGAACGCTTTATTGAATTGAAAGTTTAAACATTTTCGCAGAAACAAATTGACTTTACAACAATTATTCTGAAATCATTGTCAGTCAATAATAATACTGTTTTACCGATAATACTGCTTTACTGGCCTTTGAAGAAAGTATCTGACAATATTTTAAATCTTAATCGTTGAAGGTTAAGCTTTGAAAATTGCAAATGTCAGAGTCTTGTTTACTTACTTACTTACTTGATTGGTTATTACAACCACTTGGTCAGGATTACAACCTAACTTTGCACACCACCCATGTAGTAGGTGTTCATTTTATTCACGAGTGGCGAGACCTATAGTTTAACGTCGACTCCGAACGACAGATTTTTGTTAAACTTTTCATGGCAGTTTTATTTACTACCAGAGTTTTTGCCATAAGACTATCGAGAGCAAGAAAATATTTTTTTCGTATTACATTTTGTTCGAGACGTCTGGCCAGGGGTTGAACCACAAGCTCTCGTCCAATAAGCCAACATTCTACCTGCTAAACTATGGCCACTTCAGTCAAAGTCTTACTCTTTTCAAGTCGTTGATTAGAATGAATTCATCTTTATCCAGGAGACTACTCTTAAAAAACAGAGTTTTAAGTCGAGCCTTAGGGATTCTGTAAGTTCTATCATTGAGGAAACTGTCTGATGGTAGTTAGCCATGCTTTTTATAAGTTTAAAAGGTATGGAACATTTTGCTCTGGAGCAGTAATTATGTTTAAAAATCTTGCAGCAGAAAGAGGAAATACTGTCATAGTATGAGGCATTGAAGAGATCAGTCCTTAAGAGATTAAGCAAGAGCACTGCTGTACTATGTTTGATACCTAACGACAAATTCTTCCATTCATTGACTGTCCAGTAAGAATTAAGAAAGAGAAGAAAATATTTACGACTAACTAATCTATACGCTTAGCATGACATTTCTTTTAAGAACTTCATGCATTTTATTCATAATACCTCAGGCGCGTTTACCGTACCTTAATCGCAAATTATTCTTCACATACAGTTTCTTTTTATATTCGCTTCACCGCTCCTTCTTGAGTGAGACGCTTTTATGGGAGACGAAATTTTAAAAATTTAAAATTCTTTTCATATCCTTAAGAATCATGTTCATATTGTCACTGCATTACCAAAGGCAAACCTCAACATTAGACTGGAAAATTTAGACAAAAAAACAAAACAAAAAAATTCTACAATTAAATAAATTTGTTAACGGAATATTCTAACATTTTAATGACCAACAATAAAAGCAACAGACACCAAACCTCTGACCACAACAGAAAAAAAGGAGTAAAAGTGAATGAAAATAATGTTAAAAAAATTACGAAAAAAAGAAGGAAAAAAAGCGAGAACAAAAAACGCAGACAACCAAAAAAGAGAAAAGAAAAAGACTTATTATTGCAAATTTAGCATTTAATGGTTACAATTTAATATAATTTTTTACAAAAACAGCAACAAAAGGAAGCCAAATACAAATCAAAAATAATAGAAAAAATGTTGCATAGAAAAAGGGGCACGAAAATATTGTTCAGCTTAAAAAATCAATAGAACCAGACAGAGCCAAAAAAATGCGATAAAAATTTTTATTTTTTCAGAAAACTCGCAAAAAAAACGAAGAAAAATTAGAAAAAAAGGTTAACAAAACTGACAAAGTAAGAGGACAACAACAACAGCAAAATAGCAACAATAAAAACCAAAAAAAAGAAATGAAAAAAATTTTGTACCAAAATTTTCTACAGACACAACACGCAAATAAATAAACGAAAAGCCAAAAGGAAAAATAAGAAGAAAAAAAAATGCAGTTTGTAAACGAAACAACAACAACAACAACAAGAATATCGAATGAAAATAGAAATGAAACGTTTTGCAAACGTTTGAAGCTGCTTTACGGAGTGACATGCAAAAGGGAGCTGGCAAAAAAATTAGAAGAAGGAACTGATATGCCAGTCGGTGTAAAAAACCGACAAAAATTCGTATCAAGTTTGAGAAATTAAAAAAAAAAACCAAAAAATTGTTGTAGAAGAACAGCAGAAAGGAATTGCAAAACATCATTATCATCCAAAAATACTCAAAGTAATAATCAGAACAGGCATTAGCAGCAGCATCATAAGCGTCTTTATGAAGTTGCTGGCCTCAACTACATACAAATGCAACAGACTCATGTATCGTTGCACACACACACACACACACATACACTTGCCCGACAAGCTACTCTTTCTACTTTCATACATCCATACATATGTACATACTAATACTATTTCTACTACATGTCCCACTACTATTACATTTATTTTGGGGCACAGACTAAGGCCGAACAGGGTTTTGTAATGTGCATTTTTCTGTTCATATACACCACCTCCCCTCCATATATACATATTTATGTGTACATAGAAGGCCATTTTCAAACGCATACTCAATTTCTATTTTATTTTTTATATTTTTTTTCGTTTCGTTTCGTTTTATTTTTTCGTTTTTTCAACTACAATTTTTTCTCCAATTTTTATTACGAATTTTTATTTTTTTCATTTCTTAATGACTGCGGCCCAATTGCCCACCCAACAACGCATCAATTTTAACGCGAACGAGTGTCCATTGCTCAGCAAAGAAACCAACAAAAAAACATCCAGAAAAAGGAGTACAAAATATTCAGGATGTGTAATGAAAAAAAAAGAAATGAAAAACGCAGAAAAAAAGTACGAAATATTTCCTAATACTCTTTTTAATTCCTGTTTCTTCTACTCCAAACAATATTCTACACTCTGCCTCATTGGGCTGAGGACGTATTATTAGTTTATTATCGAATTTGTAAACATTATGAATGAATCGTTGATTAATTTTAAAAATCAATGGAGAAACATAGAGGAAGATAGGAATACATTGGCAGGCGTTTCGAAAAGCATAGCTTACTTGGGTCCTATAAGGTAGCATTGTACCGCCGATAGTACCTATTCCGTGCAACAATATGTAACTCCTCGATAACATCTCTCAGCAGTCCGATAGCTTATGAAGGTTCTATACTTTGGCTAGACAAGTTCTATCAATAAATTCTGTTCAAGAATCCAGGAGACTGAGTGTTCTGAGATCTTCTCTTCTTCCTCATTATTACAGCTTCTGTAGCTGTCGTTATGAGGTATTCTTGGACCCCGAGCATAAGCCCCTAGAGGCCAATAAACTATGTTTAAGGGTAACGTAAATTTTTTTCAGCGAGAGCACATTACTTAAACCTTAGAAGTCGCCGCAGTCTAGTAGGTAATGTGTTGACTTATTAGACGTGAGGCCTCGGTTCAAATCCCAGTTCAGACATTAAAACGAAAATATGAAAAAATATTTCTTCGTTGTCTTCCTCCCAGCAGATTTCTGGCAAAAACTCTCAGGTTAAATAAAATTGCCATGAAAAGTTACTCAAAAAAAATCTGTCGTACGGAGTCGTCTTTAAACTGTAGGTCCCGCCATTCATGTATAAAATTAACACACACAACAACAGTGGTGTTAGAAGCTAGGTCGTAAGCCTGACTAAAGGATTGTAATGACCAATTATGTACGTATGTATGTATGTAGGTTACTTAAAGCCCAGCCCAGACATCTCGAACAAAACAAAATGTGAACAAAAAATTCTGTGGTCGACTTCTTCTCAGAACTCTTCTGGCAAATACGGTGAGAGTCAAATAAAATTGCCATGAAAAGGTTTCTCAAATCTGTCGTTCGGAGTCGACGTTACCCTCTAGGTCTTGCCATTCAGGTATAAAATTAAAACACACAACATGGATGATGTGAGTCAATAGGTTGCAATATGAACTAAAAGGGTTGTAATGACCATGTAAATGACCATAAAGCAGTCACTGAAGAAATATTGTTTTTCATATTTTCGTTTAGATGTCTGAGCTGGCATTTGAACTGAGGCCTTGCGTCTAATAAGCCGACACACTACCTACTAGACTACGGCGACTACAGGCGAGGTTTAGCGATATGTATATTCAATATGGGTTTCTATGTGGGTATCCGGGGCTCGGCTCGGTGAGTTATTGACAGAGTACGTCGAGGGCGATTAGGAGCCCAGGAAATCGTTCTTAAGTGCACTGCAATTATAAATCCGATTTCAATTCTATTCTTTAAACGGTTTTTGAACAATGTCACGCTGAATGATTTGATGCATTGCTGCTAAATGGAACGGTGATTGAATTTTCTTTAGGTTGGCATATCATCTTCATGTATTCCCTCTGGCCCATATATTGGTTGCTTAGTCCACAATATTTGAATTATTTCGTTGTGGAATAAAGTTTCTATTTTTGTTTCGTTATTGTTGGTGTTATTATAGTTTATAGAACCCTTAACGAAATTGAACTGAACAGAGATCCAGCCATTCATTGAGACAGTCATTCATGCAATTGTTACTCACTTTTGTTTGTTTTGTTTTTAATTTTGAATTTCATAAGGCTGCTGATGGTTATGAAATTTGTATGTGAATATGTGGTGGTGGTGGTGACGATTGTATAGTGAAAGCGTTTGTTAAGGTGGCATCGTCATCGTCATCATCATCGTCATCATAACATTCTTTCCAAAAGAAAAAAGAAAAAAAACAGAAAAAACATTTCTACGATGATGTAGGCAAACATAATCGCTGTGTATGAAACACATTTCGCGCTTTGTATAAAAGCTTTGAAGAAAATAACAAATAAAAAAAGGCACAAAAACGGTTATTTTCGAAATAGGTTTGGTCCTGCCAAAGGGGTTACACGACGAAATAAAAAAAAGTAATAAAAGGACACCAAAAAAATAAAGGACGCAAAAAATAAAAATACCCACTCACTGGCACAGACACATTCTGATACACACCTCAGCAAAGACCTAAACCCAATGTGTTTTTGCTTGCGACTGTGTGAGTTTGAGAGAGAGAGAAAGATTGTGTGTTTGGCTGTGCATACACAAATACACTTGTAATATGAAAGAAAGAAAAAAAAGAAAGAAAATCTAAAAAAATTTCAAAAAAAATGGGAAAAAATTGTTTTGAATTTTTTTTTCTTTCTTTCTTTCTCTCACTCTCTTCTCTCCGTTTTTATTTAGTTGGGTACGCAGACTAGGTTCTGTTTTTGCTTCCACTACCATTTAGAGCTGGCTGTTGTTGTCTGTATGCAAATAGCAGTGTGTGTGTGTGTGTTTGTGGGTTACTTTTGTCCTCTTTTGCTTTCTCTCTAACAAAATTTTGTTTTATTTATGCACGTTTGTGTGTATGAGTAAGTGCGTGCTGCTTGTTATTGTATTTGTGTGTTTATGAATGTTTTTTCTCTCTGTTTCTTTAGCTTGTTTTTTTGTTGTTTTCTTTCGTTTTACAAAAGTAATGGGAGGGAGAGGGGGAGTGAGAGAGAGAGAAGAGTTTGAGTATGGAAAAAAGGCAGATTTTGAGAAGGCTTTGCAAAACGGCAACTGCGTTAGTGAGCGACTATGCTTACGTATGAGCTAAAGTTGTTGTTTTTCTTTTCTGTTTTCACAGAACTAAGTGTGAGTTTTCAAACCTTAGCCATGGTCAAATCTCTAACCCTTTAACATCCTTCAAAAAACCCTGGAGGCCGGCAGTGTGAGGGCTGAAAGTGGGCTGCAAAAAGCGTTGCCATGGCCACAGCGGCCACAAGCCTGGATGGATGGATGTATGGATGGTGGCATACGAATGGAAAACACATTCATTTTCATGTTCCATGTTCCATGTTAATTATACCAAAGCTGTCCATTTTTTTTCCTCATTTTTTGTTTTCTACTTTATTTCCTATTTCCGATTATTTCAGGTCTCACTTAATTTTATTTAAAATTTTGACACAAAATTTAAAGAACGAATTCCTTTCGAATGGCTTAAATGCACTTTAAATTTTAAACAAAAAAATCTAAAAACGCTAATAAAAATAAATGAAAAGAATGTGTGCATGTGTGTGGTCATATCAAATTCAAATTTGCTAAAACCCTTTCTATTTCAATTGACTTGTCTGTCCGTCTCTCCGTCTGCCTACGTGTCTCTATATCGATATTCATTTTTCATAACAATTCAATTTCAATTTCTTTTTTGTTTACGGTTACCGTTTTTTTTTCTTTTTTTGTTATTCAAATTCAATGTTTTTCCGCTGTTTATTCTTTGGTTTTTGCTTCTTCTTTTCTAAAAACGGTTTTTATATGACTGAGTTTTATGCTTGCATTTCTATTGTATTGAGGAGTGGTTAGAAAAAAATTTTGAAAAAAAATAAAAAAAATCATTTAAAATAAAAACAAGAAAAATAAGAAAAAAATATTAAAAATATAAACTTACAAATTGTTTGTTTCGTCACTTTTTATTACATTTTGTTCTCCCCTCTGACTTAGATATGTTGCTTTTTTTATATTTTTATTGTCAATTTTCTTTTTTAGCCAATAAATTTGTTATTTTTTCTAATATTTTTTCCGGTGAATTGAATTGTTTTTTTCGTTTTTGATCTTTGGTGCACAAAATATGTACATACATATGTATGTATGTATGTGGGTTATTAGTTTTCTGTTACAAAAATAGATTTTTTTCTTTTTTTTTTTGGAGTCAATAAAATCAAAGTCATAAAACAATTTTCAGTGAAACATTTTTTAACATTCCGTTAAAAGAAGAATTATTAGCACGTATGTATATTAGAAACTTGGGTCATAATTTTTTAAGTGAAAAAATGTAAATTTAAAATTTATTAAGAAAAAAAAAGATGAACTGCATTTAATGCAGTTGAATGAAATTTAAAATTAATTCTCCTTATCTTTTCATAAGTACATACATACATAATCGGTCATTGCAATCCTTCAGTCAGAATTATGGACCTAGTTTCTCACACCACTTATGTTGTGTGTGTTAATTTTATACATGAGTGGCGGGACCTATAGTATAAAGTCGACTCCGAACGACAGATTTTTGAGAAATTTTTCACAGCAATTTTATTTACTTTCAGAGTTTTTGCCAGAAATCTGCTGAGAGGAAGTCGCCGAAGAAATACTTTTTGGATTTTGTTTTGATGTCTGGCCTGGGGTTTGAATCCTGGCTTTACGTCTAACAAAGCAACACACTACCTACTAGACTACGGCATCTAGTAAGTTCCAGCTCTTAATACCTCAAAATTGTTTCATCAAAGTCCACAATCCAGTATCATTTGCCGTCTTGTTTTTACTTCAAGACTACTTCTACTACTTAGTATAGCAGGGGCATGTAAGCCATTAAATTTAGTCCTCCTCATTATCAGCTATTACAAATGAAGAAAGCCTTACTAAGTTTTATAATTATTTCAAGATTATTTGCCTTGATTTTCAATGCAACCTTCATAATTGTTACAACAATAGGGATAAGTTAGCTCCTGCCTGATATCACTTCAGTTCAACATTTTCACTCAGCATAGCTCTTTTCAATCTCGCATTGTAATTCACATTCTTTTAGTGTCGCAGAAGCAATTAACCCCATAATACGTATGGCAGCGCGACAACGGTCTGAACCAGAGATCAGCAATGGGTATTCAAAACGACGAGTAGATTCAAATCATACTCATATTTTCTGATACTTATACGCATTCATACTTATTTTAATATCATACTCATACTACTCATATTCAAAGTTTGAAGTACTCATACTTAACAATACGCAAGATGTTGTTGATTTCGACTCTCCTTTACTCAACATTTACAAGAATCACAAAATAAGTATGATTTGCGTACGAACACTACAATACTCACTAGAAGGTTGTGTATTTGCTTTGCTTGCTGTCTTTGCCTTTCTTCTTTCTTTGTAAATACGACAACAACTAAAATTTTGATGAACGCATCGCGTCACTCGAATCATCTATGAGCATTATAAATATTTTTCTAAATATATGAATCTGAATGAGTAGGCGTATGAATCAAACATATTTCGATTGGTATGAGTTTGATGTCAACGTTGTACTCATACTCATTGCAACCTGTACTTATAAATCAATATTGGACTTAGTACGAAGATTATGTAGTTAAATTTCAATATTGTGACTCACTCATACTCAAAATTTCATGAGTACTTATGAGTAGCGAAAAAACGATTCATTGCTGATCTCTGGTCTGAACTTCATCATTTGATAAAGGAAAACTTTAATTATGTTAACGAATAGGTTGATGCTCTGAAGACGTGAACACAATACCTTATATCGGATACTTCATTAAGCGTTTCCTATCTTTGAATATAATTAAAACAAAGGGTGTGTGAGATATCAGCGAAGTATTTTATTCGCTTGAAAGACCTATTCATGCCAATATGTGTGGCAGGTGGAGTGAAATGTCAAATTTTCCATGACTCTGGCAAATAAATCAAAATGAATTTAAGGGATGACATGGGTTATGTTGGCTTTGAGGACGCACATGACTTCTTTGTGAGATAACCATGCACTCAATTCGCTCGTGCAGAATATCCTTTGTAACCTGAGCTGTGAAATGTCGTTGATGTTCAAATCTTCCAATTCAGTCCAAAAGTAATCGTCAACCCAAAGTATACGCCGTCGACAGTGACCAATGTCGTCCTTAAAGAAATATGATTCGATGACGCCGCCAGTCCAATAGTGAGTTTTTTTGGGATGCATGAGACACTGTTGTCTCTCATGTGGATTGATATTGTCTTAAATTCGACAATTTTGTTCTTCACGTTTCCATTCACACTGAAATGGGCCCCATCGCTGAAGATGATTTTTCGATGAAAATTGTTCTCAATTGCCAACTGCTCCAGAGCACATCCAGCGAATGCGCGTCATTGTCAGTAGTGGTTTACCTTCATTTCTGGGGTCTGTTGATTTTTATACGGATAAAGGCCCGAAGCAAGACGCAAAATTTGCCAAGATGGGGTAAACGGTAGGATTCTCCTGCACATTCTTATGTACTGCGGCGTTGGTAATGGTAGTTTTTGCGTTTCGTTAAAGCACGGGTTATGGTTGACTGTTTACCGAACTAATGCTCTGTAATTCATTTACAACATTGCGAATAGTCGTGTCGGTTAGACGATTATGGCTATTGTAAAATATGAGAAAAGGGTGTTGGAAGAGACAGGAGAATATTATGGGCTTACGACTCAATAAGTTTGTGACTTTCCGACCCTTAACTGAAAAGACACAAAAAACATCTTCTCATCTGATCGTATAGAACTTCGAGACCTAAAACGCAGGTTTCTTGGGTGATTCGGGCAGATTCTACACTTTCTTGGAACTATCGCATTTCTCCTAGAAAACGTTCTATTGCACCAGGACAATGCAAGGCTATGGTTTGCTATCTCAACAGTCCTATTCTTCAGATTTAGCCACGGAAAACTCCAACAGTGAGCTGTATGAGCTCCTCAACGACATAGACATTGTACAGCGTATTGCTAACCAGCGGCTGCGCTGGTTCGGCCATGTCTTTCGAATGGAGGAGGATGCTCCTGCGAGACGGGTATTTGATCCGGCGATCTGAGGAAGTCGGCGATGACGTATACTCTGTCTGACCTTGCTGAAGTGTACGTTGTTGATTTCATCTGTTCTATGGGATTTATTGTCAGAGCTTCCTGGGTTATTTACAGAACGACCTTGTTTTCGTTGGAAGGACCAAATCGAGGAAGCCCAGTCATCGATTGGTGTGACGAACTGGCGTAGGGCGTCAGAAGCATAGGCGGCTATGTTACGGCAGGCCGAAATCCGTTAATTGGGTTGTTAATGGCCAATTAAGTGAGAAAAGAAAGTAAATAAACTCTTTCTTATTTCCACACTCGAAGAAGAAAGTACAATAGTCCCTTACCTTAACGATTATATAGCCCGTACAAGAAAGAATGGATGGAGGAACAGCCAGGAGGATCAGTGCGATGCTGTTGCGCAGAGAGTTGAATTGAGTGGAAATTGTTTCATATCGTAACAGCCCGACATGGACAATCATGGACATCAGCAGTAACATTTGATCCTATAAACACAGCTTAGACGGATTATTAAGCACAAGGCTGGTTGAATTTTCAGGAATTTTTTCAAAAATATTTTTGAATATTTTTGTTAAATTATTTTAAATTTTATAACCAAAGTTTTCATTCGCAACAATTCTCTTTTTTCTATCCTTGAAAACTTCCTCAATTTTCTTTTTCAACTTTCCCTACGTGCATTTCGTGTGTATTTTTCTTTAATTCCGTTTCGTTGAAGAGTTTGTTTACACACGCTATCACCCAGGCATACGTCCTTAAAAGAAGAAACAAAGTGGACAGCATAAATCAAAATCCACTCTCACTGACAGTTTCTTCTAGGAAAACTCGTTGAAATACTAAGAACGCCTAGAAGTTTTCTTTTTTTCATTTTTTATTTCCTCTTCCTTTTTATCGTCTTAACTGTATTTCCGTATAATAGTGATGATGTGCGATGATTTTATTATTATTGCAGTTCTTCATGTAGTTGTTGTTGTTGTTTTATTCTCTTCATTTGTAAGATTTTTTTTGCGTTGGCTTATAAAGAATACAGAAACATAAAACCAACGACTACAGCCACCAAATCCACAAAACAAGTATGAGACGTAAAAAAGAAAAAAAGAAAAAAAAAAGAAGAAAAAAAGTAAAAAGGAAAAAGAAAACAGGCTATGTCTAGCAGTGAAGTGCGTGTTTTTTGTTCCTCCGTCTTTTATTGTAACGTTTTTTTACGCTATTCTACCATAGACATGTCGCATATATTATGTTTGTGCTGATATTTGTAACATATTACGAGACAATATTTCTTTTAAGACCTACTCCCCCTTTCTATTATTTCCTATAAGACCTGTTACGTATGATTTTTAGATTCAAGACTCGGAGAATTCCTCGACCCGCAGCAGACAATACTGATATTATACCACAGTCAAGTACTTAAAATATCTGTTTTATCTAAGCCAACCATACGATACTCCACGTGTGTTTATTGACCACCGGATAAGGATTTTCACGTCGAATTTGTGCATTGTCATAACGAATTTAATGGAAAATAGTATTGTTACGTTTTTACCTTCTAAAAACGTTTAAAATATGCCTTCGTAGATTGCAAATAAAATAAAAATAAATTTTTGTTTAGTTTTAATTAAAATTCCTTATTATTCGCACAATTCTGTGTGCCACTGTTCACAACTTGATGTAAACAACAACAATTGCTTTGGTTGTTATTCTTCTTTACACTCTTTTGCGTCAATAATAACAATTGTTAGACAGTTCTTTATACCGGGGATCTTCAAACACCGCGCGTCTTCACACAAGACTGACTGAATTTTTATTCACTCCGTTGCATGCTTTGTCTTGCCTTTTATATCGCAGGGAAAACAGGCTGATTAATGCTCTTGAAGGCAAATGACTTCGCCTTCGTGAAATCTTTAAAAATGTAAACATGTTGTTTACATTATTGTTGTTTGTGTATTTTGTTTACGTTTGTTCTTGCAGTGTTGTTACATTTTGTTTACTTGCTTATCCCTTTTTATTATACTGATGTTTTGTTGGTATGCTTTTGTTTACTTGTTTATCATATAAACAAGTTCATTGTTTTTGTTTTTGTAGCTTTTGTTTACAATTTAAGCAATGGATTATTAGACGTAAATCCCGGCTTCATATCCCAGGTCAGACATCAAAACGAAATGTAAAAAAAATATTTATTCGGTGACTTCCTCTCAGCAGATTTCTGGCAAAAACTCTGAGAGAAATTAAATTGTCATGAAAAGTTTCTCAAAAATCTGTCGTTCGGAGCCGACTTAAAACTGTAGGTCCCGCCGCTCATGTATAAAAAAAATTAACACACACAACATAAATGGTGTGAAAAACTAGGTCCATATTCCTGACTGAAGAACACCATTTCCATTTTCATAACAGTATTTACAGACGAATTGCTGCTTGAATCTGCTTTTATTAGGATAAACTGGGATAGTGCACCTAATAACCGAATTGTTTCTGTACTGCTCTGAGCAATGCGTCGGCCATTATACCACGAACGGATGTACTCTACAAACAAAACAGTGCGTCGTAAAAATATGCGATTTTAGGGTACAAGTCGCTTCATTTTTGGTTACCGTTGGTTTAATGTAAGCGTGTGAGAAGCCTCAAATATATGTTCAGGCACCCACCAATATATCAGCGTTGGATTCCATTCTCGGTCGTGTATTAACAAATGAAAATAGTAGAGAGCTCCGATAGAGTTTGAAATGGAACAGAAATCTGCGGTAAGCCAGAACTGTAGAGCCTGCGAAGAGTGCCATTTAAACAAACACATATACACCTAATTCTGTTTTTACACGGTCTTTTTTTACACGATTTTGATATAACACGGTTTGAAAATAAAATATTTTTAATTTTTTTTAAACGAGTTTATTCCATTTAGCACGATTTAAAATTTTTTGTGATATAATTTTTTTGTCAAATTTAATTTTTGCAAAGTATGTTCATATCACAAATTTAAGAGAATTCCCTTTTTGCGCGTACAAGCAAATTTACTAGTCAAAGCAAATGTAAATGGCACAAATTTAGGGGAATTCCCTTTTTGCGCATACAAGCACAAAGGTCAGAGCAATTGAAATGTATTAATATTTTGTGTTTGGTAAAGAAATTTGTTTTTCTATCGTTACATTAAATTTAACGCATTAAGATATAAGGTAAGCCAAAAAATATTTTATATTTATTAAGTTATTTATATTTTTAATTTTGTTAAATATTTTATGAATCCCTAAAAGAAAATGTCAAATACAAAACTTTTAAAAAAATCCTTGTTTTTCACTAATTTTAATAGGTTTTAGAGATTAGGAACCAATCACCTATTTTTGCATACGATCAGTGTCTTTTTTTACACGGTTTTTTTTTACACGGTTTTTTCTGGAACCAATCTACCGTGTAAAAACAGAATTAGGTGTACTACGATTCTTATGTGTCAACATCGAAAAATGCCAACTCAATTTGGGAAACTTACGATTACGTTGATATTAAATGTAAACAAATGTGTCTCGAATCACCAATTTGGCTTCAGAAGGAACTGCCATACAAACCCACAGATTGGTACAAACATTAAGAAAAGCTTTCGAGTAAAACAGCACTCGTAGGCTGTATTTATCTATTTTTCCTAAGTATTCAATAAATTTTCAGACAAACGTCTAATACTTCAATCGAAGCACAACTTACCTGTTAATATGGCGGAAGTATTGGAAAGTCACCTAATCGAACGAAAGTTGGTAATGAGAAAAGTTGAGTGCTGTGAGAATGCTCCCTAGCCGACTGCAGTCGATGTGATACAATGTGGCATTTTTCGATATTTTCTGTAGAATTTCATTTTGATAGAATTTCAACTTCAGAAAAAATTCAAAGAACCTACAACAAGGTACGCATGAATACGGAAGCAGCTTTGCATATCAGAAACTTGAACGTATGCAGAGATTTTAAAATGCCAATGATTAAAACTGATTTTAGAAAGTGCTCAGGAAGATACTTTAGCACATTGAACACATGATCCCCATAGCTTTCGTATACAAACATCGGGTTGTCTATTGAGTGATTTTAAGACAACTGGTGTGGCAAAAGTCCTTCATGTAAAGTGTCATTAATTTGATAAAAACTTTGGCATTAACAAACATGGATCGTTTAACAACCGAGAAATAAGCTTAAAGAGTTCAAAAATAAAAACAGAAGTGTTGATTCAAACGTTGGAACATCACAGTTTAAGGAATTCTAAAGATTATAAAGAAATTTGTAGAAAATAGAGGCTTTATAGCTGCAGTCAACGCAGTGCATCATAAGCAATTTACACACTGCCGAAGATGTCAATTCTGTTGGAGAAAGTTTTGCGTATAATCTGATTGTGTCAACTTCACGGTATTGGTACTATGAAATCAGAGCGTGATTTCCATATGCAAACCGTTTTTTTTTTACATTACAACCGATTTGGCATTTGTATTACAATGATGTTTTGACAATGTCCATTGTCTCTTACGAGTAAAAGTTGTCGAAGACTAACTCAAAAGAATCGACTGCAGCAGTGAAATTAGAGGCAATCATGACATTGCATTTCACACATGCATACTTTGTCAAAGCAAGGTTCAAGCATGTCTGTTTTGCTTACT
Organism: Sarcophaga variegata; assembly: GCA_932273835.1. Classification (NCBI taxonomy): domain Eukaryota; kingdom Metazoa; phylum Arthropoda; class Insecta; order Diptera; family Sarcophagidae; genus Sarcophaga; species Sarcophaga variegata. The sequence goes on from OW026359.1 coordinate 41,155,339, forward strand.
AAAGGGTCCGCCAAATAATTTTTTTTTTGAAAATACTTTAAAAAAACTACTGAATATTTTCTCAAATATCTTTTTTTATTTGAAAGTACAATCCTTCCGGTTAATAATGGAAAATAATTTCATTCAAATGGCTGCCTCGGCTGACCATGCAGTAGCTTACACCAGAATATGCCGATTTTGGCAAAAAATCATCTTTTCAGATGAAGCTCATTTTGATCTTGACGGGTTTGTAAACAAGCAAAAACCCGCACGCATACATTGAAAAGCGGACGCACCCAAAACGAGTCACTGTTTGATGCGGATTTTGGTCCAGAGGCATAATTGGGCCATTTATCTTCGAAAATGAGCAAGGAGTGGCCGTTACAGTCAATGGCGATCGTTATCGGGCCATGTTGAACGAATTTTTGAATTTGAAATTGAAGAGGAAGATATTGGCAACATTTGGTTTCAACAGGACGGCACTACGTGCCACACAGCCGAACCCACACTCGATGTTTTGCGCCCTGTTTTTGAAGATCGCATTATCAGCCGCAGAGCTGATGTCGTTGGGCCACCTCGGAGCTGCGATTTGACACCGTTGGACTATTATTTGTGGGGTGCCGTCAAAGATAAGTGTTACGCCGACAAGCCAGAGACAATTGACGATTTAAAGGACAATATTCGTAAAGCCATTGGTGAAATACAGCTGCACACAATCAATAATGTACTTAAAAATTGGACCGATCGTGTAGGCCAGCCGAGGCAGCCATTTGAATGAAATTATTTTCCATTATTAACCGGAAGGATTGTACTTTCAAATAAAAAAAGAAATTTGAGAAAATATTCAGTAGTTTTTTTTAAAGTATTTTCAAAAAAAAAAGTTATTTGGCGGACCCTTTACTTTACTTAATTGATCATTACAATCCTTTAGTCAGGATTCCAACCTAGCTTCTTACACTACCCGTGTTGTAAGTATTAATTCTAACCGTGAGTTGCTGGCTCGGAACGGCGAACTTGAGATGCTCTATAAAGCAATTTTTCGATTTATTCTGCTGAGAGGATGTTGCCGGTAGGAACAGTTTTGCAGATTTCGTTCTGTTTGTTAAGTCTAAAGCTGGAGCTTGAATCGAGCTCCCATCTAATAAGCCGCCGTACTAACTATTAAACCGTGGCAGATACTAGACTTCATCGCAATTTCCATACTACCGGAAATATCAATTCTGTTGGAGAAAGCCCATGTCGTTTTCAGTATTTGTGTCCACCACTAAGATTGGATAAAGTCGTCGTGGTCTAGCAGATGGTGTATTTGCTTATTAGACGTGAGGTTTCGGTTTAAATCCCAGGTCAGGTATTTCCAACTAAACGAAATATGACAAAATATTTCTGCGGCAACTTCCTCCCGGCAGATTTCTAGCAAAAAAATTTCTCAAAAAACTGTCGTTCGGAGGCGACTTTAAACTGTAGGTCCTGCTACACATGTATAAAATTAATACACACAACACCAGTGGTGTGAGAAACTAGGTCGTAATCCTGATTAAATGGGTTGTAATGACCAAGTATGTATGTACTAACATTGGGTGCTAGCGTAATAGTCCCTTAGTGCCAATTAACTTCATTTCTTATTCGGTTGTTAGGCTAACAAGCAAAATTGTCTCATATAGTGGGCGTAGAACCTAGAAGTGATTGTGGAAAAGCCATTGAATTTGGCAAGAGCGCCTAGAGATGTCATTGCATAGTTTTATTGGAGTCATTTCTTTTTTACTTAATTAGTCATTATAACTGCTTAGTCAGGATTACAACCTAACTTTCCACACCGCTTACATTGTCTGTGTGATAATTTTATCGAAACTACAGATTCGCAAAACTAATCATTGTGAAGCATTAAAGACCAACATATTTTATTCTATTTTAAGAGGACGGTAAAGGGATTTTTCAAACGAAATTTTTTTCAACGACTAATTTCTTATTCGCTTGTTAGGATAACAAGCAAAATTGTCTCATATAGTGGAGATAGAATCTAAAAGTGATTGGGGAAAAGCCATTGAATTTGAATTTGAAAGACCGTTTGCTAGGTGCACAATATGGCCTAGAGATGTCATTTGGTAGTTTTTTTGGAGTCATCTCTGTTCTACTTAATTGGTTATTATAACTCCTTGGTCAGGATTACAACCTAACTTTTCACACCATTGTGAAGCATAAAACACCAGCATATTTTATTCTATTTTAAGAGGGCCGTATAGGGTGCCATATACAGTTTGGTTTGACTGTCTGTGACTCTCATGCTCATGATGTTTTTATTTGTTTTGTTGCGCCAAAAGAGCAACAAAACAAAATAAACATGGCCATTAACATGGGGGAATTCCAACGGTTTTTTGGATTTTGTTTTGTTTTTTTGATTTTATTTTCTAAACGTATAAAAATAATATTTTTTTTCTTTTTCGCTTTATTTAGTCATGATATTTGATGTTATTTTTTCTAAACTCAAGTTACCGTTTTTTTCGCAGGGTTTTATTATAAAAAAAAGGAGAAAAAAGTTGTGGTGTAATCGTAGGTCATGTTCAGGTTCATAACCATGTTTGCATTTTAGTTTTATTCTTGTTGTTGTATTTTTTTTTTATTTTTTTATTTGATTTTGTCTGGTTTTAGCTGAAATTGGTTTGAATTGATTTTATTAGAGAAATTTGAGGACTTTTTTTCAATATTTTTTGCTATTTTTTGTTGGTTTTGTCTTTTTTTGGCTGAAAGTAAATGAATTTTAACCCAAATTCTATTCATGAGCGAATTTGAAAAAACAACAACAACAACAAAAAACATTCACAATATTTTTTTATTGGGTTAAAATTTATAAATTTATTTAGTATTTTTACGGCATTTTTCGTGTTTATTTTTTCAATACTTTTTTTCTTTTTTTTTTTTGGAGTTTCTGCCACAAATTGTTTAGAGTAATAAAATTGATCGCCTTTTTTATTTATTAGCGTTGGTGTTGCAAAGTTGAGCGGCTTAATGAATTTTAAGGTGTTTAGAAAAACATTTTTTATGGTTTTAAAAGTAGATTTCGTGTGATATATTTTATTATTCATACGATTGCGATTGACACCTTAGAAAAGGGGGGAAAAAGGAAGTATAACAAAAGCAAGTTACAAACTCAGCGCTTAATTGTGGTTGAAACATCATCATTCGATGTTAATAAATACGATGTTCTTCAATGGATTCAATTTTGGTAAAAAGAGAGAAAATTCTTAGTTTTTCAAAAAATTAGTTTCTCGTTTTTATCTCTATTAGTTTAAAAATATTAGGGGGTTCTCTTAAATATCTGCAGTTATTTTTAAAAAATAAAATAAAAATAAATTAAAAAAGACAGCAATGATGGTGGAATATAATTGTATTGTTTATATACTGGAGACAACGACGTACATACGTATTTGGCCATTACAACCTTTCAGTCAGGATTACGACTTATCTTCTCATATCACTGATATGTGTGTGAATTTTTATCGATATAAGTGGCGGGACCTACAGTTTAAAGTCGACTCTGAAGGACAGATTTTTTGAGAAACTTTTCACGGCGAGTTTATTTACTCTCAGAGTTTTTGCTAGAAATCAGCTGAGAATAAGTAGCCAAAAAAATAAAATTAGCGTACACAACATGGATGGTGTGAGACGCTAGGTTATAATCCTGACTAAAGGGTTTTAATGACAGCATTCACTATGTGTCAGTAAGTGTATTCTTCTTTATGTGGCATGTACTTGCAACTTGAGGGCGATTCTACATTTGATTGCTTTATGACCAAGAAAGTTCGTTTTCCATTTTTTTCCATACTTTCTTTTCTAAGATGAGAAATAATAACCGAACTTAGAACTCGTACATCGTCTAAGAACCCGAGCAATTCAAATATTAAAGCCGGAAAAGGCGAAAGAAATTTTTAATATAGTTTTCGAATTTTAAAAGACTCCAATCTTCTCTATAAAATTTCTTCAGGACCTCCTCCCCTTAGAAAGCATAGTATCAACAACGAACATCATAGACAAATGAGGTAGTGCCACTCTATCACTACAACCAACAACAGACAAACTAGGATCTGCTAAAGTGAAATAATCACCTGCTTAGCTAGAAAGACATTATTAATGAAGTCGATTATACATAATACATACATACATAATTGATGATTACAACCCATTTAGTCAGGAATACGACTTTGTTTTTTTCAAACCAATTATGTTGTGTGCGTAAATTTTTATGCATGAGTGGCAGAACCTAATATTTAAAATCGACTCCGAACGACAGATTTTTAGAGAAACTTTTCATGGCAATTTTATATACTCAGAATTTTCGCCAGAAATCTGCAGAGGAGAAGTCGCCGGAGAAATATTTTGTTATATTTCGTTCAGTTGGAGATGCGTGACCTGGGGTTTGAACCGAGGACTTATGTCTAATAAGCCAACACACTACCTACTAGACTACGGCGACTTCACGGAGCCGATTATAGAAGCCCAAACTCTTCTATTTATCTTTTCAAAATATTTTTAATTAATTAAAATTTTCTATTTTCATTAACTTCAAATAAAAATTTGTTTCTATCTTTTCAATTACAGGCCAAAATGAATGATCATCACAATAACTTGCAAAAAGGTAAGAGTCAGTTTTTACTCAATTCAAATTAAAATATTTTCATATCTATTCAGAGTGTTATTGTAAGTATTGTTTAGAAGCCGCACTTAAAAATTTAAAGGCTTTATGGTACACACCACAACAATAAGAGATAAGAAATCTTTAAGATTTTTAACGGTCACATGACAGACAAAAAAAAACTCCAACTTAACTTGTAAATGTGCACGGATCGCTAACTATCAAGGAATGTGTGTATTTAGTTGTTAATAAAATTATTTTTTTTTCTTATTTTTTTGGTTCTGTTACTGTTACTGTTACCCGGCATTGTGCTTAACACTGATACCATCTCCTTCATTTTTTTGTTTTTTTTTTTGAACAACAACTTGAACGTAACAATTACAACAACGTTGACGTTCGTTCGTTCCTCTCTTTTAGTTTAATTTTTTTGCGGTTTTTTTAGTTTTCTGTTGTGCGATAAAATCTTTTAAAGAAAAATCTTCAAACTGATGTTAACAAGCCAAAAAACAAGATACTGAACTGAACCAGATGCAGAGTTAAACAATTCTTTTATGCAACATCAGGGAGGTCCATCATTATATAGAGTTTGTCATTGCAATGCATGTGAGTGTGTGTACTGCTACAGAATGAAAATATTTAATCGAACGATTGTCGTTTGCATTTTCTTAAAATTTTCTTTCGCTATTTTGCGTGCTTTATTGGCTGGGAATCTTATGGTTATGCAGTGCACAGACCAACAATGCTTTACGGCTGCTTGCTAATGCCGTCGTTTGTATCATGTCGTTTAATTTAGTTGAACCACGGCATTCATAAGGCATTCCACAGTTTAATAGAATATTTTGTTTATCGCTCACATACTCAAGGATTACCAGTAACCTGTAAAGAGAGGTCAAATGTTAATATTAAAAACACCAACGTATGACAATGGCGATAATAAAAAATAAAAATTAATTTCATTCCGATATGGTCAGTTGAGATAAAGCATAGAAGAGCTTTCAGGTTAAATAAAGAAATCCTTTTCAATAAATACCCTTATTAGCTTAATAGGTGATAAGGATTTATTGTGAGTGTAATAATATCGAATTATTTTACACAACTTGAACGGCCATCTAGCGGTTTAAACTTAAACCATCGGTTATTACGAATCTGGCAATACTTATGTCATTCTATTCCGTCATAAAATTCAGTTTATTATCTCCACTGAACCTAACGAACCGATGTACGCTTGAGAAAAGTTGGAATCTATTGGAAATTTATTTCCAAAACAAAGATAATTGGTCGGAAATTGCACGAAAATGTCAAACAAAATTTGGTCGCAGAGAACGGCCAACAGTGCCCAGTATATGCAAGTTTATTGCGAAAGTTCGTCAAACTGGTTTCTTTGTTAATGCGCCAAGACGTGAGCGTGGTCCTACAAGGCGTACACCCAAAAATATCGAAGCAATGGCTGAGAGTATGCCTAAAAATTTATCAACATCAACTCGTCATCGTTCTCCAGAATTCAACAGAATTCTCGGTATGACGCCGTAGTCTAGTAGGTAGTGTGTTGGCTTATTAGACATAAGGCCACGGTTCAAACCCCAGGTCAGATATCAAAACGATAATATAAAAAATAAAATATTTCTTCGGCGACTTCCTCTTAGCAGATTTCTGGCAGAAACTCTGAGAGTAAATAAAATTGCCATGAAAAGTTTCTCAAAAATTTGTCATTCGGAGTCGACTTCAAACTGTAAGTCCCGCCATTCATGTATAAAATTAACACAAACAACACAAGCGGTGTAAAAAACTAGGTCCATAATCCAGACTGAAGGGTTGTAATGACCAATTATGTATGTCCTGTATGTGATCCCGGTCTTCCAAAGTTCAATTGGCTTCGTTTTTTTGGATGAAGTTCATTGTCATAATGGTGGGTACGTTAATAAGCAAAATTGCCATATTTGGGGCTCAGAAAACCCACACGGGGTCAGAAGCCAATGCATCCATTGCGAGTGACTGTTTGGTGTGGTTAATGGAATGGGGACATTATTGGCCCATATTTCTTTGAAAATGAGGACGGCACAACCATTACAATCAATGAAGATACCTATCGCTCCATGATAACCTTTTTTTGTACCCGCTCTTCATGGTATTGATGTGAACGATGTTTGGTTTCTCAACAGAATGGTGCAACTTGATACACATCTCATGCCACAATCGATTTATTTATAATTAGCAGAAATTGTGATCTCAGTTGGCCGCCAAGAAGCTTCGATTTGACATCCTTGACCTATTTTCTGTGGGTCGCCTATAAAGAAAAGTGTTACGCCGACAAACCAGAGACAAAAAGACATTTGAAGGCCAACATTCGTGATGCCATTGCCGAGATACGACCCCATATACTCGAAAAAGTGCACGAAAATTCGTCCGATCGAATGAGGTACTGTGAGGCCAGCTGCGGCAGCCATATGAATGAAATATATTCCGTTTCTGATTTGGAACAATTGTACTTCACAACAAAAAAATAAAAAAATAAGTATATAAGTTTAGCAAAATTTCAAACCGTTTTTATTTTATTGCATTTTCAAATTTAAACTTTTAAATGGCCTAGCCTTTACAAGACCAAAGGCAGAAGCCTTGTTAAAATGAATTCTTTTTTTATTACAATTGGGTAGGCAATGTGATGGTATTTATTTTTTAAATATGATTTCCCCACGGCTGTCCATTCGTCTGTACGGCGTCAATGGTAACTTAACTCACAATGCTTTAAGAGCTGCTGGTTTGTTGGCATATACCCTTCACTTAAAACAGCCCCTTAATTAGCCAGTGAACAGAACAACTTCTTGATAGAAGTTTATCTTCAAATTGATTTGGCAATGAATCGATTCTTAAGCAGACTTCTACTGCTTGTTGGAATCAAATGTTGTTAATGTTAAGCTGATTAATTTTTTTAAACAAAATCTCTGTCAGCATGATTATTCATCGAGCTTCATGAATAATAAGCGTGCATCCAGTGTCAAAAGCGCACCAAACAAACAATTTTAATGGATGTAATAATAAACGGCTAGAGAATTGTGTTCAATTCAAGTACAACAGTTCAGCTTATTGACAGCAATATACTAACAAAGTTCTTAGATAAAAATGCTCTTATTCGGTCGCTTTGAAATGAGTTCAATTAGCAGAAATACAATGCAAACGATTGCTGTTTTTCGCCTATTTGTGTTTCAGTTATATATGTGATAAGCTAAGATTTCCACAATATGGACCCGTGATACTGGCATTATGTGACTTATCACGATTTGACAAACCTTTTTGAACAGAAATGTCAACACAGTTTTATATTCTCTCTTAGTTTTTCAGCATTAATGAACTCGGAGATCTGTCCGCTCATGTAGTAGCGGACATGTTTGTAGTTATAACAACATAGGAAAGATTTCACAATTAACTGAAAGTACTCCGCCATCATCAGCGATGTAACCATAATCCGGAATAACTAACCTCATCTGGATACAAATAACTTCATAACACAACTGATATAAGGAAGAGAATTTATAAGAAATTAAAAATTACTATGACGCACGCATAGATTTGTATTTAAAAAATGTTTATAAGAACAATACTTTACCTTTTTGGAACATAGTCACCTGTTTCGCTTTTCAGAGTTTTAATCGCAACGTAGATACAAACTCTTATCTACCTGTTCCACCGATACTCTATTCATTTTCGGGTTAGAAACTTAATTTGTGGGCACTAATAGTCTAAATGCTGCTTCTGCTACAAAAAATATTAAACTTTAATACGCGTAAGTTATGTTGTTGGTTTAACGGACGCAAGCAGCTCGAACAAAACGAAATATGAAAAAATATTTCTTCGGTGACTTCCTCTCAGCAGTCTTCTGGCAAAAACTCAGAGAGTTAATAAAATTGCCATGAAAATTTTGTCAAAAATCTATCATTCGGAATCGATATTAAACTATTGAACCCAACATACATATATAATTGGTCATTACAATCCTTCAGTCAGGACTGGGACCTAGCTTCTCACATCACTTATGCTGTGTGTGTTAATTTTATACATGAATGGTGGGACCTACAGTTTAAAGTCGACTCCAAACGATAGATTTTTTGAGAAACTTTTCATGGTAATATTATTTACTTTCAGAGTTTTTGCCAGAAATCTGCTGAGAGGAAGTCGCCGAAGAAATATTTTTCTTTAATATTTCGTTTTGATGTCTGACCTGTGGTTTGAAATCTGGCCTTACGTCTAATAAGCCAATACACTGCCCACTAGACTACGGCAACAATCCGATCGTATTACGGTTTAATACACATTAAAGTCTGTTGGTGAAATTGGACCATTTTTCTTAGAATGTACAGCCGAGGGTCCGTTCGCCGTTAACGGATTAATTTTATGGTTATAGGTTCACAACATCTTCTTTTTACCAATTAATGATGATACGGATACTGTGGTAATGATATTTTAAGCAGATAGTGGGACACACAGGCCACCAAACAAGCAATTTCTAAATTTTTAAGAAGGCGAACTTCATGATACTTAATGAAATGGAGTTATCCGGCTTGAAGCTTTACTTCTTAAGCAAGAAATGTTCTTTAAGAAACGTGTTATAATAAACTTCTATTATGAGTTGTTACCCAGGTGCATAGAAAGAAATGAAGTTAACACTACAACGTCTAAACATATTTGACGGCAAAAAAAGAATGATTTTCTTAAATTTTTATTTCTCCTCCACCAAGCAGTAGAAAAATGCACACAAATTGAGATTCCATTTGATAGAGGCAACACAACAAAGGAGCACAATGATTGCGGGCACATTCCAGCTGTCAATCAGAGACCGTTTGTTAAACCATAACTACGACTATAATTTTAGTCGCTTTAATTAAAACACCAACATGAGAAGAAAAATTATTTTCCGTTTGCTCTACACGTACTCTAAGACGTGTCAGCTTTTGAGTAATTTTTCTTCGTTTTTTTTTTTTTTTTTAATGTTGAGTACAAAAGTTGCAGCCAATATCACCGCCACCGCCACCGCCACCACCACCATTGCTGCCAGCAGTTGTTGTTTTCAATATAAAGAAACCGACAATTGCAAAATCCTTATAAAGGCAGTCGGCCGAACATAAAGACAATCGTATGCGAGTGTGTTGTATTTGAAAATTGTTACACAAACCATAGATGGGTGCTCAATAGGTGGCGCCACCATTTATCTCGATCCATGCAATCTAAACGTTTATATTGCCAACCCAACTAACTAATTCAGCCAATATTTCTGACACACTTTATGAGCGACTCTTAAGCAATTGCCTTCAACATAAGGTAACTCGAAAATGATTTTGTTTTGTTTGTAGCCATGATTTATGTACATGCATATGTATTTATAAGCGTTGTTAGTTAAGCTTCAGCTTCTTTAGAGCAGAACTTAACAAGAAGCAACAACAACATCATTATTAATTGTTACAATAGCAACAACAACAAAAAAACAACATGTTTTCATTTGATTTACTTTCAGGTCATTTTATTGACGACAATCGTTTGGACCATCATGCTGTAACGCCACAAGGTAAGTTTTGAATCTAAGCAATACCCAGAATCACATTACAACTCCCAGCTCAACTGTATTCATTCACATACATATGTACACACCATACATACATAAATACAGACCATATCACAGAAAGTGATGGTGGCAGTTGCTAAATGATGACTGGCAATAATTCGAAATATGCTGGAGTATCATAAAGTATTTCAGTTTCAGTCATTTCTAACATCATTATTTCCTACCTGACCATTCTATTGGCCATGTTTTCACTTTAGTTCGTACAGTGTGCAGAGTTGAGCTGTTTGTGAGTTTGCCATATAAGGCTGGTAAAAATAAATGTGAAACACGTTACACTGTGTCAGCTTCTGATCTGCTGCATTGATTTCGTTTAATGGCAATTGCTTTATATTTCATTTGATTTGTCTTTTAAGGTGGCAGTGTCTTGGGCTCTGCAGGTGCTGGTCATCATGGCAATCATGTTGGTCATCATGGTTCAGCTTCGGCAGCCGCTTTGCTTGTTGTTCCTCAGCCCATTAATGCAACAAAAATTGGCTCATCATTGGGTGGTTCTGGCGGCGGCGGCGGTGGTGGTGGCACCACTGGCCGTAAATATCAGTGCAAAATGTGTCCTCAGGTAAGTGATACTTCGTCATGCTACGCAATATTTATGTTTTCGGTAACATTTCTTAAGAAAATTATTTTAATTCTTCAGCAATTTATATTGAAATAACATTTCATTTAAATAATCCTCGTGCTTCTTAAAAAATTTAAAAAATATTTCCAATAGAAATTTAGGAAGGAAACAGATCTTTTGTGATATACTTTACGAGTCCATTATATACGTGTATGCGTGGTGATACAAAAGCCTTAAGGAATAGGTCCTTTGATGGGATCTCTTCTTCGACATTCAAGAGGCTATCGTTATCCACTTATGTTAGTCCTTTCACCTTGAATCCTGAGTTTAGAATGAATCCCATGAGGCATCCACATGGCATCATCGGTACCATAACGCTTTGAGAAAGACATTGGCCAGACCCTCACTGTCAACAGCGAGTACTATAAGTCAATGATTGCCAACTTCTTTTGGCCTTAAACGTGCCACAAAGTGCTTCACGGCGCATGTCTAATTGAATATTATGCATGAGCGATTTCAAGGCATGGTCAGCTCATTTGGAAGTGCTAGGAACTTAATCCATTTATACATTTTCTTGTATGGTTTCCTTAATTCCACGATGTATGCGAATAAGTAACAAACAACAGCGGTCCTCAAAGCCAATATAACATAACATTCCTCATATTTATCGTAAGTTTTGGAAATGCAAAATTGGACCTTATAGAAGCGCTCTAGCCAGAGTAGCCATGGCGAACAATTATACGATATTATATTCCACGCATAATGGCATCAATAGGCCTTTCAAACGAATACAATGTTTTAATGATGTCTCACACAGACTTGGTTTATTTAAATTTCAAGATAGGAAGCGTTTAATGAAGGACCCTATACACATATGTATAAATATATATATATACAGTTTCACACGCGAGTCATTGTAGATGAATCGTTAGCTTATCCGTGAAAACAATTTTTTGTTGTAAAGGGTGATTTTTTAAGAGCTATAGGAAAATTTTTCAAAAAAAAAAAAAAAAAAATTCAGAAAAATGCATGAAATCTTTATTTGAATCGATAGTACGGTCCATATAATCTAATGTTTGAAGATTATTTCATGCAAATGTTGACCGCGACTGCGCCTCAAATGGTCCATCCGCTTAGTCTAATTTTGGCATACTCTTTCCAACATTTCGGCCGGTATCTCACGAATAAATGCTTCAATGTTGTCTTCCAATGCGTCAATTGAAGTGGGCTTGTCTGTATAGACATGAGCTTTAACATAGCCCCACAAAAATAGTCTTAAGGCGTTAAATCGCACGATCTCGGCGGCCAATTGACCGGTCCCGAACGTGAAATAAAATGTTCACCGAACTCGCCTCTCAATAAGTCCTTTGTTACGCATGCTGTGTGGCATGTGGCACCGTCTTGTTGAAACCACATGTCATGCAAGTCAAGCTCTTGCATTTTGGGCAAAAAATGTTGGATATCATCTGACGGTAGCGCTCACCATTCACAGTTACGTTACGATTCGCAGCATCTTTGAAGAAGTACGGTCCAATGATGCCACCAGCCCATAAACCACACCAAACTGTGACTTTTTCTGGATGCATTGGTAGCTTTTGCAATGCTTCTGGCTGATCTTCACTCCAAAATCGACAATTCTGCTTATTTACGTATCCATTGAGCCAAAAATGAGCTTAGTCGCTGAACACAATTTTTCTATAAAGAAGTGGATCTTCGGCCAACTTTCCAAGAGCCCATTCACCAAAAATTCTGCGTTGCAGTAGGTCGTTCGGCTTCAATTCTTGCACCAGCTGTATTTTGAAAGGCTTCACACCAAAATCCTTCCGCAAAATTTTCTACGTTCTTGAGTAAGAGACCCAATTGCTGCGAACGGCGACGAATCGATAATTGATGATCATCATTAACACTGGCCGATACAGCTGCGATATTTTCTTCAGTTCGCACTCTACGTAAGCGTGTTGGTGGTTTAATGTCCAACAATGTAAACTTGGTGCGAAATTTAGTCACAATAGCCCGAATAGCCGCTTCAGTGGGTCGATTAAACTGACCATAAAATGGAAGAAGCGCCCGATGAACTTTCTTGACAGAGCACGCATTTTGATAATAAAATTCAATGATTTTCAAGCGTTGTTCGTTTGTAAGACGATTCATGGTTAAATTATAGACCAAACTGAAGATGTTTGACAATGAAACAAAACACGAAACGTGCGTGAGCTGTTTAAACCAGTGTTGCCAAAAAGATAATATTTAAAAAATCACCCTTTAGTAGACAATTTACCTCTAAAATCAGTGATCTACCACAGCTGCCTAAAGGGTTGTTTTATCGTTATGGTCTATGCCCATGCCATTTAAAAGGCCACCGATACATACATACATAATTGGTCATTGCAAGCCTTTACAATGGATTACAATGTAGCTTCTCACACCACTTATGTTGTGTGTGTTTATTTTATCTATAATGGGGGGACCTACAGTTTAAAGTCGACTCCGAACGACAGATTTTTTTTAAAAACTTTTCATGGCAATTTTATTTTCTATCAGAGTTTTTGCCAGAAATCTTTATATTTCGTTTTGATTTCTGGCCTGGGCTTTGAACCGAGGCCTCACGTCTAATTAGTCAAATACCTACTAGACTGCGGCGACTTCAAAAGATCACCCATTCACCTTTCTTCATCTCATAAGAAAACCAAGAAACAAATTTCTTGTAAATTTCTTCTTTTAGACAAATTGAAGATGTCTTGAAGACAAATTGAAAGGATGACTTTTTATAGTAGGGGCAGCATTTAGTGCAGGGAGATTATTACTCAAATTAGAAAGTGAGTTTCGTTTCGACAAAGAAATTTTTACTTTAGCATAGCACTGGCTTAATTCTTAATCGTTATGGCCCAACAAATTGAAAGAATTTCAAGTCATAGATTGGTCAGCACGTTCCGCAGATATCAGTATTTATACTTGTTTTTCAGAGTAATTTTGCTTAGGCTTGTTTTCGTCAGAAGTCGCTATTTTAATAAAATGAAATACTAGCAAAAAATTTGAAAGCGAAAAAGTAAACGTGATCAAATTAAAATACTTACACTGAGCACAAAAGTGAGTAAACACCACAGAAATAATTAATTTTCTTAGGATAGCAAGAAAAGTAAATGAGAATAGCCGAATAAATTTCCAAAAATAAAAACGTTTATTTATTACTTATAAAATTGTAAAACAAGAACAACAATTCATGATAAAGGAACTTTTTTATACTCAAGAACAAAACTGTTTTATACTTAAGAACAAAAGTGTTGACTCACTTACGGCGCTCACTGTATGTATTGTTGTTTCCTAAACAAGGAAATAAATAAATTAATCTTTTAGTTATGAAACACTGTATATAATTAATTATTGAAAAAAAATTCACAACAATAAAGTGCATAAATATAGTATTTCCTAAATAAATCTTCAAAAGAAACCTCTTCGATTAAAGTAATCTTGAATGTAGATCTATCTAAAAAATAAAAGTGACCTTATTAATGTGGGACGCACTGTATTCATATACTGGGCTGTGTAATTTGAACTCTTCAAGACTTGCAGGGAATCATTCAAAGCCACTAACATAATTGAAAAAACCCATGAGTGAAAGCCATGTCATTTTCAAAACTTCCAACAGGAGACATTTTAGAGACATACAGCAACATATGCGTGTCCATCACATTCATAAAATTGATTTTTTTCTAATGAATCTAATATGAATTTTTAGTATTCCTGAAATAAAATACTGAAGGCTATTGTGTTACATTAGACATTTAACGACTGTAGCGTTACAACTGACATTCTAATTTAATGGATTGGTAGTTTATCTTTAATTCTATAAAATTACATACATACATACATAATTGGTCATTACAATCCTTTAGTCAGGATTACGATCTAGCTTCCCGTATCACTTATGTTGTATGTGTTAACTGTATCCATGGCTGGCGGGACCTACAGTTTAAAGTCGACTCCGAACGACAGATTTTTTTAAGAAATTTTTCATGGCAATTTTATTTACCCTCAGAGTTTTTGCCAGAAATCTGCTGAGAGGAAGTCCCTGAAGAAATATTTTTTTCCGACCTGGGGTTTGAACCGAAACCTCACGTCTAATTAGCCAACACACTGCATACTAGACCACGGCGTCTTCATTTGGGAAAACATTTATTTTGAATGCTACATGCCAAAACTCTAATCCTATAAGTCAATTACTTATTCATTATCATTCTGTTGCACTATTTCCTATCCTGAATAACGGGCTTCCATCGAACTCTGTTGTGAGCCTTTAGTTTTCATTTGCGTCTATGACGGAGATAACCTTAAGGGTATACTGCAATGACGCCTTTGCAATCTCGTCGATGTTTCTCAATGTGTTTCTTATTCATGCAACTTTTTTCTCAGGATATTATATGAGATTCTTATTAGAAATGCTGAATTTTGAATCAATTAAAGCATTGCATTTCCAGCAATAATAAATCGAGTTTGTCTTATATTCAGCAACAATGAAACAAACCTACACACACCCATTTCATTTCAAATCAGGCACAATCCTTTAAAGCTTTTAATACATGTGTGAACCTCTTCTAAAGTACACGATTGTATGTGTCCGGACGACAGACTCATAAGCAAATTTTTGATTACAAAGCAAATGAACACCCTACAAAATGGACGAAATTATAGAAAACTATGCCTACATACAAATGCACATACGTATGTGCATACATACATACATATGTATAGTGTATATGTATACTATACATACATACATTCGTAAATACATATCTCATACTGATAAATACATTAAATGGAGTAAAATTACACCAATACGATACGTTGCAACTACACTAACAAAAATTCTCAACCACTACTTGGTTTTTCTTTTTGTTTTGTTTTAAAATTTCTACAAACAAATGCATACATACATGCACACATAGATGGTCTTGTTATACACTGATCCATACATACATTCATATATTCATACATACATATATTGACAATATCGTAAATATACTAAATATATATATATATCTGTATGTATCTATGTGTATGCGTATGCATGCATGTATACATACATTTGCATGAGAAAGTTTTGTGTGTTCACATTTAAGGTACATAGATGAGGCAATTCTATCATCTGCAAACAAAGTGAAAATTATTAAGTAACACACTTATGATCGGTTAACACCGACTCAAGGGTGCACTACTATTCCAGTGGGCATACAAAAAGAAAGTAATAAAAACGCTGATTAATATTACGTTTACTTTTTATATTTTTAAGTTTTCAAAAATGAATAGGAAAGTGAACGAAGTATAAGTTTAAATTTTAGTCTGGCAACTTCTAGAACCTTATTGTTGATTTGTTATTGATTTTTGATATTTCTTTTCAATGTTTTGTATTCTTTCTATTTTATAATATTTATTGAGTTTTTCCTGATTTTTGCTTTCCTTTTTCTATAACATTTATTTAGTGTGCCTTATTGAACCTGCCACCCACTTAAGCTGTGCCGAATAGCCGTATTATTACTATATAACATACGTCGCCGTTGTCTAGTAGGTATTGTGTCGGATTATTAGACGTATGGCCACGGTTCAAACCCCAGGTCAGACATCAAAACGAAAATATGAAAAAAATATTTCTTCGGCGAATTCCTCTCAGCAGATTTCTGGCAAAAACTGGCAGTAAATATAATTGCCATGAAAAGTTTCTCAAAATCTATCGTTCGGAGTCGACTTTAAACGGTAGGTCCCGCCACTTATATGGATAAAAATTAACGCACACAAACATAAGTGGTGTGTGAAGCTAGGTCGTAATCCTGACTGAAGGGTTGTAATAACCAATTATGTATGTATGCATCCTTGTCCCTTAGTATTCACTATGGTATTCAAGAATCGGATTTCAGTACCCTTGAAGGCCTTGAACTCTCTAGTTTCTTCTCCCCTAACATTTTAACACAATTCTAGTCCTTGCGTACACATACGTCATCATTTGGCTGCCAATTTATATCCTCTCCAACCATCTTTACTCCAGTTTTTAAATATTGACACTCAGTACAGTCCCATTATTAAATTTGCGGCCTTCCCTATAGTAACTATGCGCTGTAGGCAGCTTGGGTCAAGTTTCTGTTTCTAGAATTCTTTATCTGATATTTGTGGCTGATTTCTAGTCAATGATGGCAAATGAAAGATACAATGTTATCTACCTTGAATCATCAAAGACAGCTGAAGAGCAGTTTGAGGATCGGGATCTTCAGAAAGATTGCAAACAACTGCATTGTGTTACATATTAAAGGCCACGCCATAAAAAGAGAAGGCCATGTGATATACGAAATTTAGTTTGCATGGAATCTATAACATTGGAGAAACACACATACGTATTAGTTTCAACTCCACAATCATCCCATTGAATATTTAATTTGAGAGTTAACTCTATCTCCCGTTGTGGAGAGCCAGTTAACCTTCTCTGAAACTTTCAGCTTTGGTTGCTTAAACGTATCTGGCGTTTATCTTGTCACTTCGAGATTCACTTCACTTGTTAATTCGAGAGCGCATAAAATTATGTAAGTCGTTAAGTACTTTTTGCTGTTCATTTTACCACATTGCCAGATGGTTCTTCTTATGCAGCATCAACAATATGGAAAATATAAATCACTAGTTGGTGAAAACTGGCTCTTGTGCCTCTAGTTTGACTTGGACTCTAGTGACGATTGGCGAGCCACTTGTTTACCATCTCTTAGTAGCAACTCATCTGGTAATAACTGCTCTTTCCGCAGTTTAAATATTTTGCTTTCACCTTCTGCTATTTTTCGTCTAATACTTGTTTAACATGGTCTTCTATGTCATTCGTTAGGCTCTGTCCCTTAGCCATAACATCTACATTCCACAACTTGCATGCCAGTGGCCTTGTAATTATTCGGACAGATTACTGAAATCTTGGGGTTTGTTGCTTCGTTATACTAGACTTTTATCTCGTCACTGACGTTTTAATTCGGGAGTAGACGAAGTTATGTTAAGCTGTAATGCACTAGCTGACGTTTGACGTTTGGTAAGTCATTTGGTTATCCTCTTTTAATGGTGAGACGCCTGTTTTTCAATTTTGTGTTGGCTTTCCAACTACTCTGTTAATGACTGCTCTTATTGCAGTTATAATATTTTACTTTGATATTAAGCTATTGTCCGTCAAGCCTTGTCTCTGCAATATAATGTTTATATATGTCGTCATGCATGTCTGTGGCTTGTAAATATGGGAAAGGTTCCTGGACTAGTGTGAATGTCATGACTTCGGTGAAAGTTAATTTCTGTGCTACACACACTACCCACTTGACGCCGGGATCGTGACTTCCATTGACGAACTGCTTGAATTTGAATCGGTATTTTAAATGTTCCCCGGTATAAGCCAGCAGTATTAACCTCTCTACTTTTATAGCGGTTTCGTATGGAGACTCATCAAATATAAGACGAAATGTGCTCACGGAGTTTGAATTACATGGCAAAAGCGTTGAAGTGATTCTGACTAGTTGCATGGCATTTATGGAGACTTTTCAGAACTTGCGAATAAGTTCGTTATTTGCACAGTATTTCGGCTTTATCAACAGACGACAAGACAAAGCTTTGTTTCCACATATAAGTAGTGTTAGACCAGCGGTTGTGCAAAAAGATTTCCGTGCTGATATAATATTTACTTTGATCCGACTGATTCATGTTCGTTTCATTTTGTATAATGAAACGCCATCACCTATAGAAGTGATGACACATAGTTGAGGACTACTGCTATCACAATCACCTCGGTAGGCCAATCCTCCTCATCGACAAAAAAATATCAGAACACTCTGTCCTAATAACGATATGTAGAGAATACGATTTACATTAAATCTACTCACAAACACAGCAGTGATAAGCTCAAAGCTGTGAGATGCTTAACGCAGCCATAACTATCACTGGACAGTAGGTATTCACTCCCAAATCTTGCAAATACAGAGCTTCTGCAGAAGCTGCTATAATTAGGAAGAAGAAGATACTTAGTACTTGAGATGAAAGATTTTTGACACCAAACGGCAGATTCGAAATTTTTAAAGCTTTTGCTAGAAGACGGCAGAGAAGAGATCACCGAAAAGAATATCAACAATAACAATATCAACAGAAAGAATATTTGGTTCAAGTATATGTACCTGCGCGATTTCGTGGACTAGGCAATTGACTAAAATGTTACTGTAACCAAGCACTCATATAAGGAGGACACAAAAGTGCTGCCAATGTATGTAACGGCAAGCACTGTAGTCCCTAACTAGTTTGTAACCACACTCGATGCAAGTTGGAGGTACTTTCTTATTTTGTATCGACCACGTAACGTGGTTATTAACCATCACTTCGACTTGAAACACACTACGACAAGTCTGGGAGACGGAACGATAGCTTAAGATTAAGTTTTTCAGCAAAAATTCTGCAGCTAACCTTATTCTCAAGTTTAGAATCGTACGTATAAAGTTTTGCAGATTTCATGGTGATGATCATACAAGAGACCCAGACATCTCTACTTTTTTAGCATTTACAGCCTGTGGGTCTCCGAATGGGATACAGAGTTATCTCTGTGTGCACATGTACCAACCGTACAGAAGATTTAAGCTGAAGTAAAAAACAAAAAGTCTTAAGTTCTTGTGAATAAACGCTTCGTGAATCTGAAAACAACCGATATTCCGCTTCCGAAGAAAAAACGCCATGATTTTCGTACGTACAACATGAAGGCTCAGATATAAAATTCATTCATCGACAAGATTACGAGTTAAATATTTTGCTGACGGTATTCGTATGACGTTTTCTGAACCCTGCATATATTTTTTTTGTAGCTACATTAGTGTAGGGTACCCAAAAAAGGGGCTACAACTACTTTTGCATTTGTATGTGAATGGTTAGATGGAAAAGTGCTAAAAACAATTTCATCCACAAAACTGAATAGATTTTAAGCACAAACTTAAAAGATTCAAATCATTCAATCTCGCTGTGGGAACTGAACACTTGCATCTAAACTACTGCGGGAAATGTATTTATTAGTGTGACAGAGGAAAATATAGACTGCCGGACAAACAGTAGTAATCTCCTTTCGTATATCCTGTATACATTCCTTAACCCAGAAGAAAAATGTATTTTACCCTCCGAATATGTATTTCAGAACGGTGGACCATTTTTCAATTTTTAATTAAGTTCTCTAAACGCACCTTTATCAAAGGAGAAAGTAAGTCATCCACATAACTCTTGTATGTGTATTGTGTTTCAGCTCCTTTGAGAAGTGCTAAGGAATATGTCGGCATGTTTCCCATAATTTCACCAAGATCTGGACGAAATTTAAAATTTTAAAGCAGCCATTGGTAGAAGCTATGCCCGTTAATTCCTCGAAGTGTACTAACATGAGGTAAAGGACCCAGGAATAGTGACACCATCCAGTGATTCCCATGTATACTTATTTATATTCACATACAATAAGCAGGACTTGTATTGCTTTCGACCTTATTTGTTCAATACTCGTTTAAAGCTGCGAATATTGTACTCGCCAATGTAGTGTGTTGGCGAATTAGACATAATGCCTCGGTTCAAACCCCAGGTCAGACATCAAAACGAAAATATAAAAAAAAATTTCTTCGGCGACTTTCTCTCAGCAGATTTTTGGCAAAAACTCTGAGAGTAAATAAAATTGTCATGAAAAATTTCTCAAAAATCTGTCGTTCGGAGTCGACTTTAAACTGTAGGTCCCACCATTCATGTATAAAATTAACACACACAACATGAGTGGTGTGAGAAGCTAGGCCGTAATCCTAACTGAAGGGTTGTAATGGCCAATTATGTATGTATGAATGTATGGCACAACAATAACTATTTGAGTTATTCATGAAATCTGTTTCTAGCTGGATCATCTACAGGCTCATGTAACATTGCGAATATTGTCTTTTCCGAAACCTTTGTTCAATTGCGCGATTTATCTAGAAGATGTCGTGCAAGAAATATTGAAAGAAAATTATTAGATTAAGATTCTCAGAAAATTTAAGGACTGACTAAGATTTCTTGGTAGATTGAAGGGAAACCTTACCGAAAATAGTGCTGAATTTCGGAACTCCTTAATGCGTAAACACTTTACAAGAGGTGGTGTAAATGTAGAAGTGATTTGGTAGCCACCATTGTGAACTGTGGGCAGCAAATTAGTGAAATCAGATGGATTACTGCCCATATTATTAAAACCCTCGATTATTACAATACCATGGTATTGTAATCCTTAGTCTTTAATGTAAGGAAATGGAGGAAATCGGCTGTAGTTTTAATTCCACAGCCGAGATAAATCGGTTTGGTATTGTTTTTAAAATAATTACACACACAGTCATTGTAGCGATAAATCGGTTGAAATGGCTCTACAAATAAGTGCGGTATGAAATGTTACACAGAATACTAGTCATGATCCTTAGGATCAAATTTCAAATACTACTGAGGAGTTGACACGCCATAAATAGAATTGGAGAAACCAATTTTTAGTAATAAACAGGCAACCACTGAATGGTCGATAGTGGTGGACGACACACATCAATGTTTTGTAAGCGCTCGACGTAACTTATCCATAAATCGATACAATTCGATATATTTTTTTATCGAATCACACCAACGTTGGTATAAATGTGGCTATTAAAGCCTGTACTTAAATGATCCTGCTGGCTCTTTTAAATTTAAGCCCATTGCATAGCTCCATGGGGACTGTTGATCAGTTAATTGAAGACAAGTCTAACGGTATATTGATCAAGGGACATTGCGACCAGACAAATCGAAGGGCAACAGTTCCCGCCTTAGCACCAGTAAACCCTATGATTTTAGCAAGTGCTTTTCAACAAGGCTGGATAATAAGAGTGGAAGAAATAATTTGGCCGCTACATTCTCCCTTAAGAGAGAGTCAAGAACATATATTGAATCAGCTTCAGAGTTAAATATTTAGTGCACATTGCGAAATTTTTGAAAGATGTGCTCAATTCTACTTGAACAGGAAGTACAGGGGATGGAATATAGAAATACTATCTGACAGTCAGACTGTCATATATACACTTAGCTACTAAGAGGGTGACTCGAGGTTAGAATTGAAAGCTGAATCAGTACTGGATCTCTGCCAGGTAGAGTAGCTGCCATGCCGCTGATATAGCCATTTTTTGGGAAATTACAATGACAAGGGTTTTTCAGACTGTTGGCAAGGTGTTGAGGATTGTAACCGAACTTGTTTTGGAATAGGGTTCCAGATTCCAGACCAATATGCAGACCCCGTGGTGAAAAGTATGAACCACCGAACACATACTTGGTACCTATGCGACATCAGAGTGTCTTAGAAGGAAATATTTTGGCGTTTATCGAGTAATTTTTGCTGACAACGAACAACAACCTGAAGAATATGGGAGAGGGTAACTTCATGGCATTTGCACTGCGGTAGTTCGGCTCTGAGAGGTCCAAATCTGGAATACATTTTAAATGTGACGGAAGCTGTGCTTCATTAATGACGGGTTCCATGTTCATTACGAATTATAAACTTAGAATTTCATATTCAAGATTACGTAGCACTCGTTGCGTTGAATGTATTTAATATTCAACGTTTTAAGATACGTTCTCAGTTCGTGTTTGGAATTCTTTGAAATATTGCGGCAATAATTGATTTGGTTTTCATTCCTTTACATTCTGTTGGCCATTATGTGGATGCATGTTTCATGTGGATACCATGTATTTTAGAGAGTATTGAAGGCTTTAGAATCATCACAACGGCAACGAGTAATAATAATGACAAAATCAAAAAAACAAAAACAACTATGACAACAACAGCAACAACATTTAAGGCCCAACACACTACATGAAGATATTGTAGAGAACGAACCAACAAAAATTAAAAGAATTTTTTTGTTTTTTTACTTCCATTATTTTCAAATGACTACCCCCAACAGCAACAACATCAATAACAAGACGAACAATATTTTGTGTACCCCGAATATAAAACGAACATGACAACGCACTCACCTATGTACATATGTATGTATGTATGTACACTTTTAGTAGTCATGGATCGACCATACTAGTGGTAACAGTAAATGTTAGAGGACCACAGTAAGTTTAAGTGGTAGTATATGTATGCATGTGAGCATGCATATGTGTTTGTAAACGTATGGGTAATTAAAAATAAGAAGAAAATAAAAATTGTTCACTATGGGCTAGAAATACAGGAATTATTTCGTATTTCTTCTATCCTACCACTATATTTGTGTTGGTATAGGTGGGGGCTGTATGTAAGTATGTATGAGTGTGTTTGGGGGGTAAGTTACATTCTTTGCCTCCCATCATATAATGATGTTCTCGTTGCTGTTCTTACTTCATCATCAGTTGGTTGGTAGAAATCTATGGCATCGTGTCCATAGCACATCGTTGTGAACAATTTGTGTTCGAAAGTTTTATTAAAAGTAGGGATTGGCAAGGAAAAGGATTTTGGTTCGCCATGAGGACCAATACTGAAGGCTAAACGTCAGGCAAAAGGGTGTCTAAATTCTAGGGATAGTGCGTGTACTTAGCAACAAATGTGTAGTTACTGAAAACAACAACAACAACAACACTATTACCAACCTACATATGTATGGGACATGGCTCTTTACTTTGACTCTCAAAAACAGACACACACACACACCGACAGAGGCATGCATTTAAAGTTGCCAAAATTTGCATGTGTAATGTGTATTGGAAGTGAATGTGAGTGTGGGTGTAGGTGTGGGAGTGTTTGAGTGAGTGTGTCTAGGTTTTAAAACTTATTAACACACCAGAAATGTTAAAATAAAAGCCTTACAAAGTGGAGGCAAAAAACTCCCAAAATAACTCACAAAAAACGGAAAATGAATCTAAAAAATTAAAAACATAGAGAAACTGCATGCATATGTGTGTGTGCCAAAGTACGAGTATGGAAAAAAACTTGAAACCAATAAAAAAAAAATTTACAATGAAATTTCAATTGCAAGCTTAAAGCACTTTCCTCTCTACTTGTAGCAGAGCAATATGAATTGAAGATGCTGTTCAAATGGATCCTAAACGATGCGAACATTGAGAAACTTTTAATAAAACAAAGTGGCACTTTCATCCCTTTGTTTAGAACGTAAAATTTGAAATTAAAATTTCAGAATTTTCTAAAATTATATAAGAAAACTTCGCATAGCTTAGCAAAGAGAAGTTTTTGTTCTCGGTTGTGCCTGAAGCTACTTGTACTTTTTTCGACAGTGCTCTCGATCTAATGATGAAACGGATGTATCGTCAGAATCTAAGGACTGATGTGATCGAATCAATGTCCACCCTTCAAGGGTCGGCATTAGCTTTAATATAGAAAATATGTCTGCGATGATGGGAAATAGGCAACTGCCAATTTATGTCGTGGAATTTGCTTTCAATATCATCTTTTAAGTTTGGATTTCTATTGCAAAAACAAATCAAAATGATATTTTTTAATGTAACATTTTAACATCTATTGGAATGCGTATGTACCTAAAATCCTAGTATATGTATGCAAGACCCGTGAACACGTTTACATCTGTACATTCTGTCGCAAAATTGTCAGTACAGTCTTCACTAGTTTGGTTTAAATGCAGTTTTACAGGTTAAGGATTGCGGGCGTTGAATAGTGTGCCTTGTATCAAGCTAACCGACTCCAATTTTTTCACTCTTACCTCGTTTAGATAGTTCTAATGACCTCAAGTATTCACAATTTTGTAAAAGGTGAAAATGTGGTTTGTGTCAGTTCCATCTGTTTAATAGTAGAATGAATATCGGAAATTACTTACTTTTTCCATCTGCAGCTGCGAAAAGAAAAAAGGAACAGACAAGAAGAATGAGTTCAAAAGAATTTCTTTTTATTGAAGAAGAACATCTCAAAACCTTTCGGGAAGTTTAAGATAACAAACGTTTCACATAATTCACAATTAAGCATTTACAGGGCAGCTTCTGCAGTGATGGTTAAACATCTAATGCACGGGCCGCTTAGTAGCGGCCTCAGGTTATTGGCATTTTCTTTTAACCTGAATGATCCACACCAATGACCCGCACACCGATGTCTAATGTCCCATTTACAGCACTGTAACGTTGCCATAAAAAAATTTTAGTGTCCATAGGGTCCTAGAAAATGGAGAGAAGATACTCCACCCTCTCTGTTTTTTTTTCACGAAAAATTCTTACATTTTCCTGTTGCCGACTGTCGTAGAACAAGTAAGACAAGAAACTTTCTATATCAATCGAAACAAGTTCATTAACGCTCCCATTTTGAACATTGTCTCTGAGTCTCAAGCTTTAGGTACAAAAAACAAGATAGAGTTGCTAGTAGAAAATAATTGGACATTGACAGCTGCTTGTCAATGAGAGAAAATTCTCACATTGCCAACAGAACCCTGGTTCTCAGTATTTGATACTAGCAGGCTCTAGCAATGCTCGAGCTTTTCGGTAATCGAAAAGATGCTATAAAATTAATAGCTTCAAGTAAAAATTAACCTTCACTGCTTATGCCATCTTTGACCCATCTTTAGAGATTACAGTACCAGAACCGGTAGAAATTCTCCATTTTCCTCTTGCAGAGAAGAAGGCATTGATGGAACAAATTTGTCCTTTCGGACGACAAATGACAAAGCCTGTGTCGACTGTTTATGATGAGAATCGAACTCATAATTCTCCCATTGACAGATTAAATATTAGACTACCAATATGTATGGTTATATTATACCTTAAAAATATTGCCGCCGAGCATAGATTTCGTTTGCAGTTCAAACTTATTTAAATGTTGCAAAGCATTGAACAAAACTTTATTTGGGGCTGAATAAAACCGATATTAATAAAGGGAACGGACCCTTTTTCTTATTAGCAAATTTCTCTCAAAATTATCTCATCGAAGTCGTGGTTTAGTGGTTAAAATGCTTGTCTACAAACCCTAGAAATCTTGGTGAAGGACAAAAATTTTTCATCGTGGATTAAAAAATTAAGAAGCTTTAGACGCTCTTCATTCATTCAAGAGAACTTTTAATTCCATTTATTGAAAATCCATTTAGGAAAAAAACCATATTCACCGTCTGTCCCCCAAATCCCCAAAATTCTGGAACATGCACGATAAACTCAGGAACTTGGTTATAATGTCCAATATCTTGGTTAACGTGTGAGTATTGCTACAACATTTGCAATGATCCATAACAACACAACTAATAATATATTCACGATGTCTACTGACAACAGAGTAAATGACGATCTGGGTGGTAAAGTCGATATGAACTGAAAATGTTCAAATTGTGCGTTATGTTCCCATATGGAAGTAAAGCTTGGCTGCGAATATTATATATGAAAGATGATTTTGGACTGTCACTATCACATACATTGATCTGGTTCAACGAAATGTCAATAGTAATACAAAGGGTTTGAAGAATATGGAGATGAATAATATACAGTTTACAAAAGTCATCGAATAGTATCGCTAGATCTGCCATGAAGTGAAATGCCAAATGATATCGACCATCCAGGCATCTAGCTTACGAATAAATAGTAAAAATATGGTGAAGTATTCCACACAAGAGCATTATTTATGTTCATAAGTTTAGTTGCAGTCTTCTTGCAGATGCCTAAAAATCCTCTCCAAATCATCAATTCCGAAAGCCTGCAACCAGATAGCATTACATTGACTACAAACTTAATTGGAATGTTACATAGCGCTCTTACCCAGAAAATGCTAGATGCGCAGGTGCTGCTTATAGTTAACGCCAGTTGGTAACCCTATAATTCTAGAACCTATTACAGTGTAACAAAAAACAAGTGTTTGCCTAGAAAGCAAAGCTAAAAAATGAAGGGAAGTAAATAGTAAAGTTTTGTCGGTGATTTGCTTATAAACCGTTTAAGGCAATACTCATCATAAATGGGGTGTTTTAATCCACATTCTATCAATGCCTAAACATTTTCATCTGCTGTAGAGGTGATGTCATGAAACATTTCTCAAAAATCTATCGTATATTAAAAAGACCTAACACCTCTATAACTTACTTAATTGATCATTATAACCGTCGTTGGTCGTCAGGATAACGACCTAGTTTCGCACATCACCTGTGTTTTGTGCCTTAGTTTAATATGCATTAGTGACAGGACCTAATTTTTTTTAACCAACACTCAAGATATGAGTTCTATTCATGCAGTGCATTGTGTTGGAATACAGCAAAGATAGTTAGCAGAGAGAAAGGAAAGAGCGGGTGGTGTACGATACATTTTTAATGACCACTGCATATTCCTTGAAGTCGTGAGGCCACCGCTCAAACCCCAGATCAGACATCAAAACGAAAATAAAAAAAATCAAATATTTCTTCGGTGACTTCCTCTCAGCAGATTTCTGGCAAAAACTCTGAGAGTAAATAAAATTTTGCATGAAAAGTTTCTCAAAAAATCTGTCGTTCAGAGTCGACTTTAAACAGTAGGTCCCGCCAATGATATATAAAATGAACACACAGAACATAAGTGGTGTGAGGAACTACATAGGTCGGAATTCTGACTGAAGGGTTGTAACGACCAATTGTGTGTGTGTGTATATATCTTCGTGTCTTTTTTTTTTTTTCTTCTTCTAAATAGAATTGCATTTTAGTAATAATTCTCACTTTCTTTTTTCTATTGTTAGTAATCATATGTAATATCAGACACCCAGAGTCTCTGGTAGTTATCAAAACCACGGTCTCAGCGCTTGAAGTTTAGCACACTACCAACTAGGCCACCTTGGCATCCGACGTGGACTCCGAACGACAGATCTAAAAATCTTTTCTTTGCAATTTTATGTTCTCTCGAAGATTTTGTCAAAAGATTGCTGAGAAAAAGTCGTCGAAAGAAATATTTTTCTTTTATGTTTCAATTTGTGCGAGATGTCTGTTGTTTGCTGGTATTCAAAACGCGGGCTCATATCTAATAAGCCAACACACCTCCCGTACGGCGATTTCATTAATTTAATGCAATTCATTGCAATCATTGCATAAATGTGTTACCCTTTCGCTGATTCCAAGCTCTTCATATGGTATGTTTAAAGAGTTTTTGATTTTTCAAGCCACCCAGCTAGTATCACACGCATATTAATTCATCTTATTGATGGCTTTTGTGTATCATTTCTTTTCTTATCTTATTTATTGGCCAAGTCTTTAATGAAATCACCGTTAATAACGTATTGATTTCATTAAATAAAGAACATCTGTTGCACATATTTTTATCACATCAGAATACAACACATTATACGTTGTATTGTGTTGTATTGTGTTATGTTGTGATTGATATCAATCGTAGAATGCTTTGGCTTTAGTATCCATAACTGAAAATCATAAACGGTCATTAAACACCTGTGACACCTGCTAGGTATTCTTGAGTTGAGCACACGAAACCTTAAAAGAGGTCCAAAAAAAAATTCTCTCGACTGGCGCTTGATTGTGTGAGAATTTATTGTGGCAGAAAATGAATATTGAAGGGTTCTCCCCGCCTCTCTTCAAACGAATGTTAAATCAAGTGAAAAATCTGTCTCAATTACAATAACAATACTCATATACATACATACATACATAATTAAATAAACTTTAACTTGTTGTATTTTGTTCCTGTTATTGGTTTTGGTTAAAACGTTTAAATTTTTTTTTTATGAATTTGTTTTCAATACGAAACGCTTGTTTGTCTTGTTAAAAATTTCTTAACGGGCCATGCAAAATTTCATCATTTCAAGTGAATATAATAAAAGCAAAACAAAGCTTATGTGCAACCAGCGTCGCACCGTCGTTGGCACCTCAACACTTATACAAGTACATACGTATTCTGACACCAAAAAAAAAAGAAAAAAATTCCGTCTGCTGCCATTTATTCTGTTGATTTTATTTCTTTTGTTTTGCATTTTTTAAGAGAATGCCTGGCTAATATATGTATGTACATATGTATGTACATATGTACGTTGAGTGAGTGTTTGAATTTTATGCACATTTTTATATTTCGTATTGAAATTTCGACTCCTTTATATTCATGGGTTTGCATGACATGCTGTAACTGCAGAAGATACATACCTTTCGTCCTTGCCACAGATCTCCACACGACGTTATTAATAATTGAATGAAATATCAATATGCAACATTTAAAGCCTACTCTTTTACAATGTGGACAAGACTCACTCTCGCTTGCTGCTCCACTGATTAATCATATTAAATCTTATGCGGCTTTATTATCCAACCATATCGGGACAACTGGAGAAGTGTTTGAATGAAGAGAATAAAATTAAAAAAAAACACACAAATTGCAACGAATTGAATTAAAAAAGAGAAGATGCTCTACATACATACACTTATGGTAATATTTTTAAAATATTACCGTCTTATTTTTGCTAAGCTTGTTTACAAGCTGTTTAATACGGTGTTCAGATATGCACCTTTATAGTGTAAATCGCAATAAACGCCATTATTGAGCTCAATATTTCATATAACGTTTAAATTAACAATTGTGCAATAAATACGAAAATTTGTATAATATTGCGTAAAACTTAAACTGCAGCACTGTTTAGTGAGCATATTACAATTAACCGAAAACTTTTTGTTGATATTTGACAACTCAAACAACATAAAAAACAAAACAAAATAAAAACAATGTTGTTGAAACAACCAGCTGTTTTGTTTACCAGCTGTCAAATGAATATTGAATAAGAAGCTGAACTGCATATATTATTATTATACTATGTTCAAATATGTATTTTTATTGAGTCAATATTCGGTTAATTGAGTACAATATTTTAAGTGTTTAGACATAATATAAGCAATATTCATTCGACAGCTGGTAAACAAAACAACTGGTTGTTTCAACAACATTGTTTTTATTTTGTTTTTTTGCTTTGTTTTTTTTTTTTTTTTTTTGTTTGTCGTTGTTGACATTTGAGGTGTCAAATATCAACAGAAAGTGATCGGAAAATTGTAATACGCTCACTGAACGTGCTTATGACAGTGCTGCATTTTAAGTTTTACTCAATATTATAACAATTTGCGTATTTACTGCGCAATAATTAATTGAAATTTTATATGAAATATTGAGCTCAATAATGGCGTTTATTGAGATTTACGCAATAAAAGTGCATGTCTGAACATAGTATAAGGTTTATTGCTAAAGTCGATTGCTGAATATTGAAAAATTGCTTTGACATTAACATCCAGGCACATACAGTATGTTTATAAAAGGTTTTCGTAAGCGTTAGCAAAGAAAAGAGAATCAAATTCGACATCTTTTTTGGTGGAATTTATTTTTATTGACAGATTTATTTGGCAAATGTCAAAAATTACTGCCGTTCGGAATCGACTTTAAACTGGAGGCGCGCCACTCATGTATAAAATTAACACACACAAGTGGTGTGAGAAACTAGGACGTTGTACAATGGGTCAATTCGACCTCCGGCTACTGTGCTTGTTTAATTTTACTGTTTAATTTTACTTATTCTGCCGGTAGTCTAATTTTTTCTTATCTGTTGGACAGATGTCAAAAGGTTTATTTAAATGAAATTATTTCGGATCGACTTAATATCAGTAGAGGTGTTTCCCAGGGATCAATATTATGGACTTTGTTGTTCTGTATGTATATAAATGATCCGGCAGATGTTCCTCTAATATTACTATTTAGTAAGTTCTAAAGCCTCATGGTGTAGTAAATCGCATGTTATGCGACGAACGATCAAGAGCTAAAATGTCAGCTTTAAAATCCGAAAAAAAAAACGAAATATAAAAAAAGTTTATATATTTTGTCGATGATCTGCCCCAAATTGTCTTCTGGTAAAAGCTAAGAGAGTCAACTAATTCGCATGAAAAAACTTTTCAAATCTATTGTTCCGATTTTATGTTAAACTATAGGTTCCGCCAATCATGCATAAAATTTAGTAATCCTGACTTCCCCAGGTCAGACATCAAAACGAAAATAAAAAAAAAATAAAAACTCTGAGAGTAAATAAAATTTCCATGAAAAGTTTCTCAAAAATCTGTTTTTCGGAGTTGACTTTAAACTGTAGGTCTCGCCGCTCATGTATAAAATTAACACGCACAACATAAGTGGTGTGGGAAGCTAGGTCGTAATCCTCTCTGAAGGGTTGTAATGACCAATTATGTTATGTATGTATGTAATCCTGACTTCGCCGTACTATAGTAGGTAGTGTATTGGCTTCTTAGACGTAAGGCCACGGTTTAAATCACAGGTCAGACATCTCGAACAAAGCGAAATATGAAAAAATATTTCTTCGGTGACTTCCTCTCTGCAGATTTCTTGCAAAAACTCTGAATTCTCAAAAATCTGTCATTCGGAGTCGACTTTAAATTGTATGTAGGTTCCGCCAGTTTATGTATAAAGTTAACACACACAACATAAGTGGTATGAGGAGCTAGGTCGTAATCCTTAATGAAAGGTTGCAATAACCAATTATGTATGTAAGTATGTATGTAATCGTGACTTAAAGTGTTGAAATGACCAATAAAGTAACATGTAAGCCTCTAGTATGTATGAAATGTATTTCTGTATAGCGTAAGGCCATGTCGTACTTATTAAATCTATTGTAAAATATCCATTTGCTTATGCTTTAAAAATCTGTTTCTATTATGATTGACTTACTAGACTTGATTTGGAGAGCGGAGAACTTGTACCGGATTTTCGGTATACCTAGTTTTTTTGGGCAAGTATTTCAGTGGAATGGTGTCGGTATTCGAAACTATATTGCAGTTTAGAATCATTTGCAGAATCTTCCATCGGATTTCTACATTCGTGACCAAAATGGAACACAAAAGGGCTTTTAAATAAAAGTATCAAACTATTTGTCCTTGAAACACTTGCTGTGTATGATGACTATAGTAGTGCATTAAAAAGTATACAAATGCTTACTTACTTCGTCGCTATCTGTTGTTAGACGGATGAATTAGTTCATTTGCTTTTCTTAATCCAGTCCACTAATGAATAGAACTCATACAAGGCACCATTTTATAATCAATTATTTTGCGTCCTTCCATTTTGACCTCAAAAAAGAGTTTTTGCAGTTGAAATCTGAACGTAAGCAAAAATGTATTCAACCATCAGTTTATATATTCGGTATTTTGGTTCCAAACAGTCATTTTTTGCGTACATAATTTCTGCGAACACTATATGCGCCAATTATGCTTGTAAAAGCGGAGTAAAACGAGTTTCATTGCTTAATTCTTGTTCATAAAATCACAATTGAAATCCTATTGCTCTAGCACCCAATCAACATATCGTTGTGAGGGTTGAACTTTACATAGATGGAGTCGCAAATCAAAATACCTACGACATACTAAGGCGTATGCTAGCGATAGAACCGATAAATTAAAATTATTCGCAAAACTTTCTCCGGCAGAAGGGATATTTTCGACAGGGCACATATGGCGAGGACACACAGGAGAGACCGTACCTGTAACTCTCTCTTTTATTTACTTAATTAATAGGTCATTACAACCCTTTAATAAAGAGTATAATTTAGTTTCTCGCGCTACTCATATCCACGAGAAGCGGGAGCTACAATTTACTGTCGACTTCGAACAACAAATTTGAGAAACTTTTCACGGCGCTTTTATTTACCCTCAGAAGAAATATTTTTTTTCATATTTCGTTTTGTACGCAATGTCAGGACTATCCTCCAATTCTACCAATGGCGGCTTCCCCTGTAACTCTTTCAGCCCTTTCAAATTTCTTTATAATCTTGAAAATTCTTTGTCCTATAAATGGATTATGACGAACATTATTAGTCCGTAATGCTGGATAAATGATCACGTTTAAAACACCATGTTTGTTTCAACCATTTTTACTAGTTCTTTGGCTGTTAAGCGATCCATATTCGTAACTAGTAAGCCTTTCACTAAACAAACGAATGCTTCAGATGATTTTTGAGATATTTTATAGCTGGCCGCCTTGCCAGAAGAATAATTTTGAAAGAACAAAATAGAAACTTTGCGATTGCACATGCCGTACAATATGTCAAGTTTTTGTATAGAAGAAAGCGGATGCTATCATGTAAACTCAATATGTTATGAGAGAGTACGCCATTCAGAGAAAATACGAATTGAAATTTGACAGCTACCTTCGTGTTTTTAAATTTTTCTAAAACCATCCGATTTGATTAGATCAGGGATCCATTTATTCTACTTTGTTTTGGTATTTTACTGATCTTGTAAACGTAAAAGATCTGTCGTAAGATACTGTAATATTTTCTTCCTATTTTACGTACGTAAATCCTTATCGTGAAGTCACCATAGTCTAGTAGGTAGTGTATTGGCTTATTAGACCTAATCCTAATCTCAGGTCAGACTTCAAGGCGAAAATATGAAAAAATATTCCTTCGGCGACTTCTTCTCAGCTGATTTCCGGCAAAAACTCTGAGAGTAAAAAAGAAATTGCCATGAAAAGTTCCTCAAAAATCTGTCGTTCGCAGTCGACTTATACATAGCTGTAGGTCCCACCACTCATGTGTAAAATTAACACACACAACATAAGTGGTGTGCGAAACAAGGCCCATAATCCTGACTGAAGGGTTGTTATGACCAATTATGTATGTAAACCCTTATCGTCTGAATTGGCCGATAGAAATCCCTTTGGAAAAATAAACTGTCAATAAATATACACCCATACCTCGCTTTGAAGTCGCCGTGGTCTAGTAGGTAGTGTGTTGGCTTATTAGACGAAAAGTCAGGGTTCGAGCCCAAGGCCAGACATCAAAATAAAATACGAAATGTATTTCTTCGGCTACTTCCTCTCAACAGATTTCTGGCAAAAACTCTGAGAGTAAAAATGAAATTGCCATAAAAAGTTTCTCAAAAATCTGTCGTTCGGAGTCGACCTTAAACTGTAGGTCCCGCCACTCACGTATAAAATTAACGCACACAACATAAGTGGTGTAAGAAACTAGGTCGTAATCCTGACTGAAGGGTTGTAATGACCAATTATGTATGTATGCATACCTCGCTTTGCGTCGTTTCGTTTTGCGTATTTTCTATGTTATGTTGCTGCTGAATTAATACTAATTTTCACTGTGTGTCGTTCAATTTTGGAAGTTGCGTTATTATGGGTTCGAATTTTTTAAATTTTTTGAAATTTCTTTTTATGAAAGATGTCACGACTTTTGTTTCTAATTGGGCCATGCTATCAAAACTTGTGGATTACCTTTCTAACTGAAAGTAATACAATTCTATTTTCACCTTGTTTTACTAATTTTAGAGTTCATTTTCAATTAATGTGTTATAAATTAAATGAATTTTTTATTTTGTTTTAATTGACTTCGTATTTTTTTCTTTGTTTCTAATAAAAATTTTATATTATTTTAGTTTTTTAAATGTTTATTTTGTTCAATTTTCTTTTTAAAAAGTAGTGTTCTCATAACCACGGAAGCTATCTTCGATCTTTACATGGTTTGCAATAGAAAATCATAATTCACTTTACGTCATTTCAATTTGCGTCCTGTTTTTGTGGATCCTAACCACGACACAAAGTGAGTTATGGCTGTAATTTTATTTCATTAATGTCACGACGAATGTTGTAATGGCTAGATCGAAGTTACCGTAGTCCAGTAGGTACTGTGTTGGCTTATGAACCAAGAACCTTAGCATAGACATCTCGAACAAAACGAAATAAAAAAATATTTCTTTCGGCGACTTCCTCTGAGCAGTTTTTATGGCAAGAACTGTAATAATGAACGAAAGTGAAATGAAAAATGTCTCATATTTGTCGTTCGGAATCAACTTTATATTGTAGGTCCCGTCACCCATGAATAAAATTAAACCACACAACATGAGTAGTAATCTTGACTAAAGGATTGTAATGTCAAATTAAGTAAGTACGTAGTGGGTAGATCCATAAAATCCTAATGTGGTCGCCGATATCAGATCAACGGTATCATGATTATTTAAATATTTTCTTTTCTTTTGTCCTCTTGTTGCTTAATTTTGGAATGACGAACCAAACTTATTAAGTTTCATGATTTGAAGAAAGTTATGGCAAAGCAAGTTAAATTTTTGTGTGGATTAATGTGTCGACTAAAAATAAGCAAAATCGAATTGTAGGAACGGCGTTTCCGCGGGCACAACTGTATGATTAAATTTTTAATGAAATTTTATTCTGCAATATGTTTGATGTTTCTAATTAAGAAAATAAATTTAAATAATTTTCTATTGAAAATTAACCAAAATTGTATGCATGATTTGATGCTTGAAATTTTTAATTTTTCTGAACCTTATCGTTTTTTCCCTTAATTTCTTTTAATCGTACTATTATTCGGATGTAATAAAAACAAAATTTTAATAAAATAGAGAGAGATTTCAATGCATAAAAATTTTAATAATAATATCAAATCAAGTC
This sequence comes from Sarcophaga variegata, assembly GCA_932273835.1. NCBI lineage: Eukaryota > Metazoa > Arthropoda > Insecta > Diptera > Sarcophagidae > Sarcophaga > Sarcophaga variegata. The sequence continues at coordinate 41,190,505 of OW026359.1, forward strand.
TAAGTTTTAATTTAATCGAAATGCTAAATGTTAAAAAATTGCAAGTTAAATTTAATAGAAAAAAAGAACATAACACCACCTGACCCGCACCACCCGCCTCCTACTCATTCCTCTGACCCTTGACTACTTTTACATAGGCGACGCACGTAAAAAACTAGAATTAATAAAATAAACGATTTTGTATATAAGCACGGATGCATTCTGCATATGTATGTATGTATATAAGTAGAGGAGACCCTCTTTTAAATAAAAGAGCTTTTTTTTCATATATATTTGCGTAGCTGTGTTCACGTAAATTTGTTTACATATGTACATATGTATGGATGTATGTACGTGTGTGCATAAATAGTGAATGTTTGTGGTTATATAATCTATAGTAGTTTAATCGTATGCAGTCTATAGGTTTGTGTAACTGTGTTATATACGAGTAATATACCCCTCACACACTCTAACCTATTTATTTCCGTTTCCATCATCTATGCTCCCGCTATGATGGCCTTCTATTTGCCCTCATATTCTCATCGACATACACACACCTCTATGTACTCTATTAATGCATACACACATTAAGCCTTTATGAGTGTGTGTGTGTGTGTGCTTAAAGTCATGCAAATAAAAAAAAAAGAAATTGCGTGTTAAAATTAAAAATATCCGCCTAGTTTTTCAAAAATTTTTATTTCATTTTTTAGAATTTCGCACACATAAAATAAGAATTAAAACGTGTTTGAAAAATAAAAATTATTCGCCTCCCATTTAGATTCAGTTTCTCGCTCTTGTGTTGCAGAATTTCACCAACAACAACAATAATAATAGCAATAAACTATACTATAAACAGAATTATTTAAAAAATATTTATCATGCAACACAATCGTTATTGTTTTTGTTTTTGTTTTCATTTTTTTCGTTTTCATTGCATTTAAATTCGTTTTGAACAACAATTGTTGTTAACGTTAACCACCAGGACACCTCATCGACCCTCGAACTTCAACTTCGTCCCATTCCAACTTTATTGCATTCCAAATCAATTGTTGTACATTTCCAACAACAATTTTTATCTATTTTTATTTTAGTTTAACATTCTTTTTTTTAAATTATTTTTTGTTTTTTTAATTTAATTTTTTTTTATTTTTTTCTTGTTTTTTAAATAAACTGAACAAAATTGTTGTGCGACTTTTCATTTGAGGCATAATAACGAAAATATTTTCAGATTTCTATTAAACATTTCTATAAACATTAATTTGAAGGTGCCCATTCTTAAATTTAAATATTGCATTCGTTTGAAAGACCTATTGAGGCCAATATGTATCTGTGCGGTACGCATCCGTAATGTACAATTTTCCCCAACTTATCTTACGTCTGCGACATAAGAAAATTCCCCAAGAAAAGTCTAACAAATCAAACGATATCGGTGGATAGTTCTTATCAGTTCCACGGTGAGCTGGCCATGCCCTCAAATCGCTTGTGCTGAATATTCAATGTGACATGAGTTATGTGGTACGTACCGCCGTTATGTTAAAACCACGTATCATTGGTGTCCATATCATCCAATAGAATAGTGCTCGCCATTGACAGTTACAACCTAGCCAATGTCGTTCTCAAAGAAATATGGACCGATAACGCCGCCAACCCTAAATTCACACCACACATTGAGTTTTTAGTCCCAAACTCGAAAATTTTATATTTCTATGGACATTCATTGTCGGGTCTACACCAAAGTCACGATGTTAATTTGTTATCTGCCAAATGCCGAGTTTTTTTTTTGAGCAACGAGAACCCATTGCTTTGGGTTCTGCTGCACACTCTCACTGACAGCGTCGATGTTTTTAGCAGATGTTGTGTTTCGTTGACGTATAGGTGTTGACCGTAGACTAGTAAGTAGTATGTTGGCTTATTACACCTGAGGCCTCGATTCAAATCGCAGGTCAGGCATCTTTAACTAAACGAAATATTAAAAAAAATTTTCTGCGGCGACTTCCTCTCAGCAGATTTCTGGCAAAAAAAAAAAAACTCTGAGAGTAAATTAAATTGCCATGAAAAGTTTCTCAAAAATCTGTTGTTCGTAGTCGACTATAAACTCTAGGTCCCGCCACTTAAATGGATAAAAATTAACACACACAACACAACTGAAGTGAGAAACTAGATCGTAATCCTTACTAAAGGGTTGTAATGACCAATTATGTTATGTATAGGTGTTGGCCTATTGTTTATTGAGCCAGTGGACTCGAATTTATTCAATACATTGCGAATAGCCTTCTTAAAATATTTTTTTCGCACGAGTTGTTCAATACTATATCCGGTAATTTTTCAAAACAGACTGAATAAATGAAAACAAATGTGGCAGATGTAGCTTCAACAAGATGGCCGTTTTTTAAATGTCAAGACTTGGAAGACTCGGAACTCTTAGAGGTGAAAAAAAGAAAGAAAAAAAGAAGAAAAAAGGTGTTGTAGTTCTGAACATTGAATTTGAATCAATTTACGCTGTAAATAAGAGGAAAAAAAACTTTTGCAGGAAGAGAGTTCGATGCACGAATAGTACGGCTAAAGAACAAATTTCCTTTGGCCAGCCCATCACTGTCGACGGTGAGCACTAAAGATCGATGAGTTTCAAATTGTTTTGGACTAAATTGTATGGCTTCAACAGGCTTTACATGCCATGCAGCTCATGTCACACAAGCAATTTGAGGGCATGGTCACCTCACTTGGAGGTGATGTCAACTGGCTACCGGGCTCGTAGAGTTTTTTAAGTCGCAGGTGTATGTCAAGAAGCTACAAACCACAGCGGTCCTCAAAGCCAACATAACCCATGGCATCGATCACATAGAACCCGATTTATAGAAGAGAGTCAAAGCAAAAATAAATTTTATTTCAATTTAAAGACAGGAAGCGCTTAACAAATCGCTTAAAATGTAAGCAAGGCAAGGATTTTGGATTTTAAAGCGAAAGTTCTTGATTTGCTTATGAGGATTTTAGCTCAAATTTATTATGGACGAGTATAATTGCAAATAAAATTTCTCTCAGTGTATGCACATTTAATTTGATGGGTGTGATGAATTTTATTTTAAATTGTAAAAAACAGAAAAAGAAAAAATTAAAAAAAAAAACATTAAAAAATAAAATAAAATTTAAAAAAAAACAACAAATAAATTTAGTGTATATAAAAATACTCATACACACACATACAATTACGCTAACAATCTATTAAATGTGTTTTATATACCATAATACATACACACATATACATATATATACACAAAGTATATGATTTACATACATACATAGGCATGTACCCAATAAATATGTAATTATTCATATAATATATATGTATGTATACATACCTACGTATGTACATCCATGCTTATATATGTATGTATATATATATATATACGACATACTATTATTTGTATTTGAGACCTATTAGAATGGGTACAGTTCTATGGTTACATAAATTTGTTTTTATTTTTTTTTTTCTCTAGTAAAATATGTGTGTCTTTGTTATGAAATAATGATTAAAAAAAAAGCCAGCAGAACAGCAACATATTCAACTACAATAAGTGCCAATTGATTGACAATCAATAAAATCATTCAAATCATTACTACAATATATTTGCAACAACAACAACAACAACCATTAAACAATACTAAACACACACCAACCAACCAACCAGTCAGACAAATGATCTTTTTTGATTAAAATTGTTCGATTCGTTCGATATTTTCTTTAAAAGAAAAACAATTTTTTTTTTCATTTCATTTCATTATATTTTTCGCGCTTTAAAAATTTAAATTCAATAAATTTAAGGAGTCCTTTACAATCCTTTCCTTTACAATCAATATTTTCTCTTTTTTTAATTTCAATAACTCTTCAATCAATTGTTATCACTTGAAATGCAGAAATGCTGCCTGAAATGGACAATTATCCCCTTTACTCACCTGAGCAATTGTTACTTGACGACCATTTCAACAATTTGAGGAAACAAACAAAAATCTTCTTGAAAAACTTAAAAATTGTTCTCCAAATTTACTGATTTTATAACCAATAACACCAGTTGGGAGAACTCTAGAGAACAGTTTTTGTATTTTTGTTAGGTTAGGTTAAAAGTCAAAGATTATTTGGATTCTATAAGAACCTAATACCTCATCCGCCCCAGCTGACATCTCTCATCCATCCCGATAGTTTTCTGAAGGTGTGATTTCAATTCAAATCTTCTTTGGCTCTGTCAATAAATGCCGAGTGCTCAAGAATCCTTTTACTCTGGCTCTCTAGGGCCAGATAATGGTAAAGAAGATACCACTTATTTCCCTGAAGTATTCCTAGCCTTCGGGTGAGTGTATATTGTGCCTGGTATTTCGTTGTAGCTGCTAAAGGGTTCTAAACTAAATTCTAAGTAGTTTTAAATAAAATTTGCCATGGAAAGTTTCTCAAAAATCTGTCCTTCGGATTCGACTTTAAACTGTAGGTTCCGCACAACATAAGTGGTGTGAGAAGCTAGATCGTAATCCTGGGTTGTAATGACCCACAACACTAGTTTTTAATGGAAAAGTGACAAACATTCGATTCAAAGTATTGCAAAATTTTTTCTTCGTTCAGGCAATTCGTGGATTTGACACCAAAAAACTGTACATTTTTTGAAGCAAACCAATTAGTCACTGCCGGATTACTGTAGCGTGTTTCAGGCGGAGGTGATGGCCATTTACCGGGCCGCTCAATGGATCCTCATCAACTTTGCTCCTTTCACCCGCGTCTCGGTCTTCTCTGAGTGTCAGGCGGCCATAAGATCTCTTTCAAGTGTTGTGAATAACTCGAGGATCGTTAGGGAATGTCTGGGCGCTTTAGTGTCTCACTGGTTTGGGTCCCCGGGCACAGTCATATTCCAGGAAATCTGCTGGGCCGACAAGCTCGCCAGAGCTGGTGCACTCCTTCCGGAATCCTCTTCAGTCGACTTGGGTATGCCACTTGCCTCGGTCAAGTTGCCCATTGCGCGGAAATTCTTTCGAGATGCCAACCTATCCTTGTTCAATGAGGAGTCCTGCTCCACCGCTAGACTCACCTGGCTCTTGATGGATAGAAGGCGCACGAACCAGTTACTTGGACTTGGTCGTGGCATCATCTCAATCACAGTGGCCATGCTAATAGGTCATTGTGTTATGGGTAGACACGTGGAAAGCATGCGGCTCCCATTTAACGACTTCTGCCATGGGTGCAGATCCGCTGAGGAAGAGGAGACTGTTATCCACTTTCTTTGTAAGTGCCTATCTCTTGCGAGATGCAGATATAGGTTATTTGGCTCTCCATTTCTTGAGAGCTTAACGGAGCTATCATCTATTGACGTCAAGCATAAAGCTTCATTTCTCAATCTTTCTGGTTGGTTGTCCAGTGTAGGGTAGTCGTGCTTTTGCAGCAGCCCTTGCACTGACCAACTTCTGCCTCCTCCCTGATTTTGATAGAATTTGATCAGTACAGAGACTCCGTTTACCTGTGGCATCACAACGGGCGGCTTTGCGTGTTCAAGTGAGCTTTTTGATATCAGAGCTACCACTCAGACGTAACTTAACCTAATTAGTCACAAAATTTTCGATTTCAAAGAGTCGCTTAGACAATGCGTGTTCCATCGGTGAAAAGAAATAGTTGTCGGAAGGAACCATATCTGATAAATATGGTGGGTTGGCTAGAAGCTTCAAACCTAATGCTTTGATTGAATCTTCAAAACGATTTTGATTTGTGTACAAGTGCATTGTCATGTTGCACAGTTACCTTGCCGTGTTTTACGGCCTACTCTGAACATTTATTGATCTATGCATAGTTCAAACAGGTTTTAGGAACTCGTGGTACGCCACACCTTACTGGCAACACATAGCATTGTCTTCCATACGAATCGATCTGTTTATGGTTGTCCTGGATTAACCCGTGATTTATTCTGTTTAGGATTCTGAAAATAAATTAATTTTTAATTGACAGCAACAATTCGATGCATCACCGATTTTATATCGCGTCTCTGAAGCAAAATTTCACAAGTGATTCTTTGGTTTTCCATCTGTCTGTCGTTCAATTCACGTGGTATCCATTTCCCATAGCATTTAAACGATCAGAAATTGTTTGCGATTTGTTTTTGATCTAAAGCGTCAACTTTATTCAATATTGTTTGCAATTCGTTGACCTTAAACGTTCTTCATTTCTCACATCAAAATTGTTATCTCTGAACCGAGGATTCGATGGGATTCTTCAACACTTTTCTTGAAATGGACACAAAAAATTATGAAAATAGTTGTCCGTTTGGAACCCTTTTCCTGTAGTAAGTTTGATTTTGCTCTCCTCTCATGCAGTCTATTTTTCTTCTCCTAGGACAATTCATTATACATACGACTCATTCCTTAACTCTGGACGGCTACTGTTCGTCGAATCGACGAAGTTCATTTACTCTTTATCATATAATTCTTTTATGTTTGACCAAATTTCGCTCTTCTTTTCAACAACGTTAGTTGATAACGAAAACTTGCAGTCAGTGAACTAAAAAAATTTTTTTTTGTTCGTCGATTCAACGATTACTGTACAAAAATGACCATCCAGGATTAAAAAATGAGTGGCCAGGGTACGTTTACTCACTACAAGCTTTCATTATCGACCAACATTGTTGATAAATAAGTGCGAAAACAAACATATAAGAATCATATGATAAAGAGTAAATGAGCTTCGTCGATCCGACGAACAGGAACCAATTAGGGTTAAAGTGTTCGTTGATTCAACGAAGAGTAACCTTAATGTACAAAAATGAAGAGTAACCGTCCAGGGTTAAGAGTTGAAGGAAGAGTTCATCTAGAACTGAAATCGAAGTTATCGTACTTTTGCATGTCTTAAACGCTATTTCAGTATTTCAACCATCAGCAACAGCCTGACATATTTATACTCCTTAATGAAAAGCACAAATCACACTTACATACATGCATATGTATTACAAAGGAGCCACTTATCATACTTTGTCCGGTGCAGACTTCACTAGATAATCGATTGCAGAGTATTCAACAGATCTTTTAATTCTTTCTGTTCAGACTTACACTCACTAATGGTAGCAACATCTGTTTTATCCAGGATATTTTTTTTAAATTCTGTGCATCCAAATGAAAGCATTTTCATTCCTTCTTCAATTCGGATAGAAGAAGAACCTCGACTGGAACTTTGACATTCCTTTTTACGTTTATCGAGATGTTAAATTAATTTTTTTCTAACGCGTTCCGTTTTGTGTTTTACACTCAATTACCTCTCGGACAATAAAAACTAAGGCAACCTCTGCTGGCAACTTAAGTCGCCACTGGGCGCTAATGGGTTAAATGCGCAGAAATCAGTGTACACTCTTCTACCGTTAAAAACAAAATGTTGAAATCTTTGCTTGAAAATATCCATGACAATTGAGCACACTCCCAATTTAATAACAGGGCATGTAAGTTCTAAATTGCAAATTGAGTTACTGTTCCCGATACATTGCTTAAACTCATTGATAGGCACGGCTGAATTACATTCTGTATCGACATCGCTATGCAATCAAGCTGATAAGACAGTGGAGTTCGTTAAGAACCACTATATAGTCCAAGAAAACAATTTTATTTTATTTAAAATTCCGCTAAAGAGAAAGTTTCTGTAAAAACTCTTATCTGCGAAAGCCCTGAATGTCACTAAAGAAAAGGTTTCAGCAAAAAATCTTATCTGCGATTACATTAGCAAGACCGCCAACCGCAAATCTAGTACGGTGGTTACAGACAACAGGTTTCATTGTTATTTCCTATGCATTCTGTCCATGCTGCAAACGATTCTACTTAAACTGTGTAGACTCGACGGCTAATAAAGCGCTTTTACGCGACTGGACAGTAATACAGATCGAATATGATTCTGACTGAGTTACGAACTTTCCTGAACATTGCCGACATGACACCACATTATGATTACTGATGGAAGTCTGGGATGAGTATCTTGAACAAAGAGCAATGAGCTAATTGTATAACAGACCTCGCTAAAGCCTTCGATTAAAAGCTGGGGGATTTAAAGTCAGCATTTATAGTTGACTCGATAAGCATCTTCTAGAATGAACTATTGGCCATGAGGTAGGTCTTCATGATTATTGCAAAAAGAGCGAGAGAGAGAAATATTAGCATACATTTCAGTGTTGCAAAACTGAAATTTTAAAATTGTAATGAACTATAACTGAAAAAGTACTTTTTTGCATCAAATGGTACTTTTAATAAAGATACATACATACTTACATAATTGGTCAAAATAACACTTCAATCAGGATTATGACCTAACTTCTCACACCACTTATTTTGAGTGTGTGTTAATTTTTATACATGAGTGGCGAGATCTACTGTTTAAAGTCGGCTCCGAATGTCAGATTTTTGAGAAACTTTTCATGGCAATTTTATTTACTCTCAGAGTTTTTGCCAGAAGTAAGTCGTCGGAAAAATATTTTTTCATATTTCGTTTTGATGGAGATGTCGGACATGAGGTTTGAATCGTGGGTTTTCGTCTAGTAAGCAAACACACTATCTACTAGACTATTTATTTGTTTATATTTAATACACATACAGGACAAAAACAGCTGATACGGAACGTAACAAAACGTAAAAGCCCCGTTTAGTCAAACGCCGATGGAACGTAATGTAACATACGTTCGTTTTTAGTATGTGAAGAGGAATGAAAATGCTTACCGAAATTACATTACGGTTTGGCAAGCGTTTTCATTGCTTTTCGTATTCTAAAAACGAACGTACGTTCCGTGGACGTTTGGCTAACCGGACCTAAAGCCTAAATCTACCTTTAGCATTGCGTTGAACGTGTTGCTAATGCATTTATAGTTGAAAAGCGCAAGACCTAAAATATGTAATAATAAAAAAATACTGAAAGCGTCGCGGGGTATTGCGAAAAAATTGCGGTATTTTTGACATGAAATAGTACTGAAAAAAAGTACAAAAGTACTGAGTTTTTCAACACTGATCCATTTGGATATACAGGTCACGGTATAAACATTCTGTTCTTATAAGATGACTTCGAAGATGGTTTTAAACGATATTGATGTTTCCCGGTAAAAGGTATAGCAGGTTAACTAAATAGCCGGAGCTTAACCAATTTCATTGAGAACCCACAAGTTCCGGTTTGACACGGCAATGGAATTCGGCAACGAGACATGTCGTCGGCAGTTCTGGAGCTGAGTAAGGTAGTGCAGTAAATCTGACCAAAGCTAATACCTTTGTGCTGAAGTCATTACCGATCATTAGGAGCTCATCATTGTGCAATGTCTTCAATAGGAATTGCAGAGACGAGGAGTATGAAGAGGAATTCACTCTTTATTTACTTTGTATCTGCCCGGCGATATGTGCCACCTGAATTTCCATTTTCTAGTAGAATTCACTCAGCTGTCATGTACGGATCAGGGAAGATTTATTATGAGCGTAGAATTTTTTTTATTTATTAATTACAATACATTTACAAATTATATTTAATTACAATAAGACCCCGCTTAACGCGGGGGATGCCTTCCAATAAGTTCCAGTGTTAAATGAAACAGCGTTAAACGAGGCAACTAATAAATCATTTGTGACGCAGGAAAGATGCGTTCGTACTGCGATTGAGACTTTGGAAAATACAGTTGGAATCTTTATTCTGGACAGACGAACAAGAGAGCATTGAAAAAGATACATAGTATACAACAAGTATCAATACAGTGTGCGATTTAGGGGAATCCCAATACTACCGCGTAATACTGAAACAGCGTTAAGCGGGGTCTTACTGTATATACGAGCATAGTAACTTTGACCATATGCTCGGTGTAGTGTCACAGACCAGAGTCTCTGGTGGGAATTGAACCCACCCACGACCCTCACGCTAATAGTCTAGCACACTATCCTTTAGACTTTAGACTATCAGGGCACCCTAAGAACTTAGAATTATAGTAAATGACTTATTGTTATACTACAAAAGACTCACGCTTCCGGCCCCTTATGTATGGACAGTCATCTCTATCTACCCTAAGGAGATAATCCATTTGCTTACCATTCGCCGATTACTTTTTTAATTAAAATTTAATTTTTGTCCATCATCTGCTTGAAAATTAATGTGAATTAATATTAAAATATTTTTAGAAAAAAAAAATTGTCTGTAAATTATGTTTTTGTTAAAGTTCTTAAATTTTCAATCAGAACGAATGGCAATAAAATAATTTTCAACGCATAAAATTACATACGTTTTGTGTTATTGATGCAGCATTATTGACACCCATTGTGCAATTGCGTTTGCTAGAATAAATTACAAAAAAATATACAAATAAAGCGAAAACAAAACAAAACAAAATAGAAAAAAATAACTGTATAATTAATAATAAAAATAGGCAAAATATTCTAAAAAAGAAGAGAAAAAAACAGGGAAACAAACATGCATTAACATGCGCCTTTATGCGCATATCATGTTGCAATGTTGTCTCTATGCGGGTTTAGGTTGCAATTTTTTAATTTCTTTTTTTTTCCTTTTTCGTTTTTATTTTGCCGTTTGGATTCAACTTTTTTATTTTATATTTTTTTTCAAAAAAGTTGAAAGTTTTGCTTATTTTGTTGGCCACAACAAGCTCAGTCCCCTTTGGGAATGCAGGCCATCGCGCTTTGCAAAGCTAAGTTGACGTCAAAAACTAATGTGAGTGAATGTACGTGTGTATTAGTATATACGTATATGTATATGCAAATATGTGTAGGTAGGAATTCCTTTTCTAACAAAAACAAAATCAAAATATGTGTGTGTGTGTATGTGTGCATGCGTTTAAGTGTGCAAAACAAAATATAATATGGTCAAGCCACAAATTGCTCATCAATGCACACACAAATAACCCATCATCAGTTTTTTTTCTGCTTTTGAACACACGCAAACACACATTCACGCATACTCCCTAATACACTCACATATTGCCATACATATGGTATATGAATGAGATGAGTTTGAAAAAATAAAAAATAGACTAAAAAATTTAAAGCAAAAAAAAAACAAAAATTAAACAAAACAACAAGAACAACAACAACAACAACATGAAAAATACCAACTACAACAAAAATGTTAAAAGTTCATACACAAATGCATAACAAGAACTCACACTAATTAATTTTATTTAAAAAAAAACAAGTATGAGAACGTGTTGTATTATGTGTGTGGGTTAGACATAGAGAGAGAGAGATGGAGTGTTCGTGAGTAGGTGTACGTAAATGGCCTATGTTTATACCATATTTAGAGTAAAGTATAGCATACTTATAGGCATATTAAGGATGAGCGATAGTGTTGTGTTGTTGTTTGTTCGTATGCATATACACCTACATATACATACATAAGCGAGTGGTGTACAGTGTTGTTAACTTATGACGCTAAGAAAAAAACGCCGAAAATTTTAAAATTTTAAAATATTCCATGGAGTGCAGCAAATATCTGTAATAAAAGTTCACGTCATGATATCGGCCGTTGTGCTCATTTAATTGTCAAGCCACTCCTTTAGGCATCTAAAGTAAGTTTTCAATAAAAGTTCTGCCGAAAAATATTTCATCCATTAGTTTATATTTAATTCTTTCGAAAAAGTAGTGGGGCTTTTGGCGGAAGACTAAGGTCTAACAGGCCATAGCATTTTATGCTTAATGTTGCTTATGTCGAGTATACTCGTCATAATGATAAAATCGAAAAACATTCTGCCGTAACATATTCTGTGTGTGTATTTTACACAAATGCAAATATTTATGCACAATGTGCAACCTTGACCTTCATCAATAGTCCCTCGTACTTCTTTAAAAAATTAGTTACAGCACGAACCAATGCTGAAGAATTTTTTGCGGCAAACATGCCCACATATGAAGTCGCCGTAGTCTAGTAGATAGTGTAGTGGCTTATTAGACGTAAAACCAGAATACAAAAAGTATTTCTTCGGCTACTTCCTCTCAGCAGATTTCTGGCAAAAACTCTAAGAGTAAAATAATATTGCCATGAAAAGTTTCTCAAAAATCTGCCGTTCGGAGTCGACTTTAAACTGTAGGTCCCGCCACTCATGTATAAAATAATACACACAACATAAGTGGTGTTAGAAACTAGGTCGTAATCCTGACTGAAGGGTTCTAATGACCAATTATATATGTATGTAAACCATGTCCTCTCGAAATGTCCGTAATTTGTAGTACAATTGGCTAAAATCAAGACTGTCTGAAGATTATTCTTCAGAGGAGATGAATGCTACACAATTGTTTCGAAAACAAGTTTTTGCTGAAAGATTTTGCCGAAACTATGATTTGACCGATTAGATCACTGGTGGCAACCAGTCTTGTCAAACATTTTGATGCAATTTTATGCACTTATAGACGAACATCTGACTAAACAAACGCAAATGTCACCTTCTCTCATATAGAAGCGATACGTTTGTCGCTTTCTGGTTTGTCGCTTCATGGTGAAAACAGAAATAATTTGGAATTCCTGGTACAGAATGATGCTTTACAAATTATATTTCATAAACCATATGGTAATATCGCGATATATTTTATTATTTTATAAGAATGCGTGCGTTCAGTGTTCTAACAATATTTATGTATGTCCCTACTAATCATATACATATATAAGCCAGTAACACTTCAGAAAACTAATAAGACGGTCCCAAGTTGTGCAATTTATGCTGCACAAAACGCATCAGGTGTTCATAGTGGTTCTGTAGTCTGTACATCCTCAACTACCGATTTCTTTTCCACTGCTTCATAAGCAGTTTTGAAACAAACTCCCTTATGTTGTAGCTTTTATTTTCGGTATGAATTTTGCTGCCTTTATTCTCTTTAATCTAGCTGCTCTAAATTGACACTTTAAGGTCTACGGCTTTGTAATAATATATCACTACAGAGTTGTCGCTCCAACCAAACTGTTGAGGATGTTTTCTAGTTTCCTCTATCACTAATCCACCCCTTTCTACGCTCAATACCTGAGCCAGAGTTGGTAAGGAGTGGTAAGCTGTTTTTTTTTTCTCCTTTAAAAGTGATACTTGAAGATACATTGACGGATCATGACACCTTTCTTCACAGATTTTTTGGGCTTTCATTTCCTTCTACCTTCAGCGAGCATCATCATCTTGAACGGCATACATATATTGTCGAAAGATAATTAATGACCTCGTCTGTGATATGCACGTCTTTTCTTTCTTACAAATTTCTATTTTCTTTTCAAATTCTAGTCATCTTTGTCCCAAGCGTTAGCCGCGCTAGGTTCCCGGTATCGCTGTGGGATTATTTACGGCTCCTACTAACTCATGGGCACTGTGGCAAATCTGGCATTACAGATTTGGAAGGCCTTCAAGCTTCAATCAGTCGCTGACGTAGATCTCTGTATTCGGTAGGTAGGTATAAGTGGCCCTCCCCCCAGGAATTAGTTGGACGCACCCCATGGGGCCCATTGTGATAACACAGTTCATGTCCACTATCCCCTAGTCCTGGAACCACTCTGAGCTTCCAATGAAGCGACTCAAACTGCTGACGTCAATATTCGACAAATCACCCAGATCATCGATATAGTCGGCATCAAGATGTATCTTTCAACTTTGACATGGTGCGAGGTGTCCCAGATCAATGCGCGTCGCGTGGACACCCAATCTCTGTATTCACTGAGATGAAAATAAAAAGCACTTCAACCGGTAGATAGTATTGTAAGCAGGTGCATCTTCTTCACACAATAACAATCGTTGACCTTTAACCTTCTGTATGTATTTTAGAGGGGTAGGTAGTATTCACAAACATCACAACAATTGACGTCGCCGTATTCTTCTGGGGTTCAAACTCCAGCCCAGAACAAAACGAAACATGAACAAAAAAAATATTTCTTTGGGCGGCATCCTCTCAGCAATGGCAAAAACTCTGAGAGCAAATAAAATTGCCATGATACATATATAATTGGCCATTACAATCCTTTAGTCAGGATTACGACCTAGTTTCTCAGACCACTTATGTTGTGTGTGTTAATTTTATACATGAGTGGCAGGACCTACAGCTTAAAAATCAACTCCGAAGGACAAATTTTTGAGAAACTTTTCATGACAATTTTATTTACTCTCAGAGAAATCTGCTGAGAGGAAGTCACCGAAAAATTATTTTTTCATATATTCGTTTTCGATGTCTGAGCTTCTCAAAAATCTGTTGTACTGAGTCGACTTTAAAACTGTAGGTCCCGCCACTCATGTATAAAATTAAAGCACACAACATATGTAAGTGGTGTGAGAAGTTAGTTCGTAATCCGGACGAAAGGGTTGTAATTATCAATTAAGTAAGTAAGTTATCTACTAGTGTTCGTGAGCAGGTCCATTTTACAATTTTTTAGAGTCCCCTCTTGAATGACATTCTAAATACGAATGTTAATATATAATGGTTATGCATTAGAGTCACTGTAGTCTAGTAGGTAGTGTGTTGGCGTATTAGACATAAGGCCACGGTTCAAACCTCAGGTCAGACATAAAAACGTACAAAAAAAATATTTCGTCGGCGACTTCCTCTCAGCAGATTTCAGCCAAAAATTCTGAGAGTTAATAAAATTGCCATGAAAAGTTTCTCAAAAATCTGTCATTCGGAGTCGACTTTAAACTGTAGGTTCGGCCACTCATGTATAAAATTAACACACACAACATGAGTGGTGTGAGAAGCTAGGCCGTAATCCTGACTGAAGGGTTGTAATGGCTAATTATGTATGTATGCATGTATGTATGTATTTGGGTCGTTTACAGTTTCTTTGATTGGCATCACTGGAAATGCAGGCCATTTTTTTATGAAAAAAAAATTAAAGGAAAATATTGCAGAGACAGTAGTTTTGAAAGTGGGTTCATCTATGAATTCATTTCTATTTTTATTTTAAAAGGTTTTCCTTTTTATTTTATTTTATTTTCTTTTCGTTTTTTTATTATTTCTTGGTTTTGAATTTTTTATCCTGTAAATCCATTTACAAGTGAAGTGCCTGTTCATTTATTTTGTTTATGTTGTTGGTTTCTGTTTTTTTTTGTTTTTGTTGTCGAATTTGTTATTCTTTTTATTTTTTAAACAATATATTCAGCCAACACTTAGGCCTTTAACAAAACTTTAGTCATCCACTTGAAAAAAAGAGTAAAAAAATGCGATTTTTTCTTATTATTCATAGGCTCGTATATGTGTGAGTGCGAGTGTGTATTTTTAAATATGCGTACGTGTATGGGCCTACAATACTAATGCTGGGAAACTCTCCATACTCGCATACTCGCACATTGCAATGCATTTTAATATGTTTTTCAGTTGTTTGCGTACACATAGGAGAGCGTAAAATATGTTGAGAGTATGTACGTGTGTGTATGTATTTGTTTATAGGATGTACAAGCGAATATGGATGAGTTTTTTAGGTTTTTTTTGTCTATTTTTGCCAACATTTTTAGTTTATTTTTATGTGTAATTTGCTTTATTAATACTCACAGACATACATATGCACATACTCGTACGCATACATGCTATAATGTATGTACATACATACGTACGTACAGCGTTCGTGTGCGTTTAGAGTTTCGGTTGCATTTCATCCATTGAGTTAATCAGCCTTACAATGCCTTTTCAATAGAAGCGGCAATGGATGCACTTGTTTGCTTCTATTATTGTACTTGCCCCGTTTATCCTATTTTTTTCTTTCTCTCCTTCTGTTTTTTTGTTGTTGTGATTTGTTTTATTTATAGTTTCCATTTTTATTTTGATTTTTTATTTTTATTTTATGCAAGAGGTGTGTGTTTATTTGTATGTTCATATAGCCTTTCTCTCTCTCTGTGTTTGTGTGTGTGTGCGAGTGAGTGTATGCGTTTGTGTGGCATCAAAAATTGTGTCCTTTTTAAATTTTGTTAAAAATATGAAATTTTTATATTTTAACTAACAGTAGGTGTGGCCATTTCAAAGTTATTACAAGTAGAAGTACAAGTACAAGTACAAACGTACGATTAACCATCTCTGTACCGTGTGTTTTATAATTAATCACTTTTTTCTTGGTTGTTCGCCATTTGTATTACGATTATCCTATTCACTTAGTGGATCACTTTTGGTTTGTTGTTTGTTATTGATTCGATTATCTTAATTTAAATATTAAAGCCAACTACATATTGGCCTCATCGAAGTTGGCTGGTTTCAATAGCCGACGCATACTGTACAAGCAGCAGATTTCAGCATAGAAACGACAGGAATTCAGGAAAACAAATAATCTCTGATATTGAACGTGAGTATATGTTACAAGTATTTTCAAAAATTTACATCAATAGATACTAAAATTACCATCAATACACCTCCTCGTCTCCGCCAACCACACGAACACACACATATAGGGGGTGGAGTTAATTAAGAAGTTGCGTAAATCCACACACAAATATTCTTATATACAAACATACATACATACATACATACATACTTACATACATGCATACATACGTACGTAATGTATTCTTTATATTTTGCATTCAAAAACATTCTCAAAATCATTGTAAATACATGCAACAAAGATAAGATTTCTTTACCAGAAAGCCTATGAATTTGACACTTAATTTTCATGAATACAGTTTAAAAATTCTTTTTAAAAAATTTGTGCAATTCCATTAAAAAAAAAGTTGAAAATGAATTGAGAGAGTGGGAGAGAGAACTAAATACCTTCCTGTTTGCAATTAGGCCAACTTGCTACTGTCATATGCTCTCAAAAATATTTGTAAGAAAAATTCGATGCAAAATACTTGGCACAGTTCCCAACACAAGTGGTGGTGGCTATTCCCTAAGAAGAAACAATGAATTTATAAAGCCGCAATGCCTAGAAAGGATAGAAAACGCGGCATTAATGAACGACATCAGAACGCAAAACTCAATGATAAACTATGACAACTGCGGTGTTACATGATGAGGAGCATTGCAACCAGATGGAAAGACGGTAGAAGAAAAGGAAACTGGCAACAGAAAGCCAAATAGAGTACAGAAATTGACATAGCTAAAGCATATATTAGCTTACATATATCGTAATGCACGCTTCAACCTCATAAGCTTAAGAATTGTCTCCATACCTCTGCCCACGTGATTTCTCCATTTCCTATATAAAGGAGTTTTCGAAAGTTGTTCGAGTTTTCTCCAAGAGATTGCTGTAAAGATTGTAATTTTTAATGGAAAAGTGAAAAACATACATACGAGTACATACATACATAATTGGTCATTACAACACTTCAGTCAGGATTACGACCTAGTTTCTCCTACCACTTATGTTGTGTGTGTTAATTTTTATCCATTTAAGTGGCGGGACCTACAGCTTAAAGTTCGAATCCGAATGACAGATTTTTGAGAAACTTTTCATAGCAATTTTGTTTGCTCTCAGAGTTTTTGCCAGAAATCTGCTAAGAAGTCGCCGAAGAAATATTTGTTTCATATTTTCGTTCTGATATCGAACCTGGGATTTGAACCGTGACCTTACGTCTAATAAGCCAACATACTACCTACTAGACTACGACGACTTCATAAAAATGAAAAACATTTCCATCAATTTCTGGCTGCATCGCTTTCCATCTTTTAGGCAATTGCTGGGTTTGATGCAGCAAAATCTGCACGACTTTTCTGTCAAACCAATTAGTCAACAAATTTTCGATTTCGATTATAGGAATTTAAGAAATGACCAGCCAATCCCATCAATGTCCCATCAGTGAAAAGAAATATTAGTCGGAAGTAACCAAGTCTGGTGAATATGGCGGGTGGAGTAGCAGCTCTCAGCATAATGTTTAAATTGTATCCTCAACCGGTTCTGCTTTGTGCACAAGTGCACTGTCATGTTTCACGGTTACCTTACCGTGTATTGTGGCCGTGTATTCTGGTAGCTTTTGGTGCAATGTATGGTTCGAATTGATCATTTGTTGTCATTGGTGATCTGTTTTAATTGTTTAACTAGGTTTTAGGACCACGTGGCTTACCACACCTTTCTGGTTCCACCACGACATTGTCTTCCAGCTGAATCCAGCTGATAACGTGGTTGAAGTTGATAGATATCCCGGATTAATGCATAATTTATTCCGCATAGGATTCTAGAATTAAATCCACTTTTCATCGCCAGTAACAATTCGATGCAACACCGATTTCTATCGCACCTTCGAAGTAAAATTTATCAAGTGGCTCTTCGGTTTTTCGTCTATCTGTCATTCAATTCATGTGGCATCCATTTCCTATAGTATTTAAGTGTTCAGAAATTGTTTGTTGTGCAACATTTAATATTTCTGCCATTTGTTTTAGACATAAAGTGTCAACATCGTCTACTATTGTTTGTAATTCGGTGGCTTTAAACTCTTTTTTGTTGCCTTCCACGTTCTTCATTTCCCACACTAAAATCGTTATCTCCGTTGAAACCATTGACACTGTCTTCTGAATTTTACTCCTGATAGAGCATTTTTACCATACGCCTCTATAAGCACTTGAAGCGATTTTTTATTACATTTCTTCAAATTAATAAAAAAAAATGCTTTAAGAAATCATCATTTTCTGGTACAAGTATCGCCATGTTTAACACGATGTGAATATAAAATATATTTCACAGATGTTATCGCCGGTTCACAATAAATGTTCCTTATGCAGGCATTTTTTTACTGAACCCCTTTTCATACAGGTACACATAGTATATAATGCCACCTCCTACGCCTCAATCTTAAGGACTTAAGTTTACTCAAAAAGTCTCCTTTAAACTGTAGATCGCACAACTCATGAAGAAAATTAATGCACTCAACATAAGTGGTGCGAGATACTAGGTCGTAATCCTAACTAAAGGGACGTCATGACGAATAAAGTAAAGAAAGTAAAAAAATTGTTATCGGTGCTCCACGAAAAAGTTTAAATGAAATCAGGAACACTGTGATAATAGAAGACTTTCTTATTCGACTCCCGAAATGGTTTTAAACGATTCAAACATTATCCTTTTGTGTAGCACAGTGCATTACAAACTGTCGTAGCTGTTACATGTTGAGATGATCTACATGATGAATTTGATCCGTATTTGATCTAATTAATGAAATCGAATGCGCCCTCATAGTCGCTAAATAGCATATTTAATGGGGAAGTCCATGCTACTACTGGTTCTACAACAAAGGTAAGAGCTTTTATCTGATCGATGCAAACCTATGCCGTTAATGAAAAAATATTCTGTGAGCATAAATTTTCTCTACGATGCATTTCTTTAAACAAAATTTCATAACCAAGCGCAGTTATTGTAATCGCTTTCATGTTTTCTCCAGCCAGCTGAAAACATGTCCTACACAAAGTAATTGGTCATTAAAACCCTTCAGTCAGGACTACGACCTAGCTTCGCACACCACTTATGTTGTGTGTGTTAATTTTATGCATGAATGTTGAGACCTACAGTTTAAAGTCGATTCTGAAAGACAGATTTTTGAGAAACTTTTCATGGCAATTTTATTTACTCTCAGATTTTTGCCAGAAATCTGCCAAGAGGAAGTCGTCAAAGAAATATTTTTTCATATTTCATTTCCTACTAGACTACGGCGACTTCTTGAAAACAGGTCCTATTATACCTATTATATATAAGCATTTCCATGCAGCACGCTTAACCGCCCATTTGAAACAAATGCTGTGCAAACTTTCTTTTTCTATTTCAAAGTGATCGTACCTACCACTTATAAACAAATTTCTTCGGATTACTTATTTTCATCTAAAAAGCTAAAATCTTTAGGACCCCTGATCAATACCACACAGAAATATATTCACCTTCCCTGATTGTTTATATTGTTACGAAAATGGAAACGGTGTAATATTGTTTAACATTAAAATGAGCAAAAGTTACACAAACAAATACAACGAACTTGTTACAAGTAAACCAAAAACAGCGGTATGAAAGAAAAGGTGATAGACAAATAAGCGAGAACGGAACAACAAGCAATGTGAACAAAATACACAAACAACAATAAAGTCACGATAAAGTTCTCGAGAAGGCGAACACACGAACACTCGATTTAAAGAATTCTTGTTAACATTCATCGGACTGATTACGTGGGCATATAAAAAGCCAAGACAAAGCAGGCAACGAGTAGTAAGAATTCAGTCAGTCTTGTGTGAAGACGCGTTGCGTGTGAAAAAACAGTCGTGGTTTGAAGATCGCAGTTGTAGAGATAAAAAATTCAAGTTGTAAACCATGACACACAAAAGTATTACAAACAAAAAAGAATTTAATTGAAACTAAACACAAATTTATTTTTTATTTTGTTTGCAATCAACGAACTCATATTTTAAACGGTTTTAAAAACGATTATTTCTTGTGGCAATCATTGAATTGTAATTTAAAATAAAAAAGTAAATTATTAACTATTTTTCATTCTTGTTGTTCATTTAATGACACAAATTCATAATTAATTTCAATTTAACTTTAAATGGCAGAGTGGTGCAACTATGTATCTCGCTAATCACTGATAACATTATATTTTTGCTGATGATCCTTTTATTAATCTTATCTTTTTAGTGATGTTTCTATGTAGTGATGTTATTGTAATTAAAATTGTTTATTTATCCCTTAATTGCTCATTTTTTTCCGTTTATTTTTTTATTATAAAATAAACATTTGAATGTTTAGTATTGTTACGTTTTTACCTTTTAAAATATGAGCTCGTAGATTGCAAGTAAAATAAATTTGTGTTTAGTTTTAATTAAAATTGTTTATTATTTGCACAATTCTGTGTGCCACAGTTCACAACTTGATGCAAACAACAAGAATTGCCTTTTTCTTTGTTATTCCTCTGTTTATATCCTTTGCATAAACAATAACAATTTCCAGACAATTATACGACAGACCTTTGCAACGAAGATCTTCTCCTCAAACGCTCCGCCTCTTCACAACAAGACTGTCTGAACTTTACTGACTCGCTCGTCTGCTTTGCCTTGTGTTTTATATGGCAGGTAAAAAGTCTGATGAATGCTCTTGAACACAAATGTTCGTGACTTCACCTTCTCGAAATCGCTATAAATGTATAGTTGTTTACATTGATTATTTTTCTTTGTGTATTTTGTTCAAATATATTCTTGTAGTATTGTTTGTGGATTTTTGTTTACTTGTTTACCATTTCCTTTTTATGCTGGTATTTGTTGTTATATTACGCAATGCGATAATTTGTAAACAGCTTTGTTTACTGCATTGTTTTGTTTTTGTAGCTGTTGTTTATAATTTTAATGTTAAGAGATGTAAAAGCAAAACACCAGTATCTTGATTTTTCATTTTCGTAGCACGATTTATTCTGCCAGCGCAACACAATATTTATTTGATATGAAAGCTGCAATCTCTTATATATTTTGGATAAATAACACCACTATTGTCCAAAATGCTACGGGCCCACGGGAATATAATGTAATACGAGCTTATTTAAGTATTTGTAATAATATTTTCCTAAGCCTGTTATCACCGTGACCTATTTTCTTATTGAGACCAACACTCCGTAGATATAATTCCTATTCATGTCGGGCATTGTATTGGAATAAGAAGAAATGGTTACAGAAGAAAGGAAAGTGGGTTGTGCTATAAATTAATTTTGAAACATTGTTTTTTTTTTACTTCGATCCTTTTTATCTAGAATGCATTTGTAAATAATTCTCATATTCTTTTTTTATTCGAAGGAATGAATTACACCATACAGTATTTAGGACTGAGTTGTACAGTAAGGGCCAAATCTTAAACTAGAATTCGACGGACATTCGCGGAACGCAACGGAAATTACATTCGTTGAGGGCCTTCGAAAATAATGCAAATGCTTCCTGAAATTCCATCAATGTTGGGTACTCGTTATCATTGGTTTTCATATGATAGAAAGGTTTTTACCATTTTAAAAACTTTTAAAATATGAGTTCGTTGATTGCAAACAAAATAAAAATAAATTTGTGTTTAGTTTTAGACAATTCTTTATTGTTCACGCTATTTAATGTGCCACTGTTCACAACTTGATGATTCTACAACAATTTGTTTAGTTCGCTATTCTTCTTTACACTTCTGCACGCGTAAGCACTAATAACTGTTCGGTAGTTCTTTACAACGACGATCTTCAGACCACGACTGTTCACACGCAACGCGTCTTCACACAAGACTGACTGAATTCTTACTACTCGTTGCCTGCTTTGTCTTGCCTTTTTATATGCCCACGTAATCAGTCTGATGAATGTTCTTGAAGTCGAACGTTCGGGGTTTCGCCTTCTCGAAAGCTCTATCGCGACTTCATTGTCGTTAGTGTATTTTGTTCACATTGCTTGTTGTTGCGTTCTCACTTACTTGTCTATCCCCTTTTCTTTCATACCGCTGTTGTGGGTTTACTTGTAACAAGTTCGTTGTATTTGTTTGTATAGCTTTTGCTCATTTTAATGTTAAACGATGTACACCCTTTCCATATTCGTAACAATATGTTCCGTTCCGTCAACGTTATGCTAATCCTATCGGGTGGGCCATCTATCAGTATAAATTTGAACCATCGGTTATTTCGAATCTGGTAATATTTATCTCCACTGAACGTAACGAATGGATTAACGCTTGAGCAAAGTTGGGAATTTATTGAAAATTTATTTCCAATACAAAGACAATTGGTCGAAAATTGAACGAAAATGTCATACAAAAACATGTCCGGTGTACGCAAGTTTATTGCTAAAGTTCGTGAAAGTGGTCTTCTTGTTAATGCGCCAAAACGTGCGTGGTCGTACAGTGTGTTCACCTGAAAATATATAAACTGTAGTTGAGAGCGTGCAATCCATCAAGAATTCAACATTTCACGCACCAGTTTACGTTGAATTTTGGTGAAAAGATCTCGGTATGACGGTTTACAAAGTTCAATTGGTTCAAGAGTTGAAGCCGCATTATCATCTGCTTCGTTTTTGCTACTTTAGGATAACGAGAAACTGCTCGATGATGTCGATCTTGCCAAAAAAAAATTATTTATTCGGATGAAGCTCATTTTCATCTTATTGGGTACGTTAATTACAAAAGCCAATGCACTAATTACGAGTGACTGTTTGGTGCGGCTTGTGGAGCGTGGTATCATTGGCCCATTTTCCTTTGAAAATGTGGTCGTCGCAACCATTACGGTCAATGGAGACAACTATCGCACCATGACAACCGATTTGTTTGTACCCGCTCTTCATGGTATTGATATTTCAACAGAATGCGAAAAATTTTCTTTTCGATCCGACGTGTATACTCAATGTAAACAGTTAAACGGTTAATAAAGCCTTCAGATTAAGAAAGTTCTCATTTTAGAATGGTTTTAATAATTAAAATTTATCACAAACAAATGGCACGAAAATGTTGAATTTTTTAATTTAATACTGCTTGGAAGCTCGTGGACTTAATGTATTTGTTGTGACTATTGTTCAGTTTTGCTCTGATGATGATTATTTATGATTGGCTCTGTAAAAGCGCGCACGACATTAAGTACATTTGGCAGTTCCTGCTCTACCCAAAAAATTGAGCTTCAATTTAAAGACAAGAATAGTTTTGAAGAAGAAGATTACAATCAGCCTTCCCACATGATCTCCATTTCATGAAGAAAAAGGTAATAGGTCCAGTAATTGGCTCAATAACAATTAAATGACGCCATTCAGTACCTTGGGTCGTCAAAAAAGAAAGCACTACGTCCCAGTTCACAACTCAAGCAATGAAATCTTCTATAAGCAGCTACAAGAGTTTCACGAATTTTGTTCCTTTGATTTGTAATTTGGTTGAATACTTCCAAATGGGTTTGAAAAACTATCACTTCAATTCGATCATGCATTTCGTATGCAGTTGTTTTGATATACTTTAAGGAATGCAACTGGAGTGCGCCAAATAATGATGTTTTTCTATGTATTGTGAATAGATCAACGCCGAGGTATCGCCTAGAATCATCGTTTAAGTAGAGAATACCACTTTTAATGGCGCACAACTACCTGTAACTGCAACCGGATAACCCAAAACCAAGAATAAGCGAACGAAAACAACGATCTTCTAGTCTTTTGATGTCGGAAAAGTCAGAAACGTCGATGAGATTGAGTCATTCTACTACATTGGCAATATAAATTCACAATCAAATGACTTCCGCGAAAGCTAGGCTGTCATTCTGCCAATTAAATATGATGAGGAAATACAGTCTCAATGGCATTTGCATTAAATTAAACATGAAACGTGAAGGAAATTGAAGAAGTAAATGCTCAACCAGCACGTGACCTAGACAATCGAATAGCGAAGCAGTTCTGTGCAACAGATTATGGAATGAGCTCCGTTTGAACAAAATTTAATGGAGGCGATATCGAATTTTACAGGAGAAGCAAGAGCTTCAATTCATTGAATTATTATATAAAATCGTATATAATAATATCACATTGTTAGATTAATCTTTTGGCCGAGTTAGTTGCAATTTAATTCTTGTTTGCCAGAAAGCAATAAAGCACAGACCGAAGTTGAAATTATATCCACAGGTTAACAGTTAATAACGGCCATCTTGTTGAAGCTACATATGTCAAATTATCTTTACTTCCTCCTTAATGGCTACATTACAACCGCATGGTCTTTAACCTGAATTAGAATAGAATGTCAAGCGCCTCGATCATACGCGCTCATCCTCCAATTTTTCACACCATGCTGAAGAAACTTTATCTTTCCATCGGAGCCTCAATCGTTCTCTTTAACGCTTTCCTTCGGGTACATATTTGAAATATCTTTTCGCCAGAGCATCTTCATACATATTCACGACATGTCCAATACGTCTAACGACACCGTTATCAGCATAAAACTCATACAGTTTATGATTCAGCCGATGCCGATACTCGCCGCCAACGTAAAATATTATAAGAACAGCTTTATCTGCCTGTGCAAGTTCCCATGCCTCTACGCTATAATTCAGCATGTACAGCATGATTTGGGTTCGTCGGTAGAAATCTGTCAAATTAGTTGTCATTTAATGAGTACGTTTTACCAAATTAGCAAGAACGTATAATAGCATTCAACAACAACAACAACAAATAATACATTTTTTTTATTATCAAAATGGGTATTCCGTTCGTCTTGCCGAGAGGACTTTTCAAAACATAGTCAATAAATTTAAGTCCATGTAGACAACGCACAAATTTGCGACATCTCCGTTGTCGATGAGAATATATAATAGAATTCGAGGCAACACTCTGCAGGAATGCCATACAGTTTTATATATCGAATTGATATGCTTTCTGTCTGATTTCCTTTCATCGGCTATATGCTGGGTTTGCCCTTTTGTCCGATGTATTTCGTCTGTGGTCTGTCCAGTGCGACTTAGATCTGCTATTGTAATTAAATTCATCACCTCAATCGTATTTTTTACTGTTAGGATTTTTATCCAGTTCCCTGCGAATTACGGGCATGTCAACTGTATTAACATTTGGTAGGTGGAGTGAGGCAACAAATTTGTTTTTCTTAAAAAGGTTTCAATCTCTCTCCAAATAACCCAAGACATTTTCCTGAAATGCTAAAATAATTTTATAACGGAAATGTAATAAAGGACAAAGGCTCTTCTTTGCAAACCACACCTACTTCGCCGAGAAAGGAATTAAACAAGCAATGGGAAAAATTGTAAAGCAATAGTGATCGATTAATTGTGGGATTCTACAAAACGTGCCTAGAAGTTCTTGCAGTATCTTGCACACGTCGTTTAAGAATAGAAGGAAAGACAATTAAAAAAACGGAACGGAAAGAAGGAAGAGGCATTGCATTGACCGAAACATTGAACAAAATATGTCACGAAATACTGCGCAATCAAATTATCGACCTAATAGATCATGAATTAGCGAAAAACCAGGCTGGGTTTCAATCTACCAGAGTTCCTATTCGTAATTTAAGTAGCCTCAAATTGATTTTAGTGCAATACAATGAATATGACTTAACCCATACCTGGCATTCGTTGATTTTGCAATAGACCATTAAGTCTTATGGATTGCACTGAAGATGAATGAGTTCCACCAAAAATAATAAATTTGTTCAAAGCTATTAAGACGACGAAGCAAGTGAAAGGGTTGTTTATAGCCGTTGTTAAACAACAAGGCTGCATGTTATCGGCTCTACACAGTATGGCGCCTATGCTTGATAAAGAAAAGTATTTTAATTTGTTTATTTTGGCTTCGCCTTTACCCTCAAAAATGATGTCAGTCTGGAGATCAAGTGGAGGATCACTCTTACCAACAAATGCCAATATGGTCTCAATAGGCAGTTGAGTAGCAGAGACCTCTAATGTACGACGAAACTTATACTCTACCAATCTACGCCCGATGTAGTAGGCTTGAGGGTAATTCACTACCATCAAAAATATCAACAAATTTCGTTGTCAGCACAGCATCAGAACAGCATCCTAGTAGATGTGGAAAGTGGAATTAACAAATTAAGATACGTGTTTCATGAGTTCAGTTTCAGGAATTCGTACAAACTCTCTCCAATGACCAAAGTGTAAATAAATAACATACATTCATACATACATAATTGGTCGTTATAACCCTTCAGTCATGATTACAACCTAGCTTTTCCCACCACTCATGTTGTGTGTGTTAATTTTAAACATTAGTGGCGGGACCTACAGTTTAAAGTCGACTCCGAACAATTGATTTTTGATTTTTGAGGGCAATTTTTTATTAACTCAGAGTTTTTGCTAGAAAACTTTTGAGAGGCAGTCGCCGATGAAATACTTTTTATGTATTTCATTTTGTTGGATATATCTAAGCTGGGGTCTGAACCAAGGTCTCACGTCTAATAAGCCAACACACTACCTACTAGACTACTAGACTAGACATGTGTTAATTTCTGCCGTTCGGAGATACCGCCGAAATTGTGGAATATCTTGAGAATATGCTGGCATCGAATAATACCAAGCGACGAATTTTTCCAACTTTTATGACAACACAGCATTAAGTCCTAAATTCAACGTTGACATTTGAAGTGCTTGGGTCACATCGAGAGAAATCCATATTAAGGGGATTAACCATGCTTAGTTTGAGTGGAACCCATAATAAGTCGCCGTAGTCTAGGTAGACGTAAGGCCACCGCTCAAACCCCAGATCAGACATCAAAACGAAATATAAAATAAAAAATATCTTCGGCAACTTCCTCTCAGCAAATTTCTGGCTAAAACTCTGAAAGTAAATAAAAATTGCCATGAAAAGTTTCTCAAAAGAAATCTATCGTTCGGGATCGCCTTTTGAACTGTAAATCCCGTTACTAATGTATAAAATTAAAACACACAACGTAAGTGGTGTGAGAAGTTAGGCCATAGTCCTGACTGAAGGGTTGTAATGATCAATTATGTATGCATTCGACACCTTTCAACTTTTATTTGGAATCTTGTTTATTTATTTCCGATTGACACAAAAACATTTTATTGTAGCTGACAAGGAGTTCTGATTTCTAAAAACTTTAATCAAAATACTCTTCGAAGATCGTATATTTTTTAAAAACATTAACAACAACAAGTGCGAAAAATGTCACTCATTTTTTCTGTGCTTCGTTTCCCTCTTCGCTTTTGCTTTCTGCTTACCGCACTAGTATAGACAGACTGAAATACTGAAATAAAGCGACAGACGAGCAGAAAAAAATATACATCCTTAAGCAGTTTTATTTGCAGGATGCTAAAGAAAATTTCAATGTCAAAGTGTGTGTACTTTTTTCCATGCAGTTTCTGAAGTAAAACAAAAAACTGGGAATGTTTTTTTAAATGAAACAGTTTAACCGACCGACTGCCGTGTTTTTTATGCCTCAAAAGGCACTTTTTTTGTTTTAAACTACTTTTACTACTTTCGTTGCCTTCCACTATAGCTTTGAGGTGAGAGAAAAAAAATGAGAAGAAATAAGCAAAAAGAAAGTGGCATTTTTAGCATCCTTTTATGCTCGTACGTGCAACAGAGCATACAAGTTTTTTTTCTTTTTTTTTTTTGCTGAATGCAACAGCAAAGGATAACAGCAAAAAGGAAACACACAGTATTTAACAAAACGTTGCAAGTGTTTTTGTGATTTTCTTTTCTATTTTTTGCTTCTTTTTTATATTTTTTGTCAAAACGTTTTCATTGTTATTCTTTTCATCATATTTTTTTCATTCCTTCTTTGTTTCTGTTCTTCTTCAGGTCCTTTTCTATTATCACACTGTGTGTGTGTGTTTATGGAATAGAAAGGAATACGTAGGCAAAATGCATTCCCCTGACACCAACTGTGAAGAATTTTTCTTCACTTACGTTGTCGTTTGTGAGTTTCTTTGTTTTCCATAAAGGACACACCAGGATAAAAGCATTCCGCTTTTGTTATTTCCTATAGGAAGGCGAAAAAAAAATATGCCAAAGAAAATACTCCACCATATATGGAATAGAATTTCCCTTTGCTTTGTGAAAATAGAAAGCGAGCAAGGAAAACTTGCTAAGCATGAAATGCCTTTTTAGATGTCATAGCCACAGTAAAGTAAGAAGAATTTTACAGAATTTGCATCAAAATCAAAGACATCTAAAAGGGTATACAATATAACGCATTCGACAGTGTGTACATATTTATGGCAGTTGTTTCAGCCAACCTAGTCACCTGCAAGGTTTCTTTTCTTTTTGATTTTGATTTTGATTTTCTAGGTACCTTTACACATAATGCTGTTGACAAGCCGAAATATTCAATTCTCTGTGCGTTTTATTTTTAATTCCATTTTTTTTCTCTACTTTTACGATTTTCCTGCATATGGATGCGGACGAATGACTAAATAAATGAATAGGCGGATGGAAGGATGGATGGATGGATAGATGGATAGATGGGTAGAATGAATGTTTGGCTGGCTGCATGGCTGGATAGATTAACATTCATATTCTCCAAACACATATTCAAACATACATACATATATATTGTACGCAATGAATTTGAATATAAAATTGTATATGCACACCTATATATCTATGGTGTTAGTGTTAGTTGTTGTAGTAGTAGTAGTAGTAGTAATGGAAATGGAAATGGTAGTTGTATTATTGTTGTTACTGCTGTGAAATTGCAACATGCCCATCACGCACATCTCTATGGTACAGGCTCATGCCACCCAAACACCAAACACATGTAACATACTCACTGCACTATGGGCAACAGCTGTATGTAATTGGAAAACTAAATTCAATGAAAATTAATAAATTTTACAAGTAATCAATGCAAAAGAATCATAAATAAAATGCACAAAAACCCAGCTTTTGCGAACTACCGAAGCTAGGTTTACAACAGATAGTATAGGAGTGCGCACTAACAAATGTTGACATACACTTTCCCTTCTTGCATTTAAATCTTTATTTATTTAAATTAAAGAAAGTCTTGTTTAAGTTCCATTGCATAAAAACTATGTAGTCTTTAATAAGCCCAAGCAATTTTATATTTTTTTCTGAAATTCCTTTCAATAGGGCCTTCATTATATTATCTGCTACGATTATGCTGACAGCACTGATTTTTAATTTTCATTTTTAACTAAGATTTTGCGTTGTACGCCCATTCTATTATCGTTATAATCGTCCTAGAGAACTGTATTCGCAATGAAGTGAACAAATTCGTGTCCACTGGTTCAGTCAACCAACACTTGTAGGAAACACAAGATCTGCCGAGAACATTCCTGTTTTCCATTGGAGTGTGCAGGAAATCCGATATTTCGACTTGCTTAGATCACAATTTGACGAATTTTGAATTGTGACTGGGGCCTACCAGATCAGGAAGTCCAATAACTATCTAGAACGACGTGTGTTCGCAGAATGAGCTCTAGGGCAGTTGGTAAATGACTCCAATAGGACGGTACTACGTGCTACAATGCTCAAACCACATTGGGTAATCTGCACGAGCGATTTGAGAGCATGATCGTCTCACATGGAGGTTATGGGAACTACTCTCCGAAATTTATTAACTTACTTTTCTTAAGTCGCAGGTTCACGCAAAGAAACCACCGATCATAGCGGTCCAAACATAATCCATGCCCTCGGTGAAATTCTGATTTATGCGCCACAGTCATGGAAAAGTGGACATTACGGAAGCGCTCGACCTAGAGAACCCGTGGCGGATAGGTAAATAGTTTTGCTATCTACACTGAATAACGACATTAAATGGATATGGTCCCACAGAGCTAGAGCGGCATTTAGTCGACTTCAATCAGTCTTCAAGTCTACTCTATTATACGGAAATGAAACTTTTCTAGTATCAATCACAATCACGCTAAAACAAATATACTAACCAACCACCGTCTGCAAAACGGATCTCAGTATCTGACATACTCAAGCAAAATAAAAGTTTGGAGATCATCCAGGAGGAAACTGATGTTGTCTCAATGATTGGGGGAGTAAACTTCAAGAAACAATGGTCGATCAAAGAATAACTGGGGAAACGCAGAACTAAGGCGTTGCTGTCACGACTAAGAATAGATACGGCCATAATACCATATTGTTTTTAGAGGTAAAGTTTAGATTGAAAGTTTACTTACGGTGCAGTGTCAGGTATGGGTTTCTACCAATAAATTCACCAATAAATTGTTTTTCGACTTTTTATGTGCAAATTGAGTTTTTGTGTGGAATCTTTAAATCAGGCGTTATTCAAGTGTAATGCCAAGATATTTTATGAGCAGGTGTTTCTGTTCGAACGTGAATATTACCATTAACTTCTCCAGGTTAAAAATTTATTCCGGTAGGTATCGAGGCACATCGCGGCAGTTTTCATGCGTACTTATAAAAAGCTGTGTCATCAGCAAAGATAGAAATGTGATTGCAAAGTATTAAACTTTACGTCAATTTGTATTTCTGCAGAAGAATATTCTCTCGAATCCAAAACCAGATGCATCAACTACACGGTGCAACAGTGGGAATACACCCGTGTAACTACATAGTCTAAATTATTCACTAGGTTAAGTAGAACTTTAAAAATACTTTTTTATTTTTGTCGAACCCTCCAAACTTGTTTTATTTGACAAAAATTTTTTTTTAACTTTACACATAAAATTTTTGATTCAGCAAACTTTTCTAAACCAATATTCAAAATTTAAACCTTACTAGAAAGGAAACCAATATACATACATACACTATCGGACAAAATAAAGGGTAAAAGAGTAAAATCTTCAAAAATGTGTACAAAATTTCACATATGGCAATATTAATAAAAAGAATTAATGTCCCGTTATAAAGAAACATGTGGTTATTAATCTAGAAGTAAAAATTTCCATATTATTCACTCTTTTTCTGCTCCAAGCAACATTGAATCTATTTAAACCAAGATTTCAGTTCGTCAAAATAAAGTGTACTTTTTGTAGTGAGAATTTTAAACAAATTTGCATTTAAATTTTTTACAAAAACTTAACGTAAATTTAATTTTAAATGTATTGAAATTCCAAAAAACATAAAAACAATTGCTTCCTTATCACTTAAACTAAGGACAGCCAAAATGAAGCCATTGTCAAAAGATGTCAAGGATTTATTGGTGAAAGACCGTGAAAACGGTATGAAATATAAAGATTTGGCGACAAAATATAATATTTCGATAAATGGAGCCAGAAAAATATTTGAACTTTTTAAAAAGAGAAATTCAAACGAAAGTTTAAAAAGACTTTGTGGAAGAAAATCTAAGACTTCAGCAAGAGATGATCATCATATCGCCATTCTAGCCAAAAAAGATCCATTTACTTCAGCTAGAACAATAAAAGAAGAACTAAAATTAGACATTTCAACTCGTACTATCCAAAGAAGATTAAATCAAAGTGGCCCAAAAAACTCTTTTGCGAAGAAGAAACCCTTGCTTCGTGCAGCAAATATTAAAAAACGACTGGACTTCGCAAAAAAATATGTAAACATGCCAGAAACGTTTTGGAATCGTATTATTTGGTCCGACGAGACTAAATATGAGTTAAAAAATGCGAAACACCGCAAACGAGTCTGGTGCGAACAATCACAGAGGCTTAAATCTAAGAATGTTATACATACTGTAAAACATGGTGGAGGAAGCCTGATGGTCTGGGGTTGTTTCTCTGCAGCGGGAGCGGGCCGTCTGGTTAAAATTGATTCTAAAATGACCGGACAACATTATGTTGACATTTTGCGAGAAAACCTTCATAGCAGTGCAGAGGAAATGGGCTTGCGGGAATTTATCTTTCAACAAGATAATGACCCCAAGCATACGAGCAGGGTGGCAATAAATTTTTTTGAGGAAAATAACATAGAGAAATTAGATTGGCCTCCTCAAAGCCCCGATTTGAATCCAATTGAGCATCTCTGGACTATTTTGGATAAAAAAATTCCAATGGAATCGCGAAAAAACCTTCCGGTATTTTGGGAAAAAATGCAAGTTGAATGGCGAGCGATTTCGCAAAATATTTTTAAAAAATTGGCTCAAAGTATGCCCAATCGTCTTAAGGAGGTCATTTTAAATAAAGGTGGTGCAACAAAATATTAATTTTCTTTATAATTTAAATTTTACACTTTATTTTGTCGTGGAGAAATATTAGGTTAGTCTAATATTGTAGGTTATTTTTAAGAACATGAAGTTTAATACTTTTATTTTGTTATTTTTGTAAAGCATTTTAAAGGAGTACATTAATTTAAAAAAAAATTAACATTACTTTTTACTAAAGTGGCTACAAATAAAAATTAAAAGAACGTTAGTACTTTTACACTTTATTTTGTCCGATAGTGTATATGTATATATTATTTGACTTAAGATGCTATGAGGTTTGATGAGGTAAACTTGACAAATGCGAATTTTTTTTCATATTTTTTCAAGTTTGTCCGTTCATAGTAGCAAAATTTAATTAAAAAATATGAAATAATTGATGATGAAAGCGCAATATCTTGTGAAGAGATTGACACTTCGTTTGGTCAATTCGGACAAAAATTACCGTAGTTATTATTTAAAGAGTATAACAGTCGTGTTATATTTTTCATATACTCGTATATATTTTTTCAAATGAACTTTTAGTTCAAAAGTTTCAGAATTTTTGATAGATCTTGATTGTTTATCGCAAAATGTGTCAATTCTACGTTTGAGCGACCACCATTGCATTGCACTACGGGTAAAATAATCACATTTTCTGGTCAAAACTTTAAGAAACCACTGAATATATTCGGTAAACGGAGGTTTTTGAGTTTGCTGATTTCGTATCTTGGGTAAAATTCAAAATGGCGTATCCATTATGGCTGCCAAAATGTTTAAATATTTTAAGATGACATGATTACATGAGCAACGGTATATTTGGGC
Organism: Sarcophaga variegata; assembly: GCA_932273835.1. Taxonomy (NCBI): domain Eukaryota; kingdom Metazoa; phylum Arthropoda; class Insecta; order Diptera; family Sarcophagidae; genus Sarcophaga; species Sarcophaga variegata. The sequence continues at coordinate 41,223,737 of OW026359.1, forward strand.
TTTTGAGAAAACATAATTTTTGAAATTAAAATTTTTCAAAATCAAAATGGCGGATGCAATATGGCGGCAAAAAATTTTAAAACTTCTTCAGATTTATATAAAAATCGGTATACGAAGGTTTTTCGAGGTTGCTGCTTTCGAATCTTAGAAAAAGGTTTTCAAAATCAAAATGGCGGATCCAATATTCAACTTAAAACTTTCTTCGGGTTTGTGCGAGTAAAACTGTTAATTGAGTAAAATGTAAACTTCGTCCAAAAAATAAAAAAAAAGTGGAAACTTTTGTATTTGTTTTAAATTTTTAATAAAATTATTAAAATTTTCTTTTCGCCAGAGGCACCTGCCTACTAAAAAAAATTTTTTTCAAAATACGCAAAAAATCGCAACTTGAAATTGACAAAAATAAACTAAAAACTCTTTACTTAACACATCTTTACTTGTTTTAACACGATCAAATAGCCAATTTTTTGATTCATATTAAATTTTCCGAAAAAATTTGGATTAAAGTTATGTCCTAAATATGAGCTTATTCGTCCAAAGAAGATTTAAAAAAACAAATTCTTTCTCTTAAAGCAGTAAACGTTTGTTTCTCATATTTAATTTTAATTTATGTTTGTTTTTCAACACTTTGCTCACAAACAATAATTTTGATCACTTTCCAAGCAGTCGTCGTTAATTTTTTACAACAACAAAACATGCCGTTACCAGCTTTGATGTGTTCTTAAGTACGTTAGTGCATTGGAAGATATTTAAAATGGTCTGGATAAGAATCGTACCAGTATTATGGATCACGAAGCATATTCTGTAATTTACGTTGTGATTACCACCACAGTTATTGGGTTCAGGATTTATTTTTAGATTGATCGCACTCAGTATTGAGATTTCGATGCCATACGTCGTGTTTTATGCATTCTTTTTAAGCTCTCTGTCAGTAGTCTCAAGTTGCTCTGGAAACACAAATTGAGGAATCCTTCGGTTTTTACTTTGAAAGCCCCTGTTTAATATGCCTAAAAATGGGCAAACTTTTATTATTGTCCCTACCCATAGTGCAAATACAAAAATAACAACAAACAAAACAATGAAATAGAAAATGATAAAAAAAAAGTGAAAACAAACAAAAACAAAACATGTTTGAAAACATTTTTTTTAGTGGTTTTTGTCGGTTGTTTTATTGTGTAGTTTCATCTCGCTAACGTTTTCTGTAGACATTCTGTTCACATTATCATATGCACGCACACATGTACTCGTTAGCACGCATATGCATGAATGCGAATGTGTGTGAGAGTGTTCAGATATGGTATGTGTGTGTGTGTGTGTGTATTATAACAACAATTTCTGTCATCGTTGTTGTTCTATACACGCATAAAAAACGCATTCATACTCTAACGCCACCACTACCCCCTCCCACCACACATATGGTTAAATTCTGTTTGTTTTTATAAATTTTTTCAATTTTTTTCCATGTTTGTTACATACACATATGCATTTACACCCACACTCATTCATGTTACAAATACACATGATTATTAATTCAGTGTGTTGGTGTGCATGTGTTTTGTAGTTGTATGAAAGCGTGAACGTATGAAGGCACAGGCGAAAAAAAAACTGAAGCGATTTTAGTATTTTGTTTTGTGCAAAATTCAACAGAAAAAAACGAGGAAAAAGAGAAACGGGACCAAAACAAAATAAAAAATAAACAAAAAAAAGAAAAAATTGAAAAGTGTGGCAAAACACGTCAACAGGGCTGCCATGTTGGTAAAAAAAAAAAGAAGTATGATCTGATGACGGAATATTAGAAAACAAGCAAACAAACTTCGTCAAATTGGTTTGAACGTTAACAAGATGGGATTGAATTGAATTGTAATGTAGCACTCGTAACCCTGTCAGATATTTTTTTAAGAAAACAAAAAAAAAATGGGGTAGTAAAGTTCTTAGATTTAGACATGAAATCAGGGATTGAATTTCCTCAGCGTTAGCTAAATAGTAAAGACTTGGGAAACGAAATTTGTAGCACATACTGGTTTGTTACAATTTTCTAAGAATTACAAAAAAAAACTCCTTGAATTCGACTCTATTTTATGTTACCATATGCGGATATCCATGTACAATTTATGGAACAGCTCTCAACCATTTGAATCATCCAATAATGCTTAAGTAACAAACGTGCCACTACTGAACATCGACGCTACTTCGTAGAAAGAAAGTCTACCCAAAACTGGGGAGCTCGCTCATTACTAGAGGTGAACGATTCCTGCTATATTCGTCACATACTAGATTGCATAAACCTTACATTTAGACCAATAGTTCCGGTATATATTGATCTTCAATACGTTTTTCTATACCATCAATGGGCAGTATATACGACTGGAGTACTCTGCATATACATGAGTTTCGTCAAACAGCACACTGTTTCGTGGTTTCCAGCTGCCCCACGCTAGTAAAACTAATCTAACTTGCTTTCAGTACAACCAACAAACTCTTATTGAAAATTACTGGTGCTGAGAATAAAAACTCCCGAACTCATCTTTTGTCATTACCATGTTCTGCTGTGACATTAACATTATTATGGCAACCCTAGTTATGGGGGTTTTGTGTACAATAACAAATAAAACTAAAAAATCTAAAAGAGGGCCAAAACATAAAAATACAACTACAACATCTACATACGTACATAACATCATACAATACTATACGAGTACATTCAGCTCGAATGATGACTACTACGTTGAACAACAACAATGCCAGCAATGACAACACCAACACTAAAGAAGAAGGCGGCACTCGTAAAAAAATACCAGAAAAAATCAGCAAAAGATACGCAAAACACTGAGTTTTTTCAATGCATTTTCTCTTTCTCACTCTCTCTCTCTCTATCTGTGAAAAAAAAAACAAAAAAATTTGGAAAAAATCTAAAAGGGGCTTCGAAAAAAAATTCTAAGAAAAAATGTTGGTACATAAAAAACACAAAAACAAAAAACCGAATGCAAAAGGGGGAGGCAATAGAAAGTAGAAAAAAAATTGAGAATTCAGAGAGAAAAAATTCTAAAAAAATATACACACTCATACACACACACACATATACTTCCTATAAGTTAAGGTGGCTGTAAATAAAGAGAGAGAACGTAAGTTTTACAGCTTACAAGCGGAGAAAGGTTAGAGTTGTGGTTAATACGATGGGGTAGAGAGGAGGAATGAAAAGTTTAAAGACCTACAAGTAAACAAAAGTAAAGGATTGTTAGGAAATTCTAAAGGATTTTTCTTTTTTCCGTTTTTTTTGTATAAGGAGAAATAAAAATGAGTGTAAAAACAAAAATTAAATACGTGTATGTGTGTGTGTTTGTGTGTGTGTAGGTAATGTAAGGAGAAAAAGTTATTGTCGAGAGAGTAGTAGATGAGTGCGAGAAACACGTGAATTGCAAATAACAAAAATTGTAACAAAATTTTTGCCAATAACAACAACAACAATAACAGCAACAGCAGTATATAATAATAATGCTGTTACTTTCTCTGCTGCGTCACTTCTGCTGCTGTTGTTAATGATGTGGGTTTCGAAAGAGAACAAAAACAAAAATAAAAACAAACACAAAAAAAAAAGGAAGTGACAACAACCACGTGCCAGTATGCGTTTGTTTCAATAATAACAACAATAATGACAAATACTATACACAGCACGATTGGGTCGGTGGGGTCGATTGGGTCGAAATGTTTAAAAACTAAATATCGGGGCAAAAAAAACAACACGAAAAGGCAACAAAAACAAAGTGGCGGGCAATAAAAATTTTATAATTTTTATATTTTATTCTGTTTGTTGTTGTTGTTGTTGTTGTTCTTTTTTATTTTAATTTGTATATTTAAAGGCCGCTTTTTTCTGGTTTTATTATGTTTGCATTTGCATTTGTATTTGTGTTTGTATTTGCGTTTGCTATTGTTTTTGTATTTTTTTATATTTTGTATGTTGTTTACACAACAAATACAAAGCAAAATAAATTAAACGACATGGTTAGACATGCAGTGTTTTGTATTTGTTGACTATGCGTGAGTTAAGTGCACATACGTACGTACATATGTATGTATGTAAGTGTAAGTGTATGAGAAAGTTTGTTTACATTTTTTTGTTTTTGTTTTTTGTTTTGCTTTTTTGGAGTCAAATCATTGTGCAGCGCTACAAGAGTTGTTTTTGTTTGTGTGTGTGTGTGTGTGAATAACAAACTAGAGAGGGTTCGAGTAAAAGAAATCCCCTTAAAAAGGTTGTAAATTTTTTTCCATGAATAAAGGCAGAAAAAGCCAAAAAAAATGGTGAACATTTTTTAACGGATTTTTTATGTTTTTGTATTTACACCACATTTTTTGGCATTAAGCCTGTTTAACAATAACAACAAAAGCATCCATAATAAAAAAAACACACACACCCAACACATCATCATCCATCCATCCATCCATCCATTGCCTAGTCTGATGATGAGTAAAAAGTTAAATAATGTTTCCAAATTAGAGAACCAGAGAGTTGAGTTATTGAATGCCTGTCTCCCTTCCATTAGGTTGTAGTAGTGTTTGTTGGATTACATTGGATACTGTTGGCGTTGGTTGTGTGGTGCATCACATTCAAAGAGTATTTGTTTATGTAGTAGTGTTGGCTGCTTGGTTTGTTCATTCATTCATTCATTCATTCTATTCCGTTCTATAATTCTCTTGTTTTTCAACATCTTCTTCTTCTTTTTTGATTTTTGTCTTCATATTTCAATTTTTTTAATTGTATCAGGCGTAAGTTTATGATGTTGTGTTTGTGTTTTTAAATGTTGAATAGAAAAAATTGCATAAAAAGCCATGAAAAAGAATTCTAAAAAAATGACAAGAGAGAGGTATTTACTACGTATGTACGAATAAGTATTGAAGTGTATGCCAGTAGGAAATTTATGATTTCTAATTTCTTCTTCTTCTTTTTCGCTACTTTAAGTACACATGTATGATATTGTTACGTTTTTATAGAGGAAATTGTTTATTTTTATTGTCGTAACTGTTTTATTTGAATAAATTATTTGGGTATTTGTAACACAGCTCTGTCACAACGCCTATTACTATAAATAATAACTTAAAGATTTGAAACCTACACAGTGTATGTACATCGCGCTTTTTCTGCAACTGATTGACAGCGTTACGCCTTGTTCTACTAATACGTCGCTCTCTTTCGATCTGGCAACTTCTAGAATTGTTTTTTTATAATTTTTTTCTATAAAGTTGTGCCTTTTTCATTTGCTCTCTGTTTATCCCTGCCTATTTTTGAAATTTCTTTATTGTCAATTTATCTTTTGTATAATTTGTTCAGTATTTTCTTTCAATACTGCGCAACTGATTATTTCCCAATTGTAAAGTCTCAAACAGAATCCCAAATTGCAGACAGTTGATTTCCAAATAAGACTTTTGACGTTGTGAGTTACAATGTGTGATGAATTAATGAAGGGAAATATTTTATGTTTAATAATAAAATTGAGGGGTTTATTTAGCATAGGTTGGGTCCATTCCAGTTATTTTATTTATTAATTTATTCATTAATTACAATACAATTACAAATTATATTATAATTATATACGAGGGAAGTAACTCGGTGTAGTATCACATACCAGAGTCTCTGGTGGGAATTCCCTCACCCAATAGTCTAGCACACTACTCACTAGACTACCAGGGCATCCCCAGTTATTTTAAGTGTGTATTACTTTCTTAAATATTGAAATTAATTCCAGTCCATCCAAGGCTATCGGGCGATAATCACTTGTGACTATACGTCGGATATATAAGAACCGCCACATTTGATGAGGTTTTCTTATTGAAAAGTTATTCCTAGTGACCAAAACCTGGTGCTTATGGATTACTTCAGTTAAATGTTTCAACTGTGGACAGTATAGTTTGGGTGCATGCGATACTAGATAGGCTATCCCTGTTTCATCTTTGCGGAAACTTTAAGTGAGGAAAGCAGGGACTTCAACCAGAAATTTATCAAAAAGCAGAGCATGTTCTGCAAAGAAGATAAGCAAATAAGGAGTCTAACATGAAGGCGACATAGCCTAGACGTTAGACCACGGTTCAAACTCCAGGTCAGATATCTCAGCAGATTTCTGGCAAATACTAGGAGAGTAAATAAAATTGCCATGAAAAGTTTCTCAAAAAATCTGTCGTTTGGAGTCGACATATCTCTATGGGTCCCGTCACTCATGTATACAATTAACACATACAACATAAGTGGTGTGAGAAGCTAGGTCGTAATACTGACTGAAAGGTTGTAATGACCAATTATGTATATTTATGTGTATATACATACTTGTAGATGAAAAGGTACGTGAACAAAGAAAATTGCCGAATTTGAGACGACACCAATACACAAGAGCTCAAAGAAAAAAATCATTGTTTGGTATTGATTTTGGGCTGACGGCGTCATGTGGTCAATATTTCTTTAAAAACGACGTTGACCAGGCCATTACTGTCAACTCTACAAGTCAATGATTTTCAACTGCTTTTGGACTGAATTGGATGATCTGAACACAAGTGATATGTGGTTTCAACAGAATTGCTCTGCTTGCCAAATGGGATATTCTGTGTGAGTGTTATAAAGACAATATCAACTCTGTTGGAGGAACGCTATTGTAGGGTTTTGGTCTCATTACAATTTTTCATGTGGAGTTTTCTTAAGTCGCAGTTGCTTGCGAAGATTCTCATGGCCGACGTAAGCCATGTTACCGATAAAATTTGCTTGATTTAATGAAGAACCTTACATAGAAGCCTGCTCATTAAACATCATTCCAACATAGACTGGTAATAGCATTAAACAACGAGTAACGAGTACGACATTGACCTCTAGTCGTTTGAAATCCATTTTCCAGTCAAGTGAGACTAAGAATATTGAATGCCAAACGTCTGGAATCCGTATTCAACCGTTATAGCCATAAGCAGGAGTTGTAGCAAAATAAAATCTCCAACCCAAGATAACCAAGGGCCCTATATTGCTTATAGGAACAACGGGAGCATGTTACCATGATAGATGTGGTAATAGAGTTGTGAATTTAAACGACATAAATTATAAAACGATAAATGATACACAGTTTACTTGCAACAAATCCCCAATAATTTCTACTGGGGCATACAAAATAACAGGAACAACAACAAACAACTTTGGGCGAAAAAAAAGTGTACAATAAAATGCGAAAAAATTGTTGGAAAACAAAATTTCTTTTTATTTTCATTTTTTTACTCATTTTTTTAGAAACTTCACCACCCGAAAGGCAACAAAGTCAGTTAGTTCTGCACCATGCTACTCCCCTTTTAAAATTTTTTTTTACGGAATAAAAAATGAGAACGAGTTCGAGTTTAGTGTTCAGTGTTCAGTGATGTACAAATGTACATATGTATGTAGGCATCCATGGGATGTATGTATGTATGTATGTATGGTATGGTAAATGTTGATTGTCAGACGACAAAGCTTATTTTGAATACCGGTTATAGAGGGCGTACAATTTTTGGGGAGTAAAAGCAATACAACAACAACAACAACAGCAGCAACAATATCTCATACTCCCCCCCACTCCCCGCTAACAAAAAATACAAAGAAAAGAGGAAGAGAAGAAAACTGAAAAAAATCCTGTAATATTTTACGATTTGGGTTTGAATAAGATGTTGATTGCAATTTTTATTTTTCCTCCTTTCTTTTTCTGTTTTTTTTCCTTTATTTTGATTTCTTTTAAATATTACTTTGTGTGAGAGTGTGTATGAGCGTGTGAGAGTGTGTATGAGCGTGTGTGAGTGAGGGGAATTCTAAAGTTAAATAGAGAGAGAGAGAGAGAGATTTTTTGGTAAGAGAGACCCAAAAAAAAAAAATGTTTGAAATAGAAAGAAAGTAGGGTGTATGCATTGAGTTGTTTATGTGCTCCCTTCATAATGTTTACTGTCATAATGAGGTAGAAAAGAATTATTCAATCGTTATTATTGTCATTATGAAATTATTTAGCAAATGATGATTGTGTTAATCATTATTATTATTTTTGTTATTGTTATTGTTATTGTTGTGTTTAGTCCATCTGTCTATAACTCTTGTCTGTTGCTTTTATACCAAATAAAACGGCTGCCTTAAATCATACTCATTCTCTTTTACTGCTGCCGCTGCTGCTGCTAACTGTTTTGCTGTTGCTATTACTCCTGCTAATGCTGTTGCTGCTGCTATATTGTTGTTATAACTGCTGCTATTCTACAATTACTACTACAACCATAACAAACCATTAGCATCGGCGTCGTCATCATCATTGTCAGCATCAACAGCATCATCTTCATCGTCATCATCGTCATCATGAATTTTTTACAGTTTTTTTTCTGTTTTTGATGATGACGTTGCTGCGTCTACATTTACTTTTTTTTCCTCTCTTTTGCCGTTTTTTAAGCATTTTTTTGCTGCTTTTTTTATTCGTTCCTCTTTTTGCCGTTTTTTCCATTTTTTTGCGTTTTTTATTTTTGTGTGTGTTGTTGTTGTGTTTTGGCCCCCCCGAAAAAAAAACGAATATATTGTTTCAGATTTTTTTCCGACATTCAGCTTTTAGTTGAGTTTTTACACTGGTGACGGATCGTGCTGCTGGCCAAGTGTTGCTCGCGTTAACGCTCGTTGTTCTTCTCTTACAGTCTCAATAATAAGCGCTGCAGTGTTCTGATGCAAATTCAGCACAAGACAAACATAACACAGAGTGTTTTCTATAGTGATGTAAAAAATAAACAAAAAATAACACACATTATTTCTATTTAATATATGTATTTCGTTCTCTGTGTTTTTTCTTTAATAATTTTAAATAAAAAAATAAAAGAAAACAAAGCAAATGAAAATAAAAAAACAAAACAAAGCCAAAGTCAAAGCAAAAGTTTAGTGCTTAATATCGGCAATAAATCGCCATAAGCGCACAAACCGTATAACAATGACAAAGAAAACGGAAGAAAGAAACGTTATTTTTTAAGTGTTAAACTCACGTGTGATGAGAGTCCTTGCGATACTTAAGCAAAATAATAAAAACGCGCGCTTCCAACGAGTCTAGTCCTGCGGAGTGAGTGTTTCTTTAAGGAATAAACAAAACAACAAACAAGCAAATAGAAAATCAAGAAAAAAATAAAAATGATATCGAAATAGAATTCCACTAATCAACGACATTTATTGTTGTTGTTATATATCAAAAAGAAAAAATACGAAAAATGAAAATAAAATGAAATTCAAAAGAAAAATAATACAAACAAAAAAAATCAAATGAAATGATTTCTTACAAAACATGTATGTTTGTTTCCTTTAGCAACCAAAAAAACGAAAAAATAATTTTCTTTTACTTTTATCACGGTTTTCCTTTTACTATTCTTATGCTCACATCCTACAGCTCAATAGAATTTTTGTTGTTCTGCTGTGTTGCAATTTCTTAAGCATGTTTTTAACAAGTCTACGTAAGAGTGTGTGCATGAATGTGTGTTTGTCGCCCATAAGTTAAAGTGTCTGCTGTTAGTTTACATTGTGTGTGTTTGTGTTTGTTTATATGTCTCGTATGGTTTTCTTAACGATTTTTACGCGTTTTCTTTTAACCTCTCTCTCTTAAAGTAACTGCCTTGTGTGCGAATGTGTATGTGTGTGTGTGTGTGTGTTTTGATTTTCCCTTGACTAAGCTGCACATACATATGTTGAGTTGACTTTGTTTATCTTTAAACCGTATATGGCTTGGATGAGAGAGAATAAGTGATATTAAGTATGTATTTGTGAGTATGTGTGTGCGAGTGGATTTGTTTTGAATTTCTCTAAACAGCTGATGTACATTTTTATAACCAATTAAGGTTATAAAAATTACAAACAAAAAATATTTTTTAATAATTAAATCATTGCATACTTTCAAGGGCTAAAATGTTGTCTGAGTAGGAAGGAAGGAAGGAAGGAAATGAAATTAAGGAAGTTAAATCTATATTTCTGTTCAAAGAAAACAAACTAATTTACTAAAAATTAAATTAAAGAAAACCTAAAACAAATAATTTAAGCTGTAAACAGTGTATGAAACAATTTTCACTTCCATCCATTGTCTGTATTTATGTATAAAGATTAAGTGAAAAGCGTAAACCAATGCTAAAGAAATATTACCGATACATATAGATACGGAAAACATTGCTTACCTTTTATAATAAACAAAAACATTCAGTGTCTCTAAACAGTGTTTATAAACGTCTGCCAAAATCGGAGGTCAGGTCAGCATATGCGGAACTATATTGTCTGGTGTCACTATTTCATTTATCATCGTCTCTAACAACTCGCATTCTAATCTAAATCTATCACAATAAAAGAAAATATGCTCAGCATTTTCACTTCCATTATTGCAGAAGGAGCAATATACCTCATTTACAGAGATATTCTCTGAAGCAACCATGCCCTGTCAAAAACTGTGTCATGTAAAAGTCAACCTGACCGTGTCTCCTTTCAACCCAACTTTGTACATTTCTGATAAGTCTATGTGTCCATCGCCCTTTCGTCGCAGTATCCCATCCAATCTGCCATTCGTCTAAACTCTTTTTTCTTTCCTCCCTTCGTTCCTCAGTCGTTAATTTTCTACCAACAGTACTAACTCCATCGTATATCCTTTTCAGTTCCACAGCCATAACATCATGGGGAGTTATACCAGATATGACACCAATAGCCTCATATGAGATGTATAATCTGCGATTTGAAACGTGACCTAAGAAGCAATTTGAATTACTAACTTCAGGATTTTCATAGTCTGATGCATGACTCAAAACCATTTGTTTTGTGAAGAAGCTTTACCTCTTATAATCCTCGCTTTCGGTGAATATACTTTTCCAAACATCTGTTCCCACACCGTTGCAAGATTCTGGCTCCATTATGGTCATATGCCTCCTCATTGTCACGAATTCCCACATAATCTAGAACCCATCAGAATCTAGCTTACGTGGGTCTTAAAATATCCCGTTGTAATATCAATAGTACGTACCTAACTCGTCATTCAACTATAAATTCTGGCAGCCCTCTCTCAACTATCCCGATAGTTTTATGATAGTGTGGAATCTGTCCAAACTGTTTTTGGCTAGACAGGCTCTGTCAATAAATTCTGGATCCTCAATGAACCTTTGTCTCAGATTCCCTAGTGCCGGACAATGACTGAGTAACTGTCCTATAGGCTCATAGCCTTTCAGCTTCTGTAGATGACGTTCTGAGGAAATCCTTGCCTACGAGTCAGTATTCCATTATAACTGTTACGAGATTCCTAAAATGTCTAAGTCTGTATAAAAGAGAAATAATCCAACCAGGAAAATAGCTAAGATAGGAAAATTTAATGCCAATACAATAAATCATAAAGTGACTGACGTTCATTTCGTTTATCATTTCCTTTATCTTACAATAGAGCATAGGATCTGTTCTTAGTTGTTTCCATGATTTTCCGCATTCATTCATTTTATTCCAGATATGTGACAGAAAAAGTTTAACGGAAGCTAACATCAAGGAAAGTAGTTCAGAATATTAATGGAAACAAGCAAATTGGGGTTTCAAAATTGGTGATAGACACTGTAACTTTGGGGCAACATTTTATTTTCTCAATGCATGTGAATAAATGTTTCTAACTATCCATTGTGAACAAGAGAAGGCTAGTAGTTTAATAGGTAGTATGTTGGCTTATTAGACAAGTGCACGTGGTTTAAAACCCAGCTAAGATGTATTGAACGAAACGAAATTTCTTTCCAGCAGTCTTCTAACAAACACTCTAAGAACAAATAAAATTGTAATGAAAACTTTTTAACAAATCTGTCGTTCGGATTCGATGTTAAACTCGAGATCTCAGCATTGACGTTAGAAGCTAGCTTGTACTCCTGACTAAAGTATTGTAATGACCAATTACTGTCATAGAGGTATTCAAACTCTAATTTGATTTGCTCTCTAATTCCAAAGAAGCAAATTGTGTGGTCTTCCTCGATTCATTGCTTTATTCACATACACTTTTCTTGCAATTTAAATGGGTGAAGATACTTGCATCCCGTTTCTGTAAAACATGTTTCTTCAGACGATCGCAAATTTATAATGAAAAATATTCAACTTATCAAATAATTCATCTCAGTGAGGTCACAAAAGCAGGTAACTAGCAAGCAAACATAAATATAATTTTTAAACTCATCACACTTTCTTCGAAATTGAAAGCAATTCGAATAATTTCAACAGAAAGCTTAAAAAGTGAACTAGCAAACTACCAACTATCTGGTCGATTGCGTTCTTTGCTTTGCTGTTCTACATTTTAAAACTAGAAAACGAATTGGTGGAAAGAGATTTATTAAAATTTGTATTCCACTGAAGACTATGAAGCCTGAATGCAATTCAATTTATTATGTGTTCGCTTCTGGGCAGATTTATTTGTCTTCCTTTGAATGCCATATCGTAGATCGCAGAGAAAAGTTTGGTATGATAAAATATATCTTGCCAGTGATGTAAAAAATTGTTTCAAGAGATACGGATCATGAAATCCTATCACCAGGCATTCTATCCTTTTTTGGTCCAAGTCTATCTCCACTAAAATACGCTTCAGATACATATACATACGTACATAATTAGTCATTGCAACCCTTCAGTCAGGATTACGATCTAGCTTCTCCTACCGCTTATGTTGTGTGTGTTCTCTTTATACAAATATGTAGTGGGACCTACAGTTTAAAGTCGACTCCGAACGGCAGATTTTTCAGAAACTTTTCATGGCAATTTTTATTTACTCTCAGAGTTTTTGCCAGCAAACTACTGAGAGGAAGTCACCGTAGAAATATTTTTTTCATATTTTCGTTTTGATGTCTGACCTGGGGTCTGAACCGTGGCCTTACATCTAATAAGCCGACACACTACCCGCTAGACTACAGCGACTTCATATTGAATTGCTAAATCTGGGACAAGCTACACTACAATGTAACGTTCTATTCGAGTATGAGGTGGCAAAATGTCAGCAAAAATGATGGAGGTTTCCGATTCATCCTGATATAATCAATTTTCCTCAATCAATATTTTTGGGATATAATTTTTATAAAATTGGTCACCTCAGTTTATTCAGATCACTTAATTGCAATCAGAACCTTATCGTAATATTTTTTAAGTTTTGTTCTATAAGCTCTTGAGTTAGGCAAACCACTTTGTTTTCTAATAAAGGGCGTTGAGAACATTTCAATGTTTTCTAAAAGCAATTAAATCAGCCACTACAAGATTTATTTACAAAATTAATCAGTTTGTTTGGTTGGTATACACACTTGAATTATATTCGAAAATGTATTTAAAAAACGATTGGAGCCCCTAAATCTTCTAATTTTTCTAAGTTACAGCAACGAACCATCAAACACTTTGTAGAAAATAAAGTCGGAATACTTTTTTCGCACTGTTTGCGGTTGCCCATTAAAAAATATTATGATTATTGAAACCATAAGAACTGAGAAAAGAGCACAGACATGCTTCGGAATATGGAGCATTAGAATGCCACTGGAACCATCGCAATTAGCACAAGTACGCAGGAAGTTTAAGACACGCAACCTCTTAGTTTTTCGTATTTATGAAATGTGGTGACCTTGCATACAGATGGAGAGAAACAGCGATAGTATTACTTTAATCATCTACGGTAAAACTGCTTCTAGAAGATCTAATATCAGACATATAACCTGTTCTCGAACACATGAACGCTACATCTTATTCATCCAATTTATGCCATCACTGAGGTAACAGATAAGATAAGGAAATCAAGTCGTCATCATTCTCAAGAATTGAACATTTCACGCAACAGTTTACGCCTTATAAAGTTCAATTGGTTCAAGAGTTGAAGCCGCATGACCATCCTTTCGTTTTCTCTTCGCTAGATGGGCCAACGATGCAACTGCAAGATCATGTCGATTTTTTTAAAAAAAATTTAATCTTTCCGAATGAAGCTCATTTTCATCTTAGTGGGTACGTTAATAAACAAAATTGCCGTATTTGGGACTCAGAAAACCCACACGTGGTCTTACAGAAGCCAATGCACCCATGACGAGTAACTGTTTGTTGCAGCTTGTGGAGCACAGGCATCATTGACCCACATTTCTTTGAAAATGAGGACGGTACTATCATTACCGTCAATGGAGAAACCTATGGCATCATGATAACCGATTTGTTTGTATCCGCTCTTCAAGGATCAACAGGATGGTGCAACTTGCCACACATCTCATGTCACAATCGATTTATTGCATCAAACGTTTGATGGCCGTTTAATTAGCCGAAATGGTGATGTCAATAGGCCGCCAAAAAGCTGCGACTTGAGACCGTTGGACTATTTTCTGTGGGGCCCCTTTAAAGAAAGTGTTATGCCGACAATCCAGAGACAATTGAGCATTTGAAGGCCAACATTCGTAATACCACTGCCGAGAGACGACTCCATACACTCGAAAAAGTGCACGAAAATTGGTCCGATCGAATGAGTTACTATGAGGCCAGCCGCTACAGCCATATGAATGAAATAATATTGTATTTCTAAACGGAACAATTATACTTCACAATAAAAAAAAATTGGCAAAATTTCAATTTTTTTATTGCATTTCTAAATTAAAACTTTTAAATGGCCCACCCTTTATAGCAAACACGAAGAAAGTAGAATACAAAAAATTTAAAACAAATCTGCAATCTTAGTATGGAACAGAGATCAGCAATGAATGGTTTTTTCGCTACTCATAAGTACTCATGAAATTTTGAGTATGAATGAGTCAACATTATTGAAATCCAACTACTCTGATTCATTCGTACTCACTAACACGTTGATTTATAAGTACAGGTTGCAATGAGTATACGTACAACGTTGACATTAAACTCATAACATTCAAAATATGTTTCATTCATACGCCTCATTCAGATTTATAAATTTAGAAAAATACTTATAATACTCATAAATGATTCGAGTGATTCGAATCATTCGTCAAAATTTGCAGTCTTAGTTGTTGTTGCATTTACAAAAAAGAAGAAAGAAAAAGATAAAGACAGCAAGCAAAGCAAATACACAACCTTCTAGTGAGTATTGTAGTGTTCGTACGCGAATTATACTTATTTTGTGATTCTTGTAAATGTTGAGTAAAGGAGAGTCGACATCAACAATATCATGCGTATTGTTAAGTATGAGTACGATGAGTACTTTAAACTTTGAATATGAGTAGTATGAGTATGATTTTAAAATAAGTATGAATGCGTATAAGTATCAGAAATTATGAGTATGATTGGAATCTACTCATCTTTTTGAATACTCATTGCTGATCTCTGGTATGGAATAAAGAAAAATTATCGCTTCTGAAAATGCGCATACGCATTGAATAGAAGACCGTGAACCATGACCATGCTAATGAAATCTCTCTGGAGCGATCATATTAGCAGTCTAAGAGTGATTGCTGCCAGCATTCTGAGCCCTGTAACCATATCGAGTGAATAGGAATACGAGTAAAACTATTTACGAGCTGTAAGCGAACACTGCTTATCGAATTCTTCACGAAGGCCAACTGAGAATCAAAATACAAAATACGGTTAAATAACTGTTTACTGCCGATGTGAAAAAGAGGAATCACAAGAGGTGTCAAAGGACCTTAACTACACAGATAATATTTGTCTACTCAACCAGAACTTCTCAGGCATGCAGCCAAAGTTAGCAGTTGTCCAATGATCTGGCATCACATATTGGCTTAAAAATAAATAAGACGGCAAGACAAAAATAATGCAAATAAATGTAAATAATGCACAGAGATGAATATATGTACATATATACAGAGTCAAACACTTGATGCAGTAGAATCATACAATAGGGTCTTTTTAAGCGCTTTGTATTTTAGAATTTAAGTAAAACAAAGTGTGTGACATCTCCACGAAATCGAACTATTAAAAAATTATTTCTTCAACAGATTTCTGCCAAAATTTCTGAGAGTAAATAAAATTCGGGGTCGACATTAAACTGTAGGTGCCGTATAAAATTAACACACACAAAATAAGTGGTGTGAGAAGCTAGGTCGTAATCCTGACTGAAGGGTTGTAATGACCAATTATGTATGTATGTGTGTATGATATATCACCGCAGTTTTTTATTTCTTTGAATGAACTATTTGTGTAATTATGTGTGTTTAAGTGTCCGCCACAGCTGCTCTCTGTGAAGTACATCCGAATTGTGCAATTTTCCATGACTCTGGCGCATAAATCCGACTGAATTTCACGGATGGCATGGACTATGTTGGGTTTGACGTCCGCTGTTTGGCTTATTTGCATACACGTGCAAATACACAAAATCCAAACTGGGTTAAATAGCAGGATTCACCAGTTCACATTACCACCATGTGAGAGGAAACCAGAAGATCTAATTAGGATCATTACCAGCTGGATCTTCATTCTTAAAGAAATGAACCTTCCAACTGTTTCGTGATGCATAGGATCTCATATAGAATATATCGTCTCAAATACGGCAAATTTTGCTTATTCACAGACGCATACATATATCCAGAAATGTGTCTTTTGGCTGAAGGAAATTTTTCGGCGATTACTAGTATCAATAGCTCCAGAGTCCATTCAGCGAACACACGTTGTTGTCTGTGGACGTAAATCGTGTTTTGGCAAAACATACTAAATAAATGACAACTAATTTGAAGGATGTGGCTACTGCAAAGCAGTGAAAGTTAGGAAGTTCCAGTTGGATTTCTGGGAAACTTTCGGTCAACTATATTTGGTTTAAAACTCTTCAAATTTATATAAAAAAAAAGTTGAAGACAATTATGCATGTTTTTGTAAACAAAAGCTTGTCGAAATTTGCAGACACAAATGGAATTTGGTTGGACGCACAGGGCATATCGATTCCATACTTTGGAACAGTCAAAACAGGACGGTCTTTGCACAATTAAAAACAAAAACTAAAGTCGAGATATGTTACTTATTGCTTAAGAGTGGAGTTAAACAACGTGCATTGGAAAATTGTTGGAGCGCGCCTTCTCCGCTTACAGTAATAGGAGGAACAAATGTTTGTCCTACAAAAGGGAATCCAGGTTTATTGAAAATATATTTCGCTATGGAACACAGTTGTGCCTGTCTGGCTATTGATCTGATAGAATTGTTACCTGGAAGAGAAAATCGTTCTATCAAAACATTTTGCTGCTAGTGTTTCTTGGACAATGTATTAAAAGCATTCATTCTAAATGCATTCCATTGATGAATTTGGGATAAATTCAATTCCAATTCTACTTCTAATATTTCTCTTCTCAACTTTCCTGATTTGTTGCAGTTGTCAGTATAGCTATGAGATGAAGGCAAAGCCAAGCCAAAAAGGAACAAAGTTCTTGATATCCTAACATCAATAGAAACATTCAATTTCATTTTGAAAGGTTTTTCAAAAAAAAGTAGGTAGTGTGTTGGCTTATTAGACATAAGGCCACGGTTCAAACCCCAGGTCAGACATCAAAACGAAAATAAGAAAATATATTTCTTCGGTGACTTCCTCTCAGCAGATTTCTGGCAAAAAAAATCTGAGAGCAAATAAAATTTTCATGAAAAGTTTCTCAAAAAATCTGTCGTTCGGAATCGATTTTAAACTGTAGGTCACGCCACTTACATATTTGTATAAAAATTAACACACACAACATAAATGGTGTGAGAAACTTGGTTCATAATCCTGACTGAAGTTACAACCTTTCACCAATTATTTATGTATGTAAATTCAGATACTAAATTACAGACTCAATAGAAATCGCGCCGATTTCTTCGTTTGTTATGAGACAGTTCTGTTGCATTGCAAAAATACTTTACAAACATACATACAGAATTGATCATTAAAACCGTTTAGTCAGGATTACGACCTACCTTCTCACACCACTTATGTTTTGTGTGTTAATTTTGTCCATGAGTGGCGGGACCTAATGCAATTATATTTTCCCTCAGGGTTTTTCTCAGAAGACATGCAGGGAAGTCACCGCAGAAATATTTTCTTAATGTTTCGTTTTGTTGGAGATACCTAACCTGGAGTTTAAACCGTGGCCTCACGTCTAATATAAATCAAAAACATTTTCGCGACGAATATTCAATGCAAAATCATATTTAGTCTGATTTTCCTTCAATCAGAATCCTATTGAAATGATTTTTTTAGTCAGAGTCTAGTTTGCATTCGAATATTGTGAAACTGATGCTGATAAAACAAATGCCAACGAAATTAAAAAAAAAAATTTTCATAAATTCTTGCAACAATTTTTGTTTCCTTTTTAAAAGGCTTCACACAACAGATGTCCCAGCTACCAGTCTTAACATTCTTAAAACGCGTGCATTTCATTATCCTGCGTGTAAAGGATTTCTTTATTCATCATCATCCTCATCATATTCTTCTCAGTCAGACTAGAATTTTTGTCTAACTGGCCACCCAAAGGCTTAAAATAAGTTGTTTTTGCAAAAGGTTTGATTTGTAATACGATACGCTGTGAAAAGATTCAAAACCTGTAAACAGAGAAGAAAGAAAAAACAAAACAGTAAAGAAAGGAAGAGAAAAATACAAAATCTTCAACATTATTTATGAATTATAATTTTATCACCCCAAACTACATCAAATACTCTTCTTACAAACACAACACATTCTCACAGGCACCCATACACTCCCACACACAACCACACCCACACACACATATACAGATAATGTTGCCGTTGTCATTTGGTAGGTGCAGGTGTAGGTGGGTAGGTGTAGTATTGTTGTTGTGTTGGTGCCAGCATTATCTCTTGGAATGCTGTTGTTGTTGTTGTTGTTGTTGTTTTTTTTTTAAATTAAATTTTAAGAGTTTAAGAAATTCCCCATCAATGAAGAATAAAACAGATGCGATAAACTTTTTAAAGTCAAAACGCACGAATAAATCATTGACACATACAAACTAGTAACCTGCCCCTTCCATATAAGCAGAGCTGGCCATTATTGCCATATAATGCTTCCAATAAAGTCACGTGTATTGAAGCTTCGCCCTTTTTAGAATTTCGGTCAGTCGGTTAATAACAGTTTCTACTACAAAAATACTTCGAAAATCGCGCCCTCTTTTTATACAGTTTTTATAGGTTTTTATAGGAAACTTGCTTTAGCAATGTTTGGCAGGCGTTGACATTACCTGGGTAATCCGGAATTTTCTTGTGGCTCTGTCAGACTTAAATCCGTTGATTTTAATAATGAAGACCAGCGCTAATGAGACTACGGTTAAAGTAATGAGATGCATGTCTAAAACCTGCTGACATATTTAATGACTCAGCAGCAAAAGTTTACGCCATCGTAATGTGTAACCAACTCAACTTGGACAGGAAGCAAAAACGATGGAACATAATAATACCTCAGTCAGGCCGCCATTCGAGCACTAAATTACTGCGTGGATGATTCTGCTGGATCCCTGGGCAGAACTTCCGGTAAATACTAGGAGAGGATGTTGCCAGAAGCTTTCTTTGGATTGAGAAAAATAGTTGGGAATGGCGTTAGAGAAATAGAGAAAGGTGAAGAGGCATTTGAGATAACATAAACTTATGCAAGGAAATTATTTTAGAAACAGTTTTAGTCTTTTATCAAACTGTTACGTTTTTACCTTTTTAAATACGGTTAAAATATAAGTTCGTAGATTGTAAAGAAATATAACAATAAATTTGTGCTTAGTTTTCTGTGTGCCACTGTTCACAACTTGATGTAAACAACAACAATTGCTTTATTGGTTAGTCTTCTTTTCACTCTTTTGCGTAACAATAATGCTGTAGTTACCCACACGTAACGTAATGTACCGTAGAAAACGTTCTCTTTTTAGCATATGGAGAACAATGTAAACAATTACCGAAACGTTCTCTCTCGTTAGCAAAACGGAACGATCTGTATAGAACAGAATTCTTCCACGTTTTTACGTGACATTTGAACATCAGAGAAAATGAGCAGTGTTGCCACGAAAAAAAATATTGTAATCAACATTTGTGAAAAAATCACCAAATAAGGAAAAATATGACCAAAATTAAATTCGCAGTTTTTTATTTTTTTTATCAAATTTAAATTATAATTGAGAAAAAAAGAAACAAAAAATAACAAAATAAAATTATAGTCCTACTAATTAATTAATTGTAACAAACAAAACAAAAGTTATCTTTATAAGAAAAATCATAACCAAATCGGGAAAAATCTACACATTGAACAAAAAACGGCAACACTGATGATGAACCTGTATACCAATTTCTTTGCATTGTGTTGTGTTCGTTTGTGTGTTGCTTTTTGTTCTGTTTCGTTTTTATTTATATTCTTCGGTGACATATGTCCCGTTTTGAACGTTTCTATAACTACACAAACGTTTTTAAGGCTACGTACATTACGATTTTAGGTTTCTCACGCTTGGGTAACCAAGGCATAACAATTGTTTAACAGATCTTTGTAACGGACGCATCTTCACACAAGACTGACTGAATTCTTTCTGACCCCGTTGCCTGCTTTGTCTTCCCTTTTATATCGCAGGGTAAACAGTCTGATGAATGCTCTCTAGGGAGAATGACTTTGCCTTCGCGAAATCTCTATAAATGTAAACATGTTGTTTACGTTATTGTTGTTTGTGTATTTTGTTTACGTTTGTCCTTTCATTGTTGTTGCCTATTTGTTTACTTGTTTATCCCTTTTTGATCATGTAAACAAGTCCATTGTTTTTGTTTCTATAGCTTTTTTTATCATTTTAATGTTAAACGATGCAACTCCATTTCCATTTTCGTAACAATACTATCCAGCAATAACCAGAGGTTATTATAACCAGCCTGAGACTGTAGACTGAACTAACATTTGTTCAAAATAAGAACCGCTAAATACCCAATATTTAGAATCTGTGGCGTGGAGAACGAATTACCAGAACAAATACTTGAAATCTGTGCAGCGTTAGTTCATTTTAGAGAGTTTACCAGTTGAATTTTTTACGGGTGCAGACTTGAATTCCTAGTATTCTACTTCAAACCCTCACAGATAGCTGCGATGAATTTGGAAGATCTTGCATTTTGTCGAAGTACGATTGTTATTGTTTATCCCCCTCAGAATGACGATTAACGGGACTGCAAATTAAGCGAAGTGAGCGATATATTGTTGAACAGAACGCCCATTTTAATATTTTCTCGTGTTGTTGAATATTATATTCGTTCATGGTAATATGGCATAATAGACTGAATAAATGACAGATAATTAGACAATTGTACCTTCAACAAGCTGACCGTTGTAAACAAAATTTGGAAGCCCATACCGATATTTACATTCTCGATACCGCGTGATGTCGTTTACCCAATTAAAACTAAAAACTTTCTATTGTTCTCCATGTCGCATATTCGAACAATACTTAGTTGATTGGTTAGCTAAGAAAGCTAAAGAAGTTTCTTAACACAAAATTCTATATTTATTAAGCGGCTATTACACTAGTGAACTTTGCCTGCAAACACGCTGTTGCTGAGGATATACAATGTATGTATATGAACAAATTTTGAGTAAAGTGATGAAGAAGTAGTCGCCGTCGCCTGGTAGATAGTGTGTTATCTCATTAGATGTGAGGCCACGTTTCAAATCCCAGGTCAGACATCATTAACAAAACGAAATATGAAAAAGGATTTCTTCGGCAACTGCCTCTCAGTAGATTTCTGGCTAAAATGCTGAAAATAAATAAAATTGTTATGAAATAGTTTCTCA
This sequence comes from Sarcophaga variegata, assembly GCA_932273835.1. Lineage (NCBI taxonomy): Eukaryota > Metazoa > Arthropoda > Insecta > Diptera > Sarcophagidae > Sarcophaga > Sarcophaga variegata. The sequence goes on from OW026359.1 coordinate 41,245,438, forward strand.
AAAATCTGTCTTTCGTAGTCGACTTTAAACTGTAGGTCCCACTACTCATATACAAAATGAACACATGCAACATAAGTTATGTGATAAGCTAGATCGTAATCCTGACGGAAGGGTTGTAATGACCAATTATATATGCATGTATGAAGAAGTTTTGTTAAGTCCATCTCTTTTCTAAGTGGTGGTCATTACTGACATTTCTAAGATTTTCGTTGCCATTGTTATTCTCTCTGGTGGAGTTAGGATGATTCCTGGGTGGATTGCTTTTACTCACTTTAACCTGTACTCTCGCCACCTAATGAAAAAGTTAAAGGACGTCTGTCATAAAAAATTATGATACTTATAGTACCTTAAGAACATACGCTTGAATTTTATTTGTATTCTCTCTCCTCTCTCCTAAAAACTCGTCTTTTTATTCTCTTATTTGGTTGTTTTGTTGCTGTTTATGCAACCATGTATGCTCTCTCCTCTCTCCTAAAAACTCAGGATTTTGCAAAGTAAACTTTGAGTGTCCAAAAGGCTTCCAACTAGATATTATTATATTGTATGTGTAAAATAGGCGTCTAGTTGGTCGCCTTTTGTACACTCAAAGTTTACTTTGCAAAATCCTGAGTTTTTAGGGAAGAGGAGAGAGAATACATGGTTGCATAAACAGCAACAAAACAACCAAACGACTTTATCGAACTAAATTTCGAATATGTACACGAAGTCCATTCAAATACCCTATCACGTGGATACCATTTCGTGTGGAAACTGCACACAATGCATATCCAAACATTTAGTTACCATTGTTGAAGGCTTTATAGCGTCAAGCCAGTTTCATATTCTGTTATAAAGAAGGAAACAAAGCTACGAAATTAATTTTGAAAGAAAATTTAAAATTCTTGACTATAAAAGAAATCACTCCTCGACATACTGCCAGAGCATTGAAACGTAAACAATGGGTTTAAATTTCTATTTGCATATACATGTTCACTCACACACTCAAATAATTACACAAATATATACACAAACACACTCATCTATAAGTGATTATGAATTAAAAGTGAGAAATAAAGAGTCACACTAATAAATGCGTGTTTAAATGCATCAATGACTGCATGCTGATGCATGTGAATGCGTATGCGTATGTGTGCTTTTAACTTTAGAAATATAAGAAAGGATGTTTACAACGTCCATACTTTTTTGTTGTACGTGTTTGTTTGCCGCAATTACTATATGGGCTATCAATATAAAGTGAGAGATTTTTGTTGTTGTGTTGTTTTTTTGTCTTTGTTGGTCAATGGTATGAGAGATATATGTATGTACATACATACGTACAAACTTTTAAGTAATACATAGAAAATAAAAGAAAAAATAATAATAACAACAGCAACAACAACGATATAATAAACAAAGGATGGAAAAAAGAAAGAAGAAATAACGCCAACAACAACAACAACATGTTTATGGACACTCTCAGCTCAATTGCAAAGTTTATGAAACTTGAAAGATCAGTAAATCAAAGACAAGCGCGCGATTAACAACAACGAAAACAAAAGAAAGTAAAAAAACAAAAAACAACAAACAATAAACAAAAGAAGGACAAATTAAACAAGGATATTGAAAATAATAAAAATTTATTAAGTTTCTTAATAAACACGACACTTGTTTTGTGCAACGACAAGAAAAATGTAAAGTTTTACACAAAAAAAAATTCCATATTAATGAAGGGGAAACACAAAATCAAAAAAAGTTAAATAAAATGAGGAGAAAAAAAATTGAAAATAATTTAATCAAATATTAATTAAATTTAAATACTAAAAAAAGAACAGTGTATGAGAAAAAACATGTTTAAATAAAATTATTATAAAATATTAAATTATTTATGTAGAGAAATTTATATTGAAAAAAACCCCCCATTAAAATGCAAGAAAGAAAAAATTATTAAAAAAAAAGAAAAAAGGGAGTGAAAAAAGTGAATTATAAACAATTTTTTTAATTAATAAACAAACCAATGTTAAAAAAACAAAAAAAAATAAAAATATATAACGGTAACATAACAAACGAACATAAACCACTAAATGTTAATTAGTTAAAATCCTTTTTCCCATCAAAACACATGCACACATACATATACATACTGATATATAGGCGAGTCTCATCCTAAAACTAAAACCAAGTTGACGAACAATTACCACCAACGTGGGCAGGATCAGCAGATGTCATAGGCGTATTAATCATGTTCTATTTTATTTTTTTGTTTTTTTCTCCTCTAAAAATAAAAAATAAAATCATTAAAAATTGCAAACAATAAAAAAAGAAATGATAAAAAAAATTTTTAATTTATAAAAATAAGGTATTAAAAATATACAAACTATGTCTGTATGTGTGTATGTATGTATGTACATAAACACTTTGATAGAATACATATTTTTCCATATACATTAAAACAAATTCTATGTACAACAACAATTAAAAAAGTAGTCAAATACAGTACAGTAGCAACAACTAAAATAAAATTAAAAAATAAAAACAAATTAATGTAATTTTTTTTTAAAACAACACACACATATTTACTTTAAAAAAATATATATAAAACAACAACAATATATAATAACAACAATAATAATAATAATAACCAGCAACTAAATAAAAATTTCTTGTGTGTACATTTCTGATTAAATTAATCTATTTTCATGCATAGAATGTCATTAATTATCATTGTACTTGTTATTGTTATTGTTATTATTATTATTTTTTTTATTGTTGTTGTTATTATAGTATAATATAACAAACCTACAAAAAAAATCTCACACTCTTAAAGGCAAATGTTTTGTTTATGTATGGTATGCATGTACGTATGGTATGTAACTCATACTATTACAAAAAATAAACCGTTATAAACATATTTTATATATATATACATATATATATTATATTCGCTCGCTCGCTCGCTTGTCTATTTCAATGTAGAGTATGAGTCCAGTCGTTATAAACACTCACATACAGTTTGTTTTTTTTTTTAACCTATTCTTTCTCTATTAACCCTCTAATGGTTTTATATTTAATCACACTCTCTCTAGCCGCCTCTTAATGCCACAGGGAATGCAAATAAAAAAAGGGTTTTAATCAAAGCACAAACAAACAAACAAACAAAATTGGTTAAAACCCCAAACTATTGGATTTTTATTAGAGTTTTTAACATTTTTTTCGATTTTTTTTTCTCTGTTTTCCTTTTTGCAAGCGTGTCAAATACAGACTAATAAATTCATTGTTAGTTATTGTTTCTGAATTTCCAACAACAATAGATGAAAAAACCAACAAAAAAAAATAAATTAATTAATGAAAAAAAAAACAAGAAGAAAATGCAATAAATAACAATTAAATTATTAACCACGCCCTCTTTACTTTTTTAAAAAATTCACTACAAATTGCTTCATGTCTTGCCCAAACCTGTTGATTAAAATAGTTTCATTTCAGTTATTTGATTAAAATAAACATTTTTGCTAATAAAATAAAATTTTAATTAACGTATCCATTAATCAAAAGCAAAAAAAAAATTATATTCTAATATTTATAGCCACGCCTACAATTAAAAAAAAATAAAAAAACATACAAGTTTACTAACCACATAAATCGGTTAAAAAGCAAACATTTCAACTGACAAAGTTTAATCTAAAATTCATAAAATGCAAGCAGGGGTAAGTTTATATGGAATTTGTATCTTAAACTGACTTCGAATATAAGGTGTTGTAAAAAGGAACATTTTATTATGAGCATGGTTGGCATGGTTGGCATAGGCTCTCAATAACAATTCTCCAAAAGAAATTCAGGAGCGTTCAATATCGTTCAATTCTTAAATATTTCCATTCTTGGTGACTTTAAAACCTTAAAAATTATTGGAATTTTTCTGACAGTCCTCGCATTACAGAACATTGAAGGTTCTATAGGATGTTTCTTAAGGAACTTGTAAACTTAAAATGTTAATGCAGCACAGGAATATTAATGGAATCAATTTTTGTATTTTTTTTTTTATTTTTTGTCTGGTAAATAATTCTGCGGCACTTATTTTTTAAATATGATTTTCGTTATATATGCCCTATGCCTACAAGTTACATGGTCCATTGGATTAGAATGTTTGATTACTTTTAGCAAATAAATCCGACAATAAAACGTCAATGATGGCTTCAATATTAGCCTGCAATGCTTCAAAAATTACTGGTTTTGTCGGCATAAACCTTAACATTGCCTCATAAAAAATACTCAAGAGGTGTTAGATCACATGGAACCGGACCACTTCGAGATTTTAAGAGGTCCAGAAATGGATTTTACAATAAATCACTCTACTCTCTACTGAATTCCCCTTATTGGAACAAGGTTAGGTTAGGTTAGGTTAGAGGACGTGTACTTGGCAATTAAGACAAGTACAGTACCCGGAGGTCGAATTGACCCATTGTACAACGTCCTAGTTTCTTACACCACTTATGTTGTGTGTGTTAATTTTATACATGAATGGTGGGACCTACAGTTTAAAGTCGACTCCGAACGACAGATTTTTGAGAAACTTTTTTCATGGCAATTTTATTTACTCTCAGAGTTTTTGCCAGAAATCTGCTGAGAGGAAGTCGCCGAAGAAATACTTTTTGTATTTTGTGTTGATGTCTGGCCTGGGGCTCGAACCCTGGCTTTACGTCTAATAAGCCAACACACTACCTACTAGACTACGGCGACATCATTGGAACAAAATATCGATGAAGTTCGGCTGATTAATTTTTGGAAATAAAAATTACCCCAGTATAGCTCGATGGCCATTTTAAAAGCAGTTCTTTGTCTATTTCGAAAGAAAAACGAAACATAGATGACTCTAACATATTAAACACAACGAAAAGGCGATTTTATAAATATAATTGTGATTCGTTAATGGCTTGGAGATTGTCTTCTTCCCAACTATGGCAATTTTGACGTCACCATTTGAACAAGAATGAAATTTACAACTGAACACAATTTATGAATGAAAATGCTTATCTTCATTCAGTATCAAATAAGCTCATGCAGCAAAAATTGGTCCTTTGGCTTCAATTTTTGTACGAGCTGCAGTTTCGCCGTATTCTGTTCTGTAATGTGTTGGCTTATTAGACGAGAATTTGTGTTTCAAATCTGGTTCTTGTTCATCAAACTTCCCTGCGTCAGTGACAGTTTTCTAGGACGAGAGCTCTTACGTTGTTCAACCCCTGGCTCAGACATCTCAAATATAACGAACAATGAAAAAATATTTCTTTCGGTGACTTTCTTTCAATAGTCTTCTGGCAAAGGCTCTGAGAGTAAAATAAAGTTTTCATGAAAACTTTCTTAAAACCAGTCCTTCGCGGCCAACTTTAAACTGTAGGTTCCTCCTCTTATGGATAAAATTAACACACACAACATTGGTGGTGTAAGAAGTAGGTCGTAATCCTGACTATAGGTTTGGGAACTTAGCAACTAAGTAAGCTTGTTCAATCGTCCAGAATAATTTCCCACACAGAGGAATGGGAGTTCATGTATTACTGCGAAAGATAGCTGAGATGTGTTTGATTATTTCTTATTCAATTAATTATTGAGTTTGTGGGTTTTGGATGTAATAAAATCAGCACAAGATATCCTAATATGATGATGGGGTTGCTACCTAAGCTGTAAGATCGATATTTGTCACTTAACTACCACAGGGGTTCTCTTTCTCTCATTGTCCAGGAATAACTAGTCAGACAGTGTCACCTACTTTCATAACAAAACAAATCATTTATTTCTGAAAATGCCCATGTGGAAGACTATCAGGCTATCATCGTTCCTGCTGGAATAATTAGAGAACAAAAGTCTTTCAGAAGTTTCGAGATGAAATGGTTTTTTACAAAAAAAAAATTTTTCATCAAAGACAAAAGCTATTATTCACTTGATGTCAATTCTTAACTGTAAAGTAGAATCCTTCCAAGTGCCTAAAAAAATGTCTATGACCACATCAAGAGTCACCATCTGCTTTACAAATTGATCACTTCGGGAACGGTTCGTGGATGAAAATTAATTCATTAAACAACTCGTATGGTACCGTTGTATTCTGGCTTTTTGTTTTTTTTATTTTTTAAAGGATCATAGTAGGACAAACACAAAGATTGTTATACATAGGGTTGCCAGTAATTTTTTTTAACTGTTTATTTCTGGGGAAAAAAACTTTGTTTCTACAAAAGTATCAACATCGGAGACCGGTGCCCTCCATTGGTGTTTCTTTGCTACTTTTGCCCGGGACTAATATAATACACGATATTTTATGTAAAAATATGAATATTTCGTGTTATTGTTGGATTTATTAAAATTTTGAATTTTTCAAAAAAAACTTGTTTTGTTAGAAAACAACTTTAATGAAAACTTTTTCGCATCTCAAAAAAACTTGAAAAAAGGGAAAACTTGTCAAATGGCAACGCTGGTTATACATCTTGTTGTTATATTATAAATACTATATTTTTCTTTCACCTAAGCAGGTGATTGTAATCTGATATCTTCAAACATATTTTAAGCCATCTGGCTTACGCTTTCTTTTTCATTAGAAAAACAGTTATTAGCCGCCACGCATTATGATCAAATCCTATCAATGCAATACAACCTGCAAATTAATAATGCCATGTATTGAAATTGTAGCCGATTACATTTAACCACAGCTTTTATTTCAAATACAAAGAAGATATTTTAATTAATTGTGAGTATTTAACTACAGTACAGTTCGATTAAAATGACTTACGATTTAGTTCTTTTTAGCTAATGAGAAATCTTTTTGCATTGTTTGTCAAAATCTACAAGTGATTGAGTGACTTTAATTCACACACCTTAACTACAGAATTTGGTTCTTCTGTACCTTAAATGTTGATGTTGACAGTTGTCATACAGCATCAAATTAAATCTAATCGTGAAAATTCAAATTCAAAATTTGCAAATATTCACACCTACTCAACTTGATCCAAGACTGTAGTAATTCTGTAGAAGGCCTTATAATTATTTTTAGTTTGTCTGAAAGACAGCATTAAAAATGGATCCAGATACCCACTGGTCATGGCATAATGTCACCAGACATCAACTGAATGCTGTTTACAAACTTAAGACATTACCTCGAGGTATTTTCAATCTAAGCTCGCTAAAATCATAACAAACATACGAAATGTCGAATGTCCTGCTACTGCAGCCGCCTACTAGGTAGACTACTTTCCCTAGTCCAAAACCATTTTCTATTCAAATACATGGCTGAGAACCCCAGATTAGACATCAAACGAAAATATGAAAAAATATTTCTTCGGTGACTTCCTCTCAGCAGATTTCTGGCAAAAACTCTGAGAGTAAATAAACTTGCCATGAAAATTTTCTCAAAAAATCTGACGTTCGGAATCGACTTAAACTGTATGTCCCGCCACTCATTTATAAAATTAACACACACATAATGAGTGGTGTGAGAAGATAGGTCGTAATCCCGACTAAAGGGTTGTAATGACCAATAATGTATGTTGTTAGGTTAGAGGAGGTGTACTTGTCAATTAAGACAAGTACAGTACCCGGAGGTCGAATTGACCCATTGTACAAAATGTATGTTGTTAGTAAGTTCGCTCTTTTTAGGTATGTACCTAGGAGTGCCATGAAAACAACTTCCCCATCTGCTTAATATTTCCTTTCCTTGTTTTAGTTTTATGAATCATCGCGTTTTGTAGCATCCTAGTGTTGTAATACAGTTGCCATGTAACTCTCCCAAGCAGTAATACTGTAATTCAAACAACATTGGATCATTGTACTTGGGTAAGGGATCAGAGGTCTTCTTACATGAATTATTTTATCCTGTTAATAGTTAACATTCTAAAACTTCATCATGGTAATTTTTTGTCTTCTACGAGATTCTAAGCTAGACTGCTTCCGTTTTGTAGTAAAGCATTTTAACGACTATTCTACGCCTTCTCTAATACCGATTGTGGTCTTTTTCGTATATCTGCCATCCGAAAAAGTCGCTGTAGTCTAGTAGGTAGTGTGTTGTGTTATCGGAAGTGAGGCCACTGTTCAAATCCCAAGCCAGATATCTCAATCAAAACGAAATATGAGAGAATATGTCTTTGGCGACTTTCTCTCAGCAGATTTCTGGCAAAAACTCTGAGAGAAGGTTTCTTAAAAATTTGTCGTTCGGAGTCGACTTTTTAAACTGTAGGTCCCGCAACTCAAGTATAAAATGAACACATGCAACATAAATGGCGTGAGGAGCTAGGTCGTAATCCTAACTGAAGCGCTGTAATGAATAATTGTGTATGTATGTATGTCTGCCATCAATAGACGCGTAGATTGCAAGGTCTTTACCAGAGAAACTACCGCAAACAAATAACTATGGGTCGAGACTAGTGTCTTTTCTAAATACCCGTAGTTTTCTAGACTATCCGTAAGAGTTCGCATTCTGCTGGTGAAGTTATCTACTATTCTCGTTCATTTATAATACTTCCTGAAAAACATTTTAATCACACCGTGTTCTTAAAATACCTAATTTGTTGCAAGCATGTTATACAATTTTTACATCTGCGCTATTGAATATGAAAGAATCAAATGAAATCGGAACGATCCGATCTACCTCTAATCATCAATATACAGAGATTCCTTATAGATATTCTATTTTATTGAATCTGATACGCGATCAATGATGAGCAGCTGTGCAATGAAGATAATCTGATCACTTTATTTCCGTTCATCACTTTCATTTTGTCTGAAGGACGGCATCAAACATAATGTAGGAGAATACTATCTGAAACTCTACCATAATAATGCCATCAGATATCAACGTAGTCTAGGAGGTAGAATGTAAACTTATTAGACGAGAGCCCGTGATACAGGACTCAGACGAATATAACGAAACATGAAAAAAATATTTCTTTCGGCGTCTCTTATTAACAGCCTTCTGGCAAAACTTTGAAAAATTACAATAAAAAGTTTCTCAAATCTGTCGTTCGCAGTTCCAGTCATGGATCATATTAAAATATAGATCATGAATGGTGTGATAAGCTAGGTTGTTGTCCTAACCAAAGGTTTTTAAGAACCAAATTGAATAAGTAAGTAAGATATCTGCTGACTACTGTCACTTTTATATTATTTTATTTATTGGTGTACTTTAATAAGTCCTAGGATTATAAGGATGGCAACCCTTTAATGGGGAAAAACTTTTCTCTTAGCACATTACATGAAACTCGAATACACATTACGTGTAACACGAAGAAGTCATTGCAGGAGTAGGCGTTATTTGCCCTAATTGAGTCATGCTGTACGAAAACGTTACTCTATCTAAACTAGTGGTTCCAAAATTGTGTGTGGCGGGAAATTCAGTTTAAAGTCGATTCCAAACGACAGATTTTTGAGAAACTTTTCATGGCAATTTTTATTTACTCTCAGAGTTTATACCAGAAATCTGCTGAAAGGAGTTGCTGTGGTTTAAACCACACTCTGCGTCTGTACGCTACCTACTAGACCATGGCGACTACGACTAGCAACTGGTAAATACTAAGAAAATCACTAAAAACTTTAGGACGTTAATATCGTTTTTCAATAACATCTTAATATTAAGAGGAAAATGAAGTTTAATCTTGTGAATGAGGCCTCTCTGTTAATGCCTCAGGAACTGCTATCAAAAGAAGGGAGTATTTCTTCTCTTCGAATGACCAATTATGGTTTTATTGAGCAGTAGTGATATGCGAATTCGTAGTCAACACAATTTTTCAGTACCTTCAACCTGAAACGTATTATACAATTGATATCCTCATTATGCTCTTCATAGCTTGTGTTTCTACCTAATTTTGAGCCATTGATGAATAGATTCCAACTCTTTTTCAGAAGGAGAGTTCTGCCTAACCTTCCTGTAATGACCTCTGGTCGCTCTATAGCAGTCTGAGGGTCAGACGGTTTCATGAATGAAATATTGGGAGAGGATTGAGAAAAGTATCTCAATTGAAAATCATAAAACGTAAAGCATTAGTAAAGAATTACGGTGTATGAATCTTCCAAGTCAACATGAAGAAATCTTATGGACCAAGCAAGAAGCTGTAATGCAACTTAGTCAATACATTTATGGTATCTGATGATGAAATATGAGCCCCTAAAAAAGTCAGCGTAGTGTAGTAGGTAGTGTGTTAGCTTATTAGACGTAAGGCCACGGTTCAAACCCCAGGTCAGACATCAAAACGAAATATGAAAAAATATTTCTTCAGCGACTTCCTCTCAGCAGATTTCTGGCAAAAACTCTGAGAGTAAATAAACCTGCCATGAAAAAGTTTCTCAAAAATCTGTCGTTCTGAATCGACTTTAAACTGTATTTCCCGCCACTCACGTATAAAATGAACGCACCCAGCCTAGGTCGTGTGAGAAGCTAGGCCGTAATCCTAACTGAAGGGTTGTAATGACCAATTATGTATGTACAATAAACATCAAGCAAAATCCCAGCAAACTGAAGCAATGGAAGGCCAATCCATTTTGTATGATTGATTCTAATTTAGTCTCTGCAACAGTCAATTTTCTTAACAATTTTCAATTTTCTTCGTAGAATATTCTGAATATCAACCATAGTGAGGTATCTTCATCCAATACGAAGATAAATTCTGACTCTTGAGAAAAATTCCTAAATTTGATGCTGAAAAATCTTTAATTTTTATGTTGAAGTGTATAGCAAACCGTATTAAATTGGCCACAAATAAAAAGGAAACAAAATCATTTGTTCTTTAAATTGTTCTTGATGTCATTAAACAAACATTCCAGTTGCTGTTGTTAAGCCTTAGGATGGTTTAAATTTTCATTGAATGGGCTTCCCTTTAATGGGTTAATTTGATTTCGTTTGTTTTGCATTACACACTGTAGTAATAATTTACTCTTTCCAGTGTATGACATTTTTCATATTTACATATGTATGTATGTATGTATGTATGTATGTATGCTTATAAATAAATGTATTACTAATGTGTTTGAGTGTGTATGAGTGTATAATATAAAGCTTTTATGTAATTGTTTTTGTATTATTTTATTTACACTCATACGCCAGCAGCGAGACAAATTCTAATATGCTGTTGCTATGATTGTATGAGTGTCTGTTTTATTTCCTGTTTTTTATGCAAATATGTGTTAAAAATGAGTTTCAGTTTTTAATTTGGCATGAGAGAGACACAGAGAAAAAAAGAACAAGAAATGGAACCAAGAAGAAGCATTAATAGACAGAAAGCAATAGTTTGAGTCAATCAGGGATTCGTTGCCTATTGAATATTTAATAATCCAATAACAATTACGATACAACACATACATACATACGAGTACATACAAATTCAAATCACTTTACCACTCTAATGCGAACGAAAGTTTAAATCAAATGCAAATGAAAAAAAAGAAAAATTAAAAAAAATTTCAAATGAAAATCTCTTATTACTGACCAACCATATTATGCCTGTTAATCTTGATTTGCGTTTGAATGCGAACAAATTTAATAAAAAAAACAATTTTTTTTTGCTTTAATTCGTGAATTTGTTTGAATCAGTGAATCAGTTTCCGTAATGGACACTAGAAATCATTGACTTGTATTTCATTTACATCTCCTGATCAATAAACATGTTCAAGAATTTTTTGTTAAATTTATTCGTTTGCCAATATGTTTTTCGAAATTGTTTTCTAGTAATTGTTGTAATTAATCGGCTCAAGAAAATTTAATAAAAAATCTTTTACTATTCCGTACATTAGATAGTGAAGCAGTTGCAGTTGCAGTTATTTTGTTTTCTAAGTGAATAATCTACCACTTATGACTTACATCGAATAGTATTTAAAATTAGACAACAAATCATATGCCACCGGCATAAGAAGGGATCAGTGATAAGCATAATTTAAATATATTTTGGTATTATTTTAATATAATTTTTGCTCCATTAAGCTTTTAGAAGCATGCAGCTTCCGTTAGACTTTGGGGCCCTAGAATTTACGAACTGGTCATTAAGCTTGTTCACGTCCACATCAATATCGGCTTTGGGACATTTTCGGCCAATTCCAATTTTGCGAATTACATTCCATTCTAGTAGGTAGCGTCCCAGGTCAGACATCATAACGAGATATAAAAAATATTTCTTCGGCGACTTCCTCTCAGCAAATTTCTGGCAAAAACTCTGAGAGTAAATAAAATTGCCATGAAAAGTTTCTCAAAAAATCTGTCGTTCGGAATCGACTTTAAACTATAGGTCCAGCCACTCATGTACTAAATTAACACGCACAACATAAGTGGTGTAAGAAGCTAGGGTTGTAATGGCCTATTATGTATGTAGTATATAGGAGTCCCCGTACAAATGTGTGATAACTACCAAACTTTGTCTGTATAAATTTCCAAAGAATATGTATGAGGATCTGGTTCCGCATTCCCGTAATCTCTACTTGGGACAAGGGTGGTTCAGTTAAAAGATACCATATAATCGATCGATAGCGAAGAATAAGTGTCTATGACCTTAGCATTTCCAATTACCTGCTTACGTCAGGTCTTCGTTGAATTGGAAGCGTATTAGGAAACTAATCTTATTTACGTCAAATGTTCCCACGTACCTAAACTATAAACTTTAAAAAGTGAAACATAAATTATAAATTATTCTAATTGAAAAGCATTTTTTGTTAAATTCAAAACTATTTGTTACACTAAAATATTCCAAAAATTTACATCCTGTGGATATACATAAATACGTATGTATGTATGTATGTATGTATGTATACAGTTACAGTTTGCATGCATATGAATACATTGTATTCGAGTAGATCATCAATGTCACTTTTAATTCTTTCTAAACAATATTTATTTGACAACAAAATGATTTAAAAGCCAAACAACAACAATAACATAAAAACTGTCTAACCACCAGCCATGCATGTGCAGTATACATATGTACATATATAGTAGACTCGTGTACCAAAAAAATACTCACTTTTTCTATTCAATTCTATTCAATTCAATGTTTTGTTTTCAAACAATTTTTTTTTTATTTTTTCTAAATTTCTAACATCAATTTTCAAGGTCGATTTAGTCATAAACCCAAATAAAATAATTCGAAATTCTAAATTCTACTACGACTACAACAACTACTACAATGTGCAACTAGAGCACACAGTAGTGAGTGCAAGTGTGATTGTAACTACTAACACACATACGATGTTGAAGCATTAGAAAACGTAGTGGATTTTTTTTTTGCACATCCTTTCTTTACTAACCATTCATATTGTTGTTGTTGGTGTTTTATTTTTTCTAAATAAACTGCATATAAAATAGCGAGAGATAGAGAGATAGAGAGAGAGCGGAAGAGAGCGACAGAGAATAATAAAAACACAAAAATATATATTTTCATGTATTTGCATTGTGTGTGTAAAAGTGTATGTGTGAGAGTGTTAACAATGTATATGTATACATACATATATTGTGTACAAATATTCTATTTTCTATACTCTACACTCTAAATATATTTGACTAAATCGTTGCATTTGAGCGTAGGATGAGAGAAGAAGAGATTTAAAGCGAAAGAATCAAAATGAACTTTCACCTGCCAAACTAAAGGACTGCAAAATATATTTCCACACATACACTCACACACATCCATACTCACTACCATGCAAATACTTTTACAACTGAATGCCAGCATAAATGAAAACAACTACAGTGTATACAAATGTATTCATATCTGTGGCATGTATTTATGTATGTTATCTACGTGGTGTGGATGAATAAAATATTGAATAACGTTTAGTATTGCACTCATATCTACCATTTTATATCTTACTTGCGCATGTATAGGTGGCCATATGAATAATATAAATCCGTTTATAATCGTGTATTTGGCTGTATGTGCCTTGTAATTGAGCCGCGCGTTGTCGACTGTCTGGATGATTGTCTACCCAAAGAGAAAAATAATAAAAAAAAAATTTCGATAAAATTGAAATAAAAATAATGGACGAAAACTAAAAATCATAGAATAAAAATAGAAAATAGAAAACATTACATATACAAACACACACACAAATAAAAACTTTTGATATTAGAGATACTAGAACACATGGATTAGTTAGAAACCCCCCCCCCAAATAAAACAGAAATTTTCCACTTTTTAAATAAATATTTTGACAATCTAAGCGCTGTATTATATTTTTTTAATTTTTTCCATTGTTTGTCTTTTTGTTTTATTTGTTAAAACACTTGTGATTTCTTTCGCCAATGCTCTGTAATGACTGTCATGTCTATAGCATGACTTTACCATCCATGCTGTTTTTCTTCACCAATTTTTTATGTCTTTTTTTTTCTAAGACTCTCTTAAGAACGAAATGATGTCGAAAGAGAATTTGAAAATTTTATAAAGAAAATCAAAACAATTAAAAAGTTTCTCAAGAGACAAAGTCATTTTTAGTTATGATAATATTATATTCTGTTTTTGATTTCAGACAATTTAAAAGGATCTGCTCCTTAAATGAGAATATTTTTAGTTTATACTCATAACATAGCTCGTTGAAGTCATAAAAAAATGAAATTCTTTCTTAGAAAGTGCTGGGTCTAGTCCAATCCTAAATCTAGTCGAATCCAAAACTCTACTCTGACGCTAAAAAAAATAATATGAACTCTCTCAGTACTCTTCTAGCTAAAGCTCCTTAAAGAAAGCTCTCCAATTCTATCATTCAGGATGGAATTTTTAATGTTTCTTTAATAATAAACGAGAAACTTCAGGATGCCATCATCTTATGCACTCAATGTTTCCTTCTTGCAATAATGCAATAATGCCTCCATAATTCTAAGTAAGTGTGCTGATCATTCATTCTTATTATTACAGAATCTACATGTTAGGTTCGAGACGATAGCCATCCCGAACCAGTGTACTTTGAGTAATCGATCAAAAGGCTGGTAATTAATCTCAGGTTTTTTTCTAAAACGACAGATGCCTGAATGAATGTCCGACCTTAGCTTGGAAAATATCCCCATGTTTCAATCTGGAAACAATAACTCTGTCCCAACATTCGTTCTCGACCCAACCGTATACCACATAACGGGCCTCTAGAATACACCATTAATTTTTGTTACTAAATTTCGTTGCGATGCATTTCGCAAAACCATAGAATCTTCTGGTTCTGTCCAGCTGACAGTTAGGAAGGAAGTGGTCAGTCACTCAATTCAGCCTGGTTCTACCACTCAATTCATTGGGCCACAAAGTTACCTGATGAACTCATGTTAGATTTGTGTTATGTTGTGATCCCAACCATTGTCTACAGATCTCTGGTATCCACTCCCAACAGAGCCTCTCGCGCTGCTATAAGGCCAGTATTATATAAACACCCATTGATCCCTGTATCCTGTCTTACTGCGCTACTATTTTTATATTCATTCTATGTATCCAGACTTTGATCAAATAAGACGCTTTGGTCTGACGATTATGGTAAACATATTGTTATGTTTTTGACTTTTAAAACGTTTGAAATATTAACTCGTAGATTGCAAATAAAAATAAAAATTAATTTATGTTCAGTTTTAATTAATTTCTTTATTGTTCGCACAATTCTGTGTATCACTGTTCACAACTTGATGTAAACAACAACAATTGCTTTATTGGTTAGTCTTCTTTTCACTCTTTTATGTAAACAATAACAATTGTTCAACAGATGTTTATAACTCTTCACACGCAACGCGTCTTCAAACAAGGCTGATCAGACCCCGTTGCCTGCTTTGTCTTGCCTTTTATATCGCAGGGTAACCAGTCTGATGAATGCTCTTGAAGGAGAATGGCCTCGCCTTCTTGAAATCTCTATAAATGTAAACATGTTGTTTAAGTTGTTGTTGTTTGTGTATTTTGTTTACGTTTGTCCTTGCAGAGTTGTTGTTGCCAGTTTGTTTACTTGTTAATCCCCTTTTTTATACTGGTTTTTTTGTTGGTATATTTTTGTTTACTTGTTTATCATGTAAACAAGTTCATTATTTTTGTTTTTGTAGCTTTTGTTTACAATTTAAACGATGTGAAAGCAAAACACCATTTCCAATTTCGCTTCTTTATACTTTATGCTTCATCCACATATTACATCCCCAGGATACTCTTCTTCCTATTTCACACAACAAAACTTTGTATTCTAATTAAACATTAGACCACAGTTAAAGGTGCTACTGTGTGTTTCATAATGCTTAAACATTACTTGCTTTCTTATTGCTCCATTTGACTGAAGTCCTCACTTGATGTACATATCTGACCCGATACTGTATTTTAAATGTTTTTGCTGTAGAAAATAGTTCCCTTAAAAAAGAATGTTAAAAAATTGTGAAACTCTAAGAATAGATAATAAACTGTTCCTAAACTAAAACCGAAAGAAAAATGATTATGAAAACGAAAAATTAAAAAAGTGTTTAAAAAAAAAAGAAATTCGCCAAAGCGTCTGTTTGAATATGAATTGCTTAAAAGAAACAATGGAAAGCCGTTTACTTGAATATCGGCCGATTGGTGGTGGCCTCGATTATCATCACAATTCACCATTAATCGGCGAGATACCACCCGGTGGAGATTATTCACAGGCTGTACATCGTTCCATCGATCAACTGCGTAACACTCTTAATGAGCGTGTAACCTTGGGGCCATTGAGTGTATTCTCCAATACAGCCGATTTAAGAACGTCCGTCTTAAACTATACCAACCAACAACATCAACAGCACCTTCAGCCACAATACCAACTGCAAGGCACAGTTTCGACTACGACGGGCAATGGTACTGGTACTGGTACAGAAAATGTCCAAATGCAACATACAAAAGGCGGATGCATGGATGCAAAATTGGCCGATTCTACAACCGGCGGGCCAGTTGTAACCTCCAGCCAGCCAACATCCGGCGGCGGCAGAGGACGTAAATCGAAAATCTATACAAATCCAAATCAGCACATAGTTGTCACCAGCAACAGTGTAGACAATGGCGGAACACGTCAACAGCGCCAACAGCAAAATGAAACCAACAACAACGGAATATCATCGTCGACTTCATCACCTCATCATCAAATGCAAATGCAAGACATTAAAGATACGAAGGTATTTCTTTTGCACAGAGTTTAAAATTGTATTTTTTTTTTCTTTTTTTAATTAAGATTTATGAAAAATGTTACCGAAACCACCAAAGAGACAGAAAGAGACAGAAAGATAGTTTCTTTAAGCATTTGAATAATTCTAACGATTACCCTTTGTTTTTTGCAGATCTTTACATCCAAAGCTGATCTTCAATTGCATACACAGATGCATATGCGTGAATCGAAACCATATAAATGCACCCAATGCTCAAAGGCCTTCGCCAACTCATCGTATCTCTCTCAGCACACACGAATACATTTGGGCATCAAGCCCTATCGCTGTGAGATTTGCCAACGTAAGTTCACTCAATTATCCCATCTGCAGCAACATATACGCACCCATACCGGCGACAAACCGTACAAGTGTCGACATCCTGGTTGCCAAAAGGCCTTCTCACAGCTCTCCAATCTGCAATCACATTCTAGGTGCCACCAAACCGACAAACCCTTCAAATGCAACTCGTGCTATAAATGTTTCTCGGACGAGGCCTCACTTTTGGACCACATACCGAAGCATAAAGAATCGAAACATTTGAAGACGCATATTTGCCAGTATTGCGGCAAATCGTACACCCAGGAAACATATCTAAACAAGCACATGCAAAAACATTCGGAGAGAACTGACAAACGGCCGCCCATTGTGGCCACCAACGCTGGCAGCAACTCAGCTACGGGATCCGGAACTGCAACAGCTACAGGTAATAGTAACAATAACGCAGCTGTAGGAAGTAATGCAACCACTAATAATGCTACTGCCACAGCAGGTGTAGGAGGAGGAGGAGGAGGAGGAGGAGGCGGAGGTGTAGGTCATCCTGGTACAGGAAATCAACACAACCGTAATAATATTTCATTACCACCGGTAACCATAGCACCCACCGACAATTCTTATTGGCCCAAAGTCAGTCCGGATTCGGCTGCCAATATGAACGATGTTATGCATCAGCAGCAAACACAACAACAGCAGCAACAGCATACACATCAACATCATCAGCAGCAGCAACAACAACAGCAGCAGGCCCACAATACGCAACAGGCAAACGGACAACAACAGCAGCATCATCATCCGCAACAAACGAATCCCCAACAACAGCAACAACCTCCGACTCAACAACAAGGCCAAACACACATGGACTACAGCAGTCATCAGGCAGGCGGAGCCGGCCAATCTAATAATCCACACAATGATTTGCAAGGCCATCATCGTATGAACGACAATGGCCGTGAGGATATCGGTAAGAAATCTTTGAAAATCATTTCCCAAAACATTCGAATGCAAAAAAACTGTTCTTTTCTTTAGTTTCGACGCCCTCGACCGTTGGCCCCTACGATGCTTCAAGTATTACGAAAACCACCACAAATTCAGCATTTACACCAATCAATTCAATGCCACCACATTTGAATAGCCTCTCACATCATGCCATGAGCCAACGTCCCTATTTGTACGATGCCATCAGTTTTCAAAATAAAAACGTGAATCAAAACAACGCTTCGAATTCATTTCCGAATCAATTGATTTCCTTACATCAAATACGCAACTACGCCCATCAACCAGCCGGTCTAACAATGGCCGGCGAACATCTATTGGGTGTGAGTGTTGGACCAGGTAAAGATAAGGGATAGCTATACTTCTAAATCTCATTTTTTTATTTAAGTCACATCATCACATCTAAACAAATTTTAATTTTATATTTTTCTTCTTCTTACTTTTTAAACATATCGTTATCGGTTTGTTAATTGAAAATAATTTATTTTTTTTGTTTTTTAATTTTTAATTTTTGATTGTAATAGTTTAACTTGTAAATGCAACAGAAAGAACATCGTCGTAACAAGTAAATACAACGGAAATTAGCGTGAAGGGCTTTTAAAACAATATTTCCAATACAATTTCAACTGCATTCTAATAAATCGATTGTTGATCACAATGTCTCAGTATGTGTAACAACAGAGCAGTTAGTATCTGTCTTTTGTCAGCGTTGAGATCTTTTGAGATCTTGCCACACAATGTTCTGGGATTAACCCAGCCAATCTTACAAATTGCCGTTAAAGTTGGGTTTAGTAAAATATAACTTTAGCTAAAGTTACCTTTAAATTATTTACGTTATTACAACCTAATGATAAAATAAAAAAATATGGCATGCCGGAGCAATGTCGATAACACTGCACAATTAAACAAGTTTTATTTAAACGCAGTGGCAACGTTGTTTGTTTATATTTGAAGTTCCCATATTGACAATAATATGTAATATGGCAACTTTAAATATAAACTTAACTTTAAAAATTACAGGTAGGATAATCTTGCCTTTAGCTTAAAAATTAAAATCCTGCCTTTAGTCAAAGGCAATATGTAATAATGGCCCTAAGTGTAAAGTTGGAAACGTTGTTCGTTATTTCTCCCCTGTTACACAATATTGTGCTACATGTAGTGCTTTATCTCCTGTAACCGAGAAATCATCTGAAGAGAAAAATCACAGCTTATACTGGTATGATCCAGAACTTAGAATATCTCATATTGACGTATAACCGAAAATGTACTGAATACTGAAACGATTTCTATGGGCAGATGCAATGTAAAATTAAAAAAGGTTAAATTCTTCGAATATCCTGAAGTTACAAGAAATAAAACTGATGGGATCTCCTACGAACTTGGCCATCTGAGGGAAAAAATCACAAGTTTTTGATAAGTCTAGGAACCATATTCAATATTTCGTGGAGAATTAATTTTTAAGTGAACATGGCAATGAACAGATCTAACGGAAGAAAGTTTGAAGCGGCCCTATGGTCTTTCTGGAATAGAAGTTATTAAGGAATATGAACTTATGATTATCTGCCGTATTTTATACGACAAAAAAAACATATCGGGTCATTAAGTGCTACATATTTCTAAATTTAAATAAAACTAGGAGTGCTTGTGAGATATCATCGAACTTTTTTATTCATTTGAAAGAACTATTGATGCCATTATGTGTGGAATATAACATCGTTCAAATGTCCACGACTTCTCTGAGGTCGAAATATACAATTTCTCATGATTGAGTTATGTTCGCTTTGATGACCGTTATTTGGCTAATTTGCATATACCTGCGAATTAAGAACAGTACATAACATACATAATTGGTCAGTACAACCCTTCAGTCTAGATTACGATCTAGCTTCTCACACCACTTATGTTGTGTGTGTTAATTTTATACATGAGTGGTGGGGCCTGCAGTTTAAAGTTGATTCCGAACGACAGATTTTTGAGGAACTTTTCATGGCAATTTTATTAACTCTCAGAGTTTTTGCCAGAAATCTGCTGAGAGAAAGTCGCAGAAGAAATATTTTTTCATATTTCGTTTTGACGTCTGACCTGGGGTTCGAACTGTGGCCTTCGTCTAATAAGCCGACACACTAGCCACTAGAATACGGCAACTACGAAAAAAGAAAAGACTAAGAAAAGTCCATAAGTAAAAGTCTAACGGGATCAAATTGCATGATTCATCAGTTCACTTTACCTTCATGTGAGAGGGCTCTATATAATCCAAATCGGGTCATAAAAAGTTCGTAGTTATCTCCGCTGACAATGAGGGCCAACTTCATTCAGGTATGCGTGTGAGATATTAGCCAAATTTTTTATTCGTTTGTTTGATGCCATTACGTGTAGATTAAATGCCCGCCACGGTTTCTCTTGGTGGAGTGCATCTGAAATTATCTTTGGCATTAGTTATATTGGTTTTGAAAACCGCTTAATCGCATACACCTGCAAATTAATAAAAGACCATGGGGTAAAATCTCATGAGATGACCATGCGAACAAATCGCTCGTGCAGAACATCCAAAGTGACATGTAGGCACATAGAAACTTGTTGAAACCACTTGTCGTTGGTATTCGGGTCATCCGTTTCAGGCCACAAGACAGTGTTGGCCTGGCCAACGTTATTCTCAAATAAATATGAACAAATGGCGCAATATAAACTTTGATTGTTTCGCAATGCTTTGGACGCTCTTGGATCTCATTGTACCAAATTCATAAATTTTTGTTTGTTCACTTACCCATTCATCCAAAAATGGGCATCATCGCTGACGATGATTTGTCGATGAAAATTAGTGTACGAACAGAAAAACCACTTTGATAAAACAATTTCATTATTTGCTCGTATTATTGAATGAATAACTGACAACTAATGTGACAGATATTCAATAGCGACCATCTGCGATACCTACTGTCAAAGTTGAAAGACCCTTTTTTGAGATGAGCACTTTGACAAACACTCGTGGCAGTGAGAGCGACACAAATAACATTGTTTTTTCAGGCGCAAAAAGTTTGTTCGTCGCCACACATTTTAACACATTACAACTTGCCTTTGACTAAAGCCAGGATTTTAACGCGTAGATAAATTGTTTTTCATTATTATAAGGTAGATATGAGCGTTAAGCTAAAGGCAAGATTATCCTAACTGTAATTTTTAGAGTTAAATTTATGTTTGAACTTGCCATCTTACATATTATTTTCAATATGGCAACTTCAAGCATAAACAAAATGAGCATATACGAGTAC
Source organism: Sarcophaga variegata (assembly GCA_932273835.1). Lineage (NCBI taxonomy): Eukaryota > Metazoa > Arthropoda > Insecta > Diptera > Sarcophagidae > Sarcophaga > Sarcophaga variegata. Next base: position 41,267,062 of record OW026359.1, read on the forward strand.
AACAAAAAAACGAAACCCATCGTTACCAATGCGTTTAAAAAAATTGTTTAATTGTGCAGTGTTATCGACATTGATCCGACACTGCCATACTACTGAAAAAGTTAACTTTATTTAATATTAGGTTGTAATAACGAGAAGAAGTTAAAGGTGACTTTAAAGTTCACTTTAAATAAAGTTACCTTTAACTAAACCCAACTTTAACGAGAAGTTGTAATAATGGCCCTTACTCTGGCTAGCGGTACTGCTTACTCAATAACACTAAACCGTTCATTGCCGCGAGCTAAAATAGAAACTTGCTAAGTGTGCAGCAGGCGAATCGATATTTATGCGCTGTTTTTAAAATAATCATGTGCATATTCCTGAATGTTTCCAATTTTTGATATATTATACATTACTCTTGCTTGCGACACTGCTTATTGAATCGGTGTTAAGATATGCCTCCTATGCTATGCTTTATCGTGGATTGCACTAGATCTTGACATTTGCTTTTCAAAGAAAATCTTATAATGTTAATATTGTTTTTGCCGCGAGGACATTTATTGTACATTGCAGATATGCAAGCATATTGTTGTTCTATTTGGCCAAAGAGAAAGAAATGAGTCTTCATTACGATAAATTTAACTGAATTTGGACTACAAAAATCTTAACTTTCTAATGCCTAAACTTTAGTGAGTGGAGCAATCTATAGATGGTCGCTGGGCTCAAGCATTGATTCTGATATGAGACTCGTAATTTTCTTTTACTTAATACGTTGACTGCCGACTCCCTAGAAGGGAACGTAATCTACGAGTTATCTCGTACTCACTAAATCTGCCATTTTTGTGTAGCTGCGAATAAAATCGTATTATATCAATGCTAGTATCGATAAATAGCTTCTGGAAAAAGAACAGAAAGTCAATGTTGGCTTACGTGGCCAGTTTTTTGAAAATTTGCTGCGGCAGTCAACGTGCGAGTGTAGTTAAATGTCTGCTTGAATTAATTGCCGGTATGCAATGGATGCAACAAAAATCTGTTACTTTCGTTCGTTCGTTGTCTATTTTTAGTTTATTGAGTTGCAATTTAACGGCCTTTTTTGAATTTCCAATTATTGCATCACTTTCAATACTGCAATTAGTTGTACAGTCCGTTATAAGTTTGTAGTGAATTTTTTAAGCTTTAAAAGCTCTTTCTCTCTAATCTTTCTCTCTAAAAATCTGCAAAAAAGAAGGAAGTTCAGTTTTATAAATTGCTATTCAATGGAAAATAGTTTAATAAACAATAATTTCTTTAAGTGTACAGTATTTTAAATTTTTTAAATATTTTTCTCTTGTTTTTTTAATACATTTCTTTTTTCTTTATAATTTATAAAAGAAAAACACCGTCCATTAAGTTAAATATTGTAATTAAATTTTAATTTAAATTCAATGATATTTTATATTCTATTTCATTATAATTATTATATTATTTATTTTACTAAGGCATTAAATTAACAATAATAATAATAATTAAAATTTATAAAAAATTTACTACAAAACAAAATCAAATCAAACATTATGATTAAAAATAAAATGTGTTGTTTGTTAAAGGCAAAGAAAAAAAAAGAGAGAAAATAAAATGAAATTAAATGAAGAAATCTGTCTTGAAAAGAAAATTGAAATTTTTAAATGATATTGGATACGCCGTATTTTGATGATTATATATGATAATATAATTATTAAGCATTAGGATTAGATAACACGAAGGGACAAAATACAAAACATTAAATACACCCGAGTAGTAACTACATAATCTCAGTTGTTCAGTTAGTTGAGTAGAACTCAGAAACACTTTTTTTTAATTAAACGGTTTTTTTATCTTTCCACATAAAATTATTGATTCTCCAAATATGTTTGAACCGATTTTAAAAATCCAAATTTAAAAATTTTAAAAATCCAATGTTATCCAAAGTCGCCGTGGTGTAGTAGGTAGTGTGTTGGCTTACTATTCGTAAAGCCCGGGTTCGTATCCCAGGTCAGACATCAAAAATGAAATATGAAAAAAAAAAAAATATTTCTTCGGCGACTTCCTCTCAGCAGATTTCTGGCAAAAACTCTGAGAGTAAAATAAAACTGCCATGAAAAAGTTTCTCAAAATTCTGTCGTTCGGAGTCGACGTTAAACTGTAGGTCCCGCCACTCATGTATAAAATTAACGCACACAACATGAGTGGTGTGAGAAGCTAGGCCGTAATCCTGACTGAAGGGTTGTAATGGCCAATTATGTATGTATGTATGAATGTTATTTAGAAAGGGGAGGGATTAGCCTTTAAAACGGTATACATAGTCATTTTGTTCAAACTTATATGTTATGGGTTTTGATAGGTTAAACTTGGAAAATATTATTTTTTCTCTTATATTTTCAAGCTTAGCCATTCTTTATTGCAAAATTTAATTAAAGAATATGAAATAAGTTATGATATTCTTAAAGTGCAGTATCTTCTGAAGAGATTGATACTTCGTTTGATAAAAATTACCGTAGTTATTATTTAAAGAGTATAACAGTCATGTTATATTTTTTTTATATATGTCATCTTATCAAATGAACTTTCATTTCAAAAATTTTCAAAATTTTTGATGGACTGTGATTGTTTACCTGAGCATTTGATTTTTGCACGTTTGAACGACTACCAAAAGTAGTCTAATATTTCCGTTTTTCGCAAATATTATTATTTCGCTTTGCGCAAGCATTAGGCAACTTCCGGTGGTTGCCAAGTTTGCCCCATCAAAACTCATAACATATAAGTTTGCACAAAATGTTTATATATACCGTTTTAAAGACTAATCTTTCCCCTTTCTAAATAACATTGGATTTTTAAAATAGCTTCAAACATATTTGGGTAATCAATAATTTTGTGTGGAAAGATAAAAAAAAACGTTTTTGTCAAATAAAACAAGTTTGGAGTTTACGAGATAAATAAGAAAAAGTATTTTTGAGTTCTGCTCAACCTAGTGAAGAACTTAGACTATGTAGTTACTCGGATGTATTTTCACTGTCGCACCGTGTAATTATTATTATTATTATATTGATTGTATTATTTAATATAATTTTGTAAATAAATTTTAATTTTTATATAAAAAAAACGAAAGAGACAAGAACTATGATGTTAAAATTTTGTATTTAGATTTTGAAATACAATACAACAACAAGAAGAATTTTAAATTATTATAATTGTATTACTAGAAACTAAAACATACACATCTATACACATACACATGCAAACATTTATATTATATGGTATACATATACTCGTACATATATTTTCTTAAAATGTAATTTCTTAAAGAAATTTAAAAAAAAATCAAATTAAAAAGAAATTAAATTACAATAATTTTTTATAAAATCTTTGGTAACTGTAAGCAATTTAACTGCATTTGCATGAATAAATTAATATTTTTTATACTTTTGTTTTTCTTTTTTTTTTGATTGCTAAATAAAATCAAGTCGTCTTATTTACTTTTTAAATTTTTATTTTCCAATTTTTTAATTTTTTTTTTTGTATTTTTTTGGTATTTATAAAGAAAATCAATATTATTTAACAAAGACTGAAACTGAACGATACAAACCCGCAAACATTATAAATGATATGATTATGCATAAAGAAAAATTTTTTTTTGAATTTTACTAAATAAAATGTAATGAAATGAATGAAAAAATATTGTGAAGAAAATTTTCCTAAACAAAAAAAAAAAACAGAAAATATTGTAAAAAATTTTTTAATTTCCGTGATTACTATTCCATGATAAATTGTTAAAAAAAAAGGGAAAAAACATTGAATTGCGGTAGAGATGAGTGTGCAAAGCATTGCCTTTATTGTCTTCTTATATGCCTGTTTTGTTTCAGTTTCATTAAACCAGATCTTACTGATAAAGGCCAATTTACACGATATGTGACAGTGTTGAAAAACTGAAATTTTAAAATGGTACTGAATTATAACTGAAAAAGTACTTTTTTGCATCAAATAGTACTTTTGTAAAAGATACATAAATACATACATAATTGGTCATTATAACCCTTCAATCAGGATTACGATCTAACTTCTCACACCACATATGTTGTGTGTGTATGTACTGTTTAAAGTCGACTCCGAACGACAGATTTTTCAGAAACTTTATCGTGACAATTTTATTTTTCCTCTCAGAGTTTTTGCCAGAAGAAAGTCGTCGGAGTAATATCTTTCATATTTCGTTTTGCTGAAGATGTCTGCCATTGGATTTGAATCGTGAGTTCATATCAAGCATTTTCATTGCTTTTCGTATTCTAAAAACAAACGTATGTTCCGTGGACCTTTGGCTAACAGGCGCTAAAACCTAATTAATAGTTGAAAAGCGAAAGATATAAAATATGTAATAATAAAATAGTACTGAAAACGTAGCGGGGGTACTGAAAAAAGTACAAAAGTACTGAATTTTTCAACACTGATATGTGATAACATACGGTAAAGTCAGTGAGAAAATATTACAGGATTCCATATACCATTTGCAAATGCGTTTTTTGTTTTTTTTTTTTTAGCTTTTACACGATCAGTAAAATACCAAAACATTTGATTTTTAAAAAATATTAAAAAAAACGAATCTTGTGCTCACATTATATTTTAAGTTTACACGATACTACACGCTCTCTTCACTCTTCTACACAAAAACTTAGTGAACTGCAACAGGTTCTAGAATAATAGGGCTGTCTTCTAGAAAAAGAAAAAACCCGCCTGTGAGAATTCATTGGGTTGGTAATATTCTTCATCTTCTCGGCAATGGTAATGCAGTGTTTTGAAATACCGGAAAGACAGTCACATGAGAAGAGTAGAGTGCGACAAATTAAATTTAAATGATTTTTCTTTTTCTCTTTTGTTATGAAGTTCGTTAGTGTTTGGAATAATTCACAATTTCTGCACAAGCAGTCCCAGACAAATGAATTTAACAATCAACAAGCATTCGAAATCTACTAGATTTTCAGAGCACCAGGGCACTCCGTGTAATTATGTAACTGATGATCCTGATACAGCAGCCCCATTGTTATTACCTTCATTGCTGGATTCAACTGATCTTAATTGGAAAAGTAGTGTACATTTCTGTCACCTCATCTATTCTTATGGGCCTTTGTTTAATTGCCTGCAAATGACTTTTGCAGACCTTGTTGATCGATTGACAAGAAAGATGGTAACGTCAATTTAACGTCTCATTTGACTTAACAACTTAAACTTGTCGATAGTGTAATGGCGCTATCGTTACTTGATATCAAATTGTAGACTGGCTTTCAGCTTTGTTCTAACGGTGTAATGGCTTAATGAGAATTCCTGATGCTGAATGTTAATATCGGTAATCAAGATTCTTTCCTGTACTGAATTGGGTGTAATTAGGTGGACACTTTTTTTTGATTCATTATTCAATACATTTTGTAGTTCCATTTTAGCTAAAATTTAAATTTTATACAAAATAAACTGGGGTGAATTGTCCGCTTTTCTCCATTTTATTATAGTTTTTCAAATTAAAATTGATCACTTTTATATTGCTTAACATGCAAAAGAAGCGCATCCATCGAAACTTTATTTTGAAAGTGTTCAGATTCTCATATATTTTTGAATTTTATTCCAAAAGCATTTTTGATTGCCGAAGATTCATTACAAAGAGCAATAGAAACGACAATATATTGTACTAACGTGAATCTATACAGGGTATACCTACAATGCCTCCCCAGTTCTGTTGTCCAGACAAGCTTGAGACTGCTATTCTGTAGGAGCAACAATAGTTTCCTGACTAGTGCGTGCAAAGCAGCAATGTGTTTCATTCTCAGATACTTCCCCACCCTGAACTGACTGTTTTTTGAGTCTATAATGTCTGGTAATAAGGACGAGTACTATCCTCAGACTATTTCTGAATAATCTTTCCGCTGAAGTCGCCGTGGTCTAGTAGGTAGTGTGTTGGCTTATTAGACCTGAGGCCACAGTTCAAATCCCAGGTCAGACATGTCTAACTTAACGAAATATGAAAAAATATTGGCAAAAACTCTGGGAGTAAATTAAAATTGCCATGAAAAGTTTCTCAAAAAAACTCTGTCGTTCGGAACCGACTTTAAACTGTAGGTTATACCACTCATGTATACAAATTAACGCACACAACATAAGTGATGTGAGAAACTAGGTCGTAATCCTGACTAAAGGGTTGTAATGACCAATTTTGTATGTATGTAATTGTAATTTTAAGAAAAATTTAGGGAAAACTGAATTACAATAGAAATTATTATTATCGTTATTATCGTCGTGAAGAGATGCTTTAGTACAGCGACCAAACGTCTACTGTACTTTCCGCAAACTTTATGCGGCATCCACATAATGTCTTCCCTTCCTAACACTAAATATGCGCCCAGGATTTTCTGTCTGGAATGTATTAATAGACCAACGGAATGTGTACTTAGATAATATGGGCTCGAAATAACCCCAATTCTAAATGTACTCTAAGTCTACAGTGCCCTGCGCTGGATATGCATAGCTTAGAACTCCTCACATTGTAGTTTCCCAACAAAAGTCACAATAGAAACACAATTATTTTTACAAGTATAATAAACCAGAACCTTTACGCGAAATCGATCTCAGCAGCTGCATAGTATATCATCCACTATCCTATCGCAGGGCTATCGCATTCAATATAAACTGGAAAAATTTAATTCACCAAACCGTATGAGATTTGGTTCTTCTATGATCCTCCATTCGTTGCAAGTAGCTGCTGCTCATTCCACGATTAATTTATTTTCCGCCGCTTGTATTTCGAGCTTTTGATGTCATATGGACTGTTGTCTGCTCTGAAGATTCCAGCCTCCACTTCCAATTAGGAATCTGAATGTCAATTTCGGTTTGTGCCCAGAGTTTTAGTATTGCTTAGAGTGTTTGGTTAAAATATCCCAAACCAATATAGCAAATGATCTGCTAGTGTTGTAATATAGTTTAGGTTTAGGTTAGAGGACGTGTACTTGACAAGTATAGTACCCAGGGGTCAAGTTGACCCATTGTACAAAAAAACGCCCTTGAGTGAGAGGATAATAGAGGGGATGGGAAAAAAGAAAAGGAAGTAGGAAAGGGAAGAATTAACAAACACAAACACGCAAGAGAGAGTGCGACTACACTAATGAAGCCCTTGCACCTCTCATCCAGCTCAAGCTACTAATGAATCTATAAAGAGCCTTGATGTCGGCCCTCAAAGAAGCCCCTGCCAAGGGTCTTCAACTTCAACCTTCTAAGGGCTGGACAGTTACAGAGCAGGTGTTCGATAGTCTATTATAGTTGTTATCCCGAGTGTTGAACATCATGAGCTTAGTTTTGGATTGGTTTGATCATGGCTTTTATATTAAGACCATTATGAGCCGCTTAAGTATTTAATTTTTTTTTGTTTATCCATGCGTTTTTAATACTTTAAAAAAGTATGATGCCAATCGAATTCGACTTAAACTCATTAATTGTCTTATTTATGCACCGGAGTCTATCATATCGTATATTTCCCATGTGTTTACTTGCCTACTTCAAGTATTATGCTGAAGTTTTTGTTCATATTACAATGCATTGGTGGAGACCTATCTTGACAAAATCATGCCTGTTATTGTCTTTCAACCCAAAATTTTAACAAAACACAAGAATTCAAAAAAAATTTTTTAACAAACTATCAGGAATTATGTAATGCCACAGTCAAAAAAGAAAAATAAAAATAAAATCATCCATTAAAAGAAAAACTCAATGTATCCTAAAACTGCAAACTATTTAAAAATGAGATAAAAATTTAAAAAAAAATTAAAATTAAATTTTTTTACATAAAAAAGCAAAGAAGAACTCATTTGAAAAAATCTAACAAAATAAAATAATATTTAAAAAAATTACAATAAATAAATAAATAAAAATTTAAATCAAAAGTACATTTATAATTAAATAAAAAATTAAAAAAAAATGAATGAATTTCTTTAACTAAAAACACAAACTAAATGATGAAACTTATTGTTGTAAGAACAATATTTTGAAAACAAAAATATTGAAAAAAAATTCAAAACAAATTTATTAAATAAATGTAGTTTTCTTAGAAAATTAAAAACTTTAAGTATTTATATTACATAGACAACAATACAAAACTACAAAAAGAAAAATGGAAGAATATCTTCAACAAAAAAATAAAAAAAATACAAATCAAATTAAACTATAAATATAAATAATAATAAAAATAAAAAAATTAAGAAAATAATTAAATTAAACAGCACTTGTATATGTAAAGACAAAAACAAACAAACTATGAAACAGAGCAGAAAAGAAAAACATAAAAAAATTTAATCCGTATTATTAATACAATTTTAAATGTAAATCCTTTTTAATTAAAATATTAAATGATTTTTATTGATTAAATAACTAATTGTGCATCTTGATTTTTTTATTATAATTTTATTGTTTTTTTTATTATTATTTTCCATGTAAAATTACATTAGTTTTCATCATGCAACATGAGAAAAAATTCCCAAGTGAATGAAGAATATAAGAAACAATTAATACTACATACATACATACATATATAAGATAAATATATTTTTTATGTATTGTAAGTTATAAATTAATAGTATTAAATTTAAAACTTAAACTAAAATAATATTTAAAAAAATAAATAAAACAAAATAAAATAAAATAAAATCCATTAAATGAACAAAAAAAAGGAAAAAAAAACATTAAAAAAGTTACTTAAATAAATGTCTTAAATATTACAAAAAAAAATAAGAAAATTAATTTAAAAAAAAGAAAGAACACCAACATGGAGTCTGTATTCGTTTCACATCTTATTATAGCATGTAATCGTATTTTTTAATTTCACGATTTATAAACGGTACATAATGGTAGACGTTGACATACGCCAAGGTTTTGATACCATTTGGCTTATCCTCGACACTGGCTATTAAATATTCCAAAGAGGTTTTGGAGGTATCATGCATAGCGGGACGTCCGATATTCAATTTGCTGTCAGCATAGTAAGGAAAAATGTTGCTCTGTGCCGTAGGCAAACATATTGGCTTCAGAAATTCCGAAAATTGAAAATAATTTACCACCACCAAAACTGCCAAATCGTGCATCCTGTGTATATTTTTTCTATTTAAAAAAATCCGTTTAAAAAAGAAAAAACAACATAAACTACAATGGACAAACACACATACAGACACACACACATACACTAGAATAAGAACTAAACTTACATGCTAATACTGGAAAGATTATGGACGGCAGCATTCAAATGTTGTCCGCTGCTATAGGATGCATTGTAGTAGCCCTCGATTAGATTATAAAACACATGATCGGTATTATAGCCGCTGGTGGTTTCCATGAAACAACTACCCGCTGTTCGATAATTTTATTAGAATTTATTCATCACAAAAGCGAAATTTAACGATTCTACTTACCCGTCAACACAATTTTGGGTGACACTATAACGCCACTACAAATGGGTTCATAAATGGGCGCATATGTTCTTCTAAATATTGTTACTTCCCATGGCTTTGTCGGACTATTTTTTTGTGCTTCCGTTAACATGCCACACTCTGGAGTACATTTGATTTTAGGCCGGGTCCATTCACCATCCAAGTCACACTGTATCCGAGAGCTATTGCTTTTCATATTTTTACCTACATAGCCAGGGGCACAGCCAACATTTGCAATAGTGCCTGGCCGTATGTCATGTAAACAGCTGACATCTCGCTGATTATAATGACAAGTAGCCACTGAGGATATTCCACGTGAAAGCACAGAAGATGAACAGAAATTATCGCTTTGGTATGGAAATTCGGTTGTTGTAGTTACGGTAGAAGTAGGTCTTAATGTTGTTATATTGTATGAATCTGGCATTATAATAGGAGGGGTGACAGTTGTAGGAGTAATATCACGGGTGATATTCGAACAAATACTGTTGATTTCATCAGAGCCATCTTTGCAGTCTCTATGGCCATTACATGCCGCAACGCCTGCTACACAAGCACCATAACCGCAACGAAAAGAATATTCTGGACACTTAAGAAAACTACATACTTCCACTGTCTCATCACTGCCATCGCGACAATCATCTTTGCCATCACACAATATCTCATTACTAATACACTCTCCCGACTTGCATTGAAAGCTGGAGGGGAACCTAGTGATAACAAGCAATATAAAAAACAAAAATAATTTATTTCGCTCTCGAAATGATTTTAATCTCAGTAGCTTACATGCAATGACCCTGCATTTCCACTTCATAATTTATTTTGGGATCGCAAAGAAATTTCGTCTCGTCGGAGCCATCAACACAATTTACGATGCCATCACATTTAAAATTGCCGGTTATACAGGCACCATATGCACACTGAAATGCATAACTAGGGCAGGGTCTCAATAGACACTCATCCACCGTCTCATCAGATTTGTCCTCACAATCGTAGTTGCCATCACACAACTCTTCGAACTTAATACACTCGCCATTGTTGCACTGCCAGGTATACAGGGGGCATATTGTTGATTCTAAAAAAAAACGGAAAGCAAAATGAAATGTAAAATATAAATGCGGCGGAAACCAAATTATTAGTGAAGAGGAAATATACTTCAATGCATTTAGTGCTTGCAGGTACTCTATAAATAAAGCCTCAACGATCTACGGTCTTGCATTAATTTTATGTACGTGATATATGCAATCAAACTTACTAAAGCATTAGAAACTATTGGGAATGAATCGACGAAATGGGCTATTTGGCAAGACAAGTTCAGTATCGTTTAGTTCTCACCTCGTCAAACTTATAAAGGGTGAAGAGTGAAGAAGAGTAAAAGCATGTGGGAACTCAAATTAGAATTCAAAGACAATCACTAACTGCATCAGACATATATAACGTCATACAGACGTTTATAGATTTGCCTACAAGCCAAAAAAAGTATGCGAAGAAGAGCTGTGAAAGTCGACAGCTTCATTTAAAAATTTTTTTATTGTTTTTACTCAGGCAAATAAAAAATAAAATTTTCCAAAATTCTATTCGAATTCATAGAAAACGTGTCTAATTGTCAATTTCTCGGATCAACAATAATATTCTAAACAAAGAGCCAAGCATTCAATCGTGCCAGTAGAAAGCATTGAAAACAAAAGGTTTTATTTGACAAAAGGTTTAAATTTTGGACATGGGTTCAGAAATGTTTGTGTAATCAATAAATTTGTGCATAAGGTCCAAAAAAAAAACAGTTTTTGTCAAATAAAACAAGTTTGGAGGGTTCAAGAAATACACTCCTTACACTATGTTACTAGCTAGGTGTATTTAATTTTTTTATTTTGTCGCATAGTGTTATCTGCAGCAACGAAATTCATTATTGGCTCAATGGGTACGCCACCATAGTCTAGTAGGTAGTGTGTTAGCTTCATAGATGTGAGGCCGAGGTTCAAGCCACAGATCAGGCATCTCCAGCAAAACGAAATACATATGAAGATTTCTGGCAAAAAAAAAAAAACTCTGAGAGTAAACAAAATTGCCATGAAATGTTTATCAAGAATCTGTCATTCGGAGTCGACTTTAAACTGTAGGTCCCGCCACTCGTATACAAAAACTTAACGCACACAACATAAGTGGTGTGAGAAGTTATGTCGTAATCCTGACTGAATGGTTCCAAGGACCAATTATGTATGGGTACGCCACCATACGGAATTTACGAATTTGATGTGAAGAGCAACCAGAGACAGTTCAATATCTGCCAATAAACTGTTTTGTGTGGGCGAAGCATTACGCTATAATTATTAGAATCAAGGTATTATGCGATGATTATAGATTTTTTTGTACAAAATGGAAGTATTAGTCCTGAAACACATTGTCATATACCAGGCGGCACGTGATCCCAGGAATGTATTGCGAGGCAATTGAACTCATGTTTACGAATAGTTTACCTGCAAGCAATTCATTCAATTCAATTTCATTGCTTTGCCTTAAAGTGGTAATATTTTAAGCGCAGTCATTCCAACGCTTAGCATGAAGATTTGCCTCTCGGTAAAATTCAATTCATTTTGAGTTTTCAATTAATTTTCTTATACCATCCCTTGTTCGACTGTTGCAAAGTAATGCGATATTCGGAATTATAACCATTTAGTAAGGATTTTCGCACCACTCACGTTTTCTAGTGTTCGTAATATCTATCAGCAAACGACAGACTATAAATGACAGATTAGAGAGAAATTTTTCATTTTTGGCCGTTTTTGCCAGACTATCGCTTAGGGATGTCAGAATAAGGAATAAAACTAAGGAAAAATACATCGACAAAAAAAAACTCAACTGGCAAACAGACTTAAACATGACAGACTTCATCGTAATAATCTGGGCTGTCCGTTCAAAAAGTTTAAAAATTTGCATCTAATTAGTCAAACCGTTAAGAAAAACTTAACTGGCTTAAGCATTAGCTGAAATTAATTGAATCCCATTGGCTCTCGAGGAATCTAAGCCGTTTAAAAATTTTGGAAGTAAGAACTTGCATTACGGCAATCAATAGAATGAAGTATAGACCCTCGGACAACCGGATGGATGACCGTGGTTTTTTACACACAATCTAAGAGAACAAACGCAGATGACGAAATACTAAGGGTCGGTACGATCTGAGATTGCTTGCAAGATTAGTGTATGAACTCTTGTTAAAATTGCCAGAGGAGGGCATTGACTTATTGTATGCAGCAATATTGAAGAGCCCTTTTCAGAACTCATTACTACTTGAGATCTTAAGTCGGTGGCATGTTTTAGCGAGATTAAGAATTTACCACAATCATACGATTTGCGAGAAGCAGGAAATTTTACAAATGGAAGAATATTCGACCACAAGTGCGTCAAAGACAGATAGGACGACAGAAGCACAGGCGTTCGGAACAAATTAGGAAAATCAAGGGTACCTTCCCAATGGAAATTTAAGTCTCCGCAAATTCAATATATATATACAGAAGTTACAGAGAAAGAATTGTATCAATATTATCTGAGATTCTGTAAGGTTGAATTAAAATAGTGTGGATGTGTCTAGGCTAGTCAAGCTAAACCAGTCAGAATGAAGCCATCTTTTGCTTTATTTCAGGTCATGTAGGAATTTATGTCAATGAATGAGCAGACGAGCTTACCAAAAGGAATGTTTAATGTTAATTGTAGAAAGATATGACTGAGTGCTTATTAAGAACCATTCTGAGAGTTATCCTTACTGACACCGAACAGGCAGTCAATTGGTAGTCGCCGAAGTCTAGTAGGTAATGTGTTAGCTTCTTAAACTCCAGGTCAGACATGTCCAACAAAACAAAATATAGAAAAAAATTTTCTGCGGCGACTTCCTCTCAGCAGATTTCTGGCAAAAACTCTGAGAGTAAATAAAATTTTACGAAAAAGAAACTTTTTTTTTACAAAAAACCTTGTTTTCTACAAAAGTATCAACATTTTTAAAAGTAAAACCAGGAGACCGGTGCCCTCTATTGGTGTTTCTTTGCTACTTTCGCCCGGGACTAATAAAATACACGATATTTTATTTAAAAAATGTAAATATTTCGTGTTATTGTTGGATTTATTGAAATTTTGAATTTTTCAAAAAAACTTGTTTTGTTAGAAAACAACTTTAATGAAAACTTTCTCGCATCTCAAAAAAACTTTGAAAAAAAGGGAAAACTTGGCAAATGGCAACGCTGACTATAAGAAATCACTCGTCAGTATGACATTATAGGGACATCCTTTATAGGTTATGAACGGTCCAATAGATCGTTTGATTGTATCTCTATAAACTATTGTAGAAAGTGTATTTAATCATTCCTTTGTTTCGTAGGTAATATAATAAATAATTAATATAACATTTAAAGAACAAATTACAAACATAAGAACAAACTCCAATAATTTCTGGTACCAAACAATACTTGAAATTCTTATCTGCGTCAATATTATGGATTTTCCAAAATCAAAAAGAAAACAAAATTGTAAAAGAATAAGAAAAAGCAGATAAGAGATAAAGGAAGCAACTATTAAAATGATGAATGAATGAAAAGAGCATAATTAATTAAAAATCAAAAATATCTTCTCTTAAGATTGAATAGAAAAACTCTTTGCAAAGTGCTCTTAAATTCAACTAAAATAGTTTCGCTCTAAAAAGTTTGGTTAAAACGTGTCTTCGAAGGTCAATGGCAAACAGCGTTGCCAATAATTTTTTTTAAACTTTTTATTTCTGGGAAAAAAAGTTTTTTTTTTGTTAAAAAAAGTAACAACATTTTTAAAGGAAAAACCGGAAATCGGTGCCCTCTATTGGTGTTTCTTTGGTACTTTTGCCAGGGACTAATAAAATACACAATATTTTTATTGTTGTTATTGTTGAATTTATTGAAATTTTGAATTTTGCGAAAAAACTTTAATGAAAACTTTTTTGCACCTCAAAAAAACTTGGCTAATGGCAACGCTGATGGCAAACAACAGCATCTGCAAAGCTGCAGTTATTCAGGATGAATTTGTTTTTTATTTTTTTCGTTTTAATCCCTTTGTTAAGTAGCATTGGATTGATTAATAAACTCATACTGAAAATGTAAACATTTAAACGATATTTGTTGCCTATAATTGCCATAAGTATTGTGATTTGAAAATAGATACATGCACTGTAACTCCGGTTTGCTGTAAAGCAGATGTTTTAGATGCGCTTTGTTAAAGTTGGTAAAAATTTCATGACAATATTCTACATTTTGTGCATGTATCCCCCATAATATTGGCGAAATAATAAAAAGAATAGAAAACCGGTTGAAAATTATTCATGGATGCACAATACTTGACTACGTGGTAATCAAAATTATAAGAAGAAGAATTTCAACAAAAACAAGTTCTCGGTCTTATCAATGAATCTCTCGCGTCAAAGGTTAGTACATGATTATGAATTTGTACTAGAAAGTATTAGATAACTAATTAGAAATTTAACAAAAAAAAAAGAAAAACATGAAATTACTAATGCAACAAGATATTATTGATTGGAGTTTTTTCTTCTTATTCCCCATTTTTGTCTTATAAAATTATTTCCAGCGTAATTAGATGAAGCATTTGTTTATAAACAAATGACTTGCATATGTCATACAAGTGAAAGCAAAACAAAAAGTTTTTAAGTGTTGCCTCTCAGTTAACAATAATTTCTTTATTCCTCACACTTAAACCGGCTCTCTTAAATAAATACAATACAATACAATTAAATTATTTGCAGAGATGTAAACAATAAATCGTCAATAAATATAAAAAAACCTTTAAGGTGCCCTGGTAGGCTAGTGGCTAGTATGCTAGACTATTAACGTGAAAGTCATGAATTCGATTACAATCAGAGACTCTGATTTACTCAGTTGATACTCTACTTTACCGATCATTGCAACCCTTAGTCAGGATTACAAACTAGCTTCTTAAACCACTCATGTTTAATGTCGAGTGACTTCAAATACCACATTTGGAAAATTTTTCATTACAATTTTATCTGACTCTCAGAGTTTTTGCTGAAAGGAAGTTGCTGAAAATATCATTTTTTTCAGTTGGCTCTCCTCTAATATGCCAATAAAGTATGCACTAGACTACGGTGACTTAGAGCCATTAGCATTAGAATAGATTAATTTAAAGAAGATAACGTACCCCTGCATCAGCTTTTCCAGGAGTCCCAGAATTCAGTAGAAAATTCACCAGAATGAAATACAACAGAAAACAGAACCTGAGGTTATCGGAGGAAAGAAGAGAAAAGTGTGGAATAAAATAAGGAATAAGAAAATAAGGAAAATATTATACTGTTGATATCACCCTCGTTCACGAACCCTATTAGATCCTTAAGATTAAAATTTCAAAAAATTAAGTACCTAATCACTGCAGACAAGAATAGTGACATAAAATAAAATTCACTGGCCTACATTTTTACACTTTGAAACAAATCTGGTCCACTGAAGTGCTTCTAAATGTATTTGACAGAAATTGGCAATAACTTTCGTACAAATTTTCATTTAAAAGTTTGTAAAATTCAAATAATCTCTCCTTCAAATTAGTGTCACTTCAGTTCAATGCTTATTAACGCTTATTGCAGTTTACCACGCTAATTCTGTTTCAATACGAGCTATCCAAAGTACTCGTATAATCACACTCCTGACCTGATTGTTTATTTTTATTACATGTTTTCATTTCATTTTCACTGACTACACATTACAATAAATATCTTCCATCTCTGTATTTGCGTTCACACACACAGACACACACGCACACATTTAAATAGTCTTTACTTTTTAAACTTACTGGTTTCCCCACTGAACGCCATTTCTAGAGAAAACATTAAAAACGCGAATTTTATATAAAAACTTGGCATTTCTTTTATTTTTGTTTCTAAGTCACAGAATTTAAAATAAAATTTTTGTTTAAATATAAAATGTTTTATTGTGTTATTTATAAATATTTATTTTGCTAAAGAAACTGGTATCGATACGGAATTCATTTAAAGAACACAAACTTCCTTTCACAATCGAACTTAAAGCCGTCTTACTGCTTGTAAAGTTCAGCAGATACTGAATCTCATTTATTGGTTTTCTTTCATGCAGTAGTACAAATCGAAATTAATTATTAACATCGAAGAGATAGAAGAGAACGATCAACGAATAACGCTCTTAAAATAAATTCCATGGTACTCTTTGCTCAGATTTTTTAAGTCTTTCGTTCTAAGCCATGGCATATTCATAAGAGGTAACCGCAAGAATACAACAAGTACAACAATCCAAAAACAACAGGCATTTTGTTTTTGTTAAAGAGTACACGGAATGTCAAAAACAGCTTCATAACTGACTGACGAATAACAATAGAAAGAGAAATGTTAAAAAAATTTATAAAAATGGTTACAAAACACTAAAAAAACAACAAATTTTTGACATTCTAAGACTCGTCAGCTGTTGAATTACTCCTACCTGATATAAATATGCCATGTTCTAAGCGTTCTTCGTTACGCGATTGAATGATGAAACAACGAGGTTACACCAACCATAAGACAATTTCTTAGAATGGAATCCTTCAAGGGAAGCAGCGGTTCTTTCCGGTTTTATATTTGAAAACGAAAATTTGTTGCAGCCGGTTTTTTTGTTTTTTTTTTTTTTCAAATAAACAAAATCAAAATGAAAGGCATGCACTTTGTAAAACGTCAAAAAAATTATAAAATTTACAGAATATTTCAAATCAAACTTTCTCCTTCAAATGCAATTTCAACGCACATTTTGAATGGAATGATTTTGCTTCAAAGCTCTCAGTTTATGAATGATATATGTTATCTGACAACATGACAATACTTTTGGTGAAATGTTCAATAAAATCTTAGCATAATTATGGTTCTGCTTCCAATCTGATAAGGTTGTTGCTTCAGAATTTCGTGATATATCATCGAGTGTTCGCTGTAGTCTAGTGGGTAGTGTGTTGGCTTATTAGACATAAGGCCCGAGTTCAAACCCCAGGCCAGACATCAAAACAAAATACAAAAACTCTGAGAGTAATAAAATTGCCATGAAAAGTTTCTCAGAAATCTGTCGTTCGGAGTCGACTTTAAACTGTAGGTCCCGCCACTCATTAACACATACAACATGAGTATTGTGTGTAGCTAGACCGTAATCCTGACTGAAGGGTTGTAATGGCCAAATTATCACCGAAATCTTGTGAACAGCTTTTTGACTTGACTTCAATACTGAGCTCTGACATCTTCAGGAATTAAAAAAAAATATTTCTTTCGGCATGTTCCTTAAAGTAGTCTCCTGGCAAAAGTCGATGTTAAACCATAGGCAAAGACACCCTCCCTTTCATTATTCATTCATTTTTGCATGATCTGTGTGGCATATAGCAGCGGTCTGTTAACTGTCATGACATCATATCTTAAATATTTACATTATGGACATTGAAGTCTCCATAGTCTAGATGGTGTGTTGGCTTAGGCATGAGGCCACAATTCAAACCCTAGGCAAGACATATCGATAAAATCGAATAATTAATGGGATTTAATTAAAAAGATTTGTTCCTCCCAGTAGATATCTGGCAAAAATTCTCAAAAATCTATCTTTCGGAGTCGACTTTAAACTGTAGGTCCCGCCACTTATGGATAAAATCAACACACATAACACAAGTGGTGTGAGAGGTTAGACCGTAATCCTCACTGAAGGGTTGTAATGGCCAATTATGTATGTATGTATGTATTTCTTCAGCGACTTCCTCTCAGTAGATTTCTGGCAAAAACTCTGAGAATAAATAAAAATTGCTATGACAAGTTTCTCAAAAAAAAAAAAAAATTCTGTCGTTCGGAGGCGACTTTAAACTATAGGTCCCGCCACTTATGGATAAAATCAACACACACAATATAAGTGGTGTGAGAATCTAGGTCATAATCCTGACTGAAGGGCATGGACATCAAGTCACGATACCGGTTAACATACGTTGGCGAGATGCTACTTTCTCAAAGCCAAATAACTCAAAAACACTATCAAACCAAATAATATGTCAAACAGATTACATAGTTCCTCAGAGCAGCCCTTGCGCTGTCCAACTTCTCCCTCCTTCGTTCGGAGGAACTTGGTCAGTACAAAGACTGCGTTCACCTGTGGCGTCACAACGGGCCGCTATGCGTGCTCAAGTGAGCTTTTAGTATGAAAGCTACGACACTAACCTAACCTAACCTAACCTAACCTAATATAGTTCCTCAGAGTCCAAATGCAGTACAATTTTTAAAAATATTGATTTTCTCGAGTGCTTTTCAAAAAAACAAAAATAATAATTTTTTACTCCGTACTTCTTGCTTCGTATTCTTACGATTTCAAATCTCTATGGTACGCTATAATTAACCACGAAATATAGCGATGAGGATGTATTAATTGGCTTCAATATCAAAACACGGTTGGGAACACCAGATAATGTATCTATGACTACATTTTTTTGAAGATATCAAGTAGATAACAGACATAAAATCTATGCGTTAAATGTGGAACAATTAGTTGCAAGAGATCCCGAGATAAGGCTCCTGGCATGGCCATAATCAGTAACAAGATGTTGATAGAGCTGCCACTTATAGCGAGGGGTTAAGATGATATCTAAGCCGTGTAAGTACTTCCATAAACTTAATGACAATTCTATCGGGTGGGCAATCTATCGGTTTAAATTTGAGCCACCGGTTATTTCGAATAACCGAATATCATTTTTCAATATATTATCTCCACTGAATGTAATGAATCGATTTCCGCTTGAGCAACGTTGGATTGGATTGAATTGGATTTATTTCCAAAACAAAAACAATTTGTCGGAAATTACACATTAATATCGTACAAAATTTGGTTGTAGAGAACGCAGAGAACAGAGGCGCACACTGTGGCTGAGAGTGTGCGTGAGAATCCATCAACATCAACTCGTCATTGTTCTCAAGAATTGAACATTTCACGCACTAGATTACGTTTAATTTTGTGAAAAGATGTTGGTTGACGCCTTATAAAGTTCAATTGGTTCAAGAGTTGAAGCCGCATGACCATCCTCTTCGTTTTCTCTTCGTTAGATGGGCCAACGAGAAACAGCACGATGATGTCGATTTTGCCAAAAAAATTAATTTTTTCGGATGAAGCTCATTTTAATGTTGGTGGGTACGTTAATAAGCAAAATTCCCGTATTTGTGGCTCAGTAAACCCACACATGGTCTTACAGAAGCCAATGCACCCATGACGAGTGACTGTTTGGTGCAGCTTCTGGAGCGGAGACATGATTTCACCATATTTCTTAGAAAATTAGGAAGGAGCAACCATTACGGTGAATGATAATTGATTTTTTGTACCCGCCCTTAATGTTATTGATGTGAACAATGTTTGGTCTCAACAGGATGGTGCAACTTACCACGGATGTCTCATGCCACAATCGATTTATTGCGTCAAATGTTTAATGGCCGTTTAATTAGCCGAAATGGTGATGTCGATAAAGTGCACGAAAATTCGCCCGATAGAATGAGGTACTATGAGGCAACTACATGAAATTAATTCCATTTCTTACCGGAACAATTATGATTTACAGCAAAAATTCAATTTGGCATTTTGGTTTAATTACATTTTTAACTATGAACTTTTAAATGGCCCACCCTTTAAATGGAAACTAATGGAATGGAAATTAATGCAAACATATTCAAGAAAAAATGTTGCTCTTTATTTATCGATATTTCTCAAGCTTACGAGGCTTGCCCTCGACAAAACATTATATGGCAAGTAGAGGAAATTAATTCATTTATTGGTAAAAACTGCAGCCTAGGACTGAACTGTAAATTCAACCACATAGCTACCCTCCGAAACTAATATGATACTATGGTTTATACACTACAATAATGGGGCAATGCCTCAGTTTCAAACAGGAACATATAACAACTTGTTATTGGAAAATCTTCTCAATTATGTAATTCGAAGCTATTAGAAAAAAAATATAAAAATGTTTTTAGAAATTACAAATTGGGGGTCTTTTATCCTTATCAGCAAAGTGGGGAATAACAACTTCCAAATGAATTTCTGTTTATTTTTAATAAGAAAATGTAAAATTTTTTATAAAACATCGATATTCAGTGAATCACAGTTTCTTATCGTTCAACTGAAGATCAAGACAACACAGACAACAAATATAAATGCGTACTTGAATCTAAAAAAAAACAAACAAATTAATGAATGGAATTGAAAATTAATTTAACAACATTAAACTGATCATTAAAGTCGCCGTAGTCTAGCAGGTAGTGTGTTGGCTTATTAGACGTAAGGCCACGGTTCAAACTCCAGGTCAGACATCAAAACGAAATATTAAAAACATATTTCTTTCGGCGATTTCCTCTCAGCAGATTTGTGGCAAAAGCTCTGAGAGTAAATAAAATTGCCATGAAAAGTTTCTCAAAAAAAAATCTGAGAAGAATATTTAAGATTTTCTAGAGTCACCAAGCATACCGGCAACGGAGATGAAAATATAGAACCATTGTCCATTAGCTTGGAAAGTCTTCTAAAGAAATCTGTAAACATGTCTTAATATTAAACTCACAAAATAGCAGCAGAAGAAGACTCAAAAAACAACATGAAGGCGTTCAATAAAGCAAATACCAGCAGTAACTTCTTATGTGCATCTAATATACTAGAGGCGGCTGATACACGAAAGAGATTGTTAGAAGTCTTAAAAAAATATGTCTTTATAAAACCTTAATTTATAAAAAATCCACAATAAGTTTCCTATCGCAAGTAGCCGTATTGGACAAGAGCCCTTGGTTCAAAGCCTAGTTCAGATATGTCAACCAAAACGAAATATGAAAAAACATATTTCTTTCGGTGACTTCCTCTCAGCAGTCTTCTGGAAAAAACTCAAGAAGTAAATAAAAAGAAAAGTTTCTCAAATCTATCGTTCGGAGTAGACGTTAAACTGTACGTCCCGCCAGCCATGGATAAAGTTAACACATACAACTTAGGTGGTGTGAGAAGTTAAATTGAAATAATAGCTAAAGGATTGTAATGAGCAATTAAGTATGTATGTTTCCTATTCCCCAGGCCAGACATCAAAAATAAAATACAAAAAGTATTTCTTCGGCGACTTCCTCTCAGCAGATTTCTGGCAAAAACTCTGAGAGTAAATAAAATTGCCATGAAAAGTTTCTCAAAAATCTGTCGTTCGGAGTAGACTTTAAACTGTAGGTCCCGCCACTCATGTATAAAATTAACACACACAACATAAGTGATGTGAGAAACTAGGTCGTAATCCTGACAGAAGGGTTGTAATGACCAATTATGTATGTTTCCTATACATCACCTGACACAAAATTTTAAGAAACATAGAACTAACCTCCTGGCAAGAAGAATTTGATAAAAGTCTTAACTATCTTGACCGCTTAGGCTTTGACTTAATTCAGACAAATCAGAAACAAAACATGCCCTGATGTGAAATTGCCAAGAGTAAGTAAAAATTATAACGAAATGTATAAACTTTCACTTGGGGTAGGCAGATATCATTCCAAGTATCTGTTTGCTTTACATTTGAAAAAAATCGTTCTCCAAATACCCTGCATGGAAGGCACCAAGATGCAGGTCCATTCGATCAATCCAATGCTTGACTACATTTTCCGCTAATGGTGGCATAAATATTGTACTTAACATAGTCCCATAAAATTAAAGCAGAAGTGTTAAATGGCACGAATGAAAGAACAACTTCGGGAAAGAAAATTGTCAACAGATTGATCTTGACCGGTTATACTATCTTGTTGGAAGTAACTCTCGTTGTTTAAAAAAATGGCTCGATGGCGTTCGCCATTTATCGTAACGACAGCATGTTGCTAATTTCAAAAGAAATAAGAACCGATTATCTCATCAGTGAAGTCGCAGTAGCCTAGTAGGCAGTGTGTTGGCCTGGTAGACATGAGGCCACGGTTATAACCCCTGGTCAGATATCTCCAACAAAACGAAATATAAAAAAAATATTTCTTCGGCGACTAAGCAGATTTCTGGCAAAAACCCTGAGAGTAAATAACATCGCCATGAAAAGTTTCTCAAAAAATCTGTCGTTCGGAGTCGATTTTAAATTATAGGTCCCGTCACTTATATGGATAAAAATTAACACACACAACATAAGTGGTGCGAGAAGCTAGGTCGTAATCCTGACTGAAGGATTGTAATGACCAATTACTTATGTATGTATGATATCATCAGTGTGTAAACTACAAGTAATAGTCAATTTTAAAGGATATAAACACGACTCGTTAACGACACGAGGATTTTTTTCACTGTAAATACGGAATTTTTTGCTTATTGACGTTGCCATTTAACCAGAAATCAATTTCATCACCAAATACAATTCTTTGTTAAAATTTTTCATTCTTAATCAGTTTCAAATGAGCTCAATCAGTAAAAGTGTGAAGTAAACGATAGTTTTTTGGATTCAATTCCAGTAATTAATAGGCATGTAAGTCGAAATCCTTAGGAAAAATTTTCAAAGAGCAATCGACATTTAACGTTTTTTTTCAAGACTTCATGCTACAGCAGCTATGTCCTCTGCAGTTATGCAGCACGTGCCTTTATATTATTAGTTGTTCCGAATCACAAATAACTGCATAATTTGCTTATTATGGTCATTAGACCGACTTTTGATTGAAGTAGACTGAACTACGAAAGGCAGATATTTTTAATTTTTTTTTTCTTTCAAAGTTTATATCCGTAATTTGAAAGCGTTGTTGTGGCACAAAATTATTCATAACAGTTTGCCAAACGTTGCTGAACAAAAAGTTAGACTTAATTTAAAATTCTCCGATGTCAAAATATAATTATCGATATCGATAATGCAGTTAAAAAACACTCGATACCACTACAGAAATGAAAAACTACAAAATAAGTCTCACATACGGTAAGTTTATATATTTTAAGCTTGCCTCGACTACAATGAAAATCTGTGAAACGACATTAAGAACAAGATGATAATTTTTATTCGTGGAATTTCTCTTTGCAGAAAATGTAAACCCAAATAAAAAAAATTTTTTTTTTGACACAGATTACACACTTATCCTAAACTATATAAGTAATCTTTATTGCACTGTTTCTTTTAGAAATATTCACTTACATTGGTAAATTTAAACGTATTAAAATTAAAATAAGGTTACATCCTCACTTATGGCATTTTGTAATTTCTTATAGAAATCCCGCTCCATGTAGAATATATTAGTTATGGCCACGTATGAATCGTCATCGGTACGCGTACAATCATTTTTTGTTGTGGGCGTATTGCTAATAACACCCAGTAATCTGTATGTATTTTCGATGTCATCAAAATTCTTAAACTGTTGAAAGAAACCACCACCACTGTCACCACGGCAAACCGAAGCACCTTCGTTATTGTAAACGCAAAATTTATCAGTTGCCACTGGTGCATCCGGAGGACTTTTACTACTGCAATCATGATATGCTAACGTTATCATTTTCAATCTTTCCAATTGATTCCTGAGACCGTAACCAGTGATGAAACCCTTTTGATTAGACAATATATATTGAGATGCTGCATCACGTTCCATTTTCGGTATACAAATCGATGCAATGGTTTCGCTGTACCTTAATGGATTCTTTAATTTTACGAAGGCAATGTCATCCTGTTGGCGGTTGTTTTTACCGCGATATCTAGAAAAAATACAAATAAAAAATTAAAACTCAAGTATTTGCAATGGAAGATTATCAACAATGGGTGTTTTATTATCTTTAAATAGAATACAATAATAGCCTACTATTGTTAATACGGGGCACTTATTGAATCGTGAAGCTTGGCTAAGTACTATTACTAGTACTGAATATACTAAAAGGTAAAGAAAATTAAATAATCCCGGGTAATTCACTGTCTAATAGCCACTTTATTAACAAATGGTTGCCGTAGAAGCATATATGTATGAATACTTTTTTCTACAATCCCGATACCCAATATCAAATTCGATCGTTCAATCTTCGATCCATCTTAAACCTTATCAACATTTTGTTACCCTCCTTCTAGGTTTCTAATTACTGAAGACCAATATCGTTTTTTGATAGATATCTAGGGCACTCTTTTCTGGCATTCGGTGATTATGACGGCAATCATAACTTCTGGAGACCCCGGGCTATTACATTTAGCGTGCTACTTTGTCAGTGGTCGACTAACTAAGCTATTCTAAGGAGCCAAGGACTAAGCTAACGATTTCGAACGCAATTGATTGATAATTGTAGTGACCAAAAATATTTCCAGACATTGGATTCAAGATGAGGGTTTACTGGATTTATTTTCGGATCATTCGCCTGCTATTATAAGGACCTAGAACTACATCTACTGCTGGTATAATAGTGAGTAAACGTGGTTAAAATTTAAAAGATACCTTAACACTCAACGTAAAGCAAATATACTGCTGAGGACAACACAGGATGTAAATATTTTCATCTTAAATGTTATTGAAGACCTCAACCATGATGCTCATCATGTCACTTCCCAGAAGCCGCAGTTGGGGAACAATTGATTTTTTTCTATGAACTTTTTAGTCCAATAAAAGGATATGAGATCAGGGACCGTTCTGGAATGTAAAAAGGCGATTAACAATTACTCCAGGTATCGCATAGTATGCATTATATGAGTACCTAGTTATCAAGAATTGATCGGAAATCAGGAAGCGAATATTCTCGCTAATAAAGCCAAGGTACTGAATACCATAAAGTTGATAACCAAATGCCTTACATTGCATTGAAAATCAAGCTGAAAACGAAGCCGGAAGCACCTTATCGACTATGACACAGTAGGAAAAATTGCGAAGGTAGTTTGGAACGACCCTGGTAAGAGAAAAACCATGAGAATGTTAGGACCGCCGTTCACGAATACTGGACAATGAACGCTTTTCATGTAATTGCCCAGTTTTTGCAACCTCGTGGTGCCAATAGTTTAGCAAAGACAGAACTCGTCTTAGAGACAGAGGACAGAGGTGTATTTTATTAGTGCCGTTACAAACATCGTACAGGAGTCGGTTAAGTTAGCAACCCGACTGACACATCTAAACTGATAAAACATAGCAAACAGCAGTAGATCAACGACTCCCGAAATATTTCGTTGTTTCTCTGTCCTTACAAAACGCATTCAAAAGTAAAATCGCACATTCCGACCTCTACGAAAACTATTCTTCACATTTACTTTTAAAATATGAAATCTGCTCTGCAAGCGATGTAGACATAGACCGCTTAATAATATGATAAAACTGATTAATACACATATTTTTATAAACTTACTCCGATGGCACGTGTATTTCCTCTATGTCTACTATCTGTGAGTATTCATTATGTTCTTTAGTGTAGTTACTATTGCTACGGCCAGCTATAATTTGATATTCTGTAAAATTTCTCACGGTTAAAGTTGGTTCATCCCAGAAACAATGAGCAGCTAAAATAATACAAAAAGAAATAAAATTTAAAAGAAAGACCCCAAGAGTAGACTTATCCCAGTGAGTTATTTATTACCTGTCATAATGATACGGGGTGAAATAATAGAACCACTGCATATGTAATCGTAATTAACACTGTTGTTCTCATAAATAGCAGCATGCCATGGTGCCGAACTAGGTTCAATTACAATGCCGTTCTTAGATAAAGGCACGGCATTGGGTGCAATTCGACCACAACGTTGCTGACAACTTATGGGACTTTTATCGAATGAACCATCTGGTAAGCATTTAATATACTGAGGACTGTTTTCGGGTCTCGAATAGCCATAAGCACAATTTATTTGAATTCCAGTACCAGCACGAATATTCTTCGGACACTCTATAAAACGAGTATTATAGTCACATATGGCACGTATAGAAATACCACTCAATAGGGTACCATCACAGAAACCTACTCACGTAAAATAATTAACTTCGTATGAATGAATTTGTGCGGCCGTCTTACTTACCTTGGCATAATGGAAATTCATAATTCCAGGCACCATTTTGACACAAGAGACTCGGTTGGCCTCTAAGGTTAAATTTGTTTGTGCATTCAATGTGGATTGTATCGAAATCATCCACCAACGATCCGGCTGCAATAGTTTCGTTGGTAGGATGCAATTTGAATGACATGTCCCGAGTTTGTGGTGTATTTGGTATAAGACATCTGCTATATTGAGTTGGATTTGGCGTGGGTGTAGGTGTAGGTGGTTTTGTAATTGGTTTTCTCTTTCTGGGTTTACCACACAATTCCCAAGCTTCATCAGAACCGTCAGCACATTCAATAGTACCATTACATCTTGCATTTGAATCTATGCAGGCACCGTAACCACATTGAAAACCATAAGATGCACATCCAAAATTAACACACAACGGCAGGGATTCATCAGAACCATCTTTACAATGAGCGTGGCCATCACACATGTAACTTGAATTTATGCACTCTTTTGAGGTCACACATTGTATTTCATTTTCATCGCTAGAAACAGAAACAATATGATCTCCATCTATTCGAACGTTTTCTTATAAAATATTGCATACGAATTCACTTACCAAGTGCCCTGAAAATCGGTATCATCCTTTTTGGTACATATTAACTCGTCCGATTTATCAGCACATTCCTGAATGCCATTGCATTTTGCCTGACCATTGATGCAAGCTCCGTAGAAACAGCGAAAAGCGAATTTTTGGCAAGTGTCATGATAATGAATACAGTTTTCTGCTGTTTCATCGGAACGATCACGGCAATCCACTATGCCATCACATCTATTGTCTTCGTCAATACACTGTCCGTCATCACATTCCCATTCACTGTCAGCGCACGCAGACCGTGCTAATTACATACGCACATCGAAATAACAGTAATTCCGTTTTAATAATTTTAAAAGAGAACATCTTTTGCATAAATTAAGAGAAATTTTCAAAGAGCATAGTATTGGGAAGAGCACAAAGACCAGAGCTACCAGATATATTTTAATATTTAGTGGATATTGCTACGCTGTTAAGCTATATTTTAATTACATACATACATACATAATCGGTCATTACAACCCTTCAGTCAGTATTACGACCTAGTTTCTCACACCACTTATGTTGAGTGTGTTAATTTTATACATGAGTGGTGGGACCTACAGTTTAAAGTCGACTCCGAACGACAGATTTTTGAGAAACTTTTCATGGCAATTTTATTTATTCTCAGAGTTTTTGCCAGAAATCTGTTGAGAGGAAGTCGCCGAAGAAATACTTTTTGTATTTTGTTTTGATGTCTGACCTTGGGACTCGAACCCTGGCTTTACGTCTAATAAGCCAACACACTACCTACTAGACTACGGCGACTTCTATATTTTAAATTATATTAGTAAATTCCTACCACGTAGTCGAGTCTAACCAAATTAAAAAAGTTTTGAACAAATGCCTCTAGAGAGCGTTCCCCCAGACCATAAGTTAATGTAATTTACAGTATTGCATATTTGAATTAAAAGTGGCACAAGTCCTTGGGAAGCCGAAAAGATGTCCACCGTTTGAAATTGCCATACGTTTGTGCGCCATACGGACCTGACACTGAATTCAATTCCGATCGAAAGTGGAATTAGATTCCACAGAAAATTTTCATTCTATTTTAATAATAATTTAAAATTTTCTAAGGTAGGAAACTTTTTAAAATTTAACAAATAATTTCCATCATTTTCGCCCAATGTTGGCACTTCTTGGTAATCCATCTTTAACTCTCTACAGATGTTATGCAAAGCACAGCATACATTTATTATTTAAACAACTTTCGATGTGGTTTATTGCAGTGTATCCAACAAACATCTAAAACGGCTAATTTTTCTGTTTTGTGCTGTAATGCTATTAACACATTAGATGCAGCATTTGCATGGAATGGAATACATTGGTGTATAGTAAAATGATTATTTTAATAACGGCCCATCAACAATCGGCGTTGCACCCTTAAGGCAGTGTCAGATAAAACTTGTGCTTCGCGTTGCGTTACAAATTCGCTTTGACATTTAAGGTAAAATGTACCTGTTTATATGCCACTTGTCACATAAAGTGCTTTTAACGCAACGCAAAACGAAAAGTTGGGCATATTTTATTTTTTTGCGTGCTTTGACAATCAGCTGTTGATTATTCTGTAAATATTTTTGGCAAATTTGCGCGCAAATTTTATTTTTTTAATATTTTTCCTTAAATTAAAATTAAACAGCTCCAATGCTTCGTCCATTAGCAGTACAATTATAAGTATGTCCAATAAATCCTCCAAATTCATTTTTAGTCTTTATTTAAACACAAAATATTAAAAGCAAAACTTACGCGCCAACCACTTTTGAAAGATAAACAAACAACGCAAATGTTGTCAAAGTTATAAACGTCACGCAAAGCAACAAAGTTTTATCTGATACGGCCTTTAGGCTAACTTCTATTTATCTCGCGGCAATTAAAGATTTATCGCTTATAGTGAGAGAATTTTTGTTCTGGAAATGAACAAATTAGCGATTTTAATACAACAATAATCTGCACGAAACAGAGATTTTAAAAACGCGATGCATACAATATAACTATTAAAAGCGCACCATTGATGAAACGTAAGTGAAACATTTGTTTTTTAATTTGTTTTACTTATGCCTTGCCGCTGCCGCCTTTAAAATAATTACGGCGCATACTGTATGCAAATGCTGCGTCTATAGTGTTTATAGCATAAATAATTTTGCTTTTTTTTTTTAAATTGAAAACAAATTTTAAACAAATTCGATCAGAATGGAATGGAATGTGTTACACGCCCGATAATTATAATACAACACAGTTGTAATGTCATTCAAATAAAATATTGATTTGTTAGTGATATGATCTTAGCTTCAGCTTATCTGCTTCACAGTAAGGAAAAACCTAAAAAATTGATTTTAACATTTCAATTCATAGACAGGCACACAATTCCCCTGCATCTGGCAACTCTTCGTTTGAAAATCATCTGTTTGGTTCAACAAATACTTTTAGAGAATAAAGAAGCACAACAACAAAGACTATAAAGTCTCTGATGGCTAAACTTGAATTGTATATTCGGGTTTTTATTTTTTTCTAAATAATCATCAACAAAAAACAAATCGCCTCTTATCAACGGCTTACCTTCTGGGAAATTTGTCCAACATATTAAAATCACAATTATCAGAGATCGATGAACATTTTGATGAATTTTCATAACTAAACTTCCAACAATTTTTTTTATAATTTAAAATCAATTTTTTCCTTTTTTTGTGTTGTTTTGTTTTTGTAATTATTTTTAGTTGTCGTTGTTGTTGTTTTATTGTTATAATTCAATTATTATTATATTTTATGAACGTTTTTTGTACGTAAGAAAAAATTCCCCGCTTTAACTTGACTCACAGAACATCTCTTTCGAACTGATTAACGATTTAATGTATGAGACCGGATTGAGACTTGTAGAGCTTAGATAAGAGACTTTAGCATGAAAGTGAGCAGCGCTTAAACCAATTTATATTCTCAATAAACACTTAAACACGTAAGAGTAGTAATTGGCATTTTAAGAGAATTCATGGATTATTTTTAGAAATATTTACACGGTAGTTTTTTTGGTAAGAAAAGTTGATTTTATTTTAACAATACAATCAAAATTTCTTTACATTCTTATTTCTAAGTAATGCTCCTAGTGTAAATAGTATGTTCGATTAAAAAAATTTAGCGAATGCAGACAGAACAAAATTTCGTAAAATTTTTTTGTAAGTAATGCTCTTAGTGGGGAATTGTACGATTAATTTATAAAATTTCACAAGTACAGACAATTATAAGCGTTAATTTAAATGTAAATTCCGACGTAAAATAGAAGCAATGAGCCCGCGTTCTTTTTTTCCATTCAATTCATATAGATTTAGTGTCCTGTAATGCTTAAAAAATAATCTATTAATGTGAATGCATTCTGACCCCTACTCATTCACAGAGGGGAAATTCAATGACGGATGGGGCAGCACCACTACTTGCGAAAGTATAGAACTCAATCAGTAAAGTTTCTCACCCCTTTACATAATACAGTTAGCTCACCTAGGCCGTTGTTTCACTAGCCAGATGCAAAACTGGATAGACTTGGAAAAAAGAAATAATAAAGAGAGAAGATGGAATATATTTTAAGTGCATATTTGTATGCTCAAAACAACAGACTATAAGCGAGGGGTATTAATTTTCAAAAATATTCCACTACACGCTTGATGTGACTTTTTTGTCAGTTTCATTTAAAATAAACTCTTTCTCGGATAAGTGCAGTCAATTATTATAGGCCTGTTCGTAAATGCAGCACTGCACTGCATATTATACGCAAATAAACACAAAACACTAATCATAAAAATGGCTGATGCATTGAATGAGTGAGTACAAAAAATTTAAATTTTTTTATTATTTATTCGTATTTATTTTACTCTTTTTTCAGCCTCGAAGGTGAAGGAAAAAATGTAAAATTATTAATAACAACCAGGCTAGAAATGGAAAATGAATTTATAGCCGGGAGAAAGAACGAAAGTGTATTGTTGGGTCAAGTGCTAAAATTAAAGAAATTGATCCAGAATTTAGTCACTCTATAGAACAAATAACAAGAAAATTTTTAAACCTAATAATAACGTAGAAAAGAAACAAACAAAGGAACAAGGAGGCGTTTTTTGACGACTTCGATTAAGTGTATGGCACAAGACATTCCATCGATCCACTGGCATGTAATTTGGCGAGTTCATTGGAGGAAATTTTGACTGAAAGTAATTCGGAAAATTTATTAATAATTTTTCCATTTCTGCAGTGTTTGTTCGTTCGTAAATGCAAACAAATAAACATGTGATTAGCAGTGTGAGCGCAAAATAATCATATTATGCAGCATACAGACCAGAGTCTATGGTCTAATAGTCTAACACACTACCCACTAGACTACCAGGGCATTCGGTTAACGAATCTCCCATAAAATATCATCGACAGGGCAACACAATATCCTTTAGGTGAGTTCAACCGGGAATATGTTGGACGAAAGATAGAATAATTTCATTCCAATTGTAAGGCAAGGAAAAATAGTTACTTTTCTCCATTTACGTCACCTTACACGCCATACTTGTAGTGTTAAATTAAATAATTTCAGAGGAGCTACAATTATATTCTGTCGTATCACAAGTTCATTTCTGTTCCGTCCAACTTTTAATTCTTCACCTATTATCTTCATTTATTGAGTAGTCACGAGCTTGATATATTCTGAGCATTAAAATTCAATGCGATACGCGCTGGAACGAATATAACTGTTAGTGTAATAAGCAATATAAAAACGGCATGCCCCGGTCCACAACACCTTTTATGTCACGTCTAACCGACCGAAAACGAAATGCAATCTCATACGTGGGCCAGTGTCCCAATTCGTGGTCGATTGACCCGTGGATCTCTAAATACATCACTGATTTTGCAATGTCATTATTCAAGTTATTGAACTTTTATTCGCAGAGTGAAGTTGATAACACTTCCGCGTCAGACCACGGCAGAATGCAATTTTGTTTTTTACTTTTGTATGATTAAAATTTCTTTAAATTCATGATCCCAAATTATATAAGTAATCTTTATTGCACTTTTAGAAATATTCACTTACATTGGTAAACTTAATCGTATTAAAACTAAAATAAGGTAACATCCTCATTTAGAGCATTTTGTAATTTCTGAAACAAAGCTCGATCCATGTGTAATATAATAGTTATGGCCACAAATGAATCGTTGTCGGTACGCGTACAATAATTTCTCGCAGTGGGCACCCACTACTTTATACACAATTTCGTTGTCATCAAAATTCGTTATCTCTTGAAAGAAACCACCATCACCGTCACCACGGCAAACCAAAGCCCCTTCATTGCTGTAAACGCAAAATTTATCAGTTGCCAAAGACGCATTCTGAGGACTTTTTCTATTGCAATCATGGTATGCTAACATTTGCATTTTCAATATTTTCAACCGATTCCTGAGACCGTAACTAGTGATGAAACCTTTTGGATCGGACAACACATATTTGGAAGCAATGTTGAATTCCACTCTCACTGGTATACAAATTGATGCAATGGTTTCACTGTATTTTAATGGATTCTTTAGTTTTATAAAGGCAATGTCATCCTTTTGGTGCAAGTTTTTACCACGATATCTAGAAAAAATCAAAAAGAAAAGTAAAAATTCAAAAATTCACTCATTTTAGTGAAAGATCATGAATAATGGAAGTATTATTGGACGTGGACTCATGAGGACAGATTTGACAAGCTTTTCATGGCAATTTTATTCATTCTCTGAGTTTTTCCAGGGGACTGCAGAGAGTAAGACGCCGAAAGAAATATTTGTTCATATTTCGCTTAGTTCGAAATGAAGGAGCTGGGGCTTGAGCTCTCAAGCTTGCGTCTAGTAAGCATGCACACTACTTACTGGACTACGGCGGCTCACAATGCTCTACAACTAATCAAATTCTTACTTAGAAGCCCAAAAATGCACCGACTTATACCCCACGAAAGTTTCTGATTTCAATGGGAAGGAAAACGTTTACAGCCATATGGAAAAAACTAGAACCAACAAACTACAGTTAACCTGGATAAACCCAAGGTTGCCAATGCTATACAAACATACAAAGAACGGCAAGGCAGCTATTTTAGCCCGGAAATGTTTAATGACAAAGGAATTTTTAGCGCAGCGCTAATAAGGCTAACAATTAAAATTCTCTGGTTCTCGTTGAATACATTTTTAGAGATATCAACAAGCAAGACTGTAACCCTCTTTAAGCAGGTCATCGAAATAAACAACCCTACTTTAGAACACACCGCTCTTGTACAAATCAAGTAATCAGTCCATATCGGTGAAATGGCAAACCCCTCTCTACATACATATTACAGACAACAACAAGCTGCATTATCAGATATTCTAAGCGTTGGAGTATGATGAGCGTACATTTTATAAGTGTTGTAACTCAATATCGCACATGACTCAGTCATACCAACAACATACAATTAAAGAAATATGAATGGTCAACTGAAAGATCCAGACTCTGCCAATTACATTTGTTTGATGATATGAAAGATCATTCGACATCGGCAGATCACTGAATGCTTACTAACATCGGCTAAATACAAGCAACCCTTTGGAACATCATATCCCTCACCGATTGCTCAGGATACAAAACGCAAAAAGTATTAATTTCAGAATTTGGAGCTCTACATAAAGGTTTGGAAATCACCCAAAAATGCTGCGAAACTGAGCTCCATTATACCTTTTCATATATAAAATCTTGCTATATTATACGTTCCTAGCCACTGCTGCAGTCATACTTCAATAACATAAGAGTTTGCATTCTTCTTTTTACCGGAACGATCAATCAAGTCTGCCGAAATGGCGAATTTAGTAAGTAAGTTACCGCAATGACTGCGTTGTTTAATATTAAGCGGACGAATGTACACAATAAATTTTTATAAACTTACTCTGATGGAATGTGTATTTCCTCCACGTCTACTATCTGTGAGTATTCATTATGTTCTGTCGTATAGTTGCTATTGCTACGGCCAGCTATAATTCGATATTCCGTAAAATTTCTCACGGTTAAAGTTGGTTCATCACAGAAAAATGAGCAGCTAAAATAATATAAAAAGAAATAAAATTTTAAAAGAAGACCCAAAGAGTAGACTCATCCCAGTGAGTTATTCATTTATTACCTGTCATAATGATACGGGGTGAAATAATACAACCACTGCATATGTAATCGTAATTAACACTGTTCTTAGTTAAAACCACGGCAGTGGGTGCAATTCGACCACAACGTTGCTGATAACTTATGGGACTTTTATCGAATGAACCATCAGTTAAGCATTTAATATACTGAGGACTGTTTTCGGGTCTCGAATAGCCATAAGCACAATTTATTTGAATTCCAGTACCAGCACGAATATTCTTCGGACACTCTATAAAACGAGTATTATAGTCACATATGGCACGTATAGAAATACCACTCAATAGGGTACTATCAAAAAAGCCTATTCAAGTAAAATAATTAAATTCGTATGAATAAATTTGTACGACGGCAATACAAATCGTCTTTTTTTTTCTTCCTGGGTTTATTACACAGCTCCCAAGGTTCATCAGAACCATCTTCGCATTCAACAGTACCATTACATCTTGCTTTTGCATCTATGCAGGCACCGTAACCACATTGAATACCATAAGATACTTTTGAGGTCACACATTGTATTTCATTTCCAATGCTTGAACGGAAACAATAGGTTTTAAATTTTCAAATAAGAAAACATAATATGCTGTGCACGAATTCACTTACCAAGTACCCTGAAAATCGGTACGATTTTTTCTGTTATATATCAATTCATCCGAATTGTCGCTCATTCCTGGATGCCATTGCATTTCGCATGACCATCGATGCAAGCTACGTATAAACAGCGAAAAACGAATTTTTGGCAAGTGTCAAGATAATGAATACAGTTTAATGCAGTTTCATCGGAACGATCACGGCAATCCACTATGTCATCACATCTATTGTCTTCGTCAATACACTGTCCGTCATCACATTCCCATTCACTGTCAGCGCACGCAGATCGTGCTAATTGAATAGGCAAATCGAAATAACAGTAATTCCGTTTTAATAATTTTAAAAGAGAACAGCTTTTGCATAAATTAAGAGAAATTTTCAAAGAGCATAGTATTGCGAAGAGCACAAAAACCAGAGCTACCGGATATATTTTAATATTTAGCGGATATTGCTACGCTGATAAGTTATATTTTAAATTACATACATACATACATAATCGGTCATTACAACCCTTCAGTCAGGATTACGACCTAGTTTCTCACACCAATTATGTTGTGTGTGTTAATTTTATACATGAGTGGTGGGACCTACAGTTTAAAGTCGACTCCGAACGATTTTTGAGAAACTTTTCATGGCAACTTTATTTACTCTCAGAGTTTTTGTCAGAAATCTGTTGAGAGGAAGTCGCCGAAGAAATACTTTTTGTATTTTGTTTTGATGTCTGGCCTTGGAGCTCGAACCATGGCTTTACGTCTAATAAGCCAACACACTACCTACTAGACTACGGCGACTTCTATATTTTAAATTATATTAGCAAATTCCTACCACGCAGTCGAGTCTAACCAAATTAAAAAAGTTTTGAACAAATGCCTCTAGAGTGTGTTCCTCCAGACCATAAGTTAATGTAATTTACTGTATTGCATATTTGAATTAAAAGTGGCACAAGTTCTTCAGAAGCCGAAAAAATGTCCACCGTTTGAAATTGACTACCAAATAAATATTCAAGAGCCAGGAAAAAAATGTGCCCCATACGTGCCTGACACTGAATTCAATTCCGACCGAAAGTGGAATTAGATTCCACAGAAAATTTTCATTCTATTTTAATAATAATTTAAAATTTTCTAAGGTAGGAAACTTTTTAAAATTTAACAAATAATTTCCAACATTTTAGCCCAAAGTTGGCACTTCTTGGTAATCCATCTTTAACTCTCTACAGATGTTATGCAAAGCGCAGCATACAATTATTATTTAAACAACTTTCGATGTGGTGTATTGTAGTGTATTCAACAAACATCTAAAACGGCTTTTCAACATTCCGCATGTGCGTCCTATAATGTTTCTAGCTGATGTATGCTTGCCATTAAATTTAGTCACTTTTTACTTAAGTTTTTAGTTCGGTGCTGTAATGCTATATACACATTAAATGCAGCACTTGCGGAGTGGCAATAAGAATGGAATACATTGTTATATACAAAAATTATTATTTTAATGACGGCGCATGAACAAGCGTCGATGCTGCTGCTGCATCCTTAGGTTAACTTTTATTTATCTCGCGGCAATGAAAGAATTAGCATTTATAGTGAGAGGATTTGTGCTGGAAATGAACAGATAAGTGCGTTCAATACAACAATATCAAGAAAGAAATGAATGAGCTTGTAAAAACGCGATGCATACAATATAAATATTAAAAGCGCAAAAAAATATTTTAGTGGCACCATTGATAAAACGTAAATGAAACATTTATTTTTTAATTTGTTTTACTTACGCCTTGTCGCTGCCGCCCTTAAAATAATTAAGGCGCATGCTGTATGCAAATGCTGCGTGTCAAGTGTTTATAGCATAAATTGTGTTCCTCTTACATATTTTGTTTAATTTTTCTTTTGCGTTCACCATATGTTTTTGGAAATTGACAAAATCTATTGAAATCTGTAGAAGTTTAAAGAAAATCGATCGGAATGGAAAGAAATGGGTAACGTGCCCGATAATTATAATAGAACAGAATAACATCTTAGCTTCAGCTTAGCTTCTTCACAATAATGAAATGAGAAATAACCTAAAAAAAAATTGATTTTAAAATTTCAATTCATAGATATGCACACAATTCCCCAGTATCTGGCAACTTTTCGTTTGAAAATCATCGGTTTGTTTCCACAAATGGTTTTAAAGAATAAAGAAGCACAACAACAAAGACTATAAAGTCTCTGATGGCTAAACTTGTATTGCATACATAGCTGCCAGATAAATGAGGCACCAAATCGTCAAATATTTGAGAAAAAACCGTCAAAATCGTCAAAGACGTTTATTGAAATCGTCAAAAAATCGTCACAAAAAATAAACAAATAAATTAAAATTATTTAAAAACCAAAATTATTTCTATTGTAGTAAAACATTTAAAAAAAAAATTTGTTAGAAATTAATTTTTTTTCCAAAAATGGAGAAATTTTATATCATTTTCAGGAAAAAATTGTTTAAGGTTTAAAAAATCTATCCCAGTGCTGTTTATTGACACATAAGGGCAGCAATAATATTGCATCATCTTAATCTATGGGTGTTGTAAATATTAAGGAGTCAGAAGCTCTTGACATTCTAAGCATGAAAATTCAGTGTAATGTTGGCTGCAACCGACACATTTTTCAGTTCCTTCAGTTCCTTCTTAAGATTTTATTTATACTATTTATGAGGTCGGTGACTAAACGTCTATTTTGACGTTTCTCGATCGTGTACAGGATAGGCCGTAGTAGCTCGTTAATGATGGTAGTGTATCTAACTCCATTGAATCATTGGTGCATCGTTGCAATGTGGTTTGTGTTTCACTGTGCTATCACTACTACAAAAGGATTTTGCTCGAACGAAATAAGGGGAATTATTCCCAAAAATCATATATTCCTACGTAACGCTCGTCTTTCTCGGCCAGGACATCCGTATGTGGTCGATTGGCTAGTAGATCGCACACTGTGTTACAGAAAAAGTACGTTTTTTAGTCAGACTATTCGTATGTGAAACTCAATTCCTGCAGAGGTCTTTCCTGTTACTTATGGTATAAAAATATAAAGGCCTAGTGTCCATAAACGCGGTTCTCTCTTTCCTTCTTCCCATAATTTATTTGTATAGTTCCCAACACAATGCCATCCATCCCCTGAGTGTTGGTCGTACGAACAAAAAGAACGGCGCTTGCCTTTTTCCTTCCGATGGTAATATTAGAAGCTATACTCGAATTTTTAAAATTGTCTGCAACGACAAGTGATAAATTATTCTCAAGTACGAGGTTATTTAGGAGTTGTAATTTTTTGGGTTTTAAGGAATTAAAAAGGAATAAAATACAGAAAAATCTTCACAGGTATTCGAAAGTAACTTAAAAATGTAATACTTAAAGTGGCTTTTAATGTACTAAAGTTAGGAATATGATGTAAATTTTTAATTTCTAAAAATCGTCAAAATGAAGGCATAAATCGTCAAATCGTCAATATGATATTTTTGGAGCTCAAAATCGTCAAAATGACGATAAATCGTCAAATCTGGCAGCTATGATTGTATATTCGGGTTTTTGTTTTTTTCTGTAATCAACAAAAACCAAATCGTCTCATATCAACAGACGTTGGTACAAAGAGAGCATGATAAAAATGTGAGTGGATTTGTGAGAGGCATGTGTTAACCCAGAGGACGATTGTTAGTAATATTTTCAAGTCTACTTACTAACCCAATAATATGTATATGTGAGCGGAAAATATGGAAAAATTGTACAGCGCTAAATCCCTAAAGACACCGTATTTAACTTGGCATTTAACATTTCTCATTGATATTAGCGAATCCTACTGTATTATTTCTTTGGGTGTATAAATGAAGTCTGAAAAAAAAGCGACATGAACCTTCTTCTTTAGAAGATGACAACCAAATGAATGCATTTTTACGCTCTTTTTAACGAACATTGTTGATATTCATGTCCTATGTGTGTAAAAAGCCGAAGATGTTCTTCCCCTGAGGGACATTAGTGCCGACTTCTGTTTATTAACAGCTTACCTTCTGAGAAATTTGTCCAGCATATTAAAATCACAATTATCAGAGATCGATGAATATTTTGAGTATTTTTTCAGTCACGATTACGACCTAGTTTCCCACACCACTCATGTTGTGTGTGTTAATTTTATACATGAGTGATGGGACCTACAGTTTAAAGTCGACTCCGAACGACAGATTTATTGAGAAACTTTTCATGGCAATTGTATTTACTCTCAAAGTTTTTGCCAGAAATCTGCTGAGAGGAAGACGCCGAAGAAATACTTTTTGTATTTTATTTTGATGTCTGGCCTGAGGCTCGAACCCTGGCTTTTTCGTCTAATAAGCCAACACACTACCTACTAGACCACGGCGAATTCATAACTAAACTTCCAAAAAAAATTTTTTATAATATGAAATCAATTTTTTTTCTTTTTTTGTGTTGTAAGCACGTATTCTGAAATGAAAATTAATTATTTTTAGTAGTTGTCGTTGTTTTTGATTTTTTATTGTTATAATTCAATTATTATTATATTTTATGAACGTTTTATGTACGTAAGAAAAAATTCCCCGCTTTAACTTGACTCACAGAACATCTCTTTCGAACTGATTAACGATTTAATGCATGAGACCGGATTGAGACTTGTAGCGCTTAGATAAGAGACTTTAGCATGAAAGTGAGCAGCGCTTAAACCAATTTCTATTCTCAATAAACACTTAAACACGTAAAAGTCTTAATTGGTATTTCAAGAGAATTCATGGATTATTTATAGAAATATTTACACGATGCAGCACAGTTTTTTTTTTTTTTTTTGGTAAGAAATGTTGATTTTATTTTAACAATACGAACAAAATTTCTTTGAATTATTATTTCTGCGTAATGCTCTTAGTGCAAATAGTACGTTCAATTAATAAAATTTAGCAAGTATAGATAGTTATGTATATGCGTTAATTTAAATGTAAATTCCAACGTAAAATTGCTGCAATGAGTCCTTAGTGCTGTTTGAAGAAATGCCACCCGGATATCCTGTTTGCTGTCCTTTAATATCTAAAAATAATCAATTTCTATGAAATTCTATTCTGACCCCTGGCCATTCACATAGGCAACTCAACATTAATAAATCTTCTGAAACGAATGTAAAACCATCACAGGTCCTGATGTTGTGCGATTTATGGCTTTGATGCATGCTCTTCCATTAACCTGTTCAGCAACTTATATTGTGTTTCAAGTTGGAACACAAATCCCTAAAAAGAGTTGAACAAATAATCTTAGAAACCTTAGCTCGAATAACAATATGTTTTGCACATTCTTCGTTTAACGAATATCTCATAAAATATTGTCGACTGGGCAACACAATATCCGTTAGGCTAGTTCAGCCGGTAATCTGTTGGACGAAAGATAGAATCATTTGTTTCCAATTGCAAGGCAAGGAAAAACAGTAACTTTCCTCCATTTACCTCACTTTGCGCACCATACTCGTAGTGTTAAATTAAATAATTTCAGAGAAGTTGCGATTATATTCTGTCGTATCACAAGTTCAGTTCTATTCCGTCCAACTTTTAATTCATCGCCATCCAATTAATTTTACTCATTTAACTTCTAACCCTATTTACAATCGCCCAAGTGACAGTGTTACTTTTCCTTTATTTCCTTCGTCCACAGGCTAAACACGTTTGGAGATTGGATTGTAATTATTGAGTAGTCACGATCTTGATATATTCTGGGCATTAAGAATCAATACAGTATGCACTGGAACCAGCTTAACTGTTAGTGTAGTAAGAAATATGAAAACGGCATTCCCATGTCCACGAAAAAAAAAAATTATTTATACCACGTATAACCGACCGAAAACGAAATGCAATCTCACGGTTGGGCCAGTGTCTCTAGGGTTATTATCAGTGTCCCTAACTCTATTGATTTAATATAGCACCGCCATAATGCGGCTCGTGCTTAATTTTTGCGTAATTTGCGATGTCATTATTCAAGTTATTGATCGTTTAATTCATTCACAGAGTGAAGTTGATAACACTTCTGCGTCGACTCCACATCAGAATGCAATTTCCATGCAATTTTGTTTTTTACTTTTTTATGATTAAAATTCCTTTAAATTTATGATTCTAGATTATATAAGTAATCTTTATTGCACTTTTAGAAATATTGATTTACATTGACAAACTTAATCGTATTACAATTAAAATAAGGTTACATCCTCACTTATGGCATTTTGTAATTTCTTATAGAAATCCCGCTCCATGTAGAATATATTAGTTATGGTCACATATGAATCGTCATCGGTACGCGTACAATCATTTTTTGTTGTGGGCGTATTGCTAATAACACCCAGTAATCTGTACGTATCCTCGTTGTCATCAAAATTCTTAAACTGTTGAAAGAAACCACCACCACTGTCGCCACGGCAAACCGAAGTCCCTTCATTGCTGTAAACGCAAAATTTATCGGTTGCCACAGGTGGATCCGGAGGACTTTTACTACTGCAATCATGATATGCTAACGTTAGCATTTTCAATCTTTCCAATTGATTCCTGAGACCGTAACCAGTGATGAAACCCTTTTGATTAGACAATATATATATAGATGATGTATCACGATCCAATTTCGGTATGCAAATCGGTGCAATGGTTTCGCTGTACCTTAATGGATTCTTTAATTTTACGAAGGCAATGTCATCCTGTTGGCGGTTGTTTTTACCGCGATATCTAGAAGAAATTCAAATAAAAAGTAAAAAAAGGATAATTATCAATAATGGGTGTTTTATTAGCTTTAAATAGAAAACAATAATAGCCTACTATTGTTAATACGGGGCACTTATTGCATCGTGAAGCTTGGCTAAATACTATTAGTTTCACTCACAAGTTACAGATAGTAGAAACCTGTATGTGAATAAACTAAAAGGCGAAGATAATTAAACAATAAACTTCTTTCGGCAATCCCGATACCCAAATTAAAATGCAATCGAGCAATGTTCGATCTTTCGTAAACTTATCAGTCATGGACTTTTTTTATTCTGCTTCTAAGTTTCTAATTAATGAAGACCAATATCGAATTGTTTATAGATAGCTAGGCCATTGTTTCCAAGGCACTGGCATACGGTAATTATAACGCCAATCATAATTTCAAGTGACCCCGTATTATTAGATTTAGCGTGTTATTTTGTCAGTTGTAAGCTAACTTTCTGGTCTATCGACTAAAGATTACAAACGCAACTGATTAATAATTGAAGTAACGACAAATGTTTCCAGAGATTGGATTCAGTATGAATCATATGCTATTATGAAAACCTAGAACTACACCCACCGCAGGTATAATAGTGAGTAAACGTGGTTAAAATTTAAAAGATACCTTAGCACTTTATGTAAAGCAAATATACTGCTGAGAAACACACGGGATGTAAATATTTTCATCTTAAATGTTATTGAAGACTTCAACCATGATGCTCATCATGCCACTTTCCAGAAGCGGCAGTTGGGAGACAATTGATTATTGTCTATGAACTTTAAAAGGTTGGTTGCTGATAAAAGAATACCTCGAAGAGCATAGGAATGACACGTTTCTCCTTAAAATAAAATCTCAGAGAACTTCTGGAATCCCAAAACACCGCATCTCTTGTTGCTGCATGAGATTCAAGCCATTAAGCAGTCACATACAAACTTCTAACTTTGCTAAGTATACTGTTTTCCTCTGAGCGCCTGTGCGCCTTTATCTGGATGTCTTCAGGAGTACATTTTCCAGATTGAGAAAATTTTAAAACTCTGGAGAATTAAAAGGAAAATTTGAAATGAATGAGAAGTTCTCATTGATCGGAAATCAGGAAGCAAATATATCTATATATATAAATCAGGAAAGCAAAATATAAAGCTAGTAGAGCCGCACAATAAGCTCGAGAACACAATACCTTTAATTACATTTAAGACTAAGCTAAATAAGTATGCGAAAACCACCCATCGACTATGGCACAGTGAGATGATGAATGAAATATCATGAGGATGTTACGGCTGTCGTACATGTTCACCTAAGCCACATAAGCGCTGTAAATAGTAACGAATGCTGGACATGAAACAATCTGTATGTGGTTGCCCAGCTTTTGCCATTTCGAGGTCCCAGTATTCTAGAGAAGATACTAGGCCAGACATTAGTCAGCTTAGAGTACGTCGTATTCTGTAGAAGATACAGACTTTCCATAGGAGGTAGGGTTGGTTCCTGTAATGGTTCAAGCGTACTTCATGGCTCAGGTGGTGTATGTCAATACCAAAGTAATATAAATTATTCAAAATTATGTACACTGGTTAACACTTGCGCACTAAAATTACGTTTAGTTTTGAAACAACCAATGTAATGAATTTAATTTTTTAGAAAGCTTCGGTAACCACTACCCATGTGAAAATATTCGGATTTCAAATAATATTAGGATCATGTCAAAAATATTGGCTCTTCCGTGAACTGAAAACCAGAACCAAGTAAGTAGAACTTGCTTGGATAGAATCGAGTTTGCCAATGCTATACGAACATTGAAGAATGACAAGTCAACAGGCAGAGGCATCAAACCGGATAGAGGTGTATTTTATTAGTGATGTTACTAACATTGTATAGGAGTCGGTTAAGTTAGCAATACGACTGACACATCTAAACATATCAAACAGCAGTAGATCAATGACTACCGAAATATTTCGTTGTTTCTCCGTCCTTACAAAACGCATTCAAAAGTAAAATCGCACATTCCGAGCTCTACGAAAATTATGCTTCACATTTGCTCTTAAAATATGAAATCTGCTCTGCAAGCGATGTATACATCCACAACTAATTCTCTGCAAACATTTATTCACCGCATTACCGCTTAATAATATGATAAAACTGATTCATACACATATTTTTATGAACTTACTCCGATGGCACGTGTATTTCCTCTATGTCTACTATCTGTGAGTATTCATTATGTTCTGTCGTATAGTTGCTATTGCTACGGCCAGCTATAATTCGATATTCTGTAAAATTTCTCACGGTTAAAGTTGGTTCATCCCAAAAGCAATGAGCAGCTAAAATAATACAAAAAGAAATAAAATTAAAAGAAGACCCAAAGTGTAGACTCATCCCAGTGAGTTATTTATTACCTGTCATAATGATACGGGGTGAAATAATAGAACCACTGCATATGTAATCGTAATTAACACTGTTGTTCTCGTAAATAGCAACATGCCATGGTGCCGAACTGGGTTCAATTACAATGCCGTTCTTAGTTAAAGCCACGGCATTGGGTGCAATTCGACCACAACGTTGCTGACAACTTATGGGACTTTTATCGAATGAACCATCTGGTAAGCATTTAATATACTGAGGACTGTTTTCGGGTCTCGAATAGCCATAAGCACAATTTATTTGAATTCCAGTACCAGCACGAATATTCTTCGGACACTCTATAAAACGGGTAATATAGTCACATGTGGCACGTATAGAAATACCACTCAATAGGGTACCGTCACAGAAACCTATTCAAGTAAAATAATTAACTTCGTATAAATGAATTTGTGCGGCCGTCTCACTTACCTTGGCATAATGGAAATTCATAATTCCAGGCACCATTTTGACACAAGAGACTCGGTTGGCCTCTAAGGGTAAATTTGTTTGTGCATTCAATGTGGATTGTATCGAAATCATCCACGAGCGAACCGGCTGCAATAGTTTCGTTGGTAGGATGCAATTTGAATGACATGTCCCGAGTTTGTGGTGTATTTGGGATAAGACATCTGCTATATTGTGTCGGATTTGA
The DNA here is from genome assembly GCA_932273835.1 of Sarcophaga variegata. Taxonomy (NCBI): domain Eukaryota; kingdom Metazoa; phylum Arthropoda; class Insecta; order Diptera; family Sarcophagidae; genus Sarcophaga; species Sarcophaga variegata. The sequence goes on from OW026359.1 coordinate 41,311,603, forward strand.
CATGGGCATAGGTGTAGGTGATCTTTTAATTGGATTTTTCCTGGGTTTATTACACAGCTCCCAAGCTTCATCAGAACCATCTGCACATTCAATAGTACCATTACATCTTGCTTTTGCATCTATGCAGGCACCGTAACCACATTGAAAACCATGAGATGCACATTCAAAATTAACACACAACGGCAAGGTTTCATCAGAACCATCTCTACAGTGCTTATAACCATCACACATGTGAGTTGAATTTATGCACTCTTTTGAGGTAACACATTGTATTTCATTTCCATTGCTAGAACAGAAACAATAGGTTTTAAATTTTCAAATGTTTCCTGTGCACGAATTCACTTACCAAGTACCCCGAAAATCGGTACGATTTTTTCTGGTACATATTAACTCATCCGAATTGTCAGCACATTCCTGGATGCCATTGCATTTCGCCTCACCATCGATGCAAGCACCGTAGAAACAGCGAAAAGCGTATTTTTGGCAAGTGTTATGATAATGAATACAGTTTTCGACTATTTCATCAGAACGATCACGGCAATCAACTTTGCCATCACATCTATTGTCTTCGTCAATGCACTGTCCGTCATCACATTCCCATTCACTGTCACTGCACGCAGACCGTGCTAATTATAAACGCAAATCGAAATAACAGTAATTCCGTTTTAATAATTTTAAAAGAGAACATGTGTAGCATAAATTAAAAGAAATATTACTTGAACACAACATTGTTAAGAGAACAAAAACCATAGTTGCCAGCTTTATTTTAATATTTTGTAGATAATTTATATTAAAAACTAGCGAACAAACACTTAAGAACACGTTTCCTTACCATTGAAGGGATAACTTCAGTATTGTATTCATAAAGAGTAGGTTAGGTTAGGTTAGAGGACGTGTACTTGTCAATTAAGACAAGTACAATAACCGGAGGTCGAATTGACTCATTGTACAACGTCCTAGTTTCTCACACCACTTATGTTGTGTGTGTTAATTTTTATACATGAGTGGTGGGACCTACAGTTTAAAGTCGACTCGGAACGACAGATTTTTGAGAAACTTTTCATGGCAATTTTATTTACTCTCAGAGTTTTTGCCAGAAATCTGCTGAGAGGAAGTTGCCGAAGAAATATTTTTCCATATTTTATTTTGATGTCTGGCCTTGGGCTTGAACCTGGGCTTTACGTCTAATAAGCCAACACACTACCTATTAGACTACGGCGACTTCTTCATAAACAGTAAGTTTTTTAACACCTCTAATACCAGTCATCTGTGATTGACTTTCCGTTCAGGCTGCATCACTTAACGGTTATTGATAGTGGAAAAAACAATGGTCTTAATATGCTTAAGCTTTTGCATCGAGTAAATTTTAATATGCTAGTAGTGTGCTTTACTTTGCAGTACCACGATAACAGCACATTTGACCTGCGTCGCACTCAACATTCTAACTAAAAAAAAAACTTCAACTAATCGAGATTGAATACGCTGAACTTATTGCTGCTGGAACAGAATGAATCAAATGACTTGATGAAATCCAGAATTTTCTCAAAATGTACGATCAAATCTCTCGCCATGTTGTTCGTCTTATACTGCAAACACATTCAAGATAGCAAGTGTTGCACCACAACATTGCTATTCTTGCCTTTGTCAAATAACATGCGCTTTAATTATTTTACATGCAGCAACGTCAAGTTATAAGTCGAGGCCAATTTACACGAAAGGGTTTGCGTACTTAAAGTCGGAGATTTTTTTGTTTAGACTATTAATGAAAAGATAGTCTCTGATCTCTGATTTAATTGATTATGATTCTTGACGAAGAGAACTGTACAACTGGCAAATTTCCATTCGTATTTTCTCTCAATGCCGAACGCTGTCATTACATATTGAGTTTACACGATACTATCCATTCTCTTTTACACAAAAAACTTGACATGTCGTTCGATTTGTGTGATCGTCTAAATTCCTTTTAAAATAAATAATGCGTGAACAAATTAGGCACTAAAATATTTTTTTCGCGTTTTTAATAGTTATATTCAATGCATCTTGTTTTGTTGACAGCACTATGCCATTCATTGCCGCGCGTAAAACTAGAAATTAATCTAAGTGCGCAGTAGTCGATGCTCATTCACGCGCTGCCCGTAAAATAATCATTTCCATACACACGCATGCATTCTATTTTTAGTAAGTTGTGGCACAACACCTGATGTGTCTAATGTGTTTATAGCATTAGTTTTAGTGATAACTTTATTAGTCTAATAAGATGCTTTTGTGAAGAGCATTCACTTAAAATCAATAAGATTTTGCCAAAAAAAAAATTAATTTTTAAAATTGAACGCATTATGGTAATAAAGATAATGAAGAGCAACTCAGAAATTAATCGACACGTTAGCGAATTCCTACACACACACACATAATTGGTCATTACAACCCTTCAGTCAAGATTACGACCTACAGTTTAAAGTCGACTCCGAACGACAGATTTTTGATTGATTTTTTATGGAAATTTTATTTACTCTCAGAGTAAAGTAAGTAAGTATCGGCGACTTCCTCCCATCAGATTTCTAGAAAAAGATCTGAGAGTAAATAAATTGGCACAAACAATTTCTCAAACTCTTTTCATTCAGAGTCGACTTTAAACTGTAGGTCCCACCACTCATGTATAAAATTAACACGCACAACATATGTGGTGTGAGAAACTAGGACGTTGTACAATGGGTCAATTCGACCTGCGGGTACACTGTACTTGTCTTAATTGACAAGTACACGTCCTCTAACCTAACCTAACCTAGTTAAGTAAAATGAAATAAAAGTCAACTCAATAGATATGATTTATCCTGGCCTATTTTACAATACAATTTACAATCGGTAGCCATATTCAAATTTATTTTAGAGTAAAGTAAAGTGGAAATGTTATCAACTACTTCAGCGTGTGGGTATTGGCTGATTGTGGCTGTAATTGTTGGCCTAAACAAAAGCCGCACAATGCAGTAAATCGTGCCACCTATATTACCAATCATAATTTAAAAGTGCTGCACTATTCTATAATTAGCACGAACATATGCTTTGGATATGCTTTTGTAAAAAGAATTTTCAATAAATGAAATTAATTTAATTTTGTTTATTTCCTTGTTTTTGTATTGTTTTATTTGTTGTAGCAATGAGATCATCTTATCGAAATACACCTTGGGTGTTACAATCATAAACAAAGAAAAAATAGCCTCTTATCAACAGCTTACCTTTTGCGATATTTGTCCAGCATATTAAAATCACAATTATCAGGAATCGATGAACATTTCGATGAGTTTTCATTTTCTAAATTTCAACAATATTTTTTTTTTTTTAAATTTCAAATAAATATTTTTTTAATAAAATTATCTTTAGTGGCTGTTGTTTTCATTTCAACAATTCAATTTATTTTATTAAATTATTAACGTTTTACTCGCGTATGAAACAAAATTTAACTTGACTCGCAGAACAACTTGTTCAAACTGATTTACGTTTTAATCAAAACTTATTTTAAAATGAGAATAATGGTTGCGTCAAATACCTACCTCGTCTAATTTCGCTCAGCTGCTCTATTATGGTCACCATATGAAATACATACACTTTCAATTAAAAGCATTGTGAAGGCTTTGAAAAGAGATTCTAATAATAAAAGAAGCCAGATCTTAAATCGTTGCTTAGTTCTCAATAAAAACTTAAACGTCAGAGTACTATAAACGTATGGGTTTTTTTTAAAATAATTTATGGATTATTCCTAGAAATACTTACACAATGCATTACAGTTTAATGGTATGAAATGCATCTGTCGTTCGGAATCGATATTGAACAGTCGGTATCGCCGCTCATAAATAAAATTAACACACACTACATGAGTGGTATGAGAAGCTAAGTCGTAATCCTGACTAAAGGGTAGTAATGACTAATGCGAGGAAAGGAGCTTCAACGCCACTGATGGAGTCAGTATATCTCAAGTATTTGGAAAGATATACTCAACGAAAGGCAAGAAAAAGAGAGGCAAAGACTCTTCACATACCAAATGGGTTTGAGGCAATCAAAACGTCTGTAGTGATATTACAATAGGAAGAAATGTGAGTTATACATTCGACTACCCAGGAGTAACCGATGGTTGGCCTTTTAACAGTTCACACTGTAAACTCAAACTAAAGACTGATTCAGAATGGGAATTGTATTGCAACCAACGTGTAGAATCTGTGATGATGAAAACGAATCATTAGAATACATCCTTAAAAGAAACATCTGGTAACATAACATAGGTATTGGTACAAGGAATCATTAAGACCGAGCAGAATACTCCAGTTTGTCCACGAAATAGACTAAGAGGAGATGTTATAGGGAGTACAATAGCTCGAATAGTATACACGACAATAATATTTATTTGTTTATGATTAATTAATTACAATACAATTATAAAATATATTATAATTCTTACGAGCTAAGTAACATAGTAGATCTTATGCTCGGTACTCACGCTAATAGTTTAGCACACTACCCACCGGACTATCAGGGCACCCACACGACAATGGTAATAAATTTTGCTTTTCGAATGTTTGTTCTGTTTTTGTATTGCATTTAAGTGGTGCAAATAGTAATCGTATGTAGTTGCGAAACATTGAAGTTACCGGTTCTATAATTCAGAGAGTAGTGCCTATAGGTCTTACGTCTTTTTGTCTGCCAGATATTGCATAATCTGATGTTTTATCATATTTCCCATAATCTTGTGAAGTGTGGTGCGTATTGCTATTAACATACATGATTGGTTTTTACAACCCTTCAGTCAGGATTATGAACCTAGTTTCTAACACCTCTTAAGTTGTGTGTGTTAATTTTATACATGAGTGACGGAACCTGCAGTTTAAAGTCGACTCAGAACGAAAAAATTTTTTTGAGAAATTTTTCATGGCTAATTTTATTTGCTGCCAGAGTTTTTGGCAGAAATCTGCTGAGAGGCAGTCGCCGAAGAAATATTTTTCATTCTTTTCGGGCACTGGCATTATAAAGGGTCCGCTAAATAACTTTTTTTTTGAAAATTCTTAAAAAAAAACTACTGAATATTTTCTCAAATTTCTTTTTTATTTAAAAGTACAATCCTTCCGGTTAATAATGGAAAATAATAGAAAATAATAGCCTACACGATCGGTCCAATTTTTAAGCACTTATCGATTGTGTGCAGCTGTATTTCACCAATGGCTTCACGAATACTGTCCTTTAAAGCGTCAATTGTCTCTGGCTTGTCGGCGTAACACTTATCTTTGACTGCACCCCACAAATAATAGTCCAACGGTGCCAAATCGCAGCTCCGAGGTGACCAAACGACATCAGCTCTGCGGCTGATAATGCGATCTTCAAAAACAGGGCGCAAAACATCGAGTGTAGCTTCGGCTGTGTGGCACATAGCGCCGTCCTATTGAAACTAAATGTTGCCAATATCCTTCTCTTCAATTTTTGTGAACAAAAATTCGTTCAACATGGCCCGATAACGATCGCCATTGACTGTAACGGCCACTCCTTGCTCATTTTTGAAGAAAATGGCCCAATTATGCCTCTGGACCAAAATCCGCACCAAACAGTGACTCGTTTTGGGCGCGTCGGCTTTTCAATGTATGCGTGCGGGATTTCTGTGCCCCAAATGCGACAATTTTGCTTGTTTACATACCCGCCAAGATCAAAATGAGCTTCATTTGAAAAAATTAATTTATTTTGCCAAAATCGGCATCTTCTGTAAGTCGATCGCAGGCCCACTTAGCGAAGCGAAAACGCATTGGATATTCATATATTCGTTCAGCGGAAGGATAAAACCAATTATCTGTCAAATCAGACATGAGCTAAGTGTTACCATTAACGAAATAAGCACTAGTTGAAAAAAAACCGTTAGATGGCGGACCCGATATTAGCAAAGTTGCATTTTAAAAGTCAATATATGGAGGTTTTCTGATTCTCCAGTTTTCCACGTTGGAAGTTTAGATAAACTAAATATATTTTTGAGGTTTCGATGGGGAAAACTTTAAAATAAAACAATTGAATGGAATTGAGTGTTGCCAGAGTTTGAAAAATAATGTTACTTACCGCTTGTCAAATTGAACAATTGAATGTTTTATTGGTTTTTTTTATTTTTATTATTATTTTTGTTTTTGTTTTTGTTTTATAATATATATATTGTTTATTGAAATTAACATTATTCCAATTATATGCAATCTATATGTATGTATGTATGTATGTATATGTGTACGTTGTATGTAGGTTGTCTTAGGTTTTCTTTCAATTTGTTTTTTTTTTTTTTTTAATTTGAATTTAAATTTAATTTTCTTCTTATTTTCTTAGCTTTTTGGAGTATAATTGAGTTAATTTGAATGGTTATATGGTTTCAAAATTCTTCTTTTAATTGTATTTAAAATGTTTCTTTATATTTGTTAAATACATACATACATATGTATGTATGTACGAGTATTTATGGTATATTTGGATTATATTGTATATATGTATTTCAATACATACAAGACTTGAATGAAATGTTTCATGGATCAAGTTAATGGTATTGTAGTTGTAATTAATAATTGAAAGAAATAAAATATTTTTGAAATACTTTTTAAATGGAAACATTGAATTACCAAACGGAAGAATACACAAAATAATTTCTATAAATTGAAAAGAAAGTAATCGGAACATTTGTTAATGCCGGCCTTAAAGTAGACTTTATATATGTTTTGTAACTAAAAGTATGCAACTGGTTTTTGCTTTTGTTCGTACTACACTAACAGAAATTGTATTGTGTATCCTTTTGTTAAATGGAAATTTCAATTTCTTTTGTATGAATATTTTATGAAGGATTTTAGATTTTAAAATATAATTTATTTTGTTTGTTAGTGGTTGTTGTTATTGTTGTGTTTTATTTTTATTTTAATTTCATTCAGTTCAGTATATAAATTTTATATTACAAAGTGTTTTTATTTTTTGTTTGTTTTACTAAATATATGATCTCATCTTTTACACAATAAAATCTATAATAATACAATAATAAAAATAATAATAATAATAATAATAGTAATGATAATAATAAAAAAAAGTAATAAAAATACTACGTTCGAAAACAATTTTTCATAATAATTTCAATTTTGTTTTTTGTTACAGAAATAAAGCCTTAAATTTGTTTCAGAATTATTGAGATTTCCTGTGTGTTTTTTTTTTCTCTTTTTTTAATTCTTTATAATAAATAAATATATATGTTTACTTTGTTTTAATTACTTTTGTTTCCTTTTTTATAATTGGAGGGATCAATTTTTGTTTTTCTTAAGATTTTTGTAATATTTTTTGTAGTTTTTTTTATTGAAATCTTCTTAGCATTTGTTTCGTTTAATACTTTATTTAATTTAATTTTATTTTCATTTTATTTTTTAATTATGATGTGAGTTTATAAATCGTTTTATTAAAACTTTGTTTTCTATTCTATTTCTCTCTTAAATTTAAAGCAATTCTTTGAAATATTATACGAGTGTAAGTGTGTGTTTCTTTAAAAAAATTTTTCAAAATATTTTATTTAAATTGAGCTGTTCTACTAAAAGTATTTCCCATACAAGTCGGTTACAAAATTAAAAATTAAGTTTGTTTTAGCAACAAGAGTTTCTCTCTCTTCTTTTTTCCCATTTATTACTGGATTACTTTCTATTTTAGCAGATAAGAAAAGTTCCAATAGTTCCGCAAAAATATTTTCCATTTTCAATTTATTTTTAAAAAGTAAAAAACTGGAAGAATTTTAGCAAATTTTTTTGTTGTTGTTTGTTTTAAAACGTGACCCAACACTATTTTTTTAACTATCTTCATTAATTTACTTAATTTTGCATGCTTTCTTGGAACAAATAATTCATTTTAAAAAATTTGAATTCATTTTATTTAGACTCAGTTTGATATCCGAAAAAACCGCATAAAATTCTTAGCAAAACTTTTTATGGCCTACTAAAAACCGAATATAATACGGAGTTTAAGAACTCAAGACAAGTATCGTAATAATACTTTTTTTTGCAAATATATAAACAATATGCGATGCTAAGTCGTTAAATTTGTAACATACAGTTTTTATAGTTTTCGGACTGCAATACACAATGCAATACAATATCTGGAAATATGTAAACAAAGGCATACTTTTGGGCATATTAAAAAGATCCACTATGCCATTAAATTATAAACAAATTGTTTAAACATTAAACATTTAAAGTTTTGTTAAGTACTATTGAAGATATCAATATTACTGAGAGTAAGGTGTGAGTAAGTGTAAAATTGTACTCATACTATAAATAAATTAAAGTATGCTTAAAATCTCCTGCTTATTAATTCAATTTAAAATATATTCTTACGCATATCCTTTCTTTAGAGCTCAAAAAAGAGACATTTTTTATGTCAATAATCAATAAATAATCAGCTCCACGAGAATTAAAGCTCGTTAGGCAGTTTAAAAACTCTGTTTAAAGGGTTCTAAATACAAGGCATTTTTTTCTTTAATTATTTTTGTTATCTCAAACAAAGCGTAGCCAAATGGTTTTAAATTGAATATTAAATATTATTTGAAACTAGCTACTGTGCTTCTCACATATAAAATGTCAAGCACAGTTTTAGGCATCCTATACATTTTTCGTTGCCAACTTTTGGACGAAATACGAAATAATTTAAACATTCAACAAATTTAATACAAAATTTTTTTATCAGTTTACAAAATGGCTCCATTTTGGTTACCTTTACAGAAAAACTTAATCATGAAACTTGTAATCTCTGTATTAAGCAATAAAACATGTGTAGCCAACTTATATAGTTTTACTATATCGCATATTCCTTTAAATATTTTCTATAAAAATCGTGTGTCTATTTGTTTTAGTATAAAAGAAAGCTGTGAAGAAGTTGAATTTAATTTTGATTTCTTTTTTTTGTATTTAATTTTCGTTATTTTATTTGGTTTTTAGATTTTTGGTTTTTTAAATTTGATTTTGATAATTTGTATTATTCATGGTGCTGTAGCTAATAAAGTTTTATCGTTTTCTGTTTTCTTTTTTTTTTGTTATTTTTGTTGTCTAGTGTATAAAATTTCTTTTTGTGATTTTTTATTTTTTCTTAAATTTTTCATTTTGCATTTTTATTGTAGCGTGTTTCGAGCGTAAATTCTTATTAACTTTGGGTAGAAAATTTTGAAAGTGTGTGTGTGTTTTATTAAAGCTTTTTAAGCGATTTTCCCTATTGAGCTATTTTTTGTTTTCTGAAGAATGGTTTTACCGGAGTATTATATGATTTGATATTCAAATTATTTGGAAAAATCTTGCTTTCTTTTTATATTTGATTGAGTTTGAAATAATTTTTTTTTGTGTTTAATTTCATCGTCTTAATTTATTAATTTAATTATTTTTTTTAACAAAAAATAAATCCTTTTTATGCATAATTATGTAAAAAAGATGTACATAAATTAATGAAAATATGTAAATTATTTGTACTTTTATTTTTTGTTTTATTAGAAGTTAAATGGAAATTGGCAAACACAATCAACCATCGATGAAAGAGTAGGTTGGAATGAAATGAAGATATGAGAAATAATTCTAATAAACTTTAATTCTTTTCCCAATATTGGACAGATTATTAGAAGGAAATTTAGGATCTACAACTGCAATATGTATGCCACAGCAACAGAATGATTAACATTTACATTCTTTTTGTTTAAGATTTAGAAATCAATTTTTTAAAAACATTAAATTTTAGTTTTTAATTTTCAGCAAGTCACTTTTCATTCGACATGAATGTCCGTCCACCAATGCCTCGTCAAAGGAGGTAAAGTACAACAAATCCAAAAAACCAATCATCATCACTCTGCACAAATATATTATCAGTGGCCCAGCATGCACACAAAATGTTTGTTTACTGAAACTGGACTTCACTCATCAGTTAGGGGCGAAATCCACCAGAGTAGACTTCTGGACACAAAACTATTTTATCAGATGAAGCAGATTATTGTGTTGAACTTGAATTGTTTGTCAGAAATTTGTCCTAAGCAATGTAATGCGAGTTCTTAAAGTTAACAAAATCGAGAATATTAATAAAAATTTATTGCAAGTAAAGTTATTTAAAGGTACAGTCACATTAAGCAAATATTTTTGAATAAAACATAATCAATGTAAACAAATGTATACGAATTTTGCGAGAACTGCAGCAATTTGAAATGGTTTTTAAAAAGTCTCTTCTTTTACATCAAGTGAATGTTAGGATAAGTAAGAATTTATTCTTTTGACAAATATTCGCTTAATGTGACTTTAAGACGTAGTGAAAAAAAAATTCATAAAGTCCTTCAGTCAAAAGGATGTAAAACTGTTTCGAGATATTTAAAGACAAATTTGGTTTTCATGTGCTGTTGGCTTTGTTTACCTCAGCCAGGCGAAAATCTGATCGCTTAAGACCAGTTTTCCGGGAAAAAATTAAACAAAAAAGCGAAATCGAAGATTTACTAGAATTAAACCGTTCACCAACTGCCTCTTAATATAATCTATGCTACATGAAGGGTTTTTGACAGAGCACAGTAAAGAAGACGGAGTGCTTTATTATCGTCAAATCAAGGAATATAGATGAGATTGTAGTACGGTAAATCACTGCCAATTATTGACAATACTAGGCAATGGCAGAAAAAAGTTAAAAGAATTCTATGTATTGTGAGCTTAACCATAGGGTAGTCCAGAACTACATTTGCCTCTCTATTCCTTTTTGCTTATAATCTTCAAGCCATATGATACCTGTAATGGCTGTAAACAAACTTAAATTTTCATTGTTGCAGCCGTTGCTTGTTTTTATTTTTAATATAAGATACGTGAATTAAGGAATAGAATTGATAAGTGAATTAAAGAATATTATTTATTTATTTATTTATTTATTTATTTATTACAATACAATTACAAATTATATTCTCATTATATACGAGCGGAGTCACTTGACCGTATGCTAGGCGTAGTGTCACAGACCAGAGTCTCTGCTGGGAATCGAACCCACGACCCTCACATTAATAGTATAGCATACAACCAACTATACTACCAGGGCACCCAATTAAAGAAGATTTTTTAGATTTTTGAATCTACAGAAGTAACCATATTAAACGACATATTTTTTTTTTTGAGTTCAACATAATGTTTGAATTGAACTGGGACAACACCTAAGTGGTAAGTTGGAAAATTTTAATTTCTAGGCCACATAAACCCATTTATATCACTAATCTGAATAGTTTTATTTAAAGAAGTGAAAAGAAAATAACGATATCCAAGCCAATAAACTTTAAGTTGATTTTTAAAATTACAAAACAAAAGAGATTTTATTTAACAATTAAAAAACCATGAGTTGGGCCGCGCCAACTTACAATTTCATCGATTGAGTTGCGTTCGTTTAGACCAAAATCATTTTGTAAATTATATTAATAAATAGGATAATTGTAAAATGATTATAAATAATTATTCTAATAAAACTAAATTTATAATATCGTATATTTTGTTTAAGGTATCAAAATTAAATTGTTTTTTTTCCATTTCGTTTCTGCTTTTTTTTGTTTTTGTTTTCATTAATAATAATAGAAAAATAATATTCGATTAAATGATTGTAATACAATGTATTCGATTTTGTATGCGATTTGTTTTTTTGGTTATTTTATTTTGTTTCCTTCTGTCTTTGTGTAAATTTGTAGATTCATTTCTCACTTAATGTTAAATTAAATAAATAATAATTTTTAATTTTTCTTTTGCTTTTCATTTTTTTTTACATAATTTGTGTCCTAAAGTGTGGGTGGTTATGAGGAGGAGGAAACTAAAATGGATAGAAACAAAAAAAACTATAGTGCTTTCGGTTGTTGTGTGTTATTAAACTTTTATGATACTTACAACTAATTGCATATAATTCTAATACAATTTCTTTTTTGTAATCTTGTCTTGACTAACATTTAATTTTTTATTTGTTTTCGCTTTCTTTATGCTTTTGGAAAATCATTTCTTTTTTTTCTTTAATGCATAATTTTATTTATTTTTTTGTTGTTTTATGCTTTATTATTATTACGTAGAAACATAATACATTTATAATATTTATACTTCTCATACTTTTGTTTTTTTGTTTTTTTTTTGCTTGTTTGGAGGTTTTTATTTTCTCATTATAATTTAATAATAATAATAATAATATTTATAATGTTTTCTGTGTTTTTTAATACATATTTTTTTTTTAATTTAAATAATTAAGCAATAATCATTCATACAGTTTTACTTTTTCTTACTTTTTGTTTTCTCTTTTGAAATTGTTATAATACAAATATTTTTTTAATTTTTTAAATAAAATAAAAAGAATATAAACAAATAATAATTAAAATGATAATATCATTACTAACATTTATGCTTTGAGTGTATATTTTATTTATTTAAACATATTCAGACGTTTATAGGTAATGCACGTAACATTACTCTGCTCTATAATACTTGTATTCATGAGTATTGTAGCTGTATTTTTTTTTTTTTTTTTTTTGTTATACGGTGTTAGAAATAAACTCAGTTTTAAAATTTATGCTTTAAACATAATTCTGGTCTTATTTGTTTCTTTAATTCAAATTTAATATCGTATTTATTGAATTTTAATTCATTTTTTTCGTTTTGAATTTGAATTTCATTTGTAGACATAATAATTTACATAAAAATTCTTGTTTAAAGAGATTTTTTAATTCTTTTTTGTTTTTTTTTTATTTTTCATTTTAGATTTCCTGTTTGTGTTTTCTTCTAGTATTTTTATTTTTTATTTTTTAATAATTTTTCTTTTATTTATATATTGAGTTTTTTTATGTGTAAAAGATTTTATTTCTTTTTTTTTATTGTTGGTATATTTCCCATTCTTAAATTAATTTTGTTTTGTTTTTATCGTTAACTTATTATACGTTTAATATTTTCTCTAATAATTCTTTATTTTTTTTTTTTTGTTACGATTTCAAATCATATTATCCTCCATCATCCCTCTCTCTCTCTCTCACTCTCTCTCACTATTGTGTACTCTCAATAGTCGTTTAATGTTTAATGATGAGCCCATTTACTCGTTTAACTTATGCCATTCGGCAATTTGCCTTCGTGGTGAATTGCATACTTCATTCCAATGGTTAAGAGCTGTACCACTCGAATTGGGGCCACCCAATTCAAGTCGTCCGATTACCTGTTAAACAAAAAAAAAAGAAAATTTTATATTTCCCATATATTTACTCACACTAATAATTCATATTCTTTGTAATAGAAATATCAAATACGGGGTGTTTTTCTAATTAAAACAAACATTTTTATTTACAATTACAATTTAGAATTGATTTTTACATTGATTCACAGTTTTTAGGGTTAAATTAAAAAGAAAACTATTTCAGTTGAATTAAAAGTAAACTAGACCACATGACATATTTTTTTTAACGGACAAACCGTCTGATTAAACTCGTATTCCGTTGAAAATAATTACCTTTTCAGTTATATTTTAAAGGAAAAGTGGCCAAAAGGAAAGCGTTTAACACATAGTAAGCTGAGAGTAATATGGACAATTATGTACATATGTATGTATACAATTGTCGGAGTATACGTTCTCATAAACATAAAAATTCGTATTTGTTTAGACAATTGTGATTGGTTTATTGGATTGTAAACTGAACATATTATGTCATGATAATACGCAATTACTACGTCCATGAAATTTTCGCTGATTTTTTCACGGAGATGAAGTCGATGTAATCTGGTAAGGAGTGTGGTATCAAAAAATATTCTTCACTAACTTTTGCAGCAAGTTTCTGCAAAAATTCTGATCAAAACTGATCTCAAATCTGTGGTTCGGAGTAGACATGAAATAGTAGGACACGCCACTCATATATAAAATTAACGCACACAACATAAGTGGTGTGAGAAGCTAGGTTGTAATCCTAATTAAAGAGTTGTAATGACCAACGAAGTAAAAAAACGAAGTTATTCGCAAAAACCCTGTAGAAAAAATTACCCGGGTTAAATTGCATAATCTAAGTGACCAGTATACCATAGAATTTCTTGATTTAATTTGTTCTGGAAATCGTTGCTACAATCGATTGTTGCAGGTGTGGTGTGACATGTTTCACAGACTTGCTGAAATCATATTGTGTTCAGATTCATACCGTCGATTTAAGGCCACTAAAGTTCCATTATTATGTTCCTGTAACGAATGCCGCTCTCAGTCCCAATTTCGATTTAAACTTCGAAAATACAAGGTCTAATCACGTCGCTTAACTAAAAATCTGACCAGAGAGTTGCTCATTGTAGATGGATTTGTTTCTCCTGGGCTGCATGACAATTAAGAATTAAGAATTGAATAAGATATTCAGTTTCATTTTTTCTCTTTGCTCTTTACCCATTGAAAGAAATGTCGGCTCTTTCCATAGTCTGCTTGTTTAAACTCCTGAACAAGCTAGATTTAGTACGCATGAAGGTTGTTGTTCAGACCCACACAAATTGATTTTTTCTATTGTAACTCTCGTTTACAGAAGCAATTTTTTCAAGAGACGGACCGATATGTTGATACAGAGGAGTCTTCCTGTCTTTCATAGCCAACCTTGTTTCTTAGAACTTTTTGAAAACTCGTCATATATCTGACACATTAGGTGTACTGTTTTTACAATTACAACTCGTTGTCCTTTCGTAAAGTACTCCATTTTTAATATGTTAAATAAACATATGTATGTGGCAACTGCTAAAATTCTGAATTGCCACTCAGAGAGATTATATTCAATTTAAAAATTGCACTCTTGCTAGGATGCCCTCTATAGGTGCAGATTTTGGAATGACAAAATACGGTAAATGGAAATGAGTTTAAATCTTTCAAGTGTTGTGTTGTAATAAATGTAATCGAACTTAAAGAAGCAATAATTATCCAGCCAGAAATGGACTAAAAGCTTTCAACTTTAAATACTTGGAATAAGGCAAATTATGTTTTAAAGACGTGTCATAATGTGAGATTTCATTGGCACATTTCGGCTGAGTTAGAAGCGATTTATTCTGTTTCATCGAACCTTACTTGTAGAACAAAATTTTAGCCACTCCACCTAGTTTCTCTGTTCTGAATTTTCTTGCCGTGAAAAGTTTCTCTAAAATTTATCGTGCGGAATCGATTTTAAACTGTAGGATCCGCCACTCATGGATAAAAATTAACACACACAGCATGAGTGGTGTGAGATGTTAGGTCGTGGTCCTGACAAAAGTGTTGTAATGATCAATTAAGTAAGTATTCTACAGAAGATAGTTTGCGTGCAGTTGTGTCCTTGAATACCTGTAGATAAGAGTGTTTATTCCCCATTTAAAATAATCCCTGCAGACGTTCCCCGTCTCCCAGAAAGACCAGGGAAAATCAAACTGCGTCATCTCTTTGGAAAGAGCGTAGTTCTTCACCACTACACTCAATATAACTACAGAATATATTTTCTCCAGAAGACATTCTTTCTATACAATATCAGATCTAATGCTACCAGAGTTTGATTAGTTAGAAAAACTTTTGAATGTAAATCTACAGAAAATAAGCAAGAATTGGCGTCTGAGGCAACAGATTGCACCTCCATCTGTGAAACCTTAATGCTGACGAAATAAATTTATGGAATAATAACGAGATTATATCGCAAATTGGCTGCTATAGTATTAATCTCTAATGGCAGCTGTTCCATATTATTACAATCCAAGTGAAAATAATTTTTATCATAACGAATTCTCCTCAATGGAAGAATCATGATCCTCTGTCCGATTGTTTAGACAGCAATCGACTGAATCATGGCTTAACAGAGCTGCCTATTTAGCAACGATCTAATGCCATATATAAAGAACTGAATACCTAGAGTTCTTTGAGCAAAACTTATACAATAAATAGCCAAAAAAAACTTCTGGTAAAACCAAAAATACAAGTTAACATATTTCATTTGATAAATATGTCCACCCAACTTCATTTTAATATGGAACTACGTCCAAATCATCAAGAACAGCACTTTGAAATATTTACAAATAAATCATTGATTCGGTCCAACTTACCTCATTCTTGGTAACACGATCCCAGTCGAGCAACATCAATTCAAGTGACACTCCTTCCAATGTGGCACCAGTACCCTAAAACACAAACAATCGTTTGTACAATTTACTTGACATTAATTGCCTAACGAGTCACTTACCTCAGCTGCTGGTATATCGAAAGCAAAACTTTCGTTAAAAACTGGACTTAGTGTACGTTTCTTGACATGCGTTTTCTTCTTGGCAATACGCTGGCCATTGTATAGCAAATAGATCTTGACATAAGGATCAGCCAAGCCAGTCACATCCATACGAGGCAAATTACGAGCCTTCAACAGCACAACAGTCAAGCGTCCGGCAGCCGGTTGCCAGCACAATGAAATCAATAGTTCACCACGGCCTTGAGCGCGTATTTTTAAGCTGCGTGGCTGAATTTCCTTGCTAATCGACAAGGCTTCCTTGGAAATGTCACCAATTTCAATGGAGGATAGAGGGCAAACGACTTCACCAATAACATCATCACGTGAGTAGCGATCAAAGCTCAGTATGACAAAATGCAAAGACATGTTCTGTAAGTCGTTAATGTTTAAGCCATAGAAAGTGAAATCCTCATCGTAGACAGGGTTACGGGTATTGCGAACCACGCGAGTCTTAACCTTGTGCTGTTTATCTGGCAATAATTGCAATTTGACATAAGGATCTGTAGCCGATTGGGTGCGACCATTCATGCCGGCTGGTATCTCACTGGATTTGTTGCCATTAGACGAATTGCTGCCGCTATTGCCACCACCACTCTTGCAAGGTAGACCCCGACAACGTATGATTGAGACCATCAAAGCGTTACGCTCAGCCAAGTAACGTAATTTAAAGAATATTGAACCCAATTTGCCATACTGTTCCATATTCATTTCACTTACACTCATATTGCTAACCATAGAGTCCTGTATCACCGACACCTGATTGCTATTGGAACCTTTAGCGCCATTGCTATGCATGCCATTGCTGCCATTACTTCCGGTAGGGCTCTTGGCTTCCATGGGTGAAAGTTTATCATTGCCATTGTATTTGTTTAGCTTCGTTGACTTGGTCTCATCCTCTTCCATATACTTTACTGTCTGTGGTGAAATGGGCGATGTAGCGGTCTGTTCCTGCATTGGTTGCAATATGCCCAACTGTTTAGTGCCGGTAGGTGATGGTGATTTCTTCAAATAGTGGGGCGGTTGACCACTAGGCGAACGAACAGCTGTCGGACGACGTGTTGGTTGAAATGGAAATGTCGAATCATGTTGATTCTGTTTGCGATTACGTGCACGCATCTGACGGGCACATATGCAAGCAACTGCCCAGAGGGCACCTGCTGATATGAGACCCAAAATAGCTGGAAGTACTGAAAAGAAGAAGAATAATTCAAAATGAGTTTTGTTTTCATTACGAATAATAAAAGAATGAAATTAAAAATGTACTGAAGAAAATTTAGAACAGTTCGCCAGTGCAGATTTAAAAGGAAATACAATTTCCGACATTAATTATACTTTGATGAGTGGGTTATTATTAGTCATATACACCACCCCATGTGACAATTTTTAATGATACTATGCTGAGTTCAGGACTAGTCTTAACCATTCTACCTACAAGGTGGGCAAATGTGTTGTGAAACATTTTGTTACTATGACTTACGTCAGAAACGTTATCTTCTAGAGAAAAGGTTGCCATAGGAGAACAGTGAAGGAAACAATCGACTAATAGTGGCTAGCAGTGTTCAGTACGAGCCCATCCGGATGACACAATGCCGCTGAAATCAATTGCTCTTCACGTAAAACTTAGCAAACTTAATTGGAATATTCCTGTGGAGCCACAGTATGGTGAGGATCGCTAAAGACCCCATAATGGACTCTGATTATTATTTCATCATATTCCATAATAAATATATATTGGGTTATCCATTTAGTGGTTTCAAACCCTGACAAGGCTCTAACAGCTTACATTACCATTTGCGTATATGGACAAAAATATGTGAAACTTACAACAGAAGTGGTGAATATGGTCATCATAATCATCCTACTATTCATACATAGGATTGCTAAGATTATAACGAAATTAGAAAACATTGCAACATTATTGCTGAAGATATCGCTTCTGAAAGAACTTGTGACGGATGATCCAAATTTGTCGATTACAATTTCGAACAAAATTTTCCTAATTTCTCACTCGGTGCTTTCGTCAATAAGCAAAATTGGCTTGGGGAACCCATAATTAATTGTGAAATTGCATTGCAACCGTGACCGTCTGGTCTGATGGCCTGATTGAGGCCGTATTTTTTCGAAAATTTAAATGTCACTGAATTTCATACATAATGGCCAAGGCAACGTTTGAGCATTATGGTGAAACAAAACTTTCATCAAAATTAGAACTACGTGAGCATATTATTTCACTCTACTTTTTCAAAAGTACTTTTGCATAAAAGTACTTTGCATAACGTTTTGAAGGAATTAAAAAGAGCAGCCATATTATTTAGTTTGACGAGAAGACAAAACCATTCAAGAATTAATTTCGCAGCCAAATTTATTTCAGTGAAGTCACCATAGTCTGGTAGGTAGTGTGTGTTGACTTATTAGACGCATAGCCGTGGTTCAAAACCAAAATATAAAAAAAAAATTTCTTCGATGACTTTCTCTCAGCACTTTTTCGGCAAAAACTCTGATAGTAAGTAAATAAAAATGCTATCAATAGTTTCTCAAAAATCTATCATTCGGAGTCGAATTTAAACTGTAGGTCCCGCTACTCATTTATAAAATTAACACACACAACATAAGTGGTGTGGGAAGCTAGGGTGTAATGACTAGTAAATAACTTATTTCACATACACATGCACCGTCCAACATTTGAAAATTAAAAGGTTTTTGGAATAGGATCTCTAAGTGTCCTAAGATAACATTTATTCATCAGCCATACAAATTTCCATCATACGTACATAATTGGTCTTTACAAGCCTTCAGTTACGTTAATCCTTTCATGCCCGCTGTTGCCTATAGGCAACATTGTACATTTTTGTTCATAAATTCCGTAATTTTTAATTTTTTTAAAAGATTTTTTTTGCAAACAAGCTTGGTTAAAAACGTGTAAAACCAGACTCTGAATTTAATATCACTTCATATTTAGGCCATGACTAACAAACACATGTCCTTAAAAAACTTTTAGCTCTGGCCCAAAAAATTCGAGCATGAAAGGGTTAACGACCTAGCTTCTCACACCAATTATGTTGTGTGCGTTTCTTTAATACATGAGTATTAAACTTCCGAACGACAAATTTTTTTGAGAAACAATTTTTGTTTACTCCCAGAGTTTTTGCCAGAAATCTGCTGAGAGGAAGTCGCCGATGAAAAATTTTTTCATTCTTCGTTTTGCTGGAGATGTCTGGTCTGGTGTTTGAACCGTGACCTCACCATCAACTCATTTTTACTAAAATAGTTGTGCGATCTGCATGTATGAAATACTGACTAAAAAAGCAGAATACAGAAAAGCAGATGCTCGTGCTATCCTCTGTCCCATAGCAATCGTATGGTATCAGAATGTGTTTCAAAACCATCGAAAGCTAAGAGAAGTGGCTAATGTATTATAGCATTGCTGTATGCTATGTTAGTACTGGATACTGAATGGATGACTAAGTCGACAATTAACTCCAAACATAATGGAAAAAATTTTATTTTCTTCGCTGTAGGGATTACTCAGCAAATGAAAATTTTTAAATACGACCGCAAAAGTAAGGAAATTTGTTATGAAATTAACTATGGACAGACAGATATTGGAAAAAAAACTGGTCTAACGAAATATTATTGCAAGAATAACAAAAATTAACACAATTACAATATTCTAATGATTAAATTTTAATATGTTTTTCATTTAATTTTTTGTATTTTTTTTTTGTTTTGTGGCAAGGACCTTGAGACTTACACAATCCAGTTTTCTACTTCTTTTTATTAAAATTCGTCACATAATAAATGTTTTTGATTTAACAATATGGCAAGAGTTTCGCTTCAAAGACAGAAAGATGAATTGAAAAATCCATTTGTCATCAGCAACGCATTTGCAACACCCACAAACAAACAAAAAATAAATACATTGTCTGAAAGCATTGTCTTTATACGACAACAAAAAATAAAAGTCCTTCCCTTCGACGACTAACGTCCTTTTAAGACAATTAATTGTGCATACATAATAAAAAAAAATTACAATGAAGTGAATTTGAAAAAGATTTACCAAATCAAATGTAATATTTTGCTTTCATTATTTCTTTTAATTTTTTTCGTTTCGTTTTTTTTTTAGTTTTATTTTTACTTACTTGTTGTCATAGCGCTGATATCTGGGCTATATTCTTCGCCCATTTTTACAAATTTAAATTGGAGTTCTTCTATTTATTTATTTTATTTCGGAGTTTGTTGTTTAGTTTTTCTCTTTATTTTTTTTCTACGTTTTCGTTTCGAGTTTACAGTATTTTATGGAAATGCGTAGAAGAAAAAAAGTAGTTGAAGTAACGAACGTCTGTTTTCGTATCCTGCTCCTCTATAAAATACGTGCAAAATTTCAATCTTTTTTTGCTCCGTTTTTTTCGTATCGATAAACTTAAAATAAAATTAAATCGATATTATACCGTAAAGTATGCTACAGTTATTTTGCTCTCTCACTCTCACCAACTATAGTGGGGAGAGAGTATAATCACAAGTAACAAATGGTCTGTTACAGAACACACACTGAACGAAAAAAAAAAACCGAAACACACCACAATTGTTATTGCTGTTGCTGTTGCTTTTCACTCTCGCTCACACACACTTACTCTCTGCTCTGCGACTACGAGAGACGCAAATTCTGTGTAGATGTGTCAGCGTTGTACACTGTACAGCTAATGTAAAACAATAAATGACTTTGAAAGGATTTCTAAGGGAGTATGAGAGAGTGTTTTCTGTTGTTTTCTATTTTTCGCTCTCACTCTCTTTGTTTGCTTTTTTTTTATTCAAATAAAGGACCAAAATATTGTTGTAGTAATAAATTGTTTCTTTTATTGTTGTTGTTTTGCCTACAAATGACAAGTATGAATCATTCGTTTTGTGTTTTTTTCTGCTTTTCTCGTTTTCTTTCAAATATGGTCGTAATTTGTATTTTTTTCTCTTTCTATTGCAATATTTTGTTCCTTTGACTGTGCTTTTCCGTGTGACCGTGTGGTGGAAAAAAACAGGCTTTTGATGATTAATAAATTTTCACTTTGGTTTTTCTAGGTTTTTGTGTAATTTTCAAGTTCAATGTAATAAAACACAATTATTTTGTATGAGTTTTTTCAACTGTATCGTGTTTTTTTTTTGCAAATTTCTTAAGTGAAATTAAAAATATTCATGAATTTTTTGATTCAATTTTCGATGAAATTTTCTGTATTTTTAATATCGAACCTACTACACACAGTATTTTCCGTATTTTTCTAGTACAATTTTTTCCAATTTCTTTTTTCTTTCAACCAAAATACCTTTGGCTATTATTGTTTAATTTCCTTTTTATTTAAATTTTCATTCACATTTTCACAAAATCTTTATTTATTCTCAATTCTTTTAATGAAAAAGAACGAAATGTTTGATTAATGAAATGATTTTAATGGAAATTTTAGATTTTATTTTAAAACTATGCAAACGATATGCTGTTTTAGAGAAACTTGGTTTTCGTGTTCGCTCGTCTACGTTCCGTGGTTTACATTAAATGAAAATCTAAACTTTTGCTTTAACAGTGGCCGTTGTGAAAATCACCACACTTATAAGCCAAGTAAAAATCATTAAATTTAGTCATGCGCAGTCATTTCTATTAACGGTAATGCCAACTGTATGTCATCGAAAACGTTTCCATACAATTATGATTATTTTTTATTATTTGTAAATAAATTAACAAAGTGTTGGTTTCTGTTCAACTTTTTCAGTAAATTTTAAAGGCAATAGCTTTGCAATTATAATTTTCTATCAAAATTGCTCACAAAACTATAAAAGATTGTAATCAACTTTTAATTTTATAATTTTTTATCATCGAACAAATTTATATTTCCAATTCAAATTACCTCCTTAACAAAGTCCTTCCACTGTTTAACATATCCTTTGTAACTCTTAATATAGCACTTGTAGTTAGTTCTAAGTTTCAAATACTATCTATCTGTCCATAAAAATACACTTTTTCAGTATCATTTGCAATTTTTTTATTATTAAAAACTTATGAAAAAACACAAAAATAATTTTAATAAAACATAAAACAGACTTATTTTATCCATTAACACAAATAATTAGCGGTCATAGGATCCTGTGGTAGAATGTCACGATACTCTACTCCAGGGTAATCATCGGTTCCTATTGACATCCACTCGACATTTATTGAAGTTAAGCAGATACAGTTTTGGATTTCGCTGGATTTATGTAATGTTAGTTTGATTTCTCACCACTTCTTTATCAGTTGCAGGCTCGTCGTCCATATAGGAATTTTTGCATAAGAAATATGAAGAATTCTTCCAATATTAGCAAACATAATTGAAGTCCAGTAGAGGCAACATTAGAATTGTAATGAGCCTCGTTTAATATAAAAAGTTTATTATGTTAATGCACAATTTGTGGCATCATGATGACAAGTAGAATTACTTCCGAAGGTAATTATGATCCTGCTAAGAAAAGAGGTTAAGATTGAGAGAGAGAGAGAGAAAGAGAGCTCAAAGCCTCGAAGAATCCCCTGCACAAGGCATTCACCTTTTTTCTACCAAGATCTAAGCTGTTACATATAGTTCCTATTTCCTTCTTATATCCTACAATTGCCCGGCTGGGTTCCATGTGTGATCCTCATCAACTAAATAATCTCGCGAAACCCTATAAGGAACCCTGTCATCAATCTCACACTAAACATATTAACCTTCAATAGCAAGCCACCTCTACCTTTATCTTTACCTGATCCCGATCTATCTTCATAGCGCCTACGCTCCTTCTCTGTAATCAAGGATCTCAGCCATGAAAGTAAACCATCCACTTTGTTCCCAGGTATACCACAGAGCCTCGGAACTCGACAAAGATATGTCCAACCTGATCTAAAAGATCTTATGGAGTCCTTATGACCATGAAATAGTCGCAACTTACAAACGAAAATAAGTATGAATGCGCTTTCGAAGAAACGGAACCGGCTATGGCCTGTAAAGACTTCAAAAAATAAAAAACTTGCCACAGTTGTCGTCTAATCTATAGTGGAGTTCCAAATCAAGCAAGCCCCAGAACCAGTACTCCCATACAGTTTTGATATATCCGTGAAGATGGATTTACTATTTCGCGTTGGGAGTTTACACCGTCCCTGTCAGGAGAATCCTCAACTCAGATAGAGGAAACGTTGCCCTGAAAGCTACATACATAGTCTTTGGTTCCATGTGGAATGTAAAACAACTATTCAGGAAAATTGCTCAGAATACCAATGCGACTGTTTGGTAGCCCAATTCCCTCAAGCATATGTCACAACAGGGCACAACATCGCTTGACATATAGGCAAGCAAGGGCAAGCAAAAATTGTTTGACAACTTTTCCTCAACCGGTGATACACAAAAAATCAAATCGCTGAACCCTAATTAAAATCCCACGCAACAAGGCATTCCATCATAAGCCATTCATACGTAAATGACGGGCACCGTGTAGATCCAAGGAATGTTATATGCCAATCGGGAATCTTCATTTCAGCTTGCAGTGCATTCTATCTAACTGAAGAACATACACGTAAAGAAAACAAGTCTATGCCCACACTGTCCTTGTTTGTGTACCGTTCGTGTTGCCTTAAATCGGGGATTACCAAAAATTTTTTGGTTGTGTATTAGTGAGAGAAAATAATTTGAGAGTTTACTGTCATAGAAAAGTGTTAGTAATATACCAGTATTTTGATTTTCATTTCATCAACACATAATTAGGGAATGTTTCTTAGATATTTGCTGGGATCTAATTTTGGTTCATAAATTTCCTCTCTTGTTAATAAAATCAACCTTATAATTTTTCCAAAATATTACTTTCTGTTTATAAAAGAATTGCTCTCTTTCCATATCGTCTAAATTACTTACTTACTTGACTATTATTAAAACAGCAAAATGTATTTAAAAACATATAATAGTTTAAATTAAAAAAAAGGATTTTATAACATAAAATATTTTTTGAGTCTAAACCTAAAAAATAGCATAAATGTGCTTGTGGCAGTCTGATCGACAACTAAATAAAAAAGCCATAAGCAATATGTGTGAATCAGAGTTGAATAATTATAAAATTTAATTTTTATTTATTTTTTAAGTGTGGTGAATTTTGTTGTTGTGGTGAGTTTCCAGTGTGGTGAATTTTTACAAAATGTGGTGAATTTATCCGGTGTGGTGAATAAAATCGAAACTCACCAAAGTGCCGTTATTCGAAATGGTACTGTATTACCATAAATCAATATAATGTATATCGCGATTTGGACGGTGAGTGTCTAGAATAAGTAATTTTCATCTCTGTTAGTGGAGGCATTCACCGACATCTATGGCTACCATATGCACTACATTACCATCGGTGTGGTTTGGGTTTGGGTTAAGGATAATTAATCTCGATAAGTGGAACACACTGAATAAAAGGAAGTACACACTCAACAATGCTGCCATTGTGTCATTCTAATTAAAATTAGAAAACGGCATACAAATAACTAAATTTAAAATATTTTCTAAATGAATTTTTGAATATTTTATCCAAAGTGCTTGCAAAAAAGGTACAAATTGGAAATTCTTTGTCGAAATATTTATAATTGTTTGTGCTTTTTCGGTTTTGTCTATCAACAAAAATTATTAAACAAAAGTATGAATTCATAAATTTGGTTGGTTGTTTTCCTCTTTGGTGGTTTATTTTTCAGAAGTTGGTTATAGATTTTTAGTTTCCTGGCAACCAACATTGGATACAATGTTAAGGCATCAGCGTTGAAAAATTCAGTACCAATTCCATTTCAAAACTACATTTTCTGTACGGTTTTATTATTACAGATTTTATGGTTTGCGCTTTTCAACTATCAATGGGGGCTAGCAACAGTTCAAAATAATGCTAAAGGTCTTTTGCCCCGGTTAGCCCAACGTACATGCAACGTATGTATGTTCGTTTTTCCTTTACTTTCAGTCGGATTACGGCCTAGCTTCCCACACCACTCATGTTGTGTGTGCTAATTTAACACATTAGTGGCGGGACAGACTCTTGAGAAACTTTTCATCTCAATTTTATTTACTCTCAGAGTTTTTGCCAGAAATCTGCTGAGGAAGTCGTCATATTTCGTTTTGATGTCTGACCTGGGGTTTGAACATTGGCCTAGCGTCTAATAAGCCAACACACTACCTAATAGACTACGGCGACTTGTCGTTCGTTTTTAGAATACGAACAGCCATGAGAACGGTTGCCGAAAATGAACGTACATTTCGTTACGTTCCGTCGATATTTGACTAAACGGGAGAGACTTTTACGTTTCGAATCAACTGTTTTTGTTTTGTATATGAGGAAAACATTGTATAAGTCGTTAGTTTTTCTATTCCATTCCTTAAGTGTATTAAGTATAAATAAATATTTTTTTTTTCTAAAAGTACCATTTAATGCAAAAAGGTACTCTTTCGGTTATAGTTCAGTACTATTTTAAAATTTCAATTTTTCAACACTGGTGTGAATTCTCTCTCTGCACAATTGTGCTATGAAATGGTCACCACTGCCTTAAATCATTTTTCACATCGTGTATAAGTTTTTTTAACCACAAGAAATGGCGATTAAAAAACCTCCACAAATTTTAACTCTACAGAAATCAGGTTAGCAAAGTCACAAATCATGTTTAATAAATTCCGTAAACTTACACTTTCGCAAATGTATGGGTAAATTAAGTCAACAGAAATCTCTAAAACGGAAGCTTTCCGCTCCCGCTCTTATTTTGAAGGCCTTTAAAGCTAAAGCTTTGAGTGGCATTTTATTTACAAACAATAACTACAGCACGTGAGTCAATAGATGCTAGCTAGACCAGGCCAAAATGCAAACATAATGTGTAGCGGTAAATTTGCTGTTTTTTTAAACTCTTGACGAGTTCTTCTTCGTGTTGAAAATTTATGGAATACGAAACGGCGACACACATTTTGTGCAGTTTTTCCTTTTTTTCTTCGTTTTCTTTTCGATTAGTTTTACTCAATTAAGAAAAATAGAAAAACAACAACAACAAACATTTTAAAAACAAAGAGTAAATTTACGTTAAACGTTGCTAGTACTACTACTACCACCACTACTAATACTATTTTCTATTATTGTTGTTGTTTTAGTTGATGGATTTTCTTGAATCAAATGTTTTGGGGGAAAAAAGAATTTAAAACTTAAGAGCAAACGGTGCTAGCAATTAGTCGTGTACGGAACGCGCTTAAGCGAACATTTAAAGAATAAAATCGAATCGATTTTATTTTTAAATTCCGAATAATTTTTTTTTTAATATTTGAATTATATTTTAGCTTAACTGTGTAAAATAAAAAGTGATTTGGGAATTTAAAAAAAAATAATGAAAAAAAGTTAAACGGAATTATATGAGAGAGTTTAAGTGCGTGTGTTACATAAAACAGAAATTTTTAAGCCAAAGAATTGTTTGGAAATTTAAAATTTGTTTTTTTTATAAAATTTTGTAAGTTTTTTTTAATAATTTTATTAGATGTTGGTTTTTCTATTGTTTAGTTTGAATATTGTTATCTGAATTAAATGGGCGCAAATGTCCAATTGTCTGTATTAAAAATTGCTGCACGACTTTTTGTTGCATGTCGTATGCCCTACACTAGGCCATAATGTAATGTTTAAGCTAATGTGGCGCACATTTCTGATCCTGGGCAATAATTATTGGTGTCGTGTCTCAAAAAGTACAATTATTGGTTTATTTTTATTATAAATTTTAAAACTAAAAAATTAAAAATCTTGCAATATTTGTAAGACGTGTGTATAATTTGTGTAACGAATTATTTGAAAAAAGTATATTTGTGATGCAAAACAAATCTAAAAACGAAAAACTCATTCAATAATATTTACTCAAGGAAACTTGGTCTAAGTGATGCCTCTTCCTTTGGGGAGTTCCGCCAGTTAACAAATCTAAAAATGATTATCGCATTCAATGATATTTATTCAAGGAAACTTGCATTAATTTTTTCAAGCAGAGTTAAAAATAAAAATAAAAAAATTTATCACAATGGGCCCAAATGTTGGCCTAAGTGATGCCTCTTCCTTGGTGGAGTTCCGCCAGTTAACCTAATCGTATCTTTTTTTTTAATACTTAAAAATGCAATATATTTTCCGAAATGTTGAGAACGTAAAGTGTTTAAAGAAATTATCCTCACTGTAGGCGAATCAAATCTCAATCTTAAAATCTCTCCTTCAGCAGTAGCTACCACAACATTTACAATCAATAATAGCTGCTTAATGGGTCTGTTAAGGTTATCAAACGAACTTCAGTTACGTTGCCAGCTGACAACCAAACATTTGTGGAACATATTTTTAGAAAGTAAAATATTTAATGCTGATTAGCAGTTGTCACTTGGAATACCATTTTTGGCAATTAACACACACTATTTGAGAACTTTAATGTCAAACTATTAGATGCGTGTTGAAGTTTGTCACATTTAAGCATTGAGAATGAAGGTCTTTGTCAGAAGAGCCTATCGCAAACAGCTGTGTGGCTATTCTTTGATCTCAAGCATGTATGTATCTCTAGTGGAAAAACATTATTTAGCTAATGGAGCAAAAAATAATCGTAATTTATACAAACTGGCCTATCGTAGCAGTGAAGTGTTAATTTTATTAACTTCAAAAGAACTATTTTCTCATTAAACTTCAGTTTTTTTTGTCAAAAAAATTTTACTTTCTAAATTCAATGGAGAGTAGTTTATTTAAATATTTTTAATCCTCAAAAACATGAAATATTAAATGTTCAATACAGACTCTTAATTTCTTGTTCAATTGATACCAACACTACACATGCAGCGTTTGTGTTGGAACATTTTAAAATCGATTAAATGAAAAAGAATGAAAAAAGGGATGCTCCCGACTTTTAAAATCGAATTTGTTCACATAACAACTGAAAATACTACAAATATTATTTATGACTTGCATTGTGAGATTTACCGCCCAATATACAAAGATAGAGCTCAGTCCTGGACGCTTGCTGCTGAATTTAATTTGAAGTCGTATCAAAAGATGCTTTCTAGATAACAACTCGTAATGAGCGATTCATAAAAAATGTCAATATAAATCGAGGTATGAGTATGATGACACCAAAGTATTAAAAACAAATATTCCAATACCTTGGAAATGTCTACAACCGCAATCTTATTCTCAGCAAGCCAGCAGATGAACTTATTTCAAGAAGTCATCGGCGTGTCCTACGCAAATCTGATGCTCATCACTTTGTTAAAATCTGGACATTTTGTAAAATCATGCAACATATTTTTATTGAAAGTTAGTTTCTGCATTGGCAAGCCAAATATTTCTTCAGGCTTATGAAGCACTAAAAATATTATCTAACTCAGTGTCAAAGAGTGTCTTATTTTACATCAAAGAAGTAATCGTAATGCCTACATAAATTGATAATTATCTGTTCTCTTACTTTAAAATACGTTTTGCATAAGAAGTGCTTTGACTTTTTCACTAAAAATAATGATTTTAAGAGTGGAAAGAATTAAAATAAATTTCGGCAGAGCCAATGTTTACTTATAAATTAGTATTAATTTTATCACTGATAAAATATACTTATTTTTTTAATTAAAAGTAAATAAAAATAAAATTGTTTTTCACATCCTACACCGCAAACTCATACGATTGCCTTCAAACTATTTTAGTATTCACATTAATTTTTTCTTTTATTTTTTTTCTTTTTGATGAGCAGTATTTAAACAATTAACACGATCGTATATACGATAATTCTAGGAGAAGAAAAAACCAAATTATACTTTTTAAAAATTATGCAATTAGACAGGTTTTTAATGGTCATAACAGTGCATTATGGCCTCAAATTTCTATAATTATAATAGAGTGTCAATTGGAGTCTGCCATTAGTTTTGTAATTGTTGCCAAATCAATGTGCAGTACCATGGACTTTTGAGATTAACATATTGACTTCGTTTTTAGCATTGGTTTATTGCCTTTTTGTCTTTTTGTCTTGGCGGATTTTCATTCTAAAATTTGTTTAAGTTTCAAATCGTGATATGTTTTTATTTCATTTTTTTCTGTATTTCGTTTGATTTCAATTTTAATTTTTTGCTATTTTTTGAAATACAGGTTTTATGGTCAAATAAGCCTTCACCCAAGTCGAATATAAATAAACAAACGGACTCAAAGCATGTTTTCGATATTTTGACAAAAATTAACAGCAACAACAACAACGACAACAATAGTAATAAACAAGTATTTAAAACATTATGTGTTGCACTGAAACTGAAAGAAAAAAGAACACACACGAGAACACAGTTACACTTGCATAAGCTTACGTACATACATAAATGTTCATAAAATACAAAAGACTTAAGACACAAGCGCATGCAAAATTTTGTTGATTATAGAGAATCAAAACAGAACTATATCAAGTATTTTTATTTTTTCGTATTGCATTTGAGTTTCGTTTTCTTATTTTTTTTTTGTATTTTTTTTTATGCCTAAAAACTGTTATTGAGCAAAATGCTCTCAACTGTTGCTTCTAGACAATATTTTATTTTCAGCGCGGGGTTCTTGATTTTTTCTTGATTTTTTTTTTCTATAAAAAATCTTCAAATTCATAGCAAGTGATGTTAAATTAGACTTAATGATGTTATTTAAGTTGTGCTGTTTCTTCTTGTTGTTGTTGTTTTTATTTCTTTTTTGCAGTTGTTTTTGTTATTGTTCTTGCATTTTTAATAGAATTCACACAAAATTGGAGCAACTTGAAAGCGGTTCTTATTGAATTCTTTTTTTTTCTCATATTTTTTTGCGTGAATCTTAAATCCGCTGCTGAAGAAAAAAAATATTCACATTAAATAACGGGTTCTTGCAAGCAAGTGCATAAAAAATCTTTCTTCCAGCATTGTTGATAATGACGTTTGGGTTTCATAATAAAATTACTGAAATTATAGGCTATAAAGCCACTTGCAAATTACTTACCAATAAAAATAAGAAAAAAAGGATTTAAAATATAACATAATAATGTGTTTTATTATGGATCGTTAATAAAAGACTTTTACTTTTTGTTCGAATTGTTTTATGCTGTAACGTATAGGTATAGGATCTTACCAATCCAAGTTTGAAATTCAAATGCTAATTAAACATTTGTTAATATATGCACTGCGGGGAATCTATATTTTCTAAATGAATGAATGACATTTCGCTATAACAGTGACTGTATTTTGGCTCTTTCATCGTGATTTGGTTTGTTTCTGACTTCAATTAATAAATTGTACTCTTGAGACAATTAATTGTACGGTCAAAGAGGCAATTCAAATGGTTCAAGAAATTCTCCTTGTAAAGAATTTCATAAATTCATTGCTGTATAAGCTGTACAGATATATATGATATATGTTATATGTATATCGTTCTTAAAACTACAATAACAATAATCATTTGAAGTTAAACATGAAGCCGCCGTTGTCTAGTAGGTAGTGTGTTAGCTTATTAGACGAAAAGCCAGGGTTCGAGCCCCAGGCCAGACATCAAAACAAAATACAAAAAATATTTCTTCGGCGACTTCCTCTCAGCAGATTTCTGGCAAAAACTCTGAGAGTAAATAAAAATTGCCATGAAAAGTTTCTCAAATATCTGTCGTTTGGAGTCGACTTTAAATTATAGGTCCCGCCACTCATGTATAAAATTAACACACACAACATAAGTGGTGTGAGAAACTAGGTCGTAATCCTGACTGAAGGGTTGTAATGAACAATTATGTATGTATGTATGTATGTTAAACACGAAGGCCTTATTTTCTATTGAGCAAGTGGCATACAAATGCACTTTTATTTAGATTTCCTATTTTAGGTCCTCCAGGCCAGCTTTTAAGTTAAGATGTGCATCAGGAATCAGCATCAAATGCTGATAAAAAGTCATGCTCAAAGCAAATTAATCTTTTACATAAAACTGATCGATTGTATGATATTCACCACTGTGATGACTTATGATTCTGTTGCCAATGATTTCAATGAAGTACAGTAGAATGAATATTCAATAATTTCCATCAGATTTCTTTCTATTTTAGCTACGTCACGACCAAGAAAAGAAACTGAAAAGTACAATTATTTGATCGAAACTAAATGAACGAATAGGTCTCATTTGGTATCTTATCGGAAAGTATTCGATATTTTTCTGTAATTTTTTGGAGAGAACTAGAAGGCACAGATTCTTATGCAGAATTATAAGAAAATACTCATTCGAAAAAGTCCACAAGAGTCTAACTTTCTGCTACTTAGTCATTATAAATACTTACTTATTTACTTAATTAAACAACCCTTAAGTCAGGATTACAACCTAGTACAGTACAACCTAGTCATGTTGCGTGTGTTAACTTTATGCCTGAGTGTAAGGACGTGCAATTTAAAGTTGACTCCGAACCACAGATATTTATTGAGAATCTTTTAATGGCAACTTAATTTACTCATTGAGTTTTTGCCAGAAAACAGTTGAGAGGAAATCCCGGAAAGAAATTTTTTTCATATTTTACGAGAATTTTTAATTCGGGTTTGAACCATGGGTTCGCGTATAATAAGCCAACAGACAGCCTCCGAAGCTGGGGGCAGTCAAATCTGTTGATAATGATATTGGAAATTTAATTATTCAAATCCGGTCTGAGAATAGCAATGTTTGCCTTGCCTTCTTGTAAAAAATAGTACGACTGACTTGATACGATAAAATATTTTTGTCCAAATCGCTTTGAGGAATGCATTAAAACGATGATTTGATAAATAATTCTCTTCATAAGAAAAAAAAGTCGCCTCACCTACGGCTTCTGAACATCAACCATCATCTGTAAAATGGTTCATATCTTATCTAACAGATGTTTTTTACTACACCTTGTTATCGAAATGTTTTTACCAAACAATTTCAATGTTTTCTAACATTCTGCTGCCTGTTAAAATTTATGGAATATAAAAAAATAAAAATATTCCAGAGTGAAAGGCTGTCTTAGGTTTAAAGGCAAAATTATTTCAAGCAAATCAACTGCACCATGCAGTAAAGAATAATAAATTTAAAGCTGTTTACGTTTCAAATATTCTTGCCTTTCTTTAAAATAATCCATGGAAAATTGTAAAACATTTTAACATGTTTAGTTATGGTATTTGCGTTATTGTTGCATTCATTTTGTTGTTCTGTTTCTTTAATTATTTTATTCTTTTTTTTGTTTTATGACTTTGCTTTTAAAGTTCAAATATTTTATTGTTTTTTTTTTCTTTTTGTTTTTGTTGTTCCGTTTTTGCAAATATATTTTTTTTATTATTCTTTTGCAAAGAAAGAAGTTTTTATCTGTTATCCGTTTATTGCTATTTTTATCCATTTGCCACGGTTATTAAATCGGATTCGACATTTATTCTCTCAGATACTTTTTTTCCTTTATTTGCTTAACAATCTCTGTAGCTGTTGTTATTTTTAATGTTTTTTCTTTTTTCTTTTTTCTTTAATCTTAATGTCAATGGAATAAGAAACAATGTTACTTTATTTCATATCTTTAGAAATGATGTTGATTTCAAGTTTCATTGAATGCTTGAATGGTTAGCACTCTCATGCAAAGCTAAATTACGTGACCTAGACCCATATTAAAACAATAAGATGTTCTCGTAGTTGCCATATAACGTTTTAGCAGTGACTGTTCTTCTTCGTTTTGGCTTTGCATTGAATGTTTAGAACAAAAGTCTTGAGACACATACGCACATATGTAGAAGCCAGTTAATCATGATTAGCAAATTTCAAAAAATAAAAATTTAATGAATTTTATTTAGAATTTCGTATTTCGTATGCTCAACACAACAAATTCATTGCCATAGAACTGGTCCAATAAAAAATATCCAAACTTTTATTAGACATAAAAAGTCATACGTTGAATGAACTTTTTTTTTTTGAAATTAATTTGAAATGACTGAGCATTCTAAACAAATAAGTCCATTTGATATTTAATGATACTAAGTTCTATTATCGCTATACATACATACATACATACTAAAATAGAACGAGTTTTATTTGAACATGACTGAGATACAGTGTGAATTTCTTTTGAATAAGATTCTTTGTTGTTTTTTAATCATTTGATTCAGAGCGAAAGTAAGGAAGTTATTATGGGTCAAACCTGATTCAAAGTTTAATTAGTTTCTCGTGTACCACTAATAAGCTGCATAAATTATAAATACAATAATTTGGGCACCTTCTTTCACCTCCGCTCTCAGCTCGTTAACCATTTTATTAAGCATTGCATTATCGAATGGACATTTCTTCGGAGACCTCAAAAGAGCCTGGATCTAATTTTTGGATATTTGACCAGTTTCATGCCGGTTACTCTCATTTCCTATTCTTTAAGTCAGCTCGTACAGCATTCTACAATTCGCCGCCGCATATGGCTACCGATTTTACACAACTCTTGCATATTCTGCCTTTGTGCGTTTTTTTATATATGTGTGGTCAGCTGCCCTTACGTTGTTAAATTGGCGAGTATGTAACACATTCTCTATTGTTTTTCTTTTTGACGCTACGTTATATACTTGACTTGCATATCGCCAAATCTTTGAACAGACAATTTAACTCGTACATACTATACCCCCTACATACATCATCGTGTCGACTGTCAAACCTGCATGTTATGCTTCTGAGTTCAGATGTAAATCTCTTAATAACTTCATCTACAGCTACGTTGATAGATGTTAGGATAGAGAACAGACGTGTACCGCGCCAACTTTGATATTTATTGGTTGTTTGATGATCCAATCGTGAAAAATTACACTTTGCATCTTATAGCATTTCAAATTTCCCGACGATTAAAGATATGTATCACGAAGTCTTTAAAGACAGCATTTCCACTTTGCTGATTGCGAAATGATTGTCTTGATACTGTTTATATGGTTAATGCATCATTTACATACAAACATACATACATGATTGGCCATTACAACCCTTCAGCCAAGATTACGACCTAGTTTCTCACACCACCCATATTGTCTGTGTTAATTTTACACATGAGTGGCGGGATCTACAGATTAAAGTCGACTCCGAAAGACAAAATTTTGAGAAACTTTTTGCCAGAAATCTGCTGAGGGGAAGTCGCCGGAGAAATGTTATTTCATATTTCATTTTGTTCGAGATGTCTGACCTGGGGTTTGAACCGTGGCCTTGCGGTCTAATAAGCCAACACACTACCTACTAGACTACGGCAACTCATTTATTCGGCTTAAATCATTGCGAATATCATGCGGCAATTCATTTACCCGTATGTTGGCATTATTTTCCAGAATTTCAACCGGATTTCAGAAACGACTACCAGATTGTTGTCTTCCAGCGTTGAAATTGTCATTGACTTGTCTCTGTTACGCGAAATTTACCGTATATCCACAAGAATACTCTAGGAGAGGTTATACCATATGGCTTGAAATGTCATTGAGTCATATTTATTCGAAAATGAACTTGATGTCAACTGACCACCAATATTATGTGATTTAATGTCGTTATATTTTTTTTTTTTTTTTTGTGAGGTGTTACGTTAAAGAACGTGTTTACTCGGATAATCTCCTAACGTTGGTGCATTTGGAAACCAACATTCGTCGAGACAATCCCCGACATGTGCGAAAAGATGATTGAAAGCTACCTCAAAATAATCGACTGCTGCCACCAATTCTAAGGCTATTTAAAATACACCCAAGTATTTGGAACTGACATTGGAAGTCTTAGAGTAATTGGAAAGTTTGTGTTCCATTTGACTCATTCCACTCAAAATGTGGTTTTTTGTGCGCTCAGAATGAAGATACGAGCCTTATGGTTTATTGCTGCCGAAGTGCTATTCCAAAAGCCCAGGTCAGGCATCTCCAACTAAACGAAATATGAACAAATATTTCATTGGCGACTTCCTCTCAGCAGATTTCTGGCAAGAACTCTGAGAGTAAATAAAATTGCCATGAAAAGTTTTTCAAAAATCTGTCGTTCGGAGTCGAGTTTAAACTGTAGGTCTCGCTACTCATGTGTAAAAATTAACGCACACAACAACAAGCGGTGTGAAAAACTAGGTTGTAATCCTGACTAATAGGTTGTAATGACCAATTAAAAATGTACGTGCTATTCCAAAACGTGAGATTAATTAATGTTTCATCAATCTCGCCTCTAAAAAGAATCATGGTATCTCGCACCATATGATAAGTTACCTTATGTTCTTAAAACGAAATTTCAACCAAGTCCAATTCATTAAGATTTTTTTTAATTTTATAATATTATTCAATGATCCATCCGCTCACAAACCATACCAAATAATGCTCTTTCAGGGTGCATTATTAGCTCTTGGTTGGCAGTAGCTCTAACTGTTGAGTAACCATTTAGCCATCGTTAAAGAAAACTCTTCTATTTTTCAAAGTCTAACTCAATCACCAAACAGTAACTGGAGGCGAATTGAAAGATTTTTCTGCATATTGGTGTGGATTTCAAGTTTTTTTTTATCTATTTTCGTTCTCATTCAGACAAAAACTACATTTGACCGCTTAATCTTCAATATAATTTCACTTATTGGATCAACTTATCCTTTTAAAGTCTTGTTGCTTAATTTTTACAATTCATTTTCACCTTATTGTGCTTATCAAAGAGTGATTTGATCTGTCTCAGTATCTGCCTCCAGTCTCTGTGTACAGTTTTGCTTTCGCAGGGAAATTATTTTACTAGAGTATTTCAATGGTTTTTAAAGAAAAACGAAAAATAATTCGATAGAAATATACAATTTCAAGACGTTAAATATTAAAGTAATACTATGTTCAGGCATGAATTTTAATTGAGTCAATATTCGTTTAATGGACAAAATTATTTTAAGTGTTCAGGCATACGCAAATCAGCTTATTAAATAATCATTGGACAGCTGGAAAACAACAAAATTTTTTTTTATTTTTTTTTATAACAATTCATAAATTTAACACTAAACCTACCGTGAGGGAAAAAATTACTCATTTAAGATTTTTCTATCAGAATTTCTTGAATATTTATAACATTATAACACAGCTATTTGCCTTTACAACTTCTATTAAAAAATACATCGTATATATTTTTGAAGATTTACTCGTACCTTGTATTCTTTTTTACTGAGGAATGTATGTAATCTGTCCTAACTACTGTGGGAAGTTATTTGATCTGAGCATAGGTTCTGTATGTTGATTTGCATATTTTGTGATATAAAACCACTGTTTTGGACATTTTTGACATTGCCTGGTATGATTCAATATATTGAAGTATATTGTTTGTTTTCTGGCAGATGGGTATTCAGTCAACTCCAAGCAAGCATTACGGTAAAAATTTCTAGTGCTATTTTGTCAATAAAAATTCTTATTTCATTGTTCTGTTGTAGTCCTTATCGCCAAAATTTCGAAACATTCAAAATATTTTAAATCATTAGAAAATTTAAATAATATATAGTATAGTAGAAAGAGATTGGAATAGAAATCGAAATACAAGAAGTATCGGTAGATTTAGTGTTAATATAAATAAACTTACCCTCCACCTCACTCGGCATTTTTATTTTTATTTTTAAATATCAACAAAATTTGTTCGGTTAATTGTAATACATATGCTCACTGAACATACTTATGACAGTGCTACAGTTTAAGTTTTACTCAATATTATAACAATTTGCGTATTTATTGCGCAATTATTAATTGAAACTTTATATGAAATATTGAACTCAATAATAGCGTTTATTGCGATTTACGTAATAAAAGTTCATATCGGAACACTGTATAAGGCCCTATAAATTTGTTCAGCAAACGCATTCTGAGGAAAACAAAAGCACTCAATCAATTGCCAATAACGCCGAAAGAATGAAACAAACAAAAAAAATACCATATTTTCGCAAGTAGACCACTTTGAGCGTAGAATGTTTGTTGGCAAATTTAAGGCCTCAGGGTATTTTTTTTTTTTGTTTTCTGTTGATTAAATAAACTCGATAAGAATTAGAGTTCAAAAAACTTTATTGTCATTGTGAATCGATTGAATTTATTAAAATGACCAGTTTTGCCAGTCGTTATAAATCACAAGTCAGGTCAGTCAAAAAAACGAAAAAATAAAAACACAAAATCATGTTGTTACAGTTTCTCCCTCTATAATCCACAGGCATCTATCATTCGGGCATATGCAGATTGCTTCGATCAATTTAATGGCCAAAAAAGAGTTTGTATTTTAAATGGAACACGATAATAAATACATTAGTTATGCTCTTAAAATATTATTCACATGAATTTTATGTTAAAGAAAAAAAATTGGAAACAGCCTTTGGCCATCCAGTCAAGTCTGTTTTTTTTTTTTTATTGATTTACTGCCAAATTCGGAAGAAAGTTGCCGAACTTTCTTTTAATAAATTTTCGATTTTGAATGTTCGACGTTATAAAATATGTTTTTTATTTGTCTGTGGTTAATTAAGAAGGCGAAATAAATTTGCATTTCATTTGAAAGATGTTTGAATATTCATTTTAATTTTGGTTTTTTATGTTCTTTTAATTCACTTGAAATTGGGGTCTTTTTTAAATTCCCACAGTTTATTTTAATTAGTTTTCAATTTAAAATGTTTTTAAATCTTTTAAACTTATTTCTTATTGTTGTTGTTGTTGTTGCGTTTTTTTTTTCGTTTAACAACATTTTGGAGTTTTTTTTTTGTTTCTGGTACATAAATGAATTCATTGTTATTTTATTCCATGAAGTTGTTGTTGTTGTTGTTGTTGTTTTTTTTATTGAATATAATTTTATTTACTTTTCATGTCGTTATTAATTACGTTACACTTTATTAAGACTGATGGCAATAGAAATCCAAAGAAAAATTAAAGTTTAACACGGTCAGCGTAACAAACCAGTGTTTCAAAGTGTTATAAAGGAATGGAATCTTGTTTGAAAATGTCTGACCATATATGTTACTAGAGATGAGCGATATTTTCAAAACTGTGATTTAATCACGGTGATTGATAATTCTCTGGTAACTACAGTGATTGAAATTGTCAAATAACAGTTACTAATAATGTCGTTCTTTCAAAATTGTTACATACTCAAATTTATTTCATTTTATTTTGGGCGAGGCAGAATTACTATTAGATAATGCTGATTATTTACTTTTGTCTTTTATACATGAACTTTCTGTGAAACTTAATTGTCAAACTTCATATAAAAAAAATTACATTAAAACTAATAACATTGATGACACCACTTTTTTTTTGTTTAGTAGTCTTTTCGTAGTATGTATCTAGTTGTCTCTTTCTTACGACTTAATAAAATACGTTATTGTCATTATTGTTTTCTTTTGGAATACTGTGATCACAATCACTGTTTTAAAGAACAGTGATTAACAAATCACATTCACTGAGAACAACGTTCTTCAAAAATCACTGGATCGCTCATCTCTATATGTTACTATGGTAGTAGCAAATCAATTAAACTAAATTATTTTCATAAATATAAGAGAATAATATTATTATATGTGGCCTTAAAATGAAGTTAAAATGCTAAAAGTTTATTTAAAAAAATATCTGACGGGTTTGAAAACCTTTTCCATGAGAAATACCTCCATTGAATGAAAATTTTATTTCTTATAATACTTACCTACTTACATACTTAGTTAATTGATCATTACAACTCTTTAAGCAGGATGACATACATACATAACATACATAATTGGTCATTACAACCCTTTAGTCTGGATTACGACCTAGTTTCTCACACCACTTATGTTGTGTGCGTTATTTTTTTTATACATGAGTGGTAGGACCTACAGTTTAAAGTCGACTCCGAACGACAGATTTTTGAGAAACTTTCCTTGGCAATTTTATTTACTCTCAGAGTTTTTTCCAGAAATCTGCTGAGAGGAAGTCGCCAAAGAAATATTTGTTCATATTTCGTTTAGTTGGAGACGCCAGAGCTGAGGTTTGAACCGAGGCCTCACGTCAAATAAGCCAACACACTACTTACTAGAGGACGGCGACTTCAAGCAGGATAACAAATTAGCCTAATATCGACTCCGAACGATAGATTTGAGCAACTTTTCATGGGAATTTTATTTGCTCTGACTACGACGGAAGATTTTATATCATATTTTGTTTTTTTTTTTTTAAATGTCTGAGCTGTTGTTTGCACCACAGCTTTGTCGGCAATGGATTTGACCAATGACAGAACCACATAAAGGGAACCAGTTAACTCGACCACTTAGGAAAAAAAGTTGTCAGCAAATTGGTTTTAAAATAAATCGATTGTATTGCATACTGTACTGCAAGTTATGCCGTCTTACTGAAATCAAATTATCGTCGATGTTTACATGATTGATTGTTGAACACAGCTTGGCGCAATAGCGCTCACCATTGTAACAGCACTCATCTTGCATATTTCGAAAGAAATGATGCGACCAGTGTGTTAATCGAACCAAACAGTAAGTTTTAATGGATGATTATCCCAAAGCGACGACTTTGCTGATTGAAATAAGCTTCACCACTAAACACAAATATTTTATAAAAATTCTCATCTTCGTCCAGTTTCATATGAGCAAACGATGGTCGTTTGCCTGCAATTCTTTTACGAGCAATATTTTATAAGCACACAAGCCAAGATCCTTTCGCAAAATTTTCCACACAATCTTAAGACAAAAGATCGACAAATTCAGAACGGCAAGGAATCGACATATTTGGTGTCTCTTTCAAGACTGCAGTCTACAGCAGCAATATTCTCTTCGGTACGAAAATTTCTTTGTTTGGTACATAGTTTTGTGGAGTAAGATTATTGCTCGCATTAAGAACAGTAAGAAAAGAGAAAAGTTTTAATTTGAACACTTACTTACTCTCACAACGATGATGTTTTCAGTTGAACGAATATGGCAGTGGAATCAAATAATTCGATAAACTTTATTACTCCAGCATTAAAGGTTGTAACAATCAAAAAAAAAATTTTTTTTTACAAATTTCATCAGTTTAGTCTTCAGAATGGTGTTCAGATTTCATAGAAAATAATTGTATTTAAACGATCTTCAGATCAATTTTATGAGCGGCTTTTTTGTATATGTTTGGGGAGCATTTTAAATTCAATTCAATTTTTTAAGCTCCAAACTCGTAAATTTGAATTTGCTGTGGTCTAGTAGGTAGTGTGTTGGCTTATTAGACGTAAAGCCAGAGTTTAAACCCTAGGCCAGACATCACAACAAAATACAAAAAGTATTTCTTCGGCGACTTCCTTTCAACAGATTTCTGGCAAAAACTCTGAGAGTAAATAAAAAAATTGCCATGAAAAGTTTCTCAAAAAATCTATCGTTCGGAGACGACTTTAAACTGTAGGTCCCACCACTCATGTATAAAATTAATACAAACAACATAAGTGGTGTGAGAAACTAAGTCGTAATCCTGACTGAAGGGTTGTAATGACCAATTATGTATGTATGTAAATTTGAAATTCAAATCTAAATGTATTGGTTTGATTTACAACGTTTTAGGCTTTTATTTTTTATAAAAATATTTAAAAAAACAATACTTTATACATCATTTTTACTATGAGAATATTTTCAAAGACCTACTAAATATATAAATATTTCTGCTGACATTTCTTCTTCTTCTCCTTAAGTTTAACTTTATAAATTAGATTCCATGTTTTCATTAATATTTCTGAATTAATCTTTACTTTCAGATTAAAATCATTATCATTGGAATCATTCATTTGAATAATTTAAACTGGTAAGTATTTATTAATGAAATTCAAAGATTTTATAATTAGAATTGGAGCGTATTGTACCGTATACATTACTAAGGCCAACAACTTCATAATTTTTGTTAAGTGAGTTTTTGTAAAAATAAAAAAAAACAAATTTCGATGATTACGTTTTAATTGTTTTTTCAAACAAAATTATTTCTTATGAAAGTATAAAAATTGAAACCAATTTTAAAGCAAAAATCTTATTTAATAATGCAAGCTTAAGTGCTCATTGCTAAATATTAAAACTACCGCGTCTATTTCTAGCGTGTGTGTGTTTTATCTTTAAGCAGTAGAGGAAATACTTGTCGTATTAATTACAAAAGAAAAGATTTAAAAAAAACCTAACCAACCAACTTTTATTTGATTTTTTATTTTTACTTTTAAAAAGATCACACTGTTGAAATAAAATAAATTTCGTAATTAAAAGTTTCTCCATCAAAAAAAAAAAAAACTCCACAGTAAAAATCATCAATTAAATCAGCATCAAAGATTTCTTTCTAATCTGTTGTCAGTTGCTTTTAAGACGAATGGGGTTCATGTAGGATTAAAAAGTTTGTGGCTTTTAGTTTAGCAATTAAAAATTTATTTAATAAAACACTTTTGTCCACTTGAAGCATTTGAAAAACAATTTATGATGACTACGGCATAGTCGATAAATCGAAGGCGATATTGAAGTCGCCTAGACCACGGCGAGCAAATAAAATTCCCATGAAAAGTTTCTCAAATCTATCGTTCGGAGTCGACATTAGGCTAAGTTGTAATCCTGCCTGAAGTCGCCGTGGTCTAGTAGGTAGTATGTTGGCTTATTAGACGTG
Source organism: Sarcophaga variegata (assembly GCA_932273835.1). Lineage (NCBI taxonomy): Eukaryota > Metazoa > Arthropoda > Insecta > Diptera > Sarcophagidae > Sarcophaga > Sarcophaga variegata. Next base: position 41,353,393 of record OW026359.1, read on the forward strand.
AGGCCTCGGTTCGAACCCCAGGTCAGACATTTCCAACTAAACGAAATATGAAAAAATATTTCTTCAGCGAATTCCTCTCAGCAGATTTCTGGCAAAAATTCTGACAGTAAATAAAATTGCCAAGGAGAGTTTCTCAAATATCTGTCGTTCGGAGTCGACTTTAAACTGTAGGTCCCACCACTCATGTATAAAAATATTAATGCACACAACATAAGTGGTGTGAGAAACTAGGTCGTAATCCTGACTAAAGTGTTGTAATTACCAATTATGTATGTATGTACATATGTATGTATGATATTTAAACTGTAAAACTGTCGTAAAGCTTGTGTGATACGGATGGAGATCTAGCCTATCTGAAGACATATGGTTATACAGAAAAGTCAGAAGCATAAAAAGGCGAATAAATATATAACGCGTGACATTTCAATCGTTTTGGCGTTCAAAATTAAAAGAGAAAAACAAACAAAAATTTGCAAAAGTGAATGGAATCTTTATTTGAAGCTTTAAATGATTACCGAACATTTAATGTTTAAAACTGTTTTTTTCTTCAAGCGTTACCATTGGCCATTCTGTAAGTGATTCATCCAATTTTCAAATACTTCAAGCATTTGCCTCCTGGTGTCTACATCTAAACATCACACAATCTTGGCGGCAAAATTTTGAGATTAATTACTTATCAAACTCAATCCTTAACTGTTTAATGGCACCGTGTGACCGTCTTGCTGAAACCAAGTGTTAACCAAGTCCAACTACTCCATTTTAGAGAAAACATAAGTCAGTAATCATCGCACAATACCCTTTTTCCCTTAAATGTAACGCTGCCTTTGGCTGTGACATGCTTGGCAAACGTACAAAAATGCTTGGCGCACGAATTAATAGCGGTTAGGCTAGTAGATAATGTTCATCGATTGATTTTTGTAACTGTTGCATACAGGTAGAGTACAATACCTCCAATAGACGATTTATCGTATTGCCCTTAACCTATATATGTATGTATGTAGGTTATCCTTGCAATGTGTCTCCCAATTCTTAATAACCAACCAAAACTTTCCCTCTGAAATGTATTATCGCCGCACAGGTTCCAAGTATATGTTCTTCTCCTATTTTAAAACAAATTCTCTTTGAGTCCACAATACCCGCTGAAATGACAACTAATATCCTCAGACTACTTCTGAATACAGATGAATATCACAAATCACATCTCCTTGCAATTACCCACTTCAAATCCGTTTAATTCATTACTGCGAATCCGCACATATCCTGTGATTAAAACTTAATTCTGACTGATTCAGCTTTCCATTACAATCTCGAGTAAATGCGAGCCAAACGTTTGACTCAATAAATAAAAAAATGAGTGGAGCAAGTTTCACTATCCTGTTGAAACCAAACATTGTTCACATCAATACCATGAAGCGCGGGTACAGATAAATCGATTATCATGGTGCGTTAGGTGTTTCCATTGGGCGTAATGGTTGTGCCGTCTTCATTTTTAAAAAAATATGGGCCAATGATGTCTCTGCTCCAAAAGCCGCAGTAAACAGTCACTTCTGATAGATGCATTGGCTTCTGTAGGGCCACGTGTGGGTTTTCTAAGCCCCAAATACGGAAATTTTGCTTATTAATGTACCCACCAATATGAAAATGAGCTTCATGATGATATTTTTTTTTTTTGCAAAATCGACATCTTCGTTTATTTTCTCTAAGCGGCTTCAACTCTTGAACCAATTGAACTTTGTAAGGAGTTCTTTTCGCAAAATTCAACGTAAACTGGTGAAATGTTCAAGTCTTGAGAACGATGACGAATTTATGTTGATGGATTCTCACGTACACTTTCAGCCACAGCTTCGATATTTTTTGGAGTGTATGTACTGTACGAACACGCTCACGTCTTGGCGCATCAACAATGAAATTATTTCAGGAATTTTAGCAATAAACTTGCTTACACCGGACACTGTGGGTTCTTCTCTGCGAACAAATTTTGTACGACATTTTCGTGTAATTTCCAATAAATCCCAACGTTGCTCAAGCGTAAATCGATGTATTTTCTTTTTTATTTCATTTATTTATTTATTAGTCATAGCACAACAAGATAATAATCTTATAAATGAAAGTGCTATGGTGGAGTACATCAAAGATGTTTTACTTCCATTAAATTGTGTACATTTTAATTCAACTGCAACATGTATAAACTGTGCTAGAAAACCACCACTAAGGCTAGCTTGAAAATTTACCTCTATAGCAAGTCCTGGTGATATCTGTGGTTGTGTTAATATTTAAATAATTATGCGGTGAATGCGGCTAAAATGTTTGCGCAACATTTAATTTTAAAAACCTTCACGGCATACATGTTGAGAGGGCCTACTTTTCATATTTCTCAGGTGTTAAATAAATAAAATGTTAATTAAATATTAAATTTGAAAATATTTCAAATCTTTTTTTAAGTAAACCAAGGCAAATATTACCTAAAAATAATTCATTTGATCAAAACAAAAAAAAATTGCTTTTAAAATCATATTTCTCTAAAAGGTCAATAATCTGACAATTTCTTATGAAATTTAAATAAAATCATCAGCCAAAATGACTACATTTAGTAATAAAATTTGCATAGAAATATAAACTTTAAAAATCCCCCCAAAGAAAACCCATCAAATTTAAAATCAATAAGAATCATGTTTATGGTTAAAAATCATAATCTGGCGTTTTTAAATACAAAAAATTTTTAACATGAAATGAGTCATACCTTAAAACCGTAAACAGTAGCACATACTATTCTCATCATTAATAGGCATAAATTTTTTAAATTATTACTTCTAAAGAAGAAAGTCGTATTTGAATAAATCGTTAGAAATGCTTTCAAAACTTGTTACGTTGATGAAACAAAATTTTAAAAAAATTAAAATTTTTATTTTGAAGCTGATGCTGACGTATTGTTTGCATGCAAATCATTTGGGATTTAACCATGACGTTGTTAAACGTCTTCAAACGTTTTTAATGCCGATTTTTTTATGTCTTCTTAGAGCAGAAACAAAAGACTTAGGACTGATGCACGATTTCGGTATTTTTTTTGTTTTGTTTAGAAAAACTTAACTTAACAAAACCATTCATTCATTGTAAACAATAAATAAGGTAAACAAATTAAAATTGTTAAAAACAATTTTTAATGTTCATTCAAACGGAACTTAACAATTTTTGTTTTTCATTTGTTGTTTTGAAACAACAATACAAATAAAAGACAGATTAACACAAATTTAAAGTATTTTTTTCCCTTTAAAATAACGAAACGAAATATCTGTTTAATGCGGTTCCTAGAAATTTTTAATTTGTTTCAGTCAAATTATAATCAATTCCGTAGCACGTTTTTTAGTTTTCCTTTTTATGGCCAGGCCGTTTGGCATAAACTTTTGCAAAAATACATTGTAAAACGACATGAAAACAAAGCGAATAGCATCAGCAGCAGCAGCAGTACTTGAGTTAAACAGCAAATTACATGCTTAGGTTTGAGTGCCATTTTAGGAATTTTCAAAAAAATTTTTACGCAATTTAGTCAATATTTTACAACATTTTTGATGTTAATGGGAAAATATGAAAAGAAATAAAAAAAAATAATAATTTTTCTCGTTTTTTTAAAGCATTGAAAAATAAGTCATTTCACGCAAAATCAAATTACAAAATCCAAACCGAATTAAAATTAAATTTAAACGCAACACAAATTGTATACAACATTTAGAAAATCATTAAAATAAAACACTCAATAAAGCTAATTATTGCTTCATACATTCATACATACATATATATTTTATATTTAGTTTTTGTTTTTACATAAAATAGAAATTTTAATTGTATGTTATACAGTCAACAGCAAATTATAAGCCCAAATCAATTACAATTCTTTTATTTGTGAATTATTTTTTTATTTCATTTGATATACGAGTATATGTATTTCATATGCAAAACGAAAGAATACTTTCAATAATTTCAAATGAGTGTTCAATTTCCTCTCTAACATGATAGGTAGGTAGGTCGGAGTGGTAGCTCTGATATCACAAAGCTCACTTGAGCACGCATAGCGGCCCGTTGAGATGATACGGGTGAACGCAGGCTGCACATCTCTAACATGATGGTTTAATGAAAATTCTTTATTTTATTTAAAAATTTATTTGGTTTGGTTGTGGTATTCTTCTCCTCCTAATATTTATACCTTAGTGCGGAAAAATATTTTCCATAACAAAGAGGGAGAAATTTAAAATTTTAAAAAATTTAGAAATTTTTTCGGTTGGAAACGGGTGACGCGAAAGGCTTCACAGTAACACATACAATTGGACCAATGTCGTCTCCCGGCAATGGCATCAAATGCTCAATTGCCTCTGGTTTGTCGGCATAACACTTTTTCTTTAACGACGCGCCACAAAAAATAGTGCAACCGTGTCAAATCGCAGCTTCTTGGCGACCAATTGATATCACCATTTCGGCTAATTAAATGGCCATTAAACGTTTGACGCAGATGCAACATCCTCTTGAAACCAAATATCGTTCACATCAATACCATGACGGATACAAAAAAATCGGTTATCATGATGCGATAAGTGTCTACATTGAACCATTACGGTCATATCCTCATTTTCAAAGAAATGTTTATTAATGATGCCTCTGCTCAGCAAGCCGCACAAAACAGTCACTCGTAATGGGCTACTGAGCCCCAAATACGGCAATTTTGCTTTTTGACGTACCCTTCAAGATGAATATGAGCTTCATCCGTAAAGATGATTTTTTTTTTTTGGTAAAATCGACATTAACATGCAGTTTCTTGTTGAACCAATAAATTCTAACGTTGCTCAAGCGTAAATCGTTTCAATACCTTCAGTGGAGATAATATACAGAATTTTGTAACAGAATAGAACGACATAAGTATTGCCAGATACGAAATAACCGATGGTTCTAATTTAAACCAATAGATGGCCCAACCGATATTAGTTAAATATACCGTTAAAAATCAATTAAATAACGATTTAATAATTTGTATACATTTGTATCTGTGCAGAATTTGTTACTGGACTTAAGAATTTTTATTTTATTTGTTTTTTTTTTTAAGTTGAGACAATATTTTTATTATTAAGTTTTCTATAAAAAATTATCTGGAATCCCTTTTCATAATTTTAAGGCATTATCTTGTAGTTCCATCCTTTGCATAGTAATTAGAGCTACTATTATTACTTTTACAGTTTTAGAGGCTTTTTGTAAAATTCTTTTTTTTTCAATTTGAGTTAGTTTAGCCATATAAGCTGCAATAAATATATTTTTTGGAAATGTTTTTTTTTTTTTTTCATGTGTTATTCCTTTTTAAACAAAATTATTTCGCTTACATTTCCAAGCTTATAGTTTGTCTGCATTGCCACAGTGTTACCAACATATAGGCACCTGAAAAATTTAAAAAGGATATCTTTGCTTACGTATTTATAAAGTAGGATTCACCACGTAATAGTGTTTTCACATCTAAAGTTAAAGCCTGATTTTAGCATTAAACCCATAATCAGGTGATTTTGCGTTCACATTGCAAGTTTTCTTAAATCTGGTTTTAAATTCATGACATTACGGCTGCGCAACAACTGTTTTTGTTTAAGAAAAAATAAGAAAAATTGAGAAATGAAGAATATATTAAAAAAGTATTCTAAATATTGTAAAAGAATACTTTCAAATAGTAGATCTATTTATAAAAAATGAAGAAGTGCTTGCAAATCAAGTAGTTTTATATAAAAATAAAACAACCGGCTTTCTGAATTTTTACATTTCTTTTGTTTTTATTTTGTTTTTTATCAACTGTTTCAACATTTCAATGTTGGTAGCTCTGATTTAGTACATCGAAAACAAGGTTGTATTTTATAAAACCTACTTAAAACCAATTCAAAAAAGGTTTTAAGATGGTTTTAACACAATAATTTTGTATGGTAAAACCAGGTTTCAATTATGGTTTTAACGTTAAAACCACTCAGTGTGAAAAATACAAGGCATACAAGAATTGAAACCAAAGCGACTCCTATTTCCGTCATTTAAAAGTGGCAGATTTTATTTCATTCATTCAGAAATGTGTCTAAACGCTGAAAGTGATTTTAGGAAATTTAGGTTCAGTTGCCAATTGCTCCAGAATCTTCAACAAGACATCTTCAACACTCTATAGACTCTTATACATTATTCCAATAAAGCTGAACCGTATAGTTAATGAACTTTTAAGTTTATTTACATAAAAAACCTGAAAATCAAATACAATAAATTCGGTTAAAGTTATATACGCAATAATTAAGAAAATGTATAAATTAGGAAACAAAGTATCCGTTAAACTGTCTGTTAATCATGTTGAATCTTGTTAAATTGCGTGACAAACATGAAATGTAAAATTTCCAAAAATATTGTGAATTTCATCGGTTGGCACTCCTTTAATTTACCTTTTTCAGCTCAAATTGTACATATGTCCACGTTATTCAATTCATTTTAATGATCCTGATATTTTTGTTTTTTTTTTTTTGTTCAGTAGCAAATACATCCGCTTTAGGTGAAACAATTTAAAAGAAAAACCAGTCAGCCACGCTCTTCAAATAAGCAAGTCGAATGCATTTTCATTTGAACTGATAATTGATGAGACATTTGTGAGCACAAAAAAAACAAAAATCAATTCATTTTATATACATACATACATATATACATACTCGTACATATGATTTTAGTTTTTATTTTATTAAATTATTAATTAAATTTTAATCAAATTGGCTTGACATGATAAACTGGGATATAATAATAATCACCTTGATTTTTAGCAAATGTTGTCAATCTGGAGGTACATGTTTTGCCTCAATTAAGTTGATAAAAAGCATTTCAATTGATATCTCTTCATTCGTTTGTTTTTTTTTTTTGTTTTGTTTTTTTTTTGTTCATTATTTCCGCAATAATAAAAACCAGTAAGTACGTTGACATTTGTGCCGTCTATTGTTTAGTACAATCTATTGAAAAATAAAAAAAATTTAAATTTATGAAACTATGACCAGACAAGTTCAATGGCCATGCTAAGCAGCTCTATACAATTGAAGAGAATGTTGATCACCTAATTTATGATCCTGAAATCATTTGTTCAAAAATATATCAGCACAGAATGCTGTGTATTGTTTTAAATTTTAATTTTATTTAAAATTAAATAACAAATTTGTTGAAAACTTTTTTTGTATTAAAAAAAACGAGATTTTGTTTCTGTCAGGAACATAAGAAGTTTAACAGACTGTGACGTGACAATGACTTTTTTTGTTTAAATAAAAAAAATTTATATTTTTGAAATTATAGGACACATACATTAGGAGCTCATTGAGCATGTGATTACTGTGGGGCATTAAAAAATTTATTCACATTCGAGCACAATGATTGACCCTCTCCTTTACAAAAATGTGGAATCAAAATATCAGTGAACTGGTAAGCATTAAAGATACAAAACCAAATAAAGATTATGAAAAATTTCATTATTTCATTACAACTCTTTAGATAGGATTACAATCTAGGTTCTCATACCATCCATGAATGTTGTGTGTGTTAATTTTATCATGAGTGCCACTTGCAGATTATCGTCAATTTCGAGCGATAGATTTAAAATTTGCAGAAGAATGCTGAAAGGAAGTTGTCACAGGCCCTCGTCTAATAAGACCGCGCATAGTCGCCGTGGTCTAGTAGGAATGTCTTGGCTTATTACGCGTGAGGCCTCGGTCAAACCTCAGGTCAGACATCAAGACGAAATACAAAAGAGTATTTCTTCGGCGACTTCCTCTCAGCAGATTTCTGGCAAACACTCTGAGAGTATATAAAAAATGCCATGAAAACTTTCTCAAAACTAAGTCCTGACTAAAAGGGGTTGCAATGACAAATTATGTATTACCTTCTAGACTATGGTGATTTCTCCACAGAAATATTAATTTGTTAAATGGGTTAAATTAGCAGCTTCCTCAATGACCATAGCTTACTTAGGGTTCTATTAGGCCCCGTGATAACACTGATTTTACTTAAGCCGTCATACACTTATAACTGCTGGTTAAAATTTCTTAACAGTCCCGATAGTTTTATGAAGAAGAGAATTGTAACAAATCACCACTGGCTGAACACGTTCTGTCAATAAAATCTGGGTGTACAAGAATTGAATTGACAAAGAAGACTTTCTGGTGTATTCTCTCTTTCCTGGGTATTACATCTTCTGCAATAGTTATCCCCCGCCTTCAGGGGCTTATATCCTATGGGGTTTCTTAGGTGGAATCTGGTCAAGTCAAGCACAAATTTTGTTCTACCATTTATCCATATCAGGTCAGGTCTATCTGAACTCTCTGCAAGTGTCTTGATTATCTCATCTCGCTTTTGCAAATAAATGATGTTTGTGTGAGACCTTTTGCAATCCGCTCTGCAGAGGAATGCCAATCTCACGTATGAATTTAATTGAATTTTTCGAGCTCCAGCCTTTACTGCTCATGCGTTGGTTTTGTTGTTACCCTCAAAGTCCTTGCGACCACAAAACCCACATGGGAGTAACAGACATACATATCGACGCCTCCATTCTATAACGTTCTAAGTGTACTTGTACTTAACTCCTACAGAGACATGCGACTAGGGCTCTATTGGCCACAAATTATTTTTGTCTGCAAATTTTGATTTTCTTTAAAGTCACACAACTCGATTACTTTTAAACTTCAATCAAATGTAACCACATCCCACACTTTCACATATTTATAGGGTTTCCTTGTGATAATCTCGCTAAATAATGTACGTATAATACCGATACATTCATAATTGGTCATTACAACCCTTCAGTCAGAATTACGGCCTAGCTTCTCTCACCACTTATGCTGTGTGTGTTTATTTTATGCATGAGTGGCGAGGCCTACAGTTTAAAGTCGACTCCGATCGACAGACTTTTGAGAAGCTTTTCATGGCAATTTTATTTACTATCAGAGTTTGTGGTTAAAATCTGCTGAGGGGAAGTCGCCGAAGAAATATTTTTGTTTCTGACCTGGGATTTGAACCGTGGCCTTACGTTTAATAAGCCAACACACTGCCTACTAAACTGCGGCGAATTCCGATAAATCGTTAGTATTATAGATTTTAAAAATGAAATGAAGTGAAATTAAATTGTCTAAGTGTTCTAATGACAAGCACAGAAAATCTATTTATAAATCCAACACATAAGAAATATTAATTTCATGCAACGGTAAAATTTTCTGTTTGAGTCTTTGACTTTCAAACACTTTTGTTGCTGTGCCGATAACATTTTGACTCGGCATAAATGACTTCCAAAATTCAATCCAACACTCCTCACCACATACATTCACTTACGTGTGCATCTTCATTTTCTGCGTTTATTTGTTTAGGTGCGCAGCATGCTCCACATGCTCTACACACTTTTTTTTTTTTAACAACTCCGATAACATGTGGTTGTTGTTTAAGCATCCAACTAAACAACTAACAATTGCGGCAAATTTCAACTCTTCATACACCTGAGAGAGAATTACAAGAAATGCAAATCAGTCATGATTAATTGCGATTACGTGTAGGGGGGGATATTATTTGGCCTTTTGTCGTGAAATCAAATACCTCCTGATGCTGATGAATTTCCTGACAAATTAACTTCAGCCATTCCATTATAACAACAGTTGTGCTTGAACATTGTTTTACTTTCTCACGTTGCAAAATGCATAATTTGTTAATGGAAAATAAAAGAAAATTATTTTAACAGAGAAGAAGAAGAAGAAAAACAAAAACAAAACAAAACAGTACAAAGCAAAACACTTACTTTGTTGTTATTATCAATTTATTGTGTTATTTTTTCTTTTGCTTTTGTTGGTGTCTTTAGGGGGTTAGTGTGTTACCAAGTGTTTTGGTGGATTATTATTCTGCAATTTTACAGGTCAAATTCCTGAGGTCAATGCAATTGAAATTCAACGAAAATTTTCTTTTGATTTTATAGCTGCACAAAGAAAATTTATTTTCAATTAATTTGGATAATTTTTTCAAAGGAATTTTATGCAAATTACTTGAGTATACGAGTATACGTGTGAAAACAATTTTAATAATAAAAATCCAACCATGGTATGGGAAATTAGGAAAGCCTTTCGAAAATTAATAAACACATCCTGTTGACGTTTTTAAAGAGAGCAATACAAATAATATGAGGCATGTTTTAAATAAAATTTAAATAAATTTGTTACAATTCATTATTCGAATTTAGAATTGCACATACAGTAGCACTAACATAACATCAATTCAGCATTCCACTCTAAATAACAAAAATGTTGACATTTTTCCAAATAACCAGTAATCAGTAACAACATTGCTGCCGTATATAAATTCTAATTCAGTCTACAATAAAAACAACATTCTTTGCTCAAATATGTCTAACGTTGTAGGCTTTAAAAAATATGTATGCACATAACTGTTTCAGAACATTTCAACTTAATTTAGTTGTTACGTACCTGTACTAGCTGACTTAATAGTATAGCCAACCATGTGGTTAAAGCTAATTGATATCGATATCGAAAGATTTAAAGATTATTGAATTAATTAAACATCAAGCCAACGTTATTGAAAATATATGAAGAATTATATTGCAAATGAAATAAATTTAGTTTGGCATTGCATTTGCTACGCGAGAAAGCATAACATTGCATTTCTACTGATCTATTACAGTTAGTAATCTCTGTTAAAGTAAGTTCTCTTAAATATCTTTCTGGACATTATACTAAAAAGTTATCGGTCATCTACTAAATTTTAAATAATGAACGTATCTCGTAATGCGATTGCCTTTCATCTCTCCTTTTAGGGGTAATACATACATAACATACATAATTTGTCATTATAACCCTTCAGTCAGAATTTTGACCTAGTTTCTCACACCACTTATGTTGTATGTGTTAATTTTATACATGAGTGGCGAGACCTACATTTTAAAGTCGACTCCGAACGACAGATTTTTGAGAAACTTTTCATGTCAATTTTATGTTACACTCAGAGCTTTTCCCGGAAACCTGCTGTGAGGAAGTCGCCGAAGAAATACTTTTTATATTTTGTTTTGATGTCTGGCCTGGGGCTCGAACCCTGGCTTTACTTCTAATAAGCCAACACACTACCTACTAGACTACGGCGACTTCTTTTAAGGGTAATACTTCTCAAAATTCACGGATGGCTCTTAGATTTCAATCATAAGGCAGTTAGCAAGAAATAGATTTTTTATGAGTCTGACTTAACTTCACACTGTTTGCACTGCTATTTTACACCACCAGTTGAATTTCTCCAGTCTTTAAGATCTTCTTGTATTGCAAACATCAATATTTCCAGAAGTTCCAGTTATTTCCATGCAAATAGCAACTACTAAAATCAGTACAGGGCTTAATCCCCATAAGAGTATCACTAACTGTCTAATGGCGCGCAACAGAATATTTTAACTACGGGTTATTTATCAAAACTTAAATTTAACTTCACTCACTAGAGTTTAAAGGATTTGAGTTTTTAAGTCAAACTCAATCGAATCATGCACCAAAATATCTTTAAATGCAGATCTGTGACAAGCAAACCATATCTGAACGAATGTTCATTCAACAATTTCGTTCAAAGTCACAGTTGGATTTGTTTGTTTACAACCGTTAAGTACTCAAACTCTAATCATCACGGCTTAACATACATATAATAGAGACATGAAAAATTTAAAGGTATACAGAAGGAGAAAATTTCATGAACGTTCATATCGTGTTAATGTAAATAAAATTGCCATGAAAAGTTTCTCAAAAATCTGGTGTTCGGAGTCGACACACACACAACATAAGTGGTGTGAGAAGCTAGGTCGTAACCCTGACTGAAGGGTTCTAATGACCAATTATGTATGTGTAATATCGTGTTGAGTTTTAGCAACATGTGAACTATCGGCGTAAATAACATTGGTTTGACAGTTGCGAATATCAAACATTGTTTATATTTCTGTTTAGTATGCCTTGGCATGTCAACGCTTTTATAATTGTAAACATTTATTAGGAAAAAACACACACATCGCATCGTTCATAGAGCACTTTTTCATTTTACGGTCAATTGAAAAAGCTATTCGTTATTATTGATTCATTTCACACTAGTTTTTTCATTGTATCGATTTGAAACAATCGACAAGACCAAGAAATGTACATACCGAAGAGAATATCGCTGTTGTAACCGTACTATTGAAAAAGATGTCCTTCGACTATGTGGAAAATTTTACGTAAAAGTCTTGGCATACGTACAAGAATAGAAGACATACGACCATCATTTGTTCATTTGAAATTGTCGGAAGTTGTGTATTTTTATCAAAGAAATGTAGATAGTGATACAGCTTATATCCCTTTAAATGGCTATGTAAATAAGCAAAATTGTCGTATTTAGATCGAAAGCGATCCTCAAACCGTTAACGTATCACCACAACATCCATTAAAATTTGATTCGGTTTACAGGCCGACAGCATCACTGTTTTTCTTTCGAAATAAGCAAACAGGTGTCATTATGATTAATTGGTGACCGCTATCGAGCCATGCTAACAGAATTTTTGTTTCCAAAAATTAATCAACTAAGCGTCTACGATAATTTGGTGTCAACAGGGTGACACAATTTGCCATACAGCGTGTTGCAATCGATTTATTGGAAAATCAATTTGATGACGACTTTCTTTACAAGCAAATCATGTGAGGATTTTTTATGGGGCAATGTTAAGTCTTTGATTTACTCATGAAGTTACGCTATATGTACTGTAATACCAGCAGTAAGTCAGGTTGAAGTTGGCAAATGCAAACTTTTTTATAAATATAGCAATGTGTATAGATTTGGTGATATCATTAAAACATTATTTTTGAAAATTCAACTGGAAATGATATTTTCGTCAACGGATATCATGGCAAGTTGACAATCTTTTGTGTTTTTTCGATAAATTTTTGCTTAACAATACAGTGTACAGTATATGGAAAGTGCCATACTACCAACGAAATAATAAATTTATTGCACCGAATTAGTGGAAAGTATTATTCACAAAATTCTGCATTAATTTAGACGCCGAAATTGATAAATGCAATGCACAAAATTCAACCAAACCAGACTGTGAGAACTGAGAAGTAAATCAAGTTATAAAGTTTTTAAGTAATAATAAAAGCGTAAAAGTCATAGAATCTAGAATTTTAAAAATTAACTTTCATAGCCGAATTCTACTCTGGTAACGTTTTTTCTTTAAAATATTCCACACTCTAATGTGCATATTCATTAAAGAGTCAAACATGATCGAATAAGCTTTTAAGTGAAGTCGCCGTAGTCTAGGTAGGTAGTGTGTTGGTTTATTAGACGTAAGGCCACGTTTCAAACCCCAGGTCGGCATCATCAACTTAAATATAAAAAAAAATATTTCTTCGTTGATTTCCCCTCAGCTGATTTCTGGCAAAAACTCTGAGAATAACATAAAATTGACATGAAAAGTTTCTCCAAAAATCTATCGTTCGTAGTCGACTTTGAAGCTGTAGGTCCCGCCATTTATGTATTAAAAAATTAACACACACAACATAAAGTGGTGTGAGAAACGAGCTCCATAATACAGACTGAAGGGTTTTAATGACCAATTATGTATGTATGTAAGCTTTTATGTCTCTTTTTCTTTTAATGAAGAGTAAATTTATTGAGAGTCTACAACAACAGCTTACATCTTATTTTGGCTAAATTACGATCATTTAGAGTTTCAAGTCTTTAAATTTAAAAATGTTTTTTTTTATTTTTTTTTCCCATCAACAATACTAAACGAATGCAAACAGAAGCGAAAGATTTCGTTACTTTTAAACTTTTGAAGTAATCTTCAGAATCATGACTGTTTTCGTTCACTTTTGCAAAAACAAACAAATGATTCAAATGGCTTCATCATTAGACACTAAGTATACATACATAGATATATCTGAGAGTTTCAGTATTTGTTTTGTTTTATTTAAACAATCACAAAACTCTAAAAATTACGCTTTAAGTGACATTTAAAATAAAAATTCAGAGAAGAAGAAGAAGAATATTGTAAAACATATTTGGCGAAAACCATTCAAAAAAGGAAAAGGCAGTTGACCTCGTTTACAACAGACTCTAAGGCAAGATGGAATATGTGTTTGAGATTGAAAAAGAAAAAACGGGAAACCTGGTTTAAAAACAATGACTTTTTAATAAACTCTTCTAAAATATTTTTGGCTTAAACCGCTTGATTCCCTAATTTCAATTTAAAATTAATTTTTTTTTTTGATTTACAAAAAGTCTCGTGATTTTATGACACAAGTTTCATGAATTAATTTTTCTTAATAACATTTAAATTTTCTGAATAATATTGTGGAGAAATATTAAAATTAATAAAATTTACAACAAACTTACTTAGCAATTCTACACCAACATATATTCCAGAGAAATGACACAAAAAAAAACAAAAAGTTTTTATCTGAAATATTGAAATATCACAATAAATGAATGTAATTTAATTTATTGTAAGGTTAGAGAAATGTCAAAAACTGATACAAATTATTTCAGTTACTTTGTAGTTTAATTTCTAGCATTTGTGGTTTGATTATTTGCTACTCTAAGCATCATCTGTCTATATTGCCAATAACGCTACTGCGAGTGATTTAATGAATAACTAACGATTTGAATATCTTCAAAAAAAAAGGAAAAATTGAGTTACAAAATAAAACGTTAGTTTATGTTGTAACCACCAAAGCAGCTACTGTAACCGTCACCGGCACCGTCACTGTAACCCCAGCATCTGTTTGATTGCAAATAAATTCATTGTTTTTTTTCATTTTATTTCAATTTCTGTTGTTATTCTGCTATTTAATTTACCTTTGATCCCCTTTCATTTAAATATTTGATTCGATTAAACCGTTTTTAAATAAATATTATTATTAAATATTTAATGTTTGATTGTTGATGGTAAAAGGCATTTAATAATACATATTAAAATCGCATAATTTCACATTTTAGTTTTATTTTTGAATTTTTTTTTCATAATAAAAAAGTAACATAAAATAATTATCTCTACTAATGCAACAAGATTTTCTAATTTCAGTCCAATTTTGCTGTTTAGATACGGCATTTCCTTTTCTTATTTTAATTTGTAGAAAAACTGTAGAGCATATAATTATCATTTGATCAACTATTTATAAGTGTACTATTGTACATTTTATCAGAGATAACCATAAGCCATAACATTGGCTTGTTTGAGCTTATATACAAGCTTCTGTCTTAAATTCCAACAAAACACCTATTAACATTATAACGGGTGATTCTATTATCCTTTTAGGTTTAGAAAAAAAATTAAATACTTATTAAATACGATGAAAGAATCCCTGCCATTTATTTTTAATTGGCCATTTATTTTAGTCATGATTAAAATTACATACATACATACATAATTGGTAATTACAACCCTTCAGTCAGGATTACGACATAGCTTCTCACACCACTTATGTTGTGTGTGTTAATTTTATACATGAGTGGCGGGACCTACAGTTTAAAGTCGACTCCGAACGACCGATTTTTGAGAAACTTTTCATGGCAATTTTATTTACTCTCAGAGTTTTTGCCAGAAATCTGCTGAGAGGAAGTCGCCGGAGAAATACTTTTTGTATTACGTCTTCACATCTGGCCTGGGGCTCGAACCCTGGCTTTACGTCTAATAAGCCAACACACTACCTACTAGACTACGACGACTTCAGGATTACAATGCAATTTTTCATCGATTCAGAACGACAGATTTGAAAAACGTTTCAATGCAATCTTACTTACTCTCAGACTTTTTGCAAGAAGACTGCTGGCAGAGAGGAAGTCCAGGTGTCTGTGCTAATGTTTGATCAACGATCAGTTGAAATCTTAAAGATTATTTCATGTCAAATTAGCCCGCGGCTACGCTAAATTTGGTGTACGCTTATACGTTTATATACGCTTATACGGTGTTCAGATATGCACCTTCATTGCGTAAATCGCAATAAACGCCATTGTTGAGCTCAATATTTCATATAAAGTTTCAATTTATAATTGCGCAATAAATACGCAAATTGTTATAATATTGAGTAAAACTTAAAATGCAGCACTGTCATAAGTATGTTCAGTGAGCATATGTATTACAATTAACCGAAAAAAATTTGTTGATATTTGAAAATAGAAATAAAAATGTCGAGTGAGGTGGAGGGAAAGTTTATTTATTTTAACACTAAAACTACCGATACTTCTTGTATTTCCATTCCTATTTCATTCTCTTTCAACTATACTATGTATTATTCAAAATTTCTAATGATTTCAAATATTTTGAATGTTTTGAAATAAAAATTTTTATTAACAAAATAGCATTAGAAATTTTTACGGTAATATTCACTTGGAGTTGACTGAATATCCATCTGCCAGAAACAAACAATATACCTCAATATATCGAATCATACCAGGCAATGTCAAAAATGTCCAAAAGAGTGGTTTTATATCACAAAATATGCAAATCAACATACAGAACCTGTGCTCAGGTCAAATAACTTCCCACAGTAGTTAGGACAGATTACATACGAGTACATTCCTCAGTAAAAAAGAATACAAGATACGAGTAAATCTTCAAAAATATATTCCATGTATTTTTTAATAGAAGTTGTAAAGGCAAATAGCGGTGCTATAATGTTATATTCAAGAAATTCTGATAAAGAAAATCTTAAATGAGTAATTTTTTCCCTCACGGTAGGCTTAGTGTTAAATTTATGAATTGTTATAAAAAAGAAAAAAAAAAATTTGTTGTTTTCTAGCTGTCTAATTATTATTGAATAAGCTGATTTGCGTATGCCTGAACACTTAAAATATTGTACTCAATTAACCGAATATTGATTCAATAAAAATGCATATCTGAACATAGTATTAAGCTCCATGCTTTTCATACTTTTCCAGCATTTCGGCCGGTGTCTCACCAATGGCCGCTGTAATGTTGTCTTTCAGCATTGGAATTACGTCTGGCTTGTTCCTGTACACAAGTAAAATCGTGTAACTCAGTGAGCCCCTTTAAACTCGCCTCTTACTAGGTTCATGGTATCTCGTGTCGTCTGGCTAGTGAACGAAATTCAATTCCTCCATCTTGGGAAGAGAAGTCTGTAATCATTGAACAGTAGATTGCAATTTATATCACTCTTGAACAAGTACAGTCCGATGATATCGTCGGCCCCCAAACCTCATTAAAGAGCGCATCTTTCAAGATGAATTTGAAGATCTTGAATTGCCTCTAATTGCTCTCACAACGAATTCCGCAATTCTGTTCGTTGACGTGGCCAATCTGACAAAAGAGAGCTTCGTACCTGAAGATAATTTTCAATAGAAATATATTTCTCACAGGCATAAATAATGATGAAAAAATTCAATGACCTGCAAACATTGTTCATGATTATTTGCTCAAGATTAAATAATTTGTGCAAAGGTCTAACGGGGTCGAATTACACGACCTCGTTGGCCAGTCCTCAATACTAAAAAGTGAGATGACGTGCAATATACGGCATGAACAGTTTGGCACTATTCTGTTGTAACCACATGTGGTTGATATCAAGGCTAACTAATTCAAGCCAAAAGAAGTTGTTAATCATCGATCTATAGTACTCGTCGTTGACAATGATAGCCAAACAAGGTCGCTCTCAAAGAAATATGGTCCAATGACGTTACATGCATACATACATAATTGGTCATTACAACCCTTCAGTCAGGATTACGATCTAGCTTCTCACACCACTTATGTTGTTTGTGCTAATTTTATACATGAGTGGCGGGACCTACAGTTTAAAGTCGACTCCGAACGACAGATTTTTGAGAAACCTTTCATGATAATTTTATTTACTCGCAGAGTTTTTCCCAGAAAACTGCTGAGAGGAAGTCGCCGAAGATATATTTCTTCATATTTTCGTTTTGATGTCTGGCTTGGGTTTTGAACCGTAGCCTTACGTTTAATAAGCCAACACACTACCTACTAGACTACGGCGACCAATGAAGTTTTCAGCTGAAAATAAGCAATAGACTACAGACTTCTCCGGGACTTATTGGACTCTCTTCATTTCATTAGAAATTAAGGTCAGTTAATAACTGCTCCAGAGTCCATTAAGGGAATACACATCGATATCTATGGTCGTATACCTACACTTCTTGGGCCAGTCGACACAAAATTCACAAAGTTGTGGTGTGCAAAAGGTCGAGTTACTGTGTGTTTTACTAATACACTGTCATGTGCAGCGTTAGATCTTGCGTTTCGTTAAGGCACGCACGTTGGTCGAACGTTTACTGCACCATGACAAGGGTGCATTAAATTTTATTGCGATTGGTTTTCTCTGTATGACGCTAAAGCAGCCGAAACGCGCTGTATGTTGTCTGAATAGAACATCCATTTTAATAAAACAATTCATTATCTGTTCATGGTGATTTGGTAAAAGAGAATGAATGAATAACAATTAACTTGACGGATATGAATTCAACAAGATGGCTGTTTTCAACTGTCAAAGTTCGAATATCTGTCTGATTGAAATATACTCCTTAACATATAAATTGCGTCTGGCTTATAATGCTTTTGATGAGTGGATATTCCCATTCAAATGAAATAAAAATTAAATCTTTTCATATTGAAAACAACTACCAAATTAAAGAGAAAAACTACAAAGGAAAACTTTTACCAAAAAGTATGTATAAGCAAAGTTTGTTTCCTTTTTTATGACATTCACAATACGATTCAGTGAATAAAAATAAGAAAAACTTATTGACGTTATCAAAATTATGTGCGTAAACAAATATTATTATTTCCTACAAAATAGCGTACATACATATGTATGTACATATATATATACTAATGTAATATTCGTAGTATTGGTATTGGTAAGTTAAGTTTAAAAGTCTTAATAACTAGACGCATGTCTAGCTAATCTCTTTGGCGATTATTGTAAAATTATTTAAGCCGCCTTTTTCTTTTTGTTAAAAAGAAATATAAAATCAACACTTCTATGACGAGAAAAATTATGAAAATCAATAAGAAAACAACAATTGAATTGAATTTAAAGAAAATAAATATATTTTTAATAATGACAAGATTTATACACTAAACGATAAATATGTTGTGATTAATATTCGTAAAGACAAAAACAAAACAAACAAAAAAATAATCAAAACAAGACAACAATAATAAAAATAAGAAAATACAGCAACAATAAATATGTATGTTTGAGACACTAACAACGTCTTGTTTAAAACAATCAAAAAAAAAAAGGAAAAAGAAAACCATCAAAGAAAAAAAGTGTGTGGCATATACGAATTTAAAGCTACCGTAACGAAATCTTCGCTCGTAATGCAAAACCAGGCGAATCAATACCAGTTGAATGATTCGATACAGTGAAAAAGAAAACTAATTTTATTATTAAGATGATTTAGTTTTAAATTTAATTTTATTTTAATAAAAAGGAAATAAAACAAAGGATTAATATGAGCCAACAATTATAACTAAAAACGAAAGACTTAAGAAACAAACTTCAATCACTTTAGTTTAAGCTTTAAAGCGTTGTTTTTTTGTTTGCCAGTGTAATTTTTTTTTCTCTTATATATGGCATGTTAAATCGTACAAAACAAACAACTCATAAATTTTACATAAAAACCAAAAACCAAAACAAAAGACAAGAGGTGTCTGAGGAACACCCAATCGAAACAAAATGAAATTTTCTACCAAAAATTGTTAAGAAAAATTACTGAATCTTTTCTTTAACACAAAATACATACATATGTACATAGACATAATTGGAACGACAAATTGTTGAGAAACTTTTCATGGTAATTTTATTTATTCTCAGAGTTTTTAACAGAAATCTGTTGAGAGGAAGTCGCCGAAAAAATTTTTTTTCATATTTCGTTTTGTTGAAGATGTCTGACTTCGGGTTTGAACCTTGGCCTCACGCCTAATATGCCAGCGCACCATCTACAACTCTACGGCGACTTCAGTATTCAATCTCTCAATCCAGAAATCTGCTAAGAGGAAAGCACCGAAGCAATATTTTTTCACATTTTCGTTTCGATGTCTGACCTGGGATTTGAACCGTGGCCTTACGTCTAATACTAGACTACGATGTGTATTTAACCCAAAATACAAGAAACAATTTCAAAATAAACGTATGCTTTTATTTTTATCATTATGTTGTTAGGGTCGATTGCAATTTCCATTTGCAAGCTCTCCGTCGACAACGCTTTAAAATAAATTTCGTGAAAAAAAAAGTTTTATTTACACAACCGAATGTGAAAACATTTGAAAATGTATGAATGAATGAATTGTAAACAGTCTAAAATAACATGCATTAACAACAAAGTCTTGCTTTGCTAGCGTTTCGCGTATATCTTTTGCTGAACAGCCAAATTGGCTGTTAACTTTGCAACGCCTGACATAGTGGAAATGTACATTTGTATGCAAGACGGGAAACATATCGCTTGGCTAAGGGCGGAAAGAGGATAAAATGGAGTGTAGTAGGTTTTTGGTGGTGTTCATTTATAGCACAGCTACTGTTGTTGCTTGCAAACTCACACACTTGTATTAACAGACATACAATACAGGCAGAGTATAACTTCCTATTTTCACTTTCTAACGCCAAAAAAAATGAAAAAATAATTTTGATAAAAAAAAAACTTAATAATGTTTAGAGGTTTATTACTGTTGGTTTTGCAGTTTGTTTCTATTGACACAAATTGCCCACATTGTCATTTTAAGACTTTGACACTTAAATTGCATTTGGCCAATATGTTCACAGTATTTTCTTTGATTTCTTTATAGCCAAAGTTAAGGTTTAAGTGTAGTTTTATGCGTTTTTTTAATTCAAAAAAAAACTCTACTCTTTGAGGCATATTATGGTGTGTGAAAATGCATTATTACGACAGCAAAATTTATCACCTTTCGAAAGAAATGAAAGAAAAACTCTGTCGATATCAACTTATAATAACTGGTCTGAATGATTATGAGTTTTAAAGTGGTTTTAATATAAAACTACTCATTAAATACCAGCCAGCCTTACCAGCATTTGAACGACAGGTTATCATTTCTATAGAAAACTTTCAATTTAGTGAATTCACATATCTTGTGTGAGGTAAGATTAATGATTCATGTATTCGTAGTTTGTGGTGTAAAAAAATATTTTATGTCCAGTCATGAAAACCTTTAAAGATGGTTTTATGTTATGTTATGATATTGAAATTATGCTGAAAGTAAATCTTAAAATTTTCTTCTATACTTGGAAAATGATTTCCTTTAAATTGATTACTAGCTGCAGGCAGTGTCACCAGGGACAAATTTTGCAATGTTTTCTGTTGAATACATGCATACATACATAACATAATTGGTCATTACAACCCTTCAGTCAGGATTACGACCTAGTTTCTCACACCACTTATGTTGTGTGTGTTAATTTTTTATACATGAGTGGTGGATTTTTGAAAAACTTTTGATGGCAATTTTATTTACTCTCAGAGTTTTTGCCAGAAATCTGCTGAGAGGAAATCGCCGAGGAAATACTTTTTGTATTTTGTTTTGATGCCTGACCTGGGGCACGAACCCTGGCTTTACGTATAATAAGCCAACACACTACCTACTAGACTACGGCGACTTTCATGAACATGCGTACATATCAGTTAAAACGTAATTTGCGTACAAACTAATCTGTTATGTTTTCTTAATTTAAAAATTAAATCTGCAATCGTCAAATTAATGCTTGAATTCGAAACCTTTAATCATCACAGTTTATAAGGATCGATATTCGCATTCACTGCTTGAATTATTTTTTTAGACTCCACTATACGTTGCACAATTTAATTGGACGCGCTTTATAGCTTGTACGCATTGAGTGATGGATGTCTTTATATGTAATTTTTGTCAAATTTAATTACAATCGCATTTAGCCCCAAACTATTTAATTCATCAAACTGAAACTCAACTAATATCTTAGGCAAACTTTATTCGAGGGCATATGCAAACAAGTCGTCGTAGTGTAGTTGGTAGTTTGTTGGCTTATTAGGCGATCGTGGTTCAAATCCCCCCCTCAAACATATCGCACAAAATAAAATACGAAAAAAAAGATTTTTTTCTGCGATTTTCCCAGAGCTATCTTCCAGCAAAAACTCTGAGAGTAAATAAAATTGCCATGAAAAGTTTCACAAATTGGTAGTTCGGAGTCGACATTAAACTGTAAGTCCCGCCACTCATGCATTAAATTAACACACACAACGAAGGTGATGTGGGCTGCTAGGTGGCATTCTTGGCTAACGGGTTGTAATGACCAATTAAGAAAGTAAGTAATATGGAAAATGTGGCATCAATCTGGTAGCATACAAACTCATTTACTGGCGTAAATTTAAAAAATGGGCTTATTTGGCCTAAATAACACATTTATAGGATTTTGGCCTACTTTCCAGGCCCCTTTATTTCTCATGTGCTAATTGAGTACACCAATCGATGACAGGGCTTCGTCGATTTTATGCATCCAATGCAGACAAGATCGCCCTCTACGTCGTTTTCCGTTAGTCTACGTATGAAATGCCCGTTTCGCTGTGCCATTGAGGAGCTCATGTAGTTCACTATTGGATCGTATGCAGAAATCATCGCCAACTTGTACTAACCCGCAGATCTTACGTATAATTTTTCTGTCGAACACTGTCAAACCTGCTGCATCGTGACGTTTCATTGCACGACAGACATCTCTGCAAGTCAATTGAATGTTAAGACCTGCTAGTAAGACTCATGCTACGTTGGATCTTGAGGCTGACTTTATTTTGTCTGGTAATGACAGAGCCAAAATAAACAAATTGGCTGACAACATCGAAAATTATAATCTAAGATCTGATAAACTGCATAGCTCTAGTTGTCGACAACAGATACTTCGTTTTGCACTCACTTTCTGCCAAACGCATTTTTGTAGACTTCCGTTTAGTAGAGCTAAAAGACATCTCGCTTCGTTCGACCAATGATGTCAATGTCATTAGTATACGCAAGCAACTGTGAATATCTAGTCGGTGGTAGACTTACCAGCCTAAAGCCGCGCTGATAAAATGCAATCAGTGTCTAACAGTCTAGTTATATTTTTCATATACGAGTATATATTTTTCAAATGAACTTTTAGTTCAAAAATTTTTAGAATTTTTGATCGATGTTGATTGTTTAACCCCAAATGTGTCAATTTCACATTTGAGCGACCACCAGAAGTTGGACCGTGTTTGCGCAAAGAAAAATGATAATATTTGCAAAAAGCACAAATGTTAGCCGACTTCCGGTAGTCGTGCAAACGTAAAATTAACACATTTTGCAATAAGCAATCAAGATCCATCAAAACTTTTGAAAATTTTTGAACTGAAAGTTTATTTGATAAGATGACACACTCGTATATAAAAAATATAACAGGACTGTTATACTATTTAAATAATAACTACGTTAATTTTTATCCGATTTAATCAAACGAAGTGTCAATCTCTTCACAAGATAATGCACTTTCTGAATGTCATCACTTATTTGATATTTTTTAATTAAATTTTGCAATTAAGAATAGATAAACTTGAGAAAATGAGAAAAAAATCATATTTTCCATGTTTACACGGTCCAAACTCATAACATGCAAGTTGAAATCATATGTTTATGTACACCAAGATTTAGATTTTTAAAATAGTTTAAAAAATATTTGGGTAATCAATAATTTTGTGTGAAAAGATCAAAACTACAGTTTTTGCCAAACAAGTTTGGAGGGTTCAAGAAATATAAAAAAAAATATTTTTGAGTTGTACTCAACAAAACTCACGACCTACACTAACCTACACTATATCATTAGCTGGGTGTATTTTGACTGTCGCACCGTGTTATAGTTTGTAAACATTGAATATTTATTCAAATCTATAGTGATAAATTAAGTAATAATTTATTTTATATATCGAACCCACAACCCTCACGCTAATAGTCTAGCACACTACCCACTAGACTACCAGAGCACCCCTAATTTATTTTAATTTTAAACGAAAATACTAAAATGGCATGACAAATAGCTGACAATTAAAACTAATAAAATGATTAAAGTAAGAATTAAGAATTACTTAACTTCACTTAATTGTATGTTTTATTGTGTATAATTATGGTTTCAAAAATTCTTAACGATTTTTTTGTTTTTTTTTACAACAGCATTGTTTTCAGTTGAATAATTTAAAAATTTTATTTTATTTTAATAATTTTGTTTTTAGTCAAACATGAAAAAAATTAAAACAATTAAAAAAATGTGTGCAGAAGGTCATGTGAAATTCACAGATTTTTTTCTTTTGTGACTACAGACAACATCTTCATTTTTAATTTTTTTTTTCTTTTTTTCGAATATAAGATATCGAATAGAAACCGCAGTAAAATTTAAAAAAGAGAAGAGAGAAAAAAGAAGATAAAAATTGTAATTATTTGTTGCAAACTCCTACTGTTATTGGCTGTTGTTGTTGCCATTGTATTGTTATTGTAATTGTTAGTTATTGAGGCCTAAATAAATATTTTTTTTCATTTGTTTTTGCAGAAAATAATTTCTTTTGTATTAATTCACGATTGCATATTTACCTAAAGCAGTTTTTGTTTCTTTTTTTGCTTTTATTTCGCTTCAGTTTCAACAAACAAAAAAATTAAAATAATTATTTGTGATTTTATTTTTTAAAGGTTGTGATTAAAAAAATTGATGACTCTGGGGTTTAAATAGTTTCTTTATTATGATTTTCTTTTATTCATTAAACAAAAACAATGTTTTTTTTGTTTTGTTTTATTTTTCTAATAAAATTAGATTTCGTTTCTTTGGCGACGACTATTCACTTTAAAGGTGGAAGGTTAAATATACGATTTCTTCTCTTTGTTTTAAAATGACGGATTGCAGTATTACAACTGATTTTAACATGAATTTATTACTTGAGGGTCTTACGAGATGTTGAGTTGATTTTTTTTAGTTTTTTTTTTAGATTTTTCTTTTGCCTAGTGTTTAAGCGTAAAGATGTTGTTTTTGATATTATGAAGTCTTCTGTTTTTAGTTGTTTTTTCCTAATTTTTATGTTACTTTTAGCGGTTTCTTCTTCTACGTACATATATTCGGTTAGTCAGTCATTTGGAACCGTGCAGCTTCTTTTAGCTGCGGTTTGTTCTGTTTTTGCTTGAAATGAAATTTGTTTCTTAACTTGGATTTCGCATGAATATTTGTAGGAAATGGACTTTCAAGCATGTAACCTTTTTACCAACACATTTATTGAATGAATTCCTACTTTAAGCAGAAAAAGGCGTTAAATCCGACTTACCCAAGTGCTACCATATGCAACAGAAAAAATTTTATTTTAAAAAAATTTGATTCAACAATTAGAAAGTTTTCTTCTAAACATTCTTGGTTGTATTTGGTTATAATCAATCAATTTTTTTTTAAATAATCTATCGAATTACTAAATAAGGTCATCTGGCTTAACTTCATGTTCTCCTCCTTCAAAAACGAAAATATTATTCATACAGTTAAATAGAGAAATATGGAACATAATCATCTCGTTTGTTTCATTTTGAACTTGAGGGCTTTAATAATATTCATCATTCAAGGTTCAATTGATCCCACAATTGAACATTAAAAAAATCGTAAATCTTTTTTGAAAGAACAATCATCTCGTTTTGGTCAAAAATATGAAAAATAATTTTCTCATACGATGCTCAATTTTTATTTAAATGAGTATAAAAATATAAATAAAAGTCGACATAGTCTAGTAGGTAGTGTGCCGGCTTGTTAAAGGTAAGGCCACGATTCAAGCCCCAGGCCAGACATCAAAACAAAATACAAAAAGTATTTCTTCGGTGACTTCCTCTCAGCAGATTTCTGGCAAAAACTCTCACAGTAAATAAAATTTACATGAAAAGTTTCTCAAAAATCTGTCGTTCGGAGTTAACTTTAAGCTGTAGGTCCCACCACTCGTGTATAAAATTAACACACACAACATAAGTGGTGTGAGAAACTAGTTCGTAATCCTGACTGAAGTTTTGTAATGACCAATTATGTATGTATGTATATAATTTTAATCATGACCAAAATAAGTGATCAATTATGTATGTATGTATGTATAAAAATAAACAAACTTGCCCTGTATAGATATTTATAGCGAAAGTAGTGAAATATGTTGAGCGTGTATAACGTAGACTTTATTGTTCGAAACGCTTAATCATCTTGGCCAGAATCAATTTGGAAAATACTTTTAATATCTTACGATTGACGAATATTATGAAATCATTATAGTTTCGATTTTTCACCACTTTTTAGAATGCTTCAGTGTTACCTGAAAGATCGCAAGTTCCTATACAATACACCTATTGGCCAAAAGAGCCATTAAGTTAACGCCTGGCGCAACCCAGGCATCCAACGTTTATCCAAATATTTGAAATCTGGGATATAACGATATCCAGAATATAGAAATGCTAGAAAACACGTACCCCCTGTGTTCTGCAGAAGATATAGTGGCGGTGATTTAAGCGTACGCTACAGATGATGCCAGGAGAAAGTATATGGGTATTACGTACATGCTATAGACTTCCGAGTTCATAATCGTACTTAACACAATAAATTTACATTCAAAATGATTTTACTTTCATTTGAAAAGAACTTTTAATCTTTTTGCTTGTCGTCATCTGATTACGAGAAGCGTGTATACTAGGCATAGGCTGTGTAGAAGTTGTCTTCAGCTTTGTTAACTCGCGACTTTATCTCTGAATTTGTTTATGTAGTTAAAGTTTAAAATATCGATATGAATAAGAAATTAATTTCCAGTTGTCCATTGTCACCCAGTGGTTTTTGTCGTTGCTCTTTTTCTACTTCCTTAAGAGTTGTAAATAAGGACACGATAACAAATTTCCTATTCGCATTAATTTCTTTCTGCAAATCTCTAAGTTTACATCTGCCATTTCTTCTTCAGTTCAAAGTTGTTCGTTGGTAATTATGCGTGGCCAGAAAGTTGCAAAGATTCTTCCTAATTTTGTTTCACAAATTCTCTCAGTTTATTTTGTCTGTCGCTTATAAAAAACGAAATCTCATAACAATAAAATAGCACGAAAAAAATGCAAGCCTTGAACGTTTTTAGCTGCAATGCCCTAAGTATTAATGCACACTCTAAGCCATTGAATGCTAGTTTTTCCATCTACTTCCTGTTATAGTGTTACCAACATTTAAAAAGAAATTTCATTAAAAATTAAGCAATTTCATTATAAATTTACTTTATAACGGGATAAAATTAGGTGGAGGTGTGTTTTACAACCTAACCTAAATTCGAGTGCTTTGTCACTTAATTATTACCGTTAAATGGCAATTAAAAATTCAAATCACAATTGAATATAATTTCATTAAAGTGCAATTTAAATAGAAAGCTTACATATAACAAATATTTTAACAAAATCTCTTCTATTTAACAATTAATTAATTAACAAATATGTAATAAATATTACAATCATAATAATAATAAAATGAGATTTTCAAAGAAGAAATATTTGAAAAGCTTTCACATTAAATCATTATTGTAAAATAAAAAATGTTTAAAGTATATACATACGTATTTGCTTATATTTTATTCCATTATATAATAAAAATAAACTTTTACATAATTTTTCAGTACAATAAGTAACACAATTTCAAAGTTTAACAAAAAAAATATATTTTAAATGTTTTTTGATGATGATGATGATGATCTTAATTATCTTCTATTGTATAGAAGAAGAAAAAGGAAGATGTTAAAAAAGACCACAACATTTTTTAACAAAATGAATTTGAAAAGAAAAAATATAAAAAAACCACATGAAATTCAAAAACCTAAAATCACTGTATGTTCGGGATCGTAACTTTTGATTTTCAAACAATAAAACCCATCGTGTGATGATGCTCTATAACGCACAGTATCACATTAAAACTTACAGCAGTTGTAGTTAATACTCGCAGTGCAAGTGATTTTTGTTATTTGATTTGCTATTTCAAAATTACTCATAAAGTTTCCTTTTTTCAATAACTTTTAAATGTGTGTGTGTTATCATAAGTTATGGTGGTTTTATTGAAAGTCAATAAAATTACGATCCATCTTAACGAATCGACTGTTGCCCATTCAACAATCTGCGATTAAGTTTGTTTGTTTAGAATTCGTGAAAGTGAAGTGAAAATTGAAGATGAATTGTTTAAAATATTTTTAATCTTTATGCATTACTTTCTTACATGGTATCAGCAGTGTTGTCAATTAGATTGAGAATTTAAATTCTTAGCCTCTTTGTTTCCTCCAAATTGTAAATTTAGCGAGTTCCGATAAGGACCGGGGAAAAAATTGTAAAACGAAGATTAGAACGCCTGGTCAGACAGTTGATTCCTTTTGGATATCTGACTCAGGAAAGGTTTACAAAGACTGCAACATTACAACCCCTCAGTCAGGATTACGACCTAGCTTCACACACCACTTATGTGGTGTATATTGTTACGAAAATGGAAGCGGTGTACATCGTTTAACATTGAGTTGAGCAAGGGCTTCACAAACAAATACAGCGAGCTTGTTACAAGTAAACCAATAACATCGGTATGAAAGAAAGGGGAATGGACAGGTAAGCGAGAATGCAACAACAAGCAACGTGAACAAAATACACAAACAACAATGAAGTCGCGATAGAGCTCTCGAGGGGGCGAACACACGGGCATTCGATTGCAGGAGCGTTCATCAGACTGATTACGTGGGCATATAAAGAGGCGGGACAGGGCAGGCAACAGTAGTAGTAAGAATTCAGTCTTGTGTAAAGAAAAGAAGATCGTCGTTGTAAAGATCTACCGAACATTTGTTAGTGTGTACACGAACAGAAGTGTAAAGAAGAATAACGAATAAAGCAAATTATTGTTGGATTCATCAAGTTGTAAACGGTTGCACACAAAAGTGGCGCGAACAATAAAGAGTTTAATTGAAACTCAACACTTATTTGTTTTTATTTTGTTTGCAATCAAAGAACTAATATTTTAAACGTTTTTAAAAAGTTAAAAACGTAACAATATTAATTTTATCCATAAGTAACGGGACCTACAATTTAAAGTCGAATACGAACGACTGATATTTTTGATAAACTTTTCATGGCAATATATACTCTCAGAGTTTTTACCAGAAATCTGGTGAGAAGAAGTCGCCGAAGAAATATTTCGTCATATTTCGATTTGATCGAGATGTCTGATCTGGGGTATGAACCATTTCCTCACGTCTAATAAGCCAATACACTATCTACTAGACTTCGGAGACTGAATGCAAAGAAATTTATGGTGAAGGGTCTTTTCTAAGCAGAAAGCTAAGAACCTATGGAGTGTAACGAACTGTGGAGAATGCATCTTGGATATTATACTCTTTGAAAAAGTTGGACATGGTTGTGGGAACTACAAGCACTCCATTTATACGGCTTAAAATTTTTACAAATACCATATTTTTAGGATCACAAGTAAATTTACCAGAAACTTCTTCTTGTTATAAGTGAAATTAGTTAGGAAAGAGTTTAAACGTAAGTCAAAAATCTTATTGAAATTGTGTATTACATTCAAGACTTATTGTGACGTGTTTTAGTTTAATTTAAATAGTTCAAGGTTATCCCAACCGCAACATGTTGAGAGTGTGTACATAATTAATTGTAATATGCTGAGTTTACTACAAACATAAAACAGCATAACACCTGTGCCAAATACATAATTAATCATAAGAAATCATACAAAGCCTCTAAAACAACGCAGATTAGAGTATGCATAGCTGCCTTAAGTATGAGTGTAATTCGTCAAACCAAATAATTTTTCTTTTTCCTTATTTGCTTTACAATAAAGCCGTGAACTGTATTTTAATAAAATGTTTTACTAAAAACCTTGTATAATTTAAAACTTTAAAGCCAAAATGGGGTTTCACTTTATGTTCCATAAAACCATAGCGTTTCAGATTCAATTTGTTCAGGAAGATTTTAAAAAATTTTCATTGATTTTTTTCAGATTTTGAAAAACTAAAATTAGTTTTTTTTTGTATTTGTAATGATTTATTTGTAAGCCATTAAATAGTTTTTTTATAATGTTTTTCTACCCGGTGTTTAGCTAAACACAATAGTTTTGTGCTAAATGTTGCATGAAATTGCTATACACAGTGTTTGGCTGCATTAAAATATTCTGTTTTTTATTCATTAATTAAAGAAATACTTAATTTGATTTATTTGTGGGAATTTTTTATTTTATAATTATTTAATTAATATTTAATGACTTGTAAAAGCCGCTGATAACAAATAACTTATGAACGGAACTTATTAAAGAAACACACATCAGTCAAGTTCAACAAAATATTACACGGAAGACATTGTCTCAAATGGTAACGATAGTCATCTTGTTTATCAGTTAGTATTCAGCATTTTACCAAAAACCTGAAAAATTTATCATTTTTACTCTATTTATGCTTTATACGACGTCTAGTCAGTGTCAAACTTCAACAATACATTTTATTAGGAATTGTATAAGAGTAGAGTCAAGATCATCAGTACCTTAGTTAAGCGTAACAATAAAGTTATAGAGATTTTGGCTCACATCCTCTCAAATACGAATATCCGTAGCCAAAAAGGTAATTTCACTGCTTTTGTATTAACCACATTATCAACGTCGAATTGTCATTGAGCTTCAATCAGTCGATTGTTATGACACATTCATTGACTTCAAAAAGAGAATTTAACAGCATTTATCATCACAGTATTTGACAATGAAATCGAATTGAAACAATAAAGTAAGTTGTATGCAACCATTCAGACAATTTATAGATACGATATTTCAATATTTTTACGAAAATTAAAAGTAAACTTAAAGAAAATACATAAACAAACTAAACAGATAACAACAAAATATACATATCGTACGGTACGCAGAATTACACAAATACATAGGTAGGAATTTACGAGAAGATATCAAAACAAAGATCATAAATGCAACAACAACAACACTTTAAAGAAAGATCTTAAAGTTGTCAGACATGAAATAAGGCAGTATAAACGATGCAGCCAACGAAAGAGAGAGAGACAGAGAGAAAGAGTTAAAAACGTTCGTGAACAAAAAATGTTACACGTATTTCTATAGAAGAATAGCGAAGCCCTAAATAGCTCCAGCAGCTTTTACTGACAGAGAAATTAAATTATTAAACACACATTGAGGAAAATAAATAAAATTTCATTTAGGAGAGTGTAAATAGTGTAAATAGGCAAGAAATGGAATTGCATTGCACCGATTTAGAAAGCAAATTGAGTAAATTAATACGCAAATTACAGGCCACATTCCATAACCGAACATACCAGTGACATCTACAATATATTCCTGATTTATGTCTTTCCTTTTGTGTTTGGGTCTAGCATATAAGATATTAATTATTAATCAGAAAAAATGTTTCGATATATACAGTAGGTTAGGGCAGTATAGCAAAAGTTAGGGCATGGTTTTTGGCAATGCATTTTCTTTGAACTAAAAAACGATTGCTGGAGAAAAATTAGAGGAGAAAAATTAGGGGATATTTTAAAATGTTTATATTATAAATGACAAGAAAATGAAAGAATGAAGTAGGCACAGCTTTCGATGTATTTATTTATCTATTTATTAATTAGAATACTGGCGGGAATCGATCCCACGACCCCCAAGCTAATAGTCTCGCACGCTACCCAAAGTCTAGACTACCAAAGCACTCACATATGGATATTGGCCTATTATGAAATTCACGATGAACAATCAATCACAAAGTAATTTTTTCTATGAGAAAGACAAGAACTTTGAAAAAATGTCTGACTTATTTATTTTTCGATTAACAGATTGTATACTATAGTCGCCGTACACTAGTAGGTGGTGTGCTGGTATATTAGGCGTGAGGCCAAGGTTCAAACCCTAAGCCAAACATCTTCAACAAAACGAAATATGAAAAAATATTTTTTCGGCGACTTCCTCTCAACAGTTTTCTCTTAAAAACTCTGAGAGTAAATGAAATTGCCATGAAAAGTTTCTCAAAAATCTGTTGTTCGGTATAAACTTTAAGCTGTAGGTCCCGTCACTCATGTATAAAATTAACACACACAACATAAGTGGTGTGAAGAGCTAGGACCTAATCCTGACTGAACATTTGTAACAGAGATCAGCAATGAATCGCTTTTTGCTACTCATAAGCGCTCATGAAATTTTGAATATAAGGGAGTCAAGAATATTGAAATTCAACTACATACTCTGATTCATTCGTACTTACTACAACGTTGATTTATAAGTTCAGGTTGCAATGAGTATGAGTACAACGTTGACATCAAACTCATACCATTCGAAATATGTTTGATTCATAAGCCTACTCATTCAGATTCAATACTTATAATACTTTTAAATGATTCAAGTGACTCATCAAAATTTGCAGTCTTAGTTGTTGTTGTATTTACAAAAAAAGAAGAAAGAAAAAGACAAAGACAGCAAGCAAAGCAAACACATAACCATCTTGTGAGTATTGTAGTGTTTGTACGCGAATCATACTTATTTTGTGATTCTTGTAAATATTGAGTAAAGGAAAGTCGAAATCAACAACATCATGCGTGTTCTTAAGTATGAATATGATGAGTACTTCCAACTTTGAATATAAGTATAGGTTCCATGATATTAAAATATGTATGTATGAATGCGTATAAGTTTCAGAAATTATGAGTATGATTCGATTCTACTCATCTTTTTGAGTACTCATTGCTGATCTCTGGTTTGTAATGGCCAAGTATGTATGTACGAGTATATGATTGAATACTGAATAATTTTTGATAGTTCAGTTTTTCAGTTTAACATTTTAACTGGTAAAGATATTATAAGAGTATTTCTATCAAATATATAGTGGACGAAATTTTAATAGTCGCAATAACGAATTTAATAATACTTTTATGTAGTTGGTTCACCTTGTTTCCAATTTACCAATATTTCCCAATATTCAGTAGTTGGTAACTAGGAAATATTTTTGTATACATTGTTGTTGGAATTTCCTCTCGATATAATAATAATGGGACTTTTACTCAAAAAAATACCAAATAAAGAGCGAAATTTAAATAGGCGCAAGTACAATTTTTAATTTTTACAGTTACAAAATGCAGATTTTTTGTAAAAAAAACTTGTGCTTTTTCGTGTTTGCATCATTGAGTATCAGCATCAGTCCATATCGAGAATTCTTAGGCGCAATGGGTAGAGGAAAACACGTAACACAAGAGGAGCGATCTTTAATAAGAGTTTTAAATGAAAAAGGCTATTCAAAAAGGGAAATAGGTAGAAGAATTGGACGATCAGAGCATCTAGTTCGTAGTGTTTGCAAAAAAACTACAACAAATAATAAATCAGCAAAGAGAAATAAGAGAAACACAAAACTAAGCAAACGCCAAATTGGTCAACTTAAACAAGAGGCCACTAAAAATAAGCTTTATTCTTCCCAATTGTGAAATTAGGCTTACCTGTAGGAAAACGTCAAGTTCAACAAATTTTATGAGCTGACTATAACATTAAATGGAAAAAATCAGCCAAAATCCCACCGTTATCATGCTCTCATAAATCGCGGAGATTGGAATTTGCCAAATATACCATGTCATGGATAGAGGAATGGAGAAACATTATTTTCGACGAAAAAAAAATCAATTTGGATGGCCCGGATGGACACAGTCATTATTGGCATGATTTGCAAAAACCGAACTCACCCAGAATGAGCAGAAACTTTGGCGGAGGTACTGTAATGGTATGGGGCGGTTTCAGTTACTATGGGAAGCTTCAGTTGTGTTTCATTTCTACTAAAATGAACTCCGAAACCTACGTGGAAATGTTGGAAGATGTTTTAGTAAATTATCTAGAAGATAATTTGGATAAAGACATGACTTTTCAGCAAGACAACGCTAGCATCCACGTCTCGAAAGTCTTAAAAGCATTCTTTTTATCGGCTTCAATCCCAATTCTAGACTGGCCTGCTAGAAGTCCAGACTTGAATCCGATAGAAAACCTTTGGGGAATCATGTCAAGAGATGTTTATAGCAACGGAAAGCAATACAACACAGTGAGTGAGCTGAAAACGGCAATTCTCCAGTCCTGGCTAAATATTGAGCTTAGAATATTAAAAAATTAGTAGAATTAATGCCCAGTCTTATATTTGGTGTTATACAAAATAGAGGAGGGATTACTAAATATTAATCAGTTTTTAATTTATTTTTTACTCTTAATGGAATTTGTAGTTCTTATATTGTTTTAATTGCGTCTAATTTAAATTTCGCATACATTTTACTTTTTTTTTCTTATTATATTTTAATTTATCGTTGTTTTTATAATTTAAACATATATATTAATTTAAGTTTGAAATATGTTATTAATTAGGCGAAAAAAAATTTAAAGTTCTTTTGATTTGAATAATACATCGAAATATTAAATGCGACTATTTTAATTTCGCACACTGTATATATAACGACTCTAACGACCGTTTTAACGTTATGAGAAATTTGAGAAAATGGTATATAATTTGTAAAAATTCTTATTTAAAACAAAATTTTGTTTAAGTTGAGTCAATATAAGAATAAGATTATAAGAATATGCCTTAAAAACATAGCTTTAAAGTCTTTCAAGGAATACAATAGCCTTTTAAGTCTAAAGATTTGAAAATTTAAA
The DNA here is from genome assembly GCA_932273835.1 of Sarcophaga variegata. Classification (NCBI taxonomy): domain Eukaryota; kingdom Metazoa; phylum Arthropoda; class Insecta; order Diptera; family Sarcophagidae; genus Sarcophaga; species Sarcophaga variegata. The sequence goes on from OW026359.1 coordinate 41,388,120, forward strand.
AAAAGCATTATTAATGCTTTCCTATTGTTATCCTTTGAAAGTCGATAGTTGAACACGATTTTTAGGTAAATTTACATAGAGATTGTAAAGCATTTGCAATCCCACTTTTCATACAATTCAGTGTAATAATTTTCCAGCCAGTCATTACTTAATATGTTTTCTTTCTGTTACCATTTAAAACAGGCTAAGTAAGTTGAAAGAGAAATAAATAAACATTTTGGTAATTAGCAAACTGAGAAATTGTGTTAATCTATTATATCATCAGCATATAATTTTCACATTTTTCATTTTTTATTTTGCATTTTTTTTACTTTCTTCCTTTCAATCTTGCAAACATTAATTTTCTATTTCCAATAGAGTTCCCCAACAGCTTTTTCCACATGAAGTGTGGTTTTTTTTTGCTTTTTTTATTATTGAAAATAGTGACCGGTTAGCTTTCATATGCACTCGTATGTATGTTTTATCAATTAAAGTTATAATTATAATAACAATCATGATTACTTTATTAAAGTTGTCCAGCATCAACATATGCTGCATGCATGGCAATATGATGGCTGCATGAATGTATTCATGACACTTGGCAATTGAGAATTATGTCAACAAGAAAAATCACTCATTCGAACACTTTCATACCAACTTAGAAACTGGCAATTTTCACTTTTGTGAAATGATAGACTTAAGACACATACTTGAGTTTATAATAAGCGGAAAATATGCATTTTTCTGCCGCTTAGAAAGCTTGTTAATGCCGTCGTTATGCCCATAGAAAATTATGCAAATGGTCTTGATAGCATTTCCTGTACATAATGCAAATGAAGAGCAAAAAAATTTAATTTACTGCTAATCATGAAACAGAGATGATGTTTGTAAGAAATCTTTTAAATTGCATAGAACTGCAATCATGTATTATTATCATCGTGCAGTAAAATCGACTTTTATTAAACACATTTGGATTAGACCTGTTTGTTTAATAATTCAAATATTGTATTTAGTTTTTTGCTGCTAACATTTAATCAGGTTTGAAATCAATTATCAAACATGCGGTAACCGTCTACAAACTCTAGACAAAAAAATACAAATATTTGGATTTGTGTAACAGTTTTTATTTTAATTTTTGAGCAAGACTTAAACAAATATACTTTCAACCAGTATAATTTCATTAATAGCGGCTTTCAATAAACAACGATATTCCCCATAGACATACATATCTGGCAGTGTAAAAACATACTGTCTATTAAACATATTTCATATAACGGCTTAATGCAGAATAAGACGGAAATGAAATGAAACCGCAAAATAGGCTCTGGAGCGGTTGGCAACTGACCCTTATTTTCATAGAAAAATGATCTTCAACGATGAGTCCCATTTAGGAATGAATGGGTACGTAAACAAACAAAATTTTCCAATTTGAAACAACACTAAGCCACATCATATCCAAGAGCGTGCAATACATTCCGAAGAAGTGACTGTGTGGCGTGGATTTTGGGCTAGCGTTGTAAATGATCGAAGTCACCGTGGTCTAGTAGATAGTGTGTTGGCTTATTAGATGTGAGGCCTAGGTTCAAACCCCAGCAAGACATCTTCAAATGAACGAAATATTAAAAAAATATTTCTTCGGCGACTCCCTCTCAGCATATTTCTGGCAAAAACTATGAGAGTAAATAAAATGGCCGTTCCTCCGCTTTCCATTCTCCCCTTTCCTAAATCCTCTCCTTTTATCCTATTCATTCTATTATCCTTCCCTCTTTAAGGACGTTGTACAATGGGTCAATTCGACCTCCGGGTACTGTACTTGTCTTAATTGGCAAGAACACGTCCTCTAACCTAACCTAAAATTTCCATTAAAAGTTTCTCAAAAATCTATCGTTCGGAGTCGACTGTAGGTCCCGCCACTCACGTTTAAAATTAACGCACACAACATAACTGGTGTGAGAAACTAGGTGGTAATCCTGATTAAAGGGTTGTAATGACCAATTACGTACGTTGTAATTGATCCATATTGTTTTGAGAACGACATAGGCCAGACCATCACAGTCGACGGCAAGCACTATTGGTTGATGATTATCAATTTCTTCTGACCTGAATTAGATGATTTGGATACCCACGACCTGTGGTTTAATGCCACATTAGACTATTTCTTGTGGAATTTTCTTAAGTCGCAGATGTATGCGAATAAGTCACAAATTACAGCAATACTCGAAGCTAACATAACCCATGCCTTCGGTAAAATTCAAACAGATTTATGCCACAGAGTCATTTTCTTTGAACTAAGAAATTAGGTGGCGATAGCAAAAAAGAGGGAGTACTATTTAAGAACATTACACTTAAAATTGTTTACATTATAAGCAACAAGAAAAACATCTCTCCATAAAGCTCCGATTAGCGACACGACCACGTAACGTAAGGAAACGTACGTTACGATTTCTATGCTTCGCTTACCAAGCCTTAATGCATTATGCAATACCCTGACCAATTGATGACGATACGATGTTCTGTTTAAGAAAAACAAATACTGTGAATGAATATGCGACTTATTTGGTTTTCTCAAATTTTGTATCTGATAAATAGATACACATACATACATATAAGAGTGAAGCATTAAATACGAAGTGATTTTAAACAATTTAGCATTAAAACGAGCATTAAAAATAAAGTTTTCTCAGTCAAATTACAATTCAATCGCTACGTTCAAATACGATACCAGATAAGTCTCCACTTATAAAAAGCGTTAAAGCGATATTTCTCCCATTAAATTATAAGAGTATTTGAAGCAAATATATGACGATCTTAACGATCGTTTCAAAACCATGGAAAATTAGAGAAAATGGTGTTAAAATAAAATTTTACTTAGGTCTTGTGTCAATGTTTGGAATTAAATCCAGGTATGGTTCATTATTAGCGTAAAGATCAAAAGTTTTTGATCATAAAATTCGAATTTCAAAATATCATCAGGTTTTATGTTCAGTTTATCTACCAAAAAAAAATTGAAAAACCTATAAAAACGTGTCTTAAATTTGTAACAAAATTAAAATTAAAATAAAAATATACAATTTAAATTGATTGATTTTTTCTTTTTTATTTATCATTGCAGATTTTATTGTTTGTGTTGTATTCACAATTGAAAAACTACTTGTGAAAACCACTGAACCAGTAGTTGAATTTACGAAAATAAAAAAAATAAAAAAATTAATAAAGGCAGTCATACCAGCAGCTGTACTACAAACAAAAGAAAACTACAGTAAATTTTTTATTGGTGTGCGTGTGAGTGTGTGTGTGTGAATTCAAATTTACACCACAACAGAAAATGTCTACAACGTCATGTGATTGTTTAGTGGGGGTGCCCACTGGACCAACATTGGCCTCCACCTGTGGTGGCAGTTCATTCATGTTGTTTATGGGTCTCCTAGAGGTGTTCATACGTTCACAATGCGATCTTGAGGATCCTTGTGGTCGTGCTAGTTCAAGGGTAAGTAACCGAATAAACGACTGTTACACGATTGTTATTTCGATTTTTATTTTCTTGTATTTTTCAATACAATTCAATACAATTTAAATTTAATTCGTTGTAACGGATTTTTGTTTCTCTTTTTTTCTTTTATTGTTTTTTTTTTTTTTGCTTTTTCATTTGGTTTTTATTTCACATACAAAAAAAATTAAAATAAAAATAAAATAAAACAAATCTTTTCATTACAAACAGTTTCGCTCGGAGCCTGATTATGAGTATGACTTTATAGTGATTGGCGGTGGTTCAGCCGGTTCTGTAGCTGCCGCACGTTTATCCGAAGTGGCACAGTGGAAGGTGTTGTTGATAGAAGCCGGTAAGTGTTTAAACATTTTCAATTCGTTTTTTTCTTCTCTTTCTTTTCGCAGATTGTTTAATATTTCAAATGTCTACATTTGCGACATTCGTTTTATTTGTGAACATAAAATATTAGTCAGTATTAGATGTTAAAATAAATTATGGTGTCAATTCGTTTAATACGAACAAATGTCTATGGACTGAAGATAAGCAAAGCTAATGATGAACGATTACAACCAGCTCTTATTGAACGAACTTGTCATTAAAATTTTGCCAAAAATTCAAATTTGTATGGCAGCCATCTACTAATATTTACCAAGTTTGTAACAGATGTTCTGAGTTCTAAAAAATTAATCGAAGTTATGTTTTATATCAACAGACAACATGTTATAGACACATGATATCAGTCTTCAAAAGAAAGTGTAAAGCATTTAAAATCTAGCCAGAGATTATGTCCTCAGTCCGAACTTTAAATATCAAATTTCTTTCGTTGGTTTCCAATAAAAATTTAAATGCCTTTAATTAGGTAGTTATGTAAGTTGAAGGATAGGCGAACAACTAAGGTCATATGCTTATCAATATTCACCTAATTTCATCAGTTTGTCAGTCTCAAGTAAGTCTCAATCTTATACAAACTTTCTTAGCTTCTTCTTCATTACTTTAACATGGGTTATGTCTGGTAAAGGGTTTTCTCCAAAATATTACGATCTCGAAAGCTGTGGGCAATGCGAATGAGAAAGTATTCTATCGTTATAATGTCTTCACCTCATGCCTGCATTCATTATTACATTCCACGCCCATGTGGTTGAGTTGTATGTATAAAAAGGAATGTCCCGTAAGGATGCTCATTAGTATACTCAAGGCACCTTTATTCAGTTGGGTTTTCTGGGTTTTCTTTCATCAGTTTCAAAGCAGTGCAATTTTTACAATTGTTTCTGCTGTGTCCATTGTTTCACAATAGTCGATGAGACATTTCTGTCCACTTTATATCCTGGTCTTCTGCCCACTTTATTTCCCGGTTCTCTAGCTTCATTAGCCAGATTATTAAATACATAATTGGTCATTACAACCCTTTAGTAAGGATTACGACCTAGTTTCTCACACCACTTATGCTGTGTGCGTTAAATTTTATACAAGAGTGGTGGGACATACTGTTTAAAGTCGACTCCGAACGACAGATTTTTGAGAAACTTTTCATGGCAATTTTATTTACTCTCAGAGTTTTTGCTGAGAGGAAGTCGCCGAAGAAATACTTTTTGTATTTTGTTTTGATGTCTGTCCTGCGGCTCGAACCCTGGCTTTACGTCTAATAAGCCAACACACTACCTACTAGACTACGGCGACTTCAGATTATTAGTCTAATTATTTCTGGTCACTCCTTGGTTACAGTGCCATTCTAGGAGTAATTGTTAATCGCCTTCTTACAGGACAATCTAGGATAGTCCTTGAATGCGTTTGGCCAAAAAAGTCGATCTGGTATCAGATCAGGTCGCGATTAATATGTTAGCACACCCTATTAGCGTTAAGCGATTTTTAAATGTTTTTATGTTTTAATTTCTGCTTTAACTATAATATCTCCCCCCAAGACAACCTCCAGAACTTTTCTACTAAAATCCATCAACGCTGCACAGGTTCTAAATATCTGTCCTGTTAATACGTTTTCCTCATGAAGAAATCTTCGTACGTCTCTTACAAATTTTAAACTTTCCAAACCAAGGATTTACAATGCAAACGTTCAATATATGTTTCATTATGTTAAGCTTTCCAGCAAAAACGTTAAGCCTTGTTAATCTTGCTTCGTTTTTCTGTTTATTTTTTATAAAAAAGTTTTTTCCATGGAGAGGAGAGTATGTTTTTCAATTAGAGAAAAAATTATAATTACGATGCTTTCAAAACAAAAAACTTAAGAGACATACTTTGTCACATAATATCCAGAGCGTTTGTGAAATAAATTTTATTTGAAAAAATCCAACAAAATTTTTTTATCCACCTAAAAGCAACACATTTTTTTGCGATAAATTGCTAAGCATTACGAAAATTATAAGACAAGTAGTCTTGTATTATAAATATGGCCAAGATTAGTTTTTTTTGCTATTTTTGCAGTTAAGCGAGACAAGTATCGGGTTTGGTGCATGCTTTATAAACTGAAAGTCCAGTTTAGTTCATCTGACAACAATTTGTCGTCTTATTGGTATTTTGTAGACAAAGATGACTTTTGGATTGGTTTGGACAATGGGTTCGATGAACATCATCTTTTATATTGTTTTCGAAAACAGCAATAAAAAACAAACACACTAACAAATGTCAATAAACTGACAGTAGTTGTTTATTAGAAGGCATTTTATTTAATTTTTCTTTTTTTTTTTGGCAATTACGAATGCTCTTTACACCTTTGGTTTGTAATTGATTTTATGGGGAATAAATAGTGTGTCATCATTTTATTTATTTAAAAAAACAAACCCGATAAACGTATTGAGAAATCATGACATCAACGATTTTAAATGCTTTTGTTTTAAAATAACATTTGCCATCTACAATGAATTTATATGAATTTGTTTATACTGACAATGGATTGCTTTCAATCTGAATACTTAACACAATCTAATGCACACATCGATCACTTCACACGTGTTCAAACCACTTTGAAATTTTGATGAACCCATAACAAATATTGCCAAGAGATCAGCCAATTTATCGAAGTATTTCTTACACAATCTTCATTATAATTTCCGCATTACTAATCTAATGAAACTAATCAGGTGATTGATCTGTTGTAATACTTTCTGTGGTAATAGAGCTGCCATCTGTCGTTGCCTAGAAATAATGCTTTCCATGTACATGATGATGGAAAAAGTCCTTTTGCCAGTGACTCACCAACATGCGTAAGCGGTTCTGTAAATACTGATCAATGTCGATGATGTGTTACGATCATAACGAAACTATGTACGTCTGCCATGTATAAAGACAGGCACATTTTCTTTTCCATTTGATTTGTACTTTTAATCAATCTCAATCTTAACTTTAAACGGGGCTATTATTAGTTGACCTCCGTCATAGTTAATCTGCATCATGTTTTGCTAGACTGTTCATGTAGCCAGGTGCGGGGGTACAATAGAATACTCGCCATTGCCATTTACGGATTTACCAATCTAAATGAATATAACGCAAACTACAAACCAGCTTTAAACTATCAGACTATATTTAAAGAACTGAAGATATAACACAAATAACACACAGCCAAACGTTATCATTTCTTCTGACCAGTTTGCAGTGTAGAGTGTCTAACGAACTGACTCGTTCTTTGATTCTCCCTTCTAAGTGCTGTACTTTTTTTGTCTCAAAATTAAAACAAAAATCTTAAATAATTAGACGCTAATTTCATTTGCTGTTTAATTAATATTTTTATTGCATTGAAAACTAAAGGCTGGCCTTTAGTGACACTAACGACTGGACTTTTTAAATAAAGAAAAGCCTTAAACACGTATTGGTTAAATCGTGATTGTAATTAAAATATAATTATCATTATAATGAATAAAAGAAACACGGATATGAGAACAAAAAAAACTAATTTAGATAAAAATATACTAGAGAATGATTACGGCATTCAATAAAATGAAAAAAAAAAATAAAATAAATAAACAAAAGCCTTAAGCAACAAACTTTTTTTTAATTACCTTAAATCTTTGCCATTCTTATTCAAAAGTTTGATAGCCAAATAACCTCTTCTATAACACTTTGATTTATTGTGTCATGAAATGAAAAGCTAGTTTCGTCTTCTTCGACACATTTATTTACTTTGCCATGAAAGAAATCTTTGTGTCAGAATTCTCATCAACTTGTTGCCATAAATTTAACACTTACAGTAGCCAACAGAGCAGTACGTTGGTTAAATTTTTTTCTGTCAGTCATTCCATGTTTAGTGCGGATGTTTTGATTGATTTGAAGCTTAAATAAAACACGTAATATAATGAAATAGAAAATAAATGAATTTTATTGTAAATTTTATTGGTTACGCTTGTTGGTGATGTCAAATCTACAACGACTATAGCAGTCGTTACTTTGTTGAGAAAAATAAACATGCTGACACCGAAATATACGCAGGAGATTGATCAAAAGAAGCACATTAAATATATTAAGTGATTAAAGTTGAGTAATTGAATTAAATTTGAAAAGAAAAACTTTATTAATTTGGATTAAAGGAAGTGCAAATAGAATACTAGAGAAGAGTAGAGCAGATTAAATAAAAACAGTGTGCTAAACACGCTATTCGCTGCGAAGAACGAAGTTTACATTCAAAAGCAAAGTCGTTACGTCTCATTTCTCATTAGAGCTGTCTGTGAAAATATATCATTCGTTACATATTTTCGTACTTATAATTAAAGTACGGAATATAATTTTAATAATTAAAGATTTACTGGATTTTGTTAAAATGTTTTTAACCCTTTCATGCCCGATGTTGTCTATAGGCAACATTGTACATTTTTGTTCATAAATTCCGTATTTTTTAATTTTTTAAAATGTTTTTTTTTTGCGAACAAGCTTTGTAAAACCAGAATACGTAGGACTCTGAATTTAATATCACTTCATATTTTGGCCGTGACTAACAAACACATGTCCTTAAAATAATTTTAGCTCTGGCCCAAAAAATTCGGGCATGAAAGGTTTAATATCTCATGTTATTAGGAAAATTTTAATAATTCTATGTAATCTAATCGATATTCAGTCTGTCTTACAAAGATCATAGGCCCCTTGCTAACTAATTCGATTCGGATCTTTTTGTATTTGACTTTTCCAAGAATGAGCACATCGATCTCAGCGTTCTTGTCTTATTGCCCACTTTGTAAAACGCCATCATTCAGGCGGGGAGTATGGGCAATAAATTGGCACGTATTGATAAAACCTGCCGGCCTCGTACACAGGAATCAATCAAAAAAAATTTCAGCTTTGTTTGTAACGAATATTATTGATATACGTATGTTAGAGAGTAGGGTTTTTTCTTATATCGGTCATCTCACGTAGTATGCTTGCCATAGCCGCCTATTTGTGTTCTTTCTGGTATAAACAAGGCCTTTCAATCAAAGACTTGGCCATCCCAAGTGATGTTGGTATTTTTCGTCATTGCTTCCTGCATAAGGAAGACATTGTTACGAAAATGGAAATGGTGTTATTAAAATGATAAACAAAAGTTACAAAACGAAAACAATGGACTTGTTTACATGATCAACGAATAAACAAAAATATAGCAACAACATCAGTATAAAAAAGGAGATAAACAAAGTAAACAAATAGGCAACAACAACGCTGCAAGGACAAACGTAAACAAAATACACAAACAACAATAACGTAAACAACATGTTTACATTAATAGAGATTTCAAGAAGGCAAAGTCATTCTCTTTCAGAGCATTCATCAGACTGTTTACCCTGCGCTATAAAAGGCAATACAAAGCAGGCAACAGGATCAGAAAGAATTTAGTCAGTCTTGTGTGAAGAAGCCTTGCGTATGAAGAGAATAATTGTGGTTTGAAGAACTCCGTGTGTAAAGATGTAACTAACAGTTGTTAGTGTGTACGAGGAAGAGTGTAAAGAACAATAACAAATAAATGAAATTGTTGTTGTTGTTTAAATCAATTTGCCAAAGTTTGCACACGAAATTGTGCGAACAATAAAGAATTAATTTAAAACTAAACACAAATTTATTTTTATTTTTATTTACAATCTACGAACTCATATTTTAAACGTAACAATATTAAAGACAAGTGGGGCCAATACACGCTCGTAGACTAGAATTTTATGTTTTTGAAATGCGACCCTTAAGCCGTGTAATTAATAAGTCTCTATCGTCGATTTAAGTTAGGCCCTTAAAAAAGTTACAGAAAAGTTTTTATCGAATATAATATAATATTACCATGTAGCATGTAGTCGCCGTAGTGTGTCGGCTTATTAGACCTAAGACCAGGGTTCAAGTCCCAGGTAAGACATCAAAACGAAAATATTAAAAAAATATTTCTTCGGTGACACTTCCTCTCAGCAGGTTTCTGGCGAAAACTCTGAGAGTAAATAAAATTGCCATGAAGAGTTCCTCAAAAATCTGTCGTTGCGAGTCGAAATTAAACTGTAGATTCCGCCACTCGCACGCAAGTGAGAAGCTAGGTCGTAATTCTGACTGAAGGGTTGCAATGACCAATTATGTACGAGTATGTAGTTATTACCACCCTTAAGTCAGGATTACAATTTAGCTTCTCACACCAGCCATGTGTGTTAATTTCATTCGTGAGTAGCGGGTCCTACAGTCTTAAGTCGGCTCAGAACGACAGATTTTTGGGAAATTTTTCATGGTAATTTCATTTATGAGTTTTTGCCAGAAGAAATATGTTTTCATATTTTATTTTGATCGAGATGTCCGAGCTGAAGCTTGAATCACGCCAACACAGTACCTACTAGACTACGGTGACTTGAGAATAAGTTTTTCTATTCCAATCCTATTTCTGTGCTAGTAGGCTGAAGTAGGGTACTAAATAGTCCCATTTAAAGTACGTATAACTTCTAAAGTCATTCATAAAGCGATTAATTTTATCACACTCAATCTGTATAGTGGGAGCTAAATGTGCATTGATGGAAAAGAAATGTTTTGTTTTTCTTCTTTGTTTTTCTAACATTTAAAAATAAAACATTTCATTGCGAGTATTATTACTAAAAACAAATTGTAAAATTATTTAACAATTAAATTGAAATGTAATGAAAAAGATAATTTTTTTCATTTTGTTTTAATGTTTGTTACACGCAAATAAAAGTGGGTCAAATTATCAATAACAAATTGTTATTAAATGAAAACTTAAACAATAATTGTTAATTTTAAATAACAAGTGTTTTTTAATGGTTATCTTGTATCCATGTATTCGTAAATGCTATACATATGTAAGTATGAACACAGAAAAACAAAATATTCCGACTATGAAACAGGCAGGGGTGTATAAATTTTTTTTCTCTATCAATTAAGAGTTTTATTTACCCGCAATTAATTTATGAATAATAAACACCAGTAAATTTATAATTAAATTAAAAACAAAATAATATTCATTTAATGTATGCTTCGGTATTGCAAAAGAAAAGAATTTTATTTCAAATTTTTCTTTTTAATTTCTCTGCATATTTATTTTGTTAAATTTTCACATAAGCAAATGATAAATGTTTTTATAAATTATGTGACATATGTACGCTACTTTAAAAACTATGGTCAATATATGCCCTCAGTCAGGATTACTGCCTACCTTCTCATACCACTGATGTTTTGTGTTTTAATTTTATACATGAGTGGCGGGAACCACAGTTTAAAATCAATTTATTTGAGATTCATGGCAATTTTATTTTAATCTTGGAGTTTTTGCCAGAAATCTGCTGAGAGGAAGTGGCCGAAAATATATTTTTTTCTTATTTCGTTTTGTTCGTGGCCTCATGTCTCATGTTTTCAAGTGATATGATCAAATTATGGAAATTTAGTTACAAAAGTTTCAAAAACTTTTCTGAGAACCGTCTTTACTTTTAAAAAATTTCCGAAATAATTCAGTACCGTCTTATTAAATCATAAATATCAGTGACCCTAATAACGTCGATTTTACATAAAATTCAGCAACGTTAAGTTTTTCATAACTTCTCAACACATGTCATAAAAATTTATGCACGAACCAGCTCACCTAACATGCGTAATATTAGAAACCAGTTTCGTATTAAACTATAGGATCATGTTTATAACGGCCATTTTGTTGGATCTACAACTTTGCCACATCACCAAGGAACACAGACAATGGCGTATGTTCGCTGAATGGAGTCTGCAGCAGTTGACTACTGACCCTAATTTTCATTGAAAAATCGTCTTCAACGATGAGACTCTTTTTCTCTATCAATGAGTACGTGAACAAACAGATTTGTCCAATTTGGGACGACACCGATACACATGAGATCCAAGACCATCCAATACCGAAAAAGTCACGGTTTGGTGTAAATTTTGGTCTGACGGCATCATCGGTCCATATTTCTTTGAGAACGACGTCGGCCAGGACGGCATTACAAACGGCGAGCACTATAGGTTGATGATTACCAACTTCTTTTAGCCTCAATTGAATTGGACACAGTTCAGGCCACATTTGATACCCTGCATTAGTGCTTTCATTCACTTGAAGGTGATGTGACCTGCCTACCAGCATAGCATAATTTAACCCAGCTTTAAAAAATGTCAGAGAGAAATTTCTTACAACTTTACTACAAAAGAATTAAAGACTTTTCGTTGGCATTTTATATGATAATTATGATTTTGATTTTTTTCATTATAATTAAATCGTTAATATTATTGTATAAGAATAATAATCAATTGTTTTTAATTTACATTAACCTTTTCATGCCCAAATTTTTTGGGCCAGAGCTAAAATTTTTTTAAGGACATGTGTTTGTTAGTCATGGCCAAAATATGAAGTGATATTAAATTCAGAGTCCTACGTATTCTGGTTTTACACGTTTTTAACCAAGCTTTTTGCAAAAAAAAATCTTTTAAAAAAATTAAAAATTACGGAATTTATGAACAAAAATGTACAATGTTGCCTATAGGCAACATCGGGCATGAAAGGGTTAAATATTGGATTTTCAAGTTTTCAAGTTGTAAACATTATTAACAGATAAAAATTATTACAAAATTTAAATTTAAATTAATACTACATTAAAACCGGGTAATAATTTCGTGTTAGTTTATGTTTACAAAAGAATTATTTCCAAAGCTAACAGCACATCACATAACATTTACACGAACGAATAACACATGTCACGATACACTATAGAGAACTATAAGAGAAAGAATGACAGGCGATTATTCAATTCTTTTTTGACTCGTGCTCATGCAGTGCATTGTGGAATAACAGAAAGATAGTTACGGAAGAAATGAAAGAGGGATAGTAAGCTGCAAATTTAACGCACTCTTTAATACAACTTGTGGTTATCAATCACAGACTCTTGTCTCATCACTGACTGTCAGCTCACGATTGACTGGCAACGCGTTCTTCGCTATATTTTTACTGCCTTATTTACCCTCTGCCAAATTTACGACGTTTCTATGAACTGTTGTCGGATTTTTTATATTCTCGTTAATTCCTACTTGTCCTTTTCTGTAAGTCTATAAACCGTTGAATACACCCAATTCTGTTTTTACACGGTCTTTTTTTACACGGTTTTGATATAACACGGTTTGAAAATAAAATATTTTTAATTTTTTTTAAACGATTCTTTTCCATTTAGCACGATTTAAAATTTTTTATGCTTAATTTTTTTTGTCAAATTTAATTTTTGCAAAGTATGTTCATATCACAAATTTAAGGGAATTCCCTTTTTGCGCGTACAAGCAAATTTACTGGTCAAAGCAAATGTAAATGGCATGAATTTAGGGGAATTCCCTTTTTGTGCATACAAGCACAAAGGTCAGAGCAATTGAAATGTGTTAATATTTTATATTTATTAAGTTATTTATGTTTTTAATTTTGTTAAATATTTTATGAATCCCTAAAAGAAAATGTCAAATACAAAACTTCTTACAAAATCCTTGTTTTTCACTAATTTTAATAGGTTTTAGAGATTAGGAACCAATCACCTATTTTTGCATACGACTAGTGTCTTTTTTTACACGGTTTTTTTTTACACGGTTTTTTCTGGAACCAATCTACCGTGTAAAAACAGAATTAGGTGTATGTGTATTTTGTTGTTGTATGTTTATCTCGTTTATATATTCTCGTTTAATTTGTTCTTGTTTGTACTGTAAATCGAGAACAAAGACTGCAAGTACAACAAAACGTTTCCATTTCCAAATGTCATATTAATTACACAGGCCTACAAATTTTCAAAAAATTAATAAATTCAGAAACCAAACTGTAGTTTTCTAAAGATTTTTTAGAGCGCTGAATGCGAACCCAGACGAATTTCAAGTTTCGATAAGATTTGCATCAAACTGCTGAAGTGTTAATTTTCCTTCGCCGATACTTCGAGACAATAAAAGATATTGGAAAAAATCAAAAAATGGTTTTGATTGGTAAGATTAGCAACAAGATTTCAAAAAAAAAAAAAATTAATTCGTAACGTAATATCCACTCTTATCCTTACTTACCATACCCAAAAACATATTTTTGGCATTTTTAGGGTTCTAGGGTTTCTCGAAAACATCATAATAGATCAGTTCTCTTTTGTGGTTTAGATTCAATTTTGTCGAACTGTGTTAGCAATATGATTGTGAAGCTATCAATCAAGTTATATTCAAACTCTCGAGAAAATTTAACGGAAAGAAAATCCGTAAATAATGAACTCCTAATGCTTTAAAAACCAGTTCAAGTGATGCTACTGTCACCAGAAGGAATTCAAATTCCGTTAACGATAACACATTTTCTTAATTGTTTACATTACAACCCTTTAGTCAGGATTACAACCCATTGTGTATTTTATGGATCTACAGTTTAAAGTCGAATCTGAACGACAGATTTGAGAAATTTTTCATGGCAAATTTATTTACTCTTAGAGTTGTTGCCATACTTCGTTTTGTTTCCGATGTCTGAGCTGGGGATCGAACTACGGACTCTCGTCTAATAAGGCAACACACTATCTACTAGACTTCTAATGGTAATACAGCCTAATTAACAATTGGCAAAGAGTATAAAAAGAGCCTCCCAGTGGTATTCCACTCTGATAAGTGAGATCTGAAGTGCAAAAATATGCCTGCCACAGCCCAGTTACAAATTACATAATGTAAAAGTGGCTTTCGGTGTTCTAACTTTATCGATAACTATTGAGAAATGCTAAGTATTTTCCAACATTATGATGTTATAAGATATTCCCAGAACATGCAGGCAACGGCATAATGCATGGAATGAAAATACAGGAATGAAAATTTTTGTACGAGTATAATAGTTTGGTTTGTGGTGGCGTCACGTTCACGTTAATGACTATCCAAGTAATTCCCCAATTGGGGAATTACAGCTTAAATGAAGGAAATTTTACTTAATAACCAATGTACTTGACAAGTGGAAGTTTAATCTAGTTTTGATAGCATAAAGACAATTTCATCTGTTTCAATGAAAATTTTAGCCTGATTTCAGTAATTCGGAACCAAAAGTAATTGCAATCGTTAAAGGAAGCATATTGAAAACTGTTTAAAGAAATTAAAAACTATGCATCTGTAATTCGAAATAAAATTGCAATTTTAATATCTTTAACCTTGAGTAGCTTCAACTTAAATGGACTTTAATTTGTGCCAATTTACTGCTAATGATCTATAATTTAAAATTATATGTTTTTATTGTAAAATAAACAAAAATAAAATATATTTTAAATACTACAACAAGAATTTGCCATGGGGTTTTATCGATAACGGAAGCCTTTGTTGAAAGTCATCAATTATCAATAAAACACGAATGTTGATTTCAGCTGTCAAAAGAACAATTCAATTTAAGCACCTTTAAAATAATTTAACAATGTTTGAAAAACAACAATAACAGTAACAACAACAACAATGAAAACTAAAAAATCAAACAATTTAAATAAATTAGAGAACCAACAGCTAAAATTTATGAAGAAACACGTATCGTGGGATTAAATAAACTGAAATTGGCCAAAACAAAACAAAACAGAAACCGCAATGAAAAAATGAAAACAAACAAAAAAAGAATTACAGATCATTAGCAAAACGAAAAACAAAAATTAATTTTGGATTTAAACTTTAATTTCAATGAATATAAATTTTTCTTTTGTTTTCTTTTTGCAATTAATTAAAGAAATAAAAATTGTTCACACATTCTTTATGTGACCATGAGGGCCAATGAAGCTGTTTAAAAAAAGCCTTCTACAATTAAAGTTTTCTTCCTAAAAGAGCAGACTAATTGATTCAAATGAAGTCGCCGTATTCTAGTAGGTATTGTGTTGGCTTATTAGACGTAAGGCCGCTGTTCAAACCCCAGGTCAGACATCAAAACGAAAATATAAAAAAAATCTTCCTCTCAGCAGAATTCTGGCAAAAACTCTGAAAGTAAATAAAAATTTCTATGAAAAGTTTCTCAAAAATCTGTCGTTCGGAGTCGACTTTAAACTGTAGGTCCCATCACTCATAAAATTAGCACACACAACATAAGTGGTGTGAGAAACTAGGTCCGTAATCTTGACGGAAGTTTTGTAATCGCCAATTCGGTATGTATGTATGTGAATTGATTCAATACCAATATTACACTTCGCTTAAACTCTCAGGGACTGTCGGTTGAAGTTAGAACATCTTAGCGTAGCTTTTTAACTGCATGTGTACTCTCGATGTCCATAACTATAGTTTGACAGATGAGAATGTCAAACAGTCATGCAGGTACAAATTTAACTCTTTCCGCTTTAAAATCATCCGTAAGCTAAAGAAATATACGTACGAAGGTAAAAATTACTGCTGTAGAGGGAGTCTAGAAAACGAAATGTCGATTCCTCGTCATTCTCAAGTTGTTGGCCTCTCTGCTTCAACTACGTGGAATAAAGCACACCTCGTACAAGATTTGATTGGTCAAACAACCATCGTTTGCCATGCATTTTTGCTGAAAATGAGAATTTTTATCAATGAAGCTTAATTCTGATTAAACGGCTCCATCAATAAGCAAAATTGCTTTTAACGGCGCACTGTTACATCTATTAAAACTGACTGTTTGGCATCGTTTACACGCTGGCGTTATTATTGGTCCTTATGTCTTTCAAAATAACCAAGGAGTTATTGTTACGATAAGTGACAAGCGCTATCAAGTTATCATGTCAAACTTTGTTTAAGGCTGTTCTGATCACTATGCTCCAACCAAGGCATTGTTCGCTATACTCAGCTGTCTCCCCGCTGACTTTAAAAGAAGCAGATGCTGAGTTGGTGGCAGTAGGACTCAATGCAGTCAAATTTTGGCTCAATCAGGACTATGGACACGCTGCTGTTTAGAGAAGACATGGACACACCCGAGTCCATTATTTTGGTTTCTTATATCTTTCTGAATAGAAGATTTGATTTTAAATTCCAACCAACGACTTCTGGGTTAAAAATCCGGATATTTAAGGTTTATATCGATGGTTCAAAGGTCCGTGACAGAGTGGACTATGTTGTATTTATTAAGGATTCTGATATTAAACATTCTTATATACGGCTTTACAACTGCAGTGTTTTCAAACTTTTAAAAGCAGCACAACGCTTGTTAGGTGGCGGGATTTTCCCTGATAATCTATTTATTTTTTCGTAAAGCCAGGCTGCTAATCAGTCCATAATGAACGTATTTTTAATGTCCGTCATTGTCCATGAATGCCGAAAATTTTTCAAGGAAAACTCCGATCATCGAAAGGGAACACTTAAATGGGTTTCGGAACATAACGATATCGTTGAAAATTACAATTCTGTTGCGCTTGGCCAGGGCCCGTACGGATCTCACAATCTTCGACATGTTACAAGGTATAAGAAGACGACCGACTCACTTTTATGTTAAGGCAGCATGGTTTTCCATCCTACAATAGCGATTCTCATGGCCTATGGCCTTTTTTGGTAGGCATGCCGAAAGACTTGACATTCCAGCAAATGACTTCTACTGGAGCAATGGGTATAAACAAAACAAGGAGACTGCCTTTTACCTCAAGTGTCAGCTCCCTTCTCTTGTCATAAAAAGACGGAGGTTATTAATCTCTCACTTTCTGATGATCCTGACCGAGCTCTATGAAAATTTCTACAATAGCAAGATTTATTTTGTACTCTGGTTGGTTTCCTTTGATCCCCAGGTTGAATATTGACAATCGTCATTGCAGTTGTCAACGAAGAGTGCATGATTTAAGTCTAAGTGTTGTGTGTTGAAGAGGAACGTTTCTTTGTGGCGTTTCAAAAGCTCACGGATCTCGTGGTTTTGGCCGCTGTTGTCAAGAAATAATATATACGCGTCAAATCGGATTTAAGCAAGCAATTAAAATAATTACAGTTTCTTACGATCCAAATTCAAATATATTGATTCGTTCTTTGCCGTTTGTCGAAAATATTTCAATTACAAGTTTTAAATACTTTCACTTGATGCGCAAAACAATGATAAAAAGTTCTTTACGATTTTAATTCAAATATTGTGTTGGCGTATAAACGACAATAAAATCTTCTTAATTAAATTCAATAAATGTTGTCTAAAGAATTTAATGTTCCTGTTTTATTTTATTTTTTGTTATCTCTTTCATTCTTTTAGGGGGTGATGAACCGGTCGGTGCTCAAATACCATCCATGTTTTTGAACTTTATTGCCAGTGATATTGATTGGAAATATAACACAGAACCGGAAAAATCCGCTTGTTTATCGTCCGAAGGTCAGCGCTGCTATTGGCCAAGAGGCAAAGTATTGGGTGGTACTTCCGTGTTGAACGGCATGATGTATATTCGAGGAAATCGTGAAGATTACGATGATTGGGCTGCAATGGGTAATCCCGGTTGGAGTTATAAAGATGTTTTGCCCTTTTTCATGAAATCTGAAAATAATTTACAAGTCGATGAAGTAGGCAGAGATATACATGGTACAGGTGGTCCATTGCCCGTATCCAAATTTCCCTACAATCCTCCATTGTCATATGCTATACTAAAGGCGGGTGAAGAGTTGGGTAAGTTGAATTTATTTTAATTTCTACAATATTTTTTTTTGTTTTGGTTTTTAATGCAATATTCTTTCATTTAAGGTTTCTCCGTCCACGATTTGAATGGCAAAAATTCAACCGGTTTTATGATTGCCCAAATGACTTCACGCAATGGCATTCGTTATAGCTCAGCTCGTGCCTTTTTGCGACCCGCTCGCATGCGCAATAATTTACATATTCTGCTAAATACAACAGCGACTAAAGTTTTGATTCATCCGGGCACAAAAACGGTCTTGGGTGTTGAGGTTATCGATCAATTTGGTAGCATGCGCAAAATCATGGCCAAAAAGGAGGTTGTCGTTAGTGGTGGTGCTGTAAATTCACCACAGATTCTGCTATTGAGTGGTATTGGACCCAAAGAGGATTTAATGAAGGTAAAATTTAAAAACAATACCGTTTATTATTATTTATTGTAATGAAATTATCGGCTACAGTGGAGT
The DNA here is from genome assembly GCA_932273835.1 of Sarcophaga variegata. NCBI lineage: Eukaryota > Metazoa > Arthropoda > Insecta > Diptera > Sarcophagidae > Sarcophaga > Sarcophaga variegata. The sequence goes on from OW026359.1 coordinate 41,407,036, forward strand.
TTTGTAGTAAAACTTAATAAGTAAACTGCTCTAACGCTAGCAGTACCTCCCAATAAGTAAAAACGCTAGAGAACAGGGGTGTACATAGATTTCGGGTTCGACGGAACTGGAAAAACTAGTTACGAAATAAAGCTACTGACACAAGACTAATGGAAGAGTTTTGTTTAAAACAAAATAACTTACAATGCCAAAATACTGATTATGAAACGGCCTATCTGGCCTATTTAGCTTCAGATGGAGGTCTTGACTACATCATTGGGGATATTGTTCTGGACGACCTATTAGTATTCTGGTGAAAATGATACTCTGTTCACAACACGTAAAGCAAGTTTCTTAATCCGCCATCGACTAGTTTTATTTCTCACAGTTCTCGTTCTCGTATTCTGACTAAAATCAGTTAAAATATGATGAATTGATTGAGCACATTAAAGTTCGCGGAAGTTTTTCAAAAATTTGTAAAAGGTTCCGAACGATATCAACATTTTTTAATAGCTGGCTATCATCGATTCTTAACACGCTGATCGTTATATTAGTTTGGTTTCTAAATTAAGTTTTTCCTGATTGATTTTCTTTTTTATAAAAAAAAAATTAATTTTGAAATTTTCTTACATTATCGTATTTCTTAGGTTGGTGTCCGTCCCATACACGATTTACCTGGTGTTGGCAAAAACTTGCATAATCATGTGGCGTATTTTACAAATTTCTTTATCGATGATGCCGACACAGCTCCCCTTAACTGGGCTACCGCTATGGAATATCTTTTATTCCGTGATGGTTTAATGTCCGGCACTGGCACTTCAGATGTTACGGCCAAATTGGCTACACGTTTTGCTGAAAAGCCTGGTGTACCTGATCTACAGTTTTATTTTGGTGGATATTTGGCCAGTTGTGCACGTACAGGACAAGTGGGCGAACTGCTGTCAAACAATTCACGCAGCATACAAATATTTCCGGCTGTCTTGAATCCCAAATCTAGAGGTTATATTACTTTGGCATCCAATGATCCCTTGGCACAGCCACGTATATTTGCCAATTACTTAACAGACGAACGTGATGTACAGGTATTAATTGAGGGCATTAAATTTGCGATACGCCTATCACAGACAACGCCACTGAAACAGTACGGCATGCGTTTGGATCGCACTGTAGTAGCGGGTTGTGAAAAATTCACTTTCGGTTCAGATGAGTATTGGGAATGTGCCGTTCGACAAAATACTGGTCCCGAAAATCATCAAGCTGGTTCATGTAAAATGGGTCCTGCAAGAGATCCCTTGGCTGTGGTGGATCATGAATTGAGAGTGCATGGCATCAGAGGCTTAAGAGTAATGGACACAAGTATAATGCCGAAAGTAACAGCCGGTAATACACATGCTCCAGCAGTTATGATTGCTGAAAAGGGTGTCTATATGATTAAACGTGCCTGGGGCGCCAAAGTTTGACGATTGGACGCAACATGGACAATGCATAGAGTAATTTAAATTAATATACAACAAATATATGTAAACAAATTATAAAATTATTAAAAAAAAAGAAACAAAAACAAATCAATCTACCATATGCATACAAATTTTAAAATTAAGTATTGAAAGCAAAAAATGTTAAATGCGTGAATTTCTCATCTGTTCTTCCCCACTTTCGAACTTTTACTAAATCTCCATTGGAACTTAATATATATTGAACTATTTATTCGCCTACTCACACATTTGAAGCTGACACTAACACTCTTTGCCAGTTGTTCATTGTTGCACTGGATTTTCCTTAAACCACAATAAGTTTCCTCATAATTTTCCTTTATTAAACGACCTCAACTCGCACACTCTGCCTACTTAAGTTGTGAGCGATCACAATGACACTCTGCTATTGTATTTAATTTTTAGTTATGATATACAATAATATGATTATTTTTTAATTAATTATTTACTATTAAACAAATTCACATGAAACAACAACAAAAATTTTAAAAACGAAATACTTCTTTAAAGGTAATGATATGGTAAAAAATTCGAGATTTGAAACAGCATAGCACCGGTTTGGATTTTAAAAAACAAAAACGCACTTATAATTTAGGGAAATTGATAAAAAAAACCCAACAGAATTTAAAAAATTAATTCAATTATTTCCGTCTACAACAATACTTTAATTATATGAAATGAAAATTAAACAATTTCAAGCATTAACTGTAATATTTGTAACTATTTTACTGTTAAATAAGATAATTGGACGAATGAATACAAAGCCCAATTAAATACATATAAATATTCATAGATGCCGAGTATAAAAAATATTTGCTTATTATATCGTATATCGTATACCGTATATCGTATATCGTATTCCATTATTGTTTATTTAAAAATATTGTAGTTTCATAATATAAAATTTGCACAATTAAAGTATACATAGATACATATTTACATGTAAGTATATTTATCAATAAAAACAAATATTGAATAAAAAAAATTAAAATTTAGAAAACAAAAATAAAATTGAATAAAATAAAAACCAAAATGTTTTTTAATTCGCTTCGCATGGCACTTGGTATGTGTCAAGTAATTTGTCTATAAAATGCTCATTTGCAATGAGTTTACCCAGTATTCAATGCGGTAATTTAAAGGCGTAATAATGTATCGTACATTGTGTTATTTGATAATTTTTTGTGTTGTTCTGTTCGAATCGATTGAGACTTTACAAAAGGCCAAGGATAATCGCGATATTTATATAGTTGATGAGGATAAATTTATTAAAGAGATAAGAAAACAAATGCAAACGGAATCGGTTTTAAATTTGAATGAAAATGAAAATATAAGCACTACCACAACGATACCATCCGATCGGGTTAATTTTGATGAGATAATTTCTGTTTGTAATTCTAGTTTTTCCATACCAATGCGTAAGCCATCATATAACTTTATTAATAAAATATTAAAGCTAATAACTTTTTATGTCCATATCGATGTACATACTTACATATGTATTATAGATTATTACCAGGTATTCAATACAACAGCTACTTTACCGGATTTAGTTGATAAAACTGGAATGGTAAGCTTATGTGCGTTCATATGTCCAGTGTTAGTCATAGACTTAGGGCCATTATTACAACTTGCCGTTAAACTTGGGTTTAGTTTAAGGTACCTTTAGCTAAAGGGAACTGTAAAGTTACCTTTAATTTATTTTCGTTATTACAACTTACAGATAAAATTTTTGAAAAATATGGCAGTGCTCAATAATACAAGTTTTTTTTAAGGCAGTGGCAACCGCGGGCTTCGTTTTTTTTTTTTTTTTGTTGTATATGCTCATTTTGTTTAAATTTGAAGTTGCCATAATGAAAATAATATGTATATAATATGGCAAGTTCAAACAAAAAGTGACCTTTAAATGTTAAAGGTAGGATGATCCTCCCTTTAGCTTAACGATCACTTATATCTTAATTTATCTGCCCATTAAAATCCTCCCTTTAGTTAACGGCAAGTTGTAATAATGGCCCTTAAAATATTCATTGTCGCAGCAAACAATATTACATAGTCTTGTTACATTTTGAAGAAATTCTGTATATTGATTCAATTCCATGCTTGGAACGTAAATATACATTCCCATTCCATGTTCATATAGAAGTCGCCGTGGTCTAGTAGGTAGTGTGTTGGCTTTTAGGCGTGAGGCCTCGCTTCAAACCCCAGGTCAGGCATCTCCAACTGAACGAAATATGAAAAAATATTTCTTCGGTGACTTCCTATCAGCAGATTTCTGGCAAAAACTTTGAGAATAAATCAAATTGCCATGAAAAGTTTCTCAAAAATCTGTCGTTCGCAGTCGACTTATAGCTGTAGGTCCCACCACTCATGTATAAAAATTAACGCACACAACATAAATGGTGTGAGAAACTAGGTCGTAAAGACTGACTAAAGAGTTGTAATGACCAATTATGTATGCATTGCATGTTCAATTGCTTTTAATATGTTATTTGAATGCTATTGCTGATTAATAGTACACCATTCCTAAGGTTCTACATCAAATCACCACATGTAAAAATTAATTCCATTACGCCAAAAGAAAATTTTCCAAAAACAAATAATACTTACACTCACTTTTGTGCAGTCTATTCTTGATTTTACATTACGAAAGTTTTTTTTTATGCGATACAACCTCCCTCAGAGGAGCATTAATTTTATTCCATGATGGGATTTATTCCATGATGATGACTGCACTTCAACCTCGGTTTGGAACGTTTAAGGGCCATTTTTTGGGTGCAAGCTTAAACTCAAGATTAAGTTAATCGCCAGTTAAATTTAATCTTCATTTAACTGAGTTTTCATTTTTTGTAGAGCTGCCGTACTTATAAGCAAAAATTTCAAACTGTTTCACAACAATTTGCTTTTGTATGGAACAAAAACAAATAAAAAACAAACAAAAAGCTGAATACTATTGATCTTTATGTAAAAAAATTATTTTCTTAAAATAATAAATAAATTAAGACTGTGACTATGTAACTTAAATATTTGTCTTATTCGGCTTTCCCTCACTTAAAAGCTTTTTTAAATAAAATTTGTCAACTACTTTTGATACTCAGAAGCAACCAAGCAAATTAAAAATTTCTTTTCTCTCTTCTTCCAAATAATTTGGAGCTCTACACATGTTATGATAATCCAAAATTGAGGTATCATTTTAATTTTAATAAAAAAAAATTATTAAAAATTAAAAACTATGTCGAGCTGTCTCTACTGGCTCGTCAGACTCCCAATATTTTACCAAAACTCACATTTTTCAATAAATTGTTCTCAACCGTTGATATCTGCTCATTAGTGCTGTCCACTTTCGAATTCAAAAAATCCCCTAAAAAAATTTAAAGGTGTTGAAACGTATGATCTCGGCGGCCAACTTATTCCTCCTCTGCTAGAAATAATGCGATTTTTGAACCTTTCTTTCAAAACATCCATTCTTTCCCTCGTGCTGTGTGACAAGTGGCACCAACCTATTGAAACCACATATTCTCTATGTCGATCAACTCTCCGCTACAAAATGCGATTTTCATTTACTTCTTTCTCATTTTCGTTTTCAAAAAAATATGGTTCGATAATTTCGCCGAACCACAAGACACACCGAATCATAACTATTTGTGAATGTAATGAATGCTCTAAGATAACTCTTGGATTTTAATCACCCCAAATGCGGTAATTCTGCTTGTTGATGTAGCCATTGGGCTGACAATGATTATTAAGATTATTTTTGTTAATAAAAATTCTCATTTTCTTCTTTTTTTCCAAAGGCCCAAGTAGCAAATAGCCGACATTAAAAAAAAAACTTTTTGGAAGGAAAGAGAGTTTATTCAGTATCAAAATCAAAAAAGAGAAGATTATATCTTCAGCTATGCCGCCAAAGTAAATCGCCACTCTGAACATTTTTAAATAAATAAATGTACTGCTATTAATTTTAGATGCCTTAGGGCCATTATTACAACTTGCCGTTAACTAAAGGGAGGATTTTAACGGGCAGATAAATTGTTTTTCGTTATCATGAGTACCCAATAAGATAGAAGTGATCGTTAAGCTAAAGGGAAGATCAACCTACCTTTAACATTTAAAGGTCACTTTATGTTTGAACTTGCCATATTATACATTATTTTCAATATGGCAACTTCAAATTTAAACAATATGAGCATATACAACAAAAAAAAAACGAAGCCCGCGGTTGCCACTGCGTTAAAAAAAACTTGCATAATTGAGCAGTTTTATCGACATTGCTCCGGCATAACCATATTTTTGAAAAATTGTATCTGTAAGTTGTAATAACGGAAATAAGTTAAAGGTAACTTTACAGTTCCCTTTAGCTAAAGGTACCTTTAACTAACCCCAAGTTTAACGACAAGTTGTAATAATGGCCCTTATATTTGTAAATGGTTTGTCATCTTAAAAGGATCAGGAGTATAAAGCGTTACTTTTGACTCTACTAGAGTCTGAAACAGAACAAAATCAGTTGAAATTGGATAATTTAGTCGCTGAAGAAAATCCAAATGTCAACTCCATTCATAGTTCGAAACAACGTATACCACAGAATGCTAATAAAGACCAAAAGCCAAAGCGACCTTGTTGGCAATGTGGAAACATGCATTTTGTTCGGGACTGTAGTTATTCTACACACAAATGTAAACAGTGGGGTAAAGTTGGGCATTGTTCTTGTTTTCCAGATGTAAAGCCAAAGCTAAACAAAAATGTTCAGCATCATCAAAATTCAAGTTAAAAGAGTAAATTTAACAAAACAATTAAAAGCGTATATGGTTCAACAGCAACATGCAAAAATAGACGTCTTATTTCAATCGTAATTAACAATTTAAATCTTACTCTTCAACATGATACTGGTTCGGATGTCACGATCATCTCAAAGAAGAATTGGGTTAAAATTGGTAAACCAACTTTAGAAAATTCTCAGCACAAACCACGAGATGCTTCTACAAATGAAATTTGCATATTAGGTCAATTTCAGTGTACGGTGGTTATCCAGCAAACCCATTGATTCTTATACATCGTGTAACCAACTTCAAGTTAACAACACACTCACAGAATCGGAATTGCGTCAATTATACCCTGAAGTTTTTAGGAATGAAATTGGACACTGCACTCATTTTAAAGTTCACCTACAACTTAAACCACAAGCTGTTCCAGTTTTTCGTCCTAAAAGGCAAGTAGCGTATGCAGCAAAAGATCATCTAGACAGTGAACTTAAAAAACTTGAACGTGAGTGTATCATTTCTCCTATAAATTTTTCGGAATGGGCAGCACCCATTGTGGTAATAAAAAGGCTTCTGGCAATCTACGCATATGTGTGGATTACTCTACTGGACTAAATGATCAGCTGGAACCTCATACATTTCCATTGCCACTTCCAGATGAAATATTTATAAACTTTAACAACTGCTCCATCTTTTCAACAATTGATTTAAATAATGTCTACATGCAAATCGAAGTCGACGATGACACGAAAAAACTTCTAGTTATAAACACACATCGTGGCTTATATACTTTTAATAGACTTGCCCCAGGTGTGAGATCAGCTCCTGGTGCTTTTCAACAGTGTATGGAATCAATTGTTTCTGGTATAAAAGGCGTTTTTCCTTATCTAGACGATGTTATAGTAGCCACACCAACACGCGAAGAAAACATTACAGCAGTTAAACAGGTATTTGAACGATTAAAAAAATACAACATTACAGTGAACTTTGAAAAATGCAAACTTTTTAAAACTTCGTGTACCTACTTGGGTTACCATTCCGACAAAAAAGGCGTTTATCCAGACAAAAATAAAATTAAAAAAATTTTACAATTTACAGTTCCCAAAAATATTAGTGAATTGCGGTCTTTTCTGGGAGCAATTAATTACTACGGTAAATTTATACATGAAATGAGAAAGCTTAGAGATCCTTTAGATAATTTACTTAAAAATATAGCATGGAATTGGTCATCATCATGTCAACGCAGCAGCTACTGTCACCTGATTTGTTGCTTACTCACTTTGATCCAAAGCTTCCTATCAAAGTAGCAGCTGATGCCTCAACCGTTGGACTGGGTACATACATCTGTCACATTTTCCCTGATGGCAGCGAAAAAGCAATTTATCATGCGTCAAGGTCTCTCACCACAGCTGAGAAAAATTACTCTCAAATTGAGAAAGAAAGATTGGCATTAGTTTTTGCGGTGGTTATATTCCGTAAATATTTATTCGGGCGAAAATTTATACTTCAAATCACTTCGGATCACAAACCTCTCCTTGCAATTTTTGGAAATAAAAAGGGAATTCCAGCACATTCTGCAAACCGTCTCCAGGGATGGGCTCTTACACTCATGTCGTACGTTTTAAATTACAATACGTTTCAACTCACGCATTCGGAGCTGCTGATATCTTATCACGGCTAATTTCCAACGTACCGAAAGCAAACGAAGACACTATAATTGCTTGTATTCCATTAGAAGATGACATAAAAATGGTTATTAGTGATATCACAAATGCTTTGCCTATAACATTCAACATGATTTGTGCCGCTACTAAAAAGGATTCAAATCTCCAAGATCTTATAAAATTCCTACAAACTGGTAAGTGGCCAAATGAAAAATCTTCTGATATGCAGTGTTATTTTACAAGAAAACAAAATTTAAGCATCGTTGATGATTGTGTATTGTACGGGGAGCGTATTATAATACCAAGCTGTTTTAGAAAACGCATTCTAAAAGAATTACACAAAGGACATCATGGTATTGAGAGGACAAAGGCATTGGCTCGTAGCTATGTTTATTGGCCGCATATAGATGACGAAATAAAAAGGTATGTACAAAATTGTACCAAATGCGCTTCAGTAGCAAAATCGTTACCAAAGACATTGCTTTATTCATGGCCATTAATTAATTCTATGCCTATGTGAATAGGTCCTGTTGACAATTTTTATTATTTCGTAATAGTAGATTCATTTTCTAAGTGGCCGCAAAATTACCAAATTAAATCAATTTCTTCAAATATAATTATTAATTGCATGCGCGATATTACTTCATTATTTGGAAACCCTGAACTCATTGTGAGTGATAATGGAACTCAGTTCTCCAGTATAGCGTTTTCCAAATTTTGTCAAGACACTGGCATTTTACACAAATTTACCGCTCCCTACCACCCTCAATCAAATGGGCAGGCAGAGAGATTTGTTGACACTTTAAAGCGCGCATTGAAAAAACTCGAAGGAATTGGCACTTCTAGTGAAAATTTACAAACGTTTTGAAAATGTTATCGTTCTTCACCAAATCCTAGTTCTAGTGGCAAATTGCCTTCTGAATTGTTCGTAGGGAGAAAAATAATGATTAATCTTGATCTACTTAAAAAACGGACACAGTTCCAACAACAGCGAAACGAGAAAATGGAAGAACAATTTAACAAACGTAATGGCGCTAAAGATCGGGTATACAATATTGGTCAGAAAGTTTACGGAAAATTATATAAATGGAATAAATCTGAATGGTTCCCTAAAATTATCAAGCGGAAGCTCGGAAATGTTAACTACAAGGTAGAAATTAAAAACATTCCTGAATTTCGTGCAGTTAGGTCTCATATTTGAAGTCGCCATGGTGTAGTAGGTAGTGTGTTGGCTTACTATTCGTAAAGCCCGGGTTCGTATCCCAGGTCAGACATCAAAAATGAAATATGAAAAAAAAATTTCTTCGGCGACTTCCTCTCAGCAGATTTCTGGCAAAAACTCTGAGAGTAAAATAAAACTGCCATGAAAAAGTTTCTCAAAATTCTGTCGTTCGGAGTCGACGTTAAACTTTAGATCCCGCCACTCACGTATAAAATTAACGCACACAACATGAGTGGTGTGAGAAGCTAGGCCGTAATCCTGACTGAAGGGTTGTAATGGCCAATTATGTATGTATGTGTATGTATGTAGGTCTCATATTAATCAACTAAGGCCTCGTTATTCCGAATCTCAAAATGTACCTAATAAAGTTTTGTTTGATTATTTCAATTTAATACCTCAACATACGTCACCCGCAGAGGAAAGTAACGTTAATGCTGAAATTGAATTGGTACCACTCACTGATGGGCAAACTACATCTACAGATGAATTACAAACAATTCGAGATTCACTTTCAGTTACTTCGCCATCTAGTTCAACAAGTGTAAACAATCCACCAGCAACTTTAGAAAGTGTTACACCTAACGTTGAAGTAAATACACCGACTAATTCAATAATGGATCCTGTTATTCAAACAGATGAAGCTGCTCCAGCTCTTCGAAGATCCAATCGTAGAAAGCCTTCTCCTGTATGGACTCCAGACTACCATCTTCCTAATAAAAAAAGAGAGATGTTGGCAACCCCAAATAATTATCTATTTTCTTTGGTACTAATATTATAACTGTCGTTTGCTATTTATGTAGTATTTTATATTGTCTACATAGTTTGCCGCTATTACATTTATATATGATTATTGTACATTGTTAAGTCCACAGCCATGTTAAGTCGTTTATTAAACAACCTAGAATCATATACGCGGTAACTATTTGCTTTATTGTTAATGATATTGATTATTGTAATGTATTGTATAAAGGTTAACTTTTGGGTTAGAATTAAACTTGACTGTGCCACTCCAATCCCTCATGATCATAACACTTATGTTGTGTGTGTTCATCTTATACATGAGTGGCGGGACCTATAGTTTAAAGTCGACTCCGAACGCCAGATTTTTGAGAAACTATTCATAACAATTTTATTTACTCTCAGAATTTTTTTTTTCCTGGGGTTTGAACCGTGGCTTTTCGTCTAATAAGCCAACACACTACCTACTAGACTACGGCGACTGCTTGTTTTAATTTTTAAATCTTATAAGCCTTTAAATTAAGATCACAATGCAAAATGTTGTAACATAAGCTCAAGCCAACACCTAACGATATTCAAGCCTCTTTACTGTACCTTTTAGATGTTGATAAAACGTGAACCTATTATGTTTATGCATTGAAAAAGCGTTAAAAAGCAATTGGTATTTATAAGGACATCCTATTAGAAGGTTTGATTTAGAATAGTTTTGTAAAAGACACATTGTTGGGTATTCGAAGGTTGAAAATGGTTCTCAGTACTTTATTCTGATTGTAGTGTCTTTAAAATCCAATTTCTAAATTTATGAAGTTACTAGCAGTTTGTACCCGGCGTTGCGCGGGTTATATAGTTTGGATTAGTTTAAAAAATGAAAAATGTTTTTAAATTAAAAAAAAACAGTGATTATTTGTTGTTGTTAAAGAAATTTAAAAATTTTTATTATTAACACTTAAAAAAATACAAAAATCAGTAACTTAAGTATATATATTAAAAATACAAAAAATAAACTTATTCTATTATTAATACTTATAGGAATATTGAGTACATACATATAACTATTAAATAAATGCAATATAAACTTATTCTACAATTAAATTAAATAGTAGTATTATTATTTTGATAAAACGCTTCTATACACAATATTAGCTGTTTTACCAGTTGGGGTAAAAATATATAAATTTTTCCCACTTGGTACCCGTGAGCAGGCTACATACAATTGACCATGAGAAAAACATGGTGTCTCCAAATTTAAACCAGCCACCTTCAATGTTTAACCCTGAGACTTATTAATGGTCATAGCAAATGCTAGTTTAACTGGAAATTGTAAACGTTTAAAGTTGAATGGCAAACCTTTTGGAATTATTGGAATACGGGGAATAAACACATCCTCACCTTTCCATGATCCTGTCAATATTCTTGCACCCCTTTGGGTCAAAATTTTGAAAAGATTTATTGCCTATAACCTGCACGGACAAAAGCTCGATCAATATCCCAAATTTCAAAAAAATCCGTCCAGGAGTACAGGCGTGATTGGCTATGCACTCAATTTGCCCGTTTTTGGCCCCTTTCCCCCTTTTTGAACCCCTTTTGGTTCAACTTTAGAAACGGAACACCTCCAATAGCTATTTGAGAAACTTAACCAAGCTAAATCGTAAAAAAATTAGCTATAAAACAGATAAAATACAGCATTTATGCATAAAAGTACTAATTTTTGCCCATTTTTGTTCACTTTGTCCCATTTTTTCTCCCCTTTTGGTCAAAATTTTGAAGATTTATAGCCTATAACCTGCACCGACAAAAGCTCAATCTATATCCCAAATTTCAAGAAAATCCGTCCAGGCGTACAGGCGTGATTGACTAAAAAACAAACAAAAAAACAGACTTACAGAAAGATTTATAATATATATTAGGATTAGGATTTTACTTAATGTGAATCATTTCATTATCCCACAGAATATTATGACTTAATTTAATGTCGAGAAATTTGAGATTTTCGGATAGGTTAGGTTAGAGGACGTGTACTTGTCAATTAAGACAAGTACAGTACCTGGAGGTCGAATTGACCCATTGTACAACGTCCTAGCTTCTCACACCACTTATGTTAATTTTATACATGAGTGATGAGACCTACAGTTTAAAGTCGACTCCGAATGACAGATTTTTGAGAAACTTTTTCATGGCAATTTTATTTACTCTCAGAGTTTTTGCCAGAAATCTGTTGAGAGGAAGTCGCAGAAGAAATACTTTTTGTATTTTGTCTTGATGTCTGGCCTGGGGCTCGAACCCTGGCTTTACGTCTAATAAGCCAACAAACTACCTACTAGACTACGACGACTTTGAGATTTTCGGATTCTCACATTGGATTTTCATAAGCCCTTCTCTTCTGCCAATATATGGCTTATGTCTTGTAAATTTTAGTTCTTTAACATTCAAATTCAATTTATTTATTCTTAAGAACTCAGATAACATCACTGCGTCATACTTAAATTGCGTTTGAAGAACTTTGTTTTTATTTATAAAGAAAATATTGCAACTTTAAAGTTCATGACATTAATTTCTTTACATATATTGCTGCTACAATTATAACGTAAATCACTGTTTTAATATTACACTACACTCTAGTTTTTAATAAAATTATTAAACCAAACACATTAATATTTTTGGTCAGTTTGTTTTGTTTTGGTGAGTTTGATTAAACCGCTAGTAATCTCGAAGGCGTTTGTCAGAAAGTTTTTGTGTATCAGTAATGATTTTCCCAATTCAAATTGAGCGATACCTGAGCACCATATGAATGATTATAAACAGCATCACATTTTACTCTATAACATCTCATCTTTCTTCACAAATTATTGAATTCAATATTCCTTCTTTTTTTCCTGGAATTGTATATTATGTTCAGTGCTTTATTCGCTGCTTATTTGAAAAATCTGGGTTTATCGAAAATTGGAAATTGAATGCTAAGAAGATACGAGAGAATATTTGGCCTGCAATGGGTGACACCATGGAGGTTTGTGAAAAACAAGGATGTAAGTAACAATAACGCAAATCTACAGATTTGAAATTTTTAATATTTTTCAAATAAGTGTGTTTAGTTAAGTTATATTAAATATGCAGTGATGTTCGATAACGTAGTGCCATTTATATTTCCAAACTTTTCAAACCGAAAATAATTTACAATAAACTTATAAGGAACTCCTCTTTTCTTTTCGTTTATTGTCCAAATCTAAAACGTATGTTACAACATAAAAATTGAATTTAAAATTAAATTCGTTCTCTTGTTTATGCTGTTGATAAAACATCAGTATTTTTTATGAAAACCAGTACTTTAATTGACAACAAAGTAATTCCTTGCTATTAAGGCCATAAGATTTTGACTTCTCATATACTCCCGCGCAAATTTATTCCTAAGCATAGTGTTTTTATTATCTATCCATAAATTGTCAAGAGAATTTAACTACACCGAGTATGCAGCTCAGTTTAAGGCCACAATATTAATGTTGTTAGACCAAGAATGGCGCTGTTTTATCGAACATAATTGTATAATTAATAATTTTATGAAATCAAATTTTATTATAATTTTCAGCCAACGAGACAAACGCCTGTGTGCGCGCATTTGCAATGGCAAATTGCTTAAAAATACGTTCATTGGTTGATGCCCGAAATAATCCAATATAAAAAAATAATGTTTTATAATCTTTGTTAGCAAATAAAGTGTTGTGTATGTTAAAGCAAATTAATAACTTCTTTTTTTTTTGATTGAACGATTATTAAATTAAAATTTTATGGCTTCAAGTTCTTGAAAATTCTATCCTTACAAGTTGAAATTCATGTTAAGTCCAAATTAAATATGTATTTTATTTAAAAATGAGACAAACTTTATTAAGGAATTCATATAAATGTATTTGTATGTGTCCATGTAAATACGTATTATGGTATATTAGCCTAGAAAGTTTAAAGATTTTGCAACAAACTCGAACTCGAACTCAATTGACTAAATAAATTATTAAGAGTAAACTCACAAAAAGTTAAACTTCAAATTTCTTGCAAATGACAATCGGTAGTGGTGGTTAGCGTATGCTCTTCGTTAGCTACAGGTCTACAAACTGTGCTGTAATTTAATAAACGATTGAGACGTTTACCAATTTGCTTGGGATATTGATTATTTTTAATTCTAAATTCTTTGGATTGATGTTCTACGGCACCATTTTCAAGTTGATATTTGCACAGTGTATGCAGAGGCCGTACTAATAGTTCTTTTAATTCTGATCGTCCTTCTAAAACCGTCAATGACTGGGCAGCAGTTTCTAAAGTGCTTAAGCAGCCTTCTGTGGGTTGAGTACGTATGATGTAATCACTAGAACCAGCCGCTATTAGTTTAACTTGTGTCATATAATGCAACATTGGGCTGCTAGCATATATAGCTTTAGCCTGAGGCCAAGTACCGTCAATTAATACAAGAGTAAATGGTCCTTTGGCACCTTCTGTAGTTTGAGATTTTTCTTTTATCGTCTCTAAAGGCACTGATTGTCTGCTGGGATAAAGTAATAGTGAGTTGGGTGAACTTAAAATCGGTTCGAGTTCATTTTGATTTTTTGGCGTTGGAAATTTCTTGCCTTTATATACAGTGCATTTGCCGGGCTTCAATCCCAATTGCAGCATAAGAGCTGTACGTAGGGAACGTTTTTCTTCAGCAGGATGTTGGAGTATAACTATGGAACTTTCTATATCCAGTGGTGGATTAGGCAATGAAGAACACCAGCAAACTACCTGTGGACGTCTATTTCAAATTGATTAATTAAATATTGCGGATGAAAACAGACATTTATAAACAAAACAAAAATTACAATTGAACTCACTTGCACTGTTCACATTTATCACGTCGTTCAGGTGGGTCCGCTGTTATTCCGAGTAAGTCTTGCCAAGAATCTTCATTGCCCTCCCCTTCCTCGTTTGTACTAATATTTTGATTATTTGTTACCATTATTTATAAGATTATTTATATTTATTTATTTTTTCAATTTAGAATGTACAAAACGTGCAAAACAATTAAATTCTGCAATAAAGAATCAGCTGTCACCAAGCACAGGGTGTTCCAGTTGTTGATATTAAAAGAGTAAGTTAGCGTATTAAATAGAAGTGATAATATTTTAAAATTTAAAATCGATATCTGCATATTCAATTAATGAAGTAAGTTTGAAAATTTATTTAAAAATTTATTATTTTACATAATAAAATGTTAATAAGAGAGCAAAAGTAATCAAACAAAATATCGTCTGTGCAATGGCCCTTTTCCAAATATATACACATATGCAGCCGAATTGATCACTGAAAACTGAAACTAGATCTGTAGATGCTTTTCATATTGACTCAAACTATTTTATTGTATTTTTTATACATTTTCTTCTGCATATTTTTAATTACACAGATTTAAAACCATTTATAATGGATACTACTTTGGTATTAGCTGCTAACCCTTCTCACAAAAAAATATTGGGTTTTAAACAATTTTCTTCTTTCTATCTATCATATTTAAGTTAAGTATTAAATTTTCTCCGCGTGTCATGATCAATTCACACGATTTGTTGCAAGCTACGAATTTTCGAAAGTCTTAGCTATTGCTTTCGTTCTCAAGGTATTATTTTTATTCCATCTGGAACTCTGTCAATTTTGACTTTAAATTATATTTAAATAGAATAGGTTTTGTGTTTTTCGTGTTCATTGTTTACTTGACGAAAAGACTTTTTAATGCTTATTTATCAGAATTAAAAAATACCGTTAGCTTCAACGCATTATTATACAGATACGATTCACCCCGTTGCTGCAGCTGTTTGTCTATTGCAATCCACACATTTGACGACAGCTGATGGTCTGTAGAGATAAATTTGGATTGTATTTTGTTGCCTCTTAAATGATTTCACTTTTTTTTTACAACAAAACTTAATAATTTTTTTAAAGTAGAAATTAGTTTAACAAAAATATCTAAAATCGTGTTATATTTTCAAAAAAGTGCAGAATAGGGTTTGTTAAAAAGAAAGCATTATGAATAGTTTAGGATGGGCTCTCATTATAAAACGCGGATGCTTTTGCACCAAAGAAACTTTAACAATCAATGGGACCAAATATACTGTTAAAGATAGACTGGCACAGGGGTAAGGAAGTTTACAGAAAAAAAATAAATAATATTCTAATCTTATCAATATAATGATGAGAAGCAGATCATAACGGTGATATATTAATTGTCTGTGGTTTTATTCGTGTAAATAGCGGTTTCAGTTTAATTGACCTTGCGGAGAATTCAATCACCCGGAAATTGTATGCCGTTAAAAGAATAACATGTCACAGCATAGACGATCAAAATATAGCTTTGCGTGAAATTGAAAATTGTCGACGTATCGATTCTGAAAATGTTATCAAAGTAATTGACTATGAACTTAAGGGTTCTGCAGATATTGTGATAAATACAACGAGTACGCTATACATAGTACTGCCCTACTATAAGCATGGCTCTCTGGCGGATCATTTACAACTGAGGGCCAAGAAACAAGACTACATGCCTGAAGCCCAAATAATGCAAATATTTTTAGGCATATGTGAAGGTCTGAGGGCCATTCACGATGCGAAACCAGTGCCTTTGGCTCATAGGGATCTAAAAACGGCCAACATTTGTCTCTCGGATTCGTTTGAACCCATTATAGTAGACCTTGGCTCGATGACAGAAGCCCGTTTGCAAATCTGCGGTCAATCGGAAGCTCAGCGACTACAAGACGAAGCCGAAGAGCGCAGTTCAATAGTATATAGGGCACCAGAATTATTTTCAGTGAAATCATACTGTACCATCGATGAAAGGACTGACATTTGGGTGAGTAGTAATATAAGAATGTATTCACTGAGTGTTCGTTGTTATTCGATTTTTTATTCTTTATAGAGTTTGGGATGTGTACTATATGCAATGTGCTTTTTTCACTGTCCATTCGATCCTATTTATGAAAGGGGTGACAGCGTAGCGTTAGCTGTTCTAAGCGGTAACCTAAATATTCCTGAAAGTTCCATCTATTCAGAGGTATGTATTGCAACTATGAAATTAAACTTTATGTACATAGAAATTCTCTAACTTACAAAGCTTTTGGAAAAGTAGTCAAATGTCATGATATTTGATTAATTTATGTGATAATTTTAGTGATAGGTTTCATTAAAATATTTTCTTTTTTTATTTAATGTTTAGAACAAATTAAAGTTGTATTTTTGTAATCAAACATTTACTTAACAATTATGTATGTTGGTTACAAATAAATTAATAAATAAATTTTTAGAGTGTTTATGATGTTGGGTTAAATTCATTTATTCAACTGCAAAAGGTTGTACAATGTAATGACATTAATTTCAAATATGTACAGAGTTATAAAACAGAGGAATAAGGTATAAATATCAAGTGTGTAAATAAACAAGTGCAGGAGAAATAGAGGGTATTATTATTTGCATTCATTTCACAACACTCTTCCTGAATGAAACAATTCCAAAATCAAATAATTTCTCATACACTCTTTACAATAAAAAAATAAAATTAACAATTCAATTTAATATATACTATGTGGGTTAGTAAAGACCAAAATATTCTACAAAATAATTCAATTTTTGAGGAGTAACCGCTTTCGTTAATACGTCGGCAACCATTTCGTCTGTGCACAAGTATTTCAAAACGACTTCCTTCGCATCAATTTTTTGTCTGATGAACTTGGCCTTTGTGTCCACATGTTTCGTTCTTGATGAATAGTTATTGTTAAGAGCGACTTGTATAGCGCCCTTGTTGTCACAATATAGCAACATACTTTTGCTACTGTTAGGGTTGAGTTCAGCTTCAAGGCGTTTCAGCCATACTGATTCCTGAATAGCAGCAGTCAGTGACATGAACTCGGCTTCCGTCGAAGATAATGCCACTGTCTTTTGCTTTCTTGTACACCAGGAAATTGCGCCTGATTGGTATACAAAGACATAGCCGGTGGTGGATTGGCGGTCGTCAACATCTCCGGCCCAGTCTGCATCACAATAGCCTTTTATACCATCTTCTGTTTGCTTCGTGAAAATGATTCCCTTGTCGATTGTACCTTTCAAATATCTCATCACGCGTTTAACTGCCTCCCAGTGTGGTTTACCAGGATTTGTTCCAAATCTAACTTATGTAGGTTTTGTTGATAACTGCAGTTTTGAGATTTTGAAATAAGACTACAAATTATTTCTAATCTTTTACAGTTACAGTTGTTTTAATTTTGCACACTGATTTCATAATTTTGATTGTGTTTTCATTTTTCAACGACTCATGCAAATATGATACTTAGAATCATAAATAAAATTTAGGAAATTGCGGCAAGAAAATGACTTTGATTTAGTGGATAAGGCTTAAAAGTCGCTTATTGTAGTCGTATTTCAGTAGACACGCAAATTTATAGCTCATATTTGAAACTGTCGGAATGTCAGATCTTAAACAGTGAATGGAATGGCAGTAAGGACAACTTCTGAGGTGTACTTTGAATCGAAAAATAGTTTCAATGGACACGTGTTATTAAGTTTTTTTGTAATTATTCTTGTAACTAACTGATGATTTCAGGATGTCCTAATTATTCTACTTAAACTTTTAACTGCAAATACACAAACATTAAAATTTTAGAGATTGTATTTATCTTGTTTTTCTTTACAGGACATGAATGATTTAATCAAATATATGCTTCGTATAGACCCAATGGAAAGACCTTTTATATATAGCATCATAGAAAAGTGTCATGATTTGATACAGAAACTAGACGGACGTGTTTAGCAGCATTCCAGAGATTTTATTTTCGTACTTTATATTTCATTTAATTACTTTTCCGATATCTTTTTATAATCAATTCTAATTTTAAGCCTAATTAGTTTAATTGTTTTAAAAAGTATTTTAAAAGTGTTTTCCTTAATTTCAAATTGCATTTGTACGCGTAAATTAATTCTTATTCATAACTAAATTAATTATTAAGTAATTGACAATTGTATAACAAAAATAAGAAGAAAAGAAAACAAATAAATAAAATAATTATGAAATACCTGACTAACTGTGCCTGGTTTAACCTTCATAATTCTTAATAAATAATTCCGCATTAATGGTCATCCTTTGTCAAGCCCGGACAATTGTCATTTAAATCCTCTTCATTATTGTAACGCACACCACACCAATAGCAAAACAGGTAGGAAGTTCGTATATAGTTTGTAAGCATTTCGAGTTTTTCACTATTAGAAAACTCTTCCTGCTCCTCTTTTAGGTCATTGTTGTCATCTTTTTTAGGGTCTTCCTCATCGCTTTCCTTATTTTCTGTAATTCTTTCTGGCCAAAACCAAGATAATTCTGGGGTATCCACATTACTTTCCAAGTCTAAATTTTCACAAGTCACTTGACATCGTTTAAGTGCATTTAACACAAATTTTTCTTCGTATTTTTGATTTGTTCGACGACGAAATTCTTCAATACTTGTTTCTCCCCCCAATTTTGTCTTTAGCCGTTGCTCTCGAATTTTTTGTCTTCTCTCATTCAATTCTTTCAGAGCTGCTTGCCGACCCAAACCTTGGCGATCTGTTTTTAAAGTAATGCCTATAGGTTCTGTTAAACGTGATTCCATTATACCTGAGCTGGAGGAATCACTAGATGAAATTTTGCCCAATGCTTGCCCGGGTTTATAGCCCATTTTGGCCAGTAATTTAAAGCCTATATTTTCCTGAGCCAGTGGTTTACTTAAGGCAGCCTGTAGCTTATCGTTATCAACCACAGCTGTGGACAACCTGAATTCCTTTTGTTTTTTAATGTGTTCCTTTTGTTTACATTCCATATCAATCTGTCTCTTTTTTGCTCGATTGTGTACCAGACTGGGACGTACATCTTGCAATCTGCAAAAACGAATTTTTATTTAAATGACCCTTTAAAGCATTTAAAACCAATGAATCAACTTACCCAGCTAAAAATTTATCAGACATGTAGTCCTCCTCGTCAGACATAATCGGGTGGAAAAAGTCTGCAATTGTGGAAAATATTTCTTGACGGTATTTTTGTTTACATGCGTTTGTTTTTTTTTGCTGGAGCAGGGTGGCTCGTATTATGCAAGAAGATAAAAATTAATGTCATATTAATTATACACAAGAAAAAAAGATATTGAAAATCATATTCGTAAAGGCAAGTTAAGACGATTAGGCTTTGCATACGTTAAGACAGAGAAAATATAGAATTCCTCGGTTATTAAAAATGATAATAAAAACCTTAAGATATAAATTCCTTACTTGATCCTATGTTTTCGTTTTTATATGTTTACCTAAAAATATTTTGATTTTTGAAAAATGAAAAAACGAAGTAGGCCATATAACCGCCTATTTCTCATTCGTATTTTTCTTTTTAAATACGAAACCCACCTTAAAAATATTAGTAATTATATAAAATAATGAGATTAGAAGTGCTCGATAAATTTGGTTTTATTTGAATAAGAAAAACTTTTACATATTCTTGATAATTGTTGTTGTATTCTATGTTATCTGCAACAAAATTTAAATTACTTTTGAATATGAAGTTCTATTAGAGTACAGTTAGCTCTCCAGCATAAAGGTACGCAACTTAATCAAGCCGTACAACAAGGCCCAACATTGGATGGCTGGTTGGCCAATAATTGGTTGTCGGTTGGACGAAAATCAAAATCGAACAACGAAAACCAAAAAAAAGTTTTGGACGCCAACTTGTTTATTCAGCTGTGTTGTGTACCAAATCGCAATGTATTGGCCTGCATTTCATACAATTATATATTATCTAATTATTATGAATGTAATATTTATAGCAAAAATATATAATATTTAATTTATTCCTATTTATTTCGTGTATTAATTATAATCGAGTAAGGTATATACTATCAAGATCAGATCAAGAATTTATTGCTTACAATTGGGCCAATAAAAAAGTTATAAGTAAATTTTAACATTTCTTAAAATATACTCTATTGATTATGTCGGACAAATATGGTTCAATTTTGCATAATTTTGAACAGCAGTAATGGAGGTTAATAAAATATTTATATTGTGATTAAATTTCAAGTTTAATTCATTCTATTTATAAAGTCGGTGTACAATAAATCTTTTTGTTCTTGGACATTAGTTTTGTGGATTGCATATTGTCTTTCGTCTGGCAACTCTATCAAATGCAACATGTGCTCAAAGAAATGTCATTTCATTTGTTTTCTTCAGTCAAAGGACAGGATTTGTTTTATATTTTAATGAAAAATAGTTAAAATTTTCAATTTAAAAAATTATTTTAATATCTAGTAAATTAAAATGGGAATAGTAAGTTCTATTGAATTAACAAACTTATTTATTTTTATTAGCATACTCTTTCCCTTTAAAGAAAAAGGTAAAAATCAGTTCTGTAAAACGTTCTGCCCATTTGAAAAACAAGAAGGTTCCTCTAACAAAACAACAACAACAAAAATTGGCTCAACAAAAGGCAGCCAAAGAAAGAGGAGCTAATATTTTCATACAAAAAGCCCGTAAGAAGGATGATGTGTTTCAAAAGAAAAAACAAAATAAACGTGAATCTATGGGTCTGCCTTTAAATGTCGACGAAGATGGTGAACAAGATGAGGATGAGTTGTTGGACAACGTGGCTGATATGTTGGATGGCGAAGATCTGGAATATCTTCAATTGAAACGTGGTGTAAAACAACGAAAACGCAAACATGCTATCGATGATGAGGCAGAACATGATGACATAAAATATTCAGTGGGTTTAGAGAAACAATTTGCAGTGGATACTGCTTTAGAGGAAGAGAGTAAGAAAATCAAAATTGATCTTCTACCCATAAAAAGTAGAGATGGTGAAATCATTACGCGAACAACGGAAGTTGACTATAAGCCTAAACCGAAACTAAAGAAGGAAGAGGATCTGAAGGAAGAACAGGCCGAAGGTGAGGATAATGAAGAAGCCGTTGAGTATGAAGACAGTGATGACGATGTAGTCAATGACGAAGAGGAGAGCGCCATTAAAGCAGCAGCTGAAAAAAAATTAATATCCACCACTGATTTGCTCATAGCCCGACAACAAGAAATTGAAAGGCAGAAATACCGCATTGGCATTATTTGTTCGGGTATCTTAGAAAAGCCAGAGGATAAAATGCGTAACTTCAGTGCTTTATACGAGCTGATGGATGAAACTACTCAGTCTGGTATACCTAATTTATTAACCGTGCGCAAATTGGCCATCGTTTCATTGACCGAAATCTTCAAAGACATTTTACCGGAATATCGTGTTGGCCAGATAGATACTAAAATGCAACAAGTACGTAAGTCGACATTAGAAAGAGTAACCTATGAAAACGCACTTTTACAACAATTCAAAAAATTCCTACAACGCCTGGAAAAATTGACAGCTTCAGTAAATCGAAAAGGCCATGGACGAATAACCCCTCAGGCAGTTAAAATGGCCGAAGTGGCTGTACAATGCATGTGTGATTTACTGATAGCCCATCCCTACTTCAATTACGTTAAGAATATCGCTCAACTATTGGTCTATATGTTAAACTGCAACTATCCACGTATGCGTGAAGCCGTCAATAAATGTTTCCGTTTTGTCTTTGCCAATGACAAGAAACTAGACATGACTCTTTTCATTATACGTCGCATAAATCATCTGATTAAAACCAAAAACAACAATGTGCACTTAGAGTGTATAACTTGTCTGCAGGATCTTAAAATAAAAAATGTTAATTTAGATGCGGAAAAAGAAAATGAACTGAAGCAGAAGAAACTGGAGGCTCATCGTCAGCGACTGCTGAGTCTATCGAAGAAAGAACGTAAAAGACGTAAGAAATTATCCGAATTAAACAAAGAATTGGAAGAAACAAGAGCTGAAGAAAATAAGCAGACCAAACACTTTAAACTGACAGAAATTGTTAAAATGTTATTCAACATATACTTCCGAGTCTTGAAAAACGATCCAACTTCAAGGGTTTTAAGTTCAATTTTGGAAGGCTTGGCTGAGTAAGTATTGGGATTTTTCTTTTCTAAAATTGTTCGTTTAACGTCACAACAAATCTATTTTTCAATTACAGGTTTGCCCACGTTATAAATTTGGATTTCTTTTCCGACTTGATTGAGGTTCTAAATAATATTTTAGAAACCCAGGAAGAGCTGGGTTATCGGGAACAATTGCATTGTATTAAAACTATTTTTGTTATACTCTCCGGGCAAGGTGAAGTTTTAAACATCGATCCAATACGGTTCTATCAACATTTCTATAGAAATATGCTGGCGGTTAATGCCGGTAAAAATCATGAAGATTTTCGTATAATTTTGGAAACACTTGATGAAGTCTTAGTTAAAAGACGACGCAACATTAGCCAGCAGCGCTTAATGGCATTCATTAAACGCTTGTTGACCATAAGCTTAAATTTACTACATCATGGAACACTGGCGTCTTTGGGCACTATCAAGACGACCTTCCAATTAACATCCGTGTTGGATATATTACTCGATACAGATGATAGTATTGGTTCGGGAAAATACGATCCAGAGCTAGAAGATCCCGAATACTGTAATGCATCGTGTACTGCTTTGTATGAGTTGAGTATGTTGTGCAGACACTACCATCCGACTGTGCGTAAAATGGCAATGCATATCGCTAATGGAGTGCCAGCCTCTGGTGAAGGTTGTTTGCCTTCTGAAATTGGAAAATTGTAAGTGTTAAGGTACTGCATGATGAGAATGTTGAATATAAATGTCCGTTATTATTCTTCTCTTTCAGGTCGGCTTTTGAATTGTTCGAACAGTTCGATAGCACCCAAATGGTTTTTAATCCCACTATACCCTTACCTAAACAGGGCGAACCTAAATTGAAGCGAGGACGTCATAATTTTATTAACAAAAATTTTAAGCCCTATTATCAGTCCAGACTAAAGTATAATTCAGTACAAAGCATTTGTAAAGTGAAAGAAACATACTTTGATTTTTATAAAGATTTCAAAAGCAAATAAAAATGTACATACTTGGATATAAATTCGGAAATAATTTTCTTTAAATTTAAAAAGTTATGCTTGTGACTACAAAGAAAGCCAGCGCATCGCCATGAGTATGCAAATAATTTGGGGATATTAATAAGCACAAACGAGCGAAACTGGCCTGTAATCATTATGCAATTCGCAGTTGTCGCCTTTGCCGTGTAATTATTTTAAAGGCGGTAGAGTTAAAGTATAAGTAAAATTAAAACCTCTATTTCAAGCGTCTTATAGTATTAACAGCACAAATCCGTTTAATGCCGCGAGCAAAAATCGAAATTAGTTCAGGTGCGTAGCAGCTGTATTGACGCATGTTTGCGCTCTGCGTTTAAAGTCATCATTTCACGCTTGTGTTTTATTTTCGATAGGTTTGTAGCAAAGAATTTTACATGTTAAAAAAATTTACATTTAAAAAAACGCATTTTCTTAATTTATTTATTCAAAATTTATTTATTAAATTTAAACACAAAATTAATGTGATTACATTTGACATGATGTTTGCCTTGCAATAAATTTTACGATTTGTTTTAAAAATCGCTACATTAGCCTTAAATCAAACTAAAAATATGGCAACTCATGAGTTCTGTTTTAATTAGGTAAAAAACCGTTAGCTGTGATTGGACTCAATGGTTATAAATTGCCGCATTGTTTGTTTTTATTCATCAGAATCTCTCATAATTTCGAAGAAATGGATATGTTAGGTTTGATAATATCGTATTATAATTCCCGTGGAATTTATTTCGATAATAATACTAATGATTGTGTTTACGGCAATAATTACAATCAACAACAGAGTGCTCCGCCATTAAGACGTAGAAGAAAACGAAACTCTAATGGCAACAGAAAAATTAACAATAAACTTAAGGAAGAACAAGCAAAAGCTTTGGAAGCGTCGAATATGAAAAAGGAACTCGGAACTAAAATCGGTAAGGAAAATAAAGGAAGCGAGTTGATGGTCAAAATGAATTACGAGAATATCAAGGGATTGGGTAAGAACGCAGAAGGTGTTACAAAGCCTCCAATGTTAGTACAAAAAGGCGATCGCAAAGGTTTGATAGTCGAGGAAGCAATTCAGAGCTTGTCAAAATGTCAAAGAAAACGGTTAAGACGTCGGTTAAGAAAAGAGGCCGAATTGGTAGCCGAAGAGGCTGTCAGTATCAAAGAAATTCAGAGAAATAGTGAGGAAGTATGTGAAAACCATAAACAAGCACAAGTGCCATACACAACACATGCGTCTGCTTCAAATACTCTTAAGAAAGAAAATCAAATCGAACAGGTTGGTAAAGCCAGATTCTCAGTTAAAGATCCGTGTACCCCGGAATTTCTAAATGCGATGGCACATTTTTTCAAGTCCGAAATTAAATTGATGCAATTACGTTTGGAAGTCACAGATACGCTCAATCCGAACGATAACGAGCACGATATGATAATAGCCAAAATTTCTGTCGACAATACGGAAACCATAGCGAATCATGTGTTTGAATTTATACGCAACGATTTAGTAGGTTGGATTGGTGCTTACCAGCGAGAAGGCTTGGATACACCAATATTCCATGGTATTGAAAATAATAACCGCCATATTAAAGTTATTTGCGAAAATGATTATGCTTACAATTGTCTGGAACAATGTATAAATGAAATTTCAGGACTAACATCTATTGGCTCATTACAGCTCTTCCGGCAGCCAGCTGTAACTCCAGCTATTTACTGCTTCGACTTCATCTACGAGGGTCTAGCACGTGATGCAAATTTATTCCTTACGCAATTGCATTTACATAAGCCAAAATTATATAGTGAAAATTGGGTGGTGGCCTCGCACGATGTTTGTGTACAGGAAAGTGTAACATATTTTATTTTTCTGGTTGATGAACGTTCAGCGCTCGCATTAAACTTTCAATACAGTTGTAGTTTTCTCGTGTGTATGCAAACTGTTAAATTCCGCTATCGCGGTATGGTAGCGGAAAAGATTTTAAATTAATTTCGAATTTTTTAAGTTCATTTTTAACTAATAGCAAATCCTTCTTGCTTATGACAAAATATATTTTTATTTTATTTCCTTTCGTTAAAAACACATGAATTGAATTTTTGTTACTGTTTTCTATACGATTTTACAAATTAAAAGCTCCAAAGGAAAGGATGTTGTTTTGAAACTTAAATTCCGCTATCGCGGTATGGTAGCGGAAAAGATTTTAAATCAATTTCGAATTTTTTAAGTTCATTTTTAACTAATAGCAAATCCCTCTTGTTTATAACAAAATGTATTTTTATTTTATTTGCTTTCGTTAAAAACACATGAATTGAATTTCTGTATTGAATTGTTTTATTGAATCTTAATACTTTGTTCTTTTTTTTTTGTTTACATAGTTTAATGAAGATAAAACAGTTTTTTTCTGTTTAAAACTAAAAATATATTGAAAAATAAACACAATAAAACAAAAATGTTGATTTGTTGTTCTTACTCGTAAAAGTCTGAGACTCATAAAATTTTTAGTTTTGAAATGTGGTGTTAAAGCATAGATGTGATTTATTTTTTAATATACCCTTTGTACGTTCAAAGTACTTTGTAAAACACTTTGAAATGTCTTGAGTTTGTTAGAAAGAAGGGAAAAACGAGAGTGGGTAAGTTCGCACTTTACTTGTTTTAACTCCAAAATCGTAGTAAAAATACTACACTTGTCCAGAATTGAAAAATAAATAACAGACTGCAGCCTACTGATTATCAGTTTCACATTGTGGATTATCCTGGTGAACAACAGCTTTTCCAAAACCTTTCACGACGCTTTCCTTCGCAATTTTTCTTACCAAATTCGGAGATCTACGCTGTTAATTTCTTTCTTCACAGTAGCTGCGACCAGGGTGAAAGGACATGAGGTGTAGGATATCAGTGGGGAGTACACTATTGAAAGTAGTCTCAAAATGTTTTTCTTTTGCCAGTTGCTGCTAAGTGGAGGTCAGGCGATCATCGGCAGTGTTTCCAATTAATCGGCATTAAACAAATTTACGACATGAAGACTTATGGAATGTCTTTTACAATCTACGCCTAGCTCGTCTTTGCAGCAGTCTCAGCTTCTTAAACAAGAACGATTATTGCCCTTCTCTTGTTACTCTCCTTGAGGCTTGGAAATCGATAAGCGATTTTTTCTGGGATTAACTGAGCAATGTTTAAACTTTAATCACTTACCTTGTACGGTGTTGTCTCCAGTTTGTACATACAATAATATATTTTGCCCATAAAACGGGTTCTTGGTTGAAAGGAGATGAACCCTTTTTATTGGGGAAACGTAATTCGAAACTAATGTATTTGATGACATCTTTAATCGACCGTCACGAACTTAGTATTTAATCAATTTAGAAGTATATTCACAAATTCCTGAAACAAAAAATTATGAGTATATATTTTATTATATTTTTCTTTTTTTTTTGTTACCTTTGGAATATGGAACTTTTTTCAGTGTGAGGAAAAATTGCTAAGAATTCGATTAATAATGAAAAAATTGCAGAATTTTAACTTTTTCATTCAAGAAATTAATAAATTTGATAATATAAACAAATTACTGCAAGAATATTTTTTTATGAGCAATATGTCCTATTTGATCTTGATATACATAGGTATTTAGCTTTTTATTTACCTTTTGCACAAGAAACTATATTCATTGCGACTAAAAACCACACACATTTCGATTAATAATTAAATATTTAAGAATTTTTAAAACTGTCATTGAAGAAATTAAAAAATATTCCAAATTTTCCCTTTTTAACACAAAACAAATGTTTATTTACATTTAATTTTTCTACTTTCTCCGCCAGTTTTCACTCTGTATATCTGTTGCTTCTAACACATTTGATTCGCAAAACTTACAACATTTTTTCTTCCTCTAAATAAAAGGTTATGGCTGCTGTTTTCAGCGTTTTTCAAACGTCATAATTGTCACCTCTGGTTACTCTGGGAAATGAACTAAAGCCGAAAGTCCATACCATCCGTTTCATGCGTCCATGCGATTCTTGCATTCTATGCTGTTTTTATCACAGATACATACAGATTCGAAACTTTTGACGTTTAAAAACGCACATAGCAGGTTAACTTTCCTCGTAGAGGGAGAAAAAAAATATTATAATGTCTTGCGAATCAAATGTGTTGGAAGCAACAGATATACAGAGTGAAAACTGGCGGTTAAAGTAGAAAAACTAAATGTTAATAAACATTTATTTTGTGTTAAAAACGTGAAAATTTTTAATTTCTTCAATGAAAAGTTTAAAGATTCTTAAATGTTTAAATATTAATCGAAATGTAGGTGATTTTCGGTCACAATGAATGTAGTTTCTTGTGCAAGAGGTAATTAAGAAGCTAAATATTACCAGATCAAAATAAGACGTACTGCTCTTGCTGAAAGTTGCCAATACTTTTTAATTTCTTGAAAGAAAAAGTTAAAATTTGTGATTAGTTGATTTTATTATTTTCACACAAAAATTACATTTATTTATTAACTTTCGCCAATATAAGAAACCTACCCCAAAAACTAAAAAAACAAATAAAGAAAACAGGGTTACAATCAGAGAGTGACATGAGTGATGAGAGGTTAACTGTCAAACTCTAGTTTCCATTCTGTGTATTTTGTGGTAATGACCAATTATGTATGTATGTATTTTTTTACAAAAGTGCCATTCGATGCAAAAAGGTACTTTTTCAGTTACAGTTCAGTACCATTTAAAAATTTGAGTTTTGCAACACTGGTTCCAACTACAAATTAAATGTTACTCTGTATGTTTGTTATATTATGGTTATTAAATCAGCTGGTCGTTAAAACGCACATACACACACAACGAATGAAAGGCTACCCAACATACCAAATGTGTTGAGAATAATATTATATTAAGCTTACCAACGCAAGCATTACGCTTGAAAAAGTCTTAAGAAAATCTTGAAAAAGGTTATAGTAACAATTGTAGAAAAATCAAAACGGAACCCTCGTGATAATATTATATGTGTAAGATTACTAAAAGCTTATTCTTGCAATTGTAGAATAAGCTTACAAATGTAGTATTTTTTAAGTGTTGTTTAAAAAAGCTTACTCGCAAGGCGAATTCATAATAGGTGGTGTTATTAGCCCAGCTGATTGCTTTTTTCAGTTCACATAAATGTCACATATTTTGTTTGCGTACAGTGAGCAAAAAAAACTTACACTTACTACCTCGAAATAACTTATGAACAAAAAATTATCCATAAAAAGAAATTTATTGTCCTTAAGGCTAAAAAAAGCTTAAAAACTATATTCTAAGGCTAAAAAGCTTAAAAACTATATTCTGATTATAAACATTTTTCTATTGGTTACATATAAAGAAAATAATTGTCGAAACTAAGAAATTCCCACATTTTTTGGGCAAAAAAGTGGTGATTTTTTAACTATGGCTAACGGATTTTCTAGAAAGTCGTCTTAAACAAAATCCTGTGGAATAATTTATTTAATAGTTTTTTTGCTCACTGTATATACATTCATTGTTTATTTATTTTTTATTTCCTTTTATATTTGTATTCTACACAATTTATAATTTATTTAAATACTCTGGATGTTTGGGCACAACTTTTCTTGCAGGATCCACTTTTATGCTTCCCAATATTCCTCTGAAGGTCGTTATACCTTAGTGGTAGCGCAAATCAGCCCGTATTTTAAAAATTCTTTTTTTTAAATTTGTTTTACAAATTTTTTTTTTATAAGCAAAAAGAAACAAAAGAGAAATAATGTCACAAAATAACAACTTTATGTCATTATATGGATTCGCCTTTGTCATTTCTGGCTTACGGCGAATTTCATTTGACATAACCGGGCACACAAAAACAACAGAAAATACATGTTGTTTTTGATAAAAAATACTGCGAATTGAGTTGTTGTACTATTGCCATCACCTTATTGAATTTGCCTTGCAACAGAAAATACATGTTGTTTTTGTTAAAAAACACTGCGAATTGAGTTGTACTATCGCCATCACCTAATTGAGTTCGCCCTGCTTACTCGTCTCAATATTTTCATAAGTTTTTCAACATAAATGACAATTGACAATAATAAAAAAATGTATTTTCTTCAATTTAATATTATTTATATACTTTATTGTGTGTTTTTTTAGTTTTATAATTGTTTCGGAGCTTAATTCGATTTCTTGCGAATTGGAAATAGGTACGAGTATCCTTCATAAACTGATCCTCTGTTATTCCAATGGACAATGCTGCACCTATAAATTGTAGATATTTAATAATTATAATATTGTATTTAAAATTTTATTTTCTAATTTTTACTTACTTCGTATTGCCTTTGTTGTGCTAAGATTTCGTACACTTTTCTTTTATTCAGTGCCTTTCCAGCATAACTGTTCTCCAATACCAGCACTGAAATCTTCGCCATATTCACTTCTTTTTTGTTTTTTTATTATTTAGAAGAAGTTCCATTACTTCTTTTGTTTCTCTTCTAACACTTTTTTATACATATTTAATTGGCATTTTTATTTTTATGGAACGATTATTTGTTACTAGCTTTTTATTTTATTATTTTATTTAAAATAGACGTCCGTCCACGCACTTTAAAAATTTTGTAATAAATTTACAGGCAAAATAAAACAAATTTCATGAAAAAAAGTAACGGTAGCTGTTTATAGTTCTCGCGTGCGTAGAAGAAAGACAGCATGACTTTAAAAACTATTGAGAATAATAAGTTTTTTTCAATCGTCAGATTTCTTTAATCATACTTTAGAAACAGTTGTGTTTAACAATAGTTTCTCAAGTATAGTTGAAAACTGCTTGTGAATTCACATTTTAAAAACATTGTAATATTATTAAAAAAAAAGCTTGAAAATAACTATTATTATAAGCTTATTCTCAAGTTATATTGCGGCTTGATTGCTAAATGGTATGGGTAGTTGAAAACATAGCCGTGGTTCGGTTTAGGTGCAGTAACTGTATAAAAAAATTGTTGATCTTCCTTTATTATAATTGTGCTTTGTGATAACAACAGTAATTGATTAGCATATCAAAAAATAAATTACATTAACAAAAAAAGAAAAATGCTACTTTGTTATCAGTGTTAATTTTGTATTTTAGACTTTTTAATTCGTATAAACAAGTTTGTGCTTTAAAAGTGAAATACTCCAAAACAATGTCCTCCTCGTACACTCGTAATGCTGAGCTACAAAATGTTGATTCAAAAGATCTATATAACTTGACCGTCATACTTGACGATAACAATAATTGGAAAAAATTAATGGAAATCATACCAAAAAAAAAATTAATAAACATTTGGCTCAGCAGAAAATTTAGAAAAAATTTCTTCTTGGCCTGTTTATGAAAGCAAATATAATAACGATCATATACGTTTGGTTGAAAGCGCGATACGACATCTGATATTATATTATATTGTATATAATATTATATACATATTATATATTCACAGATACTCTTTGATGAATGGGGCACATCTGGTCGAAAACATGAGAGACCTACGTTGGGTGTTCTCCTGCATTTGCTGATCCAATCAAAGCTATTCAGAGCGGCAGCTTTTGTAGATTTTGTGATTTTTGATTTATTGAATGTTTTATTGAATTCCTCTTTTAAAAATTTCTTTAATACTGAGTATTAAAGATTTACCAGCTTATACACTGACTCAAACAATAGCCCGTATACTAAACTATGGAAAATATAATTTAATGTAGTTTGGAAAATACACTCAGCCACAAAAGTATACATACGGTTAACGAATTTCAGAAATTTTTTAACCAATCCGTTTTCGTTGAAAATCTTTATAATTGTCTGACAACTTTCCTCGATTTTAAGACGGTCTTGGTCAAAAAATTTCTGAAATTTGTTAACTTTTGTGGGCCTGTGCAGGCCCCAATCCAATCCGTTTTCGTTGAAAATCTTTATAATTGTCTGACATCTTTCTTCGATTTAAAGACGGTCTTTTGCATTGGTTCAGAAATTTGTGAAATTTGTTAATCGGATGTATACTTTTGTGGGCCTGTGCAGGGATTGGTTAAACAATTTCTGAAATTTGTTAACCGTATGTATACTTTAGTAACTGTGTGTATATATCCAATGAAAATGAGTTGTTGATTTTTAAAAAGTGCAAGAGGCATATTACACAAATACAAACTCATAAAGGTTAAAACAGAAACAAATTTTATTGAACAAACAAAACTTAAAAAATACTTCAGAAACTAAACTCAAAAAATTATACGTACAGAATAGTATTTATACTTTAAAACTAATTAATGTGGTTTTAATAACGGGTGTGATATCCTTTGGCTTTAATAACTCAATTGAAACGATTCTTCATTGATAATACTAATTTACTAGTAATTTATTGACCAATATCCTGCCATTCCTCGGTAATAACATTTTTGAGCATTCCCTTGTCAGTGATTGTATGCTGACGGATTTTTTTCTCCAAAACTCCCCATAGATGTTCTATGGGGTTAAGATCTGGACTCTGAGGAGGATGAGGAAGCACTTCTTTTACGTTTTCACCTAACCGTTCACTTACAATTTTGGCATTATGTTTTGGGTCATTATCGTGAACGAGTCGACAATCCACTAGCATTCCTAATTTCGTTGCACTATCTTCCAAATTTTCTTTTACAATTTTCAAATAATGGTGTTTGTCCATTGTAGTTCCAACAAAAATGAGATTTCCGACACCTCCTGCTGACATGGCACCCCAAATCATCACCATGTTTTAAAGTTAGCTTTAGATTTTTCAACTCAAGAGCTGTATTTTCTCTACGCCACACAAATCTCCAGCCGTCTGATCAAAAATATTAAATTGACCTTCGTCCGTAAATATCACAATATTCCAGAAGTATTAATAAATCAAAAGAAGTTTATATAAGGTTTTAAAAAGATAAAACATTTATACCGCGATATTAATGTATTATTCTTCTTTTTTTTTAGAACCCAAACCTTCACGGCCACCCAACGGTCCCGCAGGAGAAATTGAATTTAAAATAGTCGTTTTCAAAGATATTGAAGAGACTGTGAATGATACTCGTTTTTATCCAAATACTGAAGATTTGATACAAAATACATTCATAGATACTAATAAGGACTATTACACCAAATATCATAATAATGTTGATATCAAACTTCGCTTACTAAATGACAGTACTAAAGACACAATGATGGCCGCCCCAAAACCGCCTCCGAGGTTATTAAAATCAGCCAGGTTATTAAAACAACAACAGGAAATGTTACAACAAGAGCATTTAAATCAATCACTACAAGAAACTGCCAATAAAACTAATATTGATAACATGCAGCGTCGTAGTGAAAATCATCAACATACCATCCATCAAATAAATACGCAGACAGATATTGAAAGTTTTTTGGAATTGTCTTCTCTTACGACAAACAATATACCAAACCTATCAGCACTAATGACGTCAAACAAAACAAACAGTGAAATTCCAACAACGAATAGTTCAGCGGAAAGTAAAAATGTGCTACCCAACCTTTCTGCTCTTAACAATAGCTCAGAAATCATTTCACAATCTCATGAAAATTATATCGACAGTAGTTTAAACACTGCACCGTCATTGATATATTCTAAGCCAAACATTGTTGAAGATCACGGTGCGCAACAACATTCTGATTTTGATAGTATACCGGTAGTAGTTTTAATTAAGCCCTTAAATAGTGAACCAAAACTGGACTACAGTGATAAATTATAGCATGATTTACCGGTTATAAGCGCATTAAATTTAAACGGTGAAAGGGATGGTGTCATTTCTCAAGAGCAAAGCAATCGATGGGAAAGTGCTACTTCTGTTGCATCAAATGTTTTTGCACATGAAGGAAGCCGAACCAAAGAATCTGCTTACAGTAATAACGATTTTAAAACTCCTTGTCTAGTGGAGAATACAAACTATGATGTAAATTTAACCAGACATCAACTTGAGACAATAGAAGAAGATTATAATGGGATTGAACATGAGCATGCTCATGATGATGAAGCTGAATTGGAAGACGATGAAAATTCCATACCAAATTTAAGTTTTTTGCAAAATCATAGCTCAAATAATGAATCCAGTTTGACTAGTGCCACGAATACTAGCGTTTTAGTTTGGAACAGAGTGTAAACGATTGGAGTTATATTTCAACAGATAATGTTCCCTTTTTAAGTGTTTGAAATCAATAATAATTCAGGCATTTATTTACTCATAAAGAGTTAATCGTCATTATCAAAACCTGAATAATATTGGTATATGTTTGATTTATGCCAACAGATTCAATTAAATCAATTTTTCCACTCAATTTCATAGAGCTATTAGAGTTTGTCTTATTTCTCAATAAAACTTCGCTAATTAACTTTGTCATGCGATAGAGCCGACTACTATTCTAAGACTCTTAAATAAATCAAGAATACTAAAGGAAAATTACACAGGGAAAATTACATACCATTATAAAACTTATTACATGGCGAACCTGTTATGTAATATAAAACTTATTACAACATTTAGAAAAATGGAATCATCCTCAAAAAAACGTACAGAAGTTTATTCTAATATTACAAAATATGTCAGCGGACATATATGTAATAAATTCCATACGTTCATTCCATGATATTATAATTTTAATTAAACTGATATTTGTTAAGATTTTTGTAGTACACGTCTGATTATATTTAGAGACTAAAGATATTCTAACGCATAATAATATTACTCCATATATCATTCCCTTAGAATTTTTGTATTTAAATTGTTTTAAACTCATTCATGTAATTTTAGCTAAATTTTAGAAATAATTTTTCACTTGTAATGAGATTAAGTATAGGTTAGGTTAGCGTGGTAGCTTTAATTTACCATAAAGCTCACTTGAGCACGCATAGCGGCCCGTTGTGATACCACAGGTGAACGATTAACGAAGATTAAGTATATGTCTAATAAATTTTTTATAACTTCCTTTTATTTATTATAAATCTTTTATAATTTTATGTAAAATATATCTGACAAAATGGATAACTAAAATGCATATAAACAATTATTACCAGCTCTTGTTATGTGCGTAATGTGTACGTAACAGTTTAATACATTTTGCTCGCAACTGATGTCAAAGACTTGGAATCTAAGTAAATATTGTATGCTTTTTCGTGTCCATATATAATTTATACAAATTTCCATTAATCTCTTGTATAAGCTTTCAAAGACTTATAATTTTTTTTAAATTTATTTTATTTGCAATCTATTTTACAAATTTAAAATAATGAGTAATTTTCATAACTTAAATATAACATATATTGAGTTCCTATTATTAACTCAAAATAAAAGAGTAAATACAAAGAGATTTTACTTTTTTAATTTTAATAAAATATTATATATGGTATTATAAAATTGAATAATCTTAGGAATTAAATAATTTTTTTTTTTATTTTCTGAAGGGTAGATCAAGTACATGTAGCCTTTTGAGTCTTTTGATTTCATTACTATCATCTAACAGATTTATTGCTAACACATTTGAATGATTACTTAGTCTATTCAGGTACCTTTCGCTAAAGTTATGAATCTCATCTTTGACCATTAAAATTCTAAGATCTTTGTGTATATTTTTGTTGGTGATAAACCATGGCGCATTTGTTAGTAGTCTGAGAGTTTTAGACTGATATCTCTGTAATATCTCCAAATTTGAATTACTTGTAGTTCCCCAGAGTTGGATACCATAAGTCCAGACAGGTTTTAGTATAGCTTTATATAGTAGAATCTTGTTTTCTAAGCTTAAGCTTGACTTGGGCCCAATAACCAATACATTTTTCTTGTTTTAATTTTAAGTTGTTCAAGCTTCTTTTTAATATGATGTTTCCAGGTAAGCCTCCGATCTAGATTGAGGCCTAAGTATTTAACAGTATTGCTGCTTGGAATAATCGTGCCATCTAGGTATACTGGCGCGCAATAATTTTTCCTTAGGGTAAATGTTACGTGAACAGATTTTGTGCTATTTACTTTTATGTTCCATCTTTGAAGCCAATCTTGAATAAGATTTAATTGATTTTGCAGCATGTTAGAAGCTATGACTGGCGATTCATCTGAAGCTAGTATTGCAGTATCGTCTGCATAGGTAGCAATGGTGATATTTTCAATTGTTGGTATATCAGCTGTAAAAATGGTACTCTACACCAGGTCCCAGAACACTACCTTGTGGAATACCCGCCTTGATGCTACCAAAGTTTGAGTAGTCTTCATTAACGCTTACAAAAAATATCGATCTTGAATATATGTCTTTAACACCAAGTAAAATGGGGCTGGGATAAGGTTTTTCAATTTATATAAAAGTGCAATATGCCAAACCTTGTCAAAAGCCTGTTGAACATCTAAAAATACGGCAGAACAATATTGTTTTTTCTCTAAGGCATTCGAAATTTGATTGACAATCCTATGACACTGTTCTGGTGTATCATGTTTGTGCCTAAATCCGAACTGATATGCAGGTATAATATTTTGTCTTTCTAAAATAGGCATCAATCGCTCTAAAAAGAGCCTTTCAAATATCTTTGAGAAACTGCACAACAGACTAATTGGCCTATAGGATGCAACGTTATTCTCAGGTTTGTTGGGTTTTAATACCATTATTATTTTATCATATTTCCATTGCGATGGGGAATGGTTTAACCTTAGTATTGAATTATATATTGTTGTTAGAAAAACAATTCCCCTTTTTGGTAAAGATTTAAAAAAAAACTTATAATAAAAACATTATTGATAACGAAATTCTTTTATTAAATCTACTAAATTGGTTATGCAAATAGAATAAAATTAATGACAAGTTAGTGTATTTAAAAAAAAGTGTTTTTTATTTACTTTTCAATAAGAGTACACCAATTATCACATAAGATGACATTTATTAGTATATGGTCATTTCCATAATGACGAACGTGACAGTCGTACGTTTTAATGAGATAAAAAACAAGGAAACAATTTATGTTTTAAATTTTTTTTATATTTTTAAATAGAGCTTAACTGGCTTTATACTTAGTACCAAGAAGGGAAAAATCGAACTCAATGGCGCTAAGATATAAGCAATTAAAGTGTGTGACGTGATGTTACAAAAATAGAAGTTCCTTTTTTCTTTTTTTTACTAAAACGTAAAATTCTGCGAATTTAGGCGGAACTTTTGGATAATTGTTTTTTTTATTGGAATTTGAAGTATATCTAGATTACTTTACAACTTTCAAAATTAAAAAAAGTTTTTTAGTTTGTTTTTTACAACAGTTTATTTGTGACGTGACGTGATGTGACAAAAATTTCTTACTATTTTTTTTCCTTTTTTAATAAATGAAATATTTCTTTAATGTTATTAGATACTTTAATTCATTAATTTGCATAACATTAAAATAATTCAGTGTATATACATTGTAACAAAACTAAATAAATAATAAATTAAATGTTAATTCGAGAAGAAAAAGCTGTTATAGCTTTCCTTATTTGTAACTTTTCATCACACGAAAATAAATGAATTTTTTGTATTCCAATTATATTAGAACACTTCACATTCCATCTTCCAATTAAGGGTCCAGATAAATTTTCTATTTGCTCTGAGGATATGTAAAGTAATTGAACGCCATTAACATGATCCCTAGCACATTCAAAAAACGATAAAGCATTTTCCAACGACAGATTTTTTGTTTTTGTAATACTCCAAACTTTTCTTTTTACTACGGCTCCAACTCCATCGACTGCTCCTTTTCCATGAGACGTTGCGAAATAATTCCACTCTATATTTTTGCAACCAAATTTGTGTAGGAAATCCGGCAAGCTTCGGGCAATAAATTTATTTTTGAACTGGGAAGTACTTCCGTCTGAAAATATGTAAATATTTTGAAATTGTCCATGTCCATTAATTATTTGATGCACAAGTGTCGTAATAAAACAAAAAACGTCGAATTTGTTGTGGCTAAGTTTATCACTTATTATTGCAAACGATCTAGTGGAATCAGGTATCCCGGCACGTAAAAATTGTGACTTGACGATAACTAAAGTGCGCACTCTAAACTTCATTTTGGTGGACTATACGATAATTCTCCGCAAAATCTACTTGTTACACCATGTCTCCTACTTTAATATTGTTCTTTTTTAGTTGAAAATAATTTTGTTGGGCACGTTTAACAAAAAAATGTCTCTTGAAAGAGGGTAACTGTACCTCTAGCTCATGACTGAGCTCAGATAAAGAAGCTATTGAGTAAGTTAGTACAATACGATCATCAACTTTTCTCCAATATTGCCATTTAACGTTTTCGTCCAAATTTTTAAAATATTTTAAAGGTATTAAATCATTTTTTACATCTTTGACACAATTTTTACAATTATTTGTCATACAATTTTCATTTTCGATGTTACAACAGGCTGATTTTAAAAAAACTTTGAACATTAGTAGAAAATGATTATATTACTTTTGTGCAGCCTTCTAAAATAAACCCAAAATTGGCATGATACATACATACACACATGTTATGTGGCATCTTGTTAGACAATTGGATGTGTTTTGGGCGAAATTGATAAAATGTAGATTTACCAACACAGTCAGTATTAAACTCTTCTCTATATACCTGGTAAGCTTCTGAAATTCTCCGTTAACTACAAGGGTATCCTTCTGTCCTGCAGCTTGAACACTTATATCTTCACGCTCGTAAAAATGATTAATTATTCCAATTTGTTTTTTTTGTTATTAAACATGGTCTTTTATTTTCTTTTTCCTCTATTGTAGTACCGTATTTTTTATACAATAGATCTACAATTTGTGTTCTTTTTTTGGAATTGAGGGGCAAAGCCCTTTCGACTTTTTTCAGTGTCTTCCCCATTGTTTGCTTACAATTATAGTTGCTAGTAGATGTATTTTCTTTCGCTTTTTGGATTTCAGCTTTCTTTTTTTCGCGCCACTTTTGTTGTCTTATTTGATTTTTTTCAATTACGTTCTCTAATATTTTATTTTTTGCCAATTCTAAAATTTTTCTTCTATAGTTTTTGGCTCGATCTTTATCCTTTCTGCGCTTTATTTCGGATTTAAGTGGATTTTGTTTCACTCTTTCCCTATAACGACGCGCTCTTTCCGCCACACTAGCTGCTGATGACTCCATCTATGTAACATGTAATATATGTATTTTAAGCCGCAATATATCCTATTGTATTAGGAAGAACTTATGATAATATTTTTTTGTGACGTGACGTGAAAAACTTTAAAATTTTATAAAAAATAACGCAACTCAATATAAATTGATTTTCCTTCAAAATTAAATTTTGCACAGTAAACTAGATTAAAATTAAAAATTTTAAACACTTTGAGCCACTAACGCATGAGGAATAGAAATAAATCCTGTTTTTCGTGACGAACGTTACAGTAAAATATTGAGAAAAAAGGAAATCAAAAATATGTCGTTAACAGATCTTTATTTAATATCATTCTTCCTTTTTAAACAAGCTATTGTAGTAACAAATATTTTCTGATGAGAGCACACTTAAATAATCGATTTTGCATAAATTAATACTTAAGAGAAAATGTTACTAAAAATTAAATAAAAAAATATCAAAATTAAACACCAACTTTGGAGTTCGATTAACAACAATGAGGACAAAGACAATTTATGATAGCTATAATTTATCAAAATTTAAGTATTTTTATCTAACAATAGTGATCTCAAAAACATTTTACTTGACTTTTAGTTTTTCAGTCATGGTGTACTTTTCTCTGGAAATGCCCATATGCAAACAAAAAACTGAAAGTATCACAATACTCTCTAATTTTTTTCTAAGCCCAGCTGGCCAAATTTATTCCAACCGCTAGCAAATACTGAGCCACCACCAGCTACTACTTTTAAAGGAGAACGCGAATTCTCTTTATCATCTTTACTTTCAGAGCATTGACATACTATTTCAAGCAATGGATATACAGCTGGTTCTTTTAAATTTGAATTATATCCCCAAGTGTAAATATCCCCGAAAGCCGATAACGCTGCGCTATGCCAACCACCACCAGCTATATAAGTTATCTAAAAAAGAAAATAAGGAATTAACACGCTATAAATACATATTCTACCAAGGTCATATAAAATATTTCAGATATTTTTGTTGTATGTACGAGTATGTTATTTAATTTACTTTAACACCGGCTAAGGCTTTAATCAATTCTATATCCCTAGTCCTAGTTGCCCTTGTCCTCAAATTGTAAGTAATTTGGGGTTAAAATTGGAAGATATTAAAATTTGAGCTGAATTTTACTTACAAACCATTGACCCACGCACAAATGTCTCCGTTGGCAGTTAGCAAAAGAGCGTGTTCTACACCTTAGTATGTGGTGCCTTAAATTCTTATGATTAGGAAATTTATAAATTTCAGTGACTCCATTGAAAACTTTATTCGTTTTACTAATTGCCACTGCTATATAATTTCCACAAGCAATATGTGATATTTCCAAAGGGTTTTCAGATTTGAAATTATGTTTTTTAGACTTCTTTGAAATATAATTTCTTCAAACCTGTCAGGATTTTCGTTTATTATTTTATAAACCTTTCAATTTTGTTTTAGTAAAATAAGGCAATATCTATCACATATACATAGCTATAGAATTGGAAGGTGTTTCCGTTTTTATAAATTTTACACTATTTGGGGTGTGTATTTGAAGTCGCCGTAGTCTAGTAGGTAGTGTGTTGGCTTATTAGACGTAATGCCAGCAGATTTCTGGCAAAACTCTGAGAGTAAATAAAATTGCCATGGAAAGTTTCTCAAAAATCTGTCGTTCGGAGTCGACTTTAAACTGTAGGTCCCACCACTCATGTATAAAATTAACACACACAACATGAGTGGTGTGAGAAGCTTGGCTGTAATCCAAAATGTATGGAGTGTGTTGACAAAAACCTCGAAGTTCTAGATTACAGCCGTCAGCAATAGCTAAACAAGTCCAAGAACAAGCCATAATTGCATTGTTAGAAGAAATAATAAATTCTGGAAAAAAGTTAATCAAAACAATTAAAAACTCATGGTAAAAAGAATAAGTTCATCTAAGACAGATACGCTCAATCCGAACGATAACGAGCAAGACATGATAATAGCCAAACTTTCTGTCGATAATACGGAAACTATAGCGAATCATGTGTTTGAATTTATACGCAACGATTTAATAGGTTGGATTGGTGCTTATCAGCGGGAAGGCTTGGATACACCAATACTCCATGGTATTGAAAATAATAACCGCCATCCTAAAGTTATTTGCGCAAATGATTATGCTTACAATTGTCTGGAACAATGTATAAATGAAATTTCAGGACTAATATTATCATTGGCTCATTAAAGCTCTTCCGGCAGCCAGCTGTAACTCCAGCTATTTACTGCTTCGACTTCATCTACGAGGGTTTAGCACGTGATGCAGATATGTTCCTTACGCAATTGCATTTACATAAGCCAAAATTATATAGTGAAAATTGGGTGCTGACCTCGCACGATATTTGTGTACAGGAAAGTGTAACATATTTTATTTTTCTGGTTGATGAACGTTCAGCGCTCGCACTAAACTTTCAATATAGTCGTAGTTTTCTCGTGTGTATGCAAACTGTTAAATTCCGCTATCGCGGTATGGTAGCGGAAAAGATTTTAAATTAATTTCGAATTTTTTAAGTTCATTTTTAACTAATAGCAAATACCTCTTGTTTATAACAAAATATATTTTTATTTTATTTCCTTTCGTTAAAAAACACATGAATTGAATTTTTGTATTGAATTGTCTTATTGAATCTTCTTTTCTTACATAGTTTAATGAAGATAAAACATTTTTTTTCTATTTAAAACTAAAAATATATTGAGAAATAAACACAATAAAACAAAAATGTTGATTTGTTGTTCTTACTCGTAAAAGCTTGAGACACATACATATTTAAGTCAGTCGAAATTCTGCTAAACTTACTACAAATTTGTCGGTAAGTAGACAAACTTTGCCTTGATCGATCCGTGACTTGTGTCTAACGATCGTAGACCCTATTGTAATTTAAAGTCATCGGTCTACTTCACTTTCACCAAGATCATCATATCGCATATAACGTGCGTTTGGACAACAAATTTATTACAAATTACTGCGCAATTTATTTATTGTTCTCTGCGTCACAACGTTTGTGACAGAATCGAAAAGCTTGTGACAGAACCATCGGGTGGTCTGCCAGACTAATTATAATGTTATCGCATATTGATACTTACTAACGGTAACCACAGTGAATAAAAAAGCTTTTACTTAAAATTGTATTTGATTTTTATTACAATTTCATTAAATTAATTAATTAATTTAAATTAATTAATTAATTAAAATTTTTCTTCAGATCCTATCTCTTCTTCCGGTTCTTCGTCTTCTGTATCCGATTCTAAAGATTGAACTATTAAATGTCGTTCGAGGATTTCCATTTGTACCTTTAAAATGGCAGTTACTTTTTGGATGCGATCAGCCCTTTCTCTATCGGCTTTTAACTGTTCATCTTCTGTATGGACATTCTTCGTGCTATCCGAATTGGATTGTTCTTTTTGCTGTTTCTTCTCCGACATGTCCAATTGATTGTGAATATTTTCTGTAACTGTTTGTTTCTCTATTACTTTCTTTCGTGAAAAACATTTTTGGAAGAGTACTTTGATATGTGAATACTCCATTCTCAGAAATTGCCAATAAGTCAGTTTGTTAGGCGGCTCCTGATCTCTTTCCTCACGAGCATTAGAGAAATGATCACATATTAAAGTAATAAACATGTTAATCAAAAATATGGCCACCACAAACATTAAACTAAGATACAGTAAAAATCCCAAGACACCACCGCCATGATTTAAATCAGCCGGATCAGTGCGCGAATTGAAACCAAAGGAAAAACTCATAATGGAGGTCATACTTTTGAGGTAACGGGAGAAAATTTCTGTTTGACTGCCATTCAAAATTTCAGCTGACAGACTAACGGCAAATAGGAATATATGAATGCCCAGTATAGTGGACAAGAGCGGTACAGAGGAAGTGTACAGAGTACGATTAAATATACGAAATATACTGGAAAACTGTAAAAGTTTCCATATCCGTATTGAGGCGAGACATATAAGAATTCCTGTTATTACGTCTTTGACGTAGCCAAATAGACAGGCGAGACGAAAATCCACATATTCCACCTTTTTGGACAATAAGAAAGTTTTTATCACATATAAGACGTAATATTCCCGGCTAACGGTGATAAT
Organism: Sarcophaga variegata; assembly: GCA_932273835.1. Taxonomy (NCBI): domain Eukaryota; kingdom Metazoa; phylum Arthropoda; class Insecta; order Diptera; family Sarcophagidae; genus Sarcophaga; species Sarcophaga variegata. The sequence goes on from OW026359.1 coordinate 41,450,131, forward strand.
CAATAATAGAATATTAAGCAGAATTATCGTAAAGTCTACTCTATTCCAGCGGGATTTGAAAAATCCCTTCGAAAACCATGCACGTATAATTAATACTTTGCAAAACTGTATCAATTGAAATATATACAGTGTTATTAGCAGCCACCACTTGAGGCTGATTTCATTCATATTCCATAATAGTTGCACCGACTGTACACTTAGTCCCCAGTATAAGTTTCCAAATGGCGTCTGCTCCACTAATATGGAGCAAATGCTGAATATGTTGGAGTCAGTATTATATAAAGTGAAGTCTATGAACACTGCAATTGTTCGATTATCCAACCAATTTTGGGTTTTAAGAAACTTTAAAATCTTTTCACTGTTATCACGATCACGGGCTAATAGAGTCACATAACCGTTGTGATTGCTGTATTCGTAAAGGGGATATATGTGGATAAACGCCATCAACCAACTGGTTAAGCCTTCGTATTGTTTCGAAAGCCACGGATGATAAATTCGCCAGTATTTGTCCATGTAGTGATGAGTTTCATTTAGCACTTGCCAATTCGGTAGGTAATCCTTTTCATCAAAGTAAAGAGTGGTTAAACTTTTAATTTTTTTGGCATGTCTTACTTGTTGCAGGCGTACAACTCCTAGCAATTTGGCCAAATGAAAATTTACCCAACCAGGTTCATTAATAGGTTCACCATCGTAGCCATAACCCTCATTGAGGGCAGATGTTAGCGTATCATTTACCCAGTAATACAAATCATTAAGGGTCAATACCTTCTCCAGTTTGTAGTTGATGTAAATGCTTCGATTTAACATCGTACGTACAGCGTTTGTGTTGTAATAACCATAGGAACTACTTGAATAGATGATTACAAGCAAAAGCAATAGGAAATATTTGCCGAAAAGCCAAAAATCTTGAGTCAGTTTTTTATATTCCACATTAAGAGATTCATTCTTGTGGCATTGCTCCAGATTTAGTTGAGATTTTAAACTCTTCAAACGTAATTTTAAATATTCCATGGGTTTATAGTTTTGATCGTCTCTTTCATCTTTGTCTTCCCTCTGAATAACCGTTTTCTCGCTATTGCCATTACGATCACGCAGGGCACAAATTGAGGCGTGCATAACAAATTCAATATGTTCCAAAATTAGATAGCGAAATAGCATGACAGCAACTATGGTCAATAGGAACTTTTTGTATTTTTTGTATTCATAACGATATCCTGAGAGTGTCGTTATAAGTATGCAACAGACCATTACGATTCCAACAAACAGCGATAAACTTAAAACGATTCTTTTATGAATTTTCATTTTGAAAATTGAATTAATTTTTCGTTTTGTATTTGAATTGTTCGAAAGTGATAGATCGATAACAAATATTTATTGTTATTGTGGGTAGGAATGGAATTTTTAGGAAAATTCGATACATAACTATATATATCACAAGTTATTACAATTATTTATTTGAAAAATAAATAACAGGCTGGAGCCTGCTGATTATCAGTTTCACATTATGGATTATCCTGGTGAACAACAGCTTTTCCAAAAACATTTGACGACACATTCCTTCGCAATTTTTCTTACCAAATTCGGACGTCTACGTCGTTAAATTCTTTCTTGAATTCAGTTCCCTGATAACCGCAGTTATTGAAGAAAGTGACAGTAGCTGCGAACCAGGGTGGAATGACATGAGGTGTAGGATATGAGTGGGGAGTACACTATTGAAAGTGGTCTCAAAATGTTCTTTCTTTTGCCAGTTCCTGCTAAGTGGAGGTCAGGCACTGTTTTCAATTAATCGGCATTGACCAAATTTACTACATGAACACTTATGGAATGTTTTATTTAATCTACGCATAGCTCTCGTCTTTACAGCAGTCTCAGCTTCTTGAACAAAAACGTTTATTGTCCTTTTCTTATTACTCTCCTTCAGGCTTGGAAATCGATGATCGATTTTTTCAGGCATTAATGAAGCAATGTTTAAACTTTAATCACTTAGCTTGTATGGAGTTGTCTCCAATTTGTATACATAGTTAATTCTGGTAGACAAACTTCTTGTCTATTTAGTTAACCAGTTGGAAGTTTTGGCATGTGATTCTGTTGGAGTTTTATTGTGACTATTTTTCTACCCGCCCATACACGTAATGTATGATAATCAGAACCAATATTTGCGCTTCCTTTAACACGAAACCCCTGCCAATTACTTTTGATGTAATCTAATCTATTTGATTTTCCATTATCCCTTTCCATTCTAAGTTACTTTATGATACTTACGGTGTAAAAATAAGAAATCAACTGTTTCCAGATTTACAACGATGGAAAACCGATCCATTGTTGTTTCTAAATCTTAGCATTTCTTTTCCGTTAATGTTAAATTAACGAAATCGCCCGTTACCATTGAGACCATATACCTGTTCGGAGAACCGTTGTGCATGCGCTTTTATTTTATTCGGTTTACAACAATCTCTTCTTCACAGAGTAGACCTCGCCCCAAACCGATACCATATTATGCATTCGTTAACTGGTTTCCATCAAGACTTCAAATCAGATGTGCATGTTGGCGAAACAGATGGTTATAACCTAACGAAAGATTTTTTCTGTTAGTGTTCGGTCTCATGTTTCCTTTGGAAATGATGATGACTTAGTGGGTTTTGGACAGCATTTCATAATGCTGGCTTTGGAGGATTACACATACATTACAGAAACTTGCTCCAAATCTTGAGGACAGGCGCAGTTGTAGCCACTTACTGTGAGAGGATTAATTCCTGCTAATAACAAAGAATCCGACAGACGCTACTTGTTAGAGACGTGAGTTAGAGAAACAACTGCAAGAACAACAACAACATCAACAGATCCACCAACAAAGCCACCTAGAATAAATAACTGCTTCAGCATACATTAATTAAAATAAAACTAAGAGACTATTGAACTCTATAATTTGTTGAAAACTAAAAGGAAAAAATAATATAATAATTACAAATATTATTTTGTAAGCACTTTTGTATTTAAAAAATAAGTTATAAATATGGAAAGAAAATAATGTATAAAGAGAATATATTTTTTGAAAGTGCAGTAAGAAAGTGTTTTATTATTTTCAATTGATTCACTAAAATAACTCGTGCTGACAGTAGCAACGCTACCGTCGGCAGCACTCTCACAGAGCTTCTTCGATACGACTACGCTACAATCAACAAAAAGAATTACAGACCAGCGTTAAAATTTTGTATTTTAAAAAACGTATTTTCTTAATTTATTTATTCAAAACTTATTTTTTCAATATAAACACAAAATCAATGTGATTACATTTGGCAACATGTTGTTTGCCTTGCAATACATTTTAACATTTGTTTTGAAAAACGCTACATTAGCCTTAAATCAAAATAAAAAATATGGCAACTCATGAGTTCTATTTTAAAAAAACCGTTACCTGTGATCGGGCGCAGCAGTTATAAATTGCGGCATTGTTTGTTTTATTCATAAGAATTTCTCATAATTTCGAACAAATGGATATGTTAAGTTTGATAATATCATATAATAATTCGCGTGGAATTTATTTCGATAATAATACTAATGATTGTGTTTACGGCAATAATTACAATCAACAACAGAGTGCTCCGCCATTAAGACGTAGAAAAAAACGAAATGCCAAACGGTAGCAGCAAAAGGAAAAATAAACGTAAGGAAGAACAAGCAAAAGCTTTAGAAGCGTCGAATATTAAAAAGCAACTCGAAATTAAAATTGGTAAGGAAAATAAAGGATACGAGTTGATGGTCACAATTAATGACGAGAATGGCAAGGGATTGGATAAGAACGCAGAAGGTGTTACAGAGCTTCCAATGTTAGTAAAAAAAGGCGCTCGCAAAGGTTTGACAGTCCAGGAAGCAATTCAGTGCTTGTCAAAATGTCAAAGAAAACGGTTTAGACGTCGGTTAAGGAAAGAAGCCGAATTAGTAGACAAAAAGGCTATCAGAATCAAAGAAATTCAGAGAAATAGTGAGGAAGTATGTGAAAACCATAAACAAGCACAGGTGCTATACACAACACATACCTACACCTCAAACACTCTTAAGAAAGAAGATCAAATCGAACAGATTGCTAAACCCAGATTCTCAGTTAAAGATCCGTGTACCCCGGAATTTTTAAATGCGATTGCACATTTTTTCAAGTCCGAAATTAAATTGATGCAATTACGTTTGGAAGTCACAGATACGCTCAATCCGAACGATAACGAGCACGATATGATAATAGCCAAAATTTCTGTCGACAATACGGAAACCATAGCGAATCATGTGTTTGAATTTATACGCAACGATTTAGTAGGTTGGATTGGTGCTTACCAGCGAGAAGGCTTGGATACACCAATATTCCATGGTATTGAAAATAATAACCGCCATATTAAAGTTATTTGCGAAAATGATTATGCTTACAATTGTCTGGAACAATGTATAAATGAAATTTCAGGACTAATATCTATTGGCTCATTACAGCTCTTCCGGCAGCCAGCTGTAACTCCAGCTATTTACTGCTTCGACTTCATCTACGAGGGTTTAGCACGTGATGCAGATATGTTCCTTACGCAATTGCATTTACATAAGCCAAAATTATATACTGAAAATTGGGTGGTGGCCTCGCACGATGTTTGTGTACAGGAAAGTGTAACATATTTTATTTTTCTGGTTGATGAACGTTCAGCGCTCGCATTAAACTTTCAATACAGTTGTAGTTTTCTCGTGTGTATGCAAACTGTTAAATTCCGCTATCGCGGTATGGTAGCGGAAAAGATTTTAAATTAATTTCGAATTTTTTTAGTTCATTTTTAACTAATAGCAAATCCTTCTTGCTTATAACAAAACATATTTTTATTTTATTTCCTTTCGTTGAAAACACATGAATTGAATTTTTGTTACTGTTTTGTATACGATTTTAACAAATTAAAAGCTCCAAAGGAAAGGATGTTGTTTTGAAACTTAAATTCCGCTATCGCGGTATGGTAGCGGAGAAGATTTTAAATTAATTTCGAATTTTTCAAGTTCATTTTTAACTAATAGCAAATCCCTCTTGTTTATAACAAAATGTATTTTTATTTTATTTCGTTAAAAAACACATGAATTGAATTTTTGTATTGAATTGTTTTATTGAATCTTAATACTTTGTTTTTTTTGTTTACATAGTTTAATGAAGATAAAACATTGTTTTCTGTTTAAAACTAAAAATATATTGAAAAATAAACACAATAAAACAAAAATGTTAATTTGTTCTTCTTACTCGTCTGAGACCCATAAAATTTTTAGTTTTGAAATGTGGTGTTAAAGCATTTAGATTTGATTTATTTATTTTTTAATATACCCTTTGCACGTTCAAAGTACTTTGTAATACACTTTGAAATGTCTTGAGTTTGTTAGAAAGAATGGAAAAACGAGCGTGGGTAAGTTCGCACTTTACTTGTTTTCAATCCAAAATCGTAGTAAAAATACTACACTTGTCCAGAATTGAAAAATAAATAACAGACTGCAGCCTGCTGATTATTAGTTATGGATTATCCTGGTGAACAACAGCTATTCCCAAACCTTTCACGAAGCATTCCTTCTCAATTTTTCTTACCAAATTCGGACGTCTACGTTGTTAAATTATTTCTTCACAGTAGGTGCGAACCAGGGTGGGATGACATGATGTGTAGGAGTACACTATTGGAAATGGTCTCAAAATGTTTTGTTCTCTTGACAGTTGTTACAGAGTCAGGTGATCATCGGCACTGTTTCTCATTAATCGGCATTGACCAAATTTACGATATGAACACTTATGGAATGTCTTCTCTTATTACTCTCCTTAAGGCTTGGAAATCGATAATCGATTTTTTCTGTCATTAATGAAGCAATGTTTAAACTTTAATCACTTAGCTTGTACGGAGTTGTCTCCAGTTTGTATACATAGTTGTGTAATGGTGACTATTTAATGCTGGTACACAAACTTCTTGTCTAGTTAGCTAACCAGTTGGAAGTTTTGGCATGTGATTCTGTTGGAGTTTTATTGTGACTATTTTTCTACCCACCCATACACGTAATGTATGATAATCAGATCCAATATTTGTGCTTCCTTTAACACGAACCCTCTACCAATTACTTTTAACTTACTTTTATCCCTTTCCATTCCAAGTTATTTTATGATACTTACGGTGTAAAAAGAAGAAATCAACTGTTTCCAGCTTTACAACGATGGAAAACCGATCCATTGTTGTTTCTAAATCTTAGCGTTTCTTTTCCGTTAATGTTAAATTAACGAAATCGCTCGTTACCATTGAGACCATATCCATGAATAACAAAGAATCCGACAGACGCTACTTGTGTTGTATATTGTTAGCGACGTGCTGACAGTAACAACGCTACCGTCGGCAGCACTCTCAAAGAGCGTCTCCGCTACGACTAGGCTACAATCAACAAAAAGAATTACCTGCGTTAAAGTCGAATATTTTTTGAGGAAAGTTAATGGATTTAAGTAAAATATGAATCGAATCTAACCAAACGAAGTAAAACTTTTTAATCGTCAGGTAGGGATAGTTTGTGCGTCTCTTTATTCCTTATCTTTTTAAAGCAATATGCCTAAAAGTGTAACCTCTTAGATGTAAGCAATGTACGTTAGTTAATAAGAACATTATTTTTGCATTCCAAAGAAACACTTTTATTTGCTAAAAAAAAACAGAAAATTATATTTTACATAATGAATGAATGAATGAATGAAAAAATGAAAGAAAGATTTCGTTCGATATAATGATTAATTAAGTAAGAATGTAAGGCATGCCTATATAACTTTAATACATGTGTGATCGATCATATGATACAAATAACTAACCTATGCGTAAATAATTTTATACAGAAGCCATTAAAAAAACAGACTTCCATTACTTTCAAACGTGTGCTAAGAATAGAAACGTCGGAAGGAATATCTAAACCGGGTACAAAAGCCAAAAAAATCGTTATCAATGTGCCAGGGAGTCTAGCTATAGAAAATGCATCTACATTTCACTAAAAGACTTTATGTCTTATTGTCTGCGGGAAGGAGGAGGCAAATATTCTCTTGCTTTAGTTGCTGGCGTACCAATTGCAGCATTGCCGAATGCAGTTTCTTGTATGTTGGCATTGAAACCGGTACCTCCGCCACCACCTCCGGGCGAGGTTGCCACTGAGGGGTTAGCGGGTCGTATGACTGAGCCAAAGGTTGCTGGGCTGGCAGGAAATGTTTGAGCTCCGGCATTAGCTGAAGCGGGATTAAAACGACCCGCATTCGTGGCCACTCCCGTTAAAGAAGAAGGCTGTACAGCTATATTTCCACCACCACCGGTAACCGAGGGTTGTATTCTCTGTGATGAAAATAGTCCAGTAGAAGGTGTAGGCGATCTTCCGGCTGCTGACGATAAGAGACTTGTTTGTGGTCTTCCAATCTGTTGTGTAGAGCTGGACTGATAGCCAGCATTTGTGGGAATTCGTTCATTGCCATAATCGTAAATAAAAGCATTGTTCGCGTATAGGCTGGGAGCCGAAGCGCAGTCATATTGATTCCACCATATACATACCAGCACCTCTTGGCTGAAGATTGTTCCATTAGGACATAAGAATGAGTAGGTACGATTTAGGGCACAGATATGAAATGCCTGACATTGTGCTTCGATGTCAGAGTAATAGCCTGGCAGCGCTTGTTGAGCACAATCGAAATTAGTTTGTGGCACCTGACTATAGATCGGGTAATCCACACCTGGTACTCCTGGTATGGCCGAAAAATCTCCATCATAATCCTCATCTATGGCATTACCACCGCCTGTCCCTCTACCTGTGCCGGTACTGGAAAATTGCGTGTTGGGCGCATAAATACTACCGGTACCGCCAGTCACAGCTGCCGAGGGTCTCTGGGATAAATTCGGACGTTTACCGGTAGCGCCAAAAGCAGTTGGTCCACTCGCCGCTATACCACCTATAGCTCTTTGGTTTTGCGCTGGAAATCCACCAAAAGGTCCTGGAGCGTTTCCTGGCGTTCCACCAACGCTAGAAAAAGCCGTGGGAGCAGTTGGATAAGCTGCCGTTGCTGTAGAAGCTGCAGAGAAACCAGCTGTCAAAGGTCTAATGGGAGCTGCCGCAGTGGCTGGTATATTTCCTGTCTGCCCATAATTGTAACCACTCTGAGCCTATAATTTTTAGAGATTTTTTTTATAATATTTTGATTTTCATTGGTGTTATTATGAAAAAACTTACCCTACATATGGGATTAAAGAAAAGAATTCCTGAAAGTATTCAAAAATATAGAAAATGTTATCGATTACAGAACTTAAAGCATTTAAAGAGTAGGGAGAGCTTTTTTCATAATGTCAAGAATAAAATTTGGTTCAGAGATTTCTACCGGCCAAATAAAAAGTAATTAAGAGGTTCAAGGCATGTGCCAATATAATGATATTAAGTTGAATACATTTTAGGTTTCATTTTCAGGGGCCCTAATAAAATTGAGGTAAAATATGTAGGAATATTATTGGATAGCAAATTGACATGGAGGGATCATCTTAGAAATACCAGAGAGGCCAGAAGGCATGTAGGGAAATTCAGATCTTAGGTGGTCAGACCAATAGTGGCATACGGGGCAATTGTCTGGGCAGATGGAACAGCTCAAATGAAGTTGGACAAGATACAGCGGCTAGCGAATGTTGGCATAACAGGGGCAAGGCGGCACCGCTGGACGCGCTCTTGTGTTTAAGTCCGCTGCACGTGGTAGTGAAGAGCAAAGCTTTGCAGACCATAGTTAGGTTTTTGTGACATGTTTCACGTGAAATTCATTAGCGGACTTTGTGACCTATGAAAACGATTCGTTGAGAATTCCTTTCTTAACTGTCTCCTGGACATTACTGGTAGACTATGATTTTGGGAAGTGCTCCCCAACTAGAATTAGTAATAAATATGAATGGATATCGTTTGGAAAGGGGGTCTATTTTGTGGCGTACGGACGGGTCAAAAACAGATTTTGGGACAGTAGCAGGAGTTCTTGACCTCAGAATGAAATATTCCGAGTGCAGGCGGAAACTTACGGGTATTTTTCAAGCAGAAGTTAATGCCACCTAAATATGTGCTTAATTCAACTTAGATAGGAGGTATAAAAGACAAGACACATCAGTACTATCAGGTAGCCAGCCGGCTTTCGAGAAGTTGACTCTTATGAGGTTAAATAGAAGACGGTATGGGTCTGCCTGGGAAAGTTGAATTAGACAAGTACACAAAATAATGTTAACCACCACTGGGTTCCAGGTTATTTGGGAATTCTCAGTAATGAATAAACAGGCGAGGTGGGGAGCTTTCACGTCGTTGATGGGACTTGAACCCTTCTGTGGCATGGGGGCGTATGTTTGCAAATACTTGTTCAATGGAGGTGAGTTGGAAATTACAGTAAGAGAAGTTCTGGTCATGCATCAGACCATCCAGGAATAATCCATGGTCGGTCCTTTAATAGGGCATTGTAGACTCAGAGTACACCTCTTCAGAATGGTGGTTGTCTAGAGCCCAATATGATATTCTCTGACGAAGAGGAAGCATCAATAGAACATATTCTTGGAACCTGTAAGGCAGTAATACATTTCACCTTATTCTTATTGTTGAAACCAAGCAGCATCCTGAAATTTGTCAAGTAGCTCTTGCACTGTAAATGGGTTTAGTATTAATCCAGTTATAGCCAAACTTGTACCCTTCACTAGAACAGATTCCAGACACTGTAGGTATCTAGTGAACACTTTTCAAACACTTCGAGTACTTGGGACTTGTCGATGACATGTATTTTCTGAGCCAAGTTCCCAGACATCTATAAGAAAATATTGACGCCATTAGGTTTGAATCTCACGCACTTAAGTTGAGTGGAAGTAAATATTTATAAAACTAAGATAATTTCTGACACCGATGGTGCAAATTATTCACTGTACATCAATGTTGGAAACACTGTGGTGAATACACATTCACCACCCGCGAATGTGGTTCTTAAGAACGCGTATTAAAGAAAAGTTAAGACGATCACACAAGTCATACGACATGTTAAGTTTTTGTATAGAAGAGAGCGGAACTTCGTATAAAAACTCAGTATGCAATGAGAGTGTACTACATTGAGAGAAAATGCGAATGGAAATTCGGTTTTCGATCAACAACAAGTCGATCCTGTTGTACGGTTACGAAATCTCGATCGATATGCTTCCACAAAAATTTACAAACAAAAAGCTGTAGTAAATTCCAGTCAAAATCGTATTCCTAGAACGTAGAGAATATCGATTAGAGTGGAGTTACCAGCAGCAAACTACTCTTGGAATGTCGTTAGCCTACCACATCGTAGAGGATGATTTGGACCTTTTGTAATATAATCCTGTGCTTAAGGGAATTTTTTATTATTGCGAAAGAAGGTTTAATATCCAAGATGGACAAGAATTCATTATGTAAACGTGGCTACTGGCCATTACATTTACTGAAACCGTAGGCACAATTCCATTAGTTAAAAGCTTCTGTTTAAACAACGAATACAAAACGGAGAACGGGGAACGTTCCTTATTAAATATTGAGAAAAATTAAAATTTTTTATAACTTTTTTTCTCAAATACTCAATATGGATTGGCTACCCTGAATTACAAATAAATCTAATAAAATGCTCACTTTTTCTCTATTTTATTCGTTTTAATTCTCAAAACCAAGCATATTTCTTTGTTTTCGCGTCATCATTAGAACTCTAATGGTTTTCGTTCTGTTTGGACCAATATTTGCTGTTGTTTTTTTATTCTAATGACCGCTGCCAAATATTTTATATTCGTTATGCTTTTCGCCAATAGTATCTAGTGGTAATAGAGATTTAAGGCCAAGTACACATGTCTCCGGTTAATGATAAGAATCGTTGAAAATGGTTTTCAATTTTATTTATCATCTACGTTGGTCCGTTTTTCATTTTTTTCCAAATCAACTTTGGCGAAATGTACTAAAATACAGCAGAAAAACAGTTAACAGCAGTGATACGATGAAGTAAACGAATAAAACAAAAAAAATTTAAAAGAAAAACATTAAGAAATCAAAGAGCACTCCAAGAGATGAAATATTCTCAATAAAACGGTATTTATACACAATTTATGTAAATACAGTTAGCAAAAGTATTGCTGCATAATATTTAAAATAATCGGTTAACCGTTACAAATACATACATACATACATACATATATATGAAGCGAAATTATAATATTTCGAAAACAAATTTCAATAAACCAAGTAATGTGTATTCTTTTACTTACAGTATTCTGGGAAATGATTTCATTTGAGACATTTATTCGAATAACTGAGTACTGAGCACGCTGTTGCTCACAAAAAAAAAGAAAAAAAAAGAAAAAAAAAACAAAGAAAAAATATCTCGTGACCTTGTCCTTAGTATAGTTTTTGAGTTATTAATGTTGTTGTTTTTTAAGGGTTTCAAACTCACCATTTATAAGTAAAATAAATATTTTGAAATACATTGAAAAAATTTAATTTTCTTGTTTATTTTTTATATTTTTTTCTTTTTTTCAATAAAAAAATTTTAAAATTTTGGATTAATTTTGTATTGAAATATCACTTTGATTTTTTCTTTTTTTTGAGAATTGAATTTTACTTTTAAAAATTGCTTCTGTTCTCCGAAATTATTTTCCAAGTTGAAGAACCCAATGACCCGAGAAGACTGCAACTTATGCTGGTAAAGTTCTAACGTTTTATACTTCGATGAGATTTTCTGCCTTCAAAAAAGCTTCTTGAATTTCTCACTTGATGTTGGGTGGCACACACACGTCACACGTCTATTGAATTCATAAACCTTTGGTAGAACAAGCGTAGCATGTTTGTTGCAGTTCTCCAATTGTATCATCTCAAGCTTAGTTTGGCTGTGTGTTTGCAAAACCTCCCTTTAGTGCATCTTATTAAAATTTACGATTTTCGATTCATTATCAAATAATTTTCAACTTGATTTTTTGTTTTGTTCGCTTATGTTGTTATTGTTGTTGTCGTTTCTGTTTCAATGTATGTATGTATGTACGTCAATATTGTCAGTTAGTCGGTGTTTTAATATCCATAGAAACATCATCACATTTGTTTAACGATGCTTATTTTTGTAGGCTGTGGTAGCTGGAATGCAAAAGTATCCCGTAAATATAGTTGCCAGATGTAATGCGATTAGAAATGTTTGGGATTCAACACATCTTCGCACATTAAATAGTTAGATTTGGTACCGCACTTGAATGGAATTGCTACAGGCTAGATGAAGATAACTTGATTAAAAGTTATAATTCTGCAAATTAAGTTTGAGTCTCGTTCTTAAGGACCTTCACGAAATTTTAATCGTACATTAAATTTTGCGGAATTAGTTTAAGAATAGCAACCGGCCACTTTAGATTGTAGATGTAGATTCTGTGATGAGGAGAATGAATGAATTATCAGAACTCCTGTACGGTGTTAATGCAACTCCTGGGTCATATCAGTCGCTCTTACTAACCCCGAATAATATCTTAAAAGTTGTCAGGCAAATAGAAGTAAAGGAAAATTTTTGGGGATACCTTTATACAGAATGAGAACAGTAGATTATATAGTCGTATTACTTAATCACTCCGCAACCATAGTAATAACAACGACCTTCTTTTTTTAAGCCTTTTTAAAGCATTTTTTATTTATATTCCTTAGAACACAGCCCATGACCGTAGAGCGTGGCATTGATGATGAGTGCGTGCGTAAGTATTGGGAAGTCAGAAATAATTTTTGTTACTTCACTGAGAATACAATTCTTATGCCTCGAAGCCTATTATGAAACTGGCCACAGGAGACAGCTAAAGTGCACCTTAAGTTCAATTTACACGATAAGGCTTTACGTAATCAGAAACAATTTTACAATCCATCAATATTTTAAATATGAAAATTTTCTCAAAAATCTGTAGTTCGGAGTCGACTTTAAACTGTAGATCCCACCACTCATGTATAAAATTAACACACACAACATAAGTGGTGTGAGAAACTAGGTCGTAATCCTGACTGAATGGTTGTAATGACCAATTATGTATGTATGTATTCAATATTTTAAAAAGGAGAGTAAAAAATTTACATTTTTTTGCATTTACACTATTGGAAAATAATCAAAACAAACTAAAATGAAAGCAACCTTGATTCTGAGATGGTTTTAAAAAAATACTAAACACGAAGAGAGCCGTAGGACTGCTAAATGTCGCCTCATATTTTCTCTCAACGTCGTAAGCCTTCGTTCTCTTCTACACAAAATCTTAACAAGTCGCACAACTTGAGTAATCGTCAAAATTCCCCTTTAATGGTAACAGGATATCCAACTTTACTGACTAGTTAGAGAACATATAGAACGTAATCTGTGTTTTACTCTTTACTATGCACAAAGCAACATTTTTTAATTCACGAATACATAAACTTTTCATTACAATGTGAATCTAAGACGTTGCGAACACTTATTTCGCAACACCAATTAAGGAGCAATGAACTTTTGAACAAACAGGTGATGTTAAGATGCAAAAGATTCTATTTCTATATGCGAACTGCTTCTGATTCGTAGAAAAATCGAATCATTTGTAAGTGAGCATTAACTAATACTGAAAAATGGGTTTCTTCAGACGACATCAAGCCAGAATTGGCAATCAGGAAGATTTTGCTGCGTGTTTATTGGGATTGATAGCTAATTATTAATCATGAACGGTTCCTCTAAAGAAAACAATCACCCACAAACTTTCTACTTTAGCCTGCAGGAGATTAATGCTTTCCGCCAGGACGGTATTAAGCTACCAGTGAGTGTTTTGAGGTTATTATTCATCAACCATACAGTTCGGTCTAACACCAATCTCTTCCTATCTTTCTTGTACAAAGTAACTTGTAAAAGAGACATAAGACGAGAGAAACATTTGCCAAAATGCCAACAATTTATTGAAGAGTGGTGTCACTAAAGTCGCTAAAATATTCCAAATAAAATCTTCAATTGCAAGTGTTTTGCTTTGCTGCATTGAAGGCTCATTTAACAAGTTGGGTTTGTAAAAAATTAACTGCAATTAATAATTATGCTGTGCACAACTGGAGATCTTATAGAATGTATAAACTAAAGGGCAGTGTGATGCTAATTTTTTTTAATACTCTCGAGAAAGGAAAAGTTCTCTACTAATCTACATATAAAAGTGAAGCACCTTGTGAAGTGTCGTTTATGTAACAAGTGACAGGCTACTGGACGAGTCATTTTCGTTTAATTCAATCAAACATTTTCAATCAGCAAAATTAAAGGTTCTACTTATAAAGGGTGTCTTTTATAGAGGTATAGAACTTTAGGTTGGCATTACTTTTCAAGATGGCGACCGATTTAACAGCTGTCAAGTGATTTATTCTCAGTTTGGTTTGGCAATTCATCATGAATAGACTCACGCCTGAACAACGCTTGCAAATAGTGCAATTTTATTTCGAAAATAATGGTTCTGTGCGAAAAACGTATCGCGCACTACGTCCATTTTATCGTCGACAAAATCGTCCATCAGAGCAGTTAATTCGATTAACCATGGAACGTTTTCACACCACGTTTACTCTTATTGATAACTCGCATCCCCAGAGACGCTGTACGGTGCGTACAGAAGAAGCTATTGCTGCTGTAGAGCGTAGCATTGAGGAAGACCCGAATGAGTCCATCCGCCATCGAGCACAGGAATTGGATCTGTGTCCATCCACTTTATGGAAGATTTTGCGGAAGGATCTTGGTTTGCGTGCTTACAAAATCCAACTCGTGCAAGATTTGAAGCCAAACGATCATCAAGTAAGGCGTAGATTCGTCGAATGGGCCCAAAACGAGTTTACCGTTGTTCCCGATTTTCATAAGCGAATTTTGTTTAGCGATGAAGCGCACTTCTGGTTGAATGGCTACGTCAACAAACAAAACTGCCGCATTTGGAGTGAAGATAATCCTCAAGTGTATGTGGAAACACCGTTACATCCAGAAAAACTGACTGTTTGGTGCGCTTTATATGCTAGTGGAATCATTGGTCCGTACTTTTTCAAAAATGATGGTGGCCAGAACGTTACAGTCAATGGTGATCGGTATAGAGCCATGATTACTAACTTTTTCATTCCTCAATTGAATAACCATAATGTCCAGGAGATGTGGTTTCAACAAGACGGCGCAACATGTCACACAGCTCGTGCCACAATAGATTTATTGAAAGACACGTTTGGTGACCGCCTAATTTCACGTTTTGGACCTGAGAATTGGCCTCCAAGATCTTGTGATTTAACACCGCTAGACTACTTTCTATGGGGCTATGTAAAGTCATTGATCTATGCGGTAAAGCCACAAACGCTTGACCATTTGGAAGACAACATTCGCCGTATCATTGAAATTTGGACGTCCAGATTGGACTACATCCACGCCAGCCGTGGCGGTCATATGCCAGAAATCATATTTAAAATGTAATGCCACAAGGTTATCTTTCGGATAAATAAAATTCATGTCAATCGACATGAATCGTTGTTTTATTGCAACTTAAAGTTCTATACCTCTATAAAAAACACCCTTTACTAACTAACATTCATTTTCAATGCTAGCAACTCTTCCAAGTTCATTGTCTACAATGTGAAATCCAAAGACGTAAAAATTTTTGGAATCAGTAGGTTACCATCCATTTGGATTGCTACGAAAGTAAAGAAATTTCATCATAATCACTCTTCTGTATTTCTTTCCAATTTGTACAATGTTCGCTACTATATGACTGTGAGCCTGGGAATTATATTGCTTGCGAAATTACTAAAAACATTTCGATATAATGCTACAGGCCTCTACACAGGCAACACAAGTCCATAATACTGATCTAAAGTTATATGAATCAACATTTATGTATATTGGGCTTTATATATTAGTTCTAATGCCACCACTACTTTCCATTCACTCTGGTAACGTTTGTGTCCACCAAACAGTAGCAGAGCAACAAATAACAGCAACACAACATCATTTTTAAGTTGAATTTTATGCAAAAGTTTATTTTTTATTTTTTTCTTTCAAACGATTTATTACCAGGGATTATCCATTGTTTATGAATTTGCTGTGAATGAACAGACACCCTATAATAAGCAATTTACCATTAATCACATCTCTATACATAATCTAATGGTTATGATCAATTCATTCATTTATTGATTCACTCCAAGTATTCAATTCAATTGAATTCAATTCTTTTGCTCAATTAAGGTCAGATTGTATCCTTAACAGTGATCTGTTCTTGCTTTGCTACGGCTCTCAAGTGGATCGTAAATAATTTCAATTTGACAATTTTCTTGCCAAGTAACCTTCACTTGGCTAGAATTGTCTGGCTGTGTAGATGCATAATAAACTGGGTTTGTTAACCCAATTCGATAACTCTCGCCTAGTCTTTGTGCCATAAAACCAAACAAATGGAAAAAATATTCTATTTCTGTATGAATTTTTATGTATGAATACGAACAGGCGTCGTCTGTATGTATACATTTTCGATTCATTTGTTTAATATGCAATTGTTTTCACCACCATAATTGTATTGTATGTATGTATGTATTGCATACTGCTAACTCGTTAAGCTTTTAATGCCGTATTGGATTTGAAATTTATTTTTTTGAAAATAATTAATCTCCAGTCAAATGAAGGGCCTTGAATTCGAAAATTGATGTTTCTAAATTGAATTGTCACTGTAAGTGTGTGGTTTAATAAAAATTCTTCAAAAGAAAATCTTATAAATTTAAACGGAATGGGGATAATTGAATGCATCATTAAACAGTGTCGCCTGCATCTTTATTTTAATTAACTTGTAGCTGAATTTCATTTAAGAATTCATACAATATTAGTAACACATGTTCTCGCTAATGAGATGATGGAAACAAAATGCCAAGAATATTTACGTAAAATTACATGTAAAATTATTACCCGTAAAAACTCTGTTAGCCAAAGAAAACGTTGGTGTTACTTTCATCTGAATGGAAGTTTAGCAGTTAATTTTGAAAGTGATTCAGTCTGCGATTAATATGATTAAACAATTAACCGTTTAAAAATCAAGTTGGCAGTAGGAAGGTACTGGATCGGAGCAATATTGCTAGACTCAGCTGGACACGTATCGATGAGGACAGGTTCGAATCATTTCTGCCATTAAATCACATGGTTACCCATCACACAATAGTGATTCCTACTGGCCATTGTCATTTTTGGTAGACATGCCGAAAGACTCTGCATTTCGGTAAACGACTTCTGCTGGAACTGTGGTTCTGAGGAGGTGCAAGCGACTGTCTTTGACCTCAAGTGCCATTGTCCTGCTGTAGTCATAAAGAACTCTAATTTTCTGCCATCTTTTATTTTGTACTCGGTTTGGTTATCTCTAGAGAGTGTTTGATCCCCGGGTAGAATTAATTGTGGTATCACAATGGACCTAAATGCTGGTCTAAGTGCGACCACTTCCTTTAAGGGCGGTCCTCCTTCTTACCTATACATAATATATATAATTGGCCATTACAATACTTCAGTTCGGACTACCACCTAGCTTCTCACACCACTCATGTTGTGTGGGCCCTACAGTTTAAATTCGATTCCGAACGACAGATTTGTGAGAAACTTTTCATGGCAATTTTATTTACTCTCAGAGTTTTTGGCAGAAATTTGCTGAGACGAAGTCGCCGAAGAAATATTTTTTTTTTCATATTTCGTTTTGATGCCTGCCCTGGGGTTAGAACCTTGTCCTTTCGTCTAATAAGCCAATACTCTACCTACTAGACTACGGCGACTTTCATCCATCCATCTTACCTAACCTAACCCAACCTAACAATCAAGTAAACCAAAAATATTTAAACGTTTTCACTATAACGTACCAAAAGTCGACTTTGATAAACAAAGTGTTTATAGGAACTCCCTCAATAAGGTAGCATCTCCCTGTACGGTACCAACTGCATTATCATTTGAGAAATTGCTAAAGCGACATCATAATTAACTCTTGTCATGTAATTTTTTTGATATTTTGAGCATGTGCTCCTATTTATGAAAATAGTTAATCTTGAGAACAAGAACTCTTAAGTCAGCCGGGTTTATATTAGTTGACATAATATGTTCATGTATGTATGTGTGTATATAATACATATATAACACCTCTGAAAACCTATAACCAAAAGAAAGTGGTTCACTGTTAATGTTCAGCTCACTGTGAATACTGTAATACCGTAGTATATTGCGTCAGTTCTGCATCCCACATAGTCCTTCGAAGTTCTTAAGATAAGAAAAAATCACAATCACGCGAATATTTCTCAAAAACGCCAAGAATAATGCAGAGCAGCAGATTGCATTGCAAAACTCAGAACTGTGAATTTATTATAAGAAGCGCTTCAAGATTGTATGAAATTGAAAGTTAGAATTATTTTATTCTGTTTTATTTCATTTGAAAGGTTGCACAAACAGAGTGTCAACTTTAACTATAAGTTTGATACATACATAACATACAGTCAAAGAAAAAAGTCTACATACACCAATGTATGTACACAGATTTTTGATTTTTATCGATTTAAAAACGATGTTATAGCTTCGTTTAAGGCATTTACAATCAAGAATGTTTGAAGAGCACAGAAATTATTGGGAAGCAAAATAAAAATTCGCGGGATACAAATACAAATACCGTTGTATATAGACGTAAGTATTTTAGCTTTATATTGCTTACTGAAAGAAGTCACCGTAGTCTAACAGGTAGTGTGTTGGCTTGTTAGACGTAAAGCCCGGGTTCGTATTCCAGGTCAGGCATCAAAACGAAATATGAGAAAAATATTTCTTCGGCAGATTTGGTGTGAGGATATTTTTCCTCTTCAGGAGTAGGTAGACGCGTTTAAATTGATTCCAATATGACTGGAGAGTACTATGTAAATATTTTGGAAGAAAATCTTTACAGCAGTGACGAGGAAATGGGCTTGGGGGAGTTTATCTTTCAACAAGACAACGAACCCAAGCACACGAGTAAGGTCGCTAAAACATATTTTGAAGAAAATAATGTTGAAAAATTTGAATGGCCTGCTCAAAGCCCAGATTTAAACCTCATAGAGCATCTTTTGGCTACCTCAGATGACAAAAACCCGATGGAGTCCACAACAAATATTCAAACATTTTGGGAAAAACTGCAAAGTGAATGGAGGGCAATTCCTACAAGTACTTTGAAGAACCTTGCGCTAAGTCTGCCTAAAAGATTAAGAGAAGTCATAAATAACAAAGGAGGAGCAACTTCGTACTAAATTTTGAAGTTATTTAATTATTTATAATATTTTCTAGTGAAGTGTTACTTTATTTTGTCACTTGACATTCCTTATGTGCCATATAGTTTCTATTATAAATAGAAAATATAAATAAAGAATTCAATGTTAAGATACTTTTTAGATAAAATATTAACCGAATTAAAAATGAAACTATAATTTATAAACATTTGAAAGCAATAAATATATGCTTTAATCAAAAAACAAAAAATTTTTAAAACCGCACTTTATTTGGTCCGACAGTGTATGTTTGATTTTCTTAATGGACCGTATGTAGTACCTAGGGGCACTTATAATCCGATCATAATAAAATGAGGTAAAATGATTCACATTCTTATTAAACATGTTCATGTCGAATTTCATCAAGGTAATAAAATTTTTAAGCCAATTATAATTGCTAAACATATGTTCTTAAGGGGTCCTATTTTGGACCCCGGGGCAATTATGGACTGACCATAACAAAATTTGGTAATATGATTTAGATTTACAAAATACACGTTCATACCGAATTTCATCACGATACCGATATTTTTAAGCCATTTATAAGCGCAAACGTGAATTTCTAAAGGGGACTTTATATGGGGACTAGGGTCAAATGTGATCCGATTTTCACCAAACTTTACACCATGATTTCTTAGTACACAGAACTGATCCATGCTAAATTTTGTCATGATTGTTGCATAATTATCATAGTTATGTGTAAATAAGTGCAATTTCGAGGGGAGTTTGTATGGGGCTAGGCGAAATCACGGACCGATTTCAACCAAAATTAGTTGGGTTCATCCTTGTAGGTCCCGCCACTAACGTATAAAATTAACGCGCACAACATGGGTGGTGTGAGAAGCTAAGCCGTAATCCTGACTGTAGGGTTGTAATGGCCAATTATGTATGTATGTATGTATGTATGTATGTATGTATGTATGTATTGCTTAATGAAATCGCCGTAGCCTAGTAGGAGTGTGTTGGCTTTTTAGACATGAGGCCTCGTTCAAACCCCAGGTCAGACATCAAAACGAAAATATGAAAAAATACATCTTCGGCGATTGTCGTTTGGAATCGAATTTAAACTGTACGTCCCGCCACTCATGTATACAATTAGCATACACAACGCCAGCGGTGTTTGAAGTTAGGTCGTAATCCTGACTAAACGGTTGTAATGATCGATTATGTATGTATGTATGTATTGCTTCAACCTTTGCGAATATTACAGCTGTCAGTCTACTTGATCAGTCGTCTAATATGGTCTAAATATTTGAGCGCAAAATCAGCTGAAATAAAACTCTTCAAATTAGTTGTTGTATAAAATAGTAATCCAACCAATTTGGAAGTGGCATATGTCCATGCGTAACCAATATAAATAAGGTAAGAAGAATATAGCCAATGATTCTACGAGTTAACACAGTCATAGGCATTAGGAATGAGAATACTTGGGCTAAGGTCTCATACAGGAAGATGAAATTAAAAAAATAAATAATGCACATACATACATATATAATTGGTCGTTACAACCCTTCCGTCAGGATTACGACTTAGCTTCTCACGACACTTATGTTGTGTGTTCTAAGTTTATACATGAGTGGCGGGACTTATAGTTTAAAGTCGACTCCAAATGAGAGATTTTTTGAGAAACTTTTTTTGGCAATTCTATTTACTCTTAGGGCCATTTTTTGAATGCGAGTTTAAACTCGAAATTAAGTTAATCTTCAGTTAACTGAGTTTTCATTTTTTGAATGGGAATTTAACTGGAGATTAACTTGTAGAGCTGCCGTACTTATAAGCAAAAATGGCAACATTTTTTTCGTTTACTTTGTTGTGTTTACTACTTTTTTGCAAAGTGTTTCACAACAAAACAAACAAAAGCTGAATACTGTTGGTCTCTATGTAAAAAAATTATTTTCTTAAAATAATAAATAAATTAAGACTGTCTGTTGTCAATTTGTGTTTTATATAATTCATAGTTACTTAAATATTTGTCTTATTCGGCTTCCCCTCACTTAAAAGCTTTTTTTTTTAAATAAAATTTGTCAACTACTTTTCATAGTTGGTGGTTTAAACTCGAGATTAACTGCTTAACCGTAAGGTTAAACTCAAGATTAAGTAAATTCAAAAACTGAAAACGGAGTTTAACTGGAGATTAACTTAATCTCGAGTTTAAACTTGCATTCGAAAAATGGCCCTTAGAGTTTTTGCCAGAGATCTGCTGATGTGTCGGTCTATTTCAAGGTTTACAATGATTTCACTATAATTGTCAGATCGAAAACAAACAAACCATTTAGCTGCTGTTCCACGTACATTATTGTTTGAGTTAACTTCAAACATTATTTGTAGAAAAAATTTCACAGAATAACGTCTTCTAACGAAGTGAAGCTTTAAACGTAATCTTTCAAAGAAGCTATAGTGGTTTCTGATGCAACATAATATTGCTTGAGTAGATTTAGAGTCGTCTGTCGAGAACTTTCAAACAGCATTTTCGCTTCCCATGTTAACTTTTTTCTCCAGGTTCTACCGAACTTTGACAGTTAATAACGTTCATTTTGTTGATTCTACATATGTGAAATTAGTTGTCATTTATACAGTCTGTTCGCTCAAATTACTATGAACGACCACAGACAATAATGGGCTAAATGAGTTCTGAGGTAGTTGGCAACTGAACTTATTTTTCATTGAAAAAAAATTTTCAGAGATGTGGCTCATTTATTGATCAATGGGTATGTGAGGAAATAAAATAATCGAATTTGAGACGATATCAATATACATGAGATCCAAGAGCGTCCACTACATCAATAAAAAGTAACTTATTGGATGGAACGGATTATCAGTATATATTTCTTTGAGACCGACGTTGACCAGGCCATCACCAACTTCCTTCAGCCTGAAGTAGGTAATCTGTACATCAACTACATGAACGGCGTGACGTGTAACATAGCCCACGCCGCTTCATATATTCTACAAGCGATTTGAGAGCAGTAGTGTTGTCGAGCCGGAACGCTCCGGAACGTCGTTCCGGTACTAAAGATGATTTCTGATAACGAGAATTGGCTGACGTTTGAAAAAAAAAAATTAAAAAGAATTGCTGATATTTTTTTTTTCTAATTTTTGACGAATTTTTATATGTATTTTTATAAACAAGGTTTTAACCGAACCCGAAACGGAACAAAAAACGGGACGAACCGGCTTGTTTTTCCGAACCGTGAACCGGAGTCAAGAACGCGTTCCGGTAAAAAAAAATTAGCACAACACCACTGTTTGAGAGGACGGTCTTTTAACGTTAATTGGTCACCTAAATTGTGGGTTTTTGCAAAACTCTTTTATATGGAAGCCTTATGACTAATACAGGTCCTGCATGCCTTTCATGGCAGCCTTTTTCTTTAGAAACTTTATTGTTTTTTGGAGCCTTCATCCCGAACTTGAATTTCCGAATTTTATGCTTTATTTTTCTAAACTAATAACGAAGTTTCTACCAATTTATCGTACCTGATATCACTTTTTACTTTTGTAGGTGGAAGTTGTGATGATCGTTCCATTTGCTCAATCAGCTAATCATTACGATTTAGATACTTCTATCCAGAAATCTGGCAACTTTTCGTTTATGCCGAATATAGGATCTCTTTACTGCAATATCCATCATATGATAAAATGTTCATGTTGTCCACTTGTTTCTAGTTTTCAATTGAATGTGATATAATCGTAAATGCTTTTTAAAGGATTCAGATTTTTAAATTTTAACAGACACAACTTGTGATTTCCTATAAATATCGCTGTATATATTCCTGATAGAATACGTCATTTATATTAATCAAACAGGTTTACAGAGAGCATACTAGACTTTAGTGTAATCAGTGAATTAACAAATACAAGTGCTTTTATACCAAAGTTTATTCTTTTGCCTTCCTTAATAATGTTTTTCACAGAAAAAATCGCATAATTCAGAGCGCAAAACTATAGGCACATCTATTTCAACGGGTTTAGAAGATAGATTTTCGAAAACTTACCACATTTAATACCTTTTTGCCTTTTCTTTTTTCAATAACTCTGCTGTAGTTGATATTTGTATGAAGTAGAAGTGTTTGGGTTTGGGTCTATTGAGAGACACGTTTGGAAAGCAGTAATCTCACATTTTGGAGTATGAAATTGGTCGATAAGATCATACGATTTGACCCTACTAGTCTCAAATTCAGAAGCTGTCATTGGTGAGCTTGTGGTCGAAAAGCTCGTGCGGCATGGCCTTGAATAACTTTTCCAAATAAATATATCATCAACTTTCTCAAATTTTCTGTTTTATTTTTTCAAATTTTAAAATTCAAACGACTAAAAAATCACCCGTTATATGTCAATGAAAATTATTCACATTGCTTGTACTCAAGTAATGTCGCCGTGGTCTAGTAGGTAGTGTGTTGGCTTACTAGACGAAAAGCCAGGGTTCGAGCCCCAGGCCAGACATCAAATAAAATACAAAAAAGTATTTCTTCGGCGACTTCCTCTCAGCAGATTTCTGGCAAAAACTCTGAGAGTAAATAAAATTGCCATGAAAAGTTTCTCAAAAATCTGTTGTTCGGAGTCGACTTTAAGCTGTAGGTCCCGCCACTCATGTATAAAATTAACACACACAACATAAGTGGTGTGAGAAACTAGGTCGTAATCCTGACTGAAGGGTTGTAATGACCAATTATGTATGTACTCAAGTAGTAAAAGTAAGATCGCATTTGAAAAATTTCAGAATAGTACGTCCGTATTTAGTCTCCATGTCGTATGCCCTCAATATATATTTGGGCAATTCACACAAGCCCTTGTATCGTTGTATTGAATGTATTGTTGGACGAGTATACATCAGTGTATGCTTGTTGTTGATAATTTTCATATAAAAATCCGATACACTTATACACATTTGGTCAATTCACACAAGCCGTTGTATCGTTATATTCATTGTATTGTTGGCAGAACATACAACAGTGTATGACTGTTGTTGATATTTTTCATATAAAAATCCAATACACTTATACACATTTTTTCCATGTTTTTAAAAGTTGTATTGGTTTCGTGCAATCAAATTGTGTGAATGAAAAAAATGTGTATATGTTTTCATATGTTTTTAAAAAGTTGTGTTGGTTTCGGGCTATTAAATTGTTTGAATATACAAAATATAGTTGAGTCAACAATTAACATTTCAAAATTATAATTGTTCGCACAGATAATTAATTAAATTACTTTTTTCTGTAATATTTTTCATTTTGTTGTTTGAAAATCAAATTATGAATACTGGTCTTCTACTTCTTATCATTTTTTGACGTTTGAAATGCGAAATATACAATACAGCATAGCTTTGAGCGCTCACAAACAAAAAGTGTATTCAATACAACATACATGATACAAAGTCGTGTGGATTGACCAATTGAGTTTACGCGATACCATCCGCTGTCTTCTGTACAGAAACTTGAAATATATATATGTCCTGTGCGATTGTCTAAATGCAACCTTTAATGAAATAAAATTGTGAAAATAACATTTTAATTGTTTTTTTTATTTATTTATTTTATTTAAATATACAATATAAAGGTAATAAAATAGTTGAAGCCATAATATTAATAAATATTTACAAAAAAAGTTCAGAGAGCAATTTTGTAGAGGAAGCATTTTTAATAATAATAAAACGCAATAAAATGTATTTAAGGGTAAAAGGTTTCCCCTTCGCTGACAGAGATGCATAAAAATTGAGTATTTTTTTTTGTAATTGTTTTTAATACTTTTTGTCTTATAAAGTTGTAATAATAATAATAATCGTATATGTTTTTTTGTATTTGATACAAGTATGGAATATTTATTTATATACATACAAGGCAGTTTCATTTCTGTAAGTCTTAATAGTTAAGAAAAATAAAAATTAAAAAATAAGTACAAAAAAGGGGGAACAACTTAAAATTATTTAAATAATAAACAAAATGAAAAAAAAAAATAAAATAAAAAAGAAAAATATATAAAAATTTTAATCTAAACTTTATGTTCGTTTTAATTTAAATAATTTTGTTTTAAATATTCTAATTTCGAAGAGACAGACAGCAGTTTAAAGAGAAGCTTTTTTTTTCTTACAAGCTAAGCTAATTTTTTTTTCACTTATCTTTACTTAATTTTTTCGAAATGTAAAAGGAAAATTTTGACTACAATTTTGTTGTTGTTGTTTTTAATTTTCTTGTTCGACAGAAAAAAAAAAACGTTTTAAATTAAATCTAAGTTTTCTGTAGAAGCTTTTTTAAAATAGTTTTTGTGGCAACACTGGGGTTTATGCTGATCATTAGGAATAGTGTGTTGAGCTTTAAAACCTTTGATTATTTTATGTTTTGTTTTATCTGGAGGCATAATTAACTAGCAAGCCCATTGTAGTGGTCTTAGGAATCATTGATCGTTGACAACACCGTTTCAAAAATGAAAGCTTTTACCGACTACTTGTGAATTTGGAAGCTAAAGAATATAATGACTTCAAAAGCTCTAGAGCTCTTTTATCCGAATTGCCTTCGGTGTTTGCAGGCAGACTTGCAAAGCTGGACGTGGATCCCTCCTTTTCATTATCTTCTACTTTTATAACGAATTTCGGAGTGGTGGTCGATTCTCCACTGCTAATACCATCAGTTGTAGTGTGTGATGAAGATCCAGTTACGGTGGTGGTGGGCACATCTGTGGTTGTAGATGGATATGTTAGAGTGCTGGTAGTTATTTCCTCCCCACTGCCTGTTCTTCTGTAGGTAGTTACAGGCAATAATTCCGTGGTGGTTAAAGGTTTCTCCTTGTGATGAGAACTCTTTCCTGCGTTTGTTTCGTCTTCTGCTTTACCATCCATATTGATAAGAGCATTAATTAAATGCTTGCGTGATCTTTCCAAAGCTTTGCCATTTTGATCGTCACAGGTCTGTATGAGTAGCAGCAAAAGACGCAAGATTTGACGGTTGTGTTCAGCCTCGGCCATAACATTTCTTAAGTGATAGGCTTCATTCTCATTGAGACCACCAAATAATTTATTGGCAATGCGCTGTAAGCCAGTATTGGCAGGTAAAGACTCTTTAGGTAAACCATAAGAATCGAAAATATCTTGCCATGGATCTGTCGCAGTTTCCGAATGTGATCTGGTTGTTTGTTTGGAATCCAATAATTCTGAACTGCCGAAATGTAAATTATTTCTTTGCCCACTACCAGAAAGTACTTGAAGATTTCCCTTAGTACGAGCTCTAGGTAAAACGGTAGTTCCCTCTCTTGGCTGGAAGGCATTAGGACTTAGAGTCGTGGTTTTGGATTTGGATTTCATTAAGCCATCGTTAATTTTTAGAGGATCTAAAACATCATCCTCTTCAATGAAAGACCACGGCTTGTTTGTGGTAAACTTGCCTGGTTTATCTGTGTTGTGTCCTATCTTATTACGTGGTTTAACAAATGATTGAGTTTGTTCCCTTTGTAAAAATTCCTCACCTTCTCCAGAATCGGGTGTAGGTGGGCCTAATTCAGCTGACAGTTCCAAACTGGATTTTTGTTCTGACGATGTTTTAAACGTAGTAGAATCAAAGTCTTCTGTGGTGCTAGCCGAGTCTGGTGATATGGTGGACGTTATAAGGTTAGTATTGATTACGGAGGCAATATTGGATTGGGTACTGGAATCAGACGTTTCAGTTGTTGGCAAATATGTGGCCGCTGTACCGTGATTAAATAGTGTAGAATCGGTAACAGTAACGAATTTTGAATTTTTATCAGTAGTTGGATCAGTTGGCCTTACTGCAGCTAAAGTTTCTCGGAATTTATTAGGATCATTAAGGTAGTCAGTCAAAGCAGTGGAGAATACTTGTGCAATTTGTCGTGATTCAGGTTTTTCAGCTAAAGATTTAATGGTAACGTCTGTGGAGCCTATTTGAGGGAAGGGAACATTAACATCTTGAGTTTTAGGAGCATTGGAATCGGCCAAACCGTGTGATGTGTTTTTAACAGAGTTGTCTTCTGTGTTTAATCCGAAGAGAGAATTGTACCTTTTAACAGTGTTATTGCTCAATAGACTAGTTTTTATATCATCACCGGCAACGACCAAGCCAGGCGTAGGTACAGTTGTCAAAGTGGCGGTAGTATCAGATGGCTTCTCTTTAGGAGGCAAAGATTTTGTTTGAATTGAATTTTCAATACCGCTACCAAAAGTATTACTACTACCACTGTCACTACCATATCCATTACCATTGCCATTACCATTACCATTGCCATTACCATTGTCATTACCATTGCCATTACCATTGCCATTACCATTGCCATTAGCATTGCCATAACCATTTCTATTAACACTACCATATCCATTACCATTGCTATTACCATTGCCATTAGCGGTACCATATCCATTACCACTGCCATTACCGTTACTATTAGAGTTACCATTACCGTTACCATATCCATTACCACTGCCATTTCCACTACCATATCCATTACCACTAGCAAATCCATTACCACTATCGTTTCCATTGCCGCTACCGCTACCGGTTCCACTACCACTACCACTACCATTACCGTTACCAATACTGTTACCATTACCACTACCGCTTGTATTTCTATTCGCCACGTTAATACTACCCTTGTGGCTCGGTTTCTTGTTGCTGTTGTTTTCCAAAGAATTTAGATTCTTGGTAGTATTATCGTTGTGTTGCTCAGTGGCAAAGTATTGAGCCAAAGAAATCAAAGCATCTGGTCCCGAGGAGGGTGGTATATCCAAACCTTGACGATTCTTTCCATTAATTTTAATTAATTCTACATCTTCAAAATTGTGCTTTAAAACGTTTATGGTTTTCAACATGTCATCGACATGGCGAGAAATTTCGTCCTGAGGCACACTTATGGGAGCAAATAAGAATGAGTCACCGGCAGCATCTTGCAAAGCTTTGGGGGATGACTTTGACTTGGGCAGATATGTGGGACCTGTTGTAGCAGGTGTAGTGGATGGCAAATATTCATCGGCTTCATATTTCTGATTCGATTTTTTGGCTGGGAATTCAGTTTCTGAAGAAAAGTCTTTCGTGAAATAGTGGCGCATGCCTAAAATGATGGGTCTTAAAGTAGTGGGAGCGGTGAACTCAAATTCCACTGGATTGGCTGTAGTTTTGGCCCCAGCAGATTCGAGGAAAATACCAGCACCTTTTTTATTTACATTAAAACGATGTGGAGTGGGTGTGGTCGCTGTGGCACCCTTAATGTAAAAATTTTTGCCTTCGGTGGTTTTGGTTTTGCTAACAGAAGGTACTGTGGGTGTATAGAAGGGGGTGGTTCTTGTCGGATCGAAACGTCGGGCAGTGGTATAGGTTCCTGTATTGTATGAAGGTGTGGGACTATTGAACTTATCATTGCTTTCGACTGTAAGCTTGTCTTTTTGGGTAGCCTTTACTTTTTCCTTACGATCATTGGATTCTGAATTCTTCTCATCACGATAACGTTGTTGGCCTCTTTGGCCAAAGCGAGGCTTTTCTGTAGAATCATTGTTCAATTCGGTATAACCATGTCTTTGCGAGCCACGATCGCCAGCTGCTCTACGATTACTTTCAAGCTTAGTTGCCAAACTCGCCTTGGCATTATTCTCCGCTTTCACTTTGTCGTAATTGAAACTGTTACGATTACGGTTGCTAACGAAAGAAGCCGATTCGGCTGTAATTTGTGATTCATTATCATTGTCGTTATTGTCATTAGAGGAAATTTCTGGTTTTACTGATGCACCACGCTGTTTTTCTGCAGATAAATCATCAAAATCAACACTTTCCAAAGAAGGAGCCTCATCTGAATCAATACGCCTATCAGATTTGTTGGTAGATTTTGAACGACCCGTACCCTTAGCTGGTGTTCTTGGTTTAATATTTAAGCCACCGCCTACAATATTGAAACCTTGCACCGGCACTGCGGGTTTCAAGCGTTGAACTCTTTGTTTATTCAATATCTCCGTACTGTCGGCATAAAATCCCGAGGATCCCAAACAATTAACTTTAAACCACCAGTCGCAAGTTAATTCACTTTGTTGAAATATGGTTCCATTAGGGCAAAGAAATGAAATTTTCCGACCTTCTTCACATATATGGAATACCTAAAAAGTATGGTGATTAATTTTCTAAAGTTTAACAAAATCTTTTATTCTTACTTGACAGTCAGTTTCCATATCGGCGAAGTAGCCATTGCCATACGATTTACAACTGAATGAAGTTTTGGGTATGCGCGGATATATAGGAAAATCAATTCCTGGCCTTCCCACCACTCCCTGATAGACCTCATAGTCCACATCTTCATCGGAAGCCCTCTTCTTTAGATGGTGCTTATGATCAGTGCAATCGGCATGGGTCCCATAATGTTCCTCTTTGAATTGTGTAGCTCCAGTCTGTTTAGCCAATATACGAGCCGGTATGTGGGTCTAGGAATATTAAAAAAAAACAACAAATTAAAATAATAATAAATGTTTGTGGTACGTTAAGATGTCTTTATGGCCTAGATAAGTATTATAAGTTAACGATGAAACTGCTGGACAATTGCCAAACGGTATGATTACAACTTGTTATTACAGGTCATTACACGATTGAACAGAGATATGTATGTCTGAAGGCCATGACAAAAAGAGAAATTGGCCGAACGCATTTGAGGAGGAAACTGCGGAGGGAAAATCATTTCATTTCATTCATGATTAATTAGAAATCATCAGTACGGTCTCTACATTAACAACATCTGCAGTGCATCGGAGTTATGAAAACAGGCTGAGGTAAGGCAAACGAAAGGGAGTAGTTTTTATCGACATTATATAACACTCTGTATACAATTGTAAGAGACAAGAAAGACTTCTCCAGGAAGAAGGTTCTCTCTGTAATGCCTTATGCGCTCCCATGGTTTAGGAACTAAGGGCGGACATGCGCTGCGCGAATGCTATGCAAAACCGTATATCACCTAGAAATGTTAGACTTTAAGGAACACTTGTTTGCTTCAGTGTATCAGTAGACTTGTGACTCTCTCTGTCTCTTCTGTACCTAAAGAGCAAATAAGTCAATTGAAATAAAGGTTTACTTAAAGCATTGCGCTTGATGTGTTGGTTTGATGTGTTGGTTACACAGAACATCACGTTAAAGTCTCCTGCATAGAGACTTGCGTGCTTAAAATCGACTTGGCCTTGTCGCAGTATAAAAAATAATATTGTTGCCATCTGTTCACAATTAGCTTCACACTTCACACTTCATCTTCAGCACTTCCTATCTTTAAATTTAAATAAAGCAATGTGCGTGTGAGATATCATCGAAATTTTTTTTCTCGTTTGAAAAATCTGTTGATGCCACTATGTGTGAAATATAACGTCGTTAAAATGTTTATCATGACATCTCTGGGTGGAGCGCATCCGAAATATATAATTTTTCATGACGTTTGCGCATAAAGCAGACTGAATTTAAACGATGGCATGGGTTATGTTTGCTTTGAGAACTACTGTGATTTGTGGGTTATTCGCATACACTTGACACTTGTAAACCCCACAAGAAAAGTTTAACGGGTCAAATTGCATGATCTCGGTGGGCAGTTAACATCACTTTTATGTGAGATGATCATGCCATCGTGGAGAATATTCAACGTGACATGACGTCATGTAGAAATCTGTTGTTGTTGGTGTCCAGATCATCCCATGTTCTGTCCAACGTTGTTCTCAAAGAAATATATGCCCAAAATCCATAACAAAAAAAAACAATAAAAAAATCCTCTGCTGTCACTTTATTGAAGTCACCGCAGAAAATAATAGGTAGCGTATTGGATTATTAGAGGAAAGCAAGTGGTTCAACAATTTGGTCAGACATCTCGAACAAAACGAAATATGTCTGCTGGCAAAAATTCTGAGAGTAAAATAAAGTCGAGAATAAAACTTTCACAAATATAACGTTTGAAATCACCATTAAACAGTAAGTCCCGCCACTCATAAATAAAATTAACAAACATTACATGAGTGGTGTGAGAAGCTGAGAAGATAATTTTTGTTTTGAAGTCGCTGTAGTCTAGTAGGTAGTGTGTTGACTTATTAGACGTAAGGCCACGATTCAAACCTCAGGTCAGTCATCAAAAGGAAATATGAAAAAATATTTCTTAGGCGACTTCCTCTCAGCAGATTTTTGGCGAAAACTCTGAGAGAAAATAAGATTTTCATGAAAAGTTTATCAAAAATCTGTCGTTCGCGACTGTAGGTCCCGCCACTCATGTGTAAAAATTCGCACACACAACATGAGTGGTGTGAGAAGCTAGGCCGTAATCCTGACTGAAGGGTTGTAATGGCCAATTATGTTATGTACGTATGTAAAGGATTGTAATTACAACACGAGAACTTGTGAGTGTTATTGTTAAACGAATTATGAGGCGAGTTTAACGAGCAATTAATCTCACATTTTGTAGGAGTCCATTGACCGAAAAGACCATGAGTTTTTAACCCCAATAAACTATTTTTGTGTTTGTCATATACAGGAACACAAAGCCAGCCACAATTCTATGATCGGAAGACAATATTCAGCGTCCGTTGGTGAGATATCAGCCAAAATGCTGGAAAGACTATGCCAAAATGGAAGTTTGCAGATGAACAGATTAAACAAATTAAAGGCTGTCCTCATTTTTTTTGCTCAAATAAAAATTCAATACGCTTTTAAAAATTTTTGGGGTTTTTTTTTATTTTAAAAATCTAAACAGTTATAAAATCATCCGTTAAATGAAGGTTGAAGGTTGTTTTCATACAAATTTTTTGTACAAATTAAGCGTAGTAAAAACCATAAATTTTTCAACAGATGACGTAAAGATAGGAAATTAGAATGAAATATCGATAAGTTCTCTATAAACTAAATTTCATAGTCTTCAACCATCTTGCGATGAGTGGTAATTCGAAATGCATCACATTTCTTATGGCATATCAAGCTTGTAATCAAATTAAATTGAATTTTGTATTTGTATGTGTTTTACTTGACAAGGGTAACCAATTGATTTGAAACAAATGCCTTAAATACTACGAGAAATTTAATAAACTTTAATTAGAAGATATTTTCAATAAAGGCGGAAATTGAAGTTCTTTCAAATGCTAATAAGAGTTGCATGTTTCTAAAACTTACCCGTGAATCGGCAACTGTGAGATTCAATAAGATCGTAAATACAAAAGCTGAAAGAGAAGAAAAAGAAATAATCACAAATTAATATGCATTTCAAATAAAATAAATACAATATAAAGTACACAATATAATAACAATAAATTGCTCATAATTTAATTCAAACTTATAACCGTATGGTAAATAGGTTTTTAATAATTACCTACTCATACCCAATACATATGTATGTTTATGGATTATGCAAAAATATATACACACGCACACATACACTTCATTATGGGTACCTTTCACACCTGTACGGGAGGTACACATGTACGTACATAAGTATTTACAATTAATGTTTAATTAAATTCATAATTATACATAAGTTTTCATTAATTCGGACAATTAAATTATAATTTATGTACGCGTCTGTTGAAGTATTATCAACCAACCAAACGCCAAAAACGATAAAAAAAATCTTCAAATATTATTTGAAAAACAGTTAGTAAGGCCGACTAACATACATTTACCAAGTTTTTGTATATGATTTCGAGGTTGTCTTAATTATTAACCAAATTATTTTGTGTTTTTTTTTCTTTTCTTTTTTTTGTGTTTAAAAAACATTAAAAGATAACAAAAAAATTGTTTTATAACAGTTTTATAATGTTTTTTCATTAATGTGTACAATGCTAATATAAAGAAATTTGATGGGAAGGGAGATATATTAAACAAATTATTTCATTGCACATGCACACACTTTACCTATCGTTATCGTAAGCATCTCCTATTAATAAAACTCATGCCGTTTCTATATATAAAATAGACCCCGGGTATGGCATTAACCTTTATTTACTCAGATTCATTATTACAAATTCAATAGCATTCGTGAGCTTTTTCTTCTTATTCCATCACAATTTGTAATCTTTTCTCTCCCGTTGTGTTGAAGTTCGTTGCTAAAGCAGGCATTTCTTAATGTCTACTCATAAATACAGTGGTAACAATCTGATATCATTTCTCCTCGTAATATAATAGAGCAGCTGTAACTGAAGCCAAGGTCAGCGAATTGTAAACACTTGTTTTGTTAAATAGTTAGCTAAAGTGTATTTATTGCTACACTTCGTTTGTATTCAATAATTATTGTTCCCAATAAATACTTACACAATATGAAAAAAAAATTGAGCCCTAATTGAGGCGTGATTAGTTAAAAAAAACTATTACTATTAACAGGAGACCAATCATTGTCAGTCCGTTGCTTGACCTCTATCATTTCATTTCTGTTTGGCTGTCCTTGATAGTAAACTACTTCGTAATTTGAGGTAAAAATGTAATGGAAACGTGAATTTCGTACCAGAGGTCAGCAATGAGTATTCAAAACGATGAGTAGATTCGAATCATACTTATAAGTTCTGATACTTTTACGCATTCATACTTATTTTAATGACATTCTCACACTACTCATATTCAAAGTTTGAAATACTCATGGTACTCATACTTAACAATACGCATGATGTTATTGATTTCGACTCTCCATGACTCATCGTATACATGAATCACAAAATAAGTATGATTCGCGTACGAACACTACATACTCACAAGAAGGTTGTGTGTTTGGTCTGCTTGCTGTCTTTGTCTTTTTTGTTTATGTCTTTCTTCTTTCTTTGTAAATGCAACAACAGCTATGACTGTAATTTTGACGAATGATTCGAATCACTCGAATCATTTATAAGTATTTTTCTAAATTTATGAATCTGAATGAGTAGGCAAATCAAATGAATCAAACATAGTTCGAATGTTATGAGTTTGATGTCAACGTTGTACTCATACTCATTGCAACTTGTACTTATAAATC
Source organism: Sarcophaga variegata (assembly GCA_932273835.1). Classification (NCBI taxonomy): domain Eukaryota; kingdom Metazoa; phylum Arthropoda; class Insecta; order Diptera; family Sarcophagidae; genus Sarcophaga; species Sarcophaga variegata. Next base: position 41,484,340 of record OW026359.1, read on the forward strand.
AATGTTGTACAGAGTACGAATGAATCAGAGTAGTTTTATTTCAATACTGTTGACTCACTCATACTCAAATTTTCATGAGTACTTATGAGTAGCGAAAAAGTGATTCATTGCTGATCTCTGTTTCGTACAAAAAATTTTGAAACCCATAAGTTAGACTACAAATTACTTCGACATTCTTGCATTATATTCTGCGAAATCTATTGCCTATTTCCTGTTTAAGAATTTGTTCAATGGAAAGGCCCTAAACATCGATATTAACTTTGATGAACTCAATATACTCTAACCCCTGATAGATACCAAAGGATTACCAGCTGTTTCTGCTTATGGCGAATTATTTTATTGGTGAAAATTCTCCTATGAGAAGGACGAAATTTAATTACCTGCAAAATGATATCGAACCTAAAAAAGCATTGGATTTCATGCAAGCTTTAATTTCTTTTAAAGCTTAAATTAATTTCCACTGATTTACATACTTGCTTAATTGGTCATTACAGCGCAGGGTCACATTGTCAGGGTTACAATTTAGTTTCTTACATCACTTACGTTGTGTGTGTTAATTTTATGCATGAGCAGCGAGATTTACAGTTTGAAGTCGACTCCGAGCGTTTGAAGACTGCTGAGAGGAAGTCGCCGATGGAAATATATTTTCGTATTTCGTTTTATTCGAGATATCTGTGCCAGGAACCACTGGCTCTCGTCTCATAAGCCAACACAATACCTACTAGACTATGGCGAGTTGTAAAATTACATACATAATTGGTCATTACAACCCTTCATTCAGGATTACGACCTAGCTTCTCACATCACTTGTCTTTATACATGAGTGGCGGGACCTACAGTTTGAAGTAGACTCCGAACGACAGATTTTTGAAAAGTCTGCTGAGAGAAAGTCGCCGAAGAAATATTTTTTCATATTTTCGTTCTGATGTCTGACCTGGGATTTGAACCGTGGCCTTACGTCTAATAAGCCGACACACTACCTACTAGACTAAAATTGTGATTGCAAATTAAAAAACAATGCCAATCGTGTCAAATGCAAACATTTTCACGAATTATTTTCCGATTTTGTATTTCAAAAGGGTTTGGATCTTAAACTTTGCAAAATTGGGTATAGGAAGCAATTTTATTGTATAATTTTTTATTTTTTTATTCAATTGTTAGATTTTGCTTTAATATAGTCTTTTAAACAATTCTTTTATACAAAGGATGCATAAAGGAAAAAAATTGCCAATTTTCTACTTTCCAAAATCCATGCCGACATGTACAGAAATCGTTATATTCTGTTTCGTATTCATCTGGCGCTGGTGTTATGAAAATTCTAACTTAAAATTGCATTGAAAATTGTTTTCGAATTGATCACATTTCAGATAAAATTCCTGTGAAAAGAAATTTCACAAAATTCACAAGCAATTTAGTCGTAAAGATGTTCGGAAATATTTTCTGAGACGTTATCTTAAAAATAGAAACAATTTTTTGGAAGATGAGAATAAATGCTAAAAGTTAATAAAATCATGGAAGAAAAATCGAGAAAAACAGGCACTCATCTTAGTCGTAATCAACCATTTGAAAAAAGATACATAAAGACGTCCGATGTTGGTGTGTCACATACATTTTTAATGGAGCGAAAAATGGAACACGAATGACTATATCGTGCAAGGCAAAGTATCGAAGATGATGAATAAGCCATGTCTGACGCCAACAAAAGTAATGTTGTAAGTCTGGTAAGATTAGTAAAAAATTGTTCAAACTTCAAATTAATTCTAATCTTTACTGTTAATAAGACAGATGTTTGACTTTCATCAAGAACCGCACTAAAGAAGTTGATATATTTAGTAGGTGAAGCATAAGGTGAACCCAAATAAAATTTAAATTTTTATATTTTATATCTCTTCTCTACTTCATATTATTTTGAAGTATTTTCACTTTTTAAGTTCCAATTGCATTTACTCATCTGCTGCTGGCATACTTAAATCAAGCCCCTTAGGGAATCAATCTGAACTTCAGATTCTGAAGCACATTTACTTTTTGCCTCTCAGCTACATTCAATCTTCTATAGAGGTGTGGCAATATGGTCTATTTCAATGCACATCGGACTCAGACCATGCACATCTTTGGTGAGTCAGTGGAAACTGAGAGTTTTAAAGCATCCATTAGATTACTATGTGTTTCAATTTCTGCAGGACACTGTTAATAATATAAATTATCCAGTGGTTTGCAAAATGCATTTGGAACAGTTTTTTGGAAAAAAAAACTCAGAAGTTTAAAGCTTATTTCAAATAAATGAACTTCTGAATCAACTTAATACTTAAAATTAATTTTTTTTGTTTATGGATTTTATTGCTAAACTATAATACTATTGATTCCAAAAACGTATTGATATTTCATTTCAATTCCGTTGGTTATTGGTTATTCGTTAAATTGTAAATCAAACTTACCGCTTAAAAATATTTTTCCTTTAAAATTTCGTATCGCAGACATTTTGTGTATAAAAATACCTGAAATGATGCAAAAAGAAAGAAAGTCTCATTAACATTTTAATTTTTCATTCATTTCGTCGTTTACAATTTCATTTGCAATTATATAATAAAATTATAAAATTAAAATTAAAATTATTGAGGGGGTGGGGATAAATTTTAATGCTTTTGCCATTTAAATTAAAACCCAAACCAAACGTCACAGCAAAAATAATTATTTTCGTGTTAAAAACGTTTATGGTTTGGAATTTAATAAATTTAAAGTTTTTTCTGTTTTTGTTTTTTTCTTAAATAATCTTTTGTAAAGGGTTTTATTATTCACTTTCGGCATTTTTTGCGGTTGTATTTTTTGAATTGATTTAAAAAAATAAAAAAACAAAAAATTAAAATCTCTTCTATTGTGTAGCACTTTTGATTTATTAGGTGAAATTTTCAAAATGATTTCTTTGTTTTCATAATCGTGTCTCCTTTTCTCCGTAAAGTGTGTCATTGTTAAGAAATTTCTTTTAAAAGATTTGCAATATTTTTTTCGTTGATTTCTGCAAAATTTAAACACTTCCTTAATGTCAACCATTGAAAGAAAAGGGGGAAAAAATTAAATAAAATAAAATAGATAACGGTAAAAATGTAAAGGTTAAGTGGCAAGTTGGCAAAAAGGTTAAATCTTTTGTTTACCTTTTTGGTTAAGTTTTTGCACAATGGATTGTTTTTGAAGAATACACATGGAAAGGTTTGTTTTCATATACCCATGTTAATGGTTGATTTAATCGTGTTTGAGCTTTAATTTTTGTAACCGCAAAATCAGTTTCATATTAAAGAAAGTAGACATTTTCGAAAATAGAGATAAATATTCAGCGTACTTTCCCCTGCATCCAGGTCTTTGCACGTGCTAAGTTGAAATATATTGTAAACAAGATTAGTTTGTATGTAATTAAGTTGATTGTCTATATTGTTGAAGTCGCCGTGATCAAGTAGGTAGTGTGTTGGCTTAGTAGACGTGATGCCAAGGTTCAAACCTCAGGTCAGATAGTCTCCAGCACATCGGAATATGAAAAATATTTTGTCATGAAAGGTTTCTCAAAAAATCTGTCGTTTGGAATCTCATGTATAAAATTAACACACACAACGTAAGTGGTATAAGAAGCTAGGGTGTAATCCTGATAAAATTATGTATAAAAATTATGTCTACATTTTCAAATGTAGTTTAAATCAGATAAAAGACGTTTGTTTTTGACCTTGGTTATCTAAGGATTACAGTCACAATGTCATGCCAAAGTCGCCGTAGTCTTGTAGTGTAGTAGGTAGCGTGTGGGTTTATTAGACGCGAGCCGGTGATTCCAACCTCATCTTATACATCAATGAAACAAGATTTGAAAAATATTTCTTCAGCGCCATCTTGCTAAAACTCTGACAGTAAATATTATTGCCATGAGAACATAGGTGTTGTGAGAATTTAAGTCGTAATCCTGACTAAAGCGCTGTCAGTCATATCCAACTCCTACCAAATTTAATGATATTAATCTACACTTCAATTAGTTGTTTTGAAGTTGAACAGCAAACATAGTGATAAAGTCGGTTTTTTCAGATTCGAAAAATGCAAATTTCATAATACAATCTTTCTCCCTCTCATTTACATTTCAAGGCTTCAAACATGACTGATTATCTCTTAGGATCCTAAACTCCTTCAAATATGGCTGACTATCCCATATATATACCCATGGTGTCTAAGAACAAGATGGAAACTCTCCTAACGAAGTAGGAAGCAACAGTTCAGTTGCCCTCATTGTTGGAAATAGAATTCCAATCTGTATGTTGTTTAATTCTAGATATCATGTATTAAATTCTACTAGAATTGATATTGTAGACGATTTGGAAATCTTTTGAACAACTGCAACCCATTGTGCCTATGCAGCATACTACTGCCAAGACAAGGTGATTTAAAGAAATTGCCACAATAGTTTTTGAACGATTGTTCAAAATGAAAATTAAAAAAAAGCAACAAATAACGATGACGATGACATCAAGACAAGAAGATGTAGGAAAACATGCTTATCACTGTTGTAAATCGTTAGCAGATGCTGCAAAAACTTAGAAAAAAAAATTAGAAAAGTGGCGTTGGAAAATGAAACCTTTAAATGCTGGCTGGCAAAATACAGTAAAAAGTATGAACATTTAACAAATGACGTGATGGTTAAAACTGTGCAACTGTCTGCCACCTGTTTTTTCTTTAATTTTTTATTTCTACATGCTTTTTTGTTTGTTTTGTGTGTGTTTCTTTTTCGCCAACATATTGTCAATGATCGCAACAGCAGCAAAACATCAAACAGTTGAAGAAAATAAATTCCTGAGATTAAAGAAAAATTGTGTTGGTAATTCGTTAACCGGCTATGCAGTTTGCAGTGTACAATAATAACAACAATGCAAATGAGAAATGACTTCCTTATTGGCTAAAAATGGTGCATCATTTACTGTACGACGGCAATGATGATGATCATCATCAAAAGATGGTCCATGAAATTGAAATGTTTCTATTTAAATAAAAAAAATACACACAAACAATAGGCGCGGCCAACATCGACTATATGGTACTGTACATAACCAATGATTTTTGATCATTTAAGTTACTGGCTATGGATGTAAGAGATAAGGGTTCAGTTGAATGTCGACTCCGAAGGACAGATTTTTGAGAAACTTTTTCATGACAATCTTATTTTCTCTTAAAGTTTTTGCCAGAAATCTGCTGAGAGGAAATCGCCGAAGAAATATTTTTTTTTTCATATTTCGTTTTGATGTTTGACCTGGGATACGAACCCGGGCTTTACGTCTAATAAGCTAACACACTACCTATTAGATTACGGCGACTTCGTTAGCGTTACTGGGTTTTATTAATTTTGTAGCAGTTCAGATCAATTATTAAAGTATTTTTACCTGTTCAAGATCACTACGGGACCGTAGACTATGAAGTAAATAGCTATGGCCGAACGAAAAGGCAAACAAACGTAAGTAGATGAATATTTTATATCAGAAGGCACATGTTCCAACTGAGATAAAGTGGTGACTTAAGATATTTATTCATCAAAATATTATTAATTGACTCATAACTAACGAAAATTGATAAGGACTTAAAGAACATGCATAAAATCAATAAGCAGATCTAAGTAGAGGAAGTTTGTTGAAAACATATCCTCCTTATAACGCCCTTGCATAAAAGTTTTAATATTAAATAAACGAGTCTGATTAATATTTTAAAAAGTTTGGGGTTATTTCACAAGCATATCCTATTCAAAGTTGGTATAATGGTATGTAGGTTGATTTTTAGAGTTTAAAAATCGATTTTAATATTATTGTCTGCTTTTTTTTTGTTAGGGTACTTAAAATCCTGCAAATTTTTAATAATTTTCTTGATGTGAATCTCCATGCGCCCAGTTTATGTACGAATGAAATGCAAATAGATTTCGTTTGTTCGTTTGTTTTACTGAACCATATAAAATAATAGTCGACCACAAATAAAACCGGAACCGGATGCTAAATATGAGTTTTAACATTAAAGATCTTATAACATAATTTTTTTTCATTGTTTTTGCATTTATTTTACAGTTTTTTTCTTGAATAGTTTTCTACTTATGCTATGGCTGTTTATTTGAAATAATTTATGGAGCATAACGTAAAATGAAAAATCGATAACAAAAAATTAAAAAAAAATTAAAATGAAAAATTGAATGATATCAACAGAAACATTATTTCATAGTTATGATGGCACAAAGGCAAGCAAGGCATTCGTATGTCGATGCATCTGTTTACTTCCAACGTATGGAAATCGTATTTCATTGGAAATGGAAACCATGAAATTGAAATTTTTTTTTTATTATTTCGTTTTTAAATTTTGTTTTTATGTACATATACTCGTACATATATTTTTAAATGTATTTTAATTTTTTTATATTTTCATTGTTTTTATATATATTTTTTTTTAATTTCGTTTACTTATTATTTCGATTATTTCGTTGATAAGTTGGTCAAGTGCGTGTTAGAATTCGTTTTGATGCTATTAAACACAAAGTCTTAAAAATTATTTTTAACAAATTTAATTGATTTGTTCATATTTCTTTACGGTAATTTAGCTCATTGGCAGTCAAATGATCATTGATTAAGTTTCGTAAATTTATCACGCTATTAATGTTGATTTTTAAAGCTGTCATAAGCTTTGTTTTCTTTCCTATTTGGGCTAAATGATTTTCTTAAGAGACGGAGAAAAAAAACTAAATTATATGGATACAATAAATTAAAAACTAATTAAACTTGAAAATCAGTTTTTTTTAGTCATTATGGTTCTCATTTGCTTTTTATGCTGCTCACCTCAATAAAAGTCTTACACTCCAAGTAATTATGCTGATGTTATTAATCCATTAATAAACTTGTTAAACGATTTAGGGCCATTATTATAACTTGCCGTTAACTAAATTGTTTTTAATTATTATAAGTGGATACTACTGGTAACTTTTAAAGTTAAATTTATATTTGAACTTGCAATATTATATATTATTTTCAATATGGCAACTTCAAATATAAGCAAAGTGAACAAACACAACAAGAAAAAAGAAGCCCGTCGTTGCCACTGCGTTTAAATAAAACTTGTTTAATTTGAGCAGTGTTATCGACATTGCTCCGCCACCGCAATATTTTTGAAAAAGTTAACTTTATTTTATCTGTAAGTTCCCTTTAGCTAAAGGTACCTTTAACTAAACCCAAGTTTAACGACAAGTTGTAATAATGGCCTGGGTAGTTAGTTTTAACGTCATTAATAATCGATTAAGTTTTTAAATTTGAAAAAAAGATTGCAATTGTGGCAGTAGGAAGAATGTTATTCCCTTTAGTATTTTATTGAAAGTTATTACTGCAACACCCAAGTATAGAAAATGTAGATATTTGTATATCCAGTCACCAAAGTGCAGTAAAGAAGAGAGAAATCACAAGCCCTGATGTGCTTAAAATGTGAAACCTGGAAAACGGAAAAACAAAGTCAATCGCTTTATAATGACAGAAAACAGAATCAATGCAAAATTCTAATTCTGATTCTGGTATGTTGAAATTGTTAAACAGCAATTGCATTTCACATAAAATTACAAATCAGTTTGAGATCTTTTTACAAGTGTAAAATGCAGAGTTCGGTACAAAGGAGGGGAATGTGCGTTCTTCGGGAGCAGGGAGCATATGACTGTGTTCATTATCCCACAATATTCTTACTGGTTTAGGTAACGTGGTCTAGAAAACAAATGCTGAAGCTCTAATGTACCATTTGGTGAAACATTAGAAAACTCCTTCCCTCATCGTTTTGAGGATATCCAAAGGAAACCTTACATACTATCTGGAGGCGTTGAAAAATTCGGGTTAAAAATATATGCAAAGGAAACTAATAAAAGAAGTTTTAGCACTAGCAACACCTCGTCGAAAACTATAATTCAGGCTTTGCAACCTTTCCAAATTATAACTAAAATGCATCCACTAAGTATTGTCTTGTGAAGTCGCCGTAGTCTAGTAAGTAGTGTGTTGACTTATTAGACATAAGGCCACGGTTAAAACCTCAGGTCAGACATCAAAACGAAATATAAAAATATTTCTTCGGCGACTTCCTCTCAGCAGATTTCTGATAAAAACTCTGAGAGTAAATAAAAATGCCATGAAAAGTTTCTCAAAAATCTGTCGTTCGGAGTAGACTTTAAACTGTAGGTCCTGCCACTCATGTACAAAATTAACACACACAACATGAGTGATGTGAGAAACTAAGCCGTAATCCTGACTGAAGGGTTGTAATGGCCAATTATGTTATGTAACACCTCGCCACTGATATTTGCAGATAATCGAATATGAGAATACTTTCTCGTCGCTAGGTAGAACCATGAGTACAGATAATACTATTATGGATATTACGGACCAGATAACCGATAACTGAAACCTGAAATGCATTTCATTCCTTGCGCAGAACCGGAGCTTTACCCTAAAGGTAACGACGAATTATTACAATCATTTTTCATTGCTTGAAGCAATGTCATCATATCTTCTGCCTGTATTGAGTTCTAAAGTTGAACAATTGCTTTCGGTAGTAAGACGATTGAGTTTGAAATCCGCAGATATATAGTGACATCGCTAGAGAAGCGCTATAGAAATCCTCACAGTTCTTTATTTGATTGTAATTATTTAAGTTTTATGTTAAATTAAAAAGGAAACCAATAAACCAACATCAATTCTAATTCACATTTAATAATCGCAACCTGTGCATGAATAAATGGAAATTATTTAATTTTGCTTGTGTTTTCAATTCAGCTGATTCACTACCTGTTTATTAAGCGCTGTATGGCATACTCGTGGAAGCATCTTCTTTTCTTTCAATTTCATTTTCTTTATTTTTTTTCTGTAACTTATGTTTCCATGTTGCAGTTGTGTTGTGCTTTTATATTTGATTCCCACAACTTCCTATTTAGATTTCAGATTTTGTTGTTAAAGTGCAAATTCAATTGTTATTGTCTTGTTGTTGTCTTTTTTTAAACCAGGCAAATAATAAAAAAGGCATGACTTTTAAAAACAAAACGTTTAGTTAACACACAAAACGAGTACAGTGAATAAACTCAATAATGGATTCGAAATGGAAATATTATTCTCCCTATCCGTAGATAAGATTTCAATCAGAGTTGTTGTTTTTGTCTTTTTTGTATGCGATTAATAAACTTGTCTAATTTATTTCCATTGATTTCTGTGGCACTAATGTTTAAATTTTTAGTGTGACAATAACGAAAGGCATGAAGCATACTAAAACATCAACAGACTGGCTTTAAAGATGCAAAGAAAAAAATGTCACTGAATCTCTTCAAGTTTATTAAAGTGTGTGATTGTACATCTCTCCATCCATCCATCCATTCAAACACTTAACTGTTCACATCAGAAGGTGTGAGTTGCTGTTGGATAAGATTCGTATCATTTTGACTATAAATTAAGTAGACAAGAAGCCCGATAAATATAATGGAAATAATATCTGGAAAATGTGTTAAGAAAACAATTTATTTTAATGTATTCGTCATGTTATTGAACATTGTTTGGGTTATGTTAACATATGAAAAGCAATTAATCAGCGATTAAAATTTGTAGTCGTTTTGATTAAACGTTTATTTGTTTAACAATTTGTAATTAACGCCTTGCAATATAATGTAATTGTATTTAAAAGCAGATAAGGTTAGCACACAGTACCTTAATGTACTACACGGTACATGGTTTTTCAAGTTTGAGTTTCTAAATATTTCAATAGTGAATTCTTATGTTTTTGAAAATGTTTCTCAATTAAAGTTTAACAAAATATTGTTACGTTTTTACCTTTTTAAAAACGTTTAAAATATGAGTTCGTTGATTGCAAACAAAATTAAAACGAATATGAGTTTAGTTTCAATTAAACTCTTTATTGTTCGCACTACTTTTGTGTGCCACCGTATACAACTTGATGAATCCAACAATAATTTGCTTTAATTGTTATTCTTCTTTACACTTAGAAGATCTTTACAACGACGATCTTCAAACCAAAACCGTTTTCTGTTGCACACAAGACTGACTGAATTCTTTCTACTCGTTGCCTGCTTTGTCTTGCCTTTTTATATGCCAACGTAATCAGTCTAATGAATGTTCTTAAATTCGAATGTTCTCTTTTCGTCTCCTCGAGAGCTCTATCGCGTCTTCATTGCTGTTCGTGGATTTTGTTCACGTTGCTTGTTGTTGCATTCTCGCTTACTTGTCCATCCCCTTTTCCCTCATACCGATATTTTTGGTTTACTTGTAACAAGTTCGTTGTATTTGTTTGTGTAGATTTTGCTCATTTTTAATGTTAAACGATATACACGGTTTACATTTTTGTAACAATATTTACATTTGCACTCTAGAACTACACAATATTAATTGAAGTCTACCACCAAACTGGAACTATATAAGCACATGAATTTTATATAAGTGTATGGATTTTCAAACTACCATCAAGAACTCTTTAGGAATACAATCCAAGTTAATTTTCCTTTATGAGGGTCTTTCTCACCAACTTCTTCTATTACTCTCTTCTATTACTCCTTGCAGCATATTTTGAGCTGATGGTAATTCTAAAATGAATATGATCGACATAATTGCCATATAGAATGGTTATGATTTATTTTATTTACAGATATTTCCAAAATAAAGTTTAGAAAAATACTCCAGCAACTATTAGTGTCTTGAAGGAGTGCTTTCGAAGCCTCATTTATGTCGGAATGTAATCGATAATTATGTCAAACCAAACAGAAGACTCCTGTAGGTGAGTGCGCGTGAAACGTTTGTTGATTACAACTCTCAAGTTAGGATTACTTCCTAGCTTCTTACACCACCGATATTCTGTGTGTTAATTTTAATCATGAGCGGCGTATCCTACTGTTTAAAGTTGATATCGAACAATAGATTTTTGAGAAAGTTATCTTGGCAATTTTATTTACTGTCAAACGTTTTGCCAGAACACTGCTAGTGGAAGTCATATTTCGTTTTTGCTATTAGTAAGCCATTCAATTTGTCTTGTACGAGTACACATGTATGCTTTTAACGTAATAAATTCGTTCCATTCAAAGTGTTTGTTTATGCAGTCAAAAAGATAGACTTGAACCTGTGTGACACCGTATTTAAAGCAATTGAGTAAGCAGTTCAAGAGTACACGTTCCGTTTATTTTTGAAAATTAATCTTTTAAAACTAATGTCATCGACCTGCTTACCTACGCCACAAATGTACTTACATACATATGTACATAACATAGAAAAATTCCAATTAATTTTTGAATTTCTGAAGACGATGCCTGTTTAGCCTTGCCTCAACTTACTTCAGGGATCAGAACGAACATGATAGTGTTAGCATGATTATTGTCCAATAATTTGTTACAATGTGGACTAATTATCGATTTTGCTGTGGAATTTTACCCAGTTTGTCTTTTTTCTAAAGGCAAATAAAAAACTTCGTATTAACTTCGTATACCACTGAACTCTGGGCAAAATAACAACATTTTCTAGTCAAAAATAAAAGGAGTCAGTGAATAACGATGAAATTTGTTATATGGGAGTTTTTGAGGTTGCTGATCTCGAATTTGAGGTAAAATATTCAAATACAAAATGGCGGATCCAAAATATGGCGGCAAACATTTTAGAATTTTTTAGATTTACCTGAAAATCAGTATACGGGGGTTTTAGAGGTTGCTAATTTCGAATTAGGGGTAAAATTATTCAATTTCAAAATGGCAGATTCAATATGGCGGTCAAAAATTTTTCAGAAATATCTACAGTTTTACATGCAGATGTTTTTGGAGTTCCTGATTTGGAATCTGAGATAAAATACAAGATGGCGGATCCCATATTCAATATGAACTGTTAACTGTGATCGAAAACTTGAAAAAAAAACAAATGGAAACTTTTGGTGAAAGAGTTTAGTTTTTAAAAAAATTATTTAAATTTTACAAGCGAAAGCTGCCTACATTGATATTTCTCAAAAAATGCTTAACATCGCGCATGAAATTTACAAAAATAAACTCAAACTTCTTCAATGCGATCTAATTCGCCTAACTTTAAAGCTTATGTTTTTAGGAAAAAAAAAACTTGAATTAAAGGTTATGTCAGAAATATGCTTTTTTCTTGTTAAAATTTTTTATGTTAGAGCCCTTTCTGTTAAAGCCCTTATTACAACATGCCATTAAAGTTTGGTTTAGTAAAAGTTGACTTTAGCTAAAGTGAACTTTAAAGTCACCTTTAATTTAAAAATTAGACTAAATCGCATTGTACTATTGTGTTAAACACTTTCATCACAAGCAACGATTTTAACCACCAGCTAAACAGCCGTCGTTAATTATTTACAAAAACAAAACATGCCGTTATTAGCTTATGAAAAACAAAAAAATGCATTCTTGCGAAAAATGACTTTTTGCCAAAAATATAAGTCAAATTACCAACAGCGCATTGTCGCCAGAATACTGACATAGCCACGTATTTTTGGACTCCAAGAACTGAAACTCCGGCGAAAATACATATTGAAAAGTGGGTATTATCAAACTTAGCGTTACCCATATTGAATTGTTATCTATTGCTGTAGAACCATGTAAAATATTCTTAAAATGAACTACGATATCTAACTAAAGCCTTGATCTTCGTCCAAATAAGATCCTAGTTCACAAACTTTATTTCGTATGTCAGATTTCTACGCTAAAAACCTTCACGACGTCCTTCAGATAGAGCTCTAACAGATTCCAGTAGAATGCTTGCCTGGCAATATTAAAAGAAGGTTTCCACAGGTGTAATCCGTTGTCATTTTTTAGACTTTTTGGCATAGGCTCACTCTAAGGTTCTACATATTTTATGTAGAAATCCATTGTAGATCGAAAAAGCCCATTTAGAAGAGACACAGCTTGTTTAAACAGTAGAACATCTCAACAACAAAATAATTATGCTGTGAAAATTAAAGTGTACAAAAAGAAGGAAACGGTACTTGAAAATCAAATCAAAGAGATTTTGGTTTCTAAGTTTTTGTATTTTTTTCTTCTCATATTTACACTTCCAATAAATATTAACGTTTGATTTTTTGAAAAAAAAAAATTCAAAACATTTTTTCATAAACAACGGCCACCAACAAGTCTGCCAACTTATTATAGCAACAATAATTGTTGTTGTTGCATTCTGTTATTTTTTTGTTATTGGCCGTTTTGCTAAACATAATGTTAGACAAATGACCTTATGAACTCATAAAATTTATTTTTTTTTCTCTGCATTTTTTTTGCATTTTTTTTGGCTTCTCTACGAAACAAACAACAAATTGGCAGCTGTTGATTTAAACTCATGCTTCACAGTTTTCTGACATTAATTTCTGGTCAAGAATCTAAAGAAAACAACAAATTAGATTGGAGCCAAAAATAGCAAAAAAAAGAAGGCAGCAAAAGCAAATAGAAGATATGATATGCAAGCAAAGAAAATCTGTAAAATCTGTAGAAATAGTAGAAAACAAAACCAAACGACCAACAACAACTCCAACATAAACTTTTTGGTAGTTTACGGTTATTCTATGTTTTTTTTTCGTATTTTTTGTTTGTTTTTGTTTTTGGTAAATGATTTGCTTGTTTTTATGGCCAGACGTAGTAATATATTTTGAGGTCATTGGTTGGAGGGCTATTGGTAACTGTATGCATAAGTGCTGGTGGTATTCTAAGTTAGCCGTGAGCTGAGGTTGTGCGTTGTTAACAATTGTTTGGTTAAACCAAAATTTTTTCGGTGGTTTTCAAATATTTTCCAAAAAAAAATTGTTTTTTTTTCTTTAAGAAGATGAAACACATTTTACATGGTTTTTTACTTTTAGAACATCCGCCTTGCGTTTTAGTGGAATGGCTGAATGCCTCAATAAATGAATGAAGTTAAAATAAGCAAAATTTTAAAGTTTCTAAATACACTTACACATATATGTACATACATACTTACATGTGCACATGTGCACATACATATGTGTGTGTTTATGGTATGCAGATAAAGTGTGTAAAACTTTTTTAGTTTTCATTTCTACAATACTTTTTACAGTTTTATTTCCATTATACCATACGTTTTATTTTCATTTTCAATTTCATTTGTTTTTAGTTGTTTTTGTTTGATTTGGTTTTTGTTTTTGGCAGCAACATGATATTTAACACCTTTTAAGTTTTTGCTCTCCACCGCAATGTTCTGCCAACTTCTGTTTGTTAATATGGAATTCAGTTGAAACAAATAAAACGATCGTAAAATAATTGAAGGTTAACGATTTTGTACTATTTTTAAAGTTTCTTAAAAGTCATCAATGAAAGAATAATGTCAGATATGGCCATAGCACACAGCACATTCATAAATGGAGTATTTAAATGCTATTCGAAAGACTTAAGACACAAACTTGTGGAAACAATCTACTATAATACATACATACAAACAAAATTAATTCAGTTGTTTTTGTTGTTCAAAATAAAGAAAATATCTGTGGTTTGATAAAAGAAAAAATATTTTTTTTGCGTGTAGTCTTGTTTTAAGTACTCATCTCGTATTAATGTGAACATCATTTACAATTGAAAATTTCTGTTTATTATTTTCGATTTTTCAATTGATCAGATTTTAAATTTTTGGAACCTAAATGGGAGACCAAACCGCAAAAGTTATTGAATATGAGAATTTTCATAGATTTTCGTAACCGTATTAATAATGCTTATTAAACCATTTTGAAAATGAAAAAAAACTAATTTGGTAATTTGGACTTTTTCTTGACGTAATCATTGGCACATTCATTCATACTCTCCGAAACCAGGTGTTACTTGTAATAAGTACTATAATTTGAACGGATAAATTCAAGATATTGCAAAAAACGTCTGAGACTAGCTGAAATCAGTTAAAAATAGTCAATGAGTAGAAATTTTGGTTAAAAATCAGGCACCAGTTTTTCCGTAATATAGCCAGTAACCGTATATTTAACAGACTAAGTGCCATTATTACAACTTGCCGTCAAACTTGGGTTTAGTTAAAGGAAACTTTACAGTTCCCTTTAGCTAAAGGCAGATAATTTGTTTTTCATTATTATAAGTGGACAATAAAGTAGAAGTGAGCGATAAGCTAAAGGGAAGGTCATCCTACTGCTAACTTTTAAAGTTAAGTTTATGTTTGTACTTGCCATATTATATATTATTTTCAATATGGCAACTTCAAATATAAACAAAATGAGCAAACAAAACAAAAAAAGAAGCTCGTCGTTACCATTGCGTTTTAAAAAAAACTTCTTTAATTTGGCACCTGTTATCGACATTGCTCTGGCACTGCCATATTTTTGAAAAAGTTAACTTTATTCTACAAGTTGAAATAACGAACAAAAGTTAAAGGTTACTTTAAAGTTCACTTTAGCTAAAGTTACCTTTTATTAAACCCAACTTTAATGGCTAGAGTTTAATAAACATTTTCGTGTACTTGAAACCTAACAGTTTGAATTAAAAGCGCTGCTTTTATTGACTCTATATGTTCTACATACTATTAACAAATTACATATGTATGTACTATTTTACAAATTTTTTGTGTCACTCTGTTAAAAATACAATTCGTTTCATATACATATCTAAACATTCATAAAACAAGGACATTATATTTGTAAACCTTTCATTTGTCGAACGAAAAAAATTTATAAAAAAAAATATTTTTTTTGTGAATACAAACTGACTTTTACTTTTGCTTTTGGACTTTTAAATTGCAATACTTCGCTAAACAATAGTCTTAAAGACGAAATAAAATAAAAAAAGAAAAAAAATATTGAAAAATTTAAATCGTCTGCCAGTTGAGGTCTTTTACTGTGATCATCGTTTGATGTGTGTTTGGGTATTTTGGCCAAAAAGAGAAAAATTGCAACAAAATGAATAAACTTGATGCAACATTAGATGATGTGCAGAATACGCGCTTTAGCAATATTTACCATGATCTAGTCAAACAAATGTCAAAGCAAACACAATTCACTGAAAGGGAAGTGGCAAGCATACTGTTGGTCTATCATAAATTTGTTTTGGCTAATGGACCCAAGGCCAAATCGATGACCAAAAAGCAATTTCACAATTTGTTTTTGGTTTTATTCAAAGTCTATGATTTACAAATCATTGAACGAATTCTTATGTTAATAACATCGGATTTGAAGAAGGAAGTCGATCCGGTGGCCTGGGTGAGATTATTTTCAGTATTCATGTCCAATAAGTTGGAGCAAAAAATGAAATTCACTTATCAGGTGATTATCGATAGAAAAACTGAGGCTCTTACAGTAACCGAACTGCAATTGCGTTGCCAATCCGCAATTATTATTGACGAAAACAATTTTTTGTTTGTAAGTGGAGTTTTTCGAAATGTTGATTGTCATCTGTAATATTATTTGTGGCAACTGGCAATGCAACTGAGGTTCAATTGCCGTCCATAATCGAGCCATTAGTCCACCAATCCCCAATATATAGCTTTAAAATAATATTTTTAGATTTATAATGTAGGAACCACTGGTTCTTTGACTCGCGAGAATGTGACTTTGGCTGTGGAGAAATTTTTCACTGGTGACGATGAAGATGAGGTCAATGAATTGAGATCGGTGAGATTTTTCTTTCTTTAAAGGCTTTAAAGCCTATTTTTGATTATTTTTTATTTGTTTTTAGGATATGGTAGAATTACTTTTTCGTAAATTCGATGTTGATCGTGATGGTTTTATTTCGTACGATGATTATTCTTCGGTGGTTACAAAACAACCCATGCTGTTGGAGTTTTTAGGACAATGTTTTCCAAATGTTGATGGCATGACTGTCATTGCCTACTGTGCTAATATTTTATCGAAAATCTCTTTTCCAAAACCCAATATTGAGGAGTGAATTTCATTACATCATTCTGAGACTGACTGACTGGCTGATAATATAATTGATTGCTTCTATTATTTATAATGATTGCAATGAATGATTGAATGATTAAAGAAAAGAGAAGAAGTAATGAAAATAAATTTATCAAATTTTTTCTTTTAATTTCGTTTATGATCTTTGTTTTGGCCGTGAGTTTGTCATTAATTTTATTACCGATAGTATTGCTTTTGGCTGTGGTTTGCACAATCGCATTAATTTGTTGAATGACCAAAATTGTGGAGTGTGTAAGTTTCGTGAAGTTATAAAAATATGCTGTGATTATTTCATATTCACTAGAGAGTTTGAAAAGATGAACGTAATAATAACAAAATGCAATGCCGGCTGTGCGCAAACGAAAGACTTAAGACACATTTAAGGCGTACGATATTTTGTCATGAACATGTTCTGTAGAATTCGAAGAATGGCAAATGGAAATGGAATCCGAATGAGATCCTA
The DNA here is from genome assembly GCA_932273835.1 of Sarcophaga variegata. Taxonomy (NCBI): domain Eukaryota; kingdom Metazoa; phylum Arthropoda; class Insecta; order Diptera; family Sarcophagidae; genus Sarcophaga; species Sarcophaga variegata. Next base: position 41,501,708 of record OW026359.1, read on the forward strand.
GATTCTAATGGCTAAAACAGCATTAGGAGGCTATTCAAGACCAACGGATTATTGTACTGTCCTTAACCTACATATCGTTGGTCTCATGTAGAAAGGCCCTAACTGTCACTTTTTTCGAAATTGATTTTTTTTGTGATTCCAATGCATTTAACACAAATACACATTGGGATCACAGAAAAAATCAATTTCGAAAAAAGTGTGAATTAGGACCTTTCTACATGAAGCCAACGATATATATGTACATAAGTAATCCTTATAAAGTTTCCTCTAACCTTTTTGCGCTGATAAACTATAGAATGCTACTTGATAAACATTCTAATGTTTTCTTTTGGGATAAACTAAAGCAGCACAGAACGCACAAGAGTATGTTCTGGTGATTTGTTTTCCTCATAACGATCGCTATTCCAAAATAAGTGTTCTTTGAGTCACAATGCTCCATCAGATGTCTGGTTACTATCCTTAAGCTACTTTTGTATAGTCTGAAGCATAAATCAATCTTTTCTCATTGTAACAACAAGAGTTTTTGAGCACTTAATTCCATTTATTACACATTGAGGGCAACTATTTTGATCTTTTTTTTTTTTCGATAGAAGAAAATCGCTAAACAGGCAATACACTTGTCTTGTTAATGCCTCTCACAAACAAATTAAATATGCTATATAGCCAAGACTGTGAACATGTGTGCAAAACTAGTGTACCAACTTAAAAAAAAAAATTATTTAAAGTCGAATGTACGGAGCCCGCAAAGTTCGAAAATTCACTTTGTTTTTTTGAACAGATCTCGTAGGTCATATATATTTTAGAAGAGTTTGTATCAAACAAATTGCTCCTTTGACTTTTATGACTTAGTTTCGTTACGAAGTAGTCCCCAAAATTATACTGGTTTTGCTCAATCGAAAGTTAAGTATGAAACAGTTGGACATTAAATTTATCAGGTCACAAACAGAATATAGCTCATGTTACTTTAGTCTACCATGATACTAACCACAGGCTCTATGGCTCTGGCCCTCATCACCGTATGTATGCACCGAGCTTGAATACAGTAGAGCATCCAAAGTCGTTGTTGCACTGATTCTCTATGCCACGATTATCTCATTCACCTTTAGCAGAGGCATTTTTAAGAATGTGTTGTAGTTATAAAATGTTTTATTTGATTTAATTTATGGGTCGATTGTAGATTGTATTATGTTGATTGTATTACATTTTATCCATCCTGATCAATTAAAAACATATTGAAATGTTTTGGTGTATCGATAAGTTGCATCGATTATTTTTGAAACATTAATGTACACTATCGCCCACCATTTGGGGTTGCAAGTTCTACAATTTTCATGATTTCTCTGTAATAATTTTCTTTTTATTTTCATATTTTTCCTAGAATAAAATTAATTCAGTTGGGAAAACTAATGTAAATATATTTGTATGCTTTAGTTTCCTTTTTATTTAAAAGCTGCGCTGATTTACGTAGACATTTTTCTTTTTGGTTATTACGCATATTTATCGATATAATCGATAATTGGTTACTATGCATATTTATCAGTATTTATCGATAATGTAATGAAAACTCAATGAAGTTGTTATAGGTGTCATAGGTGCATTAAGACACTTAATGGTTTTAGAGTTCGTTGCTTAAGTCTTTTGTTTTAAAAACAAAATAATCAGCAATTGAATACGCCTTCTTTATAGCTTAACTGGAGGAATTTTATACAATTTTTTTTTTCAATAAGTCAATCAAATATTTTGTTTTTTTTTCCTAAAAAGTTATCAGTTGTGAAATAGGCTTTTCTTATAAAAAAAAATTAGAGAAAAGAGTATTTAATTACTCGTTGTACACACAGCAATAACAGTCACAAAAGGCGTTGTACTCCAATATATAATTAACATAAATTAAGTATAAACAAATTTCTATGGCTAATAAATATTCATTAACAAATTAAAATAAACAAATAAATATTAAATCTTTTATACAATATAAATATGCAAACAAATATGTACTCAGAAAAAAATAATAAAAAAATTAAATTAAACACATAAGTATATACATAGATGGCTAGTAAATTATGTACATACTATGTGTGACTAAATGTTGGCTACAGTAAATTTAAGTAATTTTTGTTCACTTCTTTAATATTCATCTTTTGTTATTGTTATTGTTGTTTTCATCACAATTCTTTGTGTTTAACCAGATAACCAGATAATACCAATAACAATGAATAGAAAATTTTTATTTTTATTTTATTTTTACGACAACAACTTACGATAGTTTTTTTTCTACGCTAAAACACTTGATGCTCAAATAATCGTGGTATAATTAATTAGACATGTTGTTTTGGTTTCTGCTTGTGTTTAAATCTTTTCTCTCGGCCTATTGCCAACTCAGATTGTCAGTCAAAGTGTCATCTAGTGAAGCAAACAGACAACCAGCAGCCCCTCAGCCTACCAACCCACAATCACAACCACTAACCAGTAACCAGTAACAGCGTTCAAGTAAATATTTCAACTTGTGGTAATTGTTTGTTGTCTTTATAATATTTTTTTTTGGCGTTCAACGTTGGCGTTTTTATGGCATTTATGTCTGTGTCACTGTGTTAATTTCATTTTATTTCATTTCCAATTGTTTCCCTTTCCTCTTATAGGGTTTCTTTCTGTTTTCATACCACGTTTTTGTGTTTTAGTCAAATGATCCATGTAAATATCGCAGTAGTAGTGCCCTGCTTCTAGAGTCTTATTTCTTCTTCTTCTACTGTTAGGTTTTTTTTTTAATTCAGTTGTTACTTTGTTTTTAATTGTAATTTTAAGTTTATTTTCTTTAGTCTTTGTTGCATTATAATTATTTAAAATAAATTGTTTGCTTTCTTTCAGTTGATTTTGAAAAGACTGCAAAGTTAAAATGAAGACACTATAAATGCTATCAGATGGTGATGCTGATGATGATGATAATCATCAGCAACACTACCAACGCCATGGCGATTACCACACTCTCAAGTTGGTAATTCAATGGTTGATTTTGCAATGAGAAATTTTTATTTGTTGTTGGATTTTTATTACTCAAATAAACCATAGAAAAAAGACAATAATTGTTGTAATACATTAAAATCAAATGGAAAATCTCACATCGTTTGTGTTTTTTTAATTGTTGTATTTAAATTCAGCATAAAATTATTATACAATAATAAAACAAGAGATACTACCAATGGCCAATTAAAGTTAACCAATGTGCCTAATTTATTTAATTGTGTTGCTTCTTTTTATTTCAGTATGCAATTGGTTTCAATAGAAATTTTATTTAAAGCGACTAATATCAACAATTTTAATGTTTCATTAAATGTTTAGTACTGTGTGTTTGTGTCTTAAGTCTCTTGTTTTTTTTATAAATGGAAAACGAAATGACAATCCTATACCGTAGGACAGCTTGTAGCTTTTTGTTATTATTTATGTGTCCTTAAAAAATATTCGGCAAGGATTATTTTCAAATATATTACAAGTAGGTTTTGATTATCGTCGAACAATTTCAGATAAAGAAAACACTTTTGTCACACAGTGTATATGTTATAGATGTAGAAACAATTTACAATTTAATAACGATGCTGTATCGAATCGCCGTAGTCTAATACGTAGTGTATCGGTTTAATGGAAGTGGTGTCATGGTTTAAACCCCAGCTCAGACATCTCGTGTAAAACGAAATATAAACAAATATTTTTTCGGCGACTTCATCCCTGACAACAACTCTGAGAGTAAATAAATTGTCGTGAAAAGTTTCTCAAATATCTGCCGTTCGGAATCGACTTTAAACTGTAGGTCGCACTACTCATGCATAAGTGGTGTGAGAAGCTAGAGGGTTGTAATCACCACTTATGTATGTATGTATTATAATGACTATTTCAAAAATGTGCAAAAAACCGTACCCGTATTGGAAACTATTTCTGAATTTAGGAAAGTAATGTTGCTTTACCGGAGTCGCCGTAGTCTAGTAGGTAGTGTAATGACTTATTACACATGAGGCCACACTTGAAACCCCAGCCCATACATCTCGTACAAAACGAAATATGAACAAATATTTCTTCGGCGACTCTCTCTCAGCAGTCTTCTTAAAAAAACTAGAGGAGTAAATAAAATTGTCATGAAAAATTTCTCAAAAATCTGCCGTTCGGCATCGATTTAAACTGTTGGTACCATCCACCACTTATGGATAAAATGTTTCGGCATCACTGAAGTTATGTAAAAATATACGACGATAATTATACGAAGGAATATTAAATTTCTTTGTCCTTTTGGTCCTTGTTAGGTGACATATTATTTTCCATGAAGCATTGGAATTTCTTGGAATTTTCTACATGACTATTATCATCACATATTTGAAATTATTCGCAATTTGTTAAATAAAAAAACATCAATATGTTTGTGTAGAGGTGTATCCTAAAGATTAATTACAGTACCTGACAGGACTTCTTGCAGTTTATGTGGTGTCTTTTAATTTTATACAAGAAAGACGGATTTGAGAAGCTTTCCATATATATAGCTTTTGCCAGAAGACTGCTGGGAAAATGTTGCCGATAGAAAAATTTTGTACCACGGTCTCTCGTCTAATAAGCCAACACATTTCCTACTACACTGCGATGAAATCAAATATACATACGCTTATGTTGTGTTTGTTAATTTTATACATGAGTGGTGGGACCTACAGTTTAAAGTCGACTCCGAACGACAGATTTTTGAGAATTTTTCATGGCAATTTTATTTACTCTCAGAGTTTTTGTCAGAAATCTGCTGATTTTTTTTCATATTTTGTTTTGATGTCTGGCCTGGGGCTTGAACCCTGGCTTTACGTCTAATAAGCCCACATGCTACCTACTACACTACGATAAAGTCAAATGTAACTAAAATTAATATTTCAATTGCTATCAAGACTCTTGTATTAATCATAAAAAATAGGCTAACATGGACTCTAGCGCCTTTGATTTACAAAATACTGTATTTCACTTCACATTAGGCAAGTGATAGCGAAACGAAATCAATTAACAAAAGCAATCTTGTGTCATACACAAGTCTTGCAAGGCTTAGGAAAATATGACCATGTTTCTTATTTTACCGCAAAGTTTTGTGGCCAGCGAATCAGAAACATCATGATATTTCAAAGATAAAGTTAGATTTGGCTATACTGCATTTCTGCATTTAAAGGGCATTTTTCATGCATGTAGCACGTCTTTGAAATTGTTTACCACAAATTCAGTAACTCAATAGCAAAGCAATTAGTTTTAAGAAAATTTTATTTAATTATTTAATCTTTAATAAACAATAATAATAATAACAATTTATTGTTTAGCAGTAATAGTTAAGTATTTTGTATAATTATTAAAATATAAATAATTTATAATTAAACTTATACTTTCAACTTTAAATGAGGTCCCTTGTTGCAAAGCATGAGTAATTGTTTTCCTATAATTTAAATAAAATACGATTAAGATTACATCTTCTACAGCAAAATGAAGTGTTAAATATATGTATGTATATGGAAGTAAAATAAATGAAAACATTTAAATCCTAACCTTCTCGAAAAAGGAATTGAACAAAATCAACTAGGTTTGGTGATCAAAATAAAAAAATTATGTTATGCCTCAGTCAGCGGGAAATCTTTATAGGATCACTGGTAAGATTATAAATAAACCCTATAATATGGGCCTGGCATCAAGACGTTATCAGCTTTGCCAAAAGTTATACAATTAAATTTCACACGATAATAACACGGTGCGACAGTCAAAATACATCCAGCTAATGACAGAGTATAGGTTGTAAGTTTTGTTGAGTAGAACTCAAATTATTGGTTAAACAAATACTTTTTAACCTATTTTTAAAATCCAAAGCTTTTTAGAAAGGGGAGAGATGAACCTTTAAAATTGTAAACATAAGCATATTGTTCAAACTTGCATGGATGAGTTTTGTTCGGGTAAACTTGGAGAATATGATTTTTATTCTAATTTTTTCAAGTTTATTTATCTACTCTTAATTGCAAAATTTAATTAAAAAATAACAAATAAGTGATGATATTCAGAAAGTGCATTATCTTGTGAAGAGATTGACACTTCGTTTGATGCAATCGGACAAAAATTACAGTAGTTGTTATTTAAATAGTATAACAGTCGTGTTATGTTTTTTATATATGTATGTACAGTGTAATGCGAATTGTTCACATTTCCGAATACCGAAAATTTTAAAACAGAATTATTCCATCTTTTAAACAAAAATCATTATTTATGAATTTTTTTATTTTTTTAGGATTTTTTAGCACACATTTTATAATTTAATTTTCACAAACTTTCTTCACAGTATCTAAATAGCAATTGAAGAATAAATATGCAAGCAGATGTATTAACACATACAAATATATATGTACACCTAAAACGGGAATTCCCGCAACTAATAAACATAGAATTTTAACGCTTCAAATTAAAAAAAAATTCTGTGCAAATTATAGGGCTTTTTACATTTTTTCATCCTTTAGAGTAGTCAAGGAAGTAAAAAAAAGTTCACATTAAGCGGTGTTCATATTATGCGGTGTTCACATCAGCGCGCGTGCACTGTATATATGTATGGTTCAAAAAAAAGGCGACGTAAATCGAATGACGACGCAAATTGAAGTTAGAGGGAACAAAAAATTTGACGACGTAAATCGAAACAACGTTAATCAAGGCGACGTAAATCGAAGGATTACTGTACATATTTTTTCAAATGAACTGTTAGTTCAAACATTTTCAAAAAGAAAGGGCAAATTTGAAAAAATATGAAAAAATTTTGCATTTGTCAAGTTTACCTCATCAAACTGCATAGCATATTAAGTCAAATAATATATATATCTATAGCGTTTAAAAGACCCATCCCTCCCCTTTCTAATAAGGTTTAAATTTTAGACACTGGTTCAGAAATGTTTGAGTAATCAATAAATTTGTGCGTAAAGTCGAAAAAAACAGTTTTTGTCAAATAAAACAAGTTTGAAGGGTTCAAGAAATATAAAAAAAAATATTTTTGAATTCTACTCAACAAAACTCACAACGTACACTACGTCATTTGCTGGGTGTATTTCATTTTTTTATTTTGTCGCATAGTATGATGGGTTTTTCATTCCTATACATTGTGCTCAATCTTCATTCGTGGGCACTTGGTCAATTTTATTTGGTCACGAACTCACTGCTAAATATAAATTTTCGCTAAAAAAAACATTTCTTTCACAGCATGAATTTTGATAATAAAATTCCAAGATATGCAAACATTTTTCGTATGTTAGTCTATAAATGGTGAAATGGCACTGCATGCTGAGCATTTTTCAAACTGTTTTATGTCGGAAATCTTAGAAAATTTGCCTGTAATTATTCAAATGGCAGTAGATTATATCACGTATGTCCTAAGAGCTACTAAAATAGTTATATTCCTAAAGACTGCCAACAGATAGAACTTGTTTTGAATCCATAAAACGCCTGTTATTATTCGAATGGCTGTAAGTTAGATTATGTTTGTGCTTTGAGCTGCTAAGAGAGCAGTATTCATATTCATGTCAATCAGATGGAACAACTTTTGAATTCATAATCCCCATTAACTTTAAATAATACTAGATTGGCCATTTAATTGACAAATGATCTAGCCACGAGTTTCTCCTGGCCATTAAAACTTCTACAAAAGTCAAATAAAAATGCTTCTACGTACAGACATAAATTATGTGAATAGCGTTTAAATAACATCAATATAGGGTGCCCTAGGAGTCCAGTGGATCGTAAGTTTGATTCGCACCAGAGACTCTGGTGTATTACACTACAGGGAGCATAAGGCTTAAGTTACTCAATTTGCATTAATTAAACATAAATTTCAACTGTATTGTAATGAATAAATTTTAAAAACACCAATATAATATCAGTATTACGACAGCCATAGTCTAGTAGGTAGTGTATCGGCTTATTAGACGTAAGACTATGGATTAAACCACAGGTCAGACATCAAAACGAAAATATGAATATTTCTTCGGCGACTTCCTCTCAGCAGGTTTCTGGCAAAAACTCTGAGAGTAAATAAAATTGCCATGAACAAATTCTCAAAAATCTGTCGTTCGGAATCGACTTTAAACTGTAGGTCCCGCCACTCATATATAAAATTAACATACACAACTTAAACGGTGTGAGAAACTAAGTCCATAATCCTGACTGAAGGGTTGTAATGATCAATTATGTATGTATGCATTATGACAACCAATAAATATTAAAAAATCATTAAAAATAGCGACAGTAACAATTGAGTTGATCAACAACATTAGAAATCCATCATTTCTATTTTTATACAGGATAGAATATAAAAAAAAGAAATCATCATCATTAAGATTCTCTTCAATTAATTGTTAACACTTATGATTGGCAACAAACTGGATTTAATAATAGAAAATAATTATCATATTATTTATATTATAATAATAGAATAGAATATTAAAATTTCTAAAATTGTTTAAATATTCTAATAAATGTTTAATTAATTAACTTAGTAACAGCTTTACTCAAGAAGTGTTAAGAACAGATAAACAAACTTTAAAACAAAATTTTATGCGATCATTTATTAAACTGAATACAAAAAAAAAATAACCAGGAGAGAGAGAGAGAGAGAGAGAAAACAAAAACAATAATATAAAAATAATAATCATAAACATTATTTGGTGTAGAAGAAGAAGAAGTCTTTAAAATATAAAACAGAAGTTCATGTCAATAAGACAATAAAATGAGGAAAAACATTTAATAAATAAGCCAATACGTAACAAGAATGAACAAAAACAATTCAAGCAATAATAGCAATCATAATAATAATGATGTTAATAATAATAAAAACAAAAACAATTTAAGAAACAACAATAACTTGTTTTAGTATTTATTTGTTGAGTTGTAAAGCCGGCATTTAAGTTTAATTTTAATTTTTTATATGAAAACAGAGAGAAAAAACAACCAAAACCAGATGATGATGATGATTTCAAGTAAACATCATAATTACTATTCTAGCTCATCATTATTATCTATTTTTTATTATAACAATGATCATCCTCATCATTATTATGTTGATGGACTTTAACAACAATACAACATACACTTGCTGGCTCATGCATGCCATTAAATACATATAATAGATGAAGTTTAGTTTTTTGTTGTTCGAGTTGTAATTCACTAATGTAAGGAAAGAAAAAAATAAATAAGAATAGAAAAGAATATTCATTTAGTAGAAGGAAAAACAAAACAAAACAAAACAATATAAAACAAAACAAAATAAAACAAAAATATTAGAATTAAAATGTGAACATATCAAGTTCGTTGTTTAAGTCTTTTGATTTTTGTCTTCTTTATGCATATTTTTGTTGTTATTGTTTGTTTGTTTGTATTATTTTTATTTTATATTATTTTAGCTTTAAATGTTTGTTGTTTGTTGCCTGGCTGGCTAAATAATTATTTTAATGAATGAATAAGTGAACTGACTGACGGACTGGTTTACTATTCGTTTGGCTGATTGTTGTTTGTTCCATTACAAGGTGATTCAATACGAAAAATGTCAAAATCTAAATTCTATCGCGGTAAGCATTTGTTTGTGGTAACTTTTTTTATTCTTTTCAGTTTTTTTTCTTATTCTTATTCCTTTTATTATTAACTTCATTTTATTACTAGTTTTTATTCAATTTTTCTCTTGCCAAAATTCACTTTTTTTATTTCGTTTCTTTTTTTTTTATAGGTTTTCAAAGCAACAAATGATGACGATCAATTAGTAAATGATGGTGTAATTAAGTGTATAATTAAACCACACAATGGAAAAATTTTCATTTCTATAATAGCTACACTCGTAATATCATCCTATAGTGTTATTACTTAAACTTTAAATTTGTCTTGGTTGCATTAAAAATAAAATAAGGTACAAATAAAAATAAAAATAAAAATAATTTTAAATAAACATTTAAATTAAATTAGTTCTGCAGTTAATTGAATTGCTTAATATTGTTTAAAGAATCATAGAAAACAATTTTTATGTTTGTATGTATGGAGTTTCTTATTTTATATCAATTTAAACAAAGAAAAACCAATAATTTGTACTACAATGGGTGATTTTTTTTAACCGCTTACGCTTACGGAAAATTTATAAAATTTACAGAAAATTTGAGGTGATAAACGTATTATTTTTCTAGCATTTCAGCCGGTATCTCACTGGAGGCAGCTGTAATTAATGCTACTTTTTTCGTCTACGAGAGTGAATTCAAATATTTACCACAAACAATTATTTTGAAAATTCGAATCGCATTATTTTATGGCCAAGGGACTGCTCGTTAGATTAATTGCTAATAAAACTCGCCCCTTAGTAGGTTTTCATAGAGGGTATTGTATCAAATTATTTTATTTTCATCACAGAACGATAATGTTGCTGTATAGACTGTGATGTTGTAATTTTCATTGTTACACAAAGCTCACCAAACGTTGGATTTTTCAGAGTGCAATGGCACCTCTTAGGCAATTGGGAAATTTTGTTTGTTCACGAGCTCATTGAGAAAAAAAGTAAGTTTCGCCGTTCCTTTCTCAGCACGATTTTGGTAATAAAATTTAAAGATTTTCAAGCGCTAGTCGTTTCTTTGTTTATGGTAAAGTGGCAGACCTTACATACGAGTACATACAAAAATAATTGGTCATTACAAACCTTCAGTCAGGATTACAACCTAGTTTCTCACACCACTTATGTTGTGTGCATTAATTTTTATACATGAGTGGCGGGACCTACAGTTTAAAGTCGACTCTGAACGACAGATTTTTGAGAAACATTTCATGGCAATTTGATTTACTCTCAAAGTTTTTGCCAGAAATCTGCTGAAAGGAAATCGCAGAAGAAATATTTTTTGATGTTTCGTTCAGTTGGAGATGCCTGACCTGGGGTTTAAACCGAGGCCTCATGTCTAATAAGCCAACACACTACCTTCTAGACTACGGCGACTTCTTCATTCTTGGCATTGTAACAATTTTTTTATATTAAATTATAAACCAGAATAGTTTTGTTCCAACGGCTAGGAAGATGGTGGTGCCCATTCAAACCAGATAGAACTGTTTATGAACCCATAGACCCCATTAACTTCAATTGATACTAGATAGTCGAATATATTCAGAAATGGCTTATCCAAGACACTCTTCCCTGTTGTAGAAACCATCATACGAAAAATTAAATTTGCATGCAAAAACCTCTACTAAAATTGAACAATAATCATACCAAGCAAAGTATCTTTGTTGTCTTCTGTTTTTTTTTTACAAAAAAAGGGGATAATTTTGTAAAGTCATAATACAAGCATATATGTTGTATATCAATATCATTCTAGAGAGGCTACTGGCTCGTAGACCTTGCGAAAAAGTGTGTCTGGTATTTCGTTTGAGTTGGTATTTCATTTTGTAGTTGAGCGACTCTGCCTAATCAGGATTGATGGAGTATTTATAAGAGCGGACTGATCTGTACAAATTCATATAGTATTACCGCAACACATGACAATTCCTATTCAAAAATTTGATTTTGATTCATTACGTAGATATTTATTCTATCGATCTTGTCATTAACTATACCCAGCGGCGAAATATTCATTACAAATCTGTGAGAGATGTCGAACGAGATAGAAGAAAAATGTTGAGCTTGGATATCTAATACGGATTTACATTCATAATTGGTCATTACAATCCTTCAGTCAGTATTACGACCTAGCTTCTTACACCACTGATGTTGTGTGTGTTCATTTTACCCATGAGTGTCGAGACCTACAGTTTAAAGTCGATGGCCAAACTTGAAAAAATAAGAAAAATGTAATATTTTCCCAGTTTGCCCCATCAAATCTCATAACATATAAGTTTGAACAAAATGTTTATGTATGCCGTTTGAAAGGCCCGTTTGAATGGCAAACATCTCCCCTTTCTAAAAAACTTTGGATTTTTAAAATACGTTCAAACATATTTGGGTAATCAATAATTTTGTGTGAAAAGATCAAAAAACCCACTTTTGTCACATAAAACAAGTTTGGAGGGTTCGAGATAAATAAAAAATTATTTTTGAGTTCTACTCAACTAACTGAATAACTTAGACTATGTAGTTACTCGGGTGTATTTTCACTGTCGCACCGTGTTATTTATTACTTTTTCATTCTTTTAAGCAGCATGGAAATGTCATAAAGTACAAATTTTTTATTTGCTGTGCTTTTTTCAGTTTCATTAATCAAAATTTTTTTTTTGTTTTTCAGCTGAGCAATAGATTGGTCGACTGAGTACGATGACGGCAGGTGTACTTAAATGGTCTTACAACAATACTCACTGTGGTAAACTGATTGAAAACCACTCTTTATTACATGTTAATCGACAATTCTATAATACTTGCACTTCTGCGGGTGAAAGTTGCACTTGAATCATAAACATTTTCGATTGGATATTCAGATCCCATTGCAAAATTCGAATCAAAATTCTTGTCTAAGTTCTTAGTTTCTTAAACAGGCTTGTTAAGTCTGGAATATGGCAAAGTCTAGTGGAAAGTACGAACTCTATTTTTGTTGAATTTAAATCTCTCAGTAGAAATTTTATGCGGTCAGAACTTGTCTGCAGATAGCGCTAACGGCCTCTTTATTGCAAGGATCCATATAAAGGTTGATAGTATTTTGCAGTAAAGTACCTCGGTTTGTTAATTCAGATATCTTAGTCATACTTCTGGTCCAAATTAAACATTCTACAATATAAACGAAAGATCTTTTAAACAGTTGCTACGCTACCTCCCGCATTAAAAGTCAATCTTAAGTGTTTTTTGGTGGAGTTTTAAAAAGTTGCACTTGTTTGCTGACATGATCATTAAGGATTATTGAATATTTTATTAATATGGCCATGCGTTAAAACTTCTAAAATATTCAAAGTGATGTTTCACAAGCAATTTGATGACGATAAAATATTTATGTTTTTTGTTTTGCTTTTTTGCACTTGCAAAAATTTAAAGTGTGCCACAAAATGATTTGGTAAATTAACGCTCGTATGTGTACGAAATATGAGAGAAAAATTTTACAGCTGTATGTATGATTATGAATGAAAAACGAAAAACTTAAGAAACAAACTTGCAATGAAAAAAAAACAAAGTATTTTTCAATTTGACTCCATACTTTGGTTTTTATTATACTTCAACACCTTGTTGTTGCAACGCTATATAGCCATGTTTAGTATACTGTATGTAATCAGGTAGATAATTATACGTTTATTAACTTCAACATTTGCAATATTTTATGCAAAAGACCCTACTCTACACATATTATTGTATGGTATGTGTATGTGTGTGTGTATGTGTAAAAGAGTATCTTGGGAAAATCTATGTTTATAATGTTTAATGTCATACATATGCATGTATGTATATGGCATAAATATTTTGCACTATGGGTCAAAAATGTAATAAAAAGGTATTGTATGCTTATTGGCAATAATTTTAAAAAATCAATTTCAATTTAATTATTTAAGTGTGCAATAATAATGCACTGCAATGTAAGAATGTTTACAGTAGTCACGGGGTCGATAGTGCATTGCCATGTTATTATTTTTTTTTATACAAATATGCAAATATTTATTTGTTTTCATATTTTTTTTTTGAAAAGTTTACGTTTTTCCACGGTGTTTGTAAATGTAAAATATTTCTAACCGTAAGTGTGTGTGTGTGTGTGTACTTGGCGGTAATATATGCTAGGGTAAGCCCTTAAGGTATTTGATGCCATCAGTGGAGAGATGTTCAAATTAAGTGGAGTAGAACATTTACATGGTGTTTGAGAAAACAAAGTACGTACGTAAATACATTGTAGAAAATTAAAATTAAATTATAAAACCGAAACAAATTTGTAAGAGATAATTATTAATTAGGCGGGCAATGGAAATAATAAAGCAAAATTAAATACAATTCAAGTGCTTTACTATTTATTAAAGGCAGACAGAAATATTTGTTAATGTGTGTTATTTACCACAAATGAATTGATTTCAATGAAAATTTCATAAATTAATTTGAAAATTTTGAAAGCTTGTCGCCAAACCTTTAACCCCTCAGGTCTCTGTGAGGTAATATTCATTAATTTTAAAGTTCCTTGTAGGCGGTTGTTTCTCCTTGGTTTGGTTTTTTTATTATTTTCCCATTTTCACCACAAACTCTTCTTGTCTTCTTCCTTTGGGGAAAAATCTTTCGTAATCGATTTCTTTCAAATTTCATTATTACCACAAATAATAGAGATTTTCGTCTTAAATGACTTTTAAAGTTGTCTATTACGAAAATAAAGCAACGCCTTTGATGTTTTTTCTTTATTTTTCTTCTTTTGTTGTGTTAAAGACAACTTAACATTTCACCTCCAAATCGAAATTTTTTTTTCGAAACACTATCACATAATCATTTGGCCAAAGAAGAAAATGTAAGTGTTTTTTTCTTTTTTTTTATTAGAGATTAAAACGTAACGGTGTATATAAAGTGTTTTAAATTGGCCTAAGCCACGTTTTGAGTACAAGTGATGCGATACAATCACAACCACTACTCGTACATTGACAACATCATTATGATCATATTGCAACAAATTTCTTTCGGTGATCAACATCCAACAGTCAGGTGGTGTCTTAGTTTGTGTGTGAGTGTTTTTGGTTTGTTTATGGTAAATAAATTAAAAATTAATTCAAGCACAAACAATACATATTATTGTGGTTTTATTTGATCTTTCTCTCTCTCTCCACCTGCTTGTCTGCCCTTTTTTTATTATAATGATTTTCTATGTATTGCGTGTGGCAATAAACTGCCGAAGCCACAAGTTAAACTCCTCTAAAATGAAGTGTATTTTGGTGTTAATTAGCCAAGCACCCTACAAATGTAAAAGCAATTTTGAATACATCTTTGTGTATCATATCTTTACTGAATGATTTAAATTTCGAAAATGAAAAATTAAAAACCCCAATATATCTTTCTTTATTAAGAGATTAAAATTCATGGAGCTTTTATTGACAAACACTTTTGGAATCTTGAGTTTTCTTCTTTTAAACTTACGACGACAAACAAAAGATTGAATACACAAATAGATTTAAACTATAAATGTATAACATTTAAGTTTATAATTTATATCATAAATCTTTTTATTGTCATTAGTAACGATAAAGCCATACTGAAATATACAGAAATAAATAAATAATTTGCTTGAAATCTATTTTAAATTTAAATTTTTTTTATTCGCCATAAAAACAGTAGAAATCTTGGCATTCACTTCAGTAAATTATTATGAAATATTAAATAGTCGTAATAAATGTTAATGGGTGCTCTGGTAGCCTAGTGGGTAGTGTGCTAAACTATTAGTGTAAGGGTGGTGGGTTCGATTCCCACACGAGACTCTGGCTTGTTAATATACAAGCGTACTTATCGTACAAATCTTTTTATTGAAATAAAAACCATAGGAAAACTAAACTAAAAATTAAACACTTCCACTACAACCGATCATTTTTCATATCACAATTACAATAACTAAGAGCTTAAGTCCCCTATCCCCATTACACCTACTAACATTCGTTAATTGAAATGTGGAAAATTTTAAACGATTTAACTGTAGCATCAAATAATTATTTTACATGTTAATCTTCCATACTGCTGAATAAAATCTCTTGTCATAATTTTATTATTGGATTTAAGTGCTGTTATATCATCTGCTTTTACATGCTACGCTGTACCACTTCGTCCTTAAAGGCATAACTACATAACTAAAGGCATAAATACAGCATTGATATACAGTGGACAGTAAAAGTCTTAGTAGGGCAATATACATATGTATTTTAGATATTTCATGAATTTTAGCCAAGAGTTTGTATAAAAATGTTTATTTTATTAGTTTACTTCTGTTTTAATATAAAACAAAATTTTTTTTAATGTTTTTCATAAAACAAGAGAAAAATAAGGAAAAGTTTCAGATGAATCCATAGGCACCCCCAAGGAGTAGCCTGAGTAAATTTAAAATTCAAAGTCCTAATATATGAAAATGTTATCCCTTGTATTTAGTAGAATATCCCTTAAGGTCAAGCACTCCATTTAACCCATTTGGAATTGAATGTACAAGTTTTGTTTAATGCTTTCTGGTGGCACCATGAGCAAGTTTTTCGATTGACTTTTGTTTGAGGTTTAGCGATTAAATAACCGTTCTTTCAAATGATCTCCTAAATACTCTCTTGAAGTCATTGTGCAAGAGCATTAAGCCTGTGGGGAATCTTTGTCAAAATATATAGCCATACTAAGACTTTTGCTGTCCATTGGATAAAAAGGTCTTACTTATGTCCTTAAGACAGGCTTATAATTGTGACGCCAAAGGTTTGCAACGTTTCGAGAGGCCATTAATCGATATTATATAAAATAATTCAAGTGTTTTAGTCATAAAGGCAGTGCGTGAATGCACAGGAACTTAATATTTAACAATAAACTGTTAGTAAACAAGATATAAGAAGAAGTTAGTTTTCCAGGAGTTAGTTTTAATTAGTATGTGGACCAAATTTATTAAAAATTTAACAATTTCTGTAATGGATGATGTTTGCATTGACTATAAGGATAGATTTGCACAATGAACTGCTCCCCTACGATCAAACTCTTAATGGAGATCTATAATATCATTAAATCTATAATGTGAAGGAAACCAAAGCACATTAGCCAAACATTCCTTATGAATTATATGGTAAAGATATATTTTTTTAAAATGATAGATTGTGAGGCTTTTATTGCCAATAGCAACGTTGCATGATTAGGAATACTATATTTAATGAAAACTTTAATTTCATATCAATTATTATGATTCATTTACGTGTCACCTACGTAAGAATTATTTTTTTAATCGGTGTTATATTAGGATTTAAATAAGTTTGAGAGGTAGTAGGTTTAGTCCTATTTATGCTAAGTGGGATATTAAACAGGCTTGTCTAGTCTTTTTCTTCTGTTTTCACAGCACAGAAAACTGACTGTTTTGTGCTGTCTATGGAACGCCCAGAATAATAACTTAATTTGGAGTGACTACAGGATTTTATTTATCGTGTAGAAACATAGCCATTGTAATTATGTTACTCGCAAATCTGTTACATTATCTGAAACGAGGAGCTCTGAAAAACTCTTATAAGGTCTTGTGTGTTAATTTTTATTGAGGTAAACTTTACAGCTCAAAAGCGTTGAAAAATTCTGCCTAAATGGTAAACTTTACGGTATTCGAATGAATAGATGCGTAAATATAGAAGAATTTTATGAGTCAATATTCGGTTTATTGAGGCCAATATTTTAAGTGTTCAGGCATAATAATATATGCAGTTCATTATTCTGCTGGTAACAAAACAGCTGGTTGTTTCAACAACATTGTTTTTATTTTGGCTTTTTTTGTTTTGTTTTTTGTTTGTTGTTGTTGACATTTGAGTTGTCAAATATCAATAGAAAGTGTTCGGTTAATTGTAATATGCTCACTGAACATACTTATGACAGTGCTGCATTTTAAGTTTTACTCAATATTATAACAATTTGCGTATTTATTGCGCAATAATAAATTGAAACTTTATATGAAATATTGAGCTCAATAATGGCGTTTATTGAGATTTGCACAATAAAGGTGCATATCTGAACACCGTATAACACCAGTGGTCACCTTCTTTAAGTAGTTTAGTGTGCGAAAGTACAGCTTAAAAAAATTCATCGTTGCCACATTATCACACTATTTCGCATCTTCGTATAATTTTTTCTTTGTTTTTTTTTTAATAAAACTGAACTCGAAAACATTTCGATTTCGATTTATCTGTTTGAATTGTACGATTTTAAAATGGAATAAAATTTATTACTTGAAACGTCAGTATTTGCCATTTTAATGGCCTAATAGATGGGCTCATTATCAACACAATGATGATAATGATCATGAGAACAATAATAATAATGATGATGAGGTGCGTTTCTCATACCCCATGAGCTTACGTTGAAAGGTTTTATTTCAACTTTTACGAAAAGAAAAAAGTATGAGTAAGTATGTATGTATTTGTTGTTGTATAAATTCGCTTTTATGTTGTTGTAAGTATTGTTTTTTTTTGGTGGATTTTAGTTGTGTTAAATTGAAGCGCCGCCTTTTCCAGTATTTTTAGGTTGTTTCAGTCGTTAATGATTAATGAAGTGTAAAGATTGGGCCTACCAGCAAATGTTGTTGTTTGTTTTCTTTTTATATAGATTCTGTAGTTGTTGTTGTTATAGTCATTTAGTTAATAATTTTTATTGTACATGTTTATAACAAATATTGTCTACAGTAAAAAAGTCAATTAAAGATTGTATTTACGCTAATGCGTATCTGGGCATGTGAAAATCCAAAATTTAAGGTAACAAGTGGTTTTGCTAATGACGTTTCATTTTCCCAATCTTATGTCGTCAATTACAGTAATCATTGCAAATAAGCAAACAGAATGCAGAATTACAATATTTTTTATCGAAAGTCGCCGTACTCTAGTAGGTAGTGTGTTGGCTTATTAGACGTAAGGCCACGGTTCAAACCCCAGGTCAGACATCAAAACCAAATATGAAAAAAAAAATATTTCTTCGGCGACTTTCTCTCAGCAGATTTCAGGCAAAGACTCTGAGAGTAAATAAAATTGCCATAAAAAAATTCTCAAAAACCTATCGTTCGGAGTCGACTTTAAACAGTAGGTCCCGCCATTCATGTATAAAATTAACACATACAACATCTCTGAAGGGTTGTAATGGCCAATTATGTATGTTATGTACATATGTACAATATTTTATCATCTCTTTTAATTGACGCAATGTCATGTAAATGAAAACTAATTAGCCTAGACACCACATATACTTATTTAAGGAGTGCGATGGAAAATGTAGGGCATACCCAATTCTCAATATCTTAATTAGGTCCTCCGAATTTTGACAGTTGATAACGGTCACGTCTGTCAAATTCATTGTTGTTTATAAAGTCTGTTTGTCAAATCACCATGGCATTCAATAATCGCCATCTCTTAATGAAAACCCCGATATATATATGTATTATGTTAGACAATTTTAATTTATTGTTATTTCTGTTGTTCAAAATTCGTAAATATTTACAATAAATCATACCATAAACAACTAGAAGAAGCAAAAAAAGCAAAAACGAAATACAATTTATCTTCTCACCCTCACCCTGCTGTTGAAATATTAATTTTTGCTGTTAAAAGCGAATGTACAAGTTCATCATCTTGTTCTATGAAGAAGATATTTTAATTGCTTGTTGTTGCCTCCTAATAAAATTATTTTCACAGTGTAGTTAATATTATTGTTGCAAGAGTAAGCCAAAAAAACACTTCCCTTATTTGTTCTTACTTATTCTATACGATTGTGATTTTTTCCTCCGCTTTAATGTTTGCATTTGGTTCCGTCTATTGATTTTAATGTCAGACTCGCAGACATTGATGGAACGTCAGTTTATTGTATTTCATAATGTGGAAAATAAACAATTTTTATTGACTCTTTTCAAGAAAAAATTTTATTGACTTAATGCCACATAATCAAAATGATTTTTTTCTATAAATTTGCATGTATTTCATACGGAAAAAATACTCGTATTTAGTTTTGGTAATAAAAAAATTTTGATTGACTTTAAAATCTTGTCTGATGGTTTTTGTTTTAAGAAGAGTTGTATTGAAAATGAATATTAAAATTTTATATTTGGCCACTTGTAATATTATTGTAAAAATTGTAATTAAAGTTATAGACTTAGCCTGTTTTATATAAAATTTTATATTATATTGTGCGTTTAATTTAATAATCATGTGGTTATCAATTACCACCATATTACTTTTTGAAATTGCTGTGTCACATCATTTTCTCAATCATTGTCTTGGCAATTTTAGATATTTTTTGCAATAGGGAGAAATAGAATTTTGTAAAGGAATTTAATTATTTATTAAAATACAATAAAAAAATATTTAAATTTGAAACTCTCTTGTTAATATATTTAGGGCCATTATTACAACTTGCCGTTAACTAAAGGTGGGATTTTAACGGACAGATAAATTGGTTTTCATTATTATAAGTGGTCAATATGGTAGAAGTGAGCGTTAAGCTAAAGGGAGGACCATCCTACCTCTAACTTTTAAAGTTAATTTTATGCTTGAACTTGCCATATTAAATATTATTTTCAATATGGCAACTTCAAATATAAACCAAAAATTTACAACAAAAAAAAAAAAAAAAAAAACGAAGGCCGTCGTTGCCACTGCATTTAAAAAACTTGTTGTATTGAGCAGTGTTATCGACTGCTCAGATATTTTGATAAATTGAAATGTTATAAAACATTTCTCCGTTGACTTTCTCTCAGCAGTTTTCAGGCTAAAACACTAAGAGTAAATACAATTGCCAAGAATGAACAAAATTAACAAACACAAAGCATAGTTGGTAAGAGTAGCCAAAACTTTAGCATTTTCTGCATAAAATTTTCTCTTTTAAACTTATACCCACAAAAACTTTTATGAAAAAAGATCTAGTAATTCTTGTTAGCAGTGTAGTACTAGTTGTACACTTAGCCTCCCACAGCAGTAATGAATACAAGCAAAATTTTTATGTACTATTTCGATGCAAGATCATAAGTAAGTCGTGAGATAAATATGTACAAATGAAACAAATGAGACTTCTATGCTGTAGTCTTGGCTTACTGAACGGCGAATGTAACAGTTTAGCTTGTTCATGGATTTAAGCATAACATTGGAAGAAATATCATCTCCGTTGGTAGGGTATAATCAATATTTGAAGTGATGATTTAACTACAAATTGGACAATAAATAATGTCAGGCAAATATGTCTATGATTCACCGTTTTGTAGAAGAGACTAGAGAGTACAAAAAGATGCTACAGCTTTACAATTTAAAAGACCCAATAAATTTTATTGGTAACGTTGTTAGATTTCTAATAGCCAATGGATAAAATACAAAATGAATTACATTTGCTTACTAATCAAAGAATGAAAGTACTTTAAAACACCCCTACCTGACGTGAAGTAGGGTATCAAAAGCACATGAAAAAAATTTTCATATTTTAGTTTAATTTAGCCATAATTGGAGTGTAAATTATTTTCACACAGTTATTTAAATTTAAATAAATTTAAAATATAACAAAAAAAAAACAAGAAAAAATAATAACAACAGCATAAAAATTGAATGTAAATAAACAAGTTAAAATTTGTAAGTTTGTTGCTTAAGTCTTTTGTTTGTTTGCTTATTTATCTTTGCCAGTGATGATCCCTTTAGCAATGTTAAAAACTCCAGACAAACAAAAACAAAAACGATTACAAATGTCTGTTACTGTTACTGTTTTAATGGCTGACATAATATGTAAGCGTAGCATCATGGAACTCATTTACAAATTGAGGCAAGGATTTTAAAATAAAAGAGCACATGAAAAACCATTCCTGTGCTTACAAAAAAAAAAAAAAAAACAAGAAATTTATGTTGAAATAAAACATTAACAACTTATGTTTTAAAATTTAGAATTGTTTACACTGAAAAGAAATAAAATCAAAATAATAATCATTATTGTTTAAACCATAATTTATTTATTTTAAAGCATGTTATTACCTGAAATGTTTATGGTCTTAAGGGTTTTTTGTTTTTATTATGATGCCGTTTTATGTTAATTTAATTAATATGAAAGAAACTTATTAAACAATAACATAATGCCACTTGAATTATAATAAAAATTATTCATTTGTATAAATTTCACAAATAAGAGACAGAGATAAACTTGTTTAGTTATTAACATAAAAAAAATATCATAAACATATCATACGGATGAACATATGTACATACATATAACGAAAGAATTTCAAATGTTGTTTTTTTTATTAAAATCGGGAATGATATCATTGCCTAATTCCTAGGACTTTTGTCACAGTGTTAGCGTTTAAATTCTAAAGAAATGTTTTCTTCTTTAGATTCATAAGCCCTGGAATTTATGCAAAATAAATTTATTATACGCCGCAAAAATGCCCTCTTGGCTATATATTTAGCGTATGATGTCATTTCATTTTGCCAATCCCACAAAAACACCACTCAGGACTAATTTCTTCTTTTTCCTTTTCTTTTTGTTTTATGAATCTTAAACATTAGATTCCAATCTTTATTTTTACCTTTTCTACCGTCTTTCAAAAATTTCTTTGATTTCAATTTTCAATCGAAAATATGCGTTGATTTAATAAAACTGTCTGAAACCTTTTTATTGAATATATTTTTTTCTGTTTCAAATAAACTATTTTTTTTTATTTAAATTAAAGTGGCCTTTTTGAAATAAATTATAATTTATTATGGTATTATTGGCTATTTCTGCAGTGTCTTTTGTTTTTGACAGTGAGGTTAGGCCACGAGTTTCAACATGTTGCCTGCATTATTGCAGACAGAAACTAGAAATCTTTTAAAACCAGTCGTATCTTTAAAATTTTGTTTGTTGACAAATCGTTTGCTTGTATTTATGAATTTATTTATAAATTAATTTTTAAATACGCACAATAAATTGTAAATATTCGAATTACAAAATTGTACAATTTGAAAAGACATCTGAATTGACATTGCAATTAAATGTACATACATACATATCTGCATGCATATTGATTGTATTGAATAAGTTATTTATTTCCATTAAACAAAAAAGAATATCTCAGCAGAAATTAGAGAGAAGCTTAAAAATATATGGTATACGAGTATATGTTGGTATACACCACTCATTACAAAAAATCGTCTGCTAAAAGAAGCATGTCTTGCAGAGCCGGAATGTATTGTATTCACTGGATTGTTTATTTATTGAATTTCATCTGCACTTAGTCAAGAGACCCAGTATATGCAACAACAAAAACTTATGTTAGCTATAAATTAAATTACTGCTGCAGGAGCTGTGATACGCTAGAATAGGAATAACGCTTGAACTTGAGCTTGTTTATACGCATACATACATAATTAATTGGTCTTTACAACCCTTCAGTCAGGATTATGGACCTAGTTTCTCACACCACTTAAGTTGTGTGTGTTAATTTTATACATAAATGGCGGGACCTACTGTTTAAACTTAACTCCGAATGACAGTTTTTTGAGAAACTTTTCATGGCAATTTTATTTACTACTCTAGTTTTTGCCAGAAATCTGCTGAGAGGGTGTCGAAGAAGAAATATTTTTTTCATATTTTCATTGCCAACTATTCTAGAGGCTATTCAACAACCACTCGGCGTTCTCTATGGTCGCTTACCTTCAGGTTCTAAAGCCAGTAGGTGATGACAGATCTAAGCACCCAAATTTTCCCGCCCCACTTGGAAGTATAAAGTGTTATGGTCGTCTTCTTAACCTTCTGTGTTTTGTTATCCCAAAAGAGAGTTTAAGGTCAAATATAACCTCCGGATTCTTTACCCTCGTGCAGCGTCAGCAAGCATCAATTCCGTTTAAAGAGGATTAACCTGATTTGATTTTGTTACAACCTTTAAAGGCTGATTGCACTATAACGAAGAGCGTGCGGATCAAACCCTGTTACTACAATCGCCAGATCATTTGCGCAATCAAAGACCTTAAATCCATATCGTTATAGTTTCTTTAACAGGTACAGCTCCACAATACATATACCAGAGGCGAGTTTCTACCACTTTTCTTTATTACATAGCAAACTGTACAACGTAAGATGTACCGAGAACCCCAGACTGGACATTTTTACGTTTCACACAAACAGGTTTAGTACGTAAAGAGGACATTTTAATGTCAATAATTTTATTTACCTAATTGCCCATTGCAATCTTTTAGTTAGAATTGCGACCTAGCTGCAGACATCATCCATGTTGTGCATGTTAATTTTATCTATGAGTCGTGAGACTTATTGTTTGACGTAGACTTCGAGGGAAAGATTTGAGAAACTTTCCATTGACAATTTTATTTTAATCTTCGAGACTTTTCCAGAAGATTACTGAGAGATAGGAAATCACTGACAAAAATGTTACTTTTTTTCATATTTTGTTTTGTTAGCGATGTCAGAGCTGAGGTTTGAACATACTGGCTTTTGTCTAGTATGTGAACATAATTTTTATTTTCTAATGCAAGAACTTTTTTCATAGTTCTGTATGCAAAAGAACTGATGTGCAGAATTCATCTTAGGATATACATAGAACATTTAACGGGATTATAAGTTATATTAGTCAGCTGATTATGAAAGCGTATGAACATCATTACAAACTTTTATTCCCCATTTGACGTTAGTCAAAGAAAAAATTCATAATTTTTATACGAACTAATATTATGGAATGAAATTGATTAACTATCATAGAATTTATATGTGTGCTAGTATTTTGGATCTTCAAAATACTACTTACAATTAATTTTAATGTAATAACTAAAAAAAAAAAATTCGAGTTTCGTACAAGAAGCTACAAAAAAAGAACTATAATTGCTTGTCATTTTATGTAAAGTATGCAATAATCCGTGTTGTTTGGACAAATCAGTCACTTGTTATCCATAGGGTTTCAACGATTAATCATTCAATCTTTTGAGCCAATAAATAATCTTTTCAAAACATAAAGCCTTCTAGACAACTTCATGATTAAGACGCTTATTACAAGAAAAAAAACCAAGAATATGCAAAAAGCGAAATAAAAATTAAATTTTTTTTTTACAACTCATTTAATCAATTAATCATTTCAATTTAACCTTTAGTTGTTGTACAAAACGATACTTTTTATAGTTTTACAACAGAATAAAAGAAAAATAAAATACACATACACACACACACATACACAAAAAAAACATTTTAAATGAAATTTAAACTATAAAAGCATTAAAAGAAACCCCATATGAAATAAAAGCTATACACACACACACACATACAATGTACATACATATATTGTTTACTTTTATTAAAAAAATTTTTTGTTTTGTAGTTTTTTTTTGTTATAGAAATTTTGGACATGACATTTATGAAATAAATAACAAAACAAAAACCATGGAAATTAATAGTTGAGATGCGATAACCAATAAGGGGGGAAAAATAAAACAAACAAAAACAAAAAAAAAGTAAAAAGAATCATGAAAATATGCTTTTCAAATTCATAGACAAAGTGACTCGCACACATTTCGAGTGGCGGAATGAATTTTAAGAAGATGTGAAAGGTCAAATATGGAAAGAGTATAAACGCATTACTAAACACACACTCTTTGTACTTGAACAAACACCCCAACACTACATAATATTACTGAATATTTTTTATTTTAAGTGACCATAACCAAACAAAATTGAAAAAAAAAAAATTTAAAAAAAAAATTAAAAAAAAAATTTAAAAAAAAAATTGGCAAAAAATAAATAACAAATGTTAACAGCGAGAAACATTAACACGATTGCACTTCTCCGGTTTTTATTGCTGTTTTAAATTTTTTCATAACTTTTTTTTTGTTTGTCTTATTCTTATAAACGCAATTCAAATTGTTTAAAATATTAAGGAGAAGAAGCAGAAAAAAGTTATAACAACTGGTAATCACGCATTTTTATACACAAGGCTATTATATACATACATACATATGTATGTACTTAAGTGTGTATGTATGTATGTATCAATGATTTTTTGCATATTTTTTTGTTTTGTTTTGTTTTGTTTTGCAAAAATAACGGATGAATTGCTTGTTATCAACACGATGATATTTAAGCCCCTAGACCAGATGTATGGGAATGTACGAGAGGCTCTTTTAAGGCAAAAAAAACGTGTATAAAATTGCTTTCATATCTGTTCTCATAATTAATTATTCGGTGAATTAATGAAGCGCAATGAATCTGGTCTGTTTCATTAGGAAATCATTTAATTAAATTTTCAGGCAATTAAAAAGCATGCCAAGTTTTATTAAGAATTTAAAAAAATACATAGAAATTGTACAATTACATTCAATTTGAAATCCTTAATTTTTTCTGTAGGCAAAAGTATATTTTTGAATGAGACTTTGATGCAAACATTTTCTGGTTGATCGAAAAAATTCCCGCCACATATTTAAAATTCAATTATAATTGCCTTATTGGAATCCCAAGTGTAGGTAATAATGTGTAATCACTTGCTCAGCTCAAAAAACTTGATAATGGAACTGAAAAAATTATAAGAGAAAAGTAAGAAGAATTATTAATAAATCATAAATAATAAATAAAATAAAATCTTTTCCAAACCCACACATGTATTCCTATTTTGCCTTTGATGCAAAGTTGATATGCACAGAAACATTTGGCAGATTTGTTTGTTTGATTTCTATTTTCTGACTACAAACACAGTCGAAACTTACACACAAAAATCTATAATTATCACTTGAATTTTATCAACCTGATTGAGATTTGTGCAAGCGGCCTAACCAACGACATTACAATACATTTTTCTTTTCATATAACATTCACCAAATATCGAAACAATCATTAAATAATTAACACATTAAACTGATTATGGAGTTAGGATCTTGAGGTCGTATTATTCGTCTTAATTGGTCATTGCAATCCTTTAATCAGGATTACGATCTAGCTCCCATGTTCCCATGTCATGACCTAAAGTTTAACGTCGACGTCAAATTTGAGAACCTTTTCATGATAATTTTATTTGCTGACAGAATTTTTGCCAGAAGACTGCTGAAAGGAAGTCTCCAAAATAATTATATTATTTCGTTTTGTTCGAGATGGCTGATATGGATTTTGAACTACAGGCTCTCGCGTAAAAAGCTTTCACACTACCTACTAGACTACGGCGATTTATTTTGAAACATTGTTTCACAATCAGTCGTAATTTGGACCACGTCTTTAGGCATGACAATTGGAGAGAGATGAGGGTATTATTTGCAAATGAGTTAGCATCGAATCAAGCTGAGTTTAACTTCAAAACAAATATTTCATAACACAGAATCCACTATACGTGTCTTAAATTCCGCATTTTACATATGGATCTGATACAGCCGGAAGCAAATTACAATCTAATTTTGTCATCCGTATAGACAAGAGCAAGCTTTATTGCTCTGCTAGCGCATCACATTACCTTTAATAACAATTTGGTGTAAAACGAAAACATCGAGCGTTAATTTTATCTATAAGTGGCGTGACCTACAGTTTAATTTTCGAAAAACTGTTCATGGCAATTTGATGTACCCTAAGCGCCAGAAGACTGCTGAGAGGAAGTCGCCGAAGAAAAAAATTCATTTTTTATTTTGTTTGAGATGTTTGAGCGAGGAGTTGAACTAAGAGCTGTCGTCTAATAAGTCAAAACACTACTTACTAGACTACAGCGACTTTTTATGTTTTTATCTTTCAGAAGACATGTGTTACCTATAGAATCCGGCATCTCATTTGTCAAATAATTGTTTGTTTTTTTTTTTTTGGAATCATTTTATTTAAGCCAATTTTATTTAAATTTAACATCTAACTCTTATTAATAACAACACTCTATTAATTTTTTAATATGATTTTTCCTTTCCAAACGCAAGCTTTAGTGTATTAACAGAACATAATTCGTCTTGGTTTTTCTAACACACCTAACTGACCTTTCACTGTATGTATAATTTGTTTATTTTCTAGCAACTTCGAGAATCTTACTGTCTATTTGTTATCCTTTATTATTCTATAGGGTATTAATATATAATTCGTCCTGGTTTTTTACTGCTACTTTTTAACTGATAACGTTACCTTTCGCTGTAATTATGTATAATTCGTTTATTTTTTAACAACTTCGAGAATCATACTGTTGATTTGTTATTGTTTTTCCTTATTTTTCTATATTTTGTGGTGTATGAATGCAGTTTTTTTTACTATCGTTTGATCATTTTTATTCCTATTATCTTAATTTATTTGTTTTTTTTTTGTTAACCTTTATTGTAGTACTGTTTTTTATTATTTTATCGTATTTTGTTGTTCTTAATTTGTTTTCTTTTATTTTTCTAGAACGAACATTTTAATGGTTATTCTGTCTTCGCAGCAATACTTTGCGTTTAAATTTATTAAGGGCATGCAAATTGCAGTCTTAAATAGAAATATGGCTGTTTTAAGTAATATTTATAGAATTGTCTGTAACCACTATTTAGTAAAAGATATTAAGACAAAAAATCTAATCAGTACTATGCGATGCAGGTTTTATAGGTTTTGCAGATTTTGTTATATGGGTGGCTTGTTAATGTGACTCTCCTATAGATGGATGCAGTGCATCCTCTACCCACATTTGTTGAGTGTTAGATATGATTTCTAAAAATTTCGAAAGTATTTAACAATACATACATAATCGGTTAGTACAACTTATGTTGTGTGTGTTAATTTTATACATAAGTGGCGGAACCTACAGTTTTAAGGTCGACTCCGAACGACAGTGTTTGAGAAGCTTTTCATGGCAATTTTATTTACAGTCAGAGTGTTTGCCAGAAATCTGCTGAGACTGAGATCACCGAAGAAATATTTTTTCATATTTTCGTTTTATTGCAGATGTTCGACCTGGGGTTTGAACCCTGAACTCACGTAAGCCAGCACATTACATACTAGACTACGGCGGTTCAATTTCACGATATGCGATCATCCTTTCAAATGTTAAAAGTATTCTGAAGAAATTTGTTTTGTTTACATTCTTCTTATGATGCGTTACCCGTAAACTATTTATCTTGAATTTCTTTGTGAAGTCTAAGGTTAAGTGCCTCTTTTAAGGGTCGTATTTTTTTTCTTCTTCAAACCATATTTATCTTGCTAAAAGAATTAATTTTACTGTACACATTTCTTCAATTTATATTATCAAATATAAAATAAAATAAATATCAAATATTATGTAACAAAATAAATATCAGTTAAATGATTTTGGTCTTAACATTTCAAAGGAATGATTTTCATTCAAATCTCTGTGGTAGATACTGTGATAAAACCTAGTTTTTTTTTCTTATCTATTACTTTTTATTTCAAATTACTTCACCAATTATTACATTAAATAGAATTATTACAATAAGAATTTGTTTCAAATTATAAATTTAATATTCATGGATATTACAAAATCTGATTAAAATCTTGAAAGCCAAATGGATCGCTAAAGATTTACATTCGAAATCTTTTGGAAAAGCTCTTCATATTTTTATTTTTTTTTGAAGTTGTTGTTGTATTATTATTGTACTTCTTAGAGGTTAGTGGTAGTGGATCGTTAAAAGATATTTAATAGCAGTCAGTGGTACTCACTTTTCAAAAGCCGCATTTTTGCCAACAACAGAATTTATTTTTCTGTTAACGATTTTGATCTATTGGCGCTTATGTTTAAGATGATTTCTTAAAAAATTTTCTGATGATGTTGCTGCTACAATTGCTGAAGTTGGAGCTGTTGAATGATGATTTGATGGTAAAGGTTTATCTGTATTTAATGTTTTTGTTTTATTTTATTTTATTTTATTTTTTTTCTAATGGTATGGATGTTATAAATTTATTTTTCTTTTATCTTTTGATTTTTGCTTTTAAGTATTGTATAAAAAAGCAATTCGTGATTTTTTAAGTCTAACGTAAAAACAAAAAAAAAAAACAAACAAAAAAAATAAATAAAAAATTGTAGTGACTTTGCTTTGATGTTGACTTCTATATCTTCTTGTACTTTTGCTTTAAATTATAATTTTTCTAGAGGTTCAACGAGTGAACGTTTTGTAATTTTCTGTTATTCTTTTTGAAATATTTTCCTGCAGTTGTTTTTTTATTTTTTGAATTTCTTAATTGAGAAACAATAAAAAAACCAAAGTAAATAAAACAAACAATAAAAATTGTTTCACTTAATTTTTTTGTTTGTCGCTGCTACCCTCGTTAATATTTATAATATTTATTTGTTTATTTTGAATACAATAAATGCATAAGGAATAAAAATATATTTTTTCCTTCAAGTTTTGTAATCAAAAATATTAATTTTTAAACTTAAAAAAGGGCTTCAAAAACGGCACACATTTCCAATGCTCTTCCTGTTTTATAACACCACTGTTTTGTCATTATGCGTACTAATGACCATTTTCCGTCTCTGATGAATGCCAAGTGCTTTAGTTTTGATAGCACAAAAAAGATGCTGCTAATTACTTATGTATGTATGTACTAATGGTGCTTTCTGACACTTGCTGTAAAGCAAGTTTTTACCACTGAAATAAACGTTTCATCATTTTTGTTTGGTTATGTGGTTATTATGCTACAATTAAAGTTTTATGTGTACCAATAAAATTATACAGAATTAATTAAAGTTTTTCACTTTACTCAAAAGCAAACTACAGTATCAGTGTTGCAAAACTGAAATTTTGAAATGGTACTGAACTATAACTGAAAGAGTACCTTTTTGCATCACATGGTACTTTTGTAAAAAAATACATACATACATACGTTTTGGTCATTATAACCCTTCAATCAGGATTATGACCTAACTTCTCGCACCACTCATGTTGTGTGTGTTAATTTTATACATGAGTGGCGGGAGCTACAGTTTACAGTCAACTCCGAACGACAGATTTTTAAGAAACTTCACCATGGCAATTTTGTTTACTCTCAGAGTTTTTGCCAGAAGGAAGTCGCCGAAGAAATATTTTAACATTTCATATTTCGTTTGATGGAGATGTCTAGTAAGCCCGCAATCTACCTACTAGATTATTTATTTATTTATATTTAATACACATACGGCATGGAACAGAAAAACTAACGACTTATTCCAGTTTAGTTAAACGTCGATGTAATGTAATATAACATACATTCCTTTTTAGCATAGGAAAAGCAATACAAATGTTTGCCGAAATTACATTACGGTTCGGCAAGCGTTTTCATTGCTTTTCGTGTTCTAAAAACAAATGTACGTTCCGTGGACGTTCGGCTAATCGGGGCTAAAGGCTAATTCTTCCTTTAGCATTACATTGAACATGTTGCATTAATATTTGAAAAGCTCAAGTTATAAAATATGCAATAATAAAAAAAGTAAGTTTGAAATGAAAAAGTACTGAAAAAAGTACTGAGTTTTTCAACACTGGACAGCATGCAACAGTAAATTAATTAAATTCAGCTTCTACGATGTTTCTCCTGATCAATAATAGTCGTACATATCTAAATGAGATAGTGGGCCCTTCTATTTTGACATTTGCGTAGCAAGCAGGCATTGAAGATAATTCATTCGTCCATGAACTGGTAAAGGTAGCCTTCGCCAGATACACAGTTTTCAACAGCCAAAATTGATTTTTATGAACTTCGAAAAAAATTAAACGTTATTGTTAAACTACTTAGTACCACATGTGATCAACAGCTAGTTTATATCTTGCATTAACTGCATTAAACTTACTCTTCGTGCCTAACGAGATCTAATGAATTGTGAATAACTGTTCTTTACAGGATTCTGTAAAGTAGTAATCTTAGATAGAAATAGTTCCTTGGGCCAAATTTGACTTAACTTTTTTTTGCTCAAATCTACATACATACATACATTATTGGCCATTACAATTATACCTATAATCAGGATGACGGCCTAGTTTCTCACACTTGTATGGTGTATGTCATTTTTATCAATGAGTGGCGGAACATATAGATTTGAAAAACTTTTAATGGAAAGAAACATTTACTTGTCTTTTTTGCGTTTCTTTCTACTAAGCCAGCATACTTCCCACTAGTTTACGGTAAATGCTCTGTTCAGGTTTACTTGTATCTGCTTATGGCAGCAACTTACATATATGTATGACAGTTTAGGTCACATGGTAATCCGAATTTAAAGGATTTTGTTGCGTTAAATGCCTTTTAATTCGGTTGCATTCGGTTGACTATTAAGATTAAATAAAGTTTTACAAATGCCTGCTTAAATGTTGTAATTATACATGCAGGAACTTTCTTAATACAGGTATTTAGGTATTCGAATATTTAAGACATAAACCTGACTTTTTGTTACGTTTGAAGCTAACAATAAATGACGTTTTTTTAGGATTCGTTTCGAAAATTTAATCTATGCTAACGCAGAGTATAAATACAAACTATTAAATTAATTAATCTTCATTATAAAGAAATTTTCTATTCAGAGGGTACTTGTCTATGGATCGGGAGTTATTCGCAATACTTTAGTGCACTTTTATGATAATAACAATGATGGTAATGCTCAGTTGTTTGAATTTATTAAAACATCTTGAAGGATTTTTAAATTGATGTGCAATTGCTTGGGTCTATAATAGAATAATTTAAATTAGCATGGAATGAACATTAGAACATACATGCATAATTGGGCATTACAACCCTTCAGTCAGGATTATGGCCTGGCTTCTCAAACCACTTATGTTGTGTGTGTTAATTTCATACATGAGTGACGGGACCTACAGTTTTAAAGTCGACTCCGAACGACAGAGTTTTGAGATACTTTTCATGGCAATTTTATTTACTCTCAGAGTTTTTTCCAGAAATCTTCTGAGAGGAAGTCGCCAAAGAAATGTTTTTTAATATTTTCGTTTTGATGTGTGACCTGGGGTTTGAACCGTAGCCTTGCATCTAAATAAGCCAACACACTACCTACTAGACTACGGCGACTCTGAACATACCCAGTTGGAATTTTTAATCATTTGTTATAACAAAAAAAGTGGCACAAGGAACTTAAACAGTTTTTTGTTCCACAATGTTTTTTTTTAATTAAATAATAAAATTTTTTCTATTTGTATTAAATATGGAACATAAAAAAATCAAGTATATTGCATACTGACAGTCAATATTATTAAATATTGTGGTAGTCACTACTTTAAAGGTACACAGGGTGGTGTACACTCATTAAAACTCGCTACTATAAATTTTTTCAAGAATTTTAAGAATATTTTTTTATACAACATGGCATCCGAAGATATTTGAATTTATCGGTTGTAAAATAACTTCTTCAGCCTATTTTTTATAATTTATTTTGGTTTTTTATATTAGTTTTGGTTGCTTCTACAAAAAAGTGGAATTAATAATATTTTATTAAGGTCAGTAAATATGTTTATAAGTTTTGTAGAATCAAGTTACTTGTTAATATAAAAGTTTGAAATAAATTTGTCTATTTTGTCTTACGGATTCATTGTTCCTGTAAACCACTGTGCAATAAAAATTTTCATTTAAAACACAATATTTATTAAACATAATTTTTTTTTAATATTCTCGTTTATCATAAATAATAATTATTTTCCTTTGATTTAATTTTTCAAAAAAAAATAATATTCTTTTTTATTATTTTTTTTATTATAAATTTTAAACTTTTTGGAAAAGATGTCACATGTGCTGCCCTTTTTAATGCATTTTAAATAAGAATCACTTAAATTTTATTATTTATTTTTAATTTTACAATTGTTTTGTTCATTTTATTTATTATAAACTTTCAATTAAATTTTTTTTATTCTAAAATCTTTTAATTTTCAAAATGTTTTCAATTCTTGTGTTCTATTGCATTTGCATTTGCATGTTTTCTATTTGACGACACATTTTTTGAATTTTTGCTTGTTTAATTTTTATAAAATTTTAATATTTTTTTTTATTTTATTTATTAATTTTAAATTCATTACTTTATGGTGGGGGTAGGCGATGTTTTTTGGGGATTTGCTTGTGTTGTTTTTAACGTTTTTTTTTTCGATCTGAAAGACGTCCGTACACGTTCGTTATTCGCGTTTGAATGTATCATTTGGCAAAAACATCATCCAACTTTAGGTGATTTTTCAAACCTGGTTTTGAGCAAAGAAATTTATTTTTGTTGTTGTTGTTGTTGTTGTTGTTGTGATTATTTTTCTTTTATTTTTATTGTTTTTGCTTATAATGTGATGGGCTGCTGTTATTGTTAGTGTCGTTCCGAAGAAGCAACAATAACAACAACAACAACAACAATGAATATAAAAAGATGAAAATAGAAACAGCAGAAGAAGAAGAAGAAGATGAAGAAGTAACATAAAAACAACAACAACATCAACAGTGGCAAAAACAAAACAAAACAATAGACAAAATCGTAAAACACATTAGTTGTTGGTTTTTTTCTTTGTATAGACACAGTTGTTGTTGTTGTTGTAATAGTTGTAGCCGTATAGTGTATTTTATTATTATTTTTTTAAGGTGTTGTTCATGGTATGAAGATGGTAAAATCATCATCATAACCATTACAATAATAATTAAACAGATAATAATGTTCATAATCATTATTATTCTTGTTATTATTATTATTGTAATCATTGTTATAGTAATTATGATACATTTCTTAAAATGATCATAGGTTTTTACCACTCCATTCCCCAAAATGATCATTAGCATTTGTAATAATGATCATTATTATAATGCTGTTGTTATTATTCTTGCATACGGCCTGTATATGACGACTTCATTAGATAGAAGCAAGCTGCGCAAGGAAGGAAATAAAAACCCAAACCAAATAAAACAAAATAAAAACAACAACAAAAATTTAAATTTCAAATACAACAACAACTAATGGTCAATCAGCTAAATAGGCTCTCTTAAAGTGTGGCATCTTCAATTGTCTCAATCCATATAAGAGTTTCGAGTTTTATTAACAAAGAGTTTGAAGTGTACGAGTATTTAAGAGCTTCTATTTGCATATCTGAAGAGAATTTATGTTAAAAAGATGGTCTGTTATTATCAGAGCATGTTAAATATTTGTTTTTTTTTAACATAATGTTCCTTTCAAAATCTATTTAGAACTCATAGCTATGTTATGGTTAATGATACATACATACATACATAGAATAATAATTTTAAAATAATAATACGAATCAAATCACAACAGCATTGTGTCTGTGACTCTGTTCTTCAACTGAAAAAAATATTTACTGTTCCATTGAGAGAAATTAAAATTTTGTATTTGCCTGGAGTCTAAAAAATTCAGCAGAAATTCTATGACGAATTTAACGTAAGCATGTGGCTTTCTATACCACATTGCAATACCGTAGTCTAGTAGCTAGTGTAGGTAGTCTTATTAGGCGAAAGCCCGTGGTTCAATCCCTGGCTAAGACATATCGAACAAAACGAAATTTTAAAAACAATATTGCTTTTGGCCAAGGCGAATTCATATAAGGTGGCTGTTGAGTATCGTCGTTGTCAAAAAAATGTGTGTTTTTTGTGTATTTTGTTTCGATATTCAATTTCGTATTTATATTAGTCATAAACCCTCATATGTACCGCATGTATCCTTAACGATACGCACTCTAGAAATTCTTCAGAATTGCTATATTAAAGCCAAATTTTTAAAAAAATTTGCAAGATGATTAACAATATTTAAGCCTTTAACATTAAATACATACATATATCTTTTAAACTACAACCTAGATTTACTATATTTATAGTTATTTGATAAATTGATAAATTACCAAAAAAAAAATAATTCGGTCTCTCCAACTAAGTGCCTAAATTATGACAAATAATAAATAACGCTTGCAGCTGATATTTTTCTCGATGGCTATATAAAAACATGTTCTTTATGTAAAGTGGAAATGTTATTGACTGCATAAAATAATTTTTTTTAATTTATAGGTGCTGCACTATTGTGTAATTTCGCATGACATAAAAATCATAAGAATTTTCAATATATAAAATTTATTTAGTTTTTTTTTTAATTGCTTTAATTAATTTCCTATGGAGGTTTGAGGGTTAATTTTTTTGACAAGATGATTACTCTTTAACAAAAACAAAATGTATGTTGTTTCTGCATTGTTGTATTTATTATAGAGATAAGGTCTCCTTAAATAATGAATTCGCCTTGCTTTCGGCGTCTTCTAGCAAAACTCTGAGAGTAAAATAAAATTGACATGAAGATTCTTATACCCCACTTTCGGAGTCCCCATTGTCGATTGTTTTTAAAATCGATTATTTTGAAAGAAAAAGATAAACTTTTTATCGCTGTAGCTTATTTCTATTGAAATGGGTGTGTAAACAAGCAGAATTGGACTGACTATTCGGCATATGTGGTACAAACGTTACATTGTTCTCGGATTATGTTGCTTTCCGACCGTTACTTACTTACTTATTCACTTAGTTAATCATTACAAACATTTTTCTTTAAAAAGGGAAATTGGAAATGAGTTTATCGTCTATGTGTTACGAATTTATTTTTTGGCCGAAAATTTTCAAAAGTTCATTAATTTTAATTATTTATTCAATAATCTTATATCCTCTCGATGTAACTTATCGATATATCGAATCAATTTGGTATTCGATAACACATCAATGCACATCGTAGTTAAAAACTTAACACAACTCATACAAACACATAATCAAAAAACACATAAGTGTAGAAAAAAGTTTTGTAGTACTTTCTTGAAAACAATTCAGGTGAAGTTAGGAGGAGTTTGGAATATACAAGCGGTGTGAAATATTCACATCCCATGTGGGGAAATCGGAACTTGCTTCCAAACGAAAGTTTAAGTCATTGAAATATGTGCTCAATAAACTTGAACAGAAGTACGGGGGGCGGGACATAGGGGCATACTATGTGACAGTTAGGCCACCATAAGAGAACTCAGTTCCCATAAGTTTGATTCGAGATTTAAATAGAAAGGCAGAGCTGGATTCAAGGTCATACGGCTTTTAGCGAGAATAAGCTGGCAGATCAGATTGTGTGAATGTAGACGATAAATCCAGAAGCTTTCTGTGGATTAGTAAGAAGAGTTTGGAAGGGTGTATTTGGCGAAAGAAAAGATAACAAGAAGTTCTTCTCACGTCAAAATTTAAACTTTTGTTGGGTAATTACAATGAAAAGTGATTTCACTTATGCATCAGACTATCAAGGAGTAGACTGAGGATTGTAGCCGGACATATGAATTTATGAATATCCATGATGAATCACCAAAAATCATACTTGGAACCTGTGAAACGTTAATGTACATCTCAGAAGGAAACTCAAGCAATAAACAAGGAGTTATTCAAACAGAATCGTGAATTTTGACAATGTAACAAGATTGCGGGTGACATCCAACTTACACATCCAATATACGGTTAAGGGCAATATAATAAATCGTTTGGTCTCTGAAAACGTCATTGGATTTGGTGATAAATCTATCAGTAATGTATACGTATTTGAATCTTGCTTGCAATTATAACCTGTTTAACCCATATCATCCTAGTATTTCATATTTTATTTATTTATGCTGTAGTAATGTTTATATGGTTAACAGACGAATGCATTTACGGTTATTTATTATTCGATGTCAAGTATCTTTTGTTGGGTATAATTTACTAAAGATTTTAAAGACAAAATATCTTGGGATGATATGGCTTAAGATCCAGCAATCAATCCTAGTGATTTTGTTGACTGAACTAACGCTGTTGTTAGTGATGCTCTATTGATTACAAAAAAGTTTATGCTGAGTGTTTGGTGCGATTACAGGAAGGCTTTCCCTTAAACTACTACCTGGCGAACCAATCAAACCGAACTACTACCGCTCACAATTGAAGTGAAATATGTATGCCAACATGTAACGTCATATGTTCCATCATGACAATATCATCTAAGTCAGCAGTACTGGTAATCAGTGGTGTAATACCTATAGGTCTACAGGCAAGCGAGCGGAAGAGGGTGTGGGAGACTAAAAACGTGCACGAAGAGACAGTAAATGTCGACGACGCCAGAAAGCGAACCATACAATACTGGCAAGAGAAATGGAGCACTGAAACAAGTGGTAGATGGATGGCGAAACTTCTCCCAGATATTACCCGCTGAATTAAGAAGAAATTTGGTGAGTTTAACTGCTATTTAAAACAGCTGTGATCCGGACACGGTTATTTTTGCAAATATCTGTTTAAAGTGGGGAAGATGACACGACCAAATTGCATCTATGATGACGTGTCGATCGATGACTCGGAACACACTTTCTTTTAATGTGAGAGATGTAGTTTAGAGAGAACGAATCTTTAAG
The DNA here is from genome assembly GCA_932273835.1 of Sarcophaga variegata. Classification (NCBI taxonomy): domain Eukaryota; kingdom Metazoa; phylum Arthropoda; class Insecta; order Diptera; family Sarcophagidae; genus Sarcophaga; species Sarcophaga variegata. Next base: position 41,539,598 of record OW026359.1, read on the forward strand.
CCAAAGTCGGCGTCTGTTCTGTCAAAAACTTCTGCGATATACTTCTGAACAATGGGTCAATCTGACCTCCGGGTACTGTACCCGTCTTGACTGACAGGTACACGTTCTCTAACCTAACCTAACCTACTTCTGAACAGCGAAGAAAATAGCCAGTCATACTGAAGCCCCGCTGAAATCTAAGAAACTTGACTTGGATCAGAGAATTAGAATGGATGTTTAAACACCTGCTCAGATTTTGTTGCGCAATCCGGCCACGGATATGTTATGTCGCATTAATACCACAGTAGTTCCGGAGTGGGCACAAATAATCCAAAAGAGGAGGGGGAGATTTCGTGGGTGAGGACCTCACACACGGGGGATAGTGACGACTTCTCCTATGGTGCGGTTAGGTATATTTACTCCTCCTCAGTGAAAAAAAAATCATGACAATATCAGTCATGGCATATTTGATGACTTGCCAAATATAACAAAGGAGTGACGATATGCTCTGAAAAGTATGCTTAATAAGAAAGGAACAGACTTTGTTACTATTACTGTATGAGGCTTATGTTTATAAATTCTAGCCGGTTAAACCATCCATATTCCATAGCAATGTTTAAAAGTGGAAACTTACTAATGAGTTCTCGATAAAATGAAAGAAATGAAACAGAATTTTATGGCGTTTTTTCTAAACATCACAGTACAAATTTAGTCTTCTGAACTTCTTCTTTTTATTCTATTTTGTATTTCTTTGGTAACTCCTCTGGTATTCGCTGAGTATGCGCTGGTTTCTATATGATGAGTTATACGATTGTCGTTTGGGTTCATATTGATCATAACGAAGCGAAAGTACGTCTCAAAGTAACTTGGTACCACTAACGACAGATGGTCATTCGTATGAATGAAATATGAAAAAATATTTTTTCGGCGACTTCCTCTCAGCAGATTTCTGCCAAAAACTCTGACAGTAAATAAAATTAACATGTAAAGTTTCTCAAAAATCTGTCGTTCGAAGTCAACTTTAAACTGTAGAGCCCGCCACTCATTTATAAACTTTAACGCACACAACATAAATGGCGTGAGGAACTAGGTCGTAATATTGACTAAAGGGTTGTAATGACCAATTATGTACATATGTATGTATGTATGTACTGATCGAATTAATAGCTTAAATTTAAATTTTAATACTAAATCACTTTAAACAATTAGAGTTCGAATGTAAGACAGATTTTAAAATGCAATGTTTAATTGAATTTATTCAGAAAAAAAACTTATGAAACAAAATTCAAAGAACTTGAGAATTTGTAATTAATTATGTCTCATGGCAAAATGTCCCCCAAAATATTAATTAAATTTTTGTTATTAAAAAATAATTATTTTTATTCATTAAAATAATACATTTACGTTCATTAAAAAATTGCAACAAATGAAAATTGAAATTATTTTAATTAATTAAAGAATAATAACGGAAATACAGAAGCAAACAAAAAATTTTTAATTCTTTGAGAGTTTTGAATGCTTGGAAACGTAAAGATAAAATTATTTTATTTCCCCTATTTTGGTAGCTTTCATAAGAATGTCTCACAATTCTTGTCAAAAATTAATGATCATACTTACAGTTTTGTTTAGCATTGTTAATTGCAGTGCTGTTTTTTTGGGTCGAAAGCAAATTGGACAAAATTAATCTTTGTACTAAAAATACTGTTAAAACTATTTATGACCTTGTTAGTACTATTGAGGGGTTCCTAGGCAAAGCAAAGAAAAGGGTTTTTGAGAATTAAGAAAGTAAGAATTGAGAATTAAGTTAAGTAAGCTCAGTATGTCCTAACTTTCGAGCTTTGACAATAGATGTTGGCCATATAGTTGAAGCTGAATGAATCTGTGAAATAATTTATTTATTTATTATTAATCATAGCACAACAAGATACTAATCTTATAAATGAAAGTGCTATGAGTGTCTATCAAAGAAAAAAGGTAATAACAAATCATTGATAATATAAGTAATGAATTGTTTGAATTAAAGTAGAAATAAACATGATGAATAAGGTAATAATAAAATAATGTTATAATCTCGGAAAATAGCAATTGATACAAAAAATTATGATAAAAAATAAATATATGTAAAAAATAAATTAGGAAAAATACAAAGAACAGTATATACAAATATAAAGAAATATACAAACAAAGAAAAAAAAATATATACATACATATGTATACAGAGATGCAATGAAATTTAAAGGCTAAATTATAAAAATGAAAATTAATAATCACTAGTAAAAATAAAGAGTAAAAATGTACAAAACAATTAAAATATGCTAAAAACTACTTAAACAGATTGTAAAGGGTGTTTTTTATAGAGGCATAGAACTTTAAGTTGGCATTACTTTTCAAGATGACCGATTTAACAGCTGTCAAGTGATTTATTCTCAGTTTGGTTTGGCAATTCATCATGAATAGACTCACGCCTGAACAACGCTTGCAAATAGTGCAATTTTATTTCGAAAATAATGGTTCTGTGCGGAAAACCGATGTTCCCGATTTTCATAAGCGAATTTTGTTTAGCGATGAAGCGCACTTCTGGTTGAATGGCTACGTCAACAAACAAAACTGCCGCATTTGGAGTGAAGGTAATCCTCAAGTGTATGTGGAAACACCGTTACATCCAGAAAAATTGACTGTTTGGTACGCTTTATGGGCTGGTGGAATCATTGGTCCGTAATTTTTCAAAAACGATGGTGGCCAGAACGTTACAGTCAATGGTGATCGGTATAGAGCCATGATTACTAACTTTTTCATTCCTGAATTGAATAACCATGATGTCCAGGAGATGTGGTTTCAACAAGACGGCGCAACATGTCACACAGCTCGTGCCACAATAGATTTATTGAAAGACACGTTTGGTGACCGCCTAATTTCACGTTTTGGACCTGTGAATTGGCCTCCAAGATCTTGTGATTTAACACCGCTAGACTACTTTCTGTGAGGCTATGTAAAGTCATTGGTCTATGCGGTAAAGCCACAAACGCTTGACCATTTGGAAGACAACATTCGCCGTATTATTGCCGATATACGGCCACAAATGTTGGAAAAAGTCATCGAAAATTGGACGTCCAGATTGGACTACATCCGCGCCAGTCGTGGCGGTCATATGCCAGAAATCATATTTAAAATGTAATGCCAAATTCATGTCAATCGAATAATCCATCGTTGTTTTATTGCAACTTAAAGTTCTATACCTCTATAAAATACACCCTTTATAACTCCTTTTTTAACTTAATTGCATTGCCCATGTTTTGAATATAATTAGGTAAAGTATTCCAAAGACTGATGGTGTGTATAAAAAAACTGCCATTGTGACAAAAGAGTCTTATGTTGGATAATTTTCCTACCGCGGTTGGATCTAGCAAATCTAGTTTTAAGGTAATAATATTTAATATTTAATAGATTATCAAAATTAATACCTCGACGTCCCTTAATAAACACATATCTGGCTTTATTATTGTAAGCCAAGTTGAGTTTCCGCCTATCAAGTATTACAGTTTGTGAAAATTTCAGATCCGTATAAAACAACAGGAAGCAAATACATTTTACCCAGTTTGACAAAGGCAGTCGAATCTATAACAGCCTACAAGTTTCTAAGCATACAGTAAACTTTACCAAAGATGACATTAATGTGGTTAGACCATGTTAGCCGATCATTAAAGATAATACCCAGATTGGACGCTGATTCAACAAAGTTAATTCTATTCCTCCTGATAATAATATCTGACACAACAAATGCTCTCTTAGTTCTGGAGCAATAAATATTAAGATTTAGAGGGATTTATACAAAGTCCGTTGACCTTAGCCCAGTTGTCAATTTTAGGTAAATCATAGTCTATACATAGTTTGATATTCTCAACACGACTGCTCCTATAAAACTGAACGTCATCAGCGTACATGTGTATGATACAACTATCCAAAACATCAGGAAGGTCGTTAATGTATATACAGAACAAAAAAGGCCCTAATCTTGATCTCTGAGGAATACCTGTTCAAACGTTTAGCGAATTCGAGATGTTGCCTTTTAGGTAAACTCGTTGTGATCTGTTCATAAGATAACAGTTGTTATTTATTGAGTCTGTTTTCCAAAATCACTGTGAACACCGTGTGGAGCGGTTGGGCCTAATTTTAATCGAGAAACAATCGCTTAAGATGAGGCCCATTTCTTAATGAATTGTAATTGTAAACAAACAAAATTATCGACCCAATTAATAGGACACCCGAATGTATTCCCAAAAAGTAACTGCTTGATGTGGGTTTTGGGCTTGTGGCGTCGACTGTCCATATTTCTTTGAGAACGACGTTGCGCATTCCATCACTGTCAACGGTGAGTATTGTAGTTCGATAAGTTTCAAATCCTTTTGGAATGAATTGGATGATCTGGATACTAACGACATGTTGTTTCATCTCACGTGAAGAGGATGTGAACTGACCACTGAGATCGTGTGATTTGACCTTGTTAGACTTCTTTTTTATGGAGAAGTTATTAAGTCGCTTGCGTATGCGAACAAACAACAAACTGCAGTCGTCATTGAAGCCACCTTAATCCATGACATCAGTCAAATTTATGCTCATTCTCATTTATGCGCCACACTCAAGGAAAATCAGACATTTCGAAGGCACTGCACCCAGAGAAGGCATGACATATAATGTCATCAATCTCTTTCAGACGAACTGCTGAAATCAATCTTTCAAGATAGTCTGGAGAAAGTGCTCCCTTTGGTATCCTTCGATCTCTAAATTCCGAATGTGTACGCAAATGTATACTGAAATTCAGAGAGGCTGATGGGGTGCAACTTTATTGATCGGTTTATCGGATCACATTGGAGGAACTGAATTGGATATTTCTCTGAGCTCTGTCGTCTATGATGTGCTATTTGTTTCTCTTATTTTCTGTGGCTTAATACCGTCTGATATACCATCTGGCCATATACCTAATGAAGATTGAAATCTTTGTGGATAGTCTACTACCAATTAACTTCTTAAACTCTTATACTAAAACACTAAAGTCTAGTTTATATATATATAGATAAATTACGTTTGTATTATCGTATTATCACAGGGCAATTTTCGCAAGCTGGATATGTCAATATCTTTCACTCTAACTCCACATCATTTTTTAATAAAACGTATGTCTAGGCATAAGAAAACGAAATGAATAGGACGTGCCGTGACTTGGAAAAAGAGAAAACTACACTACATTTTCGTTGCTACTGTCTGGTTCTAAGAAAGCATAGTTAGCAGTATTTGGATAATCACTTCAGCTATTTCAAAAGAACTAAGTGACGTTACACTTTTCATGGGTTATTAATATTATAACAGTGACTCTATCATCTAACATTGTTTATTTTACATACCAAGCATCTCGAGATCTCTTACAGAACCTTATTGTGTTCATTTCACATTTGACTCTACAAACCATAAGAGGAATTTCAAGGCAAAAAGTGAATTAAAGGCTGACGTCTTCAGCGCCCACCCTGTGCTTATTTTGAGACATTTGGTGAGCGAAGTAACTGGGTACAGTATCAATGAGACGTGTTGTGACCATCAATAATTTTTGTTTTTTTATTTTTTATTTAAAAAGTAATTTAAATATTTTTTAGTGATTCATTTCTGAAAAAAATTTAAAACAAAACAAAATTTTAACAATTAAAAAAAATAAAAAATTTAAAAAAAAGCCTGCGAAGTAAGCGATGTCGTAACGGAATGCAAGAGAAATTCACACAAAACCAATTTTAGAAAGAAATAAATATTGAAATTAAATCTTCTTCTTCTTCTTAGTCGTTTTGACCTTCAAGTAATTAAACAATAAGTCGTTAAAGATTTAAATTAAAATTTAAAAAAAGTCAAGTTCATGTGATAATTAATTACAAACAAACGAATTTAAACAAAAAGAAAAAGCTCAGCAACTGAGATGTCAGACAGACTGGCTGATAAACTTCGCACATTTAACGGCAATTTTGTAAATGTTTAATTAAGTCCAGACTATAAACAACTGAAATACAAAACAAGGCAACACAAAAGAAAAAACACAAATAAATTACAAAAAAAAAAAAACAAATCATTTAGGCTCTGCAAAAAGGGCCGATAATAAATCAAAACAAATTTACAGTTCGCTGGTATTTTGTAACTGACAAAAGTTTTCGATGGAATTCCATTTTCTGATTTTATCTTTTAACTTTGACTACCACTTTAAATTTTTAACAATCAAACATTCGATGTGAAGACGAGATTCGTTGGTAACAAAAATCACCTGACGGACTAAGGAAGAGTATTCGTATACATACATGTATATAGGGTTTTAAAAACACTCCGTGTAATTTATCGATACATTGAACCTATTGATCGATAAAACATTCATGTCTTTTATTTGTTGCATCGACGTTGATAAACTAATACAATAAAAAATCACTTTTTAAATGTAAAACATAAGATAAGATAACCGTGGCGATGACAACTGTTCTTTAACGACGTTGGATGTTCTCTCCTCTTTCCTGACTCTCAAGTGAACAAAACCAATAAACTCTAAGGCAAACTAATAAAAGTGCGTGCTACAAACGATACTCCATATATATACATATATAGTAGGATAGAAGCAGGGGACCCAAGGGACCCGGAGTAACATACAGAACTCAGTTTCAATTTAGACAGGAAGTAGCAATACTCAGCTCATATGAGACTGACTCGAGATTAAAACTGGATTATCTAGGGAAAGTCGCCAACACTCTTCCTCTTTTTGCTGAACGCCATACGGAAATAGCTCCCTAGGCGATATAGACTACGCCGATCACATACGTTTACTGGCTCATAGCTATGAACATACGAAGTTCAAGCTGAAATATTTTTCGAACAACACTGAAAAAGTTGGTCTGAAGAGCAATATAGCCAAAACCAAATTACTAAGAATAGGCACAACAAATGCAATGCAAGTAGCAATTCATGGCGAGACCATTCAGGATGTTGCATGATAAAAAAATACAGGTTCAGATGCTGATGTAGACGCACCTATAAATAAAGTTCAGAGCACTTTTCACTCGCTGCATAAAATTTAGGAATGCAGAAATCTCACCATAGACATATACATACATAATTGGTCATTACAAACTTTTAGTCAGGATTACGACCTAGTTTCTTATACCGCTTATGTTGTGTACGTAAATTTTTATCCATATAAGTGGCGGGACCTACAGTTTAAAGTCGACTCCGAACGACAGATTTTTGAGAAACTTTTCATGGCAAATTTTATTTACTTTCAGAGTTTTTGCCATAAAACTGCTGAAAGAAAGTCGCCGAAGAAATATTTTTTCATATTTCGTTGTGTTGGAGTTGTCTGACCTAGGGTTTGAACCGAGGCCTCACGTCTAATAAGCCAGCACACTGCCTACTAGACCACGGCCATAAGAACAAAAGTTTCAAATCTTCAATTGCAGCGTGTAGTCGGTTCTTCAATATGGCAGCACAATTTGGAGCCTGATTCAAATAATCGCCCGCAACATTTAGCCCTTTATAAATCGATGTCTCCGTCAAATACTGCGTATTTTCTGGCCTGTATATATTGTACACCTACATATCGAGCGAAGGAAGGGCTGATTGGATGTGCTATGCAGTTTTTTAATATTTCAGATAAGAATTCAGTTAAAAAAAATATAAAAAACTAAGAATTTAAAAAATTTAAATTTAATGCTTTTAGTTGTGTTCTTAACATTTCAAATGATGAAATTAAATTGTCTGTACGGTTCTATAAAATAAATTTTATTTTACGATTTACCATAAGTGGCTAATTTACTTCAATGCCAAACTGTAGTCTAATAGAATCGATTATTAATTATTATGATGAATATTCCATTGAAATGATTTTCAATAAACTTGTATTTTGTATCTTAAGAACTGGAAATTTGTTCAATAGTTTACATCTTCAGTCTAAAAATAGAAAACAGTTAAGAACTTAATTTAAAATTGTAAAATATACAAGACATTTGTGGGTTTTTTTTATTTTTCTACAAGAAATGTAAATTCAACTTAAAGAACTCGTGTAGAATGTACCTAAAAGCGACCTTAACAATGGTACTCGCTCGTGGCTTGGCTCAGATCGTTTTCAGAAATCAGCAATGAATCGTTTTTTAGCTACTCATAAGTACTCATGAAATTTTGAGTATGAATGAGTCAACAGTATTGAAATTCAACTATATACTCTGATTCATTCGCACTCCCTACAACATTGAATACTTATAATACTCATAAATGATTCGAGTGATTCGAATCATTCATCAATATTTACAGTCTTAGTTGTTGTTGCATTTACAAAAAAAAAGAAGAAAAAAAGACAAAGACAGCAAGCAAAGCAAACACACAACCTTCTAGTGAGTATTGTAGTGTTCGTACGCGAATCATACTGATTTTGTGATTCTTGTAAATGTTGAGTAAACGAGAGTAACGAAATCAACAACATCATGCGTATTGTTAAGTATGAGTACGATGAGTACTTCGAACTTTGAATATATGTAGGTAGTATGAGTATGATATTAAAATAAGTATGAATGCGTATAAGTATCAGAAAATATGAGTATCATTCGTATCTACTCATCTTTTTGAATATTCAATGCTTATCTCTGATCGTTTTCAATGAAATATGGATCGGACCAGTAACAGTAACCTTTTCGATATGAATTGGACGCTCTTTGATATCACGTGGATTTGTATCGTCCCAAATTCAATAATTTTGTTTGTTCAATTTTGAAAATTAGTGTCAGTTGCCAACTGCTTCAAAGTCCCTTCAGCGAACACACGTCGTTGTCTATGGCGTCTTACCTTCAATTCCTCGGTTGAATTGTTGAATGTCGTTGAATTTTGTACGTCACGTAGTTTGTCAAGTTGTGTTTGCGAAAGTTCAAGTTCTTGTGAGCGAAGCACAATCGGCAGTCTCGGATTCTCCGGTTATATGCTCGACAGATCTTTCGTTTCGTCGATCGTCTACTGTAGCAGTAGACTCGAATTTATCCACCACATAACGAATAGTAATCTCGTTTAGACAATTTTGGCTATCGTAAAATGAACGAAACGCATGGTAGTTGCTCGAAGACAACACCCATTTCGATAAGAACAATTTTATTATTTGCAGGTGTTATCGAATATTGTACGTACATACAAACATAATTGGTCATTACAACCCTTCAGTCAGGATTACTTCTCACACTACTTGTATTGATTGTGTTAATTTTTATACATGCATGGCGGGACCTACAGTTTAAAGTCGACTCCGAACGACAGATTTTTTGAGAAACTTTCATAGCAATTTTATTTGTTCTCAGAATTTTTGCCAGAAATGTGCTCAGTGGAAGCCGCCGAAGAAATATTTTTTCATATTTTCGTTTTGATGTCTGACCCGGGGTTTGAACCGTGGCCTCACGTCTAATACGCCAACGCACTACCTTCTAGACTATCGACTCCATATTTACTATACCCTCCATAATTTCACAGATGTACATAGCTTTAAACAGTAATGGGAGTTTGACTAACTTAAAAGTCTATACTAATTCGTTCTAACATTGTTTAATGAAACATTATATAACTCATATTACGTTATCGCTAAGAATTTATCGACAACTTCAGCAACTTTTCAAATGCTTTAAAATTCTTAATTAATTTTTTTTTTTATTATTTTAAAATTTTATTAAGGCTACCAAAAAGTCTTTCTAACTCTTTTTGTTTTTTTTTATTTTTATTTTCTGATAACTATTTGAACTCATTAACGTTTTGCTGTTTTGTGTTTTATGGTTGAGTCGATTATCAATTTATTGCTGATGGGTTTCAAACGCATTGCGAATACTTTGAACATTAATCATCAATTTATTTCTTATGATTTAATATGTATGATTAACAAAAAAAAAATAAGAAACAATATTTAAAAAGTACAATTTGGCCAATATTTTATTGCCTTTTTTCATTTCCTATTTTTTTTTAAATTCGAAAATATTGCAATCATTTGAGTAATTGTCAGCCTTCAACACTTTTAAAACTACAATAAAATCATGTCAGCGTATACATTTCATCATCTACGATATTATGTTATTGTGTTTTCAAATTAATTTTTTATTTTTATAAATTTTTTTGTCTGTTTTTGTGGCTCACTTTAATGTTTTACTATTTATTTGGTTAAAACGACTGGGTTTTAAGCACAAAATTGCACTTGACAATACCATGAAAATATATTTTGGCACATTTTGGAAATGACACGCGGTAAATAAATCATGTAAAGTCATTATTCATATTATTTCCATACCCTACACCATTACATGTGGTATGTATTGTGTTTAGACTGATGTTTGTAACGCAATACAAGATCTATAAACATACATCTACACGTATGCATGTATGTATGTATATCAATTGTTATGACTGTAATAAAAATTAAGTATTTTTGATTTGGTATCACCCACATGGGCATTGGAAATAATACTCTTCATCCAACCGACAGAGATACCGGTCCAATATGAGGCTTCAAGCTTTGGTGGAACAGAGCAGCAAATGGTATCAATAGAATATAGTTGGGACACTGAATGTGTCTCTCGCTTGACGCGTAGTTGTCTGACAGGATGCCCAGATTGGTCCAACGAATCCAAGCCATAGACGCCTATGGGGACTAGTTGCTACATTGAAGACTCTAAGCATCAACATGGACCTCTGTATGGAAGAACCATACCGGAACTTAATACGGTTTTCCAAGCACAAGTACGTGCCAGCAGGAAATGTATGATGTGGGCTAATAATCATTTGTTAAGCTTGATGTATAAGAAATTAAATATCTTTACAGTTAGTCAAATGACAACATCCAGGAATACAAGACCTAAGACACCCATTAACATATCTTATAACAATATTTGTTATTAATTAACAAACATCCTGAAGTGTAATAAGGCGAATAAAAATTACTCCCCGAATGGAACGATACACATTATATGGGTTCAGATCAAGCTGAAAAAGTGGGCGGCAAACGGGACATCGAGTATTGTGGAATGATGACACAGAAGGAAGAATTACAAAAAAACTTAATGAGGAGAGAATCATAAGTATTTTAAAATTAAAATAGGTGAACTGAGCACGCTAATGACCGTACCCACGGGGCACTTCGTCTTACATGTACACCTAATACGTATTGGAGAGGCGGAAAGTGATGAATGAATGCAGGACATACAGTATTGTTCGAAACCTAAGCAACTTTTTCCCACTAAGTAATAATAGACTCATATCTTTTCTCTAAATAAATTTATAGAAAATATTTATTTTATTTACTATTATACAATCTGCCTATAACCTAAAAATAACAACACAAATTAAATTCCATTTCTTTGGAAGTTATAATAAAATAAAAACAAAATTAACTTAAAAATTCGCTGTTCAAAACCTAAGCAATTTTTTATATTTGGTATGATATCCTTTGTTTCTTACGACCTCAGCGCATCTTTTGAGCATAGATTCAATAATATTTGATAGAATAGATGTTGGTATAGCTTCCCACTCTGATTTTAGACAGTTCATCAACTCCTGTTTATTCTTAAAGCGTCGAGTTCCAAGTCTCCGTTTTGAAATGCCGAAGAGGTTCTCTATGGGATTCAAGTCTGGCGATTGAGGTTGCCAATCCAAGACTTGAACGTCATTAGCAGATAAGCAATCGTTGACCAACTTCGGTGAGTGTTTTGGGTCATTGTCATGTTGAAACACCCATCGAAGTGGCATTTCCCACTCAGCATAGTTAACCACGTGAGTGGCTAAAATGACTCTGTAAACAAAACGGTCCATTTTTGTTTGAATTTCTACAAAGAGACCAATACCACTGGCCGAAACACAAGTCCAAACCATCACATTGCCATCCCCATGCTTTATTGTGGCTTTTGAGTACCGAGTATGTAGCCGCTTTCCTTTTGGTCTTCTCACATGGCAAACTCTATCTGAATTTAGTAAGTTAAATTTAGATTCATCACTAAACAAAACAGTCCTCCATTTGGATATAGTCCAATCCATATGTGCTCTAGCAAAATCCAACATAAAACAAACAAAAAGTTGAGAAAATCAAAGACTACGTTGCAATCAATCAGACAGACCTCTTTTTTAAATGCTTCTTAGTCAGCATAGGGTTCTTAGATGGCATGAAGCTTCCAAAAGGAAAGCATGGGGATGGCAATGTGATGGTTTGGACTTGTTTTTCGGCCAGTGGTATTGGTCCCTTTGTAGAAATTCAAACAAAAATGGACCGTTTTGTTTACAGAGTCATTTTAGCCACTCACGTGGTTAACTATGCTAAGTGGGAAATGCCACTTCGATGGGTGTTTCAACATGACAATGACCCAAAACACTCACCGAAGTTGGTCAACGATTGCTTATCTGCTAATGACGTTCAAGTCTTGGATTGGCAACCTCAATCGCCAGACTTGAATCCCATAGAGAACCTCTTCGGCATTTCAAAACGGAGACTTGGAACTCGACGCTTTAAGAATAAACAGGAGTTGATGAACTGTCTAAAATCAGAGTGGGAAGCTATACCAACATCTATTCTATCAAATCTTATTGAATCTATGCTCAAAAGATGCGCTGAGGTCGTAAGAAACAAAGGATATCATACCAAATATTAAAAGTTGCTTAGGTTTTGAACAGCGAATTTTTAAGTTAATTTTGTTTTTATTTTATTATAACTTCCAAAGAAATGGAATTTAATTTGTGTTGTTATTTTTAGGTTATAGGCACATTGTGTAATAGTAAATAAAATAAATATTTTCTATAAATTTATTTAGAGAAAAGATATGAGTCTATTATTACTTAGTGGGAAAAAGTTGCTTAGGTTTCGAACAATACTGTATATTGAAGACATCTAAACGATGTCATATCCCACACCAAGATGGCAATATTTTGGAGATGACACTATGCCAGACATAACTCGCCTGAGTGGAATGGACAGGAAGAAGATAAGTGTGTTAATTTTATTTTTGATTGGCGAAACGGACCAAAAGTGGTGGCATCGAACAACAGATTTTTTTGAGCAACTTTTCTTGGCAATTTTAATTACTCTTAGAAGACTGTTGAGAGGATGTCGCAGAGAGAAATATTATTCTTTCATTATTTTCATGGCATCTTTATTTGCCCTCAGAGTATTTGCCAGAAATCTGCTGAGAGGAAGTCGCCGAAGAAATTTTTTTTTTCATATTATCGTTATGATGTCTGACCTGGAGTTTGAACCGTGGCCTTACGTCTAATAAGCCAACACACTACCTACTAGACTACGGCGACTTCATGTCCGAGGTAAGGTTCTCGTCTAATAAGCCAACACGCTGCCTGCCAACTTTTTGTAAACATACAATATACGGGTTTACCAAACGACAGCCAAAAGTATTTTTCTCTACAATTTCTTATCGAGGTACCAGCATAAGACTACAACAGTATTTTTCCTTCTTGATGGCTGATTGATAATGTAACTTAAACCAATGAGCCGAGTAATTATTTTGCAAGGTAATGGAAGTAAGGGTTATGGTGGAAACCCACCATGTTATGTATGTTAAGGGGTACTGGGGTACTTTAATGTATCATTGATTGGCGGTTATGATGGAGTTCTATCAGACGAGTACATGTTGCGTTCAGGGGGACTACAAAGTGTCCATGTCCAAGGCTGTTTCTTATATTTATTAATGATCTCTCTGGAGGGAATGATATTTGTAATTCATATTTTCCATTTTGATATTACAGTGAACGAAGTCTATTTCGAGGGTTCTCTATCGTGAGAAGTACGGTGGAAAATTCTATTTGATTTATTGGTAGACCAAAGCATTGTTGTATTTTACTCGTACAGCACAAACGTTTGAGTTTGATTTTCTAGTATTTTGCAAATTATATTACAAACAGAATTCATTATTTAACTGTACTCTTAATAAGTGGAATACCTTTCAAGCCCCTTTCTTGTGTATTAATTCTAATGTAAACAGTTTAAACTGTCCATGTCCATAAATTTTAGTTCCTCTTCACAATCGTTTTCCTATTTTCTAGTAGGTCGCATAAAAATATTTACATAACTCTGCATGTCATTATCGGCGATCTATGCAAACACGTTATTCAAAAAAAAATATTAAAAATCGTTTATAAACATTTTTTAAAAATTTATTAAAAATTATTCTCCAAATACATTACTTCCAATACATCTTCTCAATTCCAATATATCACCTAACAGATAATACTCAATGTAGAGTATAAATATTTCGTATTAATTGTTAAATAAAATGTTAAAAAAAACTGGCTCAAAATCATGACTTTTTTTTTTTGCAGATTTTGCGTTTTTTTTTCTTTGTGATACCAAAATTATCTTAAATGCGTTGCCGGCATTATTTTGTTGTCTATTGTGCGTTGACGATGACTATTTATGTATGAAATGAAATGTATGTCGTTGACAATGTTAAAGATGGAGACGCCCTCAATCTTTTAATGCCATGCCTTTAGGTGGTTTGCCTATCATTATCATGTTACTGCGTTAAATGAAGTCGTTTTCATATCACAATTTATTAAATAACGAAATTGTTGTGGATTTAAAATGTTTTCGAAATTACATGCGAAAATCTGACCAATTAGATTGAAAAAACAATGTTAAATCCAGACATGACGATGTCAACCACGATATCCATGGCCTTCATTCGTTTGTTAACCTATGAGTCAGTTGAATATTTCAAGTATTCAGACAAATATCTGTCAGGATATTTATAGTCGTTTTACGTCTCGAACTTAAAATCTTGTTTCAGTACACATTTGTTTCATTGCAATGAAAATGAAATGAAAAAACCTGTCACAAACGGTTAGCTTTGATCAACATATTAGGCGAGTAGATCTGAAATTCCGATAGCTTGATTCCCATTTTACTGGTCTGATCAGATGCCAAGCGCTTCGCACTGTTGATGGCGTATTATCATAAATATTCATGGATCTACCAATTTGGAATTTTTTTGCAATTAACTGTATTTACTGAGTCTTGACATGTATGCCGAGGAAATAAGTGTCATCAGTTTATTTACTCACATGTCTTAGATTAATATTGAATGCATACAATTACAATGATTCCCAAAATACTACCCCGTGACACAGCGGCACTGGGTAATACTCGAAAAGCCACTTAAATTAAAAAAAATTTTCTACCGGTTATGTAGCTTCTCAGTAATTCTAAAATATTAAAATATAAATAAGTCAGGTCTTTCATTAGGCGTTTCCTATGTTCAAATCAAAGAAAATACTTACTAGGCGTAAGGCCATGGTCCAAACCACAGGTCAGACATCAAAACGAAAATATGAAAAAAAATATTTCTTAGGTGACTTCTTCTCAGCAGATTTCTGTCAAAAACTCTGAGAGACAATAAGATAGTCATGAAAAGTATCACACAAGATGAGTGCTGTGAGAAGCTAGGGCGCAATCCTGACTGAAGGGTTGTAATGGCCAATTATGTTATGTTATGTAAGGTTTGAGTGTGATATCATCGGAATTTTTTATTCGTTTGAATGCCATTATTTGTGCAATATAACATCGTTAAAATGTTTGTCATGGCATCTACGTGTGGACCACATTCGAAATGTCAGAAATCAGTCAGAATTTGACTGATGTTTAACTGTAGTTTGTAGCTTATTCGCATACATCTGCGAGCTAAGAAAACCAACAAACAAAAAGTTTAACAGGATTGAAATGTACCATCATGGCGGTCACGTTCATCTTCAAGTAATAAGACCATGCTCTCAAATCATGACAATACCCATGTGACATAAACAGTGTGGCACTTAGTGCTATCCTGTTAAAACCACATAGAGTCCTCATGGTGTCCAGATCATCCAATTCAGACTGAAAGAAGTTGGCAATCACCGACCTATACTGCTCGCCGTTGACAGAGGTGGCCTGGTCAACGTCGAACCGATGTCGCCGCCAGTCTAGAATCTAAACTATACAGTGATTTTTCGAGATACTTTGGATGCTTATTGTATCTCATGTGTATTGGTATTGTCCCAAATAAGAAAATTTTGTTCGTTCACGTACCCGTTCAATTGGTCCCATCACTGCATACGATTATTCGATGAAGATGTTGCGTTCATGGAATTTTTGTATTTGCACGTATTGTTGAATGCTTAATTTGTCAATGTTGATTTGGTAAAACAGGCAGAATAAATGACATCTTATTTGACAAATGTATGTAGCTTCAATAATATTTGCCATGATCAAGTGTCAAAAGTTCAAAACTCCCTTTTGCAAGGCCCTTTATCTTTAGGTAATGCAATAGGCTTACTTGAAAAACTGTGTGGAAAACTCGAGATATGTTGAAAGGGCAACATTTCCTCGTTATACTCTCCAAATGACTTGAACCAGAGTATGGCTTTCTTCAATAGTTATGAATATGCTAATTTCTCTCTGGCATGTAATATGGAACAGTAATTTAGGCGCAGAAACAGACGTAGATAATAGACTCAATGGAGCTACAGCAGTATTCGGGCGACTGCACTCTGTATGGAGAAGCTCATATATATATATAGGCGTACCAAGCTAAGTATATTCAACGTTTTTGTAAAGTCACCGTTACTATATATTAGCGAAACTTGGCTTATATCTAACACCATCACGCAAAAATTTCAGGTATTCATCAATAAATGTTGAAGAATCATATGTAGAATATTCTGTCCCAACGCCATCAGCAACGAACATCTCTGGACTGTCACAGAGGAGGAACCCATACAGAAGCAGATCAAAAAGAAAAAATGGAGGTGGATTAGCCATACATTGAGAAAGAAGCCCGAGAGTATTTCAAGAATGGCGCTAGAGTGGAATACCCAGGCTCAAGAAACCGTGGCAGACCAAAAAATACCTGGAGATGCACGGTCCTACAAGAACTAAAGCTTAATGACCTGACATGGGAAGGCGCAAAAATATCAGCGGAGAATCGTGTCAGATGGAGATGCTTTGTGGAGCATAGAAGAGTAATGGAAAAAAAAAGAAATTTAGGCGTGAGTAGTTTTATTTTGACATTGTTGTTAAAAACTTTATGGACCTGTTTAATACCGCTTTCATCTGATTCTTGCCAAGCTTAGGTTTCATCTGCAATAGTGAAACAATCAACTGTATGAGGTAAAGGAAGTAAAAATTAAAATTTTTTGCGTTTCTTTTTATTTTACAAAAACTTTTGTTGCTACATTTTGGAAACCTTTGTAGCTTCTTTATTTAAAAATGATTAAATAATTTTACTTAAGCCTGACTTCAATACAGGGAGCCAAATAATGTTACATTCGATTTATTTTAATGGCATTAAACAGCAACACCAATAAAAATATCATAACATTACATAGATTATTTGGTCGTTTTTATAAATTTTTTTTGTTTCCTATAATATTTATGAAATTTGTTGAAAACAAAATTAATTCATGATACCTACATAATGTCTTGTACATCGTTTCATTATAAAAAAAATACAAAAAAGTTTTCAAATTCATGTCAGAAGATTATATTATAAGCACATCACTTAAGTGCACTAATTTACTCCTCATGAATGGTAATTGTCTGAACAATTACATGCATTACTTAACTCCATCTCTGGTTTTTTTCCTCCTCCTTTTTTATTTCTTTGTTAGTGTCTACTTTTTATTTTTTTTTATTTTTTATTGCTTGAACACAGATTCATTACAGCTCAACAAATTATACCACCAACGAGTCATTTTAGCAAATATTTCGAAAAAATTAAAGAAAAAATGGCAAAAAATGAAAACATTTTTCGAACTACTGACACAAAAGATCCATGAAATAGGTAGACACAGTCGCACGGATGAATGGATGGTCAAAGAGACAGTTAAATAAAGAAACGAAAAAAAGAATGTAAAGTTAGCTAAAGTTGGTAGGCGGTGTTATACACAATCATTTCGTGAGTATTTAACCAAAAAATAGAAAAGACCATAAAAAGTACAGAAAACCCAAAAACATGCTTAAATTTCACTATTCACTCAACAACAGCCCACGAAAATACCATAAAAAGAAAGAAATGAAACATTTTTACATAAAAGAAATCCATTTTTCATACTTACACCGAAACTTTAATAGCTGCGCGCCAGTCCTGACATAAATTCATCATCTTCTTCACTTTGTTGTTTTTTTCTTTGTTCAGGAAAAAAAGCTTAACATTGTTTGGTTTCATTAAACTTGTTCAACTTTAATATGTATGTAAGTGTTGTTTTCTTTTGTATTTGTTTAGTCATCATGCTATTAAAGGACCGATTCCCTTTTATCTCAACTGTATGTTTTTTGGAATTAAAAAAAAAAGAAAAAAATCCAATCCATAGTATTTAGTTTGATTTGTTGTGTAAAACTTATTCGAATTTCGTTTTTGGGAAATTTTTTTGGAAATTGTGAAATGCTTATCATGTTTCTTATTAGCTTTTGAAATTAATTACCGTTACCACTCTGCTTATGATGAACATGGCAATTTGAAAAATGTGTAGATGCACCAATTGAATGCACCGTATTGTAACTAGGGATGCAACATCGTTCATAAAAACATCGATGTTTGCAACATCCATGTTAAAAAACATCGGTGATAAGACCGCGATACATCGATGCTTTTTCGATGTTTTATTTTAATATAAATAGACACTAAACGAAAAATATTATTCAAAAGAAAAACTAAGTTTTTTGACAAATAATAACCACCTTCTCGTATTACTCACTTAAAATGTATGCCGATGACGTCCAACTCTACATTAGCTGTATTAAATCTGATATAGACAGTTGTAATGGGGGATTTTTTAAGAGCCATGGGAAAATTTAAAAAAAAAAAAACGCATAAAATTCACAGAAATGCATGAAATTTTTATTTGAATCGATAGTGCGGTCCATATAATTTAATATTTGAAGATTATTTCAAGCAAATGTTGACCGCGACTGCGCCTCAAATGGTCCATCCGCTTAGTCCAATTTTGGCATACTCTTTCCAACATTTCAGTAGGTATCTCACGAATAAATGCTTCAATGTTGTTTTCCTATGAGTCAATTGAATCGGGCTAGACATGAGCTTTAACATAGTCCCACAAAAAATAGTCTAAGGCGTTAAAGCGCACGATCTAGGCGGCCAATTGACCGGTCCCGAACGTGAAATAAAATGTTCACCGAACTCGCCTCTCAATAAGTCCATTGCTACGCGTGCTGTGTGGCATGTGGCACCGTCTTGTTGAAACCACATGTCATGCAAGTCAAGCTCTTGCATTTTGGGCAAAAAAAAGTTGGATATCATCTCACGGTAGCGCTCACCATTCACAGTTACGTTACGATTCGCAGCATCTTTGAAGAAGTACGGTCCAATGATGCCACCAGCCCATAAACCGCACCAAACTGTTACTTTTTCTGGATGCATTGGTAGCTTTTGCAATGCTTCTGGCTGATCTTCACTCCAAAATCGACAATTCTGCTTATTTACGTATCCATTGAGCCAAAAATGTGCTTCGTAGCTGAACACAATTTTTCGATAAAGAAGTGGATCTTTGGCCAACTTTCCAAGAGCCCATTCACCAAAAATTCTGCGTTGCGGTAGGTCGTTCGGCTTCAATTCTTGCACCAACTGTATTTTGAAAGGTTTCACACCTAAATCTTTCCGCAAAATTTTCCACGTTGTTGAGTAACAGAGGCCCAATTGCTGCGAACGACGACGAATCGATAATTGATGGTCATCATTAACACTGGCCGATACAGCTGCGATATTTACTTCAGTTCACACTCTACGTAAGCGTGTTGGTGGTTTAATGTCCGACAATGTAAATTTGGTGCGAAATTTAGTCACAATAGCCCGAATAGCCGCTTCAGTGGGTCGATTAAACTGACCATAAAATGGAAGAAGCGCGCGATGAACTTTCTTAACAGAGCACGCATTTTGATAATAAAATTAAATGATTTGCAAGCGTTGTTCGTTTGTAAGACGATTCATGGTTAAATTATAGACCAAACTGAACTGAGATGTTTGACAGTGAAACAAAACACGAAACGTGCGTGAGCTGTTTAAACCAATGTTGCCAAAAGATAATAGTTAAAAAATCACCCGTTATATTGAAACTGAACCAGGACTTCAACAATATATTTAAATGGGCTACTGCAAATGGTCTTTGCTTAAATGCGAATAAATCAAAGGCTATCATAATTGGTAAAGTTGTCCTTTTGCCAAACCTACTGCCACCATTAGTTGTCGCAGACTCGCCCATAGCATTGGTACAAAGTGCCCAGAACTTAGGTATTATTATCAATAGTCAACTTTCCTGGACTAACCCCGTTAATACTATTTGTGGAAAGACGTATGCTATGCTGAGGAATCTCTGTATGGCTCAATCCTTTACACTGTTTAATATATGTACGTATGCTCTTGGCGAAAACATATATAATTCCCACCCTCTTATATGGGTGCGAGCTCTTTGCGGGTTTGGACTCTGTTAGCAAAAATAAACTTAACGTAACTTATAATAGCATAGCAAGATATATTTTTGGACGCATTAGATATAGTAGTATCTCACATTTTTCATACAAAATCTACAATATGCCACTGGAAAGCCTTTTGAAATATCGAATGCTGATTTTCCTACACAAGATTGTCTATGTAAGGGAACCAAATTATCTTTTTAGCAAGCTTCAATTTTCTAGAACCAACAGAGGCTACAGGATAAACGCCATAAGGTACCAAAAACAAGTGTCTGAAAGGCACTGTTTTATTAATGCTATTCGTTCGTGGAACTAACTTCTGCCAGAAATTCAATTGAAAAGCAATGTAATGCAATTTAAGGCAACAATTTCAACACACTTTTCTTTTCATTAAATTTCTTCATTTGCAAGGCTAATTTAAATTTAATTAATATAATTTTGCTTTTTTATGAAATTTATATATATGTAATCAACTTAATCATTATAACAGTGTATAAACAGTACTATTAAATAAGATTATATGCTTGTTGTACTGGAATTAACCAATAAATAAATAAACAAATAAATAATTCATTTTATTTATTATAAAAAATAAAACAAAAGAGTCTCATAAACTAAAAAAAACAAATTGTGTACGTATGTATATTTCAATGGTTAAGAAATCATATAAAACAAAGCTTATATAAATAATTAATTAATTGAACAAATAATTAATTTATAAATTTTATATAAAAAAAATGAAATGATTTTTGTTTTAATTAGGATCGAGTAATTTTGAGATTGAGTTAAGGAAAAGTAGCTTTAAAAGCTTAGATCCACATGGATATAGCAGTTCTATATAATCCTTAAATCATTGGGAGAGCGGCTGAGATTGACAATAATGTTGCTCCTACAATAGACATCAATTTTATAAACCTTTGAAGTCGCCGTAGTCTAGTAGGTAGTGTGTTGGCTTATTAGATGTAAAGCCAGGGTTCGAGCCCCAGGGCAAACATTAAAACAAAATACAAAAAGTATTTCTTCGGCGACTTTCTCTCAGCAGATTTCTGGCAAAAACTCAAAAATTATTCGTTCGGAGTAGACTTTAAACTGTAGGTCCCACCACTCATGTATAAAATTAATATAACTAGGTTGTAATCCTGACTGAAGGGTTGTAATGACCAATTATGTATGTTTGAAGCATGTAAAAACAAGAATTCCACCATCTGCAACATGATATCATGAAGTTTATCTTGTATGTACGCTGATGTTTGTCTTTCAGTCAGTTCAAAACCGCCTAATGTACCGCTGGGGAGTTCAACTTTTTCCAAAAAATGTATTGTCACACCTACAAATGATTTGTTCTGCATTGTTTCCGTCCAAATGTCATAGGTGATGCAATAATATTCAGCGTTTTTTATATATGTTTTAAAGAGATTACTCATAACTTCATATCTGGCATCGATCCTAATTTTTAGATCCTCGTCAGCGACCTAACCTCGCAGTGCGCCGTAATAAATCCAGGACCAACTATTAAATAGCCCCCAGAAAGCGAATCTAACCTAGCGAGAGCATCTGCCGCCTCATTACCGAGTATTCCTCTATTACCCGAAACCCAGCATAGACGGATTCGGTCCGGTCCAAAAGTTCTCAACGACTCCTTGCACTCGTGAACGAGCCGTGATTTGCACCAGACCGACGTAATGGCCCTCAAGGCAGCCCGACTGCCAACGAAGATCATGTAAGATTACGAATCTGAAGCGGGCCCACAAGCTATGGAACCACTGCTGTAAATTGTGGCTTATTTACATACACCTGCAACTTAAAATATCCCGACAAGAAAAAGTTTAAAAGTCTCAAATTGCACAATCTCACTGTCAGTCCAAATCACCGCCCAGAATGACGTAGCGTCATCTTGTTAAAATTACATGTCGTTGGTGTCCAGATAATCCAATTCAGGCCAAAAAAAAGTTAGTAATAAGCCACCTATACTGCTCCCCGTTGACAGATATATGGACCGATGAGACCACCAGCCTAAAATTCCCACTAAACAGTGACTTTTTCGGTATGCATTGTAACGCCCTTGGATCTTATGTGGATTAATATTGTCTCATTCATCTAGATATGGGTCCCATCGAAAAGAATACCAATTTTGATAAAAACAATTTTATTTTTTCTATATGTTGTTGAATGCTATGCCTAAGGAGACTGAATAAATAACAACTAATTTGACAGATGTAGCCTTAACAAGATGGCCGTTATCAGCTATCATATTTCGGAAGTCTCTGATGGTAGAGCCAATATATTTAAATAGGGTGTTAGTATGGTGGTCATATATTGAGTTTGAAAATCGCAGCAAAATAGAGAATTAATTTTCTCGTCTTCGTTTTGGATGACTTCAACGAAAGTGTTTAAGTTGATATAAAGCTGACAATAAAAAAAGAGATTAAATTTCGCATATATCGGGAGAATGAGATGCTACTTCTAAAAATCTAGATTGCTAGAGGAAGAATTTTTAGGCACACATCACACCAAAAGCAGATGAAAAACGTTAATGGTTGGTCTAAGTTCAAGGTTGAATATGCTTCGGTTAAAGGATAACTGCACTTTCCTTCAAGTCAAGTATTTGTAGGCTGCAAATAGGAATATTCGAATTTTAACCCTTTGCAGTCGATTGTCCCCTTTGAGGGGACAACGTAAGTCTAGCATATCACTCGGTTGTACCCTCTGAGGAGACATGATTGTTTGTTAACGATTTTTTTTTTTTTTTTTTTATTTTTATTTAGTAGTATTTGTAATACTTTTTTTTAAAAATATTGTAAAATAATTTAACCGAATTAACAAAAGCTCTTATGAAATATTCCTAATATAATAAATACATTTTCTTTTAAATACATTTATATTATTCTCATTTTTGACTTCACTTGGCAGCTCGTTAAACACTTGTAGACCCTTGTATAACAGACATCTCTTCATTGCGTTGTTTGTCGCTTTGTTTAATCTAAAATCGCTTGCATTTCTGAGGTAGTATGGCTGAATTTCGTTTACAAATGTTAATTGTTGTGTTAAATATTCCGGTGCATTTCCTGTTTTCATCTTGTATATATATAGATACGTATTTAGTTGTAGTCTCTGTTTAATGTTAAGCCATTTTAGCATATCCAGCATAAACTGTATTGGTGTATATCTATTACATTTTATTATTGTTCTCATAGCTTTATTTTGTAGTTTTTGTAGTCTTTCTATTTGACCATTAGTGCAGCACGTATATAATATTGTCGAACCGTATTCGAAATGAGGCTTTATCATTGTGTTGTATATATTAACCGCCGTTAAAATTGAGACTTGGTTTCTTATTCGTTTAAAAAAACTAATCTTTTTGCCGATTTTCTTACATATGTAATCAATATGATTTTTAAACTTTAAGTTTTTATCAATAATAAAGCCTAAATATTTTATTTGGTTCACTTTTTCTATTATTTGATTATTTATTCTAAAAATTATATTGCTGTCTAAATTTACCTCCATTATTTTCGTTTTACTTTCATTCAATTTAAGTTTATTCATTTTTAGCCATATATTAACATTATTCATATCCTCGTTGAGATTATTATAACATATTTGTTCAGATTCTCCTTCGGTAAAAATAAGCGTATCGTCAGCGTATAGAACTATTTCGCACTTGTTCAATACGTTTGGCATATCATTTATATATAGGACAAATAGTAGTGCTCCCAATATCGATCCTTGTGGCACACCGTATTCGTTGTATTGTATGTGCGACTTAATGTTATTTACTTTCGTTATTTGCTTCCTGTTTGTTAAATATGATTCAAACCATTTTAATTCTATGTCTTCGATGCCATATGCTTGTAATTTTCGCAGAAGTATTTTTCTATCGATGGTTTCGAAAGCTCTTTTAAAATCCAGGAAAATACCCAATATTTTATTATTCTTGTCTGTCCTTTTCCATCTGTTAATTAAATAATTAATTGCTGTCTCACATGAGAATTTTTTCCTGAAACCGGACTGATATTTCGATAGTATTTTCTTAGATTCTAAGTACTGCTCCAACTGTTCCTTAACCACTTTTTCCATTATCTTTTCACACGTCTTAAGAGTATTTATTGGCCGATATTCATCACACCTTTTTGTTTTTGCAATTGCGGACAATGAAATTATCCCAGACACGAGTTCTCCTGTCCTGATATTAGGAATGGGCTTCCTACTGTCGTAGAACTGAGAAAAAAAGGCTTGAGTAACTCAGTGATCTATGGATTTTAGTGTAACAGTTGGTAGACTTCGTTCCAACTCCGATTTATGACACCCAAAATATATTGCAATAGATTATACACACATTCAAGTTCTATATAAGCCCCAAAGTGCTTCATGAAAATTGTCTGAACGACCAAATAAATATGCCAGTTGGCGTCCGACAATGGCGCGTAATGTCACAACTTTTGTTCAACTTTGTGCTAGACTACTGCAAACACTAACAGCCATCTATTATAAGCTGGTTGTAGGGATTCGTTAGAGGCGGGCATTAGCCGAAAAGCATCTGAAATATGAGGACATTTCTAAAACTCACTGGCACATGTTGAAAGTTATAAACTGTTTAGAAAACAGTATGCGTAGGGCTTTGCCTCTCTGTTAGAATGGCATAAAAAAACTAATCGAAATATGATAAAATTAACAAGATTCATGATAAATAAATCAACGGTTTTACACGTCGAAAAAAAAAACGTGCGATGTGGGTTCACGACGGACTGTACACTTCTGATCCGTTGAGCAAATTGTAAATATAGTGGATTAGGCGTACAAAGCTACAAGGGTATGGCTCAATGAAATGGGAGTTTCCGTATCAAGTTGATACGATAATAAAGAAATCCGATAACCGAGAGAAGAAATGTACAAGATCTCATTTCGTAATGAAGCGTCGAATAGAAAAGATCTCTGCAATAATAAGACAGTGTTGTGTTTTCGTAATTTACCATTAGTTATATTCTTTTATTATATAATCAAAATTGATTATTATATAATCAATTCGAGTTGCTGCCCCTATTACACTAATCGACATTGTGGTAGATCTTTCAATACAAATTACGACATCTTTGCACTTGTAGCCTCTAATAGGCAATGTAAAACCGATCTCAGGTTCTTATAAATGATAGTTGAATTCAACGTACCAACTTCTATTATGAAATATCTTCTGCGTTGTATAGTATTCAACAAAGAATCCTTCGTAGTCATTGCCTAATATGGGCTTATGGGAAAATATGTTATCTTACAATAACTTTTGTAGCAACAACACAAAGGATATTGAAACTATTTCTGATTCTCATTAGCTTTGTCATTCCCCCACAACTGAAGGTCTTATGATTTCGTTGAAACTTTATATTAGTTCGTAGCATTGTACAGCCGTGTATCTTAATCTTGTGCTGATTAGATTTCAATGGTATATGGACATAGATGTGATTTAAAAAAAAAATGATTGTATTATTTTAAATACTCTACGGTTGTTTTTTATTTCAGTTAAAGTTTCCAATATTTCCAAAATGTATGTATGTATGTACCTTTGCAAGGGGAACAAACAGCGCAAAATTAACTAAGAACTTAAACTGCTGTTGTTGCTGTATGCTGCAAAAGCTACCAATAAACTGCAATTGTAAAAGCATTAACTTTGGCGCCAAGCTAAACTCCCTGCAATCAGTGTTACTTTGTGAAATACTTGCAAAACTTCAATAAATTCTGATTTGAACAATCATTTGAAATACATAATTTGATTTCAACACATTGAGCAAGAAAAATTTATCGTATGACCTTAAATTTTGAAAGAAGCTCCCAACACATCACAGATAATAATTTCAAATTGCAGTGCAATTGAATGTGTGTGTGTGTGTATGTGTTTTTTGTATTTTAACATTCTCTTCATGGCATCACCTAAAATTAAAAAAAAAATAAAAAATAAAACACAGACAATTGTTATCCAAAAATATTCCCACAAATTAAAGATTTTTTCTATTAATTTTCTTCACAAACCGACACAAATGAAAAACAAAAAAAAAACAACAGCAAATAAAATTGAATTAAAAGAAATACAATTTTTTTTATGAATGAATACCATCAGTGCGCTCATGCAACTTTTAACAATATTTTTTCCTTCTTTTCAGTTTTTATATTATTTGGTGTTGAAAAGGTTAAAAAAGAAGAAGTAGAAAAAGAAGAAAAAAAAATTAAATATTTTGAAATTTAAAGCAAACAATTGATTTATTGTTGGGTCAAGTTTAATTTTCAATACACTCTGTTTATTTAAAACTTTTTATTTTATTTTCATTTTAATTCAGCACAAAACTAAGTGAATTTAAGACGTGGTTCATATGGCCATTAAAGCTTTTTTTCTAACAGGAAACTAGCCGTCCATAGGGTTCTTATAAATCAATTAGCACATGAATTATGAATTATTTTAAATTGTTAACTTGAATAGAATTTAATAGAATTATAAATAATGAACGTTATGATTTATAATTTTGTATTTTAAGGCATAATCATATGAGACTTGATTTGGTTTTTTTTTTGATGATGATCTCAAGCAATGAACATTTTTCATTTCATTATGTTTTGAATAATGTTTTAAAGAAATGCCAAAATTATTAAATGAAGAATTCTGTTGAATTAAATTTAAGTTCAGTGAACGAGTTCTCTTCTGATAATGATTTGTCCTTGATAAACATTTTAAGAAATAGAATAATTACAATAATTAACACTAAATCAACCTATAATTCATGTTTTACTATTCCTACCAAAGCGAAATGTCGCGTCTTAAAAATGTTGCCTGTACTACTAAGGAGTAATATTCCATTGAGTTCCCAATACTCGAGACGATTCTTCTATGTCAGGCATTTTCTTAGTTGCTAAAAAAATAGTCGGTATAGTCGCCGTAGTCTAGTAGGTAGTGTGTTGGCTTATTAGACGTGAAGCCTCGGTTCAAACCCCAGGTCAGATATCAAAACGAAAATATAAAAAAAATATTTCTTCGGTGACTGCCTTTCAGATTTTTTTTTTGCAGATTTCTGGCAAAAACTCTGAGAGCAAAAGAAACTGCCATGAAAAGTTTCTCTAAAATCTGTCGTTCTAAAATCTGTAGGTCCCGCCACTAATGTATAAAATTAACACTCACCCAACATGAGTGGTATGAGAAACTAGGCTGTAATCCTGGCTGAAGGGTTGTAATGGACAATTGTGTATATTATGTGTAAGTATATGTAAGTATCATGCTTTCTTTGTTGTCATGTTTGTTTTGTATTTGAAGTTGCCATATTGAAAATAATATATACAGTGGCCAACAAAAGTCTAGTTAGTTAGTTACATACTACTAAAGTTTACTGCTACGGCACTGTCATATTTTAATATTTAAAATAATTAACTTTATTCTACAAGTAAGTTATAATAGCGATAAAAAACAGTTAAAGGTAACTTTAATGTTTACTTTAGCTGAAGTTCACATTTACTAAATCCAACTTTAAAGGCAAGTTGCAATAATGGCCTTTAGTATTGAATGAAAAACCAATATGTCCACAGTTAGATTCAAAATATAATATTATGTGTAAGCAATTTTACGAATTTTAAGTAATTATTTGTAATAATAATTGATGTTTTTTTTTTCATTTATTTTATTAATATATTTCTGTTTTATAATGAAACAAACAAGTTTTTGTTTGGGGTTGAGCCTGTGAGGACTTTGGTAGGCAAATCACATCTTCACATTAGCATCAGTATGTCTGGGCTTATTGACTTGTTGGAATTAACAACCATTACGAATTCTGAATTATTCTGAATTTTTGGGAGAATTTTAACTGTCACCACCATAATTAACCGTTTCTTGAGATTCAGCTATTTTTTTCTGTTTCCGTCATACTAAAAAGTACTACTACTACTACTAATACATACTCAAAAACATTTTTTATTTTTTTTATTTGATTTTAAAACAAAACGAACAGTATTGAGCAATTTGAGATTTCAAAAATTTAAAACTGAGTGGAAAAAAATGTTTTAATGGACATTAAATTTTTTTTTAGATGCACATTACCATGTGCTATAATTTATTATTAATTTTTAATTGCATATTTAAGTAAAGAATTTTTGTATATAAAACTCTAAATGGCATTATATTTAGAAACAATAATAATTAACTAACCGATGACCTTTTTTTTATCAATGTTTATAGGTTTTTTTAAATCTTTTTTTAAAAGTTTAATGTAGAACAAGATGTAATAAATTATTTTAATTATTTTAAATTTGGTTAGCAAACGC
This sequence comes from Sarcophaga variegata, assembly GCA_932273835.1. Classification (NCBI taxonomy): domain Eukaryota; kingdom Metazoa; phylum Arthropoda; class Insecta; order Diptera; family Sarcophagidae; genus Sarcophaga; species Sarcophaga variegata. Next base: position 41,568,351 of record OW026359.1, read on the forward strand.
AAATAATTTTAAATTAAAACAATAAAACATTATTTCAGAACTTGTAGAGAAAAAATTATTCACAACATCATACGAATATGAGGTTAATAAAATTATTAACAATGGTGATGATGATGATGATGTTAAAGAAGCTGATGCAAATTTTTTTATTAATTAATCTTTTTATTTTCTTTTCTTTTTTTTTATTTTAAACTGGTTTCAAATATTATTAGGCATTCAATATAAATGAAATAAATCTTTATTCTTTAATTTTATTTTTATATGCATGCCGTTTAAATTCTATTCTCAATAATTTACATATGTCCAGAACATCAAGTAAAGCGTTTGACTTAAGCATCGAAGTTTGAATAAAAAAAAGAAATTTATTTATTTAAAATTTATAACCGTTATGATGATGTTTCGCTACATTTTTTATTCTTTCTTTAATCAGATCAACACATCGGTCATAAAATGGTATACAGTTATAATATGTGGGCGATAGCCAATGCGAGTAGAGAACTCAAGGCGCTTCTAAATACACAACACAATACCGAAAGAAAGCTTGAGTCTTTCATAGCAAAAAAAAAAAAATAATAAAAATAATTTGTAAAATAAATGTTAAAATACGCCAACAATATGCGACAACTCCCCTAAAAAATACCTTCTTTTCTTTGAATAGGAGATGACTCCTATTCATGCTGTGCATTGTGTTGGAATTCAGGAAAGATACTTTATAAGAGAAAGGAAAGAGGCGTATTGTGGAACAATATTTTTTTAATGACCGGTGTGCTTCACTTTATTTTTTCGAGAACAACTTCGTAATAATCCTCACTTTCTTTTTACTGTTATAGTTAATTATATCATACAAACAATCAGACAATCACAAATCGGGAATTGAACCCACGTCGTCGGCAATTAAAGTTCTGCACGCTACCAACTAGACTATCGGGGCACTCACAACATAACATCGGGGAACAGACAACATATGGCGGAACCTACAGTTTAAAGTCGACTCCGAACGACAGTTTTTTGAGAAACTTTTCATGGCAATTTTATTTACTCTCAGAGTTTTTGCCAGAAATCTGCTGAGAGGAAGTCGCCGAAGAAATATTTTTTCATATTTCGTTTTGATGTCTGACCTAGGGCTTAAACCGTGGCCTTATTCGCTCGTCCAATATCTAAACTTTTTAGTGTCATATAAAGCCGGTATTTTTCTTGGCTAATGTAATACCAGGAATTGGCATATAACCCTGAAAACAAGCGATTAATAGTCATATGTTTAGCACAAACTATCATTTTGTATGATCGATCGAAGAACGTGATAAGCGACAGGGTTTCGTAAGATCAATTTTACTAGTGACTCTCTATTTATTTGTAGCTTTCTTAAGGATCACACTATGCAGGCCGTTATAGATGGAATTCCATCAAGGCGCTATACTTTCTTCAACTCTATTTCTTATTTTTATTAATGATCTTCTCTCTTCTACTTCTAACCTCATCTATTATTATACAGATGACAGTAATATTTGTCATTTATATTCTTTCCATGGTATACAGAGCTCTTTGAATGATTCATTCACATCGGAGCTAAAGTCGGTATCCGAAAGGGTTCGATTTTAGTGAGCGAAAGACCTAATATTGTTTGATTAATCAACATACTTACTTCATTGATATCATAACCCATGTTGTGTGTGTTAATTCTATCCATGAGTTGTGGGACCTTCAGCTTAAAATCGACTCCGAACGGCAGGTTTGCGGAACTTTTGATGACAATTTTATTTACTCTTAGACGGATTACCAGAATACTGCTGATAGGAAGACGCCAAAGGAAATATTTTTATCACATTTCTTTTTGTTCGAGATGTCCGAGCTGAGGTTCGAACCACGGATTCTCTGCATCACACATTATAATAGACTTTGACAACTTCACTTAAATCTCATCTACAACAACCTTGTGGAGTTACTCTTATTATTTTCGTGGCAGAATATTGTCATATTGTGGTGAATCGTCTTAAGGTATAAAAAACCGACAATCCGAATTTACGGTCTTCACAGATTTCTAATAACTGAAAGCGAAATGCATTCCACTCGTATGTTAAATCAAAGATTAAAGATTTCAAATTTGTTACCATCGCAATAAATGCAGTTTACATCTTCAGTAAAGGGTGTGGGCATAGAAAACTTCCATAAAAACTAGTACTAAATTGTCCATTGAATGGAACTCTCAAAGAGACATCAGAAAACATGGACAATAGTGCAGAAGCTGCATCAACATAAAATTATGAACTTAACAAATGAACTGAAACTACTTAACAGTCAGCTTAACATTCTTAGGGCCATTATTACAACTTGCCTTTAAAGTTGGGTTTAGTTAAAGGTAACTTTAGCTAAAGTGAACTTTAAAGTCACCTTTAACTTCTTTTCGTTATTACAACTTACGGATAAAATAAAGTTAACTCTTTCAAAAATATGGCAGTGGCGGAGCAATGTCGTTAACACTGCTTAAATTAAACAAGTTTTATTTAAACGCAGTGGCAACGACGGGCTTTTTTTTTTTGTTGTATTTGCTCGCTTTGAAGTTGCCATATTGAAAATAATATGGCAAGTTCAAAAATAAACTTAACTTTAAAAGTTAGAGGTAGGATGATTCTCCCTTTAGCTTAACGCTTACTTCTACTTTATTGTCTTTATTGTTAATAATTAAGTAAAGAAGGCAAACTTTTAAATTTTGTATGAAGCCTTTTTCAATAAGAATTAATTCAGGTACCATATTAATAATTGCAGTCTTGCGAATGCATTCCTTAAGCCACTGCTCTTTTGTAGTTCACATTTAAATGTGCCAGCGTTGAGTGTTTTAATTAAATTCGTATTAATATTTAATGGTTATCGAATTTTTTTTTTTTTTTTCAAAAACACTTTAAATGCAATCCAAAAACAAAAAGGCATTTTTGGGCAATTAAATGTTAAAATTAGAGATCCATAAATCACGGCAACGACACACACCCACAATTAACTAAAAGACAGTAAGAATACTTGTTGTAGGTTTTTCTATTGACAAGAAATGGAGAAAACAAATTAATTTATTTGTTTACTTCAATATTTCTTAATTAAACCAATCGAATATAAATATTTTACTTTCGAAATTCATTGATAATAAATTGCATCATTTGACTGGAGACCATATTTAAGATGATCTAAACAGAAAAATATTTTTTAAAGTCTTTCAGAAGAACTTTTTTAAATTATTTAATTAAACAAACCACAAAAATGGAACGAAGGTAAATGAACTGTTTAAGAAATCTGGTTTTAGTGAATTATAGTTTTAACAACAAAAGAAAATAAATACCGTAAATAGAAACAAAAAAAAAATAACCATCAAATGAAAAGAAAATTATGCAAGAATTTTTTAAAAAAATTATGGTAAAAATGAAATTGGAAGTCTTAGCCTGGCTTTAAAAAAAAAAAGCGCAGCCAGTCTATCTATTGCTGTTGTAATTTTGTATTTAAATTTATTCTTTATCTCTGTATCTGATTGAAATTTTTGTTAAAATACCATCTATTCAGACCAGTTCAGTTCGGTTTTGTTGGGTTCAGTTCAGTTCAGTTCTTTTCTTATTTTAATTTTAATTTTATAATTTGACCAATTGTTCAAAAATTTTTGTTTTTCTGTTTTTGTTTTTGTTTTTGGTGTCTGTTCCTTTCTTTTCTTTTCTCATTTGATTTGATTTTTATGTTTCTGTCATATTTTGTGCACGAAATTTTATATAAAAGTAAACCAACAGTAAACCAAGTTTCAAAAGCAAAGTATTTATGCTAATCTGCCATATAAATATCTTTTTAATTGCGAATTATGTAACTCTTCTCTCTCTATTTTACGTTTTTAGCTTTGTTTTCAAGAAAATTCATGAAGAAAAAAACAAACTTCATTTAAATAATTCCTTTTGTTCGCATTATGTTTGCATAGCCGCATAAACGGTGTTTCGCATTGTATATCAGGCACAGCATTTTCCCACACGTGTCATCATTCGTAAGTAAATTTGTTAAAAACAATTTTTTTTTTCAATTTTAATAATTTTGTTTAGTTTTAAATTTATAATCGCCATTCTTTGCGTAAATGTTTACATTTGTTTTTGTTTCATCGAGTACGGCGCAAAAATAAAAAACCGACAATGAAAAACAAAAGACTTAAGACAGGAACTTGAAGTTGAATATAAATAAAAAAACAAATTCATGCGTTAATTATGCGTGTAAAAGTGACAGTAATTTGAACAAGTTAAACAAAGTAAAAGTATTCGAGTTCATTAGGAATTTAATATTTTCCCACACCATTATGTTCCATTCTGGTATCAGCATACAAACGCAGTAATCATAAGCCCAAGGGACTTCAATATATTATATAACATAACGATTTACAAAAAACTTGCTGACTTACTTACTTAATTGGTATTTACAAACCTTTGTACAGGATTACAATCTAGCTTCTTACACCATCCATGTTGTGGGTGTTAATTTTATCCAGGAGTGGCGGAACCATAAGTTTAAAGTCGATTCCTAACGACTGATTTGAGAAACATTTCATTACAATTCTATTTTTTTATTATTTATTTTTTATTCTCAGAGTTTTTGCTAGAAGACTGCTGAGAGAAAGTAGCCGATAGTAATCTTTTTTTCATATTTCGTTTACTCTGATAATGTCTGAGCTGATGCTTGAACCACACGCTCAAAAATAATAATTCACCTTAACTTTAACTTCAACAAGATGGTCTTTATCAACTATCGAAGTTCGAAAGATCCTGCTGGAAGATCCGATATGAGGTGAGTAGAACTAAGATATGTATGTCATAATGTCAACCATATTATATCTTTCCATCTTTCAGTCCACAGTTCTGAGAAGAGTTACGTTTGGTATGATAATCTCCATAAACTATTGGAATCTCAAGCTTACAAAGGCTGGGCAATGAAGTATTCCATCATTTCGATGTTATCATTTTTAATATCAAATGAGGCTTTTGCTTTAACAATATGCGTTTCAGTGTTCACTTTTGCTTCCTTTAATAGCCATTAAAACTTTTTAGTCAGGATTATGGTCTAGCTTTCCACACCACGTATCTTGTGTGTCAATTTTATCCATTAGAAGCGGGACGTGCAATTAAAAGAAACCGAATTTTCGATTTCAGCAGCTTTTAGTGGCAATTCTTCGTATTCTGAGAGCTTTTATAAAATTTTTTTTAAAATTTTTTTTTTTAGCTGTTAGTATTGAGCTTTGAACTCATGAGCTCTAGTCTAGAAAGCTAACATACTTCTTCCTTTAAAGGAGCGTAAACATTCTACATTTTCGCTTCTTCTTTGATCGTGTGTACTGATAATAAAGTTTTTGAAATATCAACTGAGTGAGACTGAAACCAAATGGCAACAACATTTTCTTGTACATGCCTTAGAACTTGGCTTCGAAAATGTGCGTCGCAAGCATATTTCAAGAACTCGAGGTATTTGAAGGTGACCACATCTGTCATTCAAAGCGGAGCGCATTAAATAATGAAAAGGATCGATGATAAGATACATCCTTGATTTACAGCAGTAGTAGCTTCACAGAAATGTTTACCATTGTACAGTAATCGATATTTTCCAAGGATGTCTACACTTTCGAAATATTTTCTACAAATGCTGCCCATTGACATAGTCCAAGTTTTTAATAAAATCAATAAAAACTAGGTAAATTACAAGTAAGTGCGTTAAATTCTTAATTCATCCGATGAACCTAAACTGATTCTCTTAAATATACGATCTAATATTGCTTCACTAAATATCTTGTTTGGACCAGGAAGCAGTGTTGTTCCATGGTATGTTATTCGGGTCGTATAGTTGTTACGTACACATGAGCGTCAAGCTATTAATGTGGTCTTCGTATAATAATTAACACAATCTATGCACTATGCATTCGAACTGTACTTGCTACAGTTCGCGCATCGTTTTGTCGGTGTGCTGTCTGTGAAGTACCACATCAATGTGCGTAAAATACAAATTTTAAGAGTCGGTATCTTGAAGTAAACAGCGTTTGATATCGAATTCTTAATAGCGGCAACGATTTATTGTCCAAGGTATGATTAAGAAACAAAGTATTGAAATGAAAAGGGAACATTATTACAACTCTTCTTAGGGCCATCATTACAACCTGGTGCTAACGTGGACGATAAGGTACAAGTAAGCGTTAAGCTAAAGGGAAGACCATCCTACTGGTAAGTTTTAAAGTATATATTATTTTCAATATGGCTACTTCAAATATAAGCAAAATGAGCAAATACAACAAAAAAAGCTCGTTGTAGCCACTGCGTTTAACACTAAACCTACCATGGCGGGTCAAATGACCCATTTTGAACTTTTTGTCAGAATTTCTTGAATATAACATTATCACATCGCCATTTGCCTTTACGACTTTTATTACAAAATACATCAAATGTGTTTTCCAAGATTTACTCCTCTCTTGTTAATTTTTTTAACTAGAAATATATGTAATCTACCTTAAATACCGCAAGGGGTCATTTGACCCATGCAACGATTCTGTTTCCTGATTTGCAATTTCTTATGATTTTGAACATTTTTGCTATTCCGTGATATACAGTGGTGGACATTAGGTTAGCACATTAGCTATATACACTCTAAATTCGCCAAGCAGGCGAAAGATGGTATGCCACGCTTCTCCACAAAACTATATAAATCGAATTATTGTTCACTTACTATTTACAAAAGTAAGCCAAACAAAAAAGTCCTTCTGCTAAGCTCAAAGTATAAATCTGTAAGCATTGAAACCGATGGCAAGCGTATACCTGAAACGATTAGGTTTTACAATAATACTAAGCACCGTGTAGACATGCCGGATCCAATGGCCAGAAAATACACTGTGAAATCGAAATCGCAAAGATGGCCTGTGCAGATTATTTTCAATATCCTTGACTTGTCTGGAATCAACTCTTGAGTTTTATACAGAGAAACAACCGGCGAAAAAATCTCTAGACAGCAATTTTTATATCAATTAGCTGAATAACTTGTCGAAGATTTTCAAAATGAGCAACAGGAAAAACATGAAGAGAAACAGAAAACGTCAACAAATTCAAGCTCGGATTCACGTGTTCAAATGCGAAAAAAGTGCCAAATAGGTTTTTGCAAAGAAAACAAAACTACGAAAATCTGTTTCAAATGCAATAAATATACATATGTGTGGACAATGTCCCTTCGAGAACCCAATAATTTGCAAAATGTGCGATGAACATGATTAAAGTTAGCATATTATTTAATTATTTCCTAAATTTTAGATTTAATTGAAGAATATTTAATTTTTTTCTTGTATTATTTTTGTTTTTAAATTTATTATATAAACTATTTTGAGTCGTTATTTAAAAAAATTGTTTTATTTATGTACCAAATTGACCTAATTGATATATTTCTCACAAGACAGTAATATATAACATTTTGCAGACGGGTCATTTGACCCCTTTGGTAGGAATAGGAAAACTTGTTTTATTGAGCAGTGTTATCGACATTGCTCCGGCACTGCTATGGTTTTGAAAAAGTTAACTTTATTTTATCTGTAAGTTGTAATAACGAAAAGAGGAGAGAAAGGCTTTGGCTAAAGTGAGCTTTAAACTAAAGTGAACTAAAAGTTAAAGGTAACTTTAGCTAAAGTTAACTTTAAAGTCACCTTTACCGAAACCCAACTTTAACGGCAAGTTGTAATAATGACCTTTAGATGTATAAAACTTTGATTTTTAATTTCTTATTTTTGCTTATGAAATAATATTTATCGAAATTAAACTTTCTTAAACAATGTAATGAAATTAAATTCTTCTTTTTTTTTAAATTATCACACAAACATTACCTGAAATTAAGTTGACATTAGTTTATACGTCTGTGGTAATTATGTGCTATTATTATATGTCTGTATTATCGTACAATATAATACATATTATAGGAGAGCAGGGAAGAAACTCGTAAATAAATAAAGAAATAAACAAGAAAAAAAACCGCAAGTGAAGAACGTGTTTCATTTCGTTTCATTCCTATGAATTGTTGACTTTATTAAATTGTTAATATTTTATATTATATTGTATAAAATGTTGTTGTTGTTATTATCGTTGATAATGATGTTGTTAAATTATAAATTAACTGAAGGTGTCTGTCATGATATACGAAATAACACCACCCTGTACAAATCCAAAAGACGTCAAAATGTGAAGAAGAAAAAAGACGGAAAAAGATGATATAATTTGGAAGAAAAATACTACAACAACAATATCGTGCTTATAATTATAAACAAAAAAAAAAGAATGTGTTTTTTTTATTAACATATGAATAATTTTTCAAATAAATTAAATAAACTAAGAGAAAAAAATAAAAAACATTTAAGTATCAGACAAATACGTGTGCTCATATGAATGTTCAAAGAAGCAGATCCAGGCATTAGTCATTTACGAGTTTCAGAGTTTCGTTTCAGTAACGCTTATGAGGAGTGATGTCAACGGTGATAGAAAAGGTTTTTCTGATGAATTTATTCAGTTTCACATGAGGATGATGTATTATTTTAATGTTATGCTACATTTTAAGTATTTATTTTGTAGTTGGTCAAGTGCCGGAACACTACTGATCTTATTATGAATGAAAAGTTATGCCTGTCTTCGAAAGAGGAAAATTTTAAAATTTTAAGATTTGAAGAAAAACTTTATATTCTTATGAAATCGTAACAATAAATTACTGGCACAAGACTGAGAAGGGGGAGCAGTGAGTGAATTAACCAGTCCATGAGTTACCTCCATTAGCAGGTAATAAGCACTTCGAAGCCAAAGTTTTCGATAAACTCACTGGATGTCTTTTGTTGAGTACTTTATCGGGAATATTTCTTCATAATATAGGACCTTAAAGTACGAGTTTTTAATTTATTAAAGTATAAATTTCTCTTTATACAATTTTTTTTAATTATTGTGCTGTGCACGTGCTATCTGCTGATTCAATTTAGGTTGGTTAGAATAAGTTGGCAGCTATTTGTAAACAAATAGCCTTTTAGTGTCCTATATAAAGAAACTCGTGGTTATTTTCCGAACGGAAGTTCATGCCATCAAAAGATGTGTTCAATTCAACTTGGAAAGGCGGTACAAAAGACAGGACATAGTAATACTATCTGACAGTCAGGTCGCCATTCGAACATTCGGCGCTTGCGCGGTTTAATCGAAGATAGTATGTGACTGTTTGGGAAAACTGAATCAACTAGGTAATATTAATCCCTGCTGGGTCCCAGGTCCCATGTGAAAATTCTCGGCAGCGAGCAAGCAGATGAGCGTAGTTGAAAGAGGCCAGAACCCTTCTGTGTAGTGGAATGTTTGGAAAAGTATGCCAAACAAAAAGAAATATAATCAGCGGCAAAGACTCTTTCCAAACCAAGTGGATTTAGGAATCAAAACTTTTATTTGGAAATTACAATAAGTGAAGATCAAAGTCATGCATCAGAGTATGTAGCATCAACCCGAGGTTGGTAACTGGTCTTTTGGTAGGGCATTGTAGACTCACGGTAAACTTATTCAGATTGGCGCTTGTTTCTGTGACGATGAGAATGAAATAATCAGAACACATGCTTGAAAACTGTTGTACATAAATGCGTCCCGGGAAAGAACAGGTTTGGAGAAGACATTTTAGGGATGCTCTATAAATTCGGAGTGGAGTATAAAAGACCATATAAACGCAGTACTAACACACACCTTCACGACAACAACAACAATAAATAGTTTCCTATAAGGTCCCTTTGTAGCACCGATAGTATACCGATAATCAAATGATAGTTTACATCAATTAAATTCATAGTTTTGAGAAACTTTTCATAGCAGACTTCTGAAATCAAATCGCCGAAAGAAATACGTATTCCTTCATATATTATTTACTGTGATGAAATCTGAGCTGGAGTTTGAACCACGTGTTAGTGTATAATAAGCTAACACCCTACCTACTATATGGCTACTATGGCGACTTCTAAAATGAATTCTAGTTAGGGTTTTAAGCAGAGTTTGTACTCTACTGTTTAACAGTCTCTTTATAAGTGGCTTTATTATCCTAGTTTTCTTATGCAAATGAATGCATTTGTGTGAAGTCACTTTGCTCCCTTGCAGAGCATTTGAATTTTCTGTTAAACACAAGGCTTTACAATTGCGGTAGCTTTCTTGTTTCTTTCAATATCGCCACGTCCAGACACACATATTATAGTAGTCTTCCTATGTCTCAATATCTTCTTAAGAGACAATGTTGGACAATTTAAAATGTGATATAAACACTACGAATCTAATGGCATCTCCATCCATTGGTACTAACTACACACACATGGCAACTTAACAAACGAATTTTATAAAAAAAAAAAAAATTTTAAATCGGGGAAGATTATGTTTCCTAAAATTGTGGAAACTTTTTATCATTGCTATTGTCCACCTGAAGCTGGCATAAGAAAATCAATTAAAAGTATTAGGCCGCCAGATGCAAGTAAAAAATTTGTCAAAATTTATCTGCGGCCACTGTTTGATTAGTTTCATGCCGAAATTGATATCAAAGGACTTCTGAAATGTTGTTACTAACTGCAGATTGTAAGGCTTTGGGTTCAAACACTGACTTAATTTCGTCATGTGGTGGCTGCAGAAAAACTCAACTTCTCTGGGACACCGCAATGGAGAAAATTGAATATTTTATTCTACTTTCAGCAGCAGGAACAACGAATATGTTCAATCTTATGTAAGCCGGATGGCCGAACATACAATCAACAATTTCTTAACCAGTTGTATACCTTGTGACTGGTGTCCATCAGAAGTCAATATAAATGAAAAATCAAAGTAAAAAAGTTCATTGAAAACATATACACAAACTTTATTCATGACAGGTTTATCACTTAGTAAATTTAAAAATAGCAATCAATATACGAGGTGTGATCAAAAAATCACCGTTATTTTCAAATTTCGTGAGTTACGTATGTTCGATTTTCGCATTTTTTTTCTGTTGTGTTGGTACACATGTCTGTTATATATGTTGACAATATCAGCCATTTTGGATTGTCAGTTTGTTTTTGACAGATAAAAAGGTTAGCCGGGTTTTGATGTGCTGTTCGATTTTTTTACTATTCGCAAAAAAATGGATCAAAGAAACTGTATTAAGTTTTTTGTAAAAAATGAAATTAAATGTGCCAGGATATTTGAAATGTTGACTGTGGCGTTTGGCGAGTCTACTAAGAGCAGCAGAACACAAGTTCAATTGTGGTATAACCGGTTTAAGGCAGGCCGAGAAGATGTCAATGACGATGCCCGTCCTGGTCGCCCGAGCGCGTCAACAACCGATGAAAACATTCAAACAGTGAAGAAATGATTTTGGATAATCGTCAAATCACTATTAGAGAGATTGCTGATGATGTTGACATAACGTTCGGATGTTTTAGGCATGAAACGTGCGGCAACGAAGATTGTTCCAAAATTGCTAAATCTTGAGCAAAACAACGCCGCATGGACATCGCTCTGGAGATGTTGAACGTCGTCAACGACGATCCAGATTTGCTTAAAAGGGTCATAACTGCTGACGAATCATGGGTGTATGGCTATGACATTGAAATCAAAGCCCATTCATCCCAATGGAAGCATCCAAAAGAGCCAAGACCGAAAAAAGCACGTTATTCGGTCAAATGTGAAGGTTTCTGCTCACTGTTCTCTTCGATTGCAATGGCGTGGTGCATTATGAACTCTTGCCACAAGGTCGTACAGTCAATAAGGAATACTACTTTGAAGTTATGCGCCGATTGCGCGAAGCAATTCGTCAGAAACGCACAGATTTATGGAAAAACCAATCATGGATTTTGCACCATGATAACGCACCAACTTACATATCGACGCTTGTGCGTGAGTTTTTAGCAAAAAACAAAACCGTAATCATGCCTCCACCACCGTATTCACCGGACTTGGCCCCTGCTGACTTTTTCCTCTTCCCAAAACTGAAGACACCGATGAAAGGAAAGCGTTTTGCTACGATTGAGAAGATAAAAGACAAATCGTAACAGGAGCTGTTGGCTTGGAAAAAACGCTGGCATAAGTGTATTGTATCTGAGTGGGGTTACTTTGAAGGGGACAAGATAGAGTTATTGATAAATAAATAAATACTTTTTGAAAAAACTGAAAATAACGGTTATTTTTTGATCATACCTCGTACATGTACTGGTCGCAGAGCTCTAGCATTCATTCAAATTATTTATAACGAAATGACTTTTTGCTACTTAAATATTAAGAAAAAATAGAAATAGAAATAGAAATAATAAATAAATAATAATAATTATAAAAAACTCGTTGAATGAAGTCTTCAATTTCTATTAAAAACATGGGAGTGTCTTCATTATTTAGCTTATGATCGAATCTCAATAATAAATAATTTATAACCTGAAAACAAATTTCGGAAATTGTTACACCTGTTTTCAATGAAACAAATATTCAAATACATTTTTTTTATTAAATGATACTCGTAATTTGGGAATTTACTTTTTTTGTTTTTGTATTTTTTTTTTTTTTTTCAAAAACCCAACCAGATCTTAAAGATGTTTTGCATGAATTTTATAAAATTTAAAAACTTCTTGTTTCTTTATATGCCTCCGCTAATAAAAATAAATTTCCTTCCATTAATAGATTTTGTGATAAACAACAATGAAACAAATTAAATAACAATTATGAAATATACTAACTGTCGCACTATGTGGCATTTTGCCTGAAAACCTGGCCAAAATTAATAGAAGTGTTTTATGAGTTAATGGCTAGAATTTTTTGATAGTGTTAGTGATAATTAGGCCCAAGGATGAACCCAACTGATTTTGGTTCAAATCGGTCCGTGATTTCGCCTAGCCCCCATACAAATTCCCCTCGAAATTGCACTTATTTACACATAATTATAGTAATTATGTAACAATCATGATCAAATTTAGCATGGATCAGTTCTGTGTACTAAGAAATCATGGTGTAATCTTTGGTGAAAATCGGATCACATTTGACCCTAGTCCCCATATGAAGTCCCCTTTAGAAATTCACGTTTGCGCTTATAAATGGCTTAAAAACATCGGTATCGTGATGAAATTGGGTATGAACGTGTATTTTGTTAATCTAAATCATATTACCAAATTTTGTTATGGTCGGTCCATAATTGACCCTTGGTCCAAAATAGGGCCCCTTAAGAAAATATGTTTAACAATTATAATTGGCTTAAAAATTTTATTACCTCGATGAAATTCGACATGAACATGTTTAATATGAATGTGAATCATTTATGATCACATTTTATTATGATCGGATCCTAAGTGCCCCTAGGTACCACATACGGTCCATTAAGAAAATCAAACATTCATCTCATATTGTTATAATAGTCGATATAAATACATATGTAATTAAGTTTTTAAATTTCTATGATAATTAATATTTATTCATAATATTTATTTTACATTATTTAATACTTAACTTAAAAAATTAAAAAAATACTTAAAAAGTGAAACTAACTACAATCGTTTAAATCGTTATCATTTTCATCTTCAATGTCAGGAAGGAGTAATTTAATAGTATCTGATGAAAATGCTTTTCTATTCCTTCGCGATTTTTGTGTACTGCAGCCTATAAAAGGGTCACTGCATAAAAGTAACCTATTCAGGACAGCTCGATTGGTATCCCTTCTACTGAATTTCCTCGCATAATTCGTACGCCATATGGCTTTATTGCCTATGGCTTTATTACACTGCGTCCAATTTTTTTAATTTTTAAATAAAAGTAAAATTTTCAAAAAATCGCCAAAAATAATTGCGCAAATTTTCGCAAACTTTTTTTTGTCCCTGAATGTAGAGAGTTCTTATTTTTTTTTTGTGGTATATAACATTAAACTACTAAAAACTATTTTCACCTTTAAAATCCTTATCTTTTTTTTGGGTAGGGTAAAAAAATGTAAAATTTTTATTATTTTTAAATTTTGAACGAATAATTTTAACCTTAATATATGAGATATATATATATATATATATATATATATATATACACTTAAAGTAGCTGTTGCTCATACCTTTCAAATAAAAAAATTAATATAAAACCTCTATTCGTTTAGCCACAAAAAATATCATATAAACCTATTAATATTTCAAAAAAACACCAAAAACGTATTTAATTTTCTTCACTTTCCTGACTTTGACATCGTCTCAGATCTACAAATCTCAACCTAAAGTCGTGATCTATATAATGCAGAATTTTGTTGTCTATCGAACTGTATACTCAGTTTCTAAAATTTCTTTAAATTCATTTTTGCCTTTTTGGCCAGCTTTTCAGGGTAAATGCCACATAGTGTGTCGTTTCAGTTGTTGCTTAAGCAACTCAAAACGAAAGACTTAAGCAAGAAACCTAATCTAAAATATTTTTTTTTTGAAAATTTAATCACACAACGAATAAAATAAGAAATCATCTCAAATCAATTAATGTTTAACAGCATCATTCAATATGAAACAAATTTAATTTCTTTTTTTCTTCTTTTTAATTTCTGTTTATTTATTTCATGCCATGTCTTTAACAAGGTTTGTAATTCAAAACTCAGCATGTTCCAATAATACATTTCGGTTTAATAGTTTTGAACACATTTTTATTTTAATTATTTTTTTTTTTTTGTAATCACTTTCATTGTGTTTTCAATTTAAAAATAAAAATAAAATTTTCTTTTTAAAAAATAAACACAAGAATAAAGAAAAAAAATACACAAATATTCCCAATACATACATACATACATACATACATTTCCTCACCTTTGATTGCAGTTTATTGCCTGTTAGTGGGGGTTGCCAGTGAAATTTTGTAATTTTGAAACCATTTAGCACTGTCAGCTAATGACGTTTTAAATTCAACTAATTTCTCTCTTATATGGTATTCAGTGTCAAATGGCTGAGTTAAAAATTTAACACACACAAAATTACACTTAAAATTTACTGTCGAATATTACTTTAAGTTCGTAATTAGTTTCTCGTTAAGTTTGTTGGATTCGTTTTACAGCCTGAGGATATTTCTACATCATCACGATTACATTGTGTTGTATTGAATGTAATTTGTTTCAGGAAAAATTGTGGTATTTTGGCAAAGTGTTAAACTCACGTATGTTTATAAACAAAAAATAAAAAATATTCAAATAAAATTTGAATTTGGGAAATAACCGATAATAATATTTAAAAAAAATACTGTCAGCTCCTCTCAGAACTTAATGCGACCATAAAAGGTTTTCAAGAATGAAACAAAAACAAAAACAAAAACTGATATATTCAAAATTTTATAGCAAATTAAGAAGAAATATACACATATTCCCTCTAACGGAACTACAGGACAGGTGGTTATGATATCGGTTTAAATTTGAATTCGAATCTGGCAATTCTTAAGTCATTCTATTCTGAAACAAAATTCAGTATATTATCTCCACTGAACGTAATGAATCGATTTGCGCTTGAGCAACGTTGGGATTTATTGAAAATTTATTTCAAAAACAAAGACAATTGTTCGGAAATTGCACGAAAATGTCGTACAAAATTTGATCGTAGAGACGAACAAACAGTGTCTAGTAAGCGCAAGTTTATTGGTAAAATTCGTGAATATGGTCTCATTGCTCAGTGCTCGTAAAGTGCGTACACCCGAAAATATTGAAGCTGTGGCTAAGAGTGTTCATGAGAGAATCCATCAACATCAACTCGTTCTCTTCGTCAAGAATTGAACACTTCACGCACCAGCTTAGTTTCATATTTTGCGAAAAGATCTCTGTATGACGCTTTACAAAGTTCAATTGGTTCAAGAGTTAAAGCCGCATGACCATCCGCTTCGTTTTCGCTAGATGGGCCAACGAGAAACTGCACGATGATGTCGATTTTTTCCAAAACAAAACCAAAATCATTTTTTCGGATGAAGCTCATTTTCAACTCAGAAAACGCACACATTGTCTTATAGAAGCCAATTCACCCATTACGAGTGACTTTGTGGTGCGGCCTGTGGAGCAGCAACATCATTGGCCCATATTTCTTTGAAAATGAGGATGGCATAACCATTACAGTCAATGGAGACATCTATCGCACCATGATAACCAATTTTTTTGTAACCGCTCTTCATGGTATTGATGTGAACGATGTTTGGTTTAAACAGGATGGTGCAACTTGCCACACATCTCATGCCACAATCGATTTATTGCGTCAAACGTTTGATGGTCGTTTAATTAGCCGAAGCCAAGAAGCTGTGGTTTGACCCCTGTGGACTATTTTCTGTGGGGCACCGTTATAATAAAGTGTTATGCCGACAAACCAGAGATAATTGAGCATTTGAAAGACAACGCTCGTGATGCCACTGTCGAGATGGAGCCTTATCATACACTCGAAAAAGTGTTAAAAAGTTGGTCCGTTCAAGTGAGGTACTGTGAAGCCAGCCACGGCAACCATATAAATGAAATAATATTCCATTTCTAACCGGTACAATCGTACTTCACAATAAAAAAAATTAAGTTGGCAAAATTTCAAACCGTTTTTATTTTATTGCATTTTTAAATTTAAACTTTTAAATGGTCCACCCTATACATTCTGTGAAGCATTATTCTGTATCGGAAATTCTAATTTTTTTCAGTTTCCACACGACACTATTTAAATATGTTATACGGTTAAGGTTTAGGTTAGAGGACGTGTATTTGACAAGAACAGTACCCGGAGGTCAAGTTGACCCATTGTACTATAATGTATTATAAGGAAAGATGATATTTTCAAAATACTTCGTAAGCTCGAGATTAGTAGCATGTTTCGGTACATAAAACTGTTTGATGAGACTGAAGGAAGATATTAACGTCTACCACCAAATCCAAATCAAATTTGAACATAATTTGAACATTGCAAGTCAACAAAGCTGTGAAATCAAGAATTCAGCAAAAGCTGCTCCATAAAAAGAAAAAATTATGGTTCGGCAGATGAATGTTTCTCAAAGTCCCTCAATCGAATTATTAAAAAAAAACTTGGGACCTGCTGCTTTTGAACTCAGAACAGAAAAAACCAAAAACAGAATTCAAAAATTTAAACATGTTTTGTAGAAGCACGGTGAAAAGAATTTAAACTTGCAGGAAAAATTTAACAATCCACAGGGCACATCTGAATGGATAAACCTCACCCACAATTAGCCATGGTATGGTAGTGTGTCTCTTGCGATAGGATTACTGAATTTGCATAAAGTTGCCGTAATTAGGTAGTAAGTGTGCTGTCTAATTAGACAAAAGCCTGTGGTTCCAAACCCAATGCTTTAAAATCAACAAGATTATACATCAGCTCATGAAACATTCATCTCCTCTGAAGTATCGCCATCTGGTAGTCCAGATTTGAATCCGCTGTTCTACAAATTGTGGAGGGTTTTAGAAGACACGATTTGCGAGAGAAATATCCCAACATTCATTATCTTGCGATAGTCTTGATTCATGCTGCGGCCAATTTTCCAATGAACAAGCTGTGTACGACTATCGATAATTGATGTAGCGCAGTAAGACTAATTCAGATTTTGTCGAATGTGTCATGAGATTTTTAATGACACAATCGGCTAATGTTTGATGCAAAATAGTAAGTCAAGCGAAATCTTTTGTTTTTGTAATACTTTTTTGGCAACTGACATGGATACCAGACGATATGCAATGTCTTACGTCTCGTTAGCTAAGGAGGAGCAATTTCTTGAGCAATACAACATCAATGAGCAATCACTCAATCGATGACTCAAATCGTAATTGTGTCATTAGTTGCAGCAATTTAAGAAACCATTTTGTTAAAGCAATTCCAAAATGAATTGATCGTTGAGGTTGCCTAATAGTTGGTAATCCATTGCGATTAATAAAAATGCTATACACGGTGCAACAAATAATTCATTTTTCATCCCGCATAAAAGATGTGAATAGAAATACAAAATTTATTGCTGAGGCTATTAAAATCTATGTATTAAAATTCATAAAACAATTTTAAAATATAATATATATTGAGTCATAATATTAACAAAAGACGTAGTCGCTACAAAAAAATCACGTTTTTAAGTGATTTTGTAATTGCGTGGAGTACAAGATACAATATTTTAAGGCGTTAATCTCTCATTAAAGATTTTAGTGTTCATAAATATAAAATATTAGTAGGAATTGAGCAATAATCTAAAATATTCATTTTACATTAACAAAGAGTAAAGATAACAACATAGAATACTTTTATCCAATGGGCTGGTTGATAAACGATTACATAATAATTATTATTGCTGATGGCAATCCTGTATACATACTTACCCTCGTGTGAACTATAATCAACATTTTTCATTCTATTGAAAGACCTATTGATGCCATTATGTATGTGTGGATTATAACATCGTTCAAATGTCTGATGCGGAAATGTCAAATTTTCCATTAGCATCGCTTAAAAAGTCGCAGTAGCCTAGTAGGTAGTGCGTTGGCTTATTAGACGTAAGGCCACGGTTCAAACCCCAGGTCAGACATCAAAACGAAATATGAAAAAATATTTCTTCGGCGACTTCCTCTCAGCAGATTTCTGGCAAAAATTCTGAAAGTAAATAAAATTGCCATGAAAAGTTTCTCAAAAATCTGTCGTTCGGAGTCGACTTAAAACTGTAGGTCCAGCCACTCATGTATAAAATTAAACATACACAACTTGAGTGGTGTGAGAAACTAGGCCGTAATCCTGACTGATGGATTGTAATGGCCAATTATGTTTGTATGTATGGCTTAAAAATCAGTCTCAATTTAATCGATAGCTTATGGGTTATCTTAGCTTTGAGGGCTGCAATGGTTTGTGGCTTATTCTTATACTCCTATAATTTAAGAAAAATCCTATGAGAAAACAGAATCAAATCGCATAATCTCGTTTTATATCATCTTTACATGAAATGACTATGCCCACAAATTGCTCGTGCAGAATATGGTAGGTAGAGCCTTACTGTTGAAACCACATATCGTTGGTGTCCAGACTATCCAGTTCAGGCCAAAAGAAGTTCGTAATTTTATCACTGATCTATAGTGTTCGTCGTTGACCTCACCAACCATGTTCTCAAAACCACCAAATAGTGGCTTTTTCAAAATGCATGGGACGCTCTTAAATCTAATGTGAATAGGCAGCGTCCTAAATACAACAAATTTGTTTGTCCTATTCCCTCAAAAATGAGCCTAAACGCTGAAGATAATTTATCGATGATATCATTCAGTGAACACATGTCATTGTCATCCATTGTGATTTAGCAAAATAGATTAAATAAATGAAGTCGCTGTAGTTAAGAAGATAGGGTGTTGACTTATTTAAAGTGAACTCATGGTTCAAACCTCGTTTCAGAACAAAATTAAATATAAAAAGATAGGCTGACTTCCAAATTGTTAGTTGCTTTGTGTTTGAACAAAGTATAGTGTTTCATAAAGCCGCTGTACAAAATGTTTACAATGTATTCTATTTCAAAACGTCGTCAATGTGTATTTTTAACAAAAAGCAATCAGGCATCGGATTTATAGTTGATGCATTGTTTGGTAACTTTGCATATCTACATAATTTATATACCGTAGTAGAACTGCATACAAACTTTGTATTGATACATTTTGAAAGTCAGCCTTATTTCTTCAGTGACTTCATCTCAGTAGTCATCTGGCAAAAACTCTGAATGTAAATAAAATAACCATGAAAACTTTCAGTGGTAAGAGAAACTCAACGTTTCTTACTTGAAAAAGTACTCAGAAAGAATTACATGGAACGGAAGTGCATTAGCGATACATGAACTTTAATTAAGAATCCATTTGTTTGATTGGCAGCCATCTTACATACATATGTACAAGCATAATTGGTCATTACAATCCTTTAATCTGCTGATAGGAATTCACCGAAGAAATATTTTTTCATATTTCGTTTAGTTGGAGATGCCTGACATGGGGTTTCAACCGAGGCTTCACGTCTAATAAGCCAACACATACTATGCGACTTCCATTGGCAGCCATCTAGAGTATGTATAAATTCCTTGGGTGCCATAAAGGTCTCTTGTAATATCGAATTGTACGTAGTCTACTAGACTAGACTACGTCTACTATACTAGACTACGGCGACTTATTAGACGTGAGGCCACGGTTCAAACCCCAGGTCAGACATCTCCAACAAAATTTGAAAAATATTTCTTCGGCGACTTCCTCTCGGTAGATGTCTGGAAAAAACTCTGAAAGTAAATAAAACTACCATGAAAAGTTTCTCAAAAAATTTGTCGTTCGGAATTGTCTTCAAACTGTAGGCCCCGCTACTTGTGGATAAAATTAACACACAGAATGGTTGGTGTGAAAACCTATGTAGAAATCCTAACTAAAAGGTTGTAGGCCCAAATTAAGTAAGTAAGTAAGTAAGACTAAGTAAATGACACCTAATTTAACAGGTTGCAATTATATTGCAGGTTATTTGCCAATTTCCCCAGTAGTCGAATGTAAAATAAAGGGTTCAGAAAGATTTGTTGTATTATTTATCGTGAGTATTTACTATTTGTTGTAGACATAGTCCTAAAGGGCGACACTTTCATGCACTCAATAAAGAACTTGTAAATGGCATTTAATTAGAATTTAATTTTGGTATAGGGTAGCCTTTGTGAACTTAAAATTCCGTTAATTAATAAAATTAAATTAAATTAATTTCCAACATCAGAGAAAAATATTGCCACCGCAACAAATTCTATTCTATTCTAAAAGGAAAAAAAACAAAAAACAAGAAAAATTTTTCTGTACGGATATTAAAAACATTGTACGGTTTAATAGGAAATATCGGGCAAATGATTGATTATTGATGAAACATTAACATTTTAAACAAATTGTTTTGAAATTTAAATGTTGTCGGTGCTTAATTTTATTTGTGGAAGTTAAATTTTAATTCCCATGAACATTTTATTATTATTGTTAAAAATAAATAAAAAAAACCGAAACAAAACCGAAAAAAAACAAAAACAAATAAAATCTTATACGTGATAATAAAAATAATTGTGAATAGAATTCCTTTAAATTTTCGTGCCAAATTGCAACAAATTAGAAAAAAATGCATTTCGCAAAAATATTGAATAAAACGTTCAATAAATGACGTTTAACAAGCAATTAAAAAATTTATTTTTTTTTAAGTTTTTCCATTTTTTTGTTTCTGTAGTTGTTGTTGCAATTTTCTAGACATGGTTGTTCTTTTTTATTGCTGTTGTTGTCATAATAAGTGGAAGATGAAGCAAATTAAGAATTTTATGCTGCTTAAATACTTAAGGAGGTGGTGGTGTTTAATGAACAATAATGATCACTCTACATGGGGCATTAACAACAAATTAAATGAAATAACTGTCTTCATTCAAACATAAGAGTAATTAAAACCTAATGCAGTAAGATATTGGAAATGTAGAGTTTTCTACATACTAAATAGCTTACATGGCCTAAAATTTTTTTTCTGCTCTTGAATCAAGTTTATATAGGACAGAATCAATCATCGATACGAATGTTTTTTATAGATTTTTTCGAACATTTTATTTCTCGATAATTGAATCTCATGGGTCAGATGAGAGAACAGTAGCTTTTTTTTAAATTATCATTCTTAGTTTCAAGCATAACTGCCAGATTTGACGATTAATCGTCATTTTGACGATTTTAGCTTCAAAAATATCATATTGACGATATGACGATTTATGCCCTTATTTTGACGATTTTTGGGAAATTAAAAATTTACATCATATTCTTTGCTTTAGTACATTAAAAGCCACTTTAATTACAACCTCTACACGAAGGGAGTTCCACATACGAATAGTCCGACTAAGGAACGAATTTTGTCAGTGTGAGATGCACTGGCCAATCGACCACATACGGATGTGCTCGCCGAGAAAGACTAGTATTACGTAGGAATACATATTTCTCGGGAACAAGTCTCCTTATCAAAGCCAAGAGAATAAACAACGTTTGCATATCAACGTTAGCAATCCGCCGAATATAGGATAGCTTCTGCTATCCAGGCAGTATGGTGATACCGCCGGGCGGGGTAAAAACAGATGCAAATAGCAGGATTAATAAAACTAGAGCAACATTCGGTCAATCGCAGTCACTATGGAGAAGGTTATAACTATGCAGGTGAAACAAACTTGGAATATCCAACAAATGTGTAAAGTTCATTGTGCTGTGCGAAAATGCAACCTGACCCTGAATCAGTCACAATCATGTAGGTTGTTCTGGATCATTTTTAACACAGATTTCAAAAATGACAGTAAATAACAAGCAGTCGATGCAAGCAATTGAAATTTTGTAGCATCAACATAGGAGCTAACGGATTACTATTGTTGTAAAGATGTGCCTTAGTACTGCGCACGTATTTCGTAGAGTATCTTAGTAATGTCTCCTCCGAGTAAATTTTCCTGACAAACTTCAAGACGCTGCTCTGTGTTAACAATGTGATGTTGCTATCCAGCACCGTGGGGTTTCCTTTTGGGATGCATTGATATTCCACAGATTTCAAGAATATGTTCCAATGATTCATTCTCATTTTCACTAATTCTACATGTTGTACTCGAAGGCAATCCTCAGGTAATTTCTTGATACATATGTATGTCTTAGATCTCCCTTGTATTGTAATTTTCCACTCAAAGTTTTTAACGCCTTAAACCCGTTTGCTTTGTGAAGAGTCTTTGCCTCTCTTTATAATCCCTTTCGTTGTGCATGCCTTACTATACAGTTGCCTCAACTCCACTGAAGTTTTGGTACGTAATCGAACAATTCGTACTCTTTATTGTGCTTTCGTATTTTCCTTACGCATCTAATTTTTCTCTTGCGCAAATCTAGCATCATTTTCAACTACATTATCGAAAGCTTTTTCGTAAACGATACAGAGTACCAAATTGTACTCTTAACGTATTTAACTCACGCATCGAACTTCCTTTCGCATCGCAATAGAGGGTAACCCCTGGCCTCATCAACGACGTGGAAGCTAACCTCCTCGCAAACTCATCTGCTTTCCCAATGCCGAGAATTCGCACGACTGGTGAACCAGCAGAGGTTAACCTTGACAGTCTCACATTACTCCGATTTACTATGAAAAAAAAATACAAAATAACTGACAAACGCAACAACAAATCGAGTATATCCAGAAGAATATGTATATGCGAGTTCGAAGCAGAATAATAATATAAAAATAATCATCGTTTAAGAAGTACTTAAAAATTATTATTCAATAGAAATGTAAAACATGCAAAAGAACATCATCGTTATTTATTTTTTATTGTTTTTTTTTTTAATTTCTGTTGTTTTTTTTTAATTCATGTTTTATGATTGAAAGAAATTCGTGATGGCACATAATCAGTCATGATGTTTGACATGAAATGACATGGAATTGATTTGATGGTGAAGATCACAATTTTTATTAGACAGAATGAAGTAATAAAACAACGACACTAAGAAAGAAACACGGCTGTTCAAACAATTTAAGCCGCATACCGTCTTCCAAAGTTAGTTATTTTGGTCAATGTCACTCCATAATCTAGACATTTTACACTCAAATACGAATGAAATTTTTTTGTGTAAATCATAAATTTTATTTCATTTTAAATATTGTAAATATGTTTAGCATAATGTTTTTATTATTATTGTTATTTATTCATTTATTTTTTATTTCAAATACATACAAAATTTGTAATTTGGCATTTTTTCAAACTATCAAGGCACTATTTAAAAAGCCATAAATTTTTAGACCAAACGTGCAGCTGATTTGCCTTTGAGCCTGACAAGTAGTTGCAAACGGAATGAAAAACAAATGAAACAAGAAAAAAAAACGATTTTAATAAAGGTTTGTTTTAAAAGTATTTGGTTGTGACTTTGCCTTTGGCTATTAACGCCCTTTAATAGTTAATTTCTGTCTTGATGTCGATGTAGAATTAATTATGCATTCATTGATTCATAAAAGAGGAAACAAAATAAAATAAAATCAATTCGAATATCCTCTAATTATTAAACAAGCAATAAATGAGGCTTTACAACACATAAACTATATACTATATAGGCTTTGTTTCTATCGATCGTCTCAGAATCACTTTAAAGTTGATCAGCAGATACGGCATTATCATTACATAGAATTTGCTTTCGAAGTAGCTAAATTATTTTCTGTTATTACATACATACATAATTAGTCATTACAACCCTTCAGTCAGGATTACGGCCTAGCTTCTCACACCACTTATGTTGTGTGTGTTAATTTTTATACATGAGTGGCGGGACCTACAGTTTAAAGTCGACTCCGAACGACAGATTTTTTTTTGAGAAACTTTTCATGGCAATTTTTATTTACTCTCAGAGTTTTGGCAGAAATCTGCTGAGAGGAAGTCGCCGGGGAAATACTTTTTGTATTTTTGTTTTGATGCCTGGCCTGGGGCTCGAACCCTAGCTTTACGTCGAATAAGCCAACACACTACATACTAGACTACGGCGACAATTATGACTTCACAGAATTACTTACAGCATTGCTTACTTAAGTAGTTATTACAACCCTTTAGACAGGATTACGATCTAGTTTCTTACATCACCCGTATTGTTTGTTTTAGTTTTGTCCATGAGTAACGTTACCTACAGTTTATAATCGACTCCAAACGAAAAATTTTTCAGAAACTTTTCATTTTACCACTAGTTTGAGCTGATTACAGACAATAATTTTGCACTCGTTTCCAATGTGTGCAGATTATCAAAAACTGTTATGAAAGCTTGTAATAAAGATAGCGATAAAGATCTTTATTCATTGAAAGAGGATAACATTTAAAGCAAGAAATATTAACTTTGAAATTCTTAAAGTAGTCCATTCAAATACCATGAGATAGCATTCACAGTAGTTGATCCTCTTGTAGTTGATTCTCGCAGGCCATCCAACTCACGAACTAATGAATTTATGTGTTATAAAGTGACTGGAGAGAATACATACATACATACATACATAGATAAATATATACTTACATACATACATATGTACATACATAATTGGTCACTACAACCCTTCAGTCAGGATTATGGACTTAGTTTCTCACACCACTTATGTTGTGTGTGTTACTTTTATACATGAGTTTTTGGACCTACAGTTTAAAGTTGATTTCGAACGACAGATTTTTAAGAAATGTTTCATGGCTATTTTATTTGCTCTCGGAGTTTTTGCCAGAAATCTGCTGACCTGTGTTTTAACCCTGAGGCCTTATGTCTAATAAGCCAACACGCTAACTACTAGACTAGGCGAATTCATAAAAAAATATGTATAATTCTATACTACAAGAGACCTTTATAGTAAGCGAAGGATGCCAATTAAGCTCAACCAAACATAACCAAAAACAAATGGATTCTTAATAAAAATTCAGGAATCGTTGATATACTTCCATTTCATGCCAATCTTTTTTATAATTTCGATAAGAAGCCACATAGCACTAATAGCACTAACATGTTATATTTTCACTTCTCTAAAAATTGAGTCATTCTGAAATCTCTTGTAAAATACGTGCGAAATAAAGCTGAGACATTTTTCTAAAGCTAAAACTCTATTAATAAAAGGCACCAGGGACCAAGGATCAATGCAATAAAGGAATACATCTTTCTTTAAACATTTCGTTTTTTTTTCTACTGAAATTGCAAAACCCTTTCAAACATTTTATTACTCAAAATATTGAAAACAAACACTTCAGCAATGATTTCTCAATGCCTCTAATTATCAAAAGCAATAAAATATGAAATCTTTTACAATTGAAAGTGTTGAAATGCTTATTAAATTAAAATAACGTTCGAAATGAACTACTGGGCGTTTCATTATAAATTATTGGAAAAACAAACAAGAAAAAAAATAAAACTGAAATGGGCAAAAATCAGCAAAATCATCCAAAGATTTCACAAAACTGTAATGGAACGTAATTATCACACAGCAATTGAAATTTTCAAATTGAAAGATTATTTTCAAATGAGAGAGAGCGAGAGAGAGAGACAGAGATAGCATCATAGAAATAGAATCATAACAAGCATTATAATTATTATGATTACTGGCAGCCATAAGCCATCCATCGTTTCATGCAATCAACTGAATTCAATATGAATTCATAGATTATTTTCATTTCCCAATACAATTATAATGTTTTCATCTAGTCCCGTTCAGTTCTTTGAATGCATAGAAATCTTTTTCTTTTTTTTTGTTATTGATTGCTGGACTTGCATTGTTTTCTATTGCAAATTATTAGCGCTTGAACTAAATACTGCAAAATTTGACAAGCATAATTGAATGAATGAATGATTGACTGCCTTTGGTTGAATAAAGTCTTTTATTACATAAAATTCACAAGTCATTTTGCCAATAAAAGTTTTAACTACCATTTAAGCCACATTACGTGTTTTTGTGATCAATCATGGCATGTGTACACCCTTTATCATGTATTTTACACAATAGGCAGCTGTAAGATGAATGAATTAATGAATAGTCGTCGTCAGCTAGACGTTTACTCACATTATGTTGCAGTATTGTTAGCAATGATGTAACCGGATATAGTATTATGAAGAGCATTTAATTTGAACTTCATTTCCATTGCATGCAATATAAATCGTTGGCTCGATTCCCCCCACTGATATATTTTGCTCCATCCAGCTCAAGGTCTAAGTTATTTAGTTGGTGAATAATTATAATATTATTTGTTATTGTATTTGATTATTTATTTATTTATTAATAAATAATTAGGAATAAATAATCAAATAAAACATAGCGTTTCCAGAAAGAAATAGTACGTAGAATCTGTTTGACTCCATATAACTGTCAAGCATTATTTTTAACCAATCCTGAGGGACCTCAAAACATACTGCTGACCTAGAACGAGAATTGTTTTTTATTTTCGTTCGAATATATTTTATATGAAGATTAATGAGAAAAATAGGAAATAATCTCTCACTGCTTGTAGTAGCATTGTGTCTCGTCAATAGATTTTATGCTGTAATCCAAAGCATTCTTCGCCAAGCCTTTATTCCTCGACTATTTCGATATGGTATGCAAAGCAACGTCTGCCTAACGTTATTCATATCAGTATAAAACTGTAGCATTTTTTAAGCCAATGTATTTCCGATTCTCCAAGCAGGTCGAATGATCAAGTATCAGCATTCTCTATTTAGTCAGGACATTGGCGTCGCCTAACAATAATTCGACCTATTTATCCAATTTAAGCAGGAGTTGAAGCTTCTCCTTAATCTGAATACTACGATATAGAAATATCAATTGTCAATGGGGAAATTTGCTGACAGCACATACTGCTGTAGTTCCAACTTTCCTGTGCCCTTTAAAGCCTTTATGGTTTCAGTTTCAGTCTTTGGACCAGGGTTCGTCAAAAAATTTTTGGTTATGGGTTAGAGAGTAAGAGAGAGAAAATAAGTTGAGAGAATTTATTTATTTACAGCCATAGAAAAGTGTTAGTAATATACGCTATTTTTATTTTCATTTCATGAGCATACATATGTAAAGCTATATAACTTTGGCTTAATAATTTTAGATAAATAAAAATAAAATAAAAAATCCATTTTTTATTAAAAGAACATAAAGCTATCCATCTTTGGCTTAAAAATTAGGCCATGCTTTTTTAGATAAATCAAATTAAAAAAAATAAAAAACCCATTTTTTATTAAAAGCAAAAAGCGAACATTCCAAAGCATTTAAAAAAATTATACTATGCCACAAAATAAAAAAAATGAAATACGCCTAGCTAATAACATAGAACATTTTTAACATGAAATATTTTTTGAGTGTTATGCTGAAATAAAATGATAGAGCATCCGCCGCACATGTGTTCTTGTCGCAGTCTGATCGACAACTAAATGAAAAAACACAAGAATGCGTGTGAGTTCTCTTTGCACAACTGTGCTATGAAATGGTAAACTATGCTTTGGACCATCAATCAGCAAGGCCGTAGAGAAAGTGGGTTCTCTTTTAACTCTCGTTATAGGAAGACTTTTGAAATGAAGGTATTCAATATGAATGTTTGGGTATTGCAATCAGATAATTAAGTGTTTTTTTTTGCTACTTTTCTTTTTAGCTTAGCATGCGATCTTCGCCAATTAATAAACAGCTCAGATTGACTGTAATCACAATTTTGAATTTCCTACTTTTGCTAGTTGATCTTCTATGGTCTTGATAGGCATTCAAAAGCGAAACTTTAATGCGAATTGATAGAGTGACAGATTTTATAATATTTTTGGTACTTTTCTGTGATTGCCGCTGACCAGTGGGGGTAGGGTGTTTACTTACTAAACGAGTGCACTGCATTCATAAACCTGAAAATAGTCTTTTGACTACTCCCTTTTAGCAGTCTACTTGAAAAAGCTCTGAAAGCAATTAATTGCCATGAAAAGTTTCTCAAAGCTGTTGTTCGGAGTCGAGGTTAAATTGTCCAGTGCTTATGAATAAACTACACTGTATGCCGACTAAAGAAGTCGCCGTAGTCTAACAGGTAGTGTGTTGGCTTATAAGACGTAAAGCCCGAGTTCGTATCCCAGGTCAGGCATCAAACGAAAATATGAAAAAAAATATTTCTTCGGCGATTTCCTCTCAGCAGATTTCTGGCAAAAAAAACTCTGAGTGAATAAAGTTGCCATTAAAAGTTTCTTAAAAAACCTTACGATCGGAGTCGACGTTAAGCTGTAGGTCCCGCCACTCACGTATAAAATTGACGCACACAACTTGAGTGGTGTGAGAAGCTAGGCCGTAATCCTAACTGAAGGCTTGTAATGGCCAATTATGTATGTATGTATGCCGACTAAACAATTGTAATTGCCAATAATGTATATATTACGTATGTATGTTCTGAAAACTTGTTCTCATCTGGATCAGAGTCTGACAATTAAGAATGTTCTGTCATAGTTTGACATCATATTCCTTTTGCTAAGGTCTACGAGTATAAGCATGTTATACGCCAAATTTTATTCTGAAAAAAGAAAAATAATTCACAGAATAGTTACAAATGCTTTTGAAATTCTTAAAGGAAATTCAAAGAACATAAATTGTTAACAAAAGATTATTTAAGTGTGAAAACTGCATACAATTCCTGAGATTATCTGCAGTAATCAAATGGTTTCTTGAGGCAACAATTGAAATTCTTTGACATTTTTTTCCAGCACAAAAATAAGAAATAAAAAAATAAGCAACAGAAACAAACACTGACAAAATAAATGCAAAATTAAACACCATCTTAAGGAGTCTACAAAACGAAAGAATAAATACGATAACAACAATAAAAATTAAATTAAAAAAAAAACAATACAATATTCACACTGTAATTACAGCAATAATAATTCTTTGTTCTTTGCAATTACTCTCTTAACTGACTTTTAACAAAAAATAAAAAAAATAAAATAAATTCTTTTTCAAACAATTCTTTATTTTTTTTTGTTATTATGTTTGTATTTAAAAATAATTAAATGTAAAACAACACAAAAACAAAAAATTTAAAAAAAAGTAAATAAATAAACGTGAACAAAAAACCAAGACAAACATACATACATACATGAATAGTAAATACCAAGTGAGATAATTTTTGGGAAAATTCAAATAAAAATCAACAGAAAGACTAATGAAAACAAAGGTCGACAACTTAATACTCTACCTTAATATATGGACAGATGTACATCCATATGTATTATAATATGCATACGTATAGGTACACGTATGTAGATAAATACATGGATGTTGATATTTAATTCATAAATACCCGTTTAACGGATTGCGGCCTGCCGCAACACATCCTTCCAGGCGTCTCTGCTTCTTGCGCGGCTACGCCAGTTGGTTACACTAATCGATGACAGGGCTTCCTCGATTTGGTCCTGCCAACGCATGCAAAGTCGCCTTCTTTGCCGACTTCCGCAGATCCACGCATCAAATACCCGTCTCGCCGGAGCATCCTCCTCCATTCGAACGACATGGCCGAGCCAGCGCAGCCGCTGGATATTAGTATGCTACACAACGTCTATGTCGTTGAGGAGCTTATATAGCTTACTATTGGATCGGATGCGGAAATCATCGCCAACTCGCACTGGACGGAAGATCTGAGATAGGATTTTTCTCTCGAATACTCTCAATGCTGCTGCATCAGTGACCGTTATTAACTGTCAAAGTGCGAAAGTCCATGTCCGAAGACCCGACAGTAAGGCATCTCGTACCCACGACCCTCACGCTAATAGTCTAGCACACTACCCACTAGACTACCAGGGCACCCTGAAAGAATTATAATCGGCACACAAGATTAGTAAATAAAAAAAAGTATTTTCTTTATTGTAAAATTTTCATAAATTCTGCTGAAGATCAGAATTTTTCAAAAAAATTGACATTATCTGGGTATGTGGTAGGATGCATACGATATACGACGAAAAATAATTTAATTCGCAATTATTTTAATTAAGTAAACAAGCGAAGAAAATTAATACCAAAAACGCGCGCACCTCAAATACTTTAATTTTAAGAAAACAACAACAACAACTGCAACAACAATTTTAAGTAAATACGATATAAAAAATAATAATAAAAACCAAACATTTCACAGCCTCTTCAAAAAAAGGCACAAACACTTACGAACCCACAAAAGAAACAAAAAAAAACAAATTCAGAAAACAAAAATAAAAATAAATTAACAAAACAAAACCACTGAAGAAGAAGACAATTTTTCTTATTTAAAAAACTTAACAAAATAATAGAAATTATGCAATTTTCGTAAATTTATCTGAAGTTTAGTTTTTTTTTTCAATTTTTTTCTATTTGATGGTTTCATTTGCGTTCAACGAATACTCTTCCCCCTCCACCATTTACATTACAACAAAAACTCCATTAAATCTTGTTAATTATGCAAATTTTTTTTCCGTAGTACGAATATCTTCCCTTTAAATTCAACTACCGATAACAACTTTAACTGAATCCAACTAAATTCGACGCTTATTATTAACTTTACTACGACTTCTTAACGATGGTTATTTAAACAATAATTATATACTTAAACAGAAATACAAAAACCAAAACAACAACAGAAAAAAAAACAAAAGAAGTTAAAAAATATAAAAACTTTTTAAAAATGCCGAAAAATTAAAAACAGAAAAAATTTCTCAAAGCAATTATTGCTTGTATACGAACCTACGAATGATGATGACGACGACATCCAATAATTTAAGCGGAAAAAAATTTATCGAACATGCAAAAATCGATGGGGATGGCAAAAACATAGTTGTGTCTGTATTATTTCTTGTTTTTTTTATTTTATTTTGAACGAATGAAAAATCAAAATATTACGTTTTGATTATGGACCATGTTCTCTACTCCTATTGGAAAATGTTTTGTAAAGCTTACAAAACAGCAATAAAAAGCAACACCTTTTGATTATAAAGTTCTCATCTTATAATGCATTTGCATGGCTGTCAAAAAAAACACACAAAAAAATATTTGGAGTGACCAACTATAATAAAATTTCTAAACTTAAAAATAAGTATGTGTATTGAATATTTGTTTCCATAGCAAACCTGTCTAAGTTACTACATTAGTTTGAAATTTACCCTGAGCTTATAAAACAACGTAATGTCTACTCTTAGGGCCATTATTACAAATTTCCGTTAAAGTTAGATTTAGTTAAAGGTAACTTTAGCTAAAGTGAACTTTAAAGTCACCTTTAATTTCTTTTCGTTATTACATCTTAATGATAATATAAAGTTAACTTTTTCAAAAATATGGCAGTGCCGGAGCAATAAACGCACTGACAACGATGGGTTTCTTTGTCCATTTTGTTTACCAATTTTGTTTATATTTGAAGTTGCCATATTGAAAATAATATATAATATGGCAAGTACAAACATAAACTTAACATTAAAAGTTACCGGTAGGATGATACTCTCTTTAGCTTAACGCTCACTTCTATCTTACTCATAATAAAGAAAAACAATTTATCTGCGCGTTAAAATCCTCCCTTTAGTTAACGACAAGTTGGAATAATGGCCCTTACTGTGTTAATTATATCTATGAATGGCGGCTTTTCCCTCAGAGTTTTTCCAGAAAGACTGCTGGCTGAGAATAGTCGCCGAAAGTAATATTTTTTTATATTATGATTTGTTCGAGATGTCTGAGCCGGGGTTTGAACCATGGACTCTTGCCTAGTAGTTCAACACAAGACAAAAATTATATTGGAATTAAATTTTTTATTGTAATGTGATAGATTAAGAGTCAGAGTTTCCTGGTAGTCAAGCGGATGCATAACATACATACATAATTGGTCCTTACAACCCTTCAGGCAGGATAACGATCTAGCTTCCCACACCACTTATGTTGTTTGTGTTAATTTTATACATGAATGGTGGGACCTACAGTTTAAACTCAACTCCGAACGACAGATTTTTGAAAAACGTTTCATGGCAATTATATTTACTCTTAGAGTTTTTCCCAGAAATCTCCTGAGAGGAAGTCGCCGAAGAAATATTTTTTAATATTTTCGTTTTGATATCTGACCTGGGGTTTGAACCCTGGCCTTACGTCTAGTAAGCCAACACACAAACTACTACAGTATGGAGACTCCTAGTGGATAGTGTGCTAAAATATTCGCTTGAGGGTCATGGATTCGATTCGACACTCTGATCTGTTACACTACACTGAGCATATGCTCTAAGTTACTTAGCTTGTAATAATTATAATATAATTTGTAATTTTATTGTAAATCATAAATAAATATTAAGAGTTTCATTGGCTTTTCGATCAGTTCAATTGTTGACTTCTTTTTCTATGATATTATGACCGTACATGTCCTCAAATCTCATCTATCTTTAGACCCCATCTGAAGAAACATAAAAAGACTTTATGGCTGATTTCCCATCTACAATTTGATCTGAAATTTATTCATTTCTGAAGAGGATGGTTACGAAAAATATATTGGCTTTAAGGTCTAGCTCAAAGTATTATGGTCGAAATGCAGTTAGTCGGCACAAGCACTACTATAAGCCGCTACACTACAGTTAAGTTCTGAATTCGTACTTTTACATGATATTAACAGTTGGACTGCCTTACAAAAAAGTTCATATCTGTTTGGCTTTGGATAATAGCGTAGGAAATGTAGTACGTGGACAAACACGTCGAAAATTACTCATCTGAAGGATATTGAGTTCAATGGGCATATTCTTATGCATCCACCAAATAGAGTTATTGGCACCAACTGCATAATTTTTACGTTAGAAATCTTTTGAAAGCTCTGTGCACCTCAATAGGGATATAGAATTCCAATCAAGGTAAAATATTAGGCTAAATTCTGTTTTAAGACCTGAACATAATTTTGGAACAATATATAAATGAAGTGGCCGGATAGTCTCGTGGTTAGTATGCTAGACTATTAGCGTGAAGGCAGTGTGTCCGATTCCCACCAGAGACTCTGATCTGTTATACTACACCGAGCATAAAGTCTAAATGACTCAGTTCGTAATAAACCACGTTTTAAAAGCCATCAGAACCTGGTGTGTTATTCGATTTTATTTTCGTTAAAACCGCCTTTAGAATTTTAATTTGAAGTTAATCATGCGGACAACAATTTATTTCTAAAATTACCAGATGGTCTGCTAATGTAACCAAACAATACAATAACAACTGATGTGAGGGAGTGTCTCATTTTCTTTAAAAAAAAACATAAAAAATTAAATTTTTTTAATGAAATAATTAACAAAAAATTCACAACAACTTCTTTTGCAAGAAGCCTCAATTGTTTAAAGAATCATTAAAAAAAAAGAAGCAAATACTTTAAACGAAGAATTCATTGTATGTACATAAGTAATCGTAAAGTTCTGATCAATGACTGACGGTTGTATTTGAAACTGAAAATTGCTGCAGAACGTACATTATAATTATCGATTCAATGAACAATGAATGAAAAACCAACAACAATAAAAACAATAAAATATTGCAAACAAAAAGTGTTGCAGGCAGCTGTTTAATGATTCTTATCATTTAAGGATTTACAAATAAATTTTTAAAATAATTTTTTTCAATTTTTCCGAATTTCATAATTCCAATGAATACTCTGATTTACTGTCATAATTAATGATGCAACAACATTAACATAAAGAGTTTTGATTTGTTTAGAGCTGTAGGCCCTAGAGACTAAACATAACAATAGATCTGTTTGAAACATACATACATACATACGAGTATATGGCTTTGTGTATTTTGCTTCTGAATATTTTAAATGTTTGAGCTGCTTGGATTATAATAATCGCATAAAAATTTTGACAATGTTCAACTTAATGTAATTCATTGTCTTAATAGAGCATCAAATTGCAAATAAAAAGTAATCATCTACAGAGGAAAAAATAAAAAACCCTTCAGATTTTTATTTATAGGCAGGTTTAATCTCCAAGTATTACACTCTTTGGTATACAAAATTTTTGTTGGTAAGTTCTACAGTGGGTTTAATAAATATATTGCAATGAAAAAGGAAATCAATCCAAAAGAATTTCCTATAGGAGAGTAAAATTAACAGAAATTCTCTAATAGGCCTAAATGGCGCCCAATTAAACTACAGTCGATTGAATTAAATTGGTTAAATAGTAAACTGTGAGATTTTTCTGTAAGGGCTACTGTGAAACCACTTTCGTGTTACGAAATATAGTTACAGGGCAAAATATAAAAAAAAAAGAAGTTAAGTATGATAACAAATGCCTCAAAATGCTATGGGATATT
Organism: Sarcophaga variegata; assembly: GCA_932273835.1. Classification (NCBI taxonomy): domain Eukaryota; kingdom Metazoa; phylum Arthropoda; class Insecta; order Diptera; family Sarcophagidae; genus Sarcophaga; species Sarcophaga variegata. The sequence goes on from OW026359.1 coordinate 41,603,089, forward strand.
GAAGGTAACAACAAAGCTGGCACACTTGCAAATATTTTTGTAACAGATAATAATAAAAGAATTATATGCGATATTGTTGAGCAAAATATAAGGAACCGCACACGAATGTACGCAGAACAATATTTGCAATGGATCTACCATCGCATAGCTCCTGGTTATTCATCAAACCACTTCATAATGATTTTTTCCGCAAAAGCTGGAAGGATAATGGAGAAGAGGATACTTTGAGCATTCATTCGTAGAACTGGTCTAGCTTCCTATGAAGCTCGGAGTGATAGGCACCCAGGACTCTTGGAAAGTTGTTCGCCTTTTCTAGGATTTAAAAATGTATTCTTCGATTTCGTAGACTGGCACTTGAACCTCTACACCACGTTAACTCATTGAAGTTTATTAAACCGCGAATAAAATAAAATGTAAATAAAAATGTAAATAAGTTCGGCAATATTTCTTTCAAAATTCGAAAATTAATTTAAATATTTTCTTTTAATGCTGAGGTTATTTTTATTTATGGGTCAAACTAAAGTAATAAAAAACAAAACAAAAAATAATCAATATTTAAAGTTAAACAAATCAGAGTTACGAACAAAACAGAAGCTTTAACAGTACCACGATTTATTATTTTGGAAATAATTTTTTATTTGTCTTCGAAATGAAAAAATATTGGCAAAGAAAAACTACAAAATAGAGTCATAAAATTCAAATTTTCAAAGGAATGAAAAGAAATGAAAACCAATCTTAACAACTGTGATAATAGAAACCGACCGAAACAGAAAGGAAAACAAATTCAAATTGTCTTTGAGGTAATCAATCAAGCTAAGCAACACAAAACCGTTTGTGAACAACAGAAAAATAAAAAAAATAAAAAAAAATTTTTGGAAAAAAGGGTACAAAACCTTTGTAAACCATCAACCAACAAATCAGTCAAAGAAAATTACTTTAACACGGCACGTTTTAACGTTTTTCCAGCAATCATCTATTGTATAAGGAAATCAATCGTAAAACCATTCATACCAACAACAACAACAACAAGGCTTTATAACAACATCCAAAAAGAGAAACTAAAAAACAACAAAAAACAAGAAGTTTGAATTGCGAGCAAAATGGCTTGAACTAATCCAAATAAAAATTATTCAAAGCAAATGTAAACAAAACGCCACAACAAAATATTAAAAACCCATTTATGGATATGGTAAGAAGACAGACGTCAGTAATAAAAGAGGGCTTTACTTCCCCCTCTATCGAATGAAAAACGAAACAATTTCGCTTGAATCCATTTCGAAAATGATTTTAAAAATGTTTGTATTATAAAATTCGCTGCAAAGAATGACAACAATCAACAAAACTTATCTATAAGTAAACTATGCATTTGATCATGTTCTGATCTTCAACAAAATTGTTGCGCATGAGCCGGGGAAGGTTCCTAAGTTCGTATGACCAATTTTCGACAGGTGGCGCCACTGAAAATTACTAAAAATGATTTAAATTGTAAACTGTGCATTTGATCATGATATGAACTTTAGCAAAGTTGTTGCGCATAAGTCGACGGACGTTTCAAGTTAGTGCGATTAATTTCCGATAGATAGTCCCACTGAGAATTATTCAAAATGAATTGAATCTTAAACTATGCATTTGATCATGTGTTGATCGGACAAATACCAGACATTTTAAGATTCATCATTTATGATTTTAATAACATTTAGTATAACTCATTCCCGTAAAATGTCAATCACAAATTTGAAACATATTAATTTTGGAAAATTTTTAAAAGTGCTGTTGGGTTCAATTGGATTGGGTACATTGTGAGATTCTAATAAATTTAAACGCATTTTTCACGTCGTTCCCGTGCAATCATGCCAGCAAAGCGACAAGCAATTGGTCGACCTACACCTCATGGAAGAAAAGAGCGTTACGAGCCTCAGAACCAGACGAGCAACGAGCATTAAGACTGGAAAATCTTTGAGTACATGCCGTTGAGACCCGTTCGCATGAATCACTTGAACAGCGAGAAGTGAGATTAGAAACTGATCGCATGCGCACTACTCAGGCCCGTTCATCTGAATCATCAGGACAACGGGAAACAAAATCAATAAAATGATTCAAAATTAATTGGACATTTGTGTAATGTCTTTCCTGTAAATTTATTATAGTTGGTCGCGCAGCAACACGCGCAGGGTACAGCTAGTATTAAATAAAATTCAGATTTCAACAGTTCAAAAAAAAAACATTTCTTTCTTTCTAATAAGTGTAAATGTTTTAATTATTTTTTGGATAATAAATCCAATTTTTTTAAAATATTCGCTCATCAAGAGTGGTAAAAACAAAATGGATTATATCGGATGGGCCATCTATCGATTTAAATTTGAATCATCCGTTTTTTCAAATCTGGCAATACTTATGTCATTCTGTTTTGTCACAAAATTCAGTATATTACCTCCACTAAACTTATTAAATCGATTTACGCTTGAGCAACGTTCGAATTTATTGGGCCACCGAGAATCTGAACGATGATGTCGATTTTGCCATAAAAGTCATCTTTTCGGATGAAGCCCATTTTCATCTTGATGGGTACGTTAATAAGCAAAATTATCGCATTTAAGGTTCAGAAAACCCACCCGCTCTTCATAGTATTGATGTGAACGATACAATTTTTTTTTTTTTGTAAAACTCAGGGGTTGACCCCTACTCATGCAGTGCATTGTTTAGGTTTAGGAAAATAGGTTATAGGAAGGTGGAAAGAGGGAGTAGTGTTTGTGGACATTTGATTTAAACTTAAGATGCGAACGGCAAGGAAACGAGTTGTTGCTAGGTGACTATATAATGGCCAGTGCTATACCTTCACCATTAGACAGTCTACAGCAATCGTCCCCAAAAAGCCCGCATCTTAAGGTTATTTGAGTTCAAATATTTAAATTTTTGCGGTTAAGTGTATGTAATAGGTATGCATGTATGTAATAGGTTATTTTAATAACTATTTCGTTTGATGGTGTTGTTGTTTAATAACTATAATGCTTGACCGAGAAATTGCTATTGTTTTGGTTTTGTTTTATTTTGATTTTGTTTTAATTTTGTTTTCTTTTTAATTTTAGCATTTTAGTATTTTTATGTTATTGTTTGTGGTTTTTTTGAAATTGTTTGTGGATTATTTAAATTGTATTGGATTTCGTAAAAACAAAATGTAATAGGTACGTATGTTGTAATAGGTTATTTTTAGTAAATATTTCGTTTAATGGTGTTGTTGTTTAAAAAACCAAATAGACGGACGACACAAAATAGACGGACAGTGCGATTACATCTGCACACGACGGATGACCAATCAGATGACATGCCACACATCTCATGCCACAATCGATTTATTGTGTTAAACGTTTGATGGCCGTTTAATTAGCCGAAATGATGATGTCAATTGGCTGCCAAGAAACTGCGATTTGCCACCTTTGAACTATTTTCTGTGGGGCGCCGTTAAAGACAAGTGTTATGCCGACAAACCAGGGACAATTAAACATTTGAAGGCCAACATACACTCGAAAAAGTGCACGAAAATTGCTTCGATCGAATAAAGTACTATGAGGCCAGACGCGTTACATATGAGAATGAATAATATTCCTTTTCTAACCGGAACAATTGTATTTCACAATAAAAAAAATTGGGAAAAATTTCAAACCTTTGTTGTTTTATTCCATTTTTTAATTTAAACTTTTGAATCACCCACCTTATACATATATTAGGCTACGAGATACGCAATAGTAGGCTTTATTTAACAAATTTTTTTTTAAATATCCACAGTTTTGCCCATCGATATTTGCCGTGTCAGAGATAATTTTATTTTAGGCCTTTCCCATAGTAATAAGTAAATAAATATCCATTGAGCCATATCTCCTCATAACCTACCGTTTTATATACAACGAATTTCTTTTTAATATTATTGACACTCTCACATCCACATTACAGCCAATTTCCGAATGGGGTTGCATGAATAGAGTCGATTATAATTTGCGAAAGAGCTATCTAATGTTGTTTGCTCACATACAAGCCCAGCATATGTTAGTATGGGTAGAGTAAATATTGGAAGTCGGAAGGTCTTGATGTTCTGGGCATGTAAATGCAGTGTTATGTTCGCTGGAACTGTCGAATGAAACATTCACTATGGTTTTTTAAGACGGTGCAAGAAATACTTTACTTCATCTGATCTCCTTACTTTTCACACTACTTACATAGTATATCCGACCGAGAATGGAATACAACCCTCATGTATGAGCTGGTGCTTCGAACTCTATTTTGAAGCTATCCGTCTGCATTTAGGAAAGGCGAAGGTGTTCATTTCGGGGTTAGCTTACTTCCTAATTTTCAAAAATTTTTCGAACTGGCAACCTCGATTTATCAAAAACTTGGTCATTACAACCCTTTAGTCAGGATTACGACCTAGTTTCTCACACCACTTATGTTGTGTGTTTTAATTTTTATATGTATATGAGCGATGGTACCGACAGTTTAAAGTCGACTCCAAACGACAGATATTCGTGAAACTTTTCATGGCAATTTTATTTACTCTCAGAGTTATTGCCAGAAATCTGCTGAAAGGAAGTCGCCGAAGAAATATTTTTTTTCATATTTCCGTTAGTTGGAGAAGCTAAACCTGGTGTTTGAACCGAGGCCTCAGGTCTAATAAACAAACGCACTACCTACTAGACCACGGCGACCCATGACATTAAGTATTGCAAATAGAGATGATTGAAAGAAACTTGTGGAGAAAGTCAGAACACACCCTGAATTTTTAAGCCAAATGAAATTCCGTCTCTTAACATCTGCAACAAATATTTCTTCCACACATGGCTTCAATATTCATATTAAAAATATTTAAAACCTGTTGTTTTTTTTTCTTGCAAAATTCGAACAATATGTTTGCAAATTCCAATGTTTTAAACAATATTTTAAAGTTTTAAATTTAATAAAAATGTTTCAGTTTTGAAAATCATGTCAGTTTTATTTGTAAAATTACCACCTTTATTTTGGCATAGCACATCATCAGCACTGCCTTGCTGTCGACATTTGATGTTTGATGTTTGCCTATCACATTTTAATAGCAAATCGAATAAATCATAAATTGAGGATGTGGTTTGTTAAATTAAGATGAAAACCAAATCGAAAATAAATTAGACAATAGTGAAACACCTCTCTCTCTCGTAAGGTTAATGGATACCCAAATATTTGTCTCTGTTATACAATTCTTTTATGACGGATCACACTTTGTTGATGTTTGTTTTTTTTTTGCAAATTTCTTTTGGTTTTCGATGTACTAAAATGCCAAAAGTTTATGTAAAATGTAATTCCATTTCACTTTTGTTGCTGAAGTTTTTATTTGGTTTTAAATTTATTTATTTTTTTATTACTATTGTATAATCGTTATTAAAAATCATCAATAAAGTTATGCGTCACGCTTTTTGATTAGCAGCGGAATTGTACCATACTCCCCACTAATATTGTTAATTTTTTATTATTATTGGAAAGAAATCAATACTTTGAACATTAATTGATACAAAAAATATTCGCTTTAAACAAAATAAGAAATGAAAAAACAAACTCTTTAAAGTTTCCAAGAAATGAAAATATTTTTTGGTTAAGCTTTCACTATTTGTTATCCTCGCTGGATTCTTGTGAGGTGACAATATTGTAGAGCGTTCTTATGCCGTAGGTTTACATTCCATGGGAAGTATTCGTATTCAGATTTAAAACTTATAGTTCGGTAGTTCCCAGAATACAATACCGATTGTATCATTTCTTTTAACGTTTATAGTTCTTTACAACATATTTCTATTTTTAATTAATTGAGTCAAATAAAGGAGAGGTCATTTAAAAGTTTAAGGGCCATTATTACAACTTGCCGTTAAACTTGGATTTTGTTAAAGGTAACTTTAGCTAAAGTGAACTTTAAAGTCATCTTTAACTTCTTTTCATTATTACAACTTACAGATAAAATAAAGTTAACTTTTTCAAAAATATGACGATAACACTGCTTAAATTAAACAAGTTTTATTTAGACGCAGTGGCAACGACGGGCTTTTTTTTGTTGTATTTACTCTCTTTTTTATATTATAAGTTGCCGTATTGAAAATAATATATAATATGGCAAGTACAAAATTAAACTTAACTTTAAAAGTTACCGGTAGGATGATCTTCCCTTTAGCTTAACGCTCATATTTACCTTATCGTCCACTTATAATAATGAAAAAATAATTTATCTGCCCGTTAAAATCCTCCCCATTACTTAACGGCAAGTTGTAATAATGGCCCTAAAAGTTTAAAAATGCAAATTTATTTTTTTGTTTTAAAGTACAATTGTTCCGGTTAGAAAGGGAATATTATTTCATTCATATCTCTGTCGCGGCTGGCCTCACAGTACCTGTTTCGATCGGACAAATGTTCATGCACTTTTACGAGTGTATGGAGTCATATCTCGGCAATGGCATGACGACTGTGGCCTTTAAATGCACAATTGTTTCTCGTTTGTCGACATAACACTTTACTTCAACGGTATGAAATCATAGTTTCTTGGCGGCCAAATGGCATCACCTTTTCGGCTAATTAAACGGCCATTAAACGTTTAACGCAATAAATCAATTGTGCCATGAGAAGTGTGGCAAGATGCACCCTCCTTTTGAAATCAAACATTTTTCACATCAACACCATGAAGAGTGGGTACAAAAAATCAGTTATCATGGTGCGATATGTGTCTCCATTGACCGTAATGTTTGCGCCGTCCGCATTTTCAAAGAAGTATGTACTAAAGACGCCTCCACTCCACAAGCGCCTCCAAACAGTCACTTGTAATGGGTGTAATGTCAGATCATGTGCGGGTTTTCTGAGCGCAAAATACATTAATTTTGTTTATTAACGTATCCACCAAGATGAAAATGAGCTTCATCCGAAAAAATGATTATTTTTTTTTTTTTTTAATCGACATCAGTGAAGCGAAAACGAAACGGATGGTCATGCGGCTTCAACTCTTGAACCAATTGAACTTTGTAAGGCGTCATACCGTCGCAAAATTCGACGTAAACTGGTGCGTTAACGGTTCAATTCTTGGAAACGAGGACGAGTAGATGTTGATGGATTCTCACGCACACTCTCAGCCACAGCTTCGACGTTTTACGCACTGTACGAGCACGCTCATTCCTTGCCGCATCAACAATGAAACAAGTTTAGAAATAAACTTGAGTATACCGGACACTGTTGGTCCTTCTCTGCGACCAAATCCTGTACGACATTTTCGTGCAATTTCCGAACAATTGTGTATGTTTTGGAAATAAATTTCCAATAAATCCCAACGTTGCTCAAGCGCAAATCGATTCATTACGTTCAGCAGAGATAATATATTGAATTTTGTTTCAGAATAGAATGACTTAAATATGGCCTGATTCAAAATAACCTAAGGTTCAAATTTAAACCGATAGATGGCCTAGCCAATATTTATTAATCACAATAAAATTACAAATTGTATTGAAATTATACCAGCCAAGTAACTAACACCATATGTTCGTTGTACTGTAACACTAATAGACTTCACTAGACTACAAGGGCACCTAAAATCGGGGATACATTCAGCTTGTCATAATTTTTTAGGTTTGAAGACAATTTGCGTTTCATGTTAAAATGAGGGCTATAGTGTCTCTCTTTTTTAGGCGAAGATTACTTCGGGATTTGGATAAGTTCTAAGTTTGGAAATGTCTAAAATTAATTACATTTTATATTAATTATAAACGTTGCCCAGGAATTGCTTAATAGACCATAATATTGCGTACGAAAGAGTTCACCTAAGTTTGACCTAAAAAATGTTTTGTTTATATTTGAAAGGAACTTTAGCACTTCAATTATGCGCTTATTTTTGTGATGAAGCCATTATCCATCAGTGGCACCAGTCAATAAGAGGGTCCGGTAGAGACCTAAGCAAATGCTAATCTAAAGATGCAAGATCTCTCTGATGTTTAGTGGCTGCATCAAAACTTCCCAGTCAAGCTCGGTCAGTTTTTACCAGGTCTGCCAAGATCTGTTTGGTCTATCATTGTAATGATGTAACACATTACCTTTTCTGTTGATCAATTCGGACCGGGTTAATAGACTTTTTTGCATAAATCTCATTAATTGTTGATAGTAGAAATTAGATTCAAAAATTCCCTTCCAATTCCACCAGACACACAGCGTTACCTTTCTTGATGTCCATTCTTGATGATTTTCTTATAATTTTCGTAACTATTCAATTTCTTTCTGTTTGAGCAGACAATATTTCACTGTTAATTCATTCGGAGTTTCTGTAGAGTATCAGGATTTCTTCAAATGGTTAATAACTATTTGACGATGAATGTCTGGTACACTAGCAGCGTCTTAAGTGCTTATTTCTATTCCTCGACTTGAGAAAGTTAAATTTTTAATACCAAAATTATCGGATCAAAAGCAAACAAACACCATTTCGCTGCTGTTTCTATGAGCAGTATCGTCTTCTTTTCTTTTAGAGAAAAATAAAATATGACAGTAATGTTGCGAATCATATGAATCTTAAATTTCTACACTCAAATACTCGGTTATTTTGCCTGATACAACTGATATTACCTGAGATATTACATTGCTAAACTGGCCTGCTATAAAGAATAATAAAAAAATATTTAAAAGCTACTCTATTTGCTTAAAAGCAAGAAAATTTAAACATTTAATACATACCAAAATTTTTGTATAATTTCACATACATACATACATACGTACATATATTGATTTAGAATGTACATATTACAGACAAGAGACTCTACAGAAAATCTATAATAATGACAATTATTTCATTCATTGTATATATTTTGTCATCATTAAATAAAAATAAATATTCCAAACAAATAATGAATGGAATCCAACAAGGAAGTTTCAAAAGCACATCACGTGATGAAGTAGTGAAATTATCATTCAATTTAAATCTTGCCAATTTAGTATTTGCAAATTCATTCGTATACCATACAACAACAACAACAACAACAAATAAAGAAAAGCGAGAGGCTAAAGCAAAAAATACACCTTCAAACACGTCTTTCTAGCCATAATATTCATAGAGTGATAGACAATCTACGAGAGTTTCTTAGTTTCTTTCATTTAAAAAATTTAATTAATTAGCAATTGTCACATAAACTTACCTCTAGGCAAAGCCAAAGGCAAAAGCCAAGTCAGAATATCTATTTGTCTGTCTCTCTCTCTGTGTCTCTCTTCGTCTATCTGAATAAACATGCATTTAAATACGAAAAGCAAACCAAAAAAAAAATTCATTTCATTTTAGCTTGTATCGCATTTATTTCATGTTGATGGCAGAAATTGCCTCTTCTGAAACGTATAAAACGTGTAAATCCATATGTCAATGGCATAAATTAAAACTCATATTTGTTTAAAATAAAACGTGAACAAATATTCATTTTATTTCAGCAGACAGTCAGTCGTTCTGTCTCTGGTGTAAAGCTTTTTACAAAAAAAAAAAAATCAAAAATTGTGAACTTTATTGAGGATAACGCTTAGCTTGAGCTTCGAAAACTGAACAAAAGTTGTTAGAGTTACAGAAAAAAAAAATCTTTTTTCACTGCATGTTGAATGGCTCTATCTGTCGTCTGTTGGCTTGACAATCAATATCACTTTACGAGCATCTCTTAAATGATTTGCGTGGGTGTCAAAACTGGTGTCAATTCAATCAACACTTTTTTTCAACCAGCACTAGCATCGACAAATACAACGAGCTAAAGGAGTTCCCTTTTATAGTTTCGTCGTCTTCCACTGATTGTTAATTCCACTTGTTGTAGAAGGAAGTTTAAAATCTCACCTGATGATGGAAAAATAAACGTGACATTTAAAAGAAACAAAAAAAATATTATTTAAAAAATGTTTCCCCCTTTGCAGTAAGACATGTAATATGTATCTTCTATAGTTTGTATATCTGCTTTGAGTCTGTGTTATGAGATGTTAAAAACACAATTTATTTGCCAATAATTATGAAAAACAGTAGTAAAAAAAACGAAGAAGAAGCTGTGTGGGTGGGTGCGTTTTATGTAATGAATGTAATGAAGAATATGCTTTAATTTTAATCAAATATGCTGTCATTTATTTGCATATTAAATGTAATCAATAAATATTGTCAAATGCGTCAAATGTTTTCTATAAAATTTAGCTTTTTAAAATTGATAAAAATTTTAATTTAAAATTGCAAACAAATATATTACCAAAGAAATAAAGGATAAGGAAAATATCACAGGGTAAATAAAAGTTCAAGTTTTTAAGAAGTGGCCAATTCACACAACTTTGTATCGTGTATGTTGTATTGAATACACTTTTTGTTTGTGAACGCTCAATTCTGTGTTATATTGTGTATTTCGTATTCCAAACGTCAAAAAACGATAACAAGAAGAAGACTAGTATTCATAATTTGATTTACATATGATTTTTATATGAACATTACCAACAACAACCATACACTGTTGTATATTCGTCCAACAATACAATTAATACAACGATACAAGGGCTTGTGTGAATTACCCAGTGGATATATACGCGTGTTTGTGTAATAATTTCATTCTTGAATAGAAAAATTTTAAATCAACTCTTCTTGGCATGGATGCTTAAAAAAGAATGGAAAATTTTAATCCAGTGGTGTACAATTTTGACTGGAATTAAAAATGGATTCAATTGCTTAATCATGGAACAACAGTAGATAAGAAAAGTATTTAATTTTAGTCGCCGTATTCTAGTAGGTTGTATGTTGTCTTATTAGACGTGAGCCTCAAGTCAGACATCTCCAACAAAACGAAATATGAAAAAATATTACTTCGGTGACTGCCTCTTAGCAAATTTCTGGCAAAAACTTTGAAAGTAAATTAAATTGCCATGAAAAAGTTTCGCAAGAATCTGTCGTTCAGAGTCGACTTTAAACAGTAGGTCCCGACACTCATGTATAAAATTAACGCACACAACGTAAGTGGTGTGGGTAGCTAGGTCGTAATCCTGACTATGTATTAAATTTTAATTCTATTGTGATATATCGTACCTATAAACCAAACTAAATACAGAAAAATTAAAGACCCGTCTATTTAAAATAATTTCTCATCAGAAGTGAAAGGCAGCTGAAGTAGAATTGTATCAGATACAGAGACTAGTATGTATTGGCATCACCTAGACAATGAGGATCTATCCCACATCGGCATTAGAGGCTGTAATTAGGATGACCATAATATTAATAATCATAAATTAAAAGATAGTTTGTTAGCTTGGCGGTCAGCAAAGATGGAAATGCTAGTAGTAGGAAATCCCCTTCTTAGGATAAACTCCGCAGCAGATTAATGGCCTCGAAAAAGAAATGATGTCCAAAGAACAAGCTTCTTTCATTTCTAAGAACCAGTTTTTCGTGATTGGAATTCCAGTTTTAGATGAGGTTTAGTTAATTTTCAAAACATGGTGATATTAAGATAAAGAAGAATCCATAGAGAAAAATGTGGCAGCTTAAATCGTATTGCGATAAATATTGCATGCCGTCGTGCTAATAATTTTGATGATAGCCAATTATGTATCACAAAATCAGCCGCACCCATAACCAGTATTGCAACGAATATCTCAATTTCATCAAAGAGTTTCCCGTTGTAATAATTATTAAACACAGTTCATCCGAAGAGATCAACATACATACAATTATGTTCAAAAATAATTGAAAATATCCAGAAATACATACGAGAAGTGGATAATTTTCGTAAACCAAATGGACTTAAAGTAATTAGAATTTGATGTGGTCAGGTAGGAGCAGTAGCCGTAGTCTAGTAGATAGCATGTTAGCATGTTCAACGAGATCCCGTAGTTTAACCCTCAACTCAGACTCCTCAAACAAATGAAAAAGAAATAAACAAAGTATTTCCATTGAGGAATTCCTCTCCGCAAACTTCTTCCAACAAATCTGAGAATAAATAAAATTGCCATGAAAAGTATTTCAAATCTAACGTTCGGAGTTGGCATTAAACTAGAGGTCTCGCCACGCATGGAAAAAATTAACATATACCACATGGGTGGTATAAAAACCTGAGTTCAAACACGAACTAAGGAGTTATAAAGACCAATTATGTAAGAAAGTTTAAAGTCACTGCGATTACTAACCTGCACTGTGAGCTTAATATACACATGTTCAGAGGGGAGATTATCTGGAAACTAACATGCAGATTCTGTAATGATGAAAATGAGTAATCAGAACACATATTTAAAATCTGTGAGGGATTATTGCATTCCAGTAGAAAATACCTGGATGCGTATTAGGTGCATTGCATATTGACATCAAGCAGCATTCTGCTTTGTCAAGACAATGGAATTGGATGAGACTTTATTGGGATAACCCATATAAATTAAGTGCGGTTCAACAAATTGTATGGTCGCAGTACTATAGCACCTCTGCACGACAATAATAACTCTATGCGACAAAATAAAAAAATATTAAATACATCCAGCTAATGACATAGTACAAGTAGTGAGTTTCGTTTAGTAGAACTCAAAAATATTTTTTTATATTTCTAGAACCCTCCAAAGTTGTTTTTGGTGACTACACAAACATTTCTGAACCGATTTTATTTTATTTATAATTTAAAACTTATTAGAAAGGAGAGCGATGGGCCTTTAAAACGATATACACCTAATTCTGTTTTTACACGGTAGATTGGTTCCAGAAAAAACCGTGTAAAAAAAAACCGTGTAAAAAAGACACTGATCGTATGCAAAAATAGGTGATTGGTTCCTAATCTCTAAAACCTATTAAAATTAGTGAAAAACAAGGATTTTTTTAAAAGTTTTGTATTTGACATTTTCTTTTAGGAATTCATATAATATTTAACAAAATTAAAAATATAAATAACTTAATAAATATAAAATATTTTTTGGCTTACCTTTCATCTTAATGCGTTAAATTTAATGTAACGATAGAAAAACAAATTTGCCAATAAAAAATTTCTTTACCAAACACAAAATATTAAAACATTTCAATTGCTCTGACCTTTGTGCTTGTATGCACAAAAGGGAATTCCCCTAAATTTGTGCCATTTACATTTGCTTTGACCAGTAAATTTGCTTGTCGCGCAAAAAGGGAATTCCCTTAAATTTGTGATATGAACATACTTTGCAAAAATTAAATTTGACAAAAAAATTTAAGCACAAAAAATTATAAATCGTGCTAAATGGAATAAAATCGTGTAGCAAAAATTAAAAATATTTTATTTTCAAACCGTGTTATATCAAAACCGTGTAAAAAAAGACCGTGTAAAAACAGAATTAGGTGTACACATTGATGTGTAAACTTGACAAATGCGAATTTTTTTCATATTTTTTAAAGTTTGTCCGTTCGTAACAGCAAACTTTAATTAAAAAATATCAAATAAGTTATGCCATTCTGAAAGTACATTAACTTGTGAAGAGATTGACACTTCGTTTGATCAAATCGGACAGAAATTACCATCGTTATTATTTAAAGAGCCTGACAGTTGAGTTATATTTTTCGTATTCGAGTATATATTTTTTCAAATGAACTTTTAGTTCAAAAATTTTTAGAATTTTTGATAGATCTTGATCTTGAGAAATAATAATTTTTGCAAAACACACAAATATTAGCCGACTGCTGGTAGTCGTGCAAACGTGAAATTGACACATTTTGCGATAAACAATCAAGATTTATCAAAAATTCTGAAAATTTTTGAAAGTTGATTTGATAAGATGACATATATAAAAAATGTTACACGACTGTTATACTATTTAAATAATAACTACAGTTTTGTCCGATTTGATCAAACCAAGTGTCAATCTCTTCACAAATATAATGTACTTTCAGAATGTCATCACTTATTTTATAGTATTTAATTAAATTTTAGAATTAAGAATAGCTAAACTTGAAAAAATAAAAAAAATTTCATATTTTCCAAGTTTACCCGATCAAAACTCATAACATGTAAGTTTGAACAATATGTTTATGTATACCATTTTAAAGCCTCATCTGGCTCCTTTTCAAGAAACTATAGATTTTGAAAATTGGTTAAAAATATTAGGGTAATCAATAATTTTGTGTGAAATGATCAAAAATACCGCTTTTGTCAAATAAAACAAGTTTGGAGGGTTCGAGAAATAAAAAATAAAATTATTTTTGATTCTACTCAACAAAACTCACAACCTACACTATGTCATTAGCTGGGTGTATTTTGACTGTCGCACCGTATAAGAATACGCACTGGCAACAAACAGGTTCAGATGGACTCTAAAAACTATAAAGAAAATTTTACAGTAGAATTTTAATTATTTGTATACGGTTCCCCTTATTAGCTTACACTTCTCGAAGAGAAAACGTTGGTAAAAAATAAATGATAATTAAAAAACCTTTGATTTTAGATTCCCGATACGTGTCTATTTGGTAATAAAATCAAAAAATATTTTCCTTTCTGATTCCTCTCTATGGTATTATCCCTTAGGTTATAGGACAGACATTCAAACATTTTTAAATTAGTTTTTAACACTTTATTTGATCACAAGTTTCCTAAGTATTTTCTTAGAAATTGAATTTTTATTAGCATTCTACATAAAAGCAACTAAGACGCAAAATCTAAACTTAAAATAATTATTATTTCTCTTTAATTTCATTTCATTCAATTCGTCTTTAGTTATCTGAAATAAAAATGATTAATAGTTATAGAAAATGGAATTACATAATATCGCATTTTACTTTTATTTTTTATTTTTTCTTAACTTTTTCTTCTTTTTTTTTTTTTTGTTTGTTACCATATTATTATTTTGTTAATTCGTCTCTACTTTCAAGGTCAACGTCGTGAAAAAATATAATTTAAATATTTGTTTCTGCACACATCGCTAGTGATTAATGTATGTGATTATTTTCAATCATCATTTCATCATTTTCGAAACATTCTTGTTTCTTAATCAATCAGAACAAAAGCATTCACCCGCTGATTGAAAGAAAAGAAATTCTTTTTCGTTGGATCATGATGTAAAAATATATTTTTCGTTTATAATTACCGCTCATTGGTATTATGATAATTTTTTTTTATTTAATTCAAAATCTTTCTTTCTTGCTTTATTTTCTTCTCTCCCTTTTTTGCCAATTCGCATACCAACCATCTATTAATGATTTTTAATGATGGCATTAATTTATTGTGGCTTAATGCCATATTTAATCGTTTAATTAATTTGTTTTCTTATAATTCTTTCACTTTTTTCCTATTAATGATGGTAACTTATACAAATCGATTATTCGATGGTCTATTATGAATAGTTTTTAGAGTAATAAATGCGTTTGTTGACCCTAGACAAGACAAGGGATAGTATATTTCCATACATTTTGAAATTTATTTATTCTTTCATTTCTTTTTCTTTTAGGAAGAAATAATATTTCAAATTCCAATTCCAATTTTTTTCTAAAGCCATTGTACTACAGATTGAGATATAAAAAGATAGAAAAAGTGTTTATCTGTATGGTATTGTTGTGGCGATAAATTAAATTACCAATAATATGCTGGGATTAAAAATATTTTTACCAACAACTCTCTACAATCAAGTCTTTATTAAAATTCTTGTTCATCAACTTAAAATTTTAGAAAGCGAACAAAGTTTCGTGTTTCATTCATTTATTTATTCATTGATTAATTGCAATACAATTACAAATTATATTTTAAATATATACGAGCGGTTAACTTTGACCATATGCTCGGCATAGTGTCACAGACCAGAGTCTCTGGTGGGAATCGAACCCACGACCCTCTCGAACCCACGACCCTCCAGCACACTACCCACTAGACTACCAGGGCACCTTTGTATTTTATATATTGGATTGCCATTTTAAAATATTTTGAGTCCTTTTGGGTTTCATTTTGACATTGTTCAGTAATTGTGCTATATTCACAGTGCGTACTATTATTATCGTCTTTCAGAGGTGCCAGTGTGCTACGACCATAGTAGGGATATCCCTATAAAGTCTCGTCCAATCCTATTGCCTTGACAAACTTCAGGATACTGCTCGGTATCAATATGGAAAGCTCTCTGCCCAGATGTTTCCTATTGTACAAATAAGAATTTGTACCTAATCTATGTGTATTCACTTTTACTGAATTTTATGAATTGAATTTAATTATTTTCCATTGAATTATTGTGAATTAATTTGAATTATATTGGAATATTAAAGAATCATTATTTTGGAATGCAATTTAATATTAACTCAAACACAAACATTCCAAAACATGTAAAAGATATTTTTATCTTTATCTTTTTTTATATCACTCATCCTTAAGATAAATTCTAAGGTTTCTTGAAAAGCAGATTTGTACATGAACTTCACTCACTTTCACAACGCTCAACTGATTGGTTACAAATAATCTTGATTATAAATAAAATTGTCATAATCGCAATCTCTAAAATAAAAAGATCTCGTTTTTGTGCACTCATCTCAGCTCTCAAAAAGGGTAAATTATACTTAACAACCTTAAAAAGAAATAAGTGTTAATATTTCTTTCTCTTTTCGTTAATTTCCTAATTATAATTACGTGTGAATAATTATAATAACAAATTTTCTACAGAAGATTGGCCCAATTTATTTCAATCCCTATATCCCAATCTTCTGGAAGAGAATTTGTTTTAAAAATAACACACAAGTCCATGGTCCATGGTCCCCGCAACCTATGGAACAATTCCATGCTCTTTAATTTAATGGCAATTCATGGTCCTCTCACACTCACACTAACCTATAACTCAAGAGGCTCAAATTGAACGTTCCCCCTCTTAACCTCGTAAAAAGTGGAATCTGAGAGAATAAGTGTCACAAAGCAGAGTAAAACATACAAGTATGAGGTATGTCAGCAATATCACTAAAAACATCTAATTCGGTACAAATTAAAAAAAAAATAATAAAAACAATACAGAAAGGCAAAACAAAAACAAAACAATAAAAGAATAATAAAAAGGAAAAAGTAAGTACAGTGTAATATAAAAAAATAAAAAGTGTTTACAGTAAAAAAGAAAGAGGTTAAAAAATTCAAAATTAAAATATACAAATAAATTTAATGTAAAAAATAAACCGAACTTGATAAACAACATGCATTAATGCCTCACAGGTTTGAACAATGTGTTCTTATCAGTCACTCTCGTCATTACAGAATCCTCATATTAGTTTCGAGATAATATCGCTTCTGAACAAGTGTATATTGAGTTCCCAGTAACGGTTAGTAATCTCAGTGAGTTCAAAGTTAATTATTTAATTGGGCATTACAATCCTGTAGTCCGGATTACAACCAAGCTTCTCACATCACTTATGTTGTGTGTGTGTTAAATTTATCCAACAGTTGCGGCACCTACAGTTTAACATTAACTTTCAAAGTGTAGCTAAAATCATCATTAAAAAGTTAACATGGTTCAAAGATGACTGACAGAGTGCGATGTGGTATATTTATTAAGGGCCATTATTACAACCTGCCGTTAAAGTTGGGGTTAGTTAAGGGTACCTTTAGCTAAAGGGAACTGGAAAGTTACCTTTAACTTATTTTCGTTATTACAACTTACAGATAAAATTTTTCAAAAATATGGCAGTGCCGCAGCAATGTCGATAAAACTGCTCAATTATATAAGTTTTTTTTAACGCAGTGGCAACCGCGGGCTTTGTTTTTTTTTTTTTTTTTTGTATATACTCATTTTGTTTAAATTTGAAGTTGCCATAATGAAAATAATATATAATATAGCAAGTTCAAAAATAAAGTGACCTTTAAATGTTAAAGGTAGGATGATCCTTCCTTTAGCTTAACGATCACTTCTATCTTATTGGGTACTCATAATAACGAAAAACAATTTATCTGCCCGTTAAAAGCATACCTTTAGTTAACGGCAAGTTGTAATAATGGCCCTAAGAGTTCTAATATTAAACTTTATTTTGGACTGACTGCACATTGCAGTATTTTTCAGGCAGAGGTCATGGCAATTTTAAATGCGACTCAATTCTTGTTAGGTGGCGTGATATTCCCTGAAGATCTCTTGATATACTCGGACAGTCTGTCCGTAACGAACGTAGTTTCAATGCCCAACCGTGTCCATGAATGTCGAGGATTTCAGGAAAATTCAATCATTCAAAGGTAACTCTTATATGGGCTACGGAACATATGCGTATCGCTGAAAATTGTATTGCAAATAAGCTGGTCAGAGCCGGTACCAACCTTGCAATCTTCGACATGTTATAGGACACACATAGGTATTCCGATTGTCTCAGTTAATTTTAATATTATCCACTCTTATTACATGGATGCTCAATTTCGGTGGCAGCAGGAGGGTGCAATATTGGTAGACTCTGATGGTCATATATAGTTAAGGAGAGGACAGACTTACTTCTCTCTTTTAATAGCGCGGACATCCACCGCACGATACTGATTCTGCCCTTTTGGTAGGCTTGTCAAAAGATTCGGCATTCTGACAAATGACTTCTGAGCCAAAATGCTGGGCTAAGTAGGACTTTTTTCTTTTAGAAGCTCCACTACCTTATCTTATCTAATCTAAAAATCATCATAATCATAAAGATAATTATCGTCCCAAATAAATATTTCATACGCATATGCAAATTCTTCGTGGTTTTTTCTCCTTTTCCATTTCTAAAACCCAAACGATTAAACCTTCATTTGTTTGTCCACATGAAGCATGATGTAAGAATTCTGTTTTAATTATTTTACTCCCATAATACCTATCAATTATTCTGATATCCAATCAAAGTCATTATTTCATAATTTCTAAATTTCCTAATTTTTCACCAGAGGAACTTAGAAGAAGATTATAGACATTATTTCTATTATTGATTCATAGGTATTGTTTTGTATTGTACTAGCGCATAGTGATTAGTTTGTATATTTTAATCGTTTCTGACAACAAAATCGTTAACATATTGGCGAAAAGAATATTTTTAGAAATGAAATCAGAGTTGATGTCCAGTTTGCGATTTTAAGAAATTTGCCAACAAAATTTGCATTTGAGATTTGAAATGCTTCTTTAAGAAATTTTTTTGGTTTCTTCTTTAATCATATTTTATGGTTTTAATTTACGTCACAATGGGTGAATGTTTCATAATAAATACGAAATATGCGAAAATCTCAGCATGAAAGATTTCAATCTGTGGTCTTTTGTTTTATTCCCAGTACATATTTGTGATACCAATTAAGTGTAGAACTCTTTGGATTTGAGCTGAAAGCAATGTGAGTTGAAGGGAATTTTTTATCTCACACAGGAATAATATCATGTATGAGTATGTGAAATTCACGTTTCATGCGTCTCTTTCAACTCTATTATGTGTGTAAAAATCGCGTTTATCTTGATCCATATCCAGCCTAAATAATTCCTTATGTACAGCTCTTTGAACTCATTTGAATTGTATTCATATGGTATGCACATATAGTATGAACGTAGTTTGTACATATTAAGAGGTAATCTCTTGCAGTTACTTACATCTAAAATGATTATCTAGTAACCACAAATTATAAAATGAAACATTTTTATTCATGTCTCTGCAATACGTATCAAGAAAGCTTCAAAATGAAATTCATTTACATTTTGATCTGTTTGTAAAAGCCAACATTATGTTCCCTTTCTAAGAAATAGTTATGGTTTCTGTATATGTATGAATATGTATATGTATCATAGCAAATACACAGACAAATGTAAAGTAAATCTCTACCTAAATTAACGAGACATGGAATTTTATTCGAATAACATTATGCATATTAAGAATCGCCGTAGTCTAGTAGGTAGTGTGTTGGTTTACTAGACGTGAGATCAAACCCCATTTCAGACATCTCCAGCCAAACAAAATATGAAAAAGTAGTTCTTCGGAGACTTCCTCTTAGCAGAATGCTGGCAATAACTCTGAGTAAAATTGCCATGAAAACTTTCTCAAAAAATCTGTCATTCGGAGTCGACTTTAAGCTGTAGGTAGCGCCACTTATGTATGAAATTAAAGCACACAACATAAGTGGTGCGAAATGCTAGGTCGTAATCTTCACTGAAGGGTTGTAATAACCAATTATGTATGTAAGTATGTATGTATATTAAGAATCGGGTTTGAGACCAACTAGTATACTTTCCAATTCACTTAGAAAAAGAAAGATGCTTAGCACGAAATCAGCAGCCTTAAATTTTTATTTTTATTTAAAAAAATACTGGTGAGTCGCATCGAATGTTTGTCCATATGGTGATCATGCTCTATCATAAGCAGATGATGAGAAGATGATTTCGACGGTTCAAAAGTAACGTTTTTGATGTGAGAAAGAATTGTAAGCAATATGAAGATGACACTTTCAGTCAGAAACAAATGGCAGAATAATTTAATATTACACAACAAACAATTTCTGACCATTCGAAAGCTATGAGAAAGATCAAAAAGTATGCAAAATGGAAGCCACATGAATTAAATGACAGACAAACGGAAAACCGAAAAACTACTTGTGAAATTTAACTTCAAAGCTACGATAGAAAATCAGTATTGTATGGAATTGATAATGGAAAAAATCATGGGTAAATCCGGAACAACCATCAACTTCGGTGTCTGGTGGGACTAGAAATGTGTTGTGTATCACGAGTTCCTAAAACCAGATGAAACCGTGAATACAGATCGCTATCCACAATAAATCATCATGTGCAATATAACAATGCATGAAGACAAAGCAAAACCGATTCACCAGACTTGACTCCTTCTGACTGTTATTTGTTTCATCGATGAAATACACATTGACTGAGTAGTATTTCGATTTCTGCGAGGAAGTCTAATTGACTAAAAATTAATTAATTAATGTCTGTTGTAACGTTTGCAAGCATACATAACATAATTGGTCATTACAACCCTATACTCAGAATTACGACCTAGTTTCTCACACTAATTATGATGTGTGCGTTAATTTTTATACATGAGTCGCGGGACCTACAGTTTAAAGTCGACTCCGAACGACAGATTTTTGAGAAACTTTTCATGGCAATTTTATTTACTCTCAGAGTTTTTGCCAGAAATCTGCTGAAAGGAAATCGCAGAAGTAATATTTTTTCATATTTCGTTCAGTTGGAGATGCCTCACGTCTAATAAGCCAACACACTACCTACGAGACCACGGCGACTTCAACGTTTGAAAGCTGTTCACAAAATTTTAACAGAATACGTAGAGAGAGAGAAAAAAAATGCGATATTCTGGTGATCTTTAATATTTATTTAGCAACGATCCGCACCACTGCATTTGTCGAAATTACGTACAATTCACCAAACACCCAACAAAGTCCAGGGCAACGATAACAGTTCTGCAGACTTGCTTTTATATGATGCATTCTTGTGAAACTATCAAAGATGTGAGGCTGTAAAGAGTGCAGCAACTGTCTTGGGATAAAATTACAAACGTATGCTACAGTTTAGTCGCCATTATGTAATGCGTACGCTTGTTAAACTCCATTTTTAACGCCTCAAATAATATGTAAAAAATCTGTCTTCCTATGGCTTCCTTTCAAAAGTCTTCTGGAAAAATCTCTGAGAATCATATAAAATTGCTATGAGAAGTTTCTCAAATCTGTCGTTCGGAGTCGACTTTAAATTATAGGTTCCGCCATACCATGAATAAATTTAATACATACAAGCCTCACTTAGGGTTGTAATGACAAATCAAATAAGAATACTTAATTAATTAATTCAGTTCCCTTACTAATTTATTAACAATAACAGAAATCAATTTAAAATAATCGTCGTGGTTAAAGAGCATAGAGAATTAATAAATTAGAAGAACAAGTCAGTACAACCTCTGAGCTAGAATAACTTCGATTGCCAAGGAACTTCAATATTTGCATGAAAATAGTTTATGCGAAGAGAAACCAATTGCCAAGGAACTTCAATATTTGCATGAAAATAGTTTATGCGAAGAGAAACTAATGTACTGAAGTTAGCTGTTTCTGTGTTTCTGGTGGTATTAGCAGCGAATCAATACTTCGCTTAAATTGAAATATTAACCCATTTCGCTCCGCTGTTCGATTTTTCGAACAGTAAAAATCTTCTTTTTCCAAAAAATATTTAAGTATGAAAAAGGTAAAATTTCAAAAAAATTTGGGTTTTGGTATTAAGTCTCAACTTTAGGAAAATAAAAATAAATCCCCCCGTAAAATATCCCCCTCCCCCCCGATGCTAGGGGCAAATTTCTTCAACTCATATTTTTGGACACTTTTTAAATTAATTTTTAAAAATAATAAACAAAATAAAATTTAATTTAAATTAAAAAACTAATTATGAGGAATTACTGCCAATATATGTAACCGTTTTATAATTTATAAAAAATATGATTTACTTGCACATGCGTGTCTTCACATATGTGTAAACTTGTCTTTTCGAAATTTCGAACGCTAGCGCTTATCCGAAAACGATTAGTCGGAAAAATTTTTTGAGCTGATTTTTGACATCAGTAGGTCCTAATTACCCTAAAAAACTATTTTTCTTCTTAAACAAAAAATAAAATTTAATCTCGGAGCGAAATGGGTTAATTCCAATTCCAATGATCAGAGAATTGCTTTTTAGTAATAATCACATGTAATGTCAGACAAACAATCAGACAATCACAAAAACCCAGAGTCTCTGGTGGGAATAGAACTCACAGCCTCGGCACACTACCAACTAGGCCATCGCGGCACATTATCCTCAACTTGGAGAATAATTTCCAAGTGGGAAACTTCAAAACAAAAACCTAAAATTAAAGCTAGAAGAATATACAAGGAATAAAACATTCAACGGTTACGACTTACTAACTTGAATCTCAGGTAGAAACGCGTTTATGTATCTGTCTATCTGTCTGAATCTGTTTCCGTCTAAGACGAATAATTTTTATTGGTGGAAAATTTGCCTCAATAACAGATTCGAATTGATTCTCCCAGTATTTTAAACTGTTTAATTGGTATACATTTGCCTCTCCAAAAATGATATACATTTCTCACGAAACTGTTGTTACTTTCTCTGGGTACCAAATAGTTTAGCGATATGAGAAAAATTATAAAAGATGCACAATAGCACAGTAATTATCACAGTGAAAGACAGTATCACTATTTGCATGAGTATTATATTCCAAATGGTTTTCAAGAGTCATCAGTGTAAATTCATTTTAAAGTTTAATAAATCTACACTGAGTATTATACTTATGAGTTATACAAGTGATATGGATTTGTTAATTGGTTTAATCTGATTTCTCTTTATTTGGTTGATCTAAATTTTATGCGAAAAATCCATCTTATTGAGGCAATAAAAATAAGTACAAGCAACTAAAAGTTTATCATGACTTTAAAATCTGGTGATAACTTTAAGCACGAAAATAAATAATAAGAAAAAAACTAAAAAAAAAAAACAAAAACAAACTAAATACATCTACAAATAAACAACAAAAATTATTTTTTCACATACAAAATACAAAAATAAAAATTAAGTGAAAAGGAAAATGAAAATGAAAAAACAAATGAAATAAATTTCATTTCATACCCAGCATTATGTGCGACAGCAAGGGGGAAGAAGAATGTTTGCATAGCTTAATCTGAAGTACAAGTAAATAATTTGTTTTCAAAAAGAAAAGAAAGAGTCAAGCTGGCTATTTTATGGAACGAACACCAGCAATGATTTGCATTAGATTACCAGATGCGTTTTATTCCCCGTTTTCTTTTTTTTTTTTATTCTAAAAGAAGTTTCCAGCTGATAACAGAACTGAAAGATAACATGAATTTTGCGTGCAGCTTATCAAGTGCTACTGGTAGAATAATTAAGACATTTTTCGTAGATTTAACGAATAAAAAAACATTTACGTTACTTTTGCATAAACATTATAAAATAATATGAAATCTAATCTATCGATATGGAAAAAGCAAAAAAAATAATTTTTTATTATGTTATAGCGTAGACAGACCACAGCGTTAATGCGCATTAACAGCTCACTAATGCGAATTAAAATTTTACCCTGACAGACGATAGTTTCTGGATATATCAAACAGCTGTTTGATTGTAAGCAACTATTTATTTTGAAAAAAAAATTTTTGTAATTTACATCGAGATCAAATGGAAAGAAAGCAGAAAGTAAAATTAGCAGCTTTGCTACTGGTGAAAAGTAACTATTTATTTAACAAAGAACTTAAATTGCTTTTGCTGAGATTGCTGCATAATGTTAAAATTATACATACTCTAGCAACCATAAATCTAAATGCTTTGTTAGAAGTTGGGATGGCAGTGGGACACTCCGAAATAAGAGAAAGGCACTTGTGGAAGTTTGTAGGTTTATTATCTTCTTCTAGAGGATATAATTAAAAAATTGATTTTTTTAAAGCACCGCAACAGCACTTTTTGGGAATCTGACGTGCCAACGATGGACAACAACAGATTTAAGGAAAGTTTTCGGCTCGACAGGATTGCTTTTCAAAAAATATGTGAAAAAATGCAAAATATGGAAAGGTTGGACACCAATATGAGAGCTTGTATTCCACTCGATAAGAGAGTGGCAATAGCATTGTTTGCATTGGGATCGTCTGCGGAATATAGGACTATTGGTATTTTTTTTGGCGAAAAACAATGAAATAACTTACCTTTTCTGCCTTTAAATCCATTTTAATTTTCTTCTTCTTCAAAAATAACCATTCATACAGAATGACAATTTGACACATCTACATTGTTTTTTGCTGTGTTGCCACACTGCTAAACCTAAATCCAGTTTAAATGCTCATCGATTTTGAGCATTTATATCAGACTTAATGCGGATTATCATGCGGATAATTCTGAAGTTAATTCCAATTAAGAACGTTAATGCGCATTAACGCTGTCGTCTGTCTACGCTATTATGCACTGAAAATTAAATTATATAACAAACATAGTTAAGAGCATACAAACATACATACATACATAATTGGTCATTACAACTACGACCTATTCAGGACTACGACCTAGTTTCTCACACCACTTATGTTGTGTGTGTTAATTTTATACATGAGTGGCGGGACTTACAGTATTAAAGTCGACTCCGAACGATAAATTTTTGAGAAACTTTTCATGGCAATTTTATTTACTCTCAAAGTTTGTGCCAGAAATCTGTTGAGAGGAAGTCGCCGAAGAAATATTTGTTCATATTTCGTTTGACCTGGGATTTGAACCGAGGTCTCACGTCTAGACTACGGCTACTACATAGTTAAGAACATTTTCTGGAAAATTTTTACGAATACGTAAGTATTTGTTTAATAAAATTAATTAAAAATGACCAATGCACAAATGAAAACTTGAAAAATTAAAAAAAAATACGCCACCAACATAGGCATAGGTAGGAAGCGCTTGGCATCTGATCAGAACTGTAAAATGGGTCTATAAGACCCTCCCAATCAAGATCTACTGGCCTAATATGTTGTGACGGGTTTTTTCATTTCATTTTCATTGTTGGTCTTGTATTTCAATTCAAAAGTTGGGTTTTATAGAGACTATTCGCTAAAGCATGTGTTCGAAATCCTATTTATATCCAAACTTATAGTTTTTAAGTTGTTCCAAACAGATTTTATGTTATGTTTGGCTACTTCTCATGCTAACTAAATGTGTCTGTTTAGGATATTTCCCATTTATTTCCAAAAAATTTATTCTAAGCTGAGTGGTATCAGCAATTAGGTGTGTGTATATTTTTATATATTTATTACACTATGCTGCTTATTCACCGTTGTCTAGTAGTTAGAGTTCGAGAGTTCGTTATTCGAACTCCAGCTCAGTTATATCGAACAAAAACGAAATATGAAAATCAAATATTACTTTCGGCGGCTTCCACTTAGCAGTCTTTTCGCAAAACCTCTCAGAATAAATAAAATTGCAATGATCTGTCGTTTGCAGTCGACGTTAAACTGTAGGACACCCACTCATGTATATAATTAACAAACACAACAGAAACTAGGTTGTACTCCTGACTGAAGGACTGTAATGACCAATTAAGTCCTTAAGTAAGTAAGAAATCAAATTTAGATCGATTTGCATCATCAAAGGTATTGCAATTGTTTTTCCAAGCATCCTGCATGCAAAGCTTGTAGTGTTTATAAGGTTTTTCTATCATAAGACTTATTTAAATCAACTACAAAAGCAACGGAGTTTAAACATAAAAAAATCCTTCTAGTTTCTCAGAAATATTTTTAAAATGTTTCCTTTAGGTGTAGAACATACTGTGAGCATCGAAATAATTTAATATTGCAAGTTCCGTCTAATTCTTTCGGCTTTGGTTAAAAACTCTCAGGGCAAGTAATGCCAGAATCCAAAATATGTTTCTTAGCCCAAAATCGTTATACCTAATCGTTATACCAATGCAGATGTCATAGGATGGCGAAATTCGTACATTCATTGCATCAATAAAAATCACTTCTTATTTAAATTCACAACCTTTCTTCTTGATTCGGAAATACTGCACTGAATCCAATGAAAATATTTATGAAGCAATTTTTTCGCTTAACTTGTGGACTGACATCACTTTCAGCAATTGCGAAGTATGAGCAATTGCAGCAAATAAGTATTTAAGAGATTCACTTCTATGGGTTCCTGGTAACTGATACTTAGACTGAATAGGTGAATAGGTACGCTAATAATTACTAGTTATGGCGTTCTTTACTGCGACCAAACATCATTCTAAAGTTTGTCATTGCTACTGGATTGAGTATACTCCATTTACAGGGAAACCCTTATAGATTATCATATGATCACAGTACGCTGGCACCTCTATACTAAAATAATAAGCAAGAGAAGGATGTCAATATGAAGATGTATTAAATACTGGTTCTACCATACCATTCACATAATAATATAATACCATTCATATAATAGCGTCAAGGAGCTTACAGCAGTTCAGGAAGTTGATTATAAACTCGAATTAATTTTATGATTAATTTTTTAAAATCTTAGTTTTCATAACTTCACATTTATTTTGAAATCAATAGGAACGTTTTTAATTAAATTTATGTTCGTAGTAAGTCGTAAAGTTTAAGAGCTTTTTTTCACTCCCTTCATGCTACTGGCTCTAAATCAATTTTCTGGTAGCTTTAACTGGCACCGATATTCATCTCAATATTGGCAATACTACTGTCATGGATGCTGCATAGATTATTGGCATCTTTGGTGAAGCGTTTCGGTTGCAAAATTTGAATTCTGTTCTCATCGAATGATATACTAGCTTTGGGTGTCAAAATGTGACGACATGTAGTTTTTATACAGTTATCACGAATTTTATAATCTTGACAGCCAATATTGGAATTAGCTCTCTACTGTTTTCAATTATAGTGGAAATTTTACCGGCAAAAGTATAAAAATATTGACTTAATATGACTACATAATCCATTTCATTATAGATACGAGTTCCAGCTACATTGATTTGTATGACTGTCATGAGTTCCACGGTGTTTGTAGACCTACAATTGTTTCCAAATCTGATGCAGACGTATGTATTTGACAATTGAAACTATATCTGCAAATTTGTTGTCGTTTGTTTGTTTGGTTGTTTGTTTTACCAAATCACCATAGACGACCATAGACAACTAACGAGAATTTGCTGAACGAAGTCTGGAGCAGTTGCAACTGATCCTAATTTTCATCGAAAAATAATCATAATAATAAGCTTTGAGGCCCAATTTTAAATTAATGGGTAGGTAAACAAACAAAATTGTCAAATTTATAACGTTACCAATCCACATGAGATCCAAGAGCGTTCTATGCATCCCGAATAAGTCACTGCTTGGTGTGGATACAAATTTCTTTGAGATTGAGATTGGCCAGCCCATTGCTGTTAATGGCTAGCATTATAGGCTGACGATTACCAATTCGTTTTGGTCTGAATTGGATGATCTGGATACCAACCACATATGGTTTCAACATAACGGAGCTACATGACGCACAGCTCATGCCACATTGGATATTCGGCATGAGCAATTTGAGGGCATGGTCATCTCACGTTGAGGTGATGTAAACTGACCACTGAGATCATGTAATTTGAACTGACTAACGCGGTTTAACGGGGAATAGCGGCATAGGACGTCCATGCCTACTTTGAAAGGATCAATTTGTTGAAGCCTTGTAATCGATTGGCCCTTGGCAGGATGTGTTAAAGCAGGCCGAAATCCAATAAACAGGTTGTTAATGGCCAATTAAGTAAGTAAGTAAGATTTTTCTTATGGGATTTTCTTAAGTTGCAGTAGTATGCCACAGCCCACGACTGCCCTCAAAGCCAACATAACGCGTACTATCGTTATTTATGCCGCAGAGGTTTTTGAACAATATGTATGCCCCAGAGAACACCCACTGATGTTACATTCCACACATAATCGCATAAATATGTAGATCTTTCAAACGAAATGAAAACTTAGATGATATCTCACACACAAATATATTTAAAGAAAGGAAACGCTAAACTTTCGTTCTTTTTAATGAATTTAAAACTTTCGTTGTCTTATTGTGAGAGTAGTACGTGATGTACACAATCGTTAGACCATGTGGTTATAACATTATATGAGAGGAGCTGCTGTCTCGAGCTTAGTGGCATTAACATCTGAACCATAATTTAACAATGTTCACACAATGTCATTTTGGTACTTAAATTACTTCTTTCAAGAGGTTGTTCTGGTTATCCGAACCTGTTACTTAAATATTTTCAAACACCGCAACGACGCAAAACTGGTTACTAGAGTGCATCGATCCTGCCTTTCGTTACACTTGCCAGTTGTATCAAGGAAAAATTCTCAAAATGAACCTGGCGTGTTATATCGATACTTTTTTCTCTCTATGCGCAGACAATCTTATCACGATCTATTCTAAATATTTTAATTTAATTGCCTAACAAAAGTGCATAGATTTTTAAAATTGATTTAAAAAAATTCAGTTCTGATTATTTCTTTTTTAATTTAAATTAAATGTTTTTTATTTAAATAATATCAAATTAATAATAAAATATCATCATCATAAAATATGTTAATAAATGCGAGTGTGCCTGTTGTCCAAAAATCTTTTAAAGTCTTATAAAATTATTTTAAGGTTTCTTCTTACTACTCTAGTCGAGAGATGTGCCTTTGGTTTCCTTTAAACAAAAGAAAAGATAAAACCAGCCCAAGACACATACACAGCCACAGGAAAAGAAAAGAATGGCTAAACCATAATTTTGTAATAAAAGCGGAAAGATTTTTAAGGCAATAAAAACCATAAAGCTCATGGAAGCCATGCACATAGAAGTAGCTGGAGCACGTATCTAGATTTGGAATGAAACGGCAGGGTTGGTTATATGGTATATAAGTTCTCCTTAATTATAAATAAATATATAATGATTACCTTATTGGGTAATATTTCCACAATGACTGTAAATAGTAGAGCAACAACACCAATGCTGGCGATTAGTATAATAAAAGTCATGATAACCAAAGGCAACCAATTGTATTTCAATTTTAGTTCAGCAGAGGTAAATTGTATGTACATGCCGAAGCCTATCAGACCCACAGCCATGCCACCGGATGATAGTAACATGAGTAGCTTGCGTCCGAAACGATCCACCATTATCATTGTCATGCATGTGCCCGTAATCTGGGCTACTCCCATGACAATGGTACAAGTATTCGGATGAATATCAGTGCCAGTTTGAGCAAATATATCCGACATATAATTGAAAAAAGCAAAACTGCCCGAAAACTGATTCAAGGCCATTAGCATGAAGGCCGTAAAGAACGCCTTCAATGAATCTCTACTCACTGAAATAAAAAAAAACAAAAAAAAATTCAATGAAATTTAAAGGAGAAAATACACCAACTGTGTATGCGTTACCAAAATCAGCCAGTTTAAGTTTTTCTGTCTGACCATTGCTGGATAAAATACTTTCTTTGAGTTCGCGAAATTCAGCATTTTCCTCTACCTCCTGTTGCTTAGCCGATGTGGCTTCAATATGTGCAGGCTGTTTTGGTAGATTCTTATAAAATTTGAAAGCCTCGCGAGCTTTATCAATCTGTTGTTTTTTCAGCAAATACTGTGGCGTCTCTGGAAACTGTGTGGCTACTATCAAGTACACGATGGGAAAGATAATAATTATACAAGGATTAAGATAATAATCCACATGCGATGAAAGCACAAATCCCACCATAATGCCAAAACTCAAGAATAGCATGGCCATTGAAGATAAGGCACCGCGGATGCTAATAAAAGATTAAATTAATTACCAAGTTCACGTATATGCAACCAACATTTAATCATAAACCACCATAGCAACCACCATTGTTAGTACTCGTTGTCTCATGGCAAATGCAAATGCAAGTGATTTATTGCGAAAAGTTCGCTGTTTATCATTCAAAAAATATCTTACCTCGGATCAGCAATTTCGCTAATAAATATGGGCACAACAACATAATTGCCACCACCAGTCATGCCACTTAAAAATCTTGCCACATACAAATAAACATACGTTTTCGATAAATAAATTAGAAGCCATGCGATCTAAAATAAAATAATTCGAATGGTTTTTTAATTTTCTTTTTCATAAAATTTTCAAACTTACCGCATAAGGAACTGCTATTAAGTACATGCACCATTTTCGTCCGATGCGGTTTAAAAGTAAACCAAACAGTATATTGCCCGACAACGAACCGAGACCGAATAAAGAGCCAATCCAGGATACCTCCTCCACTGATACAATGAAATTTGTTGGCGAATTATAAGATTGTAACTGATGCAGTGTGGGTGAAATCCAACCAGTGGCAATACCATGTGCAAAGGTTATCAGTTGAACTAGAAAAGGAAGAAATAAAAAAAATTCTGTTAAATTCTGTTGCTTAAAAACGATCACAAGACAAAATTTCTAAAACTTTGTAAAACTGTTGCCTTTACTTTCGTTAGAACTAACTGACTCACCTGTTATGGCAGCCAATATTTGATAACGATATCTATGACTCAGCACAGAATTACTTCGCTGGGCGATTACATCGTGGGTACTTACAACCATGTTTTCAAATTAAAAAATAAAAAAATAAAAATAATTTGAATAGAAATTTTACTTTCGTTCGTATTCGCAACCGTAATGTTTCACATTAAATTGTCGAATGATGCCAAAATTTAAATTTTAATCACACTTGGCAATGACACTTAATTTTATTACACACTGATGCTCATTTAAGTTGTAAATTTTAATTATTTTTTACTTTTTTTTTGTCACGAAAATGTAAGATTAGATAAAAGATTTGTTGGATTTGCTATTGAAATGGAAAACGGACCCCTTTTAACAGTTGGTACGTATAATAACTTATCTTATCATGTCGGAAACATCATTGCTTTGACCATCTTTATTTTTATCTGAAAGAAAAGAAGAAAATTGCTCTGGGAACAAAATTCGTCATCATAAAACACGCCTTCATAATTTATGACGTTTCAAGTGCAAAAAAAAAACAACCAAAAATGATGTGGCATATGGTACAATTACACTTTCAACATCCCAATGGGGTGTAACGAATTGTACTAAATGATTCATCCTCTATAGTGTTATGATTTTTATTCATGTTTTTTTTTTTTGTTTTACAACATTTGTGTAATCGACAATAACGATAAATATTTAATTGTTGTATTTCATTGTTGTAATTACAATTTAATTTTCAATACAAAGTATCTTCCAATCCCACTTAATTTTATTACAGTGTAGACAGTGTAGATAGTGTAGACTTGTGTTATTTGGTAGTTTCTTAAGCGAGTTAGAAGTAAAAAATAAACAATCTGTGCTTCCAGCATATACCAGATGTGTTTTAAAAATTAGTTGACTTTTTACGATTGCTTCAACTTCATGTCGTCTTAGACAAACTCAGGGAAACAAAACGGAATCTCAAAGCACTCAAAAGCCTCACTTAACTCATTGCAGTGCAACTTAAACGCTATGAAGATAAGAAATTTAGTAGACATCCCGTTCCCTTCAGTCAGGACTACGGCCTCGTCTCTCACACCACTCATGTCGTGTGTGTTAATTTCATACATGAGCGGCGTGACCTACAGTTTAAAGTCGACTCCGAACGACAGTTTTTTGAGAAACTTTTCATGGCAATTTTATTTTACTCTCAGAGTATTTGCCAGAAATCTGCTGAGAGGAAGTCGCCTAAGAAATATTTTTTCGTATTTTCGTTTTGATGTCTGACCGGGGGTTTGAACCCGGGCCTTACGTCGAATAAGCCAACACACTACATACTATACTACGACGACGTCAACGACCACTCTGAAACAGACACTTTAAAAAAATATTAGATGGATCCAACAATATAATCAGAACCCCTAAAACATTTCAAAGCGGACTTTATTATTATAAGCGAATTGTATAAGAACCCTAGCATATTAATACATAACTAAGTTAATAGTCAAACGTTTATGAGATTATGTTTCGATTGTGCAGCATAAGTAATTAACCAATAGTCGTACATCATATTCAAAGTCCATTTACTATCATCGCGGAAGGAGTAATATTAGACTACAAATGAAAAGTTTGATGCAGAGGCCATAATACGAGTATATGTATGTGTTCTAGAGATATGACGTCACATTAGCAAATCAAAATCAACAAATCTACTTTTCGAATATGATTTTGTATTTGAAGTCGCCGTAGTCTAGTAGGTAGTATGTTGGCTTATTAGACATGAGGCCTCGGTTTAAACCCCAGGTCAGGCATCTCCAACTGAACGAAATATGAAAAAATATTTCTTCTGCGATTTCCTTTCAGCAGATTTCTGGCAAAAACTCTGAGAATAAAAAATAAAATTGCCATGAATAGTTTCTCAAAAAATCTGTCGTTCGCAGTCGACTTTAAACTGTATGTCCCGCCATTCATGTATAAAATTAATACACAACATAATTGGTGTGAGAAACTAGGTCGTAATCCTGACTGAAGGGTTGTAATTACCAACTATGTATGTATATCTGTTTTGTTATTACGACAGGAGACTAAGAATGCCTCAGTTAATAATTATCATCGGATTCAGCGATGATTTTGAAGTAGTTTTGCAACAGAAATACAAACAAAACCTCGAAGACAACAAAGCTTGGAAAACTAAAGTTGGTAAAGCAAGAGTATTCCTTACGGAGATCTTCCGATAACTGCAGTAGGCGCATAGTTCTTATGTCGTTTATCAGCATTCCTCCAATGGAGAAGAAACTATGGAACACTAAGCTTTCAAACGCTCGCGATTCAAAGAATAAGGAATGGAAATGGAATACGTGAAAATATTACAAAGGCAATGCTGTTGGAAAGTAGCTAATAATCAAGCAAAGAAATAAAATATGAAATCTCCGCAAAGTATTCTCAGGGGATAGGTATACTACGAGATTGTTCAAAAATCTTTCTGAATATTTTCCAAGTTATGTCCTAGATCGTTATGTATGTCTCTAGTGCCATTTCTAATGACCTTAAAATTTCTGTTTTGTGCATTTTCTTCAACTGATTTTGTGATGAGGGGATCTGAGTTGTTCCACTGTCTTATCTTTTTAGTAACTAACATTTTCGAAACTACAAAGTAGTAGTGTATTTAATCCAATTAATACATGTACTCAGTGGGTGATGGAATATCATATGGATTTGAAATCGTTAGAATGGAACGCAAATACAGCGAAACCTCAACTTCGGAAAGTAAAAGATGATTCCGATATTTTCAGTCTGGTGCGGATCATGCCATAACAGGTTTTCTCTAATGTTTAGACACCTCAACAGATTCGCATTTTTAAAATTCACTTATTTCACAATAATAAAAGCTTTTATTGTAATAACCACTATATCTTCTCATCTTTATTAAATGTTTATAAATAATAAATAATTTTATTACTTCTCCAGATTTGAAAGTTTTTATACATCCATTTATATTCACGGCGTACAATAATCGCTATCTTTAATGCATTCATTTGCAACAAAGTAATTTTTTATTAATCATTTAGAAAAGAGGAAAAAAATCTAAAAAACAGTGAAAGTAAATTAATCAATAAATTCAGGTGTAGTAGTATTAATCGATTTCGTTTACAAATTTAAATCCTTTGCTGTACGATCATTAAAAAAAATTCATACCATCAAGTAGCTGTTAAACAAAGTATTACAGTAAACAAAAACATCAACAGGCATTCCTGTGATAACATGAAAATCTGTAATACGAGATATAAAATTAAATTAAAAAAAAATTATTCATGAAATAATTTAGTGGTCGGCTGAAAGAGATCATGTTTACAATGTGACTGTAGTCGTGAGAAGCATGTGTATAACCAAAGAATATGGATATAAAGAATGTGCATCATGTAGAAGTAAAATTTCTTATTGCGGGTCGTAACATCACGACCCGCTCTCACCAAATTTTTTTTTAAAAATCATTTCTGGGTGAGGGGAGAGGAAGAAGAGCGTAACAATGTGTTGCTCTCATCGTACGTATGTACATGTGTATGTATTCTTGTGTTTTTTGATTTAGTTGTCGATCAGACTGCGACAAGAATACATGTGCCGCGGATGCTTTATCATTTTATTTCAGAATAACACTCGAAGAATATTTTGTCTTAAAAATGTTCTATGTCATTAGCTGGGCGTATTTTATTTTTTATTTTGTCCCATAGTATAATTTTTTAAATGCTTTGGAATGCTCGTTTTTTTTTCTTTTAATAAAAAATGGTTTTTTAGTCTTTTTATTTTTATTTATCTAAAAAACATGGCCTAATTTTTAAGCCAAAGATGGATAGCTTTATGTTCTTTTAATAATAAAATCGATGTTTTATTTTATTTTTATTTATCCAAAATTATTAAGCCAAAGATAGACAGCTTTACATATGTATGTTGATGAAATGAAAATAAAAAAGAGTATATTACTAACGCTTTTATATGGCTGTAAATAAATAAATTCTCTCAACTTATTTTCTCTCTCTCACTCACTAATCCATATGTGTTAACCTAGAGGAAACTTGTTAGTAATAATGTCAAGTCTACTTATTAACCCAATGATATGTATATATGATCGGAAAATATAGAAAAATTGTACTGCACTAAGACACTAAGACACCGTATTTAACTTGGCAAGTATTCTTCCAAAAATCGAAATCATTTCTCATTGATATTAGTGAATACTACTGTGATATTTCTTTGGGTGTATCATTGAAGTCTGAAAAAAGCGACATGAACCTTCTTCTTTAAAAACTGACAAGATTTTTACGCTCTTTTTAACGAACATTCTTGATGTTCGTGTCCTATGTGTGTAAAAAGCCGAAGATGTTCTTACCCTGAGGGTCATTGGTGCCGATGGAACACCAGAAAAATAAATAAAAAAGTGGTCAAACAACAAAAACGCATGATGAGAACAACGCATGATGAGAACAACGCATTGTTACGCTCTTGGTTTCTGTAACCCTCCCTTCTATCTTCCCCCCTCGTCATGAAATATTTTTGAAAAATATTCCAAAATATGTTAAAATGCACATTCTTTATACTTTATTTTCTTTGGTATAACCCAGAGTAAAATTTTCAAGTGTTCTTTTAACCTAATAATATTTATGTATACATACATAATTGGTTATAACAACCCTACAGTCAGTATTACGACCTAGTTTCTCATACATGATTGGCGGGACCTACAGTTTAAAGTCAACTCCGTATGACAGATTTTTTGACATACTTTTTAGGGCAATTTTTTATTTACTCTCAGAGTTTTTGCCAGAAATCTGCTGAGATGAAGTCGCCGAAGAAATACTTTTTGTATTTTGTTTTGATGTCTGGCCTGGCTTTACGTCTAATAAGCCAAAACACTACCTACTAGACTACGGCGACTTCAATGTATGTATTATGTAGCGGAAAATATAGAAAAATATACAGCGCTAAATCCCTAAAGACAGCTTATTTTTATTTTTTATAAATATTTTTCAAAAAATCGAGATCATTTCTTTTTAGGATTAGTGAATCCTACCGAATTATTTCTTTGGGTGTATATTTGAAAACTGAAAAAAAGCGACATTAACTTTCTTCTTTAGAAGCTGACAAGCAAATGAATGCATTTTTAAACTCTTTATTACAAACATTGCTGATGTTCGTGTCGTATGTGTGTAAAAAACCGAAAATGTTTGGTCGCCGGGGGCTATTGAAGCAGACCACTGAAATAATTCAACGAAACACAAAAAGTAATCTTTAGTCAAAATCAAATTATATACCCAAGGAGTAGTGAGGTATTTTGCAAAAGGGGAATTGTATCACTTTAAAAAATAAGATCATATTCATGAATTACAGCAGCACTGTAGTACACCAAAAAGTAGAAGAAACTTACATAAGTTTTTCAAAGTGCCATCGATCCAAACTGAGTTTAATTCCTGTAAGCATGTAAATAGTTGTAAAAAGTTTCTATTGCCATCATATCTTGGGGTTCTTAACATACTTGACTATCAGTGACCACGCATATATCCTCTTAAAATGAAAGAAACTGTAGCTCTAAATGTTTCCAATAAAAACCAATTATCGAGTGATATCTTCGGTCCAGTACGAGTTGGCATTGATTTCCGATCCAATAGTGAGCTCTATGAGCTCCTCAACGACATGGACGTTGTGCAGCGCATTAACATCCAGCGGCTGCACTGGCTCTTCCATGTCGTTCGAATGGAGGAGTATGCTCTGTCAGAACGGTTATTTGAGGAGGGGATTTGCGGAAGTCAGTGAAGAGGACGATCTTGTTTGCGTTAGAACGACCAAATCGAGAAAGCCCTGTCATCGATTGGTGTGACGTAGGCGCGCAAGAAGCAGAGGCGGCTGGAAGGATGTGTTAAGGCCGAAATCCGTTAATCCGGTAATCGGTTGTTAATGGTCGATTAAGTAAGTAAATAAGTCTCTTTCATTGGAAAACTTCTTTTGAAATGCTCAATTTACACCAGAGAACATATACTTCTCGCATTTGCTGTCAATATTAATACTATTGATCGAACACTGCATGAGCTAACTATCTATGCCAATGTTGAAAAAGAATCAAAACCAAACTGTGAGTTTCAACGAACAGAAAGAAAGCAGTTCGGCAACTAGATCTCTCTCCGCAAATTAAAATCACACTTTCTAAAATTCGGATACTATTGCGCAGAGACATATGTACATAAGTACTTGCGAAGACAAATGAATCCGTCTTCGCAGCTAATATGAACATCGCATGATTTAGATATGTCTGCGTTTAAATTGCTGAAACGAAAAGGACTTTTGAGTTTGTTTCCGATGGAAAATGCAGAAGAGAACAATCGAATCTCCGATAAAAAAAAATCTGTTTTTAACCAAGAGGGCTCAGGAACGAATCTCTAAAGACCATAGACTTGTAATATAGCCACTAAATAAGAAGGAGAATATAAAAAACTGTGATAGTTAAATTTATTTCGGGGTTTAAATTTAAAAATTAATCACTTATGGGAAGTTTTGGCGAATGTAAGGTTGATAGCAAAAGTCGTATTAATATAACATAAAATAACACAGTCCACGGTCTTAGAAGATTCAGCCATGTATCAAATTTTTCGAAAAACATATTTATTGATACCTTCGAAAACTGTTTAAATAAAGGTTTATTATAAAAGTACAAGCTATCTTTACGAAACTCTAGACTTTAAAAATATACACGCTAGTCTAAGATGTAAACAGAAAATCTAACAAAAACGTAGAGGGTTTAAACTTTAAGAATAAACTTGTAGATTATTTTTCATACTTTGTAAGTCTACATACTAAAGGTCCAAATTTATCAACCATACTCTTCAACCATATTTCAAATTATTTTACAATATGAATGCACCGCATGAGTATGACCATCCCTTGGTCCCATATGTGACATGTCTTGAAGATAGTGTCACAGAAAGTAACTAAGAAATCTTCGTGGCCAAATACTAATAAACAAATTTAACTCGCTGAACTTCACCAATGTTCAGACTCGTAGGAACAGAAACAAAATCAGGTTTGTTTTTAATATTTCTTTTAGATTAGGGGAAGGGGGAAGAAAGTTAAAAAAGAGCAGAAAAAATTAAAAGAAGGGAAGGTTGAAAACGACAATCAGTGTTCCAAATCACCCATAGATATAGTTCTACCATTAAAAATATCTCCCTAGCCAGTCAGTCCCGTTTATGAACTCTATATCTACCAGTCCATTAACAAATCGCCTACCCAGCCAACAAACAAACAACGATAGTTATATTAAATACGATCCACTGTTTCCTCTCCTCCTTCACATAGCCTACAGACATCTGAGATATCCCTATTCCATCTACTAATCCTCTGTCTAAAGGGGTCATGAGCCGTTAGTACTCCTATAATAATAAGCTTCGTTCTTATCCCCGTTCTACATCCCCATATACGGTTTACGATTGAATCAATAATGACAAAAAAGAAGGGCATCATCTGCAATACTTGTTATTATTAACATTAAACGCCATTAAATTAAGGATTTTCTTCTGTATTGAAATTTTCTATGATTAAAAAGGGATTACAGTTCTAAATTGCAAGACATGCTTATTAAACATTTCATAGCATCATAGTCTAATCGCAATCAAAAACATTTTGTAGAGATGTAGAGATGTAGAGATCCTAAATAATGTTCTCATCATGAACATGAGGAATTATCATAATTTTAACTGCCATGAGCATGCAAAACTCAAAATTCATACGAGTTTACCTTCAGATGAACGATACGATCGATTATGTCTTTATTAAAACCGAAACCGCCACTACTATAAACTCCCAGAAAAATTGAAAATATTCTCTGGATAGTTTACCTAGAGTTTTTTTGTTTCTGTGCATTGCTCTTTTTAAATCACTAACCAAAACGTAAAAACCAAAAATGCTGACAATATTGAAGATGTTTTGGAAAAGCAAAACAATTATTTTTGTACGAGTCTGCATTTGAATTGCGGTTGCTTTGGTGATGATCTGGTATCATGAATCCAGAAGAAACATGATGAAATACAAGACAGAAAACATTGTTGTTTAAGCATTGTTTCTATTATCAAATACAACAGCAGCGACAACAACAATAGCAACAATAATAATAATGACAACAAGTAACAAAAATTGTATTGATGATCAAAACCGGCTCTAGGATACCCTTCATCATTACACAGCAATCAAATGGAGCAAATAAATTGAACAATTGGCTGAGTTTTACTGGTATTGTGCATCAACAGAACAACATATCTGGACCAAGCTTGTGGGCTTATCTTAACTTCTAGTGCATTTTTTTTAAATACAGTGTGTTACACCACGCATAAAAGGTTCTCATAGTTATTAGTTCAACCCTTTTTTTCACATAAGCAACTTTCCAAAACCTTACATATATACATACATACATATGTATAAAATTGGTCATTACAACCCTTCAGTTAGGATTATGGCCTAGCTTCTCACGCCACTCATGTTGTGTACGTTAATTTTAGTGAGTGGCGAGAGCTACAGTTTAATGTCGTCTCCGAATGACAGATTTTTACTCGCAGAGATTTTGCCAGAATTTTGCTGAGAGGAAATCACCGTTAAAATATTTTTCCTATTTCGAGATGTCTGACCTGGGGTGTCAACCGTGGTCTCACGTCTAGCAAGCCAACACACTACCTTCTAGACTACTACGACTTGGAAGTTGCTTCAGTTTATTTTGTGTTCCGTAGACAGACTCTTAGATGCGTGTCCTCTGAGGAATATATTGTCATTCTTCTGAATTTATGATGAAGGAACGCAATATTTTTCACACCAATACATGACTACATGATTGATCCATGCTTTATTGAATACCTTTGAAGGTTTACGTTAGCAATCATAATTAATTTTCAGTTTATTTCAAATGTTATTTTCAACGTAAGCTCAGCTTACCCACTTGTGTTGGTGTAGGGTATAATAACAAGCAGCTCAAAGGAAAGAGTTCATGAGGTCATGTGGTAAGATACAGCAGCTACAACAATAACAATATGTTTTAACATGAATTTACAAAAACATTTTTACAAGTTGTTGCTATCGTTGGTCTTATAGATCTCAAAATGAAATAAAGTCGTGTTGAATTGAATTGTAACGTCTTTCGTTTAATAATAATTTTTTTTAACGTCTTCTACTCTTTTAAACCAAAAATCAATTGCTTTGACGTCTTTCATTTGTCTGACAATATTGGGGGTTTTATTTTTTTTTTTGTTTTTCTTAAACACGGGGAAGTCGTAACCTATTCAGGAATTAAGATTTTTTTAAACTTCGTTTTGTGTTTGAAGGAATTTAATACTTTTTTGATGGCATTCTTCCCCGTATGGATTATAGTTTCTTAGAGGGACTATGATTTCGTCTTCATTGGATGTCACATAAAACGTATTTGTAGTCTGATAATGTTACAACTGACAATTTGTTTGTTTGACTCAAATTTAATGAGTTTAATAACACAAAATGTAACAAACTTCACAACATAATTAATATTTATTTAACAATAATTGGCTGGTATGGTATATTAATAGTAATCGATAACACAACATTTATTTTATAATGAAATACAAAATAGTAGACTTTTAATATTGATTATATTGTATTTTATTGAGTTTATAATTTAGTTTCGATTTTTTTGTTTCTGGATGAACCGAAACTATGAAAGAAATCAAAGGAATTATGCGCTTTAATTTTCAATCAAAGAAAAATGTTCAAAGAAATTCACACCGATTGCATAGGTCATTTCTCATTATGAAGCCGCATTATTGACTTCACTGCAACGCACATACATAGCTGCCTAAAAAGCCAGAAATTAATTTAAAAAAATCTAAAAAACCAGCTAAGCAACACGAAAGACAATAAAATTCTTTATTAAGTATTGAAGTTTCATGGCTTGCGATTTGTTGTTCTGA
Source organism: Sarcophaga variegata (assembly GCA_932273835.1). Taxonomy (NCBI): domain Eukaryota; kingdom Metazoa; phylum Arthropoda; class Insecta; order Diptera; family Sarcophagidae; genus Sarcophaga; species Sarcophaga variegata. Next base: position 41,643,961 of record OW026359.1, read on the forward strand.
GGTAATGGAAATGTCTAAAAATTGCATGCGTTTTTAGTGACTTTTTTCCATTATTATTATTACTATTGTCGTGAAGACATACTAGCGACCAAACGATCACTTGTACTCCCCTCAAACTTTTTCGGGGTGTCCCCACAATGTCTCTTCCAAGCCTATTGCCATGGCAAATATCACCAACGACAATTCCCTTCCTAACGTCTCCGCTCAATCCCGTCAGCTCTTTGGCGGGCATTTCCACCTGACTTTGGACCCAGCAAAGTGTGACCCTATTTTCCCTACCTATCCAATTCATCATCTCCAGATAGTCCCATATTATCTTCGATTTAAACTTATAAGAGTCGAGTGCTCGAATGACGGTCTGACTCTGAAATAGTATGGCTGTATTTTGTATTTCGTGTCTTTTTTATTTTCTATCCACGTTGAACTAAACACATCTTTCGTTGGCACAGATTTCCGCTTGGAAGATATCTTCCCCATGAGCTCGGAATATTTCTTTCTGAAACGAAAAAGTCCTTCTTCTTTTCCAAGTTCCTTTCTTGACCCATCTTTATACCACAAAATAGTCGCACTTTTAAGAGAGTATACAACTTCCAGATTCCTCCATTCATTTTTGTTGCTAAGCACTTTCCAAAATCATAGGGTCTACTGATTCTGCTTAAGGGACGATTAAAGAGGGAGCTGTCGATCTATGGGTAACGATATCCCTAATGAATTTCCATAAAACTAACAATAGTCTCCAAGGCTTTGGTCATCACTGCCATGTATAGCGGATATAAATGCAACAGAGCTTTCAGCGCAGGTGTAGAACAGTTCGCCATGTTATGCCAACACGCGATAGTCTCTCAATTTTTTCAACTCTATTTTCTGATTTGTTCCATCTGCCCAGACAATTGCCTCATTGCTAACTATTCGTCTGACCATAATGATAAACAACCTCTGCATAATTCCTAGGTTGCATCTTCAAAATTTACCTGCAAGCCTTCTGCATACTATTATGAAGTATCTGACTTTTCCTGAGATGCTCTCTATATGAAAACTGCATGTCAATTTACCATCCATAGTTATTTGACCTCCATTTTCTGTGATATTATCTCCCACAGGAGTTAGTAATTGTAACAGTTTGGAAAGGTTTTTTCGGCATATCACTCAAGATATTGAAATGAAAATAATGACAATAACGCCTTCAATACTTCCTCGTAGCGCGTCATTATTTTCAATTGCGGTGGGTATGGGTTTTTTCATTGACTTCTATTGGACGATTATATCGACCAACAAATCAATAAACGTAGTTTTTACATTCTGATTTGGTGATAGGTTTTTAATTATTTTAATACGGTTCTCAAATAAACTTCATATCATCCATAAAGTCGTTGTAGTTTAGTAGGCAGTGTGTTGGCTTATTAGTGTGAGGCCACGGTTCAACCCGCAGGACTGACATTAATTTGAATCAAAAGTAAGAAATCTTCCATTAATAATCATCCTTTCATGTATTAATGCTTCTTCGACATCCTCTTTCAAAGTCAAATAAACAATAATTAACAAAATTTTATATTTTTATGATACTATATGGAACATAATAAAAAGAATGCAAATGTGTTTTGATAATTTCATTTCTTATACAATTTCTATGAATATCTATCCATAATTGATTCATTCCCAACCAATCACAATCATAAATGTAAAATTCAACAAATATTATGAGCATCACCTTCTTCTTTTTCTTTTCTTTTCTTTTTTGTTTTAAAACTTAAATCTTCAATCTTTTTTAATGTGATTATTAAGTCCAGTCTTGTCTGCTAACTCACAATATATCGCCAATATGTATAAAAGATTTTTTAAATCGTCAATCCGTTAGTCGGTCAATGGATGGATGAATGTATCATGATTTTATAATTTATCGATAATTTTTTTATTTTGTTTTGAAGAGTCAATCAAGAAATTAAATCGAAAAGAAAATAAATGAATAACTAACTACAGAAATAAAAGTAAGGATTGGTCGCCACTTTGGCTGGCATATTGGTTGACTGTTGCTTGGTTACTTACATGGATGGCAGTGGAATGAATCGTGTCACAGAAAAAATAAGAAAAAAAAACAGAAACACGATAAAATTATGATTATGGTTTTCCTGTGTTGAAAGACATTAAAAGAAAAGGAATTATAGAGTGAGGCATCTAATGAGATTATCGTGATTTTTCAAACTTGATTAAGTATATTGCATACATTGCGAACAAGTTTTCAATCAACATTTATTTGATAAAATGAAGCGAATAACGCTTATTTAAATATTATTGAAGAAGCTATTTGGTGTTCTATTATACAAATTATCTGGCATTCCCCAGGATAGAATGTCATGTCAAACAATTTAATTGTTGAGACAAAATTAATGAACGATTAATAAAACAAATTCCCACGCTATTGCGAATAAATTCGATAAATTTACAATTGAATCAATAATTCGGGTATTTGTTCTTAAACAATAGATTCAAAATACAAAACGAATTGTACGACTTTGAATAATAAAATCAATTTTATTTTATTTTCAATATACAAAGTTCTTTGAAAATTAATAACGAATGTACATTTGCATCTGACATTGAAATTCAAACGTTATTTAGACATACATACATAATTTTAATTATAAATATAATTATTTTATCTACTCGCATCAATAAACTTCCAAAATAATAAAATTAATTACAAATCAATTCGAAATCATTAATTAAATTGAATGCAACTATTTTCATAAAGTTTAAACACAAAACATGTAAAATAAAAAACAATTATAAAATCAACATGAAAGAATGATATTTGCTAACAAGAATGAAAATAATTGCAACTGACAAGAAATTCACCCAAAAGAAAAACATCTCTAAAGCATACGAAATAAAATAAATTCTCATAATATAACTGCCATTATAACGGAAAAAAATGTTACACTATTCGGCAATATAGAAATGCTTGGCACTCTTCAGCATGTGTTACAGTCGATTGCAATAAATTCAATAATTAACAGTACAGTCGTAGAACACATCACACTTCTTGCTTGATAATGAATTTTGCAATTTGCTTGCGGGAAAAAATACGATCCCCATTAAACCAAAACGATTTCAAAAATCTTGCTGACAACTTAACATACATCCAAATATGTGTTGGGCTCATAGCTGCCAGATGAATGAGGCACCTAATCGTCAAATATTTGAGAAAAAATCGTCAAAATCGTCAAAGTCGTTTGTTGCAATCGTCAGAAAAAATAAATAAATAAATTAAAATTTTTTAGAAACCAAAATTACTGCTATTGTAGTAAAACATGTACATATCTGAGTTCAAAAATTAAACATTTTAAAAAAATTTGTTAGAAATTAAAAGCTAGCGTCCCTTATCTTCATTTATTATTTTTTTTTCAAAAATGGAGAAATTTTATATCACATTCATGGAAAACATTTTTAAGGTTTAAACAATCTGTACCAGTGTTATTTATTGACACATAAGCGCAGCAATAATATTGCATCATCTTAATCTCCGGGTGGTGTAAATATTAAGGAGTCAGAAGCTCTTGACATTCTGAGCATGAAAATTCAGTGTAATGTTGGCTTAAACCGACACATTTTTCAATTCCTTCAGTTCCTTCTTAAGATCTTTATTTTTATTTTTATTTTTATTTTATTTATTTATGTCTATGGATAGTAGTTCCTTACAGACTAAATTTAAATTTATAAACAATATATGTATATAATTAATATTTAATGATTCAAGTACAATATAATTTTTCTCTTTAAAGAATAATTGCTTTCAGAAAGATCAATTAAATGATACAGATTATTAAACTTTAAACATATTTGACGAAAAGAGTCGTTGTTGGCGTAGACTGATCTTATAAGCTAATCTTACTACTTACACCATTTATAGCCGACCGAGAATGGAATACAACTCTCATGTATGGGTCGGTGCCTCAATGTCCATTTTAAGTTTTCTCGACCGTGTACAGGAGAGACCGTAGTAGTTCGTTAATGACGGTAGTGTACACAATTCCATTGAATCATTAGGGCAATGTGGTTTGTGTTTCACTGTTCTATCGCTACTGTAAAAGGATTTTGCTCGAACGAAATAAGGGCCAGCACATCCGTATGTGGTCGATTGGCCAGTGGATCGCACACTGCATTACAGAAAAAATACGTTTTTTAGTCGGATTATTTGTATGTGGAACTCAATTCCTGCAGAGGTCTTTCCTGATACTTATCGTATAAAAATATTCAAGTCTAGTGTCTATAAACACTGTTTTCTTTTTCCTTCTTTCCATAACATATTTTCATAGTTCCAGACACAATGCCATTCATCCACTGAGTGTTGGTCGTACGAAAAACAAATAACGACATTTGCCTTTGTTCTTCTGATGGTAATATTAGAAGCTACATATACTCGAATTTTTAAAATTATCTGCATCGACAAGTGATAAATTATTGTAATTTTTTAGCTTTTAAGAGGTTAAAAAGGAATAAAATACAGAAAAATCATCACAGGTATTCGAAAGCAACTTAAAAAAATAAATACTTTTCTCCTTAAATTTCCAATAGTAACAATTGCAAAGTAAATACAAAGCCTAAAGTGACTTGTAATGTAGTAAAATCAAGAATATGATGTAAATTTTTAATATTTAAAAATCGTCAAAATAAGGCCATAAATCGTCAATATGATATTTTTGGAGCTCAAAATCGTCAAATCCTGCAGCTATGATCAGATATAATATCTATTTCACCGTGATTGCCAGTTTAATGTGGGCTAAATTGCCGCCATTTTTTTTTTCCAACAGATAGTTATCCGAGCTAAACATTACACCAAAAAAATACATGAAAATCACTTCCGCAAGAATGAATTCAAAAAAATATAGAATTTTGTTCCCAAACCGGTTTGAGTAACAAATTTAATGATTCAAATGCTTACCTACGAATCGAAGTGATTCCACAACTTAAGCTACAAAATCGGACAGATGAAAAAGTAATTGGTCTAGAACAAATACATTATACTAAGGAGAGTGCCCATAAAAATTTAGTCATGCATCTTCTTTTAATGTGATTGAAAAAAAGTAACTTTGCTTGATTTTGCTAAAAAAAATCGAAAAAAATTTACGTAATAAAATAATAATTTTCCTCAGGAATTGATCAGAACTCTGTCTCACTATTGTGAAGTGCTGGGCATTAGTAAAAAAAGTTGAAAGCAATTGGAGAAAAATAAGAGGAATTATTAGAAGCTTCGATTACTTACGTATTACAATTTAACCGAGAAAAATTTTTTCGTTCGCACTCCTTAATAATTGTTTATATGTAATTACAATATTGTATATAATAATTTGCTAATGTTGGCTAAACAGGAGTGTACTAATCTTTAAGGATTTTTCTAAGCAAAGATGTATCCGGTATTAAGAGACAATACTATTTCAATTTCAGCACAATAAAATAAACAAAAAGCTTATAAAAAAAACTGATTTCTAAGCGACTTAATTGATCTACATAGGTTCGTCAACGTATGGCTCGTTGATAAATAAATAATTTAATTTTGTACAATTGAAATGTTGATGATGTAGTAATTTCCCTATCTTTGTATCTACAAACAAGCCATTTTAAGGAGCTCATTATGTCACACGGTAACTTTCAAATTCGATTTAAAAATGTCGCATGATTATTAACGTCAGTGTAGGAATGAACAATGAACAATGAACTCAACTATTTTTTAGGGTTTTCAACATAATAAATCATCGACGAGCTCTAAAAAGGCGTACCTTATCCAATTCATTATGAAAATCTTAGTCATTCAACATACAGTTTTTACAGGTTTTTTTGAGTGTTACAAACATTAGCATAAACACTGTATACTGCCAACAATATCTCTTCTGTTTAGAGTACTAAAATAGAAATAGAAGCTGAAAAATCGTAGCTGTCATCATGACTGATTCACACTATAACTGGTTGACTAACGGTTGCTTCTTGAAGGTGGAACACCACTATAACGCTACAATTTTGTTTGTTTTGTCGGCTGCATCAACCAGTTGATCTTCTGTCTACTGTGACTCATTGATATGCAAATTTTTTCAATTTCAGTTTAAACTCTTTTGTACTCAATAATTATCACTTGAAAGAGTTTTTTTCTTCAGATTTTTTTTCGTACCACAGACAAAAACAATCTTAAACTAGAGAAACAAAATTTCATTAAATTTGTTCATCTTCATCTCAAACAGCGACATCATTTCGTATGGGATCTAAAAGCTGAAGATAGATTAAGAGGAGCAGCGTACAAAACCTAAATTATTTTAAAGCTGGCTTTAAGCAAGTAGCAAAAATAATTTCTTTAGTAAATATTTAATATCGACTGTGAGAAAGAATTTAATGCACCGAAAGAAAATATTTGTTTAACTTGAATATACGGTTGATTACGGCAAAGATAAATTTAAGAAATAATTTAGGCTACACGATTGAAGTCGCCGTGGTGTAGTAGGTAGTGTGTTGGCTTACTATTCGTAAAGCCCGGGTTCGTATCCCAGGTCAGACATCAAAAATGAAATATGAAAAAAAAAAAAATTTCTTCGGCGACTTCCTCTCAGCAGATTTCTGGCAAAAACTCTGAGAGTAAAATAAACTGCCATGAAAAAGTTTCTCAAAATTCTGTCGTTCGGAGTCGACGTTAAACTGTAGGTCCCGCCACTCACGTATAAAATTAACGCACACAACATGAGTGGTGTGAGAAACTAGGCCGTAATCCTGACTGAAGGGTTGTAATGGCCAATTATGTATGTATGTATGATTGATGCGCTAATGAGACTAATAGATGTAATCAGCAATCTGTATCTGCCAAGTTTGAATTAAGAGGCAGGTATTCAGTAGAGAAGTCTGTGTACAAAACAAAAACTTTTTGTATTGCTTGTCTCAGTAACATTTAATCGGATGAAAATGAACATTAGTCGTAATCTTAACTAAAGAGTTGTAATGGTTAATATCACGGTGCGACAGTCAAAATACATCCAGCTAATGACATAGTGTAGGTTGTGAGTTTTGCTGAGTAGAGCTCAAAAATATTTTTTTATTTTTCTCGAACCCTCCAAACTTGTTTTATTTGACAAAAACGGTATTTTTGATCATTTCACACAAAATTATTGATTACCCAAATATTGTTTAACCAAATTTCAAAATCCAAAGTTTTTTGGAAAGGGGACCGATGACTCTTTAAAATGGTATACATAAACATATTTTTCAAATTTACATGTTATGAGTTTTGATTGGGTAAACTTGGAAAATATGATTTTTTTTCTCATTTTTTCAAGTTTAGCTATTATATATTTAATTAAAAAATATAAAATAAGTAATGACATTCTGAAACTGCATTATCTTGGAAGAGATTGACACTTCGTTTGATCAAATCGGACAAAAATTACCATAGTTATTATTTAAATAGTGTAAAAGTCATGTTATATATTTTGTCATCACTAATTCCATATTTTTTAATTAAAGTTTGCTACTATGAACGGACAAACTTGAAAAAATATGAAAAAAATTAGCATTTGTCAAGTTTATCTCATCAAACCCCATAGCATATTAAGTCAAATAATATATATATGTATATCGTTTTAAAGGTCCCATCCCTCTCCTTTTTTTGTCCTCCATTTAGAACAACAATTCAGAAATGTTTGTGTAAGCAATAAATTTGTGCGTAAAGTCCAAAAAAACAGTTTTTGTCAAATACATAAAACAAGTTTGAAGGGTTCGAGAAATATAAAAAAAATATTTTTGAATTCTACTAAACAAAACTCACAACATACATTATGTCATTAGCTGGGTGTATTTAAGTTTTTTATTTTGTCGCATAGCGTAATATATGTATTTACTTAAATTGCAAGGATTTCTGTTTATTTTACCAATTATTTTACCAAAGATGAACCACACTCTAGTAGGCCAATTGCTGAATATTTCGAGTAAATAGTAAAAATTGCCGAATTCAGCTGTCATATAAGCACTGCCGGAAACTAAACACTTAAAATTGTTTAAATCCAATGAAATAGTCTAGTCTAGGCAATGTAATCAAAAATTTCTGAATATTGTTACTACACCCAAAACAATTGAAAAGAAACGCGACAATGCTTTACCGATCGGAGATTAAATTTGTGGAAGACATGCCTTCATGATCCGTACGATTACTTATAATTGTTCACAATCGACTTCAATCACAAACTTGTGACATTTTCACAGAACAGTTTGACGTTGTTCAACAGCAATATGGACTAGTTACTGTGGCGTTTCGTAACCCTGGTTGATATGTTGATCCACCACAATACATTAGAGACTAGAGAACAGTTAAAATAAAGATATTTTAGGAGTTGGGGCAAAAGACAACCAAGGTTATCTGTCAGCCAACAAAGTTATGGCAATTTAATGATTTAAAGAGGAACCAAAAAAAAGATAAAAGTTGTTTTGTACCAGGACAATACAATGATACAATTTTCATGGCACTTACTCATAAATTTGACTGGGAATTATTCACTTATCTTCTCTATTATCCATGTTCAGACTTAAAGCAATGACACGACAGAAAGACATTTGACTCCAACAATGAAATCATCTCACGAACAAATCTATTTTGATAATCTTGACAAATATAGATATGCATATAGAGTTGAAATTGACATAAGTTTGATGGATGATGGATATTTTATTCAGATTTGATTAAAGAAAGATCCATAATAATTATATGTATCTCAACCAGCATTCAGTGATATTAAAATAAATAAATTTCATTTGAAATGAAATGAAATTTTATTGTAAATTATCGTACTCTTATGTAGAGTGTAGAAAAGGTAGTATTTTTACCTTAACAAACAGAGAGACACACAGACATATATTCTTTTGAAGATGGGTTGGAATGTATGCAAATAATTATTGGGTTTGTTTTTAGGGTCTTGTTTTTTTTTTCTTGTTGCGACTTTATCGCAACATAACATGAAGTATAATTTGTTCAGTTCTTTGTTAATTCCTAACACTCGTCTTCCATGTGCATCAAGTAAATCTTTATTTTTGTTTTGTTTTTTAATTTCATTCCCTTGTAGTATACCATCATACTGCACTGTACTCTACGATGCCGATCCATTGTGTCAGGGTGTTAAGGTGAGTGACATTTTTAGGTTAAATATAGGTTATAAATTTTATTATTCAATTCGTTTTATGTTTTTTGTTTTTCTCTCTCTCCTATTTTCTTTCTTTTTTATATTTTTCTGGGATAGACAGACGGACGGACAGACAACTTGTTGCAACTTTTCAACATTAAACATTTCGAATGAAATGCCGTTTTATGCAAATTGGAGTTAAAATGCATGAAAAGTTTTCGGAAAAATAAAAAAAATAAAACGAAACGACCTTTAAAGGTTGTTTGGAAATGGTACGTATTTATTTGAAATATTTTTTATGTTTATTTCACTCATAAAAGCATTTTCCGTTTAAACTATAAAAGACATACGTAAAGTCTCTACACATATTTTTTTTGTCTTTTCTCATTATTACAGAACAACATAACAAATTATTTAATTAAAACGAATCATTTCATTTGATTTTTATTTGAATAATTAAAAATTTAAAAAAATTTTAATTTTCTGGCACTTTTGAGTTCGAATTTCATTTTGGAATGCAAATCAAAACCTACATGTGCACAATTTATTAGTGATTATGCAAAACTTATATGACATTGCGGTTCAATTGTAGGCATATCTGGACGATTTAACTCTTTTCTTAACACTTTCGAAGCGTTAACGGTTCTTCCCCCATGTTGAAACATTGACAGTAAAATTATTCAACTTATTGTAATATGTTGGAGCGGCATGCTCAAATAATAATGGTCAAAAAAGAGAGACCCATATGAGTGCTAATTTGTTACCCGAAAGGATTGTAGTGCCATGGAATTATTTTTATGCCCACTGAAATGGAAATAACTTTAGCCTGTAAAAATATTTTCTTTTTTGTTTAGTGCAACAACTGTACCCTATAAGGCTTAAGAGTCATATCATTATATGAAGTAACCATGAGATGGCAGAGAATAGAGCATTCTACAGCAGGTATTTTCGAACTTTGACAGTTGAAAACGGTCATCTACTTGAAGTTACACCTGTCAAATTGGTTGTCATTTATTTAGTCTGTTTTGGCAAAGCACCACGGGCAGCCATAGACAATAAAGTGTGTTGAGGCTTTGAATGGGCAGTTGGCAAACTGACCCTAATTATAATTGAAAAATCTTGAGAAAAATTATATTGAGCCCCTTTTCTGGATAAGTAGGCTTGTATACATATAATTGGTTATTACAATCCTTCAGTCAGGATTATGACCTAGCTTCTCACACCACTTACGTTATGTAGGTTTATTTTGTATATGAGTACGTACGTAAACAAATGAAATTATCGAATTTTCTATATGAGATCCAAAAGCGTTCCTTGTCCTTGTCCTTGACAGTGGAGAGCGCTAATGTCGATAATTACTTACTTCTTTTGGCATGAATTAGATGATCTGGATACCAACGACATATGGTTATACATATAACGACATTTGATATTATAAACGAAAAATTTTACTCATCTCCCGAGGACATGATGTGAACTTAATACCGAGACCGTGCAAATTGACTTCGTTTGAATGATGTTATATTCTACAATTATGGCATCAGCAGATCTTTCAAATTATTTATAAAAGGCCCTATAGATACAATACGAATAAATTAATAAATTTTGCTCCTATTCAATGGTTGGTCTTGCAGAGACAATATTTATGTTAGATGACCGGAATTAGTGCAAATAATATATGATATTTATATAACCACCAGTGTATTATTTCAATTCAATTACTTTTATAAAATTTTCGAGCGAGAATGAACTCATTTTGATAAACTCTAAATGTTCTACCTCGCATCTATCAAAATAAAAAAGAATTTAAAAAAGTTGGTGGGAATTTAGTAAAACGCATTGTTTACGTTGGCCACCCTACTTTTAAGTTTAGATTTAAGTTTTGTTAAAGTGTAATTAACCACCCCTGCATTACTATGAATTATTGTGAATTGATAAAATTAGAAAAGAATTGATCAATACCCGATCAACCCCCAACCCGAAAGGTACGTTTGTGTACAAAATAAATAATAATTTGATTATTTTAAAACTAATAATTTTGTATTTTATTTTCCCCGTATTCTCGCGAATTATTTTATTTTATTATTTCCCCGCTCACCCCCACACGCATAGTAACAGTTCAACCAAATAATCTTTTCCCGAACTTTTATTTTTGCGTCATAATAGATGGAACTTAGTTTAAATTGATAGAGATTCACGATAGAGTCTGTAAAAGTTAACCTATCTCTTGTATTTAAAATAAAACTTTTCAAAAATATCATACAAATATTCATACTTTTGCAAAACTAATAAAGAATGAAAAAGAATAAGTAAAATAAAGAACGATAAGTCTTTTAGTTTGTTAGGATACAAGTATTCTTAGTACTACTAACTGAGTATAAAAAATGTTTAATCTTCCCATATATTAATAAAGCTTTAAATTTTGAATTAAATTATAAAAAAAAAAAATTTGTGTGGTTATCATCTTTAACTATTAAATTACTTACCACTAAACAATTAAAAATAAAGTACACTCTGTGATAATGACTTGCATTATGAAAATTTTAACGTCCGATACGACACCGCATAGTTCTGATAAAGAAAATTTTTCTTTTACGAAAGTAACGTGTATTCTATTTGTTTTAAATATAAAGTAAACTAAACAAATTTATTTAGTCTTTTTTGTATACAATTAAAATTCAAAGTTTATTAAATAAAGCACCCTGAAAATTGCACTGTTTGGTGCGATTTGTAAACTGTCCCACAATAATGTTACAGCCAATAGGACAAGATACCAACTGATTATTACTGAATATATTTTGAACTCTGCGAAGTAGTTTCAAAATGACTTAGTTTCAACAAGATGTAGGCTCAACAAGTCAATGACTCATGGCACACGAAGTTATGAAACTATTGAGAACGAGTTCAGTAAGCAATTAATCTCACATTTTTGAATTGTACATTGGCCGCCAAGATCAAGATCATGCCGTTTAGTGCAACTAGACATTTTTGTAGATATATGTGAAGTCTATCGTGTACGAGAATAAGCCAACGAACTACGTACTATACTAGGACTTCTTCATATTTTATTCAGTTTTGAACATTTATTTGTATTTTTATTTTTTTTTCAATTTATTTCGACAACACCAAGTGCAAGATATCATATGGGAACCTTCCACAACGAGCAATATCTGCAGCCAAAAGGGGTATCCATTGTGCTTTGTATTTTTTGAGATCAGAAGTGTTTCTTCCATATTGAGCTGCTAAAATCGGGCCAGACTATCACATTAAACCTGTACAGGCATCAATTACACAGCCCTGCATGGGTTTTGCAAATAAGTTGGCTCCAGGTGTTTCCGAAGGCATTTTGCGCGCTGAACACGAATCTGGTTCAAAACACATTCAAAAACACATTACGGAGTTCCTTAAAAATTAATCCGATTTACTTGAAAATTGTTACTCAGGGGTTTTTGGGGTCGCTGATTACAGATCTTCATTCAGATTTAAAAAAAATTCAAAATGGCGGATCCAATATGGCTGTCAAGGTTTATAAAAATTAATCAGATTTACTTGACCGCCATATTGGATCCGCCATTTTGAATTTTTTTAAATCTGAATGAAGATCTGTAATCAGCGACCCAAAAAACCCCTGAGTAACGATTTTCAAGTAAATCTGATTAATTTTTAAGGACTTCCGTAATGTGTTTTTTATCTTGCACCCCTTGACATAAACCCACTCCATACTTTAAGGATGCATGCAAACAATTTGGCTTTGAGCTCATTTTCAAGAGCAAAGATCAATTGTCAATTTCTGACAATAGCGATGGTTCTAGCACGTCAGTGTTTAGCTCTACAATGTTTCAAAAAAGGCCAAAAACGCTATTTTTAGGGGGTTTCAACCCCCTTTTTCTCGAAAACCTGACGTGACCAGATTCGTGTTCAGCACGCAAAATCCCTAAGGAAACACCTGGAGCCATCTTATTTGCACAAAAAAGTCCAAATTTGCAGGGCTGTGTTATTTATATGAATATGTAACTAGGCCCAAGACCGTAATTATTTTATCACAATAACGTTCAGTCGCATCTTGGGGCCCCGGTCAAAAGCTGTTTGAAAAACATTGAATGAGATGTTTTAAATATTAGTCGCATAACCTAGACCTTGCTCCATCTGACTACCAATTGTATCGATCCTAGCAGAACGCTCTCACTGGACTACAGCTCACTTCAAAGCGGGCTATCAGAAATTACCTGAATTCATTCTTGGCCGTTGTAGCAGCCGATAGACAGTACTTTCAATGACATATTCTTTCTGAAAACTATATTTATTAAGCAGTTGTTTCCAATAAAAGTAACCAGTTTTTAAAATAAACATAAACATTTTGCACAATAATTTCTTATGTAAAATTAAATAAAATTTCCAAGAGCAGCATGACGATGTATAATTAATTACAAAGATACTATTTTAATATAGAAATAAAATAAACAATTCATTAAAATTCATTATTTCAGTTCAATAGCCCATTGATTACCAGCCAATCATGTAGACAAATGAGACATACAAGCCACCGGCTTCATTTGAACAAAATAAAAATGATAAAAACACAATCAAAATATTTGAATTAATTTGAACAAATATTTTATGTTTTAATAACTACTCGAGTACTCGAATAGTGTTACAATTAAAAAAAATATCAAAAAAAATAAAAAAATACAAACAAAAAAAAACAAAAAGATGTGTTTGTTTACATGTCGATTGCGCTGAATGACTGGTGCCCTCATTGTTGTGAAATTCACTGGCAACAGTAACGCAGATTTCTTTAAAATTGATAACGATGTTGTTGATGTTGTTGATGTTGTTGATGATTTTGCTAATATTGCTGTTGATCGTTACCAATTTGTGGTGTATGTTTCTTATTTTTATTATTGGCTCTTTGAAAATTGTGGATTGAGAGTGACACGTCTTTTGTAACAAATCGTTCAATTAATCATGATTTTGTTATATGTTTTGATAAGTGAGCAAAAGTTCAAAGATCACACATGTGTTCATTATCTGATACATTTTTGTATATACAAATGGCGGAATAAATAAAAATCTTAAGAAACAAACTTTTAATTAAAGTATTCAAATGCATTTAAAGTCACCGTATTCTAGTAGGCAGTGTGTTGGCTTATTAGACATAAGGCCTCGGTTCAAACCATAGGTCAGACATCTCCAACAAAACGAAATACTCTGAGAGTAAATAAAATTGCCATAAAAAGTTTCTCAAAAATCTGTCGTTCGGAATCAACTTTAAACTGCAGGTCCCTCCATTCAATTATAAAATTAACACACACAACAAAAGTGGTGTGAGAAACTAGGTCGTAATTCTGACTAAAGGGTTGTAATGAGCAATTATGTTTGTATGTACATATGTATGCATTTGGAAATCTAACAAATAACGGAAATATTTTAAATGGGTGAACATTTCTATGATGAGAACATCATAGCGATTCATCAATTAGTGTAAAAGATGTAGATGGTGGATCTTTCTAGTTCCAAGCTTAATGGTACTTATATTTAATTATTAAAATTGACAAGGAATTTCAAAATCCAAGTTCATGTTCTCAGTTGAGAAAAGCATTAGGCACATCCTGGTATCACGGTTTTTTGCTCTTTGCAATCACTTTAATATCTCTTAAGAAGTTTGTGAAGCGCAAAATATTGCAAAAGTGTTACACAAGCTCTTTTGGTAAACCGGCAACCTATTAAGCTGATAGTGAAATGTGTAACCGAAGGTTTAGCTTTAGCACTGAGGGATGTTAACCAGTATGAGCATAGCGCTTTATTCACGGATCGAGTATTTATTTTGCCTTTCACATTTAATAACAAATTTTCCATTCACTTCCATTTTGATCTTTCATTTCTGAATACAACTCACAAGGAAATTGTGGAGGTTATAGGTTTACATAGATTTTAGGAGTTGAGTGGGGGCTTTAATATTAGATGCATGCAAAAAAATAATAAAATTTATACTGAGGTATAGCTGCAGTTCACTTCAAACCGATGGTAATCTGACAGCTAGTCTGGTCTGTTTGTTAGCCTTAATAAATTGCCTGCTTTTTAAGCTGATTACATTATTAAAGTTAAGATGGAATATGATAATAGAAAAAGAGTTTAGATTATATGGTCTACCAAACATAATAGAAAATGGATTCGGATTCACTGAACTCACCTACACGCGCGGCTTGACATAATTACTGATCATTGTCTAAGGAGCCTTTACTATTAAAAATTGTCTGATGGGTTGGCTAGTTGAAGTTGGAATGCCGTATAAAGTGCAATATTTGGCAACATCAAGATACTGGACCCTCAACACAATTTATAAACCCAAACAAATATCTCATCCATTTTTATGTTTTTAATGTTTTTTTTTTAAGTTTTCAATCCCTATAGTTTAAAATATTAAAACTTTTTACACCACTTTGAAGTGAAGTACACTTAATGTAATTATGCACCAACAATATTCCCAACAGTTGTTGAAAGATTCACATTATTTCTGGTCCTCTAATTCTATCATATTTTTGTTCTTGATTTGTTTGGTTTCACTGTCTTTAAAATAAATTGACGAAATTTACAATGAAATTATGAAACCCATAGAACCACCATTTCAATTATCCAGAAGCTTTACATCAAACTTTAAATTTTTTTTTCAATGAATCATAACAAAGCCGTTCTTTTTTTGCAAACTATTTGTCAAAACGTTGGCTAATTAAAGATTGATATGCGGGACTGTATGAAGTTGAATTCGTCGTAGTCTAGTAGGTAGTCTGTTGATTTATTAGATGTGGGGCCACGGTTCAAACCCCAGATATCTTCGGCGACTTTCTCTCAGCAGAAAGATAAAAACAAAAACTCTGAGAGTAATTAAAAATGGCCATGAAAAGGTTCTCAAAAATCTGTCGTTCGGAGTCGACTTTAAACTGCAGGTCCCGCCACTTATGTATAAAATTAACTCACGCAACATAAGTGGTGTGAGAAACTAGGTTGTAATCATGACTGAAGGGCTGTAATGACATGTATGTACTCAAGACTGTATGTTTGGTGGAATTAAAAGCAGATCCTTATGGAAAAAGTTTTTATTGTGAAATAAACCGCCAACAAATAGGCCATTTGAAAGAATGAATCGTGCATTTTTGTCCAATAGAAGGGGAATTGTGTTCCACTATGATAAGGTAAACTCTATAGTCTCAACCTGGCATCAAGACAGACACAAATAACTTTGTTGCTAAAAGGATAAGTGAATAATTAAATTTCATCTAAAATTTTTGTTATTAATTTCTGTTTCATTTATTTTTATTTAAGAAACACTATGTGGTAAAACTTTTATGTGTAAACGAAAGACTTAAGAAACAAACTTTCATAATATTTTACATTTCATGTCTATTTTTCTGTTTCTATTTCAACGTTAAGAACTCTTTAAGATATTTTTTTTTAAACAAACTTCTTGCAAACATTTCCTCAAAGGAAACACATGAGAGTAAATACATGAAATTCACAACCGCAAGCATAAAAAAGTAAAACAAAATAAGAGATTTTCATGTGGTTAATGGCAATTTTTCATAAGTATTTAACGTTTAGAAATATTTTGATTATATGCACTCCAAGTATCTGAGTATAAATTACATTCATTCAGTCACTCACTCACCCATTTACATACAAAAAGTTATACACATACATTGTGTGTGCTATTGCAACAAATTAACTTCAACAATAATTGTTACCCTGTAGCCATCATGAATGAAATACTGAAAATACAATGTGAGGTTAGAAACTATCAGCCAAATGGTTTGTTGTTTTTATTGTATTTTTTTAATTTTTTTTATTTTTTGCATTGCGACGCACTTTGTACAGAAAAGAAAAACAATAAAACAGTTTTTTTTCTTACAATTCTTATGTCTACAAGACTATGTGTCTATTTGTTGGTGAGTTTTTGTTGCATTTTACACGACATCAAGTGTTAACATGACGTGATTTTGTCGACACATTATTAACGCCTTCATTCACATTATGCTGCAGGTTGACATGAAAGAAAATGTTGCTTTTGTTGTTGCCATCATCATTATTATTGTGATAATCACAACGAGAATGTGCATGCATGGTTTTTAAAGTGGAGGAGATGAAATAAAATTTCTATTTTCAATTTCTAGTCGCCCATTTCAATACCCTACGCTAACTTAAAGGCCATATGAGTAAAGGCATAAAGAGATAAAAGAGTGCCACAGTTTGACTTCGACTATCAATTAAGCCACAATGTTTGGAGTACGCTTTTTAATCTGGATCTGAAGCCGCCGTGGTCTAGTAGGTAGCAGTTTTGAAAAATTCAGTACTTTGGTAGTTTTTTCAGTACTTTTTCATTTCAAAAATACCGCAGTACCCTCGTTACGCTCTCAGTACTTTTTTATTATTACATATTTTATGTCTTGGGCTTCTTAACTACTGGCAATGCATTGGCAACATGTTCAACGTTATGCTAAAGGTAGAATTACGTTTTAGCCCCGGTTGGCCAAACGTCCACGAAACATACGTTCGTTTTTAGAATACGAAAAGCAATGAAAACGCTTGTCGAACCGTAAATTAATTTCGGTAGGCACTTACATTGCTCTTCATATGCTAAAAACGAACGTATGTTACATTACGTTCCATCGACGTTTGACTAAAAAGGCCTTTTTTTTGCTACGTTCCGAATCAGCTGTTTTTGTCCTGTATGTGTATTAATAATAAAATAGTCTAGTAGTTAGTGTGCTGGCTTACTAGATGTGAGCCCACGAATCAAACCCCATGGCATATAGTATCTCCTACAAAACGAAATATGAAAAAATATGTCTCACTCTGAGAGTAAATAAAATTGCCACGATAAAGTTTCTCAAAAATCTGTCATTCAGAATAGGCTATAAACAGTCGGTCCTTCTTTAGCGACTTCCTCTCAGCAGATTTCTGGCAAAAACTCTGAGAGTAAATAAAATTGCCAGGAAATCTGTCGTTCGGAGTCAACTTTAAAATATAGGTCCCGCCCCTTATATGGATAAAAATTAACACACACAATATAAGTGGTGTGAGAAAATAGGTCGTAATCCTGACTAAAGGGTTGTAATAACCAATTATGTATATGTATGTATGTATGTATGTATTATACACGATATCATTAATAAATAATCAATGTAAGTATCAATACAGTTTCTAACATCTGGCTTGTGCATTGTACTCTTTGTGTGGAATAAAAGATTCGTTTTGTATTCCATTATTCAAAATTTATTCAATTTATTTTACTTGTGATTACATTCCAGATGGTTAAGAGATAATTGCTGTTCATGTCAGACTGATATTGCATAAATCAAATGCAATCTTAATGGCTGGGTGCAGTAAAAGAAATGTTACAAATTATAATTGTATCTACACAGACGTGTGTGGCTGCATAAGACTTACTTACAAGCAAAGAATATTGCAAATAATAATGAAAGCCACTGAATATTCCTAAACAAAAGCCTTAAGCAGTTCCTACACTAAAGGCTACATAAGAATGTGTAACATTGCTTGCCTGTGTTTATATTTACATATTTCTTAAGTCTTTTGTTTTACTACGCATCAATCTTTAGCTACACATACTATGTACATACATATGTATGTCTGTATGTACATACTAATTCCTTGGTTAGTTTCCATTATCATCAATCCATCTTATAAAAACTTGTATTTTATAACTAAACGTTCCATGATTTCGGCATACAATCAAAACATTTATCTTTGATTCAATAATAATAACCGAAAAATGTCTTATCTTCGGCAGACTTTAAGTATTTATTTTGAAACTGTGGTAGAGTTATAATCTTTCATTCTTTGTAGATTTAGGGCCATTATTACAACTTGCCGTTAACTAAAGGGAAGATTTCAACTGGTAGATAAATTCTTTTTCATTATTATAAGTGAACAATAAGTCAGAAGTGAGCCTTAAGCTAAAGGGAGGATCATCCTACCGGTAACTTTTAAAGTTAAGTTTATGTTTGTACTTGCCATATTATATATTATTTTCAATATGGCAACTTCAAATATAAACAAAGTGAGCAAATACAAAAAAAAGAAACCAGTCGTTGCCACTGCGTTTAAAAAAAAACTTGTTTAATTGAGCAGTGTTATCGGCATTGCTCCGACACTGCCATATTTTTGAAAAAGTTAACTTTATGTCATCTGTAGGTTGTAATAACGAAATGAAGCTAAAGATGACTTTAAAGTTCACTTTGGCTAAAGTTACCTTTAGCTAAACCCAATTTTAACGGCAAGTTGTAATAATGGCCCTTAAATGACTTTACAACATGCTGCTTAGCGTGTTACGATGGAATATTACGTTTTCATGTTTGTTTGCATTCTTTGAGCATTGTTCGGTAAACGCGCTTTAA
Source organism: Sarcophaga variegata (assembly GCA_932273835.1). Taxonomy (NCBI): domain Eukaryota; kingdom Metazoa; phylum Arthropoda; class Insecta; order Diptera; family Sarcophagidae; genus Sarcophaga; species Sarcophaga variegata. The sequence goes on from OW026359.1 coordinate 41,663,513, forward strand.
ACAAACCTATTGTATTCGGTACAACATGAAATACGGGGCCATTTTGATTTTAAAAAATTCAGCAAATTAGCGAAATAGAAATTTGCTTAGCTTTAATTCGACTGGTTTGCCGAAATTCACCTACAATTGTGCAAATCGGACATTCCCTGCCGTCTTTTAACGTTTCTCAGCTTCAATTAGTGTCGCACTTATACCTGTCAACATTTTAAAACTACTGCTTGACTACAATGTCAATACAATAAAACGCCACTCACTATGCTAGGACAGACTATGTAGTCACTGGTAGACGCATTTCCACTACTCTCCCAGGGTGTGACATATCCAGCATATAGATAACCTTTTGAGGTTTGACCAAAAATTCAAGCCTCAGCGTTACCGTAATGCTGACCTTGATAGGACACTTACAGTAGAGAGCGATTGACCCGATATATCCTACTCTAGCCTCTGAAATGCATCATCAACAAGTTAACATTTTGAAAAAACCTCAAAAACTGTTTTATAGAATCGATTCATAGAAGTTGCTGAAAGATATCAGTTTGGTGATAAATTTTAACCTGAGACCAACCAAGATTTGACGGTCTGAGTTTACATATTTTGTTAATTTTTTTATTTTACGTAGATCTGTAGCCTTCTTTCAATAATCAGTAAATTAAAAACACACAATACAATCTTCATTGATATCTCATGAGGTTTATTTGCTTCCTGTAATTGTTTTAAACGTATCGGATAATGTAATACAAATTCCGAATTCCGTTTAGCCTCTAAGATTTAATTATCCGTAATTGATTGAAAGAAACATACTTAATTTCGCATTTCGTTTTGAATTTTATTGAAATCGATTTAACACAGTTGTAGTAGATTGTATTGTATAAGACTTTAACCGACACAGGCGCTGACACAGGCATTTTAAAATTGTTTACGAAACTTGACGAAAGGTTAATGAACATTTGAGAAAATCCAAATTTTTGAATTGTCTAATGTGCATCAGTTATTCGTCTTTCCTTAAATGTTCCTCAACCAATCGAGCACTAAGTGATTTGATTTGACGACGATTCAATATTTTTTGGTAGTCCTTTACTTCTTCCATCAGATCAATTTCCGCATCGGGTGCTACATCGAATGCAAACCGCGAACCCCGAGCACTTACTACATCACCCTCAGCACCACTCAGCATTTCCTTGCAGTATGAAATTTGCAGTTCGTTCATGGTGTTCTGGTTCAAATCTGCGCTTATCGCACTCGTTAAGATTTTCAATTTATATTGAACGATTTTAAGCAACGAAAGTACTAAAAAGTATAGAAAGATTTGTGAAATTAATGGCTGGTTTAAAAGAAAAAAAAAACTTACGGTTTTCCTCGAAATGTTCGGGCGGAGTAGCAACCGAAAATAACGTTTCAAATTTAAGCAAAGGCAACTTGAGATAGGGAACAGGATAAGTCAAACGTGGTACAGCTTTGCGACCAACATGTCGCATGATATCGTATAAATTCCATAACGAGCAACGTAGCAATACAAATAGGGGCCGATGATTTTTTATATATTCCATCGTTTCTTGTTCAAATTTATCCTCCTGAGCAATGGCCTCTTTAAGCTGTTTGATCCTATCCAAACTCCTGTGCAAAAAATAATATTAAATTTATCATCAATGCGATGAGAATTGCAAAAAAAAACAATAACTTACGTTAAAACATCTTCAGCCAAATTATTGATTAAAACGCCTTGCAATACGGAGGAACATTTCATTTTTGTTTCAAGCACTTCATGGCTCAACATATCGTTTCCGATTTTGGAACCCAACTTTAAATTGTTATTCACTTGGGACTTAATTCTGAAAGTAAACAAAGAATAGAATATACGAGCAATTGCCGTGTTTTAGTGACGCCGCAAAAAAAACATAAACTGACTTCGTGAAATAAAAGACTTCGTGAAAAAAGAAAGTTTCTTTCGATGACAGTCCTCTTAGCGATCTTTTGTCAAAATCTCTGAAAGTAAAAATTGTCACGCAGAGTCGTTAAACTGTAACGCCCGCTACTTATACATACATACATACATACATAATTGGCTATTACAACTCTTCAGTCACGATTACGGCCTAGCTTCACACACCACTCATGTTGTGTGCGTTAATTTTATATGTGAGCGGCGGAACCTACAGTTTAACGTCGACTCCGAACGACGGATTTTTGAGAAACTTTTTCATGGCAGGCTTATTTACTCTCAGAGTTTTTGCCAGAAATCTGCTGAGGGGAAGTCGCCGAAGAAATATTTTTTTTATATTTCGTTTTGATGTCTGACCTGGGATACGAACCCGGGCCAACACACTACCTACTATATACGATATAGGTAGATAGATACGATTAACACATACTGCATGGGTGGTGCGAGAGCTTGGTCGAAATCCCAGCTAAAGAATTGTAATAGTAAATAATACAGGAGGTATGTATGTAGCATTATAGACCCTAGACATAATGATGGATGGAAATACGCAAATTCATAGTCTTCATTAGGCCATATTTGATAATTTCACATTACAACAGCAATTGTTGTGATGTGCGCAACTTTTACTGGCAACGAACACTTGAACGACAAGTTTCTGAGAGCAATGTTATAATCTTCGGTTCTCTTGGCATCACTGTCATAACTACAAACAGCCACAGTTGATCGTAATACACGCGAAGAAATTACGATGAATTACTGGCTACTTTAAAGAAGTGTTTCGCGCTCTCTGTTCGATGGCTTTAAAATAGTACTTGATCATCATAGTTTGAGGCAGAGTGAGCGTCCTGCTTCAATCATTTTTCTCTAATCTCAATAGAATGTCCTGAGAATTAATCTCTTTAAGGATCAGAGAACCATGGACTAGATAAAATACAAACTGTACGCACATATACATACCTCACTGTGAAGTATCCGTCACCTTTAGACTGAAAGTTAAAAGTATGAAGGTGGACTCCGTAATTCTACATATAATCGAAGTTGCGGGAAACGGATTGGTGGTCAATAGATCGAAGACAGAACTACAAAATTCTAGTATGCAAGCTACTAAGGTTTGTTGACGTAAGTCGGAAATTTTGAAAAGATTAAGGTGTTTTAAATTCCAAACCGATATATATATGTATATATGTGAGAAATATTAAAAACCGGAATGTTGATAAAGAATTTTCTATTAACATATCCAGGCAGAGGTCATGGCCATTTAGAAAGCAGTGCAATGCTTGTTGGGTGGCGGGATTTACTCGGTTAAGTCCCATTTTTAAAGTCCGTTCTTGTCCACGACTTTGAAAGAAATTTTTCAGGGATCATGCTAAGATAACGCTTGTATGGCATCCGGGACATATGGATATAATTGTAAATTGCACTGCCGATGAGCTGGCCAGGGATGGTACGGTGCTCGCAATCTTCGACATATAACAGGGCATTAATATTCTGATTGCTTCAGGTAATTTGGACACTTATTACAGGGAGATTACGTACAATGCTGCTAGACACAGGCTCACTTCTATCCTTGAATCGCTTAGCCATCCAATGGGGATTCCCACTGTGCTTTCGGTAGGCATGCCAAAAGATTTGGTATTTCGGTAAACGACTTCTGCCGGAGTAGAGGAGGTGATAGAGCCGGCTGCCTTTCACTTCATATGCCAGTGCACGGCTCTTGTCATAAAAAAATTAAGGTTTCAGACCTCTCACTTTCTGACTTACTTGACCGAACTCTCTACTATAAAGATTGATGCAATTGCAAGATTTATTTTAGAATCGGGTTGATTTCCTCTACGGTATGTTTGCTCTCGAGTTGAGACGGCCAAAATGATGACCTAAGTGGGACCTCTTCTATCAAGCAAGATCCGCCTAAATACGGAAACACAAATTCGATACACAGAATGAATAGAAAACGATTTCGTAAACTATCTCCACCAATAAGATCTTCAAATTTTTAAGGTCTAGACATGTTCAAAAGTACTGTATTTATTGCTCATACGAGGAAGAAGAAAAGACTATCGTAGACGCTTGGAAATATAATTTGATTTTTAATATCCACTGTACTGCGAACGTAACCAGTTATGTCTACTAACCCGTCAGAATGTTTATAATCGCTATGTAGTCCAAATTCGAAAATATCACACCCTTCCATAGAAGTGACGAGAGAAGTACTATTCGACTGCCGGAAAACGCTTGAGTCTAATCCTATCACTGACGTTGTAGAATAATGATCACCAAATCATGGTTAGAAAAAATGCATTCCTCTTTCGAATATTATAGACTTACCTGGGGTATATATGCTTCTCCTTCGAACATAACGTGGCGATTTGTATCTTTTTTATAATGTCTTCGATTTTCTCAAACTGATCCTTTAAGTTTTGCATACTTCTGGTTTCTCTCACATAACGTCGAATTCTAATTAATGGTTCATCGTGTGATTTCGACGGTTTCGCAGCTGTTTTACCAGTCATTTTTCGAATACTTGCCCATTCGCAAACGGTCTTGCGGGTGTTATTACGCATAGTATCGTCTAAACGCTATAGAAAAAACGATATTTGAAATTAAAACTCAATAACTGTCATTAATTATTTTTTCCGAATTACTTTGTATTCTTCCGATAACTCTTTGAATCGAGCGATAGCCGGAGTTCCTAAAAACAGAATATGTTTTATAAAACTCGACTGATCTTCAATATCCTTGTCTAAGGAGTTCAGTATTGGTTCGTAGAATATTTCATCGTGACGCAATATTTGTATAATCTTCTTGTAAGTGGCATTTATAGCTTGTACTGCTTTTAAACGTACATTCGTATTCTCAACTTTAATTTGCAATCCTTTTATTTGGTATTCCTCATCCAATTTGAATTCATTTGCATACTTTACACGATTTTCTAGCGAGGCACGCTCTAACAATAGTTTTTCATAGAATGTTTTCCTCTTCTCCAAGCGATATTGCAAACGATCGCGTTCCCTGCGCAGTAGAAACGTACGTTGATCGATGTTTTCCCACACCGTATGAATTGGCATATTTCTATACAAACGTTGCATATCCCGATGATCCTTTAGCATATTTCTTACTTCTTGCGATCCTCCTTCTTTTAAACGATTCAAAACAGTACGGCCATCACGACATTGCTTTGTCAACGAATGGCTGGTTTTCACTAACTTTTTATCGTCGACATTCTTTTCCAATGAATGAAATTGGGCGTGTTTACTCAACAGTGCGCCCATCTTACTGAATTCTTCCGTTAGTGAATCTGGAGTCCAACGTTCATCGAACATCATATGTTGTTTCACAAACGTTTTGCCAAAAAATCCATGATGTATCGCGTTCCTTGTTTGTACAGGTTTTGGTGCAATTATGAGCTCTTTCGTTTTCATTTTCATTTTTGCCCTTTAACCGGTGTATACGAATTCTTTTAAATGATTTCTAAAGAATATTTTGCCAAAGTATTCCGAATGGTATTTTTTATAAAAAAAAATTATTTTATAAAAAATTGATATAAAAAATATAAAAAATAAAAAAAAACGTCTTTAAATAACTTCGATACGCATTTGACTTATAAGAAAAATATTTTGAAATTTTTGACGGAAATTTTTTCCTGGGTTTAAAGAATTTTTAAGCTGTTTTCTTTTCCTCAATAAAAAAACAAATAAATCGATTACTTTATTGCTAATAACAGAATACACACACATACCACACACGCAATGGTGGAATAAATAGGCAGATAAAGTGGTTCTGATCGAACTAAAAGGAAGGTTAAGTATTTATACATGTTCAAGCGTTTTCCATGGACAACCTCATTGACAACACCATGGTCGCGTGCAGTAATCTGATCGCCTGCACGTCCTATACTGAAAATATTACAAAAATCAACCTCTTCCTCAACTCACACCATGAAAAATGGAATCACTGCACCATTTCTGCCTCCTTTTCGTTCTCCGGACTTTGTGACATTTCACCACCAGTTACGAAAAGATCGGATTTTGTATACGAAAAGGCGCGTTGGGCTGAGCTTAACAATTTCTTTAGACATTTCAACTGGAAACTATGTTTTCTCACAACCATGGCAAAAGTGTGGTTGAAAGAATAATATGTATGCCTAGGGATAAAAGCTTTCATCGATTTCGAGTAACCGAAGACGCAAATGTAGGTTTAATCGAACATGCAGTCCTATCCAAAGAGAAGACGTTCAGAAATTGGCACCGTAACAACTGTGCGTAAACTGATATGCTCTGCAAACAGTCGAGAATTTCTTGTGCCGTAGTAGGCGCGAAAGGGTTCTTTACGAGCAGTACATACGTACTAAAGCTCTCTCCTTTCCTAAGAGAAGCAAGAGCTTTTAGTCATTTATTAAAAGGGTGCATGATAATGTTAGTTCCATTCCTACGCTTATAATGAATGACCGTCTCGGTTCACTAGCCCTGTTGATAAGGCTGACCTTTTAAGTGAAATATGTGCAATAATTCCACTGCCCGAACTCGAGCAGTTAAAAGGGTTCTTACGGATCTCAACATAAACAAATCTTCTGGTCCGGATGGTATTCCAGCACTGGTTCTGAAGCAGTGTTCTTCGACGCTCGCTTGTCCATTAGCTAACCGCATTGCCTTCAGTGCTTCATATCGTGGCAGTATTTCTCCATCTTGCTAGAAAATTGCTAATGTAACGCCAATCCCAAAAAAGGGTAGGACTAATAACCGTCAGAACTACCGCCCAATGGCAATACGTTCTGCTCTTTCCAAAGTTATGGAAAGCATGATAAACCACCTTCTTATTAAATATCTAGAGCCAAATAACCTAATTAGCGTCTACCAGTCCCAGTGGTGGCTCTCGGAAAGATGGACTGTGCCTATCTGCCAATTTTGTGAGTGCAAGATTGTGGCTCTAGATATTTCTATCAGAACTTGTTGCTTGTTGCTGCACCCAGCACATTTTTCAAGGGTCGTAAGAAGCATTCAAGTGCCTCGGTTTCTTAAGACGGTGCAAGAAATATTTCACTTCATCTAATCTTACTATTTACACCACTTATATCCCACCGAAACTGGAATACAACTCTCATGGCTGGTGTTTCAGTATATTTTGAGGATACGCTACCGCGAACACAAGACGCAGGTGCTTATTAAAGACGGTAGGGTATCAAACGCTATTGATTCATTGAAGCATCACAATATGGCTTGTATTTCACTGTTCTACCGCTACTACAACGGATTTTGCTCTAGCGAGATGAGGAGACTTGCACCCGCCTTTCTTGCCGGGCACATCCGTTTGCGGTTGATTGAAACAGAATTGGTTCCTTTGTCGGACTATCTGTGTGTGGAACTCCCTACAGAGATCTTTCCTTATAATATAAAAAGATTCAAATGTAATGTCCATAAACACTACTCCCTCTGTCCTCCATCCCATAACCTATCCATAATTCCAACACAATGCATTGCATCAGCAGGAGCCTTCCCCTGAATTTTGGTCTTATAAAAAATATTTCAAAGCTAATGACGATGACTTTTAGGTTTGAAACGTGGAACGTAGGTACAACGTCTGCACAAAGGATGGAAACATGACTGCCGTAGGAAATCGGAGGAGAGTCATTATTCGGTAGCCTCCACCAGATCCAGTAAAAAGTCTTGTGATCGAATGCGATACAAAGTCTCACCACAGTATATGGTGCAGCATGGAATATGGAACGATTGTGGTGAGTTACTACTAGGTTTTATTTTAATTAAACATATTAGGGTGTGTAACGCCATTTGTGTGAACTTATGGGATTCGTACAGCAATAGACAGATATATCTTGAACCACAAATTCCTGGTATGTTGGAAGTTCCCTGGTAGGGCAACTAACCTTAACCTGATAAGGCGGATACAAAAACCCGTATACATTATTATAACTTGTGCCCTGCATACGACACCTACTTTGGCTGCGGAGATAATTTTACGCCTCTTCTCTCTAGAACTCGACTGTAAGGGGTCACCATTTAATACCAACTGGACAGTGGGGCGGATCGAATATCGATCATTTAAAGATCATGATGGAATTGGGTATCCTTAGGAATATAGATTACTCACTATGACTTCTCGGAGATATTCAAAACGTCCCCTCCGGATAAAGGGAAATGATGAAATAGATGATCCACTTCGTAGGTAGCTCCGTATACCATATGTTTCCACGGCTGGTGCGGAACGGGAATGAGTTGTGAATAGAAGCATCTGTTTGAGTCGCATATCAGAAAAATATATTGTCGTACTTTCTAACACCCAGATGGCTGTCACGGCACTGAATTCTATCATAGCGACCTGTAGGGGATCTACGGATGCTGCAAAGTTACCAACGAGATGACAGAGCGGATAAATTTGTTCATATCATAAGTACTAGAACATAATGGTATTCCTGGAAATTGCGAATCGGATGAGTTGGCAAGATATAGTACAGCCAGCGATCTTTCGGATGAGTTCTCTACATTGGAAACAACCTACTCTGGGAACCTTCAAGTTCATGACTGATAATGCAGTAGATTCCGATTCACCACGTGGATCTCTTTTTTGCAGACAAAATAGCATAGTAAATCTGGTACAAAGCAGATGAAGAGAGCGCGAAAAGTTTTTTTCTAAATTATAATGGAGCAAGTCAGAATGGACCACACGTGGCCTAACTGTGTATTAGCAGCCACTTTTACTTTCCTAAGGAGTGCATAAGCAGATTCCTATTCCTTCACAAGGTAATGAAGAAGGTAACAATGGTGTCACAACAGATCATGGATGGATTGTTTGAGAAAATACGCATAAACTGACAGCCATGGCTATGATATCATTGCTCTTTTAATGAAATTTGCCACAACACAGGAATCTAAAAATGTATACATAACCGATGGATTAAAATATTCATCGAATTGCGGTTACGAATCTGTTAACAGCCCATTGTTCTTTTAATTGAATTTCCCATGACTTTTTCGACAAGATGTGACTGAATATCACCAATGACACATTGGTTCTGGGATTTTTAATGAATTGTTCAGGTTTGTTTGCATAAGCCTGAGATTGTTAAATCGATAGTTTTTGGTGGCCACTTTACATCAGAATTTCTTGTTTTATAAATGGTTGCTGCAATAAATCGATTGTTACACGTGTGATGTAGAGATGTCTTGCTAAAACCACATGTCACCCAATGTCATCCAATGTCATCAATGTCATTAAATGAAGGATACAATATCTCTGTTAGCTTTCGCCTGTACCGAATGCAGTCCCCAGTTATTGCAATTTTGATCTTCAAAAAAAGGCATAATTATGCCGCCAGACCAATATCTGCACCAAGAGTTGCTTCTTGTAGGTGCATTTATTTCTCGCGGATTGCTTATAAGATTCTCTGGCATACAAATTTGACAATTGTATGTATGGATATTTAAAGCTGTTGAATACAATACTGAATTAATTAATTATTCTTGAAGGCTCTGACTCCTAAACTTTTGCCTTACTATACTTACTTGTTCAATACAGTTCTGACTAAGTCTTCTTTTCCGGAAAGTTGGAAACTGGCTAAAATCCTTCCCATTCCCAAAACTAATTGTGAGTTCAGGCCAATTGCAATCCTTCCTTTTTTATCCAAGGTATTGGAGAACATCATAGCCAGACAAATCGATGAATATCTGAGGGGCCACAATTACTTAACGGTCAATCAGTCGGTCTTCATGAAAGGTAGGAGTTGTACTACCGCTCTGGTAAATGTAGTTGACGAACTTAGGTCGGAACTTGATGGGAATAGTGTGGCGTTCTTGGTTCTGCTTGATTACTCTAAGGCTTTTGATACAGTCGATCACGCTTTTCTATTGAAAAAGCTCCGAAAACTGTTTTATTTCTCCGAAACTGCATGTAATCTAATTTATTCTTATTTGACGAACAGATTTCAGAAGGTTCATTTCAATGGCAATGTTTCGAATCCACTTACTATTAGTAGAGGTGTTCCCCAGGGGTCTATACTTGGACCTTTGCTGTTTTGCATGTATGTAAATGATCTACCTGATGTTTTCGTTAACTGTAATGTTCACATGTATGCTGACGATGTGCAGCTTTACACATGTACTCCAAGGGAGAATATTTATTCTTGTTTGGACTACATTAATCGTGACTTAGCAAGGATTGACGGATGGGCCTCGGCCAATGGACTATGCATCAATCCTTCTAAGTCTAAATGTATTATACTTTCGAGAACAAACGGATCATTTGTCATACCTGAATTGAGTATCAGGGGAAATAAAATTGAATTTGTCAGGTCGGCTACTAATCTGGGTATTGTCTTTAATGACAAATTATCGTGGTCTACCCTATTTGTGTCATTGTTGGCAGAATTTATAGCATGCTTCGAAATTTGTGGGTTGTCATAGATTCAACTCCTTTTGTCATTCGCATGCAACTTGCTGAAACGTACTTGATTCCGGTACTTTTATATGGATGTGAGATATACGCAAATTGCAGTTATGATGACAACAAGGTAAATATGTAATTCCCTTTTAAGTAAAAAGCTTTCGAAGTCTAATGTATCACAGACAACCGCACAAAAAACTTGTTAGCATTCCGAATATCAAACCTTGACGTACATCTGTTGGCATACGTAAGCATATTCATAAACAAAGGCCACTAAACCAAACTCTTTCAATATTATTTAGAAAAAGACTTTTTTTTATAAAAACAAAGATCGCATATATTCGTTAAATGTTAAAAAAAGCACTTAAAAATATATTTCTATAAAAAAATTATAAAAAAAATCAATGTGAAAATTCTTGTCGAACTAATCATCCTTTTTGGAAAGTTCTTCAACAATTTTAGCACTTTGTATTTTGATTTGCTTACGAGTCGGTACGTTCTGTGAAATTTTTGCGTTCTCAAATAGATCCTCATCTTGTGGCTGTGCTGTTTTATCAAGGTCTTCTTGCAATTCTTCAGGTTCGTTGCTGTCCAAGAAATTATGATGATATTGCTCCCACAATTCATCAATGGTTTGCCTAGCTTGGGGTTCAGAGCCTTCCGCAACTTTTCTACCTATTAAACTTGAATAACCATCCATCAGCAGCTTAAGTTTCTTTTCAAGTTTCGATAACAAGGATTTCACTGAAATAAGTTCAAATTACAATAATGTTTTCGTTGGAATAATAAATGTATATGTACGAGTAGTATGTTGGTTGACACTTACAGTTTACTTCGAAATTTTCAGGTGGAACAGCACGCATTGTAAACATTTCATACTTCAATAATGGCAATTTTAAATATGAATTTGGATACGTTATATAATAGATTTTTGTAGGTTTTCCCACATATCTTAATATATCCGAGAGATTCCACAGTGTGTATCTGAGTATGACAAAAACATCAGCACGATTCTTCATATACGCTAAGATATCTTCTTCAATAACATCCTCAGCTTTTATTAGCTCCTCTAATTCTTTAATGCGTGTTAAACGTCTATAAGTTTTTGTAATAATGTAAAATATAAAATTCAATATACATATGTACGTTTGGTTCCAGGATTATATTAACTTACTGTTCTTCCTCCTTAGAGAAGTTATGCAGCAAAACGTGTTGCTGTTCCTCGGCTACCTTTTCTTTAAAATTCAAAAATTCGTGATGCATTTGGCCGATGTCGTTCGCTTTGATCAATTTAAAATTGCTCTCAATTTGAGATTTAATTCTGAAAATTAATGTGTTCATTGTGTAAAGTGCTGTGTAAAATTAATCATTGAAAACATGAAGTTTATGTACGCACCTTGGAAAAATCTCTTTGGCATGTGAACACAATGTCGCCATCTTGATTTGTTTTATAACCGACTCTATCTCTTCCAAGTTATTCTTCAACTTTAGCATACTTTTCGTTTCACGTGTATAACGCTTGCTTATATCCACTACCAGGTCTTTAGCTGTCTTTGCCTGTATAGATTTCGGAGCCACTTTGCGAAAGCTGGCGATTGTTTGAATTTTCGTTTGTGCACTTTGACGTGTTTTCACTTCTAATGACTTAAACGGTCAAGATAAGCAATTTTATTGCAAAAATTTTACAAATATTCGAAGGCACAAAATACAATCAATTTTACACAAGCAGTATTCGAGAAATCCAATTAAGAGGACAGAAACAGAGATTTTTGTTTAGATCGTTTCATTGTGATAACCTTACGCACTTTAAAATTAATATCATAACCATTTAAATAACCACGAAAATACAAGAATTGAAAAATAAATGCGCCTTGGTAGTCTAGTGTTTAGTATGCTCAACTATTAGTGTAAGGATCTTAAGTCGATTCCTACCAGAAACTCTAATCTGCTGTTGCATTCTACCGAGCATAATTTTTAAGTTACTCATTAAGTTAATAAATAACTAAAGAACAATCGAGGATCATCCGCACTGAGAGTGTTCTTTTAGTTTCGTAATGTCATCGTTTCACTTACTTTCTAGATTTTAAGTTACAGAGGATTAACACCGAAGTTTCTAGAAATCTCTTGTCAAGTTAGCTAAACCTAACAAAATTACGCCCAGAACAGGGATGATATTGTTATCTAGACAAATTCAAACAAACAATTTCATAGGCGAATATGCAGCACTGCATACAGCAATACTTTCCTAATTGCTGTGATCCCTAGCGATAACAGTCATAAGTCATCATATTCTACCAACAAAGCATTATATATGTATGTATATGTATACACATATAAGCCAGGATTACAACCTAGCTTTTCATATCTTTCATGTTGTGTGTGTTAATTTTAGCCACGGATGGTGGGATCTACTGTTTGTGTCGACTTTGAACGACAGATTTGAGAAACTTTTCATGGTAATTTTATCTATGTTTTATATTTCGTTTTTGTTCGAGATGTCTTAATCAGGGATTGAAACACGAGCTCTCGCCTTGAAACACAACCTACTAGACTACTCCAGGAAGTAATAGCATATGACAATTTTGCCGAGTCTGGTGTTCGTGATGGCCGTGGTTGTAGTCGGCATAACATCAAAGACGTAGCAAGGCTTCCACTTCTTACACCAAAATGAAAAAAAAAATCACACATTTTAACTCTACGCTTACGGAAAATTTTAGAGCAGAAATACTTCATATCGATTTTAATTTACCATCATTTTAAAACAAACAAAGTTTAATATTAACAGGATAACTTAAATCGTTTTGACAGAGTTGCACTAATTTCCCTTTAGTACCGAATATTAATATGGTCCTTAACAACTTTCCGAATAACTAAAGTCCTCAAATACACTTGTAAAAGAAATTGGTTGAAATATATAATTAAACTTACTCTGTATTCCTCACTCAATTGTTTAAATTGAGCTATTGCCGGCATGCCCAAGTACAATATATGCTTAATAAAGTTGGACTGATCATCGATATCTTTTAATAGGGATCGCAAGATTGGTTCATAGAATATCTCATCATGTTTTAAAACCTGTAGGATTTTCTTATAGGTTGAATTAATTGTGGTGATCGCCTTCAAACGTATTTGAGAATTTTCAATCTTTTTGCAAAAATCAAAAATTTGCTTTTGCTCATCCAAAACAAATTCATTCTGATATTTAATACGATTCTCGATATTAGCACGCTCCATCAATTTCAGCTCGTATTGCTGTTTCAAGACATTTAGGCGATATGACAAACGATCCTGTTCCTTACGCATAACGAAAGTACGCTGATTAATATTATCGACCACTAATTGTACGGGCATTTTCTGATAAAGACGTTGCATATCCTTATGATTGATGAGAAAATTTCTTATGGCCGTAACATTATTACCATGAAGAATTTTGTGCAACTTTGTGCGGCCATTGCGGCACTGAATTCGCAAATTACGTGCCGCTTTATGTAACTGTTTTCGATAGGCGCGATTTTCCAAATTCTTAAATAACAAACGTTTACCTTGAGATAACGATACAAACATTTAATTTAAATGAAATACAAATATGTACAGAACAGTCGATAGCGCCCGACTATGTAACAGTCTACATTAAAATTTAATGAAGATCAGTTTTTTACAGTTATGAGGACTACGCCAACCATAATCAAAGTCAAAACAATGAACGATAAGCATGTGACGGACGATTGAAAATTTATGTCAAACGACCGCCCTCACAAGTAATTTAAATGGATTGGCGACCAGTCAAACATATTTCAGGTTGATTTTTTTTTTTTAAATTTTAATTAGAGATTATACGGACCAACGTAAAATTATTTTTCGTTTCAAATTGTGTAATCGCATTTATGCAATTAAATTGTGAATGAGCATTAAAGCTATCATTTAAAATTAACTCGCTTTGGGAGTTATGCAAATCAATTCCGGACTATTATTACAAATCAAATGAATTGTTATGCAAAAAAATAAATACGAATAAATGAAATGAATATCTTACTTAATAAATTGGCCATTCCCTGGTATTCATCGACTAGGGCTCCAACGGACCATCGTTCATCAACAATCATGTGCTGATTAACAAAAGTAGACCCGAAAAGTCCATGATTTCGTATTGCTGAGGGGTGAACTGGCCTTGGTGCCAACATTTTCTTTTTCTTTTTCTTTTTAATTGAAATTTAAAGTTCTTAAAACAACAAATCAAAATAATCTCTATACGCGTATTATATATACGTTAATATATTGTAAAAATATAAAACACAAATGAAGCCTCTACTGACAATTATGAAAATATATGTGTACGACATGGATTTTTTTAATACAATATCGGTGTTGTTAATTGTTTAAAATAAGAGCTTATACTTTTAATTGTAAATTTAAAATTTAACCCATTTATCTTGAAAACTTTAGATTTTTTGAAAACCTCTAGGTGTGAAACTCTGAATAGCTTTAGGACTCGAGTAAAGTATTTTTGTTACTTACTTACTTACCTACTTAGAAATAACTATGATCGGTAAGATTGGATTCAACCCTTTACAACCTAGCTTCTGCTTCTCAAACCATTCATGTTGTCATAACTTTATCCGTGGGGGCCTACAGTTTAACGTCGTCTCCAACTGACAGATTTCAAACACTTTGGCAGTTTGGCAATTTATTCGCTCTTAGAATTTTTGGTCAGAAGACTGAGAAAAGGGATGTAGCCGAAACTCTGCAATGAGACTAAACACTATGGTCATCCTAAAAGGCTCTATAAACACCTTCCAGAGAACATAATTCAAGCATTTTCTGACGGAACAAGATTACAAGATTTTAAGGGCAGATAAACGGTTTTCTCGGATGAGACGAATCTTAGTAAATGGCTGCAGTAGAAATTCACTATCAATATATATTAAATACGGCCATACACATATTTACTTATATCAAAACGATCATTTGATGCCTATATAATGTATATAACACATCCAATTTTGTCTAAGAATTGTTGGGTGTCTCTGGAGGAGATAACGAGACATTCAATAATTACCATTATGTGGGTGGGCAGGCACAGAAACCTGGATCGTAACAAAACTAGTCCGCACGAGGCTCAAAAAATAATGTCAAAATTAACACATTTATAGGGGGGCCGAAAAATGCTGATTCTTTATGGATATATTGACGCATAGCACTCTCATGACCTGAGAACTGGCATTTCATCTGTCATGTTGGTTGTAATTTAATTTTAAATCTGTTTTGCCGAATCATCATGAACAACCAAAGACAACGACGTATATTCGCTGAATGGGCTTTGGAGCAGGTAACATCTCACTCTAATTTACAGCGAAAAATCATCTTCAGCGATGATGCACATTTCTGGATGAATGAGTGCGTGAACAAACAAAATTGTTGGTATCCAAGACTGAAGAATGCATCCCGAAAAAATTAATATTTGGTGTGAATTTTGGACTGGCGTCGTCATCAGTCCATATATCTTTGAGAACGACTAAGCCATTACTGCCACCGGCGCGCACCATAGTTCGTGGGTTACCAAATTCTTTTGAATTGAATTGGATGATCTGACCACTAAACACGTTTGGCGCTACATACCACATAAGATATTCTGCACAAGTGATTTAAGGCACACGGAGATAATGTAAACTAGTCACCGAGATCTGCGATTTGAGCCCGTTAGACTTGTATTGGGGTTTTCTTGTGTCGCAGGTGTAGGCGAATAAGCCATAAATCACAGTGGTTCTCAAAGCCAATATAACCTATGCCATTGGCCAAATTCAGCGTGATTTATGCACCAACGTCATGAAAAACTGCCAATTCGAATGCATCTTCACACAGAGAAGCAATGACGGGCATTTGATCTTTTAAACGAATAAAAAATTTCTATGATTTCACACACATCTGCATAACACATACCTACATAATTGGTCATTACAACACTTCAGTCAGGATTACGACCTAGCTTCTCACACCACTTATGTTGTGTGTGTTAATTTTATACATGAATGGTGGGAGCTACAGTTTAAAGTCGACTTTCATAGCAATTTTATTTACTCTCAGAGCTTTTGCCAGAAATCTGATGAGAGAAAGTCGCCGAAGAAATATTTTTTCGTATTCCGTTTTGCTGGAGCTATCTAAACTGGGGTTTGAACCGAAGCTTTACTAGGCTACTAGGATACAGGCACTAAAGGTTAGAAATTTTATTTACAAACATTGTTTTTTTTAATATTTATTTTCCAAAATAAATGAATTCTTTATTAACATTTAAGCACTTAAATATTAAATGAATTACACAATTTTTATTTTTCTTTTCGTTATTTCAATGAAAATTTCTAATACGATTAATATTATATGTAGTTACAAATGTAGAGGGGATACAAGTAGTATGTATGTATGTATGTCCTGTCTTTTAATGTCTTGAAGTATTTGCAAAATAGATGCATACTTTTGTTAATATAAATTCAATAGAATTAATTTAAATAAATTTATACTTAAAGTAAGAAAAAGAAAAAATTAAATAACATTTAGCGTAATTTGTTCAAATCTTATATTGTCATAAATTTTCAATTCTTTTTAACTCGTTTTTGTTTTGTTTCGTAGTTTATAATAGTGGGGATTAAAAATGTTTAACAGTTGTTTTATTATTTTTTTTTTTTTGTTCGTTTTAATTTTTTTTTATAAAAATTTATTTTTTAATTTGTTTTTAATTTGTTTTTTTTTTTCAAAAGAAGCAATAATTTATTGATTTGCAATGCAATGATTGTAATTGTTAATGACCTTTTACAACAATAATTGTTAAATTTATTCATTCGGTTTTTCTTTTTTAATTCATTATTTTATAACTTTTTTTTTAAAGTGCTAGTGAAAATTTAACTATTTTTTTATTTGTTTTATTAGTTTTTCTATATTAATTTAATGGTGATATATTTGTGAGTAAATTTCTATTTCTTTAACTATTTTTATACACTTTTTTATAATTAAATAATCCCTAAACAATCTTATTATTTAAATTATTTTGCTTTCATTTTTTTTGTTTTTTCTTGATTTGGTTTATTTAGAAGATTAACAAATTCGTCTTAACAGTAAAACACTTATAAAATTCTCTTTTATCGTTTGTGTTTTACTTTTTTTTCTTTATAAATAAAGTAAATTTTTTCAATTTGTCTGTCTTACGAAAAAAAGTCCTTTTCCTGCTTCAAAAACACAAAGTAGGTCCATTTCAAATAAAATAATTTAAAAATTTTTCGTATTTTTATGAATCTTGCTCGAACGACGATGGCAGACTGCCTCAAACAAGTCCGGGAGGGCACACTTGTTAACTTTCCTTCACTATATTACAAAATATTAACAGTAGTTAAGTCGATTAGTAAAAGTTATCCTCCGTATGACAAAGTTGTAAAGAGTGTAAAGAAAGTTGATTTGTTTGTCGCTTAATGATTTATGACATCGAGATTTGGATTTAAAAACTGATAGCAATATTCTAAAGCATATTCGGATATACAACGAATAGAAGTTGCTAATTAATTAACTCTTACCATTTCTACTGAATGTTTTTTGACTCTCATTTTAAATTTAAAAGCGTTAAGAGCATTATGCATATACAACATTTCAAAAGAAGCTAAAACACCTCATCTAGCTAAAGAAAAAGCGTCAATGTAAGAATCAGTGATCACCGTTGTTAACATTAAAATCACTATTATTACAATGCACAAAACTTTAAACGGGCATTTTTTTTTTGAAAGCACCTTAACGACTTGTTTATACTCAGGCCTTTTGAATCAGAATATCACCTTAAATGCTACAGACTCAGGCCTTTTGGATCGAATATCTCACCTTAAATGCTACAGATCAAATTAAATTTGTTTAATATTAGTAACAAGACTAAAAAACAAGTTTATAGTAGGTTAGGTACTTCGATTAATATCTATGTATCTGCATTTGAATTGAAAAATTGATCCCATATATGTAGGACGAAGCAGTTGTTTATTTATAGTTGCTGGAGTAATTTCAGCCTCACTTTGTTCAATGCCACAGACCCAATTACAAGGTAACAAGAGCTTCTTTTAGAGTTTTATAATTTATTTATGGATGGCAGTTGAATTTTACTTATAAACAAAAGTTTTCGGTAACTTTAGTTGCCAACTGGCAACTGAAGTTCGGTTACTGTTCAAAATGGATGCATTAGTGTTCAAAGCAAAAATTGACGAGAGAATCTTAAAAAAGTAAAGTCATGCAGATCTTGCGCTGACCGACCTCCCCCTCCTGGGTTCGGTGGAACTTGGACAGTACAGGAACTGCGTTCACCTGTGGCATCACAACGGGCCGCTAGGCGCGCTGAAGTGAGCCTTTGGTATGAAGCTACCGCAATAACCTAACCTAACCTAACTCTAAATATTTTTTTTAAATGTATGTATGTAATTTGATTATTTGACCACTATGGAATGGACAAATAAGAGTTTTTAAATTTTAACTTTTCTTTCCATCATGTTAACTATTAAGGTGATTACTCGAAAAGTGCAAATAAAAGCACGTAAAATTTTCGTTTTGAAAATTTTATCTCATACTAGTCCCATGTCTCAATATTATTACAGCCTACAACATGGAAGTTATTCAAAAATTTCTTTAAATCGAATAAACAATATAATCCTAGTATTTAAACTTCAATTAATATTTAAGATTGCACATGTTACGCATTGCAAATATAAGTTGTTGTGCAGTACTTCTTACAGGTAATCGACAAGTTGCGTCTCGGTAGGCTTCTCATTACGACTGTTAGTTTATTTTATCGATTTTTTCGTATTAAATTGAAATTGACATATATTCACTCAAAAAAAATTAAGACGATAGCAGCACTAGACTATAACTTTTGTTGTATGACTTTTTCACAACTGGTGTTCCAGAAAACTTTAATGCAACAATGATTGAGAACATCTCATCTCTTTCAGCAGACAGACTTGTTAATATAATACAGTTATATTAGAAAAAGTTAATGGACAATATTATCGACTTTTAGAATTTTAAAGAAATGTTTTCAGCAAAAATCCATAAGCATATAATAATTTATAAGAATTTTCAATATTTTTTTTTTTTTTTGAATGACAAGAAGAAAAACAAAATTTTATTTCTCTATAACATAATTAGAACTTTATTTAAACATAATTGAGAATTTATAAGAATTATTTCAGTGTTTGATTGTATTTACAAAATATAAATATAAAAATTATGCCAAAACAAATATAGAAAATAATATTAAAAAAAATATATATTTTTTAATTAAATCCTTTAACTTTCAAATAAAAACAATAGTAATAGTTATTTAACACTTTTAATTGGAATGTTTAACAAAAAATTTCAATCATATTATATGCCAATTCTAATAGTTTAGATTTGTTTATAAATATTAACAACTTCTTATTATTTAAAACAATTTCCTAAAAAAAAACAAACTCATGACACTCGAAAAATTTTTATTTTAAAATAAAACAAAAAAGAATATTTTGAGAAATATTACGAATAATTTTCTTGTAACTATTGTTGTTTTTGTTTCCTGAATTTAACACTCTTACAATTTTTATCATTTTTAATAAATTGATTTATAATAAATTTAAATTAAAATTTTCATTAAGACTTTTCAATATTGGACAATCAGTTTCCTTTTCAATATAGGTTTAAAATTTTGCATTTTATACACATTAAATATTTGTGATTCACTTTTTAAAATAAGTTTATTTGTATATTATTTTTAAGTTGGCTTTATTTGTTTTTGTATTTGTTTTTTTAATTTATTTATTATTTAGTACATACACATTTATTATATATTTATAAAGGGGCTTTTATGATTGTGATTAATAGCTGTTTTTATATCAATAAAAAGCTAAAATATAGTTAAAGCGACTTTATTTTTTTTTTTTTTTTTTAATTGCTAAACATTTCTTTTTAATGTCGTCTGATTATGGGAGATTTTAAAAATAGACTTTCATAATGAAATATGTACTAGCCTTGTAAAGAGCTTGGAAAATTGTATTTAAATGTTTAAACATTCTTTATTGGTAATTTGCAACAAATGCTTGTAGTTCATTAAAGTGCTGAATTAAAAAAAGGTCTATTAATATGGTTTACGCAAATGTTTAGCATATATTAAGAAAATATGGCACACTTTATGGTAATGCTCAATACAAATAAAGGATATTGGTTTTTTTTTTCGATAGTCTAAAGGGGTACAGAGCCTGAGAATTACTTAATTTATTTCAAATATGGAAAAGAAAACGAACAGAAAATATTATTTTAAATCTAAGATTATTTTAAACTAAACTATTATCGAAAATAATAATATAGTACCCGAAAAATTAGAATTCAGAAATGCACACATAATCCGTTTTTGCACATTCCTAGACGCACCCAGGACATTCGATTTTAGTCATTAAAAAATCTCTATTTAAATAGAATTACAAGAAATGCTAAATCACATTTTACGCAAAATTAAAACTTTTCCGCTCTATTTTAACGTACGGAGATAAACCGACTTCCAAGATATACAATAATACGAAGCAATTTCGAACACAGAACTATTTGATATCGTTTTCTTAAAGCTAAAGACACCCAATCAGTTGTATTCCTCTTATCGTGGATAAATTTTCCTTCGGATTTTGTTTTATGTTCCCTAAATATTAGGAAGGAAATAAAAATGCATAAACATATCCAGGCACTTTGCAAGACTAAAATTATATACAGTCGAAGTAACAACAATAAAAATGATATAAGATTGTTTAATGATCATTAAAGGAAACTTATGGACGTATTTTAAAAGGTTTAGTTTCTTAATGAAAACAGACTTCTAAATTATTAATATTAAAGAAGTTATTGTACAAAAATTTTATTTCATTTTGTACAATATGAATTCAGATGTTTGAAAATATTCGCCAGATTTTATACAATTTTAATTACAGCGAGATTTTATTAATAAAACAATATTCATTCTACTGACAGGAATTGAAAACAAAACTACTGATGTTAGTCAGAATATTTTCTATTTATTAGAAAATTCGTAATGTATTTACTATGAAAAATGTTTAATAGAACTCTAGTATATTAAAACAATAATTTAGTAAATATTGGTATAAATTCGAAGAAAAAAACTAAAACTTTTACGGAAAATGGAAAGAAGACAAGGCAAGTAAATATTTTTTAATGTTATTCTCTGCATAAGACAAAAAGGAAAATTTATTTTATATTTTGTTTTTAGATTTGTCCTATTCAGAGAAAAACTAACTTGCTAGTTTAAAGTTTACTAGGAGTAAGAAAATTTTTTAAATTGATCTTCAGATAACTGTAAATGTATAATTTTTTATATATGAACTTAAATCTTATTAGGGGAAAAATATTAAAACTTTTATTGAAATTTTTAAAAAACAAACAAAAAAAGTCTTTTCAGTTGATTTCGCCGTTTGAAATCTAAAATGGCCCAACAACCAATATAGGATGTATATTCAAAATTGATTTCTTGTTTATATCAAAGACAGACAATATACATAGATTTGTCATAAGAACAAATAATGTATGAATGTACGCATATATAAATATAAGTATATTTGGTCTGACTGCTACTAAGATACTTTATAAAATATTTATTTTCTTGAAAAAAAGAAAAAGATAGAGAAATAAGACATTGTGGAAAAAATAAAGCCGCATATAGGAAATGGGAATAGGAAATTCTACTGTATTTAAAGTAAATATATGTATAACGTACTATATATTTTGTTTTGTTTTTTATTATTCTTATTCTTATTATTTGTATAGATTTCTCTTTAATTTCATTTTTGTTTTTTTCATAATCTTTATGTATATAAATAGGTATTGTATATATGTATGTACGTATGTATAATAT
Organism: Sarcophaga variegata; assembly: GCA_932273835.1. NCBI lineage: Eukaryota > Metazoa > Arthropoda > Insecta > Diptera > Sarcophagidae > Sarcophaga > Sarcophaga variegata. The sequence goes on from OW026359.1 coordinate 41,685,748, forward strand.
TCATGTATTTATGTATTGTTTTATATTGTATATATATAGAGTTATTATATAAACTAATAAGTTATAGTTTAAAGTTGTTTTTCGTGTTGCATTTTATATATATATATATATAATATAGTTTTAAATATAAATATATTTTTTATTTAGTAATTATACTTTTCTATAATATACTCTTTTCAACATTTGTTATATTTTATTTTCATATTTTTATTTTTTGTTTCTTTGCATTTACTTAAATCATCGTTTTATTTTATAGGGTATATAGTAAATTTGTTTCCTTTTTGTTGTTGTTGTTGTTGTTGTTTTTATATTTATTTTTATTTTAATCATAATATTTCATATTTTCTTGTTTTTTCTTTTGTTTTGTTTTGTTTGTTTGTTTTTCTCTTTTAATTATTATCTTTATATATTTATATTTTTTGTTATTATTGTAATTTATATAAATTATCTTTAGTTGGAAAATTTATTTATAACGCTCCAAATGGATCTAATGGTTTATTACCACCACCATTTGTTTGCATCATTGTTTGCATTTGTGTTTGGCTTGTCGTTTGCATAAGGCCAGCCGGATTACTTTGCATTACCATCGGTTGCTGCATCGTCGGTGGTACGCCAGTCAAAGAGGCTTGTCCCATCATTGGTTGTCCCATCACCGGCATTCCCTGCTAATAACAAATGAAAGAACAAATATTTTTCATAAATTTAATTTAAGAAATAAAAACTCAGTGTAGAGATTTAGAATTCATTTTGCATGTTTCTTCAATTACAAAAGTATACTAAAAAAAAATCCATGCATTTCAAACAAATTGTTGTAGCTATATGGTATTTTGTTATTGCATTGTATCATTGTATTATTTGCTTCTACATTTGATTGTTGCTGACAAATTATCAAACGTTTTCAGTATTATCGTATTTTTTATGGTAAATTAAAGTTAAACGTTTACTTAAATCAAAGAAAAATAAATAAAATTTAAAGTACCCAACAGAAAAGATTTAACTAGCATTCTCATTAACTCTCGATTCTAGTCAAAGTTAAAATTATTGTTTTTAAATAAAATACAAACAAAACTTCAAGAACTCAACAGGAAAGATTTAACTTAACTTGAATATAAAGTTTGAAATGAATTGGAATAAATTGTAATGATGTTTTACCTATTTTTTTTTTTACAAATCTTCGTTTATTTAAATTAATTTCACCAGAGAACTGCATACAAGTGATACTCAACTGAGGCTGATGCTAACGCAGATTGGTTACATTACCAGTTTGCAAGTTTTTTTTTGGCAAATATTTTCTTTAGTTCATGTGGTAAAAAAAAAGCAAACTTTTCATATATGAAAACTCAATAAATCACACCAACATGTGCTTTCCGTGCTTGGATAATGATCGACGGATTACAATATTGATCGTACGTTTTCTGGAGAAATATTGAACCCAAGAGTATTGATATGTATATAAGTTATATATGTATATAGTCTAGAAGTTAGGTTGTTGGTTTATTACGTACTAAACAGCGAATTTATTGCAAGCAAAGAACAACTTCATAAATTTTGATTAAATTTGAATACTATTCAAGCGTCTCGAAAAAAATCTTTATAAAATTCAAGACTATTTTAATTTTAGTTGTAAAAAGGCAGGTTAGGCTTCGAATAACCGTTATTTGAAATGAAAAGAAATAATTTAAAAAAAAATTGTATAGAAGTCTTGGATTCTTTTCACATGCATACTGAATAAGACTAAAAACAATTTGAAGTAAATTTGCGTTCATTTTTCGACAATACGTTTCACCATATGGATGCTTGCAAAAGTATTGGGAGTATATATGAGAAATTGTGTTAATATATATAAATTCAAAAAATATAGAATAATCTCCGAAGCAGATCTACTTAAAGCTGCTACAGGAGGGAATATAAATTTCAGGGGCTAATTCTCGCTGTTGATGTCTTGTTAGCTTTACGTGATTTTTTTTTTTTAATTTTCGGACTCTGTCACTCGTTATTGCGTAAAGATTTCTAGTGTTTATCAAGTCTTTTTTCATCTTTTATTTTTTAATACTTTATTAAAAAATTCGCAAAATTAATTTCGATACGAATTTATTTCGATCTCGATTCCCGTAATTCGTCTCCAGGTCAGAAACCAAATATTATCGATGGGGATGTGAAATGATTTGAAACACCACCTACATCTGGTGAAGCGTTGTTTTAAAATGGCTATTTGACATATCGAGGCTATAAAGAACTTGTGGATTGACAAAAGTTCGTGGAAGAAAACATGGTAGTATTTAAACAAAAGCGGATTTGGAATTTGAAATTTTTCATTTACTAATTAAAACTCAGAAAAATTATTGTCGCAATGTGATCTAAAAATTGGTTGGGATATTTTAAAATTCTTTAAAGTGTTCTCTTAATTTGCCAAGGGGTGTTGTCCAGTAGAATTGTATTGTTTTACTGTCATTTTACACTTTTTGTCAAATTCAAAGTTTCATCAATGTTAATCCAGATATTTTACATTCAGGCATATTCAGAAAAATAATACATATTTAAATAATTTACATAATTTTAAAAAAAAATCTGAAGTTTATTATACAAAAATTTCTTTTCCTATTGAGTTCACATTTAAACTACAATTAATAACGAAATACTAAATAAATATGTAAACTAAAATCGTACATAGAAAAAAGGAAATAATATCTATATATATGTATATATAATATGTATATATATTTATATTTATATAGACTACAAAGGTACAAACTACTGGTGCTATTTTTCTGAAACATTTTATAGAATAGTAGAGTGGAGTATCAATTAATTAGAAGAAGACTCAATGTTAGTGGAGAAAAAATACGCGTTTCTAAATACTTGGAAAAGAAAGAATGATGATTGATGAGTTTTTATTTCCATGTGAATAAAGTAGTGGTTATTGTATTAATTTATAATCAAAAAAAAACCAAACCAAAACAAAACTTAAATCATAAGCATAATCACGAAAAAAAAAAAACTAAAAAAAAAATAATAAGTAAATAAAAATAAAATAAAATAATAAGTAAATAAAAATAAAAATAAAAACGAAAAAGAAAATAAAAATAAAAGTAAAATAAATCTTACCTGCATATAATTTGGTATTACAGGATAACTAGCATGTATATACGGATGATTAATTGTGATTGGCGCAGGACTTACAGTCATGCCATGTGCCTAATACAATCAATTTCAATTTCAATTGGATTTTGTTTTGTTTTTTTTTTTTTTAAATTATTTTACACAAAAAATATATTATTGATTTTTTTTATGAATAGTATTAAATAATTAAATTAATTTTATATGTTTTCATTTAATTATAAATAATTGTTATCATTATCATTATTAGTTTTTAAGGTGGCAGTTACAGTTTTCAGTTTTTGATTTTTTTTATTTTAATTTTTAGTAATTTGTTGAAGGTGGTAGGTAGGGTAGTTGGTTGATTGATTGTTTTATTGTTGAAATGAATTGATTTGATAGTGATTGTTTTTAATTTTGTTTCAATTTTTATTTTTTTTGGTGGTCATAGAATAGAGTTTCCAAAACGAATTAATTTAAAAACAAATCAAAAAGTAAAAGTATTACGGAAAAACAAATCATAAAAAGAAAAGAGGGAAAATAAAAATAAGTTAGTTGGGAAATGAAATTAAATAAATATAAAATCATAATAATAATGAAATGAAAATAAAACTTAATAAAAATAATATTGTAAATAGAGAAAAAGAAAATACAATAGAATTATAGAAAAATTATAGCCTATTAAAATAAGCATTTCTTCCCTCTATAGCCGTTTTACATAATTTGTAAAATAATGATAAACTAAAAAATATCATTTTGTATTTAAAAAAAAAAAATTAAATTTGTGCACTTTTAATATAAAAACAAAAATTAAATAAGCAACCTTTAGCTTAAGATAATACATTCCGAAATTAAGAAAAGTATTATTTTGTTATTGTATGTTTAAATCCAATACAAACGTTCGCAAAAAACTGTATTGAGAAAATTATCATTTTATACAATACCTAAGTATATTTCTTATAGAAAGAAAGTTTGCGCTTTAAGTACAGAGACAGATCCTTTTTTAAAAGAATTGGTTTAAAGTGCTAATCAAATGAATTGTCCTTATGAATAACATAACAACAAAAATTTATATTTTATATAGAATTCCATTTAACTCTGTGGCATTTTATAATTTCTTCACATAGGTTAGCTTAGGTTAGGGACGATGGGTTGAAATAGTAGTCCGACTGAAATAATGGTTATACGTAGAGAAACGTCGAGCAATCTGCATTAATTCAATCCAAGTATTTATTCCTAAGTCGACTAAGATAATACATAAATTGCCGCTTAGTGGCTTGCGCATTATGATCTTTGTTCAGCTGGATCCGAAAGCAGCCTTCCAGTAATGCTGTATAGGCCAGTCCAAACAAAACATGTTCTCTAAATCGCGCTTAAACCATTTAGGAGGAAAACAAGCGGATGTCGCGCATTTATGCACCTTAAATTTGAATCTGTGAATAATTTGTTATAAATTGAAGCATAAAGAAAGACTTCTGAACAATTACTGTTTGAGAAATAGTCCTCTAGTTGCACTTTTAGTATGCGAAGCATTCCTCCTCCTTCCGTTTTTCTACAATTTATAACAAATTTTTTCTGAAATACATTATGTAATCCACAGGTCAATCGACTGGGAGCACATTTCATTATTAGAGCACAGAATTAAGGCCTAACTTCTTACGTGACCTATGTTGAGTGTACTCATTTTACTTATGAGTGACGGGGTCTTCAGCTTAGAGATGCTCGTGATGACAATTTTATTCAATTTCAGAGTTTTCGTAGAAGAATACTAAGAGAAGATCATCTAAAGAAATATTTTATTTTCCTCGTACTTCTTTTCTTGCACTTCTAGTAAATAACTTCTAGTAAGCCAACACACTATGGCTGCCTTCCAAAATGTTAGTTGCTTTGTGTTTGAACAAAGTATCGTGTTTCATAATGCCGCTGTACAAAATATATACAATGTATTCTATTTCAAAACGTCGTCAATGTGTATTTTTAAGCGCGTGTCTAAAACCACTCAGGCATCGGATTTGTAGTTGATGCATTGTTTGGTTACTTTGCATATCTACATAGTTTATAGACAGTAGTAGAATTGCATACAAACTTTGTATTGATACATTTTGGAAGGCAGCCTAGCTTTAAGACTATGACTACCACCATAACTACTTATTTCGTTGTACTATTTATGAAATTCAGTCAACCTTCATTGTTGATCGGAATTATGTGATGTAATTAGTAGAGAGCACAAATGATTGCCTATTGTAGTATGAAAAGCTAATGACTGTTCGGCATTTATGCTACCCACTATTACAGATGACCTATAATAACTGTCGCTTTTTTAAGGCAATAATCAACATTCGTTGTTAAGTACATTGAAGTCATGTCCTTATCACGCAGCCCTATATGAAGATCGCATGCAGGTTATATATAACTGAGTGATACATGTTCGTCTCAATCTCAAAAAAGATGTAGTGAATATGAATGACACCTGTTGGACATCAATCGCAACAGAAAAAGAAGGAAGATAACTGTAATCGATACCCAACGACAGAATTTTTGCCAGAAGTCCGCTGAGAGGAAGTTTTATACATATTTCGTTTAGTTTGAAAGGTTTAAACCACGGGCTCATGTCTAATACGACAGCACACTACCTACTGGAATACGGCTACTACTTCAGAGTATCATCAATACGATCTAGTGATTAGAAACATGGAGAGAACAAATGTCTTTATTGCTCTCAATATAAGATCTACGAAAAAGGTGACAATAATGAAATTTTTAACAGTTGTAGCTTTAAACATACAATTACAAAATAAGGAAATGCATAGAGAAAAATAAAAATAATTTAAAATTAACTACGGTGTGGGAATAAGAAAATAAAATAAATCGAATTAAGTAAGTGTTAAAACGATTGAAGTGATGTGTTCATCAAGTAAAAATGAAATATTTATCGAAACCTAAAAACTTTCTTTTTTTTGGCACAAATTTCAATGAAGCAAATTAATCCCATTTCTTATGATTTTAACATTTACGCTGTATTTTGCATATTTCTTAAAAGAAAACTTAACTATGCTTATATTTTGTTAATGTTTATGTTAGAAAATAAAACAAACAAAAAAAAATGATTTAAAAAAGCAATTATTTTTTTTTAACATCAAAATTAAATAAAATTAAGCAAAAAAATATTTAAAATCTGTATTTTAGTTTTAGTTGTTTCTTTTTTTGTTTGTTTCCATATCTTATAATTATAATAAAAAAAAAATAGAATCAAAGACAGAAAGATAGAGAGAATGACACTCACCATTGGACGATAGCCAGCACCCGTAGTTGCAGCCATTGGTTGAGGTGTCCAATTAGCACCAGGTTTCGCAGTATTTTTAGGTGAATTCCATTGCACAGGTCTATGGAATGAATATAATGGGAAGAAGTTTTTGTTTTCTGCTTTGATTTATTTTTCTTTTTTTTTTTTATAATGAATAAATGAATGAATGAATGGATGATACAATACAAATACAATAGTTAGATAGTATGAGCATGACAGAGTTTATTAAGGGAATATAAGAATAAATGTACAGTGAATCGTAACTGAACATTTAATTTGGGAATTGTTAGATTTATGGTAGGAGGGTTACTAATTTGGAATAGGAATGCATTAACATCTTAAATTTTTAGTCAAATAATGGAACACATTTAATCCAATATGTTTGAAAACGATCAAAATCTCATGGCTGGTATCAAAAGCTAACATATGTAGCAAAAATCATAGAGCATGAAATGTCAAAAATTGTATCCTTATGTCTCTTAGCATCAAGTATCCAAATTAAAAGTGAAAACAGATATTCGAGGGAACATATATCAGGGCATTGAGTTAGATACACGTTTTTTCCTTTTATTTATTCTACTTGAAAACAATAAGCCTCTTCAAGACTATTTCATCAGGAGTTTTGTTTTATATTATATTTGGAGTTCTTTAGACGATCAAGATGCTGTCTTTTTAGTCGAGTTTATTTTTGAAGACGTCTTATTGATGTTGCTCCTGTTTAATCTGCTTCATCTCGCTGGGAACAAGCAGTAGGAAAGCCATTGTGAAAATTACGGTCATTGAAGCATTGAAAAGCATCGAATTTTAAAGCAATTTCTTAAAATGAAATTCGGTACTAATGTAAATATAAATAATTTTAAGTTTCAGTTTATTTTATTTATTTCATTTGATTCATTGATTCATTTCATTTTGATATCAAATGATTTTAGAGCTTAAAAATGTAAAGTTGTACAACACAGTGTATATTTTTTTCCAGCTGCGTTGGAGGTTTGTTTGCAGCAGTTCTAGAAGTATTCTATTTTCTCGCGGAACCATGTTAATTCTCCTTTTTTAGTATTTTATGTTTCGCACATCACATAGACTTAGCCAGACATCTGGTCTGTACAATCATCAACATTTCCTACATTCTTCGACTAATATTGCATCATCCGCTCTTTGTTTCAAAAGTTTAAAAGTGTACAAGGAAATTTCGAATGTACAAATGAATGAATGAATGTACAAATAGTAATTTTTTTGTTATTGTAAATTATGTCTTTAACAGTATGTACTTGTCAAAATACCCTAAGCAGTGTTCCCCTTGTATATGCAAGAAGTATTAAAAATTTGGTTTTACCGCAGAATATGCAGCATATAGAGATAGAGAGAGACAGAGAGATGATAGATTATGGTATAATTGGCCTAAAAGAATTGGAATGTGTAGATATAATTATATTATGACATATTATGCGTCTAAAATTAAATTACATAAGTATTACAAAAAATACTCTTGAACCTTGATTTAACGCAAGAGAAATCAAATATATTGGATGAACGCTAAGGATAAAAACTATTTGTGTTTTTTCAAAACATATTGGATTAATAACTACTACATACGTCCATTTGTACGCAGTACATAGTACGTTATTTTTATTGAGTAAAATATGAAATGAAAATGAATATTTTACAATATGTATGTATATTGGGAGAGCGAGGAGATGCACAGAGAGAGAGAGAGAGAGTGTGTATAGTTTTCATTTTGCTTGTACGGTTTACTCACTTTGTTGTAGCTGATTTGTTTATATTAAGATTTTCAACAAGAGACATTAGGGAACTATCCAAATCACCAGTTAATAGTTTTCCAGTGCTGGCTGGTTGTTGCTGTTGTTGTTGTTGTTGGTTCTGAAGTAGTTGATCTTGGGAAGCAATACCTGTGTTATTAATATTTGTTTGATTGCCTGCTGGTACGTTACCAGCAGTTATTGTAGTATTAGAGGTTATGCCGGGTTTTAAAACATCACCCAAAGCATCAAAGCCTTTTTTATTTTAGTTGATTTGATTTAATTTTTTTATATTTATAATTAATTTTAATTTTTTTACATACAGTGAGGACAATGGAATGTGATATGCGCAGAGAATATTGTTTATTTTTGTTTGTTTAACAATTTTAATATGAATTGTGTTGTGGATTATTTTTTTAATTTGCATTTTTTTAGTGCATTTTCAGCAATATAAGATTATAATTTACAAATGAAATACACACGCACACACACACACACACAGAAGTAAATTTATAAATTACAAAAATAATTTAATTTATAATTTTAAATGAATTTAGAGGAAGAGAAATATAGGATGAAAATGGGTTGATGTCCGTATGAGAATTTCAATGAATTGACCAAAACCGTTATGATAATTTTATGTAACACAAAAACACATTTATTATTATTAATGAAAAAAATACATATATAGATATATATATATATATATATTTAGGCCACCATTTTGTTTATAGTTTTATTATTTGTAATTATTGTTTTTATGTAAGATTCCACCATTATTTTTACACAATATTTTATTATTTATTGTTGTTGGTTTTTTGTTTTTTAATTTTTGTTTATTAAGATTTGTGCCACCACAGTTTTTTTTAGACAAATAAATGGGATGTTTTGTTTTTGTTTAAATAAAATAAAAACATAAAAAGAGAAGAAGAAAAAATATATTTGCAAATAAATATTGATGAATTTGTTGTTGGACTATATTATTTTGTTTATGTTTTTTTTTTAGTAAAATTAACAATTTTCAATTTTTAATAAAATTAATAATACTAAAAGGGTATATAAACTATGAGTGAAAGAGAATGAATTGAAGTAAAGATAAAGGTAGAGAATAAAAAACAGAATTTTAACACAAAACCATAAAAAATTAAAACACATTATTAACAAGGGACATTTGTATCGATATAGCAGATTTTATAATTAAAATAAAAATTAAAATACAAGATTTATGATTGTTGTTATTGTTTAAAACTTCAGCATATTGTAAAACTATTTTTAAACATTTTTTGGTAAAATATTTTACTAAACGGACGATATCATCGATAATCCTCTAGAAAGCTTTACACATTATAGGAATGTAATCTGATAAAACACACTGCGTGTAAGCGTGATAAATATGAACTGAAAATAAATGAATTTCCATAGGCATAGGCTACGGAATGATATTGGGTCTGGTTAAAAAGTCAAATTGCTTCTCGTGAATTGTTTACGCTCGCAATGCAACAAAGCTCGTTTAAGATCTTTTCACAATATACATACATATTTATATTTATTTTGTTTTTCATGGACTAAGTTATCGTTATATTTCGACTATAATCAAAAAGGCACATGAAATTGAAAATACCTACAGCGGCTGCATGTTTTCACAAAGCAATTTATGTATCTTTAAAATCTATTATTAATTTATGTATTTGATAAACATGAAAATAAGAATTTCGTTTATCCATCAAAACAACTCTTAAACGGAACATCATTAATGAATATTCCAAGAATACTGGTCTAATTTTATTAAACATTTTATTATTATTTTATTATGCATTTTATCAAAGCATTACGTTTTATTTTCGCATAACAATTTCCCTTGTTAATAATGTATTGTATAATTGTGTATAATTGTAATTAAAAAATGATTAAAAATAAATAATAAAATAATTACTATATAATAAGCAAGCAAATTTAATAAATGTTATGTTTATATTACAAGATAAAATGTTTTAACCACCACCGTAATAACTTAAACTTTTTAGTTTTTAAATATTGATTACTTCTTTAGAATTTAATAATTTAAATAATCCTAAAGTAATATAGATATACACATTAAATCAAACTTAACAGCTAATTATGTTCAATTTGATAAAGAAATTTAAATTTAAATTTAATTTTAATTAATTTAAATCAAAATTAGCCAATTCACAAAGTATTGTATAATTCTAAATTGTTAAATATTGTGTTACTCTTTCAAAGGAGCTGCATTAGAATAAGTTCTGCCATTTCGAAAAAAAAACAAAAATAAATTCAAAAAACAAACATCTTTTCGGTGATCTCATCTAAGTAGTCTTTTGGCAAAAGCTTTGAGAGTAAATAATTGCCATGAAAATTTTTTTCCAAATCTGTGGTTCGTAGTCGACGTTAAACTAAACTGACTAAAGATAAAAATCATATATGAAATAAAAGTTATGGATAATACGTACAGTGAACTCGCAGAAATATGCAGAATATGTTAGTGGCGAAACAAAGAGAGTTTTATACGGAGATTCCCAGAATTTATAAACTTAATCATTCATATTGTAAATAATATGCCCTGGTAGTCTAATGGGTAGTGTGCTAGACTATTAGCGTGAGGGTCGTGGATTCGATTCCCACCAGACACTCTGGTCTGTGACACTACACCGATCATATGGTCAAAGTTACTCAGCTCGTATATAATTAGAATATGATTTGTAATTGTATTGTAATTAATAAATAAATAAATAAATTCACGTTTTAGAGATTTCAATTGTTGTGTACCTTTTTAAAATAGTCTACGTAAAAGTGTTCATCTTTCTGGAATGTTCACGTTTCTGGATATGCCGTCGTAAAAATTAATTTTTATTTCAATAAATTATTCAATTTTTTTTTTTTCAATGAAGAAAAATTAATTTATGTGACTAGTAAATGTTGTGTAATGCTTTTATATGTTTTGAAAGAAGACGAATTTTCGGTTCTTTTCTATACATATAAAGAATCGACTTTAAGTTTATTCGAAAACAAAAATCGCCGTTGAAAGAAATGATAAAACAACTTATCATCGTAATAGTATTTTTGCCGTTGTGTTTAATGATTTTTATTTTATATTAAAATAAAGTTCAGCGTTGAGAACAATAACTTTGTTTTTAGCTAAAGATAAGTAATCATCTTCAATTTTAAGAGAACCAGCCTTTTCTTTAGAAGTTCATAGAATGGACCTTGAACGTTTTAAAATTGCACTCAAATCTAAAGTTTTGTTCACAAACAGTCGCACTGAATGGTTAGACCGTCTATTCCTTGTGAAACAATCGTAGAGATTAAACTTAAGTTTAAAGTTACAATTGCAAATTCAATGGCAAAGCGTGTTATGTAAAATACTAAGTTCACCTCAGTATATATTATAGAAAAGGAAATTATTTTATATCACACATTAATTTATTATATTTTAAAGAAAAAAAATTAAAAAAAAAATTAATATTGGCAACATATTATTTATTTTTGATTTTAATTATTATTCCCATGCCATAATAAGTATTTTGAAACTGAAAATGAAGATAAAAACAATTATTTCTTATTAAAAAGTATACTGATATAGTATTTACTGATTAATATTCTTTAATATACTGATTTCCATGATTTCAAAACAAAACAAAAGACGGCATATAAGCTGCGATTTAACACTTTGTGAATTGGCTAAATGATGTTCAAATATAGAGTTTCTTTTTTATTCCTAATACTGTATAAACTTCATAAGTTAATCTTAGATCGGAACTCTGTTACACACTAAACAATTAACGTAGAAAAAAAACAATATTTGGATGTGTTTTTTGGAATTGAATAACTACATCAGATAATCGAGATAATTATTTTTAAAACACAGTTTTAAAATATAGTAATAAATTTCGCTGTCTTGTATACTTAAAAATAAATTCAAAATCCAATCCTTGTTTTCTATAAGTCTTCATAAATATTATCTTAGTCTTAAATTATTCTATCTTAAAATGAAGTCTATAATTAAAATTAAAACAGAAACGTATTTTATGATTCCAATAGCAATACTAGGCACAGGCGCACAATTAATGAATACGACTTAAAATACAATTTTCAACAAAGAGTTTTCAATAAAGCAAAAACAAAAATCAATTTTATATCTATTTTAACTAAAACAGTATTGAATAAAAATAAAAGTAAATATAAAAATAAATTTGTACACAAAAACAGACAAAAATAAAAATTAATCAAAAAACAAAATTACTTTCAACTAAAAATAAAACAAATGGAAGCAGCAAAACAAACTCAAAAGGGCATTAACATATTCTCAAAAGATCCAAGAGGACATTTTTTATGAATTGATTGAAACACTTTTACAAATACAGTAAAAACAATGTACGGTACATAGTACATCTCCATTGCAAGAAATGTATGAGCGAAAGTAGCAGTAGATAAACATAAGCGGAGCGTACAATTAGAGGAGATTTACAAAAAATACTATTCATAGAATGAATGATTTTAACTGTAACTGCAACTACAACAAACAATAACTGCTAAAGAGTTCAATAAATACTGACTGAGGAATACTGAGTACGGTGGAGTGGAGTAAAGTGAAGGAGTACAAGTACAAGTGATGAGTGTTATTTTTTTTTTTTTTGTTTAAATGGAATACAAAAAACGCTTTCGAAAGCAAAGGTTTTGCTTCTTTTTTTTTTAAATCGTTTGGAAAATTTTAATTTGTATTTGTTTAGATCAATTTTAATTCACCTGATGTCAGAGAAGTCGGTTGAGATGACGGCGTCATGAATAAGTTTGTATTGGAGGCAATGGAAGTCGGATTGTTGGCTACGTTGGCTACACTCGCTACACTATTAATTGCTGATGATGATAACGACGATGATGTGGAGGTATTAAACAAGTTTTGTGGTTCCATTGAATCAAAAAATGGATTTGCTAATGCTGCTCCAGTTGCTATTTTTAAGCATTTTTAGGTATTTTTTTTTTATTTCATATATGAAATATACCAATTATATACACACACATATTTATTGATTTATTTTTCATTCATTACGATACGATCAAATTTCGAAGTAAAAAATTTTTAAGTAAAATATAAAAAGAAAAAGGGAAAAAATAATTCAAATTAAAAAAATGTTTCACTAAAAAGGATTCATTAATAAATAAAAACTAAAACTTTATGCTCGATGTAGTGTAACAGACCAAAATCTTTGTTGGGAATAAAACAAGAACGACCCTTATACTAATAGTCTGGCACACTAAGAAATTCAAATTGGAAATGAATTTTATTGGTTGCTAATAATATTTCCTTTAAAATCTAATACATGAGTTGTACATTCAATTGGACATTCATATAATTTGTACTTCGGATAACAATCATACGTACAATAGTACGTTGCTTTATTGCATTAATTAGAATATTTTCTTCGTTAAATTTTTTCTATTTCAAATAAGAAATTTAATCCTAGCGTCCTTTTCTGTAGACCCTTTTTAATTCGGTTCTTGAGGTTGATATTGTGATATTATTTTTGTTGCCCTGACTTTAATTAAATGACTGACTCACTTAAATGTCATTTACAAGAACATAATGGATCGTAGAAATCTTCGAAACTAGCAAACAAAGACTAGCTAGTCCTTAGACTGGTCCTTATCATAAATTCCTTTTTCGTTCCAGATTAGGGACTTGATATACTGCGAAAGTTAGCGAAGAGAAATCTTCCAAAATGGCTCGAAAGGGCTTTAGACCGATAACCCTTTATTCATTCCATTTGAAAACATATTGACCACTGATGTCTGCCGAAAGGAAGGCTTTTGTAACTTTGGGACCGCTGTAGGCATCAGTCGTGAATGCAAAACTTTTTATATTAATAATGGAACGTTTGTGTTATAGGGTAATTATTATCATGAGAATAATTATAATGTCGAGAAGGAAAACATTTGATGTGCAAATTGTAACAATGGAGTTGGCCTATATTGCGTAGTGTGACTTGGGGCTTGGGGCTTATTTAAACTAGTATCAAGGGATACTTGATTTGAGTTACAATGCGCTGGACGTCGTAAAACTAGATAATTTGCTGTTGCTTAATTTTCTGATGTAATAAAATTGTTACAACCTAAAAGTACCTTACACTTGGAGTTTTTAAACAAAATTGTTGTAATTCTTATTCAAAGTACATTAATGTTTTACGTGTTATTTGTGATCACAATTTTAGTGTGAAGATAATATAATTTTCAGCGTGATCACAACTTTCCGTCTTTATTAATAATGGATAGGGGTGACGAATAAAGGAGCAAAAGATAATTCAAATATGATACACGATATTTGTATTTATGCTTGTAGTGGTGTAGAATTTTTCAGAAATCTAAATTTTGCTTAATTAAATAAACTCATATATGTACATACATATGTATAAAAACAATATTTAAAAATTATACAAACTTAACATTTATAAAATCAATGAACAATACAACAAAGAAACCATAAAAAATTAAAAATATAAAAAATTTTAGATAAATTGAAGATTAAAATTGTCGTCGATAGAGATTAGTGTATGTCTTAGTATTAAATGATATGTAACATATGTATATAGGTTATGTATATTATCAATAAATGTATTGTTAGTTAAAACAGCGTTTCACATGCTATTATTGTTAATAATATTATTGTCTAAACCAAACCAAAGAAAACTAAATAAAATATTCAAATGTTACAAAAAAAATTGTTAAAACAGAATGAAAAACTAAATTGTTCGGAATTCTTTATGTATAGATTGATTTGTTTTTTTTTTAAGAATTATTAACATTATGTTAAGTTAGTTTAAAATAGTATATAACAATATTATACAAATTGTCTATCGTAAAATTAATGGTTAATAAAAAAACAAAGGGAAACTTTATCTTTCGAGAGGGAAGTTAAACGAGAACCATAAATTAATTTTTAAAAGAAAAATCAAAACAAATTTTAAAAATATGCTCCATTAAACAGAAACTTACCGGCTGGTTCAGTATTACCAAATACAGATGAAAAATTGCTGTCGGAAACAAAAGCGTTTGCCGCAGCTGAAGGTACAGCAGCTCCATTGAAACCTTAAAGCAAAAAAGAAAATTATTTAGTTTTAAATAAAACATATTTGTAAAAATTTCTAAATATACCATATACAATATTAAAAAGTATTTAAACTAAATGCATCAGTATTGTAATTAAAGAAATAAAATATTGAAATATTAAATAAATTACGTTATAAAATGATAAGATATCGGAAAATTTTGAATAAACAAGTTCTAATTTCATAATAACTAGATTTAATTAGATTTGCTTTTAGTCTTAAGAATAACAAAAATATAATTAATATTTTAAAAATATAAATTTATATCGTGTAAAACTTTTAATTGCCACTTGTAGGCTTACAGAGCAATGCAACTCTGTCTTGATAATTAAAGGTATTTGTTTTAAACTAGCCGTAGTAAACAATACATATCGTTAGTATAATTCACAAAGACGCTAAGTCCACTTTTTTCCAAAATTGAGATTTTAATGCAAAACGGTAACACTATACAAAATACATATTTTACAACAATAAAATATGTCATTATGTAGTTTAAAGTTGTTATAATTTTGTGGTTTGCAAAAACGCTAAGTCCACAAAACTACGAAAAAAATTAAAAGCACGTGCTAACTCCACGAATATTATTTATTAATTGTTATTAATTTTTGATAATTAATTGCGTTTAAAAAGTTTAAAAATTTTAAAAACTGAAAAAGCTACTATGTTTTTTGTGTCTCCTGTAAAATTTGAAAAAAGGGACTTAATACATTTGCGAATTAGACTAACGATATCATTCTTTTAAATTAGTGTACATAAATTAACTGCAATTTTTTTGTTGATTGAAACTTTCGTTACAAAAAGTTTAATATTTAATTGTAACAGTAAACAATTTCAGCGAGTAATAACATATAATATAAACAAAAGATTTCTAAAAATATATACATACACCATTAAATTTATGTATATTAAAAATAGTTATAAATTGTTAGTAAACAGTCCCAAATGATGGGAATTCTTTCCTGAACTGCTTTAGATGAACCTAGAGTAAGCCGTACTTAATCACGCTCGTTTACAGACAATAACAGGACACATTGGTAGTTAATAATTTCGGAAATTAACATATTGATGTATATGGAGAACACATAGATACATAATTGGTCATTACAACCTTTCAGTCAGGATTACGACCTAGCTTATCACACTACTTTATGTTGTGTGTGTTAATTTTATACATGAGTGGCGGGACCTACACTTTAAAGTCTAGTTTTTGCCAGAAACCTGATGAGAGGAAGTCGGCGATGCAAATTTTTTCATATTTTCGTTTTGATATCTGACCAGGGGTTTGAACCGTGGTCTAATAAGCCAACACACTGCCTACTAGTAGTGGTAGTAATCTAAAACAGACCAACGAAACCTTGTATGCACTGAACTAAGTTCGTGCGAAACATATAATATATGTACATGTATTCAATTTATTTGGCACTGACAGCGGGCCATTAAAGCAGATATACTCTCCTAGATGTCAACAGTTATAAATGGTACAGAATCATTGGTGATGATTAAAGAAAAATCGTAAGTTTAGATTTTATTACAAATATTTGCATTACGTATCCCCATATAATCGAAGGAACAATGAATATTATTAAGTACTACGAAAAACTTCCAAAAGGAAAATTTAAATTTTGCGCATGATGTGCACGTTTTAAACCACAGTCTCCAACTCCTAATCATAATTTTACAAATGCTCTAATATAAAGGGCAGCTCAAAAAGTTTATTTCGTCTAAAATTTAATGATTTTAATTGCATTATTTTTAGGTTCTGTTCTGTTTAGGCGACAAATGAAAATGGCCACGAATGAAAATGTTAGATTTATGTACATTTTTATAAATAAATTGATCGAAATACAAGAGTTGTATCATTTTTTTTCTTTTTGCTAAATACTAAAATTAAACCTCAAACATTTTCCGGGGGAGAAATAAAAACTAATTGCAGTTAATTTTTACATACTCAATTAGAAGAATGAACAGACAAATTGTGCAAGAAAAAATTATATTAATATGATTTAACGTAGTGAAGTAAAGACAAATAAAAATGAAATTTTTTAAAAACTTAAATTAAAAATAATGTGAAATAATAAAATAAAAATGTCTACCATTATTATTCATCCAAATATTATTTGAATTTTGAGCACCTGTAGCAACGCCTCCAGCACCACCCGCCAGGGGAGCATCAAACATATCGGCAAATGGATTACCCAATTGAAGTAAATCATCTGAAGCTTTAGTATTACCAGCAGCAGCGGTGGAGCCAGAGCCTGGCTGTGCTGAGGCAGCACCAAACAAATCAACTATCGGTTGACCAGCTGCAGCAGCTGGTGGAGACGATAAGAATGGATTTGTTAATGCAGCGTTAGCAGCAGCACCGCCGCTGGTGGGTGATGAAACTTTATGTTGCTTTATTAACGAAATAAAAAAAAGATTAATTTATCATTCAATATAAAATATATGTAGTTAGCCAGTAAATATTATTTAAAATGAATTTACAACCTTATATTGATTCATAGCAGCTTCTTCCTCGGCCAGAGCTTGGGCTTTAAGTTGTTCATCTATACCGTTGGTCGTGTCAAACTTACTTGAAGCAGCAGCTGTACCAAATGAAGAGCTAGTAGAAGATAGGGCAGAAACAGCGGATTTTACGTTCTTTTGGTTGCTACTATTATTAATTATTATTATTTAAGTAATTTTATTGTTTTTGTTTTTCAAATAAAACAACGTAAAAAATTCACAAAATGTTATGTTGAGCAACCAAAATCACAGTAACAAAGGATAAAAGCAAATTAAGAAAATTTAAAATTGAAGCATTTTTGATAATAATTTACAATTAGAAAGGAATTTATAAGGTTAGTAGGAAAAAGAAAATTAGTAGGAAAAATAAAAAACAAAAACAAAGAAAAAATAACAAAAAATAATATAAAATTAAAAACAAATGTGAAATTTAAATTAAAATTAAAATTAAAATTAAAGCAATAATAATCAAATCAAAAAAGTGTTTTATAATTTTGTATATAGTGAACAAACGTTGAATGAAAACAGGCAAAGGAAAATCTGAATACTTAACGAAAATTTAAATTTGTCAGAGTAAAACCTAAATATTTCAAAATAAAATAAATTCTACTTGGAACAAACTTTTATATTGTTGACTCACGAACATAGAAGTTTAGAACATTAACTTTTAATTTACATATATTCATAAGCATCCATCTTGATAAATGAAAATCGTAAAATTTAATTCGGAAAATAATTTCAAATCAAATTCCATTTTTAAGAAAATTTTTTGAACTAATGAAAATATACAAAATTTTCTAATTTTTATTTACAACTTGGTCAACTGAACTGTGAATCGAAATGCTAAACAAAGTGCTAAGATCATCTGCTATATTGGCCACTAGTGCACTGATGGCCAAAAAGACTGACTTGTAGATTTTCCAACATTCTGGCAGTTAATCTTCCGAAAGTATAGAATACTGCGCCAAGTTCCCTACTTTCAGAAACGATTTTCCTTTGAATATCTCTCCTTAAAACGGTAGGAATAGGATCAAAACCTTAGGGATGAATCCAAGGTTATGACAGATATTGGGTGTGGTTTTACGTCAAGGGAAAGGTTAAAATAATAAGCTTCAGGCTTTCTGTAATCTAAAGAGCTATGAACTGGATTAGGTAATTACGAATATTTAATAGGTATATCCGAATTGTAATGTTAGTCAAAAAGCCTTAAATCACTTTAGAATGTTTTCACGGCATTCATTACGAGCAGAAGACGCCGAAAATGTCTAAATGACATTGAGACACAAACCATCTTTCCGCATCAATGAAAACATATTCATTATGCAGCTCTAATAACATTAGGCGATGCCGTCCAGTTCTGGTATATTGGAAACTCAATGTATAAAAATGACGTGCTAAGCGAAAATATTAACAATCTGGGATAAAATATCGAAACTAATTTTCTATTAAAGCTTTAACTAAATAAGTGAAAATGAATAATATACACTAAAAATACATACCTGGCTGATTGTGTAGGTGTATTTGCAGCTGAAATTTTACGTCCTTCCAATGTAGCCAAATGTTGCTCTAAAGCGTCCAACAGAGAACTAGGAGCTTTAGTTAAATCAGGTATGTCTCCTTTATCTATGCCGACGTTCTAAAAACAATATGAAAAACAGAATGATGTACAAAAAAAAAGAAATTTTATTATAAAAAAAGAGATTCCTTTACCTCAGCCACTTTTAAAAATTCGCCAACACGATCCATACGTACTAAAAATTTTTTATACAAATCCAAAGCATCACGTGCTTGTTTCTTATTCATATCGAAATATTTTTCCAATAAATTAATAATACCGTCATTGTAACAGGCAAACAAACGTATGAGATCACGGAATAACAACATAAATGACATGTTAATGACACCTTCATTTGTTTATTGATGCACAGTTGAATGATTTCGATTTTATTTCAAGGGAAAATAAGTTTAAAAAAAAATAAATTAAATAAATTTTGTGTTCTAATACAATAATAAAATTTTATAATTTCACCATTTGTTAAATCATTTGATTGGCAATCGAATTCCAAAAGAGCATCCAATTGTGCTTGTAAAACGGGCAAAGTTTTCAGCAATTTATCAGCATGCATGGTACGCAGCGAACCTTCTTCTTTGCTATAATTGAAGAAAATACATTTTCTTTAAATAATAAAATTGGAAAAATAAAGAATAACATGGCCTACCCTCTTTTAACTTTACAAAAATCGAAAGCCATTGCTCGGTAAGACAAAGATTTTTCGTTTAAATACTTGGCATAGCGTCTAATAAATGGTGACATATCATAACCTGCATACAATTAAACAAACAAATTTTTAAAAAGGTCAAATCAAATAATATTGTATACATTTGAAATACTAAATAATTTACAATAATAAATATAAAATACAAATTGCGAATACATATTAATTTTGACAAAAGAAATAAAAATTATATAAACGTTTAAGAAAAATTTAATATTGGCAATATTTTTATATCTTTAGTAAGTAGTATCACACAACGTAACTTAGATACTATATATATATTTAAAATCTATACATTATATAATTTTGTTTTTCTTTATATATTTCACTTGTAAAAATTTTACTCACCCATTCTGCCACCAGGTACCGACATACCACCATCTTGTTATAAGCAAAATTTACATGATTTTTTTAAATTGTTTGTTTTGTTTTTTTTTAGTTTTTAGAAGGAGAGATGAGAGTTTGAGCAGAGGTAGTAGTACATAAAATAA
Source organism: Sarcophaga variegata (assembly GCA_932273835.1). NCBI lineage: Eukaryota > Metazoa > Arthropoda > Insecta > Diptera > Sarcophagidae > Sarcophaga > Sarcophaga variegata. The sequence continues at coordinate 41,706,295 of OW026359.1, forward strand.
GTATTAGAGTAAGCGAATAAATTTAAAGGATTTGATATTTTGTTTTTTTTTTAATACAATACAATACAATATAATATAATGTGATGTTAGATAGTCGATGTCCATATATGTAAGTGGTATACAAATTATAAAGTTAAAGATTTAATGTTGATGACATTTGTTTTTATTTTGACGATATTAAGAAAACAAAAATAGATCCAAGTTAATGAAGTTTTAAATTTGGTTTGTAGTGTAGTGTAGAGTATTTGTTTGGTTGATATAAAAAAGGAATAAAAGAAAAAATTAAAAAAGCATCACATTGTTACCACAAAAAAAAAATTTTAAAAATATTAAAATGCTGATAAGGAGAAATATTAGAAATTTTTTACGAAACACCATTAGGTTTTCATTGAAAGATGACTGTTTGTGTGCGTTAGAATACAAAACTAGTGCATGGCAAATTTCCTAGTTACCTTGAACTCCTCCTTTGTCCAAAAAATTACTGAGATTAAATGTGGAATTTGAAGAAGCTAAATACTGCATAAAACGCTGCCAGATAAAATTATAAACAAATAATTTTATTATTTATTATTATACATTTTTTAAAAAACAATAATATAAAGTTCACTTTAAACTCACCTCATTTCCATAAGCCATTAAATGATGTGTGGTTATAAGAGATTTATAAACTACAACCCAATTGGCGTTCTGTGAGCGTTCAATAAGTAAATTGGCCAAATGTGGTATAGAAACGTTGGGCTCATTTGTACAATGTACTAAATCTGTAACGAAATTGAAGAGAAAAATATTAAAAATGTATTATCTGTACTGCTTTAAAATAAAAAACATTATTATTGATGTAACCTATTGTATAGAATCTGGACTTTCAAATTCGATTTTTTTCAAATTCATATTAAACACTAATTTTAAATGTAAACTTATTAAGTTCATTAAATAATGTAGTTGAGGCACTACAATTAAAACATTTAAAATTTTTTTTTTTTGTGTAACTTGGGATATTATTTTCGCGTAATCGTGTATTTTTCTTGTCAATTTTCCTATGAATTTTACCTTCCCCGGCTTTATTCTTTTAATCTCTATCATTGAAAAAGATGTTAAATATGACGGCCGGTAGAACGGTACCCACACTGTTTTAACACCTCAAAAAATTCCTTTGCGACAAAATTCTGAGATAATTGACTATTGACCAACTACGAAGTAGAATTTAATAATTTGTATACACGTTTTAGTAAATTTTACCTGATATCAGTCAAAAAAATAAAATTAAATATATGACTACAGAAATAAAAGAAAAGAAAAGAATATAAGAATACATGTAGAACATTTAAAAAATGGAAATATTAAATTATAGTTACAAAGGGATCCCCATTTATAAATAGCCTATACCCAACTGTATAAGCACATAACAATAATTGTAATTAAATGGGAGAACATTTGCACAATTCACATTGTTTTATATATTATATCCGATTCCTTTTTGAACACTTCGTATCTTGGCGATTTTAGACAAAAAATTACCTTTACAAACTGTTTTGAGATCTAATTGGATTCTTCTTCTTCTTTTTTGTTTTATAAATTCTTCAATTTTAAAATACATACATACGTAATTAAAGATCATAAAGCAAATAATATATATATATATGCATAGCTATATTAATATTTAACTTATCGGTTGCAAACATATGCCCACATGCAATACAATTGCAATTTAATTTATCAATAAACAAATTAAATTTTAACATGAAAACAATATGCAATGAAAATACATGAAATAAAGATTAAAAATTTTTAAAACAACGACAATTTAAATAAAATTATATTCTTATCACGTTCTGACATATTTGCGTAGGGAATTTAAAGCATAATGTAAAGCAAATAAAAACAAATATTTAACATTTTCCTCTTTAAAGTATCAGTAACTGCATCTATTGTTTCTGAGAAATACTACATATATTGATGAATTACAATATGCGTCATTCTTCATTTAAGCCTTTTACGTTCGTATCAATTAAATGGTTGAAAAAAAATTGTTTATATTTTTATCACAAAAAAAGTTTGCATTTGAAAATATTTAAAACATTTAAATTTCGTTTCAATTATAAACTTGTAAGCCAAATCAAGAAAAAAAATTCCATTTTCCATACAAAATGCGCTTTGCATTTAATTTTCATGGTTTTAAGAAACAGAAGTGATAAAAATAAAAATAATGAGAGAAACATATGCATGAAATAAAAATCATTATAATTTTCCACTAATAATTCATTAAATTATTTAATAAACAATTTATTTAATAGAAAAAACAACATTTATATGTACGAGTATGTATTTAAAAATACACAAAATGTAATGAATTATATAAAAGGGGCGTTTTTAAGCTTTCAATTGGCAATTTCAATATCAAATGAAATGAGACTCTTAGATATAATTTGAAATTATTTTTCATCAATTCAAAAACATTCATTTAAAACGCCTTTTAAAAGAATTATTATGTGTATTAAATTGTAATACTAAATATCCTTTATAGTTCATTTGCAGTTACATAAAAAGTTATTTAAAAGTTATAAAAATTATAAACAGGCACAGTTAAACATATACATACGAGTTCTACCATTTACAAGGCTTTGAAAACATTATGTTTCAGCTAAGCAAAATTCATCGTAATGGAGTTTAAAACCCACAATATTTTGCGGCTTTGTAATGTTTGTAATGAACATGAATTAAAATTTCCATACATTTTTATAAATTTGATATTTTCCGATAGTATTGTTCAGCAATACATAGTTAGAGTTTTATTTGAATAGCAATTGAGACCAGAGAATTGCCCTGCAAACACAAGCGCTAGCATTCGTTATGCTTTTGGCCACGGTAACGTACACTTTTTCATGTCATATAGAACACAAATGACATTTTAACAGCACTGTTTATGATATATACATACCCCTGTCTGTTTACTGTTTTGTGTGAAAATTTTGAATAACATTTTTAAGTTTCTTTAGTAGGTTTCAAATATCGAAGGCTCCGTTCTATAACATTCTAAGTCGCAAAAGTGTGTTTTGAGTTATGAGCTCTGAAAGTTTTCACGTGATATACGACTAAGTAGATTTTTCTAAGTAGATTTTTCCCTATAACTTCGAAACGGATTGGCGCATATTAACCAAATTTTGACAGTATTTAAGTTAGAAAACGTAGAATTTAAAAATGCAATAATATTAAAAGCGTTCTAAGTACACTTAGAACGATATAGAATGGAGGCGTCGATATTAACTTCACAATAATCCAATTTTAATAGTATAGTTAACAAATTATTTTTAAAAAATTTAAGTTACCACTATTTAGAAGCATAAAGCTCTCTGCAGCTGAGAAAATTAAATTAATTCTATTTAATGAGAGTCATCAAAAACAATACATGGAAAGAAATTAAAATTTATATGGTATTTCTTAAAGAAACGAATCTAATATAATCGACTATAAGAATCGTAACTAGAGCTCATACATATTCATTTTTTCTACAGCACCAATTCACTACAAATACATACAATCCATACTTGAAATATTCTGATCGAACGCAGCTTCCAATTGGGATAAGGTGTATTAAAGATAGCAATCGCTTCTAACTAACAGAAATTATAATTTTTTAATAAGCGAAACAAAAAATATGTATAATTCTTCATCAATTGCCTAAATCAAAATAATTTTTTTTTTGTAATTTTTTGTAATTGTTTAAAACAAAAAACAAAAATTCCTTCAAAATTGGACCAGATTTTCTCATATAATATTTGAGTCTTCTCTTATGAATCTATTCAAATAATATTCATACAGCAACATAAAATTAAAAAGTTATTTATTTAGACAGTACTTTTCTATAATAATATTTATTATTACTTTTCGAATTGTAGCTAAATGAAGACACCTTTACAAGAGATATGAATAATATTCCAACTTTAACAATAAGCACAACAAAATGTAAACATCGTGAATCGAAGAGCGTAACATTAGCCATATGGATACAATTGATGAATTTTTCAATAATAAACAGAATTAAACTTACACTCACCACAAATTTTGTATACCATAAACAATCAATTTAATTCACCTACATGCATAAATATTTGTTCACCAACTTTATCACTTGGGCTCACAAACAAAATTTCAACAGGAACAAAAAATCTCTTACTCCATAAACTGGACGACGACACTGAAAACGAAGCCGGTCGTCAGCCAACATAATGTGAAATGAGTCATCGTTTATACATTTTTCAAAGTTCTGGTAATTCTGGCGGTGCAATTGTATGAGCTGATGTAAATTTCTACTTATGTATCGTTTGAATAAAAAATTACCGTGAAAAAAAGGTAATGTCATAAGAGAACTGAGAGCAAGAAAATGAAATTGTTCTAAAAATTGATAAAAAAAAATGTTTGTAATTTTTATAAAAATAAGGACATAAATACTTTATTTTAAATAACCTGAAATGGTTATAAACATAAATACATATTTATATGTTTTAGTTTATAAAAATGAAAAGTTAATGTAAACAGTTTTGCCATCCATCCATATGTACATATGTATGTATGTACGATGAAGAAGAAAAATAGGTTAAACTAAATTGGCATTTTCAATTTTGAAAAATACAACAATACTCTTTCGTTCCCATATAAAAATTTTCAATTTTTCATTTCTTTGTATACCAACAGTTACAAATTTATGTAAATGTTTGCGTGATTGTGTATAAGAGTACACAAGTGACGTAATATTTGAGTATAAAAAGGGGGTGTATAGGAGGGTGGGAAACATTACTGTAAATCTTCACTATCATATTAACTTACACTATTTTCACTAGCTCCACTTGAGCTTTGTTTTACAACAATTGTATAATAGAAAAGCAAAAGTGAATACATGTGCTCACGTTGAATTTGTTGTCTTGAAACTAAAGGAAAACGAGTACAAGCGCACTAACAACACTGTAGTAAAATATCGAAACTAATATTATCAAAAATACAACACAAAAACAAACTATAAAATATGGCAGTAGGCAGTGATGTTGGCTTAAAACAACTGTTATTTCTATCCTTTTGGAGATTGGAACTCGATCTACGAAGGATAGAAGAATGAAGCTGTGGTAGTATTTGTAGCGTCAAAAGTTTTTGTAAAAGTTTTATTTTTGTAAGTGGTATTCAACTGCATATTTTGATCCATTAGAGAGAGCATCTTTACAATGTGAGTTGTTTCACCCACTCTTATGGCTTTCCTGTATTCTTACAATGGAAACACTTTCAAATCTGGCGAGTAGGTTTTTCTAGTTTAGTTCCACAATTCTTCTTCTTAATTTGCGGATCCGTTATTCGGATATAAAGCGATCATACAATAGTAAATGTTTTTAATTTCATTTTATTTTATAGTAACTGTGACACCTCTCGATATTTAGCAGCATGTAGTATGTTTGTTTCATCCCTGTATCCTGTCCAATCCTGAATGTTTCTAAGCCCGTATATCTCTCTTCTGCCTCTGCTTCGGCGTCCTTCAAAAGTACTTTTTATTATGGATTGTATAAATTTGAAGTTGCCGTAGTCTAGTAGGTAGTGTGTTGGCTTATTAGACGTAAGACCACGGTTCAAACCCCAGGTCAGACATCAAAACGAAATATGAAAAATTATTTCTTCGGCAGATTTCTGGCAAAAACTCTGAGAGCAAAAATTGCCATGAAAAGTTTCTCAAAAATCTGTCGTTGGGAGTCGACTTTAAACTGTAGGTCCCGTCACTCATGTTCAAATTAACACACACAACATGAGTGGTGTGAGAAGCTAGGCCGTAATCCTGACTGAAGAGTTGAAATGGCCAATTATGTGTGTATGTATAAATTTGTATTTTTCATTCCTCATCAGATGTCCCAAATATGCAATTTTCCTTCTTTCATTCATTCATTCATTCGTCTCAGAACTTCCTGGTTTGTAATGTGGGAAGTATAGGGTATCTTCAAAATTCGTCGATATATCCACATTTCAAATGCCTAAATTGCTTTCTCGTCTGCACATTTGATGGTCCAGGTCTCTACTGCATATAATAATATAGACCATATATAGCACTTGACAAATCTTATTTTCGTTGTGAGAAATAGTTCGTGGTTTTTAAGTGTGTTTTTGTATTTAAAAAATGCGTTTCTGGCAATCTCCACACGACGCTTAATTTCGTTAGATGTGTTCCATTGGTCGTTTATTAAAACGCCAAGGTATTTAAAGTTTTTCACTCGTTCGACTATTTCATTTTTAATTTTAGTTCCACAATAAATTTTACTATTTCCAACTTGATGTACTGAATGAGTAGCTATGATTCCCTTAGGTCTTGGGTATATACATACATAAATAATGCAAATATTGAAAATAAGCTGTTGAAATTTGTTTCAAGACGCATTCACTATCCACTATCTTACCCAATATAAGAGAAGAATGTAATTCTAATCGAAATTTGATTATTTAAAACATCAAAACGCCTCTGATATTTTAATGAGTCGATATTGCAAAATGTAAATGAAATTGACGAAAAATCATTTGATAAAATGATAATAATAATAACTAGCTAATAGATAAATAATAACATAAAATAATAATAACTAATAATAAATAAAATAACTAATAAAAAAAAATTTATAGTTTGTCATCTTTTCTAAATAAATCTGTTCTAAAGTTAAACAGCATTAAATATTACCACAATGCTTTGGACAATTTCTGTTCAAAAGAAATCTTAGCAAATATTTAATAAATCTATTAAACCTCCCACAATTTTGAAAATTTTATCGTCTCTGTGCCATTGTCGGCACTATTCAATAAACATTTAATGATTAAATTTTAAAAAATTTATAATTAGAGTATAAAAAATTACAGAATATATTGTATTAAAGAATAATATTATAATTTTTGCGTTTATGGCATGTTTAATGACTACAATTTATTGGTATGTATAAAGTTGTAAAAGCTTTTTCCGATATTAATTTCATTTTTAATAACAAAAGTATTTACACAAAAAAAATAGTTTTTAAAATTAGGATGGTAGTTTTATTCTTGCGTTTTCGGCTAATTAGTTTCTTTAAAATTTCTTAATATGAACCACTATGAAAATTAATTACACCAATCATTAGTAGTTACATACATACATATGTAAAATGAATGTGACTTGAATATTGCATTTTAAACGTTCCCAGTTGGAACTATTGCTGCGTTATTTCACACAGTGGATTTACATTAACACTATCATGGGAGAGCCCAAATATAAATAAAAACTGTCTAAATACAAAGTGTAGTCCTTTAAAGTAATTCTTTCATCTCGCTGTAAATGAAAGAATTAAAAAAAATTTTATTCACTTTTTTAACTATTCGGCAACTCCAATTTAGTTATCGCACAGGCAAGTTGGATTTCAAGAGCACAAATATTTTGTTGAAAAATAATTATTTTATATGATAGAGTTTATGGGCTCACTGTCTTAAGTTCATTGATCCGCTTATTGATGTGAATTCAGGCATTAATTTAACTTAAAAAGTTAGTTTGTAAACGGAAAAAAAGCTAAAGACGAGCATGACGTTAAGCGGTGTTTCACTTGGAAATAGTTTCAACATAAAAATTATATGACAGTGAACTGGTTTGTTGAAGTCGCCGTAGTCTTGTAGCTAGTGTGTTGACTTATTAGTCGGGAGCCCGTGGTTCAATCCCTGGCTCTGATATCCCGAACAAAACGAAATATAAAAAAATATTTCCTTTGACGATTTTGATCGAGAAGTTATGTCATAATCCTGACTAAAGGGTTATAATGACCAATTAAGTAAGTAAAAATTGGTTCGTACAATACAACAATATCTAGCTCTTTGTTGTGTAAAATGTTGATTATATACTTCTTGTTGAGTTTGGACTCTGATCCTATGAAAGTGAGAGTGTTTCGCTTATTTTTTTTTTTTTATCGAAAATTCTTTGATTTCAATTTTCAGAAACTTTAAGGTACAAATTCAACCAAGAGTGATGTTTTTCAGTTTTAACGCTACGATCAATTTTCCTGAAAGAGATATTGAGGTTATAAGAAAAAACTGCAAATAATGTTAGGTTATGGCGGTTGATGAAGTTTAAAAAAGATTTCATACATTGTAAATATTATAAAAATAAATTCAGAGAGTTCATGAATGACTGAGTATGTAAATACGTAAGCTTATGTATATTTTAATTACTCTTGCTGAGTAAACTATATACGATGAATTAATTTTCTATACTATTCTCTACTAAACATTGTTATGAGTTGAATTGAATTCAATTGTTTACATATTCCGTCTGCATATATGTACATATGTATTTATGTAGATAATCATTAAATGTATATACATACGTACATACTTATTAAATATAAGCCATACAAAAATATATGTTTATATACAGATGTAGTATGTCTTCAGCGACAACAATAACGAAACCATCAGCTGAATATGAAGAAAGTGAAATTTGTTGCATTATTGCTTAAACAAAGAATTCAACGATAATTAAATTATTACGTTGTCAACAACGCCAGTAACAACAACTTTGTTGATGATTGCTGTGGCGACAACAACAACAATAACTATTTATTAAGTTCATTTACACTTCAGAAAAAAAAACAACAACGTTGCTTTAAGATTTCTCGTTTTCCGATTAGGGGTAGCAAAGGAAATAAAAAACGAAATGATAAATTTCTTGCATTTATACAAAAGAAAATGTTTATATACGACATAACGCTCATTGAATCTTTGACATAAGATAATAAATAGACTTGATATGACTAATGGTTACATTGTTGCTATCTGACATTATAATTATATTGTAATGGACCACTCAAAATATCCTTTTACAAAGCTCACATTCTGAAAAATTCTTAGGTATTATTAAAAATCATGGAAGGTTCTCCTGAAATCGGTAAATGACAAAAGTTTCTATTTAAGATGAATAACACATCAACACATCTGGTGTAAAATATTAACAAAAACAAAATAGTTCACCTATCTTACTAATAATTATGAGTAAAAACAACGTCTTTAAATTTTACATATTTTTAAAACATGTATTATTAAATGTTTTTATCCTGCAAATGCTTTGACTTGCAGATAAGTTTTAGATTAGGTTAGACGACGTGTACTTGTCAAATAAGACAAGTACAGTACCCGGAGATCAAATTGACTCATTGTACGAAACTTTCTTAGGATGGAAGGATAATAGAGGGGATAGGAAAAAGGATAGGAAGTAGGATAGCGAGAATGGGAAGCAGAGGAATTACACATACCAAACAAAACAAAAAAAGCCCTAGCACTTCCCAACCAGCTCAAGCTACTAATGAATCTGTGGAGAGCCTTGATGTCGGTTCTCGACACAGAATTCAAAACCTCAAAGAAGTCCCTGCAAAGGGTCTTCAACCTACTAAGGGCTGGGAAGTTACAGCATACATCGTAACATACCCTGCAATAGTCCGGCTTTGATGCCGTCAGCGCCCTAATCGCGCACTGTCCTGTGATAAATCCGATAACTGACCTTAAACTGACCTTATCCCAGCCCAGCAGCCAACCTGTTCTTACACTATCCATAGCAGGCCATGGACATCTAGAAACATAACAGCTCGATCCATTCCCCCAACGCCTCTGCTTTTCCCTCCTGAAACATCCATTGATGAAGCCGTAGAGGTGAAGGATCAACTATTAAATCGCCCTCAGAAAGCGAACCTAACCTAGCGAGAGCATCCGCCGTCTCATTGACGAGTATTTCGCTATGACCCGGGACCCAGCAAAGACGAATTCGGTCTGATCCAAAAGCCCTTAACGACTCCTTACACTCGCGAACGAACCGTGATTTGCACCAGACCGACGCAATGGCCCTTAGGGCAGCCTGACTATCAACGAAGATCATGTAAGATTGCGAATTTGTACGGGCCCACCAGCAATGGCCTCAATGATGTAGATAAGTTAGGTAATGTTAATTAGTCAAAAATACACACTTATCAAAAAATTTACATACCGAATGTGAATAAAATTGCAATTATAATTAAAAAAGCAAAATAAACACAAATATGTATGGTAAACAAATACAAATACTAATCTGTATATGTATATCACGACAACCTCTCAATATCAACGGGTATGTATCAATTAGTGGGTATGTTATGAAAATTTAATCATCCTTTGAAAATCTGTTACATAAAGTATGTTTTTCACTTCCACTCTTAATTTAAACATAAGATTTTGAAATTTGGAAAATTGTGTAATTTTAAACAAGAATTTAATTGTTATACGTCCCCTTCAAATTACGACTATTTGTGCAACAAAGTTGAATAAAGAAGACTCTCGTTTGTTTCACACGTTTCGATTTTTCAACCAACTTCACTTATAAACTGTTCTTGTAGCATAGTGTTGGTCGCCGGTTAAATGGAAATCGAAACTTTTTGATCTTCAACCAACAAACGACAAAACGTTTACCAAACAGCACTCCAATGATAGAATTGGTTGTTCAACTTAATCTAGTTGTACTACAATTCGCTATGTACAGGGGCCGCTTTATAAGACATTGGAGAAAGCATCAAAAAATTGCACACACTTGTCGCGTACAAGGTGTATAGTAGTTTGATTATAATTTTAATTCCCTTCGTTTTATATTCTTTGGACGAAAGAACAAAATTTTACTGTTGTATGTACACAGAGTGGAACACTTCTTTTAAATAAAAGTGGCGAAAATCTATTCGAAAATACATTCAAAATAAAACCAAAAAAAACCATTTATTATTGTCCCATTTTTGAAGACGGTTATAAATAACGTTTGTATCTGGTAATAGTGAGGTCACCGTAAATGTCCTAAAAACATTTCATTCAAAATAACGTCAGAAAATGAAAGCATGCCTCCCATAAATTGTGGTTGCTTTACATAAAAATGTTTTTTATAAAATTGTTTAAAAATATTATTTTTGCATTACTTACAATCTAAATGTTTCTTCTTGGGTCCAATGCACTCTTCCGTTGTGGCCTTGCACACTGACTTGGCCAAACCTTGACCGGCAAGACTGTGCCTGGCAGCCAACAGCCTATCATTGATTGTTTGCCCAGCCATGGACATGATGAATTCTTTTTAATATTTATTTACTTTTTAATAAATTTTCACACAAAAATAACACAAAATAGCACAAAAATTAACAATTCCTTTTTTTCTCACAGGCTTTTTTTTATTATTTATTGCAGTTTTTATTTATATGCCTTTAGTTGTAGTTGTTGTTGTTTTTTGTCGTAACAAAGTACCAGCTTTGATTACAAACTGTAATGAGCAGAGATGAATATTAATGAAACAATCAAATGTAAATTTATTAAACAAAAACAAAAAAACAATGAAAAATTATAAAATGTTTAAACAGACGTTTTTATCAAAAACAAAATTAGCAGAGCAAAGCAGAGCAAAGATATTTGGTTGTGACCCATAAAATCAAGGTTTTAAGTGGAGAATCATAACGCACGCAAGCACTAACACGTACAACTCTCACGCCCCCTAAATAAAGTCAGCCGTTATATGACAGATATTGATTAAGACCATTTAAAAATTTATTTAAAAAATCACTATTTATTTCCTTTTTCAATTATTATTTTATTGAATTATTGATTTTTATTCTTTAAAAAATTTAAAATAGACAACGTCAATGTATAGCAGAGCATAAACTTCTCTGCTGCGTTTGCATTTTTGGTTTTGACAACAGAAATGTCAAATTGCTGTATTTTTTTTCTCCCCGATTTTTGTCTCATTCATTATTACACTTGCTTTGCTTATGCTTTTTCTTAAGAACTATTTTTTTTCTTTTTGGATATTGGAATTTTTTTTGTATCCACTTTTTATTGATGTGCTCTCAATACGTGGCTGGTTAAAAAACAAATTATGTGAAATACTTCCAAGTTATTTATTTACCGTTAATAACAACAATTATTAAATTATCGTATTGATTGTTACTTCACTTTGTCTCTGTTATCACTTTTATACCTTCTGTTTTATACAAATTGTAAATTCTTTTCTTAGAGGAATTTTCTTCTCGTACAATTTTTTCTTTTTTTTTTGTTATACAAACTTCACAATTCTTTGAATATATTTTACAAAACTGTTTCAGTTGATAAATATTTTTTAAATCATTTTTCTTGCAATAAAGATTTTTTAAAATAATTATTAATTACTCTGTTCCTGCCACAATTCAGATTTTCTGGTTTTGTCAGGAGTTCTTTCTCATTCGATTTTTCCCAATTTTATTTGCGTAAAGTAATGAATGAAGAAGCAGAATACCGTTAGAGATGTACAATTTTGACGTATATAATGATTACTTCTTTACAATATTAATTTGACAGCACTGAAATTTATCTGTGCAGTTTTACACTCAATTAAAGAAATAGTAATGCCAGATGTATTCAGCGGAATTCAACGATAGCGGATATAAATATATTCGGGTACTTATTTGTAAAGATATGAAGTTCCATGTTTAATCTGTAATCTATATTTATCTATAGAATTGTTTATTTTAATTAGCCTATTATTTTTGAATAAATTAATATTCGTGTATATACATTATAGTGCGTAATTAATTAAATAACTAATTTAATCTAAAATTCATCTTTGATAACATGTTTTCCTTACCGAAGTATAGACAAATATTTTAAAAATTTAATAAACATTTTAAAACGGATATGAAGATTTTGAGAAACTGCCAGAATTATATTTTGGAAAACAACAATACCTATATGGATATATAATTGAACAATATATTATATCAAAATTAGTTCTTCTTGGATCTGGCAAGTCTAGATGAGAACCACTCATTTAGAGAAAAACTCAATGCATAACAATAACATTTTTCCCCAAATAAAAACAAATGTCAAAAACAGCTGTAACAGTAAGTAAATAAAAGTAGCGAAAATGTCATGTTTTATGCGTAAGTCCATTAGTGAAAAGGTAATTTATTCTTGTTTTGTTAAATAATCACTTTACTAAATGAAGCATCAATTTTTTAATGAATGACAATACTATTTACGTTTTGTGGTTCAGATTGCGAAAGTGGTAAAAAGTTCCAATATATACTACGAGTTAGAAGCACCGTTGAAAGCGGAATATGGAAAGCCGGTATTGCAATGGAGTTTTAAAAGAAATGGTCCACATCAAAAAGAAGTTCTGAAGGAGATTTATAACTTGAATTATGATAAAGAATTAGTAGAACAACTGAATTTTATACCACAAAATGGTAAATTTCCAGCCAAGTTGGAGTTTTCTCTCAATCAACAGTTTTTTATTGAGTCCGTATTAAGGAATAATTCCATTGAAGACTGGCCAAAACGAAAGGAACATATGGTATTTGAATATAGTTCTCCGAACATAGCTAAGCCTTTTCATGTTGGCCATATACGTTCTACTATTATAGGCAATGTATTGGCGAATATTCATCAAAAACTGGGATATCCCGTAACCAAAATGAACTATTTGGGAGATTGGGGTACACAATTTGGACTTTTACAAGTTGGTGTGGAGATATTACAAGTTAATGAGCATCATATACAAGAAAATCCAATAGAGACTTTGTATAAAGCATATGTGACTGCTAATAAAGAAGCAGAAAAAGATTCATCCATAGCAGAAAAGGCGAGATGTTATTTTAAAGATTTAGAAAGCGGTAACCAATCAGTGGAACTAACTAAACAATGGCAAAAATATAGAGAATATACCATTAAGAATTTAGAAGTCGTGTATAAACGTCTAGGTGTATCGTTTGATGTCTATGATTGGGAATCACAATACAGCCAAAAGCATATTGCTGATGTTATTCAACAATTGGAATTGAAAAACTTACTGCAACCAGAGAAAGATGGTCGCAAAGTAGTGATAGTTGATGAACGTCGAGTTCCTGTCATAAAAAGTGATGGTTCCACGTTGTATTTAGCACGTGATATTGCTGCACTTTTAGATAGATGGCAACGATTTCAATTTGATAATATTTATTATATTGTGGACAATGGTCAAACGGATCATTTTAAAGCTTGCTTTCAAACAACCTCCAAACTTGAAGACAGTATTAAAGAATCAAAACTTAAGCATGTAAAATTTGGACGAATCCATGGTATGAGCACTCGAAAGGGTCAGGTGGTATTTCTAAAGGATTTACTAGATGAAGCTAGAGATGTCATGCACCAAAAACAACTGAAAAGTCAAAGTAAGAACAAACTTTACTACAATAGTTATGAGTACAAGGTTAATTTATATCATAACAGCAATTCTCATAATTTAAATCAGTTAAGTTTTTATTTCATAATTAATACTATTATTGTACAAGAATTTGCCTTTCTTGTAAGCGAGTACTTTTATACTAATTGTGTCCTTTACAATGGTTGTCAACTATATTCTATTTCTATGTTTCGGACTATTACTGTAGATTAATTGCTTGTACATTTATTTTTATTTTTCATAATTTTACTTGTTTTCATCCGTTTTATATTATTTCGAATGTATCACTTTGGCTACAGTCTCATTACACCTAGAATTATGGCTGCCGCAAAGAGTAGTTTTACACTTTCATTCGATTGGTTGCGTAACGCATTTTCCATTTGGAAATATAGTTTTCAAAAGTGAAAATAGTTTTAGTCAGTTAGTCAGACAATATTCTCAGAAATTTTTGTTTTAACATTACCATCAGATTCTAGTTTGAATTTTAAAAACCAATCATAGCAGCGGACACTTTAGAGCTGATTGCGAAAAATCCAAAAATTGTTTTTATTTATTCCCTTTTCCTTAAAAAAATGTCTAAAATATCCGTTTGATATCTTTGGCTTTATTGTCAGAAATACCTCGGCCGTTAAGAAACATACAGTTCACAACAGTCGATGATTTCATATCAATCATACCTAACATGTAATATCAATGCCTTCCCACTCATTTGCCCAGCCTGAAGGAATATCGATCACAATAAATTCTCGTCATTTTATTCGATACCTTAAAAACAGATTGAATTTGTTGTGATTTAAATCCAATTCGTATTTCTTTTTGAATCAAAGATTATTTAATTTATACTAAGCGAAGGGACTACTGTACACGAATTGCTTTAACGTTATTAGGATCATAGAAAAAATAACAGTTAATTATTAGGTATTTATTCTTTGCTGTCCTTAATTTTTTTTACACACACTCAACCCATACTCAGTCAACCAATCAGAAAACTATCAATGAAGTTAATTTTATTGCGATCTGCAACGCAAACGATTATTAACACTATTTCTACCAAACGTGTCAAAGTTTAATAATTTTTTCTCAGTTAATGTTTTGACTTTTCGTATAATAATTGTAAAATGTATTTAGCGTTATCATTTTCCTCCAGCTCACCCTGGATCAGTATAAGCGTATTTCTACCATGAGATGTCTTCTGACAACTTTACGATTTTTCTTACAGCAAGAAATAAAAAATATAAAGAAACTACGCATGACATACATTTGAACTGAACTATAATTTGTTTTTGTTTTTTCCTTTTCGTATTATTATACCAAATGCCGTGCCATGGAAATTCTGTTCAGCAAGTTTTCAAAAATGCCAGAATTTTTCGGTACACTTAATTCCCCGTTATAATTTTTATATTCGATTGTTGTTTGGGAACAATAGGAATAGGAATAGGATATGTTTTAATAATTATTTCCATAATTATTTGCATCCAAACGCAAAGGTGTCAAAAGACACCTTTTGGTCGAAATAGGTATATACAAAATCGTGGTAGAAATAGTGTTAAAGCCTTTCTTTGAAATAGTAATTAATTTTTTTTATTACACCTTATATACATATGTAAGTATATATTTAAATGATGCAGCGATTAATACTGTAGATATTTATACTTATTTAATTGGTTACAACACACCACTCACGTTGTATGTGCTAATTTTATCCACGAGTGGTGGGACTTTCAGTTTAATATTGACTCCGAATGGCAGATTTGAGAAATGTTTCATGGCAATTTCATTGACTAAGAATATTTTGTCAGAATATATATTTTTTTCATATTTCGATTTATTCGAGATGTCCACGGTCTCTTGTCTAATAAGCCAACACACTTACTACTAGACTACAGCAGCTTTACAATATTTATACCATTTGTAAAATCATTATTATACCATTTTCTATTATATTATTATAATTGAATCTTTTAGCCACCAAAGTTGATGTAACATCTTCAGAAGTCGCTGACATATTAGGAGTTTCTGCTGTAATTATTAATGACTTGAAGCAAAGACGCCAAAAAGATTATGAATTTCATTGGGATAAGGCTTTGCAAGTAAATGGAGATACCGGCGTTAAACTACAGTATACTCATTGTCGACTTAACAATTTAATTGAGAATAACAGTCTTAATATCGAGAACATACAATTGTCCCTAAAATATTTACCAGAACCGGAGGCATTTGAGTTATTAAATGAAATTACCAGATATCCACAAATTTTATGGCAGTCAAAAGAACAATTGGAAGCGTGTATTTTAGTTAACTACTTGTTTACATTAAGGTAAATAACACTTCTAAACACCACTGAACTAGTCTAGAATATTTAAATTGTATGAATATTTTTTACAGCAACATCACAAGTCGTGCCTTAAAACGTTTGCCTGTTAAAACGGAAACAAATTTGGAAAAACAACAGCATCGATTTTTATTATTTAAAACAGCTAAAAATGTACTAAAACAAGGAATGGAAGTATTAGGCTTAAAACCATTAGATAAAATGTAAAATTTTATTTTATTTATTAATAAAACAATTTTATTGGAAAAATAATAAGCAACGTACAATATACAATATTAACGTTTCTTCCATGTATATTTGCGACGTGCGCCTTCTTGACCAAACTTCTTACGTTCACGGCGACGATAATCACGTGTTAGTAGACCAGCTAAAAACATATAAAATAAAATGCAATTCAATAAAAGGCAATCAATTTTTGATCACAATTAAAAAAAATTTGTATGTATTTGTATTTTACCTAAGCGCATCGATTCAATCATTTCTTGATCGACAAAACTGCGCAAACACATAGCAATACCCCAGCGTATAGCACCAGCTTGACCCGAAGTACCACCACCCTCTACATTAGCCTCAACATCACATTTTCCCAGCATTTCGGCAAAAATTAAAGGAAACAGTACCTAAAAAAAAATTAAAAAAAAAGAACAAAATGAGTATTTCTAAAATGGAAAGTTTAAATAATTTGATATGCATGTGCATATATGTATGTATATATTTGAAATTTATAAATAAGCATGATCTTATATTTTATTTATATGTATTTGATTTATTGCAAAAATATCAATCATGTCAATAAAAAGAAATGCTGATGCCATATATATAAATTGTTAATTGTTCTTTTATCTTTTTGCCTTCCATTGTAAAGTTCAAAACACTTTTTTTGTAATCGCTGTCGTAAAAAACGTAGTCCAAAACGACGTCATTTTCATGCGTAGGATTTTTGTTTTATTTGTCAAATTTACACACACAAATTTGACACACTAAGTGTAAACCTGATTATAAACAGAATATTTAATTTTTACTTTCCATACACAGACTACTTTAAACGCATTATAAGATATGATGCTTTGTAAACAAATTGACAGATTTTGAAAATATTTTGCTTATAAATAAAAACAAAAACCCAAACATGTTAATAACAATCAATCATTTATACAATCATAAACATAATAATTATTATACAATTCATCTGCGAAGTAAGAGCGTCTAGTTATCAAATATTTTATTTTTTTTTTTTGATGCTACATCATCAGGTTAATGATTTACAGGTTTTTTGTTTTCTTTTTTATTATTATATTCAGACATTTCATAAAAGTGACTAATAATCAGTATAACGGCAAAACATATTTCTTTTCATTCAGAACTTTATTTGTTATTACAAAAACAGTTTCAGTGGACATACAATGATGTAGGAAATAGTAGGGACACTGATGTGTGTGTGTGTGTAAAGAGAAAGTAAGTAAAATTAAAGACTTGCTTACACTTCTCTTCTTCTCAGTTAATATAATACACCAATGCGGTTTTACAGAATATTTATTTTTAATTTAGTTTTACTTCAATTCAGATTCAGCATGCTTAAAAAATAACGTTATTACTTTGTGAAATCAGATTATTTTCAAAGTATGTATTTATAAAAATAAAATTATTTAGGACAGCGAAAATTTATTCCAATGGTTAGTACATATTATAAATATTAAGGTTGACAATATGAAGTGTCCTTATTTTTCCACAAGGTGAAAAATATTATCAACTGAGAGTAGGTACAGTTATATATGTACATATCAGCCGCTTTTTTATTTTCCATTTGTGTTCCTATTATTATTCACATCATTGTATGTATGTTTGAATTCAGATTTATTTAACACTCAATAGATAAACTTCGTTACGAAACTAGAGGAAATTTTAAAATATTGTATATAATTAATATAATCGTTTTGTTTACAAAATGCACAATATTTATTCGGAGATTATGAGCATTGACCAGAGAGTATAAGAAAAACACACTGTCAAAATAAATCGGAATTTCCAACTACGTATTCGTATTCTTTTCTAATGTTTATACTTTTTTTTTATTTAAGTCTAGAAAAAAATTACAACCCTTTAGGAAGGATTACGAGGTAGCATCTCACACCACTTATGTTGTGTGTGTTAATTTTTATACATAAGTGGCGGGACCTACAGTTTAAAATCGACTCCGAACGTCAGATTTTTAAGAAACTTTTCATGGCAATTTTATTAACTCTCAGAGTTTTTTGGCAGAAATCCGCTGAGAGGAAGTCGCCGAAGAAATATTTTTTCATATTTCGTTTTTTTGGAGTTGTCTGACCTGGGGTTTGAACCGTTGCCTCACGTCTAATAAGCCAACACACTAACTGCTAGCCTACGGCGATTTAAACAAAATATTATTATTACGTATCCAATGGATCCTTCTCCTAAACGATACTATTACACCTCCTATAACAAGCCAGCTGAAGACGTTTTACTGCTCTAGACGAAGCGGTCTTAAACTAGCTATCATACTGAGATTGTACTTTCCGCTAGGAAAGCAACTTTTTTTTATTTTAGAAAAAGTATTAATATTATCTGCTAGTCGCTTAGGACCAAAACAATTGTGGTTACTTAATTCAAGTCTTTGATAACAGATTCTGCGTCTAGATTTATACACAACCAAATGATAGAGTTTTCTCTCAAATATACGTATTGGTCTAAACCGATGTTTAATGTAAGTATAGTTGATTTTTCATCAAAGAATCTGACAAGAAAATCAAATGTATTGACGAACTCATTTGACCGTTCATTACCTTGAATTTCCACAAGAAGTGGTATTCAAAAAAGGGTAACTCTATTCACCCGGCCTAGGTGTTTCAGGCTAAGCAGACATTCTCATATTAATTTCGAGACGTAGGAGCTAAGGGCGCCCACTGTGTTAAGTAATAAGTATTGAAGTGTGTTACAACCCGAAGAAATTGACTATTTTAAGTGCTTTAAACTTTAAGGTATTATAGAGTAAGACTAACATTCCGTCTGATCAAGCAACGCCAACTTGCTGTAAATGACATGGAGACATTAAGTAGATTCAGTCGTTGAATGATTTGGATATTGATCACTGCCCTAATCCCCTACATTGATTGGTCGCATATAATGCTACAGCTAATTCATAGAATTTGCTTGTGCTGTGGCACGAAAAATTGTATGAGGTCTTCTACACCGATAATTCATTGGGATATCGGCATAATGACTTGTGTACATGCTGTACGGCATTGTCCAGGACTAGGCAGAGTTTCCTACGAAAAACATTTTTTGTTGGATTGACAAACAGACCTCGTGTCAATTTGATAATTCTATTAGAACTTCTAATTGCTTCAGTTATTAGTACATAATTTACTAATATTGAAATATACTATGCCCGTTATAAAACAAACTTATATTTCGTGGAATATACATACAGTATCGGACAAAACATTTGCAACTACCATAGTGATTTTATAATTAGCTTAAATAAAACACACGGGGTAATCAAATTCTAATTTTTATATTACTTACAAAACAAAAGGAACCTCATCTGCTATATTAAATAAAAATTATTTTAATTTCTTCTATAGATATACATTTTTAAAACTTAAAATAAACATAGTCACTTCTTCTGTAAGACAAAACAATTGCAACTTAAAAATATTCCACGGTAAAATATTTGTTTACTTAATATTTCGTAGCGAAACCCTTACTATCTATTACGGCTTTGCATCTTCGTGGCATCGATTCTATTAAATGATTAATAGTAGCCTGTGGAATAGCATACCACGCATTTTTAATCCGATTAAAAAACTCGTCAGCATTTCGGACATTATTGCGATCAATCCGCTGTTTTACAATTGACCAGAGATTTTCTATTGGGTTCAGGTCCGGTGATTGAGGTGGCCATTCCATTACATTACTATTTTTTTGCCTAAACCAAGTTTTTACTACATTCGAAGTGTGTTTCGGATCATTGTCTTGTTGAAACGTCTATCGTAAAGACATTTCCCACTCAGCATATGGCAACATAACCTGCTCAAGGATGTTTTTGTAGGACCATTTATCCATTATTCCCTGAATACGATGAAGTGGGTCCAAACCATTGGCAGAAAAACATCCCCAGACCATGACAGGAACGCCTCCATGTTTGACCGTCTTTACACAAAATTCTTTTTGTATTCGTTTTCCTCTCGAGTTATGCCATCACTTGCGATAATATTGAATTTTGATTCGTCACTAAAAAGAACGTTTTTCCACTGGTTTACTGTCCAGCTAATATGTTTTTGAGCAAATTGTAGTCGTTTCAATTGATTACGTTTAGATATGAGAGGCTTCTTAGCTGGCCGATAAGCTAACAAATCAGCATCAATAAGTCGTCGAGAAACAGTTTTTGCGCTTACTGGAAGATTAAATTCTTTAACCAATGTTGGAGCCGATTTAAAAGGAAACTTTTTAATCTCTAGTACAATTAACGCATCGGTTCTTCTGTCAGTTTTTCGAGGCCGACCGCCTTTGTTGATAACCTCCACAGATTTAGTTTTTTTAAAACGTGATAAAATTCGAGAAACTGATGATTTATGAACATTATACTTAATGGATAGTTCTTTTTGAGAAATTCCTTGATTGAAATCATCAACAATACGTTTTCGTAAAACTTTACCGAACTTATCTGGTGCCATATTTATCGAAATTAGGGCTTATTAATAAAACTTGTATTTTAAGTAAAATATTTTTGCAAATAAAGGAAAGTGAGGTTTTATATCAATTTACTACGAATTGGAACAAAACAAAACGAAAAATAACGGTTTTTTAAACAATGACAACAGAAACTGTAAGAGTTGCAATTGTTTTGTCGGATGAAAATAATAGGTCGATTCACATACTATACTGTAAAAATAGCACTTAGCTATAACTGAGCCTAAAAAAGTGTTAAGTTATTACTGTCATAATAGCAAACTTGAACTCACAAAACGTAAGTTCAAATACTAGAAATATTCTAATTTTACGAACAAAATCTTGTATTATGAATGTTAGTTGCAAATGTTTTGTCCGATACATATGTACATATGTATGTATGTGAGATTGTCCCTATGATTTATTTATTAAGTTTTTATTTCTTTAGGTAAAAAATTAAAGCGTATACGTATGGAGAATCTTTCTAATTACAGTCTTTTTCCTTTTTGGTTTGACGATACTAATTACTATTATTTTGATAAACTTCTAATAGGCTCCTACGTAAGATCTTCGATCCAATGCATGTTGGCGATGATTTCCGCGTACGATACAACAATGAGCCGTATGAGCTCCTTAACGAAATGGACATTGTGCAGCGTATTAACATCCAGCGGCTGCGCTGGGTCGACCATGTTGTTCGAATGAAGAAGGATGTTCCCTGGGACGGGTGTTAGATGAGAAGATTTCCGGATTTCGGCGAAGAGAACGACCTTGTTTGCGTTAGAATCACCAAATCGAGGAAGCCTCGATTGGTGTGACCGTCTGGCAAGACGCGCAAGAAGCAGAGGCGCTTGGAAGGATGTGTTAATGCAGACCGAAATCCTTTAATCGGGTTGTTAATGGCCAATTAAGTAAGTAAGTCTAGTAGACTGTTAACAAATTTACTAAAATGAATGCAATTTCCCGCGCGAATAGCATTAAAATTATGGGCCTCTTCGTAAATGCATTACTGCACTGCATATTATGCGCATCATGTTCATAAATGCAAACCTTGGCAGCACTGCAGGCAAATATTCGTAAAAGCAACATTAAATCATAAACACAAAACACTAATCATAAAAATGGCTGATGCATTGAATGAGCGAGAGAGAGAGAATAAGAGTTTTAAGAATAAATTTCTTTTTTCTTCCTTAAATGTCTTCTTTTTTATGCATTTAACAACATTTTGTCATTTGTTTTATCGTCCAGTTTAAAAATCAAATTTAGTAATAATTTTTCCATTTTTGCAGTGTTTGTTCGTTCGTGAATGCAAACAAATAAATCAGCAAACAGAAGCATCAGCAACATGTGATTAGCAGTGTAAGCGCAAAATAATCATATTATGCAGCGCAGTTATGCATTTACGAACAGGCCCTATTAAACAGTTGGATAATAACTTTCTACAAAATTATAAATACTTCTGATGAACTGTAGAAGAAAATAAAAATAGTTAGACGAATTAAAGTTATACGTTCGAGCTAGCTTG
This sequence comes from Sarcophaga variegata, assembly GCA_932273835.1. Lineage (NCBI taxonomy): Eukaryota > Metazoa > Arthropoda > Insecta > Diptera > Sarcophagidae > Sarcophaga > Sarcophaga variegata. Next base: position 41,729,062 of record OW026359.1, read on the forward strand.
GCCATAAATAAAACAAATGGGAATACAATATTGCATGTAGTGAGCTAGGTAAACATAGGACCGTCGGCATACGTATTAGCAATCATATTGGCTTGTTGCACGCTCATCGTTAACGGGTAACTAGAATATTTTCCATTGGAAATATGTATCCTATACAAACTTCCGTAGATTATTCCCGTCCACTTGTCTGAGATGTGTTTTGTCTGTCTGTTTTGTCCTTCTTACAATAATGAAACCTCGAGCTTACGAAAACTTGTCAACGACATATAAAGTGTTCAATCATTTCGATGTCCTTCCCGCATATCCTGCATTATTATCTACCACGTCTATGCGTTTCAAATATATGTATGTATATATAAAGCTTGGTCTCAATATACTCATAATATATGTATACAAATAAATAAATTTCTATTCAGACCCTGTACAATCCAAAGATCTGAAAATGGTGTAAATGGAATATTCGTTCGTTATCATGTCATCTGGCTTTAATTAATTTTTTTCTAAGGTGAGAATAAATTTGTTAAGACAAATTGTTTGTATTCAAATGAACCCGTGTAAAGTTCATTAAAATTAATAAAATTGTAAAGCAAAAACATCTCTATTTAAAAAATTTAATTAATGAATAAACAGGAAAAAAAACAAAAAAAAAACAAATTTTCCAATATATTTCAACGTTGATAAGAAATGACAAAAATTCACATGCCGAGGAAAACAATTTAAAACAATATTGGCAATACCATTGTTTTCACTAAATTGCTACTTGTATGGGGGTACGAACGGAGTATGTGGACAGAGGAAGTCATGTACAACAACATGGAGATTGAAAATTAAACGAGGAGTTAGGCAGGCAGACTTTTAAATGGAGATTTATATGCCGTTACATTTTAAATATGCATAGAAATCAAAACAACGGTTTGTTTTTGTTTGTTTGTTTTTTCGATTACTACATGAAAATATCATAATAACAACAGCAACTGAAACAATCAAATACTCAATAAGATATTGTATATCGGTGTGTAGGTGTATGTATGTAAGTACATATGTTTTTACGAGTATGTTGTATACATATTAAAACAAATTTTTCTTTTTAGAATAGCTTTCATAGTTGTGTGTGTAAATCGAAGATGATAATGATGATAATGATCATCTTTGACTAAATAGTAAATGCAAATGAAGAAAAATCAACGATTATCAGAAATTAAGAATAAAAAAGATAATGTAAAGCCAAGTATTGTGATGGATTAAAATGCGACTAAAGTTTAAATGAAAACAAATTTGTCGAGTTATAATACAATCAAACTATAAGATCATACACAAACATTTGCAAATTTTGTGCACACACCTACATTTTTGATGAGGATGTGTTGATGGAAAAAAATCAAATAATTTACTTTTTTATTTTCTTTTTAATTTTTTTTGATTTGTTTTGTTTTGTTTTTGTGTAAAACACAATAGGTTGGAGACGTAGACGGACACACGGACGGACAAATGAACCGTGTTTTTGCAAAACGAACTTTTATGTCATCCGTAAAAAAACCGTTTTAATATTTGAATGTTCAACGTCGTGGTGAAAAGTTCGTACGGGTCAAAACTCAAATCGGAATCGCAATAAAATTCTTATAGAGACAACATATATACTATATAGCATATTTCTATAATACATTGATTATTGTATTAATCAACACTTAAATCATATAATAAAGTCGGCTATAAGCATATATTAAAGAATTTAATTTATCTCCAATTATTATTAATATACGTACATACGAGTATATTTCAAATAAAATAATAAATAAATAAAATAAAAATTAAATAAGTCTGAACAGATTCGGGAAAAAATTATTGTTCAAAAATTATTGAGCATCAGTTAAAATAATGAAAATGAAAAATATTTCAATTTATATGAAAAGTATGAAAAAATGTACAAAAAATTACCAAATTACAAAATAAAAACTACTGATACGAATTTAAAATTCAATCTAAAAAATTGTAATTCCTAATCTAAAATTTTTAATGTATAATAAATTTCAATATTAATTTCAATTATGTAAATAAAAATGTGAATCAAAATTAATTTAAAAATTATGAAAAAAAAATAAAAAATAAGTTTAAAATAAATTATTTTCTTAACTCTGCTGCACAAAGGAGTGGCGACAAACTGAAAATGAAGGATCATTAAGGATCTTAAGCTGACAAAAATTGTTAATTGTTCAATATTAACGTTAGAGAAAAAGTAAAGTTGGAATCTCAAAGAAATTTAAATAAATAAAAAATAGTAATAAATTGAACAAAATTTAATATTTTTTTCTCAAAATAAAATGAAGGAACTTTATTCAGACAGTTGTTAACAATATTTGTGGATTGTAAAGAACTGCAAAAAATATTTATTTTAACTAAAATTGCGTAAACGAGTTTTCATGGATTTTGTTAAAAGTACGTTTTATAAAATAACAATAAGATATTTATGAGTTATTTTATAAAGTTTTGAAACTGATTAAGTTCACCAATGCCTATTAGTGCCCCGCAAGTCCAGTGTATTGTAATAAATAAGGTGGCCATTATTTTAAATAAATTACAAATATGTACGTATTGTGATTTCTATTACACTACGTTTGTCATAATAATTACATACATTTCTTTCGGGCCAAATCATTCCACTTAGCTCATATCAAGTTCTTCATCACAGTTCCCTACTTTAAACTACACACGGCCATAATATTCTAATTATTCTAAGTGAAATAAATATTTCGTTTTTAATAGTGCCAAGGTTTTATTTCAAAATCTTATGATCAGATCAAAGGAAAAATAATGCAACTTGAATTTCATTTAATTTAATATTAACAATCTCAATACATTTGCCAAAGCAATACGCAAGTAGTAGCCGTAGTCTAGTAGGTAGTGTGTTGGCTTATTAAGGGCGAGGCCACGCACTATGTGGCATTTTGCCTGAAAACCTGGTCAAAATTAATAGAAGTGTTTTATGAGCTAATGGCGGGAATTTTTTGATAGTGTTAGTGATAATTAGGCCCAAGGATGAACCCAACTGATTTTGGTTCAAATCGGTCCGTGATTTCGCCTAGGCCCCATACAAATTCCCCTCGAAATTGCACTTATTTACACATAATTATGGTAATTATGCAACAATCATGACAAAATTTAGCATGGATCAGTTATGTGTACTAAGAAATCATGGTGTAAAGTTTGGTGAAAATCGGATCACATTTGACCCTGGTACCCATATAAAGTCCCCTTTAGAAATTCACGTTTGCGCTTATAAATGGCTTAAAAACATCGGTATCGTGATGAAATTCGGTATGAACGTGTATTTTGTAAATCTAAATCATATTACCAAATTTTGTTATGGTCGGTCCATAATTGTCCCTTCGTCCAAAATAGGACCCCTTAAGAAAATATGTTCAGCAATTATAATTGGCTTAAAAATTGTGTTACCTTGATGAAATTCGACATGAACATGTTTAACATGAATGTGAATCATTTATGATCACATTTTATTATGATCGGATCATAAGTGCCCCTAGGTACCACATACGGTCGATTAAGAAAATCTAACATACATACATCTCATATTGTTATAATAGTCGATATACATACATATGTAATTAACATTTTCATCATCAATGTCAGGAAGGAGTAATTTAATAGTATCTGATGAAAATGCTTTTCTATTCCTTCGCGATTTTCGTGTACTGCAGCTTATAAAAGGGTCACTGCTTAAAAGTAACCTATTCAGGACATCTCGATTGGTATCACCTCTACTGAATTTCCTCGCATAATTCGTACGCCATATGGCTTTATTGCCTATGGCTTTATTACAGTGCGTCTAATTTTTTAAATTTTTTAAAAAAAAGTAAAATTTTCAAAAAATCGCTAAAAATAATTGCGCAAATTTGCGCAAACTTTTTTTTGTTCCTCAATGTAGAGAGTTCATATTTTCTTGTGGTATATAACATTAAACTACTAAAAACTACTTTCACCCTTAAAATCCTTATCTTTTTTTAGGGAGGGTAAAAAAATGCGAAATTTTTATTATTTTTAAATTTTGAACGAATAATTTTACCTTAATTAATGAGATATATATATATATATATAAACTGCAAGTAGCAGTTGCTCATACCTTTCAAATAAAAAAAAAACAATATAAAACCTCTATTCGTTTAGCCACAAAAAAATATCATATAAACCTATTAAAAATTCAAAAAACACCAAAAACGCATTTAATTTTCTTCACTTTTCTGACTTTGACATCGTCTCAAATCTACAAATCTCAACTTAAAGTCGTGAAAATTCACTATATAATGCAGAATTTTGTTGTCTATCGAACTGCATTACTCAGTTTCTTAAATTTCTTTAAATTCATTTTTGCCTTTTTGGCCAGCTTTTCAGGGTAAATGCCACATAGTGCCACGGTTCAAACCACACGTCAGGCATCTCCAACAAAATCTGTCGTTTTGAGTCGACATTATACACACCACTTAGTATGTATAGAATTAACATCTTGACTAAAGGGATGTAATGACTAATTGTGTATGTATACGCAAGATGAAACATGGATTTTGAAAATGCAATATCATAAAAAGAAAAGATAAAATTATACTTCAAATATAATGCTATACTATAATGATAATGGTGAGAAATGGTGTAATAAAAAAATGTATTTAAATTTTTTTAAATAATCAAAAATTCCCCAAAAATTTTATAAATAGAATTACGTAATGATCACGTCGTCTAAAGTACATACAATTCATTTTAGAATTTTGAACTTTTGTGAAGATTTTAATTAATAAAAACAAATCTGCCATATTATTATAATAATTATTTAAAAAAATACGAATAAAATACAATTTTAATAACAAACAAAAAAAAAAAATAGACGGATAAAGTTTAACGAAACAAAAAATTTGATATCAAATTGAAACATCTTAATTCTCGATAAAATTAAAACACTTTTTTCAGATCTAATGAACTGTGTACAATGGATGGATGATAGATTGTAGGATGCACTGCGAATAATGCACAATTTAAAAGTAATTTTCTTCATATTACTTTAGTATATGCGATACGCTGCCCTGGCATTTTCGCTGCTAACCTAGTAAACCATAAATTTATTAAAATGACTTCTTATCTAAAAAAAGAAAATTATTTTTCTTTCGTTCTTATTTTTTTTTTATTTTATGTTCTGTTTGTTTTCTTTTTATTAATTTCAAAGAAAAATCTCGCCTATTCTGTATGTTATTTTAGAATTTTTTGCTCAGGTTCAAGGGTATATTTAGTTAGTTAGATAGTTGTTGCTGTTGTTGTTATTGTAGTAGTAGTTTTGAGAAAAATTCAAAATAAAGAAAGAAAATATTAGCAAAGTCAACGATAACAATAAACAAAAGCGACATCAGCAACATCATCGCCGTAATAAAATTGTATACTTCATATGTACACACATGGACAAAAAAATAAATACACTAATAAAAGTTCTGTTTTCCAGTTTCTTATAAGATATTTATTGAAGATAAATGAAAAAGTAGCCAATAATTCTTTTTCTTATATGATTTGTACAAAAATTAAGAGATACAAAGTTAATTAAATTATAGACAAAAATAAGTCTTCTAAAAAATGTTTAAAAACAGATTTCATAAGTGGACAAAAAAATAAATACACCTAGCAAAAGTACAAGAAAAGCATATCTAATTCATTTTTTTTTTATTTTTTTGTTATTTGTAATTGAAATTTACTAGTATCCTGTGTATCCACCATTATTTTGAATAACCTTGTCCAACCTTTTTGGCATACTAGCGATCAATTTACGACAGGTCTCCACTGGAATTTCGTACCACGTTTTCTGAACAAAGGTCCACAGCTGATCCTTATTTTGGAAATTTTCTTTTCCTATTCTTCGCTTTAACTCTCCCCAAAGGTTTTCGATCGGGTTTAGGTCAGGTGACTGACTTGGCCAGTCCATTACGACAATATCATTATCCCTGGACCAATCCTGACACAGCTTTGAGGTGTGCTTCGGATCATTATCCTGCTGAAAAACCCATTGGAGAGGCATATTTTCGCTTGCATAGGGCAACATAGTATTTTCTAGAATGTCCCTGTACTGAAACCGTGTCATAGTGTCGGAAGTTCGATGTATAGGACCAACGCCGTTCCACGAAAAACAACCCCAAACCATTATGTTGCCCCCGCCGTGTTTAATTGTCTTTTTAGTAAAACGAACATGAAATTCTTTGCCTTTGGGGCGTCTTACGTTCCTAGCCGAGTCATTGCCGAACAAATTAATTTTAGTTTCGTCGGTCCATAAGACATTGCGCCACTTTTTTCACCTTCTGGCCCGGACCAATTTGAATGAAATCTGGCGAAGGTTTGCCGTGCCTTCAAATTTTTTTGTCGAAGCAAAGGAATTTTTCTGGCTATTCTTCCAGGTTAATTGGCACTATATAATCTTTTGCGTACCGGTTGGGATGAAACAATGTTACCAATCTCTGCAGAAATGGCTCTGGAAGAAATGAAGGGGTCTCTTTTTGCCATAGTAATAATGCGATTATCTGTTGTTAGAGACGTTTTCTTTGGCCTTCCACGGTGTTCAACTGAAGGTTGTTTCTTCAAGGCATTTTGTACAAAATACAAAGAACGATTTAAGGTTTCAGCAATAAAACGAAGACTTTTTCCCTTATTTCTCAACGTTAACGCAATTCTCCTTGCCTCGACCCATCTAATAAATATTTTTCTTTTTATTTAACAATAACTAAATGGGAATTTTTAAAAACCAAACGAACCTTTAAAAGAAATTTGTTAAAAACTGAAAAATTCAAAAATAAATAAAATGTATTTATTTTTTTGTTCAGACAACGAAAGCACTCCACGAATAAAAAATGCAACATTTTAAAATAGTGGATCTTTCTGCTTCTTTTTTAACTATAAATGGTATTGCTATATCGAACCAAAAAAAATAGCACAGAATTGCCATTTATATTTACAGCCAAATGAAATTTTCATAATAAAAAATGTAATGAAACGTAATGTATTTATTTTTTTGTCCAGGTGTGTATGTATGTATGTAATATATACATATACCTATACGTACATACATACATACATATGTACATAACATGTACATACATATGTTTTAATAATAAGTATAAGATGATAAAAATATAAATATTATGGATAAGACTTAACGATCGTAGTGAAACTTTCGAATGAAAATGATTACTTTGGACAATGGGACAATAATATGATATACAAACATATCGACTGTAATTCGAGTTAAAAATACCAACTACAAGTAAGAAACTTACCATCTAAACAATAATTTCATTTTGGTTCATTTTGTTAATTGTAACCAATGGCAGAGATTGTTCTGGCAAAATTTTGTTTACATAATTTTAATTATTGGTTAATCGCGGTTTTTGGCCAACTAGAACCGATGTTATCTGGTCTTAAATAGAAAGGATAACTTGAAAATCTTTCATCTGGTGTGATTTGTGATGAGAATGTTATAATTGGAGTGGCTAACCGCACTCACCGATAACTCTTTATGGCCTAGACAGGTATCATAAGCGGTCAATGAAAATGCTAAATTTTGTTATAAACAATGTTACACTAACAACCTGTCGGAGTTATTACAGCCCATGAATATATAGTAAATATATCTGTACATAGTACATATGCTATTATATACCAAATGTGACATTGTGTAATAATGAAATTTGAAGGCATACTGAATGATATGCTAATGCATTGCAGAACTTAGGTGACAACTAATAAAAACTAGTCACTGGAACTCAACTGTATTACACTGGTAAGCAAGCCCAACACAAGGTTTGAAGGTTTTGTCTTATTTGTTACAGATTAAAAACTATTGATTATTTCGCTACCACAAGTTTTTTAGTTAAGAAATAAAGTTTAAAGACTCTAAATTATCTAAATACTGTATTTACATGGGACGTGTCACGTCCTCTGCAGCAGTTATTTAAAATATTGATATACTTAAGTGGTTTAAAAGTAAAATTGTATAAAGTGTGAACACTGTATTCGCATTCCTACGTATTAAACAATGATACTAAAAAAAAAAAATTAAGAAACAATCTAATGTACCTTTTTTCTTTAATGTCTACAAAAGCCAAGCGGAATATCTCAGTTCTCTTTTTTGTGTTGTACTTCTTTAGATTTATCGTACCAATTATTTACTTTGAATGAAAGAAGACATTCCACGAATGTTTTTCCTTTTATTTTAGAGTTGCCAAAAAGAATAAAATTTTCATTTTTTTAAAACATAAACAACATGAATGATGTGAAGGAGCTAGGTGGTAAACCGTACTAATGAATTCCATGCCAAGATATACAAATTTTAACATTCGTCCTTTGTTATACACCTTCCGTTGATAAATTTTAGATGTCATTAAATTTAGTGTATAAATAAATAATACTTTAATAATTATTTTGGTTTAAATATTTTTTGTTCGAAGATTTAAGGATCAAAATTAAAAACTCAACAAATTTCCGGAATATACGGTGGTACTGTAGTTCAAATAAAAACTCCCTAATCATTGCATTGTAAATAAGAAATTTAAGTGATGTAATCCATTGTACATTAAACATACATACATACATAATTGGTCATTACAACACTTTTGTCAAAGATTACGACCTAGTTTCTCACACCACTTATGTTGTGTGTGTTACTTTTATATGTACATGTCGACTCTGAACGACAGAGTTTTGAGAAACTTTTCATGGCAATTTTATTTACTCTTGGAATTTTTGCCAGAAATTTGCTGAGAGGAAGTCGCCGAAGAAATATTTTGTTGAAGTTGTCTGACCTGGGGTTTGAACCGTTGCCTCACGTCTGACTACTAGACTACGACGACTCCTCCACATTAAAACGATTTCTAAAATGTGTGAATTGTTACTTCTCTTCAAACTAAAAACTTACATTTTATTGTGTAAATAGGTCAAGGCAGTAAATTTCTTCCTGTACTCATATAAATATGTCACACTGTAATGTGCAGAGATAGTCAGTTTGTAACGCAACAAAACGGCTACGTATCACGATCAACAACAATATCATCATAAACTTTATCTGTGTGGATATGTATGTATGTATAATAACAATTGATTTAAATTGTAATTGAATAAAAGAAAGAAGAAGAAGCAGAAGCAGAAGACAACTGTTTGTACGAATCAACGAAAAGAACAAAAAGTATTGAAAACATTTAAAATAAAAAATATAATAAACAAACGAAAAAAATCACACTGAAGAAGAAGAAGAAGAAGAAGAAGAAGGAGAAAAAATAATAATTCTTAAGGAATGTAAAACACTTTTTCGTTCGAAAATCCAATATGCAAAGAAAATAAAAATTCAAAGAAATTAAGAGAGAAGACAAAAAAAATATAATTTTAAAATGGCGCTTGACGAAAACCAGTAAAGAAATAATAGACAGACATTTTAGAAACGTCATAGTTTTAAACTTCCGTTGCACTTTTGTTGTTTCATTTGATTATTTTGTTGCTGTTGATTACAAAAAAAATGCCGGCTAAAAAAGTAATTATTTTATAGCATTTTATTTAAAAAAAATAAAAAAAAAATATTTGATTTGTTTTGTCAAAGGCGCTTTTATTTTAAATATCGCATGTACATACATACAGATATTCCTACCGTTTTGTATATTATTTTTTCAAATTTGAATCATTATTGCTTTTGTTCATATGTTTGTAACAATAATAAGCATGTATATATAATATAAATTTGATTTGTATCCGCAAATACATTATAATTAGGGGATTGATCCGGTTATTTTAGCTGGTTAAAACAAGTTCTTAAACCAGTTTTTGGCGTTTGAATAGTTAGTTTTATTATTATTGTAAGGACCTTCTAGTTATTGGCGGCTTTATTATAAAATTTCATTATACAATTTAACAACAAACAATTTTTGTTATAAAATTTAACAATAAATATACGATTATTATTGTCATATTGAGCATAATAAACAATCATGCCCGTCATTCTATTCAGTGAACCAATCGTAAAAACAGAGTAGGACTTGAAATTTCTACGCACCATGTTAGGTAGTAGTCATCATGGTTCATTGGTAATTATTCTTAAAAGAATTATTTCCTAGTTATTTCATAACATACCCAATGTTAGCATCAATAATTATAAAAAGTATCAATAATTATAAACGATTGAATTCTTCTTTCACTGTCCCTCACAAAGGGACTGACTGATGGTTAGTTCAGGCTCCAAAATGATCAATGATTGTTTCTTTCAACTCATGCGGGTGCTTTCTAATATTTTTCTATATTTTTATTCGCTCTTTTTACAAGATGAAGGTTCGTAAATCATATTTTTGCGGAAAATTTTTAAATTTTAAATTAAAATTAAAATAATAAAAATAGTTGATGTACATATATTGTTACTGAGCATTTGTTCTAATGCATTATAATGTTGAACTGAGACAGTAGTGTCAACGTTAGTAAAAATATTTCTTTAAATGTATTTCAATTAATTTACTTTTTAGATAATTTATTGCATAAAGTGGTGATCAATTATTTAGTTTTGATTATACTACTAATGAAATTTGAAACCTTTGAAAATATGTGGTTAAAGAGAATTTTTGCAAATTAATTTATTTGCAGAGCTCCAACTATTTACATGACACGACTGTGATCAAATTCCAGTTGCTCTGTCCCAAACTTTAACCTATTAAAGTTTGCCCCTAGTTGGCCCCTAGTGCTCACAAAGAAAAATATTCCATTTCATTATGCTCTACGCTCCAAGCTAGAATATTTTTATTGTATTTACATTTTCGATATTGAAATAACTATTAGGTAGAAATGTATTTTATTTCAATAAGATTGTATTCCAAGTACAAATTAAGGAAGTCGTCGTATTCTTGTAGGTAGTATGTTGTTCAGATCCAACTCAGACATATGTATCGAGCGAAACGAAATATGAAAAAATTTTTCTTTCGGCTACTTCCTTTTAGCAGTCTTGCGGCAAAAAAAAACTTGAAGTAAATAAATGCCATGAAAAGTTTTTCAAATCTGTTGTTCGGAATCTACGTTAAACGGCACTTCCCGCCACTCATACATAGAAAAAAATTAACACACAAAACATGGGTGGTGTGAGAAGTTTGGTTGCAGCTCTGACTAAAGGATTGTAATAACTAATCTTCGCAAAAGTAAATTTTACCCAAAAAATCCACACTGCACTGCTAGTTAAAACTTATTATATTATTATTTTTGAACTGAAATTATTTGTTTTAGTTTATTGCAGAAAAGCTCAGAACCTATATTGAATATTTAAAAAGATATATTTCCTTTAGGGTGCAGGTCTAGACTATTAGCGTGAGGGTCGTGGGTTCGATTCCCACCAGAGACTCTGGTCTGTGACACTACACCGAGCATATGGTCAAAGTTACTCAGCTCGTATATAATTAGAATATAATTGGTAATTGTATTGTAATTAATAAATAAATAAATAAATTCCTTCAATAATTTTGTCATTAGTTGGCTTTATTTTTCTTCCATTTTGTAACCATATGTTACGGCATTCTTTTATAAAAATCTCAGTTGATATATTCAAATAGTTTTTATAAATTTCTGTATTTATTGACTGTGGGGGAGTCAGTCAGGTGTTAGATATTTAAGTAACAAAAAAACAGACTTTTCACACACAATTTCATATGTTCAATTAAAAAATGCCATCTATTTCAATTGTGTAGACAAAACAAAATTAAAAAATACATATAATGATAGAACACCAGATTTTTTTCTTTTTGCTTCATACAGTGACATCTTGTAATTATCACACTTTGTAATATACTCGTATGTATGTATGTATGTATTGTATACACCGATCACTATAGGAAAACCAAATAAATTGTACAAAAAATGTGATTCTTAATGGGACTTGACTTCTTTAATTTTATGATTTCTGATATTTAATAAAGTGTTGAAATAATTAAAAAAATGTATGATTACTTGCAAACATTACTGTATCAGAAGTATTTTTTCATATTAAATTCGATAACAATGAAAAGCAGCATAATAAAAAAAAAATCATTTCGAAAAGAAAACGCACACGACAAAATGATTTTTCGCATATTTTCTAAAAATTTCTGATTATTTATTTTTCTTCTCATGTGTCTTCAATAACGCTACTCAGAAGTTCTAATTAAAATAAAATTAATGAAATCGTAGGCGTTAATTATTATTATTATTATTATTATTAGTTTTTTAACTTACTATTATTAGTTAAAAAAAAAAGACCGCTTCGATTCAAATTTTAATAATAAATATTTTCTTTACCCGACACTTCCTCCGATACTAACATACATAGACATGTTGTGTCTGTAAAATAATATGAAACAAGAGTAATTTGGCATTTTATTTTCACCGTCGTGATGAGTGAATGTTTATTTCTAACAATATTTTTTCTATTACAATACAGATTTGTTTAAATTAGATCTTTATAACCCAATGGTCCAATACAATTCGAAGGAAAAATTGTATTATGATGCTTACTCCAGGCGAAAATATTTCAAGATCGGAACGAAATTTCTTATTGTTTTATTGACAAGTTTACATATAATCTATCTGCCATTGTAGTAAGGCAAGGCAAGGCAAGGCCTGTTATAATTAGTTTTGTAGCTAAACACACCTTATATGGAAACTGTTCTGTTCAAAATTTCTCAAATTCTCTATACTCTATTCACTTTTCTTCAGTTATTACCGGCTCATTTATGGTTTCAACACCAGAGTACAATTATAAGATGAACATTTTACACTGATACGTCGGTGTAAATGTGCACTTGCTGCAGTCGTTTTGTAGTGACTATTAAGATTTTTTTAAAAATTGCTAAAACATATGAGGTTTCTTAAATTCAGCAAAATCGCATTATTAGAACTTATTTTTTGTAAAACTCCTTGATAATGTCGATAATACATAGTATTCTTATAGGGGGTCACACGAAATTATGAACCGTTTTAAATGAAAATTAAATATTATTTGTTCTTTACTTTAAAGCAGAACTTATGAATGCAATCAGTTCGTTTGTGCTATGGTTATAGCTTAAAAGCTAAGCATTGCTCAAGCAACCGTAAGTAATAAACTTACTTACGTAATTGGTTATTACAAACCAGAGATCAGCAATGAGTATTCAAAAAGATGAGTAGATCCGAATCATACTCATAATTTCTAACACTTATACGCATTCATACTTATTTTAATATCATACTCATACTACTCATATTTAAATGTTGAAGTACACATCGTACTCATATTTAACAATACGCATGATGTTGTTGATTTCGACTCTCGTTTACTCCACCTTTACAAGAATCACAAAATAAGTATGATTCGCGTACGAGCACTACAATACTTATTAGAAGGTTGTGTGTTTGCTTTGCTTGCTGTCTTTGTCTTTTTCTTTCTTCTTTTTTTGTAAATGCAACAACAACTAAAACTGTAAACTTTGATTCGAGTGATTCGAATCACTCGAATTATTTATGAGTATTATAAGTACTTTTCTAAATTTATGAATCTGAATGAGTAGGCGTATGAATCAAACATATTTCGAATGTTATGAGTTTGATGTAAACGTTGTACTCATACTCATTGCAACCTGTAGTTATGTGAATGAATCAGAGTAGTTGAATTTCAATACTGTTGACTCACTCATACTCAAAATTTCATGAATAGCGAAAAAACGTTTCATAGAACCTATCTTGTGCGTGTTAATTGTATCCATAATTGGAAAAATCTACAGATTAACATCGACCTCGAACACCAGATTTGAGAAAGTTTTCATGACAATTTTATTTTCCTTTAAGGTTTTTGCCTTTGTTTTGAGGAAAGCAACATATTTTTCCATATTTCGCTTTGTTTGAGTTGTCAGAGCTGAGGTTTGTGCCACAGACTATCGTCTAGTAAGCCCATACACCAAGTGCTAGGCTACTGCGACTTTAATAAAAAAAAAAATAAACGGTGGATATAACAAATTTAGTACCCATGAGAGTTAACGCATCGTAATCTGATGTAAGTGTATCTAGGTATAATTAGAGTTGTATATCTAGTGGATCTGCCAAATACAAGCTTCTCAAAGAGATAGGGTGGTTTCTTCCGATAAAGAAGATTATGTAAAAATATAATATCTCGCATTCTAAGGTAGTCGATTAAGTCACAGCGCAAGATCATTTTCCTCCAGGACGATACACTGCTAAACATAGTTAAATCATACACATATCGCGTAGCATTATTAAAAGATACTTGCAACTTATGTAGTGAGAGAGAGTCCAATTTAGTGTAAACCTCTGCAAAATAATTAATCAGTGGAAGTATTAATTGAATTATAAGTTTCCACTTAACTTCAACTGGAGTGAAGTTAGACGACATTCGTAAACTACGAAGCAAGAGGTATACGTTACGCACAACATAGTTAATATGGTCAGTGCATGACAAGGTGGAATTGATCCAAAATCCTAAGTATTTAATCTTACTAACGTACACAAGAGATGTGTTCCCCAAGTAAATGGTCGGAATATAACTTAAATCATATTCCCATCTACTGATTGGTAAAATGTAAGATTTTCCAGGATTGAGCATAAGGTTATTATCCCCAGCCCATTTTAAAATAGACCTCAAGTCATAATTAAGTTTGTAACTTGTATCCTCTATCAGACCAATACGGTTTGAGAGTGTACAGCTGAATATCGTCTGCGTATGCATGTACCTTAATATACCTGCATACTGAAAATAAATCATTGACGAACATACTAAATAGCAGGGAGCCTAACACGGACCCCTGTGGAACACCAGATGTTATACGCCTCAGCCCTGACTGCCTATTTCCAATAATATTATGGGCTCGCCCATACAAGTAGTTTTCCATAAGAGATAAAGCGGTATTTGTAAATCCAAATCCCCAGTAGCCCAATACAAATTTCCAGCTCTGAACAGTTTTGCCATACACTTATTAAGCTGTACGAGAACTTGCTTATGTAGTTCTTATGCACTTATCTTATAGTATGAATCTGGCACCAAGGAATTACTAACTTGTTCTTATTCATTGTAAAAAATTATATTGGAGAAAAATTCGTCTCCCTGCTTTTGGAACATATTTTACAAAATGAAATCATTCCCGCTATCTTATAATGGGTCATCATTTAATTGTTTGGGTTATAAAAATTTAAAAACAGGAATAAAAAATTTATTTTTATTTAAGTCGATAAATGTATGTCACTAAGCCAAAAATGAGCTTCGTCGTAGATACATATGTATGTATTTCTCACACATCACGAATTCTGATAACTGGCAAACCTTACATGGACATATATTTATATCGCAAGAATTTCAGCATTTCCAATGATTGAATTGTTTTATGTGTAAATCGAAATCTCTTTGAATATATTATTTGGCACTATGCCTCATTTGGTTATTATAACTGTAGCGTGTATAGTTTATATCAATTATTTACATTTGAAACGATAAATCTTAGAAAAGAATGAAAGGAACAGTAAATGTTTAGACTTTTATCGAATTTTATTATTTTTTAAACTTTAAATTACCACAGGAAAACTTGATACATTCATATGTATTCGAAAAATCTTACCTTCTCATATTATCGATTACTTATTTATTCTATATTAACACATAACTATTCATTCATAATTAAAATATTTTGTAATTTGATAATTAAATAACGAATTGAGTAACGCTTAACTAAAGAATATTTATTTTATTATAATTAATTTCTATATAACGTAGAAAAATTCAAAACAATACACGAGCAAAAAAATAGTTAAAAAAATATTTAAACAATTTTAAATGTAAAATTATTAATTAAAATTTATTATTTATATTTTGAAATGCATTTTGATAATGTAAAGTACTATACGCATTTATTTCATATGATAAGTTATTTTAAATAATTTTATCGAAAATATTGCTGGTACTCGTAATACCAATTGATCAGGAAAGATCACAAATAACGGGTTAAAAATTATTAGCACTTGAAGTTTACAAAATAAAACATAAAACGATACAAGTGCTAAGGAAATGCTAGGTTAAGTTAGGTAACCTCAACTTGTTAGAGAATAAATCTACAAGTGGGAAAAAACTTCTGTCAAAGCCCAATTAGATTTTTAAGATTCTCATCCTAAGTCATTACCTTTTTAAAAACCGAAACATCTACCTACCTAACCGGAAGAGCGTTTGTAGGGATCTATGTATTATATGATTTCCGATATGAATGTGTAGTACAGGATCTTTTAAGACAGAGTTTATTTTTCTTTTGAGAGATTATTATATTCTGTTGGCAAATACCATTTAGAAAGTGTACAATCTTTTAGAGATTCAAAATCTTGATAAACTAGGGAGTCTATGAAAACCATACTTCGTAAGCATCGAAAATTTTATAATTTGAGTCGAATGGATTCCTATAGGACCTAAAAACACCAACGCAAATACGCTACAGTCTTTCTATTTAGAAAATATTAAATCTGAAGAAGATTATCATCAAAACGTTAACGATATCATAACAAGTTAATAATTTTCTTTTCGTTTGGAAAGAAAAATTCCGGATTTAGGGGTTATGGACTACTTTCTGTAGGAAGGGTAGTCAACAAAGATGCAGTTAAATAAAAAAATTAACTAAAATAAAAACAATTCTAGCTATTTCAATAATAGCCATAAAAGTTCCAATCTGTTATCAACATTTATTTAAAAGTGCGACGCTTTAATATTACAACGCACAAATTGTCAATGAATCATTAAAACAAAGGCAAAAATTCTTCTGTACATACACAAGTACCAGAGCCAGTGTATTAAGGCATGAACGTCACGTCAATATTAAGCGTAAAAGTGTAACGAGAACATTTTCCTCACATTATTTATAATTCCGTAATTGTACATCTTCAGCAATTTTTTCCATGATATAATTCAGAAAGCATCAATTTTTTTATATTAGCAACGGGAATTGTAAACTGTGACGAGGAATGTAAAACAGAGATGACGACTGGAAAAAATAAAATTTATAGCCGCATATCATTGGGTCCAATTGGTTTTGTTGTCGAAGTGCTGCTGACCATTAAAAAGTTAGGAATAAAACAGGTTAATAGCTTCCAGCATGAAGAGGCCCTAATGTTAATTTAATTGGAGCAATTTCCACTACTGAACTCCTTCACAAGAAACACAGTTGGGGTTCATTTACTGCCCACTTAGAAAATGAATGGAGTAACCATTTAAATGCAAAAATGAGAAGATTCGGAAAATCATCTGGCGGATTTGATGATTATTTCATACAACTTATCTTGTGACTTCAAGTTACAAAAAGAGTTATAACTAATACACCAGCTTCTCTTTTGCGGTTAGGAAACTAAGTCCCATTAAGAATATTTTGTATAAAATAAAAATCTAAGCCAAAAACAATAGAACAAAGTTTGGTCTACTAGAAGGATGTTGCAGAACATGCGCTGAACACTACCACGAGGAATAATTACGGTCGGATTGTACAACAACCACCATTTGCATCATTTTTTTCAAGTACAATATATTTTATTTTTTCTTGAAGTAGGAATATAATTATTTTGATTAATTACAATTGACACTTTCTGAATATTTCAATTTTCATTTAAGAAAGAAATTCAAATTTCTTGTAAGATCATTAAGAGAGAGTCAAATTTAAAGATATATTGCATATATTCCGTAGAGCCTTATTTTAGGTTAAATTTTACAACAGCACACATACTATATACTCGTATATTGGCTTTCTAGCACCATTTGGGTAAATAATTGCTAATCTTTGATTTCAAGAATCCATACTTTATAGACTTCTTAGCCAAAAATGATACTTTTAAGAATGTGATCATTTTACTTTCTATAAATATTTATTTAAACAATTTTGAAGATAAATTTTCAATACATACTTCGCCTACCATTGTGTATGACAGACGTTATTTATTAAAAAAAAAACAACGACGAAACACAGTTCATTTGTACAATATTTTCAATATGATTATCAAATTTTAGATAAAAATCTGCAATTACGTTCAAAATATGAAAGATGCTGTTGCTTATCTGATCTAAGATAGTAACTGAATGATAAGATCTGATTCTTTTTTTTTTTGCAAAAATCTTCAATTATAATGCTTGGAATTCATAATAAGAAATCTCTAACGTGACGCAAAAAATACACAAATTTAATAGGAACATAAAAATTATAAATAAAAATCCCTTAAATAAGAACTTAATTGCCTTAAACAATTTGTATTTCGAACTCAATGGAGTGAAGTTGTCTAGCAGTAACGGAACCACTTATATGGGTCCGAATATAAAAACCAAAAAGGTGATTTAAGAGTGCTAATAAAAGTGATCAAATTAATATAAATAAAAAAAAATATTTATAAAAAACAAAAAAAAAAATAATTTCATTAATTGTTAAAAGCAGTTATCTACAACAAAAAGATAGACGGTTAATTATAAAACGTAATGCAATCATGTATAGAGTTTTGTTTAAAATTGTAGTAAAAACTATTAAATTTTAATAATAATTTGAAAATGAAAATACCTCAATTGTTTATGTGTTCGATCACACTTATTTGAAAAATTTTTGTTTTCTATTAAAATGCTTTGACTACTTTAGGCAAATAAATATTGCCAACATTTTAAATAGTGAGAGAATTATAATTATTTAATATATTTACGTAATTCTCAAAGAAAAATTAACAAAAAATAAATATTCAATTATTAAAAATGTACATAATATTTATTTAATAGAATTCTTATTTAAATAATCATTTTATTTTTTTTTTTTTGTGTTCTCTGGCAAACTAAAAGAAAACATTGATCACTGTATCAAGCATACTCAGATATTATTTCAAATAAAGAACAACAATTCAAGCAGAAATTTTGAATGCATACAACACAACTATACGATCTCCAAGTGAAGGACAACAAGTGTCAGGAACAGCGACAGCAACAGCGACAACGCCAAAGACCAGTATATTCAACATGGAAAATCTTGGTTACAAAGAAGGCAGTACAAAGCCGCGACGTATGACACGTTCCATCAGCGTTGTTACCAAAAGTGAAGCCGAACAACCGTTGGCAGAGAATAATTCCAATCGGTAAGTGATAAATATTGTACGTAAATTAACATTTTTATTGGTTTTTTTATTTTTAATCAATTCTTTTTTTTCCCCTCAATATTTTTAATGTCATTTAAAAAAAAAACAAATTATAATAAACTAACAATAAAATGTTAACAGAGATCTTAAAACACCTTAAACTTGTATGGTATCAAGAGAGCAAGAATTGCATTTATTCTTATGTCATATTCCTACAAGCGTTTGTTTGTACTTATTCCAAATATTCTTAAATAATTTACTAATTTTATATGTTAATAATTAGATTATCTTGAGTTTTCTATCGTCATATCATAAAAGCATTCTACACTACTACCAAATCGATTACTGATGGAAATCAATTTGGTGAAAATGTAAAACCATTTGCATACTTATGTTCAAATACCTACTGATCTACCAAAAAAATTTAAATGTTGTTTTCTGACTTTGGAAAATCCATTTCAATCATATCAGATTAAATATTTTAAAACTAAATTAGAATTTATTTTATAGATGAAGCTGATAACATAAAATGCACTGGTCGGTCATATTATAAAATTAATACACATCGTCTTCTACAAAAATCTTTCCTAAAAATAATTTCTCTTTTTTTTTTTATTTATTGGTAAACCTGATTTAATAAACGAAATGGAAGATTTTTGAAAATTTTAAAATCAAAATAAATGAAATAAAAAACTGTTTGTCTTCACAAATCTATTAATAACAAAATTTAATTCATTTACCTAAAAACATATTAAATTACTTCATTGTTTAATTTAACATACAATTTTTATATGAAAAGATTATGCAATAACAATAAATTTTCTATAAGGGTCAATTAGAAATTGGACATTTGAAATTTGAGAGATATATGTACATCATTAATATCTTTACTTTAGTAATAGTAATTCTTATAGATAAATTCAAAAACAAATCTCTATTTATGGCAGTGCTAAAAATTTATCAAGCTTGATGTCTGCGTCTTAAAAACTTATTGTTGCTACCTACGTTATGGCATGGCAAAGTAAATTGAGAAATTAAAACTGCTAAATACCAAACAATATCATACCTATGAAATTTGGCCACGAAATCTATTTCTTTAAACTTTATGAGATAAATTCCTTTCCCTTTTTATTTGTGATTGAAAATTTAAAAATTTTAATTTTCTTGAATAATTTTGATTTAATTCTATATATTTTAATTGTTTAATAAAGAATGAACTTCAGTTTGCTGTAGCAACTAAATAGCTAATAACATCATAACTATTGTTAGGCAAATACTAACCCGTTACACCCACGTAGCCATATCGCTTTAGTCTCTATTAAAAACATCTCAGAATAGTCTCCAGACGTAGCGTATTTGGCTGCTATGGTTAAGAAATGTATGTATAGAATTTCAATAATGGTGATAGCATCAAAAAAATGCTAATGGATCTAGAGATTCAAAAACAGAAAATTTACAAGAAATGTTTCTAAAGGTAAGAGCTACGACAAAACACAATAAATAAAAGTAAGCTCAACATGTCCGTTGAGTTGAGTTGTGCGACAAAAAAAAAAAAAAAATAAATTAACATTTAAATCTTGTACAAAAGACAGGTCACCACCCATCAGAGGTAATATTTTGAATAAACAAACAAACCGTTCGACATAACATAATTATCGATTACTAAACCAATGGAATTTTCCATGTGATCCAATCCAAAAGGCAATTTTCTACTAAAAATATGAAACAGTCAACAACTTAAAAATTGATTTTCACTGAGAATAGGTTTTGGTTTTTCGATACTAAAAGCCAAATATTTTAGTGGTAGGCTGAAATTTTTAAATTAAAAAATGCTTTGAAAAGATTGCAGCATTGGTAGCACATTAGCTCTGACACTTGATAATTTATAATAATTACTTGTAAATAGTAGAAAGTAAATGATTTCGCATCTTCTAATTATTATATTAAGAGTTACTAAATTCGTTACAACCACAAATTAGCCGTTAATATTAATTTGGATAACATAACATTAATCTTATAATCGTCTGAAACATAGGTATGGTAATTTAATAAAAAATAATTTTTTTTATAAAAACAAACTGTGACAGCAGCATCATTCATCTTTTATCAAATATTGTACAATAATTATTAACAAAAATTTCGCATCGCAGTTAACTTTAAAGCGGTATTGGTTGTTTTCCTTTATGCGTTTACCATATAAATAAAATATAATAATATATGTAAACAATTCATTAGACCATAGGAAAATGTAAAATAAATAAACAAATATACATACATATGTATGTCACACATGATAATACAAATAAATTGCCAAAAAAAAGAGAAAAAATTAATATGTCTGACGACCAACAAAGAGACAACAACAAAAATTCAAACCCCTAATTGTGTGTTAATAATTAATTTTACAAAAAAAAAAACAAAAAAAAAATTTGTTTTTAATAAAATATTGATCGTATAAAAACTACGACACGAACAGGTTTGAAATTTTTTTGTCTGCATACAAAAAAAAAAAAAACAAAAAGAAAAATAAATTGATGTGATTAAATTCCAATTTTCGAAAAGATGTTCTCTGAATTCTATTTTATTTGTTGGACAAAAACTTTTCAAACAAAAAAATAAAAAAATAAAAAAAA
This sequence comes from Sarcophaga variegata, assembly GCA_932273835.1. Classification (NCBI taxonomy): domain Eukaryota; kingdom Metazoa; phylum Arthropoda; class Insecta; order Diptera; family Sarcophagidae; genus Sarcophaga; species Sarcophaga variegata. Next base: position 41,750,838 of record OW026359.1, read on the forward strand.
ATAAAAACAACATATTTAAATAGAAGTTTTTCATTTCATTATAAACTAATCGAAATGATGATTTAAGCCAAGTTTGTAGGTGCTGTTGTTTGGATACAACTTTTAAAATTTTACTGCCACTGTTCTATACCGTCACAGCTGTTGCTACTACTGCCAGTTTTTATTTTGTTTTTTTTATTACTTTTTTCCACTATTGCTAAAATCAACAACTTCGATTGCCGATCGTTGAGTGTTGATCATTTTGTTGAATTTCGAATTTAAATTTCAGTTTAATTTGAACTAACAATGAATATAGACGTTATAAATATGGCTCGATTAACGAGATGTTTAAAATAAAAGTGAGATCTGAAAACGGTTGTTGTAACAAAATTGATTTGAGTTAGAAAATTAAAAATATAAAGCAATAAAAATAATATTAAAAATCTTTAAAATAAATTTAAAAAAGAAATGAAATTAGAAAATACTTTATCAAATTGGCAGCATCCATGGATATGGCTGGAAACAGTGTATAGTGTCATTTTTTACTAAAAACAACATTTTTAAAAATAGTTTAACAAAATACAAAACAAACAAAAAAAAACAATTACAACTTAAAACGAAAACCAATTCAAAAATTTTAACCAAAAAAATTCCCATCATCATTTTAACAATTTTCTTTAGTAGAGTGTAGTAGTTTGTATTTGTGTGTTTATTTCTATTTAAAAAAAACATATAAATTGTTTCTACTAACAATCAAAACTGGGCTAAATCTGCATAAATTTTAAATTAAATAATTTTTATTTTATTAATTGTGTGGAAAAAAAACTTAAAAAAAATTCAAATAAATCACGGAAACAAAAATAAATTACAATTTAATTTGAAATTGAGATGAGAAATTCAAATGTACGATACATTATTGGATGAGAAAAGTAACAAATAATGCAAATAATAAAACAATAAAATAAATAAAATTTATTTATGGTGTTGGTATTTCTAAAATTTAAATTTTAACACATACATATATAATTACCATTTTAATTAAATTTCAATCCAAATAAATTATAATAATACAATATAATATAAGAACAGAATGCATTAATTGTTTAAATTGTTCAATTTTCTTATTTAAAGAAATAAATGTTAAGTATTAAAAAAAGGCCCTTAAATTCAAACGTGAATTTATGAATAAGAGTTGAACAAACTTTCTATTCACACATACATGCGACTTTAACGACTAGGCGTGTTAAGATGAAATATAAAAAATATCAAATTTCAGACTAATAATCTAATAACTGGTAAAAGAATAGACAAAATTAAAAAAAAAAATAATTAATTTTTATATATATTTTTATATATATAGTGTTTGAGAAAGAATAAAAATAAAAATATTAATTAAACACAATAATAACATCCAAAAGAGTAAAAAAAAGAAACATGGAATTTCGTATTTAGAAAGAAATCGCCTTTATTGTATAATAAATATACAATAAAATTGTGCTACACAGCGAAGTAGCGGCGTGGTACTCCTATTGAAAATTAATAATAAAAATATCTTAATTTGAAACTGGAAAAGAATTATTGTAATTAGTGTGCACTCGGTTAAATAGCACGATATTTATACAATTTTTATGCAATTTTTTATTTTTAGTTTGTTTTTTTGTTGTTGTACTTACTAAAAACTTAAATAAGATGTTGCACAAAAATTTTAAAATGATTGAATTTGTTAAACAACTTTATTTCTTTTACTTTTCTTGTCTATTGAACAGATTCAAGTCAATACCGCCTAATCTTATGGTAAGATGGCGTAATAATACGGATGCTATGATAGAAGCACAATATCCAACACCTGGAGAATTTGAATATATGGAATGTGGACCATCGCCACCAGCTGAAAGTGCACCCAGTATGTATGATAGTTTTGAAGAGCCAACCAGTGAATTAAGTGTACAAATATGCAACGACACATTGCGTATAAGTTTGATCGATCAAATGAAAAATGCCGCCGGCCGCATACGCTATTTCGAAGATATCGAACAAGGCAACGTGATCGGCGATAATACGAAAAGCCATTTTGAATCTGCTTCACAAACAGAAAAGAATCTATGTTTCCTATGGTCCGCATTTTTAAAGAGATGGGACTTATTACAAAGTCTACTAGATATAGGAGCAGAATTAAATTTTTGTGATCAAAATGGAATTTCCGCTATACATTTGGGTGCATTTAGCGGCTGCCTGTCAACGCTTACATTTCTGGTGGGCAAAGGCATGAATGTAAACTTTCAACCAAAATGTTATACACCCTTACATTGTGCAGCATTTGGTAATTCTACGGAGGCAGCTAAATATTTAATAAATAACGGCGCTCAGCTATCCATAGATACAAATAAGCCCAACTGCGAAGAGAGTCTTTTGCATTGTGCCGTTAGAGCGAATGCATTGGAATGCTTGCAGCTGTTTATAGATGAAGGAGCAGATGTTAATTCCTTAAAGCCAAATGGCACAAATGCCATACATTTGGCAGCCGATTTGGGTAATGCTCAGTGTTTAGAAATTTTATTGAAAGCGAATGGCGCAGACCCTAATGTTAGAATATGTATACGAGAGAAAGAATCTACAGCTCTGCACTTAGCTGCCGATGAGGGAAATGTAGATTGTGTGGATCTATTATTGGCCAAAGGAGCTGATGCTAAGTTAAAAAATCATCGTGGTTTCACGGCTCTCCATTTAGCATCTCGCACCTCAAGTTTGGAATGCGTAGAGTCTCTGTTAAGAAACGGCAATGCTGATCCAAATGCAGAAGACTTTGATCATAGAACTCCCTTACATGCCGCCGTTGGTAAATCTGAAAATGCTTTTGATATCTTGGAGCTGCTTATACAATGGGGAGCGAACGTCAATCATAAAGATATTTACGGATTTACTGCACTTCATTTAGCCGCCTTAGATGGTTTGGCTCAGTGCGTGGAAATGCTTATTTATCATGGAGCTGATGTCACTACGAAATCAAAAAAAGGCACTTCTGCACTAAATGTTATTACTCGAAAAACACCCGCGTCGGTAGCCATGATAAGACAAAAATTAGATGCTGCTATCACTTTACATCATTCACAAGATCCAGTCAATCGTGAAGTAGAATTAGAGCTGGACTTTCGTCAACTATTACAACATTGTCATCCTAGAGAGATAAGCTACTTGAATACATTCGTAGATGAAGGACAAAAAGAAATATTAGAACATCCATTATGTTCCTCATTTTTATACATAAAATGGGGCAAGATACGAAAATACTATATAGGACGCTTGATATTTTGCTTCTTTTTTATACTCTTTCTAACGCTGTACGTACTCACTGCCTTGGCACATAATTGCTATAACGGCAGTAAGGATGACAACACCACAATACAAGCTCAGGAATTATGTCAGAAACAATCAATCTTGGGTGATATGCTACGTAATAATCCATTCGTTATGGAAATGCAATGGTGGGTACTCGTAGCCATCACAGTCGTTGAAATATTTCGAAAACTTTACGGCATAACAGGTTATTCATCGTTTAAACATTATGTAACACAAGTGGAAAATATAATGGAATGGTTTGTTATAACCAGTGTATTTGTTATTTCGTATATATACACGAAGCAGACATATACATTTCAAAATCATATCGGTGCATTTGCTGTTCTGCTGGGATGGACGAATCTCATGTTGATGATTGGACAATTACCGGTATTTGATGTTTATGTGGCTATGTATACTAGGGTACAAGGAGAATTTGCCAAATTATTTATGGCCTATTCTTGCATGCTAATAGGCTTTACTATATCGTTTTGTGTAATATTTCCATCGTCATCATCATTTGCTAATCCATTTATGGGTTTCATCTCTGTACTGGTTATGATGATTGGTGAACAAGATCTTTCCCTACTCATCAATGATCCCGATGGCAAAGATCCACCATTCCTGTTGGAAGTTAGTGCTCAAATAACATTTGTGCTATTTCTACTATTTGTTACGATTATATTGATGAATCTGCTGGTGGGTATAGCAGTCCACGATATACAAGGCTTGAAAAAGACTGCTGGCCTTTCAAAACTCGTTAGGCAAACAAAATTAATTTCTTACATAGAATCCGCTTTATTCAACGGTTATTTGCCAACATGGCTACGAAATTTACTACATTACACGGCCTTGGTATCACCGCAAGCATATCGTGTCGTTTTATGTGTGAAACCTTTAAATCCAAGCGAAAAACGCCTACCACGCGATATTCTTATGAAAGCCTACGAGGTGGGTAAAATGCGTAAACACTTTGGTCACACCATATCGGCTAAATCATCTGACGCTACTTATCTTTCATACAAAAACAAATATAACAGTGAAAGCAATCAAACACCAACCACACCATATGCCACGGAAGACTTCGAAGCTACTGTTTTATCAAATATCAACACGAAAATTGACGACAACAGCGAACGTATTGAGTATTTAACACAAGAGATACAAGAGCTTAAGCAAGCTTTAATCACCCAACAACAGCAGGCTAGTAAAGTTATCGATAAGTTGTTAATTGTTATATCTAATCAGCAAAAGAATAATTTAAGAAAATAATTAAACGATCAAAGAAGAAAAATAAGACAATTTGAAATACTAAATCTAGTGCCTTTTTATATTAATTATAAGTGTCCTTACCATGGGAATCATTCCAAAATATTGAAATTTTAATAGTCTAAATATTTAATATTTAAAACGTCAAACGTAAAACGTAAAAAGTTAAGATAATTAAATTATTATTAATGTATTACCCTTTTTTTTAAGTTAACGAAAAAGTTGAGATAAATTCTAAATAAACACGAATAAAACGGATCTTAGTTTTAATTAATTCCTTATTTTTTGTTAAATATTAACAAATTGTACGAGTTCTTTAAGTCTGTTCAAATTATATATGTATTTATGTATGTAGTTTATTTATTTCAAATTAAATTTAAAAAATTATTGCAAAAAAATGCTTCTACTCATTTCTAGAAACATAAGTAAATCAGAAATTTACAAATTTATCTGAACATATTCATTTTTATATTTCGTTTAAATTAAGTCCAGTATTAGTGGTCAAAATTTCATGTTGGATTTTAAAAAAAACAACAGAATAAATAAAACGAAACGAAACGAAAGTAACTTTTGTAAAGTTCTAAAATCCCATTTAGCAATTACTGTTGATTTCAAACTAAGTTCAACAACATACATTTTAAAATTAAAAGGCGATAAATGTTATCTTTAGACTATCTACACCCCAACTAATTAATACATTTCATTCCATTTTAAATATTTCTAATACTTTGTGTAATCTGTATTAAAGAATTGTTTAAAATATCTTTGTATCATAATGAATGGAAAGACATATAGAATTATTTATTTATTTCTATTTAAATTCATATCGATTGTCTGTCTGTATACTTTAAGATTCTTTCATTAGTATTTATTAAAAACAATTATGTACTATTATACATATTCTTCTATTTTAGTTTAATATTAATGATTATTATTATTATTATTTTAAGGCTGTGTATGTTTTTGCCGACAGAATTTGCTAAAAAAAAATACATTTTTAATATGTATTGTCTTTAGCAGATAAGTTTTGTTAAGATGACAAAATATCTATTCATTGTTTTATGATTCTTTCTTTTTTTTTAATAAGTATGTAGTATGTATAATTAAAATAAACAATTTATATTTTATCGTTATGTACATAAAGCTATAAATGTCAGATTTATTTGTTGACTCTAAATGACTAAAAGGTAAGTCTAGCATATGATTGAAGAATTCTGTAAATTGCAGAAACTGAATATAATGGAATCTTTATAGTTAAAAGCAAAATAAAAAAATTAATTGGAATTTACTTTTAATGACATACTAAAATATTGCTTATTATAATTGATTGATTAGTTATTTATTATTCGATTATTATTAATCCAACATTTTAAATCAATATTATGAGGTTTTGACAATCTCATTTTAAGATTCCCTTTCACATCACTAAACATGTTAAAAGAAGAAGAAAAAGAAGAAGTTTCATACAACCAGAACATGATTGAAAAATCCAGCATATAAAAATGTTTCATTTTTCTTTAATAATCTTAATGTTCTGATTTATAATTTACGCACCTAATTGCTTTGTAATTTCACACTAGGTTTCTTTGAAAATAAAAACAGTTTGTCGAAAATCTGAAACACTTTGAAAAGATTGCAATTAAAACATTAAAATATCTTTGATTTTTCCGGAGTGTTCGAATATTAAAACAAATTTTCATTCTGGGCCATTTAAAAATTCCCGACAAATATAGGATACAGTGAAGTCTTCGTTTGGTAAGAATATAAAAACTTTGTTTAAGAAAGTTGCCGTAGTCTAGTAGGTAGTGTGTTAGATTATTAGACATGAGGCCACGGTTCAAACCCCAGGTCAGACATTTCGAATAAAAGAAATATGGTAAAATATTCCTTCGGCGACTTTCTCTCCGCAGATTTCTGTTAAAAAATCTGAGAGTAAATAAGATAAATATATATAAATAAGATAAATATATATAAATATAACTGGGTGCTCTGGTAGTCTAGTGGGTAGTGTGCTAGACTATTAGCGTGAGGGTCGTGGGTTCGATTCCCACCAGAGACTCTGGTCTGTGACACTACACCGAGCAAATAGTCAAGTTACTTCGCTCGTATATAATTAGGATATAATTTGTAATTAATTAATAAATAAATAAAATATATAAATATAAATAAATTTATTTTATCATTATTAAATGAACAATAATAGAAAGAATGCGAACTAAAAGCGAACTCAAATCTATGCAAATTTCGTCACTTTAAATGAAAAAATAAATTCAAGAATAACACTATTGCTCTAATATATAACGCACCAAAAATAGGTTGTATTCTGCAGTATTTATGGAAAATATTTAATCAGCAATGTTAATTTTAAATAAATAAAATCTTTGAATCGACAAATAAGAAAAATCAAAGAAATATTTGCGTGGGAAAAAGTAAATTTTGTTTTGTTTGAAAGTTTTTAGCAATCTTTTAAACACATATCTACATAAGTAGGAAATTGTATTCGAAAATACAGGGGCAATACTGAGGCACATTGGTATAAACCTTTACAAAGAACTACGCAAAAATGTATTCGATAGTTTTACAACTTAAAAATTTCGTATAGTAACTTTACAGAAAATTTTTACTAAAATACAATTAAAAAATAAAGGATAATTTAACTCTACCAACGTTAGTTTATATTATGAAAGCCCCTGTTTCTTTTAACTAAGGACAACTGCATAACTTAGTGTGCTTTTGGATTCTATAAGGATGTTGAAAAATATTCATTGGTGATAGAGTTGATCATATAGATTGTATTGATTTTAAATAACGATCATGAATAAACAACGTTACACAACTTTAAAATTAATAAATATTGACAACGATGCAAATGTTTTTGATTTCAGTTCTAGAGTTAGAGAGTTCCCGAATATCATATCCATCACGCAGGTGAGAGCAAAAAGACGTATGAATTCTTTCTGCACAATTGTGCTACATATTATAGAAAACTAAGGGTTAAAATGTCAAATTCGTCAATTACATATATGAAGATAAAATATATAATAATTAAGGCTGAGGAACATTGTATATCTACATACAAACATAATTGGTCATTACAACCCTTCAGTCAGGATTACGGGGTAGCTTCTCACACCTTCTCAAAATCCTGGGTTCGAGCCCCAGGCCAGGCATCAAAGACAAAATATAAAAAGTATTTTTTCGGTGACTTCCTCTCAGTAGATTTCTGGCAAAAAATTGTCATGAAAAGTTTCTCAATAAAAAAAAAAATCTGTCGTTCGGAGTCGACTGATTTTTGAGAAACCTTTCATGGCAATTTTATTTACTCCCAGTTTTTGCCAGAAATCTGCTGAGAGGAAGTCGCCGAAGAAATACTTTATGTATTTTGTTTTGATATCTGGCCTGGGGTTTGAACCCTGGCTTTACGTCTAATGAGCCAACACACTACCTACTAGACTACGGCGACTTCCTACATATGTACATATAATCCAACATAATGGTGAACGATATAAACACTCGATGTAGTTTATCTACACATCGAATCAATATTATATTTTTCTTATTAATCAACATAGATTGAAGATGTTTTATTGAATGCGTCGAAATTAAAAATTTAATGCAAGTGCTTTCGCATATGCGATATGTCAAGCAAAGTCGACCCATAAATGTAATAAAACATTCTGAAAACAGCTCAGTTGGAGTTGGATAAATAGAAGGGCATGCGTTGGTATAGCCGTGATAATGTAAACCTGTCCTATTTAAGCGCATTGTATATAGTAGTAAGGATCAGAGCCATGGAGACTATGGTTCGAAGTTTAATATGGACTGTCGAATGGCCGACAGTTCTCTATTTAACTGATCGCTAAACTGTATCAGAACACTATGGGAAATACTTCGCAATGAGATGAGTAATTAGACTGAAAATAAATTCGGTTGCTACGTACATTTTTAACAGAGTAGCCATTTCGTGGTATACAGGTGGGTCAAGGATATACAGTAGAAAAGAGCGGAGGCGTGAAGTCCCAAAGTGTAATATTCACTCCCTAATTCCTTTCAAATTAATGTTTATACTATCAAAAGATGTGCTGATTTTAACTTCTACAAGAAGCACGGAGGACGGAAAATAGAAATATTACGTAACAGTCCGAACAGGTTAGGGACTTTCTGTGAAGTGGGAAGAGTGGTTTGGAGTGAAAGAAAAGATTAAGAAAGACAGAAGCTCTTTTCAAATTAAAAGGGTGTGATAGAATTTAAACATTTGTTAGATAATTACAATGAGAAGTGTTGTGACTATCCACAAGCAGCATGAGGATAGCAAAGTAGCATGAGGAAACGAAGCAGATAAGAACACACGTACTTCAACTTTCAGTTCAACTGTCAGCTGAAAAAGTCAAAGTGCACAGTATAAAGGATTCTGAGTATGCGCCCCGGTCCTTACGATCACATTAACATATTTTTTGTACTACTGGATTTGAAATTTAAAAAGAAAACTAAAGAAATATGTTTTTTATATTCATATGAATGCTATGCCTTTTTTACACAGATTAAAAAGAGATTTTTTAATATGTTTGGTTATTTTTATTCAAGTTATAAAATTAAAACTGCAGTCCAGTTGTTAAAAATGCAGTAAAATTCCTGATGCGTCAAAAGGAAAACAATTTGGTTAAAGTAGAACCCATAATAATAAGGAAAACAAAATATTTAAGACGTATAAATTGTACCAAGTTTCTTTGGATACGTTAGGTGAAGCGAGAAAGATAACTTTGAACGCGGCTTTGATTACAGCTTTTCTCGATAAAAATCTATCTAGCTGACTGAAAATATTAATAATATCTGTCAAAGACACAATATTTTGAAAGTTCAATTATGGAATTATTTAGGTTGATATATAATAAAAAACATGACATCTGTTTCCAAACGATAAACATTGTACGGAAAGCTGTTTGGAACCATTTGAATTGGATTAGATAAAAATTAGTACAAGAGCTAGATCACATGTTTAGCAAGCAAAAACAATCGTGGTAAATAGACAATCATTGAAGTTCTGTTGTATGTAGGGAAAAGATTGTCACACTAGTTTCATAGTCCGAAATAAATAAACGCTTACATACAGCTAGTTTTGATTAATATAAGTGCAGTAGCGAGAGCTTGTTTAAGCTAATGAAAATCAATTTCCTCAGTTTTTTTTACCATTTTCGATAAGAATCATAATTTCATAATCTTCGTTATTGTAAAAAGTTATCGTAAAAAACAGTGTATATTTCACATGAATGAGATCATTCTAACAATGCTAAAAAAGCCTTATATTTTAAATAAGAATAATGTTTCTCCCTTTTTAACACTACGTTATATGAAATTAACGGAATTGATTAAATATATTAAAAATAATTGACTAACCTGTTCACGTGGTTGTATATCATCAAAGTATGTAATGTCTTTGCCATTTATAGAAATTTTTCCAGTACCGGGTACACGAATGGTTACATCAGCACGAGCAGTTTTACGTAAACATTCTGAAAAATATTAAGAATCCATTGTTGAATTATATTTTCCGAAATTTTTAAGCATTTTTATTAATTACCATAGGTAGTGATAAATTGGCGACCTTGTTCATCGATCTGGGGTTTGGGAATCTCTAACTGGCTAGATTTATCCATTAAAGGTTTTGTATAATTATCAATAAATGCTTTACATTTGTAAGAATATGGATGAGATACCAATCTTTCCATTGATGAAATAAAACTGTTATATTCGATGTCAGAAATTTTTTCTACTAAACTTAGTTCCATTTGTTCTTTTGTTATCCAGTTAAAACCACTTAAATCTCTGTATTTGAAAACAAAAAATTGTTTGTTAATGTAAAACAATAATTCAGTAAATATATAATAAAATAATAGAAATAAGTTCAGATATAAATGCATAGATATATAAAATTCTATTTTATATATTTCTATTTATACTACAGTCCCTGTCTTTAGACCCAAATCGAAAACCATCAAAGTCCTGGTGTGTCCAAACAAGAGATTTGTACATTAATAGCAAAATATACTTGTTTACTCTATACACGAATATCCGTTTGATAATTTACAACTCCTAAGTAAATTTATTTACTCAAAAATCGGTGGTGTTATTCTCAATTTAAGATGTAAAAACATAGTATAATGAATCATACCAGTAGATTAAAAGTGAAATAGTTCTATAAGCAATAACATATTTTGAAAGCTTACACTTTTTGGTTTGGATCTGGTTTTTGCCCACGACGCATCATTCGCTCTTCCAAATCGTACAACTTATTCAATTCTTCAACAATGTCCTAAAATATCGTTATTATTTAATTATGTTTCAAAGTTAGAATTCTATAACTTACATATAACAATTTAAAGAAATTTGGATTGCCAGTGTAAAACATGGAATGGAAGGGCCTACCGTTTTCATCGAATTCAGCTGCTTTGCGCGCAGGAAATACTTCTTCGGGCCTTTTCATCATTGGACGGGCTTTTTTATCATAAATACCAGAAGGAAATAGGTATTCAATGGCATTCTTTAAATATAAAACATGTTGTTTTAACGTGACTGTTTAAATTTAAAATTTTTATAATAAACTTACATTTACATCGTCCTGGGTAAATGTTTCGGGATCCTCACCCATCATATTGGCCAAATGTCTTTTACCAATTTGATACTCTAGTTGTTGTGTTTTCATAAATTCATCGTGTTCTTGTGCACGTTCTAAATAGGCCTTCATAGCTTTACTTACTTTTTGTCTTTTCACTGCCAATGGCGCAGCTTGAACGGTAACCTCGGCACTATAGTTGGCATATTGCTGGAGCGGTAAAAGAAAAAGTAGAGGTTATGCAAGAGTGTTGAGTTCATACAATTCCGGAATAAATTCTGCGGCAAATTAAATGAATGCCTAACAAATTTTAAACTTACTCCACTTGCTGTAATGGTTTTACCTAAGTACAGTAGATTTTGTGTTAAATTTTGATTATTTCTTAATAAATTTAAACCAAAAACACGCACTGCCATTATTGCGGTTGAACACTTCTTTTCATTAAAGGCCGAATGACAATCAGCTGTGAATTAATAATTTTTTTGTTGGGTAAAAGACAGCATAATTTGTAAACAGAGAACAAATGAGGGTGTATTTTGTTATTAGTGTAGCCAGAGCTTAAGAATTAATAAAATGTTACACTTAGCAAAATTTAACCACTAACTTATCATCAGATACTAAGTTCAACTAAAACATAGAAAAATTGAAGTATTCACGGCACTACCGACGTGTTAGTATTGCAATTTGTAATGCATTACCAACTGAGTGGTTTGTGTCTGAATTATGGATAATTAATATCGATTAGTGGAGTCACAAACACTGAATAAAATAAGTACACTTATCGAACGTAGTGTTGCCATTGTGTCAGTAAATTCTATTTATAACGCATCTAAAAAAATTAAAATTAGAAAATAAGATTTAAATTATTTTTAAATAAATTTTTTAATAATTTTTCTTACTCTTACTTAAACTTAAAAAACTATAACTTAAATCACAAAAAATTGTAAATATTTCGACAAAGAATTTCCAATTTGAAGCATTGCAAGTATTTTGGATAAAATGTTAAAGAAAGAACTTATTCAAAAATTCATTTACAAAATAATTTAAATTTAGTTATTTTGTATGGCAGTTTTCTAATTTTAATTTTTTAGAATTTTAAATAGAATGACACAATGGTAAGGAAGGTAGTCCTTACTCGTTCGTTGAGTGTAGAGCGTTGAATGTACAGTGTTTCCTAATCAAGATTAATTTATCCTTAATCCAAGCCCAAACCACACCGTTGGTAATGTAGTGCATACGGTAACCAGGCATGTTGGTGAATGTCTCTGCTAACAGAAGTGCAAATTACTTATTATAGATATACACCGTGTAAATCAGGATATAGAGTACATGAATATATGGTAATACAGTACTATTTCGAATAACGATACTTTGGTGAGTTTCTTGAGTTTTATTCACCACACCTGATAAATTCACCACATTTTGTAAAAACTCACCACACTGGAAACTCACCAAAACAACAAAATCCATCACACTTCCAAAAAAAATTTAATATTGCCTTTTCCCTCTCCGTCGTCCGTCGTACGGAACTCAAACTCCAGAACAACAAAAGCGGGTAGCGGTAGTTTAAACAATTTGGTAATTGTAATTTTTTGTAAGTCAGCAGCAGAGCAAACAAACAATAACACATATCCCATCCATCCACACACATGCCACATAAAGTCCTATCATTTATTTTTTATATGTATTTTCGTTTTGATGTCTGACCTGGGGTTAAGCCGTGGCCTTTGTGCGTCTTCTAACAAGCTACTAACTACCTACTAGACAGACAGACCATAAAGTTCATTAAACAAACAGGAACGCTTAATTTTTACTTACTTACCGGAAACGGAAAAATAATGAGCGTATGAAGAATATTTTGAACGAACAAAAACGAATTTTTCATCAGTGTTGCAATGAAGAAACTTTAGCATTCATGCGTTGTAAGCCATTTTTAGAGCACTGTATAGTGATGCCATATCAATGTTCAGTATTATCCGTTTAATTCTTGATCTCTTCCTCTCCTATCTTCTCTTTTGGTGGCAAAAAGCTGCAAAAATTGGAAACTGCTTGTCGACATTTTTATAATATTTTTGCGAAAGATATTTCGAAAGAAAATGAAAATGAAGGAAAAATGAACAAAAAACTATAAATCAAATTTGATTACTTCTTTTTACGATTTCTTTTTCAGAAATTGATTATAAAATGTTTTATTTTATGGCAACATTGATTTCTACTGTCAAGAACACATCTTAGTGATGCCACATCAATAATCACTATTATCCATTTAATTCTTGATCTCTTTCTCTCCTACCATCTGTTTCACACACTCTCAATTAGAATTTCAATACCAAAAGAAAATTGTCAAAAATTTAGTTAAGCTTTAACTTACAGGAAATTAATTAACTGTATATACATAAACAAATACAACAAAGAGAGTCAAATATAAATTTTTTAATAGAGATAAATTTCAAATTGAAATGTTGCCGGAAACAGTTATATTTGCTTTAACGCTCATTGTATACGGAGCTATATTATTTTTATTGATTTACTATGTAAGTCTGTAGGAAGTTTTGTTTTATATTTCATTTAATGAATAAAATAATTAAACGGAATTAATTTTACCAACAGGTATTAACTTTAGCCGATCTAGAATGTGATTATTTAAATGCCCAAGAATGTTGCAGCCGTTTAAATTTTTGGGTCATACCGAAATTTGGTTCACATTTGATATTGTGTGTTCTCTTGCTATTGGGTGGCCATTGGTTAATGTTGGTGCTAAATTTACCTATGGTTACCTGGTTGGGTTATGAGTTATATAAACAGCCCCGTGATAGTCTGGGTGTTTATGATCCAGTTGATATTCACAGCAGAGGTTTACTGAAAATTCATCTGCGTAATACGCTGATTTATTTGGGTTATTATTTTATAATGTTCTTCATTGCCTTGTATTTGTAAGTACATATTTTGATTAAACTAGTTTGATTAATGGAAACATTAATATTATTTTTAGCATGATATCTGCTCTACTTAAAGGAGATCCCATCAAAAGGCATGAAGAGGGAGAGATTATAACTGACTTTTAATAATACAACCCAAAGACACATTCAATTCAAGTTGTATTTTAAAAGAATTATTTATTATTCAAGATTGTGTGATATTCGGATTCAGTCTTCCCATTCATAATAAGACACATCTAAAGAAACAACAATGAAAGCAACAAATAACAGACAACAGTTAGTCCCCTCTAGTCCATTCAAATAAACGTATGCATACTTATATACATACGTGCTTAAGTATGTATGTGTGTAAGTACATATATGGTAGATCTTTAATTTTTAAATCACACAAATTTATTACTTTGAATCTCATATTCAAAACTATATGCATTTTATTTATATGTACATTATTATTAAATTACTTATACACTAGTACCTACATATAATACATTTCACCAGCATTTGTTTATGATTGAATTGAATTGAAGACTTTCCTAAAAATTTATAATCTTTCTATGAACAAGTAGTACAGTTTTAAAATTTCATATAGCAAATGGAAGCCGCAGCACTTTGATTTTGATAGTGAAAATTGTTGACAGACTTCGAATGTGTAATATATTCTTAAGCTCTTATTTACTTTTAGATAAATGAAATTAGATCGACTATTTACGTAAAAATACATTAAAAACCTATCTTGGAGTTTGCGCCTAACTTATACAATTTTAAAAATATATACATATATTCGTTGAAAAGTTAGCCTCTATTAAATACCATATTATTTTGAAAATAATCTTTTCATTTTAAATAGATCTTAACTGGCTTAATTGATTATTATTATTTTTTTATTGTTTATTTACTGAATCTTCAATTTTTATACTGGACTTACAATAAGTTCTTAAATCCTATTTGTACGAAAAAAAATTAATTATTCATGGTCGATCAATACCAGAAATACACATACATAATTGCTCATGACGACCTAGCTTCTCGCACCAGTTATGTTGTGTATGTTTATTTTAAACATAAGTGGAAGAACCTACAGTTTAAAGTCGACTACGAACGACGAATTTTTTTCTGAGAATCTTTTTATGGCAATTTTTTATATACTCCGAGTTTTTGCCAGAAATCTGCTGAGAGCATGTCGCATTTTTTCATATTTCGTTTTGTTGGAAATGTCAGACCTGGGGTTTGAACCGTGGTCTCACGTCTAATAAGCCAACACACACACCAGAAATAGTCCAGCCATTTATTAAATTTGTGTAAAGACAACCGCTACAATGTCACTCATTTTTAAACGAATATATCCACGACAGTCCAATATATTATGAGTCCGGTGATTTGCATGAAACAGTACCATTTTCATATAATTTTAAAAATATTTTTAATGCTTTGTATGTTTTGACGTGTTTGAAGTTTCTCGATATAGGAAGTATAGATAGTTCTCCATAACCTTCAAATATCAGCGAAACGGAATCCCATATTTATTCTACACACACCCTTATTTACGTTTCGATTACATCCCCGCATTCAGTTACGATCGAATCCTATGAAAAAGATGAAGAGTCTGTTCAACATAACCGTTTTTGTTGTGGAACAGGTGAAAAGTTAACAGAAAAATGTTACTGTTTAAAAAAAAAACTAATAAAACGTTTCATAAAATGTAAATAAAACAGTGTTTGATAGGAAATAAATATTAAGAATTCTATTGCGCCGGGGGCAATATTTTTTTATTCATCTTTATGGCATAGAATTAAAGGATTTTATTTATATTTATACTATTGGAAGAGGAGGTCAACGTGCTAGAATCTAGTGAGTAAAGATTTGAGAAGCGAAAATTTAATGTTTTTACCAGACTTGTTAAACTAATTACAATTACAGGCTTATTCTTTAGCATATTTTGCACTGCTTAACCGAGTTGTGATTACTTTACGATTTTTTCCGGTAGCAAAATGAACTTGGAGCACATCATAATGTTGGGCAATAAATAAAAATCTTCGCTTTCTAGTACAAAAAATAAAAAAATTACTGAAATCATTTATTAAACATTTTATCTATATCTATATATATATATAAAAATGAATGTTTGTTTGTATGTAATTAATAGAATTGTATACTATGCATTTGATCATGCTATGATCTTCAGCAAAGTTGTTGCGCATGGGCCAGGGAAGGTTTCTAAGTTGGTATGACCAATTTCCGACAGGTGGCGCCACTGAAAATTACTACTACTACTAAACTGTGTATTTGATCATGTTATGAACTTTAGCAAAGTTGTTGTGCATGAGCCGACGAAGGTTCATAATTTGGTATGACCAATTTATGACAGGTGGTGTCACTGAAAATTACTCAAAATGAATTAAATCGTAAACTGTGCATTTGATCATGATATGATCTTTAGCAAAGGTGTTGCGCATAAGTCGACGGAGGTTTCTAAGTTGGTGCGATTAATTTCCGATAGATGGCGCCACTAAGAATTATTCAAAATGAATTGAATCGTAAACTATGCATTTGATCATGTGTTGATCGGGGAAATACCAGAGATTTTAGCATTTATCATGTATGATTTTAATAACATTTAGTATAACTCATTCCCATAAAATTTGAAACATTTTAATTTTGGAAAATTTTTAAAAATGCTGTTGGGTTCAATTGGATTGGGTACATTGTGAGATTTTAATAAATTTAACACATTTTTCACTTGAACAACGAGAAGTGAGATTAGAAACTGATCGAATGCATACTACTCAGGCCTGTTCGTCTAAATCATCTGGATAACGGGAAACAAAATCAATAAAATGATTCAAAATTAATTTGATATTTGTGTATTGTCTTTCCTTCAAATTCATTTTAGTTGGTGGCGCAGCAACACGCGCAGTGTACAGCTAGTTTATTATATTTTACAATATTATTACTTTTTTTTGCCAAAGATAGCAAAAATCGAAATAACCTCTGTTACCGAAATTAAAATTAGAAAAACATAGCTAAGATTTTAACGCAATATACATTCAATCGAAAGAAACAGAACGGAATCGAAACGCAAAATACCAAAATTGTCAAACAGAGAAAACTTCGAGTTGAATTCAGGCGAAAAATGTGAGATCATTAACCTATTTCAAGGGTATATCTTCTTTGGCAAGTAGATTCAAATAACAACAGTAATATTTTCTTATATTCGGAAAAATGGATCCAATGCCGATGTTTTTTATATATAACGCTGGTTTATTTAAGCTGTGGTATTATGTAAATGCGTCATATAGAAATAATTTCAATGGAAAATATGTATTTGTTGAATTCGACCGCTTTCTCAGGGCTAGATACGTTTTACCAACTCTGGACAAACTTTGCGCTGTTGCTTAGTTTCCTTTTCTTGCAAGAAAAGTTTTACTGTAATTCTAAACAATCAATTTTTATATTAAAAATTTCATTACCATATGAATAAGATAAAATTGGTTTTTTTACACAAATTTTTATTTATTTGAATTTATTTATAATTATTTGTTTTTTAAATTAAATCTATACAATTTGTTTTATATGTATTTTAAATAAATGACTGCTGCGTTTCATTTCATTTTATTTTTAAAAATAATTCAAAATTATAACAAGAATTCTGAATAAATTTAATTAAACAAAGTTAGTTGGATATATATTTTGTGAATAACTATGTACTGCAAACATACTAATTTAATCGAAAGGTAAGTTAGTTTAAATAGAAGGAAATTTTACAGTGTACAATTTTAAAAGCAATATATTACAGTAAAATAAAGTGTTGACAATTAACAATTTGAACAGAAATTCATAAAATTAATAAATGAAATAATTTTCCTATATAACTTTTATATATCTATGTGTATATAAAATTGTAATTATTTTAATATGTAATGCTGCTAAAAAGTCATTTTTGTCTTCAATTATATTTATTTTACACACAAACGAAAAAGAAAATAAAACTATTTCCAAGCTTGTTTAATCGATTTGCGCGATGCTAAATGCTTGGCCACTAATGAACCTGAAGTTAGAACCACTAAAACAATTGAAATTAATATATAGTCAAAATCTTCTTTAAGTAAATCGAATGTTTTTGATGGAGCTATACGAGTAACAAATAAATCTGAAATGTGTAAAAAATAAATATTATTTTTTTATTTGAATTTTGCATGAAATTTTTGTTGAAGATTATTTACCTAAACCAGCCGCCACTACCAAACAGGTACTTTCTAAGCCACTGGGTGCAGTGTAAATATAACGTAATCTGGCTATAGTTTGATTATAGTTGATCATATTTTCAGTTGGTAATGGTAATTCTGGAATGTATGGCATTGCGCCCTCATCACGGCCATTCGATGATGATGAGATAGGTCTGCGAGGATCTAGTAAAGCCCAGGGTAACTCAACAATTGAACCACTAGCAGTACCAACTATATAAATAAATTTCAAATTATTACTTTATCATCATATTATTTATTAGTTTCTTAAAGTATAATTTACTTAAAACATCCTTGCTTGTAATTCCTCTTTCTGTAATAGTTTCACGCATTGCTGTTACACCGGTTGGTAGAATATATGATTGTCGTTCAACCATTGGCATAGGTGGTGCATTTAGAGAACTCCAAACTGTACTATTTGCTTGAGTTTTTCCTTCATATAATTCAATAGTAGCTAAAATGAATGTATAGTGTTATATGCAAGTATAAATCATTAAAATAATTAGAAACGAAACTTGGACGACTAAAGCTATCAATGGTTAGAACTGAATACGTTCTAATTACAATTGCCGGTATTTTCAATCAAAATTTATCAATCTTTACGAAACACCAGATACTTTCCAACATTAAATGGAGCATTATAATTATAAATTCAATGATTATTTTCATTTTATGATTAAAACAAAATAATGTAATGAAAAGTCGTTTGAATATATGTGGCAGTTTCATGATATGATAGCATCTTTGATTTATTAAACTCCCCGCTGATTTGTATAACTGAAACAATATTGCTTTCAACAAACTGTGAATCAAACGGCATCGCTTTTCGAATTAGTAAGTACCGATTCATATATCGAAATTTATTTATTTATCCCAAAATGCCTTAGACAAAATTTTATTCCCTAACAAAAATAACGCATTAATAATTTTTGAACTCCTGTACGAAAAATCAATCGTAAGGAGTTGTCTTGTCTTAACCTTAAACCATTTCAAATTTTAACGTTTATAGTTCAATAATCATTTCTTAATTCTTTGTATTCTTATTTACTGAGATTGTGAAAAAAAATAATTAATGTTACTTACTGATTTCGGTACGTCTAACTTTATCATTGTAGTGAGCATAGGCTAACCAATTTTCAGAATGTACAACATGTAGTGGTGGGCGAATTTTGCGATGCATCATTGAGAAAACAATAGAACCAGAAACAACATCCACCAAAAACACATTAAGCAAATCTAAATTAAAATAATTAATTATTTGTAATTGTTTTTTTTTGTTTTGTTTTGTTTTTAAATATAGTTTTAAAGTATAACTTACGTTTATGTATGCTATCAGAAGCTTGCGTAAAGACCGCTACTAAATTGGGATTTATGTATTTATATAAAACCGATCGGTCAGGCATTACACGACCCTGTGAATGGACTCTTTCAATGGGATTCTTGGCAGCAACAGTTACAATTTTATGATCGCCACTGTGACCACTCAAGTCAACATTCCACAAAAATATAGTGCTCAATTCCTTTTAAGAAGAAAAATGATCAATACTTTAGGAAATGTATGCGATAAACAAAAAAAAAAAACTTACATTATTTGCATATTTAACATAAAAACCATTCAATTGAGCAGTAGATTTATCTGCCGTAAACAAATATAATCCATGAGCCTGTAATTAAAGATTATTTAACAATAATATCATCATTCATCACATCATTTTCAAATTGAATGCGTACTTTTGATTTAGCATGATCGGGATAAACTGTAACCTTATTATTTGCATCCATAATTAAAATGCCTTTAACGAAATCATTTTCAGTTTCGGCCAATAAAGAAAGTTGTTTGATTTTGTGATTCAGTTGTAAGAGACCACCTTCGGCTGGTGCTCCGGTTATTGGATTAAATCGATATAAAACACCGTTGCCTGTTTCTTTATCTCTAGTAACAATGGTACAGAGAGGTTGCAGTGGGAAATGCTTACTAGTCCTTTGTATAAGTAGTCGCATTGGTTCGCCATTAGCAAATTCGTCGACATTTTTTAAGTATATTTGCCAGTGATATCTGCCGCTAATGTTATCAATGCCAAAAACCTTGCCACACTTGGTCAGAATCACTAACATTTTGTGCAAACCAAACGAATCACGTACTAAACCAGCTCTTTGGGTATCGGATGGTTTTGGACCCAAACCAATAACATGAAGAAATAGACTTTTAAAGTGCACAATCTGTGATGTTAAACGATGTATAAAAGCACTGGCGATGTCAGCTATAATTTAAAAATATAATCAATAAATAACAATTCTTAATTCTTTCAGATGCACATACGATATGTCTTGAATGAATTTAACAATAATAAATAAAATCAAAATTAGGATAAATTATGATAAAAAAAATTATTACAACAAATAAATTAAGTTTTAAGAAAAATAAATATTTAAAGAAAATAAACATTCCATAATTTCGAAAACTTTCGAAATTATTTTTTTTTTTCAATGTAATAATGAAACTAACATTTATTCCTCTACCACTATATGTTTCGAATATACAACGATTATACAACAATCGAAACTCAGTTCAAATAATATAAATGAAAACATATTTAATGTACAAAAGCTTTTTTCGGCAACTAAAGATCGGTTTCTATCCATAATACATAATTGGCAATGAAGCTTTAAATGATTGCTATAATTTATAAGCAAATACAAATTGTTGTAAATAAAAACACAAAATATACACTATTTTCTTAAATGTGTATGTAGATATACAATACATAAGTATATTTTTATAGTAAAAAAATACAAAACAATAATTAACATCTATAATTTAATCACTGTAGTAAGACGGGAATGCTCAGGATTTATAATGTTAGGATTATTGAGATAGAACTGTAATGATATGCTATCAGTATACAAACCTCGCTAATAATATTTTTTAAATCAATAGTCGAGTTAACCAAATAAGCATAGCTGATGACCTATCGTAATTCAAGAACTTATTTATTATGAAATAACAATAAAAAAGAGATTAGGAGGATAAATTTGGTCCAAAATTACTTGGGCAATTTTTTCTTCCTTTTTTATATACCTTTTAGTTTATGATATTGCCTTTTGTATTACACACAATGCTACGTTGCTTACTTCCTTTTCTTATAAAAAACCTAATACCTCAACTTAAGAAAGGTTCAAACTTTTGCGATACCTCCTTTATTTGGTACAATTAATTCTGTTGAAACGGATATTTTACGCTACTTAGAACTCGTAAACATTAAAGAGACAATAATTAAAAAATTACTAGATGGCTAAGTCACTTTTTGTCATTTAAAAACTATTTCCATTTTATTCTAATAATACAAATTTTATTATGAAAAAATTAAATTAATTACGATAAAATTAAATAAAAATATAAAATTGCACAAAAATAAAATTCACAATTATGTACACAAATGTATTTTTATTTTTTACAATAGAAACAAAAGCAAGCGTCGAGCAAACTCAAAAATAATGTAATAACATATTATAAACAAATTTGATGAACACAAGCATTAAAACAAAACGCTACTTACTCTCCAGACTTGGATCAACACCTTTTTATCGTGACAGAACACATTTTTCATTTATACGGATACAATATTAAGAAAAATACAATTTAAATAAGCCAAAGATAAACATATCATTAATAAATTAATTTGAATCAGCATTTGTGGTAGACAAACGTAAACAAAGTTACCTTTAAATATGGAAATTATCTATCATTTGATATGTGTACTCACCAGTTTTGCCCTTCATTTCATTCTCTAATTCACCCTCACTGTCGGCCAATGGCAAGTCAATAAATTCTGTTGCAATAACATTTGCTAACGCTTCCGATTTTGTCCAGCGGAATTTTGATTGTTGTACAGCTAAAATACTATCGTCTGTTGTATCAATTATGAACAGACATCCTTTACCATCATTATTGCGATTTGTTTTACAATCAAATGTTCTGAGTGTGGGCGCGCCATAATGTTCGGGATATGTAACTGAATTCGATAATTCTACCACCGATTGGCAAGTATCAGCGTAATAACCTTCAATATTTAAAACCTACAAACAAGAGATTTTAATTCGCAAATTACAAGGGAATGGTTTATTTAACTTACATTGTCTTTAACATCGGCTGTTAAAATCACATTTTCATTTTTAAAGCGTCCAAACAAATAATTTTGACTCGATAACATGTTACATGCTTGTATTTCGTCCTTAACTGCAACAAGTTTACCATCAACTACAATAACACCACTTGTACCCTATTAACAAGTTCAAAATTGATATATATTTTAAGAAATCTACATATTGCAAGGTCACTCACATCCAAAGGTTTAATTGATTGACGAGGTATACTTCCAAGTTCTTTACTAACTACTTGAGGTTGCAATGCGGTCAAATCTAAACTAATTAACTTGTTGCCTTCAGCGCATGTATAATATACTCCAGCTAATACACATTTTTCCCTTGTTATCCAAGGGGCTGTAATTTTAGCTGTGTTACCAGTGGATTGTCCAGATGTTGCGAAGTACTCTGTTACTTCCAAATGAGATTTCCAAACGGGTATAACATGGTATAGTACAGAACTGCGATAAAACCAAATCGAATTGATAGCCTTATCAGTTTGCAAGGGCATTAAAGACCATTCCCATTCCAAATGGCCAGTATTTGAATTCCATCCACGCACCAAAGCCGGCGCATGGCCTTGAATAGTTAACATATCGAATCCATGACTAGAACCGGCTGTGGCAGCAGCAGTAGTATCAACTACTCCTGGAGAAGATGAAAGTTGCAGTAGTTTGATATCACCCCTAGCACCAGTCTCGAAAACTTGTCGCCATATAATTTCTCCTGTTTTGGGACATAGAGATGACACCACATTCTCTCTGGTGCTGACTATTAGACGAGGTTGAAATCCGTTCAACTCTAAGAATGCCTGGTTTACACCTCCAATCTGTAAAGTTCTCCTACATGATTTAAAAGAAAACACAAGTACTTTCAATCATAAGTTTGTCATACAAATTACGTGTCCCTGATTCGAACTCAAATCGAAAACCTTTGCTCCACTTACCAATCAAATTTTTTTATTTGATCTTCATATAGGGAATTGACTAAATTTCCTGCCAACAGCATAAAAAACACAAGTAGACTCACTGAGGTGTCCCTTAGAGTGTGCATTTTTGGTTATTTATTAACTTAAACTTTAAAAATGGTTTAATACTAATTATTTTAATTATTTTTAATTCTTTTAATTAATAATTTTTCATTTCTCAACGTGAAAAAATTGGGGATGAGATGAAGAAAAAAAGTAATGTGCGGCTGTCAAAAATTTTTGGGGCTGCCATATCATTAGAAGCCAATTCATAATCTATTACGAGTAACATCTGTAATAACGCGTTGAAAGAAATTGAGAATTTTAATGAAAGTATCATGGTATAAGAAATATAGAAGGTAGTTTCATTCTCTCTTTATTTTTTAAAATTCACTATCTGACATGCTTAAGGATTATGACATTTTCGTTAAAATAATGCTACC
This sequence comes from Sarcophaga variegata, assembly GCA_932273835.1. Taxonomy (NCBI): domain Eukaryota; kingdom Metazoa; phylum Arthropoda; class Insecta; order Diptera; family Sarcophagidae; genus Sarcophaga; species Sarcophaga variegata. The sequence continues at coordinate 41,774,765 of OW026359.1, forward strand.
ATATTAATTTTAAATTTCCCCCATTTTCAATTTTTTTAAAATTGAGGAAATTCTTTAAATACTAGTCCAAATTACGTGTTAAACTTGTTGGACTTAACTAATATAAATTTAGATATAAAAATTGTTAAAAGGTTTTATCTTGGACGAACATTTTTTCGTACATAAATATACAAAATTATAAATTACACATTTTTCATAAATAATTTATTGAGAATATACAACAAAATTATAAATGTGGTAACGCTACATGTATTGTTTATGAGAAAATAAAACTTCAAAAAACCTTATTTTATGAAAAATATTTTGATTGAAACTACCTTCTATATTTCTTATACCATGGAAAGTATAAAAGATCGAGCAACATATTTTCAGAAATAAAACAACAAGAACATGAAATTATTATTATTATTTATATTAGATTTATAATTAAATTATAAGACCTAAGTAAGAAATTAAGAATCACTAGCAACGAGGCCAACGGCTCTACGTAATATTTATAAACAACTTAAATAATAAATGAACTACGGATATTGCGTAGTAGAATTCTTAACTAAATAATGATTCCGATTTTCTTGATAAAATTGTTGATTTTTAAAATATTGGTTGTCGTAGGATATTGGTTTCGTTTCCTGGGGACAGTCCAGGAGGAAGTGTTTTACGGATATACTAGTATTACATCTCGAACATAGGGGAGCTGCATCTCTCCGGAGAAGATAATTGTGGGTGATAAACGTACGTCCAAGGCACAGTCGGGAAAAGATGAAATTATGAAAGTAATTCCAAAATTAAGTTTGAATTGTAAAAATATTTAACTTATTTTTGGAATGATTTTCAAAATGTCTGTGCCTTTAATTATATTAAAATTATAGCAATAGTAATTCAGAACAAACTGGATAACAATTCTTTACTACACATCAATAAAAATCATAAATTTTAAAAAGTTTTATTTCCAAAATAAAATTAGCAATAACGCAGTGATAACTAGTTGTAATAATCCACCACTAAATTTTAAAGTAACACGAATAACATGATATTGAAAACTTTTACATTTTTAAATTATATAATAATATTTTATTCATTTATTTCGTATTAACGTGAAAATCCCATTCAAATAAATTAATTATTGTTTTTAAATTTCCCACAGCGCTGTATTAAAATCATTTTTTAAATACTACCTATTTTTAATGCATTAGTCTGCTACATTTTACAACACTGTTTTTTCAATCAAAATAAACAAATATTAATTTTCTGGAAGCAAAAGCCTCTATTTGTGTTGCAAAAGTCCGTCATAAAATGATTTACAAGAAAGGTGATACAAATAAACAAGAACAGAAACCACGAGATGATGGTGTTGAACTCGAAAACCAATTTATTCTACGGATGCCCGAGGAACCAGCAAAAGCTTTGAGAGAAATTTTGCAATCGGCCAACTCGAACCTGAAAGATCGCATGTCTATACAACTGGACAACGATTTACGTTATGGTGAAGTAAGATTTGACCATTGGCTGTTGCATACCAAAATTGTAGACTTACCTACTGTTATTGAATGCCTAAAAACAATAGATAACAAAAGCTTTTACAAATCTGCCGATATTTGTCAAATGGTAGGTCTGATGCTATTGTGAGGAGGAGAATAACTCGATAATTTCATGTATTATTCTTGTAGATGATTTGTAAAGAGGAACCTTTAGATTTAGACAAAGAAGAGTCACCAAATAAAGGTAAAAAGAAGGATCCCAATAAGGTTGATAAGAAATTTTTATGGGCTCATGGCATAACGCCACCATGCAAGAATGTTCGGAAGAGACGGTTTCGCAAAACATTAAAAAAGAAAAATGTTGAGGCACCTGAAATTGAAAAAGAAGTTAAACGCTTGCTACGTGTAGACAATGAAGCTGTTAAAGTAGAGTTTGAAATCATTAATGAAGATTTATCAGTATCTTCATCAGATCCCCAATTTAAAGAACAAAATGAAGGCGAAGAAGACTATAATGATGAAAATATTAGTGCTGCTGACAAAAATATTCACGATTCGTCTTCACAAAAGGATATTAATGTTGAGTCGGATGGTGATGACGACGATGGTCCGTCTGGTTCAGTACCAATAGGTGGCGTAGGCGAACACGAGATTTTCGGAGAAGAAGTTTCATCTTCCGATGATGATGACGATGTTAAACATCGCAGTACATCACATATGCGTGATTTGGATGAAACTTCGCGCCTTTCGGCAGACGATTCCCGGATGTCGGATTACTCTATGGGACATAATACAAGTTTAGGAGGAAATAATCCTGGTCTAAATACTTCTAAAGAAGATATAACCGATTACAGCAAAACACTTTTTGGAAGCCCAAAAGCTGGCGATGACAATCAATCTAAATATGGTGGTTCAAATTCAAATCTCGCCGCTTCTGGGTATTTTGAAGAACGCAAACGTACTCTATCAGATGACGATTCTTCTAACGACGCACCACCGCAAATGAGTGCGGAAGACGTACAAAACAAAATATCAGAATTGCGTCGTCAATTAGAGGATACCAAGGCTCAACATTCACAAAAGGCTAAGGAAATTTCCTCAATACAAAATCCAACATTACGTCAACGTATGCAAGACACTGTAGACAATTTGGCCAGTAAAATGTTAGAAAAGGAACTTGAGTTAAAAGACTATGAAAATATGCTCTAGTGCACTAATGCATAAATACTTATAATTTAACGTATTTAAAATAATTTAGAGGTAATAAAGAAAACGTTTGAAATCTAAATAAGAATAAAAATAAATCATTTTATAGCCTACTCGAAAGGAATATATTAAATTATTTTAAAGCAGACTAGGAAAATTTCAATGACAATAGAAATTACAACATTAATGTTATTAACAAAATTATTCTATAAAACATTTAAATTAATGGCAGAAAGGTGTCATGTGTCATCAAATTTTAACTGCAATACCTTGTGAAAAACTTTAATACTTTTATCATATTTTCCTATTGTATTACCAAGCAATATGGAATTGTACAGCATCGCTACACATAGTTGACGTAAATGTGTCGAATGTTAAATAAAAGCGCGACAAATATTTGGATTCTTATACAAGACTTCAGAAAGTTATAATATTCATTCCGAAACAATATGTCTTGTTCAGTTGTACATGTACTTCTCTAACTGAGACAATCGGCAGTATTGTATATTTAAATTATTTTACAAAATGAAAATAGGTCACTTTCTTCATTTTTTTTTTCTTAACCAGAAATTGTTTCTTTTATTATTATTGATTTTAATGATCGGCTGAATAAACACTTCCTCTACACAATTGTATTAACATGAACACACTTAATATTACAATAATTAAAAGAAAAAACACAACTAAAAACTTCCGGGTTCAATATACAGTCATCCCAATTATTTGGAATCATTTGAATGAATGAATAATACATTTTGAAGCTATTATATTCATGCGAGCTTAAACGAGTAGTTTTAATAAAACTGAAAATACATATTTCAAATAATCTGAAAATGAAATAACACAAACTTTTTATTTCCTAAGCTGTACTACGCCTAATTATCCACTTCGAAACAGAAGTTAGACAATGGACTACTGTTATTGAAATTTCTAAACTAATTAGAGAATATTTTCTAAACATACTTTGGCATCAAAATTTAGTTACATAAGGCGTTAATTTTCTAAATTTTACGGAATCAACAATTTGTACATTGTATTATTTCTGGTTCAACATTCCTTTTAAATACCCAACGGATATGAGCCTTGTCAGACTAAATGAATGGTTTTTTTTAGCAAAACAATCGGATGTTTTCAACGTTGTGAATGAGTTATTGATGGTCCTTTGATTTAAATCATTGGCCTAACTGATCCTAAGAGTTATACCGCTTTGTTACAGTTGTAATACCGCTGGTACTTATTTTCCAATACGAGTACGTTTAACAGAACGTTTATCGACATCGTCTTTGGCTAGAGACGTTCTGTCGAAAACTTTGAATACAATAAATTCGAATTTCTGCGATTGCCACCCACAAAGCAGTGTTTTAGTTAATAGACCAAGACAATTGTCATGACCATAATATCTCCATTTTGCAAACTGTGGTTGTAACAAAAAGGTGAAAACGATAACATTTATATAAATTCGATGAGTTGTTTATCCTTTAATTAGAAAACGATAAAAACCTTTTTTGATTTTACGTAAGCGTATTTCAAAACTTTTTAAAACAAATATAGAAAGCCAAGAATTTAATTGTTTTTATGTATTTATTTTAATGTTTTTAGTTTGTAGAGTAAGTGGGGGAAATAAAATTTGTTAAAAACATAGTTTTAAGTAAATTGAGTTCAAAGTAATAAAGAAAATTTTATGCAACTGTTCGTTAAATAAATTAATAGTAATAAAAATTGTGGTTAGTTCTTACCTACATGTTTCAAATAAAATACTAACTAAATGCAAAAAAAAAATCAACTTAAATCTAACAAAGAGGAAGTATTATTCGTACATAAATATATTGTATATGGATTTCATTAAAATTATAAGAACAAATAAGTAACAGTTCCAACTTTTGTAGCGAACTACTATTTGTATTCATTTAGTATTGAACAAAATTGATTTTTTAATATTTGCGAATCTTTTTTTTATAGTACGATGCAGTTTTTTGTTTTAAATTTTTCGTTATTATAAAAATGTATATAGGTATTTAGAGTTAGTTATAGTAAACAGTTACTAAATATATATTTAATAAAAATTAATAAAACAAACAAAAAAAATAATAATAATAATAAAATAGAAATGAGTTATTTAAATTGTATTTGTGTTATGAATTCACCTACAACTTTTTATTTTATAAAAAGTTTACTTTAGGGCAGTTTATCTGAGGTATGTTACATAGTTTTTGTTAAATGCTTGCTTTAGAATTGTAAAAATTAATTTGCTTACGCTTATATACATATATATATATTTTGTTTAATTTTAATAGTTCTTTTCCCATATGATCTGTATTACTTTCTAATTAATGATATGATTATTTTCACCAAAATCCATCTATTCTGTTATTAATTTCTCACTATTGTCTACCAACTTAGTTCGTCAGGTAGACCTCCGGGGTATTCTCCGGTTAAACAAGCAGTGCAATGACCACTCTTACTGGGATTCAAAGGTTGACGATTCAAATTAACAGCTTTTACTAAGCCCTCTACAGACAAATATTCCAAACTGTCAGCTCCCACTTTACGGGCTAATTGTTCAGCATTTAATTGATTAGCAATTAACTCCTCACGTGTTGGTATGTTAATGCCCATATAACATGGATATTGCAATGGAGGGCTAGCCACACGTATGTGCACTTCTAGAGCACCTGCATCTTTCAATAATTTTATAATGGGACCAATTGTATTACCACGCACAATAGAATCGTCCACCAACACCAAACGTTTACCAGCCACATTTTCGGAAAGAGCACCAAATTTTTTAGCAACACCCAATTGACGCAAACGGTTCGAAGGTTGAATAAAAGTGCGGCCAACATAACGATTTTTGCACAAAACTTCAGCAAATTCTAAACCAGATTCTTTTGCATAACCATGGGCAGCAGCTGTACCCGATTCGGGAACAGAGCTTACGATATCTACTTGAATGGGCGCTTCTCTAGCCAATTGGCGGCCACATTGCATACGGACTGAATAGACCATTTGTCCTTCAAATATTGAATCCCCACGAGCAAAATACACGTATTCAAAGATACAGAAGGCCATCTTTTTATAGTCGGGTCTCTCAACAATATCCACAGTGCGATAGCCGTTGCGAGTAAGTTCTATGATTTCACCAGGTTCCACTTCACGTACATAACGGGCGCCTATGGACAGGAATCCACAGGATTCACTTGAAACTACCCAGCCTTCCGCGGCTGCGTCTTCAACTTTAGTCGAACCTGTGTTGAGGGGAACAATCTTACCCAAACAAAGGGGTCGATTGCCATAAACATCACGCACAGCATAAATTTTATCTTTAATCATAATAACCAGGGAATAAGCCAGATGGGCCAATTGCATAAAGTGACGAATACGAGCTGGCCAATTGGGGCCGTCATCTTCGGAAACGCCCTCTGGACAACAGCACAGGCTCTGAGCAATCAATTCGCTATCACTATGAGTCGATAGGCCTACACCGCGACCCAAAACTTCTTTGCGCAACGACTCACTATTCACTAACTCACCATTATGAGCCAAAGCCATGGCACCATGTGTAGTATGCACCACAAATGGTTGACAGTTAACGGCTTCTGAGCCACCCGATGTAGAGTAACGGGTATGACCTATACCCAAGTTTCCCTTTAATTTCTTCATTGAGTCTTCATTGAATAGGTTACTTATCATGCCCATACCCTTGTGAACATTAAAACCTTTCGTACATTTTCCTTCACTAGTTACTATGCCAGCAGATTCTTGACCGCGATGTTGCAAGGCTACCAAACCCAGACATATCACGTGCGCGATTTCAATTTGTGTAGGCCAATCACCACAAGCAATAGCTCCAAATACCCCACATTCATGTGTTAGACCGGTTACCTCTTTACCGCACCCTGACGGCTGTAATTGTTTTTTCTCTTCTTCAGTCAATATCTTCGTCGAAGTTGTTTTTGTATCTTCTAGTAACACGCTCATATTGCTCGCATTATTATTATCAACATCAGCAACACCATTTGTTTTACAACAATTATCAGTATCTGTAGTTGTGGTACAACATGCCTTCCCAACCACTACCAATTCGTTCTCATCAGCTCTACAGGTGTTTGTTGTTTCTGCAAATCCCTCCATGTGTTTTTCGTTTATTTAAATTATTCTTACTTCGTTCTTAAATTAAAAATTAATTATTTTCCTTGAAGATCTAGATTTTCTGGTACTGTTTGAAACAAACCTTCAATTTTACGCAACTTTCTTTGCACGAATTCTTTTTCTTAATATATTTTTTATACAATATATTACTCTATTTCAATAGCTTATTTAATAATTCATAAATTCTGCAAAGCCAATTACGTCGATTACCAAACACGACCAAAAACACAGACATCCAACCACTACTAAGCACTCACTAAACTCACTAAAAATAATACATTTTTTAAATGCTCGCACGCGCAATCTACTACTACTTACCAATATTATGACATTGGCATTACTACACATTTAGTGAAACACAAAAAAGTAGTAAAATGTAGAAGAAAAAAAAATATATTTTACCTATATACGTTCATATATAATACAAATTATTAATTGTTTTAATTTTTTCGTTGAATTCATTAAATTTATACTAAATTAATAATTTTTATGCATTTATAATTAATAATTTATTATTCTGAATTATGTCTATAAAATTAATAAATATTTAAAAATTTGCTTTCAACAAATTTAATACAGTTTTTTATTCAATCAGTTTACAACACTAATTCCCTATATTTTTTTAGTACAACTCCTAATTGAAGGGCCAATCTCTTTTGTTTTGTTTTGTTTTCTTGTTCTCTTTTTGGTCTCTGGCAAATTTTGTTGTTAAGTGCCCATGTTGTTGCCCTTGATTTTATTTGTTTAATCTATTAATAGTTTTTGCTTTGGTTTGTTTCTGCTTTGGCTTTTTCTGGAGATCATATTGTATCTCTAAGTGTATTGCTAATACGCAAATAACTGGTTTTTTCTTTTTAAATTTTGAATTAAATGTAATTGTTGTGATTTTCTTTATCAGTTGAATTGGCAATGATGTAATTAACATAGGTGTTACCAATAATAATTTTGTACATTTGACAAAAAGAAACAATAAGTAATCATGATGAAAACCTTATTATAAAAAGGAATGCAGAATAATGTTTAAATTTTGAAAAATAAAATTTGCAATTTTTTACAGTTATTTCGCATAATTAAGAAAACAATTCTTAATGGTTTCTAATTTTCAGGATGAGAATATAATGAGATTTGTTAAGTTTTAAAATTTTGTTTTAAAAATTTACAAAAGTTTTGCAAATTTTATTACGAAACTGAATTTATTTTAAATTATGTTTGATGTCAATTGAAATCAACTGTTTTATAAGTGTTGTAGGTATCAACAGATATAAAAATCTATAAGGCATGTATTTTGTTTAACGCATTTAATAATTTATACATAACTTCTATTCAGCGTTACCGCTGGAAATTTTTAAGAAGTCGCACAAAAAGGGGATTTTTGAAAAAAAAAGTCGCACATAAAGGGTATTTTGGCAGTAAAAAGGGGCAACATTTTTAAAAAGAAACGAAAGTGTACTAATACAGATAAAAAAAAATAAATTTTTATTGGATTTTGTAATGTACATTAACAAACATATGTTTATTTTTTAATAATGTTTCCAATTTTTTATAATAGAAACAAATTTTTAGCCAAAAATTAATAAGCCTAAACAAAAATTTTAATTTCTTTAAAATTATTTGTTCTGTTTTATTTCTAGCTTTGAAATGTAATTTCATTCAAATTTATGAACGTTAGGACATATAAATTCCAAAAATAAAAAATGCATTTTTAAATTTATAAAAATTAAAATACAAAACACAATACAAAACTATTATTATAACTAAAAAACAGTTCATTAAAAATAAATAAAAAATTATACAAAATTGCGTATTTTGTAACAAAATAAAAAAAAATTACAAAAATTATAATATACATTTTAAATTAAAAAAAAACAATTCAAAATTTTACAAAATTACTAATTTTGTAATAAATTAAAAGATATGAAGTTAATAAGGTACATACATTTCAAATAATTACGCTAAGGTATGATAAGACTTAGAGTACATAGTATTTGGAAAATTTTTGTATTAAACAAACTGAGATGAAAAAGTTAAACATAAATACTAATTTTGTTACAACGCACATTGGTTTAAAATCGATTTTTTTTGGCCAAAATTATTTACGGCGAGAATATAATAGTTTTTTGTTAATATTTGAATTATTACTAATTATTAATATCATATTTTGTCAATTCTGTGAAATTTAATTAAAAATTGTGTTGAAAATTGTGTGAAATTACATCTTTCTGCATTTCTACTATTCTTTTTGCAGTGTGTTGTAGTAACATTTGTAATGGTACTTTTGCTACCGTTTCGCTAACACATATATATTTTTAGATTGTTTTTTACTTCTAAGACGTTATAGTAAGGCAGAAATATATTACAGTTTCTTTATTTGTTCTCCATACGGATAGCACAGTACTGTTTTTTTGAGGAATTGCTTTCGATAAGAAAAGCAAGTGCTTCCTCACTAGAGAGAGCAACAGGCTCGTTTGAGTTTTTCCAGCACAATTTTCGTATTTTCGATGGTCGTGTTGGACTTTGCGCTGCTTCCTTTAGAACAACAGCTAAGTCTTTTTCTCCTTTTTTACGAGCAGACATATGCGCTGCATTTATTAATAAATCTGTCGTAATTTCTTTGGATGAAGACATAATTGGTGCTTCTCTTCTCTTGCTACGATTCGACATTTCATTAAAACACATTCGTGGCCGACCTGATTTAGAGGTGCTTGGTACTTACAGTTAAAATTTTTTAAAAAATACTTTAGAATTTAGCCATTTCATGTTTCGAGACATAAATACATTAGTGTTTCTGAAGCATTCTGACCACTTTGCATCCAATTTTACGCAATATATCCTTATTTTTTCTTTTAAATGTTATAAGTAGTCCTTAGGAGGATTTGCAGTTCCACTTTTTCTAGAACGAAGTTCAAAAGTTCATCCTTTTTCTTTTCTTTAGCATTTGTTTTTTGCCAAATTTTGAAGAGCTCTTCATTTCTGAAGCCAAGGTAGTCTAGTAAAAAGCAAATATCTTAAGTTATTGCAAGTTATTGCAGGTAAAAACATTAGAATGTGTTGCAAAAGAACACATGCTACTTTCGAATTTTGTTTTTTCGCTGGACAAAGTTGGACATTTTTTTAAAAGTTTAAATTTATGGAAAAACAAAATAATAATTGAATGCGAAAATATGCATGTAAACAACACACGTTATTTCAATGACTATTTATTTTTTTTAACTTTTTATTTTACAATTAGTTAATACATACCATAAACTTTATTTTCCAGTAAAAATATTTTTTTTAACTTTTTAATTTTATTCAAAAACACTATTTGACCAACCACTTAAATTAAACTACTTGCACTTGATTATTCAACAATAGTAAAAAGTTCTATGTTTGTCGCTCTGTAGACTAACGGTAAATACCGGTTTAGAAAAACAAAATTTATTTTCTGATAACTTGAAGTGTGGTCTATCATGCTGTATTAAAAAATTTACAAAAAACGAAAATTAAAAAATTACATTTTGGCAAAAAAAAAAACTTAATTTTAAACCAATGTGCAACGGTTCATTTTAGAAGTAAATAGAAACATTTTGTAATAAGTTAAATATGATATATAGTTTTACATTTTATATTATGTTATTTATTTACGTGTCATAATATATCACAATTTTATTAAAAAATATATCATAATGTAAGGCACATTTTTTATAACTTTATTGTTCATGCATGGAAAATAAAAATTCTGAAATTTAGATTTTTTTCAAAACAAAACAACAGAAATAATCAAATTACACAAACTAGTTTATAGATTATTCAATAGACTAATCAATAGAATAGTTTATAAGTTATTTAATACACCAGTCCATAGACTAGTAGTAGTCTATAAAATAGTCGATCGAATAAACCATTGACTAATACAGTTGATTAATTCACAGAAGTCAATAGACTAGTCAATATATTATATCATATACTAGTATATATTTACTACTCTATAGACTACTATATATGTGGACTGGTCTATTAAATAGCCTTTGAACTAGTTTTTTAAATAGTCTATGAACTAGTCTACTAGGCTTTGAACTGGTGTATTCAATAACCTATAAATCTACTCTATATTGACTAATCTATTAACAAGTCTGTGTAATTTATTCGCAGTTCTATGAAATAGGGTGCAGCGATATTTCTCAATGTCAAAAAGGACTATATTACTTAATTTTCCATTCTTGTTTTGGTTTATATATTTTACAAAATGAGTTTTAATATATATTTCACAGATATATTAATATATATTTCACAGATATATTCGATTAAATTATTTTTTTGATAAATTACTTCTGTACTTTTTTATAAGTTCATCGTCAGGCACCCAGTTTTCAAAAAAAAAAAATTAAATAAAAGAAAGAAAAAAATGTAAATAAAAGAAAAAATACTTTTTCTAAAAAGGGGAAAAAAGGGTCAAAAATCTTGAAAAGTGTCAGATTTAGTTCATTTTAGTATGGGGGCACAAAAAGTGGCGGGGTCGCTGAAAAAGTGTCAAATTGCGACTTTAGTCGCTCAACGGTAACGCTGCTTCTATTATGCGGCCTCTACAAGTTATTATCAGTTGTGCAACATGTTGAATCAACGGTTGGTCGGTTGTTTACGCATTTCGATTTTTCAAACAAATTTGATTATAAATTGCTATTGTAGCATCGTATTAGTCGTCGGTTGACTGAAAATCAAATTTTTTTTATCTTCAACCAACCGACGACCAGCCAGCCATTCAACATAACAATTGTATCTACAAAAGAATAAAGTTGTAGTTGTATTCGAAGTTCACCATATTGAAGAAGAAGAAAACCTTTGGTAGATATTTCAGGACTAAAACATTTTTAAAGAGCTTATTACATATATATATATATACATTTTTTAGACTTTGAATAAATGTTCTTTACTGTGTGTTCCCGAAAAATGCTGTCATACTGCTCAACGTTTTAATAAAAATTTAAAGTATCTCGAAATGAACTGAGTAATGGAAAAAATGTTTGTCATAACCAATACTTACATTTTTTCTTCATTCGCTTCTAATTTAAAACTATGTACCATAATTATTCACCAAAGACTGAGTAAATAATTGCATATATGTATATGCAACAAACATATAGTATGTGACTTTTGTCAAACATAATACGCATGTAACTGGAATTATGATTTTAAGTCTTTTTTGTTTTCTTTTTTGGTTTTTAATTATATTTAATAATGCATCAGAAAAATTAAGAAGGCAAATTGTTTTAACATTAAAGGTTGGCTACTTTTTATTCTTTCACATATACATATATATTCAATTATTTAACTATTTAAATATTAGCACTGTTTAATTAAAGAACATAGAAACAGAATAAAAAACTACTTAAGTACTTTTAAAGTAAATAAAATAAAATAATATGAATATGAGGTAACAATATTTTAGAAATAAAATCAAACAATAACTAAAATTTCTATGTACTACAATAATATTTTAACTACATGCATTTTTTGTATGATTGTCATTATGTATACGACCGTTCTCATGGAAAAACTTATGATATTGTAATTGTTTATAAGTGTCATTTGATTCGAGTAATTCTTCAGCATTTTTTATATCATTTCTAATGCAGGTAATTAAATCTTCTAGCGATTTAAAATTTTGTTCTGGTCTTAAATAGCCAACAATACAAACTTTAAGTACACAGCCATATAAGTCACGATTGAATTCATGTAAGATGTGGGTTTCCTTAAAAGTACAAAAGAAAAAAAATATATTAAACAAAAAACTTGTTATATGTATTTGTTTAAAAATGCTTTCCTCAATAAAAAATGTTAAATTATACATTTGAAAAAATTCTTTCGCATTGAATAACCATATTATATAGAATAATAAAATAAGAGTGTTATAGTTATTAATTATTTAATAATTAAAAATTATTTTTCATTATGTCATGGAATAAACAAGATTGATTTTAAAAGAAAATTTAAAATTAATTTTAGTACAACTTTGAAACTATTGGCAGATTCTAGTCTATTTTTTCGAAACCAAAAGGTTTTATTATCTAATGGGGTTAAACATCGTATAGATTTAAATGAATGCCTTCGAATTTTTTATGGTTAATATGCACAAATATTTTAAAATGTATTGACAGTTTCTTAAAAAAGTTCATTATTATTTATTCTTTACTATATAAAATAAAACATTGCACATAAATGCAGCACAGGAAAATAAATATGAAGCTTTCAAAAACAATTTAAATTCATTCTGAATAAAATAAAAATAATTCAATTGGAAGATTTTATATATGACAGCTGAAAAAATTATTAACACAATTTGGAGATGATTTTCCTTTTTTAAGGTTTATTTCAAATAATTTAACGTTGTAAAAGAATTTAATTTAATTTTATGGTAACAAATTTCAAATGTATCTAAAAAAAAAAAATTCTCCGTTACTGTATCGACAAATTATAATTGTTACGCATTTGCATGATAAGATTGACAATTAAGTGTTGTACTCATGTTAAGAGTTTGTATATTTATTGAAAGCGGTATAAGGGATGCAAGGGGAAACTGCGTTATGTGATTAAATTAAAAAAGATTCATCAATACATTTTTGTATTGTGCTTGCTAATAAAGAATCTGTCAAGTCATTCAATTAAAAACTTATATCAAGTGAAAACATTTTTATTGGCTTTTATTACTTACAATACTTTTTTCCTTATTGTCATAGAATGGATTCCAGCCAATGCTCATGACCATTTTATATACTGGTTCATTATCAACCTTTGCCCAACCATAATAGACACCTGGTTTAAACGATTCTGGCAAAGACTTGACAACATCTAATGGATAATTTGCTAAACAAAAAAATAGTAGAAATAAATATCAGATATTTCGATTTATAGCAAAACAATAATTTAAAAATTACCTGTGGGTATACCCAACTCTTTTGAGCCGCGACCGAATCCGGAAATAATTTCACCGCTAAGAAAAAATGGTAGATAATTCAACATTTTTAGTCTGTCGCTGTTGCTGCTCAATTGTGAAGACACGAGACGGTTTATGATACAAAATTTGCTGTCAGCAAATTTTATCACTTGCAAACTCCAAGTTGATCTACAACAAAATTTACGTTGTTGTGGCTGATAACGATGACCAACTGATATTGTTAAACTTAGGAGAGACCGTCTAAATTTACGTATGCTATTTACTACGGCATATGATAAACTAACTTGCCGTATAATTTGTAAACTTTACTTAGCAAAAATGAAATTGAAAATGTAATACAAAAAAATAAATAAAATTAATTTACAGCTTACAAGTAAATTTATAAATAAAAGAATTGGATAAACTTACCTTTTTGTAAACATTTATCGTATGCATTTAAAAATACGAATTAACTAAAAATCTAAAACAAAGTCAGATTTCTTTTTTCAATTTAAATCATTTTATTATTACAACCAAATCTGTATTCTAAACTGTCAAAATCATATGGCCACTAGTTTCAGTGTTGAATAACAAAAGGATGAATAAAGGTACACTCGACGACATACCCAAAGTAATCGGTAATACAGTGAGATAAGACATAAATTATGTATTATATGAATTGTTTAAAACAGGAATAAATAATAAACTATACAATGGTAAAAAATATATATAAGTTTTTATGATGGAGAAAATATCCACCAACCCGAAATCATCAGTTTGGGACTTTTTTTTATAGATCTAGGGTTGTTATATTTGAAAGCAATTTCACCCATGTGTTTCCAATTTAATGATACTATACAAATTAATTAATTTTAATTTTGTAGAATTTTAAATAGACAGACACGTTTATTGCGTAAATCGCAATGAACGCCAATTATTGAGCTTAATATTTCATATAAAGTTTCAATTTATAATTGCTGAATAAATACGCAAATTGTTAAAATATTGAATAGAACTTAAAATGCAGCACTGTCATATGTGTGTTCAGTAAGCATATTACAACTAACCGAACACTTTTAGTTGATATTTGACAACTCAAGTGTCAACAACGACAAACAAGAAAGCAAAACAAAAAAACAAAATAAAAACAATGTAATTGAAGCAACCAGCTGTTTTGCTTACCAGCCGTCAAATATTGAATACGCAGCTGAATTGCCTATATTATTATGCCTGAACACTTAAAATATTGTACTCAATTAACCGAATATTGACTCAAAAAAGTGCATATCTAAAATAGTATTACTCGTTTGTTGAATGTAGATTAATTATCCTTAATCCAAACACAAAACCACGCCGTCGGTAATGCAGTCCGTAATGTTAACCAGACATGTCGGTGAATGCCTCCGCTAATACAGATTGCTTATTCTAGACACACACCGTCCAATTCACAATGTATAATACATTGATATATGGTAATACAGTACCATTTCGAATAACGGCACTTTGGTGAGTTTCGATTTTATTCACCACACCGGAAAAATTCACCATACTTTGTAAAAACTCACCACAACAAAATTCACCACACTTCAAAAAAATTAAAAAGCTATTTTTTCTAATTCCTCCTCTGTCCGTCGTATATAGGACCCAAATTGCAACAACGAAGAACGGGTGCATTGACACCACACACACACCAAACAGCAACACCCACCCAACAACGAATTTATATCCATTCACATACACACACACCAACAACATCGTAAATTCCTATTAAAACAAACAGGGCTCAAATTTTTACTTAAATAAACCGGAAACGAAAAAAGAATATGCGAATAGTAAAGAATGTTTAATTTTTTGACCGACAAAAAACGAATTTTTCTAATCATCAGTTTTGCCTGGAAGAAAATATTTTGGTACTCAACTGCATCAGTGTTGCCAGGAAGGAAAAAATATTCTAAAAAAACTCACTGATGACCAGTGTTGCAAAACTGAAATTTTGAAATGGTACTGAATTACAACTGAAAAAGTCCTTTTTTGCATCAAATAGTACTTTTGGAAAAGATACATACATACTACATATTGGTCATTATAACCAAGATTACGATCTAACTTTTCGCACCACTTATTTTGTATGTGTTAATTTTATTACAAGAATGGCGGGACCTACTGTTTAAAGTCGATTCCGAACGACAGTTTTTCATAACTTTATCGTGGCAATTTCATTTCCTCTCAGAGTTTTTTCTAGAAGGAAGTCGCCGCCAGAGAAATATTTTTTCATATTTTGTTTTGATGAAGATGTCTGCCATTGGGTTTGAATCGTGGGTTCACGTCTAGTAAGCCAGAACTAGAGTATTTATTTATATTTAATACACATACAGGACAGCTGGTTCGGAACGTAACAAAACGAAAAAGACCCGTTTAGTCACGTCGATGGAACGTAATATACGTCCGTTTGAAGAGGAATGAAAATGCTTACCGAAATTACATTACGGTTCTGCAAGCATTTTCACTGCCTTTTGTATTCTAAAGACGAACGTGCGTTTGGATCTTGAAATATATTTTACAATAGAAAAAATAGGTGGTGATGAAGAGTTACATTTTTTAAATTTGTTTTAGAACAAATGGTTCGTAAAAATTTTAGCTTTTTAAGGCGTTATTAAATTTGTTCGGACACTGCAGCCACTTGTAAGAAGAAAAAAAAACTAAATATATAACTGTAAACTATTTAGTACTATTTTTTCCCCTTATATCTCATCACTACCTGAATATCGTTACGAAAAGGAGAATGAAAAAAGAAGAAGAAAATATGTGAAGTCAATATTCAAGAAAATCTTTTACAAACGAGCCGCTTGATTCACTAAAAAATGGGAAAATCTTGTTAAAAAAGTGTCACTAAAACAAAAGTTATGTGTTATTGTCTAAAATCTTCAACAACGAATTTTATTTTAAATAGAATTAGTGAAGATATATTCGAAAAAGTAACATGAAAAGTGATTTTATTATTTAAACCAACTTGGTAGGAGGAGGTGAAAAAATCTCTGCCAATTGAATTTTCTATACAATACCAATAAATAATAAAGCAGAGATCTAAAAAAATCGAGCATTTGTGAAATTTATAGAAAATTATTAATGATGTTGTAAAATGTGCTTAAATTTAAATGAAAATTTTTCGAAAATGCAGAAAACTGCCACAAGCTGTGTTAATTTGTGCATAAAAATAGATTTTTGCGATTGTGTAAAACAAAGAAAATCCTATCAAAGTATAAGTGCGAAAAAGAGCGGCATATAATAATTTGTGTATGTGTAAAAACTTTTTTTCTATTTCTTTCTATTCTTTTGTTACTTTACTTCAATCATCATCAACATTTATTTTGTTTGTGATTTTTAATATTAAACAAATAATAACAACAACGAAAAAACAAATAAAGCGTACAGCAAAGAAAGTGAAAAAGGAAAAAGAAAATCTCATTGTTAAGGGAAATAGGAACCGAATTGCTTGTAATTTTTTTTATATATTCGTCAACAAAAATTCCAAACAAAAGAACAAGTTTTTAATGTATGAGTGAATGTTTTAATTTGTTTATGCAGCGTGTAGGGGGGTTTTGACAAGTTTTTGTTTTGTTCTGCTATTCGCGTGCTTAATAATTTTTTTGTATTATTGAATTTCTGCCGATTATTAGCAGAATAAAAAAACCGCATAGGTATAATACAGTTTCCATCAGAACGCTTAGGAAAATAACATCGACACTTTGTGGGCATCGGTGGGCTTCAGTTATTGTGACGGCGACAATCCAAACGCCGGCAAAGTGGATAGCCGCGGAGGCCTCGGTCCCCAGGACTATACAGGCATGGTGGGTTTGCCTGGTAGTGGCACTGGGGGCGTTTCAAATGGTGGTCCAGGTGTGGGAGTGTCACCAGTTGGTCCGGCTGGAGTGGGACCAGGTCATATGTACGCCGCCGTCGGACCACAAGATAGTAAGTGATACTGATGCCTGAGAATAGCAAAATCATTTCTAAAACTATTTTAAATTGAAAACAGTTCGTGATATTGTACAAATGCCTCCGCCGTCAAATGCACCTACTTCAGCCGATGCTTGTCTAAGTATAGTTCATTCGTTGATGTGTCATCGTCAAGGTGGTGAAAGTGAAGGTTTCGCCAAGCGTGCCATTGAGTCATTGGTAAAGAAACTGAAAGAAAAACGTGATGAATTGGATTCTCTTATCACTGCCATTACAACAAACGGTGCCCATCCCAGTAAATGTGTAACCATACAACGAACATTGGACGGTCGCTTACAGGTGAGTTTTGCAGCGTATTTGTATAGGTATCAAATAATTGTGTGTGCGTGTGTGCTAATCACTCATTTCAAGTATTTCCGTTTATTAGCATTGGTGTACTTTCAACATTTTTTTTTCTTTGTTCTTATCATGTTTATATGGTACAGTATAGCCAATATCATTCAGCAAGATCGATTAGTCTAGACAAATTCTACCATAACCACAAGTTAATAAAATAATATTTTTTTCTTTAAATACCTATATTATCATTGTAAAAAGAATTTTGTTTTCATAACCAAAGTGAAGTTAAAGAACAATTACTCATTAATGGAAAATGAGAAGCTGCAAAATATGTTTTCTTTTAAATTTATTTATTCCCTTCTAAACCAAACATTGAAATTAACTCTGTTAACGTAAATTGATATTTGCAATTCGTAAATATGTACGTATTGTTTTTTCTTTTACTTTACTTGCCTATCTACATTTGTATTTTAGTGGTTTAAAAATTGTCTACTTCGAACATATTAAAAATTATATTCAAAATATATAAAATGCATTCAGTAATAATTAATTGTCTATTCTTGGCTGCACTTATGGTACAACGTTCGTCTGGTG
This sequence comes from Sarcophaga variegata, assembly GCA_932273835.1. NCBI lineage: Eukaryota > Metazoa > Arthropoda > Insecta > Diptera > Sarcophagidae > Sarcophaga > Sarcophaga variegata. The sequence goes on from OW026359.1 coordinate 41,793,398, forward strand.
TAATCTGTTTAGTCTCGAATTTTTCTTATCCAAGGAATTGTCTTTATTCTCTTGATTTTCTTATCTTATTCTAGTATAATGTGCTCAAATATACAATTTCTTTCTTTCGATATGTGAGTTAATAAAATTACAATCAGATATCTATATTCCAAACTCTTCAAGTTTCTTTTCGTTTTCCTTTCAATACTTACTTATCCATTAAATCGGTTGCAATGTTAGGATTATACGCAATGTGTGGATAAAGCGATAAATATATAGTACATCCACCGAATGAAAGATATTTTAGTTGACTTACACATGTCATCGTAACTAGTTTCAAAAGTTTTTTTTTAAAAAATATTGTTTGTAAATGTAGTAAATTTTGGTATTAAATTTTGTTTGTTGATTAATATTCTACCAACAATCCAAGAAACAAATCTGTTATTATTATAATTTGCAGCCCTGGAAATATTATTTTCTAACCCTTATATATTCAATTGAGTAGTGATATGCATTCTTAATGTTTCGATTTTATATTGTAGATATTTTTTATCGTCTATTTAATTGTACTCACATGATTAAGCACCAAATTTAAAGTTTGTACAGTTATTTATTTAAGTTTATTTAATTTACAATTTCTTAAAATTCTGCTTCCTAAATACTTTCGAATTTATCGAATTTTGGAACTCTAAACTGCATAGACTGAAGTATAAATTTATCATGTCAAAGTATCTAAGCAATTTTTTAAGTCTTAAAGTTCTTTATAAGATATTTACAAAGGATCTACTCTTTCTGTCAGGTTGTGAAACAGAAAATGTTTAAGAATAATTAATTTTGTTTAACTTTCTCTACAATACTAATGTAAAACTTATTTGTCGGTATAAGACACAATTATAACTTTATTGCATTTTATTTACAATAAACCTTATCCTCCTGTACATTCGTTTAGTGATAATTTTTGCTTAGAATCTTATAATCAGGATTTTTTTTAAATTTTCAACAGTTAATCACTTTTTTTACGCAGCAAATTAAAACCTTTTAATAATTTTCCATCATAAGTATATTAAAATTTGAAGAAATCTTATTACTATTTGCATTGCGAGTCTTTAAGTATTGGGTTTTATTTTAAATTGAAATTATTTGAATTTGTTTTTTACTGAACTGGTTATTCTGTGTTCTTAAGGTTGCTGGACGCAAAGGATTTCCTCATGTCATATATGCCCGCATATGGCGTTGGCCGGATTTGCATAAAAATGAATTGAAACATGTTAAATATTGTGCATTCGCCTTTGATCTCAAATGTGATTCAGTGTGCGTGAATCCTTATCATTATGAACGTGTCGTATCCCCGGGCATTGACCTTTCTGGCCTCAGCTTGCAATCGGGTCCAAGCCGACTTGTTAAAGATGAATACTCAGCTGGACCTCTTGTCGGTGGAATGGACATTGATGGTAATGACATAGGTACTATACAACATCATCCATCACAAATGGTAGGACCACCAGGTGGTGGCTATGGATATCCACAGGGACCAGGTAAAAAAAATATACAATTTTTAACTTTAGTAGTTCAATTCTTTCTTTTGGATTGTTTTCGTTTGTTATTTATGTTTGTTAATTTATTTTTTATTTTTATTTAAATTTATGTTGGTTTATTAATTTTATGATTTAGTTACTGATCCAAATCATATGAATGCTGCTGCTATGTACGCTGCTGCTGCTGTAGCTGGACGTACAATACCAAAAATTGAACCAAATGAAAGTGGTGGAACACGCAATTCATGGATGGTGCCGCCACCTCCACGACTGCAGCCACCCCAGGCCATACAACAGCAAACACAGCAATCACAGCCACCTGTGCCACCGCAACAAACTACAACACAACAACAACAACAACAGCAACAGCAGCAGCAACAACAACAACAACATACCACTCAAACACCACAACATTCTCTTTGTAAGACAGATTATTATTCTTAATAATTATTTTTACTTCATTTAATTTTCATTTATTATTTAAATTATTTGTTTAAATGATAATTTTAAATATATTGCATTGAATTTTAATATTTCTTTTTAATTTGAAGCAGTGGGTCATGCTATGCAAATGCCTGGCCCTATGAATCCTGGTCCTGTTATGGCGCCGCCACAACCTCAAAATCCTCAGGGCAATGGTCATGGTGGCCCACAACATCATGGTCAAACAAATTCTCCCAATGATCCTACTGGCCTAGGAATGCAACAGCCTCCACAACCAGGTACACAAACTGGTGCGTCTAATAATGGACAACAGGATGGTTATTACAACTCACCAACTACATCTCAAATACCAAATGTTGCAGAAGCCAAATTTAATGCCGCTCTAAACAGTGGAAGCGGGCAGCAACCAATTTCACCGCATATGCAACAAAATGGTTACGTCTCGGGACAACAACCTGGTCAAGCCAATTATGGTCAACAAGTGACTGGTAGCAATGCACAAAATGCTAATCAATCCAATGCTACGGGGGCAGTCCCAGGAAATAATACACCTGCAGCGGGTACTTGGACAGGTTCTAGTACTCTCACATACACACAGGCTATGCAACCACCAGATCCGAGAACTTTGATGCCAGGTGGCTATTGTATGTAGTTTGATTTGGAAGCTATTAAAGCATTAAAAAACTATATTTTAAATTTCTTTAATAGGGAACAATATAAATGTTATGCCGCCTCAAGAGCCTCCACGTTTGTTATCACGACAACCTCCTCCGGAATATTGGTGTTCTATTGCATATTTTGAACTAGACACTCAAGTGGGAGAAACCTTTAAAGTACCCTCGGCCAAACCGAATGTTAAAGTTGATGGTTATGTTGATCCTTCGGGTGATAGCCGTTTCTGCTTAGGTGCTCTGAGCAATGTCCACCGTCAGGAACAATCAGAAAAAGCAAGGTAAGAAAACCCTTATTATTATTTTTTTTTTTTTAATTTCTAAACTAATTTTTGTTTATTTATTTTATGAAGACTTCATATTGGCAAAGGCGTTCAATTAGATTTACGAGGCGAAGGTGATGTTTGGCTGCGTTGCCTTAGTGACAATTCCGTATTTGTACAAAGTTACTATTTAGATCGTGAGGCTGGACGTACACCTGGCGATGCTGTACATAAAATATATCCAGCTGCATGCATTAAGGTTTGTGAATTTTTAATGTTAATTCCATAAGTATCCTTAACTTGGACCATAGGAGAATAATACAGATGACATTTTCAAATGGTTTATTGTAAACAATTCTTTTATAAAAACTGTTTGTTATACAAATTGTGTAAAAACATGCATACATTTTTTGATAATTTATATATTATTTTATACATTCTTTTTAGGTATTTGATTTACGACAATGTCATCAACAAATGCATTCACTAGCCAGTAATGCGCAGGCAGCTGCTGCCGCTCAAGCAGCTGCTGTTGCCGGTCTGCCCAGTTCGCAATTGGGTGCACCACCAAGAAGTATGTATATTCTGAAATAATGTGTAAACTTTTATATTTTTTAATCTTCTAATTAATATTTAAAAGATATTTCGGCTGCAGCTGGTATAGGAGTTGACGATTTGAGACGTTTGTGTATTTTACGTTTAAGTTTTGTAAAAGGCTGGGGACCTGACTATCCACGACAATCAATCAAAGAAACACCTTGTTGGATTGAGGTACATCTGCATCGTGCTCTACAATTACTGGATGAAGTCTTGCACGCTATGCCAATAGACGGTCCACGAGCTCTAGCTTAGAATTTAAAAAATTAGTAAAGGAATGATAAGAAACCTTTTCATCGAGTGTTGTTTAATAATTACATAAATAAACAACACTTGCAAATGAAGGGAAATATTTGCAATTTTATTAAAAAAAAACACGTTCAGATACATAACATAACACATGCATACATAATATATAATACATACAATGTAACTATTTTTTAATTAACTATTGTTTAATTTAGTTTATTATTATTATTATTATTAAAATAATGCCTTTGATTAATGCTTTAAAAAGTGTAAACTTAAATGATTACATTAGACAACAAGACGTAAGAAAAAGTCAAAATTTAATATTTAAATTTAAAACAAAAATGCAAAAATATGACTACTCTATTTTTTATTGAAATGAAAATACATATAAAAACAAGAAAACAAATATACAAGTTGCTATTAAAAAAAATTTTTGTAAAAATTATATATAAAAAGAAAAAAATTGTTTTGACATCATTTTTTATTTTTGCATTGTTCAGTTTCAGTAAACATCACTTTAATTATTTTATTTTTGGTTGGAGTATGTTAAGTAAAATAATTAGAATTTCAGTTTCGTTATATAAAACATTTACTAAATTAAAGGTAATTCAATATTATTACATTTTTATTTCTTTTCCTTCCTAATATTGAGTATGGTTTCTAAAAACAAGTTCAAGCAATTAAATCAGATTCTTTACTCAGTTTTCTGTTTTTTCTTTGATCCTAAATAAAATTCTATTTACAAATACATACAGATGTATTATACAGATGTATTTGTTTTATATAGAGAGATAGATAAGTAACAAAAAATATCATTAACTTCTGATCATTTATAATAACATATTACGAAGAAGATTTAGTTTCCACGCAACAAAATGTAGTTTTATTGTAAAATAAGTGAATATAAATTAAAAATATATTTATACAATTAAAAATAGTATTTTCCTTTGTGAATAAGGTTAAGGTTGCATGTCAATTTCAATGTATTTTTCTTCGTTTCAATAAAACTTCATCAAACGGTTTTCAGGGTTTCATTTCCGCCCATCAGTTTCTAAGATGAACACGAGAAAAGAAAACATTCAAAATCAATTGGTATTTCTGTATCAAATTGCAATTTTAAGTTGTGGCAAATTGTTTGACATTATGCTTCTTAGGTGATAAAATTCTATAGGCTAGAAAGACAAAAACTGCGGTTTATATTCGTCCCGGTCGAAATTGGAAATCTCCACTCAGCAAAGGCCGGAGCTTGTTTACTTGGTAGCATGTAACATGTCAGTATGTATCAAAAAAATCTTCGTTCCTCTCAAGTTATAGCTGCAAATTTTGGTCTGATTCCAGCTTGGTTGGTCTTAACTAAACCTAAGATAAAAAAAATTCGATTTATGTTGTCCAAAAATGTTCAGTGCTACAAAAACTGTATCTACCAGATAATTTCGTTCTGATAGACATTGAAGTCGCCGTAGTCTAGTAAGTACTGTGTTGGCTTATTAGACATGAGGCCTGGGTACAAAAGCCAGGTCAGACATCTGCAACAAAACAAAATATGTAAAAATATTTCTTCGGCGACTTCGTCTCAATAGATTTCTGGCAAAAACTCTGAGGGTAAATAAAATTGCCATAAAAAAGGTTTTCAAAAATCTGCTGTTCGGAATTGACTTTAAACTGTAGGTTCCGCCATTCATGTATAAAATTAACACACACAACGTAAGTGGTGTGATAAGCTAGACCGTAATCCTGAATTAACGGTTGTAATGGCCAATTATGTATGTATGTATGTAATGACATTAGCCGACTTCGTCATTAAAAAATTACAGCTGACAAAGCGAATGTCACTATCTAGCATACTTTTTTTTGTCAACTGCTAATGATGTGGACATTGACGATACATATGGCTCCAGAAAGAAGGTACGGTACGAGGTTTCTTACAGCCTATAGCAAATGAATATACGAGGGTTGATTCAAACAAATCTGAAACACAAATTGATTGGTACTCTGCTATGAAATTTTTCAAAAGGAGACACAATTATGTGGAAGAATCTGGTTGTACAAGCATGCACATAGCATATAGAAATCAAGTCAGGTGTCATCCATACATTAATCACCAACTAGTTCCTATATATATTAATAAACACAACAAATATTCGCTAAAAGTGAATTTCATTTGTGTTAAAAAATACTCAAACTCTACAGAGCTTGCATATTATAATAAAAATATTTATTTATTCACTATATACTTAAACAAAAGATTATAGGCTCGGATTAGGATAGAAATAGAATAATTTGCAATTGAAATTACTAAAAATATATTAGAAAATTTGAAATTGTGTTCAAATGTTTGATTTATGTGTGTATGTGTTCCAGTCAATATTCTTGAATTTGAAATTTAACTTGACTATCTAACCACTGTGTCCAATCGCTTGTTACCAACCTTTCTAAAGTAATTTCGCGAAAAACGTCCACTCTTCGGACTTCTTTAAAATGCATTTTTTCAAACATTTTGATCGATTTCTCATTATCCATGCCAATTTTTGCTTCAAATTTTTGGATTTGCAAATTTTCCTGAGAATATTTCATCATTAACAGCATAGATTCCCGTCCGTAGCCCTTACCACGCACATGGGGTTCAGCTATCATTATCTCAGCTTCTGCAATTTTCTCATTTGTTTCTGGATCTACTGTTAGAAACAAATTTGTATCACCGACTAGAGCTTCAATTTCATTGCATGTCTTTTCGTATGTATCGCGGCAGAGAATAAGAAAGGTGCACTTATCTTCATCTTCACGCCAAGAACGCTGCATTTCATATTCTTCTTCAAGTGTCAATGGTTCCGAAGCTGTCAACTCCTGTAATTCCTTAGATTGCATCCAAGTATGGTATTTAGGAACATGTTTAGCTTCATACGGTACTAGTATGACCCGATTTCCGACAAGTTTTGTTTTTTCATTAAGTTTCATTGCCTTAATAGAGTGAAAGATGGTAAAAAGTGTAAACAAATTTGTTCAGCTGATTGCACAGATACACTGTTGTCAACTATGTCGTCTTATGTTTAAGACTAGCGATTTTATAATTTCTAATGTGACAAAAATAAATTTTACATAAAAGCATTAAAGGGAATTTTTTATTCCTGCCGTTTATTTATTAAAGGTCTGATAAGCTTTTTCAATCGCCCCACAAACTCAAAAGACTCAAACTCTGGGTATATCAGGTTAACCAGATAGTGAAATAAAATATTCTATCTTGAAGAATTAAAATCACAAGAAAAGAATAGTACTACAAAAAAAGTAGTTTAATAAAAGGAAAGAATCAATCAGAAAAATTTGTTTCAGTGTATTTTTAGTTTTTATCAAGGGATTTTAAGATTAATTTCTGAATCACGGGAAACAAATTCAATGTTTATAATTTTAGTCAAGTATTTGAACATAGAACTTGGCAACTCTAAAGGAAATGCTCAGGCATTAACTAAACATACCCTCACAATAAGTGTTGTTAACCATTCTTTTATTTTTTCATTTATATTTTTGTGCTTAAATATGTTAAATATGTTTAAAATTATTATATTTTATTACGTATATTACATATTCATATCCATATACACATATTATGTGACATATTCAAAATTTAATAAAACATTATTTTCCCTTTTTAATAAAAACATTATTTTTCTGAACAGTGTTTTGCTTTAACTACTTCTTATTTTCCACACCGTTGGCAACACTGATGAAACTTTGGAAAAGTAACAAATTGTGGATAATTTCTTCTGCGTTAGCAATTTTATTTTCTAAAAGTGATAATTCAATTTTTCGTCGTTCAGGTAGAAAATTCAAAGACAAATTAAGTGGAGTACTTTTGCAATAGGTTTTATGTCGATTTTATCTAAAGAAAATATCATAAGATAACAAAAACCATTGTGAAAGTTGCTTCGGCTCTAAAATTACTAAAGCTGCACAAAAATCGATACGACCAAAATCAAGGATACGGTACAAGAGGAGGATAACTATAAATATAATTTTAATAAGTTTTCCTTAGAATTTTAATACATTTTAAATGAACTCATATGAAAGTGTTTGATAAAAGAAGAAGTATAAGGAACAATAATTCTAAAAGGGCTCTCGAACATAATCAATTTGATTTAATCCAATGTTATGCTTTTGTTCTTACAAAAAGCATTTGTGGAGTAGATTTGTTGTTGGATTAATTCATAATTGGCTATTAAAACGAGTTGTCCCACTAGCTTCGTTTACATACTATTTATATAGTAATAAATAAAGAATTTGTTCATTAGTACGTATAATAAAGCGAAATACAAACAATAAGAAATGGATGCTAGCGAATCGTATAAAAAGAAAGTGGATTCCTGTCCATCTATGTCTGGTCCTGAAAGTAAGAAATTGAAATTGGAGACTACAGCATCATCAGCTGTGGATGATCATGCAAAAGCAATGAAAGTGGCTGGTTTTTCGCTGAGTGCAATTGAGGAAATGCGCAATCGTGCTGACGAGGACAGTAATAGTCAAAGTTTGGACCAACAGCTGCGACATTTTCAAGTTCTCGATGAAGTTGGTTCCAATTCAGATGATGATGACTGTAAGTTACTTTTTTAAATTTTCTAATTTATGTGGTGAATAGAAGTAGTAATATATAATGATTCCATTAAATAGTCGAGACTGAGCTAGTTTGATCTAATGGTTCTTTAAATTTAAGGATGAATTGATTGCATATTCTGTTTTACTGATATTATTTATATATTATCTAAACGACATTGCAATTTCTAAAATGTGTAAATAACTTGATATTTGACGCTCCATAAATTATCGGACTAAATAAAGTAGTAATATTAACCCATCGGTACAAATGTCAATATTCAGTTGCCTATCGTTTGTTATTTAGGATTCGATTTGACTAAGAAGTTCAATATTTCCAGCAAAACTTAGATAAAGTGTAACAGGTTTTGATCTTTGAATGTTAAATGTTTTTTATTTGACGGTTTAAATTAAATATCGTCCATTTCGGTTTCTCAAAGGTTTATTATAGGTTTACGCTGGTTTAGGTTTTTTGCTATCACAATACTTCACTTCCTTCCTTTTCTAGGTCCTATAACCACCCACGCTTTTGAATTTTTTTTATTTATTACACGTCGTCAAACTTATCTACCATGGTAACTCTTCCATGGTGATAATATGATATAAGTTCGTTTGCGGTTTTATTGGAATTTTGTCTAATTTCTTCCAATATAGAACGCTATTCTTGCTCTGTTAATATATTGCTTGGTATTTTCCGCTTTTGTTAAACAAAATGATTTCATTTCGAAATCTCTTGATAGTTCTGTGAACTTTTCCAACTGATTTAGCAGTTGCCGTTTAGACGTCGGCGTAGTCTAGTAGGTAGTGTGTTGGCTTATTAGACGTAAAGCCAGGGTTCGAGCCACAGGCCAGACATCAAGACAAAATACAAAAAGTATTTCTTCGGCGATTTCTGGCAAAAACTCTGAGAAGATGGGTCGAAGTTAGGTGGATGTAAAGGTTATGAGGTTTTTTGTAAGGAACTCGGTCTTGAACTTCACCTTAGGTTAAAGAACGACTGCAGCGTGTTTCAGCCAGTGATTTTTGCAATCTTTAAAGTTATTGATCTTCATTGACAATCAGGCAGCTCTAAGGGCTATTGCGTAGGTTTGGTGTAAATCACGGCTTGTTCGCAAGACCAAAGAGTTGTTAAGGACCTTTGGACCAGACCGAATCCGTCTATGCTGGGTTCTGGGTCATAGCGGTATACTCGGTAATCAGAGGGCGGATGCTCTCGCTAGATTAGGTTCACTTTCTGAGGGCGATTTGATAGTTGGTCCTGATCCCCCAATCTGCCACCTCTACGGTCTCATCAATGGATGGGTCAGGGGGAAGAGCAGATACGTTGGGGGAATGGACCGGGATGTTGTGTTTCTAGGTGTCTATGGCATGCTATACACAGTGATAGAACAGGTTAGCTACTGGGCTTAGATAAGGCCAGTTTGATGTTAGTTATTGGGTTTATTACATTGTACTGCGAGATTAGATCGATGACAAGGATTTTGAACATATCCCAGCCGTACTATTGCAGGGTGTGTTTCGACGAGGAGGAATTGGAAACTATCGAACAACTCCTCTGTAGCTGTCTAGCCCTTAGTAGGTTGAGGTTGAGGACCTCTTTGAGGAACTCATTGTCGACATATTACAATGGGTTAATTTATCCTTCGAGTATTGTACCTGTCTCAATGGCAAGTACACGTCCTCTAACCTAAAACTAAGTCTTTTATTTATATATATTTTTTAATTCCTATTTGGTTCTGTCCGATTGCTAAGTCGTTGTTACTGGGAAATTGCTCAAATACCAATTAATAATTGATAATTAAATATTTAAATTAGATTAAATCTTGTGAAATCTCTTTTAAAAGTAAATTCATTTTAAGCGATATGAATAGTAAGACATATCCAACTAAAAAATATTTTAGTTCCTTAATTTGGCTAAGTAATGTACGTCAATAATAATGGTTGATTAATTTTTACATTTAAGATTAGATTTTGAAAGTAGGAAGACCAAAGGATTATAGGAATCTTCAATTTTGTAAGCTCCCCAAAACATGGACAAGACAAATGTCAAAAAAGAGAGCAGAAATAACAGGAAGAAATAAACAAACAAAAAGATAAAGGCTGCTTTAATATTGGAGTTAAAGAAGAGGAGAGAAGAAAAAAATAGGTGAAAAGGAGAGGACAAAAGTAAGGGACAAAGTCATCTCAAAGTCGCATACGCCATTGTCTCCGAAATTTAGTACCGTAAAATCCTCAATACCTTTCAAGAGCCCTTTGGAAAATTTTCTGCAGACAGGTATTAACCTTGCGCTGGCATAATGCTTAGTCAGAATCTTTAAGGCACAAAGAAAGCTATTCTATCCTATCCTATGTTCTTCTATATTCAACTTCTCAGGCTGAAATACACTTCATACATCAGGGAGTCTATAGGATAGTTTTAAATCATCTTAAAATAGACTCCCACTTCAGTGAAGATTATTTGACCGCCTATTCAATTCTTTGCGCTACAAACATTGCTCTAAGTTTTGAAATACCACTTGAAATTATGCGGTGCTGTTCAAAAAAATAGATTCATCTACTCTCCAAAAAGTTTACTACATATATCTAAATCTCTTATACAAAGAAGTATATATAAAGATATAACTGCACTTTATTTACTGATCTCTTATGAATATAACCCCGTTACATTTCAAAAATTTGAATCGTCACTTTTCTTTAATTTATTGTATAGATTTGGTTTTTTGTAGCGTTTTATTGGTTTCAAAGATGTCAGATCATGGTGAATCTATTTTTTTGAACGGTATTGTATATCCTGACCATATATGCAATTCTTAAACCACGGACCCAGGGTCCATGGGCCTTAATCGACAGCTCTGGCATGTCTGAGAGCTCCCCTCCTCAGCAAGACCCCCTTAAGATAATCTTAAAAAATTGCCTCCAGTCTCTTAACCACCACGGAAAGTAGGCTTCTAAGCCCTAATCAAGCAAATTCCTCCTACTCGGCGATTTAAGTTCTCTCACCATTCTACGTGACCATACGTGTAAGCCGGTAGCGCAACCACTTTGCATTGTGTTCTTTCGTAATCTTTTCTAAGGTGTACTTCTTTCAGGGCAGCTTCATCTCAAAAAAAAAAGAAAAAACAGAAAGCCTCAGCTTGATTACAGTCAAAAATTTTCAATTTACATCTCATTGTGAAAGTTCCGTCTTAAACGGATCGACCAAGATTCTTAAAAGATGCCCTTGAAGAAGTCTCCTAGCTGCAAACTGTAAACATCATATTTTCCCTAAACAACAAACAACTTTCTTTCCCTCAACCTCGGTGTCGGAGGATGCTGTTTACCACCAGCTTCCTGGGGAGTGTCCCGTGACACCGATTACTTTAGATAGGTTCTGCCTAATTCATAACGTACACAAACAATTCTAAAACTTTTGGCTCCGATTTTTTTCATGGTTGTGTTATACGAGTATATTTGTTTGTTTAAAAGGTTGAGGTCCACGCGCGAATGTTGTAGATTTTATATACATAGTTGTTTAACGTTCATAATTGTTTATATATAGTAGTTCTATAAAGAAGATTTGAAATAGAGATTTATATTTACTTGCAAGAGAAATTACACAACAATTAAATTTTATATACAAGTATAGCCATTTAATTAATATTTTACATTTTTGTTTCTAGTTTATAATTTTGTATTGTTATTTTGTTCACCTTTGGGCTTAATTAAATATGCAGTAGTGGTTAAAACATTCGCAGTGCTACACTTTTTCGATTACATGTTACTCTCAGATTTGGGTTAATGCTTGATTTTTGGTACACCATACTTTTAATTTTATTAATTATTTTTTTATCACAATAATAAACCAACGTGTTGTTAGTGGCAATAGCAAAAAAAAGTAATATTTGAGTAAAAGGGTCTGAATTTCTCGGTTCAAAACATTTGCAATTTTCATCTCTTATGCTCTATATGAATAGTTTTTTAATTACAAACCACTAGAAACAACGGTAATCACATTTCTTATTGATAATACGAGTTCCAAATATTTTTAATTTATTAAAAAAATTCCACATTCGTTAGCCTGTTATTTAGAAGTCGCCGTAGACTAGTAGGTAGTGTGTTGGCCAGGCCCCAGGCCAGGCATCAAAGACAATATACAAAAAGTATTTTTTCGGCGACTTCCTCTCAGTAGATTTCTGGCAAAAACTCTGAGAGTAAATAAAAATTGCCATGAAAAGTTTCTCAATAAATAAAAATCTGTCGTTCGGAGTCGTCTTTAAACTGTAGGTCCCACCACTCATGTATAAAATTAACACACACAACATAAGTGGTGTGAGAAACTAGGACGTTGTACAATGGGTCAATTCGACCTCCGGGTACTGTACTTGTCTTAATTGACAAAGTACACGTCCTCTAACCTAACCTAACCTAACCTATCCTGTTATTTAAAAAATAATAGTTTTCCTTAAAGATCGCAGTACACATGAATTTTGAATTTTGAAATAGGAATTTAATATCATTATCGTAGCAAAATTTTACAAAAAGAAATTTCAATTAGTAAATAAGGATGCCAGATTACGACCGATAACTGTACTTTCGATATAGTCAATGAATTTGTTTATATTGACTTCTCCGTTACCAGCAATAATGATGTCACTTGGAGATCAAGCGTTGATCAAGCACCTCTTGTCAACAGCTGCTACTATAGGCAACTGAGCTACAGAGACCTCTCTCGTACGACAAAACTAATACTCTATGAGACGCTCAATTTCCCCGTGCTTCTTCATGACTCAGAGGCATTTTATCCAAGAGTGATGGGACCTAGGGTTTAAAGTCAACGCAGAATGACAGATTTGCGAAATTTTTCATTGCAATTTTATTTTACTCTCAGAGCTTTTACCAAAGTATTACTACTGCTGAAAAGAAGTCACCGAAAGAAATATTTTTTCGTATTTCGTTTTGTTCGATATGTCTGAGCCAGGAGTTGAACCACGGGTTCTCGCCTAATAAGCCAACACAGTATATGCTAGACTACGGCGATTTATCTATATGTATGTGCTAAAAATGTAACAATGTTATACAACATATCACTTAAATTTAGGAATAAAAATGCGAATATTTTATGATGTCGTACATTCATCGTTTTTATAATTTTACCTCTGTATGAAAAAATCGAATTAAAGTTAATTTTTTTTTCATTTTGAAACAGGGATGATTGGAATTATTTAATTAACTAAAAATGATAACTACTTACCTGCTTACAATTTATTTGAGAATTGTTATTAATTTTTTACTTCTGTTGCTCAATTTCATTTGATTTTAAAATTCGCACATTGACTTGTTCCTAGAGTTTTGTATTTTTTGTTTAAATATTTTTTTTTATCAATGTTGTTCTTGTTGTTGTTGTAAATTTTTAAAAAGTAAATCTAAATTCCTTATCTCTACATCAACGCGCTCGCACTCATTTGATATATAAATGTACACAGATAATATTTGTTAAACTTAAGATAAGAATTTACCTAAAGAGGCTGTATCTTTTCCTGTAATTCATTTCATAAAGAATAAATAATTTTTAGTTAAACGTTTAATTTATAAATACTAAGATCGTGAAATATAATATTTCTAAAGGCATGTAGATGGCATTAAGGATATTTTTTTTTACATATTTTTCTCTCTAAGTTAAGTGCATGACAAATTATAATTAAAAATATAAAGAAAAATTAAAATTTACCAAAATGCGTATGATACCAATACTGCGTATGGATTTAAGCGAACCATTCAATAATTACAAATCAGGTGAAGTCTTTTTGTTTCTCTTATAGTTAATAAATTAATTTATTTTGTTATCACACTGAAGTCGAACAAATAATTACCTTCGATATTGTGAATTGCCATAAACTAATTTTAATATCACATTGTTTTGCTGTTTTACATTGATTTCACTTTTAATGAATTCATAACAAATTTTAATTACCCAAAAACGGTTTGAATATGTAAAAGCATTCTACGCCTATTTAATAAAATATATTAATACATTGTATTTAATTTACATACATATGTACATATTTAATTTATCCATCTATAACATATAACTCGAATTCAAAATAAAAAATCACAATAAAAAAAACACATTTAGATAATGCGAGTGAGAATGGTGATGACGTTAGCCAACAAAATGGTGAAGATGACATTGATGGCGGTGACGATTCGTCCGAATTAGACTTAGACGATGAAGAAATTGAGCATTTACTTGATGAAAACTTGCCAGACGATTTGAAGGGAACTAAGAAACCTAAATACGAGGAACGTTTTAAAACCGTTCTAGAAGGTAAGCAATTTTCATAAACACACAATGTTTTTTTTTTACGTAATTTAATGTATGTAATGTAATAACCATATTTATTTGATTTATTTAATTATATTAGAAAAACGTATAAATCATTTTGAAGTACTGCCAGAAGGATGGGTCCAAGTAACGCACAATAGTGGCATGCCCCTGTACTTACACAAAAAGACAAGGGTGATAACAACTTCGAGACCATATTTTCTGGGAACGGGAAGTGCTAGAGTAAATAAATATAATTTCATTTTAGTAAAAGTATAACCTTTTGTATTTTCTAACACATGACAATCAAGAAACATGCCATTCCGGTAGGTTCTATACCATGCCTTAACTATAGACGCGCTTTAGAAGAAGAACAAGACGCTGAACGCAGAAAGTCTCAGGCTGTAGAAAGTGGAGAGAATCAAGCAGAAGTTACTTCATCTGATGCCAATGCCGTGAGCAGTAATTCAATTGGCGCTCCTTCAACAACTCGATGTCCCTTGGGCCATAGTGCGAACAAAAGCGATAATAATATTGAACTAAATACTCAAGTAGAACAATATAGTTTACCTAGAAATAAAGAAAATTGCAACGATAACTCTACTCCTTCCACTACAAATTCTGTTGATACAGACAAATTACGTAGTTTAGTGCCTGCTGCCAAAATTGTGACTGTTCATGAAAATATACAAAAAGAATCTCTTACACCCGATCAATTTAATAAATATTGCAAAAAGTTATTCAAGTTTCGTGTCATAAGGGTTTTGCGTTTTCGCTCTTGGAATGCGAGACGTAAATTTACTAAAAATCGTAAAAATCTTAAAAATATACAAAGACCCACACTTCCGGATGGCACTAAATTAATTAAGTTTCCTGTTTTAGTACCGGGAGATGGTAAATCAAATCCTCGCGCCCGTAGGGAGTGGATTATGAATCCTAGCGGTAAAAGTTATGTTTGTATTTTACATGAGTATGTTCAACATGCTTTAAAAAAACAACCAACGTATGAATTTAAAGAATTGGAAAATGCTGCCACACCTTACGCTGCCACAGTTTCGATAAATGATTTAAAATATGGCACTGGCTATGGGACTAGTAAGAGACAAGCCAAATCTGAAGCAGCCAGGGAAACATTAGAAATTTTAATACCGGAGATGAAGGATAAAATAACGGGTGTGAAACAGGATAAAAGTGCGGTTGCTAATAGTAATCAAAAAGATTTATCGGTGAGTATAATATTTGTTACCCCAATTTCAATAGGAAATAAACTAAAGGTTCGATCAGACTCACAAAAATCGTAACACATATCTTTTATAAACATTTAAATTCGAACAGTAAGATTGGATACCATTTGACTAGTTTCTATCTGTTGATTTTATTTTTGTAGGTTTTCGATGATATACGAATAGAAGATCCCCGTGTGACAGAATTTTGCAATAAAACCACCGAACCTTCTCCTCATGCAATACTGCTAACTTGCTTGCAGCGAAATTTCGGTTTAGGCGAGGACGTACAAATTAATTACGAAATAAATCGTACACATAATAAAAAGAATGAATTCACCATGACTGTGGGTAAACACACTGCGAAAGTTTTATGTAAGAATAAACGTGAAGGTAAACAGCTCGCCTCCCAAGCCATCTTGCAGGTATAATAATTAATTATTTATTATTGTTTTCATTAA
The DNA here is from genome assembly GCA_932273835.1 of Sarcophaga variegata. NCBI lineage: Eukaryota > Metazoa > Arthropoda > Insecta > Diptera > Sarcophagidae > Sarcophaga > Sarcophaga variegata. The sequence goes on from OW026359.1 coordinate 41,809,705, forward strand.
TGTTAATGTAATGCATATTGTATCTTTACTGTTCTTTCCATACGATTAATTACTTAGATTTTACATCCTCACATTAAAACCTGGGGGTCACTGTTGCGTCTGTATGGTAATAATTCTATAAAAACATTCAAGGAAAAGAAACAAGAAGAACAGGAAATTACAGTTTTACAAAGCAAAGCTGCTATTAATCAACCAAATCATGCCATATTGGAAAAACTACGTAGTGAAATGTTAAAACTCAGCGAAAAGAACAAATCCGTACACAGTAAAGGAACATTCATACCACCAAGTGATGTTGATTTACCATCTTCCTCGGGTTCAAACTTAAATAATGTCGAACTCTAGAATCAATTAATGACACAAATGACACTAGCTTACTTATAATATAATGACAACAGATCTATATTTTTATAGAAATCTGTTGGACACTTAAATAAAATGATATCAAGTTATGAAAAACTGATGAAGAATATAAAATTGTGATTCAAATAATATGTAGTAGTAATATGTAATATTTCACGTCATACGAATAGACTTTGACATTCTATGAAATTCTTACGTGGATGTCTTTTTGCATACTGTTACAATTAATATTTTTTAATATTGAAATAAAAAAAAAAACTTAAGTTTAAGTTCATCAATAATATGTTTGAATTGTAGAACTTTGGGTTAAATTTTCATTTCCTAAAAGGGAAATCAACTTCTAATATCGTAAATTTCTAGATATAAAATTATTAGGCATTAAGAGGATTAATAAAATTTTAATTAATTTTAGTATCTTTAGCTATATATTTTTTGTTTAAATTTTTTTATTGTAATTTTTGTAAATCATAAAATATACATCGAATTCGTGTTATTTGTTAGAATTGCAATTTACAAACGTATTAAATGATTTTCTTTAGTTTTCGAGCTTGTATAGCTCATACTAAATGACTTTGAAATTATGATGACAAGAAACTTAAGATAAGGTGTGTGAACAAACTTTTTAATTGTTGATCAACAGTATTTAAAATTTCACATTATGTCACATTATATATTGTTGGAGAAAAGAAAGGTGTTCTTATCGTCTTTATTTTACGTTCAGATTCCAGTAGAATATTATTTGTTAAAAAGGCACATGTTTTTTTGCATTTTTATATGAGAAAACCTTTTCGTACAAAGAATTTTAAAAATTATTCTGTAATGACGTAATTTACATGAAACTTTTTTTTGGATTTTCGAAGTTTATAACTTTTACCACTTCCGTTCAACATAAATCATGAGTTTAGAAACTTACCACAACTCTACACTGACGCGATTTCAATAACCTGGTAACACTAAACGATTCAACAAAATAGCAGAGAGGGTTGTGTGTGTGTAAAGAAGAGAGAAATAAAATGCGGTGTTATATTAAAACAAACCTTAACAAAATCAACATCGTCGTAGTGGAGAAATCCCATAAAAAAATTGGAAAATGTGAATAATAAACATTAAATATCGGCTGAAATTCAATAAATAATATACATACAGTATTCAAACTAATGATAATAATTTTTAGATTTGTTTATTTCAAAATATAAAAAGTAAGTTTTGCTAATATCTACTAGCAAAATTTGTCCACAACAAACGAAAGAAAAAAGAAAATATAAGAAACGCGAATAAGCAGAAGAAGAAAAAGGAGAAGAAAACCAATACAAAACAGGAAATATTCAACACAACACATAATAAGACGAGAGGAAAGACAAAATAGCAGCAAATGACCAACTATTGAAGACAAACAAAAGTACATAATAAATGTTGGTCCATTTGGTTGTCTAAAGTGAAAAAATAGATGAATTCCTATTGATGTTAGAGTGGCAAATAAAGAGAATAGATAAAAAACAAGTTGTGGAACGGTAAACAAAATTGATACCCCGAGCTCAAAGTGATTCTATTACGCCTGCAATAGAGAAATTGGCTTGTGGAAACGAATGAGGCACTCCATATGAAATAAATCAAGTAAGTGTTCTTTATGAATTGCTATAATAACCATCAGAATCAAGAATCATTTAAATAAATAAATACTGTTATTTTTCTTTATTTCAACATTATGGTTATTTTATAATATCCATTTCACCCTTCAGTCAGTCCAGTCAGTCCATCGAATCCCAAAAACATAGTCGTTGAGTGGTTGCTGCCGTCGTTGTTTGGTTAGTATAGTTGGATGTGTTTTAATGTATTTTGTACACTTCGTTTGTTCGTTCTGTTGTGTAGTGCTAGGAAGCAATATTGCCTTTTGCTTACACGTTTGTATTGTCGGGCAGAGTCTTTTATGTTCACGCGGTAGAATCATGTAAAAATTTTAATGTTTTTGTTAATAATATTACAACCAATTTTTAAAGCATAAGGATAATTCTTCATCTACATATATTGTATGTATACATATAGCCATTCCAAAAAAGAAAAAAGTTATCTTAAAATTTGAAAGCATTGAACCTAAAATGTGCCAACAAAGATATAAAATGAACATTTATTGTTATCGACTGCCACAGTTAGCACTAATTTTTTATAACAAATTTTATACTAAATTATCTATATGCATTAAAAGTTATTAATACATACATACATATACTAACATACACTATTATTATATTATGATATGCACTGCTTATAAGCATTATTCGAAACAATTTCTTATAATAATTAATAGTTTTGGGTTAAAGTTTAATGAGTTATTATTAAAGATTTCAATTGTTTTTACAGAACTCAGTATTGTGTTTTGCAACAGTATTTGTAGATCCACGTTATATTTATATAACATACCCAAAAGAAATGTTTAGTGCCATTAATTCAATTAACGAAATGTTTAATCTCTATAGACCTACAAAATTTACTGACAGATACACATTTTTAGTCGTTTAGGAGTAAAGTAAATACATGATACACGTGAAACTTTTCTAATTGAATTATGCATTCATTAATACCCGATTAAGAGCAACTTCAAAACATAAGAAAATGGCGTGCTTATAAGCAGCGAATTATTTTTCATGATTAAGGAACATAGAAATGTCCTCCATATTTGTATTATTTCTTTACTATGTACCAACTTCATATATCAATTTATTTACAGTTATGAGTGTGATTGGTGTACTGTAGCAGATTACAAAGATTATAATTATAATTATAATTTAATTTCATACATTTCCACTGAAAATTTTAATGATTTCCATTGTGCTTCGTTCCCAAAGAGTAATTCTTTATTCCGTGTACTATGGAAAAATAAAAACGGTTTTACTATACTGTTTTTAGAACAATATCATCGATTTAGGGTTTTCCGATTTCATACACTTGAAAAATATATACAAGAAGATAATGTTATTTATTGGTTATAGAAAGATTATAGAAGTTGTAGTATTAACATATATATATATGTATATATTAATTTTGTGGATGTACATATGTATATATTATCCCATCGAAATGGAATTTTGTATGATTTTTAAGTATTAATATCTTCATATTTTAATTTAATACCTTGCAAAAGTTTTTAGATTGCCGTAATATACATACAATATATTTAAATACACACATACATACATATGTACATAGATATGTGCCTAAAAAGGAACTGAGGTGAAATACATATCACTGTTAAAATCTGTTTATAATATTATTTGGCTCGTACATATTTGCAATTATTGATTATTATTTAATCATTTTTATTGTTAGTTGGTTGGTTGTACATAAATAGAGAAACTAATAATAATACTACTTTTTGGATTATTAAATTAATGAAAAAGAAGAACTATTGATTAATTAGTAACAGTATTTGAAAAAGAGTTTTTAAAAACTTGATTTTTGATAAAAACTAATTTTTTAGAAAAAATTTTTGTTTTTTATTTTTAATTTAGCATTAAAAAAGAAATATGTACAACTCTCCACAATTAACAATTAATACACAAGTATTTCTTTTTTACATTAAGCTCTCAGTATAAACAAAAGAGATTTCAACAATGTCTACAAACGTCGAACGACGACGACAACAAACAAATTGTATCAAGTCTACACTTTATATTTGCCATGTGGTATTTTTTGTTGTTGGTATTAAATTTTAATAGTCAGCCAGCCAGTCAGTCTCACTCAGAGTAAGATTGTGTTTTGTATTGCTTAGCTCCCATTTTGCGTACATTATTTTGTATATTACTTGTTTTTTTTTTTGTTTTTATTATTTTGTTGTTTTATTTATATTATTTTCGTTAGTTCATTCGTTTCTTCTTGATTATTATAATAATATTGATGTAGTGCTTCTCTAGTTGTATTAGTAGTACAACAAACGTAAACTGACGATTCGGTATATATTTTCAATAATAATCGTTCGTTCGGCATTCATTATATAGCAGAATGGTCTCTGCATAGAAAATTGCACTCACGAACGAATAGAATATACCTAAAAAAAGTAAAAGAAAATTTATGAAAAAAAAGTGGATTAATGTGGGCTGACATTATAAGAAAAATAAATTTTGCTACTACTTACTGCATGATACCTCTCCAACTTATGTAATTATTAAATAATTAAAAAAAAACAAAAGACAAAAGCGTTAATTTTAAATTGTATTTTTAATCTCTTGTTCTCTTCCTTCCTTTCAATTGCAGGTTAGTCTTAGAATACTGAAATAGACGGAATTTGGAATTTATTTGTTAACTCAACAATATGGAAAGTAGTGATGTGGCTGATGAAAGCCTTGATTCAGTGCCGCAACCGGTATATGAACCTTTAGAAGAGGAAGACGTTAACGCTTTTAATAGTATTAAACATACGACGGAGGAAGATGTTCATTATGCCTCGTATGTTGAAGAAGACAAGGAGGATGATGCATGCACAAATGCAGCAGATGGTGAAGTGGAACAGTCATCAACATCCACTGTGCAAGGTCCACAAGATGTTAGTGTAGAGAGAAAAAATAGCGGACCGAACATTGATGATGAGGACTTTTCACTGGAGTATGAAGACGAAGAGGGAGTATCTGAAGAATATGTACATGATGAATCGGACGTACAAACATACGCAGAAGACACACAACTGGAGAATAAGAACGACACTTTAATTGTCCAGGGCAATGATGGGATGATAAAGAAAATAAAAATCTGTAACACAAAAGAAATTAATCACACACAATTGGGTCAATCTAAAACGGATGGTAAAAATAATAAATCATTAAATAATTCACCAACAGAAACTAATAACATTTTGACACAACGCAGTAGTACGCCTTTGTCTAGGGAATATTTAGCTTTACAGAGATCAGTAAATGAATCGAAAATTTTAACTGAATTTGTTACTGAAGCTGCATACGAAAAGCCACGTAAATTGCGAACAAAGGATCCCGCTACTGTAACATCTACAACAACAGATCATTCGTATTCGTCGGTACGGAAAAATAATCAATTGACTCCGGAAAAATACAGTCATGACGAATCTATAAATAGTATTAGCCCATCGCATGGCAAGCGTCAACATAAAAGATATGCTCCACTAAAAGATGGCGATACAGAATTGGACTCCACGTCACAACTGCGACCAAGATCGCGCAGCAAAAGCATGCACAATAGTGAACTGAATTTGCCTCGTACACATAAGAAACTTAAGAAATGGCCGTCAGAAGAACGTTTACACAAACGGCCAAATATGCGCTCAGAAAATTCGGAATTTGCTCAAAAACAAATGGAATTTCTACAACGCGTAATACACGCTTGTGAAACTCCAAGAAGTCGTTCTAGATCACGATCTCGCTCATGTGGCAGAAGAACTCCAAATCAAATGTGTGAAACTCCCACAGGAAGAGAAAATGATGGTGGGAATCAAAAGAATAGCATAATTAAAGATCGTAGTGTAAAACGTAATAAAAATGAAACAGCTTTTGAAAATGATGACCACCAGTCACAGATATTGCAAGGATCATTAGCGGAATCATCCGAACCGCAAGATGATGATCAGTCTGTAAACGAAAGTAATGCATCTGTGCTGGGTGTCAGTTTGTCTAGTGACACGATGATGGCAGACAACAATGATACCGTTGAAACTCATCTTAAATCTATTTGGCAAGCACCACCTAAGGTAAGTCAAAAATAATCTTTTCCTTACATATTTTTATTTCATAGGATGATGTTAATCGTTTAAAAAAAAGAAATTTTGTGTTACAAATTTTATTAATATTTGTTTATTTTATAGTAAAGTACTTATTGCTGAGGTTTAGGATACATTATACGTAAATTTTTTTTAATTGGGGTGATTATTATTATTTTATGGGTGCCCCGGTGGTCTAGTGGATAGTTACCACTTGAAAGTTATATTTCATATTCAGCAGATATTTGTTACGAGATGATATAATCATATTTTAGTGAATATGTTTATTTCTAAGAAGACATTTAAATTTAATATTTGTGTAAATGGTTTGTGACGCTTAAAAAGTGATGTGAGGTAGTGTTAATCGACAGTTAAAAAAATTGATCAACAGTAGTCTTTAAAATTTAAAAAATCGAAGGTACATACATATTTTAAAATAACTTTCTCCACTAGCGTGTAAGTCGTTATTTAGCACGATTTCAGTTTAAATAAAACATTCTTCCTTAATGGTATAAATGAATTTAAATTAACTTTTTAATAATTAGAATTTTAAACAAGTAGTAACTTAAGTAAAAATAACGATGATTCATCTAAAGTATTCATACCCACATACTTACTTACAAATTAGATAATAAATGTTTATTTTATTGTTATTTTTTATTATGTATTTTTCTTTTTGTTAATCTATCTATTTTTCAGTCCGGTTATGATAGCTTCTGCTGGAAATGTCACGAAATCAATGTAAATCTATGCTGTTGCAAATGTATTCGCAGCTTTCATGCATCATGCATTAAAATTAATAAATTCGACAATATATGGTTGTGTCCAGAGTGTACTACTGTTGAAAACATGTTAAATAATCCAAAAAGGTATCTTATCAATTTATTTTCAGTATTTATATGAATATAAATTAGTCTAATATTATTTATAATTTCTTTAAGGTCACGACGTCATGAACTATCATTAGATTTGCTGAGTCAGTTGCTTTCATTTGCTTTAAAACGTATGCGTTATGCCAAAGGGGTAAGTATTTCAAATGAAATGTTTATTAATTAACTTATTCCAATTGTAGATATAATTAAATTCTATTTTATTAAAAAAATTAATTAAAACGCTTAGTTTTAATTTTTCGAATTTGTACGATATATGCGATATATGTATGTACAACCGATTTATAGGAACTTCATAAAAATTTCTTTGTAATAAAATTGAGTGACTTCATTGATAGGTCTATAAAAATTGTCGTATTTTTATTTTCTAATAAAAAAATAGTAAATTTTCTTCGTTAGAGTAAAACCAAATGATATGAAATAAAGATACCTTGACAATAACACTTTTAATATTATTATTATTATTATTTTTATTAGATTTATAATTAAATTATAAGATCTAAGTAAGAAATTAAGGATTGTAATCCATTTTTTGATTTTAAACAATGGCAATGCTGATAGAAATGCTTCTAATGGATAGAATAGTCAATGCTCCTTTCCTCCTATCATTGCTTGTTGTTGATAAAATTAATTCCTGATATGCATAAACAAGGCAAAAATTAAAATCATTAGTTAATACTTAAAACGTTAGTTACCCGATTATTATGATTATGATTATTATTTATTAAATACATTTAAATACATTTAACAACAAAAATAATTAGATTTTTCAAAATTCATTGACAAAAAATTACTTTTTTGCAATCAAAAAACGACCTTGCGTTGTTTCGATATTTAATTCTCTATTTGAAGTCGCTGTAGAGTTGTAGGTAGTGTGTTGGCTTATTAGACGTAAAGCCAGGGTTCGAGCCCCAGGCCCAGACATCAAGACTGCGACTTCCTCTCAGCAGATTTTTTGGCAAAAACTCTGAGAGTAAATAAAATTGCCATGAAAAGTTTCTCAAAAATCTGTCGTTCAGAGTCGACTTTAATCTGTAGGTCCAACTACTCATGTATAAAATTAACACACAGTTGTAATGACCAATTATGTATGTATGTATGTGAATACATTTAATATTTATTAGCAAGGTTAACTTAAGCTCCTTTAACTAAGAAATTCAGTTCAGTTCATTCATAGTATTACTTTGTTGGCCAAATGCAAATATTTTCGAAAATTATGATTTACAATTGATATTTCACTCTATAATTAGCTAACATACATATATAAATAATTGTTCATTACAACCCTTCAGTCAGGATTACAACCTAGTTTCTCACATAATTAGATAACCCTAATCTGATAAAATTTTGAAAATATTTTGTAATGGTTTTCAATACTGTTGCTCTATGTATTTTTTCTAATGTACTGTCTAAACATAAAATCAGTATCGGTTAAGTCGAACATCAACATTATTGCAGGTCTACGATATGTGTTCCAACATATGGCTACTTTTGGACATGCGTGAACTATTTACGGAACTTTTTTTTCTTACACGAACTGTGATCCCAGTTTGATTTACACAGTTTGAAAGTATTTTTAGATTCAATTTGAAGTTATGCAAATTTCATTAATTTAAATTAATTTATTGGGCAAGAATACCAGTACGAATAGGTCTCTATTTGCATTAAATAATGGTAGTCATCTCATACACAAAGCTTATGATCATGTCCCGTACGTAATGGGGACATTTCCTCAAAGTCCAACCATAAATTCCATAGGAAATTAATGGGGTTATCTTAACTACAATGACAATATTACTTCAACAAAAATCAGTACTATTTCTAGACATTTCGATATGAAGCAGTTCGAATTTCTCTTGTTAATTTTTTTTTCTTAATTGCAGTTTTTATTTATTTTTTCTGTCTCTATAATGTACGGTGACAATGTAACCGAAAAATATGTATTAATGGAACTTCAATAGAAGTTTTTTTTTATCTAAATAGCTCAATTCTATTTTATTATTTTTTTTTTAAGTTGAAGGCTTGAATAGTGAGTTAAGTTTAGAAAAACTAGTATTTAAAACAATTTGATAATATAATGATAAATATTTACTAGGAGCCACAAATGCCATTTAAAATAACTAAAACGCTTTGTGAATACATACAAAAAGTGTGTCTGTACATATTATCATTACATATATTCCGCTATATGCATATTCATTTTCTTATTCAATTAGCGTTTGATTTTTCAAAACTCTTTTAATGTATTCTCATTATCTCTCATACATACATACACGTTACCGCTCTTAAGTTCATACATACATACACATTTTACATTCATGTCAATAATTAATTTGTAATTTCGTATAAAATAAAAATTGAGGTTACGATTGTATATTTTTTACTCTATTTCAATTAAACAAAGAAGAATCATTCATGCTTTCGCATAAAGATATATTTTATTACGCTTTTTATCTATAGATATTTGATGTATGTGCCCTCCTACATACATACATATGTACATACATGCATACTTACATTTATAATATTATAAATGCTTTTGTAATTTTGTGTATACATATGCTGAATAAATTTATTTGATTAGAATTCAGTTCTCATAAACCTTTAATTTAAATGTTTTAAACATCATTTAGTAAAACAATACCGAATTTTTTTAAATATTCTTATTTCACTCATCAAGAAGAAATACAATCGCACATTTTCGTATATCTTCTTTTTCCCCCGCATATACCTAATACATACTAATTATTATAAGTGGTATTCCAATAAGAAACATACATATTTCGGTTGCTTCTTCTTCTTCTATTATTAGTTTAGCAGCGTATTTGGAAATTGTTTATAGAATTTCAAACGTAATTTTTTTTTTCTTAATTTTAAGTTTGTCTAATTGCCTTTTATTTCGTTTTTAGCACTATAATTTTGTAATGCCCTATGAAGAATCAGCGTTTTATATGAAATATATTGTTAATCCTATAACGTTGTCCTTACTTCAGACGAAAATTGAAAATAGAGAGTTTCGTTGTGCGGAAGAATTTGTAAATGAAACTAAATGGATGCTGCATAATGCCTACGTGCTAAGTAGTCGCAGTAAGTTTTCTTTATACATACATACGTACATACATATGTACAATTTAATTGAATATGAATACATTTTATTGTGATTCCAAATATTTTTGCAGACAATACAAAAACCGTTTTGACTGCAAAATCGATATTTAAAATTTGTCGCCAAGAGGCAAATGAAATTGAAACGTGTGCTGAATGCTATCTTAATGCAAATACAAGAACTGATTGGTTTGTAGATGTTTGTTCACAGCCACATCTTTTGTTGTGGGCGAAATTGAAAGGATTTCCGTATTGGCCGGCTAAAGCGATGGGATTAGGCCAAAATTCTTTAATTAATGTTCGATTTTTTGGAGAACACGATCGAGCTTTTGTACCCTTAAAGGATTGTTTTTTATATTCTGAACAAGATCCTAACACGGCTACAGGTAAAAGAGCCGCAAGAGAACTGGCAGATTGTATTAAGGAAGTAGAAGAGCATATTGGAAAGATAAGGACGAAAGTAGGAGGTTTTAAATATGCACCATTTAAAACACCTTATGACCCGTCAGAAGAAATGAAGCAATTATCTGAAATGATGCCAGGTGTAGAGGATTTCATGAGAAAACAACAGGGTATGGTAATAAAACCTTCGCTGCAATTTAAAATTTATAAAACTGCCGACAACAATTTGTCTATTGTCCAAAAAGCCTCCACCACACCGGAACTGCAGTCAACTGCACATGATAGTGAAGAGAAGAAAAAGAAATCTTTACTTGACAGTAACAATGATTTAAAGAAAAGCGAAGAGAACATTACTTCACCTCCAAAATATGAAGTAGTTTCAAAAGTAAGTTCCGACGATAGCAATTCGTCCAAATTAAGTACCGTTATATTGAAGCGTAAATCCTTGAATGGAGAGAGTAAGAAATTAGCAGACGATGAAGCTGTTGAATTACCCTTACCAAAAATGACAAAAATTGAGGATTCTATGTTAGAGGAGGACTCAAAAAGGCTAAATGTAAAACGCAAACTGGAATCACAAAGTATTGAAAAGCCAAAACAGAAACATAGTAAATTAGAATTGAAAGTTCCAATCATGACCATTAAAACTTCTTTGGCAAAGGAACAAGCAAGTATAAATTCGAACGAAACGAATAATAAAACGCACTCAGAAACAAATTCAAAGAATATTGATAAACCTAAAGACGCGCCAAAGTCTCCACAATTAGAAGCTACCACACCATCATCTTCAACATCAATATCAACATCAACATCAACATCAACATCAACATCGACTCAAAAAGTTGTAGAAAATTTGGTGAGGAACAAACAGGGTGTTACAATAAAAAAACTTTCTAAAGAAGTTTCCAATAACCCAGAGGAAACTAAACTGAATAATTCGAAGGAATCAATTGAAACCCAAAAAGAAAAAGTAATTAAACAAAATGCAGACGACGAAAAAGCACGTGAAAATCAGAAGGTGAATAATATTTTAAAGGGCTTGATACCATTTGTGGAAGTTAAAAAGGAAATTATTTCAGACAACGAAGAGGAAACAGAAAAAATAGAGCAAATGGAGAAAACTGATGATAAGCTAAATAAGGATACAAATTCTTCGGAAAATACAAACCATAATAAAACTGAAAAGTCTCCAGAGCCACCGCCGCAGGAAAATAAAGTGGTGGCTGCAAATATTATAAATACTAATAGTTCCTCCCTCCCAAAATCACCTCAAAAAGAGGAACCGCCGGTCTTATTAACTCAAGTTAAAGAAGAAGTTTTATCAGACGAAGAACAGACAAATGCAAAAAATAATTCGAACATTCAAAAAACAAAAATAGTAAATGACACAATTATTGAAAAGCAAGGTTTGAATTCGAATAGTGTTCGTATTGTGGGAGACACCACGATACAAAAATTATCAAACAAAAATCAAAGTCCGTACCCAATAACTTCATGTAGTAGTGTAGGTTTTAACAACAATAGTACGAATAGTTATAGTAACACAAAACGTACAGCACTTAAAGGCGTTCCGTACGGCCCTTTGCCAGCGTCAGCATTTCCCAAATCTTTAACATCGAAATCGTACCAACCTCCCGACGTTAATTTGCAGCCAAGAGCAAAAAAATCATTTCCACAGCATTCTCCTCCAATAGAAAAACTAAGACCCATTTGTAATCAAAACTCAAATCCTATGACAAATCAGCATCATTTAGACCAAAAAAGAGCCATGGCAAAAAATACAATGGTTACCATACCAGTTGACGTGGCGGCAAATCGTACTTCCACCTCGGCTGGTACAATAATCATTGGAAGCATACCCGTGCCGCCTTTGACAGCTGTTTCCAAAACAGTTCCTACCTCAGTCGGGCACAATTCTACCGCCAGAAACTCTCCAGCTACTGTAACTGTATCTGGAACCTCAAGTAGTATAACAACCGCAACGGTTCTTACGCAGGCAAAGACTACAACCACAACAGCAGCAACCTCTCCTACAAACGTTAGAAATTCTCCTACACCTGTCATTTCAACATCTCTAATAGCAACTGTGCCACCAACAAATCAAATAAATCCTATAACTAGGTCTACGCCACCTCCATTAGCTGGTTTATCCAACACCAGTTTAGTGAATGCACAACAAGCAAATGACACCCAAAGCAATACTACAACAATTGGCACAGCATCTACTCAGCAATCCACCGATACGCATCTTTTGGGTGGTCTTGTTACACCCACATTAGCTTCAGCGATTACTGATGTTATTTGTAGAGGTCCACCAAAATTAGCTGCACGACCGACCGGGCCATTACAATCAGAAGGCCACCCTATGTTTCCATCACAGGCTGGACCTGTATGTAAACGTTTGGTAGAAAATGTTCATAAGGTATTAAGAAGTCGTTTTATTTTTTATTCTCTTCATAATTTTTTTTACTTTATTTTTCTGTTCTAGCTAACGGATTTCTTTATTTCGGTCGTAGAGGACACAATGGGTGAAATGGCCCAAGGCGATGATCCAAGTCTTCAGGCTAAAATTACCCTTCTAACAATGGAATTAGAACGTAGTAAACAAGCTTACGAACAAGAAATAGCCGAATTGAAGCGTACCTCCGATCTCATGTTATGCGAAATGCGTAAAAGTATGGAGAATGAAAAAACTCGCTTAGCAATTGAGATACGAAAACAATGTGAAATGGAGCGTTTGCGATCCGTAGAGGAAACAAAACGAAAACAATGGTGTGCTAATTGTTTTAGGGAAGCTAATTTCTATTGTTGTTGGAATACCTCATATTGTGATTATCCCTGTCAACAGTTGCATTGGTCACGACATGCGCTCACCTGTGCCCAAACACGTCCTAGTGTAAATGAGACTGCCTCTGTTAGCACAAGTACTACTGCAACGCAATCGGAAGTATAACAAACTCTGATACTCAATAATTTAATTTTAAATTTTAAACGTTTTGTTCTCTACTCTTTTCTCTCAACTGTAGCGTTACCATACCAATAAATCGAGCAGCTCACTATCAATGAATTCATCTGGAAATTTTAATAAACCATCAACAACAATAAGTCAGAAAAAAGAGAAGAATGCTGCAAAGAATTCAGCAGCAAGTCACATGATGTCATCATCGTCAATATCAGCTTCAGCTACAACATCGCGTACAAATAGTGACGTTTTAAAATTACCAACGAATACATATTTGAGACCAGTATCGTCGAATAACCTCAATAATCAAACATTACGCTGTAATACAACGTATAGTATACCTGTTCAACGTTTTAATAATCCGGTAAGTTTATAAATACATACATACTCTTAATTTAATATTTGATTCTATAAAAATAATTTGCATATATTTCTCAGTCGATAAGAGAGGAAGAGAGAGAGAAAAAACTTAATCGTATTGATTTTTATTTAATCGTAATCGTTTGTGATGTATCGATGGTATAATTTGTTCGGAAAATATAAGGAGTGGTTTACATTAGCTTACTTATCATACAATATTCGATATTACTCAACTACGTTGTAAGATAATTACAATACAATATTCGATATTGAAGAAAACTATTAATATCAACTCGAGTAGCATCCATTATTAATGCATTAATATTAAAAACTCTTTATTGATATTAGAAATTAAATTAAAGCAATGTTTGTCAATTATTATATGAAGAAAGTAAATTGATTTAATTTACTTCTAATTGCTCTTTAGAAATTGTAAATTTGTCGTCTTTTTCAACTTGACATCTTTTAAGTTGGATTCATTTGTTTGTTACAAATTTTTTCAATTAATTTTCTTTGTTGTCGTTTAACCCTCTGCGGAGAAGTTGTCATCTCTAAAAACTTATTTCAGTATTATCTGATATTCGGTAAAGCTTTTGTCTTATCGTCTTGAAACAGGATCCTCTGCTTGTAACCGATTTTTTCCACCAAATTTTGAAAATATTACGCAACCATTTGGCGAAGTTGTAACGAAAGTACAGAGAATGGAATGATATGTTATATACTTTTGTGCACACCATTTATTGCAACTGTGTCTAGAGTTTACCTAATAAAACTGATTCTTTCTCTCATTAAGATAATCATAGCTATAAATTTCTATGAAATAAATTAAAAAAGCATATTCACTAATACGAAATATCTAAACATATCATTTTTAAAATAAAAAATAAAATTAATCAAGAATAAAATTTTTCTCAATATTCCGATATATCAAGATAATAAAAACTAATAATTTTTGTTGTGTAAAGTACGTTCATAACTTTAATCTGAACTAAACACTTAAGCGAGTATACAGTAAATAGAATAAAATGATAAGAAATGATATGATATGATAAACAACTGAAATAAGTAAATAAAATAGAATTTTCATAAATTCTTCTAACTAATAAAAGATCGAGTTTCTTTTTTTAACACGAAACTAAATGCTTTATTAAGCATGTCAAAAGTATTTAATAAATTGTTGCCATTTTATTTGCCAAAATCTGAGCAACAGACAGATTTGCACAAGATTTTACTTGTACAAAGTTTTGAATAACAAAATTGTTCGCCATAGCCAGACATACATACATAATAGGTCATTACAACCCTTCAGTTAGGATTACGACCTAGTTTCTCACACCACTTATGTTGTGTGTGTTAATTTTATACATGAGTGGCGGGACCTACAGTTTAAAGTCGAGTCCGAATGACAGATTTTTGAGAAACTTTTCATGGCAATTTTTATTTACTCTCTGAGTTTTTGCCAGAAATCTGCTGAGAGGAAGTCGCCGAAGAAATAATTTTTTGTATTTTTGTTTTGATGTCTGGCCTGGGGCTCGAACGCTGGCTTTACGTATAATAAGCCAACACACTACCTACTATCATACGGCGACTTCTGGCCATAGCCAGACACACGTTGTAATTACTTGTGGAGCTAAAAAGCTAGACACTAGACGTGTGCACAAGACATTTTGCTAGCTCACCCTTCACTAAATGCAATACTGAATTGTTCTCTTTTTTGTTGGTCTTGATTATACGAGTACACTGAAATGTGTATTTCTCTTTTATTCAAAGTATACAACAGTACTTATTTATCTGTGATGTAATGGAAATATGCTTTGTGTTGTAAGAGCATATTTCACTACTGAAACTAAATTTTCAGCATTGTCAAATGAATTTCAGTAGTGTCAACGTTGCAAAATAGGCGTACATAAGTGTTTCTATACATTCTTTGCTTCTGCCATGAACTCTTCTAACAACAATCTCTCTTCAAATTGCTATGTTAATATTCGTTGATGTTCGTGTCCTATGTATGTAAAAAGCCGAAGATGTTCGGCCCCCGGGGCTATTGGTGCCGACGTCTGCTATTGAATAAATACTCTTTCTTTATTATGAAAAGAAAGAAAAAAACATTTTTTCTTTCCCATTTACTGCAAAAAGAAATGCACGTTGTGACACTATGAAGTGTACAATATTTTTGCTGTACTCTGCACACGTTTGCTAGACACTATCGATGTATTTATTTATTTATTCATTGATTAATTACAATACAATTACAAATTATGTTCAATTATGTACGAACTGAGTGATTTCGACCATATGCTCGGTCTAGTGTCACAGACCAGAGTCTCTGATGGGAATCGAACCCACGACCTTCACGTTAATAGTCTAGCACACTACTCACTAGATTACCAGGGCACCCACTATCGATCTATGTAGTCAGATTTTCTGAAATAACAAAATTTTTCTCTCTCTTTAAGCTACGAATTGTGGGTGATTCACAGCGTAGATGCGATTTAGAAGCATATTTTGAAAAAAATAAATCTATTTAATAACATTGAATCGATTTTCATTGATAGATGTTTATGCAAAAAAAATGATGTAAGTGTCAAATTCATAGAACATATGTATATATGTATGTGTGTTTATAATATGAACAAAAAGGCATTTCTTGAATTTCATTAAATATCAAGGCGAATTCGTACAAGGTGATGTTACTAGCCTAACTGATTGTTTTTGTTTTCATTGAAATCATGTGCGCCCGTATGTCAAAATCACATTTTAATGTCATTAAATTAGAAGAAAGTTGTTTTTGTTACAAAAAAAAAAATTACAAATTAATTTATAATACTGTATTATGATTTCATATGTATTATAAATCATGCGTATGATGTGAATATTTATTTATTTGCACTACAGGTTTTACAAACAGGTTACGGATGGACTTCAGTAATGTTATATATGTAGTATGGAATAACGAAACCGTATTTTCAGAGATACATACATATGTATGTATTTGTTAAAGAATTTTCATACCTAATAATCGATTTAAAGAATGTGTAGGTAATATATTGAGGAGGCCATGTCGTATAGTGCACTTCATAACAGCTTATAGTTTTTTAGTATTATTAACTTTTTTCCTTTAAATACGGCTTGAGCCCTTTCGTAAAAATAACAATTTAGATCTACCCGGATAAATGACAGGCCTATTTCGAATCAGGCGGAGCATCATTGTGATTTTTACGGGGGAATATAATAGACGAAGGTGTAAAAACACCTCCTGATCTCATGGAAGTAATGAAACGGTAACCAGAGACCCTCGCTCTGTTGATGTTATCGAACTAACTTTCTTTTTGTCTTTTTTTACAAAGCACTTATACTTGATGTAAAGCCTCTACTGATGGTCTGGTTATGTCTACATTTCAGATACGCGTGTGTGTGTGTGTGGAAAATTATGCTTAGTATATTTTTTGTCGCTTTTTTTCCATCTTTCTTTAGGAATATCACAATGGAGCAATTGGCCGCCGGGTAAAATGTCTACTTGTCTTCATTACGGTATACGTCCTCACACATATCTACATACCTATTTTTCTTTGTCTCGAACTGTGTCAGGCGGCTTTCTAAAACTTAAAACATTTCTATGATGGCTATTGGCAAATTGGAAATTTGTAGTTGGAAATTTTATTACATGTGACAATTTGAAAACATAACGAACGTATTTCTTCTGCTCGTATTAGTTGTGATCCTTCCAACATGTATTTGACCAATTTATTTTCCATATACACACTTAATGATGGAGGCTGTCCCAGTTTTTTTTCCAAAATTTCTTAAATACCCTTATCTTTTGTGGCATTTCGTTTTAAAGTTGTGCAGGTTGCACCAACTGTAAATGTGTTTGTTGCCCAGAGAATACTCATTTGCCCTTTTCGAACAGACTGTATAGCGCTCTTCATATTGTCTGCAATCTTTATTTACTTTATTTCGGCTTTCTACATTGTTATAGGACAATGAGGTAGACTATACCAAATTAACTAAGTCTAGCTACACCACAATAACTGCACTTGTGTTTAATGCAGATATTTAAACATTTGACTATATGTTTTAATTGCATATATTTTTCGTTAATTTAGTTTTTATTAATTATTTTAATTTTTAACTTGAGGACTTTAATATGGACTTTTAAAACAAAAACTTATGTTTTAATACCAACAAAAATAAACCATCCATTTTAATACTTCTATAGTGACCAATATGAACAAGTTGACTGACTATTCTCTAAGAATTCAACAAAATCCACAACAAACCATCCTAATCCTACCATCATTTTAGCCTGCTTATCGCTTCTTTCACGTCCGCAAGTAGGAATTGTTTCTGCAAAAATTCGCATGGTATTCAACACCTAACAGTTTATTATGCAATGCAAAGTTACATAAGTTATTCATATATACCAGCTTCCCTACTTCGCATATGTATGAAATGCATTTGTCGCTTATGGAGTCCAGTTGAGTATTTAATTGTTTTGGGAGATTTTAACATTTCAACCGTAAACATGATTTCACAATGCTATTGTTTTACAAATAAATAATGTTTCGAACTCCAGTAAAAGGTTATTGGATCTTGTATTCGTAAACAAGCCTCTTCCTTTTTGATGTACTACGTAGGATATTTCCGTTCTCTACGTCTGATGATCCTTACCAACCAGAATTAGATCTGCGTTTTGGAACGACCCGAGCTACACTCGGCCAAAGACTGCCAACTCAGCTTTAATTCTTTCAGAAGTGTTTTTTCCACTGGAAAGAAATTTTACGAACAATAGAAAACTGTTACAAAAACAACAACTAATTTTCACACCTTTTCCTCAATATTCCAAGTCTTAGTGCATCTGAATCGCTTTATTTTAAGCGAACAGACTTTCGTTTACTAAACAGATTTTTATCCAATATTTATCGGTTGTAAAAACTTCTATGCAGATGGACATATTTTCAAGCAAGTTATCCACAAAATTTTATACAGCTCCCCTCTTAGCTGTTAAATTATTGAATTGAATACATCATAATGCTTAAAATGAAGTACTTCTCCAAATAATTTTAGATTTTTGGTTTTCTTTAGGCATTTTTAGGCATCAATTACACATTTTTGAAAAACAAAATATTAAGGATTCGTGCTTTACTCTTATTTAATTTATTAATTTTAGTATTAACATTCTATCTTTTATTCTGACATTTACTATCAACAATTGCGCATATAATAAGAGCTTCATGATACAGATCTCGAAAATTTCCATAACTACAGAATTCATAATTTTACAAGTTGGTTATTGATTTTGTCTTGTTAGTTAAGTGGTTTTTAATTCGTTTCCGAATATTTTTTATGTTTAAGCCCATGTACTTTAATTTTATTTAACCCTTCATTGCATGATTTTTTATTTTTTCGTGAAATAAATTACAATGATATAAGTCAGGCTCTATATTAAGGAAAAAGTATTAAAAAAATATTTAGTTCAAGTAATTAGCAGAAAATTAGTAAAAACTCATATGAAGGAAATTTCCATCAACATGCAAATCTACATGTTTAGCTCAGTACAAAGAAGAAACAAAATAAAATATAGCTTCTTATATTATTTTTATTCCACATGATAATTGAAAAAACAATTATTGTTCTTATTGAGGCATAAATTTACTCCACATTTGCTACAAAATATTGTCGAATAGCCTTTGCAATTTGGATATTTACATCCGAGTGATCCTCGTTCTTTTGGCCAATGTTCAAAACCATCTTTTCTAATATCTTTTGGGGGTGTAGGAGTTGTAGAACCTCTTTTTCTCTTTGAAAACAGTTCTTGCTCAATTGAACAGCTTGGACACCCGCGCTTGGAATTTGTCCCTTTATTGCATAAAACACAGGCCAACTCATTTCTAAATTGACTCAAAGTTAGTATATCCTTTTGAGGCAAATTTCTTTCCTCAGCATTTTTTTATAAATTATCCAATAATTTATAACTGCAAGATCAAATAAATGAAAAAAATTCGCAAGTACCACTTTTTTGACCTTTATGTAATGTGGTTTCTTCCCAGAAAGCTGTCCATAAGATCTACGCCTCCCATGTGTTTATTGTATTCTTGGACAACAAATGGACAGGTTATGCTAATTTTTTCTTTTTTGGTTTTATCAAATCTAGTAGCTTGAGATAAAGGCAATGCTTCAGCTGTTCGAGAGGATTCCTGATCATCTACAGCATCGTCTTCTTCGACTTCGTCCTCTACATTATCCTGGATGTTTTCCTCTTCCACTTTTGCAATTTCAACAGCGTCTTGGTCCTCTTCATCAGAATTTTCAACATCAAGACCATCTTCTGATAACAAACCGTCTTCAACCTGAGCCAAAAACGTTTCAATATCTTCTTCATTTAAATATTTCTAAAAAAACAGTACTTTGTAGTTTATAACAAATAAGTTTTTGCAATACATTATAAATGCAGCTAGTGCATAATGATGTAAATTTCCATCATATAGTTTTTTGAAATAATAATAGGTATTTAAAAAAAATTTTAAAAAATGTTACTAAAACATTTAGAACTAACCTTCTTTCCACTCATTTTCGATTTTTATTTTAAAAAATTTCGCCCGACCTTCTTTAAAAAACATCAAAAGTACTTAAGTTTTTGTACACTTTACCAAATAGCAGTGGAATAAAACAAACCCAACGTATTTGTGGGGAATACTCTTTTTTTTCTTAACAATACAATTCAGTGTGTGAACTACTAATGTGAGATTTTGCCGACATCAAGCAATTTTAACCACACTGTTTCCATTCTTTTTTTTTCTTGAAAAAACGTTATGATGGAAATTTCCATCACGATGCAATGAAGGGTTAAATTTAATTTGTCCAAAAAATCGCTTTATACTTCTTTACTAATTACTAATTTCTACATTTTATTAATAATACTCGGTAGCAAATATATACTACATATACATTTGTATATGAGCTGTTTATTTTGAAAGTGGTTTAAGTCCATTTTTTCTTATATTGAGATATTTAAGGATTTGCGTTTGAATTGTTTCAAAAATATTGTTAACTGGTATTAAGTTGTTTTTATGACTATGTGACCTTAAACATATTAGAATATATAACGTAATACGTTTTGTAAACTTTACTGGAAAAATAAGCTGTGTTTCAGAACCTCAAATGGACTTAAACCACTTTCAAAATGAATAAAATTACTTTTCTGTTTGTGAAAACAAATAAGTCCACTTTGTGTTCTTTGTTTAATATTATAATAAGTTAATTTTTTCACTTAAAGTTACTCCACTAGTGATAGTGATTCCTCTAAATAGTTATTCTTATACTTAGGAGTTGGAATGGGACGCACATTTTTGTATAATGGTGTTAATTTTATTTTGCTAAAGTTTCTTGGTCTTCCCTGACAAGGTAATAAATCAAGTATTTTGAACTCTGTATCCACTTCCATAGATTCTTTATAAATCATTTTATAGTGTTCATTTTTTATAAATCGCATCCAACATATTCTTAGCCAATTTACATGCTCCCCACTATAGTTTTTTAATCTTTTATGAATTGCTTCTTCCAGAGGTTTTGTAGAAAAAATCTTCACGTTTAATAATATAATATTTGTTACTCTTTCGACATGTCTTTATGGTTTCATAGTAATCCTGGGGGACATACATTAAATTATTTTTCCTCAAAGTGATTTCTATCATCCAAAATCGCTATCATTTGGCAAAAATTAATGTCCTGATAGTAAAACCTTATGGTCAATAATATCTGCATTATTTTCTGCCGTTTGCACAATTTTTAACCATGTTACTGCCAATTTTATGGATTTCAATGGACTTAAACCAGTTTCAAAATAAATTTTTATGCATTTCGTTAACTACCTAATTTTTAAGTGCCCCAAATCATAGCGATTTTAATGATACTAGACTTAAATTGTTTATAAAAAAGATTATATAGGATTGTGATTATTGTTATCATTAACTAAATTTTTTTTTTAATGGACTTAAACCACTTTCAAAATAAACGACTCATATAATTGTTTATTAAAGACGTTATTATTTTTGTTAAAATCCAAATACCATATTAATACTGAAAGTTGGTATTGTTAAGTTTTTACCTTTTTTAAAAACGTTTAAAATATGAGTTCGTTGATTGCAAACAAAATAAAACTAAATTTGTGTTTAGCTTCAATTAAACTCTTTATTGTTCGCACTAGTTTTGTGTGCCACTGTTTATAACTTGACGTTTTCAACAATAATTGCTTTACAACGGAGATCTTCAAACCACGACTGTCCTCTTTACAAGCAACGCTACTCACACAAGACTGACTGAATTCTTACTATTCGTTGCCTGCTTTGTCTTGCCTTTTTATATGCACGCGTAAACAGTCTGATGAAATTTCTTGAAGTCGAATTTTCGTGGTTTCATTGTTGTTTGTGTATTTTGTTCACGTTGTTTGTTGTTGCGTTCTCGCTTACTTGTCTATCCTCTTTTCTTTCATACTCATGGTTTTTGTTATTGTAGCTTTTGTTCATCATTGTAATGTTAAACAATGTTACACCGTTTCCATTTTCGCAACAGTATTTTAGATTTATTACCGTACCCTACTATACACATGAATTTCTATTTATAGTTTTAGCTATAAAAAATACGAATCCACACCGAGCAATTAGGTGCTAAATATTTATTTTCAATTTCTTCTGACTGATATCTGTGATTGAAAAAAATAAACTAACTAGAGTGGCTAGAGAACGATTCTTTTTGACGTGAGTTATACATACATACATACATAATTGGTCATTACAAACCTTCAGTCAGGATTACAACGTAGTTTCTCACGTGAATTCTACTATCCATAGTAATACTTATAAACTTTTGTTTAAGGAAAATTTACTAGCTTAGATTTAAAGAAACTGATAACACTGGTAACACTCTTTTAAGTTAAGGAACACTTTTAGATATTTTAAAATTAAATTTTACAAGTTTGTTTTGTTATACTATAGGTTTGAAATATTACTGATTACAGTAATAAAATATAGTAAGACCTCTCTCAGCAGCCTTCTGGTAAAAGCTGTGAAAGTAAACTAACAGACATTGAAAAGGTTCTAAAATATTCGTACGGCGTTAAATTTTACATCTCGCCATTTATGGATAAAATTAACTCATACAGCATGAGTGGCGTGAGGTAGTTATTCTGAGAAAACTGTTGTATTAGCCAATATTTTAAAGTATGCCCTCATTGGGCAGCCTACAGAGTTTTTCCTGAAAAATATCGTAGTTCTCTTCGTAAATCTCGCCAATATTTTTTTTTGGAGTATGTAAGTCGCACGTTGATTTTATTTCCTTTCATTCAAAGAGACGAATTAAGGTGAAAATATGAAATTCTGTAAACGTGTTTACTTTATACGAATTTGGAAACAATTCGAAAAGGGCGGTATTATGAATTATGGGCGATCGAGTAGTAGGTCTAGCTCTATTTACCTTTAGCTCCTAACTCAGTTTTAATGGTTTCAGCAGATTTAAAGGCATTCCGATTTTACAACAGCTTAATATGATTTCTCTTCAATTAGATTTAAAGGGATTCCGAGTATACGACAGCTTAATATGATTTCTCTTCTTTAGCGGAAGTCTTTCGTGATCTGCCTCATACTAAATGATGTCAGATATTGAGTATAAAATTTTACTGTGTTCTTATGCATTCTTTTTTAAATTTTGAATCATATAGATGATCAAGAGAACTTTTGGCAACATTTTGAATTTTTCTTACATAATTGGTCATTACAACCCTTCAGTCTGGCTTACGACCTAGTTTCTCACACCACTTATGTTGTGTGCGTTAATTTTATACATGAGTGATGGGACCTACAGTTTAATGTCGACTCCGAACGACAGATTTTTGAGAAACTTTTCATGGCAATTTTATTTACTCTCAGAGTTTTTGCCAGAAATCTGTTGAGAGGAAGTCGCCGCAGAAATACTTTTTTGTATTTTGTTTTGATGTCTGGCCTGGCGCTCGAACCCTGGCTTTACGTCTAATAAGCCGACACACTACCTACTAGACTAGAATTTTTCTTAAATTTCAAAAATTTCATGTCTTATAAGTGACCCTGTTTTCTTTGGCCCTATCGTATATTTTTGTGTATGTGACCACTATTGTACTTTACAATGCCGCCATACTGGTATCATTAAAATCTCATGGTGATTGTCATTTAATAATATCGCTACAAACAATGTTCAATTCTCGATAGTTCTAAATGTGACTGATTCTCCCATAGGGCCCATTTTATAAAATGAAGTGAAGAGATTTTTGCATTTGTACGAAACAAAAGTTTTTTTTATTGGCTCTTATTTTTTTATTGGCTTTTTATAAATAATTAGAATAATTTTTTTTTGTTATAATTTTTCAGCTTCCCATTACAACGCCAGCTAACACTAACATTCCTCAAACATATACACTTGTACAGCAGGGAAGTAGCTGGGTCATGAGTTGTCCTAACAGTAATGGCGGCAGTAGTACTACAACAAATTCCTCAACAATAGCAGCTCCTGTAGCAAGCGTACCACAAGTATCTGGTCAACAACGTTCCAATTCGAGTTCAATAATTACTAATAAACCTTCTAAAGCCCAAATTCGCTATCATCATCATCTGTAAATAATTTTAAACACAAACACATCAGCATATTTCCTTAATTTGTGAAAAGGAAAATATTCAATTGTGATAAATATTCGATTGTTGACTCTAACGAATTCTATTTGTAACAGAATTAAGAAAGAGGAGAAATTAAAGAACGGAATTGTTCTGCAAAAGAATACATGTGCAACGATATTTCGTTAAAAAAAAAACAATAACAAAAAATATTTTGTATATAATTTTAAAAAATATAATAACTTGTAAGTAATAGTTTTAACATTATTTTTTATTGTTTTCGTTCCGTTTAATTTAATTTCGTCAAAGAAATAACACACACACACACACACACACAACTTAAGATATAAGAAAGTAGAAAACGTTCCATTATTATCTATTTATAACACTGTACATATACATACGTATATTTTTTATCTCTTATTTTTGTTTAAATTTTTAAATTTAATTGTTGTGTACGGATACATATACACACACTTCTATCAATAATATATGCATACATACATATATTTTTATTTAAGCTAGAACTGTTACTATAGACTTTTATTACTTTAAACAGAAAAGAAAAATGTAAACTGAAAGATAATTCAAAAAAAAAAAGCTAATCTCTATAGTAAGTGTACCTTAATGGGAAAGGTACATTTTTGTACATAGAAACAAAAAAAAAAAAACAAATAAAATGAATATAAAATATTTATATAAAAATATATATGTTTTTGATATGTGTACGCCAATAAATAGTAGATTAGTTGACTTGCCTTGCTTGCAATGAAATAAATTCCACTGGTTTCGATTATCTGTTTGTCGAAGGTTTACCCATTAAAAGATGACAAATGTCGTTAATAAAGAAACTTATTTTCAATTCTTTTACGACGAGTGTTCATTAGCAAGATTAATTGCAGAAGTTAGTTCCAGAAGCGACTTCTTGAGTTTTTATTGTATAAACACGAGTTGGAAGTCGACTTACAGAAGTCACGGCTGTTAACTGCAAGTCTTTTGAAAACTTGCAGAAATCGGAAAAACGTTTTGTTGTATTCTCTTGTTTTTTGTTTTGTTTTATATATGTATGTTAGTAAGTGGAAGTTTTATATTATATACTCACTTGTACATATGTATGTACGTATTATATATGCCTATATTGCCATTCCACTTATCCTTCTGGTGAAATAAAATATTCAGCAAATTTGTTACGAACACTTTTTGATGCTTGGGTTTAACTGCGCGAATTATTCGGTACAAGTGGTAAACTCTCCTGTACGGCACTCTCCTCGATTTAACAGACAGTTGTGCAGTCTGCAAATGGCCTTACGTAAAATTCGATAACGAGTTGCAATTTGTCAAAGAAAAAAAATAATAGAAATCAATCACATGTCCGGCTCTAGAAAAACGATAATTGAAACACGATTTTGCATTGGCTGGCTCTTGAAACGTAGTATCTTCATAATATATGTCTTAAGTGGAAATCGTAATTTTCAACAATAACTTATGAAGTTGGAATGTAATTTGTTCAAATGTATTTTTGTTCACCATTACAGCCCACATCAAAGTAAATTATCTCGTAATTAAGTCCGATTAACGCCAATGTAAACACTGCCTTCTTTCTTTGGTGCCTGTACCAACACATGCCTGTCGTCCATAGCAGCTAGGCAATTGGGCAATTTCAATTTGTTGTGTAATACGTTGGAGTATTAAAGCCAATCGTATTCAAAGATTTGCAAAATTCCAACACAATCCCTTCAATTGCATATACGGATATTCGAAACATATATGTATATATGCGATTGAAAGGAATCGCCTACAAAATAAACATACTTATGATTTACATTTAATTTGAAGGAACCTCTACTGCAAGTCGTGTTCAGATTGTGTGAAAACACGTCTGAAAGTTTGCCGTAATAACTTCTACAAAATATTTCTGAAAGCAAATTTTCTGCAAATTTCGGTTTGAGCGTAAACGCTTTAGGCCCTACTTGTAGAAATTCTTCCGCAAGTGACTTGCTAGTGTACACAAGGCTTTACGTACGGATACGTCTCAGAAGAATAAATCTAGGACGCACCCTTAAGATAAACTTAAATCGTTTTAAAACAAACAAATATAAAATGATAGATTGTTTTCAGTATTAATAAATTTAAGTTAAGAAGTTTCCGAATTAATTGATAGATGTGATCCTATTAGTCCTTGCACTTAAGGATCATCATAACAATTTAGTGTATCGTGTATATTTTAGTACAATTTTTATGGAACTTTCTGTACAAAGAAACATCCATATTAAACAGGAATATAGAGGTATTGCAATAATTGTTTTTTTTTTTCGTGTTGGCTGTTACAACACTTTAGTCACGATTATGGCCTTGCTTTTCATACCACACACGTTGAGTGTATTAACTTGATCCATAAATGTTTAATGTAAATCCCAAAGACTGATTTGCGAATCTTTTCATGGCAATTTTATTTGTTCTTAGGTTGGAGTCTGCTGAGGGGAAGTTGCCAAAAGAAATATTTATTTTCCTAATTCTTTTTCGATACGTCACAGCTAAGGCTTGTAAATACGAGTTTTCGTTTACCTGCCAGACTACATCGAAATCATAAAGCTATTATCTATGTCAAGCTATTACCTTTTGGTTAAGTTAGATTGAATTGATGTCTATTAAAAAAGAAAAATAATACAGCAGATATCTTATATATATTTGTTAACGAAATCCGTCAACGATATGAGATTATTGGGAATAATTGCGAATTGAAATTGTGAATCTATGCAACGTTTACATGACTTTTTAATGTATGAAAGTGTACCAAACGATAGTAGCAGGCAGTTGATATGTAGTTGACAACGGGACGACTCTTAGCGCATATTAGCAATAATGTGAACTAATTAGCGGAAGGCATAATAGAATAAAAGGTTATAAGAACTTGCGGTCAGCGAAACTGGAACTACCTGACTAATTCAGTTTTCAATTACTTAGATTAGAACACAGTAGCTGTCATTAGAAAATCAAGATAAACAAACTTCTTTGACAGTGTTGTGTTTGCTTGGTACAATATTATTCACTTTTGAAAACAGCAAATCATGTACAATTCTGTTTTCGTCGATTTCGTTTCGGTAATTTTGTCACATCATACTCCAGAATATACTCGTACATCGATTCGATTGTCTACGAAATAAATATTACCGTTTGAAATCACTTTCTTACAGGCGTATTGTGTGAACGACCGAAGTCACTCGTCAAAACACTGATTGGACCTTATCAGTGCGGCTTCAGAACTGGCAAGTCCACCATCGACCAGATCTTTACACTACGCCAAATCCTGGAAAAGATCCATTAAAAACAAGTCGAAACATACCATCTTTTTGTCGACTATAAGGCAGTCTTCGATAGCCCCATAAGCGAACGTGTTTTTGCCGCAATGTCTGAGCTCGGTATACCTGCGAAGCTGATAAGGCTATGCAGAATGACGTTGAGAAATTCCTGCAGCTCCGTCAAGGTAGGAATGGACCTTTCCGAACCTTTGGATACCGTGCGAGGTTTCAGACAAGGTGATCCCTTATCATGCGACCTCTTCAACTTCGTCATGGAGAGTGTTCTGCGAAAGGCGGGAGTATATCGCAATGACACTATTTTTCAGAAAAGCGTCCAGTTGCTTGCGTATGCTGACGACATTGACATCATAGGGCATACCAAGCGAGATGTTACTGCTGCCTTTAGTGCTATTGAATGGGAGTCTACTAAGATGGGTCTGGCAGTAAATGAGGGCAAAACAAAGTGTATGTTACCGACAAGTAGATACGTGCGGCGTATTGAATCTCAGATAACGGCCGATAACTATACTTTCGATATAGTCAAGGAATTTATTTAACGTGGATCCGTCGTTGCCACCAAAAATGATGTCAGTCTGGAGATCAAGCACAGGATCACTCTTGCCAAGAGGTGCTACTATGGTCTCAATAGGCAATTGAGTAGCAGAGACCTCTCTCGCACGACAAAACTATCCGTGCTTCTCATCCTTCCGTTTTTTTATGGCGCAGAGGTATGGACCCTATTAAGCTCTGATGCAGCAGCCTTGAAAGTATTCTAGAGAAAAGTCCTACGTAAGATCTCCGGTCCATTGCGAGTTGGCTATGATTTCCGCATCTGATCCAACAGTGAACTGTATGAGATCCTCAAATATATAGACATTGCGCAGCCGTTCGAATGGAGGAGGATGCTCCGGCGAGACGGGTATTCGATGCGGGGACCTGCGGAAGTCGGCGAAGAGAACGACCTTGTCTGCGTTGGAAAGACCAAATCGAGGAAGCCCTGTCATCGATTGGTGTAACAAACTGGCATAGGTGGGCAAGAAGCAAAGGCGCCTGGAAGAATGTATTACGACAGGCTGAAATCCATCCGTTAATCGGGTTGTTAATGACCAATTAAGTAAGTATGTAAGTTTGAAATCAAATAAAATCGTAAAATTTCAAAGCCGAGTTATTACTTGTGACGAAGTGTGGGTGACTTCCTATTATGTGAATTGAAAACGATCCCGAATTGAAGGTTAGGATGTTACAGATATCTATAATGACTGGCTTGAAACTTCGTGAATTTAATTTGGAGATTTTTACGCGTGACTAATACAGTGAGTAACACCTGTTCTGTACATTTTTTGTAAAATTTTAATGTTAAAAGTTAAAAATAATATACAATCGATTACTTGATTTTTTTTCAATTGCAACGATATGCGATAGATAATTACTAAAGAAGAACTATTCTAAATAAAGTCATCCCTTTCGCGTTATTTAGTGAATTCCGAACATCTGTTAACAAAAACGAATCGATAAGAATGTAATTTACATTCACATTTTATTCCTTTGATTAATAATTTTTGTACAATACATGATTAAGAATTTAATTTATTTTTCTTAAATTGATTTCAATCGATATCCAATTTCTTAAAATTTCCTTCTATACCAAAAAGGTCAGAAGCATTTTTTGGTTTACCCGGTCGTAACTTTTCATTAATACGATGAGTTTGTTCAAGCTCAATAATTTCCTTGCGATTGTCACGTAATTTTTTATAAAAAATTTCTGGAAATAAAAAATGAAAAAAAAAAAACATTAAAGCTTAAATAAAATTCGGTGATATGATGTTCAATTCAAACCTCGTAAGTTATCCATTTCCATTTCGGGCCCACGGTAGTCTATGGGCAAAATTTCTTTCGGCACAAACTTATAGAAGTCCTCTAAAGTGTTGTGCAAATGTAAAATACTTAAAAGTTCCTTTTTCATAAATGGATTCATTAGTGCTAAAATTTTATCCATAAATGGAACGATATTAATGAAATGGAATCCAACGAGACGGACTGGAACAGCTTCCTAAAAAATACACACGTACACATTAAGTTTCATTTTGGAATTTTTCTTCTTTTTTTATTTGAATAGATTTAAACTGATTTTAATTTGACATTTCGAATTTAATGCCAAAAAGGTTTAAAAAATTAAGTTTAAGAAAAAATTTTTTGCCTTG
This sequence comes from Sarcophaga variegata, assembly GCA_932273835.1. Taxonomy (NCBI): domain Eukaryota; kingdom Metazoa; phylum Arthropoda; class Insecta; order Diptera; family Sarcophagidae; genus Sarcophaga; species Sarcophaga variegata. The sequence continues at coordinate 41,839,643 of OW026359.1, forward strand.
GTCTAGTAAGTAGTGTGTTGGCTTATTAGACTTGAGGCCTCGGTTCAAACCCGAGGTTAGACATCAAAACGAAATATGAAAAAATATTTCTTCGGCGACTTCCTCTCGGCAGATGTCTGGCAAAAACTCTGAGAGTAAATAAAATTAGAATGAAAAGTTTCTTACTAATCTGTCGTTCGGAATCGACTTTAAACTGCAGGTCCCTGCCACTCATGTATAAAATTAACACACACAGCATCAGTGGTGTGAGAAGCTAGGTCGTAATCCTAATTAAAGGGTTGTAATGACCAATTATGTTATGTATGTAAAATTGGTTGGGCGTTTAATGATTAAGACTGCTCGGACAGCCAAGTTGCGATTAAATCCCTAACGAACGTAGGTTTCACGTCCGTCCTTTTCAATGAATACTGAGGATTCGAGGATTCTCAGAGAAATTTCGGATCATTCAAAGGCAACTCTTATATGGGTTCCGGGGTTATAGGGTTATCACTGGAAATTGTTTTATTGACGAGCTGGCCAGAACCGATTCGGGGCTCGCAATCTCCGACATGTTACAGAGTATAGGTATACCGCCTCAGTTAATTTGTATATTGCCCACTCGTGACACGAGCATTTTCAATCTTGTTTGCGTCAGGAAGTACGTTGCTATACTCTGCAGACACATATGGACAATAAGAGGCCATCCATCGCACAATGGCGATTCTTACGCGCCACTGTCCTTTTGGAAGGATGCTGAAAGTCTTGCCATTTCGGCAAATGACTTCTGCAGGAGCTGTGGGCCTGAGAAGGAGGAAAAGACTGTCTTCACCTCATGGGTCAGTGCCCTGCTCTTGCCATAAAGAGACGGTGGTTTTTAACCTCTCATTTTCAGACATCCAAGTTTTATTTTTGACTCGGGATGGTTTACTTTAGGGAATGTTTGATCAGCGGATATAATAGATTGTGGTATCACAATGAACCTAAATGCTGGTCTAAGTGGGACCTCTTAATTTAAGGGGACTCTACCACCTTACTTAACCTAACCACAGCGCAAAAAAATAAATGATCAAAAATTATAACGAGTCTCTAAAAACTTGTGAAGATGATCTTTCTTTTGTCTTTGGTCCAGTTTTATGTGAAAATATTTTTGAAGGCGAAATGCCTTCATGGAGTGTAAGCTCAGTTAGTAGAACAATCCTTAAAGCAATATAAATCAACTATTATGGAAAGGCTATCACTTGAGTTCTATAAAGCATTATTGGTGCACATAAATGTGCAACTATCTTTATAATCTGAAAATAGCTGTCATGGCGTTAGACAAGATACAGGGACTACCGTGTGTTAGCATAATAGGGGCAATGAGAACTATAGCGGAGCTGGAAGCTCTATTGGATTTACGTCCGCTGCACATGGTAGTGAAATCCAAAGTTTTGGAATTACGGTTGGGTTGATAGGAGACAAGTCTTAGATTAAATTCATAAAAGGATTTTGTGACATAAGGTATCATAACTTTCTTAATTCAAATTAGATAGACAGAACAAAAAAGAACATAGCAATACTATTTGACAGTCAAGCCGCCATCCGAGTGCTCGCCTCTTATGAGGTTAAATCTAAGACAGTAAGGGACTGCCTGGAGAAGCAAAATAAAGTTACACTGTGCTGGGTCCTAGACTAGGTAGGAATTCTCGGCAATAAGCAAGCAGATGAGCTTGCGAGGAGTGAAGCTTTCACATCGTTGATGGGGCCAGAACCCTTCTGTGGAGTCGTGACGGATGTTTTGAAAGGGTACGTTCAACGAAAGGAAAAATAAAGAGAGGCAAAGACTCTTCTCAAACCAAGTGAGTTTGAGACAATCAAAACTTTTGTTGAGAAATTACAATTAGGGAAGATCTGAATCATGCATCAGACTATTCAGGAATAAGCTTGGAAATGGCACTATAAACTTAGAGTATACTTATTCAGAATGGGGGGGATGTTACGAGAATCGTAGCAGATTCTTGGAAGCTTAGAAGCTGCGGCAAATAAACATCCCAAAGGAAACACTTGAGTGTATGTCAGATGCTAAAGGCAGGGAATTGGAATTTGAGACACCGAACAGCATTCTAAAATGTGTCAGTGCAATAGGCTTGAAAGAAACATTATACGGATAGGCTATGAAGTTTTAGGGGGGTATGGTCGCAGTACTAAAACATGCCTTGACAACAATAATGATAATAAGCTTCGTATAAGATTTCTCTCGATATCTGAGTTTATCTTGTGCGTTTAATTATCTAGTAATGGGTACACATTATTGGCCGTCACAAGCGTTTCATGCCATTTAGTTTTACTTTGGATTATAGATTAGCCTTATAGGTCAGAGTGCAAACGAAATGTACGAATAATAATATATTTTGTAATGATTTTGTATATAATATAGTGTTGATATTAGACAATGAAATATTAAGTAATATCACCATAAGTTTGTAAACTCACCTGCAAGTAAAACAAAAACTTTTTCATTTGCAATAAGCCAATACGTGCCACATGCCCCAAAGTACAACCTTTTAAATCGATAACAATTATATGGCCGGGACGTAAGCCATCCTCTTGAATCCAAAGATCAAAGATTAAACAATATCTAGAAATTTTGAAAACATTTCATATTCATTTATTTGAATTCATATAATAATTTCATTTAATTTCTGTTGTAAATTAACATTGCGTGTCGTATTTTTATTTTTTGCTTTTTTTTGATTTCTTTCTAAATTTCAAATGTTTTAAATTTTTATGGGCACGAGTATTTGTATTGACATTAATAAGTACCTACAGTGTCGTGTAAATATTGTATAATTATATCTGTGACAGATACAGATATAATCATGGTTTTAAAACAATATTAGGTAGGGATTTGCTCATATTATATAATTTTTTAATTATTATATTATTTTAATTTCTTTATTTTTTAACTTCTTTTTGTCAACTTGCCGATCTCGAGGGCTCAGACCATTGCAGAACATTTATTTGAACATTTAAAACTACCCAGTAGCAGTTTAGTTTTACAAATTCAATTTCGGCTGTAGTTTTAGAGAAAAAAAAGATCAAAAATGATGGCAGTTGTCAATGCTACTATTATTTTATCCTACACTGTATGACATGCAATGTATGTATGTGTATTAATGGTATAATTAATGTTAACTGCGATTTAAACAGTCAATTTTAAAATCTTATTATTATTATTAATTATCTTAAATGTTTTAATTGTTGATTCTATGTTGCCTTTTTCTGTTTTAAAATTGAAATTATTATTTCAGTAAAATTATAATTAATTAACTAAACGTTACAGATTTAGTTGCCGTAATCTAGTTGATAGAGTGTTGGCTTATTAGACGTAAGGCCACGGTTCAAACCCCAAATCAGACATCAAAAAGAAATATGAAAAAATACTTCGGCGACTTCCTCTCAGCAGATTTCTGGCAAAAATACTGAGAGTAAATACAAATTGCCATGAATCTGTCTTTTGGAATCGACTTTAAACTGTAGGTCCCGCCTCTCATGTATAAAATTAACACACACAACATGAGTAGTGGTGGAGAAGGTAGTCCGTATTCCTGACTGAAGGGTTGTAATGGCCAATTATGTATGTATGTACGTACACATTTATTACAATAAGTAAACAAGTTAAACAATACATTTCTAGTCAAGTACAGTATTGCCTAGCACTTATTTCGTTATTATTTGATCTACGCTTGAATTGAACCTACAGACATTTCGGTAAACCGGGATACCATTGGACACATGTGTCTCTATGGTGCACAATGAGCGTACTGCTAAAGGAATCTAATCAGACAGAACTAAATTCTATATATTCTCTATTCTTTTTAGAAGAGAGGCGTAATGGAATTGTCTTGAAAGTTAATGTTATCGAGTACAATAGTACACTCGTACATCGAGCCTGAATGTGTTTATGCCAGCTATGCTAAACACAGTCTTCAATTTCAAATTTATATATGTTTATATAATTACTGGCTTTACATTACAGGCCATTCTAAAAAGGAATTAATCTTAAATATTAAAATGGATGTGTATTTGTGAGCTTGGCCGTTATAAACAGCTACAAACTACTGAACCGATTTTCTTGAAATTTTTATAGTGTTTTTCAGTATACCTGGAAGGAACTATAAATTCGTTTTAAAAATTTCCACACAACCTTTATACATATTTATTATATGTATATGTTCAAATGATTATAGAGAGAATCTTTAAATCTCATCCAAATTGTTTCGTAGTCAATACAAAAATTAGTTAAAAAATGGGCGCTATTAGACAAGTGGGTACATTGGAATAATAGAGCAAGCGCTCTGAAACTCATACGTTTCGTAAATAGCTTATGCTGTATTGTCTTTTGTGGTACAAAACGTTACAAATCGATCAGAAGAACGTGAGAATCGTTGAAAAAGCTCTCGATAACGGAAAGGGAATAGTATGTTGATTGTAAAAAAAATATATATAAAAAAAAAATATATATATATAATATATATATTTATATATAATATATATATATATATATAATATATATAAAAAAAAAAACGGTAATATCGTTTTGGGCCCATTCGACGAATCTACGCCTTACTTGATGATCGTTTGGCTTCAATTCTTGCACGAGTTGGATTTTGTAAGCACGCAAACCAAGATCCTTCCGCAAAATCTTCCATAAAGTGGATGGACACAGATCCAATTCCTGTGCTCGATGGCGGATGGACTCATTCGGGTCTTCCTCAATGCTGCGCTCTACAGCAGCAATAACTTCTTCTGTACGCACCGTACAGCGTCTCTGGGGATGCGAGTTATCAATAAGAGTAAACGTGGTGCGAAAACGTTCCATGGTTAATCGAATTAACTGCTCTGATGGACGATTTTGTCGACGATAAAATGGACGTAGTGCGCGATACGTTTTCCGCACAGAACCATTATTTTCGAAATAAAATTGCACTATTTGCAAGCGTTGTTCAGGCGTGAGTCTATTCATGATGAATTGCCAAACCAAACTGAGAATAAATCACTTGACAGCTGTTAAATCGGTCGCCATCTTGAAAAGTAATGCCAACTTAAAGTTCTATACCTCTATAAAAAACACCCTTTACAATTACCTAAACGATTTTGATATTTGTTTACAGACTCTCAGCTACTCCGATGTAGCGAAAAGCTTACAAAGTGGAAAGATGGTTCCGGTATCCACAGGTTTGAAAAAGAAGTATGTTAGAGATAAAAAATTTACGTATTAATATAACCTTACGTGATATGCTTGCAATTGGTGCGAGCGAAATAGATGATTTTTAGTGAATTCACATATTTTGTTTGCGTTATATCTACGAATGATAGTTCGGGGTCTGATTTCGATAAACCCTTTAGAGGACGTGTACCTGTCAGTCAAGACAAGTACAGTACCCGGAGGTCAGATTGACCCATTGTACAACGTCCTAAAGAAGGGAAGGATAGTATAGGACGCTGTCACTCATGATATGCGTAAAATTTTTATTGATGTTCTATGCTCCTTGTAGAAATGACAGGAACTTAGGTACTTATACGGAACAAGTGGGCGAGCATTGTAAATATTTATTTTTGTGTGAACGGTTATAGTGAAAGTTTTTCAGTTCGTCTAAGTTCGTGGACTGTATACATCATCAGACAGTAGGCTGTGTTTGGCAAGTAGGCGTGCCAGTTTCATACTTCGTAACATTATAAATGAAGTATGCTTTAAAGTATGCCTTAATTAAACTTTTTATTTGTTTCAATCATAGCACCGAAATATGTCATATTTTTCAAGCAAAAAAAGATAACTCATAATACAATTTAATCGGTGAATTTTTTAGAATATGAACGATTAAAATATATACTCGTATATCGTTTCTAACAGAGATTGTGGTGAAATATTGAAATTTAATCCGAAATTGATAATGTTTTTTGTTCTACTTACAATTTCATTGAGTCTGCAAAATTATAATTTGAAGTATTCGTATCGGATAATTTGCCAATAATAACTCTGTAGCCTTCTGGTGTCGTTTTAGGTATCGGACAAATTGCACTGGAATTTTATAAAATACAAATATATGGACGAGTATATTGTATTTCACACTGTTTATGTATATAAAAAATTTATGTACATATGTATTTTGGCAACTCGTTTCACTTACAGTGTATTCATGACACGTTTAAATTCTGGACGTTCCACATCTAAGTTGGCAAAAAACTCATCAACATGGGTGCGACAGGTTAAATTTGTATCGATAACTTGCTTTGAATATTCCATGCTATAGCGACAAGCGAAATAGAAAAGCAATATCTCATGTTCACACAAATTGGGCATATGAGGTTGAGCTTGGATCCATTGTTGTAGTTTTCGAACGTCTTCGCGTTTAATTTCGGGAAAACGTGCATAACTCTCTTCTAAATTGAAATATTGAAACATTATTACGATATGATTATCAATAAATTTAAATTATCCGTATTTATACGCTTTAAACGCTTCAACTGCTAAATTTAAATTGAACAATAAATGTGTTTTTCTATTGTGTTATAAACCTGTGTGAATGAAATGAATTTTTATCAAACGAATCTGAAAAGATGAAATTAATATAATACGACGACACATTAATTTATTAGTCAGCCACAGCCAAATGCATGCTGCTTATAATGCGAGTACGGGTACAGAGAAATCAAAGTGTAATGGACCCGTAACGTTTATTTTATAGTATAAATAATTACTTGATACAAAAATGAAATGATTTTTATCGTTCAAAGTGCGCTGTTAACATAGTTATTGTGCAGGGTCTTTCAAGTTAGAGTCAGAGTTTTTCGAACACACAGATTAAACTCTTATTTTGGATGAATGATTTATTATGATCATTAAGAACTTTCGTACAGGGTCTACCTTAAAATATCCTCTGTATTTATGGTATATGATTTTCGATATCATTTTGACACGATGATGATTAGTATTTTGATTCTATTGAGACAATTTCATGATAAATGGCTTAAGAACAATTGAGTCTTAAATTGTTATTGATTTACTTATTTGGATACATACTGCTTAATTTCACAGATACTTAGTTTGGAGGCTAAACTGTTTCAAAATTTCGTTAATTACCAGGGACCATAAATTATAGTTACCTATTAAAAATTAAACGGAAAAATTTATCTAGTTAGTGTCGACTTTCAGACGCATATGTTGTAATACTCGTACATCAAACTAATCGTATAATATGTAGTGCTTTTAAAGAATCTTTGGTGATTTTGAAAAAATGATTCCAAATCGGATTTTAACTGTTATTTCTCGGAAAAAAATATAAGTTCAAATAGAATCTTTAAAAAGACATTTTCTGACGTTAAAAATTTTCGCCAGAAAATAAAACTAATTTTGGGAATTATTTATTATTTATTGTTTCATCAGATAATAAAAATTATTTTTTGAAGGAAAAATAAAATTCTTGTCACTTATAAAAACTTTTATTTTTACCGTTATTAGAAACTAATTTTGATTTAAATGCCAAAAAAGAAGAGGTAAGAGGTAATAATATCTTTATTTAATTTTGTAAAAGAAGAAGTAAAACCTTTAAAAACTGTTTTAAATTAAAAAGAAATTATGACAGAGTTTTAATTTTCAACGGAATAATAAAACTCCCAAAATGAGTTTTATTTTCTGACGGAAAAATAAAACTCCCAAAATGAGTTTAACTTAAAATAAATGCTGCCAGAATAAGTTTTATTTTCTGAGGTAAAAAATAAAACTCCCAAAATGAGTCTTATTATAAGATGGTAAAACAAAACTCTTTTTTTTACAAATTGAATTTTTTTTTTCCGTTAAAGAATAACCCTTTTTGGAAAAGCTCTCATAGTAAACTTAAAAAATTACTTTTTTAACATAACTTATAACACTTACGGTCCCTGAAAATTACTAAAAGTGAAGTGTTGGTAACATATCATAATACTGTAATCTAGTGGTGAGCCAATGATAAACCAAATGTGAACCAAACAGTAAAATAAAAGTAAATTAAAGATTTGTTTAAGATTTTCTAATTTCAAATGCAGCAATTTTGTTTCTTTACATACGGTTTCAAACTATTAACAAAAGCATTCTCTCTGTTATCCTGATTCCAACCGCGGTGAAGACGAACAAAATGTTCGTAATGGTTTTCGAATATGCGGCATTCATTATCCGCTTTTAAAATAAAACGATTTTTGGAATTAATCAGCTGTACATAGTTGGCAATTCGCTTTATAAGCCACCCATGCATTAAACTTCTGTTTTGTCCAGCCTGATTAAATTTGGACCAATAAACTCAGTACAATGTTTAACTCTGTAGCAATCGATATATTGCTTATAAGATTGGCTTTACAGAACTAGTGCATCTTTGAAATCAGGAGTACCAGAAAATGATTGCCGAATTCAAAATTGCTTACGATTTGCTAATTTGGTCTCTCCTGGTGTCCAGTTTGAAATAGCGATATAAGGTTTAGCAGTCGGAGAAATTTCTTTCAATCAGTTTTCATTATCGCTAACAGTTTGGGAAGTGAAAACAAGTTTCCTCTCCATCTTATCATTGTTAATTACGTCACTGGTCAACAAATTAATCAGACTGCTGCATAACTGCACAGAATAAGGGTTGTATGTTACGAGAGAAAGAATTATAATGATTTGGTATTTGCGAATTTATCACGTTAAAGATGTCTCCTAAATATATAACCTCAGATTCGATTTCAACAACGAATGACACCACGAACATAACCTATACTTTATTTTCGTATGTGTAAACTCGTATTCTGGTGTGCAGTTAGAATTTAAACAATTTTGTAATACTTTTTGAAATAATCCTTATGGCGTGCATACATTAGTCGGTTAGGCAAATTATGACACTATTTTATTAAGTTTAAGTTGTATAGGATCTTTTATTATATACTTCCGAACTTTGACAGTTGGCAACGGCCATCTTGTTGAAGCTACATCCATCAAATTAGTTGGCATTGATTCAGTCTGTTTTAGCAAATCACAATGAATAATCATAGGTAATGAATAGATTCTGGAGAAGTTGGCAAGTGACCCCAATTTTCATCGAAAAATCATTTTCAGCAATGAAGCCAATTGCTGCATGAATGGGTACGTGAACAAACAAAATTATGGAATTTGGTACAATACCAATCCACATCATATTCAAGAGATTCTAATGCATCCTTAAAAATTGGTTTTGGATGGCATTTGGGCTGGCCGCATCATCGGTACTTTTATTTTAAAGGGCCAGGCCATCACGGAGAGCACTATAAGTCGATGATTAATATCTTCTTTTGGCCTGAATTAGATGATCTAGCCGCCAACTACGTATGGTTTCATCACTACGTGGCACAAAGCTTAGACCAAATCTGGGCGAGCGATTTGTGGGCATAAGAATCTCACGTTGAAGTAATGCCAAGTAATGCTGGCCACCTAGACTGTGCGAATTGACCCAGTAAAACTTTTTCTTGTTGGGTTTCCTTAAGTCGCTAATAAGCCACAGACATGCCATCGGTCAAATTCAGCCTAATTTATGTGCCAGAGCCATGGAAAATAGAATTTTCATATGAGCTCTAACCAGAGAAGTTATGGTGGATATTTGAACGATATTATATTTCATACATAATGGCATTACAAAGTTTCTTAAACGAGTAAAAAATGTCGATGATATATCACACATGCACTTTGTTTTATTTAAATTAAATGTAGGAAGCGCTTATAGAAAGACCCTATAGATATGTTAACTTGCATTCAAATAAATTGCAATTGCATGCATGTTCTAACCCTTGACGTAAATATGTACATACGAGTATATTATACAGCGTGAGTGTGACTTGCTATTTTAATTTATTTTTGTTTTTGATTGTCATTTCTGACAATTAAAATGTCCACCATAAAATTATCTTAAAAGATTTTATATTCTCTACAAAGTGAAAGTTAAATTGTTAAAGTTGTACATTGTATGTATTAAAAATCTACATTTAGAATAAATAAATGTATGATATTTCAGAATTAGAGTTAGGGATTCGACTTGGTGTTCTATATGGACTATGTTGTGTAAGTATTTTCAATATATCACATTGTTTTATATATAAAATTAGTTCTTTATTGGCGTACATACAGTGGTGGCCTTATAGTTAGAAACGATGTTTCTGGAACAGAGTTCTATGGAACCTAAGTTTAATTTGTTCCAATCTAATGGAAAAACGTATGTAAGACGTCCTCCAAACAAAGCCTTTGATCCCAGGTACACAGTGAAAACTGTAAAACAAATTAACAAAATACATGTTGCTAAGTCGTTTCTAATTATAAGGCCACCACTGTATATACTTGATCAATACAACCCAAATTCAGTCAGGATTACGACCTAGCTGCTCACACCGCTTATGTTGTGTGCGTTAATTTTATACATGAATGGCGGGACCTACAGTTTAAAGTCGACTCTGAACGACAGATTTTTGAGAATCTTTTCATGGCAATTTTATTTACTCCCGGAGTTTTTGTCAGAAATCTGCTGAGAGGAAGTCCTCGAAGAAATATTTTTTCATATTTCGTTTTGTTGGAGACGTCTGATCTGGGGGTTTGAACCGTGGCCTTACTTCTAATAAGGCAACACACTACCTACTAGACCATGGCGACTTCATATTCATCTTTATTGGCATATTCTGAAAAAACATAACTTTTTATTTTTCCAATCCAGTTTTTGTTTGTTTCAACAATTTAAAGCATCGTCCTTTAATGGATCACTTGAACTGGGAAACACCAAATAGGGGGCAAAAAGATTTCTCAAAATTTATTCCGATTACGCCTACACCTCACTTTGCGTCGTGGTTAAATTCCAAAAAAAAAAAACAGAAAAACACGATGCAAATTCAAACGACGCAAACTGAATTATGATTTTCTATAGCAAACCATGTAAAGATCGAAGATAGTTTCTAGGGTTACGAAAATACTACTTTTTAAAAAGAAAATTGAACAAAGTAAACGTTTAAAAAACAAAAAATAATATAAAATTTTATTTTTTTTAAATTATTATTTTATCAAAAAAAAAAAAAAAATAACAAATTCAATTAAAACAAAGTAAAAAATTCACTTAATTTATAACACACTAATTGAAACTGAACTCTGAAATTAGTAAAACAACGTGAAAATAAAACTGTATTATTTTCGGTTAGAAAGGGAATCCCCAAGTTTTGACAAAATGGTGCAATTAGAAACAAAAGTTGTACCATCTTTTAGAGAAAAACCCAAAACAACGCAGCTTTGAAAATCTAACGATGCACAGTCAAAATTAGTACTAATTCAGAAGTGACGCAACTTCGAAAAAACGTAAAACGAAACGATGCAAAGCGAGGTATGGGTGTATTTCGCTTTTTTCTTCTTGAAGGCTTAGCTTTGCAATGGCCAAAAATATTAATAATTAAAAATAATTCATAGGGTCTTCCAATAGGAACTTTCGAAATTTGACAGTTGAAAACGTTTAGTTGTCATTTATTTAGTCTGTTTTGCCAAAATAAGCATCGACGACCCTAGACACCGCATGGGCTATATTCGTTGAATGTGCTCTAGAGCAGTTGGGTATGAATGGTTACGTGAACAAACAAAACTCGAATTCGGGAGTATACCAATCCACAAGAGTTTCAAGAGCGTCCAATGAATTCCGAAAATGTGATTGTTTGCTGTGGATATTTAGTATCGGAATTAATCCACATACATTCTTTGAAAAATACGTTGGCTACGCTTTTACTGTCAATGGCGGTCACTATAGGTCCATAATTACATGCACACATACATACATAGTTGGCCACTACAACCTTTCAGCCAGGATTACGACCTAACTTCTCACACCACTTATGTTGTGTGTGTTAATTTTTATCCATATAAGTGGCGAGACCTACAGTTTAAAGTTGACTCCGAACGAAAGACGTTTTAGATACTTTTCATGGAAATTTTATTTTACTCTCAGAGTTTCAGCCAGAAATTTGTTGAGAGTCGCCGAAGAAAATTTTTTTATATTTCGTTTTGTTGGAGATTACTAACCTGGAGTTTGAATTGTGGCCTCATGTCTAATAAGCCAACACACTAACTACTGGACTACGGCTACTACATTACCAACTTTTTTTTTGGTCTGAATTTGATGGTCTGGATACCAATGTCACGTTGTTTCAACAGGAGCACATTGGATATTTTGAACGACCGATTAGAGGGCATGGACTCTCACTTGGACGTAATATGAATTGGCCATTGAGATCGAACGATTTGACCCTGTTAGACTTTTTCCTGTGGCATCTTCTTAAGTTTCAGGTGTATGCGAATAAATTACAACCACAGTGGTCATCAAAGCCAACTTAAGCCATGTCAACGGTCAATTTTCAGTTTGATTTATATGGGAGGGTTATGGAAAATTTAACAATTCGGGTGCACTCCACCCTATACGTTTTATAATATTTTGTTAGAATATTGTAGCTGAACATATGATTCTATTTCATCTCTAGTTTCTAATTTCAAGTTTTAAGAAATATGATTCTAAAAAAATTTCAATTAAACCCTCCCTTAAATACATTTGAATTTAAAAAAAAATCGCATTTAATATATACGAGTACAGCAAATTAAAACCAACAAAATAAATAGAAATACAACACGATATATAATCTAATTAAAGACACGCAGGTCTCCAAATCGAATGCAAAAACAAAAAAAAAAAAACAAAGTTCAACGAGTGATTCGTTAAAGAATTAATCCTCTACACAACTAAACTGACAGCAGCATTAATAGAATAATTCATATCCCCGACTTGCCTGATATTGTATTCCAGCTAAATTTAATACAAAAAAAAGTTCAAATTCTTTATGGTTAAAAGAAAACTTATGCAATACTTTTATTATTTTATTGTATGGGGACATTAACACTCGTTCTTCTTTGGCTTGAAAATTTACATTTAAGCGTAAGCGTTAAGTAAATACAATATGACTACAATAACCTACATTTTCTTTTTAGCTCCGGTCTCTGGCATCCCTGTCTATGATTACTGTCTTCATCATCATCATTATCAGCATCATAATTAACTTTGTTCGTAATTCCGAAACTGGAAACAGTTACCGTCTAGTCTAGTCATTTTATTTTTTAGGATTTTTTTTGGGGGGGAATTCTTATTTCTTCCAAAAAATAGCATTCAACTGATACTAAACATAAATGTTGCTTGTTGCCATCCTTTTTCTCTTTTTTTGACCAGTTATTGTTGTTGTTGTTATGATAAATTTTGTGCAGATTAACATGACGATCAAGTGCGCGCACAAGTTCATAAACATTGAATGATACGGCACTACAACGAGTCTTATTGTCTGGCTGTTATGACTTGATTTCGTTGCTGTTCAAATACTGGTTTTTCAATTTAGTGCATACCCTACCTCAAGTATACATATATTTTTTAAAATTGAATTTAAGTCGATACATTTTGCACAGCTGAGTGAATCCCTTCATATTAAGTGTTCGAAAAAAAAATTCGGTTATAAACAGAAATGCCATCTCCTTTTAAAACAAGCTTTATGGAAACAAAAATATGACGTTTAAATAACATTTTATACTTGTTAGGTCAAAGTCTAGTTCTTTCAGTCATGTCATGTTGGATTACTACAACTTTTTCCTTCAACGTCGTTCAAATTTCCGTCAAGTTTTCATCCCAAATTCCAATTTTCCATGACTCAGGTGCATAAGTCACACTTGAGTTTGATCGATTTCATGGGTTATGTTGGCTTTGAGGACTGCTGTTGTTAGTGCTTCATTCCCATACATCTACGACTTAACAGATGGCCATGCCCTCAAATTGTTCGTGCAGAATATTTAATGTGGTTTCAGCTGTGTGTCACTTAGCGCCATTCGGTTTCACCACATTTCGTTGCTGTCCAGATTTTCTAATGTAGACTAAAATATGTCGGTAATCCTACAACATCAATCTATCGTGCGTGATCAACATCGTTTTCAAAGGGATATGAACCGATGTTACCGCCGAAACTCCAAACAGTGACATTTTCGAATGCATTGGACGATGAAAGCTCGTAATGCACAATCTAACCATACACACTGCATTACCTTTCTCTGTGTGAATCCGTTACCTTTCTTTCCTTGCTTTACCTTTCTTCGTCCGTGATATTTTCGTCCGCACATTTTTGTCGTACGTAAATGAATTAATCGCCCATAAGTATCCGCTTTAGAAGTGGTCCGATTTCGTTTGGAATAACAGATTCTAATTCATGTGGCAATCAAATATTATTCTTCTTTATGTTAACAACTATTTGATGATCAGACCCTAATAATGATCACACCTATTTATGTACTGACTTTTCTCTATTTTCCTCATGATTTCATAGACTTTTTCAATCTGGCTTGACATCAAAAAATATATTAAACGGGTTATCAAAGGTGGCTCTAACATCAAAAACTTACTTGAGCACTTACTTACTTGAGAATAGAATAGGAGAAATAGTCTTAAGCAAAGTCACTATTCTGACTTGAAATTTAGACTTTATAGAGCTCGTTATGGCGAAACGAACTGGCTTGTGTATTTTATTCCGAATGATACTGAGTAGAACCTTTAGTTGGGACGGCAAGAGGTCACAACCCTAGACTTTGAGAAGCTGACTGTTTATCTGAAATTTTCTAGACATTATAGCTTTGAGTTTACAGACATCAATTGATAGAATCTTTACATATTTAGACATCGAAGATCATTATTGGTGGGTGAATTTATCTTAAGTAGTAAAGATATTTAGTAAGATCGGTCGGATTACATGACAAATTTATTTAAATTTACCATCAAAAATAATCGCTGTAGGCTACTCAATTGGTGTATCTTGATCGGGTAATAATTTTCATTTATTTTGATTTCATGTACCTTTTTTTGTGGGAGATACAATAAAACGTGATGCACGTTACCCAAATAATAGCCAGAGAAGAAACGAAATTAAAAAAAAAATTAAAGAATTGCTTATGGAAATTGAGAGTTGAAATGCTGTGCTGCAGACAATCAACGAATCTTCGCCAATCCGAAAGAAGTTGGCAAGAATAATAAAAAAAAAAAAAAAAATAAAAACGAAAAGAAAAATAAAATCATAAAAAAATCATTAAAAAAAGTGAATTGAATTCTAAACTCTGATGTAATTTTGTATAGATTTTCCCACAACATAAAGGTCGATGACCTTTGTATGCAAAAAGTCAATCAGGGGTTAGTTTTAGAGTTTTTCTGAATTGTTTTCATATTTTTGTTTTATTATTCTTATGAAAACTTAATCTTTTCATTTCAAAGGATTTGAATTTTTCACTAAAAATTCCAATTTTAAATAAATCGTGTTTTGTTGCAACATCACCTACAATGGTGCAACCTGGTCGCAATTGTTTTTGTAAATTTGGATTTTTATTTTTCGTAAGAACTTCATTCTAAGAATTTTAAATGTCATCAGGTTTTTAGTGGCCATTACAAAATGTGATGAAAACCAAACAACCAACACACTAACCAACCAATACACTAACACACCAACACAAAATAAGCAGTAAAAAGTTGCATTTTTGAACAATTTTTTGTTTCTTATTTTATGACTTTTATTGTGGTTAAAACGATTCTTTTTTCTTCTTTTTTTTCTTTAAAGAAGCAGAGAAAACAAACAAGGATCCGTTATAATAATGTACGTTACGTCACTTTTGATCAAATCATCTTTTGATCTTCTGCATAAATTTCACAATATTTTCTTATTGCCAATGGTATAGTACAGGATGTAATTATTCGTACACCTTGGATGCCCTGGTAGACTCTGGCCGTTTACATTACATCGAGGATATGGACTAAAATACTCGGCTCCTAATAATTATAATACAATTTGTAATTCTGTTTCAATAAATAAATTAATAAATAAGTGAGTAAAATAAATATTCGCACAACCAATTGAGTAACAATATAAAATAAATGGATGTTACTTTTTTATTTTATTTTAATATGTTCTAATATACAAATACAGGATCTTTCTAATAAGAAATAGATTTTTCTTTTTTTGAACTTTTTTTTTTTAGAACCAGGAAAATTGGTTATAAGAGGGTGGAACAAGGGCGTAGAACTTATGGACGTTAGATTTGAGTTTACTATATTGTAAGTGATAAACTTCTTCAGGAAAATGTTTCCACATTTAGCCGCATTAAAGATCGAATACTCTGTGTAATGTCTGTGCGATCCCCTGGCCAATTGATCACGAACGGATGTGCTCTTCGAGACATAATAGTTATACCAAAGAAAATAAAGTATAAAGAATGTGCATTTTAACATATTTTGGAATATTTTTCAAAAATATTTCACGACGCGGGGGGAAAGATAGAAGGGAAGGATACAGAAACCAAGAGCGTAACAATGCGTTGTTCTCATCGTGCGTTTTTGTTGTTTGACCACTTTTTATTTATTTTTCTGGTGTTAAAAACAGACGTCGGCACCAATGTCCCTCAGGGGAAGAACATCTTCGGCTTTTTACACACATAGGACACGAACATCAAGAATGTTCGTTAAAAAGAACGTAAAAATCTTGTCAGCTTTTAAAGAAGAAGGTTCATGTCGCTTTTTCAGACTTCAATTATACACCCAAAGAAATATCACAGTAGTATTCACTAATATCAATGAGAAATGATTTCGATTTTTGGAAGAATACTTGCCAAGTTAAATACGGTGTCTTTAGGGATTTAGTGCAGTACAATTTTTCTATATTTTCCGATTACATATACATATCATTGGGTTAATAAGTAGACTTGAAATTTATACTAACAATTTTCCTCTAGGTTAACACATGCCTATGGTTATGGATTAGTGAGTGAGAGAGAGAAAATAAGTTGAGAGAATTTATTTATTTACAGCCATATAAAAGTGTTAGTAATATACTCTATTTTTATTTTCATTTCATCAACATACATATGTAAAGATGTGTATCTTTGGCTCAATAATTTAGGATAAATAAAAATAAAATAAAAAATCGATTTTATTATTAAAAGAACATAAAGCTATCCATCTTTGGCTTAAAAATTAGGCCATGTTTTTTAGATAAATAAAAATAAAAAGAATAAAAAACCATTTTTTATTAAAAGAAAAAAAAAACGAGCATTCCAAAGCATTTAAAAAAAATTATACTATGGGACAAAATAAAAAATAAAATACGCCCAGTTAATGACATAGAACATTTTTAACACAAAATATTCTCAGAGTGTTATTCTGAAATAAAATGATAAAGCATCCGCAGCACATGTATTCTTGTCGCAGTCTGATCGACAACTAAATCAAAAAAACACAGGAATACATACACATGTACATACGTACGATGAGAGCAACACATTGTTACGCTCTTTGTTTGTGTTCATTTTCCTTCTGTCTTCCTCCCCCCTCATTAAGAAATGATTTTTAAAAAGATTTTGGTGAGAGCGGGTCGTAATGTTACAACCCGCCATAAGAAATTTTACTTCTACATAATGCGTATTCTATATTCTTTGGTTATACGTACAAATATGTGATTTTCAAAACGAAGTCTCTTTAATTCACACGACTATGTGCGGTTGAATTAGTGATAAAACACTGCGGCGCTTTAATAGAGATGGATTCCCTATAGTTATTAATAAGCAACAACGCCCTGAACTGTTGTATTCCATTTTCGTTCGGATGTAAGTGACGCAAATAGTAAGAAGATTAGATGGAGTGAAATATTTTTTGCATCCTCCTAGGAACCCGAGTCACTTGAAAGCTTCATTTTATACTTTAAAAATATGCTGGTTCTATGGTTCATGCTGGTTCATGCTCAGAACATCAAGAGCTTCTGATTCCCCCAATATTTACAACATCACTAGCTATAGACGACACTGGGATTTTCGCTCTTTAAAATCGACTCTCTATTCAAAATCAATACAATTCAGAGATAGACTGAAGGTCCGAAGCGAGTGAACTATACCGGCACGTTATAAGGCACTAAAATGATTAGGGAGCAAGTTTCGAAGAAAATTGCTGCCAGACTAGTGCTGAAATACTCTTCTATATTGAAGATTTGAGATCAATAAGAACTCCTTTAACTTCCGACTTCTCAATTTCAAACAAAACAAATCACTTTGCCTTTTTGGGACTGCGAGCAACATACAAATCAATTTATTTTACACAATTCTCAAATCATTTGATCGTTAAGACCGATCTGAAACGTCAATATCCATTCCAAAATGCAATATGTTATGTATGCAACATCTTATGCAAATAGATACTTTAGACGATAGAACCAACGAATTCTATAATAACTTGTAATGAGAATGTAGAAGGATTTGCAAAGAATATAAAAAATTTTCAATTGTTTTAAATTAATGCATCCGCTACATACTTTTACTAAATACTGTATACTGGTAAAACAACCAATCAACCTCACAAAAAAAAATACTCTGAAGTAATTCTACACACACATTCATATGTTCGTATCCATACAATTCATTTAATCACCTATATCCATACATACGTACGTAGGTACGTACGTAAGTAAGTGAGCCAAGTCAATATTGTATTCCACTGTATTAACACAAATATTGTTGACTTCGTGGTAAACGGCATGACGACTGCAACTGCAAATAAAAATTGAGGTTAAGAAGTAATGTAATACTTACTTTACGATTATATGTATGCAAACATACAATACATATGTATGTACATTTATGTATGTACATATTATGCGCATGTGTAAAAATTTTAGGGATGCCAATAGCGATGGATTTAATTTTAATTTAAAATTGTTTAAGTGGAGTCTGGTTCGGTTTTTTAGTTGGAAGGTGACATTTAAGAGAGTATTGAAATTGTTTTTGCAGTTACTGTTTAGCTGATTAGTGATAAAAAATTTGAATTTTTCCAAACAATTTAAAGATTTCTGCCTCCAAATTGAACATTAATGAAGTTTTTCTAACTCACGGTCTCTGTAAAGTGACTGATACAAACCTATTTGGTTTAAGAAGCGACTGCTCTTCTCTCTATCTTCTATTCAACGATGTGGAAGTTCTGCTCAACGCAAGCTCACTTGCCTGGGACCCTATTCTCCTGCCTAGCTAATTCAGCTTCAATGCACTATTTTCAAGTTGATTTCATAGGAGCCTTGTAATCCTTCCTTTCTTTTGAACCAAATGAATTGAGGACATATTTCTACAGCGCAAACTTCTATTTGAAAGACACCTGCGAATATCACCATGGATCAGAATATTTCACTCTAGGATTAAAAACCGCCGCTCCTGTGACACGGGGTGAATCTTATCTTAAAAGGGTGTACAGTCTCCATGTTGGCCCATAGATAGGGTTTACGTTTGTTAGTTGGATGAAACAATTGACATTTGACCTTCAGGAATTTTGAGTGCAAAGCTTTAATAATTACGATCTAATAATAAATAGATCTCCTTCGGACCTAATTTTCTGCTGAGTTAGTAGGTTAAAACTCATATCATAATTCCGTTAAACTGCCAAGGGAATACACAACTTACAATTTTACTTTCATTGCTTGACTTCAACTTTTAAGAAAACTAACCCAACGAAATTGTATACTTGGGTTATACTTGGGTTATACATTATTTGCACATGCATATCTACATATATATGATATGTACATACAATAAATATTTATGAATTTCTATTTTATTTTATTATTTCATTTTGAAATCAATTGATGTTAAAAAAACTTTAAAAATAAAACTCATTACATTAGACAAATTTCTCTGATTTAAGTTTTACTTTTGACCACATTCTGCGTTTCTTCAAGTGTCTGCTTAAGATAGATTCCACTGTATAGCTGTTTTTTTTTAAATAAATCGTATGGGCCTTAAACCTAGATAAAAATTTGTCTAAGTGTATATAACAACTGCACTCATTAAGTATCGTCTCTTTGAAAGTGCAAAATTAACATATACTTTGTGGCCGTGTGTCACACAAAGACTGGGTTGATAGGAGTTTCGATTGCCGAAGTTTCTCCATTCGTGTCGCCTTACTGCACATCATCATTTGTGATGGACTTCTTTTATTTGACAGGAGCCCAAATACATTGAATATAGTGGCTGCTATTATCATCGTTCAAAAGTCATGTAGTTTTTCAGCAATGATGTGCGTTGTACTGCTTCTCGGAGAATGTACGAAAACTAATTTAAATACTCTTATGAATTTATCATATTGTGATACTGACTCTTGTTTTCCCAAGGAGCACAGACATTCAGATACATATGTCTGATCGAATTTGCCATTAACTCCATCTTAGGGGATTAAAGCCACTTTACATTTAAAATGCCAAAATACGAATATTTTTTTGGCTTTTGTCGGATTCGAGTTTTGTAATAACACACGTTATGCTATAAACGCAACGCAGCAATCTCTAAAAAAATGGAATACATTGGCATACATATATGGAAATTATTATTTTAAAGACATTGCGACAACAAGCAAATCGTTGCTGCAAAAATTTCTGTGTTTGCTGCGTTGCGTTTATTGTGTTTATAGCAGTAGGAAGATATTAAAAACATATTCCGCCTTCAGTAGGGCGATCGGATGTTGATTATAAATGGTATTGGATTAATGACGGTTAATGATACAAAAATTTTGGTATTCTAAATTTTTTACTTTGTGCCAGTTAGAATGCAGTTGGTAACCCTAACACACCAGTTCCAATGCATTGTCTGTAAAAAATGTGATTTAAAGAGAGGGAGGATTTGACGACCGTTTTGTCAGAATTTTAAGTTGCACGAATAAATAAATTATAAACATTTAAACGCGTCTGCATACATATTTCCAGACCCAAGAACCATTATAGGGCAAAGAGGCAGAAATTGCTGTGAAAAATATTTTGAACGTGCTTCTATGCTCAATTTCTCCTGGCCAGCAAGAGTTGAGTAACGAACAGAAGACGGAGAATATTTTTGGCTTAAATGCTTGACAAGAAGCTTTTAAGTGAGTTTGGTGTGTTTTCGTATTTGTTTTGGATTTTAAAATTTCGAAAATTATAAAGAAAAGAAAGAAAAAAGTTTAAGATTATCGCTCATGATGATTTTTCATATACTCCTTGTTAAAGTCCTGTACCACTTCAGAGGCAGTGTATTTGGTTGTTTGAAGTTATTGCTGCATGCTATCCAATTCGATAAAAGAACGCAAATAATTGACTTGAATTGTTACTCCTTTTGCGTATAATATCTCATTCGCTTAATATTGGGTAATACAGAGAAATTTTTGGTGATTTTTTTTTTAGAAAAAACGTAATTCTTATCACGTAATTCTTTCGAGCCCCAGGCCAGATATCAAAACAAAATACAAAAAGTATTTCTTCGGCGACTTTCTCTCAGCAGATTTCTGGCAAAAACTCTGAGAGTGAATAAAATTGCCATGAAAAGATTCGCAAAAATCTGTAAATCTGTAGGTCCCACCACTGATGTATAAAATTAACACTCACATCATAAGTGGTGTGAGAAACTAGGTCGTAATCCTGACTGAAGGGTTGCAATGACCAATTATGTATGTAATTCTTATCACTGGTAGTTAAAGCTCGAAGCAATCAGTGATACTGCCACAAGTTTTGGCAATTAATTCGTAACATTTTAGAATTAATAAAATGTACAAATCAATTAAATCTTAATTTCTCCATGCCAACATCGCGGGTTTTTCATTAAGCGCTTCCTATCATTAAATTTAAATACAACAAAGTGTTTAAGAGATATCAACGACATTTTTAATTTCTTTGAAAGACATATTGAATTATTGCAATTATGTGTGGAATATAACAGGCATAATCTAATGTCCAACACGGCTTCCCTGAATGGAGCATATCCGAAATGTTCTATTTTCCATAAATCTGGTACATAAATCAGACTAAATTTGACAGATGGCATGGGTTATGTTTACTGTGGAGACAGGTGTATATATGGTGACATATTCGTATATACCGGCGAGTTAAGAAAACCACACAAGAAAAAGTCTAATGGAGTCAAATCGCACGATTTAGGTAGTCAGTTCGGATCACCTCTACGTGAGATGACCATGGGCTTAAATCGTTCATGCAGAATATCTATTGTGGCATGAGCTGTGGGATATGAAAAGTAGTGCTATTGAAATCACATGCCGTTAGTATTCAGATCATCCAATTCAAATTAAGAGGACGAACGACTAAGAGTTCTCAACGTTGGCAGTGATGACCTGGCCAGCGTAGTCCTCAAGGGAATATGGATCGCTTATGCCGCCAACTAAAAATCCCACCAAACAGAGAGTTGTTAGCTCTTCGAGCTTATGTAGATTGGTATCGTTAGAAATTCGACAATTTAGTTTGTTCACGTTCCCATTCATCTAGTGGAATATGAAAAGTCGTCCGTCCTATTGAAATCACATGCCGTTGTTGTCCAGATCATCCAATTCAAACTAAAAGGAGTGGGTAATCATCGACCGAGAGTACTCGATTTTGACAGTGATCAACTGGCCAACGTAGTTCTCAAGGGAATACGGATGTCTCCAACCTAAAATTCACACCAAACAGAGAGCTCTACGATATTAAGTAGATTGGTATCGTCAGAAATTCCACAATTTCGTTTCTTCACGTTCCCATTCATCCAGAACTGAGCCTCATAGCTGAAAATGATTTTTCAATGAAAATAAGGATCAGTTGCCAACTACTGCAGAGATCATTCATCGAACAAACGTCATTAATTTTTATGCAGGGCCAAGGAACGAACGCAAATTTCGCTCGCAAATTCGCAATAAAGTTGTTACTAAACTAGTGTATAATGTGCTAATATGCGAGCTTCGGAGTTGTGGTTTCGATGGCACCAAGAGAATCTGGTCTCCTACACATTATAAATAGTTATAGTTCGGGGTACATCTGTCTTTTGACTTGTAGCGTGAAAAGTAAATCAAATTCATTCAATGGTCAATAAGAAATATTAACGATTCAGTCGGCGACTATTCCACCCCTCACCCTCGAAGAACTTCAGAACAAAAGTGCATTAAATACGGTTGTTCAGGTACAAAATTCGAAATAATCTTTCCGATGTAGCTCTTCTAAACGTGCACTTAACTTTCCACATTTGCGATTGCTTTCCGCAAAAAAATTATCGTGTTTCTAAAAAGCTGAGACGAAATGCCTTCAGTACAGGTTATAAAAGAGTCGATCTTCACCGTCCATAATTTCATATTTGTTTGTCTACTGATTTCGAAAGAAAAAACAAAGAAGAGAAAAATTTATATTCCTGGCAGGCACTGTGGCTGAATGGCATGGCTTGGCTTGGCTTGGCTTGGCTTTTACTGATGACCCAATTAAATGTGGCAACATTTTTATAGTCGTCGTCGCCAGACGCAGTTCTTTTTGATTCTTTTGTATTCATGTTGTTGTTGTAATTGTTTTTTTTATTTTGTTTTGTTTCTGTTTTTGTGTTTCTTCTTGTAACCAAATCGAATATACAATATAAACAACAACAACAACAACAACAAAAAGTAGAATAAATATTACGCACTTTGATTTTAATACTTTAAACATTTTTATTCTTCTTTTTTTTTGTTTTTTTTTGCTGGCAACATGTTTATGCAGTTGCTGTTGCTGTTGCTGTTGCCTGTTATTTTGTATTTTATTTGTTCTCTTGTTATGGCTTTAATATTGTAAGCATGTATGTATGTATGTAAGCATGTACACATGATGACTGACAACTGGTTTTTAATTTTATTATTTGCCGTTTTCAACTGTAATTCAGTGGATAAAACTGCGTTTGTCTGACTGGCCAGTCCAACTGTCTGACAGAGTGCCAAACTGTCTCTGATTTTAGTGCTGTGCAACATGTTTGAATAAAAAATTTTAAATCTATAACTGACACTTAAATACAACACATTATTGTAGGCTATCATAAATGCCACTCTACTACGTATTGCTGTAAACTAGTTAGTACAACTTATTCTCTGTCGCCTTTACCTGTTTGATTAATTTTGAGCTTTTTTTTTTCTCTTCCCTCGATTCTGGCAAATCTAATGCAAGACATCCGTTAACAGATTTATGAGTGCCTTGTGAGCATTTCTGTCAAGGTTATTGGTTTCGAACTTGTTTTTCAAATATAATACATAACTATGTACATACATATGCAACTGAATATATCGAAATATTATTGTGGAATTCAAATTAAATTTCAATTTAGCATTACAAATCAAAGTTTATGTCAAATTTCGTGGGTTCACATAGTACATACAGTGGACAGCAAAAGTCTTACAACGGCAATATATTTTTAGTAATTTCATGAATTTTAGCCAAAAGTTTGTATAAAAATTTATTGTTTTTATATTTATTTTATTAATTATTCCTGTTTTATTATAAAACAAACAATTTTTTAAATTTTGCTCATAAAACATGAGAAAAATAAGGAAAAGTTTCAGATGACTCCACAGGTACTCCCAAGGAGAGCTCTGAGTAAATTTAAAATTCAAAGGCCTAATATATGAAAATGTTATCTCTTGTATTTAGCAGAATATCTCTTAACGTCAAGCACTCCATTTAACACATTTGGAATTGAATGTACAAGTTTTGTTAGGTGTTCTCTGGTGGCACCATGAGCAAGTTTTTCGATTGACTTTTGTTTGAGGTTTAGCGATTACGTAACCGTTCTTTCAAATGATCTCCTAAATACTTTCTTGAAGCCATATCGGGACTTTGTGCAAGAGTATTAAGCCTGTGGGGAGTTTTTTTTTTAGTCAAAATATATTGCCGTACTAAGACTTTTGCTGTCCACTGTACATAATATAAAACACAGACATCTAAACAATTTACTAAGTTTGTTTAACATGTTTTATTGAAGAATTAACTTTTGATAATTTGATTAACACTGAGGGGAATAAGTCTTCTGTGTTTTCTACTACACAATTGGTCATTACAACCCATCAGCCGGGATTACGAACTAATTTCTTTAAAAAACCTTTTACATATTTATAAATTGTAGTACCGTTATAGAGTTGACTATTTCTTTATGTATACGCAATGATTTAAGTCTCGAAGACAGTAACGAAACATTTACTGAAGTCAACTGTTACGAATACGGCGGTTACGGGCGGTGCCTCATGTTTATCTCTTATCTAAAGCGTCGTATACATACATTAAGGCGTTTAATTAAGCATCTTGCCTGCATCTTCAACGTTTTCTTCTCGTTCTGTTGACCCATCCAGTAGCAGCCAGACAGTCCATGTGACCTTTGAAGTTAAGACCAACTTCAATCAATACGCCCAACTACTTGGTGGATTTCAACGATATTGTATGTCGTCTTGAAACTAGAATTCCTCTTTGTTTTCGACTTGTGGGGTCAATTACTAACTTATTATTACAACTTGCCGTTAAACTTGGATTTAGTTAAAGATACCTTTAGCTAAAGGGAACTGTAATGTCACCTTTAACTTATTTTCGTTATTACAACATACAGATAAAATAAAGTTAACTACATATTTCAAAAATATGGCAGTGTCGGAGCAATGTCGATAAGACTGCTCAATTAAACAAGTTTTTTTTTAAGGCAGTGGCAACGAAGGGCTTCTTTTTTTGTTGTTGTGTTTCCTGATTTTGTTTATATTTGAAGTTGCCATATTAAAAATAATATATAATATGGCAAGTTCAAATATAAACTTAACTTTAAAAGTTAAAGGTAGGATGATCCTCCCTTTAGTTTAACGCTCATATCTACCTTATCGTCCACTTATAATAATGAAAACTAATTTAACTGCCCGTTAAAATCTTCTCTTTAGTTAACGGCAAGTTGTAATAAGGGCCCTTACTGTGTTAAATTTAAATTCTAAGACTACAACATCATTTCTCTCGTTTGAATATATGGTATGTATATATGGAACCCTATGATGATTTTGTTCTTACAGTAAAGAACCTAGAACACAACACCAGCGAACCATTGCCATGGTGACATATACATAAATCAATACTACAGTAAATTATGCAGTGTTGCAGATAATGTTTAGAAAGTAGGCTTTAAATAATGATGCTATGGTTTGCCCCTATTCAGAAGAGTTGAAAGCTTCTTTTGAATACGATACAGTAAATTGCGGACGTCGCGACAGTTTTTCTGGCCTCTTTAACTGCTATCAGCGCATGCTCATAGTATGAGAATGAGACAGTAAAACCATGTGTCTTTAAATGCATCACAGGTTGTCCCTTTGTCCAATGTTTCTTGAATTTTTTTTATTCCTTTCAATTTTTCAGGCCATTAAAAGAGATTTGTTTGTACAATGATTGCATTGTTGAAGTGGAATTTATTTCTGTTCATCTATTTTTAAAAAAAGAAAGTACTTTGTCGCCTAATTCATTATGTATGCTCCTTTGCATTGCCCTGGTGCAAAAGAAGTGTTTTCTAGTAAAATGCCATCGTTTTTTTCATATCCTACGGGAATCGTCTAATATCGTCATTGATTTTAGCCTTTTGAATGCAGGCATCCAAATATTGGTGACCATTACCATATCACTTGACAAATTCGATCAAAAAAATCTATAATTTGATGGCTGTTTGTTTTCTAAAGTGTTGTGGTGATGACTACGTCCAAAGCAGGGATCAGCATTGAATCGTTTTTTCGCTATTCACAAGAACTCATGGAAATTTTGAATATGAATGAGTCAACAACATTGAAATTTAGCTACATACTCTGAATCATTCATAATCACTACAACGTTGGTTTATAAGTACAGGTTGCAATGAGTATGCGTACAACGTTGACATCAAACTCATACCATTCGAAATATGTTTGATTCATAAGCCTACTCATTCAGATTCATAACTTTAGAAAAATTCTTATAAATGATTCGAGCGACTCGACATAAGTACATACATACATAATTGATCATTATAACCCTTCAATCAGGATTATGACCTAATTTCTTACACCCTTTATTTATTTAATTTTATACAGTTTAAAGTCGGCTCCGAACGACAGATTTTTGAGAAACTTTATCATGGCAATTTTATTTACTCAGATTTTTTGCCGAAGAAATATTTTTATTTTCATTTTTCATTTTGTTGGAGATGTCTAACATGGGGTTTGAACCGTGGGCTCACGTCTAGTAAACTAGCACACTAGATACATACATACATAATTGGTCATTACAACCCTTCAGTCAGGATTACGACCTAGTTTCTCACACTACATACTAAACTATTTATTTATTTATATTTAATACACGTACGGAACAGAACAGAAAAACGTATGACTTATACGTGTTCCTCACATACAAAACAAAAACAGCTGATTCGGAACGTTACAGAACGTAAAAGCCCCGTTTAATAAAACATCGACGGAACGTAATAGAACATACGTCCGTTTTCAGCATATGAAGGGCAATGTAAGTCACAATGTACAATGTAAATACTTACTGAAATTACATGACGGTTCGGAAAGCATTCTCATTGCTTTTCGTATTCTAAAAACAAAAGTACGTTTTGTGGACGTTTGGCTAACTGGGGCTAAAGACTAATTCTACCTTTAGCATTACGTTGAACATGTTGTTAATGCATTAATAGTTGAAAAGCGCAAGACATAAAATATGTACGTAATAATAAAAAAGTACTGAAAGCACCGCCGTACTGCGGTATTTCTGAAATGAAAAAGTACTGAATATTTCAACACTGATTCTTGTAAAGGTTGAGTTATGGAGAGTCGAAATTAACAACATCATACGTGTTGTTAAGTATGAATATGATGTGTACTTCAAACTTTAAATATGAGTAGAGGTTCCATGATATTAAAATTAGTATGAATGTGTATAAGTATCAGAATGTATGAGTATGATTCGATTTGATATTTGAATACTCATTGCTGATCTCTAGTCCACAATTCCAAAATGAGGCACAAACCCATTCATATTGCGATTGAACAACTTCAAACATTCGAATGGAAACGAATTACAGCAACCTGCCGATAAACGTCTCGAAAGGAAAGGTTTTATTGATCGCCTATGTGCATTACCAATGTAGCTTGGTATCCGTGCCACGGGGCAGCACAATGTGTCACCGTATTCCTTAAGATAACGGCCGGTCCTAATACTGTAAGCAGTTGTTGAGGAGTGCACTTTTCTATTTATTTATTCGAATTTTTATTGGTTTTGTTTTTAATTCGAAATTAGCATCTAACTTCGAAGTGTATGCCAGTGCCTAATGAATTGAATCTCCTTAACACCTCTTGATTTTTTTTATTCTGGCCCAATTCCATGTATAAAACATTTTCAAAACAGGAATGTTTACCATCCATGTTAAGGCAATAAAAGTTAAAAGCAAAAAAAGAAGAAAAGAAAAGAAAAAAAAAAGAAAAAAAAGTTAAAAATTAAATAAAAAAATTCATTTCAAGTGTTTATTGAAATGACTGTGTGTGTAGAATAAAAAGAACATTCGTATGCAAGAATTCGAATTTCAAATGAAATTTTCTTTTTGAAGTTGTGGCATTTAAAGTGCGTTTCTTTTTGTCGCATGTTGCACAAACACACCTTTTTTTTGTTTAAACGAAAGAGAAAAAAATGTTTATTAAGCGGTGAATGTAAAACAAAGTAATGACACCCTACATTTAATTGTTTTACGTGTACTGGAGACACTCGCATTCAAGACTACTTTGTAATTTCATATCATATTGTGTCATTGAAATGAAGTTCAACCTTTTTTTTATTTCAAAAATAATTTAAGTGGAGAAGTCTCCGAAATCAAATTGTTTTGCAAATACTATCCTACCCTGTCTCAAAAGAGATTTAAATTGATATGGAACCAAATGATACAGTATTCGTCGGCTATTGCAACACGCAACGTGATGTAGGCATTTAGCCAGAAATGAGTTTCATCACTAAATACAATTCATTAATAAAAATGCCCATCTTCGGCCAGTTCCAAATGAGTCCAATCAGCAAATGATAGTCGTTTAGCTTCATCTTCAATTCTTCTATGAGCTGTATTTTTGTAGAAACGTAAGCCAAGATCTTTGGTTGATGGACTGAGCCTAACAAGTTAAGCATGGTGACAAACGGAATATTACAGGGAAGTCTAACTTTATGCATAGTCTTCTATTTTCAATTATTTTATAAACGCTCCTAATGGGAATTTAGATGAGTACAGTGTTTTATAACAAAAACAAGTAACTTACAAGTGTTTTCCTTCTCAGAGACAAAACAAATTTTTCTGTTGTTTCATTTTATCTACATTTTGCAAGTCGAAATCGCAATCAATCCTTGTAAAAATGTAAAAAATCTTAACTTAAGTCAAAAATACGATATTTATACTATTATTGTGAATTGTGGATTCCATTTTATTCGAGAAGCCTCAGCTGGAGTTTGCACCGCGGGTTCTTGTCTAATAAGCCAATCACAGAGATCAGCAAAGAGTATTCAAAAAGATGAGTAGAATCGAATCATACTCATACTTTCTGATACTTACACGCATTCATACTTATTTTAATATCATGGAACCTCTACTCATATTCAAAGTTTGAAGTACTCATCATATTCATACTTAACAACACGTATGATGTTGTTGATTTCGTCTCTCCATAACTCATGGAACGAACGAATCACAAAATAAGTATGAATCGCGTACGAACACTAAAATATTCAGTAGAGGTTGTGTGTTTGCTCTGCTTGCTGCTCTGTCTTTTTTGCTTATGTGTCTTTTTTCTTTTGTTGTAAATGCAACAATAACTAAGACTGTATATTTTGATGAATGATTATGAATCTAAATAGGTAGGCTTATGAATCAAACATATTGCGAATAGTATGAGTTTGATGTCAACATTGTACGCATACTCATTGCAACCCGTATTTATAAATCAACATTGTAGTGAGTATGAATGAATCAGAGTACGTAGTTAAATTTCAATATTATTGACTCACTTATATTCAAAATTTCCTAAGTGCTTATGAGTAGCGAAAATACGATTCAATGCTGATCTATGAAGCCATAACACTACCTACTAGGTTACGAACATAAAATCTGTCGTTCGGTGTCGACATTAAAAGGTAGGTCCCGCTGTTCATAGATCAAATTAATTCACACAATATGAGTGGCGTTATTAGCTAGGTTTTAATCCTGACTAAAAGGTTGTAATGACCAATTAAGTAAGTATGCTCAGTGAGGTGTAGGGTGCATTCAAGTGAAAGAATACTTTTCAATTATTTTTCATGTTAAAAAAGTGTTTTTTTGTTTTTTTTTCAATTCAAAAAAAGAAAAATAATTTTTATATGCCAAGACACACTGACATGTAGAAGAAATCTGTCTGTCTGACTGACTATAGTTTTTAGACTAGACTTGGGCTGGCCAATTCTTCACTTTCTTTGTCTGTTTGTTTGGCTTTTTTTTTGTATGTGGCAAACAAACAGGAAATTTAATACGTTTTGACCCTGTTTCTGCTTCTCTCTATTTTTTTTTCAATGCTGTTGTTGTTGTTGTGTTTGTAATTTTAATGCAAAACACTATTAACACACAATTTCGAATAAATAATAAGAAGAAAAAACAGAAAGAAAAAACAAAAATAAAGCTATACGATTACAAAGAAAAAACAACAACAAGAAATTGCGAAATAAAGTTGTTGTCTTAACATAATTATTTTTATCAGGCAATTGTTGCAACAAGGAGGATTACGAATACGAATACGAATGCAATAAAGGAGAGAAGAAAATCGTTCAATTGGCAGGCAATTGGCAACACGATCAACGTTAACGTGCATATGTACGTAAGTGTATGTACATATGTACGTAATTACTTTTTTATTTCCTTTTTTAGGTTTCGAAAACTAATATAAAAGGAAATGATTTATGCACCATTATCGGTTGCAACGTTGCAACGTTGCAACAAATAAACATTCAATCGAATAATGCAATATTTAATAACAATTTAACAATTTTAAAAAATTATTTTCAACTTGTGCTTGGTCGTTGATTTTTTTCATTTTTTTGATTGCATTTCCTAAACGTTCAATTGCATCCTGTTTTATGGTTCGGTGAACTTCTGCGGACAGGATATTTGAAAGGTAAATACTTAGGTTCTCCGTATGCATTGCCTGTCTCATCCAACACTGATTACTGATTTGTTTTTTTCTCTTCTTGAATTTCATCATGTGGAACGTTAAACGTACAAATCTACCCCATACCCTGTACCCTATACTACATTCCCGTTGAGGAATAAATATACATTCAAACAGGTTCGTCGTTTTTATTCAACTTTTGTTTTTTTGTTTCTTGTTTTTTGTTTTTCAAGTCATTTTATAATGTTTTACTGTGTTTTATTATACTCTTTTTTTGTGTGTTCTGATATTATAATTATTAAAAAAAAAAAAATAAAAACCGTCAGTTAGGTCAGGGGGTGAATTGCATTACGGCAGTTCAGATAAAAAGCAGAAGGTATGTTAGTGATCTAAAATATTTTGAATACTAATCTACCCATCACTACAATATTTTAAGATACACTGAAAAAAAAAATTAAATTAAAATTCTTAATTGCTTCCATTTAAAACAGCCCATATTCTCGATTTTATTTTCAATTCTAATTTAATTATCAAAAGTTGATATTTCCTCCTTTTAATTCAAAAGGCCATTAATTATGGAATATGTTCGCCGCCTGTTTACGGTAAGTAGTCGAAGTTTTTTTCAGAAACGCATTTAAAATACATTTTTAGAATTCACTACACAGGAAATTCCACAAGATCAAATGGTCCTGGTTAACCTTTAAAAAAAGTAATAAGACGGTTTACTTATTATTTTCGTTATACAAAATCTCTTGGCCCAGTTAGGCAAAGTAAAATTCAGACTAATTACTCACCGGATAACTAAGGATTCTCATGGTCTGTGCAGATAATCAGACGGAATGGTCGAATACACAAACATGCGGCTTTAGTAATCTATTTCTCACCGATTACAAATGCGATCAGGTCACTTCAGATAGCATTATAGAGTTTAGAAATCACATGGTTGACACAATTTATAAATGAACACCAGCAAAAAGAAATTATGCAATATTTTACAGATTTTCTAAGGCAAATCTACTACGACAAAACTTAAAATCGAATGACTGAATTTGTGAATAGAAATTATGATCTTGCGGCCTTAAATTTTATTTCTTTAGAATCCTCACCTCGGTTAGCACAGTTTACAATTCCTAGTCTCAATTTTTACATGGCTGCAATCGCAATACTGGTTTTTTTCTCTTTGCAGACTGCCAAATTGCGGAGTTTTTTTTTAATTCCATTTCTATAGGGATTGTTAAAATTTTATTCTCTAAAGCTTTTCTAAAAAGGATTTCATAACATATTTCCATTAAAGAAAAATTTACATGTTTAAGTTCTGGTGGTGTGATGGCTTATTAGACGTAAGACCAGGGTTCAAACCCAGGCCTGACATCAAAATAAAAATATGAAAAAATATTTCTTCGGCGACTTCCTCTCCGCAGATTTCTGGCAAAAACTCGGAGAGTAAATAAAATTGTCATGAAAAGTTTCTTTAAACTGTAGGGCTCGCCACTCATGTATAAAATTAACACACACAACATAAGTGGTGTGAGAAGCTAGGTCGTAATCCTGTCTTAAGGATTGTAATGACCAATTATATATGCATGATACTGATACTGATACCTGATACTGATACCTGATACTGCCACAAGCCACCACATGCAATTTTCGTTTCATCGATTCTGTTGCCCAAATTTGATATGAAGTGTGGACCAAGCTATGGCAGGCCAGTTGTCAAAAATCTTTATTAAGTAATAAACTTTCTGAGTTGTCTGGTAAGCATTGTTTAGGTTGTTGAAAAGCTGAAGATTGCACATAAAACAGTTTGAAGCCAGAAGTTTGATTTATGGATCTTATTTAAAAAATCTCATGGCCTATGTTTCCATACTGCTGAAGCGGATGCTCACCATGATACGACCATGGCCGATGGCAAGTCCATGCAAATTGTGGCTAAAAAAGTCAAGTTTTACTATTTTTGTATTAATAAACAACTCCTCTAATGGATCATTATATAGAATAATCGAGCCAACTGAAGAAAGTAATAGACTATGAATGTTTAGTTTTATGAGGAGAGGAGTTGGCTGCCATCAAGGGAATGCCTTGATGCTTGGCTAAGAGGTACTTATAATCAGAATATCAAATATAGACATTCAAAAGGATTTGTTTATTGTGCCTGAACATTTACATCAATCGTCAAAAGAACTAAGCATCGCAATGAGGAACCCGTAATGGAATTATAGTTATATTGCATTACGTTATCGACTTTCTTACTTAATACAACCCTTTAGTCAGGACTACATCCCTGATTCTCACACCACCCACGTTGTGTTTGATAATTTTATGCATAAGTGGCCAGATCTACCGTTTAACGTCGATTCCGAACGACAGATTTCAGAAATGTTTTATGACTCAGAGTTTTTATCACAAGACTGCTGAGAGTTAGTCGCGAGGAGATCTTTCTACACGATTGGTAATCAAAGTTCATATCTTAGCTCTATAAGCGGATCCAATACGATAATGCAGTACAAAAGGGAAATCAATTTTTTTTAAGTTTTACAACGAATTAAAAATTCTAACCGAGTTTAATTAGAAATTATTTTTAAGTGTATCATCGTGCCACACCTGCTGATTCATTCTTTAAATCCTGATTGTACACCTGAACTATAAAGAAAACTGAGCGTGTATTTCAACTGTTAACTCAACGAAGCTTAACAATTCCTTTAAATGGCAATTAAGACGGCAGGCGAATACGATACGTTAACGTCTTTAAATCTAAATATTTAAGGAAAAGCAACCCTTGGAATCATCCCTATTTCGAAGACGTTAAAGTAGCTTCAAAACACGTTACACAATATGCCTTTAACTTAAGGAATCAGTGTCTTCCGTGTTCCATGACATCGACATTAACATTTAACGTCACAATGACTCTACAGGTACAATAAATGTTGAACGTTAATAGCTCAAGTGTGAACATTATTTGAATATTTAAATTGTTCCTTAAATAGTTCGTGCAGTGGCACAGGAGGTAATGATGCGTTTTTAAGGGGTAGATATATGTACATACAACATTAACATGTGCATACACCAACACACTATCTGAACAAAAATGTATTTGCTGTACGATCTTATTATAAAAAATTCTAACACAATACGTATAACAAGTGCGCAGGAACCATACAGTTTTACGAAATCTTTAAAATAGCTTCGTTGTAGGGGCATTCCTACACATCAACTGTAGAGGTGCTTTACTCATCACAAATTAATGCAATTTCAATTTCATTTCTTAATAAATGTTTATCTTTGTTATCGTAGTTCCTTTTTAGGACTTTAAAGCGTAGTCTATGTTATCCTTTAACCCATTCGCTGCCAAGCCTAAATTATATGAAGTCATTCCCATTGCCATTTATATTTTGAGTGTTATTGTATTATTATTGTAGTATTGGACTTTGTTACAAATCCTATCATGAAGATAAGGTATCATAAGTGATTTAGCTGCTATAAAATTTTATTATAAATACACGATGAAAGTTTGCGTGAAAGATCATTCTCTATAAGAAATAAAGTATGTATTATTTTTGTAAAAAAATTTATTTGTAGTATTTTTCAAGTTTTTTTTCATATTTATATTATGTTTGAGGCAAAAAAGCCAGCATGTAATAATATATTTAAAGTAGGACGAGTATACTCGTCTTGGCAGTGCGGGATACCCTGTCAAAGACGAGTATACTCGTCCTTGGCAGCGAATGGGTTAAAAGGTTAACGGAGATAAAATCCTCAAGGAATGATAAAGTGAAGTTAGGAAATAAATTCAATCGCAAGAACGATTATAGGAGCGGCGACAATACTTTCAAGGAGAGTACGTGAAAGGTTAAAAGAGAGTGTTTTTGCAGTTATTCAAGGAACACTATCGATGCATCACGTGTGTACACCAGAGATCAGCAATGAATCGAATATAAGTGAGTCAACAATATTGAAATTTAACTACATACTCTGAATCATTCATAATCACTACAACGTTGATTTATAAGTAAAGGTTGCAATGAGTACGCGTACAACGTTGACATCAAACTCATACCATTCGAAATATGTTTGATTCATAAGCCTACTCATTTAGATTCATAACTTCAGAAAAAATACTTTTAATATGTACTTATAAATGATTCGAGTGTAGAGCAGAGCAGCAAACAGAGCAAACACACAAGCTTCTAGAAAGTATTTTAGTGTTCGTACGCGATTCATACTTATTTTGTGATTCGTGTATACGTTGAGTTATGGAGAGTCGAAATTAACAACATCCTATACTTAACAACAAGTATGAATATGATGAGTACTTCAAACTTTGAATTGAGTAGAGATTCCATGATATTAAAACCAGAATGAATGCGTATAAGTATCAAATGTTATGAGTATGATTCGATTATACTCATCTTCTTGAATACTCATTGCTGATCTCTAGTGTACACCAACAAAACAAATGTCTTGGACTCGAAAATGCGTATACCCTCCTAAAAGCTGAAGTTATTGTAGTAGAAGTTTATGGGTAGTACATAAGTTCCAGCACTGTCTTTTGGCAGCATCTGGTTTTATCATTTGCTATATCGTATACGGAAGTCGACGTAGTCTAGTAGGTAGTGTGTTGGCTTATTAGACGTGAGGCCTCGATTCAAACCCCAGGCTAGACGTCTCAAACAAAACGAAATATGAACAAATATTTCTTCGACGGCTTCCTTTCAGCAGATTTCTGGCGAAAACTCTGAGACTTTTTTTGCCATGAAAAAGTTTCTCAAAAAATCTGTCGTTCGGAGTCGACTTTAAACTGTAGGTCCCGCCACTTATGTGTAAAATTCTCACACACTACATAAGTGGTGTGAGAAGCTAGGTCATAATGTATACGGAAATACCAAATAATAATGTATGTATCAGAGATCAGCCATGAGTTTTCAAAAAGATGAGCAGAATCCAATCATACTCATAATTACTAATACTTCTACGCATTCATACTTACATATTTTAATATCATGGAACCTCTACTCATATTCAAAGTACGAAGTACTCATCATATTCATACTTAACAGCACGTATGATGTTGTTGATTTCGACTCTCCATAACTCAACATAACTCTGCTTTCTGCTCTGTCTTTTTTGGTTATGTGTCTTTTTCTTTTGTTGTAAATATTGTAAAAGACTGTAAATTCGGATGAATGATTCGAGTCACTCGAATCATTTATAAGTACATATTAAAAGTATTTTTATAAAGTTATGAATTTAAATGAGTAGGCTTATGAATCAAACATATTTCGAATGGTATAAGTTTGATATCAATGTTGTACGCATACTCATTGCAACCTGTACTTATAAACCAACATTGTAGTGAGTATGAATGAATCAGAGTACATAGTTAAATTTCAACATTGTTGACTCACTTATATTCAAAATTTCATGAATGCTTATGAGTAGCGATTTATTGCTGATCTCTAGTATGTATGTATGTCGAATGTATGTACCATTTCGTAAGGTGGTATGAATGTCGTCAAAAATGCGATACCAAATCTTTGATCAAACACTCTTGCAAATATGTCCGCCAATGTTAAAAGCTAAGTAGGTTGCTGTATTATCAGGAACTGAGCATGAAAGAGTTCGCGTTGTTCACAAATCACATCTCCACTGTTATGGTCTTTGATAAATTTATCGATTAACGCCTGCCCTTTAAATGTAAATGTACTGGAGCGGATATAGAAAATTGTATTCGTATATTTTTTGCGAAGACCTATCTTCTGTCTTCCAGATGACAACATGCACCATGAAAACGTAATAAAGATTTACGTTTTTGTGATTAAGGCTTCCGAATAGCTGGTATTAAATTAAAGTACAAAGTGAAGCTTTTTATGTCCAATTTTTCAGAGTTTTTGCCAGAAGGCGACTGAGAAAAGTAATATTTTTTCATATATGTTTTTCAAGATGTCAAAGCTGAGGCCTACTGGCCTACAAAACTGGCTTACTAGAATACGTTGACAATAAATATCGACATATGGCATGCAGTGTGCCAATGGCTAATTGGCTATAATATAACTGGAAGTCATACAGTCCTCTAGGATCTCCAAGTTCTTATGGCGAAAATTTTGTCAGTTATGTCACCATTTAATCTCAAGGCTAAGTAGTATAGTCATCTTTACGGTTGGGTTGAAACTAGATGGGAGCATATTGGCCGGGGGCCTCTTCTAGGCAAATACGGAATTTTACGTGATCTTCATTGGTAGTTGTTGACGATTGGGTCGGCCTATCGCAAGTTGTAACTGTAAGAACCCTATAAATGCCTTAAAAACTGATCGGATCTGTTGAATTTCGGGATATAGTGGTATACCTGGGAGCGATATGACGAATGCTCTTTCTAGATTGGGTTCACATTCTGCGGCAGACTTGGTGGTCCTTATTGCAAGATGGGTTAGAACGAGCAAAAGCTCTAGGTGAATAGATAGGACTGTTGTGTGCTTTTTATACGGTTAACCGGCTTGCTGCTAGGGTTGAATACCTCCAGTGTGGGACTGGCGATTAAGGTTGTTCCGCAGCATTGCGATGCTAGAATGCTGATGGATCTGGGATGGATCCCAAATAAGGAGGAGTTGGATTGGGTTGGCTGAAGTCCTCCGGGTCTTTCTAGGTTTTATCGTGTCTTTTACTTACATTTATTTCCCCTTCTCTGTTTTTCTTCTTGTTCGTCTTTGGGATGATCAGAATGGGTACAACAGACTCCGAGTAAAATTCTACTTGTTTGAGGTACTACTACTACTACTACTTTGTTAAAGGTATTATAGGTCACTGAAGCTGTTGTAGTCTAGTAGGTAGTGTTTTAGTCTAATAGACGACTTCCTATCAGCAGTCTTCTGGCAAAAGCTCGGAGAGTAAATAAAATTGCCATAAGAGTTTCTCAAAGATCTGTCGTTCGAAGACAGTTTTAAAATGTCGTGAATAAAAGCAGCACACGGAACATGGGTGGTGTGAAAAATCAGGTCGTAGTTCTAACTAAAAGGTTGTAATGAAAAATTAAGTAATTATAGGTCACTGTATTACCGGATGTACGGCTGAGCACATGAAATACACGGATATTTATGATTTGCCTCTAAATTTATGATTGCTGGAGTCATATAAATCTTAAATAAATTCTATTACAATAAGTGTTTATAATTCTATCCGGTTAGATATAAAAAAATTTTCCGATGTATGCCGATCAAAAACGTTTTAAAACGTCTCGTATCTACGTTTGTGGTATGTCCTCTCACGAATTAAAATCTTTTTATGCCATATTGAACAGTACATATGTATGTACGTATGCATCTGTTTTGTTGTGTATTTCTGCTTTAACTCGAATGCATTTAAATTAATTGGAATTAAAAGATACTCCTCCATTTAATATTTCCTTAAGATGTTTATGAAATGCCTGAACTTGCTCGATCCACTCGTTCATGCTCTCTCTTGTTGTTCACATTTCAGTAACAGTTTGAATTCATAAATTGTATCCTCTTAAGAGTGAACGTAGAGAAGCATTAATAGAGTAGAGTAGAGTAGAGTTGAGAAGAGACACCACTCCCTTGGTTTTTTTGAATTAAAATTCAACACAAACAAAATTTAACTGAAAACAAAATTTTATTGAAATTTTCTTTTGTAGAACAACAATACAAACAACTACACAAAGTAGATAAGGGTCACTGTACTGCCAGGTCTGAAAAGGAGCCCGCAAAAGCCACCAAAAATGAGAAAGAAAAAGAAAGAAATTCAAACACTTGGAAATTCCAAGCACTTACAGTGGTGCATCACATAAACGATCACACTCACTCACTTACTTACTTACACCACTAAAGATGGACGGGAACAATTGAAATTTCGTAAGAAACCATGACGATGATGACGAGAGAGGGACAAAAGTGAAATTGCGGAAAAAAGGCAAACACGATGGAAGTTGTTGCGAAACAAAAAGAAAAGAAAAAGGAAAAGAAAACGATGAAGGAACAACAAAATATCGGGGAGATTAATTTTTTGTTTTATTATGTTGTCGCTGTTTTATTTGCTTGTCGTTGTAAGTATTTGAAGAGAAAGCAACAAAAGGAAACGTATGTGTCGGCTATTGTTGTGTAGTATTTTTGCTGTTGCTGCTGCTGCTGTTGCTGCAGCAAGTTTAGTGCATAAAGGCGATCGAGTCAAGAATACGACAAAGTGGATGATAATCAACATGATCAACCGCCAGGCTATGGCCAAGCACGTCCCAATTACACTCACAAACACACTTACATACACAAGCAAACATTGTTTTTGTAGTTATTCTTCCCTCACACAATGATATACCGGCAATCAAACAACAACAATGATATTGCAGCCAACAAACCGACATCCCGGCTGGCGTAACAATAGCAGCAGCAACTACAACCATAACCGAACACAAAAAAAGATATCGTCAGGCGAATTTGAAGTTTACAATCTCCCTCCTGCTGTATGACTACATAGATGACTGAATTAATGACTGCTTTTGATTATTTGTTTGGTCGCTTGGATAGTTGGATGGCTGGTTGACTGGATATATGGCCTGACAGGAAGCAAATACATCGCATATACACGCCCGTATATGAGCTAATTGAGGTTGCAATTCCTCAATTCAATCTCTCTCTCACTGTTTCAGTTACTGTTTCTTTGTAATTTTCTTTCTGATTTTCCTTTCTTTACACACGAACTCATTGTCCATAAAAGAGTCCATGCCACAACAGCACAGACAACAACATCAGCAACAGCGATGACATACTATTTGGATTTCTTCCCTCTATGGCTGTAAAAATTGCCAACAATCCGGTAATA
The DNA here is from genome assembly GCA_932273835.1 of Sarcophaga variegata. Taxonomy (NCBI): domain Eukaryota; kingdom Metazoa; phylum Arthropoda; class Insecta; order Diptera; family Sarcophagidae; genus Sarcophaga; species Sarcophaga variegata. The sequence continues at coordinate 41,879,476 of OW026359.1, forward strand.
TCTAGCGATTCTTAGGAAAGAAAACTAACAAAACCAGCCACAAAGGAATCATTTTCGTTGAAGATTTGTTGTATTTCAAAATGTTTGCTTCATAGTACATATACGAGGGTTAGTTTGTAAAGTTTATTTTTTCTTTTGCGAGTTTTTAACCTTAGCAGTCTTATAGATGGAAATTTTGGGTTCACATGCATAGCTGCCAGAACAAATCGTCAAATATTTGAGAAAAAAACCGTCAAAATATCCAAGACGTTTATTGAAATCGTAGAAAAATCGCCAAAATTATTTAAAAATCAAAATTATTTCTATTGTAGTAAAACATACATACATATAAAGTCAATTTGCATATGTATGTCCATATCTGAGTTCAAAAGTAAATCATTTAAAAAAAAAGTTGTTAGAAATTAAAAGCTAGCGTCCCTCATCTTCATTCATTAATTTTTTTCCAAAAATGAAGAAATTTTATATCATTTTCAGGAAAAAATTGTTTAATGTTTAAACAATCTATCCAAGTGTTGTTTATTGATACATAAGCGCAGCAATAATATTGCGTCATCTTAATCTATGGGTGGTGAAAATATTACGGAATCAGAAGCTCTTGACATTCTGATTATGAAAATTAAACCTAATGTTGGCTGGAACCGACACATTTTTCTTTCTTGAGGTCTTATCATCTGATCTTACTATTTACACCATTTATAATCGACCGAGAATGGAATACAACTCTCATGTATGGGTCGGTGCCTCAACGACCGTGTACAGGAGAGGCCATAGTAGTGTGCCCAACTCCATTGAATCATTAGAGCATTGTTGCAATGTGGTTTGTGTTTCACTGTTCTATCGCTACTACAAAAGGATTTTGCTCGAACTAAATAAGGGGACTTGTTCCCGAAAATCACTTATTCCTACATAACGCTCGCCTTTGTTGGTTAGCACATCCAGTACACTGAATTACAGAAAAAATACGTTTTTCAGTCGGACTATTCGTATGTGGAACTCAATTCCTGCAGAGGTCTTTCCTGTTACTTACTTACTTACTTAATTGGCCATAACAACCCGATTAACGGATTTTGGCCTGCCGCAACACATACTTCCAGGCGCCTCTGCTTCTTGCGCGCCTACGCCAATTGGTCACACCAATCGATGACAGGGCTTCCTCGATTTGGTCCTTCCAACGGATACAAGGTCGTCCTCTTCGCCGACTTCCGCAGATCCCCGCATCAAATACCCGTCTCGCTGGAGCATCCTCCTCCATTCGAACGACGTGGCCGAGCCAGCGCAGCCGCTGGATATTAATACGCTGTACAACGTCCATGTCGTTGAGGAGCTCATACAGCTCACTGTTGTATCGGATGCGGAAATCATCGCCAACTCGTACTGGACCGAAGATCTTACGCAGTACTTTTCTCTCCAACGCTCTCAAGGCTGCTGCATCAGTATTTAATAGGGTCCATGCCTCTGCGCCATAAAGAAGCACGGGTAGGATGAGTGTCTTGTAGAGTGTTTGTTTTGTCGTACGAGGGAGGTCTCTGCTACTCAATTGCCTATTGAGACCATAGTAGCACCTGTTGGCAAGAGTGATCCTGAGCTTGATCTCCAGACTGACATTATTTATGGTGGTAACGGCGGAGCCAAGATAAATAAATTCCTTGACTGTATCAAAAGTATAGTTATCGGCCGTAATCTGAGAATCAATACGCCGCACGTCTCTACTTGTCGATAACATATACTTTGTTTTGCCCTTATTTACTGCTAGACCCATCTTAGTAGACTCCCGTTCAATAGCACTAAAGGCAGCAGTAACATCTCGATTGGTACGCCACGCCTTATGATGTCAATGTCGTCAGCATACGCAAGCAACTGGTCGCTCTTTTTAAAAAATAGTTCCATTGCGATGCACTCCCTCCTTTCGCGGAACACTATCCATGACGAAGTTGAAGAAGTCGCATGATAAGGGATCGCCTTATGTTGAAACCTCGCGCGGTATCAAAAGGTTCGGAGAGGTCCATTCCTACCTTGACGGGGCTGGAGGAATTGCTCAACGTCATTCTGCATAGCCTTATCAACTTCGCAGGTATACCGAGCTCAGACATTGCGGCAAAAACACGATCCCTTATAGGGCTATCGAAGGCAGCCTTATAGTCGACAAAAAGTCAACTCATTACATCCGGTCTTAAACAATTCAGCGGGGAGGCCATCAGGACCTGCCGCTTTATTGTTTTTATGTTACTTATGGTATAAAAATATACAAGCCTAGTGTCCATAAACACTGTTTTCTCTTTACATCTTACCACAACATATTTTCATAGTTCCAAACACAATGCCATCCATCCTCTGGGTGTTGGTCGTACGAAAAAAAATAACTGCGTTTGCCGTTGCTCTTCCGATGGTAATATTAGAAGCTACATATACTCGAATTTTTAAAATTATCTGCACCGACAAGTGATAAATTATTCTCGAATACGAGGTTATTTAGGAGTTGTAATTTTTTTTGGCTTTTAAGAGATTAAAATATATATATATTATCACAGGTATTCGTAAGTCCTTTACTCCTTGTTTTTACTAACATAAATTTCCAATAGTAACAATTGAAAAGTATGTAAATACAAAGCTTAAAGTGGCTTTTAATGTACTAAAGTAAAGACTATGATGTAAATTTTTAATTTTTATCACATTTTTGGAGCTCAAAATCGTCAAAATGACGATAAATCGTCAAATTTGGCAGCTATGTTCACAAGCCATATCGTGTCTTTCATTAAGCGTCTCCAATCCACTGAAATAAAACGAAGTATGAGTGAGATATCAACGAAATTTTTTATTCATTTCGAAGATTTTTTATGCCATTATGTATGGCATAACGTTAAAATTTACAAGATACAAGAGGTCATTACTTCCAACATGTCAATGAACCCAATCATACGGCTGCTAACATCGACATGTGATTTGGCTACCAAAGTCCCCACAGGCTTAATACTCTTGCACAAGATTCCAACATGACTCCAAGAGACTATTTAGGAGATCATATGGAAGGACGGTTACGTTGTAGCTAGATCTAAAACAAAAGATAACCGAAAAACTTGCTCATGAGTGCATGGCGGTAATTATCACCAGAAAACACTAAACAAAACTGATGCATTCAATGCCAAATAGGTTAAATGGTGTGCTTGGCCTTTAGGGATATCCTAATAAATATAACGGATAACATTTTCATATATTAGGCCTTTGAATTTTAAATTTACTCTGAGTTCTTCTTGGGGGTACCTACACTTTTGCGGTGCAAAAATAAGGAGTCATTTAAAACTTTTCCTTATTTTTCTCTAGTTTTGTGAAAAACATTAAAAATTTTTTTATGTTTTATAATCAAACAGAAATAAATCAATATAATAAGTATAACAACTTTAATTATTTATACGAACTATTGCTACAAATTCATGAAATTGCTAAAATTGTATTGGGGTATTAAGACTTTTGCTCTCCACTGTATATAATTCTAAAATTGCTTCATTCTTTATGTCGTTCATTATGTGGATTTGAAGGTCAGTACATGAGTTTCCGGGTAAAGATAACTGAAGTTATACTCTTTTGGTAGTGCCTTGGAAATATTTTTATACACAGTGGTGGACATTAGTTGCATGAGCTCGTTTAAACGACAAATGTGCTTGTATTGGACAGTAATTATATTGTCATTCTCCCTATTATTTATTGAATCTTCAAAACTAAAGGGTCCGCTACTGCATGGCCAGCCGAGGCAGCCATTTGAATGAAATTATTTTCCGTTATTAACCGGAAGGATTGTACTTTCAAATAAAAAAAAGAAATTTGAGAAAATATTCAGTAGTTTTTTTTAAAGCATTTAAAAAAAAGCTATTTGGCGGAGCCTTTAGTAATATAACTACCCCGTGAACTACAATAACAGGCTAGTTCTAGACTCTTTAATAAATCTCTGGGTGTTTTAAGATATCGTTATAAAGCGGAAGCTTCTAATCTAATTTGAAAATATAATTGTGATCAATAAGCTGGTATACCTGATTGGTGGGCCCCACGACATAATGTAAACGTTACGTTGCGTTCTGTTTTGTTTGTTGATCACAAGTTTTCATATTTGCAATCATATTTTCAATTGAAGCATGTGACTCTGAAGTCGTTGTGATACTTTTTGTGCACTTGCGTGGATACCTAGAAAAGCTGATTCATCAGCTGTCGGCGTGTCTGTAGTCCTTAAAGGCATATTTTTGAAAACGATTTGGTGAATTTCTGTTTTAAATTTGTGATCACTACATGTTGTCATGAAGTCTCCGTAGTCTAGTAGGTAGTGTGTTGGCTTATTAGACATAAGGCCTCGGTTCAAACCACGGGTCAGACATCAAAACGAAAAAATTAAAAAAAATATTTCTACGTTGACTTCCTCTCAGCAGATTTCTGGCAAAAATTCTGAGAATAAATAAAATTGCCATGCAAAGTTTCTCAAAAAATCTGTCGTTCGGAGTCGACTTTAAATTGTAGGTCCCGCCACTCATGTATAAAACATAACATAAGTGATGTGAGAAGCTAAGCCGTCATCCTGACTGAAGGGTTGTAACGACCAATTATGTACGTGTGTACATGTTAAACGAGAAGATTATGTTGTACAACATAATTCTTTTCATTTTCTTAATAATTGTGAGAAGGCGCTAATACCAAATTTTGTTGATTTGTTAAATGGAGACTGAAACTCTGTCAGTAACAATTCCAATCTCTTTTTCCTGTCGCCTAAAAACTCAAGTCTTGACGAATTGATGAGTCTAAACTAAATAAAGAAGATTTTTTGTATTTTTATTCTGTTCCCGAGTGAAATTCTCCCTCCTACTTCCTTTCCATTCACCGCAGAAATGGGGTTCATCTCCCGATTAATGAAAATATGTCTAGAGAAGCACAGTATTATTGAAAAATAAACTTGAATTTTTATACAGTATAGTCCAGCTGTAAAAAATTTTTTTAACTTTAAGATTCCTTCACAATCTGAAATATTTAAAAATTTTACAAGAAATCCCTCTTTATTTAAATAAAAACAAAATATCCTCTCGAAATCACTCAGGCTTATCAGCAGACAGTCTACAGTCTATACCTCTACCTCGACCTACCGTATGTAACTTTTCTCTTGAATGCAGTTGTTTGTGTAACAATTAACACACATTCTCAAATACCCCAAAACAGAGACGCTTTTTGAATATTAAAAATAAATAAACACAAAAACAAAACGAAAATATAAAGAGAAAAGGGAGTGGAAAGGGGGAGAGAAACAATAAATAAATTAAAATTAAACCACGTTCTTTTAGAGAAAGATCACAGCCGTACACTTTTAGTTGTTGGCTGTTATTGTTGTTATTGTTTCTTATGAATTTTAATAAGAAAAGCTCCTTTTGGCTCCTCACATTTTCAATTGTTTACAATTCGTGCACTCACACAAATATACATTCATGTACGGAGTATATTTGCTCTCTGCTCTATCGTTGGACGCATCTCTTTTGCTCAACTGTTTGTGTATAAAACGGAATATGGGGCTCTGTTATCTCTTCAATATTTAATTTCATTCCTAGATTTGTTGCTTTTATTACTGGCATGGAACGGGGTAGAGCAAAACAGCCAAACAAATAAACGAAGAATAACATGAACTAAAAAAAAAAACAACAAAATAATATGTATTGTATACGGAAAGAAGAGACTTGACGAGATAGAGAGAGAGTGCAACAACAGAAAGAAAAAAAATTAACCAAGCGCGTGGACGCAATCTGAGCACGTCTATGAGTGTTTTGATACAGTTCGTTGAACTTTTTGTTTGTGACTGGACTATAAAACGAATGATAATAATGACGTTGTCTGTTGCTGTTTATCATCGTCATCATAGCATACGGGTATTTATGAAATATCAGTCAATAGCAGGAATTCAATAACAATTATATTGTAACTGATGAAGATTCACATACGAATTCCGATTGCATATGTAATCGGTATAATGCTGCTTATTTTAGATTTTTTTCAATGTATCACTTTTGGGATTTAACTCGAGGGAAAATGTCAAAAGAATTCCCTAAGTGCTGTTTTATTATTTTCGAAATAATGGGTGGGCCTGTCATGAGTTGAGGATGAGTTGTTCAGTCTTATTTGCCTTTGTGATTTTGATATCCGTATGTAAATATTTTGAGACAAATTCAAAATCGTCGATGGATGAAATCTATCTGTTAAGAATACGATAAGGAAAGCGATCGACGGAAAGGTAATATCAGAAATTATTGTGTTCGAATAAGTCAGATGTGGAAACAAGCTAGAGTCGATGCCAAGTTTACCGAAGAATTTGTTGCGAAAATGAAAGCATTGGGTCTCTCAGCTCATAATGGCAACGAGTCACAGCCATTAAAGGATTCGCCGTTGGGCAAAACAGTAGAAAGACGTGCTGTTCCTAAGGTTTATAAATTAGAATCAGAGGTAGTAAAGTATCGCGACCATATGATTTATTGTACTGTGCTCTACCTAAATATCCTTTTCCGTAGTCTGTTTGGTGTCACTAAGAATAACTGCCTGTTACTTGATAAACCCGTAGGTATTTCCTTCTCAAGTATGTGTGTTTTCAAGTATGTTTGGTTTGTTCTGCTCACAGACCTAAATCGATCCCTATTCTAAAACAAGGGTTAAATTGCCTATTATTCTCAGGTCACTGCACGATCGTGAATCATTTGTCATTGTAATTACGCGACAAACCCGTCCGAGTTGAGAAGAATGTCCGCTGCTCTTCATCTTTCCTTTCATCGTGTATATCCTTCCACTCCTCAGTGGCGTGGAAGTTAGTCTCCCGGAACTCTGATTTGCCTGCTCATTGGTCTGCACTACAAATACAACATAATGTCAAAACAAATTTTTGACTCAATGTGTACTTCAACGTGTAGAATTGTTGAATTTGGCATGAAGAGTAGTCAGAGGCAATTTAAGAGGAATGAAGGCTTCTTGGAAGATATCCTGTTTTGTATAGTTTGTGGGCCAGTGGACTATTGGATCGAACTTTCGCAAAAGCAGGGTACCGTGCGATAATAATTGATTTTGTTTGCTAAATATTGAATAATTCAATTTGGTTGACATATTAGTTACATAAGATGGTGCCACACACGGCAGGCAGGCGATGCCAAAAGTCTATTGAGAGACGAGATAAATGATCTATAAATTTCAGTCTTTGAAGCAAGATCATGACAAGTTCATGCGATATGACCAAACTAGATTACTGTTTGCGGATACCCGTGAAGTCTATCGCGACTGGGATGTCGGCCGAAATGTTGGACTAAGTACTTCAAAATTAAAGCTAAGGGATGAACCATCTAAGGACTAGCCGCATTCCACTTTTACATGAAACAATCTTTAAATAATAAATGTCGTGCATTCATTTATAATCATAAATAAATATTTCGTTTCCTACTTTCGGAAACGGAATAAAAGCAAGCAAATGTTCAGTGTGAAGTCGCCTTAGTCAAGGTGATAGTATGTTGGATAATTAGGCGAGATCCGTGGTTTAACCCCGTAATACGAAAATAAACATTGTCTTGGCGACTTTCTTTGCGCAGTCTTCTAGCAAAAACTTCAAGATAAAAATAAAATCGCCATTAAAAGCTTCTTAAATCTGTCGTTCGAAGTTGACATGAAACAGCCGACATGAGTGGTTGCGAGACCTTGGTTGTAGTCCTGACTAATCGGTTGTAATAACCAAGGTTAGGTTAGGTTCGGTTAGGTTAGAGGACGTGTACTTGTCAATTAAGACAAGTACAGTACCCGGAGGTCGAATTGACCGATTGTACAACGTCCAAGTTTCTCACACCACTTATGTTGTGTGTTAATTCTTATACAGGAGTGGCGGGATCTACAGTTTAAAGTCGACTCCGAATGACAGATTTTTAAGAAACTTTTTCATGGCAATTTTATTAACTCGCAGAGTTTTTGCCAGAAAACTGCTGCGAGGTAGTCGCTGAAGAAATACTTTTTGTATTTTGTCTTGATGTCTGGTCTGGGGTTTGAACCCTGGCTTTACGTCTAATAAGCCAACACACTACCTACTAGGCTACGGAAACTTTAGAATAATAACCAAAGTTCAGTGTAGTTTTTCTATACAGGGACAATTATTTTTTTAAAAAATAAAAATGAAAATAAATTGTTTTAAAACATACAATTTTTGTACCTCAAAAGCTATTGGCAGGTATTAATATTTGAAAGAATTTGAAATTTTCTTAATACCACCTGATGAAAAATGTTTCTTCTGCACTCATTTGAATAACACCCCAATTTGTCATGCAGCGGATTTACGTATGTGCATATATGTACGCGTCCGTATACTTAAGATAACAAGTGTCTCAAGAAACACAAAATTATACGAATTAAAAAAAGAAAAAAACGTTTATAATTTTCTAAAAACACAAGAAAAAATTAAAAATTTTTTTGTAAATAAAACAAGTGCAACCAGCGAAGCAAAGAAATTCTTGTCTTAAAGACGTTAAAGACGTTACAAAATGGAAGGAAATAAGGAATCCTTGTAGATGGACATGGTATGGAATTACCCTAAATGTCTTAAAGAAAAACCATCCTTTCAGAAAAAAAAACATTATTTAAAGACTCTTCATGACCAAAGAGGGAAGGGCATAAAGAAAAGGGGCTGATAATAGAGGGTTTCCTTTAAAAAAAACATAGCAATGGTAAGTGGTTGTTGTTGTTGTTGTTGTTCGAGTTATGTTAGCAAACGAGGTGGTGGTTTATTTATGAATAATTTCTGTTTAATTGTAACATGTAAGCAGGACTTTATTATGAATCCCACATAAAATTTGCATCTCATTTCCGGACACTTGGGCTTTGTCGGTTCTAAAGTTATAGTTGTTGCTTTTATTGGAAAACTAAGCAACAAATTCGAGAAGAAACTGTTGATATTTCCATTCATTCATACACACATATGTAGGGTTTGTATGGGGGGGGATCATGTTGTGTCCATTGTTTAGGGAAGTACAACAATTTGAACAATGAAACGGAAATGATCAGGAAATAATGCCATTAAAGTCAAAAGCGTAAAATAGAGGGTGCATACATAATAATATTGTTTTTGGCCTTTTAGTGCATTTGATAAATTATTATTTTTGATTTCATTGTTGAAAGCAGTGGCGGTGGTGGTAGCATAATAAAAGGAAATATTTTCACTGTGAAATATTTTGATTTCTTTTTTTTTTGTATTTGGCGGATTTAATTTTAATATTGAAAAATTTATTAAATCAAGGGTACAAAATGTTGCTTTTTTATTCAGTTCACCCTAAATGCATTTACCTTTTTTAGAAAATGTTTTTAATTTTAATTATTTCTTAAAAAAAATTACATTTTACCCGATGACACAAATCCGTTTTTTCAAACGGATTTCATTCAACGGCGTGGCATATCGCCTGATGAGCGAATAAACTATTTAAGTTAGTATTTAGGTAGAGATTAGACAAACCCAATGATTTTTAGTGCATTAAAAAGCAGACAATAAAAGTTGGCGGAAATACTATTGTGGAAAACGGAAGTAGAAGGAAATATTGCAAAGATATTGTGCGGCGATCCCAATGAGAAGAGAAAACTATTTAGTGAGTTAAAATTAAAGCGCCTTGTATACTCTGATGCCTTACATTTATACCACCGCATAGGCGTGCCACATAATAACGCAGGGAGGGTCTTCGTAAGCCAGAGATGTCTATATTTTATGGATGATAACATTTTTGAGTACTTTTTCATTTTAGAAATACCGCAGTACTGCGGTGCTTTCAGTACTTTTTTATTATTACGTACATATTTTATGTCTTACGCTTTTCAATTATTAATGCATTAACAACATGTTCAACGTAATGCTAAAGGCGGAATTAGTATTTAGTCCCTGTTAGCCAAATGTCCACGAAACGTACTTTCGTTTTTAGAATACGAAGAGCAATTAGAACGCTTGCCTATCAGTAATGTAATTTCATTAAGCATTTACATTGCTCTTCATATGCTGAAAACGAACGTATGTTCCATTACGTTCTGACAATGTTTTACTAAACGGGGCTTTTACGGTTTGTTACGTTCCGAATCAGCTGTTTTTGTTTTGTATGTGAGGAACACATAAAGGGTGTTTTTTATAGAGGTATAGAACTTTAAGTTGGCATTACTTTTCAAGATGGCGACCATTTTAATAGCTGTCAAGTGATTTATTCTCAGTTTGGTTTGGCAATTCATCATGAATAGACTCACGCCTGAACAACGCTTGCAAATAGTGCAATTTTATTTCGAAAATAACGGTTCTGTGCGGAAAACGTATCGCGCACTACGTCCATTTTATCGTCGACAAAATCGTCCATCAGAGCAGTTAATTCGATTAACCATGGAACGTTTTCGCACCACGTTTACTCTTATTGATAACTCGCATCCCCAGAGACGCTGTACGGTGCGTACAGAAGAAGATATTGCTGCTTTAGAGCGTAGCATTGAGGAACACCCGAATGAGTCCATCCGCTATCGAGCACAGGAATTGGATCTGTGTCAATCCACTTTATGGAAGATTTTGCAGAAGGATCGTGGTTTGCGTGCTTACAAAATCCAACTCGTGCAAGATTTGAAGCCAAACGATCATCAAGTAAGGCGTAGATTCGTCGAATGGAACCAAAACGAGATTACCGTTGTTCCCGATTTTCATAAGCGAATTTTGTTTAGCGATGAAGCGCACTTCTGGTTGAATGGCTACGTCAACAAACAAAACTGCCGCATTTGGAGTGAAGGTAATCCTCAAGTGTATGTGAAAACACCGTTACATCCAGAAAAACTGACTGTTTGGTGCGCTATATGGGCTGGTGGAATCATTGGTCCGTACTTTTTCAAAAACGATGGTGGCCAGAACGTTACAGTCAATGGTGATCGGTATAGAGCCATGATTACAAACTTTTTCATTCCTGAATTGAATAACCATGATGTCCAGGAGATGTGGTTTAAACAAGACGGCGCAACATGTCACACAGTTCGTGCCACAATAGATTTATTGAAAGACACGTTTGGTGACCGCCTAATTTCACGTTTTGGACCTGTGAATTGGCCTCCAAAATCTTGTGATTTAACACCGCTAGACTACTTTCTGTGGGGCTATGTAAAGTCAATGGTCTATGCGGTAAAGACACAAACGCTTGACCATTTGGAAGACAACATTCGCCGTATTATTGCCGATATACGGCCACAAATGTTGGAAAAAGTCATCGAAAATTGGACGTCCAGATTGGACTACATCCGCGCCAGCCGTGGCGGTCATATGCCAGAAATCATATTTAAAATGTAATGCCACAAGATTGTCTTTCGGATAAATAAAATTCATGTCAATCGAATAATCCATCGTTGTTTTATTGCAACTTAAAGTTCTATACCTCTATAAAAAACACCCTTTATAAGTCGTTAGTTTCTTCGTTACATTCCGTACGTGTATTAAATATAAATAAATAAATAGTTTAGTAGCTAGTGTACTGGCTTACTAGACGTGAGCTCACGGTTCAAACCCCATGTCAGACATCTCAAACAGAACGAAAAATGAAATAAAAAAATATTTATTCGGCGACCTCCTTTTGGCAAAAGCTGTGGGAGCAAACAAAATTGCCATGTAAAAGTTTCTCAAAAATCTGTCGTTCGGAGTCGACTTTAAACTGCAGGTCCCGCAACTCATGTATAAAATTAACACACACATAAGTGGTGTGAGAAGTTAAGTCGCAATCCTGATAGAAGGGTTGTAATGACGAATTATGTATATATGTATGTATAGAAGGTACTTTTCAGTTATAATTCAGTACCATTTCAAAATTTCAATTTTGCAACACTGCTTGATAATATAGCAGGCAAAACACATCTCAGAGGAATGGACTGAAAGAAGTTAAAGTAGTATGGAAGTGCATAAACTCTTAATGGTGAGCACACAACAAGATGACTTAGGTGTGTGTCGAAAGGCGTTAGATCTTATGATCCCTCACGGCTGGTCGTTTCTCTTTCAATGTAGCTAATTAGGAAAAACTGATAAAAACTTAATAGTTTATCACCCGATTCAAATTTATACGAATTTATGTACATCGATCCACTTACAATAACTTTTCTGTAGTGACTAACTCAACAACAATTATAAACTTATTCGAATAAGATTTTTGGATAGAAAATTTATGGAATTTTTTTTTGGCTTTGTTTATTTATTAGATCACGAATTTTTGTGTTGAACTCAAAATAAGCTGTTACATTTTATATCTGAGAAATATAAATTATTTATCCACGATCCAGGAATAAATCGAATCAGTGGAATAGAAGCTTTTCCAAGTATTTTTCAACTTATTTTACAATCTCTGTTTTCATCGAAATCGCCATAGTTTCGTAGGTAGTGTTTTGGCTTATTAGACGCGAGCACGTAGTTCAAACCCCAGCTTAGACATCGCGAAGAAGAAAGAAATATTAAAAAATATTTCTTCGGCGACAACCTCTCATTTTGGCAAAAAAAAACTCTGTGTCGTTCGCATCGGCGTTAAACTGTAGGTCCCGCTTTCCCTAGATAAAATTGAAGCTCACTTTAAGTGGGTGGTGTGAGAGCCTTGGTCGTAATTCTGACTAAAACATTGTAATGACCATGAAGTTTTCGATGGGCGAAGTATAGGTAGTTCTCCAGGAAAAACTGACATACGGATTTTTACCCAAAGAGTATACCGAAGTTTGTTGAAATTTGCATAAGATGAAATCAAAACTGCCATTGACCATATTCAACGAATGCAAAATAATATTGGCATCAGCTATTATACGAATTTTTATCTTGCAATCGGCGAAAACTCAGGCAACTACCTGTACATCCTGGATTTAATGAAAATCAATCTATGAGGCCAATTCCATATGTCCTTAAAGGTTTTATTCAAATCCACCGTGATATTGTTAGGAAATTGGTTTTTGCTTTTATAAAAGTGTCTTAAAAAGGAATCAATTCTTTCACAAAAACAACTTTAGTTATTCAGTTATTCTAACAAACTTCTTTAACAGTTTTTTTTTTCTTTTCCGATTTTCCACTATAATGTACAGTTTTTCTTATATAAGGACTCTCGAACTTTAACAGTTGATAACGGCCATCTTGTTGAATCTACATCTGTCAAATGAATTGTCATTTATTGAGTCTGTTTTGTTTAATTACCATGGACGACCATTGGCAATAACGTGTGTTCGTTGGAAGGGTTCTCGAGCAGTTGACAACTGGCCCGAATTTTTTCACCGATTAGGATAATTTCTGGAAGAGTGGATACGTGAATAGCCAAAGTTATCGAATTTTGGACGTTAGAGATCCACATGAGCTACAAAACCATGCAATGCATCACGAAAAAGTCGCTGTTTGGTGTGGGCTGGGCTGGTACCGTCATCGGTCCATATTTATTTTAGGACGCCACTGGCCAGGCCATCACTGGCAATGGTTTTAATGGTTTTTAATTCACAGTCGGATGCGAATAGATCGGAAACTACAGCTGTTCTTAAAACCAACAAATTTAACTTAATTTATGAGCCAGAGTCATGGAAAATTGGACAATTGGGATGCGCTCCACCCAGAGAAATCGGATATATCATAATGATATTAACACCTCTTTCAAACGAATAGAAAATTTCGTTGATATCTCACATATATTTTGTTTTATTTAAATTTAAAGATAGGAATTCCTTAAAAATGTGCCATTTATGAGGACGAAAACGATAGTAAGCATGCTGAAACTCATTTCAATTCTAGTGCCTACAGTGCTATTTAGGTATACTGTATATGTTGTATATGGGTCCCGAACCGTTAGGACTATTTTCGTTACCATTTGTGTTGATATCTTGTACTTTCATCTCTGCGAATAGTTCGTCTTACGCCTTTCGGGGTTTCTACGTGTGACTAGCTGAATATCATTGCGCTTCCGAAGTTACGTAGTTCCATTCCTCTTGTAGTGGTGAAACATACAATCCATACCACTTTATAAGTAGTGTAGCATCTTTTTGGACAATGCATTTGAAACTTTTGTTGCCTTCCTTTAAGCAAAGTTCATATTACGTTTGAAGTTGAGGCTATCGGCAGTCATTATTCCCTGATACTTGATGTTATCCAAAGAGTAGATGCAATTCCTAATAACAAGAGCTCACAGTCCACTAATTACCATGTGCTTTTTCTTTATGTGAGATGTTGCCATTTGGTATGGCTTCCCATAGTCATTTTGTAGTTCCATTAAGCTAGTTTCTGAAACTATACTTTCTGCTTTGAACGAAACTTTACTTTCCTTTTGTAAACACTTGCTTCTCGCATGATATGCTTATCCATTGGTTGGGAAATTATCATTGACCCTGCTTCTCTACTATCTTAATTTTGTAGCAGTAATGCATTCGATTCTTATGGCACTTGAAGAGCACTGTGTGTATTGTCTAAGACGCTTACTCATGTTGATGACTTTTTTAAGAAAAACTTCCGAGCGTGATGAATTTCTGACACCAACATTAATAGAACGGAATCGAACAAACGAAATAACTGGCGATGTGTCAGGACCATTAACATCTTTAGCCAATTGGCTAGTATTTTCACTTTTACTGAAGACAATTACTGATATGCACGTAAACAGAACTGGGTCAAGCTATCCCGTATCTGAAAGAAATTCTGTTTAATACGAAAACTAGTCTTTCTAACGCCACTAAGCACGATTTAATTGTATTTGATAAAAGGAGGTGTAGTAAAGATAACTAAAATGGATATCTTTTCAATACACCTACATGTGTATTTGTCATACATACATACATATGTACGTGTATTTATATGTATTTAAAAATTTTAAAGTTTAATGAACTGTGCCTTAGCGTTCTGACGTGGCTCGTTTAGATTGCTTCAAAGTTGATTTGAAATTTTAATTTCTGATTATTTATCATTCGCTGTCATATTTATTTAACAGGACATCGTGTGTGTGTGTGTGTGTGTGTAGTTGAGGCAGGTGTTCATGCATTTGAAGATCAATTGATCCATCCATTGGATCATGACTGTACGTTTTAATGTTCAATTTACTTAAGGATTTAACATTTCTAATCTCAGTTACCATACCTACATATGTACATTCGTATGAGTATATACGCACGTAATAACAGCTGCATTAAGGAAGACGCATAACAATGGAAGAAAGGTGTTCAAGTTAAAGACTAAAACGTAGAAAAATTATAAAAACAAACAATTAAAATTACAACAACAACAACAGCTACAACAACAGCTACATAAAAACTAAAATCGTTTTCGAAAAACAAACCAAAAATCGGTCAATGAACCTGTTGGTTCACGGGATTTTTAAGTCTTCGTTTCTCTCTCGTGAAACCCAAAAAACCAAAAACCAACAACAACATCAAAATAATATTTTGTGTAATAAAAAAAAATGTTTAAAAACAACAACAATAAAATAGAGAAACAGAAGGTAGAAAGAAAATTAGTTAAGACTACGATTTCTAACTGGCATTCATATAAACGTTGAATGTTGTTGTTGTTGTTGTTCATTTTTTTTTTGTTGTCATTTACGGATATTTATTCCGTCTCTCCTGGTTATTTTCTTTTTTTTGTGTTTTGTTTGAAGGGAACCTGTTGATAATTTTGTTCATGACTGACTGACTAACTGACTGGCTGACTGACTTTTTCTCATCGTTTTATTCATTAGACGCGGGCTGTTTACTCAACAACAACAACAACATCAACAACAACAACAACTATGGTTATAATTTGAGAAAAAAACTTTCTTTTTGAGGATTTTATTTCTCTTTGCAGCGACACCGTCAAGTCCAAGTCACAGTTTGAGAGGAGATTGTGTGACATTTTTGTTTTTCTTTTTTTTGTTACTGAAAATCCAACAACAAAATTTGAGGTGAACGAGCGTTACAAAGTCTGTCTCCATTGTTGTCATTGTTGTTATTGTTTAGTTGATTACAAAACATTTGTGACTTGCATATTAGAAACGGAATTTCTATTGTCGCCGTATCCATAAATTTAAAGCTCATCAGCGACGACCATAAGACAGATGATAAAATACTGTTGTTGAGCCAATCGTTCAGTGATGGTAGCCAACAATTAAAAAGCAAAAAAGAAGAAGAAACCCTACATACACTATCTTCGTATTATCAACATATCATTGTATCGAATCGTACCGTGTCATTAAAACTAATGAAGAACCCTGAAGAAAACAAAAATAAATGTTTGGTGGGATCAAGTTTTATTTGAGATTTTAAGCCTGGTTTTCGTCTTTAAAACCGTTTTAACCTAAGAATGTCAATGTCACTTTATCGAATCGACAAATGTTCGATTCTGTATTAGGTTCACTGAAGAAGTAAATAATTTTGAACTTTCAAAAATAAAGTATGTCCCTCGATCACATTAGAAAAGTAATATTCGTACAGCTTTGTGATCACTGAGCTCCGTACGGTTTGGGGGGTTATTGAAAAATGGTTACTCGAATAGAGAATGAAGTGCGTGAAAGCAACGGGTTTAAGATGTGTGTGTGTGGTATGAATTCGGTAGCACTACTTTTGGGAATTCAGATGTAATGAAGAACTTCATGGGTTTCATTGTTAGTGAAAATATTGGGGAGTCATAACTTCTTGATATTCTGAGCATAAAAATTGACCTCGATGCCCGCTGGATGCAGTCTATTTTTCAAGAGTAGAAAGAAACATTCAAGTGCCTAAGTTTCCTAAGGTGGTGCAATAAATTCACTTTGTCTGCGATCCTCATTACTTACATCGGGTCGGAAATGCCGGAAAGGCCGAAAATGGAATACAACTACTAGGTATGTTATCTCAAATCTATTTGCTATCTCAGAATCTATTTTAGGACTTCTCAACCACGTATAATAGGGGGGCGAATATGCTCATTTGATGACAGTAGGGTACAGAATTCTCTTGGTTCATTAGAACACCATTGCAATGTGTCTTCTGTTTCACTGTTCGATTAATGCTACAACGCATTGTTATTGAAAGTTGATAAATTTTTCGTACTGATTGTAGAGCTTATCCGTTCGTAGTCGATTGGCAAGTAGAAGAATTTGTCCTTTAGCCACACTATCCGTACTTGGAACACTCTTCCTTCTCCTATAGCTTAGGACACTGATAGATTTGAATCTAACGTCCGAAAACACATTTCCTTCCTTGCTTTCTCCCACATTCCATTTTCTTAATTCTAATGCAATGCACTGTATACGTAAACAAACTTTTTTTCAAAACTTTCCCCAGTATCTCGTTTGACGTTGAAGCTCATTTTTGTCTAAATTTATACGTAAATAAACGTAAATAAAGAATCCGAAACGTGAGTTTCAAAACTGCCTTCACTCACATAAAGTGACAGTTTTTTACTCCTTTTTTCCTTTCTTTTAAGCAACTTGATTTCTATATTTTTTTAGCAGGTTCTAGAATGATAAGATTGCCATCAGTCGTTGGCTATAAATTATAAATTCTCTGAAAATTTATTGACTCTGCCTGATTTTCTAAAGAAGTCATTGTTTAGTGTTGAGGTTGTTCACTCACTTCATTAACCTTTAGTCAAGATTACAACCTAATTTCTCACACCACTTATGTTGTGTGTGTTAATTTTATACATGAGTGGCGGGACCTACAGTTTAAAGTCGACTCCGAACAACAGATTTGAGAAACATTTCATGGCAATTTTTATTTACTCTCAGAGATTTCACCAGATAATTCGGTTTGTTCGAGACGTCTGAGCGTACATACTACTTACTCGACCAGGCCAAAACACTACCTACTACTACTACCATTCTTTTAAACATATTTTTCGTTAGAATTTTTCGTTGATAAAAACTACAAATAATGTAATGTAATGTTTGAGATTGTTTGTAATTGTAATTCATGCTCAAATTTTATTTCTTTAACTCTGTTCCGGTAATTTTTATGCTCTTTTACTGCAACACAGATCAAGTACATTCAAGCTTTTTAATCTTTAGACCCGTAATGACTAATTTCTTCTTACATTCATTGAACAAATACTTACTTACTTACTTACTTAATTGGCCATAACAACCAGTTTATCGGATTTCGGCCTGCCGCAACACATCCTTCCAGGCGCCTCTGCTTCGTGCGCGCATATGCCAATTGGTCACACCAATCGATGACAGGGCTTCCTCGATTTGATCCTTCCAACGGATGCAAGGTCGTCCTCTTCGCCGACTTCCGCAGATTCCCGCATCAAATACCGAGCCAGCGCAGCCGCTGGATATTAATACGCTGTACAACGTCTATGTCGTTGAGGAGCTCATACAGCTCACTGTTGGATCGGATACGGAAATCATCGCCAACTCGCACTGGACCGAAGATCTTGTGCAGTACTTTTCTCTCGAACACTCTCAAGGCTGCTGCATCAGTGCTTAATAGGATCCATGCCTCTGCGCCATAAAAAATCACGAGGAAGATGAGCTTCTCGTAGAGTATTAGTTTTATCGTGTGAGAGAGGTCTCTGCTACTCAATTGTCTATTGGGACCATAGTAGCACCTGTTAGCAAGAGTGATCCTGCGCTTGATCTCCAGACTGACATCATTTCTGGTGGTAACAGCGGAGCCAAGATAGATGAATTCCTTGACCGTATCAAAAGTATAGTTATCGGCCGTAATCTGAGAATCAACATGCCGCGCATCTCTACTTGTCGATAACATATACATCGTTTTGCCCTCATTTACTGCTAGACCCATCTTACTAGACTCCCGTTCAATAGCACTAAAGGCAGCAGTAACCTCTCGCTTGGTACGCCCTATGATGTCAATGTCGTCAGCGTACGAAAGCAACTGGACACTTTTTTGAAAAATAGTGCCATTGCGATGCACTCCCGCCTTTCGCAGAACACTCTCCATGACGAAGTTGAATAGGTCGCATGATAAGGGGTCGCCTTGTCTGAAACCTCGCACGGTACCAAAAGTTTCAGAGAGGTCCTTTACTACCTTGACGGAGCTGCAGGAATTGCTTAACGTCATTCTGCATAGCCTTATTAGCTTCACAGGTATACCGAGCTCAGACATTGTGGCAAAAACAAGATCCCTTATGGGGCTATCGAAGGCTGCCTTATAGTCGACAACAAGATGGTGTGTGTCGACTTGTTGTTCGTGGGTCTTTTCCAGGATTTGGCGTAGTGTGAAGATCTGATCGATGGTGGACTTGTCAGGTCTGAAGCCGCACTGATAAAGTCCAATCAGTGTTTTGACGAGTGGCTCCAGTCGTTCACACAATACGCCTGTAAGAACCTTATATGCGATAGGGAGAAGGCATAAGCCTTCTACCCCTGTAGTTGGCGCATATAGTAGAGTCTCCCTTTTTCAGGACAGGACAGAGGACACTGAGGTTCCAATCGTTGAGTATACTTTCCTCTAGCCATATTTTAAATAAATAAATAAGCTGGTGTATGCGTCCTACCAACTCATTACATCCGGTCTTAAACAACTCAGCGGGGAGGCCATCATGAACCGCCGCTTTATTGTTTTTAAGACGCATAATCGCGACTTTGACCTCTTCATGGCTAGGCGGCGGAATCTCCACGCCGTCATCGTCGAATGGGTTCGGAACATCATCTCTAAAGGCGGCATTGTTGTCGTCATCACCTTGTAGCAGAGTAGAGAAGTGTTTCCTCCACAACCTCAGTACCCCTTGCGAATCTGTTATCAGGTTTCCGTTCTCATCTTTGCAGGAGGACGCTCCGGGCTTAAAACCTTCGGTTAGACGCTTAACCTTTTGATACAATTTTCGAGCATCATTCCTGCATCTATACATCTCGACTTCCTCGCGTTCACGCCTTTCCTGCTCCCTCTTCTTGCGTCTGAAAAGGCGTCTCTCATCCCTTCTCCTCTCTCTATAGTTCTGGACAATGGCTCGCGTTGCAGCTGACTGCAGCGTTTTCTTGTATGCGGCGTTTTTCGCTGCAGCAGCCTCGCGACACTCCTCGTCGTACCATTGATTTCGTTGGGGTGGACGCTCGTAACCAAGGACTCTATTCGCCATTATCGTTTTAAATCTCTAAGATGGTGACAGTAGGTTCAATTAAAACATATTCAAGTTCAAGAAGCATTTATGTAAGTCAACTTCCTCATGAATAAAGTTCTGCGGAAAGCGGGATTTCACCCAACGGCGCTATTTTTCACAAAAGTGTCCAGTTGGTTGCGTACGCTAAGGACATTGATAGCTTTAAGTACTTTTAAATAGGAGTCTATTAGTATGGGTTTGGCAGTAAATGAGGGAAAAACGAAATATATGTTGTCGACAAGTATGGAGCGTATCGAATCCCAGATCACGGCCGATAACTATACTTTTAATAATGCCAATGACCTTGTTTATCTTGGCTTTGCCGCTGTCCTGAGATCAAACGTCGGATCACTCTTGTCGACAGATGTTAGTAGAGTCTCAATACACAATTTAGTCTCAGTGACGAAACTAATGGAAACAAATGAAACAAGGCGCCTATCCTCCCCATGTTTATCAATGGTGCAGAAGCATGGACACTGTTACCCACCGATGGAGCAGCTGGGAAAGTGTTCGAGATAAATGTTCTATGTATGATCTTTAGTTCAGTTCAAGTTGGCAATGATTTTCACGTCCGATTCAACGATGACCTGTATGAGGTCCTCAACGACATGGATGTTATGTAGTCCATCAATATTTGGCAGCTGCTCTAGCTCAACCATATCGTTCGGATGGAAGAGAATGTTCTGACGAGATGGGTACTTAATGCGAGGATTAGCAGAAGTTGGCGTAGAAGACAACCTGCGTTGGAAGCAAGAAATCGAGGAAGCCCTGATTGATTGATTGGTGTGACCAACTGCCGAAAGAGCGCGAGACAGAGTGATCTGGAAGAATGTGTTTAGAAAGAAATCCGACAAACGAGTTGTTAAGGCCAATTAAATAAATAATCATCCTGATATTGGCAACAATGTTTATTAAGCGAAAACATTACAACATCAGATTTATAAATACTAATGCCAACAGACCTTGGAACTATGATGGTTGTTATCGTTGTGGTATTAAAATCGTTCTCAGAGATGATTGGTTAGACAGTAGGAAAATGCAATTACGGAGTGAGGCTATCTCGCGAAATATTGTATTCAGCAGTACCCGATGGAAATAAAAACCTTTTTCTCTGCTACATTCTGTATTAAGATCGTTACTTAGTTTTTCTCTTTTTATTTGACTGTTCGTTTTACAGAAGACTTTATTTTTAAATGTGTTTTCTTTGATACTCTTTAAGAGCAAAAGTTTTAAATTAAAAATACAAAAAAATTCTCAAATAACTCTTTGATTGTGTAATTTATTCGAAAGAATGACCGAGAGAAAAATGCGAGAAAATTAATTAAAATTTACAAAAATTTCATAAATTTATTACAACCGAGCGAGCGATTGCATTGGTGGGAAATAGTGGTGGGTGCAGGAAAAAAATCTGAAACTTGATGTAAAAAATTAAATTAAAAAAAAAAACGAGAAACAAAAACAATAACAACAGTTCTACGTAACAGGGTGTCAATGTTCATTGCATATACAATAAAATTAAAAAAATGTATTACAGACCTACGGCAACCCACATTACATATTCGTACAGTTGTTAACGAACAAATAGAACTACGCCTTCGTTTTTACTAATTTACTTAATCGGTCATTGCAACCCTCTAGTTAGGATTACAACTTAGGTTCTCACATCACTTGTCATGTATTAATTTTATTTATGGGTGGCGGGACCTACAGTTTATTGTTGACTTCGAACGACAGATTTTTTGAGAAACATTTTCATGGCAATTTTATTTACTCTCAGAGTTTTTGCCAGACATCTGCTGAGAGGAAGACGCCGAAGAAATGTTTTTATTCATATTTCATTTTGTTCGAGATGTCTGACTTCTTAGTTCTGTTATCGGCTTATCAGTAAACAATTGCTGCGATAGTGCTGTATAACAAACCCAGATGTTTCCCCTTTTAAAAAACCCCAGTCCACGAATATGTTCGTAAATAGTTCCACAACATCGTTGAAATTATTAATGGAACTGTTAACTGTTATGAACTAAGAAATTAGTGTGATTTTTTGTAGCTCAAGCTACAGTTCCGTTACTAGACCGTTTTGTAAATATAACCGTTACCTTGTTTTTTGTTCAACACTGTTAATTAGTAAACACACTCACTGTAAAATACACACAATATCAGTTAACCAATACCATAGTGTTGTGGTCATATTGATGAATTCACATTCACACTTTACGGAGCGGAGCGCAGGAATAAAATTCTGTACAATTCTCTATCGTTAGTCTATTGCTAATTTTTTGTTGTTGTTTTTGTAGTTGCCAAGTCTTTTTTTGAGCACTTGTTGCTTTGGGTGTCCCCCTTTAAAAGTTACTTAAATGGCATGAACTTTAAATCATAACCATGATAAGTGAATTGGAAATATTTTTCAATTTACCCACGTATCTTTACTTTTCATTGTGTTATAAGTAAGCAGCAACACCAAAAAAAACCCCCTCAACTACGACTGCAACTAGAAAAAAAGCGAATGAAAGAATGAATGAATGGAGTGGAGTGGAATGGATTTTTCACATGACATGGTAATGAGGGAATACCGCAAAAATAGCTGTACCCAGTGTACTACAGTTGTTGTACTTCGACGTCCATGTTGCCTTGCCACCACATCTATGGCCCAATGCATTGGTATGTAAACAAGCGAGTATAATATGGGCAGCACGCATGAGCAGCGTTATAAAGCGATTTTTATTTCAGATTTTTTCTCTCTCTTTTTTTGTTGCTGTTGTTTTGTGTGTTGTAAACTCATGGATAAAAATGAATGATTGGACAGTTGTTTTGGTTTGGTTTTTCTGTTATTGATGTTGTTCTTGTTCGTGTTGTTGTTTGTGTTGTTGCAGTTGCTGCTGCTGCTGCTGGTGGTGGTTGAATTGGTAAATGCAATTAGGGTGACCATGATGATTAAGGTTGAGAAATATTTACAACCCGATGAATTCTGTTGGAGATTGTTTTTTTTGTGTTTTTTTTTATTATAATATTAACTGATGTTGTTGTTGCTATTATCGTTGAGTTTAGTTTTTGTTTTATTAGAAATAGTTGTAGAATATTTTCCCAGGCTGAAAGGTGACAATTTTATGGTGTTTTTTTTTTGTTTTTTGTTTTTGTACCAAATTCAAATTACTTTTATGGTGTTGGATGGTGTTTTTCTTTTTTTTTCCATCCAAACAATGAGGGCTTAACACATTTAAGTGATACTGTATTACGGTTAAAAAATATATTTTCAGTGCAATAGCTGTTGTGGATTCTTTTGAGTGCCTTAAGCAGCAGGTCTTTGAAATGGTATTTTCGTGATGGCTTATTCAAAAGGTCACTTCTTTTTACATCTTCAAGTTTGAAGTTTTTCGAAACTCTAACGATTTCTCAACATCAGTTTATAAAAGAATGAAAGTTGTGAGAAAAATAAAACAAATAAAAACATAAAAAATGTTTGATATTTTTGATTTTCCTCATGCTTTCCGGACGTAGAAAATAATTTAGTTTTGCACAAAAAAGCACTCTTATTTGACAGTGTTGTTCGCCATGAACGCCATCAGAAAAAGAAAAGCAGGGCGCACTTTTGCCGAAATTAAATTTCTGGTTTCAGATGGATCAAGATGGAATTTATTTGTTATGGACATAAATTCCAACTAGAATCGTTGTTTCATTATTTGTGTATTTTGTTTAAATTTATTCTTATAGTGTTTATTGTTGTATTTTTGTTTACTTATTTACCATTTGTTATGCTGGTATTTGTTGGTATATTTTTGTTTACTTGGTTATCATTTTTTATGCTGGTATTTGTTGTTATATTACGCAGTGCGATAATTTGTAAACAAATGCATTGTTTTTGTTTATAAAGGGTGTTTTTTTATAGAGGTATAGAACTTTAAGTTGCAATAAAACAACGATGGATTATTCGATTGACATGAATTTTATTTATCCGAAAGATAATCATGTGGCATTACATTTTAAATATGATTTCTGGCATATGACCGCCACGGCTGGCGCGGATGTAGTCCAATCTGGACGTCCAATTTTCGATGACTTTTTCCAACATTTGTGGCCGTATATCGGCAATAATACGGCGAATGTTGTCTTCCAAATGGTCAAGCGTTTGTGGCTTTACCGCATAGACCATAGCCCCACAGAAAGTAGTCTAGCGGTCTTAAATCACAAGATCTTGGAGGCCAATTCACAGGTCCAAAACGTGAAATTAGGCGGTCACCAAACGTGTCTTTCAATAAATCTATTGTGGCACGAGCTGTGTGACATGTTGCGCCGTCTTGTTGAAACCACATCTCCTGGACATCATGGTTATTCAATTCAGGAATGAAAAAGTTAGTAATCATGGCTCTATACCGATCACCATTGACTGTAACGTTCTGGCCACCATCGTTTTTGAAAAAGTACGGACCAATGATTCCACCAGCCCATAAAGCGCACCAAACAGTCAGTTTTTCTGGATGTAACGGTGTTTCCACATACACTTGAGGATTACCTTCACTCCAAATGCGGCAGTTTTGTTTGTTGACGTAGCCATTCAACCAGAAGTGCGCTTCATCGCTAAACAAAATTCGCTTATGAAAATCGGGAACAACGGTAATCTCGTTTTGGGCCCATTCGACGAATCTACGCCTTACTTGATGATCGTGAGTCTATTCATGATGAATTGCCAAACCAAACTGTTAAATCGGTCGCCATCTTGAAAAGTAATGCCAACTTGAAGTTCTATACCTCTATAAAAAACACCCTTTAATTTTAATCTTAAACGACGTAAAAGCAAAACACCAGTACCTAGATTTTTTCATTTTCGTAACAGTATATTGAAAGAAGAAAATTAAACAACGTCGTGCACTATAAATTTGTATACAAAACAGTCAACTCAAACGCGTGAATGTCCTATGGCATCAACGAATGAAATCAAATGATAACAATCGATGTCTATAGTCTATAAAACTATTTCTGATACAGTTTCTATATCTCCTAACTTTTCATGATTGTAGCAAAATAAGCCAACGATTCTTAAAACTTCTTCGAATGATTTCATTCTTTTTGAACTCTGCCAAGATTTTACCCTTTTAAACCGGGTGTTTGCGAAATGGTTCTGCTGGAAATGCCAGCGAAATAACTTGTTTTTTTTTTCTTCTTGCAATTGAATTTGTTGTTCCTACTGTTTACTGTTCAATTGACTCCTTCATGCTGGAAATGTCTGAAATGAGCTGAACGCCCACAAAACAGATGAATTCATGAATTTTTCCGTTTTTAATCGAAACATTGAAAATGAAACTGAAATTGAAATTTTTGCCCAAGCGGATGCAGTGTGACGGTGACTGTGCGATTGCGATTGAGATGTTTTATGTTCCGAGTAGATTGAATATTTTTCTTTGTTGTAGTTTGTTTTATTATTCGTATATGGCACAAGATCACTTTTAAATGGCAAATGATTATAAGACTGAGTCTGTGTCGGAGTCTGAGAGTAAAATCGATAATGAATACAAACGGATCTTCATTTCAAGTTATATTGGCTGATGTCTGAGCAAGGGAATGGCCAACCATTAGACAAGTGATGGATGTTTTTTTTATAAGAAAATAAATAATTTTGCTTCGCTGAATAAAGTAGAATACACGACTTAACGTAAGAAGCTGCAATGGTCCAAATTGTAATTCGCGATTTGATGTTGAATGACAAAAAAATCAATTCATGTCCGAAACTGCTGGCAACAAAAAGTTTTTCAAATGAAAATTGGCTGAATAGGTTCATGACTTTATGAATTTCACATTTCTTAAATGAAAGAGCAAGATTGCTTCTCTTAATACGCATTTATCAGTGGACTCGTGTCAAAATTTGAACAAACTGCATCAGGCAGTTGATGTTTGACAGAATACATTGACAACAGACTACAGAGTGATTTGAGGAGAAAACGAGAAAAAAAATGAATTTTTAATATGAGAGAGCATGGAAGAATAACGTTAAATATATGAGAACTCTTTTTACTACACCTCACTTACATATTAAATGTTTGCAAACACAATGTGCTTAATTTTCATGTTCATTTGGTCGTAGTTTTCAAGGACTTATAGTTGGCACCAGAGATCAGCAATGAGTATTCAAAAAGATGAGTAGAATCGAATCATACTCATAATACGAATAATACTTATACGCATTCATACTTACATATTTTAATATCATGGAACCTCTACTCATATTCAAAGTTTGAAGTACTCATCATATTCATACTTAACAACATGTATGATGATGTTGATTTCTACTCTCCATAACTCAACGTATACACGAATCACAAAATAAGTATGAATCGTGTACGAACACTAAAATACTCACTAGAAAGTTGTGTGTTTGCTCTGATCGCTGCTCTGTCTTATTTGCTTATGTGTCTTTTTTATTTTTGTTGTAAATGCAATCAGAACTCAGACTGTAGGTTAGGTTAGGTTAGAGGACGTCCGACTGCGAACGACAGATTTTTGAGAAACTTTTTCATGGCAATTTTTATTTACACCCAGAGTTTTT
The DNA here is from genome assembly GCA_932273835.1 of Sarcophaga variegata. Lineage (NCBI taxonomy): Eukaryota > Metazoa > Arthropoda > Insecta > Diptera > Sarcophagidae > Sarcophaga > Sarcophaga variegata. The sequence continues at coordinate 41,906,064 of OW026359.1, forward strand.
GCCAGAAATCTACTGAGAGGAAGTCGCCGAAAAAATATTTTTTGTATTTTGTTTTGATGTCTGGCCTGGGGCTCGAACCCAGGCTTTTGCGTCTAATAAGCCAACACACTACCTACTAGACTACGGTGACTTCAAAAATTCAATGAATAATTCAGTCAGTCGAGGCTTATGAATCAAACATATTTCGAATGGTATGAGTTTGATGTCAACGTTGTACGCATTCTTAATGCAACCTGTACTTATAAATCAACGCTGTAGTGAGTATGAACGAATCAGAGTCAGAGTAGTTAAATTTCAACATTGTTGACTCACTTATATACAAAATTTCATGAGTGCTTATGAGTAGTGAAAAAACGATTCATTTCTGATCTCTGGTTGGCACTTCGCTTATGTATTATATTGGACGGCTCTGCATTGTATTGTAATTTTTTTTTTCAATTTGAAAATTGTGTGGACACAAGTCGCTTGAATGTAAAATATTATGTATTTGCTGTTAGTGTTGTTGTTGTTGTTTTTATTTGAATTTCTTACAAAAAGCCGGACTATTACAACAAACTTATGGTGCATGCAGTTGTTAGTTTAATAGAGATTTATAATGTTTGTTATTGTTGTTGTTGTTGTTGCTGCTGTAACAACAGCAACTGCAACTGAGGCTGCCGTTGTTTAATTTCAATTGCGGATGAGTTTGATTATTTTTGAAAGGTTTTACAGTTCAAGGCTGTTTGAAAGCTTTTAACCACCTTTTTTTTCTCTTTTGCTCTTCTCTTCTCTTCTCTTCTCTTCTTTACTTTAACAATGTCTTGCGGCCAATCTAAGTTTCTCAAATCGAATCTTATGGTCGAACGAAAAACAAATCAAGAAATTTTATTTAAAAAGGTTGTCAATGCAAAAACGTTTAGAACGACGTGGTTTGAGGTACTAATTGTTTAAATGAATGATTAATCGAACGCTATAATTCCAACACAAATAATCTGATGGTACCTGTAATCTTCAGTGAAATTCTTCAATCTAAGCCATCTTCTTTCATTCTCATCTTTGTTTTTAGAAACTGTTATTTTGCTTAGTTTTCTTTGATTATTTTTTTTTTCTCAATTCATACTCTCCCATTTTTCAAGCAGACAGTTTTAATGATCGTGCCAAAGAGCTGAGGAATTTAAAAACCCGAAAAGAAAAAACAAGAAATGAAACTCATCAATTCGAAATTAGCATAAATTTCTACACTCTCCCTAGTCATTCTTTCTCTGTTTAACGGTTTTATTGATCTATTTTTAGATGTTTGTCAATAAATTACAAAAACAAGAAACAGAAAACAAAAGTAGGAAAACGAAACGAAAAAAATATGATCATAAAATTTTTATTCAACAAATTAAAAACGAGGAGTGCGTTATCGCACCAACGTTGTATTCCAACGTTTTGATTTCATCATTTGTTTTGTTTTTTTGCTCTGGCGTGGGATCGCATTTAGGTTTAGGTTTCGTGTAGTCAGGTGTTTCAAGTTCATTAATAATTCATTATGCCATGAGATAGGCAGGCGTTCATATTAATTGCGAATACCGTAAAACGTAAATCAAAAGAATTCCGAGGGTCAAGTGGTTTAGTGAGAGAATTGAGCGTTAATGAGCTGAAATCGTTTTTACTTTAGTGTGTGCTGAGAACGATAAATAAAATAAATTTAAAAGAAACAATAATTTTGAGCCTTAAATTATTTGAAAATGATCAAGAAATTCTATTCTTTTTTGTAATAACAATTTGGTAAATTTAAAATTTTTGAATACATTTTGTATTTTCAAACGAAAAATATGAATTTTATGGGCCCCATTTCGAATTTTGGGAACTTAAAAAGAACAATAAAATCGATGAAATTGTTAAGGAAGAGTCAGAATTCCTTTTTTCTTTAGATTTATTCACCATATTTATTGCATAATGCCATAATGCCCTCTTAGTCCTAAGTTTACGAACTGCTTCTAACTGGGCATAGGCTGCTTATGAGATTTGCAGCGATATTATTGGAGCTTTTTACGGGACATTCCGACGAAAAAATGAAAATTTTTCATTCTGGTACACCTAGAGAACACCTCATTACACAGAACAAGTGATTTTTGAATCATTTTGGTTTAGAAAATAGAAATAACAACAAAATATATTACAATAGTGAGTAAAATTAAAAATAGTCAAGGAAATAACTGAATGCCTGCCAATTATTATTTAAAGATGATTTCATGTTGCCTGCGTCATCCCGTTTGTAAATCATCTTTTAATTTCAAATTTGGCAGACTTTTTCCAACATTTCGTTTGATGCCTCAGGGCAACTGTAATGTTGTCTTTCTGGACTGAAACTGTGGCTTGCCCATGTACACGAGAGACTTCCAGACTAAAAATCGTCTAGTGGGAAGTCGCCGTGGTCTAGTTGGTAGTGTGTTGGCTTATTAGACGAAAAGCCAGGGTTCGAGCCCCAGGCCAGACATCAAAGACAAAATACAAAAAGTATTTCTTCGGCGACTTCCTCTCAGCAGATTTCTGGCAAAAACTCTGAGAGTAAATAAAAAATTGCCATTAAAAGTTTCTCAAAAAATTTGTCGTTCGGAGTCGACTTTAAACTTTAGGTCCGTCCCGCCACGCATATATAAAATTAACACACACAACATAAGTGGTGTGAAAAACTAGGTCGTAATCCTGACTGAAGGGTTATAATGACCAATTATGTATATATGTATGTATGTAAATAGTCTAGTGTAGCTGAATCGATTAACACAGACTGCTCTAAAATGTGGACTTAATTGCTTACCAAATGCGTCGTTCAATAGGTTCATGAAAAGGTGTGCCATGCGGCATGTGGCACGCTCTTGTTGAAACCTGCTATTCACCAATTCCAATTTATTTGTTCGTTGTTCGTTGGCAAAAACTTTGTAATCATCGCATGAAACTGTAACACTGTGATTTTCATTGTTTTTGAAAAAATACGGTCCAATCTTACTAATGACCCGTGAACGCCACCAAACCAGCGTAATTTCAAGTTGCATTGGCAAATTCGGGAATTCTGTTTGAGGAGGTATTTCTCAATAAAGAAACATTCCTAATACAGTGCAAGTTTTGGCAATAAAATTGAATAATTTGCCAACGCTGTTCATTTGTTAATCTATTTAAGGTAGATTTACACGATAAGAGTCTACGAATGTAAAATCTGAGAGAAAATGTTTCGGATTTCAATCCATATTTTTCAAAAATTAGAGTAAAAATCCTATGAAGATTTTTTTTTTGTTAACAGGATTCGTAAAATAATATGAATGCATCACTGATTTAATGAAATGTGATGGTTTTTGGAAAACTTTAAAAAATTTTCACCCGTAATTTTTTCAATGACTTGTGTGATCGTCTAAGTCTTCATTTGTGATGAAATAATCGATGAAATAATTTATCGAACAATTTTAAACAAAAAAATCCTCCGTTATTTTCAGGAGGTTAACGCGTCTGGTAGGAAAATATAAACAGTATTTTAGTGTTTTAAGGGTACGTATAAATAGAAGAAATAAAGGATCTGGTCACTTGTGATTATAGTAGAAAGATAATGGGTTGGTACCATTTGAATAATGTGGTTTACGTATCCAGACGGATGGAAGGAACTCCACCAAGAGATAAAAAAACACGTCAGAACCTCTTCTAAAGTTTTAATACATTTTGATCCAATTTTGTTTCAAAATTTAAGGAAGGATTGAAGTAATTTTACGATTAAATTTTGTTGTTATAAGGAAATGTGTATGTCTAAATTTTTTAGTGCGCATGTCTTGCTTTAATTATATTAAAAAAAAAAAAACAAAAAAAAAAATGGCTATCAAATATTTTTAACCGTGAACAAGCGTAGAATTTTGTACGAGTGTAGTTGAAACTGTACCAATTAGAGACATTAAGATCAGATATGTAGCCGCCGTAGTGTAGTAGGTAGTGTGTTGGCTTAATAGACGTGAGGACACGGTTCAAACCCCAGATCAGACACCAAAACGAAATATGAAAAAATATTTCTTCGGCGACTCCTCAGCAGTTTTGTGACAAAAACTCTGAGAGTAAATAAAAAATTGCCGTGAAAAGTTTCTCAAAAAAAGTTATTCGGAGTCACTTTAAACTGTAGTAACTCATGAGTTACTGGAGTAACTCATATACATTTATAAATAAATTTAGCACACACAACATAAGTGATGTGAGAAACTAGGTCGTAATACTGATGGAAGGGTTGTAATGACTAATTATGTATGTATGTACGTATGTATGTTATGTAAGATAAGATATTAAAAAAAAGAAATCTATAAACTTTACAAGAAATTCAAATTCACTTAGTTTTAGACGGATCACACACGATTAGTATTTCAATTTTTATGCGCTGCTGATGAACAGATATGACAAATATTTCAGTCTGGTCACTCACGTACAAGTCTTTAGCAATTTTGCTCTTGCTAGGCAGTCTGTATTAAGAGCAGATATTGCACATCTTGCATTAATTTTAAGTTATTTTTACTATGAAACCTTTATTGAGAGCTTTTACCAATTGAACTATGCATTGTCGTAGTTTAAATAGAATTACGTCCTTCAATCCTTAAAATATTTACTGTGATGCGTTGGTTATAATTGTAATGTAAGGTTCACACGTAAAGGTTTATTATGCAATGGAATGGCTGCGATATTCTTTTTAAAACTCATTTCAACAATTGCGTTTAAAACGGTATTGCTATGATCCGTTCAAGTTGGTAACATGACTAATAGTGCGCTTCCATTTATATTGTTACATAAATCGAAACGACCTAATATCGTTTAACAATAAAAACGATAAACAAAAGCCACCAGCTACACCAACACAATACACACTAATGAACGTGTTGATTATCTAAAGCTGCACACACACATATGTACAACGTACCTGGTTGCGTCTGGTACCAACAACAACATGCATGAACAAAAAAAAGGATGGACAACGTAAGCAAGGTACACACACAACAATGTATTAGCAATAGAGTTCTCGAGAAGGCGAGAGCGAGAACCTTCCACATCGAAAACGTTCATCATACTGATTACGTGCGTGCGTATATAAAAGGGCAAAAAGATCTGCAGTCAGAGTTATAATTCAGTCAGCCTTGTGTGAAGACGCGTTGCGGTTTGAACGTACAAGTGGTATTGCTTGCAAAAAGGTTGTAAGCAGAGAAGATCTAACGAACAGTTGTTCGTGTTAACGCGGACAGAAGTGTGAAATAGAATAGTGTATAAGCAAATTATTGTTGTATCGTTAAGTTGTATACGGTGGCACACAAAAGTAGTGTAAAGAATAAAGAGAGTTTAAGAGCAATTAAACCCATATTTGTTTTTACTTTGGTTGCAATTAACGAACTCATATTTAAACGTTTTTAAAAAGGCAAAAACGTAACAATATCTTTTGAGCCTCAAAACTAGTTTTATTCAAAACAAGTTGTTTTGCTACTTGTTTTCCTATAAATTTTTTGTGTTCGAAAAATGTTTCGGAAAAACTAGTTTTGCTGCAAAACTTGTCGAAAACTGTCTGTGCAACACTGCATTACTTCTATGATTTAAAATACGATTTTGGGGAATCCAATAACAGTGAGTGACCAATTCGATCGACAACGATGACTGACGATCCTCGTATATTGTGAATTTTTGAACTCCATTGTTTTTCTATTTATTAACATGATTTTTATACTTAATATTTAATAACATTAAACTTTGAATACCCGCTTAGCTATATGGCTTGTCAGCAGCAAAATAAAGTATGTAAGTAATGTAGTATGTAGGTAATAAGCTATCCTTTTAGATAGGATATGATATATTATATAGGGTGGGCAATCTATCGGTTTAAATTTGTACCATCGGTTATTTTGAATCTGGCAATACTTATGTCATTCTATTCTGCCACAAAATTCGGTATATTATCTTCACTGAACGCAATGAATCGATTTATGCTTGAGCATCGCTGTAATTTATTGGAAATTTATTTCCAAAACAATGACAATTGGTCGGAAATTGCACGAAAATGTGAGACATGAGCGTGCTCGTACAGTGCGTACACCCGAAAATATCATTGACCCATATTTCTTTGAAAAAGAGGACGGTGCAATTATTACGGTTAATGGAGATACCTATCGCAGCCTGATAATAGATTTTTTTGTACCCGCTCTACATTGAGACAACAAAGGACAGATGCTTATTGGCAGAAGCAGCGTTTTTGTTTCATTTAAGATTCAGGACCATATGGCCTCTCCTCGTAACTTAGTACTCATGGAATATGAAGAATGAATGAATTTTTTAAAATATAATATTTTTTATGTAATTTAATAAACTTGCGTTTAATGTAGGGCACTAGCAAATGGAAGTCGCCATAGTCTAGTAGGTAGTGTGTTGGCTTATTAGACGTAAAGAGAGGGTTTAAACCCCAGGCCAGACAGCAAAACAAAATACAAAAAGTATTTCTTCGGCGACTTCCTCTCAGCAGATTTCTGGCAAATACACTGAGAGTAAATAAAAAATTGCCAACAAAAAAGTTTCTCAATAATCTGTCGGTCGGTTCCACCACTCATGTATAAAAATTAACGCACACAACATAAGTGGTGTGAGAAACTAGGTCGTAATCCTGACTGAAGGGTTGTAATGACCAATTATGTATGTATGTGTGTCCTAGCAAATGGACCACGAACTAAATCTCGTAAAAAAAAAATTTGTGTTTCATTAAATCTTTGCCAAAAATCTAATACAGTGCACGCGCGCTAATGTGAACACCGCATAATATGAACACCGCTTAATGCGAACAATATTTTTGCTTCAGTGACTACTCTAAAAGATGGAAAAATGTAAAAAGCCCTATAATTTTAATAGAATTTTTTTGAATTTGAAACGTTAAAAATTCTATGTTTATTAGTTGCGGGAATCCCCGTTCTAGGTGTACATATATGTATATGTGTATGTGTTAATACATCTGCTTGCATATTTATTCTTCAATTGCTATTAAGATACTGTGAAGAAAGTTTGTGAAGATTAAATTCTAAAATGTGTTCTAAAAAATAAAAAAATTCATAAATAATGATTTTTGTTTAAAAGATGGTATAATTCTGTTTTAAAATTTTCGGTATTCGGAAATGTGAACAATTCGCAAAAGTGAACAACGCCAGTTTTAATTAGTTCACATTAGCGAGCGTGCACTGTATTTTCTATGAATTTATTGTTGATTCCGATGCTACAATTTTAATTGACTTTGAGTGTGTAGTTGTCATAGAAACGATACATTACTTTTTTATTACCAAATTGTTTTTGGGCCGTTTACAAAGTCTATTTTCGCCACTATTTTTTATAGAAATTGTGTGCTTCGTTCACAGTAAGATAAATTTGAATTCAGAAATCTATAAAAATCCATTAGAATCCTTAATATTTAAAATAACCCGTATTTACGTTACTCATACTTCAGATATGTGTTGCTGTATTCATTTAACATTCTAATGAATTTCGTATTATTTGAAAAGTCAACGTTTTATAATGAGGCCGTCAAGATATCTACAATGTCGACGATACTGTTGGCCATAACTTATGAGATTAATTTTAAGTAACATCATATCCTATACCGTTATGATTTCAAGTTCTATCAAAGATAAACGTCCCAACAATCCCATTCAATTTAATACTAAAACTTGGAAGAAATTTTTTTAAACCACACTTACAATGTGAAAGACACACTTGGAAAGACTTTTCAAATCAATTCAAATCAAATCAAATCAAATCGAACTGCATTTAAATTGGTGTTGGAGCAATATTCATATCTTGAGAAATGTGATATCAGTCTGAGATTGTTTGAATCGTTTTGTAATAGAATCCTCAACATACATACATATCTACATACATATGTACATATCAACAGGTAATAAAAATAGAAAGTTTCGTCTTCTTCTTCAACTTGTGCTTATCGTTATCAAATCTGAGCAGAGTCAGAAAGGCAGACAGACACTTTCGTAAGAAAAACCAAAGAAAAAAAAAATATGTTCACAGTTTGAACAAATACCGTAGACCCCCCTCCCTAACTGATGGACACAATGCCGTGTTGAATAAAGAAAGAAAGACTCCTGTTCTCCACTACATTGTGTACATATGTTGATACAGGCATACATCATACATATGTACATGTGTACGAGTATCTGTGGTAAGAAATCTTTTCTAATGGATGGTTGGATGCACGGATGGAAGCTTTGTTTTATTTATTGTTGTTATTTTCTTCATCCAACTAATGTTGGTTTGACCCCTTTTAAGTTCAAGAACCCTTTTTACTGTTGCTTCATCAACACAAAATAGTCAACAACAGCAACATCATCATCATCATCATCACCACCATCATCGCTATTATGGCCACAGTTACAGAGTCACACAGCCATAGCCATAGCCATAGCCATTGACAGTCGACAACGATGATGATGACGATGACGATGGAAGGAAGGAGAAACAGATAATGATGTTACAGTGTGTTATTATGAATTGTGTCTACACTCACATACATATGTACGTACTCATGCTCACGTAAGCACTCACTTACTCACTCATCTAATGCTAGACAAAGAATAGAAGAGAAAAGTTAAAATGAACAGCAAAAACTAAACAAAGAATAACTAAAAAAAGCAACAACAAAAAAAGAAAATATTTTTGAAATAGTGTTGGTTTGTTTATGGCTTCTTTTTCTCTCTCTCTTTCGCTCTATCTCTCTATCGCTCTCCTTAATCTGTTGTTACGAGTACATGCTTCATAAGATCGCTAGTAATAGCAACAACAAAAGGAAAACATGTTCATAATAAAAAAAATAACAACAACAACAATTCATAAATAAAAAAAATCGTCAATACCAACAGGCAAAGAGTTGCTCTCTAATTATTACTGTGATGATTGTTATTATAGTTGTTGCTGCTACTGCCGAGTTGTTGCTGCTACACGCGAGTACTCAAGTTGGCTGGTTGGTGGTGGTTAACTTTCTGCCTTCAGTCTTTTGCCTGGCATTAGAAGTGACAACCATTACAAGAAAAAAAAATGTGGAATAGGCAAGACAGCTGTTGACGACTGCCGCATACCCCTGCACAAAATCGAAACGTAAGGAGACATATACATAAAGCTTTTAAGTTTTGGAGTCAATTTCAAATTTAAATTTTAAATTTCAGCCTGTCCTAATTTCGATGCGGGCAATTAAATGCGCGGTTAATTAGCGAAATTTAATCTCTGACCGGTTAGCTAATCGATTCCCATTTCTCATTACTAGCAACTAAGATAGCACGCGCTGACAACGGTGGTCAATGAATCAACAGGTGGCATAACGTAGCAGATATGGCCGCTGAGGATCATAAGAGATCTTTTGTTTCCGCATTGTGGTTGCGATGATTGCTGGTCACTGTTTTGCAGATCTTCAAGCGGCTTACATGTCATAATTTTTGTCTCAGCTGCAAGAACGTGGAGAATAATGTAACTTTCCCTCACTTTCTGTGTCATTGACTCTGGGGTGAACATGAAAAGGATCCTCCTTTATATATATGCACCGAACAGTTTGGCTGATTTAGCGTCTGTGAAACTTGCAACGCTTCATGGTCTTATCACAATCTCAAGGTAATTTTAATGGGACTAGAATTTGTGGCATTGTGAGTTCATCCCTATTATGCTTCAATGTAAAGCACACAACTCTTTTGAGACGATTCTTCTGGGAAACCATTTCCCCGAATTGTTTTGATTTTTCTGTATCAACTCATATACAACATAAATAACTTCTCTGGTTCACACAGCGTTGCTGTACAGTTCCACTGTTCTAACGTTTCTTATTACATGTTATGGGTAATACAGAGGGATTATGCCGAGTTTATTGTTGACAGTGGTAGTATTTTTTCCAAATACGGCTTCGGTTAGCAGTTAAAATTTTAAGATTTTTAAAGGTTTGACTGGAATGCCAACTCCGGATGTTCTCCAAGGCATTTAAGCTTTCCAATTTCTAGAGGGTTTTTGAGGCTGATGTAAATACTTGTTAGAGCTGCGAACTTTTCTTGACTATAAAAAACTTTTATTGTTGCTGAGACGACAATCCAACGTTACCTGAGGCGGAATGGGTGACTACCGTAGACAGATAAGCCATTAGTGTGAAACCTATTTGGATGAATAATTTTGAAATCTTTATAGCCTTTGGATGATAACAGGAAAACTAATTCATGCTTCAAATTTATTAGGTCCGTTTTGACGATTTCAGTAAAACGTGAAGTGTGAATGAATAAGAAGAAAGAGAAGACGAATAGCAGATGCAGTTAAAATAAATTCATTAATATTTCAATATACGACCTGAGTATTCTGAATTGTATTCTTTAATAGTTTTGACCCGTAAACAATACTGAAATAACTATTCAAACGATACATAGATTTCGTTCAATCTGTAACTTTCATGCCAGGAATGTACTTCGGCTTGGAAGAAAAATTATCGGAAATTTCAATAAAGTAATGAAAATAAATATTTGGAAGCATTTCTAAATGCTTGGATACAAAAAGAACTTCGAAGCGTTTGCCTCACACGAGCTAACTCAATCAAACCAGATGAACCAAATTTCCAACTGCGAAACATTACTGAATCTGATCAATATCGACCAAAATCTAAAGCAGATTTGGACTGGTGATTAACTTATGCCAATTTGTGATCGATTCAAATGCTGTTCCAGTTATTATGGATGGTCAGGAAATTTTTTGCGATTGCTACTCGTAATCCTGATCTATCCCATTTAACTCATTGATCCTGATCGAACCTGATCCTCTTTAAAGTAAGTAATTTTGTTAGCGTAATTAATTACCTCCAAAGAAGGCTTGTAAAAAATCGATAAAAATAATATCTTTTTGATTTGTATGGACTGATTCTAACTGTTCTAAGACACCTTTTGCCCGTTCAAACTTTAACTTAACAGACTGGATGAATATATACATAATGAGCAAAGACCAAAGCACCTTTGCTAGTGCATTACCCTCGTTTGTTCTTCCCTTTTCCCCTACAATCCCAAGACTTTACAAAGTAAGCTTTGAACATGCAACATGATTTTTAAATAAAGTATCGATTTCGTTACAAATATTTTATTTTAAAAAACTGGTATTTCCTGTGGATTGAATGACTTCAAGTCGCCGTAGTCTTGAAGGTAGTGCGTTGGCTTATTAGACGTAAGGCCACAATTCAAACCCCAGGTCAGGCATCAAAACGGAATATGAAAAAATATTTCTTCGGCGACTTCCTCTCAACAGATTTGTGGTGAGAGTAAATAAAATTGCCATGAAAAGTTTCTCAAAAAATCTGTCGTTCGGAATCAACTTTAAACTGTAGGTCCCACCACTCATGTATAAAATCAACACACACAACATAAGTGGTATGAGAAGCTAGGGCGTAATCCTGACTGAAGGGTTGTAATCACCAATTATGATTATGAAGGATTGCAAGTGTGAAGTGAAAGAAACTCTTTTGTTTTATATGTGGTTATTTCGTGATACTTTTACTGCTATTCACTGGCCTTGTTATCTTTGCTCTATTTATACTTAATTTATGGGAAGTCTGGCAACTTTCAGAATTTTATTGTTGATCTGTTATTGTTTTATTTTTCTATCTTTCGTGATCATCCTATGAAACTTTTGTTATCCCCGAAGTGGATCAGTCATACAATTAACCTAAAGAACTGAACACACTTCAATCCTAGAATCATTTGCTAGGCAAGTATTCAAAGTAATTGACTTTCTTTTCAAGCACTTCCCAAACTATATTTCGATTTGTAAGTATTTGCTTAAAAACTGATGCAAAAAATTGTAACAAAAATGAACAGCAGTTGTATAGACCGCTGCATGTTGGTGTAGCGTATAAATGGTGTTGGTGTAGCGTATAAATAAATGCTATGGACAACAAGTCTAAATGGAATGTAATTCGTGAAATAGGAATAGGCCGAAAATGTCCAAAGGCTGATATTGATGTGGATGTGGACAAGCTTAATGACCAGTTCGTAAATTCTAGGGTCCCAAGGTCTAATGGTGACTTGTATGATGACCTCTGTTGTGTTCCACCACAGTATTCCTTTAGCTTTCGTTGCGTAAATCAGTTTGAGGTTTTGGAATGTATTTCAGAGGTAAAATCAAATGCAGTTGGTTCTGATGATTTGCATCCTTTATTCTTGAAGGCTCTGACTCCTAAACTTTTGCCTTACTACACTTACTTGTTCAATACAGTTCTGACTAAGTCTTCTTTTCCTGAAAGTTGGAAACTGGCTAAAATCCTTCCCATTCCCAAAACTAATTGTGAGTTCAGGCCAATTGCAATCCTTCCTTTTTTATCCAAGGTATTGGAGAATATCATGGCCAGACAAATCGATGAATATCTGAGGGGCCACAATTTCTTAACGGTTAATCAGTCGGGCTTCATGAAAGGTAGGAGTTGTACTACCGCTCTGGTAAATGTAGTTGAGGAACTTAGGTCGGAACTTGATGGGAATAGTGTGGCGTTCTTGGTTCTGCTTGATTACTCTAAGGCTTTTGATACAGTCGATCATGCGCTTCTATTGAAAAAGCTCCGAAAACTGTTTTATTTCTCCGAAACTGCCTGTAATCTAATTTATTCTTATTTGACGAACAGATTTCAGAAGGTTCATTTCAATGGCAATGTTTCGGATCCACTTACTATTAGTAGAGGTGTTCCCCAGGGGTCTATACTTGGACCTTTGCTGTTTTGCATGTACATAAATGATCTACCTGATGTTTTGGTTAACTGTAATGTTCACATGTATGCTGACGATGTGCAGCTTTACACATATACTCCAAGGGAGAATATTTATTCTTGTTTGGACTACATTAATCGTGACTTAGCAAGGATTGACGGATGGGCCTCGGCCAATGGACTATGTATCAATCCTTCTAAGTCTAAATGTATTACACTTTCGAGAACAAACGGATCATTTGTCATACCTGAATTGAGTATCAGGGGAAATAAAATTGAATTTGTCAGGTCGGCTACTAATCTGGGTATTGTCTTTAATGACAAATTATCGTGGTCTACCCATATAAGTGTCATTGTTGGCAGAATTTATGGCATGCTTCGAAATTTGTGGGCTGTCATTGATTCAACTCCTTTTGTCATTCGCATGCAACTTGCTAAAACTTACTTGATTCCGGTACTTTTATATGGATGTGAGATATACGCAAATTGCAGTTATGATGACAACCAGAAACTTAACCTGGCGTACAATAACATAGCCAGGTATGTTTTCCTTAAGGGGCGTCGGGATCACATTTCTCATTTAGCTTACCTGATTCTTGGTATCAAATTTGATAATCTCCTGAAAATTAGATGCCTCCTTCTACTTCATAAAATAATTTACACGAAACAGCCGAAGTATCTATATTGTAAAATTAAGTTTGCTAGATCCCACCGGGGTGTGGGGATTATACAGCAACGATTCAGGACTCTTCTGTCTCAGCGACAGTTCTTTATACACACCATTAGTCTTTGGAATTCCTTACCAAATAACATCCAAAATCTGGGCAATGCAAACGCGTTCAAAAAGGAGTTATTTAAATTATTTTCATAATTAAAATTTTACTCTCATATTTGTAAATTTTGTGATTTAATTTTTTAGGTCATCATTATTATTGTTATTATTATCATTATAATTATTATTATTATTCTTATTATTATTATTATTATTATTTTTATACTTTACCTTCTTAATTTAATTTAATATTTATATACATAAATTAACTTTCTCTAATTTTTTATATTTAATTAATGTTAATTTTTTATACCTTATTGATTGTAAACATAGCACTGTCACTTATAAGATTTAGTATCTTGTTGTGCTATGTAGATCATTATAAATCAAATAAAATAAAAAATAAATAAAAATAAATAAATTATATTTTGTATAATAGTTTATAAGTATGTTTATGTATCATTTTATCGGGAAACAAAATCTCACACATTCCTCGTTACCTCTGCCACTACTCATTTTGTATACATGAATTATTTACTACTCGCATCACCCTTTTATATCTTATAAATTGTATTTATGTATGTCTCGTATGTACTTATAAATTTGTGTTGATATTCATGTAATTGGAAAAAATTTATCTTAAAAAGAAAACTTTGAAGAATAAAATATTTTCTTTTTCTTTTACTGTAAATGAAGTAAAAAAAAATATTCCTTTACCTTACCAGTACGAGCTATTCATGTGCGTGTTTTTAAAAGGCGTTCCTTTTCCACTTTGTGCTTTTGAGTTGTTTTGTTATTGTACTTTTTTTTCTGTTCTATCTATCATTATTCTTGTTGTTGTTGTTGCTATTTTCTAATGCCTTTTGACTTTAAAACGGAGAACAAAACAACAACAATTCTATTTGTTTTCGAAAAGATAGAGGGATTAATAGAATAACAGATGGGCAGAAGGAGATATGAAGGAAAAGAGAGAAGAGAACTTAAACTCTCCAAACAACAAAAAGCTTTTTAGGTTTACAATTGAAGAGCCTCTCAAAATATATTCACACACACACACACACATCGAATAATGAAAGAGATTTATGGGGGCTTGATTTTTTGTTGTTGAGCGAGCCAAATTAAAGAGAACGTACGAGTATGTATGTATAGCAGAGAGCACATTTAAGAGCACAACAGAGAGTTTTCACTTTTCGAATGATCTCCTGTTATTTAAGAGCGCGTGAGTGTGTTAGAGAGTGTGTCGAAATGTTTGTTCGTTATTTTTAGTAGAACGCGAATGTCGAATGGCTGTGACAAGTGCATAGCATGGAACGAGTAAAAAATTTTAATAAACTTTGATTTATTATGCTCTCCAATCGATAACTGACACACATTTTTCTCATGCACTCCAATAAGCAGCGTATCTTAATTACACCTGTGCCCATTATAAAGCACAAACAAAAGTATGGGTTTTGAGCTATAAACATGATTTTTTATTTTAAATATCAAATGATTTACTAGAAAACTTAAGATTTATTTTTTTTAAATTCCATAAGAAAAAAAAATTAATTTGATGCGACGTAAAATGTTTCATAAAAAATGATTGTTTTCTGTATACTCTGATGGACCAGTTGATTCTTAAAATCACTGAAATCACTTAAAAATGAGTTTGAATCGATAATGTTTAACTTTCTAGACGATGGCAATATTTATATATTTTGAAACTCTGTTGAGAATTGAACTCACAACCCACATTCTGACACAGCAGCCCATTAATTGCAATGAAGTATTAAAAACATTGATTTTTGATTTAGATTTTCTGCACATTTCCAGCAATTTGACTAAGAAGTTGCTATCAAGGTTAGGTTAGTGGCGGACTCTTGCTCCTTTAATGGCAAGGTCGCGTTTGGGACCATTGTAATATCACAAATCAGTATTCAAGTCGGATCAGTTCCCATAGGAAAAAGTCGCTAAAGGCAATCATCTTTATTTTGATGAGGAGATCGAGAAACTCCGTCTTTTTTTGAACGTCTCCGGTCTCACACTAACCCACCCTCACCCGACCGCGGAGGTCTCGTCCCCATTACGTAGGGACACGTACACACTACAGTCCGGACTGTAGCGGGTAAGGGAAAAGTAATGGCAACGAGAACATAAATCAGCTACAGAACTAAATCACAAGCTGAATAAAGTTACAATATAGCAATAGCTGGGCATTACTATATGAGGTGACAGGTAGGCCCTCTTCCTTACACCTACGGCTTCTGCAGAAATCATTCGAGGGAATGGTTCAAGTGATAACCAACACAGTTCGGTGGATGGCCGGTTAAGGAAATGAAACAACCAGTTTTCTCTTACTCAGATGTTCCCACGCTGCCAACGAGCTTCTCTATACCCAGTTCAACTGAGGCGATTGGAATACCTATACCCTGTAACATGACGCATATTGTGAGATCTATACCAGTCCTGGCCAGTTCATTAGTAATGAAATTTCCGATTATATCCCTAAGACTTGGAAAACAAATAAGAGTTACCTTCAAACGATTCGAAGTTTTCCAAAGAACTTCCCGGTGTTATTGCACGAGTACGTGGAATAGACGTTTGTGAGGAATTTATCGCAGCCTGGCCGTCTGAGTAAATCAGATGACTTTCAGAGGAGATCCTATTACGTATTTACGTTGTTTTCGGTGTGGTCAACACATCTGCCTGGAAAATACTGCAGTGGATAGGCCGAATAATTCACAATTGGATGGTGGATACAATCAAAGAATACTTTATTTTCTTTGATACAATACACAGTGCCGAACCTCGAAAACGATCAAAAATTATGAGAAAGACAAAAATAAATCGTTTGTAAGTTCTAAGGAAATGATGAGGGAGAATTTTCGCTGGAATTAAATTTCAAAACGTTATGTTAACGTGCTGTAGAAGGTGGTTTTGCAATCAAGGATGCCATAAAAAATGCTGTTTATTTTACACAAAAAGATCGACAAACGCGATTAGCTTTTTCGATAACTCATATGAAAACCTTTAAACTTGAATTTTACAGAAGAATTCTCAAAGAGGAGCCTCCTTTTAATCTTCCTTTTAATGGCGAATGTAATGCTTCCTTATGCTG
This sequence comes from Sarcophaga variegata, assembly GCA_932273835.1. Classification (NCBI taxonomy): domain Eukaryota; kingdom Metazoa; phylum Arthropoda; class Insecta; order Diptera; family Sarcophagidae; genus Sarcophaga; species Sarcophaga variegata. The sequence continues at coordinate 41,922,657 of OW026359.1, forward strand.
ATGAGAATACGTCGCTTATTTGGATCTTCCAACAAGATTTAAAGCGCACCGCAAAGGTATTCAGTCTCCCGAGGTTCGTGAACTTAAGGAACGCACGCTTATCTGCAGTAAATCCTACTGAGAATCTTTGAAGCATTTTGGATCTATAAATATTAGGAGGAGATAATCAAACTAACATAATATAATTTTATGGCATAAAGGATGCTTGTAAACGGTTTAAATAAACCCAAGCCTCGTAGGTAATAAAATAAAAAATATTTTATGGAATGTGCGATAAAATAATGATTTTAAAAGCAATTGCATTGTTATTGATGAGTTAAATTTGAATATTGGTTGTTTTTTTTTTGTCCACCACTGTATATACTGTACATATAATAACAATGCATACAATCAATAATTAATAACAGTTAAGTTTTAGCTGATTGTGTAACATTAACCTTAGGATCACTTTAGACGAATGACGATTCGAATTGCCCTTTATGGATCAGCATAAAATATATAAGCTTTGTAATGGCTCTTTTTGTAAAACTTTTGCAAGCCGAATAGAAAATCCAGGTCCCAAAAATGTTCCATATCGGTTGAATTCTAAACATACATACATACATATATGTATATGCGTTAATTCTGTCCTTCAATTTCTGTGTGGACTTCTTTCAAACATCTTGCATTTAAGGTCAGACCTTTAAGATCTGAATATCGAAATAAAGCCAACCTGCGGACATAGCTAATTAAATAATTAATTTAACATTTGCAATCTATTTCGAGAAATTTTTAAATCAATTTTCAATAAATTTTCGTAATAAACATTCATTGTTAATAGCGTTAAATGAGTGAGGGGTGTGCATATACATAAATTAGAAAAAATCCATAAAAAAACTGTCTTTATTTACTCTCCTATACAAAAAAAAAATGATTATCGATCACTGTATTGATATGTATGTATTTATGGGTGCTGGTATTAGTAATTGGCCTCCTCATGTTTTCAATACGGTTTTAAACATACAACAACAAGAATTGATTGAATTAAAAAACAATAACAAGTGCATTCATTGATCGACATCGTTTACAACAAATAAATATGCAAGTCAGAGAAGAAAACCGATTTAAATATGTACTCGTGTGTTTGTTTATGCAAATGATTGCGTAGTCATATCATATCATACACATACATACATACGTTGACATTTTAATTGTTAACTTTTATGTGATTAAATATGCATTCGTTGGCTTATTAATTATCAACGATTAAATACGATCCATTTCAGGATGTCTTACAAAATGTCATTTTCTTGTTGTTTTCCCTTGTTTGTATTTCTTGTGTTGTTTGGCATTAAGAAGAGAGTTGCCAGTGTTGCAAGGGTATTTTGTTCAGCTTATCTTATCGTTGTTTTCAATTAATTAAAACGAAATGAAATTAAATTAAATTCCATTGTTTAAATGAATTAATTAATTAATTAACTAAAGCAGGCATTTTAATTAATAAATGGGCGTGTGTGGAATGATAAGCTTAAGTTCTAACGTTTTTACTGCCAAGTAAATAAGAAACTTCCTCTCATTTAATACACGTATGTGTGAACATATGCTTGAAGGATTGCTAGGATTGGGCCTTTGGAAATAAAAACTTTAACGAATAAAAAATTTGCATTTTCGATTAATATTTGAATAATATCTAGCGTTGCCACTATGTGGCTACATGTACAAGTTGACAGGCTATTCAATGCTTCATTTTTAATTATTTATTCGTAGCCAGGAAGCACAGAGACCATTACTCATGGCCTATTACATTTATCTCCCAATTTAAAACTTTATTTGAGGTTTTGTGTTCCAGCTATTATATTAGGCACTGCAATGCCAGAAAGTTAGTGAAGCCTCAATCTCCTGAATGCAAGACAATAATAAGTCATGTTCTTTGAACTACAGGTAGTCCCCGACTTACGACTATTCGCACTTTTTTTCCAATTTTTTTCATAGAAAATATGTAGTTGCGGGGAATCCCTAAAATATATGAGAAAATTAAAAAAAAAAAAAAACAAAGTAAAAAATTCGATTTCCATACACATTTCAGTACAAATAATACATTACATTAGCTAAGTCGGAATTTTTTTAAGTGAATAATTTTATATCATTCCAAAAATGTCTGGAACTGACTGACCCTCAAAGTTAGTAGTACAGTATGTAATTTTTTTCTTAAATTTTTTTTTATATGAAATTCGACTTACGACTTAATCGACTTACGGCCAATGACTACGAATCTATCTCGGTCGTAAGTAGTTACACTTTCTCTAGCCCAAAGATAACAATTTTTTAAGTGGTATCTTAAACTGCAATGGTTCCATCTGGTTTTACCAGATATCCCTCCATTTCTCATCTTGTCCAGGAGCCTATTCGAATGTAACGGTGGTGAGTGTTAAAGTTAACATAGTCTTGTAATCCCATATCATTTTCGAGTTATTGGTCGTTTAAATTACATTAACCCTTTCATGCCCGATGTTGCCTATAGGCAACATTGTACATTTTTGTTCATAAATTCCGTAATTTTTAATTTTTAAAAAAAATTTTTTTTTTGCAAACAAGCTTGGTTAAAAACGTGTAAAACCAGAATATTAGGACTCTGAATTTAATATCACTTCATATTTAGGCCATGACTAACAAACACATGTCCTTAAAAAACTTTTAGCTCTGGCCCAAAAAATTCGGGCATGAAAGGGTTAAAAGACCCTTGAGTACGTGAAAGATGTGAAAATTCTTTCTTTATCTTACGGCGACAATTCTTCGCTTATAGTCCAACGATATAAAAACGTCCGCCTGGAAAATTGCTAGGTATACACCCACTGTAATCTAAATGGGTTAATTGCTTTGCTTGTTTTAACATTCCTAGTCTAGCACCGTTGATATATCAAACGAGTGAGGCCGATTTAAGGTTGATAGAGTTTGTTCTTCACTCTTAGTGGTTATTAATAGTTGCCCCGAGAGGTTTCTATAGTTTCATGTTATTGCTATTCACGGTTTTCACCTCAGAACACTACAAAGAACTTTCTTCTTGATCAATATCGATAACGGCGGTAACGTATGATGCCTTAATTCGCCCATGTTTTCATTGCTGTCCTGATTTCAACGCCATTGGTTTGACGTAGTTTTCCTGAATTATTTTCGGAATTTCGATTTTACAACTCATTCTGAGTTTCAAGCCTTAAGTTCTATAAAAGAGTTCCTTCGCCTCCATTTTAACCTTCTGAAAATATGTATTCTAACTGCAGTCTACTTCAAGATATTCTGCTTTATTAGGCAATTGAGTGTCCATTCCATTTATTATGGAGCATTTAAGATTTACTCGATGCTTGCATATATAAATGTGTGTCTCCATAGTTTAGTTGGTTGTGTGTTAAACTTTGAGTACTGGAGTTATGAGTTCGATTCCCACCAAAGATTCCGGGTACTTATAATTGTTAATAGTTTTCTCCGGTAATTGTGGGATAAACTGTGTGAAAAAAGAAAGTGTGAATTATTGTAATTTATTGTGATGTGGGATACATAAGTTTAAATGACTCCGAGCACTAACAAACTTCATATCAGAAAAACTTCTCTTTCTCTCTCTTGTAACTACCTTTCTGGGAAAGGGTGTTTTTTATAGCGGTATAGAACTTTAAGTTGCAATAAAACAACGATGGATTATTCGATTGACATGAATTTTATTTATCCGAAAGATAATCTTGTGGCATTACATTTTAAATATGATTTCTGGCATATGACCGCCACGGCTGGCGCGGATGTAGTCCAATCTGGACGTCCAATTTTCGATGACTTTTTCCAACATTTGTGGCCGTATATCGGCAATAATACGGCGAATGTTGTCTTCCAAATGGTCAAGCGTTTGTGGCTTTACCGCATAGACCAATGACTTTACATAGCCCCACAGAAAGTAGTCTAGCGGTGTTAAATCACAAGATCTTGGAGGCCAATTCACAGGTCCAAAACGTGAAATTAGGCGGTCACCAAACGTGTCTTTCAATAAATCTATTGTGGCACGAGCTGTGTGACATGTTGCGCCGTCTTGTTGAAACCACATCTCCTGGTCATCATGGTTATTCAATTCAGGAATGAAAAAGTTAGTAATCATGGCTCTATAACGATCACCATTGACTGTAACGTTCTGTCCACCACCGTTTTTGAAAAAGTATGGACCAATGATTCCACCAGCCCATAAAGCGCACCAAACAGTCAGTTTTTGTGGATGTAACGGTGTTGCCACATACACTTGAGGATTACCTTCAATCCAAATGCGGCAGTTTTGTTTGTTGACGTAGCCATTCAACCAGAAGTGCGCTTCATCGCTAAACAAAATTCGCTTATGAAAATCGGGAACAACGGTAATCTCGTTTTGGGCCCATTCAACGAATCTACGCCTTACTTGATGATCGTTTGGCTTCAATTCTTGCACGAGTTGGATTTTGTAAGCACGCAAACCAAGATCCTTCCGCAAAAGCTTCCATAAAGTGGATGGACACAGATCCAATTCCTGTGCTCGATGGCGGATGGACTCATTCGGGTCTTCCTCAATGCTACGCTTTACAGCAGCAATAGCTTCTTCTGTACGCACCGTATAGCGTCTCTGGGGATGCGAGTTATCAATAAGAGTAAACGTGGTGCGAAAACGTTCCATGGTTAATCGAATCAGAGCAGTTAGATGGACGATTTTATCGACGATAAAATGGACGTAGTGCGCGATACGTTTTTCGCATAGAACCATTATTTTCGAAATAAAATTACACTATTTGCAAGCGTTGTTCAGGCGTGAGTCTATTCATGATGAATTGCCAAACCAAACTGAGAATAAATCACTTGACAGCTGTTAAATCGGTCGCCATATTGAAAAGTAATGCCAACTTAAAGTTCTATACCTCTATAAAAAACACCCTTTATTTCAGAACAATGCCCTGCATGAATAGGCTTCATATCCAGAGTGTCGGTGTTAGAAAAAAATGTTTAAAGGCATAAAACTGTTTTATGTTCAGTGATCGGCAAAACTGTTTTCCTTGTGTTCCTCCAATTAGAAATTTGCTCGCTTAATTCTGCGTAAATTGGAACTGGAATATGTACGAGTATTGGAATTCAAATTCTGAATTCAAGTAGTTAAAGAAAAAGTATGTTTCTGACACAATAGATCAGTTCCAATTGTTTATGATCCCGGTCAGTTTTAAATCTATCTTAGACACGATATTTGTTTTGGGTCTTCTTCTTCAAATGTTCTAATATTTGTTTACCTTGATAGTATGACCTTATCTTAACTCGATACGGTAAGTTTTAAGACCTTTTGTAAATTTTAGAAAGTTCTGCTTTCATAGGATCTCAAATGTTCGCTGATTAAATGCACATGCTTCGACACTCCATAAAACGATTGATCCAATAATAACATTTTAAGACACTTCGATTAACCTATCTAGGCTACAAATTAGATTCCATAAAATGTAAAATGTTTCGGATTTAGTTAGGTTTGATTTCATCTTTAAAAACTATTTTCCCACAAATTATCGGCTTTATTTTAATCTAAAGCCTTTCGCCAATATCTGTATAAGAATGGATCTGTTCAAGAAAATAACACACATTGCCTCAATGCCTAGACTTATTCCCTAACCTGTTCCCAGGGAAAGAGAAATACCAAATGAACTGCTATCCGAATAGGATGATGGGGTTTTCCATTGTATTTTTAGGAGATTTACAGAATCAAATCGGAAACATGACATGGATGAATGGAATCATGGACTTAGCTTCAAAGAAACAAACCGCAAAGTATACTAATAAAGCCATGGAACGTGATACGCATTGTATGTCTGCATTGATTATAGTAATGACGTTCTATTACCTCCAAGAAATCATAAAGATGTTCTAAATGAAAAATTTATTGGATTGTGTTTCTAATACCGAGATTGTGGATTGAAATTGGTTTAGTTTTTGAGTGGCGCCTATTATACTCCACGTCACTGCAATCATTTGTCAACTGCAGTAATAGTTGGGATAGCTTGCCTTAGAAATCCTTCACAAGAAACCATTGAATTGCACGACAGTGCTTGTATCTTTTCGCAGTTGCAACCTGTAGGAATATTCTCCTATCACGTTGCTAGGCCTCCGCGTCCCTTAACATGTTATAAATCACTTATCCGTTACAGAGCAATCGCATATTATCTTCTGTTACCAAGAATCCATGTTACCATAAAGATTTTATTCGATTAAAAAGAAAGATTACGTGCCTGTCTTAATAACTGGAAACCCATTCCAATTACAGCTGAAATATGTTAATTTTGTTATGTTTTGTTTTGTTGTTTTTTTTTTAATTGATGTATCCAATGGACTTTTGCGATGACCTTTTGCTGGATTTTATGTTGCATGTGCAACCTTTTTGTTGACAAAAAGAAAGAAAGTGCTGCATAAAGTGGTGCAAATTTGTGGACATTTTAAATGAAGTGGAACAGAAAATTAACAAAACTTTCAAAAAAAAAAAAAACAAAATTTGACATGAACGAGCGAGTATTTCTTTCGAAGTAACAAAACAAAACAAAACAATTCAATTCAATTCATGTATTGTTGTTGTATTTGTAATAATTTCTTTTCAACAGAAATAACAACTACAACTACAACATGGTATAAGAAAAACAAAAAAAAAAAGCAAAAGAAGAAACATCCTATGAAAGAAGTAAAAATTTTAATGTGCAACACGTGTACATGAGTATCAAAGCATTTTGCCACAATACGGGGCCATACGGGCATATATGTATGCATGTATGTATGTACATAAGAGTACGGCAATAACAATTCCATGTTGATAGTCAATGACTTACTTAATGAGTGCAAATGAATGAATGAATGAATGAATGAATGTATGATGGAATGATGGACTTATTGAATGAAGGAAGAAAGGAATTAAGGTCTTTGCCCTTTATCAGTCAGTTGTTTTCACTGCCTTTCTTTTCTTTTCATTTCTTTTCTTTTCATTTCTTTTTCGAAACAGATTTTATGATTTGAAGAAGCAAAACAAAACACAAAAAAACAGATTCGGAGCAGGTAATGCTCGTAGTAGATATTGTTTTTGTTTTTGTTTTTATTTATTTATTGTTATTATTTTTTTATTATTGTTGTTATTGTAATTGTATTTAACAAAAAGTTTTAGTGTCAAACAACTAAAAAAAAAGAAAACACAGAAGAAATTATGTCGCCTGAGCAAGAAAGAAAAAAAAAACACTTGCCTTGAGACGCGGTATTAGAAAGTAAAAAATCAAAAAACAAACCGAATAACCGAGTAAATATTAAATAAATATCGTTTTTAATTCATGCGTACGAGTAATCCCTTCTGATGCAGTACTTATTCACTGTATATGGAGTACATATACATACATACATACATATGTACATATGTACGTACAGTGGACAGCAAAATATATTTTGACAAAAAACACTCCCCACAGGCTTAATACTCTTGCACAAAGTCCCAATATGACTTCAAGAAAGTATTTAGGACATTATTTGAAAGAACGGTTACGTAATCGCTAAACCTCAAACAAACGTCAACCGGAAAACTTGCTCATGGTGCCACCAGAAAACACGAAACAAAACATGTACATTCAATTCCAAATGGTTTAAATGGAGTGCTTGACGTTAAGAGATATTCTGCTAAATACAAGAGATAACATTTTCATATATTAGGCCTTTGAATTTTAAATTCAATCAGGGTTCTCCTTGGGGGTCATCTGAAACTTTTCCTTATGTTTTTTCTTGTTTTATGAAAAACATTAAAAAATTTTTTGTTTTATATTAAAACAGAAATAAATTAATAAAATAAATATAAAAACAATAAATTTTTATAGAAACTATTGCTAAAATTCATGAAATTGCTAAAATATATTGCCGTACTAAGACTTTTGCTGTCCACTGTACGTCTATGAAGTATACATACTCGTACGTGGTACATATTTGAAAAATTAAAATCAGTAGCGGCAGATTTAGATTTAAACTGTGTTGTTTAATTCACCATTGAATCATTCAAATTTAGTTGTCAACAGTACAACAGGGTCAGTAATTGACTTTGGCTTAAAATTTCTTTTTGTTCACTTAATTACAAAACATTTATTAATGAATTGTTTTTAATAAGCTAGCTTGTTCTGAATATGTTGTATTGATTTCAAAGGGTTGGAGATAGTTTGTACGGTACCAAGGCAAGAAAATAAGATCGGCAAGATCAGGCAAAAAAGTACAAAAATGATAATTTGGAGACATTATTCCAAGATGATTAATGTAAAACTCAGACAGAACTTGCAAAATCATTGAAAGTCATTTCGGCCGAAATTTTAATATCTTTGCAAGCTTCCTTTCCACACGAGTGGAAGCCGAGGATCGTACGAAAACCCTATGATATAGATTCAACAACGCCAAAGCTATTGTTGTCAGGGCTAATGACAATTATAAATGCGGCCATGCAGGATCATAAATTTGGCTTTAGAAAGAAACAGCACACTTCCGAGCAAACACACAGATTGCTGCAAGTCCTTGGAAAGGCATAACGAAGAGAAAAATAAGGTTCTGCTATTTTTATAAACGTTTCTCAAATATTCGGCAGAGTTCGAAGCGAAAGACTGGTGCATTAGTTGAAACTAATGTAACTACATTGTTTTTCCAATCTATCTAACTGTACATACATTTCAGCCTTTGGCAGTTTTGCTCTTAAGTAACAGTAAATACGTTATATTTGAAAGCTGCAAATATGATCAACATGATCCTGATACATTAATAGACAATCGCATGTAATTTTGTTGATTTTTTTTTTAACTAGCTGCTACACTCATGCAATGCACTGTGTTGGAATACCGCAAAGTATGTTGTATAGGTGGAGGGGGAATTTGGTTTAAATTTGCAATTCGTTGCTTAATTCTAACGAAGCCTATTAATTTGTGAAGAGTACGGTGATTGGTAATGCCAAGTCATTTTTGACAACCTAAGGTAATAGCAATTGCTTTTGAAATGTATCGAACGAGTTAAACGGCGACTACGTAGGAACAAGCAATCAAAAGGATTTTGCTGTGAGTTACTGCCCTACAAGCAAAATTTTAAATCGGACGTATCGTGGACTCTATGAATGCAATTAAAATAGAAGAGATTATTTATTCCCGATTGTTATTTATCCCTTTATTTAAATAAATAAAATATTTAAATATCAACTGATGAACTAGCGTTTTTACTTACAATCCTTATTAACAAAGATCAAGATTTTCAGCCTTCAAATGCCCCTGTGCTCAATGTGCATTTTTTAATACAAGCTTCGGCTATTAATCATAGACTCACGTCTCTTCACTGTCTAAATATTCATGACTGACTGGCAGCATCGTTCTTCGCTCTATTCCCTTAGTTTATGTCTGGCAACTTCACAGTGTTTTTATGAAATTGTTTTTATTGGATTTTTGACCTTTGTTTAGTTACTTTCGACATACATATTTGTTTGTGTAATTACGTGTACCGTACAATGTGTGCATTTTGTTGTTTCCTGGTTGTCTTGTTTACATATTTCTGTTCCAGTTTTTCACCATTTTTCACCAGATATTTTCGAATCATTTTAGAACTTTAAAAAAACCAATTACATATAAGCTTTGATTACCATGGCCGTGATTATGTTCCATCAGGACAACATCAAACCACATACAACCAGAGTGACTTGAATAAAACTGCTGGATTTTAGTTATATGTTTGCACCCGCCGCCAAGTGATACCAATTTTTAATTGTCTATGACTAAAAATTCTGTTGAAGAAAAAGCATTTCAATAGACAAAACGAATGTGAATGCCAATAGGAAAAAGGTTTTCTATAAGAGGGTAAAGTATTTATTATTTATTTAAAAAAAATTAAAATTTTTTAAACAAGCAATGATAATGCAGGCTTCCATCTATTAAGTCTAAAAAAATAAAAAATTTAACTTCAATTCGTTCGAGTTGTATCCGTATTCATTCCAAAACGAAGTTGTTCTAGGCTTATTGAACTACAAACAACGACACAATTTTAGTCGGACAATTTTCTTCATGGGTTTAATTTATCATTTGAAAGTTATGTTCAGTTGACACTTGAAAAGAATATTTTTTAATCTCATCTTTGATTTTTGTTTCGTATGCCACACCAAAGGCATACTCTTCGTAATTATTGTGGTAATTTTGTTGTTACCATCATAGCTACCAGATTTGACGATTTTATGCTTCAAAAACATCATATTGACGGTATGATGACTTATATCCTTATTTTGAAAATGATAAGTTCTACAAAATACCCTAGCATTACCCAACAATTTTTTGAAATAAGATTTGCACTTTTCGTAGCTGGGCATAACTTACCATTTGCCGTTGAAGACCATTTTTAAAGATTCGAATATAGCTTCTAATATTACCCTAGGAAAACCAAAGGCAAGTGCCAATATTATTATTTGTACGACCCGTTGGTCAAGGGATGGCCCCTACTCATTCAATGTGTTGTGCTGGAACTAGGAAAATGGGAGTAGTGTTTATGGACACTAGACTTGAAATCCTTTATACATACGAATAATCCGACTAAAGAACGAATTGTGTCTGTAATGCAGTGTGATCTACTGGCGAATCGACCACAAACGGAGTTGCTCTCCGAAAAAGACGAGTGTTACGTAAGAATACATGATTCTCGGGAAGAAGTCCCCATATTTCGCCCGAGCATAATTCGTTGCAGTAGCGATAGAACAGTGAAACGCAAACCACATTGCAACGATGCTCTAATGAATCAGTGAAGTTGTATAGCCTACCGTCATTAACGTTTCGCCCTCTCCTATATGAGGTCGAGAAGTCTCAAAGTAGACGTTAAGGCACCGGCCCATACATGAAAGTTGTACTCGATTCTCGGCAGGATATATGTAAGTGGTGTAAATAGAAAGAAGATGAAGTGAAATATTTCTGGCACTGTCTTCAGAAGCCAACGCACTGTATAATGTGTCGGTTCTAGCGAACATCAAACTGAATTTTAGTGTCCAGAACGTCAAGAGCTACTGATCTCCTAATATTTACACCACCCACAGATATAGTAAATGAATGAATAAAATATTATTGCTGGGTCTATGTGTCAATAAACAACACTGGTACATATTGTTTAAATATCACACAATTTTTTTCTTGAAAATTATATAAAATTTCTCCATTTTTTGGAAAATATATCAAAAAATTAAAATAAAAGATGGTACCTTTTAATTCCCCGCCTTGATTAAATTTATTAAGAAATAATAGTATCATCGCATTCTTCTTCAGCTAATTTAGAGAGAGTATTAAATCAAGTTAATTTGAATTAAACTAAATTCCTTAAAACTGAATTCCTTAAAACTTAATCTAAACTCCTGAGAAGAAATATTTTATAAAAATCTTATTTAAAACTTGGCAATTATAATTGCTTTGACTTTAATATTGTACCTGATTTGTTTAAATTGTTTAATTCTAAATCAAATATATATGTATTTAAACTGTATACATATCTATAGTATATGTTTTTAACATACAAATTCTATGTATAACATAAAACACTCGTTTATTAAGTTTACAGTAGGACCTTGATTATCCGTGATGGTCAGGACCGGAAGCTTTCCGGATAATCGCTTTTCCCGGTTAATTGAGCACCAAATTTTTTCTAGTTTTTTAATAGATATTTTTATTAATTAATAAATGAATATGTACATATTTATATAAAAACTAAATAATTCAAGGATTTTATATACATACATGTTTCAAAAATATAAAAAAAACCGCACTTCTCAAATTTCTAAATTAAACTAAATTTCTGACTCATCGTATATTAAAGAGGGAATTCCCCTTTTTCGCTTGTTTGTCCAAAATAATAGAAAACATTTTTTGCTTATAATCACGGATAATAGAGGTAATCACGGTTAAACGATACAGAAAAATGTAAGTCGATCCAAACTAAAATTAAGTCGATGCAAAAATTTTCTTTGTGCATCCCGGATAATTGATGTTGCCGGATAATCGAATCACGGATAATCAAGGTCCTACTGTATTTTTATATTAAAGAGTTAAAAGGACTTTGTTAAATGTGTTGTGTTATTACGATTTATTTTTGAATTAAACTGTTTATATTGAATTAGCTTTATATGTTTTATTACTACAATAAAAATAATTTTTTTTTAAAAACCTTTCAATTTATGTACTTATTTTTTCTGATCGTCGTCGATTTTTTTACGATTTCAATGAACGTCGACGACTTTTTCTAATATTTGACGATTTGATGATTAATTTATCTGGCAGCTATGGTTACCATATCAACTTAATTTATTTTCAGTATGAATATTCAATAGATTTTCTTTTTTGATCTTAGAAACTTACTTAGGAAAACACCAGGCACCAGGCACCAATGAAAAAGAAAACAACTGATGTAACAAAAGAAATTGCTCACAGAGTGGAATCTGGTTCACAAGTTCACAAGCGATAATGACAACATTAATAAAGTTCATCGTAATGTTGTGACATAGAAATATCGATAAATCTCACCGATAGCTAAACGAGACTATTGCGAAATGAATCGATATTTAAATTGGCCAAAGAAGAAAAAACAAAAATAAAAATATTTTCTTTCAAATTTTGTTTGCCCTCTCCCCTGCTAAAATTTCGAAACTTTAATAATTTATAACGGAAACTTATAATTGAAATAATGAAAGCCGAAGAAACCCTCTTGTTTATAAATGTTTGCCGATAACATTTCGTAAACACCCTTCAGTTAATTTACGATCATTTTGCACTGCCATCCAGAAAATAAAACACAGAATGAAATACTGATGCAGATACACCAAAAACCAAAAAACAAAAACAAATTCCAGTTCAAGGTATGGTACCTTCTTATAAACATTCTGTGATTCAATTTAACTCAGGCACTTAAGATATTATCCTTGATCTGCTTATTTTTTTCACTTGCCTTACCCTTTTTCTGCCTCTCTCTCTCTCTCTCTCTCTGTGTGTCTCGTTACATGTATCTATTGTTCCATCTAAACATTCCTGTTTAAACGAAAAAAGAAAAAAAATAAGACGACGGAGTTTTGAATCCCTCATTTCCTTTTCAAGAAATACTTTTGAAAAGATTGTCTGATTATACGTATGTGTTTGCGTATACATGCTTGTGCATGTATGCATGTTATGTATTGGTGTGTGTGTTTTCATATTTCGAACCCCTTCTTATTTTCAAGGCAAAATTCATTTCAAGGAATTTCATTCCCCACAGGGTGCTGTTCATTGCTGGGCCAAGTGATTTTGTTGCTCCCCACCTTACAGGCACTGCATTGGTTCAGATCGCTGTTGAGAAAAGGAAACCAAGAAACGAAATACAAAATAAGGGGAGACAAACAAAAAAAAAATAAACGATCGTTACACAATAAATAAGAATGACTACTACAGGAAGAGATTGCAGAGAGAGAGAGAGAGAGAGAGCGAGAGACAGAGAGAATATTAGAGAAAAAAAGAAACAACAAAATAAATCTTAAAAGTTTATCAACGGACGAAGGCATAAATGGATGGCTGACTGACTGACTGACTCACTGACTGGCTGGCTAACTGAATGGTTGGATGGATGGCTGAATGGTTGGCTATTGTTGTGTATGAGAGAGTGACTTAAAAGTCAATCCAGAGGATATTATTTCAGAAAGCAATTTGCATTCCAAAGTGTATATTTAACACACACACACACACTTATGCATGTTGTATAAACAATAAAAAACAAAACTTTACTGAACAATATGGAGCCCAACCCAAGTGACCATGACGAACGTGTGATCCCTTTTCATAAAACAAAAGTTCTTCCTACAGCAGAGATTCATACTTTGTTTCTGTGTATGTGCATACACACAGTATCAGACAAAAGTAAAACATAGATTTCTGTATGATAATAAAACATAAAAATTGTTGCTCAAATCAAGGAAATGAATATGGTTTAAAGATTAAAGGACTTAACAGTAATAAATACCATTATTTTGCTATTTACAGATTAATTTGGCGGCAGATAATCGTCTTAGTAAAAAGTTTTTGTGGGCTTTTGAAAGGAACGTTTTTATTTTGTTAAGGAAAAAAAATTTCGTAATAAAAGTTTCGTAATAAAAACTCCGTGAGGCTAAAGAGGATAAAGGAAATTTTTTTTGTATTTTCTTTAATGGTAAATTAGTGAAAAATCAGAAAAATTGTCTTCTGTTGAAAAAACAAAAAATAAAGAGAGACTAATCAGATAATGAATCGGATACAACTGATGTAGACCAACGGCATAACGAAATTGAATTAGAAGAGGAAGTCAACAATATTGAATCTTCAAGCAGTGAAGATGAAGATCTTTGTTGTATAGCTTCTAACAAAAAAAACAGCCAGGGTTTTTTCTAATTCTGAAACCGAAAATGATTTAGACGCTATCGATATATCTTCTGATAGAGAAATTTTAGCCGAAAAAGCTGCTGATGGCACTTTATGGGAAACATTGAACGAAGGCAGAAACGTAGGCAGATCACAGATTTATACCATATTCAAAGACGTTCCTGGTCCAACTGCCTATGCTAAAAGGTATATTATGCTTGGTTCGCCAAGTAGCGTATTCAATTTGATAATTGACGAAGGTATGATGGCATATATCATATCATGTACCAAATGGCCCGAAAGTATAGCGTTAAAGCAAGTTCACGCAGATGGCCTCTACAAGTTTTCTACAACATTTTAGTTTTAGCAGCTATCCATGCTTGTATTCTGTATAAAGAAACGACTCAAGTAAATATTTCACGAAAAGATTTTATTTTCTATTTGGCTGAAGAGCTAAGACGTAAATATAAAGAAGAAGTCGAGCACACTTCCATTCCAATGACAGAAATCCATGCTACTGACGCACGGATGAATTGTCAAGTTCAACAATCATGCAAAAGAAATAGATCTTCAAACTATTGTAATAAATGTAATAGAAATGTTTGCGGAAAATGTGTTTCAAAAAGGGGAGTCTATATGTAAAAAATGCTTTCCATTAATTTTTTGATAATAAATATTTTATTTAAATTGATTTGGAACTATTTTTTTTCGGAAAAACATCAATTTTCTTGTATGAGTCAAATTGGCTCACTTCAGTAAAAATAGGTAGATAATCACCATCCGTAAATCTAGTGTTAATAAGCTAACACACTACCTACTAGACTACGGCAATCTCAATCGCCTTTAAATATTACAACCAGTACTGTACCAAACATGATCTTTGGAAGCTGGCTAAATATTGTACAAAAATGAAAAGCGCTTTCCACTGACGAATACGAATTTTTAATCAACGCTCTCATGAATGTCAAAGGGACTGTTTCTTAATCTGACATACCATACAGTAAAGCTACTGTAAAATAGATAGGAGATAAAGTAAGGCTTTGATTATTTCTTGTGCCACTACATAAAATGAGTAGCATCGTGTTACACACAGCGATAAGAGTCCATATGCTGAGGAGGAAATGACCGTTAATTTGCGATATCATTACGGTAACACGACTGCAAAAACATGTCTAAGCCTGCGTGAAAGAGTGGGTTATAGAAAAAAAAGTCAGTCTTGAAGTGACCGAGTCGGTAGCCTGATCTCAATCTCATAGAAAATCTATGGGAAGTTGTAGATCGATTACTAGTTTTACGTGAGAAAAACAACTATGCTGCGAATGAAATTGCTGAAAAAGTTTTAAAAAAGTTTAAATTTGAAATGAGTATGTATCATATTTTTGCTGTAGCTTTTTGTTTAGCAGGATTATCGACGTTATTAACCGAGGTTTTACAGTTGAGAACGTCCAATTGAGTTCACATTTCTGTTCAGAAAGGATTGACAAGTAATTATGAACGCCAGAACAACGCTTCCAAATTGTAGAAACTTACTTTGTCTACCAATTTTAGAAATCATTTCGTAAATTTTACAGTCGATATACATATTCGGGCTATGTGTGCAAGCAATGTGTGCGGTCATTGATCGTTTTTGAATTAATTTTATTATTTTCGATTTAAAACCACCAATAAAGAAATGTGTGCGCTGAAAACAACATTGCCCCAGTGGTGCAACCTATTGCAGAAGACAATGAAATGTCAATTCATCGTCGTCCTCAACTTGTTGGCCTTTGTCTTGCGACCATATGTGGAAAATTTTACGTAAGCATCTTGACATGGGCACGTAACCATACAATACAGAACATACAAGAATTAAAACCCAACGACCACTGTTTACATTGGATTTTTACTGGCTGGACTTATCTAAAGCGGTCGGTGGTTTTAAGCAACGTTTTATTTACATGAATTGCATAGCTTTCGTTCATTTTGTCCGCTACTGTACAACTCTGTATCTCTAGGAATATGACTCAGAAGTTGAAGGGAAAGAACACAAAAAAGGAATTCTTTTCATCCATTGTTGACAAACAGAAACCAAACAAACAAAACCAATGTCAATATTATTGAAATACACTCGTGCAATGAAAAACGAACACATAAAACACATCGACACGTTCGCATACTAACACACACACACACACACGCACAAGAGAAAAGGAAAGAGAATGACAACAAATGGATACACAATAATGGATGAAATTAATACTCGTACGTGCTTTGAAAGTCGAGATGTTCATTGTTAACAAACTTCGAGAGGACAATTCTTAACAGTTTTTTGTTGTTGTTGTTGTTGTTTTTTTTTTTCAGAACATATGAAACGAATGATCGAACGAACGTCATTGAAAAGTTTTCACAGTAGAATGTCATTTTAATACAGGAATGAAGAATGAAATCAAATAATATGTGAAATAAAAGCCACAGAATAAGGTTTTGCAAAATATTTAACAGGTTACTCTCCCTCACTGTCTGCAATTGTAATTGTAATTACCTGTACATATCATTATTTTATTTTCAATTGCATTTCATTTTGTTTTTATTTTTTTATTTTAAACGTATAAACTTATTGATTGAGTGTTCAATTTCAAAACTTCGACCAATTTTTCTATCAATACCAGGAGTATTGTACTTATTTACACACATACATATATTGAGTACCACTGTATCACAGTATTTGATTTGAAAGGTGACATTTAAAGCTTCTCCTTGCTAGAAGACGTTATTACACTCGTCGTATTTTATGAAAAGTTATCTGCACTTAAAAATATTGTGAAAATTCGCCAACATTACCGTCGTCATAGTTTTCTTTTTCTATTAAAGAAAAATGCCGAAAAAAAGGAAAGAATGAAGTTTACGACAGTCATGCTCGTTTTCGGTCTGATAAACATGTACTAGGTATTCGTTACGAAATAGCTGTCAATCGCTTTAATACTATGTTCAGATATGCACTTTTATTGAGTCAATATTCGATTAATTGAGTACAATATTTTAAGTGTTCAGGGGTAATATACGGAGTTCAGCTTATTCAATATTCATTTAACAGCTGGTAAACAAAACAGCTGGTTGTTTCAACAACATTGTTTTAATTTTAAAATTGTTCGGTTCAGTAAATACACTTATGACAGTGACTGCATCTTAAGTTTTACCAAAGAATATGGATATAAAGAATACGCATCATATAGAAGTAAAATTTCTTATGGCGGGTCGTAACATTACGACCCGCTCTCATAAAATTAATTTCTGGATGAGAGGGAGGAAGACAGAAGGAAAATAAACCACAAACAAAGAGCGTAACAATGTGTTGCTCTCATTGTACGTATGTACATGTGTATGTATGTATTCTTGTGTTTTTTGATTTAGTTGTCGATCAGACTGCGACAAGAACACATGTTTCGTGGATGTTTTATCATTTTATTTCAGAATAACACTCTGAGAATATTTTGTGTTAAAAATGTTCTATGTCATTAGCTGGGCGTATTTTATTTTTTATTTTGTCCCATAGTATATTTTTTTTTTAAATGCTTTGGAATGCTCGTTTTTTTCTTTTAATAAAAAATGGTTTTTTTTATTCTTTTTATTTTTCTAAACAACATGGCCTAATTTTTAAACCAAAGATTTTATGTTTTTTTAATAATAAAATGGATTTTTTATTTTATATTTATCTATCTAAAATTATGAAGCGAAATATAGACAGCTTTACATATGTATGTTGATGAAATGAAAATAAAAATAGCGTATATTACTAACACTTTTATATGGCTGTAAATAAATAAATTCTCTCAACTTATTTTCTCTTTCTTACTCACCAATCCATAACCATTGGCATGTGTTAACCTAGAGGAAAATTGTTAGTAATAATTTCAAGTCCACTTATTAACCCAATGATGTGTATATGTGATCGGAAAATAAATTGTACTGCGCTAAATCCCTAAAGACACCGTATTGAACTTGGCAAGTACTCTTCCAAAAATCGAAATCATTTCTCATTGATATTAGTGAATACTACTGTGATATTTCTTTGGGCGTATAATTGAAGTCTTAAAAAAGCGACATGTACCTTCTTCTTTAAAAGCTGACAAGATTTTTACGCTCTTTTTAACGAAAATTCTTGATGTTCGTGTCCTATGTGTGTAAAAAGCCGAAGATGTTCTTCCCCTGAGGGACATTGGTGCCGACGTCTGTTTTTAACACTAGAAAAATAAATAAAATGTGGTCTAACAACAAAAACGCACGATGAGAACAACGCATTGCTACGCTCTTGGTTTCTGTATCATTCCCTTCTATCTTTCCCCCCGCGTCATGAAATATTTTTGAAAAATATTCCAAAATATGTTAAAATGCACATTTTTTATACTTTATTTTCTTTGGTTTTACTCAATATTATAACAATTTACGTATTTATTGCGCAGTTATTAATTGAAACTTTATATGAAATATTGAGCTTAATAACGACGTTTATTGCGATTTATGCAATAAAAGTGCATATCTGAACACCGTATAAGGAAGCTAAGTACCCAAAAAAGATTAAAATCGAATTATTTCTGACGAGAATGATTGCGTACACACACCGAGCACGATCTTCGGAGAGTCCTTTAAAAGCGTACACAAGCGAAAAGTAATAAAAATAAAAAGGCCAGGATTTAATTCACAAAGGACCTCATGTACTGCGGCACAATGCATTTTTCTGACGAATCCATACTTAATCTAAGGGATTCTAATGGAATTACGCTCTTACGAATGCCAAAGCAGTAGAGTATATCTTGGTCCACTACATAAAATGACAGGCACAGTGGATAATGTTTTATAGAATGAAATTCTTCAAAACGTCATGCTTCTATATGCTGAGGAGGAAATGATCATTAAATGGCGATCCTCATTATAATTACGGACAGTAAAGTGTAAATCACGTGCGACAATATTGTGCAAAATAATATCATGCACATTATGGTGCTACATAAAAATAAAGCTAAGTGTCTGTGAGTTTCTAATATCTTATCAAATAATTGATATTGATCTCTACGGTCAGGAATTAAGCAATGAAGACAGCAATTCAATTAAAATGGCTAGAACTCCATCTTGAAAAGGCTTTTGTTTTTGCTTCGGCTAAACATATACTAAAATTGGAACGATACAGAGAAGATTACCATGGATCCTGCGCAAGGATGACACACAAATCATTTTTTAACTTCTCAAAGCAAGCAACAATTAGGTACAATGGGTCAACTGGACCCCCGGGTGCTGTACTTGTCTCAATTGGCAAGTACACGTCCTCTAACCTAAAAGGCTAGGCCTGACTCTCCTCAGAAATTGATGGAGCCTAATAAAGTATGAAGGCTACAACCAGATACTACACTTTCAGGCTGTAATTTGTTGCAATCCGTGCATAACTCTCTTAATGTAATAAATTTTGACTTTTGTAGGGGTCCTGAAAAATGCTGTTGACCCAGTTTTCCACAAAGTAAACATAGAAATTTTACACTGTTTAAGGAATGACGGTACCTCAAACATTAAAATGTTCTTGTTGGCTTAGTAAAGCTCGTTTCAAAAGATGTTGCCAAAGAGGAGCCAAACACTGTTTTAACTGTTGGCACATCAGGGTCTTTATATACATATGTGGCGCCCTGTTCTTCGTAACGATCCTGTTTTTTACATCGAGTATCGCGTAGTTTTGGTTACTCGACTACTTTTTAACTGATAACCCTTTTTTATATCTTTTTTTTTATCACTAACAACCTTTTTGATTTTTGTTCCTTTCTGTTCTTGACTCTTGCCTTAAGCAACACGCTGCGTTAAATAAAAAATATTTATTTTTTTGGAAAACTTATTCTAAGCCAACTTAACTTTAAAAAAATATTCAAATAAATTGAAATTACACCGTGAACAATATTTGTATTTTTGAAAGAAGTAAAAACGAATTGGTGACGTAAGTCCTAAATTGGTGAGCACGACGTTTGGTACAACAAAATACCGTTAGAATTCTAGACTGATCTTGGGTGTGGCAGTACTTGGAGTCGTTCAACCGCCATTTTGTTTTCGAAGAAACTTTATATTTAATTTCGGTGTTCTTTACAATGGCAGCAGAAAATGACAGATCTCACCTTACCGTCAACGACAGCGGCCTTCCTAAGGAAACCCCGGCAATTCTACTGATGTTACAAATACAACGCAAGGCAATATATCCGTAATTTATTCTTGATTGCCAGTTCCGCCCATGTCTAGTACCAATATTGACGCATGGTTCATATCAATGGACTTCTGGTTTACGGCATCGGGCATAATTGCGGACAAGCAAAAGACAGCGACTATTTTTGCAACTCACGACCCGAATGTAATAGCCCAACTGGCCGATGTTATCGCATCTATGCCGCCCGCCTACAGGTACGACTACATCAAAGAAAAAATAATATCACTTTGCAGATAGTGAACAGCGCCTTTTAAACCGCCTGTTGTCTGAGCTTCCCCTTGGCGATAAAAAAACCATCAGAGCTATTTTTTGAGATGAAGCGTGTGGCTGGCACAACTTTGGGCACAACACGGGTACACCAGCAGAATTAATTAAAATTGCAGACGCAATTGTCAACGCAATGGCATTAAACCAAATAGCAAGCGTTCAATCTAGACAATCGAAGGAAAGAAGCGAACTGCACACAGCCATAGTCGAGCTTGGAAAAAAATTTGAACGTCTTTCAACTCGTTCCAATTCACGCTCGCAATAGGTGAGGTTCTGCAATCCAACCAATTCCTCAATATATTCTAAAGAATTAAATATACTCAATTCTATATATCCAATTACTTTTCTGGACTTTTATATACTGAGGATACAGTATCAAATAATACTTATCCCAGGTGGGAATAGCAGGCTAGACAAGCTGCAACGCATATACTATATGTACCGGAGAAGGAATAAAAAGGGCTTTGAGAACCTTTCTATCGTAAAAACTTTGAGAACGCGTGGCAGCTTTCCTGGACATAGAGGAACTGTTGCCATTCGTAGTAAATACGTGTCACAGTAGGCACAGCTGTTGAGTATGTACCAACATCCCGTCGAAGAGAGAGAATAGCGTTCATCCCGTAAAGTGGATACACTATACATCTAAAATCCTTCAGAACAATAAGTCTCACGACTTTCGTGTTGAAAGTATTTGATTTGACTTGTAAAGTCTTGGCAAAGCGCTTGTGAAATATCAATTAATATAGAAGAAGAATACATTTTATCCTCGAAAGCTTTTCTTATTGTTTGCAATAATCTGTGGATTTCTTCAATAATGCAGTTGTGTTTGTTCTAGAAACCTCATCGATGATGAAGAGTACACTTGTGCTCAGTTCGGATGGTTGACAATACAGTTATGGGCCTCTATGCATTCGCTTTAGTATGATATTTGCCAGGTTTATGTATCATTTTAACAGCCATTAAAAAAAATTCACTATTAGGGGAAGGATAACCAACTTGCGTAATAATTTTAAAGAGAAAAGAAACTTCAAATGAAGAATTGGAATAAGTATTAAAGAACATGTAAAGAAACTAAATTCAGTACGGAATAGTACAACAAATTCACATTTGAATAAATCGGTTAGAGTTTTAAGTAAAGAAACAACTTCTTTGATGCTATCTTGAATAACTGGACCGGTTAATATATCCGAATGTCTACTACTACAACTGTATACATACATTCGAAGCTATTGATATTATATCCGATGTGGATAAGGTCCGGTACTTAGGAAGGGAGCAGGAACAACAGAATCTGAAACTGCAAATCTACGGGTAAAACAATCTGAAATCGATTTTTATTTCTAGTCTCTGTTGTACATTTCTAAGCTGATAATATTGTCAGATTGTTGCATACAAGGAAGCATACATGCAATGCTTCCTTGTATTATAATTCTTTGTCACAATTTCACTATTTACAGTTATTACATCGCATAACTTTGTGTCAATTTCAAATGACTTTCTCAGGCATTTGTATACAATTCTCCCCATAAACATACGTTCTTTATTTATAACTTCATGTTGAAAACTATAAAATCTCCGACGATATCCTCAATAATAAAATCCTTTCCCATACACACTTTATTCCAGCGTTGTCCCCTAAATTTGTATATTTTTAGTGCTCCAATGAACAACTAAAAATCCTTTTCCTTTTAACCCCTGCGGCAGTTAGGGTTGTTAGTCTAAAAATAAAACAAAAAGGATTCAATTCGCTCCCTTAAAATATAAGCGACTTAAAAACAAAAATCCAATTATAAATCCCACTAAATCACCAACAAATACACACGCATACATATCCTCAGGCATTTATTTTTATACTTTGATAAACATGAGTGTGTGGGTGTGTGTTCAATTTCTTGTTTTTGTTATTTATCAATCAATTGATAAACAATGCTCTCCCTCTCCTTCCCTGTCTCGAGCCGGCAAACAAGTTCAACAAGTTTTTCTGGTTCTTCACTGAAGAGGCATCTTGGTTTAGCGTTTATTTATAAAATTTCTCTCTTTTTGGAGTGTTTCGATGTTATTGTTGTTGTTTTAATTACACTTTTTCAACCCCCAGAACACACTACTACTTACGCCAGCAAGCGCAACAAGTATGTACATGTGTTTATACGCGAAAGAGAGAGAGAGAGCGAGGGAAAAAGATAAAAACAATGCCTTGCGCATTGTCGTACTGTACATGATTTCATCAATAAATTCCTGCCGAATAAACAATCGTGTCTGCTCATGTCATCGTCCTCTGGGGCAGAGCGATTAACTTTATAACTGATGGGTTAACTGAGTGACTGACTGAGACTGAGTGAGACTGTTGTGTTAATGGTGTTGAAATAACAAGAAAAGAACAACAACAAAAAGAGCAATCCTGTTGCTTCGTTAACGTGTTGCTTCAACAAAAAATACGGGGGATGTTGTCGTAAATCCTTTTCACAAGAGAAATTTTGTTTTTATTACACCAACACACGTACAGAGAGAAGAAGAAGAATTTGATTTGATTTATAAATACATTTGCGTGGAGGTGCTGTTGCGCAAGGATATTTTTAGAAGTCGCATTGATTTAACGCTTATATTGTGTTTGTGTGTGTGTGTGTGCGAGTGTATATTTGCGTTGTAATTTATTTAAAAAAAAAACAGACGAAAAGAAGAAGAAATTAAAATCAAAATGTTTACTTCGATTGTGTTTGTGTATGTGTATGGGTGTTTCACTTGCTGTCCTTTCTCATACCTATTGTCGTTGTTACTGTTGTTAATTGTAATCCTTTTATTATGTTTTTAAATCGATCGTGTGATTTTCAATGTTTAATTGAGTGTTTGTATCTGGATTTTACAGCGAAACACCTGGTTATTTACTTAGGATTTTAAGAAATTGGGTTTCTTCTCTCTCTGTTTGTGATCTTTTCTCTTCCCGTACATCGTATTGATCACTTGTAATGCATTTAAATTGATTTTTAATTCAAAAATCATTTCATCAACTTGAAAAAAGGGTTGCTGGTAGAGATTCCTGCACTTGAATTTTATAAATTCCCTTACTGTACAGTTTTGTAGGCAATTACACTGTCTATACACACGTATGTATGTTATACAACTGAATAAGAAGTTGGCCTATACCCCAACGTTAGCCAAACGAAAGTACTTCTCCCGACAACAGAGGATAATTTCAAGTTGAAAATAAACAAACCATCCAAGACCCAGACGACGTCCCCTCGTTTTTTAAATTTAGTCAGCTTTATAGTTTCCACAAACGTTTCAGGTAAGAACAAAAAGTCTAACTTTTTTTAAAATAAACATACATACATACATACATACATAATTGGTCATTACAACCCTTTAGTCAGGATTACGACCTAGTTTCTCACACCGCTGATGTTGTGTGCGTTAATTTTTATACATGAGTGGCGGGACCTACAGTTTAAAGTAGATTCCGAACGACAGTTTTGTGAGAAACTTTTCATGGCAATTTTATTTACTCTCAGAGTTTTTGCCAGAAATTTGGTGAGAAGAAGTCACCGAAGAAATATTTTGTCATATTTTGTTTAGTTGGAGATGCCTGACCTGGGGTTTGAACCGAGGCCTAACTTCTAATAAGCCAACACACTACCTACTAGACCACAAAAGCACAAAAGAAAATTAAACTGAATTGGGTCACATTTTACCAAAATTGCTAACAACGGCAATTAGTGAAGACAAGCAAAGCATATTCAAATCACTTGGATTGAGAAAAAATCAGTGGCTCATCAATAGGTAGCAATCTTCCAACGTGAACCCATAGAAAGCTACATACAGAAGCGTGTAGTTTAAAGGAAAAAACTTTTGAACCGTACTTAAATATAATAAATCGTGTAGCAAAGGCTTTAGGTTACTTTTTGTAAGGAAAAAAAGGACATTTTCTGAGCAAAGAAACGCTCATAGCTTATTTGGCATAGTTTTTCTTTATAGAGTCTGAAGGTAAACACATGCCCAACTCCAAAAATTAATTTTTTTTATTATACTTCTTACATAATTGATCATTACAGTTAATCCTTTAGTTACGATTACAACCTAACTTCTCACACCGCCATATTGTGTGTGCTAATGAATGGCGGTACCTACAGTCCGTAACGAACGACAGATTTAAGAAACTTTTCACAGGTATTTTATTTACTCTCAAAATGTTAAATAACCGCCCCTAGATTGGTTGTAGCTGTAAATATTTTGAGGTAGTTTTCTCCCAATATTTCGAGAAATTTCTTGATGACAACTTGACGAATATTGCTTTCCAAGTATTCTAACATTAGGGGTTTATCTGCCTAGACACGTTGTGTTGATGCCACAATAACAGTGAAGCGTCGTCAAATTACGTTGTCTAAGCGGGAAATTACTTTTTGTGTAAATTTCTCATACAATAAACCCGAAATCGGTTATGTTGTAAAGCTTGAGAAATCACATACCGTCCAGTTCACAATCAGTTAAATTGCAGGCAAATGGTTATAACGGTTCTGTCAGTGATATTTTCAAAAAAAAAATATACTCCTCCAGGTCAAGTAATTACTTTTGAAATGTTTTCTGAGTTCACCTTGCCACCTAACCAAATTTAGTTTGCAAAATCATCTTTGAAAGCCTGTTCTTCTAGAACCTAACCAGAATATTTGCGGCGAAGTGAATGATCAGTCGGTTTTGTTGCATAAGTTGCACTTTATATGGATGGAGGTATAAATCCAAATGAAAAAGTGGTATATTGGGTTGTAAAAAGTGCCAATTGCTGAAAGTGCTGTGGACCAATTACAAATTTTAATTATCCGCCAACTTTTCTCTAACAGATGCGGTATTTCATACGATACATAGATTGCAATGATACATAGCCACACTGTAAAGCTTCCACTCGCTTTAAATTTCTTAAGCAAACAAAACAAAAAGACAACAACGAAATACACACATCGTACGGTACCCAACAATATACATTATTTATTATACAAACAATTTCTTGTTATGTATGAGAAAATATGAAAAGGAAACAAAGAAAAGATCATAAATCCAACAACGATATTTCAATAGAAAGATCGCGGATAGAACGAAGATCGATACTGACAGTCAGTTAGTGATGAGAAATGTGTCTGTGATTAATACCCGGGAATTGTATTAAAGAATGCACGTTAAGCACGGTGGTATTTGAAAATCATTGTAACTATAAAATCTATGGTAATAAACGTAACAATATTGTTAATATTATGCACAGTAAGTCGATTATGATGATCATAATCACCACGTAATGCTCGAAAAGAGGCCAGGTTTTACTAACCAATTTTGTAGAAAACTTTAATAGTTTTTACCCATTCTTTAGTTGTTAAACGATTATTAATTGATAGTCTGGCAAGGTTATAGCATCAGTGTTTAGGGATCCGCATGGTATAATACACATTGACTATATTGAAAAGGGAGAAACTATATTCGTAGTGACTACTAGGTGGCGTTATTTTCTATCTAAGCCTACGAACTTTGTGAACTGTATTGCGTTAAATTATAGTAAAATATGGTACGTAATAACTAAAGCTTGCTTTACTCCAACTTTAAATTTAAACTATTCAAAAGAACATAAATATGTCCTAAATTTGTCATGGGAAAAAAAGTATTTCACTCTTGTGCTTAAGGACTGTAAAATAATTTTGAATAGAAAATTAGTGGTGGAGATAAAACACTCCACAACTAAATCTCCAAAAAATCTCATCCAACTGAGCATGAAGTTTTCCGTTTGAGAAAAATTAGAATTTTAATAAAAAAAACTTTTTCGATTAAAGGACCATGACCAGTATGGGAATTCAAATGTCCTTTAAGCCACAGGTGTTAGCATGTTACAGTAGTTAGCGGTAGCGGTAGCCGCTCAGGCAATTAAGGGTGGATTTTTCAGGTGCTAAAGAGCGTGAAATAATATTCAACAATATTTAATTGGTGGGAAAATTCTTTGCAGGCAATTGTTGTATTTTGTTTTCCATTTTTACTTTGATTGTCCTGCAATGCTTAACAAACAGCAAACATTTCATGGCGCAATTATTTTTGACGGTATTTTAATCAATTTCACGTCGCACATGCACGCCCAGTGGTTAGTAGAGTGTGTAGATTTAAAATATTTTTGTATTTAAATTTTATTTTTTAATTTACTTTTATTGCACCCCTTCCTTCCTTCCTTCCTTCCTTCCTTCCACTTGTAAAGTGGATGAGATTTCGTCAGAGTAACATAATGTTGAGGAAACAGGTTCATAGTTCCTGTATTTCAATTAATCAGTTTCCGCTTTTTTTTGTTGAAGAAACAACAAAAACAAAAAAGAAATTTTATTTTGATTTATAAATACAACACCTGTGTGACTGTGTGAGTGTGTGTGTATGTATGTTTGAATGTCAAAATTCTAATTGTCATTTTGAGTGAAATTCTCACTTGTTTTGTTGTTTTGAAGCGGATGTTCCCATGATGATTAAACTTTTTTTCTGTTAATTTCTGTTCATTGTGGTGTAAGATGATTAAGTCACTGACGATCGAGAAGATCTTGATGATGATGATGATGATGACAGTAAAAGAATTATATTTGAAGATATTTTTTATGCTTTTATAGAAACTGAAAAAATATGGAAAAATATGGATATAAAAACGTAAGAAAAATAATAAAAATGAGATGATTTGAATTGTATCAAAAGGATATGAGAAATAAAAAATTAGAAAAACAAAATTTTAACCTACACAGTTGATGTAAAGTATAGTCGCCACCAGAAATCAGCAATGAGTATTCAAAAAGATGAGTTGTTGGAGTCATTACTGGACATTATATTCTGGGCACTTATACAAGATGTATTAGTCTTGGTTATACTACATAGCAGGAATTACACAAGCTCAGCAGGAATTGCACAAACAAAGAGGAGTATGAAACAATTCTTTACCTATTGGCAGCCTTATGTCCCAGGAAAAGGAAGCAATTGGGCTTCTATCATGATGACGATCTCACTGAACTTTGGAAGATACACAATAGGAGACGATTTCATCAGGAAACTTATTGTGATATTACAAAAGGCCATACTTGGCCATTGTGTATCTATCAGAGATCAGCAATAAGTATTCAAAAAGATGAGTAGAATCGAATCGAATCTTATTTTGATATCATGGAACCTCTGCTCATATTCAAAGTTTGAAGTACTCATCATATTCATGCTTAAAAATATGCATGATATTCTGGATTTCAACTCTCCATAGCTCAACATATACACGAATCAGAAAATAAGTATGAATCGCGTACGAACACTAAAATACTCATTAGAATGTTGTGTGTATTTACTCTGCTTGCTGCTCTGTTTTTTTTTGCTTATGTGTCTTTTTTCTTTTTGTTGTAAATGCAACCAGAACTCAGACTGTAATGAGTTTGATATCAACGCTGTACGCATACTCATTGCAACCCGTATTTATAAATCAACTTTGTAGTGAGTATGAATGAAACAGAGTATGTAGTTAAATTTCAATATTGTTGACTCACTT
Source organism: Sarcophaga variegata (assembly GCA_932273835.1). Taxonomy (NCBI): domain Eukaryota; kingdom Metazoa; phylum Arthropoda; class Insecta; order Diptera; family Sarcophagidae; genus Sarcophaga; species Sarcophaga variegata. Next base: position 41,951,041 of record OW026359.1, read on the forward strand.
ATATTCAAAATTTCATGAGTGCTTATGAGTAAAGAAAAAACGATTCATTGCTGATCTCTGGTATGTACGTACTTATATGGCAAATTTATATTTAAAATACGATTATTAGTTTTTTTTTTGATTTCGCCACAGTTTAGTAGTTAGTGCATTGGCTTTTAGACGAGATTTCGTGGTTCACACCTTAACTCAGACACCCTCTAACAAAACGAAAATATGAAACAAATATTTCCTCGCAGTCTTCTGGTACAAACTCTGAGAGTAAAATAAAATTGTGATGAAAAGTTTCTCAAAAATCTGTCTTCCGGAGTAGAATTAAAGCTGAAGCGCCCGGCTTAAGCATAGATTAACCATAAGATAAATTCAAGTTCATGATTGATTTGCATCATCACAGAATCTACATATTGGGTACAAGAGGATACCCATTCTGAATAAATATACTTTGAGTACTATAGACTCTTGTCAAAAGATCGCTGACTAATCTTAGATTATTCCGGGATATTTGCCGACAAAAGTATTGATTGCCTCAAACCCATGTAGTTTAACAAGAGTCTTTGCCACTCTTCACCTTTCTTTTCGTTGAGTATGCGTTTCCACAAAAAGCGAGCGCCCTTCTGCTCCTCCCCGCAAGCTTAACAGCATATTCAGTGGCGCATGGAATAGCAATATATTAGGAAAAATAACTTGGAAACTCTGGGACGACTAAATTATGAGGATATGATATGTTACGTCTGAATAACAGTAAACTAAGCAGAATGATATTGTTACGTTTTTTTTAACGTTTAAAATATGAACTCTTCAAAAATACAAATAAAATAAAAATAAATTTGTGTTTAGTTTTAATTAAAATTCTTTATTATTCGCACAATTTTGTGTGCCACTGTTCACAACTTTATGTAAACAACAACAATTGCTTTGTTTGTTACACCCTTTGCATAAGCAATAACAATAACTTGACAATTGTTCGACAGATTTTTGTAACGGAGATCTTCAAATCACGATTACTCTTTTCACGCACATCGTGTTTTCAAACTAGACTGACTGAACTTTCACTAACTCAGTCGCCTGTTTTGCCTAGCCTTTCATATGGCAAAGTAAACAATGTTCTTGAAGGCGAACGTTCATGACTTCGCCTTCTCACAATCTCTATAAACGTAAACAAAGATGTTTACATTATTTATTGTAGTGTTGTTGGTATATTTTCGTTTACTTGTTTACCATTTTTTTATGCGGGTGTTTATTGTTACATTAAGAAGGTGCAATAATTTGTAAACAAGTTCATTGTTTAGTTTTTGTAGCTTTTGTTTATAAAAAGCAAAACACCAGTATCTAATTTTCTTTTATATTCGTAACAATATTTATCCTTACGAGACACTAGACTATATGAAACGCAGTGCATGTGACAAGGACATTGAAACAATAAAACACTTTCCATGACAGAGCTCAACATTTGGATGCTGGATATGCCAATATTTTACGGATGACGTTGTATCAAACAGAGTGACAGGGAAGTGGATTGCAAGTGCATGAAGAAATATTTATACGATACAAATTTGTAATGAATTTTACATTGATGATATGTATATCTCATTGGGTGAACTCACAAATGGATAGCTTAGGTGGATTGGATAGCTTAGGTGCTCACCAATAAGACATGCATTTCCTTATGTTCGGCAGTACTCTTTTTTTTGTGGGGATTTTTTAAAGGTTTTGTAGTTGATAGTTGCTAAACAATTGTACAGTTCCGATTTCCTTTTCAAGTTGTTCTTCCATAACCATGATATTCCTACATATGTCACAGCCCTTTCTGATGATGGTTTCTGTAAAAATGTATCGTCAATCTATTGTTTAGAAACGACAAACGTTATATACTGTATGTCCCAGCATCTACAACCTTCCAAATACTTTTTCTGTTGTATTCCTAATGCGTCTTCTAGTTTTGTTAATAATATCCAAACTGTTAATAATATACAGCTTTTATAGTCGCCGTAGTCTAGTAGGTAGTGTTTCGGCTTCTTAGACCTAAGGCCACGGTTCAAACCCCAGTTCAGATATCAAGACGAAATATAAAAACAATATTTCTTCGGTGACTGCCTCTCAGCAGGTTTCCCAAAAATCTGTCGTTCGGAGTCGACTTTAAACTGTAGGTCCCGCCACTCATATATAAATTTAACACACACAACAGAAGTGGTGTGAGAAGCTAGGCTGTAATCCTGACTGAGGGTTTGTAATGACCAATTATGTATATATGTATGTATTCAGGTAACATTCATTCTCCTCGCATCCTTCTTCGATGACCATTCAATCTGATTATTGCTGCCTTTTTTTAAGTGAGCCCTTCTACAGTATTTTGCAGGAAGATTTTCTATGCCGCTAAAAGGATGACATTAATTCTACAGTATTGGGTCTTGTGTCTTTCATCAAAGATTTTCCTATTTACGATAAACTGTGCACTGTGCCAAGCTCTTCCATATTTGAAGGAAATACTGCACAATTTTGTTCTCTCTGTCCCAATGCATTTATATGCACGACCGTAATGCTTCAAACACCTGAACCATTTTTCAGTTTGAGTTTTCTATCTTATCCAATTCAATTTTAAATTCCATCACCCGGAAGTTTGCTGGAATTTGCATACAGAGATGGCGGTCTCTTTCCTTCAACCCACCTGCCTAGATAAATAGAAAATAAGAATCCAACCATCTCTGTCACCAGCCAAGCTTTGTGATTTCACAAAAACAATGTTCTTCATGGACAGTTGATATTCGAAATACATATGCGTTCTCATAATCCTTCAGATTAGAAAAGATTTTCTGGCAAAATTCAATAAGAATAATATGCTCTAAGAAGCATACATACATACGTGCGTATGTGCATTTGAATGTGTTGGTATTTATTAAAATACCACAAACATTAAAAACACTCAAACTAACACACTCTCATCACTCATCACTTGCTAACCGATATCCTTTTTCCGAACGCTTAAGAGATATTTCAGTTCAAATACTTACATACGTGTTGTCAATTCAGGTGGTCCGCCTAATTTTATTGTTGTTTTTAACAACTGCTGGCCCATTTAATTTAATTTTATTTTCTATTTTCAGTAAAATATTAAATTCGTATTCATTTAATAGAGCCGCCTTTATCAGAAACTCCTTTGAAATTCCGTGTTTTACAGAAGAAATCATAAAAAAATTTCTCGTTATTTTCCATGCGCTTCAAAAGTGGTTAATGCGGCCGTTAAAGACAAATTTAATCATAATAATACCTGCTTAACCAGTTAAGAGTTAAAGAGTTAAAGAGTTTTATTGTTCGTTGAGGGTTTTTTTAATGATTTTTCTCGAAATAAAAACGAATAAAACTGAAAGAAATGAAAAAACGAGTCATAAAAACCCTCAAATCTGGCTCAAAACAAATGATGGCCTTTAAGCCTACTAAGGAGCTACTTTGGGAAACTGCTACTGTTTTATGTTTTCCTTTGTATTTGGAAAAATTAAGGGGCTACAACATGAGATTAGAATTGTTTATCACCCAAAATAAAATTAAAAAATTAAAAAAAAAAAACATTTTTAACATTTAAAATGAATTCTTTAAAGAATTCTTAGATTTTTTCCTCGTTTACGTCTAGTGCGTCATTGAAATGGAGGTTAATAATACATGTGTTTAGATTAGTTTAAAAAGGATCGGTATTTTTAATATAAATTGGAAGAATATTCAGATCAGGCCCTTACCAGAGCCAGATTTCCAAACTTAATTGCTGACGATATCTACTAACATTTGAATTTACACTGAAGCCAAGATCTTTTGTGCAAACTACGACTTCAATTTTCCCAAGTACATCATGGTTAAAGAGTGCTAGTGAAAGTTAGGAGTCAGGGCGCTGACTTAATTCATTAGAAAATATGGAAATGGAAATTTATTCTTCAATTTTCGAAGTCGCCGTAGTCTAGTAGGTAGTGTGTTGGCTTATTAGACGTAAAGCCAGGGGGTTCGAGCCTTAGGCCAGACATCAAAAAGTATTTCTTCGGCGACTTCCTCTCAGCAGATTTCTGGCAAAAACTCTGAAGAGTAAATAAAATTGCCATGAGAAGTTTCTCAAAAATCTGTCGTTCGGAATCGACTTTAAACTGTAGGTTCCACCACTCATGTATAAAAATTAACACACACAGTATTACACAGTGGTGTGAGAAACTAGGTCGTAATCCTGACTGAAGGGTTGTAATGACCAATTATGTATGTATGTATGTATGTTTTGATGGCATAAGTATGACTGTATTGTGAAATACAATATTTGCACGAGAATCAAAGGCATTTCAAATGTTATCTAATTGGAATGATAAGATTTAAAAGTCCATTCAATCTTCCATCCTACTGATTGAGCACCTCAAAAATCTTTCACTTTTCTTAGTTAAATTTCTATTGACTTTTTTTTTTTGATCACAATCAATTCTATTGGATGGATTTTAAGTCCTATGACAACTATCGAAATCGATAACTATGGTTTGGTCATCTGGGAATGTCAAACAGTTTTGCAATTTGTGTTCCATAAGACATCATGGATCGCGTAACACCAGAACAAATTACGAAAATTTACTCTGAAACAAAAAAAAATCTTTTACGAAAAATGTATAAAACACTTCGGCAATTTAACCGTCAACATATTCGACTTAGTTATCAAGCAATTCGTGCAGTTTTTTATCGTTTTCGCACTAATTTTGCTTTTCTTAATTTTGAAATCTCCAACAAAACAAATGTTATAAACACATTAGATACAGCACTTTAAAAGCGACTATGCTGCTGCTGCTACATTAAACTAAATTCTATTTCTAAACGCAGCAATGAGTGCTAGTAGTGAGAGGATTTGTGCTGACAATGATAGGATTAAAAACGCTATACATACAATATAACTACAGTAGGACCTTGATTATCCGTGATTCGATTATCCGGCATCATCAATTATCCGGGATGGAAAAAGAAAATTTTATGCATCGACTTAATTTTATTTTGGATCGACTTAAATTTTTCTGCATCGTTTAACCGTGATTACCTCTATTATCCGTGATTATAAGCAAAAAATGTTTTCTATTATTTTGAACAAACAAGCGAAAAAGGGGAATTCCCTCTTTAATATACGATGAGTTTAATTTAGAAATTTGAGGAGTGCGGTTTTTTTATATTTTTGAAACATGTATGTATATAAAATCCTTGAATTGTTTAGTTTTTATATAAATATGTACATATTAATTAATAAAAATACTTGTTAAAAAATTAGCCAAAATTGGTACTCAATTAACCGGGAAAATCGATTATCCGGAATGCTTCCGGTCCCGACCATCACGGATAATCAAGGTCCTATTGTATTAGAAACGCGAAAAAATATTTTAGTGGCATCATTGATAAAGAATTCATGAACTGTTTTATTTTTTAATTGTTTTGCTTATGCTTTGCTGTTGCCGCCTTTAAAATAATTAAAGAGCAAGCCCTTGCCGCGCCGCAAATGCGGTTCTGCTTGCAGAACAGAAGTTTGCCGCTGTAGCCCGAAGTTTTGAAGAAGATACCGAAATGTCGATTTGTTGACTTTCTTAACTTGTTGGCCTTTGTCCTTTGAAAACGTAGAACATTTTGTGTAAAGAACTTGGCTGACGTGCCTATAAAATAGCCAAATATGAGCATTTTAATCAATGAATTGCGGTTAGTGATGAAGTTCGATTTTATATTTGTAGCATTACATCCATTAAAATTGACGTTATGGTGTGGTTTACACGCCGGCAGCATCTTCGAAATGATGAAAGAACTAGCGTTAAAAATTGGAGTGATTGAATGCATGATGTAATTCGTATTCGCTGCAGACATATGGTGGAAATCATATTCAAAAATAAATGTCATGAAATGCTCAACTTGACCTCTTATTAAAGCATGGGGATGAGTTGGTGGCAGTAAGGCTCAATGCAGTCAAATCCCCGTCCGATCTGGCCTCTGGGCATGCTGCTTTTCAGGTAAGACAATGTGTCTCCGTCTCTGTGTGGGTCGATTTTTGAACAGAATACTGTTCCGATTTAATAATTCTAACAAGCGTTCTTGGTCAAAATATCAAGAGATTCCATATGGGACCCTTGAGGTTTATCCTGATGGCTCAAAAATGCGTGGCATTGCGGGCTGTTGTACATTTTGAAGGATTCTGATATTAAACTTTCTCTAAACTGCCTGATCACTGCAGTGCCTTTCAAGCAGAGCTGCGATTAAGACTTTAACGAACGTTACAAACATCCATCTTCGTCCATGAAGGTTGAGGATTTCTCAGGAAAATTTCAACATGATTTCAACTTACATGAGTTCCGGGGAATGGTGAAGTCGTTGGAAATTGCATTGCTGATGAGCTGGCCAGGGCAGAGTTATTCCGATTGTCTCAGTTAAATTGAATTTTATCCAACTCGTTGTCGGCAGGAAAGATCTCCGCAATATCGTTAGACATTACTGACCACGCATGGCTAAAAAGAGCACCGAGACTATTTTCTATACTTAAATCGCATGGCCTTCCATTACACAATAGCGATTCTCACGGGTTACTGTAATTTTGGTAGGCATGCCGAAAGACTTGGCATTTTGACAAATAACTTCTGCTGGATTTACAGATCTGAGGTGAAGGAGGAGACTGTCTTTCACCTCACGTGTCAGTGCACTCTGCACTTGTCATAAAAAACCTCTCACTTTCTGAGTTCCTTGACCGTGCTCTCAAATATATGGATTGCTGCTATAGCAAGATTTATTTTGGACTCGGGTTGGTTTCCTCTAGAGAATGCTTGATCCCCGGATTGAATATTGAATGTGGTATCACAACGCGACTGAATGATTGCCTAAGTGAGAACTCTCTCTTCAAGTCACACATGTTGTGTGTGTTAATTGTATACATGAGTGGTGCGACCTACACTTTACTCTATTTCGAACGACAGATTTTGGAGAAACTTTTCATAGCAATTTTTATTTACTCTCAGAGTTTTTGCCAGAATACTGCCGACTGTTTTCAGATTTCTTTTTGTTCAAGATGTCTGGGAAGTGCATTGAGCCAAAGACGTAATAATTGGAATATAATGTGTGTTGTTTTTTGCATGTGGCTGGCATACATTTAAAACTTCAAATGAAGATTTGCTTAACTTTCCTAAAACTCGAAAAAAAAAATTACCTGTTGGACAATACTGGATTGGATTTTCAAAGGAATTTGAATTTGAATTTGCGTGAATTCTGAATGATTAATACGCCTTAGTTTTGTTGAAATTCTTAAGGCATCTGGAATTTATGAATCTGGAAGTTTTTTTTTTACTTACAATTTAATCGTATTATTTATTTGCATTTGCATTTGCATTTCATTTGATTTGATTTCGTTCTTGAATATAAACAGGCATTCAAGTCTTCTGCTTCATACAACACATGCCAAATTCTTTTCAAATCTGAAGCGAAAAAAATACGGAAAAAATGTTCCAAAAAACTGCCAAATGCGAAACGCGTACTAAAATTGAGAAAAAAGAAAAGAAATTTTGTAGAGAGAGAATCGCTAAAAATAGTAAAAAAGGAAAAACAGCAACAAAGGCAACAACAGCAACAAAATGCTGCAGAAAATGAAACATAAATTCCTGTTCCTTTCCTTTGTCTATGAAACAACTGCCGCTTGCGGTTGTTTGGTTTGTTGCAACATTCGTATCCGTTAAATACGTTGCACATCCAATCATACGATCATGGGTCGTTGTCTGCGAGAACGATGCACAGAAATACAGTGTAATAGACGTACAGATACTGACTGCAAATGTATACATCGATGACTGCAAATGTATACATTGCTGAGAGAAATTTTCTAATGCCACCAGTTGCAGATGCAGACGACATAGGCATCTAATATGTGTCTGTAGACAGGAATCATGAGAGCATAACATAACATGCAGAAGAGAGTTTTGCAAGATTTTCAAAAACCAAAAAGAGACGGAGAGAGATGTTGTCGCCTGGAATGGCATTGTGGTCTCGTAGATAGTAAAAAAGTTTTTTTTTCCTGTTATTTTTATTGCCTCTTTATGGGGATCGTTCGTTGACCACAGAATGGCACAATGTGGCACAATGTTGAAATTCAATTTCTACACAGGATTTCTTAAGAAATTTTGTAAATTTGTGAACAAAAAAAAGAAAACAATCAGTGATCTGTCATGACCAAAATGATTTGCTGTGCCTCAGATGAGGAATAAGAATTCAGAATTTTAGCAATCAAGATTGTATGGAGTTTTATGTTGGAACTTGAAAGGAAGCTTTAAATCTTGGACTAAATTCAAAAAATGAAATCTGGAAACTTTCTAAATTTAAATGTTGGAAAAAGCTAAAGTCCTTGAGAACACACACCACCAAAATGGAAGAACAAGTTTCACGTACCACCACATGCCTGAGCGGAGATCACGCTTGCTTTGCAGCCTCAGAACTCAGAGAATTATTCAACAAATCGGTCTTGAGTAATATACACGATAAATATATTTGCAAGATTAAGGAAATAAAAAGAAAAGTCCTTATATTGTATATGAAATCAGTGATAAGATGATTAAGCAACCGTCCCTCGTAGGATATAAAATTATTCTTTTAATATTTAATATAGTGAAGCCATTGGAAAGTTGCATAATCGACCGAAGGTCCTACTCTCTATATTTACTTTATACTTCGAACATGCCAATAAATTTACGCACTCGCACTTGTACCTTTGCTAATGATACTGTTTTTATTAGCGGGCATAAGAACTGCCACGAAGCACCTCGGCTGCCGTTGGATTACATCTTCCAGCTAGAAAAACGATTAAACCGATGGAGATTAAAAGTGAATGTACGAGTACATGAATGTGTTCTTGAAGTTGAAACTGTTTGAAATATAATGGCGTATTTTGTAAAATCTAATGCCTGAGAGTGGACTGCTTTTCTGAAACCAATGGCGATCTTTGCAGTCGAAAATCCAGGAGTCGTGTAAACCAAGAATGTTAAAATTTCTTTTAAGTAATCATCATGCAAGAAGCCCAATATATGATGTCTAGTCTTAATGGTCCTTCGAAAGTCTTAAGGGTCCTTGACGTTATATATATTTCGAATTCGAGCAAATTGGTCTGCAAATAAATATTCCATTTATTTCTATATTGGCGGATGCCGCTTGCATTTTAGACGCAGATTCTTCAACAGTTTATCGATTGCAAATAATCGCTTTCATGAAGACTGATCATATAAACATTTCCTTGATTAAACTGTTCCCGTTAGTCATTTGGTAAAGCTGTTCACTGACTAATCAATTCACCCATTTGTAGCTTAAAGACGTCTGCAATTAAAACCAGAGGCTTTTGGCAGAGAACTTTACGCATTCGGTCATCATCACCATAGGATAGCTGGCTGCAGTTTGACAGAGATATTTGAGAATGATCGTCTATAAGAGTTTCATCTATGCGATGGTAATTAACTGAATTAATTTACTGCTGGTCTGGGTTCGTGCAGGGCCAGTATTCTCTATTTTATTAGGCTTGACAAGGAACTATTGTAGCGTATTTCAGGCGGAGGTGATGGCCATTTACCGGGCCGCTCAATGGATTCTCGTCAACGGTGCTCCCTTCACCCGCGTCTCGGTCTTCTTCGACAGTCAGGCCGCCATAAGATCGCTGTCGGGTTTTGTGAATAACTCTAGGATCGTTAGGGAATGTCGTCGCTGTCTCGCCCTTCTTTATGAGCGCTTCAGCGTGTCGCTGGTCTGGGTCCCCGGGCACAGTAATGTTCTGGGGAACTGTAGATCCCGACTAGCTCGCCAGAGCTGGTGCACTCCTTCCGGAATCGTCTTCGATTGAGTTAGGCATGCCACTTGCCTCGTTCAAGTTGGCTATTGTGCGGAAATTCTTTCGAGACGCCAACCTATCCTGGGTCAATGAGGAGTTCTGCTCCATCGCTAGACTCACCTGGCTCTTGATGGATAGTAGGCGTACGAACCAGTTGCTAGGACTTGGTCGTAACATCATCTCGACCACAGTGACCATGCTTACGGGCCATTGCGTTATGGGCAGACACGCGGAAAGGATGCGGCTCCCATTCAACGACTTCTGCCGCGGTTGCAGATCCGCTGAGGAAGAAGAGACTGTGATCCACTTCTTCTGTCAGTGTCCGTCACTTGCTAGGTGCAGGAATAGATTATTTGGCTCTCCGTTTCATGTCAGCTTGACATCAAGCATATAGCTTCGTTCATCAAACTTTCTGGCTGGTTTTCCAGCGTGGAGTAGCCGTGCTTCTGATGAGCAGCCCTTGTGCTGACCAACTTCTTCCTCCTCCCTGGTCTTGGTGGAACTTGGTCAGCACAGGGACTGCGTTTCACCCGTGGCATTACAACGGGCCGCTATGCGCGCTCAAGTGAGCTTTGTGACATGATCAAAGCTACCAATATGACCTAACCGAACCTAGGCTTGACAAATGAATAAACCCGGTTGCATTTATAAATCGCAATGTTATTACCAACACAGTTAGAGGTATGGCTTTTAGGTTTGCCACATTGGACGATACCGTGGATGTCAGATCACACGGCGCTTACAGCAGTAAGCTTACAATAAGACATCGCATTACAAAAACCCCGGCAGTGGAGGTCATGAACGCTTTCGGTAATCAAATGGCATTTTAAGGAACAAGATTAACGCTTCGGAAGATGTTTTGCATTGTGTGGGCAAATCGTAAATTTTAGAACATAATTGTGAAGCATTTTAACGATCTCGTCAACGATAAAATATCATTAAGGAATTATAGAACTACCGACTTTCCAATATGTGAATTAACCCCTTCAGAATACGTAAGTGCAAGTTTAATGGTAAGCTTAACTCATACGCTGTTAGACTGAGATTTCAAATCGACATTCATTGGTGTGCCAATATTGTTGGCGTGAAAAAGAGAAAATTTAATTTTTCCTTCCATTGAAATTAAATTGTGAAAATCTATTTTGGAAATCGAATGATAATAATTATCCCTTTTAGTTTATTAAAAAAAAAAACAACAAAAATTAAAAAAGAAAAACTTAATCTATAATGCAGCTGACAATAATTTCCTTCCTGCAGTTGTAATGCATTTTAAAATTACAGTCCACCAGGTGGCTTCAAGGCAATAGAGATGAAGATTTTTCTCTCTACTTGAGTAGATTTTTTCTTACTTTTTTTCGTTTTTTTTTCGTTTTCTTTCTGTTTTAAAAGAAATTGAAAAATACTTTGACACAAAGAGGATAATGGCCAAGAAGAAAAACAGGCGCAAATGTACTGGCAACAGTATTGAGGTAAAATTTAAAGACGATGATGACGATGACGATGACGATGACGTGCAACAGACCCTCTTTATGGATGGACTGTGGCACACTAGACGGACGTCGTTGTATTCCAGTTGCAGTTGCATACAGCAATAGAGTTTTAACGGGGCAGGAAAATCATCATGAAAAAGAAAACTTGTGTGTATTACTTGTGCTCCTTTTGTGTTGAAACATTTTCTCCGGTTGTTGTTCTTGTTGTTGTTGTTGTTGTTATTGTTGCTACATTGCAACAAGTTCAATGCACTGAAGTTACCTCAGTTTCATTACTGGGTGTAATGCAGCCAGCACACACACACACACACACACACATTTAGTTTCTGTTTGAAAGTTTGCATGTGTGTTAGTGAATGCATTCAGCCATTTATAGGCTGAATACTAACTCACACACACACACACACACACACAGCATCTCATCCACTTTTGTTTGGTGCTGTGGTTGTGTCGTATATGAATGTTGAACCAACAAACGACCGAACAAACGACCGAACAAACGAACGAGCAAAAGAAACGAAATCAACAGAAATATAAATGCAGCCATACAATCCTTTTCATGGCATTTCTTTTCTCTTCTTTTATTCCATTTCATTCCATTTTATTGTTGCTGTTGTTGTTGTTGTTGGTTATATTTTTTTTTACGATCTCCCCCTTTCTCAAGTGACTTGTTGTCTCCTGTTGTTGTTGTTGCAGCGTATTTAGTTTGTAATTGTGAATGGCTATGTGAACAGCCTGGGATTTTACATCGCAACTACAAAAACAACAGCAACAATAACAACACTAATAATAATAATAAAAAAAGTTAAAATCCAGGCTGGTTGTATAGCTGCCTGCCTGGCTGCCTGGCTGCCTGTATGCTTTATAGCCTGTGTAGTGATGTAACAGAATCACCAGATACATACCAACGCTTCCATCCATGCTAGCAACCCAGCAACAACTCGTTCGTTCACTTCTACACTAAAGCAGCTTAAAAACTAAACTACAACAACAATATATACTAAAAAAAAAAACTGTGTAAATAATCGTGTCTGAACTGCAAAGGAGCAACAGGAATCGAATTCGAAATATTTGTTTGCGTTTCGTATCGCTTTTTACAGTTTTTGTTGTTGTGTTTGCTGTCGTTGTTGTTGTTGTTGTTGTTGTTTCTTAGCATTTCTTGTTGCATTCAGTACTTTGGGTGACTTTCTGATTTCACTGGTTTTTTTTTTGTTAAAAAAAAACGCTTAGCAGCGCCTGTAACTTTGTTTGTATTGGTGCTGCAGGAAACAGTCGAAGTCATCAAAATAAAGGCGGTTATTCCATAAACGGGTCAATTGATTTATTTTGATTTGAGAGAGTTAAGGTTTCTATTAATTTATGAGCGAAAGGGGAACGAGTGAAGTTCTAAAACCAATCAACTAATGTTCTGTCTTTCTCCCATAAGTTCTATGAACAGCATATGACGCTCACAAATTTTCTCGATTGTGGATTATTATGGACTAAAGTTTTAATTTAGCCTCAGGTTTTTCTCGAAGAGTGCGCCGACCAAGATGATCATCCTTGCGAATTCCATTCAAAATTTAAGTTCTCGGCACTTTTAGCACAATAATAAAATACTTATACGCCTGTCCTTTGATCAGTAGATCTTCTCGGAACGACTAAAAACAAGGCAGTGTAATGACCGTTGAATTCTGTGTCGGGTCTTCCAACAGGGACTTCATAACTTAGACGGTTATTAGCGGCGATATTGGAAGAATATGGCATTCAACACGAATACAAATAACAAAATTGTGGTTCTTTTCGGGCAAAGTACCACGTGTTTCACCCATTTTAATATCGCCATAATCACTCTGCAGATAAACTATGTGGTAGATACACTCGAGTCCACTGATTCCGTTAACTGTTATCAAAACCCGACGAAACACTAGATCTGCCGACAACATCGCAGACGTGCAGGAGAATCGTCATGACTTGGGCCTCTACAAAATTCGATTACCTCAATAACTAAAGATAAACCACCATAAACAATGAAATGTATGAATGGGCTCAAGACCACTTGGCAACTGACCACAATTTTAATAAAAAATCTTCTCTGGCGCCCATTTCTGGATGAATGAATACATGAAGAAACGAAATTTTTGAATTTAGGACGATGCCAATCCACATGAAATCCAGGTGCATCCAACGCATACGGAAAAAAAGCCACTCTTTGGTACGGATTTTAGGAATGGTGTTTTCTTTTAGAACGTCTACGGCATGAAGACCCATGCGACACAGCTCATGTCACATTGGAAATTCTGCATGAGCGACTTGTGGCCATGTTCATCTCACTTGGAGGTGATGTGAATTGGTCACTGAGAACGTCAGATCTGACACCGTTAGACATTTTCTTGTGGCGGTTTCATAAGTGGCAGGTAGATGGAAATAACCTACAAACGATAGCGATCCTCAAAGCCTACATAACTTAAGGCATCGGTCATATTCAGGCTGACTTATGCGCCAAAGTAATGGAAAACAGTGGCGGACATTTAAAAGATGCTATATTCCATACTAGAAGTCGCCGTAATCTAGTAGGTAGTGTGTTGGCTTATTAGACGTAAAGCCAGGGTTCGAGCCCCAGGCCAGACATCAAAACAAAATACAAGAAGTATTTTTTCGGTGACTTCCTCTCAGCAGATTTCTGACAAAAACTCTGAGAGTAAATAAAGAATTGTCGTGAAATGTTTCTCAAAAATCTGTCGTTCGGAGTCGACTTTAAACTGTAGGTCCCACCACTCATGTATAAAATCAACACACACAACATAAGTGGTGTGAGAAGCTAGGCCGTAATCTTGACTGAAGGGTTATAATGGCCAATTATGTATGTATGTACATATGTATGTGCAACACAGTTCATGCCACATTAGATATTCTGCATGACTTGTGGGCATGGTCATCTCACAGGGAGGTGATATGAATTGGCCACTGAGATCGTAACACTTGACACTGTTAGACTTTTTCTTGTGGAGGTTTCATAAGTGGCAGGTAGATGGAAATAACCTACAAACGATAGCGATCCTCAAAGCCAACATAACTCGATCGATAAATCAGCCTGATTTATGGGCCAAATTAATAGAAAATGGGATTTCGGAAATTTTAAACAGTGGCGGACATTTAAAAGATACCATATTCTACACATAATGGGACACATCAATACGACTTTCAAACGAATAAACAATTTCGATAATCTTTCCCACACAATTTCTCTTACTTAAGCCTGTGAGATCGCTAATCTTTTCTCTGCATGGCTTTGGTAGGATCTGAAATTTTGGCGGGACGTAACTGCCATATTTTGGTAATCAGGATACGATATCACTGATCTGAGTGCTTATAAGTCACTGCATAATCGAACGAAAGCTTATGTGCAACTGTAGTTATATAGAGGTTCCCTTGACAAGGGAAGTTACGGTCCGGCAAAATGGCCCTCGAATGGTGTTAAAAATCTAAAAAGTCTTGTGATTTACAAGCATTCGAAGTGTGGTTGACATTCTTAAGTGTTTAGCGTTGTGTGTGAGAACTAAAATGTCACAAATAATGCAAGTAATGTCACAACGATTAGTTTAATGCGCCCGTAAATAAATTCCCAGCACTGTCTATCGAGCGAACGAATGTTCAAGGAAATGTAAACAATTCATCGTTTCAATAATTATGATTCACTTCATAATGAAAACAAAATTAAATTTCATTACAATGTTACATCATTATCATCAGTCAGTCAGTTGTTTTAATTCATAATGATGTTGCTGATGATGAACACGATAATGACGATCGACAATCCTTTTGCGTTTTGCGCAACAGTTTCGTCTTGATCATCAGTGCCAGCCATCCTGCCTTGTTTGTGTATGTATGTTTGCCACAATCGTTGACTTTTTCGTTATTGCTATTGTTGCTGTAGTTGTTGTTGTTGTTGTTGTTAAAGTCATTTGTTGCTCTTTTCGTTTTCGTTTTTGTTTGTTTTGCTGTTTGTAGTCTTTGTTGTTGTTATTGTTGAATGCGTATCCCTTTTTTGTAATTTTTTTCACTTGAAATTTGTTGTCGCCTGTGATGTTTGCTTGTGTTGTTCTGCGTCTCCATCTTTTCCGTTGAATTTGATTTTTAAACTTTTTTTAAACTTATATGTGTGTGTGTATACGTATGTACATATGTACATGTGTGAGTGAATGTATATTTTTGATTTTATGTGTATGTGTGTGTATATTTGTATTTTTTTCGATTTGATTTGATTGAATCAAACTCAAGAGGATTTTCAAGGAATATTTTTCAAATTGTTGTTGCTATGATCGCATTTAATTTTGCTTTTGTTGTTGCTGTTGCTGTTGATTCCTTTATTCAACATTTCAAAATGTGCCTTTCAGATGTGGGGTTAATTTGTGTTCTTTCAGGCTCTGATGTTTTCCCCCTTTTTTTGGAATTTTTTTTGCTTAACTTCTAGAAAACAATCGAATCATTTGTTGGTTCCAACAACTATTCTATGCTGTATTCGAAAGTCTTAATATTGTATAGTATAGTATAGTATAGTATGAAGTGGCCTCTTTTTTTATGGCCACACAATAAAAGTCGAATCAAGATGTTTTGATTTCAAATAAAACACGACGCCAGAGATGATATCAAAGCCACTCGAAACTATTTTTTCTAATTAAAAAGCAAACGGAAGAGAGATGACATGTGGTGATGTTTATGGTTGGAGTTAAATTTTTCAGATGTTTAAAGGAATACAGAGATTTTTTACAGTTAGGCACGGTATTTCTAAGTGTAAAAGTATGCGTAATTTCTGAGCTTTTTGAATGCATAAACCATGAGTCAATTTTATGTCATTGATCGACAGAGAACATTATTTGAATTTTATTTTTCATTATTCGGTCAATCGTCATTGTCAATTGGAAAATAAATTCTTCGGGAATTCCAAACATTATTCGCTTTGCCTCTGTACTAATCTCGGTGCAAAAAATTATAGTTTCATGCCTCAAACTTAATCAAATAATACAAATGAGTGCGTTCCATTTGAGATCATTTGTTTGTCACTCAGGAGATACATCTCGCAGTTGCATTAGCTATGTTGTTACCTTCTATGTTCCCGTGTCCAGAAACCCGCAACAGGATAAATGTTAAAACTGTCAATGTCTAATCCTGAAACTCCTTAAAGTCTTGACCGATCTTTGACGTGGTATACGTTTTTTAGGGATCTAATAACCACTTTGCTATCCTATATACTACGACATTGGCCATTCTACGATATTGGCTTTGTGGCCACTATTTCAACCTTTCAATTCCCTGCTGGCGAATTGTGAAGGAATGTGAAGTCGTTAGGTATACACTCCCGTAGTTCTTTTGGGTGCAAAATAGACCCAGATGAGCTTAAGATTTTTTTGTATTAATGGTGTGACAAATAATCATACCAGTCCTAATCTACAAAATGAACTCTCCTGCAATACTAACTTCTCATTTTCTACAGTGTCAGAGGCTGATGTAACCAGGCATATCTTGAAAATTCAATCCAATGCCACCGCTGCAGATGGTGTAGCCATGAAATTTGTTTGTTTGTATATTGCCATCTTTAGGACGTTGTACAATGGGTCAATCCGACCTCCGGGTACTGTACTTGTCTTGATTAACAGGTACACGTCCTCTCACCTAACCTAACCTAACCTATATTGCCATATATTTTGGGAGCGCTGACTCATGTCATTAACCATTGCATTACAACCACCCAGTTTCCTACAGCCTGGAAAATTGGAAGAATTATAACAATAGCAAAGATTTCCAATGCAGCGAGTGCGGGCGACTATAGACCAATAAGTATATTACCAGTTTTTTCGAAAATATTTGAGTCCCTAATTGCTGAACAGATTACGTTGTATCTGAATAACAATAATCTCTTGTCCCCATTCCAATCCGGTTTTCTCATTGCTCATAGTTGTACTACTGCGGTCTTGAAAGTAATTGATGACATAAGGCCTGAATATGACAAAGGAAACCTCTCTCTTATATGTCTACTGGATTTTTCAAAGGCCTTTGACAGGGTTGATCATTTAATCTTATGTCGAAAACTGGGGCACTATTTTGGATTTACAAGTACCGCTTTATCTCTTATGGAAAACTACTTGTAGGCGCGAGCCCAAAGGGTAATTATTGGAAACAGGCAGTCAGGGCTGAGGCATATAACATCTGGTATTCCACAGGGGTCCGTGTTAGGCCCCCTTCTATTTAGTATATTCTTCAATGATTTATTTTCAGTATGCAGGTATACTAAGGTACATGCAAAAGCAGACGATATTCAGCTGTACACTCTCAAACCGTATTGGTCTGATAGAGGATACAAGTTACAAACTTAATTATGACTTGAGGTCTATTTTAAAATGGGCTGGGGATAATAACCTTATGCTCAATCCTGGAAAATCTTACATTTTACCAATCAGTAGATGGGAATATGATTTAAGTTATTTTCCGACCATTTACTTGGGGAACACATCTCTTGTGTACGTTAGTAAGATTAAATACTTAGGATTTTGGAACAATTCCACCTTATCATGCACTGACCATATTAACCATGTTGTGCGTAACGTATACCTCTTGCTTCGTAATTTACGAATGTCGTCTAACTTCACACCAGTTGAAGTTAAGAGGAAACTTATGATTCAATTAATACTTCCAGAGGTTTACAGTAAATTGGACTCTCTCTCACTACATAAGTTGCAAGTATCTTTTAAAATGCTACGCGATATGTGTATGATTTAACTAGGTTTAGCAGTGTATCGTCCTGAAGGAAAATTATCTTGGGCTGTAACTTAATCGACTACCTTAGGATGCGAAATATTATATTTTTACATAATCTTCTTTATCGGAAGAAACCACCCTATCTCTTTGAGAAGCTGTATTTGGCAGATTCACTAGATATACAACTCTAATTATACCTAGATACACTTACATCGATACTGGCAGATTGTTATTCGTCAACGCAATTAATTTGTGGAACTCCTTACCAATGTCTATTAAAAACATTTCGAGAAAGAGCAGTTTTAAGAAAAGTCACTTTTTGACTGTACATATGTCCTTAAATATTTAAAAATTTTTATTTTATTTTTATTTTAGCAATTTTGTGTGAAATATAATTATTGCCTTTTTGTGTATTAGTTATATACATTATAAAACAATTGCACTATAATTTAGGGAATACTAATGACTAATGTAATTTGTGTATATCCTATAATACATATATAAAAGAATAATATTCTTAAAGTTCTTGTAAGTTCTTGTAAGCAAATAAATAAATAAAATAAATAAATAATAATGCTGCAATAATCAGCTAGTTTAAGATACAATCTCAGATTCAATTAATCCAAACAGCTTAAGGCCCCCGGAAGGAATATTTCATTGCCATACTAGGATCATTGCAGTGTTCCTGTCATAAAATCAGTATCGAAAATTGGTTCAAAAGCGAGACCCTATTTAAAAGTTAAAAGATTTTGACATGACCACATTTCTGCCCCCTTTATAAATCACTCTGTACTCCTGACATATCCCCCGCCCTTAAAAACCATCTGCACTGAGGTTAATTGCTTTAGAGCAGAATTGTAAATGTTTCAAACAGCTATACCGACTCCCCTTTCATTTCCTATCAGCTACAGCTGCTGTAATAGTCGTTCATATTCGTATCAATTCCTATCAAATAATGTGACAGTTTGCATTCGTTTCGTTAACATAAATGGCTGAAGATTTTTCCAGTAACTAAAGTAATTGAACTCCTGTTAAGGACTAAAAGAACTCTGATTCTATTCCTCGCTAGTGTAGGCCAAAGCTTTGTAGGTAATCTGTACATGGCGATACCAAACTACCCGCGTTTCGTTTCATTCTATACTCACTTCATGACATGCCTAAGCCTTAATTCTGTAGAGCGGGGTAACCGCACTAGTATTTAGAATCGATATCTTCTTTTTCCTATCCTGAAAACATTTACAATCCACATAATATAGGCAACCCATATGTTGTGGCATACAATACCCAGTAATTATGTTAGAAGCCTAAGCGATAAAAGAAGTTTTTCCCTACCCCTTGAGAGAAACAGATTCTGAACGTTCGCAAGAGACGTACTAGTTGACCTGGGTGTAATCATCCTCAATGTCCATTCGTCTATCGAGTTGGACAATGCAATTGAGAGAATTCGATCGAGAAGACTACATTCAATATATGAGCGGTTTATTTTGAAAGTGGTTTAAGTCCATTTTTTCTTATATTGAGATATTTAAGGGTTTGCGTTTGAATTGTTTCGAAAATATTGTTAACTGGTTTTAAGTTGTTTTTTTTTTGTGGCTTTGTAACCTTAAACATGTTAGAATATATAACGTAATACGTTTTGTAAACTTTACTGGAAAAATAAGCTGTGTTTCAGAACCTCAAATGGACTTAAACCACTTTCAAAATGAATAAAATGACTTTTTTGCTTGTGAAAAGGAATAAGTACACTTTGTGTTCTTTGTTTAATATTATTATAAGTTAATTTTTTCACTTAAAGTTACTCCACTAGTGATAGTGATTCCACTAAATAGTTATTCTTATACTTAGGAGTTGGAATGGGACGCACATTTTTGTATAATGGTGTTAATTTTATTTTGCTAAAGTTTCTTGGTCTTCCCTGACAAGGTAATAAATCAAGTATTTTGAACTCTGTATCCACTTCCATAGATTCTTTATAAATCATTTTAGTGTTCATTTTTTATAAATCGCATCCAGCATATCCTTAGCCAATTTACAGGCTCCCCACTATAGTTTTTTAATATTTTATGAATTGCTTCTTCCAGAGCTTTTGTAGAAAAAAATCTTCACGTTTCATTTTGGTGAATATAAATTTGTTACTCTTTCGACATGTTTTTATGGTATGGATAGTAATCCTGGGAGGCATACATTAAATTATTTTTCTTCAAAGCCACTTCTATCACTCCAAAATCACTATCATTTGGCAAAAATTAATGTCCTGATAGTAAAACCTTATGGTCAATAATATCTGCATTATTTTCTGCCGATTGCACAATTTTCAACCATGTTACTGCCAATTTTATGGATGTCAATGGACTTAAACCAGTTTCAAAATAAATTTTTATGCATTTCGTTAACTACCTAATTTTTTAGTGCCCCAAATCATAGCGATTTTAATGATACTAGACTTAAATTGTTTATAAAAAAAAGATTATATAGTATTGTGATTATTGTTATCATTAACTAAATTTTTTTTAAAATGGACGACTCATATATTAATAGCTGAAATTTCTGTATCTAGTTCCCCGATACATGTCGGCTTTCTATTAATGACATATACTTCGAAATGTTAATTTCATCAGCATAAATATCGGATCCGCTAGCAGTTTAATGTTTGAGTCAGCAGCATGTCTTTCCTGGAGGTATTCCAACCTATTCCATAGGTTCTACAGAAGTTAAACTTTGGTTCGACTTCCAAACCTAGAATCGTCCATCTAATCTAAAGAGTGCTGCCGTGATTAATGCGAGAGTCTCTTAGCCCACATGAATTCCTGAGTCTCAGCACCGGCTTTGCAGAGCTGATTTCGCTAAGACATTCAGAGGTGGCAGGCCTAACATTTTCATGTAAACAGGATAGTTTTTGCACATTGTTCTGAAGGGTGTGACGTGACCTGATATCCACCGCCCTCCACCATTGGAGAGGTTTGGTCTTATCTTTGTTTAACATTCACGAAACATTTTAAACTATTTTTGTTTCTTATTTGAAAAACGTAATTCAGTCATGTTGGAATATTCCAAAAAAGAAGAGAATAATTTTACTAAACAAACTTTGAAATACAAAAGAGCGGATTTAAATAAGTTCACAAAAAAAGAAAAAACTTTTCTTTAAACAAAAAGAGACATCGAAATACATACATACTTAAAGTCTGTACTAAATAATAAAATTTATTTTCTTTTTTATTTTTAGTTTTTCTTCTCAAAGATTCAAAGCTTAAATAATTATTTAAAACTAAAACTAAAAAAAAAAATTAAAACATAAAAGATCTCGAAAAGGAATTGTAAATAAAACTTGAAGAGAATCAGAAAAAAAATTTGCCTCAGCCTACACGAATTCATAAAGCGGACCCAAAAGTGAGAAGAGAATTAAAACTGACTGCGGCTGACTCCAACACATGAAAAGAGAATTTATTCCACACATGAGTGCGATATTTCATCATTTCATTTCAGTTTCGTTTATTTTATTTGTTTAAAAAAAGGAAACACTGCTACACTACACTAAAAGGTAAATATTTTATTTGTAATATTTTTTTGTTATTCAGTTTCTTCCTTTCCTTCTTTCTTTCTTTGTTTTCTTCCTTTTAAAATCATTTGATTTGATTACCCCCCCAATATCCTAAATAATGACTCTGGGCAGAAAAGTTAGTTAATAAGAAAGGAAAGAAGAAGAAGCAAAAAAGACGCCTTAAGAGAGAGCAAATAAAACAAGGCATCACTGATAACCAGTTCATCGCATACCACACTAAACTACAACAACCAACTTTATCCCCAAAAGAAACGAAAGGATTGTGTAGCTTTGTTGTACCGAATACTGTTGTGGATCGTTCCAAACGAGTAAGTGTTTGTGTAAGTCATACCGAGAGGTACGAGGGTAACTCCACTATGCAATGACGTGTGATCAAATCTCATGTTTAAAATATACATCTCCATTTAGGAATCAGAGATAATTTAATCATTCGTTAAGGTAGTTGGAGAGTATTGCAGACACTTTGAAGTCAGTCCACATAATCTTAAGTGTTCTGAATTACATTCTTAAAACAGAAACACTCCTCCCATTTTTTATTCCTTTAGGTCAGGTTAGAGGACGTGGTCGAATTGTACGGAACGTTCTTAAAAAGGAAGGATACAAGAGGGGATAGGAAAAAGGAGAGGAAGTAGGAAAGAGAGAATCGGAAACGAAGCAGTTACACAGACCAAACAAAACAAAAAGGGAGAGCGCAACTACACTAAAGAAGCCCTAGCACTTCTCATGCAGCTCAAGCTACTAATGAATCTGTGGAGAGCCTTGATGTCGGCTCTCGACACAGAATTCATACCCTCAAAGCAGCCCCTGCCAAGCGTCCTCAACCTCAACCTATTAAGGGCTGGGCAGTTACACAGAAGGTGCTCGACAGTCTCCAACTCCTCCTCATCGCAACATACCCTGTATAAGTCCGGCTGGGATCTGTTCCAGATCCCCGTCAGCGACCTAATCTCGTAGTGCCCTGTGATTGACCCGATAGCTAAACTAGCCTTATCCAAGCCCAGCAGCCAACCTGTTCTTACACTGTCTATAGCAGGCCATGCACATTTAGTAACATAACAACCCGATCCGTTAACCCAACGCCTCTGCTCTTCCCCCTGGCCCATCCATTGAAGAGTCCGTAGAGGTGGCAGTTTGGGGGATCAGGACCAACTATTAAATCGCCCTCAGAAAGTGAACCTAACCTAGCGACAGCATCTGCCGTCTCATTGCCCAGTATTCCGCTATGACCCGGTACCCAGCATAGACGGATACGGTCTGGTCCAAAAGTCCTTAATGACTTCTTGCACTCGCAAACGAGTCGTGACTTGTACCAGACCGAAGCAATGGCCCTTAGGGCAGCTTGACCGTCAACAAAGATCACGTAAAATTCCGAATTCCTTTAACTTTTAGAATATCATTGAGTTTAAGGACGCTAAAGCCAAAGCTCTATTAAGAGATCGTTTGTGGGAAAATTGCTCAATTACTGACCACCAATCTGAGGATACATTTGAATAATAATCATTGTACACATTACCTTAGACATTTAGATACCTTGTCTTGTCGGATGGCACAACCCGTGTTGTCTCATGTAGAATATTTAACACATTGAAATATTTCATAAACGTCCGTTTAATAGTAATTAGATCACGATCCGATTATTACACAGCCCTGCAAATTTGGACCTTTTTTGTGCAAATAAGATGGCTCCAGGTGTTTTCGAAGGCATTTTGCGCGCTGAACACGAATCTGGTTTCATAAACTTTCCATCATCATCGAGGTTTATAAAAATTAATCAGATTTACTTGACCGCCATATTGGATCCGCCATTTTGAATTTTTTTAAATCTGAATGAAGATCTGTAATCAGCGACCCCAAAAATCCCTAAGTAACAATTTTCAAGTAAATCGGATTAATTTTTAAGGACCTCCGCAATGTGTTTCTTTTTTTCTTGCACCCCTTGACATAAACCCACCCCCTACTTTAAGGGTGCATGCAAACAATTTGTGCTCATTTTAAAGAGGAAAGATCAATTGTCAATTTCTGACAATAGCGATGGTTCTAGCACGTCAGTGTTTAGCTCTACAATGTTTCAAAAAAGGCCAAAAACGCTATTTTTAGGGGTTTCAACCCCCTTTTTCTCGAAAACCTGACGTGATGGAAAGATTTTGAAACCAGATTCGTTTTCAGCGCGCAAAATGCCTTCGGAAACACCTGGAGCCATTTTATTTGCAAAACCCATGCAGGGCTGTGTTATCTATTAGTAGAGTAGAGAAAGAGAGATCAGTATACGTCAATGTACATGTCGCTGGCATAATACTGGATGAATGTCGAGTATTGTGCTGTTCTTTCTGTATTTATTTGGAGTGCTACTAGTATCAGGTTAAATAAATCACCCGCAGCAGGAGTCTGGCTATGTCCGACAATCGAACATTGGCTGATGCTGATGGCTGATGCGATTTTATATTCATATCCGCTACATATCTACTGTGTAACGGTTTCCTGCCGCTGCTTCAAATAGGTGACAGATGAAGCTGCGACTTGTAAACACCATCACGACACGTACTTAAGCAAATGATATCCCCATAAACGACTGAAGACTTTAAGGATCAAAATAGTGCAAGACAGATTGACAATAAAAACAACAACAACAACAGGAAGGTGTACCACGACCTACTTACTTAATTGGTCAACATAACGATTTAGTCGGGTATTCAACCTAGCTTTTTACGCCACCCATATTGTGTGTGTGTTAAATTTATCCATGAATGGAGGGACATACAGTTTAAAGGAGACTCCGAACGACAGATTTTTGAGAAACTTTTCTTGGCAATTTTATTTAGTTTCAGACATGTTGCCAGAAGACTGGTGAGAAGGTATGCCACAACAGAAATTAACAAAGAAGCGGATTTAATACAAACTTTGAGAAGAACTTCAGATGTACGGGTGATAATTTACTTACAATGATGTAAGAAATATAAGATGTGCCATATCAGCGAACAGAAAAATGACTGCGATCAGTACTGCACCACCACCAACATATTGAACTGACTAAAGAAGAGATCGTGCGTTACAGAGCGCTTGGACCAAATAAAGCTTTGGTCAGGAGCCAACATATTCCACATATCCCAGGAATTTCTAAAAACACAAGAAATTTTGCTTTTTTTTCATTCAAACTGTTTACTTTGAAAGAGAGAGAAAAAATACTAAAACCTTATGCAACTACCCTCGTACTTAAGAAGACTAAAACTTTATCGCAACAAAATTAAATTCAATTGCATACAACGTCCTCAAATCCTCCCCATTGAACATGACTTTAGGGAACGCAGTCGGACACACACTCAAGCGTACAGGGACTTTCACGAGACACAAATAATGATACGAACTGTATATGGAACTGTATGGAACTCTTCTTGTTTTTGTTTTTTTTTCCCCATTTTCGTTCAACTTGGCTTTGTACCCTTTTTGCGCTGGATACTCGGTATTTACGATGCCAACTCCATAGAGTTGCCTGTAAAGGCAGGTAAAGAAGAAGATTGTTTAACATTGTAGTGAGTGGCTTAAATATACAACAACAACAGCAGCAACAACAACAACAACAACAACAATACTAACACAATGTGTAGTTAAATAAAGTGAAAAAGTAAACGAAAGAAACTGGTTTGAAAACGTTGCTACAAAAACGAAATATTCCTGTTACTGGTTGGTTGCCTTTAAGAAATAAAAAAGGCGTCCACAGGAGTTTCTGTTTTTCCAACAGCTCCACTCTGTTTGTCTGTGGATAAAACCAGTTTGCAACTGAAAGTTTGTACAACAATTTGTTGAAGATTTCCAACAAAACGAATCCTCAGATACATTAACACATATACACAGACAAATCGATAAAGACCTGGAGACTGTAGTGTGTGATGGCGATGAGTTGGCGTTTTTAATGTCCTTCTACCATTAAAGCAAAGACAACAACAGAGCCAAACCTGGTCTCACGCACACATCGTAATATTTTAGCCGACTTGTGTTTGCTTTTCTCCACCGCCGCCACAAAAATGGGATCGTTTCGTCAAGATAAACAGGCAGGCAAGCAGGCAGGCAACCAAGCCAACAACCAACCCAACGATCCGTTCGAATGACGACGAAGAGGATAAAAGCTAAACTAGAACTGGAGTTTATTAAAGTGGTCTTTGGATGGAGTTGGTTGGTATGAATTTTGTTTGTTTTTTTTTTCTTTTAAAAGTCTTTCTCTTCATCTTCATTCTCTTTTCTACTCTACAGATTCCTGTCTGTCTGTCTGTCCTTTTCGTCTGAGTTGCGCCTTTAAATGTTTTTGTTTTTGTTTTGTTTTTTAGGTTATGATTCCTTTTTATTTTTCATTCCTGTTTGATTAAATATTCTCCTGGTTTGCTGTTTTTTTTCTTTATTTATTTGTTTGATGTTGTTTTTGTTGTTGTCTTATCGTTATGTTTGTTGCTGTCTCTGCCGCTGCTTCTGCTGCTGTTGCTGCCGCTCTTACTGTTGTTTGCTTTGGCCAAAAGGAGTCCTTTTTCAGAATAAAACTGAAATTATTTTTGTATTCATGTGTTATCGTCTTGAAGCTGACTGTACTTTTTCTTTCGCCTCTCCCTTTCTCTCCCTTCCTTTCAATTCCATTTTTATTGTAGTTTTTCTTCATGCCCTGAATATTTAATATTTTTCAGTTGATTCCATTCAAAATTAAAAATAAAATCCAAAAAACAGAAACGAATTTTGAGAAAAAAAAAATTATTAAAACGAAAGAACAATATCGCCAAGTCAAGTGTTACAAAATATGGTTTAAATCCACTGCGTTCCTTTTTTTGTTTTTGAATACTGTTAGGGCAACGATTTTTTAATTTTTAGAATCTCTTAATACCCGAATAATCCCTTAGGCCTCGTTAAAAAACTCAATTTCTGTTAATTTTCTTTAATTTCCTATAAGTAGTGGGATGGTTATCGATAAAGTTGAAAAAGGTTATTTGGGGACTTTATTTAGCAATGTGTTGGTATCAGAAGAAAGCTTTACAAGCTTCTCTCACTATATCGCATGATGAGGACTTATTGAAAAATTCAGTACTTTAGTAAAGGGTGTTTTTTTATAGAGGTATAGAACTTTATGTTGCAATAAAACAACGATGGATTATTCGATTGACATGAATTTTATTTATCCGAAAGATAATCTTGTGGCATTACATTTTAAATATGATTTCTGGCATATGACCGACACGGCTGGCGCGGATGTAGTCCAATCTGGACGTCCAATTTTCGATGACTTTTTCCAATATTTGTGGCCGTATATCGGCAATAATACGGCGAATGTTGTCTTCCAAATGGTCAAGCGTTTGTGGCTTTACCGCATAGACCAATGACTTTACATAACCCCACAGAAAGTGGTCTAGAGGTGTTAAATCAAAAGATCTTGGAGGCCAATTCACAGGTCCAAAACGTGAAATTAGGCGGTCACCAAACGTGCCTTTAAATAAATCTATTGTGGCACGAGCTGTGTGACATGTTGCGCCGTCTTGTTGAAACCACCTCTCCTGGGCATCATGGTTAGTCAATTCAGGAATGAAAAAGTTAGTAATCAAGCACGCAAACCAAGATCTTTCCGCAAAATCTTCCATAAAGTGGATGGACACAGATCCAATTCCTGTGCTCGATGGCGGATGGACTCATTCGGGTCTTTCTCAATGCTACGCTCTACAGCAGCAATAGCTTCTTCTGTATGCACCGTACAGCGTCTCTGGGGATGCGAGTTATCAATAAGAGTAAACGTCCAGAACCATTATTTTCGAAATAAAATTGCACTATTTGCAAGCGTTGTTCAGGCGTAATTCATGATGAATTGCCAAACCAAACTGAGAATAAATCACTTGACAGCTGTTAAATTGGTCACCATCTTGAAAAGTAATGCCAACTTAAAGTTCTATACCTCTATAAAAAACACCCTTTAGTGTTTTCAGTACCCCCGCGACGCTTACAGTACTTTTTTATTATTACATATTTTATGTTTTGCGCTTTTCAACTATTAATACATTGGCAACATGTTCAACGTAATGCTAAAGGTAGAATTAGGCTTCAGCCCCGGTTAGCCAAATGTCCATGGAACGTACATTGGTTTCTAGAACATGAAAAGCAAGCAAATGAGCGTTTGACGAACAGTGATGTAATTTCGGTAAGCATTTGCATTGCTCTTCATATGCTAAAAACGAACGTATGTTACATTACGTTCCATCGACGTTTCACTAAACGGGGGCTTTTACGTTTTGTTACGCTCCGAATCAGCTGTTTTTGTCCTGTATGTGTATTAAATATAAATAAATAAATAGTCTAGTAGGTAGTGTGCTTTCTGACTAGACGTGAGCCCACGATTCAAACTCCATGGCAGACATATCCATCAAAACGAAATATAAAAAAATATTTCTCCGGCGATTTCAAAAATCTGTCGTTCGTAATCGATTCTAAACAGTACGTCTCACCACTCATGTATAAAATTAACACACACAACATAAGTGGTATGAGAAGTTAGATATATAATCCTGATTGAAGGGTTATAATGTCCAATATGTATGTATGTAGGTATTTTTTTATAAAAGTACCATTTGATGCATAAAAGTGCTTTTTCAGTTATAGTCCAGTACCATTTAAAAGTTTCAGTTTTGCAACACTGTTTTCAAATGACGTCCGACAATGAGTAGTTGCTGTCTCTCAGTTGGTCCATTTGTAGAATCCATTTAGAATTGACCACAGTTATGCCCACATAAAAGTTGCCGTAATATAGTATTGTGTTCGCTTATCAGACATAAAACCACGGTTTAAACCCCAAGTCAGACACACTCCAACAAAACGAATTCTGACAAAATATTTCTTGGGCGACTTTCTCTCAGCAGTTCTGGCCAAATCTGTGAGAGTAAAACAAAAATTGCCATGAAACCTTTCTCAAAAATTCTAGCGTTTGTAATCAACTTTAAACTGTAGGCTCCGCCACTCTTGGATGATGTGAGAAGCTAAGTTGCAATCCTGACTGAAATGTTGTAAGAACCAATTAAGTGCGTAACTGTGTCGGACTTTTTTCCCAAAGTAGTGCAGATTGCGCATTTTTTTTCGATTGTCAAATTTGTTAAATTTTTTAGCCGTTAACTTTTTTTGTTTTTATTGGAGAATAACTGTACAATATGGCCCATTTTGCTCTTTTCTAGTGCGTGCTCCATCAATGACAAGATTTTGAAAGAAATTTTTTAACACAAAACCTTTAACATTCGGTCTTGACCTAACTTAATCCTAAAGCCATCTATTCTATAAGATATCTTAGAATAAATAGTCTGGGTTCATAGCCTTGGTTTTGTTTGCCAATTTATTTAATTATTATTGAGAACCGTACTAAGTAACTTGACTGATGTATTTAAATTTTATTAAGGGTTCTTCAGAATGAAACAATCCTTTTCGTTCCCTTCTCTTCAAGTGCTAATTTCAGTGACTAAAATATTTCCAAAAAGGATTAAAAAATTGTTTTTTGTCATCTTTTGATTCCCTTTAGACATTTAGTCTTGGATATCTTATTCTGGTTACTCTATGCCCAATCCTCAGTAATATTCTAGACACACTCAGGCAGTGGTGTTGTGCTAATTTTTTTTACCGGACATCGTATATATAATTATAAAGACAGGGCCGATCCTGGGTAGGCGGCCGCTCTGTGCGGTCTCATGTCCCAAATTTAACGACGACAAATTTCCATGATAATCCTGGCGGCGGCGTTTCTTTTTTAGGTCTCATGTCCCAAATTTGACGACTGGGGGAGGGAGATTTCCTCCCGGGTTCGGTTCAAACCCTTGTTTATAAAAATACATATAAAAATTCGTTAAAAATTAGAAAAAAAAATCAGCAATTCTTTTTAATTTTTTTCCGGAACGCATTCCTCTCCAAAAAAGAAGTACCGGAACGACGTTCCGGCTCGACAACACCACTGCTCTCAGGGGTGTGTATTCGTATTTTTCAGAGTCGTTCCACTTCCTGCAAATGTTTTTGTATTCATTTTACACTCCTTTTCGCTTGTTTAAGGAACATAAGGCAATCTTCCTCATCTCCGTCTTCTTTCTTTGTCTCCAATCCGATTAGCCCAGTTTTTTTCCAGCTAGGCAGGTTATTGGTTTCCTGTAGCAGAGATCAACAATGTGTATTCAAACAGATGAGTAGAATCGAATCATACTCATAATTTATGATACTTATACGCATAATATCATGGAACCTCTACTCATATTCAAAGTTTGAAGCACTCATTGAAGTCGCCGTAATCTAGTAGGTAGTCTGTTGGCTTATTAGACGCAAAAGCCTGGGTTCGAGACCCAGGCCAGGCATCAAGACAAAATACAAAAAGTATTTTTGCGGCGACTTCCTCTTGGTAGATTTCTGGCAAAAACTCTGAGAGTAAATAAAATTAAACTGTAGGTCCCACCACTCATGTATAAAATTAACACACACAATATAAGTGGTGTGAGAAACTAGGACGTTGTACAATGGGTCAATTCGACCTCCGGGTACTCTACTTGTCTTAATTGACAAGCACTTATCATACTCATACTTAACAACACGTATGATGTTGTTAATTTCGACTCTCCATAACTCAACATTTACACGAATCACAAAATAAGTATGAATCGCGTACGAACACTAAAACTTGCTGTTCTGTCTTTTTTTTTTTTTTTTTTTTTGTTATAAGTGCCTAACAACAACTAAGACCGTAGGTTTTAAGGCTTATGAATCAAACATATTTCGTATGGTATGAGTTTGATGTCAACGTTGTACGCATACTCATTGCAACCTGTACTTACAAATCCACTTAAGACTGTAATGAGTTTGATATCAACGTTGTACGCATACTCATTGTAAGCTGTAGTGGGTACGAATGAATCAGAGTATGTAGTTAAATTTCAATATTGTTGACTCATTTCTATTAAAAATTTCATGAGTGCATATGAGTAGCGAGAAAACGATTCATTGCTGATCTCTGTTACAATTACATGTTTTGCATCTGTACTTACCCAGAAATAACGCTCTCTATGCACATGTGCTTGGTGAATTGGTGAGAAACTTTGTTGATAGAGTTCTCTTCTTTTAGGCCTTTCTATGGTTTTCATTATTAAGAATATCCTCTTCGGTTATGGGGCAGATGTTATAAAACATCCTGGATTGTTGGATTTGCTGCGAAGAACTTTTACTACAACTATAATCCAAACTTACAGTAACTTCAAGTGGTACAAACGGTATCTAAACAAAGTAAAACGCTCTCAGCTCCCATAAATGAATTTGGAAAACAAAAAACAGAATAATCTCTGAATCAAAATGGAATCATTTGTTTTCTTTGCTCTCATATCCATTTACAATGCAATGCAAAACATAGAATACCTCCCAATAGGAATTCGATTCTTGGTAGCATTACTTCCATGCCACAAAATATGGCAAAGAAGAGGACAGGGAGAGAGAGAGCCCTCAAACCCAGCCATTCAGTCGTTCGTTCCCAGGCACTTCTTTATCATATTTGTGGCTGCAAGAAATTGTTGCAAGCTGCTGTAAATGTTTCTCTTTCTTTTCTTTCGTTTCTAATCTCTTTGACAACAACAACTATCCCTCAACCAACAACATTTCTTCCTTTCAGTTTTCCGTACTGTTGCGTTTTCTTTTTTTTTTTTTGTTGTTTTTCATGTTTTTTGTTTTTCTTGTTGGTGTTGTTTGTTTGTTTGTTTGTTTTTCTATGAGAAATGCTGTTTCTGTTATTCCCTTAAAGAGTGTGCCTGTTATGTTGCATGGTATGCTTTCGGTTTGGTGTTGTTGTTGTTGTGGTGCCTAAGATGACAATTTTTCGTATTCGCCAACTTTTTCTTTTGCATGCATGCAGTCACTCAATCAGCTGGTCTGTCAGTCAGTCAGTCAGTCAGATCAGTCAGTCATTTAGGCAAACAGGCACAGCACAGCACACAGTTTGTTTCACATCCAATTTCCCGTAATTATTTTACATTTTAATGCCTGTTTAAAATGCCATGCGAGACAAATTGGTTTTGTAAACCATCTTAACTCCTAACAACTTAGCTCAGCTCAGCTCAACTCTACGGCATCATCACCATCACCATCATTATTATCATCAGCATCATTATCATCCTCATCATTGTTATTTACATACATTCCCAAGGAGGAGGTGATAATGATCTTTACAAGCATCATATCGGAATTTTCCTATTGTTGCTGGATATCATGTCACAGTCATGTACAAAGTTTTACGAATTCCTTCAATTTAACATAACTTTACAGTTATTCGTACCCTTTTTTCTACTACGCTTTTACAGTTAAAATCTATAATTTTAAAGAATTTAAAGAAATTTGTCTAGGTAAACTTGACTTTTTCAATTCAAAGAGAGAGAGAGAGGGAGAGAGTGACAAAAAATACTGTTATTCGTGGAAAGTAACTTGCTTCACTCTTTCACCCTCCTTACATCAGCAAGACAGGATCAGATTTGAAGACAAAGATTGATTGGAATTCCATTGATTGGCTTAAAAAAAGATAAGATTTTGAAAAAAAAATATTTTACTTGAGAAGACTGAGAATGTGAAAGTAATCCTGTTAAGTTTTTAATGTAATCGTTTCCATTTCTTAAATTTTGATACCAAAGATATGCAACGCCTTGGCAGGCTAGTTTGGCGATCGATCAATAGATCGAGGCCTTATAAGTCTGAATACAAAATTTATGGATGTATGGATTCCAAAAGAATTAATCAAAATACCTTATGAGCCAATCGTAATCGATCTAATGCTGATATCGAGAGTATATAGTATGAGGTTGAGAAGTGTATTGCATGCGACAATGTCAAAGGGTAGATCTGAATAAATTGTTGCTAACTTAATACTAATAATCATACATGCATAATTGGCTATTACAACCCTTCGGTTAGGATTACGGCCTAGCTTCTCCAGCACCACTCATGTTGTGTGTGTTAATTTTTTACATGAGGAGTCGCGGGACCTACAGTTTAAAGTCGATTCCGAACTACAGATTTTTTTTTGAGAAACTTTACACGGCAATTTTATTTACTTTCAACGTTTTTGCCAGAAATGTGCTGAGAGGAAGTCGCCGACAGAAATATTTTTTTCATATTTTCGTTTTGATGTCTGACCTGGGCTTTGAACCGTGGCCTCACGTCTACTAAGCCAACACATTACCTAATAGAATACGGATACTGATAATCAGAAAAGTTTTAATGTGTGTGTTTGGTGGAACTGCCGTCTTATTATCTCCTACTGGCTCAGAGTTCAGACTCAACCAACAATCCTTGGTGTTAACACCCAATCGATGGGTGTTAATCAAAAAACTTTTTCATTGGCTACAAGTAAAATATTTAAAGAGCTTTTGAGCCTTGAAGGAAAACGCGAAAGTGGAAAAAAGGATATTCAGAGCTCATCACAGCAAGTAAAATATTGAGGATGTTGTCAAAACACTTTAACATCTCTGGAATCAAAGTGACTCTTGCTCCAAGCCTGTTATCAGAACAATTAGAAAAAGAACTGGTTTAGCGAAATTTAAAGTTCTAAAAGTGCCTGATAGGAGTAAGAAAAAAACTTGGAATAATGAGACTGAGGAAAAACGGATGGACCACAATTATACAATCTCTTGCGCGTCTACAAACTTGAAGCACTAGCACTTCGCAACCAGATCAACCTTTTTATGAATCTATGGAGAGCCTGAATGTCGGCTCTCGACAAAGAGTCCAAAACTTCGAAGAAGCCCCTGCCCAGGGTCTTCAATTTCAACCTACTGAAATCTGGACAGTTGCAGAGGAGGTGTTCGATAGTTTCCAACTCCTCGTCATCACAACATACGCTGTGACAGTTTGGCTGAGATCTGATCCAGATCCTTGTCGGCAATCTAATTTCGCACAGCTATGTAATGATACTAACAACTAACCTCAGATTAGCTTTATCTAAGCCTAACAGCAAATAGGCCATAAACACCTATACACATAACATCCCGATCCATTGCTCAACGCCTCTGCTATTTCCTCCTGACCTATCCAGTGATGAAACCGTAGAGATGGCAGATTGTAGGTTCAGGACCTGCTATCAAATCGCTCTTAGAAAGTGAACCTAATCTAGCGGGAGCATCTGCCTTCTCATTACCAAGAATGAGTTCTGTTTAATAGACGATGAAACCGATTTACATAGCTTCTAGACAGGAATACCAAAAATTACTTACCAGTTGGACACACTAATCGATGATTTCGTTCTTCCAATGCAGACGACATAATCCCCGCAATAAATACGCATCTTCCTTCAGCATCCTCTTTCAGCCGAACTATTACATGGCCGAGTTAGCGCAGCTGCTGGGTATTAATTCATTAATCCATACCGTTAAGGAGCTCATACAGCTCATTGTTGGATTGGATGCGGAAATCATTGTCAACTTGCACTAGATCGAAGCTCTCACATAGGGCTTTTCTCTCAAATGGACTCAAGGCTGCTGCATCCACGCATCTAAGGGAAAGTGTTGAACAAAAATTTTGTGTGCAAAAAAAAATCTAAAAACACCAAAAAATTTTTAGTAAATCAAGCTACTTGTTCTACAAGAAGAACTTCTTTTAGTAGATATAGGATTTGTGCACCTATTACAGAGCGATGTGTGTTACCTTCGATGTACGAGTAGAAAAACGACCATCAAGTGTCCTTATTTTCCTGGGAACATCTTTTAAGAAAAATAATTAAGTCGACCCAGGCAAGCTAGTCCACCAATTGTATAAAAGTCTGCCGTATTTAGGTATACTGAACCTTATGAAGAAAACGTTTGAAAGACACTAAAATCTCACGAAAAAAATTTTAACCGGTAACACAATAGAGGTCCTAATAAAGGGAATTCAAAATAAAAAATGAAAAAATATTTCTTGTAACCCATTAAATTCCTGTAATTTTTTAATGCAATAAAACTTAAATCAAATTTTTGCTTTAATTTAAACAAAATTTAAAATGTGCAAATTTTTTCATGGGCACTCCTCCTAGGTTAACGCGGCAGCCAATAAAGTGTTTCAATGTGCCAGGAAAATAATTCAATTCGAATTCAACTGTTGGATCTCTTTATGTGATCGACATTGAACATTTAAAATATTCCAAATCACAATGAAATTAATGGAACACATCTACTATACGGACATTTATCCTCGCTTAACTGAATATCATATCAGTTCCCATCTAATTATTCAATTCATATCATATTGAATACCATGCCATACAAATAGAATCGAAATGAATCTTAAAATATTTCTTTCTCAAAATAAAATAAGAAAGAATAAAAAAGAAGAAGAAACTGGCATTTAATGAACCGCGAAAAGCGGATCACAAAGTCAATGCACTTTGTAGGCCCGCCATATACATACATAC
Organism: Sarcophaga variegata; assembly: GCA_932273835.1. NCBI lineage: Eukaryota > Metazoa > Arthropoda > Insecta > Diptera > Sarcophagidae > Sarcophaga > Sarcophaga variegata. Next base: position 41,986,050 of record OW026359.1, read on the forward strand.
GATCTGTATGTGTGAACATATGTATGCATGGTAAGTATGTATCTTTGTGCTACAAATGCAAATCCATGCAACAAAGTTTGGAATTTTTCACACAATAATTTTCTATTTTCTTCTCTTTTTTTCTTCTTTTATTTCCTTTTCTTTACTGTTTTTCAAATAATTTGCTCTCCCCAGTTCGCTAACAACACATCTGTATTTATGAACGAACTGCTCTTCTTCTTCATATTCTTCTGTGTGGAAAACGTCATAAAAAATTATTTTTTTTTTCAAGTCAAAAACAAACGTTTTCATACCGCATTTGCGCAATTTGCACATGCGCAAGCAAACAATTTTTTATGAACAGCAACAACAACAAAAAACAAACAAACAAAAAAGCAAGGAAAAGACGGAGAAACAAATTCAAAAGCCCTGATGATGATGGCGATGATGATGTTGTTGAATGCCTTTCATACGCCTGATGCCGCTTCGCTTCTATGTTTCTATGTTGTTGTTGTTGTTGTGAAAACTTTTCCTAAGAAAAAATGGCGAAATCTCATAGAAAGAGGAAAACGTCAAACGCCAAACGCCAATAAAAATGAAAAAGAAACCGAAACCGAAACCGAAAATAAAAATACAAAATTTATGCGAATTTAAAAATTTCCAGGTTATTTGCGTATTAAACAACCAAAGAAAATTAGGAGGGCCTTTTGAAGAAAACGGACAAAAAAACAAACACCAACAAAAACGCATTCAGAAGAAAAACAATTACTAACAATGAATGGAAAATTTACGACACGTAAAAAGGAAAATGTAAAATAATTTTCCAAATGAAAAGAGCATTAAACTATGGATTATACATGGGCCATGTAAGCCATCAGATACACCTTATACCGAGGTTTATCGATGTGCAAACACAACGTGAAAAGGGGGTCAAGCTTTGGAAGGCACATCGTAGAAATAATCAACAAAGCCGTTATCAATAAATGGAACAACCAAGACCTTAAATAAGATGCAGACTTGAACATTGCACTCTAAAAGCTGTTGTGTTGCCTCAATTCCTAATTACTAATCTCTCTTGACTAGAATATGTGTCTTTGGATTGCGCTTCACAACGATGGTAACTTACGAAATTACCAGCGAATTGGAAGATATGTATACCACAAGCTAATATGCTATGCTTAATGAATTATACAATTTCATCCCAAACTAAATACGGCATTATAATCATTTAAGGCTCTATAAGCCTAGATTTCTTATTAATACCTTCTCTTCTGCTCTCCATTCCGTAGTGAAGTTCATTTTTACTTTCCATGCTTTGGAATAGATTGCTGTCAAGTTATTGATCAATGATGGCAAAAGATTGTCATATTCGGTGAGTTAAAATCACAATAACTTCCCTAAACATCAGACACGATACTATCCAAGTCTTTTTAACTGTAGAAACAACCTACAGTCTCCACTCTAAGTGTTCTTCATGACTTTTTGAATTATTCTGGATGGACCATAGTCTTTAGCTTTTGGGTTTGATTAAGGTTGTCGAATATTCAAATTTAAGGGCATTCATACCCCTACAAATATCTCGGAGACCCTCTCCCCCTCAGGGGATAATCAGACAGAGAAAGAATAGGATTCAATCAACAAAAATGTCCTCATCACTGCACCTAATACATGTTTACAGGACCAGACTTAATAAAAAAAACTTGATTAATGAGACTGAAAGTAAAAGAAAAGAAAGAGGTGGGAAAATGTTTTGTGGAATCGCTATGTTCCTTAAAGAAAATGAAAAGACTGGGACAAGATCACCTTATCTAAATTGGGAAACCTTTATTCACGTTCCAGTAACAGAAGTCGCCGTAGTCGCGTAGCTAGTGTCTTGGCTTAATAAACATGAGGTCCAAACCTTAGGTCCGAGCCAGCGCAGCCGCTGGACAACGTCAATGTCGTTGAGGAGCTCATACAGCTCACTGTTGGATCGGATACGGAAATCATCGCCAACTCGTACAGGACCGAAGATCTTACGTAGGGTTTTTCTCTCGAACACTCTCAAGGCCGCTGCATCAGTTCTTAATAGGGTCCATGCCTCTGCACCATAAAGAAACACGGGTAGAATGAGTGTCTTGTAGAGTGTTAGTTTTGTCGTACGAGAGAGGTCTCTGCTACTCAATTGCTTATTGAGACCATAGTAGCACCTGTTGGCGGAGCCAAGATAAATAAATTCCTTGACTATATCGAAAGTATAGTTATCGGCCGTTATCTTGTCGGTAAAACACACTTTGTGTTGCCCTCATTTACTGCCAGACCCATCTTAGTAGACTCCCGTTCAATAGCACTAAAGGCAGCAGTAACATCTCGCTTGGTACGCCCTGTGATGTCAATGTCGTCAGCGTACGCAAGCAACTGGACACATTTTTGAAAAATAGTGCCATTGCGATGCACTCCCGCCTTTCGCAGAACACTCTCCATGACGAAGTTGAAGAGGTCGCATGATAAGGGATCGCCTTGTCTGAAACCTCGCACGGTATCAAAAGGTTCGGAGAAGTCCTTTCCTAACTTGACGGAGCTGCAGGAACTGCTCAACGTCATTCTGCATAGCCTTATCAGCTTCGCAGGTACACCGAACTCAGACATTGCTGCAAAAACACGATCCCTTATGGGGCTATCGAAGGCAGCCTTATAGTCGACAACAAGATGGTGTGTGTCGACTTGTTGTTCGTGGGTCTTTTCCAGGATTTGGCGTAGTGTGAAGATCTGGTCGATGGTGGTCTTGCCAGGTCTGAAGCCGCACTGATAAGATCCAATCAGTGTTTTGACGAGTGGTTTAAGTCGTTCACGCAATACGCTTGTAAGAACCTTGTATGCGATAGGGAGAAGGCTTATACCCCTATAGTTGGCCTTTATGGTTTTCTGTGCTTTGGTTTTCATTGGATATTGTTTTTACGTGGTGGGTTCCAAGCCCTACGCACAACCCAAATTTAACGTCCAGGGGATTGGACTTCGCTGCACGCATTAGTTAACATCTAGCGGGTGCTAGAATGCCATCCAGGAGGGTCCACGAGGAAGGTGCGTGTCAACTTGAATACAGCAAGACAAGGAACGTCCTGGTGGTCGCCACGTTGGCCACAGTCAGAAACTATATCTTGTTTGCATGCAACCCATCCCTTTGTTGTTTGTACATACATATGTAATAAAGAGTTCTTCGCTTATCACAGAAATTGAATTGAAATCTATGCGGATGGACTTAAATCAAGAACTGAACTTGCGTGTAGCTGCTGCATCAGAGTAATGGATAAAAGGAAAAGCTTAAGTAATGATTACAGTGTTCTTTAAGACAAAATTTTTGCTATTTATAGGACTGTTGCTGGGCTAAAGTTCGGCACATTGTACGGCCTAGATATTCAGATACAGTAGCATTGAATGCCTTAACTCTGATTCCAATTAATTAACGAAAGGTACCGCAAAAAGAGAGGGTACGGATGTTGCTAATAGAGCCAACAACAGATTGAAAATTTCGGAAATCTGTCACAAAACCATTATGATCACAAATGATGATATTCATGAGTCAGTGGAGAAGACACGTTTGTCACCTACTCAGGGTATTCGGCGTAATTGTTGAACACTTTCGAAAAGACTGGCTGTCCATAGAAAAACTTTAGAAAACATATTGAAAGAACTCTTAAAGAATTGACCGACAATGGACATCAGGGAAATGAATATGTTTTCGTTACAATTTTTAAATGAACATGATTAAAACGGAATAAAGTCTCCTCATGTATTGACATTAGATGGGTCGAGTCCTTACGGATTAACGAGAACTTAGTTGATATATATCCTTAGAAAACTATACTTGAGTTCATCAAAGCTGAACTTATTGGAATCATTTTATTTTACAGGAGTTTATGTTAACTCTAAACGGTTTCGTTCGTCTCTCAGTTCAAACCTCAACTCCTACTACATAACCTCTACACTTCATTAAAGAAAACCTTACAGCCAATTCGGGTATTCAGGGGTACATGCCATATAATTTCCGTCCATAATTTATTCTAATAAGCCTCGAAGACATTTCGAGAAAGGATCCACCAAATTTCGAATATATTTTTAAGCTTTCAAGTCCATAGTGAGTGGCATCAGCTTGTGTTGCTTAAGCTTTTATTGTGTTAAACTTTCAACGCGATGCCACCACCATCAGTAATGGGAACAAAAACAGTCAATCAATCAGTCCATCAGTGCAAACGTCATCAATATGATGAAAAATTTCTTAACAACGCCAAACGAAACGAAAGAAACAACGTCTGGAATTGTATGAAAATCTTTTTTTTTTTTTTTGACAAATTTGTCAAATCTCAGTTTTTTTATTTATGATCGTCTCGTTTTTCTTTCTTTCTCTTTTGTCAATATTTTCTGTTTTCATTTCGTGTATCTGGCAATATTTCGCTGACAAAGTGGGCAAGGGAGTGTTTGAATTTTTGTTGTTTTTGTTGTTCAAAGTAAGATGAAAAACGTTTTTATTTTTGGGCTTTTTTGTTGTTGTTGGTTTTGGTTTTTGAATGACATTTTGACAGAAATAAAATTCAAATTGAAATTGAAAAAGAAAAAAAGAAAACAAAGTCGTTAAAGACGTTGTTGTTGCAACACACAGTTTTGCAGACACAGTTTTGTTGTAAAACACACACTTTATTGTAAAACACACCTTAAGGTGCACCTGTAAATTGAAAAAGAAAAAATTCATTCGATTACGTTGCTTTTATTGCAAGGAAAAGCGTGAAATTGCCAATATTACACTGGACACTCTAAATTTTCAAATGTTGAATACAATATTTGCCCTAAACACCGGTTCCCCAGTGTGTCACGTATTTGTATACGAGGTTAAGATATTAAGTTCGTGACTTTTTGAATTTCATGACTCTTAACTGAAACAGCATAGTGGCTGCCATAGTCTCCAGGGTACTGTGTGGGCTTACTAGAGGAGAGCTCGTGAGTTCAAACTTCCGCTTTGGAATTCTTCTCAAACTCATCGTTCGCAGTCGGCACTAAACCGTTGATCCCAATGAATACAATAACCACGCGCAAATTGAATGGTGTAAAAACGTATCAAGGTATAGAGCCCTTCCAGCGAAATCGGAAAAAATTAACACAAGTCAGCTGTCAAATGGTCAAAAGTTTAATTTGAACAAACTGCCTCATTTAGTTTGTGTTTGACGGCCATTAATAGCAGTCAACCGTGTGATTTGAAAAGAAAATATTCTTTGGCGAGCGACTAATTCTTGTTCCCAAATTTAAAGAAATTAACCCCTGCGCCTAACTACTGGTATCCGGCAAAGCATCCTTGCCGTATCAAACAGGCTTTGACTGGTTGAGAAAATGAAAAACGGCAAAATCCAAAAAATTGGAATCTCGAACTTACGAAAGCTAGGCATTGCCTTACAAAATGTTCCATTGCTCCGATGTCTTCATCACATACTCTGCAATCACTATTTTTCATCAAGCCAATACACCAATGAGCGCACTCAAGTCACTCCTAGACGGTCTTAAAAGGCTCATCGCGATCGCCTAAGAGTACCTTTGTAATTCTGGCTAATGTGCGGTTGTTCCACAATAGTCAGTGTGACGTTTCCGACCTCAGCTTGGTATTTAGTGCAGTGTTATCTAAGCTTATATAAAACTCAGGCTCTATTGGTCAGAAAATTCGTTTCGTCATTACCGATCACTCAGGCAACCAAATAATACGCACCGTTTCATGCCCATTACCAGCCCAGATCCAGTCCAGATAACACACTCCCTGATTGTTATTATGATCCAATGATGGTTTCTGGCTCTTCTATATAGAGATCCAGACCCGCCCCGTTCCAATGTTTATAGTCATCCGTGAACCAACAAGTCTCCACGGGCATTTGTGGCATGAATCCGTTTCACCAGGAAAATCGATGTGGTATAATGCAATGACCGTGTCGTATACTTGCACGACCATCACAAATGTGATATGATTTGTGGCTTTTGTTTATCCATTTCCATCAAACATTATCCATCAAACACTATGCAGTAAGGGTCGTGATATCAGACCCGCCCGTATCTTTATCGGTTGGCGAAGAGTATGGTTTCCAAAGCTCGTATAGATGACTTTCTCCTCGTATCACTTATACCGAAGTAACACATCCTTTGAATCTTCTGAATTATTTGAATATTGCATTTCACTTCCATTGATGTCCACCACTCTCTGTAAATCCAGTCTATCATCCATTTAGAATCCATGGCTCTCCTAAGTATGGCCCACCATGTGTGGGCTTTTGCTGCGATATCTTCCAGATGATGTCTTCAGTTAAAATTTCCAGTAATACTTAAGTATTTCAACTATTTGAATATCTTAATCTCCTTGGTGGGGAAGGAATCGAGAAATATCATAATGAGTGATCTTTGTCTTTCATTGTAATTGAACATGTTTCGGTTTTATCCAAGTTAATATGCAGAATCCTTGGCAGTGCCCAATTGGATGCTATGTTCATAATGTATTCCGCACTCCTACACAAATGGTTCGTACTCTTGCGTCTTAGAAGTATTAATACGTCGTATCCAACAGATTTAAGTCATTCTTTAAGAGACTGAATAGTTGTGATTCACATGAGAAGATGACAGTATGCCGCTTTGGGTGTTCCTCTCCCCACATTGCTCTGTAGAATATGTTCAATCGAGGCAATCAGCGCCTGGTCAACCTGAAACTTGTCAAAGGATTGCATCTTTGTATCGTTTTGAACATTATTGAAGGCTCCTTGAATATTGCTCTGTCATCTATGAGCGGTCTTCACTGATCTTCCATCAATGTAGAGATATTGTTTACGATTCAAGAAATACTTCCTGCCTTTGATCTTCTTGGAACACCTATACACCCCTAATGTCGTTTTAATAATGGAATGCATACATACAATATCGTGAAAGATCCGGTACTTAGCCATCGCGTACTTTTGAGGACAAAAATGTTTTTTAACAAAAGAGGGTACCCATCCCTGTCCATTATTGGAAGCACAGTAGCAATGTTGAAATCTCAAAAAAATATTTCTTTCGGCCTCTTCCCCTCAGCAGTCGTTTGGCTAAAACTCTGAAAGTAAAATAAAATTGGCGTAAAAAGTTTCTGTCGTTCGGAGTAGACATTAAACTGTAGGTCCCGCGACTCATGTATAAAATTAACACACACAACATGAGTGGTGTAAGAAGCTAGGCCGTAAACCTTACTGAAGGGTTGTAATGGCCAATTAAGTATGTATGTATGTAATGTTCCGAAGGATTGAACTCTAATGAAATAAACGTACTTGCTTCCAAGAATCTTAGAGAAGAATGAGAAAGAGAATTCGCTCTTAAGACCACCTTCATTTCCATCTTCTTACAATCTAAACATATTGAAATCTAAGTGCTGCTCTGCTTTCCCTACTCCCTTAATCAATTTTCCCCCGTACCAAAACATAATTAATCGAATATAAAATATTTCTTACTTACTTACTTAATTGGCCATTAACAACCCGATTAACGGATTTCGGACTGCCGTAACACATTCTTCCAGGCGCCTCTGCTTCTTGCGCACCTAAGCCAGTTGGTCACACCAATCGATAACAGGGCTTCCTCGATTTGGTCCTTCCAACACAAACAAGGTCGTCCTCTTCGTCGACTTCCGCAAATCCACGCATCAAATACTCGTCTCGCCGGAGCATCCTCCTTCATTCGAATGACATGGCCGAGCCAGAGCAGCCGCTGGATGTTAATACGCTGCACAACGTCTACTCGCACTGGACCAAAGATATTACGTAGGACTTTTCTCTCGAATACTCTCAACGCTGCTGCATCAGTGCTTAATAGAGTCTGCGCCATAAAGAAGCACGGGATGGATGAGCATCTTGTAGAGAATTAGTTTTGTCGTACGAGAGAGGTCTCTGCTACTCAATTGCCTATTGAGACCATAGTAGCACCTGTTGGCAGGAGTAAATGATCGTCTTTATAAAGGCTTGTTTTTGGGTTTTCATTAGATGACATTATACGTGGTGGGTTCCAAGCGCTACGCACAACCCAAATTTAAAGTCCAGGGGATTGGACTAGGCTGCGTGTCAACTTGAATACAACAAGACAAGGATCGTTATGGAGGTCGCCGCTTTGACCACTGTCGGAAACTTTACTTAGTTTGATGCCATTTGATCAGAACGGATCCTAGTGTATCTGTATCAGAGTACAGTTACTTGATGAGTTTGTTGGTATTTGAATTGCATAAAGCGATCGATCAGGCAGTCGATCGCATTTTGTATGTCTGAACTTTACTGTTTCAATCGTTGTAAGCTCGCTCCATGGTGGTTGAATCATGAATTTAATTAATCCCAATGAGTTGGTATGAAAAAATGTGTTTGAAATATTGTTCCAAAGTTTCCACAATTTAAACTCATCTGAGAGGGATGTTGTGGCAGCAGCAGTAGCAGTAGCATTAAGTGGCAAACACACCCTTCTTGGGTAAGAAAACAAATTCAATAAAAGATTCGAATACGTTATTCGAATACAGTCAACCCTCTTATAACGCTGTACGCACAGAACGCGGTTTCCATATAACACGGTAAACGGTTTCCATATAACACGCTACGAATTGACTTGGTTTGTACGGTTAAGTCCGAGTTTCTTATAGCGCGGTTTCGATTCAACGCGGTACACACTCACTGCGTTATAGGAGGGTTGACTGTAGTTTAATTGATTTCATGAAATTGAAAAAGACTTGGGAGTGATAAGACTGCGGGTGCAAATGCTGGTATTTAAGAGCTACTACTCCCACTGACCAATTTAAAGCAATTTAAGCGAACGAACGTCAGCATTTTACCGCCACTTACACAATCATACAGGGGTGTTGGTTGCGGAAAAAGATTACTGCAGTCCTTATTGCTCTTCATCCCCCTGTTTGAAAAGAAAAATAATTTGACAGCGGATACGAGCGAGTGTGCGTAAAAATAACCTCCTGGAATATATGTGGGCGCACACTTTAAGTCAAATTTAAAATAGTTTTGCCACCAAACACATGATTTTCATTCTGAATTCATTTCTGCTTGATTTACGCTCCTGATATTTCTAACAATTCAACCTTATGTGGGTCCTTGTACTTCGTTTGTTCTGTAAATATTTTCTTCTAAAATACGCAATGATTGTGTATAAAAAAAAGGAAAATATACCCGCACTGCTCCAGAGAAAATAAAAATTATTTTGAATATGAGTTTAGCTTAAGAGAACAAGAACAAAAAAGGGAGTAAAGAAAAGAAGAAGGTCCTTTTATAAGGGTTTTGTGATAATGGTGACCCCTATAGAGTGCTCTGTCGAACGTATAATTTATTACCAACAGACAACAACATACGCTTGTCAATCATTGATTGAAATGGCGATTGAATATTTAATTTTAATTACAAAAAAAAATTAAATTTTACTTCCAATACAGACAGGAGGAGATCCTAGAGCCTTTTCGATGTTATCACAGATCTTAAAGAATGTTTTCTTCTTTTCTAATAAAAAAAAGAAACACGAATAAAACAAAAACAAATAATTACCGCATCAATCAAAAATGTGATTGTTTTTGTTGGCACTGCTGGCTTGATTAATAAGCATCGCTATCGCCATGCTATCGATAACACACCACGAATGATAATAAATCATCATGAAACAATTATTCTTATTCTTATTTTTAATCAAATCTTCACATATTTCTTTCGTTTTTAAAGATTCCAATTGACAGCCAAAACAACGTTCAGCGTACGAGAATAATTATTTAAGCATCTGAAGATTTCGTTTATAATGCCCTTGAGGACAACATTATCAGGCAAATTTTAGAAGAAAGAAACACAAGAAATCAACTCATATTTTATCTTAATTGTGGTGTCGTCATCATAACAGTTTTTATTTTTTTTTCTTATTTTTTTGTTCTTCTTTATCGAATTAAACGTTCACATGTTTGTTTTATTATCCTGTTTGCTTAGAGTATCGTTATTTACTGAAATATCCTGGTGTTTGCATTATCATTGTGTTTCTTATCACATCTTGAAAGCAGATACACAGTTTCACACTGGAGGCAGTCGCCTTAAACATCGTGTATAAAAATGATAAAATGTTTGAAGATGCAGAGGGCGCTACAATCGGTAAACGGTAAATGATATGACGCATGAAATTCGATTCGATCAAATTATTTCATCGTTTAACCAGTTTAATCGCAGTTCTGGCGAATTTAATCATTAAGAGACCAAGTGGCAGCATTACTACAACTACGTTTATCTCACCAGCCACGCTGTATGTTCTAATTTTTTGCATGAGTGCCGGGATTTACAGTTTAGAGCCAATTTCGAATGACAAATTTTTAAGAAACTTTTCATGGGTATTTTTTTATTTTACTTTCAGTGTTTCGGCAAGAGGACTGTTTGAAATACTGGCTCTCGTCTAATAAGCCAACATACTACCTACTACAACACAGTGAATTCAAAGAGGCCAATTATCTCCCTATAAAGTATGCCTGAGATGTAGTAATAAAACTTTAATGCCGCTTGAGTCCAGACAGAAATCCTTATCCTTAAAAAAATCCAAATCTAATCATTCATCTAATTTAGTTGAATGTAAAACCAAGGAAGAGTTCTATCTGCTCCCAACCTTTTTCCAGTTTTCGATGTCCCACGGTTCCGCTTAACTCATAAGTGGAATGTTTTTTTAGCGTCCTCGAATTTCTCTATTCGAGTACATGAAGCTGGGACATTCCTCTTCCTATACTGCATACCACAACATCATAACATGGTTTTAGAAGGGAATTATGCCATAAGAGTTTGCAGCTTAGTCTCAGGCAAATGATTTTGTATTTAAAGAACTTTTCATATGGCGTTCCATATGAAATTTTAAAGTCACACATTTTTTTAGACTGGAATGCCATTGTAGACGCACAATTCAATAATTTAAACGAACGAAGGAGCATTTTATCGGTACAGGAATGCATTTTTTCATTTACATTTGCTCGTTACAAATTTCACTATTTTTCGAGCTGCAAGATATTAAGGGGGACGATTCGTTGGGATTCATATGAATCCCCGTATATACATACATACATAATTGGTCATTACAACCCTTCAGTCAGGATTACGACCTAATTTCTCACACCACTTATATTGTGTGTGTTAATTTTATATGGGCTTATAAAGACAGTTTGAGCTTGATAGCTCAATGGCATAACCTAAGTATACGTTAAGTATTGAAAAGTTCCCTTTATAAATCCCGTTATTTATGGACTATAGTTGCCGGGGAAATACTCCAAACGTTACCGACCCTTTGCAAAGCTTGAGAAATATACATAAATTGGGGAAAGCAATATTTTGTTTCCCGGAAAGCTTTGCTTATCCCTTGCATTACTCTGTTGGATTATTTCGTTACCAAATTGTTGGTGATCAACTGCTCTCATTTAATATTTGCAGCAATTTGAGGCAATAACCAGCTTATTGAAAACTTTTAGCATTGTTGGTGGTAATAAAATTGATGAAACGATATGATATAGCTTTTACAGCTTCGATGATTTTCTGGTTAATCAAACCATTGGATTTAGTGGAGATTTTATATTATTAATTAAAATAATTAAAAATAAAATTATTAATTAAAATAAATTAAATTAAAAATAGAAATCCTCGAGGCAAAATAATTGATTCTGAGGAATCTCATCCAACAAAGTAATGTATTGTCTTTAGTTGAGAAAATACCGTGGGTGCCCTGGTAGTCTAATGAGTAGTGTGCTGGACTATTAGCGTGAGGGTCGTGGGTTCGACCCCCAATAGAGGCTATGGTCTGTTACACTACACCGAGCACATGTTCTAAGTTATTCAGCTTGTAATAATTAGATATAATTTGTAATTGTATTATAATTAATAAATAAATAAATAAAATATGAAAATACCGAATCAGTAAAAAAGAATCAAAATTTAGAAAAAAATTTAAATTTATTACGTTATGATCGACAGAGTAGAATCACTTTCCATTGTCAAGACTCGCCTTGTTGTCTAACATCAATTCCGTAACATCAATTAAGGCAGTTATTCAGCTGACAACCTGCTGAATGTGTTATTATATTATGAACCAGTATTTCAAAAGTTTTCAATCGGAACGGTATGATTGTGAGCGGTCTGGATCGAGAGTTTAATTTTTCTACTGGGATGGTAAAAATTTTTACGTAGTATTCGCCATTCTCATAGAGCACATTCGTTTCTGGTTGATTGGCCAATGGAATGCCCTATGTATTGCAAGGAGAATTCCTTATTCAGCCGTAAGTAAATGCTCTTCCTGCAGAACATTTTTCTACTCCTTACGACATATAGAGATTCAAATCTAACATCCATAAATCCTGCTTGCTGTCTCTTATAATCTATTTTCCAAGATCCAACTCAATGAGTAGTTGCCATGAGTCAAAAAATTCTGTAACACCAATTAGGTTAAAATAAGTTGTCACTTATTCAGTCTGTACTGTCAAATCATTATAGACGGAAATAGCATTCCATATCACGTGCAAGTAATAAAATTGTTTCATTAAAATGGGTGTTCGTTCGGGCAATGTTATGGGTAAACTCGAGTTCACTCATTCAGTCAACACTGGTTCGACTAAACGCCGTACGTCAAGGAAATGCAAGTTCTGCCGAAAACATAGCTGCCGTGCGTGAGAAGGTTTAGAAGAATCCAAAACAGTCGATTTTGCGTTGTTCACAAGAACCTTGTAATTTCGCAGATCACAATTTGGCGTACTTTTCGTAGTAACTTGAGTCTACACCGGTACAAAATCCAACTGACCCAGGAACTGAAGATAGACGACCATAGACAATGATGTTTGTGCGCTGAATAGGTTCTGGATCAATTGGCCACTGAACATAATTATCTTGGAAAATTATCTCCAACAATTAGGCCTATTACTGGATGAATGGGTAGGTTAATAAACAATATGTCGAATTTGGTGTGAATTTCGGGCGGGCGGCGTCGGTGGTCCATATTTTGTTGAGGAGTCATGTTAGCCAGACCATCACTGTCAAAGGCGAACACCAAAGGTCGATGATTGCTCTATCCTTCAGCGAAATGTGGTTTCAACAGGAATGAGCTACGCGTCACACAGCTCATGCGACGTTGGATATTCTGTACGAGCGATATGAGGGCATGATCATGGTGGAGATGATGTGAATCGGCTACCGACATTGTGAGATTTGACTCCGTTTGTCCTTTTTATACGAAATTTTCTTAAGCCGGTGATGTATGCCACCCATGGTCGAAGTCGCCGTGGTCTAGTAGGTAGTGTGTTGGCTTATTAGACGTAACGCCATTGTGCAATCCCCAGGCCAGACATCAAAACAAAATACAAAAAAATATTTCTTCGGCGACTTCCTCTCAGCAGATTTTTAGCAAAAACTCTGAGAGTAAAATAAAATTGCCATGAAAAAGTTTCTCAAACATCTGTCGTTCGGAGTCGACTTTACACTGTAAGTTCCACCACTCATGTATAAAAATTAGCGCACACAACCTAAGTGGTGTGAGAAACTAGGTCGTAATCCTGACTAAAGGTTATGTATGTACGTATGTATAATGCCATGCCATCGGCCAAATTCAGATTTATGGTCCAGAATCATGGGAGAGTGGACATACGCTCCACCCATAGAAGCCTTGGCGGACATATCAGCATTGTTATATTCCACACGTAATGTCATCGATGGGTCTTTCAAACGAGTAAAAATTTCGCCCCTTTGTTTTATTTAAATTTAAAGATAGGAAGCGCTTAATGAAAAATCATTATGAGTAGATTTACTCACTCATTACTCTTGTTGAACTCTTGGAATTTTTTCTTCAGCATTTTTATCCTATAAAACTGCATCCCACTGTACTTTACTGATAACAGAGAGCTATTACCAGCAAACTCCTTCTAAACCGATTTTCTATGGAAAAATCCCATTTAAATTTCATCAATTTGCCACGAAAATACTCAGCAATTGCTTTCATTAGTATTTCGTCTTCATTAATAATGAAAGCCATTAAAGGGTTCATTGCCTCATTCTAGGCATCAACAAATTGTTTTTAATTCTTCAATACTTTGTTCATTTAAATGATCATTTAAAATTTAATTTTTTTTTCATTCCTTTTTTCTTTGTTTTTTTTAATGACATTTTAAATAGCTAAACAGGCGTAACGGGGAGAAGGAATTAATAAAAAGAAGAAGAAGAATGAACCCTTTACATCACCAGGAATAAAAATAAAATAAAACACACGAGAACAGAGTATCCTACCACGCACGCCACATTCACATGCACTCATAGCTTAACAGAGTTATAGAAACAATAACAAATAATCGTAAAGAGAAAACAAAACAAACAGCAATAACAACAAAACTAGAGTTCATTGAACTCCAAGGAATAGAAACAAAATAGATTTGAAATAACGAAACAAAATAAAACAGAACAGAACAGAACATCAGCGAACTTCTTTTACTTTCTTGCAGCGTGAAAAAAAAACGTAAACAAAACAAAAAAAAACAATAACAACTACAACATCAAGAACAACAAAAAATTATGCTAGAAAAAACGACTATCGTAAGTACAACAGGAGAAGAAAGAGAAAGAGCATGTCAAGGAAATATTGTGTGTGTGTGTATGTGTGCATAAATAATAAACAATAGATCCGTTGCCCTGCACACGACAAAACGAATCTAACACAGTCACACACGTAATAATAAATAAAAACATCATTATGATGATGAATATCATCGTTATTATAATTACAAACAACAACAACAATGAAAACATTAAAGAAGAGAAGAAGAATCAGAAGCACGAAAGCAACAAATGCCTAAACAAAGGCAACTGATCCTCAACCTTAACAATAACAAACAACAAATCCAGAGCAACAACAAAATGCGAACGGAATACCCACATACAGGCATACGCTCTCTCAGTCACAACCACCACTTACACGCACGTACAATTGAAGGGAAAAATTTCCATTGGTTTACGCTAGAGTGTGTGCATCTGTGTGTAAACGAAACATGCTGAGTCAAGACGTCAAAAAGTTAAAAAGATTTCTGTTCTTCTTCTTCTTAGTTTTCATTTTTAAAAAGCAAACGAAGAAAAAAACAAGGAATCAACAAAACCCAACAACAACAAACATGCAACAGGGCAAGGAACGATAAAAAGAAAAGAGAAAAAGGGATCATCAAAGGCAACGGATTGGGGAGAATTTTGTTTTCAAATTGCCACCAAAGAAACAATATTGGAGACGATTGGGGTCGACTTTTTATTGTTCTACATCCTCTACTTACAGTCAGGCTTCCTGTCAACGCTTTGGTCAAGCCCAGATTTTCACACCAACCGTGCCGTGTTTTTTTTTTTTTTGTCTTGGGCCGGAAGTGGGAATATTCGAAAGACACTTTTGTTCCAACAAAAGAGTGCACGATTCGCCATCACTGATGCCTACGTACTAAACCCACTCCCTATATTCTTCAAACACTCTCTCCTTGGGGGACTGCGACAAGGTATTACTTCGCGGAGGGCTGGTTAGCTTTAAAGCTCTATCGCACTAAATCAAATCTCGCCTTCGCTCCTTCAACCTTCGGAGTTCCAGCATAACTTCAGCCATTCTCTGGCTGTATTGGCTCCATAGAATCCTAGAATTCTACACCTCTTCCATAAGCCGGTTTGGTCCTTAACTCGTTTCCCTGTGCCATCTAAGTCTGGGGCAGCATGTCAGAATATGCTCCGCATCTTACTGCTCATCTACACAGTTTGGGCATATAGGGGAAGTATCATGTCCAAATCTGTGCAGGTACTTCCTGAAGCGTCCATGACCAGTTAGGAACTGGGTCACGTAGTAGTTCAGCTCGCAATGTCTGTTTTCCATTCAAGGGGTTATATCAGAGACAAGGTGAAATGTCCATCTTCACTTTAAACTGCTCTCCCATCGTTACTGCGAAGATTTTGATGGCTAACCTGGGGTTTGAACCGTGGCCCCACGTCTAATAACTACAACAACACACTACCTACTAAACTACGACGATTTCATAACAGATTTTTATAATTTTTCGTACCCGTTAATGCAAGTTTAGACAATAAGACTTCCTATACGTAAATTCGGAGCGAAAATGTTGTAGAATTCCTTCCTCACTTTATAAATGAGAGTAAGAAATACTCAAATAAAACAGTTTAAACTCTTATAGTGTAAACTGGCCTTAAGGAGCATAAGAATGTCACAAAGCATCTCCTGCATCTTCTTAAAGTTTTTATTGCATTTTCATCATCATAAGTTCACTACACAAGATTTTCCAGCTAAGCAGGCGATTCTATAATAATAGGGTTGTCATGTCTTGTTGCCTATAAACAAGCGTACAGTCTCAAGAGATGATGCAATTGACTCCTTTTTTAGGGATTAAGGAATGAGGGAAACTAAATAAAGAATTTTATTTGCGGACTTAGCTCAAATCTGGATTAGTTTTAACCAAAATTGAGTGTTTTGTATTAAATTATATCACAATGACATGCCGATTAGATCTAACTCTCCACTCACACTGCCATGATAATCTAAACTCCTTAATGAGTTTTAATGGCAATTTTAAATTACAAAATCACGAATCTTTTGGGAGGTTCTGTAGACTCTGTTGTGAATGAAGTGGAAATAAAGTGAAAAGAGAGTCGTCAGACTCTTTATAATGAAAGCTCTGTTTCCTGAATAAAGTCCAAAAGCTGATTGTCATTCAAGCCAGATTGTACACAATTATTCTTTGGGCACATCTGGAAGTTTACTTTAGGAACGTCTCCGCCAAATCGGTACTAAAATCTCTTAACCAGATTGGAGGTTCTATCTTGGTCTTCACGTATGATATATACATACTTACATATACAGATGGGTTTTGGTATCTTCTCTAAAGATCTGCCGGTTTCTAAGTTAGGAAAGGCAACCAAGAGACTTAAAATTTTATCCGTAAAGGATTCTCAGGCAGGATGTGGGTTGTCAAAGAATATGTTGTTATCATTTATGCAGGGCCCACTATTCATTTATAGGATCTCCATATTTTAATGACCTAGACATACATACATACATAATTGGCCATTACAACCCTTCAGTCAGGATTACGGTCTAGCTTCTCACACCACTTATGTTGTGTGTGTTAATTTTTATACATGAGTGGTGGGACCTACAGTTTAAAGTCGACTCCGAACGACTGATTTTTGAGAAACTTTTCATGGCAATTTTATTTACTCTCAGAGTTTTTGCCAGAAATCTGCTGAGAGGAAGTCGCCGAAGAAATATTTTTTCATATTTTCGGTTTGATGTCTGACCTGGGATTTGAACCGTGGCCGTACATCTAATAAGCCAACATACAACCTACTAGACTACGGCGACTTCTTAATAACCTAGACAGGATCATTAAAAGTCAATGAAATTCCCAAACTCTGATGAGCAATATACAGTGACGGACAAAAAAATAGGGTCAGTATAATTACATATGAAATTTTCGAAATTTTAAAAAAAGTAAAAAAATGGAGAAACGTGTTATGGTCGGACGAAAGTGAGATTAATTTAATTGGTAGTGATGGAAAAACGTGGGTAAGACGTCCCAAAAATAAAGAACTTTGTTTCCTGTTATACAACAAAAACTTTTAAGGATGGAGGAGGTAGTATTATGGTTTGGGGATGTTTCTCCTGGCATGGCGTGGGACCACTGTACTGGATTAAAGAAAACATGGACAAAAACTTATACTGTCACATATTAAACAAGTGTTGATACCATATTCCGAATGGGAAATGCCAGTCAAATGGATATTCCAGCAGGACAATGATCCGAAACACACTTCGTATCTTGTGAAAAAGTGGTTTCTGGATAACGGTGTGAACGTAATGCAATTGCCAGCACAATCTCCGGGCTTAAATCCGATAGAAAATTTATGGAAAATCGTAAAACAAAAAAATTGGACCACTAAAATCAAAAAATAAGGGGGAGTTGTGGGAGAAAATTAAATACGTTTGGTATTCTATTCCAAATAAGACTTGTCAAGATTTGGTGGAATCAATGCTAAAAAGGTGCAAAGCTGTTCTTAGAAATAAAGGTTACAGTACAAAATATTAGCTTTAGAACCAAGATTTTAAATCTAGTTTGTTTTTTTAATCGTTTTCGTTAATGACCCTATATTTTTGTCCATTAAAAATCAATGAAATTTTCAAAATTTAAATTTTATTTTTTTCATAAGTAAATTATTTTGAGTTTTTAATATAAATGGTAAAGATATATAAACATAGCAATAATATGAAATAAATAAACACACAATTACATTTTAATTTTTTGTTTGTTTCCGCTTTATTCTAAATAATTTTGAGTGACCCTATTTATTTGTCCGTAACTGTATGTTGATATTTGTCCGAATTATATAACGGGGAATTCCAATTACTGGAACTCGGTTGACGGGACATAAAGGGAAATCTATACGGCATCTTCTGTTTGAATATTCGTTTTTGACTGGAAACTTGCATTAGGTGATGTCATCAGTTATCTCAGATGTACTGCTGATTTTTAATCTAGTGATGGATTACGAAAATACATCTTTCGGTCTCCGAAAGCAAGCTGCTCCAATCTAATCTAAGAAGAGAAGAAAAACTTTTATTTCTACAACAACGTTGACTTCAACGCTTTGTCATGAGTGATGTTCTGTGGTATGGGAATGTGTCTTTCAATGGTTTAAACTTTAAAGAATACCAAGATGCCTATAATTTTTTTATAATGATCATTATCTATAAATGATCATTTGCAGATAATGATCATTAAAACCAAATACAAAATGTCTCTTAATCGACTTACACTTTTAGCAACAAAAACAATCTCCGCGGTCGTATGTGTTGGAAATGTTCAAAACAAAAACGATAAGTCAGTCCGTCAGCCACTAATAGCAACAATAAGAACAAAAACAACAACAACAACAAACAAAATGATTAAATTTAGTGGCACTACCGCAACATTACGTGCTTGTCAAAGGCATTAAAAGAACAACAGAAGGAAGGATTTCTCTCTCTCTCAACTATTTTTAGTCCTATGTGTGGGTGTGTGTGTGTGTGTGTGCATACCCTTTCCTGTACACGTGTTTTCTTGGAAATGTCTGGCTCATGGACAGGGGCAAATGGAAGAGCAGGCAGGCAAGGTATTGTAAAAATAATTTAAAAAAGGATTTTTTTTGTTCTTCTTCTTCTTTCTCTCTTTGTTTTGTTTTCATTTCAAAGAATTTGTTTTTTTTTTTTGTTTTTGTTGTTTTCCATTGTTTGTAGGCCTGATAATAAAAACAAAAACGCCTACATTTTCCAAGATTCGTAGAGTCGACGAGTGTTTGTGATTTCAAAGTGAAAATCTGAAATTTGCTTCTTTTTTTTGTGTTTTTTCTTGTTTAATCCGTAACCTGATATGAAATTATCAAAGAGACAGAGAGAGAGAGGGAGAGGGAGAGAGAGTATTTTTGTTTAAGGATTTACAATGAAAATGATTTGTTGTTGTTGTTGTTGATTTTTCAAAGGAAATTAATCGTTTTTGTTGTTGGCTTTGGAAAACACAAGGATTGGTGGTGTGAAATATTAATGATGATTGAAATTAATTTTTCCCTTTTCTTCTTCGTTTGTTTTGTTGGTTTTTTTTTTGTGAATTCCTTTCGAAAGATCTTATCGAATTACCGAAAACTAAAAAAAGCAAAACAAAAACAAAAGTGTTAAACGCTATTGTCTTCCATCTTTGATTGATTTGTAATTCTGTCCCATTTAGCATGAGATTACGATAACATTTTATCTCTTTAAGTGACAGACTTTATGAAGAAATGGATCCTTGTTGTTGTTGTAAATGAAATTGGAATTCATTTCAAGGAATTGCTGCATGATAAAAATGAATACAGTTTTCCTTCACTAAGCTTGCCCATAAAATTTACAAAAAAAAGTTACCATTATATCCTATCCTAACTACTAGGAATCTAGTCTATAGGGTGGACCATTTAAAAGTTTGAATTTAAAAAGGAAATAAAACCGAAACGATTTGAAATTTTGTCAAATCTATTTGTTTTATTGTAAAGCACAATTGTTCCGGTTAGAAATGAACTGCCGTGGCTGGCCTCACAGTTCCTCATTCGATAGGACCAATTTCCGTGTGCTTTTTCGAGTGTATGGAGTCGTTTCTCGGCAATGGCATCACGAATGTTGGCCTTCGAATGCTCAATTGTCTTTGGTTGATTGGCATAACACTTTTCTTTAACAGCGACCCACAGAAAATAGTCCAACGGTGTCAAATCGGCCAATTGACATCACCATTTCGGCCATCAAGCGTTTAACGCAATACATCGATTGTGGCATGAGATGTGTGGCAAGTTGCATCATCCTGTTGAAACCAAACATACTTCACAGCAATACCATGAAGAGCGGGCACAAAAAAGTCGGTTATTATGGAGCGATAGGTGTCTCCATTGACCGTAATCATTGCGCCGTCCTCATTTTCAAAGAAATATTGGCCAAAGATGCCTCCGCTCCACAAGCCGCACCAAAGAGTGACTCGTAATGGGTGCATTGGCTTCTGTAAGACCACGTGTGGGTTTTCTAAGTCCCAAATACTGCAATTTTGTTTATTAACCACCATGATGAAAATGAGCTTCATGCGAAAGAACGATTTTTTTTTTGCAAAATCGACATCATCGTGCAGTTTCTCGTTGGCCCAATAAAATCCCAACGTTATTCACGCATAAACCGATTCATTACGTTCAGTGGAGATAATATACTGAATTTTGTGACACCAGAGAATGACATAAGTATTGCCAGATTGGAAATAACCGATATTTCAAATTTAAATCGTTAGATGGCCCACCAGTCCTCGATATTTTACCATCACAATCAATGAGTTTTCAGTTGCTAGACATACCTTAACGAAATGAGGAGGTATTGTTTGATCGTATAGGTAATGAAAGACTTCTGGCCGCCAATTGGACAGCTAAATCAAATATGCTCGCTGCAGCCTTCACCCTACTTAAAACTGGGATACATACATCGCGCGCTAGATAAGACAAGGTAACTATCTGGTCTATAGCTCTGCTTAATCAAGTGTTGATTCCGATTTGGAAGTTGATCGGCTACTCTCATGTATAACACCCCAGACCTAGGACGATGACAATTATTGATAAAATAAATTGTACCTGAATTAAGCAAAAACAGCAAAAACACAGTATGTGTGCGATTGTGAAGTTCTTGACTGATTTAGATAGGGAGATACATACAGTATTAAAGCTTTTGATTTACTAGCATTCATTAGAAAATTATGGATCAGTCTACTATACCAACTATAGACTTGAAGAACACAAAAGTTTAACGGTAATGATCAATTGAATTTCCGCTTAACTCAGTGTTGAGCAGAGGGCCTCTACAATATTTCCCCAGATTCCATGGTGTGTGATTATTTCAGCTTCGTCCGCTCCTCGCTATGTCTTCCATCGAATTCTTTTTCCATGTAGTCTCTATCAGACCATTATTTCTACTTTTCTGAGTATATCAACCCCTAACGTTTATCGACTTATTTTCTTCGCTTATTTTGAAAGTGTATACACGATTCATTTTCGTTTCCTCTCTATGCTCCATGATCATAAAAGATTATTTGCTTTGACCAAAATCCACACATAGGGCTATTGATCGGTGACTCAGTATGTTCCATATCATGACCTCCGCATAGGCTAGGATGTGATGAGAATGTGACACTCACTTCCCGTTGGTTTATTTACTTCCATTGTTTATGTTTACCGAGATAGGTCTTCTCTAAATGGCTTAGCTGTTGCATGGTTCGTTCCAATTACGTTTTGGTTTGAATCTAAACCAATAATAGGTTTCAGTTTCTAGGATACGACATTACTGTTGAGGCTTCATCCGGAATGGTGTAATGGTTCCGACAATACAAATTGATGTCATGTATCCACCTTATAGATTTGGAAAGTGCTGCAGTAAAATGCAGTTTTCGGACGGATGATTGTTTTCATTACTTTTTACAGATAACGCTGTGAGATTATGCCTTTGGATTCAAGAAGGTGGGCGATCTGATTCTCTGTTTTATTCCCAACAAATCTAACCAGTCGAAATCGTAGTATATTTTGGAGATACAAAATCCTCGACTAACAATTTGATGATACCTGCGAGATTCCCGTATAGCATTAACCTCATAGATCCCGGTTTGTTTCTGCTACAACTGTCTGCATCTATTCCTTGAGCAAGTGTTCTCGCCTCGTTTTCAAAGTTTAATTGTTCAAGTCTTGAAAATATGATGAGTTTATCCTCAATTTATAAACCTACACTGTCTGTGTAGCAAAAGATACCGATTTCTTCTCCAGTAAAAGGCTTACTTACTTTATTGGTCATCATAATTATTTAGTCAAGATTACAACCCAGTTTCTCATACCACCCATGCTGTGTGTGATAACATTACCCATGAGTGACGGGTCCTGAACGATAGCTTTTAAGAAACTTCTCGTGGGAATTTTGTTACTCTAATTTTTGTCGGGAGACGTAACGTACGTAATTGGTCATTACAACCCTTCAGTCAGGATTACAACCTAATTTCTCACACCACTTATGTTGTGTGTGTTAATTTTATACATGAGTGGCGGGACCTACAGTTTAAAGTCAGAACGACAGATTTTTGAGAAACTTTTCATGGCAATTTTATTTACTCTCAGAGTTTTTGCCAGAAATCTGCTGAGAGGAAGTCGCCGAAGAAATACTTTTTGTATTTTATCAAGTTTGGCCTGGGGCTCGAACCCTGGCTTTTCGTCTAATAAGCCAACACACTACCTACTAGACCACGGCGACTGCCGAGAGAATGTAACTTAAAATCTGTTTTCTAATTTCGTTTTATTTGGTTTGTTCGAGCTTGCTCTCTTCTAAGTCGCGGGCTCTCAGCTAAGTCACTACCTACAAGGCTACTGCGACTTCAGTAGAATTAGAAATATTTTTTTCCTGAATACTTTGTTAGGCCATCAGCTATTTAGAATGGAAATAGTTCCAAATGCTCCTAATATTGATCATAAGCAATTTGTGTTTGTGTAGTTTTTAATGCCACAGTTGCGCTGTTTACCAATGAAAACAAAAAAACAACGAGTGCAACCTTCATTTAAGCACTGTATCGCCGGACACTAAAACCACTTTCATATGGAGTTCGATGTTTATGTTCCACACAAGCCTATTAACGTCGAACGAAGTTAGTCGCAATCTAAACGAGTTTAAGCTGCCAGGATTTACAGCAGTGTTGAAACATTCAGTACTTTATTCAGTACTTTTCCATTTCAAAAACACCACAGTATTTCGTTCGTTTTTAGAATACGAAAAAGCAATGAGAATGCTTGCCGAACCGTAATGTAATTTCGATAAGCATTTAATTTGCTCTACATATACTAAAATGAACGTACATTCCGTTACGTTCCGTCGGCATTTGGCTAAGCGGGGCTTTTACGTTTCGAATGAATTGTTTTTGTTTTTTATATGACAAACATTGTAAGTCGTTTTTCTATTCCATTCCGCACGTGTACTAAGTATAAATAAATGGGCAGTTTCGTGTCAAGTGACCCAATTTTTAAAATCGATGAAAATTTTTGCTAGGACCAATAGGTGACCAAAATGTCCAACTTTGACCCCCTCTAACTCCTGCAGTTCTTGACTGATAGAGCTGAAAATTTGTGTCTGGCCTACTATCCAATAGTACTAACCTTGGTCCAAATCGGAAGAAATCGATTTTAAAAATTGGGTCACTTGACACGAAATTGCCCAAAAATATTTTTTTACAAAAGTACCATTTTATGCAAAAAAGTACTCCTTCAGTAGTACCATTTAAAAATTTATATTTTGCAACACTGATTTACAGTCAGTCCTAATTTGAAACTACACTGTGAATAATTTGGCTGTCTGCCTGAAACAGAATCTCCCACTAGCCTAGCTTTTTAGTTCAAATGTTCTTATGGACTTGGCACCAAAGTTGGACCATCTGACGATTTGCGCATGTTTCTGAAAGAAAAAAGGTTAAACTTCCTATAAACTTTACTTAATTTTGGTTCAAAAACAAATGCTATTTCTTCGACCACAGCTGTATACAGATTTACAGAGAAAATTAGATTTTTCGTAAACTACAATTACAATGCGAAACTTTTACTGCATAAAAGAAATAAAAAACGATTTTAATAAGCCGCTGAAATATGCGGGTTTATAATTATTCCCATGATGACTTTAACATGGCGAACTTTGCCGAAACCAGTTCTTGAACTTTAAAACCCCAAAAATATTTGATCAACTTTTATTATTATTAAGTAGCAGAGTAATTAACATCGTAGAATAAAAGGAAAACGTACGTACTTATTGATCTGATCCTTCCCTTATCCTTAACAATTTATTTATTGGGTTGGATTTCATTTAATAGATCCTGCATAATTCAACAGCAGCCGAAATACATTTTAATGACGCGTGTAAACCATTCATTCAAGCCGTGAGTTGAGGACAACAACAGTTGATAGCAACATTACATTAGATTTACATGCGAAAGTAAAAGAAACGAAGAAATAAAGACCCGGTTTTTTTATTTTAATTTTTGCTTTTAAATTCAATTAAATTCAATAAAAAAACCAAAAACAACAATTTATTTGGTGGTTGATTTGCAATCGACACTCGTAGGGAATCCTTAAATTAATAGCCCAGTTACACTGCTACTGCTACTGCAACAGTGAGCGCTCACTCTTTGTCGTCATGGAAATGCTAAGCATTGCAATGTGACTGCCAACCCGCAGATTTGTGAAATATAGTAGATGTGGTGACACACATTTCATGCCCAGTTCGACAAATAAACGCATTCCCATTCACTCTACAATTAATTGCCATTCAAAACAGAAAAAACAGGAGGCAACCAACAGAGGTTAATAATCATGAACGGACAAACTGATGTACGGTCGGTCGGTCGGTCGGTCGGTCGCATTGATTAGAGAAAAATTGAATTTTCTTTTTTCTCCTTTGTATTGTAAATTGAAAATGGGAACAGCAAAGGAAAAATTCACAAAAAAGAAAATATTTCAATACAGGAAGTAAATAAACTCCAAAAGGGAATCCCATGATAATCTCGGTGTACATTTACTTTACCGGTATACCCAGGCACACACACACACGCACATACTCGCTTGTCCTATACATTTGTAGCCAGTAAAGGTTAAAGGACTTATTAAGCATTTTTCTTCCCGTTCCCATTCTCCCTTTCACTGCTTCCACTTTCATGTGCTCTATTCAAACAAACATTACCATCATCATCATCAGGTTTTCTTGCTCTTCTTTTCTATTCTCTATTTTTGCTTTTCCCCATTTTTCGTTGCTGTTGTTGTTGTTATAATTTTCACACTTAAGCAACATTGTTGTTGTTGCTGTTTATGTTGCAATTGTTGCTTGGGCTCCTTGCACGTTAACCGTCGAAGAAAGAAGAGGAAGTAGAAGAGGAAGAAGTAGAAGTGGAAGAAGAACAACCTCGTAAAGATTACAAATACGATTTTTCCCAACAAATCGTTCAATGAACCCCCTTCCACTGACGTAATAATTAACACACAAGCACACGAGCGAGTCCGTACTGCATTCATACAAATTCTTGCACTTACAATACAAACATATTTACACAGACATTGTTGTTGTATTTTAATTTCATTAACTTTAACATTTACTTGCATACAAATATGTACACATACATACATACATATATCACTGATCTAGTATATCAGTACACAGTGAAGTCTCGCTCAAGAGAACACTGCAGCGATCAATAAAATGTCCAGGGGTACAGTTATATAGATTTCACCGTTCTAAATGATGCTATCATCCCCTCTATATTGAATACTTTTCGAGAATCGAAAGTATAATCTCCACTTGATCTCTATAGACTGTACTCAACGTTTACTCTTAATGTGTTCATTTGATGCACAAAAAATTTTTCCATTTTCTAAAGCGGTGTAGAATAGTTTGGTTCCAAAGGGAGTGGCTAACTTATTCATCATGTTCAGAAGGCTAATACGTATTAAAATGATACACCATAATACCATATTGCAACTGATCGTGCCGCCTTTTTGCTTTCTGAGAAACTCGCATTAGTAGGAACATTTACTATAAAGTATTACGATCCAAGCGACTAACATCCTCACTCTGGATCTCAAACTGAAACGTTAAAAAGTTCATTGGTCTCTAACATATGGTCCGCATGCATTTCTAAACCACCATTGTCGGCTCTCAGGTTATAAAGGCTTTGATAACGTTGGTGTACCCTAAATGCTATACGGAACATGTCTTATATGTGTGGGCAACAAAATTCTTCTCTAATGGGCCAGTTTGCCGAACGTAACGTAACGTACAGTATGTTCCGTTTTTAACATATGGAGAGCAACGTAAACGCTTACCGAAACGTTCTCTCACATTAACAAAACGGAAGGATCTGTATAAAACAGAATTCCTTCACGTTTTTACGTGACATTAGAACATGAGTGATGCGGCTATTGTATGCAGAGTTGCATTCCCGTACGTTTTTACGTTTTCTACGCTTGACTAACCAGCCCATAACGATGTATCAACGCTATTGCAAGAAGAGGACGAGATACTCTGGTGGGAATCGAATACACAATCCACATATTCGGACCAAGCTGTGGAACAAAGTGAAATATTAAAACGTAAATAAAATTGACTCGATCTGGATGTGGGTTACATTCTACGAACAACTTTTGATTGGAAACCACAACAAACGAATAAGAGGAAGAATTCGTCCAAGCATGAAGGGGACGGTCTTGCTTGGAGTCTTTTAGGCCTCTAAAGTAGTCCAAAATTACTTAAACTTCAGTTCCTGTTACATGCCACACAAATGATCATTCAGCTACGATAATTTATCATCGTAATGCAAAAAAATCATTTAATTTATGACCACGTGCGCATGAAAAATCATTTTCGAATTTCTTGAAATTTATTATCGGACATTTAGAAGCAACTTCTTCTTTCCATTCGAACTTTTAACAAAGTCAACTGCATCCATAGGATCGGTAATCTTTTAATCGTTGGACTAAAATTGTACAAGGAAGTTTGAAGAACAAATAGGAGGCGGAAAATTTATTTTAAAGATAATGAAGCGTGTTCTCTTCCTTGAATACGCTTCAACATTATTAAGAAAATTCAAAACTGCAGTACTTTGTATTCCGATTTTTCGATTGAAACATTTTAAACATTCACTCATTCCTTATTGACCATGTCTTTGATCAATTATCCCCGTTTTCTCGGTTTAGATGTCCTAGAATTAGAATTTTTTTCTTTATGTCCAGCCATGTTTACACAGTGCAATGTGGGGTAACATCATCTATACGAGGCAAAGCGATTAAAATCTATTTCCCATGGAATATTACCAGTATTTGGCGGCAATGTATTCCCAAAGAAAAATTACAGTTATGGGAAATAGTACTCGATGTTATGTCCATTGGCATTATATTTGTTTATTTGGAAGCCATTAACATTTAGCGCACAAATCTTAATGAAAATATCACAAAAACGCATGATTAATATGTTACAGTATAAATAATTTCGATATTTCAAGTGGCTGTGGCACTGTAAAAATATTTCAAGGACACTATAAGAACAATGATCTTAAAAGTTTTATACGCGTAACAGTAGTATTATAGTAGTTTTAGGAGGTGGAACTGGGATATGTTTTCTCACGCAAAACTAATGACTCTTTGCCTGTTGCAGCCAATATTTTATCCCTAAGAAAATAATTCCTCTCATACACAATATACAATGCACTTAAGCGATCGCTCATTCCAGTTCTCTAAATACTGGAACTACAGTAGATTGTTTATGAATCGAGCTCTGAAGAGGCTGAGCAACGTGAGTGGTATTCTATGCCAAAACCATGAATAATTTTACCTTTCCCCCAAACCTGATATGGTGGTTGCGATCGAGGTTTATAAAAATTAATCGGATTAATCGACCGCCATATTAGATCCGACATTTTGAATTTTTTAAACAACAACATCATACGTGTTGTTAAGTATGAATATGATGAGTACTTCAAACTTTGAATATGAGTAAAAGTTCCATGATACTAAAATAATTATGAATGCGTATAAGTATCAGAAATTATGAGTATGTTTCAATTGTACTCATCATTTTGAATAATCATTGCTGATCTCTGTTCGGGACATTACCATTACATAGCTGTGTAACGGTTTGCTTATTTACTATGCAATAATTTTGATAATTTTGATGATATGATGCTAAGGATAATGGGTCGACTTTTTCTTACCTTTTTTAAAAAATTACTTCGTTTCGGGTGCCCTGGTAATCTAGTGCATTGTGTACTAAACTCAGATTCTGACCTGAAGTTTTAGCCTCTGATCATAAGGTCTTAACTACTCCGCTCGTAATAATTATAACATAAGCAATATTGAGTGAAGTTTTGTTGACCTTTGACCTTTGATATTATCCACAGGTTAAACTATTCACATACACATGCCTACATTAAAATGAAAAAAAAAATAATCTTTTATACCGAATTAAATGCTCCTCTTGAGCGTTACAAATCTCAACCCAGTTATACAAATATCACGTAAATATCCATAAATTTTCGAACTGTTGGATCCAAACAACATCTCAGGAAAATAGGCATTATGCTTGTCCTTGATGTACACCGTGTTAAACTATACCAAATAAGCGATAAATTTTTAATTTAATTTCGTTTAATGTCTCCTCTAAACCTATTGCCCTGACAAACCTCAGGATGCCGCCCGGTGTCAACAATGCCTATTCCCTGGCCAGCATCTGGGTACACACTCATGTATATCCTTCTAGAATATATTAACACCTCACAGATTTAAATAGAGTTCTCCGATGATTCATCGCCATTTTTAAAGAATCTACATGTTAAACGACTCCCATTCTGAATAAGTATACCTTGAGTCTACAGCGTCATGTCAAAAGACCGGTGTTATCTGTCTGTTTTTAAATATGAATGAAGATCTGTAATCAGCGACCCCTGAGTAACAATTTTCAAGTAAATCTGATTAATTTTTAGGGACCTCCGTAATGTGTTTCTTTTTCTCTTGCACCCCTTGACATAAACCCACAACATACTTGAGGGGGCCTGCAAACAATTTGGCTTTACGCTCATTTTAAAGAGCAAAGATCAATTGTAAATTTCTGACAATAGCGATGGTTCTAGCACGTCAGTGTTTAGCTCTACAATGTTTCAAAAATAGCCAAAAACTCTACTTTTCTCGAAAACCTGACGTAATGGAAAATTTTTGAAACCAGATTCGTGTTCAGTGCCCAAAATGCCTTCGGAAACACATGGAGCCATCTTATTTGCACAAAAAAGCCCAAATTTGCAGGGCTGTGATGGATGGCATCGGATATGGATAATCCGGCCAAGACAGGATCAGGGACGCATGACAAGTCTGCTTAAACTCCAGAGAGGCGTATTCAGAATGGTTGTAGAGGTCATTACGGGATATTGCATTTTGGACAAGCATGCGAGTCGCCTTGGTCTGGGACACTTTGTTAATTGTTTCAGCAGAAGCTGTAGAGATGAAGAAGTAGAGGAGGCAGTTCTTCAACTTCTGGGTACATGCCCGGCACTATGTCGAAGGTGCCTACCTTGGTGGCTACTATATAGATTATCTAGAGGAACTGTTACGCATGGGGTTCGGCAGTCTGAGTCGCTACATCAGAAGCTCAGAGTGGTTCTGAGACTTGGGCAGACAGTAAACCGTAATATCACAATGGCCTAAGTGTGCCCATCCAACTTCCTTGAATGGACAGCCACATTCAATATCACAGAGAATTAAACTTCAAGAAATGTTGACACATTCAAACATCTTTTTGAAACAGGAATTCCTTTATACGCCATGGCAGCAGGTTCAATTCTATGACCTTATGCTTGACGAAGTGTTTAATTGCTGCAAGGTAATGGTAATTGCGCCAAGTCTTGTGTTCTTCTTTAACTTCTTCAGAGTAGACTCATCATATGGTGTTGTCGTCATTAACTGTAAAGCTAAAACCATGAGCATATGTTCGGGTAGAATGTGCCACCATAAGAGTATACTTTTCGAACACTCCACGTATGCAATTACCATACGTATGCTTGTGCCCGTACATGCTTGAAGTGAATATAGTTTTCCGTTTACCAATTTACACGACATCGAATACTTAAAGTTTCTGAATGCCTGTGTTTTATGAATGTGGAGCAAATTTACTTTTGGAATAGTGAAGAATAGTGGATAAGGTGTATATGAGTGTATGTGTGAATGGAACCCAATGAAGGGCATTAAACTGCCTGAGAGATATGTACATGAAGAGGCTCTAATGGATTCATTCTTTTGCTGTTTCTCTTTGGCTCTTCGGTCCCCACTCTTTATAGTTTATTTGTTATTGCCTGCTGTTGTTGTTGTAGTTTTTGTTTTTTCTTTTTTGCTCGTTTTTAATCAACTCCTGATAGGTTTTTCTTTTTCTGTGTTTCTCTATTCCTCCCAAGTAAATGTGAAACGAAGTGAAACAAATAAGCCAAGAAAAGCCAACAAACTGGCGGTTGGTTGCGTCGCTTAGTCAGCTACACAGTCAGTCAGAGTCAGCCAGAGTGAAAACTATTGTAAAAAAAGGAAAACATTGTGGGACTACATTGCCTTTAAAAAATGTAAATGCCTGGTTGCTAGCTGTCTTCCTGGCTGGCATCCAAGCTAACCAACCAACCAGATAGACAGGCAACCAGACAGACACATGGTGTCATTTACTTGGAATTCTATATCAATGAATGAGTTTTTGTTTCTGTTTTTTTGCACATTTTCTTTTAAGGTTTTCCATGGATTTTTCCCTTGACGATGTTGTTCGTTCGCATAGGCTGCTTGTACTTTGGATTTCTTTTCTGTTTTTTTTCGTTTTTCTTTTTTCTTTTTCCCTTTTATTTGCTGCAATGAGTGTTTGTTGCAGTGAGTGCTTGTTGCTGTTGTGTTGGCATTTAAGGAAAATTGTTGTGTAAATAATTTTCCAGCAAATTGTTATTGCTGCACTACATTCGATGCAATTTAGTTCAGTTCACTACAGATTTCCAACAACGCTTAGCCTTTTTCTCTCTTCACATTTCCATTCCATTCCAACTCTTTCGTTCGTTTCGCCAACGGATAAATTTTCACTAAAGCTGTTCCTCCATTTAAATATGTTGTTGGGAAAATATTCAGTGTTTGTGGTATTAAAAACAACAACAACTACAGAAAATATGTGAATAAGTAAGTGAAGTGAAGTGAAGTGAAGTGACTGAACTATCATCGTAAATAGGATTTATTTTTCCATTCAACATTCTTTTTTTTTTGTTTTTTTTGCTGGTTTTCTGTTTCTTTTCGATTGTCTACCAGAGAGAGAGAGAGAGAGAGAGAGAGAGAGAGAGTTTCAAGTGTTGTGTTGAAAATGTGTGTTTCTGTGCGAGACCAGGTTTGTTGTGTGTGTGTGTGTGTCTATAGATTGGAACACTTCCTGATAACAAATGAGAGCGGACTCCTTGTAAGTCAATGCCCTTTAAATAGTTTAAATGGGTGTTTTATTGTATTTAAAAAAAAGAAAAACATGAGAATTATTCTCTGTTTAGTTTTCCTTCTTACTTCCTACTGCTTTATGGAGATAAATTTTCTTTCTTTCCTTTGCTTTGCTTTACTGCCTTCATTAATGATAATGATAATGATTCAGAACATGACAAGGTCAAAGGTCAATGCAATGATAATACATATTCTTATCTTAAATGAATTTACAAAAGGTATGTACATATATATGTATGTATGTGAATGCGTTCTATAGCGACTATCTTTACATGGAAAACATTCCACATGAATGCATACATACATATGTACGTATGTATGTGCATAGAATCCTACCATTGATGTGACTGGGTTGAGATTTGTAACGCTCAAGAGGAGCATTTAATTCGGCATAAAAAATATTTTCTTTTTTTTTTCATTTTAACGTAGGCATGTGTATGTGAATAGTTTAACCTGTGGATAATATCAAAGGTCAAAGGTCAACAAAACTTCATTCAATATTGCTTATGTTATATTTATTACGAGCGGAGTAGTTAAGACCTTATGATCAGAGGTCAAAACTTCAGGTCAGAATCTGAGTTTAGTACACAACGCACTAGATTACCAGGGCACCCGAAACGAAGTAATTTTTTAGAGAAGGTAAGAAAAAGTCGACCCATTATCCTTAGTATCGTACGTACGTAATTGGTCATTACAACCCTTCAGTCAGGATTACGACCTGGTTTCTCACACCACTTATGTTGTGTGTGTTAATCTTATACATGAGTGATGGGACCTACAGTTTATAGTCGACTCCGAACGACAGATTTTTGAGAAACTCTTCATGGCAATTTTATTTACTCTCAGAGTTTTTGCCAGAAATCTGCTGAGAGGAAGTCGCCGAAGAAATACTTTTTGATGTCTGCCCTGAGGCTCGAACCCTGCCTTTACGTCTAATAAGCCAACACACTACCTACTACACCACGGCGACTTCCTTAGTATCATATCATCAAAATTATCAAAATTATTGGAACGTAAATAAGCAAACCGTTACACAGCTATGTAATGGTAATGTCCCGACCAGAGATCAGCAATGAGTATTCAAAAAGACGAGCGGAATCGAATCGAATCATACTCATAATTTCTGATACTTATACGCATTCATACTTATTTTAATATCATGGAACCTCTACTCTACTAAGTACTCATCACATTCATACTTAACAACACGTATGATGTTGTTGATTTCGACTCTGCATAACTCAATATATACACGAATCACAAAATAAGTATGAATCGCATACGAACACTTAAATACTTACAAGAAGGTTGTGTGTTTGCTCTGCTTGATGCTCTGTCTTGTGAGTGAGCTTATGAATCAAATATATTTCGAATGGTATGAGTTTGATGTCAACGTTGTACGCATACTCATTGCAACCTGTGCTTATAAATCAACATTGTAGTGAGTACGAATGAATCCGAGTATGTAGTTAAATTTCAATATTGTTGACTCACTTATATTCAAAATTTTATGAGTGCTTATGAGTAAAAGAAAAAACTATTCATTGCTGATCTCTGGTCCCTACTATTTGCTTTTGTTTAAATGTGAATAACTTTTCACAGAATTAAGGAATTTTTGTAATGTCTTCTAACAGAGACAAAAGACCTCTGCTTTTAAATAAGCCCGAGAAAAATTACATTTTCCAGCCATCCAACGACAACTTATAGTCGGACTGGTTCGAACACAATGTCATTCATTTCAGTAGGACCCTTGTATTTGCTAGGCATATCTGGCAACGTGTCAACGCATTTATTTTAATAAAATTTGTCTATCGGCGTCATCAATTTAGCGGATTGTTACAGTCCAATCAAATTATTTTCTTTATGTTATGGGAGTGATTTCATTCTTTTTTTGTACTGGAATTGGAAATTCTGACTACACCTGTTGCCATTGAGTATTTTAGATTCCTACCGACTATACCACCTCCGTGGTGGATTTGTCACCCCCT
Source organism: Sarcophaga variegata (assembly GCA_932273835.1). Classification (NCBI taxonomy): domain Eukaryota; kingdom Metazoa; phylum Arthropoda; class Insecta; order Diptera; family Sarcophagidae; genus Sarcophaga; species Sarcophaga variegata. The sequence continues at coordinate 42,019,621 of OW026359.1, forward strand.
CATGTTACACGTTTCACTTGGCTTTGTTCTACTTTTCGTTTGCATTTTATTCTACTACCGAAACGTTTGCGATTTGTTACTCACTCGATATTCAGACCCGGGATAGAAATGTTCCACTTTCTTTCCAAATTTTATACAGACCATGTTCAGGGATTTTATTTTTCTTATCGTAAATATTTCTATATTCTCGAACTATTAGAATCAAACAGCTTCGCAGGAGAATAGGCATTATGCTTGTCCTTGATGTACACCGTGTTAAACTATGCCGGATAAGCGATCAATTTTTGCGTGAAGAAGTACCATAATATGCGCGACCATACTTCATAGGGAATCCCTTTAATGTCTCCTCCAAACCTATTGCCCCGACAAACCTCAGAATGCCGCTCCTTGTCAACAATGCCAATTTCCTGCCCAGCATCTTATGCACACCCATGTATTCCTTTCTAGAATATATCAACACCTCACAGATTCAAATAGTGTTCTCCGATGATTCATCGCCATTTTCAAAGACTCTACATGTTAAACGATTCCCATTCTGAATAAGTATACCTTGAGTCTACAGAGTCATGTCAAAAGACCGGTGTTATCTGTCTCAGGTTATTTTGATGGTATGTCTGATGCATGACTCAGATCTCTTCTTTTTGTAATTTCTCAACAAGAGTTTCGATTGGCTCAAGCCCAATTGGTTTGAGAAGAGTCTTTCTCTTTCTTTATCTTGCCTGCATATAGCATACCCTTCCAAACATTCGCTACCTCTCCTCTGAAGAGCCGTGGCCCCATCAACCGTGTGGATGCTCCTCCTTTTGTCGTCTGCTTGCTTACTGTCGAGAATTTCCACTTAACCTGGAACCGAGCAGAGGGCAACATTGTTCTGTGTACCTAGCTCATTCAGCTTCGTCAAATTAACCTCATATGAGTCAAGTGTTCAAATTGCAGCTTAACTGTGCGATAGTATTGCTATGTTCTGTCTTTTGTGCCTCCTATCCAAGTTGAATTGGGTGCATCTTTTGACCTTCAAACTAGCCAACAAGTTTACTATATTGATAGCCTTTTCTCTTACTCCTCTTACTTGTCCTTTTAAGCTGTCTCTTGCTTTCTTGCCGCTAATCAACACCGTCAGTCGCCAGCAATATCATAAGGACTCAATGGCCTGATTCGCACAGATTTGCAACTCATTTATGCTGCTGTATTATCTGTGAAGCTTGCAATTTCCACCTCTTTTGGCGCTTTGAATACGCGATCATACATGATTTTCCAACTCATGCTGCAATATTACTGAACATGATGTCATTATCTGTCTTATATTACAGTGCTCTGTCTGAAAAGTAGTCATAACGATGACATTATATTGATAACATTTATATTGATTGATGTAATGCGACCTCATACTATTTTCCGTTAAGGTATCACAGCATTCACAGTTCTCTGTCAAAAAAAAATGAAATTAATTGATAATCATCGTATATACCAGAGATCAGCAATGAATCGTTTTTTCGCTACTCATAAGCACTCATGAAATTTTAAATATAAATGAGTCAACAATATTGAAATTTAACTACTCTGACTCTGATTCGTTCATACTCACTACAACGTTGATTTATAAGTACAGATTGCAATGAGTATGCGTATAACATTGACATCAAACTCATACCATTCGAAGTATGTTTGATTCATAAGCCTCGACTGACTGAATCCTTCATCAAAATTTACAGTCTTAGTTGTTGTTGCATTTACAAGCAAAAGAACAGAGCAGCAAGAATAGCAAACACACAACCTTCTAGTGAGCAGTTTAGTGTTCGTATGCGATTCATACTTATTTTGTGATTCGTGTATATGTTGAGATATGGAGAGACGAAATCAACAACATCATACGTATTGTTAAGTATAAATATGATGAATACTTCAAACTTTGAATATGAGTAGAGGTTCCGTGATATTAAAATAAGTATGAATGCGTATAAGTATTAGAAATTATGAGTATGATTCAGTTCTATTTATATTTTTGAATGCTCATTGCTCATCTCTGGTCTGGATACCCATCACTGACCTTTTAAATTCATTTAATTTAAAATAGAAATAACCCCCGAGATCAAAATATCACAATTTCAGAAAGACCATGCAAAAGTAATCTGAACTGAAACGCTGACTCACCTGCAATCATATGGAGTGCTACTGTATGATCAGAGTATTGATTTGCGGAAATGTTTTGCTTTGTTTTGTTTTGTTTTTTCATTCGTTTTTGTTTTGATTACAAAATGTAGGATTGCCTTTGCAAAACTGCTGGTCTACGGTAAAATTGAAATGAAACCTTCACTCATCACTGCTCTAGTTTGGTGCCACCTTTAAAGTAAAATAAATAAAAAAAAAACTATAAAAAAATTATTTATTTTTGCTTAATTAACTGAAATAAAATTGTAAAAACAAAAACAAAAACATTAATAGCAACAGTAACAAAAACAAAAACAAACAAACGACAACAAGAAAAGTTAATTGTGACATTAAAAAAAGCCAAGAATGGCTGAAAAAAAAGACACTTTAAATGTGGGTCAACAAAAGTCCATCGAACTACTCGTCCGTCTGTGTTGAATACTTTAAGAAATTTTTCTTTAAATTTTTCGTTTTTTTTTTCGTCTTCGTTTTCTTCTTCTTCTTCGTTTTGTTTAGTTTTTCGTCATTCCAATTCTTAATTGGAATGCAATAAAACCAACCATAAATACAAACCAAATGAAATGAAGGAAAAAAATTCGTTTTTTTTTAAATAAAACCAAGAACAATGCGCTTCAATACTGAAGAGAAAATGAAACTGAAAATTAATTACAAGCCATCGCATGAGAAGGTTTTAAATTTTGTTTTTTGACAAAATCTTTTTTCTATTGAAGGTAAAACGTAAGAATAACAAATAAATTCTGAATCAAAATCCAAATAAAATTCAACACTTCAGTACGAGGTTGCATAAGAAAAAAAAAAGAAGAAGAAATGGTTTTAAAGGTTACAACAATAACGACTAGTTTTTCTTATTTTTATTTGTTTATTACAACATTATCTGAAATGAAATTCTTTTATTTGAAATTAAATTTTAATTAAATTGACACTACGACTTATGGGACCTGTTGCATCCACTTTATCTCTGGTTTGTACAGCAGATTTATTGCAATCCGAATGAACGCTAACAAAGCTGTTAAATTAATATTGCCACCAGTAATTAAGATGTTGTTTCTCCCTACACACACTTCCATTCAAACCTAGCAAGGACTCCACATTCGCTTAGTATGTGTTTCCGCTGCATATCAAAACAAATGTACTCTTCTTCCAATCCAAGCCAAGTGTCTTTAAGACAGCATGGCTGTCTGATAAAATATGAAATGTTCGTTGTTATCCAACATCTGGAAATGATCATGAGCTCCAAAGCCGCATATGGTCTAATTGGCAAAATTACACCGAAACCAATACGTCTATGCACCGTTATGGATATACTCGTATGCTGCCATTATTAGGCCCATTATCACTTTCCTGTCGCCGTAGTCTCCTGGGTAGTGTGTTGGCTTATTAGACGTAAAGCCAGGGTGCAAAGCCCAAGCCAGACATCAAAACAAAATACAAAAAGTATTTCTTCGGCGACTTCCTCTCGGCAGATTTCGGACGAAAATACTGAGAGAAAAATAAAATTGCCATGAAAGACTTCTCGTTTGAAGTTAACTTTAAACTGTAAGTTCCACCACTCATGGACAAAATTAATACACACAGTATGGGTGGTGGTGGGGAAGCTACGTTGTAATCCTGTCTAAAGGGATGCAATGACCAATTAAGTTACAACTGCATGGAATATTTTTACGTCTAGATATGCCACATCCTCTATTTTCAATTGAAATTAAACAAAAAATAACATCAACCCAATTGTAAAACGTTTAAACAATTTCTCTTCATTTAACTCCACTGTCTGATTCCAGGTTTGGTTTGATTCCAGCTTTGTTTTAGCACAACAAATCCAGACGCTTCTTTAAGTGGCTACTTTTCGTCTAAAACGTTCTACGCCAGCGTCCAAAAAATACTTATCCTTGTGTGGTATATCTTAATGTAGATATGATGTCGCCTGTATCAAGTTCCACGTTGTTGAGCTACATATAAAGGGTGGGCCATTTAAAAGTTTAAATGAAAAAAATCCAACAAAACAAAAAAGGGTTGAAATTTTGCCAAATTATTTTTTTTTTGTCGGCAAGTACAATTGTTCCGGTTAGAAATGGAATATTATTTCATTCATATGGCTGCCGCGGTTGGCCTCATTCGATCGGATCAATTTCCGTGCACTTTTTCGAGTGTATGGGGTCATATTTCGGCAATGACATTGCGAATGTTGGCCTTCGAATGCTCAATTGTCTCTGGTTGATCGGCATAGCACTTTTCTTTAACAGCGACCCACAGATAATAGTCCAACGGTGTCAAATCGCAACTTGTTGGCGGCCAATTGACATCACCATTTCGGCCATCAAATGTTGAAGGCAATACATCGATTGTGGCATGAGATGGGTGACAAGTTGCAACATCCTGCTGAAACCAAACACCGTTCACAGCAATACCATGAAGAGCGGTTACAAAAAAATCGGTTATCATGGTTCGATAGATGTCTCCATTGACTGTAATGGTTATGCCATCCTCATTTTCAAAGAAATATGGGCCATTGATGCCTCCGCTCCACAAGCCGCACCAAGCAGTTACTCGTAATTGGCTTCTGTAAGACCACGTTTAGGTTTTCTGGGCCCCAAATACGACAATTTTGCTTATTAACCTACCCACCAAGATGAAAAATGAGCTTCATCCGAAAAAATGATTTTTTTTTATCAAAATCGACATCATCGTACGGTTTATCGTTGACCCCGTTGGCGAATGGTCATGCAGCTTCAACTCTTGCATCAATTGTACTTTGTAAGGCGTCATACCGAGATCTTTTTGCAAAATTCGACATAAACTGGTGCGCAAGGCGAATTCATTGTATGAATTTCATTCATTGTATGAATTTGCCTTGCTGGTGCGTAAAATGTTCAATTCTTGAGAACGATGAAGAATTGATTTTGATGGATTCTCTCATACGTACACACTCAGCTAAAGCTTCGATATTTTCGGGTGCGTATGCACTGTACGAGCACGCTCACGTCTTAGCGCATCAACAGTGAAACCAGTTTCACGAACTTTAACAATAAACTTGCGCATACCGGGCACTGTTGATCCTTTTGCGCAACCAAATTTTATACGACATTTTCATGCAATTTCCGACCAATTGTCTTTGTTTTGGAAACAAATTTCCAATAAATCACAACGTTGCTCAAGCGTAAATCGATTTATTCATTCTGAATTTTGTGACAGAATAGAATGACACAAGTACTGCCAGATACGAAATAACCGGTGTTTGAAATTTAAACCGAAAGCTTGCCCATCCGATATAATAAAAGAAATTTCACATAACAGTTGAATATTTCTATTTTAGGTCCACACGAATTGTTTGTTTTTGCAAAATAAAGTCGAAAGAACTTGCTTACAAGTTAGGAAGCAATTCGTAGCCTAATTTTATTCAAGATTGATTCTTTCCACTTTCCATATCAAAACGTGTCAAACACAAAGACAAAAGAAAACAAAAATTTTAAAAGACATTTTGACACAAGTCAACTGACAGAGGTCTGTTGGCAGGAGTTATGGTGCCAAACTGAATTTAGTTGACCAGGCTTTTGGTTGGCAACCTATTGAACCAATTCAAACCATCCTTTTTAGGATTTCCAACAGTTCTTGAATTTGTCATTCAATTTTATTTTAAGAAATTCCACACACATAAACAAACAAATAAACGAATAACAAAACTTTTATTATTTTACTGTGGCCTTCTTAAACAAATGCCCGTCCCTGTAGTCACTTCAATAAAATTTGTTTTTTCCCTGCGTTATCGCCGAAAACCACAAAACAAAAAAAAACACAAAAAACGCTTCCAATTCAACTTCGCATTCAAAAATTAAACGAAAAATGAATTCACAATTATGCCTACACGAAGGAGAAGGAGTCAGGGGGATTTCTTTCTTTCTTTTTTTTTTTGGTTTTCGAAGGATTGACTAAATGACTGGGGAATGAATAAAAAACAAAAACAATAACAAAAAGCGATAGTAATGCCACCAACAACAATAACAATAAAAAAAGCCAATAAAAACAAAACTTTATCAGAAATTGTTGTTGTTTTTACTTCTGTGTTTTCGAGGATGAAGAACAAAACAATATTCAAAGAAAAAACGACGACGACAACAACAACTTTTTTTATTTGAATTTTTATCATCAGGATGTACAACAACAACTACTCATGACAAATACAAATAATAATGGCGGTAATACTGTACTCATACTCATGCCCCTGCCCCTGCTCATATCCATAAACTATACCCTGTTTAAACAGGGTAAAGAGACGACCATATATAAGTATGGATGCGTGTGTGTGTGTGTGTGTGAGTGCATATGTTGCTTTACTCCGTTTCGTATCTGCTAATAATTTTGAAATTAAGCAGGAGTCAGTCATTATGGGGTTTTTAGCGATTATAACAACAACAACAACTACAGGAATAACAATTAAAGACAGAGTTTCACAAATTTTTTTCTTTCGAAAATTAAATTGAAGCAAATGAAATAGAATAACTTGGAAGCTGATATCTCAATTGGCATTGTTTTGACGATCTCAGTTAGAAGATCCCCTCTAAAAATGACAACAAAGATGGGAAAAAAGCCGCAAAAATAGAATAGTTTTCGCCTGACGTCCATTCGCTTCAGAAATTGAGATTCGCTAATTGAAATTAACACGTTAACTCGTATTGTGCCCTTTTTACATCGTCATTTCATACAACTGGTTCGAAATCGTTTTTTGTTTAGCTTCTAGGCAATCCTAATAGTGTTTATATGACAATGACTCTTAACACTTCCCACTGTTTTATCAACATTTTTTGTAGTTGGTCTCCTGGAGTGTTTTGTCCTTTACTGTTTCTGAAACATATAGCCAGACTTTCAATGGCTGCCACGAAATCGGCTTCTAGACACGGGGATATTGATGCGCTTTTAAAGAAAGGGGCATACAACACACAATTTGTATAAGTTTAAACATTATCATACGTCTGCGAAGGTATAAACAAATGATTCACTCCTTCGCAAATGAAAGTTAAGAATATTAACTTATTTGTAAGAGACCAGACACATGTGGGCCTTTATGGATGCACGGAAAACACAATTTGAGTTCAAAGTACTCCCGAATTCATCTTAAGAACATATTAACTGTCATAACGGAATACAACGAGTCCTGTAGAAAGGTTAAGAGGAGACCACAAAATGCCAGCCAATAGTTATAGTTCAGCTGCGTAATAGATGCAGTCGGCAATTACAACGGGTACTTATAGAACGAAGTCGCCGTAGTCTAGTAGGTAGTGTGCTGGCTTATTGGACGTAAAGCCACAGTTCAAACCACAGGTCAGACATCAAAACGAAAATACGAAAAAATATTTCTTCGGCTACTTCCTCTCAGCAGATTTCTGGCAAAAACTAAATAAAATTGCCATGAGAAGTTTCTCAAAAAATCTTTCGTTCGGAGTCGACTTTAAACTGTAGGCCCCGCCACTCATGTATAAAATTAACACACACAACATAAGTGGTGTGAGAAGCTAGGTCGTAATCCTGACTAAAGGGTTGTAATGAGCAATTATGTATGTATAGGACCTAAGTAAACTATGCTTTTGAAGTAGCTGCCAATTTGGCTTTAACGTGAACCTTTCAGGCGTGGTGCATCATTCGCCTTAAAATGCAAAATAGCCGCTTCAGTATCAGTAAAATCTGACGTACTTTCTGTTAGAGCGTTAAAATGATAAAATTCTTGAACTATTGACGCTACTTACAGTGTTAAAATCCCACACACACACATGCCCGTACTATAAAGCTTATCAAAGTTATCTTAATGTGCGAGGGGTATTAAGCCCCTTTCAAATGGCAGTTGACACTTTTAATCCCCTCAGGTTTTGAAATTTTTTTTTGTTTTTCAAATGTCATCACCAGGGTTTTTTAATTTATTAGAGAAGAAACAACTTACTGTGCCAGAAATAAAAGATTTGGAATCTCTGTACAGGAATTTTGCCACTTCATAACTTATTTACATTCAGCGAATTGTCATCAGGCAGGCACTCACCACCACATAGCCCGACTATCAGGTATACAAACGATTCCGTTTATACATGCCTGCATGCCTGTGTCCCACTTTCGTTCAATTATTTATTCAACGTTCACGAAAGTATTACTCACCATGTATACCAACACCACAACCACCACTACCATCACAACTACGATTCACATGTGTGGGGGGAATATCTTGTGTGATATCGACAATACAACCATTGACGTGAATTGAAGAGAAGAAAAGACGAGAAGAGAAGAGAACGCAACGCACGTTTTATTGACACAGATAATCGTATGCAGTCTTATCGCAAAATTCAATGACACTAAATGGGGAAATCGAATGAGAAAGAAAAGGGAGTAGGGAACGGACATTAAATGTCATCAAACAGGATACCATAGTTAGTGACTAATATTGTATATGTTTTGCCAAATCAATATGTTTTATAATCCATAATTGAAGAGTCACTAGTTCAGAACGTGTACTGCGTTTTCTGGGTAACTTTTTTTTAAAGATAAAGTGGTTTACGAAAGTGGAAATGTTTGGATTTCCATCTCATAATTCCTATTACGATACATAAATTCATAATATTTCAGAATTAATCTCCTTCACTGCGGCATATCAACACTAAGCCCCTCATACATCACAACTGTTGAGTTGTTGCTCGTTTCTTGCCCGCTTTTCAACTCAGCTTCAAAGAAATATTTTCGACTTCAAGATCAATTTGAAGGTTATTTTTTCCCCCAAACTTCTTACAATAAAAAGTTTTCTTTAAGCTTAGCAAGCGAAAAATGAATTCGCCCAGAAAAAAATTTCAATTTTCGTTTATTTTCTGCAGCGTTTGGTCCCGTTGCCATACAATAATTTCATTAATGTGCTCCGAAACTGAGATCAACGATTTGAGCCTCCTGTAGAGCTTAAAAATTGATTTATGAGCGTGAATCCAAAATTAGCCAATTTTATGTACAAATGGTGCCAGTAGTTTGGAAAACCTGATTTTGATTGAAAATGTCAAGCATCTGTTGCAAGGAGAAACGATTTCAATGAGTTTGGCAAACAATTGGTCACCACGTGTTATTCAAATCTTCATTCAAAGTAGTCGACCAATTCAGATTTACACGATAGAAACGATTCAGAAAATGTACAAAATAGTAATGAGTGATTATCGCCTGAAGAATACACGACCTGGATGCTATGCTAGATAGGCATTGCAGAAAGAAGAGAGCTGGTGCCACGATTACTTACAAGGGAACAAAAAAAGATTGTCGCCACGATGTCTCAATAAAATATTTAACGGCGCACTATGTGGCATTTTGCCTGAAAACCTGGCCAAAATCAATAGAAGTGTTTTATGAGTTAATGGCTGGAATTTTGTGTTAGTGTTAGTGATAATTAGGCCCAAGGATGAACTCAACTGATTTTGGTTCAAATCGGCCCGTGATTTCGCCTAGCCCCCACACAAACTCCCCTCGAAATTGCACTTATTTACACATAACTATGGTAATTATGCAACAATCATTATAAAATTTAGCATGGATCAGTTCTGTGTACTAAGAAATCATGGTGCAAAGTTTGGTGAAAATCGGATCACATTTGACCCTGGTCCCCATATAAAGTCCTCTTTAGAAATTCACGTTTGCGCTTATAAATGGCTTAAAAACATCGGTATCGTGATGAAATTCGTTATGAACGTGTATTTTGTAAATCTAAATCATATTACCAAATTTTGTTATGATCGGTCCATAATTGCCCCTTGGTCCAAAATAGGGCCCCTTAAGAAAATATGTTTAGCAATTATAATTGGCTTAAAAATTTTATTACCTCGATGAAATTCGACATGAACATGTTTAATATGAATCTGAATCATTTATGATCACATTTTATTATGTTCGGATCATAAGTGCCCCTAGGTACCACATACGGTCCATTTAGAAAATCAAACATACATCTCATATTGTTATAATAGTCAATATACATACATATGTAATTAAGTTTTTAAACTTCTATGATAATTAATATTGATTCATAATATTTATTTTACATTATTTAATACTTAACTTAAAAAAATACTTAAAAAGTGAAACTAACTACAATCGTTAAAATCGTTATCATTTTCATCATCAATGTCAGGAAGTCAGGAGTAATTTAATAGTATCTGATGAAAATGCTTATCTATTCCTTCGCGATTTTTGTGTACTGGAGCTTATAAAAGGGTTACTGCTTAAAAGTAACCTATTCAGGACATTTCGATTGGTATCGCTTCTACTGAATTTCTTCGCATAATTCGTACGCCATATGGCTTTATTACACTACGTCTCCTATTTTTAATTTTTCAGAAAAAGTAAAATTTTCAAAAAATCGCCAAAAATAATTGCGCAAATTTGCGCAAACTTTTCTTTTTGTTCCTGAATGTAGAGAGTTCATATTTTCTTGTGGTATATAACATTAAACTACAAAAAACTACTTTCACCTTTAAAATCCTTATCTTTTTTTTTGGGTAGGGTAAAAAAATGTGAAATTTAAATTATTTTTAAATTTTGAACGAATAATTTTAACCTTAATTAATGAGATATATATATATAAAAAACAACTGAAAGTAGCAGTTGCTCATACCTTTCAAATAAAAAAAATCAATATAAAACCTCTATTCGTTTAGCCACAAAAAAATATCATAGAAACCTATTAAAATTGCAAAAAAACACCAAAAACGTATTTAATTTTCTTCACTTTCTTGACTTTGACATCGTCTCAAATCTACAAATCTCAACCTAAAGTCGTGAAAATTCACTATAAGATGCAAAATTTTGTTGTCTATCGAACTGCATACTCAGTTTCTTAAATTTCTTTAAATTCATTTCTGCCTTTTTGGCCAGCTTTTCAGGGTAGATGCCACATAGTGCGGCGATCCAAAAGTAAATGTCGAGTTTCTACATCGATTCGTTGCCATTGAAGTCATCGTAGTCCAGTAGATAATGTGTTGGCTTACTAGACGAGAGCCTATGGTTCAAACTCTAGCCTAGACATCTCAAACAAAAACAAAATATGAAAAATATATTTATCACGGTAACTTCCTCTCAACAGTCTTCCGGCGAAAACTCTGAGACGAAATAAAATTGCCATGAAAACTTACCTAAATCCGTCGCTCGGGGTCGACATTAAACTGTATGTCCTGCCATTCATGTAATAATGTTAACACACACAATATAGGTGGTGAGAGAAGCTAGGTTGTAGTCCCAACTAAAGCGTTGTAATGACCAATTAAGTATTTAAGATCTGAAAGAAAATAATAAAGAAGGCTTGATTCAAAAATTACAGAAAAACTAAAAATTCTATTTTGCCTAGAATAAAGACAATTTAAAGGTGGCTCAACATTACATATTTTCATCCAAAGTGTTCGTTAATTAATTTGTTTTTCCATAAGGAAAGGCTTAAAATCAAGAGAGGTTTTTAACTTGAATGACTTGAATTTGACAATTGATGATGCTGATCTTTCATTAACATTTTCATTTGCATGACACCAACGTGTACTGTCATGTGTACGAGTGTGTCTCTATCTCTCTCTCTCTCTCTGTCCATATATTAATGTATCGTTGTAATGTGAATTCTTAATTAAGATTAAATGTCAAGCACTAGGTTAAGTTGTCTTTAATATTCAATCGTTAATTAAAATGTCATCGTAAGTATTAAACGCCATGCCAACCAGGCAGCGAGCAATGACTTTTTAATGCCGCACTGGATGATCAAGAAATGTTTGTCAACAGCTTGTTTTTGTTTTTTTTTTTGGAATAGAAAAGTACAAAATTACAACAACAATTGATGGACTGGAATCTAGTATCTTTAAGATGTACGAGTAGTGGGTTCAATAAAGAAATTAAAAACAATTATAGGACACGATTTTCACTGCAAGTAAATGGCACGATTACCATATGCTTTGACTGTACTTCAATGGTATGACAACTTCTAGATCTCATTGTTACTGTTTGTTATTGCAATTCTTTTATGTCTTTCGTCGTCTTTCAATATATTGGGTCCGCCATCTAACGTTTTCTTTTCAACTAGTGCTTATTTCGTGAATGGTAACACTTAGCTCATGTCAGATTTGACAGATAATTAGTTTTCTCATTCCGTTGAACGAATATGGTTGTGTATACGCTTGAACAACGCTGGGAAATATTGCGACATTATCTTGAAAATCAAGGTAATGTTGCAGAATGTGTGTGCGAAAATTGCGTACGGATTTTGGCAGAAGAGAAGCACCGTCAGCTCTGTATGTTCGTTATCTTGTGAAAAAAGTGAAAGGAACTGGCATCCAGATATTCCATCCATAATTGGGCCATTTTTCTTCGAAAATGAGCAAGGAGTGGCCGTTACAGTCAATTACGATCGTTATCGGGCCATGTTGAACGAATTTTTGTTTACAAAAATTGAAGAGAAGGATATTGGCAACATTTGGTTTCAACAGGACGGCGCTACGTGCCACACAGTCGAAGCTACACACGATGTTTTGCGCCCTGTTTTTGAAGATCGCATTATCAGCCGCAGAGCTGATGTCGTTTGGCCACCTCGGAGCTGCGATTTGACACCGCTGGACTATTATTTGTGGGGTGCCGTCAAAGATAAGTGTTACGCCGACAAGCCAGAGACAATTGACGCTTTAAATGACAATATTCGTGAAGCCAATGGTGAAATACAGCTGCACACAATCGATAATGTGCTTAAAAATTGGTCCGAATGCGTAGGCTACTGCATGGCCGGCCAGCCGAGGCAGCCATTTGAATGAAATTATTTTCCATTATTAACCGGAAGGATTGTACTTTCAAATAAAAAAAGAAATTTGAGAAAATATTCAGTAGTTTTTTTTTTGGCGGACCCTTTAGTTTTGATATTGTAAGTTTCCTTTGTTTATTCCCCATGCATTAAATTCTTTATAGGTTTTTTTTTATGATTATTTTGAGGATTCAGAAGCTCTTAATGTTGTTCACATGAAAAAATGTTCACTGAATGCAGCATGTATGGGCTGACACCACTTCAAAGTCAATTTCGAACTTTCTTGGTTTCTAGCATGGCTGGCGCTTTATAATCGATGTGACAAGAAAGTTTTGTCCAGTGAAATAAAACGATCTACTTGACAACCGTCGTCATAGTCTAGTAGGTAGCGTGTTGGCTTATTAGACATAGGGCCTGAGTTCAAACCCCAGGTTCAAATGTAATTTGTAATGTGTTACATTGCAAAATATTGAAGAAAAAAAAAACGAATTCCAATCTGCCTATTCAACAGATTTAACACAAATCAAGTCAGGCTTAAATGCTGTATCGACCAAGTAACCTTCTGTGTTGATGCAGATTTCGTTCGAATTCCAATTCGAATTCGTTTTCTTCGCTGGCCAAAACGAAACGAATGCCGAAATGTTTTTGTAATTTTTGTTGTGGATTTTTTTAATGTTCGTTGTTGGCAGTTGTTTGATTACATTTGGCGCTCTCAAATGACCTTGAGATGAGAGAATATTGTTTGATTGTTAGTTTATGTGTCAGTATGTATGTACGTATGTATGTATCCGTATGTGTGAGTATGTGAGTAATGAATGAACGAATGAATGAATTTTTGTTTCTTTTTATTACTGTTGTCTCACTCCAATGCAACAGTGGGCCTTAATTGAATACAAACAACAGTTTCCGAGGCTGTTTTCGTATTGAGGTGTAGTTGTGAACATATTTGTTCATTGAGTTCTACTCTTTCTTGAAACTCGCAGAGTTGAATCTGAATTCTTAAGATTGATGATTGATGCTTTACTGCCTTCATTAATGATAATGATAATGCTTCAGAACACGGTAAGGTCAAAGGTCAATGCAATGATAATACATATTCTTATCTTAAATGAATTTCCAAAAGGTATGTACATATGTATGTATGTGAATGCTTTCTATAATAACTATCTTTACATGGAAAACCTCCCATAGATGTATACATACTAGAGTGGTTTTAAAAATTCGATATCCGAATTTTTAAAAAAAAATGTTTCTTTCTGTCAGATTTTAGGATTGCCAAAGTTTGAGCACAATTGGAAGATGTTACCCCGTGCCACTGGGGCCTCAAAGTTATGAAAATCTCGATTTTTTGGCAGTTTTGCGACTTTGGCGATCCATATCTCTGGAACGACTAAAGCTATTTGCCCGTGTCATACATCAAATTAAAGGCCATACGGTTTATAATATTTTATGTTCTACACAATAAATACGCAACTAGTACTGAAACCGAAAAAATAGAGCCAATGTCCCTAAAAAAACGTGACTAGGTACCGCTGAGAGCGAAGATGCGTTATTTGCATTATTATTGGTTACTTCAAACTTTGAATATGAGTAGAGGTTCCATGATATTCAAATATGTAAGTATGAATCCGTAGAAGTATTGGAAATTATGAGTATAATTCGATTCGATTCTACTCATCTTTTTGAATACTCATTGCTGATCTCTGATAGATACACAATGGCCAAGTATGGCCTTTTGTAATATCACAATAATTCTCCTAATGAAACCGCCCTAGTCTCCTATTGTGCATCTTCGACCGATCAGTGAGATCATCATCATGATAGAAGCCCAATTGCTTCCTTTTCCTGGGACATAAGGCTACCAAAAGGTGAAGAATTATTTCATACTCCTCTTCGTTTGTGTAATTTCTGCTGAGTTTGTGCAATTCCTGCTATGTAGTATAACCAAGACTAATACATCTTGTATGAGTGCCCAGAATATAATGTTCAGTAATGACTCCAATAACTGCTCTGTGTATTCTCTTTTAGAGTTTTAGCAGTTCTTCCGTGTGCTCTTAACTTTGTGCGTTTTAACTTTAGCTCATGCTCTTGCAATCGTAGCTTGTGTGGTTCCAATGGATTAATATGCTATAAACATCTCACCAAATTCTGTTTGACAGACACTTTTGCCCGGAAGAGCCAAGCTTTAACAAATATACTATATCTACTAAATGTGGAAAGCTGCTTCCACCCACAACTCCATAGAGTCTTATTATCTGTGAAGAACTGTACGGAATCATTGAGTATCAAGTGTAGTATCATGTAATCAATGTTTCGCAAAGTTTCCAGTTGTCTAGTTGGTCAGGGCGGAGCCCTCACAATACAGGTCCAGCGGATAGAGATATAAATTCTTACCGTACCGTCTATATGCTGAAAAACCAAAGTGGCTCATCTTCGATCTGAAGCTGTTCTTTCTCTCCAAACACATTATTGCAAGCATCAAGAGCTTTTACATATCGTTAAGAGTATTCAGTTCCTAGAACAGTTTCCTAACCGAAATAAATGAGTACGTTTCCTCACTGACTTATTAGACTTGAGGCCTCGGTTCAAACCCCAAGTCAGACATCAAAACGAAAAAATATGTCTTCGGCGACTTCCTCTCAGCAGATTTCTGGCAAAAACTCTGAGAGTAAATAAAATTGTCATGAAAAGTTTCTCAAAAATCTGTCGTTCGGAGTCGACTTTAAACTGTAGATCCGTTCCGCCACTCATGTATAAAATTAACACACACAACATGAGTGGTGTGAGAAGCTAGGCCGTAGTTCTGAATAAGGGTTGTAGTGCCCAATTATTTATGTATGTTGTCCTGGTCAAATAATGCGGAGGTAAATGATAACAACAAAACTTATATCTTTGTAAACTTCTGATCTGATGTCACATTTATAACGCTGGACCTGAAGCCATCTATTGGGCGAAAAAAAAATAATGGGCCTTTTTTACTATCATTTATAGCAAAAATTGTTCCAAAGATTGTGCGATTATTTTCTTAAAATTTTATTAAAAAATAATTCAAATTATTTTCACTTTGACTCTACTGTGCACTGCTGCTGCCTGCCATTGATTGCAGCACAGTATTGTGGCTAGTTTTTCTATGAGAGTTCGAGTGATTTTTCTCCATGAGATTTTGCTGTTATTCGCGTGGTTTTTTGTTTCTTTTTTTTTCAAACAGATATTACGTCCGTCTGTCTGTCCGTTCATCTGTTTGCATGTGTAGCTTGACACCAGGTTTTCAAAGTTTTTCTTTCTCATTTTGGGCACTTAAAGCCTGTGTATCCATGATTTTAATTCTCGTTGTACTGCTGTACTGGTGTAGGCTGTTGTGTAGTTTTTTTATTTGTTGGTGTACTTGTGGTACATGTGGTGTTGTTGTTGTTTTTGTTGTTGATGGTGGTAAGTTAAGTTAAACTGCACCAGCTCTATTCATATTCATTTGCACGCGTTTAAATCTTAGATTCTTATGGGATTTGTTGATTTTTTTGTTGATTTTTTTGGGAAATCATTGACTGTTTAACCTGTTGTTGTTGCCTTCATTGGTAAAAAACTTTAAAAAAAAAAGAAATTTCGATTTGGGTTTATCAAAAACCGGGGGACTCCAACTTTTAAAAGTTGACCCACACAGTTGAAAGGGTTTTTATGACAGTTTTTTTTACAATTTTATGCATGAATGAATAGCATTTTCGTTTCTCTTCTTTTTTTTTCTAATAATTTCCTGTCCATTTTTTATTTCATTTTTTTTTTTGCTTTTATTTTTGACCACATTTATGCCACACAAAAATACGTATAAATTTTGTAAATCAAAAAGTTTTGTAACAAAAAGGCATGGCTTTGAAATCTAAGCCGCAACAACGAATTAATGAATGAAGTTGAAAACATTTTTTTTCATTTCATGGCTAAAACAACCCACGCATCCTCTGGGTTGTTGTATTATTGTTCGGTATTAAGAAAAGTCAATAAAATGGTCTTGTTTTCTATTTCTTTTTCTTTTTTTTTATAAACTGGCATTTAAAATTTATGGATAAGAGTCTGTCGGTCTGTCTGTCTGTCTGTCTGTCTGCCTGTCTATTTGCCTATCTGTATGTCAGATTGTTTATCAATTGTTTGGCAAAATCTAGCTTAACAATTATGAGAATTTTTCTTTAAGCAGAGCCATGAGTTTTCAAAAAAATATCGAACAATTAACTGGAAAATACTCAAATTAATTCGTTAATAATACTCCCAAGAGTTTATTTTAAGGTTATGTAAAGCAGCCGTTATAATCCCCCTAAAGCGCTAGCCACACAAAGTCTTATCTTCCGAGATCGTTATTCAAGCCTGATAAAATTTAATTTCAAATTTAGAGTTGGTGTTCAGTGGATTTCACACCAAATTGAATATTATTTTCAAAACATTGTTTCAATCTAGTTTTGTTATTGTAATTTACACGTTATTTCTTTGTGGGTTTGTTATTGTAATTTCTTGTTAAAGTAACGTCTGAAATGGATACGGGCACGGGTGTAGAGATCATCATTTTCAGTATAAATGTTAGAAATTTCAGTAGAATGTAGTGTTTTCCAGGCGGAGATTCTATGAACCGAACTAGTCAGAAAGAGCATATCGCAGTGCTCAGGAGTTACAATTTATGGGGATAATCAGGTAAACACTTTGAGAGAACGTATATATAAAATGTATATGGAAGAGCTAAGCTGAGTTACAAATAATTTTGACTGTCGAACTGACGGTTTGGCAAGGCCACAAAATTTCCCTTCTGCAGTACAGCGAAAGTGGAGTTCTGGATAGGTTCGATTAAACATTTCGTGCGATTTTAGTTGACAGGTTCAATTTCAAGAGTCGCCGTAGTCTAGTAGGTAGTGTGTTGGCTTATTAAACGTAAAGCCAGGGTTCGAGGCCCAGGCCAGACATCAAAACAAAATACAAAAAGTAGTTCATCGGGGACTTCCTCTCAGCAGATTTCTAAAAGTAAATTAAAATTGCCATGAAAAAGTTTCTCAAAAATCTGTCGTTCGGAGTCGACTTTAAACTGTAGGTCCCACCACTCATGTATAAAATTAACACACACAACATATGTAAGTGGTGTGAGAAACTAGGTCGTAATCCTAACTAATGGGTTGTATGGTTCAATTTCAAGTGCTTCAAACCGTATTGATATTTCTCTAGTATTCTGGACTAATAACCAAAAATCAAGAGAAAGCTTATCGAAGCTTATTTGCAGCTCCAAACAATATAATCGTTCTCAAACCACAAACGCTATCTCTAGGTCAGGTCAGAATAGTTTCAGACTGACCTCATAATTCAGCATAGAATATGGTACTCATCAACATATCTTACACGCTACGCACTGTACAGTATGCTGTTGTAAAATAAAACATTAATTGTGTTAATCAGGCCGATATTGCAATTACTTGGAAAACTTTTTATTTAAAGAATCCAAAATTTAATTGAAATTCAAGAACAATAAGTGAGATTTTCCTGCTTTAAGAGAGAAAGCCACCCAAAAGCATTTGAATCACGAGAAAAAAACGTGAAAAATCAATGGGAATAGAGCGAGAGAGAGAGACCCTCTCTCTAATAATAAAATTAACAGAGTAGCGCTAATAGATAACGGTACAACAATAAACGAATGAGGAAAAAACGGGAACAGAAACATCAACAACAAAAAGAGGGGATTGAGAAGACGAACCCATAAATGGAATGAATGGCACACATGCATAGAAATTACACAATTAAGCAGGCATAAACGAATGAAAAAAACCGTTAAATACTAAAGAAAGCATTACAACGGCAACAACAACAATAGCAACAACAACATGAACAATAAACATTACAAGAAGACTGTTAGTTAACCCATGAAAGTCAAATTGAAAATGAAACGCAGTAAACAGAAAAGAAAAGATCGACTATAAATTACAAAAACAACAGCAACAAAAACAAAAACAAACAACAGTAGAAACGAAAAGAAAAGAAAAGAAAAGAAAAAAAGAAACGGGATCTGTTAAGTAAAGTTTACCACACTGTCTCTTTAAAGTGAAATTTTATGGGGGAAACATAGTAGCGTAACAACAACAACAACAACATAAAGAAAATTGAAACAGAAGAAAAATCAAAGTATTACAACAACAACAACAAATAATCCCTAAAGCCCATTAAAGTCAAAGTTTTTTTTATTCCTCTTCCACGCTTTTTTTTGTTTTTGTATGCAGGTCTTAAAATCACCGTTAAAATGATTTCTAAACAGAAAACAACTGAGAAAATAACGACCAGGGTCGTTAGGGCCAACTATACAACTTATGATGGCTACACTACATTATTGTAAAGGGTCATTTTTATAGAGGTATAGAACTTTAAGTTGGCATTACTTTTCAAGATGGCGACCGATTTAACAGCTGTCAAGTGATTTATTCTCAGCTTGGTATGGCAATTCATCATGAATAGACTCACGCCTGAACAACGCTTGCAAATAGCGCAATTTTATTTCGAAAATAATGGTTCTGTGCGGAAAACGTATCGCGCACTACGTCCATTTTATCGTCGACAAAATCGTCCATCCACGTTTTGGCACCACGTTTACTCTTATTGATAACTCGCATCCCCAGAGACACGCTGTACGGTGCGTACAGAAGAAGCTATTGCTGCTGTAGAGCATAGCATTGAGGAAGACCCGAATGAGTCCATCCGCCATCGAGCACTGGAATTGGATCTGTGTCCATCCACTTTACGGAAGATTTTGCGGAAGGATCTTGGTTTGCGTGCTTACAAAATCCAACTCGTGCAAGATTTGAAGCCAAACGATCATCAAGTAAGGCGTAGATTCGTCGAATGGGCCCAAAACGAGATTACCGTTGTTCCCGATTTTCATAAGCGAATTTTGTTTAGCGATGAAGCGCACTTCTGGTTGAATGGCTACGTCAACAAACAAAACTGCCGCATTTGGAGTGAAGGTAATCCTCAAGTGTATGTGGAAACACCGTTACATCCAGAAAAACTGACTGTTTGGTGCGCTTTATGGGCTGGTGGAATCATTGGTCCGTACTTTTTCAAAAACGATGGTGGCCAGAACGTTACAGTCAATGGTGATCGGTATAGAGCCATGATTACTAACTTTTTCATTCCTGAATTGAATAACCATGATGTCCAGGAGATGTGGTTTCAACAAGACGGCGCAACATGTCACACAGCTCGTGCCACAATAGATTTACTGAAAGGCACGTTTGGTGACCGCCTAATTTCACGTTTTGGACCTGTGAATTGGCCTCCAAGATCTTGTGATTTAACACCGCTAGACTACTTTCTGTGGGGCTATGTAAAGTCATTGGTCTATGCGGTAAAGCCACAAACGCTTGACCATTTGGAAGACAACATTCGCCGTATTATTGCCGATATACGGCCACAAATGTTGGAAAAAGTCATCGAAAATTGGACGTCCAGATTGGACTACATCCGCGCCAGTCGTGGCGGTCATATAACAGAAATCATATTTAAAATGTAATGCCACAAGATTATCTTTCGGATAAATAAAATTCATGTCAATCGAATAATCCATCGTTGTTTTATTGCAACTTAAAGTTCTATACCTCTATAAAAAACACCCTTTAGATGAAGAATCTGAATATTGTATGCAAGAATTTTCTTTACAATGACTTGTAATAACAACGGGGCAGCCACAAACAGACGCAATGTAGCATATGCAACTTTCGAGAATGCCGTAAAAGAGGGAAACATAAGCAATTCTGCTTTAGTGATTCCCAATGATTGTCAAAATGCTTTTTCCTGCAGCAAACCTAACGCACAGATTCTTTTTGTTTTCACAAGCAACATTGAGTCTTAAGTTAGGTTAGGTTTAATTACCAGAAGCTTCAATAAGCAAACTAAAGCTCTCTGACATTACAACCCTTCAGTCAGGATTACGACCTGGCTTCTTCCACCACTTATGTTGTGTATGTTAATTTTATATATGAGTGGCGGGACGGACCTACAGTTTATAGTCGATTCCGAACAACAGGTTTTTGAGAAACTTTTTCATGGCAAGTTTTTATTTACTCTCAGAGTTTTTGCCAGAAATCTGCTGAGAGGAAGTCGCCGAAGAAATATTTTCTCATATTTTGTTGGGGTTTGAACCTAGTCTGCTACACTATGTTTACTTCGAATCCTTCGTATCAGCTTTACAAATGACGGGCAAGAGAGACGTGGTCTCCTATTCTTCCCCATCATTTCCCTTTAAACTGCTATATGAGTACTTAGATTGAAGCAGAATAAGTTCAAATTTTGTTCTTCATATATCCATAAGGGAGTTATGGTTTGTTATTCTCATCGCAAATGAGAAAAATTTTCTCCTCTTTGAAGAATGTCATTCGAATTTTCTGTCTTTGCAAGTACGTCAGATTTGTTGTTACTTTCAATCTTTTCATGTTTAGCAGGGTATTCGTCAAATATCTCGCTCTCTCTTCCAATGAAGACAAGCTTGATGTAGTGTACATACGCTCTAACGACTGTTTTGCCAACAGTCAGTATATGAATAAACCCATTCAATATACAGGAGTATGTAGATGAGCATATTATATGTATAACAGACCAAAATTCTTTTGTCAAATACATCTACGTCCCCATTACCCATGCCCCACACAAATATGAAAATAGAGTTGAGGAATAATGACGGTACCCTTCAAACGAAAGTAAATTGGTTGCGATATTACCTAATAAATGCCACAGGCATACGGATCCTTAGAGGTAGTCAGGAAGTCTTTAAGGTCTTAGAAAAAATAAAATATGATAACACAGGGTGTCATTAAATACAATGACGAGATGTTCAGCCAGTGTGCAAGGTCCTGAAGGACCTGCAGGTTAACAATGCGATCCAGACTAGCTTAATTCCTCAGTCATAGTTCTGTGTTCTCCACGATTAAAGAGCAGCGTATTAGGCGAAGTGATAGTGGGAGTTCATTAGATTTTCTAAATACTATGGGCCTAAATGAGCCGTTTCGCTTAATAAGCTTAGAGAGAGGAATTGAAACGAAAATTCGAAATTTTGAATTTTGTTGTAGCCTTCAAACTGCTCTATATGCTCTTAGTCATATTGCGAAGAATTTTCCGAAATCCAAAAATCTACAGATTGTGTCCGTAGATCATTTATTTAGGAAGGAGCTGTCAGCCACTTGCTTCACGTACATAGTCTCCATAGCTCTGACCCTCACTACCACGTGCAATGAGCGTAACTCCAACAGGTTTTCATTGCAACGTCTCAGGCTGTTTTGTCGCTTGGGTGTTGCCTTTAAATGGGGTCTTAAGAGTACCGTTAACAAAATTAACAATCTTTTACAACTAAACGTATACACACTTAGACAGGGCTTCTAGCAAAAAATTGAAAAAAAACTCTTCGCCTTATACTTTGTTTTTTTTAGGCTTTTAATTGTTGTTGTAATTGTTGTTATTGTAAATACACTCACATATGTAAGTACATACAAACATACATACATACATACAATAAATTACACACAAAAGAAGGCCTAAAAATATATATAGAAGAAGAAGAAGAAGGAAATATTTCATGGTTTAAAGCGCTTCACAAAAGCCAAAACGACAACCGACAACCAACCCAACCCAACCTAACCAAACCAAACCCAGCAAACAACAACAACAACAAAAAAAGAAGAAGAAGAGGAAAATATTTCACAACAACAACAACAATAAAGAGTAATAGACTTAAAAGATTATAATCATTGCTGTTGTTGTAGTTACTGTTGTGATCATAGAAAACTTACAAATGTTGTCACAAATCAAAAAACGTGCTTTTGATGCGACAGAGAAAGAGTAATGGCAGCAGAAGCAACAACAAACTACTTTTGGTTTTACCGGTTGGTTTCTTCATAAGGGTGTCGTCAAGAATACAACAAATTTAACGGCAACAACTACACCAACAACACCAACAATAATTACAAAATACTTATAAAAACCCAAGCACATACACACACACACACATATATGCATTCTCATACAATCCAATGACAAAAACAATAACACAACAAAATGCTTTTAAATGAGATCATCTCACCAAATAGGAGACCCAATACGACAACAAAAACAAAAACGAAAACAATTTAAAACAAATCCTCAAGAAAAATGAATTTGTTTTTCAAAAACAAAATAATATGTGAGTAAAGCAAACACGCAAACACAAAAACAAAACAAAACAGAGAAAAAGTTTAGAAAACAAAAACAGAGAAAAATTTAGTAATTACGGGGAGAGCAAGATCTCTCTTGCTAAACAAAGAGAGTGTGAGAGCAATTCAATTTGTTTATTTTTTTTATTTCAATTGAGAGAAGTAATAAACCGAAAGCCATTTAAACAAGTGTGGAGTAAAGCATGAAATATTTTACCAGAGTTGCCATCACTAATGAAAGAAAATTATTGTAAAAAAAATTCAATTCAAAGTCAAAAAGCGCTTGCAGGATTACATGTTGAACCACATATTGACGCAACATTTATTTTAAGGATGGATTTATGCTTCCCAGTTCGAATAAATTAACAAGAGGTTGCCCAACAATCGCGTAAAAATGTTTTGGGCGTACACTTTGCCAAGGCACTGGATCTTGGAATATGCAATTCCATCAGTTTTTCGATGAGAAAATTTCTGCACCGAGGGTATGTCTTCAGTTCCGAAATGGTGAAATGTTATAAAATAAACGTTTTTTCACTTTCCGGTTTTAAATGTAAATTTTAAAAACATACGAAGTCATCACTCTGCTAAAAATTTTGTTTCATTATAATGCTCGGATCTCGCCTTAGCTATTATATTTGGTTGGTAGCAACGACCACATTTTACATGATGGCAACTCAATGATAACTTAACGAATAGAGGTCCAACGTTAGAGGATCATTCGCATACCCATTTTCTTTATTGTAGCCCCGCGAAAAACGCCTTCAAATTGATCTTAGCATCACCAAAACATGACGAGAACCTGTTGTTCAACTGAAACATTGGAACAAAAGGAAATGTGAAAAAGTTATTTCCTTTGACGCCTTCCTCTCAACAGTCTTCAAAATTACCATGAATTCGTAAATTCGTTGGTCAAAGACGACGTTAAACCATGAATGGCAGAACGTAACTCATGGATAAAATTACTAATGAGAGTCTGGGCGGTAATTTTGACTAAAGGGTTGTAATGACTATTTATGTATGCACGGGGAATTGTGAACAAACACATCTGGATTCTCCTATTCCCATAAATGATAATTTCGCTTGTTCACGTAACCACCGATTTAGGAATGAAATTTATTCTGAAAGAAAATTTTGTATTGTGATAGTTCAGCCGGCCTTATTTGTTACGAGATTTGGCCTTCAATTCGATGAACATGTAAAGCCAATTACGAAATCTTTTATAATGACCCGTAAGATAGGTCCAGTTGTTGACAAATCTGTAGAATCGATAAAATCATTGTGGTTCTACTCAGACAATCGAATGTTCCCCCGAATGATGCTTCTTGCAATGTTGCACCATTTCAGTGGTATTAAATGCCGTCTACAAACAATTCCATTCAGCCGAACACTGGCCTTCACAGATCTTGTGTATAGAACATCTTACTTTACTATTCAACGTGTCGCTGTAATGCCAAATTATAGCGAGAGCTTTTTATATGATCGTCAGCTGTCCGATTATTTCGTTAGCAAGTGATACCCCTAAAATCATATTCCGCCACACTTTCTTTAACAAATGCAATATTTTCATATTTTTTTATACATCGATGATGCACTGACCTGACCACAACCGAGTCCTTGCACTGTAGACCGATTTTGAAGAGCATAATGACTGTAATGCTCAAAAAGTGAAAGGAAATTTTTACTATTTTTACACTTTCTTCGATTGTTAAACGATCTGTGTTCAGATAAAAGAACTTTAAGAGTTGACAGCCCTTCTAGACTGGTATATTTGAAACCACTAAATGGAAAGAAAAAATAAATTTAATTTTTTTTATAAACTTGTCAACATTTATGAAACACTGTGACCTTCCTAGTTTCATTTTTTAAGCGTAAGGAGATCTTTTTTTTTCTTTTGTTTCTAAAATCGATTTAAAATTTTTATTCTATCGTTGATACATTCCTATCTATACATACGTATGCGTATAAGGTAAATTCTGCTTAAATTTTTGATTACTTCAGTAAAAATCAATCGAATCTCTTCTATGAAACATCAAAAATTTTAATGTGAAACAAGTTTCCCCACAAGCGAATAAATAATCTACAGTACAGGCTTAAAAAAACTGAGAATTTTTCTAACAGGGCTGGCAACTCTACTGATCAGAAAACCTAAAAAAGAAACACATGGAAAACAAAACAACAAAGCGGTAAATTCTTCAAACGAGAATAACAACAACAAAACGTTAAAAAGGAAAACAAAAACAACAACAATTAAAAGAAAAACATTCATTAACATACCACTGGCATGACACTTGTTACCCCCTTTGCGTAATGTATGCGGATGGTGCAGTTGTAATAGAAAAATAAGCGCTGCACTAAACTTAACTCTGCTTACTGCTACTGAGCAGTTGTTTGTAAAAGCTTTTAAGGCCCTGGGCATCAGGTATTCATTACAAACTCTCCGGTGTATAAAAATGTACATACATATGTATGTTGGTCTGTAGGCAGTCAATAAAAAATGATCAATAGAAGCTTATTTCACTGTCAGCTTGTCAATTTGACGTTGAGTGTTACAAAAACTAAACAAAACAAACGAAATAATATAAACTCACACACATGCATGCATACATATGTACAAACTATATGAAATTGAATACAAGTATGTTTGAATGTGTGTTTTTTTGTCTCTCTCCCATATGTAGACATGTTCTCATCATCTCATATGGTTTTGTTATTATTTTTCCAAGCAACACACACACATGCAATATGTTGTAACTGTTGTTATTACCACTTGTTGCTGCTGCTACTGCTGCTGTTGCTGTTGTTGTTTCTCTATTCCTCTGCTTTCCTTTCTGAGTTTCTAAGTTTATGGTAGTTTCCACCACCATACTTATTGCTGTTGTGTTGTTTTCTTTTTTTCTGTTCATTATTTCATGTCTTTTTATGCTTTGCAAGTTAGTCGCCGTTATTATGATTATCTTTGTTGTTGTTGTTGTTGTTGTTGTTGTTGTTGTTGTAGTCTAGGAATTAATTTCAATCAAGGAAAACCCCATTTTATACAACAACAGCAGCAACATTTTCAAACACAATTCGTTGAATAACAAATCGAAGATCGCAGTCATCGTAATCATCGCTCGTATTTTCAGATTTAAATTGCTTCTCAAGTTTTTGTTGTCGTTTTTGTTGTCGTTTTTCAGTAGAAAAGGGTACATCAACTTGCACTGTTTGTTGGTGGGTTGGCTGGTTGGTTGGTTGGCATTACCTTTACAAACCCAATGTAAAAGAATGCATTCTTTTGTAATTGCGTGTTCCGCTCTTAAGGTGGAATGAAATAAACTGCACGGTAGAGGCTTGTTTTTGCAATTTTTTTTTTATTAATTCCTGTACATTTGTGAGGTGCCAGGACTAGTAATGGTCCCCGTCCTTGTGGTTTTTTATTGGTATCCCCAGAAGCAGGCTAAACAACCCACTTTATGAATGAATATGGGAAGTTAACACACAATTTTTTTAGAGAACACAGTCAACCTACTATTGTATTACCCCCACCCCCACTAAAAATAGGTAGAATAAGTGGCAATAGTAGGCAGTTTTTCAGATATTGAGAGTTTCACCGGCGGCAGTGGGGACTATTTTCGAAGAGAACGTCATTGAAATGTGCTCGTTTTGTGGTGATACTGAAGTTGGCGGTAGATTAATAATCGATTCTGTCACTTACATGAAGTTGCAGTAGTCTAGTAGGTAGTAGTGAGTTGCTTATTAGACGAGAACCCGTAGTTCAACCCTTGGCTTAGACATCTCGAACAAAACGAAATAAGAAAAAATATTTCTTCCGCGACTTCTTCTCAGTTTCTCAGGAATCTGTCGTTCGGAATCGACTTTAGACTCTAGGTCCCGCCACTCATGTATAAAATTAACACGCATAACATAAGTGATGTGAGCAGCTAGATCGTAATCCTAACTAAAAGGTTGTAATGACCAATTAAGTTAAGTAAATAAGTGTCTACCTTCCATTGGCATCAGCCTTTTGCCAAAACTTAGAAAAGATCTGGAGGGAATAATGATGCAATGCTAAGAAGAGCGCTGCAAACTCTTAATTGTTCCTAAACAAATCAGTTAATCTTCTTTGAGTGCCTCTAATGCGATAAGGTCTGGTAAAGATTGTCTAACACGATGCAGCCATTTTAGAGAACAGAAAAACCTGTGATCGAAACCTTATGATAGATTCTTTTTAGAAATAGTTCGAGTCCAACCTTGAAGCTGTGTACGTAAGCAAATGATTTTGAAGCTACTTTTGCGATGCATTGTAGAGGATGAATTGTATTCACATACCTTGTAAGTACAGTGCCTCAATTGATATTAAACTCACATTCAATGAAACAATATGATGCTACTCAAGGGTACAATAGCACGGTGTACGGTTCAATAGTTCGATGCCAAACTCGCTCTTGTCATCCAATTCGCTTTCTAAGCATATGGTGCAGTAGTGTATTGAACTGTTTAAACAGATGCCTTGGAAGCACTTGTTGTCTTGGTACGTTTCAATGCACTCCTTAAAATTAAAAAGACCTTGTGTCTGATTGGCTTGTTTAGATTTCACAAATAGGGGAGGATGAAACTCGATACAGTTGTGGTATAAAGTTAGTTGGCCCATCATATGGAAGAACAACACCAAGTGTACAGTGCCTAGAAGTGCTTTGTTCTAAAACACGCTTACCTACAAAGGAAAAGACGTTAGTGGAGAAACTTCACATCGATTACTTTCATGAGTTGCTGACTATCTGCTGTTTTTGGTTTTAATGGCCACTCATTCGGCCATTCGATTTTATCAGTATAAGTCTTATTCTACTCCTTCGCTTTCACTTTAATATCCTTACCAGCTTCTCCTTTGTTTAAGCCGACAACACACTTCAGTTGACTTCACCGAACTCAAAATCGAATGAATGAATTCCTTTAGAGGTTCTAATGGCAGTGAAACACAGTCCAGAGAGACCGTTAACACAATTTTGCTTTTCGTTACAAATACAATATAAATGTGTATCTCTATGTGTGTGTGTGTTTATGTGCTTAAACTCTCTGCTTTACGTTGCCATAGTTTCTAGAGAACCTTTAAATCGGTTGGTTGGTTGGTTGGTTGGTTGGTTGGCAAATCGTTTTTTTTTTTGTAATTTTTCTATTCACGTTAAAACGACCGGGTAAAAACCGAAGTGCGCATTAGTATCTGTAACTGTTTATTTATTTGAGTATATACGGGTGTGTACATATGTATGTGTGTATGGCCCTGTATTGGGTACTTTTTTCTACCATTTTACATTCTCCCACTCGCCTTCCCTATCGCCATAGCCATTGCCATCCCCATTCGTGTGGCGTTGAATGTGGCCAATGTTGTTGTTGTTGAAGTTGTTTTAGGAGGCCCCACCAAATAAAATGTTACTCAATTGGAATTGTAAACAGTTTGTCTAACCACCAGTCAATACGATGTCCGTCCATTTGTTTTCCCTCTGCCTGTGTGTTTCGAAGTTGAAAAAAAGGAGAGTTTTTTTTCAATTCCATGTGTCAGCCACAAGACGTTGGATGGAGGCAGAAATTGCTATGAAAAGACGTCAAATGTTTTGGAACCCAAAAGCGTTTTTTTTTTTTTTTATTTAAGTGGCTTCGTGTGCTGGGCAACAAAATTGAGGTCAAATTTAATTTGTTTCTCCAACTTCAACCGCGAGAAACGAAACGAAAAAACCTCCATAAAAGAAACACACGCACACTATGAAAGCAAATAAAACGAATGAAGTACATACGTGGGGTAACCGTCATTCGGTTTGAAATATTTCTTTTTTCTCTTTACATGTTTTCAAGATTGGAAAATTTCTGAAATGTTTCCATAAAAAAAAGCATTTTCTTGTAAAGCTAATCATACCATCGTCTTCAGGGTATTGGTCCTACTCCTATAAGGAAGCATTACGTTGGAACTAAGAAAACAGTTTGTGGAGACAGACAGTTTGTAAGAGACAGACATATCCAGCAAATCGAAAGCTTTCAAAGGCAGTCTTGCTCAAAGCAAAAAAACTAGGGAGTGGTGTTGAAATCACATTGGTTAGGACCATGATGACGCTACTCAAGGAACCCGAGTGTCGAAGAGTGTAATACAAAGTCCTACGTGGCTCTGTACTTGAACCAACATTATGTAATGCGATGTATGATATCATATTGAAGCCTTCAACTCTCCAATGGCACAATGGTTGGTTTTCTCGAGGGTTGACTGTTAATTATGGGACCGTTCACGCTGGTCTCGGATTAGTTACACAGGAACTGCACTGATGAGGGCGCACAGACAAATGCAGTCCATGTTATAATTTCATACAAGGACAATAAAGTCTCAGATGCTATTTTGCTTAAAAATGTACAACACTTGGCAATAGATGGCGTTAAGGCTGAAAAGATAAATCACGCTCTCACTCATTTAATACCGAATATTGGTAGTCCGGGCAGTGAAAAACAGACCGACAAAATCTACGGCGTATTATCATATGTGCGACAGATTCGTAGACGGAGATGGAATTATGCGGATAGATACATACATACATAATTGGCCATTACAACCCTTCAGTCAGGATTGCGGCCTAGCTTCTCACACCACTTATGTTGTGTGTGTTGATGTAATACATGAGTGGCGGGCCCTACAGCTTAAAGTCGACTCCGAACGACAGATTTTTTGAGTAACTTTTTCATGACAGGTTTATTTACTCTCAGAGTTTTTGCCAGAAATCTGTTGAGAGGAAGTCACCGAAGAAATATTTTTTTTCATATTTTCGTTTTGATGTCTGACCAGGGGTTTGAGCCCGGGCTTTACGTCTAATAAGCGAACACACTACCTACTAGGCTACGGCGACTTCAGATATGCGGATAGATATCTACACGAAAGGACTTAACCATTTTTATGGTTTGTAAGATAATGACATCATAGGTGGCAGACGAATTTCAATTGACAAATTCTGTCTCTCACTTCACACGGAAACTGACCGGTCAAGGGGCAAATAATCCTATGTGGGTGAACTAGAAACAGCGGATTACATAACTTTCAAGGTTTTTGGCTGTAGATCAACCGTTGAAAATTTAATTGTGGCGACGTACCAGTCGGCCAACTGCCGCCAGATAAGAGATAATACAGAGCTCTACAGCAATTGGTGTTACACGATATATACAACTAGTTAGGTAGGCATTTCAGGGATGCGATAATCGTACAGGGGTTACTAGACTGGCTTATTAGACGTAAAGCCAGGGTTCGAACCCCAGGCCAGACATCAAGACAAAATACAAAAAGTATTTCTTCGGCGACTTCCTCTCGGCAGATTTTTGGCACAAACTCTGAGTGTCAAAATAAAATTGCCGTGAAAAAGTTTCTCAAAAAACTGTCGTTCGGAGTAGACTTTAAATTGTAGGTCCCTGCCACTCATACATAAAATTAGCACACACAACATAAGTGGTGAGAGAAACTAGGTCGTAATCCTGACTGAAGGGTTGTAATGACCAATTATGTATGTATGTATGGTTATTAGACAGCAACGAACATATAACTTTGGACTTCCTGCTGTGAATGGAAATCTAACGCTAACTAAGCAACGCGGCAATTTACTGAAGCTTGAACGCCTTTGGCAGCTGAGCAAACAAGGATCTCAAGAAGATGATAATTGTACAGAGACACTTAAACTGTAACGAATATGATGTTTGAGCATAGCGCTCTGGGTAGCTTCCTGACGTAATACCTAACCGGTGGTTGTGGAAGGAGCTCATTGAATAGGATTTTTATTGATTGTAATAGATGATAGAAATCCCACACTATCTTAGGCTTTCAACTGCTTACACTTCGTTACAAAAAAAGAGCAACTCTGGGTATTGTCGCATTAATATCTCTGGGATCTTATACGACTGCAATTTTATAGTGTGTTCGATCATGAATCAAAATTCAGTACACAATACTTTTATGACATGATGAAAAAATTTGTTCCCATTTTTCTATCTACCCTGTGATGGTGAGGCGCTTTGATGATTCATACTCATGGCGTAAATGTGTATTTCCGCCATCACATCAAATGTGGTTTTTTTTGAAACCCTTCTACGTTTACTTCTATCCTACTGAAGTCAGTCTCATATACTCATATGCGACGTTGATTGTAACGTAAATGATTCAGAAGGTGGTGAAACGCTTTGGTTCCTTTTGCGTTGTTTAAGTTGCTAAAAATAGAATTTGTCTAAGAGCGTTAGAATTTCATTCAAGAACCGAAAACAATAACAACATCAACCACATGATTAAAGAGTTCCTTTGTACTCGTTCTCCACCAAAGATTTAGTCACACAAACACACACACACACACACACACACACACTATGAAACCAGTTTTAAGCTGCTGAACTTAAAAAATGCTTAACGAAAAACGAAAGAAAACAAAACAGAAATAGAAGAAGAAAATAAATTAAAAAAAAAGACACAAAAACAGAACTAAAGAACTAAAAAAGTAGAAGAAGAAGAAGAAAACTAAAATAAACCAACCAAACCAAACCGAACCAAACCGAACCGAACCAACTTAAAAATAAAAGTTAAATAACGTTGTTGTGTCATTAGAATCCCACACATTCTGAAATCACCTTCAAACCACAGGAAAAAAAATATTAAAAAAAAGAATTAAAAACAACAACAACAACAATAGAAACTTTACGAAACTTTTTATAAGAAACCATTCAAGTAATCAACAGTAACAACAACAACAATAACGAAAGACACTCGCATTTTAAGTGGAGACATCATGACGTTAGAAAATGAAAAACCCCCACGCACGCAAACGCTGTTGTTGTAGTTGTTACTCAATAGTCACCAACACCACCGCATTTGCCGCTACCACCATTGCCAACCAGCATCTCCACTGCCTCCTCCATCAGCTGTAAATATCAATATCAATAGCGCTCTCCCTCTCCACTCTCTCCTCCCCATTCAAATTGCATTTTATGGCTGAAATACAAAGATCGTAGGCATAATTCTATACAGGGTGTGTAACACACTAACAAAGCTTTCAGTTTATTTTGAAATTTAAAAGCGGATTAGTTAGGGGAACTTAAATTTGCTTTTCTTTTTATTATTTATTTTGAAGGGGGAATAGCTCCTCCCTTTTTATCTTTTTATTACATTTATTGCATGGATTCAGTTTGATTAAAGAAGTTTTGCCGGATAGGCAAACAAATGGTAGGTACTGTAGCAGATCTGTGTGCTATTGCCTTAAAAACAACGCCTTCATGTGTTACGAGCGTAGTGGTGAGAAACATTTTGCCTATTAAGTCCAACACTATGGATGGATTTTTTTGCAGAAAGCGGAATAAGTCCTCTTTAATACGAAATGTTTCAAGTTTTTCTTCTTCGTCGAGGTTCGACCTTGAATTGCTCGAGTTTAAGTTAAGGCCGCTGAGCATTACACCACGCCTCCGCTTAAAATTATATTCAGGAGTTTTTATTGTGAATGTCTATAATGACAGAATGTGTAGGAATGCACACCCCTTGAACCACACAATGACATTGCCAACACTGTCATTCAGTGGAAGGCTCAAGGCAATCAAAACAGATTGATCGACTAACGAAAAAAACTCCCTTATCGGAACAGTGGGAATAGGGCCGGCAGATCCTCCATCTTTTAAAAATTTCAGACAACACCTTCACTCTTTGCTACGATCGGTGCGATCGATGGATAGAAAGAAAGTTCAGAGCAACCATTTTGGTCAGAGGGGGGTGGCGAAAAATCCATTCAGATTATCACAAAATAAGTTGTAAACTGTGTCAGGCTATAGGTGACCCCATCATATTGACGGACTATACATTTCACCATAACCGGAATCAGTTTATATGTTGTATGGATAGACTTCTCTCGATTTGTCGAATGGATTTGTATTGCGTTTTATTCTTCTCATCGTATTCATCCAAAAATTTTACGACCTCTTACATTAACTGCTTCAAAAAACAGACTTTATGAGTTCCCTTGCTGTATATCACAAATGGTGGCCAACAATCACAATCCTAGAGTCTCAACACGAAATGTACGCATTCCATACATCCCGTGCTCATTTCCAAAACCGCTTTAGCAAAGAATTCATGATTCCCTAATAAGTTTTCGCCCGCATACTTCATCCTTAGCAAAGCTAGAGGCGACAATCGTAGAATAACACCAGCACAGTCTACTACTGCTCTTACTGGATGCCTACAAATCCTACAAAAATCTTATGATTGCGGAGTTGCACTCTACAGATCCTTCTACTATAGCATGCTAACTCTTTGGGGAATCAGTACAAGAGCATAACGGTTTACGGTCTACATATTCACTTTGAAGATCTACTTTAAGTGTGTGCGTGTGTGTGTGTGTGACTGTCGCACGTGGTTTATATTGCCTAAAAACGTATCATAAATCACAGTCAACAGTGTTTAAACGCTCTAATTTCAGAATTCTATGGGATCTAGTTTTTAAGCTGCTTAATTTTTGACTCCCTCACTTAGTTTGGACGACAGAAATTTAAAAATTCAGAAGACTTCGATTCTGGGAATCTGGGAATTTCTGGCTTGCGTTTCCTCGATCTAATGCCCTGATTTTTTTCAGCGTGCCTATAGCAAAACATGCCAAAGGAAGGTGTAGAGAAGATATTCCCTACTGGTCCAGATATGCTCAGATTCCATTTCATTTACACAATTTGAAGCACCCTGTAAAAGAATATTCTGCATTGAATGAAAGCCCAGATGTGCGAATAGATAATACATGGCAGAGAAGTGAGTGTATGTGTGTCTGTGAGCATGTGTATGTAAACATGTTTCATTGTTTGTATCCAATTTGTTTGGTAGACCCCCCCCCCCCCACCCCCCAAAACAAAATTCATTCATGTAAACACGAGTGCGAGAGCGACTATGATGAGACGAACACTTTGTCGGCATTTTTAGATTTTTTAAAACACACTCTCACACAGACACACCGACACACGCACACACATCTAAACTGTGTTTAAAAACAGCAGCAGTTTCGGATGGAAAGCTTGTGTTTAAAATAAAATTTTGAATCGACAACAACAACAAAATTAATCATTACAACGTCGATGTCCACATCATGTTGTGGGAGAGTTGGAAGTTAATGATCGGCATTGAAGGGGGCATTTTTAACGTTCAAATTAAAATTTCAACGAAATGGTAAACAGGTGAGCCACGCAAGTGAAACAAAAAAATGTTGAATTGACTTCAAATGTTGGTCGTGAATTAAGTTCTTCTTGACACCACAGAATAGCAAATGACGTTTGTAACCAAAGCAATACTAAGCTTAACTTATTCAAAAACATTGGCTTCTGAACACAAACATTAGTTCGAAGAGTTTTGAAAGTGGTCTGGAGATTACATGCCTCTATTCTGGCATAAACACAGGATGATGTGTAACCCTCCATGCTAGTGTCTACAATTTTTTTTTCATTAACTCACTAGGTAATGAACTGCTGCACTGTTCTAGAGTAACTGCTTGAATATCGAGCGTCTCCAGATTTCTTGAGTCTTAAAGCTTCCACTCTATTGATACTTTTCCTTCTCATAACACAGCCGATCCACACGTTTTCTCTGCATTTGATTTGTTTCTGTAAGGCTTCCTCGTAGAATAAGACACCCGACACCCGTAAAGATGATGGTATTGATCCCGCTTATCACTTTAAGGCACTAATTGATGAAGTCAACTGTAATGTTTGAATGATTATCTTGGAAACTAACCAGGTTTCATTTTCCTGCAACAAAGTTCACTTCAAATATGCGTTGAATATGCAAAGCTTGGTTCGTCTGAATATTTTGTTATGGATGGGCGAGTTAATCTGCCTGTTAATATTGTTTGGCTTTGATGCCAAGCCTATTAAACCAGGCGACAAGCAGTGCTTTAATCATGCTGTGGCCAATATAAAGAAAACTTTAACCAATGCCTAGCAGCGTAATTGTATCATTTCCTGTTGTTAGCCACCTTCGTTTGCAACATTAAGGTGCCACAAGCTGGCCTGAGTCAGAGCTGGTGTCACTCTCTGCTTGGCAAATTGCATCAGCAACATTACATCTCTGAGTTGAGATCGTTTTCCCGATGACAATGTCTTACAATCTAAAACCAACTTCATAACCAGCACCCCACCATACAGAACTAACCTACGGTATTATCTGGTGGAATAGTCAGTTCTATGTTTGGCTGCTCTGCTTTTACTCATCCCTACTTACTTGAACGATAATCTTAGAGAAGGCTTTTGACTTGCCCCAGTTCTTTAATCCCCTCACATGGGATATTTTTTGATTGAAGCCTCACACTGTTTACGTTTTCCTTGGTATTGTTTTTTTTACTGAAGCGAGGATCCTCCATTGTTGGTAAGTCTTCGCTATATTTACCAGTGTTCCTGCCCGTACTAATGATCCACAAAATAACACTAAATTCGACTATTGATTTCCATACTCAGACACCTGATGGACTTCGAAGAGCTTACATTAACCCTAGTGTTTCCTCTAATCGGCATCAGCCTAATAAGCATGGTTCTACAACTTTCAAGAGTTACTCTTGAGCTCTGTCATTAAGGAATCCCACATTAAGAATTCTCAAAGCAAATTCACCGCTATAAATCATTAGAAAAGCAGCACCTTATGAGCTTGTTTGTATCATATTTTTATAGTCCCGGCATCCCAGTCTCTTCATATATGTATATTGGAGCATAGGACTTCGAATTACGAAAAACACACTTTAGATTTCTCAGTTGGTTTCCGCTTAAATCAGTGTCTTCATCACATCTTCTGTAGTTCTCCTTCAGGTGTTATGAGATCTCCTAGCTCTGCGGCTTAATTGGGTTGAGTGGGTTCCAAAAGAAAACAGTTTTGATTGTGTTACTAGCGTCTCTTCGCAAAGCATGGCCAATTCAACTCCATTTTCAACGCTTTCATTTCAGTTGCAATTTCCGCGTGGCCAAAGAATAAGAAGAATACGTCGTAAACAGTGATTTACGAATTTTTGTAAGCGTTTGCTAAGCTGAACCGTTATTTTCTAGGCATTGCAAACATATGGGAGCATTGACTTGAGATTCGAAAAGCGGTTTTTTTTGGAGCTAACATTTTAGAGGAATCTTAATTTGCATTTCATCTACTACTTGAGGAGCAATAAAGTGCCATTGCCACACCGTATAAAAGGAACTAAGATCGACATAACCTTAAGAGCTTTAACACTGTTTTGTCATTTGAAAAAGTGAGATTTTGTACACAAAACTGCATTTGTTTCGTGTTTCCTCGGACCACAAATCCAAAACACTGGAGCAAAGCCTACCTCATAATCACTCGTGACTTGCCCATCGTTTGCGCCTACCAACAACGAATCAACCATACTAACGTTCCCATATATTGCATCAACCAGCATAATTTGTCCACCATTTTGGAGTCATATCTCGGTATATATCTCGAGAACATTGCCGGGATTCTCCAAATTAACATACCGAAAATCGATGACCAATATAATCGAATCGAATATGTCCGCTACTCTCCAGTATCCATTGTCTAGCTTGGGCCACCTGCTTAACTCTCTGTGAATGTATTCAACACATGCCTGACAGCTGTTCTCTGCCCGGTATTCCCTGTTTATTTCATATTCTCTCCCTCCTTAGTCCAGTGGAATATCTTCTCTGAAGAAATATATCCGCCCTAGCCGTATTCCTTTTGAAGATAATATTCCGTCTGTTAGTTCTCCATTTTGAATTTTACGCAGCGATTTCTTTGTCTCATCAATTCCAATGGATCTTAAGAGGTCCAATAATTTACCACATTTGACCGGATAAATGCTTCTCCGTAATAAATGCAGCACAAAATAGCATCCCTCAGTGAATTAGTTTGAGAATAGAGGGCAAATTGAGTTTCTCGCATGGCTGAATGTCAAAGAATGCCTGAGTTAAAATGGAATAAAATGCTCTGGCGATCAGGATAGCCGGCTGTCTAAACAGTTTGTCAATGGCTCTATAGTAACATCGGCCATCAAATATAAGCAGCATAAACCAAGGTAAGTATGTTCCCCTATGGTCCGGCAGGTCTAAGCCCACAAGTCCTGTCCATTGTTTTCGTAGAAATATGAAGCGCTCTTGAAGTCGCCGTAGTCTAGTAGGTACTGTGTTGACTTATTAGACGTGAGGCAACGGTTCAAATCACAGGTCAGACATCAAAACGAAATATGAAAGAATTTTTCTTCGGCGACTTCCTCTCAGCATATTTGTGGCAAAAACTTTGTGAGCAAATAAAATTGCCAAGAAAAGGTTGTCAAAAATCTGTCGTTCGGAGTCGACTTTAAACTGTAGGTCCCACCACTCATGTATAAAATTAACACACACAACATAAGTGGTGTGAGAAGCTAGGTTGTCATCCTGACCGATGGGTTGTAATGGCCAATTATGTGTGTATGTATGTATAAAACGCCCTTGTCGATCTCTTTACCCTGTTGATTATAGTATCCCTCAAGGCGAGTTTATGGTACAAAAAAAATCCCGGGGACTATTCTTCTAATAGATGAATATCCCATTGCACATTCGATTCGACACCAAACATGCAACTTATGGCACTTTAAGCTCTCCAACAGAAATTAAACCCTGTATAGATGAATGTTAGGTTCAGTGTATTTTTTTTTTTATATTTTTCAAGTTAAATTAAACCCACAGGTAGACAGACGATTGGGTTGATTGGGTGGGTTACAGTGAAACTGAAGTATTTCAGTGAAATGATTCATGATTCTGAAGTGGAATTGAATTTGAAATTTTTTTAATTTTTTCTTATTTATTGAAAACGATTAATGAATTCCCATTAATTCAGTATTTCATAATCAGGAATATTTTCATTTTCTCTCGTTGCTTTCTGTATTCGAATGAAATTAAAACACGTTCTAAATAACGAAAAGAAATATTTCTTTCCCATTCTAAGAAATTTCAATTCAAGTTTTTTTTTTTTTTAAGTGAAACTTTACGTTCATTATGAAATTCCAGTTGAGATTCTGGAAAATGAAAGAAAAAAAATTAAAAAATATTCACACGTGAAACCCTTTTTTCTAAAACGAACCAACGATTGAACGAACGAACAAACAATAGAGAAAAAAAGCGTTTTAAATAATAAATTACACAACAGCAACAGCAACAGTACATACATACAACACGCTGCAACAAAACTTACAACACATACTCTCACAGTCATATTCACCTTCATAAGGGCATGCCATGCATGCTATTTAATACAGCAGCAGCAGCAGCAGCAAATCACAATATACTTACAAGAAGAGGAGGAAAATATGAGAGACGAGAAGGAAAATATGAAAATTATCATTAGACACGACAACCTTTTTTTGATATTTATTCATACACATCCATACATGCATACACGCATAGTACACACACGCATACATAAACATGAAGAATACTTACAACGATTACAAGGCCTACAACTCTATGGATTTTCAATTATAAACACACCCATACAAACACACTCGTACACTCACACATACATACATATGTATGTACATAACCATACATAGAGAAGATGTAAGAAAAGGCATATTTGGAGCACGCAAGTCTTTAATGCAAATAACACTTGCTGTTGTTGTCGTTGTTGTTTCCTTCAAAAAACAAGAAAAAAAAATATTAGAAAAGAAAACATACAACATAACTAAGCACAGTAACAACAACAATGGCATGAAATTATAAACAAACTTCTGAAAATTGTTTATATTTTATAAACAGTGATGCCAACTCTTATTTTGCAAAATGCAAAACAAAAAATATTGCAGAACCCAAATGATATGGACATTAAAAAGAAATTTTTTTATGGAAAAACTAGGTCATTTCGTTTAAATGAATTTCAAATTCACACATTTTAAGGGTTATGTTGGCATCACTGCATATTAAATAAAAACCATTTTAAGCTGTTGTGCTCTTAAAATAAACGTTAAAGTTTGGTACTCTATTCACATGTACTATTGCTTACACACTCTCTTTTTTGCTGAGTTTAACTGTTTTCATTCTCTTTAAACGGCAAAGAGTGTAAAATTGCAATCAATTGTTTGATACTCTCTCTCCCTCTCCCTCTCTCTGTCATTTTCTGAATTGTTCTGCAATAAATGTGTATGTGTATGTGTGCATACGCATGTATGCATTTGAACATACCATGTGATCAAAATATTACACTTGTTGTTGTTGTTTTCCTCTTCTTTTTTCCATTTTTCAATTGCTTTTTATAAACAAAACTGTGTGTACAAAGTAAAACCTGGGCTTATTCCTAAAAACGCCTTTTTATTGCTCATTTCCCGGGTAAACAACATCATACCTATCGGGAACCATACTGGTTGCAAGAGTTTACATAAATACAGTACCGGAAGTAATAAAGGGGACACTGTAAAACTTTGAACATTCCATTATTGCTAGCTTGATGGGGTGCCTTTGCACTGCAACCATACGATTTATTATAGCGCTAACTGTTTGGGTGGAATATTGCTCCCCTTTTTGGTCCTGTACTCTTCTGCCTTTTACCTGGCGTCTTTCGGGGTTAGTTCCTGCCGCAGGTACCTTAGGTACCACCTACAGACAGCCTCATCTATCCCCAGGTTGGTGTCTTGGGCACGTGACTGTTATTATGGTGTCGTATTCCTTCTTTAGCCGTATCTGCAGCGGTAATGGCCTTTATGTCCAAACTTGGATGTGGACCATCATTATCCAGTTCTACTTTGGTTTCTTTTTATCAACTGGTGTACTGCCTTTCTGGATAATTTTCCCACTGGTGCTATTGACCAGCTATTTCCATAGTTATTGCTGGTTTACTCTCAATATTTAAAGTTGTGTCTCTTGGACTCTCATTTCAGAGCTGATGCTCTATTCGATCCTCGAATTCTGTGACGGACTGTGACCGCAGTCTTAAATTATTTATTTTGTGGCCGTCCATGTTAGAGCCCCCATGTCATTGCATTGCCTACCTACTGTTGAATTCGACCTGGTGATTTGAGGACCCCAAACCCTGAGTGTCTGAACGGGTCTCATGTCACCTTAATCCGGTCCCTGAGATAATTCTTGGTTACTGCTATTCATCCTCCTTTCTGACCTGGGAGACCCTGTCGGAAAGGGAGTCCTTGCAGTACAAGCCTTCCCACTACAAGGCGAGATGATTATCTCTTCGTGAAGGTTCCATTCCATTACGGAAATGGATTTTAAACATGCAATGTATACACTAGAAGTTCAAGGTAGCCTTCTACCATTTCCAGATCATAAACTTTCCGTGTGTGGTGATGTATTGAAGACATTCTTACTTGTTGAGAATTTTCTTCAATCTTCAACATTATTTTTCTTTAAAAGGGAGAGTTTTCTCTCATATTTCTTTGGTCCAGGGTGGAACAAAAGCTCGCAAGAAATTCAATTCATTGCAATCTATTCTATCTAATTAGCTTAACTTCGGCCTTTGTCTTTACCATGAAGTCCCCTTACTTTTCAATTTGTGTTCTTCCGCAGTTAGATAATCCTTCCTACCTCTTATTCTCGTGACTTGAGGACTCCATTCGATCTCTGTTCCAGCTACATACGCATGACTCCTCAAACCTGTCCAAGCCAACTCCATCAACTCTAATTTGCGTCTCCCCAGCTTTTGGGTCTCTTTTTGAAATTCAGCCATTCAAGCAGAATATTTTCAAAAGCCGCCGATTGTCGAATACCGGTAGTCAACGAACAGTGTTAGTTTGGACCCACGTAACGCCACAGAATGCACATTTCGAAAGGTAGAGATGAGTTCAGTTCTTGAGTGTATCTGAGAAGATTTTCAAATCTACTGAAGTACTTCAAATTTCCGGCTTGATTTTCTATGCGCTTTACAATATCCTCTCGTGCGCTACCTGACGTAATTTTAACGCTGACAAAACTAGAAAAAACTAAAGAAAACACACGTCTTTCAGTTCTATACCGTCTTTCAGTAAACTCTGTAGTATACAGACAGAGGATCTGGGTTGTTGAAATATTCATGCATAGACCCGTATGTATGCACATTTATCTGCCATATCATCAAAACTATGGGCGAGAAGTCCTAGTCAATTGCATAATCAAGATCTTCAAAACATTAATTAAAGCTTCTCATACTGGTGAGTAGTTGGGAGATTCATAACAATCTTACACTGTTCTTTTAAAGAACGGAGGAGGTAAAACATAGCCTTGTGGAACTCACGCAAGAGTTTAACTGTCTACCCAGGTTGTTTTCTTCTTTAACAGAGACGGCTTTACAACGCATTGCTTTCCGAATGGCCTGGTGATAAAAGGTAACAAAGGAGATCTCAATTACACCGACTGTCTAACTATAATACGTTGTTTATTAATGTGGTCCGTACAGGATTAACTCTGTCAGAAGCTAGGAGGCTACCCTTAAATAGTCGTTAATAATTTCAGCCATGGATTTATTTACTATTCGAATTACAGTTCTGTCTCTCCAATTTAAAGTCTCCTTTCAAAGTTAATTTTATGAGCATCGAGTTCAGAATATCGGTCATGAGAAGACCTAAAGTTTTCGATAATGGGCGTTTGAATGAGGATTAGCCTTCCGCAATTCAGAATGGGTGATAACCATTACAGTTGCTTCAAAGCCTTCTGCTTGTAACATTTAGGCAGGCTATACTTATCTCAGGTCTAACTCTGGTAATCTAGTATTGGCAATGTCTTGGGAATAGGAATCGTTTGGAGTTCAATTTGTATATTTTAAGCTACCATAATTCACACTTAAAACCTGTGCGGAAACACTTGGATGCATACCAAGTACTAAGCAGCGAATTATCAACACTGATGCTGAAGAAAATCCTAAAGTTTGTTTGAGCAACATGACCGTGGGAGATATTAGAGAGACACATTATTATTATATAGACTGAGGGCAGTGAAATCTAATTGCCTGGTCATCGTATTCTAGCACTTCTAAACAGCTTACTGGCTAGCAAGCGAATCATATTTCTAAGATAATGTAGTTTCATCTATCGGGCAAGTCAATGAATACGTTTCTTCCGCATTTTCCCAATCCACAAATTTCTGCACCGTATGGCACTGCGTTAAATTGCAATGCACTCATGAAATTTTAAATATAAGTGAGTCAACAATATTGAAATTTAACTACATACTCTGATTCATTCATACTCACTACAACGTTGATTTATAAGTACAGGTTGCAATGAGTATGCGTACCACTTTGACATCAAACTCATACCATTCGAAATATGTTTGATTCATAAGCCAACTCATTTAGATTCAGAACTTTAGAAAAATACTTATAAATGATTCGAGTGAAAGGCAATAAACGCCATTATTAAGCTCAATATTTTATATAAAGTTTCAGTTAATACGCAAATTGATATAATATTGAGTAAAACGGTGTTAAATGGTGTTATAACGTTATATTCAAGAAATTCTGATAAAAAATAATCTTAAATTAGCAATTTTTCACGTCACGTTAGGTTTAGTGTTAAATTTATGAATTGTTATAAACAAAAAATGTTGTTGTTTTCCAGCTGTCAAATAATTATTGAATAAACTGATTTGCGTATGCCTGAACACTTAAAATAGTTTTGTAAATTAAAAGAATATTGACTCAATTAAAATTCGTGCCTGAACATATTATTAGTTGTTGTTGCATTTACAGAGTGGCAGGCAAAGCAAACACACACAACCTTCTAATAAGAATTTAAGTGTTCGTATGCGATTCATGTTTATTTTGAGATTCGTGTACACGTTGAGTTATGGAGAGTCGAAATCAACAACATCATACGTGTTGTTAAGTATGAGTATGATGAGTACTTCAAACATTGAATATGAGTAGAGGTGCCATGATATTAAAATAATCATGAATGCGTATAAGTATCAGAAATTATGAGTATGATTCGATTCTATTCTTTTCATCTTTTTGAGTACTCATTGCTGATCTCTGCTTTCTATACGAAACGCGTTCAAAACAGACAAATAGGCCGCCTTATCGATTGAAATTCTTCAAGTGTTTGTTGCCGTCTTTGGAGTAACCATCTTAAAAGAACAGTGTTCTCCGTTATTCCTTATGTGTGGCTAGCAAAAAAGGGCTGCCACTGTGTCTGTATACAATTTTAATTGCATCCACTGCTGCTGTTGCTTTTGTTATTCCGTGTGAACGCTGACTGTTTTTAAAATCGTTTTTATGTTCGTTTTTATTTTCATTTTTTTTAATTTTTTTTCTTTTTCGATACAAAAATTTAAAATTTTATGGTCTTAAGCGTCAGCCATTAGATGGCCGGTTAGTTTAGTCCGTCAATTTGATTAATTGTTGTTGCTTTGTTCACATACCCAATAAAAATATGAAATGATTATGATTTATTTATTTGTTGTTGCTGTTGTTGTTGTTGTTAGTTAGTTTTGTTTGTGGGTTTCCCTAATGATCCTGTAATTGTTTATCAGCTTCACATGCGGTCAACGCCCATCTCACTAATGATCCAAACGCTTCACTCAAATCAATTGATTTTCTTTCTTCGACTTTTCTAATCATTGTTGTTGTTGTTGTTGTTGTTGTGCATTTGAAATTTATTTTGAAATTTAATTTCAAATTTATTCTTCTTCGCTGTTTTATTTGTTTGTTAATAGAACGGCATTCCATTTAAAAATAAAATAAAAAAAAACTTGTTTTTCTTCGTTTTAAATTAATTTTTTTTTTTGTTTTTCTTTTCACATTTTCTTATCAGAATATTTTCCAAAAAAAAAAATTTAAAACTTCGTATTACAAAACGAGCTTTATTAAGCCAAATTTAAGTTTCTTTGAAATCTGAAGTCATTATTCCATTAGTGTTGAAACAAAAGTCCAAAGGAAAAAGGTGTCCAAAAGGAAAGACGAATCCAATTGGATTTTTCAGACTTATAAGGAATTTAAGTTCATACCATTAAAAGAGTTAAGAATGGATCGGAGGACTGTTCTGCATGGTTAATGCTTTTCAGTCAAGCTGTCTAAGTTTCTGCCGAATCATCAAAGATGTCAGCGGTCTCGCGTTTTCATTATGGAACACAACTCCAATTCTGTTGATCAATTCTAAGATATAAAACCTAGAAGAATAATAAAAATTGTGAAATATAAGAAATTACGTAAAAATAACAAATTAATATAAAAAACAAATTGATTAAAATATTTAATTTAAGTAGAAATATAATTTAAAGCAATTTAGAAAAACTAACAATACTACAGAAATAAAAAGAAAATA
Source organism: Sarcophaga variegata (assembly GCA_932273835.1). Classification (NCBI taxonomy): domain Eukaryota; kingdom Metazoa; phylum Arthropoda; class Insecta; order Diptera; family Sarcophagidae; genus Sarcophaga; species Sarcophaga variegata. The sequence goes on from OW026359.1 coordinate 42,063,984, forward strand.
AAAAGTTAAAAAAAAAAAATAAAGAATTCTAATAATATAAAAAAGAAATCGTTAGTATAATTCGCAAAGACGCTAAGTCCACTTTTTTACAAAATTGAGATTTTAATGCAAAACGATAACACTAAACATAAAATACATATTTTACGACAAAAAAAAAATGTCAGTATGTAGTTTAAAGTTGTTGTAATTTTGTGGTTTACAAAAACGCTAAGTCCACAAAACTACGAAAAATATTAACAGCACGTGCTAACTCCACGAATATTAATTATTAATTATTTTTAATTTTTGATCTAGGTCACTTAAAGAGAGCTATTTTGTAAAAATAATTGCGTTTAAAAAGTTTACAAATTTTAAAAACTGAAGAAGCCGCAATGTTTTTCGTGTCTTCTATAAAATTTGAAAAAATGGACTTAACACATTTGCGAATGAGACTAACGAAATACATACATATTTACAAAAATCGGTATAAGAAAGTGAGGATATAATAACCAGGATATAATAACCATGCTAAGAACGTTACAAACTTTTCATTAAGAGAACCATTTAAATAACTCCTGTTTGAACGCATTTGCATTGCCTATCTTTTGGATGTAATTTGGTAGGGGATTCCAGAGGCTAGTGGTGTGTATAAAGAACTGTCGCTGTGACAAAAGAGTCCTGTAACTTTGTTGAATAATCTTCATGCCCCGGCATGACTTGGCAAACTTAATTCGGCCTAATAAATATTCCGGCTTTCCCGTATTATGTAATAATTTTATGGAATAGAATGAGGCATTTAATTTTCAGAAGATTATCAAATTTCACACAAAATATCTGGTACGCTAAATGAGAAATATGATCCCGGCGACCCTTAAGACCCTTGTTGTATGCCAAGTTTAGTTTCCGATTGTCATTAATATCGCAGTTTGCAAAAATTTCGCACCCATACAATAGCACAGGAATTAAATAAGTTTTTAACAAGTTGCATACGAATTGCAAAAGTAGTTGAATCAATGACCGCCCATAGATTTCGAAGCATGCTATATATTCTGCCAACAGGGACACTTATATGGCCAGACCACGTTAATCTGTCATTAAATGCAATACGCAGATTGCTAGCAGACTTGACAAAGACAATTTTATTTCCCCTGATACTCAATCCAGGTAAGGCAAACGAAACATTGGTCTTCGAAAGCATTAAAGATTTCGATTAATGCGTAGTCCATTCGCCGAAGCCCAACTGTCAATCCTATCCAAATCACGGTCAACAGAGTGTAAACAAGAATCAATATTCTCCCTACGAGTACTGGCATAAATCTGCACATCATCAGCATACATATTAACACGTCAGTCAACCAAAACATCCGGTAGTTCATTAACATACATACAGAACAACAGTGGCCCCAGTGTTGATCCCTGGGGAACACCTCTACAAATATTTAGCGAAACTGAAATATTCCCACTTAAATGAACGCTCAAACATCTGTCCAACAAATAAGAATTAGACTTGCGACAGGATTAGAAAAATTAAACAGCTTCCGGAGTTTATTCAATAAAATTTTATGATTGACTGCATCGAAGACATTGGTGTGATCGAGTAGCATCACCTTACTTGGTGTTAAGTTCGACTTTATTATCGTCTTTTCCCGTATTACTGTCATAAGTGTTCGACTTTTCATCGCAAGTGATCATTTACTTTAGAAATGATTTGATTTCATTTTGTTTTAGCTGTAAAGGGAAAATAGGAATCGAGTGCCTTAACTTTACTTAATTAATTGGTTCTTACAACCTAGCTTCTCACACCAGCCATGTTGCGTTTGTTAATTTTATAAAAAAAAAAATGGCGGGACCTACAGTTTTGCGGTGACTCCGTTTAGAGAAAGTTTTCGTGGCACTCTCAGAGTTTTTGTCAGAAGAAACATATTTTTCGCACATTTCCTTTTGTTCTATATACAGTGTTGGAAAAAATAATAGGGACACTTAAATTTTTCAATATATTCTTATATTTTTATTTACTTTTCCATAAATATGAAGTCGCCGTGGTGTAGTAGGTAGTGTGTTGGCTTACTATTCGTAAAGCCCGGGTTCGTATCCCAGGTCAGACATCAAAAATGAAATATGAAAAAAAATATTTCTTCGGCGACTTCCTCTCAGCAGATTTCTGGCAAAAACTCTGAGAGTAAATAAAACCTGCCATGAAAAAGTTTCTCAAAATTCTGTCGTTCGGAGTCGACGTTAAACTGTAGGTTCCGCCACTCACGTATAAAATTAACGCACACAACATGAGTGGTGTGAGAAGCTAGGCCGTAATCCTGACTGAAGGCTCGTAATGGCCAATTATGTATGTATGTTTCCATAAATATTACAAAGTATTTACATTACATTAAAGGTATTCAAATAGTTTAACTAATAAAATAAAAATAAATGACTAGTTCTGCGAAATTCTTAAAAAAAAAATATAATTTATTCGAAAAAGGCCTGGAAAAACTAATAGGGACACTTTATGTTATGCTAAAAATATGTATATTTTGTTAAACATTACCATCATTTCCAGATATTATTTCAATATTTGGTTGAAGCACTTTTCATTTGTACGACAGACGTCAGGGGGAATTGAATACCATGTCTCCTGAATTTCCCTGTTTATTTTTTTGATTTAAAGTTGGCGATTTTATTTTTTAGGACTCCCCAGTGGTGTTCAATGCGGTTTAAGTCCGGTGATCGGGATGGTCACTCCATTACAGGCAAATCAATGTATATTATGATGGTATTATTGGAAATTAAATTTATCTGAATAAAAACTCAAAAACAAATTTTCATTTTTACCTTTTTCGGTTTTTAAAAAATTGAAAAACTCAGTCCAACTGTATTCAAAAATTGTTTTTATTATTAATTCGCTTTCCAAATTTTCTATTAAAAGTTTATCTCGTTCCTTACTCCATAAATTCAACATTAAACTAAAAATTTGTCCACTGGCTGCATGAATGGAATGAGGAATTGAAAAATTAGGAAATGATCCACTATTTAAGAATTCTTTCCATTTAACTTCTGCAGATTATTCTTTTTCAATGTTTTCAGCATATGTTTTTATAAATATATAAATTCGTCAAATTCGTCAAAAAGTTGATCTAAATCAATATTTTTGTAATTATTTCCACAAATTCATGAAAAGAAATGTTTGAATTAAGATGAAAAATTGAAAGTTTATCAAACTTATTATTTTCTAAATTGAAACGACCTTTTATATATGTATGTAAGTACTTATATTCGATAAAAACTCTGCTGATTATTGCAACTGCTACAAGTACGTTTGGCTAAAAACCCATAGAATTTTTCATCATGCTGTTGTTCAAATTTGTCGTTTAACTGTTTTATTATTTGAAACTTATCAATTATTACAAGCCTATTATTTTCTGCTAACTTTTTAATAGCAGATATTATTGTATTTCCTATATTATGGACAAAACCGAGGTATGCTTCAGAAATTTCATTTCAGGAAAATACCAATCTTGCGACATAAAATAAGTCTTAATTTATGTATTGTTTTTTTGTATGGACATGTCTCTATAAAATTATGGTGAAAGTACAAAAAAGGTAGAAAAAAAGTACAAAAAGAAGTACATTTTCGTACTTCTTTAGGGGTTATGCAGTTAAAAGTACAAAAACTAAAAAAAAGTACGCGTACTGCTGAAAACAGTACGTCTGGCAAGCCTATGTGATTCCCAAATATCGATCTTCTTTGTGTATCCAGCTTTCTTCAAACGGATTAGAATTAATCTCTGATGAATGCCTAGCAAGGTGCATCGAATTTTTCCATTTGAAACAACCGCCATGTTTAAATATGTATTCCATTATGTTCTTTGTTGCTATTATTCTCTCTCGATCATGAGGCGATTTAAAGCCTCTTAATTTTTAAAATTCGCAAATCAAGTTGAACATTTTCTTCCGCACAGGAAATCCTCATCTCACTCAAGCATACATACAGTGTTGGAAAAAATAATAGAAACGTTTACTAGTTCATCATTAAAATATTGTATACTTTTTCGTAATAAACTTTTATTGTTGGAAATGACTGTCAAATTCTTACTAATGTAACGGGATTTTGTTATTTGCTTTCTTTATTGCTTTCTTCTCTTTTAGTTTATTAGTGTTCAGGAAAAAGTAAGAAAATTTAGCAATTTAGCTGGAAAAAATTAATAGAAACGTTTTTCGAAAACCGTGTTTAAATTTAAAATAAATAAACTTTTTACATGAAATATTTACATACATACATAATTGGCCATTACAACCCTTCAGTCAGGATTACGGCCTAGCTTCTCACACCACTCATGTTGTGTGCGTTAATTTTTATACGTGAGTGGCGGGACCTACAGTTTAACGTCGACTCCGAACGACAGAATTTTGAGAAACTTTTTCATGGCAGTTTAATTTTACTCTCAGAGTTTTTGCCAGAAATCTGCTGAGAGGAAGTCGCCGAAGAAATATTTTTATTTTTCATATTTCATTTTTGATGTCTGACCTGGGATACGAACCCGGGCTTTACGAATAGTAAGCCAACACACTACCTACTACACCACGGCGACTTCATGAAATATTTAGAAGTGGTAAAAATTGAGTTAAAAAACTTTTTTTTTTTTTGACCATTTGTAAAATTTTCGGGTGGAGTGTGTGTTTTAAATCTTTCAAAAAATGAGTCGAGGTGTTCATACCACTGATGCTGAAAGAAATGTTATCCTTAAGTTAAAATCTGATGACTTATCACTTGGAAAAATAGCCAAAATAATGAAGTGTTCTAAACATAAAGTATTTAAGTGAATCACTATACAAAAAATATCGAAACTAAAGCAAGAAAGAGGTAAACGTCTACGCGTTTTGATCTAATTTTAGTACTATATTCCAAAAAAAAAATTTTTTGAGTCATCTAATGGGCTTAAAAATATACTAGATGCTCCAGTAACAAGCAGAATTATAAAAAACAGGCTCGAAGTCTAAGGTCAGTACCTCTTTTAAGTAAAACAAAAATATACAAAAAATGTTAAAATTTTCCAGATAACACCAAAGTCGGAAAAATTGGAACAAAGTGCTCCATCAGACGGAAAATGTTTTGTACGTCGCCCTAATGATATGGGGATGCGTTTCTATTATTTTTTCCAACACTGTATGTACATCTGCGTACCACTGTGCGGGGATTCACAATATCAGTGATCTGGAGTATGTACTCCTAGCCATATGTGTTCTTAATAGCTATGTATCTGAACCTTTTCATATTCTTTAGCATTATCTGTGCAGCCAAAGCAGCTTTAAAGCCAAAGTTTTTCCAAAATAAAGCAGTGAGCTCCTCTTCCTCATGTGGAAGTAGTAAACACTTGCAACGTTTCAAAACGTCCCAATGTCGACGGTATTTTAAACACTTCAATTCCATTACAGGTTTTTCCAGGATTGCTGCCGCTTTTTCATAAAGAATTTGAAAGATTAATTGCACACTGCAATCCCGCTCGTCATTGCGATTGAAGCCCCAATTATAATTCATTAGAAGCGAATAATTGGCCTTTCCTTGGAACGTTGGATTAAAAAATGATTTGCATCACGTGCTTGTTTTTAGTTTACAGACATAATGTTTGCATTGATTCAATGATTATTTTATGGGCTGAATATGCTTTTAAGAACCCCGGACACCTATAAAATAATCGATTTTGAAAGCGTATTGGAAATCAAGCGAAACGAATAAAAACATTTGCCTTCGAATCTCTGTGAAACGATACAAGCCTTAAATAAGATAGGATTTTTGGGCAGGAAAGGCAATGCATCGTCCATAACACGACAATACTTTTAACTTTCACGAGCACTGTGAACGGCTGAACCGTCTAAAGTAAACGTTTACACACAAGTATAGGAGAGGAATTGTTACTCACCATGACACAAGACACTCTCATGATGACGCTGCTTCCTCTGATAGTTTGAGAATTTTATCTTGGATGGTCTTATGTTATCTATGATACAGCAATAGAGTGGAATTACTTTCAAAATGACGAATGATACCTGAACCCGCTTTCAATTCTAAGTTCTTAACGAAAATACCGAAGAGATCACTTCGTGATTATGGTGCACACCTTACAGCAACATCCGGTTATTCGCTGACGACAGGCGACAAAGTCGCATGAGAAATCTTTTCAGATTATATGAGTCTTAGGTTGTCACTTGCACTACCCGATTGCTGTAGCACTATGTAGCACTACTATTCTCGCTGAAATAATAGCTTTTAACATTTCTGCGGTGCGAATCCATTGCCAAAGTATATCGAATAGATATTTACACTTATTTAGTTACTAAGATTATGGCGGCTATTAGTCTCCTAGAGAGTGTGTACTCCACATTTAAGATTACCTAAGATTCCGAGTATCTCTGGAGAAGTTACCCTCATAAGGATTTTCCTGAACACTACGAACACTGAAAGTGTGGTGCAACAGAAAACTTGAATGAATTCAAACGTGCGATTGGCGTTCTCTTAAAGAAGAGTAAGCTTTACACCTTTGCAAAGGAAATATGTAATAATGAACTCAATTGTATAGATACCAAGCTCATGTAGTCCGCTATTTGCGTTAAACATAACACGAGACATTCCTAGAAATCTTATATCAGCTAAGCCGGCAAACTGGTCTATAGGGCCACACGCCCGGGGTTAGAAATATCTCACAATGACTTCTACAGAAGCTGTACTGACAAGAACAAAGTACCACAGAAAATTTTCTGATGCGAAGTATTCTGGGGCATTCAAAAGTTTTTTGACAGAACATGCCTAGCCAAAGGTGATTTGAATATATTCCTCACCTTCGTTAAATAGTTATCAAAATGGTTGATAAATGCCAGCCAGGAGTTATAGTGCAACGACGGTACTATCGATGTTACAACGGGGCCTTATAGGATCCAAGTAAACTATGAATTTTAAGGGGGACTTTAACCTAACTTAACCTATCGATGAAAATGGAACATATTAGACATACATGAATCATGTAAAACTAATGGATTTCTTTTTACTACATCCGAAGCTTTCAAATATGCTTCACTTCACTATTCTTTCATTACCTAATTCAGACTTCCCCCTTATAATTCTTTTACTTGCCCTTTAAGTCTATTATTACCGACAGTTGGCAACTCGCCAAAATCTATTCTGTTAACGACATCCGTATAAACTTCCTGACTCCTAATTTACTGTTATAAAATCTGCATAAATATTTCAAATTTTCAATCAAAATTATTTGTGAGTGTGTGTGTGTGTGTGCATACAAGAAAATTTAACACAAATATTCTCGAACCAACGTCCTCAATTTGATTTCGAAAAGAAGAAATAAAATCAGAAAACCTTTAAAAAAAATCCCAAAAAAAAAAACTCATGGAAAAATCGACATAAAATTGCTGATACTGTGAGGCGAGGCAGCGCAAGAAACAAAGAAATAGTGGCGAAAATGTTTTAAATGCAACAACAACAATAACAAAATTAATTGCAACAAGAGAAACAATTTAAACAGAACGAGGACAACTCAAAGCAAAAGATGATGAGACAACAAACTGCACAACAGTAATAACACCACCAGCACCAACAACAACAGCTACAGCTACAATGAGAGCAACAGCAGCAGTAACAATAACAACAACAATTGTAGCTAAAGTGCATTGTTGTCATATTTCGTAATATGCTGAGGGCAGCATAAAATTTCGTAAAACAAAAACACCAACAAAATCTACCAGAAACAAAAACACAAAAAGGCCACAAAACCAAAAGAAAATAAAACCAACAAGAGAATTTTTGTTTTTCTACCAAATAGGAGTTAAGCAAAAACAAAAATCCCAGCGAAATACTCTCTTGGTTTTAACACGCACATACATACTCATATGTACATATTTATACGAAGCCCAGAACACAAAACAAGCTCAATGCTCGTATCTATCTGTCGGCATGTAAATTTTCTTATAAAATAGCGTTTTTCGAATAACAATTTCTCTTAGAAAAGGGTGGGGAGGGTAGGGAGCAGCGAGAAATTTGCATGAAATGTGCAACAATAACAGAGACTTTAATTTTATTGAGGAGAAAATGAGCAACAACCGGAATAAGTGTGGCCATAATAGCGTTTTGTACAGTTAAATTAACATCTGATTTATTGAAACAATTTTTGTATCCCACATTACTACATTTAAGGGAAATTAGTTTTGTATTGATGAATAAAATGCCTGTCAGACTCACAATTATCGTATTTCGAAAAGGTTAAAAGCAAACGGACTCTAACGCTCTTGCGTTTCCACTTTCCTACACACACACGTACTTAATACATACATGGCTTCTCATACATAGCTTCTCACACCACTTATGTTGTGTATGTTAATTTTATACATGAATGGCAGGACCTACAGTTTGAAGTCGATTCCGAACTACACATTTTTAATAAATTTTTTTTGGAAATTTTTATTTACTTTCACAGTTTTTGCCAGAAATCTGCTGAAAGGAAGTCGCCGAAGAATTATTTTTCATATTTTGTTTTGTTGGAGATGTCTGAGCTGTTGTTTGAACCGAGTCCTCACGTCTAATAAGCCAACACACTACCTACTAGACTACTTGTGGCTTGTGGAACCACATTGCTTAAACTACATATCCCCCACTTCAATATCGTAAGAATATTGAGCTCTAGATTAGCGATAACAGTTCAGCCATTGGGATTTTCGAAAAAGAATGATCCAAATGCTATCTCGATATGCTATCTATGTACAATGTCTTTTTCGCTACCAGTTCTGGATTCTCCGAGTACCATATAATAAAATTTCGCTGTTGGACTACATAACTACCAGAAGCAAATTGTATTAAAAATCAGAAAAGAAATCTAGTCGCTTTATCAACATATGTAAAGCGTTGTGAATGGTTAGCTGGTGTTGATTGTTGCATGAATTGGGCTTTAAATGGATGGAAGTGCAACCAAACCAGATGCAAAATACATCATGTTAAGCTGTTAAATCGACAAATTCGTATTATATCCTATATTTTCTACAATAAAAACGATATTTTCAGCAATTCGAAGATTGTACAGGTCTGACCACATAGCAGTCTCTTCAAATTTCTTAATAACCCTGCCAATCCCTCGCGCAGTAAATTGATTATTATGACAATATTGACCCCGTCGTGGTCGAAATATGGCCACGTTTGAATCAACACTTCAGTAGTCATTTTGAACTACGCGATTGCGATTCACATTCGTGAATGACAAACCTTTCACTTAATAAAGCTGACAACCTTGCCACCGGTGGATAGTGGAAATAGATGGCATGAAAACGTTTCAAACAAGGCGAATTCATTAGAAGGTGAGAGCGAAAGACCATCTGATAGTAAGTAACAATGTCAAAAAAATTTTGGTTTTTGTGTATTTTGTTTTGATAATCAATTTCGTTTTTCTTATTGTGTCAAGTGTTTGTATATTTTTCTTCTTTTTCTTTTAACATTTTTCTTCCCATCGTCATTCTTTAACAATTTTTATAAAAAATTTTAACATTTTTCTTCCCATCGTCGTTCTTTAATCAACATTTTTCTTCCCATCGTCATTCTTTAACAATTTTTATAAAAAATTTTAACATTTTTCTTCCCATCGTCATTCTTAAGTCAGCTGTTTTTGACAACATTACTATTTCTCAACAACAAAAAATACCTGTTGTTTTTGTATTGTTGTACTTATTGTAATAAAACTCTCACCTTATAATGAATTCGCCTTGGTTTCAAATTTTTACGATATTTCAACGAATTCTATTTTATTTTCGCATTTCGGCGCTTTTTTTCCATCTACGAAAGAAAACAAAACAATCTTAACAACACTCTTTACAGCTGATAAAAGAAAAATAATAGAGAAACACAAATGCAGAGAGAGAAAGAGAGAGAGAGTGAGAGTGCCATTATTGTACTCTATTGAGAGGTGAGAAACCCGTTTTCATATTACTCATCCACGTTTAGGGGGAATTTCAATTACATTCTCTTATTTTTAGGAGCAAATATCAACAATTTAGTGTGGTTGTTATTGCTGTTCGTGCAATGAGTGGTGTGTTCATGGTGTGTGTGAGGGTATGTGCGTATAGCTTTGGTTTTTGCGCCCCAAATACAATCATCATTATTATTGTTATTATTATTGTTGTTGTGCCGCTGCTTGTAGACGCGATTTCTTGAGTACAAACCAACCACACGGTCGGTATTTCATTTCAATTAATTTCTTTCATCCATTAAATCGCATTACATCCATAAAAACGCATTCCATTTACGGTTATTTTACCAAAAACATAGGAAATGAAGAGAAGGAAGTACGCTAAAGAAAAATGACAAACAAACGTAAACAAAATGTAAAATATCCTACTCCGTCAATATACATACATATGTATATGTATACATATCTAACGTATTACGCGAAACGGTATTAAAATAAAACGCTTTCATTTTGTGATTATTTCCATTAAAAACAAAGAAAAAAACAAACAAAAATTAATAAAAGAAGAAGAAAATTAATAGAATTAAAAATTTTATAATTTAATTGGGCTTCGTTCCCTTAGTGGTTCTTTGCTCATATGTATGTACATACATACTATGTACAGACGTGTTTGGGCAAGTGTTCATACATATTTATTTGCCCCGCTTGAAACATTGTTTCTACAGTTGTTTATTACAGTGTAGTGTTCATTATTATTATCTGTTTAAGTGCCGGTATTTTGAGAATTGTTTTGAGTGTAGTAAGTGTATGAGTGTCTTCCTTTAACTCACCTTGTTGCGCTCGCTCTTTACTTTTTTCCTTTTTCAAATTAAAACTCTACTATTTACGTGTTCTTGTGTGGAGACACCACGCTGTTGTTTTTTACGCTCGCATTCACTCAAATTATTAAGCTTTCGTAAGAGCTTCGCGTAGTGTGTCGTCGTGTAAACGTCCAATGTTACTCGGGGTGCAATTTGGGGTCGCCAATAAACAAAAACTAAACAATGGAGCAGCGGTAGTGGCAGCAGCAGTGAAATAAAAACAAAACAAGTCAAAAAATTGAAAAAAAGCAAAACCTAAACGCACACACAAACACAACAGAAAAATCAAAAGCAACAGCAAAAGTTTAAAACAAAATCAAAGCCGAAGCATCGAACGAAACGAAAACAACCGACAATCAGGGACACCACAGACTAACGTTAGTATTTTGTATCCCTTTCGTGCGATTTATTTCAGTACGATTTCGAGGTTGTTTGCCACTGGTGCGCGATTTTACGTTTCGTTTCGTTATTTTTTATTTTTGTTTGACTTCACATTTTATTTGGTTTTATTTTGTTTTCATAACAAAAACAACAAAAAAACTGTTTGTTTTACTTTTTATTGAAAAGAAGTGAGGAGAAAAAGAAAGAAACAATTTTTAAAACGAAAATAGTTTTGCACAATCCATTATTTATTTAAGAATTTTAAAGTTTTAACCAAAATCTCTGACTTTATTTAAACGGAATTCTAATAAGAATCTTAAAAAAAAAAGAAAGAAAAAAGTGTAAGTGCTACAAACTTAGCAACAAAAATAACAAATTCCCGCATCTGCAGCACTGAATTTCCTTGAACAACCAACCAACAACCCACACCCCTGTCTTCCATTCTATTTTTTTTTTTTGGATGCTCAAGGTAAGTGTAATGAAATGAATTTTTTTATCTTTCTTTCTATCCCTCTCTCTCTCTCTCTCTCTCTCTCTGTCTTTATGCTCTATGGTGTATTGAAATTTTCTCACAGTGTTTGGCTAGCCAGAGTTGTTGTGGTGCACCGTATTGTGCATGAGTTTTGGAGGTATTGATGGAATTGATTTTCCTTTTCGATAGAAAGTTAAATTGGCTGCAAGCCAAATAATGAAAATAAAAACAAAAAAAGAAGACAAATATTGTCTGTCCATTGGTTGTCCATTATCGAGTTGACATTTTGACTGATGATTACGAGGGCATTTGCATTCAATTGGTGGTAATGGTTTATGGCCTGAAAAAGTACTTTTTTTTCTAGGCAAAAAGCGTACTTGAACGTAAATCGGCTTTCTTTTGCTATTTTATTTAAAAATTTTACATTTCCTGGAATTTTTTTCTTTTCGATTTGTCTGTCATTCTATTTTTTTCTCTTTTTGCATCGCTTATACGTCCTGGTATAAGTACCCCATGCTTTTAGGGGGTACCAAGAAAATAAAAATGCATACGATTAATCGATTAAGAAATTTTTCCAATTTTTAACAAAACGGAAATCGATAAAAACGCTATTAGAAAAACTATTGAGCATAGAATATTAATCCAGAGACATTAACGAGAAGTTTTATTCTAAATTCGGTGATTTTCTGATTTATTTTTATTTGTAATATAACAATAAAGTTCCACGTCTTACATCTCCATCCCTTTCAGAAATGTAATTTACGACGATCCCGCCAGTTGTGTAGAAGATTTAAACTATTTTTATATGCTTTACAAGTAATAACTTGTAAATTATACGCCTATCGGGCATTTAAAAGAAGAAACGAAACAAAAAATAAAATTCTACCAAAAGAAACCTGCTTTCTGAACCTGTAACTGAACTTAATATGTACCTTTGAAAAAGAGTTTTTTTTATTTAAGGGAACTATTTTAACGAATCAGGCTTCTTTCTGAAAACAGAAAAAGCGTTCCACATACAAATAGAGCGACTGATGAACGAATTCAGAGTGCGTTCCAATTCATAATCATCCACTAATGGATGTACTTTACATGACAGATGTTTATTATGTAGAAATAAACGATTTGGGTAACAAGTCTCTTTAATTCTCTTGCGCACATTCCGCTCCTCTAATGAAACAATAGAGTTGGGCATACTACCGATAGTAATGAGCACCTTCGCCTGTATGCTGTCGATAACCCTCAAAATGAAGATAACAGAATGACACTCTCGCGCGTCTGTCAGTCAATCTTTTACAAGGATCAGAGTAGTTTCGGTAAAAACGTTAAACGTCACACTCTTTTAAAAGCTTTTGAAGTCTGGAGCTACAATCTTACTCTCACCAAATCGTTGGATGAGTAAAGCCAACAGGTCACCCGTAGAACGGCCTTTAATCGGTATTGATTTGCAGCGATCATACTTTGTTATGCTTCATATTTTGCATGATGATGATTTATTATACTTGCATAGGCCTAAGATATTAGCCACCCCCCCCCCCCTCCTCATCATTTTTGTGTTATGTAGATCAGCAGAACTTGTCATCCTAAAGAACTATCGGTCTGGTAATATTGAGCATTACAGAATCGTAATTTCATCTCAAATCTCCATGTAAATACGAAATATTTTACGAATACAAAGCGTCAAACTCTTAATTTCGAAATATTTTTGATTTCGAAAAGCATTTGAGATACTTCAACATTTATTTTCATTTAAAATAGCAAAAAATGGAAGGGAAGGGGGATATATCCCCTGATTACTGTATGAAGCAGGAATTGTTAATTGAAAAAGCTTTGCCCATATGTTTAACGTAACGCATCCATGGGAGTGTATGAATGCTACCAGAGTTTACACATCATATGCGTACCATGATGACGTATTTCATATGTATGTATGTACGTATATGCCATCAGCATAGGGAATAATTTAACGGAATTTATGCAAACAAGCATTGTAGAGGGAAAATCTAATAATTCTTTCTTCTCTGTTTAGAGTTCATTTGAGCTGCTCCCTTTTTTCACTTGTTGTTGTTGCTGTAGTTTTTTTGAAAATACCGTTACAAATTGAATCCATACAATGAACAGAAGAAGGAAACAAGTCCACAGGCTTACATAAATAAATAATCAATGGCGGATCCATTTCTTTTTGATTTTTTTTCTAAACATATAAACAACATTACAATGTTAATGACGATGATGATGATTATGATTACCGTAATGCATCACTGATCTTTTGTGCTTTTTTTTTTTTTTTTTTTTTTTTTGAAGGCATTAGAAACTATGACAAAAGGGAAGTAAAGAAAAAAAATAATAAAATATGCAAACATAATAATATTGATGGGGAGATATTGGAGTCATCACGATAATTTAGAACATACTATGTACTGTACATACATACACATACATACGTACACAACAAGTACGTACCCATATTTCAAGTAATTCTTTCTTTTAAATTTTTCAATTTAATTATTCATGGGGTCAATTGTTTACAGTGAAATAAAAAAAGCTTAGAATAGTAGCGAAACGCAATGGCAACACTGCTATTTTATTTCTAATGTTTATAATTGAAATTGTTGTTGTTGTTGATTTTTAATTCTTGCGACACATTAAAATGCGGTAGTGTGGTGAGTTATGACCACCTGTTTGTGTATGACTAAACAAATGCTTTTCGCCTCTCACCCAAAACAAATAAAAAAAAACCAAATTAATAACGAATCTTGAAAAAAATTATTGTTATTGTTTTTTAAATGTTTTCTATGAAGAAATTTATTGATTTACTCCTAATCATGCTACTCATTACTATTTACAGTTAAATATATTCTCTTTCTCTCTCACTCTCTCAAGTCAAACAAATTATTAAAGAGCACTTGAGAGCACAGTTAAGCATCGACTCATTAATATAAAACAATACACAAGTTCTTTTTGTTTTCTTTCTTTCATTTTCTTTCGATTTCTGTTTCTTTTGCTTGAGTTTTATAAAGAAATAGTATTATAACGGTACATATATTCAGTATATTATATCGTTGTCTATCTATTGTTATTGCATTGTGTTGAAAAGAAATGTGTAAACAATTAACCGTTATGCATAATATAATAATTGTATGCATGAGTGTAACAGAACCAAATAAAAAGCACACATGCACACACAAATTTTTAGAGATGTGAGTGACAGTCATCAACAGAAAATACAAAAAAAAAAACATAAAATAAGAAAAGAAGAAGAGAAGAAAATATAAATACACATGGCCTGAATAATACAAGGAAAGAAAAAGCAAAAAGGTATTCTAACTACAATAATAACAACAGCAACGTTGACATATTAATGACGTTTAGAAATAAAAATAAACAAACATTGTCAATACGGAGTGAGTGAATGAGTGAGTGCTTAACAAAATATGAATTTCTATGTAGTGACGCAGTAGTTAAAAAATGACAAACAAAAATAAACAACAACAATAACATTACGACACAACAAGTGTGTGTGTTTTCTTAAGTCTTTTAACCAGCCGTCGTGCACACATACCAACCAATAAATAAAAATAATACAAACAGTAATAAATAGACAGGGGGAGAGGGGGAGAAAAAAAATGGATTTGCAATTAAATGTCAACAAATCAACGTGAACAGTGCACAGTGCACACCACAACAAGAAAACGAAAAAAAACGTAACGTTGTGGCTATAAATAAACACAAATTCTCATACGCAAGCATACACACATACATATATATGCTGTTTTAAGCCTTTAACATACTTTTGCATTCATTTGTGTTTGTATGTATATATGTATATATGTGTGTGTGTGTCTTTTTATATGCCCATTTATCATAATTTAAACATTTTTTAAAGTAAACTTTTGTTTTTGTTGTTGCTGTTTGACTTTCCTTAATTTCTTAATATTGTTGTCGTTGTTGTTGTTTCTCTTGGTGTTTTTTTTTTTTTTTTTTTTTTTTGTTTGTTTTCTGTATGCATACAGAGGTGCGTATACGTAGTACATATATGTATATGTATTTGCATACACGACTCCTTTTTTTGAATTGTTTCCAACTAACCAACCAGTTTTTTTTATCATTTCTCCTCCCATTATTGTTTGCCACCGTTAGCAATCACAATAGGCTCGATGGTGTAATAATGGCAAATTTGCGCAATGATTGTTTACATACGTAAAGTCAGAGATAAAATATTACCGAATTCCATTCGTATGGATCATCATCCATCCGTATGATCTGACGACAGATTTTTTTTTTTTTTTTTTTTTTTTTTCAATTAAAATACCGAAATAATCAAAAGTGATGGTTTTTGATAAAAATTTCACTAAACGAAGACAGTGAAATTTCCATCAACATCTTCTCTAATGTCGTACTCGATTAGTGTCTCATATTGAGTTTACACGATACTATCTGCTCTCTGTTACAAACATATCCAACGAATTGTGTGATCGTCTAAATGGCCCCCTTATGCTATGTTGTTAAAAACTAAAATGCTGGTGTTGGCTTAGATTCGATTATTCGGTTTTGATCGATAACTTTTTGAGTAAAGAATTTCTTCGATTTCTCTTTGAAATTGAATTTTTGTAGAGATCGAAACAAATGATAATCTGTAGGTGCAGCAATCACAGACGTGTGTGGTCTGATGTTGTTAAGATGGATCACAAAACATTTTTCTGTTAATTAATAATGGCCGCTTTAATTGGATTACTTGCTCCGTTAATTGTTGATAATAATATATCGTAGAAGTTCATAATGAACAATTCCATTCTAATCACGACAATATTACCGGTCTTGTCGTACGTCACCTCTTTTTTGAAGTCGCCATGTTCTAGTACGTAGTGTGTTGGCTTATTAGACGTGAGGCCTCGGTTCAAACACCACCTCAGGCATCTCCAACCGAACAAAATATGAAAAAATATTTCTTTGGCGACTTCCTCTCAGCAGATTTCTGGCGAAAACTCTGAGAGTAAATAAAATTGTCATGAAAAGTTTCTCAAAAATTTGTCGTTCGGAGTCGACTTTAAACTGTAGGTTCCGCCACTCATGTATACAAATTAACACACACAACATAAGTGGTGTGAGAAACTAGGTCGTAATCCTAACTAAAGGGTTGTCATGACCAATTATGTATGTATGTATGATCTTTTTTTATCATTCGTATTCATTCAGAAATTGCTCGATTTCATTACGCTTTAGCAATGAATCGTAAATGAAAGTTCGGTATATTGAATACTACGCATATGCCATTCATGTGGCACTCAATTTTCAAACTTCTGATATTCATTTACAGATGAATGCCTAGTTCTTTAGCAACGTCCAAGATTTCTGATTATTTTGTATTCCTTTAACAGAAGCGATATTTCCTGCCGTACCCAGACCTTGGCATATTTGTAGCGCTTCCATTCCCTTCAAATTTTTTTTTTATAGTCGTTTCAGTTGCTTGCACAATACATCGATTATGACAACCATAATTACCCTGAAATACTCGAAAAATGGCAACGTTTGAACCACAATTTTTTAAGAAAATTCAACTATTTTTTGGTAAATTACAAGAGTCTGGCAAAGATGTCCGCTTGTGTATTCTCACAAAAATACAAAAAAATTGTTGCGATATGAGCAACATACATACATATGTATATACATATATGTATATGTAGTTCTATGCACACACATATACCTATGTATTATATGTATGTATGTATGTATGTATACATACACTAGGTAGATAAGTAAGTATTGGTAACCAAATTCAATTTTTAATATATTTTAGTCAAATTGGTGATTAAAAAAAAAAGTTTAAAACGGTGGCGTAAAGTCAACCGTAAACACTTAACACTCATCCCCCCCTTTCGTCTTTCGTCTTTAGTTCTTTGCTTATCATAATTTAATAATTTTTATTTATTAAAATTCATTTTATAAATCTTAACTTGATGAAGACAACAAAAATACGAAGACACCTGATGTCAGTTATTTTAATTTTTTTTTTTTTCGTTTACTGTGTGTGCATCTGCCTGGCGCAATTAAAATTTTTGTGTGATTTTTGTTTTTCTCGTTGATTGTAATGTGTTGGTGTATGTGGGTCAAGGTCATAACGTGTTTGATGCAGAAATAAATCAAGTTCATTATCAAAAAGAAATAAAAAAAAAATTGACAACAACAACAACCATAACAAACAAACAAATTTTTGGCAAAAATTTCTTAAGTTGACGATGAACTGAAAACAATAACAAAAGGGTTGTCTGTCGCACACACACAAAACAAAAATCGAAAAGAGCAGACACGGAACAGCAGGAATTAGAAAACCAAAGAAAAGAAACACAAGTTTTTTTTTTTTTTTATAAACTCTTGTAGAACAAAAAAAAACTACACAGATAAACATCAAATCAAAATAAAAAAAAAACTTATCAACAACAACAAATAGGTATTTATAAGAGAACAAAAGTGGAACGCACACAATCAACCAACACCTATATATGCATACACTGCTCTCACACACACATTGAGAGTTCCACCAAACTAAGAAAAATATGTCCAAACACACCTCGATTTCATATGAAATTAAAATGGACAGACAAACGAATCTATTGTTATTCATTTGTTTTGTTTTGTTTTGTTTTGTTTTTTTTTATTGTCTTTTGGTTTAGAAATTACTACATCCACACACATAAACACACACATCCATGCATACCCATATGTACGTATTGGTTAAATGCTTGATTATATTATGTGTATAAGTGCGTGTAAGCAAGAGATTATTTATAGGCAAAAGCAAAAATATTCGAAAACAAAAGAAAGAAAACAACAAACAAACACGAGAAACGAAATAAAGGTCAGTGACCAAAACTATTTTCGTTGTTTTGTTTTGTTTTGTTTCGTTTCATTTTGTAATAAAAATCATATCAAATAGACAACAACAACAGCAACAACAACAAGGAAAAAACAAAAAGAAACCTGGTCCTAAATTACTCTTACACACATACACATACACATACACACTCTCTAAAGTAGAGAAGAGAAATAATTTTGTTATCAACAGAGCAAATTAGTAAAAACACCTCAAAAAAAAAAATAATCACACAAGAAAACTTAATGTAATCATGTGCGGTTTTGTAGACACATACATACATATGCATATGGCATCTGGGGATGCCAGCTGTTTCATAAAGAAACAAAGTACAGGCAGTATTCATATGTTTCAAGCATCTTATCCCTGCAGTGCTAATGCTATTGGATTCTCGGGAAAGTTTCTTTCTACATATTTCAATCAGGTGTCTTAGGGTTGAAAACCATCTATGTTTGGATAAATACGTTCTGGCAACAAATAATTTCTGGCAACACCAGAATACTTCTTTGGTTTCCAAGTGGTTTTCGCACAATAACAAATAGGATGTTGTGTAGAATTGTTTTCTTTTCCGTCATTATGGCTTCTACAGAAGTCGATGAAGTCGTTGCATTCTAAATCTACGAACGTATTTACCAGAAGCCAATATCCCGTTAGAATTGGATTGAGGCCCGGAAGATCTCTGGCCTTCTTAGAAAATTTTCAATGTGGTGTGTACACTCTCTGGGGATTTAATGACCGCTTGCTTTACTGTCAGTAAATAAGCTTACATTACACTGGAAATGTTCTGATATCGGATTCCCACAAAGTCAATCCTTACAGCGATTAATTCAGCCTGAATAGTACTACAATAATAAAGTAATCGAGTAGTTCAAGAGACAATCTAAATCATTCAAATGAAAAGATTCAAAGTTTCACTTTATGTCTTCGTGAAGAATGGGCTGACGTTCCCTGGCAGATGTAAATCATTATTATGAAAGCATCCATTTCTGTTTACTGTTTTTCAATTTCAAAATCCCAAGCGATTA
This sequence comes from Sarcophaga variegata, assembly GCA_932273835.1. Taxonomy (NCBI): domain Eukaryota; kingdom Metazoa; phylum Arthropoda; class Insecta; order Diptera; family Sarcophagidae; genus Sarcophaga; species Sarcophaga variegata. Next base: position 42,083,519 of record OW026359.1, read on the forward strand.
AAAAATCAGTCATTATAGGGAAACACCCAGTGAAACGTCAAAAATTGTGTGTTTATGTCTTGTGAATTGACGTTTTTTTTTTAATTGTGAGTAGCTAGTTGACATCACTATTCGTAATACCTATTAATTGATGAATATTTTGTGAATGAATTATTGTTGTTTTAATTTATTGTTGTTTTTTTCTTATTTTATTTTATTTTGCTTTTTTTCTTGCACTTGACTCGTGTAATTCATTAAAAAATATTCACAATTTAATATAAAAATAAAATAATAAAAATAAAAACCATTTTAATTCTACAGTATCACCGTTTTAATAATAATTCAATTCCATTCAATTCAATTGTTTTTAATGTTGAATTAAATGCCAAGACGTTTAATAATTCTTGTTATCGATAATCCATTGAGCAGAGAAAACTTTTATAACGATTAACTGCATGCATGCACACAGCTTTAAATACAGAATAACAAATATGACAGAGAGAGAGAGAGAATAAAATTGTTTCTCTCAATTAAGCGGTAATGCAATAACAATAATAAAAACAAAATGTAAAAATAAATGCCAAAAAAAAAAAACAAGCACACACAAGAGACACGACGCAACACCTTAAAACATGTGCCAAAGAAAAGTCAAAAAATCATTATTTGGGGAGAAAGAAATAAAGTCAAGCAACGGTTTTTTTTGATTATTTTTCATTCAGTGAGTAAAAGAAGAAGAGAAATCCCCCAACCCATTTGAAATGAATGTTAAAAAGGAATTCAATAAATTAAAGTGTTAAAAAATGTTAACAAAAACAACAAGAATAACAATAATAATGACAAGAAGAAGAAAAATATTCATTTTACTTGACAACAGGTAGAGAAGTAAAGAAATAAAAAAAAAAACTTAACTACACACTCACATGTCGATACGTTTAAGGTAAACAAACAAACATTGTTGGTTATTACAACAATACCACTCGACGTTTACAATAACAACAATCGTTATGATAATTTCCGAAAGAAATCCGAAAAACAACCCGTTAATTTAAAGAGTTTAATGTTCGTGGTATGGTATGGTATGGTGTGGTGTGGTGTGGTGTGGGGAACAAAAACCCTCTTTTCTTGAATTTTAACAACCCAACAAACTAACACACACACACACACACACACACACACACGTTTATAATGAAAGGCAAACAAAATAGAAATAAAAACGATAAAAAGAATTGTTGTCCGCTTTTTATGATTTTAAGAAAACAAAAAAAAAAAAAGAACAACTAAACGAACCTGTTGACTTCTGAGTTCTCAGGAAGTTTTCTTCTTTTCTTCTTAACAAAAATTTTTTTTAGCTTTTTCTGTTTTTTTTTGTAAGTTTTAACGTTGGTCTGGTCGTTTTGTAAATAATGCCCTTTAATAATAATGTTGTTGTTATTGTTGTTTTGTTTGCTTGCCTTTTTGGGGAAATTTTCAGGTTTATTTTTGAACAACAGCAACAACAATGTTTTAAAAAACAATTTTTTTTTATTTCACACACTTTGTCACTCTGCCATTAACTGGCTGCCAGTCTATCTTTGAATTTCTTCTTCTTATTTTTCTTCTTCTTTTTTTTTGTTATGTTTTCTCTTTAAAAGAGTTTTTATTACAACAGACTCGGCCATAAATACAGGGTGTTCAATTTAAGAGTTCATTAAAGTTCTTTACCCTCTACCCTCTACCCTTTACAATCCAACATTTCCTGTTTAGCCGCTTGCAAGTAGAACGAAAACATTTTTACGCAATCATTTTCAAATAAGTTTTTAAGAATTTCAATGAGAAGTTAAGATTGCCTTTAAAACCATCAAATGCTCTGCAAGGCTACTGACACTACTTCATGGCTCCTCATTTTCAGTGTTAAGCTTAAAAATCGATAACACAGACGTGAAGTATAATCTTAGTCTGTTTATCCAAGCATCATATAGTAATGGATTCGTGTACTTTTCATGGTATTTGTTTGTTTTTATAGAAAATAAAATTTGGAAAGCGCAAACATCTCGCAATTTTAACCCGTGAAGTGAGTGAAACCTGCTGCTTGCAAAAATATTGAAATTACTGTTGGAATCCCAAGTTCCCAAGTTTTTCTCGAGTTTGACAAAAATCTCCAGGAAATAATTGGCTAATCTAAGTGCACTTTGTCTTCCGCTTCAGTATCAGCACTTTTGAACATCACTAGTCTTCGCTTACACATTGAAATTGCGGAAATATAGTCGGAATAGGCGTCTGTGAATTTTAGACTGTCATTGTGTTTTTTTTTTTCAATATATAAGCCTGGGATCATACATGTTGTAAACTTTCCCTATTTTAAACTACACATTGATGTTGCAGTATTCCTTGTTCTTGGAGAGTTCAATCAAAGATGACAGAATACGAAAAGTCATGCCGGAGTATGTTATTGGCACATGCGGTGACGTGGCTTTCTCCTACAGAAGTCATATCGACATGAGTTCTGATAGGCCAGTGGCCATACCATTTAAGGAAAAAAGACAATCGGTCTACGTGCCCTCGTTCTTCCAAGGAAGTTCTTCCTTCATGTAAAACAATCAAAGTTTTGCTGAGACAAGCAGTACACGTGCTCGCTGTGACATGACAAAGATTGGTCAGATTAGACGGCAGTCGATAGTTGTTCAAATGAATCACGAGAATTTCCGAGAAAATCCCATGGCATGGAAAGCTCTGTAGTGAACAGACCGCCTATATCAACCTCTATCGTTCGAACACTACCAATATTATATCACAGTCTGCTCTGTCTATAATGTTGAAGGTATTGTTGAGAAAATTTTTAGGCACCGAATGTATCTACCATAGGTCTTTCCAGTAGGTACTGCAATATATCCATAGGCCAGGATATAACAGAATTAACTTGAAAAAAATTAGAGAATAACAATAATAAATCAACAATATTTTCTGGAACTTGCCAGACCGCAAGTAAATGAATATAGATGAGCGAAGTGTAAATTGTAACGGTGACGACACTATTTTTTTTAGCACGCACAAGAACCATAATATCACAGTCAGCGAAATAAATAAAACTGTAAAGAATAGATGGAAACGAAAAAATATTCACGTGAAGAAGTGAAAACTGGCCTTTCATTCGGATAAAGAAACAAGTAGTGCCACAACATTTGCACATTAAATAACATCTTGACAGACATCTGACTAGGAAATTTCCCAGAGAAACAAACTTTGCAGAAATAAATAACCTTAAGCTCCTTAAGATGTATTTTTTAATTGAAAGAATCTGATGCCTGAGAGCCCAGTCTCCAACTTGAGCATTCATATGTTATGCTGATAGTTTTATAGACAGATTTTGTCAATAAATTCTGTGCGAACGAAAAATCCTTCGTTTCAGTTTCTCAAGTGCCTATCAATCACAATTGTGAGATATTTTCCGCCTTGGGGCGTTTATAGCCAAAGGCCAACGTTCCGTTATAACTGCTATAAGGTTCCTAAGAAAGACTCTGGTCAGGTTTAACTCAAATATTGTTATATATGCACGTCGATCAACGTTCGCCTGGTCTGAGTTAAGTTTGTGTGAGATCATTTAGTTGCTTCTCTGCAAAAGAATGCCAATCCCACGTGTAAGTAAACCAATTTTATTTCACCCGGCGCTCTCATCTCGGATCCAATAGTCGCTTTATTGTCTGTAAATGAGTGAATATCTTCACTCCACTCGATATGTTTTGATACCTTATTCATACAGCGCCAGTCCTTAAAGCCATTATATCAGCGTGAATGGTACAAAAATAATCGGGTACTATAACGTTCAGCGTTCCGAAAAGATTCCACATTCGACTTTGTCACATGATCTGGCTATGATCAGTGATTTTCCTGATATTTTCCTTAAAAACAGGGATAAAAATGGGTTCAGGTATCATATAGCAATTCAGTAGTTCTTACGTTTTTTCTGCCTTCTTGTTGCTTAAAAATCAATTGCCGCCTTACTGGTAATGGATTGTGTATTCCAGTAGTTCCAGTGGATAGAACAAGAGCTACTACTGTGTTGATATTAAGGATCTTGGCTCAGTTCACATTCGTTTCATTGCGATAGTAATCTCAACACTTATTGCAGAATTTTGTTCTTTGACCTTAGTTGCTATTGCCTGCCACATCGTCTGCATAACCGATAATCGTTTAGCATAACGTTATCGTTTTAATTCTGTTTTATAGGTTAAGCTCCTCCACTGCAGGGCAAAGAAAAACGAATTAAATTTGTGCCATAAAAATAATATTAAAAATAAAAACATGCAATAAAACTTTAATTTTTGTTTTTTATTCCAAGGCTTCATAATAAAAAAAAAAAAGTTGTTAAAAAGAAAAGAGATTGTGTTTCAACATCGTTATCTTTTGCTTTCCGAAAAAAAGGAGCCTAAATAAGATAAAAAAAGCAATTCCTTATCGCTTATCAACACTAACACAACCAGTGCTGCTTATAAGATAGTTAGTTAGCTGGTTTCGAAAACGATTCTTATCTTGTCGAAATTGGAGACCACTTCGTATCGTATTTGTATAAAGAAAACATCATCACATCAAACAAACACATCACGACATGCGTTTAGAAGAGGGATGTATGAAAAAGGCGGAGGGAGGGAGAGCAAAAAATTGTTTTCTCTTTTAAACAGAAGAAGAATTTTTTTATGGAAATTCTAAAAATAAATTGTGAAAAATCCTTAGGAAATCTAAATTAAAGACGTGACCTACATTTGTGTAGTTGGCATTTATTATTTTTTTTTTGTCTTTTTTTTGTTTGTATTTAAAAATCTTCATCATTAACAACAACAACTGTGTAATGATCATGCGACAATGCGCTGCTGGTGCTGATGCTGTAGATATCCAACCACCCACATTTTGAATTTTAAAAATAAAACTTTATTTTCAACTGAAAACAAAAAAAATAATAATAATAATTTCACCTTACCCATGCACACGAATGTATAGTGAGGGGAATAAAAAATTTTAAATTTTATTTCACCTCTCTAACTGTTTCTTTCTCATTTACTCTCTACAACATCCTTCTCCTTTGAAAATGTTTGGCGATAAACAAAAACAAAATATTTCTCAAGTATAAAACGAAATCAAACGTCCGAAGGCATTCTCTCCCCTTCTCTTTCTTTGCCCCCTCCCCCCTCATCGCAAACTGCATCATGTATGGAAAATTCCACTGTCCTCTTATTAATCAAAAAAGAAATCCTCTACGTTGCGTTCTTGTTTCAAAACAGGGCAACCAAATGTTGTTGGTTGAGAAAGCGGCGGAGAGGACTTGATAATAATAGAGAGGAATGGAGAAGCAAGTGATTTATACGGTAACCGTTAGAATAACACGACGATTATCTTTAAATGTGATATAGAAAATCACGTTATTCATGAGCGTATGTGTGATGTGAAACAAAATCTCCACCTATTCTTACTTTCCTTTTTTTTCCTTCTGCATTTGTTAACTTTATACGCGAAAACCATCCACTGCAATAAATGCAACGCAATACAAGTTCTTAATAAAACTAAGCTGTGAACATTTTCTCTTCAAAATATAAAATCAGCGATCTTTTTGCAGCTTGGTTTTTCGTGACATGCCACGAATGGTCAACAAATGCTTGGAAATCATACATACATACATACATAATTGGTCATTACAAACTTTCAGTCAGGATTACGACCTAGCTTCTCACACCACTGTGTGGCGGGACCTACAGTTTAAAGTCGACTCTTCATGGCAATTTTATTTCGTCTCAAAATTTTTGCCAGAAATCTGCTAAGAGGCAGTCGCCGAAGAAATATTTTTTTTTGTATTTTCTTTTTTAAGTCTGACCTGGGCTAGGAAATCATCGAAATTTATTATCAAAATTCGTGCTGTGGGGAAAAAGCCATAAGCAATCCATCCAACAGACTATTCAAGCAGTTGTAAACAAATTTCGCACTATTCATCTACTAACGCGTGTGCAAATAATACGTACCGATGAACATATTGCTGCCATATACGTCAATTCGTCGCTATTGTCAACAATTGAGATTGTTTGGTTTGACCACTTGGAAGATATTACGTAAAGATGGAAATCTGGACTTTTGGCTCATGGGCCAACCGTAGGCGGTGCAAGAGCTGAAAGAGGTATTTTCTGATAGGATTTGTTGACCATTGGCATCATTGGGCGCACCGTATTTAATTCAAGAACGATAAAATTTGCAACACTACACTCAGTTAAATAAGGTACCGTGTTATGATTTTGGACCAAAATCGAAGAATTCGACTGCGTTAACTGTCTTGTGGTTTCATCAAGACGATCCCACATGCCACATGAAGGTTAGATTAGGTTAGGTTAGAGGACGTGTACTTGTCAATTAAGACAAGTACAGTACCCGGAGGTCGAATTGACCCATTGTACAACGTCCTAGTTTTTCACACCACTTATGTTGTGTGTGTTAATTTTTATACATGAGTGGTGGGACCTACAGTTTAAAGTCGACTCCGAACGACAGATTTTTGAGAAACTTTTTCACGGCAATTTTTATTTACTCTCATGGTGATTTCTTTTCTGGCATAAATTTTGCATTTATTCTGCCTTTTGCCTTTTTTTTTTGTTCTTTTCTGAAAAAAAAATGCAATTTTGTAAATTAGTTGCATGTTCTTTTCTGAAAATTTTGTCATAAAATCCAAAAAATATGCTGCATATTTGACCCTCAATTTAATCAAAGGGTTGGAAGTGCAGCACTTCTTGTTAAAAAAAAAAAAAAAAAAAAAAATATTTGTTTCAAAAGTGTTGAAATGGAAGCAAAAAATATTATTTTGGAAGATTGTTGGAATCCTCTTCATCGTCAGATGAGGAGGACATGTATCTGCTTGCCGCGTGTTAAAAATTTTGTTGAAAATGTTATTTATCATTATATTTTTTATTATTTTTTAATATTTGATTTGAATTGGGCCAGGTTCCAGTAACAAATTTATAAACAAAGAACAGCTGACTATAGGTGTTGATAATTTTATTTTTGTAAAAGCAGAATGAGCTTTAAAATCGTTAAAAAAAGGCAATGATTTTTGTTCTTTTATAATCGTTTAAAAGGCAACACATTATGAAGGTTTGTGTAACCTCCAATAAGTGTTAGAAAATATGTATGCAACATTTTTTTTTACCAGAAAAGAAATCGCCATCAGAATTTTTGCCAGAAATCTGCTGAGAGGAAGTCGCCGAAAAAATATTTTTTTTTCTATTTTATCTTGATGCCTGGCCTGGGGCTCGAATCCTGGCTTTTCGTTCTAATAAGCCAATACACTACCTACTAGACTACGGCGACTACACATAAAACGTGATATGTAGCATGATCCTATTGAAGAATAAGTTTGAGCAGCAATTAATGACATGTTTTAGAGCAGTACGATTGGATTACTCTATACTAACTTCTTGAGGGGATACGTGAAGACACTCGTGTTTAGAAACACCGGACACACCAGTAATGTTTTAAGAAAAGCCATCATGGTAACAGAAGTCGAGGTAGATCTGTCTAGAAAAGCTTATTTGAACGTCCTAGTCATACAATTTCTTTGCTTAAATTTATATGTATGTATCTATTTTACATACATATGTATTGTATGTATGTATGTATGTGTATACGTAACTTCAATAAAGATATACATTTTACATTCAATACATCATTATTATTTAAATATTCAGAATTCATTTAATATTTACGATTTCCTTTTAATGTTTGGTTGCCCTATCTTTTACGTGCATTTGAAAGGAAAATTTTTATAATCTTAGGCAAGCTACATTGGCAACTCTATTTCCTTTTGTTCACATATTTTCAAATTAAATTCACACGTAAACATACCACCACACCACACCACCACCATTCATGTCATGCCCGTTTATTTTCAACCCATTTAATATTGTATTGTATACACAATACTATTATTATTGTTGTTGTTGTTTTTATACCCCCTTTCCAACCCCACCACTACTGTTCCTTGGAGCAGTCAGTTTGTATTTCAAGTATTTGTTTTCTTAGTGTATTTATTTTTTATTTTATCAGTTCTTTGAACGATGCCTGTTTTGTTTTTCGTATGAAAATACGAACGCCAACAAGTGATCGTGCGAGGATTGTTGTATACAATTTAATCGGTTGTTGTTGTTGTTTTTTTTTTTATTTTTTTTTTATTTGTTTTTTACTTATTCACCACTTACTATAGGGTGGTGGTAATTTAGTAGAGCAAGAGAGTAGGTGGGTGAGAGACCAAGAGAGCGAGAGAGAAAAGGAAGAGCTTTTATTTTTCTTATAATCGTGACAATGCCCACGTACTTATAGAATTTCTCTTTTTCTTTCAAATTAACATTTTATTTTCGTTGTCCTACAACAATCTCTTCACCCCCTCTTTGCAAATACTGCTCTTCCTTGCTTTATTACGCAAAAAAAAAAAATCCATACAAAACCACATGACTACGATACAAACGGCAGCAAAGTCGACGTCAGCGTCGACAAAATAATAGCAAATAAAGCAACAGGCATATTATGCCGCAACAACAAATGACAAAGGCAAACAGAAAAAGGCATTTTTGGATAATTTTCAGGCAATCAAATCAAGTCATCCACTTGGGTATACTTAAAATGGTGATGGGTAAAATCTACACACATACATACATGCAATATAGTACTTGTAATTACGTACGTAGTTCTTAAATGGTACACACACATGTATACACATGTATGCACTCCATTGTACCCACTTAACTTTTTAAAGCTTCCAAATAACGGCAAGTACTTCTCATAACCCTGTTGCTCTATGGTCTACAGGTTAAAAACAATTGATCGATTAAAAAGAGTCAAACATCTTTTTTTTTTTTTTTTTTTTGTAAATCCTACAGTAAAGGAGTAATTAGTACAGGATGTAACGAGAGAGATTTTTTTTTTTACTAATAAATCATCTGCATCTGATTGAAACAGTGATGCCAGTTCGGTCGCCTAATCTCAATCTCATAGAAAATGGGAACTTATAGATCGAAAAGCATTACGCGATCACTGCATAAATGCTGGTGAACGTTTACGGCTGGTAAAAAAAAAGGAAGGTTATCGATTTTGTAATTTCATGGCAAGACTGTTACACATGTATTCTTTATCTGAAATGTGATTTACTTGATGAAAAACGTGTAAAATTTGTTAAAAACAAAAATTATGATTCAAACGTGGCTACTTTTCGCCATAGTGGCAACTGTGTAGGGCATTAACAAGATTTTTTTTTTTTTCGTAAATTATTCTGAAAGAAAACTCGAGCTGGAAGACTATAAAGAATCGACAGGTGCAAACAATCTGGAGTTTATTGAAATGACAGTGTATTTCATATAGAAAGGCCAAGAGAAGGAAAGTTCCGGCATTATAATGAAATAAAAATTTCATTGAAATCATAGATGCATGTATGATTGATGGGATATGAGTTATAATATATCGAATTTAATTGAATTAAATTATTTTAAGTACTTATTTCGCTGTTTTATCGTAAAAATATGAATAATAAAGTTATTAAGGACATTTTCTTAACGATAGTATTTGTTTTAGATTGCTGCACTACACTGCCCAGTGTCAATATCAACATCTATAACTGCATTGCCATTTATAAGTTCGAAAGTCACCAAATTGATTTTTAATGTAGGCAACTCAGTGTTGTATTGCGACAGCTATAAACCGTCTAGGAGATTTGCTATGTTAATATCAAATACTTTCAACAGCCGTCTGGTTATTAGAAATTGTGCTAATATCTCTTCCAAAGATATATTTGTCCGTAATAAACCTTATTGCAGCCTGCACTGACAACACTTTCGGATGCTGCAGTGATCCGCTAGCTGTATGGAATGACCATCCATCGACTCGGTCTCGAAAAAAAAATTGTTTCGATAGAAAAATTTAACGATGTGCATTGCAGCATTGCATGGTAGATGACAGCATCATTATCCTAGGACCTGCTACCGCAGATCTATCACCTGGCCTATCTGGAAAAACAATAGCTTAACGAAAACAAGACAATAACAACCAACCAACAACAGCAGCCAACCGGATAAGATAAGGAAATGCTTTGTGGAATTATCGCAAATGATAGAATTTAAAGAAAATTCAGAAAATAAATCGTACAATTCATTAAAAATGGATTAAATGATTCGATAACTATTTTTAGTTTAATCGGTATTACTTCGAATAAAAAATTTTTGTTAACAGGATATTAAATTTAAAAAGCTCTCTTTAAAATTGTACTCTTTGTAACATTTCCATGCGATAAATTTCTTGATAAAAACAACAACAAATGTTAAGAGAAAAATTTTAATTTTACTTCACTGTTCCCTCGAGAATTTTTTGAAATAAATTACAGGAAAAATAGAAATTAACTTTCTCCTCTCTTTTATTATACGTACAGCAGAATTCTCAATACTTGCACCACATACATATGCAAACAAATACAATAATCATGCCAGAAACAATTTCTTCTAATTCCTTCAATTTCAACACTAAAGGGTGAGAGAGTTAATGGTAGGAAAAGCTAATAGAAGAGGATTGTTTCAAAGGAATTACTCACCATTCGCTGTTTTTTGGTTTGTTGTGTTTCTCGCATAAGCTGCCAATTGTATGTCGTTTTTATGATTTTATTTTGCGCATGTGTATGTTGTTGTTGTTGTTGTAGTTGTTGTTGTAGTTGTGTTTTTACTTCTAGAGGTGACTTTCCTGTTCGTGTTTTTTTTTTTTTTATTCTCCTTGAAAGTATTTTTGTACATCGTTATTGTTGTCGTTGTTGTCGTTATGAGGCGTTTACACAAATTGGGGTTTATTTTTCATTCAATTATGGGTGGCGTGTGCAAAATTTAAAAGTTCTCACTTAAAAATCATAAACAACTGCAACAACAACAACAGCAAACAAAAAAGAAAAACAGAAAAACACAATTCGTATTGAAAATCCTCTTTGAGAGGATTAAATCGTGTGTGAATGTGTGTTTATCATTCGTTTTTTTTTTTTTCTTATCATTTATTGCTCTCTTAGGCAATAGGGGTTGCCATCGCAATTTCTATAAGGAAACATAAATCTTTTGAGGAATAAAGTGTAATGTTTTAAGCACAATCGACCTTTGGGGTAATGTTTATTAAGGGTATGGACATAATTTCTGCTAGCTAGGCGGCTAACACATCACCACTGTCTCCTAACGTTTTCAACACAGCCTCCTAATGTTTCTTCGATTTATTTATTTCTTCCAAAAAAATACGGTTTTTTGCCTCTGATACAAGGAACAAGAAATAGTACACTGATATGTTAAAAAAAAAATACGTGTATTCTTGAATACAGTTTTTAATAGAATTTTCCTCCATTATTTATTATAAGACATCAGGAGGCATCTGGTTAGTGGTGTCACTGGTGATAAAGGAAGGCTATGAAAATCAAAACTTTCTATAATTTATTTTCAATTTATTGTAAGCTTTTTTGTGAAATTTTAAAATTTTATTTCAACAGCAAGTGTTGCTATTGTCTTACTTTATTTTAGATTTAGATGTTGACAAGACGTCATCTTCGTAACTTTTTTAATGTGTTATGAAGTAATTTTTTTTTCATTATTTAGTTTCAGTTGGCAATCCTATGCTATATCCTCTCTGTCACTATTGCTCATTACATACGTACCATACTTACATACTAGTGTGCATTCCTTCTCATTGCTGATTTTGTTTTCTTTTAAAAGCACAACTACGGCCACATCCACATCCACCTCATTATCATCAACATCATTATCATCATTATTCATTTTCATCATTATTATTATTAGTGTCATAGTGTTTGTGTGTGTGTGTGTATTTGTATTTAAAATAAATTTTTTAAGCATGCAAGTGTGTGATATGGTTTAGTGATTTCTCTTTTCAATGCTTTCATATATGTGTGCGTGTGTGTGTGTGTGCCTTTTTACCTCCTCTTATTGTGATGATTATAATGATGGCTGGGCACTAAATGGACATTGTCCCCCACCCGTGTGTATTTATTTGATTTTTTTGTTGGTTTTGTTTTTATTTCTTTCTCACTTACTCTATTTCTCTCAATTTCACTTCGTTGTTTCCATACATTTTCGTTTCGTCCATACAAAAAATCATCATCGTCGTAAGGGTGCCAGGCTGCCTGCCTATTTGTTTTGCCTTTTTCTGCATTGAAAATGGAATGGTCTGTGTGTGTTGTTGTTATTGTTGTTGATTTTGCTTTCTGCTGATAAAGCCTTTTTTCTTCTTTCTCTTTGATGCAGTTGTGTTGTGTTCTGTTCGGTTATTATGTTTTGCTGTGTTGGTTGGTTTCATGCAGAGTTTCGTTGTGCTTTACCCTGGTGGATTCGATTTCTTTGCTTCGCTTTGCTTTTCTTTTATTTTTGTTTTTGCTTTAAATAGGAAATGTATCATGTTTTTGGATTGTATACTTATGTACATACATTTACGAACTCACACATACGCAAGCATACATACTCTTATCCATGTGCCTTGAGTATTTTTGTTTTTGTTTTCGTTTTTGTTTTTCTTTTTAGGGGACATTGAGCTTTGGCTTTTCCTCATCATCATCATTATTATATCTGTTGCCTTCCATAGGTTTCCCCTTTTTTTGTTGTTTTTGTTGTGCGCTCACTAATTCAATTAACAGATGTGAGAGGCATTTGAAAGCTAAACAACAAACAACAAATAGTACAATAAGAAAAAAAAAGGGCTTAACAACCTCGTTCGTTTGTACGATTACAATTTTATTTCTGGCTCTCTTTCTTTCTCACTCACTATTACTCTCTCTCTCTCTCTCTTTCTCGCTATCTCTTGGCTTGTATGTGTTTAAATCCTGTTAGTGAGTGAAACAGGGCTGCACTATTTTGAATGGATTTTTCTTTTGCTTCGTATATGTTTGTTTTAAATTAAAATCAGGGTTGTCTCTGTGCTATTATTAATGCCACTGGGTAGCCAAAGGCTACAATATGTATGTATTTAGAATGAAAAACACGTATGACAAGGCAAATAAGGCTCATTAATTAATTGAATTATAAAAACATGACGAAGTTTATCAGAAAAAATATAATTCATGTAATCAGTGGAATGCCATTAAGTGGAATTTGAATTTGTTTTTATTTTTTTTTTTTTCACCCATAAACAGCTGCCAAGTGTTGTGATTTTGAATGCAATCTAATCTAGGAGATAAATCCATGCAGCCAAGTGGTCTGAAGCGCTCTGCAGTGTAAGCAAATCCCTTCTTTACTGTGACGTTTATACGCTTTCGAAAAAATTTGGCGTGTCAAATTATTGAATAGAGCTTTGCAAGTTGGAACTGGTGTACGGCAGGCTTGTATCCGGAAACCGAACTTCTGCAATTTAATATAGTTTTTGACAAATTACTTGAGAAGATTCTTCTCAACAGTTGGTTTACAGGTCTGATTGAACCATTTTGCATACGCAGACGATATTACCAAGATTTTTTATTGAATTTAAACAGTTTAAGGATGAAAAGCCATGTCCCGGCAGCGCTTTGCCAGCGATCCTATTCGGACCATGTTCAATTCAATTTGGATAGGAGGTACCAAACGCGAGATATACATAGCAATACTATCTGACAGTCAGGCCGCCATTCGAGCATTTGTCACACGTGAGCATAAAGCGAAGATAGTATGGGACTGTCTAAAGAAGCTGAGTCGGTTAGGTAGGAAAAATAAGGTTAGCCTCTCGTGGGTCCCAGGTTTCATTGAAGGGACCGGGACGCTTGTGTGCAGTGGGTGCGCATGTGGTCAATAACTCTTCTCAAACCAAGTGGGTTTGAGACAATCAAAACTTTTATGGGGCAACTACAATAAGGAGAAATCTGAGTCTGTCTATCCAGGAATAACCCGAACTTGGTAACCAGTATTTTTACAGGGCACTGTAGACTCAAGGTACAGAATGGGGGTTATCTCGAGCTTAACGCGTGGATTCTATGATGATGAGTATGAATTATCGGAATTCATTCTTGAAATATGTGAAGCTGGCAGGGTATTATTCTTATTGACACCGAACAGCATCCAGAAATTCGCCAGGGCAATAGGCTTAAGAAAGACACTATACGGATGCCATATAAAGTGTGAAGTGAGTAAAATGGATCGTATTGTTGCAGTACTAAAACACTTCTTCACGACAATAATAATAATGTATGAAGTATAGAGCCTCGGATATTTCTATAAGCGAATAGCATCAGATGAGCAAATGACTTGTCTACTGTATTCTAATCTGGTGTCGGGATTGCCATCTAGGACATCAGGCTAGCTGCTCAAGTTACATACAAGAACAGACGTTCCACCGGGGACATCAGGCACTGCATTTGCCTCCCATAATTTGCCGAATAACATGGCATGACAATATATTTCGAACATTATCAACGATTCAGTGTGTGCTTTCGAAATAACATTTCAAAGCTTCTTATTCAGCATAACCTTGTGTGACATCTAAAGCAACTGAAATTAAAATTTAGGTCAACGATTGATTAGACCGGCCAGTTATTTCGTGGTTGCTTTCGAAGCAAACCGATCGCCCGCCCCCATCATCATGGTTATTGGCGTATAGAAGTGGACTCAATTTCTTAAAATAAAGACAGAAAATGTCATAATGGCAGCTTAATGATGACTAACCGGACAGATAATGATAGACGGACAGACGGACAGACAGACAACTTGATCAGCCATATGAAAATATCAAATGTAAAGGTTTTTTTAGTTTTTTTTGTTATAAATGAAACACAAGATTTTACAAAAAAAAAAAAAAAAAAAATTTTGAAATCAACCCACAACAAACATGATTTAATAAATATTTTGTAAATAAATACATGCATATGTACTCTAAAACACATATACACACACACACACACACACACACACTCAGAAAACCTTTTAGAAAAACAGGCGAGCTGTTCTGACAAAAACAGACATCAACTCTGCGGCAACTGCATTTTATTTTCAATTTTTTTTTTTTTTTCAAAACAAACTATAGAACACAGAACACAGAATTGATAGAATATAACAAAAGCAACAACAACAATAACGATAGCAATAGCAATGGAACTTAAAACATATGCTACGAGAAAAGCTTCTGAGAACAAACAAACGAAAAACTTCTAGAAAAACAACAACAACGACTTGATACCCCTCTCCCTATTTATGCGTGGTTTAATGTTTATAAATCGTTGACTGGAACCAAAATTAACACACACACACACACACACACATACTCATACACACTGAACTACACCCATTCGAACTACACTTATTCGAGTAGAGTTACGCATGCCTGTAGCTGCGTAAATTGATTTTTTTTTTTTTTAATTGAATTTCATTCTCTTGAGTTGTAATAAAAACTATGAAATGATTTAAGACCATTCGATCTAGTTTACTGCCTTCAATCTATATCCGGGTATTCGTGTAATATCGTTCACACAGTCTTCTTGTGATACTGCTCACCCTGCCTTAGTACTTGATACGGAGTGAGGTGCTTCATTCCGGAATGCTTTAAAGTGTACGATTTAATGGTTCATTCTTCTCATCACAGAATCCGCAATTTGGCCTCAAGTAGATCCCTGTTCTAGAAAAATATTCTTTGAGTCTACAAGACTATGTTAAGAGCTTAGTTACTTGCATCCGATGGCATGACTGAAACCACTTCGTATTGTAATTAATCAGCAAAATATGTAAATGTATCACATCCATTTGGCTTGAGAGCAATCGCTGTCTTTCTCTATCTTCCTTTTCACCGAGTATACCCTTCCAAGCATTGTTTCCCACTTCCTACAGAAAGATACTGGCCTCATCAGCACCGTGAAAGTACGCAAGCTTATCTGCCGGTTCGTTATGGCGGATTCCCACATGATCTGTGATTCAACAGAGGGTGACCATTGTTCCCTTGTCAATCCCATACTTTTTTCAAATGAAATTCATACAAGCCAAGTGCTCGGATCTTGGTCTTACTGCCAGATAGTATTGCTGTGTTACGTACTCTGTACTTGCTGCCTAAGGTAATTTGAACACATCTTTCGATTACGTAGATGGGAAATTATCCGCGGGTTTTCCCTTGGGGTCAGAAACTCCATTCCATGTGTATACATACCATCTTACATAAATTTTAAGCTTCTAGGGTGCTCCATTCACTCTTATTGCTCAATTCCATTCGGAAAGTATTTTCTTATAATATAGAGTTTTCTAGTCCTGCCCGAACAACAAATAAGAAAGAAACTGCCGTCCACTTGCTTTATTAGATCACGATACGCCCTTGGGAATCCCGTATCACAGTTGTCTCCCATTATCTTGTATATATTATCCAATGCTCTGGTCCCTACTACCATGTGCAACTTTCTTAAATCTAACAGAGCACGCAACGCCGTGATAGCACAGGTTCTCATTCTCTCAGGTTTGTACGACCTCATGTCAGTCTCTGCCAAACTCCACATGACCGTTTTCCAAAATCTTTCTGCCTTTTTCGGTCATTATTATCACTATTGCCCTATCCATTGTGGTATGCATCCAGTGCATAATTCCTGTGTTGCACCCCAAAGATTCTCCTGCAAACATTTCTCTCTCTCTTTCTCTCTCTTTATGTGAGCCTTCCATGTCTGATTATCATCCAGATATTTTGCCTACAGTTTCCTTTTCGTAAATGGCACTACTGAGGTCTGGTCGGTTAACTTTGGTGGTAGAGCTATTAACAGCCGCATTCACAAGGTCCGTAGTGTTTTTATTGGGATATCCTTTGTCCTTAATCAAAAATTTTTTCCTTCCCTGTTCTGTTCGTAGCCTGCGATTAACGTGAACTGCCTTTGCAGTAAGGATAACGCAGTCGAAATAGTTGGGTTTCAAATTGTATTTCAGTTCCTTTTGTGGTTGAAAAAAAAACCGAAGAAAAGTATGTAGTAGTGTAGTTGAAGTCGCCGTAGTCTAATAGGTAGTGCGTTGGCTTATTAGACGTAAAGCCAGGGTTCGTATCCCAGGTCAAGCATCAAAACGAAAGTTGAAAAAAATATTTCTTCGGCGATTTCCTCTCAGCAGATTTCTGGCAAAAACTCTGAGAGTAAAATAAACCTGCCATGAAAAAGTTTCTCAAAAATCTGTCGTTCGGAGTCGACGTTAAACTGTAGGTCCTGCCACTCACGTATAAAATTAACGCACACGACATGGGTGGTGTGAGAAGCTAGGCCGTAATCCTGACTGCAGGGTTGTAATGGCCAGTTATGTATGTATGTATGAAAAGTATGTAAATTTTACACAAAACCTGAATTAAATAATTTTTCAAACAGCGTTGCCAACTCCATGCTGAACTCGAGCAGACTTGAATTTTTTTTTTGGTTTGTTATTGTTGTTTAAAAAAAAAAGTAATAAAAATGATGTAATTTTTAATCGTAACATAACAATGGCAACAAACACCACCAGCAATTAATTACAAAAAGAAAACCTTAAAAAGGAATTTTGAAAACAGAACACGTCTCGGTGGATTGTCTTTAATAACAGCTGATATTAGGAAATCCAACCCAAATCTTCAAAACCCAACACTGTTTTTATTTATAATTTCATCTTCTTGCTATAACCACCTCAGACCTCCCTTCCTCCCATCATTAACAATACATTTTTATATCAGTTTACATAAGGCTCCTGCTGAAGTACACACCACAAACACACACACACACACACAATATTGCAAGTGTATGTGTTTAAGTGTACTAAGCAGAAGACCTGTTTTTTTTCTTCTTTCAGTTCTTTGCTCTCTTTGCTCTGCCTCATGTGTAATTTTTCTCCTTACAGAATTGTTTGTTCGTTTGTGTGTTTTCTGTTTTTATCATGGGGTTGTTAATTGAGATTGTTGTTGTTCTTGTTGTTGAAATGAAACTTTTTTTTTTAAGTACACCAGCTGAGTGGTACTTTTAAGTTATTGTGTAAACAACAAGTCAACAAACAATGTGTTCGCTTTGTGGTCATTTTATTATTCGCACACATACATATGTATGTACATTCAACAGCACGTTCAGCAATTCCAATGGTTCCTTTAGTATTATAAACCACACTGTAAGTGTAGAAGTGTAATTGTATGTGTAAAGTAGAGTACGTAATCGGTTAATCAGTGTCATCGCTAAATTTAACCGTGTATTGTTGTTTTCGTTTAAGTCTAAAGCTGCGTGGCGATACAACAAAAAAATTAATTGATTTTGATTTGACATTTTTGTGTTAGTGTTGGTAAAAAAGAAAAATATTCGCACGTCTAGGTCGAGCTGAGTTTGAAGAAAATCGAAATACTTTTGATTTTCACCATCCACTGCACTGCAGAAATCAAATGTTCTCTTCTTCAAGTTCAAGACAGCTATAAAATGAAGTTTGATGGCATAATTTTGATTTGTTGCTGGGCTAAGCAAAAAAATATAATTTTACCAGCCAGCACATGTGTACATAAATTTGAGTGCACACTTGCAGCTCTTCTATAATTTGTTTGCTTGTATTGGAGACAGCTGATTTGATTGATTGACTGCACTGCGCCACAAATTCAATTTCAGTACTTCAGTAGGTTCCTACTTTAGCTAAAGAAAAAAAAAAGAAGCTCTTTTACAATCAATGAATTTTGTTAACTCGCTAAAATGGAAGTATTGGACTTGGTTGGTGTCACATGCCATAGGCTTTGCGGTACCATAAACTTATTGAGCGGCAAAGTTTAATAAACAATAAATTTCATTTCGAACGATCAGGCGATACTTTTGTTGATATTTATTTTGTTGATAATACACTTTTACGGCAATTTTATATTGAATCTAGTTTTTCAAGACTTCAACTGTTTCTGGATTGGTGGAAACAACTGTGGCGTGACAAGAGAATGACACAAATAATTGGCCAAAATCTTTTAATTTCGGTTTGTCGGCAAAATTGTTTAAAAATTTTATTCATATGAATTTCAGATGCAATTCAATTTATAGTTTCAATGCCTGCAGCAGGACACCACTCAAGACATATTTGCCAAACAAAAATATCAAAATTTTGTGAATTTTTTAAACGATCCCCAGGAAAGCCTTTGTACGCTAAAAAATTCAATTCAAACTTTAAGGATCTTGTACAAATGACATTCAAATGAATATGTTCTCTTTTATTTACTCTCCATATAATTATTAGAAAAGTTTTATTTTTTTTTTTTTTTTTTTTTGTTTTATTTTCACATTTTTGTTGAATTTGTTTAAAGACATACATACATATGTAACTATCTCCGTTGTGCAACACTGGTTACAAAAACACAATGTTGACGACAACGTTGACATCCAAGTAAAACCCTTTGCTCTTAAAAACAATTATGTGACTGAAGAAATTTTAATGATCATTATTATTAATATAACGTAAGCAAGCGGTGTTGTTGTAGTAGTCGTTGTTGTAATTAAGTTTCTTAGACATAAGTTTTCGCTTTTGATTCCTTTAAACCATCACGTAGGCGCTGTTCGTTTAAGTTTCTTTTTGGGTTTTTTTTATTATTCTTTTTTTTTTTTTTTTTCTTGAGTAGGCAACAAATACATCTTCTAAGTTTGTTTTTGTTTCTTTATTCATTTTTGTTTTTCTCCAAATACGCACTTAAAATATGAATTTTCAAATACACATACTGAGGTAAACATGGACTATTTTTTACACGCAGAAGAAGTTTACTTCACACAAGAAAAAAAAATGGTGTTGTTGTAAGTAAGATTTCTAAACCACAACACAATGACATCAAAGATATTCACACACACACACGCACACATTACTGTAAAAATCCGCTAACGAATACTGAAACCTTTATACGAAAAGTTTAAATGTCATTCATTCTCTCTCTCTCTCTTGTTTTTTCTTTTCTATTCGTTTTTCTTTGTTTTCGCTTTCTTGTGCTTGGTGTTGTTGTTGTCTCTCAAGTAATTTCCTTCTAGAAAATCAACGAACTAACCTGAGCGTATCTCTCTCGCAACAAGTAAAACTCCAGGGTTGGTTGTTGCACACTAATGTTACTCTGAAATCAGATTAAAATCGATTTCGATCGATTAAAGAGAGAGATGGGGCAAGAAAGAAAAGGAAAGAAAACTTTTTCTTTTTAATTGCTAAAAATAAAACGATTTTAAGGATTCCAGTAGAAAAATATTACTGACTTAATTTGTCATTACAATCCTTTTACTTAGGATTACAACCTAGGCACCCATGTTCTGTGTTGTAATTTTATTAAGCTAGTAGGACAGTCAAAAAATGATTGGAAAAAGTCTCAATTTTCGATTAATTTTGCAAAATTTAGTTGAAATCAAACCCCTTTTACAGCGAGTAATTACGGGCGATAAAAATACACATGACATCACATACTACAATAATAAACGAACAAAGATCCTAGATTGCAAAGCCAGGATTAAAACCAACTAAGGCAATGCCATGTATCTTATAAGAGTGGATCAAACAATTAATCTGATCTATACCACCAACAATAAATGCGATTCAATTAAAGCAATTCAATTAAAATGGCCAGAAGTAATCAAAAGAAAAGGTTATGTTTTCAACAATGGGTTGAGTCGAACACACATATTTTTGATGACCTGAGAGAAGAGCATTTGTTTCGATCTCTGTAGAATACTTTCAGTAGCATAAATTTAAATTCGATAGAAGTCTACAAAGCAGACGGGGATTATTTCTTCGATTTGAACATCTAGAAGTTCAATATTGACGGAAATATGTCATTACACCAAAGAATGTACCGTTTTGGTGATAACATTTTTCCATTTTTTGGTGTAATAAGGCTTGTTTCAAATATACTAAAACAAGGGTGTTAAATTTATTGTTTGTTTTTCAGGATCGCATATTTCTATGCAGTTGCCACGTTCTTTGGGCACTTCCCTATCGAGGCAAAGTTGTCTGCAAAATAAATTAAAGAAAGACTTACATTTAAGAACTATAATCCGGTTAGGTAGATTGAAGGAGTGGAGACCCACCAAGAGTCTTATGTCAACCGGCATATATTTATGTACTTTTTCATTTCAAAAATACTGCAGTACCCCCGCTACGCTTTCAGTACTTTTTTATTACGTACATATTTTATGTTTTGCACTTTTCAACTTACTTTAATGCATTAGCAACGCGTTCTACGCAATGCTAAAAAAGTAGAATTAGGCTTTAGCCCCGGTTAGCCGAACAAAGACGGAACGTGCGTTCGTTTTTAGAATACGAAAAGCAATGAAAACACTTGCCGAACCGTAATGTAATTTCGGTAAGCATTTTCATTGCTCTTCAAACGAACTTATGTATGTTATATTACTTTCCATGACTAAACGTGGCTTTTACGTTCTGTTACGTTCCGAATCAGCTGTTTTGTCCTGTATGTGTATTAAATATAAATAAATAGTCTAGTAAGTAGTAGGTATGTATGTGCTGGCTTACTAAACGTGAGCCCACGATTCAAAGCCAATGGCAGGGATCTCCAAAACGAAATATGAAAAAATATTTCTCCGGCGATTTTCTGCTAGCAAAAACGATAGAGTTTGTCAAAAATCTGCCGTGCGGAGTCGACTTTAACAGTAGGTCCCGCCACTCATGTATAAAATTAACACACACACAAAAGAAGTGTTGTGAGAAGTTAAGTCGTAATTTTGATTGAAGGGTTATAATGACCAATTAATTATGTACATACTAGGGATGCCAATCGGGAAATCCCGAATTACAAAATCCCGGGATTTTCGGGATTCCCAAATCCCGAATCCCGGGATTTTTTTAAACTTATCCCGGGAATTTTCGAGATTGTCAATTCATACATATACACTTTATAAAGTAAGATAAAATTGAGTCTACGGCATTGTTTTTTTATTTAATATTACATTAAATAACACTCATGTAGTTTTTCAAGTGTATCATGCAACAATGAAGTGGATATTCTATATCACTCGACATCGAACTGAATAAGAACCCAACTTCCTTTGTTAAAAAGTTAAACGTTGCCCTCGAAGCCCAATAAAATCTGAGGTGAATAGTTTACTCTGCATATAGCTATCTTGAAACCATTTTGCCCACAAGTGTAGATTGCAAAAAATGTTTTTCAGCGAAAGGATGTTTTCGTTTGCATCAAAATTAAGGCTCTTCGATGAAATATTAGCGTCTTTGACCTTTTTAAAAAATTACTTAAAACAATGAATATAATTAATATACATATATATTTTGGACACTAAATAATGTTCTTAAAATGGTAGGTATTTGTTTCTTCACTAATGTGTTTATACATACGTATATGTATGTATGGAGACACAGATGAATTATTTTTATTTTTGTTAATTTTTGGTTGTGTTTTTCTATTTTATAACATGTGTATTGTGATAAAGATCAAAAATTAATGAAATTTTAATAAAACAGTTGTTTTTAGCTTTTTTTATTAAGAGAAAATCCCGGGATTTCGGGATCGGGATTTCAAAATCCCGAATCCCGGGATTTTTAAAAATCAATCCCGTTTGGCATCCCTAGTACATACGTATGTATGTATCTTTTACAAAAGTACCATTTGATGCAGAAAAGTACTTTTACAGTTATAATTCAGTACCATTTCAAAATTTCAGTTTTGCAACAGCGATTTATGCCATTAAGTGGACATGTTTTGCGCTCACCATTGCAGAATACCATTCTTTTGGAAGTCTGTATCTTGTACAAGCTGTCTCAACTTCTTTCAGCCCACTTCGCTTAGATGAGTTATGCCTGGTATAGTATCTTCCCTAAAATATTGCGATCTCATAAGTCACAACAGTTGGAGAATTACTTAAAAAGCTTTACATGTTCTGCATTCATTATTATCTACATCGCGTATCCAGTTTAGGTGTACTTTTCGATCTACGTCCTCAGCCGTTAATTGTGGCAATATTCAGTAGCGGCTTTTATCCGTTTTTTTTTTTAATTCCGCTTAAAATGTAGATGTATTGGCCTCAATAACAATAAAATGTATGATAAAATGTTAAAATTTTTGCGTATTTTATAAAATTTCACCGTATTGCAATTGAATTACAGAACATCCAGCACTGACTATTGAAAACGTTTTTAAGCTCTCTTAATATCGCTCTTGTATTTGATCTCCTTCCTTCTAGCAATCTATTCTCTGTGTATTGTTTACTACTCTTTGTAAATGAATATTCTCAAATGAATAAAGTTTCTCTTTAGTTAAGCACTGTTATTATTGTTATTACTATTGTAGACTTGATGTAGTTGTTGTTGTTTTCTACTTGTTTTAAAATGAACACAAGAATCACGCAATAGGGCAAGGCAAACAAGGCACAAACGGAATTTTTCATTATGATCATGCTAACCACACATACAGGCTGCATACATGTAACCAATACACTGGCATACATTTCAAACATAATACCTACACTATTTATTGTTGTTTTCTTTTCGTCTTCTGTTTTTTTTACTATTATTGGCGATGGCGGTGGTGGTGTTGGTGATGGTAGTGTTGTTGTTGTCGAAATGACTCCACACGACACGATTCAGTGAATATGACAGCGCGCGAGTATGATTATTATTACAGAATGGGGAAGTGTATGTGTGTGTTTTAATAGATGGCTGGATGGTTTTGCGCCTGGGTTTCGTTTATACGTATGTATGTATGTATGTGTATGCCTGTCTATTCATCCATTCCAATAATAACGATCCATCTTCTCATTATTATTATCATCGTTATGCATACACGTTGTACCACAATACGGTTTAAAGGTATCCATCTCTGTTGCTCTATTACTATGATTGTACATATGTTTACGTTATTTATGTTGATACATATGTATGTTGGTTTGTAATGTATGTATGTGTGTATGTAATGAGTCCACCATTTAGCGTATCCGAGTGTGTATGTAAGTTTGTTGTATGGGGGCATTAGAAAAAGAAACAAAATGTGTGTGTTTGTGATCTTTGTTCATGCAAAGGAAAAAACAACAATAAATTCAATGACAAAAGCTCTTTTTTAACGATCGACTGCGATTGCGACTGCGCTGCCAGCGCAGTTGTTATTTCTCTATTCGTGTAGAGGATAGTGTTGCTGGCTGACTGAACCTAATGTGCGAGAGGAGGAGAGAACTTTTCGTATATAAAATATGAGGTTTTCGTTGTTCTAAGGTGGGGATAATAATAGACAAACAAGGCAATGGAATTGAAAACATACACACACACACACGCACAATTAAAAAGACTTGTAAATTTGAAGAAAGAGTAGGTTAAATATTAAAGGTGGGTTTCTTCTTCTTTTAGAAATAAATACAACAAAAAAAATACACACTAAGGAGTGGAAATTCTCAAAATACATGCTGAATGGTTGTTAAAAGAATAAAAAAATATTTTTCAAAATTCTTCTTCATTTCAACCCTTCCAGAAAAAAAGTTGTTTTTTTGGAAACGCCCAAAAAATCCTTGCAACCACTATTTTTCAAATGCCAGTAAATGTCAGTCCCGTTCAATTTCATACGCCGCCATGTTCTTTTCCCTTTATAAAAAGCTTTTTTCTTTTTCTTTATTTCTCCTCTATCCACCCTGTTTTTCAAAATGATTGAATTTATTTCTTCATACACAGCGTGTTATATTGTCAGTATATTGTTTTTGTTGTTATTGTTGTCATATTAATGGTGTGTAAAGGAAATAGGAAACTAAAACAGGTCAGCTGCGATCTTAGCTGAGGAAAACCAAAGCAAAGCAAAGCAAACCAGCTGAGATCAGAGAGCATGTATAACGGCAATTTCTAAATTTTTATGTAATTTTGTACGCTTTCAAACTCGAGAACTCACAACAAATTCATTTAAATTTTTAAATTATTATCTGAGAGATTTCTTTTTGGAGACTCTTTTATTTTGTTGCTCTTTAGTGAAATCTCTTAAAATATTTCTAGATTTAAGAGTTTCTAATCACTTGACGATTGATTTTATGATTTTTAATACAG
This sequence comes from Sarcophaga variegata, assembly GCA_932273835.1. Taxonomy (NCBI): domain Eukaryota; kingdom Metazoa; phylum Arthropoda; class Insecta; order Diptera; family Sarcophagidae; genus Sarcophaga; species Sarcophaga variegata. Next base: position 42,108,436 of record OW026359.1, read on the forward strand.
GGTGTACGCTTTAATTACGCCTTAAATATTATTTGCAATTAACACAACGGAAATTGAAATATTTTCATTGATTTTTAAACACAATTTTAGTTGTTTGGTTAAATTGGATTCTAAATTTTCCAAAAAAGTTAATCTTTTTTCTTATGAAGGTTAGGTCAGGTTAGCGTGGTAGCTTTAATTTGTCAAAAAGCTCACTTGAGCACGCATAGCGGCCCGTTGTGATGCCACAGGTGAACGCAACCTATGTACTGACCAAGTTCCTCCGATCCAAGGAGGGGGAAGTTGGTCAGCGCAAGGACTGCACATCTTATGAGGGTATTTAAAACTATTTTTATCGATAGTATTTTGTAATTTTGATGGTAAAGACATTTGTTTACGAAATTTTGATTTGCGTTATCCATTATCTTGCTCGTACATTATTGTTGTATGATATCCACTTTTAATTATTTCATTCATTTCATAAACGATTCGATTAAGCTTCGTTTTATCAGTGAATGAAACATATAAATTAGGTCACTTAGATTTTTGCTGTTAATTGATGTGGCAACCTAATATCGATATTCTTTATGTATAGCCAGCTTCCTTCAAGTGGTTGATAATTGTTCGATGATGAATGCCTAGCAACCGCCACATTATCTAATTGCCGATTCTGCTCAATTGTTTCTATGATTTTGTCGATTGTTGTAAAGAAAGCGAAAAAAACATTTGGCTAGTTGAAGTATCTATAATCCATAGAAACGTAAAAATATGTGCAAAATACATAAGAACACATTAAGGCATTATTGGACATTACAACTATTTATGCGGATTACGGCTTATGGGTGACTCCACCCACATTGTACGCTTAATTTTATTGATGAGTGGTGGATCCAACAATTTAATACCGAATCCAAATGACATATTCGAGGAGCTTTATTACAACAATTACTTATGCTTTGAGCTTTTGCCAGTCGACTGATGCTGAGAGCTTTTGCCGAAAGAAATGTTAAATGTCTAAGCTGATGTTCAAAACTCGGGGTTTCTGCTTATAAGCCAACACACTAGCTACACTGAACTGTTACATTAAGTGTGGAAAATGGCTAACAAGTCGCAGCATCAAAAACTGCATAATAAAATAATTTCGTTTTTATAAAAGAGTAACGAAAACTTTTTTTTTTTAGCATTTATACCTCCACGCCATTTAATTTTTTTTTCTCTACCAAAAATCCGTTTTTTTTTTTTTTTTTGTTTCTCCTAACTTATACACCCTGTATTTACTCGTATTATGATTTTCTAAAAAGTTAAAAAAAATAAGAGACATTATCGTCGAACTCTCTTTGTGCTCTTATACTTGAAAGCTTTGAACAAAAATTGGCATATTTTTCGAAAGAGTATTTTAAACTCTTGCTCCCAGCAATTTTTAATCGCTCTCTGCTGTTTACCATAATAAAATAATAAAAAAAAACCCACACAACATAGAAATTTACGTAAAAGGAGACTAAAAGAAAAACAAAATTAAGGCGAACTTCTACAACAACAACGGACTATAAAAAAGCATTTTTAAAGGCGAATAAAAACAGAATACAAATGGAATACTGAATTGAATGGATGGAATTCTACACTTTTTTTTTCTTTCTGTCTTTCTTCTAAACCAGAAAACAACATTTAAATGGGAACACTACCATTGAGTGGAACAAAAAAAAAACAAAGTTTAAGTGTAGAAATCATGTTTACATAGAAAAGAAATGGATATACGAGTGACTAAAAAGCTGACTTTGTTATTGCTTTTGTGCTTTTGGTTTTGCTCTTAAGCCGTAATTTTTATGTGTTATTATAGTTGCCGCTGTTGTTGTAGCTGTTGTTATTCGTTTGTTTTTTTTTTATAAGAGGATTTTTACACTATTTCTACTGCGATACGGAGAGAGTGGATTTTGTAGGACGGCCAACGACTACGAAAACAACAACAGTGGACATAAATAAGTACGAGACATTAGGCAAGGCAAAGTGGAAAGCAAAGCAAAAAAAAAATCGAAACGAACAGAAAAAAATGACTCTCCACTTGTACACGACGACAGAATGAAATAAAAAAATAAAAACGTTGTTGACGACAACGACGATGGTGGTGGTGGTGGTGTGGTGATGATGATGATGTAGAAGAAGAAGCAGCATTAGTACACGATTTGTTTTTGGCCTACGCGATCAATGAGGAGCCAGAGGATTGCTCAGTCGTGGTAGTAGTGTCGTTAATAAAAGTTCATCACTTCGTCAATTGTTTCGTTCTTTTTCGTTTCGCGTTTCATTTTATTTTTTCTGTTGTTTTATTTTTATTATTTTGTTATTGTTGTTATTATTGTATTTATTTAAACGTACGGGACTATCGCTACAGAAATAAGAAGAAAACGGATAAACGAGTGTGTGACATTTAAGAAAAAAGAATATTTTGATTCAGAAAAGTTCACGCAAAAAGAAGGTATTTGAAATGAGAGTGCCTGCCTCTGGTTTAATGGATATTTTTTATTTTTTATTTCAATAATTCTGAGGTATTTTTATTTGCGTGTTTATTTTACTGTCTCTTGTTCCTTAAATTATTACTACAACAACAAGCCAGCCACCAACCTAGCGTATAAAAAAATAAAAGCAACGTCATAAGCAGATCATCTAGCGGGGGCCAAACAACACAGCCAATCAACCAAATTTAACCAGTGAATGTGGTGTATGAATGAGTATAAAAAAGTCTCATAATTCTCACAACCAATGCTGTTGTTGTTGGGTTAGTGAATGGTGGTAGTTTTATTATTGTGTGTGGTGTGGTGTTTTGTTTTGTTAGCAAGAGTATTCGTATTCGTGGTGGTTGTAATTTAGCTGAGAGCGTATAGATTTATAATAAGTGTAAAAATGAATGGGTGTGTGTGTGTGTGTGTAGTGGTGTGTAACGCTGCCAACGTCTACGTAAACGTTGACTCCTCTAGGACTTGACAACTCACGGTTTAAAATAATTTTTTCTTTACGCATTACGTTCATACGCTGTTGTTACTCGTGACTGTAAGGACGTGTCGTGTGTTGAATCGTATCCACCTTAGAAAAAATCTTTTTTTTTTGTTCAACATAAAGAAAACAAATTTTATTTATGGATAGAGATCTTTAAGAAAAGCTTTTTGTTGTTTCGACCCCAAATGAGAATAAATAAAAGCTGTATACTTATAGAGAAATTTATGAAAATAATACAACAACAAATGCGAGTGTAAATAAAAAATAAAAAAAACAACAATCAAATCTCTATTTCCACAAAATATGTAGAAAGAAATTGAAGTGAGTGAATAATGTGTATGAAAGAAGGAAAAAATACTTTCAATTAAAGAAAAGAAAAAAAAATCCCATTCAAGTGAAATTTTAAAATCTGTAATTAAGAAGAAGAAAAATTTGTGTATTTGTATGCAAAATTGAAGAAGAAAAATATTTTAAATGTGAGTAAAACAAATTAAAAAAAATTTAAGAAAATAAGAATGTGAATTAAAAAAATAAAATCAAAAACAGAGAAGCTCATTAAAGCAAAAAAAAGTAAATATTTTTCACTCACTGTCCAATGTTAAAACAATGCTTCACTAATTGAACCTAAAATTAAAAGAACAAGTGCAATTTAAGAGTACATGTTACTACAAAAATACAACAACAACAATTCTCTTTAATAAGAGTACTTACCATTAAGAGCGGCAAAAGAACCTTTATACAATGCTCTACTACAACTACTACTACACCGCTGGTTAGAATTAAAACTTCATCAGAAAAAGCTACATTTTCATGGATAAAGTGAAAAACGAAGAAAACACAAAAAAACCCATGTATTCCTTTGAAATTATTTTTCTTTGATTTATAAATTCAAACATAAAACCAAGTTTAAGAATCGAAAATCGTAAGACAGTGAAACTTAAGTGTAAACGGAATATTCTCAGCAATTAAAAGATTTCCCTTCAGAATTTCATCTTACGCAGTATTTCATATTTTAAAGCGATAAGTTATACAGTTTTTATCAAAAAACCAATGCAGTAGATAGACAATATTTTGTTTATGTTTTTAAAGCAATAAATGGTTATAACAACACCGTGTTTTTGTTAAAGAACTTTTAAGAAATCTTTTCATAAAATTTATAAAAAAAAATAATTGAAGGCGGCACTTAAACGATTTCACAAGAACAAGAATTTATATGGAACCACTCTGAATTTTACAAATTTGCAATCGTCTGAAGTCGTCTTACCGGTAACAGAGGACTGCTTTAAATTTTACTTTCCGTAAAAACATTTTCTAGGGCAAAAAGTGTTCCAAAGATTGTCTTACAACCAAGAAATCTAAAAAAAAAATCCCTTAACTCTTAATAAAATTTGGTGTTAAAATGAAAGAAAGAAAAGATAGGTACTTTCCCTATTGAAGAGATATTTTTTTTTCTTCTTAAAACAAAAATTATTTAATTTAAACATCAAAGTAATAATAAAGTATTCCATCCATTGACAGCAATCAAACCCACGTGTTAAAAACGTCAAATTTACTGTTCATTCCATACACACAGCCATATAAACAGGTGCTTAATACTCACGACAACTTTGTATTTCGATACATGCTTTCGAGTCTAGCAAATAAATATACCTATACATTGGAATTTAATTAAAAATCTCTTCAGATTTCTCAATTAATTTCTATTGTCATGATTTGGCCTTAAAATTTTTTTGTGTGAAACATTGCAATTTCCAGTAGATAATTAAGAGTTGCGTAAAAGAATTCCAATTGGATTTTTTTTTTTACTTTAAAACACTTGTCCAATACCTTTTACAACTTTTTGTGGACGACTAATTAGCCCTCGAGGAAGTGGTCTACTTTGCACCAGTTTTATGATTACAAGAAATAAACGCGCAAGTTTAATTTAATAATAATATTCCTTCGGAGTATATTTCTTCACCAAGTAGTAATATTGGTTTATTAATTCTTTAGCTGCTAATTATCTTCGAATTATTTCAAGCTGCTAGTGAGTCAGTAAGGAAATAGATTTGTAGAGAAACCAAAATTGATTAAACTGACTAACATTAACTACTTTCAGTTTTAATTTTTTTAATTCGAATTGCTTTAAACTTGTAATAACATGAGTCTTATTATGAGGGAATTACAATAAATTTATGAAAATATTTTACAATATTTTTCTCCGTGAATCTGGCATTGACTTAATGTGTTAGAAACCAATCCAGCTTCAGATACTTTACCTGCCTCTCTCAACAACTGATAAGTTTTCTTAGAATACAAAAATTGACCACAACTAATAAAACGAAAGAAAATATAAATTTTTATCACCTTTAGCATGTAAAGTGTTTTTTTTTTAATCGGATAATAAAATTTCCCGTATTCCAAATCATTCCAATGCAAAATTTAAATTTAAAGTGAAACGCTTTTGAAACGTCTGTAATTGACAACATGTTTTCTACACGCGATAAATTTCCCTTAAAAATTCGACGCTTCTTATTGTTTAAGCTGAATTAACCTGTTGTTGTGTATTTACAATAACAACAAAAAAATTGAATGTTCTCTTTATAAACAATACTCTTAAGCCTTGTTCTCTTAAGTATTTAAATAGCTCATGAAACTTCCGCTGCTGAAAGCAAAGCCCAGAGAGGAAGAGCAGCTAGAGAGTGAATGTCTGTGTTTTTCTTGTTTTGTTTTCTATTTATTTTTCTATTTATTACAACAACGGTATTTGTTAAGAAGAAAATAGGAACGAAAAAAAAGCATAGGGAAAAACATCCACTCAATAAATACGCACACATACACATACATGTATGCTTGCATACAAATGTACAGGGTACAGCTCCTCGTTTTTATGTAAAATAAAGTAAAAGAAAAAACAAAAACAAAACAAAAAAATAAGTTTCATGGAAATGTTACGCCTTTTTGAGTTTCGTAATGTTTACAATAACCACACTGGCAAATAAAAAAAAAATTCACACACACACACATACACGCTTAAACACTCTTGAATGAAAATCTTGTTCTTATTGTATTTGTTGTAAGTTTTTAAAACTGTGCCCTAATGCCTGTCTGCCTGACTTTAGCTCAGCTTTTATTTTTTTTTATTTTCTTTTTTGTATAATTTTTTGTTGTTGCTTTGTTTTCATATTACATTTTACAGAAGAAAAACGGATAAAAAGAGGGCAGCTCCCCCTAACTTGTTGCATTGCAGCACATGAGAAGTATAGACTGACTAGAGGAATTAGAAAATTTATTTCACAATGCGTTCTTGTTGTTGTTGTTGTATGTTTCAATATGTATGTATGTGTTGTGTTTATGTGTACGGTATGTGTGTCATGTAGTGTTTTGTGTTTGACTGTAAAATAGTTTAGAGGATACACACAGCCAGTAATTGTTTTTTTTTTTACTACTGTTGTTGTTGTTGTTGCTGTATTATTTTGTTTTGTTTTTATAATTGTATTGTATTTTCTATCTGTCTAACAGTATCTACTCTTTTGATGCAGTCATCTGTGACGTGATCTCTCTGTTTACATATAAGATTGTTTAAATTTGTTTTTGATATGCTTTATACGTACGTATGTATGGATATGTACAGTGGTGTCTAAAATAAATACGAAGGTACATACATAACTCTAATATTTTGTTAATGAAATATTAAAAGACAACTTGAAAGAAAATATCTGGATCAGGATGGATTTTTTTTTTAATTTAATGACTAAGTAGTCCAATACAATTAATTTTACAAATTATTTGGATTATAAACGATGTTATTTCGGTTGTATTAACAAGATCAGACCGTGCCGTGGAGCTAAATTATCTACTAACATCGAAATCGCAGATGCTTTTAACAAATTTTTTGCATCAACTTTCTCTAATGAATTGTATAAAATAAAATATGTATATGAAATTAATCTTTATGACATTTTAAGGCCAGCATTAATTCTTTTTAGTTTAAAAAAACCAAATCTGGGCCCACATAAGGTTTCACAGTTGTGTTCTATACAAACATACATAATGGTTTTCCGTAATTTGGCATATTTCCGAAATATTGGAATACTTAGGGTGCCCTGGTAGTCTAGTGGGCAGTGTGCTAGACTATTAGCGTGGGTTCGATTCCCACCAGAGACTCTGGTCTGTGACACTACACCGGGCATATGATCAAGTCATTCCGCTCTTATATAATTATGTAGAATATAATTTGTAATTTGTATTGTAATTAATAAATAAATAAATAAATGGAAAGACTTAGGTATTACCTCTCTCCGATTCAGAAGTCCGGTAGCTGCTGTGATGCTATACTTTGTTCATTATGTTGGGTTTCAGGTTGTAGATGAGCTGGCAAGAGAAGGTGTTAGGAACCTGATAGAATCGGTCGTTTAGACGTCCCCCGGTACACTTTTTCGAGTTGGTCGATTAGATTGAAATCAGCGCAACAAGTAGGAGCGTTCTAGAACGAAATGGGTCCTGAAACTGATGAGTACATTGCAAGTTGAAGATTACTATTTGGAATGAATTTAGGATTTCGCCCCATCTGGTGTGTGTTAATTTTAACCATGCTTTCAAAGTTTTTTTTTTTCCACAATACTATGGTTAGTAGAAGTCTCCGAAAGAAATCGAATTTCTTATATCGTTTTGTTCGAGATGTCTGAGCAACATACTACCTACTAGACTCTGGCGAATTTTGCAGGATTTATTGTAATGGACATGAAGACATTGAGCGTTTCACTTCTGTACATTACCTGGCTTATGAGATGACTCCTATTGCTCTTTTCCATCTATTTTTCTTTCGTTTACACTTCTGGACTATCTAATCATTGTGCATTCTTATTTCTTCCCTTTTTCTGTTGCTTATTATTTTTATTGTCGCTTTGGTACATATAATTTAATCTAAAATCTATCGAACAAAATAACAGCACTTCGTAAGACTTAAATATTTAAATTTCGCCAATTAGCATTACCAGAAATATTGAAATCACAAAATTGTTAAATTGTTGGAGAATACAAGACAATACAAATGAGCAACTGTATTTCGAACTTACTAGCGGCTTTATTTACCAAATTAAAATCCTTTTTTTTTTTCACAATTTTAATGATTTATTATTACCTATTACCATTTCCAACACTGTTTATATACATTAATGTTTATACATATGTATGTATGTGTGTATGCATTTTCGTGTGTTTGTGTGTGTATACATATATAGCAAAATAAGTGAGTATTGAGACAGACAGTAATGATCTTAGTCTGTGTGACTAACTTATTTGTATTGCTGTTGTTGTTGTTGTTGTTGTTGTTTTCTGTGATCATCATTATGATGTTTTATAAGTTTTTTTTGTTGTTGTAGTTGTTATACTTTTTGCTCATTATTTTGTTTTTATCTATTTCCGTTTTTAAATTAATTTCGTTTGTAGTTGTTGTTAGTGTTGTGTTATTGTTGTCGATTACATTTCGAGGTTTCCATAAATTTTCCCCTCTCTCTCTCTCTATCTCTCTCTCACTCTTACTCTTATTCCGTTAAAAAGTGAATTTTTTCTATAATTTCCTGTAAAGCCTTAAAGATTTTTTTTAATTACAATTCAAATTTATATTTCATTTCTGATGTTGTTGTTATTAACCGGTTAAAAAGCAAAATAAAAACCACTTGTTGTTGTTGTTGTTGTTGTAGGAAGTTGTTGTGCGTCGTATAAAACTAAACAAAAATAAAAAAGCATTTTTAATTGAAAGTAGTGCTGTTGTTACCTTTTATTAGAATTTAAAATTTTTGAAAGCTTGATGAACAATTATTTTTGTAATAATTTTATGCTCTTTCACCTTCTAAATTATTTATTATTGCTTTTTTTACACATACATACATAAATATGTATATAAATTGTAATTAATACTATTGTCTCTTGTTTTGTTTTTTTTTTTGATGTTCTCTTAATTTGCTCTTTAAAAACTTTGTTGTTTACCTATCGTATTAGGGGATTATGACGTCAAGTCCTGTGTTTAAATTTTAAAAATTTCCTTCTCTTAGCGGGTTAAAGTAGTTTTATTCATGTTTATTTAATTTTCCCAATTGTTTATGGGTATTACTTTGTTCATTTATTTTACGTAAACATGTACCGAGACTTTGGTAATGAGATCCTTTGACGGGGATTTTTTTTTTTTTTTTTTTTTTTTTTTTTTTTTTTTTTTTCAAAATAGCACAATTACTGAAGAGCACGCCACCACAAAATGTTTTATTTTACTTAAAATAATTTATTTTTAGCAAAAATTTAAAAACATAACAACACAAACAAACAAAAAAAAGTCAATTTATTGTAAATGAAACATTATCAGTGATCAGTCACTCGATTTGATGATTGTTTCATTTTTCTTTTAATTTTCCATTTTTTTTAATGTTTTATTATTTTTAAATATATTTTTTTTTGTTTGTTTTTTATTAACCATTCCTTATTTTGTGTTTCAAATCTTGTTGCAGGACTCCTTGAAAATTATGTTAAATAAACTTGTAGAAATTTAAAAGCCACAAAAACAAAACAAAAAATCAAAATATAGAGAAAATTGTAAAGGACTCTACGAGTTGTTCATATAACGGCGTTAAAATTAAAGCAATAAAACGGCTTCCAAATGAAGATGGCTTCGCAGAGATTTTGTTTACGATGGAACAACCATCAGAGTAATCTACTGTCGGTGTTCGATCAACTTTTGCATGCGGAAACCTTTACCGATGTCACTTTAGCCGTTGATGGCCAATATCTTAAAGCACACAAAGTAAGTAAAATGTTTCATTGTACATACATACATACATACATACATACACATATAGCCTGTCATAATCTAATTATATATTGTTTATCTTTTTCTTTTGCTCTCTTCAGATGGTCCTTTCCGCCTGCAGCCCCTACTTTAATACTTTATTTCTAAATCATCCGGAAAAACATCCGATTGTCATTTTAAAGGATGTTCCATTTGCCGATATGAAATCTTTATTGGATTTTATGTATCGCGGTGAAGTTTCTGTAGATCAGGAACGTCTGACAGCATTCCTAAGAGTAGCCGAGAGTTTACGCATTAAGGGTTTGACAGAGGTCAACGATGATAAACCCACAAATTCAGAGCCTACACCCCAACCACCACAATTGCAACGCATACCACCATATATGGTGCAGCAACAGCAGCAACAACAACAGCAGCAGCAGCATCAACAACAACAGCAACAACAACGTCATAAATCACATCAAACGGCCGGTATAAATAGTAACAATAATAATCCGCAAAATGTATCATCACAACAACAGCAGCAGCAGCAGCAGCAGCAACAACAACAACAACAACAACAGTTATTACAACAACAACAGCAGCAACAACAACAATCTCTGCTTAGTTCTGCATTGGCCTCAATGCCAAAACGTAAACGGGGCAGGCCACGTAAATTATCAGGTAGTGATGACGGTGATTACGATGAGTTCGATGGTGAAATGGTCGATGGTAAAATGTGCAATGATTCCTATTCTGGCAACGACGATGGCTCCGATGATAATCAAAGAGATTCTGGCAATAATGATGACATGAATGTAAGTATTCGTAATTTAAAAATGTTATTCAAAGTTATTATTTATATACTTCGTACATACAACGAGAGGTTTCCAAAAAAGCTACACATGTCATTAAATCACATTGTTGGATGGGTGGGAGGCATTAATTCTAAATAAGAAGTTAGAATTTGATTTCAAATCGTATAATTGATTCTTGTACGATGGTACATACTCAATACATTTCTACATTCATTGATTGAATCATAACATAATCGTAACAATTTGACTTCAACTTCATATATCTAAACAAATAGATAACTAAATCTGACCCTTCTTCATCGTGGTCGTGGTCGTGATTAGTCAAAATCGAAACTGCATCTGCTATGAGATTCGTACATTCCTAACACAATTAATATTTTTGAAAAAATCTTATTTAAGTCTGTATGCTTTTGTATCGTTAACCTTCACAAAATCACAAAATTAAAATAGTAAATATTTGTTTAGTACGTTAAATAAAACATTTCTGTAAATAAATAAAAGTAGTAAAGAAAAAAATCGTGTTGTACGAAGTAAGAGTACCGCGCTAAGGGAGTGTTTCCACATTTTTCAAACCGCATTCTCGCGAAACCACATTAAAGAACTACCGCGTTTTCGAAATTTCTTTTAGTTTTTGTCCATCACTAATGTGATATAAAAGAGTCTATTTAACAAAAGTATTTAAAAACTCATTATCAATAAAAGCCTGATTTTAATTTGCCTCATGCACTAGTAGGACATTAATTATAAGTTTTCAAAGTTTACAATATCACATCATTTCTCTCTTTTCCTAACATGTTTTTTCTTATGTTTTGTTTTTTTTGTTTTTTCAATCAATCAATGTTTCTTGTTTATTAGAATTTAACATTAAAATTGAAAATTTAATTTTACTTATGTGACTACTATCGTTTCGATTTATTATAGGAAAGTCGCGATTCTATTTCACCTTCGAAAAAATCTAAACAAATCAAGGATAATAGAAATCATCAGCAACAACAAGACGACAACAGTACTTCCGGTAAGTGTTTTTATTTCATTCTATCCTTTCGTATCATTTTCCATTGCAATCACCATCATATACTTTGCAATCTCAATAGCAATCAATTCAAGAATTTTAATTTTATTTGAAATCAGAAAATCATAATGAGAATATCAAAAAAAAAAAAAGAAGAAAAATAAATTTTAAAAATAATTTAAAAAAAAAAATTAAAATCACCTCCATTTATAAATAATAAAATACAACAAAGTGTACAAAAACAACAACAACATACAAAAATCATACATTTTATATCATTAGCAGACATCATTCCATTCTCCATTCTCCATCATAACAGTTCAATGCACCCTTTTTTTTAAGACTAACAATTTTAAGTAAAAAATACTGTCAGAGTTTTAAGTTGAGAGTTTTATAGATCAATAAGACGAAAGAAACAATTCGCGTCCAAATATGTGTATCGGAAAAGCTAAAACAAAAGGGATTTTACGTTTATAAATACAAAAAAAAAATGAGAAACAATGTCGTAGTCATGCATATGTTCTTCGAATATACTGCATGCGTGCGTATGTAAGTGATTTTCCATGAAAAGTGTTTAGTGATTTTCGAATTCGGTAATTAAGCAAAAGAAAAGCAACAAAAGAAAAACTTTTTAAACGAAAAAAAAAATGAAACGAAATGAAATGAAATGAAAAAATGACACAACATCATACGTTTAACGGCGGCAGGTGAGTTTTTTCAGTGTGAAAACGTATGATGCCGTTAAAAATTGCAAAGAATAACGAAAATAGAAAGATTCTTTAGTTTTTTTTTTGTTTTTGTTTTTGTTCAAATTAAATAAAAATTTCAATTTTCTCTTTACTAAATGAAATCAAAAAAGAAAGATAAAAATAAAAGAAGAAAAGAAAAGAAAAAGAAAAAGAAAAAAATCGGTATGAGCTTTTAGGGATTTATGGCCGACGTGAAAATCGTTTAACGTTTATGAAAAAGAACAGTAACTTCACAAAAAGATTAATTAATAACTATAATCTACCATTTCGAAAATCTTTAAACCAAAATTACGTTTTTAACAAAACAAATGAAAAAAATAATGAAAAAAAATAAAAAAAAATTAATAAAGAATAAATCAAACTAACTGACATGCATTAGTATTTTAAGTATTTGTTTTAATTTAATATAAAAAGTGAGACGACAACAACATGTAATTAAATGGCTTGAAATCCCTATAGCTTTTCCGATCCAAATTTAGACACAATTGTTATATTTTGGATAAATAATTCATTCTTTTGTTTTTTTTTTTTTTTTTGTTTTTTGTTTTTTGTTTTTTTTAAGTAAAAGTAAACCAATACGAAAACAAAAGAAGAAGAATATAACACACAACTTTCTTTTTTCGTCTGTTCTGTAACAGTTTTTAATGAATGCATTATACTACATACATATGTACATACACATGCATACATATATATCACACAATAAACGTATTAATTTATCACATTGTAACCTCTCTAACAAACAATCAATTCTCTTGTAGATGGCAACGACAGTGATAATGACGATCAAATGGATACTTCGTATATGGAACCTCAACTAATGCTGGACGAATATGATGAGCCCGTTGAGTTTAAATTTGATCCCAATGCTTCGAATAGTCCCTCCCAAGATAATATGAGTCAACAGGCTAGACAACAAGCCTTCCTCTTAGCTGCCCAACAAAAACATCAACAGCAATTAGTTGAAGCCGCAGCTGCTGCAGCAGCAGCTGGTGGTATGAAAATGTCAGCTGTTGTCGGTACAGGTCCGTTGCCGGGTACTGTTACATTGTTGAACTCAATGGTCAGTATACCGAAATTGACACCAATTGCTAAACAAAATAAGCCAAAGATAAATAAGCGCGTCAAATTGAAGCAAAACGGTGCCGGTCCTGACACGAAGGTAAGCCTTGTAATACACCTTTAATATCGAAAAACTATATTTTTTTTTAACTGGAATTTAATTGGTAATGTATTTTTTTTTTAGCCCTTCAATAGTGGAGACTACATGGATATCATTTCTGGTAACTTTATAAATACGGCCAATGCTGCAGCTCAAGCAGCTAAAATAAAAACGGCTTTGAGTACCAGCAGCTGTAGTCTAAACATTAATTCCCCACCACCGAAAACAAAATTAAACCCCTCAACCAATTCGGTTGTCGAGGGAGAAGGCGAGGGCTCTGTACGCGACTACTGTACCAAAGAGGGTGAGCATACGTATCGCTGTAAAGTTTGTTCTCGTGTCTACACTCACATCAGCAATTTCTGTCGTCACTACGTAACCTCCCACAAGCGCAATGTAAAGGTTTATCCCTGTCCCTTCTGTTTCAAGGAGTTCACAAGAAAAGACAACATGACCGCCCATGTTAAAATTATACATAAAATTGAGAATCCATCCTCGGCCTTGGCTGTGGTTGCTTCCGGTGGTACGGTAGCTCTTCCAAATGCTTCGGCGTCGGGTTCACAAAACGTTAGTGCAGCTTCAACACCCACCCCACCCGATTTAAATAATCAATTGTCAAATCAATCCGGCAGCATGGCTGGCATTACATTAAACACTTCCACTCCTGTGGGCTCCTCAGCGTCTTCAGTCAACTCAACGCCGGGCGCACTAACAGTGACAACGCCCACAACTACAGCCACTGCAGTAGCGCAATGAAGTCAGCCCTACAATCTGACTATGGTTTAGTATAGTGTAGCGTAGCATATACAATTTTTTTTTTCTTTTTTTTTTTTTTTTTCTTTTAATAAGCAGAGGTTTTGGCTTTAAAATAGTGAAACCCTTATTTTTAAAAGTTAGGCATGAACTATTAAAAAAAAAGAAATATAAATAAAATGCAAATTTAATAGTATTTTATTTAGTTAAAGGAAGTTTTGCAACATTTTACAGTTGCATGTTAAACAAAAGGAAAAAGAGAAATTTAAACATGAAATATGACTTCCAAAATATTCCAAAATCATTTGAAAATACACAATACATACTATATTTTAACTAAATATAAATACATATTAATTTAAATGCATAAACAAAACAAAACAATAACAAACAAACTAATAAACACTATCCTTACGTTATAAACTAATTAATTTCCATTAAATTTAAAATATTAAATATATATACAACACATACATATATGTATATATAAATTATGTATATATACATATGTATATGTGTATATTATATACATATAACTTTTATTTGACAAAAGTTTTCACCACAAACAACGTGTTTACAGATGAAAATGGTCTTTAAAAAAGGCCAAAAGAAAAAACCTTAAATTGTGTAAAAACAAAAAAAAAATTGTTTCTGTTTCGGTTTTTTTTTTTTATTTTTTTGTTATTATTATTATTATTATTATTATTATTATTTTTGCCTTTTTGATTATTATTATTTTATTTTTTCAATTTTCAAAAATTGTAACAATTTTTTGAATTTTCTAATGAAATATTCTAATTTTTCTCTTATCGTTTTAAACAACAACTTGAAAGTCACTTTGCTTGTCTTGAAAGTTCATCAACTATAAGTTTGTGTGCAATTATTATTATTAATTTTATTTTATTTTATTTTTTCTTATTTTTTTTTCTTTGTTATTTTTCGTTTCATTTTAAAACAAATAGTTTATAATTTAGTATTAATTTAAAGAGCACTCTTTTTAATAATATATTTATAATAAACATTTTAATATTTATATTGTAACCTTATGTATTTCATAATAAACAAACAAAAAACAAAAAAAAAAGAAACAAAAAATCAAATCAAATTAAAAACACTCTGGCATAAGATTTTTCAAAAAATTCACCATTGTGTGCCTTGCATATTAATCCACTAAACAAAATCAATCAACTTAATGAAGTCTTTAACAATTTATTGTTACGGGCTTTGTTAAACTCAACTCTTACTTTACAAATTAGTTAATTTTTTTCACTTTATTTTTATTTTTTATTTTTTTTTAATAATATACTTAAGCAAAAAATAAAAAAAAAAAAATAATACACTTTTATATGTATATTAAAATTAAATATAAAAGCAAAAATTAGTTAAAATCTTAAATTTAAAATACTAAAAAAAAATATCTACCTTGTTGCCTTCAAATGAAGCTAGTTCTTATAATAATTTAAAAGCAAAATAAAACTAAAAAAAAATATTTAAATTTTTCTTGTAAATTAAATTAATTGAATTGCTGGTTATTTCTAACTCCTTTGAAGAAATGTCTATTTATTATAAAACTTTTAATATTTGTTTATGTAATAATTATAATTTGTTTTTTTTTTTTATTATTATTAAATAATTAATTAATATTTATATAATTTTTTAAAAAAATATATATAAATCGGAGGCTTAATTCATCGCCAAAGAACTTTTTTAAATTATCAATAATTAATAATCAACCAAGAAACAAAAAAAAAAACAAAACAAAATGCATTACAAAAAGCAGAAAATAATTTTTAGAAATATAATAATAAAAATGGAAAAATTATAATCCCCAGCAATATGGTTAATGTTTTATTATCATTATAGTAATGTTAATTATTATTTTTATTATTTTATTAATTATTATTAATTAATTAATTATTTTTTTTTTGTATAATTTTAAATTAATTTTATGTACAGCATTAAACAAATATAAAGAAGAACTTCTTATATAATATACAACATAAATAAAATTTAAATAAATCAATTAATTATTACAAATACAACAAAACAAAACAAGAAAAACAAAAATATATTAAACACACACTCACACAAATTACAAAAATAGCTTTGTTTTTTATTTAATTTAATTTGATTTTATTTAATTTTTTTTCTTTTTTTTTTCCTTACAATAATGAACTACTATTTTAGTTTAACTGTTTTTTTTTTTAACTTTATGTTGCTCTTCACCTCAATCATTCAGAACCATTGCAATTGTAGTCTGTGTAAAATACAACAAAACAAAAACAAAAGAAACAAATATGAATAAATTTTATATAAATTATTAGATCTCTAACTGAACAAAAATGTACATTTTCTTTTAACAGAGGTTCGTAAAACATACAAATTGGTTTTTAATTTCTATTTTCGTTTCAACTTTTCAACAGGTCATAAATTTAATTTGTTTTCTCCTTCTCTTTCCTCTGTCTCAGTCTCCCTCTCTCTATCTCTCTCTGTGTGTGTTCTAAAAAGTTATTAAAATTTTGTTAATTAAAATGTAAAAGATTCCAATTTGACTGGCGATTCCAATCGCGAAGATTGTGAAATCAAATACTTTTTTATTTTAACGGAATCATGTCATTCCGCTACCTATCACGAATACTTTTCTTTCGCTTATAATCTTTGCTCTTAATGTTTTAAATAGAAAAACAATTGTCATAACTTTTTTTTTTTTTTTTTTTTTTTTTTTTTTTTTAATGTATACAATACAATCCCAGTGCACAATCTCTTATTTTAAATCATACATTTTTTATTGACGATTTTGGCCTAAAAACTTACAAAAATCAATTCAAAATTTGATTTTTATAGATAAAACTCAATATTAATTTAAAAAAAAGGTGTCCTTGTGCAATTTATGATAAAAATTTGTAAATAAATCCTTCAGACAAGGAGAAACTTTTCATGGCAATTTTATTTACTCTTAAAGTTTTTGCCAGAAATCAAGTTGTCGCCAAAGAAATATTTTTTTTTTCATATTTCGTTTTGTTGGAGACGTCTCACGCCTTACGTCGAATAAGCCAACACTACCAATTAGACTACGGCGACTTCACCAATGATACATTCTTTATTTATTTATTTATTATTTTGAAAAGAATTTAAATTTCTTTACAACTTCGTGTTGTACATTCATTTATTTGTGCATTAACATACATACATAATTGGTCATTTCAACCCTTCAGTCAGGATTACGACCTAGTTTCTCACACCACTTATGTTGTGTGTGTGTTAATTTTTATACATGAGTGGCGGCACCCACAGTTTAAAGTCGACAGATTTTTGAGAAACTCTTCATGGCAATTTTATTTCCTCTCAGAGTTGTTGCCAGAAATCTGCAATCTGTTTTGATGTCTGGCCTGGGGTTTGAACCCTGGCTTTACGTCTAATAAGCCAACACACTACCTACTAGACTACGGCGACTTTTGTGCATTAACACGCCTTTTAATTGTCATTAAAATATGTAAAATATTGTACAAGTGTGTTGAAAGTGGGCCTGTTATAAAAATCTCTGTTTTTTGTTACACAAATTTATTTGACGTTTTATGCAAAAAGCAACCTGCTCAGAGTAACAGTTAAGCATTATCCGCCTTATTTTTTTTTTTAGATGAGCCAAGAAATTCGCTCAGGGGGGGCGTTGCCCGCCACCCCTTTGTCTATTTTTTATTTTCCCTTTTCTTCACTCTTTCCTTTTATGAAGGTTGAATGCGTGTGACTATGATTACAGCGATGCGCCTTCCCTCTCACCGAATCTAACCTTATCACCTGGTGGTAGGTAAGATCTTGATTGTGTTTTTTGATTTTCTTGGAGGTGAAAATAGTCTCCTTTCACAATCAGCTACTTTTATCCGGAAATCAGGTAACTTTTTATAATGTGGCCTTCAGTAATCCAATTATGCAGAATATAGAGTTCTCCATCCAGTCATCAAATAGTAAAATATCCGATTTAATGTAATACCGACCTGATACAATCGCAACAATTGTTGTCATCTTGTTTTCATTTGTAATTTCAGTAAGCGTTTATGATTGAAATGAAATTGTTATTTACGCAATTAGATTTCGGCATGGCCGCCTCAGAGGCATATGGAAATATGAAATAAATTTCATAATAATATTCTGTTGATTCTTAAAGGTATTTGCTACTTATCGTACTCTCAAGATCGTCTACTACTTTCTAGTAAAATATTAAATTCGTTTTAATTACAAGATTATTTACAAAAAAAATATGTTTTATTTTGTTTCTGTAACAAAAGGAAGTCGAAAGTTCTTCAAAATTGCAGAGTTGTTGTGTTCGATTTAAACAAAAATATATCATAAAAATCAGTACAAAACAAATCTGTCCAATGTAAAGCGTTGAAAGAGACCATACCCTTGCATGTGGCTCATTACATTTAACAGAATGTCGAACAACCTTAAAGCCATTAAAAATCAATCAAAATATTATTCATAATTCTTCTTTATAAACCTGTAGACAAATTGTTTGCATGTACAGTGGACAGCAAAAGTCTTAGTACGGCAATATATTTTAGCAATTTCATGAATTTTAGCCAAAAGTTTGTATAAAAATTTATAGTTTGTATGTTTATTTTATTAATTTATTTCTGTTTTATTATAAAACAAACAATTTTTTGTAATGTTTTTCATAAAACAAGAGAAAAATTAGGAAAAGTTTCAGATGACTCCATAGGTATCACCAAGGTGAACCCTGAGTAAATTTAAAATTCAAAGGCCTAATACATATATGAAAATGTTATTCCTTGTATTTAGTAGAATATCCCTTAAGGTTAAGCACTCTATTTAACCCATTTGGAATTGAATGCATAAATTTTTTTTTAGTGTTTTCTAGTGGCACAATGAGCAAGTTTTTCGGTTGACTTTTGTTTGAGGTTTAGCGATTACGTAACCCTTCTTTCAAATGATCTCCTTAATGCTCTCTTGAAGTCGTATCGGGCCTTTGTGCAAGAGTATTAAGCCTGTCAAAATATATTGCCGTACTAAGACTTTTGCTGTCCACTGTATGTATAAATTATTTCTTTCATCTGGCGGCAGGCTCGAAATCTCGAAACATTTGTTCCAATATATTGAAAAAAAATTTCTTTCGGCGACCACCTCCCTACGAAAAAAATTCGAAGATTTATCGTTCGGAATCCTACAACTTGTGAATAAAATTAACGCACACAACATGGGTGGTAAGAGAAGATAGGCCGTAAAGCAGACTAAAAAGAGTTAAAAATGCTAAGTAATGTTGGTGCACAATATTTCAATTCTATAAACAACGGGCACCAGTAGTATTGGCCTGAAGATCATACGATTAAAAGGGATTATTTTGGATGTAAGAAACAATACGAAATAAATTTCTTCAATTGCGGACAAATAGATCATCGTAATGTACCTCCTCTAATCCATTATTAGGTTTACTTTATGTACAACGAACTGTAAGATGTTATTGGAAACACATTTCCTACTCTTGAGTTCAGGTTTTATAACAGCACTATTATTTCTCTGTAAGGTTTGCTTAGTTCAATCACCCTCAATTTATTTATTTTTAAATATAAATTATTATAAATATTAAAGGTACATATCTCGCTCTCTACTAATCAGAACGTGAGGCAACACATAACATTCTTTATGATTGTGAAATAATTACCAGTTTATAAAATCAACTCTTTTTAATCAAGACTAGAGCCATGGAATAAATCAGAATATTTATAAGAATAAAACGTAATATATTCTTGAGTATCAATCGAAATTTTATTAAATAATAAATCCAAAATATTTCAATTTCATGTCATTAAATTTTATTTTATTTCATTTCGTTTTTTTTTTTTTACTGTTTCTTTGTAGTTCATCTCATAACTAGTAGCCCAGAATTGTCACAACGATTATTTGGTCTTAATAAATCCACCTTTAGCAATACGACAACTGCTGCAGCAACAACAACTACGACAACAGTAGCGGCGACAAACACCAATAAATCGTTGATTTCCTTACAGGCACAAAAGTCTACAACAAGCACAGCATCGCTAGAGTTCAACGATGGCTTAACAACACAGCATTTACCCACGGTTTTAGGTTTGAAAGTTAAAACCAATTTACAACACATTACGACACAACAAGCACCCAAACAGTCACAACAACAAACATCTACTGTGCCAATGTCCTCAAATCCAAATTCATTACTGAAACAACAATTGCGTGCTGGTTTACAAGAATTAATAGATGTTACCATAACAAATGCCACGACCACAAATACTTTGAGCCAACAAACTGCAGGTAGTACAAATGCTTATCACATGGACGCGCAGGAAGCATGTTCGGCTTTGCAGTCACTGGCTAATGTAGCCGAACGCCAGGCTCAAAATAATATACAGCCACCAACAGCCAATAATTTACATCATCAGTTTATTTTGCATATGGCAGCCAATCCTATACTCAAATCCAGCGGAGAATTTTTTCAACAGCAGCAAAATGCTATGCTTTTAAGAGAAGATGAAAATAATTTGGATCTTTTAATGGATCATAGCGACAAGTCTGACCCGGAAATGCTAACGCTTGCCGATGAAAATGCTGGTTTAGACTACAGCACCGGCAATGAAACTGGTAACGCACAACCGGAATGCAGTGATCAATTGGAAACTTCTACAAACTCTAACAACAATACAACAGGTACGAGCAGTACAACACCACGTGCCAAAAATTCCTCAAGTAAACCGGTACAGCGCAGGCGCATACGTCGCAAAGCCCAGTCCTCGGTGGACGATCAAGCTGAGCAATTGACTGAAATGTCAGTACGTGGTTTGGACCTCTTCCGGTATGCCAGCATTAATGAGGGTATCTATCAGTGTACTGAATGTGCCAAGGAAAATATGCAGAAGACGTTTAAAAACAAGTACAGTTTCCAACGTCATGCCTTCCTCTACCATGAGGGCAAACATCGTAAAGTCTTTCCCTGTCTATTGTGTGGCAAGGAATTTTCACGTCCGGATAAAATGAAAAACCACATGAAAATGACTCACGAATCTCTCGTAACCAAGGAGATACAAAACTTTAATCCTCTTAATTATCTAATAACAGCTGTTGGAGAGGCACATCCATCATTTCCTCCAACTTCAGCTACACAAACGCAAACGCAAGCGCAAACCCAGAACAATGCCAATACACCGCTATTAAATCAATTGCAAGCCAACAATCCAGCTTTAAGTATCATGATCAATACTAGTGACAATAATAAGGAAGAGGGTCTCAATTTGACGCAACAACAGCAAGAAAACTCAAATGATAACATACATAAACCGTTAATATTTCCCACTGATATTGAAATCAAAAATGAAATTGTAATCTCACCCTCACCCTCCCCTCCACCTCTACCACCGTCAACTTTACCACAATCTACAAAAGTCAGTACTTCAACAATTGGTAAAAATTCCAATGCGATTACTTTAACTGAAACGTTATCTCTACTGAAAACTTCAGTTCAAACAACAGCAACGGCAACGGCACAAATAAACGCACAAAGAATAGAAGAGGTGAAATAAGACAATAAAAAATCGTCAATCTGTCAATCAGTCAATCAGATTCAATTGCAAACCCCGGTAAATATACAAAAACTAAAAGACTAATAAATTATATTATATTATATGGATTAAAACAAAAAGAAAAAAAAAACAAAAAATATTGCACAATATTTACTTACTTAAGTTAAAACTGTTTCATACTATTCTTTAAATTATTATTATTTTTGTTTGTTTTTTTTCACATCCGTCCAATATCCTAATTTAGCTTTAAGCATTAGAAGTTTCAATTTTGTTCATTTTATTTAATTTAAGGTTTACTACTTACATACATACATATGTTATGCAAGTACAATAATTGAAAAGTTTTAAAGTTTAATATCCATTTACATATTTACAATAAAATTTGTTCTTCATACTTTATTTTATATCGATAATTAAGGCCAGTACAGTATTTCCTATTTCCTAAATAACTAAACATTAATAAAAAAAACTGATTACATAATTAAAAAAAAAATAGAAACCAAGAAATTTTTCATTCGATTGAAAAACATTGAAATAATACAGATGAAATATTTTATCAAACAGTTACAGTTTCAAAAGTTTTAAAATTTATTTGAAAATATAAAAAAAAAAATAATAAAAATAAAAATATAATTAACGTTTTGATGATATTCCGTCCCCCTCCCCTCCTTTTGTTACATTTTCTTTATTATTATTAATGTTTTTATTTCTTGTTAAATTTTGCACGTTTTCCTTTATTTTTTGAAAATGCTACTTAAATTCATTGAAAATGATGAAAATTATAAATTTTACTTCATATTGATAATGGTTTTTATTTTTAATCTTCTTTAGTTAATTTTTTTCTTCTTTTGCACTATTCCTTTCCATTTAAAATAAACATTTGCTGTAAATAATCAAATACTCAAATTGTAAACAAAAGAAATGAAAAAAAATGAAAAATAAAAAGAAACATATTAAAAATGTGTGCAATTAAAGAATATTCTTAAATAAAATATAGAAATAAATTATACACAAAAAATTATAATTATAATTAGAATATAAGCATTACAAGACTTCTATACATACATACATACATACATATATTTTTGTATAAATGTAGTTTTAGTAAATTTTATAAAAGTTTCAACTCGACAAGAATAAACAAAACAAAACTCCAGTAATGGTAAAAATTTACGTATTTTACACAACAAAATACGCTACGGACTTCCAGTGTGTGTTATAACATTTAGTTTTTTTTTATTTTTTATTTTTTATGTAATTTATTTTTATTTCATTGCTTAAGACTCTTAAGACTCATTTCAAAACTCAAACTCAAGCACAAGCAATAACAAAAATGAATAAATAATTTAAAGCAATAATCTAAGATATTTATTATTCTATAAGTTATTAACTATGTAATGTTTAATTGAATAAACAACTACTTAATGCAATTATACGCTCAACTAAATACATATACAAATACATACATATACACAAACAAAATCTAACTTTATTTTTTTTTTTATACCCAATCAAATAAAATACAAAATATATTTTTAAAGAATAAAAAAAGAACTCAATTTTACAAAATAAAATTGTAAGTTATTATGGAATATAATGGTATACCTGGTATTATTATTGATTATATTGATATCGTCTGAAAGTCTTATTAAAAACACTTTAAAATCATTTTAGTAATAACCTGGTTTGCCAATGGAAATACACCCGAGTAGCGAGATGTACATTGTTTGAACCTCGAAGAGATTGACACTTCGTTTAATAAAATCGGACAAAAATTTTCAGTTTTTATTTAACGAAACTATTATTTATGAAGTCGTCGTCGTCTAGTAGGTAGTGTGTTGGCTTATTAGACGTAAGGCCGCGGTTCATACCCCGGGTCAGACATCAAAACGAAAATATGAAAATATTTCTTCGACGACTTTCTCTCAGCAGATTTCTGGCAAAAACTCTGAGAGTAAATAAAATTGCCATGAAAAGTTTCTTAAAAATCTGTCGTTCGGAGTCGACCTTAAACTGTAGGTTCCACCACTTATGGATAAAATTAACGCACACAACATAAGTGATGTGAGAAACTAGGTCGTAATCCTGACTGAAGAGTTTTAATAACCAATTATGTATCATTTAACGAGAATAACATTTGTGACATACTTTAATTTATAAAACGAACTTTTATTTTAAAATGTTTGCAGAAGCTTCGTTGTTCAACGAAAGAGTCGACAGTGTCGCGTTTGAGCTTCCAGCAGTAGTCGGCTAATATTTATGTTGGTCTTTTGCCATGGATACGCTTTTCATTTGAAACCATTTCTTGATGGAATTCTAAATCCTGTTCATCGCTTAATGTACTCAGATTATCTGCGTAAAATTGATTAATCATTAATAAAGATGAAAGAAAACAGTTTTTAAGTTTTTTTTTTCAGATAAAAAAAGTTGGAAAGATTTAAAAAATATTTTAGTTTTTTTGTTTAATAATTTATTTCTAGCCACTTTGAATGCTCTTTCATAGATACTTTCGTCCCGCTTGGTAAAACATTTGGGCAAACTTTCTTATCTATCCTGAATAAACCCAATTACTCGCAAAGCTTTTCAATACGTCTGAACGTATGAAAAAACTTTCTAATTGTCAATTCTAGCTACTCATAACATCGAGTGTTCGAAAAAGTTCAATAGAGGATCTTAAAATGTTAATTGGGCAGTATTTTAGCTATTTTGATGTATGAGACTTTGTTAGAAAACTTTATAGGAAAAGTCTCGAAGGTAGATAAACTCCCAGAGACGTCAAGAATAATTTTTAGTCGATATGATGGAGTTCGACATGCCTCTACGGGCATGCTTAACAGCATTCGTCGTAAAAAAAACTATCGATGGTAAAAGATACAAGTGTTTACAAAAAGGAATTATTGAATTGATGACACTGGCGAGCAAATCGCATTAAAAGGATACGGATTAAAATGATGCGATTTGCTCAATGAAATGCACAGACTCTGTTTCAAGTAAGTGAATTAGCAATAATTATGACTGTCTTATGGCATAATTATGCATGTTACTTGGAATGGTCAATATTTTTGAATTACTTTCATACAAATAGTCGTTCGCCTGAAAGTGTGGGTGCGTTCGTAAATTCAGCAAATTTTTGCACCACTGCCAAGTTTTGTTGCTAATGCGTGATCAGCTGTTGCAGATGTTTGCTACTGCACAATAACTAAACAGAATTTGCTTTTTAGAACGTTCTGCAAAAATTAAAAAAAAATTGTTCTCAAAATTAACAATAGCAAATATTATTGAAAATTTAGACTGTGGACCTGAGAGCTTTCTATTCAATTATAATAAAAAAAAAAGAAAAAGGAAAAAAATTAAAAGGCTATTAAAAATCAATTAAAACTAGAAAGAAGGAATATTCCTAAAATAAAAAATTACTTTGAAGTAATAAACCGGTATCAAGATGATGTATTCTACAGCCATTTTCTTATTTGTTCTTCTGTCATTTCAAAGTCCGGTTTGATTTCTTTAATTTTTAATAATATTTTTTCCCACAATACTGACTTCTTCTTTCTCCCTTCTTGGAAGACCGACTCCATATCCAGTCTAGTTCGTATTATTAATTTTTGTATGTTGAATGTGAAATCTTCCTCGTAACTAAAAATATAAATAATTAAAATTTTCTATAACAATATCGGTTAAATTTTATTATTTTTCCGTTTTTCTGCAAATAAAGCAAAATTTTCTTTTGTTTAATAACTTATATTTCACGAAACTTCAATGTTGTCGAACAAATGGTTTACCGCGAACTATTGCAACTGAAATCAAACTGTTGCTAAATTTGCAAAAATTTGCTACAGCATTGCCATTTGTCTGCAAAAAAAAAAAAAAAACGTTCGACGCAAGTCACTGCTGCCAAGTATTGCATTTTTGAACATTTGATTTTTATTATGCTGCAATGTTGCACAACTACTGCATATACGAACGTACCCTGTTTCTCTTACAGAATAGGGTGTTAATATTTCTGTAGTATAATGCTACGCTCCAACCGAACAGAATTCAGATGGAGAAGAATGAAGAGTTATCGGAAAGGATATGTCGGTAAATTATCCATGTGGCGGTTGGCTGCAACAAGAATGAAGATCTGCCCTTAAATAACAATCTTAAATCGGTAGGTAATACCACATATGAAGATAATAGAAAAAGACAAAAAACTGGAAGCTTCTATGCTATTGCCGAACTGAATATAAAGAGGCCTACTAAAAGATACCATTGCTTTGTACTACGGTTTTATGCATTGTTAAACAGACTATATATGGGCATCAATTGAAAACCTACCAGAGAATTCTCGTCTGATGTCAATGACAAAGAGGCATTTTGACATACAATAAAAGATGGGACTAGGAGTAAAAGGGTCTGTAAATACCAACTCAACAAAGATAAAAAGAAGTAGTAGAAGTACAACAATTGGAGTTCCTAGGCATTATTATAAACAATGATGGAATCAATTCTCTGGATATCAAACGTATGAAGTGTTCTTTTGCTTGGTTTTGCAAGATATGGAAAGCAAAAACAAGAAAAGTAAGGATATTTATTGCTTGAAATGAAATGAAATGTACGTTACTCTATGACTGTGCAATGTGAGAGTTAAGGAGGGCATTACACCAGAAAATGTAATGGATGTTTGCAACGAATACTATATATGAGCCGTTCAGTGCACAAAGTGATTAACTCCACTTTTTGAAAAATCTTAAATTTAAGTGTCAAAGCACTTGGGATAGTCATAACTTTTTATATTTATTATAACTTTCCTGAATAGTAAAGATTAACACCATTAAACGACAAAAATTTTTGGGCCATTTAATAATAAGTAATTTATTTCAGAAGACATTTTGATTAACTCTATACTCTTATGTAAATCTAGCAACCATTCAATGATAACAGTTATCAAAAAAAAAAACTGTCTTAAGTTTATTGAAACTTGTCAAAGTACGGAAATAAGAGCTGAGTGAATTGAAATGAAATTTTTGGTAAGTGACTCAGATTTTGCCATTACTGAGTCACATGCAAAAAAAATTCAAAACATTTATTCACCAGATGATTGGTACGATATAATCAAAATCTTGGTGCAAAAAGAGAGCACCATTTAACCTTAAGAAAACTCAATCATTAACAGAAAAGCAACCGTTACATACAGGTTAATTGGCTTAAAATAAGCTGCATAAAGTTAGGAAGGCCAAAACCTCATATCATACAATTCAAATATGACTATAATGAAAATTTTGAATTTAACAAAAAAAATGTAGATCAGCCTTTATTATATCCAAAACGCAGAACTGCGACAAAGGAAAAAGTAGAGACATGATGGATCTGCTCAAATTCATTTATCCTGTTAATCATACATATTTACTTTAAAAACTTGAGGACAACTTACTCGAAATGATGAGTCCTAACATACAGCTGATGAAGAAGACATTAATTATACTGCTGATAAATTAATCACAAATAATATATTATAACATCACTGTAAATACTCATTTTTATGGAAAATTTGTAAAAGAAATGTATAATAACTAATTTTTTCTGTAATAAAAAACTTAAAAATTTAAATACCTAATTTAATTTGTTTACTTTTTTCAGTTGCCAAATCGATTAACTCCACCAGTCACATGAAATTCATAACATTACTGACATTATTTTTTCGGCTATCCTTTCTTATTAATTTTATATACCATTAGAAGAGAGCTATATTTGTATTTATGTATTTTACAATATATATTTGAATTTATATTGTAAAGGGAAATTTTAAAAACAATTTACATTATTTCATCGCATTTCTCAACTTTTTGTTTTATGGAGTTAATCGATTTGTGCACTGAGCGGCTCATATATAGTTGCCTATCTTACGAAAATCGACAGAGGCAGTCACGAATGATGTCAAAGTCTGGAATGCAAAAGTATCGAAAATAATTGACGCAAAATTGTGGCCTAGCTTACGGTCAGAATTAAAATTCTAAGATAAGCTGGATTATATTTAAAAAAATATTATACTTCAAACTATAGTTCGTGGTATCGTAAATAACAGTGGGCATATTCTAAATAATAGTGGCAATAAAGAAGGATTCGTAAGCATTTTATAAAAACAATATAATATAATAAAAGTACTTTGTGATTGAATTGTTTCTTTATTGATTAGTGGTACGTCTATACCAAAAACGGGCACGGAAGTCATCGGAACACGTAAGAAATGCAGGAGATATTGGAGAATGTGTTATATAACGAACGGGTCCATTATGGCCCAACGACATCAAATTCAAGCGGCTGCTGTTGCGTGAATTCCAAGAACACAAAGATGTTGTAGCTTCGTCAGGAAATAAAACATAATCCTCCGTATGATTAAAAACAGCTTGGGTATTGTGTTCCTGTTTGCCTGTTGTACCTGCACCAGTGTATGTCTGAATTGGACGACTAGTACAAAGCTCCCATAAATAAACTAATGAATCCTTACCGGATGACAGTAAATACTGTAAAATAATATGGAGAATAGAAGAATATTCAAAATCTTTTATATTCAGGACATTATATAGAATACCTTGCCATTGCGCGTGAATTGCACAGAACATATCTCTGCACCGCCATGAGCTTCAGTTATGGTATTAACACAACGACCGCTAACGCCATCCCATATTTTTATAGAACCGTCAATACTACCGGTGGCATAAAGTTTAGCAGTTGGGGCATATTTTACGCAAGTTATAGAGCCACTGTGATGCTGGGATGCGATGGCCGATACAAAGCATTGACCAGTTTGGACATCATAAACTCTCAGTAACGAATGTTCTGTTCCAATAGCCATATAATCACCAGTCGGATGAAATGATAAACAAGTAACCGGTTCGCAGTCCGCAAATACTTTATGCGCTTTTTTCACTGAAGGTTTGGCAATGTCAAACAATTTAACGGTGCCATCTCTAGATCCCGAAGCCAATATATGTTCTTTAGGGTGAAATTCTAAATACGCCACTTCATCAGTATGATCGTATAGCGTACGTATAACAGGGTGACCTTGTTGTTCACGTCCAGTTTCTATTTCTTCTGGAGCAGATTTGGCCAACATGCGTTCAACGTCCAATATTTTTATACTCGCATCCACACTACCAGTAGCAACTAGAGTGCCATCATGGCTAAAGGCACCCGCACGGCACGACTGTTTATGTGATGTCACATAAGCTGTTTCGTATGATGCCGGTTCTGGTGTTAGTGCTGAGGCATCCGGTTCAAATTCTAAATCTATACATGGTAGTACATCATCCTTTGCAGGAGGTTCTTTATCGCTTAAAGTTTGCATGCCTGCTATCATTACATGCAGTAAACGTTCGCTGGGGGTGCACTCATCAGCTTTAACGAGCATGGACAATTCCATTGCAAACTTTTCCAAGCCATCATACATCAACTGACTAATGAAATGAGACTATTAAAACATATAACTTTCATATTTTATTCCAACTTACCTTATTATCAATCGATATAGTATTTCACGATTTTTTACCAAATTTCTAGGATCTAGTATTTCAATATCTTTCATTTTCTCAATTCTTCGATTTATTTCAACTCAACAAAACAATACTTTTGCACAAGCAGCCGGCACTTGCTGTTTACAGCTAAAATCATTCACAATATTTCAGTGGTATTTCTTCCAGTGTTGCAAAATTGAAATATTGAGATGGTACAGAACTAAAACTGAAAGAGTACTTTTTTGCATCAAATGGTATTTTTGTAAAAAAAAAAACACATAATTCGTCATTACAACCCTTCAGTGAGGATTACGGCCTAGCTTTGCATGGCAATTTTGTCTGCTCTCAGTGTTTTTGCCAGAAGGAGGTCGTAGAAGAAATATTTTTTTATTTCATTTTTCGTTTTGTTTGAGATGTCTGATATAGGGTTTGAACCGTGGGCTCACTTCTAGAAAGTCAGCACACTACCTACTAGACTATTTATTTATTTATATTAATGCACGTACGGAATGGAACAGAAAAACCAACAACTTATACGTGTTCCTCAATTACAAAACAAAAACAGCTGATTCGCAACGTAACAAAACGTAAAAGTCCCGTTTAATAAAACATCGTCGGAACGTAATGGAACATACGTTCGTTTTCAGCATATGAATAGCAATGTAAATGCTTACTGAAATTACATTAATGTTCGGCAAGCGTTCTCATTGCATTTCGTATTATAAAACGAACGTACGCTTCGTGTACACTTGGCTAACCGGGGCTAAAGCCTAATTCTATCTTTAACATTACGTTGAACATGCTGCTAATGCATTAATAGTTGAAAAGCGCATGAGATGAAATATGTAATAATAAAAAAAGTACTGAAAGCGCCGCGCGGGTACTGCGGTATATTTAAAATGGAAAAGTACTGAAAAAAGTACAAAAGTACTGAATTTTTTTTATTCACTAATGTAGCAACCAGCGTTGCCAGTGATTTTTTAAGAAATTATTGGAAGAATTAAAAACTGATATTTATTGAAAAAAAAATTGTTTTTGTTAGAAAACAAATGCAATGAAAACTTTATGCTTCTGAAAGAACTTGGAAATGGCAACGCTGGGAACAACACGAAATATTAATGTTTTGAATTTCTGTCCTTTGCAAAAGATACGTTTAATATAATTGGTCTTGAGCAGCGTTGCTATATCGAAAGTTTTTTTTTCTTTTTCCAAGTTTTTTAGATGCAAAAAAGTTTTCACTAAATTTGTATTCTAACAAAAGAAGTTTTTATTTATGTTCAATAAATTCAATAATAATAACATGATATATTTATATATATATATAAATTTCTTTTAAAATTTTGATAATTTTATGGATAACAAGTTTGTTTTTTTGTAAATCCAATAGTTTTTTCTTGAAATCAAAAGTTTAAAAAACTTACTGGCAACGCTGGCCTTGAGTCAAGTATAAATAAAAATTTGCAAAGAAACTCATTGTAAAGACGCCTTTTGCACGTTGAAATTTGTTTCGAAACAAATTTCAAAACTCTTGAGTTTGTAGGAGAGAGGGGAAAAACGAGCGGGGGTGATTTCACAATTTCATGTACTCGCAAAACTTGCTTTGTTCTTTATTCGTATGTACACAGAGTTGTATTTGATTTCACATTTTCTTTTATTTTTTGTTTCGCATAGAGAAGTTAACATGCTGACTGCCGCGGCAATTTTCAAAAAACTGGCCAAAAATGACAATTTGATTTTTTTTACATTATATTACTTAAAAAACTCTATTTTTAGATCGTAGGTATCATCAAAAATAAAAATTATGTTTTTTAGGAGAAAAAGTGGTTTAATGAGTACGAGATAACTCGTAGATTGCGTTCCGTTCTAGGGAGCCAACTATGAATTATCTCGTAGTGGGCAGTCATTACTTTTCGTTTATTTTGTGTTTGAAATCAAAAAGAATATAATTTAATTTTTTAATTTATAAAAATCAATAAATAAGGTAAATATATTCAAAAATAATAATACATTCATAAATATATGTATAATATATTATAATATTATAAAAAAATATAATATTCATATAATGTTCATTTTTAAAGAATTGTCTGGCGTTGTTTGAACCTAAATCACAATGCCAAATAAAGTTATAACTGTCAGAAACAGCAGAATGACGCGATAAAAGAAAACAAAATTTCTGAAATTAATTTTTTACGTGCAAAAGCGAAAGAAATTTTAAAAGAAAATGCAAAAAAGTTTTTGAAACTTGTTTCGAAACTAATTTCAACGTGCAAAAGGCGTCAAAGATTCCCATTTCTTCTAAAGCAAACATAATGTTGCCAGACATTTAATGTAACAAATTTACAGCTTTTACGAAGAAGAAGACCGCATTCAAATAACGAAAGATTAATATAAGATTTCTTTAATTTGACATAAAAGGGGACCTAAAAATATTTTTTTTATAATTTTTATTATTATTATTATATTATTGTTTTTTTAATATTAAAAATTTACTCCCAAAATGTATACAAAATCTAAAACGGCATTTGGCAACTCTTTGGAGATTGAATGTAAACAAACGTCAAATTATAATTTGCTTTTACTTTAGTAAACACGTGCATAAACATTAGCATTTCATTTTTTAAATTACTTAAAATTAATATATAATAAAATTAAGAAATGAAAATCCGTAAAATTCATCGCCATAAGCGTTATCGCTACAATGTGAATAGGAAAACGCTGAATAAAACTAGATCTTCGCTGGGTAAAATAAAAGAGTGAGTGTTCCCTGTGTTAATTTTATAATTGTGGAATTTGGATTAGGATTAATTCTATTTTACAGTCCAGCCTTAAAGAATCTGTGGGAAGACAACAAAAGGCCTGGTACGAACTTTAAAGAAATGGGTCTAGCTTCCGATCCAAATAAATCAGTACCTGTTCCAAGTTTCAAACAGAATCGCCTTAAACTCACAAAACTTGTAAACGGTTTTGTTGAAGAAGAAATGAATGATGATGATATTAAGCCATTGCCCAAACGGGGTCACGTTGTCAGACAATTGGAAGAGATGGCCAAACAAAAAGCAGACTCACAATTAAGGTAGTTTTTGAATTATCTTTACCGAAATAAACATTTTACTACATGTTTGCAATAACAAAATTTCAGATTACCGAAGGGCGTCGTTAGCCACCTCACCTATTTTTTGGATAAGTATCAATTTAACTACAAAGCAATGGTTACTGATCGCCGGAATCATGATCAATGGACGTGGAAACAATTTCGTATGAAAATCCGGCAATTTATGAATATTCCTGAGCAATTTAATAAATATTTGGAAAAGAAAAATCTTCCTTTAGATGAAAAATTACCCTGGCCTGAGTATAGTTCGGATAGTGAATGGTAGTTATTACGCCTTAGTTTTGTTAAGTATGTTCAATAAAATTAAATTTTAAATTGTATATAACAACTAATACTGTTTTAATCATAAGGTAAGCTTATTAAATCCCATATAAAGCTGAATGAATTATTGGATGGATATTTGTACTAAAAGATAAATCCGTAAAAAAAAGCAAGCAAGCAAAAGGCAATTAGAAGTCATTTGTTGCTAAAACCGCATCAAATTGTTATACAGCATTTACAAATATATTAAGATTAAATTGAAAATCATATTCTAGAAAATATGGAAATGTTGAAGGGTAATAGAAAAAAAATTCACAAATTATTGGCGGACAATTTGAAACGTATTTGCAATCGTAATTTTTTTTTTAATTTTTTCCATTTCAGATAATTATTTATGTTGCTTGTTAGTGGTAATCAACTTGGGGAAAGTTGATTTTATTAAATGTTTAGGTTTGGTTAAGCAGACCTAAGGATTAGAAAAGTGTACAGGTAATAAATAAGAAATAAAAAACCTCACTCTTAAAATAAGGGTGGAAACAGGTGATAGAGAACAGAAAAGGATAAGGTTTGAATGTGTCTCGACCTCAGTGCACAATCCCCATTCAGAAATCCTATTAAGATCATAAGTCTCCATACACAGCCACATTCGTTCAATTATAATATGAGAGTAATCTGGAGATTCTACAATTTCCTCTATTTCGCCATTACACATCTACTATCTGTCTGACCAACAAATGTTCGGCTCTGTATATAATGCCTGCATTGCAAAACCATAGTCATAATAATCGTTGCTGTCCATAACTAATAAGTTAAATACGAGACAACGTGTTATTTTAACAAATAATCTTACCATCGAAAACCAAGATTGAATTTGAAAATAAAACATCGTTGTCTTATGATTTCTTTTGAATATTTTTAAGCCTTTTGGTTTTCTTTATTTCACTTTCTCAATTGAAATCCAATAAATTATTTGCTTTTGCATAATACACGTACCATTAAAAATGTGATGGGAGTTTTACAATTATTTTCATTTCTTTTTTTTTTAATTTTTATTTATTTTTTTTTATTAAGAATGAAGCACATACAGTTAAGAGTATATTTTATGTTTTATTATTATTTTTCTTTTTTTTTTATTCATAATGTATCTTATCATTTCAAATGTTAATCTCATCATACTTTAAATATTTAAGTTTAAGCCTACAAAACTTTATTTCATTTCTGTTCTCGAATCTGCCAACCTTCTTCTCCTATACTGTTCTTTATAAAACAGGACACCGTTTAGTCTATTTAAATGACAAGTGTGTGTGCCTGTGTGTTAGTTTCAGTACATGAGAATCCTGTTCAAAGGACTATGTATTGGATTATGTTAAAGGATATTGTTATTTTTGACTTTATATGTGTGATGTGTGATGTGTGATGCCGGTAGTGTTGAAGGTGTTGCGGTAGTGTGGTATGATGCGGAAATAAAGTTTAAAAACAGTATGTAATATTTTTTCTGTTTTCCATAAAACTATTCAAGTTGACAGTAACCAAAATAATTGGAAGGATTTATGTTTTGATTTGCAATCATTCTATTATTGAGTTTTTTTTTTGTTTTTTGGTTTTTTTCCTTTTTTTGATTTTATAAAATCAAACACAGGGAAAATGCACACATTTATTTTTATTTCCTTGCGTAAATGGGAAATTTTCTTTAAGAAACATTTAGTTTTTAGATCAAATCTCAGTTAAAACTAGGGGTGAATAAAAGAAAACTTATAAATTACAAAAACAAAACATTTTAACGAATTATTGAATTGATTTCAAATCAAATGCTTTAAAAAAAAAGTGAACAACGAAATGAATTTAAAATAATAAATAAAGTTTGAAATGTAAACTCATACGTACAAGAAAATTGGTCTTCTTATTCGATATTAAAAATTATGGATTTTTTTTTTAATTTTAATTTTAGACAAAGACCAAATTATCTGTATGAAGAAGTTATGTTTAATGAAATAAAGGTGTAAGTGATGTTGTGGTAAGAAGCATAACATGTATGATTATAACATAACACGTGTGTTATCAAAAATTGATTGAAATATTGGCATATCCTGCTTGATAAAGAGCGTTAAAGTTTTTAGCGATGACGACAATGCAGACGATGATGATGAAAACGATAATGACGATTTCCTGCGAAATGATTTACGATGTCTGTGTAAATTTAGATACAAATTATTATAGTAAATTAGGAAAAATTCCATAAAAAATCGTATTAAAATGCTTTTCAAATTTGTAAAGTTTTCACGTTGAACCACGATGCTGTTATTTTTGTTTGGTGAGTATGAAGTCTTGGTTTTGTTGGGACAAGGCTTAAGGAATGATGACGATGACGATGCTGATGAAGATGATAATATATAATTGTTAGTATGAGTGGTGTTAAATTGTAGATGATAAGATGCAAATGCAAAAGATGTCTTTTCTATGCTTCTAAATGGTTGCTTATGGTGTATGATGAAATTTAATGGTATATTGAAGGAGTAGTTTTTAATTGTTGTCTTTGGTTTTACATCAATCGTATTTTGTGAGTTATTTTGGATTTGTTTTTTTGTAAGATGATGCTGTTGTGGTTGTTTTTGCTGTTCTTGTTCTTGTTGTTGTTGTTGTTGTTGTTGTTTAAGAGTATCATGTTCATGACTATTATTATTATTATAATTTCTAATTGTGATAATAATTTTTAGTATATTATTATTATTGTTATATTTATGCTTAATAAATGAATTTTCAGTTGCCAACAACTCAATTGATTGCCATTGTTGTTGTTTCTGGTGTTGCTTTTGCTGTTGATATAGCTGTTCTCGATCATTATGTTGTTGGCATAAAAATTTTTGTTGTGTTTGCATTTTATTCTGGCTGCTCCCTAGTTATTTCTTCTTTTGGGCCTTCTCAGCGGCTTTTGTGACTTTACCCGAAGTCGTCTCTTTAAATGTTACCGATTTGATTACACCCACAGCAACAGTTTGCCTCATATCACGTACGGCAAAGCGTCCCAGTGGTGGGAATTCTTGGAAACTTTCAACACACAACGGCTTAGTGGGCACCAGCATTATAATAGCTGCATCACCAGACTTGATAGCCTTTGGATCGGTTTCCGTAGTCTTACCAGTACGGCGATCACATTTCTCTTTGATTTCGGCAAATTTACATGCAATATGAGCAGTATGGCAATCCAACACCGGTGTATAACCGTTAGCAATTTGTCCCGGATGATTGAGAACAATCACCTAAAATAAAAATAAAAGATTTAACAATTACAAGTATCTACAGTGAATTCATTTATATTTTCGCACTATACTATCCCAACCACAATTTTCATAAACTATGCACAGAGTTGTTAAATATTTGATTATACATTTTTTTAACATTCTCAAAATCCGACAAAGTTTTAATTATTTTATTAAAGAAACATTGTACACATATCATATGTATGTACATAGTTTCATACTTGGATTTTCGATCGCTATCGAAGAAGGTAATTCTGAAATATTTTTTTGAATATTTCATTGTTTGCTAATCGTTTCAGAAAATTTCTTTTATAGTTTTTTAAATAATTTAAAATAATTCGTTTAATGTCATTCATTTATTTATAAAGCTTTTTGCTTTTTTTAATTTTAAAAACTAATTAAAATAGAAAATCTAATTATACAAATATTTGTTTTTTTTTTATTACTTGCAACACGTTTTACAAACAAATGCATATTTTATTATAGAAACAACTAAGATTCAGATCCAGATAACGGTAAAAAGTAATACATTAAATATGTACATACCTGAGCCGTAAAATCGGCAGCACCCCTAGGTGGGCAATTCTTAGTATCGCCGGCAACATAACCACGTCGCAATTCCTTAACCGAAACGTTTTTGACGTTAAAACCAACATTATCACCGGGCAATGCCTCCGACAAGGCTTCATGATGCATTTCAACCGATTTGACTTCAGTTACCAGGTTGACAGGTGCAAAATTCACCACCATACCTAATTTTAGAGAGAGAGAGAGAGAGAGAGAGAGACAAAAAGAAGGAGAATGAGTGAGAATGTTAAAATGAGTGCATTGAAAATGTGACTCACAGGTTGAACAATAGATACATACTAAAAAAAACACATAAAACAACTGCCAAGTCTCCCAATTAACACCCCCACACCCTTTCTACAACCCTTTGCCAGAACAAATATTCCATTTTCTTTTCAATGCATTTGACACAAAACAATTTACATGAGTTTGTAACCCAAAGACCCAATTTAATTGTTGTTGGGATATTTATTATAGCATGTTAGTGGTGTGTAATTGCTATTTCACGATATTATATATAAAACTCATAGAAAAGAAACAAAAACAAAAACAAAATACAAACTCACCTGGTTTCAAAATGCCAGTTTCTACGCGACCAACGGGTACTGTACCAATACCACCAATTTTATAGACATCCTGCAAAGGCAAGCGCAATGGCTTGTCGGTGGGACGTGAAGGTGGCATAATGGCATCCAAGGCATCAATTAAAGTCTTGCCTTCGACTTTAGCGTCCTTGCGTTCCACAGTCCATCCCTTAAACCAAGGCATTTTATCGGATGGTTCCAACATGTTGTCACCATGCCAGCCAGAAATGGGTACAAATGCAACACCAGCTGGATTGTATCCAATTTTCTTAATGTACGACGACACCTCCTTCTTAATTTCCTCATAACGAGCCTCACTGTAAGGTGGCTCAGTTGAATCCATCTTATTGACGCCTACTATCAATTGTTTGACACCCAAAGTAAAAGCCAAGAGAGCATGTTCACGTGTCTGACCGTTTTTCGAAATACCGGCTTCAAATTCACCGGTACCGGCGGCAACAATCAAAACGGCACAATCAGCTTGCGAGGTGCCAGTAATCATGTTCTTAATGAAATCACGATGACCGGGTGCATCAATAATGGTCACATAGTATTTGGCCGTTTCGAATTTCCACAAAGCAATATCAATAGTAATACCACGTTCACGTTCGGCCTTCAGTTTATCCAAAACCCAGGCATACTTAAAAGAACCTTTACCCATTTCTTGGGCTTCCTTTTCGAATTTCTCAATAGTACGTTTATCTATGCCGCCGCACTTGTAAATCAAATGACCGGTAGTCGTTGATTTACCCGAATCGACATGGCCAATGACAACAATATTAATATGAGTCTTCTCCTTTCCCATTTTTATTGCTTGTCCCTTTCGATTCTATTCAACACAAAATGATCAAATAAAGAATGTTTCAATGCAGGGCTTTCTTCAGCAATTTTTAAGAGATAAACTGAAATTTATAGAATAAGATAGAAGGATACAGAGATTTTTATTTCATTATAATTACAAATTTATTCAGAGCTTTTTAAATCTATTCTACATATCCCTATAGAATATATTAACAGTCTTTAAATAAAAACTCTTCGACTTTGTTAACGAATACTGTCGGTCATAAATGCAACTTCATTTTTAACGACCTTACAATCCTTTTAATCGACTACATGCGCAGATATTATAAACAAATTATACCTATGTCGTTATTTTAATTATAATTTAATAAAATTTACCGAAATTTTGTTTTAGATTGAAATCAGTCCTATATTTTAGATATCAAACTATACGTATAGAATCATTTGTGCATGTGAAACTTGGATTGGACAATTTTTTGCCCTTTGGAATGACTGTACCAAATTTGTTTCGAAAGTTAGTTTCTTATATTAACATCATTTATCAAACAAAAATTATTACGTGTATGTGGAATAAAAATTCAAAACAGTACGTTATTATTATATATTACGCTGTTATTTCATATGTTTTGCGCTACGGAATGTTAATCGTGTGGTGAAAGTTAGCTACTCAATTTTAGGGTTAAATGACGATGGGCTTTTCTGGAGGCTATTCAAAAAATCGGTCAATTGTTTTACCTTTTCAATTTCGTTATTTTTTCCTTCGTACACAGATTACCAGGCATATTAATTAATAAAAAAAAAAACACTTTTTCGGAGAAAATTTGAACTCGCGTTATATACCGAATTCAAGTTTTTATGTACATACATACAGAGAATAAAAAATGGAGATTTTTCAATTCGATTATGAAAATGTTTAATGAAAAGCCAAAAAGAATATCCTTAACAAACTAAAGCCCATGCAGGATTTATTGGTACTTACAATTTGAGCTGCTTCTAAAAGTCGTTTTTTTGCTGATGGTCCAGAAAAAAAAAATGTCACAGAAAGCACTAAAATAAAACAGAAATCACGATTCTTTTATTATAATGGCCGAATACGAAATTGTTCTCTTTTTCGAAATTTCCACACAATAATTATAAAGAAATTGCAAGGGTTTCTTCGTTAAATCAAAGATATTTAAATTATGAATTTTTTTTATTGTACAAAACTTGAGTACATACAACTGGATGGTTGTACAATGAAGAAAGAATAATTTCTTATTTATTTGTTTATTTCTTTTATGATTAATAAATAAATTATTAAAAAAAAATTAATTTATTCTTTTCCAAAGTTGATTGAAAAATTTACCGTTAAAAATCTATATGCACGTATAGTGTCTATTGTTGGTCTTTCTGTTAACGTCTGGTTTGAAAATGTGAAATTCTGTCTGTTCGTAGTGCATTCGTGTGATTTTTCTCTATACGAGAAATCAATAACTATGGGCCTCGCTTTAAAGTAAACTCCCATAACATTCGCATCAGCCCCAAACAACACTGACACTCTCCTGCAGTGTTAATAGCAGCACTAACACCACTACCACCACCACTACCATTTGTCATCATCATCATCATCATCGTCGTCGTCGGCATCATTGTCACTACTACTATTGTTGCATTTTTGTGTCCAAAAGGCGAACATGCGAATGAATAATAATAGTTATTCCGAATAAAATAACGCGAGAGAAAATTTAAATAAAACACAGTCATACACTAAGCAGGCTCATCTCGTGCCATGCGAAGTTAAAGCAGCCGGTGTATATGCATTCGAAATAAAAACTTATTTCGGTTTTCAATCGTTCATTTTTCGTTGATATTATTGTTATTGTGTTTTAAGTTGTATTTACAGTTAAATAAAACAGAAAATCAATTCACATGATGATGCACGATATTCGTTCGTTTCGTCATAAAAACGAATACATTTTATTGGTCTTACACTTTCTCTCTAACACTCTCTCTCCCTATATATGTATGTCTATAGTATATATCTCTTTGGCTTTTGTATGTAATTTACAAAGATTCCCATTTCCTATTCAGTTGTTTTTTTATAATTTTTTGGGGATACCATTCTTTGCAGTGACATGTCGGCTACAAAGTTCCAAGATGTGTGATAGTGCTCAAACTAAAACATGCATAAATATGTATGTATGTCTGCAGCAATATGGAAAGAGAAATGCAAAGGAACTAACGAGTAGATACAGAAAGTCTGCATAAGAGGTAGTTCGTATATTTGCACTGACTGACTGCCTTGTTGCAACTTGCGCAATGTCAACTTTTCCGATGTTACACAAGTTGCTGAGATTTTTTGTTGTTGTTAATGTCGTCGTGGTCTGTTTCTATTCTTGACATAGTAACAATATATTCTTGCAAATACTCTCTGCAGATTGTTATTTGCCGTTTTTCTTTGATTTTATTTTCAAAAAAACAAAAAAAAAATATCGAATGAAAACTATTTTAACACTTTAATTCACTTTTTTCACCGTATGCTGTTCCAATTTGCAACCGTATGTAAAATAGAAACACATGTGTTAATAAACACTAGACGAACGTACGAGTACACAAACTAACACATCGATGGGGGTATATGAGTAAAAATTGTTTTGTAAAGTTCAGGCCTATTTGCTGATCATATGACAGATCATGAGGGAGTTATGGAATAGTAAGTTATTGGTCGTTTATATAGTACACACATATGTACATACATACATAAATAAAAAATATTGAAAATATATCACCAATTTGGTCATTTTTAAAGTTGACCTATAAGGAGTTATGGGAACATTTTAAATAACACTTGTGGTTAATTATGTGGTTAAGAATGTTTCTTAAATTTAGTTCAATGAAAACCATAAAGACCATTTATATACATACATATATATATACATACATATATATATACATACATATATATACATATACAAATGTCTACATATGTACATATTTATATTTATATATTTATTTTTATGCATATTTTAAGTTACTAAATTAAAATTTGTCGATCGAAGTCAACGTTAATCCTAATGGATGCAATTAACAGACACAACATGCAATGACTAATTAAGTAAATAATCTCAATCACCGGTGACTGTCGCGATCTGAAGGGTAAGTTCTGTTTCAGTCACCGATGACGGACGTGGCACTCAAGCTGTTAATAGTTAGTCATCAGAATAGGCACAGAAAAACATGAAGCTGGTTTCAGTTTTTGAAAAACTTGTTCTTGGGTAATAAGAATAAAATTCATTTAATTTTATCGAATCTGTACTTTT
Source organism: Sarcophaga variegata (assembly GCA_932273835.1). Taxonomy (NCBI): domain Eukaryota; kingdom Metazoa; phylum Arthropoda; class Insecta; order Diptera; family Sarcophagidae; genus Sarcophaga; species Sarcophaga variegata. Next base: position 42,149,596 of record OW026359.1, read on the forward strand.
TCATACTTTAGTCTAGTAGGTAGTGTGTTGACTTATTAGCCGAAAGGTCGTGGTTCAAACTTTAGCTGGGAGATCTTGAACAAAACGAAACATGAAAGTTTTCTGGGAAGAACTCTTGGAGTAAATAAAATTGACACGAAAAATTTCTCAAATCTGTCGTTCAAAGTCGACGTTAACTTTGACCTGTCACTTACGAATAAAATTAACAGTCGTGTGAAGACCTAGGTCGTGAAGTAATTTTGAGAATATAAAAATATTTCATTCATTTTTTTTTGGTAATGCATTGCAGAATAATGAAATCTATTCATGTAAGTGGAGTTTTTCGGAAAATAAATTCTTCTTGAAATAAAATTTTTTTAAAAACTTGGTTAAAAAGCCCGCATATGTATTTACGTACATATGTATGTATTTACACAACGTTTATTTTTATTTTAGAGAATATCTATTAAGTATTAAAGCAAGCATTATATTTGCATTTGTTGTAGTATTGTTAACCCTTGTAACTCTTTAGTCCTTAAATTGTTTTATTAATGAACAGTTACTCATATATATTTGTACATATGTGCATACATATTCTTTGTAAAATACGTTAATTTCGTATAATATGTACAATAATTAAAAAATAAAAAAATCATAAAAGCTGTATACGAAGTAATTTGTATCCGTCAAAGAATATCGAAAAAGTTTTGTTCTAGTTAATGATTAAATAATCTTTAATAAATTCGATAAAAGACACGCAAACAAATTTTTTATGGCAATATGGTCGATAATTTATGAATTTTTTTTTCAAACTAAACTATGGAAAGTCTTGAAAATATAGCCCACTTTTGTTTTATTACTTTTTAGTATAATTTAAGCACTCCCTGCTCAATCAGGAGTACAGTGTTTGCGTAGTTATTAAATACATATATCTTTATACATACACTGACTCAAAAAAGTCATCGTATGCCAAACATGCGGAGACAATTTTTAAAATATTTCAAAAACTACTTACCAGATTTGAAGAAAGTAAAATTGTTTTAAAAGCTCAATTTGTGCTTACATGTATTAATTAGATACCAAAATTTTATTGAAAATGTTTCATTTGTTTTTGTCAAAATCTAATAACTCTACGTTATTAATGGATATTCGGTTTGACGGAGCACAAAAATTAACTTCAAAGTTTGTGCAAACAACAAAAATCAAAAAAAATCGTATTTACTGTCAAAATGCGTAATGACGGCAACAGTTGCGGGGAAATTAGTTCAATATGTGACAGAACATAACATAATTGGTCATTACAACCCTTCAGACAGGATTACGATCTAGCTTCTCATACCACTTATGTTGTGTGAGTTAATTTTATACATGATTGGCGGGACCTACTATTTAAAGTCGACTCCGAATGACAGATTTTTGAGAAACTATCATGGCAATTTTATTTACTCTCAGAGTTTTTGCCAGAAATCTGCTGAGAGGAAGTCGCCGAAGAAATACTTCCTGTATTTTGTTTTGATGTCTGGCATGGGGCTCGAACCCTGGCTTTACGTCTAATAAGCCAACCCACTACCTACTAGACTACGGCGACGACAATATGTGACAGAAACTCAACACAAAAAAAAACACGTTCGCTGGATAATTTACCCAAGAATAGTTCGTGCAGAAATGAATAATGATTCCTTGTGGAGGGTAATTGAACAGATGGCTTGATTAAAAAACCGAATATTGTGAAACAATAATTTGAATTTATGAAAGCTTTTTATTAAATGCGCAAATCTTATTGAGTTTTCTGGTTGTGAAAAAATGTAATCCATGTTTGCCACTCTCTGCCAGGATATAAAACTGTGTTTAGATTATTCCATAAAATATGTTAATAAATCAGGTAACATCTGGTAAATAGTCATATATATTTACTGACAAGAGTCTATATAATATTTTTGAATCAGATAGCAGACGATTTGTGTGACGTAGCGAAAACACTATAATATATATGTATATATATATACACTATATTGCATTTAAAGACCTTAAAAGCAACCATAAAACATAGATGTGGCTTAACAGTGGCATGTCTACAATGGCCACTATGAGTGCCTCAAATCTTATGTTTGGGTAAATAATGAGGGATAAATTTCATTATTTAAATGTTTTAAGAGCATTTTAAATTTAGACATACAATACGATTTTCGATTCTTTCACAATCATGATCCGAACCACTTATTCCAAACTCCTTAAAGATTTTCTTTGGTATTTTGGAAAAAACAAATTTGCGGCACACAATAACTAATATAATTATCCTAAGGTATAATTATCCCAGAAGTCTGGAATATTGGGACAGATATTACACAAAAGCTGGATTTTCCTATGAAATGTCGTTTTTGCCATCAAAGGACTTCAAACCCGTTATTAAAAAGAAATTTTGAATAAATCAATTAAAATTGCAATTGCTATACGAACACGTTTTTGAGTTAGCTTTTTGGTTGAGTTAGCGTTTTAGTAAAATATATAAAACTTTTTAAACAACATTTTTGTATCTCTTATAAGTACAAATTGTACTTTTAAAACAATTGTTCTTTATTCAATTCGGGTAAGTAGTTTTTGCAATATTTGAAAATTGTCTCCGCCTGCTTTGTGTACGGAGACTTGTTTGAAACAGTGTATGTACATACATACATACATATGCATATATTTATTACTTTTTAAGGAAAATAAGGTTGTTACAAAACAACTCACCATTTCTTTATTATTATTTGTTTCGTTTCAATCTCGTTAATCAAGTTTTTAAGCTAAATTGGATGATACCAGGGTCATTGCCTGACTTTTCTTTTATGTTCGTTCTTGATGTTATCCTCTCTGGGGATAGTAAGTCTTAAACAGTTCCTTTTAAGGAATTCGAAAGATGAAATTTTAAGCTGTGCTTTATGAGAAGACATTATTAAAAGCATATCATTCTGTGAAAATGTGAATACAAAACTTCAACTAGCAAAAAAGCAGTGAAATGGTTTGTTTTTGATCTAATGATTTTGATCTTAAAGTTGCACCTCACTTAGATTCGCCAATCACTAACAAAGACGAAGGAAAAAATTGTAATAGATGAAGTATACATAAATAGAATAGATATTGCTAGGAAATTACGCATTCATCACCAAATATTTCTAAACCGGTCGAAGAAAACTGGATATACAAAAAACTCAATATTTGGTTGTCACATGAATAACAGTGAACATTTCAGTGCTAAAACGAAAATCAAAATCGAAACATTTCTGTAGCGATAGATAGCTGGCGATGAAAAGTAGCTCACGTAGAACAATAATGGTAAATGGAAGGTAATACTTTAAGACCGATAGGACTAGAAATGAATTGTCAGTTAGGAGCTTCTACAACCATGCCAAACGATTGATTCTGTTCTATACTATCAATAATTAACACTATATTTCCTCATGACAATGGCACACCAGAAATTTTGATGCTTTCATCATATATGTAGTCTGAAAGTTGCAAACTTAAAATTATCATTTGTTTCAAATCTTTGCAAAACTTTTTTAATGATGTAAATTTTAATTACCTAGAGCCGTGTAAAACTTTATTCAATCAGTTTTGCGTTAAGAAAACACAGAATAGCTTTACATTAAAAATGGCAAAATGATGTCGATCAGATCAACGCATATTGGATTCAATAAATCTCGCTTTAAGTATTAGAAAAAGATGTTCCACTGTTGTACAAATTTAAGGAATTACATTTTGTAAAAAATACACAAAAAATTTAAAAATACAGTGTCGAGTAAAATTATTATAATAACAGACAGACATGTTAATGTGTAACATAACAAATTTAAATATTTAATTTACATATATTTCTTTGAGATGCGACTACCATACATTTAAAGGCTTACTGGAATGTCTAGCAAAAAAGTATACAATCTATTTTATCGGTTTAATATTGAAAAAAAGGTTTTATCATTATTATTTCTTGTTTAATTATTTAATATAACTTTTGCGTTTTTTATCTTAAGTATGCATCGTTCTGGATGCTGCCATTTATTGCAAAATATCAAAGGACAATGAAATTCTGATTTAATTTTTTAACGTTTTTGTGTTCGACTAAATCAGAAGAAATTACTTTTTAATAATATATTTACTTTATATTTACAAAAAGGACGTTTTTTTATTAAACCCAATCCTGTCATTTAGAATATTTCCTGGATTAAGTTTCAATATTAAATAAAAGATGAACGCTAGGTGATATCGGCATGCGGCGACTAGTCTTTAAAAATAGGGAATGAAAAGTCTTATGTTAGGGAAATAGAATAATCTCATATTTTCGCCATGTTTTAAATCAGATGTTAACGTTAGGAAATGTGCTGAAGCAAAGTTATACTAAATTGTGTATGAATTTATCCCGTAGTTTTTGGTTGATGCATAGTTGGACTGAAAAAGTCACAGAAAAATTCCAATACCAGGGTTTTATACACATTGAAAACTATATGTATACATACACTTGAACATACATACATATGTGTATTACCACTATACATACTATGTATTTACATATATACCAGGTGGAGTTTTTTTTTTTGTTTGAAGGGTTTTTTTTTGCACACATAGAACAAGTTTAGGTTTGCCGCTACTGTTCTTTGTTTTTTTTTTAATCAACATCTATTCTGAACAATTTTTAGTGCTGACAAGATTTAGCTAATTTACTTCTTACAATTATATTACAATTCAATTCTATTGCATTTTAAAAGAGATGTAATAGATTAATTTTGATCTTTTCTAAATGAAAAACCTAATTTTTTATACTTCATCTCCTAATTTTTGTCACAGATTGTTTGGGACAACTATATGGCTGGCGACTATTGTTATTAAAATGTCTAAGTATTTTAAGGGATGCTTGAAATGGAGTTACTAATATTGCATGTTAGGCCTCAGACATCTGATTTTAAATACAATTTTAATATTTTAAGGAATAAAATAATGTTGAAAAAATACAATTTAAACATCATTTCATTGAAACAAAATAGCATTAGGCAACTTCTTAAAGTCCTGATAATTAATATTAATTTATATAATAATTTACTCATGTTCTTGAATATTTCTGGATTGTATCTTTTTTTTCGATTCAATCCTGTTTAAGGTTCTAGCCAACACCAATAATTCATCTGAGTGCAAAAAAAGAAAATGATTCATCTACAAAACTTAATATTTCTTTTGATTTTTTCCACTTTTAAAGAGAGTTATGCATTTCCCCCATAATAATTTCTAGTATGTATGTATACCTAAAATACTCGGCTATTAAATTAAACGGACCACATGATTTTGTGTTTTTTTTTTCTTTTAAATTAATTATGTTTTATCACTTTATATTTTCTTTTTTTTTTTTGATACGAAATAATAATATTATATCGTAGTAAAATTATAAAAAAAAAGTATAGTGCACTTCCGGTTAGATAAGCGTATACATATCGTACATACACTTGCACTTAAAGCCTCGAATCACATGTCGCCATTTTGTAAAATTGTGAAATTAATTTTCTTTGCAATTTTCTTAATTTATTTCGGAGATAAACATTTATTAAAGTAAAAATCACTATTTTTAGATGGAGAATTTTCTTCTACCTTTTAATAACTTAACCGGCCGGTGTTATGTATATACGTATTTGTATGTATGTATGTACATACATTTGCAATAATATGCAAATACATGCAATACTATTATACATACACATACGTATATTCAAAAATACCTATGCACTTTGATAAAATCTTCACAAGAATCTTCAAACAAAAATATTTTGTCAAACTCTCATGTTCTTATTGAATATTTAGAAAGTAAATATTTATTGTAATCACTTACCGCCTTGTAATATTAGTTTGTTTTAAATTATTTTGAAACGGATGTTTGCAATTTCTTAAAAAAATTGTTCGATTTTTTAGAGACACAAAATTTTCTTACCACTTACCTCGAGCACAAAAGACGGAAAGGCCGATTTTCACAATGGCTAAGATGCACATGCGCTGGAAAAACGCATCATACCCATAGAATATTCGCATACAATTACAACAACAATAATATCCCCATGAATGAATGCACTAGTTGGATGAGCATCGAAAGCTTTAGCCCTTTTGCAATTGGTGTAAAAGGGAAATTCATAATGACAACATCATGTGAAATGATTATTTTATCCACTAAACTATGCAATTGTCAATGATGATTGCAAATAGTAAATCGACAAACTTTTCTAAATACACATATCTATATGTACGTGAAAAATTAGATATTGCTATCGATGATTGTCAAAATAGGCAAAAAAAAAAGCTTTAAATCTGCAATATCGTTTGTATTTAAATATGCCGATTTGATTTATACCACTCGAAAGGACAAGTATTCCAATCTAATAAGCCTAATGTTTGGTACCATTTTAAACTCTTCTTAAGTTACTTTAAAAAGCGAAATAAACAGATACAAAAGGATTCTATCAAATACAATTTCAAGTGGAATATCGATAACATTCTGCTGGTATTCAACACAATGTCCATTTTATTTTTCTTCAAGAATTGAGCAAAAAATATTTTAATTACTAGAAATAAATCCTTATTCCAAATACATACATATGTATATGAACAAAAATAATTAAAAAATATTTCGATTCGATTAATAAACTTGTTTTAAATTGAAAGAGTTTTTGAAACGTCTAAACAAAATGAGTTTTTACACGCGCTATTGAGGCAGACCTTTTAATTTGACTTCTTCAAATGTGTTCATATTTACATATATTGTGTGTTGGCTTATTAGACAGAAACTCGACAATTCGAACCCAAGCTCAGCCCTTGTGCAAAAAAAAATATGAAAAATATAACAACAGCTCTGGCAGTAAATCTTAATTCGAGTTTACACACACATTATTAAGTCTACTTATTCAATTTTTTCTCTTGTTTTTAACTTGTATTTAGGTTCATCGCAAATTTTCAACGTACTACAGCATAAGAAAGAAAAAAAAAGTTGAATGGATTTTGACGATACGGTCAAGTCTGTTATTCTTTCTATTCTCCTTTCCCTCTTCGCCGAAAAACTCAATAACCTGAGCCAGACTTGATTAGTGTGAATTTAGACTACAACATTTGGCATTGTAAACCTTCTATATTTTAAACCTGACTAGAGGATTGTAATAGCCATTACAGTTTATCACAAATGTAAAAAAATAACTATTTCATAACTTTCATTTGAATAGCAGACTAGTTCTCATATCTGATCTCCAATTAATTGTTCTCCGAGTGAGCCTGTTGACCTCTTTTTAATTCCCTTACTTCTTATTGTATTTGTATTATCATAAATAAATCATATGGGTGCGCTTATGACATATCGAGAGCAAATGAGCTCACTATCTATGATCATGGTTCCTATGAAATACTAATTACTGCTAATTACCCTAAAGACCCTTTGTTAGTAACGATCTATTTTTTAATAATTTATTAATTGTTTATTAGGGGTGTTATTTTAACAATGAAAGATCAAATCTATATATTTCATTATTTATGCTTTTGGTCAATTTTTATTGAATCTATCAAAGAAATGTTGATTGATTTTTACTAACTGTACTTAATTGGTCATTTCAACCCTCAGTCACGTTTACGATCTAGTTTCTCACACGACTTATGTTAAGTGGCGGAACCTAACCTGGTTTAAAGTCGATTCGAACGACAGATTTTTGAGAAACTTTGCATGACATTTTTATTTACTCTCAGTTTTTGTCATTGAGGAAATATTATTCTTTTTCATAATTCGGTCTAACCTGTGGTTTGAACCGTGGCCTCACATATAACAAGCCAACAAACTACCTACTAGATTAAGGCGACTTCTATTTATTGATTTACTTTTATTATAAAATCGATTCTCAGTGTTCATATTTATATTAAAACATTTTTATTCTTTATTTGGACTTATTAAACAATTTTGAATAAGATTTTATTTACGGTATCAGTTGCATTTAATTTTTTTAAAAATTTTTTATTAGATATGTAAGCCAGATAATGGCAAGTACACGTCCTCTAACCTAAACCTAAACCTATGTAAGCCAGATATCATTCACGTCAAAATACAATGTATCAGGCTGAAGTCCAATTCATTAGTTTTTAACTAATATGTATAATCGATTGATAGGCAATATTTAAAAAATAAGCTCGAAGTCATTAGCCATGTGGTATCTGAAATTGATCTCCTCGTTTTAGTTCAATTATTCATCAAAATTCATAACTTTTACTTTCTGAATTTATAAAATATGTTTCGTTATTCACCAGCTCGAATGCGAACGATCTCCGTAACTGACTTCTATCGGACTCTATTGGGAGTTGTTCTTATTAACCAATTCGTGTGTTATTAAAGTATGCCAGGATCTTCGTGGACATATGGGGGTTATATTGCAGTACTTGCTTTGTATTCTTGTTGTTGCATTTGAATGTTGTATGTTGTGTTTGTATTCATGAAAACTTTCTTCTTTTAGTACAAGCAGCATATTATCTGTCGTAGACTTTGGTTGGTAAAGTTTTGTAGTCGCCATGAGTTGTTTTTTCTAGATAAGCCCTAGAATTTACAACCATATAGAAATATATGCTTAACACAGGTGGTGTACACTTGTATTATAAGATGTTTGTATAATTCATTAGACACTGACAGCTCAATAGATGAGTAAAAGGTACGGCAGGTTTGGTTGATGTAAGCATTCGAATCATCATGAACGTGTTATCATTGAAAGTGATTGAGAAACTATTTTCGGTATTTATGGTAATCTCATAAGTTTCGTCTTGTTGAAGTTGATGTGTAGGCTGATTTTGGTTTCTTTATTTTATCCTTCATGTGCTCGAAAATGAGTTAAAATATATATCCTCGACTTATGTATCTCAAATTTGTTTGAAATTGTTTACACACGGAAAAAACAATTTCTGTGATGAAATCTAATTTTATTTTAAAAACTAATTAATAAATACTAGACTTTTGTTCGTTTAATACAATTCAGTAAAAATTGAAGGCATGAAATTCCTTAATTCGTGATATATTGCTTCATAGTCGCAATAAAATATGAAACAAAAAATTTAAATAAAAAACAAAGAATGTGGAATAAATAGTGGCTTTACAGAACCTGAATTGGAATCTAAGACGATAGATCAATTTATATTTAATTCTATTACCTATGTGATCACACTTAAGATCAGAAATAGGTGTTTTAATTTTTTTAGTAATTATTATACATTAACACCCGCAAAACAATTTTCGCCCTTCCCTTCCCTTCCATTCCGTCTTGTTGGGAATATAAAAACTTCATCAATTTAGAGTTGTTCAAGTTCTTACAGAATATTCCGGTAGTTTTTGGGCCAATAGGTTGCCCTCGAGAACTCCACTTTCTTTCTGTTAGGTGGACTGTTGGCCTAACCTATATGCATGGAAAACTGATTTAAAATTACAATCCCAGTGTCGCTATATATTCAGAAATACTTTGTAGTGGCATTACAAGTCTGTTAGTTCATCATTATTACTTTTTGGACCTGGGTTCGAATCTAACAAATAAATTAAAAAATGTTTAATGACTTTTTCTAAGTACTTCGAAAAAATTACGTTCGCACTAAAATAAACTCCAAACCAGTATATTTTGATAATCGATAAGAAAAAGAAAGAATATCGTCAACATCAAACATAATGAGAAGGTCAAAAAACAATGACATTCCTTGAGAAAGTACTAGATACATGTCTACAAAAGGCGTAGCTTATAGTCAATGACAGATGAACCTGCTATCATTCTATGAACTACTGCAATAAATCAATCAACTGCTTACCTGAAAAAACTTGATCAATAAAACTGAAATAAACCAAAACGTTATGCGAAATATGCTTTATGACAGTCCTGCTTTCCTTAATGGAATTTATTCGCCATTACAGAGAATTTATGGTTCAGTGTGTGGTGGTTAAATATTTACAATGAGCAGGTAGATACAGGTAGAATAACTTTCGTTCAAGTAACGCATACATATATCCAAAAACGCCAAACTAAATCCTTTCAATTCAAGCGTTCTTTCAGCAATTAAAAGGCGAATTGTTAAAATTAAGTAGATACGGCATGATGATGCTCCAGCTAGCCAAAGATTACATTGCTCAACACCACGCTCCGCGAATTAGTAAAATTAATAAAATTTTCTAAGACATGAAAACGGTTTATACGAATAGATTAAACTGAAAACTTCTTTATTACCCTATCAAGCGGTATGGTAAAAGAATTAAAGGAAAATAATACAGTAAAGATCAGTATTAGACATTTTGCATTATGCTCTTAAACTTATTGGGAAACCTACGTATAATTACGCATCATAAGCAATTTATTTTATTTAAAATGCAACCCTGTATGTGATTAATATTCACCGGTGTTGACAAACTAAAGAGACATGACTCACACAATGAAACTGAGTTATTAATCATAAGCTAAGAGAAAATTAAAAAAAGAAGTTGGAAATTGCTTCAATTGCATTTGAAAATAAAGATTCTTCCATTGAAAAAATCAATACAAGTAAGTGACGGTATAAAATTCGGATTTACCAGGCGACCTAATAAAGAAACGTAAAATTAGTAAAGGTTATGGCCGATCCCAGACTTAGGCAGCTGTCAATTAAAACGGGTGTCGTTAAACGTCTAACAAAAGAGAGGACTGTATACGAGAAGGAAGTTCTGACCGAAAGGAAACGTTTCGATAAATTCAAAGGGGAAGGAGCTGATGAACATGTTTTGAAAAAACAAGAGGAGGTCATACAAGAATGTCTTATGATGCTACCGGATACCATGAGAAGGTAAAGAAAATAGAATGACAACATAAAAAAACAAGAGTACAAGTTTGACTTGGTTATGTTTTAGATTACAAAAAGAACTTGAAACATTGGAAAAATTTTTAGAAGAGGAAAAAGATTTACATGAATCAAAAGAATACGAGACAGCAACACTTGTCGTCAATGAAGCTAAGGAAGTGCTGGCAAAATCAAATTAAGCACAAAAAGTATTTTTTTTTAATTGTAGTCTACTTACACTCTTCATCTTCATTTAATGCATTTATAATATAATTAATATTTTTTACTTAAAACTAAAATACTACTAAAAGAATTGTTAAACAATTAAAAGGAAACTGATATTAATACGATAAAATGGCTGTTGCAAATAGGAATTTGTCTCAGGTCAAATTAGATATTCAACAAATCATTAGCAATCTTGAAATATTAGAAAATAGAAATAACATTGATAGCAATTTGGAAAGTATAAAAATTGATACAGAACACTTGCTAAAGAATTTAGAGAAAGTCCCATTGGAGCGTTATAAAGGTAAAATCACGAAGCGACAGAAAGCGAGATGTAAACGCAAGCTGCAGAAACTAATTAATCTAGAAGTTAAGCGAAACCTAAATCTTCAAATAAAAGACTTGGAATCTAAGAAATGTTCACCTGGGAAGTCCCTAAGGGAGAACCATGAACGAAAAGAAAAGTTTGGTCAGCATAGGAAAACTATTAAAGAGTGTCAGCGCTTTCTAAAAACGTTTGAATTATTTCAACAATTACATTTATTACGCGGCCAGAATCCTTCGCAGACATACAAATTTTCGCTCAAGTTGCGGCAATTGAAATCAATTTGGAACAGTTTATTACAAGACAATTTACAAGAGCAAATTTCTAATGAAGTAAAAATTCAAGACCAATGGAATGAGGTATTGTTTGGACCTTTAGAAACAACATATTTTGTCGAAAAGCCAAATATACACGATTTTATAAGAAAAAGGTACTGTGAAAGAAATAAAATAGTAATGTGTTCTTTCTGACTGTGATTTTACTTTTATTTCAGACAAGTCTGGGATTCCTATGTTGACGGTAGACACGGGTCGTCCATACCAATTGGTTGGGTTATACCACCTTCAGAAGCAAACGAACAATGGCTTGCGTATCTCGCGCCGAGCTTTTAAATTCTATAATGAAGATATTTCAGATTTAATACATATCTTTTACCATTTTTTTTATAAAACACACAACACTAGTAAATAATCAATAAAATTCATCAAGTCATGCTTGGTATTTGTATATTTATTCTTTCCTGAAATGTTAAAAAAATATGCATGTACAAATTGGTACTAGTGTCGCTATTCCTCCATAAAGACTACTCCGTTGAATAACTCATAAAAAATCAAATAAGAAAATGGACAAAAAACTTGTTTTTAAAGGCTTTATTTTTATGGAATAGTTGAGAACTTTTTTGCTTAATAACTAAACACACAAATGCTTGCTATACAGCATATTTCAATTGATTGGATATTAGTCAACCGTTTAAAGTTTATTCGTAAACCCAGTCGACGGCAGCGGGTTTCCAGTCAACGAGTTCTTTCTCATTGAACCATAAGGCAATTTCCTTTTGGGCAGATTCAACAGCATCGGAACCGTGAATAATGTTGCGGCCAACTTGGATGCAGAAATCACCACGAATTGTTCCGGGTAAAGAATCGGCGGGGTTGGTAGCGCCCAACATTTGACGACCGGTCTTAACAACATTCAAACCCTCCCACACCATGGGAACCACTGGGCCAGAGCTCATGTAGTTGACCAAACCGGGGAAGAAGGGGCGAGCAGACAAATCGGCATAGTGTTTCTCCAACAAATCCTTGGAGGCCTATAAAATTACAAACAAAACATTAAATTAGCATTAATTACCACTTTTAATTTTTTTGCACAAATTAAAAGTATTTAAACAAAGGCCCATGTGTCAACAAATACTTTGCACATAACCTCAAACCGTAAATTTTTTAACTTTTATTAATACTTCCATGGTTATACAACCAAGAAACGAATTAACTTTTTAATTGCTGTGTTGAAAACTTACCCACGTGAATTTCATGGCAACCAATTTGAAGCCTTTTTGTTCAAAACGTTCGATGATTTTACCAACGAGTCCACGTTGGACACCATCGGGTTTAACCATAATAAAAGTACGTTCTGTGTTGCCAGCCATTGCGCTCGATATCAAAGAGAAGAATGCCAAAATTGTTGCGATCATGAACAAAATTTTCTTGCTGCTGCTGCCAGTTTTAGCTGCGTCGCCGGCAAACGATGACGACAAAAATGACGTATTGCAAATTTTGTGTATTGGCATTTATATTATTGTGAATACTGCCAACTAGTATGGCTGCTTCTCATAAAATGTCTGGATTTAATTGTGATTTACGTAAAGGTGACATTTGCGTGCCTGCTCACTGCACACACAGCTGTAAATTGAGTTGGAAAAGAAGTTAAATAAATGGTAGAACACAATACGACTGCAAGTTAAGGAGAAAACGTTATGTTAAAAAATTAGGGGGATTTTTTTACCCATTAGTTAAACAAGTCGCAACAATTGCATATGCGATTTGTTTTCGTTGCAGCAAATCAGCGGAGTAACTAATACCAAATTCATGGTGTAGTGTAACAGACCAGAATCTCTGGTGGAAATCGTACCCACGACCCTTACACTACCCACTAGACTATCAAGGCGCTCATATTGTTTAAAAGATTGATTAAATTTATTAAAATACTGTAATTTAGTTCGAAGCCAAAGTGAAATCTCTGTCACCATACAAACTGATGAAATGAAGAAAAAATTTAATCCGAATTGATATTAATTAATAATAATATTTTTCAACTTGTTATTTGATTGTGAACAAGGCGAATTTAATAAGGTGCTAATAACAGTTCGTCTGACACTTTTTAATTGACTTTTATGTGGAGCAAATATCAAATAATGAGTTGCTGAAATTATACATACATACATAATTGGCCATTACAACCCTTCAGTCAGGATTACGGCCTAGCTTCTCACACCACTCATGTTGTGTGCGTTAATTTTATACGTGAGTGGCGGGACCTACAGTTTAACGTCGACTCCGAACGACAGAATTTTGAGAAACTTTTTCATGGCAGTTTATTTTACTCTCAGAGTTTTTGCCAGAAATCTGCTGAGAGGAAGTCGCCGAAGAAATTTTTTTTTTTTCATATTTCATTTTTGATGTCTGACCTGGGATACGAACCCGGGCTTTACGAATAGTAAGCCAACACACTACCTACTACACCACGGCTGAAATTATAGAACAACTTATATAAATTCGCCTTGATTGCGATTTCTAAAATATAAAGATTTTATTTATAATGTTTAACTAAATGAATTTTTTAAATTTATATTTTAAAAAGAGTCGGTTAAAAGAAACCGGTTTTGGTTTAACGTTAAATAAGTCTTCTATTGTGATTTACTGCAATTGTTTAAAATGAACCGACAAGATATCGATTTTATATTTAATTTTCCTCAAATTAAAAACATTTCGCAAATGAGGGTTCTAAAAAATGTCAAAACTCTGCTAGCTGATGTAATTATTTTTAAATGGTATTATAATATAAATATTTCTTTATTTTAGCAATTGTAAGAATGCAACTTGGATGTATAGTTTGTAAGTGTCGAAAGAAAGCATACAAATTACTTATACATTTCGGTCTACTGAAATTAATTAAATTTAATGTTTTTCAATAACAAATGGTACTCTTTACAGTGTGTTGGGTTATTAGGCCACGGTTCAAACCCCAGCTCAGACATCTCCAACAAAACGAGATATGAAAAAATATTTCTCCGGCGACTTCCTCTCAGCAGATTTTTGGCAAAAACTTTGAGAATAAATAAAATTGGCATGAAAAGTTTCTCAAAAATCTGTCGTTCGGAGTCGACTTTAAACTATAGGCCCAGACACTCATGTATAAAATTAACGCACACAACATAAGTGGTGTGAGAAGCTAGATCGTAACTGAAGGTTTATAATGACCAATTATTGAAAGTAAAAGTTTGCATGGAATAGTTTCAATTATTAAGTATATTGGCCGGCAGAAAATGTTAAATAAAGCACATGTGCGTGCTGTAAACATAAATCCAACAAATTAAATCTTAGATGAAATTTCATCACCAGGTGTGTTAGAATAAGTCTTAGTATTACATGAAAATGAAATAAATGAATGATTCTTTTTTTCTTTTGTTTTTCTTACACATGAAATTTTTATTTTCCGTATGTTAAATTATAATAGTGGTTCCCTTGTGGTATAGGGTCCATTTTGTGCGGACGGATTGTCAAAAATTCAATTGGTCGAATGGACTTTCGACACGAGTTTAGTGCCTTATTACAAAACTTCCCAAAAAAGGGTGGCAATCCACAATAGTTTTTACGCAATAATTAACTTTATATTAAACTATATTGAAGTAATAGAATTTTATCTGATCGTGCTTAAGCAGAAAATTGTAAATTTGATGACAAGCCTTCATTAAAACTGCAATTTTACAACGGGACAAAATAAAAGCACTATTGTCAGTATTATGTCAAATTGAGTAACAATAATTATTTATTAATTAAAATACAATAACAAATTATATCATAATAATTACGAGCTGAGTAACGTAGACTTTGTACATGGCGTAGTGTATTAGACCAGAGTCTCTAGTGGGAATATAACGACATTCACGTTAATAATCTAGCACACTACCCTCTAGATTAGCAGGACACGCAATTATAACAATATATTTATATTTGTTTCTTGAAAAAGTAATGAATAGCACATGTAAATACAGCATTCCCTAACGGTACGTGAAAAGATAAATAACTCTGTATAATATCCTAATCAATTAAAGAAATATTTTAAGAAGCATCTAAATAAAGAGTGATCTGATTATATTTATTAGGCATACTTTATTATCATACTTGTATTATCAATATTCAACACATAACTTATGTTACTTGTTTAAAAAAAGGTTATTTATGTTAGCAAAATAATGTATTGAACAAAATACCATCTCAAGTCATTTGCACATCTTCGTCTTCGTATAACTGCTTATATTTAGCAACAAAAAAACTTGGAGGCTTTTTCAAAATCTGAAAAATACATTGCTAAAAAAAAATAAAATAATAAGAAATAATCGTACCTTTGCTGTGGCATCCAATAAAAGTTTCTTATCAAATTCAACGTCGGCTCGAAAACCCCAACTGTAATAAATTCTAGAAGACCTTGTTTAGAATATAAATGGTTTTTTTTTTCGAAAACTTACATTGTTTCCGAATCTAGTTGACTCGTATCCTTTTCTCTTTTTAAATACAGTTGCCTTACAAATGTTTCTGTTATAAGTTTTTTCACATTTGGCCCAAAAAATGAATGGTGTTCATCCATTTTAATGCGTAAACTACTAAGAAACTTGAATAATTCCTCTAAAAAATTTAAGCTGGATTAGAAAATAATGGTAAAAGTAACCAAATATTATATATACATACCTTCATTTGTTTTTGTTAGATTAGAAGCATCCGAAGCGCGCATAAACAAATAAGATAGTATAACGAACAGCAGTGTCAGATGAGATTGTTGCTCCTCATCATACAATAGCAGAGTTTTTGCTGTATCCTCGCTGTAGCAGATATATGCCTTCCCACTTTTTGTATTCGGAACGTTTACTAAAATCAAACCATAAGTCTAAGGAAAGCTTAGTTCAAACTAATTCAGAACAATTGGTTTAGAATTAATCATACCTGTCGTAACGCAGCTTTAGCATGATTCAGAGCCATTTGAAATGAATTTCCCTTTGCATTAATTGTTGCAGTCATGTCTTTTTCTTTAATAGGTAATTTCGTTGAACAGCCATTTAAAACAAGTGTTATAATGGAATTTGTATAACTGGCAACTACATCTACTGAAAATGATTCCATTACCGCAAAAATAAAATAAAACAATTTTTGCGCTCCGGATTATTTGTTTACAGCTTCTTATTTGAAATTCAATTATCAAGTTATGACAGCGTTGCCAGTAATTTTTTTTAACTTTTTATTTCTGGGAAAACCACTTTACAAAACAACTTGACCGGTGTTTCCTTTACTACTTTTGCCCGGGATTTTATTAGTCCCAATATTTTTTTAATAATGTAAATATTTCGTGTTATTGTTGAATTTATTGAAATTTTGAATTTTGCGAAAAAATTTGTTTTGTGAGAAAACAACTTTAATGACAACTTTTTCGCATCCCAAAAAAATTGGAAAAAAGGAAAACATGACAAATGGCAACGCTGAGTTATGATAACGTCGAGTGGTGAAAAGTCTTTGATTTTGGTCATCGAAAAAATTGTCGGACAATTGGCAACTCGATAATTAGAAAATAATTGTAATTACTTCTTAAATTAATGTTTTTTTATAGTAGCATATCTTCTTAGAGTTTCTCAATATAGCAGCGTACGAGTCCTTGTAATAGATGCATATGGACTTACTGAGAACGTGTAAAGAAAGTGGGTAAATTGCAGATAGGTCATGTGTCATTTAATTGTTGGTTAAATCTTCATCATTCGAGGAATGAAAGCTTCTTATAAATGCTTCCCATATCTATAATAGATCGACATACGGCGATAGTCCAAGGGGATTATGAGAACTTTGGATATCTTCAATATCCAATGTCAATTTATTCACCATGCACGTGGGGCAAACCTGAATAAATCTGTTTCGATGGAAACAATGACTTGACTGCAGAGTAGCTGCAGTAGAGCTTCATAAGAGCTGCATTTAAAGAGTTATTTGCACATTCGGCTAATTAATCCTGGTTACTTTTTTCAAAGTGTTGACTTAGTCGTTGAGAAGATTTTAGACCCTATACTATTGCAGATTGCGGACCTAACCACGTCAATCTAGTGGGTGATTAAGTTAAGAACAGAAAGAGTCCTTGTCCATTTCGCCATGAAGGAGAGACAGGAATCTTCTGTCTGTTAACTAAATACCACTACAGGTAAAATCTTTTATAGAAACTGGTCTTCCGACATACAATTTGTAAACCGATGTGACAAACCATCTGTAGACAATCGCTCATGCGCTAAATGACCTCATTTATAAAGAATTTAGGGAAGGAAATTGAAATCATAGGATGTATTAGTAAACTGGATGCAACAATGGTCGACAATTATCCTAAGGTGGGGATAGTATATGATTTAAAAGTGAGAATACACAGTGTACGTATAATAAAAATCTTTTAAATATTAATTTTAAGTTTTGTTATTTGCTTTGAATTATTCGTTGACTTTGTCTGCCAACTTCACACGCTTATTTATTCACGTGTTGCAAATGTCATTGATTGCTTTTCTTCTTTTAATAATAACAAGTAAACATTGCAGTTTATAACGCACAAAGTTATTGGTAATTCAGAAGTGTATAAGACGTAAATAATTGACGAAAAAATAAAACATTAAAAATGGTTTCACAAGAGCAAATTAAGACAATTGGTCGTGTTTTGAATAACAAAGAAAGACCATTGAAAGAAAGATTTCGGGCATTATTTACATTGAAAAATATTGGTGGTGTAGATGCCATTAATGAAATTAGTCGGGGATTTTCAGATGATTCAGCTTTACTTAAACATGAATTGGCTTATTGTCTCGGCCAGATGCAAGATACAAAAGCTTTGGGGATTTTAACGCAAGTCCTAGAAGATGTAAGACAGGAGCCAATGGTACGCCATGAAGCTGCTGAAGCCATGGGAGCAATTGGTTCTCCCGAGATAATATCAGTTTTGGAAAAATATAAAAATGATCCAATTGTTGAGGTAGCAGAGACATGCGCCATTGCAATAGATCGTGTTAAATGGTTGCAAAGTGGTGAAAATGTCAAAGACAATAACCCATATGCTTCTGTTGATCCATCACCACCGGCTGACCAAAACAAAAGCGTAGCCGAACTGAAGGCGATATACTTAGACCCCAAGAACAGTTTGTTTGATCGTTATCGTGCCATGTTTAGTTTGCGTAATATGCGCACCGAGGAGTCTGTTTTAGCGATAGCGGAAGGACTAAAGGATTCATCGGCTTTGTTCAGACATGAAGTTGCATTTGTTTTAGGACAATTACAGGACCCCTGCAGTATACCATACTTGAAAGAAAATCTTTCAGATCATCTTGAAAATGAAATGGTTCGTCATGAATGCGCTGAAGCCCTGGGTGCTATAGCAACCGAAGAATGTATCGATATTTTAAACGGATACGCTAACGATGAAAAACGAGTTGTTAAAGAATCATGTATAATAGCTTTGGATATGTGTGAATACGAAAACAGTCCAGAATTTCAATACGCTGATGGATTGTCCAATTTAAATAAATAATATTTTTAATAACATTTATATATTGTATATGGGGGTCTTGTGTATATATTAGAAACTACATAAAAAGGAAAATTTAAAATGCGGTAATGTTTTTTCGCATAAGAATTTTTGGAAACATTTTCTTATCAAGAAATTAATTTAATAAAAAACGCTTTAAAAAATTTGAAGTATTATAGAATAAAATTAAATGTGAAATGTAATTTAATAAAACCTCTTCAGCTGATATAATCAGACCAGACATGTAACGGTACAAGTTGTAACCTACCTAATATATATATTTTGATATAAGCATTTGAGTGTGAAATGAAGTGAAATGAAAAATTTTGTAATTTTGTATTTTCAGTACTTTTTCATTTCAAAAATACCGCAAAAAAATGCAGTCTTCTTTTGAAAACAGCTTTCGATTTGGATGATAATAAAAATTCAAGCAGCGCTTAATTAATATTTAATAAATATAATAAAAAATATTTAAATAAAAATATCTTTATTAAATGGAAAAATGCTTTCAAATTCCTTAATATCCGCATTTTTTGTTCTCAAATTTAGTTTCTTTGAATCCATTTTTTTTTTCACTATACATATTTTATACGGTGATACATATATAAAAAATTAAATGTTGAATCACATTTGTACTTATATAAAAAAAATTAAATTACCACAAATCTGCCATTTTTACCACAAAATTTTTCCCGTCAATAAATGCTTAGACGCCTTTTGCACGTTGAAATTTGTTTCGAAACAAATTTCAAAACTCTTGAGTTTGTGGGAGAGAGGGGAAAAACGAGCGGGGGTGATTTCACAATTTCATGTACTAGCAAAACTTGCTCTTTATTCGTATATACACAGAGTTGTATTTGATTTCACATTTTCTTTTATTTTTTGTTTCGCATAGTGAAGTTAACCTGCTGAATGCCGCGGCAATTTTCAAAAAACTGGCCAAAAATGACAATTTGATTTTTTACATTATATTACTTAAAAAACTCTATTTTTAGGTCGTAGTTATCATCAAAAATAAAAATTATGTTTTTTTTTTTAGGAGAAAAAGTGGTTTAATGAGTACAACATAACTCGTAGATTGCGTTCCGGGAGCCAACTATGAATTATCTCGTAGTGGACAGTCAACGTGTTAATATAAATTTTCCTTATTTAAAATAACATTACTTTTTGTTTATTTTGTGTTTGAAATCAAAACATTTGCAAAAGAAAATTTTTAGTACCAAACAATTAATTATAAAAATGAAAAAATAAAAATCAAAAAGATTATAATTTAATTTTTTAATTTATAAAAATCAATAAATAAGGTAAATATATTAAAAAATAATAATACATACATAAATATATGTATAATATATTATAATATAAAAAAATATAATATTCATATAATGTTCATTTTTAAAGAGTTGTCTGGTGTTGTTTGAACCTAAATCACAATGCCAAATAAAGTTATAACTGTCAAAAACAGCAGAACGACGCGATAAAAGGAAACAAAATTTGTGAAATTAATTTTTTACGTGCAAAAGCGAAAGAAATTTTAAAAGAAAATGCAAAAAAGTTTTTGAAACTTGTTTCGAAACAAATTTCAACGTGCAAAAGGCGTCTTACAAAGAATCACAAATAAAAACCATGCACGAAATTGACAAATAATGTGCACTGAAAAGCATTCCCAAAACAAATTTTACTGCTTTTATGAACACCATGCATTGTAAAGTTACATTGCAAACTGCGTTTATGAAGGCAGCCTATATTTTAATAAATAATTCGCACATTCTTTTCAGTTTCCGGGTTTATTAAGTAAAAATTAAGCCCCGTTTGTTTAATATACTATGTGATCTGTCTGTCTAATAGGTAGTTAGTAGCCTTAACAGACGCCAAAGGCCACGGTTCAACCCCATATCAGACAAACGAAAACAAAAAACATAACGACGTAATGTGTCTGAATGCTGTAGGTAGAAAAGTAGGTAAAAAAGGTAAAAGTCGCTTGGACAAAACATAATGGGCGTATGTTTGTGTGGGTGTTGTTGTGTGGATGGATGATGATGGTTTTGCTCGCTGCAGGTTTGGAGAGGAAGAGCAAAAAAATTTAATTTTTTTTGAAGTGTGAATTTTGTAGTTGTGGTGAGTTTCTAATGTGGTGAGTTTTTATAAAATGTGGTGGATTTATCCGATATGTTGAATAAAATCCAGGTGTAGTGAGTTTCTACTGTGGTGAGTTCTTACAAAACGTGGTGAATTTATCCGGTGTGATGAATAAAATCGAAACTCACCAAAGTGCCGTTTTCGTTATTCGTTTATTATCATAAATCCATGAACTGTATATCGTGATTTGGATGGTGCGTGTATAGAATGAGTAATTTTCACATCTGTTAGTGGAGGCATTCACCGATATGTCCACTGCTTTAACAATGTTGGCATTGTCTTATTTAAAATTCTAAAAAATTAAAACTAGAAATGAATTTTTGGATAATTTCTTTCTCTTATATTAGTCCCCAAAATGCTTGCAAATTGGAAATTCTTTGTCGAAATTTTTAAATTTAACATCAGGAAAAATTATTAAAGAATTCATTAATTTTTTCCTCTTTTTCAGAAGTGGGTTTGCAGACTTTTAGTTTCCTGGAACATTTCAATTCCGAAACATTTTATTTCATTTTATTATTACAGATTTTATGGTTTGTACTTTCAACTAACTATAAATGAGGTTAGGCTAATGCTAAAGATCTTTAGCCCCTGGCTAAACGATTTTAGATTACGAAAAGCAATGGTTGCCGAATGCTGAATGAAGCGTTGCGTCGACATTTGACTAAACCTTTTACGTTTCGAATCAACTGTTTTTGTTTTGTATTGAAGTCGCCGGGTTCGAGCCCCAGGCCAGACATCAAAACAAAATACAAAAGCTATTTCTTCGGCGACTTCCTCTCAGCAGATTTCTGGCAAATCTCTGAGACTAAATAAAATTGCCATAAAAAGTTTCTCAAAAATCTGTCGTTCGGAGTCGACTTTAAAGTCGTGGGCTTTGTGACTTTTAACTGAAGGGTTGTAATGACCAATTATGTATGTGTATGCATATGAGAAACATGTTAGTTAGTGTTAGTTTTTCTATTCCATTCCGTAAGTAGTATTAAGTATAAATAAATAAATTCTTATAAAAGTACTATTTGATGCAAAAACGTACTCTTTCAGTTATAGTTCAATACTATTTCAATTTTGCAACACTGAAGTATAATAAACAATAATTTAATTTATTATTAAACAGTACTTAAATGTATTAATTAATATGAACAGTTTTTGAAACTTACATTTAAATCATGTAGATGTAAAAAAAAACTTTCCAGTATGATGTTGCAACCATGTTGAAAAATTAGTACTAAAAAGGACAACTCTGTGGTATAAAAAAGTATTTGTCACCACAGCTACATTCACCACTCGTGAGTTAAATGATTGTGAACAATACTTGTACGCGGCGTTACGTTGATGAAGTGGAAAATTTTATTTTTTAGAAAATTTCCTTGTTTACATATTAAAATCATTTCATATTTTTATGAAATCAACTGGTATACAGCTTTCAAAGGTGTTTTATAGCCATTAAATTAGTGGATATTATAAGTTAAAGGTGGAAAACGAGTTTTAAAATTGCGCTTTAATAAAAAAGAATATCCAAAAGTATTTACAAAAGAAGTGTAAAAGAAAAAGTCGTGTATCTGTAGTAGTACGTGTGTGTAGAAAAAATACAAGCAAAGCCAAAGCAACCTACGTACGTCTTTTTAATATTTTTCAACTATTCTAACGTGAAGTGTGTGCTGTTAAACAATTTGGTTGAAGTAAAAACATAATCTAAAACTTTATAATAAAATTTGTTTGTAAAACCAAAGGATTTAGAAGAAAAACATGTCTGATGTCGTGGAAAATATAAGTGAACAACAAAATAGCGCGCCATCGTCTAAAGCAGCGCAGCCAACTGAAGTCGTCAGTGAAGAAATTAGCAACAATGTTGAGGCGGCCAAAGAAGCTGTACCTGCGGCAATTGGAAATGCTTCAGTTGCCACACTAGAAACTGCTGAAGAATCCCTACCGAAACCGATAGCAGAAGAGTCATCGTCTACGTCTCCAAAAGTGGATAATAAAAAGACTCCCGTAAGTATAATCTACGAATGTATGCACATGTATATGAAAACAAATATAGGGGGATTCGTTGTGTTTGTGTATTGAACAACGATGGTTCGGGTGTCCAATTAACAAGGTTGCGCGATAAAGCTTACCTCGTTAATTTAATTTCATATTCGTCGTTCTGTTTGGTCGTTATACTTGTTTTTTGCTATATTTTTTATTTTGATGATTAAAACACAAACAAGAAAAAAAATAAAATAACGAATATGGTGAAGCAAATAGAAGAATCGGTAGTAACGCTGCCAACGTCGACGTAGATATTTTCCCGCGTGTTTTTATGGGAACGATCTGGAAAGCGCGTTTAAAACGGCGTTTTTAAGCTTTTACATGATATTTATTGTTAATGTTACAGATTTACAAAGAGATATGACGCAGCGGTATTCGCAATGCAAACACCATTATATATTAATAAATGCTCACAAAATAATAAAAGCGCCATAATTGATTCCGATCCGATTAGTTAGAACTCTCTTTATTTTCTGCTTGTTAAGAAGAACACAACGTATTGCTTGGGGCCTAATCTATATCGAATCATTGCCCCCGCAAATTTACTATTTTGCGGTGATAATAAAAAGCAGCGCTGTAGAAATTCTGACTTGAGCTAACCGACGACAATAACAACAAGCAATTTTATTCAAATCAGAAAAGCATGCGTTTTTATTTCTTCTCTATGTTTTCGTTTGATACGTTATCAGTTTGTCCTTTCTATTTGTTTTTATTGTGTCACACTTTAAACACTCGTTCTCTTTTATTTGCTTTTATTATGTGTTTTGTGTTTGCTGTACTTGAATGTTTTTTCCAGTTTTTTTTCTATTTTCATTTTGTGAAGAGTTACCCCTTCTACGTTACAATTAAATGTGTTGCCAGATGGTTTCTGTTACATTTTTCGAATATTCATAATATTTGATACTTTGTCCTGATTGTTATTTCATTGGTGCTTTAATTCATTTATAGAGTGTGAAATTATTTTTATTGTATCCTAATGCAATAATGCATTGCGAGATTAAAGCAATAAGTTTTTGGACAAATCTGGTTACACGAGTGTTGTATGCATTGCACAAATCAAATCCGCAAGATGGTTTGCGATATCAAACCATTTCATAAACTGTAGCACTGATCACATTGCAACTTTAGTCACACGACATATTTGGAACGAACAAAAAAAAAAAATATATGAGAGAAGAGTTTTCAATCCCATTAGTCCAAGTCCAATGCGATCCATACACGTTGCGATATGTAGTACACCAAATTGAATAATTGGTCGTTTTCTTTACACGTTTCAATTTGTTTATTCAATTTTATTTATAAATTTTTCTTGCGGAAGTTTTGAATGTTTTGCATTAGTATTCTCGTATTTTGATTTTTATAAATATTACTTTTAGTATTCCATTATTTAATATTTTTTTTTAATTCTCATTTGTACTTTCGGTACTTTTGTTTTTTCCCATTTTCCGCAAACTTTTTTTATTTGTGTTTGTCATTGCATGAATTTGTTTTTTATTTCTTTGAGCAATGCTAATTGATAAAAGGGCTGGTATAGCCTGTTGTTTTTTCGATAAAAATAATGAGAATTGAGTTGTTGTAATAGTGACAGAACGCTATACCAATAGTTAGTAGATTAGTACATGTTTGGGTGACTACTTAATTATTTTCAACACAGTTAAACTATATTTTTTGATAAAGTTTAAAATGATGATATGTGATCAATTTATTAAGTACCAATAAAAAATTAGAAGTAATAAAAAGTAAACAGATATATCAAGAGTTCAGATAAGCTTAAAATGTGCATACACAAATGTACATACATGTATGTATATAATATGTGAATATAGGTAGAAAAAAATTACTTTTATAATATTTATTTGTTCTAAACTTTGATTGAACACATCTGCCTAAGTTTTCAATTATTGAAATACAATAAAATTTATGAAAGAGAAAAAAAAACAGAAAAGGTAATTAAAAAGTCAAGTACCAAAAAATGTTGGTTACGTTACTCCGAAAACAATGTAAAAGTTTCTTTTATAAAATATAATTTATAATATATAGTTATATAGTTATAATATAGTTATTTCCTCCTATTTTCCGACTAGAAAACGCTTCAGATTTGAAAATTGTGTTAAATTTACTTTTCCGCCTTAGAAATTGCTATTGAATAAATGAAAACTTCGCTTTCTATGTATGTAATCAATAGTAATTAAAAAAGGGAATATTCTAATACAAAAATCTAAAATGGACAAATTAAATATTTCGATGGCAAATTAAATAAAATGTATCTTCTTACTTTATACAGTGGCACCATCGCATAATCGGACAAGCATTAGTCTGATATGATGATATGCTTAAAACTTAAAAAGAAAATATTAAATACATATGTTTTTTTGCTTTTATTTAAACTCTACATTACAGACTTTCAGATTAACAAAAAAATATCAGCATTTTTCACGATAACGATAATTTTATAAAGAACAAGAAAATTAACTCAATTTTTTGCGCTCAACGCATAATCGGACAAAGAAGAGCACCATTGCTAAAAATGACGAAGGAGAACAATAAATACTTTGTGGCATATCCTTTGTTCTCAAGAACGGCCCGTAAACGTTTTGGTATTGATTTTATCAGGTTCTACGGAGTTCCACGCTTCCAGTAAAGCCGCTTTAAGCTGATTCAAAGTGTTAAATTGTTGTTGGTATACTCTTCTAGCTAATTCTTCCCAAAGATATTACGTTGAGATCCGGGCTCTGTGCAAGGGTTTCTATAAGTTTGGAGCAATTATGGATCAACCAACGCTTTTCCACACCCGAAGTCTGCTTGGGATCATTGTCCTGGTAAAAAGCAAAATCATTCGCAATGCCTAATTTCTCGGCATTTTGCTTTACATTTTTCTTCAAAATGTTGAGGTAGCCAAATTTGTCCATTTTACCATCAATAAAATGCAAATTTCCCACCCCAGCACTCGACACGCAGCCCCAAACCATAACAGAGCCTCCTCCATGCTTAACAGTAGCTTTTGTATTTTGAGGATTAAATTCTGCATTTGGTTTACGCCACACAAACATCTTCCCATCTGAACCATGCAAATTGAATTTGCCTCTCGTCAGTGAACAGATCCTTGTAACGAATAAAAACTATCAGCAAAAATGTATTTTAAGATATCTGTACACCAAATTAGCTTATTCCAAAAATCTTCTGTTTTAAGCAAATACTCCTTAGCAAATTTGATTCTCTTGTTCTTATTCTTAGGGCATATAAGTGGCTTTTTTTCTGGCAACTCTACCATGGTAGTTATATTTGTGCAATGTATTACGAATAGTATTTAAACAAATATCTTTTTCACTGCTGTTTTTTAAAGATCTTTTTAGTTCTTAGGCAGTTAATATTGGATGTTGTCATTAATAAGTTTCCATTCGAAAATGGTAAAGACTTGTACTGATTTAAGCAAAACACATACATACATAGAAATTTACTAAATTTACTTTAGAAATTACTAAAAATAGTTTTTAATAAGACTTCTTTTTCCGTGGGTGTTAAATACAATTTCAAAAAGCAATTTTTGCTTGATATATACCAGATTTAACTTGAAATAGTTACAGTTTTGTGCATAGGATTTTTTGAAAGTTTGATCCTTTAAGACGAAAATAACACCAAAAGAGAAACAATTAGTTCCAAAAATAAAATTTTGTAAGTACTTTATATTAAACACAGTATGTATTCAAACTTCTTCTTCTCATTTATCAAACTTTCAATAAATCTTAAGTTTAATTTAAAAGAAATATATACGAATTTCCTACTATAATCTACCTGATAAATTTTCTCATATTCCATGCAAAAACGTGAGACTTCAATTTTATTGAAGAAGAGAATTCATAATAGAATTTAAAATAAACACATTAAAAAACATTAGGAGAGTTGTAAAAAATTAAATTCTCAATTCCATTTGAATTTAGAAAATGTATTTATAAATTATATACTCGGAAACTTCATGTGTATGTACTTCCTTTCACATAATATTTACTGGCTTAAAAAAATTTACTAATTTATTTTATTTTATGAAAGGCGTATTCATGGAAGGCTATGTTATTAGCTCAACTGGTTTTTTTTATTGAATTCAACTCCGACCGAATATCAAACCTTTTGTTTACGTTTACATATACTTTTTTATTGTTTCAAATTGAAAAAGCATTTCTGCAACAACTTTTATTTTATAAATTACAATTTTACCGACATTTGGCAGAAGGTAGAAGAAACAAACAAATTCAACTTGGAATATTCGCCTTGATTTTATGTATTTTTAAAAATCTCATAGTTTTGTTTTACGTTTCGCAATAAGTAACTTCTTTTGGCATTTGCTCAATTGAAACAGATAAAAAATGTTTGTGGAAAATCTTCTTTCAAATCCAAATCCAATTTCTTAGATTTAATAGTATGAAGACTATAAATAATGTGTATGCATGTACATATGTTTGGTACATATCATACAAATATGTGAATATAAAATGAAAATCTTTATATATTTTTAGCATAACTTTAATTTATTATATTTTATTTATTTCGATCATTATAACATTAGATTTACATAAATAGTTTGTTATTAACATATCAATGTTGTTTGTAACATATACATATGTATGTACACAGATTTGCTTTTTGTGGCCAATTTTTAAATTGTAATTCATTCAAATGAGTTTTAATATATTTTTGTAACAATTAGCATGTTGTAGCATAGCAATACACATACATAAACGTGTATGAATTTATGAGATAGAAATATGTATAATTTTATTCAATTTTTCTTTTTCAAGATTTTATTTTTTATTATTTAAAAAGCAACACGAATAAGAATAATATTTTCACATAAAACACATTAAAACAAATCTTCTAAACACTTTCAAATATGTGTATATAATTTTCTAATAGATTTTCATTATGTTTGTTTAAATATACATACGTACGTATGTTATTGTAAATTATTAAAAAGTTAACCAGTAGAACTGCAATAGAAAAGTAAAAGGCGGCGCTCTATTAAATTGCGTTCAGTATTAATTTATAGTTGCAACTACTCACTTGGTTTCCATTTTTGTAGACTCTATTATTGTTCTTCAGGTTGGTTTGTAATTAAATTCAGAAATAAAATATACATTTCTTTACCACTTCAGTTAATATTGCTAAACTATTTAGCATGCTTTTTAATCCTCTAGATTTCTGAATGCTTGTTGCATGTCCTCATGAAGTTGTTCAAAATCAGCTTTTATTTTAGTTTCTCCATCTTTTACAGGGTCCTGTAAAAAAAAGAATAAATAATTGTTAATAATTTGTTAGTAATTAATTGAGACAACCGATCATTTACTTTAAATTTCATAGAAGATAATTGATACATAATGTTACCCATCGATTCTCTGATGGTAGTCCATGTAACTTTATTATCTGATTGAGCCGTTGATTCAACAGCATGTCTTGCCAATTCGTAGAAGGATATCATGTTTCTCAACATGCCTACAGTTTTGTAGAAGGGACATACGCGATCGTAGGGTGAATACGAATTTTGTTGCAAGAAGTCATCTTTTAATAGCTTGGCAACTTCCAAAGTAATTTTATCAGTTTCAGCTAGGGAAGCTTTACCGACCAACTGCACAATTTCGGAAAGATCTTCTTCCTCCTGAAGGATCTCCTTTACTTTAGTCCGCAGTGGTACAAATTCGGGAAAGTTTTTGTCGTAGTATTCATCCAAGGCTCTCATATATTTGGAGTAAGAGATTAACCAGTTGATACTTGGAAAATGTTTGCGCTGAGCTAGTTTCTTGTCGAGACCCCAGAACACCTGTACAATGCCTAATGTAGCTGATGTAACAGGATCTGAGAAATCACCACCAGGTGGTGATACAGCACCTACGATGGAAACAGAACCTTCGCGTTCAGGATTTCCCAAGCACTTGACTCGACCGGCACGTTCGTAGAATGTGGCTAAGCGAGCACCCAAATAGGCTGGATAGCCAGAATCTGCTGGCATTTCAGCTAAACGTCCTGAAATTTCACGCAATGCTTCGGCCCAGCGTGACGTCGAATCAGCCATCATTGCAACATTATAACCCATATCTCTGAAATATTCAGATAAGGTAATACCCGTATAAATAGATGCTTCACGGGCAGCTACAGGCATATTAGAAGTATTAGCCACCAAAGCTGTACGTTTCATAATAGATTCGGTAACGCCATCAATTTCACATGTCAGTTCTGGGAAATCTCTTAATACCTCTGACATTTCATTACCACGTTCTCCACAACCCACATATATAATAACATCTGAGTTGGAATATTTTGAGAGAGCCTTAGAAAAAAAGGAATATGAAATGAAATTATTTATGAATAATTGAAAAAATAATTTGTTTTTAAAAATACCTGGGAAATAACAGTTTTGCCACAACCAAAAGCTCCTGGAATTGCAGTAGTACCGCCTTGGACACAAGGGAAAAGGGAATCTAAAACCCGTTGTCCCGTAAATAATGGATGATTGGCGGGTAATTTTTCAGTACATGGTCTTGGTTGACGTACAGGCCACACTTGCAACATAGTATGCTTAGTTATATCTCCATCAAATTCAGTTTCCATTACAACATCTTCAACGGTATAGTTACCAGGCGGTGCAATATATTTAACAGTACCTTTAGCTCTTGGCGCAACGATCATACGGTGTTTAACTAAAGTATTTTCGGCAACTACACCGAACAAGTCACCACCGGTAATATGAGAACCCACCTTAACATTCTGAGGTGTAAATTCCCATGAGACAGTACGCGATAAGGCTGGTACATTTACGCCTTTCGGTATGTAAATCGAACTGGTCATTTCGCCAATGTCTTTCAAAGGTCTCTGAATACCATCAAAAATACTGCCCATAATGCCAGGACCCAGTTCAACTGATAATGGCTTGCCAGTTCGTAAAACTGGATCTCCGACCGTTACACCCGATGTTTCTTCATAAACTTGAATTGTGGCCATATCGCCTTCTAGACGAATAATTTCTCCCACCAACTCATAGTATCCGACTCGTACCAGTTCGTACATAGCAGAACCTGACATACTTTCTGCCGTTACAACTATAAAGAACATTGAATTACGTATTATTTTACAATAAAGTCTTCACAAAAAAAAAACGTATATATATTAATACCACACCTGGACCAGATACAGCATAAACTCGACCATATGTTGACTCACGGTCTTCGTCAGTAAAACGTTTTAACAAAGACATTTTTGTTTGCCCAAAACTAAATAATAAATAAATATTTATTTTTTTTAACAACAATTTTACCAATAAATGAAATATAATATGCTTAATACTAGCAGCTCTTAACACAAAATATACTACAAGTGGTGTGCCTGAAAAGTGACTGTTGACTGGTATTTTCTTTTGAGGGTCATTGAAAATGTTATTTCTTGTAAAAATCTATACTATCGAATTCAAGACATATGTATGTAGGTTTTCTTCTAAGATTGTTACATCAAATCATCTATCTATTCATGAACGATTTTAATTTCATTTCAGTTGTTTTCAGAAAACATGCTAAAATAAAGTATTTTTTTCTTGTTTGAAAGAACAAAAAAAAAAAATATAATAAAAAACAGAAAATCAATTTTGTCAAAATTTTTATTTAGCCTTTTTCTCTTCTTGCTCATGTGAATGAAAGAAAAGAAAAAATAACTTAATCTTTAGAGAATTTTCTTTCGCAAACTTCTGTTTTATTCTTTTTCGATTATTCTCTTAACACTTTTGATAGACAAACGAATATGTTGTTAGAACTATTTATTTGTTGAAAAATTAAAATATTAACATTTCAAATGTCTAAGTTCTTTTCTTGTGGAAAATTTACTTACTATTCCGCAGTTCTCAGATATTATTAGTAGGTTTTGCTTAGTTGAAAATCTGTATTAGACTAAAAATTCTCTGAGTATATATTAATGGTACTGTGCAGATATTTTTTCCACTGCGCACAATTAAAGAATGCGCGAAATTTGTTGTCAAATTGAGGAAAAATCAATATTTTCTTCTATTGTAGCCAGACAATTTTTCCGGAAAATATTTTCATGTATGGCAATATTCGCACCTAGAAAATGTGCATGATTTTCAAAATTCCCCAAACTTTCAAAAATGTTGAAATTTTTAATTTAATTATCCGTAGTTTGATTCACTTTTCCTTATTTATTATTTATTATACAACATACCTATTATTTTATAGATTTTTATTTATTTTTAGTATCATACATACACAAACAATATTTTTTATTTCTCTAGTTTAGGGAGCTTATGCTCAGTTATATTTATTTTGCAATCATTTAAGATTTTGTATTTCTTTTAGGCCAAACGCACACCTTCAAAACGTATGTCGTTTATAGAACGAGCTCAAAAAGAGAGCGAAGAATTAGTCAGAACGTTGGGCGGTAGTTTGGAACTGGAAGGTGGTCGAAGAACACGTTCCAGTACGCGTGGAACACCAACAAGATCTGCTACAGTGTCTACACCACCGCCGCCAAAAAAATCGCGAAATTCACCAGCTAGTGGGTCATCTACACCTACACGACGTGGTCGTGGCCGTAAATTAGATACAGCGGCCGATGGATCAGCCGAAGAAGAAACATCGCCAACAACAAGTAAAAAGAAAACTCCTGCCAAAGGAAGAAAGCCAGCGGCAAAGGATAGTGTGGAAAGTCAACTTGATAAAAATCAACATGTCAATGAAACTGAAATGGTATGAAGCTATTGCTAAATGATAAACAAAAATTACTTTTTTAACTGTTTAACTTTTAGAAATCTAATGATCGTACACTCCCAGCTGATGAAACAAAAGAAGATAATGTTGACTCAGTGGCACCGACGAAATCAGATATTGCTGAAGCTAAAGGAACGGAGGTTGTAGAAGAAATCAAACCTGAAGGCAATACGGAAACTAAAGTCGATAAAATAGAAACAGAAAATAATATGAACGAAGAAAAAGCACATAAAGTAGAAGATGAGCCCGATATTGTCGTTTTGGAGCCTGTTGTTGAAGAGACACAAAGTCAAGTAGCGGCAGAAACATCTGTCGTTGAAGAGGATATCACAAAGGAACCTGAAAATGTTATCGTAGGTGATAAAAATGTGGAAGAACCCACTAAAAGCTATAGTCCCATGGAAACGGAGGAGGAATCCAAGCCAGTTGAAAGTGAGAAAAATGAAAAAAAGATAGTGGAACTTACAAGTGAAACAATTGAAATAAAAGAGCCATCACCCGAGCCAATGGAAGTTGACTCCAGCTCTAAGAGTAACGATGATTTAGAAAAACTGGAAGAAACCACCGACGCTGTCGTAGAGCAAACACAATTATCAACACCAGTAGAAAACACTGAACATTTAACCAAGGAGGTTGAAAGTCAACAATCAAAAGTAACGGTAGTAGCCGAATCATCATCTACAAATGCTAGCAACTTAAATAATGTTAACAAAGTGGAGGAAAACATTGAACAAAATACGCTAGTAACTGATGAGATTGTCACTCCTGCCTCTGATAGTGTTGAGCTTAACTCAATAGGTGCTAAATTGGTAAATGAACCAGCCGCAACTAACGCTACCTTTGCCACTGAAAATAGTACAGAAGAGACAACCACACCTGCAGCTAATGATTCAAATAAAACTGAAAATGATTTATGTATGTAACGATATATATACTATATATTTCATATAGAATTTCTGTAATAAAATTTTCTTTCATTTCGCTTAGGTGAACCAAAAATTGCCACATCACCCCCAATATCTGCGGCTAATGACAACAGTACAGTAACGACGCCGCAAACTTGCAATTAGACTAGTTTTATGAATTGCACAAATATCGTATCATTTTAACGTAAAGATAAATAATAAAATATTGAGACCCTTTAATTAGTTATCCACAACTTTCCCTCCCGCCTGGCATGTTGCGTTTTTATGATTTTTAGTTTCTAGTTACTTTTTTTTTAATATTTCTTCTTAATGTATTTCTTAAAAATGTAAAAGATCTTTTTATATGCAAACAAGTTTACTTTTTTAACTCTTCTTTGAATAATTTTATTTTATAATTTCGTTTTAAACAAGAAAGTGACGCCGTACACTGTTTTCAAAATGTAAAATAATAATTAAACTATTTTATTTCCTTATATATAGTTATTATAAATTTGATTTATAGTTGTATGTCTACAATTTAAAATTAAAAGAAAAAGAAAAATAAAAAAAATAAAGTTTAACAAAGCTGAAAAAACTGAACTTAATTAGTCTTTTTCAAATAAAACAATCACTACTTACATACTTGTAAAGAAATTACTCTTATGCAAATTAAAAAATATAAAAAAAACGAAAAACGAAAAAAAAAATAGGATTAGGATTTATACCAATTGAATTGAATAATAATCTAATGTTAATTTTGTTTTTATGTAGAGATACTATTTAAGCGTAAGTAAATCTATATACATACAATAATGTACGATTGTTTGTTTTTGGAAATTCTTAAAATTCATTGCTGTTTGAGTAGTATTTTAAATAAATATTTTTTAAACAAATAATTTGTTCATGTTTTTTTTTTGAATTTCGTAACAAGGAAGTTGTAACTGACTTCAAATTTTAAGAATTTTGTGCTCTTGTGTTTAATTTTACTAATTTTGTCTTCATCTAAATGCTTAAATCGTAACGAATGTTTTTTTTATCCAATCGAAATACACAATAATCTTTATATATTTTTTTTAATTTCTGTATACATATTTGAATAAATATTTGTAGAGCAAATTGTGTGTTTTTAAATAAAATTCATTCTTATTTACCATTTTGCTAAAGTATAAGACTACAAAAATATATGCTCTTTTGAATAAAATCTCTTGCAAACGCCGTCGTGTATTGATTAAGTAAAATTGTATAAAAATTGGTTTTTAGGCAATACGATTTTTTCCATCTTTATAAACGTTTTTATTTTAGTCTTGACTCAGTATCGCTTAAAAAATAAGAAATTATTGCAAACAAACTGAACAGCATGACGTTACCTGAAACTTAAAATGCCTCAACTAACATTTGCATAATTTACAGAAGAGTGAATAAAAACATAAACGTGAAGAATTTAAGTGTTATATGGGAGTTTCTCTGATCTAATGAAAACAAGAGCCCAGAAGAATAAAATTTTTTATAAACTCTATACATTTCTGGCTCATTTATGGATGGCAATTGAATTTAATTCGCATCTGTCAACCATAAATTTGCAGTTGCTGGAAAATCTTTATTTTAAAATCAAACTTTGGAAGTGTTGGATATCAGTTTACATTTGCAGTACTAATTTGTACCATTTCTGACGACTCAACTAAAGTTCGATTAAAATTAACTGAAATAAAATCACCAACTGGAAATAGGTTTTTGTAACAGATTTGCAAACAGTGTCGTAATTATAGACATTTATGATAATGGTGATATTATTTGAAAAAAAAAACGCAACTATCTTCAAAAACGCCAAACACGATAATGGTGAATAGCACAACATTGTCAACCGTTAAAACAACTTAAGAAAAATAAATTATAAACAGTAAAGGCAGTTTGAGGTTTATTAAATAAAAACAATTTATTAATTAGTGTTGTAATGGGTGTATAAACAGTTTTGAGATAAAGTAACGATAACCAAAGACATAACAGAGAATAAGAAAAATATTGGAATTTTGTTGGCAATAAAACAAAATGAAAGTCAAGGAGTATCAATGTTCCTGTTGATGAAACATAAACAGTCGATGCGAGTTTTGTGAAAAAATCCTTTTCTTCGTTAACATAATTTTGACCAACTGTCGAAAATGCCTTTCGTATAACGAAAATCCTTTAAATAAGTTGTATTGAAATTATTAAATGGTGAGTGTGATTTATGTTTCTTTTCTAATAATAAAAAAAAAATATGCTGGAGGAGCCACATGAATTTGAGTAAATGTGATCTGGAAATGGGAATACAAAATCTAGACTGTATTTAACACTTTGATTTTTACTTTAAATCAAGGCTAAATTGTGTTATAAAACGAAACTTCATGTTCCTTGTTTTACAATTTATAATGGAGTTAGCCATAAGTCTGATAATTATATTTAAGATGAAATCGAGAAAAGTTTGATTTCATCTACGTGAACACAACTACAGGGTTATTTACTTTGATGCTTAATTTTTATGAGCATGTTAGGATTTGGATGGAAATGGAGCTTTATTACGAACTGCATCGAATACTTTTTAATTCGTCCGTTGACTAATAGTACGTTGAGATTGTTAATTAAGTACGACATTTTAATGCACCACTGTGTAGCTGTAACAATATGTCAGATATTATTTTGGCATATTTGATTTTTTCACCATAATTTTATTGTATAATACCAGTAACGGAAGTTCATAGTCCAGGTTGTAGCATGAGATCCTACGAATTAAACAAAATATCTCAAAGAGTTTCATGTATCTAAATCAGACAATCTACTGTTGGTGTACGAGTTGTGATCAAAAAATAACAGTTATTTTCAACTTTCGTGAGTTACGTATATTCGATTTTCGCATTTTTTTCTGTTATGTTGGTACACATGTCTGTTATACACTGATAAAATAATTCATTTGCTTAGGATAGCGAGAAAAGTAAATGAGAATAGTCGAATAAATTTCCAAAAATAAAAACGTTTAATTATTACTTATAAAATGTTAAAGCAAAAACAACAATTCATGATAAAGGAACTTTTTTATACTTAAGAACAAAACTGTTTTATACTTAAGAACAAAAGTGTTGACTCACTTATGGTGCTCATTGTATATGTTGACAATATCAGTCATTTTGGATTGTCAGTTTGTTTTTGACAGATAAAAAGGTTAGTCGTGTTTTGGTGTGCTTTTCGATTTTTTACTATTCGAAAAAATGCATCAAAGATCACACCTCGTATATGTTTTTTCCGCTTATTAATATTTAGTTTTTGTTCACATTTAGCTTTGTGCCGAAATTATTACTGCGATATTTCATCTATCAATAGTCGTGGCAACTGCATATCTGATTCTTCGAATACGCTTCCGTCCTAACTATTATCAAATATTGAAATATTAGAATATTTAGTTTCATTTTACAAGAAATGTCTTTTTCACAAAATAAATGAAATTTTAGGCAGAGACAGTGTTTGTGTCGAACTTTCACTTTTCGAACACTCAAAACGAAGAAGTTTAATGCATTCAAAATATAAATGAGAGTAAAACAATTGCTAAACTATGATTAAAGGCAGGCCAAACATTAATTCATTTGAATATTAGGCATTGGATAGTAACCGCATAGATCACATTATATGGAAGATAAGTAATTGGCTGGGATCTACAGTGCTGCTGAAGGCATTTCGTAAAGAACATTGGAAGAAGCAAACAGATTTAGAGTGAAATTAATGATAGTTCATGCAAATTTAATTTCATTTAAACAAATACCCATCACAAAATACTACTTATATTTGCTACCTTCTCAATGAGAAACATAATTACGTTTCTTGCATGTTTAAACACAGACGCTAAAATAAAATTTCTTCAAGATGTTATTCTATCTACACAATGCATAATCTTTAAACTGAAGTAGCTAATGCTCTGCACTCTTATGCATATATTTTGATATAAAAAATCATAAGGATACCAATGTGAAAAATTGAGATTTGATGAAAATGTAAATGAAATGAGAAAAATTGCTGATAAATAATTTCAGTTTATTAATCACAAAAACAAATTTTATTGAGGTTTTATTAAATAGGTGTGTTTAAGATTCGAATTTTTATAAGCTTAAATTCAAAATACAAATTCAGCTCTTAAAAAAAATACGTACACTTCATGTTATTTTTTATAGTCATAAAAATGATAATATAATAATTAATTTACACTAACCTCAGTTATAATGTTGTTCTAGAATGGTTAGTATTTAGTCAAGACTCCTTAGTAGTTTATTTACAATAAGATTATGAACAACATCTTGTCTTACTGAATACGTAATATTATACGAAGCAATCTGAATTAATTTCCAAAGATTATCATTATTTGTGGAACAATTTTCCCTGATTGTTGTTGTTATTATATTCCACAAGTTGTTCATCGAATTTGGATCTGGAAAGAGAAAATCTATTTTGATCTTGATAGTTACCCTGAGGTGAGAAAGTCAGCGAAGGTTTTGTACAAAGTGTGTAACTTAATTATTTTATAATTTATTTTATTTTATTTGCCTATGGAAAATTTAGTAAAGTTACAAAATATCAATTTTAAAAAACTATGAATTTAAATATATAATTACATTATTTTTTATAATATTATTTGATGAAGAAAAAATCTATTAGCATATACAATTTATTAAATCCTTTACACATTCTCCTTATTGGATCAGCACCAGCGTAGTTGGATCTAAAAAATTGTGTTGATAATGGGAAAAAATGACGCGACGGACGTTGAGGAACATTAAACGTGGAGCCTATAAACTGGAGCCTATATCACCAGTAATTACATTGAATATGAACGAGATATTTAAACTTGTAGGATTAAAATTCAGTCCTCGGAGACAAAACATCAAAAATTGCTTTTGTACAGATTCGATGACATCGGAATATTTTTTATATAGAGGATCCCATATTATGGAACCATACTCGAGTATAGGCCTTATAAGAGATGTGTAGAGCAATTTAGTAACATAAGGATCGTTAAATTCTTTTGCCCACCATTTTATAAAACCAAGTACGCTTCTAGCTTTATTTACTGTCATAATTTTATTAAATTGATTCTAAACTATTTTCTAAGTACATCTGAAGAAAATACAAATCAGGAATAACTTAATTCGTCATTACAACCCTTTCGTCAGGATTACTACCTAGCTTCTAGTGTTAATTTTATCCAAGAATGGGGGACCTAAAGTTTAAAGTAGACTCCGAACGCCAGATTTTTGAGAAACTTTTCATTGCAGTTTAATTTACTCTAGAAGTTTTTGCCTAAAGACTGCTGAGAAGAAGTAACCGAAAATTTTTTTCATATTTCATATTGGTCGAGATGTCTGACCTGGGGTTTGAGTCACAGGCGGCCTACTAGACTGCAACGACTTTAATAATAAACATTTATTTGTAGTTGAAACTTAAAAAAAGCTAAATCGGCAAACTATTGCTCCAAGGTTTTTCCCATCTAAATGTAAGAATTAATCCAGTATCCTTTTTGTTTCTCCAACTGAGCCATCATATTTTTTTCCATAGATTGGTAAAGTTTAGGAAAAGAGATACAGATGCTTTACTTTTGCTGCGGAAATTATAAAACCCACATAAATTTACGTTTACAGGCATATGGGTTAAATATGAAATAGTTTGTAAATGAAATATTAGAAATAAATAGTTTTTCCCCTTCTGTATTTGTATATTGTCGTAGATAGTTCAGTAACGAATAAAAATAGATTTTTTAGGGTACATACATACATAAATACTTATGTATGCATAGTATATTTCAAACAAATGTGCAAATGTGTTTAAGCCTATTACTATCTGGGTGTTCTTATTTAATTTACGTATTTTAAATTAATTTAAAATTAATATATTTTAAATTAAATAGAAAATAATACTAAATTAATGCATGCATGTATAAAAGTCTACAATTTCGTGATCTTGTATTTCAACTTTTAATGCTGTTGCCATTTTCCTTTTCCGTTATTAGAATTGTGGCATGATCATCTATCAATGATGGATGCGGCGTTCGTAGAGGTACTTCTTCTTTTTCCATAACTGGCTGACTTAAGAATCTCTTAACAAACGGCGAATAAAGTTTTGGATTCATCTTCTCTTCCTTATCTCGCTTCCAAATATAACTCAATGGTATGGCTGAAATCCAAACGAAGAATGCTCCTAAAACTTTATACCAATAGAAAGAAATTTCATAAATGGAAAATTCACGATTGCTGCTTAAAGATCCGGTCACAAGAGGTGTTTCGGTGGTGTTATTAACGGACGTTAAAGAAGCCATAGTCGTAGTACTGAAAAACAATACAAATAAATACTGATGTAGCTAACCGAGTATAAGTATATATTTTATTAACATTTTTGGTAAACTTACATATTTTGTATCATTCCATAAAATTCTGAAGATTCGCAACGATCCAATGTTGTAGGCAAAGATTCATAATTTATAACACCAGATTTAAGTCTCATTTGAGCATTCAAAATAATCCATAGCATGGAACCAACACTGAAAGCTATTGACATGAATGCAACCTAAAAATATGTTGACAATTATAAATAAATACGCAATTATTTGGCTGGCAATATTGAACCTTTCCATTAACCCTGGGCACAAACATGCCCAATAGGAAAACACCAACCACAGCTCCTGTATTGATGCCAGTAATTGTGAGAATCGTTTGTAAAATGGATGAGAATTTTTGTACTACAAAACCGCCCAGAATACAATAGCAGCCCATAACCACCACAAATACTTTCATTATATTGTTCGCTTTAGCTTCCGTGTGCTTAATAAATGGTTTAATGTAATCAAAATACACAACTCCCGCTAACGAGTTTAATAAAGCCGACATGGTACTTAGAGCTGCACTAAAAACACATGAAATGAAAACACCAGGCATACCCAACAAGTGGCCCATAACGTCTTGCACAAAGAACGGCATCATTTTATCAGCTTTTTCGACAATCTGAAATGCAATAAAATATTATTTTTTTATAGCATATCTATCATCTGTAAGAAAATACAAATTTAATTGTACTTACACCAGCCAAAATGGGGTCGCAACCAAAATAACGAGCAAACATCACAATTCCAGTAAAGGAATTGAAACCCATTATTATTACAATTCCAATTCCAACAATAGTCAAGGCTCTGCAAGGCAATAAAGGAAGAAATGAATAAAATTTCATGAAATTTAATCATTTCAAAAATTTCTTTCCTATGTTTTTAAAAATCTTTCCTTTCAAATTACACAACATATAGCTTAGAAAATTTATTCCATATACAATCATATTTTACAGTTATTCTGTGCGTGGTGGGAAGGAATACTGGTTGGCAAACCTTACGTTATACAACGATTTCTTTTGTATTTACAAAATTTTAAAAGTAAAGTGTTGCTATGGTCGTAAATATATGTGTTTTTGTTTCTCAAATAATAGGCGTAAGGCTAAAGTATTTTTTTTAGTTTTATGATATGAAAATAAAGAAAAATTTATGAAAGGCTTTGTTATTTACATATAGAATTACTATATTATATTTATCCGGTAGGAGAAACCACGTATATATATGTATATATATCACATATACATATATGCACATATATATTTACATATGTATATATACATATGTATATATATTTCACTGTATTCATTACGCAAAAATCTTAAAATGCTTCGTCTTTTAACATACGTAAAAATACTTTGGAATTTGGGAAACAAACCAAATCATATTGAGATACTTAGTATTGGTTTAATTCATTGTTTAAAAAGTACAACGGTATTTTAGCGTCTCGTGGTGGCTTACGTAACTAACCGATGAATAGTTGTTGAATAATAACGTACTATGGAATATTAGGAGACTGATGGGCAAATATTCCGATCGAATAGTGAAGGGCAGGACTTTGATAAGTACTTATTTAACTTAATTGGTCATTAGAACCCTTCAGTCTGGATTACGACCTAGCTTCTTACACCACTTATGTCGTGTGTGTTAATTTTATACATGAGTGGCGGGACTTACAGTTTAAAGTCGACTCCGGACGACAGATTTTTGAGAAACTTTTCATGGCAATTTCTTTTATTCTCAGAGTTTTTGCCAGAAGACTGTAAGTAAAAGTCGGTAAATAAATATTTTTCATATTTCGTTTTGTTCGAAATGTCTGGCCTTTGGTTTGAGACTCGGCCTCATGTCTAATAAGCCAACACACTACATTTTCCCATACCGGGATTCGAAACCGGGCCTCTAGGTGAAAGCCAGATATCCTAGCTACCAGACCGACTATATGCAATATACATACATAAGTATGTCATGTTTTACTATTTGAATTTAATAAGCTTTTCAAATTCTAATTATTGATAACGAAAAAAAAGAATTTCGGAATTTCACTCTTGAATACACACAAAAATTTGTGGACATAGAGTTCGGAGCTGAGGATATAATTTTAAAATTTTAAACTTACTTTTTCGCGTTACTTAACGAAGGCAAAGAGACAATTCTTTGTACACAACTTTGATTTAGACCGATATGTCCCACCCACATAAGATAACCACCAACGAATAAGTTAGGAAAAGTGGCACGTACACGAGGATCTAGGGAAAAACTGAAATTAATAAAAACAAATAAAATTTAAACATTAATAATTAATTTTTGATACGAAAGTACAGGAAATACTTACTTGAAATCTAAACGGCCGCCTTCTTCAGCATATTCCAATACTTTCATTAGACCACCAGCTTTAAGAGTACCCAAAATGCCAACTAACACCACCGAGAAAATCATAATAGCAGCCTGTACAACATCGGTCCATACGACCGCTTTAATGCCACCCTTTTAAATAAAATGGTGATTTTTGCCAGGTTAAAAGAGATCTCGGTTCCAATGAAAATCAATAAAAAGAAATGTTAAAACTTACCAACATGGTGTAGAATATGCAAATCGAACATACAACGGTATTTATTAAATGGATATTCATGCCTGTCACTGTAAATGAAAATGAATTTTAATGCCACTGTACAGGTGAACAAGAAATTTGAATTAAAAATTTATTTCCATTTTACCTTGTGAAAATGCCAATGCTGGTACAAATACGTACACCGGTAGCATGAGGCAAGCGTTCAGGATAAAAGATGCAGTCACCAATTGACGTGTGCGTTTATTGAAACGCATTTCCAAATACTGCAAATAAAAAATGCAAGAAAATTTAGTACAAAATTATTATTTTCACCGGGTTAAAGTTCTTACTTCGTAGCAGTTGGAAATATTGTTGTTGTAGAATACAGGAACTATGATATAATTGAGTACTGGTATGACCAAAACGACTGCTATCACCATAAAAATGTAGTTGAATCCAAAGGCATAATTTTCAGCAGGTACAGACATAATTGCTATTCCCGAAAGTTGGCTGAAATTTGATTTGAGAAAAATTAAAAAATTTTAGAATAAAAAAACTGAAAATTATGGTTTTATTAACTCCTCTCGCAATATACTATTTAAAATACAATTTGTATTGCTATTGTTGCATCCAAGTGAAGTTTGAATGTGTGATGCATTTTTTATACGATCCCATAATCTCGAATTCATTGTAACAAGGAAGTGTGAAAAATTAAAAATTTTTAAAATTGTTTTTTCGGAACTTAAAATCTACTTGACTACGTAACCATCCCGCGCCAATTTTTAGAATAGCTCACAGGCATTTTCGACAAATGATTTTTGTTCTACCTTAGAATTTCTTACAACAAAACATTTTTATTTGTGAGTATTTTACACTTTTGCAGTTTGAGGAAAAGTTAATTTTTACAAAATATTGACAAAAATACTCGTATATAGGAAGTAAACTCATAAAAACATCTCAGGTGGTGTTGAATGAGTTGGGGTCATAGACGCCTGGCCTACACCGGTGCTCTGATGGCTTTAAGCCAGTTGCATACGGTAGTGAGGACCAGATCCATTGAAACTCTGTTTAGGATAATTTTATACACATCGTGAGTAAACTTATCTACTTAACTGTTCCGTGGACAGAATCAGCAAATGCCTCGAAACGTGACAAAGTAATACAACTGAATGGAGCAATTTGGTTGCTACATACTGTTTTAAGAAAGATATCGTTCTGTGGTATATAAATAGATCGAGTATATACAGCGGGACAAGAGGTAGCTATTTTTGCAGAAGTTTATGTCATCGAAAGACGTCCTTAATTCAAATTGAGCAGGAAGTACAGATAATAATGTTACCAATTGGGCAGGGAAAATACAGCCACCCTCTGCTTGATCGCATTTCATGTTGGAATTTACGGTAATACGGACGTAGTCGAGGTTGCAAGGAAGTGAGCTTCAAAAGCGCCGATGAGGACAGATCCTCTCTGTAGAACAGGCAGAGGAGTTTAGAAAGCTCTACTCTGGGAAAAATAAGATGTAGAGAGGCGGATATACGTCTCAAGTCAGCATAGTTTGAGACAGTGCAAACTTTTACTTGGTAATTTTAGGGAGAATACACTTGTGGTTAGCACTATACTATCCAGAAATAGTCTAAAAATATTATTGGTCATTAGAGAAACAAAGAACACTGAACAAAATGGAAATCGGTTCACTCCAAATATGTAAATTCTGTGATGAGGGAAAGGAATCATCAAAAAATCTGACACCTGAGCGACGATAATGCGTTACAAAACGACACACCTGGTTGCATATTCAGTACTAGAAATGCAGTTGCTTGCACCGAACAGCATCCTGAAATTTGTTAGGCAACAGAATTAGGAGAGGCATTATAGAGATACACAATACAGATTGAGGGCAGTGCAATAAATCGTCAGGTCGCAGTACAATACCTCCACGTAACAGTAGGTTATGGCAACCTATACGGTTCTGTTGTTACACCGATATTACCTATTTCGTCATATAATTATAGCTCCTGGCTGGCATCTGTCAACCATACCGAGAACCTTATGAAGGAGTGAAAGTTTGTCAATCGCTTTTGGCTGGACATGTTATGTCACTAAAATATGAGTGTCCAAGTATTCTTCTTCTGAGGTTCCCAAGTGCCGCTGTGATCTCTTCTTCTTCTTCGTAGTTGCAGCTTCTGCAGAAATCGTTATGAGGTATTCCGTCTCCTGGCGTAAACACCCAGAGATCGGTGTCCCTTTATAACTGCTATGACTTTCGTTATATGGAATCTTGATAAGTTAAATGCAAATTC
The DNA here is from genome assembly GCA_932273835.1 of Sarcophaga variegata. Lineage (NCBI taxonomy): Eukaryota > Metazoa > Arthropoda > Insecta > Diptera > Sarcophagidae > Sarcophaga > Sarcophaga variegata. The sequence continues at coordinate 42,193,825 of OW026359.1, forward strand.
TGTTCTATATAAATCCACGTTGGTCCAGATCTGTCTTGTGTCTCTACAGAAGGATTCATTATCCGAACAACAATCAAATTCCGATAAAATATGAAAATTAATTCTTTGCTAACTGTTGCAAATATGATACATATGTATATTGGCAAATAATAGGGTTGACTGATATTAATTGTAAGGTTGTTAGTGACTTTTGTATTGAATAAGAAGCAGATGAAATCTCTCTTTAAACAGACATATATGTGTATATATACATATATGTACATAGTTAGCTAGATCTGATTGAAAAATTTTATTCTATGAGATCATATATACAATGTATACTGTGAAGTGGTGATAACTCGTAGTGTAACTTATGTATAAGTATGTATTGCAAACATAATATTTACAAGTCTATGGAAGTATGTAGTAACTGGAACTGCCACACGGACGATTATCACTTGTTTTTTATTGGAAAACATATGAAGATATTTGAAAAAAATCTACCATAAAAAGAAATTAACTCTTAGAACGCGAACTGTCGATAAATATTCTTTTTCGTTTTCCATTTTCCTTAAAGAAATGCATAGTCATACATATATATTACAATTGTGTAGTTAATTTTTTTGATATTTCCCCTACGCATAACAGAGAGAATTACGAAAATTCATCTGCATTTGAATAAAATATTTAAGAGTCTGTGCACACTTAATTATTATGGTACTTTTTGTTTTCAAAATTCCTTTCGAAAATAGTAAGTATTGCACAGAGGATTTTCTAATTAAGAAGACCATTGGCATATGTATGTATCTTACCTTGCCACTAAGGAAATTGCGATCGGTATTGTTTTCATTTTTTTGCTGCCCATCAGGTATTCATCGGTAGTGTTTTTAGATTTTGAAAAGAAACCGAAATAAACTCCAATCCCTGCCGATGTGCACAACATTATCACGAACACTATATAATCGACAGTGCCGAATGTAAAACTTTTAGTTGCATTTTCCGCTACAGTAGCCATTGTAGCAGCCATTTTTTATATTGTATTGCAAACTCTTTCACCAAATTTAAGGATCACGAATATTTTTACCGTCAACTTGTTTTTCTTTTACGAACTTTTTTGAAAATATTTTTTACATTTCCTATTAATTTAAAACGATAGTGAAAGCGAAACTGCTGAATAACAATCGTTGACGTTGCCGTAATAATGTTCTACCGATCAACGGTTTATCGGCCACTTAACTTATCCGATGCTGGTGATGTTATGAACTGATGCAGTACACACTTAGTAAGAACGACTGACTACCGTTGCTTCCTTTTAGATGATGGAAATGGCTATAAAGAAAGATTTCTTATCAGATGAAAATAAGAAAGCGACTACGACGTTCAAGTTTGTGTATATTTGCGTTCAGATGGAGATTTGTAAAGTTTATAGTGGCGTATGCTTAACGTGACCAGCAAGATTACTATGAAAAACGTGCAGTGGAATATATTTTTAATCGCTGTGATTATTTTTTTAAATTTAAGCTTAATATATAGGTGTAGCAATGCTTAAATATATAATATTATTCAAATAAAATTTATTCGAATAAACGCTTTAATTTTGTATATATTTAAAGCGCAAAAACTATGGAGCAAACCAAACATAAGACCAAATTAAAATAAATTTTTTTCCTGCCATTTTTTTGATGGATTCCATTAAATATTGTCCGAATTAATATTACCACTCTGCTTTAATTTTCTTTTGGCTATAAATAAACAAACATTGTCATTTGACAGAAACTGGAGACAATAAAGTGACAAAAAACTAAATCGGTCTAAAACTTTATGGAAAGGAACGCCGCGAGCGTTTTTGTAAACATTCTCTTATAAGTATTTATATTTACATACGTAAGTACCCGATTAGTGCTATGTTTTTGAAGTCACCGTAGTCTAGTAGGTAGTGTGCGGTTCTAACCCCAGGTCAGACTTCCTCTCAGCAGATTTCTGGCAAAAACTCTGAAGAGTAAATAAAATTGTCGTTCGGAATCGACTTTAAACTGTAGGTCCCGCCGCTCATGTATGAAATTAACGTACACAATATATGTAAGTGGTGTAAGAGGCTTGGTTGTAATACTGACTGAAGGGCTGTAATGACCAATTATGTACATATGTATGTATGTTTTTCACTAATTCTACTGTAAAGCGGCTGGAGGGTTTAAAAAATTTTCTTAACCGAATTATCTGGTCGCGTTAGGTATTACATACATCAGTATATTAAGTTTATAATAAAATAAATTTTATATTATATGTACGTGCGAAAAAACTAGACTAGATGTGCTACAAATGTTATCTTTAAAATTTATGCGTTTTCATAAATAATGAGTAGCTATTATTAGATATCATATATCATTTAAATCGGAATTCGGTTAATGTAAGTTGTAGGTGCTTAACACTAGTCTGGTTTGGTTATACAGTAGTATTTAAAATACCAACATAAATGATTCGAAAAATTGGATTTAATCAAATTTGTATTCATCAATAAATATAAATAAGTACACAATTCTAATTTTCTTAGTGTTCAGAAAGCATGAGTTTTCAATTAATATTCAGTTTTATTAAGGGATTCTTAAAAATATTCATTATAAACGAATGTACACTACGCACTAGACGCATTCGTTATATCCGGAGTTCATTACAAGCAAGTGCCACTGTACGTTATGTTTGTTCTAATTATCTTGAAGAAATTCAGCAAAACATAAATTCCTCAGAATACACTCGTTTCGAATTGGAAGAAAATTCTGAGAAAAATTTCTTTAACGTCTTGCACTGGTGTAATATAGTAAAGAATCGTAATCTTACGGAATTGTTTGCGATCCGCATTCATTAAATTTCTGTTTAAGTCTGTGCCCGTCATATTTAACTAACATTTCAATTTCCAGGACTTTAAGACCTATAAATTGCACCACAGTAAAATGCTCTGCTTGTGCACTCATTGAAAGTGGTGAATGAAGAAAATCTGTGGATGTGACAGAATATTCATAAACAGAGTATTCCTTTAATACCCGGGCTGTTACAATATCGTATCCAGCAAATTTGGTTATTTGCTCGAAAGATAGCGCTAGGAATTGTTTTTGAAAGTTTTTCGTGTTTAAGATATTACTTACATAACATAATTGGTCATTACAACCCTTCAGTCAGGATTACGACCTAGTTTCTCACACCACTTATGTTGTGTGTGTTAATTTTATACATGAGTGGCGGGACCTACAGTTTAAAGTCGACTCCGAACGACAGATTTTTGAGAAACTTTTCAAGGCAATTTTATTTACTCTCAGAGTTTTTGCCAGAAATCTGCTGAGAGGAAGTCGCCGAAGAAATACTTTTTGTATTTTATTTTAATGTCTGGCCTGGGACTCGAACCCTGGCTTTTCGTCTAATAAGCCAACACACTACCTACTAGACCACGGCGACTTCTATATATATTCTAGATATTACTTAGCAATTAAATATTACTTGCAAAAAACTCAACTTAAAGGTTAAACATATCTCAGTACAAATGCTTGTTAATATTTCATAAGCTTTGGAATCTAGCTAGCGCTGTTACAAACATATTGAGCCAAGGAAATAAAGAACTTTAGCTTTAAACTGTTGCTCTTATGAGATAGGCAATTCTAGTATTATGCCAATGTTCTGGTTTGTTGGTGAAGAATTTTATACAATACTTTACTTATAGTTTACCAATACGATCGATTGACGAATTGTATATAAGAACATACAAATTCAAATTTAACTGTTTTCATTGAGCAAAAGTAATAATAAACAAAAAAAAAGCAAAAGTTTTAATATTAATAAACTTCCTTTTTTATCTGATTTCATAAAATATGACCTGCAAATCGAAAAACAATACAAATACTTTAAAAAAAATTATTTTCTTCAACATCACAATCCCAGTACATGGATTGTGTAATAATTTTTATTACATATAAAAATGGAAAACTTATCAATTCGCCAAAAAATGGTAGATCAGTATAAAATTAAATGTTTAAATAATTTATTTGTAAAAGTATAAGAAAATTTTTTTTATCAGCCAAATCTTAATCTGATTTATTTTGTATTTATTATTGCTTCATTTTTACCTATACAATGTCAGCATAAATTTTCCACTGACAAAACTTCAATATTTTTTTTATTAGACAAGGAAGGCTGTATCATTGTATCATATATCATACATATATCATTGCAAAAATATATGTAATTAAAATTTTGTAATGATAATACTGGTCTGGACTAGTAACAACAATATGTCTAGAATGCCTCGAGGTATGTTTACATTTATCAAATGTAGAGTGTAGTAAAAAGAAATTTATTTCCAACAAAATTGTTTGACACACATAGGCATATGGTACAGGTGGTGCTAGTTTCGAACTGTACAGATGAATACATAAGTTCTTCCTAAATGAATTCCCAGAGCTTTAGAAAAGCCAAATCCAGTCTTGTTGGCCAAATCCAAATCCAGCTGAATGATTGCAGGAGATTGCTTCCTCCAGGAACATCAATTATTGATAGATTGATTGTATTGGAGCATGCATTTACAAACACTCCGCAAATTAACAGCAACAGAATCCAATTGACGAAAAGAAGCCTAAAACCACTATTGACTTGCGTTTGTCTATGAAAAATTATAAAATATGACCAAATTTTTCTTTACTGGCTTTCATTTTCGATGGGAGCTCAAACGACTTATGCTTATGCTTAACTCATAAGCAAAAATCTTATCTTTCGGACGTAATAGTTACATTAAAGTGGAATTATACAATCCCTAAATTCCGATTACCAAATCTATTTATTTGAAAAATAATGAACTTATATTTCCTACCTATTTTCCAATAATATATCTTGAATTTCCTCTACTCAAAAATAATATTGTATTTAATACTGTTTGCACTTATCGAATTTTCGTAAGTGCAAACTGAAAATTGCCCCCATTGGTTACGTTTTTCGTTAGGTACTTGTTAAACATGAACGTAATTTTAATTAAGATAATTTAATTGTTCTTAATCATCGAACAGTAGTAGTTAATTATACATATAGATCTTTTAATAAAAATTAACTCTTTTAGATTGTATGAAACGTATACGACAGTGGAAAATGTAATACATGATGGAAACTTTAGTAATAGCACGATTTAGAATCTCTTAATTATACGGACAGAATCTCTTAAAATTCTGTGCTCTATAAAAGTCCTCTCAAAGTGAGTGTTTAGGTGCCATACTGACCCAGTAATTTAATTGGTCTTAACAACCTGTGTGACGGATTTCGATCTGCATTAGCATTACCTTCCAGGCGTCTGTATTATGCTCGTCTTCACATATTGTTGAATGACAGACCGTCTTAAACTTCATTCTTCGAATGTCGAAAAGATGGTTCATTATGTCGATAAGCTTGTCCTCAACCCCAAGGCCTCTGATTTTCACATTAAATTCCTGCAGCTATGAAAGAGGACGTTTCGGCGACAATGGGGTTCAAGACACCTTTCCCGAGGACGATCTTGTCATAATTTGTCGTGGACGTCTTCGAGCTTATCATAAAAGACAGCTTCAACTGCATCGTTCTTTTTTCCAACAGGGTGTGAGAGCAAATTAAGTTAATATTATAAAATATAGCTCTGATGCAGGTTTTGACTAATAATTCGCTAATGGTCGGGCAAAGCCTGTACGGTTTAGTTAACAAATTAGCCTCTGGTAAACAAGCTAGAGGGGCGAAGTATAGTCTGTGTGTCAACTTGAATACAGCAAGACAAGGATCCTTCTGTTCGACGCCGTATTCACCACACATTTTGAATAGAAATTTATCAAGTCTATTAATACACATGTGTGCATTTTTCTCAAAAGGTTTACCGTTACTAAAAAATTAAATCCTATATTTGAGACAGAGTCACCTGTAATTAATTCTGACGAACCTGGCAGCTGACAAAGTGGCAAAGGCTTTCGCCTTACAGAGCTATATTTTCACAAACAAAAAAAAGTTGTATTGCAAGAATTAAAAATTAAGGAAAATAAAACTCGAACTAGGAAGACACTGTACTTATCAGAAATTTAGAAGTGATCTGTGGTGATGTCTATTTGAAAAATTGTTGTCCACAAATTTAATCGTATTAAATATGTATATCCAGAGGCTTTGTCGAGTATTCATATTTTAATCGTCTTTAACTGATCGCAAGTACAATATTTCATGGAAACTAAGTCACGATCTGAACTGTTGTGTTTTTTTTAATAGTAACCTTAAATTAAGCTTAAATAATTTACAACTCTTTTAATCTATTATAGTGTAAATTTTCAAAATGTGACACCTCAATGAATGCGAGTACGTCATTTTGTAATTCCGATATTTTTGTCTCAACCGGTGATAGCGCCACGAACTGCGCTGTTGCATTCACAAAATTTTCCTTTAATATAATGAATTTAAATCTTGCGATCATGGAATTTCTTAGACTTTAACAAAAGAATGCAATGAAAGAGAATTTTAAAGATTAATTAATTACAGGGGTTAAGAAACACTTCAATTCAACTCATTGTTAAAAACATCTTTCTTCTATAAGATTAATTCTGTGGAATAGATGTCGTCAGTGTTGTTATCAGCTCAAATATTAACGCTTTAATTAATATGCACCATAAATATTTTCTTCTATCGTGTCTGTTTTATAAATAAAAAGTAAAATTAAAATAATTCTCACAGAATGACATGAATATTTTTAAAATCTACAGTACGTTATAAAATTGTTTGTACTGCAGATCGTTTAATCTATCACACTAATTAATACAGACTTAATAGAGATTTTTTTTGCAATGGATTATAAGAGTCAATATTATCTGCTGAAATTCTTTTAAAGATGGCTAGATTTAATTATAGACGATAAAATTATTAAATTTCCTATTTGGTAGAAAGCAATTTTAAATCAAAGAACAACTTCATATTAAAGTGCATGACAAATTCATTTACTAAAATATATTTGATATTGCAATTATTTACTAAGAGATGATTCAAAATTATAATTCAGGTTATACATTCAGTGGTTTCAAAGCCACCAGTCTGGCGGGGTTGTCAGTTATTAAATATGTTTCATCTGAAGTAAAAAGTATGCCATTTGCGAATGTCGAAAAATATGAAATTATAGTTAAAATCTCCTACTCAAGTGGTGATTCAAACGTTGCACATTTTCGAGCATTACGGTGTGATAATAATCATTAGAATCAACCTGCTGTGCAAAGAATTGGCAGGATTGTAAAGATGTGTGAAAAGAATGGTCAGGTCTGTGCGTCTTTTCACTATCGAAATTATAGCTTATTTAATAGCTAATTACGGCGCATTTGTCGTTTTGATTTGACATTTTCTTACGTCAACAATGTAAATTGTCGCATATAGGGATAAGATTCTACTGCAGTGTTGCATCCTGCTTTATAGTTCTTTAAGACCACCATGTTCTAAAAATATGGTGCTAACATCTGCTGATAGGTGTCTGCAGATTCCTAAAAAATATTTTAGGGGGAAATCATACTTCGCGAAGGTGCAAGAGTCAATATTATTCGATGTTGCTAACAATAGAAGTCAATAGCGCCCCTTAAAAACAATGCGAGCCTTAAAATTTTGGACGCTATTATTTAGAATTTCCTGCCCTGATATAAAATTATGAAATAATATGTTTTGTAAAAAATAATGTATTGAAATTAAATAATATTTAAATGAATTTCATCATTAGTTCTTGAGATAAAAAAGTGAAAATAAATTTCACAACTTTTCGTTCAGATGCTAGCATGTGAGTAAACAAAATGAAAAAAAAACAGAAGGATTGACACCACGATGAACTTGAAGTGTGATAATATTTTATGACAGTGTAATTAAACTGTTTTATACCATAGATAAAGCGCCATATGATGCTCGCTTATCAGTCTTTAAACGTTTACAGATTTTTAATTTTTGAATCGCAAAAAAACAAAAATTATTAAAGTTAGCCAAACTTTTTCCGTCATATGAATTTTCTAATTTTTACGCATTCTCTTCATGAAGTGTAATAGATTCGTTTGATTTCATTGAAAGAAAAATTGCAATGTTGTGGGGATGCTCAGAGAAGGGAAAGTAAATCTTTGTTTCATTTGATCAGATTATTACAAATTCGTCTATTTTCCATATAAATTTACCAAACGTTTTCTTTACAGCAAGACGGAGTACGTAGATTTGCAGTTTCCATTCTAAAACAGTCTTTGAAATTCAATCGATCAACTTTGAAATTGTTTGGCCTATCTATTTTTACTTTCTTTCTTTTATTTGAACATTTACAATTTAGAAGTCAAAAAGCCTGTGTTAGCTTCTGATCTTGACAATATGTTATACTTATAGCCCCTGGACTGACATTCCTTATTGATCACGTTTCACTCCCATGAAGAGCTGTAAATATCATACATGCAGTATACATATATCCAAATACATATCCGTCTGTTTCAATATTTGAAATAATTGCCACATTCTTTTCAACCGGACAAAGGATAATCTCGAATAAAATTTTTTTGTTGTAGTAGTATGTTGGTTTACTAGATGGGGGAGCTCAAGTGCTCATATTTAAAAATTAAGGAAAATAGTAAGAACATAATATTTCTGCAACTTCCTTTCAGTAGTTTTCTGGCAAAACCTTTTCAAATTGTCGTTCGGATTCGATAGTAACTGTAAGTGTCGCCTCTAATGGATTAAATCAACGCACACAAAATCTTTTGCCAATATTAACCTCTTAATCGACTTCCATGTGCAGCGTCAGCAAAGTCGAAATCTTCATACATTTAGTGTGGATAAATACACCCGCTATCAGCGTAAACAACTAACCAGGTAAAGGACATTTAACAGCAGCTAAGGGAATCTATGATCCCTTTCGAAAAAAAGTGAAAACCATCGGAAAATGTGATTTGATCTTACAGCGTAATAAACTATCATATCAGCGCATAATTTATCACAGAGTTTGAAGTTGAAATTGAGCATGTACATATGTATGTATGTATGTATGCAGATAAGATTAAATCTAGAGAAGTGATGAATGGAATTGCTGCATAAAATAGCTGCTTTTCTCCTGAGTGCTGAGTGCGAATAAAGTCAAAAAATAATGCGTTTCATGTGTGGGGACCAAACTACATTATAATCACTGCTTAAGTTATGATAAAAACTCAATATCAGCAAATGAAGAGAAGAACCCAATGGGTCTGCTGGAGCATAAATCTATTCTCATTACAGAATAAAGTTACATACCTACATACATAATTGGTCATTACAGCCGTTCAGTCAGGATTATGGACCTAGTTTCTCACACTACTTATGTTGTGTGTGTTAATTTTATACATAAGTAGTGGGATCTACAATTTAAAGTCGACTCCGAACGACAGATTTTTTTGAGAAACTTTCCATTGCTATTTTATTTACTCTCAGAGTTTTTGCCAGAAATCTCCTGAGAGGAAGTCACCAAAGAAATATTTTTTCTATTTTCGTTTTGCTTTGAACGTGGGTTTGAACCGTGGCCTTATATCTAATAAGCCAAAACACTACCTACTAGACTACGGCGACTTCAGAATAAAGTTATGATGGAGTAATCTGAATCTAAACCACTGTCTGAACGACTAATATGTGATCGCTTTAGTGAGCTCTATCGAAAATAGGATGGTTAACAAACACTGTGTCACTGGTGAGCACTGTCGAAATTGCTCATTGTTGTTGATGTGTTGCTGGAGACATTAGTAATGGAAAAAAGAAAATGCGACTTATGAACACTGCTGGAAGTTTGATCGTTGTAGTAAAGGAGTTGTGTAATAAAATTGTCAGCACGGTATTATCAATTTAATTGTGTTGTTAAATTTAAATAAATAAGAGAATTAAAACTTTTGTTATTTTTATAACAACGAATGAATGTAAACATTTTATTTTATTTACAATTGCAATCCTTGAATCCATAGGAAGCAATCGTTTTTAAACATTAATTAATGTGAGTTTAAAATATTTTAAGACACTATAATAATAATAATAATAAGAAAACTATCTACATACATTAATTTTGTTGTATAAATTATTTATTTGAAAATATATATTTTAGAAATTGTTTATATAAGAATAATTGTTTGTAGATTCGATTTAAATATTTTAGATAATTATTGTGACTTTGTCTTTTGAAATTGTTGGGTTTATTTACAATGCAATTATGTTGATTAATTTTTCTATACTTCCCTTACACGCTTCTAAAATAAATATTTTCATATTTGATTTGTTTTATAAATTTATTTATCTAACTTATGACATTTGAAAGTAATAATTCTAAACAAAGTTGTTGTTGCAAAAATCTAAGATAATACATTAATATTAGGTTTACACCATTTCCAAATGAATTCATGTGGAAACGATTAAAATATAATGTTTTGATCGAAATTATAAACGATAATAAAATATCCAAAATTCAAATACAATGGTAATGAATTATAAAATGAACTAATTAAAGAAAAAAATATACATACTATGTACATAGTACATATTCATTAACGAAATTACATTGAAATATTTCGTAAATTACGTATCAATATCTTTACAGTTAAAAAAATGTGTATTAATTTATATAGTTTTATTGTTTAAGAGTTGGTTTCGTCGTTATTATGTGTGGCAATTCCTCTTCGATTTGAGTTAATTCGTATGTCACGAACGGTTGAATAATCGGTGAAAGTAATTTCACATCGAATTTGGTACCCTTAGCGGGTGTCAGGATATAACTTAAAGGTATACCAACTGCAAACACAATAAAAGCCCCCAAAACCGTATACCAGTTAAAGGACATATCTAGTATATTGAAATCTTTATCAGGAAGCGAATCCGTTTTTAAGGGAAGTTCAATTAAAGGTGAAGTATGGGTGCTGGAGAATAATTAATAATTAATCATTGCATAGGTATTTCATATTGTAGTATAAAAATACTTACACAGTAGCATTAAAATCTGGACAGTTTTCGACAGAGCTCGGCAAGGTTTCATAGTGTAGTCTACCTTGAGCGGCAATGACAATAATCAACATGGTTAACATACTGGAGCATACAGCATAAAATGCAGCCTTACCATGGGCTTTAGGTACTAACATGCCCAATAAAAATACACCAAACACGGCACCAAATGTCACACCTCCAATTGAATACACAATTTGCAAAATTGATGTGAATTTTTCAACTACAGTACCAGCCAATATGCAATAGCTACCGGTGGATAAGACAATCGTTTTCATTATTAAATTGGCCCGTCTTTCGGTGTGTTTAATTCTTGGTTTGATGTAATCGAAGTACAAAATACCGGCTAATGAATTCATACTGGCCGACATAGTACTCAGTGCAGCGCTAAACACACATGATATGAAAACGCCTGGCATACCTTTAAGATGACCTACAGCATCTTGGACAAAGAAGGGCATCAATTTATCGGCTTTCTCAACAATACCAGTGGCTAACGGATCGCAATCATGATAGCGGGCATACATAACAATACCGGTTAGGCAATTGCAGAACATGATCAAGACGAAGCCAACACCGAATATTATCAGTGAACTGAAATGTTAAAAGAAATCGTTGAAGTGAAAAGCGTTATATAATGGTGAAGCAATATACTCCTACTGCTACTACTACTACTAAAGATAATAAAAATTATAAGGAAGCCAAGAAATTAGTAAAATTTGAAAGAATTATAAAGGTCTTCATCATTGATAACAAGTCTAGTGCACAAGTCTAGTCACTCACGTTCAAGTGCTAGATTTTACAGAAATGAGGAAATCAAGACTGGATACAAGGAGTACTGATAGAACTTCCTAAAAATATTAAAACAGGATATTTAATATGATTGTACTAAATTATATTACAGAGTCAATCAACAGCCTACTGAGAAGGTTGTGCACTGCGGCTACGTAAGCGAGTCCTTTCCTGTTATCAAACAAGTGTGCCTGTAGTCGTACTGGATTATATCTTAAAGTCAGTCACCGTCAGAAGGCAAGAACTAACATGATGGATAGACGAACGAATAGTTTGTTATATCCTAAGGCAATTCAAAGTATAGTAATGAAATGCGCAGTCACCTGCAAATAAAATCAACGTGTCTTAAGTCTGTGCTGCTTCATGGCTTCGAAAAGTGAATGGTAAGCGCTGGGATTAAACTGGCTCGGCCTCACGCTTAGAACGTCCTGTTACAATATTTGGAGTTTAGTTAACAAAGATTCCGAAGACGAAAAGGCTTAAAATAACCTGGAGGAGAACCATAGTGTTATCAACCAATATTGTTGATAAAAAGAGCAAAATTTTGTCAAACATAAAAGAATTATGAACAGTAATCAGTAAGGGTTAAAGTGTTCGTCGATTCAACGAAGAGTAACCTTAATATACAAAAATGAAGAGTAACCGTCCACGAATGGTCAATTTCAGTATTTTTCCTTGCTGTCTATTTCAGCCAGAGATAAGTCAATGTTCCTTCTTTAGTCTGACTTAAGTTAAACTTGGCTTTTTACTCACTGGCTAGTTTTCTTGTAAGACAATTCACGAAAACATTTGCTTTTACTTTAGGAAAATTTAATTTAGCAACACTTACTGTCTGGCATTTTTCAATGATGGCAGTGAAACTATTCTCTGGACACAACTTTGATTCAAACCCACATAAGCCGTCCACATCATGGTCGCACTGATAAAACAATTCCAGAACGTTGAACGTGTTGTCGCATCCAATGTAAAACTAAAATATTTCAAATATTTAGCATTTTGTTAAAAAAAATATAAAATTTTTAGCTTTTTATTAACAAGTTTTCAAACTTACTTCATATTCAGTCGTCCACCTTCTCCAGCTATACGAAAAACTTCACCGAAACCACCGACTTTATTGGCACCTAAAACTCCAACCAATACAACCGATACGACCATTATGGCCGCTTGTACGACATCAGTCCAAACCACTGCTTTAATGCCGCCCTAAGCAATTAATGCAATAAAGGTTTAAAAATATATTCATCCGTATATGATCAGGGTAAATCACTTACAAACATTGTATAGAAAACACAAATCGAGCAGACGATTCCATTGATCAGGTGAATATTTATGCCCGTCACTGCAAAGTAAAGGAAGTTAAAAATGAGATTCAGATATTTGGTGACATTTCCTAAGTAATTTTGCAATATATCAATTCATGAAAGGAAAGGAGAGTTCAAATTTAGTAGAGCGAGTGAAAATATAAGGACGCATGGTATTACTTTTACCATGCGTGATAATCTTAGGGCCATTATTACAACTTGCCGTTAACTAAAGGGAGGATTGTAACGGGCAGATGCATAAATTGTTTTTCATTATTATAAGTGGTCGATAAGGTATAAGCGAGCGTTAAGCTAAAGGGAAGATCATCATACTGGTAATTTTTAAAGTTAAGTTTATGTTTGAACTTGCCATATTATATGTTATTTTCAATACGGCAACTTCAAATATTTGTTTATACAAATACAACAAAAAACAAAGGCCGTCGTTACCACTGCGTTTAAATAAAACTAGTTTACTTTGATCAGTGTTATCGCCATTTCTCCGCCACTGCCATATTTTTCAAAACGTTGACTTTATTTTATCTGTAAGTTGTAATAACGAAAATAAAGCTAAAGGTACCTTCAACTAAACCCAAGTTTAACGGCAAGTTGTAATAATGACCCTTAGTGTTTTTCTAGAGCTGCAAGTCTAATGCATACTTATAACATTTTCAATCTAAATTTGTTTATTTTGAATAATAATACGAAGACGTTATGGTAACAAAGAATTACAATACGAAAATAGTAAAGAAATTACTAGCGTAGGGGCAAAGAAAGAGTAAATTACAAACACAAAACTATATGGAAAGTTAACGAAGGATATAAATGAAAAGAACAACAATAACAAATCAACAGTAACGTCTGGAAGTTGCTAGACCAAAAATAAATTAAGAGTAAATAGAGCGAGGACCAAGGCGAATTCATAGAAGGTGGGAGCGTTTTACCAGCTGATGGAAATAACAATGTCAACAATTTTTTGTTTTTTGTGTATTTTGTTTTGATAATCAATTTCGTTTTTTCTTATTGTGTAAGAAGTTTGTATATTTTTCATCTTTTTCTTTTAAAATCATTGACATTTTTTAAAATTTTTCTTCTCATCGTCATTCTTTAGTCAGCTTTTTTTACAAGATTATCACATCTCAACAAAAAAAATCCCTGTTGTTTTTGTATTGTTGTACTTATTGTAATACTAATCCCACCTTTTATGAATTCGCCTTGGCAAGGACGTAACATTGCCAGGTACATAGTTGTAGTAAAAAGTGCTACACATTTGTATCACAGAGTAACCCTATGACGCATACCAAACCGTAATTCGGACTAGAAGCCAATAATGTGTAGCAAAATGATCATGTAATAAAATGATTTTGTAATAAAACGATCGTGTAAAAACGCAATGTTATTAAAATGTGTTGTTATTTTAAATAAAGGATTTATAGGCATTTAAAAAACGAAATAACAAATTAAAGCAAATAGATGATTTTATATACAAATTATGTATAATCTTCAAATGATCAGGAATTAATGCTATAAACGTAACAATATGAATTAAGCTCGCCGTCTATTGGATTCTTTCTGTAAAATTTTTCATATGTCGCTAGTACTTTTTTTTTAAATTCCGGTATAAAATTGGTAGCTTCTTCTTTTTTGGTACATTTTCTTATAGACTTGCATACGTTTTGCGGAGTAAATACGGTATTTTAGTGATTAGTGTTGCTAGGCTATTGCTGTGAGGGTATTGAATTCGATTACCACCAGAGGCACTGGTCGGTTCCATTGCAAAGAGCAAATAGCAATATAACAACGGTAATTTTTGTCCGATTTTATCAAGCAAAGTGTCAATCTATTCAAAAGAGAATGTAGCACTTATTTTGTATTTCCTAATTAAATTTTGCAATTAAAAAATTGTCAAACTTGAAAAAATACGAAAAAAATTATATATTTCAAGTTTACATACATACATAATTGGTCATTGCAGCCCTTCAGTCAGGATTATAGACCTATTTTCTCACACCACTTATGTTTAATTTTATACATTAGTGGTGGGACCTAGCCGACTCCGAACGACAGATTTTTGAAAAACTTTTCATGGCAATTTTATTTGCCTTCAGAGATTTTGCCAGAAATCTGCTTAGAGGAAGTCACCGAAGAAATATTTTTTCATATTTTCGTTTTGATGTCTGACCTGGGGTTTCAACAGTGGCCTTACGTCTAATAAGCTAACTCACTACCTACTAGACTACGGCGCCTTCAAATATTTCAATATTTCAAGTTTACCCGATCAAAACTCAACATAAAAGATTGAACAATATATCTATGTATACCGTTTTAAAGGTATACCAAAATACTTTGAATTTGCAAAATCGGTTAAAAAATATTTGAATAATCGATAATCTTGTATTGAAACTTCAAAAAACAGTTTTCGTCAAATAAAACAACTTTGGAGCGTTCAAGAAATATAAAAAATAAAAAAGTGGACAACTTGGGGTGTATTTAATTTTTTGTTTTTTGTCGCATAGTGTAATTGGCAATTTAAATTAAAAAAATGGTCGTATGAAATGTTATTTAATTATTAGGGTCAATAAAGGTTTATTTAATGCGCCGAATAAAGTATTTTTTATGACCGCAGCTATATTAAGTTGAAATTAATCACAGTATACTCTGTAGAACAAAAGTAAACATTATAAAATTATTGTGTTGGTAAATTTTAATACTTATAGTGTGTTTTAAAAGATATGAATATAACGCATTTAATATACATAATTTTGATAAAGAAAAGTCTTTAAAAAAAGTAACAACTTTAGTCTAGACGGCGGATTTAAATTTAAATAATACGATTATATTTTTCCATCCAACGCTTGTAAAACTACACTGCCAGTATATTTTCTTCCATTGAAGAAAATATAAATTAGCTGCTTGGGCGATGTTCACAGCAAATGGGCCTATCTTCAGCCTCCAAATGATGAAATGGTTCTAGCTTTCGAAGACTCAATTAATGTAATAATTGTAGTATCGAACCATTAAATGTCGCTCGGAAAAGAAAATAGCATTGGGAAATGAAGGACATTTTTAGCTTTTTTTTTCGTTATATCAAATAATATTGGGATCGCGTTGGCATGTAAAGAAATTCTTGAATTTCCAACAACAATTAACCAATTGTTACGGAATCTATTCTGCTCTTATCTTCATGCCAGTTTTCTTTGAAAATACAACTCAAAGTACGAAACGGATTACAAAAGTCGCTAAATATCAGTGATGTTAATATAAGTCGAATGTACTCCGTAAATCAGTATATTATTTTTCCATCGAAAAATTTTTGTTCATTTGCCGCCGATCTTTAAAATATTATGAGATTCAGACAGGACTGGATTTGAGGATACCAGATTTCGCTAAAATACAGTCCACTCTCGAACAATGTTCTTTTCAAAACTATGGAATTTGCTAACGTATACACTTTTAGATACGTTATAAGCGTTTAATGTCATTTAAATTATGATCTTTTCAGGATGTTACTTTTGAATAAATTTCAATGCGACTACACAAGAAATGTATATTAAGTTGCCATTTTTAACTTACCTTGCGCAAAAGCCAATGCTGGGATGAATATAAAAACGGGCAACATAAAGAATAGAGTCACGATAAAAGCCGCAGTTAAGAGTTGACGTGTTTCGCGATTAAAACGCAATTCTAAATACTAAATAAATGAAAACAAAATGAAAAGAATTCACTTTAAAAATTGTAATCGATTTTTTATTTTTCACTGCACAGCATACCTCGTAACAATTTGAAATGTTATTATTATAGAAAACGGGTATAATGACCCAGTTAAGCAGCGGTATTGTTACAATTGTCGAAACAACGTTAAAGAACCAATTAATGCCAAACGAATACATTTCCGCTGGTATGGTCATAATTGAAATACCCGAAAGTTGACTGGCTACCAGCGATATGGCAATGGGTAGCGTTTTCATCTGTTTTCCGCCATGTAAATACTCTTCAGTTGTTTCATCTCCCTTTGCAAAGAAGCCAAAATAAACACCGATGGCTGCGGATATGCACAACATTAAAACAAAAACCGAATAATCGTATGCGTTAAAAGTGAATTGGCTAATATCACTCAATGCCGAAACCGTGCCATTTACGAGCGACATTTTTAACTGCAGTAAATACTATCGTACGGAGGACACTATTGTTTTCAATTAATTTGTCATTAATTTGATATTTTTGTACAGAATTTACCACAATTCTTTACCGCAATCCTTTACGTTTTAATTTTTGTCTTATTTTTCGCGTTAAATCCGACCTGCCGTTAACCACAATTGGTTAGAACTGTTTTAAATAAATCCTAACATTGTCAGTTGATTTTATAAAATTCTGGCGTTTTTTATTATGGTAACTTTATCTTCCCTTTTATCAGCAATGATTCGACTTTAATTCAATGTACCCGTACTAGCTGCTAAACCTTTTTTTAATCAGATTCGTATTCATATTCATATCCAGTATTATGAATAAATATTATCGATGTTTATAAAATAAGACTTGTGTCTCGTGTGATTTATCTTTATGAGGTCATAATAACTATCGCTCTTCGTTTTCATTTTTACTGACAATTTCTTTTAAGATTCATAAAAAGATTTTCACAATTAAATTTAATTATCATAGTCAAGATTATATTTTGCCTCCGAGCAAAATTTTTATAAATTGTGCACACATCGTATTTTAATATTCTTTAAATGTACGAGTAATGTTTCCTTGTATGCAAGAAGGCAAACGAAGATAACAAAATTTCATTTGTACACTTAGAAAAATTAACCAAATAAGGATATGGGCAGGAATTTCAAATCTAAACAGATTACTTGGTTGGGTATTCCATACTTTTGGTACTTTTGTTATGGAATACCCAACCCAATATATACACCCAATATACCTACTACAACCACCTGGTTTAAGAAGGAGCCACTATACTCTTAAAGATCTGAATTGAAGTAGATTATTAGAATATTGTACTAACCGAATGCCATACATGTTGTAGTTCCAATGAAGAGATATTTCCAGATATCTTCAAATAGCAACCGCGTTTGGAAGATAGTATTCGTATCAGGAATCTTGCGATTGCCTTCTTAACAATAACTGAAATCACGATCTATGTTTAAAAATCATTTCATTCTATTATATTGGAAACTTTTATTTGAAAGACACAACAAAACTTCAGGTTCAGGCAATATAATGCAGCCTCTTTTATAATTCCAATTACCACAATAAACGGTGGCCTATAAAAGCTCAGATCAAATATGGAACTAAAATAATAAGTGCCAACAACATTCCCGAATTTAAAACTGCATTATGTGCTTCCTATCTTTAAATTTAAATAAAACTATGTGTGTGTGAGATATCATTGTTAATTTTTATTAGTTTGAAAGACATACATATTAATGATATTATGTGCGGAACGTAATATCATTTAAATGTCCGCCACGGTTTCTCTGGGTGGAGAGCATCCGAAGTGTCCAACTTTCCATGATCTTGGTTATGTTGCCTTTGAATACCGCTGTGGTTTCTAGCTCATTCACGTACACCTGCGACTTAAGAAAACCACACAAGAAAAAGTCTAATGCGAGATTATTATACTCTCAAATGGCTTGTATACCTGGATATCCAATGCGGCATGAACTGTGTGGTGCGTAGCGCCATCCTGTTGAAACCATATGTCGTTGTTGATCAGATCATCCAATACCTGTAGTGGTCGCCGTTAATAGTGACGACCCGGCTGACATTGTACTCAAAGAAATATGAACCTATGACGCCGCCAGCGTCAAGTAGTGACTTTTTCGGGATGCATTGGACGCTCTTGAATAACATGTGGATTGGTATCGTTATAAATTCGACAATTTTGTTTGTTTACGTATCCATTCATCAAAAATGGGCCTTATGGCTGAAGATGATTTTTCGATAAAAATAAGGCTCAGTCGCCCAACTGTTACAGAGCTCATTCAGTGAACATATGTAGCTATATATGGCCCTTTACATTTATTTTCTTGGTCAGGTAAATTTTGCGCGAGTGCATATCAACAACGGATATTTCACGAGGCGAAAACTACAGCCTCGGATTCTGTGGCACATTCCCCCCGACAGTGTCTATGTTTTCAGCAAACGATCATTTGCTGAACCAAAGGACTCGAATTATTCACCACTCTCAGTAGAACGATTATAGCGATAGTAAAATGAGCTAAGAACAGCGGTTCATTGCCGGAACAGAGGTGTCTCAGTTTTAAAAGTAAACATAATATTGTAGCTAAAGCTGATGTACTACCGCTGAAAAGATCATTAGAATCTATACAAACTAGATAATAAGTCTTTGAACTATAACACGTCGGCCCTAAATTATAAATATCAGTTTAAACTTTTACAAAACCTCGCAATAACGGTGATCAGAGAAGCCTGAGGCCACTAAATAGCAATAAAATACTGATCACCCCAAGAATCTTTCAATTCTAGAGATATGAAAAATTTTGGAAGTCATAATAGATCAATTAAATGATCAGAAGAAAAATGATCAATACCTGAGTCATTCTTTCCGTTTAGAAATTTCGTGTTGATCGCTAAAAATCAAATATTTTTTTTTTTTGAGGATGATAGAAAAATAGTTCACGGTTTATAGCGGCTTATCTTTTTGCAAGATTAAGGAATTTATCTTACGGTGTTAAAAAAAAAAAATTCGCGTAAGAGCTCACGGAAGTGTTAAATTTGTTTATTTGAATGATAATTCATTAACATTTGCGATAAATATATGGTTGGAATTTTCTTTCTTCATTTAAATTATTGCAAAAACTGAAAGCGGTCAGGAACAGATTGTAATGCATCTTTTAATATTTACTCAGCTCTTACCCAAAATCAGTATTAAAATTAGTGATAAAAGCTTCAGTAATGGTTTGCTCATACGTACTGTTTCAAGGTCTTACAACTGTATTGTCTATAGAATCCGATGAATTATTTTATTTTTTATTTTATTCTTCTTTTTACTTTTAAAGAGAACATATATCACAGATATTATCACGTGATAAATTATAAAGGAGAATATAACGTCACGTTATTTATTTGAGACAAAACCGAGATTTGATCGAAAGCTACAGATTTACATAAGGTCTTCTTAACTTGATCTGTAAAACCTTCAACAACTTGAAGTGGAATTAAAGTAAAGTGCTATACAAATAGTGAAGAACGTGGTTTTTATTACAAAAAAGAAAAGGAAGTTATTAATTTATTAAGTGAAAAAGTTATTGATATATACAAAATAGCAATTATTTGCGAGAGCCATATCTGGAAAATCTTAGTGAGCCAGTGTATTTTAGTCTGTTTCTTTGGGACAAGGTAAATTCATTATAAGGTAGTGTTGTTCAACTTCATATTAATAAACTATTTAATTACTATAGATAATTTAATATACCAACAGTACTTCGAGTGAATCACCAATTTGCCAATTTGAAGCAGACACAGCGTCAATTCAATTTCGAGGGAAATTTGGCAATTTTGGAGAAATTCTTCAAATAAAAATATTTGGTAACAAGATCAAGATCGAATTGAACAAAGTACTTACAAATCATTTAAAAGGCCAGCCGAAACGATATGTATCTAATCGAATATATCCAATCCTAACCATCTAGAATTTATAAAATAAAAGAATGTTTAACCTATTGTTTTGCTAAAACCATATAAAAATCTAAACAAATTTAACCATACCTTTACCAATACATTATTGAAATAATATTTAATCCCTTAACTAAATTCTGTTCCACAAATGAAATCTTCTAACTTTTTAAAAACCCTAATGTAAATTTTAAATACAATTAATTCATCTATATATATGTATAAACATATGTTCCATTAAATAATTTATAATTCTTACAACATGCTCTTACCCTATATATAAAATACAATTAAATTATAACTGCATCCATCATGTTAAAACTTTTTATTTATTTTTTTATATTGTAATTATAACCTAAGCCTATATCTAACTATTTATGTTTTATAAAAATGAATTACTTATATAATATCCTAAATATTTAAATATTAAAACATATAAACCGACATTTGTTGTAAAACGATTCCACAAAATGAAGCTGAAGGCCTTTCGCATCGTTGGAATCGAGACCTTACTGCAAGTTAAAAACCATTATTATTTTTGTTTGATACACATTCATTTATTATTTAAATATTTGTGTCTACAAAAATACCAGTGATGGCATTTCTAAAAGCTTACGATCACGTGTGAGGAAATGATTAAAAATAAAGTACCAAGCGAAGTACTATTACTTTTGTACTACCACTGACATACATATGCATATGTTATATATTTCCTCCTATAATTACAAAAGATCAATTCGAGATCATCCTCTCATTGAATTCTTAACTGTTAAGTGCCAGTTACCCGAACGTAACGTAACGTATCGAACCTAACGTTCTCTTTTTAGCATTTGTAGAGCAATGTAAACACTTACCGAAACATTTCTCTCTCGTTAGCAAAACGGAACGATCTGTATAAAATAGAATTCTGTCACGATTTTACATGACATTTGAACACGAGTGATTTGGCATTGCGGCACAAATGACCTCTTTGGTACTTTCATGATTATTTATATAAAACTTTTAAATTGTTACATGTATATAATGAAATTTTTAATTTTTAATAAAAAATAATAATAAAAAATTTATTTTATAAGAAATAAATACTTATTGTTATGTTTCTATTTCGCAAACAAAAATTTTTTAACAAAATAAATAAATAATATATATATATTTTGAGTAACAAAGTGGTACGAATTTTCCTTTTTGGTACTTTCATATATATTAAACGTATATATTAACCTTTTAAATTTGTATATAAAAAACGATTTTTCTTTAATTATTATTATGATTGTATAAAAAAAACTTTGAGACATAATAAATTAATATTATGTATTTTGAGTGGCAATGTGACACAAATGCCCTTTTTGGTACTTTTCTATTAATACGTAAATCTTTTTAGATTTAAAAATTTTTAATACATATTCTTATGATTCGAATGTGCATAAAGAATTATAAGAGTATTTTTTATTATTACTATTTTAGCTAGAGGTATTATTTTGCAATTTAATAAAAAAAAACAAAAAAAAATAACTTTGAATAGAACAAAATTTGACTCTACTTATATCTAAATTCCATAAATATTGACTTAGATTAGGCCAATAATGCAATATTCTATAATATTACAAAAATAAATATTTGTAATAACATAAAATTTAAGAAGCAAATATAACTTCTTCCAATTAAAAGTACCTAATTGGTACTTTTTGAATATTGCTACATCTTAACAACATTCATCACTGTTCTAAACAGCTGATTTCGTGCAAATGTATGTATATCAATTTCTTTGCATTGTGTTGCGTTCGTTTGTGCTCTGTCTCGTTTTTATTTACATTCTATGTTGACAGCTGTCCCGTTTTAAACGTTTCTATAACTATACAAACGTTTTTACGGCAACGTACGATACGTTTTTACGTTCCCTACGCTTGAGTAACCAGCCCTTTATACGTGCGTTTGTTTTTTTTTTCTTTAACTTGAATTTCTCTTTTGTAATAAAGAATTTAGTAATAACTGATCAATTTTGAAGTGGCCGTAGTCTAGTAGGTAGTGTGTTGGCTTATTAGACGAAAAGCCAGGGTTCGAGCCCCAGGCCAGACATCAAGACAAAATACAAAAAGTATTTCTTCGGCGACTTCCTCTGAGCAGATTTCTGGCAAAAACTCTGATAATAAATAAAATTGCCATGAAAAAGTTTCTCAAAAATTTGTCGAAATGTCACTCATGTATGAAATTAACACACACAACATAAGTGGTGCAACAAACTAGGACGTTGTACAATGATACTGTACTTGTCTTAATTGACAAGTACAAGTCTTCTAACCTAACCTAATCACTGATCAATTGTTATGATAATATGTAGTGATATTAATGTCATGCTAATTAGTTTTTTTTTATAATTTCAATTTATCTATAATTTAAGATATTTTTTCTTAAGAATTATTTTTTGTGATTTCAATATAACCGTATGTCCCTAATATGATGAAGACCTAATTTTTTTATTGTTATGTAGAACTTCATAGGCGTAGGTAAGGTTTAGTTCTTTTAGGGGTTTTTGTAACAGATTTTCCCTAATTCTAAAACCATGGTAGGGTGGGTTCAGGAACGTAGCACAACAACAACGCTACTTGAGAAACTGGCAGGGACGAGTCATGTGTGTATTGTTTTTTTTTATTGTTGACCAAAATGAGGCATTTAAATCGCACGTAATTTTTTTGTGGTTTCGTTGTATGAAATTGGACGTGCGGAACAAGATCCCCTCCTATATCACACGATCTAGCTAGCTATTAAGTACGTGCGTAACGTTCCATAGTTAGTTCACGAAAAAAATCAATTTCCTATTCGGGTAACTTAAGAAAAACTTTATAATTTTAAATTATTTCTTTTTTTTATTTACAATAAAGTACAAATAAGGAATGCTACATACCACAAGATTCTTCTTTAGAAATTTGTAAAAGAGAGGAACTTTATTTATCTCATAACATAGAATATACATACATATGTATGTATGTACATATGAAGATAGTTTTGCAATTTTGCTTCTACTTTCATGTACTTATTATTATTTCGATAATTTTATTTTCTATAGGCTGTTTGATTTAAAAGTTTATAATTTAAAATGCAATAAAACAAAAACGGTTTGAAATATTGCCAAATTTATCTTTTTTGTAGTGAAGTACAATTGTTCCGGTTAGAAGTGGAATATTATTTCATTCATATGGCTGCCGCGACTGGCCTCACAGTACCCCATTTGATTGGATCAGTTTTCGTGCACTTTTTCGAGTGTATGGAGTCGTATCTCGGTAAAAGCATGACGAATGTTGGCCTTCAAATGCTGAACTGTCTCTGATACGTCGGCATAAGACTTTTCTTTAACGGCGTCTCACAGAAAGTAGTCTAACGGTGTCAAAACGCAGCATCTTGGCCGCCAATTGACACCACCATTTCGGTTAATTAAACGGCCATCTAACGTTTGGCGCAATAAATCGATTGTAGATAAGATGTGTGGCAAGTTGCACCATCCTATTGAAACCGTTCACATCAATACCATGAAGAGCGGGTACAAAAAAAAGTCAGTTATCATGGTACAATAGGTGTCTCCATTGACCGTAAATGGTTGCGCCGCCCTCATGTGGAAAGAAATATGGGCCAATTATGCCTCCGCTCCACAAGCCGCACCAAACAGTCACTGGTAATGGATGTATGGGATTTCGGAGCCCAAAAACACGCCAATTTTGCTTATTAACGTACTCACGAAGATAAGAATGAGCTTCTTCAGAAAAGATAATTTTTTTTGGCAAATTCGACATCATCGTTCAGTTTCTCGTTGGCCCAAATTTCCAATAAATCCCAACGTTGCTCAAGCGTAAATCGATTCATTACGTTCAGCGGAGATAATGGACTGAATTTTGTGACAGAATAAATGACATAAGTATTGCCAGATTCGAAATAACCGATGGTTCAAATTTAAATCGATAGATGGCCCACCCGATATAAAACTAAGAATATAAAACTAAAAATAATAATAATAATTGTAAAGTCCAATAATAATATGCCAGATAACTTCGCCTGATGTAGTTATTCAGCTGCGATTTTTTTTCTTTTGAGATCAACATTCAGAAGATAACTTCTATTAATCCAGTACATTGTGTTGGATTGGAGAACACGTAGTTATAGGAGAAAGCAATGAAGGGTGGTGCGCAATAAATTTATTTCTGAAAAATTGCTTTTTTAAATGTCTAGCGTGTAACCTTTTCTCATGTTCTTTTTGCTATTGTGATTAATCATGTACAATGCCATACAAAAAATTAGACAGTCATAAAGCCTCTAGTAGGAGTCAAACCCCCGGCTGTGGCCCTTGAATTTTTGCACACTACCATTTAAATCATCCGAACATCATTTCTGATTGTCATCTATTTGGTTATTTTTACAGATCAAATTTTTGGTGTTGCATACCACTGTGCCTTAATACAACTCTCGGTTGGCTACTGAAAGACTCAGGTCTCATCACTGATTGCCTGGCAACTTTGCCCTTCGCTCTATTTATACTCTTTTCTTTTATGTCTGCCAACTGCGTAATCATCTTTTTACTAAGTGTTGTTGTTGGATATTTGATATTTGTTTTGTTCCCTTCTCGAATATTTTTGTACTTAACATTATGTAGTAGTTGGTGAAATTTGGTATACGCGGCGTTGTCTTTTTTGCTTATTATATAATATCGCTAAATGGATAACAGCACCGCGACTATACTTTCAAAAACTATAAAGTGTCACATTCATAAAAGAATTTCAAGAAGATTTTTCAAATCCTCTAAGTTTTCCTTTAATTACTTCAGCTTTTATCACCTTTAATATTTTAGGAACTAAAATTACGCAAGAGTCTAGTAACCTCTGTAACTGATAGTTGGTATGTTCGACCTATACAACGAGTATCTCAGGGGGATCATTACTTGGGCTCAAATCGTAAGACTATCGCTAGGGTTTTGTATCAATGTACTCTGTAAAGCAGAAAGAAATTTTATGAAGTCGAATCAATCCAATCGTAACACTAAAATGATTTTTATTAATCCAATTAATAGTTCAAAAAGTATCGTAATTGTTGTTATTTAAAATTGATTTACGATTACAAGCTAATTGGGATGCAATTTGACCTTTAAACAATTGCAATAGCTCTGAAATTTTGTACATTGACATCGGTTCTGTAGAATATAATATGGAATATACATATACTATGCAATGCAAGCGATTTATAAATAGTTTTCTTTTTGTATAGAATTTGTTTCGTTATTACATTAAAATCAGAATAAATTGCAATCAAATTTCAAATAAAATAAAAAATTAATGACGACACGTTTTAAAACCACTGCAGTTCAAACTGAATACTTGCATTTCAATATTAAGCCATTTATATACCGTTGGCAATTCCACTTACTGTGTTGTCAACCTTAAGAAACCAAAAATAATAAAAAAATTCCTTTCACTTTTTCATCTTCAGCTTCAGCTTTATCATCAGCCTTACTACTGTTAATTTTATAAACACCGCAATGCAACGTCTTCAAATGAAATGAATTCGTCTGTAAGTGAGTTTTAGATCTTCATGAATGCAACTGCATGCATACATATATACAGAGATAAGTATAGTATGTATGCATTATGCATGATGATGCAGTATGCGTATGTATTTAGATGTACTTTTGCATTTATCCTCTTGCTATACGGCTATAATTTAAAAACTGGCTATAAAAACGTACAGCTACAGGTGATGAGCATTCAACATTTTAACCACCATAAAACAAAAATAAAAACAACAGTAGCAAGAAGTTAGACTACAACAAAACGACGACTTGGCACATTCGCTTCAATTCGAATTTCGAATAAAAATTCAAATTCAACTGAAATCCACCATTTGTTAGAGTCTGTCTTGAGAAACAGCTGCACTTACAAGTCATTACGACGAGCCACTTACTTACACATGATTATGCGTATGAGATACCAAACGATTTCGATAGATATAACGCGATAAATGAAAAAATTAAAAAAGAAACCAACAAAAACAAAAATAAAAGTATGAATGGTTTTGTAATTGTCTTTAGAAGATGCCAAAACAAAAAACTTTATGTACAGATATGGACAACCAGCCAAAGACGCTCAAACTCTTAACCAATTGCTATACGAATTATGTATACTCAAAGCAATAACAACTTTTCATTCAACTCTTGAAATGAAATTATTGTGTCGATTGTGTCATAATTTGGTTCACAAGCATTAGCCAAAAATAATTGTAGGCCAGACCTCAAGAAATAACAACAAAAAAAGACTCTATTATCGCTGTCTTCTTTATTTTTCACGTCATGATGATCATCATCAACGTCATTTGTAATCATAGTAAACATTTCGAACATAGAAAATCTGCCTCTTTCTATAGAATATTGTGTGACGTTATATTTGCAAGATTCATATATAATCTCTGTGTTGGCTTATTAGACGTAAAGCATTTCTTCGGCGACTTCCTCTCAGCAGATTTCTGGCAAAAACTCTGGGAGTAAAAAAAATTGCCATGAGAAATTTCTCAAAAATCTGTCGTTCGGTCCCACCACTCATGTATAAAAATTAACACACACAACATAAGTAGTGTGAGAAACTAGGTCGTAATCCTGACTGAAGGGTTGTAATTACCAATTATGTATGTATGGATGTGTAATCTCTGGAAATAAAAATTAATTGCATTTAATAATGTATAAAAAAAAATAAAATTTAATAATTTTACATCATTCAGATTTCATATTGGTTGGAAACTTCAACCCTCATCTATCCTGCTGAAACGCATTGACGCCGATAACTTCCAAGTATTCTAAAACTATGTATTGTTGAATAGTCTATTCTAGTAAGAATTTAATTTGCTTCGTCTGTATTCACACGATGATAGTTTTATTTTTAAGATTTTAACTTATTCTTCTTTGTACTATCTTCGACGTTCACACGCTACGAGTCTTATTTTTGATGTCATACATATATATTTGTTATTTATAATTGTGTGTATGAATGTGTGCATTGCGATTAAGAAAGTAAAGCGTATCGAAAGTTCAACATAGAGTGTACGCGTTTCTTTACCCCTCGCCTATAAACTGGCAAAATTAAAAATAAAAATCTCTTCGTGTGAACATAGACTTGTACCGAATTTCCGTCTTGTCTTTCGCCAAGTAACACTTTAAAACCCTTCTTTCCATTCAACTAACAATTCTAACCTTATTAGCGGTGCTGAGAACTTTTACAAAACTCATCCGCCATCTCATTGCCCTGCGTATCCAGTACAATAGTGTACCAGCTCTTTAGAAAGGCCTGATACTAAAAATGTCGAATTCCAACTGCGTGATAAAATCGAAATGGCATCCTGAAGTATTTTTTTTTTTTGTTAGAATAGGGCAGAAAAACTGCTATGAGACAAGTGTGTTAGTTGGTTCAGCATAATTTGTATGTTCTCTAGAGTATATTAACAAAATAACAGAACAGAGTATTAAAAGTCTCAATTTATTGTTTTGACATAACAAAGACAAGTAATAAAATAAAATGAAGTAAATATAGTTGCTTGCTCTTATCGCACTTTACAGGACGAGGGAATTCCTTTCTTAATAAATTACAATTTAATCACTCTTCCGTATAATGCCAACGACGGGATCCAATCAAAGAACTTATACCTTTACAGTCAGTAAATTATTTGAGTTTAATTTTCAATCAGTTTTGAGCGTTGGAAGCAGATGTCATTGCACAATTGAGAACGCAAAAACAGTTTAAGTTTTTTTTTCCAATTGATGCCACTTTATTCAGACGATATTTTAACATTAAAAATGAAATACCAAATCAAAAAAGTATAACCAGATGACATTGAAACAACTTAAAAAAATTAATGATTGCACAACGTATTCTAGATTTAAGTTCAACAATATCGAATTAAAGTATTTTGTAAATCTTTAAAATTTATCGAATGATTAAGGAATAGGACTGAAGTTGTATGCCTATTGTGTCTACAATCGGAATAAATTTTTACAAAATTATGTTCGTTTTCTTTTAAATAAATATTTAATTAGTCTTGAGATCTGTATCAAATTTAAATAAAACAATACGTAATACGATGGCTAGTTTAACTATCTAGTTGAACATCGGCTTACATACGTGAGGAGTTTATGCCAATTCTGATAGTGTGTAAGGAACAAAACTAAGGTATTAATACAACTTCTTATAGGATTTGTGCTTACACAACCAAAATCTAGGGAGAAATACATACGTTTTAAGGCAATGGTTTTTTTTATTTACTCGCTTACAAAATTAATTCTGATCTAAAGATAAAATTTTATAAATTTGGGCGTGAGTCCACGAACGCTGTTGCTTTGCTGCTTGTCCTCCAGTCCCGATAAATTTTGAATTTTGTAAAATTCAAAAAACTATTGTTCATCTCAACCCATAAAAAACTTAATAAAATTAGAAACATAATGTTTATTGAGCTGCGCCGTAGGTGAATGCTAGATCATCAATTTGGGTTTATAAGTAAACACAGCACTATCGAAGAAACCTACAGATTGGTGCGTACCACAAGAAGGCTCTATTTATAGACAATTCTTACGCATTAGGTAAAGTGGATTCGAATGACTAATACATCATAAGTTGAAACAAAATTTTTACATTTTCTTTGAGAAGTGTTTTTACAGGTGTTCAGAGAAACTGTTAGCATTCATAAGGCGTCTCGGTATTTACAGGATGATTTTAAATGTTCATTTAATGTCATTATTAAGTCTTCCTTAAAAAGTATTTTACTACAAAAATGAATAAATAAAGCGGTAATCTACTAGACGGACCCGAGCGTTCAAACTGAAGCTCAGACGACTTGAAAGGAAAATATAAGAAAAAGTCGTCTGGCAAAAGTTCTGCGAACAATGAAAAGATGACCAATCATATGTAAAAATGAATAAAGGCTAATGAGACTTTAAAGGGCTCTTAGAGAGCAATATAAAAATAAAACAAATCTCTTCGAGTACGTAAATACTAAAGCTAGCTACCTGTGGATTACAATCTGCGTTATTTCAAATTACGCAGTTCCTTTTTTATTCGCTTTATCGATTATTTCTGTTAATCGTAAAACATTTGGTCTACAGCAAACTGTATTAGCAAACTGTATTATCAAACGATAAATTTTAATTTAGTTATCTTAAATATCCTTGTTTATATTGTTTGGATATTATTTTAGCAACACAAGCCTTCTCACGATCAATATTTCATTGCTTATGCCCCCAAGACCTACTTTCCATTAAATTACAGCATGTCGTAGAAGAAAGTATAACACATACAATGTTGTTATTCCAAACATAACCTAACCTAATATTTATTACGTATAGCAACTTTAATTTTAAAAAAATATATGTATATACATATATATCAAAATAAAGAACAACAATAATAACTAAAAAATAAAAGAGAAACAATGGAAATGAAAGTATTCAACATGTTGTTTGTGATCATGAAAAAGAAATTAAAGAGAAACGCGACAGCCCACTTGATGCATCTCCAGCATTTCACTGCTGTTGGTAATTGCTGTCTGTTGTTTATGTAATACTTTTCATTTTATGTGATACAACAACAAGTAAGACAAAAGTAAAGTATTTAATAACATTGTATAGAGTGTAGAGTTAATATTGTATGTATGTGCATATGTTTGTTTGTATGTTTTTGTTTTCTTTACCAGCCAGACAACAATTGTTATAATTAAAAAAAAAAAATAACAGAAAAATGAAAGAAATAAAATAAAAGAAACAAACGCAGATGGGTGATTATGAATTGTAAACACAACACAACTGTTATATGAACAGAAAAACCATTAAAAACAAAATTGCTTTTGCAAAAAGAGAATACAAAATAAAAAAACGCATAAAATGATGTTACTGTGGTCTTTCTCCTCATTATTATTTATATGAATTTATATATGTATGTGTTATTATGTGTTGTCATTTTAAATACAATTATAAATATATTACAAGGAAATTACATAAAATGTGTTATAAAAGGATTTGTAATGAGATAATCATGTCTCTCATGAGTTAACACTGTGACTTCTGCACGAATGTATGTGCCGTGTACACTACGTATTGTATTTTCAATATGCACACACACATACAAGCCTATTGTATTCAAAAACTTCGAATTGGAAAATCTATTCAATCCCAGTAAATACAGGATGTTGCGGAACGAAAACATGAGGTATTAAATTAAAAAGACATTTGATTTTAACGGTGACAAAATTTACTATTTTTTTTATTATTTTTTAATGTTTTTTTTGTTGTTTCTTTCTTTGTTTGTTTCATATTTTCTTTTTATATACATACATATAAAAAAAATCACTTATTAACTAAAAAATAATGAAATTTTCTTTTTGTTTAATTGTTAACATTAATTAAAACATAGAAAAACTATTTACAATAATAACAATTGCTCTCGCTAGGAAAATGTGAAAATAAAATAGACTGTTAGCGAGAGCGGACTTAAGAGATAGTGAGATAGATAGATAGTCACTGAGTTGGGATATGTTTGGAATGGTATGAAAATGAAAATTAGCAAAAGTTTTTCAAGCGAAATTCTAAACTCAGACTTTCTTTCCTTCTTAATAGAACAAGTTTTTAAATGAAAAAGAAAATTGAAAGAAAGTTAGAGTGAGGAATACGCTGAAAAAATTTTGCTGAAAAACGGAAAATTTTTCCATGGAAAATAAGAACTAGTAAACTCGTGAAAATTTACAGGTTAATACTTTCCATGTTCTGTGGATGTAAAACAACACAATTATGGTATTTCACAAACAAACAATACAAACATCAAATTCCCGATTTTGTTTTTTTTTCTTAATTCAAATGGTTTGTGTTTATGTTGCGTAACGGTATATTCCTGGTTTGTATTTACGAACATCTCTTCGCCTGTTAGTCGAATGATCGAATGGATCGATGTTTGTTTTGGTTGGTTAAGGTGTTGTTGCCATTGTTGTTGTTATTCTTAGGCGTATCCGTTTTCAGAGGCGTTTGATTTAATTGGCGCGCGCGTTTGTCTTTTCAATTATTTGGCAGCAATTGTTTTATAATGATGAATTTGAAATGTAATCTACATTATGCTAAAAAATAACTAACGGTTGGGCTTAGAATGGCGCACCGTAGCTACCGCTGGGTCTTGAGGGAGCACCATAAGAGCCAGATGGGCCACTTGGATAGCCACCGAAGCCGCCACCACCACCGCCAGCTTGTGTGCTTTGTTGAGCGAACTGAGCCACTTGGATGGCTTGACGGATGCCGTCCAAATCGATTCCGACAACACGGCCGCCGCCACCACCAAACGAAGGTACACCATATTGAGGTGAGGGAGCACCATAAGAACCAGAGGGAGTGCCGGGGTAGCCACCGCCACCACCACCACCGCCGCCGCCAGATTTACTTTCTTCTTGCAACAAGATTTGACGGACTTGTTCCAACAATTGGGGATCGACATTTTGGCCTTCATTGGTTTGGAAGCCACCGCTAACAGCTTGATAGCCGCCACCGCCACCTCCCAATCCACCACCGAAACCGCCACCGAAACCACCACCAAATCCACCGCCACCACCACCACCACCGCCGCGTTGATAATTATATCCTGATGGAGGTTCTGCTACGACCAGTGCTGCCAAAGCAAACACCAAGAACTAAAAAGAGACAAAAAACGTTGATAATCCTTATTAATGTTTCTTACACTTTTCTGAAGTTATATATGTATGTATTTGCTTTAGATTTTGCTTTCGCTCTACAACGAAATCCTCTATCCTCTTTGCTGATTTTTCTTTTAATTTTTTTTATGATTTAAACTTACCACGGAGAAGGAGTTCATAGTTGTGAGTCTTGTGTGTGTGGGGGAAAGAAGTAAAAAACTTAAATTAAAAAATAAATTTAGTTGCTTTCAAGTAGGGAACCAACGACTGAATGCCAATGAAAGGCCACAACAGCCCTCTTTATAGTCAGACAATCGTTATGACGCGCTACAACACAGCGAGCACCACCGAAAAAACAAAACCAAAGTCGGGGAGACCCCTCTCGGACCAACATTGAAACAAACAACCAATGGAGATAGATTGATACACAAACTGCAAACTTTAGCACAGTGACAGTGGCGGTGGTAGTGGTAGTAAAGTGAAGCCTCTCTCATTTGCTTTTGTTGATGTTTCTGTTATTATTGCTTTTGTTTTTAAGACGATGGCAACAAAAGCCTTTAGATGGCTTGAACGTATTTTGGCTTAATATTTTACCAGCTTGTTTTAGTTTTATTTTGTTTTTTTTTTTTTTGATTTTTATTTTTGATTTTGTTGTTGTCTTCTCGTATCTATCATTTGTTAAGAGAGGCCAAATGCGTGCGTAGCGATTGTGGTCATGTTGATCATCTTCATCGGTCTCTGTTAATCGTCATTGCCAGCGTCATAATCACAAACGTAATCACCGTCATCATCATTATCAACTTCATGATTTTTCATAATGATGAGGTTAAAACTGTCTTGCACCCTCTGGTCTCTACACAGTTTCTTTCACAAAATGTTTTTCATTAAAAGAAAAATAAAAACATAAACAAAAATAAATGTAAACCTAACAAACTAAGTGTACAAAAATTTACAATAAATATTTGCAAATACGAGGATATACATACATACATATGTACATACATATTTCGTTTCATTTCATTTCTCTTTGTTTCTGGTTGCAGAAAAACTTCAAAGAAACCTCTGCTGACAGCAATACCATTTAACTGCCTTCAATAGGAAGTAATTTCTTGTGTTTCACACAAAAATCAAGAGTCAATATTTGATTTTTAGCAAACGTGATGAAAACATTTGGAAAGCCCATCATCATCGTTGATGACCAGCACCACTAAACTCTGACCCAACAATTAAATACAAAATCTAGTTGTTATTGTTAATATTTCCTTAAATATTGAAAACTTATTTGGTTTTCCTTAGAAAATTCTTTCCATTTAAGTTTTCCCAATCATTTTCTTTCTCTACATCGTATGCATTTATTATGCAATTTGTTGCACATTATTGTGCATGACAAATGACAAGGTGTTTTTTTTTTTGTCAAATTCCAGTGATTCCAATCCGAGTATTTAAAACTCTTTCTAGCATTATGTTTAATACTTTCTCCATTACTTTTAATAACAATAAGCTGGGTGACTATTAGAAATCCTCAAGATACAATCGTTTAATTAGATTAGGAACCCCGGAGAAATTCATTATAATGCGCTCCTTTTTGTCCAACTCTTAAAAGGAAAGTAATAAGAAACTCATTAAGGGCCATTATTACAATTTACCGTTAACTAAGGAGGGATTTTAACGGGCAGATAAATTGTTTTTCATTATTATAAGTGGACGATAACCGAGCGTTAAGCTAAAGGGAAGATCATCCTACTGGTAACTTTTAAAGTTAAGTTTATGTTTGAGCTTGCCATATTATATGTTATTTTCAATACGGCAACTACAAATATGAACAAAGTGTGCAAATACAAAAAAAAAAAAAAAAACGATGCCCGTCGTTGCCACTGCATTTAAATAAAACTTGTTTAATTTGATCAGTGTTATCGACTTTGCTCCGACACTGCCATATTTTTGAAAAAGTTAACTTTATTTTATCTATAAGTTGTAATAACGAAAATAAGTTAAAGGTAACTTTACAGTTCCCTTTAGTAAGGTAAAGGCAAGTTGTAATAATGGCCCTAAGAATTTTATATTATTTTTATTTTTCACCCTTCATGTGTAAGCAATGGACTTATGGGTTTGGATAGGAAAGCATTTTTGATTCTAGGTGGGTAAGTGAGCTTCATTCTAGATCCAGACTTCAGAAATCTTTTGTAATGTCATTGCCATTAAGTGCGCATATTTTCAAAAGCTGATTGCGTAACTGATATCTGGTATGTTTGATCGATATTACTTCTATATTTTCTTAAACCCAGCTAATTAATAGTCGGGCCTAACGCTATACTCGGAAGTGTTTTAAACTGAAAAAAAAACACAACAAAATAGCAAAATTAATTGCAGACAATGCTAGTAAGTAGAAACAAATCATGTTTATTTAAATCTGAGTTGATGAGCGGATGGATGCTGAAGATACCGCTTCACAATCCGCAGCACCCATGATTCATACTCATCCACTGTAATGGATATTAAATTTTAATATGTATGTTTGTATTCTGACCAGAGATCAGCAATGAATCGTTTTTTTCGCTATTCATAAGTACTCATGAAATTTTGAGTTCGAGTGAGTTAACAGTATTGAAATTCAACTAATTTGATTCATTCGTATTCACTACAACGTTGATTTATAAGTACAGGTTGCAATGAGTATGAGTACAACGTCTATCAAACTCATAACATTCTAAATATGTTTGATTCATACGCCTACTCATTCAGATTCATAAATTTAGAAAAATACGTATAATACTTATAAATAATTCGAGTGACTCAAATTGTCGTACAGATTCGTACACTTTCCGAGACAACCATCCACACACGTTTTCCATCATATGTATTTAAATTCGGCGAGTATGGTGGCTATGGCAACAATTCAACATTTTGCTCGCTAGTTAATGTTTTAACAATCCTTGCCGTGTGAGTAGGAGGATTATCCTGTTGGAAAATCCATGGGATGGGTCCAAACAGGTCTTGAAATTTCGGAAACGCCGTTTGCAGAATTAATTTATAAGAATTTGCTGTCATTTTCATCGTTTGAAATTCCAAGTCTATGACTCCATAGTACGATATTGCTCCCCAGACCATAACACCACCTGCTCGACTATTGTTACGGGCTAAAAACGTTCTTCCTTTCTCAAATCATTGGTTGAAGCCCCCTGGTCCATCAAAATTGAACTTTTTTTCGTCAGAAAATACTACTTTGGCACATTCAGTCCCCCAAGTCATATGTTCCTTACAAAAATTTAACCGCAATTCCTTACGTTGCTGATTTAGTGTTGGTTTCTTCTGAAATTTGAGTCATTTTAGGTGTTCCGCTGAATTTCAAACAATCTGTTGAAATAACTTTAACTTTTTCAATCCAAGTGAGATATTGAAAATTCTATTAAAATCCTTGTCCCAAGTAAAGCTCATAGTATTGAAAAAAAAATAGAATAAGAACGCTATCTTCTCTAACCAAAAGGAAAGTTCAATTATAACCATGATGTCAAATGTACCTATTTGAAATAATAAATCTTTCAAATATCCTGTAAATATTATGCGCGAAAGTACCTATATTTATCCCAAATCACCATTTTGAACTCAGGAAGAAACATTGCGCTCTTCAACAATTTCATATGCTAGCTAATATGCAGCTTGAAGCAAACAAGGTAGTAATAACATTGAATATTAATTATACTGTTCAATAAATTGCACAAAGAACAGCATAAGAAAGCACAAGAATAAAAACAAAACAAATTGGAAAATATATGAACAACACTGCATGAAAAGATCTTAAAGTTGCCAGACATAAAATAATGCAGAAAATAGAGCGATACTGCCAGTCAGTAAATTTCAGTCTATAAATATTCAACCAATACTATCACTGTGGTATGGAACACAGAACATTTGATGATAGTTGATAAGAATCGTGAATAAAATTGATAGCGCACTGTTAACAGCTAAAGAGTGTTATTATTTTAACAAAACAAGGATTTACTAAAATAATAAAATAAACCGGGATAAAAATAAGCAATTTCTGTTATTTTAATTGTAATCTTCGAATCCATGGAACATAAACGATTTGAGGAATATAAAAATACCTATGGGTCATTAAATAGCTATTTGAGTGACAGGAAGTCTACACTAAAAGAAATTCTAAATTTTTTTATTTCCTCTCAAATAATTAACTACAACGATCCACAAGATAACATTCTAGATCCTATTTTTAATTTCATTCTTCTGGCTATTTGTAAATAACACAGCATTTTTAATCGTATGTGTAAAACCACAAGTTGTATAATAGATTTTACACTTCCAAACTGGTAGAATAGTTAGTTAAATGAAGAATTAAGGTCATGGAGCATGTCCTGGTATCATCAACTCATAAATAATCAGGCGACAAAACTCTCACATTAAATATTTGTGTAGATCCAAAATTGATACAATTAAAGATGAAAACAACTCAAACTAAGTAGTTTGTTGATGGAAGCTCAACGTTTAGTTTCAACAATCAAATTCTTCTACACAAATTAGTGTTAAATCCCATCTCGTGTTAACGGGTTACTGCTTCAATTAAAAATGTAGAAATTGTCCAAATTCGTCAATGGACAAAATGTTTATCAATTTTAATTATATGAACAGAGTGCCACTTTCACAAGCTAACGTTTATCTTTCCTGGTAATGGTCAATTTGTGTCAAAATATTTCAAAACCGATTTTTAAGTTTAACTAAGTTTTATTTGGGAAACACTGCTGTTATTGCTAGAAAAGCAATTTTTTTCTTTTGGTTTTTGGAAAAAATTTCTCATTGGTAACCGGTATCGTTAGGTAGCATCTGCCTCAAAGGCTAATTGTAATGTTGCAACGCTTTAGTAAAAGTAGTTTTAGATGGATGCACTCATGGATATATCACTACTTAACAACCAAATGTACAAATGCATGTAGTACTCTAAGAAATAACTTTAGTTACGTAAACTAATTTATTATATGGGGCCATTCATTTCATAGCCAAATAAGCATCGAAAAAACTATTTGAAATTGTCATCATCACTTCAAGTGTTGGGATTTAAAATATTTGTTTATTAAGTCTTAAGAGTATAGCGAAATGATGATGATGTTGGCGTTGTATGTATGTACATACTCGTACATATATTTAAAAGTGTGTGTTTTGTAAGTTGTCCAAAAATTAACGATTAATAAAAAAAAACTTTAATTTTTAAATTGATTTCAATTGATTAAGAGATAGCGATTTGAGATGAGCCTGAGATTTTAAAATCGTAAAGCAATTAATACAACTTTAAGCTTCAATTTAATATTCGATATTTTATTTAATTTTTAAGCATTTACTCATGAATCTCAGAAAGTAAACAGAACAGCATAAAATATGTATAAAGAGACTATTATTTACGGCATACAACGATTGTAGTTTTAATATCGAGAGCTTGTCTCTTGTCAGCAAAAAGTAAAATGCCAAGCTTTCTGAGTATTTTTGACATTGCCACATGCCACGAATCTTTTTTATATTAAAAAAAACACATTAATAAGTAAAATAGAGGTCTTTAATTTTTAAATGATAAGATGAAAAGTTAAAGTCCTCAGCAACTCGATTGTGGTTCACTTTGGCAATCACACACCGAAATATTTTAAGGATTCATTGGGCATAAGTCTGGCAATAATTATTGCAATTCGTTATAGTATTATTATTTTCCTTAGAGGTTTAGTTGCAATAAAATTATATTTTTTCCCACGTCGCAACTACAATACGAGTAAAGATTTCATTTACAGAGGTAATATTTTTAACTGACCAGCCGGTACTAAACGTACGAATTATGGTTTTTAATTAACTTGCCTTCTGGCCTCTCGTTTTGGCTACTTTCATTTCTTTCCTAATAAAAGAAAGAAAAGAAAAAAGCAACACTATTGAGAAAATATTTTATTTGAAACTTTTTGTGTTTTTTTTTGAAAATTCTGTTTCAGTTTTTGACTCTCCTCTTGAAATTTAATTTTATCTCACTGGTCTTGAACGATTGTGAAGAAAATTGAATTTGATTTTTTTTCATATTGTAAAAAGTCCCTTAGGGCCATTATTACAACTTGCCATTTATTAAAGGCAAGATTTTAACGGGCAGATAAATTGTTTTTCATTATTATGAGTACCCAATAGGAGTAGGAAGGGAGCGTTAAGCCGGTAACTTTTAAAGTTAAGTTTATGTTTGAACTTGCTATATTATATATTATTTTCAATATGGCAACTTCAAATTTAAACAAAATGAGCATATACAACAAAAAAAAACAAAGCCCGTCGTTGCCACTGCGTTAAAAAAACTTGTTTAATTGAGCAGTTTTATCGACATTGCTCCGGCACTGCCATATTTTTGAAAAATTTTATCTGTAAGTTGTAATAACGAAAATAAGTTAAAGGTAACTTTACAGTTCCTCTTTAGCTAAAGGTACCTTTAACTAAACCCAAGTTTAACGGCAAGTTGTAAGAATGGCCCTTAGACAATAAAAAGTGTGGCTATAGTAATAATTTTAGTAGATTATTTGAAAATTTGAATTTCAAACATTTCATTTTACTCGTAGTGTAAATGTAATTGCCTGTAAGTGGAGTAATAGATGTTAACCGCCAAATCTAATTAAAATTGTTCACCGTACTTACTATTACACTAGCATTAAAGGTAATTATGTTTACAACATTTTTTTAATTAATTTTATTTCCCAAAATATGTATAAAAAAAAACTCTCATTTATTATATATTTTTTCTTTTTGAAGAAAGAGAAACAAAAATGAAACAGTACAAGAGAAAAAAAAATGTTAAACAGAGTAATTTTTAAATGATTTGAAGCGTAAATGTGTTAAATAGTCTACTGAAACCAATCGTTTAACCAACAAACAAATAAAAATTAAGAAAACATCTTCAAATCTACAGGGTGTTACGAATCATTTTAATGCCATACAAATATTAAATCAAGTTAATTTTGTTAATTGCATCATTACCTACATACTTATGATATACGTACTTGCAATATAATTAATTTGATTTGATTTGTATGCTGTATACTTCATGCTGTAAAACTTATTCGCTGCTCTAGTTTTAAATAGACTACAAGATACAATACTTTAAACAAAAATATTTGAATAAAAAATCACACAGGTTCTTTTAAGTTCGAGTTTTTTTGATATTTATGGACTAAAACAATAACAATTTTCAGATAAATGTTATGGTAGTAATTGATAGGTTAGCTGAGGTGATGTGAATAGTCATGGTAACAGGTTCAAGCGGAAACTATTAAAAATATCAAACCAAATATTGTGATATTCGAAATCGACGACTGGCTTTGAACAAGCGAAAGCTAATGTGGGAAAGTGCTAATGCTGTACAATTTAGCTGTGTGGTGTTTTGACAGACCCCTGTGCTCATACGTCTCATGGTATAGTGACTTATAATAAGGCCAATAAGTACTCCATATCATTGCTCTTGCCTACGCGCTAATTGTTTTGAGATCTGGGTGAAATTCTCAATAATGAATACATAAGGACAAAATAATAAAAAATAAAAACGAAATCAGTTCTCCTCAGTTACGGCTCGTGTTCGGATCGGTTAGCAGTCATCATTCAATCAATCATCAAACAATATCAATCGAATTATCCACATTTACTAAAACAAACATCCCTCTATAGGCTAGCCCCATACAATAGATTTCAGCGTTTCCTTTGTGACAAGAGTGGCTATTTCATCGTTTTTATGCATAATGGAGAGTTAGGATTTCTTAAAATCGTTCATCTATAAAACAATATCTCATGGGTATGCGATACTACGTGTGCAATTAAATTCTTAAAACTGACAACTTCGTAACTACAATGGCAACAATCTGTAAAAATGACAAGTTAAATCAGCAGAACTATCGATAGCTGCCCTTGAGAAAGTGTGGTACACTACCGAATGAAACCCGAACCGAACCGATTTGCAGAAATGTTTCAATTTGTACAAACAAGAGTGTATATTCGCAATATATGTGTAGCGTTAAAACCTGTAAACAAAACTTTTTTTTATAAATTATCACAATGAAAAGAAGAGAAGGATTCCCTTAAGGGGTATCGAATGCCACAGTCCACACTAACAATGAAACCAAATAATGAAGCAAAACATTAACACTCGCATCATATTTCATTGAAATCGTGTGCGATATTTATTTTTATTTCAATTTAATAATTTTTAAATTTTTTTGGTTTGTTTTGTTTGGTTTAGTTTGGTTACTTTTTTTACAAGAACCTTCATTTTTCACAAAGTTTATGTTGAAGTCGTACTGCATACAAGGAGGCCCTTTAAAAACATAATAATTTTTAAACTTTTTTTATTTTTTTTTTTTGGTTAACATTTACAATTAAGTATTATCGTCATGTAACACATACATACAAACATACGCTGAGATATACAAGTTTGTGCGGACGGATGGTATTTTAAGGGCGAGGTCATTCATGCTCATCTTAAATCTTTTTATTTTTATTTCTTTTTGTATTTTTATTTATTTGTTGCTTTTTTTTCAATTGGGGGTTATATTTTGGAGGACTTACAAGTTCAGTTTGGTTAATTGGTTGTCTTTTATAAAAAAATTTTGTTTCGTTTAATTTTATACAACACCAATGAAAAAATATTCATGAGCCGAAATCAAAACTTCAATGTGTTATGTGAACATTCTTTTCAGGATATTTTTATTAAATCATATTTGTATTGAGAATGTTATACTGTATTTCAAATTACTTCTTTACAAAACATATAGTGAGAAAGACCCCATTATTTTCCAAAAAATCTTTTTTGAAAATTTCGTAATCGCTCGAGGGGTCGTCAAAAGTGAACTTTACTGGTCCATGATATCACACAATGACAATATAACGAGGATAAATGTTGAAAACATAATTAAAATCATCGAGTCCAATAAACATGAAGCACTGATTCGTTTACTCAGGACCGTTAATTCATTTTCATCATCACAGGATATACATGTTGAACTCGAGATAATCCCCATTCTGAAGTGGTGTAGTATCAGTCTACAGTGCGCTATTAAAAGACCGTTTATCAACCTCAGGTTATTTCTTGATACTCTGTTGCATGACTCAGTTCTCCTCTTATTGTAATTTCCCAACAAATCTTTTGATTGACTCAAACCCACTTGATTTGAGAAGAGTCTTTGCCTCTTTTTAACTTCCCTTTCGTTGAACAACCCTTTTCAAATTTCCGTCCCAGCCTATAGAAAGGAGTGGTCACATCAACGGCGTGTAAGCCTACCTAATCGCGGGCTCTTACCCACATTAGATTGCACCCAATAGAGGTTCAGAGCTCGTGTCAGCCTTTGGCGAAAGCTACGGAAATAGCAATAAGCAGAACGGAGCAGTATTGAAAACATAAAGATAAATATGACAAGCCAAATTAATGATGTATAACAAAATGTGATATAATGATTAGAAAAGTATTGCTCTACAATTCCTATACATACTATGAAATTTTCAAATTAATAATTTATTTTTATTATGTGTTCTCTTTATAATTAGATGCATTTACCCCACCCACATGCTATATAGTAAAATAGTGCAAATCATTTTAACTCATCTTTCAAACTGTTTTGTAGTTTATAGAGTGGCAAGTAAAGTATTACAGATGAAACATAATAACAGTAACAGTAATACTAAAATCTTGAAGTGAAAATTAAAATTTATGCTCATCTATAAATTATTACCAACATGGCCTAAAGAGAAAACGACTG
The DNA here is from genome assembly GCA_932273835.1 of Sarcophaga variegata. NCBI lineage: Eukaryota > Metazoa > Arthropoda > Insecta > Diptera > Sarcophagidae > Sarcophaga > Sarcophaga variegata. The sequence continues at coordinate 42,235,973 of OW026359.1, forward strand.
GAGTGCATGCGTCCATAATTCGAATAATCTGAAAATTACGATGTGCTTACAGGTACTAACAATAGCCGAATAAAAAAACAAGCAAAAAATGAAACAAAAACTTTAAAATCAATTACGTAATGTCCTCATAGCTGCAAGTTTTTTGTCTTTTCATTATATTTTCACTTTTTTTCAGGAGTTATTTTTGTGTTTTTTTTTTTTACAGAAAATCATCAGTTGCTGTCTGGAGATATGAAAAAACGAACACACCAAAACTGAAAACATTGTAGAGGCAGGCTGAAAAAAAACTTTACCAAAAACGAAATTCATTCGTATAAAAACAACTAAAAACACTCAAACATTTCCTTGTTACTTTTGCACTGCAAACGTTTGTTAAAGCCTAATACAGGCATCTCAATAAAAAAAAACCAAAAAAAAAAAGAAACAAGTTTTCTATGATGCATCTTCAAACTACAGGTTAAGGTGCAAAAAGTAAAAATAAAATAATTTAATTTCGGTAAGGGTGGACTATAAGGTACTCTATAGAGATCTAATGAAATCAATCTGCGTTCTCGGCTAACTCATAGCTGATGTACCAAATAAAGACTTTGGCTGTAGGGGAGCAGTTCGTAGCTGACCATCGCCGATCGAATGGCAAATATTCGTATAGAGGAATTCGACCACAATCGATTTCATTTGAAATGTTCGTATCAATCATTATCTGCTGTCTTTGTTTTATCAACATTTCTACAATTGACCACCGTGGTCTAGTAGGTAGTATGTTGGCTTATTAGACATGAGGCCTTGGTTCAAACCCCAAGTCAGACATCTCCAACTGAACGAAATATGAAAAAAATAATTCTTCGGCGACTTCCTCTCTGTAGATTTCTGGCAAAAATTCTGAGAGTAAATAAAATTGCCATGAAAAGTTTCTCAAAAATCTGTCGTTCGGAGTCGAGCCGATTTTGGAACAGTAGCGCAAGTTTTTGGTCTTAGAATGAAATATTTCGTGCCTATCTAGGAACTCGCAGGTAAATTCGAAACAGCAATTTAAGCTATCGGAAGATGTCTTCCATTAAACTTCGATAAGAGGTACAAGAAACAGTACATAGATAGCAATACTATTTGACAGCCAGGCAGCCTTCCGTACACTCGGCCTTTATGATGTTAAATCAAAGATAGTATGTGGTGCACTGTCTGAATCAGGAGAAAAAGTGTTACCAGATGATCTTGCCAAGAGGGGTACTTCCGCGCCGCTGAATATGGCTGTTTGTTGGCTGATTTTAAAACAAAGTTATTGAGAAAAGGGTGAAAATGTTATGATTTGGCGATTGAATGGATAAGTGTGCAAGCGGGTGAATGCATCATTGTCATTTACGCCAACGTATCGCCCAGATGTTTGCATCCAGAGATGTTTGCATAAGACACTTGTGAATAAGAAACTACGAAAACAAAAAACAAAAAACAAAAACAAAAACAGTCATTATAATCATTGAGCGATCGTCATCCCATGAAGACGGGTTTATTTCTCTTTTCATTATTACGAGTATTTGAATATTACGAGTGTTTTTCTTCATTATTTTTGTTTTTTTTTTCTTCTGCATCTTTACTGTTAATTCAAAGTGTATACATACATAAATAACTAAATTACAGTTTTGAATTATTACTCTTCTTGAATATGTTTCTTTTTGTATGTGAAACTTTGTTTAAAATATTCATTAACTATGAATTCATGGGAAAAAATATATTTGTTTTTAGTTAATTGAGATTAATTTGCTTTAAAACAATTACAATAGCAGTAATCACAATAAAATTAAACATAATCTGGAATATTAATTAATTAATAAATAAATTAATTCGTATATTACGAATTTAAAATTATTGTCGAGTATACGAGCGTTATACTGCAAACACAGTCAAAATTAAATTGTAACGCACGTAATAAAAAACAAAATTGTGCACAGTGGAAGAGAAGATAAGAATTTCACAAAATTTGTGCTGAAGTATATAAAATAATAAATAATAATAATAATAAAATCCCTTTAGAATCTCCATTTTCTATTTTATTACACAGACAGAATATTATTCGTTTTCTGAGTGAAATTATTTTTCTTTCATTTCATTTAATTTAATTTTGTTTTTCTTTTTTCTTCAATTTTTTTTTACTTTAATTTTTAGTAATTATGTAATGCTTTAATAGCTACAAAATTTAGTATTAAATATTTACTTAAATAATATTTTTGTTTTATTTTGTTTTTATTTTTTCTTAATTTGTATTTAACGCAAAACTTGTAATAAATATTTATAAAGCAATTGCCTCGTTACGTTTGATGGCTACTAAAAAGAGTTTTGTTTTATTAAATTTTAGTTACAAAGAAAAGTAAACTTATACCTCGATTTACATGCGAATTCATAGGATAGATCGGCTTTCCATACAAATAGATGTATGGAATTAAAAAAATCATGTAATCGGTTAAAATTTCGTTATTAAAATTACACTGCTATCAACTTGATGTCTCAGAAAGAGTGGGAAGAAAAACTAAAGTCGCCATATTATAGTAGGTGGCGAGACGAGGTATTAGACCAGCTCAGACATTTCGAACTAAACGAAATATGAAAAAAATATTTTTTGAGCGTCTTCCCCTCAGCAGTCTTCTGGCAAAAACTATGAGAGTAAATAAAATTGCCATGCAAATTTATCACATCTGTCGTTCGGAGTTAATGCTAAACTACATATATTATTCATTCCTTTCTCATTTTTGTCAAGCAACATAGGAGATGCTACAAAACATCTCCCCATTTTATTATTTTCGTACTGTACAACATTCTAGCAGAGTCTATCTGTCATTGCCTAGAAATGCCGAACTCTCTAGACATGTATCGGATGAAGTAGTGAGAACAGTTTACTAATTGAGTTCTGTTCCTTCTCAAGATGACGCTGCCTTATCTTTTTATGACGTTTATTGATATTATTATTCACTCGAGGAGAGGCGAGAGACATGGGTTTATTTAGATAAATTAATTGGAGGCGATTGAAGTTTAAATTCGAAAACAATAACTTCTACGGGGTTTAAACTAAGATTACTTTAGTTTGTAGTCGAACACGTTACACCACTTCAGTACGGTTCTTAGATTCAACATAATTATTAAAAGGAAATAAAATCGAAAAAAATATCTGTACACGTCTATCTAGCATGTCTATCTAGCATAGACCTTTAAAGTTTAGTAAACAAAGCATTTATAATTTATCAAACAACAAGAATCATAGATTTTTTCCTATTAGTTAAACACTCGCACATGCTTCAGAAAGGAATCCATAAGAAGACGTCATCGGTTAAAGAAATCTTGACGCAGAACAATCCAGTCAAATCTCACAATTTTAAGTACAATTGTTGATCAATTTAAACTCATAAATATACTATATATGTAGTGATTATTAAAATAATTGATTAACCCTTTCATGTCCGATGTTGCCTATAGTCAACATTGTACATTTTTTTTTCATAAATTCCGTAATTTTTAATTTTTTTAAAACATTTTTTTTTGCAAACAAGCTTAGTTAAAAACGTGTAAAACCAGAATACGTAGGGCTCTGAATTTAATATCACTTCATATTTAGGCCATGACTAACAAACACATGTCCTTAAAAAACTTTTAGCTCTGGCCCAAAAAATTCGGGCATGAAAGGGTTAATGGAACAATCCTGTTGAAGTTCTATGTTCTCAAGTGGAGAAAATAAAGGAAAAAATACGTAGGATTCGGGAATATGAGCTCAATTTTTACTAAATTATGGACATTGCAGTTCAATCAATCCACTAACTTATTTCTTTTCCAATTTATTGAGTTTTTTTGAAACATATCAAGTCTCAAGCTAATTTAAAATCTACAACTACAACAAAGTACCCGTTCCTGATTAGTGGGAACAGCTGTCGTACTCTTGCGATGTGAATTGTTTTCAAAAAATGTATCAGTTTGCGTTGAGCTTTGTTAAATTATGCAAAATTTAATTTTTCTTCACGTTTTGTTTATATTTTGATACGATATTTTAAAAATAAATCAGAGAGGGTGGCAAATGGAAATTGTTTAACGGATCAACTCAACACAAATGGTTGGTTTCATGAATCAATGCTTGGTTGGACATATAAATAAATAACTGATAAAAAAAAACCACACACACAGACCAACGGATACTGATACTGAAACGTCTGTAATTATCAACTGCTACCTCAATTTGCGATCGTTAACACGTAGAGCAGTAGTAGGTCATTGTGTAGCTCTATACCTAATAGGCGTTGACGAATACAACAACCACAACGTATTCAAACATAATGAATTTTGATGGTTTCTATTAAAAGTTAATTTTTATATATTTACACCCATGGGCTTTGAAATAGGTACACCTGTATTATTATAAAAAAGAATATTTGTGCGAATCCCCCCTTTGATGTTTAATTAAGGCTAAGTGTGTACAAAACTAAAAAGAATTAATCATAGTGAAAGATAAACACAAAATGAAATAAAATTTACTTCGTCATTAAAATACTTGAGGGAAAATATAACATTCCATACCATAACACTGCAATATAACAGCAAAATTACGGGGCCATTGTTTTTCTAAAATTTAAACGCGTGTATCATACCCCATCTCTTGAACTTTTCTGACATTATCTTTTTCTAAAACGACTTTATAAGGCTTCCATGAGACTGCTTTTTTTAATTTGGTAAGGGTTTTCCATTTCCAGTCATTTTAACGACAGACTCTGGATTGGATGCATCAGTCTCTCCTTTTAAGATAGTTTTCGCTGAATTATTGCGCAATTTCAGGCAATATTTCAACGATTACTTTGAGGATAACGGTTCTTAAATGCAACAGCATAAGGGAATTATCCACGTAGGCACAGCTTTTAATGCAACAAGTCTAACGGCTTCAAATCGCAGGATCTTGGTGGTCAATTGACATGGACAAACTCATTTGATATGGACTCATTCTGGAAACTTCTCATGTCATGAATGCTGAAATCGGTCATGGTGCCGTCTTGATGAAACCACACACAATCTAGCACCTAAGCTTAAAACACAGGCCAAAAATTGCGATGGTAACGGTTCTTCCAAGGACATTAGTGAAAAAATTCGAACAAACATAACCATCTAACAAAAAGTCAAATTTGTTTGATGCAATAGCTTATCCACAATAACTTCCGGGTTTTCCGAGTCACATATCCAATAATTTCACATGTTAACATAACTACCGAGTGCAAAACGAGCTTAATTGCTAAAAAAAATTTGTACGAAAAATCAGCATTGAAAGCCAGTTGCTCTAGCATATTTTCGGCACCTATACGGGATAATAAATGGTCGCCTAGTTTTAAGAGAAAGAGTTATGTTTTTAATGGGTAAAGGTGCAAACACAAATGTTAAATAAATACCCTTTACGAAGCGCCACGATCTAGCCCATTGTATTATGTGCGTGTGTTAATTTTATACACTAATGGCGGCGTCTACAGTTTGACATCGCCTCAGAACGACAGATTTCATGGAAATTATTTACTCGACACTTTTGATAGGAAGCTGCTGAGATGAGGACGCCGAAAGAAATATTGTTTTCATATTTCTTTTTTTGTTTTCAAATATCAAAATTGAGATTTGAACCTTTGTGTAGTAAGCAAACACATTACGACGACTACGACGACTTCAACGAACAATAACAGCTGCGATATTTTCGCGGTGTACGACGGCTTACTCGCCTGATCACATCTATAACGCTTGATGTATATTCAAAATTTTTTACAATCTTGCGAATTCCTTACAGAGTGTGTCGATTGTAACCACCACAATCACTCCGTAATACTCGAAAATATTATTAAACGAACCATACTCATAAATGGCAATCAAATTAGACTTCAGTCTTACCAAACCAGCGGTTTTGAGATCACTAAAGATATAACCCGCTTTTTAACTGGCATTATGGTTTATTTTACTACAACTTCAGATATAATTTAACAATGAATGAAGCTTTAATCCTTTAAAGAGTCCAAATATGTATATTGTTTTAACCATATAATAAGCAGGTGTACCTATTATTATGGCCATATGTGTATGTGAACCGTAAACAAATTAAATTTGTATATTTCCCTCTTCTTCCCCTAAAAAAAACAAATCTTGGCAAAATAAAGTCTTTGTTCGTAGTTGTTTTTGAATTTCATTTCATTTACATTGTTTTTCTGTGAATTTGGTAAATAATTCAGTTTGTTTTTAGCTTAAAATATTGCATTAAAATACACTGGGAAGATTCAAATCAGATCAGTTGTATTGTTTGTTGTTTTAGTTTCCATTTTATGAATTTAACTTGGTTGGCTTACACCGTGACCAGCTGATTAAATGTGTTGAAAATGATTTCATTAAATATTCTTCAATTAAAACACATTATAATATTATTTAGACCTCCATCTAATGTCTTGAATAATTACACACAAATTTACAAAACTAGTATATTTTTTTATCTTTTTTGAAAATTTAGGTCAACTCATACATACATACAAGCGTTGTTAAATCTAATATTACAAAATGTAAGTTTCATAAAATAAAAAAAGATAAATAATAAAACAATAACAATACATACATATGTATGTACATGAACTGTGCAGACTACCAAATTAAATGGACAATGGAAAATCGTCTCTTTAACTAGTATAACATTTAAAGAGAGTTATCTGCAAAATCTTCCAAGTTCGAGTTTCTTTTTCAATACTATACATTTCATTTCTGTTGATAGATTTTTCGTTTATCTTTTATAATAAAAAAGTGTACAATTGAGTATGAGTTTTCATTCATACGGAATAAGTGGGTCGATTGTTCCATCTTTCTTTTAAAAATGAGCGAAGTTTGTGTAATACTATTTGCTTACCATCTGCAAAGAAGTACCAATATCACGTATGAATTAATTTCTAATTTCTGTTGTACTAGCCTTTGCAACTGCATTGGCTTTGCTGCCTCATATGAGGTCAGAGACAGCCGGCATTCTTGGATAGCCTATACTTATATGTATATAAACAACACAAGAACCAATTTGCACAAGAATTATGGTCAAATGATTTTGCCGAAAAGTAATTTTTTTCAAACGAAGCACATTTCTATTTGAATGGATACATAATTACATAAAAATGCAAATGTTTACGTTTTAATTTCTTTGGATACATACACACGTCTGGTGGTGTCTTTAAACAATTTTGATTTTCTACCAATTATGATACTGCACATGAACAATGAACTTTTAGAATTATAAATGAAATCTGTGGATGAAATTATTTCTCGACAATTTAAAAACATCAACATCACCTGCCCCAAAAAAATTCAAACGCATTCTGACAAAAAAATTTTAATTAATGTATTCGTTTTTGTTCAGTTTGTCTTGAACGATACTATAGACATAGACTAACTAGTACATTTAATACACTTGTACTATAAACTAATTAGGAGAAAAAAAGTAATTAAAGCAATAAAAATTACTTGACTTTAAAATTTTTCTTATTTTCACACTATGGACTGGGGCGCCGTAATAAGTAATACTTCGTATGAAATTTAATTAGAATGATTAAAAAGAATTTCTAAATTTAAACTTTCGCTAAATTATACGACGTTGTATAATTCTGTTTATTTTTAAACGAAATTATATACGTATGTATATGGCTAATTATGAGAAAAGAGTCAACATTTGTCTTTCCTCTTTTCTTCGTCATCATGATTCAGTTTTCCATCATTTTTATCTCGCCATATATCGTTGCATAAAATTTTAAAATCTTCACAAAATCCGTTAAATAGTGCTCGTAATAGTTGATTTAGCTATAAAAAAACCACTACCCGTTGACGATGGTATTTTAAGTTGATTCATTATGTTTACGTTAAAACAACAATTGAAACAATTTTAAAAGTTTTATATTTGAGTCGGTTGCATTCTTATTATAAAAACGACATCAGCATATGAGTTAAAACAAGACGATGCTACAAGCCGATTTGATTCACACTCATTAATATCTTAGCCTCAAAGAAAAGGGATCATCTCTACCCCAACGTGTAGTTTCAGTGGTGAGGCGAATAATACATCAAAACATCAATGTAGCTTAGTCTTAGCATCGTTTCGCATGACGAATCCATGGACTAAATTTCTTTATGTATTCGACTGATGCCGAACGATCGACACGATTTTCATTATTGATATAAGATCTGCTGGATCGAAATTGAAGTAAAGAAAATTGCGCATGATTGGTTCTTACCGTAATAGAAACATTTTTAGACGCCTAGTTGATATTTTCACCTTTGTGGAAGTAAAACTACAAATTATAAAGCATTTGCTTTTTGCTTGTATAAATTTTTCACTCACGGTTAAACAATACTGAGATGCGCAGTTAATAACGTTCAGAGAAAGTCTTATCTTTCTAATGTTCAATCTTCAATTCGAAGAATTAAGAAGAATTATAGATTTCTTTACGTGCGATTGAAACTATTTTAACAATTAAAGCAATTTGCGTAATACATCGAGTCTTGCATTAAGTGCTATCTATCTTTAAATTTAAATAAAAGAAAGTGTTTGTGTGAGACATCAACGAAATATTTTATTCTTTTGAAAGACCTATTGATGCCATCATATGTAGAATATAAAATCGTTCAAACATAAAAATCTAACGGAGTTAAACGAAGACCATGCCCTCAAAACTCTCGTGCAGAACATCGTCGCAGTCCTTTTAAAACCGCATATTGTCAGTATCCCGATCCTCCAATTCAAGTCAAAAGGAGTTGGTAAGCATTAATATATAGTGCTCGCCGTTGATAGTGATAGCAGGGCCAACTCCGATTTCAAAGATATAGGAACCGATGATGCCCTCAGTTAAAAATCCACTCCAAACAGTAACGTTTTCAGGACACATTGAACGCTGTTGGTTCTTATATAGGTTGATATCATCCCAAATTCGACAATTTTTTTTGTTTACGTACCCATTTAACTAGTCTCGTTGCCAACTATTGTGCTGATTAATATTGCATTAACTTATCTTATATTAACTAAACTATAGGCTCCTTGTCTCTGGTCCTCACTACCTATGAAATGAGTTTAAATCCAAAACAGCCAGTAATGTCTGCAAAGTACAGGCTCACATTGCCACGGTTATTGTAACTTATTCAACTCCACCTGAACTCTTTACAAAAATGTTAAGTTAAACAAATCTTCTATAATGCTGAAAAATGTTATTCAGCCCAACGAGATTTTTCTCAGCTAATAGTGATACATCACAATTATTCAGAAACAAAAAGGACGCAGGATACAAATTGGAATTAAATTCCATTAAATGTTTCATTTAAATCACATATTAAAACTGTATAAATAGGTATACTCGATGCCATAAAAATGGTTAGGTAATGTTGATGTTGATTTGAAAGAGATGGTGTATGATTAACGTATGGGAGAATAGTAATCTTGAAAGGCCCTTAATGGATAAAGGCATAGTTATTCTCTTTAAATAGCCGAATCAAATAACTATTTGATAAGAATATTCTAAATAAATTAATTAAAGGTTTCAATACATAACGCGCTCTTAAAGTTGGGAACTACAGGAATTTATTAAATTAAATTGAAATTTTTAGCATTTCAATATCTCCTACACTTTAGATAGCTCTTAACAGTTCGACTACAGTAAACATTTCTTATATGAGTACACACGTACTTATAATATTTTTTAGTTATCATCATCATAATATTTTTTTTGTTGTTTTTTTTTGGAAAATAAAAAAATCATAATTTAAACGCATACACAGAAAGCTGGAACAAATTCAGAGATTCATAAAACTAAATTTTATTTGTTCCTCTTTTTCTTTTTCATGAATATTTTTAGATGTACCTTCGCTTTTTTGTATTTTTTTTTTTCACTGAATATTATTGAATTACTAAAAATGATGTTCCCAGTCTTACGTATTCATTGAATGCAGACAAATACTGTGTTTGTTGTTGGTTTTGTTTAAGTCTTCTTTTAATTCACTGCGCGTCACGTTGTGTAAATTTAATTCACACAACGCTTGGCCCGGCATTGCAGTTGCATCTTATTTTGGTGGGTTCGTCTTCCAAAATGAAGAAAAAGAAGAATAAAATAAAATGTTTAATGTTGGTAGTAAAGGAAATTTCATTATTAAACCTGTTGTGATGGTAAATGGTTAGTACCTGCGAGTAGTCAGCTACTTATACCCTGTTTTTGTATACTATAAACTCTTTACTAATGCCACAGTAAAATTAATTAAAGAAGTATGAATGTATTTCTAAATTTTAGTAAAATTTTCTATGATTATTTATAGATTAAGAAGACTATCCAAGCGGAAACTGCAGTTTTTAAAGCAGCTTTAAATTTGATAACAAATCAAATTATTTTAGAACTAAATTTTGCGTTTCATAACTAAAAAGATTCCATTAAGTTTAAGCTTCATTTTCAAAAGTAAATTAAACCGTTTGCATCATTCGCCGAATTATTCGGCGAACATACACTCTCACTTATCACCAAGAGCGGAATAGTACGCTGAGAAATTCTCTCTCGTATCATTACTTAAAAGCTGTAGTCGATCACTTTTCAGTTGACCGTGTTTGATTTTTAATACGCATCACATTTTTTAGAGCGCTAATGCAAATGGGCTAGACATACATTTTAAAAGAAATTGATAACAGTTATTAACAAATTATATCCCCCTCTTGCATGTTTATACATGTCGATTCTTTTGATAAGAACAATATTATCTTTCGATGTTGAATTATAAACACATCATCATCTAATAAAAATGTCTGAATCCAGAAGTGGTTAATAAAATAATCGCATTGCTGCCTAAACTTTTAAGATATCTAAGGGATTCTAAGCGTATATTTCAGGCGGTATGTTATATTTACGCTTTTTATTGCTAAGATACACGTACATACATACATAATTGGCCATTACAACCCTTCAGTCAGGATTACGGCCTAGCTTCCCACACCACTCATGTTGTGTGCCTTAATTTTATACGTGAGTGGCGGGACCTACAGTTTAACGTCGACTCCAAACGACAGATTTTTCAGAAACTTCTCCATGGCAGGTTTATTTACTCTCAGAGTTTTTACCAGAAATCTGCTGAGAGGAAGTCACCGAAGAAATATTTTTTTCATATTTCGTTTTGATGTCCGAACTGGGGTTTGAACCCGGGCTTTACATCTAATAAGCGAACACACTACCTACTAGGCTACGGCGACTTCATATTGCTAAGATATTAATCCGAATTCGGTGTGAATAATCTTGAATATTGCTTCGAAAAATATTCGATAGACATTAAAGCAACATTGATCCTTGTTTCCTGGGTTATGTGCAATCAATAGTTATTGAACGACAAAAGTTCTTAACGCTTTCAAAGATGTATTTTTGAAATGAAATATTTATTAGCACTTCAGTTAGTGGACTATAACGAGGAAAAATTTCCATAATATTAAAATATATGTATTTCAAGTTATATCAAATGGTTCTCAAGTGTACTGAATTGAGAGCATTGTCTCATTGTGCCAAATTTATCCAACACTTCTATTAATACTACGACTTTTGCCAAACTCACAATTCGAATGATGATATCCAATTGGCCTATTTTATACATTTACTGTCAAACTGATGTACATCAGAGCTTATGGAAGCTATCAATAATCTGCTAAAGTTATAAGTTGGTACTCTTTGTAATTCTTATCCATGTAGAATGTAGAAGTCATGATCTTTGTTGCCAACGCGAATTCCTTTCTACAATTTCGCGGGAAATTGCTGTCGATCATTTTCTTAATGGTTATTGAAGTTTTGTTATCACACTGTTAATGGTACTGATGTTTTGCCCCATTGAGCATGTTTTCTTCGTTCATAACCTTATTTTTGTGAAGAAACTGATGCAAACATCGATTGGTAAATTTTAGAAGTTGTCTCAAGCAGCTTTGGACATATAAATCTGAATATCGATAGCCTTAAAAAAGATTGTAAAGCAATTGGAAATACGAAGAATGAAACATACATACAAATGTATGAATATATGTAAGTATTTATCTTGAATATCATGAAAGCAATTGGAATACAAATTTAATATAATAATTAAGATAACAAAATTACCTGTAGAAATCATTAATTTAATGAATACAGACTAGTGGGTCAGTGATTTCTTTGCCAATGAGCGGTTTATAGAAATATAATCAATTCAAATTTACATTCAAGTTCATACATTTAAAATATCAGAGTGTACTCTTTCCGTTCATTAATGGCTTCGTAAGTTTGATGGCACATTATTTTTTATTTATTTTTAAAATATTAATAATAACAACAATATAAACAATAATAATAATAATTGTTTTGTTTTGTTAAAACTTTACAACTAAATGGTCTTGACCGTGAATGTAGTCGATATGTGTTTAGTTTATAATAGGACTTGTAAAATCAAAAATAAAATGTTTATACGGCCATTAAAATTTAGTTATAATTCTCTTAAAAAGATCATTTGCAATACGAACTCGTTTAAGACGCTGTTAGAACTATTCCGGCGGGAGACATGATTTAAAAATGATCTTAAACTAGTGAACTTTATGTATAACAATTGACTTCATGATTTGTGAAAATCACTAATTAATATCAGACATTTTAAGCGCATTTATAGCTGCAATTCTAAATTCTCCTAACTGAGGAATACGTACTCCGGTACTTGTACAACGTATTCTAACTGAATGTTGTAATAATTGCCACGTAAATCTTTTATTTGTACGTTATTTCAAAAATAAGTAACATTTGTTCGATTTTAACATGTTCTTAATGTTTATAAACGTAAGCGAAATTCTGAGGCATTCCATGGCTATATGAAATATAAAAATGATTAGAAATTTCGAATTTAACTTTTTAGTCTTCAAAGTAAAGTTTAAGTAATGAAAGTTGATTTTTAGAATGGAAATTAGTATACAAGCAGTATGTTTCTATTTATGCCCTTGATTTGACATTAGTGCATGATCGGCATATCATATCGGCGTATATATATACATATATACCATTTTTTTGACACAAACTCTAAAACCTAATTGTAGAACAGTTCCTAAATATGATTTTAGTAGGTATACCTCTAATAGTTCTAAATTGGTATTAATTTTTGCATTATTCCTAAAGTCGCCGTGGTCTAGTAGGTAGTGTGTTGGCTTATTAGACGAAAAGCCAAGAGCTAAACGTTTACTCTATTTATTTCAATATATTAAGTTGTAGTTAAAAATGATTTTCAACTTAGAATTTAAAAATTGGTCATGTGCCACATTTATGAAGAACACTTTATTTTGTTCGACAGCGAATAGTTTTGTGGGAGAATTCACATCAAGTATGCCTCATCAATTTTTGTGCTATCCTCTCATTTTATCAAATTTCTTTTGGATTTATCTCGAACAAACCCAGAAGGAGTTGAAAGCAAGATGCCACATTATAATTCAGTCGTATTCAATTTATAATAATTTTCACTGTTTTCTTTGCCCACATGAATAAACGAATATTTAGTGTGGGAAACTGCACTCATTCCTTTGTATAATTTTCTTTTCCTTCTTTTTCTTTTGTCTGCATCTGATTTAGTTGGTGCATCCACAAATGGATATTGTAGGACATTGACATTTAGTTATTCAAAAAATGTATTGTTCACTTCCATTGTAAATGTCAAGTTAAAATGGTACATTTGGCCATTTGGTTATCTTGTATACTCTCTGCTTGATGATATTAGAAAATAAAATTTTGTTACTAAAAGCGATTTTAATGAACTCGTTAAACATTGGAAAAGAAAATGCGTCAATATGTATGTATGTACTTGACATAATTTGACATTTTGCATTCAATTTAATATGGACTTGTTTAGGCAACTATTTCCTGGAACAGTAGGATGTTACTTAATAAATGTTAACAATTTTCCTGGTACGTTTTTAATCAAATAATAATTTTTTTTTTGGGTGCCCTGGTAGTCTAGTGGGTAGTGTGCTAGACTATTAGCGTGAGGGTTGTGGGTTCGATTCCCACCAGAGACTCTGGTCTGTGACACTACACCGAGCACATAGTCAAGTTACTTCGCTCGTATATAATTAGGATATAATTTGTAATTGTATTGTAATTAATAAATAAATAAATAATAATTTTAAATGGCACTTGTTTAAGTGGCTCACTAAAAATTAAATTGATTTTTCGTTAAAGCTAAAGCTAGCACGATATGCAGTCTGTGCGAAACATTTCCATTTCCGTCCTCTGTACTTATTGTCCAAGTTTAATTGAGAATATCTTTCGATAGCGTAAACTTCCACTAAGAAGAAATTGGCGTGTTTCTCCATAGAATTTGACTATTTTACCCTGGATTTGAAACCCTCGGTTCAGACTGACAATATCTTTGATCTATTTGTTTGTATACCACAAAACGGTCGCTCTCTGCAAGGGCACGTAGCAACCAAATTGTTCCTTATTCATAGTCGTTGCAAATTATTTCCCAAAACCTTAGACTTCACTAACCATGTTTAGGCGACAGTTAAGGAAAGAACTATCAGCACTCGTTTTATCAGGTTACATTGCAAACTGATGAATCTCGTGTTGGACTTGTCTTCCATTATTCTAACCACAGTGTTCAAGATTATGGTAATGTAATGTGCTTAAATCCAATAGAGCTTCTAGTGCCAATATAGTGCCGATTTTGTTCCTTATCTAACACCAAATGGGCTGTTTAGAAGGATGTACCTACAATCGCCGATTATGTATGGCATATTGTATTTGTATAAGTATCTATTACTTCCATACTACATTAAATATGTAATGGAAGTAGCGCTATTGGCAGTAGCTTGTCTTATATTTAAATAAATAAGATTTTTAAATAAATAACCTTAAAAATAAAACTGGTATTCGTAAAGGAATCAGTTAAAAACATTGTAAACCTTGTGATTGGAAGTTAAATGAAGAACAAAAATAAAAAACGGAGTCATTTCATCAGCCAACTAATACTAGAGATGAAACTCTCAACATCAGAATTTCTAACGGAACCCAAACACGAAGACAATTTGGCTTTATATACCGAGTAGAAAATGTACTTCACAGTTTCAGGCTCTCCTACTTTACCGCAAATTATGCAAACAGAACGAGTGCCTTGTCTCATAAGCTGACCCTTGTTCTCTAAGCACCATGTCCTATCAAAAACCTATCAGGATTCCAATAGATTCCTTCCCAGATTCTAAACCCACTCCATTTTGCAATGACAAAGCCTTGATAAAGATTCTGCAATCTCCTCTTTTCTGATATGGAGTATCTACAATCAACCTGATCACCTACTCCAAAAAAGTGCCCCAAGGGTGGGACATGCAATTTGACAACCTCTTTGCCCTACAATATCCCTCAATCCAATATAGTGTCACAATATACGTTCCCAAAAGTTTTCTAGGATCTCTCTGCAGAGAAAACCAGCCTCCAGTTGACATAATGCACAGTCAATGCCTTTAAGGCAGTTTGACTGTCCACATAGATAGCTATCGTATTAAAATAACAATAACCTCAGCATGCAATAAATTACACTGATCGGAGACCCTATAATTCGGTTTCAAAACATCCCTAAAGCAGACTCCCGCACCAATGCTGACATTCAGTTACGATCCATACGTACAGATGGCGTGATAACTACAACAGAAAACTATCTACACTAGGATAACTTGTTGAATTACGTATATTAATCACATTAGTCGTAAAACTCGGATTTAGGGTCCATAAGTCCAAGTCGACGATCCTCAGTCTCGACATGACCTTCGAAGAATTATCACAAAAAGTTCTTTGCCTTAAGAATCTGACAACAGCTATATGGGAAATAGCCACAAATGGTACATTTTACTATCAGTTATCTCTAACGTATGTGGCAATGTCGTAATTAATTAACAATAAAAATTTAGTTTTTCTACAAAGGTTTATTGTTAGAATTTAATTCTAATCTAATAATTATTTATTATATTATATTTAAACCTAAATAAGTTAAAATTTAAAAATAAATATAAATATAAATAGATTTTTTCTGTGTTTCGATGGCAGCTTTGTTTCTGATGACAGCTTTGTCATCTTGAGATCCATATTTTCCAAGATTTTTTTTTTGCAATTGATTTCGGATATGACATACAAAGCGTCTTGTATGACCGACAACAGCTGATGCATACTTGATTTTGTTCAAAGGATTTTCTAGGGCATTCATGTTAGAGTTCCAGATTGACCAATCCAAAGCATTAATCTATATATTTATACGTAGGCTTTGTTAATATATACATTGAACAAACGTTCAAGAAATTAGCCAACACACATTTTTCATTTCTGGTTGGCAACACAATCTTTGTCACCAATGTTGCAAGGAAATAAAATTGTTTAACAAACTTTTGATAAAAATCGCCAAAGAGGGGAAAAAATAACCAAATTTATTTAGTTGATAGTATTTTTATTCTTTTTTTCTGGTGTTTAATTTAGATTCCATACACGTTTCGAACTAAGCACAACGAAACAATTATATTTAAATAAAATAACATTTCGACATAGAATTTCCAATTTGTAGCTTTTTTGCAAGCATATTTGTATTATACTCTTTTATACTAATTTTGCAGCAAACTTTAAGTTTTCTTTGTTTAGTAAGTAACTTTTTCAGTTTTCATCCCCTATTAATTTATTTATATCCACATAAAAATTATTCAAACAGTTATTTATTTACAAAATAATTCAATTTTATTTTAATATTTTTAATTTTTTAGATGCGTAATAAATAGAATTTACTGACACAATGGCAACACTACGTTCGTTGAATATACTTCTTTTATTCAGTAGTTGTGGCTCCACTAATCGATATTTATTATCCTTAATCCAGGCACAAACCGCTCCGTCGATAAAGCAGTACATCGTGACACCACTTGTATGTTGGTAGTAGTGTGCATTGTTTGGAGTTGAAGTATAGTGGTGAATTTCATTTTTATTCACCGCCTCGGCGAAACTGGCCATACCTGAGAAACTCACCACAGCCGGTACTAACCATACCAGAGCTAACACAGACAACGAATAAAAGATTTTTTTTGTCTGGAGTCGCAACCTGTCTATTGAGACTGAGCCCATAGTATAGTAGTTATACAACACATATACCACCACCAACACACGCAAACTAAAAATAGAAAATCTAACGAAATGCAGAAACGAGAGAATATAACACTTGTATAAAGTACAAAAAGTACAAGTACAAACAAAGTACAAACTTAATTTAATTTATCATTCAATTACAAATTGCTTAACAACAGACCTGAGTCTATGTACTCGAATCCACAACACCCTCACGCTAATAGTCTAGTCATAGCTGCTAAACCACTATGGAATAACACTATATTATTACCATCATTGTTTTAATAAAATCTAAGCATTACAAAAAATTAATTAATGAGTTGGTGTTCACATATGTCAAGTCTGGCGCCACAAGTCCTGAGTTTCTTAGTCGAAGAGAGCAAAAATCAAAACAATATATACAATACAATACAATATATGCAATAATATTAGACATAAATATCTAACTATCAAGTTTTGCACTCTTTCTTTCTTATCTATAATATTCCGCACTAAGACGCAAATACTATGTACGTGAATGGAAATGGAGGGTCAAAAAGTATTGTAATCTACGTGAATCCGAACTTTCTAAACAAAACTATTTAAAATTATCGAAAATAAAATGTAAAAACTTAACAAAATGTAATTATCTAAATAAATTTAATTTTTTCGGTTTTAGTTATAAGTTTGGGTTTATTATTTATGTTTTTCTCAGCAAAGTTCACAGGTTATTATTGCTAAATCCGTAAACGATATTTTTAATTTTTATAAATTCTGTTTCTGTTTCCCCAAACCACTGTAATAGCAGAGTTGCTTAGTTCGTAGTTTATTTTTCGATTACCTGGTGACAACAAATACAACCGTGTCAAGTATTTAAGGAATTTTTTCTGCTTGTCAGTCAACGAAAATACAACACTGTAATGGCGTGTGTTTGTGTACAAGAATTATCAAAAGTAAAAAAGAAAATTGACAAATTTTAATTATTTTTCGTGAAAATCTAAGAAATTTTCACAAAATTTTAAACCAAACCTAAAATTTGTATGTTCAATTTACTAATAAATACAAAATTCATTAAGAAATATATAAAAATACTCCAAAATGCGGTGTGATAAAGTTTTCAAAGTGTAGTAAAAATTTTTGCAACGAAACTGACGACACAGGAACGACGGCTTATTTGATCAAGAAAAAAAATTGCAGTACCATAAAATTGTTCAATATTCATTGCCTTCATGCTTTTTAAAATACATTAATATATATTTTAATATATATTTCATTTAAATATCTTTGTGAAATAAAAAAAATTCCTTCAAAAGTCATAAAAATAAACTCAAAATATATTTGTCAAAGAAAGTGAGCGGTGGTGCAAAAAAGAACAAAAAAACTTTTGAACAAGAAGAAGCACAAGCAGCATTCGCTACATTAAGTAGCGAAAAGATGAAATAAAAGAAAAAGAATAAAAGCAAAGCATTTACCAATAATACAATAAAGAAATAGAGTTTCATGTTATTGTTATTGTTAGTGCAATTGATGCAATAAAGCAGCATAGAAAGAAGTTTTCATAAAATTTTGTTTGTGTTGAATCAAGACGAAACCCATAAAACTCTTAAAATTTTGTATGTTAAAAGAGTTGTAGAAGCTGAGAGCATAAGAAGAAGAAGACAAGGTGCTCAAGCACCATCAATTGGTGCTTTAGCAGCAACACCCCCCTATAAAAGGTGCTTCTTCCGAAGAACATGGTGAAAAAGTAGAATCAATTGCCATAATGAGGTCTTCCTAGTGGAATTAATAAGTCACTATCCAAAACGAAAATTTGAAAATGTGAGTTTATTCTTTTGAGAAATTAAATAAAACTTGTAACTTCTATTTCTTTAATAACAGCAGAAGCGTAAGAAACCAATTGGACAATGAGTTCAGCCAGAAATAAATAGTGCGTTAATTCCTACAACACCAACAACGACTTCATATATTTAAGAATCAATATAGACATTTTTGAGATAGAAAAAAGAAGAGTAAACAACGCATTGAGGTCAGCAACATTGTGAGCAAATAAAAAATCCCACATATTTCTAGCAGCCTGCCGTTAAGAGCAGGCCATATAAAATATTGTTTCTTCCCGGCCACGTTAAATAAAAGCTGCCACCATTCGGAAGAAAAATACCAACAACATGACCCATAATATCGGTATGGCGCCATATCGTTTGCCGGGTCCAGCGGGAGGAATAATGCCACCCGACTTCAAACCACCACCTCCTACAACGGATATAATCTCGGCGCCGAGTAATCCGAAAAAGCGGCGAAAGACATCGAATGCCAACTCAGCAGCAGCAGTAGCGGCGGCCGCAGCAGCTGCAGCGGCAGCTGCAAACTCTATGCAGCAATCACAAGCGCCTCCAACTCCACAGGACTTACTACCGCCACCACCGATGGGCGGTTATGGTGATACAATAGTGGCTTCTAATCCGTTCGATGACACACCACCCAGCATGTCTAGCTCGATGTCCTCGATGAGTCACATGGGTGGACCACCTGGTCATTTTGGACCAGGCCCGCACATGGGTATGGGTGGTCCACACGGTCCACCACCGCACATGCATCCACACATGCACCCTCATCATCCAGGTGGTCCACCACATCCACATCATCCAATGGGTGGTCCTCCTATGCGCGGTATGAGCCCAATGGGCATGGGAAGTCCAATGGGAGGTCCAGGTCATCCTATGGGTCCCGGAGTTGGGCTACCGCCACATATGAATCATGGTAGACCAGGTGGACCACCAATGGGCAGTCCTATGGGCGGCATGGCATCAATGGGTGGTATGAGTCCCATGGGAGGTATGGGTGGTCCGAGCATATCACCGCACCACATGGGCATGGGTGGACTCTCGCCAATGGGAGGGCCAGGTTCTAATGGTCCCCGTGGTATGGGATCTCCTATGCCAGGTGGACCAGGTGGTCCTGGCCCTGGACCTGGTCAGGGCTCACCTATGAATTCACTGCCAATGGGTTCACCTATGAGCGGCGCTATCGGTAGTCCACTGGGACCACCAACGTCCCAACAAGGTCCTCATCCGCAAAATCAGTCTCAACATCCTCCGCCTCACATGAATAACGGTCAAATGGGCCCTCCTCCCATGCACAGTCCACTTGGGAACGGTCCCACGCAGCAGAACCATATGTCTGGTGGCCCGGGGCCTGGTCCAGGCCCAGGCGGTCAACTACAACCCCCTGGCATGGGTCCTAATCAAGGCGGTATATCTCCTGCACATAGTATGGCCTCAAACTCAAGTGGCAATAGCAATAATCCCAACAGCAACAATAATAACAATAACAATCAAAACCCACTGCTTTCTCCTGCGGCTCGACATGGCATACCACAGTCACCATCATCTAGTATGAATGGACCCCTGCCGACATCATCATCTTCCTGTACATCCTCCTCAACAAGCTCAGCGACAACGACGTCCACAGCGTCAACGTCAGTGCCTACAACTTCACCAGCACCTGGCAATGGTCCGATGGCAATGTCGCCACATCATCCAATGAGTGGGAGCGGGCCGGGACCGGGACCTAGTCCTGGACCTGTTGGCATGAATAATATGGGTAACCATGGACCCAGTCCATTGGCTTCTCCTGCATTACCTGGTCATCCGAATTCGAACAGCAATAACAGTGCTGGTGGTAATAACCCAATGAACAACATGGGTGGTGCTAGTCCTCATAGTAACAATGGGCCTATGGGAGGACCCTCTATGGTCGGACCAAACAGCAATAACAATGGTCTAAACATAGGCGCAGGTGGTGGCAGTGGACAAATGCAACAACAAATGAATCCTAATGTTCCTATGCAGCAACCTCAACAATCACCACATGCTAATATGCAGATGGGTAGCGGCGGTTCTGGAGGTAATGGTCCTAATGCAATGGGTATGGTTGGACCTAACCAGATGCTACCTCCTCAACAGCCATCACCACACTTAGGAGGTCCTCAACACTCACAATTAATGAATCATCACGGCGGCCCTGGTGGTATGCCTTCGCCACATATGATGCACGGCCCTGGTGGCGGTATGGGCCCACAGATGGGAATGGTTGGAGGTCCACCAAATCATATGGGTGGACCCCATCATATGATGGGCGGTGCACCACACCACATGGGACCTGGTCCGAACTCACACATGGGTAATATGGGCCCCGGCATGGGTCCAGGCGGAATGAATGGACCACATCATCCTCATGGTCCACACGGACCTCATGGTGGGCCCCACGGAAGTCCTCATGGCGGTCCTCTTGGTAGCCCTCACGGTGGTCCCCATGGCGGCCCTCACGGTGGTCCCCACGGTGGTCCCCATGGCGGCCCCCACGGTGGTCCACATGGTGGTATGCCACCTCATCATCCTCATCATAATCCTATGGGCGGTGGACCTCCGCCCGGTATGTTTGGAGGACCTGGAGGTGGTCCAATGGGACCGATGGGGAGTCCTATGGGTGGTCCAATGGGACCTGGCGGTCCACCTAAACCAATGACGATGGGTGCTGGTAAAATGTATCCTCCTGGTCAACCGATGGTTTTCAATCCCCAAAATCCAAATGCACCTCCAATATACCCTTGTGGCATGTGCCACAAAGAAGTCAATGATAACGATGAAGCTGTATTTTGCGAATCTGGTTGTAATTTCTTTTTCCATAGGTAAGTTTATTTTTAAATTATCTAAAATAAGTTTATTTAAAAAGTTATTTTGATAATATTTTCAATATTATTGGCTAAAAACTACATTTTGCCCTCCATTATTTTAGTTTTCATGGTATATTGCCTTGAAAATATTGACTTTATTTTGGAAAAAAATGAAAATTAAACTTTTAGTTCTATCGTCTGATGCATCTAATTGACCAATTGGATGTAAAAACCATAATACATAGATAATATCAATTGTACATATGTTATATACACTTGTGGACATACAATTAAGTTATTCATGCAATATCTTTTTCTCAGTGCAAAAATAACTGTACGTTATTTGTTCAATGATTTAAACTTTTACAGATATGAAGTACCGTTAGAATTAAAACTAGAATAGTTTAATATCTTTAGAAACGATGGCAGACCATATGTAAGACGTCCTGTCAATACACAATTAGACCCAAAGTACATCAAAAAAACTGTAAAGCCTGGAGGTTCGTCAGTAATGGTTTGGGGTTGTTTTACCTGGTAAGAATCGATGGGAAAATGACTGGGGAAATGTATAAAGACATCCTACAGAACAATTTGACTAAAGATTATGAGGACGAATTACCACTAGCGTGGATATTTCAGCATGACAACGACCCGAAGCAAACATCTCGGGTAGTTAAAGCTTGGTTTGCTGGGGAAAATATAAGGGTTCTTGATTGGCCAGCTCAAAATCCCGATCTGAGCCCTATTTAAAATCTTTGAGGAATCGTAAAACGAGCAGTTGCGGCCAAAAAACCTAGCAGCAAAAAAGCACTTTGGCAGCTTATCCAGGCAGAATGGAATAACCTTAGTCCTGAGCAGTGTCGCAATTTAATCAACTCAATGCCACAAAGATGTACTGAAATAATACGCCAAAAAGGGTATCCCACAAAATATTAAAGGTTCAAAATAGTTTGGGTGAAAAATAAAGCAATAAAATTAAATTTTCAATATTTTTCATTTTTTTTCAGATGACTTAATTATGTGTCCACTTAAATTTTAAGTCTGATATCAACTCCGTACCAAAACATTTTTTATAATGAAGAACTATTTAAGTTTTTGTTGTTAAGCATATGGAATTAACAAATATTAGTTGTTTTTGTTTCCATTTTTCTTAAATCTTTTTAATTTTTACAAAAATAAAAAATGTTGCATAAGTGACTTAATTGTGTGTCCACGAGTGTATATATGTATGTATATAATTGCCTTTCTTAGTTTGAATAATAGAAATCAATATGACACAAAGATGTGTACTTAACTGTCATATGCTTCTATTTTTACAAATTACATTTCAAATTTAAAATGTTGAGTTGAATAATTTTATTAAACTAAAATAAATGTATACAATATGAATTCCAATAATGAAAGTTACATATGTTAAGAGTGGTATAATTAAAAAGTGCTTTAAAAAGGTAAAAAGTTGAAGCACAATATAAAGTAATTTTTCATTCTTTTCAACACCCTCCCTGAATGACAAATTCATAAAATTAGAATACATCAACAATTCAATTAAAGAGAATATTATTTTAAATCTAATAAGAATAGGTTAGTAAACACCAAATTTAGTTATAAGATATTCAAGCTTTCATCTCATCCGTGCATAAGTAATCTAAAACAACATGATCGACATGAAGGTAGATTTTCTGACAAATAATTTGGCCTTAGTAAACACGTGTTTTGCTCTTGGCGAGTAATTATTATGTAGGGGAACTTGTAAGGCGCCCTTATTGCCACTATATATATTCGCATTCTTTTACAATCGGTGAGTTTAAGTTCAGCTTCCAGACGTTTTAACCAGACTGATTCTTGGATAGCAGCAGTTAATGACATTAACTCGGCTTCCGACGAGGAAGCTCTTCGTTGACCATGAAATTGCACCGGATTAATACATGAATAAATAACCAGTTGTAGTTTGACGATTGTCAATATCACCGGTCCAATCAGCATCTCAGAAGCCTGCTCGGTTTGTTTCCTATAAAGAACACCTTTGTCGATCGTTCCTTTTTAATACAGGTCTCCCTCGTATAACGCGGTACTCCTACAACGCGTTTTCGATATAACGTGATTTAAAACAAAACAGTTTCATTACAACGCGAAATTTCGACTTGTGCAACGCGAAATTGAAAAGCAAACAAAGGCTGATAACTGATTTCACAATCGCACAATCACTGGAAGAACGTCCAACAAAATGTTTTTTTTTTATCAAATGACGAAAATTTTGACGAGGAAATTTCTTCTGACGAAGTTATACGCCCAAAGCGCTCACTATTTCGACGTAATATGTTGTTTGAAGTAAGTGATACAGACTAGTGAAAGCAGATTCCGATTGTTTTTTTTTTCATTGTTTTTTAATTTTTTAAGTATGAATTTTGATTTTGAGTTGTAAACGTACATACATCTTTAATTTAGTACCTATTTTATTTTGGAAAAAGTTTATTATAACATAACCCTCAAATTTATATGAAAGCTAAGTCTTCTATAACGCGGAATTTTCCTGGAACGTAACCACCGCGTTATACGAGGGACACCTGTACTTTATTATGCGTTTAACTGCTTCCCAGTGGGCTTTACCAGGATTGGTATCAAATCGACTTAGGTAATACAGCATAACAAATATCAGGTCGAGAAATGAGCTACGAACAACAAACATCCAATGGCTTCCATAGAGGGTATTCGTGGCATTTCTCACTCCACAACTTTATTTTTAGGACACATATTCACAGATAATTTTTGGTTGTAGCCCATTGGGATTGAAGTAGCATTACAATCGCTCATACCAAATCGCGCCAAGATATTTGCAATGTATTGCGATTGATTAATCTTGATAGTATCTTTTTCTCTCGTTATCTTCATACCCAGAACTGATGAGGCCTCTCCCATGTCCTTCATTTTAAATTTTTTGTTCAATTTTGATTTCAGAGCTTCGATTGTTGTCCTATTAGAAAATATCAAAATATCGTCGACATAAAGATCCACGAACAACATCTGGCCATCATTCACTTTGTAATAAACGCATTGGTCTCATTCCAAACGAGACCTGATTGCTCAAGACCATAAATTGACTTTTTAACAAACATACATTATTAGAGCCGTCATCAAACATTTCCGATCCAGATAAACGGTTTCCTTGAGTGTACCGTTCAAATAAGCGCTCGCTGCATCCATTTGATGTATGTGCATATCATGTTTAACTGTCAACGCCAGCAGATATCGAATGGAATCATATCGTATGGCAGGTGAAAATGTTTCATTGTAATCAATTCCTTTACGTTGAGAAAAATCCTTGTATATCAACCACGCCTTCCACCGTACAACATTGACGTGTTCGTCTCTTTCAGTTTTGAACACCCACTTCGATTTTACAGCCTTTTTACCCGGTGGTAATTTTTAAAACCCATGTAGTGCTTGCCATTAGTGAACCAATCTCCTCTTGCATGATTGGATCATCACAAACGAATAGCATTGCATAAAAGTTCTGCGCATATCTTGCTCTTTCAGCAATACGATTGACTCGACGTACTATATTTGTGTCCGTGGGAATGCTTCTGCCGTGGTATAGATTCGGAGTCCGAGTCCTGGAAATTTTTTTTTTTTAAATTTTTCATTAACATACTCGCCTCCGTTTTCTGTTCTGAGAATTTGTATTTTTGTTGAAATTGATTTTCCGCCATTTTCTTAAACGGTACAAATGTATCTATCAAAAACATCAGGCAATCTCTTAACCGGGTATACAAATAATTTTCTAGAATAGTCATTAGCAAAGATTATCAGGTACCGAGCTCCAAAAAATGAGTTTACACATAGCGGACCAACAACATCGAGACTCGTACCGTCCTCTCTTATTGGCTTTCTTGTTTTGTGATGGGACATGTTTCGCCTACAGAAATAACCTTTTAACCATTTTTAGTCATTTCAATTACAGAAATAAGATTTGCGCACAAATTAGGTACAAACTCGACTTTCTTTCCCTATACTTATTTTTTTTTTATTTCCGCTTAAGATATTTAAATAAATGTCGCCTGCGCATTGAACATATAATTCTTTTTTTTTCTACAACAATTAACTTCTTGCCTTCTATGCAGTGAACGTTATACATGTTTTTGCTGTTTTGTTCATCATGTGATTACTAGCTCCGCTGTCAACATACCAATACAAAATGTCTTCATTAGTGAGTGTTGTAATGGTCATTTTGTTTACAAGGACATTCATGCTTGTATTTGGTGCTGAGTGTGAGGAAATCTCTCTCTTTTCATTCTTTATGTTTAACTTACCGTTATTTTATTTGTTGCCATGATTTCTGTTCGTGTTGTTATTACCATTTCTTTTATATTGGCAATTCCTAGAAATATGCCCATACTGCTTACAGATGTAGCTTCTTTTTCTTACTGCGTTTTGTAAGAGAACGTTCTTCACAATATTAACTGGTAACTTACCTTTGAATTCTCGACTGCCATTGCAAGTGGGTTAAAATCATCCGTCAGACTAGCTAACATCAACGATACAGTAAGTTCGTCATCTATGTTGAGACAAGTATTTTTTATCTTCAGAGCAGTAATTACTACGTCATTTACATACTCTTGAATGGAAGCATAATTACGCAGTTTCATGTTTACCAACTGCTTCAGTAACTCAACCTTTGGCGTTATACCAGTGCCTTTTTTGCTGTCTTAGCTACAGCAATATGTTCATAATTACTTGGATCCACTATCAAAGTAATTTCTGTTAAAACACGTTCCTTTAGGATTGCATCACTATCAGCAACTAAACCGGTTTCCACAATTTTCCTGCATCCTTTGATGTCCGAACAAGACTTTGCTTGTCTCTCCCATAGATCGAAGTTCTCGAGTCCTCTTAAACGCTCCCACGAAAATCCCACAGGAAGACTTGCTATCGTAAAGCAAACCACAAAAAAAAATATTTTTTTTACGGTGTGACATGTAGCCCAATTGAATACATACATACATAATTGGTCATTACAACCCTTCAGTCAGGATTACGACCTAGTTTCTCACACCACTTATGTTGTGTGTGTTAATTTTATACATGAGTGGCGGGACCTACAGTTTAAAGTCGACTCCGAACGACAGATTTTTGAGAAACTTTTCATGGCCATTTTATTTACTCTCAAAGTTTTTGCCAGAAATCTGCTGAGAGGAAGTCGCCAAAGAAATACTTTTTGTATTTTATTTTGATGTCTGGCCTGGGGCTCGAACCCTGGCTTTTCGTCTAATAAGCCAACACACTACCTACTAGACTACGGCGACTTCAATTGAATAATTTATTAAAAAGTACATTAGAAATGTAAAATGTAAATTTTTCATTCTTCTGATAAAGCTCAATTTATTATATAAATTAATGCTTTTCTTAAATTACTTTTAAAACTTAATGATATTTGCAAATTGACTTTCGAAAGACTGTGGAATATGATACGATTCACCTTTTCTAAATCAATAGCACTTGTACTCTATTTGCCACTATTTTTCTTTTAATTGTGGCAAAAAAAAATCGGCACTCTCCCAACATTATAAAGAAAGGTACTTTGGACAGATAAGCTAAAATTTAATACTTTTTTTCTAACCTAAAGGACCTATATTTATTTACATAAACTCATCAACGTTAATTAAAACGTCATGATGATATGCCAGCAATTAAATTAATATTTTGCATACATTTTTGTTTTAAATATTTTAAAATCTTGGCAAGATTGGTGGAATACAAACGTTCTAATTTTGTTGCTTGGTCATCCTCAGTTGGAATGTTATTAATGTTGTAATGTCTAACTGACGGCAAATAGTCCAACTTACCAAGAAAAATTCTCTTTAGGTATTTATTTATCCATGGTGATCTCATTATATTGCACATTATCGTAACTTCTGAAAAAGTAATAAAAATTATTTTAAAGGAGGGGCATCTAGTCTCATTGCATGCGCCCATTTATAACAAGGGATAGACCTTTATGTCACTTCATATTTGTTGCCATAATCATAATAAGGCAAAAACTGCCATTTTGTATGATAAGTAGATTGCCTGGATCATTCATACTGCATCAACTGTATGATCTCTACTCTAAGCAAGGGGTAATGTCTTTATTAATGCCTTGGGACTAAATTACCTACGATATCTTCAGTATGCCCTTGCATCCAGGCAGGGGTCGAAGTAGATTACCTCACCGTCACACATGGACACACTAATTTCAACTTTAAAAAAATGTGTACTTCATAAACATTAACAATGTTTTTATGTAACTTACTTGAGTCTGAAAACTACATATCGATAAAACTCAATATATACAAAAAAAAAAAACATTTTTATGAGATAATCTTTTAATTTATTTTCATTGGCCTTGAGGACATATTTTATAAGATTGAATTATTTATTTTGGTTTATGTTTATTGAAACTATTTTACTAATATATAAAAAAAATTAACTTAAATATATGATTTGTTATTGTAGAACGTGTGTCGGTTTAACGGAGGCCGCCTTTAAAATGCTAACAAAAGAAGTTTATGCTGAATGGTGCTGTGACAAGTGTTTATCCACCAAACACATACCGATGGTAAAATTTAAATGCTAAAGGTAATTAATAAGAAAACAACGGTCACATACAGATGACAATGCAACGAACTTTACTAATGCAATGTTTTGGTTGTTTATAACAAGACAATGAGTGATAAATAACGAAAATAATTAATTGGAATAAAATATAAATTATAAATAAATTTATGTATGTAATCAAACTTCCTCCCTATCACAGTGCACAAGCAACTGATAGGACTGCCTCTATGAATTGTATAAAAAAGTTAAATACATAAAATATTTATTTAAAAAGGCAACAAAAAACCTGTATTAAACATATTTAGTTTATAACAACAACGATTACGACACAACCAGCACCACCAATTTTAAAGCACAGATATTTCAAAAACAATAGTTAAAAACTCATGTTGGAAATGTGAAGGAAAAAGTGTAAACACCACTCATCACCAATGCATAACTAATAAATATATTATATAAATATATGTATATATAAATATATATAATATAATATAAATATATGTAATATAATATATATATTCTATATATATATGTATTATATAAATATTATATATATAATAATATATATATATATTATATATATAATATATACATATATATTTTTTATTTAGGAAAATGAGTATAGGATCGTATATTAGACGAAGATAAAGAAAATTGTATAGAAATTTTTGACATAATTGAAGAAAGAAGAAAATTAAAGTAAACAAAATAATATTTAAAATTAAGAAATTGATAAAAACAAAATATTTTAAATAAATTGTATCATGTTTAAGAATTACTTCAAAAAGAAAAAACAAAAACACAACAGTGAATAAGTATACAGTTTAATTAACAACATTATTTTCTTTTAAGTCTAACATTACCTCTCAACTGAACTGTCGGACGTAGTATTCAAAATTGAAAATAAACAAAATTAAAAGCAATACTTAGGCAATTTATCTTCAAAAAAATTTCTGAATAATCGAAATTTTTCAATCGTATTGTATAGTGCAGACATCTATTTTTATTTTCGATGAAATTTAAAAAAATATATCAAACTTATATGGCCCTGAATTACGATATTATATTTTTATTTTTCTTTAACCAGTTAACAATCTATAGTCACAGGTGTTTAATTTTATGAAACACCATAAACAGGATACAAATTTGTTTTAGTTCACCGCCCTTGTAAACTTACTTTCTATGTCATAAGCATTTTCTTAGCCATGTTTAAACAAAATATACTCTAATCATCCCTTAAAAACGAGATCATTTCTTTAAAGAAGGCATAATAAAAATAGAAAATGAAACAAAATTTGTAAACAATATCTTAAATTTTGTTTTATTGTTTATCATTAAGTTTATATGAGTTTTTTTTTTTTTAATTTTCAAAATTTGTACAAAATTTTATTTAAAACACGCCATGAATTTTACTTACTGCTCGTCCCTTCTAACATAAACTCTCTCTCTCCCTTTATTTCTCTCTCTAAACTAAATGACATAATTGCATTTGAAGAATAAAAACATAAACATGAATACTTTACTTAAACAAATAAAGGAAACAATAAGATGTGTATTAAATATAAATAATTATTTTTTAAAATATAACACAACTTAATACTGAATTTACATTTAGAACAACAAATAAATTTAAATATTACAACATAAAACAAATGTACTTTAATTAACAATACAAAGCTAAAGTAACAAAAAAAAAATTTATAAATAAATAAAACCGTAAACATATTTGTAAAATTATATAATATAATAAAATAAACGAAACAGTTGTATTAAAGAAAATAAAAACAACCCAGGAGAGAGATCTTTCTTAATACTTAAACAAAACAAGCATACAAATATTAAATTGTTTATTAACATAATTTTATTTGAAATTAATTTGTTTAAATTTAATTTTCTACACGTATGTTTTAAGATACAATACTAAACTAATAATCTTCCTGTTCAAGCGTATTTTGTTTCTATGAATTTTATTTTTCTAATCTTAATGTCATTATTTTTTAATTAATTTGTTTTAAGTTTATTATTATTTTTAAAATGTTTACAATGTTTACATATACAAATAAATATATGTATGTATATATACCATATACATATGAATATGTATATATGTTTATATGTTTATGTATATATATCTATATATATGTTTATATGTTTATGTATATATATATATGTATGTATTTATATATACATCTATACATACACAGATATGTATGTAAACAAATCGTTTTTAATGTTATATATCATAAAAATTCAAATAAACAAATTGAAAATAAAAATAATATTAAATTTACTGTTTATGCCGTAATATTATTGATCAATTAACATAAAGCATAGAAAAACAAAAATAAAGAAACTAATAAAACAAATTATATATGTACATACATATATATAATTTAATAATATAATATTAATTATATTATAACTATAAATAATAATAATTATGATGATAATAAATCTAAATATATATATATATATATATATATATATATATATATATATATATAATCATAATAATTATAAAACTATAAGTTATTTATAATTAAATAAAAAAAAATTACAAAATATATTTCCATTGTTGTTATTTCAAAACAATTTCATATTAAAAGCCTTCAAACTTGTATGTACACATACAATGTATGTACACATACAATGTATGTATACATTTTTAAATACCTGAAGCAAAATTCAAAATACTGCATTAAATATCGTTTATCGATATGTTGAGTTAATGAAATCGTAAATGAATAATGCTAAGATAATTATTTGTTTATACGCCGATATTCCCTTATATTTTGGATTATTTTTATTAAAAATTGTATCCCAATGTCACATGTATCCTGTTTTCACACGAAGATTTAATGTGATTTGAATGTCTGTCATTGCCACCGAGTTGGATAATAATTTTAAAAGAAAAAAATAGAATTAGAAATGGAAAATTTATTATACAATATTACTTTTACAAGCTTTTATTTATTCTCTACTGTAGCATTTGATGGCCGATTTGAATTAAAGAAAATTGAGGGCGTTTTTCTGGACACTCCATATTCTTTTATATGTAAATTTTTAAGAAGAAATTACGAAAAATTGTGTCTAAAAAGGACTTCGAAAGAAATAGTTTTGAATGAATTATATGTAGACTCAAAGATAGACTGAAACTTCGTTAATAAAATTTATTCTTTAAACAGACTTATTAACCGACTTCAATCGAGCTGTACCTGATTGAACATTGATTGCTTCATCATTCGTTAAATCTGAAGGTTCTAAAAGCAACCATATCCCGTATCTGCTATGAAAACAATCTTTATAAACAAAGTTCTGTAAATTTTGGTCCAAAATAAAAGCCAAAGCCAATTCTTATTACGTTTTATTAGGATTTCTGTTTGAAGTTTTTAAATGGTGTCTCAGTCAGAGCGCACTTTTTACAGTGCTATTTTTTTGTGTGAGTGACAGCCCTGTCACATATGTATGTTTATTCCGATTGTTAAAAATGCAGCGCTTGATGAAGGCATAATGCGGTAAAAATTACACTGAGACCACTTTCAAACTTCGATGAATGTGTAGGGTCGATAGTGGACACCAAGACACATATGCGTCAACGAATCGATTAAAACATTATTACTGAAAGCAAAAAAAAAGTCATATCAGATTAAGTTCATTTCCATGTGAATGGCTCAGTAAGTACAAAAAATTGTCGAATTTCAGACACAGAAAACTCTCATGCAATTCATGAGAAACAAATGCATTCACAACCGATACCGAACATGATAACGGAGTTCTTATGCCCCCCACACGAAAACATATGGTTTCAGTAAGGCGTTGTTGCAGCATCTATCTCCAAGAAACTTTCATGTCAACTGTTCACCAAAGATCATGCGACATGTTGATAAACCAGAAACAATTCCTGAGCTCAAATCCAAAATACAATGAGTCATCGGCGAGATTCAGCCATATCTGTGAAAAACTCAGAAATAATTTTAAGATAAGAGAAATAACCTGCCATCAAACTGCGGTCACTATTTAACGGATATTTTATTTCATACTTAATCGGATCATGCCTTCTTTACATAAGTACATAATTGTTCATTACAACCCTTCAGTCTGGATTACAATCTAGTTTCTCACACCGCAAATGTTGTGTGTGTTAATTTTATACATGAGTGGCGGGACCTACAGTTTAATGTCGACTCCGAACGACAGATATTTTGGCAATACAAAGAGACATGGCAATTTTATTTAATCTCAGAGTTTTTGCCCGAAATCTGCTGAGAGGAAGTCGCCGGAAAAATATTTTTGTTTCCATATTTCGTTTTGTTGGAGATTTCTGACCTGGGGTTTGAACCGTGTCCTCACGTTTAGTAAGCCAACACACTTCTTCTTTACAATTCAGTAAAAAAAACACAACTACGGTGGTAAAAGAAGATACTGCTTCAGTTTAAGTTGAGGTTGAAATTAAAAACAATTATTTTTTTTTATTTTTTTTTCTCTTTATTATTTCAAAAATAAACAAAAGAAATGTGATGAAATTGAAAATTATAATTTAATGCAAATGAAGTGGACCAAATCGCAAATTATGGCATTCGATATGGATGGACATTCAAAAACAGCATGAAAGTTCTCATTCGATATCGAATACTGTAATTTGACTCCAAAATATATAAAAATAAAAAAAGTCGACAATAAAAAACCAATTCTTCAACAGGAATTCTTATTTTCGTCTTTTTTTTACATTACATATTAATTTTTTGTAATTTTTGTGATTTCAGTTAAATTAAATTAAATGAACATATTGTTGTATTTATGAATGTCTAATTTTATGGTTTTGGTTTTTAATATGTAAAATTATGTAAGTATAGACATAGATATACAAATAAACAAGATAATACTTCACAACTCAAAAATATACGACCAGATGGATAGATAGATATATAGATAGATAAATAGATAAATATACAGTAAAAGAGAAATGTTTATAACACAAAATTTTAATAATGTACACAGCGCCATTTTTTAAATATTACCATCTCTTTGAAGACTACGATATAGATGGGGAAATTTAATGATATCGGTTTTTGTTAGATTGCCGGCATTGTAAAGGCTTTCATAGATCTAAAAGAAATTCTAAAGTAAGTAAGTATATTTATAATGTTAAGAGTTTTTCAACCATCACACCGTTTCGGTAACTTTCAATTCTTTCAACATATCGCATCTCATTTGCATGTAAGTTGCACGTAAACGCTCCTCAGCTGCAGATATAAAACCCGGAGCCCAATGAGCCTGATTGCGTGTAAGTTCCTGTCGCTGTCTCTCAATAATAACACGAGGCAATGCAGCTCTTCGTTTTTGACGTTCAGCAAATTTTTTAGCGCAAATTTTTCGTGCAAATAGTTCAGATTGTTTTTTTCGTCGCTCTTCCAGTTCTTTTCGCAATTTCTTTGCAACTTCTTCCCTTTTCTTACTTGAAGCCGTATTAGCAAATATGGACGCTTGATTTTGTTGTCCATAAAATTGGCAATAATAATTTAATTTAACAGGATCTTGAGGTGGCATTATCCGTCTGTAATCGCCTAAATGACTTTCCTCCCAGGCGATTTGTTGGGCTATAGCGCTAATTGGACATTCGGTTGAAGTGTCACTCGATGTTTTAAGTCCATTTTGACTATCGTTACTGATACCACTCCTTTGAGAACTGAAAAATATACATTTTCACAGAGTTTGCAATTAGTTTTGATCAATTTAAATTATTTTGAAGTTTACTTACACATTTCCCGGTTTCTTCTTTAGCAAACGTTGCTTTATACGTTTTCTGTCCTCTCGTAAAATTTGTCTTTTATCCGCCAAAACCGTACCGATCAATGACAATGTATCACGAATCAATGGTCTTTTGACTTGACGATCAACCAATTCACTCGTGTGGAAACTCGGCGAATGGTTTACTTCTAAAATGTATGGCTTCAGGTTTGAGTCAACTAATATATCGAATCCCAATATTTCAAAGCAAGCCTGTATTTTATCGTGATTTGGAAAACATGCATGATAGTTATGCCTTAGCATAGGCCAAGCGCTGAGTATTGTCTTTATAACGATGTCATCAATTTTCTCCCAAAATCGATCTACATCATAGTTCTTCCGACGCATCCAGTTATTGATGGCACTAAAATTCCGTTTGCTGCCGCAATCGTCATCGTCACATAGCTCGTATTGCGAATTTCGTTTATTGACCGAATAATTGGTTAAATGCATAAATAAATTGTCGTTATTATCCATTGACGGCTCAACGTATTTGTCGGTAGCCAAACGTGCTAAACCTTCATTGTATATAAAAACACGTAGCGGATCCACAGATGTTACTAAAGCATAGACCCTTAAGTCGAACTTGTAGCCATCTATAAGTAAGGGCTTACTGATGTATGTTTGACAGATCATTCGTTCACCTGGTGATATATCCTTTAAATCGTTGGTCAACCATATGCCACGTCCTTGTGACGCTGCGTCTGGCTTTAAAATAAACATTTTTTGCTTGGAACGACTATTTGCATAATTCAGAGCCTCGCCGTAACTGTTATGAGGACAACAGATTTTATAGCGTTGACAAATTGTTGAGATTTTAATATTATACTTACTCAGCTGGAAATATCCAGGTTTTTGGAAATATTTTATAATCCTTTGGATATAATTTAAGCATGCGATTGAGATTTCTGGATAATAAATCTTTGCGACAAATTTCCATCATGCCCGGAAAATGATTAATTTGTTGAAATCTTTTCATATTCTTATAGGTCTCAACACCAGGCAATGTATCTGTCCATAAAATGTTCCACATTTTGTTCTCTTTAACCACTTTAAATCCGAGAACTTTTGCCATTTTTGCAATTAAAGAAAATCGTGAATTAGAAACGCAAATACTTCCCCGTGTTGAACTGTATATTTAAATTTTAATTTCAAAAAATTATTAATTTTCATATCGTAAAATATATACATTTTCGACTAATAATTGATCGTAATGCTCACGGCATGTGATTCAAATCGATCGATTTGAAAGTAAGTTCTTTCAAAATCGATAGAGAAGTGACGGAAACCTGGGTAGAGTATTCTTTATTGGTTTGAACTCACTATCGGAATTAGGCTGGTTAAGGTGTGCTCGCTCATTTTCGCATAGCGCTCCTCAACTCCTCTCTTTGTGCTTTTGTCCTGTGTTTTCTATTTACTTTTTTCTGCCGACATAATCTGTCTCGTCCCTTTATTTTCCAATCATCATATCATATTTTTCTCCTCTAACTTCACCTTTCACAGTGAGTTAATGACCATTGTCCTCAAACCTACCTACTTAGAACCGATCAACATCAGGAACAAGTAAAGCGTAGATATTTTTATTTGCAGATGACTGCTGCAGTGCAACTCTTTTTTAAGTATGCGGATGTCCAAAATGTTGCGAACCAAAAGATTTGGGTTTAATTCCAACTTGTCTAAACTTTCTCTAAATATTTTCCAATTTCTGTTGGGACTGTTAGGACACTAATATCGTTATGTACGCTATAATTTCTGATAAACCAAGGGTTTACTCAAATCATTCGTTAGCCCCGCCTCAGAAAATATATCTCAAACGGATTGAACTTATTTTATTTTTTTGTTCTAATTCTACTTCTACATATATAGGGATTTTTATTTCAGATGATATTTCTCAAGGGCTGCTAATGCATTCTTAAAAAGCTGCAAACAATATTGAATCGCACGATAAAAAACGCAATGTTACAATCATTAACACGGGGTTCTATTCGAAGATTACTGAATTCTTTTCCCAAACTGAAAGAAAAGGGTTTCGACAAAATGTTACCGCATGTCTTACCACAGTCGATATCATAAACCAATAGTGAGGAGCGTACCAGGACAAATCAGTTACAATTCTATTCAATTACACCTGCCATTGGTGAGATACCAGTCTAATTGAAGCTCAAGGATGAACCAACTGCGATGCAACCGCGGGCAACATTTACATGAAATAATATTTAATATTTATCTGTGTAACGCAAACATATATATTCTCCATAGGTTTTACCACTTTTCTATCTGTGATCATATAGGAATCGAAATGCTTTGTGAGAGTTCTCATGTACGCTCAGAAAATCTATGTCATCAGAAAAGATTGAATTATGAATGTTATTACTTATAAGAATGCCCAAGTATAATTGTGTAAATTAAATATAGATTGGGTTCTAAAATACTACTTTGTGGTACCCGACTGCAATCGACTTGGGAACGCACTCGAAGTTACCTTTATAAGAGGCATGTATAACTGTAATTTAAAAGAAAGAACAGTGTTGATTTTCCTTGAATGCTTTTCTGCACGAATCTGTGAATTAGTGCTCTAAGAGGTGTACTTTTTTAAGGCTAACACTCAGGAGATGACTCCTACTCGTGCAATACATTTTTGTGGAATAACAGAAAGACGGTTGTAGGAGAAACATTGTTATTTTAAATGACTATTGTAAAACCTTGGTCACTTTTTTTTTGAGAACTGCTTTATAATAATTCTCACTTTTTTATATTGCAATCAGAGAATCACAAAAGGCCCATCGTCTCTAGTGGGAATCGAATCCACGACCTCGGCACTTGCAATTTTAGCACAGTACCACTAGACCACTGGGGCACCCTAATACACCTTATAGCATTTAAAATTAGCATTAGTTTAGACATTAGTAGTTTTTCTTACGTCTGATCAACATCTGAAATAAGTTCAGCTTTGGTAGTTACTTATATTGGAAATATCCTTTGTGGCTTTCTTTTTAAGTAAGTAGTAAGTAGTAGTCTCCAAGATATTACGAAGTAGGAGATTCCATTGAAGTATAAGCTTTGTTGTGTATTTATCTTTATATTTAACAATTTACGTTTTGACTGTTAGCGGAATGTAATTTGGAATTATTGACGTATAACGACACTGCTGCAATCATAAGTAAGATCTTGGTGTCTTGGCAGACACCTGACACACTCTGTGTCAGAGGCAGAGGCATTTACCCAAAACTGAACACTATGTCAGCTTTATGAATGTATTATATTATATTATTATTACCACGTTGCCGTGACGTATAATTTTTCCTCCAAAGGAATAATTTTATTAATTTGTATTAGAGCTTTTTGCCAAGTGATTGAAAGCGGACTGCTCGGTTTGGCGGCTGTAATAATGATATGGAGTAATTGTATGATTTATTATCTTCCGACATTTGAATTACGGAGGCTATTTAAGTATTTATCCATTTCGAAATAAGTTTTAGGTTTTTGTGTACTTAGGTTTTTGGGCTTGTTCTAGTCTTAGTATTTGCTGTTTGAACAGTTGAATTAATAAAGAAAAGAAGTTTTGATAAATAAAAGGGTTTAAAAAATGTTTACTAAATACGGACACATGAAAATCTTACAATAATGTACGAATATACCTTTGAGGCTCATACATTATTAGACGATTATATTTTTTATTATTACTTTTATTTATTTACAACTCAATAATTTTTTTGTTATTATTTTATTACTACTTCATTTAAATTCTTCTTTTACTATTTGCTAATTTATTTATTTTAGTTATTATTTTAATTTTTTTACAATTTTTTTTATGAATTATTCTTCTAATATTATGTATATATAGTTTTCACTACACATATATTTAAAAATAATTTCATTTAAGTAGTAATTAATAGAATTTAAAAAAGTACATTATAAAACGATGTTAGAAAAGAAATTTCGCCACAACTTCTAACGATTTCAATTTGTTTAGATGTCGAAATTGATTTGAATCACATACCAAAATATACGTAAATAGTTTTAATCGTAAAAGGAAGTCTAAACAGTTCGAATAAAATTCAAAGAGAATTACAAATTATTGGTCTGTATACGTATATAGGTCATAAGAAAATAACATTATAGGAGCGTCATTCTTTCGCATTTTTGATGAAACCTATTTTTTTGTTTTTATTTTCAATTTTAAATCATAAATTTTAGTTATTAATTTAAAGTGTACATACCTTACAGATGGCATTACATCCAAACTGTCGTTTTGTTTTAATTTATTGGCCTTAGGATGGCATTCAACTTGATAGCATATATTATTTAGTTGAATCAAACCGTTTACCTTACGATTTTCTTTATTTATAGGCGATGGTTGACTTCCCGGCTGTTTAGTAAAGAATTTTCTTTTTTGTGTTTCTATTATCGCTTGCAGTTTTTGTTTATCAAGGCGGTTTTTGTTATCATTGTCAATTGGAACATCATTGCCATTCACTTCAACAATGTTATTATCTGTATAAACAAAATCTCCAGATGGTTCGCAAAATGCACTCTCCAACTGGCTGTCCAAACGTTTGCGGTCTTTTTCTTTACGTAATTTTTCTTTTGAAATATGACGAAGCATTTGAATTCGTCTAAAAAATTTCGAATTTTTTAAATTCATGATATATTTTTATTTACAAAGGTCTTGGCGATTTTCTTCGTAATATTTTTAAATCCAACACAATCCAATGTATTTAAAACTTATTTCATATCTTAATTTAAATCAATTATATTTGAGATTTTTTCTTTTTTTTTTTGAGAACAATTCAAAAATTTGAAAATTCTAAATAAATGCTGTCATAAACGGGAAAAATAATTAAATATTAATTTGAAAACATAGAATATTGACTAGAATAGAAACAGAGCTGATTTCTTCAATTACATTTTATTTCATTTTAATGTGCATGTAAGTTCCAAAATTCGTAGAGTTGTTGTAATTTCTCTTCTAGTCCAGGTAGTGTTCATATTACAAAAAAGAACGGTGTGCAAATGTATGTATATTCGAACAATTAAAAATTAAGTATAAATTAATCTTAAGAAAATAGATATCGGGGTTTAAATTGTTTAAAAGCCGCTGTTTGTTGGGATTGCTATTAGCATTTATTTATTTTTCACATCCAATAGAATTCAAAATTTTTAGTTATTAAATCTGACAGTTGCACTACAAGCCAGAGGATTATCAATACCACACGCTCCTTAAAGTTTACGGAAGAGGCTTTGGAATCAAATTTTTAGACTACCGGGGCTCCTAAACTGAATTAATACAACACAATACAATAACTTGTATTTGAAATATTTTATCTCTCGTACGCCCATTTTGTCGTTCACATAAACAAAAATCTTTTAGATACTTTTAGCATATATTTTTATAAAAAAAAAGTAAGAAATCATTCATAACAAAATGCACATTGGAATGTTCAAAATAATTTCTAATTATAAAATAATAATTACAAATAACTTATTGTACAGGATACTGACAGTTGTAATAACTTTTAATAATGTTTAACACCATTTCCATTTCGGGTCTTTTTTCTGGACAATCGTTTATACACTGTAATCCTAAATCAATACTACGTGTACATAC
This sequence comes from Sarcophaga variegata, assembly GCA_932273835.1. Classification (NCBI taxonomy): domain Eukaryota; kingdom Metazoa; phylum Arthropoda; class Insecta; order Diptera; family Sarcophagidae; genus Sarcophaga; species Sarcophaga variegata. The sequence goes on from OW026359.1 coordinate 42,275,733, forward strand.
CATCTCTTCAGTTTTGTTTGTTAACTGCATGCGTTGATCTATTAATAGAGCTAAATTGTTATTATTTTCCTTTAATAACTTTCGTATGGTATTTGTCAGGAAGTTTCGATTTTTATCTATCGCCCGCATACCGGTAAATGTTTCTAAAAGCACTACGCCAAAACTAAAAGTATCCACTTGAGTACTGAGTCGTTTTGAGTTCAAAAACTCTGGTGGCAAATATGCTCTGGTACCAAATACCTGCGGTACTTGAACTGCTCTATTGATTGCGTTTGGTCCCTCCATAGCTAAACCAAAATCTCCAATTTTCGGCTGCAGACATTGATCGAGCAACACATTGCCAGGCTTTATATCTCCGTGTATCAGAGGTTTATCCGAACGTAAAGAGTGTAGATAATAAATTCCGCTAAAATATAAATAAAAAAAATTTAAACGTTTAATATCATTTGTTTTATATAAATATTTTCTGTTCAATTTCGTTTAAATTAAACGATTTTATACCACTTATTTTTTTTTTTTTTTAATTACAATAGAATTACAAATAATCGTCGTTGGTCGGTCGTCTTCTTCACTCGTCTCTCTTTTTCAACAAAATTTACTAATAAAATGTTGCTGTAGCATCGTATTTTTCGTCGGTTGAATAAAAATCAGAACTTTTTAATCTTCAAACAATTGACGACCAACAAGCCATTCAACATAGGAATTGTTTGTATACAATTATAAAGTTGCACAACAAGCCGCGAGGTGTAGGGGCCGCATTATACCTTATGCCAAAATCTCTGGTGGGAATCGTACCCACGACCCTCATACTGTTAGTCTAGCTACTACACACTAGGCTACCAGTTTATCCTTATTATTGATTAAATTAGTTCATAAAAATAAATTCAAACTCATTTTGCTAATAGAAATAAGGATTCAAATTTCAAAATAGCGATACCTCTTTGATATGAAAATTGCATTGTTGTGTGAAAGTACGAAAATATAAATATAAAATAAAATGCTGTCTACGATATAACAGAGGTATAATATGGAACAATAACGCGATAATTTCTTTTGAATAAAAATTATTGTTTATTTATTAACACAAATTTATTTTTGTCGAATTTCCATATACAATAATACTTCGCAGAATCATATGAACCTGATGTGTAATGGAAATAAGGTGAAAATACTTAATATTTATTTCATTTTTTTTCTCTTATAAACTAAGATTTTAAAAGAATATTTTTAATGTATTTTGGAATTTTTAGTTGAGTGTAAACACGTGTAAGATATGGATACGAATAAATTGACATTTAAATTGTAATGATGTTGGAAATTTCCATCATTCGATTCCCAGTGTATAAAAAGATATATCTAATATATATATTATCTATTCTTACAAATATAAATAACTAATACAAGTACATACCTTTCTAGACTGTTGTCAGAACATACATACATATGTATTAACATTTTAAAATTATATTCAACAAACAAAAATAAATAATTTTAATTTCAGACTCATCGACAAAACTTTGAACAGGATAGCTCTATTTCGAATGCTATATTTCTAAATCCTAAATCTTATGTTATTGAATTGCACATAATAAACATAATACATACATACCGTGCTGTACCCCTACAAATATCGATTCTTTGTCTCCACGTTAACGGCTGAAATTTATTTGTATTAAGTCTTTGTTCCAATGATCCGCCTGTCATCAGCTGATACACTAAACAGGGTTTATCACCTTTAATACAATAACCATATAATGGCAGTATATTGTCGTGGCGATATTTATGCAAATGTTTGAGCTCATTTAAACTTTGCTGTAATTGGACCTTAGCACCCTCACGGCCTCCAGCACCCTTGTAATCAATTTGTTTTATGGCAACATCTGTGTGCTTCCAGTAGCCACGGAAAACGGTACCAAAACCTCCTTTTCCCAATACAAGATTTTGATTCCAATTGTTAGTGGCTTCTGTGAGCTCTTGATAATCAATTTCTGGCATAATGCTGGTTATTTCCTGTATATTAGGCATAGATGAATTACTTAGACCCTGTTGTCTTGACGAATGTATAGCTGAACGACTTCTGTAATTGGCATTGCTAGAACCCAAAGTAATGTTGTTATCATCAGAGGTCACAATGTTCCCAATGTTTGTAGTTTCAACTCTGGACGAAGTGGGTAGTGGGCCATTTGGAATTTTAACAGTATTCTCATTAGCTTTTGCTGATGAATCCGGCTGCAACATTACACTTAAACGAGGAATGCTCACTGGAATCAGTAACGTATATTCAGGTGGTACGTAATCCTTAATTATTCGCATACCATTATAAATTTTCAAACTGAAAAAGTAAACGAAATGTTTATTTATGTTAAAAAAAAAAAACGATAACTTTGAAGAATTTTCCTACCTGTACAACACACCAAACAATTCTGTTATTTTGTGATGGTATTGGCCTCCCCAGATTTTCAAAAGTTCATCGGTGGGTGAGGTTCCAGGAATTCGAATGCGTCTTTTAATACTCTAAAAATAAAAGAATTTTTCAAATTCAAAAGATAACAAGATCCTCATAAGACAAATACGATGCGTACGGTGGGATCAGTATAAATTTTCTAATTTGGGGTCACAAGAATTGTTCGAAGCAGGTCAGTTGATAGATTACCTTAAGAGTCGGTATATTCATTCAGACAAGCACGTTTCGCGTAAAAATGGACAGCATATTCCGAGGCGAATGGATATGACCGATTTTGCAAACAAATTTAGAAATCGAGAAAGTTCGGTTACAAGTTGTCGGCAGTTATAATATCTCTGGTTATATTAATTGTATCACGTAACACGAACATAATTTTTATCGAAAAATCATCTACAGGGTTGTGGTGTTTTTCTGGACAAATTACATGGTAAATGAATAAACAAAATTGTCGAATTTGGAACGATGGCAATCCACATTCAAAAGCATCCAAACATGACGAAAAAATTATGAATGACCAGGCGACCACTGTAAATCGCGATTACCAACTTCTTTCGGTCTGAATTGGGTTGTCTGAACGTCAACGATATGTGCTTTCAACAAAGGTCTTCTTAAGTCGCCAGACATTCGGATGCCACCCAGAGAAGCCGTGACAGAAATTTTAACTATGTTAAAATTTAAAGATAGGAAGCGCTTAAAAAGGCCTTACAAGCGAAAAGGTTTGTTCTTTTTCGATCTGATGATCGCTAAGACGTCGACGTTGACGATGCTATAATGCGAAATGAAATTCGCAAATGCTGGCAAAGCCAAGTTTGACACCAAGAAAGGCAATTATGAAAACAGTTAGAATTGATAAATTGAAAAGGTGCTGTGTTCCATTATAACAACGCCCGATAACACAAATCTGCGATAACACGGCTGAAACTAAATGAGCACGGCTGAAAACTTTTGTTTGATTCTTATTTTGCATTTTATAATGCTAGTTTTCCAGTACGATCCATTCACAAACAAGCTCCTCTGCAAAAAAAGACAGTCAGACATGGTGAAGGGTCGATAACGCTATGGGGGTGTTTTTCGGCATCTGGCGTTGGTCTGGATGTTTGGATTTAGGGAAAAATGTGTGCAGCTGACTACATAAACATTCTACAGAATAAAATGCTTCCGTTTACGAGGACGAACTGCCACTTAAATGGGAATTTATACAAGACAACGATCCGAAGCATTCCGCTAGAAGCGTCAAATTGTGGTTTCAACAGAATGAGATGCCTGTAATGGAGTGACCGTCCCAATCACCGGACTTAAACCCCTTTGAGCACCTCTGGGGAGTCCTAAAAAATAAAATCGGCAACTTTAAATCAAAAAATAAACAGGAATTGTGGGAAAAAATTCAGGAGACATAGTATTCAATTCAGGAGGTGTTAAAAATGAAAGGTGCTTCAACCAAATATTAAAATAATATCTGGAAATGATGGTAATGTTTAACAAAATATACATATTTATAGCATAACATAAAGTGTCCCTATTATTATTTCCAGGCCTTTTTCGAATAAATTATATTTTTTTTAAGAATTTGGCAGAACTAGTCATTTATTTTTAATTTATTAATTAAACTATTTGAATACCTTTAATTTAATGTAAATACTTTGTAATATTTATGGAGAAGTAAATAAAAATATAAGAATATGTTGAAAAATTTAAGTGTCCCTATTATTTTTTCCAACACTGTATCAGGAAGCTTATAAAATAGCTGTCACAAAATGGACTGAGGCCAAACATGCGAAGTAAATAAAGTAATTCACAGAATAGTGCGTTCATAGAAAACGCCAATATCTAGATGCTTTTAAGCGCGAAACGGAATGCGTTAAGATCGCATTTAATGCCTTATTAACGCATTTAAACAAATCTTAGACACTATAGACTATTAGACTAAATAGAAAAAATTGCAATTGAAGTGATTATAACATACATATGCATATATGATATTTGCAGAAGCTGTTGACTACCAAATGTTAACACGAATTATTAATTAGGAAAAAAATACAAGCAAACCAAAGTTTAATATTTTAGGAGTCTCTGTGAAAGTAAATCCATATCGTTTACAGTGCATTAAGCCGTAAAGTTTCCACTGTTATTTAAATTTGCAGACCAAATTTCTGATTAAAAATTGTAATGCAATAAAGCGAGATACATGCGAAAAAAATTGTACATAAAGTAAATGAACAAGGGAAAATGTTCTGTTTTGAAATTACTTAAGCGTAAAACTAATTTAAGATGGAAGTATTTATTCACGAACTAGTGTAATAAAATAGATATTTATTGATACAATTAAGTATATTTGTAGCTAATGTGTTTGATTGCAGTTGTAATTTCAAATTCTTTAAACATAGTTTGAAAAATTCGATTTTTATGGAGAATCGGTAAAAACGCACTAAAATTTGATGCACTAACCCTAGGTTCATAGATGATATAGCATACTGCATAGTCGATTATTTTTTATGTATTATACTACAATAAGAAAAAAAACGAAATATAAAATGTCACATCTTACCATGATATCATCATCAAAATCACTAAAACCCATTTTGGCAGCCATTTGCATCCAGACATCAATTTCGTCACAATGTTCGCATAATTCTCTAATTTTATATGGCGGCAAATCAATAATATATGTTGTAGAAGGTACTCTTGCACTACTAATTGCACCTTGAGAAACCGGATTACAAGACATCACAATTCAGAAGATGGGATGAACGAACACAGTCTTAATTAACAAGAAATCAACTGACTCATCTGCAGTATTGCATACAAAAAAAAATTGGAAAAGTGCAATTAGTATGCAAATCACTGCAATGGATTCTTTTCAGTTAAGTAATAAATGTTTGCTTATTTAGTAAAATACCGGTTATATCAAACGGAATACGCAAACAAAATAAATAAATATGTAAATAAAACTGGCTTTTGTTCTTCACTTTATGATAATAACTTTCCCCAAAAAAATGTAAATAAACAAAACCCAGTGGTTTGTGTAAGAGTTACCTAGCTCAAATAATTACACATGTCTCTACCCCGAGTACTTTGTAATCTCTACAAAAGTGCACATATGTAAACCGTTTTGACGATATAGGATTACTGTATTGCCTTAATTTTAATTTTTCCGAACACTTTCCATATTTATACAAAAATATTAGTCACCCTGTTGTCACGGGCAAAGTAATTATACTTTTCTGAAGTTCAAACTATAATTTACACACATCAGCTTAACTACCCCCAAATGATATGTTTAATGAAGTTTTGAACAAGTTTCGTCAAACATAATTCCATAAAGTTAATGCGTAATTAATGTACTGAAATTACTGAAAGCAAAAATATAAGAAAAACAAATTAGAATGACTGTCACCTACGTGATAGGATAGAAAGATCGTAAACAACTCAATTGCATCGAACGTTTATTGTTTTGTGTTTTTTTCCCTAACAATATTGTCGGGAAATAAAAAATTTTGTAACCAACTTCTGAAAAAGAAATTACCAAAGAGGGAAAATAATAACTAAATTTATTTAATTCACAATTATTTGTTTTTATTAATTTTTCGTGATGTTAAATTTATGTCCGATATCCATTTCGAACAAAGCACAAAAAACTATAAATTATTTCGACAAAGAATTTTCAATTTGTAGCTTTTTTGCAAGCATTAATTAGATGCAGACGTGAAAAAAGGACAGTATTATTATATTTGTTTGTTTGTATCATATCATGTCTACTAGGTTTGCAGTAAACCTTTAAGTTAGGCCCCTTCAGTAGTAGAAAAGAAATATTGCTGATTTCGTCGCCTATATATCCATAAACTCTTTGAATAAGTTTAAAAGAGTATAAAATTATTAAAAATTTATTTATAAAATAATTTAAATTTTATTTTTTTAGATGCCAAATAAAGAGAATTTAAAAAATGTTGTGAATCTACTAATCGAGATTAAATGTCCTTAACTCAGACACAAACCACACAGTTGGTATTGTAGTAAAAACCGGTAGTAGCGACATGTCGATAATACCGTTAGTTAATTTATAGTAACTGTATGGTGGCGAATTTTAATTTTATTCACCACCTTTGAAACCAACCGCACCAAAAAAAAAATAATTTTTTGTGCAGATTGATTGAGAACTTCAGTCCGTCAGGGCAGGAAATCCCATATTTAAAGTAAAGCTAAAATAGTGACTTACAACACAACAAAACTACCAACATACATGTCATAAAAACTCCTCTTAAACGAGAATGGGCTGCTTCATTTATACAAATTAGACACGAAAAAAGATTGTACTAATTAATTACAAATTATTGTTTTTTTTTTTTGAACCAATAAACGAATTTTTGTAACCACCAGGGATGACAGGAAGTAAAAAAAATAAAATAGGAAAAATATACAAATTTAAATTCCTTTTTTTAATTTTTTCAAATTTAAATTATTTTTAGTTTACAATAATTAAATTAAATTTTTTGACAACAAAAAAAACAGAAAAGACTACACACATACATATTGAACAACAAAATAGTTTTGGTCAGAAATAACCAAATTATACCTGGTCGCCTTAACTATTTACAAACACTTCCTAACAGCTGTTGTTTTTTGTTCCACTGTCAACAAAGTGATGTGTCAACGACTGTTTTCGCGATTAGTTTTTAAGATTTTTAATAGAAAATTGCGATTAATTTGTATTCAAGGCAAATAAATAATGTTTAAAAACCTCTAATAATATTCAAAAGATTTTATAATTGAAAATAAACACAAAAAATCATATAATGAAACAATCAACTTCGCCTACACCATCAGTGGTGTCTAGTTATACAGCATCCCGAGGTCAATCACCATTGCCACCGCCGGCCAATGCACGAAAGGATTGTCTGTCAGCCACAACAAAAAGTTACAAATATCTGAGACGTTTGTTAAAGTTTAATCAAATGGATTTTGAATTTGCATTGTGGCAAATGATCTATTTACTCATTGCACCGCAAAAGGTCTACAGAAATTTCAATTATAGAAAGCGTAAGTAACAGCGGCAATATTTCTTCACAGAATATTCTAAATATTTCATGCCTTTCTTATGCAGAAACAAAATCCCAGTTTGCAAGAGATGATCCAGCTTTCCTAGTATTGTTAGTTGTATGTTTATGTGGTAAGACACACCAATTTGAATTAGATACCTAAGAAATTACTTTGTTTTTTTTCTTGTAGTAACATCTTTAGCCTTCGCCTGGGTTTTAGGCTTGAATGTTTGGCAGAGTATATCATTTATATTCTACGTTGTCTTTGTTGATTGTATATTTGCTGGCGTTGTTGTAGCAACGTTTTTGTGGTTGGTTACAAATCGTTACCTGAGGACTAGTAATCTGGAACCCGATATAGAGTGGGGCTATGCCTTTGATGTACATTTGAATGCATTCTTCCCGCCATTAATGTTGTTGCATTTTTTACAACTATTTTTTTACAATTGGCTGATTAGCCAACCGTGGTTTATATCACGACTATTAGGCAATACATTTTGGTTGCTGGGTCTAAGCTATTACGTTTATATCTCGTTTTTGGGCTACAATTGTAAGTATTAAAACTTTCATCATATCAGCGATAACATATATACATTTATTTTCCTAACAGGTATACCCCATCTTAAGAATACACGTCTTATTCTCATACCTCTGCCCATTATATTTCTGTTCTATTTAATCACTTTAATTATTAGTTGGAATGTAACCATCTCCTTTATAGATTTTTACAAATATCGAGTGTATTAAAAAGTAAAAAATTAAATGTACCCAAAAATTCATATTTTGGGAACAAGATTTTGGGTGGTTCATAATTAGTAGATTTTAGATGATGTATAATGAAATTTTATTTAATAAAAATCCTATAATAAGATCGTAAAAACAAAAATTAAAGATTTATTACTGTAAATATATGTACATATATTTTATTTAATTATGGTTTTCATATTTAACATCCATATATTTTGAACAAAATTTAAAACCTTCGCATTTTTAAAAACAATAAATCTTTATATTTTGTCTTTTAACATATAGAAATGCTATTCAAAATTACATCGAGCTTGCTAATTTCAAATATAGCTATCTAAGTATCATTAAAAATCCCACTTTATAAAAGGTGAATTTGTCAAGAATTCTGAATTCTTAAAAAATGTTTACGTAACTTAAAATCTTGAATGTTTTTTTAACCATAAGGATATTTTATTCAGAATAAATTTTACGAATACAGAATAACTTTAAGCAAGTTTTGTTGGCTTAACGAAGGAACGCTTGCGTTTGTTTTTCTTGCGCTGTAATTCCATTTGATGTAACTGTGAGTAGACTTCGGCAAAGATTTCCTTCTGTTCATCCTCAGGTATAGTGGATCTATATTGCTTCATTAAATCGAATTTCTCCCATGGCTTTTGACTTTCCAATGCCTTTCGTCTATTCTTCTCATTGATATATTCATCAATATTTGAAACACCTTTAAGATTTTGCCTTTCCCACCTTTCTAACCAAGGACGTGGGCGCAAACGCACTTGTATATCGTTAATGGGTACGGATGAACCCTCTTCTAAAATTTCAGGCTCCATGTTTACATCAAATGTACTGTATTCTGGTAAAGCATCACGTAAATACAATAAATGATCATCGATGCGTTTTTCTAAGCGTAAAACTTCGATTTTATGAATAGTGGGATCATACATCTCATACATGACTTCCACGCCTTGTTCATCAATAACATTACGTAAAATGAAACGAGCTCTTAAACCACAGCGCTCTCTCAATATACAAATGCCTAAGAAAATGATATAATGCATAAATAATAGAACAATGCTGGAACAAGCTTAACATTAGAACTTACCAACGAAGCGACTAACTTTACCAGCAGCATGTGGATCTGAACTTGTTACAGCCAAAATTGAGCCTACATAAAATTCAGGAATTTCAATTTGGGTGCGTCTATCGATCATATCAAGTCTTTCCAATTTCTCCCTAACCGGATTACGCCATTCCACTTTAGGATCCGGTAAAAATTCAGGATAAACAAATCGATATGTAGGAGGTGCAATTGGTTTTCTTATATCTGTCGATACATTTGATATTGAAGACTTGATACTGCCACCGCCGGTTAAGTGTTCCTTTGGTTGTGGTTTCGTTGAGAACGTGACTGTAATAGCGGAGTACATGGTAATTCTGTACTAAAGTTTTGTTTTCATGCGATTTACTTACCAACTCTTTTGAAAGTTGCTTGTTTCAACAATTGTGGTGTTAAAAGGCGAGTTGGCGTTATCATTTCTTTAATTTATTAAAAGTTACTTAAAAACTTTTATTTAAAAAATTTACCCGACATAAAAATTGTGAACAAAAACTCGTAATAACCTCCTGTCAAACAGCTGTTTTAAACACAGTGCTGCCACACTAATAGCAAATACCCTACATAATTTGGTAAATATACTAAATGCGGAATTACAACTTGTTACGTCTACTGTCAACATTCAACAAGACGTCTATAAATTTTGTTAACCCTTTCAGACTTTCAATCCAATATGTAGTACGTTTGACTTTTTCTAACAATAACTATAATCTGCTAATCCAATTCTATTCAACTAAGCTCAACAACTGATTTCTTTAACATATTGACTGCCGCGGCAATTTTCAGAAAACTGGCCACGGAAACCAACATTGACTTTTTGTTCTTTTCCCAGAAGTCATTTATCGATACTAGCACTGATATAATACGATGTTATTTGTAGCTACATAAAAATGGCAGGTTTAGTGAGTATGAAATAACTCGTAGTTGGCTCCCTAGAAGGGAACGTAATCTACGAGTTATCTCGTAGTCGGCAGTCAACGTGTTAAGTAAATTGCGATCAATTTTGTCAGTTACTTAGACGCCTTTTGCACGTTGAAATTAGTTTCGAAACAAATTTCAAAACTCTTGAGTTTGTAGGAGAGAGGGGAAAAACGAGCGGGGGTGATTTCACAATTTCATGTACTCGCAAACTTGCTTTATTCTTTATTCATATATACACAGAGTTGTATTTGATTTCACATTTTATTTGATATTTTCTTTTATTTTTTGTTTCGCATAGTAAGGTTAACATACTGACTGCTAAAAATCAAAAAGAATATAATTTAATTTTTTAATTTATAAAAATCAATAAATAAGGTAAATATATTAAAAAATAATAATACATACATAAATATATGTATAATAATGTAAATGAAATAATTGAGCTCGAGGTCTGTTGTTGTTTTAAATAATTTTTATTTTATTTCTCCGATATTTCCAATTGGCACACAAAACCAACAACACACTTGCGAGCTTATTTAGTAAAACCAAGGACAAAATACCCGCAATGGAAAAGTCCAATCTAATTTATAAAATCCCCTGTACTGGCAACGATGCTGAAATTTGTAAAAAAGTTTATATAGGTACCACGAAAAATAAGCTAAAAACAAGACTAGCGGCCCACAAGTCAGACCAAAGGTTAAGATTTAATCATGAAACACAGAAAACTGCATTGATGAGCCACTGCGTTAATTATAAACACTCTCCTGACTTCGACAATGTTCGTATATTGGATACGGAGAATAACTACAAACGTCGTTACATTTTGGAGATGCTAAATATAGTAAATACACCAACAACTTTACGTATGAACGATAAAGCAGACATTGAGTGCAGCGCAGCCAGCAGCTATAGACATTTAGTAACGAAAAAGAAGCAATAATTAATTTTAAGTAGATCAGTGCAATACCATACGACGATGTTAAAACAACTATAGCTTAAAGTTTATTTTGTTTGTTTAATTTTTACAGTAAGGGTTTTTTCAATGTTTTTCTTCGTAATTTTTTGTTTTATTCTGTGATCGATGTACTTATTTATAAATGTTTTTTATCGTTGTTTATGTTTATTGTTAAACTTTAGAGTGTCCCTGAGGATGAAATTCGATGAATTTCGAAATATCGGAGAAATAAAATAAAAATTATTTAAAACAACAACAGACCTCGAGCTCAATTATTTCATTTACATTACAAATTTAAAGCTCGAATAAATACAACATTAAATATATGTATAATATTGTAAAAAAAATATAATATTCATATAATGTTCATTTTTAAAGAATTGTCTGGTGTTTGAACCTAAATCACAATGCCAAATAAAGTTATAACTGTCAAAAACAGCAGAATGACGCGATAAAAGAAAACAAAATTTGTGAAATTAATTTTTTACGTGCAAAAGCGAAAGAAAGTTTAAAAGAAAATGCAAAAAAGTTTTTCAAACTTGTTTCGAAACTAATTTCAACGTGCAAAAGGCGTCTTAAAGACATGTTGGGGTTTGGCAACTGTGATTGTCGCAGAATTGAATAAAGCTGGATTAGCAAATTATAGTTAGGCTTTTAAGTTATCGAAAGCTTTCATCGGGTACACAAACCAGGATTTTAAAGGCATAAAATTTTAAAATTCCGAAGTGTTCGCCTTGAAGTGATGAAGAGGTTCTACGGGTTCTTTCGTATGGCATCATAAAATATTAGTAGACCTTGAAAACGGAGAGAAATAAGAAGCTGCTGGGTAAGATGACAAATGAGCCTATTTAGGTATACCGGGTGACTTTAAGAGTAATCCTCATGCTTCGATGGTCATAAGATTGGGATTACTTCTCCTTGAGGGGTGGTTTATTTAGAGTCTGGAATAAACTTTTTGAAAGAGGTTATGCTAAGGAAGGTTAGTTTCGGCATGCCTAAATGTTGAAGGTTGTGAAATTTGGACTAAGCGTCCTGAAGACCGATCTACTCTTATCACGTAATTTTTATGTGATTTCTGCAAGCTGCATTAGATGACATTTTGGGACAGACAGAAACAGCGTGGTGTATATATCTTTGCAGATGATTCGAACGTTGATCATTAATGTGAGAGTATGCTAGGGGATGGTGTAAAGTTGTCCTATAAGCACCTTGATGTGTGTAGTGCATTCCAGGCTGGAAGCTGGCCTGGGAACGGATTGCGTGAGGCATGAGGCACTGGCTAGTCATTATGTCAGCTCGAGATGGATTGTGTTCGACAGACAGGCCCTAACAAGGCAGTTGGTTAGACGTAGAGTAGAGACGTTTGGGAACAGTGAACTGCAAAATGAGTAGTGATAAGACAGAGTGGATACTTCGTGGAGCAATTCAGGGAGATTATAGAATCTATAGTCTATTACGCCCTAGGTTTGACCATCCTAAAGCAGAATGGGTGCTATATCTGGGAGCGTACTTGAAAAATGTTTCAACGGATCATTGTTCCATATTTTTGGAAATAGGCAAACTCAATTACTACAGAGTTTGTGGTAATGTGAAGGACCATGAAACTGTCGTGCACTTTTTGTGTTCCCGATTGTGCAGACTTAGGGTTTCTTCAGTGGTCTTGGGAGAATTTCATATTCGGCATCACTTGCAAATTGCCATGCGCCCTCCCGAAATTATTGAAGCCTTCCGATTGAGAAATAATAAAAATCGTCCAGGCAGAATTTCTGTTAATAGAAAATCTAAGGCTAATCCACCAATAATTATAAAATTCAAACCGCCGTATGAGCGAAACGTAGTTTTTAGGTCCGTTTCATCCTATACACAGATGCGTAAGGACGTTTTGTGATTGAACGGGCTTGGCCTTCATAGCTCTGTACCGTTTTACATCAACGAGAACTTAACTTCTGAAAATCATCTTATCTTCCAACGGGCCTACAGTTTGAAGAAAAAAAAAGCTAATATTTGAAGTCTTTCCCAATCGTGGGTTGGTTTACATTAGGCGCCAAGAACATGAGGACCCAATACATATGAATGACATGGATGGCTTAAATATTTATCGTGATGGCTATAATGCACAAGAATGCATATAATAAATACTATCGTAAATATACTTTAATTTTAAATGTTATTACTTTTCTTTATGTTTTAAAAGGTTTTAATATGTATTCTTTTTTGCTTTATTACACAAGCGTTGCCTTTTCTTTAATTATTCTTAATGTCAGCCTTAAATAGTTATGGTTCGGAATCCACAGCTTACATAAAAACTATGATTAAAATACTCACAGCACAAAGTGAAGGACTCAACATTAGGGTGCACTTACCGCCCAAATTCTCGTGTACCTTTTGATTCATTTATGTATAACTTGGAGTCACTAGCTATGCAATACAACGACATTATTATTGCGAGTGATTTCAACTGTAATTTACTGTCTAATACTGGCTCAATCTTGTTCGATCAGCTTAAATCTATTGGGTTATATATTGTCAACACTGTGGAATCTACGCACTTCACCAATAATTTCAGTACTTTACTCGATATATTTATATTAGGTAACATGTCTAATTTATTACAGTTCGATCAGATCAGCGCACCAACCTTTTCAAAACATGATCTTATTTACATATCATATGATTTCAATGTCAAAAAGATGAAACTACAACTTACTATCGAGACTTTCGACACGTTAACTATCACTTGCTGGAAGAATGTTACAACACAATAGAATGGAACAATATATATAATATGTCATCTGCTGATGATCAACTCTACTTCCTTAATAGTAACCTTATCAACCTGTATGATATTTTCATACCCTTGAGAACAAACCACGGTATTGGCCCTAAGAAAAGCTGGTTTAATTTTACTATTAAACAACAAATTAAAACTCGTGATGATATTTATAGACGTTGGGAAATTTTTACAAATTCTGAGCTAGACGAAGAATTCCGCAAAGCCCGTAGATTCGTCAACAAAACTATTTATGACGCTAAAACTTCTTATTATAAAAACCGTTTTACATCAGCTGTAGACTCAAAGAAAAAATGGCAAACAATTCGTGAGATTGGTATTGGAAACAAAGCTACCCCAATTTGCAGCATTGACGCAAATGACCTTAATAAATCTTTTATAAACATTCCATCTCTAATGCCCTCAAATGTGATTCAATCAGCTTTTGTCTCTGAGCCATCGCAACAGCCCCCAGGAATTTCTTTTTTACACTGTTTCGAGTTTTCTCGTGTCTTTGAAGAGGACGTCATATTATGCTGTAAATTAGTGACTTCGAATGCAGTTGGTTTTGACCAAATCCATCCTAAATTGATAAGACATTTACTACATAAGATATCACGTTATATTGTAATGAAAGTAATGTTTGTGTATTTGAATTGTCGGTCAGTTTTTTTGTCTGTTCTGGTTTGCTTATTATCAAGGCGAGCACGCCGCTTAGTTGTGGCGAATAAGCCGCAGTTAGTGTGAGAATAAAAACATAAATCATTTCAGCTAAAGAGCCGTTTTGATTATCATTTTTATTCTAATTCTATCAACCAACCTACAGCTATTTATAAGTCTAATTTCTTTACATATTAATACTTATGACCTAATTTAGTTTTTACTTAACTTAGAGTGTGCGTGGTCAGCATTTCGCTACTTTGCAATTACTACGCACTTAAAATGTGTATAATGCAATTTGATGCCTCGTGCCGTTGGTCATTGACAGTTTTGTTTATATTATTGAGGAATGTATCAAAATGTATTTTTTAGGTAGCACAAACGTAACCAACACACAACAGTGGATAAGTGTGGCCAACACACTACAATATTACCCACTTATTTAACACGTTTATCCCTACCAGCCTCTTTCCTAACTGGTGGAAACATGGGATACTTCCATTTTTATCTAAAGTATTGGAACGACTGTTACACAACCAAATTAGTACTTATTTAAATGAACATCAACTGTTCTTTAGCAAACAATCTGTATTTAGAACAGGTCACAGCTGTGTTCCTTCGCTGTTAAGTGTATCTGAGGATATAAGATCCAATATTGATAATGGTGGTATCACACTTTTGGTACTTCTTGACTACTCAAAAGCGTTCGACTCTATAAACCATGATATACTTTGTAAAAAGATATGCAATAATTTTTATTTCTCTTCGAGTGTATCATCGCTAATAAAAACTTATCTCACTGATAGATACCACTCTGTCTCTGCTGGCGAAACCGTATCTACTCCCTTGCCCGTGTCTAAAGGAGTACCGCAGGGCTCTATTCTTGGACCACTACTATTTACTTTGTACATAAATGATTTACCTAATTGTCTCTTGCATAGTGATATCCACATTTACTCAGATGATGTATATAAATTTTAAAAAGGACTCAATTGATGACTGTTGTGCAAAACTTAATGATGACCTTGACAAAATACACTACTGGGCATCGTCAAATGTCTTATACCTGAATCCTACAAAGTCAAAAGACCTGATCATAGCCCAACGAAAACAAAATATTGTCGTTGATATTCCTATCACTTTAGGAAATCAAAACATTTCAATAGTAGAACGAACAACAAAACCTCTGTATAATTTTTAACAAATCTCTTCAATGGAATACCCACATAAATTCTGTCTACGAAACAATTTTTTCTATGCTTAGAACGCTATATCACCTACAACACATTACACCTCTTAATATTCGTGTGCTTCTTGCGAAAACGTATTTAATGCTCAAGTTGTTATATGGCTGCGAAGTTATTACTTATTGTGATTCAATAAGTAAAACTAGATTAACTGTAGTGTATAACGCTATTTTAATTTTAGAAGAATGTTATTTTTATGTCATTGTTTTGTTTTTTAATACATCAAACAGAATGTGTAAAATAAAATTCCTAAATAATTTTTTAGTTTCTTCAGAAATTGGTTTTGGTTTTCGACTTCTAACGATAGGAAAGTAAATTTCAAAAAAAGTTTCCGTTGAATTGTCCAGCACTGTATATTATATTTCAATAATACGAGGCGAGTAACTAGGACCATATGCTGGGTGTAGAGTAACACAGCTGAGTTTGGACCAATAGACTAACACACTAATTGATATATATTCCTATTGGCGGATCACAATATTGTAGGCAATATCAAGAGAATAAGCACTCAGGATTCGATTTTATATTTTAGTGGAATGGGCTATTGAAGTCGCATATGAAATGGGAGACATACAGCCCTAGATGCTTGGCGTGCAACTCCTGACATCCTTTCTAACATGCCAGGAAGCGGGATTATACTTTAAGAGGTTGTGGGGATGATGGCATGTTAGGAGTTAACATAAGTCATCTCATTACATCCAGTCGGAATCCTCAGCACATTGTTCTGAACTCTCTAAAGGCTTGTACACTGTATGTCGCTTAGAAAGGAAGACCATACTGGTACAGAATAATTCACGTCTGATCTTCCTGTAGTCTTGTATGTGGATATGATTTCATTCGTTCCAACGACAATTAGATCGTCTCTCTGGAACGACCTGAAACTTGTTCTGCCAAAGATAGTCAAATTTGTGAAATCTATGTGTTTCGGAAATATACATATGTATGTATATCTAGTTATTGGAATTATTTTCTATTTTTCAAATTTAAATTTTTACCGTGCAACAGAAGTTTGGCAACACAAACAACAGACTTTTTTCGATTAAACAGAGCAACATTTGAAAAACAAATTTCATGTTTTGTAAGTCAGGTAATACTAACTTCATATTTTTTCTTTTAAACACGGTTTTTTTCACCACGATGGGCATAATTACACCAATAATTGTTGTCGTTGTCATTTTATGTGCATTGGGCTTATGCAAAAAAATTAGAGAAAACAAAAAGTCTGATTATTTGGAAGAGGATCGTGTATCTAGAGATTTTGTGTCTGGAATAAATGAAACAGATTTCGAAACAAGGGAACATCATCACAGAGAACCTGCGTCCAGAGTACACCCAAGAGAATCTGAATCAAGAGCACACCCAAGAGAATCGGAATTCAGAGCGCACCCAAGGGAATCTGAACCAAAAGCATACCCAAGAGAAACAACACACCACACGAAAGACTTTGAAACAGGATTAGAACCAAGAAGTTCTGCAGAGTTTACGAGAGAAGAAAAAAAAATTATTGAAAAGTGGAACAAAAGAAAACATTCTTAAAACAAAAATATGATTGAAAGTAAATACAATACCTACCATCAGCGTAACAAAACCATCATTACCTTTTAATATTATGCCTTTGTTCATTTTTTAGAGCCAGTTCCACCAAAAGCCCACCTCGGCAGCGCTGTAATATCCTGTATATTAAGTTTAGTCATTTACGGTACTTTACGCTTTTATGCCGAATGGTTTACGTCCAGTCAAATGAATACAATATTCGGTGGTTTCGTTAGTTCTTGGCTTTTCCTATTCAGTTTGACTTCAGTATCCAATGTAGAAATGCTATTATTTGGCGATGATTTTGCCTCGAAATTTATACCCGAAATTTTGATTTGTTTAATAATGTCTGTTTTAGCGGCCGGTGTTGTCCATCGGGTTTGTGCAACAACCTGGTAAGTTACCATAAATGTTAAAGAAATTGTTTATTGAATATTTTTTAAATGTTTTGGCTTAGTTTACTATCTACTATTAATAACTTTCGCGCTATTTAGATAGACAGTAGGACGTTTCTATGACATATATTACTTTGTACTCAGAGGAACGCCAAGGTAGACAGACGAGCTATTGACAGTTATAGTATTGCTAACTAATGATCTTATAAACATAAATGAATTTGCCCTGAGTTAGTTTGGCATCTCAATTTCAAAAGAATATACAACATCAAGTTCGAACATTGCACCAAAAACGTTTGTAACCACTTCTATAGAATTGTATATAAAAGTATTTCAATGCAGATGTTGAACAGTAGCTAATGCCAGAGTTTTCGCACAGTAAAATTCTGACTGCGACTTATTGCTGAATTGCTACATTGCTACATGAAACAGTAACTAAAACAATATTGAAGGCCGTGGTAGAAGCCATATTAAGTTCCCATTCGGCCAAACTTATAAATCAGTCCTACACAGCTAAACAAAGTCGACATACTTACGGTTCTTTAGTAGAGGGCAGTGAAACTAAAGGGGAAATGATAGTAGCCAATAGGCAACTATAAACTTTAATCTTGTCAAGTACAATTTTAAATGCGAAACTATGGAACAGAATAAGAGAACAAAATTTATAATGCCTAATAATCGGAAAAAAGTGGATGTAGAAGTGAACCAGTTGACAGCATCACTAGAATGACATTTGAATGGACACCCAGGGCGTTTACGAAACATGTTCAGATTGTTATTATAAGCAATCGGAAACTAAAATTTAGCATTCAGAAAAATTACACATTTATGTAATTAATTAATCAAATATAGTCTGTAATTGGAAGAAATAAAAGTGCAAATTTTAAGAAATGGCAGTGTACACACAACACTAGTGACTCGGCTAAAGCTTTGTCAATTCTTACACTTCCACCAAATTGATTAAACACTGCGCCTATCTATAGTAATTAATTTGGTGAAGACAAAACGCCTTAAATTATGTTATAATACTCTCTGACAATTTGTGTCGTTATACTGAAAGCTCTTGTAACCCATTTATTATTGAAACATATTAATCTTAAACTCTTTTATTTTATTTACAAAGAATTTTTGCAGGCGCCTGTTATAACAAAGGATGTATTTGTACTTAGATTAAAACCTAAATTTATATATACATGTTACCTACATTCATACTATGCCCGATTTATATTATTATTAGTAGAAATCTTTTCTGATTCATATACACATCGGATATCATTGTATTTTAAAGATCTGTTTGAATGAATGATAAAAACTAATTTATTTTACATGAAATCTATAAATATAGTATTAATTAACATTAGATATATAAAAATAAATAATTTTTAACTAGTATTTAAGTAATCGATTTTTTAACAAATTGATCACTTTACCAAATGTATATGTAATACATTTCGAAAAGTATAATTAATAAAATTTCTTTTATTTATAGTATTTTGTTTTCGATTTTGGCTTTATATTTTGTTGACCGTATTTCGAACGACTGTTATCACAAATCAACAATTGCTCCCGAAGCTATACATCCACGTAAAGGAGGCGGCAAGAAAAATAAATAAAAATTAATATAATAAATGCTTTTGTATTATTATAATGAATCTCGATTTTTACGATAGGAATTACAATTTTTACAATATCAAATGCAAACATCATGACATGTGTATGAGAATGAAATTTTTATATAAATTAATATTGTACTCAATTTCGTATAATTTCCAATGTGAAAACAGTATTTTTGCACAAAAATAATATAAAACTTTTTTATTCATAAGAATTATATGTTTTAGAAGTAAATAAAATAATAAATACAAATGATATAAATTTCATAATGAAAAATATTACCTAGACGAGTTGAATTGTGTTTTTATAGTCATTTTTAAGTTATTGACAGACTACATATGTTGCACAAGAAAATAGAATAATCCTGTTTCCTTAAGACAAGTGGGTTCAGACGATCTAAAATTTATATGAAAATAAAAGTTTATATAAAAATAAAAATTCGTGTAACTGATTGTCCTTCGTATAGATTTTTGATGATTTAAAATCGCTTTCCTTGCATAAACAGGAGGTAAGAAATCTATGTTTTTTACTATTTTCGAGTCCATTAAAAAATACTAAAACTGCTTTCTCCATGATAACCTAAGCTAATATCAAAACACGTTCTAAGCAAACGACAGCGCTTTATAGTTTTCATTTGTCTCTGTATTTTTCAAAACATCATTAACAGAACTACATACATATCTGCTTAATAAACGAAAAATCAAAAACATGAATACTCTCAATAAAGATAATCGCCAGAATCATAATAGTGTAGAAAAATATTCTTAATTGTTTGATGAGATAAAGTAAATTGTTTTTTTTTTATAAACAAATGGTTAATAAAAATCGATAAAAAAAAACTTCACAACTTTTGTGGATTTCGTGTTTGTGCCGAAATTGATTTAATTATATTTTTTTATTTATTTAAAATACTTAAGTTTATAACAAACGTTTAACTTTAATATACATGTATTATTATATTCTGTGGTAAATAAATCATATAAACTTCACTAAAATCTAAATTGGTAAAAGGAAAGCAAAATAAGTTGTCTTGCAATTGGCACTTTTACCAGAGCATTAGATTAAGAAGAGATTTTTAAATATCGCTTTACATACGCCACCGTCTTTACATCCCGAACATTTTAGTTATACAATGCAACCAAAGAAATCATATTATAATTTTTACTCGGTTGTGTTCAACAAATTTGACTTTATTGAGAGCAGCTAATAAGGGCGTGGTGGAGGCATGGGCATCATGGGACCCAAAGGATAAGGTACACCACCCCCTCCACCAAAAGGTGGGCGTGGTGAAGGATAGAAACCACTTGATGATATATTACCATAGGCAGGGCCACTACTTGGAGGATTGCGCACCCCTTGAGCTTGTGCTCTCATTAGTTCTTGCATTTTTTCAGCCTTCAGTTTCCGTAAATGCATAGTTTTACGTGCAGGTAAAAATTCTTCCAGAAAGGTTTCAACATTCATTTCATTATCAGTGAATTGCTTTATGATGGCTTCTGTATTTTCTTCGCTTTCAGCAGCAGCCGTTTGCAATAGGGCCAAAGCAGTATCTTTACTTACGCCACCTGACTTTTCTTTGATGAGGGCTAATTTTTCCTGAACTGCTTCGCAACACTTTTTGCCCTCGGCATTGAGTTCAGCTACTCTTCCCTTTAACTCAATTATTTGTGGCTCCTTTTCGATATTACTTTCAGCTTTGGAACGATTTTCAGTAAATAGACTGTCCTTCTGCGACTTTAATACCAATAAAACTGCGTCAATTTTTTCGTCAAGTTTTTCATCATCGTTGAGCAAATCTTTAAGTTCTTCTGTCGTTAATGGATTTATGGAAACTTGTAACTGATTTAAATATTCTTGATACATGATTAACTTTATTTGAATATTTATTTTTAAATATATTTACTCCTTTCTTTTGCTTTCTTTGATTGTTCTTTATTCTGTTTATAAACTTTGACTGAATGACCAATGATTCATGTCGAGCCTTTCGAAATTTACGGCGTTGTGGCGCCGTTAAATATTTATTTTAAATAACGTCGCCACAACCTCTGTGTATTTAAATTTGCTTTGGCGAAATATAAATAATAGAAAATAATAATTTTAACATAAGCCATTATTCTTTATTAAAAAATATTTTAATGCATTGGTAATTAGCTTTGTTAAAGCAATTTATATTCCTTGTCTTCATTTTATCTTTCCAAGAAATAAATGGACAGAATTTGTTGACAAATTTTGTATTAATTTTAAGTTTACGTGAGTACCATCGATTTAGGAATAGTATTTATTGGCCATCCCAAAATACTGCAAACAGCATTTAAACCGAGTGATTTAAGACCAATTTTTGCCTTTCAATTTTTAACACACATTGCAGATTTTTACTAACGCACTCACAAATTCAAAAAATAAAACAAAATTGATAATAAATTTTACTGTTAATCAATTGTTTCAAAATTCGTAATTTTGATGAACACATCTCTGTCAAGTTGATTTCAAATTGCGTACATAGAATTCTTATATTGAACTTGAAACTACAATGCATCTCAAAAATATGTTCAATTATTAATTTGCGGAACCTTTTTTTACTTTACTTTTGAAATATGTATGTATGTATATAAATAAAATCCATTTTCCAGAGAGATATCGTTACATTTGTAATACATGTTTAATAATCTTTAATTAATTTTAATAGTTTGCATTCTAGTTTATTTTTAAAAAGTAAGAAAACTCCTAACAAAACGTATGGCAACGTTGTGAGCCATAGTTGTATTTCCTAGAACAAACTTATTTATTGGTAGTGAGCATTTGTTCTAAAAATTAATTTTTTAATATAAGAATCGCAGTAAAAATAATGAATTTATATGTTTCATTTAATTACACATTTAGTCATGGGGCTTATATTTGAAAATATAACAAAACATTACCAGATTAAAGAAAATTATGTCATTTATAAAAGTGGCAATAAACACGAAGTTGGCTGCAGTTCATGACCGGCCATGATTCCAAAATTCACAAAAAATGGCCGGACTTAAGCTTCGACAAAAAATGGAGTCATGTCGTTGTGCAAAATTAATTAAAAATTTTCAATAAAATACAATAAATTTAGTGCAAAAGAATTGTTAAAACACAAGTAAAAGTCTAAAGCAAAGAGTTGAAACTGTTTTTCCAAACAAAAATTGTGTAATTTTGACATAAAACCTGTGTTTAAAAAGAACCAAATGAAAGAAAAAATTTTCTTCATTCGCAGACTGCATACAAAAGCAACTTTTTTTTATTCGTGTCCCGAAAGCGAAGCGTAGCCAGTTGTGGCAGTAGAGTAGATGAAGATTTTGCTGGTGCTAAAGCTTAAAACTTAATCCGCAGGCGATTCATGTATCTTTTTTATTAATAAAATATATGTAAAACGCAAAATATTCACAAAAACCGTGGAAATTTGTATAAAAATTGTGTAACGATACAAAGGGGAGAATGATTCTAAAATATTGTGTTTATTTAACACCACAAAAATAAAGTTGAAGAAATTTGAAAACATTGTAAATGTCCAAGAAAAGTTGAATGTATGAGTGATGTGTGCATGACAAAATGATCAATTTACGATCTTTGTAGAAAAGAAAAAATATAAAGCAGGCAAATTTAAGTTCGCAAAGAAAAAGAAATAAAAACGAAAAATCTATTGAATAATTGCATGTATCCATAAATTTCTGTGTATATTATTTGTCTATAAAACACACTCGTCGTCATTCCTTGCCTCCTTTTGAACGTCATCGCCACCTCCAACCAGTCAGCCAATCGACCGACCAACCAACCAGCCAATCCAACACATAGTATCGGTGCCACAATTTTTGTCGTCGTTAGTTTTTTTAGATACATCGGCACACAAAATCACAATTCAGACTTCTGGAAAACATCAACCTATAGGAGTAGCTATTTTTTCGCTAAAGGTGACCACATCGAATATTTAAAAACGTGAATGGAAGTTTTAATTTGTTAAAGTGCATATGCTTAGATTAAGTGAGAAAAAATGTGGAATATAATATGTAAACGTATTACTCCAATTGTGCATTGAAAAAAAAATTAAATTATCAAGAAAATTACAAAGCGGCCGCGAAACTAGTTTTTCTCTGTTGTCTTTTTTGTTCAATTTTCAACAACAACAATAACAACAACAGTAAACGTGAAATCGGCGTTAAAATTTGTAATAGATTGCAATAAAAAAAAAAATAAAAAACGAAAAAGGCACCACAAAAACAACAATAATTCCTTTTGATTTTCTACTCTGTGCTCTCTACATATTTAGCAGTTTTCTATTCGTATTCATAAATAGCTGTCTCTTTCTTTATCATCAGAAAAGTATATGTCAAGAAGAAGAAGACCTCTATACTAACAAACGTGGGTAGTGTGCAAAAAAAAAAAAAAAACAAAAAAGAGAAACAACTTCAAAAGTAAAAAAGAAAACAAAACAAAAAATTGAAATAGAAAAGAAACCAACAACGAAATAAAGTATAAAAGAGAAGAACGAATAATAAAAAGGAAATTAAGCTATAAAAAGAACGAATAGAAATTAAAAAAAAAAATCTAAATTAAATCAACCTTTCCTTTCCATTGAAAGTGTATTTTGTAAAAGAAGTTAAGTTGCATGTGGTCTTCTTAATCGAAATTCAGAAGCAACGATTATCATTCGTTCCCAACTGCCGACTGTTTCCATCACAATTTACAGTGATGATTTAAATGTGTAAGTATTTCATTTAAATATAGAGTATACATTAACGAAAAATCTAAACTATCGTAATAAGATACACTTTCAACTATCATTGTAAATTTTCGTTAAGAGCGTTATTATGACATTTTTTCGGATTGGGTACAACTATTCCCAATGCTACTTCAAATCAAATTCTGAGTAATGTTTGGTACTTCTGCTTAGAATTAAGCATAGGATGATTTATTTAAATGTTTTGCGATAGTTAAGATGTCAAGAGTCTTCTCAATCTCCTCCTAACAATATTTTTTAAAAGATCCCTAAACCATACCCTACCACCAAAGGGGATAAAATCTATAATGGACATCATAGGCAGATAAGAAAAGATTAGAAATCAATCGGCAAAAATGCATGTCTACAGAGAACCTTGTAGCTAGTCCTAAGACCTGCTACACTAGATCAATCACATGCTTAATTGGATAAACTTGATTAATAGAATTGAAACAGGGCAAAAAATAATAAGATGTGCGTGTAGAATGAGTATAAAAACCTTATATATGAAACCATTTTGTTAATAAACTAAACTAGAGGGCAGAAAAGGAAAGGAATACATTTTTTCACTAACGTCGTATAAGGCATCTCGACTGTCTACTAATCCAAAAACTTTTTTAAAAATATTTAAAGATTGGTCGCTAAGATTTCAGCTTCAAACGTTGTCAATATAAAGTTTGGCATAATCAAACGCATTTAACAATTTGTTCCAATCAATTACTAATGAAGAGCAACAGCCATTTGTATATTAACTTGAGCTATAATTGAATTGAATGCTCCACAAATAGTTAAGGATATAAATTTGTGTTTTTAAAGTTGCACCGAAGGAACAAAGTTAATTCCGTTCAAAGTAACAAGAAAGAAAGTGCAGCAATTTTTACATATTTCTGAATTATGAAGTATTAACTCCTCTCAATACTGCTTATTTAACCTTTCACTAAAAATATGTAAAGCAACAATAGTTTTGCTTTCAAATCACATTAATTGTAACGCTCCGCGGTAAACGTCTGTATCGTTTCCAATACGTTTCTTATAATTGCACATCGTAAGAAAAATTCTTTTTATTGCATTTTAGCCTTTCCTTTATACTAACATATATTGCAATGAACTAAACCAATTATTGTTTATGGTCACTGTCATACCAAAAACGTCAGAACGTCAGTTGCATAAGAATGAATTTGCAAACCGTCGTTAGCCGTGATATGGATCAGAAGGATTGCTGATCGAAAAATAATATATTTGGGAACGCGGTCTTATGGCTAATTAAAAAAAAAAAAAGCGGTGGAAATTTTTGGTTTTTTTTTTCCTGGAATCCCCATACACCTTATACCTGAGTAAAATATACGAGTATTCATTTTATTCTATTTCTTAATAAAGTTTTTTTTGATTACTCGATTTCCCTACAATTGTTTACATACATATATCTCTACGCTTTGTTGTTGTGTATTTATCTTTCCTTATAATGTATTGGTCCTATTTTTTGATCACTTTTAGGTTTTAACGTATTGGACATATGGACATATGAACAATCATATGGACATATGACCATATGTTTGTTTATATTTTCAATTTTATAGTTTTTGAAAATAAAATTTTTTCTCTATTCCACCGTAATTGTTTACTTCTGTCAATAAAAGTATCGGGTAGCAGACTTCCTTGAATATATTCCCTAATTTGAATGTATTTGTTTGAAGTACTTGAAATACTATCCGCGAAGACTATTCTTACTACTATTAACTGTCTATTGATTATGTAGATATTTGGTGAAAATTAAAAAAAAAAATTGAAAATCGAAATTTACCTAAGTTTTAAATAAAATGTGATGATTTGCACAAAAAATGTGTACATAATACTTGTCACTTTTGAGATTAGTGTAGCGGCATACATATGGTTCTAAAAATACGCGTAACATAAATTTCCAAATACAAAAACAAAATATTTCGAAGAGTGTTTAATAATATGGGCACACGAAGGTTGTCAAGCAATATGCTATGCTGACGAGAGTCGCATTTATAAGTCAGATTTCTTTCAGAACACTGATCTATAACACTGCTTGTAGTTGATATATTAAAATTTGTAATTGTATTGCAATATCAAAATAATTAAATTCTTAATTGTTATATACACTATTTACACAGAATAATATGTTTTATACGTCCCTTTTTAATTTATGAAAAAAATGCAGAAACAAAAGCTGAGTACGATCTTACATACCTACATAATTGGTCATTACAACTCTTCACCTAGCTTTTCACACCATATATGTTGTGTATGTGTTAATTTTATACATGAGTGGCGGAACCTGCAGTTTAAAGTCTACTCCGAACAACAGATTTTTGATAAACTTTTTTATGCCAATTTTATTTACGCTCACAGTTTCTGTCAAAAATCCGCTGAGGCAGACGCCGAAGAAATGTTTTTTTTTTTTTTTTTTTTTTTTTTTTTTTTTTTTTTTTTTTTTTTTTTTTTTTTTTTTGAGATGTCTGACCTGGGGTTTCAGCCCTAGTCTGACGTCTAATAAGACAACATACTGCCTGCCAGACAATGGCGACTATGGTCTTAACTTTCTTTAAAAAGAGGATGATTTATCATGCTGAAAATAGTTAAAAATTACTTCTACATAGCGTCAAAAATTCTAAAGTAATGTAAACAATTTGATTTTTGTTTAAAAATATTTAAAAAAATGATACGAGACGATACGATATGAAAGAGAACGTACTGTGTTAATATACCATACAGTGTATAGTAAATATTTTTTTTAGTACTCTCTAAATACAACTCTGTGTTACATTTGATGTTAACGAAAATGGATATGAAGCAACGAAACGAATAAAGATGAAAATATGAATAAACGAAGAGAAAAAAGTGACAGACCACTGACGGTTTTGCTGCTACTACTGCAGCAAGAGTTTCGTTTGAGATATCTAAAGTAAAAAGTCCGGGAATCGTATAATTTTTGTAAACGCTGTATTTCTTTTTTTTTAATATAATTGTAATAAAATATAAATCTCAGTATTTTAATTAAACAAAGTTATATAAAGTGAAGAAAAAAATTTGGAAATGAAAACAAAAGATTACAATTGTTAAAAATTCGTCGTAAAGGAAAATAATGGATTTGTTATTTTTTTCGCGTTGCACAAATATATATTTTAAATGCCAGAAGCACTATTCAGTCATTGTACGTACCAATAGTGAGAAAATATTAAAAAGAAGAAAAAACTTAATACATACATAAATACCAAGTGAGAATGTCACAGCCATACTATACAACGGTGTGTAGATGTCGGTTGTGTATTGAATGTTTGTTTGAAAACAATGAACGTGTGACAGAGTCAGCCAGTTTGTACATTGTGATGTGCTGTTAATCGCCTTTTTGTTTTTCATTTCGTGTTGCTCTTCATATTTCTCTTCGTCTGAATTTTCGTTGCTCTGTGGATGAGTTAATGCGTGTGTGCATGTGTGAGTGAGTGATTTTGTAAGTCTGTCGTTCGGTCGGTTCGTTGTTAAGTATTTGTTTGTTGTATTTTGCTGGTGGGATTTCTATTTAATTTTTTACCCATCTCACTTATTTTTCATCGTTTTTCCACACTCATATTCGTAGTCGTTGATTTTAGTACATTCGTTCGTTCCTTCATTAGATAGATATACACTGATTACGTTGCTTTGTTCGTTAACAGGAGATTGAGAAGAGTAGAGTAGTGTCTGAAGAATGTACGTGTGTAATGTTCGCTCGTTTATTTGTTCATCGTTGTTTTATCGTCGTATGACTGCAATTCATTCTAGTTTCAACAAAATGTTATGAAGTTTATACGTACACATAATGTTTTTGTATTTTTTTTTGTAGTCATTAATTTGTTAAATTCATTTCTTAAAAATTTGCATTAATAATCTTGCATTTTTTTAATGTCTTCTTCTTTATTTACTCGTTTCTTGCTTTTCTCTCTATTTTCCGATTTGTTTGTTTTCTCTCTACCACTTGATTTCGTCGTTGTCAATTGCCGATTTTTATTGCTGCTGCTGCTTCTGTTGCAGTGATGCCAACATTTGGAACCAAAACGTGTAGAAATATTTAAAAGCGAATTAAAAGGGGCTGGATCAAGAAAAATTCGATTACAGTCAAATTCTTCAGAAATACGAAAAAAAACCGGGGTAGTTTGATTGGAAACCTTTTCTTTGCAATTGTAATACAACAAAAGCCCAATGTATTTGAAAAAAGTGTTTATTTTAGGAGGAAAAATATGCGGCGTCGTAGTAGGTTTTAAATTAGTTTTTATAAATTTGGCTCCATTTGTTCAAAATAGGTTTCAATAGCTAAATACCAGTATCAACTTATTTGAACTTAAATTGTTAGGGACTGACTCGTTATTATTGTTTTGTTTAAGTTGTTGCTGATTCTTCTATTTCTTATGTTGTGGTTCACTTATTGCTGGTGAATTTTTTAGTATATTTAACTTCTTTATTTCCAATTTTAGTTTGTTTTTGTACTATTCTGATTTTTAGTTCCTATAATTTCTAGTGTTTTTTACCTATACGGTATGTAAATATATACTATAATTTCTTTTTAATTTCTATACCTATATACAGGTGTTGTCAATTAGCAATAAGTAATAGCGATTAATTAATTTTCAATAAAAATTAGAGAATATTCAATTCAATTCAATAAAAATAGAGAAATTGTTTATAATTCTTGCAAAATAATTGAGGGATTAAACTTACATTACATTAGAAAATCTAATTCTATTTGATTAACCTTATTGAAGATGGCGAAATGATTGGTGTATAAGTTATTTAAATTTACTGTAGGACTTCATTTCAGCTGAATATTACTAAACCATTCGCTGCCAAGGACGAGTATACTCGTCTTTGACAGCGTATCTTGCACTGCCAAGACGAGTATACTCGTCCTACTTTAAATATATTATAACATGCAGGCTTTTGAATTAGCAATTTTTTTTTCCACAAACAATATAAATATGTAAAAAAAATAATATTTTTTACAAAAATAATACTTTATTTCTTATAGAGAATGATCTTTCACGCAAAAATCAACTCCATCGTGTATTTATAACAAAATTTTAGAGCAACTAAATCACTTATGATACCTTATCTTTATGATAGGATTTGTAACAAAGTTCTTACTTTTGCTTTTACCAAGAAATAACAGGTTTCTGGTAAACAATAACACTCAAAATAATATAAATGGCAATGGGAATGACTTCATATAATTTAGGCTTGGCAGCGAATGGGCTAATATGTAAGTTGCACGCTGCAGATCCTTTGATCTAAAATACTTTATGAAAGAAGAAAGGTTGTTTCATATTATAAAGGATATTTGTAGGTATCGGTTTCCTAACAATGATACAATATACATACTTATATACTACATGTATGTACACATACCCAGCCAGCATTTTTGGAAATTTATAATCAAATTTTGATTCTTCTGCGCGATTGAAAAGCTAGAATATGTGCTCATTTTCTAATCATAAAAGACTCTTTTTGTCGGGAGAAAAAAGTGACTACGGACGACTCTTTTAAAAAGTCATTTATGAGTCATTTTCTATAGGTATTAGTTAAGAGCAATTTTCGACCCGTTTTCTAATAGTTTTATGATCATTTTCGAATCGCTTTCTGAGCATTTATTAGTCTTATTTACCTTCGTTTGTGATTCTTTTTCGAGTCGTCTTTCAGTCATCGTTTAATCGTATAGGTAGGAGTCCTTTTGTTGTCATTTATCAGTCATGTTTGTATTAATTTGGACTCCTTTTGCGTCATGAGTCATTTATTTGTCGTATTTTTAATTGTATTTTACTCTTGCAAGTGTTTTTAGTCGGCTTTCTGAGTCCTACGTTTATACATACATACATACATAATTAGTCATTACATTACATTACGACCTAGTTTCTCACACCACTTATGTTGTGTGTGTTAATTTTATACATGAGTGGCGGGACCTACAGTTTAAAGTCGACTCCGAACGACAGATTTTTTGAGAAACTTTTCATGGCAATTTTATTTACTCTCAGAGTTTTTGCCAGAAATCTGCTGAGAGGAAGTCGCCGAAGAAATACTTTTTGTATTTTATTTTGATGTCTGGCCTGGGGCTCGAACCCTGGCTTTTCGTCTAATAAGCCAACACACTACCTACTAGACCGCGGCGACTTCTGCCGCGATTTCAAAAAATTAAGTTTATATTCGTGATGTATGCATATATGTACATCAGACATCAAAGTTCATTTAATTTTTTTTTTGTTAAAAATAGTTCTTAAAATTAGCATGCACAAAACGCTTTTGCAGAATAGCATTCATGTTCTTATCCGTGCAGTGTTTAATCAAAATATGATCATAAACTATGTACGTAATTACAATCACTTTTCAAACACCTGCATGGTCTTCAGTATAAGTAGAATATAATAATACATAACGCAAATAATAGTCACATTTTAAACATCTGGATGATTAATTTCCGATTTCTATAAAATTTTTTAATGTATTTTACTCATTGGCGCAAATCATTTTTGAGTCCTTTTTTAATCGTGTAACTGACTAATAAGTTTTTAATCACCAAAAGTACTCTAAAAAGACTCAGCAAGGTGATTTTTTTAAAAACAATCTTCCGAATGTTAGCTGGGTAATAATAAATTAATAAAATTGGACTACATTGTAATTTTGTTTTCATTTTTTAATTCAGTATTAATTTTTGCGTATTTTGTTCTGTTTAGATTACAAACATCTGAAGTTGCAGCGGAGACGGAGGTTTTTCTCAATAATTTTTATTATTTTAAGCTGCAACTAAAAACGAAGACCAATTACAAGCATTGAGTTAAACAAGTAATGAATGAGAAAATAAAATCACCCTCAGGGCAGGGTGGTGCTGGATCTGGAGCGGGTTCAGCAACTAGTGGTGGAGGCGGTGTATCAACAGCATCATCTGGCGGTAATAGCGGTGGAGGTGGTGGTAATGGAAATGCTACTGTAGTAAGCGGTCCTGGAATACCGCCCACATCTATAGCAAGTAGTGGAATTGTTGGTCCACCCACATCCAACAATGGCAGTGATTCACAGGCACAAATGCCAACACATCCATATGGACCACCTGGTGGCGCAGGAGATCCAATAATGTCACACTATAATATGCATCAACAGCCTCCTCACCCGCATAATTTACCGCCACCACATCAACAGCAAGGTGGCCTCGGAGGACCGCCCCCACCACCACCAACTGGTGAACATTCGGCTAAAGAAGGTG
Organism: Sarcophaga variegata; assembly: GCA_932273835.1. NCBI lineage: Eukaryota > Metazoa > Arthropoda > Insecta > Diptera > Sarcophagidae > Sarcophaga > Sarcophaga variegata. Next base: position 42,307,170 of record OW026359.1, read on the forward strand.
TCGAATATGGGCAAAGTCCTCTAGGTGGCCCGCCACCACCTCTACCTGGTGGTCATCATCCTATGTATGGTCGTTATCACCATGCAGATCCCAATATGGATCCCTATCGTTATGGTCACTTACCTATGCAACAACCACCGCCAGGTGGTAAACCCCAACAATCGGGTCCTGGTGGTGGTCCAGTAATTGGCTCGCCAAATCGACCACCACCTCAACGTTATATTCCGGGCCAACCGCCGCAAGGTCCTACACCGACCCTAAACTCTTTGTTGCAATCTTCACATCCTCCACCACCACAGCACAGGTATACGAATAGCTATGATCCGCAGCAACCACAAGCACCACAGCAACAACAACAGCCGCCACCTCAACAACCACAAGCACCACCACCGTCAGGTGCAGGAGGACCACAACCTCCTGGAGGACCCACACAAGGCGGTCCACCTGGTCCACCACCTCCACAACTCGGCGGACCACCACCACCACCACATCAGTCGCCGTATGGTGGTCAACAGAGCGGTTGGGCACCACCACCAAGACCTTATAGTCCTCAATTGGGACCTTCTCAGCAGTATAGAACACCACCACCGGTAAGTTGCTTACTCAAATATTTCTTACGATTATCTTAACTAAATTGTCAGTATATGTATATCCATAAAAAAATCTGAATATCTCTACATAAAAATGTTATCACTCTAATTTAAATCTTATCAAAGTTAAACCCATCTTTACAAATTAAATACAATTAAAATTATTGCAAAATGATGCCAAGATTAACTACATATGTATGTTCTATATATGTACATACATACTATGTATAAAGAAACGTAAGCAACTTCCTTCATACAAAGGTATAAAGAGCTGTTCCTTTGAAATACATTAAATAAGACCTATTTTCTATATGCAACAAGATTAGAATCTTATTAAAGCTGTTTATAACAAAGTATTCAGAAATTTATTATTCAAGTAGCAAAAATTCACCAAAACGATTGTTATTGTGTTCTTACCCTATCACAATATTTATAATCTAATGTCACAAACCGTTAAACCATATTAAGAAAGGTTAATAAACTGAATAAAAATAACAACAGCAACAACAACAATAGCAACTAAATATTGAATAATTTTAAATCAACCCAAAATAAAAGATGAAAAGGTAACATTATAATACATACATATGTACATTCATATGTATATTGTACGTATTTTTGCATCTATTCTTAATTGTACAATATACATACATACATATTGTTAGCACTTAAACAAATACCATGTCAGACATACAATATTATAAAACATATATGTATGTATATATTGAGATATACTCTTTATTATTATTGTTGTTGCTGTTTTTATTTCATTGTATATATTGTTGACGCCTATAATAACTAGAGATTGTGATTCTTTTGCAAGCGCCATACGTAAACACAATTTAAATAATAAAATAAAAACTGTAAATTGGTTAATCGTGTACACTTTTATGTATAAAAAGCCATACAAACGAGAAATGAGAAAGGAAAAAATAATAATAAAAACAAAAAAGAAAAGTGGAAACAGCTGATATAAATAGACCTTTTCAAGACCGCCGTTTAACAGGCTAAAGTAAAAGAGAAAAAAGTACGAATAAAAATAATAAAAACCTACATTGCATACCTTACTTCTATACAAACATATGTACATACATACATACATACATACATACATACAAACTTGTAGTATACTTAGTCTTATACAAGATTGAATGAGTGGAATTGGGATATATGATATGAAAGTATATCATACCGGTGTTTTTATTTCTTTTATTTCAATGTCGCCATCATAACATCCTAACCAAAGGGCTATCCTCATTTTTTCAAAGAGGTTTAAGTTAAGAGTAAATATTAAGCATTGCATGGACTGTTTCAGTTTATAAATCTGTTACTGACTTTTCTTTTTTTCGATTTTGTTGAGTACGTTTTCATAACAACATGTTGTCGTTGGTCAGTATTTTTGCTGCATACAATATTGTATGGTACATTTGATGCTTAGAAGCATGTAGTTCTCGAGCATTCAATAATTCAAAATAAAAAAAAATATAGTTCTCTGCTTTCATTACATAGAGCAAAGAAATACTTTACATTTTATTTATACAAAGAACGAATGAGTACACCGTTGTTTAAATTACATTCGAAACGTATTACGTTGAGATTTATTTTCCTTTAATAAATTTTTTGGGGTTTTCAACAGTTACTACGATATTTTTGTTTCATCATTGTTCATATGGAATTACGACGTTTTCGTTTTGCTTTACGATGGTACACATTATACATATTTGTGTTTGGAGTTATTACTAAAAGATAATTTTAGATCAAGTTCCCTTTTTACTTGTATCATTGGTGTTGGTGTTGGTCGCGTGGCACGCATTTTTTATTAACAGTTGTTTTCCTTATTTCTTTTGTTTATACCAGTACAAAACACCGAAATACAATGCAGTTTATTCTTACTCATTGATTCATTATTTGTATTCGTACACATCTATAAGGTGGTTGGAGGTTTATTGTTTCTCTTTTAATAGCACACTTCAACTAACATTTGTTGATTTGTTATGAATGCCACATTAAGCACAGAAAATCTTTTCATCATATTTGTTTTATGTGCATGTGAATCTGTATAATTTTTATTACCCATAAATAAAAAGGAAAACAATTCCACTGTGTTTCACTGTTTATAAAATTATTCTTATTCAAATATTATCATTTTATACCTTGTGGATGTCATTAAACTTTAATGCCACAATTTTTATTGAACAATTCTCGTGAGTTTTTTTTTATCACGTGACGATATGTGTGTACATATGTCTGTTACGTTTCATAATTACTTTAACCCTTAGAGTGTCAACTGTTGATAAATCGCCTCTATTATTATTATTATTATTATTATTAATATTATTGTTTGTTTTCTAACTTTTTTTAATTGAATAAATACAGTAGTTTAATATGTCTTTTGCTCATAAAAGAATAAAATATGAAATGATAAAGAGGTTAAATGTTGTTTATGATTATTAATATCATTTACAAATTGATACATATCGGACGTTTCTGTGTAACTAAGTATCGCTATAAAATTTAGATTAGATAGACAAAAACATCTTTTGTTGTATTGGTAACAGATACAATAATAAACTAAAAGAAATTTTAATTTGGAAATAATTGTAATTATTATGATAATTGTGATATTTTACTTGTATTTTAAAGGAATAAATAACTTTTATAATGTAAGAAATTTCCTCAACGCAACCCCAAACCAAACGAAAACTTAAATGAAAAAGTTTTTAAACAAATTAAGCCGCTATTACACAAGAACTTGAACTGAAAAGACCTAAAAAGGAAACAAAATATATTATTTGCCTTGACATATTTCGACGATACTTTCTTGGATGTTTTAAGGCGGGTTTTTTTTAATTATTTCTATATATGTATGTATACATATAACGTGTTCATTGAACGTTTATCGTTATTAAATCACAGATTTTTTTTCTTTCGAATACTTCATCAGTAGCAGAAGCAGTATGTAAAAGAATTAAATAATGTTATTATTCCCACAGTTTGTATTTTATTTTCTTTGAACGGAATTAGTAAGCGAATAAATAACTTAGAAAACAGCAGTAAAGAGACGAATGAAATAATACAATAGAAACACTAGAAATGAACAAGAACTTTTTGCTATAAACGATACTACTAAAACACAGACACTTTCCTGCACACATACATAACATAGATGTAGAAAAACAAGTGTTGCCTTTTATTTTTAAAACATTCCTTACAACAATATTCATAATAGAGATGAGCGATCCAGTGATTTTTGAAGAACGTTGTTCTCAGTGAACGTGATTTGTTAATCACTGTTCTTTAAAACAGTGATTGTGATCACAGTATTCCAAAAGAAAACAATAATGACAATAACGTATTTTATTAAGTCGTAAGAAAGAAATAACTAGATATATATATACTACAAAAAGATTACTAAACAAAATCAAAGTGGTGTCATCAATGTTATTATTTTTAATGTAATTTTTTTTATATGAACTTTGACAATTAAGTTTCACAGAAAGTTCATGTATAAAAGACAAAAGTAAATAATCAGCATCATCTAATAGTAATTCTGTCTCGCTCAAAATAAAATGAAATAAATTTGAAAGAACGACATTATTAGTAACTGTTATTTGGCAATTTCAATCACTGTAGTTACCAGTGAATTATCAATCACCGTGATTAAATCACAGTTTTGAAAATATCGCTCATCTCTAATTCATAATAGAGATATTTTTCGGAAATGGCCAGAGAGAGAGAGAGAGATAGAGAGGCACTGGCAAACACCCAAATGAATATTTGCGTACCAAATAAACAGCTGTTTTAAATTTCTATTATATTAATATATATATAATATATTTTTTAATCATTTAGCAAAATTTAATATGTAACAAGTTGTTTGTCTTGTACAAAAAAGTAAACACGTTGAAGAGATAAATAACATTGCTATTTAAATTTGAAAACAAGAAGAATGAAAACTGTAGACCTCTTTATTGTTTTAAAAATATTTTATTTATGAACTTTGAATAAATTTTTATATTGGCTCTACAAACAGGCCTAGTAAATTATGTATTGTTGATATGAATATGATTATTTTTATTACATATGTACATATTTCTCTATTAAACTTGTTAGTAAAATAGTATTCCTTTTCGTACCAAAATATATAATATTTTGATTGTCAAAATTGTAAAACATTTGATTCTTAATTCCGAAGATAGAGTTCAACTCATTAGATGACTGCAAAAATTTAAATTATCTTGTAAACATGGAAATTTCTTTCTATATTTCGTATTTTTAGAATTTTTTTTTGTACTTAATATTACAGCAAAGAATAGGGATTTAAATTCAAACTGAACTTTTTTTTTTATAAAACTTATTTGATTCATGTGTTAACGAAAAAAATATTAAATATAAAGACTTTAAAATCTGCTTAAATCAATATACAGTAGTATACCATGTATGTATGTATGTACATATGTACATGTTTAATTCCCCAATTAAAATTCCTATCAACGTTGTTGCTGTTGTATACAAACATTTTTTATTATTATTAAATTATCATTATCAACAGCGTCATCTTCATTATCATGGGCCTTGTGTATTATATGTTCCTCTTCTACGTCAGTATGTCAAGGTTGTTTAAATGAAATGTATAAATAATAACAACAACAACAGCTAAAAATATAAAAATAAAATCTATAGAAAAAAAAAATCGTATAAAAATTTTAAGGAAATACCCTCCAACAAAAATAAAAACAACAACAATAGGTATGAGTCAGTCTGCAGCCACCAGTGTCTGTGTAGGTTTAGAAAATAAATAATAAAAATAAAACATAGTACGTAGTAACAACAACAATAATAAAGCTTTATTTTATACATGTGCATACATAACGTATATTTATATATAGAGGCAGACGGTATCATATAGTACAGTACAAATATAAGTCGTATTTCATGTGACTGTAGTATATGATGCATGCACAACATACTACGTACATACATACACATATACATACGTTCGTTACGTACGAGTATTACATCTGAATTGGATATTTTCCATTTATAGAATCTTTTTCCTCTTTAGACTGCATAAGTGTATGTATGGACTATACATATGTACTTAGTATACACAAATAAATTTTTAATACAACAAAATAGTAGCAGAATTCATAGTATTGGTACAATTGTTACCCATTTACTATAAAACATTCATTAGATTTGTTTTTCATTTTTCCTTCTTTTGGCAAAAATCAAAATTCATTTACACTTGCTTCTTCTCTCTCCTATTGCTTAAAATATTCATTTTATTCAATTCTTTTCTATTCTGACTACAATTTTGCATACAAATAAATGCAATAACGAAAATGAAAATCAAAAATTTTTAAAATAAACTACACATTCATACATATGTATGTACATACATGCGAATAAATCAAAATCTATTTGAATAAATAAAATAAATATACATACAACGTACAGACACATTATTTTATTATAAACAATATGTCAATGAACTTTTCAAAAGCACAACAAAAAAAAAAAAACAGAAAAAAATAATAAAAGAAACGGCAAATAAATAAAATGTACAATTCTATCTGAATATATTGCATTTAGCCAAAAGCGTGCGTTTGTGTGTATGTTGGCCGTCGTTCATTATAGCTAACCTAGATTTGTATATATACACATACATATGTATGTACATACATACATACGTATTTCTAAGTACTACATACTTGTATGTACTTTAATATTACAACGTTTTTTAATCACCTTTTGTGTTGCTTGTAGACGCTTACGTGTAGGGACTTAACGTCATCAGAAGACCTCATCAGAATGCCTCATCATAATAATTCAGTGCATATAATGCAAAATTAATTTGATAAAGTTGTTATTTTGTTGTTGATCGTATTGTTATTATTTTTTTAATGTAATTTTTTTATTTGTTTTTATTAAATTGAAAAAAAAAATACAACAAAATTAGAAATTAATTTTACTTTTGTTATAATGGGTCAATTAACAATTTAACAAACCTTAACAATGATATTCGATGCAAACATACATATGTACATGCATCCGTATATGAACATATGGTATGTAGAGTATTTATAACATTTGTGGGTTTGTTTTGTAGCAGACTGATACCATTGAATAAAAGTTGAATGACATTAAGACTGCCAAGAGACAAGAAGAGAAAAAAAAAGAAAAATAAAAAAGAGGAAAATCATTACTGAAGAATGTGTCTCTCTTTCATTCGTTTAGAAATCGATCAATAATAAGCAGACGTATAAAGAACTCAATGACAGGCAAAAGGTAAATAAATTCATTCTTGATAATGCTTAAAACAATAAAATTTGTCATATATTTTGTGTAGGCATGCACTTAAATACATACTATATACATACCATACATACACATGTATGTATGTGTTAAGAAATGTAACTGGGCAATTTTAATAAGAAAAAGTTCAACAATTTTTAAAACTTTTCGCTTTTCTCTCACTCAACTCTTAGGGAATGTCTCCTTATCATGCAGTATTGTTCACAGGGGCGGAAAACATATTTTTTCTATAAAAAAAAAGCGAACGAAAGAAAGAATTAGCGAGTAATAAATACATTGTCCTACAAGAAAAATAAACGATTTTCCAAAGCAAATCCCATTATTTCATTATTTCTTTCCCTTGTAGAATTGATGAAACAGTGAAAGACTTGCCATAATAGAGAGTTGAATAAATAATCTTTAATCACTTTTCTTTTCTGCTTTCTGTGGCCAGTCAAGAAGCTTTAACACTACAGCTTGCGAAGCATTGACCCATATGTACATAACAGGTGTATTCTATTTCGAAAGTTTTTGAAATTTTGGTATGATTTAAAAAAAAAAATACTTGGCGAAGTGTGTGGACCTTGAGTTGTGTATTTTGCTTTTGTCAAGTTCTTTCTTATTCATAATATTCAACACAAAATTGAGAACTGATATTTGTGTGCGATCGTAAACGCATGTTCAAAAAAGAATTAAAAAACAATTAATGAAGTAGACTTTATGAGGGGAACCTAAACGTACATACATAATTGCTCATTGCAATCATTCAGTTAGGATCATGACCTAGCTTCTAACAACACATATTTTGTGTGTGTTAATTTTGTACATGAGTGGCGGGGACCAACAGTTTAAAGTTAAAGACACCGAATTACAGATTTTTGAGAAACTTCAAAGCTACTCTCAGAGCTTTTGCCAGAAATCTGCTGAGAGGTAGTCGCCAAAGAAATATTTTTTCATATGTATTTCGTTTTGTTGGAGATGTCTGACCTGAGGTTCCAACAGTGGCCTTACGTCTATAAAGCCAACATGCTACCTACTAGACTACGGCGTTTGGAACCCGGACATAGCAATGTTTTATTGCAACCATGTTGTATATTTTTAAACTTCCTTAGCATTCTCAGTCGATAGAGAGATAATAATCAAACACAAATTAAGTTAAATAATAACAGGAACCACTTGTAGTCTCTCGACTTTGGATCCTGAAGTAAAGTGAATCAGTTTAGTTGCCAATATAATGGTTAAAATAATCTAAATACTTACTTCATTGATCAGTACAATCTTTCACAAAAAAAAATCTGAATACAAGAGTATTATGTCCATATACTCTGAAATTTCGAACAATTTATGCCATTTCGAAATTTTACTGCTTTTAGTTGTTGGTTTAAAAATCATTTCATTGTGTTCTTTCGCATGTGGCTAATAACGAGTACAACGATGCATTTCCAAATATATTTATTTTTAACTTAATTTCAATAAATAATTTGTTTTTACATTTTTAACGACTGTAATTTCAAAGAAACATGTATGTACACATGTTTCACGAAAGCAAAGATAGCTTTCTTTGGTCTGTAAGTACCAAGGCTACCATAAAGTATCTTCTAACTTTTGAATGTACCTGACCAATTAAATAAACAATAAATCATAAATCATATTAGTTTATTTATAAGCTTGTATAGAAAGGAAAATCTTACCCCCTACCCCCCATATCTTTATATCCAGTATATACATGTTTCACTCCAAAGTATAAATTATAGTTAAGTTATAAGGAAAAGCCAATAAATTGGCAATAATACTGAAACGTATGAATATAACCTGCAGTTTTATAAATCATAATCAATTGAGATTCTATTTCTATTTGATTTTAAATGTAAAATAAAAATCGATTCACTTTCTTGATCATTTTTCTTTTTATTTTCCTCTTGTTTTCATTTTAGCACCACCTTCGTCACGATACGAAAATGGGCAATTATTTTTGCCGCAATACAAAGTTCAATTGAAATACAAAAGAAAGAAAATGAAATAAATTATACGTTGTACCAATTTTTTTTTTTTTATGATATTATTGTGGTAAATATTTGTTGTTTTTTTTTTCTTTCTAATGTACAATTATTCCTTTAAACTTGTTTTAGGTTTTTTTTTCGCTATACAAGTTTTGTTTTCTTTCGTTATAGTTTACGTTACGAGTTGAAACTGTTATGAGTAGCTAAATTCTAGGTCATAGACAAGTTACACTGAACTTTGAATTTATTTGTAACATTTTTTCTCTCTTTGTTGTGTAGTACGTTTTTTTCTTCTATATTTTCAATATAAATGTGCATAAAAGCTTTAAAAATAGAAAAAAAAAAGAAAAATAAATGTTTTGTTTTTTCTTTTCACAACAACACTGTCTGTCAGTAAGTTTGTTGAGTTTAAAACGTAAATCGGTGGTTTTTTTTCCAACTTGATTTTGTATGCACACTTTGTAGTAAACTTGTTCCACTCGATGAAAAGATACATACATATTTTCAGTTTTAGTTTAAAAATATCTATCTATGCGACGTCATGGGAATTTACTTGCCAATATAAATAGAAATTATTAACGAGATGTATTTTATTTTTATTTCTATTTTTATTTACAAAAATTATTTAGTAAATGCCATTCGGAAGAAAGGAATTTGTTTTATTGTTGACTATAAAATCAAATCTCTTAATTAACGGTGAATGTAAATTAAATTAGATTTAATTTCGTTTTATTTTTCATTTTTAGGCGATCATATAAACTTGTTCCTAATTGATCGCCTTTTTCAATAATTTCATTTTACAATTTAAATTTACTAAGAATGAAAACTTAGCGCATATTGTTAACTACGCAGCGTTTTTCATTACATTGCATCACTATTTATACTATGTTGCTTGTGTTTATATTTATCTCGCCATGAACCGATCTGTAGTACTGCCTGCCTTAGTATACATATATAGGGTACCCCTGTAATGTTTCTACCAATCCAACTCAACTGACAAACTTCAAGGCACTGACACTGAGACTAAGTTCCTGCCCATACCTGACATACTACATCCAGCTGTTTCCTTCTAGGATGCATTAAATCCATACAGGTTCTAAATACGAGTTCTGATGGTTAATTTTCGTCATCACAGAATCAATATATCGGGCTTGAGGTGATCCTCATTCTAAATAAGGGTTCTTTGAGCCGCAGTGCCCGATCAAAACCTTAGCTTCCTCGTAGATAGTCTGATTCCTTTTATTTTAGTTATTTTGCTTATTAATTGGATTGTCCTGAAATGTTTAACATTTTAGAATGTTCCTGTCCATGAGCAATAAAATTACAGTATAAACACAAATAATATTTAAATTATTTGAGGGAAATTTTGACAAATTAAAATCTTGTGTATAAAAGTGAAACGGAGATGTTGTTGTCTGTTATGGTATCATATGGTTTGGTTAGGAAATTACCTTTATCGTCGAGATTGTTCTTCTTATCAGCTGTGATTTTCGAAAATCTATTTATTCGTTATTTTTGTTGTTTGGAATTCTTCATTTCTGTTTCACAAAATAGTATGCTTTAATAATTTTTAACAATAAAATAAAAAAAAAACTTTTTATATGATTGCCCAACGATATGTACATACATACATATATAGTATATACATAAATACGGTATAAATACGATAAAATATTATTTTGTGTCTTTATTTATTTGTAATTTTTATTCAGACACGCATCGAAAGAAAGACTTTTATTTTTCAATTCATTCATTCGTTCATTCATTCATTGGTTTATTTTTTTAAATTTTATTTATTTATAAAACACACATACATACATACATACATACAAAAAAAGAAGAAGAATGAGAATTCATTGAAATATATTCAATTCAACAGTAGATTGTAGCAACCACTACCCACCCACTACTATAAAGTGTATGGTACTTTAAGCAAAGCATTGGGGCCATAAGACTGAATGAATGTTATTTTTCTGATCTAAGAATTGTGCTGGCGCAGCAGTACGGACAGAGAACAAAGTAAACGATGAAGAGTTTATTTATTTTTAACCAGTAGTAGAGTATAACAATTGTTTTTTTGTTATTGTTGTTGAATATGTTTTTTTTTTTCTTTAAGAAGTTCACCTATATGTGGTCTGTTTGTCTGCCTTTTTATAAGTCTGTCGTAGTCCTCTGCCAGCCATCCATCCATGCATTCATTCATTCATTCATTCATTCTTTTCTTTGTATGTTTTTGTTCCACCAACAACCGGCCGGCTTTAAAAATATTTTTTTCTTTCAATTCTGCTGCCTCTTCTTTTACTTTTTGGAATATGACACAGCCAGCCAACATTCAATTTCACTGGTATGTGTGTCAAGTCTGTATGTCGGTCTATGTGTTCCTTCCAGTTGATTGCCTGTGCATACCCGTATGTCTCTTTGTCTGTTGGCATTTTTATTTTTGGCGTGAGTGAGAGTACACTCTTGTGTCGACATTGTTTTGGTTTTTGAATTTTTGTTTATTTTTCAACTGAATTTGTCTTAAATTTTGTTTGTTTATTATTTGAGTGTGCGAGTATGTGAGTGTGTGTATGTATTGCAATGCAAATTCTTTGAATACTATCGCCAACAATCACACAGTGAGGACAGACCGAAAAAACCAAGTAATCCGTCAGCCACCATTAGCTTCCTTTTCATATCCTTTTTACCGTGTTTTTCCCTTTTTTGTCATTGACTTTTAGTACTTGTTCGAATGACTGGCTGCTTGGAATGATGGCAAACAAAAGTTTTTTTTACTTTTGCCTTTGTTATTGTTTTTATTATTATGATTCTTGAAGTGCTTCTTTATTTCATTTGTATTTGTTTTTAAAATATTGCTTCGATTTTTTTTTTGCTGTTGATGTCTCCCGACAGATAAACCAGTTCCTTAACGAACTCTGTGTTATTTTTTTGTTGCATGTGGGAGTTTCTGATAAAAGTAAACAATAAATAAATAAACAATAAAAAAGAAATTCTTTGACCTTCACATAAAATGTATGCCATCACTTCTGCCTTTTTTTTTAGTAGAAAGACTTCTTTAAAGCTTGAGTTATGTTGGTGTATTCAAGAATTCTTTCATCAAATTTTTGTAGGCAGTAAAATTGTTTTTTGGTTACCATCTAGATTACTCGCCAGAAAAAACATGTTCCACTTGTCGCATTACGACTTAATAATGGCTTGTCATGTAGGCACAATATTTTCTCTGTTTGGTGGGTCCGCAGTGAAATTAACTATACATCATCTAGACTGCAATTCCAAGCCGGGAAGACTGGTCTTCTGACATATGGGCATCGGGATTCTGTACATTGAGACTGTGCAAAATTTCTTCGAAATTAAATTACGCTCCTTACTTGATTCTGAGTAAGGATTCTTCTGTCACTAACATTTCTGTCGTCTCTGATAACCAAACAGCAAAAGATTTCTTATGAGGGCAAATTCTCTCACTACCAGTTTTGTGTTAATTTCATATGGTTTCCTGGTTACAGGAACATTCCACAGAACATCTGTGTAGCTGATGAACTTGCATGAGTAGGCATGCTCCTACCGAAAATCAATCCACATATAAGAAATGGGTATATCTCTTATCTCCGTTAAACTATCCATTATGTAAAGGTATTTGCTAACAAATTCTGTGTTGAGGAAGAATCTTGCTTTGACTTTGGACTCACATAGACTCAATTGATTAGGAAGTGTACAAAACGGGGATTTGTAAGGAGGATTGCGTAATGGGTAGGCACAAAAAAAAAAGAATGTTGTCAATTTCATTTGCCAATGATAGTCCGTCTTTGTATCAATGCAGACTTCTCTCATTTGGCTTAGACTTTCTCGACGTCTAACGGTGCTATTGTTCCTTGATATTAAATTGGTCACTAGATGTATTAAACTTTCAGACTTGTTTTAAACTCGATTCAAAGGGAGTAATGCTTACATGCGAGATTCCGACGCCCGAACTACATAGGTAATCCATCCGTACTTTTCAGTTGGCTCTGCGACATTACTTTGTGTGATTAAATTCTAATATACATATGTATGTATGTGTATAAAATAGTGGCAACGCCAACGCCTTTTATTACTCCGGAACAAATTGTAATAAAAATTTGTGATTTAGTCTGGATCTGTTCCCGTGAAAAAATCGTTGGAAATCTTCAAGTTTCCATAGATCTTTTCAGTTTTGGACACAGAAAAATTACATGAGACGAAATCGTGTGAATACAAAAGTCGAGTCAAAGCTCCACCCACTGGCACCGATGATAATGGGCCATGCAAAAGAAATGAGTTGTTTTTAGTTTGGAGACAGTGTGGTTGAACTTTTTTTCTTGACATTTAGTGGTGAAATTGTCAGTATTTCAAGTGTTTTTTTTTTGTGAGCAAATAATTAAATTCTTTTTTACAAAGTTTACCACCATCGAAAAACAAAAAACATGCAATATCTACTGCAAACTGTGAATATATATTATATGTGAACGAATGTTATTTGTTTGTGTTTTTTCTTGTCTTATAACAACTTTAACATGAAATAAGAATATATATTTCAAAATACTAGCATAGATTATGCTCGATAAGCTACTACATATACAGTGCTTGACAAAACAATGGAAACTTTTTCAAAAATGTACTTAATCGGACGAAAATTTTACATGTTTTTTAAAAATCGGCAAAACATTTGTGGAGTTTATTAATATGCACTGTTATTAACGTTTCTGTATATTAAAATTATGTATAAAAATGAATTATATAATTCAAAAATTAAGAAAGTTTCCAAAGTTTCCAATGTTTTGTCAACATCAAATATGTTAATAGAATTATTTTTTTTTTAATTACTGAATTATATAGTCTTTTTATATATTTTTTAAAATACAGAAATGTTAATAACAGTGCATATTAATAAAAGGCATTAATATTTTGCCGATTTCTTAAAAAGATTTTTAAATTTTCGTCCGATTGTAAAACATAAATAAATTTTTGAAAAAGTTTCATTGTTTTGTCATGCACTGTGTGTGAGTTTTTTCCAAGAGTTTTTACTACCTGACTTTAGTTCAGATTTTACCTTCCATAGTGTTTTTATGCTATCGGCATGTAGTGAAAAGTAGGCATTAATACTCGTATTTAAGCCTTTAGTTTTTAGCTGTTTCGTTGCTATATTGGCTTGAAGTCGAGCTGTGAGCTCTGTAGAATAAAATGAAATTGAGTTTTAGAACTGCATAATTGAAATAATTAAAAAACGATACGGTTTGTTTGTTATTATGTTTTATCCGAAATTATCTTGTTGATAGTATTTTAATTATATTTTCCACTCTATTTGTACACGTACCAGTTCGATTGTTGTTGTTTATGAATGAAACTCATTGAGTGTAAGAATACATATGAATGTATATACATATACATATATATTCATTTGCTAACGAAACTTCTCTTGTCCCCCACTCTGGTTGCGCCATTTAAATACAATATGAGCCAAAATAAGCACGGATACAAGATTTTGTTATTGAAAAAGTGAATTTTTTTTTACTGAATGAAATTTAAAGGTCAGGGTTCTCAAGTAAAATAGAATAGAAGAAGAGTTCAAGAGAAGAGCATTCATTCATTCATTAATGCAATATAAACATGTCATGCAGCTCTGACTCTGGCAACACTCTAATAACAATAACAACAAGTGTTTCCACTTCAGTTTTCAAGTTAGTTTATCACTGCTATTAAAAAAACAACAACAACAATTTTAACTACCAACCAACTACACAATATACGAGTGTGTACACAGTGCACTATATATGTACACTTGATTCATTGAGTAAAAGGTTTGTGAGAATGCCTGCAACGAGAGTGTGTTTTAATTCCTTGTTTTCGTTGCTCATTGCTGGTTGACACCGGGTTCCTCTCTGTATATTATGAATGTACGTATGTATGTTTGTGTGAAAATATGGGTGCGTGTATATGCTCTGTTTCTTTTCCTTCTTGCTGCCTGTATTCTTCTAACATTTGTTTATACTTGAGAATGATACGACAGTACGACGGCATTATGTTAGTGATGTTAATGCACTGAATATAACTAGAACAAGCACAACAACCAACAAACCAACCAACCACGTTGATTACAATGCAAGGACGACGTAGACGAGAATGGCTTGGCGATAACAATGATTATAGAATTTTACTCGTAGGCATTTTAGGCACCTAATTTCAAGGCTATTCGTGTTTGTTTGTTCGTTATTTGTTTGTCTGTCCTTGTCTATATGTTTTTATGATGATTCCATTCTGTCCGTATATGTGTTATTGTTTCCTTTCTTTTATTGACTGAACGAAAGCACAAGTGTGTCGTTGGTGATTGCCCCATTCGTCTATCGTCAGTGTTATTATTATCGCCAGTTTTAGGCCATTGCACCAAATATGTATGTACATACGAGTCGTAAGTCAAATTTTAATACTACTAAACAGGTCATCATTAGCAAAGTATCTCGTGTTGGTGGCTGTTACTAATCATTCCCATTCATTTTCTTGCCGAACGACGCAAAACGCCATGAAGAAAGAAAGAGTAACGCAACTCTGAATTTTGTGCGCCAAAAATATTCCTTAAAACCGGCGGTTATTATCAATTTAAGTGAAAATTTCACTTTTTATTGCAAAGTTAAAAACCTTAACATGGATATTTGGTGCATCCCAAATATAAAGTTTCAATCCCATATAAGTAAGCTGTTTTACAATTCTGCATCGAATGTACGTCAAAGCACGTTATCATTGTTAGCATCTGGACGATTTATCGTTTTTTTTTCAATTGTCATTTTTGAAATCATTCTTTTCGTATGAACGCACGATTTTCAAGGTTATTGGGGAGCCAAAGGCCAAGTAAAGCGAATTGGTATTGCCCTAAAATGGTGGTTTATTGGAAAGGTGGTTCATAGATGACCTCAGTTGTTTTCGACGACAAAAATCATCCTCCAATTTGCTTTATAACACATAAAATAAAGTCGGAAAACTATACGCAATTGCTAAACAGTGCTCAAATTGCTTATTCTGAAACAAATAAATGGAAATAATTCTGTAGTTCAGAAAAATAATGAATCTGCACCCACTGTGAGTGCAACACAACGATTTTATAATGATTAAAGTTCTAGATTGACTAATTTTTTCGTATTAATTTCATTGAAATGCGCATACGTTTAATTCCTTGGAAAGGCTTAGAAATGTCGTCAACAAGAAGCAGTCCAAAAATGAGTTTAAGTAATAAAAAATCATTGAGGTCTACCGCTTATTAATTTATAAAAATTAAAGTTATATGTATGTACATAAGCTTAACGTCCAGCTTTTTAGATGTGATTATATTGTACCATATAAAGATTTCATACGAGAGATCGTTATTTCTGATTAAAATATTTATGAATGAATCAATAATTTTAAAAACCTTATGGTAGGCGTTATTTCTGATTACCCTATGTGGAACTAATAATATATGAGTCGTAGATTAGATTACTATTAAAAATATTACCAAAACAACAAGGATATTACCACAAAGAATCAGTATTTTTGGTTTCAATGGTTCAAGACAAGCAGATGCTGCCTTAGATGGGTGAATATAAGCTTGAACAATTCGCATGATGGTGGAGTCTTGTGCCAGAGTCCAAGGGGAAATTTTTGACAAAACTCTGGATGTGCTCTAAGAATTCATCCACCATGTCTGTGAAAGATTGAGTGTCAAATCTGCTGAAGTGCTCAAAGAATTCATCTCATCCATCATGTCAATGACATAGTGAGTGTCACTTGAGTAACAGAACTAGTTTTGTTGACTACCAATTCCCCAGAAGATACATAAGGTTTAGTTATTTATTTATTACAATATAATTACAAATTATATCTAATTATTACGTGCTGAGTAACCTTAGACCTTATGCTCCCCTTTTTTCTAATTCGAAATTTTTATAATTTTTAAAGACGTATGTATTCTAGGTTATAATCATGTAACTTTACTTAAATTATATTTTTCATTTGCACACTCATTATTATTTTCTTCTTATCGGTCTTTACGCTGATTAATAATTATATTAATACCATATACAAACATACTACTCGTGGCCCTATACGAATTCAAATGCAATTTTTCACGTAACAAAACAAAAAATAATTATTGGAAATAATTATTCTTATTTAACGCATTCATAAGTGGAAATTCCTAAAAATTCAGGTTAAACTCATCTTAAAACCATTCGTAATTTAATTGTTACAGAATCTATTGTTAGAATTTTTAAATTTTAAGTCATTTGTCTTTTCACTTCTTTGAGCTGCAATCATTTACTTAGTCCATCGCTCTGTCTATCATACAAGCTATACCTCTTGTTTCCTTTCTTTTATTTCATTTGTTTCCTTTTTAAATTCGGTTCGGTTTTTTTTTTTCATAGTCAAAGTTCTAATTCCTTTTTTTTTTACTGAACTCGATTTTCTTTTACTCTCAATGAAAAGAATTTTAAAATAAAAGAAAACATTGTTATGTCATATGGAACATGAAAAGTTACAAAAAAAAAAAAAATAAAAAAAATCCTCAACATTTCTGGCGGCAACTTTTTGCGAAAGAAAAATAAAAATCGAAAAAAATATCCAATACCAAGAAAATTTTCAAAGAACAGGCATGCAGCCATCCAGTTATTCTTCACCCACCCAAGCAACTGGAATAGAGAGAAACAAAGCCCAAAGTTACGAAAAAAAAAAACACAAGTACAAGCACTTTTTACAACGAAAAGACACAGTATATCACTCGTTGACTTTTGAACAAAGAAGGGAGAAAGAGAGAGGGAGAGACAGTGAGTGGCATGATGAGGATAAATAGAAAGGAATCTATGCTCAAAGAAAGGAGACTTGAGACACTTTGTAAGTACACATACATACATACAGTGCCAGTTAGACGTACAACTAACTATTCAGACCGTCAGTGTGATATGCAATGAGGATGACAACTTTGTTACAACTTAAAACAAATTTTTCTCCTCCCTCTTAAAAAAAATAAGAATTTAAAAGTATAAAAACATTTTTACTTAAGCAGAGATCAATGGATATTTCTAACGAAAACACTCTTTGAAAAAACTGCAACATTCAACTAAAAGTTTGTACTGGATCCTTTCATTGATGTACATTAAGTAAAAAAAAAAGCAGACCGACCGACAGACAGAGAGTTCCTCCGACTCTGAGTTACAAGTAAAATTATACGGTACATGGCATACACTTATAAAAATGCGATAGACATTAGAGACTGAACATAAACTGTTACAAAAAGTGGAAGAAAAAAAAAACAGAAAAACAAGAAAAGCGTAAAATAACGTACGACGTACTTTTGACATCAAACACAAGAGTAGGTGGAGGAAAAAAAAAAACGGAAAAAGAAGGAAAATTAAAACAAATGAACGAATATTTTCTTGGAATAAGTACAAAAACAAATGATACTGAACTGCTTTATGGATTTTATTTATGATAATCGCTGGAATAACAGCGCTTTTCTCGTACGTTTTAGCGCTTCTTAACGAAAAGAAAGCAAAGTTTGATAACCATGGATAACTTTGAGAAATATTTGTGAATTTTTGTAAATTTTGTTATTTTGTCATTGACTTCAAAACACAGTGTTTAAATTCTCTTCACAAAGCCTAATAGTATGTCAACTACAGATAGAAGATTTGGAGAATCTAATCTGATCTCAGTTCTTTTAGGACTTTTGTTGATAAACGTCTTTAAAGTCGTCATAAACCCAATCATGAATTCCTATATTTTTAAATGAATGGCTAATAAATTCCTGTGTACAAACATACACACATGATTTTTTATAAACGTTAAGGTTTTAAAAATTGAAACAGAAAACTTGCAGGAAATTTACAAGTTAGTGAAAAATTTATTTGTCACGATAAATGAATGTCTGCAATTTATTTTTCAAACGATTATTGCTGTTAAAACGTTAACGACAACGACGTGAGCTGAAATTTTGGCTTAATTTTTCCAGCATTTCGACCGATATGTCAGAAATGGTAGCTCTAATGTTTTCTTCCCGGTTAGATTTTGGGGCTAGCTTGTCCTGTACTCGTGAGACTTCTGGTATCCCCACAAAAATTAGCCTAGAGGCGGTTAATGGCGGGCAATAAACTGTTCCAAAACGTGGAATTAAATGCTCACCAAACTCGTTTCTCAATGTGGCAACACAAGGCATTGCCATGTGGTATCAAGGCATCGACATTCAGTTGCCGATCTACTTTGAAATCTCAATATAGGATGCTTAAAATGATAATGTTAATATAAGGCAGAAAAATTGTTTTGAACTTGTGACACTTTTTTCTATTACAATCAGATAATAATTTCGTGGCATATATTTTTTAAAATTTCCAACTTATGTCCACAACGGTTCTAAGTTCTACATACATAACATAATTGTAAGATTACGACCTAGCTTCTCACACCATTCATGTTGTGTGTATGTTAATTTTATACATGAGTGACAGTTTAAATTCGATCCTGAACGACAGATTTTTTGAGAAACTTTTCATGACAAATTTGATTACTCTCAGAGTTTATGTCAGATCTCTGCTGAGAGGAAGTCGCCGAAGAAATATTTTTTGATATTTCGTTTTGATGGAGATGTCTGACCTGGGGTTTGAACCGGGGCCTCACTTCTAATAAGCCAACAACTGCGGCGAATATATAACAATTTTGCTTATCCACGTCGCAACCCTTTAACCAAAAATGAGTTTCATCACTAAACACATTACTTTGATAAGAATGATCATCTTCGGCTAGTTTCAAATGAGCCAAATCACCATAAATGTGCGCAAAGGATGATCAAACAACGGCGAATTGACATTTTGGCCTGTTCTTTAAGACTGCACTTCAGCATCGATGTTAGTAAAATTAAATAAAATTATGTTAACCGTAAAATAAACAAAGTGCTGTACGAACTTTGCAAACAAATTTATTTTTTTTTAAAGAAAATTTCCGCAATTTAAAAGCGTTGATCTGGCGATAAACGATTCATGATAATTTACTAAACCTCACTTCAATATAAATGTCAAAACAGTTTGAGTTTCTCACCTGTAAAGCCATAGTAATCGGTTAAGGTAGTCCTCAAGCAGCTGAAAGGCCCGATATACATATGTATGTCAGTGTCATATTAAAGTAAATCTCTTGGAAATATCTAAAGTTAATATTTTATCCCATACCAAAGTTTTGGAGAGCAAATTTAGGTAGAGTGTCATCGGCTTAAAACTTATGAAATTAAAAAAAATATGTGGTAACACTGGCATACCATTTGTACTGAATTTGTTTTCTTCTATGCATACTAACAATAAAAAAACTCAATTTTTTTTTTCTTTACAAAACATCCTTTGGCCTTGTCAGTTCAAATATAATAAATGTGTACGGATGTCCATAGGTGGAGAGAGGAGGAAAGAGAAGACTAACATAGTACGTATAAGAACTTAAATGAAATTGATTGTGCTGTTATAGGCTGACTGACGACGACGACTCACTTGACAAACCCAACAAAGCGTCGTGCGGACCGATATTGCAATGTTTTATAGTCTGCTTCAGTCGGTATTTTTAAAAGGAAAAAAAAACAGAACGAAAGAAAATGTGTGTTGGATGTTCGCATTAGTTTTCCTGTGTTATAATATTGTTGTTGTTGATGATGCTTTTATCGTAAAATGTAAGTTCTATCACAGCCATGCAGTTGAACAACCATCGAAAGCAGAGAAGAATACACAGACATCAGTTGAATTGTCGTTCAGTCTTTTAGGTAAAACGAATGACTGTTTCAAATGCTTGTCGCATAGGCAACCACCACCATCACCACCATATCCAGCAACAACATCGTCATCCTGTTTGTGTTTGGTTTGGATGGCTGGATGTTGTGTCTGTATCCCAAGTGTCTACATTTTGTAATGTTGCCTGTTCTCTCTCTGCCGCTGTATTGTAATATGATGTCAACATACGTATATACGGGAGCGTGTGTATGTATTGTTAATATGCGAGAGTAAATTGATGTTTTATGTGCCTGAATTAGAGCCAGTAGTTGTTTGTATGCTTTGCTACTTTGTTGTTATGTCTTGCAATAACAACAACAACCACATCATTATCATCATCATCATCATCAGCATCACTACCAACAATTCTTTAATATAATTTTAGTGTTCTTTCTCTCTGCCATGAATATTTTATATGGGTGTGTGTGTGTGTAGAGTGTATATTCAGCAAGACCAAGACCGACCCTCACATTATTGTTCGGAGCGAAACATGTCATACCAACCATTCCTGCCTCGCCTGTCTTGCCTGCTGCTATGTGATGCATATGCTTGTGCTATTGCTTACGGTTCGTTATACTTTTTGTATTCTGTTGCTGTATTGTATGCCGTTTAAATCCCTTTAGAGCACAGAATCTCATGCCTCATGCATATGCTCTTGTTTTCTCCCCTGCTTGCTTATCTTCGGCATTTCCCTCCTTTTTTTTTTAGCATGTTCTTGTCAAGTTTGTTCTTAGAATTCTTTTTTTATTTTCTCTTTTTGAAAGTTATTTGTTTTTGTTTCTGTTTTTTTACGTTTATTTTTGTAGTTTTACGTACATTTTTGGCATGCGGTATTGGCGGGATCAGCAAAGCAAAGTTATCGTTTTCGTCATCATATGGTCGAACATTTTTTTCGTCTTAGTTTTTCTCGCTCCCCTTCTGTGTATCATATAGACTTGTTTTTATTTTACTCGTGTTGTTTATGTATCGCTTAAAATATTTCCCAATGAACAATTTATTCCGGCATATTTTGTCTTTCCCGAATTGCCGTAAAATTTTCCAGAATCCACTGTGCTTAATTCCATTGTAACAGGGACATTGTTTCAATGTTTTGTTTTGTACATTTTTAAAAGAAAAATGCTCAAATTTCGGTACGACAGACTGAATCCCTTCATTACCTCCATAACTTTTATCGGAACTTTATTTCCGGGAGCAAATTTCCATACACTGGAATTTTCAGTGGGCATAACACATTTGCTTCAGTCATATGGTGGTTGTGTCTGACTGCTTCTGGAAGGCAACAGTATTAGTACCATATTTACAACCGACAATATTTGTTGTTCTTATTGTTATTAAATGCTATCTGTCATAAAAATTTAAAATGAAAATCAATGAATATATCGAGATTACACTGTGTGATAGCATTTATCTATAAAATCATACGATGTATTGAAATTAAATTGTCTTTATCAAGGAAGTATGTATAAGAACCAATGGACATTACTGGCTATATGTAGAATATGTCTACAATTAATATAATAAAATAAAAAAAAATATTTTAAAAATCACTGATATATGGGTTTGATGATTATTTATTATTTAGAACCATCTTTACCGACAATTTGTATTCTTTTAAATCTTTCCGTTCGCTTTTATTGGTCACTGTAATGTAAACGACTAAATGAATGAAGAGATTTCAAAAGATGAAACAAATAATATTTTCTTGTTTTCTTTTGTTTTTTTGTTTTGTGTTTGTTTGCAACTTTTCTCTTTATTTTGTTTTAGTCTTTACAAGTTTTAGAGTATATTGAGGATTAAATGCTTCGTATAACAAGAACTGACATAAAATTGTTTTTCTTGTTGCTGTTATTGTTTTGCCGGCTAAAAGGTTGGCAACGAACGAAAGATGAAACATATGATGGCCAGCCGAGAGTAGTCGCTATAGTCGTTGCAGTAATGAAACCGAAAGACCCATTATGTTATACTACCGAAAGATACGTATGTACGTACCTACACACACACACATGCATACCATGGTTCGGCTCACATACAGACACATTAACTGTTACACCCTTATGAAAGTTTGTTCTTGGGAGGGAGGGGAGAGAGGGAGAATTTCTTTTGTTTTATTTTCTGTAAGAGTATTACAGACAAACCGACAGACTGTTTGTCTGTTTGCCTTTTTGGTTTGACTGTTGTTTTGTCTCTCAACTTTATTTGTGAACATTGCAATCGTCGTTATATCCCATCCAGCACACCACACTGATAACGATTGAAAACGATGTTGTAAACTGGTTGGAGGAAGGCGGAGGAGGAGAACAACAATGTTGAATAACATATATGTATGTATGTGGTAGACGACGACAGTGGTGGTTGAAAACAGAGAGGAGAGAGCTATGAACTTATAGTTATTTTATAGTATTTGTTGTTGTAGCTGCTGCTTCCGCTGCTACTGCTGGCATTGTTTGACGACCAAACGACCCTTGTATACATTAATTTTTCAACATCATGTCCTTTTTAAAAGGTGTATGTAACGATGGTGTTCGTTTTTTATTTTTTTTTTATTTTTTATAATTCCTGGTTCACAACAACGACAACTACTACGCGCAGCTATAATCGTTTATAGTCATTGCGATGGTGTATTTTACAACTAAAGCAGATGAAGAAAATGAACATCGAACAGAGAGAGAGAGAGGAAACACGTGAGACGAGAAGTTTATAACAGCAGACCCAAATAATACAACTGCAGTTATTACGACGATGAGTACGAATAGTTGAAAAACACTTGAGTGCAGAGTTATTGTTGTTGCTGTTGGTTGATGTTAAATTTGAAAAAGTTCTTTTTCGGTTTTGCTTTCTGTTTTTACGACAACAACGCTAACCAACATGAATACCAACCCAACATCTTTTGCTGTGTGTGTGCGTATGTGTGTGTTTTAATGCAGAATTTTCATGTGTTTTCCTCGTATTTCCCTTTAACCCACCCAGTATTGTGTGAGTTTGTTTTTTTATTTTGCCATTCTAATGGTTAGAAATGAGAGCGAAAGAGAGCATATGAGAGATTTATTGCCACATTTTTAACTTGAATTTCCATTTTTTTTTTTTGGAGTGCTGCTGCTGTTTTAAAAGTTATTCGTTTGCTATGTTTCAAGGATGGGAGAAAAATTAAATGGTTTTTAACAAAAACAAAAAATGAGGAAAAAAAAGGATGAAAAACAGAATGTTGCTGGAGTGGAAATGATCTCAAGTTGGAATACACTCGAGAATTTATTGATAATATCGTGTGTAAAAAATTAGATTAAAAGATGAAGTGAAAATTTCTTGTGCTCATCTTCGTCAAGTGTTTTAATACCCTGCGGATATCTAGTAAAAACGTAGAAACTAGTAAGTATTGTGTGTTTATGGCACGTTTATTCTAAATGCAGTAGATTTGTTGTAATGGAATTCCTTTACTTGTTACCAATTCTTAAGGATGTCTAAATAATGGATACAGAGTTGGTGTAGACACAAAAGATTGGAGATGCTTTCGCTCTATAAAATTTCGCCTTTTTTCATGTCAAAAAGAACATAAAGTAGCCGCTAATGTTTTAGAGCACCTGAGGAACAATTTGAAGGCAAAAATTGAAAACCTTGTATACATAAATAAGGTTAAAATTGCACTTTTTCGACCAATATTTATTGTCTCTCCTCTTGATATGATCTTCTGATGTACCACTCAGTAATTGATCAACATAACTTTGTGTGGACAACAGGCAATGGTTTTAATTTCTTATTTTATTTTATTTTATTTGAACTGAACATATTTCCTAAAAGTTTTAAACATTTTACGCATTAATTTATTTGGGTGTAATGCTTTTGCTCCAGAAGAATAGTTTTTATTTGTTTAACATCATTATCGTCAACTTCATTATACTCTACTGAAGTTTTTAAGCACCAGTTTTATGCGGTGTTGATAAGTTTTTCCTACCTCCTCCTCGTTTTTCTTCTGTTTTTCATTCGGTTATTGTTGGTTGATGCTCCTGTAAGTTGGTTGAAAAAGGATTCGCCAGCAACTATTTTCTGTACCTTCTTGCGGCTTAACTGTAGCATCTCTCTTGTTGGCCTCCTTGTCTCTCTCTCTCTCTCTTTGATTCGAAAACAAGAAAAATAAATGATAGTAAAAAAAAAAAAATTTCTCACTTGCTGTTATACTGCTATTTCTACTACATTTATCCTCTACAACGAACATTTGCGTCCTTGTTAGACTTTGTAAAATATGAAATCCTATGTTGGCAAAAAAAAAATAAAATAAAAGAATAAAAATTAAGAAGACAAAATGCGACCGAGTTTTTATTCAACCCCACTACAGAAAATTAAAATTAAAAAAAAAATATGCCAACTAATTGGAAATCTTTTCATGTTGTTGACTCTGCTTCTTCTTATTCATGCACTGCTCTAAAGTCAAAATAGTTTATAGTTTATAGGAGATATCGTCGTCGTCCTCGCTGTTGCTAAAAACAAACACTCTTTTACTCATTTTTTTTTTTTTTGGATGTTGGTTGGAAAATAATTTCAAATTCAATTTGTTGTTTTTGTTGTCATTATGAACTTAGTTTTTTTTATTATTGTTGTTGTATTGCAGAAGGTATTTTTCATTTCATAATTCTCTGAATTATAAGAATCTCTTAACATTTGCCAACAACAAAAACGAAAAGAAAAAGAAAGAAAATCACTGAACATTTGTAATTATGCAGCAGCACATGTTATTTCTTCAATGGAGTAGGATTTTATAAATTTCGTACAAAACAAAAAAAGGATTAAAAGCGGGTAGAGAAAGAGAGAATGAGAAAGAGAAAAGAGTATACTTACGTCTTCAAAGATGAAAGTACTCAACATGTGAATATAAAAACAATGAAATTATATATTTTAAAATAGCTTTCTTTTCTCTCTACATACGAGGTGTGGTCCAAAAATAACCGTTATTTTCAAATTTCGTGAGTTACGTGTGTTCGATTTTCGCATTTCTTCTGTTATGTTGGTACACATGTCTGTTTTATATGTTGACAATATCAGCCAGACAGATAAAAAGTTTAGTCGTGTTTTGGTATGCTCTTCGATTTTTACTATTCGAAAAAAAAAAATGGATCAAAGAAATTGTATTAAGTTTTGCGTAAAAAATGAAATTAAATGTGCAAGGACATTTGAAATGTTGACTGTGACACAAGTTCAATTGTGGTATATCCGGTTTAAGGAAGGCCGAGAAGATGTCAATGACGATGCTCGTCCTGGTCTCCCGAGCACGTCAACAACCGATGAAAACATTGCGGCAGTGAAGAAAATGATTTTGGATAATCGTCGGATCACTATCAGAGAGGTTGCTGATAATGTTGGCATATCGTTCGGCTCATGCCAAGCAATGTTTGCGGATGTTTTAGACATGAAACGTGCGGCAGCGAAGATTGTTCCAAAATTGCTAAATTTTGAGCAAAAACAACGTCGAATGGACATCGCTTAAGAGATGCTGACGACGTTCAACGACGGTCCAGATTTGCTCAAAAAAGTCAGAACTGGTGATGAATCATGGGTGTATGGCTATGACATTGAAACCAAAGCCCAACCATCCCAAAACTCACGAAATTTGAAAATAACGGTTATTTTTGATCACACCTCGTATGTACATATGTATTGAGCACATTTACGAGTGTTTGTTGTTGTTTTCATATTTTGAATAGGATTTTCAGTTGTTTCTTGTTCTCTCGAAAACAAATGCATCTTCTTTCTTTGTCTTCTCAGTTTTTTCTTCTTCTTTATTACGGGATTTTTTAAAATATATTTTCTGATTATGTATTATGTGCACACAAAGCGTGTGTTTTATTGTGGGATAATAAAAGTTGAATCTAAAAAAAAAACTAACAATTGTGCACATCTACTCTTAGTTGAGCCATGTTAAGCGCTTTCTTCACCTGAAATACTTTTAATGGGTCACAAAATAACTGTAAATACGAATACTTACCGGAATTTTTTTTGTTTGGTGCTGACGCAGCTAAATACGAAGGTTATCTTCTTTTCTGTTTACAACGACAAATAGAAAACGTAGGCAAAATATCTGGGAATAGTACAGTATAGACAGCATTTCACGGTTGGGAATGTCATAAGGATATGCGAAAGGATTGCTGCATACTATGATGGTCGGACCAATATTAACTTATGGTTCCATTGTTTGAGTAGATAGGACATCCCTGTCTTACAACGTGCTGGCGGCCTGTGGCTTTAAGCTCGTTGCTCATTATTGTCAACACCAGAGCTTTGGAGACTATGGCTAATATAATGGGAGACAAATCTAGTACGAGATTCATTAACTATCCCCTGGACAGAACCAGCAAACTCTATGATTTTTATAAATGTTTTGCAACGCGATTTTATAACAAAAACGAATGAAGCAATTTGGAGGCTTTATGCTCGCTTAAAATAGAGACCATTCCGCAGACGAATGAGTCGAGAAGAGAGAGAATGACAGGAGTGACATATTATGAGCCTACGGGAAAAAATTGCTGGAATAAAATGTGTTCAATAGTCTTGGACAGAGAGTCCATGTGAAAAATTGCGGGTATTTTCCTAGAAAGATGTGCTCAATTGTCTTGGACAGAGAATACAAAGGAAGGGACATAGTCGGGACTGTTTGACAGCGCACTGTTCTTATGGTGAACTTTGAGAGAGCCTGGAGAAACTGAATTAGCTACGTATTGGATATAGCATAGGATACTATGCTGGCTCCCAGGTTATGTGGGAATTCAATGCAATAAGCCTTGCGAAGAGGAGACCTTCCGCACTATTAATGCGGCCAGAATCTTTGTAGGAGGGGGAAGAGATGTTTAGAAGAGTGTATATTCAGCGAAAGGGAAGATACGAGAGAGGGTAACTACAATTACAGATTGACGGGAAACTATAAACTTAAAGAGCCCTTGTTCGGCACGACCATTGACTCAAGTGCAATATGTGGATGTGAGCGGCGTTAATACTTACCAGATGGAAACTCCTGGAAGCTTATAAGATGTTAGGCTGGGAGTTATTTCTTTTTGATACCGAGCAGCAACAACAATTTTTCAGGAAAATTGAATTATAGGAGATATTATTGGGAAATCCTCTACAGATTAAGGGTAATACAATAGCGCCTATGATCGCATTACTACGGTAACTCAAAAAATAAAATGTACAAAATTAAAATCTAACATATGACAAAGGAAGACGGAAGACACTGCTTCCTTACGTTAAATATTCAGTTAAAGCACAATAACTGATTGACCGACTGATTGACACTGGCCACTGGCTTAAGTTTTGTCACCAGTGTATGCAGACTGAAGATAAAATTGTTGTGTAATTATTTTAATAATAAAATAAACCTGTATTTTTAATTAAATTATGCACATGAGTATACACAAAAGAGTAGACAAATTAAGTTCAAATTACAATATTTTTAGATTAAATTCCTAAATCCATGTGCATATTTATTATGGTGGTATGAATTAAATAATTTTCTAAAAAAATAATTACATTTCGAAAATTAAATTGCCTTTAAGAAAAAAAAAAATTATTTTGTTTTTTATTATTTGTTTGCAAAACATTATTTTAATTGAATGTTTTATGATGTTCAAAATTGAAATATTAGCTCATGCATACATAATATGTACATATTATGTACATGCATACTATTTACATATTTACTTAAAATTGCCTGTCCATATATTTATTATTTACTAATAATCAATATATTCAAAAAAAAATTCTAATAAATTATGAAATTCAATGCAATACAATACAATAAAATAATATTTTATACTTTTTTGTTTGTGTATTTATGAATATTATAATGCAGGATAATCACAAAGAATTAATGAAAATGTTTTGCGTACACACACACACAATCACATGAACATATATATTTCTAATAAATAATTGTCCAAAAAAAAAAATATTTGTTTGTTTTTGTTTCTAAACACGGAAATATTAAATAAGATACACACTCCTTCTCACACACACATTTTTTTTTTATTCGCCCTACTCATGTTTTTATTATAATAATTTAATTGAATACCCATACTATTGTTGCGCAAGATTAGTAATCGAATTGACCCATTGTACAACGTCCTAGTTTCTCACACCACTTATGTTGTGTGTGTTAATTTTATACATGAGTGGTGGGACCTACAGTTTAAAGTCGACTCCGAACGACAGATTTTTATTTATTGAGAAACTTTTTATGGCAATTTTTATTTACTCTCAGAGTTTTTGCCAGAAATCTACTGAGAGGAAGTCGCCGAAAAAATACTTTTTGTATTTTGTCTTTGATGCCTGGCCTGGGGCTCGATAATAAGCGTCTAATAAGCCAACACACTACCTACTAGACTATGGCGACTTCCGACGATAACATGCTAAATATTATGCCCCTATTGCCGTTCTCAACTCAACTCAGTTTGGTCGTCTGCCAGTCAAACCCAACTTTCACTCAACCAAATTATTTTTTGATATTGCGGAACTCAACGTTTTTTAGTTGTAATTGTTATGGTGTTGCCGGTATGAAATTTCAAATTCATGTTGGTAACACCATGAAATTTGTTTGGAAATAGAAGAGATGAAAACGCAAAAATAAGTTAAAATCAAGTTTTTGTAGAAATAAAAGTAAATTAAAGATGGATTTAAGCGTGGATCTATTTTACGAAGATGAGAATCATGAAGCTAATATAAATGTTCTTCGTATACGTAGAAAAATACGCGATGATTTAAATCCTCTTGAACTACTCAGCGCGAAGTAAGAAATGTCCATAATTATTAACAAATATTTATAACAAGTGATTTTTTATAGATTTATTAGCTATTTTCGACTGAAAAAAGAAACATTTTGTTATGTGCTGGATGAAATTAAGGACCACTTAAAGAAACCTGTGCATATGGAAGCTATACCACCGATATTAAGGCTGTGCGCTGTCCTTCGATTTTTGGCTGACGGAAGCCATCAAAAGTGGAATGGAAATGACTTCTATGTTGGAGTAGCTCAATCCACAATGTCACTTATTTTAAAGAAAGTATAACCAGCAATAGAGGATCGTATTTGTAGAAAATGGATAAAAACATAAATGATCGAAGACGAAATAAATGCTTCCAAAGTATGGTTTTTTTTTTTTTTGAAAAAATGGGGATTTCTCGGCGTATTGGGCTGTGTTGGATGTGTTTTTATTATTAGCAATTTTTTTTAATACTTGCTTTGTAGTGAATCCAAACCTATACGGAGTAAAAATTCTAATAAAATGTCTATTTACAATATTTTAGATGCTGTATACTTACACGTTGCCATTCGGAGGGGGTTCTTCTAGGTGGACTCATGCTGTTCAATTCTATAGAAAAACCTTCTCACGCTTCCTTGTACTGATTTTTGGTCATTCCAAATTTTTGCTTTCCTTTAGAAATTTCTGGATTATTTTCCATCAACTTCATAAGTCGCTCAAATTGGGCTTTGGTTGTTATTTTAAATTTCCTGCGTATTAAATATTTAATTATTTATTTTAAGCAGAAAAAAACTTACGATTTTTCCATTTTTTTAATCTTTTTTTCTATTATTTTAAAAAATATGTATTAAATATATAAGTGAACTCTATAACTGAGAGAGACTCAACTGCTAATAAGCAGTTGTCTATATTTAATGTTTTTGTCAACCAAACTCATACAAAGTGGTGGACCGCAATACCATAAAACACAACTAAAAAATCCGCCGCACAACCAAAAAGTCAACCGCATATTTAAGTTGAGAATGGCAATACCGATTTCTGAAAGACGACCAAACTACTAAAAAAGTCGTCAACCGTAATAGGGGTATTAGTTTTGAAATGCTTCACTGGGGCTATCTGAATAGGCACAAAAAGTCTAACGGCATCAAATCGGATGATCTTGGCGGCCAAATGGCGTCACACAAAACGTAATTTTTTTTTTTTTTTTTTTTGGAAATTTCTTGTACAGTCAAGCCAAAATCGGCAGTGCTATGCTACCCGTCCATACGACCATAATTGTATAATAAAATCGGTAATGGTTCCTTTAAGTACTGGCCTTTCACACCAGCCACGTTGTATGTTTTAATTTCATCAATGGCCGATGAACAATCTAATGTTGACTTGGGAAGAGGTTTTAGAAGCTTTTTCATAGAAATTCTTTACTCTCATAGAATAGAAGGCTGCTTAGGCGAGGTCGCCGACAGATATACATACATATGTACATACACTTGTGGACACACAATTAAGTCACCTATGCAAAATTTTTCATTTTTGGAAAAATTACAAAATTTAAGAAAAGTGGAAACAAAAACAACTAATATTTATTAATTTCATATGCTTAATAATTAATTAACAACAAAAACTTAAATAGTTTTTCATTGTAAAAAATGTTTTGGTACTTAGTTGATATCAGACTTAAAATTTATGTGGACACATAATTAAGTCATCTGAAAAAAAAATATTGAAAATTTAATTTAATTGCTTTATTTTTCACCCAAACTATTTGGAACCTTTAATATTTTGTGGGGAACCCTTTTTGGCGTATTATTTCAGTACATCTTTGTGGCATTGAGTTGATTAAGTTGCGACACTGCTCAGGACTAATGTTATCACATTCTGCCTGGAAAAGGTGCCAAAGTGCTTTTTGATGCTGGGTTTTTTGGCTGCAACTGCTCGTTTTACGATCCCCCAAAGACTTTCAATAGGGTTCAGATCGGGACTTTGAGTTGACCAATCAAGAACGCTTATTTTTTTAGCCAGGATGAGTAAAGCTGACCCATTCCTCACATCTACTCAGATTATATAGTGCATTGAGATGGAACACGCTGTTAAAATATCGGCAAGGACCGTATGAAGACGCTTGACTGAAAATAATCTCCATGGACGTTTTGCGAGAAGAAAACCTAATATGTCCAAAAAAAATATTCAGCAACGCTTGCGGTTTGCCAAATCCCACCTCCATAAAGACGACAAAATTTTGGAAATTAGTCGTATGGAGTGATGAGTCCAAGTTTAATATCTTTGGAAATGATGGCAGACCCTATGTAAGACGTCCTGTCAATACACAATTATACCCAAAGTACCGTAAAGCATGGAGGTTCGTCAGTAATGGTTTGGGGTTGTTTTACCTCATCCGGCGTTGGTCCACTGGTAAGAATCGATGGAAAAATGACTGCGGAAATGTATTAAAACATCCTACGGAACAATATGACTAAAAATTATGAGGACGAATTACCACTAGCGTGGATATTTCAGCATGATAACGACCCGAAGGAAACATCTTGGGTAGTTAAAGCTTGGTTTGCTGAGGAAAAAATAAGTGTTCTTGATTGGCCAACTCAAAATCCCGATCTGAACCCTATTGAAAATCTTTGGGGGATCGTAAAACGAGCAGTTGCAGCCAAAAAACCCAGCATCAAAAAGCACTTTGGCACCTTTTCCAGGCAGAATGTGATAACATTAGTCCTGAGCAGTGTCGCAACTTAATCAACTCAATGCCACAAAGATGTACTGAAATAATACGCCAAAAAGGGTTCCCCACAAAATATTAAAGGTTCCAAATAGTTTGGGTGAAAAATAAAGCAATTAAATTAAATTTTCAATATTTTTTTTTCAGATGACTTAATTATGTGTCCACATAAATTTTAAGTCTGATATCAACTAAGTACCAAAACATTTTTTACAATGAAAAACTATTTAAGTTTTTGTTGTTAATTAATTATTAAGCATATGAAATTAATAAATATTAGTTGTTTTTGTTTCCACTTTTCTTAAATTTTGTAATTTTTACAAAACTGAAAAATTTTGCATAGGTGACTTAATTGTGTGTCCACAAGTGTATGTACAGCTATTGACACCTAATTATAAACGCTTTAAAATTTCATAAAATGTTGAAATATTTTTCATATTGTTTATTCATTACAAACTATTTATTATTTAATTTTATAATGTCATAAAAAAGAAACAAAAACAAACTTAACAAATTTCTTATTACTAAACACTAATTAAAAACGATAAAAACCATTAGAAAAAAATTGTGGTATTATGTTTATATTGTTACTTATTGTACTTATTTTGTTGCAAACCCATTTTGTTTTCACACAGCTTCACATCGCCTGCGCATTGATGTTATAAAGTTACGACATCGCTCCACTGGTATTGTCTCCCATGTCTTCTTAACTTACTCGAAAAGAGTCGCCATGTTTGTAACATTTTTGAGGCACACCGCTTTTTTCACATCGCCACGTAGGTGTTCGATGGGGTTTAGGTCCGGACTTGATGATGGCCACTCCAAAACAAACATTGATGGAATTATCTTCAAGGAACTTCTTTGTCACCTTGGCCGTGTGCTTTGGATTGTTGTCAGCCCACGGCAACATCACATTCATTATTAAATATGTCAACATACTTAACTTCCTTATCTAAAATTCCATTTATTTTGTGGTTTGGACCAACAGCATTTCAGGGAAAACATGACCGTACCATAATCGATCTCCACCATGCTTCACTGCACGTGAAACATAACGAGGATTAAATTCTTGGTTGATTGACCTTCTAACAGATAAATCGACCTTCGCCCCATCTGGACCAAGGCGATTTATCTTAGTTTCGTCGCTCTAAAGCACATATTTCCATTGATTGACTGTCCAGTTCAAATGGGACTTAGGAAATTCAACGCGACGTTTTCTCTAAATTTTGCTCATAAGTGGTCGCTTGCGTGCTGCTCTGCCTGCCATTTAGCCCGACTTCAACCAAACGACGTGAAATGGTCCTCTTGGATATGGAAATATTAAATCTGTCGCAAATTTCACGCTGGATATCCGCAGACGACTTTTTTGGATCGGCTTTGAAGATTAGCCTAATCATGCGGTTTGTAAAGGGTGTTTTTTATAGAGGTATAGAACTTTAAGTTGCAATAAAACAACGATGGATTATTCGATTGACATGAATTTTATTTATCCGAAAGATACTCTTGTGGCATTACATTTTAAATATGATTTCTGGCATATGACCGCCACGGCTGGCGCGGATGTAGTCCAATCTGGACGTCCAATTTTCGATGACTTTTTCCAACATTTGTCTTCCAAATGGTCAAGCGTTTGTGGCTTTACCGCATAAACCAATGACTTTACATAGCCCCACAGAAAGTAGTCTAGCGGTGTTAAATCACAAGATCTTGGTGGCCAATTCACAGGTCCAAAACGTGAAATTAGGCGGTCACCAAACGTGTCTTTCAATAAATCTATTGTGGCACGAGCTGTGTGACATGTTGCGCCGTCTTGTTGAAACCACATCTCCTGGACATCATGGTTA
This sequence comes from Sarcophaga variegata, assembly GCA_932273835.1. Lineage (NCBI taxonomy): Eukaryota > Metazoa > Arthropoda > Insecta > Diptera > Sarcophagidae > Sarcophaga > Sarcophaga variegata. The sequence goes on from OW026359.1 coordinate 42,341,144, forward strand.
CTCAATTCAGGAATGAAAAAGTTTGTAATCATGGCTCTATACCGATCACCATTGACTGTAACGTTCTGGCCACCATCGTTTTTGAAAAAGTACGGACCAATGATTCCACCAGCCCATAAAGTGCACCAAACAGTCAGTTTTTCTGGATGTAACGGTGTTTCCACATACACTTGAGGATTACCTTCACTCCAAATGCGGCAGTTTTGTTTGTTGACGTAGCCATTCAACCAGAAGTGCGCTTCATCGCTAAACAAAATTTGCTTATGAAAATCGGGAACCACGGTAATCTCGTTTTGGGCCCATTCGACGAATCTACGCCTTACTTGATGATAGTTTGGCTTCAATTTTTGCACGAGTTGGATTTTGTAAGCACGCAAACCAAGATCCTTCCGCAAAATCTTCCATAAAGTGGATGGACACAGATCCAATTCCTGTGCTCGATGGCGGATGGACTCATTCGGGTCTTCCTCAATGCTACGCTCTACAGCAGCAATAGCTTCTTCTGTACGCACCGTACAGCGTCTCTGTGGATGCGAGTTATCAATAAGAGTAAACGTGGTGCGAAAACGTTCCATGGTTAATCGAATTAATTGCTCTGATGGACGATTTTGTCGACGATAAAATGGACGTAGTGCGCGATACGTTTTCCGCACAGAACCATTATTTTCGAAATAAAATTGCACTATTTGCAAGCGTTGTTCAGGCGTGAGTCTATTCATGATGAATTGCCAAATCAAACTGAGAATAAATCACTTGACAGCTGTTAAATCGGTCGCCATCTTGAAAAGTAATGCCAACTTAAAGTTCTATACCTCTATAAAAAACATCCTTCATATTCTGATGTTTTCTTGGGCCTTTACTGTCGTGCAACGTTCGATATGGTGTCATATTTTTTAATATGCTTCAGAGCGATAAAAAACATTTTTTTGAACACTGAAGCAAGCTGTTCTGATATTTCTCTAAATGACTTTCCGGCTTTACGCAGTTCGAAAATAGATCTCCTAATTTCAGCAGTGCAGCTCTTACATTTTTCCATTAAAAGACTTAAAAGTATTATGCTATTATATTTAAATATATGTATTGAATTAAAAAAACTATTTACCTATCTTTTTCTAAATATTACCTTCCACAGCAAATTTTAAACAATAAATGATCGCTTCTGATCATGTGTCGCACTCTTTTTAAACCAAACTAAGAACGTGTTTACAAATTTGCAAAATAAATAACGGTAATTGAAATGCTTAATAATGAAAGTAAAAGGATTTAAAGATAAAACAGAGTAATAAAGAAAATACAATTACATATTTGGAAGGCAATATAACGGTAATTTTCCCAAAAATTATTTATTTATTAATTACAATACAATTACAAATTATATTCTAATTATATACGAGCGGAGTAACTTGACCATATGCTCGGTGTAGTGTCACAGACCAGAGTCTCTGGTGGGAATCGAACCCACGACCCTCACGCTAATAGTCTAGCACACTACCCACAAGACTACCAGGGCACCCGAAAAAAAATTATTTATATTATTGACTTTGCGCTAAAGTAAAACAAGCGTTTCCAATTAGTTGTCAATAGCTGTACGAGTACATATATTTTTGTATGATATGGAGTTTCAACGCACGCGCTTTTGGTTTCGTGAGCCACACCATATTAGTTCTTAGACTACGGCAACTACCAGCGTCACGAATACAACCCCATAACACTACTAGATCATAATGTACACCAAACAATCATTTTTTTTTTCGCATTGGTCAGAATACTATGGAATCGACACTCTTTCTCATAACAGTAAAGATATGGAATTGAACTAGTTTTAGTAAATGCTATGCTTTCAATTCTAAACACTTTCTTTTGAAGACCACAAACATCTCTTAATATCAAATTAAAGTTCAATAAATCAATTCCTTCAATATTATTTTATTTTTCACATAAAATAGATGACAAATTATAATACCCACCTTTGCATGAGAGTGAGAGTAAGAGGGATTTTTTCAAATTTATTGTCAGTGTATGATATTATAGCAAATTTACACAAATACTATTACAATAAATAATCCCAAAACATGATTGCTTGCATATGCGTAGAAGCATGAGTGTGGATGAGTGCAAGTGTAACCGCATATCTGAATAGATTGTTAAGGTTTTAAAATGATTTACTCTCACACACACACACACACATACATATACAAATTTCTTTTTTCTTGCAACTTTCCAACACTAGTCAATAAAGTAAAATGAAATATAACAGTAATTAATTTGCTCTCTCTGCCTTTGTAGTGAGTGAATCTCTTTGTGTGCGATAAATTGTGAAAGTAAAGTGATGCACACCTCAGAATAGCTCAATGAATTTTGACTAACCGACTGTGCCCGACTGACTGATGGTCGGTACCAAAGAAACAACATAAAAACTTTATCGTTGATGCTCTCTGCCAAGATACGTACATATGTTTGAATATTTTGTTGTCGTTGTAGTTATTTTACTTTAAGCCAAATGCAGTAGAGTTTTTTTCTGGTTAGATTTTTTACCGAATAGGGACATGGAGGAGCAGAGTGGGAGAGATGGAAACCCAAGCAAATTTATAAGAAAATTTCACAAAAAAAAAACCAATTGACGTTTGAACGTAATCCTTTTGGCTTAATTACATTTTATAAAATCTACGAAGCAATCGCAAAAGAAAGAGAAGGCAGATCAGATAAATTTTGTTACGTTGTTTTCTTCTTATTTTTTCCTTCTTTTTTTTTTTTGAGTAGAGTAACAGCAGTTTAGCAGCAAAAACTAGTAATGGTAGTAGTTGTGATGGTAATAATGAAACAGACCTGATTTTTTTGTTGTTGTTGTTCTTTTCGAAAAGATATTTTAATAATACCAAGAAAACCTTGTTGTTGTAGTCATTCATAGTTTTTAGTTTTCATTTGATTTTTGTTGTAAAAGACAGCTGGTTTCTGGTCTCTCAATGAATTCTCTGTTGTTTTTGGCACAATTCTTTAATCTCTTCTTCTTCTTTTTTTCTGCTCAAATTCTGTTATTGCTCGACTAGTCCTCTGTCTGTCTTTATCCGTATTTGTAGAAAATATCTCGCATGGTTTTTGTTTTTTTTTTTTATTTACCACTTGTTTTCATAAGCTTTGCCAGCCACATTGAATTGTTTTTTTATTTTATTTTTTTGTGTTGTGTTGTGTCCTCTGTTTTGCTTGAACTCCACAAGTCCTGTAGAAGAATTTATTTGAGGGATTGTAAAGGAATTTTATGAATAATTTAGAATTCTTTTAAATTCTACTCACAGTTGACCCTTTTAATGGTTATTGTAGCTACCTTCTATAGCTATATGGATCATGTCATGTAATCAAGAATAATGCAAATGAATGAAGACCTGTGATTTTCAAGTGAATATAGTTACCCTACTATTGTATTGTTTTCGAAACAAAAATAAGCTCTAAAGAAAAAAAAGTGGTGATTGAAATCTTTCTGGATAGCTTCGGTGCCAATTGGATTGTTCCACTAAGGCCGCTAACTTGATACAGATTAAAGCTAGTTTGGATACTTGGGCGATGACTTTGCTAAAATGTATCAGTTTTGGAAAATTATCCTGGTGAAAATATTCGAATTATCTGATGATATCGTCGTAGAATGAATGATGGAATGAATTAATTAGCGATTAACCAACATCATCAACAAAATTTTCAGACTCATTTCGGAGTTGACAGTATCATAAGTTGGATGTGACACTATCTGATGAAGGGATAACGTGGCATACTTTGACTGGATAATATTGTGAGTGCATGGGGCTACCTAAAAATAATCTGCTCAGTGAAGTTGTAGTTGAAATCTCAGAAATTTCAGCAAATAAAAATTCATACATTATCCATTAAGTAACTTGCACATCCTGGTATTTAATTGAAACTGTTTCTTAAACTATCTTCTGAACGTTCAGAACTTAAAACTTGATCGGCGATTACGACATGAGGATATTTCGAGAAGAAGACAGCATTTTTTAACCCGGTACAAATGATTGAAAAAGTGGTGATAGAGAGACAACGATATTTTTAAGCACCAATACGAAATCTTTTTCTTGTAAACGTTTTGCAGTGGCTTTTTTAGATAACCTAATCCTAAACTACGCCTACTTGGACTTGACAAGGTCCTTGTGCTTTATGGTAACATCATTCATATGAGCTTTGCCCTGTCACTTTGGCAGAAACTAATTTTTCCTTACTTTTCCAATTTAAATTTAACATTTTTTTTTAATTTCTATTTCTCTCTTCTATTCTAATCTCATCTTCTCATCTCCCCCCCTGCTCGTCAGTTTTAAACATTTTCAAAAATGAGAATTGAATCCGTTTTTATTGAAGCATTTTTCAATTCAATATCGATTCGTAAAATGTTGCATTAGTCGACGTCTGTATTTGATTTCTCGGTTTTCTTTTTTTTTTATTTGTAGTCGTTTATAACTGTAAGAGTGTGTAATGTATGTGTTTGTATGTGTGTGTATGTGTGTCGATGTTTGTCATTGTGTTTGATTGGGTGAATGAATGTGAATATTTTTCTTTATTTTGGTTTTGGAAAATCGATTAAATTGTAGATACACACACACATACAAATACAATTGTATTCGCCTATGCATGTGAATGCTACGAATGTGTGTAATATTGCTCATTTATCTCTCTCCCTCCTTCTCTCTGTCGTTCTCTCACTCTCTGTCTCTATGAATTAAACATACTTGACTATACACGCATTGAACCACAGTTATACACAAATATGTATATGTAGTTGAGAAGTTATAATTTGTATCATTTTTGTACATATATTTTTATATACAAACACACACACACACCCATACACAACATACTCACTTGCAGACGTATTTAATGTATGTATTGTATACAATTTGTTATACGCTTCTTTGATATGGAACTCTTACATACAATGTGTGTATGCATACATACCATACATTGTGAGGGTGTATGTGGATATACATACATACAGCTGTGGGCGTATAAATAGTACCTTTAGCCATTTTTATACCACAATATCGTATTTGTTATTAATAAACAACAAATTTTTTTAAATTTTTTTTGCATAGATTTGTTGTTGATATTTAGTACTGAAGCACTGCAGTACTTTCCACAAGTCTTTCGCATTTTATTTGCTGTGCCCATCATATCAATCTTTCTTGGCCCATATTATTAAAAACTGTTTTGCGCGTTTTCAGCTTCGTTTCATAGGTTCTCTATGGGACATACGCTGGGGCTCTGGGCTAGCCATTCCATAGCATCAGTCCACTTCTTACATCTTTTCCCATTGATTGGCATAAACTTACTGGAATATTTCTCCGTAAGATATGTCATAAGCATACGAACACAATTCTAAGTAAATGCACTTCAAAATTTTGCAACTTTTTTTGTTTTAGTATCTTCTGGGTGAACCGAGAATTGAACTCTTGACCTTTATAACGATAAACACAGGTATTGTCATCTTGGTCTCATTTTAAAATTTTTTATTTCGTCACTAGAACGAGGCTTTTTGACAGAAAAAAATGCCATAAGACTTAGGAACTTTGGTGCATGTCTGTTCCATCATATGAGTGGCTTTCGTTAGGCCGCAGGCGGTTTATTGTCGCCGCTTAAGGCACATTCGGTGAGAAAAGAAACTAAAGCTCTTTTTGGCCCCAGCAGTAATTAAATTAGGCTCCGTATGAGCCCATGGAGTACGTTCGAACACAAACCTGAATAGCAGCTGTTTTGGATGCGAAGAAACATTCACAACGTTCTGTGTGAATGAACAAGGCAACTCGTTGAAGGTAGAATATAATCACCGTTTGGTACATAAGGGGTCCGTATGACATGGCACGTGAATTAGGAGTGAGTGATGTGACATTTTCAAAGCGAATGAATTAACATGGTAGACATGCGTGCAGCCTGGCGAATGTTATAAATTAATTTGTCTTTTTTTCTTTCTATTAAAACAATTAAAATGTTTATTGAATTTTATACATTTAATTTTACACAACACTGTTATATTTAATTAAACAGTAAATCGTATGCATTTCGAATTTGTTTGAATGTGTTTGTTGGGATAGTTAACCAATAAAAAAATGTTTCGTAACGTTTAAGTTCTTTTTTTTAATTTTTATTGTAATTGTTGTTATAGTTATTCGATTTGTTATTGTATTTATTACATTCTTCTCTCTCTCGCTTTCTCTCTCGCTTTCCATTCAACACGACTCTTTTAAAACATTTTAACATTATCTTCTCTTTATGGGAGATTGTGGTTCGATACGATTGTATTGATATTTTTAGAACGAATGTATGTGTAATGTGCTTGTATGTGTTGTATTCGAATTTGTGTATGTAGGTATGCATGTGTGTGTGTGTGATACATAAAATATCAATTGATAATATTTTTCTTCTTTTTTTCCAGCATAGTGTTTGCTTTTGTTTCTATTTTTGTTTGTATGTTTGTTTCTGAATGGGATTTATTAATCATAGCAATTCATATGTCATTCATTCATTCCCTAAATGTGTGTGTGTGTGCGGGTGTATATGAATATATTATGAATATAAATTTATATTATTTGTATACGATTGCATTATATATGAGTATGTACATGTGTATGTGTAATTGTATACATAAGCTGCATACATGTATATACATATGTATGTGTAGGTTTGTATAACTAAATACGTGTTTAAAGAGAAAGTTACAAAAACAGTATCCAAACACTATGTAAATACATACATACATACATACATACATGCATACTATATCATATACACACATACAATAAAGGTTTTATTATTAGAATTTCTGTGTAATTTTTCAATAATTAATTTTTAAACACATATGTACATATGTATGTGACAAACTGTGTTGTTGTTTTTTGTAACACTTCAAAAGAAAAAAAATTCGATTTCAAATGGTTCTCTGGGTAGCAGTCCATTCGCCGAAAAGATCATTATATTTGACCTCACTGGTGGTCTTCAGATTAACCACAATTCTTGCCTTGACTGACATTTTTCCGCTGGCGAATGCTGGCAAAAAAAACATTAGAGCTTTCAAATTTAGTTTCAACGTCGTAATCGCGGGCTATCCATACATGAAAAAAAATCTTGATAAGAGATAAGTCCACTTTAATGGAATTCTTTCAAAGATTTAATAGTCATGTGGTCATGATGACTTTGACCGCATTCATCAAAATGTAAATGTCGTTGGTCAACAAAATTTCAATAATTAAAGATCCCAAGGACCAGGCCCTATTTTCCGAAAGATTTTTGGTGCGTTGAATTTGACTCCAACATCAGAATTGTTTCCTCACCGTAGGTTTTCGAGATATCCCAAACTAAAGTGCAAAAAACTCGGTTTTTAACAATGTTCGATGGTTAATATGCACGTTGAGAATTATTTATTTATTTTCCAAATCTTGTTGTAGCATCTAAAAGTGCTGATCTTGCCATCAAAATCTTTTCCAATTTTAGCGATATCTTTTCTTGCTATGCAGATATCGATTCTTACTTCTTGTCTGGTCCGTCAGTCTGTATTATTTTCCATTTTAAAAGGTTAAATATTCTTGCAATTATTTAAAAATGATTTCTATTTTTGTTTTAATAGGACGGTCCTTAGAAAATATTATCGAGTTCTTCGGAATATTGCATGCAATAATTTTGTGTTAAACATTTCTCCTAAAAGTAGGCAAAATGAAAATAGATTGCAAATGAGTCAGATTAAAGAAACAAGGATAATAATTTTATTTTCAGTTTGAAGCTTACAAAAAAGAAAAAAACATGGAGGAATATAAAATATTTTTATTTATTTAAAATTATTCAGTAGAAATTTCTGTCCCATCAAATTTTTCATATTTGTCAAACGCCTTAAAATATGCAAATATATTTCAAACTAATCCATACGAAACATATGTACAAGAGACCGTACGGTGGTGTATCAGTTAAACGTATAATTAAATAATAAAGCTTCATTCACTACTAATTAAATTTATTTAAAATTTACATTCTCTCTTTAGCTCTCTGAGTTGTCCAACATGTTCTTTATTTTTAATCCAGTTTTAATATATTTTTAATTATATTTTACGTAAAAAAAAAATAAAAACGAGAAAAAAAGAAAACGTATCGGACAACATTTATGGCAAGACATTCACCTTTTACTCTTTCTTTTTTCTACCTCATTCAATTCCTCTATACCCTTTATGCTCTCTATTGCTCTCATCACGATGGTGATTCGGTTTATTGTCTCTCTCTCTCTCTCTCTCTCTCTCTCTCTCTCTCTCTCTCTCTCTCTCTCTCTCTCCACTGCACAAATAATCGATTTTTATTAAAATGCCATCAACAAAATAATTTCGTCATTGAATGGCACATTGAGAGCAGGACTGGTATATATTATAGAAATATTTATAATGGAGAGAGAGAGAGAGAGGAGGAGAAAGCAAAGAGAGAAAGTGGAAGAGGAAAGTTGTCTCTTCATATTATTAAATTACATTATAATGTTCTTTGATTCTCTTGAGAGAGAGAGAGAGAGAGAGATAGGGAGGCAGAATATGGTAGTTAGGCACCAGGCTTGAATGAATCATCGACAATGATGGGTGGGTGAGGGAGTGTAAGTTGGAGTAGTTGTGTAGGTGCTTTATCTGTTACTATTGTTTTATTTGTGTTTGTGTAGGATGCTGTTGTAGATTTTTTGTACCATTAATCTCTATCATCCTGTGTTATTACCCCTTATTATGGGTAAATACTTTTCATTTATTATTAATCATAGCACAACAAGATATTAATCTTGTAAATGAAAGTGTTATGGGAGTAATGTAAAGAAATAAAGATTTTAGCTTCTTTTATTTTTCAATCGATAAACATTTGTTGTAAATAAATTTTTCTTATTCTTGATTTGCAGACAAATACTTCCAGAGGTCAATCCCCGTATCCGCCATCACAAGGTCAAAACTCAGGTTCCTATCCAAGTTCGCCCCAACAGCCACCACAACCGGGGCAGCAACAACAACAACAACAGCAGCAGCAACAACAGCAACAAAATAGTAGTGGTAGTGGTGGCGGTAGTGGAGGTGGTCCACCACCGCCGCCACAATCTTCAAATCAAGGCACAACACCATCTCAATATTCACCGTATCCACAAAGATATCCAACACCGCCTGGCCCAGCGACAGGACCAAATCATCGAACTGCCTATACGACGCATCAGGTAAGTTTGTAAACGACTGTACCATAATAAAAGTTTTGCACTGTATGTTTGCCTGTTAGATTTTAAATTGGTAGTCAACAATCAATTTTTTCTCTCATGCATGAAAATATTTTTCGAATTAAAATTAAACACACTTTTAAATAGAAACATACATATGTACCTAAGATAGTCTGAAATATATGACTAATAAATGGTACCTCGCAAGTGATCTGAATGGTTTCAGTTACAGCTTCTATATACAGGACGAATATGTCTTGCTCTGAACCATACTTACACTATCACATCCTCTTGATCTACTCGAAGAACCAATTTCAAACAATGAGCAGAAAATAGCTTCCCTGTGGTTTACGATTTCTACGATTTCTTGACTTCGATATCTTTTTGCATAAAGGAATTTGAGACTTTTGAGTTTTACATTCAAGTAAAATGTCCTAGTGGCTACGTTTTAGACTTTTAGATGTTCACAGATAATCAGTTCGATATTTACTTCATATATTATCCAAGATACATACATATATGTTGACAATACCTATTTACGGCAGATGTCAATCGAAACTTTTCAATCGCTTACAACAAAAACAATTATTAAGAATTTAATATTTTCGAAATCTTAAGTTTTCTTGTTCTTATTCACTCCCTTACATTTTCCTCTTTTTTGTTTTAGTTTACACTTTTGAAATAGCATTTTGGATTTGTGGTTAAAACTTAATTTCCTAAAATGAATATACTTTGTTTTACATTTTCTTTGTGGCATACAATTTTGTTTATCAAATCCGTCGTCTGTCTCTAAACCACGTAGAGTCAGTCAGCAGAGTCAGTAAATGTGTTTCATTATAAGCCTATAAAACATCTGGCGTCATAGCCATTGTAATGATGACATAAAGTTTTGACCATTTGCATGACAAATGACATCGACAAGCACGTGTCATCATCATCATCATCTACATCTTCATTGTAATTATTTATTAATAATGAATGAATCGTTCATTCAATGCAATTTATGAAATGAAATTTATTCTCTCATACTTTATCTTTCATTTGTTTTTGTTCAAAGTCCTTTTATTCTTTTTATCCTTCTATTCTTTTTGTTCTTGTTGTTGTTGTCTTTGTTTTAAATTAAAATATATACATATGTATGTATGTATGTATGTAAAGTAGTCGTCATCAGATGATGATGACAATAAATTTTATTTGTGCACGGTAATGTCATTACAATAAAATGCATTCATTTGCATACTTTTAGGTATTACACCATTGCCAATTGAATATTCGCATTCAGTCAAAAGAGACTAAACCAGCAATACCAGCACGTCACTCGGCTTATTGCCCTTCTCGCAAGTATTACGTACGAACCAGTCAGAAGTTCAAAATCAATTGAAAACTGCCTTTATAATATGAAGGAAACGGAGGAATTAAACAATAAAAATTCAAAAACCGTTATTCTGTAAGATAATTGTTAGTAACCAATCCTGTAACTAATCCCCACAGATGTAATTTTTCTAAGCGTTTATCTAATCCTTAACCGATCATAAGGTCGAAAGAGGCAAACTGGCCAATCTGCTCAAGACCACCAGCTATTAGATTACTTTTAATAACTAGATATGTCAGCCACTAGGAAAGACTGAAAGTAGAAAGTTATTCCATTGCATTTAAAGACACACGATTTTTTTTTTTTTTTTTTTTTTGTCAAATCCAAATATTCTTATGTTCTTCTTGGCAATACCTTATCCGGTATCACAATATTATAAATAGCAGATCATTTGGTTCTCTTGTCTATTTTTCTGATGCAAATATAGACTGACTTCCATCTGTTTAAAAAGAAATGTGAATGGGGGTGACTATATTACTAAACCAAGGTGTAGAATCATGGTCGGACAGTAAAGTAGATCAATCTCAAAGCCAATATTTTACGTGCGTTTTACCAAAGAAAATAAAGTATAAAGAATGTGCATTTTAGCATATTTTGGAATATTTTTAAAAAATATTTCATGACGCGGGGGAAAACATAGAAGGGAAGGTTACAGAAACCAAGAGCGTAACAATGCGTTGTTCTCATCGTGCGTTTTTGTTGTTTGACCACTTTTTTATTTATTTTTCTGGTGTTAAAAACAGACGTCGGCACCAATGTCCCTCAGGGTAAGAACATTTTCGGCTTTTTACACACATAGGACACGAACATCAAGAATGTTCGTTAAAAAGAGCGTAAAAATCTTCTCAGTTTTTAAAGAAGAAGGTTCATGTCGCTTTTTTCAGACTTCAATGATACACCCAAAGAAATATCACGGTAGTATTCACTAATATCAATGAGAAATAATTTCGATTTTTGGAAGAATACTTGCCAAGTTAAATACGATGTCTTTTCTATATTTTCCGATCACATATACATATCATTGGGTTAATAAGTAGACTTGACATTATTACTAACAATTTTCCTCTAGGTTAACACATGCCTATGGTTATGGATTAGTGAGTGAGAGAGAGAGAAAATAAGTTGAGAGAATTTATTTATTTACAGCCATATAAAAGTGTTAGTAATATACTCTATTTTTACTTTCATTTCATCAACATACATATGTAAAGCTGTCTATCTTTGGCTTAATAATTTTGGATAAATAAAAATGAAATAAAACATCGATTTTATTATTAAAAGAACATAAAGCTATCCATCTTTGGCTTAAAAATTAGGCCATGTTTTTTAGATAAATAAAAATAAAAAGAATAAAAAACCATTTTTTATTAAAAGAAAAAAAAAACGAGCATTCCAAAGCATTAAAAAAAAAATTATACTATGATACAAAATAAAAAATGAAATACGCCCAGCTAATGACATAGAACATTTTTAATACAAAATATTCTTCGAGTGTTATTCTGAAATAAAATGATAAAGCATCCGCAACACATGTGTTCTTGTCGCAGCCTGATCGCCAACTAAATCAAAAAACACAAGAATACATACACATGTACATACGTGCGATGACAGCAACACATTGTTACGCTCTTTGTTTGTGTTCATTTTCCTTCTGTCTTCCTCCCTCCTCATCTTGAAATGATTTTTAAAAATATTTTGGTGAGAGCGGGTCGTAATGTTACGACCCGCCATAAGAAATTTTACTTCTGCATGATGCGTATTCTTTATATCCATATTCTTTGGTTTTACTCATCGATTCAATAGTTATTCAGCCTAATAGTATTCCTTCAAAGCGAACTCGTATCAAGGAGGAGAAATGTTTCTTGAATTTTGTTTCTTCAGAATTGAGTTGTAATTCTTAGATAGAAATATTGTCCTCTGAGGTTAACAACTGCTGATGGGGGGATTTCAATTAAACTTTGTTAAACTTCCGGTAATGGGTTAGCCACAACTCTGAAATGGTAGATATTCATGAATGCTTTTGTCATTTTCCATCGCATGATGTGCATTACTGCAATACTAAAATATTGAGCATTTTCTCTTTGCTACTGGCATACATTTTGCATTTTTTTTATTATATAACAAAAGCAAATATCATGAACTTATACAATGCGACATTCATGGGATTTACTAAGGAATTCATCATTTTTTTCTTCTCCTATACTTGAAATTTACAATGAAACTGGTGTAAAATCATAAATACTGTAATATTTATAGACGTTTTTTTTTTATATTCCATTTTATGTTTATGTTTACGGTTATGTTAGGATGTATGTTTGACTGTGAGTATGTGAGTGTGCGTTCGTGTGTCTGACAACAGTTATTTGTTTCAAAATTATTGAACAACTAAAACATAATTTTCACCATAACTCTATAGACATGAGTAAACATTTACTTGTACATGCATACTCACATACACACAACACATTCATACGCACCTTCTATTGTATAAACAATAGCAAACATTCTCTTACTACTCCTCATATCTGTCATAGATAACAGTTTTCAGTTTTCAGCGTTGGTTTTGTTGTTATGTTGATTCTGTACTGTGTGTGTGTGTGTGTGTGTGTTTGTAGAATAATTCCATTGTTTTTATTGACTGATTGAAGTATTTGTGGAGTGCATGTTTGTGTGTATATTTGATACAGTGATGTACTTTGTAGACATTAAGTATGTAAATATCCAATACTATTTTACAATGTGTGTACACACATAAATGAGTATGTGTGTGTGTAGGGGGTATAACCGATTTTATTACAAATATTGTACATACACACACAACCCCATATTGCTTTCATTTAGATGCACAAACACATGCATAAGTGCTATTTTAATATGCAATATCCATTATCCTTACAAAGTTTGTCTATATTTTATCAATATCATCATCATCATCATCATCTTCACTATAATCATTGCTGTTGTCTTCATTATTATCATCATCGTATATTTTGCAATTCATTGAAGAGAGCCTATCTCCGGTCCGGTCCATTCGTATAGTTTCTCTCATTTCATTCCTTCATTCATTTATTTCATCCCTCATTCTTTTGCTTTTTCATTGGATTCCTTTTTGTACTTCTTTTTTCTGATAAGGATTACAAACATTTTTTGCATTCAAATATGCATAGTTAGCGTGTGGGTGTGTGTGTGTGTATGTATGTGTGAGTATACATGAGTATGTATTCTTTTCAAAAGTTCATCAGTTTATAGAGCGTTCAGGTGATTTCTCTTTATCGTATTCGTAGTCTTTATTTGTTTTTTTTTTATTTCTGTTTTATACATGATACTGGAAATTCATTTTGTTGTCTTTTGTTGTAAATTTTTCAATTCAAAATTGTTTCATTCGGACTTTACCGTTAAGAGCTGCGTCGATAGAAGAGTCATCAATTGCTAAAGAACAAGTGCTCCAAGAGTAATTAATTAAAAATTTTAATTTTTAATGATGTATTCCTTTCTCTTTTCTTCCATATTTCCATTTTATTCTTTCAGTTTTATTTCTTTTTTTTTTGTTTTTTTTTTTATGGGAATTTCTCTATAGTAACGTTTAAATTGTCATCGTAAAACATTTGTCGTTTAATTACTCTGCTTAATTAAGAATTCTCATCGATAAGAGAAGAGTTGCCAGAGCAGTTAAGTAAACAAAAATTTAAATAAAAAAAAATTAAAGAAACGCAATTTTGATTGATAAAACCACAAGCGGCTCTTGAAAAGACTTTCTTCGGTACTGTATTATTCTAGCCAGATAATATCGAGGCGCTTTCTCAACGAATTTCAATTTTTAATGCGTTTGAACCTCTCTTCTTTTCTAGTCGATAACTTGTTCATTGAATTTTGGAATTTTTTCCTGTAAAAAATATTATATTTTAAGTAGAATTATTTCTACAGGCCAAACAAAGAAACATTGAAAAATAATTAAAGAGGAGTAGTTCCATCTTAACACAGGTTATGGATTGTGTGTTTATGTTTCAGTTTAATTTGCTGTCCAATATAATTCTACGACACAATGTTTAACGTTATCAGATAGTGCAAGTGCTACTCCAATCCGAATATATGTACAGTAAGACCCCGCATAACGCGGGCGATACGTTCCAATTAGTTCCAGCGCCAAACGAAACAGCGTTAAACGAGGCAACTTAGCACGTACATATAAAATACAATTGGAATCTTTATTCTGGACAGACTAACAAAAGAGCGTTGAAAAAGATACATAGTATACACCGTCCTATATAGTGCACTGCTTTTGGATGGTGCATGGCCGTTTCATTTGCACACATTGTACAACAAGTATCAATACAGTGTGCGATTTAGGGGAATCCCAATACTACCGCGTAATACTGAAACAGCGTTAAGCGGGTCTTACTGTATATAAATAAGGCTTAGAAAACGTTTCTATGATGATAAATGTTTTCTTAACAGCACCATGGATCGATTAGCTTCCATAGACTTTGAGAGGGTTACCCATTCTTCGGTTTAAAGTTTAATAAATATTAAAACCTATATAAAATTCTAATTTCGAAATCCATCGTAATTTAAATGACGGCCTCTTGATTGGTTGCAATAGTTCTTTCTATTCACAATTTTTTTTCGCACATGTCGAATGTTAGTTTTTAAATCCTTTAACGCTTGGAGTCAGTGCTTCAAGCCTGCCATAACTGAGTAAAATTGTATGATATTGGTGGCTAACTGTTCGTATTATCGTCTTGTTGCAACCACTTACCGTTTAGCTCGTAATTTGTAGACCAAAAAATGTTGTTTATCATACGAACATTGCGCTTTGAATTTACAGTAAAGTTTCATCCAGAGTCATTTTAGAAATCCTACAGATTATGATGGACAACAAACACCAGAATTATCGGAATGCAATCGCGTATCCACTATCACTACTGCGCTCTCCAACCCTTATATGCGAATAGAAAATGAGCCTTATCGCTGAAGAAAATTTTGTTCGAAACATAAGCTTTGAAAAATCAGCATACCTCCAGTGTTGTGAATAGGGTCAGTCGCCTTTAATTTAATGTTAGTTGAACTTTGTATGCGTATATGAAGGAGCAAACCCGAATACAAAATAAGTCCTAATGAGGCGTAAGATAAGTTGAATTGCCGTTAAATTAACAAATTCGATTTTTTTTTTAATCTTAAAAAATCCTTGCACTGTATGATAAATATGGCGACCGTAATCAACACCCGAAATGCTTGAAAGTATCCATTTTTGAATCACCCCTTTTGTAAATAATTTTTAACTACATATTTTACGCCCTCTTTGATTAAATTTTCCATATACGAAAATGGTAAACGCTTCACTAAATAAATAAGTACAACCTTAAATAATAAAATAAAATAAACTTTAGTTTATTGCTCCCCACTTCGCCAGTTTTAAAATCATATCTAGTGAGAACCCGAAAAAATAAGTGAACACATCATTATAGCCATCACTAAACACGAGCGGCAACTGGAACGTTGGCTACGCTCTTTGGCTTGGCCAAACCTAAAAAAGCGGCAAATTTACATCAACACGATAAACACAGGGTTATTAAAAAGAATATATTTAACAACCCTGTTTATTTTTTACAAAGGTTTTGTTTAAGGCATTTTCAATCAAGAACGTTTGAAGAGCAAGACGAATATGAAAAAAATATAACATAGAAATTATTGGAAAGAACAATAAAACATACATATAACGGTGTATGTAGACTTTTTTCTTTGACTGTACATAAATATGTCTCTCAGCATTTATTCTCCAACATTTTGGAGCCGTCGATATCTACCTTAACAGGTCTAACTTCTTACAATTACTAACTTAATTGGCCATTATAACCCTTAGTAAGGATTACTACCTAACTTCTCACAACATCCATATTGAGTGTGTTAATCTTATCCATGACTGGCGAGATCTACAGTTTAAGGTCGATTCCGAACGAAAAAATGTTGAAAATATTTTCATGGCAATTTTATTTTCTCTCAGAACTTTTGCCGGGAGACTGCTAAGAGGAAGTCGCTGAAAGAAATTTTGTCCGTATTTCGTTTTATTCGAGCTATCTGAGCTGAGACTTGAACCACGGACTCTCGTCTAATAAGCTAATACCTGCTAGACTACAGGACTCATACTATGAAACTTGGTTAATAAAATTGGATAAAACTTTTTGAATTTTTAGACCTTAACTAACTGCTCATCGCTCATTGTTCTGAATACCAACATAACCTGGAAAACAGCCAAGGATAACTCTATTCCCCGGGGTAGACGGACGATTCAACCGTATTAGACGGCCTCATATTAATTTCCAGTCATCTTCATAGAAGCTAACTGCTCGAATGCCTGTCTAGCAGCCTGGCTGTCAGATGGTGGTGCCATGTCGCGTACTTTGTATCTTCTGTCGAAATTGAATATCGTTCGATGATATAAACTCCTGCTTGGAAAATATCCTCGCGTTTTCTTATCGATTTCGAGTGTTATGTTTTGAATAAGAACAGTCCTGCTCTACAGAATGGTTTCTCTTTTAAGGTATGGGATAAATAGACCAGAACTCATAGCCTCTAATGTATTCGCTTGCAATTTGCAAATATTTCAAGAACTTTTTTATTTCCAAAGCCAACCATACTTAAAATATCCTGGCAAGGCCGTCGAAATATATCAGGCATTACATTTATTGGCTATAGCGGCGGATAAAGTTGCAGTAATAAAATATGCAGTATTAAGAGTGGGCGAATCTAAATTATAATTTATCCAATCATAATAACTTTTCACAGCTTAAGACCGGGAATATAGAGTTTATTGGCAGGCATTATTAACCCCAAAGCGGATATAGAAGTGTAAGAGCGCTAGAAAATTTGTAAAAAGCCAATATCAAACTGAGTAATGCGGGTAATTGAGTGTTTTTCATACATACTATGTATATCATCTGCCGATATTCTGAAGTCTTTTGGCTTACAAAAACAGGGAATGCGGGCTGGTTTTAGTTCAGTTCTCCTTTATATGACCTTACGAGGGGAGAATGGGGTTAGGTGGTCTTTCCTTTAAACTGAAGGCTATTTAATTGTAGAGTATACATCTATTATCCTTTTTTTGTTGTAAATTCATAAAATATTTCACAATATTTACATACATATTTCAAAATTCAAGTGTGCAAAAAGAAAATAAAGTTTGTCTGGCATTATTTCATTAATTAAGAGAATAAAAAACTGTTTTTCCATATGAAATATTTCCACATATGAAATGTTGAAATTCTTTAAAAACAAAAATCCTGGCAAAAATTCAAAAAAAAAAAAAAATGAAAAACATACTCGATATGGTTTTTTTTTTGCGCGGCCAATTGTTTTTTATTTTAATTTTTATTTAAATTCATTTATTTATTTACCAACTATCTAATGGACGCCATATTTGTTGTGTATTTATATTGTTGTTGGCTTTTTATGCTTTCCAATGCAGTGCAAAACTTTCTACACTAAAAACTGAGAGAAAAAAAACATTAAATTTGCTTTTAAAAAAATACATTTTAATTGTTTAAAACAATTTTTAAAATTCGTTTTTGTATTATTTTCATTATAGTATCCTGAACCAAATCGGCCTTGGCCTGGTGGTTCATCACCTGCTCCTAGTCCTGGCCCTGGTGGCCATCCCCTGCCGCCAGCATCACCTCATCATCCACAGCATGGTGGCCCACCACCAAGCAGTAGTCCGAGTCATGCGCCCAGTCCATCACCTCAACCTTCACAAGCCTCCCCATCACCACATCAGGTAAGTGGAATATTGATTTTGATTATATACTCAACTACAATGTATATTGCTTCTGTATAATACAAGGTAACACAGTACAAGCTGCAATTTTAAAGATAATTTTATAATAATTCACTCTGTTGGTAGTATACATATTAGCATAGCTAAGCTCTGTTGCTGTTGTTGTGGTTCTATTGCGGTTTATAATTTCAGATAACTCCCATGGAGAGGCTGTTTTTCAGTTTAAACAAAACTCTGTCTGTATGAGTGTTTTAAACTCCTTGAAGAGTTTATTAAATTTGAGAGTGTTTACGGTTTACAATTGTTCGAAGCTGGCATAGTAATCTGTTGGCAAAAAAAAAATATGTTTTCGGCCATGTATCGGGACGAAGTCGAAAAAATGGGGAAATTTGGTTCAGATAATCTTTTCATTAGTTTGTTGGACCTTTTGTTCTCTTACCAGGCAACGCTTAGATGATGGCCCCTACTCATGCTGCGTATTGGTTTGTGGCTAGAAAAACTAGTTGTAAGAGAGAGGTTCCGCCATAGTCTAGTTTGTAGTGTATTATCTAACTGGACGAGAGTTACTCTCCCTACTCCATACTCTCACAGAAGCCTTCTTTGAGTGCAAAGAATGATCAAATTTGTCATTCGGTTGTGACGTTAAATTGTAGGGCTCGGTACTCACGGAAAAAATTATCGCACACGACTTGGGTATCGCAAAAATGTGGCTAAAAGGTTGCAATGGCCAATAACGTTTGGATGTATGTATGTGACGTTTATTAGTTCACACGATCGCATTCATCAGCACCATTTTCAGTACTCAGCCAACCAATATTTTGTAATCGTAAACGAAGGAAGAAACTCATTCAGAGTAGAATCTAGTAAGGCTTTAACATTAGCTGGACTAAGACATTGTAAATGAAAATGTTGAATTACACAACGGTGATCAATACTTTCCTCATTTTTTACGGCGACTTAAATACACATGTTTTGTAACAATGTTTTGTTTCTAAATTGAATGTCTCTTTAATTATATCATTGACTGTATGTGCTCGTCTGTATGTGTGCTCATATGTATGTGTGGCTGCGTATTGTTAATTTTAATAGTTGTTCACCACATGAATTTGTATTTATTACAGTGTAGTTTTATTAAAAAAAAAAAAAAGAATTTTTCGTAGTTTTTTTTTATGAAGTTCCTTTTATAAATTAAAATATATTCCATTTAAATGAAAATTAATAATAAAATAAATAGCATTTGATGCAGTTTTTAATTAATTGTAACGAGTATTCGAGCTGTGGATTAAAAGAACATGACACTTGAAATGGATTTATTAATAGATTATGAAGATACAAATTCTTTCAATTATTGAATTTCGTATTCACTTTTTTGCATCATTTGGAATTAGTAATAGAAGAAGTTTCCTTGACTTGGTGTAATGATTACATTTTCAATCTTGAGGTAATGGCTAGAATGACGGAAGCTTTTCAATCCTAAAGCTGGAGGTCCACACCACGCGTTCTACGCGTTTTCGCATTCTACGCGGCTGTCAAAAAAGTAGAATTAATGTATATATTTGGTGCAAGTTACACGCACTAAAGCGTAGGATGCCATGACGCATAGAACGCGAAAAGTAAATCCACGTTCTACTTTTGTAAGCATCACAAGCGGCGCGCGTACGAAACTGCTGATTTTGACAGGTTGTTTTTGTTTTAATTTGTTTAAATCAAAACAAACATTGGCGCGTAAAAAGCGTTGCATGTAACTTGAAGCGTAGAATGCGAAGAAGGTATGAAATGCACGCAACGTTTTGACGCGAAAACGCGTGGTGTGGAGCTCCAGCTTAAATATTCAACCCATCAATAAATTTCACGAAGTGACGTGATGTTCCAATCAATTAATTATTACTGATAATATGGCATATCTTGGATGGAAGTATTGTCACTTGCCTTTCTTCCAAATGTATTGCATTGATTCATGAAGCCATCAGCGCATTATAGGTGATGGTGATGTTAAGTTTAGGGATATTACAAGATTTTGATGTTTTGGGCATAATAATTCAATCTAATGTTGGCTAGAATAAGTATATTGTTTTTCAAAAGTCGAAAGAAATTTATTCATTTCTTAAGAAGGTGCAATAAATACTTTACGCTATACTTTACACCGCTTATGTCTGCCTGAAAATAGAGTGCAACTCTCATGTATGTGCTGATGCAGTGAAGACAGTTTTGATACATTCTCGACTGGATGCAGCGGAGGCTGCAGTTGGTCATTTATTATTTATTTTCTTGTTTTTATTTCATTATAATGCTTGAACCTTACCTTGGTCATTATACAATATTATTTAATTGATCGTCTCCGGATCAGTTACAGTAATTTGGACATCTCGGCGGTAACTTAAGGAATGTTGATTTTCTAATGCTCTAACTTTAGGGAATTATATTTACAAACACGCGTAGAACCACAAAAAATTAACGTCTATCTGCAAAGTTCTCATGCAATAAAGTTAGAACCGATCGTGCTGCGTGGCTCGCGACAAGGTATTGTCGTCAGCACTACCGTCCAGTTTATAATACGGTCAAAGGCTCTGAATCGCCGATAGGGATTCTTCCAGAATTATTTTCTAAATAGTATCGCTGAATAACACCTAAACGGTTACTTTTACCGTGTGCAATAACTTTTTCATAACCTGTTTTGTCCGAGGTTCATATGTGATAATTTTGCTCGTTAGCGTGAATTGAACTTTATACGGATGAAGGTGCAAGTGCGCCATGAAAAATATGTTTTACATTCGATAAATTCGTAGTATTTGCTAAAATTAGTATTTCACAATTGCGCTGTAGTAGTGATAGGAAAGTAAAGGGTGTTTTTTATAGAGGTATAGAACTTTAAGTTGGTATTACTTTTCAAGATGGCGACCGATTTAACAGCTGTCAAGTGATTTATCCTCAGTTTGGTTTGGCAATTCATCATGAATAGACTCACGCCTGAACAACGCTTGCAAATAGTGCAAATTTATTTCGAAAATAATGGTTCTGTGCGGAAAACGTATCGCGCACTACGTCCATTTTATCGTCGACAAAATCGTCCATCAGAGCAGTTAATTCGATTAACCATGGAACGTTTTCGCACCACGTTTACTCTTATTGATAACTCGCATCCCCAGAGACGCTGTACGGTGCGTACAGAAGAAGCTATTGCTGCTGTAGAGCGTAGCATTGAGGAAGACCCGAATGAGTCCATCCGCCATTGAGCACAGGAATTGGATCTGTGTCCATCCACTTTATGGAAGATTTTGCGGAAGGATCTTGGTTTGCGTGCTTACAAAATCCAACTCGCGCAAGATTTGAAGCCAAGCGATCATCAAGTAAGGCGAAAACGAGATTACCGTTGTTCCCGATTTTCATAAGCGAATTTTGTTTAGCAATGAAGCGCACTTCTGGTTGAATGGCTACGTCAACAAACAAAACTGCCGCATTTGGAGTGAAGGTGATCCTCAAGTGTATGTGGAAACACCGTTACATCCAGAAAAACTGACTGTTTGGTGCACTTTATGGGCTGGTGGAATCATTGGTCCGTACTTTTTCAAAAACGATGGTGGCCAGAACGTTACAGTCAATGGTGATCGGTATAGAGCCATGATTACAAACTTTTTCATTCCTGAATTGAATAACCATGATTTCCAGGATATGTGGTTTCAACAAGACGGCGCAACATGTCACACAGCTCGTGCCACAATAGATTTATTGAAAGACACGTTTGGTGACCGCCTAATTTCACGTTTTGGACCTGTGAATTGGCCACCAAGATCTTGTGATTTAACACCGCTAGACTACTTTCTGTGGGGCTATGTAAAGTCATTGGTCTATGCGGTAAAGCCACAAACGCTTGACCATTTGGAAGACAACATTCGGCGTATTATTGCCGATATACGGCCACAAATGTTGGAAAAAGTCATCGAAAATTGGACGTCCAGATTGGACTACATCCGCGCCAGCCGTGGCGGTCATATGCCAGAAATCATATTTAAAATGTAATGCCACAAGATTATCTTTCGGATAAATAAAATTCATGTCAATCGAATAATCCATCGTTGTTTTATTGCAACTTAAAGTTCTATACCTCTATAAAAAACACTCTTTAGAAAAGTTTGAGTCACTACTTATATAGGAAATTTTGAAATTATAGACGTTATTTCGCTTGTAAAACTTTCCAAATGATACTTCAAATGAAACCTAGCCAGATCGCCGCTTTATAAAATACTTTATGAATAACCCGAATCAAAGGATTGTGATCTAGTAAAATAAAGAGACCTCTTCTTAAAAATCACAATCTTTTTCGCAGAGCTCAGTCGTTCGTGGACGATATGCTACTATTCATTGCACAGAAAATTTGGTCATCAATGGCACTATTTGCACCGAAAGGCTGTTTCTTCTGATGTTTTTAAAGGCACTTTGAAACATGGCGTCTCATGGCCATAAACACTCCCCCGTATTTTCTGTCTTCTAAAATCTATTTTTTTTTTGTCAATAAACGATAATCATGTTAACCAAGAGAGGCTCTAAAGTAAACTTTAAAATATGAAAATTTAGTTTGAGTTAAAGGTCAAAGGTTATAATCATAATGCACAACAGGAGAATCGAGTCTTTCTATCTTTCAAAATTTCCTTATAAGCTTTGCACGCTTTCACGGTATTCAGGATGTTCTTTTTCTATAGTTGACCCTCAAATATTAAAACATAAAGAATCGAATATTGTTGTTCCGTGACATCATGGGCGGACATTTGTGAAATAAAAATGTGCATTAAAAATAATATGAATAAAATTCAGGCATCACCACGATAAGAAATGAAATCAGGCGCTTTTATTTTATTAAACAAAAAATAATTAAAAAAAAAATCAAATGGAAATTTCACATTTGATTTTGCAAAGATTAAATGATAATGAATGCTTCGATGTAGGCTGGTCGGGTCGGTGGTAGAGAACTTACGTTGATGTTGACCGACTGCTTTACTCACAACCATTACGTATTCAGAATGTGGTGTGAGTCATAATGTTGTCGTATTTATTATTCATTCATTCATTGAATCAATCACTCTCATACCGACACATGCACTCACAATCGGACATGAACCAATTCGCCTCGAACAGCCATGCCAAATTCGAATCTCCCAAAATGCAATAACATTCTATTTTAGAGATGCAAATTTCAATAAATGATTTTATTTTTTTTTTCCAATTTTTTTTCTATCGCTTGGCTACCATCGCCAACCAACCAACATATATGTACATATGTACATACATTTAAAAATAAACAACAACGAGTATACGTACAACGTTGAGAGGTGACATTTTGATGTTGGCCAAACATGATTTTTTTTTTGCAAAAATGTATACATTCTCTCCCTCTTTCTTTCTCTCTCTGTCATGCTTAATGACTCACTCAAACACAGTAGTTTTGTTCATGTAAATATCATCCATTTATTTAAATTGCAAAACATAGAGAGCAAAAAAAAATGCACACATACACACACATACACAAATGCATTAAATAAAAAAACAAACATGCAGCCGATCGATCCAGTTGTTGTGTGTGTTGCCGTCGTCAATATTTAATTTTGTTTCGATGCATAAATAATGCAATCAGTGTTTATTTTTTGAAGTTTTTTTTTTTAATTCGTTTTTCTCGGTTTTATTATTATTTGTTCTGTTTCATTCGGTTCAGTTTTCAAATTAAATTTGTTACTCGTGTTTGAATGTTTATTTCAATTAAACAGTGTGGTCAACGACAACAACTAAATATACAGCTAAAATGGAAAGACTAGAAATATAAAGTACAGTGTAGTCTTTAGACCAGGCAATTTTACTTGCCAATCTTTATGAATTATTTCATTTAAGATACAGAAAATGAAAAAGTGATCAAGAAGATATAATACTGGTCGTCAAAAAATTCATTTTTACCAATTTACTCTCCATACAGCTGTCCAATGTACTTCTTGAGTTTAAGAGACATCCATTCTATGAGTGTTGGTGGAAGAATTATTGCGGCAAAAACTGATTGAATTTCGATTTTAAACTGAAGAAATATTTTGAAATTTTGTAGCGTTCGAATTCATTGACACAACGTGTTAATTTTGTCGGTAAAACTCACAACACGTTTGTACGGCATTCAGAGGAATACCGCCTTCTTATGCGGCGCTAGATTAGGACACGTAAGAAAGTAAAGGAAAGGGACAAGAATGCTTATTTGCTTTAAAATTGTTTCACTTTGTTTACAGAGGATCATTAAAAACCAAATCTACTGCAAACAGAGTTGCTGGATTTTGGACTATACCTCAAACCATTGGGAATTATCGGTTTTGGTCCTTTACTTGCTTACTTGTTTGCTTTGTTAAAACAGCTAAATTGTTATCATTTTGTACAGGAAGAACTGAAAGTGTAGGTGTCCACCTGCGTGCGTATGTTTGCACTTTTGCTACAATTTAATGTGTTATAAATGGGCGCCAAATAAATAAATTTATTCATACACTCTTTTTAGTTATTTTGACTTCATCTGCTTTGTTTGTGCATATGCACAAATACAGTAATGGTCATAATATTACGTACATTTAGTGTAAATGTTTTAATTGGATAATTTCTTCGTTGGATAATTCCTTCTTTCTATTGCAATAAGCATCCAATACACACGTTTATCAAAATTTAATTTTTCTTGTAAAATTATATTTAAAACTGACACTTCTTAATCGTATGTAATATATGCTTAGGGCCATAAAATAAATTCAAAAGATGAGACTGGTTAATGGATGGTGTTGATATTCAATTTTATTCTATTTTCCTTGTACTTTCTTCCGTTTAACAAAGCATTTTTGTTGGTTTAAATTTAGGAGATTGGATGGTCAATCAATCCATCCAATCAATTTGGCTCATTATTTTTGAATGTCTTCTTTTAATTTAGGTTGCCCATTTGCTTCGATATTTTTCGTGGGTTTAACAAATCCTGATAGTCTGATGAATCCTGATTTTTTATCTAAAGCTCCTCTCCTGGCAAGACGTAATGTAAAAAGACTTACCTGGTTTTCATTCATTACAAAACAATTATAAATTATATTCTAATGATTACGATACGAGTAACTAAGACCATTCAGGTGTATTATTGTAATAGAGACTGGATTCTTTGGTGGTAATCGACATCCACACAACGTATTGGTTTATATTACTGAGTAGTCCAACTTCATGTGCGGAATTCTCTTTCTCTGGACTTGTCCTATAATACACCCAAAGTGGCTAGTTCTACAGTTAAACGTTCGACTAGGACTGGCAACTTTTTCATTACAAAGTTTTTGTAAGAAGGCTGGCAAGAGATTAACGAATGGAATATCCTTTTCGCATAGCTTGAGGATGTCGGAACTTGGTTGTTTGTACTTCAAAGAAGTCGTCTAGTTAGTCCGACACTACTCACTCACAGCTGCTTCAAATGTTTGTTGCAATGAAACTTTAACGATATGTATTTTTTATTGGCGTTATTTTTTTTAACTCCATATATTGTATGTGGCTGCCATGCCATCCCCTGTATAAATTGGCAACTGTGATGAAATCGGAACATTAAATATTTATTAAACAAAAAAAATTCTTTTTTTTTTCCTTTCGAATGATTATGCATTCGTTAAATGCAAATTGATAAAAATAAATTCTAATCCAATAGTTGATTACGTTTAGTCGTCGTTAGTTTGTATGTTCATTTGTCTATCTGTACGTATTCTATCTATCTGTCTGTCTGTCTGTCACTGTTTAGTTGCATTTAGAAATTAAACAAATAATTCATGGGTGCTTGATGATGAAATACATATAATGGATGTGATTAAAAATGTTTGTCGCCATACATTTTTAATTTTTATTTTTCAACGAACCTTTTTTGGTTTAATCTCTGGAGCTACAGTTTTTTTTTAAATTCTTACTTTCAATCAAAAAATTTATGCCACAAAAAAAGTAAGCTGAAGATTTGTACATTCACTTTGATCAGCAGGGTAGATGCCATTAGCGTATAGTGTATACTTAAGAGCGAATGATGGCACAAAAAGATTCCCGGCTCTAGCTTAAGCTTAATTTATTATGCATTTTGGAAAAGTGATTCGTCCACCGAAAACAATCTCAAAAGATTACATGCCAGATTGGACGCCTCCCTGTCTTTTCTTTATTACATACATACATACATACATACATAATTGGCCATTACAACCCTTCAGTCAGGATTGCCTAGGCCAAGCTTCTCATACCACTCATGTTGTGTGTGTTAATTTTTATACATGAGTGGCGGGACCTACAGTTTAAAGTCGGCTCCGAACGACAGATTTTTGAGAAACTTTTTCATGGCAATTGTATTTACTCTCAAATTTTTCGCCAGAAATCTGCTGAGAGGAACTTGCCGAAGAAATATTTTTTGATATTTCGTTTTGGTGTCTGGCCTGGGGCTTGAACCGTGGCCTTACGTCTAATAAGGCCACACACTCTACCTACTAGACTTCGGCAGCAACCTCAACTTGCTAGAGAATAAATCTTCAAGTGAGAAACTCTTCTGTCAAACAAAAAGTAACAATTAGATTTAAGACTTATGTTTATTACCGTTAATAAAATTGACGGTTATCACCGGTGGCCCGCACTATACTGCCACATCGGGTGACGTGTACTACACCGGTTTTGATTATGCTCTTAGACGATACGTAACACCGAATATTTAGATCTTTTACACTTTTACTGCCGAAAAAGAATACTTGAGAGTCAGGCTCTATTAAAAGCATTTATTTTTAATAACAATTATAATCACCAACGTAATAATTGGGTACTGTTCTATTTTCACGGTAAAAATTCAGAATATTTAGAGAGGATGAGACAAATTCACGAAAAAATCGCACAAAATTCACACACAACTTTTCACGATACCGTTGTTGGATTGTCTATGCTGCATAATAGCTGCCGTCCGATAGAGCGAAAAGCAATAAGTGCAGCCGCCTGTGAGTGGCAAGCATGAATTACAGGGCGGGCGTGAACGCGTTAAAATTGTTTCCTTCACATGTTAGGAACTATCAAGAAAGTCAATGGTGCCTTAATGGCATACAATACGCCATTAACTGCAGTTGAAGGAATCTGAAAATCATTTCAAATTGTTTGATTAAAACAACGAATCAACACACTAATCTATTGAATATTTTCGGTTTCAGTAATAAAGTTAAATAAAACGCACACATAAACGCGATGAAACATTTATTTTTTTTTTTTTTTTTTCAAAATGATAGAACTTTTCCTTTGTGTTTGTCATCTCAACGACCGCCTCTAAATTGGTGATAGGGTTGACTGATACCACCAGTTTTCGATAATTTTCCGTGTTGACAAAAATGTCTAGCGGCGTTAAATCGTATGACCTTGGTTGCCAATTGACTGACGATACCAAAACGGAAAATTACTCTTTATGGAATCATACCATGTAACAGATGCCAAAATCGGTGGTATTTTGTGGCTCGTGGGCACTGGCTTGTTGAAAGCAGATACCGTTCAGTTCGTAATTATTGCAGATCAATTACCGCTGACGGTAGCAGTTCGTCCAAGATCATGTTTGAAAAAAAAAAGTGCCAAAACAAGTTTTCGGATTCCCTTATCCGACAATTTCAGTTGTTGTAATCACCAAGTGTTTAATGAGTTTCATGGCTGAAGAAAATGTTCCTTGAAAGAGACAGTATCCACACAATCAACAAACTACGGCGTTGTTTTACAGGAAAAAAATGAACGAACAAACTTACGAATTCCAAATTTTGTGGAATCACGTCATCCAAGTTAAGTTTACTTCTGATAACGTTATCGATAACAATGAATTTTTCGAAATCTTTCGAAAAATACACACTTAATACAATCGTTTAACCAGTTGCATTTACAATTGTAAACTATTTACTATTGTTGTTGTATTTTTTCTTTAATTTTATTGATCAAAATATTCATTCAGCACTTATTCTTGAATACGATAAAGAAAAAGTGAGCAAAACAAAAAAATTTAAATCTATGCAAATCTCTATGTGTGTGTGTGTGTGTCTATGAGGCAAATACATGATAATAATTTATTTCGTGTTTTGTTTCTCTCTCTCTCTCTCTCTGAAAGAAATGGAAGCGATTTAACGGCATTAACGATAACAACATCAGTGTGAACGTCTCATCAACAACACCCATTCGCGCTGCCGCCAGCCAATTGGGTCAATGTCAAGGCCAACATTGTTGTTGTTCTTCTTCTTTATAAATTTTTCCATTAGCTTTTTCTTTGATAGTTGTAGTTGTTGTTGTTTTTATTACAACAACATTAAATATAATAAAAATAATAATGACGCTGTTTATTATGATGGTGTGTGTGTGTGTGTGTGTGTGTGTGTGTAGAGGTAGGGGTAGGGGTAGGGGTAGAGTGAAAAGAATTGTACTGTTGTTTGTATTATTACGATGTTGTTGTTGTTGTTGTTGTTGTTGTTTCTGTCAGTCAGCCTTTCATTTATAGTGCTTGACTTGGTTTTGTTGTTTACTTTTTGTTGCTTTTTTTTTTTTGGTGTTATTATTATATCTGCCTCTTTTTCTTACTTCTTATGATGTTGTTATTCGTACAACACTCGTAGTCCTCTACGTACATACGTATGTACATACATACATATGTATGTATATGCGATTTATTTTTTTTTTGTTTATCATTTTTCGTTTTTTGTTTTTTATTTTTTTTCTTATT
Organism: Sarcophaga variegata; assembly: GCA_932273835.1. Taxonomy (NCBI): domain Eukaryota; kingdom Metazoa; phylum Arthropoda; class Insecta; order Diptera; family Sarcophagidae; genus Sarcophaga; species Sarcophaga variegata. The sequence goes on from OW026359.1 coordinate 42,370,224, forward strand.
TTGCTCCCAATTGTAAGTAACCGTTTGTGTATGCGTTTATTATGTGTGTCGGTTTCTTCGCAAATTTTTTCCAGTTTTTTTTTTAAATACATTTTTTAGTTTCATTTTGGTGGTGGCTTTGAGGGCATTTTTTCTTTCCTAATAAAATACTACGAAACAATAACAAGAAAATGTGTTTACCTTTCCTAGGCGCAGATGTTCATACACTTTCTAAATCATTTAATCATTGTACGACAAAATCATGTTTTGTTTCCCCACTCGTCGAAATAAATAGTTTGTTTTTCTCTCTCCCTTTCGTTGTACTCGCTGTGTATTTGTAGTTGTGTAATGATAGTGTCTATTTGTAATACCGTTTTTTTTTTGTTTTGTGCCACCACCAACCGTCTAAATTTAGTAAAAAGTTGAATAAACTTTTTATTTCTATTAAATAAGGCAGAGAGACACAGAGAGAAGGAGAGAAGGAGAGAGAGACTCAATTACAATATTTTTCTTTCAGTTTTTTTTTCTGTGCCACAGAAGACATGCAATTGCAAATATGTCGACAAGTGTTTGTTTTTGTGTGTTCAAAGTGAAATCAAGTTGAATATTTTTTGTTGTGACCATGACCTCTTTCAATGTGTGTTTTCTCTCTCTCTCTCTCTCGTTTTTTGTTAAAATGGCACAATAAAATTACCGTTTTATGACTCCAGTATATTAAAATGATTATATGTGGGTGTGTATGGTGCGCTTTTTAATGTTCGGTATTTTTTTTTTTTTAATTCATAAAAATTGGCTTCTCTGTTCATTCTTTACAGCTGCAGTGTTTCGTCCCATTATGGAACGCCCTTCGGAAGATTAATTATCTGAAATCGTTTAGAAAACAAGAAAAGAATGAACTTCAACTCAAATTTTGGGTTATCTGTTGCAGCATTTAGGCCGTCACCTCGCCGACGGCAGATGTAATAGTATGTGCATGCTTCTGTGCACTAGTACCATAAAAAAAGAATTACATATCTAATGGGGTTAAATCGCAAAAATAAAAATAACGGAACGTATTAATTACACCACCTACACTCATAGATAAATAGCTAGGTAGGCAAGTTGAAGGAGAGGAGAGTTAAAAGAGTCCGTAGCTTGGATCATCTCCGTTGTCCGATTATATAGTTCATAACTTTAAAAAGTACCCTCATATTCTAATTGTCAATTATATTCTACACTTCTAGCATGTCTTGTCTAGTTGCCCATTTAATTGCCTTGAAAGCTTGATTTGCATAGCAAGTCGGTTAAAATGACGGTGTTTGTCCTGATGGTGAAAAGGTTCAATCATCTAACACTCCATTTGCCACAAGAATAATTTAAATATCAAATTTCTGATTGGTATATTCCGGTAAACTTCTGTAAACATGTTTTCTTCTCGTTGTTGTCGTTATTCTTCTTTTTTTGTTCCCATATCCATTTAAAAATAAAAAATTGTGATGTAACAGCGCGCTCTCATCAGTTTTCTTAAATTTCATTTACAACAGTTTAAAGTTGTTCTTCTTCTTCTTCATTTAAGAGTGATAAATTGCAATTCCGTTAAATACAGTGTGACTTTGTTTTCAAGGTAAAAAAGGTCATGGCCAAACTGTGAAAAGTAACAAGTAAATGATGAACTAGAAACCGTGAAAAACCTGTTTAGTTTGTTTTAATTTATGGGGATCCTACCTACTACGGCAATATGTGTTTGTAAAGGAAAGTTTTAGTGACCCCTAAAAGTATGCTAAACAAAATTGCAATAGTTATATACTTGCACTCACACAGACTTCGCACGCACTTATGTACATACAAGCGCGTTTAACGGTTTCTATATCCTCTACAAAACAAGTTTTCAATTACACTCCTCAAACGATAATGAACATCAGACGATGAACATCAAGTGCTGATGACTTTAACTGTGTTGACGATGAGTAAAACGATGGATGGATGTTAACTGCGACTGTATGCAACATGTACTCATGATATTGTAAGTTGAGCATCAAGGATGTTTAACGACCTTCTTTTCAAAACAACTGCCACTACAACAACAGTAAAGAATGTTATTAAAAAAAAAAAAAACAGAAATTTTAAGTTTGTGTTTCTGGCATACAAGCATAGTTTTGCATGGAGTCTGAATGCCTTCCTCCTCGATAGAAATAAAAAAGACAATTTAAGACACCACCACCATTACCATGTATCCGAAATATTGCTACACATAACCACACACAGTGATAAACAGGTCAAGCATACAGACACTCAGTCACTCAACGATTTATGCTACGTTCATGAATTTCGATATGAATGCACAGCCTTAAGCTTACGGCTCCCAATATTATGCCAAAATGCTTGCATAAGTTATCCAATCCATCCAATTTGTATTAGAATGACTGACAAAATTTTTCCTCTCTCTCCCTCTCTCTCTCTCGCTCTATCTCAAACACACACTTGCACTTCAACTGATTTACTCTGTATACAACGGAAACATACGCATTTTTCAGTTGCAGTTTGGAAATCCAAGCAAAATGCAGTGATGCCAAGTTCATTCTTTTTATGCAATTTAAAGTGTTACTGATTTTGATGGTGGGTGTAGGTTGGAATACTCAAACACTTAACTGTTTGATTAGAAGTTTGTCATAAACATGTCCTATTCGATTTTTGTTAATATATTTGTTCGATAACGATAACAGAACAAAAGTTATGAATTTTCTTAGCAAAAAACTTATGCAATTGAGTTTTGCTTCAACAAAAAAGAATGTTTTGCCGAGCTCTCGATATCTGAAGGCATAAAGTTCGGACTAAATAGTGGATCCGTGAAAACTTCCCAGCTAAGTGCTTTCAGTTTTTGCTGCGTCATTAAAGATGTGTGCCGTCTTTTGGCGAGACGTAAGGCAGATAAAAGCCTCTGCTCTCAGCCGCTTGAATCACCACAGTGTCCCTTTAGCACCATCGATTAAGTATTACGTCTAGAGGCGGTCCAGACATTTCGTTTGTTACAGTTCTGTACATTGATCATCTTCTTAAAAAGTTCTGACAACCTGTCGATATCTTTGTGGCTTCAATTGCTGCAACACTTGGCAATTTCTCTTGATTAGGACGAGTTTGGGAAAATCTCGCTTGACAAACGGTTGGTTGGCCCCTGTAGAGTTTCAAATTGTTATTGATATCCTAATAAGTAGGAGTAATCCTGGTAACGGCAGGTCCAAACTAAATAATTGGCGTGAAAAAAATCGAAGGCATAAGTTTTCGACATAACATGGAGTCTCATCCATTGTCGACAACATGTAGGTACTAGCACGTCGGCGTACATAAGCATCTGAATGCTTTTGCTTAAAATATTGTCATGAAGAAGTTTACAAAGTTGTCACATGAAAACTCACTCATCAAAAGGTTTGGAGAGGTCTTTTTCTACCACAACGGAACTGCACAAGTTGCTTAACATTGCTCAAACATTGCAGCAAAAACATGATCTCTTGTCGGTTGGCATACTTCTTACCTTCTTTCCCATATTCTGCAAATAAGCTCTTGCATGCACTCTACCAGTTCGTTACCGGCGATTGTAAACAACTTTGCAGGTTGGCCATCAGGGCTAGCAGCCTTGTTGTTTTTGTATCACTGAATCGCGACTTTGACATCGTCATAGCTGGACGAAAGAGTCATCCCCATGTCGTCATCATTGATTGTGTTCACTACAACATCTTCTGTAATAGCGGAAAGGGGATTGTCGTGGCCTTGTCATAGCGCAGGCAAGTTTTGCTTTCACAAGCGAGTCTATAACCAAATTACCTTTTTAATCCTTGCAGGCAGATGTTCTAGGCTTTAAAACTTCGGTCAGACGCGTGACCCTTTACAACTTTGTGTTTGAAATAACGTTTCTTGTTCCCCCTCTTCGTCTTGCTACTGCAGTTCAATGTAAAGCGTATCATTTTATTCTTTGGCTTGTAATATGTTTCCGGTACATACATACATATGTATCATCCACATTGAAAATAATTTTGGAAATTTGGTGAAAACTATCTCCCTTTACGTGTCATTTTCTTTTAACTTTTAAATGGCAATCTTGGTTAAGAATACGGTTGTTAGTTAGTAATCAGTCACACTAAAAGTGTCTATAAATTATTTTTTTTATATTTCACCTAAAAAAAGAAAAAGAAAAGAAAAAATAAAGAGAAAAAAATATGACCTTCACCTTGAAACTGCTGCTTGTGATATATTTTTTTATTTCTTTGCTTTTTTTGTTTTTGGTTGTTATAGTTTAAAAGAAGCAACAGAAGAAGAAGAAGAGAAGAAAAAAAAACCAAACATCGTTAGTAATTCATTCACAAAATGATTTTATTTGGTGTAGTTGTAGTTGTGCGATTATTTATTTGTGCCTGTGCAATGTGTAGTACAATACGACGATACTATTTGCTCCATCAACATGGCTGGGGTACATTGACCAGACAGCCAGCAATATTTATATATGGGATGCTTGTTCTTAATTTGGTATACGAAAATAATAACAAGAAAACTATTTAAAGCTAAAGTGTGTATGTGTGTGTATGAATATTGTATATGAGAATAATATTTCAAACATGTAAACAAACCATACATACATACATAAGTATATTTATTATATTACGGTTTACCTATGGAGGAAAGCAAAGAGAAAAAAAAAAATAAAAGCAACAGCTTACAGCATTTAACGATACAAGTTGCAATCAAAAACAACACCAGCACAAACACCCTTACTCTCACCAACATTACCAATAAGAACAACCAACAAGTGTGTGCTTTGCCAACTTCTTTTGTATGCTCATTTAACCCTTAACTTGTATTTTAAAATTAATTAAAAAACATTTTGATTTAATGGTTTCTCAAATCTTTTATTTGCGATGATAATTATGAACATCCAGAAATAATTTAAAATACCTGAAGAGTTTTAAATTTTTTTTTCAATCTAATATTTGCTTTATAAACAAAGGTAGATTCGGATATTCTATAGCGTGATATACTGTTGCGAAGGTACTGTTTGGAGGAGCTGCAGCTTTGTTGAGATATCGTATGATTTAGTCATTTTATTGTCAACTTTTAATCCTCACATCCTTTCTTTGAGGTGCATTCGATAACGCAATGATGTCCGACGTGTTGTTAAGGCGTCGGTCCTACTATAACTTGCCCTAACCTATCCCTCATAACAAAGTATTTGGAGGATATTTTGTTGGACACCAAACTCTACTCTCCTGAATGCATGTTGTATGTAATGTGAAGAGTAAGAGTAAGAGTTTGTGATGGAAGTTGCCTTGCGTTACATTTTTAACGCAAGTTGCGCAGGAACAAGGCTGTGTTGACCCTGCTGATCCCTCTGTGGCACTCCAATTAAGACATTATTTGTAATACCTAATTGGCTTCTCTATTATCTGTAATTGAGTTTGGAGCTTACGTTAGTGACAGTAAAACTTCTAGATGTACTCGGATAATCACACAACCATGTCACACAGATTCCCATATTTGACCAAGAATTTGAAGATTTCGTAGGGAAATTTTGAAGCGCTCAAAGGCAAGTTTTCAGAGGGTTATAGAACGTAGGAATATCGTGGGGAATTGCATTGCAGATGAATTGCTCAGTGTTGGTGGAGAGCTCACAGTTTCTGACATGTTACGAGGCATATATGTACATATCTTTCGATTGCCTCATATAAATTGGAAGTTCTCTGGCCGTTATACACGCAGACTTCGAAAATAGCATGAGGGTAAGGGGCAGTATTGTCAGGCTTTACGGAATTGATCTAGATAAGAAGAGGATTGATTGCCTTCTGTTCTTTAAGTGCATGACTATTGTGGTTCTCACAGGCCATATCGACAAAAACGGCAGACTATTTTTCGCTTTACCTTGGTGTTCGGCTCCTGCCATGAAGAGACGGCAGTTCTTGAACGCTTATTTCCTATTATATTTGACAGATTGAAATATCTGCAGTAGTAAGATTTATTAATTATTGAAGTCGTGTTGCCAACTTCATACGATAACCCTTTTGTTTTGTTTTGTTATGTTTATTTTTTTTAGCTATTTTAGTTATTTTGCTTAATATTCCTCATATTTTTAATTTTTTTCTTTATTTTTATTTTTTACTTATTTAATACTTAATTGTTGTTATTAATTTCACTTTCTGTCTGAGTGTTTCGAATGCTTGTTTATCTTGTTTGTCGTTCATTTACCTTTTGCTGATTTTCTTTTATTTATAACCTGGTAAATATTTTTTTGTTTTATTTTTTTTAATTAAGTGTGTCATAAGAAATATTTCTTTTTTAATATATAAAACAACAATAAAAGTGTTACGAAAACTAGATCCATTATAATTTTTATTTTCTTAAATATTGCAATTAAAAATAAAACACAAAACCTAACCTGGTCATTCATTAATAAGAATTTATTTTAAGATTCTAGCATTCTGTTGCCGATTACTGTAATTAATTTTAATTAAATCGGATTTTTTTATTTATATTGTTTAAAGCGCTAAAAGCACAAAGAACTTGACATCACACTAATTACCATGTAGTATAACACTTTCACTGTCACTTTTTATGATGAATTCTTTCGAAAATAACTTTTGTTTCTTATTGTTTCATTTTCTTCGAGTGTTGAATAATTTAAAAAAAAAACAATATTTTTTAATGCAATTTTGTCGTGCTTTTAAAACTGTAATAATTTTTATCAGTTTTAATATGGATGCGTTGATTTAAGAGTTTTTTTTTTAATATACTGGCACTCTAGATATTAAATAAGTGAGGAATTTAATTAATTCAGTGCTAAAATAAAGTAAAAACAACAACAAACAATTTAATACTTAAGTTAATGAAATGGTTTTTCTATCGCAATTGTTTTTTTTTTTTTTTAATATTTATCCAGCAATCGATTAATATTTTTATAATATTTTAAAAATTGATTTGCACAGCTTTGTAATACTTCTGATGGCATCTGCATTCACCGCTCGAGGAAATTTATTTGTTTGTTTTTCATTTTTTGTTAACAACAAACGTTCACTCTTCTGAAGACTCCACTCTGGCAGTGTATCCAATCGAAGAATGGAAGGGGGGGGGTAGTAGTGTTTATGGATGTTAGATTTGAATTTATTTGTGTGTGTTTGTTCGTGTCTTTGAAAACATCTGAAGTAAAGAGTGCGCCATATGCAGATATAGCGGCTGTATAATAAGTTTTCTCTGTAATGCATTATGCGTTCTACCAAAGAAAATAAAGTATAAAGAATGTGCATTTTAACATATTTTGGAATATTTTTCAAAAATATTTCATGACGCGGGGGGAAAGGTAGAAGGGAATGATACAGAAACCAAGAGCGTAACAATGCGTTGTTCTCATCGTGCGTTTTTGTTGTTTGACCACTTTTTTATTTATTTTTCTGGTGTTAAAAACAGACGTCGGCACCAATGTCCCTCAGGGGAAGAACATCTTCGGCTTTTTACACACATAGAACACGAACATCAAGAATGTTCGTTAAAAATAGCGTAAAAATCTTGTCAGTTTTTAAAGAAGAAGGTTCATGTCGCTTTTTTCAGTCTTCAATGATACACCCAAAGAAATATCACGGTAGTACTCACTAATATCAATGAGAAATGATTTCGATTTTTGGAAGAATACTTGCCAAGTAAAATACGATGTCTTTTCTATATTTTGCGATCACATATACATATCATTGGGTTAATAAGTAGACTTGAAATTATTACTAACAATTTTCCTCTAGGTTAACACATGCCTATGGTTATGGATTAGTGAGTGAGAGAGAGAAAATAAGTTGAGAGAGTTTATTTATTTACAGCCATATAAAAGTGTTAGTAATATACTCTATTTTTATTTTCATTTCATCAACATACATATGTAAAGCTGTCTATCTTTGGCTTAATAATTTTAGATAAATAAAAATGAAATAAAACATCGATTTTATTATTAAAAGAACATAAAGCTATCCATCTTTGTCGTAAAAATTAGGCCATGTTTTTTAGATAAATAAAAATAAAAAGAATAAAAAACAATTTTTTATTAAAAGAAAAACAAGCAAAAACGAGCATTCCAAAGCATTTAAAAAAATATACTATGCGACGAAATAAAAAATAAAATACGCCCAGCTAATGACATAGAACATTTTTAACACAAAATATTCTTCGAGTGTTATTCTGAAATAAAATGATAAAGCATCCGCAGCTCATGTACTCTTGTCGCAGTCTGATCGACAACTAAATCAAAAAACACAAGAATACATACACATGTACATACGTACGATGAGAGCAACACATTGTTACGCTCTTTGTTTGTGTTCATTTTCCTTCTGTCTTCCTGCCCCCTGATCAAGAAATGATTTTTAAAAAGATTTTGGTGAGAGCGAGTCGTAATGTTACGACCCGCCATAAGAAATTTTACTTCTACATGATGCGTATTCTTTATATCCATATTCTTTGGTTCTACTAATCAATCGACTACGAACGAAGGTGCTCAATAGATCATTAAGGTACTTCTTGCGAACATGAGAAACACATAGTATGTGCTGATTCCAACGAATATCAAATTAAATTTTCCACAGCTACAGATTACTGAAAAAATATGAATGACCGACTGAAGGTCGGATGTAAGTGTGTCATTCAAAGGGGACTATGGTCTTAACACTACCTGATGCAAGAGAGAGAGAGTTTTGCTATTTCACTATCCCGTCAAATATCAAAATTTTTTGATAGTCAACAGGTCAAGTGGGCAAATACGCATCATGCCGTATTACATCAGATGGATGGTTTGCATTCCAGGTAGTGTTTGTAGGTGAAGTTCGACCGCATAATAGGCACTTAAGGAATTAAAATGAAAAAAAAAAAAAAACTTCTCGTCAGCTGCATAAGGGTGGGTAGGATTAGAAGTTATGGAGAGAAGACAGACCATTAAGAAAAATAGACTTGTAGATTGAACCGACCGTTGTGATAAACCTGAACTGCGCCAGAACTCATATAATGGTCTCTCATCCACAATATAACAATCTGTATAGTGAATGCGATTCTTAAGAAAGCTCAATATTATTCGATCTGTACTCCTTCATCAATAAATTTGTGCCTTAACGCTTTATAACTCATTATCATAAAAATCAAATTTTTTCGCAAAATAACGTTGCTTTACATAAAATATAAAAAAAAATAATTACATGTCAAAGTCTTTTACCTGCGTTTAAATTTTGTATTTCAAAATCATCTTCACCGTGTCATTAATCCTGTACGGTTACTCTTCATTTTCGTACATTAAGGGTGGGTACTCTTCGTTGAATCGACGAACACTTTAACACTAATTGGTTACTGTTCGTCGATTCGTTTACTCTTTATCATATAATTCTTTTATGTTTGACGAAAGCTTTGTAGTGAGTAAACGTACCCTGGCCACCCATTTTTTTTTTTAATCCTGGATGGTCATTTTTGTACAGTTCGTTGAATCGACGAACAGAAAAAATTTTTTTTCCTCAACTGACTGCAAGCTTTCATTATCAACTAACGTTGTTGAAAAAAAGAGCGAAATTTGGTCAAACATAAAAGAGTTGTATGATAAAAAGTAAATGAGCTTCGTCGATTCGACGAAGAGTAACCGTAACCGTCCAGGGTTAAATGGCATTTTTTTTAATTTAAGCGAATGAAAGATCTTCTGATGTGTTGTAATATTTATTGACTCGATTGTTTTTTTTTTTTCTTGTTTGTTTCTCAAATTTTCAAACACAAAATTATTGGTATGGATGTGTCGTCGTTATTTTCTTTACATCTCTCTCTTCTCTCTTTTGTGTATCCTCAGCATTCCCCTCATACATGCATACATACATACATACTACGTGTGGAGTAAACAAACTAATGAGGCAACAATAAATATTACCACCACCTGTCGTATAAGTGATAAATGTTTAAATTTTTCTCTTTTTATTGTAATTTTTTTCTGCTTTCTATGCGCACAATTTTTGTTTTGCCCACTTGTTTGTTTTTTCTGTTTATGCGTTTTATTTACACACTTTTTTCTCTCTTATTTTGTTTTTCATAACAATCTGAGTTGTTTTTGCTTTTTTGTTGCTTTTTTTAGTTGTTAAGAGCCAACACATACATTTTTGCATATCGGCTAAGTAATCAAAATTTCTCTCTCACACACTTACACACTTACTGTGTTCGTGTGTATATTATTTTACAGTTTACAACCAGCAGACTAGTGTTTCCAATGGCGCCATCATAGATTATCGTTCTCTCTCTCTCTCTCTGACAGAGAGACTGTTATTTTCACCAAAAAATTTGTGTTTTTGGTGAAGTAGTTGTGGTAATAGTAGATTTTACATCATAATAAAATTTGGACCCTGCATTTAGTAGGATATTTTGGTGATAGTTTGACGGGTTTGAGGTTTTCAAATGCTCTAATTGTCGCGTAGAAACTATTATTGAGGTAACCCCTTAAAAAGGTCTACTGGCCTTAAATCGCATGATCTTGGTTGCCAAATAACGTAGCCAAAACGAGCGTTAATCTCCAATTGCAAAGCAAAATAAGTCGATTATCTTACAACCATAAAGTTTTAAATTGGCGGATACGTTTCATTTCGTGGTTATTTTCGAAATAATATGACACAATGACGCATGCAGGCCATAATCACTTCACAGTCACTTTTTCAATATGCAATGGCTTCCCAACAAACTCGTTTGAGTTCTTCGCGATAAATTTGCTTGAAATACTAAGTTGCAATGCTAAAGAAAATTTTGTTTGAAAAATTAAGAGTATGTTCTCCTAACGTCTATCCGAATTATCATACCTGTTGCGTTGTAAATGGTCGGTTGACGTTAATTGTTGTGTGAGTTTCAATTTATGTTGTTGGAGTTGTAAATTCAAGTCCAAAATACGCCATTATTAGCCGTAAGATAAGTCGAATTGCTACGTGCATAGTGGAATCAATAAATTTGGATTATTCGCCACACTTTATAATAATGTTTAGGCCTGATCTTATGGTGATTTTTGCAAAGTTTTATGTCTGAATAAACAAAAACGTCAACAACAAAAATATTTAAAACAACTACAAACAACATATTTAAAACATTACATTACAAAAACAGGAATCAGCTTCTTTAAAATCATTCAGTGTTTTATTTACTTTCCCTACCTAAGACAAAGAAAAAGAAAAAAGAGAGAGAAACCGATAACCCAACCCAAGCAATAATTAAAACAACTATCAACCATGCCGTTTACAATAAATACACATACATAAATGCATACATACACACACAGACTGTTTGTTTGTTTGACTCACAAACGATTATTAGAAAACGTAATACGGACTGAAGCAACTAGATCAGGTCAAATCAACCTTTATTATGTACATACACACATACATATGTATGTGCGGCGCTTTCCTCTCGATTTCAGAGTCCATATGTGGGTGTTTACAATGTTTTCTTTTCATTCCACCGTTGTTGTTGTTGTTGCTGTTGTATGTATGTGTGTACTTAAACAAATACAATTATATTGTTGTGCTCATTTATTTTTCTTTTTGTCTGTTGCGCTGTATTTCATACGATGATGATGACTACACAACAATGATGACTATGGAGTACATTTTGTCATTGTTGCTAATGCTGTCATATACTGTGTGTTTCAGTTCTGTTCGCATAACATTCATTGTGTGCCATCAAACTTAAGCACACTATTCTAGCACAGTTATTTACACTAAAAAAAATTATGCTAATGATTACAGAAATATTTTTCGAATATTTCTTGTAATGAAATTTATTTTTTGGGTCTATTAAAAAAAAATTCCCTTTTTAAAATAAAATTTTTTTATACGTATAAAAGTATGTTTTATTTAACATATTGTTATTAATATCATATTTATTTTTCTTTTGTGTTTTTTTTTTACTTTCAGGTAAACATTTTACATTTTTTTTAATTCCCTCCGCTCCTTTATTCTGGTACGTAAAACTTTATTCATTAAATAAATAGACGAATTATTCTTCTGCAATGTGCGGCATTATCTAAAGATCTTACAGAAGTCTGTGAACACTAATGCAAACTAAATTTTTTTTCATATCATTATTTTAAAATTATAAAGTTTTCCGAAATACGGTCACAGTAACAAATCACAATTCATTGCGTTACTACGTTACGTTAGCTTTCACAAAACTCTAAGGACGTTTAAGCCGAATAAACAATTGTAAACGATTTAGTAGGTAGTAATGTATTCTACTTTTAACGTTTTACGTTTGGTATTAAGCATGGCAAGTATTCTTCCATTCTTTTACAATTCCTTCTTTTTGAGTTACTGAAATAAAAATGATAATTTTACGGTCGTCCGTGTACTTTAGTGGCAAAGTGTACAATTTATTTGATTCCCGTGATAGTTCGGATACAAATTTGGCTAAAGATTAAAAACACTGCCCTCAGGCCAACAAAGATGTGTGGACTGGCGTTTTAATGATTTAACCAATGCTGGACGTTATGATTGAATTGCTTGCTTAAATCTCGTTGTTTGTTCGTAGTAGTAGTGATCATCATCAATCTTTAGACCATTTTGTCATAGCTTTCAGTACATAATCCCATAACAATTTTAATCTCATCGGGCCCACAGCACTAACTTTTTTAGTAACAATTTCTTAGCGATCTGAACGAATATTTTGCAATAGAAAAGAAAAATTTGACGACCCATTTGGAAACTTAAATAACTTTTAATGGAATAATGTGATTTTAATAATGTTTTCGAACAAAGTAAAGCTTAAAATGTAAATGTTCAAACAAGCTACGGTGCTGTCTGATGTAATTATTAATATTATCAGTGGTACTACATTTTAAAGCCATTTGTTGACATATTTTCGTTGTTGTAAATATCTCCTTGCTTTCTAAGTACTATTTAATATTCGATTACATCCCATAGAATTTTTGTTTAAAACAATAATTTTGTTGAGTGTATTTACGTAAATTCATTAGTTCGCTCACTCTTACGTTATTTCGCTTGATGATTCTCTCTCTGTTGGGAGTACGTTAAAAAAACAAAAAAGAGAATATACAGAAATAGTAATGACTGAACACACCACACACAGAACCGAATTAAAAAAAAAAAATAATAAAAAAAAACAGCAACAACTGAAACAGCAGAAATATTTCAAAGTGTATAAAAATATTTCGTTGCTGTATACAATTTGATTGTGTATGTGTGCATATTGTTGTTATGTTTTTTGTTTTGTAATCTACAATAGCAATGAAAGCAATTTTTTATTCTGAGAATTCGATTCAGCACAGACAGCAGCAACAAAAACGAAAATAAAACCACTTGGAATAATCGTGAGAGTGCTGTCGAAACGAAAGAACTAAATAAACGAAACAGAATGTCGATGATGACTGTAAAAACAAATGAAGAAAAACAAAAACTTTAGAACACAAACATACACACGCATATACTATGTATAGAGAATGAACAAACAACGATATGACTGACTGTGTTTTGCGAAACATAAACTCATGGAAAAAGTAGAAATAGAAAGAAACATGACGAGAGGGAGTGTTAAAGCAAAGGAAAGAGAGATAAAAATTTACATGTGGCAGTTGAAATTCTCTCAACACAGTGAGTTAACATTAACGTTAACTAAAGCGTCACAAAAAATCCTGGAAGTTGGTAAAAAAAAAACGGACACATGGAGGATAATAATAGTAGCAACAACGTTTACAACGAAATTATTCGCAGTATTAAAGTTCATAATCAGAGAAACAACGCAATGTAAACAGCTTAGAAAATAATTTTGTACACATTCATCGTTTATAATGTTGTCTAAAATGGACGGCAACAATCTGTTCTTACGACTGGTTTTACACGTTCTACGTTTACTTTGACAAAAATTTTTGTTTTGGAATTTTATTTTCAAATTTGTTCTACTTTTAATCAAACGAAATTTACGTTGACAACTATGCGAGCACATCAAGCTGTGTACTCAGCCCTATTCGGTATGCCTCTTCTGTGAATACAAACTCAAGACTGTGCCAAGTAAACATTTAAGGTGTAAAATGCCTTTAAAAAATTCCATTTCTTTTTCGACTGCTTAATTAGAGTAAAAATTACTTGGAAATTCTCTCCTTTGGAGGTATAAATTATATTTCCAAACAGTTTAGCTGTAAATTGTTTTTATAAAGAAAAGAGGGAGTAAGAATTTAAAGAGAGTGTAATAGATTATCATCATTATCGTCTGTTTATTTTTGTTTTATTGGTTACAGTTTCCAGTAAATGAATATAATATGGGTTTAACTCTCTTCCTCTCTCTCTCTATGAGAATAATTAAAGGCTGAAGAGTTCCAAATTGTTAGCAGCGTTAAATTCTCTCCTTACTACTTGCTCATGTTGTTCTTGTTCCTTTTCGTTTAATTCTTTATGATGATTATTGTCAATTTCATGCATGTGTTGTTTATAATGATGACATTGTGTTGCCATTGTTGACTTTTATTTTTTTATGGTTTATTGTCGTGGTATTTGTTGCGTAGTTGCCTGAAATAATGATTGCAATCATCAGCTTAACTCGACTGAATAAAATTTGATCTATTTTGGAAAATAAATCTTTATTTCACTCGTATTGTTTTTGTTTTCCTTTTTTTTTTAATTCGCTGATATTGTTCTTAAAATTTAAGCGACAAATGTTTGAATTCATGCTTCTTGCTGCGGTTGTATGTATGTATGTATGTATATTTTGATGTTTTTGTATTTTATATACGATACGATTATTGATAAATTATTATCAATTAATTTCATTCATAATGTCTACCGTAAATTAGTATTTAATTTTTATTAATTTGTTTTATAAAATATTAGACGTTCTTTTTGACTTTGATCATAAAATTTATAGGCCTGCATATATTTTTTTCCGTTTTTCTTTCTTTAATTTTTATAAAATTATTTGGCAATAATCATCCCTGATTTATTGATTATTGAGTGTAAGAAATGAAGCAAACAACTTTCATAAATTAAATTAGCCATCCTATCCCATTGGCTGTTCGAGGAAGTTGAATTCAAATTCTGATCAAACCAGAGTTACTTTCTCTTATAATTGAAACGACGGGATATATTTACTCAAATATGTGCTATTTTGATTGATCGATAACATTAGTTAGTTACTTAAATGGGTCATTACAACCATTTAGTATGGATTATAATCCAGCTTCTCACCATCACACCAACCATGTTGTGTATGTTAGTTTTACCTATGAGTGGTGGAACCTTCAGTTCATAGTCGATTACGAACGATAGATTTGTCAGACATTTCATGGCAATTTCATTAACCCGCTGAGTTTTTACCAGAAGACTACTGAGATCAAGCCGCTGAAAAAAAAATATTTTTTTTATGGTTTGTTTTGTTCGATTTTTTTGGGGTTTGAACCAGGGGCTTTCGTCCAATTAGGCAACACACTATCTGGCACTACTACGACATCACATCCTTTTAAAATTTTCAGGGTAAAGCAAAGAATTTAAATTTCCACAATTAACCTTTTGACGACCAAACATTTTCTGCTGAAGCGATTTAACCTGTGGCCTAATAGTAGTGACGAAAAAAAATTGCCCTCCTGGGTGGGTATCCCCTAAGTCCCCAATTTCGCTTGGCAAATATAGTTGCCTATGGGTTGAAAGCAATCTTTTTATCCAAAATTATTAATTTTTAGACATGATTTAAAAACAGTTTTTTTTTTTTTTATTAAAAATATAAAGTAAAATACAATAAATGTTAAAAATTTATAATTCGTGTTGTTCGTGATAGTTTCCAAAGCAATCACGAGATCTAGTGAGATAAAGAAACACATTGCATTGAACGCAGAAAATATTTGTGCGACTATATTTTTTATAGGAAGCACAATGAAAGCAGCGTTTCCGACATTCACTCTTTTCCATTTTATGAAGAGATTTGGACATACATACTTATAAAATTATTTCCTAATTTGGTTGACGCTGAAAAGGCGCGTTTTCTTGAATTGAAGCAACTTGTCAGTTTTTTGGCTAAAGCTGCTCGAAATTCAATTGAAGTCACATTGATTGAGGAGCTGTTAGCCAATATGAGTTTTTTATATATTATATAACTACTATGAACACTTACTTCTGCGATCGTACTCATAATAAACTTTTTGTTTGGTCCATTAGATCAGCGCCTCCCATTCCTTTGTTGTAGTGCTGTATAATCAATATCTATATCAATATCTATTTTATTAGCTTGTCCAGCAACACGTCGCTTGACCTTGATTATACCTCTGTTGGGTCAATAAAATTTGAGGCGAGGTAGACACCACGATTGTCCATCCATTTGACGACGGAAATGCTTCCTGACATGAAGTAACTTATGTCCTCTTTTCATTTCTTTATCCGCCGGAAAATTCTTCGGTATGTGCTTTCTACTACATCGAATAGTTCCACATGCCATTATTTCATTTTGCTGAAAAATGTGCATTAAGTTTAGACTTGTAAAGAAATTATTAAAGTAAACTTCAACCCCTTTTTTTTCCAGTGGCTTGCATAACTGCAGGACGACAGGTTCGCCAAGACCGTTTTCAACAAATGGTTTTTTTTTCCTGTGTAAATGTCAATATTGTACAAGTATCCAGTTTCTGACTGACATAAACACCGTAGTTTGAATCCCCATGAAATAGGTTTGTCCTTCATATACTGTTTCATGGCATTATGTCCCTTAAACTTTACCATATGTTCATCAATTGAGAGTTTTTTTTTTTGGAAAATGTATATGCGTCAGGCATAGCCTTGTTGGTCTGTAACATCAGCCTTACTGTTGTCGCAAAAGTGAAGATTGGCTATAATTTCCTCAAATCGGTTTCGTGGCATGACTCCTGCAATCTGAGCTTGGTGAAATGTTGGATCAATTGACCAATACAGACGTGTTGATGTGAGTTTCACTAAGCTCATACGTACGATAATACCCATATAAGCCTTAAACTCGGATACGGTTAAAGTGAACATACGCCCTTTTTGTAAAGCATATAGGTTGGACTGCTTCACTATCATGAGACACTGGCGCTCTTAAAAAAGCTCAAATTTAAGGACAATTTAGAGGTTTTAATTCTAAGAGTTTTTAGGAATGATAATTTTCGTTTCAACCCATAGGCAAACATAATTGCCAAACATAAAATGACTATTTTTAGGCAGTTTGGCAGTTAGTTAGTTAGTTATTCAAAACTTTTCATTATATTTTTTTTGATAGACAAAGGCTAAATCCAAAACATAATTGACTCCCATCCCCTTGTGCCCTATCTTTACCCTGTAGTAGCCATCGGTATAAAAACCATTATTTGGCCTAATTTGGAGCCTCGTAGAGTACAAGTGGAGCCAGACAGGGGTTTGCACTCAACTACATTTTTGTTGACCCAATCTTCTTCTACAAAACATTCTCTGACATTTTTGCTCTATCTGTAACCTGGACAAATATATAAGCCAAAAACCCCCGGGCAAGCATACTTGCCTATGGTCGTCAAAGGGTTAAATGAGTTCTACAGAGATAGATTACAGCGGGCATATGATGGACGTATCAAAACTGCTCTGTAAAGTCGACAAAAATGTTTGAAGTGTCCTGGATTTGTAACACATTTTCTATTGATCAATTTTGGCCGTCTAATTTGATTTGCTTGGTTCAATTTCAATGGATGTACAGACCTGACCAGATCTGTAATTCTTCCATTCTCTTCAAATTTTTTTTGCTAATTTATTATACAGTAGCTTGGGAAGTGTTCCCACGTTTGAATCACCACTTTTGTTGCTATTAAACAATTTTTTTGGTAAATGGTAATCTAGATGAATGATATTTCTAATGAATTACATGTCTTTGAAGACATACACCACAGCACATAGAGAATAAAAGAAAATTAAATTTTAAGTGACAGCATGAAATGCAAAATTATATTCACAGTTCTGGGTGAAAGCTTATACAAAACATGAAAATATGTTTGTGCAAACATTTTCTCCTTTGGGAGAAGGGTTATAACCTTAGAGAAAGTAATTGTAAAAAATAAAATTGAATTGGCAACACTTAATTCATGACTCTCTGGTTAAAAGATGTCAAGTGCTGTGCTGTGTACTCATGTCCCGTTCGTAAAGGAAAAATAATTCCAAAATAAATCGACATGTTACGTCATACATACATATATCGCTCCCTTTGTTTCACTCTCTATTATTAAATTCAAATCAATTTGTGTGATTTTTTTATGGAAAGATAAAGAAAGAAAGGAAAAGCAATGCTTGTAAAATTAAAGCATGTTGCCATGTTGATTTTAAAAGATATTGTCTTGTTCTTCCAGCCTAGGGAAATACTTTATAATACCTACTGTATCCAATGTATTGATGCATCATGCATAGGTACTATTTCCTTGGCTGGTAGTGGTACGTTAATAGATTTTTTGTTACTTTGTACTCTCGTTCACATCTGAAATGCTGGTATTTTATATCGATAATCATCACAAACGACGATAATGATGTTGACGTGTGTGATGATAATGGTGATGATGATGATGATGATGAATGATAATGTACGGGCAGTTACAACTGTGCCAAGTTAAAACAAAAAGGAAAAATAAATTGAATATGAAAGAAGTGGTGCCATAAACAGACTCTGTATAGACAGAGTAGTAGTACTACATACGTATGATGTTTAATAATAATGAAGACAACTTAACTTAACTCGAGTTTAATTCAATGCAGCCAGCACTAGTTCAGAGAAAAAAAAACGCAAAATATTTCAGGTTGATGTTGAAGAAATAAAATCTGAATCTGGTTTGTATTGCAATGCAATGCCAGATCATGCCATGCCACCATGCCATGCCTTACCCTATCGTTGTCGCTGTATTTGCCTGCTAAGGTTGTTGTTTTCCATTTTTTTCGCTTTTTAATGACTCTTTAAAGTTGAGAATATTTCCACTATTATTTTACTTCTAGTTTGTGTGTGTGTATGTGTATGTGTAACAAACCTTTCTTTTTCTAATTTCAACATTCTCAATTTACGGCCAGAACAAACATTCTTGTTCTCTACCTTTTTTCTTTTTGGTTTCCTGGGCCTGGAAATTTGTCTGTGGCTGGTCATAAGTATGTGCCTCATAAAAGTCAATAAAATAAAATTGTTGCTGCTGCGCTGCTGTTCCTATTGCTGTTGCAAGAATATCAAAAAATTTTATTTCGCCTTTCAATGCATTTCCAACTCCCTTTTTAGTGCAATTTTTATTTGCTACCAACCAACTAAATTACGTCGACATTAGAAACAATTTG
Source organism: Sarcophaga variegata (assembly GCA_932273835.1). Taxonomy (NCBI): domain Eukaryota; kingdom Metazoa; phylum Arthropoda; class Insecta; order Diptera; family Sarcophagidae; genus Sarcophaga; species Sarcophaga variegata. The sequence continues at coordinate 42,389,477 of OW026359.1, forward strand.
TGTGTGCGAGTCCAAACGAAATAACTCAGCCAAACCAAGCCAAGCCAACCAAGCCAGCCTATATGACTGAGTCATTGGTCTTAAATATTGCAAAGAAATAAAGTTGATTTGATTTGGTTTGATTTTTTTTTTTTTTGCTTATGATTGTGATTTTCCTCCTCTTCGTCTTCTTCTTCTTTTTATTTTTTTGATGTTTTTTCTTTCAAGTCATGTTAAATATTTCCTCGTTGTACTTTGACAAGAAGTATTGCGCCATTTAAAGTTTATTTTTGTTTGTATGCGGACAGTGGAAGCTCTTTTAGTCTAATATCTGGAGTCCATTTTTACCTATGGTAGCAGAATTAACAGGTTTTAACGAAATGTTTATCCCATCTATTCATTTTCTCTCATTTAAACCATGTCTCCTGAGGTTTATCCTCGAATATGTGGGCAAGATCGCTTTGCCACTACATATTTTTTGCATTGGGCTATCGTGGATTCAACCTTCTATTGAAGCAAGACAATAGGCTCTTTCGGGTCGACTATATGATTCATTTTATTTTTCTCGATTATTGAAATTTGATTTGAAAACTTCAACTAGGGAGTTGTCATCCGAGAGACATTAGAAGACTTCCAGTGAAGCCCTTGAAAGAGGCATACATACGTACCGATGACTTCAAAATGCTGTATAGATTAGACTGTGTATCCATCTGAGGATATACTTTCGTATGTGTTGCGATTTTGTTAGGTGATGGAATCTTCTCTGAAAGTCTCTTGATTTACATAGGCAGCCAGGTTATGATCAAGTTAATACCACGCGGTAGATACCGGGGACTACTTCATGCAATATTGTAATGCTCTGCTGCGCTAATGTGGATAAAAAGATGAGGATAGCCATCCATTGCTCTTCTCAGAGCATGTACCCTGTCATTACTATAAGTAAGCGGCGGTTTTTGAATCCTACCAATGGCGTCCTATGGAGAATGTGTTTGTATTTGTGATATCACACTGGACCTAACCTCTGGCCTACGGAGAGGCCTAACACGCCATCTAACTTCTCCTAAATATGTTGTTTTAACCAACTTCTTCCTTACGTTGTCCGTTTCAATCACAATTATCTGTGCTCTCATATCGAATAGAGCTGTGAGCTATGGCCCCTGGTATGTGTGTATATGTATGTAATAAGTTTAGAGGTTGGTTTGAGGGTAATAGACATATTTTATGGCATTTCATATACTGTCTGACTGACTGACTGACTGGATGGATGTGTGGCTCGCTTAATACTGGCGCTGTGCTGTGCTGTGTAAGAGTTTTGCCTGGTTGTTGTGTTGCCTGCATATGAGACTCATTCATTTAGATTTGGCGGCAAAAACAGTTGAGCAGAAAAAATAAAAAAAAAATTAAAAATAAGAAAATAAAATGCAAATAAACCCATATCGTATCGCATTTTGAGAAGCCAGTCATGCCAGAGCAGCAAAATCCAAGTTGAAAACGTTTGCCCGTATGTTCGTTCATTTCTTTCGTTCATGGCATGAACAATTTAGGTAAAGGCGTACGGTTTGTGTGTACGTTTGAAACAACAACAACAACAATGTACAAATAAATATTGTACATGGACTTTAAGTATTGCAAACAAGCATGGCTATGGACGATGTTAATGTTCATGATGATGATGATGATGATGATGACGATGACGACGATTGTTCGACTACAACAACTTTTACTACTTCTGTATCGTTGTTGTGTGCTCATGTTTAAAAGAAAAAAAGAGAAAAAAAATTTCAAGTCATTTACAAAAGAACGTCGGATCGGATTGGATCGGACCAACCAATAAACAAATTCAATTCATTGTCGTCGTCGTCGTCGTCGTCGTCGTAACATTTTAAGTATTTTTCTGAATGTGCTTGTCTGTTTGCTTGCCTGCCTGACTGCTTTAAAACATATCTTGCCTGGCCTGGTTGTATAGCTGTTTGATGTTGTCGTTGTTTGCTTGCCGACTGAATAGGTTTATAAGAGAAGAGAATTCTGAATAAACTTTATTACACAGTCAGGCCGAGACAACAGAGTTCGGTCGCTAAAATTACTTGCCTCCCGTACACCATTGAAACGAATCACACACAGTCAAGTCAGGCGAATGAACGAACGTACAAACAAACTACGGGCTAAAGCAACGTAAAAATAAACGCATTGGCTTGCCTGGCTGACAGGCAGTTATTAAGCCAAAGAACGTTTGAAGACAACACAACACAGCGCTCGTTTATGAACGAACCAACAAGCCAGCCAGTCAGTGATCAAGACAGCCAGTCCGCCAGACAGCTTTAATGCCATTCCATATATGTACATACATACACACATACATGCGCAGTTGTCGTCGCCATACACTCTTAAAATTTAACAAACACACAGCAGCAGCAACAACAGCAATATAACCAAACAGACGTCGTCAGTCATCATAATCATCGCATGGCTTGACTATTTGTTGGAAATGAAAGCCATGCTTACAGTTTGAAAATGAATGAATTCATTATTAAGGCTCCCCACTATAACAAGGGGAACAAATTTATAATACATAATTGTATAGAATTATACATCAGGTCTGAGTACATAGATTTATTTCCGGCATTGAAAGTTTATCACATCCGAAAGGGATTGTCAAACCACCTAAGCCTGGGCCAATGCCTCTGGTGAGGTAAAGATCAACACCGTACATCATTGGGCGATAGATCAGCGCTATCTCTTCAGAAATGGTGTGATCGAATGTTATTGAACAATTTACAACAAAAATTGACAGCTTGTGTGAGAAGAGGAGAGATATGATATAACACAGATCTCCCTATATTTCTTAAAACGCCATAATGAAAATGAATGAAATGTTTTATCACAGTTTTAAACGATTCTGTGCTGTAGCCTAGCCCTCCAATGGTGTTTTATTAAAAAAATTTATTTCAGTTGAATGAGATTAAAAATGAAATTATTTTAAAGCTCTGGCCATTACACTCATTTATTTAATTTCCCTTGTTCCCTCGTATTTTATTTCCCTGCCTCGTTGTCGCTCTCACTCTCTCTCTAACTCTGTTCGTTTATTGGTCTTCAGTACAAATGTCAGTTGGGTTTTAAAATTGTTTTTTTCCCTTCATTTACGTATTAATGTTCTCGAGAGTGTTTATGGCTGTGTGTGTATGTGTATTTTGCTTGTATTCATTTCTATATTAAAACGTTTTTTTTGTATGATTGTATAGAAATGTAAAGTACAAGCAGCCGTAACATCAACAGCAGTAGCAAGAAAAATAAATTTTTGCTTGAAAACAATTTTTGCGCCTTAATGATGAAATGAAACACGAGAGTTTTAGTCTCTTTCTTGTTGTATTTCTTTAAATAATATTTTTTGGTTGTTGGTGCTTGAGTTATGTTGTTGTTGTTGTTGTCGTTATGAGGTTCAAAATTCGTTCGTTCTTATGTTGGTTGAATGAATGGATGGTTGGTTGGTTATTGAATTGCTGGATAGTTTGTGTTGCTGTTGGTGCTTTTTTTTTCATTTCATGTTTCATGGAATTCTTGTTTTTGGCTTAGTGAGTTTTGCTATTGTATACCCTAAAGCAGTATAGTTTATTGGGTAACTGTTTTAACTGCATCGAATGGGTATCAAGGAGGAGCCCCCTAACTAAATACATTTGTTCGAAATCGGGAACAAAAAAGGCGTTTTTTCATAAAATTTGACTTGTAGAAATCCTAATAACTGTAGCAGATTTCAAGAATTAACCTACATTTTGTAAAGATTTTAGTAGTTTGAGTAACTCGACCTCACAGCTTAACCTGCAACTTATTTGAGAACATAGTTATGAGAAGTCTCGATCAAGTTGTGCTACTTTCTTGAGTCAAGCTGCTAAAGATATCAACAAAAAACCCGTTTGGATCCAATTTACTGCTGGCACAAGTTTAAGACGTCCATTCTGAAAAAGTGGTTTGAAAAAATGTGTCACCCATTACGTAAAATACTTCCAACAAATCTTAACGGATAAATTATATTCATAGGTATAGTTTGTTATATAAGACTTGGTGCGGCTCTGCTCCATGCAGGTGTCGCACTTTCGAGTTGCCGAAATGGGCGAAAATATCTCTGACCTGTCAGCTTTCCTGACACTGGGCTGGAATAAAGAGACATCTAGCACGAGCATACATAGCAATTGTGCGGTGTAGTGGTATTTAGAGAAACTTCAGAGCAAATGAATTGACCCGATGTGGTAGAACCATCGGGGATACGGCCATAGTTATGTAGAGGACGCATTGAAAATGTGCTCAAATTCCAAAAGAGCGATGGAAAAGATTAGATGGAAGACAAGCTCTTACTGATCTGTCCTAGGTAGACATTAGAAGTTTAAATAGCTTCATTAGATGTTGTGAATGGTCCCAGAACTAGGAAAATAGAATGTCTGTGATATCATAATGCGAAACACACGGTCGAAATAGGACGATAACTTCCAACTGCCTACTTATCATTTTGTTTAATTATCAGGATAGGAGGTAAATTCTAATTAGAATCATATGAATAAATCTCAAACTTTTGTCGTCAAGAAAACGCCATTATACATACAGTGATAATGACATGTCTGGACCTAAGCGATGTTGCTTGGAAGATATTTATGGATCCGATCCTGTCTTCAAGTGGTTATCAGCTGCATCTGTTTATGAAGCACAATTTTGTTGGTTCAAATGCTCAATAAATTGAAGTTTGTGGTGGAACTAAATGGTCATGTTTTTGTTTCCATTAGGAATGAAGGTTTCTTTTCGCGTCGTAGAAGGGAATTGCAACTTTAAAGGCAGCAAGTCATCGAAAAAAAACGGCGCATATTTAACCTGGGCCCTGTACTGAAAAAAAATCTTTTATTTCGTGTAAAAATAATGGAACTTATTTAGTGTACCGTACCTGCTGTTGTATATGAAATTTAGTTGTCATATGATCGAGTTTGACTGACGTTAATTTTTTTTGTTTGTTTGTTTTGTTTTATTCTTCTCTTTTTAGAGTTTATGTAGAGAAGTAGAGTAGTTGCCATTGGTATTTCTGAGCATTCTGGCATTCCCCGGTGCCATTTAAACCCTCCTCCTCATGGTTTAATTTTTTTTATTTTTTTTTTTCTCTTTGGCTTAAAAATGTTTGCTTTTCTCTTTTTCTGTTCATCTCTTTTCATTTTCACATTTCATAAGAAGAATTTATTTGAAGGAGAACTTAAATGTACACTTTTGCATAGATTTACAGAGTAGTTCTGTCTCTTCTTCTTCTTTCTTTCTTTCTGTCTCTACTTTGTCATCAAAGGCCCCATATTTTTAAATATCTTTTAGAAGAAAAAAAAATTATTTTTTGTTTGTTTTGCATTTGAATCAGAAAACTACTTAGAAAACGAAATGCTGGAAAATGGAAAATTTTCAAACCAATGGAGAAATACGGCCGAAGTGAAAAAAAAGGAAAAAATTTGAAAGTAAAACATTTGTGAGACTCTTGTTTTTATTTCTGATTCTGTATTTCCCCTTTTAGGTTGTTGTTGTTGTTGTTGTTGTTAACTAAGTATCTAATCAAGGCTTTTATTTCACATCCGTTTGCAATACGTTCTTTACCTGACTCTTCGTATATTCCTTTCGCTTTAAAAAAAAAGAAAATCAAAAACTATTTTTTTAAGGTTGTGCATGCACTTTTTGGATGCTTGGAGGAACTGTTGTCGGATTTCTCCTTCTCTTCTGCTCTCAATAAGTTACATGAGAAAGCAGCCACAGCCATTGATACGAGTGCTGCTAGTACATGTTTATGTTGTATTGAATACAATTTTATGTGCGATTGCATTGAGTGTGCTGCGAGTATGTGGCGTGGCATGCACCTCTCCCATTGGGGATTATTTATGTATGTATGTATATGTGTTTGTGTCTTGCACCTGTAAATTTATTTGCAGTGCTTTTTCTTTTTTTTGCATAGGAGAAGTTATTAAACGTTTATGATCGAATTTGTAAAGCAGGTTGCCAATTATACATTTCCTTTCACATCATTTGATTCTATTTTTGTTTCTTTTTGTCGGCCGGTCTCTTTGTGAAAATATTTCAATTGACAAACAACAACAACAACAAGTTAACTTCCTTTGTTTTTCTTTCATTTTAATTGCTTGGTTTAATCGATTGTAATCTGGATGTTTTGTATTTGAATTAGTAGAAAAACAGTGGCAAAGATTATGTGAGAGTGAGAGAGTGGCACTTCTTTTACTACTTTGAGTTCGAATCAAATTTTTCGATTAAATCCCATGATCAGTTCATAAAGGGGATTTTAAATTATTTCAACATGGTTCTTGAGTGACATCGTCAAAAGAACAAGAAATGGAACTTATGTAAAAGACATCAAATTATAGACTCAGGAACACTACCAAAACAAATCAGGTGGCATTTTAATTCCTATCATTTTGCCATTTTCGGTGAAAAGTCATTATTCCGTCAATGTAGGAAATTTGCAAACTCTCTACGAAACTTCAATTTGCACCATAAAGAGAGTTCAGCAGAGATCGAAATAAATTATAATCAAATGGATGATGTAGGGTCTACTGGCTATGTGGTAGATTCATCAGAACTTCCCAATCAAATTTTCTCATTTTATGCACGATAATGCAATAATTTCTGAGGTTTTTTGGCGTTGCCATATCATAGAACACAACATCATTTCTGTTGATCAATTCTAGCCATTTTAATTAATTCGTTTGTTTGTTTGTTTGTTTTTTTGTTGTTAGCAGTAGAGATCAAAACGTCAATCGTTTGACAAAGTTGTAGAAGCTCACAACGAACAATTGCTTACCAGTTCTGTGTTTGCTGCGTTGCATTTATTGTGTTTACAGCAATAAACCCTCCTTGTTCATATTTTTTTTCCTTTTTTGTAGGTGATTACTTTCATCATGATAAAGAGTCAAACCTCTCGTTCCCTAGAAATAACGCCCTCTATAGTCTATTGCATGTAGTGGATGCAGTTGTGAGAAGATTTTACTCATCGGATCCTGCTCTTCCTCAAGAGGTGGCTCTGCCTGACTTTTCTTTGATGCTCAATGTTGATGTCAATTTCCTGAGACATCAGGGGATAGATTGTCAACTTTTTCTCTTTCTCCCAAGTTCGAAGCTTGGTTGTTCGGTTTCCGAATGCTGAGTTGACATGAAACATCAGTAATTAAGAGCATAAATAAAAATAGGCAAGGTTTTGTTAAATGTTTTTATAATTTAACACTTGCGTTTCCTAATGTGAAGAATTCAAAACATAATCCTCTTAATTGTAATTGCATCAAAGCAACGAGAACAATATGTATGTAACAGCAACAAAAATTCTAGATCATTAACGATGCCATGATGTCTGGTTTTTATTTCTTTGTTCTCTTTTAAAGCAAGAACAACAACTAAACAAAATTATTCAATGTGCAGCAATTCGTTTAAGGAATCACTTCCTCTTTTTAACATAACCTAACTGTTTGGCGTTTTATTATTCTCATACGTAACCCCTTCAAATAGCTGTGCTTTCATTCTCCTTAGTCTCGTGTTATTAATGCTGCAACGAATCAAAAGAAACATTTACGTGCTAAAAAGAAAAGACCATTGAAAGGAAGAAAGAACTAAACAATGCAGTGTTTAAATAGAACTTTTCATGGATGTAAAACATTCATTCAGTCATTCATTCACTTTCGTTCCATTCCATTGTATTGAATCTAAATAATCTTTTAAAATAACAACAACAACCTACAGTAAAGAGCGGACGCATTTGTCTCTTTTCGATAATGCATGTGTGTGTGTGTTTGTGTTTATTTATAACAAAATTATTTGAAAAAACCGTACGATTTACCATATCCGTTACGTTTTCTTTATTCCTTAAACACTTGTTGTTTGCGTTTTTTTTTCATACTCTTTTCGGTTAAAATGTTTCCCTTAATGCTCGTGTTCCACTTCTATGAATTGGTAAAACTTTCTGATTATAAAGCAACACACAATGGTTAAAGTGAATCCTTAAGGTGTGTGTGTTTTTTTTTATCTTATGGTTACTGAGGTATGCGTGACTGTTTGTTAGTATATTTGTTTTAGCCCTTAGTAAAGCCACCATAAAAAAGTAGCAACAAAACCAATAAAAAAAGAAACGCCGGTTTAACTTGGTTACTGCTTCTTCTTCTAATGTTATTAAACTGCACGTGATGGTATCATGTTATTTTACACTAGGCATGTCCAACTCTCTCTTGTTCCTCACCATGGTGAGAGCCCATTAGAAGTCCTTTAGTAAGCTTTATAGAAATTACTCAGTACAACTAATGCAGTCATTTATGTATGCACCTTAGAAACAGGGTTGGTAAACATATAACATACATTTTAAAAGTGTTGCCAACGATTAATTTGAATTAGAAGAAGAAATGCAATTAAAACATACACAGAAAATGTTTTGGATTCGGACTTTTTTTTTACAAACCCTTAATTTGCATTGCATATTCTTGTGAATACGTACGAACTTATGTACACACATTATTGGCCACTGCAATTCTTTAGTCGCGGCTACTGCTTGTCTTTTTATATTCAAGGCGTTTGTGTTAATTTTAGACATGAGTTAAGGGGAGAGTGCCTACAATTTGAGAAGCTTTTCCAAGATTTTCCTCTCTCATCTGTTGTCAAAAGGTTACGGAAAGTGCCTCATTATTTACCGACATGTACGTTAATTAATCCATATCAGTGGGACCATAAGTTACGACCATAAATCAATTTCAGCCACCTATCTTGCATTTTCATAACCTATAAAATGTGGGTTTTTCTTCCCTCTCTTTTCTAGTTGAAGCCTGTATATAAAGCGCATGCCACTTAAACCAAGTCAATCAATGACAAAACTTTCTAATGCCACGTAGCATGTTTCGTATATTATGATATTAAACGAAAAATACTATTGACATTGAAAAATTACTGGATTTATCTTTACCACACCTTATATAAAGTATTTCAAAACCAACCATAATTTTTAAAATTAAAATATTTTTGGATTTGATTTTGTTTCACAAGTAGGCCCTCTTACTGTAAAGCTGATTAATTATGAAAAAACAAAAACAAGTGCGTTTTCCTTTATTTTCTTATATATACATATAAATTGGCAACACCAGCAGCATACTTACATACAGTATTTACAATGCGATACGACATTGTTGTAAGACTAGCTACTGGTAGAAGCATGTATAACAATAGCACGGCACTTCAATTATAACTCCCCAAAGGGTTACTGTGTGGTTTTCTCTTTTTGTGTGTCAAAGTCCACTTGTGCTATGCATTAGCGTTGTGAAATACATATTTTCTCTCTTACTCGTTCTCTCTTTCTCAGTTTGGTTTTTCACCCATTGCTGCAACAACATTGTTGTATTTTATGCATTTTATTTTATTTTTTTTATTTCCTTTTTTTTTTACTGTGGCAATAACAACAAACGATAATGGTGTCTACATGACTTAACTTGCTAATGTTTTATGTTGGGTTTTAAGCGCTTACCGATGAGCTTGTTGTAAAGCCATGCAACATTGTATTCTATTGAGAAATATCGTAAAAACCAGCGGTAGGTACATAGATAGCAGTTGCAGGCAGTAGTTAATCTTCATTGTTTGTTTTATGAAATTGGGTTAAAAGAAACGTTTGCATTTATATTCTATGAAGGATTTTAAATTATGCTGCTGACATAACTCTTAATTATGCAGATAGCGAGTGTAGAGTATAGACCAAGTTGTGGTCTTTAAATGCTGCTGCACTCCATAATATGGAATTGATGAAAACAACCAGGAGGAACATAACTTTTAAAGAAATTTGAAATTAAAAAAAAAGGGAATTAACAATAGCTTCTGAAAACTTTAGAGAGATGGCCCCTAAAAATGATGTACACATCTTCGCTAAGTATAGCATGTAAGTAAATATTGCCATAATATTGAAGGCTTTATCTGTCACAATTGGAAAAATCCTACTCAGATGTTAAGCGTAACTTTTTGCTCGAAATCTAAGCACTTTTAGGCTAAAAACCTGGGCAAAGACGATGCATTTTTCGGCTTCAAAAGTAAGGTTAAACAGAACACATACACATACGCTTAATATTTGTTATCACAATTGGCATAATCTCGGTCACCAAATGGCGTCTCCAAAACGGAAAATTAAGATTTCGAGAAACTTCTCATGGCATTAAGCCGTATACAGTCCAATGATACTTTCAGTCCTTTCAGATGAACAACAAACAGTCACTTTCCCGGATGCAATAGCTTATCGAAAATCAATTGGACTTCTTCCGGGTCACATATGCGGCAAATTTTGCTAATTGACGTAACCACCGAGTCAGAATAAGATGGATTAAGTTGCTGAGAATGCGACATTATTATTATCATCCGCACACTTTCTCTAACAGAAGCGCTATTCATTGTATACACCATTCGCACACCACTGATGTTATGTGTGTTAATTTTATACATAAGTGGGTGACCTACAGTTTAAAGTCGATTTCGAACGACAGATTTTTTTGAGAAACTTTCCATGGCAGTTTTGATTACTCTCAGAGATTTTGCTATAAATCTGTTGAGAAAAAGTCGCCGAAGAAATATTTTTTCATATTTTTGTTTGGATGTCTGACCTGCGGCTTGAATCGATGCCTCGCGTCTAATTAGCCAACATACTACCTACTAGACTACGACGACAGTACCGGGAAAAGTGTCAACGTTTCTATCACAACTTTTTCGATCCGTATTCATAAATGGCACTTCAGATGGAAAATATTTAACACCGGACAGTCTTGCCAGACCGGGAGTTTTGAAAATATTAAGTGGATTTGCAGAATTTATTCACTATGAATATAATGACTTGGTGACATTATTAGTAACGTAAACTTGGATTGTCCACGAAGGTATTCCTAACCAAACTAACAGAACTTCCGTCTTGACTTAATTGCATTGCTTATGTGACTACAATTTCTTCATTTTGAAGCAATTGCTTGCTTCTGACTGGAACTTCTTAATTATCCGATAAAATTTCTAACAATAGATTGCAACGATAAGCCTTGGTAAAATCGTTCGGGTAAATTATGCTGAAAATCAAGTCAAGTCCTTAAATTTTAATAAATTCTCATGAAATGTTTGACAAAAATTTTCAAGTGTATAGAACAAGAGCTTATCTTGAACCACTCACATCTCTATAAAATACTTCTTCGCCATCAATTTCGTCAATCATTCTAACACTTGAACAATATTAAAAGTGTCCCCCTTTCTTTGCGCCTTTTGCTTGCCGGAATCAGCATTTCCAACCAAACATTCATCCAAGTTTTGAGTGTGTTTATAAACGATTTATCAAAATACGAAGACAAATCACCGCATTAAAATACCATGCCATAAATACATACATACATACACTCAGCTTCAACTTTAAAAGCAGCAACATCAACAACAATACTAATGTTATTGTCTGTTAACAAAAACTTAGAAGAAACGAGGCTTCAAGGCTTGTATGAATATCGTCGACATAAAGAAACCAAAAAAAAAAAGAGGAAAAAAATGTTTGCGCGCCAAAAAAAATGGAGGCGAAGTAAAAAATGTAAAAAAAATATACAAAAACATAAAAGCGAACATTAAGTCAAGAAATTTATACGATATTATGCTTAAGCTGCTGTTGCTCGTTTGCGTTATGGATGGAGTTTTTGTTTTTCGCAACTTCCAATACCCACTCACCGACTTTATTCCAACCAAACGTTAGCACAGTCCAAACAGTCAAGATAAATACTTTTGCTAGCCGTTCACTTATGTATGTACCTCCGACCAACACTTACTCATTCGTTCATTGTCGCCGTCTCATCGTTGTCGTTTGTAATATGGAATACAACAACAAAGGTAATGTAAAGAAGAAAAAAAAATAATTCCAAAACACATACGAAATATTGTAAAGGATTACTAAGACTTAAGAAAAGGCACATGATTGTGTCCATACTTGGACTAAAATCCCCAGTTAAAGAATTTTCTTCATTCGTTTTCATAAGCACCACTTGTATCCACACATTATTATAAAGATACACGCAGCTCAGCTTAAGTACCGGCTGTTTGTTGCCGGTTGAGTAGAAGCAACAGCAACAACACAGCAAGTAGAGTGTAGTAACCAAGTACATCTCTACATGGAATTCTATTGCAAGCGATTTGCTTTTATTTTCCTTTTAACCCTTTAAGTGCTTAATGTTGTTTAAATTAGAATTTTCCAAAAGCAATATGTTAATATCCCGGTCATCTAGAGTGGCATATCTATCACTATTGGACGCGTGTGGCCAAAGTGAGTAACAAAATATTCATAAAAATCTAACTGTGTCTGTCAATTTTGACTCACAGATTCGGATCATGTGTCAAAGTTGAATGTGAAATCCCCATTTGGAACAGCTGAATCTAAGATTGTCCCTTGCTGTAGCTGTTGTTCTTTTCGGGCTGAAGTAATGAATGAGATAATGAGTTAATCCTAACCCGAGTCCATCTTTGGAAGCTCGTACCAATTATTACAGGACAATGGCCTCTGAGTAAGAAGTCCGCAGGCTGAAAAAACCTCACAACGTGTTCTGAGCAGATTATAATGACAATAAAGAAAAGGAGGCCAGTGATCATCTCCTCTCCTCTCGTCTATCGTCATTTATTCACAGTAATCTTTGAGGATGTCAATGCGATTTCTATGGACTAAACCAATTGGAAATGACATCATTATAGATCTTTACTGGATTAGGTTGAAAAGCAATTATATAACACTTTGGGATATGACCTATGGTTCTATGCAATGGAAAAGAGTCCAGACCACGTAACCGTTACGCTAAGCTTCGAAACTGCAATCGTAGTTACTTTTTTTGCCACCATATCTGCAGGTAGACAGTTAAAGATTACGATTAGTGACTGGACACCGACGAAATTATGGCTCTCAGTAAGGAATCACAATGTTAATCTGGAATATGGATCAGCGTCGTGTAGGACATTCTAAAATTGCTTAATGGGGAATTCACTGATTTGTTGGGGTTGGTGAAAAGTATCACAAGTTTAAATGCAAAAGAAAAAAAATTGGTCTGAAAATTTCATTGGCGACATCTAGTGCGCTCCAACGTAAATATCGGATTTAAATGAGCACTTGTAATTAACACTAGATATACCCAGAAATGTTTATACCTATTTATACCAACACCAGTCAAAATGACTAAAAAAAATAACGTTTTGAGTGTGTAAATTTTGTATGTGCTATAATGTTACTTATCGGTAATAAGGAAGTTGCCAGATAAATTGGTAATATATAATACATGACTGGCACCGGCATAAGTACCAAAAATTAAAAAATTATTTTTTTTTTTTATTGTGGACACAAGATCAAAATAAGTTATCAGATTAATTGTTGCAATTAATAGTTGTCGTTATAAAAATCATATAATAGTTTCGAAAAAAATAGTAAATCTAGTGTTAATGTAATAAATTCTATTTTTTTTTTCTGTTCATTATTAGACTGAAAATCTTTGAAATCATTAGAAAAATAACACAATTGTATCCATAGCCTGAATACGTAGCTGCGCCATGTTTTAATAAGATGCAACCTTTCATTTGCACGGCTTCTTTAAAGGGTTAAACAAAAATATAATATTTAATATGCAACATTAACCCTCTTTCGTGTTCTTCATTGCTCTCTCTCTCTCTCTCTCTCTCTTATAAGATTTTTATTTTATTTTTTTCGTTTTTTTTTTCGTTGTTGAAGTATTCATTTGAATTTGAAAAGTTGCTGACGATAATCATAATAATGATGAACTGACTGACTCTTCTCTGACTTTGTTTATCTAAAGAAATCTCCAAAATGACGATGGTAATGACGTTCTGTTGTGTGTGAAGTGTATGATAATTTCGTTGATGTTGAATGTTGATTTCGAAAATGACAATGACGTTTCGATAAAACTGCAACAGAGGAAAAATTAAATTCCAACTCATCTCTGTTGAACTAAACTGAGCTCAATTCAACTCAATTTCATTCAGTCATCGGCAATACTTTTGTTGCTTTGCCAACCAACGTGTGCTACACCAACAACAATTTCTTCTGGTCAAATATGATTTCAAATGGAATTTCTTAACTTTTCTGGGTCTATTTCTCCGTTTTTTTTTTTTTTTTTTTTTTTAATCTTTCTATCCTTGGGCAAAGAAACAAGGCAAGAGGGGGAGGATGGAGCTGTTCAATCAATAAACATTTCTTAAGGATTTATTTTCGATTTTATAGTTGATGATGCAGAGTTAAGAATAATAAGAGAGAGAAGAATATTTAATTTTTCTTCTTTGCTTTTCTTTTCCCCCATTGATATTATATGGATTATATATGTGTGTGTATGTATGTATTGGTGGGCCTTGAAAATCTAAATTTGATTTTCAGTTGCCTTTGTAACTGTGTTCCTTTTTCCTCTTTTATTCTTTTTTTTTTAATAGAAAAAAAGCTCTTTTTTGAAAGGAATTGTAAAAAGGAAAGAAAAAAGCCTTGAAAATTTATAATTTTTTCCTATTGTGTACAACACAACAAAGTTCAGTTTATAATTTTCTGTTTTGAAAATAATGGCGAGAAAAATTGAAAGAAAATAAAAACTAAAGTCAAAGGAAAATTGTGCGGCATTTTTTCTTTAGTTTGTTGGCTTGGCTTTCCCTCGTTATGAGCGAAACAATAAAACTTTTGACAAACATTCCGAAAGTCAGGGGCAAATGTGTCAGGAAAATTTCTTTATTTTTGTTTTCTTTTCTTTCTTCTTTCTCTTGTTTCTTTAATAACTTCAAATAATACTGAAGTTTTTTTTTTATTTCAAAAGGTGCTACATTAAAAAAAGAGGAAGAATAATGTCTAAGAGTATGTATGTATGTCATACATACATACGTATTATATTTGCCTTTCTTCCACCGCTTTAAAAATATCTGAAAAAAAGAAAACACTCGAAAGATAGTCAAGAGACTCCATCCAAAGTTTAGTTTACTGTTGTTGGTTATCGTCTACGTGGAGCAGCAGAGTCTGCTGTTGGTATTCATTCTCAAGTGACTAGACAATACTGTTCTCTGCTCACATTCTCTATATTTTAAACGAGTCATGATGTTCCCGCATTAATCCGTAATGGAACAATGAAAGTGTTTTTAACAGAGGAAAAACACCAGTGGCAAGAAGGAAGTGTCATGAATATTAAAGTGCTAGTACACTACACGTACAAGAGTAGTCGAATTGGAATATGTTGGTCAAATGTTCCTCGTTTTTTTTTTATTTTTTTTTTTATTTATTTATGATATGTAGAGGCAAAAAAACTTTCTTATTGTTTTTAAATATTTAAAAATGAAACAATCAATTTGTGCAGGGTAGTTTATGAATCCATTTTTGGTCTCTGAATAGTTTGGAATATATATTATAACTGAAGCCACACTACGTGACCCAGATTAATCAATCGCTTTTGTAATTCATCGCTTATCATACGCACTGAAAGTGGAGATTTATTTTGCATACTACGGTTTCCATAAGGACCATTCTGTTGTGGATATGGTGGTATAGCTTTAGAAATTTTCAAACATTTTGACAGGAGTGTTGCACTGTGCACTTTTATTGAAACATTTATCACGAATTTTCTCAGGAAACGTACTATATGGGTTATTTTAAATCGAAGCCTATCAAATGAGTTCAGACTAAATTCAGGGGTTTAACTACAAGGATCTCAAATTCTATTTCTTGGTTTTCTTAATGGTCTTCCCTCTTTAAAATCCTTTGAGCTTAGATCGACCCTTTGGCGACTGTAAGCACGATCATAATCTCGCCATTATTAATATGTCGTCTGTAACTATGAATTGATGTTCTGCGTATGAAAATTCAATGCGACGTTCTCTGGAGCCACCATATTTGTTAAGTGTCGAGAGAAGAATTCAAGTGCCTGCAGAAGTTATTATCCCCATGTAGATTCAATTTCTAACATCCATGAACCCTACACCCTGTTTTCTCTGTGCAATAATATAATTTCCTAACATAAATGCAATGAGCTGCATGAGTATGGCTCAATCCTAAATCAATGTAGTAGTCCTGCGGCTGTTTAGAGAAAATATATGTACATTTTTAAATCAAATCTGCTGATCACTTGACTTATTTTAAATCGCATTTGATTGTCGTTGTTTGATTGCCGTTTTGCTGTTAATATTATCGTCAATATCGTAGGGCTTTTGTTTATGGACTTTAAAGGTGTCTTTTGCTGCAGTCGTTCAGTCTGTTACTCACTGAAATTGTCAATTATTCATGGCCATTAAATGCAATCATTTGACGAATGTGTGTGTGTGTGTATTTTTTTTATGAATCTTTGCCTGTGACTATAATTTGCCACGAACCGTAATATTTGTTGTAGCTGGGTTTTTTTATAATGTTGCAGACTTTGTAACACAAAACAATCTTGCAAATGAATGTCTGACTGGGTAATTGGCATTTGATAACAGCAATCACTACCACCACTAACCATCATCTTAAGCGTCATCGTCATCTAATGCACGTCAATTTACTTCGTCATAAATAGTTTTAAGAAAAAGTGTGTGTGTGTATATATTAATCATATTAAACTGAATGAAACACAATGGAAAATAAGAAAAACGACTCTTTTTCTCACTTCTATTTCACTTTTAAACGGGATTAATTTTTATGGTCTCTCATGACGTTGTTTGTTGTGGTGTCGTGCGAACGTACAAATCTAGTCGGGTTTTGAAATCATGAAAACACCCACTCAAAGAATGAAATAAAATTTGTTTATTATTGCAATTCCAATAACAACAACACAGAAGAATATTTTAGTTTTTTTTTTTTTATTTAAAAAAAAGGAAGCAAGAAAAAAATATATAATTATAGTAGGGGTTTTATTGTTGAAACATTATATTGATTATTATTTGACTAGAATTGATTATTAAACATCCTAGCAATAGTTTTATTTTTTTCCACGTGTAAATTAAACACACATTTTGAATTAAAAAAATTCCCACATTTACCACGCTATGTACACGATGAATGATGTCTAAAGACTTTCCATGACGTCTAAGCATAATTGTTGGTCTCCATTACGTTTCATAGCAAGTGTTGTCGTTTAGAGGCTTCAATTGTTTCTGGTCTATTTAGATCGGACTCTTATTTTTTATTTTGTTTGTTTGTTTTTATTTACGATCAACACTTCAGTTATTGAGGAAGGCAGAGAGATCAATAAAGGCATAGTGCGGCCAAAGAATGAATTCCACATGTATTATATTGGCTGTCCACTGTCCACCATTCACTCGTTTAGTGTCACATTACAAAACAGTTTTTTTTTTAAATCTAAGTAGTTTTTATTCTCTCCCTTCTAATCTCAAAAGGGTATAAGGAACACTGCTGTTGCTTTTAGTGCTACGTCTAATAGCGCTGCCTGACTTCAACATTGAACGTGTGTATTTTTACACACGTCGTTTTTTATTATTTTAAGTCCAGTACTTGTGTAGTGCATGAATTTCTTTCATTTTACTTTCCTTGCTTTCAGCAATGCTACTTGTTTTTATTCGCTTGCTCTCTTTTTCTCTTTTATTTTTGTAATTTATTATTGCAATAAAATATTGAATGCAAGATTTGTAATAATGCTCACATACACGCACACGCATTCACACATAAAGAAAAGGAATGAAAACATCAAAGACTTTTGGCTTTAGATGTTGAAACGTTTGATGTGTTTGTTTGGTATTCCAACTCATACTCCAATTTTATCTACTTTATTCCACACCACACCATATCATACCATACCACACCATGCAAAGCAGCTTTACTCCACTTAATTTAATACGTTTATTACACTAACAAAAAATTTATTCGTATACGAAGAAACTTTATTTTTCTAGTCTCTCTCCCTTCGCTCAATGGTGCCATCGTAAACTGTCATCTATATCCCCGTTTAAATTAAAATGGCAACATTGTCAAACGCCAGAAGTAAGCAAGAAGTTTGTAGGGCATAACATACAGACATAGATGCATCTGTAAAAAAAAGAGGAAGGGAGAGACATTCCACAAACTTCCAAGTATTTCTCTATACACTCAGTCTTGAACATTAAATTCAAACTAAACAAACTGCAAAAGAATAAAAAAAAAACAACAACGAAAATAATAAAATTTCGTATGTATTCATATGAAGGGTATTTATGCTCATGAAAAAAAAAAGAACTTTGCTTGTTGGATTCAAACGACCGACGTGCATGCGGTCGTTTACTTACACACTCACACAAATATTATATCGTCTTTCATATGAGTTTGTCATTTATTTTGTTTGTTTGTTTATTAGTCGTTTGCTTGACTGACTGGCTATTCAGAAGTCGTTATGGCAGAAGTATTGGTAGAACCCAAGACAGTTGGAGTTGTTTTTGTTCTTTTGATACAAAGTCTATTATATGGGATTGCCATTGATCTATCGATTCACAAATACAATACGAAATCATTTACAGTGTAACAATTAAAAACTAATTTGCATTAATTTATCATTTTCTAATGTTTTTAGAAACAGAATATACTCTTGAATTCTAATTGTAATAATTAGAAAATTTCTAGCTTTTCTAGGTCTGTCTATAGGGATCTATTGTGGATACCATGTGATTGTTTTACAATCTCTCTGAAACCATTATTGAAAATGCAAAAATTGAAATCTATGCATGAAATGTATATTCACTAAAACTTCCCAAACCCTACTGGCAACTAAACTTATCACAAACATTATTTTGCAATCTTCTACAAACATTTCTTCATTCACTGCCAACTTCTTTATTGTGGGTATAAATTTTATTTTATTGAATTTGACTGACTGACAGTGTGATATTATTATTACTTTTGTGACCCTAAAACCAACAGCAACAGCAATAACAACTCAAAATAAAGTAAAAGAATATATTGTATGTTGCTGCAACCAACGTAACAACAAATCGTACAACCGACGAAACGACAATCCAACGACCTTAATAACATTGTATACGACGTTCCCATCTATCTTTTATGCTGGTCGAATAGGGTAGAGAAGTCTTTTATTTATTACGGATTCAGTTCAATTTCAGACACAGTCAGAGTGTTTCAATTTCTTCTTTTATACAAACAAAACAGTTCAAGCAAATGTTGCAACTTTGGCGCTTTTTAGTTCAATAAGAGTTTTAAGACTTAAATTGATTTAAAAATTCGTTGTTGTGTTCAGTATTTGACCTGACAAAGGTTAAGCTTTGATGCTATTTGAGTCAGCACGATACATGGCGAATGAGACATACATAGATCATTTGGTCAATGACTTCAGCAGACAAATGAGAGGATAATTCTTCATCTGCAGCGCACATGCTCAGTTTTAAGTCGCAAAAGAAAGAAGCACCTAGGCTGGTATACAGTTGAACACTCTGAGACCAGACTTTAGAAACCTTTGCTGCAATATCATGAGCTGCCTAATGATGCCTTATCTTATCTTTACTCAGACACTAGTTGTTATGCGACCTATACACGCTGGGGTTTGTTGTACAACACAATTGAATAAACAAGTTTGTTATTTTCTTCACACGTTTCGACTTTTGAGGCCACTTTTTATCCAAATTTATTTATAAATAAAGAATTCAGAAGTTTTTGAATTTCATAATTCTGGCATATTTTTGTATGCCTCAATGAAATTACACATTTTATTAAAGTGAGAATTTCTTCTTGACTCGACGATTGAAAGTAGAATTAAAAGAAATTGTTTAGTTTTTAATGAAATAAATTCCTTATTAAGAATACGATTTCATAGAAAACACTGCACTATCAATTTTGTTACACGATTCTTTTGCTACAAAGATTAAACTCCACAGTGAGTGTAAGGATGGGTGTCTATACATCGCAATTTCGACTGCAACGTTACCTTTCTTTGGAATAATATTTCATTTATACTGGGTGTGGCAAATTCTAGAACCTACTGCTGACAGGATATTGTTATTCTGTTTTCGATTTCGATACACTACTACCGTTAATTACTCTCTACTATTATGCAATTCTGCTAAAATAAAGTGTAATTTCAGTTTCTTTAACGGCTTTTACAACACAACAATATGTTGCTTCTTTATCTTATTAAATTGCAAATAAGTTGGCAGCACTAGGCTGTCGTAGCAATCCAAACAATATTCATTCACTTTACAACACGACTTCACAATAACAACGAACGACGGGAGAACAAACAAACAAAAAATGAAAATAAAAAAAGAAACTAATGTTCATTTATTGTTGTTGCCATAGTTTCTTTCTGTTTGTTTTCTTCTTTTATTCTTATGCTTGTGTTATTGTATTCGTCTTTGTCGCTTTGTTTATTTTTTCTTGTTTGAGTATATGTATGGAACGACGGTCTTATCTTTCTATAAGTCGTTGTTGGTCGGTTGGTTAGTCGGTATTCTCTCTACATAAAGCGTATTGCTCAACATGAAAAATACTCATATTCTCTACCTCTTTTTGTCTCTTCTCCCCTCTTGGAACATACATATTAATACATTCAGCCATGATTTTATTATTTTTCTACTTCCGCCCCCCTTCTTAAATTAAGTTGTGTCAGTCAATCTACCACTCTAAATCGTTATGCGTGTATGTATGGCTGTATGCGTTAATTCCTTCATATTTTAGTCTTTGCCGCTTTGCCGTTGCTGTTGTCATCAATATGAATATAATTTTTCTCTCTCTCCCTCTCTGTATGTTTTGTCATTCCATTTTTCTTTTCTCTTTACTAAGCTAACCAACCAACCAGTAGCAGCAAGTCATCGGTTTTTGTCTTGTTTCTGTTTATTATTGGGATTTAGGGCCATTATTACAACTTGCCGTTAAACTTGGGGTTAGTTAAAGGTACCTTTAGCTAAAGGGAACTGTAAAGTTACCTTTAACTTATTTTCATTATTACAACTTAAGCCTACTTTACACGGTCCCACAAGTAATATGATCTGTCAAAATTTTGTGTAGAAGAGTACGGATGTGATCGTCTAAACGTACTATGTAATGAAACCATCACACATTGAGAGAAAATACGGATGAAAAGTTTGACAGTCGTATGGCTCTCTTCATTTTTTGAAAAGTTTCAAAAGCAAGCAAGTCGCATTAGGTCAGGGATGTATTTTTATGTAAACACATAGAAAAAAGTGTAACAGCTGTTTTCATTTTACTTTGTTATTGTCTTATACCGATCATGTAAACGCAAAAAATATAAATCATACGACTTTTATTCTCTTCTTTGTCATACGGATGGAATTTCATTTTACTTTTTCATTAGACTTTACGTACGTAAAGTATTACCGTGTGAAGTGGGCTTAACAGATAAAATTTTTCAAAAATATGGCAGTGCCGGAGCTATGTCTATAAAACTGCTCAATTATACAAGTTTTTTTTAACGTAGTGGCAACCGCGGGCTTCGTTTTTTTTTTTTTTTTTTTTTGTTGTATATGTTCAATTTGTTTAAATTTGCAGTTGCCATAATGAAAATATGGCAAGTTCAAACATAAAGTGACCTTTAAATGTTAAAGGTAGGATGATCCTTCCTTTAGCTTAACGATCACTTCTATCTTATTGGGTACTCATAATAACGAAAAACAATTTATCTGCCCGTTAAAATCCTACCTTTAGTTAACGGCAAGTTGTAATAATAGCCCTTAATGTTCGTTTATACTCTACATTATTAATTTAATAAGAATTAAAGCACAGTGGTTATGGAGGACGCGGAAATACAACATAACATCGGTCATGGTTATCGTGTAATTTTAATTCAGTTGTTTTTCTATAATGTTTAAACAAAAAAATTTAAAACTTTATGGAAATAATTTTAACAAGCAGAATTACCACTGTCTCTTAAAAGTCATTTCTTATCGTGCTTAGAGTAGCAGTGCATATAAGCTTATTCCGATTAACCCTTTGCACTCCAACCTAATTAGCAATAGTAGGAACCAGTAACTCCAGAGGTATATTAGTAAAAAGTATATGCATTCATGTTTAAGAAAATGCGGTCAAAAATTAAACAAACCAATTTATTGTTACCTGAATTGTAATAAAGCATATTGTGGCTTATATTAAGGGCTAAAATAACAAACTTAAAGCTTAAAATCTCTCAAAGAATGGTATTTTTCAAAGCATTCGTCCATATTCATTCGAGGTTTATCGGGACGAAAATCGCAAAAATCCACGGTTTCTCGTCTCTGCCCTCGTTCTTACCTGTTGAAACAAACTATGCAATCCCTTTTTGTGCCCTTACGCAAGATGTGAAGTCTTTTGTCAATCCTAGCTTCTTGATTTGAGGGGGATAGTCTTGATCGATCTTCTCGGAATTCTCCCACAAGTTGATCGACTAAGCGCAAACATAAACACTTTTGTTTTTCTAAGTATTAAGAGCGCTAAATGAGATAAAGAAACGCGCCGCAAATGCGGCGACACTGGATTTATTCCTAACATACGAAATGTCGTAAATGGGGCGCAAGGGAGTGCAAAGGGTTACATATTTGTTTCATGCGATATCTCGAACATGATAAAAATTGCAGCGTTTTTCTTTTAATTCAATAGTTGACAACACTTTATACAGTATATTTTGTACTTATTCCTTTACTTTTTGTTCTAAAATTGTTATTGCGGCGATAATTTATTATTATTGTTCTTTTTGTTTCTGAAATAAACAAAAAAATTAATTCGAATTCAGCCAACCATGTATTTTATTTTTATGTACAGTTAAGAAAAAAAGTTTACCTAAACTGAAATATTTTGATCTTTTTGAAAACTTCTACGATAATTAACCCAATAAACGCTTACCTTTGGCGTCACAACGAGCCGCAATGCGTGCTGAAGTGTGTTACCGCTTCGATCTAACCTAATCCGATAAAGAAAAAACAACAAAATTTTAAAAAAAAATTGGATTCTTTGGGCATAATTTACAATCTGTGGTTGCTGAGTCATTGACGTCGCAAAATTTTCCGTAATATCGGCTATTATTTCCTTCTAAGCTCAATCAAGTGCACCTTTTAATGACTCAAGACTCGTTGTCATATTTACGCACGAATTTTTCCAAAACAACTCAAAAATAGTCGATAGTGTTAAAGGTTTGATGTTTGGATAAAAATCAATCTTTTATTTTTCTAAATTTCTTTACCAAAAATCACTAGTAGTTGCTAGCAACTGTTATCCTAGGCCAGTTTTGTAGTGTTGATTTTCGGATTTTAGTAAACGACCCATGAGCATACGTCTTACATTTTGCATGGATAGTTTGTGAACTTATTCAGATCGTGGTTTGTTTAGCAATCGGCTTTTTTATTACTCCACGCGATTGTTAATTAGTTAGGTAACCAACAAAATTAAAATAAATTAGACAACAAAAACAAACAAATTAAAATTAAAATAAATTTTTCCGTAAGACTGCAAAAGCTAAGATTTCCCATTTTCCAAAATTAGTATGAAAAAACTACCAAACTTCTGTAATTAAATAATTATATTGTTTGTAATTATTTTGTTGTTTGTCGCCGTAGTCTAGTAGGTAGTGTGTTAGCTTATTAGACGTATAGTCTGGGTTCGAGACCCAGGCCAGACATCAAAACAAAAATACAAAAAATATTTCTTCGACGACTTCCTCTCAGCAGATTTCTGGCAAAAACAAAAAAAAAAATTAAAAGTTTCTCAAAAATCTGTTGTTCGGAGTCGACTTTAATTAAAATTAACACACACAATATCAGTGGTGTGAGAAGCTAGGTCATAATCTTGACTGAAGGGTTGTAATGACCAATTATGTATATATGTATGTATGTATTGTTTGTAAAATAAATCAAATACGATTTAATTTCAATTTCCAATTTTATTTTTTTATATCTTACTGTCTATGAGTGGAATTTTTTCTCGTTGGTTGCTAGGTTTGTTGATAATAGTTTCTAAGCTTATACTATTTTCATAACTTTGTCTGGATCCACAATCTATACTCTTAAATACTGTCACCAAAATTGTTTCTAATATCATCATTTATATTTTTTTTTTATTTTCATATTTAGTGGGGTTCGTAGAATTTGTTCATAGACTGTATGTAAACGATACACTAAATGAATTGTGCAACGTGGTTGCTTGTTCTTGTGTACGTATGTATGTTCGTATGCCAATGTATATGTGTATGTGTGTGCAAACAGAAGTTTGTTTATTTTTATTGATGACTTTTGACTTTAATTTTAAATGCAGTCTCTCGTTTATTGCGTTTGTTTTTTTTTCTCCGTTCGTTTTCATTTTAATTGTCACATTTGGATTTCTTGTTTTAAGAGAACATTAATGCACGCTCTTCTGTTATTACGCTCTTTATTTCTGTTATCGAAAATAGAGTACCAGTATTAAGTGTATTTGTTATGCTGAAGGCAATTAAAATTAACTAAGTTAACCGTTTTGATTTACATATGGATTTGTAAAAAAAGTATTTTGTTGATGCTTAAAAATATTTAAAAAATTTTTCTCTATTTAAATTCAAGATTGCTAATTGCCAAATTAGAGGGTAGTTAAGTATTATTTTAATAAAACTTTTATTTATTTAAAATGCCTTTGCCTTTCTTTTGCTATTATGTACGAAATTAAATTTCATTAAAATGACATATTTTCGATAGTGCATACATTGTGATGAAGCATACGCCGAGCACCATCTGCAGCGCCTGCAATATTTTCTAATTTTCATATACATACATAAATCTACCAATTTCTTACGTAGAAAGTCGATTATGGCAAACAATATCGCCCATTGGCAACGTTTGCAAATCATTCAATTTTATTATCTTCGGCAATCGAATATTCAAATTGGAAAATAAGATTATAGCTGTCGTTAGTGAGATACTGCTGGAAGAACTATGCCAAAATTAGATCTCTCGGGTGAATCGCCTACGACGTATCGGCGATCAACATGTATCAAACGATATTTTTCATAATTGATTGCCAGATATTTCTTCATCACCGATTTTTTTTTTATCACACGATATAAATAAAGTTTTGTATCTTAAAAACATGCACTCAATATTTTCAGTCACCCTGTATAACGAATTTGTAAATGTTAAAGTTTTTCTGTTCTGTTGTACAACTTTTAACATTTTTGTTAAAAAAAAAAATTTACTGCAACCGCAACAATTTTTTTTCCTTATTTTTATTTTTTTTTTTTCTCTTTTTTTATTATTTCAAACGATATGCGTCAGTTAGTCAACATACTAGCCCAACCAATAGCAGCGACAACAACAAAAACGCAACCAAACCAGCCATACACAATTTGTGCTGTGTTTGCCTTGGAAATTATTTGTTGTTGTTACTGTTATTGTGTATTTTTATTATTTTATTATTATAGACTAAAAATTTATTTCATAAGAGCGTATGGATGAATGTTTTTTTTTTTGTTACTCACTTTTCTATATTTTTGTATTCCTATCTACGCTTGAAAATATTTAACAATAATACTCTACTATAGGTATTAATAATATATACAATATTTTAATTTTTTTTACTCATATTTAAATGTGTGGTGTTTTATTTATTCTTTCTTAAAAAAAATCAAGCGAAAAGAGAGATAAAATAAAACGGACAAAAGAGAACATTAATGCGGCGGGAATAATTTAAAAGTTTGACTATAGAGCAATGATGCCAACTTGGTTCTTTCCCTTTTTAAGAAACTTAAATGCGAAAAAAAATTGTTTATCTTTAAACTAAAAAGTGCGCAATTTTACCGTTTAATTATTGAACTCTATCCTTTATTAACTGTTTCTACTTTTGTTTCAATATGATTACATTTTTTTTTTACATTTCCTTCGGGCAATACATATCGAGTTGTGAACATATCATGCAGCAGCATTAATTTTATTTTTTTTCGCTTTACTCATTTACTTACATTCCGTTTTTGAAGCAGTAACCGCGAAGTAAACCTGGCTTTTGTTGGACTAAAATCTATTTAATTGAAAGAACTGCAATAAATAATTGAAATATGCTATCGAACGTTCAACCATTGAAATAAAAAATCATTCGCGGGAGAAAAAAACTTAAAGAACGATAACTTTTATGTCGAGGTTTATAATTATTTATTTATTTATTAATTACAATACAATTACAAATTATATTCTAATTATATACGAGCTGAGTAACTTTGACCATATGCTCGGTGTAGTGTCACAGACCAGAGTCTCTGGTGGGAATCGAACCCACGACCCTCACGCTAATAGTCTAGCACACTATCCACTAACTACCAGGGCACCCCATAATTATATTTTTGACCACGTCTTCAAACCTAACCTAAACTTATAATCATAAAAATACAATTGCTAAAAATTCAGCGGAAGATTAAATCACTTTTGCTATGAATATGTTTATATATGTATGTAGCTTAATTAAACAATGATATTTCTGTTCCTATTCTGCATTTTTATTAAAAAAAAATAATAATTTGGCGTAATAACATACCAAAATAATAATTTATATTTTTTTTTCAATTTAGCTCGTTTTTAGTAAGTCTTTACGCGTTTGATATGCCAAGAGTTGACAACACTGTATTAGCGCTTTGTTCAAGTAGTGCTCGTCGTTTCTCCGCTACACTATGAGCATGAGAGGGAGAGAATTTCGAAAAAATATAAAAAAAAAATAAATATGTATTGTGGTATGATATCGGTGCAAGTGAAATTCTATTTTGTAGAGGAGGGAGCTTTAGTTGAAGTTTAGCTCGGTTTTTTAAAAGCACGTATAATAAATTAAATAAAATTTATTATTTCCCTTAACAAAAAAAGTTAAACAAAAAAGAAATTGTATTAATTTTTTATTTTACTGTGTTTATTCTCCTCACAAAATTCCTACAAAAAGCAAATATTTAAAGAAAAAACGTGTTACTTTATTTGAAATTGTTCAAAACTAACGTGTGTGTGTGTAAAATAATTATTGCAACTAAATTTCTAGGATTTAAAACTTATAAAGAGAAACAAAAACAACAGAACACGTTGTCAAAAATATTTTCGCGCCTTAATGGCCTGGTCGGGTCTGCCTAAACACTTGCATACTTATTTTGGTTTGGCGTTTCTATTTGTGGGTGTGATTATAATACTTCCAACTAAAATCTTAATTTATTTGTGTTTTTTATTTTCATAGTCTTTGAGCAAAATTATATATAAACGTTGAAAGAAAAAAATCCCCTTTTTCCCTTACGTGTCCCATATACGATACGTATTTGTTTTTGTTTTTTCTAATCTCTTATTTTTGTTCGTTTATTTTCGATTTCGGTCTTATACACTATAATTGTTGTTTTTGTTTCTGTTTCTCTTTTTGTTTTTCTATTTAACTTTATCATTTATTTTGCTCTTGATGTGAAATAAATTAATACAACAACAAAAAAGAGCTTAATTTTTCACATTTACTTCACTCTCTTTTGACTTTCTCTCTCTCTGTCTCTTCCTATCTCCCTCAATCTCTGTCTCATTCCGTTCTCTCATTTTGCTAGTCGTACATATTCATTAGCTACCAAAGTATTATCATTTTTCTTACTAATCACATGCTGTTTACATTAAGAAATATTAAGAAAAAGTTAATAAACAACAACAATACTTGCCATACTGCCATTTGCAACGAATTGAAATAATATTGTGTGTTGTATCGTACGTATGTTTCTTGTATTATGTTCAAGTGCTGTCAACTTCTCTTCATTTTAAAACCTGTAACAATACAATACGGCTTTTAACGTCAACAATGTTCTTTTTTATTTGTTTTTTAATTTTCAAAACAGTCAAAAAAAATATAAACAATAATTAGTTTTGCTTCGTAGTGGCTGGCTACATATATGCGCTCTTTCTCTAGTTTCTCGCATCAAGTTTTAAATGATCGCCTTTAATTTGATTTTTAAACGTCAATGTCACCATAAAGCGTGTCCTGTTTTCATGATTCATTCGATGACTACTCGCGCAGCCAACACATACGGTGTCATGTAATATAATTCCGAATAATCTATCGAAGTGTGTGTAGCTGTCTACCCAAGTAATTTTTTCTCATCAGTGTTCAAATGAGTATTCAAAAATATGAGTAGAATCGAATCATACTTTTAATTTCTGATACTTATACTACTCATATTCAAAGTACTCATCGTACTCATACTTAACAATACGCATGATGTTATTGATTTCGACTCTCCATGACTCAACATTTACAAGAATCACAAAATAAGTATCATTCGCGTACGAACACTACAATATTCACTAGAAGGTTGTGTGTTTGCTTTGCGTTGCTTGCTGCTTTGTTTTTTCTTTTCTTCTTTCTTCTGTAAGCGCAGCAACAACTAAGATTGTAAATTTTGATGAATGATTCGAGTGACTCGAATGGTATGAGTTTGATTGTCAACGTTGTACTCATACTTATAAATCAACGTTGTAGGGAGTACGAATGAATCAGAGTAAGTAGTTAAATTTCAATATTGTTGACTCACTTATATTCAGAACTAGCAGATTATACCCGGCGTTGCGCGGGTTATGTGGTTTGTCAATTTTTTATAAAAATCAATTTAGAATTGTAAAAAGTATTTTTAAATGTGATTTTCAATTGTTTTGTATTGAAATTCAAAACTTTAAAACGTTCTCGTGAAAATGTAAAAAAAACAACATAATACTATTAAAGAAAAAATATTTTTTTCTCGTAATCAGTGCATTAACAGGCATCGTTTGGGAGATATTTCTACCAAAAAGGTGGCCATGGGACACCCTATTGTATAAATTTTTCTTTAAATTTAAAAAAAATTATTATTGGGTAATTTTTGCATTAAAAATAACAATAAATAAAAAAATTCAATTTTTCAAATTATTCGGAAACCTGTTTAACAAACAACCCAGTTTTTTAAATACTCTAAGTCCCGTTTTTCGCCCCTTTCCCTCTTTTTGAAGCCCTTTTGGTCCAATTTTATAAACGGAACACCTCCAATAGCTATTTGGGAAACTTAACCAAACTAAATCGTAACAAAATACCTTTAAAACAGATAAAATACAGCATTTATGCATAAAGTACCAATTTTTACCCATTTTTTCTCCCTTTGTCCCATTTTTTTCCCCCTTTTGGTCAAAATTTTGAAAAGATTTATTACCTATAACCTGCACCGACAAAAGCTCGATCCCAAATTTCAAGAAAATCGGTCCAGGCGTTCAGGCGTGATTGGCCAACAAACAAACAAAAAAAACAGACTTACAGAAAGATTTATAATATATATTAGGATTTCATGAGTACTTATGAGTAGCGAAAAAACGTTTCATTGCTGATATCTGGTATAGACAGTGTGGTTAATAATTAAATTCATTCATATTTCCTATTTTAACTATCAATTCCTGACTCGTTCTATTAAAAGCGATCTTATAAATATTTGGCGATTAGGCGATACGTTGTTCTTCAGTTTTCCAGGATTTGACGTTGTGTGCGAACCGCTACAACGTTGTTGGGAAAAAGTATGACTGATTGTTTTATGTTTAGCGATTTTTAGCTGCAAAAAATTAATTTCTGTTTTCAAACGCGTTTGAAATGCTGATAGTGTGCTGCTTGTAATTCAAAATATTTTTAATTAACACATGCACCTCCGAGTTTCTTGGAATTACAAGGTTTTGTTAATTGTTATCTTCGATTATCTGGTCGATGTACAAACAAGAAGTTTTTGAGAAGCGATACAAAAGTAAAGAAAAGACTTTATAAAGGCCCACTTAATTCAGAGGCCGTGGTATTGTACTTTGTTAAGGTTTTGTTATGCTGGAGAAATTAAAACGATTGAACTCCTATTATACTTCAATATCAGTGGATATATCTGATGCTCATAACAAAATTTTAATAACACCGAGTTTTCTTCTAAATGGATTTTAAAACTGGACTTTTTACCTTCCGATCCGTTGAATACTAGACAGGTTGGGCAAGTTTCTGAATATGTAATACCATTACCAATGATATATAATGAAAATATCATGTAATGAAAATCTTAATCGTAATAGATTTCATTCGTGTATGGTCTTATCAAAGAATTTAGTCAAATTTGCTGTAGATAATGGGAGGTACATGAATGGAAGCTAGGCACCAACTGAACGACATAAACAAATGCATTGTAAATTCTCATTTGGCCTGTAGTTGACAATTATCCCGAAAACGTCTATAAGCCGTTTATTGTTGAGTATAAATTTCTATCTATCTGTCATGTATTGCCTATTTGCTTATTTTTGCCCCATAGTATGTACATTATATGGTTTGAACTCACCGTTAAGAAAGGATATTTAGGCTCTTTTAATTTTTTATTATGGAATTACGTCAACGATTTTGCTGCTTCTTTAATTTCTCTCCCTCTCCTATCTCAATTCTTTCACTTATTTTTTTTGGAATAAACCTGTTGTGTTTTTGTATTTGTCCCTACAACTATAATTACCTCATTGATAATTACAAGCGTTTAGTCAGGATTACAACCTAGCTTCTCATAGCATCCTTGTGGTCATCTTAACAACCTAGGCCTACTTAGAATACTTAATTATAAGATATAAATCCCCAATTCTAAATGTCAAATATAGTTTGTGCCAAAAAAGTATTTTAGGAAAAGCACAACGTACGGATGCTTATTTCGTCTTTGCTTTTATGGTTTTAGTCTTTTTATTTTTCCACTGAGAAGTGTTGCCAAAAGAACTTTATACATTTTTTTTTAGTTTCTAGTTTCAAACCGCCAACGCACTGCAGAGAACTGTGTTTCAATAACAAGTATTTCATCGTCAAACAAAACCATAAGAAATCATCGACGCAATTTCGTCATCATCACTGATCAGCATACTTCTGTGCGTATGTGTGTACGTATGTAGATTGTGGTATTGCTTTACTACAGATCACACGTAACAAGTGTTATTGTTGCATTTTGTCTTATCATTACCGTACAATATTTAGTTGAGTAGTTTCTTTGGCAACTACATGCTTATTTATTAATATTTGTTTATTATTTTTTTTATTTCAATAAAAATTATAGTATCTCGATATTGTTATTAAATTTTAATTTGTTTTCGCAATTATTTGCTTTGTTTTTTTTTCTCTTCTCTCCTTCAATATCGTTTGTTATTGCCGTTGTTGCAGATTATCTGGCAGTTGTGATATATGTATGTATGTATGTACATATTTTTGTGGAACATTGAACTTGCATGTTTTTCTTATTGTTGCTGTGTGTTTTTTTATTATTTATTGTTATTATTATTATTATAATTTCTATGTCTGTCCACGTTTTTTTTTATAACTCTCTGTCTGGTAGCTTGTCTAGTCGTCGTGGGCTGATTCATTCATGCTAATTATTATTTATTTTTCTTTTATTTTATTTCTTTGGCATTGCAATTGAAATGAATGATTATTATTATTTACTACACGTGCTTAATTTTTTTTTTATTATTTAAATTTTATATCTGAATTAAATGTTGTTTTCATTTTATTGGTAAAAAAAAAATTGAAAACTATTTAAACATCACACAACTGAGAAATACCTGAGAAACGTGAAAACCTTTTAAACAGTATATGCATAAGTAGCTAAGAATTACCACTTTATTCACAACGCCAATTACTAGCCGAAATACCAAACAAAGTACTGGAATTATTGACCGAATTTTGATAAGATGTGTGATTCTACTTGGCCTAAATTTTGTTAAAGCTGTAATTTTTAGTTACAGCGTTACAGTTGTTACGAACAACATTTGAAAAATTCAGGGCAGAGTTCGAAACTGCTTTTTTTCCCATTGGGTACGTTAAACATAATTGACGAATTTATTTCATTGCGTTTCTATAACTCGAAATACAGAATACTAAAGTAATAGATAGATTACGGTTATTTCGAAGCATTCAAGCACAAATTGGTAGATTGCCGTTTGACTTCTTTCTTCATTGCATTTCATTCTGATGGTTTGCCTCAAATCGAAATAATGGATGGTACCAATTTATCTAAAACGAATACTGTTTGTGATTTCCGTCAGTAAGAATGTTCTTTTTTTTTAATATTTTAGATTTTTGAGACTTAACAAAATCATGTTATTCTGCGTTTAAAAATGAGAGAAACTCGGAACATTACAGTTATATTTTGCTTTTCTATTATAGAAAAGATAAGGAGCCACTGCTGCATCCAAAAATACAGCAGCGACATTTTTTGCTCGCTTGACTTAATAAAATCGTGAAAAAAATGAGTAATAACGGCAAACAACGATGTTAACACATATCTTTGATGAGCCAACAGAATTTGAGAGAGCTTGGTTTGGAGGTTTTGATGCATCCACCATGTAGCCCGGCCTTTGTACTTTTAGATTTTCATTTGTTTCGATATCTTTAGAAGTCACCTAATGGTGTCAGTTTAAGTTCCATAGTGACCTACAAAACGGAATTGGAATGACGACTGTATCCCAAAAATGGCGAAACGTTTTCAATCAAAATGGCTCATATTTTGTTTACTGAGGAGCTCGTATCAAATATAAAATGGAACCGGAACTTAAAACAGTGCATTCATTTTAAATTTGTAAAAAAAAAATTTCGTTTTAAATATAATGAAAGATAAAAGACTCACCCATATGTATGTACATAGCCTAAAACAAAACTAACAATAAGAATCGAAATAGGTCAAGTTATTTCATCTTGACATTCTTTACTCCTTTAATATGCTATCACAGACACACACACACACATCATATTTTGATGCTGTAAAGAGAGATCCTTGCAACAAATTTTCTTTTTTTTTTATTCTTTTTTAACTTGCCCTTGCTTCTTGTAAAGAGAATAAAAAAAATTAAAAACAACGGCGAAAAGAAAATAAATCAATCTAGATGTCAGAAATTTTACGCCTGTGTTGTGTGGTTGTATATTATTTTAGCTTACTTTACAGTTTTTTTAACACATACAAACAAAGTAACCTCTTCAATGTAATAATCATTGCATGCCTTGTTGAGTATTTGTTAGCTCGCTTACTTCTTTTTCTCTTTTTCCAGTAATTTTGTGTTTCATGTTAAATATTTCGTGTGTCTTCATCATTATTATTCAAACAAACTCGTGAAAAACATTAACAAAAATACTATGCTATGCACATACACACATATGTCCATACAGACGTGCATAGAACTTGTATTTACACCGGCCGGCATTATTTTTGTTTTCTTTTTCTCTTTTGTGATTAATTCCACTTTGGGATATACATATACATACATACATGTATATATTTAAATTTTTGCCTACCAAGGTTGCTGTTTTGTATTGATCTCGTTGCTCTGTTTTCCCTTTTTTATTTTGTTTATAAGTTTCTTTAAGATAAACATCTCAAACACTACTTCTACTGTTTCACATTTCACCATTTCCATTGTAATGCTATATAGTTCTCCTGTGGGTGGGAGATTATAACTTTGTTAATGCAAGAACATTCTTTACATTAAGCCCGACATGTTATCCTTTTTTATATTTAATTAAATTAGATAAAATTAATTTTATTCAATCAAATATTTTGCCATAATATTTTTATTTCAATTATTCCCAATATTTCTGAACTACATACCTATATCTGCATACATATTTTATAGATTTTCTCTTTTGAAAACAGTCTCTGTTGTCTAACAGAACTATTCAGCGCAGCACATTTTAAACACTCTGTTTTTTTAACGCCACCCTGTAGTAAAATTACGTTGTTCTTCTTATTGTTTTACGTTTTCAATTTTACGTACAAGAACCGGGGGTAAAAAAGTAAAAACTGAAACTAAAAAGAGGCAAAAAAGGAAAACAAAAACAATGGTGGTGGGTTTTTTATTTTCATTTTGGTTAATTTTGTTTTATTTTCCTTTTCTTCTCTATTTATTTGCGGATCCAAGTGTTCATTTTATATGTGATTTTCTTGTTGTTTTTTTATTTTGTATTTTAAATTAATTTTACTACCGTAACTACTACTTGTTGTATTCAATTTTGAATGTTTTTTTTATTTGTATTTTTCGATAATTTTTGTGCACTTAAAATGAAAACAAACAGTAGTGCCTAGAAAACAAAATGACAATATTTGAAAATATTTTAAATATTATAAAATAAAATAAAAAACGAACAGAAAAGCTAAGCGTATGAAATTCTACAAACAAACAGAAAAAATATTAAATTTCAAATGAATTGAAGAAGAAGAGAGAGTTTAATATAAAAAAACAAAGAATACAATAAATAAATCAATAATTGAAAGAAATAAAACAACGATAAATAAAAAGTTACAAAAAAAAAATGAATAAAGTCTTACCCTGGGAGCATTTTGAAAATCTTTATAAAGTAAATTTTAAAGTCGTTCCATTTGTGAACTAAATACTTATAAACATTTGTACTAAGGAAATGTTTCTATATTGTTTTTTGTTTACAGGAACTAATAGGACAAAATAGCAACGACAGTTCGAGTGGTGGTGGTCATAGCGGTTTGGGTTCAGGTCCGCCTGGCACACCAAATCCTCAACAGGTGATGCGTCCCACACCCTCACCCACAGGCTCTTCGGGTTCACGATCTATGTCTCCAGCAGTGGGTAAGTATTAAAATTTGATAACATTTATCTTTAATAATATTTTTTTTATTCTTTTGACAATTAGCACAAAATCATCCTATATCAAGACCATCTAGTAATCAATCTAGCAGTGGTCCCATGCAACAACCTGGAGGCGGTCCTCCAGGCACTTCATCTCAGCAAGTATCGCAACAACAGCAATCTCAACAAGGCCCTGGAGTTCCAAACTCTTCGTCGTCGGCGAGTAATTCACCTCAA
The DNA here is from genome assembly GCA_932273835.1 of Sarcophaga variegata. Classification (NCBI taxonomy): domain Eukaryota; kingdom Metazoa; phylum Arthropoda; class Insecta; order Diptera; family Sarcophagidae; genus Sarcophaga; species Sarcophaga variegata. Next base: position 42,424,217 of record OW026359.1, read on the forward strand.
CAACAGCAGGGACCAACCGGTGGAGCAGGCGGAGGGCCACCAGGTTCGCAACAACAACAGCCGCCGCAACCAAATCAAAATGTGAATAATCTACCCACACAGCCACCACCACCTCAAGTTCCGGGTGGAGGTCCCGGTGGTTATCCGCTACCGCCTCATATGCATGGCAGCTATAAAATGGGAGGGCAAAGTCCCGGTCCTCAGGGTATGCTCTCGGGTTATCCACCACCACCGCCTCAGCAAGCTCAACAATACTCTCAAGGAAGTTATCCGCCAAGACCACAATATCCGCCGGGTAGTTATGCTCCTACACCACCTCCTTCAAGCCAAGCTTCGGGTGCAAACAGTATGCCTCCGGGTAGTGGACCTCAGCAGTACCCAGGTGCTAGGCCAATAAATCATAGCGGTCAGTATCCACCCTATCAAAATTGGGTGCCACCTTCACCTCAACAAGGCGTTCCTGGTGGACCACCACCCGGTGGCCCTGGTGCTCCCGGTTCTGGTGCAATGGGTAACCATGTTCAGGGCAAAGGCACTCCACCACCGCCACAAAGCAGTGGTTCTCCAAGGCCTCTTAATTATTTGAAACAACATTTGCAACATAAAGGCGGTTATCCTAGCGGTCCCGGTGTTCCCCCTCAAGGATATGGCAATGGACCTGGTATGCATCCGGGTATGCCAATGGGACCACCACATCATATGGGTCCCCCACATGGTCCCACAACAATGGGTCCACCACCATCCACACCTCCTCAGTCAATGATGGTAGGTGCTGGCGGAGAAAGTAGTAGTGGCAGCAGTGGACCTGTACCACCACCTGATCATATATCACAAGACAACGGCCTCAGTTCAAGTTCGTCAAGCTCTGCACCCGGTGGACCACCACATCCAGTCACATCGGTGGTAACAACAGGTCCGGATGGCACACCCATGGATGAAGTCAGTCAGCAAAGTACGATATCAAACGCTTCAGCTGGTGAGTTTGCCTTTAAAAATATCAAGAGTATGTTAATTGAAATAAAAATAATTTTCCTTCATATATCATCTAGCTTCAGCCGAAGATCCGCAATGCACTACACCAAAATCGCGCAAAAATGATCCATATGGCCAAAGTCATTTGGCACCTCCAAGTACTTCTCCCGGTGGTATGGGCGCTGGACCACATTCTGGTCATCCTGGCGAAGACTACGAAATGAGTTCACCACCCAATTGGGTCAGAACACCGGCCAGTCCGGTAAGTAACATGAACCATTTGGTTATTTTAAAAGAAAAAAACAACATTTATTGAATAAACTTCATAGGGATATCGTTAAAATGCATTTACCCTTATGATATGGTGTTGACAATTAAACACGATATTGTTTCTTTTTTTATCGTTTTTTTTTTTTATTGCAAACAGGGATTTAACAGTCACGTTCCTCAGCAAGATACTTTCCGTACGACAGCTACACCTGTGTCAACAGTCATTACAGCGTCAGCCAAGAAATCTGATAGCCTTTGCAAACTATATGAAATGGACGATAATCCAGATCGGCGAGGATGGCTTGATAAATTACGAGCATTTATGGATGAAAGACGTACTCCAATAACCGCCTGTCCAACCATCTCGAAACAGCCGCTCGATCTTTATCGTTTATATTTGTATGTTAAAGAACGAGGCGGATTCGTCGAGGTATGCAAGGTGCCGTAGCAAATTTCCTTTTACTAACTTCTTTTTAGATTTACTAGCAATCCAAAACAAAAACAAAAAAAACCAAACCACCAACCAATAAAATATCCAACCAACCAACAAAAAAGAAAAAAAATGAATAAGAATAAGAATAATAAAAAAAGCAAATATCCAAACAAGAAAAGAAAAATATAGTAGAAAATCCAAAAATATGATCAAAAGTAAAACCTTAAAGAATTATTACCATCATTAAGTATAGATTTTAATTAAAATAATAATCATTTTGAATTGCAAGCATGTTTATTTTCAAATACTACGTGGTACATTTATTCTATGGTTTTATTTAATTACTTCAATTATTGTTTTTTGCAAATGGATTTTTTATTTTATATTTTATTTTCAATATTCCAAACGTTTGTATCAAAAAAAAAAAAGTACTTTTATATCCTCATCTCATTGAATCCCGTTTTTTTTTACCGTATTCACAATTCCAGTAGTTTCTTTCATACTCCGCTATATTCTTTCTCAATTAATACACATTTTATTTATTTTTATTAGAACGTAAGTAGTTTAAATATCAATAAGCATTTCTGTTTTTTTTTTTTTCTTCTAATTTTTCAATAAGAACATTCGAATTAATAACGAAAAGCTGAATATCTTTGGTTTAATGTCGGAATATTATCGGCATTTACTTTTAAAGAATTGAATTCTATATTGTTTCAGTTAATTTTTCGGTATTCTGCTTTTCGCACAGTCCGTCGCATGGTATTGATGCACATATGTATCAATCATACGATTTAAGAAACATACTTTGAATATTTTTAAATTTTTTTTAATGCTAAAGTTAATGTGTTCAATTGGCTTTGTTACATTGTATTGAACAAAAAATATTGTATTCCTTAAAAACTCTTTTAAAGCTCCTGTCTTTATGTGTTTATTATCATTTTGAGAACATCATTGATTTGCCTGTGCATTTGTGTATGTTTCATAAAAAAAAGTTTTTTTTTAATTTTTTTTTATTGAAATTAATTTTTGATATACAATATCTTTAAACGTACTTCTTTTTAACAGCTTCTATCAAGTATCGTATAAACTAACCAAGTGTTTTTTTTTCTTCTTTACAATTACAAACTATTAAAGGTAACGAAAAGTAAAACATGGAAAGATATTGCAGGCCTGTTGGGCATTGGTGCAAGCAGTAGTGCAGCATATACATTGCGTAAACACTATACGAAAAATCTTCTGACATTTGAGTGTCATTTTGATCGAGGCGACATAGATCCATTACCCATAATACAACAGGTGGAGGCTGGTACTAAAAAGAAATCAACCAAAGCAGCTTCTGTACCGTCACCAGGTAAATACATAATTAGCTCTTAATGGTCCAGTTGTGTGCATAAAGGGAATATTAAAAAAAAGTTGTTTTTGGGAATATTTTAGCCGGTTCATCAAATTCACAAGATTCATTCCCAGCTCCAGGCAGTGCTGCCAATACATCAATGGATGGTTATCCTCAGTATCCTGGTAGTTATCCAGGTGGTCCTGGTCCTCAACCGGATTATGGTGCTGCTGGACAAATGCAACGACCACCCTCCCAGAGTAATGCGCAAAGTCCACATCCAGGTAATTACAATCATAGCATTGAAATTATATTTTTTTTAAACAATTTTTTCTGTTTTTATCATATTTATTTTTAATTTAATTTTTTGTTTGTTTTTATTTTTGTTATTATTTTATACTCATCTAATAACCAACCAATCAAATAACAACATTGTTGCCTTGCCATTCATCACAAATTAATGCCAAAATTAATCCTGTATTCATCATACACATACGTCATCATTCAAATATCTATGAATCCATCCAATAAAATCAAAACACCATGTTATTAATTATTATTCGTTATTATTCGTAATTATTATTATTATTATTATAACGCGTACTAAAAATCAACAACACAAAATCAATTCGTGTTAAAAAAAAAAATAAATGAAATAAAATAATCACTCCTTGATAAAATGCTAATGATGATGGTAAAAACAAAGTTATCAATAATCAAAATTCAGCTGGGCCTGTTGTAGTCGGCAGTGGTGGTGGTAGTGGTGGTGGTGCGGGTGTTAGTGGCGGAGGAGACAATATAAGTGTTAACAATCCGTTTGATGATCCTGTAGGCAGCGGTGGTGTCGCAAGTGCTATTGCACCCAGCTCTAATACAGCTGGCAACAGTGGTGTTGCCAATGTTTCAACTGGTCCGCCACCACCTACTGGTCCACCACAACCTCACCCCACTCATCCACCAAATATAAGACCACCTTATTCACCTGCTGGACCATATCCCCCACCGGTGTCACGTACACCAGGTACATTATTCAACACATTAATCACTAGACACTCTATTCTACTTTCTCTCTCTCTCTCTGTCTATCTTATCAGCTCATTAATAATCGTTTTTCATACTGTTGTTTTGGGTTTTCGTTTGGCCTGATCTGTCTGAAATTGTTTAAAAAAGATTTCTATGTATTTTTAAGTTTTAAGTTTTATATTTAAATTTTGCTTTTTTATAAATTTTATTAATATGTTGGCTAATGATCACATTTTTATTATGCTTTTATAGGTTCTCCTTACCCTGGGCAACCCGGAGCATATGGTCAATATGGTTCGAGTGATCAATATAATGCTACTGGACCTCCTACACAGTTTGGTCAACAACAGGGCCAATTTCCACCACAGAATCGTAGCATATACCCTCCCTATGGTCCCGAGGGAGAAGCGTGAGTGACTTTATCCTTTTATTTAAACACACTTTACATAGAAAATTTCCATGATTTTATCCATAAACTCTTTCATCTTCAATTGTATTGTTGTCCTTTTGCAGTTAAATTCATTCATTATCGTTAACGATTCGTTTGACTTTTCTTAAATTAATTTCTTATGATAATTTAATATGTTTTTTTTTCTCTTTTGCTATGTAGACCACCTTCTGGCTCGAATCAATATGGTCCTTATGGAAATCGTCCTTATAGTCAACCGCCCCCTGGTAGTTCTCAGACACCTACACCTCCTGGTGCTCCTACAGCAGCCGGCGGTCCACCACAAGGCGGACCTCCTGCACCGGGTAGCTCACCTTATCCGCCGCCAGGTGCTCCTGGCCAACAGGATTATTACAGGCCACCGGATCAGGTAATAAAAACTTTTATGAATTTAAAGTGCTGGTTAACTCATGTATTTGCGTAACTTTTAATGTTTTTCAGGGTCCCCAACCACGACGTCATCCAGACTTTGTCAAAGACGCACAGCCCTATCCGGGCTATAACACAAGGCCACAACTGTACGGTAAGTAATCATTGCTTGTGAAGTATTTTTTTTTTTTTTTTTTTTTTGATTCCTAACTGACGTTATGCGTTTTATGGGGGTTTTAGGTGGTTGGCAAGGAGCATCAAATCAATATCGCAATCAGTATCCATCGACACCATCTCCTCAATCCTGGGGTGGGGCTCCACCTAGAACATCAGCACCACCTTCAGGGCCACTTGGGCCGCCAGGACAACAACAGCCGCCTGCTGCTGGAGCTTCACAGTGGGATCAGCACCGCTATCCGCCACAACAACAGCAACCACCGCCTCCTCAACAGCAACAACAACAGCAGCAGCAGCAACAGCAACAACAACAGCCACAACCACCTTATCAGCAACAACAGCAAGGACAGCAACAGCCTACGCCACCCCAATGGGCTCAAATGAGTGGTACGGGCGCTGGCGCACCTGGAGCACTACCAAGTGGAGCGCCAGGCTCGCCGTTAAGACCTCCCAGTGCTGGTCAACAACAACGGATGCCTGCTAGTGGCGCCGGTGCTACTATGGGTATAGGTGTGGGTGTAGCTGTAGGTCAAGTAGCTGGCCCTCAATCTGGCCCTCCAGGTGTACCGCCCAATACAAACAGTGCTAGTGGTACTCAACTGCCACCAGCAGTTAGCATGGGAAAACAACCCTTTTCAATGCCTCCGCCACCGCAGGCTGCAAGTGGTACCGGCGTCGTTGGCGCATCTCCTGGTAATGCACAAGGGCCTGCTGGTACCGGCATTATTCCCTCTGCCGTAATCGGAAGCCAACAAAAGCCTGTAGGTATTGTAAGTAGTCAGTCTGGACCTAGTGGTCCAACTGTTACGCCAAGTGTTCCACAACAACCTCAGCCACAGCAGGCACAACCACAAGCTCCGGCCTTTGCTCCTCCCACAGCGCAATTAATAAAGAAAGAAATAGTTTTTCCCCCAGATAGTGTGGAGGCTACTACACCGGTGTTATATAAACGTAAACGTCTAAATAAGGCAGATGTATGTCCAGTTGATCCTTGGCGTTTATTTATGGCCATGCGCTCGGGTCTACTAACAGAATGTACTTGGGCTTTGGATGTTCTAAATGTTCTACTGTTCGATGATACCACTGTACAATATTTCGGCCTTTCACATCTGCCAGGTTTGCTTACTCTACTGCTGGAGCACTTCCAAAAGAACCTCGCCGATATGTTTCACGACGATGAAAGTAATGAGAAAAATGGGTCACATCAAAATAAGCGTATTGGTGTCGTTAGTGGTGGTATAAAGCGATCGTACTCGAGTGCCAACAAGCGCAGTTTAATGCACAATAGCACACGTAAACGTGTGTGTGAAAACAATAAACGAGAGGAAAACGATAGTACCAGGTTACATGACAATACTTCATCGGATTATGAGATGGAGAACGAACGCCTCGTTGCCGAAGGCGTTTTTCATGATGATTCTGACGAAGATGAGGGCATCGATTTAGGGCAAGTTAAACATTTACCCAATCCCGATGAACGAGTGATATTATTAGCACATACACCCAATTATACAATGATGTCGCGCAAAGGTTTACCTGTGCGACTTCAACCTGCCGAGCAAGATATTTTCATTACCGCCGACCTCAAGTCCTGGGACACTGAGTTCTGTGGTAATTATGAAGAAACCGCGCCAGTTGGTAGTAATGCCTGGACTTATGGTTTTACAGATCCAGATATAAATGCGGGCATTATAGATGTGTTCAAGTCAGAATTTGTAGACATTCCATTCGCCCGTTATATCAAAGGAGCCAAAACAAAGACTAAAGAACGTAAGAAACACCCGAAAGCGGAAGAACAACACGATGACGAGAGTGGTAATAATAACTTACTGAAGCCAAAATTAGAACTCAAAGAACAAAGTGATAAACTAATTGAAGCTGTGGATGCGGTAGTAGCCGATGATGAAGAGGGAGAAGCGGAGGCAAGACTGCAACAAAATACATTTAATAAGAAACGTAGACTTTTCAATAATTCCGTTATGAATGCCAATGTCAACACCAGCCTCAACAGCAATAGTATTAGTGAAGGTACTGGTGATGGACACACCCTAGAACATAGTGAAGCCAAGAAAACAAAGCTGGAAGAAAAGCATCAGGAGAATGAAGGCGAAATTAAGCGGGAAGAAGAATTAAGCGAAATAAATACCAGTTCGGTTGCAGCTCCATCAGACAGTGATTGCCGAGAAGTAGATATGGAATTAGAAACAATAACCACCAAAGATACTACGGTCGCATCAAAACAATTCGATCCCAAGTCAACTGTGCGAGATCCAGCATTGATACTGCAACGACGACGTTCATCTTCCTCACTTGAAGACGAATGTTATACCCGCGATGAGTCTAGTTTATTTTTAGTAAACGAAAGTCAAGATTCTTTGGCACGTCGTTGCATTTGCATTTCAAACATATTCCGAAATTTAAGTTTTGTACCCGGCAATGAGTCTGTTCTTGCAAAGTCGTCTCGATTTCTAGCTGTGCTAGGTCGATTGCTCTTACTCAACCACGAACATTTGCCTCGAACGCCCAAGAACCGTAACTACGACAGAGGTACCGAAGAGGACACTGATTTCTCGGACTCTTGCAGTTCTTTGCAGGGCGAACGCGAATGGTGGTGGGATTATTTGGTGAGTATACGCGAGAATATGTTGGTAATAATGGCAAATATATCCGGACATCTGGATCTATCACGCTACGAGGAACTCATAGCCAGGCCATTAATAGATGGTTTACTTCATTGGGCTGTCTGTCCAAGCGCCCATGGCCAGGACCCTTTCCCCTCGTGCGGTCCTGCTTCATCACTATCACCCCAAAGACTGGCCCTGGAGGCTCTATGCAAACTGTGTGTTACCGATAACAACGTTGATTTAGTGATTGCCACACCTCCCCACTCGAGATTAGAAAAATTATGTGCTGTTCTCACTCGTCACTTGTGCCGCAACGAAGATCAAGTGCTCAGGGAGTTTTCAGTAAATCTCTTGCATTATTTGGCTGCTGCTGATAGTGCAATGGCCCGAACAGTAGCATTGCAGTCACCATGCATCTCCTACTTGGTAGCCTTCATAGAACAAGCCGAACAAACTGCCTTGGGCGTAGCTAATCAACATGGCATCAACTACCTTCGAGAAAATCCCGATTCAATGGGCACGAGTTTAGATATGTTGAGAAGGGCTGCCGGTACCCTGCTGCATTTAGCAAAACACCCCGACAACCGATCTCTATTCATGCAACAAGAACAAAGACTGTTAGGTCTAGTGATGTCACACATATTGGATCAACAGGTAGCTTTAATAATATCGCGAGTCTTATTTCAAGTATCGCGGGGACCAGGAACCACTGCAAATTCACTCGAATACAGGCTACAACAGAAACAGTTGCAGCAAAAATTGTTGGAAAGTGCCAACGAAAAGAAATCACAGAATTTAGGTGTAATGCCAGCGACGGCTGCACCGTTAAGCACAACATCATCGACAGTAGATAAAGAGGCAAACTCGACGGACTTAAAATGCACGCCCGTAACATCTGAAGTACAAGACACAATTTCTAAAATCGAGTCTGCCAATCATACGAGTGGTGCTGATATCACCACTGGGACTACTGCGGAAACTCCAGTAGGCAATAGTAAATCTTCATCTGCCATGGTTATGTCTGCTGACGAAAACAGCAATAGTAGTTCACAGATAACACCTACAGCTGCATTCAACGATGTCAGCAACAGTAGTACAAATAGCAATAGCTGTGGTACTGCAGCCAGTTCCCACAGCAGTCTAAGTCAAAACAGTTTGAATAGTTCTCTCGGTGGTTGCAGCAATAATAGCAGCTCGAATGCCACATCTCATCATATACATCCGCATAATAACAGTAGCTTAACAACAGCGGGAGTACCAGCGGGTGCAACAGCCGAACATTTAAAAAATAATATTTTGAGTTCAAACGCAAATTCTCCTTTGGCCAGTAGTAGTAGTAGCAGTAATCATGGTACAAGCGGTAGTAATAGTGGTAGTAATAGTTTACAATTAAATAATAGTAACTCAATCGCAAGCACTTTATCGTCTAATCAACAGTCACAGCAGCAGCAGCAACAGCAGCAGCAACAACAACAACAACAAATACCAGCACCGCCACCACCACCCCCTACGGCAACGGCACCATCACAAGCACCAACTGCAAATACCTCAACAACAGCAGCGGTTGCGTAGTATACAATGTTACAGGCTGCTGAAAATACAGCAGTTGCAACGACGATGTTTGCTTATCACCATCATCAGCAGCAACAGTTGGCACTGCAACATCATCATCAACACCAACAACAACATCAGCAACTAGCACCACATACACCACATCTGTGGTCACAACCACTTCCGCCATTATCTCTACCACCACCACCTCTTACCGTTGCCACAACTAATCCCGCAAGCACAACCAGTTTACTGGAAATGCATTTCAATACCAATCAAAATGAAACGAATGCTCCAACATTTCATCCACCACCACCACAACAACAACAACAGCAGCAGCATTTCACAAATATTACACAAAGATCGACCGGAATAATACCAACTGTTGGGGTAGCGGCGCAATTACAACAGCAACAGCAACACACATATGATAGTCAATCACCACAACAGCATCATCATCATCACATACAGTTACAACAGCATCATTTACATACGCCGCATCATCAAACAACTTCTCAAAATCCACAACAACAACAACAACAACCACAACAGCAACCATCACAACAACACCCTCAGCCACTACAATCTGCAACAGCATCGGTATCAGCGCCCCAACATCATCATGACTCAAGAGATCAGGTTAAATTTTAATTTTAAACAAACTTAATTCTAATTGTCGTCTATCTGTCTGTCTCTGGCTTTTTGTTGATTAAAATGTTTGAATATTTCAAAGAATATTTCACTATTTTTTTTCTGTTTTGTTTTTTGTTTTTGTTATTTTAAGTTTTTAATATTTTGTTTGTGTTTTCTTAATTTTTTTTTTTTTAATAATAAATTGATATTTTTGTTTATCAATACGATTTTGGATTGAAATAATAATAACTAAACTATAATATTTCAAATTTCGAAAGAGATAATGAGGCGGAGAGATAAACAAACAACAAAAAAAAAACATACATAAGTAAACAAAGAAATAAGAAACTTTTCGAATAATAAATTAATAGAAAAATGTACATACATACATATGTAAGTATGTATATCGCAAATTTATTTTTTTTTTAAATAATACGTGTTGAACATTGTACATTTTGGTTCTTGATTGAAACAAGTTTTCGTTGTCTAGCTTCCTGCATTTGATTTTAAGCCTGATCATCCTTCCATTTTATAGTTTCGTTGATTAACCGCTTGACATTGTAAATAAAATTTTTCTATTTTTAATGAACAAATATTAATAACAATAACGGTAAATAATAGAAACATAAAATGAAACATTTAAATGCAAACAACAACTATTGATAATGCAACGAATTTATTCGCCAGTTGCAAAGAATTATTATAAATATTACAACACAGTACACCACACACCCACCCAACACACACAGTACATACATTATAGAGATGATTACAACGGACACGTTCAATTGACAAATATACATAATACCACAATTCATCATTACATTACATTACACCACACGATACGGATAACAGTTTGCTTTTAATTTCTATTATAATTTTGTGTGTGTGTGTGCATTTTATTTTTTTGTTTTTTTTTTATTTTATTAACTGACTTTCTAAATCTAAAGATTAATTTTAATATGAAAATGTTTTTAATAGATATTATTATTATTACTTACCACTTGAACAATAAATTTCTCATACTGTTACAACAAATCGAAATGAATATTTAGATTTCATGACAAGCAACAAATGTATTGATGACTAACATTACTAGGAAGAAAACACAGCGACAGCATATAATAATTAAAATAAGAATGTCTATTAAGGCAATGAAGGAAGAAAACAAATCATAAAGAGGTTTAAATACTTAAATTGCACATAAAAAAAAAATAATAATTAAAATTAAAAACAAAAATATAGAAACTTTGTATAGAGATTTTTCCCCCTTAAACGTAAACAAATAAATGTAAAGATTTATAATTTTAATAAATTAAATTAATAAATAAATAAAAAAATCGAAAAACCATAAACAGAACAAAAAAAGATAAACGTTTATATATTTAATAAAACAAAAAAAAACAAAAATAAGAACCATACGCGCAACTTGCAAGATATTCCTAATAAAAAATAATTATAAATAATAAATATTAAATATACATATTAAATGCTTTGTCTGTTAGACCTAATAAAACAAACAAAACAAGAAAAAAGAAACTATCTCTCTAATTATAGGACATAATTTAATAAATATAATTGGAGTTGAAGAGTTTATATTTAAACAAAACAAAAAAAATATATATATAAATTATATTAAAAAAAAAACAAAAACACTAAAAAAAATATATTATTGCAAAAATATTAAAGAAACGAGATAAGAATTTGTAGTTTATGGTCATTATTATTATATTAATTATTATTATTAAATAATTAAAACAAATCTATATATACATAAATACTATTATAATTATTATTATTAATAATAAATGTGTCTGCACGTGTATAAACAATTAGTTTTATAATTATATATATACATATATATATAAACAAAAGATGTATGTAAGAAATTATTAGAAAATAATAATAATAACAAATAAAATATTTCTCTTTTTTTTATTTAATCTTCATTTATTTTTTCTTTTCAATTAACTGCAGTATTTATTCTCTACATAATTTCTTAAATAAATTTATAAATCATTAATTATTAAGGAGACTTTAAAAAAGGAAAATAAATTTATAAAAATATATATATATACATATAGATATATAAACAAAGAAAAGAAAACAACAACAACATACACTAACCTTGAATGTTAAAAATTGAAAAAAAAAACTTAAAATTTTTTTATATATATTTTTATTATTATTATTATTATTGTTTTTTTTTTTATAATTTAAAATGTTTTAATTTTTTATTTTATTATTTTATAATAAAAAATAAATTTCATGTCAAAAGTATAAATATAAAACATATTAATACAACAAAAAAAAAAAAAGAAAAGAGTTATAGAAAGTAAATTTAGGGGTTTTAAAGCCAGCATCTCCGCTCTTAAACACACTCAAATATTATATTGTCAAGAAAGATTAAAAGAACTAAAAAAAAACACTCTTCTTATAAGAAAAGAATATAAACAAATTGAGAATGAGCAAAACAAAATGATAAAAATATGATACAACATACAATATAAATAAAAACAAAATTGTTTATAAAAAAAAACTTAAAAAATTAATTTATTTATAAACAAAATGTTTAGCTTATAAATAATTAATCGTAAGTAAAAATTTCTTTGTCGTAAATAAATACAAAATTTAAAAAAAAAACTGCAACAACAACTCTTTCATCAAAACAAAAACCAGAAGAGCCCACACACATTAATAAAAGAGAATGATATGAAAACAAAAAAAAAACAAAAAGTTATAAATTAAATATAAAATGTATTAAGTAAATACCAGATTAATAAAAAAACGAAAAATTAAAAAAAAATCATTAAAAAACAATTGCTTAGTTTTAAATAAAATTATATATATATAAATATTATATATTACAACAACAAAAATTATAATAATAATAATAAATATTCTTAGCTATAAATATAATAAATTCGTCATAAAAAAACAAGTTTAAAAAGGAAAAAAAAGATTACAATACAACAACAAAGAGTACACTACAATGAATGCCCTTTTATCCTCCTCTTTTTCTCTTTCAAAAAATCCTACCTTTCTACCCCTTACTAAATGTTACAAAAACAAAAATGTGTATCATGTCGAACCATTTATTTATTTCCTTCCATCACTAACACACAACACCACCACACCCTTTTCCCCAACCATTTTCCTTCATACCATTTCCCAAACAAACTCTATACATTTGATTAATATTGTATAAAAAAAGAAGAAAAAAAATAAATAAATAAACAACAACAACAAAAAATAATTCAAAAAACAAAACAAATAATAATTGTAGTTTTAACTTTATATTTAAAAAACAAAAAAAAATAATAAAAATGAACAAAAAAAATTACAATCTCTTTTTCAATTAATTTCACACTGCAAAGGACATTCTTAGACTTCGTGTGAAAAACCTATTTTTTTTATTTATTTAGTAGCACGAATATTGTTAACCTTGTGGATTGTCGAACGCCGGATATTGTGGGCTATAAATTGTTTATTAGAACAATTTACCTTGATTTTGAGCAACTATTAATTCAATTTGTTTACTTTTGTTAATTTGTAGTTGAAAGTCTGACCCACACATCCCGCAAAAGTCATTTGCTGGCATGCCATGAACCAAAAGAACATTCAGAACTGCTATTGTGCAATTTTATGTAAGCATAGAAGAGAGTCGGTTCTCTTTTTATCCATACGTGTCCAGCAAAGTCTAGCAATATTGCACGTACCCTCAATGCTGATTGTGCTTCCCCGTACAATAAGTGGTTAATTTAATTGAGGCAATCGCAGTACCTCCTAACGTGTCGGAGATTGCGAGCTTAGTACCGGCCCTGGCCAGCCTATCGGCAATGCAATTTCCAACGATATACCGGCACCCTTATAAGGGTTATCTTTGAATGATTCGAGATTTTGCTTTAGAAATCCTAGGCAATCATGAACAAGGGCAGTACACAGCCCTATGCTTTAACAGAAGGTCAGAGCGGAGTCAACGGAGTATAGCAAATAATGCTAAAACAAAGCGCACTACCTGCTTTCTCTTACTATCAGTCGGCAATGGTATTAACGATTGCACATTGTCCACCATGGCCCGTTAGAGCCACTGTTTGATAGTTGGCCTAAGACCCCAGATCTTACCTGCGGTTCTTTTGCATGTGTAAAGCTCTTTTGTAGCCTTTCAATAATGTTGCCCTTCCGTGAGAGGCTTGGGGTCCAGAGTGATCCCTAAGTATTTAACCCTCTTGAATTAGGAGTGTTGATTCGCATTAAGGATCGGTATGTTAAATAATAGGTACCTAATGTCGCATGGAAAAAACCATAAATTCCATTTTGCGAGAATAGATACTTAAACCACACGATGAGCAGCATTCAGTTGTAAGCTGTAAGGCTTGATTGTGTCTCAAAGAGACAGTGTTGGGATCAAAGCCTGATATCATTATGTCCAGTACATTGGCATAACCATAGACCTTAAAATCTACACCACTTTTGTTCTGCCAACAGGCTCTCTACAACAACGTGCCATAGCAAGGATAATGGAATAACACCCTGTGATGTGTCTTCATTTACTTCACTTTTGAGCTTAAGTAATGGGCGCCAATGGGTGTCATGATGGTCTATTTAGTAGTGTGCTCAACTTCTAGTACCGAGGCCATGGGTTCGATTCACAACCAAAGACTCTGGGTGTTTGTGACTGTTTATCTGACATTACATGTGATTGCTCACAATAGAAAAGTGAGAATTATTACTAAAAAGCAATTCTCAAACAAAAAAAAGTAGTGAAGATATGCACCACACTGGTCATTAAAATTTTCTCCTATAAACTGTCCTTCCTGTGTTCCAACATAGTGCACTGCATGAATAGGGATCATCTCCTGAGTGTTGGTCTCAAAAAAAAAAACAAACAAATCGATGTTGAAGAACATAACGGAGCTTGTGTAAATATAACTCTGATGCTAACTAATAATAACAGTATCTTTCATAGTAATAAACTTGATTAAAGCGTGTGCCTATTTAGGTTCATTTTTCATCTCTAGTGGGCACATAGCTTATCGTGAAATCACCTGAGGTAAATGCTTTCACATCTATTGAACGTAATGAGCTAACAGCGCTGCGTATTCATCTAAGTTAGGTTAGGTCGGAGTGGTAGCTCTGATATCACAAAGCTCACTTGAGCATGCATAGCGGCCTGTTGTGATGGCACGGGTGAACGCAGTCCCTGTACTGACCAAGTTCCACCAAAATCAGGGAAGAGGAAGAAGTTGATCAGCGCAAGGGCTGCACTGCGTATTCAGCTAAGAGTGTTAAAAATTGATAGGACCATTGAATTTAAAATTAAACTCGAATCCAACAAAAATCGCTCTACATTTGAAAGAAAAATAAAATTGACACTCTTTAATGCTGACAGACCTCGTAAATGTAAGAATCGACCATGATTTTAAGGATCTCTGGTACACCTGGAACGGGCGTACTCTGTACAAAGCTGGTGCATTGATCGAATGTGGGAAATGTAATCTGCACGAAGAAATATACAGCAACAGAAAGAGACAGTGCCCGATTTTAGCTTTCATAATGTTACTGAACCAATGGCAACTCGGTACATTATTTAGTCGCAGCCTAGAAATTGTCGCTACGCACACAACTGACTGCTTCTGTTTTTATAACTGCAAAGCATTTCTCGTCAAGATGATAGTAGCGAGTAGTGGCTCATTCATTGTAGTAGTGATGAAGATACCTCCGACTGAATCAGTATGAGGTCAGAACTGCAATATGTTGACGTAAAAATGGAAAAGCTGCAAGTGTCTATGAACTGTCGGATCAAATATTTAATGCGAGCGTTTTTAAGGTACATGCATTAATTCATTACCACTACACAAGACTCAATGTTACTATACCATGTACATACAAAAGTGTATAAAACCAAAGAATATGGATATAAAGAATACGCATCATGTAGAAGTAAAATTTCTTATGGCGGGTCGTAACATTACGACCCGCTCTCACCAAAATCTTTTTAAAAATCATTTCTTGATGAGGGGGGAGGAAGACAGAAGGAAAATGAACACAAACAAAGAGCGTAACAATGTGTTGCTCTCATCGCACGTATGTACATGTGCATGTATTCTTGTGTTTTTGATTTAGTTGTCGATCAGACTGCGACAAGAGTACATGAGCTGCGGATGCTTTATCATTTTATTTCAGAATAACACTCGAAGAATATTTTGTGTTAAAAATGTTCTATGTCATTAGCTGGGCGTATTTTATTTTTTATTTTGTCCCATAGTATATTTTTTTAAATGCTTTGGAATGCTCGTTTTTGCTTGTTTTTCTTTTAATAAAAAATTGTTTTTTAATTCTTTTTATTTTTATTTATCTAAAAAACATGGCCTAATTTTTAAGCCAAAGATGGATAGCTTTATGTTCTTTTAATAATAAAATCGATGTTTTATTTCATTTTTATTTATCTAAAATTATTAAGCCAAAAATAGACAGCTTTACATATGTATGTTGATGAAATGAAAGTAAAAAAGGAGTATATTACTAACACTTTTATATGGCTGTAAATAAATAAATTCTCTCAACTTATTTTCTCTCTCTCACTCACTAATCCATAACCATAGGCATGTGTTAACCTAGAGGAAAATTGTTAATAATAATGTCAAATCTACTTATTAACCCAATGATATGTATATGTGATCGGAAAATTTAGAAAAATTGTACTGCGCTCAATCCCTAAAGATACCGTATTTAACTTGGCAAGTATTCTTCCAAAAATCGAAATCATTTCTCATTGATATTAGTGAGTACTACTGTGATATTTCTTTGGGTGTATAATTGAGGTCTGAAAAAAGCGACATGAACCTTCTTCTTTAAAAGCTGACAAGATTTTTACGCTCTTTTTAACGAACATTCTTGATGTTCGTGTCTTATGTGTGTAAAAAGCCGAAGATGTTCTTCCCCTGAGGGACATTGGTGCCGACGTCTGTTTTTAACACCAGAAAAATAAATAAAAAAGTGGTCAAACAACAAAAACGCACGATGAGAACAACGCATTGTTACGCTCTTGGTTTCTGTATCCTTCCCTTCTATCTTTCCCCCCGCGTCATGAAATATTTTTTAAAAATATTCCAAAATATGTTAAAATGCACATTCTTTATACTTTATTTTCTTTGATAAAACTCTACATGCCAATTATAGATGACGCTGACACAAGAACATCAACTGATAAAAGAAAAATTCTCTCTGAATTATTTGAAAGGACAAGCGAAATTCAATGTAAAAACCAGATTGAAGACTATCTTTCAAAACTATGTTTTTTTTTTGTATGTATGTATGTGAAATTGACGAAACGGCGCACACAATCTAGGAGTTTGGTTTTCTACACCTCAAGGCTATATGGTTGTCATATCTGTAGTCAGTAAAGAAGAAGAAGAACCTATCTCACAGAAAATACACTTTTCGGAATTTTAATGTTTTTATTTTTTATTTTAAAAATTTGTTATTTTATAAATGTACTTGTATATCTTTATCATAAACTAAATTAAAACTAATGAAGTCTGTGAAAGAAAAAATATTATGTTAAAAAGAAAAAAAAATATATTAAAAGATATCGAAAATTGAAGATAAAGATAAAACCTATGATTAGAATGGTAAAAGACAAAAATGAATATCAAAAGATAAAGAATATGAATATCGAGAAGATTAAGCAGAATAAAAAATTAAACAGAATATGAACAATTGATGCTGCTGAAAAGTTGCATTGTGATGATGAAAGGGAATTGGATTATTAACGTGTGTATACGTACGTGATGATTGTTAGTAGAAAAAGAAATTTTATATTAATATACACAGCAACAGTAGTTGCTGTTGCTGCTGCTGTGGTAATATTGTTTTATTTTCATTCACTTTATAGAAGATGTTTATTTATTCTTAATAAAAAAAATAGTTTGTTAGTCTTTTATTTAATTCATAATTAGTTTTATTTGTTGCATTTGTGTATCTGTATCTGTATCTGTACCTGTGTGTGTATGTGTAAATTGAATGTAAAATTACTTCATTTTAAATTCATTTCATTGTATACTTCATATTGTTTGTATGTATTTCAACTTTTGTATTTATCTGTGAATTATTTTGTCTATTTTATTATGTGTATATATGTGTGTGTGGAAGTGGAAATAAATGTGGGCAGGAGTAATAAATTTTTCAAATATTAAATAATCACTTTGTGAAAATGCGTTGTTTTTGTTTAAGGTTGTTTAGCAAAAAAAAAAAATAAAAATAAAAATAAAAAAGAGACATCTTTTGCCTTTAGGTTTATGTTTATGTGTAAATGTGTGTGTATATTCATTAGCTTTGCTAAGATTTCCACAGAATATAAATTATTTGCATTTGTAAATGTTTGTTCTTCCTTTTTTTTTTGCATCTGTTATTGATTCGAAAATCATTCAATTTTAAACATTTCACAACAACATGCGGCGTTTATTGCTGCTAGTGGCGCAGCAGTCGCTGCTTTTAGTAAACTGGTTATTAATGCTATGAGGCCATCATGATGAGCCAAATTCTGCCATCCATTTTTCATATTTATCTAAATCAGCTTGTGAAACACTCTTATTGCAGCGACTAATGGCCTCTATGAAATCTTGATTTGATACCGGCAAATCAACTTCCTCCTTGGCCAGTTGACGTATTTCTTCAGGCGTAAGACCAGCAATTCTCCTACGCATAGACATCATGCTGGCATCCCTGTAAAGATGAAAACGCAATATAAAATCTACCTATAAAATATTAATCATTTATCACACACACCTGCATACGTTCGTTATATCCGCACCCGAATAACCATCCAATTTTTTTGCAATATCTCCTAAATCTACACTATCATCCACCTGAACTTCTCTTAAATTTATTTTCAGCAAAGCTTCCCTACCTTCACCCGAAGGCAGTGGTATGTAGATACGTTTTTCCAAACGACGACGCAATGCTTCGTCGATATCCCACGGGAAATTGGTGGCAGCCAAAACCATTACAACTTTATTGGCTTCCTCACTTCCCACACCATCCATTTGTACCAGCAGTTCTGATTTAACTCGCCGCGAAGCTTCATGTTCAGATTCAGAACCGCGACGTGAACATAACGAATCTATTTCATCGATAAAAATGGTACTGGGCGCATAGAAACGTGCCATTTCAAATAGTAGTCGAACCATTTTCTCAGACTCCCCACGATACTTTGAAGTAAGCGTAGACGAGGACACATTAAAGAATGTAGTACAACATTCGGTAGCAACAGCTTTAGCTAACATAGTTTTACCAGTACCTGGCGGACCAACCATCAGCACACCTTTCCATGGTCGACGTATACCCTAAAAAAAAATTAAAAGAAATTAAATAAAAATCTACTTCTTTGGTTTTTATTTTATTTTGTTTTGTTTTGACATTAAAAAACGACAATAAAGGACGACAGACCGCAGTATAAAAACAAAAACCAAAATATCAAAATGATCGTTAAATTTAGTCGATATTTAGAGCACAATGATGTATCAACTTAACTGTGCAAGCTTTTGAACTGTTAAAATATTAAAAAGAAAAAGAAAATGAACGAACAAAATTTAAATTAATCTTTTAATGAAAAGCATTTACAATAGTTAACATTTAGACAGGATTACGATCTAGGTCCTCACACCACCAAACTTGTGTGTATTAATTATATTCACGAGTGGAGTATAGTTTATTCACGTTATTAATGACTCTCAGACCTTTTGTCAGAAGGCTGCAAAGATCAAGACGCAAAAAACGAAAAAAAAAATATTTTTTAAATAAAATCAAGCCGTTGGTTGGTAATTAGTTTAAAAGATACCGATCAGGAATTTGGAGACGTTTGATAAGGTAGCATATATTTATTTGTATTTCTTTTCTTCAAATCCGCAGAGCTGAGGTTTAAACTCTAAACGCCATTTTTTGAGTGAGAGATTAACGATTAAGTTAACTTCAATCTTCGTATTCAGTTTTTGAGTTTAATAATCTACGTTTAATCTTAAGTTTAAATCACCTAAGTTGGTGTCTAGTACGCTAAAACACTACAGGCTAGGCTAGTGATAGAAAATATATCTTTTCGGAAGCAATGCAACCAGAGAAGCCGTGGCTGACATTTGAAAACATAATGACATCAATAGGTCTTTGAAACGAACCAAAAAATGTGGACGATATCTCACATACACTTTAATTTATTTAAATATAAAGATAGGAAGCGCATAATGAAAGACCCTTTATATCTCTAGTAACAAATATCGATCGTAACGTAAACTGCTTTGGAATCCTTAATGCTTTGGCTATCCCACTATGAAGCGTATTATAATTTTGTTTGCTTACAATTTAAATGCGTTTACAATTTTACACAATTTGCTTGTTGTAGTTTTTTTTAATTTATTTTTATTATTTTTTTAATACGTATTAAATGTAAACATTAGAAAATCGTGACTCTCTAAAACGTGATTGTAATTTGTAGTTTTATTTATCTTTAAAATATTGTATGGGAATATTAATAAAGCTTGTTGGCGTTAATGATTTTAAATGATAGAATAAAAAAAGAGGAGAAAACATCACATTGTAATTAAATGGAGCTCACCTTAAAATAATCTGGCATTAACATAGGCAATACGACAGCTTCTTCTAGTAGACGTTTAGCATCATGTAAATCGGCGATATCATTCCAACGGATTTTTGGATTTCGTTGTAAAATATCTCGCTCTAGTTGGCATTAAGAAAATAATTAATAAATTTATAAAACAAAGAGATATACATACATATGTACATATTAAAATATTGTATTAATATACCTAATATATCCACCAATTCGGCTTCAATATGATTATTGGGTTGAAATTTCTTATCCTCTTTTTCTTCTTGGTCGGGAGATTCTTCGTCTCTGGCCTCATCATTATCTTTGTTTGAACTGTTGTCGTCTTTGTTATTGGCTGTGTTTGTAGAGCCTGTCGAAACTGACTTACGATTTGATGTTGAAGTACGTGAGGTTGCAGATCGTGCTGACGCAGTTGCCGCATTATTTGACTTCTTATTTAAACCATTACTTGAAGCGCTATTGCGTGTAGGAATTGTGCTTTTAGTAGGCAAAGATTTCTTACCGCCTACATTACGATTTCGATTTGGAACAGCAGGTCTAGGAAGCATAAAAAATTATTTTCAAACAAAAAGAATTTAGTAAAATGAAGTATTAATCTAAAGAAAGCTTTTAAATATGAAATATTAATTAATATGAGAACTAATAAAATCGATTTCTTTAAATTAAATTTTCTGAAATCCTTAAATTATTCTAAACATAACACTACCACAGTTTAAAAATAGGTCTCTCTAGGCTAAAAATACTATGTAGGGGGTATGCTTCATGTATTCTAATATAGCCAGTAATATTATATACACTTTTTTTCATTATTTCGCTTAAAAAATCGATTTTCTATATTCAATGCTTTTGGATTATAAAATTATTTCTAATTATTCAAATTTCAAATTAGAATTTACGCCGTCCTTGAATGATAACTAACACATACATAGCTAGCTGTATGAGTTTGATTTTGTTTACTACATGAAAAATTAAATTCTTGTATAGTGAAATCGGAATTACAATGCAAATTTGTTGTAACGTTTGATGTAACAAAAAATGACTTTAAATAATAGTTTGAGAAGGAAAAAATCATTTTGATATCTTATTAACGAGTTATAGATAAGAAAAGGTGAATATATTTGCACTTTTTACTTATAAAGTAATTTAAATTTAAAGTTTGCTTAATTATTTAAGCAAATTAATCACTTTGTTTATGAGTCTCTACTGTATTAGAAAAGCTTTATTTATAGATACGGAAGTGGACTTATATACTAACTAGCTGTACCCTGCGCGTGTTGCTGCGCCACCAACTGAAATAAATCTGAAGGAAAGACATTACACAAATATCAAATTTATTCTGAATCATTTTATTGATTTTGTTTCCCGTTGTCCAGATGATTCAGACGAACAGGCCTGAGCAGTACACATTCGATCAGTTTCTAATCTCACTTCTCGTTGTTCAAGTGATTCATGCCAACGGGTCTCAGCGGCATGTACTCGAAGATTTTCCAGTCTCAATGCTAGTTGCCCGTCTGATTCTGGGGCTCGTAATGGTCTTTTCTTCCGTGCTCCGGCCGTGTAGGTCGACCAATTGCTTGCCGCTTTGGAGGCATGATGACACGGGAACGACGTGAAAAATGTTTTAAATTTATTAGAATCTTACAATGTACCCAATCCAATTGAACCAACAGAATTTTTTAAAATTTTCCAAAATTAAAATGTTTCAAATTTTACGGAAATGAGTTATACTAAATGTTATTAAAATCATAAATGATAAATGCTAAAATGTCTGGTATTTGCCCGATTAACACGTGATCAAATGCATAGTTTACGATTCAATTCATTTTGAATAATTCTTAGTTGCGCCATCTATCAGAAATTAATCGCACCAACCTAGAAACCTCCGTCGACTTATGCGCAACAACTTTGCTAAAGATCATATCATGATCAAATGCACAGTTTACGATTTAACTCATTTTGAGCAATTTTCAGTGACGCCTCCTGTCTTAAATTGGTCATACCAAATTATAAACCTTCGCTGGCTCATGCGCAACAACTTTGCTGAAGATCCATAACATGATCAAATGCACAGTTTACGATTCTATTAATTACATACAAACAAACATTCATTTTTATATATACTAATAATAATTTATTTTTGGACTGAAGAGAAATACGTATTTTTATATGGCTAACCCCGTGAGTTACAGCACTAAGGCTAAAATTTGCATCGCGGCCAAAAAATGTCATTTTCGTAATACATGTCAAAATAATAGCCATTTAGCTTTTTCAATAAGGGACTATGTATTATGATTAATAAATGTCTAAAGAATTTCAAATAAAAGCATTATTTCAAAATGATATTTCGGAATAATAAATAAGAAGAAAAAAAGAAACTGCAATTGTTTACATACTTTTCGGGTTTTGGCGGTCCCCAAACATCAGGATCTTTGGGTGGTGGGGTCCATATATCTGGATCCGGACGAAACCATGATGATGGATCTTTGGTTTCAGTTTCACTTGTTTGAGTTCTTAATTTCGAAGCAAACTGCGAACTCTGTAAATCCAAAGTCATCTCCGATAAAGTACGTTGGATCTCTTTAATTTGTGAGTATTCCTTGGTTATTTGTTGTTTAACCTGAATAAAATGAGTTTAAATATGATTTATTGAGTAACTAAAATGAATTTCTTTATAGCTTACCATTGTCCATTTGCCCTTTCTAAGGGGATCATTTGTAGAGGAAATCATGCGAGCTAATAGGCCCTGTAAACCTTCATAATATATAGATGCTGAATCATAATTACCGGTCAAAGCCATATCTCTGGCCAATTTGGCGTTCTCACATATTTCCGCTATTGAAGTCTTGGACATCACGGTCATTCCTACACAAGATTTTGTCTTTTGCTTACCACCTCTTAATAGCTGAAAAGAAAACAAACAAATGTTAATATGCAAGAAATTATCTTAAAATTGTCCTTCCTATTTAACAAATATTATTTGTAGTTATTAAGGGTTCAAATTCAGCACTTTTATATAGATTTTAAGTACAAAATATTAAGCTTATAAAAAATCTAGTGGAGAAGAAAAGATTACATCAAAGAAAATATGAAATAAGTAATTCGCTGAACACAGAGTAAAGATAATGACACGATTGTGTTTACAAATCTCTTAGCTACGACTGTGTCATCCATCCTGACACATTATGATATGATATTCTCTTACAAAAATTTGATTTTGCACAGACAAAGTACGTTTAATATTTCAGTATCAAGAACTTTACCTATTTAATAAATAATTGAGAATTTAGTCCGTAATTCTGACTGAAGTGTTGTAATGACCAATTAAGCAATTTAATTAATATGTTATCATATATCGAGGATTATGTCTTTTGGTTAACACCATAAAAAATTATAAAATTAAGGCGCAAAACAGACAAGCAAAGGTTTCAAATTTATATTACTTAAATAGTTTCAGTAAGAAATCAACACATGTGTGTATGCTTTTAGTCAATGAAACATATTGCCTAATTCGATGCAGCTTCGTAAGATCAGTTAACTTATTTTGGCAATGTCAAACCAAATATTGCACTTTTGTTGTAGATTTAAAGTTCTACAATGTTAAAATTCAAATAACTACAATAACTTTGGAAACTGTTAAGTGTTTGGCAATAATTAATTTTAAATACCAAATAGGTATGTTGTACCCGCTATAGCTGGTTAGAAAGGATAACAAGTTAAAAATGTACCAATAATGTCCAATTATTTGTTTGCATTCATATAAAAATTGGTTCCAGTTTTTTTTTCGGAGTAGCAATTTATACAAATTCAAAACTTCATTCCTCCTACTTTTATTGTGCTATAGCGAGGTAATCGATCGGAGGATACAGTCTATCAATATTGGACCCTGTAACCTGTCTATACTTTGAACTGTGCCCTGGGAATCAACAGAGCATTTACACCAAAATTCCGCCTAACGGCACAAAGACACACACTCTGTAATCTCCAATTTCGTACCCTCTTAGTGTGGTTTTGAGTCGAGAAGAGTCAATGAATGAAGCGTCAAAATCAAACAAGTAGTGTGACACATATTCTGTATAATAAGAAAAAATGAAGAGACAATATTGGAGACGTCATCAAAGCAATGATTATTTTCGCCTTCTATTATTACCGTTGTGAAACAATGTACATACATATAATGCATGCAACAACAATGCTATTATAATAAAATGGAAAGTGTTGTAAAGAAAGAAAATATTTTTATTGTCGCTTCTCAAATAGGGTCAAAAGTAAAAAAACACTTCTCGAATCATTAGACGCAACAACAATTTTAGGATTAATTTTATTATGTTGTTTGTACCGTCCATTGTTATTTATAAGTACAATTTGAATTCAAGCTAAATAAGGTATCGTGACCTTGTTTTGCATATACACATTTAAATACGATATTATTAAATTCATATATTTTTTAGCCACCACAAAAAGTAATTGCAAGTTGTCTTGACTTTGCCAATAGTTATTTCGCAGCCAAGTTAACTTGTCTTTGCTGTGTCTGTATGTCCGTCCGTCTGTCTATTAACAATAGCCAGCTTGCCTACCTGTGTGGTCATCATTTTTAGTTTATTTTTTTCTTTTTTCAGAATTAATTGTGCTTGTATAGTATCTCGATTGAGTTTTTATGTTCGGATATTAATACACATTTAATGTGAAACATTTAAATTTCTTTGCCTGTAATTTCGCTAATCGAGTGCCTTTATCTTTCGTCACTTTTTTTCATTTGAACTCTTTTTTTATCTCACGCACTTTGTCAATTTTCTTTCTTCACGTAGAAAAATTTACATTTTTTTCAAATCTTCTGATACTTTTGGTTCATCATTTTCGTTTAATAACTTACGGTTATTGACATTAGTATTGTAATTTTCTTTGCCCACTTTAATGTATTAAATATTTTATTTTGTTATTGTGTATTTATAACGGAGCTAATTGTTTAGTTTTTGTTAAAATTAATAAATTATTTAAAATTTTGAACGGGTGTTACTGCATTTCTCACAAAATACTTTTAATTTTTTTTTGCTTTTTTGTTCAACTCTTGTTCTTGTCACAGAAAGAATGTGAGAATAAGCAAACGACGTGATGACATTTCCAATGACTAGCGATGTGTAAATATCGATAAGTTTGCTGGACTGAAAGACGTACAGCAAACATAGGAAAATGATATTGAAATATAATGAAGTTATAGTTTCCTGATGTCACAGCCATCAATTCTATTGAATTTTGATACGCGGTATATATAGAATATTGAACGTGTGACTACTAGGAAATATTTACTTTTTGGATTTGAATTTGGTATCAAACTATATTTTATTGATTTTTTATTATTATTATTCGTTTGTATACTTTAAGAAACATATCACTATTATATTAAATTATTTCTTTTTCGGTAATGAGGATAATTCTAAAATGTGATAGGTATGCACATATAAATGAAATGTTAGACAATCTCAAGTGGCTGAATATAAACCTCACCACTCTAAAATTTATTATCAAAATGTAGTAAAATGAGGCGTTATAATATCTATATGAGCAAATATGTGGCTGATAGTCACCCGTACGGACTTAGAAATGTAGATGATTTCCGAATACAGATGGATACGTCAACACTGGCATAGAATTACTATTCTCTACAAGGGTCTTCAATTATTTAATTCTTTACCGTATGATATAAAAAATTAAGTAATGTACACTTTGTTAGATTTAATGTACATACATATTTCTCTGATGTATTATGTAGAAAAAGATAAAGTAATTTTAATACTAACAAATAAAAAAAGTATTCAGTAGAAAGAAGTTACATTATATTTTCCTCCGAAAAATATATCTATTCCAGCTCATTTCGGATAACCAACATACGCATTCAGCAAACCAATGTTAGTCGAATAAATATAATATCACTTTTTGAGGGTTTTGTTGATTGCTTCAGAGCTGTAAAGAAGTTTCTAAAACTAAAAATAATTGACACAGATTATTTTGTATTTATACATATATGATTGTTTTATATTTTTGTTCGCATCTCAGTTTCATTTTTCTACGTGTACCGATATGATTTTTTAATACAATCGAAATTTTATCTTCACTATTACCTTTAACACATTGCGGCGAGAATGAAAGAAAACAATAACAACAACATTTCTAATTGGATTGAATTCTCAAGTTTCTGTAGAAAAAAACCACCTTTTTTTCCATTAATACTGTTGAATCCAACAATAAATTTTCAAGTGAAGGACAAATTAAGGACCTAGAGTTTATTCTGTCAAAGTATTTAAAAGAACAAATATTTGTTTTAGTCACAAATTAGCTGGTAATCTAGCCGTTCTATTTCGTCTGGTAATCTTTAAAACTCCACGCATCTATTAATTTAATTGCATTCATCTATATCCCACCGTGGTATTATTTTTGGCTACTAAAAATAAGGTAAAAATATATAATGTTTCTTCTATAAATAATTTATTTATTTACTTACATGCGTACAAATTCTGTTGTCCACACAATCTTTGTTAATTGTTGTTATGCTTACTTAATATTAATTATATTACCTTTAAAATGCAACAAATTTTTGTTTACTTGTGAAAAACTTTACAAAGAATGAATATTTGGAAAGAAAAGTCGTAATTTGCAAATAAACCACATACTACGTATGTACGTGTGGGTACTTTTTACCTATAAAACGGAGTTGGATTTTTTAAACGAAACTTCTTTAAAAAGTGATTTTGTTTTGTTTATTTTATCAATGTGATGATGATAATTTGTTAACATCGGTTTTTGTTTGTTTCAAAATTATTATTGGAAGAATTTTACAACTAATGAATGGCAGACAGTATGATAGAGATAGATAAGTTTGAGATGGATGACGAAAATGGCCAAAATGGGTTGATGGATTTGATTTTAGGAACTTTTAAAATTTAAACTTAATAGTAGGTAATCGCTGTGAATTGAATTGTATTCATTATGTGCCGTTAGATTTGCAGATAACATGACTGATGTGGAAGCAACAAACAAACAATCAATTTACTTACAAAAAAATTTCAATATTTCTTTGTCATCATCATAGTCTGTCTGGCTGACCATAGAATAATTTTGCGAGATAATCAAATTGCAGATGTTTGTTGATCGAAGAGATCTCGTAAATACCAGCCGAGTTCCTCGCAATAGTATACTATCAACTAGTGATAATTCGAAACCTAATAGATAGAGCGTCAACGTCAACTATCTCCTCATCCTGAATACTATTATTCTGAGCAATTGCTGAAATGTAAAGTGTAGTAGACACACAGCTCGTGACAAATACTCTCTTCTCCTTTGCAATCAAAGCAGTCGGTTTTGTCTATCTGACAAAGTCTAGATGGAGATTCAGCAATGTTTTCCTTACCTGCCCTGTAAATCACCTTAAATTTGAATCCTTGAAGACGTAATAGCCATCTTTCTATCCGGGCTTGGGGTTTCGATGAAGGCTTGAAAATCGCCTCTAGCGGTTTACGATCTGTCACAAGTTCGAATTTTAAACCCGTGATGTAGTAATAAAACTTTTCAACTGCCCATACATACCGATGAGAAAATTTCCTTCCTGATTGAGAATATCGTTTTTCAAAATCTGATAAACTTTTGCTGGCAAATGATATGATGAGCGCTTCGTTATTCTGGTCAAACTGGACTAGTACTGCAACCAAAGCGACTGGACGACTGGCATCAACATTTAAACGCATTTTGCGTTTTGAATCGAAATAGGTTAAATCTGGTATTTCAGCTAGCAACCAATTTCAAGCTTTTAAAAGCTTGTACTTCAACAGGATCCCAATTGAATTTAATGCCTTTTCTAGGAAGGTGTTGTAATGCATCAGTACGATTTGCCTAATCTGCTATCCCCGAAAAACTGCGAACTGCTTTATTTTTAGGATCTCTAAACGAGGTTATTACCAGCATTTTTTTCAGATCGACTTCTATGCCCCTATCAGACAGCACTTGACCCAGAAATTTTAGCTTTTAAGTCTTCCAAATGCATTTCTCCTCATTTGAAAAATATCATTATCGCGAAAAATTTTACGTACTACTGCAACTGCCTTATCATGTTCTTCCTCACTACTTCCGAAGATTATAATGTCATCGATATGATTCATTTGAGCAAATGAATTTTGAAATCCAATCGGGTAAAATACTTAGCTCCTCCCCTCAGCTTAGTCATAATAGTCTCGGACGTCGGCAATGGGTAATTTTCTCTCAATATAGCCTTAGGTTCGATAATGTTGAATAAGTGCATCTTCTGACTTTTTCTTCCACAGCAATAGGCACGCGTCGCATAGGCTCCTGAACTGGAACCACTCTAGGATCGATAGAAAATTTTACGACCACGTCTTTCCATTTAGTAAATGGCTTCGTATTATATCCACTCGATTCACGTTTAACCCCAATTTTTGAACCATGAGTTTTATAGCAGTTTCTCTCCCTAAAAGTGATTCGTCTTCCATTTTCAATAACATAAAATGTGACAATTAATTATCTCAGGATTTCGCTTAATGCAAATGGTAGCTTCAAATACACAAACTATATTAAGTACCTTTTCAGAAGCATATGCTCGTAACTGATTGGATTTCGTACGTATGTTAAACACATTCTCTCCCTGTAGGAGTTTTCCAATATGTGTAGCTTAAAAGATTAAAACGCGTTCTCGAGCCTATAATCATTGAAGTCGTGTTACCCGCAATATGACAAATTATATTTTCTTCGGTTTCATCATCACCTACTATTTTAAAACAGTCAACCTCATGTATGTAATCATTGATTGCCCGTACCCTTTGGCGCCGCCACTTCAAATTTAAATTATAATTTTGTGCGATTTGCCATTTAATATTCGTTTTACATTTGCGTGCGAAATGGCCAACACGGGAACATTTATTACACTTCATATTTCTTACAGGACAGACAGACAGCTCATTGAATTTTCTGAGTGGCCATTACGATCACATCTATTATACTCGTAAAAAACAAAATGTTTTTCGCCATTTCTGTGTATCGATCTTATTTATTGATAACCTCTGAATCTGGTTTAGATATCATCCATTGAGTATCAAGGCTATGTTCTTTTTCTATCAGTTTGTGCTTAAGTTCTAACGTCACCCATACATCGATAATCTTGTTTTTCAGGCAAATCAACTCTATCTCGGCGCTTTGTATTGCCAAATGAGCACTTGGCTGATTGCTGACCCAACCGCAAAATAAATTTGTCAAAACTTACACCCTCTGAGGGTGTGTCTTTCAAAACGCGGAATTTGTTCTTGGCATAAAATACTCATTCAGTTTATCGACTAAAACTGTATACACATTATATTTCTTTACTTCATCATATAATATCACCGCTCACGGCAAATGATCAGCTACTGCTTGTAGTTGCTGCCTTCCTATGTGGAGAAGTTTATTACGTTTCCTCTGCGTCCACATAAACCTGAAATTACCGAAGGGAAAAAAACAATTTGTGATAAATATGACCATAAAAAATAAATCAGCAGTTTCAAAAATTCTTTAAAAATTTTGTGAATCAGGTACTTTGAAAACTCATAATTTGGGAGGAAGACATAGGAAAACTACGCCAAGCCAAGATAGTGTATGGGTATATACATGCACTGTTGGACAAAATAAAGTGCGGTTTGAAATATTTTTTGTTTTTTGATTAAAGCATATGTTTATTGCTTTCAAATGTTTATAAATTATGAAGGGTCCGCAAATAACTTCTTTTTTTAAAATGCTTTAAAAAAAACTACTGAATATTTTCTTAAATTTCTTTTTTTATTTGAAAGTACAATCCTTCCGGTTAATAATGGAAAATAATTTCATTCAAATGGCTGCCTCGGCTGGCCATGCAGTAGCCTACACGATCGATCCAATTTTTAAGCACATTATCGATTGTGTGCAGCTGTATTTCACCAATGGCTTCACGAATATTTCCATTGTTTCCATTGTTTTGTCAAACACCTGTATGTTTTATACACATTGCCTTTAAATTGTGTCAAATAAAAAATAACTGTTTTTCTAAAGAAAATAATCATCGAAACTAAGAAATTCCAACATTTTTAGGCAAAAAAAGTGGTGATTGTTTGACTACGGCGACCGGATTCCCTAGTCATCTTTATACATAACCAATAGAGAAATATTTTAATTTTTAATCAAAATATAGTTTTTAAGCATTAATTTAGTCTTCAGGACAATAAATTTCCTTGCATAGATAATTTTTTACAAGTTTTTTTTTGCTCACTGTACGTAAACATTTGACAATCTCTCGCACTTAAAAAAGCACTCATCTGGCTGCTAACATCACCTTATATGAATTCGCCTTGCAAAACATATGTTTTGATTAAAAAAAACTCCGAATTGAGTAGTTGTAATTCTGGTATCTCTATCACCTTATTAAGTTCGCCTTGTAAATATATATAAAAAAATATGATACGACTGTTATGTTATAGTCTTTAAAGAATAAGTACGGTAGTTTTTATTTGATTTTATCAAAAGAATCGTCAATCAATATCTTTGCAAGAGAATGCACTTTAAGAATGTCAGCACATATTTTATATTTCTTAATTAAATGTTGCAATTAAGGATGATCAAACTTGAAAAAATTAAAAAAAAAAATCATAGTTTTTCTAAGTTTACCCTATCAAAACTCATACCATATAAGTTTGACCAAGGCGTCTTCAGCAAGGCCAAAGACGGCCAGCTCCAAAGGAAATCGATCACCAGCCTTAGCGGCAACGGTTGTGATTCCAAGGACTAGCGGTCCGGATCATTGACGTCGAAAACGCACATCGTCCAAGAAGCCAAAACGACAGCTGAAACCCTTCAGCAAGTTTAAACTCGCCACCTGAGCTTCTGATAGCCATTATAGACCGTCAGCATCCCGAAAGGAAGCTGCCAAACAATAATTGGCTCGATTTGGAACAGAAATCACGCGAGCGCTACTTGCCAATTGCAAGATTGCAATCGGCTAGTTTGATGACACCCGCAATCAAGGACAGTTGTGGCTGGGTGTTTAGCTCTACGTGGTGCCACTAAAGGAAGCCCCTGTCAGAGCGCTAGTCAGGGTGTGGGTTTCCCCTCCAAGATAAAGCCACAATATTCCTTCAAACTACGAAATGTGGAGCTAAAAACTTCCGATTGTAGATTGTGGGCAGCCGTGCAACGGATAAATATGCTGGAAAAGATCTCCGAATCAAAATGGAATCTCTCAGCTTCTGCGCCCCTTGGACGGCAAAATCAGGTATGGGGTGGGCTGATCCTGCCATCTGACAACAGCAGTAACAGCGAGGATCTGCTGTTGTTCATGATCAAGGAGACTGTGGCTCGTATGAGACAGAGTTCATTGATTAGGATGTAACTTATACACACTTCTTAAAGTAAATTAACGTTCTTCTTTCACCACAGATCTGCGATCCCGACCTCGCGGTGGCAGTATGCGAATGCGCTAGGGGCAGTAGCTTCCTGATAGCATCTGGCATACGAAGACGAGGAGCTACCACCACCTGTCTTCCGGCACCTGGTGCCTTGGGCACGCAGGAACAGGTAGGAGGTTTTATTGGCCCACATTTTTTTAATAAGAACAGGTGGTAGATCTGACGTCAGTGTCGGACGCAGAATGTAGTTAGGGTCACAAAGTAGCGAGTATCTACAAAGTGTTCTTCACGATTGGACCTTTTGTCCTAGAGAAAACTTATGAGGATGAACTGGGACAGTTTTAAAATTCTGATCGACCAGCAACCTCCCTTTGCCGGGACGGGAACAGTTGATCTCGCGCGCATTAAAGAATCTGTCCAGTAACTTACTGGGAATCTTAGGGGAGCCTCTCTCAAATCTTGCCGACCCCAGCGAGCATGCACGGCACCGTGGTGGTCATCGGAGCTAAGGCATCTTAGGAAAAAACGAGAAGACTTTCGATTAAGGCCAAACGGACTAGAGAGGATAGGGTCTGGGCTATATACAGTGATGTGAAAAATAATAAGGACAGTACCCACCCAAACTTACTTTATATTTAAAACCGAATAAAAACTCGAAAATTCTTTCTTGTTTAAACGACTTATTTTTTCTTAAACGGTAGAAAAAAGATTAAAAACAACATTTTTGCTATTCCTATAATATATTTTCATTTTTTTGTGATTTTGTATGAATGTACAGTTGTGGCCTTATAATTAGAAACGACTTAGCAACATGTATATTTGTTAATTTGTTATACAGTTTTCACTGTGTACCTGGGATCAAAGGCTTTGTTTGGAGGACGTCTTACATACGTTTTTCCATCAGTTCGGGACAAATTTAACTTAGATTCGTCACTCCACAGAACTCTGTTCCAGAGACATCGTTTCTAAGGCCACCACTGTATGTAGTTTAAGATGTGAAAAAAAAATAAGGACACTTCATGAAATTTTAAAGCTATAACTAAATTAAGTAAAACTAAATAGATATTTATACTGAATATTGTTGCATGAAGCCTTAGTGCCACATTAGTACTTTGTTGCGGATCCTTTGTTATCCAGAACAGCAGCACAGCTTCTAGGCATTGAGTCGACCAAATTTTGACAAACATGCAGCGGTATTGAGTTCCAAGCATCCTGTATAACATTCCAAAGCTCGTCGCAATTTGTTGGACACTTTCCCCTGATTGCTCTTTTAACTTCGTTCCACAAATTTTATATTGTTTTTAAACCAGGGGACTGTGCTGGCCATTCTAAAACATGTTTTTTTTGTTCTGGGACCACTGCTTTGTGTACTTTGCCGTATGCTTTGGGTCATTATCCTGCTGGAAGACCCATTTAAGTGGTATATTTTCTTCGTATTTTCAAAATTTCGGTGTAATCAGCCGATTTCATTACATTCTGGATACGATATAGAGGACCCACGCCATAATAAGAGAATGACACCCATACCATGATGCTACCACCACCCTGTTTTACCGTCTTAAAATTATATTTTGATTGAATTTTTACATCTTACTTTGTAAGAAGACCTATCCATCAAGAATTCAATCCAAAATATAATTTAAAGACGGTAAAACAAGGTGGAACATCCAAATGTTCTTTCATTGGGGTTATCTATCCTCCATCAGGAAACGAAGAACTAGAGGCACAACTTAGGAGGTAATATATCACCACTGCTGTACTCTGGTGGTCATTCTCTTGGGTGGGTACTGTCCTTATTATTTTTCACATCACTGTATAAGCTGACTTTCAATTCCTACAAAAGACAAATAGTTATGGCTTAAAGAGGTTCCTGGACTAAATTCTGTTAGGATATTGCCTGTACTAACGAAGCTGGGAGGCTTCGAAAAGTACTTGAAAAGAATTCCGAGAGGTGCCAGCGAAAAGCAGCGCACCCGAAGTTGCGGAGCGAAACATCACAGCAGAAAGGAAATGAGACTTGATAAAATAAAAACGAGGAAAAAATAGCAGGGTCAATCAAGTCATTCACACTCTACAAATCTCCGGGAACTGATTGTATGTATACGATAATGCTACAACGAGCAGGTGACGATATAATTTGTTGCATCGAGTGGATTTTCAGTAGATGTATACTTTTGGGGTACGTACCTGAAGAGTGGAAAGCTAAGAGTGGTTTTCATTCCCACATAATACTGAAGGACTATAGACCAATAAGCCTCCTAGTTTTTAATGAAAACCTTGGAGAAGCTCAATGATATATACCTTAGGAGCAAACTCTAAGTCAATAACTTCAGTAGTGCACAGATCACCTGCCGTAAGGATAGGTCAGTGGACACAGCATTACATGAAGTAGTTGGCACCATAGAGAAAGAAGGAAGGGACATTTAAAAATGTAAGCACACAGGCAGTATATACCGGTCTGGTGAACATTGGCTTGAATGACATGATAAACAGATGGCTTAAAAATATGTTATCATCTAGGAACATCCAAATGTTCCTTCATTGGGGTTATCTATCCTCCATCAGGAAACGAAGAGCTAGAAGCACAACTTAGGGGGGTAATATATCACCACTGTTGTAGTTATTAATCAAACTCTGATAGAAATGATGATCGGAGGCTTCAAAATGATAGTATATGCGTGGTGATACTGGTCGCGGGAAAGCATCTTTCAACGATCGGTGATCTTATGGAGTCGGTACTGACAAAAAGGTACTTGGATGCGCCGAGTCGAACGGCTTGGTTGTGAATCCAGGTGAAGCTGGACTACTCTTGTTCACTCGGAAGTACAACGTCGCGAGCTTCACCATTCCGAAAATGAACGGAACGACTATGACCGACTCTGAACTCCTCCTACACGGAGGAAGGGATGTAGGAGGCAATGAATGGCCTTATACGTCTTGAAAAGGACGTTTCGGAGTAGATGGGGCCTGTTATCATCCACTGTATGTATACGCGGCATTAGTATTATAGGAGGCTAAACGAAAGAGGACCTATTTCGCTACACTGAACAAGATACAGAAGGGTTGGCATGCTTGGGCATCACGTCACAGACTGGTCTCTATTGAGGTCATCTTGTTTCTACAACCATTGGACATCTTTCTTCAAAAAGCTTGAACTGCACTGAACCATGAGTTCTCAGATATGTTTATTCCAGGTTATGGACGTGAAGACATGGTGTAATAGATTGTTTTCGGACGAACACACAAGGTTTGCATTCCCACACGGGAAGAATGGGTTGCTGAAGCTGTCATCAGTGACGGTGATAAACGATCTTCACCAATGGCTCAATAATGGAATGTGGAACTGGATCTTGGGTCTATTCCGATAAACTGACACTGAACGGGTCATATAGATTATCTATCTAAAGCACGCATGGTTGATACCGGGGTCCCTCCTTCGAACTTGATCATATGTATGATCACTCAAGCAGTAATCAAAGCGTTGGGATGTATCCTATGTCCTCAAATACACAGTCGGTAAACTAAAGAAATATTTATTTTTATATTATTATCTAAAATTGCTTATATAGTAGAGGGACTAGGAATGCCTTCTGTGGGAAAAGAAATGATTTTCTTTTTCCTATATCCTACTTATATTGCATACTTACTTACTACACATAAAAATCGAAAAACATTTTTTTATTATTATTAATTTGTATTCAGAAATTAAATCTTAGTGAAATATTTTTTTAAGAGAAAAAACGTAATAATGCTGCAATGGCAACACTGCTTAACATTTGAATTTCTTGTGAATTTTCTTTTTTCCACCTATTGTGAGAGGAACTGCAAAAGCTTTTAAACAGTCGACTAGTGAACGCGATTGTGAGAAGTTTGTTTTTCTTGTCTACTTCCTTTCCCAGTATTTTTCGTTAACAGAAGCAAAAAGAAGGGTGAAAAATAAAATTATATTTAAATTTAGTGAACTGCAAAAAGAAAAAAAAAAAGATAGGAAATCAAAATCAATTTTTTCTATATTTCAAATCGGTGTTGTAACGAAGGGTGAAAAAAGCTTGAAGTGAAAAGAAATTTATCTATTGGATTTCTCTCTGTCTCATTCAAATATAGTATAACGATATTTTAAGAATAATTTACAAATTAATTGCAAAATAAAAGAAAAAATAATAAAATAAAATAAATTCTAAACACGTTGCAAAATTCAATAAATATTGAATTCAGTTTAATAATTAATATAGTCATTCAACAATTGTTAAAAGAGGTATGTAGTATTCTATTGTATTGTATTGTTTAATGAATTTCAACAAAATTGTTTATCTTTCAAAATCAATACTTAAGGGTGCTATTAAATAAAAAAAATTTATATATTTTTATGGATTTTTCCGGTTAATTTTTTTTTTTTTGGTTTCCACCAACATTACCACGCCTTTTATGCACGGTGCGATATTTATGCGTATGTTGGCTGGTACCACGGATGGCATAGATATTTCTCTATATGTATAGCATTGTATGTACATATATATATATATATATATAAATATATATATATATATATATATATATATATATATACATGTATATACGTATATTATGTATGTATGTACATATGCATATGTTATGTATATACATTTATTTAGTTAGGCTATGTAAAATTGCCGTTATTTTGGTTTTGAACTTTATCATCCACATATGGCAACTTGAAGTATCACCATCCATCTGCTTACATACGTACAACAGCATATCTTATCAATAATCGTTCGTTTAAGCCATCCATCCATTCATCCCTATATGGCTGATAATTAAATCATTAGCAAGTTGAGCTTATTTTATGGGCTTGAACGAATATTTGTGGCTTTTGTAAACTGGGCTCAAATACCATGTTCCATATTGTGTGTATATATATGTATGTATATGTATGTATGTGTGTGTGTTTCGCCGCCAGTCTTGTTTTACCTTCAAAACTATGGCAACAAATTTGCTTTGCATTATGTTTCGTTACATTTTTTTCTTCTTCTTTCATTTCAATCCTATAATCGTATCCACATAGATACATATGATACATACTCGTGCATACATAAATACAATATTTTTTGTTAAGTTATTGGTTGCGTTTTGACTTGGATGTATGTATATATATTGTGTTGTGTGTTCGTTCATCTCAGACACCGTGCGAATATAGAGATATCGATTTTCCTTCAATGGCACACTCATTATGCTGGGCCGTATATAAACGAGACATTTTTGTGAGTTTTGTACATCGAATGAAATAATTTCCATTTAAAATATGTACCTATGTTGTTCATTTCAAGTTTAAGTTTAAAATTTATTCCATATTTTATTATAATAGATGCATATACTTATACACATATACGTATACGTACATAAAATTTTAATTAATTGTATGAAAACGGTATTCTCTTTATTCATGAACATATCTCAAATTACAGTGAATTTTCCAAGTGATTTTATGTGGAAAAAAGAAAGTTTTTCGCTTTGCTTTGCTCTTTAAGTTCGTAACTAAAATGATGATTTTAATTAGACTTAATATTTTACTTTTGAGCAACAAACAAATCTTGTAACCAATCATTCATTCATTATATTGTTATAATTTTCTAGATATTGTATGTGTGTACAATATGAAAGTGAGTGTGTGATTGTGTATTTTTCTCATCCATATTATTTGTTGTGACGGCTTTTGCCGGTTGTTATAATATTTTCAAAACTAAACTATAAATAACTGCGTTGTTAAGAATACTTTCTGTTATTAGTGTGACACAGAAACATTTTACAACAAGGTTTTCCAAATTCGATTTTCTTTTTCAAATGCTAGGTAAATTTTCATTTTATCATACTTTTTGAAATATGATCTAGAGGTTCTAATTTCTTACGTATAATAAATGATTTCTAACAAATATATCTGGCATTCGCATCGACCATATGCTAAATTTTCTTTCTAAGATTTAGTTGCTTCTGGTTTACGTGAATAATCTTTATCTGTGAGATGGCGTTAAATCTGGTAAACTTAACGTACAATTTATTTCGAAATTTCGTTTCCAATCATCATTCGTGAACTGCCTAGTCTGTTGCACCGTCTCATTAAAACCATTCTACTACATATATTGTATGTAATTTAGGGAAAAAATATCAAAAGTATTATCGGACCGAAATGTGCACGAAAAAACAGTAACACACAAAAGTGTTTTGAATATTCGGTATTTATTTTTTAACTGCGAAATACGATAATTAGTGATACATACATAATTTGGTCATTACAACCCTTCAGTCAGGATTACGACCTAGCTTCTCACACCACTTGTGTTACGTGTGTTACGAATCCGAACGACAGATTTTGAGAAACTTCATGGCAATTTTTATTTACTCAGAGTTTTTGCCAGAAATCTGCTGAGAGGTAGTCACCAAAGAAAATTTTTTCATATTTTCTTTTTGATGTCTGACCTGGGATTTGAACCCTGGCCTTAGGTTCGACTACAATAATAATTATAATTAGTGATATGTATTTATTTATTCAGTAAAACCATCATAATGTTCTATAATGCAAGTAATAAGAGCCATTTTGAGTCTCAGTTTAGAGATTTAAAAATGGAAAGTTTTTCATACTACACAGCTTTGGAGTTTAAATTTCAAATTAAACTTATTAGAAGGTTAATATTAAAAAAACAGAGCTAATAAAAATTGTTTATTCTATTGAATAATGAAATAAATGTAAAATTCATTATCGATTTATAATTATCTTCAAAAATATTAATTTAAACATTATTATTATTTCATTTTAAATAAATAAAATAAAATCTTTTATTTGTAGAGCTTATGTAACGACTTTGTTCCAACATCTAAACAATCATACACAGAATGACATTCAATAAATTGGGCAATTAACACAAGCCCTTGTATCGTTGTATTCATTGTATTGTTGGACGAATATAGAACAGTGTATGCTTGTTGTTGATAATTTTCATATTGAAATCCGTTTTTTCATATGTTTTTAAAAGTTGTATTGTTTTCGTGCTATCAGTTTATTTTAATGTCAGTCATCAAGAAGAAGAAAAAAAATACAAAATATCTTCTATGTAACTTGAATCAAGAATTAACACTTCAAAATTATAATTTTTCGCACAGATAATTAATTAATTTACGTTTTTCCGTAATATTTTTCATTTTGTTGCTTGAAAATCAAATTATGAATACCAGTATTCTTCTTATCGTTTTTTGACGTGTGGAATACGAAATACACAATACAGCATAGCATTGAGCGTTCACAAACAAAAAGTGTATTCAATACAACATATGTACATGATACAAAGTCGTGTGAATTGGCCAATTTGGTCAATTTAATAATATGTATAGTATATTTGTTCAAAATATTATTTTTTTATTTTAAATTTTAATTTTTCACAAAAGAAAATAAGGAAAAACAATTGGTTGCATTTTAAAAGTATGTATTTTTATATTTTAATTTGATTTGCTTTAATTTCATAATTAATTGGCTTTTTATGTTTAGTCTTTCGTTAATATTGACTGAATGCACTCAATATGCAGCACTACAGCTAGAAAATCTTTTCTCTCTTTTCTAGTCTAGTTGCACCATTAATAGTTGCAACTGCTGCTACATTAGCAACAACAATAAGTATAATACACCATCATTAACAAAAAAAAAAACTCACAAAAAATTTACTTGTGTGGATCAATAAGCTACGAATAATTTTTAATAATGATTAGCGTTCTTTTTATTGCAAATAGACTATTAAGCACCATGGTTAAAAAGGGGCCAAGGCCAGTAGTCGTGTGTGGACCTTCGGGTTCCGGTAAGAGTACCTTGCTGAATAGACTATTTAAAGAATATCCCAACACTTTTGGATTTAGTGTGTCCCATACTACTCGTAAACCTAGACCAGGAGAACAAGACGGTGTTCACTATAATTTTGTAAGCCGTGAAGAAATGGAAAAGGCCATTGCTAATGATGAATTTATAGAATCGGCTGTGTTTGGTGGTAACATGTATGGTACTAGTAAAGCAGCAGTGAGAAAAGTGCAAAGTGCTGGCAAAGTTTGTATTTTGGATATTGAACCTCAAGGAGTAGAGCAAGTTAAGAAGACCGACTTAAATCCCATTTTAATTTTTAACAATCCTCCTTCTGTTGAGGCTTTGGAACAACGTTTGCGCAAACGTAACACCGAAACAGAAGAAACCTTAAAGAAGCGTTTAGAATCTGCCAATTCGGAAATCGCTTACGGGCTTACCCCCGGAAATTTCCACAAAATTATTCACAACATTGACATTGATCAAGCGTATCAAGAGTTTCATGATTTTATCGTTGACGTGCTAAAGGAACAAGAAGCTGCTGGTGTTACCATAAATTGGTAATGCGGGAAAGTAAATCTGTTTAAGCCAAACTACCTATGCAATGCATTTTAATTCAAGATTTATTATCAATTGCCGAAAGATATTTAGTCACAATGTTGTTGATTTTCAACAAATTCTAATAGGAAAAAATTATTTAATGTCTCTTTTTTATTTCTTAATTTTTAAGTTAAAATTATTATTATTTTAATTTTATGGAGAAAGTAACGTTCTATTTATATATATTTTTTTTTTTGGTTTAATGTTTTTAATTTATATTTTTGTTGAAATCATTTTTGCAATTAAGAGATTTTATGCATATGTACAGTATAAAACAAAACTAGTGTTAACATTTACTAAAACTATGCATTTGATTTATGTCATCAAACAATAAAGCAGAAGATTCATTTTTTTTTTCAAACCACAAGTGTTTTATTAAAGAAACATGCAGTAACTATCACTGAATTTTGTTAATTTTCTATATGAAATACAATAGTTTGTGTGTACTCTACATCAGTACACAGTGTTCTATAATGCAAAATAATTTAATGACGTATGTATGTATATACTTGTATACATATGTATGTATATATAAGAATAATGTGATTTTTTCAATTGCTTAATTGAATGCAAGTATGTACGAGATATGCAACGAAATTGCACACAACAACAAAAATAAAATAAAATTTAGGAAATTAATGTCACTTAAAATTATTTTTGAATGTGTGTGTGTGTGTGTGTGGTTCAAATAAAATATTTTTTTATGGGATACAAACAAATGAATTAAAGTTTTCGTTTTATACAAAAATATAATATTTGGTAGCAGTGAATGAACACACATTATCATTTTTCGCATTGTATTTTAAAACATAGAAACGATCGCCCTAACCAAAGTAAAATGCATATGTACACATATGGCCAAAAAAAAAAAAAAATAGGTGTGAACTACATAGCAAACTATATCCGTATATATTTTCGGTTTTATTTATACGTCATAGTTTAGTCAATTATTTTTATTAAATTAATTTAGTTTTTGTTCTTAAAAGTTAAAAGAAAGGGAAAATAACAGTAAATTATGTTTAAAATAAAGTGAATTCAAAAAAAAAAGATCAGTTTTTGATGTGGACAGAAAAATAGGTGTATGCAAAACAACTTAAAATTTAATGAAAAATTTTTACTTAAAAATTGTTTTTCACAAATAAA
Source organism: Sarcophaga variegata (assembly GCA_932273835.1). NCBI lineage: Eukaryota > Metazoa > Arthropoda > Insecta > Diptera > Sarcophagidae > Sarcophaga > Sarcophaga variegata. The sequence continues at coordinate 42,465,638 of OW026359.1, forward strand.
AACTAAATGATATCATTAATAGTCGGTATAATTGCCATTGTTTTTAAGGACAGCTTCCATTCTTCGAGGCATAGACGAATTTAAATTACGGGGCAAGCCTCTATATTGTACCAAACATGTTGAACGTTTCACCATAATTAGTCTTTATTATAACAAGGAAGCTTGGAAACTCTTCTTTTCAGTTCTCCCCAAAGGTTTTCTAACGGGCGACTGACTAGGCCATTCAATAACGTCTATCTTCCTTTGACGAAACCATGCACTTACTAACTTTGATGAGTGTTTTGGATTGTTATCCTGTTGAAACTTTCACATCAGAGGCATATTTTCCTCGGCAAAGGGTAGCATAACAAATTTTTGTACACAAATCTGACCATTGTTTGCTCTATTCGGTGAATTGGACCTACTCCATACCAGGAAAAGCAACTCCATACCATGATATTGCCTTCTCCATGCTTGATGGTTTTTTTGTGTACCTACTGTCGAATTCTTTACCTTTTGGCCGACGAACATATTTTTCTGCGTCGTTTCCAAATAATTTGATTTTGGTTTCGTTGCTCCAAAGGATATTTCGCCGCTTTTTTTCTTCCTCTGCTCCACACCAATCTTTGTGAGCCAAGGCAAAATTTTTCCTCTCCTTTAAATTGTTTGTTCTAAGCAGAGGGACTTTGCGAGCTATCCTACCTTGCTGGCCTACCTTCTGTAATCGTCTTCGCACAGCTCGTGATGACACTATATTTTCAATTTCTCTAGCAATCGCCTTAGATGACTTAAAAGGGTCCCATTTGGATAGTGTGACTACGTTTGTCTGTAGTTAATGAAGTTTTTCTATGTCTACCTCGTGTTTCAACGTTATTTTTTTTTCTTTTAAAGTGTTGGTTACAAAATTCTCAGACCGATTTAAAGCATCTGCAATGAATTTGTAGGTTTTACCTTGCTCGCGAAGTTTAAGAATTACTTCATTACTGCAATGGCGCCCACGACCCATCTTAAAAATTAATTATTTCTGAAATAATTTTTAATTTATTTTCAATTAATATTATTTCACTTACTTTCTTCCTTTTTTTTCTAATTTTTTGACAATAAATCAAATTTTAACTAAATTACAAATCACACACCTATTATTTTGTCCAAGTAAAATTCGCACTTAAAGGAAAAATGCCACACTACATATTTATCTGAGACAAGCTTATTTTTAGTGTAATTCCCCTTTTTTCTTTCTGCAACAATAATACCAGTCTACTTATTTGGTAATTTTAGTCTGGCTGTATTTTTGTTGAAAGAAAAAAATTTTACACCTATTTTTTTGGCCATATGTATATGTAAGTATATGTATTTTAGTTAACTAAAATCGGTAATAAAATGAAGGTCTCATAAGATTTTAGAAATCAGTGAGGTGGTGATGAATTAATTAAGAACACCGGTTTCCTTTTGTTCTGCGTCCAATTATTAATTATTTAACAATATACAAATATTATTTTGTGTATCCGTATTTGCCAGCACATTCGGCCACGTGCGGTATATTTTCTCCTAAAAGGTGGAACAGAATGGTAACCTAATCGACTCAGGAATCTGCAACTCTTCAAATCATGCATGAGCGTCCCTTCATTTACCTATCTTTGATTGGAGACTGAGACAGCATTATCTCTGATGACAAAGTCCGTAATCCAGCTATTTTGGATTGGTTTAACATTTTCCGATCCGTTCAGATTCGTAATTTTCCTTTGTTAGTCAGTAGTTAATTGCATTTTTGACCAATTATCTTTTTATGTGGTCTTTGTCATCCTGTTTTAAACATTACTCGTCCATGTGAGCTTTGAGCTCAAATGGCACTAGACGTACTTTGATAATTCTAAAATTAATCCATTCAGTATCAGTTGTATGTGTGTATGTATGTATATATGAATAATAATGAATTTTAATTTCTATGAAATTTCATTCAATATTGAACACCGTAATTTTTTTTTGTCTATTATTTTGAGATTTGCATTTGAGCTTATGTATTTTGAAGCAACATTTTAATTCCACAATAAACATTGTCAATAAACATAAGTTTTAAGGGTCGTCACCATCGGTTTAGTACGTGAATGCCATTTTAAAATTAAAACAATTCTTGATGAGTTAAAACTATTTTCTCTCTCTCTCTCTCTCTGTTACTATAGCATAATTTCACCGGTCATCAAATCGGCTGAGCGAGTGATTTTGAAAATTTAAATCGACCGACATACATATGTATGTATGTATGTATGTATTCGCACTGACGAATACTGAACTAAAAACCTGCAAAATGAAATGAAAAGAAATATTTTAGTGACTGAGTGAGTGTGTGAATAAAAGATTGATTGACTGTTGGATGGAGGATGATGGTTGGTTGGTCATGGTTAAAATAACTTGTAACCATTTAAATAGAATAATGATGGTTGACTGGTAATACGATATTCAGACATTATTCCCTATTAACACAGTTAAAGCGCTCTGTATGAATTACTGACTAAATGGCGTACATACGATGTGTTTGTTTTTATTCACTTTAAATAATAAAAACAACAACCAACAAAATAATTACAATAAAAACAAGTAGAATAATAGAACAAAAAAAAAAAAAATAAAAAAAATTATTTCAGAATACAAAATGTATTGTATTCGTCTTCATTAAAATTAAGTTGTAAAAAAACAATGGAACGGACTATAATATAGTACAAAATTAATGAGGAACTTAATTAAATGTGCAGTGAATTCTAAGCGTTTTTTAAAGCAATTGTAATTGGAACATTTATACATTATTTATTTATAAATAACGTCTGCTGGAAATTGAACCGGCGGCCATCACACTGGACTGAAAGGGCACGCATCACACATATTTGATCGTTTTATTTTCGATGCATTTATTTGAAATTTTAAGTCCTTTCAGCCAAAAACCTGTAAAGAGAAGAGGGTATTATAGTCTTTCAAAACTGCTCAACATATTCCTCTAATTTGTGAAAATGTTTCCTTTTCTTATTTCATTGAATTTCATTCTGTCAGTTCTCAATTGAACGGAGATGAGGGAACTATGTTGTAATTTAAAGAAAATCTGATGCCCTAAGCAACGCTTTACAAGTTATGATGTGGGAACTGTAGGATGGTAAAGGATTATCCAAAGGTAAATAAACCACGCATAAAACTTATTTCATTATAATGCTTGGGCTTGCCGTTATATAAGAAATACAATATCATTTAAATTATCACCTCTATATTGGTTTCAAGTTGGTTGAAGTCGCCCTAGTCTAGTAGGTAGTGTGTTGGCTTATTAGACGTAAGGACACGGTTCAAACCCCAGGTCACACATCAAAACGAAAATATGAAAAAATATTTCTTCAGCGATTTCCTCTCAGCAGATTTCTGCCAAAAATTCTGAAAGTAAATAAAATTGCCATGAAAGGTTTCTCAAAAAATCTGTCGTTCGGAGTCGACGTTAAACTGTAGGTCCCGCCACTCATGTATAAAATTAACACACAAATTGAGCTTTGTGAGAAGCTAGGCCGTAATCTTGACTGAAGGGTTGTAATGGCCAATTATGTATGTGTGTATTTGGTTACAATTCTCGATCGTTTTGAGATAGTCCTTCATAATGTTGAATGTTGACAACAGAATTGTTTTCATTTCTTAAAATTATCGAACGGTTCACACATAAGGTGCACTTTCTCAAACGATATTTTTTCGAAGTTTGTCTCAGCATCATGTTTTGTAATAAGTTTTCACAAATATAAAGCAGCGTCCTTTCGAAATATCGGAATAAGTATAGTTGGAATAACAGCTGCCAAATTTTCTTGCTGCCACTTATAAAAAAATGTAAATCCACCCTTTCTGAGACTCTTTTTCATGAAAAATGGAATGCTTTTGAAAATGAAGTTAATAAACTATTATCGACAAGTGAAGAGAGATATCATTTTACAGCTTGTCATGCCAGAAGAACTCTCTGTAAGCAATTTATTAGTTATACTTTTGGCCCATGGTTCAGTATAAAAAGTAGGTTAAAAACGAAAGAATGGTAATAATAGACATTCTAATGGCGTATAGCGACACATCAAATGAACTGATCAAATTTGCATACGTATTGGTAACATTCATTTGGCTTAGCACAGCAACACATCGAATTTGTTCCTTCAAAATACATTGCGTAGTGAAAATCAAAAGTATTTTGATATTCTTCAAACTTACCTCGGTCTGTATGTGTGAATTTTATTTGCCAGCGTAATAACAAAAAAAAAGCTAAGTTTGATCCATTATAAGATGTGTGGCCGGGCAGCTTAAGTTTCTTAGGACTGAAAATGATCTTAAGCACTTTGCTAATTCGTGTTTAGGGACACTTTAAGTATGCTATGAGCAAATGAAATGAAGAACATTTTTCTAATAATATATTATGCACTGTAATCCTGTATGCACATGCATTTATACGTACATATGTGTATTTTGTTCTTATTAAAATTAAAAATAATAAGCATCTGGACGATTTTTGCTCACATTTAAGGCGGGTTCACCCACAAGTTTCTGAAACATTTTTGGGTCGAACAAAATTTTTTTTATATGGAGTTTGACGTTTCTCTCAGAGAGCGAGAGAAATTATTTTGTGCGAACAACTCTCAGTGTGAATTAAATTAATTTTAAATTTGGTCCGAACCATTTTAGAAAAGGTTGCCACACCATATGCAATTTATACAATACACCAATATTTGCAGAAGTTCATCGAAAGTCCCAGGGTCCATGCGATGAAAATTTATAAATTAATCTACGTCATTTAAACGCATTTCGGAAACTAGTGAGTGAAAATACCCAAAGCCAAATAAGCCAAAGCTTCTCTTTGTTTCAAATCTTTGATTTTCGTTTTTCATAAATATATTTTGCAAGTAACTTTACTTTGGTCACTTCAATGGCGAACAGAAGTAGCAAATGATTTATACCCATCGCAGAACAAGATGTTTTTATTCTTACCAAATAATTCACCACAAATACTGTTTATTTTTTGTTAAAAATATTAATTTTTTATTTCTTTATTTCGACACACATATAATTAACTTTCTTAAGTTTATGCACATATGCATTTATTTCTTTTTCAATTAAATATGGCAGCACTGTTTTTACGAACAAAGTTTCTGAAATGGGTGAATCATGCTGCAGAAAACTCTCAGTAAACAAGAAATTTCTCCGAACCAAAAATGTTTCAGAAACTTGTGGGTGAACCCGGCCTTACTGTAACATAAATTGCTTAGAGATGGTAACCATGTCAGCTAATGTGTAGTGGATATGTACATACATGCATGTGTATATTTGTATGAATAATCATAATACTATGTTCCAAAAATTATTTTGTAAACATTTTGATGTTTTTATTTTTTAATTTTGTGTATTTTGATAGACTGTTCGTTCTACTTTTACAATTATGTACTCTCTTCATAAATAGACATGCATACGTAAAAGAATATATGCGATACAAGTAAAAATAGACAACATCTATGAACACATATGTATGAGCAGTAACGGAATTGAATGTGCGGTTCTAATTTCATTATTTCTCTTATTCGCTTCTGTTCTACAATCATTAAAACACCAAATATGCTGGAATAAAGAAAAAAAAAAACAAAATATTAAAAATAAAAAATAAAGAATATAAACTAATTAAGAAAATTTAATAAGAAAAATTAACTAAAATAACACAATAAATTAAACGGTGAGCTAAAATCGTAATTTTGAAAGTGAAAAACAAGTATTTCAGCATACGTACATATTTCCTAATTTTAAAAATAGAAAGTTCACAAATTTCATTCGACAAATATATGTTGGTTCTCTGTACATATATGTATACATACATACATACATTTTCATTGCATTCGAAAAAAATTAAAGAGTTTGAAAGTGAAAAAAACGAAAAACAAACCAAAGGGATGCTATTTCAAATAAGTAGATGTGGTCTTTTGTAAATAATAAATACGATAAGTACGTAAAATTAACTTTTGATGACATTCTTGGAAATGAATACCTTTTCAATACTATGAACGTGCGACTGTGCTAAAAATCAGACAGTTTTAAGTTGGTCCTACTCCCTTCTCTTTGTAATAGATTTCTGTTTTTAATAAATGATTAAAACATCATGTCATTAAGAACCTGTCGATGTATAGTATTTTCGACTGGAAAAAACAAAATTCGATAATAAACTACATAACATTCCTTTTTTTAATTTGTAGAAAAAGACTAAAAACAGAAATAAATAGAAATATAATAAGAATGTGAATTATGGTCGCCGTTACTTAGTAAGTACTGTGTTGGCTTCCACGACGAGGACTCGAGTATTGGTAGTTTGCTCTTACATCTTAAAAAAAGAAATATAAGTTCCAGTGATTCCCTCCCTCTCAACAATCTTCTGGCAAAATCTCTGAAAGTAAAGTCATTATTCATGACATAGTTCGACGTAACCCCCGACTAAAGTGTTGTAATAGCCAATAATGTATGTACTTATGTAAAAGTACTTGTAAAGGGTGACAATTTTATTATTATTTATGCTTACTTCAACAATTTTATCTGACTGCTGGCAAAAGGGAACTCAAATCAAAATTTGGGAAAAAATAAAAAAGTTGGCTTTCAGGTTATCGGTTATTGTATATTTTAGACAACAGTGTGTTTTATTTTTTTTGATCTTAACAATCTATTTCATTCGATTAATTTTAATCTGGTTTTTTGAAACGTAATTTTAATTGTCATCCGATATATGTATGTACATACATATGTATAAGTGGGTGGAGACTATTATAAGCGGTCGTGTAAATTAATTGCACAAAATAGTCACTTTCAATTAAGATTCTAACTAAACATTTTCAACATTGTTGTTGATTTTGTATTATTTTTTTCACTATTTTGTGAACGATAATGATTAATTGTAATTTGATTAGTTTAGTGGTCATAAAAGTCCACTGAAGCAAAAAATTAATACAATATTGTACACATTTTTCTAAAACAATACATTCAACGACAATAGGCTTGTAAATACACATAGGCATACATACACACATATATATGTACATGTTCATTGTAATTATTATAAATGATGTCATAAGCAAGTACATATTTGGAAAAATTTATTAACTGAGTGGGTGGTATATGAACTCAAACTAACCATTGTTCCACTACAAATGGCTATGCAACACGAACTATTTAACGCTGCAATTGAAATTGCATTTCATTTTGCATGTCAGCATAAATGCATGTACATACGTTCCCATTTATCTATGGTCGTGTACATTCTTTTGCCTTCATATAGACATAGCTGAACAAGTGTAAAGAATTTAAGTCACATTGTATTTGTATTGAAACTTCTAAGCCATGTACATACGTATGAACGTATCTATGTGAATGTAAATAAAACAGTACCAACCTCTTCACCCCACCAACATTTAAAGCTCAAAGACGTGGACGGAAATACAAAAAAATAACTGAAGAGGAAATTTAGTATTAAAATTCAAACTTGCAATTACGGACACATACTCGTTTAGAAGTTGGACATTTAAAAGAATAAAAAGTAGGTGGCCCTTTTTTGTGGTTCCACTAATGGCAAATATGACGTACAACATACTAAAAATAACTTTTAAAAAAGCCCATAAAGTACAACAGTTTAGTAGTTTCGGTTTTTTGACCTGAAAATTATTTCTAATGAATATTTATTTTACTGTTGCATGCACATATTACTCATAAAATGTCCATTTAATTTAAAATTAAATTAATAAATAAATAAAAATAATCAATCTTGCATTATTAGTTAGCTAGGGAAGTCGCCATAGTCTAGTAGGTAGTGTGTTGGTTTATTAAACGTAAATCCAGGGTTCAAACCCCAGGCCAGACATCAAAACAAAATACAAAATGTATATTTTCGGCGACTTCCTCTCAGCAGATTTCTGGCAAAAACTCTGAGCGTAAATAAAATTGCCATGAAAAGTTTCTCAAAAATCTGTTGTTCGGAGGACCCGCCACTCAAGTACAAAAATTAACACACACAACATAAGTGGTGTGAGAAACTAGGTCGTAATCTTGACTGAAGGGTTGACCAATTATGTATGTATTAGTTAGTTTACCAATATTTTAACAAATTTTGATTATGAGTTTATCTGATTAGGAATTTATTTGACAGTAAACGCCGTCCGGAGTTGATTTTCGCATTCCGTCACAAATTTGGATTAGGCTGGTCTTGGTTGCAGATCCACTTTGAAGGGTAACATTCTACTTAGATGAGCAGCAGGGCCCATTATGATAACATACATCAATATCCCACCCGGAAATCAAACAGTTCACATAGGAAACCAATCTCGGTATTGTAGTATTTTTAATTTTGGAGACTTCAGTGAAATATTAGGGAAAATTAAGTGCTGGACATGACGTATGACGTGATAGATCCACAGTTCCGGGATAAATTATTCGAAGAAATGCCAAATATTTGGGCACACCTTCAAATAGAACAGTTCACTGTGAGAAAAATAATAGTGCCGTGAATGGTCATACGAATCAACGAATGAAGATAATCTTGTGGAGATCAGTCTAGGAAAGCGGAGGAATACTGAACTAACTCTCATCTTTATGCCAGTCCTGGCCAGTTCATCAACAATGCAATGTCCGCGAACCATATAAGAGTTATAGTTCTATGATCTGAAATCCCAGACCAGAAATATCTAAATATAGTTTCCTTCATTTTTAGAGTATGAAATAAAAAGTTTTATTTACCGATCAATTTTTGGTGCACTATGATAACTAATAGTCGCCGTAGTCTAGTAAGTAGTGTGTTGGATTATTAGCCGTAAGGCCACGGTTCAAACGCCCAGGTCCAGACATCAAATCGGAAATATGAAAATATTTTTTCGACGACTTCGTCTCAGCAGGTTTCTGGCAAAAACTCTGAAAGCAAATAAAATTACCATGATAAGTTTCTCAAAAATTTTTCGTTCGGAGTCTACTTTAAACTGTGGGTCTTACCACTCATATATAAAATTAACGCACACAACATAAGTGGTGTGAGAAGCTAGGTCGTAATCTTGACTGAAGGGTGAAGGATTGTAATGACCAATTATGTATGTGTTATGTATGATAACTTAATAAAAAATTAAAATGATAACTTAATAATAGTAATGGCCGAATGAATCAGATTTAAATGCGTACCAAATTGCAACACCACAACATACAGGAACACTTATTAGAGTGATTTTTAATGCACAAATTTACCAATTTCGTTACTCTACCTACCTATTCAAATACATTATAAATGACTTTCGCCTGTGTAAATAATTTTTCATGGAGTTGGATAAGTATAACGATCACAATTATCCATAGTTTTGCGACACTTAGTGCAATTAGATCCATAGTAGTCGGTTTTAATTATTTTGATACTTCTGTAGCGAAATTTAACTGATTTGAACGAATTGCACTTTTTTCTACCTGACTGTTGCAAAACAAACAAAAACAAGGGAACAAATCTCTCATTAGGAATTCAGAACTATTGAAATATATACTAACGAGTGATATGATTAAAACATTTTGTAAGATTTTAATTGTCAATTTAGTTTTTTTCATTTTTTTAATACAAACATATTTCAGTTTTAAAAATTTCGTTACTGAAGCATATTTTCAATAAAATTGGTCAACGATGTGACATTTTAAAAACATTTTTTGTATGTACGTATGTACATACATTACATATAATGTTGGTAGACGATGTTAGTTAGTTTTTCTGTCAGTTTTAGTTTGTAATTTTATATTGTTTTGCAGATTTCTTTATCTATATCTCTTGGATAAAGTATTGTTTCAATAGTACGTTATGGTTCACAGTAAAGTGGCATGTATTTATATTGTTAAAAGAAACTATTTCATACACTGTGTTGAGTGCGAGTGCAATGAACTTCCTTAAACGATTGTAACTTATATTCGCACTTATGTACGTTCGAATAGCGAAACAGCAGTGATGTCAGCTTTATAAGAACCAAAAAGTGTCATTCTTTTAAATTATTTTACTTTTGTCAGTTTGTTTTTAAAATAATTTTTGGTATGTTTGCTCATAATGTTGTAGAAAATTTAACAAATTTAAGGGAATTCTAAACTCTATTATGATATGAATCGATACGCCTTTTTGAGCCCTAATCGATGCTGGAAGAACTGTCATGGAACCTAGATAAACGTAAAACTTGAGGAATGTTTTAATAATCTGATAAAAACATAATAATTCTCACCAGCATAATAATCGTATTTTTTTTAATTGCAAACCTTTTTTGTCAAAATTTTAAATATACAGTCTACATTTACAAATTTTTATCCCTCACTGTAAGTTCATGTAATTACAACACTGCCTTTACACATACCATTAGTGACATATCAGCAGTGTAGTATTATCAACGAAAAATTGTTCGAAATAGTCGAAACTGTTGCCATTTTTTTGTGTTTACACACGTTTTTCATTTTTTTTAAGAAAGAGGCACCGAGTTCATTATATAATCATACTTTTAGGAAAAGGGTTATTATTTATTATTAATAACATTATTTTAATGATACAAAAGTTAAAAAAAACTTGCGTTTTTAATGTGTACCTCCAAAATTAAATCATAATAATATATTTAACATGTTAAAATTTTAATTACAATTTAACAGTAATCCATTTATTTTTTAACAGGGTAACATTCTTTCTGTATTTGAAGTCGCCGTGGCCTAGTAGGTAGTGTGTTGGCTTATTAGACGTAAAGCCAGGGTTCGAGCCCCAGGCCGGACATCAAGACAAAATACAAAAAGTATTTCTTCGGCAACTTCCTCTCAGCAGATTTCTGGCAAAGACTCTGAGAGTGAATAAAATTGCCATGAAAAAGTTTCTCAATAATCTGTCGTTCGGAGTCGACTTTAAACTGTAGGTCCCACCACTCATGTATGAAATTAACACACACAATATAAGCGGTGTGAGAAACTAGGATGTTGTACAATGGGCCAATTCGTCCTCCGGGTACTGTACTTGTCCTAATTGACAAGTATACGTCCTCTAACCTAACCTAACCTAACATTCTTTACCGTTTCAATATCGAACGGCAAGTTACTTGAAATTTTCAATGGCAAGCAAAGTCTGTTGCCATTAGAGCTGCGAAAAATGTAAGAATTTGTGAGTGCATTGAGTTCTCAAAGTAGCAGTGGCAAGTGTAAACATTGCGAGTGAATACAATAAAAAAGCGCATATCGTTCGAAAATAGCTAAATTAGCCGTTTTGTAGTGCACATTAAGTGAAAAAAGTGGCTGAGGAACTTCAACAATAAATTTAACATGAACGTCTTATGCCCCCTAAGGCAGACGAATAGGCGCTTAAAGTGCTTAAAATTAAAACGAGAAAAACAGAAACAGAAAAACAGAACCAGAAAAGCAGAAACAGAAAAAGGCAAAAAACCGAAAACATATACAAAATTCTTAAGAAGTTCATAAAGAATGAAGTGTTGTTGTTATACAACACACAACATGTTGTTGATATTTCAACAATTAAATGACAATAATGTGGAAGTACTTTATTTTGCCCCTTTCTACATTTTATGTATGTATGCATTTCATACAATAGATGCAGTTGAACAGAAGAATAAAAAAAGTCTCAACATTGAATGCAGGACTAAAAATAGTTGTATGAATTGTTGTTGTTTGTATTTTATACATCAGGCAGCCAACAATATTTTAAAACTATTTGTCTGTAGTTGCACATTTTTTATAATCGGCTTTATTGCATCATTTTTATCTCCTCTAAATAGTTTCGACAGACACGCTAATACGATTCATGTGTAATAAAACTGATGATGTTTTCAAATGTTTTATGAAATGTCATTAGAGTTTTTTTTTGTTGACGAACAGCTCAATAAAATTCGCTTTTCCATTTCAAATTGTTGAAGATTCTTATCGTATATCTATTGCGATATTATAACACTGTGTAATATTTGGGCATGAAGTTCAAGTTATTGCTTTAATTTTATCAACAGTGTCGGCATATATACATACATATGTAGAATAAGGTGACTTTTTCTTCTTTTGTCCATGGTTGTACATGGAATCATAGACATACGATTAAGGGCCATTATTACAACTTGCCGTTAAAGTTGGGTTTAGTTAAAGGTAACCTTAGCTAAAGTGAACTTTAAAATCACCTTTAACTTCTTTTATACAACCTAATGATAAGATAAAGTTAACATTTTCAAAAATATGGTAGTGGCGGAGCAATGTCGATAACACTGCTCAATTAAACAAGTTTTATTTAAACGCAGTGGCAATGATGGGCTTCTTCTTTTCTCTTGTATTTGCTCATTTCCTCATTTGCTCATTTTTATTAAAGGATCATTCATTTGGAATTACAGTAAATTCGAGGTAATGCGAATTTCCTGTATCCAGTAAATGGTAGTTTAAACAATAATTGAATTACATACGTACAAAAATATTATAAAATTCCATACGTATTTTTGAAATCAAACGTCAGATTTTTTTGCGTTTACACGATTAGTAAAATACCAAAACAGGGTAAAAAACGGTATTCCTGTCGAACCTTTTTCCAGGCAAGGTGATTCCTAATCATGCTCTTTAACTGCATCAGGGAAAGTGATCATTGAAGAACGGGAGTTAATCGCAACTGCACCATTCTTTTTTTCTAAAAGTGTCCAGTTGAATATGTTGATTGTCGACGATGTCGTTATCATTGCATTTATCTGCATTTAGTGGTATAAATCGGAAGTCTACCAAAATGAGTCTAGAAGTAAATGAGAGCAAAATGATGTGTAATTGAAGACAAGTGGAGACGTGCGCCGTATCGGATTCTAGGTGACGAATGTGGTCGTCGACGTTGTCAAGGAATTTAGTTATCTTCACTTTGCCATTGCTATAGAAAATTATACCGGTCTGGTAATCAGTTGTAGAGTTACCTATACACCTATATACAGGTGCTATTAAGGTCTCAAATGAGTAATCCTTTCCGTTGCAACCTCTCTAAGGCGCGGAAGTATTGCTTCTGTTACTCTCTCGGCCCTGTGTGAATTAGGGGTAATTTACGCCTCTCAGCCAATGAGCTGTAAGAGCTCCTCAATGACGTGGATGTTGTTCAGTTCATTAACAATAATCAGCCAATTGTTCAGGTAGAACGGCGAGTTTCGGCGAAATGGATATTCGATGCAAGAATTAGTCAACGTAAGCGTTGAGGTCAGTGAGGACAGTCTCAGTGTTGGTAGGACATAGTTGAGAAAGTTCAAACTGGTTGCTATTTCCAAATAAATAAGAAAGTAAGTATGAAGTGAAGTCGCCGTAGTATAGTAGATAGTGTGTTGGCTTATTAGACGCAAGGCCACGGTCCAGAGGTCAGACCTCTATAACAAAACATAATACGAAAAAATGTTACTTCGGCGACTTCCTTTGAGAGTAAATAAAATTGCCATTAAAAAATTTCTCAAAAATCTGTGGTTCGGAGTAGACTTTAAACTGTAGGCCCCGCCACTCATGTATAAACTGTAAGAAACTAGGTCGTAATCCTGGCTGAAGGGTTGTAATGACCAATTGTGTATGTATTGATGTATGAGTGACGATCATTAAATACCTTTTTGTATAACAAACAAAATGATGTACCGGTTGTATAAACTTATAATGTGAAACAATTTAAGTTAACTTTTTTCATGTGATTATTTTGTTCCTTTAAGCAAAATACTACAACTATTTTAATTTTTTAAATAAACAATGCCCAAATAATTAAATTATGCATGTACATACATACATACATACCAGAGGTCAGCAATGAGTATTCAAAACGATGAGTAGATTCGAATATATTATAATTATAATTTTAATATAATTATTAATAAAATTATAATTTCTGATACTTATACGCATTCATACTTATTTTAATGTCATACTCATACTACTTATATTCAAAGTTTGAAATACTCATGGTACTCGTACTTAACAATACGCATGATGTTATTGATTTCGACTCTCCATGACTCATCGTATGCACGAATCACAAAATAAGTATGATTCGGTTGTGTGTTTGCTCTGCTTGCTGTCTTTTTCTTTTTGTTTATGTGTCTTTCTTCTTTCTTTGTAAATGCAACAACAACTAAGACTGTAAATTTTGATGAATGATTCGAGTTATTCGAATCATTTATGAGTATTATAAGTATTTTTCTAAATTTATGAATCTGAATGAGTAGGCGTATGAATCAAACATAGTTCGAGTGTTATGAGTTTGATGTCAACGTTGTACTCATACTCATTGCAACTTGTACTTATAAATCAATGTTGTAGTGAGTACGAATGATTCAGAGTACATAGTTAAATTTCAATATTATTGACTCACTTATATTCAAAATTTCATGAGTACTCATGAGTCGCGAAAAAGCGATTCATCACTGTGTTCTCTGATACATAATATACACATACGAGTGCATGCATTTTTGAATATGCTCATACAATAGCACACATTCGTTAATGCTTTTACATTTTCGATTGTATCGAATTGGGAATGGCTTTCATTTTGATTAAATTATGTTCTAAATTGAATCACTAATTATCTTCGCCATTGGCCGTTTAACATTTATTCAGTTTGTAATGACATCCGTTTATTACAATATTTGAATTGAAATTTTAACAAATTTAATTGAATTCAATTAAATTTAACTCGTTTGTTCACAGCTACAAACTAAGTGGCTGTGTGAATAAATATGCGAACAACAAGTAAATAAATATGGTATGTACATATGTTTTGCTGCCTTTGGAAACGGTCGCAAGAACCAAATCTATGGTAAATTTTTTGTGGTCGTTTTTGCAAAGACAGCGAACTTTTTTTTAAGTCTGGTTGTCGGTTTCAGTTTGCATAACAATGATTCATCTTTTATTTAGAATTTCTTTTTGTATTATGCCTATAATAAACGATGTGCTTGTAATTTGGACTGTGTAATCTGAAGCTGTACTCATCAATAGTCGTCCAATTTAGTAATATTCACAAAATTCTTTGATGAAGATTTTCGTTAAAACATATTTAGGGATTTATGAAACTTAGAAGTAGTGTTTCAAGGCTACGCTCTTTTCGCAGCTTGACATGGTTGGTTCGGTACTAAGCACTCTTGATAACAGAAATAAACCTTTGTCATATCGCGAAGACTACAATTTTGAAATAAGAAAATTGTTTACTTTTATTTGTTGTTAATTCTTTATTTAAAGTGTGTTGTTAAATTAAAATTAGTAAATGATATATGATTATTTTAATTTAACAACAAAATTTAATTGATAATACGACGCTATCAATTTTATTACACGATCCTTTTATTACGAACATTTTAATCTTCATACGTATACGTCACGTAGTTTGCTAAAGCCCAGTAGCAGCGTTATTTTTCACTCTATATCTATTGCATTTATTCTCGGTCTGGTAAGTTCTAGAACCTCACTGTTGATTTGTTATTGTTATTTATTTCTTTTCTATACTTCGTCGTCTTTCTATGTAGTTTTTTTTTATTGTAATTAATTATTGTAATCCCTATTTGGCCCAATTCTCGTAGTTTCATTGTTGTTTTGAAATAGATTTTTATTCTTCTCCCTTTTCTAAAATAAACACTTTAGTGTGTATTTTAATATAAGGTTGTATGGAAATCTTTCTGTAAGGTCTTCAACTCCCTTGAAAATAGTTTCGCGTACTTTATGTACATGATATTATCGTAGATAATTTTACGAAGAAATATTGTAATATTTCACATAATCGATATTAGCTTTTATGTCTAATTTTCTTTTATTATTATTTTTTTTTTTTTTTGAGGCAGAAAGAATTCAGCTTTGTCTACACTTAAAACAATCCTTTTTTGGTACAGCATGCAGTGTTGGTGTTTAATAGGCTAATTCCATGAATTTAAAATAGCTCTTCACGCGATCATCTCAATACTGTGGCTCAACTTTTGTCTCTACGGTGAATACAAAAAGACTACAACCATCTCTACATTTTGTTCTACTATGTATGTGTGTCCTAAAGTTTAAAAATAGTTATAAGTACTAGATAACCTTTAAATGAATTTTATAGAAAATAATTTTAATAGTAAAACATTGACCTTTTGAATTTAGAAATGTATTCCTTTCCGTTCTTATCGATTTACAAACCTATCATGAGCGATGCCGTTGTATTGTGATATTTTATAATGGTTTTCGAAAGCCATTGACGTCATATTATTGTAATAAATATTCTCTTCTTTTTAAATGTTACAAATTAATAACGTTTAAAAGGAAGTACCTTCCTTTTGATTTATTTCAATATAAAGCAAAGCATAAGAAATTAAATTTAAAAATTTTTAAGTCAAAAATTAAAGAAAAAAAACCAACAACCTTTTAATTAAATTTCAAGTAATAAAATATTGAAAGAAAAAAATTTTCTTTTAACACGAGACAGTTCGTGATAAACGTTTTACAAGGACTAGACGACATAAATTAAGAAATTGTTTAACAACACCAGGCATTATTTCCCTTCTTCATTCTTTTTCGTCCCCCCTTTTAGGAAAACGTTTACATTCTGGTTAAACTGCGGTTGGTTTTCCGTCCAATGGCAGTGAAGTGATTCTCATTTAAATATTGATTTTTTAATGCGTTTATTTTCACTTGAGGCACGTGCTTGGTTATCTCTCTGTCATTTCCTTCTTATTCGACTCCACATTCGTTCATTTTTATGTTGAAATTTCAAAAGAAACAATTACTCTACCAAGAGTGCTTTTTATGAAATTTTTAAATGCCAAAGTCCTTCGGTCTGTGACTGAAGCAAGAGCAAGGCAACGAGTATGATTTTATGCTTATGATGACTCATAAATCGTCTTATTCGTTAAAGCACTCTTTTTCAACTTCAGTTTGAAAAACTTTTTGATGAAATCAGTGTCAATGCTGTCTGCGTGTAGAATTTGTTTTAAGGGTTGAATTTTATTGCAAATCATTTACGTAATGCACCCTAAAACAGACACAAATTTTGGGTGTAACATGTACATATGTACGTATGAATCATAGCTACAATCATAATGCGATCTTTCTTTTTTGTCCAAAATATTCGTTTGGAATATATATATATATATATATATATATATATATGAATATACATATGTATGTAAGTATACGAATGTATGTATATGAATAGTGTACATGTACAGTGAGCGTCATAAGTGAGTCAACACCCACTATAATTTTAAATTTTCTATTATGTTTTTAAGTATAAAAAAGTTCCCTTATCATGAATTGTTTTTTTTTTGTTTTAACATTTTAAACGTTTTTATTTTTGGAAATTTATTCGACTATTTACTTTTATTTACTATATTTACTTTTCTCGCTATCCTAAGAAAATTAATTATTTCATTGGTGTTTACTCACTTTTGACGCTCACTGTATGTATGTATAACCAGGGATTTGTTATTTCGAAAGTAAATAAGATGCATCATCGTATTATACATATGTCCTAAGCTTACTTACGTACTCAAGTTGGTAGGGTGGTGTCCTTCGGGATGTTATCTCGTAAATTCAAACCCCAGCTGTGATATTACGTCAAAAAAAAAAAAGAATAATTTAATAAACAACAAATACGCAAAGTATTATAAAGCGATTAACATTATCGATAGAAACATATACTCTATATCCCGTCATCGTATAAGGAGCATTAGTTTTCAATAAAATCTTTAAATCGAGAGAAGTTGTCGTAGTCTAGTAGGTAGTGTGTTGGCTTATTAGACGTGAGGCCAAGTCATTTCTTCGGCGACTTCCTCTCAGGAGGGTCTGAGAGTACAATAAAATTGCCATGAAAAGCTTCTCAAAAATCTGTCGTTCGGAGTCGACTTTAGACTCATGAATAAAATTAACACACACAACATAAGTGGTGTTAGAAGATAGATCGTAATCGTGACCAAATTACATATGCATGAATGTCTTTAAATCGAGATCAGTTTGCAATTGGCTTTCAGTTCTATTTTCAATTGTAATAAAAACATTTATCGTCTGTTGGTATAGTGTATTGTGCGATATAGTCTGTAGCAAACATGCCATGTGAGGCTGCATTTTACGCTTCGTAGCATAGAGTTGAACAAATTTAATTAGACACATTGAGAGAATGTTGTTTAGTTACTTATCTCCGTAAATTAGTCATAAGGTTAAGTTTCTTTTTTTATTCAATTCGCAACATTAACAATTGTATCCCTTTAAGATAGCAGGAGTGCGGGTGAGAGATCGATTTAAAATTATTCAACTAATGCCTCCAATTCTTGGTGCTGCAAATATATTATATAATATAACAGCGGTGGCAGTATGTATATTTGTCGGAAATTCTGCACCAAAATTAAATTTTCTTCTCAGTACGCCTAATTGCTAGGGTAGATAAGGTTAAGTTAAACTGGCAGCCGCATAGGTGGGCGCAGTTGTAACACTGATATTATCTATTTCGTGATTATTATGTCTCTTGGTAAGGGAAGATATTATTGTGAAGATTTTATTGTATTTGACTAGCTTTTGACAAAGTCTGGCATAAGACCTTGAAATGGAAATTGCGGCACCACTTGCTTGTTAACACTCATAAGTTGTATAAGCATTCGTATTGTTATCAATCTGGTGAACTGATTCTATAAATAATATTCTGATAATATTCTATAAATTCGATAATATCACATCTGGACTTTCGCTGACGACGCCGCCCTCTTAAGTAGTCACATAAGTTCTTTTAAATCATCCCGATTTTTACAGTAACATATACGTACATATATGTATGTCTATTAGAGCGGTGGTTAAGCCAATCGAGAATTAAAGTAAATGAACAAAAATTCATTCATATCACAGTGTTTATCTTGATGATCGGCTAACGTGGAAAACTTGTATTGATGTAAAGTTCATTCCAATGCAGTGAAATGTGGCACTAATTCATTGATGAATTGATGGAAACTCTATAATAACGTTTGATTCCAAGCTTTTGCTATAATATTCATAATTAAAACCGATATGGAGTTATAAGATTTAGTTATGTAACTCGGTCTCAGCATCGTACGAAGGATGACAGTAGCTCCGTGTAATATTAAAAATTTGTACGTAGACATGCTTTTGTTAGAAACATAGAAATAAATACTAGAATAAATACTAGGAATGCCAATCGGGAAATCCCGAATATCGAAATCATGGGATTTTCGGGATTTCACAAATTTCGAATTCCGGGATTTTCCGAAATATTCGGGAATATAAATTCATACATATACATCAGAGGTCAGCAATGAGTATTTAAAACGATGAGTAGACTCGAATCATACTTATAATTTCTGATACTTATACGCATTCATACTTATTTAAATGTCATACCCATCCTACTCATACTCAAAGTTTGAAATACTCATGGTACTCGTACTTAACAATACGCACGATGTTATTGATTTGGACTCTCCACGACTCATCGCATACACGAATAACAAAATAAGTATGATTCGCGTACGAACACTACAATACTCACATGAAGGTTGTGTGTTTGCTTTCCTTGCTGTCTTTGTCTTTTTTGTTTATGTGTCTTTCTTCTTTCTTTGTAAATGCAACAACAACTAAGACTGTAAATTTTGATGAATGATTCGAATCACTCGAATCATTTATAAGTATTATAAGTATTTTTCTAAATTTATGAATCTGAATGAGTAGGCGTATGAATCAAACATAGTTCGAATGTTATGAGTTTTATGTCAACGTTGTACTCATGCTCATTGCAACTTATACTTATAAATCAATGGTGTAGTGAATACGAATGAATCAGAGTAGGTTGATTTCAATACTGTTGACTCACTCATACTCAAAATTGCATGAGTGCTGATGAGTAGCGAAAAAGCGATTCATTGCTGATCTCTGATATACATACACTTTATAAAGTAAGAAAAAAATTGAGTTTACGGCATTATTTTTTTTTATTATAGTTCTTCTGGAACTGGCTAGACTTAATAAAAACTTCTTGTTTAAAAATGTGAAAGAAGTTATATTCAATATAAAATGTAACTTGTTATGTATTAAAGTATTATTTTCGTTTATAATTACAGTTCAAATCGTAAAATATGTCTACCAGCCCAAAACCAGTTAAAAAAGTACCCATCCATTTACAAGTACGTATTCATACGTTTTTAGTACCATCATTACTATTCAATAACATTAAATTTTGATTCTATTATAGAGTGCTCAAAACCGCGTTTACATTAAAAATGGCCAAATTGTTAATCACGACAAAACCTTTGCTGCCGATGTGTATATTGAGGATGGTATTATCAAGTAAGTAATATTCTCCCGTGCTATGAATTTAAAGAAAAGTGAAATTTAAAAAAAAAATGTTCAATGATAACATAACCTAAGAATTGTTCACAGTTTAAATTTATTTCTTTTATCATTTTAGGTTTGTTGGCCCCGCATCGGAGATTAATATACCCGGCGGTGTTCGTGTGGTAGATGCTGCTGGCAAATTAATTTTGCCCGGAGGTGTTGACCCCCATACACATTTTCAATTGAAAGTTGGCGGATGTGTTAGTGTTGATGATTTTTATAGTGGCACTAAGGCAGCTATTGCGGGGGGCACAACTACTATTAGTAAGCGATTGTTGTTTGTTTAGAGAAAAACATGCAGTTTTATTATTAATAACATGATTAACTGTGTTTTATAGTCGACTATGTCTTACCAGAAAAGGGCGAATCCTTGGTAGAAGCTTATGACAAATGGCGTTCATGGGCAGATCCTAAGGTGTGCTGCGATTATGGTTTACATATTGGTTTGACATGGTGGTCCAAGTCTGTATCAGATGAAATGAAGATAATGTGTGATGAATTAGGCATAAACTCCTTCAAAATATACATGGCTTTCAAGGGTATTTATCAGCTTAACGATGCTGAAATGTTGGATGCTTTAGAGCGTATTAGAGGATTAGGTGCTTTGGCACAGGTATTAAGATTATAAACTATTATTGTTTTATTGATTTTAATTTGTATGAATATGTTCAACAAATTGTAGGTTCATGCCGAAAATGGCGATATAATAGCAAAAAATACAAGTAAACTTTTGGCATCGGGTGTTACTGGACCAGAAGGTCATGAACTCTCTCGCCAGGAGGAAGTAGAAGCTGAGGCCGTTAATCGTGCCTGTATTTTAGCGCATCAGGTAGGTCACCTTAATATAAAAGTTAAATTAAACTTTCTCCTTGTTCACCGGTCTACACAAAACATTTCATGTTCCAAGTTTTTGTTTCGGTTTCGGTTCTGGTTTCGTTTAAGTTACACCAGTATTATCGTGATTTAAACGTGTAATTCGTTAAATGTAAATATTGAATATATTCGTAACTATTATGGAAACTAATTAATATAAATTTAACTATAATAGAATAATCTGTTATTTAATTTATTTTCATATAAAATATTAGTATACAGATCAGTCGATTCCAAAATAAATGGTAATAAATATGTAAATAAATTATAATTTTCATCCACTGTATGACAGCGCCCACAATTAATTTTCTAAAAGTCTAATTCTCACCTATTCCAAGTACTAAAAATAATATGTAAACGTATACTAGTGGTCTAAAAATCTGAGATATGCTCCTAAAAATGATCAGTGAAAATATCCAAAGCAATTTGTAAAAGAAGCAATCAGATAGTGATTTAAATAAAAATATACCATGTGAAGGAAAGACGACTGAATGTTAAAAACTGTGAATTGTTTTAATTATTTTACTAATTAGAAAATAAAGAATTATTTAATGATTATAAATAAAAAAATATTCTTTACATTTCTTTACAATTTGATTTAATCGACAAAGGCAGAAAAATATATTCTCATACGAGAATATATTTTATTTTAAACTTTTTCCTTTTGAAATGTTTATTACCATTTCTTTTGCTGTCGATCCTAAAACTAGTATTTAAAAAATTGTTCAATAGTATAAGTGTAAACAATTTGTTAAATTATTACATTTACAATTAATTGCATTTTGTATGTTTATAAAATTATTTTATTTTATTTTTTTTTCATTATTTTTTTATTTATTACGATTTTGTTTAAAATTTTATTTTGTTTATATTATTATTTTTGTGTTTTATTTGTTACTTTTTTTTTTTTTTTGTAAATACCCACTGTACATGTAACGCACATATCCGCAAAAACAAAACAAATACAATAACACTGCCATTTGTGTAAATGTTTGTAAATGCCAACAAACTTTAAAATAAACCCACTGAATACTCTCGAAACAATTTGCAAAGATGGATTGCCCTCTTTACATTGGTAATTGTATGAGTAAATCGGCTGGCATTGAATTGGTCAGAGCCAGTCAGTTGTACAGGCATCGTCAATTGGTGTATGGTGGAACTATAGCCGCTGCCTTAGGTACTGATGGTACAAAATGTCTGAATAAAAGTTTTGAACATGCAGCCGCTTATATTACCAGTCCTCCTTTGAGACCAGATTCTACTACACCTGAATTTTTAATGAAATTGTTGGCAAAGTAAGTTTTGACAAAGTTTTTAAATAAATTTACATCAATGCCTGCGCAAAATTAATACAATTTTTTAAGTGGTAAAGAGACAACTACAACTAGTTGATTGATTTACTTAAAAAAGGAAGAAAGAAATTTAATTCAATTAATATAACCGCTGTCAACCGAATGTATATTGTTTTTAAATTTGTATCTTTTCATTTTTGCATCACACACTACATCTCTTAATGGTTTCTATTACTAAATTTCTGTTACTAAATATATGTTTTGAATGTTTAATTAATTTAATTAACCAATTTTAATATTATAAACAAAAAACAAAAACAACAAAATATTTAATTTAATTTAGATGAATGCACCGCTTTACGTAACACGCATTACTTCAAAGTCAGCCGCTGAAGTTCTTGGCCGTGCCAGACGCAGTGGTTACTGTGTCTTTGGCGAGACCTTGGCCAGTTCATTGGGTCGATGTATGCACGGCATTCCCAATCAAGAACGCATACATTATATTACTAGTCCTCCAATTCGAGAATCACCAGAGACGCCAAGATCCCTCATGAAATCATTGACATAGTAAGTAGTATTTAAATTTCAAATTTTTTTTTATAATTTAACTTCACCATCATCATCAGTATTGAACAACTAAAGAAAAGCATGCGATTACATAACGCTATTGGCTTTTGCGAAAATAAAACTTTGAAATAAATATTGGCTTAGAGTTTCTTTTTGTTTGTTTGTTTAGGAATACACACACATATTGAGTGGTTTTAAAAATGAAAATAATTTTTTCTCCTTTAAATTGACAAATAAAAGACAAAATAACTTAACCTTTATCTGCTTTAAAATGTTCAAGTAGATCAGAATTTCTTTGATTTCTATTATTTATTATGTACATACATATCTATTGTATGTGCATTGCAGTTTTTTTTATTTATTAAATGTAACTAAAATGTTTGCAAATATATTTTTAGCGATGACCTTCAAGTCACTGGCAGCGATAATTGCACTTTTAGCAGTGAAGATAAGTCGAAAGGAAGGAATGACTTTTCGAGAATTCCCAATGGCGTTAATGGTGTCGAAGACCGTATGTCGATTGTATGGGAAAAGGGAGTACATGCTGGCTTATTGGATCCATGTCGCTTTGTTGCCGTAACCAGTACTAATGCTGCCAAAATCTTTAATCTCTATCCGCAAAAAGGACGCATTGCTGTCGGTTCTGATGCTGATGTGGTAATCTGGAATCCACATGCTACTCGTACCATTTCGAAAAGTTCCCACTATCAAAAGTGTGATTTTAATATTTTCGAGGGTCTCGTTTGTCACGGTGTACCCGAAATGGTTTTGGTTCGTGGTCGTATTTGTCTTGAGGATGGCAATATACGTGTTGCCGAAGGTTTTGGCCGATTTTTAAATACTCCAACACTGGCTCCACACGTCTATGACATATTGGAAGGCAAGAAATCGCTTAGGGAAGAACAGCAGCAGCAACATAATAATGGTGCCTCCGATCATGAGGACCACTTGAATGGCAGCATGAAAAAAATGAATATGACAGCATTAGAAATTGAAATACCTTATCAGGAAATAGTCTTGGGTGCCGGAGCACCACAGACAGGCTCCATCGGCAGTACACCTTCGGGTCGTGGTCATGTTTCTGGTTCGCGCAACATGCAAGAATCAACATTTTCTATAAGTGGTATGTATGTAGTAACAACCTCTACTAAAGAAAAACCTATGTAAAGAGAATATTTGTGTTTTTTTCTATTAATTTCAAATTACAAAAAATTTGTTTTTATTTTATTGTAGAGGAACTTGACACAAGTGGTAATCGCTCTTGCATTAAAGTAAGGAATCCCCCCGGTGGCAAATCGTCTGGTTTCTGGTAAATGTCAAAATGATCAACGGATAAAGGAGAATAGAAAAAAAGACGCTTTTCGCACAATAGATGAAATAATTCTTAGGAAATAAAGTATTTTAAGTGGTCTTCTACTTTTAACAACGTCACTAAGAACAATATCTGCGCAGTAGCAACAATAAATAAAAGAAAATACTTAATAATAAAAGAAACAAAGAAACCAAAAGGAAAATCAAAACATTTAAAGAAACCCCAGAATGAATAGTATAGAAATTTTATAAATGGAGAACATAAGAACATACATACTTACACACATGCAAGCATAACATCATCATTTTAATTTATTAAATAAAAAAATCATTTTCATTTTTATTATTTTCAAATATACATACATACATACAATACATACAATACATACAACAAATACAAATACAATTAATGCTATTTTACCAAATAAAATGAAATTGTTAAGAAATACAAAAACAAAAACAAATGAATTTTGCAAATACTTTACAGAGATTTTACAATGAGTGTTAACAAAAAAAATATTGATTTATATTCTACTAATTAATAAAACAAATAGCATGTAAACTTAATTTATTTATTATTTATTCATAAACATTTACTTATTCAGCAATCAGAGTATGTAAATGAAAATGAAAAATCTAATTTAAATATGTTTCTTCTTCTGTTTGTTAGCCTAATACGTTTACACTCTGTTTCTTGTTTAATTTTTTCTTGTGCTAATTAATAATCAATTCATTAATATACGATATTATAATTAAATGTAATTAAATACATATTAATTTCTCAAGTGCATTAAAATCAAATCAAAACTTGTTTGTTCTGTTAGCACGCGATAACTTTGTAGTAAATTTATCAGATAAAATCGGTTCAAAATAATGTTTTCTCAATAAAGAAGAATGTGCTCTGACTGATTTTAAATGATTGTGTGCCTAATTTAATTGATTTAATTGTTACATTATATTTTGAGAATTTGCTCAGTTATCGTTGGCAGTAGTTGCTTTAACGATTTTTATGAAATTATTTAAATCTATTTATTAATCAAATTTACACATCTAATACAGACATACATACATACATAGGTACATACCAAACATAACAAAAAATACATGCATGCATGCATACACAAACATGTATATTCTTAATTAAAGCTATTTCTACTAAATTTTTATAATCGTAATCGTACATATTTATTATAATAATAAAATTTGTATGTATTTAAATTATTATACAATAAATTAAAAAAAAAAACACGATTCGAATAGATCGTAATAAATGCTATTTACAACGATGGTATTATTTATTTCATCAATATTAAAAAGATGTAAGTGTAGGTAGGTAGATTGTTTTATAAGAATGTCGTACATCGTTTTAGAAATTCATATACTAGACCTTTTAAAGTGGAAGAGGATGTTGCCAAATATCTTAGAATTTCCAAAGTTGGTGAAGTACCTAAGTGCCACTGTAATACTCAAAGAATGATAAAGACACGTTATACTTTGTTTTCGTGTGAAATAATTTTTGGTTAAAATGATTATTGGAGATACAAACACTGTCTTTACATAATGAATAAATTTTAAAAATTAGCTTGCATTGCTTGTAGTATCTTCAAGATGTTCGCGAATTATATTTATCCAAATATCATCGTCAATAAACATTTCGATGTGTGAACACCTGATGTCCAGAGTTGATCAATGCGGACTATGTCCTCTGTCATTTGAAGTCTCGGTATATTTTCTGTATTGCAAAATATATTTATATATATATAAGTTCCTGTTGTTCCTATAAGGAGCATAGGGCCTTAACGATTTTGTTCCATTTATTTTTATCTTCTGCTACGATCTTCAGCTCGTTCCACGTTTTGTTGACTTTAGCTGCTTCGATATCTAATTGTCGACGCCAGGTGTGACTCGGCCGACCTTTCCTGCGACTGCCTTGTGGATTCCAGTCTATTGCGTTTCTGGTGGTGTAGGTTTGAGGTCTTCGCAAGGCATGCCCAATCCACTTCCATTTCTGTTTCCGTATTTCCACTTCAACTCGTGTTTGTCCGCACTCGGCCCATAAGCGTTCGTTTGTGATGGTGTTTGGCCAGAAAATGTTTAGTATGCGACGTAAACAACGGTTGATGAATACTTGTATGGCATTAATATCGCATCGGTTTGGGTTCCAGGATTCGCATCCGTAAAGCGCGACTGATTTTACGCAACTGTTGAAGATGTTGATTTTTGTGCGCTTTGAGATATGGGGGGACTTCCATATGTGTTTTAGTTCACCGTAAGCTTGCCTGGCCTTGTTAATGCGATTTCCTTCTCTAGAGCCTCCGCTTGTTGTTATTATGCTGTCTAGGTAACAGAATGATTGGACGTCTTCGATCAGTTGTTGTTGTAGCATGAATTGACGGGTATTTGTTGTGTTGATTCTCATGGTTTTTGTTTTTGGGATATTAATTTTGAGACCAGAAGTTGCTGATTCGGCTTCGGTGTTATTAAGCTTTGATTGCATATCGTCGAATCTGTGTGAGAGCAAACAAATGTCGTCTGCGTAATCTAAATCTTCGAGGCGGCCGTTTAGTCGCCAGGTGATGCCTCTTGGTGTTGCTGTGACCTTTTTCATGATGCTGTCGATTACTACATTGAAGAGCAGGAGGATAGTGGGCATCCTTGTCGTGCACCTACTTTGACGTCTATTGGACAGCTGATTGCGTCCTCGTGTAGGATGCGGCACTTAGCATTTTCGTACAGTGCTTTAATTAATGTAATAAGCTTTTCTGGTATTCCTTTACAACGAAGTACGTTCCATATTGCAGCGTGGTGAATCGAGTCGAATGCCTTCTCAAAGTCAATGAATGTTAGGTACAACGGGGAGCGCCATTCGACTGATTGTTCCGTTATTATTCTAAGGCTATTAATATGGTCGATACCAGACTTGCTTGCGCGGAAACCTGCTTGCTCACTCCGAATATCGTTGGACAGTGCGGTTGACAGACGTTTGTTTATTATATTGGCAATGATCTTGTTTACCATGCTCAGAAGAGTAATGCCTCTCCAGTTCTTGCATTCTGTCAGGTCTCCTTTCTTTGAGATCTTAATTATCATACCCTCTTTTAAGTCGTCACTTAAGTGGTTGGTTGCAAAATAGAGTCCACAAAAATGGCTGCCGCTTTCACCACAAGTGGAAATATTGTATTGTAATTGGGCCGACATGCTTGAAATAAATTAATCCGTGTTTTTATATCGTTTTCATGATAACGAAATGGCCGACGAAAATTAGATACAAATTATTGGTTGACCGACTGGCTGGTCGTCTGTTGCCAATATGATTTGATTGCATCACTGTCACCATAGCATGTCTACCAAATAAATCATTTTATTTTATCAAAAGAGTTACAAATTCGAATGAGTTTGGTTTAATTTATTACTTTTTATATGAAATGTAACACTGGAATACATCGTATTCGTTTTAGATCTATAACAACTACTATCTAGACACGGCTTCTTAATAAAATTTTGGTGCTCAAATATCCTTCGACAAAGCGGCCGTCAATTACAGAGAATATATTGTGTCGTTTCTTCTTCATCATCGTTGGCTTATTTCTACAGCCACACAAGAGGGTTTGTCTTCATATTTTCTTTGCAAATGAGTAAGGCCTGTTGGGAAATAATCTATTCTACAAACATGTGCTGCTGCCTTCTATGGCCTGCTTTAAAGAACCCACATGAGGGTAACACTTTATTTGAAAAAAATTAATTAATACCTACCTCATGATTAGCTTTTTCTATAAATGTTTAATGTGTCATCTTCGTATTAAATAATTTGATTATTACCCTGTTCAACGGGAATAAGTCTACATTTCCCGGAATAGTATTTTAAATCTACTATTTAAAGACGAATAAAACGTGTTTTTTTAATAGATTTTAAAAGTTATCAGATTTGATTAAAAATGCAAATGAAATTGTGTAACCATGAGTAACTCGGCCAGCACTAGTGATTGTTTATATTAATTCAACCGATTCAACCATCTAGTCTTCTTATTATACAACTTGATTAAATCGTAGCACTAAAGCAGCTGCTTTTCTGTAGCAAACGTTTTTCTGACACGGTAACTATCAGACAAAACTTATTTACATTACTTTCGATTGAATTGAATGCAGTAAACCAGAACAAAGTCTCCAGTAGAGTCGAGGCTAAACCTCATACGTATGGAAAGGAACTTTGAAAAATAAAGCCAAGAGTAACAAGTTATACATTTTTTGAAGAAACTACTTTAAAGTGTAAGAAGTAGAAAGCGGTTAGGTTCGCGGGTGGAAATGTCAAAGAATAATTTTTAATGTTCAGTGGATCTATCTATATATAGGCTCCTTCCAGATATTGATGGATGCATAAATTCAATTCACTATGGGACATAGTGTTAATAGAATTTATCGATATCTTTGTGGTCACGACAGCTTAGTATCGAAGAAGCACTTTTTGCTTAAAAAGCTCGAAGTTTAAAAAAATAACCAAGTCGCCGCAGTCTAGTAGGTAGTGTGTTGGCTTATTAGACGCAAAAGCCTGGGTTCGAGCCCCAGGCCAGGCATCAAAGACAAAATACAAAAGGTATTTTTTCGGCGACTTCCTCTCAGCAGATTTCTGGCAAAAACTCTGAGAGTAAATAAAAATTGCCATGAACAGTTTCTCAATAAATAAAAATTTGTAGTTCGGAGTCGACTTTAAACTGTAGGTATACTCACGTATAAAATTAACACACACAACATAAGTGGTGTGAGAAACTAGGTCGCTGTACAATGGGTCAATTCGACCTCCGGGTACTGTACTTGTCTTAATTGACAAGTACACGTCCTCTAACCTAACCTAAAAAAATAACCAATAAAAATTAAATTCTTGATCGGTTAGAATAAGGCAACAAGAATAATGTTGTTGTCTTTTGACAAAGCACTACGAACAGTAACTAGTTACAACGGTAATATAACTCCTGAAAGAAAGAGGTGAGTAATGGAGGAGTAAGGACTGCGTACATAGATAGATATAGTGTATGTATGTAGTTTTTTGTTTTTTTTGGGTTGGTGAATGTGCCTGTAGTCGTTTCCAACCCGCCGTATCCAATAACAATAGAAATCAAATCCAAATTAAATTTCTTGTTTAACAACGTAAGTTTCTGTAGTTGTTAAAAGTGTAAAAAATTTTCTATATTTCAATAAATTTGTTTGAAAGTAAATTATTCTTACCAAGATGTTTTGTTTTTAAATTTTATGAAATTGTCTTCTTTTTATTTTAAATGGAAATGGTGTTGTTTTGCCTGTATTCGGTAAGCATAACTAAATTAAAAGCTTAAATATTGAATATATTATAAGACTTTATTAAAAACACCGAATGAAATGTGAATCGTTGTGGTTCCAAATGTAAATGATAATTGATTGCGCTTGTATAAATCTCTTAGAGTTGACGCATTTGAAGAAATTTTTGAAATATTTTAAGAAATTAGGAATAAAGTCATAAACTTTTAGTTTACAAATTAAACTACTAAGATTAACAATTGCAATCGCCGTAGCCTAGTGGGTAGTGTGTTGGCTTATTTGACGTAAGGCCACGGTTCAAACCCCATGTCAGACATCTCGAGCAAAACGAAATAAAATTGCAATGAAAAGTTTCTCAAAAGTCTGTCTTTCGTAGTCGGCCTTAAACTGTAGATCCCGCCACTCATGTATAAAATTAACACACGTAACACAAGTGGTGTGAGAAACTAGGTTATAATCCTGACTGAAGGACTGTAATGGCCAATTATGTGTGTATGAATATTTTTCATACATATTATAATAAAACCTATGGAAATCTTATTGTTGTAATGTCTTTTTTAAAAATTATTCTAAAAATTTAAAGTTTAAAGTATTTGTTAGAATAAAACCTAACCTTTGTAAACTTGAGATTATATTGCGAATTAAAACTTTTAAATTCTTTTGCTGACTATAGCATTCGGCCAAGTTTGATTAATATTGATCTATATGTGGCACTAGATTTCGAATTGGCAAATACTCTTTTACAGCTTGTAGTTAAGCTGAATTAATTAGAATTGGATTTGAGAAAGAAAATTACATCTTTTGTTTTGTATGTGTAAGAAATATGGTAACACTAAAACTTTAATAATTATAATATCGTATCTTAAAGATCATACGATTCCATGTTGTTAATTGTACGCTGACTTGTTTCACACCATTTCAATGTATTTATTTTTTTGTTATTATTTTTTTTAAATATATACAAATATATGTATGTTTGTTGTTAATTGTTGTTGTCGATTTTTTAGTTTTGTTCAACACTCAATAGATTTAGTATTTTATTCAGATCTGACGTTTCACGTTCCTCATTGCATTTTGACCGGTACCGTGTTCAGTGGCATTTATTTCCTCTCATAATATCGTGTGTTTCTATAAAAGTTTTGTTTTTGAATTTTTAAAATAAAATAAATAATCATTTGGTGTTGTGGGTGTTCCTTTTTTTTTTTGAAATAAATAAGAACAGATATTTAATCGTAAATGAGTATTTAATATCGGGAACTATCTCCTCTTATATTCTTGATATTCCTTTAACGTTATTAAGTTTTCTATTGATATTGAATAATTGTTACATTGATTTTGTGCTGGAATGAACATTTATATTCGACCTTCATAGATAGATATGTATGTATGTCATATAAACAAATATTCTATTTTTATGCATCACTTTTATGAACAAAAAATATTTGTGTGAGCTTTTTTTCTCAAGAAGTATCAGAATGATTTCAACATGAAATTTCATAAATTTAGTTCATCGTTTATAAACTCAAAAACTTTTTTCAATACAAGGGTTGGGAATACACCCTATGACACAAAAAGGAAAAACTGGAAAAACTATTTCGAAATATAATTTTATGCCTCTGATATTTGAGTATGATTTTTAACAATTTAAACAATTTTTTTTTTCAAATGGACAACTTGTTAGTAGGCGGCGTAAATAAAAATTGTGTACAAAAAAATAAAAGATTGGGGCACGAGTTTTATGTTCATTAAGAGCAATTAATTTATGTAATTTGAAGAATGAAGTGAATAAAGCAAAGCGGCAGAGGTTAAAAGAAGTCCGAAAACCCTTAATTAGGGATTATAAATGTATTGATTATATGCCGAATATAGTGATGTGAAAAATAATAAGGACACTTAGTTGATAAATAATTAAACGCAGTTATTTTCAGTTTATATGTCACAATAACAAATTCGAATTAATTAAATCTATAAGCGTCACATCGGTCAAATAAATGAATCACATTGTAAAAGCTTAAGATTTAATTATATTTTGAAAAAAGATAAACGAATTTGAACAGTAAAAACTTCAAAAAAATACCCATCTTCACAGATGGGCCGATGGTTAGGTGGAGGTACAGGTGCTGGGGTTTTCTGTAGCGAACTAGATTTTGAACTTTATTTAAGGTTAAAGGTTGACTGTAGCGTGTTTCAGGCAGAGATCTTCGCAATCTTAAAGGCTATTAAGGCCATAGCTGGTAGGCCTACTTCAGATTCGAAATCCTATATGATCTTCGTTGACAGACAGGCTGTCCTAAGGGTCATTGCGTCGGTCTGGTGCAAATCACGGCTCGTACGCTAGTGCAAGTAGTCGTTAAAGACTTTTGGACCAGACCGAATCCGACGAGATGGTGAATGCTTTCGCTAGATTAGGTTCACTTTCTGAGGGCGATGTGGTAGTTGGTCCTGATCTCCCAATCTGATACCTTTACGGCCTCATCAATGGATGGGTCAGAGAGTGGCAGAGCGGAGGCCTTGGGGAAATGGAACGGGTCGTTATGTTTCTAGGTATCTATGGCCTGCTATAGACAGCGTAAGAACAGGTTGGCTGCTGGGCTTGAATAAGGCCAGCTCAAGGTTAATTATTGGGTTTATTACGGGGCACTGCGAGATTAGATCGCTGACAAGTATCTGGAACAGATTCCAGCCGGACTATTGCAAGGTATGTTGCGATCAGTAGAAGTTGGAGACCATCGAACACCTTCTCTGTAATTGTCCAGCCCTTAGTGGGTTGAGGTTGAAGACCCTTGGAAGAGACTTCTTTGAGGTTTTGAATTCAGTGTCGAGAGCCGACATAAAGGCTCTCCATAGATTCATTATTAGTTTGAGCTGGTTGAGAAGTGGTAGGGATTCAATATTGTAGTTGAGCTCTCTTGTGTGTTTCGTTAGTGTAACATGTGTGTGTTTATTAGTAGTGACGAATGTCATGAGCAGGAAAGATCATAAAATAGTACAAGCATACAGCACAAGCATATGCCAATTCTTCGAGGTAACGTAACTAAAACAGAAAATGTAATTTCACACTGTTAATTGAATTGTCAAGCAAGTAACATTGTAATTTTGAAAAATAAATTAAAAGCTTAAAAGATATTAAAAAGTGTATTTATTTTTAATAAACGTTGTCACATTACAGTTAGTCTGTGTAATTACTCTGCTTTCTCATTCTCCCTTTCTTACCTTCCCCCCCTCCTTTTCCCTATTCCCCCCTATAATCCCCTCCCCTTTAGGATATTGTACAATGGGTCAACTGGATCCCGGGTACTGCACTAGCCTCAATTGGCAATTGCACCTAAACCTAAACCTA
Source organism: Sarcophaga variegata (assembly GCA_932273835.1). Taxonomy (NCBI): domain Eukaryota; kingdom Metazoa; phylum Arthropoda; class Insecta; order Diptera; family Sarcophagidae; genus Sarcophaga; species Sarcophaga variegata. The sequence goes on from OW026359.1 coordinate 42,498,644, forward strand.
CTCCAAAAAGGTTTTCCTTGTGTCTTCTCGTACATCGAATTTGTGAAAAGTCCAAAAGTCAACTTTTATTGAATTTTAAAAATAAAAAACAGATCAAGAAATTAAGAGTGCGGACTAACTCTTTATCAGAAACAAGCCGTATTTAAATTGTGGTATCCTAAAATATATTTCCTTCATTTTTCATTCGATCTTAAAAACCTTCGCGTGTAATTAATAATTTGTGCGTTGTTAAAAAGCGAATAATGATCAAATGCCTTTAAGACTCTGGAAATTTCGTTAATAAATAAGTTTTATTTATATATGGGTATACCATTATCTGTCATCTCTTAAAAAGAAGTAAAAGAAATAAAAATTAAAAGTAAACATTTCTGTTATGGTGTCAACAGTTAATGGTTTTGCCTAATCAGCACAAACTGTTTGCCGGTTAAACAATTCTTATTGAGTGAATTTTAATTTGCTGTTCAAATACAATTTTTATGTTGTTACGGATCATATTTTCACCCTTCTCAATGAGAATGGAATAATACTCTAACACAAGCCAGACAGACCCCCTTTTTTAGAGGCACGTTTTTGTTTTGTTCTTGTTCTTGTAGAGAACAGGTTTTATCTTTCGGAAATTTTTGTCGAGTACAATACATTTATAAACATTTTTTAATAACACAAATAGGCCGATTTAATTTTATTTATACACTGAGCGAAAAAAAAGGAACTTCCATCTCTTTCGATGACATCCCTTACAGTTAGGATGAGCAGTTGTAGAGAATGTTTACTAATGAATAATATAATTATTAATTTACAGGTTCATTTAAGTAAGTGCTCCATTTTAAAATGTATATTAGATACAGATTTATTATTGCAATATATGTACATACATACCATACATATTTATCAACCAGAGAGATTACAATTTAAGAATGAAATGGACATCTGGAAATTATTCCAATCGTACACTCTATACTTTGTCTTTCAAAGCCATTCCAGACTGGTATATTCAAATGTATTCTATCTCTATGAGTTAGACCTTTTAAATATAACACTATGCGACAAAATACAAAAAATTAAATACACCCTAGTAAATACCTAGTCTAAGTTGTCCAGTTAGTTGAGTAGAACCTAAAAAATCTTTTTTTTAATTTTTCTCGAACCCTCCAAACTTGTTTTATTTGACAAAAACTGTTTTTTTTACTTTACGCACAAATTTGTTGATTACACAAACATTTCTGAACTGATGTCCAAAATTTAATCGTTATTAGAATGGATGGAGATGGGCCTTTAAAACGATATACTTACATATATTATTTGACTTAATATGCTATGGGGTTTGATGAGGTAAACTCGACAAATGCGAATTTTTTTTATATTTTTCAAATTTGTCAGTTCATAGTAGCAAACTTTAATTAAAAAATGTGCAATAAGTAATAACATTCTGAAAGTGCATTATTTTGTGAAGAGATTCACACTTCGTTTGATCAAATCGGACAAAAATTATGGTAGTTATTATTTAAAGAGTCTAACAGTCAAGTTATACTTTTCATATATATTTTTACAAATGAACTTTTAGTTCAAAAACTTTCAGAATTTTTGACGGATCTTGATTTTTATATCGCAAAATGTGTCAAATTCACGTTTGAGCGACCACCAGAAGTTGAACAATGTTTGCGCAAAGCGAAATAATAATATTTGCAAAAAACACAAATATTAGCCGATTTCTGGTAGTTGACCAAACGTGAAATTGACATATTTTGCGATAAACAATCAAGATCCATCAGAACTTTTCACAATTTTTGAACTGAAAGTTCATTTGATAAGATGACATATATAAAAAATATAACATCTTTCATCACTAATCAGAAATGGGCTGATTTTGTGGATGTTAGTCCAGTTCTGGCTTTATTTAATTCGGATTTGTTTTCGTATCCAACTGCTGGGCAATCGAAATTGTTTTTTAACGATGGTCGGGACTAACGGTTATATTATCGACTCATCATTACTGAAACCAAAATTGAGTATTATTGTCTGTTACAATACCATGTCTATATACAGCCTCCACAATTTCCGTCGTCTTCAGTTTGATTGAATGGTTAAATTTAATTTATTCTGCAATATGAAATGCCGATATTTTGATTGCATCATGATGATTTGCAATATATTTTAGAACAATCATGGTGGGTATGAAGAACCTGCCCCCTTCGTATAAAAAAATATTTAAGAAATATTCCACACATTGTTTGTCTATAATAAAATATTTATTTTTCATATCAATAAAAACATTTAAAATTTTTATGTATAGTATGTACATACAGTGGTGGCCACGAATTCAAGACACGACATATGACTGACTTAGTTGTAATAATATTTACAATCCTGTAATATCAAATTTGATATTCTTTATTCTTCTATGTACCCTGTAATATTAAGAAAAAGTACCATTATTTTATTTTGTTTCTTTTTACGTTTTGTTGCTTTTTGATCATATTATTGTAAAAACGTTTATTTGAAATTGGCCACAAATTTAAGACATTTCAGAAATATCTGGTTTTTATGTGATTTTTTTTAGTGTTTTTTGAAGCTAAACGTTGAGCAACGAATGTTTTATTTTATTTTATGTTGGAATACATAGAAATATTTAATTATAAATGGTCAGAGGTACTTGGAATACCGATGCCGAGCGAAAACTGATCCAACAACTAAAAATTGATGGAAAAATAATAATGGAGATATCCAAGCTGCTTAAATGTTCTAGATGCAAGATTTACAACGCGCTGGAACACATCAAGCAATATGGTACCACCAAAAATGTCAAACAGCAACCTGAAGCCCGAAAAACTACACCCTAAAGTAGCTGCTAATAATACTTTCACGAGCTCAAGTAAAATAAAAAATAAAATTGTATTGGATTTTGTTATTGATATTTCGTCTAGGGCAATAAGAAGATGTCTAAATGAAAAAAACTTGCGTGGGTGTATTGCACAACGTAAACCACTTGTGTCAAAAAAATATCAAATCCCCACTAGCAGTTTGTCTTGATCTGTATAATATGTAAATAAAAATTCTTAACCAAATATAGGTAGCAAAATATTATTATTTTTTCTTCCTAATATTACTAATATCTTAAGAAAAATATCATGGACCTAAAATTTTATTTATAAAATGTAAAAATTATCAGAAATATATAAGTAAAATGTAGTGTCTTAAATTCGTGACCACCACTGTATGTATGTCGTTCGTACATAGGTACATATTTGTATTTTGTTTTTCTTTCGATTTTGATTTTATTTACTTTCAGCTTATCAGAGTTTTAGAAACATTTTGTTTTTTTACATTTTTTTATTTTTTTTACCGCTGCTGCTATTTGGCATCTGTTTTCAATTTTTAAGTCTACGATTTGAGTATAAAAGCGATTAGTAGTTATTAGAAGCGGCTCGAAAAAAGTTCCTCCTAATTTGTATTCTCAACATTTTTTCTTATTTATTTAAAGAATAAAAAATAAACAATTTTTTTTTATAAATATTTAATTTACAGTTTAAATTTGAATAAAAAAAAAAACAAAATAAATAATATAAACATGTCCAGTTCACATCCCGTAAAAAAGGTACCACTACACTTACAGGTTAAAATTTAGAAATAAAAATCCATTCTAAGTATAAATTATTTTCTAAATTTTATTCATTTTTATCAATAACAAACAAACAAACAAACAAACAAAAAAGAATAAATAAATAAATACATAAATAAATATAATAAAATAATTTCTTTAAATAATATATTATTTTCTTTCTGTGTTAGAGTGCCCAAAACCGTGTCTACATAAAGAATGGCCAGGTTGTAAATCATGATGCGTCTTTCAAAGCTGATGTCTACATCGAAGATGGTATTATCAAGTAAGTTTTTCAAAAAAAAATCAGCAACAAAAAACAATAATAATAAATAAAATAAAAAAACAAAAACAAAATTAAAAACAATAATATTTAATAACACTGATAATAATTTAAAATAAAAGAGAAAATTCTTTTTTGAATAAAAGAAAATCTTAAATTAATTTAAAATAACACAATGCTACAAAGTATAACATAAAATAATGTAAAGAGAAAATGTCAGGCCATCATACTGTGAGCTTAAATCACAAATAAGTTTTAGAATTTTTTGTAACACTCTCTTAAAACTTTCTTTTGAGTATTTAAGATTGATTAATTCAGTTGCTCTTATCCTACGTTGGGGTGTACTAACGGTTTAAGAAAAAAGAAAGCCTTAGCTTTTCGAAAGATTATAAGAGTAGAATTTCTAAAAATTTTTTTTTGATAGCTACGGCCAAGTGATATCAGAAATTTTTTAATTGAATGTAACCGGTCACCGAACAACCAAAATATAAATTTTTTCTTGTTTTTATAAGAAAAACTATAAGTGTCTCCATAAAAGATTCTTAACAAAATAATTTTAAATGTCCTATCTATCCTAGACCATTTTCTTGTCTACTTTTTTATGGAAGTTATGACCAAGTTACACAATATTCTGAACAAGGGAACAGACACCGAAAACCGATTTATATTTGTGTAATGGGAAGCGGCGTAACATAGTTTAAACAGAATTTGAAAACCAGAATTTTCACCAGTTTTTCTTCACAAAGTAGAAAAAACGTTTGGATTTATGTACATCTTAAAGTTTTAAAGTCGAAAAAAAGTGTAAATATATGTATGTACATATCGTTCAGAAAATATTTGCAATATATGACTAGGTTAGAGGACGTGTACTTGTCAATTAAGACAAGTACAGTACCCAGTACAGTATGACTAACAAAGTAAAAAAATAATTTTATAAAAATGTTCAGAATTTCTCAATTTTATATTAACCATTATCAGTTATTTGACTCGACTATAAATCTATACGACATTATGGGTCAAGTGCAAGATTTTATGAACAGAATTTTGAATTTCAAATTTAAATGCTACTTCGTGCAGCATCTGTTACATATGTATGTACACAGAAAATAAGTTCTTTAAAAGTAGTCTTATTATTATATATTACTAGCTCTAGTACCCTGCGCGTGTTTCTGCGCCACCAACTAAAATAAATTTGAAGGAAAGACATTACACAAATATCAAATTAATTTTGAATCATTTTATTGATTTTGTTTCCCGTTGTCCAGATGATTCAGACGAACAGTTCTGAGTAGTACGCATTCGATCAGTTTATTATCATTGTTGAAGTGATTCATGCCAACGGGTCTCAGCGGCATGTACTCGAAGATTTTCCAGTCTCAATGCTAGTTGCCCGTCTGATTCTGAGGCTCGTAATTGTCTTTTCTTCCGTGCTCGAGGTGTAGGTCGACCAATTGCTTACCGCTTTGGAGGCATGATTGCACGGGAATGACGTGAAAATTGTGTTAAATTTATTAGAATTTCACAATGTACCCAATCCAATTGAACCCAACAACATTTTTAAAAATTTTCCAAAATTAAAATGTTTAAAATTTTACGGGAATGAGTTATACTAAATGTTATTAAAATCATAAATGATAAATGCTAAAATGTCTGGTATTTGTCCGATTAACACATGATCAAATGCATAGTTTACGATTCAATTCATTTTGAATAGTTCTTAGTGGCGCCATCTATCGGAAAATAATCGCACCAACTTAGAAACCTCCGTCGACTTATGCGCAACTCCTTTGCTAAAGATCATAACATGATTAAATGCACAGTTTACAATTTAATTCATTTTTCATAATTTTCAGTAGCGCCACCTGTTGGAAATTGGTCCTACCAACTTAAAAACATTCCCCGGCTCATGCGCAACAACTTTGCTGAAGATCATAACATGATCAAATGCATAGTTTACGATTCTATTAATTATCAGACATCAGACGGGAACTCCTAAACCCTCTATAATGGACGAAATATTTAGAATTTTGGCGATATTCTGAATGAAAATTAAGGGATTTTTTTCTCTTAATTGATCTTGAATTTTCCATTCCATGTCTATAGTCACAAAATGAATTTTAACCAGAAAAACAAATTCGTTAACGAAACTGAACATTCAAATATTACCAGATAGTAAGCTGTAGATTATTTTCGAATAAATTCAATCATTGGGCTTACAAGGCAAGTCCATTCGATTCGACTATTTCGAAAACTTTATTCAATTTTATTCTGTTTGAATCTAGCAGTCTTAGAAACATCAAACGTGAAAAGAATCACAGATTCTAGTAACATATACATCGTTAGTCTCATTCGCAAATGTGTTAAGTCCCTTTTTTCAAATTTTACAGGAGACACAAAAAACATTACGGCTTCTTCAGTTTTTAAAATTTTTAAACTTTTTCAACGCAATTATTTGTACAAAATAGCTCTCTTTAAATGACCTAGATCAAAAATTAAGAATAATTAATAATTAATATTCGTGGAGTTAGCACGTGCTGTTAATATTTTTCGCAGTTTTGTGGACTTAGCGTTTTTGCAAACCATATAATTACAACAACTTTAAACTACATACTGACATTTTTTTTGTCGTAAAATATGTATTTTGTATAGTATTATCGTCTTGCATTAAAATCTCAATTTTGGAAAAAAGTGGACTTAGCGTCTTTGCGAATTATACTAACGACATATATACCGTATGTTTTGAAATTGATATCTTCAAAAGCAATAAAAAAAAATTGCGGAACTCAAACTAAAATCTCAAGTACATTTAAGCAAGATAAAAGCGATTATATTTCGATTGACATGATCTACAACAACAATACAAACTGTCCAAACAGTTAAAATATTATTTTATTCCAGCCTATAAAAAAAGCCCTTATCTACGCTATTATTATTCAATTAAATACGAGTTGTTTATATTTTTTAAATCAAGCAATCTATCTATAGCCGCCATATCAATTCGCTTGTGATGTTTTTCTTATTTTAAATTTTTTTATTTTTATTATTATCACACCTGTTGTCTTAGTTGTTAAATGAAAAGCGTAAACAAAAAATTTTTTTCAGATACGTTGGACCCGCTTCTGAGTTTAATGCACCTGGCGGAGCTCGTGTTATTGATGCTGCCGGAAAATTGGTTATACCCGGTGGTATTGATCCCCATACCCATTTTCAATTTCCCTTCCAAGGTGCTGTATCTGTGGATGATTTCTATCATGGTACCAGAGCTGCTATTTCTGGTGGTACCACCACAATCAGTGAGTACAAAATGAACACACCAAACAAAAAAGAAATCGCTCAATTCAATTGTGTGTTTGGGCATATTTGCAGTTGATTTCGTTGTACCTGATAAGGGTGAATCGCTGATGGAGGCCTACAAAAGATGGCGTTCTTGGGCTGATGGTAAGGTTTGCTGTGATTTTGGCTTCCATGTTGCCATCACTTGGTGGTCCCAGTCTGTAGCCGAAGAAATGAAAATGTTGTGCGATGAATTTGGCGTCAATTCTTTCAAAATGTTCATGGCCTACAAGGGCTTGTACCAGCTAAATGACTCCGACATGTTAGATGCTTTAGAACACATCAGATCTTTGGGTGCTGTTGCTCAAGTAAATAAATGGCATACTAAAGGCATTGGAGGAATATTCCCTAATCGTGTTAGTTTCTCTTGTTTTTTTTTTTAGGTGCATGCTGAGAATGGTGATATTATTGCGAAAAATGTTGGCAGACTTTTAAATGCCGGTGTAACCGGTCCCGAAGGTCACGAGTTGTCGCGCCAAGAGGAAGTTGAAGCTGAGGCTGTTCATCGTGCCTGTGTATTGGCTCATCAAGTAAGTCTTTGTAAAACTATACGAATTTGGAAAAATTAAATTTTTTGGCTTTAGATTATAGATTTGAGTCTGTGGTTTTAAGAAAATAAATAAAAAAAGAAAAACTGAAATTACGATTTCATTGGAATGCTGAATTTGGAAAAACTCAATTGATATTTTGATTAAATTCCTCAACGTAAAAAATACATCGTCTTTGTGCAATTGGTCATTTTAATTTCTAATAATTTCTTTGATTTTATTATAGGTAGACTGCCCTCTTTATGTGGTCCATGTTATGAGTAAATCGGCTGGTATTGAGCTTGCCAGAGCCCGTCAACGTTACAACAATCGCGGTATTTATGGGGAGACTTTAGCTGCTGCTTTAGGTACCGATGGTACCCATTGCCAGCATATTTGCTTCCATCATGCTGCTGCTCATGTCCTAAGTCCTCCTTTGAGATCCGATCCCACAACACCTGAATTTATGATGAGACTATTGGCCAAGTAAGTTTAGTAAGCATTTGAATCAAGAGCATGCTTCTAATACACATTTCTGTCTGTTTTAGTGATAATCTGCAAACCACCGGCAGTGACAATTGCACCTTTAACAAGGAACACAAGGAATTGGGTGTGGGCAACTTTGCCAATATTCCCAATGGTGTGAATGGTGTGGAGGATCGCATGTCTGTTGTATGGGAAAATGGTGTATATGCGGGCATTTTGGATCCTTGCCGTTTTGTTGCCGTCACCAGTACAAATGCTGCTAAAATTTTCAATCTGTACCCACAAAAAGGTTACATTGGTGTTGGTTCCGATGCCGATATTGTTATTTGGAATCCAAATGCCACTCGCAAAATATCCAAAGACACTCATCATCACAACTGTGATTTTAACATTTTCGAGGGTATGGTGTGTCATGGTGTTCCCGAAATTGTTCTCGTTCGTGGTCGCGTATGCGTTGAAAATGGTGAAGTTCATGTAGCCGAAGGTTTTGGCCGCTATTTGAATACACCTATTCGTCCCCCATTCATTTACGATGTCATGGACGGCGGTAAGGTGGAACCTGTTGAAAATGTTGCACTCAAGAATGTCCATTTGCCAGAAATGGAAAAGGAAATCAAAGAACAAATACCCATCTATAGATCTCTAGCCAGTGAGAAGCCATTTGTTGCCGCTTACGGTAGTGATCACATTAAAAGCTGTTTTAATAAGCAAGAAATAGCTGGTACCGGTATGTACAACTTTTATTTAGAAATTTAAATTTTATTAAAAAAATAAAAATTAATTTATCTTTTATGCACAGAGGAAACTGGTCAAAATTGTCCACGTTCATCGATTAAGGTACAAAATCCACCAGGTGGCAAATCATCTGGTCTGTGGTAGATTTACATACATACATCTCTTACGATATCACTCGCTTATTAGGCTTAACTTTATGATATTTTGTACAGTTGCAGGGAAATCGTTTAAAATCAATTTAATTTAAATTTTATAAAATTGTTTTAATAAAAGATTATTTAAATGCGTTTTTAATTGTTTTGTTCAAAAATGTTTAATTTTTCATTGAAATTATGAAAATTATTTTCTTTTTTACATTGAATCCTTAATCGATTATTGATTGGATCTTAGCTGTTGTTATTGTTGTAGACAGTTCGTTTCGAATTTCGATTAAACTGTTCTTTCTCGCTATTAAGTCGTACTTTTTATGCAATTTTCTAATTCAATAAACTCTCATGTTTACAGCTGTATTATTTTTTTTTATTTAATGCTGGGCTTCAATAGCATGTCTATGCACGACAAATAAATCAATATCTGCATTGAATACAAGTGCAGCTTGAGTCAGCTGACGTCGCCGTAATCTAGTAGGTAGAGTGTTGGCTTATTAGACGAAAGGCCACTGTTCAAACCCCAGGTCAGGCATCTCCAACTAAAAGAAATATGAAAAAATATTTCTTCGGTGACATCCTCTTAGCAGACTTCTGGCAAAAACTCTGAGAGTGAAAATAAAATTGCCGTGGATAGTTTCTCAAAAATCTGTCGTTCGGAGTCGACTTTTAACTATAGGTCCCACCGCTCATGTATAAAAATTAACGCACACAACATAAGTGGTGTGAACTAAGCCGTAATCCTGACTAAAGGGTTGTAATGACCTATTATGTATGTATGTATCTATGTTGAGTGAGCTGATTTGGTGTAGTAATGAGCCCCATTACTTTCAAAAAGAAAAACTGGAATTGGGTAACAGACGATAAGAGCAGAGCTTTACATGCTATTCGAGAAGGTTAAATATGTATTCTCTTAGTATCAAAAACATTTCATTTGGTGCACCCTACCCATCTTTACCAGGAAATGCAAGAAGCGATAAAATCGACCTCTAATTATATAAAATAAAATTAAGTGCGCAGATGTAAAAATAAATTGGTCAGATAGATATTGGAAGAGTCACGATATTGAGGACTAAAAAGAGCAGATTCAGGTTCGTTATTACGATAAATAAAATTCCCCACAAAATTTCGGTATTAAAAGAATACATACATACATAACATACTTAATTCTCACACCACTTATGTTGTGTGTGTTAATTTTATACATGAGTGGTGGGTCCTACAGTTTAAAGTCGACTCCGAACGACAGATTTTTGAGGAACTTTTCATGGCAATTTTTATTAACTCTCAGAGTTTTTGCCAGAAATCTACTGAGAGAGGAAGTCGCCGAAGAAATATTTTTTGTATTTTATTTTGATGTCTGGCCTGGCGTTCGAGCCCTGGTTTTCGTCTAATAATCCAACACACTACCTACTAGACCACGGCGACTACAATTGAGAGAATACTCTTTTATATATTGGTTGAAGGGCTTTATTAGTCATCATAGTTTTAGAAAGCCAGATACGGAATATCAGTTCTAGAAGAGACAAAAGCAAAATTTGTAGAAATCGAGCGAGTGTCTCTTTTTAGTCTCAGTGTATGCGCGTTTGTACTTCCATCTATTACATTTCCTCGTAGAAATCATAATCCCCTTTTACGATGGATGCTCGGCCTGGTTCGCAATAGGCGTGTCATTCCTATTTTTATGAAATAGCTCAAGACCTTTTTATAGAAAAAAAAAATCAATATAATATATACGATTCATGCCTACATATTTTTTAATCACATTCAATGGGATTTGTAATAAACTTTACTTGATCAAATATCTTTGAAAATGTTGGTTTAATATTTCTCGCAAGTGGTTCCATGGAATTCTAACACATGTTGTATGTATGTATATGATTAATTTTTATCTAAATCGGTCAAAAACTAAAAAAATTTATAATCGAAAAATAAATGTGTGGTATACCACATTACCCCCGCATTACTCTATACGAGTGACTTTGTTTGTAATGACTGTTTCTATCCGGAGCTTTTTATAGCGGAACTCTTAATACTGGGCTGTATAAAACATTTTTATGGATTTTTTTTTATTGGCAATATAAATAAAATTATTGCAAAATTACAAAATATTGTTTGTTAGTAAATTAATATTGGGGATTTATTTGCCGCTTATCAAAAATAAATTATATATACTGTCTTTTACAACTTCTTTATTTATTTTATTATTTATTTAATTTAATTTTTTTTTCGTTCAAAAACATACTTTTTTAATACAGTGTGGACAATTCTGCTTGAGTGAAAAGAGTCGATTAATGATTTCAAATAATTTTTTATTTTATTTTATTATACTTACAACGGATGATGTAATAAGAAATTTAATTGAAACATTTTAGACGAAACAAAACATCAAACTCCAGTCAAGTAACGGTTCTGGTCGCAGCTGAAGAATAAAATTTGCCGCATACAACATATATTTGAAAATTCAATTGAAACTATGCTTATCATAAATTTTGATAACTATTTGTAACCAATTAATGATGATATACAGACATGTGTACATAGCAGAGATCGGCAATGAATCGTTTTTTCGCTACTCATAAGTACTCATGAAATTTTGAATATAAGTGAGTCAATAATATTGAAATTTAACTACATACTTTGATTCATTCGTACTCACTACAATGTTGATTTATAAGAACAGGTTGCAATGAGTATGCGTACAACGTTGACATCAAACACATAACATTCGAAATATCTGTGATTCATACGCCTACTCATTCAGATTTATAAATTTAGAAAAATACTTATAATACTCATAAATGATTCGAATAACTCGAATCATTCATCAAAATTTACAGTCTTAGTTGTTGTTGCATTTACAAAAAAAAAAGGAGAAAGAAAAAGACGGAGACATCAAGCAAAGCAAACACACAACCTTCTAGTGAGTATTGTAAATGTTGAGCAAAGGAGAGTCGAAATCAACAACATCACACGTATTGTTAAGTATGAGTACGATGAGTACTTTAAACTTTGAATATAAGTAGTATGAGTATGATATTAAAATAAGTATGAATGCGTATAAGTATCAGAAATTATGAGTACGATTCGATGCTACTCATTTTTTTGAATACTCATTGCTGATCTCTGGTACATAGATATTGATGTATACATTGTATTTTGAAAACGCAAAAACAATTAAGGCTTAGGATGAGTTACGGAAACCCTCATTACAACACCAATAAATTTTTTATTACTATTATTAGAAATGGGTAAACGAATAGGTAGAGTAAAGTGAGAATTAGTTCCTTTAGTCTTAGGATTAAAAACGCTCACCCATATTTCATCTTAAACATCCGAAAAAATCAATGGTGATTCGATGATTCCTTCTCATTATTTTTTATTGTTAAACGTTCTCATCCAACGAATAACTGACCTCTTCAGATTACGCGACAAACATGGATATGCAATCTTTTTAGAACAGTACCCGGTTGCCGTAGTACTATTCGGGCTTAAATAGTAATTATTAGGAAATTGTTGTGCAAATTCGGTATCAGAGTATATCAAGTGACGATACTCGCATGTTTAACGACAGTAAAGCGGTCACCACACCTAAGATTTTCCAAGAATGCTGAGTGTATCTTGAGGAGACAGTGCGCTAGTGGGTTCCTGGACATGGGAATATTGAAGAAAAAACATAGTAGATGCACTTGCAAATGCTAGTATAACAGAAATGAAATCAAATGGTTTGAATTCAAGTGAGATACAAACTTAACTTTGTGATAATAAACACACTTGTATAGAAGCCAGACATATCTGTCCTGATATGGATTAATGCGGAGAAGATTTGGGTTAAACCTAATGAGAGTCTATATTAGGAGTCTCACATCAAAAATAAGGGGAAATTAGCCTCAAAGTGCACATCCCCAAAAGCTAGGAATACCTTTCAACAACTTTTGCAGTCTTTTCTGTCCTTATCCGGCACTGCGAGACAAAGAATTCTTGTCTAGCCTGTCTTGTCTTAAACTATCGGAATGGTTCAAACATACCAGCAAGAAGTTAAAGGTCGATGACGAAATATGTTCTATCGATATTACAACGGTACTTAAAATATCCAAAGTAAGCTATGCTCTCTGAGGCGTCAATTTAACCTCACCCAGCCTAAACATTCTCATCAGTTGTAGATGGGTTATACAAGTACAGTTGAAGATGTAAATATTAGTTGAGGCCAAGTGAACCGTAGAAGATAACAAAAAAGTGTAAAATCAGCTGTATTAAAATGGCCTCTTTTTAAACCAAATTCAAATATAGATTTTTAGATTTCTTAAGCATGAATTTTAAACGACAATAATTTAGTATTACTTAAGGCAAAATAATTTTGTAGTTTTGCATTGCGGTTCAAACATAATTTCTCCCAAGTGGTTCATGATAAATCCCCTAGTAATGTTGATTTCATAGTTCAGAATAAAATTATAAAACAAAGCCCAATTTTAATATGGACTTGTACCTGATTTCTACAACTTCTGTGCACTAATATACTCAGTTCTAATATCTTCAGTGGTACGCCAGTTGTACGTACATATAACACTACCTAGACAGTTGCATTGTCGGCTAGGAATTTAGTACGTTTGCTTGTAAAGGGTGTTTTTTATAGAGGTATAGAACTTTAAGTTGCAATAAAACAACGATGGATTATTCGATTGACATGAATTTTATTTATCCGAAAGATAATCTTGTGGCATTACATTTTAAATATGATTTCTGGCATATGACCGCCACGGCTGGCGCGTATGTAGTCCAATCTAGACGTCAAATTTTCGATGACTTTTTCCAACATTTGTGGCCGTATATCGGCAATAATACGGCGAATGTTGTCTTCCAAATGGTCAAGCGTTTGTGGCTTTACCGCACAGGCCAATGACTTTACATAGCCCCACAGAAAGTAGTCTAGCGGTGTTAAATCACAAGATCTTGGAGGCCAATTCACAGGTCCAAAACGTGAAATTAGGCGGTCACCAAACGTGTCTTTCAATAAATCTATTGTGGCACGAGCTGTGTGACATGTTGCGCCGTCTTGTTGAAACCACATCTCCTGAACATCATGGTTATTCAATTCAGGAATGAAAAAGTTAGTAATCATGGCTCTATACCGATCACCATTGACTGTAACGTTCTGGCCACCATCGTTTTTGAAAAAGTACGGACCAATGATTCCACCAGCCCATAAAGCGCACCAAACAGTCAGTTTTTCTGAATGTAACGATGTTTCCACATACACTTGAGGATTACCTTCACTCTAAATGCGGCAGTTTTGTTTGTTGACGTAGCCATTCAACCAGAAGTGCGCTTCATCGTTAAACAAAATTCGCTTATGAAAATCGGGAACAACGGTAATCTCGTTTTGGGCCCATTCGACGAATCTACGCCTTACTTGATGATCGTTTGGCTTCAAATCTTACACGAGTTGGATTTCGTAAGCACGCAAACCAAGATCCTTCCGCAAAATCTTCCATAAAGTGAATGGACACAGATACAATTCCTGTGCTCGATGGCGGGTGGACTCATTCGAGTCTTCCTCAATGATACGCTCTACAGCAGCAATAGCTTCTTCTGTACGCACCGTACAGCGTCTCTGGGGATGCGAGTTATCAATAAGAGTAAACGTGGTGCGAAAACGTTCCATGGTTAATCGAATTAACTGCTCTGATGGACGATTTTATCGACGATAAAATGGACGTAGTGCGCGATACGTTTTCCGCACAGAACCATTATTTTCGAAATAAAATTGCACTATTTGCAAGCGTTGTTCAGGTGTGAGTCTATTCATGATGAATTGCCAAACCAAACTGAGAATAAATCACTTGACAGCTGTTAAATCGGTCGCCATCTTGAAAAGTAATGCCAACTTAAAGTTCTATACCTCTATAAAAAACACCCTTTATAAGTGCTCCGAATATATCTAGTGTTAACATCCAAAGCGAAAATTTTAGCCTGTAGCTTCAAGGAATGAAATTTTTAATTCAAAGAAATTTTTTTACTTTCCTTTGTGTTGATATTTCTTTATTTAAATGAATTCATTATTTATTCACTTTCATTGATAACGCCGCCAGATGAATTTCATTAGCCGGTCTTCCATTTTGCAAAGTTCAATTACAATTTAAACTTGAACTTGAAAAACACTGTACTTTGGCGGTGTGCGATAATAATGATGCACAAGCATTTACGGGCCAATGGGGGTATCATCATTATTGCACGACAATTAAAAACATTGTGAATTTCATTATTCAGACGATGAATTATAAGATAAAATAGTGAATGTTTTTTTAAAACACACTCAATCACACACACAGTAGGTACATAATAAGATTGCAAAGAATTTTATTTTCTTTTATGAATTGCGTTCGCACAACAACAAAATATCGCAATAATTATACGAATACGAATACAATTTTGATTTAGTTGCTGTACAAGAAGGTTGCCCCTATCTTTCAAGCATTGAATATGTAGTAAAAAAAATATACGTACATAAGTATAATGAAATCAATATTCTAGTATTTGATATTTTCGAAGAATTCAAATTATTACATTATCGATAAAAAAAAATCAAAAATAATAATAATAACAACAATTCAAAAACTATAATGCTAAAATACTATATGATAGAAATATTGTATCTTCGTATATTGTATATTCGTAACGTATCTAAGATAAGATATGCCGCTCATTCAGTTTTTCAATTTTTCATTCATTCACATTCACTTACTCTACTCTTCTAGTTCAAATGGATTAAATTTTTTAATTTTTTTTTGTTATTTTGTTTTGTTTGGTTTCGGTGCTCCACCATACCATACCATTTGTTGTCACTATTTTTTAGTGTTAATAATCAAGCTGTGGCGATATGAGTCGACTGGTCGTAAAACTTTGTATCCAATTTTATTGTCTTCTAATTATTCAGAGTTTAATACGGGCGGACGATGTGTTTTCATTAGAAGTTAAATGCTTTGGCAAGTATTTACAGCAACTAAATTATGTTAACAATAAATTTGCGGCATCCATAGAAGCCTGCGAAGAGGAGGATAATGAAAATCGTTTTCCTCCACAAGCGTTGGATCCTGAAACTGAAAAGGCGAAACTGGAAATGCTTTCTAAAGAGACATGCTCTGACTTGACCGCCTGTAATAGTCATCAAAATTCGAGGGAATTTTTTAATTGTCATTCGAAAATCGTAAGATTATTGTTTATTATCGCAAAAATTATAGCACTTCCTCCAATATAAGCTTTATTAATAAGTCTATAAACTGTTTATTTTTTATTTGATAGTCTGCCATAAATATCAATAAATTTATTGTGATGCATTTTAACGCTTCTTCGCTGGTCATTGAATTGAATACCGATCGCACAGAGGAGGAAAAGCAAATTTATCGTTGCCATTTATCAGCCAAACGAACATTTATTGAGGATTTCACGGACGCCTATAATAAGCATTTGAAATGCTTAAATACTTAACTCACTGAATATGACAATTAATGAGAAAGAACTGATTCAAATCCCTTTTTATTTAATAAAGTTTAATCTTAAACAAAAAACAAAACCAAAAAACTTTTAGATTTCAAATGTCGAACAAAAATCTTTCGCAAAACCTAGGAATCCGACAATAGTGCGATAGTGTACAACTTTTAGATAAAAAACCTAGCAGTGCTTAAATGGTTCTGCATAAATAAGAGCTGCCGGATGATCGCCGATTGTGATTGACCCCACCTTCTAAACCGCACAAATCTAAAGAATGGAATCGCGTATCTTCCGAACAAAATATTCCGCAAACAAATACTCTCGCTTATCACCAAGAGCGGATTAACGGAATTTGATATGAATCACACTTTAGATGGGTTAAATTATGAGTTTTGCTATATAAATATATATTTTGTACAGCCAATCTGTGAGTTTTGATGATAGTTAGGAATGCAGTAGTATAAATATTTAATTATCATCAATCATGATTTAATATCTTAATATATGTACATATGTACGTACGTACAACACTAAAAAGATGAGATGGTCTCATACAATGTTTTTGTTGAGCGGAGTATAGTGAATGTTGTATTCAAATCTGTTTACATTTTAATAGAAAAAATAAATTTCTATCATCACAAATCACGATACGTGATTGTTCTACATTCCACAATAGTTTCCATAAACAATGAATCACAGGCATCGTTGTTGTAATAAGATGATACCACTATTATGTGTTAGTTTTTTTAGGTAATTAACATTAGTTTTTTAGGCATTACATTACCTTAGAATATTTCATTTAGTTGATTTCAAATGACTCTTAAAGACAGGCGTATTAGAGGTGGAAAAGAAACAAAAATATATTCAACAGCCGGTTCATTTTTTAAGTAAATCAAGTCATGTCAAAAGTAAAAATTATAAATATGTTTGAATGGCATTACAAGTGCAGGACAGCTGCACACTGGTTTCCCCCATAGGCCAAAAATTAAAAAAAGTTAGTTTTTTTTCTAAGCTTTATTGCACTCTTAATTATATGAATCTAACAAATTTTGTTGTTTTTTTGCGAGATTTAATATTTGCGTCATTTGAAAGTGGAGGTATGTATGTTTATATTGCATATATTGTGGTCGCATAGTCCTACAAAAAAGACTTAAGTTTAATTAAAAAAATTTCGTGTTATTGTGGCAGAAGTCTCCAAAAACCCAACAAAAATTATATTTTAACTTGTTTTCTACCAAATTAAATGATAAAAGTTGCAAAAATTTAAGCCCATTGAAAAATGCCTGAAGAATACTTTTTTGACCTTTTCAAAACACACGTTTCTTAAAAAATAATTTTTCACGTAAACTTTTAGTTATTTGGCCCTTATCTGCCCACAACTTATTATACATCAAATTGTAGATTTTTTATCCCTCTTTAAATTAAATAATATTGTGGTCGCGGGTTTTTGCATATTTTCGCATATGGATGTGATTTGCATAGTCATCTTACGAAAAAAAAAATAAAAAACGCATTTGGTTTTGTACAATATCTTTTTAAGAACATGAGTAAAGAGTTATAATTTTTTTTAAATGTTGTTATTTTAAACTTTATATTGCAATTTTGTGGTATTTGATACAGTTTTCGAACAAAATCAAGTTTTTGATGAAGCATTAGGCACAGGAGAAAAACGTTTAACACTGATTGGAAAGTGGGAATTCTATGGCAGTTCTAGCCATAGCCAATTCAAGCAGAAATCGTCAAATAGGCTTATGGATGACAATTCTCTCTTTGTGACATCCTATGTTCCACTTCAGCTTGTCACGAAAAACAAAAATTTAATTTTGAAAAACCCGCGCCCGTCATCCACTCGATATTGCAGGCCTTTTAGGTTTCAATTTAAAAAAGAATCTTCTCAACTGGGTAAAAATGAGGAACGTTATTTTAAATCGAAAATTGTTGTACTTTCTCCCACCGAAATAAATAAAACAAAGTTTCTAACGTTCTTACGGAAACGTCATCTGTAAAATGTCACATATGTGGTGCTTTGCCTACAGAAATGAATGACATTAAAAATGCCTCGAGAAAAAAATAGATGAAGCTCGTTACGAATTCGGACTGTCACCATTACATGACAACATACGATTTTTTGAGTACTTCATTCACTTATCGTATAAATTAGAGCTAAAAAATGGAAGGCCAATAGGAACGAAAGGTCAAGTGTTTTGAAGAGAAAACAATTTATTCAACAACAATTTCGGGCCGAAATGAGACTTTTGGTAGATAGGCCAAAAGCTGGTGGTTTTGGAAATTCGAACGTTGGTACAGCGCGGAGATTATTTCAAAATGTCGATCTTTCATCAAAAACAACCGGAATCGATAAGGACATTTTGCAAATATGTGCCACAATTCTCCAAGCTATAAATTCTGGATTTGAAATTGATGCCCAAAAGTTTGAGGAATATGCTGTAGAGACAGCCAGAAAACTTGTTGAGGAGTATCCCTGGTACTACCTCCCTCCATCGGTACACAAAATTCTAATCCATGGAGCTGAGGTGATTTATCGGAGGAAGCAGCTGAAGTGAAAAATAATGATATAAAACAGTTTAGATTGCAACATACAAGAAAAATATCGAGCACTGCTACAAATACAGATCTTTTAAATAGGCTCTTTTTAAGTTCAGATCCATGTATTTCTGGAGCCCGAAACTTACCAACAAAGAAAACACGTCGTTTAAGTCAGGGAGTTTTAAACGTTGGGGAGTCCAAGCATTCCTGCCCTGATGTATAGAGGCGTTATATCCCGAGGTTTCTTTAATAGTCTTAGTAAATAAGCCTCTGCTAGGTTTTAGATATTTATAATTTCAGCTCTGTCTCTCTCTCTCTCTCACTCATTTATTTTATTCCCTGTCTTCATTACGTTTAAATAGCTTCGCTTTGTTTCTGGCTCTTACTGCTTTTCCTTTTCACTTTCGTATTGTTTTAGATGTTGTTCAGCGTATTTTATGTTTAATCCGAGTCTCTCTCATAGACGGTTTCTGTTTTCCGAGTGGAGGTGTGTACGATCGGTCAAACTCAGGTTAGAAAATGAAGGAAGAAGAGAAATCTAAATTACATGGATTGAGTGACCTTAATGCAATTGTAATTAAATTTTACGTCACACATAATGATCCACAAATCATTTACATTATGTAGGAACTAAAAAAGGATAAAAATTGTGTAAGAAATTTACACTTTTACACATAAAACTATAACGACTCAAAACATTTTCACAGAGGGCGTTGTATCCACACAATAACAGTTGGCAACCTTAATATCCTTGAACTACAGGACTGCTACAATGGATTAATCACTTGCTTAAATGGATTGAATTTGATTAATAAAACGAGTTTCTTAAATTTTTGAGAGACTGTTATTTATGATCTACACAGTAAGTATACAAAAGTTCTTACATACATATATTTTCACTGTAGCTTATTAGTGTCGTTAATCCCAAAATCATGTTCCAAAACCAGACACCACATAGCCGATCTTGATTTTGTGGAATTGTTTTGATTTTAATTAAAATTTTATTCTTTTTGTAATATTACTTGAATGAAATGGTATTTAACTCTTAAGAAGGCACATACATATGTATGTATGTTTAGGAGTAAAGATGGCACACACAACCAAGATAATTTGATAAAATAATAGAAAAACTACTTTTTAATTTTAACAACATATTCAAGATATTACGAGTATTTTACAATTTTCATTTATTTTTAATCAGTGTTGTATTTATCGGCTTTTATATAAAAAAAATCGTTGTCATGGGAACATATTTCTGCCATAAACTGAACAACAAAAGGTTAAAACTTGCATTTGAAGATTGATTGAATTCGAAAATAAATTTATTCAATTTAATAACAATTCAAATTTACTTGCCTCGTATTAATTGAAAGTAAAGTAAAGAAACAACACAAAGAAAACACAATAAAAACGAAACAAAACAAAGTCATGTTGCATCAGGGTATAATCCTTAGAGAAGGTCATATAACACGCACCATCTATAATTTGGTTCGTATATTCCAACTCATATTCTATCGCTCTCTCTCTCTCTCTCTCGCTTTCTTCTTCATTTTTTTTAATTGTCCTTTCAAATTCATTACCATTTTTCATGAATTATTCTGGACGTGTGTTATGGAAAACAGATAAAAGACAAGCGTTTCGAAGATGTCATAGAGTGTATCATCAACTTGGGCGAAGCAGCCAATACCAGAGCTGGTCTATCCATATTGGGCTATTGTTACTATCATGCACAAAAATATGAGGAGGCAGCCACCTGCTATGAACAATTGTGTAATTTAGTACCGAAAATTCCCAAATACAAGTAACATTTCCGTTTATGAAATAGAAAAAAAAAAACAATCATTTTAAAAGGAATTCATTTCTTATATTGCATTCGTAGATTCTATTATGCACAATCTTTGTATCAGGCTGGCATATTTGTGGATGCTTTAAAGGTGTTAAAACAAATCGGTGACAATGAAGAGCTGAAGGAACAGTGTTTACAGCTGCAAAGTGCCATTTTGTATTCGAGTGAAGATTTCGCTGGAACCCAAAGTGTATTGAATCAGCGAACGAGTGGTACAGCCGAGACCCTTAATGATGAAGGTTGCCTGCTCTATCAGGCGGATCAGTATGAAAGCGCAGTTCAACGTTTTAATACAGCTTTACAAGTAGGCGGTTTCAATCCCCTCATAACGTATAATTTAGCTTTGACTCATTTTCGCAAGAAAGAAAAAACTCAGGCCCTTGATTGTACCAGTAAGTGGAAATGTGCTAGTCTTGTTGATCTCTTCGAATAATTTTTGTTTTACTGCAGCGACAATTGTTGAACGTGGCATCAGAGATCATCCTGAATTGGGTATAGGTGCTCAAATCGATACCGATGGAAGTGCTCGCAGTGTGGGTAATCCCATAACAATGGCTTTATCTGGCATAACGCAAGCCTTAAATTTAAAAGCAGCCATTGAATATAATGAAGAAAATAGTAAGTGGGTTTTGGTTTGTCTGAAATCAAACATCTCTTGAATCTTATTAAACAATGGATACGCGAAGAAATTCGTTGTCGATCTGAATATCAAGTGCAATGAATTCTCATACAGGTTTTTAGTTGCTGTGCATTCTGCACGTATTACATAGATTCTATATTGATGCACGTAATCGGAGCTATTTAGTTTCTTACTAGAAAACCGCAGATATTCCCATCCCATAAGGTATTTGTAGCAGACATGTATGGGCTGAACCTCGAATTTCCTTGCCTTCTTGTGTTACCTTTTTGTCACGTATTGAACTGATGATCTTGGTTTATTATTTTTAACAATTTTCTGCAAACTTTTTCCATCATTATGAAGTTTAACAATCAACTCTTCAACGTCTACACGAATTCTTTTACGATTTTTGTTATTTGTCTTCACTTTGATGGTCATTTTAAAGTTCCAACAAACCAATTAACTACCAATTTTACGTAGAATTCTTCGATTTTGTGAAATTCTTAGAGAAGTATACGTTTGTGTTTTTGTTATTTTTTCAATATTTTCATTTTATTTGTTATTACAGAACATTTTCAAAATTTCCGTAGTCTGAGTTATTTTATCATCTCTTAAAAACTATTATTTGACTCTAATCGAAGCGGTATTTTTTTTTAACACAGTGTAATATGTTTTCAATACCATGTTGTGCGGACAATTGTGTGCATCAGTGTATAACCCGATCAATTACGAGAATTGTTTTTGGTTGAATATTGTTGCCAAATGATGTTTATTGTATATTCAGTCAGGATTGCGGCCGAGCTTCTCATACCACTCATGTTGTGTGTGTTAATTTTATACATGAGTGGCGGGACCTACAGTTTAACGTCGACTTCGAAAGACAAATTTTTGAGAAACTTTTCATAGCAGTTTTATTTACTCTCAGAGTTTTTGCCAGAAATCTGCTGGGAGGAAGACGCCCAAGCAATATTTTTTCGTATTTCGTTTTGATGTCTGACCTGTGGTTTGAACCATGTCCTTACGTCTAATAAGCCAACACACTATCTACTAGACTACAGCGACTACAATGCAACTATAAATTATACTCTATTTCAAGACCAAAAAAAAAAAAAAAATTACGCACTAGACAACCAGGGCCATTTCTGGTAATCAATTTACATTTGCATAAGAAAAACCCGGCCAAATCTTTTGTTATAATTAAACTTCTACAGTGCTTATGTTCCTATCGAAGTAGGATTAATTTTATTCTCTTATTTTTTTTTTGCATAATTTCCAGTCGAAGCTGCTAGAGACTCTCTATTGGATTTACCGCCCAGAGCTGAAAGTGAATTAGATCCGGTGACGTTGCATAATATGGCACTGACAGATCCGCAAGGTCCTGTTGCTGGTTTGCGGAAATTAGCTTTTCTCTTGGACTTGGGACCGCCTTCATGCCCAAGGGAGACATTTGCCAATATACTGCTGATCTGTTGCAAACATGAAATGTATGAAACCGCTGCAGATATCTTAGCGGAACATACAAACTTAACATACACCTACTTATCACAGGTAAAATTTTAAACAAAATGAAAATAAATATTTCCAAAATGATGCCAAGCTTAAAAAGCTAAACTAATACAATCGAACAGTATCTCTACGAATTGTTAGATGCCCTAATAACGGCTCAAGCGTCATCTGAACTGGCCGAAAAGAAATTGGGTACATTGGCCTCAAGTTTAGCGGGTAAATTAAGAAGTTTAGCAGCAAAGGTTCAAGAAGTTCGTTCAACTACCGATCAAAATGCTTTACGGAATGCCTTGAAAGATTATGAAAATGCATTGGAATTGTAAGTCTATTGGAAATATTTAAGTTATTAGGCACAAAAAATAAAACAAATTTATCGTTTTCTCTCAGATATCTACCAGTTGTTATGGCCAGAGCCTGGATATCATGGCGTGATGATGATTTTGTGGGTGCTGAGCGAGAGTTTCGATCTAGTGCTGAATTTTGCTCAGAGAACTCCATATGGCGTTTGAATGCTGGCCATGTGCTTTTCATGCAAGGCGACAAATACAAGGAGGCATCTGCTTTTTATGAACCCGTCATACGTCAACATGGAGACGATGTATGCCGCATTGAATATTAATCGAGTTTCTCAGTGGCTAATATTTTTCACGTACTTTTTGTTTCTTAGATTATGTCTGTATCAGCTGCTGTTTTGGCCAATCTTTGTGTCTCGTATATAATGACATTCCAAAATGAAGAAGCCGAAGAGCTAATGCGCAAAGTGGAAAAGGCCGAAGAGTTAAAGGGCAACATGGGCAAACAATATCATCATTTGTGTATCGTAAATTTGGTTGTGGGCACTTTGTATTGTGCAAAATCAAATTATGAATTCGGTTTGTCACGAATTGCGCACGCCTTGGAAGGTGGTTCTGGGGCTCGTCTCTATGCCGACACTTGGTTGCATGTCAAACGATGCATTTTAGGTCTTTTAACTGGAATGGCTAAGCAAAATATTATTTTGCCGTATCCGTCATTGCAGGAAGTTATGAATTTCCTTAAAGCTTGCGAAGGTGAGTTGGACTAAAAACATAATTAACTTTTGCAAAATGAACTTAAAGAAAATGGAGGACTGACTACACTATCTATCCTCACCACTTACTTTCAAATAATAACTCTACTGCGAACGAAGCAAATCGTCCATTTATACTGATACTGGTCAGTTCGAGTATAGATTTCAAAGAATCTGTTAAAGAAATTGTAACAAAGTTTATAAGCCAATCATGCAATCACAATGACCTTAATCATGCCCAAATCTTTTAGAAGTTCTAACGAATGTAAACTAACACTAGATAAACAATATCACTAAGAAAAGTTTTAACGCCTACTGGCGTTACTCCGTTAGTTTAGTACGTAATGTGCTAATCTACGAGTGTGTGAATTGTGTTTTCGTTTCCTGCCATATATTTGTAAATTCTTTAAAATTCTTAAAATTCTTCTGTCATCTCCGAGGGGACAACGTAAGTCTAGCATATCTCGGTTGTACCCTCTGAGGGGATAGTTTGTTAGCGATTACGGACAATGAAACTATTCCACCGCAATTTTTTAAGAAACTCGTGTCCTCCTGTAGTTTTCTGTTAAAATGGCACAAAAAAATTGATCGAAATGTGATAGAATTAACAAGATGCATGATAATTAAATCGTCTGTTCTACACGTCGAAAAGGAACGTGCGAAGTGTATTCACGACGGACTGTACACTTCTCTGGTCCGTTGAGCAAATTGTAGATATAGTGGATTAGGCGTCCAAAGCTACAAGAGTGTGACTCAATGAAGTGGGAAACTTGATACGATAGTAAAGAAATCCGATAACCGAGAGAAGAAATATACAAGATCTCAATTCGTACTGAAGCCTCGAATAGAAAAAATTTTTGATATTTTTTTGTAAATATGTTTTCTTCAATGTCCACAAATTCATATAAAACAAATTTCATCATAATTCCTTACTTGGTTCTAAAATTGTATTGTATAATATCATGTTTCAAGGATCTACGTTTTAGTTAAAAGATGGCGTCGAGTTGCTGATAGGTAAAGTCCGAAACGGTGCCGAGTGCAAAGGGTTAAAAACACGATGCGATAGTAAGAATACACCCGACTAACGTGCGTATACATTTAGTTGAAAAGAATTTAAACAAAAAAAACTGTTTTTTTTTAACTTTACATACAAATTTATTACTCAGACATTTGGGAATCAATTTTTTTTATCAATTTTAGTCTTCACTGTGGGTACCTTTACTCAATCAATTTGATACATATTTCCACATGTCAATCAAAAGTTTTGAAAATCATAATGCGAAATATAAAACTTTCAAATGTTGAAGTGTTAATAGAGAGCATGATTATTTGTACTAAATATAGGGTATGTCAACAAGAGGACACTATTTCTGTGTCTATTATGGATAGCATAATATGTATTGATATCTGAAAGCAAAAAATTTGTGGTTGACAAAAATATTTCCCAAATGAAATTTTAAAATGTTGGTTGACAGTTGCTTTATGTAATACTAGCAAATGAATAATAAATCACATCTAATTTATAGAGAATTTTATTATTTTCATTATATTATTAAGTTAATACATTTGTTCAGATTAAGTTTGGAACAAAGCAGAAATACCCTACGCTATATAGCTCGATACGGTTCGTTAGTGAGCAACAATTGCACTACAAGAGAAATAGTTTGCATTCAAAGTTTAAAGTTACACTGACTTAAATTAGTTTTCGTACAACAAGCAAACGAAGACAATTTACATAATATTTAAAAAACTACTTACCAGGAGAGTTAATTGAATAATTGGTACTCTTTATTGCGCTTTCGTATTTTCCTTACGCATTCCCTTGCGCAAATCTGACATCATTTTCAACTAATTTTGCGAAAGCGATACGGAGTACCAAACTGTACTCTTAACGCATTTAACTTACGCATCGAACTTGCTTTCTCATCGCAATAGAGGGTACCCGACCAGATTTGAAATAATATTAAAAGCTCGATTTGTGCTGATAATATTTGGATACAAACATTTTCTTTAAAAAGTAATTATTTTATAAAAAAAAAAAAAACTCAAAAACAATCTAAAAAGCTAACTCAAAAAAATGTCCGTACCTTCTTTAACGTAATGACAGTTCAATGTCCGAACGACAGATCTAAGAACTTATATTTGTCAATTAGGTTGCCCAAGAGTATTTACTAGAAAACATTTTTTCAAATTTTTTTCAAAATGCCACAGCTAACCCCTGTCTCCAACCCTCTCGTCTCATAACCCACTAGAACACGACGACCTTAATGTTTTTTTCACGTTTTTCCATTACACACCTAAAAGCTAATCTTGCAATTTTCGTTAATCTTCGACGCCGCCATTTATTAACATCATACAATGATACGCATAGCATGTGTTTTCTCAATGTTTATGTCCAATCCAACTCTTTTGGAGTTACAGCCATACTCTTTAGGATAGATGAAATTATGAGACAGGAGGCAAGTATCCTTAGTAAAGTTTGAATCTTATTATTGTGTTTTAAAATCTTTTCGATTAATACTCTTTATATAAAATTCTTTGATACTTTTTTAAGTAAATACATTCGGAGATGGCTCTTAGTCAGGCAGATGCATTTTATTTGGAAGTCAAGAGTGAGGACTTTTAGAGAAATTGGTGAATTTTTTTTTTGATAAAGATGCTAGTGGACATTACTCATGACAACTCAGTTCTGCACTTCGGAATTGTTTCTGGTTCGATCTTGAACAGAACGCTATGTAAGCGAGCTGAAAGTTAAATAGAAAAATAAATGTATTTCTTTTTACCGCCCCTTATAATAGCATAATATTGAGTACATAATATCATTCTCAAGTATATTTTTTTTTAGTTATACTTACTTTCTCATATTTACAGTAAATGGTATTTTTACGCCGGCAAATATTTACAGTGCATCTGAAGAAGTCCCTGCTGAACCATTGACCATTGGACTGGAAGCTCGTAAATTGCGTTTGCTCTTGATAAAATTAAGTGAATACGAACATTAATTAAATACAATATCCTGGTGAAATGCATACAAAAGGAAAATAAAAGATAATTTAAATCCATTTGAAGTGCATTCAGCCGTTAAAATGCTTTTGACCGGTGGCACATTTGTTTCTATTAAAATGTTAATTTAACTAATTTCTTGAATAAAAAAATACACACACGCACACACACACATCAACACAAAAACAAATACATACAATAGAAATGTTTAATTAATATTTATTGAGCTTTTTTTTGTTTTTGCTTGTTCTTCGTTTGGTAGTAGTATAATATGTTTTGTTTTGTATTGTTTTGTTTGGTTTCATTCATTTATGACGTTTTTTGTTTGTTGCTTTAGTTATTATTTTTATTACTTTTTTCCTTTTCTCGCATGTACATATGTACATACGTATGTAGTATTATTGTGCAATTAATAATAAGTGAGGTTAAGTGTGTTAGTGACTGCGATTAAATGCTCTTTTATGTATGTATGAGCTGTGTTTTGCGTTATATAAGAGGATTATGATTTTAATGAGATTTTCTCCACAATTTATGACTTTCGTTTCGTTTCGTTTCATTTTTTTTTTTTTAATATTTTGTCAACGTTAAATGCCCTTTGTTGTTATCATTGTCATTTAATTACTATCATATGAAATAATTAAAACAAAAAGACGAACAGAAACAGAAATATTATAATAATAATAATAAAAAAATACTAATTTATGTATGTATGTTGTATGTAAAATGTTCTAACAAAAAATTTCTTTATATCCGGATTATTACAATACACCAGTGTTATATGGTATTTTTACTTTTTTTTTGTCTTGTTTTGTTTTGTTTTGTTTATATAAAAATGTTTTTATATAGAGTATAGAGTATAGATAATATTTTTAATAATATTAATCTTAAATATCTAATACAGCACTACTGGCCATTTCGCTAACACCGCAAGTATTGTCGCCACGATATACTCGATAGTATCCCTGTTCACCCCATTTGCTGCCCCATGAATTCTTAACAATCCAATAGGGTAATGTCTTCTTAAAGGAAGGATATTCGGAGACACCATAACCGACAATTAATACACCATGGTCCAAATTTTTGCGAGAGCATAGCATATGGAAAGGATGTGAAACACCACCGCGATAAAATTGCATTGCGTTTGCATTGATACCTACAAGATTTAGATAGAATTACAGTGATTATTAGAAATCTTAATTAAAAATTAAAGCTTACCAATTGAGATGGGTCCATTAGCAATGAGCCACTGGGCCATAGCTGTTTCATTTTTAGGTAGGTCAACATGACCTTTGACTTTCACATGAACTTTTGTTTTATTAAAGTGACATTGTTCTTTGCGACCATGATACGGATATTCCGATTCCAACTCCAACCCTCCAATCTTTTCGATGGCACTGTGATATTAAACAACAGTTAAATTATTATTATAATTTTTTATTTGCTTTTATTTCTAAAATTTTATCATAAAAATAATTATAACTACTGTAACTTAAATTATAAATGTATCATGAAATCATAATCCTCAATTATACATTTTTAAATTATAACTTTTAGTTCTAATATCAATTTTATTTATATTGTTTTATTTTTGTTACTTGAAGTAAAATTGAAAAATTGCCGCCTCATATATTGTTCACTATGTGGACTAAGGATTTACAGTGATCGAAAGAGTGTAAAACTCATTAATTTTGAACGCCAAGATTAAAAAGATTTGACTATAACACTAATGGATACCGTTTAGTCAATATAACAAAAAAAAAAAATTAACAATGCCTATGGTTTTAAAAACTAAAAGAGTAATATTTACTTAGCCCTAAGTATTCGGAGATGAGAAAAAGCATGGTTGCCAGGAATTCCTTAATCAATCCAATTAAATTTTAATCGTCCATATAATCAAAAGGAATATTAAAATAGATTGGGAGGAAAAAGATTCCCAACTCTGATAAAGGCAGTTTATTTTACTTTTACCTTTGCCTACTAGACAAAATCTTAGTCAAACTTTTAGAATTGATACATGAAGAATGAAATCACTGATTCTCAGGCATAGTGGTATTAGTCCAATAATCAATATATAGAAGGGTCTACAAGTAGTGTGATATATTTCAAGAACATATCATCATATCATAAACATCAAAATCTACGGATATACCCATACGGGAAAAAACAGGAAATTTGACATAAATTGAATGAATTCGAATCAATATGGAAATCACAAAAGAACATAAAATAATTCTTTTAATAGATATAAAAACGAATTCTATACATGCGACTAAAAGAATATTTTTAAAATACTTTTTGTGTGTATTACGATGAATTACCACTGACCAATAATTTAAAATGATTTCTTAACTATAATCTGCATAGACAACTTACTCGTAAGCATTATCTGGTAAGCCACCGTTACAAGCCGAATCGGTAGTATCGCAATCTAATAATTCCTGTTCGGAATATTCTTCTAAAACGCCAGTTTTAGCGGCATGTAAACCTTCAATGTTACCAGTTACACTGAATGACCAACAGGAGCCACAAGAGCCTTGATTTTTAACCTTTAATTTAACAACAACAGATGCATCACTGCCATTATGATACTTAAATTGAAAACATGAACGCTATTGTCAACTTACCGGTGAAACAGCACCCTTTGATCTCCAGTCAAACTCTTTAGGCAACTCAACGTCGGGTATTGAAGCTTTGGGTGTGGAGGCGGCCTTGATGGGATCTCTTTGCCACAAACCAGTTCTTAGTTTATATTCTGTGCTGGTCAAGTCGGCAAATTCTGTTATACCATACTTAGCACTACCTAAAGGTACAACAAAAAATGTATTAAAAAAAAAAAACAAAAAACAAATATGCAATGAAAATAAAGTTGAGGTTTTCTTTTCTTATAATAAACTCACCCATTTCATTTTCATTTAATTGTTTAATAATTTCCAAATTCTGTTTGAAAATACGCAAACGCATTTGTCTTTCCATGGAAGTGTGATAACGACGATTGTATTTGATTTGGAATTTCGAGAACAAATGTTCGACCTTATTTAAATTGTGATGATTTTGCTTCTTATGGGATTTCTTTTCGACATGTTCCACCGAACGACTATGACGGCGTTTTATCAACTCTTTGTTGGGACAATTTATGGTAATTTCTTGGCCGTCTTTAATCCAATTTCTTGACCATAATTGCACCTCACACCGCTCCGTTTTGCCGTCGGCATCAATAAGATCACAATCGATTTTAGTAAGAGTACCAGAAACTGTTTGTTTAGTGGCAGCATGAATTTTCGAAATTCTGAAAACGAGTAATTTCATTCAAAAATAAAAATTTATTGACTATAATTTATAAGATGTAATGTAAGCAAGCATACTTATAAGATGGGCCTTCACCAGTTGTTAGTTTATCTAAAGATTTTTGTAACTTCTTTTCAGCATCTTCATTACTGAGTTTCTGTACACCACCAACTGCATCGCGTTTGATACGACGTACGAAAGGTTCCTCTTCAATCTAAATTAAATAAGATTTTAAATGTATAATTAAAAAAAAAAGAAGAAACATAAAAGAATCATAAAGACTACAGATTATATTTTACATGATAATGCTTTAACAAAACTTTGAGTGCAAAAATTCAAATTGAGTAGGAACTTAAAGAGAAAAAAATATACAAAAACTTCCTTATTTGAACAATCTGAAAGATGTTGGAAAGCTTATTAATTTTAACATAATCGAAAATCGGTGAAACTATTTAGAGAGAAAAATTCGATGGAATTGTATGTCCAATCTTTTCAACTTACAGAATAGATTGGAACACGATTGCAAGCTGAAGGAAGTAACCGTGAATATCTGAAAAAATGTCAGACTGAACAAAGCAAAGTGTAGAATGGTGTACGACAGGCTAATTTGATCCTTTAATAAAACAAACAGCTCACCAACTGATTTATCTTTTGCCAAAATATTACGATTTTTAAGCGTCAAATTAAAGAGTAAACGGAAATCTTAATATCATACTTAATTACTATTTAATATATTGTTTTGCGTTCTTTTGATTTTATTATGATTTCTAGGTCGCCATGGTCTAGTAGGTAGTGTGTTGGCTTATTAGACGAAAAGCCAGGGTTTCACAAAAATCTGTCGTTCGGAGTCGACTTTAAACTGTAGGTCCCGCCACTCATGCATAAAATTAACACATACAACATAAGTGGTGTGACAAACTAGGTCGTAATCCTGACTGAAGGGTTGTAATGATCAATTATGTATTCTTATGGCTTCTAGGCATTGAGCCCACAAGTTTTAGGGTGAATTCTGTGATTATTTTATTCAATATATACTGCGTGGTGAAGTGCCAGCTGCAGGTAATCATTGCTCGAAATTTTGTGCTTATTTGGGCTCGAATCTGTCGATTATGGCAAATAGTCGAGTGTTTTCTGGGTACCATAAAACAACTACTACTTTACAATTTTGAAGGTGGGCTGAGGATCGATGTCCTGTTGAAACATTCAGTTGTGTGATGAACTCAATTTCTCCACTCTAGGAGAATCATTCTGTTCATTCTGTTTGATAATATTCAGATAGCCATATATGTATTTTAAGAGTTGATTCCATAAAAATTAGATTGCCTGATACTATCATGCACAACCAAATCATAACTGCATACCATGCTTTTATCGTTGCTGGTTATGGTTTTACTTTGACATGTCTTTGGGGGTTTTTTTGGCACCAAATACTTCACATTTATTTTAAATTAAATATTCTTCCAAAACGATAGCGGCTCTTTCATATGTTTGCTGGCGAAATTTATACGCTTACTATGGATTGTTTTTGATATTTAAGGCTTTTTACATGGTACTCTGTCATGTAATAGGGATTGGTGTAGGGATCATCTCTCGATGATAGCACTTCCTGACTTTCCAGGTGTTTGCGAGATATTCTCGGTTATTTTTACTGCTCTGGATGATGTATTAGCCTTTGCTTCTCTCACAATAACTCCTAATCCGAGTTCGTTAGACTCTTTGGCTACTATTCTCGCAAAATATTTCAATGTTTTTATAAATCGCGTACCTGTCTAATACTTTTTGTTTTTCTTAGTGCAATGATTTCTGTCCACATCTGTTTTTTCCCACCAAGGATTCCCTCCCTTACGTAAATCTGTGATTATTTTGCGAGCGTCAATTGAAATTTGATTTTCAATTTTTGTTGTTTTTAACTATGCCATGTAATAACTGAATGCGTTTTACAGCTAAACTTTGTAATTGATTATCATATTAAAATATACTTTACCGCCATATTTAACCCTTTGCGACCGTATGTCTGCTGTCAGCCACCAAAGCTTTTTTACCATTCCAGTCGTATGTCTGCTCTCAGCCACCAAAGCTTTATTACCGATCTAGTCGTATGTCTGCTCTCAATCGATAAGCTTTCGAAATTCGTTGAAATCGAATGATATTTCATAAGTTGTGCTTAACTTAGATTTGGCGATTTCGCTTCATAAAATATTTCAAAATAATACTTTAATAAAATGGCAAAAAGAAATTTACTGAAAGAAGTGTTCCGTGTATTTGAAAGTAGCGATGACGAATTTTATTTTGACTCTTTCAACACTGACTTTGATAAAAAAAAGTGATAACATTCGTTCTGAAAATATTTCCAGTAGTGATTCTGATAGTGACGTAGTAGGGAACGAAACGAAAATTTATTCCGATCAGCATGGCACCCATATATAAAATTAATACGGTCGCAAAAGGTTAATTATAAATATGTAAACTTCATTAGTTATACCATCTTCTTAACAACTCTAGCATACTTGTCTTAAAAAACGATGCAAGTCTTCACTTTGATTTGACGCAAAAGAATTTAAATATTAAGAAGAAAAAGAAAGTGAAACATTTTCATAGCGTTCTGATCCTAGTTTTACTCTAAATTCCAGTGAATTATAAAATATTGTTTCTTACATTTCACCATGTCTGTGAATATAATCCACACGTTTTTCAAATAATGAGAAGTGTTTACTTTCATTTGGCGCTCACAATAAATCCACATACATTCATGGATTTGCTTAAAAGGTGATAAAATTGTTAAATGAAATTTAATCAGTAAATTGAGAAAAGAAAAACAATAAAAACATATCATCGGATTATGTGTATGTATGTAAGTAAAAAAAGAAAACAATTTACACTTTCCTATAGAATATCTCTAGGAATAACAGATACAAGCATATAAAATACATACACTCAATTACATTCAAACAGCATTCATTCATTCATTCATTCATACATTCATAGATAACATTATATAATATAAATATTACATTAAATAAATGAATGTAATGAAAAATCATTGCATGACATAATGACTATTTCGTATTCCTTTCCCTTTTTTCCCCCATTCAGTATTCCATTTTGAATCTGTGTATTTCTGTTTTTGTTTTTGAGAATCCGGCATCTGTATTTTTTTCCTCCCGTTTCGTTTAAGGTTGCTTTAATTAAAATAATCAGGTTATCATGTAAAAAGCTTAAATGCGGTCCCCCTCCCTCTTCATATTTTGTCCTATACTCTTGTATCTGTCCGTCGGCCACACAAATTTCCAATCGTTGTGAAAAGTGTACAGCACACACATCAGATATTGTATTAATACACGTATGATAATGGTAAGTGAAGATGAGAGAGTATGAGCCATATTGTATAATTAATTGCGAGTCAGTGCTGGAAAAGTATAATTTCTTTAACCTGTTAACCGAGGGAATAAAATTATGTTCAACTGCATAAAAATTCATGCGGATTCAACGAAAACTGTCGTCATCCACATTGCAGAAGTACTTCGTGCATGACGAAATAATTCGTCATGACCAGTTAACAGGTTAAATGATAAAAATAGAAATATTTTTACCAAATACAAACATCAACTAGGGTTTCAAAAATGCACAACTTCAGATTAGTTATGCATTTCCTAATAATACATCTGTACATCATATGCAGACAATTGGAATATGCACCGAGAAAATTAAATAGCCAGGGTGATCGCCTTAGTGTAAATCCTGATAAAACTGAGTGTTGTCTTGTTTAGAAAGTACTTGGATGTTGGAATCTCCTACTGCAAAAGCTTATTGGAGTGTATATGCAACTGGTCCAAAGGTCTACATTCGTATATCTGAATCTGTACTCCACACACTACAATTGCAAAAAGTAATGAGTTTAAGCTGTGGCTGTATCTTGAGAACGATATGAAGCGAAAATATCTTGAATAAACTAAGATCATGTGATCTCTTTCATTACCGATGCACCAACGATAACTCCTACAAAAGCATTCATATCCACATTGAACTTGCTACCTCTTAACGTGATAGTGAAAGAAATATTTGAAATAAACTATCAGATCAGTATTACGAAGAAGAAGGATCTCGTGTTGGACATACTGAAAACCCGAAATTCTTTTTCCAATAGCTATAATTGCAGTAAACGATTGCCTTACCACTGCATCTTTTGGTAAAGGTTAATAGAGGTTCTGTTCTGTTTAACAGAGGTCATCTACGCTTGGTAATTGATACAGGCTAAATGTTCTCTTTTGGATTCATTAAAATTTATTTGTGTGGTTCGGGCGTGTTGTAGACTTAGTGGCTATTGATATTGTTACACTGCCTATAGCTCTAGATAACCGTTCCCTATACGTGGATTTAGTCAGATTAAGACCCTTCAATAGTATCGTTTCAGTGCTTATCTAAAGTATAAGCTTCTTCGTCTTATTTGCACTTAGGACAGGATGTACTCCCCCTCATATTCTTTGTTCCTACGTTCTGTAAAGTTGAATAATTCAATAGCGTAGGCTCAAAGATAAGTCAATTCTTAAAATGTTCTGCATTTTATTAATGTATTAAATTGTTTCCACACATTAAATGTTAAAAAACCTATCAACACTGAGGCAGGGCAGCTGCATGAAAACATGTACTGGCACTGGCAGCAACTGGCAACCGACAACAAATAATTTACAAAAAAAAGGACACAAAACCAACACGAAAAAAGTGGCATCTCCTATATTGGTTAAAATACTTGAGAGTATTTTCATTCTCATAAACTTTTTTCATTTTCCCTTTCATGTGAAATAATGTTACCGAACACATGACGATGTGGTTTTTTGATGACGATAAAGAAGCAAATCGACTGACTGTAAGTGTTTCTTTTTTATTATTTTTCAACTGGGCCATCTATACTCTTCAAGAGCCTCATAATTGTTTCTTTCTTCTTCGTCTTCTCGTTTTTTTCTCCTTCTTTATTGTTTCTTTAAGTGATATGACATGCTGAATATGAATGACACCAATGTGAACAGCAGCAGAGACTAAATGAACTGAACTAAAGTATCGTATTATGAACGGAATTTTTGAATAAAATTTAAAAGTAAAAGGAATAGAAATTACAAAAAAATAAATAATTTATGATTATTAAGACGGCTGGCTGTAAACAACTGTTGAACAAAATAATTTTCTTTCAAGTAAGTCAACCCTGTCCTCCTTTGCTTTATAACTACCTATTAAATTTAGTGATGAATAGCGGGTTGCAGGGTCTAAAAAGCAAATTGGCGAACTTGATTACGTAGAAAGTAGGATCATATCTTGCAGTTTGGCCTGAAAGTAAACATTAACGAAATAATAACGAATCTCCAGCTTAGGATAGAAATCAATTAACTACTCGCAAATCTGGGCTCTTAATCAGAGCAGGATCGGTCATACATTACGTAAATAACCGAAGAACATAACAGAACGAGCCAATAATAAAGACAAAAGGGAGTAGTTTCATAATAATAATCATCTTTTACAGATTAGAGTCTCTTTTGGGAATTTGGGAACCTTATTAGACTACCGGGGTACCCCAATATGCATGTAGAATTGTTTACAAATTACTTTAGTTTTGTTCGACCATAAACTGTACGAATATTTTACTAAACCTAGCACTTTAAAAGCTGTTAAATCGCAACATATTGTCGTTTCCACAAGCCATCTTTCAAATTTCAAACTCTTTGTATTCTTCCAGCAGTTACCCCTTTAATTACTGTTATCATCCACAACTTGAAAGTTTTCAAACAGCTACAACACACATACAGTTACAACAAGTTCTTCATCCATTTTAAATGGATTGTTTTTCCTCAATGGCAATGGTTGGAATAAAGTCATCATCATTGTATTCTGATAGACGATGTAAATTTTTGGCCAAAAGACGACGAGGCATAGAGGTGTTTGTAAAATGTGCGTTAAGCCGTAGCCGAGTAGATGGTATAATCATCGTACTTATTATTTATGTATGAAACAAATTAAAAAACACAAACACAAACAAAAGCAACAAAAACAACAAAAACAACAAAAAGTAGAAAAGTAGAAAAGAACTTATATTGTTTATTCTCATTCATCTTCTAGAAGTTGTGCTGCTGTTACCGATGACAACCACACTTGGTTAAGAGTGTCGTATTGTGTTCTGTATGTTGAAAGCCGGAGCTGGCAAAAGACGACTAAAGGGAACAATTTTACGGGATTATATTGCACATGATTAAATTTAAGGAAAGGGGATTAAAGTAATTAAATTGTTTCATTTTCAACTTTAAGTGGAAATCAACTTTAAATTTTTCATGCATGGGAGAGGCGTAAGATTTGATTTAAGGCTTATTTACACAATGGCTTTTTGAAAAATAATTACAATGAGTGTTATAGTTTCTAATTTTAGAGAAACTAACTAATAATAATAACAAGGGTTTGTTTTATGAATGAACGGATAAAATGTAGTAAACGGAAATTGCATTATTTTTCCACAAGATTGCTTCAGTAATCTGTATATCGCTCGCTATCTGTATATGCTATTTGGATTACACTTGAGAACTTTGTAAAGATACAATTTTGTGCATAGAAATGTTCAAAACGGTTGTATGGTCGCTAGGCTCTGTGCTGTTAAAATGGACACCAGTTAAGGGAAAATATGTCATACATTACAGTTTTTCTTTTATAAAGACGAAAACGAAATGCAGTTGGCTGAAAATTTTAATATTTCATAACTTGATAACTATCGAAATTAACGACGAGCATCACATAAGCATCGGTAAAAACCGTTTGGAAAAGCCTGAATAAACTGGCTAAAAAAATATTCAGTTTGCGAATCGAAATTAAATTGTCAAAAAATTGGCCAATTTCTAATGTATGAGAAAGTGGAACACTTACAACAACTTCAAACGTTGAGAATCAAGATAATCCTGCTAACAGTATTCATTATGGAATATATGCCCATTAACGTTTAATTGTATGTTTGATTGGATTAGTAGGATTAGTAGGCTCCTCTTCAGCCAAACAACTAATTTGAACTTATAATGTCGACAATTGAATTATCTGAAGAATCAAGAGTCAGTTTTGATCAAAAAGCTACACACAACGAAAGTGAGTCTTAAATTTCGCCTTAAATTTCATGAATTTGATTGCATATACTTTATAGACCCCAGCTGCCACGAAATACTTAGTGTGTTCTCATCTACGGGAAATACAATTATAGACATAAGTTTAGGCATATTCTAACATAAAAAGTAAATTTTTATGTATTATAAATAACATAAGAATTATTTACATCACATATAATGACTTCAGAACTTTTTTTTTTAAATTTTTAAATAACAAGGAAACTTAAATAAATTTTCTTCAGGAATAAAACAATAACAAAAAATATTAAAGAAACTTAATTTTCAGTAACTAAACTATAAGTATCCATTGCTATGAAAGCGAAAAAAGTTTGAGTTCATATTTTGCTGATAATCCATCTTGCGTCGCTAATTATTTTTTATTCTTCCAGCAAATGGTGATCAGTAGTGTTCTTTTTTATTCGCGTGTTTTCAAACGATATTTCGAAATTTCTAATAACGTATTTTAAAAACCAGAATCATAACCGGCCTGTATTCGTATTTCGATTACTCGATTGGTAAATCACTTGTGCGTTTAATATCGCAAAATTCATTTTTACATATGCTCATGACGCATTCTGTCTATTATTTCAAGTTTTAGGTCTTAATATAAGAGTTATGTTGTATGTGTTAGCATAAAACGTAACTATAAAAAGAATAAGAGCTCGTCGATTGCAAACGTCTGACTTTAGGCGATTTTGAACTCTCGCACATCTCTGTTGCGAATTCATGTCGATACCGTCAATTTTGAATGACATGTGAGTATCCAGCAAATGAGCGATTAAATTTAAATTAAAACAACAGAAAAATGTTACAAGCTTAAACATATGTATGTATGTATATAGTCTGTAAATATGTTTATAATTAGAAGATTTTCTTTGAAGGATTGTTTCCAACAACGCCAATCATCATCATCATCATTATTATTACAGTCACACAGTATGAAAATAACGTTTAAAAAAAAAATATTTTAAAAATAAAAATAGAAATGCAATCATCATATCATATTTAACCGAAAAATATCTTGGGAAACGGTAGAGATTGTATTGTTCATTGAATGTTAAATAATGAAAATGAACAACAACGACAACGACAACGACAACAACAGTCGTAACAACATTAGAAATAATAACAATAACAATTCCTTTACAGATACCAGCACGTTTTTCAAAAGTAATTTCGTAATTAAACACTGAATAAAAATAAAAACAAACAGATGAACAAATGAACAAATATTTCCATGTGAGTGAGCAACAGGAAGAGTGATGGAAGAGCACAGTGTAAAATAAACAAAATAAAAAGAAAAACAAAGAGTAATTCCCTTAAATGTACTTTCGAGGAGAGGAGAGTTCACGTCAACCGTATAGCCGAAAACAAATACAATGTCTATCGACGTGTTTATTTTTTCTTCTTCTTTTTTTCCAAGCTGCTATTATTGCTATTGTTGTTGATTATTTAAACAACAACTAAATAATGAGCAACAAGGGAGTAGTTTATGAAAAACAAAACAAAAAACAAAAAACGAAAAAAGTATACAAATAACAACCAAGACAACAACAACAATTTTGATGATGATACAAACGATAAAACGTACATAATGATACACTAACGATAACAGCGATAATGATAGTGATGGGTGTTGTATCCCGTTTTTTCCAAGAATTAAATTAAGAAAAAAAAATTACCTGCTCCTGTTGCTGCAGATTATCAGGTTGGTCGGATTCGCCGCCACTGCCGCTACCACCTCCTAGTGATGGTACCGAATTTAAATTACTTTCAAAATTTAATGCACCGATTGAGAAAATATCATCCAACCATTTCATTTCGTCGGCTGATAGCTCAGGCACACCTGTGGTCGTTGATGTTATTTCTTGTTGTGGCAATTCAGTGGGATTTGCCTCTTCATCCACAACGGTTTTTTCATTATTAACTACTGTTGTTTCTTCAGTAACGGTTTCAGTTTCATCACTCTTCTGGCCATTAGCGTAATTTTTGTTGTCTGCTGGCGATTCCTCATCTATATTTGAAGTGATGGTCGTTGTTTCGGCAACTTCTTGCTCGTCAGCAACATTATCAGCATTTGCAGTAATTGATTTCGTCGTAGTGCTAGTACTTGGTATTACAAATTTGTTTGATGGCGTACGTTTATAACTAATGGCAGAAGAAAATATTTGATCTTCTAAGCGTTTCATTTCACCATCAGTGAGTTCATTGCGAGAACCGCCATTAAAAGTGGTACTCTTAACATACTTATCGTTAACCATGTTGGCTGGTACAGGGGTGGTATTGGCGACACCATTTTCCCCAGTAGCAGTACAATTAGAATGTTGCAATTCACGCACTTTGTCACCCCATTCGGTGCGAAGCCAAGGCTTCTCCAATATCACCAGACGACAAACTATATCGGTGTTATTGTCTTCCGTGTTGACTGCATTCAAAACGATTTCATAGCGCACTCCATCAACAATTTCTCTAAAAGCATCGATTATGTTGATGAAATTCATCGAAAGTGGCAAAAATGTCATGGCAATATTCTGCACACCAATTAAGTTGGGGGAAAGATATTCACGTTCACCGGGATTCAGTACATGCACGTATTTAATGGGTTCCTCTGAAACCGGTTGAAGTGTCTGTGTTTCATACTCCTGCTACTTGTATTAGTGACAACACGCATTAACACGTATTCCAAGTGTCGTCAACATTTAAAGGAGAGCAAGTGTATTACAGGTTCAACGGCAACGGGTAAATTTGGTTTGCAATTTTGACACCAAATTTACAATATTCATGAGGGTTGTTATCATGACACACACAACAGAGAGGCATCGGAAATATATGCATAAAGATATATGTAGACGTAGACACAAAGTGGGAAGGGATAAAGAAAGAGCGTATAAAGAAAACGAAAACAGAACAAAAGAGTTTTTAAGCACATTTATAATTTGTATTTTTTGTTTTTTTCTTCTTTTTTTTAGCATTACAAACAATTAAAATTTTGTATCAAGTGTTTGCCTTAGACAAGCAAGCTGTAACAGACACCAAGCGAGTTTCATGTTAATTTTTAGTGACACCCATAAAATGTGCTGGAGTTACAATGTTAAATGTTATACATATATACGTGATAATACAGACATACATACATAAATAAATAAACAAAAAAAGGAAAGAGTTAAGAGATGTGATGGATGCGATCGATGGCATTGAATGGAATGGAATGTTTTATAATAAACTGCTAAATATAAGTTTGGGTGTTTAAAGCAGCCCCAAGTTAATTGTTTTCAGTCAAAGTTAAGTGTGTGTGTGTGTAATTATTATGTTTCGTAACCATGTATTACATGCAGCGATTATACAATAAAAGTTTGTTGTTGAGGAAGCCAGCTACGGTTTTACCACTCATAAGCGAATGAAAAAGCAATTTTTAATTTTAAAATTTAAAAACAGTCTTGTTATTAAAGACAGATGTTAAGCGCGTACATTAAAAGGAGGGAATAATAAAACTTATCATTTTACGTAAAAGGAAATGAATGTATTGCTAGTATATTAACACATTAAATAAGAAAATCCTTCTGTAAGAGTTAAGAGATGAATCAAGTAGATTACATTACTAAATGCTACAGTTGTATACTGCAGGTAGGAATTGCTTAATATGGGACTTTTCTCTGATCGATTTAAATCCGATTTGGTATTTTCACCACAAATACTTATTGGAATAATTAGTTTTTTATGCCGAGCTCCATTATCTTTAACTAACTTTTGTTGACCACAATGGAAGGATTAAATTTTGCAGACATGTCATATGGTTACACTACATATGATATTATAAAAATCTATCAAAAGATGACTCTGTAGAGCAATTTGTGAGACACCGGACGAAATACTAGAAAGAAAATGTCGAATTTGAAGCTTCAGGATGCAGTACATAGAACTTAATAGCGCACAACATTTAGATGAAATCATCTCTAAAAAGCTAACGACTTCCAAACAAATATTTCATTAACTTTTGCAAATTTTCTGTATTTATTTTTACAATTTTCGTAATCCAAACGGTTAAAAAAATCATCAATTATATGCCAAAAATGCCTTCCTTATTTAGAAGAATTTTGTTTTCTTTCATTTTGAATTGAGGTTATATTTTAGACAAATTTTTAAGTTCAGAGTTTAGTGCTTCAGTTGTATGTATGTTACAGCGTAGAGAAAGTAAAAAAAAAATACAAAAAGTGGCAATTGAAGAAACAATAACAGCTACTTGAAAGTATGAAAGGAGATTTCAGATGAATTATTACGAACAAAATGAGTACTGATCCATTTAAGAACTGAAAGTGTTGATTCAGATTAGGAACAACTTAACATAGATCACATTTATAGTTGTACAATACGAATTGCAAAGCTACGATAAAGATTTGTGAATATTGAGAGACCTAAACATAGGCAAATAAAGTGCTATATAACCCATTGCTGGAAACAATCCTTTGCCTACATTTGTAGGTTTATGTGCATCTGCCTTGATATTTATTAGAGTGTCAAGTCCACTTTTAGCTGCCACTGTAAAGCATTAATAAGTGTGGTCAAAAATTAATGCATTGATGCATCGAATTGGGAAGATTCCAATTAAAATCTTAAGGCTATTTGCTGTGATTAATACAATAATTAAAATAATTAAATGTTATTAAATCATTCTTATTCTTGCTCCTCCTTCCTAACGTTAATAAACAAAATAAATGTGAATGTGGATAATAATTGTTTTTAAAGTTCATTCATCATAAAACTCTTAGATTAACAAAATCGCTCTACAACAGAAATTATACGAAAACATATAAAAACGAAGACGACTCATCGAATAGAAATTCAATCAAAAAGCCAATGCAATAATCCGGTGATTATGTTCCGGTCACTTGATATAATCTCTAAAAGTATAAATATGTGTGTGGATATATGCAATTTAATAAGTTGTTTAAACCACTGCGTAATTTAGCTTTAAAATGCCAACGTTATTAGCTTTGCACAAACACGCTCACACGTTCTCTCTCACTCTTAACCAAAGAGGAGATAACAAATGACCAGATTGATAAAACTGATGGTAATATAGTCCAAAAGTGTACAACATGTGGTTATGGTGGCGGTGATAGAGGTGTGCGTTAGTGAATTACTGAATTTACTGGCTACAAAGTATTGTTGCTCTGGTCGGTTTTGTTCTTGCAACAGTGTGTGTATATGTGTGTGTTTGAAAAACCAGAGGCAGACGAAAGCCTAAAAACCAAAATACATAAACCTTTGGAATGGTGATTTTACCGTGATAATAAAATCTAGTGTTGTACGGCGTGTATTGTTGATGTGGTCACTCATGTTGACAATAAAGATGATAATGATGATGGTGGTAGTAGTAGTGGCGGCGCTGGGGATGGTAGTCATTGAATTGAAACTGATGAGTGTTTTCATAATGAGTGTGACATCAAATCACACACTCAACCCCATTCTCTGATGATTAATTAATATTAACATTTAATATGTACGAATAAGTACTGTTTGTTGGCATGAATTTTTGTGGTTTTTGAGGTGTACGGCGTATTATGACAGGAGATATTAAGACGTTAGTGTTATTATTTATCTCTCTCTCTGTCTCTTTCTCTAACATTATAGTTTTTTTTTATATCGGATTAATTATTTTGTTATTTATGTTCAAGTGTCAATGTACATGAATGTGACATTTAAGTTTTCGTATTTAGTAAACCAGAAACCGAGAATGTTTAGCCCAAAACCACCAAATATTAAATAAATACCAATAAACATGTTTAGATATTAATAATGCTAATTAAGATAAAATAAAATAAAATATTCTAAAAACATGTGCATAACAAAATGGACAGTAGTAAACAACTGTCAAAAATTTAAATGCAAGCAATAAAATGAATCATTTAATAAATTGTACAATCAACAATACAGAAAATCTACGAATCTAATTTTTTGACAATTCCATGCTCCAATAATGACTTTAAAAAGTTATCGGTTTATAAAAAAATTAAATCAATTTAAATAAATAAATAACCAATAACAATATAACACATGGATGGATGATAATAGTCTTTCTGCAAAATTTAGTTTTCCGTGTTCAAACAACCGTAAGTAATACAATAAAATATACTTGCGTTATATTTCATATTTATTTCCGATTTGTTTAAACAAATCATTTAATTGTAATTAACATAAATTTTAATGAATTAATTTAAACTTTTCGACTATTATATGTATATATATATATACTATTATATGTATATTATATGTATATATATTGTATACCAAGGCACGTTAAATAATTTGAAAATTATTCAAAATTTATTCAATGAAAATAAATTAAAAGAGCCAGTGATGATTCAAATAACAAAGAGAACAGAGCCTAATCATAGCAACAGTAAATAAAATGAATTTTTTTTATAGAAATATCGATAGAGATCGAGTTACATAAATGAAGAATAAAAATGTCAAATAAACAATTTATAAATAATTTGAAATATTTTTTATTCAAACAAATATAGTCATTATCAGCAACATCTGCACAACATAATTTGACAGACCAAAAAAAAAAATTATCAAGAAATTGAAAGGAACAGAAACCAAACCACAAGAGCGATAAATAAACCTCAATACATACCGATTGGATATTTACGAGTATATTATTATTTTCAATATCATTTCAGCACACACATGTATGTACATACATACATATGTATGTATGCATCATGTTAAATAAATATACATACTATATGTGTAAACAATACTATTGTATACACACATATGTACATATGTACATGTATTTTAAATTACATTGTACGTAAGTAAGTATTGCTTAC
Organism: Sarcophaga variegata; assembly: GCA_932273835.1. Lineage (NCBI taxonomy): Eukaryota > Metazoa > Arthropoda > Insecta > Diptera > Sarcophagidae > Sarcophaga > Sarcophaga variegata. The sequence goes on from OW026359.1 coordinate 42,543,057, forward strand.
AATCATATTTGTAACCGAAAACAAATCCAAGCCTGTAAGGAAACGTTTAGACAATAAAATGGAGACAGACAATGAGTTCCGAAAGAAACATTTCACACGCATGTATGCCTTCAGTTCTTCTCTACTTTGCTTTGCTTTACTTTACCCCATTTGCATATTATTGCCTCCTTTAGATACTGATACCCTTCACTTTCTGTCATACTCATCCCTTTCATCTATCTCACTATAAGTATGTACATATGCCACACCAGCCTTCGTAATTTCATTTGGGCCTGATGATTTTTCAATTGATATCAACACCCAACGCCCTCCCCCACATAAAGCAGACGCTTACACAGAATTTGCAAATTGAATGCTTTATTTATGGCGCTTAATATCGGCATTTCTTTTTTTTTTTTTTTTTGGTTTTCAGCGGATTCCAACCTTTAACGTATAAAATCACAACACACAAGTGGGAATTCTTAAGTTCATAATTTATATGAAAACTTTCAACTTTTTTTTTTTTTTTTTTTTTTTTTTGAAGAAAAGCAAAAAGGATAGAAAAATATTGAAAGAAAAATATGTTTTTAAAGTAGATAAAATGCTATATATTGTATATTTCATCGGCATAAAATGTTTATGGTATTCAAAAAAGATGGTAAAATTGTTCCTTATGGTCCAACTAAAATTTTTTCAACTTCCACAGACAATTTGAACAAAAAAACAAATTTTTTTTGAAGAGTTTAATGGTGATAGAAGAATATACAAAGGCAGGTCGTACAAGCAAAATCTTGAATTCAACCGAAACTGGTTTTTTTTTATTATAAATGTTGTCTTAATTAGTGTCTTCTATTTAATTATGTTCTTGTAGACAATTATCTTTCTAAAAATTAAGAAAAAATAAAAGCAGAATAATCAAATCGATTCAACAATTATAGAAAATAATCAAATTAAAAAAGCATTTTAGCATTCATCAATGTATTTTATATGTACATATATATGCACGGTAAACTATTGAATATGCTTAAAGAATAAATTAAAGAATATCTTTAAAACTGCACAAAGCAGATATTAAGATAAAATTAGAATCAAGAAACACATGAATAAAACATAAAAGAGGTAGTCTAAGAAAAATAAATAGTTGCCTTTAATTAAGCGATTACTTCTTTCGATAACATAGTTTGTTTTTATTTATTTAATAAAAACTAATTGATTCGAAGGTTAGACGATTATTTTATTGAATATTTTAGTTGTTTCCGTAGTCTATTGAGCTCAGAAATACAAACTTCAGTAGTGAAATCGAGAAAAAATATATTATTTTGCCGACCGGCTCTCAGCAAACTTTTGGAATACAGTCTGAGCATAAACTAATTGCCATGAAAAGGCTTTTTAAACGTACAGCAAGAGTGACGTGGCCAATAATTAATCTTTCTAATTTTGTATTCTTTTTTATTTTAAGATACCGCTAAGCACCGATTTAATTTATTTATAAATAAAAAATATATTTAAAAACGTTTTCGGTCCAACAGTTTTAAAAGCAAGGATGCCAAGCACTCTGGAAGAAGTAATGAGGAGGATGTATAAGAGATAAAGAAAGTCGTCAAGTACGATTTTAATTATAGAATATAATTTAATTAAATACTATATTATAATTTAGAAAAATTAAACAAAAACAACGTAAATAATCCGCACGACTAAAGACAAACAAACTAAATGGTTTTTTCAAGTCGCCGTAGTCTAGTAGGTAGTGTGTTGGCTTATTAGACGTAAAGCCAGGGTTCGAGCCCCAGGCCAGACATCAAAACAAAATACAAGAAGTATTTTTTCGGCGACTTCCTCTCAGCAGATTTCTGACAAAAACTCTGAGAGTAAATAAAATTGCCATGAAAACTTTTTCAAAAATCTGTCGTTCGGAGTCGACTTTAAACTGTAGGTCCCACCACTCATGTATAAAATTAATACACACAACATATGTAAGTGGTGTGAGAAACTGTACTTGTCTTAATTGGCAAGTACACGTCCTCTAACCTAACCTAACCTAAACGGTTGGAATTTTCATTTACAAATTCGTGGCTATGGCTGGCTGACACTAACTAACCATGCTAGGTTCAGGAAAGTTTTACTGAAATTAGCACGAAATTAGCCAAAATATTAATTCGAAGATAGGGTAGAATAGGAGAGAGTGGGAGCTTTGTTAAAATGAGACTCGCTTTAGCACAGATAGCGGCATGTTGTGATACCACAAGAAATAACGCTCAACAACTAGCTGACATCATTAGGGCTTCGCACTTTAAACATAATTCCCTTAAGTTTAATGAATTTAGTAACAATTCAATGCCTAGTAACGGTAGCTTCGTTAGACTGTCAAGAAAGGAGGAAGCAAATGAAAAAAGTCTCTGGATTGGACAATAACCTCCTCCTTCTCTGACGATAAAGCTGGGGTCTTCCTAAGCCATTTGTCGTAGGCAAATAGATACCTTTGATGTTCATGTGTGGATTAGTGTACGGTAATCCGTAGTTCAACCTCTGCTTCAGATATTTCAAACAAAACAAAATATGAAAACATATTATTTTGTATCTAAATATAATTTTGAAAAAAAAAAAAACTAAGCCGCATTGAGGTCATCTTTTTGAACATATGTATGTAGTGTAGTCGATTAGACGAGATATGACGTTTGTAGTATAAAAATAAATATGATATTCCAGGGTTAAGGGGGTGGTGGCATATGTCAATTAGTTTAGATACGAGAGTTGAGAATACCACCTGGTTGTAATACGAGGGTAGAAACGCTAGCAGTTGGAGATATTTTATTTAAAATCAATTCTGTGGTCTCATTCCTTTCAATTTTTAGTACTATTATAGATTAAATTAATGGTTTCTTTAATGGTTTTATTACTTTTGACTTGGGACACGACAATCATAAAAAAGTAATTTAAATTAATTTAATGGATCCGTATAAGACACTAATTTAACCCGAAGATGCGGTCGATGCAAAAGAAAGCATTGAATAATGTAAAATATTATCAATTGGATGTCGTTCACTGCAATTGGCTCTGCCTCAAGCCCATCTCCATTTGGTACGTGAATTTGGTTCCTATATTTGTCCTGTGGTGTCTTTCATCTATGTTTCTCTGGACATGTGCTTAATGTAAACGGATGTGAATACTGTGACGCGTTGAAAACTTATTATTGGGTAGTTAGTGACGATATGGGTTATTGACGACATGTGGTTTCAACAAGACGATGCAACTTGTCACACTGCGGCGCACTGAATACAAATATGCATATATGGTAAACCAAAGTTATGAGATATGTATACAAATTGTATGCAACAAATAGGACACCATGCTTGTCATATTTGATTGCTTTATGAAATTACAGAATTATTACTTTTGCTTACAATTATGTAAGAGGAATATGTATTGTGATTAATTTTTTATTGAACTGGTAAAATCTTTGAAATAGTGCGTGAATATTAAGTAGACTTTAACTTCTAAAATCATATCAAATAAAGTATGTTTGAGTTTAATAAAAAAAACCAATAAAAAACAATCAAATATTTAGCAAATATTTCTATACTACATGGGGCTGTTATGAATAGTTTTGAAGGAGTACCAGTATTTGCAATATAATTACTAAATTTTTCAGCGCTGATACTATAACGCCTAATTGGGGTGTAAATTCTTAAATGCGAAAATGTTGTGCATGCCTGGACGACATTTTAAGGAATTCTATTGTTATTTTGTTTGTCTTACAATCGAATGTACATATTTGAGTTAATAAATATAAATTTCGACAATAAATCGATTTGTAATAAATGAACAAACAAAATAATAAAGACATATATAAATATAAAAATAAAAGACATATATAAATAAATACAAAGTACAACAAACAGACTTTATTCGTACTTAATTCGTACAGTATTGGACAAAAATGTGGCATTACTCTTAATGCTTGCAATGCGTTCTTAAATTAAACAAATATTTTACAAGAAAAAAAAAATACTTTTTTTGCACCTTTCTCTTGTATACAAAATAATAGCATTTGCATGCGTACTTAAATAAGAATCTTTAAATCGAATTGTAAAGGCCAAACTGCAATCTGCTAATCCAGTTTCGTTCAACTCTGCGAATGCAGACATTCCTTGCTCCCAAATCAGAACATGCCAGGTTAACTTCTCGTCCAGTTTCACACTCTTTGTGTGTGTGCCATAATAGGAAATAGCAAGTTGTAATGCATAATAGAGCATAATAGAATAGTAAACAATGCAGTGGTGTTCACAAAACACTGGTGGTAAACAACACAAATTACAACTGACGTGATAAATAATTTTCATATCATTTTCATATTTTTAATTTTACTTTTATATTAAGTACAATTAAAAAAACTAGGTTGATTTGTTTATTGACAGCATCAAGCATTTAAATTTGTTTATAAATTACAAAAAGCATCTCACTTCTCTTTGAATTTTGACATTTGGATTAGCACATTATAGTTAGGTTTTAAGTCTGTGGAAATAATGATTGAATACATATTCATTTTTGTTTTGGCCATCAACTGTTCTAAATGTAGGCTTATTACGAAGAACGATACATGAATCAGTTACTACTGAAATCAGACCTAGAATAGAATAGAGTATATTTTGCAAAGAGATGACAATAACATTTCTACAATTAACTTATTTTGCAACTCTCTCTGCCAGTCAACTTGTAGAGTCGTAAGTCCTAATATCACCTGGAGAAGGACTACAGCAAACAATAGGAAGACACTGAATTTAAACTAAAATTAATCTGTTCTTATAAAAACCATAGACCCACAATCATAGCTGCCAGACGAATATAGCATCAAATAGTTAAATATTAGAAAAAACAAATCGCCAAAATCGTCAAAGGCGTTCATGAAAATCGTAAAAAAGTCGTCACAATAAATAAATTCATTAATTAAAAGTTATTTTTTTATACAATATATTTGTATGTTAAAAACATATAGGTACATAGTTACATATATGTATGTACATATTTATATATATTAGAATTAAACATTTTAAACAAATCAGATACAATATTAAAGTCGAAGCAGTTACGACTGCTAAGTTTAAAATAATCTTTTTATATAATATTGCTTCTAAGAAATTTACTTTAATTTAAATTAACTTATCTTAACACTCTCTCTACATTACCTGATGAATGTGATAATATTAATATTTTTAAATAAATTCAGGCTAGAAAAAAGCTACCATTTCTTATTTTCATTTCTGATTTTTTTTTTCCAAAAATCGAGGTTTTATTTATTTTCAAGAAAAAATTGTTTAAGATTTAAACAGTTGTTTATTGACACCGCAGCAATAATATTACATCATCCAAATCTATGGGTGGCATAAATATTAAGTAGTCAGTAGCTCTTGACATTCTGAGCATGAAAATTCAGTGTAATGTTCGCTGGAACTGACACATTTTTCAGTGCCTTCGCTCCTTAAGACGGTGCAAGAAATACTTCAGTTCATCTGATCTTCTTCCTATTTACACCACTTATATTCGAAAGAGAATGGAATACAACTCTCATGTATAGGCCGGTGTCTCAATTGTCTATTTTGAGACTTCTCTACTGCCTACAGGAGAGGGCGAAGTTGCTCGTTAATGACGGTAGAGTATCGAGCTCTATTCATTCATTGGAGCATCGTTGTAATGTGGCTTGTATTTCACTGTTCTATCACTATTACAACGGATTTTGCACAAGCGAAATAAGAGACTTGATCCCGATAGTCATGTATTCCTATGTAACATTCGCCTTTCTCGACGAGCACATCCGTATGTGGTCGATTGGAAAGTGGATCGCACCATGCATTACGGACAAAATTCGTTCTTTTGTCTGACTATTCGTATGTCTTTTAAGGGATCAAAAAGTTATAAGATACAGAAAAATCATCACAGGTGTTCGCAAATAACTTAAATATATAATACTTCACTACTCGTTATTATAAACCTAAATTGGCAATAGTAACAATTGCAAAGTAAATACAAAGCTTAAAATGGCTTTTAATGTACCAAAGTAAAGAATATGATGTAAATTTTTAATTTCCAAAAAACGCCAAAATAAGGGCATAAATACTCACGTCGTTAAAATGATATTTTTGGAGTTCAAAATCGTCAAATGACGATAAATCATCAAATCTGGCAGCTATGCCCACAGCAGCTTGGGTAAACATATTATGGTTTTGCACCAAAAATATTTTCCCAAGGAGAAAAAATACGTTTCAATCAAGATTTGCAAGCTTTTATGATGCAAAGCAGACTTAGTCCCGATAGAAAATTCTATAAAAAAATAACTTAAAAGTATTTGAGTAATTGAGGGTTTTACATATAAATTATCGATTGTCTGATATCGGTTGTCTTTAAAAACCACAAGGTTTTACTTACTTAATTGGTCATTACAACCCAGATTCTCGCATCACCCCATGTTGTGTGTATTAATTTTTTTCACCACAACTGCGATCAAGGGATTTGAGAAGCTTTTCATGGCAATTTTATATACTCTCAGATTTTTTTTGCCAGTAGACTGCTGAGAAACACGAACACTCCATTAATACGCCAACACTCCACCTAATAGGCTACGAGGAACTTTTCATGGCAATTTTATTTACTCTGAGTTTTTGCCAGAAATCTGCTGAGGGGAAGTCGACGAAATATTATTTTTTCGTATTTCATTTACTGGCCTTATGTCTAATAAGCCAACACATTACCTGCTAGACTACGGCGACTTCAATTGAAGACATACTTGTATACTTTTTTAATGCTTGCTTTACAAAAAATGGATGGTTCCCTTTTAAGGAAATATAAACCAGAGTCTGATAGTTGATACCATCTGATTATGATGGATTACGGAATTAAGCGTATGGCAATGCCTTTATGCAATTTTTACGAAAACTCTCAAAAATAGTATTATTTATTATAACTTTATTAATTGCATTTCATAGCAATAATATTTTACGATATTCTCAAAGTTACCAAAGAAAAACAAGAAATAATATCTTTAATTTCTCTCAAGTTTATCCAATAAGAATTTATTTCAATTTTGTCGAGCACTGTATGTACCATACGGAGATATTTTATAGTTTCTGTTTTATGTTCACAATAATAAATAAACTCTACAGCTCTCTGTCTTTACTATCAAAAAGTATATATTTTGAATCTTAGATGGTTAAGTCTTATGTCAATAATATAAAATACACTCTATAAAATTCGAATTTATTTTACAATTTCGAAAATATGTAAGATTAACTATTGAGAACTTTTATTTTTAGTAACTGCTTCAAACAGAAGTTACCAAGTAATCTACTCAACTTGGATTGTTTAGCACAATACGAATATTTTCCATATTATTGTAGAGGTAATTTTAGGTAGATAATTTAATTAATTGCCCAGGATTAGTTATATTTCTAAGAAATGATGAAATAAACAGATGCCATTTCACATCTTTCTGTTCATTCTTAATATTTGATAATTATTTTAAATCCCAAATCACAACAATAATCGAAACGTATGCTCTGCATTAAGTATGTTTATGTTTATGTTTATGTTTATAGTAGTATAGCAGTATTTAAAAGTGTATGGAAATAATTCCAACTTGTCCAAACAATAAGCGTCAATTACAAATTGCCTCCATTAATACAATACAAATAAATGCTCATATAAAGGGGACGACTACAGCAGGTTTGTTTTAGTTGAGTTGTTTAAATGTCCATATGATGGGGGTATAGCATTTAAATACAACGTTTATAATATATTAGCAGTAGAACTATACATACATACATACATAGGTATAAACGTAATGAGAAATTTATAAACTAAAAACGTACGGAGATGGCGTATGGGTAACAGCTCGATTTACAGAAGCAGTTAAGTTAGTAAGTCAGTCACACACATTCTTTGAAATTAAGTAGAAATGACTAATGATAAATAAAATTAAAATAAAAATAAAACAATAATAACGTAGACAGAAAGAAAGAAAGAAAAAAAAAACAAAGTGAAAAAAACGTGTCTGTCATGAACACTTCCTATGAATTTTATAGAAAATTTGTCAAAATACTTCTTCCGTAAGGTATACAAATATAAATGATGATGATTTACCAGTTTAAAATATATGTACATACAAACACACATATATTGTTTAAAAGATCACAACATTTGCTATAATTATAAAACATTAGTACATACGTATGTATGTATGTAGATGGGAGCATATGGACGAATATAAATATATAAATATTTATGTGTATATTAATTAAAACGATATATAAAGGTAATATTATTCTACAAACATACATACATACATACATACATATGTACATTCATAAATATGCAAATTAGATATAAATAAGATTATTTGAAAAAAAAAAAATTCGAAAATAAAATTTAATTAATAAAATCAAAATATGTAGATAAACAACCTGCCCGACCATTCCACTGACCCATACAAGCACTTGCGGTGACAAACTTTGACTTTTTGACCTGCCTCAATCACATGCAAACAAACATAGAAAAAATAGCAAATGAAATAAACTAAATAAATACAATATAATTCAATACAATCAATAATTATCTTTTATGTATATCTTAAAGAAGTATTTTTAATATCTAAATCTGCTTTGCAAAACACAAACACAAACAAATTAAAAATTTATAATAAAATGAGAAGAAGTTTGATGAGAGATGAGGACCGAATATAAGGATTCTTATTCAATAGTTTGATCTTGAGGATAATATTATATGTCAGTCACGTAATCACCCACCATTTGTAAGGAAGACCAGTCTCTTGGGATATTTTCAGAAGTCTAGTTGTATTATAAAACAATAGGAGCCATTTACAAAAATCTGCTCTGCGGCCGAACTATAACAGCTTCTAACCCCCTTTCTCATACAGTTACTACAACACGAGGTTTAAACGACAACATGGTCAAAAGAATCTTTATCCATCTAATTAGAACCAATTCTGGACTTTAAAACCAATATGCATGCAATTGTGTCAGAACTTTCAAAATTTTTAAGACTCAATGAAAGATAAAGTGCATCTAAAGAGTACACCACTTATATGTACTACATTTAGAAGTAGGAAAGATGTTTAGAGCACAAGAGCAAGAGTTACATAAGGAATAAGCTTTGTGCAAAATGAATGCCGCAAGATGAGAGTCGTTCCACAGGTATTGAAATCGGTAGAACTGCATTAAAGAAAATAAAGTCAAGGAAGGAGTTCTGTTTGTCGATTATCTTTTTAAAGACAAAACTTAAACGAATTGTAATACGAATTGTTTGAACAACAGATTTGTCTGTAACGGCAGCGTCATCAAATATCGAAATGATTACAGGCTTCCACAATAATTCTTTAACAAAGAGATAAGGAAAAAAACGTTTAAACAAATGTAATAAAGTATCGGGAGATTATTTAGAAAAACTTATTTCAAGGACAAATATTTGAGTTACTACTACATTACTAACGCGTCAATTGATAATAACTGGTTCATTTTTCTATGTGGTGAAGTTATAATACCTACTGCGTAAATATTTCGTCTAGGTGAAGAACATTTTTCTGAATACTACGTTCCAAGAAGAAAACCCACGAGAAATCGAAATACCAAATTCAAGTTTGTAGCAAGACTACCACTGTTAGGGTAATATGTATGTACATTGTACATACATACATATAAGCAAAATCGACGTTTACAGGTAATAAAATATTCATAGTATGTACCAGAGATCAGCAATGAATCGTTTTTTTCGGTACTCATAAGCACTCATGAAATTTTGAATATAAGTGAGTTAGCAATATTGAAATTTAACTACTCTGATTCATTCATACTCACTACAATGTTGACATCAAACGCATACCATTCGAAATATGTTTGATTCATAAGCCTACTCATCATAATTTAGAAAAATACTTATAAATGATTCGAATCATTCATCAAAACTTACAGTCTGGCTGCCTTACAAAATATTAGTTGCTTTGTGTTTGAACAAAGTATCGTGTTTCATAATGCCGCTGTGCAAAATATATACAATGTATTCTATTTCAAAACGTCGTCAATGTGTATTTTTAACGCAGTCAAAAAGCAATCGGGCATCGGATTTATAGTTGATGCATTGTTTGGTTACTTTACATATCTACATAGTTTATATACGGTAGTAGAACTGCATACAAACTTTGTATTGATACATTTTGGAAGGCAGCGTCTTAGTTGTTGTTGCATTTACAAAAAAAAAAAAAAGACATATAAGCAAAAAAGACAGAGCAGCAAGCATAGCAAACACACAACCATTTAGTGAGTATTTTAGTGTGTTTACGCGAATCATAGTTATTTTGTGATTCTTGTAAATGTTGAGTTATGCAGAGTCGAAATCAACAACACCATACGTGTTGTTAAGTATGAACATTATGAGTACTTCAAACATTGAATATGAGTAGAGGTTCCATGATATTAAAATCAATATAAATGCGTATAATTATCAGAAATTATGAGTATGATTCGATTCTACTCATCTCATTGCTGATATCTGGTATGTACAGATGTATATGTATAGAAATTGTAGCTAAATTAGTACTATTTGGATTCTTGATTGAAAAATTAAATAAAAGCTCATTTATTTTAAATTTATTTTTGTTTAGAAATTTATTTATATTAAGATTGTAATTTTATTAATATCACGGAGTAAAATTATCGGTTAATCTAGTGTTAAATAAATGTAAGCCTTGCTTGACAAATGAAATTCATACAAGTAAATTTCGCTTTATACCAAACATTTACTAACATACATATTTAAAAAAAGATTTGATGATTAAAAAAAATACATTTTGAATTTCAAAAATAAAACACGACAAATGCAACTCAATAGAAAGAAGTGTATCACCTCATGTGTATAATTTCTATTCAATTGGATTTGGAAAAGTGTAAATGTTCTGCTCAGTTCGGTTTTTGCTTTGCCTAATGAAAAATGAATTCGAATGATAGAAATCGTTTTTATTCAATATATATTCTATAAACAATTTGGAAAGAATAACAGAGAAAAATTGTACGAATATTATATATAAACGTGTGGTTTTGACACATTTGAGTTGAACTTTTTGCAAAAAAAAAAAAAAAGAGAGAGAAAGAGGAGAAAAAAGAACAAGTCGAAAACTGAACAAAAAAAAACACTTTTAAACCGTTTGTTCTTGAATTGTATTCATTCTATGGTATTAAACTCTAAACTGAATTGGGTTCTACAAATGTGACGGAAATAAATTGAGTTTGCTGCAGAAAGTTGTTCATTTTTCTTATTCTTTTTTTCTCTCATTATTTTCTATTTCTAATTCAATTTTATTTCATCATTTAAAAATACATACATACGTACATATATATGATATGTATAAACTGTATTGTATGATAGTCTGTTTTAATTGTCCAATTGTTGTGCAGATATTTATAGTTTTATTGTTTTTAATTGTTATTGCAAAAAGTTTCGTGTTTTTTTCTTTTAACACATAAATTATTTAATTTTTTTAAAAATCCAGTTTAAAATGCAAACATTGTAAGCTTTCTGCATAATTTAGTAGTTTGATGATATTATAACGGACGGACTCTGTTGAATAGAATACTTACTTATAAAAAAAAGTAATGCAAAGAAATTCGAAAGTATTTCGTTTAACGCTTGGTGTACAGTACAATATCTTCAATATTTTCACAAGCATACTACAATATGTAGAAACGATTTTATTGATTTCGAGTTGAATGAACTAAATTTACTTTTTTTTTTAGAACCGGTCTTCTATCGGATTTTAATTTTTTTATTTTTATTTGAAGATTGCTTATTGCTTATTGATCTACAATTTTATTCTAATTAAAAATTTACAGTGAATATCAGTGAAAAACGTTTCAGTGCAAATAATTTTTAAACGGTTTTTAATAAAGGTGCCTGTTATTTAATTAGGGTAAAAGAAAACATTGTAAATGGAAAAATTAAATTAAATTTATTTTATTGTGACGCCAAGAATAATAGTCGGTCGGTCAAAGTATAAGTAAGAGTCATACACCTAATTTGCTTCATAAAATTAAGAGGTTTGTATTTGCTCCTTGATAATCTGTTAGGCATTAACGTTGCAAATTTTCTGCAGTAATCTGATGAACTTCTCTTCCACTACTTTCGCAAAGTTTAAAAATAAATCGATCTCGAATTTTTAAAAGCCTTTTACATATGTGCGCTTATTTAAATCACTTACTGCGATTGAACAGAGGTGGTCTAGATTCACTCTGAAAAAAAATTGTTCCTTATGATATATGTACATATTATAACAAAAGTTTTTTAACCTTCTACCGCCTTTTAACAGACGCCCTTAAACTTCCAAAAACAAAGATACTCTATGAAAGGCTTTATTAATATACTTTATTTTGCCATCCAATTACAAAAATAGACCTCATTTGCTCGTTCAAAATTAACTTTTACAAACTCTTTTACATTTCCTTTTAAAATTTGTTTCGCTTCTGCATACATTGTAAACGTTTGTGAGATTTTCTCTCATCTCTTATACACGCCAGACTTTACAAAGAAATTGTTGAAGTTGCAAAGGCGCCATATTAATTTAACGCTTGCCCGTTTAAATGCCGCCTTCCCAGCATTCTAGGGTTCATTCCTAAAGGGTCCGCCAAATAACTTTTTTTTTTGAAAATGCTTTAAAAAAAAACTACTGAATATTTTCTCAAATTTCTTTTTTTATTTGAAAGTACAATCCTTCCGGCTAATAATGGAAAATAATTTCATTCAAATCAATCCTTCCGGTTAATAATGGAAAATAATTTCATTCAAATGGCTGCATCGGCTGGCCATGCAGTAGCCTACACCAGAAGATGCCGATTTTGGCAAAAAAAAATCATCTTTTCAGATGAAGCTCATTTTGATCTTGGCAGGTATGTAAACAAGCAAAATTGTCGCATTTGGGGCACAGAAAACCCGCATGCATACATTGAAAAGCCGACGCACCCAAAACGAGCCACTGTTTGGTGCGGATTTTGGTCCAGAGGCATAATTGGACCATTTTTCTTCGAAAATGAGCAAGGAGTGGCCGTTAATGGTTATCGTTATCGGGCCATGTTGAACGAATTTTTGTTCACAAAAATTGGAGAGGAGGATATTGGCAACACTTGGTTTCAACAGGACGGCGCTACGTGCCACACAGCCGAAGCTACACTCGATGTTTTGCGCCCTGTTTTTGAAGATCGCATTATCAGCCGCAGAGCTGATGTCGTTTGGCCACCTCGGAGCTGCGATTTGACACCGTTGGACTATTATTTGTGGGGTGCCGTCAAAGATAAGTGTTACGCCGACAAGCTAGAGACAATTGACACTTTAAAGGACAATATTCGTGAAGCCATTGGTGAAATACAGCTGCACACAATCGATAATGTGCTTAAAAATTATACCGATCGTGTAGGCTACTGCATGGCCAGCCGAGGCAGCCATTTGAATGAAATTATTTTCCATTATTAACCGGAAGGATTGTACTTTCAAATAAAAAAAGAAATTAGAGAAAATATTCAGTATTTTTTTTAAAGCATTTTCAAAAAAAAAAGTTATTTGGCGGACCCTTAATAAAGTCGGATAAAATTAAGGCAATACTTTCGACTGAAGTTAATGATAAATAGAAAATTGTGTACTATTTTGATGTTTGATAATTGGCTTTCAGGAGCAAGTGTATAAAGAATAATTCACTTACTGTCTCATTCAAGTAAATTATGTTTCAATGACAATTTTGGTAATCTTTCCATGGTTTTAAAATCCATCTCTTATCGTTAGAAATATTTCGAATACTTTTTCATATATTGTGCACATTATGTTGAAGAGATATTTGATCTTTTTGATGACTGAGAATTTTTGAGGAATATTTAAAAATAAATGAACAAATTACTGAACATATATTTAACTTGAGCAAAGTGACGAAATACACTGAAATACAATGTATAATTTATTATTCTATTCTTGCCTTTAATTTAACACAATCGTTTGGCTATTTATAAATTTCCTTATAAAGCATTGTGAAAGAAAATAAATAATTATAAAAACAATTGTAAATGCGCCACAAATAATTAATTAACATTGTATTTGAATACAATAAAGTGTCCTTATAGTGAGTGTACTTTACTAAAATGAATTCAGACAAAAGAATCAATTAAAAAAAACAGCATGTTTAATTACAAGACAGGTAAAAAAAAGTTCCATCCATGATACCGATTGTTATAATGCCGCCGAACAAACTTTTACACATTGTAATCAGGACGATAGGGGGAAAAAAACGAAATGACAATGTGTTGCAAGTTCTAGAAATAAAGTGGAGTTGACAAAATTAAATTACAATTTCATTTAAGAGTTCATAGAAATTTTTTGTTTGGCTTTTTTTTCTTTTTGGAAAACCTGTAACGTAAACGTTTATTTTTATTTTTTTTTAATTTTCAGTTGAAACGGAACACTAAACTATTCGTTCATACAACCAACTATCCTTCCGTCAATACGTCAGGATGTGTATGAGAAACCAACATTTTAAATTAAAATACGGTTTCCATTCCGAGTAAATAATACAGCCTCCACCACTACAGTTGGAGCCTGTGACAAAATCACAAGAATTAAATGAAGCTTAATTTATAGACAAGTATGTACATACATACATTGGTTAGTGGCTGTTGAAACATTTTATTGTATTACAATTCATCAACAACATTCTGTTTTACTTAAAAAAAAGCAAATTTAAAAATAATGAAAAATAGAAAGTGCACTAAAAGTACAAAGAGCACAACAATTCAAGAATAAATTGCATCAAACGCAAACTGATTACTGCTACTGATGGTGTTGATGTTGCTGATACTGCTGTGACTGGAATAATGCAGTTCTTCAATAATATTTTCTCAGCAATGAGCATTCAACGATTATATTCGACCGTTTAAAACTGAAAGATATACGCTAATGGTACATCATCATACAGTTTACGCTAAAACTTGTTAAATTATATCATATTGATATTTAAATTCAAATGTTATCAATCAAATGTATTTATTCACTCTATTAAAGATTTGCGAATTTAAATTTAAAATTCAACAATTTGATTGTGACTGTGTAGGGTATTATGCTAGAGAACAAACAGCAAATGAAATTACTTGTAACTGTGGAAGACCGTTGTTTAGCATACAAATTGTATGCAAAATTCAAAATGAGATTAAGAGTGGAAGAACAAAGCAAATCTAGAAGTGCTATTCTATTATGACATAAAGAAGTTCGAGACCTCTTCCGACATGCAAAAAATATGATTATTACGACAATTTACGAGCAAAGTGTTGTTTAACTTCTATACATTAGAAAAAAAATATGCAATAAAATTAAAAACAAAAAACAAAAAACAAAACAATAGACATAAGAAAAAATCCGTATTTTGATTTGTGTGGTTTTTTTCTTGTTGCGATGTAAGTCTTGAACGTAGTGATTTGTCTTCTGTCAAGTAACATTTAATTGCTTTTGATAGATGAACTCAATAAATAGTTAAATAATCTCTACCAAATGGATATATAAATAAATATAAAAAAAACAATAAAACATCTAGCTAGGCCATATGATAGATTCTTTTGCAACCTCAATTAAAGGGAATGTTTAGTCTAGAGAAAATCGCCCAACTAAGGCTGGAATAAAAAATTTAAATCAAATTTAAGTCAACTGTTTCGAATAAAATCAATATTCCTTTACATTTCTCTAGTGCTACGTTTAGAGAATCTTTTTTCATAATTTTTTAATACAAATTAAATCCTTCAAAATCGTTAATTTTAAGGCCTATTAACAATACTCTGTGCAGCTGTTTCAAAGTCAGATTTTATTTAAATCAACTTAAAACAAATAAAACTTGAAAAAAAAACTTCCGTTGTAAGAACGATGAGCCACAATCATATTGAAATACCATCGAAAATTTCACCACAATAGTCGATATTTTGAGGTGGGCACGCAAGACATTTTTTCATATTCCAATCAGGGATTGACCACTCTCTGGCATATAATACATATTTATTCCTTATCGCTTCTTTAAGGAACAGAGTGCTGTCATAAAGCGTATTTTCATGTTTCATTAATCAGGCAGGTTAGCAGGTGTAGTATATAGTATATGTACATACAGTGGGGTGCACAAATGAGTATATGTTTGTACTTTGAGCAACTTTAATTTCATAAAAATAAAAGTGTTGAAGCAATTCAAAAATTTTTTTTCGTTTTTAATTTAGTATTTAGTACTTAACAAAATAATACAAATTTCAGAACTAAAATGATCAAGAGAAAAAAAAAACAACCAAGAGGAAAATAACTCGGATGTACTCAATTTTGCAATTTTTTTAATACGAGTATTTTTAATATATAGTCCAAAGACCCTTGTTATGTACATACGCTCTCCACCAAATACTTTATAATTTCTTTGGGAATATTTGTCCATTCCTGACGAATCCGTTGCCAAAGCTAATCTAAATTGGTTGGGGCTGATCAGTACTGTCCCAACCGTCTCTTCGTGATTGACCACAAATTCTCAATCGGATTGAGGTCGGGACTTTGTGCTGGCCACTGCACTAATTAAAAGTTTTGCTCAATAAGCCATTCTTTAACGATTTTGGAGGTGTGTTTGGGGTCACCATCCAGCTGGAAAAGTAATCCTGGCGCAGTATAGGCGCTCTTTTCGGCAAAATCGGAAAGATTGGTCTGCAAAATTCTCAAATAATCTTTTTTTATAATGTTCTTGATTCTTTGCAGTGATCCGAGGTGCCACCATGTAAAGCAACCCCATACCATGACATTTCCTCCACCGTGTTTCACCGTTTCCTTAACATGGTGTCTTTCAATTCTTTCCCCATTGCGGCGCCACCAATATTGCTTACCATTGGACTGAAAGCGGTTGAATTTTGATTCATCTGTCCAGATCACATGTTTCCAGTCATCCACTGCCCAATTTCTGTGTTCTCAAACTTTAACAGTGCCTTTACATTTTTAGCCGAAAGTGCAGGTTTTTTCTTTTTGAATCTTTAATGGCTCTGCTTGCCGTCCATCGACTAACGGTTTTCCCGATTGCCAAAAAGGTCCTTTGGGTGTTAAAAATGTTTCCCTTTTTCATTTTTGTTAGCATTAGAAGAGCATCTGCATTAGTTAGTAGTGTTTTACGACCTCTGTTTTGAAGCTAGGGAACAACAGACCGTTTTTGGACTCTGATGACTACTGACTGACTAACTCCAAGTTATTTACAAATTTCCCTGGTAGAATAGCCACTTCCAGTCAAAGCTACAATACTATATTCAGTTGATTACGAGAGTTTCTTCATTTTTTAATAGAAATTGATTTTTGTTCGATAAGTTGCAAAAAATATTCGCTCAACGAGATTAAGTAATTAATATTAAATTAATATTTTCTTAAAAAGTCAAAGTAGTGCAAAAACATGAAAAATAACGATAGTTTTTGATTTCGTTTTTGCAAACATATCATAAAATAGACACGTGCAAAATTGAGTACATGCGAGTTGATTTTGCTTTGTTTGTTTTTTTTTAGATTTTGATCATTTCTGTTTTAAATTTTATATTATTTTGTTAATTATTAAATGCTAAATAAATGACAAAAAACTTTTGAAGTTTTCTTTATTACTTTTTAGTTTTATTCAATTAAAAGCGTCCAAAATACAAACATGTACTCATTTGTGCACCTCACTGTATATATGCAAGTATAAAATGTAGAAAATAGCATTATAATACCGCAATGTGATTCCAGGACATGTAACAAATCGTTATACATCATTAAAACAGTTCTAAACATACTCTAATGGATTTGAAGAGTGCATCGAGAATAAAAATGTTTTAATCAATTTTATCATATGCTATGTTCGGCCTTGATAATAGAATATTTTTTGCTCTTAAATCGAACGCCTAAAATTTTATTGTTCATTGGTTTTAATGCCACATATTGCTAATATTAGGATTCAACCGCAGCTGTGAAATTTTGTTTATTAAATCGATACTCCAAGTGCAAAAATTTCTTTTCTTTTCAACAGGTTTAATTAAGTCATTAGACGTCATCGAAAGTTACAGGCATTTGTCTATCGTAAATGGTATTAAAAATAATAATAATTGCAAAGATCTAAAAGGAGATTTTTCTACCAAAAGGTACATTTGAGAATAATGTGCTACCTTTTCTAATGCAATTTTTATTCATGACTCTTTGACATTTAACGCAACTCTAGGACTAGTTACGAAAAAAATCTGTTTCAGTTTATATTTGATTACAATACAACATTTTGATTGATTAAAAACATGTTTGCAATTGTTTTCCAAACTGAAAGCGAACTTTCAAGGTTAAAAGTCGCGACCACAAAACTGGTTCACTTCTTTCTGTTGCCATTGACAGCTGCCTGAAAAAAAAGCTATTGTAACTAAGGAGATATTCAACAAAACACATCCATAACTCTGCCTTTACTTTTGTAAATGCAATACTTTTTTGTTGCCCTACTAAGTAAAGCAAAAGTACAGGTAGTTTATTGGAAGGGAAACAGAAAACAAACAAAATTTAAATTTTATTGTCGAGTAATAAAAAAAATCAATGTACCATATTCAGAATTAAGTGTAATACTAGGGGACGCGACGCTTCTATCTTAATTCTAATCTTAATTTTAAAATAAAATGAAATAGTAAATGTACATAAATTTACAGAAAAAATAAATATTAAATAAAACTTTTGCAGATTCGCATTTAGTTTAAAAATTTTTTTTTAAAGAATTATTAACTTGTTTCTTGAAATTAAATATTTTGAAACAAATTTTATTAAAAAAATACAATGTTTTTTTTAAACTATTAAACGTGTTAGTTTATGTTTAAAAATCTAATGCATCATAAAAAACATAAAATTTCATTATACATACATATTTACATATGTATGTATGTACATATCTTTACACAAGTGATAAAAAGTTTTATTACACCTTTATGGTATGTATAGTTAACAAGGCTATGTGATGTTATAAGACTTTATTTGTTTAAACATTTGTTGTTTATAAACGTTTTTAGCAATTATTCATTTTTTATATACTAACAGTTTGAAAAAATTTTTTTGTTAAGATTAAGCTTTGCATTGTATTATATTTAAATATGGTGTGTATTGTATTGGAAAATCTGAAAATTATTAAAAATTAATAATTCAAGTCTTAGTTGTGACTAAGATTAAATATAATAAATCGTTATTTAATGAAGTAGAGAGATTTATAAAAGCATATTGTACCTATAGATTAATTAAGTAATCCTCTATATGTATTATTGTTTGCAAAATCTATGAAGTCTACATAGGTATAAACAGGATAAACGTTTAAAAACATTTTATATAGGAACTAAGTATTTGAATCAGTATTAAGTAGTGAAAGGCGTACTTAAAAGGTTTTAAAAGCATAAAAAACTTTCACTTAAGTTCACACAGAATTTCTTATAACACAAAGATTTTCTTTTAAAACGTTCACGCGCATACCACCGGTGGCCGTTACTAGTCTGTCTCATCGGGCGGCGTGTACCACCGGTGGTACGCAATTAATCATGTTATTAGACGATACGTAATATCAAATGAAAGAAAGAAAAATACCGGAGTCACATTCTCTTAAAAGCTTTTATTTTTAATAACAATTATAATTAATAACGTCTTATAAATATAACAACCGCCAGTAGACGACAAGCATGAATTAAAGCGCCGGCGTGAAAGTTTTAAACAAGTCGTAATTTACGTCGCATTCAGTTATTATAAAAATAGGTTATGAAGAATGGCTTGAATTGATTTATTATATTGAAAAAAGTAATAATTCGTTTCTAAAGTTAATTGTTAGTTCTATTTATAGTACATTCCACATATATTTCTACAAATGTTTCTCCAGATAATTGCAAAACTTCTGAAACATCAACAAGATATTGGCTCAGAGAAGCAATTTCAAATATATGTAATAAGTCAAATCATCGACGAACTTTGACAATTCTGTAATAGAATAAAGACAACGCAATTTTTTTTTAAATCTATTACAAAATTGTAAATTCGTATCCCAATTATTAGAATTTTTTCAAGAAAATAAGATGTACGTTTTTCACTGATTGACAGTTTTTCCTAATTTATAAAGAATCTTACTGTTCTGCTTAAATATTTGAATTGATTACTTATTCCATAAACAATTTATACCCATTATTATTCAAATTGAAATTTACAATGTACGGTTTTCGCTGACATTCGCTATTTGAAAGTCTGTACTTGCATGTTTTAAGGTGGGGTAAGCAT
Source organism: Sarcophaga variegata (assembly GCA_932273835.1). Classification (NCBI taxonomy): domain Eukaryota; kingdom Metazoa; phylum Arthropoda; class Insecta; order Diptera; family Sarcophagidae; genus Sarcophaga; species Sarcophaga variegata. Next base: position 42,563,364 of record OW026359.1, read on the forward strand.
TATTCTGTTGAAACAAGACTTCAGAGCATAATACTAAATTGACTGTGTTATGGACAAAAGGCGTTTGTGCCATTTTTGAAACTAGAAAAAATAATATTCAATGGGATTTAATAATAATATCCATATCAGTATAAACAATGACAAAATAGACAAGAAAATAACAAAACAAAGAACAGAAAGACAACTAACGGCTTAAGTGGGCTTGCTAAAGAAAGAGAAGAGAATAGGCTTTGTTTACAAATTTTATCGAGTGAATAAACAACCAGTGATTAATAGCAATAACAACAAGGAAACATAACCACAAATTCAAAACAAAGCAACAACTAATTTACAAAAAAAAAATCACTGATAATCAACTGGATAAATAAATATAAAATTAAAACGCAAATTCCTATTCGCTATATGCACAATTTCTTTTCCACGAATATCATTTTAAATTCATTTAAAATTATTGTTAATCAATTGCATTCTATTAGTAAACACCAAATAAACAAAGAAATCAATCATTCAATTTGTAAATTTTCACATACAACACTTCCACTCACACATGTCCATGTATAATGCCATTCATTCCATATATTCAAATATTTCTTTGTTGTTGTTTTTTTTTTAATTCTATTATTTACTTGTGAAGGAATTAAAGCGAAAATAAATTATGATTAAAATAAAATTATCAAAATGACATCAACCTTCGTTTGCAGGTGGAAGGAGCTCTGCTATATTTTTTTCTTTTTGTTTAGTTATTTTGTTGTTTAGTTAAAGCATTAGCAAGGCAATTTGTTTACAGTAAAATAATGTGTATTTTTGTAAATAATGAGCGCAAGTAAAATGCCGTAATTGAGAATAATAAGATCATCATAATGATAATAATCAATCAACAATAACTCACCTCTGCTGCAGTGGCATCTTGTCCAGCAGCACTGATAATAAAAAGCAGCGCAACTGTTGCGCTAACTGCGTAAAAACGCATTTCTATTGATGTTTCGAATCGTTTACACAAACTTCGAAATAAATTTCTTGTACTTTAAAAACTATGACGTGTAATATTTATATACAATTGTTGCTTTGTCACTAATTATTTTTTTTTTCGAGATGTTAAATGTAATAAAAAAAATTAATTATAATTTTTTGCAATTTCCGTCACTTCTATTATATTTATCCGCAACGTTCACAAACAAAACAAACACACCATATGAAAATGGTAAATCAACTGACAAGAAGACACAATTTAAACCGAACAACCAAAAGCAGTCGACGCTCAGACGCCGTCAATTTTTTTACACTTCTTGACACTGTACTTTATGCCTTAAAAGCTATGCAAAGATGTCAAATTATAAAATGGCGCTTCAATAAATACGTTAATTTTTAATATTCGAATGATTTTTATATTTTAAATAATATAACCATACCCAAGAAACATTGCGAACAACATTATGTAATGAAATGCGGGTACAAGTATATTCCATAAGTTCTATATCTCTCTATTAATAAATATAATAAGGAGTAAAATTAATAAAGAAATTCTCAATAAATTTTGTCAACTAAATAAAAATTCTCGAATAGATTGAAGTCACTACAGTGTACAAAGTAGTGTGTTGGCTTATTACTACCAAGGTCCAAGAGAGAAAGCTAATGTAGTGCTTAATGTAAAGGAATTTCGCTAACACTCGCAATAACGATTCCCTAAAGCGGCAACTGATATATTTTTTGTAATCAAGCAAATTCTAGTTGCCAAAGGATCTCACCAAAAGAGGTTTAAACATACGGTGCTGGACAATTCAGTGGCAACTTTTCTATTGTTTGAAGACGAAAACCAAAAACAATGTCTGAAGAAACTTAAAAATTATTTAGAAATTTTATTTTATACATTCTGTTTGATGTATTAAAAAAATAAAAAAATTACATAAAAATAACATTGTCCTAAAATTATAAAGAAAAGTAAAAGTATTCAATTTTGAGGTCTTGACAAAATAATGGAAACTTTTAAACTTCTGAACGAAAAATTACTAAAGCAAAATTGCATATTGCAAAATGCAATATAATGTACCGTTATCTTTTGAATTACTTTTTAGACAGCTTCGGTTAAATAATTTAAACTCAAGAATCTTGAATACATAATCAGTAAAAATGGCTAGAGTCAAATTAGCGAGGATTTAAAAACAAAGATAATAAATGATTTTAACGCTGGATTAAAATAAAAAACTATTATATTATATATAGCTCACGAAAAATTAGCCGTCGAGCCCGTGAGGCTGATCTTGGTTGCTTACATAATACATAATTGGTCATTACAACCCTTCAGTCAGGATTACGACCTAGTTTCTCACACCACTTATGTTGTGTGTGCTAATTTTATACATGAGTGGCGGGACCTACAGTTTAAAGTCGACTCCGAACGACAGATATTTGAGAAACTTTTCATGGCAATTTTATATACTCTCAGAGTTTTTGCTAGAAATCTGCTGAGAGGAAATCGCCGAAAAAATACCTTTTATATTTTATTTTGATGTCTGGCCTGGGGCTCGAACCCTGGCTTTTAATAATAATGTGTAGGCTAATAAGCCAACACACCACCTACTAGACCACGGCGACCTCAAGGCTTGCGCCCCCCAAAAAACCTCTGATAACTAAGAAAAACCACGCTGCTTGTTTAAAGTTTTCCAAAAAGCACATAAATTGGTCTAAAGAAAAGTGGAACACTATCATCTTTTCTGACGAGTCCAAATTTAATTTAAGGGGCAGTGATCTAAGATCATTTGTAAGGCGGCCAAAAGGAAAGAGACTGGACCCACAGTACACATACAACACAGTTAAGTTTGGAGTGTGTGGGTCTGTTTTTCTGGGCAAGGAATGGGTCCAATTCATACAACGACTGGAGTCGGATACAGATCTATTTTAGAGACATAATGTATCCAGATGCTGAGGAGAATCTGCTACTAATTTGGCGATTTCAGCATAACAATCATACAAAACACGCCTCTAGGGTTGTAATTGATTGATTACAATTCAATGAGGTGCATGTTTTGAAGTGGCCTGCCCAATCCCCAGATCTCAATCCCATATAAAATCTATGGGAAATTGTAGATCGAAAAATAAGATGACGTAATTACACACGAAAGGAAGATTTATCTGATGCAGTTTTAAGTGGATGGCCAAAAGTAGGTTAGGTTAGTTTTTAGAAGTCGCCGTAGTCTAGTAGGTAGTGTGTTGGCTTATTAGACGCAAAAGCCTGGGTTCGAGCCCCAGGCCAGGCATCAAAGACAAAATACAAAAAGTATTTTTTCGGCGACTTCCTCTCAGTAGATTTCTGGAAAAACTCTGAGAGTAAATAAAAATTGCCATGAAAAGTTTCTCAATAAATAAAAATCTGTCGTTCGGAGTCGACTTTAAACTGTAGGTCCCACCACTCATGTATAAAATTAATAATAAAATAATAAATAATAATAAATAAATAATTAATTAATAAACCTAACCTACGTTAGGTTAGAGGACGTGTACTTGTCAATTAGGACAAGTACAGTACCCGGTGGTCGAATTGACCCTAGTTTCTCACACCACTTATGTTGTGTGTGTTAATTTTATTTTTTTGTGTGTGTTAATTAGACGCAAAAGTCTGGGTTCGAGCCCCAGGCCAGGCATCAAAGACAAAATACAAAAAGTATTTTTTCGGCGACTTCCTCTCAGTAGATTTCTGGCAGAAACTCTGAGAGTAAATAAAAATTGCCATGAAAAGTTTCTCAATAAATGGCCAAAAGTACCAAAGGAAACACTTGACAAATGAATTGAGTGAATGCATCCTCGCTCTGATGCAGTTATCAAAAATAAAGGGTACCCAAAAAATATATGAATTATTGTTAATAGGCCAAAGATTTTTATTGAAATAAAATTTAAATTTCTATTGTTTTGTCAAGACTTCAAAATTTCTTCAGAAATTGTTTTTGTTTTTCGACTTCTAAATTCCATTGAATTCTCCAGCACTGTATGCATGAGTACCATGGTGATCTTAGAACTAATCAATCTAAGCCATTGTATTCTAACCTTAATTGACTTTAACCAGATATGTTGGCGAAATAAGCAACTGTGAATACAGTAAAGAAACTAAACGCCATGAAAGCATGAAAGTTATTGTCATACCAATACCGTAAATACTGTGGATTTGGACCGGGAACCCACTTTTGATCCTGGTTCAAAAATACCGGATAGATACTGTTACAATAATGGCTTAGCCATCCCAGAATTCAATAGCAAATGTAGGTTTCTTGTCACATGAATACTAAATTATTCGGTAAACTACACGATTATTGTATTATTGTTCAACTGAAGTATATAGTATATAGGAATAATGCATATATTTACTGTTGGCCATTAGATACGTAAGGATATTTAACGATTGGCTTCATATAAATTCCTAGTCACAAGAGCATACAAGATAACAACATAACTGACATGGAAGTTAGTAAAACGACTAATTTTATAGAATTCAGTCATGAGATTGACATTTCCTTTTCTGAGGAACAATCAAACGATCTCGCACAGACTTTACTGGTTCATAAATGGGAGATGGTCAAACGATACCACACTATAGAGAAGGACAATACTTTCTAGGATTCGTTTTTATAATTTGTGTTTATAGGATGATAGCCAAAGGATTATAGTCAACGTACAAATTATGCATATACCACCATTTTCTTTCGAACTAAAAATTATGTTTTCAGCGCAAGTCAGTGCGAGTGAGTTGCAACTGTTGCAGCATTTCATTAATTTCTTTCGCTTCCTAGATTTCGACGTGCATGTCCTTCCTCAATGAAAATATTATGACACAACACAACACTGATATGGTAGAATAGTAAAATATTAAAAACAGACTCCTACACAATAACAACTGTTGCTTATGGCAACAAGAATAAAAAGGCATTATTGATAAAGCAAAGCAAGAAAAAAAAACACTGTAAAAGATAGAACAGAACAGAAAATTTAATCGTACAAGAAAACTTAAAATGGCTTCCCATATCAGTCATTCTTATTTAAATTCCTGTTTAAATGTACCTCTTGATCCATGTAGTAATTGTCCAGCGCCTGTATTTAACCGCCCCAAAATTTATTTGGGCAGTTTATCGGTAACATCGATAACAACACCATCATCAAATACAAAACATTGCAATACTTTAGCAAAGGAGGCGAAATCATCTTGTAATGGCATCAGATCCTTGGCAAAATTCTACGACAGCATACCAGGTTCAAAAGAGCTTTACTAAAACAAACATGGAAAGAGTTTGTATATCAAAACTTTTCCTTTTCTATTTGAAGATTACAGAGAATTGAATCATTTAAGCGAAACTGAATTCTATAGCGCTCTTGATACTTTAAGATCCACCTGCCGTCAATTGAAAGATACTACAGTCAACTGCATAAATAGTGAAGACCATTGTAGTACAACCACAACGACTTCATCATCTTTGGCATCGTTTAGCAGTGGTTTCGGTGAAAGTCGCTGCAAGAAAACTAAAAAATCTAAAAAGAAGAAAAAATCCAGTGTTAACCAGAATAATCAAACCAGCAGTGAGATACAGGAACCAAAAACTATACAAGCATTTTCCAAAACCAAAATAAGCGGTAACAACGAGGAAGATATTGGAAAATTGCGTTATAGTTCACAATCCAATAAAAGGTATTTCATAAAAAAATTAAATTTTTAATTAAGAACTTGCTTAAAATTAAAAACAAAATAATTTAATAACAACATTGTGTATTTAAGTTTAAAAAAAGATTTAGAGAAAGAGGTTGAAGATTTTAAAAAATCGCTTCAAGAATTTGAAGCTGAATTTAAACGATCTCACTCACGTAACTCTTTGAAGGAAGGCATTAAAAAATCATTTGAAGCCAAAGAAAATTTACCGGATGAATTAAATAAGAATAAAAAGTAAGTGAAACTTAAATGTTTACATCAAACATTTATAGGGAGTATCAGTGAGTGTAGTGCAGCAAAGGTCAAACAAGTATTTGGAACTTTTTTTTATATAATTTAGACATTGACCAGCGTAATGATCTCTTTTTCTTACTCCAATAATATAAAATGTATTGCATGTAACAAATATGTAGTTGGCAGTTATTTTGCATCTAAATTTTCTCGAATCGTGTTGGAAACAAAGCAAATATTGCCCCTAAATTCCAAAAAAAAAAAAAAAAAATTCGAACATAAAACTGATTTTTATAAGTAGTAATCAAACGTTAGACGTATGCTTCGAATAATCATTAATATGAGAGATTTATTTCCATCATTATCGCTGAAGAAAGGGTGGTTACAAAATTTCGCTAAATTACTATAAAAACTAGCTACACTAAAGCCTAAACGATTGTTGGCTGCAGAAACTAATCGCGAATTACCCACAAAATGTTAGAATATTAGAAGAAAGTTCAAATACCAAATATTACTCAATCAAGTTAATTATGCAGAACAATATGCCACTTTACGATTTTCATTAATTGTAGTTAATTACTAATGAATTGATCAAATGTTACGTCTTCTAGAGTACCTGTTCGAAATACATTAACATCGCAATTACGCGAGCGATTACGTAAATCATTATCATACAACGACTTGCCCACAATTACAGAACCATTAGAACTTTTGGAATTACGAAAGAAAAATAAAACACTGGAATTTTTATCATATAAAGGATATAGAAACGCTTGCGAGGATTCTAGTAAATTAAGTCACTATTTTCATAAGCAATCAAAACCAGAAAATACAAGGTAGATTAACTGAACTGAAAACGTATTGTAAACGCATTTTCATAATAAACACATACTCCATAGTGTACCGAAAATTACAGTGGACTCTCCTGAGAATTCAAAGGAAATAAACAATGTAAGGAAAGCAAAAAAGAAGCAGAATAAAAACAATGAAGAGGAGTATCAGACGGCCTTTACATTATTTGATTTGGAACCAAGCAAAAAGGATCATTCGTTCAAGGTAAGTTCAGATTTGAAAATTATTTTTCAATAATAATATTGATTTTATTTTTTAAAACAACAGTTTTCTACCCCTTCACCTGTACATCCTGTGGCACGACCTAATCTTGCTGCTACTTTAAGAGTCGAAAGTTCAAAGAAGAAAGTGCAAGTACTTAAAAATAACTGCACGTATCACGATACCACACCACAATTTGACTGGGAAGTAAGAAAAACACCAGCCTGGAAAACCTTATCATTTAAGCAAGTCATCATTCCCATTTATTTATAAGATGTACATATATTAACGGTTATTTGCAATCCTTTATTTTATTCTCCAGTGAACCTCACAAGAATATATTGCGATTGCGCTTGGCTACACGCAAAGCTGAACAGGCCCTACAGCAACGTGAATATGAACTTAATATGGAACTAATGCGCCAGCGTGTAAAATCTGCTCCATTGCTATTAGAAGGTCCTACATACTGGGGACCCCATGTAGGAAAACTGTCCCATGCTTGTCAAAAAGAAGGTCGACGTCACATGTGTCAATCTAATCAGCAGCGTTCCAAGCGCAAAAAGAATTCATCGCGCAGCCAAAGTTGTAGACGTAGTTTGATTTTGAGTTCTTCCTCACCATTAGATTGCGAAAATGTTGTCTCGTCGCCTCGTACTTACACAGTACAAACAGAATCACGTTCGACGCACAAACTCAATACGTTGCGTAAAATTTATGGTGCCGGTGGTACAAGATCTCGGTCACGTAATTCAAATTGTAGTACAAATTCACAGCAATCATTTAAAAATTCAATCAAAAAATGTTCAGGACATTTCAAACCCTACAATGGGAAGTCACTGCAAGATAATATAGAATCTCGTGTAGAAATCGATAGTGGGGATGAATTGTCGAGTTTAGATAGAGCATTTTTATAAATTTCATTAAATTAAACTCGTTTGCTTCGGAAAGTTAATGTAGTTCAAAAAAAACCATGTGAGGTAATAAAACTAGAGAAATTTCTATATTATGAGTTTTGACAATTTATTTTTGACATCGTTTTCAGTAGAATACTTAGTTTTCTGAATGTTTCGCCAGATGTGATCTTATAAGACTTTAAATATACCGTTCCACAACAAGAACTTGATCTTGATCAATTCTCGATTTCGGTTGGAGTGTTTATGATCGTTCTTTCGAAAATTAAACCATTTTATTCCACTTTATCACCAAAACATCTGAAGTAGCTACATTTCCAGAAAGACCAATAAAAGCTTCTCCAAATTCTCAAATATCTGCTAACATGTTTATCAATCCCTTTTTGTGTATTTCACATCATGTTCTTCATTGGTTGTTTGATAGCTATCTGTTGTATTAAACGCAAGCAAGTATTATAAAGGAATGAAAAAGAAAAATATATATAAAGAAACGAATAATAACGCCACTTACATTGTCTGCAGAGTCATACGAACTTCCATGAATTCCAATACCATGCATAACCGATCTATTATTTTGTTGACTCGAACAAGTTCTTTTTGGCGCCAGATTAAAAGTTTTACGAAGCATGCTGTTGTTTTATGTTCTTTTTTAACTAGATTCGATGGTATTTCTGTTTTCAAAATGAATCTAATTAAAATCTTCTAATTTTAATCCAAGGATCACATCGTATTCGGTGTCAGTAGTACGATTTAATGCTTTTAACTTTAAGAAATTTTAGAAATTTAGAAAAAAAAATGCAAGGAAATGTGATGTTAAATTAAATGGAATGAGATCTGAATTGGATACATGAAATTAATAAAAATAAAAGCCCTCAATAATATTTGTAAATAAACTGATATTTGCCTATGTTTGATAATGTTTGATGAAATTGGCAGTTTAAATTGAAGTATTTTTATTTTGGAATAATTTTAAGAGACTCAAAATCGTTAACAACAGTAAATTGTAATTTGTCATCGTCAGTTAGTGGACCATTGCCGGGCCTTGATAATATAACCGTTTGATAGCCAGCCGACCGAGCAGCCTCTGCCTCTGTAATTTAATATGTAGACAACAGATATATAACAACAAAAAGTTTTTTTTTCATTACCTTTAATGATATCAGTCAAGAAGAGAATATCGGAAGAATCGCAAGCAAGAGCATTTGATATATTAATATAGGACTGTGTCTCTTGTTTGTGGCCACTTGTGGTATCAAAATGTCCCGTTATATATGGTAATAAATCTCCGAAATCCGTTTGTCCAAACAGAAGCTTTTGTGCTTTAATGCTGCCACTGGAATAGATGGCCACTCGAATGCCAGCATCGTGCCAACGTTTAAATGCATCCGGTACATCTGCATAAACACTATGATAAATTTGCAAATTTAATGATCATATCCATTACATAGATAACAAGGACTTACTGCCCCTTTAGTTTGCCACTACTGTATCCCTCTGCCCAAACGAATCCTTGCAGAGTCTTAAGTGGCCCAAGTTTCAAATCTTTGTCTATTAAATAATTAACAAATTGACTTATTTGTGGAACATTACTATCATCACCTCTTCCAGTTATATTTTCTGAATTTAAGAAATCCTTATATTCAGGTAATACCGTTAGCTCTTTTATTATAGCTTGAATTTCCAGAGTGTTGCACGTTTTGCGAAGATAATTGTCTGTGTGTTCTTTAGCATAAGGAAATAAAGTGTCCTGAAATTATTGAAAGATATTAAAATCGACAATCATCTTTATTAGGTGTTCGTTTAAATAAACCTTGACAAAACTAATAGAGGTGGTGGTGCCCTCAATATCAGTAAGTATAACTTTAACATTAAATTCAGGCATTCTGAAGTGAGATTCAAAAATATATATTTCAAAACTAAATATTGTAATAAAACTGATAAGAAATTCCTTGGGCGTTTTTACATTTTTTTTCATCTAGTGTAGGCACGCCCAACAGCTGTAGTGTTAATGAAAAATAAAACTAAAAATAAAAAACGCTTAAATGCTGCATAAAAGATTGATACACATTCGGGAGCATGTGTAGACTCAATGGCTCTAATCACACGAGAAGAATTTTCAGTCCCACAATTTTTGTTCTTTTCAAATCACACGTGTATACTATAGGCAGTTTTGTTTGTATTAGTGTTTTTGCATTCATTTGATGTTTGGATGATTTTTAAAAATGTGCACGTATAGTTTTGCGTTTCAGTTTTGAATGCGGGGTTGTAGCCGGTTGAAACTTTAGGCCGCCAAAAACAATTCTCTTCACCTCTCTTTCCTATAAACTATCATTTTACGCCACACAATTGTTCTCGTGTAATAAGAGCCAACATCCATAGAGATTAATGAGAGAGTATAACACTGAGAGAAAATAGGGATGCAAAATTGGCAGTAAATTCGTCTGTCTTCGTTGTTTGAAATTTTGCAGAACAATGGCTTTGAGAAATTAATTTCATTTGTTCGTGCCTGGCAAGTTATAAAATTTTAGAGCACTATTAGAGACTGATATATAGAGACTATTAGAGACTGCGGTAGGGAGTCTCTTAGATTTCCAGATTTCCTTAGTGGTCTTAGTACAATTATGGCCACATGTATTCAACAGACTTATGCCACGGATAGTGACTAGATAATGAGTCTTATTGGAGGGGGATTCAAACCTCGTATCTCCTTCCTGACTTCGAAAATTCTCTTTTTCATCTGTCTATTACCTTAATTTTTTCCCCTTTTTTATCTTTTTAGTATCTGTGGGAGGTATAAAAGTAGATTACCTTGTAAAGCGTCCTAATTTTATATCATGTGAAGAACTCTAATATATAGCCAAGAAATATTTTTATTTATTCATTTATTTTTATTACCTAAAGATTTTAGAAATATTTATCTATTCTGTAAAATTTTTAAGTAGACTTTAATATCCGATAAAAAATAAATTTAAATTAACAGAAATGTTAGATTTTCTTTTCAAATTATTTAATTTTACAGTACGATCCCGCGCTTCCAAAAATATCGCCGTATTACACAAAGAAGATTGGCTACACTTAAATTCTTCCTATACTCACCATAAACGAGACTCGTTTAAAACATAAAGTGACATTTTTATTGTCAAAATGACGTTTTAACCGTCAAAATTTACTTAAAAAACAACAATTGAAAAGTATGTGAAAGTTTTAAAATAAATTTCCAACTAGAGAATTTTTGCAAATTTATAAAATAAACAAAAAGTTTAGTAATATTATCAATACAAGAGAAAGCGAGAGGGAAGAAAATTTAACTAAACAAGAGGCCGGAAAGAGCAAAAACGAGGCAGAGCTAATTTTGATGTGCTGAATTTTGTTTAACCAAAAAAAAATCAAAAAGGAGAATGTAAAGATTCTAGTGTGTTCCAATAAATTAAGACAATAATTAAAAATAGAAATAATAAACAAATAGCCGAACAAAAAATCTCTCGTCAGCGTTGTCTAAAGAAATACTTTGCATAAAAATAATAAAGTCAAGCGACAACAACAAACAGAAATGTTGCAAATGTTTGCAAAAATTGAAAAGAAAGAGAATCTGACTAAAATTGTGCCTAATCATGAACAAATGTCATATATAAATAAATATCTAAAAGGAAATTAATTTTTGTAAATTAATGCTTAATTTAATTGCGAACATATAAACGATAAAAAACTAATTTTTCTCCTTCTCTGTAAAACATGTTTCGACTTCATACACTCTATTTTTTACAATTCCAGTAAACCAGCTGCATATTATTTTACATTAAACAGTTGTTTCTTGTGTTACACCAGTAACTACAAAAAGCAACAACAGCAAAGCCAATAGTAAAAATAGCAACAACGTTAACAACTACATATGCATGTATGCATGAGAATATTCCCTAATTGACCGCCAGTCCCCTGTCAAGGTTAATCTGAAAAACCGATAAGAAAACAAAAACAACAAATTCATCAGTAGCACCAGCAACACCAACAAAGATAAATTATCGTGGCGCCGACAACTAAAAAAACATCATATTCAATATAAAACTAGGGCGTGAGAAGTAACCTCTCCCCTCTACATCACACAGTGAGCATAAATGCGAACAAATGTCAGCGGTTTCCCATTTTTATTCTTTTTGTTAGATTTCGAATTTATTGTTGTTAATAGTTAAGAAGAACGAAGAGAACAACAAAAAAAAAATATATATATATATATATAAACACACATAATTATGAGAAAGGGCAAAACAAGGACATTTTTGTAACATTAACTAGAGCAACTAGAAGTTGAAAGGAGAACAACCGCACCTAACGCTTGCTGCTTGGACAGATACATTTAATTCATTTCATCTGGGCTAATATTGAAATTTAAAAATAGACAAAAAAAATATGGATCCTCAAAAAGTGTTTATGGTGCCTCAAGTAGATCAACAACCGTCCGTCTCATCTAAAACAAGTCGACCACAAACAAGCACACAAGTAGTTCAGCAACAGCAGCTACCGCAACCTCAACAGCCACAGTGTAATATCTGTGGGACGACACAAAAACTTTTACGTTGCGCCAAATGTAAAGCAATATACTATTGCTCCACAGATCACCAACATCTTGATTGGCCGACTCACAAGAAAGAATGTCGTGCGTTGGCAAAGCAAAGGCAAATAAATAATCGTTTGCAACAGGTAACAACTAGCTGTGGTGCCATCAACATAAATACCCACTCCAATTTTAATGTAGCAGGCTCATCGAATATATCGGTAAACAACTGGTCTTATAACATAGCTCCCACTTACGAAAACATTCAGCTCCAGGGCAATACTTTTATGCTTGGCACACATGAAAATGAAATACTGAATAGCAAAGCCGAGACGGTTACTCAAAGTTCGAGTACCAGCGAGTATGTTGGTAGTTTTGATGCTAATTCTACTACATCAGATCAAATGCATCTAATGGTGCAAAATAATCTGGATTGTCCGTCGAGTCAGCAATCTAGTGATAATTTGGTACATTACCAAATAAATCAGCAAGAGTCCACCGAACAAACTCAGTGTTGTTCTGAGGCTTTGGGGTATGTTTCATCGCCCACTGGACTTCAATCACAGGTGCAGACGCTACCACAACAATTAAATATATCGTTACAGCAGACTTATATGCCGCAACAACAAAATACTGCTCTCCAATTTCCAGTGCCGCAATTGAGTAACCATTTGATTAATCAACATGAGAAAAGTTCCAGTTATCAAATTGGTACAGCGGTAGTCGATGGCAATCTTTTGGAAAACATCAAGTAAGTAAATATCTTTCTCCTTTTCACTCTCTCTCTCTCTCTCTTTCTATCTCTCTCTGTCTCTCCCGTTCTTATAAATAAAACAGATCGCATCAAATTGTAAATGCGATTATACACTGATAATAAATATACATATGTACATTCATACATACATATGTATGTAAATGTAATGCAAACAATTGGTTGCGATCTTAGGCACTTTATAATAAATTAGTAGTGTTAATAGAATTTTCTTTGAATATTAAAGAAACTGGAATTAATTTGCATTTTAAATAACATTAAAGTATATTCAAAATATAAATTAAATTCTTAAATACATTTTGCTTTCATAAAATTGCTCTTTAAAAAATATCCTATATAGTACATACATTTTAATGCTGAATTCTTGGCCTAAATATTTTATAGTAAATAACATTAAAAATACGCAGTTGAAAAAAATGTTTGTATTTACTTACATACGTGCATACATACATATGTACATATGTACATAAATGTGCAACAGAAAATAACGCATTTATAAAGTTTTTACCAATGATATACTCTTAATTATTAAATGTATATATATGGACAAAAGTCCGTATATTTAATTAACTTTTTAAAATTTTATTGTTCGGGTCGTCATTGTTATTTGTTTAGGTCACACCTCTTGCAAAAGTGCAACATTAATGGTAAATAATTTTAGGTTTTATTATATTAATACATACGCAGTAATGTCTTCTGATTGTAGTTAGAAAACATTTCAAGTTTCCTCCTTTGAAACAATGAAAGTGTTCCTAAAGGTAGAAGTACACTTCTTTCTAGGTTTATGCTGAAGTCATGCTTCACAGATTGCTGATGAGTTCGTTATATTAAAAATTGTAACGAATTTGCCATGGTAAGGTACACATACCATCGAGCTCAGTCTACCTACGGGAGATATGATAACATTCGGAACATTCCCCTCAGCTTTGTGTCAAATAAACTGGACATTGCTCTAATGATTGAATAATATCGATTCGTAATTTGTTAAAAACGTTCCAATGCTAGTGCATAATTCATTTAAGGACCTTTTGATGTAGTGGATAACTTCATGTAGTGGCGTGTCCATTGGTTCTAAAATTAACAAATATCACATGGGTGGTGTGAGAAGCTAGGCCGTAATCCCGAATAAAGAGTTATAATTTCCAATTAGGAAGAGGAAGAAGTTCATTTGTTTAGGCACTTAATATCAGAAAACATTAATAATTCTTAGATGCAAAAAGTTATTTTTAGTTTAATTAAACATACATAATTGAACTTTATTCGTAACTTCCAAATAATAAATTATAATTATGTAATCAATACAAATTTAGTTTGGTAGGTAAACTTTTAAAAGTTTGGAATAAAAACCATTATTGTGATCATTTATAAACCAGATATTTCTTTGAAAACCTATTTTAAAATTATTTTCCGCACTCCAGAATTTAAATCAAAGTCTAGAAAGGTATCACCGGTATTAACAGAAATATAAAGAAAAAACAGTTGAAGTCTAATTCTATTGGAAATTTAAGTATCCGAAATATTTCTAAAATTATATTTAATTTACATAGAAAAATGAGGCATAGTTTTTAAACAGTTCAAAGAAGCCAGGGTTTTAATCCAGCAGCACAACAACAATTTTTTTTTTCTTTTAAAATGCTAGATTTTAAATTTGTTTCAATATTTAAACTCTTTTTTAAAGTGTTAATTATTTTAATTAGCTCTGATTAAAGTCCATCGCAAGTGTAATTATTAAGTTTTTTTGTATTGTTATTTAATTTTTTATGCCCTAAAATATCAAGAATTTTAATTTTTAGTTTACAAATTGCAGCACTTTAGTTTATGACAATTTCGTTATTGTCCTTACTCACATAATAATTATTATTAAATGTTTGTATGTACTATATATAGAAAATCAGTGTAAATCAGTCACTTGTACAACTATTAAAATTAATTTTGAGAAATATTGATCAATACCGCGGTTTTTTACAAGTATTTAATATGTATGTTATCACTTTGAATGGTAGTTTTAAAATAAATAAAGAGCTCTTGAAAATATATCTGGCAGAGATAGAAGTGAAGAAGAAATAATTTAATGACTAATTTCGATTTCTATTTTGAATATGCTGAAAGCAATATCAAATATTTAGAATGATTAAAATATTAAGCCTTATTAATTTATAATGCATAAAAAATACAAACAATTGTAAACGTATTCAAACGCGATCATTCATATCTTTACGTGAACGTTTTGTTCTTATTAAAACATTATTTTTTTAAGTTTATTTTGTCACTTTAACTTATTTTTTTTTACTGATAAAAGACTACGTGAGAATTGTAGTATTGTATTTACTTTTTAATTGCAGTCGTTTCAGAATAAAAACAAAAAATAACACAAGTAAAATCAGGGAACTAAATAAACTAAACTTCACGTCTGACTTTCCCAATATATACAAAAGGGTTTGTAGTGCATGTTAAGATCAGCAACACAGTCTTAGTAATACATAGGTGAGGTAGCATTACTTCAACAAATGTACGAATACATCTGTTAAACAATACTTTAAACATATTGTATTAAAACTTAATCAAATATTTGCATTGCGATTAGATTATTCTATTTGTATTTGTTTTCTTACTTACATTCAGTTCATTTATGTATACATACAAACATACACAATGTTACAAAAGTATACGTACGAATGCAATGTTTTAACGTTTTTGTGGGCAAATCTTGAAGAGTGAAGGAAGTTTAACTAGATATCACAAAAAATTATCTTTGTCCTGAAAGTTATAAAAGCAAACTGTATGTAGACTTTTTCAACAACATAAATATGAATGCATAAATGCATTTTGCTTTTCTTTACCTTTTGCAAGAAATAAATTTAATTTCGTTAATTCTTTAATTCGTTTAATTTTTCTGTCATTTTGTCAACTGGTTGTGATCGTATGTTCACTTTCGTAACATGGTGTACATATTTTACTCTAAATGTTCCTACTGATTACCTCAATTTATTTGTTTTAAAATTAAAATATAAAATATTTAATAAATGCTGTTGAATGTTATTGGTTTCGCAATGTACAATGTCTAGTAAAGATTATAAGATTTTTAATTTAACAAATTGTTAAACAGAATGATTTAAATGAATGACTGACTCAGAATTGCCTTTTAATATACCACGAATCACTAAGTCCAGTAAATTCATAAGGAATTATGTAAGTGCATTAATTGCACCAGAAATCTAAATTGAAGTATTATTTAATGTTTCAATATATTTTTTTATAGATATTATTACATTTCAGAATTTTCAATACATTTCATTTACATACATAAAATAATTTTTAAAAAGTAAATGGTAGATCTATTTATTATTGCCATAGATAAATATTTATTCAAAGTGCGCAAATCTTTAGCGGTTTAATTTAATTTTCTAAACACAGAGATATTAAAAAATCTGCAGATACATATTGTGTTTATGCGTCTGCATAAAGGTCAGATTTGAAAATGTAAATAAGAAATGGTATCGCCTACGAAACAGTATATAGAACTGGAAAGAAGTTAAAGAATGTAGAATCTAACCTTGTGTTATAGTTTCGTAGTTTAAATATAAGTTTGAGAAATCAATGTTATCATTAGTTTTGTTAGTATTTGTATGTTTTTTTTTTGTTATAATGAAACTTATTTTCAACTTTTTAATTTATTCGTCTGTGATTTTTATTTTTACGGTCTCTGGAATATTGTGGAATAATATTAAAAATATTAACTACCATTAGTATTTTTTAACGATTTTCTACTCCATTGTAGTAACATTTAGTAACTAATAAATGATTAGGATTTTATTAATTTTCAAGAAATTGTCTTATTTGCTGTTGTAATTCTTCTTGTTACCATTTTTATCGTTTCTTTCCGTTCTACTTTTATTATTTATTGTATTACAACACAATGTAAATAAAAAATGGAAAAAGAAAACATATTTAATTATAATTTGCAATTATTTCTATCATTTGACAGATTAAATATTAAATTGAAGGTATTTTTTGTTAAATCAATATCATTTGATTTTGATTGGATCAATATAAATATAAATAATAAATGCAATGTTTCTATTTTCTTAGAATTATTCACGTATGCCAGTTGAAAATGAAATATGTTTTCTAAAAATATAAATTTATAAACAAATACTAGTAGAATGCACAAGAATACATACACATAATACTTTTCTATTAGATTTCCAATTGGAAGATAGGTGGGATAGGTGGTATTGGATATTGTATTAGTCAACAAAGTCTGTGTGTGGGATCGAAACTTTTTTTGAATTTATTTCTTATCAGTAATATGCCATTGTACATACATATGTACATACATACATAAGTATGTATGTATGTACATATATTAAATACTCGAGGCGAAATGTTTGTTATAATTAATCTACAATGATGAAACGAAGAAAAACACAATTTTAATAATTTAACAATGTCTCATTTAATTTGAATCAACAATTTTGCGTTTTTCTAATATAAACTCATCACACAATTCCATATATGCACTGTCTTTGATATCTAAATGTGTACGAGTGTCTATCTTCAATATACATACATATTTTTTTTTTGCCTTTCAAATGTTTGTTTGTTAGTTTTCTGAAAGAATAATTTAACAAAACTATTTTCCAGACAGTTTGTGTATAAACTTTTTGTAAATGCGCATTTAATATTATTAACCTGTGTTATTCAATTTCATATAGAAATAATGAACAAACAAAAAACAAATCAAAAGGCATACAAGCACTGTTCAAGCTGTTGTTACCTTTACCTATATTTATCGATATTCAGATGAATTTTAAGATCAAAATTTTCCTTTCCAATTTTAAGATTTTACGAAAAATATGAAAAAATTGTTTAACTCTTTATAGGATCTCATCCTATACAGTTATTTGTAGTCAATACAATATAATACAGCCGATATTAATACAATTGAATAAATTTTCTTTTAAATGTACTATAACCCATAGAATCTTATTCCATACATATTGGACTCTGGAAGACACACATTCACTATGCTATAATTAATTATACTAACTATTTTAATAAGACTCGTTATTAAAGATGTCATTCCATCTTCTTCAATAATAAGAATAATTGAATCTGGATCGTTTGCAAAAAAATTTACAAAGAACGAAAACTATATTTGGTTGAAAATCTTTATAGTTTCCTTGATGTTAAGACGGTCTTTTGCATTGGTTAAAAAATTTCTTAAATTGAACTGAATTGTGGCCCTGCACAGGTCCACAAAGGTATACATTCGATTTACAAATTTCACAAATTTCTAAACCAATGCAAAATACCGTCTTAAAATCGAAGAAAGATGTCAGACAATTACAAAGATTTTCAACGAAAACGGATTAGTTAAAATTTTTTCGGAAATTTGTTATCCGTATGTATACTTCTGTGGCTAAGTGTATATGTAATTTTTATCGAAATTAGTTCACACTTGCCTTGATGCCGTTTATACTCGCTTATTTCAGTTATTTTTCATTTTAATCTTTGAAATCGATTCGATTTTAATATTCTGTATTTTTTTGATACATATTAAATATTAGGCCACAGAGATTTAAAGGAATGCGAAATTCGAATGAAAATATGAATCATTCAACTTATTATTAATCCAAATAAACATCGTTATTTAATTTCAATAATATTTTAATGTGTTTCTGATGAATTGAACTCTGTTGGAGGCTATTTTGAATGCTAAGCCTTATATAGTTATGCAGTTTCTAATCCACCAAGTAGTGCTAAATATATAATGGCACTCGATGCCATCTGAATCGAATCTGTTGCTTTAAATGTCTTTTTTTTATTAGTCATCAATTAAATTCGTTTGAATGCTATGATGATTTAAAAATATTTGTAATTCATTTCATAGAATTAATTAAATTTGCAATTATTTGTGATTTTTAATTGAACATATTTTCTATTACAATTATTGCTTACTGAGGAACTGTCAAAAATAGTTGACAAATTTTATATGTATAAACAAAACTTTTAAGTGAGAGAAAGCCGAATAAGACAAATATTTAAGTGATTATGAATTATATAAATCCCCAATTTGACAATATACGTACGTTCTTAATTTATTTATTATTTTTCAAAAATTATTGTTTTACAACCTGCAATTGAGATTATGTACCCTGCTATTGCAATCCTTAGTGTATAAGTATTGCATTTAAATATCACTGTGTTCCATTTTGCTCTTAAGGAATATGTAGATTGCATTCTTTTTAACTTTTTTTGAGTTTAAAACTATTCCCGCCCGGTTACATATTTATTTTGTATGTTAATAGATATGAAATTGTAAAATTAAGCATTATTTATTTTTGATATGTTTCTTGTAATGATTGATTCATGCAAACGTAAATTTAAAATTTGGCAAAGTTCTGAATTTTGATTTAAGCTTTTAACTGTAGTAAAGGGTTAATTCAATTGAATTTTCAATTTAATGCTAAGGAAGAAGATAATCTTTAAGATTTCAGTGATTGTTTTAGCAAACAGATTTAATCATCATTAGGAAAATCCAACACGAACTAGCTGCTAATAACTAAAATAAAAAAAAAAACAATTGAACAAAGCGTTTGTAATTATTTAATTAGTTTTTTATTTTTTTTGCCTGAAATATATAAAAATATTTATTGAAGAGTACGTAATTTGTATGTATACATGTATGTAAATAAATTCAAAGTTTCGTTTTTATGAATTTAACTTCTATGTATCTTGTTCTTTTGAAAATACGCCATAAATTTTTAATAATTTACTAGAACTTGTAAAATTGCGTCTCTATTAAATTTCAAAGACAATTTTTTTTTTTTTGATAAGAATCCAAGAACTTTACACACATTTACGACGTTTTTAAGACGTGTGTCGGAAAATTATTATGCCTGGGTATGCACGTAGATTTATTTGTCATGTTCCAGCTGCGACATAAACCTTCACACGTGTAAACATACACTCATAATTATGTGTGGTTGTTTGAAAAAAAAAGCTGGTAGTAATCGTCCGTTAAACTTATGTTTAATACACTTGAACAAATAATGTAGACATTTTATTAATTTGCAAAATAATAAAATTTTGGGGAAAATAATTACAACGATTAGTAATAGAAAACAATTTATTTTTTATTTATTTATTGAAGGTTTATATTGCGTAATTATTTCCTTCACCAATGCAATTTAATTATCATATTCATAAACTTATAATTATTGTTATAGAGCGATTTACGTACTAGGGGCATACATACATACATTCATATCTTCATCATCACTTATATTCATGGAATTAGCCCTCGTTGATCGTATTTCATTGTTGAAAGAACTTGAAAGTGCCTAATAATGAAAGAAAACAGTCTGCAAATCGATTAAAATTTAACCGGAATAGACATGCATTTGTTATGTTCTGTTTGAGTTTTTCTTTGCGACAATTAGGTTTAAATTTTACAATAATAGTGACTTTCTACGCAAAACGGCACCGTGTTTATAGAATACAGGAAATATAATATCATCAGCTAATCGAAATACAGACGTCATCCACAGAACTAGTTATGCCTCTCCTCTAATGGTATACATAGTTAGTCTGAGTGAGGCTTAAACTCAAAATGTTAATGCTGCCGATTCAGGTTGTGATTTGCTGTACAACTCAATCGAGACGAATATGTTAAAATAACTTCAGGAAGGAATTCTTACAATTCGATTCAAAATGCCAGAAATTACTTTTTCTATCAGATTTTTTCTAAGTGTACTTATTCATTAAAAAATTTAATTTCATGTTAAAACAACAAGAACGCTACACAAATTATTGAATGATTGATTGTTCCTGATTTTTAATGCCAACATCTGTCGGCACTTACAACAAGTCAAATAATTGTTTATTATTACAGAAAAATATTCGGATATAATACAGACAGTGAGACATATGCTACAAAATATAGTCATACATGCTTACTTACATACATACATACATTTCCAAACCACAAATGTACACGCAGGCGGACGAACAAACATTACACACTTTATGGTGCGTACGTGTAATTCTGAACGATTCCCAATTTGTGTTTTTCGTCGTATATTTTACACGAACTGGGGAAATAATGTGGGAAGTCGAAATATTGTAAAGAAAAATGTGAAATAAATTGAAATCGTAATAAGAACTTGACCTTGAAATAATATAATTTACAAACAAAAGAAAAAAAAGACGCAAATTTCGACTTTGAAATGAGTTTTTATGTATATTGGATGTTGGCCATTTGTTGTCAAACTTTAAATATTCAAAATGTTTATAAAATATTGTTGTAATACATCTTGCTATTGTAATAGAACAAATACCTTGAAAGTCGGCAATAAAAAAAATTAATTGTCTGATATAATATGTTTGACATCAAGATATATGTATTTTGTATACGAAACACTCAATATGTAAAATATTCAATTCGTATTTAAATAAAATTGTATTACATAGGAAGTAAATTTTCTACAATCCGTTACAGCGTTACAAGGGTTAAAGTATGAATTATTTTTCTTTCAACTTGTTTTTTACAGTTTATGCTTTAAGATTAACTGAACGCCTTTTTGAAAGTTACATTAAAACAAAAGCAAAAACGGTACAACATAATTGGTGTTATAAACTAGGTCATAATCCTGGCTGAAGGGTTATAATGTATGTATGTATGTACATACATATGTATATTCTTTTTTATTCTATCCGCATTTATTTTGTTTCTGTTTTTCTTTCAATAGTTGTTGAAATTGTTTCTTTCTTTGAAAGCTTATTGGTAGCGATTAAAAAGGATTAAAAAGGGACACAAAAAGCTTAGAGTGATCAAGTATACCTATTATTGGAAGTATAAGATAGCTATTTTGATTTAGCTTGGTTTCAAAAAAATTTATTATTTAACTGCTGCAATAAAGATCTCTTTCAATAAAAACCTTTCTGTAAACATAGTACATACATACATATTAATTGTAAGTTTATCACAATAAATATACATACAAATATAAGTATATACAATTAAAATAAAAAAAATTTATTTAATGTGCTCTAAATGCAATCATCTAAGTATAAGAGGGGGTTTTAATTATTATACAAAATATGACACGGTTATACATATTCCAGATGTTTTTCATTTGATTTTTATAATTTTTGTTTACAATAAAATCTCAAATAATAAAAAGACTACCGAAGTAGAATTACCACAATTCCAGCAAAATTTATATCGTTTGTAAAAAAGATAACCTGATGGCAATCTTCATATTTATTTGCTCTCAAGAGATGAACGTCCGTAACCTCTTACATAATAAAACTATAAAATCCTCCCGATTTCCCTAAATAGTAATGTTTTTCGTCGCCTGTGAATTTACAATTGAATGATGATTCGAGTATTAATTAATTTTACCTTGATTTCCTTTCACTTAATTTTATTTTGCCTCACTCTTTTGGAAGTGGATACGATTAAAAGAAGGTTGACCACTTTGCAAAATGCAAAAAAAAAATTACAATAAACCGAACAAAATGATGATGAGACATTCACATGTCATCCGTATGTGATAATATGATGCAGAGATGGTGTCATACCGCAGAATTGCATACAATAACATTGTTTACAAGTACATTTGTATCTACATATACATAAGTATACAGTGCAGTGGTTCATGGCGTATTTGAATCATCCTTTTTAAGGGGATAAGGTGACTATAGTTTCGATATGAAAATACATACATATGAACGTACATATGTATATACATATATGTATATTGGAGAATTTAAAAAGAGATCAATAAAATACTTTCTAAACAAAAAAATTAGTCATCCAGTGTCAAATTGACATTTCTAAGAACTTACTAATTAAAAATCCCAAACATTGACAAGCAACTTGTCGCAATTGATTTCAACCCGGTTACTTCTAATAACTTTTAAAATCTGTTAATGAACCTTATGAGCATTACATTGATAGAAAAATAGGGTAAAAGCTGTCTGCTCCAAAACTGGCTACAGAAGCTAGTTAAATTCACTAATCGCCGTGTACATTGAATCCATATTTTTTATTGAAGAGTAGCCAGAAAAAAACCCATTATAAATTAGAAAAACCAAATAGCTTACTTACCAATGATTAAAGCTTGAATTTGAGAATGAATAAAACTTATGTATTCCATTCTGATTACTTTTTGAAATTGCACTGGCTTTCCTTTTTTTAAGAGACCGACTGAAAAAAGCTGTGAGCCACTGTACACATAACCGCATATATAGACATGTGCATGTGTATATTCTCTTGTTCTATGCCACTATCAAGGTCATTTGATATTATATGATATTTCCTCATTGAGAAAATAAATAAAGTTCTAAACTCGTCCCATTGGAAGGTGTATGTGAGTGTATTGATTAGTTCTTAATTTCTGTTATGTCGGGAACATATGTATGTATAAATGTACATATATATGGTAATTTTTGTATACATATCAGATCAAACTTTTCGCAAATTTATTTTATACATATGCGAAATTTCTGTTAATGTATGGATGTTTATTTTATTTTATCAGTTTGGTGTTGCCAAGTGTTGTAAATTTTATGGCGATTTTTTTCTCTTTAAATGTATAGTTTATTTAGTGAAATCTATGCACCGGATATTATTGAAATGCATTTAAGTAAGATGTAGTAAATTTTAATGTTTTCTTCCATTGTCAAATTATTAAATCGATATACATATATTTTTAAATATGAAGTTGTAGTCAGATTTACATATATATATGTATTAAGGTATTTAATATTTTGTACTTTGATACTTTACTCATAATTATGAATTTCTTTATTAATTACACATTAATGCATACATTTGTCTTAAATTGCCTCATAATTAATATTATTATGTTATTTTTTCGAAGAAACTGAAATTCGCCATTTACATACATACATACATAATTGGTCATTACAACCCTTCAGTCAGGATTACGACCTAGTTTCTCATTTAGGTACATAACATTTTATATTTTAACAAAACATAAATTAATAAGAACTCAATTAATTTTGTTGTATAAAAATATCTTTCTAATGTTTCGTTGCCATATTTTAAAGCTCCGGTTCTAAAGCCTCTAAAGATTCATTAAACCTAACGAAACTAGGATTCCTATTAATTATTGTTAATTATCAAATTGGCTTTATCTGGCAACACGAAAATTACTTGTACCGGCAAATTTCTTTTCATTATCAACCATCGTTGTGAACTTCTGATATTATTTGTTGTTTTTTTTTTATTGAACACAAAATGTTAAGTTTTGGTTTTATTCTTACCCATTGAAGGTTAAGCATTTATCTACAAAACGTGTAATTTTCGTCTTTGAATTCGGTTATTCACCCATTTCGTTTTATTTTTGGACTTTTTTTTTTGTATGAGTAGTTATTATTTCATTAAGTATTTCGGAACTAAAAAGTTTAGTTCATTTGCTTGTGTCTCATAATTTTTTGTGCTAGCGAGAGAAAATACAATAATAAAAAAAAATATAGAAATGTTTGAAAGCTTCATATTTTTCTTATAATAAATATTTTTTATATTAGCTACACGCCAGCCAGCCCTCTACCCACTCCCCTTGTGACATTCTCTACACTATTCAACAATTGTGAAGATGGCTACGTGCCCGATGGCTCGTTAGAGTTGTTGGTGAGTTCAAAGCGGCTTTACCTAAACGCAATAGAGCAAAACAAACAAACGTAATAACAATAACAACAACGGTAAAAAAAATTTATATTGTATTTACTATACACACAGTG
Source organism: Sarcophaga variegata (assembly GCA_932273835.1). Classification (NCBI taxonomy): domain Eukaryota; kingdom Metazoa; phylum Arthropoda; class Insecta; order Diptera; family Sarcophagidae; genus Sarcophaga; species Sarcophaga variegata. Next base: position 42,588,341 of record OW026359.1, read on the forward strand.
TTTTCAGTTTTGTTACGAATGAAGGCAAACAGAAATCCGAGTAAAATATAACTACAGCAGCTAAAACTTAGGAAAACGAATCAAAACAAAAATAATAAATTAACAATTCTCTACTGTATTTTGTTGTTGTACTTAGAACAACAACGACAACAAAGACGAAAATAATAACAACATTAAGAGAAACAAGTTTACAAACATAACTTGTGCATTTCATATTTGTATAGAGTTGCCAAAACTAAATAAAAGCAATTTGTAATGGGTTTTCTTTATGGATAGTGATTATCATATAATTTTTGTTCTGTTATAAATTACTCGGTCAATTAAACCGATTGGAACCTATTTATTATATTTATAGGCTAGGCCTGTCCATGTCACCTCAATGATGTATACTATTATTAGCGACATCCGAATTTTGCATTTATGTACATACATACGTTGACTTAGTGATACATAGGTATGTGAACATATTTAAATTATGCCAGATTATTTTCTGTATGAGTCTAAAGCTCCCCAGCCAACCATCAAACTCACCTTTTTGTGATTGCATTGGTAAAAAATACTCGTACATATAGGTCGAGGACAGATTGAAGTATACCAAAATACTCTTGATTTGTGCTAAAAGCGCTACAGACATCATATGTTCTCTGCTTCTTCCCAACAACTATAAAATGAATTTTTAAGGCATGATTTAGATGTGTTGCTGTGCTAAGCGAAATAACTATTACCAACACATTTGTAAATTTGTCAGTTAAATTTGATGTATCGGCATGCAGCTAGTTACGAGATTGTTAAGATATGTAGCTAGAAAGTTCTTCATTTACAGCATGTTTTTAATTAAGGTAATGTTTGTAATTTAGTTCGATATATATACACAATTCCGAAATAATGTATTTAAAAGTATTTTTCAACTAGATATTGATTAAATTAAGAAAATTAGTTTGCATTTATTAGCTTTTATGAGCTGTTTAAAATGTTTTTCAACAGTTTCTCTAAATGTCTCAAATGTTCTCTTTTTTTGTTAGTGGTTAGTGATCACAGTCACGTTTTGGCGTAACAAACATTTATTTTAATTTTTGAGCTAATTTGAAGTTGTTTTTGCCTGAAGTATCAGAAAACTTAGATAAGATTAAAATCAAAAATTCTTAATTGTATTTTATGTTAAACAACTTTTGATAATAAAATCAAATTTATAATTACTGTTTTCGAATATGAAGTTCTGTATCCTTAGATCTTTGTTTCACAAATAATTTATTTTCTGAATTATTTAGTACAGAAATAGATCGGTGAAACAAAAAAATTATAGTCTTAAGGTCTCGTAGTTTCCTTTTTATGAAGTTATGAAATATTGAAAATAAATAATAAAATACTAATTTCTTAAGCTTAATAGGTATAATTGTTAAAAATTTTCTTTTAGATGTTGTAATTTTTTTTTAAGATTAAGATACACTTTTAATGTATGTGCATCTAATATTATCATTTTATGAATTTATTAAAATTTTATTAATTCTTCCATCATTTATCAGTAATCATTTACGTTTTCCGCACTTTTCTCCAAATTTTTGTGTAGTTTTCTGTTTTCCATCACCAACCTCTATCCAGGATTTCAGGATTTTTTCTCACATTTATATTGTTTGCGTCAATTTTATGCCTTAGTTGATAAATTTAGAAGCTTTTTTATCGTAATTAGTTTAATCTAAGAGCTTTATGTGTGTCAACTTTTCAGGTTTGAACTGTCGACTAGTAAGCCTACATACTGCAAGAATACTGAAAAAGTCAACTTAATCTTTCGTACAATATTTTCTGTTAAACTAGAAAATTATAGAAATTTCTGTGTTTTTTCTAAAAACTAACGACTTTGCTAAGAAACCTATTGTACAATTACACATTTTGATTTTAGTCAAACGATGGCATCTCTGCTTATACTTTAACACATCGTAAATTATAATCTTAACAATTATTGACATTATTTATGTGATCGTACCTATACGATAGGGGAAATTGTTTACATTCACTCACATTTTCACGGTAAACTCTCTCTCTTTTTAACTCTCACTCTCCATTTATTTCGCTTATAAAGAGTGTTTATATTTTGCTCCCAAGTTTCTGGAAACCCTCCCAAGCATTGCTTTCTCATATTCATTCATATGCTACATACTATATGTACATTTGCACGTTCGAACTAAATATTTTCGTTGAAAATTGGTATGAACCGCTACATTAAGTATACAAGCGGATGCCTCTTACGATTCATTCAAAAACAAGCACTCGTAAAGAGCAGACCTAAAAGAAAACTTTCGAGTTAAGAGGAATAAAAATTAATAGAAAATATTTGATAAAGAAAGAAATTTATAAACAGACAGAAAAAAAAACAACAACAAAAGAATAATGCAAATGCGATCATAAAAAAGAAAAGCAATAAAAATACTAAAAATAAACACGCTAAAAATATTATTATTTAGCTATTTGGTCTAAAAAAAAACATTATCAATGTCTAGTTAACAAGTTATAAATATTTGGTACGTGCTTTTTAAGCCAAAAAGGCTTTCAGCTAACCGTGTTTTAACTGCCTGAGACGTCTGTCTGTCCCATTAAAGTACTTAAACACCAAAAAGTATTAAGAATCCAGCGAAAACCTTGCACCTAATCGTTAGTGATTCCCATTATTGAATTGAATGGGGGTTTTTTTCCATGCAGTAATTGCAAAGCAATTTATAGTGCCTGTCGTCCCTGCAATAAACGCCGGCCACCCGGTTAATAAGTGATTACTCAAAATCAGTATATTTATTTGTAAAGTTTACCTCATATATACGATACAATCTACTACTGGAGAGTTAACTACCGTTTTTTTTTTACATTTATAACACGAAACTATATGTTACAATAAAATTTGTTGGCGTTTAGTTGCGTATAAGAATTCAATACGATTAGACTGAATGTTATAAAAAAAGAAAGTAATTGAATTGTATTTATAATATATTGTGTGAATATTAAATAAGGGAAAAATAAAGTTCCTAAAATTAATGAAAAAAAAAAAAATATATATATATATACATACTAAACTGTGATATTGAAATTCTTTAATTAAGAAAAAGGATTTTTAAAAGTACCTGTGCAATCAGTCATTATGATAACTTCAACAACAACTACGGATTATAATACATTTTTTAAACGTTCTGCACTGCCCTCCAATGCAGAACAGTATCTACGGGAACGTTTTATAAGCTGGTAATTATAATTATTATTTATCTTTTTTTTATATACATAGTACCTATATTTATGTTTTAAATTATATATGGGACTAAACTCTAGAGTTTGCGTTTAATTTCAAATTTGTTACAGTAGGTTGTTATTGGTGGTTAATTTTTTTGTTTTATTATTTAATGATAATAATATAACCAACTTGTATTTTTATCTATTTAATTACTTATAAATGCAAATATGATAAGTAGTATACATACATATTTGTTTTTGTTAGTGATCAAACATACATTTTTTTATAACTTACTACTAGTGAAAATCATTCTACCAACGCTTTAGTTAAGATTTGTAAATAATTTTTTACTTTATTTTTCAATATTACCACCCACTCACTTTATCTCTTTATTTCTCTTATTTTATTACCGTGACTAAATTTTGAGCAACATATTTTCCATTTTTTTGCTTACTGTGGAAATTATGTAGAGATTTTGTATAAATTTTGATTTAATTTTTAAACAGATAAATTGCAAGCTTATATGTACAGCTGTGTTCAAAATAATAGGAGTGCTACCATGTAATATTTTCAAAGTTAAAATTTTTATTCTACCAATTTGCAAAACATGATATATTTTAATGGTAGTTACAACGATATGTAAGAAATAAAATACAAAAAATAATCTCGTAATAACTTTAATATTTACGATGAACTTGATTCATTTCTGTGTTTGCCCCTGAATTCAGTTGATCAAAAAAATAGGAGTGTGAGTGTTCTTTTAAAAATAAAAATATAACAGCACATAATTTAAAGAAAAAAGTGAAAAATAAGTACGGAAAAATGTAGCTAAAACTTTTTCTACAGTAATTCACATAAATTTTTGTAATAGTGGGACGAGAAAAGCACTGTACTGAAGAAAAGAGAAAACTAATTAAAAATCTTCGAAAAAAAGGCAAAACTTACAAAGAAACTAAGGAAATCTTAAATTACTCCGATCAAATGATCACAAATACATTAAAATATAAAAAAAGCCCGAAACGCGTGGGCGCAAGGCCAAAACATATACTGTCGATGACCGCCGAATTGTGCGATACAGCAAAATAAATCCTTCAGCGTTTTCAAATAAAATTCAAAAGGATCTGAATCTTGCCGTAAGTGTCCCTACTATTCGTAGGCGTCTGATGGACAACAATTTATTCGCAAGAAGTTCACAAAAGGTGCCATTGTTGACATACAAAACAGGCAGCAGCACGCTTAAAGTTTGCCCAAGAACATATCAAATATCCGAAAGAAAAATGTAGAAACTTGTGGACCAACGAAAGCAAAATTGTTTTATTTTGTGGCACTGGGTCTAGACAGCATGTTAGACGTCCGCCCAACACCAAATATAAAGCTCAGTATACACAAAAGACAGTTAAACATGGTGGTGCAAAACTAATGATATGGGGAAGCTTTTCATATAATGGTTTAGGCCCAATACATCGAATTAGAGACATAATGGATAGGAACGTTTATGTCAGCATTTTGAGAGAAGTGATGTTACCATATTCCACGCCTCTAAAATGGATATTCCAACAAGACAATGACCCGAAACACACCAGTAAATTAGCAAATGAGTAGTTTCGGGTTAATGGGGTAAAGGTTATGGCGTGGCCAGCTCAGTCTCCTGACATTAATCCCATAGAACATCTATGAGGGATGTTGAAAAATATGTTGCCGAGAGAAAACCGTCAAATGCAACTGAGTTGTGGTCTGTAGTGCAAGATGGGTGGAATAAAATTCCACTAATACAATGTCAGGATTTAGTTGACTCCATGCCTCGTAGATGTGCTGCTCTAATAAAAAGTAAAGGCTATTCTACCAAATACTAATCGTATTTAAAGTTTCTGATTATAGTCATAAGCATTTTTAACTTTTTAATAGTAAATTTTTATGAAAACTGAAATACTCCTATTATTTTGAACAGCACTTTTTAAGATATTTTTTTTAAACTTCCTGTTACTTACTTGTTGAAAGCTTTATTTAATTAATGAATAACTTAAATAATTTAGTGTTGAATATTTTTTTTTGTTAAAAATTAAGCTTTTGTTTTTCAATGGGCTCACTCCTATTTTTATGAACACAACTGTACGTATTATTTGACGTATTAAATAAAATATTTAGAGGTTAAATTAATTTTTTTTATAAAATTCACCAAAATTCAATTATTTTTATAAACCCATTATTTTATTTGTAATTATTGCCTTTATTTATTATAAAAAATTTAGTAAATGTTAAAAACTATAACTAATAAATTTTATTTAAAGAAAGTAGAAATAGAATTGATTTATATAATAGAATTTAATTTCTGAACTTTGTTCTTTAATTCTGGTTTTAAATTAAATGTTAGAAACTTTTTTATTGTTGCCATATTCAAGCGAGTATTGGGTTGTTTTACTAGACGAAGGACCTTAAAGAAAGAAATTTGAAAAAAAAATATTCCTGAGAATAACTTAAGATATAAAAAAGATCATCAAATCTGCATATCGGATTCGATGGTAAACTGTATGTCCCGCCTCTTATGGATAGAATTAACGCACAAAATATGGCTGGTGTGAGAAGTCGTACTACTAACGAAAGGGGTATGCAGCGTTTATCTTTACAAAAATTCTTTAAAAAAATCACGATGAATTTGTGATACAGAATTTTACAAGGACGGCGAAAAAATTTCAAAGGAACATAAATTTCAGTTGTTATTATGATTTTTTTCTTTCGATCTTATAGGTATTTGTGAGAAACAAATTCCCCACGTCTGTATGATCGAATTGAAAATCAAGGACCATTACAGGACTTGATAATGACCAGTAAACTGAACAAATTGCATTCAAGATAAAATAAGGTTTTTTATTTGTAAATTTTTTTTAAATTTCAGAACCCAAACAAATTAATATAGGAAATTATTTATTGTACCTGTACTGTCATTTACAGGTACTGTCATTTATTGTAGAGAAGAAACTTTATTTTCGTCAAATCCGTGAGAAACTAGGTCGTAATCCTGACTGAAGGGTTGTAATGACCAATTCGACGCCTCCATTCTATAACGTTCTAAGTGTACTTAGAATTGCATTTTTAAATTCTACGTTCTCTAACTTAAATATTGTCAGAATTTAGTTAATATGCGCCGATCCGTTCCGAAGTTATAGGGAAAAATCTACTTAGAATACACATATAGTCGTATGTCGCGTGAAAACTTTGGGAGCTCATAACTCAAAACACACTTTTTCGACTTAGAATGTTATAGATCGGAGGCGTCGAATTATGTTATGTATGTGTACAAATTTACATACATAAACGTAATGACAACAAAATATGTATGAGTGATAAACACCTTTTTGGGGATAGCAGCCGAGTAAAAGTGTCAAAATTCAATTAATTTACTGGGGAATAGTTTTAAATTGGTACTTTTAAAATATCAATAAAGGGTAAGGTTGCAAATTTGCAAATCATGCCATATAATTTGATAAATGTTTTTATAATCGGTTAAGGAAATGTCTTTATATAAGTTAATACGTTGTGATTATAATTTATAATACACCTAATTCTGTTTTTACACGGTCTTTTTTTACACGGTTTTGATATAACACGGTTTGAAAATAAAATATTTTTAATTTTTATTACACGATTTTATTCCATTTAGCACGATTTAAAATTTTTTGTGCTTAAATTTTTTTTTGTCAAATTTAATTTTTTGGAAAGTATGTTCATATCACAAATTTAAGGGAATTCCCTTTTTGCGCCACAAGCAAATTTACTGGTCAAAGCAAATGTAAATGGCACAAATTTAAGGGAATTCCCTTTTGTGCATACAAGCACAAAGGTCAGAGCAATTGAAATGTGTTAATATTTTGTGTTTGGTAAAGAAATTTTTTATTGGCAAATTTGTTTTTCTATCGTTACATTAAATTTAACGCATTAAGATGAAAGGTAAGCCAAAAAATATTTTATATTTATTAAGTTATTTATATTTTTAATTTTGTTAAATATTTTATGAATCCCTAAAAGAAAATGTCAAATACAAAACTTCTTAAAAAATTCTTATTTTTCACTAATTTTAATAGGTTTTAGAGATTAGGAACCAATCACCTATTTTTGCATACGATCAGTGTCTTTTTTTACACGGTTTTTTTTTACACGGTTTTTTCTGGAACCAATCTACCGTGTAAAAACAGAATTAGGTGTATGTTAGTGAACATTTTTCGTATGTCTTATATAGTAAATTTTTTTTATTGGTGCATAAGAAATTGTATTTTACTTCATAACCATTTAAATACACGATATGATATGCATACAATTAAATTTTTGAACATTCTTATTTTCTGTACATTGTCTCTAATTTTGAATTGTTTATTAGCTATTATACGAAATAATTAGTCTGGTAGGCAGTGCGTTTTTTGATTAGACGTGAGGCCATGGTTCAAACCCCAGATCAAACATATCCAAAAAATGAAATATGAAAAAATATTTCTTCGGCGACTTCCTCTCAGCAGATTTCTGACAGAAACTCTGAGACTAAGTAAAATTGTAATGAAAAGTTTCTCGAAAATCATTCGTTCAGAGTCGACTCTAAATTGTAGGTCCCGCCACTCATGTATAAAATTAACACACACAACATAAGTGGTGTGAGAACCTCTGTCGTAATCCTGACTGAAGGATTGTAATGACCAATTATCTTTGAAATAAATTTTTAAGTTTAGCATTTATATTTTTTTTATTAAAGATTCATTGCCTTGGTAAATTTATTTTATATCCCATAAAATACTCTGCAAATTTTGTCAGCAGTTGTGTAAAGAATCAAAACACCTTTGGTAGGCCCTTCTTTGAGAGTTTGAATTCTGTGTCGAGAGCCGACATCAAGGCTCTCCACAGATTCATCAGTGGCTTAGGCTGGTTGAGAGGCTAGGACTTCATCGGTGTAGTCGCGCTCTCCCATCCTTTTGTTGTGTCTGGTCTGTGTGATTCCTCCGCTTCCCACTCCCCCTTTTCCCATATACCCTCCTTTCATCCTACCCCCTATACTATCCTTCTCTCCTTTAGGACGTTGTACAATGGGTCAATCTGACCTCCGGGTACTGTACCTGTCTTGACTGACAGGTACACGTCCTCTAACCTAACCTAACCTTTGGTATCATATATTGTGTTTGAGGTCAATCAATATCAGTTAGTTAGTTATTTAAATTTTTTTTAATTAAAAAAGGAGTAGATATTGTATTTTTAACAACCTTTCAACTACAAAAAATAAATTCATTTTATATGTGAAATTATTTTAATATTCGATACGAACGATAACCAAAAAAAAACCATATTAGACGATTTTGCATCTATTATATGTACGTGTCCCTTAATAAATATTTATAACTGTATTGCATTATAAATTATTCGCAGGTACATGTATAAAAATAAATAATATATCCATACTACTGAGTACAGTACATTGTTTTCTGTCAATCCACTTAATTTCAATATAAGGCAGACGTAAAGGGAAAACAGTTTTTTTTATAATTTAAAATCATTATTTTACAATTCGTATGAAGTGTAGCCATAAAATAAAATAGTTTTATTGAATTTACACATTAAATGTAATAAATTACATTTCTCTAGTTCTCTTTATTACTTGATTTTTTTGTTTATTGTTTTTAACTTTATTTTTACTTTTCTATCATCATTAATTTCTAATGATTATTTTGTTTTTATTTTTTTATTTTTGATTTTCTAGTGAAAGACGCTATGAAGAATTATGTCGTAATATAATTAACGACATGAATCAATACGGTCTCTCGGTGGTAGATGACTTTTTGGGCAGAGAAAAAGGTCTACAGATCTTAAATGAAGTACATCAAATGCATTCAGCTGGCGTCTTTAAAGTGAGTCTATTCTCTTAATATCAATTCAATTTACAACATTACTAATATGAATCATAAATTGCTGCAGGATGGTCAACTAGTCAATAATATGAAATCAGAACAATCTTTACGTACAATACGTGGTGATAAAATTACTTGGGTAAAGGGTGTTGAACCCGGTTGTGCAAATGTTGGTTACCTGATAAATCAGGTGAGTTAATTAAATTGAGAAATATCCGAAAATTGTTAAAAAAAATTATGATTCATTTTGCTTACTTTTTTTTAGATTGATGCAGTCATTTGTCGTGCAAATAGTATGCGAAATAATGGCAAATTGGGCAATTATGTGATTAAAGAGAGAACAAAGGTAGGTGACGATCATTAAATGTAAGACAAAAAATTTGAAAACTTTAACTTCATTTCTTTGTACATATTTTTTATTGATTAAACTTTTAATAATGTGATATTAAATTTTAGGCCATGGTTGCATGTTACCCCGGCTCAGGTTCTCACTATGTCATGCATGTTGACAATCCCAATAAAGATGGTCGTGTTATAACCGCTATTTATTACTTAAATCTCAATTGGGATTCGAAAAATAGTGGTGGCGTTCTAAGGTAATTATCATTGTCAAATTAATTGTTTGTTATTCTTTGTGTTGCCATTTATTAATTTTATTCATTCATTTGCAGAATTTTTCCTGAACAAACAAAATCCGTGGCTGATATTGAACCAAAGTTTGATCGTTTAATATTCTTTTGGTCAGACAAGCGAAATCCCCATGAAGTACAACCCGCTCACAAGACACGTTACGCCATAACTGTGTGGTATTTTGATGCCAACGAACGTGAACAGGCTTTAAGTCGCGCTAAAACCTCACAAAATACTACTAACACGAGCAATATCAATAGTGCCTCTTCCACACAAACCAATATAAGTAATAGCAGTATAGATAATAAAATAACTACAGATTCAAATATATCAGTAGATACTACTTCTCCCTCGCATGTACCATCATCATCATCTTCCACATCCCAACCAATGTTATCACCAAGGCAAACATTAGCCAATGATAACGTTGAAAATCCTGCGACTGATACTGAGACGAATTCACCGTCAAGTCCAGTAAAGCCCACACAAGTGGTTCGACCAAATACTTGTAAATAACAAATCCTTATAATGTAGTCAAAATCGTTTTAAATATGGCAAATAGGTTATTTTTCTTTCGCTGTTATTTTCTTATTACGCTTAAAACTTCTTAAATTATTAAAAAAAAAACGAAAGAATACTAAATGCATGATAAAACGAACGTATTCTTTCATATGTTGTCACATTGAGGAACGTTTCTAAATTTTGGAATTACGTTGAGAAACTAATTTTTTTTTTATTTTTTTTTTGTATTTTTACGTACCTTTTTCATCAAAATATAAAATCCAACATAATTATATAGTTGTAGTCAGTAAAACTGTGAGAAGTCATTTAATACCGTTAAACTGATATTTGCAATTTAATTTATTTTTATAATTAAAATCTAAATTGTCTGGAAAAAAAAGAAAGAATAACTATAAAAAAAATAGATAAATCTTCTATATTAGTAGATTTATTAATTATTTTTCTATGTATGTATCTATATATTCAACTACATTTATACTACTCTAGTTAGAATAACATAAAGTATTAAAAATATTTAAAAAAATTTTTTTTTTTTGTTTTTGTAAAATTCAACTAAAAATGCATATTTACATAGTATATCTCATTAATTTAAACGATATTCAACAATAAAGACTAAAATGAATTCGTGTAAGCAATAATGTTTCAATAACAAAACAAAAATCATCACTTCAATCGAAGAAAAACAAATTAAATTTCATTCTTAATAAAGTTATGAACTGATTTTTACATCATCTATTATTTATTAGTGTAGCATTATATTGTAGAAAAGTATTTTAGCGAAATAATGTTGGGGGTTTTCCATTTCAAAAATTATTAATTGATTATATTTTTAACACTATTTTTTATAGCCCACAATAAATTAACAATGAAAATATTTGTATTTACTGTAACTGATATGTAAATGTGAAAAAAATATAAATAAACATTGAAATCTACAATATCAAGTAATGTATTGTATGTATGTATGTCTACAGCATTATTCACTACTTCAAAAGAAATAAGTTTGTTGAGAAATAAACTTTAGATGTGTTGGAATTGAATGTACAACTCTGTCTGACAATGCGAATATTTACAACTCTGTTTTTTTCTTCTATTCTCTTTGTTATTCTATGTATTTTAAATTAAACTGAATTTATGTTTCACTCCTGAATAAACCTTTGAATTGTCCACACGGTGTCGTTTTTATTTAAGGAATACGTACAGTATTACAACATAAAAGTACACTATAACAACAGGTTATGGGCCCAGTGGTATTGAAGATTAAATAGTTTCAAGTGAAAAAATATTAATTGAGTGAAAATGTCCTCTATGTTTAATATACCGAAACTGGATGACACGAATTATGACTCTTGGAGTCTTCAAGTGAAAAGTGTGCTTATACACCAGGATTTGTGGTCCGTTGTGTCAGGAAGCTTGATAAAGCCTGAGCCAACTGCTACGAATGATGCTGCAGTGGCAAAGTGGATTGCGAAAGATGAAAAGGCAACGGCAACAATAATATTGTGTTCAACCCCAATGCAAATAGCTCACATAAAGAATTGTGAAACGTCTAGTGATACCTGGAGAGCATTAAAGGAGGTACATCGTCCAAAGGGAACCGTGCGTAAAGTTACGTTGTTTAGGCAGCTTCTGCAAACCCGCATGGCAGAAGATGAGTGTGTTCAACAATACATATGTAATTTTGGTACAGTTGTTGACAAATTGGCAGAAACCGGTGTCACTCTTCAGGAGGAGTTGTACGTAATTATGTTGCTCGCTAGCCTTCCAAAATCCTACGAGAACCTTGTGGTGGCTCTTGAGGTGAGGGATGACCTTCCGAAATTATCAACACTGAAAGTTAAATTAATTGAAGAAGGGGAACGCAGAAAGGCAAACAACAATGGAACAAGTGCAGACAACAGCGTGCAAGTTTTTATGGCAAAGGAGAGGAAGGGCAGTCAAAGAAATAGCTATAGGAAAAACAACAACGATACAAAGGAAAACAACGGTACTCGAAAAAAATCAAACTTTAAATGTTTTAGTTGTGGCAGAATTGGTCACTATGCGGCACAATGCAAAGAAAAGGGTGCAAAAGCAGAACAGAAAGATGATCGAACACATCGTGCTTTTTCTATTTCAAATAACTGTGAACTACGAAAGAACATTTGGTGTGTTGACAGCGGTGCGTCGGCGCATTTGTGTTGCGACCGCAACATGTTTGATCAGTTTGAAGAACATGAAGAGGAAATTATAATTGCTGGTAGTAACAGAATACAAACAAAAGGAAAAGGGCAAGCATGGCATATTCATAGAAGGTAGCCTTAACTCAACAGCTGAGGACATTTGGACTGTCAAAGAAATTGTTTGTTTTTTGTGTATTTTGTTTCGATATTCAATTTCTTTTACACATGGAATTTAACTTGGATGTAAAATCTTGTTTCTGAAATTTATTAAATACGTGTAACGTCTATTTTTACGACCTTTTAATCGATAGATTCTTATTAAACTTTTGTTTATTTTGCAGCTGTATATTATTTACTGTACAAATTCATTGAAATTATGGGTGCGTTCATAAATTCAGCATATTTTTGCACCACTGCGGCAGTAATACCAAGTTTTGTTGCTAATGCGTGATCAGCTGTTGCAGATGCTTGCTACTGCACAATAACTAAACAGAATTTGCTTTTTAGAACGTTCTGCAAAAATTAAAAAAAAATGTTCTCAAAATAAACAATAGGAAATATTATTGAAAATTTAGACTGTGGACCTGAGAGCTTTCTATTCAATTATAATAAAAAAAGGATAAGGAAAAAATTAAAAGACTTCTGGCTATTAAAAATCAATTAAAACTAAAAAGAAGGCATATTCCTAAAATAAAACATTACTTTGAAGTAATAAACCGGTATCAAGATGATGTATTCTACAGCCATTTTCTTATTTGTTCCTTTGTCATTTCAAAGTCCGGTTTGATTTCTTTAATTTTTAATAAGATTTTTCCCCACAATACTGACTTCTTCTTTCTCCCTTCTTGGAAGACCGACTCAATATCCAGTCTAGTTCGTATTATTAATTTTTGTATGTTGAGTGTGAAATCTTCCTCGTAACTAAAAATATAAATAATTAAAATTTTCTATAACAATATGGTTAAATTTTATTATTTTTCCATTTTTCTGCGAATAAAGCAAAATTTTCTTTTGTTTAATAACTTTTATTTCATGAAACTTCAATGTTGTCGAACAAATGGTTTACCGCGAACTATTGCAACTGAAATCAAACTGTTGCTAAATTTGCAAAAATTTGCGATAGCATTGCCATTTGTCTGCAAAAAAAAACGTTCGACGCAAGTCACTGCTGCCAAGTATTGCATTTTTGAACATTTGATTTTTATTATGCTGCAATGTTGCACAACTACTGCATTTACGAACGTACCCTATCATTTATTAGATGCCACATCTCTCTTAACACTTTATAACTTTATTTGGTAGTTATTTTTGTGTTTCAAAATATACATAAGCTAGTTTCACTGCAGTTGGCAAAAATTACAGATTAATCAAATATGTGAAGTATAATAATGAAATAACATTTTTGTTATTATTTTCGTTATTCTACTTTAGATATACAAAATTTGTTCAGGTGTATTTATTATTCGAGCCGTCTATGTAAAATTAATAACTTATTGCTTATAATTGGTATACTTTATTGCATAATTTTAGACATACAGTTGTTATAATTTTTGAGAAAAAAAAAAGAAAAAATATTTGTATACTAGTTGTGCTAATTCTAACTAAAAACTAAAATTTGCAAAAACTTTTTCTGATGGTGAAATAGATTATTAACATTATTTCTGCATTTATTTAATAACTTCATAAGTCATGTCATTGATTCTCAGTCTCAGTTGTAAAACAAAAATCTGACGAAATGGATTTTTATAAAAAAAAAATATTCTGAATAGACAAACAATGCATAAGAACTCTCTAAGGAAATACATAATACTTGTGGCTAGTATTTTGCCAGTAAAAATAAGTTCGAATAGAGAGAAGATTATATAATAATTGGTTTATCTGGTCATCACTACGGCTGTCATCGCTTTACAAATAATATCAAATAACTCCTACACTGAGCGCCAATAAATAAAAATAATTTATTTCCTTAGGATAGCGAGAAAAGTAAATGAGAATAGTCGAATAAATTTCCAAAAATAAAAACGTTTATTTATTACTTATAAAATGTTAAAACAAAAACAACAATTCATGATAAAGGAACTTTTTCTATACTTAAGAACAAAACTGTTTTATACTTAAGAACAAACGTGTTGACTCACTTATGGCACTCAGTGTATATGTTGTCGTAATAACCAGTTTCAATGACGTGGTTCCACAAAGACAGTTCAGATTGATGTAGTCAATCTGGAAGCCAATTGATGAAATCGGTCGTCTTGTGTGAGACCATTTTGTTGAAACCACCTATCGAGTAGTTCATAATGTTCAATTGGCGCCAAAAAAAAACTCGGTTATCATATGAGAACTACTGCTCTCAATTGGTGTTGATGGTTCTGCAACAAACAGAAATTTTTTCCATGTGGAATAACTTATCCATTATCGCTTGAGGTTTCTCTGAAACACCAGTTTGAAATGAGCTTGCAAATGGTAAACGATTTATACAGCAGTGCGTACATTGCAATGATGCACAGGCCTAATTACATCTGTAACGCTTCCAGTCTTCAACTTTCATTAAAAATAAAAATTAGAATCAAATGAAAGATACTGCTTTGGGAAGGAAAATCGAATGCATCATTCAAAAAAAAAACACATTCTTTGCAAAATGGGATAAAATATTTGAATTTATGAAATAATTTTTTTTTTAATGCAAAAATATTACGAACTGATTTATGATCAAATGTAAGGTAAGCCTTATATATCAGGGATGATGCTATAAAACATGTTGATAGACCATATAACTTCTGATCCATGGGCAAATTTCGTTATTTAAATATTTTTAGAGAACATTATTAATTTCGCCATACAATAACAATTCAAATTTATTCAAGTCATTCAAGATTGTGCAAGAATTATTTCTGTACAATGTTAAAGAAGTAATGCTGAACCAATCCAGGCTACAGTCTTAACTCAATAAAGCATTAAAAGGGTATTTTTGAAAATACAAAACAAAAACAGTACTCAATAACTAATAAGCAAATGTCCAAAGGTACCATGGTTGCAGTACTCTGGAATATTGGGACAGATATATATCACAATGTGCGTGAAATTATTGACGCCAAAGGACATCAAACTCGTTATTAAAAATAAAATTTCGAAAATTTCAACGGATTTTTTGAATCAGAATTTTGAATTTTTACTTGAGTTTTTCATATAAAAATTGTATGAAATTTTTGAAACAGATTTTGTGTATCTCATTATTGTAAACATATACAGTGTTGGAAAAAATAATAGAAACGCATCAAAAAACGTTGAACACATCCCTATATCATTAGGGACCCACCACCCTGTTTGACTGTCTTTTTTATGCATTTTGGATCAAACTCTTTATTGGCAGGGCAACGTATAAAACATTTTCTATCTGATGGAGCGCTTTGTTCCAATTTTTCCGATTTTGGTGGACGTTTTCCTCTTTCTTGCTCTAGTTTCGATATTTTTTGTATAGTGAATCACTTAAATACTTTATGTTTAGAACACTTCATTATGTGGGCTATTTTTCCAAGTGATAGGCCATCAGATTTTAACTTATAGATAACATTTCTTTCAGCATCAGTGGCATGAACACTTCGACCCATTTTTTAAAAGATTTAAAACATACACTCAACACGAAAATTTTGCAAATGGTCAAAAAAAAAGTTATTTTAACTCAATGTTTACCACTTTTAAATATTTCATGTAAAAAGTTTATTTATTTTAAATTTAAACACCGGTTTAGAAAAACGTTTCTATTAATTTTTCCAGCTAAATTACGTATTTTCCTACTTTTTCCTGAAAACAAATAAATTAAAAGAGAAGACAGTAATAAAGAAAGCAAATAATAAAATCCCGTTACATTAGCAAGAATTTGACCGTCATTTTCCAACTATAAAAGTTTATAACGAAAGAGTATACAATATTTTAATGATGAACTAACAATCGTTTCTATTATTTTTTCCAACACTGTATGCATTCTACTTAAAAAAAACCATTAAAACAAATAAACCTTCTTCATCTCTTGTAAGTTGTTTCTAAAATCTTGTGAAAATTGTTTCTGCCTGTTAGGTGTAAGGAAAATTGTTTGAGACAGTGTAACTAACTGCATATAGGGTGAAATCTCCCGTAGGCGGACATCGGTCGTCACAGCAGATTTGTCCGTTAGCAGGAGGTGTCCGTTCACGGGATAGTTCACTATAAAAATGTCAGGATTTTGTGCTAATAAATATGCTATTATGACTAGGTATTGAGAAGACAAATTTCAACACAACTTAAGTATATGTTAACTACAGATTGCTATACGGCCTTAAGATCTTCCTTATTTTTCAAAATAAGGCCTGAGCTGAGCCTGAGTTTTCCCAATATTAAATCTTGAAAAAAAGAAACATTCCCATTAGCAACTATTTTTCAAAATGTTTTGTTTTGTTACCTTTTTGTAATTTCACGCACTGAAAGTATTTCATGTTCTTGCACATTTATTATTTTAATTTTTTTCTTTTAATGTAAGAGAATTTCGTCCAACCATTCTACAATAAAAAATTTTCAATAAATAACACTTCACGCAATCGACTTATTGTCCCAAATGAACACATTAAAATAATAAAAAAAAAATAAAACCACAACAATCTGCCAATGATACTAAAAAGGAGAATCACACAATTTTATGGAAAATTGTCCGCTTAAAAGAGGTGATCGCCTACGGGAGGTGTCCGTTTGTAGAGTTTTTTTCACTGTACATACATATGTATGTACACTTACCATTTGATATCGTATTTAAATAATAAATAACAACTGCGCAGAGAATTATTGAAATAAATTTTTTTAATTTCTTTGTTTTCTTATTATTTTTATTTTTCAGAAATAAATTTTAAATGAGTTTTTATTTCTCCATTTTGTTTTTTCTTTCATTATATGATTTTGTTTTTGTTTTAAATTTTTTGTTTTTGCTCTAAATAAATACATATATCATAACAATATTGTTTATTATTGTATTCTTTATGTATGTGTGTTAATGCATGTATGTATGTATGTATGTATGTCGAGTCAAGGATAATTGTTGAATTACTAATAAAAATTTCTGATTTTTATCTTGTTTAGTATTGTATTGTATTGTATTGTATGGGTCAGGTATGGTACGGTTTAGTATGGCATATGCCACCATGCAATTGTACAACAAGTGTTAGTATTTGAGTTTGTGTTTGTGTGTGTGACTATGTCTGTGTTTGTATAATTCGTTTTATCACTTTTAACAAACAATTCAATTCATTTAAATACATTTCTTTTTTTATAATACATTATATTATTATAGTTTTTATTGATTTTTTCTTCTTTATTTATATTGTATTCATTGATTAATATATGTATGTATGTATGTATATATAACACAATAATATTTATATTTCCATTTTTTTTTAATAAAAAGTTTTGTTTTTTGTTCTTCTATATAGTATATGGGCGTTTTTTGTTTTAGTTTTTTTTGTTGAAATTATTTCATTTTTCTTTGCTGTTTTCTTCACAATTGCTACGATTTAAATTTTATAAAAAATAAAATCTACAAACAATAATTGTTTTTAATGTTAATTAATAACTAATAGGTATATATTATATATTTATTTTTATTATACATATCTATATGTATATGCATGTAATATTTATGTATTTATATAGGTTTGTTTTTACAGTGTTTGACAGTGTTTGTTGATACTCACTTTTGTATTCCTATCGAAAGAAAATCTAAAAATCTTCTTAATAATTTGAAAAATAAAAAAAAACTTTATGAGATTTAATAATGTTCATTAAATTAATGTGTCATTGATTTCTATATCTTTTAAAAATACAATATAAAAATATAATTCAGAAAATTTCTAGAAAAATTTTAAATTAATTAAATTGTAGTTTTTTGGCAAAAACAATTGAAACTTTTATGTTGTTTTTATATTTGTTTTCCCCTGGCTAAAATGAATACCTGAAGATTGAAATAAGAACAGATTTTTAATGCAGAAGAAAAAAGAAACATGTGATAAATATGGAGTTCACAAATCAGAAGTTTTAAAAATTTTAAAATAATATCGCATGTCGGGCTCTATACAAACTTTTCATTCTGAAGAATGACCTGGAAAATCTACTTTAAGGCATGATTATTTAATTGTTAGTGAATCTTAAAAATGTCCTCAATGCCACACAGAGAGGTTATCAGCTCCCGAAATGTAAATGGCAGAACAACAGCGACTGGTCTCGATTGCTATCGTTCTCTAAAAAATCGCTCATCTGTTTAAAACATCGCAATATGGTGCACGTAGCAGTGCAATACAGTTTTATTTTCAAATAAAACCAAATGCAACTTAAGGGGCAATATTTGAAGAGCACTTGAGCTAAAAGTCAAAACAGTGGAACCTACGTAAAAATTAGACAATTAAATTTTGTGCGTTGTTTTGCGGGCAATATAATGGGTACAATTCATGTACACTGGCTGGTATTGGTGTCAAACCAATTTTAAATGTCGTTTTGTACCCATACGTAGTAGGGAATATGAAGCTAATAGAGCGATATCAGCAAGACAATGCCTCCAAATTTGCGTACCTGTGAAGTTACTATGTATTTCACTCAATGTAGTAAGACCCCGCTTAATGCTGTTTCAGTATTACGCGGTAGTACTAGTTACAACAGGTGAATGTCTTTCCAACGACGATCTTAAAGAATTCGTGGAACAACAAGTGTACGAAGACGACGAAGTTAGCGTTTGTGCCTGTCCTGTCTCCTCATATAAATTCCATAGGAAATCTGTTAAAACTTTGGATCACAAAATTAAAATTTACTAGAAAGAAGATTTTTTTCAAGTGTATGGCGTACCATACCAAAGGAATTCATTGACCAATTTATTGAGTCAGTGAATGCCAGGAGCAAAGGGATATCCCAACAAAACAGTGTATTACGTAAAAAGCGCAGAGGATTTGTTTGAAGAAATTAATTTTCATTGTTTTGCTAGGTTAGAGGACGTGTACCTGTCAGTCAAGACAGGTACAGTACCTGGAGGTCAGATTGACCCATTGTACATTGTTTTGCTCACAGCAAAAACAAACTACGTTTGGTTTTCTTTTTTCTATAAATTATCTCAATTATAATGATTTGTTGTACTTTAAAAAGTGTGTAAATCGCATCAATAAATTATTCCTAAATTTTCAAAAATTATTTTTAGATTTTCGTCTGATGTGTCACATACCAAATGAATTTTCGTAAATGTTTTCCTTGTATTGTCAAGCACTGTAGATATTAATTAACTACATATGTCTACTTAAAATTTATCGGTAGTGTTGTTTGTTAATTTTTTATATATTTCATAATAAAAACCAAAACAAAAAAAAAATAATAAAAATTAATAAAAACGAATCTGAAGACATTATTTAGCCAGAAATAATATGCAATTAAATTGAATACAATATTTACACATACACAATATTTATTTGTTACTATAATCGTTCTTTGCATTTTTGTTTCCTTTAATAATGAATTTTTATTCTATTCTCTTTCATTCGAGACTAATATAAGGTATTTCTTTATACTATTTTTCTTGAGTTTGTTATTATTTTTTGTTTTTTTTTTATTGAACTTTATTTAATTGGTTTTATTTTTTTTTTTTTAGTTTCCAAGTAAAAAAATAATTATTTTTTTGATTTTATTTTTGTTTATTTTCTGTTTAGATTTTATTTTATAATTTTTATAAGTGTATGTATTAGGCCAGAGACAGAGAGTGAGAGAGAGAGAGAGAGAGATAGAGAGAAAAGAGAATAGGTTTAAGTTTGAAAGCATTCATATTTCGATAATTGCTTCTTCTTTGTCTTATTGTATTGTATACCAATGTAAATATATATTTTTACATCATACACATGTACGTACACTATTCATATTTGAAGAATAACAAAGTTTTTACATTCATTTTCATTTCCTTTTCCATTGAAACATTCACAAAAGAAAAAGGCTGATGAATTTATATTTACTTTACTTTTATATGTTTATGTTTTGGAAAACTAAATATGTAATGAATAAATAAAAAATATACATATATTTTATTCTATTACTATTATATTTTATTTTGTTTTGTTTTTTATTATTAATTTGTTTATAATTTATTTTGTAATCTTACCGTTTATTACGAACAACATTCAATTCAATTCATTGTTTTAATGTTTATTTTCTTTTATTATTTAACATGGTGCTCACATTTAATTTAACAACAACAATTCAACATTTTTCACTTTTTCTTTTTTGATGCTTCAATCAATGTGATTCAATAATAAATTGGAATTTTTTGTTTTTTGTTTTTGAATATTTTAACGTGAATATCTAATGAAATGAAATATTTTTTTTAAATAAATTTTTCTCTACTTTTACTATATTATACATGTATGTATGTATACCATACATATTTTGAAATAATAATACATACGCATGAATGTATGTATGTATGGATGAATGTATGTGTGTTTAAAATTAAACTAATTTGTAACCCTCTGATATAGAACTGTTCGTTTAAAGGAAATCTTTTCATTTTCACGAGCAAAAAAAACTTGTCACTGCATAAAACACGTTCATATAGAAATGTATGGAAGTACAACCATTCATTCATATAGTAATAATTCAGTGCGTTCTACATATGTATGTACATATGTACATAAGGTCACCTCAATTTTTCAGATACATAGCTCCATAATTTTAATTTAATCGATTAGGTAGCTTTTGAAGATTCACTCATTTCGACTTAGCTCCTGACACTGCACTTATCGTTTGTGTTAATTTTATCCAAGAATGGCGAAACCTACAGTTTATAGCCAACGACGAACGACAGATTTTTGAGAAACATTTCATGGTAATTTTTTATTTATATTATATCGTATCTCATAGTGTTTGCCAAAAGACAGCCGATAGGAAAGCGTCTAAGAAATATTTTTCATATTTCGTTTTATTCGAAATGTTAAAGCTGGCATTTGTACCAGGGCCTCGCCTCTTCAGGGGCTCGCCAACTTCAATTTGAAGACTTGCCTTCACTAAGAATTGAAATTTTAGAAGAATGGAGATAAAACGTATGGAAATACTATAAAAAAATTTAATCAGAAATAAGAAAAATAGAATATTTCGTTTACTTTTCAATAAAAGTGATCAAATTAACAAAAATATATTCAAATGGACTTTAAACATTTCAAACGCATAACACTTGTTTATTATGAACACTGCGTAATGGTAAATACGTGAGACTTTTCAGCAAGACTTGTGAATACTTCACAAAGACCGTGCCACTTAATATTTTAAGACAAGGGCCGTCTTAATAAGTAGCCGAGGACCTGCGACAGTCTCGAAGGGAAGATGAACGTTCATTGGCTGGAGAACAAATACTGCGTGCTGAGCTTTTATGTGACCCAGTTCTGATGGCAGTGGTGGTTTCGGAAAATACCTGTACCGATTTGAACATGATAGTTCCCCCTATATACCTAACCTAAGCGGATGAGAATGAAAATGCGGAGCATATTCTATTATTCTGTCCGAGATTTAGATGGCCCAGGGAATTGAATTGGTCATTACAACACTTCAGTCAGGATTACGACCTAATTTCTCACACCACTTATGTTGTGTGTGTTAATTTTATACATGAGTGGCAGGACCTACATTTATTTGAGAAAATTTTTTATGGCAATTTTATTTACTCTCAGAGTTTTTTTTTGTCAGAAATCTGCTGAGAGGAAGTCGCCGAAGAAATGCTTTTTTTGTATTTTGTTTTGATGTCTGGCCTGGGATTTGAACCCGGGCTTTTCCGTCTAATAAGCCAACACACTACCTACTAGACTACGACGACTTCCAATTTATTGCTTTTAAATTAGATTTACGATCATGATCAATATAAAGGGTGTTTTTTATAGAGATATAGAACTTTAAGTTGCAATAAAACAACGATGGATTAATCGATTGACATGAATTTTATTTATCCGAAAGATAATATTGTGGCATTACATTTTAAATATGATTTCTGGCATATGACCGCCACGGCTGGCGCGGATGTAGTCCAATCTGGACGTCCAATTTTCAATGACTTTTTCCAACATTTGTGGCCGTATATCGGCAATAATACGGCGAATGTTATCTTCCAAATGGTCAATCGTTTGTGGCTAATGAAATGAAATATTTTTTTTAAATAAATTTTTCTCTACTTTTACTATATTATACATGTATGTATGTATACCATACATATTTTGAAATAATAATACATACGCATGAATGTATGTATGTATGGATGAATGTATGTGTGTTTAAAATTAAACTAATTTGTAACCCTCTGATATAGAACTGTTCGTTTAAAGGAAATCTTTTCATTTTCACGAGCAAAAAAAACTTGTCACTGCATAAAACACGTTCATATAGAAATGTATGGAAGTACAACCATTCATTCATATAGTAATAATTCAGTGCGTTCTACATATGTATGTACATATGTACATAAGGTCACCTCAATTTTTCAGATACATAGCTCCATAATTTTAATTTAATCGATTAGGTAGCTTTTGAAGATTCACTCATTTCGACTTAGCTCCTGACACTGCACTTATCGTTTGTGTTAATTTTATCCAAGAATGGCGAAACCTACAGTTTATAGCCAACGACGAACGACAGATTTTTGAGAAACATTTCATGGTAATTTTTTATTTATATTATATCGTATCTCATAGTGTTTGCCAAAAGACAGCCGATAGGAAAGCGTCTAAGAAATATTTTTCATATTTCGTTTTATTCGAAATGTTAAAGCTGGCATTTGTACCAGGGCCTCGCCTCTTCAGGGGCTCGCCAACTTCAATTTGAAGACTTGCCTTCACTAAGAATTGAAATTTTAGAAGAATGGAGATAAAACGTATGGAAATACTATAAAAAAATTTAATCAGAAATAAGAAAAATAGAATATTTCGTTTACTTTTCAATAAAAGTGATCAAATTAACAAAAATATATTCAAATGGACTTTAAACATTTCAAACGCATAACACTTGTTTATTATGAACACTGCGTAATGGTAAATACGTGAGACTTTTCAGCAAGACTTGTGAATACTTCACAAAGACCGTGCCACTTAATATTTTAAGACAAGGGCCGTCTTAATAAGTAGCCGAGGACCTGCGACAGTCTCGAAGGGAAGATGAACGTTCATTGGCTGGAGAACAAATACTGCGTGCTGAGCTTTTATGTGACCCAGTTCTGATGGCAGTGGTGGTTTCGGAAAATACCTGTACCGATTTGAACATGATAGTTCCCCCTATATACCTAACCTAAGCGGATGAGAATGAAAATGCGGAGCATATTCTATTATTCTGTCCGAGATTTAGATGGCCCAGGGAATTGAATTGGTCATTACAACACTTCAGTCAGGATTACGACCTAATTTCTCACACCACTTATGTTGTGTGTGTTAATTTTATACATGAGTGGCAGGACCTACATTTATTTGAGAAAATTTTTTATGGCAATTTTATTTACTCTCAGAGTTTTTTTTTGTCAGAAATCTGCTGAGAGGAAGTCGCCGAAGAAATGCTTTTTTTGTATTTTGTTTTGATGTCTGGCCTGGGATTTGAACCCGGGCTTTTCCGTCTAATAAGCCAACACACTACCTACTAGACTACGACGACTTCCAATTTATTGCTTTTAAATTAGATTTACGATCATGATCAATATAAAGGGTGTTTTTTATAGAGATATAGAACTTTAAGTTGCAATAAAACAACGATGGATTAATCGATTGACATGAATTTTATTTATCCGAAAGATAATATTGTGGCATTACATTTTAAATATGATTTCTGGCATATGACCGCCACGGCTGGCGCGGATGTAGTCCAATCTGGACGTCCAATTTTCAATGACTTTTTCCAACATTTGTGGCCGTATATCGGCAATAATACGGCGAATGTTATCTTCCAAATGGTCAATCGTTTGTGGCTTTACCGCATAGACCAATGACTTTACATAGCCCCACAGAAGGCCAATTCACAGGTATAAAACGTGAAATTAGGCGGTCTATTGTGGCACGAGCTGTGTGACATGTTGCGCCGTCTTGTTGAAACCACGTCTCTTGGACATCATGGTTATTCAATTCAGGAATGAAAAAGTTAGTAATCATGGCTCTATACCGATCACCATTGACTGTAACGTTCTGGCCACCATCGTTTTTGAAAAAGTACGGACCAATGATTCCACCAGCCCATAAAGCGCACCAATCAGTCAGTTTTTCTGGATATAACGGTGTTTCCACATACACTTGAGGATTACATTCACTCCAAATGCGGCAGTTTTGTTTGTTGACGTAGCCATTCAACCAGAAGTGCGCTTCATCGCTAAACAAAATTCGCTTATAAAAATCGGAAACAACGGTAATCTCGTTTTGGTCCCATTCGACGAATCTACGCCTTACTTGATGATCGTTTGGCTTCAAATCCTGCACGAGTTGGATTTTGTAAGCACGTAAACCAAGATCCTTCCGCAAAATCTTCCATAAAGTGGATGGACACAGATCCAATTCCTGTGCTCGATGGCGGATGGACTCATTTGGGTCTTCCTCAATGCTACGCTCTACAGCAGCAATAGCTTCTTCTGTACGGACCGTACAGCGTCTCTGGCGATGCGAGTTATCAATAAGAGTAAACGTGGTGCGAAAACGTTCCATGTCGACGATAAAATGGACGTAGTGCGCGATACGTTTTCCGCACAGAACCATTATTTTCGAAATAAAATTGCACTATTTACGAGCGTTGTTCAGGCGTGAGTCTGTTCATGATGAATTGCCAAACCAAACTGAGAATAAATCACTTGACAGCTGTTAAATCGGTCGCCATCTTGAAAAGTAATGCCAACTTAAAGTTCTATTCCTCTGTAAAAAACACCCTTTATATGTTTATATTATATATCTAATGGCGTGTTATATCGTTTTGTAAGGGTTACAATTACTATTTAAGGATGTGCACGTATTTTAACATTAGTTTTCTTTTGTATATACATATACATACATATGTATATACATATATGTACATGTATGTTAAATATATATGCATATATGTATGTACATACATATATATACTAATATTTTTTAAATAACAACACACATACACAGAAACAATTCATTACTAAATAAATATAAAAATATTGTTGCGTTAATATTTATTTTAATAAGACATGCATACATACATTTAGTGTGTATGTCATAAGGAAATTTTCTAATAAATAATTTTATTTCAATTAATAATACATAATTTTATAATTTATTTCAAATAAACAATAAATATCCAATAACGGACATATGGGCGTTACAATTTAAAATTAAATTTCATACATACATTCGAATGGATACTACTGAATGCCTTTGTAAGTATGTTTGTATTTTCGTTTTTTTTTTATTTTATTCTAAAGTTTACTTTTTATTTTTATTATTAAATAATAAATATGATTTTAATTTACTTATATTCAGCATTATCTAACCAATTCGAATTAACCCGGGTTAATTTAAAGGATTTTGTTTTTCTTTCTTTTTTTGTGTTTCAGCAAGCGTACTATGCTATTTAGTGTCCGATTTTTAATTGAATATGCCTTATTTGTAATAATTTTAATATTTAATTTTGTTGATTTCAATTTTTAATTTAATTATAGAAAACAAATTCTTTCTTCTATAATTTACTTTTTATTGATTTTGTTTTTTTATTTTTTATTATTTTAATCTTTTTTTGTCAAAAATGAATAATCCAGTCTACAATTTAATTGACAGAAGTTTCAATGCAATATAAAAAAACAATTTTTTTACTTTTTGTTTCACTTTACATTTAATATAGTTTTGTTTTTTTGGTTTTTGGTTAAAATAATTCTCCATTTTCTTATTAATAAATTTAATCCACAATTGTATTGCATACTCGTACAGCACAATTTATTTTATTTAATTTTATTTCAAATTTTTTCAATTAATTTTATTTGATTTTATTTTATTTTATTAATATTGTATTTCAAATAACAACAATGATATTTATTTGTGCTTAATTTATAAGTTTTTAATACAAATTATATTTCATATTCAAAAATATTTCTCAATAATTTTAATTGAAACTGCATTTCCAAAATAAAAAGAAAGTGAAAAATAAATACATCACAGGTTAAAGATTACATTTTCAAGTGGTGGATCACGTAAAATAATAAAAAAAAACACACACCATCGTTGAAGAAAAATAGTTTTAATGAAAAGTGAAAAATTTGAAAACATTTATCGTAAAACAAAACAAAACAAAAGAACTTTTTGAATCCGATTAGTAAGGTCAGAGGACGTGTACTTGTCACTTAAGAAGTAAAACATGACATTTGAGAAGACTGTGCTCAGAATGTGTGTAGCATAAGGAGTTTTTCGTGTTTATATCACAAACAGAATCAAAACGGAAACTGAAACTCATGAAGACATCGGCAAAAGGCATTTGCAGCAAAGGAAACCAAATACTGTTACTTGAATCAGGTATCATTACGGTAATTTCGCAGTTCTGGTCTAGCATAGTATTGTAGAATATAGCGTACGACGCAGTATTTGATTTGAGAATTCAGGAAGAAGCTACCAATGCAGTTCTGAATGTACATTAATCTGCCAAAGCAAACGATATAAGCCGTCCTCATTAACCGATAACAGGAGGCAGAGGTCACTATTTCAGCAGTTGTAGCAAGAAAATAATTTTCTAAACTAGACTATTTTATGAGGGAGAAGTATGTATTATACGTCCTAAGACGAACTGTGCTCATCGATGAAAAAGAGAGGAATTAAAAATATTTTTAATGATCAATAAATCGATAAGCTATTGGAGTTACGCTTATTATTTTGAGTTAGGCAGCCCACCAATACGACGTCAATGTCACAATAACATTTTTTTCATCAAACTTAGGTTTGAGCCACTAACACAACGAGTGTACAGGTATTCAAGTCATGGATTGGATTTAGTTAGTTCAGGCCAAGACTTTCGCTGTAGGTGCATGTAGCGAAAGTCACCTAACTTTCACAATAGTTTGGAAGCACATTTTTTTTTACCACGGAAATGGAATATGCATACATTCGCTTGTACTACTTGTATTTAAAGAAAAATCTTTCCAATTCCTTTTTAATTCTTGTTCTATTCTGATTGTTATTGTTGTACTCTTATACTTATTAAAGCATATGATCAAGAAACAAACTATATTTGTACATCATGTGTTAAGGAAGATCGGAATTAATTACCTTAACATGTTCACGCCGGCGCGTACAACCGGTGGCCCGCACTAGAATACCTTATAGGGCGGCGCGTACCTTCGGTGGCCCGCACTAGACTGTCTCATCGGGCGGAGTGTACCACCGGTGGTCCGTACTTGATCATGCTATTAGAACACGCGTAATACCAAATATTTAGATCTTTAACAGTTCGACTGCCGATAAATAATACCTGAGGGTCACGCTCTCTTAAAAGCATTTATTTTTAATAACAATTATATTAATAACATATAAAGGGTGATTTTTTAGCAACACTGGTTTAAACAGCTCACGCACGTATCGTGTTTTGTTTCACTGTCAAACATCTTCAGTTTGGTCTATAATTTAACCATGAATCGTCTTACAAACGATCAACGCTTGCAAATCATTGAATTTTATTATCAAAATGTGTGCTCTGTTAAGTAAGTTCATCGCGCGCTTCTTCCATTTTATGGTCAGTTTAATCGACCCACTGAGGCGGCTATTCGGGCTATTATGACTAAATTTCGCACCAAATTTACATTGTTGGACTTTAAACCACCAACATGCTTACGTAGAGTGCGAACTGAAGAAAATATCGCAGCTGTATCGGCCAGTGTTAATGATGAATTATCGATTCGTTGCCGTTCGCAGCAAATGGGTCTCTGTTACTCAACAACGTGGAAAATTTTGCAGAGGGATTTAGGTGTGAAGCCTTTCAAAATACAGCTGGTGCAAGAATTGAAGCCGAACGTCCTACCGCAACGCAGAATTTTTGGTGAATGGGCTCTTGGAAAGTTGGTCGAAGATCCACTTCTTTATCGGAAAATTGTGTTCAGCGACGAAGCTCATTTTTGGCTCAATGGATACGTAAATAAGCAGAATTGGAGATTTTGGAGTGAAGATCAGTCAGAAGCATTGCAATGCGTCCAGAAAGAGTCACAGTTTGGTGCGGTTTATAGGCTGGTGGCATCATTGGACCGTACTTCTTCAAAGATGCTGCGAATCGTAACTTAACTGTGAATGGTGAGCGCTACCGTGAGATGATATCCAACTTTTTTTGCCCAAAATGCAAGAGCTTGCCTTGCATGACATGTGGTTTCAACAAGACGGTGCCACATGCCACACAGCACGCGTAACAATGGACTTATTGAGAGGCGAGTTCGGTGAATATTTTATTTCACGTTCGGGACCGGTCAATTGGCCGCCTAGATCGTGCGATTTAACGCCTTTAGACTATTTTTTGTGGGGCTCTGTTAAAGCTCACGTCTATACAGACAAGCCCGCTTCAATTGATGCATTGGAATACAACATTGAAGCATTTATTCGTGAGATACCGGCCGAAATGTTGGAAAGAGTATGCCAAAATTGGACTAAGCGGATGGACCATTTGAGGCGCAGTCGCGGTCAACATGTGCATAAAAATCTTCAAACATTAAATTATATGGACCGTACTATCGATTCAAATAAAGATTTCATGCATTTTTCTGAATTTTATGTGTTTTTTTGATAAATTTTCCTATAGCTCTTAAAAAATCACCCATTATAATATAATTACAGTTAATATAATTATAAATAATAACAATTATAATTAATAACTGTTCTATTTTCACCGAAAAAATTCAAAAGATTTAATGAGGATGAGACGACGAATTCAGGAAAAAATACACAAAATTTTAAACGATACCATTGTATTGTTATAAAACAGTTGCCGTCCGATAGAGCGTAAGGCATTCAGCGCAGCAGCCAGTAGGCGACAACCATGAATTTAAGCGCCGGCGTGAACGTGTAAAGGTTAACTAATCAGGCATATACGAGTATTTATGGTACCACGTGCAAGTTTAATTTCAAAAGAGGAAAAACTTCGGTGTAGTAGATGCGGTGAGTGTCTATCGTCTTGACTTTTGGTTTTATTTTTTATCAAAAACTAAAATTAAAGTAACAAACGTAGAAAAGAAGTTTTTATTCGAATATTATTAAACTTCATCAATTAAATAAAAGGACAGCCTTTGAGAAAAACTTTTTTGGATGAGGACATACATGTGTATCTCTGGATAGAACATGCGGTAAACGTTGCGCTATGTGGCATTTACCCTGAAAAGCTGGCCAAAAAGGCAAAAATGAATTTAAAGAAATTTAAGAAACTGAGTATGCACAACAAAATTCTGCATTATATAGTGAATTTTCACGACTTTAAGTTGAGATTTGTAGATTTGAGACGATGTCAAAGTCAGGAAAGTGAAGAAAATTAAACGCGTTTTTGGTCTTTTTTTTGAAATTTTAATAGGTTTATATGATATTTTTTTGTGGCTAAACGAATAGAGATTTTCTATTGATTTTTTTATTTGAAAAGTATGAGCAACTGCTACTTTCAGTTTTTTTTATATATATATATCTCATATATTAGTGTTAAACTTATTCGTTTAAAATTTAAAAATAATAAAAATTTCACATTTTTTACCGTTCCTAAAAAAATAAGCATTTTAAAGGTGAAAGTAGTTTTTAGTAGTTTAATGTTATATACCACAAGAAAATACGAACTCTCTACATTCAGGAACAAAAAAAAAAGTTTGCACAAATTTGCGCAATTATTTTTGGCGATTTTTAGAAAATATATGGACCACTCATGTGCCCCGTTATTGAAACATATATATTTGTGAGTGATTACAACATTTTTTTATCACAACTGTTTCGTAACTTCGAGATATAAGATGGAAAATGTTTATATAAGATTACAGTTATTCCAAATTTTGAAGGAATCAAATGCCAGAACCATTGACGAGAAATTGCAGCTCTTAGTCAGAAAATTGTGAGATATTTCAAAATGTCAAGGGGATAGCGATATATGTATTAGCAGTAAAGCTATGTTTAACTAACAACGAAAAGAGGACAAATAATGCAAAATAAATATTATAAATAAATATTAATTATCATAGAACTTTAAAAACTTAATTACGTATGTATGTATATCGACTATTATAATAATATGAGATGTATGTTTGATTTTCTTAATGGACCGTATGTGGTACCTAGGGGCACTTATGATCCGATCATAATAAAATGTGATCATAAATGATTCACATTCATATTAAACATGTTCATGTCGAATTTCATCGAGGTAATAAAATATTTAAGCCAATTATAATTGTTAAACATATTTTCTTAAGGGGCCCATATTTTGGACCTAGGGGCAATTATTTACCGACTATAACAAAATTTGGTAATATGATTTAGATTTATAAGATAAACGTTCATACCGAATTTCATCACGATACCGATTAAGCCATTTATAAGCGCAAATGTGAATTTCTAAAGTGGACTTTATATGAGGACTAGGGTCAAACGATTTTCACCAAACATTACACCATGATTTCTTAGTATACAGAACTGATCCATGCTAAATTTTATCATGATTGTTACATAATTACCATAATTATGTGTAAATAAGTGCAATTTCAGGGGGAATTTGTATGGGGGCTAGGCGAAATCACGGACCGATTTGAACCAAAATCAGTTGGGTTCATCCTTGGGTCTAACTATCACTAACACTATCAAAAATTCCAGCCATTAACTCATAAAACACTTTTATTAATTTTGGCCAGGTTTTCAGGCAAAATGCCACATAGTGCGTTGATTCAGACATTGATCACAGTTGTACTGCAACTAAGGCTGCTTATAACAGAGTGGAATTATTTCATTATTTTTACCAATTGAAATATACGGTCAATGTGCAAACTATGTTAGCTTTTTTTATATTTATACTAACCGTGCGTTGTTTAATATTTTATAAACCAAAAACATTTGTTTAAATGGTAAACTTACGAAACGGAATAAAATAATGATTAGAAACGCAGTTTATATATAAAGTTAACAAACAAAACAATTTATGTATATTGTTAATATATTTTGTATAAAATAAACCAATATATTTGTTAAATATGTATATATATGTATATGTACGTACGTAAGAACTAATAAATATTGTTTTTAAGCCATTTTAGGCGACTTTTTAAGGGAAGTCTAAAGCATTTTTTTTTAGGAGTTAATTCTTAAAGTTTTATTTTTTTTTTTCATTTTACCATCTAAAATATAAAATGTGTGTGTTTTTTTTTTGTTAATACATATTTTATATCTAATTTATTAGGGATAGTTTAATTAATTAATGTTTCTTTTGCACAATTCAAATTGTGTGTTTATATGTATGTTTGTTAATTGGTCTCATAATTTTTTTTGTTTTTGTTTTTAAGAAAATCGTTTTGAATTTTCTGATTTTCTTAAAGGGCTACCCTATACAAAATGATGAAAAAACTTGGAAATACAATCGAAAATGAATCTTTTATATGTTTATT
This sequence comes from Sarcophaga variegata, assembly GCA_932273835.1. Classification (NCBI taxonomy): domain Eukaryota; kingdom Metazoa; phylum Arthropoda; class Insecta; order Diptera; family Sarcophagidae; genus Sarcophaga; species Sarcophaga variegata. The sequence goes on from OW026359.1 coordinate 42,620,351, forward strand.
ATGTTTTAGTAAAAAAAAAAATCATATACGAGTATGAGTATTATGTGGCACACCCTGTCTGTATGTAAAGTTTAGTTTTAATTGTAGTTGTATTCATAAGTCCAAGCATCTGTATAATGTGGGTCCAATAGACGTTATGTTTGTTTTTTTTTCTGTTATAAACAATTATTTCGTAATTATTTAATTAAACTTTTAAGTATTTTATTTATTATTTAAGTACAACACGTTATAGATCCTTGCAATGCTTCTAGGTATACATATGTATGTATGTATAGTATAGTATAGTATGTATGTATGTATACTTAATAGGCTGTTTTGTGTTGTATTTATACTCGTAATATTTAAACATTAAGCATATTTAGTTGTTATTTTTTTTCCGTTATTTTATTAATTTACATTTAAAGTCTTTTGTTTTGGTTTGTTTTTATACATTTTACAAAAAAAAAGGTTGTCATTTATCTAAAGCTCTATTATATTTTGTTTTAGTGGTTTAATGCACTTTTTTCTTTTTGTTTTTTTTTATGGTTCATCTAAAAACTTGCTAAAAATTGTTTTATTTATTCATATACATATTACATATGTATATACATATTTACATATGTATATGTATATGTATTAATTTATATGTATGTATTTATGTGTATATATATCAATATATATGTATCTGATAGTCTTCTACACATTTACAAATTAAAGTAAAAACTCTAACAAACAGAAATAAACATACACGTTCACATTTACATACATTTACGTTCGAATTTAATTTTTTTATCGTTTCTTTTTTTTTGTAAAAACTTTAACCGTTTATATTATGTAGTACATAGTAGGTATGTATGTATGTGTGTATATTTAATAATCTCTAATTATTTATATGTAAACGAATATGCGTGTACATACATATATAAGTAATTACAACAACAATTGTGTTTGTGTATTGAGGGATTCGTTTTGTTTTAATTTCAATTCTTTTTTTATTTTAGTTTTTCATTTGAATTTTTTTTTTTGAGTGCAAAAAACTTTTTAAGCTACAATTGTTTACATATAAAATATGTTTTTTGTTTTTCAATTTCATAATTAATGATTTGAAAAAATAATACAATAAAAAATCATATGCATTTTATATTTGACTATAAACTATTAAATCGAATCTATTTTCACTCAATTTTCATTTGATTTTGTTCCGAAATTTGTTGTGTGCGTATTCTGTTCTAATCAATAATGACCATTTGATTACATACGTAGATGATAAAACAAACAATATTGTATACTTAATAATTAAAAAAAAATCACATTAAATTTACAGTTTCATTCATCTGTCTTGTTAGATTTAAATATTATAAAAAATATTTTTTCTTTACTTTTTAAAGAAGCTTTCACTGGAAATATAAACATCGTATTCAATATTTTCAATCAAATACGGTTTTATACAATCGTTGTCTTAAAAACTGTAAATTTAATTAAAAAAATATCAATTTGAAAAAACAATGTACTAAAGTTGAAAACAAAAATAAAATCAAAAATCAATATTAAATGTCAAGACAATTCAATTCTTTTATGTATGTTTTTTTGTTTTTGAATTGTTTTTTTTATCGAAAAACTCATTTCAACTTATGACTTCAACTGACTCAAGGAAACATTCCAGGATTTATGTTGGCAACGTAAAACGTTGTAACATTTATAAGATATTTCGATTAAAAGATTCCCTACCCCTTAAATCAACCAATTTAAAGTATTAATCATCACCTATTTCACAAAAAAAAATTATTATTATAATGTAATGTAAACTAATTTATGGATAGAAATCTCAATATACAGTCAAAGAAAAGGGTATACATACACCAATGTATGTAGACTTTTTCCCGCTACATACAGTGGTGTATGTAGGCTTTTTCTTTGACTGGATGTATATACAGTGGACAGCAAAAGTCTTAGTACGGCATTATATTTTAGCAATTTCATGAAATTTAGTGTATAAAAATTTATAGTTTTTTTAATATTTTATTAATTTATTTCTATATTATTATAAAACAAACAATTTTTTAATGTTTTTCATAAAACAAGAGAAAAATAAGGAAAAGTTTCAGATGACTCCATAGGTAACCCCAAGGAGAACCCTGAGTAAATTTAAAATTCAAAGGCCTAATAGATATATGAAAATGTTATAACTTATATTTAGTAGAATAGCCGTTAAGATCAAGCACTCCATTTAACAAATTTTGAATTGAATGTACAAGTTTTGTTTAGTGTTTTCTGGTGGCACCATGACCAAGTTTTTCGGTTGATTTTTATTTGAGGTTTAGCGATTACGTAACCGTTCTTTCAAATGATCTCCTAACTACTCAACTACTACTCTCATATCGGGACTTTGTGCAAGAGTATTAAGCCTGTGGGGAGTTTTTTTTGTCAAAATGTATTGCCGTACTAAGACTTTTGCTGTCCACTGTAAGTACCTTTGACAAGTTTTATATTCAAACTCTATATTAAAAAAGAAAACAATTTAAACGGTATAGAGCTATTGTTTTTGTTTTGTCGAATACCTTATTGACAAAATATTTTTATCATATTCTTTTTAAAACCATTATGACAACTTACAAAATTTTTTATATATATGTATATACCTATATATATACATATAAGTATGTCGTCTTATTAAATAACCTTTAAGGGGCGTATTTAATTTTTTATTTTTTTGTCACATAGTTTAATTATTAGCAAATACTTTACTCACGAGTTTAAGTGATATTGAAATTTAATTATTATAATACTTTTACAACAGCGGCAAAAACTGATTTGATTGTTTTTTAAACACATTTTGTTTCAGTTTGTAAAACAATTTCTAAAATTTTAAATTTATTAAGTTTAATCCATAATATTTGCAATATTAAACGTTCACACCAATTATATAAAGCCGTAATAAAAGTGGTATAATGATTAGTTATATATTTTATTTAAAATTCAAATGAATATATTTGGTTTTCATTTTTTATAGAGTAAATCATCGTTTGATTTGTTAGCAGTATATATTTTTTTCAATCTGCCGTAATAAAGTGTCTCTTAAATAGATCAATTTTAACAAAAAAAAAAAAAGAAAATTCATATGGGTTGCAGACATCAATAACATTCGTAGTAAAGCCTGTTTTGAAATATTTATTTAAATACCCTAAATTTCGGTGTCTTTTAAGCGAATGTTTCTTACATCATATTCCAAAAGGAAAGTAAAAGAGACAAAATTGTTAACAATATGTATGTATATAGTGGCTATCAATTATAAGTAGAATATTTGATTTTCTTTTTAATTCAGATACATTTGCTCCCTGTTTGTATGAGACAAGCCATACATTGTATGGATTCAAATATGCTTTATTTGTTTTCATATAAATTTTCTATTGCCTGAATTTGTATGTATGTATTATAGAATGGGGTTTCCATAAAGATTTGATTTGAATATTACTCAAAATTTTTAATTAATTTAAATGAAAGCCAGATCAAAGTCCTTTTGTTGCAACCTTCGATAATCCTGTAGAGTAATGGCATTCTATTAAAATTAAATTGGAGTTAAAGATTTCCAATGAATAATTCCCCGATTACTTCGTATTTCTACAATTAAGCGTACATTGCTTGACATTTTTACATCATTTAAATTGTTATTTTCTTTACATTTTAATATCGTCGTTATATTTTATTCAATTTCAAGTAAGATTATTTAAAAAAATGAAAAATTATAGAAAATAAAGAAACATTGCAATTGTACATGTATCCTGTTGAGTTTTTCCTCTTACTTCAATAGCATTTTAAAATATGTGATGTATTTATCATAATTCACATATTGCGAAGCATTTACTATTGGCATTGAGAATTGATTTTGCTTTGAAATCTGTTGTATTCCAATAAAAACTTATTAATTTAATTAATTTTTATTATTATTACTGCGGGCGTTTTATATAGGATCAATTTTATTTTCTTATTCCATCGCATAAATGCTGTCTAATTGATTTCTTTCTTAAAGTCAAGTCAGCTTTAATAGTTTGAATTACTAAATGAGAAACGTTTCTGTTACCATTCAAAAGTATTAATTGAATATGTTTAAATATATGTGTGTATGTATGTATGTATGTTGATATAAGAAAATAAATGCTAAATAATTTAAGGATGTAAATAAATAAAAACAATTGAATTTTGAAATGTTTTTTTTTTCTTTTTTTCATTTATTGTTTATTCTAGTAAATGTTTTGTTTTTATTCTGTTTTCTTTTGTTGATTTTTTTTCGTTTTATTTAAAATTAAATCATAAATGGCTTAAAAATAAAAATCATACTGAAAAATAATAAAATATTGTAAAAAAAAAGAAAATTCACTTGTTATGTTGTATTTTCCTTTTGTTACGATTAATAAAATCATATAATTTATATTTATGTTTTCGTTTTCATTGTTAGTTAAAAAAAAAAAATAAATCTTCACTACACATAAACAAATAATGTTGGCTTTAGTTAAGTTTACTCGCAGTTTCTTATAATTATTGTTTTTAGTTTTTTTTTTTAATTTTATTATAATAATTGCACAAGATTTTAAATAAATTTTTTTAAATTAATTTTGCAATGTCTTCACATGTATTTTATACTTCAATTGTTTGTTTTGTTTTATTAAATAATTCTTGATTTCTTATGCCTTTTCTATTACGATTGATTAAATAATTTATTTTTGTTAATTTTGTTTTGAATTTAATTAATAAAAATGTTTGTAGATTTGTTTACTTTAATTTAAGGTTTTAAATTCATGGCAAAATGTACTAATTTTTGTTTGTTTATTTTTATTATAATGTTATTTGTTGTTGTTGTTTTCTATATATTGTATTTTACATTTGTAATGAATTTTTTCTGTTTTTTCTCCTATTTTCATTTTGAGGTCTAATCATGTATGTATGTACTTATAATAAATCGAACTTAAATATAAAAGAATTAAAGGAAAAAATTATTATCAATCAGTAAAGTTGAGTAGTGAAGTAAAGTAAAGAATATTTGTATCAAATAAATGAATGAATGAATGAATGACTGAATGACTGAATGAATGAAAAGAGATTATGAAAATAATATAATGTCGATATAAAATACGTATGTATGTATGTAAATATATAATATTTGCATAATAATAAATCAAGACAAAATCGATATAGACTTGATGACGTACATAATTAGAATGAATGATGAGATATATTGTATGACAACCACGCATTGGTGTATACAAATAGGCGGCAAAGATGCAGTAGAATGTAGAATGTATGTTCTTTAATCTTGTTGTTGCAATAAGAGAAAAGTAATTAAATATTTTATATTAATATGGCTATTTTGCCTTGTATAACAACAACACATAATAAAATCAAGATTTTTTAATCTAATCATTATAAACATTAATATTAATATGTATGTATATATATATATGTAGTATATTAAGCGCTTCTCTTTAAAAACGTTTAAATTATTTGATTATTAAAAAATAATTATTATTCCTTTAAATACATTTAAGTATATAAGTAGATATAAAAAAAAACATATTCTTTTTAAATTGCTAATTGCTCATTTTCATGTCTAAATTACATTCTATAGTATATGTTTGCTGTTGCTGTTGCAGTCGTTTGCTTTATATAAAACATACATAAGTATAAGAACCATAGCAAACAAATGGTGGTTGGTTGGTTGGTTGGTTGGGATTTGTGGAGATGATGATGACGATGATGATGATGATGGCGAAAATACATCATAAAGAAATTAATTAATATTCTATAAATAAATCTAAATCATATTTTTTATTTTTGTTTTAAACAAATGCCCAGCATTCGAGTGTTTTTATAACAAAATCTTCTTGTGGTGCCAATGGTTCATTGCCATATGTACTGCAGGATTGTGAACGGCCTTGATTTAAATCACCATCAAGCCATAAACCAAAACGTCCACTGCAAATAGAATAGAAAATAAACAATTAATATTACAAGAAATTATAAAAAACACATATTTAAGTGAATTAATAAAAAAAAGCTTAAAAAGAATCTCGTTTTAGGATTACATTTGGTAAAAGTTATAAAGGAATGGTCGACTTGTAACCGGGACTCACTATGGGCACTACAAGAATAAATCTAAAATATTAATTGCAGCATATGTATCAAAATTAGGAAAATCCCGTATATAACCTTAAATGTAAGGTGAGGTAAAAATGAAATCATTTCATTAATTATACAATTAAGCGCTTTAACATGGACGGTTTTGTTTAGGCAGATTCGCTGCCTTAATCAAGTGGTCCCAAAAGCTTTTTTGGACGATGTTAAGTACTCAGGCATATGAAACTGCATTTTTGATATCAAAATTATCAAAATGGAATAAACCAAATGAAATTTGTACACGCTTACGGTTACCTTAAGGGCCATTTTTTGGGTACAAGTTTAAACTCAAGATTAAGTTAATCTCCAGTTAAACTTCGTTTTCAGTTTTTGAGATTACTTAATCTTGAGTTTAACCTTACGGTTAAGTACCAACGTTGGTGGTTTAAACATAAGATTAACTATGAAAAGTAGTTGACAAATTTTATTTAAAAAAAAAAGCTTTTAAATGAGGGGAAGCCGAATAAGACAAATATTTAAGAGACTATGAATTATATAAAACACAAATTGACAATAGACAGTCTTAATTTATTTATTATTTAAAAAAAAAATAATTTTTTTACATAAAGATCAATAGTATTCAGCTTTTGTTTGTTTGTTTTTGTTATATACAAAAGCAAATTGTTGTGAAACACTTTGAAATTTTTGCTTATAAGTACGGCAGCTCTACAAGGTTAATCTCCAGTTAAGCTCCCACTCAAAAAATGAAAACTCAGTTAACTGAAGATTAAATTTAACTGGAGATTAACTTATGCCCCTATTGCGGTTGACAACTTTTGTAGTAGTTTGGTCGTCTTTCAGAAATCGGTATTGCCATTCTCAACTTAAACGCGGTTGACTTTTTGGTTGTGCGGTTAATTTTTAGTTGTGTTTTATGGTATTGCGGTTCACCACTTTGTATGAGTTTGGTTGACAAAAACATTAAATATAGACAACTGCTTATTAGCAGTTGAGTCTCTCTCAGTTATAGAGTTCACTTATATATTTAATACATTTTCTTTTTAAAAATAATAGAAAAAAAGATAAAAAATGGAAAAATCGTAAGTTTCTTTCTGCTTAAAATAAATAATTAAATATTTAATACCCAGGAAATTGAAAATAACAAGCAAATAACAACCCAATTTGAATGACTTGTGAAGTTGTTGGAAAATACTCCAGAAATATCTAAACGAAAGCAAAAATTTGGGATGACCAAAAATCAGTGCAAGGAAGCGTTGGAAGGATTTTCTACAGAATTGAATAGCTTGGGTCCACCTACAAAAACCCCCTCCGATTGGCAACGTATAAGTATACAGCATCTAAAATATTGTAAATAGACATTTTATTAGAATTTTTTCTCCGTATAGGTTTGGATTCACTACAAAGCAAGTAAAAAAAATTGCTAATAATAAAAAACAATCAAGCAACAGGAAGTGGTCCTTCACAAGAAATTCCCCTTAACACCCTTGAGGATTGCGTATCCCTCCTGTTATCACTAAATGACCAAGTAGCTCCATCTGGACACACATTCGACGTTGATAATATTGCTCCGACAACCAGTCGCGCTTTTGCGTCTCCTCAAAATCCCGATGTGGAGCAAGTCATTACAAATGCACCTGAGATGTTATTAAATATCCCGTCTAAGAAAAAAAATCAACAGAACAAGAGCGCTTAGAACTTTTGAGAAAAAAAATAACACAAGTTAAACTTTTAAAAAGCAATAATAATTTGGAGAAAAATACTTATAAAAACTATGAAATAAACAACAGCTTTTAAAAATTACACATGGGACATTTCTTACTTAGCACTGGGTAGTTCAAGAGGATTTGAATCATCGCGTATTTTTCTACGTATACGAAGAACATTTATATTAGCGTCATGATTTTGATCTTCGTAAAATAAATCCACACTTAAATCCATCTTTAATTTACTTTTATTTATACAATAACTTGATTTTAACTTATTTTTGCGTTTTCATTTCTTCTATTTCCAAACAAATTTCATGGTGTTACCAATATGAAATTTAAATTTCATATCGGCAACACCATAACAATTACAACTAAAAATCGTTGAGTTCCGCAATATCAAAAAATAATTTGGTTGAGTGAAAGTTGGGTTGACTGGCAGACGACCAAACTGAGTTGAGTTGAGAACGGCAATAGGGGCATTAATCTTGAGTTTAAACTTCCACCCAAAAAATGGCCCTTAGTCTTTATTAAAATAAGAAAGAGTAAAAAATTACTTTTCTTTCCATTGGTTTTCAATTGCGTTCAAACAATACAGAATTTGTTAACAAAATTTTAATTTTTTAACGCCAATTGGCGTGATCCAATAACCGTTGCACAACTTGTAATGCAGACTACTAAAGTCATCTATTGGATATATTTTTACTAAATTTACTTGAAACTGGAAATTTTATTAACGTGTGCATGCTTTTCAGAATCGACCGTACTATACAACTGTTTGTAGCCGATTCATTCAAAAATACAATTCAAAGTCTATTGAAAAACCAAATTAAAAAAGATTATTCCTTTACTTTATGGGCTGAAATAATATTACCGATTCATTAAAAACACGTTACAATCTATACTATGGTTAAGCATTGATACAAATTCTATGTTAATGGAGTAAAGTATGGTGCAATACAAAATACTGATAATTCTGTAATAAAAGAATCGTTTGAAAAGTCTCAGAAACAGTGTTAAACTTCTGACAAAATCGGTTTAATATCAAACGTAATGTGTAATATATAAGATAAAAAACAAAACTGCCATATTTTATGAACATAAATATTTAAAAAAAAGTAATACTTACTCTCCAGCACCAATGGACAAACTTTCAACATTGCCTTTAATAAAGTATAAATTTTCACCAGTCCAATGGAAAACTTTAAAGCTGGGATTAAATTTGTATAGCAGGGATTCGCCAGTGCCATAAAAATGATCTGACACATGCAGGGAACATGACGTTAAGGCGCCAAAAACCTGTAAAATATATATATGAATGGAAATTTTAAGTAAAGCTCTTAAACAGATTAATAATAAAATCATTCAATTATTATAACAATACAGTATAATTTATTTCCACAGAATATTAATTTTGTTTAAAATTTGTAACTAATTAAATAAAGTCTTAAAGTTTTATAAAATGTTTATTTATAGGATTTCAAATAACTATTGAAAATTCTTTACACTTGAAAGTAGACCAAATTCAATTCAACTATTTTGATATTCACTTTTTATTTATTTATAAGAAAAAACACAAAATATAAAATTTAATTTAAACGATTTACACACATACTATATACATATTAAATTATATGTATTTTTAAATAATTATCAAACGACTTACATTCTGTTCTGTGTCCTGTATTACTATAAGTATAGGACTCTCAAGTCTCTGCATTTTACGATAAAGTGAATTTAATGAGAAGCCATGTTGAGACGTGCTAAATACCAATGACCAGGAATAACCTTCAGCGCGGGCAGGTAAATGGCCACAAAGTTTTTCACTATTTTTTTTTTAAATAAAAACGAATAATTATTTTATAACTTTTGATTCTGAAAACTATTTATTATTATTATTGATACTAACCGATGCTCTTCTGTTAAAATTTCTGTTGTTCCAATTAGATCGGGTATGGGGAAATCTAAATCAAATGATCCTGTTTGGAATATTGAAGATTTGCGATAATCTTCACTGCTCATAGACAGCACCTTTAATATGAGAAAAGAAAAAAAAAACACAATAAAAAATTAAAGAAAATTCGTTAAAGTCGTGTAAAATATTAAAATAAACTTAAACAATTATAGAAAAACAGGTGGTGGTGGTGTAATTTAAAAAGTAAATGAAACAACCTAGAGCGCAAAATTTGGTGAATTTTACAAAGTACAAGAGAATCAAACTAAATAATAAAGAAAAATTATACTAAAAAAAAATTAAAATTGTATAAAATCTATAGGTTTTCTTAGTTATTTATTATTTTCATTTTGTTTTTTTTTTGTGATTTTTAAAACAACAGCGCACATTGAAATGATTAAACGAAAAATGCCAAAAGCTTAACACACAACAATTTCTGTGGGTGTAAGTAAGTAAAATACACTACAACTCATAATAAACACAGCAGCAGCGGATGATATCAACAATTAGAGTGAGTGAGTAATTGTTGTTGTTCAAAAATTAAATGAAATCAATGCAAATCAATATCAATAAAACAGAAGAAGAATATTAATCTAAAAATATGTATGTATATAACGACAGGGTTATATTTTATTTAAGAAGTAATGATTTTTTAAGTTAAGTTTTTCTTTTCTTTATTTATTTTTAAATTTAACAAATTATGATAATAATGAATTATTTACAATGTTTTTAAATTGCTTTTTTTTCTTTTTTTGTCAAATGAATTATGACACGATGATTATTGAAAATGATTTGAAATTAAATATGATTTGTTTTGTTTTGTTTTTGTAATTATAATAATTTATTTATTTGCTTATATGATTTGTTATTTCGTTCAATTAATATTTAAACAGTTATAAATTTGTTTTAACACGTTTTCATTAATTGTCGTAAGTTGATTGATTTATCACGTGCTTTAAAACGATAATTTGTTTTAGACGATTTTGCAATTTTCTAAATACATATTTAAATAAAAAATATTTTTTTTTGAATTCATATTTACGTAAAAACAGATTTGAAAAATTTTTCAATTACAAAATAATGAACAGCTGGAATTTACAAGCAATAAAAAAGTTTAACAGTTTTATTGAAGAAATAAACTTATTATATAACAAATTATATGTTTTTGAATGTTTTTTTTTTAATTAAAACAAATATTTGTACTCTTTCTCAATCCTCGAAGTTAAAGGAATGTTAATTAACTTTGGAGTTGGAGCTCTAACTCATTAGGTTTGCCATATAAAAAATTTGTAATTTTTCTTATTCAATTCAAAAACGAATTGTTGTTAAAATATGAATTTTTTTGAATATTCAAGACTCAAACCTGTTTAAAACTTTTTTATATTACAGCTTTTTTTTCAAAACGATTGAAGCTTCAATATTTAAATTAAAAATTAAAATTATTTTACGAGTTAAAAGTACAAAAATATCAATTTTTCCTCATCGAATTATCACTTAAAGCCTTCGCTATACATGAAATTCATAGAAATAGTGACTTCATTGGAAAATAAATTGTAATCAAAACAAACTCAAATAGCTGTGGGTTAGTTAACTTCGAAGATAGAAACGCATTTGGTATTGGAAAATATCAAATAACTTGAGTTAGGAAAAAGGGCATAATGTTTTCAACATATGTATGTATGTATGTTTTTCAAAGTGCTAATTTTCAAAGAATGTAAAAAAGCCCACGCTGGGTAATGTTAATTATATTCGATTACGATTACGGTAATGTAGGACAAATAAAAAAGAAAAACGAGTAAATTTTTTTAGTTTCAAATATACATACATATGTATATTTGTATTAAAATTAAGACAGAATATGTCCTTAAATATTTAATTTAATTCTGATATTTTATTGGCATACTTTTTATTTTTTATCATAACGTGATATTACTTTATAAACGCTTAAACAAGAATTCAGAATTAAAAAAAAGAATAAATAAAAACAAATATTTTTCGATATTTGTTTTGACAGCACAACTGGCTTTAAGGTTCAATATTTAAATAAAAAATTATTAAAGCAACAAAAAATAAATAAATATAGGCTGTTATAAAGTTTGCCTTGTGATTATATTGGGAACACAACCAGCAAATTCTGCTGAAAATTCTTTGTAAATTAATTCTTTTCGAAAGGTATTGTTTTTCTATTTTAAACAGAAGAATAAACATAATAAAACTTATAAAATACAAGAGACTTCAAGTGCTAAATTGCATCGAAAAATGTTTGTAAGTTTCACAGATGACAACGTGTTTTTAAAAGACAACCTTTACCTTGCACAACACAAAAACTTTGAGGATGATTAGTTTATAAATATAATTTCAAGATATGATTCAATCAGAACAACACGAAAATGTTATACTTTCTTAATCTTTAGGACTCTATGATTTTTATCTTAGTTATTTAATCGTAGTCAACATATGAATCTGCAGATCTACTATCAATGTCTTTTGAACCTCCAGAAATATAATGCTTTTATAATTACGAAGACTTCAAGTTGTACCCAACTGGTGGAAATTTCGAATATTACAGATAATGGATACCAGAATGAATTGAAACACGTCTGTTTTAAGATCTGTACAGAATTATTAGAGTACAATTACAATATAAACATAAATAATTAATCATAAAAACCCTACAGTCAGGATAATGGACCTAGTGGCGGGACCTACAGTTTAATATCGACTCCGAACGACAGCTTTTATGAGAAACTTTTCAAGGCAATATTATTTACTCTAAGAGTTTTTGCCAGAAATCTGCTGGGAGGAAGTCACCGAAGAAATATTTTTTTTCATATTTTCGTTTTGATGTCTGACCTGGGTTTTGAACCGTGACCTTACGTCTAATAAGCCAACAAACTACCTACTAGACTACGGCGACTTCGTTGCTGAATTCTATTAAGTGGGATATAACACTACTAGTCGGATTTAAAACAAGTCGTTGCATGACACTACGTATGTCTGAACGCATGGGTTTATTGAGAAATGACATTTGCAGCTCCTCGCCCTACCACAACAGCGTAGTGAAATGTTTTCACACTTATTCTTACGCTCTTTCATTTATAAGTGACTAAACCAGCAACCAATGCATATGCGCAGCTGATATATTTTTATTTTTTTCCATTGCACTGAAAGAAATTATATGTACACATATAATTTGAGAAAATGTCTGTTTATTTTCAAATTCGAATCAATTAAACTAAATTTTTTTTAGGATTTTCCTACTATACACCAAATTCTGTACGAGGGAAGGAAAGTAGATAGAATTAATTGGAAATATCAAATATCTTACAAACATTACCTTGGTTGATATAAACAGTTACCTCAGAGGTACAAACTATTCTTAAGAACGCCACAAACTATTCATTAACATAAGAAGAGGGTATGATTTTCAAAGCGTAACACTTTTTCGACATTCTTCATGAAAACACAATTTCAAAATAAAATATAAAATGAATAAAAACTCCACTAAATCGTGTTTGTATAAATTCAAAAGCAATATTTTAACATTAGTTATACACTGCATTATCTGCATAACACGTTACGGTCATGCTCATTAATTTTAAAAATTTTGCAAACGTTCCTATGCATATTTTAACAAATTATTCATATCGTAGGACAAGATAAAAATTATTTATTTTTGTTGTTCGTTGTTAGGTTTTATAGTTTTTGTAGTCACACCTTTTTACTTAAAATGTCAAACGATCATCGATATTAGTCACTTATTTTTTTCAATATTTCTTAAACAACTTTTGTTTTTCATTTTTCAAAACACTTACACTAGTAGGTTTATTAAACAACTGAAGAAAAGATGATCGCCTTCTAGGCCGATCCTGATACTTTTGTAAGACAGAACTTTTAACCATTTTGATAAGTGAGTAATTGAATAACGAATGATTAAAGTCTTTAGAGAGTACGAACATTTATAGGAAAATATCTTTACGCTTTAAAACAGAAGCTACTACGACTACGGCTGACAGGTAATTTAAAATACAACACACACACTCACTTATATAATAAAATCGAAAAAGAAAATAAATAATAAAAATTAAATTGATAATGGAAATTTGTGAAATAGCGGTTTGTTTGGCATGTTTTTCTTTATTTTTTGCCATTTTAGTATCGGTTATAAAACACTTATTATACTACGTAGAATATGAAATCACAGCCATAATCAATATTTTGTGAAATTGATAAAGAATCGCTGCTAGGGACTCAAGGCGACTTCATAGAAAAGATTTCATTTTATTTGCACTTGCGACTGATATATGTATGTATGTAGATAGTTTGCAAATATGGGACAATATCTCGATTGTTTTAAGCTATTTTCGTTAAGGACATCTTGAGTTACTAAGATTTATCATAGACATGGCGCCCTATCATTTTATAATTAATTATTGTAGAACTATGAACTCAAGTTTAATATACTGTATTGTATATAAATTAAACGTAAAATTTATTTAATTTATATTATTTTGCAATTGAAAATAATAATAAATCATAATACACAAAATAAAAAAAAAAATAAAAAATGATAAACGAATCGAGACTTTGTTGTTTCGAGTATTAATCATTCTTTAAATAGTTGATTGTGTCATATTTATTTAAAATGGTTGGGATTTTGGCCAAATGAATAATGTTCGTCAATTAATCTATTGCCAAAAATATGTTTAACAGCAATTAAAACTGTTTATCAACAAATTATTTGCTTTTGTATTACCGCAAAATCATTGAAGTTGGCAACATGTGAATCGAAAAACAAAGTGTTTGCAAATGAAAAAAGAAATGGGCCACTTTAAAAGAGTCACGTTTGTCACACAGCAACTAGTGTGAAATAAACGTGAAATAAACAATGTTTCCCGAAATAAAATTCATGGTTTTTGTTTAACAAAAAATGTTAAATAATAAGTGAGTACCCACCCATTAATTTATGTTACTTAGATATGAAAATGATTGTTTTTTTTTAGTAAATTTATGACTTCAAATTGATATATTTTTCCAAAAATTTTACCATATTATTTCTATTTTCAGCACATGCTATTTGTTTTATAAATTATCAACAAATTTTCTTAAATTATCTGCTGTTTATCACCGATTAAGTGCTCGCACCCAAAATTTTTTTGGCTTTTCCATAATAATTTTTGCTAAAATAAATTTATGGGGGATCACATTTATTTTCAAATAATTGTTAACAATTGAGATTGAGTGTTACATATTCTTTAAAATCCGTCTAAAAATAAAATTAAAAACTATTAAAGAAGAGAAATGTAATAATTGAACGTGTGAACTATCTAAAATAAGCAATAATAAGTAAGTATATAAATTTAATTAATTAACAAAGGAAATATCATTTTTTTTTATTAGAAAAAAGAGAAAAAACTCTGTCAAGGTTTTGTTTTTTTAAACACTCCATTGTCTACATTTTGTTTTTACCGTATATGAAAAATTGTTCAACCAATAAATCCATAATTTGTTGTATGTACATATGTATGTATATGCATGTGAGTATTTTAATTATAAACTAATTATAACAATTTATTTTATTTTTTAGTTTAGAAAAAATAAAATAAAATCATAAAAAGAAAAAATGGTAACACGGCAACCAGAAAACAACAATTGTTTTTTAAACTACATAGTTTTTATATCGATATAGACAGACAGATAGACGTCATCATCAGACACGGATGTTATAATATGACGTCGATTGAACCGACTGACTAAAAACATTTTCTATTGTGCATTGAACAATTGGCATTGCCTGCCTTCTGCCAGTCTATGGTTGTTGGTTCTATTTGGTGTTTAATAGTTGTTAAATGAATACGGTATGTAAAGATTAAAGCTTTTGTTATTATTTGTTTAAACATTCTGGCGCCAAGTTCTTGGCCGCCTTCTATACTAAAAATATTGAAAAATAAAAAAAAAAAACATTTGTATTCTTTTTTGAATTTATGCTTAAAGATTTTTGTAATATTTGAGAGTCACATCGGAAATTAATTTTTAATTTTCATATTTATAAAACTAAAGCAACTTTAGGAAATTCGACTAAATGCGATAAACATAAATTTTATTTCGATCCTCGTAATAGCAATACACAGTATCTACAATATACATACATATGTATGTACATATAAAGTGTTTAAACTTGACTTTGAAAATTCAATTTATTTTCTACATGTGTAATGTAATAATGAAGTTTGTTCATACAAATTACACACTGTTAAATAATTTATGTATGTATGTATGTATATTGTAATGTTTTTTTTCCTTACTTCCAAATACTCTATAATTAATTGTTTAAAAAAACTTTAAAAAATCAAGAAAAAAACAAAATCGTTGCTTTTTAATTTATGGTTTAATGTCTATGTCGCTAACAAATGCCAAAGAATTTTTTTTCTTACAATGTTTAACAGTTAATATTTGTTTTAATTTTTATTGTGCAGCATATAACATTTCCTTACAGTAATTAAAAAAAAAAACAACAACTTTGTGAAAAATAGTTTTCAATAGTTTTGAAAATTTAAGAGAAAGTATGTAATAAAATGAAAAACTGAAAATAAATTTAGTTTTACTGCATTAATACTATTAAACTACATTCTTTTTAGAATTAAAATACGACATTAAATTTATATCGGCATTATTTTTATAATTTTTTTTTTGCAAAACTTGTTATTTGCAAAAATTATTGCATATTTTTTAAAAATTTTAAAATACTTTCAAAACATAAAAAAACATTCACTTGTTTAAAATTTATATTAAAATTAAGTGAATAATTTTTAACATTTTGCTAACGCAATAATAAGTGGGAAAAAGAACTGAACCGTTTATTAAAAATTATTTCAATTTATAATGAAACATATAAATTTGTTTTTTTTTTTAGTTTTTTGCATAATAAACGGATTTCGGGTAATTTTTTTTTTAAATTTATTTATTTAAAAATTTCCCATTTCTATGTAAAAATTTTGAAGTATTAAATGTTTTATCTTACTTATTTCTTCCTAGAAATATAAATTTAAATAAATATAATCGATAAAACATTTTAATTTTGTTTTGTTTACTATTATTAATAATTATGATGTTATTAGAGTTGTAAATAAATACAATAAATTATACAAAAGATAATCATATTTATCATCATCACGGCATTGTTATTTCACAAGCTACATATATAAACAAATTATTATTGTTACTGTGGTTCTTTTTTGTTTTTGTTTTTGTTTTTTTTTGTTTTTGAACCATCAATAATTTTTTGTTGATATTTATTCTTCGTACAATGAGTCAAAAATAACGACCAACAATAATTAAGTAAATTGCATGGCATAAATAATTTGTTTAATTAATTTATGAGCACTGTGTTTGCAATTTATTTAAAATGTTCATCCATAATTTATATACATATGTACGTACAATATATAGAATATTTGTGTATATATAGCGTTTTCATTTATTTAAATAAAACAGTTTATGTTTTTCAAAAGCGACAAGACAATTAATGGAACGTTCGGTATAATTTCATTCCATGGTTGGTAGTGTGTGAGTAAGTGACAATAATAATTGGTGAATTTTTATTTCACAATAATGGACTAAATGACAGTTTTTGACTATAGAAATACGTATTTGGAATTTACTTGTTATACTTTCTGAATTTCTAATTTAAAAAAAAAATTACCTTTCACCTATAACTTGAAGCGATTTTATTTTACTCTTTTACTTCTTAATTTCACTAAGAAATAATCCCATGAAAAAAAAAACAAACTTTCATTCTTCATAAGACACAGATAAAGAACTTTATTTTGTTGTTTAACTTTGTTAATACTTGAGTGTTGAATACTTCACGTATAAAATTATGTTTACAATGTTGAGTGTGTATTAACGGTAATAAGATGTTTAACAAACGTTTCATTGATAAGTTTTATCCTTGAACGTGATGTTATCATGACGTTTTTAACCAAAAAAAAAATCAATATTTTGGATTTCATTCCACTCAATTAGTTTTGAAATCTTAAATACAAATTTAAAAATTCTGGCTAAAAGCGGTGTACGTGTTGTAAAACTTGTTTGCATTTAAAATAAAATTTTAAATAAAATATTTACAATAAATAACAAAAACTACACAAATTGCACATCTAATTTGTATATAAAAATATACATTTTAAAATAATTTGATTAACAATGGCAATTTTTTTAAATGCATTTTTTTCAAAGAAAATTTGTTACGGAAATAGAAAAAAAACTGAACTACTGAGAGCGACAACCACCTTTTAAAGTAGTCACGCATTTTTACAATAAAATTAAAAAAAAAAAGTTGGCTTTAACTGGAATATAGAAGAAAATACTACAGCTTCCCTAAAAAGACAATGACTCAAAAAAATATACAAAGAAATTTTGTAGTAAGGGGGGTTGGATTTTCCGTTTTGTTTTTATTTTAAGAAAATCTTGTATAAACAAAATTAACTCGTGCTTTAAACATGTATTAATAATGGCCATTTATTGCATGAGTTTAACTATTTATTGTTAATAATAATTTGTATTAATTTTTTACCTCACAATCCATGGCGGGATTTAATATTAATTCACACATATTGTAGGTATATTTCTATTTTTTAATTGTTGTATTATTATTATTATTATTATTTTTTTTTTTAACGATTCTTGTTTTCTTTTTCACTGTCTATATACAGGTTCAATGATATTTTCAATACAATTTTTGTGTTTACTTTTGTTTAATAAAAATTAGCGAAATAGAATCGTTCAATCAAATCAACTCTTTTGTTTATTTACGAATGAGGGTATGTGAAGAATATTTCTTTCACTTGTACTTTTATATCTCGTAGAAAATAATGAAAAGTTTCATAAAAAAAAGTGTTCTCATTAATATTTTGCGTTTTAAATGTAAAAAATTATTAAAATTAAATTTTCAATGCACTATTTAACAGAATAAATTTTATTTTAACCGTAAATTTCTTTGGTAGAAATAATTTTAGAATTTGTCACCGACAAAGCACTACCGACTAACACTTTTTTGTTTTTGTTGTGCTTATAAAATACTGGTTTGTCATGTAGGGCAGCAATTTGATTTTGTGTTTCTGTTCTTGTTTTTATACGTATGCTGTGTTGCAGACGATAGTGCTGTTAATGATGATGATGATGTTGATGTGTAATATGAACAGCAGCATGTTCGGTTCGTAAATGTTGTTTGTAGTTGTTTTTATTTATTTACATGCATGTTGGCAACACATATGCACGTCTGTAAAGTTTTACGTTTGCGAATAAACTGACTATGACTGATTGTTCGTTCCTTTATTCTCAGTGTTGGCTTTAAACGTCTGTCTGTTTAATTTGTTAGCGTTTTGTTGTTGTTATATTATATCTACCTTTAGTGTGTGCGTTCGGCGCGCTGCTGTGCTTTGCTACAATTGATGACTGACTCAATCATGCTTTGGTGGTATTTAAAGTCACATCGACCGGTTTGTTTATTTATTTACTTTTTATTCTGTTTTTCTTATTCATTTACAGGTTATTATTATTGTCGTTGTTGTTGTTGCGGTGCTCTGTTAAATACTCTATTTGAATTTGAAGCGAACATTTTATTTAAAAATGAAAACGTCTACGACTAGACAACGATCACAAAAGTCTTCAATTCAAGGTATTCCACGAATTGTTTAAAGTACTGTATACGAAATTTTTTTTTTTTAAATAATGAACTCTTGCTTTTGTTTCTTATTTATAGAAATAAAATGAAATTGTGAGGAAATTTAATTTAAGAGTATCTTGAATGACAATTGATGTCAGTATGGCAGTAGGTCGATACAAAAGTTTAAATTTTATTAAATAACAGCATAATCTTGGCGATACTCTGAACAAAATTCTTAACAATATTCACAAAAACTTCATTGAATTAAACTATCGTATAATTTGATGGCACTGCTACACAAGACCAAAACAAGAATCGACTTGGAGAAAAACCTTCTCGGAATTTAAAATCTGCAATTTTAAACGTTTAAACAATTCTTTTGAATTTTATTTATACTTCCTACTATTCGAATAGAATGGACTAGTTAGTACACAAGCCTTTAAATGAATCCAATTGGTAATTTTATTAACCTTAAACCTTAGGTTTTAATTTACAGAATAAGAATTGGAACGTTATAGATACAACTATGCGATATATAATAGCAGGGCCGCTATTGTAAGACAAACAATTTAATTTTTGTCTCTTGATATATTTTCTACGGCCCGGGTTACCTATAAGAACAACTTTGGATACATCAATCCACAGAATATTGCACCAATTAGATTGATGGCATTCAACTTATGAATTTAAGTCTACAAAATAAATTGTCCTTAATTAGATACCTGTGTTATCATGCGTTTTATTTCTTTCGAGTAGCTGTTATAAATTTTTTTTCTTGGGCCCACGTGTTTTTTTTTGTTTTCAAATTTTTTGAAATTTGCAATATTTTTTAATTTGCAGGCGTTTCACCTTCTAAAAGAATTGTTTTTAAAAATTCATTTATTTTTATTAATTTTTATTGAATAAATTATATTAAATCAGCATTACAGAAATGTTTTATTATTTATGAATTTATACACATTTTTAACAATTAATTTACAGCGACAAGAACAATGGCGCGGTTTACGAACATAACTGTAACTTTTAAAAATGAGAAGAAATAGTCACGTATACGACGTGCCGTTATTTCGTTATTTTTTTTAACAGAAAAAAAAACTACTGTAACAAAGTCAAATAGATATTACAACACTATTATTATTTTTCACACAGCTGTATATGAATATGTGCACACATATATAAATGTTGAATAAATAAATAAAATAATAAATACAATATTTAAATTAAAAGGCACATGGTTTTGCATTTTTATTTCTAACATGGTATGTATGCATAAACACGTAGTATATTGGTTGGTAATTTTCACAAAATATACAAATATTTCTTAAAAAATCTTGTTACTTTTTAACAATTTATATGACATTTATTCGTTTGTTTATTTGGTAATGCACCATGAGTGGCTAAATACTATGGTTGATGCTGTTACGCCATGAACCATGTGCTAAAACACATGTCTAATGAAGCAGAACAAATAAATTTAAAAACTAGACTCCATACAACTTGACACCAAGTATTAAATGAAAATAGTTCAGTGAACTTTGAGACTTGGGAGAAATAGATTTCTATGCCAAACACAAATAAGTCCTCTCATTTTCAAATTTCAATTGGTTTAGGAAATGCATTGGAAAACGGAAAAAATGAGTCACATTTTTAAATGAGTTAAATACAAAACTGCTAAACATTCAGAACAGAATAGAATATCAATAAATAATATTGAAATAAATTTATTAGAAAATTCTAAATACAAAATTAAAGTTTATAGGATGAAGTAAGAGTTTTTTTTTCTATAGGAAGAGTAAAGAGTGCATCCATCAGTGAATGCAATCAATGTTTTCTAGATTACATTTCCTTAAACAATGAAGGCCGGCAATCTTAATCATACAAAATGGGTGAAAAAGTTAAAATATTATATATCAATGCCAAAAGATCACTTTATTTATGTACATACATATATTTCGAGTTTGATAACATTAATTGGTTTATTTATTTTGTTTTGTATTAGATTTACACACTTAAATTAATCGATAAGAATTGATTGAGTTTTTAATTTGAATTTCAATGTGGGAATTTCACATTATGAGTTAATTTGTTAAAAAGTTAAATTTATCAATACAATATATATTGGGTTCTCGAAAAAGTTCGGCTACTCTAACATGTAATATCTCTGGTAATAATGATTGCATACATTTTAAGCTTCACTTATGTAAAGTTATAAAAGTTTGAAACTTGTATTACCGTCAAATTGCGCTGAGTTGCCATTGGCAATTTAGTGCTAAAACGGAACAAAATCAAACTACTGCTTAAACGAAGGACAATGGTCGATGAATATAGGGATCAGGTGCAACAATAGTGTGCGAATAAAGATGTCATTTTGCAGTCAATAGCAAATTCAGAATTGGTACTAGACTTGTGGAAGAAAATTGTTCATCATGATCTTCTGATCTGACCTAATCAAACGATTGATTTCTATTTCCTTTATTACCACATACAAAATTTGAAGCAAGCAATCCAATTAAAAGGACCAGAATTGTCCAATAGATAAGGTATGATGTGTCATCGTGACAACGCCAAATACGTCACAAAAATTCAGACAGCTTGGGTGGAAAGAGTAAATGTATCCACCATGTAGTCTTGAGATTATTATTTGTATCGCTCTCTGCAGAGCTTTCTTAGTGGAATAATTTAAAATTCCATTGAGGCTTGCAAAACGCTTTCAGATCAGTTTTTCTGACAGATAACCCAGAAGTTTTATGATGATGGAATAAAGGCTTTACCCTAAAAATCGCTAAATATTATTCATTAACACGATATGCATATAATTGATTTAATATAAAAAAAAATTAAAATTTAAACCGAACTTTTTCAAGAACCTAATACACAAACATATACGAGTATATCTTGAATAGAAGTACTTTTATAATCGTTAATTAAAATCTGCTTTCTTAGTATTAAAAAAAGGAAGAAAATTTTTTTAAATGTTAAAAATATTACTTTAATTAAAATAATATTAAAAAAATAAAAATAAAAAAATAATTAAGATTATAAAAAATATAATACCTATGTATGTATATAGTACGAACGATTGGGGTAGAATTGTATTGAAAGATAATCTTTGAATTTATTTTTTTTATTTTTTAATTATGACCAAAAGTCAAATACGAAATCTAATAATTATTATTTCCTAATTATGATAATGTATAGTAAACAAAACAAAAACATTTATTTTGTAAACAAGTAATTATATGAACAAAAAGTGTGTTTTATTAATTATTTATTAATACATACGATTAATAATAAATGTGTGTTCAGTTTTTTTCGAAGGAAAGAAAATAAGTTAAGAAAATTGTAATCTTTTGTCTTTGTTTCAGGCTGTTAATAAAAGTTAATATTTTAAGCATCTCATACAAATCTATTTCTAAAGAAATCAATGCAAAATGTAAGATCAACTTCAGAATAATCAAACAAATATTTTTAAAGGCTTCTATCTAATTTAGTTTTTCATTGGTTAATGAGATCTTGCGTTAATATTATGCTTGTTGCACGGTGTTTTCTGCACTCGTAACTCGTTAAAAATTTATTTATTATATGTCCTTCAAAATTAAATATGGCCGCGATTCGAACTGATATTTTATAAATTATTGAACATACATATATTTTTAGAAAATTTAAATAAACAATTTGTTTTTGTTTTATTGTTATTATAATCTGTTTATATTTATAATATTTTGGAAAATTACCAAAGCGACACTTTCACTTTGATTATATTTTAATTTATTAAAAGAAAAATATCACAACACACAAGAGATATGTAGTTGATGAAAACGAAAATGTGTGTTGTTTTTTGTTGTTGATTTTCATAAAATTTATAAATTATTTTAATTTATTATTTTACCTTTTCATTGTTTTGATATGTGGTTGTAAACATATTTAATTATTTATTTATTTAATCAAAATTCAATTTGTTTTGAACTTATTAAGGTTTAGTGAACGACTGATGGTGTTTTCGTTTCTTCTTGTTTTAGTGCAACATTCAAAATGTGTCAACTAATCTGTGGCTGCGTTGCTTGCGTGTAGTGTTGCAAGAAATAACAACTGAAACCACTTATTTGCATCTTTTATTGCAATTGTTGTTTATCTATCTATTTATTGTGTTTGTTCTTATTTGTTATTGTAATTGTTGTTGTGGGTAATCAAACTATTACACCAAATGTCGTTAATTTGTATTGTTGCTCTGGCTTGCCTGTCATATGTTCTTTCTTTTTTTTTTATTTATTTTTGTTCTTGTTCTTGTATCTTGTTCCCATTTATTGATCCGTTAACTGATTCTCCATCCCCCCCTCTCTCTCTCTCTCCTTATCCGTCTATGTATTTCTTTTTTTTTTATGAAACTGCATACCTTCATATGAATTTCATTATTTTGTGTAACGTGATACAATTTTTACTTCTTCTTTTGTATTCTCCCTTAACAATCATCTGTTGCACGTACCACATTCAAGTACAACAGGCGTACAAATTGGCGAATCTATAGAAATATTATTTCTGCTTTTGTAGGGTGTCTCATACAGTAAATGCCAATTTTGTATAGAAAAGAAATACGATATGAAATGAAGGTTTTTAGTTTAATAAGCTTATAAACACAGAATACAAACAAAAGTCAATAACTTTTTGTATGGCTAAGAATATTTTGTATACATTTGTTATTGATGTTGCTGTACAAATTGCAAAAATAATAACCAGTTTTGCTTTTTTTTCTGTTGTTGTTGTACGAAACAATTAAAACAAAGCAGTACTTAGTATTGCACTCACTTTTTTAAGTGTATTTTTTTTCTTTTTAATAACAAATTGGAATGTAAAAAAACAACTGATTTTAAAGAATAAAAAATTTAATTGAGGTACGTACAAACCCTAAGTCATTGGCAGGAATTCCCAAATTCCAAAGGAATTATTTATTGAATTTCATTTTTTTTTTAATTTCATATAAATGTGGAATTGATGTCATGCTCTAGTATTTATAAACATTATAGTCTCTGTTACATCATAATATCCATAAACTATATTTATCAAGTTTATAATAATTACAATTTTGAGAATTGAACTATTGGTTTAGGCTTTATAAATCTTGTTCCTGTTCATAATGGTGAATCAGAACATTTTGGGGTGAGGCTGTAGCATGGGGTATTAATGCTTTCTATACCATCTTTTTTTACGTGGTGCAATATTCATATATTTTTTGTCTGAAGTCTTTTGATTTTCGCTATACTTCGCAACGTTGCCCCCAATAGAAGTCTTTAAAAGAAATTTTTTAGAATTGTAAAGAACTTATAGCTCTATTGGCCTATTTGAAACAAGTTGTTATTGTTGCAAAACATTTGTCAATAATATTTTCGTACTACTCTAACAGCAAAACATTTATTACATATTATCCAGTATTCTAAGTTATAACAGCTCTGTGCATCAACATTTTTGGGTCAGAATTTCAAAGTTTACAGAGCAAAAAAGTTGTTATTCAATCAATTTAAGTTCTTTACCAATTCATAAAGAAAAAAAATTAATTTCTAATAATTTATTCATAAAATGTATGTCAAGTTTAAATTATGACAAGCCCAGTTCTTTTTTTTTAATTAGACTAGACCAGTTGTTATTAAATAAATTTGTCATATGAATACATAAATTAAATTTATTCGACCGCAAAATAATAACAATTTTTAACATTATTTCGGTTTTTTTTTTTTTTGGAAAATAATTACTGAAAACTTTACAAATTATTTAAAACAATAGCATTTTATTGTACATATTTCAAAAGCAAATATGAATACATTGTATATCCACCAGTTTGTATTCAAATACATTGTTTATAAAAATTCTAACAAATTT
Source organism: Sarcophaga variegata (assembly GCA_932273835.1). NCBI lineage: Eukaryota > Metazoa > Arthropoda > Insecta > Diptera > Sarcophagidae > Sarcophaga > Sarcophaga variegata. Next base: position 42,645,654 of record OW026359.1, read on the forward strand.
CAATTTCTAATAAGCAATTAGTCTATATTCGTATTTGAAAAAAAAAGTAAAGAAAACATTAAAACAATAGATTTAGCTTTTACGATAGTATATATGTACGAGTATGAAAACATATGTGAAAATATGAATTCGTGTTTAAATACCTCAAGTATTCAATTAAAAGCAATTAAACAATAAAATCATTAATTAATTTTTATTTAATAAAAATATTTTCACTAAAAGTGAATGCAAAAATTGCATGTTATCTCTTTAAAATTCTATATAAAATAATGATCAGCTGACTTGGTATGTGAGTAGAATATTTAAATATCATTTACTCATGAGTTTCATTTGAAATTCTTAAATTGTTTAACGAACAATACGTACCGTTTAACAATTGCATGTAGTAATATTTACAAAAAATAAAAAATAAATAAATAAAAATGTGCTACAGTCATGACACATGTAAAAGTTTTAACAAATTTGCAAACAGGGATTTTGTTTGCGATAGAAAATAAAAAATAAAAAGAAAAGAATTATTAAGAAATTACAAGTACCTTTCTCTAGGGACTCATATGTAATACTTGTAAATGTCCAATATTGAATTTATTATTATTAATTTCTCTTAAGAGTTATAAATATTTTAATAAATTATTATCTGTAATACACATCGCAAGATGCCAGCCTTTGCATCCTTGCCCTATCCATCGCATTTCCTGTATGGCAGTGATGTCCGTATTGTCCATAGAATTTTTATTATATTAAATAAATTTATTTCTATTCTTGTACGTCTAAACTCATTAAAATAATACTAAGATGTTTTATTTCAAATGAATAAATTTCATTGACAGTATGTATACACACGCAATTCTTCTTTCCAATTTTTTAAAAAATATTTTAGAATTTACGTCAGAGCATTTATGAATAAAAAAGCAATATTTTAGGATTGTTTATAAATTTATGGATCAATTCAAAAATATTTAAATTGTTTTTAGCACTTAACGAATTAAAGCTTTTTTCTTTTTTAAATTGAGTTAATGTTTTGAGCTTTTTAGTCATTAAAACCACGTTTTAAAAGACTTTTTTTTTATTGGAATTGCACATGTGATTGAAGTAATTATATCATTATATTTATTAAGTTTTAAGTTAAGTTATTTAGTAATAATAAAAGAATTAAGCATTATTTATTTCATTTTATTTAACAGATTTACAATTCATCTGTTAAATAAAAGTTAAGTTTTTCGAAAATATAATACAAAACCATTTGAACAAAATTTATTGTAATATTCGGACATTTATTGTTTGTATCACATTCGTTTTCTTACATTTGCCAACTTCAACTGCAATATTACTCTGATAAATTTATTTAAAAGTTTTCTTCTTTGGTTTGGCAGTAGTTCGCGTTCTTTTGCACGTTTAAACTTTGGCAAACTCTTTTAAATTTGGTTTCGCTTCACATGTTTTCACTTAAAGTTTACTTTGACAAATTCTTGACATTTTGTTGTTGTTGATACAACCATTTGTAAAAGATAAACGTAGAATAATACAATATTCCTGTTTGATTTTTTCTTCATTCATATCAAACTTAAAAATTTGCAAAGTTATCTTTAAACGCACAAAACAATTTTTTTTATAAAAAAAAAACATCAGCGTGTTACCGAATTCCTTTTTTTTTTCTAACGATTACCGTTTTGTTCTTTACACACAATTTCCTCTCAGAGCATTAAAACACGGCAATCTCTGCTGGCAACTTAAGTTGCCACTGGGCACTAATGGGTTAATTTTCACGTTTAAACTACCATATAACGGAAAAAGAAAGTCAACTAAACTAGCTTATGTAAAGGTTTTAGGGCCTATCTGATCCATCCAAATTCAATGTAGAAATAAAAAGGTACTGTTGAGAAATTTATTTTTCTGCAACAACAATCTAATGCCCCAGGTTAAAAATATGCAGGTAAAAAACTTAAAATTTCAAAAAAAAAATTAATATAGACTGAAAATGACTATTCACACAATTTAATGCTGGTGGTAGTCAAACTTTTATCAAAACAAAATAAAATAAACAATATTTAAATAAATAAATAAAAAAATAATTAATTTTTTAACTAAAATCAATAGAACTTTAAGTGGACTACTTGAAAACTTCTTGAATGAACGATAATAAATAAAAAAAATAAAGCAAAGTAATCAGTAACAACTGTTGTAAACAGCAATAGACAATGATTAATACAATAAACAAATCATTGATTCGATAATGCGTAAGATTCAAGTGGTTGATAAAAATGGAAAAAAAAATTCGCACACTTACCGTTTCGTGCATTTCCCCACTTTCATCCAACAGACCCTCGAGTGTCTCATCATTTTTAACAACCGATGGTGAAAGTGGCGGTGTGGGGGCACGATTTTTTTGAGCCAACATAGAACGTGGCAATATAAAACGGCCATAACGTAAATAAAGCCATCGACCCCATTTACGGCCGGCCAAGGCGAAACCAATGGCACAAACACAAAATGATACAAGAAACCACATTGCCTAAGTGGGTGTAGAGAAAATTCAATCCAAATTTCGACTTTTCTTTACTTTAAGGACAACTGCACTCGGTAAATTATTCGTATGAACATATAAACAAAAACAACACAACAGTAAAGTTCATCAACAAGTAGTTGCTGATATTGTTGTTGTAATTGATATTTTATAAACAGAATAATCACAACAGAAACAAAAAGCTTTTCATTTCTGCTGTTAAATGCCGGTAATTTATTTGAAAAGCTTTTTCTGTTTATTTCGCTATTCCACAGTGTTTCGTTAAAGAGAAACGTAAACAATATTAACAAAAGCTTTTAATACACACGCACACCATTGCACACAATAAACTGAGTTTCTCTTCAATGTTTATTTGCTAATTTTCCAATGTCTCTCTCTCAGAGTATTTTTGTCGTTATAACATATTGTTTTTTATTAATTCCCTTTAACAGTTTTATTCTTCATTATTTTGTATACTCCACTGTTTCTTATCGAATAATTTTTCATTTTTTGGGGTCTTGTGACTTGTATTTCGTTGTTTTTCTTTTTATTCTTTGCCTCTTTAATAAATCTTTAGATTTCTAAACAAAAATATTCGAATTGACTTTAAATACACACTCTTTCGACACTAATTCAATAATTTTACTCAAGTATAAATAAATTCCTTTTGTTTTTATCTTTTTTAATAAAATTTTAGTAAAAAACTCTGACGATTAATTTTTTTGTGTGCTCCTCTTAGGAGTGTGTGACGACAGCTGAAATGTCTAACGAAACGAACAGCCAGTTGGCTCTGTAATCATATGCAGTGGGCAGCCACAAACTGCTGAGTGTGTGTATTTCGTGGGTAAATGTCAAATTTTTAGTTCGACAACTAAAAAGCTTTCCACTGTTTTTCTATTATTATAGAAAAATAAATCCACAAAGAGAGTCTTTATTCGCTGAAATGTTCTCTTAAGTTAAATTTGTATTTGTTTGAAGTGATTCTGAAGTTTCTTTTACACAAAGAAAAAAAAACAAAAACAGATTGTGAATGGGAAGTTTTATCTTACCATTCCCATTTTTTCTTTTTTTTTTAATGATTATTGGTTGTTGTGGTCTTTCAACATTCTTTTGGAAATACAAGTTTTCGATAAAGTAGTTCAATATTTAATACAAAAACGGGTCTTTTGTTTTTGTTCTTCTTGCTTTCGTGTTCTCTGAGAAGCCAAAAAAAAACTTGTTTTCCACAATTCAGACAAATTGATTGGATTGGGTGGTGGGTGAGAAGAGCGATGGAATTAAACAATTTAATTTTGTTTGATCAATTTAGCCACTTGATGGTATAATTAATGTGTATTTTGTTTGCGAAATCCCTTTTTTAACTTTTACACACACACTCATGCATGTACTACTCAAATCATATGATTGCAACAGTTGTGGTGTACATTATAGGTACAAATAAATTGAGTATGAAAGGGTAAATCGTTCACTTTATTGTTTAATTTATTCAACCCATTGACAATTATGTAAACAACTTTCATTCTTAGATGCTTTTTTTTAATATATTTAATTAATGCATGTTTTTTGTATGTGTAACAAATAATAAATTCCGCATTCTAAGTGCTATAATTATATTTTTTTTTTAAAGAGTGGGCATTAAAAAAGTATAGAGAGAGAGCGAGCATACAATTAAATATGTTGTACCATTAATAAAACCTGACAGAAAGGCAAATAATTTGATTTTAATAGAAAACAAAAAAATTCCATGTAACTGTTATTATAAAGTAAAACACGTCTACAACAAAGACATTTTTTTTAATATAATTAAGAATTTGAAGGGAAGTTCGTCTAAAAGTTTTCGTAGCGCACCATAATATGTACCATCAATTTAGGTAAGAAGCTATTTTTAGACAATGGTAGGCGAAAAAGTACCTACGTATCTCTCTAAGACGATATAAAAAAAATCCACATTAACAAAGGGACCGATTTTTTAATTAAGATCAAAATTTAATTTGTTCGGTTTGGGAACCCTGGTTGTCTAGTGTGTAGTTTGCTTGTGGGTTCGTTTCCCAGTGACTCTGGTCTATGATTCTACAATGAGCATAAGGTCTAAGTTACTAAACTCGTAATAATTATATTTGTATTGTAATTAACAAATAAATTTGTTCGGCTATGATGGACACGGAACGATTTTGGCTTGGCACTTCAGCCAAAGATAGTTAGGCCGCCAGTGAAATATGGTGATAAGAACATAAGGGCTTTGGGCTACATATCAGCAACTATGTAAGGCCTATTAGTGTTTATTGATTGCATTATCGATCGATCTTGTTATAAATAGAATTCAGAATAAATGTTGCAGCAATCAGTTGATAAGCTGATCCTCTCCAGAATTGGATTTTAACTCCAAACATATAGTGAATATTGTAGGGGATTGGCTGCTGTATCATTGACACTCCCACTTAGCACGTTTGGAATATTTTACACGTTTGATATATTTTAAAGCAAAAAATTACTTATGCTGACAGTATAAACAAAGAAACCTTAGGAATTCTTAATTTCTTACTATTTTTCTTTACAGCTAAAGAAAATCGCCGTAGACTAGTAGGTAGTGTGAGGACTTATTTGACGTGAGGCCAGGGTTCTAACCTCAGTTCTGGCATTCCGAACAAAACGAAAAATTAAAATACATTTCTTCGGCGACTTCCTCTCAGCAGATTTCTGACTAAAATTCTGAGAGTAATTGAAATTGTTATGAAAAGTTTTTCAAAAATCTATCGTTCGGAGTCGACGATGTATAAAATTACCACTTACAATGTAAGTGGTGTGAAAAACTAGGTCGTAACCCCGACTGAAGGATGACTGAAGCAGATATGTATGTTACCTTTCTTTTATAAAAACTTACAATTTAAAAAGTTAAAATATGAAAACAAGAGAAAATATTAAAACAAATGTAAATATGTTTGTATAAGTTGTTCAATCAATAAAATATAAATCAAAGTGAAAATTAATTTTTTTAATTAGACACTTTGCAATAAAAGGCTGATAATTTTCCGTTAATTTGTTAGAATTTATCTCATCAGAATGTTTTTTTAAAGATACGAGTTATTGAGAAACATTTCTTACGTTTTTAGAATTATAACCGCCTTTGACAGATGTGAAGTAAGCATAGCTTTTCGAAGAATACAAAAACTAAAATAAATTAATTATTTTTCTTGGCGAACCCTTAAGCTCTACAGTGGAAGATTAGTGAGCGAGACACCCTAATATTGTGGTAAACCCAATATTTTCCAATTATTTACAAATACATCACGATTGTGGATTCTGAGAGTACCAGTCCAAGCAAGAGATCTTTTATGATCACAAAGGGAATATAAATGCGGTATCATAGCTGTCCTAAATTCACAGTTAATATTAAATTTAACCAAGGAAAGTAGTATACCGATAGTGTAGTTAATATTCACAACAGACAATTAGGTTTCTTATTACGGGTGGCTTTGTGTTTCCTGGAGAAAGTGGATCTCGTATAAGCTACTTCTATGGCATACTATCTGCAAGGATTTGAGTATCTGTAGCGTGTTTATTAGCCAGTTTATAACCATACAAGTAGAGATTATACAGATGTGTCCCTTGTCGATCGAGCTGATGTAAAAGCTATATACAACCATGCCCAGCGCAACAGAGATAGTGATCTAGATTTTTGTGATTTCGCACTAAATTGTATTCCTTTGTTGGGACAAAAGTGGTACTTGAAAGGGAAAACTATGATAACATATACACTTTGTTACATCACACAAAATATAATGTATAAAACTATTAAATTTTTTAAAGTGAACAACATAAAGTTTATTATTTATTTAGAACACTCAATGAATTTAAATCAATTGAAATAAAAATAAAATTTTGTCGTCATCAGATTATTTATTTTAAATTTTAAATGTAATTATGAAAGCAATAGAAGAAGTTTTGTTAAGTGGACAAATAAAGTTTACTTTAAGAAACAAGTTCTCTCTGCTCGATCATAATTTTAACTTTAAGTTTACATTATTTTACGTAAATAATTCTAATAAAATTTTATTCAATTAAAAAAAAACGGCGCTTAAATATAATTTATTTGTTTACCAAAAATTTAAATCTATTTTAATTATTTTCTTTTAAAACGGATGGAATTTTTTTTTTTTAAATTTATTCGTTTTTAAAAATATCAATATTTGTTAAATTTAAATATGTTTACTTTGAAATTGTATTTAAAACAGACGATGACTTCCCTTATTTATAATCGTTTAAACAAATACATTAAAAATCAAATATTTATTTTGTTTTCTAAATATACTTTGGATTGTATGCAAAATATCAATAATGTAGAAAGTTTTAAGAGTTTGAAAAAAAAAAATATTTACAAAATCACATGTATTATCATTTCATATGCACAGTTTAGTTTAACAGTTTTGTTGACTAGTGTTGACTAAGTGATATTTTTCAACAACGCATATTGATCACAAATAGATATGCTGCATTGCATATGATAACTGACTGATACTGATAAGACTCGATTAACTAGGCGCGTACAGTTGATGGAAACACCCTTTGACGTATTATGATAATGTTTGTTAACCAAGTCACGTTTTGAGTCTGACTTAAAATTTATAAATAATTTAATACCGTATACAATTCACTTTAAAATTAATGATAAGAAGTGTAAACATTTTTATGTAAATTATACGGGTAGTGAGAAGAATTCATTTCAAAATTTGGTTTTAGCAATGAGACGTAGAATACAAAGTTTATTTCCATATAAGAATACACGTATGTATGTTTGCACGTAGTAAGTATTTTAAGGTTATTGTTTACATACATATATAATTGAAATGGTTTTTATATTATTAGCAAATATTTTTTGCTACATAAAACCTAAGTAGGCATTTCATAATTAGTCTTTTAAATAATTACGGTATTTATAAATTAATATTGAAATAAATTTTTTAAAAACAATTTCGCTGCTTGACTATTTTAAATGAAACATCATCATTAACCTGTTTAACAGTGTATGGATGTCAAGGTTTTATTCATAAATGACTAGATAATTATTTAAAAATCAGTATGTTTAATTAAATATTTTCACTAAAGATTAAGGGGTCAGAGACAGCCAATGTATACAATATTTTAAATGAAGCGAATTTTTATGTGGGCCTGGTCACCCTATCATTAAAAACAAAACAAGGTTTCCTTACGAATTGCACAATTTATGTCGAATTAAAATTAAAATATTTTTGTTTATAAAAAAAAACAAAAAACAAAACATCGCTCATGTAATATTACATGAGACGGTCATTAAATATTTTATTCGTTGTTGTTGCTGTTGTTATTGTTTTGTTTTTTTTTTGTAAAACATTTAATTAATTTAATAGTCGAAAAATTACAAATCGTGACAAATCTTATAAAATAATAATAATAAGAATAATAATAATAATATAAGTACTGCATACATTTAATTTAAATGTTTATTAAATTGATTTTTTTTTTTTCATTTCATTTCAAAACTCAAAATTCTTCTCAAGCTCAAATTTTGATTTCACTTGAATATCATTTCGAGACGCCCTATTATACTATGCGTAATGAAAACGAAACAAATGCATTAAATTTTAATTTCTTTTAAAGGTTTTGCTTGTTATTTTAAATGAAATTGTTTCGAAAATGTTAAAATTGATAAACATTTATGAGTGTGGAAGGAACAGAAAAAGGTAAAAATAAAATTAAATAAAACAAAAGAAATTGTAAGACAATTAAAATTGAAAGACAGATACAATACAATTTTAAAAAAACACATGTTGTATGTGGAAATGTGTAACAGTTGTTGTCACAATTTTTAAAAATTATTTTATGAAGGTTAGTTTTTAACACCATTTCCATTTATCGAATTGTTATCGATATAAACTACGATAGATCTACTCCTGAAATCAATACTTTTTCCAATTGGAATATTAGACTGTAATTAAAAGACCACCTGTTATTAAAACATTAGGCAAGCACAGTGGACAGGTGCCACAATGAGGAGCTTGATTAGAAAGAATCTGGTGAATAAAGTTACAACCAATAGAGATTGAATAAAATTAAAAATTACTACAAAGCAAATTATCCGAACGCGGCCGAGCGACATACTGTGCAAGGAATTGCCAAGATTATAAAGAAATTCGATAAGACGGGAAGTGTTATGGATGGATTCAGGACTGTGCATCATCGCAATGTCGCACTTTTGAAAATATTGCTTCTGTTGGCGTAAAAATTCGAATTTGTCAATTACACGTCGTTCAAATTTACTTCTGGATTTGATTCTCCAACCATATAACCATTTGCTTCTCTAACCATTTACAACACCGTAGTTATGTTAATTGGATGCTAGAGCTACAGGCTTTCAATTAAGATTTTTCCAATAAAATTTTATTTAACAATGAAGCTAATTTTTCTTTCTACGGTCTACAAGCAAAATAGTAACATCTGGGAGTTGGAGACATTCAGAGTGATTGTGGCTGTATTTGTTTTTAAATGACCCTTGAAGAACTGTTAGCGCCAACTCAGACCGCAATGGCCATGTGACAACCAAAATTTTTTGGCCTTCAATTAAGCTTATGAACTGGACGGCTGTGCCACAAGCCTTACAACTCGATCAATTTCGGCTTTATAACATGATAAGTTTCTAGTAAGAATAATTACACGTTTTGACGACATTAATTCGTTACCAAGATCACGTGGCTTTAGAATTTTATGCGTTGATATGTGGCGGACCGTGCCTACGCTGATAATCTCCAAATGTTAAAGCATTTAAAAACCAACACTCAAGATATCTCCATAAATGTGTGGAATGTAGTCGCAAGCAACATCAAAAGATTCGACCAGAGGTGCCCATTTATATGACATTTTTCAATCAAGCATTACAAATTCAAAAAATAGATAAGTCTTTAGCTATTTTGCTTAAAGCTTATTAGCAAAAAATACGTCTGAAAATGAATAAGTTCTGGAAACAATTCGTAAATCATTTACATATGACACTAACGGACGTCGCACAATTTTTGAAATAGAATTTTAAACTGAAAATGAGTTGCCAATTGCCCTTAATTGTCGTATTTTTATAAATGTTCCGAATTTAAACTTGAATAGACAAAATAAGAACGTATTTTAGTGTTGCCTTTAAAGTGTTGTCGTCATTTGTACAAATTTTATGTTTATAATTCTTTAATAATTAATTTTCTTAATAAAAAACGCATTAGCTATGCTATAAGTTAATAAAATATAGTACAGAATAGTTTAAGCGATAATCGTATTTTATTTCTTAAACTTCTCTTGAGTAATAATACAACTCAAGGATAATGTTATTCACTATTATATTAAAGTAATTAATTATTATTATTATTATTATTTTTTTTTTCTTTTTTTTCATTGATTACATTTTTATTTGAGGACATGATTCGCTAAGATGTTTCAATTATTTTATATTTGTGTGGAATGTCACACGCATTCGATTTTGTATATTTTTTATTTAATTTTTATTATTGATACAAATTCATTACTGATTTCTTTACAATTTTCACTGACTGTATCATTTACAAACTAAGAAATGTGAATTCTTTCAAATTAAATTTTTTTGCCTTGTAACTAAACTATTGTAAATGTTTCTACGGACTGTAGTATATTTTATTAAGTTTTAGCCAAAAATATAATCCGAAAATAAAAGAAAAAGAAAAGAGATGTGGGCTTTTTCTCTGGTTATTTTTAAAATTAAAATAGTAAAAAAAAGACACACACTATCTATGGTATACAGTATATATGTGTGTATAGACAAAAAAAATTTTATTTTTTCTTTTACCTTTTTCTTAATATATTTGGCAATTTTTAACAACTTCTTGGATTTGGCACTCATTGTTATTACGATATTAAAATAAAATATTTTATAGACAAAAGAAGACACTGATGATGATGATGGTTGGTTGGTTGGTTTAAAGGTAACTTGGTTAAAGTTGTTCACGGTTATGTTTTGTTTGGTATTTAATAAAAAATTTTAAGAAAGAATTTAGGAATACGTATGTACATATATAGGGTAGCTTAATATCACAGTATTTAAATAAATTCTATTTGTTTTAATTTGTTAAATTGCGTTCAAACGATTATAATCTCAATGGAATTTATTGATTTTGTTTGAAATTTTTTTTTTATTTTAATGTGCTAAATATTTTTATTTCATCACACAAAATATATATTTTTAATGCATTTCATACAAAAAAAAAAATTAAGTCACATTTTGTCACAAAATTTTGCTGTTATATTTCCAATTATTATTTTTTTTTTCTATTAAAATTTGTATTTTGTAATACAAAATATTATTTATTGTTTATTTATGCATGTGTTTATTTTTCTTTTATTTATTTGTATAAAAAAATATGTATTTTTTTTAACACTAAGAAAGCAAGATCAACATGAAACGCGTAAGAAGCACAAGTTGTGACTGCGCATAAAATAAATAAATTGTTGGTGGTTGGATGGTCGGTTGGGCTGGCTGCTTGAATGGTTTGGTTTGGTTGTGTATCGACGAAAAGAAACTTGGCTCAGTTTTCAACTTTTATTTTTGTGTCTGTATCTGTATTCCCCGTTTAGTTCGTTGCGGTTCAGTTTTGAAATGAATAAAATTATAATAAAAACATTTAAATTTCTTTGTAGTTTCTGTTTCTGTTGCTGTTGCTGTTGTTGTTGTTGTTGTTGCTGTTGGCGGGCTTTCGATAGGTTTAGTTGCTGTTTAAAATTTCAAAAAAATCCCATATGGTGAAAAAAATTTAACAAAAAAAAATTAGAAAAATTGAAAGTATTCAGTAACGCATACTCACACACTTTGTCTCAATGACGTGACAATCGAAATATCACAATGTGTGTGTGTGAGAGAGTGTGTATGAGTAATGAAGATGCCCCTTTAAATTGTTATATCAACTACAGATGATCATTTCTTTGTAGTAATTGATTGTTGTTTGCCAAAAAGATGGTCTTTTTGTTGTCAAATTTTGCAAAACTAAAATTGATTCAACTCGCAAGTCGTCAATTGATTTGTTCTTTGTCAATAATTTAGTATGTATTTATTTATAAACAAACAATAGCAACAACAACTTTATGGTAAAACACAATAAAAACGCTAAAGCGTAAGATTTTAAAGGTTTATTTTCGATAGCGTGTATGTTTCAAATTTTATTTGAATATGAATGAAAAAGGGAAATAGGTTTGAAGATGACATATTTACCCTGCTAAAAATGTTCGTTCTACTTCCAACTCGAACCAATGATACAGATTTTATAATTGTTATAATTATTAATTATTAAGATATCAAATATTTTTAAAGAATAACAAAGATTTTCGTCAGATTTAATTTGGGATTTCACACCTTAATAATTGACTCAAATTCACACATTCAAATATTCATTTCATGTTCCCTATTACTCATTTTATTAGCAGCAACCACAGCAGGTTAATAAAGATCATTAATATACTATTTAAAAAAGATACTATATACATACATACATATAAGATTAATATACATAAATGTTATAAGTAGATGGAAATAAATGTGAAATACTAAGATTAATTGTTTAAATTTTTAATAAAGGTGAGTGAGGTATATTTTTCAATTAATTTTCACTTCAGAAAAAAAAAAAAAAAAAAAAATATTTAATTTTGTTATTTTTTATTTTCAATTCAATTTGACCTGAAGTAATTGAATTAAATATTGTGATGTTATCTATTGTACGCAGCAGAGCAACCTTTAATTAAAAAAGAGGGTGTGTTATTCCCATGCAATTCAAAACTGTTATTAAAAATCCAAATTAAAAAAATAAATAATGGTCCCCTATTTGTTTGCCTATAATTGTCTAAAATTAGCATGTTTACGAAGCGTTAAATAAATGTTTTTAGTTGAACGAAAATCTGTACGCAAATTGTCAGTTACCGTTAACTGGACTAACTGGAACAGAGTTCTAGATAAAACAACACATCAGGTTAAATAATTGAAATTGCAATTTTAAAAAAATAATCTTTTTTAAGCTAATAAATAACTTAATGGCTATATTACATACATACATAATTGGCCATTACAACCCTTCAGTCAGGATTACGGCCTAGCTTCTCACACCACTCATGTTGTGTGCGTTAATTTTTTTTATACGTGAGTGGCGGGACCTACAGTTTAACGTCGACTCCGAACGACAGAATTTTGAGAAACTTTTCATGGCAATTCTATTTACTCTCAGAGTTTTTGCCAGAAATCTGCTGAGAGGAAGTCGCCGAAGAAATATTTTTTTTTTTCATATTTCATTTTTGATGTCTGACCTGGGATACGAACCCGGGCTTTTACGAATAGTAAGCCAACACACTACCTACTACACCACGGCGACTATATATGGCTATATTATGTATTATAAAATAGTACATCAGCATTTGTTAATGTTAATAAACAATTTTAGGTCAGCATAATAGTGCATTAATAATAATTTTAATTAATTTAATTAATATTTGTATACTTTATTTTACAATACAGAAGAGGACAATATTTTAATTTAGTCATTTGCTTGATCAAAAGTGATAAACAAGCAAAGAGATTTTCCGTTGTATTCAACAATTTTTTTTCAAAACATTTGTTATTTAAGCAATGTGTCAATGGCTAAAAAAACACTTGAATGGGGTTGAATAGTCTCCCCCAAAATTAACGCAAATATATCTCATGTACTATTTGACCAGACAAAGTCGAGCTCTTTCTAAAATTAATAATGTCCAGTAACTAAAAGTGATTTGCATATGAAGTACATTTCTGAATTGGGAAATCCAGGGACATTTTGCTTTCTTTTCGAGGATAATGACAAGGAACATGAGATGCTCAATTGCATTCATAATTTTCATTCGGAACCAGACGATCAACAATTGAATCGTCTGAAGACACAATCATCACACAACACATCAGATGTGGATGCGTCAATGCATCTGAAGACGTTTTTGAAGCAATAAACATATAAAAAAACAATTGACTCCTAAATGAACACTGGTACTACACATCCATTGCAATGCAAGGTATAGTATTTTTTACGGTTACTCTGAGCGAACAGTACCTGTGAATCTGTATTCAAGACCCATATACCTTCAAACTTCTCATGATACAATATACATATTCTATTAGGCTTACGAATTTAAGCACAAGTAATCCATCGCCGGAAGTGCTTGCAGTTTCGCCTCTAAGCACAAAAACCCATGATGGTTAATTAAATAACAATTGATTAATTAAGTAAATTAAATTTCCTACCCTTGTCCTCCTCCTTCACAAAGAAGCTCTCAACTACAGCAGAACTATTACAACAAAATAATCGCCTATATGTATGTCCTGTTTATAGAGAACAAATTAGTTTGTGAAAATTGTGCTTCAATCGAAGCTTGTGAAATTTAACCAAAATTTTATTTCTAATATTGATAGCGTTTCAAATAAAGACAAATAATGAAATTCAAAATTAAAACGAATAATACTAAACATACTAAATAGAGCCTGCCTGCAAATATTAAAGATATATGTATGTATTCTTAATACTTTTTATAAATTCCTCATTTCAAGTATTGTTGTTATAAGTAAATAAATGATTATTCAACATCATCATCAGCAGTTTTCTTTTTCTTTTTCAATTGATTTAAAAGCAAAACTTCAGCAAACAAGTTTCATTTTGTTTAATATTGTATAATAAAATGAGAAAAAAAAAAGATAACAAATAAATAAAATGAACAAAAACTCTAACCGGAATTTAAATTTTTCTTTTGTTTATGGACTATAGAAGAATCGTCAAATTACTTTAAATAAATTTTTTGTAGCAATAATCGCATAACTGATTGCCCTCTTTAAAACTAATCATTTTTTTTTATTAAAAAAAAACACGATAATAATAATAACGTTTGCATTTTAAATACAAATTAAAATCAGCATTTGTATTCATTGAAACCATATATAATTTTTTTAAGTTTGTCTTTTTAAAAAAAAAATTAAAAACGATCATATTTTGTACAAAAAATTCAATTAATTTTTAAATAAACTCAAAAAATCAACTATTTTGGATAACTACAAAAATGTATTGTTATTATAATTTGTTTTTATTATTTTAAAGCATTTAACGCATGTGTCCATTCTTTAATAAAATAAATATGTACATATTTGTATAAAGACATAAAACGGGTTTTCAGAGCCACTTATTCAAAAGTAAGCTCAAGTTATGCCTTAAATCGAAGCATATCAGATATTAATATGCAAATTTGATACATAAATATGCAAATTTGAATAATTTAAACGGATTTTAAAATATTTAGAAATTTCGAAAAAAAATTATCAGAAAATAATTTCTAGAAGACGAGAGAGAGAGAGAATGTGTTTTAAGTAAACTATTTATGTATATTTAAATAAATATAACTAAGGTGCATATGGAACCATAAGCATTACACGTACTTGTGTGCTATATTATGGCAAACATATTCACAACTTTGTGTAACTCTTTCGAAGCTTTTCAATTAGTTGCGATCGAAACAACAGCAATTGTTCATTTGGAGGAAGTTTAAATATACATATGTATGTATGTACGTTAGTAATGTTGTGTATGTATTTCATTTCTTCCAGTATAAACTGCTTTGACATTATCAATAATTTTCAATAACAACATCATCATTATCATCATCATCACCATGGTCATCAACGGCAAGATCACCACCAATTGATGGCATTGCGTTATAATTAAGAAAGTAACCAATTTTATGACTTATAAATAAATATATTTTTATCTGTGTTGTTCTTATTCTATTTTTTTTTATTACTGTTGTTATTGTTCTTATTGTTTTTTTTTCTTCTGCTATGTTTCGTTTTATTTTCTTGATTAAAATTGTACATATCACTGCAGGAATTGATGTATCAAAAACAGAAATTGACAGTATTGATTGACTGAGTGTATCATATTTATGCATGAAAAACGAACATACATACAAAAAGGAATTTATTTAAATTTAATAGTCAAAATAAATTTAAGAAATTGTTTCCATAGGTTGCCATTATATTATGTTTATTAAAGGAGTGTTTAAAAGACGCTTAACTAATTATTTTATTCATTGAAAAGTAGAAAAGATGTTTATAAGATTTGTCATCAGTTTCTTCTGACACCAATTTCTAAAAGCAGAAATGTGATCCTTTTTTTTTGTTCATTATTGTTTTAAAATGTACGATTATAATCATATGCTTACTTAAGAAAATTAAAAAACAAATTATGTACGTGATGAAATGTGATAGCATGAATTTTACTTTAGTTTCAAAACTTAAAATTTTCTAATAGTATACGTATGTATATATCTTCTGCTGTTTATAATATATGGTGCCTTTGTAACATTGACAAGAAATATAAAAAAGGAGAATAATTAAAAAACCAAAACAAACACAACACAAATCAGTGAGACTCAAAACATAAAAATACTACTACTTTAAGAAATACATTAAAACGTCTTTGGCTTTTTGTCACACAACTACAACTAAAAAGTGTAAAATAAATTTTATTTTTGTTCTTAAAAATCCATCTAATTTTGTAAGGAAATTTTGAAATAGATTTCAAAACATTAATTTTGGGTGGTTTTATTTAATTTTCAATCCTAACCTCGCCGCTTAATAAATCCAAATCAGCAGATGCGGCATGTGATGCCGTTTTAATAATGTTGTAGGTCTTAGCAAATGGAGCCTTAATAAGCTGATTGTTTTTTTTTTCATTGTTTTGTCAATAATAAAAAAAATAAATAAATAAATTTTAGAAAATAAATACAAATTTAATTTTAATAATTTCATATAATATTTCTTCATACAATTTTTCACTTTTCAATAAAATTAAAAAAGAAAAATCTTTTAAAGCGGCACAAACAATTTATTAACGATAATAAAAAGAAATTATAAAAAAAAATATGATAATCATCAACACTATTCAATAAATATCACTTTCAGAATAATAATAATATTAAAAAAAAAAACAGAATCACCTAAATTTATTAATTTAATTAAAGATTTTATGATTTTCTTAAACGTTAAAATATATAAAAAAAAAGCCAATTAAATAAAAAGGAGAAACATTTCGACTTACCTCCCATGATTCTCTGGTTATGTCGGTTATTTCTTCACCTTCTTGACTGTCGGTACGTGTTTTCTTTGTACCATTTTGAGTCCATTCTGTATCATCTTGTATTAATTCAAAGCCGCGACTCTTAATTTGCTCCTCATCCAATTCACCATAGAGATGAGGAACCCAGGTATTTACAAAACGATATAATTCGTCAATGCTAAAAGCAATCGTAATTGTTATTGTAATTAGATTAGATTTACAATAAGCATACATAAGAGATATATTTCCTTACCGATTCTTAGGTACACTAAACCAATATTCAGGTCTCAATTTATTTTTACCATATGACATTACCGATGTTGGCAATGGTATGGCTTTGCCCACAGGCTTACCCATTCGCAGGCGTAAATACAATGGCGGATCTGGACAAGCTCTTGCAGGTCTTGGTATAAGTTCTAAAAATGTAAAAAAAAAACATTCAAAATAAATTTAATTAATTTCAAGAAGGCTACAACTGTTACAGCTCTTCATGCTAAACAATATCTGTTATGGGGTATATTTACATTACAATTCATTCATTCATTATATCGTATTGTACAATATACACAACATACATACATATGTATATAAACAGATCAATAGATCATGATTTAAATATTTTAATTTAATATGTCATAATATAATAATAATTTTATTTTAAAAGCTATTTACAATACATTCAAGGCTTCAATGTAAATACTTAAACTATCATTATTATTGATATTATTATTTTAATTTTACATTCCAAGCGAATTAAAAATGTGTTGTAAGAAGAAATGTATTTTTTATACGGCATTGAAGACTTCATAATAGCATAGTTAGAGTGGTCAAATAAATAAAAATATTTTTCATCGTTCATGGGAAGCGTTGTATCTATCCCTAGCGGTAGCTCGAAGTACAATTTCCTTAATTTGTGATGTACGGGTGCGTCGTACATTAAATTTTACTACTGAACTTTTACTATTTGAACTCTTCAAAAATTTAGTTTCCAATTTTTAGGTATCGGAATAAATGAAAAGAAAACTGCACATGAATTTACATTTTTATACTTTCAGTTATTTGTAATTTTGCCTTTATCATAGTGAAACAATAAAATATAGTTTACTTTGCTAGTGTGCTTTTTTTGACTCCTCTTCAGACAAGTCCAGCAAGTATAAAACAATTAACCTAGTTTGTTTGCTTATAAAATCGGATCTTTCTAAGGACATTAGTTGTACTTAATCAAAGCAAAATGCAGAGTTACAAATGCCGTTTTTTTCCCCAACAATAATACATATCTTATTACTTTTTTTTAAAAAATGTTAATAATTTTAGATGCATTTCAGATTACAGGCTATCCTAGAGGATTTCAAGTTGTTTAAATTATAAATTGTACAAATTAGGAATAAATTACAACATAAAAACTGTATATCTATATAAATAAAGATTTGTGTATTAAGGATTGGATTCAAAATGTGTGAAAGTGTGAAAATATTCTGAATCGAAAAAAATTATGTTAACTCTTTTCGATTTCTACAATTTTTCTCTTCTATTTGTTAAGTGTACGGAAATCAAAATATTCCGAGTCCTTATTTTTTTAGGTTAGGTTGGGGTTTTCAATGTACAGCACAAGGGTAATATATGTACATATTTAGACAATTAATATTCCAGACTATAAATCAAATTTATAACGAATTCACTTTAAAAACAGGATTCTCGGGTTTCAAGTCGATTAAATAATTTTTATACACAAGATTTCTTTTTTTATTGTGCAATGTAGACGCCTATATATTAAGAGCATTCCATTAGGAAAATTATAAGCTGGAAATTAAGAAAAGTAAAGATCAGTTTGAGAGAAAGAATTTGTTAAAGTTATTTCTTGATATTTTAATACATGGCTTAACTTACAAAAGCCGCTAAGGTCTTTTAATTCAAATATTCGAAATTGTTATCAGTTGTATACTGCCTTAGAAATCGTGATAAAGAAGAAGTTATTATTTCAGTCTTAACTTTATCGAAAAGAAATTTTGCAAAAATTTATAATGTCTACTGCTATCGTTATTTGACCTATAGTCTGGTGCAGTAACTTATTAATGTTATAATATGCATATAATATATATATTTACATAATGTTGTAACATATACGTATATTTTCCAATTTAACATTCAATAGTTTGTTTAAGTTTATAGATTATTAGACGACATACCAACTATATCAAAATTTGGAAAATTTGGTGCCCGTACTAAAGGAAATTTAATGTTTGGATTTAGTTATTGGATAACAATTGTTTTAAAACAATGTTGTTTGTGATGGTACAATTATAATGAGAATGTGAAAATATTAAATGCATAATAATTATTAATCAATTAATCAATTAATTATATATTATTACTTTTATATTGTATTAAACAAAAGAGTTAAAATAATGAAAGTGATTTTTATTAGTATTTAATTGAAGATTATAATATACATTCTTAAAGTTGCATTAAATAGATATTTTATGGTAATTTTTAAGACGAGTTTTATTTAAAAATTAAATACTGTTACGTAAATAACTGTTAGAAAATATCAAAAAATATATTCTCAAAATTAATATAGAATAGTAAAGAATTTTTGATGTATAAAATTCGCCTTAAATGCTACGTTAAGAAATTAATTTATAACATTTGTTATTATTAAGAATATAGTGGGTTTACATAATAATATTACGGATATTTTCATTTTATATTTCTACTTTATTTTGACTATCTAAATCCATTAACAATATAACATTATAAATTTGATAATTACAACTATTAACCCTTTGCACTCGGTATGATAGTTTGTTAGCGCTTACGGACAATGAAATTATTCCACTGCAATTTTTTAAGAAACACGTTTTCTCCTGTGGTTTTCTGTTACAATGGCACAAAAAATTTATCGAAATGTGATAGAATTAACAAGATGCATGATAAATAAATCGTCCGTTCTACACGTCGAAAAGGAACGTGCGAAGTGTATTCACGACGGACTGTACACTTCTCTGGTCCGTTGAGCAAATGGTAGATATAGTGGATTAGGCCTCCAAAGCTACAAGAGTGTGACTCAATGAAGTGGGAAACTTGATACGATAGTAAAGAAATCCGATAACCGAGAGAAGAAATATACAAGATCTCAATTCGTACTGAAGCGTCGAATAGAAAAAATTGTTGATATTTTTTTTTGTAAATATGTGTTCTCCAATGTCCACAAATTCATATAAAACAAATTTGATCACAATTCCTTGCTTGGTTCTAAAATTATATTGTATAATATCACGTTTTAAGGATGTACCTTGTGCCGAAACGGTGCCGAGTGCAAAGGGTTAATGAAATATTATGGATTGAAAAGATGATGACTTCGGTTGAAATTGCTTCTCTATATTGCATAGTTTGAAAGGAAGTTGTAAGGAACACTAATACATCGTGGTATAAACAATTTGAAAGAGATAATTTCTATTATAACCCTCCTCAGTCTTGGCGATAATTTTTAGTTTTAGACCTTAAAACGAACCGAATATTTGTAACAATATTACATTGAATTTGTTTTCATATTAACACACATCACCTTAATATATTTTAAATTGCAAATCTTTGCATTACTAATTAATAACATTGTTCTTAACTTGCAAGTATGTTAAAATTTTTTTCTTATAAAAAGGTATTAAACTTTTTATTGAATAACTTTAAAGTACTAATTAAAAAATATTGTATCAATTGAATGGTATACATACATACATAGATATACATACATATGTATGTATGTATAGAAGAATGTAAATCTATTTAAGAATCTAAATTATGAAAAGCGAAAAGGAGTATACTTACTATCGACACTGACAAACAGTCCAGGCTTATCATCTACTGAAACCATAGAACGATAATCCAATTTTGGTTGCTGCTGTTGCTTATCCTTTAGCTTCGTAGTAGATGAAGTACCCTCCGAAGATAAAGGACGTATAAATGTACCTATAGAAGAACGTCTAAGCAAATAAAAAAAACAATAAAGCGTTATTAAAATATTCGATAGCTTTTTTGCTATGAGACATTAAAAAATCCAACTAAGGAAAAACATCAATAAATATATTGAAAATATGAATCAATATATTTTTAGCTAACTTTTAACATAATTTTTGGTGAATGAATGATTATTATTGATAATGGGTGGGATAATGATGATGATAATGAAATGTTTTTTTTGCTTACTAACATAAGCAATAATATTTTTTTTTTGTATTTTACGATATGAATAGAGATAATTGATGAGTAATAAAATTAAAAATGATTATAATGATGCGTAGGCATATGTTGTTGGTTGTGGCAGTAGTGAAGCCTGACATTATGAAAGAAAAAGATTTCTTAAATTAATGAAATTGTTTTTTTTTTTCATTTCGTAAAAAGGATAAAGTTTAACAACAGTGCTCTAGCTTATTTTCAATTATGAATTCAAATCAAAACAAAAGTGGTGAGTAAAATACACTTTTAATTCAAAATATATATGTATGTATATAGTGGTGGATAACAATAAAGTTTGTTTTGAAATATTATATATACACACTTTAAACAATGCATACACACACAAGAGATTTAAATTTATTTAAATTTAATAAAAGGATTTAAAAAAAATTATTAAACGTAGTCAAAGGAAACAACGTGAAGTAAGTGAAGAACATTTAACATATGTATTGTAGTTTTACTTAATAAAATAGAAACAGTATAGAAATAGTATAGAATATAGAAGTATGTATAGAACAATAGTAGACCCTACAACAACAATTGATTTTACTATATTTGTTTATGCTGTGAATCCTTACCCTGAAGAAATATGACCCTCTGAATGAGTCGAATGTGGTGTCAGTGGTGGCACCGGAGAGCCACTCGAATCTTCGGACGGTGTTTTTGAAAATAAATTGCCACCCAACTCTGAGACCAAAGTAATGGGGGAACTGATTTTCGTTTGTTAATGTTTTTTTTTTGAAGCAAACAAATATAAACAAAAAAATATGAGGCAAAGGTAGTAGTGGTGTTTGCCGAGTGTCAAGTATTAAAATCATTAAATAAAGTGTTACAGTGTATGGGGATTGGTTTTGTGTTATTGTTTTAAATAGTTTGAAAAAAAATTTGTAAATTAACAATTTAAGGGTTTTGTTAAAGCCGAATCCAATATATGAATGCATTTTTTTTTGTTGTTGTCATTAATTTTAGAATAAAAATAAAAGAAATATTGAAAATAAGTAAATATGGTTTAAACTTTTTGTAAAATATTAATTTTAAATGCTTTGTTTGCAAATATAGTATATGAAATCAATTTTTTGTATTTATTTCCAATTGATGTTATGCCACAGGTGAAACTTACCTTGAAAATACTTTTGAGAACACACTTTGATTAGAATCTCCCGTATTGGGTGCAGATTCTTGATCCTGTGATTTACTAACACTACCTGCCGGATTGGGTGCACCATCACCAGTAAGGCCTTCTACCCAAGTCAAAGGATAAGATAAACGTTTCAACATCTAAAACAATAAAGAACGCCTTAATGCAATAAGACTGCTACATAACTTTGGTTAAACGTGCATGCAAACCTTATTCTTTTTATCGGCATTTTTGTCTTGTTGATTATTGGTGTTTGGATTAGTGCCACTTGGTGGATTTTCCGTATTATCGTCTACACTAAAACTAACACTAGAGGTTTTCTTACGTGAACCACCAGCACCAGCAAGGCCTGAACCAGCATCCAAACTGGATCTTGGTGGTGATTCACTAAGAGGTGTTATTGCAATAGGTTTCGGTGGCACCCAATCTGAGCTTAATACAATATCAGCATCACTGTAAACAGTTTTCTTTGGTATGGGTTGTACATTTGGTATGGGATCGCGTATATCGATACCCGAATCGTAACGCGACTGTTTCGACAATTCCTCCAATTGCTCTAAATCGATGGCATTAACATTGCCGCTGGCAAGATTAGCCATAATTCCACTAAGCGATGAAGTAGCCGAATGGACATCTTGACCACGAGCGCCACTATCGGCAGTCGTATTCGATTCATTATCACCCTCATCCTCCGAAGATCTTCGGGAATTAGATAAATATAGTCTAAGTTGTCGTATTTTAATTTACATTTTAAATGAAAATGTTTTGTTTTGCGATTTTGTCACGTTATTTTAGCACATATTAAAAAACATTAAATAGATCGATTACATTGATGAGATGGAGGTGCGTCGTAATGAATACATTTATACATATGTGTGTGCAATAAATAACAAATGACACAGTGCGATCGTAATTATAAATATCGTTGTATACATGTAAATTGAAAAAGAACAAAATGATGAAAATAGAAATTATTAAAGAATTAATGAATAGAAAAAAAAGAAATGTAAGAAAAATAATATATGTATGTATATATATATAAATGAAATAGCTAAGATTACAATATACACATTAATTTTTTTTAAATTGTGTCTAATAATTTATAAATGATTGTATTTTTTGGCGAAAACCGATGCTTTTGTCAAATTATAAATATTATAAACCATTACCAAAAATATTTCTTTTGAATAATAAAGCAAATATATTGTATAGGTATGTATGACTGACTGACTATATATACATATAAAAATAATAAATATACAAAATTAATATGTAATAATACACATACATACAGTTACGGTATAATTTAATAAGAAGCAATTATGCCAGTACTTTACTTGGAGAGCTTTTTAATTGTTATTTAACAAACAAACAAAAAATGGATAAGGAATTTTGGATAAAAAATACTAATTTTATAAATTGCCAAAACAAATTTTAAACATTTTCTTTATTCGCAGTTCAGTATAAAGATGATTGCTTTGTTGTAATTAAGGACTGCATCAGAATGTAATTTTTCTGTTTTGTGTCAACCAGTTTTTGATGATCAAACATCGGTATCGTGATGAAATTCGGTATGAACGTGTATTTTGTAAATCTAAATCATATTACCAAATTTTGTTATGGTCGGTCCATAATTGCCCCTTGGTTCAAAATAGGGCCCCTTAAGAAAATATGTTTAGCAATTATAATTGGCTTAAACACTTTATTACCTCGATGAAATTCGACATGAACATGTTTAATATGAATGTGAATCATTTATGATCACATTTTATTATGATCGGATCATAAGTGCCCCTAGGTACCACATACGGTCCATTAAGAAAATCAAACATACATCTCATATTGTTATAATAGTCGATATACATAGAAATTAAGTTTTTAAACTTCTATGATAATTAATATTTATTCATAATATTTATTTTACATTATTTAATACTTAACTAAAAAATACTTAAAGATTGAAACTAACTACAATCGTTATCATTTTCATTATCAATGTCAGGAAGGAGTAACTTCATGGTATCTGATGAAAATGCTTTTCTATTCCTTCGCGATTTTTGTGTACTGCAGCTTATAAAAGGGTCACTGCTTAAAAGTAACCTATTCAGGACATCTCGATTGGTATCGCTTCTACTAAATTTCCTCGCATTCATTTGAGGATTAAGTCCATATGACTTTATTGCCTATGGTTTTATTACACTGCGTCTAATTTTTTTAATTTTTCGAAAAAAAGTAAAATTTTCAAAAAATCGCCAAAATTTTTGTTCCTGAATGTAGAGAGTTCATATTTTCTTGTGGTATATAACATTAAACTACTAAAAACTACTTTCACCTTTAAAATCCTTATCTTTTTTTGGGTAGGGTAAAAAAATGTGACATTTTTATTATTTTTAAATTTTTAACGAATAATTTTGACATTAATATATGAGATATATATATAAAAAAAAAACTAAAAGTACCAGTTGCTCATACCTTTCAAATAAAAAAAAATCAATATAAAACCTCTATTCGTTTAGCCACAAAAAAATATCATATAAACCTATTAAAATTTCAAAAAAACACCAAAAACGCATTTAATTTTCTTCACTTTCGTCTCAAATCTACAAATCTCAACTTAAAGTCTTGAAAATTCACTATATAATGCAGAATTTTGTTGTCTATTGAACTGCATATTTAGTTTTTTAAATTTCTTTAAATTCATTTTTGCCTTTTTGGCCAGCTTTTCAGGGTAAATGCCACATAGTGAGCCGTGTAAAGTCAGTTAACTTCTGCGAATGCGAATAATGGAATAGAACTCATAGTTTCTTTTGGACAATCCAGACGAATTTCAACTAATCTCTAATACGTATTTAACGGAGCAAACACACTATATGCATATACATATACTATATATAAATTACAATAGGAGGAGATCTGAGTCATGCATTAGAATAACCTTAGGTTCATTACCGGTATTTTGACTGGCACTGTAGAATCAGAGTACATTTATTCAGATTGGGGGTTGCCGCGAACCCAATATGTACTTTCTGTGATAATTAGAATGAATTCTTAAAATGCGTGGCAATAGGATTAGAGGAGAATAAATATAGGGATACCCTCTAACGTCGGAGGAGGGTACAACAGATCATATAGCCACATTACCTCTTATTGGCAATAATAATAATAGCAATCACCCTTCAATTCCTTCTTCATGTCATCGTAACTGTATGTATTATGATAGAATTTCTTAAATATATAATAAATATTGTACTTTTTAATAATAATTACAAATAAATAAAAATAATAATTAAAAAGTCGAATATTTTAATTACAAATACAATTTTTTTAATGAATGTGGTTATCTGAAAATGTCGGCGAAGCGAAAATAACTTACCTGTCTTTACTGGGAATGGCCCAATGGTGGTCTAATAGACTTTTACGTCTTTCTTCTAAGGTGGTACGAGAATCAGTAAGATTAAATTGTTTCTTAGCTTCTTCATCTTCGGTGTCATTTGTGCCAGAACTGGCACCATCACCCTCAGTCTTCGCACTTTCTTTGGCTTTCATACATTTTTCATCAATTTTCTAAAGCAATGCAGATATTTAGCATAAGGATATTAATGTTATTTGATGTATAAACAGTACCTCAGTCTCGCGGTCTAAACCTGAGCAAATAGATATTTGATCATCTGGATTCTCTTTGGATTCGATACTCGGCTTTTCTTCAGTTTTTGTTTCATTATTATCTTTATCTTTATCTTTGCCGTCTGTTTTATCTTCTCCTTCATCTTCTTGGGCTTTTTGGGCATCTAATACTGCTTTCGGATAATAGATTTCGGGTTTCTCTGTTTGACTTGTGCAATCGGCCGGTCCGCCTGAGACGCGCATATGGGCAATATCGTGGAATATGGCAGCATTGACACACAATTCCATAGGAGCTATAACACCATAGCTTTCAGGTCCATGCTCAATAACCAAAGGATCAGATACGTTGGGATCAAACATCACCGCATTTGGTGTCACCAATAGAACACCGCCCACCACACCCTGGCCATCGGTAATGTGACGCACATTAATTTTAAGGAAACGTTGTGTAATAATAGGGTCATCGCCTTTATTACCATCTGTACGGCCACTAGAATCTACACGTTCAATGTGACCTGGTTTAGGAGAGCCAGGACGTAAACTTTCTAAGATATCTACAAGTACAAAGGATACAAATATTTATCTCGTTAGTAAATGTATAGGTTCAACGTACATTCTCAATATATATAAGAATTAAATTTGTTATTTAATTTGTTCATAACAATTTTTCAAATCTACATCGATAACTTTAATACTTTTTTTTCATTTATTCTAAGATAAGATAATTTTATTTTATTTTCTTTCGATTTATTTATTTTATTAATTAGAAAGCGTATGTGGCCTAATTATTTTATGTTTTTTTTTTGAGAATTTTAAAAATACATTCCATTTTTTAAAATTGATTGATTCTTTTACGCAATGAATTGTAATATTGAGTTAAAATTTCGGAAAGAGTTTAAATTTTAAATTATTTATAATGATTACAGAATGTTTACAGGTGATGTTTATACATGTATGTATTATACATGTATTAAATTATTTTAAACAAAATATTCTGCAGAGCAAACAGATTTTATGTACTTCTATACTATTTGCAAAATAAGTAGAATTTTTAAAAATTTACTTGTTTAATTATATAAAAGTATATGAATTTTTTGTATTATTTTTATTACTATGCGTCGTTTAGACATATATATGTACATATGTATATACATATATGGATATAAAAATTCTTAATCGCCAGATATGTTCTGTTTGCTTTCTAAACACAAATAAGTATTAAAAATTAAAACTGTATTGTAGTTGTAAAAATTTAAAAATATACCGGAAAAGGAAATTAAAAAACAACTTCTGCAATATAGCATTGTTTCGATTGGAGTAATGAAATTGATTTATAATAACAACTATAAAGTATTTTCGACTAACTAGTGTCTTTTCTTTATCTAATAGAACGAATGATTAACAATAATTTATCCAAAAGACATTTGTTGTTTAACATGTTCTAAATGAAATATCAAACCTCACCTTTCATGTGACACAAAATTTCGGATCATACAATGCTGTGTCATATGCTTTTAAAATAAAAATACATGATATATGAAAGAGAAAATCACCCTGCTTTTATGTCGGAATCTAACTAGCATAACTCTTCAAGATATGTAATTAGTTTTTGCTTAACACCGCCGTGATCTAGTAGGTAGTGTGTTGGCTTATTAGACGTGAGGCCTCGGTTCAAATCCCAGGCCAGTCATCTCCAACTAACGAAATATGAAAAAATATTTCTTTGACGACTTCCTCTCAGCATATTTCTGACAAAAACTCTGAGAGTAAATAAAAATTGCCATGAAAAGTTTCTCAAAAAAAAATCTGTCGTTCGGAGTCGACTTTAAACTGTAGGTCCCGTTAATCGTGTATAAAAATTAACGCACACAACATAAGTGGTGTAAGAAACTAGGTCGTAATCCCTGACTAAAGGGTTGTAATTATCAATTATGTATGTTATGCATGTTAACACCGAACATGTGAAGAATTTAATGAAGTTAATTGTATAGACATTTATTTATATTAATTATTTTAAGTTTCTGAAAAAAGCTCAGTGCTGTCACAAAGCTTCTGCCTCTCCATCTCCACATTATTATTTTCTTGTATAGTTTCAGTTTCATCAATCAAGTTTATCCTGTAACAGATTTTAGAAAAATGGGCTAGTTATCTGTTTTTGACCAGAATTAATGCCCTCTATGAACGTGGGTTGGATATAAGAGTCAGGAAGTTTCATTGATTGAGTTTTAGTCTTTCTCAAGCGATGACGCACGCTGCCCTACTTCCCATGATGTTCGTTGCCGAAGTTATTGTCTTTAGGATCTGACATCATGGTGATTTTACTAGGCGGATCTTAATATTATAAATTCAAAATATTCTTTTCTGTTTGGTTCATTTGTTTTCATTTCTTGTAAATATGTTTTTAAATATGAGTTATTTTTAAAGCAATTTTTTCTTTTTAATGCACTTAACAAATTTCGATAACACTCGTAGAAGCTAAATAGAAAATTTCAACGAATTCCATCAACTCTTTTATTCATCACATTTTTTTTAACCGATTTTGTTTTATTATTATTTTTATTTTTTAATCCAGAATAACTGATTTTAAATTAAAATATTCAACTTTACCTATATTTTGAATATTCGCCGTACACGACTCTTCTATTTCCATTACAAAACTATACAATCCATTGTCTCTCCCACACCAGTCGTAATCTAATATTTTTATGATTTTTATCGTACAACTATAAAATAAAATGCTCCTGCTTTTTTAAACAAATCATAAATCCATAATATTGAGTCTCGTACACATGTAGAGGCTGAGAAAACGTTTAATCTAATATTTAAATAAATCAAATAGTCAGGTACCATAATACGATATTAAATATGAGGAAACTATGATGAACTTAGAAATTTATCTAAACAATTAAGGATGGTGAAGTACGACTAAATGTCGGACATTTATTTATAGTTTATTGCAATTAAATTAAATAAACTGAAATTGAAGAAAATTAAATGACTTCTAAGGTCTTATCGGAATTGATAAACCGTAACTTCCATCCTTATAATTAATAAATAAGGTCGTTAACATATTACGTTAGTAGGCGCTTAAGTAGACGATTAAGTAATTGCAATAAATCTTATAGCTGTGATATGAAATTTGGTTTAATTCATTGGTTGCTCTGAAACGATTGCTATGAACCTATTTTAAGGGAAAATGTCTGGTAAGTCTTGAATACAATATCATTGGTAACCCATAACCCCTGTGTTACTACTTTTTTAAGGTTTAAGGTGGGACAAGCAGTACTTCGTCTTAATTATTAAAGAAAAAAATAACTTAGGCACAAACCCAACAGAACCCAACCCTGCACTTACGACATAGTAGGGTGTATGAATTTAATGAAAATTTAGTAGGGTCTTATTAAAAGATAAACAGACATTTGATTACAAATATCGCAAAAACAAAAAAACAAAAAGAAGAGGAAAAAAGCACACACTTCGACTGATTGTTCAAGGTTCTTTTGAGTAACCACAAGACCACCTTTATGACTGGAACAGCTTCGTTTGACGCAGTAAATTATTTTCTTGAGACTGTAAGACAATTTAAATTATTGCAGTTTTTTTTTTTACTGGTGTTTTTGTTGTTGTTGTTGTGGTTGTTTTTATAGCTGAGCCACTCACTTTTGCACAAATGAGATTCGGCCAAGACAAGATAAAAAACAAACAATATTTACATATTTAAATACGTATCACGTATTGTACTCATAAAATAAATTCTAAATTTAGCCAACTGGGCAAAGCGTACGAACAAAATGAATATTATATGAAATGAAAGTAATTAAAAAAGTAAATAATAATGATGTGATGAAAAAAATTGAAAATAAATCACCTCCATTCCGCCAAAATACCGCTGTATGCATTATTACTATTGTTGCTAATATTTATTTTGACGTTATAAATTTGTTCTTTTTTCCTTTTTTTATTTATTTACTATTGTCTCAACTACTATTAAGAGAACTTAAATTTTTTAATTGCTTCTCCTTACAAATGTTAAAGAAACGTTTAAACTTCTTTAACACACTCACACCACAGAAATATTAACAAAAAAAAAGTACCGAAACGATATGTTACCAGAAGGAGAGAAGTAAACAGAACAATAATAAAAAATAAAAACATATGAAAATAATGATGAATTGTCATTTCAATGTCAGAATTAAAAGGTGAAGAGAAAACAACTAATAAGTAAAAACATGGCCGTTTCTACATTACAACTGTCAAATTAACACTGTACTAACAGACACAATATATTTTGTGCTAACAGAACAGCTGTGCATTGTGTTATTTTACATTTGCAGTGATAAACACAATCAAGGCAAATTCATAGAAGGTAACCTTATCTCTACAACAAATACAACAATGCAAAAACAACAGGCATTTTGTTTTTGTAAAAATTTAGTCATCTTGTCAAAAAAAGCAATTAAAAAAACTAAATAAATTTTATATATTGAAAATTCTTGTGATTTTTATTATTACATTACATAATACTGCAGCACCTGTAAATTAAAAAAAATTATCAGCTGCAAACGTTATTTCTTATAATAACAAATTTTCAACAGAAGATTGGTCCAATTTGTTTTAATCCCTATATCCCAATCTTCAGAAAGAGAATTTGTTTTAAAATAACACAAGTTATTTCAGTCATAATTTAGGCACCTAGTTGGAGACATGAAATTCTTTTTTTTTTTTTGGTAATTCATCACTCTTACCTAAATAATTATAAATATATGCATTTAGTGTTAAAGGCTTAAATATTGTTAATCATCTTGCAAAAATTCTAATATATACATACATAATTGGCCATTACAACCCTTCAGTCAGGATTACGATCTAGTTCCTCACACCACTTATGTTGTGCGTGTTAATTTTATATATGAGTGGCGGGACCTACAGTTTAAAGTCGACTCCGAACGACAGATTTTTGAGAAACTTTTCACGGCAATTTTATTTACTCTCAGAGTTTTTGCCAGAAATCTGCTGAGAGGAAGTCGCCGAAGAAATACTTTTTGTATTTTATTTTGATGTCTGGCCTGGGGCTCGAACCCTGGCTTTTCCTCTAATAAACCAACACACTACCTACTAGACCATGGCGACTTAATTCTAATATATAATTGGCTTTAAAATAGTAATCCTAAAGAATTTCCAGAGTGCGTATCGTTAAGGATACATGCGGTACATATGAGGGTTTATGACTAATATGAATACGAAATTGAATATCGAAACAAAATACACAAAAAACAAACATTTTTTTTGTCATTGTTACTTGCATCAGCTGGTAAAATACTCTCACCTGTTATGAATTCGCCTTGCATACAATCTAATTAAGCATGTTTTCTTATCTGTTTAAGGACACATACTGAGAGTATGTTGGGTGAATCATTTTATTTTTACTGTGCATAATCAAAAGACAATTAATAAATCATTAATTTTTGTTACGCAAAATTATTAATTGCTTAGTGTACAATAACTTTTAACAACAACAACTTATATACAATAATTGTGGATAACAACAATGCAATTGAAACTGTGTAGCCAGCATTTAGATACAAAGTTTAATTGTGTCACAAAACATTTAAAGGAACTGAAATAAAAACCTCTATATGTTATAGAGAACGTGTCAGAAAGTGACGATTCAGTTTTTATCTTAAAGTCAAGTGAAAAGATTTTATGGAAACTACTGCGCAACTTAAACTACTGACATCTGTCAGTTTCTACTTGATATTTTTTACAAAATTATAGGAAGTTAGTTTTTATAGAGCAAGTGAAAGGAAAATGGTCTCTTTTTTTAAGCATGGATTCTTCATTATCGTTAACAAATATTCCAAGTCGACTCGAAGAACGTTTACGGATGTAGAGAATGTATTTTGAATGGTACTTTAAGGAATTTTTCTTAAAAAGCTCTAAAGTACTTTTTAAATTTTTATAAATACGGATGTGTTTTTATCAATTTTCCCCAATTTTTACTAAATTTATAGTTTTTAGGGTACGCTCGCCATCAAATTGGTGTTTTCCATGACAAACCCACTTAGCATTCCTCATATATCTGTCATTCGATTAAAATCTGGGGAGCATGCAGGCCAATCCACTATATCGATCATTTTTGATATAAACCAAACTTTTGAGTAAGAATTCTTAGGAATTGCTACGTTGTTCACCTGAAATGTAATTTTTTCAGTGTAGATTTGTTCCAAAAATATTTAAGTTGAGATATTTGGAAAATAGACATGACTTTATATACGTAAAACTATTTATATCTATGCATTTAATGTATAATTAATTTCAATATTAATTATGAAATTTAATGTTGGGTGCTCTAGTAGTCTAGTGGGTAGTATGCTAGACTATTAGCGTGATGGTCGCTTGTTCCATTCACTTCAGAGACTCTAGTCTGTTGCCCTACGCCGAGCATTATTATATATAATTTGTAATTGTATTGTAATTAATAAATAATAAATTAATTTAAGAAGTTCAATAAATTATGTACCAACGTTTTGTTGTTCTGCAAGTGCAAGTGTATGGTTACAATAGCACTTTAGAATGTTTATACATTAGAATGAAATATTAAATGAAAATATTGTTGGTCTTCAAGTGCAAGTGTATGGTTACAATATAATAACACTTTAGAGTGTTTATACAATAGAAAGAAATGTTACTTATTTTGTTACAGAAAAGGCGAGCGCAAACATTAAAGTACTATTGTTTGATAGGAATGCCCGCAAAACGATTGAAATTTATTAGTGTTACAACTTCTTTAGAAAACACTAATAGTAACCAGAAAATGGTGGGCCACTCTAAATTTTTTTTAAACTGTACTTTTTAAACGCCTTTCTACAAGTCGAATCGTTAGAAATGGAAAAAATGTTGGTCCACACAAACCAGAAACATCATCATCATATCTTCTTCTTGTATATAAAAATGAATGTGTGTTTATTTGTTTGTACGTTTGTTTGTTTGTTTGAAGTCTATAGACGGCTAAACAGCTGGACCGATTTTTTTGAAATTTTCACACTATCTTCCTGTATGTCTGGAAGGAGTTATAGGCTACTTTTTATTTTAAAATATCAAGTAGGCGAGGTGCCACGCCCACATATCCAATAAGTATTTAATGTCGCATATCTCATAAACTGCAACGGCTATGGATGACTTTGACGTATATATGAACAAAATGGGCGGATTGGCTATAGTGGGCGTGTCACCTCCCATAGTCTAAATATATAAAAATGAATGTTAGTTTGTATGTATCTTAGAATGGTAAACTATGAATTTGATCATGTTATGATCTTTAGCAAAGTTGTTGCGCATGAGCCGGGGAAGGTTTCTAAGTTGGTATGACCAATGTCCGACAGGTGGCGCCATTGAAAATTACTCAAAATGAATTAAATCGTAAACTGTGCATTTTTAACAAACTTGTTGCGCATGAGTCGACGGAGGTTGGTGCGATTAATTTCCGATGGATGGCGTCACTGAAAATTATTCAAAATGAATGACAACCAATTGGTTGACCTACACATCAAGCACGGAAGAAAAGAGCATTACGAGCCTCAGAATCAGACGAGCATTGAGACTGGAAAATCTTCGAGTATATGTCGCTGAGATCCGTTCGCTTGAACAACGAGAAATCAGATTAGAAACTGATCGAATGCATACTACTCAGGCCTATTCATCTGAATCATCAGGACAACGGGAAACAAAATCAATAAAATGATTCAAAATTAATTGGACATTAGTGTGATGTCTTTCCTTCAAATTTATTTTAGTTGGTGGCGCAGCAACATGCGCAGCTAGTGTATTTATAATTTTAACTTCACACATCATTCACGTTTTATAAGCATTAGAACCAATTTATAATATTAACATAATATTAAACAACAATAACAACCCAATCAAATGAATTGTGGTATAAAAATAAGATTAAAAAAAAACTCTTAATGCGATAATGTAAAGTTATTCATTTGCTCTCTACTCATATTTATTAGTTGTGAAGTATGTATTTCTATATCATACTAACAACTTAATGTAGTTTCTAATTACGACTTAAACAGTCTTTTTTTAATATTTTCTTTATTTGCAAAATGATACACGAAAATATACGTAACATGCTTGATAAAGTTGTTATATGCCATATATTACTAATTTTTTTATTAATACTGGTAGAATAGAATAAATTTAATTAATTATGGAAAGTCCCCATGTAAAATTTTGATTATTGTTTTTTTATTAATTTCATGATTACTATTTTTATTAATCAACTAAGTGCTCAATGTATGCGTTTTCTATTTTTCTATTTCTTTTCAATTGAGACTTTAATTATGCTGCAGAGTCATTTTCTATTTTATTTTAAATTTAGATTTACATTACAAAACGTATGCTTAAAATTGTTAATTCTTTTTAAAAGCTTGTTTTATTGAACGTAAGTGTTAATGAATCATATCAAGGCTTAACGTTACAGTCACGAGTAGTTAAAAGACTAAACTTCTTTTACTACCTATGTATTGTTTTCTAAATATTACATCTTTTGGCATACAACTGTCAAATATTGATTAATTTTAAATTCTTATCACAATAATATATTACAGTAAATTATAGCACACTCACTACATTTTGTTTCTAATTTCAAAAATAAAGTAAAAAAAAAATAAAAATTGTTTTGCAATGATAGAAAACCGTATTGTGCAAGATTATCTAACTTCTTTTCTCACTGTTGCCTATAAACAATATATTTAAAAATAAACAATGTAGGTTGATAAGAGTAGTTCATACTGACCACAAGTTATGTTCATGAGCGAGGTTTGTTTGTGATGAAGAGTTGTTCAAATAGGCATTTATTACGGAAGTGGCACAATTTTCTTTTGTTATAATATGTGTTTAATGATGTAAATAGCCGATTATAATTTTAATCTTATTGAAAGGAAAAAAATATACTCGTATGTATAGGAATTAGCATTTTATAAAAAGAGAGTTTAAAATGTTATTTCGATTCATTTAAACTGGGTACTTCATCACGTTGATTTCATATATAATATGTATTTGTAGAAATATGCAGTTTGAATTAATTTTACTAAATAGTATTGACTTCGAAAAACGGAA
Source organism: Sarcophaga variegata (assembly GCA_932273835.1). Taxonomy (NCBI): domain Eukaryota; kingdom Metazoa; phylum Arthropoda; class Insecta; order Diptera; family Sarcophagidae; genus Sarcophaga; species Sarcophaga variegata. The sequence goes on from OW026359.1 coordinate 42,680,431, forward strand.
AGTACTTTAAAGTCGAAAACTGCCTGATAGTTGCCATAATGGCCAATGTTTTATTGTGTTTTAAAATATTTGAATGCATCTGTAAAAGTAATTTTCTTTAAATTCCAAGATATCCTTGTGCCGGTTAGTGGTTAGTATGTTTTAAGTTTATACAAAAAAAATGCAGAATTATATAAAAGTGGCTGAGATTGAAAAAATAACGTCGTTTTACTTTGAAAATTTTAGTTTTTTTTTTTAATAAAACAGATTAAAATTTTGATGAACTTGCGGATTTGTTATACAATATAAAATTGTAAACTTATTTTAATTTTTGTTTTGTGAAGTTTTTTTGTAAATTGGTGCAAAATTTTTTTCTATATTTAGTTGTCAGAGAGAAAAAAATAATAATAGAAATTGGACTTACCCTCACTTTGCTCTTCAGCAGATAGTTTACGTTCAATCGGACTTGATTTACCCGAAGCACTTGAACCACCAGTTTTATCATCGGCCGAACTGGTCGACACATTATCCTTGGCACTTTTATCTGGCACCAACAATTGTTGGCCGGGATATATAAATGAACTATTCAAACGATTCAAATGAGTCAATTCCGATGGAGTTGTATCGAAACGGGCCGCTACCGAGGTTAAGGTGTCACGATTGCCCACCGTATAATTAATAGTGGGTATAGTTGGTAGAGAAGATTTTTTCCGCTCATCTAAAATATCGAAAACAAAATAATTACTCGTTTATTGATTATAGAATTCAAATAAGACCGGTACATATACATATGTATGTAATTTATTGGCTACAATATTTTTTAATTTCATTTACTTATTTCGTATGTCGTTATAACGGTCTGTTCAAATATAACGAAATCTTCAAGCTCATCAAAATATTGATGACCACGTTTATTGTTACAATGCTCCTCCTTGCAGGGAACATGGCCAGCTGATGTCAAATAAACAACAATGAAATCGTTAGTGATTGGAATCTTTTTATCCTTATCCTGATCATTCGATTCCAATGAGATGTTACTAACTGAACGCCGATAGATTTTAATAATTTCCATTTCCATTAATTTTGTTTTTGTTTTTCGAATTTAACACTACATTATTATTACAATACGAAGGCAAACGAATACAACAAATAATATCTGCACTAAAATCTCATTAAATTTCAGTTTGCTGTTGTTGTTATTGTTGTATTAAAACAAAACCGAGGAAAAAGCTATGCCGGTCCGATCATGAGGAACACACTTTTCACTTTTCAAATGTAAACAAAAACAGTTAATGTAAGTCGCCTCTCAATCTTTTGAAACGAATAGACTTCACAGAAGTAGAAAAAAGAAAACAACAACCGAATACCGAAACAAACGATTCAAAACAGAAACAGAAAACAATAAGCAAAATATTAACTACAGAAAAAGAGAACTTCAAGAGGAAGAAGCATTGAATAAGAGAGCGGAAGGAGACGAAAGAAGAATAATAAAATTTCGCTGTGCAAGCGATTACAATTAAATGCCGAATGAGCAAAACAGTAACTGATCAAATGTTTTTTTGGCGTTTTGTTTTATTTAAGTTTCTATCATTCTGTAATTTATGCTGTTCTCTCATGTTTTTACAAATAATTGTTTATCATGTTTTGTTTTTAATTTCAAATTTTTATATTTTCATACATTGTGTCTCCAGTATATAAATGATTTCATTTGTATTTGTGGTTTTTTTCTCCTATAGTACCATTTTGTTTTTGAAATTTATTTTAACGGGAATCATTCTGTAGAATGTAAAATATGGTTGGCAACACTCAAGATTAGTTATGGTATTCATCATGTTTGTTTGGAACATTAAATTGCAAAATTCCTAGAATAATATTTCAAAGAAAAACAAAAAGTTTGAATAAACTTTAGAACAACGAGTGGACACGTTTTATAGAGCTATTAAATGTCCGTGTTGTGTTATCTGATTTGATATTGATATTGTGTGTTTTTTTAAAATCAAACAAAGATAAGATATAGGTACATACCTACATGTGTGTACTATGTACACTGTGGTAAAAATATTTTAGACTTGAAGCGTCTCCTAACTACTAACTAAAACCTTCCTGCCACAGCGTATTAGAAAAACTTTTGAATTTACATTTGTATCCTATTTTAGGGATTATTTTTTCAGGAGTTGACTACAAATTTTTTTCCTTTTGGCAACACTGGTGGTTGGAAAAAATTTTGTTTTGTTCGTTCAAAACACAAACTTTGAATATTAGAATTCTTCGGGCCGATAGCCTCGGTTGCTAGTGCCTTTAGAATATAAGCTAGATATTTATAACTAGTATTATAAGGTAAAAATAAAAAATAAATAATTCTCACATTCTTTGTTCGAGTTCGATTTGTCTAAATGAAAATGAACTCCCATTTTCTTTAAGAAGAATTTATGATGGCGTGCTTGTATGTGTTGTTTGTTGTGTGTGAGGAAATTTCATATTTCTGAAGTTGCTTGGTCTGTGTGTGAGTGTGTGCCTCGCCGGATGAGAACGGGTTACGTGGGTTGTGTGTGTTGTTTGAATTAGGTCGGATTTGACGGACGGGACGGACGGATCCCGAAAAATTAGTACTGAAGGTGGTGTGTTAAAAACGTGGTGAATTTTTGGAAAAGGTGAGTTTTTGCAAAATGTGCATTTGTCCGGTTTGGTGAATTTCTAGGGTAATGAGTTCTTACAAGATGTGGTCAATTTGTCATGTGTGGTGAATAAAAATGAAATTCATCAGTGTCTTTATTCGATATACATAGGTACTGTACTACCATAGATTAAATGTACTATCGGTGGTGAATCTACCGGTGTGTGTCTAGAATAAGTAATTGGAGTGCGAAATTGGGATGGATGGAGTCAGAAAATACTGAAATACACTCAACGATCGTTTTGTTGTTGTTTGTCATTGTGTCAGGAAATGCTATTTATTACGCATTAAAAAAAATTTAAAAATATGTACTATACTGCACAAAAAAATAAAATTTAAATTACTTTGTAATTAAATTTTTGAATATTGTATTTAAACTTATTCAAAGACCGAGTTTAAATAGAGGACAGAAATTTTTCTTTCCGACTAAACAATAATAATAGACAACTTTCACAACTGCGTAATAAGTGCCTAAATGCTTGCAAAAAATCTACAAAGTGGAATTCCTTTGTTGAAATAATTTATAATTTTTTGTGTTTTGTTCGAAATTTAATATCAAAAAAAAAACTACGAACTAAATAAATTTGGTGTTTTCTTTTTCAAAATTTGGTTAAAAAATTTTTTATTTTCTGGCAACATTGTGTACAACAAACTTTGTTTGAGTTATATTTGCACTCAATTATTATAAAGTTATTGAGTGGCGAATGAGAGTGTTTTGATATGTAACAGAACTGATTCATTTCTTTATACTCCCTAAAGTATGCTTTAATTTTTAAAAGATATTTTATTTCGCTAAATTGATTGAGATTCATACTCACTTGATAGTCTGTCAACACTTTCAAAACGTCCTTCGACTTTTGAACGCAACGAATCCAAATCAAAAGGTGCCGCAAGGCCATGGTCAACACTGCGTGATTTACTCCTGTAAAATGAAAACAAATACGGATTAAGTATCAGATTAGAATATAATTTAATAGCAGATAGAAAAATTGTTTTTATTTTCGTATTTTTGTATTCAAAGAGAACAAAAAACTTTTTTTTTTTGGGGATTTTTTCGTATTGAATTTTATAATAAATGTTTCACAAGTGGAAATAACCAAAAATGGGGCACAACAAAACTAAATGTTTACAAAAAAATATGCGGACTTGGCTATCGACTACAACGATCTCTCTACTATGCAATCAATCTACATAACATTTTGGATTTGTATGATTTTCTAGAGAAATTATTTGGCATTTAATTGAAATTTAATTAATTTCTCATTTATTGTTTTTATATTTAGAAAAAAAAACAAAACAAAAAAACATGAGGAAAGTGAACAGCAAAATAGAAAAATGAACATGACAGGTGTATGATGATTTTAAATGATTTGCTAACAAAATATGTCAACACATTCGAATATTAGTTTTATTTTATTTCATTTTTTTATTTATTTTTGACATTCTACACATTGCTAGTGGATATCAATACAAATTAAATACAACAGAAAACTGTGAAAATAATTTACGTTTTCAATAAAAACTGCATTCATTCCATTATAGTCCTTAAAATAGTTTAAGTTTAAATTTTTTTGTCAACTATTTCATGATTTGCAATATGTACTTTGAAACAAGAATTTAACATTTATTTGAATCAAGAGCTATTTAGATTTATTTCAGAATATTTAAAGACTTTTCTTCTGTAGAATATTTAACAATTTTAAATCGCTGGTCTTGCGAAAACAAACGGGGAAATTTAACGACCTCAGCGTATTGTATCTCTTTTCAGACTATAACAATTATAGAAATCGAAGCGTTAATAAAAATGATTATTACATGCCCAAAAAACGGAGTGCTATTGATATTAAAAGGCGGTTGGTTGCTAGTTATTTGAATTGAAACTAGTACTACAAAATAGCATTTCGGAATCATTGTTCCATTAGACTTTTAAACAGCGTCTTTTTGTAGTTTAAATATAATTTTCAATTCATGTTTTATTTCTTACGAATGATCCCAGATGAGGGAAAAAATATGCGTTTGTGGAAAATAGCTCGCTCGAGTAATTAAAAGCTACACTTGATCTGATTGATTCTGTAATCGTCTATGCATAGACTGAAATTAAAGAAAATAATTGGAAAACTCCAGACTACTGACTCGGTATGACACATAAAAAACCAGTGTATATTCCAAATGGTAACCTCTAAAGTTTTATAAGATCCGAGACCATCAGAAACGTTGGCAACTCAAGAATTTAATTGAAGGATCAGATTCAAACAGAAATCTCTATACTAGACTTAATTATTATTGAAATCGAGAAAATAACAAATCAAAACAATCTCAAATTATTAGCGACTTTCAGCTTTAAATTTAGAACTTAGCTAGAAACAGTAGTATCCTTTTAACACCAATAAGGTTAGCTGTATAATCTACACTTTCCTGTACTGTGCGACATAATATTGTTTGGTTGGTAAAGGTTGGTTATGATCCGATAGAAAAACAATTGAAGACATTCCAAATGGTGACATTCAACTTCTACTTGGCGATTGTAACGCATGACTGTTTTAAAAGATAATTTAAACATTGATTGGAATACATGACAGAGGATAGAGAATTTTTACTAGAGTTTGTATTAACAACGAACTTATTATATATTTGTGTTAACAACGGTCTCTACTCTAGACCGAGATATGATCCAACAACTATGCCGACAAGGTGACAATTTCGCAACCTACAACAGTCTGGTTAAGTTACTGTTTTTCTTCATAAACGACGGTTGACTAGAGGATATTAAGAAAAGCAGAAATAGCGCAAGTCATGCGTTTGGATCATATATATTGATATCCTCTATAATACATCATCAAACAAAGGGGGTTGTCTTCCTTAATTTAAAATCCTATCTCCTATACGGTTGCGAATTTGGAATTATACTGCAAATAACATTTTTTAATAGGGAATTAAGCAAAAAATATAAAAAAAAATATATAAAAAAATGTTTAAGAGACTTTTGGTAATGAATGATGGTCAGTTAAACCATCAGTTAAAATGATGGCGAGGTATAAAACTAGTCTTTGTCGCCTGATACTATACATACAATACAATGCACTGCATGAATATGGCTCATATCCAGAGTGTATTGGTCACAATTAAAAAATAAAATAAAAAAAAACATTTCCAATGTCTAATATTTGTCTTAACTTTGAAATAAAAGAGAAGCACTGTAAACAATACTTTTTATTTCTGATGTAAAATGAAAGTATAAAAACACTTTATCTCAAGTATTTTTAAAACTACTTGCTACGTTTACTATTGCAATTGAAAAATAAAGTCCTCAAGTCTATTATACGCTCCCTCAAAAGCAAAAATCGTGATAACTACTCGCATTTAATTTCTATTTAATTGAAATGTAAATCATTTCAAGGAAAACTCAAGAAATTAAATGAGAAAATCATTGTTGAGCTTTTTCAAAATTATCACTTCAGAAAATTAATCGCGGTGCGATATGTATAATACCCCAACCTATTCATACTATACGGTTGAGAATGTTTTGATAGTTCTAATCGATCGAAATTATTATCTATATTCTGACAATGCAATGATTTCTGCTCTTCATAAACAGAAAACGTTCACAATTGAAATTTAAATGTATACTATGCACTGTAATAGAAAATAAAAAAATATCGTTAAATGTTATTGAAAATTATCTGAAGGAAAACAAAACAAACTAATTGAATTATACTCGAATACAATACGAGTATAAAGTGTGTTATGTATTATCGATAACAATATGCAAACATTGTCTATTTTTTGCTGCCAATTTCAAGGGATTGCAAGTGGACGGAAGTGAATGTGTGAAATGTGCAACCACAAAAATTATAACAAAAAATTGTTGTTTCTTTCATTTTGTGACGATTTGGTTTTATTCACTTGCTCTTCCCACAACGTTATTGATTGACAAACTTAATTTCCGTTAAATTATCCTCTACTTTACAAGAAATATGAAAAAAAAAATTTGAAAAGAGGGAAAACATTGTGGCCGTTCTCTTTGGTTAACTGTATCCTTACAAAACAGTCAGTGTATTTGAAACAAAAAAGAAAATAAAACTGATTTCATTACAATCAATTGTTAAGGACTAAAATCGACTACTTACACGGTGCGACAGTGAAAATACACCTGAGTATATACAAGTTATTCACTAGGTTGAGTATAATTCAAAAATACTTTTTGTTCAAACTTATATGTTATGAGTTTTGATGGGGTAGACTTGGAACATATTACTCTTTTCTTATTTTTTCAAGTTTGGCCACTCCTTATTGCAAAATTTAATTAAAAAATATGAAATAAGTGGAGACATTATTAAAGTGCATTCTCAAGAGTTTGATGAAATTGGACAAAAATTACCGTAGTTATTATTTAAAGAGTATAACAGCTTAGTAATATTTTTATATATGCTGTCTCATCAAATGAACTTTCATTTCAAAATTTTTGATGGCTCTTGATTGCTTACCTGAGAATTTGCTCTTTGTACGTTTGAACGACTACCAAAAGTAGTCTAATATTTCCGTTTTTCGCAAATATTATTATTTCGCTTTGCGCAAACATTAGCCAACTTCCGGTGGTTGGTCCAATGGAAAAAGGACACATTTTTCAATAAACACTTAAGATCCATCAAAAATATTGAAAATGTTTAACTTAAACTTTATTTGATAAGACAACATATATAAAAGATATGACTCAGCTGTTATACTCTTTCAAAGTGTCAAAGTGTCAATCGCTTCACAAGAATATCACCAGTTGTTTTATAGTTTTTAATTTAATTTTCCAATTAGGAATGGCCAAACTTGGAAAAATAGGAAAAAATAATATTTTCCAAGTTTACCCCATCAAATCTCATAACATATAAATTTGAACGAAATGTTTACGTATACCGTTTGAAAGGTTAATTTCTCCGCTTTTTAAAAAACTTTGGATTTTTAAAATTAATTCAAACGTATTTGGGTAATCAATAATTTTGTGAGAGAAGATCAAAAAAACCGTTTTTGGCAAATAAATCAAGTTTGGAGGGTTCGAGAAAAATAAAAAAGTATTTTTAAATTCTATTCAACTAACTGAACAACTTAGACTTCGGGTGTATTTAATTGTTTTGTATTTTGTCGCATAGTGTTATGCGATTTATTGTAAAGCCTTCAATCTAACTAAGATGTCTCTATAATGTCCTATTGCCATAATGACTGTTAGAATGCTGTTCGGTGTCAGTAAGGATAAATCTCTGCCAAGTATGTACTTGATTAGCATTCAGCTGTTTACTTTTGAGATGCATTAAATTTCAAGTATGTTTCTTTAGAAAATCCCTCAAGAAAAATTCGAATGGGGTCAAATCGCACGATTCAGCGGTCAGTTCACATCATCTATAAGTGAGATGACCATGTCCTCAAATCGCTCGCGCAAAATATATAATGTGACATGAGCTATGTGGCCGTAGCGCTGTTCTGTTGGAACCACATGTCGTTGGTGTCCAGATCGATAAAAATTGTAATCTTCACACAAGTTGCAGGTATTTTCAACACGTCTGCAGCAAGTGGAACTTCAGAAAAACGAATGTGGTATCTCTTGAAGGGCATTTTTTCTTCAAAACATTTTGCTGAAGCGGGATATTTTGAAAATAATTAAGATGACGATTATTTTAAATCAGAGTTTAAAAGCAATCAGGCTCTAAATAAGATTCAGTCGAATACATACAAGTTCTGTTATCATATTTAACATTTTAATCTTTATAATATCGATTGATGCTGAATTTTATTAAAATATCGAGCTTATAGGTCTGGTGGAGGGAATTATTTCTAAACTTATTTGTTTTTCATTTTGTAATTTCCCTTAAATACCTATAGAAACCTAGATTTTTACTTACCATACTTTATACAGTATCTATCGGTCATAACTAAAGCATGCCCTGTAAGATATCTTTTTTTTTGTATTTTGATCCGTTTTGTATGAAATTGCCCATTTTATGTTTAAGTTGCCAACTACTTCTATCTCCCATTATATGACTATTGTTCTAAAGACATAACCGTGATAACGTATCATTTTATTAAAAAAATTTAAAATATAAAAATTATAAAAAACACCACAATGTGAAAGGGACGACAATTGCTTTACATTGCATTGTAAAAAATAATAATGACAAGAAACATGTATTCAAGTCAGTTCTGATCAGCATAAATTGGCTAATCAACCGATTTATAATTCTAAAAGAGAGCACCGGAGTTACCAGTACATTCAGAAGAATGTCTAGTAAAACATTTCGAAGATTTCTTAATTAAGAGCAATTCAAAAAGAATTTAAATTTCGTATATGCGAAAGGGACGGTTCGTAGAAGAGCAGTGAAATTGGCAAAAAAGCGTTTCCTATCAGCAGACTAGACTTGAGTTTATCAATTGGAAAACAGTTCTGTGTTGTGACGAATTCAAGTTGAATTTTTAAGTTAGGTTAGATGACGTGTACTTGTCCATTAAGACAAGTACAGTACCCAGAGGTCGAATTGACCCATTGTACAACGTCCTAGTTTCTCACATCACTTATGTTGTGTGTGTTAATTTTATACATGAGTGGTGGGACCTACAGTTTAAAGTCGACTCCGAACGACAGATTTTTGAGAAACTTTTTCATGGCAATTTTATTTACTCTCAGAGTTTTTGCCAGAAATCTGCTGAGAGGAAGTCGCCAAAGAAAAACTTTTTGCATTTTGTCTTGATGTCTGGCCTGGGGCTCGAACCCTGGCTTTACGTCTAATAAGCCAACACACTACCTGCTAGACTACGAAGACTTCAAAATTTTTAAATAATGGGTCAATTCATATACCGTGACATATAAAATGTAATACCGCCATATATAAACAAGAAGATGCCACTCCAATACAGGATAACTTCCCTCAAGATCCATCCAAAGTTGGTAAAAAAAAAAACAAATAATAAAAATTTAGAATTAAAGTTCTCTAATGGACCGTTCAATCTGCTGATTCTAATTGTCTTGAGAACTTATAAGAGATTGTTAATATGAAAATAAATTGAGAAAATTGCCGTATTAAAGAATTGTTGCTACGAAAATAGCTTGGGGAAGGTATATCGTCTGATGTTATTAATAATTTGATATTTTCTGTGCTTAGGGGATGTTCATGTGGTATTTAGGCTAAGGAGTCTGCTGCTATTTAATATAAATTTTTCTCTTTTTATTTCCATGAAGGGCTACTGTAGTGTTGTGCTTTTAATTTTATATTCTTTAATTATTTTTTGATCAAAAAAAAAAAAATGCAGTTTATATCGCGGTAACTTTAGAATTTAAAAATCATAAAATGGAATTACAACTCATAATCTCAAGTACAAGAATCATTTCCAAAAATCTTATTGGGCAGTACTTTAGTGATGATCGATACTGTATAGCTGAGGTGAAGTACTAATTGGTGGCGTGAAAAACTCATGCTACAGTTGGGGTTAAAAACATGCCAAATTCTAAAGTACCATTACATTTATTTGGTTTTTAACGTTAATGAACTCTGGCTATTAAAAAAAATTAGTGGAAGTATAGAAAAGAATAGAAAAGAGCAGAGTGATTAATAAAAAACATTATAGAATACATTAGATAGTAAAGATTCAGACATATTATACATATGTTTAAAGGGAAACTTTAATTTTCTTTTAAAAGTTTAGTTTAGTTTGAAGAGGTGTCTGTAAATAAAACACATCTTCACTACAAGACCAGAAAACTGACTTTGTGGGTACTTTTAATACCGCAGATTAAACAAAAATAGCAAAAAAAAAACCGAATGGAAACTAACAGCACACGTTCACCAATCAACTAAACAATATAAAAGAATATAAATTCATCAAAATATTTTCTTGTAATTTCTGATTAATTTAATCATAATCCATAATGTTAACTTTTTGAAAAGGAAAACAACATAATTTCTAATCAAATATTTTTATCTTTAAGTGCTTGATAGCTAAATTGGATTTACGAAAGGTTATCTCAACTACCAGTAGCATTTCTAAAGCGTAATTTCAATGTTTTGTTCTTTTCATTATAATCTAAACTAAACTAAACTAAAAAAAGAAAAAAATAATAATCAAGCAATCAAACAATTGTAAAGATTATATTTCTTTATTTCTTCTTGCCAAAGGGTGAACAATATCATCTGCCGTAAAATTTTATTTACGACTAAACGTACGAGTAGGAGAAACATCATTGGGACTAGAGTTACAATTCCCCAAATACAAATCAATGATAGAATTTCTTATCTTCTTTGAAGATAACAATAAAAAAAATAACAACAAACATTTCTATACTTATCCCTGATCTAAATTTGAAAAAAAAGAAAAACTCGTTGCACTTAAAAAATGTCACAATCTTTTAAATGCCCGCCAACATAAGTAACATTAACCGACAAAGACAAAAAGTGGACATTAAAAAAAAATAGGAAGGCACTTATGTATGTACTTCCACTTTACGAGAGATACTTCATCGTCAAATGGTTTAAAGTCCCATATATTCTATAGATAGAGTATATAAAAGAAAGATTGTAAATCGATGTAAAAAAAAAATAAAAACGAGAATATAAAGAATGAACACTTTAACATTGATTTTCGAGCATTATCATGCATTTACAGGGCTTTTCGTCTACGAGTGCCAATCAGAAATTTTTCTTTTAGCAGCTGAGGAAAGAATGCCTTGAAAGGAATTAAAATCTACTGCCATTATGAAATATCGGAAAAAAGGAAAATTTTTAAAAGATTTGATTTGAATTTTTGAAGATTTGAGCATTAGATTGCAAGTTTCTAAAATGGATTGCATTCGCAGCAATTGTGGTCATTATTTTATTGAAAGTCCAGCTGCAAATGCATTTATTGTAAACGGCTTACGATATTCGTGACAATGTTTTCTTGATTATGAAGTTGCCGCGGTCTAGTAAATATTGTATTGGCGTAAGGCCACGGGTCAATCACAGGTCAGACATCAAAACGAAAATATGAAAAAATATTTCTTCTACGACTCTCCTCTAAAAGCAAATAAAATTGCAATGAAAAGTTTCTCAGAAATCTGTCGTTCGGAATCAACTTTAAACTGTAGGATCCACCACTCATGTATAAAATTAAAACACACAACATAAGTGGTGTGAGAAGCTTGCTCGTAATCCTCACTGAAAGGTTGTATTGACCAATTATGTATGTATATGTATGTATTTCCTTGATCAATTATCAACAATACCGCAAATTCACTGTCACCCTCAATACTTCCCTTACTTCCGTAAACACAGCGAAACTGACATAAATGCAATCAAAAATAATAGAAATTAAACCGAAAAATCGATGACAATCTTTAGCCTGAAACATGGATAACAACGTGGAACGAACATAACATATCTGGACACCTGCTTCATGGTATAGTCCAAGTCGACTTACCCGACTTTGGTGAATTCCCAGTCATGAATGCGTTAAAGTTGCTATTTTCGGGAAAGCGAACGGATCAAAGAATAGAGAATGAAGTTAAGCATTTTCTATTAAAAAAAGTGTATGGAGGTGTCAAAGAATTGAAACACCATACAGATCGCATCATATCGCCCAAAATTCAAACGCCTGAGACCAAAATATTTGGAGTTTAAACAAAGAATGCCAAATTTAAAATCTTACTTTGAAAGACAATTTTAGATGTTTAACTTCTGAAATTTCCATTCAAAAAAACGGGTTTAATAAGTATTTGAATAAAAAGATTGAACTTGCAAGAACCTATGCATATAAAGTCAGTCAAAGGTTTAAATGTTTGTTTACATTGATTGCATGGCTGTGCAGTTCATATGAATGAGGTAGTCGTACACAAAGTACGCACAATTGCTTACATTTTCGTAGACTTTAAGTCGATGATGTTAGTGACGCCACATTGGTTTGGCGCCAATTTTCTTTGTCTTTTGTCTAATTTTATTGATTTGTTTTGTATTCCCTGGCATGTTTTCCCGATGCAGTCGAAGTCATTTTCATTGCAAATTTTGTTCTTGTGTTCGTCGTCGTTATTGTGGACAAGAAAACATTTCAAGAATTCTGTTGAAATTCTTTTGATGAATTTGAAAATATCTTTTAAGAACAATGAATTCCTATGAGCAATGGCGGACGTTCTACCCAATCCCTAATGTAAATCCTTTGGATGGAGAAAAAATTCTGTGAGATGTACTTCTATAAGACACAGTTCTTGACTGCTCTTGATTGCTTTATGAAATACCTGCAAAGATTTGGACATGACGTATGTACTTCTAGTGCAAACTGTATGGATGCAGATGAAGAAGAGGGACTAACCTATGTAAGACATTTTATGTGAATAAAATTGCTGCAACTTTAAAAATATGCAGAAACAATCGCTTTCAGTTATTCCGAAATGAAAATAAAAATATCTTAATGTAAAGCCTGTCTATTTTCAAGGCTTTATCAATTCAATCATTTTGCCACCTCTTGTGGGGGTTCTTTCGGATGCATATTAAAGCGGAAAATTTAATTCTACATCCAGCTAAGAGAACATTTGCTTTAGAGATCAGCAATGTGTATTCAAAAAGATGAGTAGATTCGAATTGTAGTCATAATTTCTGATACTTATACGCATTCATACTTATTTTAATATCATACTCATACTACTCATATTCAAAGTTTGAAGTACTCATCGTACTCATACTTAAGAATACGCATGATGTTGAAGATTTCGACTCTCCTTTACTCAACATTTACAACAATCACAAAATAAGTATGATTCGCGAACGAACACTACAATACTCACTAGAAGGTAGTGTGTCTTTGTCTTTCTTCTTTTTTTGTAAATGCAACAACTAAGATTGTAAATTTTGATGAATGTTTCGAATCACTCGAATCATTTATGAGTATTATAACTATTTTTCTGAATTTATGAATCTGAACGAGTAGGCTTATGAATCAAACATATTTCGAATGGTATGAGTTTAATGTCAACGTTGTATGCATACTCATTGGAACCTGTACTTATAAATCGATGTGGTAGTGAGTACGAATGAATCAGAAATCAGTTGAATTTCAATACTGTTGACCCACTCATACTTAAAATTTCATGAGTACTTATAAGTTGTAGCGAAAAAACGATTCATTGCTGATCTCTGATTTCCACAATTGTGTCATTCAGACAACAATGAATTCGAGAAAATTGCCATCGAATACTCCTGTTGTTCTTTTTTATGCTTTCCGCAATTTAAGGTTTCGTGCTGTTGCATTATAATATTTTCACAATAAATACAGAGAGAGAGAGAGAGAAAATAATTTTTGTTTTTGTGAATAAAAATTAAAACTTGAGATGAAAATAAGAAAACTAAAATGGAATAAATTATTGAGATTTTTACTCTTCTCATTTCTTATCTTCAATAAAAATAAAATGAAATGAAATAAAAGAATACCGTAAAAGTGTTGAATCTCACAGTAAGAGAGAGAGAGAGAGAGAGAGAGAGAGAGAGAGAGAGAGAGAGAGAGAGAGAGAGAGAGAGAGAGAGAGCAACTAAAAATTCATCAATGTTACCAGATTGCCGTAAAATGATTTGTAAACATTTAGTTTGTAATGTAAATCACATACAATCTATATGTATGGTGGTTATTTCCCTTATTTTGAAACCTTCAATACATCTTATTATAATTCCATATTCAATTAAAATTAAATTAAAATTATATGAAAAATAATTGATTGAACATCATATCATGGTGTCCGGTAATTGTTATTAATAATAAATGTTGAAAATAATTTTCTGTGCCCAAAACATGCAAAACTGTGACTGTGTCTGTGAGTGTTATAATTTCAATCATGCAAATAAATATGTACGTATGTATTTTAAATAAAATATTAAAAACTCTTTAACATTTATGCATCATACAATTTGTGCAGAGAACAATACCAAGAACAACAAACCAAAATATAAAATTTTTATATTATTTATTTAATACGTTAAAAAAGATTTTAAAAGTATTTGTTTAAAATTTAAAGAACATTTTAATGTTTATGTGTATATGTACTTACCTGCGTATTGGTATTGATAAATTGTCAAAACTGCGTGACATATGCGATGCATCTTGACTAGCCCTACGTGACCTACATTGATAATGGTTAAAAAAGAAAATAAGCGGGAGAAAGAAATAATAAAAAAAAATAAAAACAAAAAAATAACAAAAAAAATAATAAAATAAAATAAAGTAATTAAGAGAGTCTAGAATTCCAAACAAATACAATATTTTGTTCAGTGTATTACAGATTTTAGTGTTCAATTCCAAATGGAATCGAACATTAATACTACAGATAACGACAGGTTCATTAATACAACTGAACAAAAATCATACTGTTTATAGAATCGGAAAATTTTGTGGAAATAATGCTTGAATTCAATGAGAAAAATTTATAATTTATGTATGTATTCCAGATGATCTCAATAAAATTTTTAATTACGATAATATTTTTGAATTTCTATCTCTTAGTTTCGGTTTAGGAAAATGGCCCTATGACCAAATAGTTTCATCGAAATAATTTACTTTTAAAACTACGAGTATCAACAAATGCAAGGGAATGAATGATCATCTCCTTTAAAATCTACTGCAATTGACAATTACACGGCATTAATACTTTAACTTTTGTGTAAAACCGTCCTAATTTAAAGTTTTGTAGTCAAAAACTAGTTGGAAGCCATCAAGCCTATAAAAATTAACAGCAGCTACGAAGTAAATTAACATCTTCGCATCGAACAATGTTTATTCACTCTTTGCTACAAATCGAGGTATTTTTCATCATTATTTTCCGTTTTCTGTGTAATTATCGAGATACAGAGCGCAATCGATTTTGATTATTTTAGGCGAATTATATTAACACATAGGAATTAAAATATCTTCGCTGATAATCAAATGGAAATTTGGGCAATAATAGAATATGGGATTAAGGACCGTTGAGGAATGAAAAAAAGGCGATTAACAATTACTTCAGTTATGGAACGAAATGCATTATATGGGTACGTAGTCATCAAGAAGTGGTCGTTAATGAGGAAGCGAATATTGCGGCTAACAAGGCCAAGATACTGCATGTCACTTAGCTTGGATGAAAGTCATTGTATTGAAGACAAAGCTGAGTGTAATAATAACCCAGTAGGAAATAATGCGAAGACTTTCGGGAGCGGTCCTGATGGAAGGAAAACCATGAGTGTATGAAGACTGAATAAGGCGACTTTTGTACACTACTGAACGTTCTTATGTGACATTCTGCCTTACATGTAAACTGGAAAAGTGCTGTAGGTGGTAAGGAATGCTTGATATGGAACACTTGTTATGTCAATGTGTTAATAAAAGAATAGCAGAATAATTCGTCTGTATCCTAGCTGGCGCTGCTATGCTATGTACATACATATAACATTTTGCCGGTCTTAACCCTTCATATTTTATGTCTTTATTTTGTCAAATGTCTTCTTTACGTTGTTTGATTAGAATACTTTAAAATATGAGTTTCTAGAAATTGTAGTTACGTTGGTTAGCGAATACGGGAGAAAAGGTGAATGAATTTAAAGCTATTTGACTTCATTTCAGAAAGGAAGATATAATAAATGTTGAATATGATTTTTGATTTCTTTCAATGCACTTGAAAAGAGTAATACTTCCTTTATTCACATGTACTCGTTGCATCTAAGACCGGCGAAATTAAAGAGCTTAAGAGTTTCTGTATAAATAAACTCAACGATAACACTTTTATGAGCAAAAACAAAATTAATAGAAATTGACAATCTTCTGGCTATAATAATGCCTACGGTTTGTCAGTTAGTGTTATAGCCTAGCAAAATGGATATGAAGCTGCAGATGGTTTGATTATTGAGCATGGTCTGAGTTAATCGATCTGTATACTCTAGTCTTAGTCGAAATACATCATTGTTTTATAGTGTATCATTTTCATTTTGTATTACAATTCAGTAAAAAAAAAAGCAACAATTCTAACGATTTCTTTTAAATACGTGTAAAGCAGCTTTGCAGTGTTATATATTTCGCCTGGCGTTACTCGCCACATAAAAGTATTCGTATTACTTTCGATAATATGGTAACTCTGTTTATGTACATTAGGATATATTAGCAACACATAAAAATTTTTTTAATTATCGTTCATTTAGAAGTTTTTCACGCTTAATTTAAGCTTTAGTAATTCTTAGCAATTGTTAAAAGCAAAAGCAAAAAAACAAAAACAACATGAAACTATTAGCATCTCACTATTAAATGTCTAAATTGACAATTTTGTTATGGTTGCCATAATAAAAGTAAAAAAAAATATATTTTTTAATTTCTTGTAAATTCAAAATTAAGGGTGTGTACGTGACATGTGTCATACAGAGGAGTTGTCGCATTAAAGAAATAAAAAGAAAAATATGTACATATGTATGTACATACAATCGTATACTAAATATTTATAAATGATTGCGATGTAAATGCGATTTCTTTTTTAAATTATTCAGAGCATTTCAATATATTTTTATTATAAACAAAAGAATTGTTTTTTTTCTCTTTTTTCTATTTACATATTTGTCCTGTTAAAGATAAGAATTAAAAAAATTGCTGGTGCTTACCAAAATTGCTGTGTTGTGGCGACAAAATTTTGCATTTTTAGTTTTTTTTTTTAAGATTTTTCTTTAAGTTTTTAAAAGTTTTTTTTTGTTGTTTTTTAATTAGTATTTCAATTTTCAATCATATTTATTTTAGTATTATTATTATTTTATTTGCTTTAAATTTGTTTAACAATTTCTTACGGTGTAAAAGAAAACTATCACCATGAATTAAAGACCAATTACTTCTCTTTTCATCTCCCTCTCTTTCTCACTCTCGTTGAGTGCGCTTGTTGTTATAAATCAAATTAAATTTTCATTAGCAATACATAGTAATTATTCATGAATGAAAAAAATTATTTAAAATGGAATAAACAGTAGAAGAATGTCTATTTTTTATATTTAAACACCAGTCACGGGTTAAAACGTTAAACAATTTCTAGCGTTATTTAAATACAACTGGTATTATGGCTAAAATCACGTGAATTGCAAGTACAGTGGCTTATTTAATTATGTATACGGTATAATATTTAAGCGAATGACTAGTTTTAAGCACTGCTTATTTTACAATGCAACGCACTATACTACATGTATGTATTTGAAAAATAAAAACACATTTTTTATGATAATTTGCACAATAATCCCTTGATTTGCCAAAATTTTTTTACGATTCGAAAATCTTTTAATCAAGTTTTGTGTCTTTAATTATTGCATCCACTGTATTTCATAAAGACAATATTATTTATGTATGTTTGCGCTAGTGAATATATTGTATGTACATAGGTGTACATTTTAGATAAATTTGAAGATAATGTCGTGAATTTTTAATTTAAATACAATTTATACGGAGTACAATTAAACCCTTAAAAAATAATCTACGCGAGTTTAGAATATTAAAATAAAATATAAATTAGTTGTCTGGCTCATATTTTGGAATTCCGGTTCAAAAGGTGGCATTAATTATTATACCGCTTGTGAAATAATTGTAATTTTTTGTAATCTTTTTAATTAAATTACGAAATAAAATTTTTTATTGCGCTCTGCCAATCCCAATCGAGATAATGTTTAAAAAGTGATGTCAAATAGTTAAACTTCATATACGACTGAATTAAAAATTATACAAACTCAATTTGACGTTTTTATTTTTGGGAAATGCTCATATGTTTCATATACTTCTGCAAGTGTCAGAATGAGATTATGCCCGTGGCGGCTTTAGGACATAGTCATCCAATTAAATAAGACATTTTCCTACAGCGGTGGTACTTTGTATGTTAAGGTTTCTATGGTTAAGATAGTGGGAAACATGTTCGACACGAGATGTATTACAGAGCATCGTGACATTGCAATCGAGTGAGTAACATCTCTGTCCTTCACCTGTTAACCGGGGTAAAAACTTTTGCTTATTTGCATCAAAATATAACGGCATATTTTCATGATGAAAAATGTCGTCATCCCCATTGCAAAAGTACTTCGCGTATGACCAAATATTTCGTCAGACCCATTTAACAGGTTACCAGTTTTCTGGTAACTCTATCGTAAACTCTATCGTTTTAAGAAATGCTTCGCAACGAGTCTGAGTCGTAAGAACGCATGAAGAATTGTTTTATTAACAAAGGGCGTACGGTCAAGACTGGAAAAATATGAAGGCATGAAACGGCAATGTATAACCCTGGAAGAAATGTCATATTCAGCTTAAAAATAGTTTATTCCCACCAAGATGTCCAAGACTTTACGGCCTAGTCCATAAAGGGAAAATAAAACAGTTATATTTTGATATACGCGACAGAATTTTTACAGGCCACTGTATGATTGAAAGTGCGTTTAATTGCTGGGCCCTATTGAGAAAGATCGACCATGTCAGGGAATAAGAGGAAACTACACAGAATCTTCTGTTCGATTGTTCGACAATCAACAGATCTCGAAGTTTTATTAATCCTACCAGAAGTACTGGCTGGTTACACATTAGTTACGAATAGTGAATATATGAAAAGCTGTTGATCTTTACAAGGATATTACAATAGGCCTTTAAGTGAATCCAATATAACGAGAATAAGGGTACTACGTTCCCCTCTGTTTGGCAGTCTGCATATCTAAGTATATAAGAAGACACGTGGTAAGCTGTTGTATTCAAAATTACGATCCACAAGTTAACGAATAACAATTGATTGTTTTAATAAAAATAAAAGAAAAATTTTTTTTAAAATATCAACTCAATTTACTTTTTAATAAAACAGCAGAAGAACAAATCAATGGAGTACCATATTTTATTGAGGCATTTTAAATGTATAATCAAGACACCAACAACAAAATAATAAAAATAAATTTTGATTGATGAAAAGAAATTGCGAGAATTTGCGTTATAAATTTGAGAAGCTATCTAAATTGTTCTTGTTGTTGTTTTATAGCTTAAGTTGACTTATGCGAATACATATTTGAGATAATAAAACTATATACTACTCTCGCTCTGTATGTTCTAGAACAGGAAGAAAAATTATAAAATCAAGCCTAAGAATTTTTTTTCATATTTTCATTAAATTTTCAACAATTTCCATTTGGAATGGAATTTAATTCAAAAATTTTTAGGTACGGTGCGTGAGTGTTTAAATTTAACAGACAGATGTTGAAAGTTGCAAAATTCATATCCATATTGTCAATACAAAATAACAAAAAGAAAAAATAATAAATAAGTATTGAACCACGCGCTTTTAATTATTCCATACAAAATAATAAATTATTAAAACAGCATATAAATAATCTCCCACATATTTGGTAAACAAAAATGTTTTTTTGGAGGCTTGTTCAAAAGACAGAACCTTAAAAGTATAATTTCATGTACAAATTATTAAATTTTTTTTCATCTAATTTTCACAGTTGTCCTAGTACAGTTAAGTACGGGTAGACTTTTGGAGCATCTTTTTCTCGTTAAACTGACTGTTGTGTGAAGCCATTATTCGCATGGATAATTGATAGAAGTAAAGAGTGATTTAGGCAGTACAAGTATACAATTTTATTCGTACTTTAAAAATGCATCTGTCTTACGACAAATTTGTTTACGTTCTAGACTTGCTATCGCTGTATTTCTAACAGCTGTTTGATTTATTTGTAGCTGCCAATATGAACACTGAAGGTCGTGCTTAATATAACCGCTACAGAGCTCTTATTAAAGAGTTTTAATTCTTTTGTAGTTCTTCTCCTTTGTATAACGACGTGTCTTCATATCCGTTGTTTCTCAATTTAGTATCATTTTTTCTTTATTTTTTTCCCCGAAATTTGTGTTGATTTTATTAATTAACACGCATGTGAGAATTTGAAACAAGTTAACTGATATTATTGTTGTTGTTCATGCGATAATTGACTGATGGCAACGCTAACCATTTGTGATTCGCGTCTTTTTCGTTCGTTCGTTCGTTCGTCTTCCGTTCTTACCGAATTTATTTGCTGGCAGACCGCACATTGAAATTAAATTCACATTAACAAATCAATAAATCAATCAATCAACCAAATAGTCGGTTATAATATCATCATCGTTCAGTAAAATAATTTGTTTAAAATTAAGTTATAATTTTAAGTTTAGTTTTGTTGTTTACGACTTTAACGAATTCATTGTTAACACATTAAACAAAAACTAGTTAAAATATCTCTTTAGGCGGCTCTTATTTGATTTCACCGGCACATGAAGTGAAATTGAAATTGGAAGTATTTATTTATTTATTTAGTTTGATAAAATATAATTTATTAAGTAATTTCTAAGAAAATTTAGCACAAGAACATTAAATATACTTCAACTATTATTGTCATTTTCATTTAAAACACTTGAACGCATTCGCCTTTCTTGTTATTATATATATATATATATATATATATATTACCCAGTAATATGGGTTTTAAAATAGAATTACAACGTTGTAGCTATTAACAGAATAAATACGGGTTAAGAATTTTGAAAACAGCTCTTTATCAAAATTGTTAGACATTGAGCTGTAAAACCAATTAAATAACTAAACTAGTGCATAACTTTTAGGAACGATATGTTTATCAGCTGAAGAAAACAAACGGGAATAGTTCTCTTCCCCCAGTGAAGAAATTAGGCATGTATTGGATATACCTTCCCAATAGTTATGTTTCTAAACTATGTATGTATGTATGTATCTCAGAGATCAGCAATGAATCGTTCGCTACTCATAAGTACTCATGAAATTTTGAGTATGAGTGAGTCAACAGTATTGAAATTCAACTACTCTGATTTATTCGTACTCACTACCACATTGATTTATAAGTACAGGTTGCAATGAGCATGAGTACAACGTTGACATCAAACTTATAACATTCGAAATGTGTTTGATTCATACACCTACTCATTCAGATTCATAAATTTAGAAAAATTCTTATAATACTCATAAATGATTCGAATAACTCGAATCATTCATCAAAATTTACAGTCTCAGTTGTTGTTGCATTTACAAAAAAGGAGAAAGAAAAAACCTAGACATCAAGCAAAGCAAACATACAACCTTCTAGTGAGTATTGTAGTGTTCGTACGCGAATCATACTTATTTTGTGATTGTTGTAAATGTTGAGTAAAGGAGAGTCGAAATCAACAACATCATGCGTATTGTTAAGTATGAATACGATGAGTACTTCAAACTTACAATATGAGTAGTATGAGTATGATATTAAAATAAGTATGAATGCGTATAAGTATCAAAAATTATCAGTATTCTTTTTGAATACTCCTTGTAGATCTCTGATGTATATACAGAGCTTAGTTCGTTTCACGACGAAATATACGAATATACACGTACTGAAATATACGAATATACGCGTACTGAAATCAAATAATAATATGTTTAATACTAAAACAACTGAAGGAATTAACAAAGCAGGCAAGCCTTACGCACGTAGTATATCTTTTTATTTAAAGAAGTATTTTCCCTACCAGTGTAATAGCACCATTCTGACGTTTTTCAAGTGGAAACTCTCAGTTGTGCCATAACCAAATAATCGAGTTATTAATGGTTTTTCAAACGTCCTGACGATTTATTAAAGTCTCTCAATAGCGAATCGAATGTCATTTATATAGTTCTTATAAAACAGAAGCTTGTCTGAAAGATGCTATCAGCAAATCAGACCAAAAACAAACTTTGTCCAACCTTATGCATTGCGTTAACGGAAAACTATTGAATTTAAGATATCAGATGTCAGTTAAGACTGGGTCCCATAGAATCCGTCATACGTTATTCTTTGTTGAATGTTTGATTTTATTGGGATTGTTGAAATTTTACCTCGAGAGTCCTTAAAATCATATGTTGTGTATACCGAAATTGTTAAAAGACTTCTAAATGTTAAATGAGACTCTGACAACAGCATTATGTCAATTCGTTTTTCAGCAAGCACGAATTTTATTGCATTTTTTGGTCAATTCACACAAGCCGTTGTATCGTTGTATTCATTGTATTGTTGGAAGAACATACAACAGTGTATGATTGTTGTTGATATTTTTCATATAAAAATCCGATACACTTATACACATTTTTTCCACATGTTTTTAAAAAGTTGTGTTGGTTTCGGGCTATCAAATTGTTTGAATGCCACGAGATACACAATACAGCATAGCATTGAGCGTTCACAAACAAACAAATGTATTCAATACAACATACACGATACAAAGTCGTGTGAATTGCCCATTTATGTTGGCGGATGCAGTTTGCTTACCAAATGCAGATATTCGCACAGTTCGTTCGTTGATTGCCACTTGCAACCAACTTAGCGATAGTAGCTTTAAGGCGTTTAAAATCGAAACCGAAGGTGCTACTTGCCGGTAAATTTGTCATTAAGGATTTACGTATTGCAGTAGACTTAGATTTTATGCATCTGCGTCTGATACCTGACTAATATTTGACTGGGATACTTATTGGCGCCTTTTACTAGCGCGTGTAGGTGTTAAACGTCTGGACGGGAACAGTGCTAGTCTTTCGAACAAAGAGCATTTATCGATAAAGCACACAGAGAGCATTTATCGATAGAGTACACCGGACATTTGCAATGTGATTACCATCACAGTTAATGCAGTCTTTCAAAGTTTGGTTGCTTTTAAGCTTCTCACATTTATTTGTATCATGCAGGTTACTACATACGTTTGAGCATACTCCTGGTACTTAATTGATTGGACGGGGCCTGATTGTTTATGGAACCCTTCAATCGTGGTTTTTAGGTGAAGAAAATATTTGACATTGTAGCACACCATCTACAATGTAGTTTCATTGTTTTTAATTGGATATCCACAGGCTCCAGTTCTAATTCGAAACATTGGTTGTGGAATTTTTCTTTTTTGGATTTATTATGTTGGAAACATTTATTTTAGTTTGGAACAGACTTTAGCCCCTTACCCTTAACAACAATTTGTAGAGGCTTAGCACTTTTCAGCTGCTGAATATAAAAACTTTTTTTAGTATTTTCAAATTCAGTGACTATCATACATACATAATTGGTCATTACAACCCTTCAGTCAGGATTACGACCTAGCGTCTCATACCACTTATGTCGACTTCGAAAGACAGATTTTTTTGAGAAACTTTTCATGGTAATTTTATTTGCGCTTAGAGTTTTTGCCAGAAATTTGCTGAGAGGTAGCCGCCGAAGAAATTTTTTTTCATTTTGATGTCCGACCTGTGGTTAGAACCGTGGTCTTACGTCTAATAAGCCAACACACTACCTACTAGATTACGGCGACTTCAGTGACTACCATTCCAGAGTTAAATAATGTTTAAATTGTATTCAAAGAAACGAATCTTTTCAATGCTAATTATGAATGTGATAATCACAAAGACAATGTTCAAAATAAAAATGCAAACAAAATGTAAAATATTTGAAAAAAAAAACGCAAAACAAGGAATGTAAACAATTGTTAAGTGTTTGAATAAATAATTTCTTTAAGTGTATAGCAGGAGGTGTGTTACTTTAATATTAAATTTCAATGAATATGATTGTAACAATTTTTATTTATTTTTTTTATATTTTTCTTCTTCTTTTTTTTGCTAAAAGAAAACAAAGTGGGAGTCAATTACTTTATTATACATACGTTGGTATACTTATTAGAGAAAAAAAAGAAGGGAGTTTGTATTTGTGTTTGAAAAAAGAAAAATATTTAAACTATGAGTAATTTATTGTATTTATACGTTAGACAAAGAAATACAATAAAAAAATTATTTTTTTAATTTTGAATGAAAAAAAAAACAAGAAAAATTTATAATTTTATGACAGTCTAAACTCCATTTGAATTTATAAAACTTCTGTAGTGCAGTTCCAACTCTAGCAATTCGTATGTTTTACCAAGTGTTGTGATTTTATTAAAATTGAAAGTGAAATTTACTTTGTAACATCAATAATTGCAGGCTTGCCACCGAAGGCTGTCGTACATTATAAATTTTAAACGATCTTAAACCATTTAAAATTATTTGTTTATATTGCAATAAAGCATTTTAATCGTATTAACTTTAATTATATTATTAACTGATGTTTTAATAAAACCACTTGACTTTTAATCGCAAAATAAAAAATTTACGCTCGCCAATGTTACCCTCTTCGTTCTTTTCATTTTTTTATTTTTCTTTTTTTTATTGTAATTAAATAAATACTGATAAGGGAATAACAGCAAAACTTTGCCTATTTATCGATAAATGATAATGGAAAATACGCGCATATCTCGTCAAAGTTGGCGCTAAAAATACTCATCAAAGATTTACATAAAATGCACTTTAAAATTAAATTTATTTGATTTTGTTAGAATTAAAAAACAAACAAAATTAAATAAAATTAAATAAAAATAAATGAATAAAAGAATAAAAGAAAAAAATATACATATATAAAGTTGTTCATGAACTTGATAATTGATTGATAAGCTATTACTGTCTTCGTTTCTGTTGTTATTTTTATAATTAAATTAAGTTTTTTCTTATTATTTTTTCCTTTCAAAGAAATAAAATTAATATTGACATTGAAATTTATTTTTAAATAATTAAATTCATTAAAATTATTTTAAAGCCAATTTGCTTGCTATTGATTACATTTTTATGTGTAGAATTAAGAAAGAAAAAAACCATCATGAAATATAAATAAATAATTAAAGTGTAAGAATACTAAGAATAACATAAAACAAAACGTTCTCTTTTATAAAACAGGAACCGATTTGTAGCGTTAAAGGTCATCAAATTAATTTTTTTGAGGTTTTTACATTCTTCTTTTTAGTTTTTTAAATTAAAATTTATGTTACAGTTTCAGATTAAAAAAAAAATACAATTAAAACAAAAGTAAAAGGGTTAAAATTAAAATTTATTCAGCCTCAGCCATAATTATAGGTAAAACCGTAAAATGAAAAAAAAAAACGTTTGAAATGTATCTGAATTGAATGAATATTCAACATACAATGTAGGTTGGCTTGAAGTTTTCTTCAAAATACAATAGAGGTCAACAGCATTTTTAATTCTAAGAAATAAAAAATTACTCATTATACCTTCAAATATAGAAATAATGGAGCAACTTCCAACTGCTTTTTTTCTTCACTACAGTCAAACTAATTCTAAACCTAAGCCACGGTTCAACTTCCAGCTCAAACATCTCGAACGAAAAGAAATATGAAAAAAATATTTCTTCATTGACTTTCTCTCAGCAGATTTCTGGTAAAAAGTCTGCTTGCCATGAAAAGTTTCTCAAAAATCTGTTGTTCGGAGTCGACTTTAAACTGTAGGTCCCCGTCACTCATGTATAAAATTAACACACACACAACATGAGTGGTGTGAGAAGCTAGTTCGTAATCCTGACTGAAGGGTTGTAACGACTAAATTATGTACGTATGATATACATATGTAGGTAGTCAGATAAATTAGTGGATAATATTGACTAATTTCTGAATAATTTACTCTCGTATTAGAGATCATCTGAGGATCAAGTGCAGGATGATTTTTGCCAACAGGTGCTACTATGGTCTCAATAGGCAATTGATAGCAATAGCAGAGACCTCTCTCGTACGATAAAACTAATACGATAATACGATACGATAAACTAACTACACGATGCTCATCCTCCCCGTGCTTCTATATGGCGCAGAGCCGTGGACACTATTAAGCACTCATGCAGCAGCCTTCAGAGTATTCGAGAAAAAATTCCTACGAAATATCTTTGGTCCAGTGCGAGTTGGCTATGATTTCCGCATCCGATCCAACAGTGAGCTGTATGAGTTCCTCAATGACATGGACGTTGTGCAGTGTTTGAACATTCAGCGGCTGGGCTGGCTCGACCATGTCGTTCGAATGGACAAGGATGCTCCGTCGAGACGGGTATTTGATGCGGGAATTTGCCGAAGTCGACGAACAGGATGACCTTGTTTGCGTTGGAAGGATCAATTTGATCAAGGAAGCCCTGTCATCGATTGGTGTGACCAACCGGTGTAGGCGTGCAAGAAGTAGAGGCGCCTGGAAGGATGTGTTAAGGCAGGCCGAAAGCCGTTAATCGGGTTGTTAATGGCCAATTAAGTAAGTAAGTAAGTTACTCTCGTATTATTTTAGACACACATACATACATAATTGGTCATTACAACCCTTCAGCCAGGATAACGACCTAGAGTCTCACACCACTTATGTTGTGTGTGTTAATTTTATACATGATCGGCGGGACCTACAGTTTAAAGTCCGAACGACAGATTTTTGAGAATCTTTTCATGGCAATTTTTATATTTACTCTCAGAGTTTTTGTCAGAAATCTGCTGGGAGGAAGTCGCCGAAGAAATACTTTTTGTATTTTGTTTTGATGTCTGGCTTGGGCTTTAGACTACGGCGATTTAATTTATTTTAGACCCGAGTTGTTAAAGTCTCAATGCCTGTTTAAAAATGTATTCAATTACTATTACGTTCAATTCAAAAAGGCGAAGGACTAAGGCCTCTGGGGCATATCTCCGAATAGATCTAAAAATAACCCTTGTGGATAACTTCACTCCACAACCTTAATCAACTACTGTAGTGCTTATAATTTCTATAAATTGCATTTTTATTACGCCATCATTATTTATTGGATCAGTATTGTACGCTTGCCTCCAATACCTCGTAAAGTCTTTGTTATTTTTGTTGATTTTTTATTTATTTTTTTTTTAAATTTTTATCCATGAATTCATAAAAAACCATGACAATTTCAATTTCTTTGTTTATTGTTCCAATTTTAAAAAACGTTTCAACAAAATGCAAGTCATGTTATCAGGCATTCAAAATAATTATTAAGTCCAAGCATTTTTTAGGCTGCTCTTACATTGTTTTTGTTTTTGTTTTCGTTTTTTTTGGTCAATTCGTTCTGGACTGTTGCATACATACATAAATGCAGACGAAAATTTAAAAAAATTTAAATGACGCTGCACTTTTAAAGTAAAAATAAAAAAAAATTAATTATTTTAATTGAAAATAAAAAAAGGAAAACAAAGTAAGCAGTAAATAAAAGTTTGATTGATGGCCATTAAGAAACAAAGAGGAAAACAATTTTGCACCCGTTACGAGCGAGTCCCTTTATTGAATTGAAATTAAATTATAAATTATTATGAAATCGATTTGTAAAAAAATGATAGGCTTGCTCTATACTAACATACCTAACATACTTCGAAACAGCTGTTCTATTCTGTAGCATCATCATATTGGTATGATCCCTTACCTCACAAAAAAATTGACTTTAAAAATTGGTTTACTTCGGAAAAAAATTCCAGTTTAACCAGTTAGCCGTCATAGCCATTATAAAAAAGTAATAAAATTTTGTTGGCGTACATAAACTCACATGGATACAAGAAGTCTTTGCTTACTTTTACTTTTACTTAATTTGAATTATAAATTTTATCTTTATAATTATTAAACCG
This sequence comes from Sarcophaga variegata, assembly GCA_932273835.1. Classification (NCBI taxonomy): domain Eukaryota; kingdom Metazoa; phylum Arthropoda; class Insecta; order Diptera; family Sarcophagidae; genus Sarcophaga; species Sarcophaga variegata. The sequence continues at coordinate 42,708,551 of OW026359.1, forward strand.
TTTATAGCTAAACAAGAAATTCCTAAAGTTGTAAAATTTTATTTCTTTTTAATTTCGAAAATTTGTGTACATGGCAGAGATAAATAAAATCCATGATAAACTTTTATGATGTTGAACATGACCTTACCTAAGGAATGTTTTTTCTGTAGTTGATGTCTTAAGATGCGTTCACATTAGGCAAATATTTGGTGAAATGGGTAAACGTAACCAATATGGGTTAAGATAGAATTAAGAATTCCATACATAATAATACATTTTTTTTTTGTACAGAGTTGAACTATTGGTGAAAAGAAATAATTAAAAAAAAAACAGTTTTGCTTTACTAAATCTACAAGTTTTCGACAAGATTTACTAGAAATCTTGCATCGAAGTAGATTTCGTTTTATGTGGAAGATCTTGTTGGAGTCTACTAGATTTTGATCGAAACCTCATAAGAAGATGATTTTTTCATGTGAAAATATGTCTGTAACAACGAAATCGTTTTATAGTTTCTATCTGATATGTAATGTTCAGTTATGACAACGTCCGGCCGTACTCCTATTTGACAGCACGGCAGAAATTGAGAGAGCATAAATGGGAAGTTTTAATGAATCAGTCTTGCACATTTAGAATTTCATTAGCTTCGGCCTCAGCAGAACTCTCTAAATGGTTTCGATTTTGATTCACAGAGAACTGATAAACGCAATTGGAATAGTTTTTTTTATTATAAAATCCAGAAGTTCTACGCTTAATATGTTAAAATATTGTCGATACAGATGGCACGTATTTTATTTTCTTCAAATATAAGATATTTTATCGGATTTATGAAAATGGAATTATCGTGTTTTTGGGGCGCAGCATGGCATAGAAGTTTGTATTTTTATCACAGTTGCTGTATTTCACTTAACATCGAAGTATTAAAGTGAATGTATTTACCATTCTTTTCTATGGTTTCATAGTTATAATGTTATGACAGTTGTTAAGCGCCTATTACATGATCGAACTTCTCCTGCAAATACTGCATGACGGCGACCGACCATCGGTCACGTGTAATAGGGCAAAATATATGTTTGCAAACTTGACCTGATGAAAAACAAAAAACTAGTGTAACAGCAAAAAAAACTCTCTCCCATTGGGTAGTTTGCAAGCGAAGTTCGATAGTGTAATAGCCCTTTACACTTTTTGTACTTCGACAAGAAAAAATTGGCAATAACAGAATTTTTAATTAACCACCGTAACGTTACAAAATTACTCAGCTAATAAATTTAACATATTAGAGTTTTGTTAAAAAAAAATGTTTTTAATTCTTGGGCAATTCAGACCTTGTATCGTTGTATGGCGTGTATTGTTGGATGAATCTACACCACTGTGTACGTAACGTAATTGGTCATTAAACCCTTCAGTCAGGATTACGACCTAGTTTCTCACACCACTTATGTTGTGTGTGTTAATTTTATACATGAGTGATGGGACCTACAGTTTAAAGTCGACTCCGAACGACAGATTTTTTGAGAAACTTTTCATGGCAATTTTATTTACTCTCAGAGTTTTTGCCAGAAATCTGCTGAGAGGAAGTCGCCGAAGAAATACTTTTTGCATTTTATTTTGATGTCTGGCCTGGGGCTCGAACCCTGGCTTTTCGTCTAATAAGCCAACACACTACCTACTAGACCACACCACTGTGTGCTTGTATAAAAATCCGATACACTTATACACATTTTTCTCATATGTTGTATTGGTTTCATATTATCATTATATTATTACATATTACATTATTACATATTATTTATGTAAATGCCAGAAATCAAGAAGAAGAATAAAAATACAAAATATTTTCTATACAACTTGAGTCAACAATTAATTTATTTTTTAATTATTTAATTTACCTTTTCCGCAATATTTTTCATTTTGCTGCTTGAAAATCAAATTATTAATAATATTATTCTTCTTCTTATCGCTTTTTGACGTTTGGAATACGAAATACACAATACAACGTAACATTGAGCGGTCACAAACAAAAAGTGTATTCAATTCAATATACACGATACAATGTAGTGTGAATTGCCCATCTGTTTTTCCTTCGAACATTTTGAAATCGATTTTATTTTCCAAGAGTATACTGTATGGGCTGTACAAACTACCTAACCTAAGCTTAGTAATATAGAAAGATATAGAATAAGAATAAGAAATAAAATATTTTAAATGCTTTATATGACATAGATTTGTTGGATACTATTATCTTGTTTTTCTGTTTTCTTTTTCTTTCTTGTATTCAACTTTACGCTTTTCTTTATAGCGGAAGTGAAATAATAACAAGAGAGTTCACAATTTTCTTTAAGTATTAGTTTTCTAAACAATCACACAAAGGCAAAAGCAAGATTTTAGTCTAAAAAGTTGGTTTTCAAAATTCTAGAAATTCGCTGCAGAATACCAAGAATTGCTTATTAAAGTTGCACAATTAATTAATCTTGTACTTAAGAAATTAACATACACTGGCTGACTATCTTAGACAGCATAGAATAGTTTAAATTTTGTTTTAGATTTATTTAAATTTTTTGTTTATTTTTTATTATATCAGCTGATAATTTATAATTTTCATTTACTTATGCATGCATATTAGCACGTACGTACGTCTGCATGTAATGCATTTTGCTTTTTTTTTGCTTAAATGGAGACACAGAATATTTTTAAAAATATTACAATAAAATATTGTATTTTTATTCTTTTTTTCGTAGTTTTGCAAACGTAAAACATTAATAAAAATAAAAAGAAAAACAATAAAAACAAAAAACAAAATCATGACACACTCAGAACGAGAAAAAGAGAATAATTGTTAACAATAGTAGTTGACTATTTGACGTATTGAATGTATGGTTGGGTTGGTTGGTCAGTTGTTTCGATTGTCGGTCAGTTGTTGCTTAATTTTGCACATTTGAATAGTTGGCAATACATGCATACAACCATCATTCAAATGTGTACAAGTATTTGCACAATTTTGTGTCAACACACGACACGATTGCAGTATTTAAAATAATTTTTTCCAACACTTGTTTTTTTTTCAATAGTTGCCACTTTAATTTTATTTTGTTTATTGGCTTTAAGCGAAATTCAATTTTGCAAAAATTGGGCGGTTTTATCAGAATTTGTTAAACATTGTTGATACCAGTTATCAGTTAAAATATTTAAATTAATTCTTTAAGATTTTTTTGATTGAAATGGGGAATAAATATTTATTTTCGGTGACAATGTATGCAGGCAGACTACAGATTTTCACTTTTTCATAAATTTTTGGTGTAGAGAGAAAAAATTTAATTAATTTGATTATAAAAACAAACAAAAATGCATAATTCTTGTTATTTTTACATTTTTACTTAACATAAATAAAATGTATTTCTATGTTTTAATTTGAAGTCTTGAATGATTATTTTTTTTTTTCGTTTTTATCAAAATATAAACAATTTATTTATAAAAAAATTTTTTTTTCTTCTTTCAGTGTAAAAAGTATTATTCGATATGATCGAAGTGTGTCTGTATGAGCGACGCGTTCGCGTTAAACTAATTTAATAAACAATTTGAACTGAAAATTATAAAAAAAAGAAATAAAAACAAATATTGTCTCTTTCACATTGTGTTTGTTGGGTCTTTTTCAGTGTATAGGAGCCTGAATATTTTTTTATAATTTTTTTACAATTGTTTGTCATGAATTGTGTTTTTTTGTACTCATCTGTCATATGCTCATAGCAGAGTAGCAGTAGTAGTTGTTATTTTTTTAATGCGTTTTCGCTTAATTTCTCTTTCTCTGGCTTTTGTTTCTTTCATTCTTTCTTTCTTTCACTCAAGGCGAATTCATTAACGAGGTGGGTTTTGTTTACCAGCTGATGTAAGTAACAATGTCAAAAAAAATGTTTGTTTTTTGTGTATTTTGTTTCGATATTCAATTTCGTATTCATATTAGTCATAAACCCTCATATGTACCGCATGTATCCTTAACGATACGCACTCTGGAAATTCTTTAGGATTACTATTTTAAAGCCAATTATATATTAGAATTAAGTCGCCGTAGTAGGTAGTGTGTTGGCTTATTAGACGAAAAGCCAGGGTTCGAGCCCCAGGCCAGATATCAAATTGAAACACAAAAAGTATTTCTTCGGCGACTTCCTCTCAGCAGATTTCTGGCAAAAACTCTGAGAGTAAATAAAATTGCCATGAAAAGTTTCTCAAAAATCTGTCGCTCGGAGTCGACTTTAAACTGTAGGTCCCGCCACTCATATATAAAATTAACACGCACAACATAAGTGGTGTGAGGAACTAGATCATAATCCTGACTGAAGAGTATGTATATATTAAAATTGTTGCAAGATGATTAACAATATTTAAGCCTTTAACACTAAATACATATATTTATAGTTATTTAGGTAAGAGTGATGAATTACCAAAAAAAAAAAATTCATGTCTCCAACTAGGTGCCTAAATTATGACTGAAATAACTTGTGTGTTATTTTTAAAACAAATTCTCTTTCTGAAGATTGGGATATAGGGATTAAAACAAATTGGACCAATCTTCTGTTGAAAATTTGTTATTATAAGAAATAACGTTTGCAGCTGATATTTTTTTTAATTTACAGGTTACTGCAGCACCTTATGTAATGTAATAATAAAATTCATAAGAATTTTCAATATATAAAATTTATTTAGTTTTTTTTAATTGCTTTAACTAATTTCGTATGGAGGTTTGAGGGTTAATTTTTTTGACAAGATGTGTACATTTTTACAAAAACAAAATCCCTGTTGTTTTTGTATTGTTGTACTTATTGTAATACTATTCCCACCTCGTTAATGAATTCGCCTTGCTTTCACTATTCCATTTTCAACTTCCACCCAGTCAGCATTTGTTATCTTCACGTTGCGCATTATATTTGGTTTTGTTTACGGGTATTTCATTCCCCCAGTTTCTTACGGTTTTTATCTTTTGCTGATATCGAGTTGCCAACACAACTGCACACAAACGGGTATGCAAATGAATGTATTCTTGTAGGATCAGTGATAAACAAAAGGAGCTAACATTCGTTGGAATTTTTCAAACAAAATTAATCAAATGACGATTTAAGACAAATTGAAAATGTTAGCGATGACAGTTTTTTTTAATTCAAAAGAATAAAAATAAAAAAAATTTTTACGATTATAAACTTACTTAAAACGGGGAGTAGTGTAGTAGGTAGTGTGTTGGGTTATTAAACGCAAGGCCACGGTTCAAACCCCAAGTCAGACATCAAACCGAAATATGAAAAAAATATTTATTCGGTGATTTCTTCGCAGCAGATTTCTGGCAAAAACTTTGAGAGTAAATAAAAATTGCCATGAAAAGTTTCTCAAAAATCTGTCGTCCGGAGTCGACTTAAAACTGTAGGTCCCGTCACTAGTGTATAAAATTAACACACACAACATGAGTGGTTGTAATGGCCAATTATGTATGTATGTATGTTTCATTTAAATGAGTTATGTTACTAAATTTGCATAGGCTTATATAAATTTATAAATAACTCTCATTTAGGCTTCTAAAATACTAGAAACTATATCAGATTCATTGCAAAACTGTACTACATTGACTGCTTATGGGTTGCATTTGTTTTAAACTGAACTGGAATTTGCCACTCAGTGGAAGTTAGATGGCCAGTACTAGTTGATGATAACTGGATTTTCCTGGGCCACACTCGTAATTCTTGAAATACAACTTCTTAATTATCTTTCGAATTTTTGAAATAATTCAATACGTCTCGTAAATTCTCCTCACGCTCTCCTATAAACATAAAAGTTAAGCAAGACAAAACGGAATCTATTCACATCAGAGCTCAGCAATGAGTATTTAAAAAGATGAGTAGATTCGAATCATACTCATAATTTCTGATACTTATACGCATTCATACTTATTTTAATATCATACTCATACTACTCATATTCAAAGTTTAAAGTACTCATCGTACTCATACTTAACAATACGCATGATGTTGACTTCGACTCTCCTTTACTCAACATTTACAAGAATCACAAAATAAGTATGATTCGCGTAAGAACACTACAATACCCACTAGAAGGTTGTGAGTTTGCTTTACTTGCTATCTTTGCCTTTTTCTTTCTTCTTTTTTTTGTAAATGCAACAACAATTAAGTCTAAATTTTGATGAATGATTCGTATCACTCGAATCATTTATGAGTATTATAAGTATTTTTCTAAATTTATGAATCTGAATGAGTAGGCGTATGAATCAAACATAGTTCGAATGTTATGAGTTTGATGTCAACGTTGTACTCATACTCATTGCAACTTGTACTTATAAATCAATGTTATAGTGAGTACGAATGAATCAGAGTACTTGGATTTCAATACTGTTGACTCACTCATACTCAAAATTTCATGAGTACTTATGAGTAGCGAAAAAGCGATTCATTGCTGATCTCTGATTCATATTAGTACCTACTTACTTACTTCATTCCAACACTTCAGTCAGGATTACGATACATTTTCTCACACCATCCATGTTATGTGTGTTAAAGTATAAAGTCGACTTCGGACGACAGATTTTTGAGAATCTTTTCATGACACTTTTATTTACTCTCAGAGTTTTTGCCAGAAGACTGCTGTGAAGAAATATTTTTTTTTAATATTTCTTTTCATTCTAAATGTATAAGCTGGGGTTTGAAATAAGGCCTCGCGTTTGATAAGCCTACATACTAGCTACTAGACTATGGCGACTTCAAGTATAGTATGTTTCCGTTTGGAAATAATGAAAGAATTCTTAAGCTTTTCTGCAGAGCACAGATGGCGGCGACACACTCTCACATTATTTGAATTTCAGCTGTTGATTTTATGCAAAATCAACATCAATTATAGAGGTTTCAGTGTAAAATTGACTTGAAATTTTTTTTCAAATGAATTAAACATTGTTTTTGTGTTTTTCATCAATTGAATGAATGGAATGAACAGATAGATACTCGTATGTATGTATGTTTATTATGGTAATTCTTTATAATTTCTTTTTTTTTAATTATTTGTTATTGTTTTTGTTATAATAAACATCCTTTTGTAGGCAATAAATTAAAGTACAACTATTGTCTTTAATTGTAAATATTTTAATTAAAAAGAATATTTTAATCAGTTTAAGTATTCATAAATTTTATTTGTTGACTTTAAATAGGGCAGCAGCCAGTTCAATATGTACATACGTAAATGACGCTGCATTTGTTTTTTAACGTGAACTTTAATTGCACTTGATATCGAATTGCAAATAAATTTGTTTATTATCGTTGCATGCTATTGTTTAATACCCCACAATTTGTTAAATTTTATTGTTTACGTTTAATTATATGTATAATAATAATAAAAAAATAAAAATTATTCAAAAATAATCATAATTTATCGTTTATCATTAATTAAAAACACCATATTTAAATTGTAGTTTACGTAGTCATTTTTAATTAATTTTTTTAATAAAAAATATTTAAACGTCAGCTGATTATTTGAAAATATCATCAGTGAAAAGTGAAACTTGCCTTTAATAGTTTATGTTTAAATACTCGTATATCATTAGTACTCCTAAAACAAACAGAACTTTTTATAAACCAAAACTGCGGAGATGACATATAATCATGCATTCCATTATGTCGAAACTAGGAACATATGTACATAGATCGTCCGAGCAGGAGAGCATAATTAGTCCATAGACACTACTTTATTAGATTATAATCGAAGAGTTCCGATTTATATATCCAAATTTTTTTATAACTTGAATATAAATTTATTTATGTAGGCTCCACCGTTGCCATCAAAAATTATGTCACTCTGGAGATCAAACGCAGGATCACTCTTGCCAACAGGTGCTACTATGGTATCAATAGGCAATTGAGCAGCAGAGACCTCTCTCGTACGACAAAACTAATACTCTACAAGACGCTCATGGTTCAGAGACATGGACACTATTAAACACTGACTCAGCAGCTTTCGGTACAGTGGCAGTTGGCAATGATTTCCACATCCGATCCAACAGTGAGCTGTATGAGCTCCCCTATGACATGAACGGCAATGTCGTTCGAATGGAGGAGGATGATCCGTCGAGACGGATATTTGATGGGAGAATCTGCTAAGTCGGCGAAGAGGACGACCTTGCTTGCGTCGGAAGGACCAGATCGAGGAAGGACCACCTGCCGTAGGCGAGCAAGAAGCAGAGGCAGGCCGAAATCCGTTAATCGGGTTGTTAATGATAATGTTCGTTCGTAGCCACCGAACGAAATTGCTGCTTCACTATTTTTAAAGAAGGATTTAGACGGTCACACAAGTCGTACGACATGTTAAGTTTTTGTGTAGAACAGAGGGGATACCATCGTGTATATATAATGAAAGCATGCAACATTGAGAGAAAATACGGAAGGTGATTAAGCATTCGTACAGCTCTCTTCATTGTTTGAAATTTTTCAAAAACCAACACATTTTATTTTTATTATTTTGGTATTTTATTAATCGTTTAAACGCATACAAATCTGTCGTTAGATTTTTATTCTAATTTTTAAAATACCACTAAATTGTTAAGACGTTATTAATTGAATATTTTAAGCAAATATCCTTTCTTTAGATTGACTAAAAATGGCTGCCAATTGAGTAATAATGTGTGTAAAATATAGATTTAAATGGCTTGAAAGAGTCAAGCTAACATACATACAAAGTAACGAAATTTGCAGAAATAATTTCTCTCTTAAGCACATTACTCTTCCCTATAGTAGTATGCAGCAGTCATCAGAAGTTATACACTGTTGGTGGAAACCAATACATTAAATTTAATAGGTCGTAAATAATACATGGCCAATTTAAGTTTTAGTATTAGACATTAGCCTTGAACATTAATTGTAACAATAATTCACCATAATAGTTTATTGTTTTCAAAATGTCACAGATTTCATAATCAAAAATCTTTTTCAATATCACCAACGATTAGAGTATTTCTTTAGATTGGTTGGGGTACTCTGCGACTTTTGAAACAAAAAAGTTTCAATTTCGGTATGATGATGACATTTTATATAAACCCTGTATAATACATAGAGAAATATTTATTTATAACACTTGAGAATAACACTCATAAATTGTGAAATACTGGTACTATCGCACCAAATTAAGTGATTATCGCCACTTTTCGAAAAAAAGGGGGAAATATCGATCAATATAAAATTCAATATTTTATTACCAATAATCATAATAATAATAACAACAAGGAATAATAATTTATTATTAATAAACGTAAACAAATGCAATTGAAACGATAATGTCAAGTACAATTGTAAAACGAAAAACAAACAACAAAAATTAAAACAAAATTTAATTACACTCTAAATATAATATACGATACGATAATACGATACAACATACATACATATGTATGTATATATTGTATATATTGTACATATTGTGGCACTAGCACCCACAGAGGTAGGAGTAATAAATAAAATCCAATAAATGAAATACACCACTGGTATAGTTTTTATGGCAGGGTTGTAAAATAAAGTAAGTACAACAGCAACAGGTAATAAATTAAGTAAAAACTTATTTCGCAACGCTTCTAATGGTGATTACTTAATAAACGACTAACTTTTCATTTTGTTTGGATTATAAGGCAAGAATTTTGATTAAAGCAATTCAAATATTTTGTAAACATGTTGTCTGCCGTAGTTGTCTGCTTTTATTTTTAATTTCAAACGTAGTACACGGCTGGCTTTCGGTCATTTATGGCTTTGGATTTCACAAGTGTGTGCAATAATTGGGTTTTTTTTCTGTTTTGATTGTAGCGGAAAATAATTTTTGGAAAAAATTCCCTTTAATTTGTTTACCTCATAAATCGTTTATTATTTATAAACATGGTTATTAGTTTAATAGAATTGTTAATATTATTTATGATTTAATTGTTTAAACGATTGAACATTAACCGAACAAAACAAAACAATCATCGCGTGCTATAAAACGTGTTTGTTCATGAATATAATTTTGTTTGTATTTTATTTTTAATTTTTTGTTCCTTCTTTTTCTTCTTCTTCTGTTAAATCAATTGTTTACTTTCATTTGAACAAAAATAAAATAATAAAAAAAACTAAGCAATAACAGCAACAGCAACAGCAATGACAACAATAAACATTTTTAAATTGATGGCATTTTTTTGGGTTGGTCTCGCGCAAGTGACAGAAATCACGTTCGGACTACATATTCGCGACAATAAAAATAAAACTCACATCATTTCGAAGGAAACAATGCAAAGGGTGACACAACAGTTAAGACTTTTTTTATGATCACACTGTATTATATTGCTATGCTTATTTTATTATCATATTGCACTATCGGCTTATGATAACCGAGCATTGAGTATTCAAAAAGATGAGTAGATTCGAATCATACTCATAATTTCTGATACTTATACGCATTCATACTTATTTTAATATCATACTCATACTACTCATATTCAATGTTTAAAGTACTCATCATATTTATACTTAACAACACGTTTGATGTTCTTGATTTCGACTCTCCTTTACTCAACATTTACAAGAATCACAAAATAAGTATGATTCGCGTACGAACACTACAATACCCACTAGAAGGTTGTGAGTTTGCTTTACTTGCTTTCTTTGCCTTTTTCTTTCTTCTTTTTTTATAAATGCAACAACAACTAATGCTGTAGTTAAGCCGAAAGTCCATACCATCCTTTTCATGCGCCTCGCGAATCTTGCTTTCTATGCCGATCTTATTGCAAGTTACACACAATGCGTTTATGCGACTGGTTTTTTGTTTTGATCAGCTGTTGTGGTAAACAACAAACAAGCGAACAAGAACATTTTTGGAAAAAATAGAAAATCAAATTGTAATTTTAAAAGAATTTATGACATTAATTTCAAATTTATGAGTTTATTTAAATTTATGAGTTTACATTTGAAAAACGCTCATAAAATAAAAGGACAGGTTAATTTAGAGGGAGAAAAAAAAATGTTATAATTTTTGCGAGGCAAATGTGTTAGAAGCAACAGATATACAGAGTGAAAACTGGCAGATAAAGTAAAAAAATTAAATGTAAACAAACATTTATTTTGTGTTAAAAAGGGGAAAATTTGGAATATTTTTTAATTTCGTCAATGAAAAGTTTAAAGATTCTTAAATATTTAAATATTAATCGAAATGTTGGTGAATTTCGGTCACAATGAGTATAGTTTCTTGAGCAAGAGTTAATTAAGAAGCTAAATATAATAAGATCAAAATAAGACGTACTGCTCATAAAAAATTTTTCCTGCTGAAAGTTGCCAAAATTTTTTAATTTCTTGGAAGGAAAAATTAAAAATTGTTATTAGTTGTTTTTATTATTAATAGTTTTACACAAAAATTACATTGTATTGTGCTGTTAAGGCCTACGAAAATCCTCAAAAGAACACAAGACGAGTGTTTTCAGTTTATTTATCCTCCATTTTTCTTGTTTACAAATTAATAAATTCAAAATAGATGACACTCAGTACATAAAAACAATCATATATACATACATAAACAATCATCATATACATATTTTGTTCATGAAAGAAATTTGTTCAAAAATGTATTTTAATGTATTTTCCTCCTAAATTAGTAATAAACTTTATTATGAAATATGTTTTTATTAATATTTTTATAATACAAATAAAGAAAAATGCGAAAATAGTAATGCACTATTTAAACGTATTTGTAGAAACCATTCACAATAGTATATAATTTGGCATGTCAAGTTTAAAAAACTGCTGACATTTTCCAACACTGCATTATTCGCATAGAAAAGTAGAAAGTAATCCTACTTTGTATGCGTCTATGCATATTATGCTTTTTCTTCTGTAACTTGTCACAATCAAATACACTGATTCTACTTTTTCGGTATACGCATGTTATGCAAAACGCATGGTATGGACTTTCGGCTTTACCCACACGTAACGTAACGTACCGTAGAAAACGTTCTCTTTTTAGCATATGGAGAACAATGTAAACGATTACCGAAACGTTCTCTCTCGTTAGCAAAACGGAACGATCTGTATAAAACAGAATTCTCCCACGTTTTTACGTGACATTTGAACATGAGAGAGAATGAGCAGTGTTGCCACGAAAAAAAATATTGTAACCAACATTTGTGAAAAAATCACCAAATAAGGAAAAATATGACCAAAATCAAATTCGCAGTTTTTTATTTTATTTTTTTCAAATTTAAATTATAGTTGAGAAAATAAGAAACAAAAAATAACAAAATAAAATTATAGTCCTGCTAATTAATTAATTTTAACAAATAAATCAAAAGTTATTTTTATAAGAAAAATCAAAACCAAATCCGGAAAAATCTACACATTGAACGAAAAACGGCAACACTGATGATGAGTCTGTATACCAATTTCTTTGCATTGTGTTGTGTTCGTTTGTGTGTTGCTTTGTGTTCTGTTTCGTTTTTATTTACATACTTCGTTGACATATGTCCCGTTTTGAACGTTTCTATAACTACCCAAACGTTTTTAAGGCTACGTACGTTACGATTTTACGTTTCTTACGCTTGGGTAACCAAGGCATAAAGCTGGAGTTACCCACACGTAACGTAACGTACCGTAGAAACCGTTCTCTTTTTAGCATATGGAGAACAATGTAAACGCTTAGCCAAACGTTCTCTGTCGTTAGAAAAACGGAACGATCTGTATAAAACAGAATTCTCCCACGTTTTTACGTGACATTTGAACATAAGAGAGAGAACATGTGAGAGAGTGCAGTGTTGCCACGAAAAAAAAATATTGTAAGCAACATTTATGAAAAAATCACCAAATAAGGAAAAATATGATCAAAATTAAATTTGCAGTTTTTTTATTCTATTTTTTTTCCAAATTTAAATTATAATTGAGAAAAAAGAAACACAAAATAAGAAAACAAAATTATAGTCTCATAATTAATTTTAACAAACAAAACAAAAGCTATTTTTATAAGTAAAATAATAACCAAATCCGGAATAATCTACACATTGAACAAAAAACGGCAACACTGATGATGAGTCTGTATACCAATTTCTATGCATTGTGTTGTGTTTGTTTGTGTGTTGCTTTGTATTCTGTTTCGTTTTTATTTACATACTTCGTTGACATATGTCCCGTTTTAAACGTTTCTATAACTACACAAACGTTTTTAAGGCTACGTACGTTACGATTTTACGTTTCTCACGCTTGGGTAACCAAGCCATAAGACTTCGAATCACTCGAATCATTTATGAGTATTATAAGTATTTTTCTAAATTTATGAATCTGAAGGAGTGGGTTTGATGTCAACGTTGTCTTCGTACTTATAAATCAATGTTGTAGTGAATACGAATGAATCAGAGTAGTTGGATTTCAACAGTGTTGACTCCGTCATACTCAAAATGTCATGAGTACTTATGAGTAGCGAAAAAACGATTCATTGCTGATCCCTGATAGCAACTAAACAGGCAACGTTACCAACAGAAAGTGCCAATTTACATATATTTTTAGCTATGTTTTAAGAGAGTTAGCCCAGCTGTTTTTTGAGCTATAGAACCATAGATAGAGAAAATGCTTTGAAAGTATGCTTTTCCTCAAGGCTAAGTTCATAGATGACGCTGCTATTATTGGCATATTAAATCCATATTGCTTTGTGGGATAGAGTGTTTTGAGTAAAGCAACGTTTGTCGGGTATTTTTGGTGGAAAAAGTACTATTGCAGCCAAGATTTCACTTAAAAAAATATTACTCGGTGTTTGCACCAGGAAAATCAACTATAGGGAAGCGATTTGCTGTGTTCCCTAGGAATTTATTATTCTCATTAGTAAGTACCACAAAAAACACGAATTTATGTGTTTATATGGGACAATGGCTACAACATGGCTCCATCATTTCGCACTAGAATTAAACGATTGTCATTTGAGTGAACTGCACGTGGAGTCCCGACTCTAAAGCGTGTAAAGAAACAATAATGGGCAGGCAAAGTTATGGTTTTTTGGAATGTATATGATATAACATCAGTAATGACTATTACGTAGCGTTATTGTGACGATTACGAACTTTTCGGATCAATAATTGAAAAAAATTTTCTTTCGTTTATATTTACCATAATGAATGATGATTAATCGTCGACTAAGAATTGAATCATCTGCTGGAGTTGATTCATTTAATATGACCTTAAATTAAATGAACTCCTTCAATGGCCTACCCTTTTTTCAAACTATTTTCATACCCATTTAGGATTGAATTTTGCTCGCTCACTGTATTCAAAATCAACATTGTGAACATTGTATAAAACGTCTCCATTTCGTTAATTAAGATTTAAATTGAAATTGTTTTCATTTGAAATGGAGGAAAAAGATGTCAATAAAAAGAGATGTATATACGCTTGTGAATCATATTATATATTGTGGAATGAGGAACTCAATTTATGTCAATTAATTCTAAAGAAATTCTAGAGAAAAACGTCGAATAATTAACAGTTTACCATAAAGTAATTAAAGTTCAATTATATGCCGGTAATCGATATTTATTTTAATTAAAAGAAAATCACTTTGAGCAATTTTAAGAAATACAAACAATTTCCATTATTTCCGCCAGCTATCATATGAAGTTCTTTTTAAGACAAACATTTTTTAAATTTAATGTTTCAAAGCATGCATAAATTATTGTAGGGAAGCGAAAATAATTTTCACTATTTAATCCACCAAATGGGCACAGAACACAATTTTCAATTTATTGCCAAGGCATGCATGAACATTAAATGTTTTTTGAAACTGAAAACTTATATAAATTGTTTCTTTGTTCAACATTCATGTTCATTTTGCTTTAAATCTTTATTTTATGAACTTAATATTTGCTTTTTATTTGATTTTTAAATACTTTTTCAGAAAAATTCTGATGATAAAATGTTATTGTGATTAATTGTGATTGAAAGACCTTGAAATTTTTGGAATCGATATTAATAATTGCCATTTTATCTCTCCAGGCAATATGTTTTAGCTGCGGAAATTAAATTCGCAGAAAAGATAAATTCATATAATTTGATAATGATAAAAGAAAGAATTTGTAAAATGTACTTCAAAAATTTGTTAAAAAACATAATGGGTGTTAGATTATTATGTTAGAGAGAGTTATAAAGTTTCTTTAATATTTCGAGAGTATTCTCTCATCTCAAATGAATTCCAAAAATTGTAATAATAAAGTGGAATTTATTGCTGCAGGTCAAAAATGTAGATGTTATCGAATGAAAAATTGCATCAAACTGCACTATAGTTTCACTGAAAGGTGACATTTTAAGCTTCACTTCATTGGAAGATATTACTGAAATTACATTATAATGGAAGAAGTTCTTTACATTTAAAAATTAGCGAAAATTCGATTGCCATCACATTTTGTGTTTGTATTACAGAGAAGTCACAGGCTACTGGAAAAAACAACAAATTTTGAGGAGACGTTGGTGTGATTAGTAAAACAACAACAGAATAATTTAATCGTTTATTTTAATATTTTCAGGGGTGCCCTGGTAGTCTAGTGGGTAGCGTGAGGGTCGTGGGTTCGATTCCCACCAGAGACTCTGGTCTGTGACACTACACCGGTCAAAGTTACTCAGCTCGTATATAATTAGAATATAATTTGTAATTGTATTGTAATTAATAAGTAAATAAATAAATATTTTTAATGTGCTGAACGTACCTTGCTGTGTAGTCAACTAATTACTACAAAAGTCGATAACATTCTGAAAAAACTTAGAAAAACCAGCTCATAAGCAACATGGACTTTGTTAAGAAGTTACGTATTTATCATCAGATTGTCATCAGCCATTGAAAGAAACTGAAAACACAAATTTTGCTCTGGTTTTGTATTTGTGTGGCACACATTTTCTGAACCAAACTTCAATTTACGATTCACTGCTAATACGAAAGAAATCCAAATCTTTCTAAAGCAAGTGTGAGAGCAATAATGTGAGGCAAAGATCTAATCTGATCTCTATAGTTACCAATTGATGAATACGGTTAGAGTAAGCAAGCAAGTTTATGGCCAGTTGATGGCATTACAGACAGAATATATTCTTTTGCCGGACTATGCATGTATAAAACTGCATTCCTGCAAAATTCTTTCCTGTCACTTATAAAGAGATTCAAATCTAATGCTCACAAACATTACTCCCTCTTTTCTCCTTCCCATAACCTATTTTCCTAGTTCCAACACAATGCAGTGCATGAGTAGGGGCCATCCTCTAAGTGTTGGTCGTAAAAAAAACAAAGAAAAACAAAACAATTCAATTAAAACGGTCAGAAATGATGAAGGAATGACTCTGAAAGTGTGGCTGTGAAATTTTGATGTGTCCACCTTATCGCCGGGACCTTATACCTTCATATTATCCATTGTTTTCGTCTCTATAGAACACTCCTGCCTAATGGTGTCAATTTAAATTCTCTAAAAAATCTTGTTTTAAATATTAGAAAAATATGTTTAAAGATAATTTATAAATTTCAAATGCTTTTACTTAATTTAAAATATAAAGCAGGCAATCGTAAGCAATTTCCGATAATTTCACGCATTATATAATCGTGAAAAAAAAGTATACAAATACATACAAGTAACTCCTAAAGCTTCGACACAAAAATGTAAAATCCTTATGGTCCTTATGATTATTTATAAAAAGTGCTTCACTAACGATAACAACGTTAGCATAGAGGTAAACTAGTCAACCCAGGACAAATATTTAAGGAAGATTTTACTGTGTGTTTAAAGAGATTTGAGAGAGAGAATCGTCTACTATGAGTTGGGGTTGCCGTTTGCAACTCAGTGGTGTTCACACATCTCCAATTTGGTTACTGTTCATTTGTACCCATACTGTCAACAGTTTCGTTTGACAGAAAATGAAGCAAATGGTCAAAATTTTCCCTTTAATACCATGATTCAGTTCTGTTAGCCAAAAACTTGTATTTTTACCCTTAAAAATTATTTGCCATAAAGTGTAAAGGGTTCAAAATGGGTTTTACTGCCTCAATTATTTGTAATCATGTTTTTATCAGAGTTGTATTTAGACAATATAAATAAATAAAGAATAAACAACAACAATAATGAAATATCTTCTTCATGTCATCTCTTTTTTAATTTTTTGTGCCTCTCTTCATGTTATTCTTTTCCTGTTTGGTTTGTGTGTCATCAGGATTTGAATTATTTTTCATTCTTATGTACGCATATTTTGTTTTTTTTTTCTTTTTTGTTTTTTCTTTTTTGTTGTTGTAATTCTTATCATATTGTACATAAAGATACGCGCTCACTGGCCCATATTTCCTGGTGCGTTTCTCATTTTTCTTTCGTTATCTTTTTGTGACTCTTTTTTCTTTTGTTAAATTGAACAGGATTAGTAAGAGAACAAACAAAAATTGTCATTAAAAAATTGAATTGAGGTTAGAGAATATTAATGGAGGGAAGAGTACAACAAAAAAATGTTCAAAAATTATTATACAATAACAAAAAACAACAAGAACAACAACATCAAAAGAAATAAAGGTTATTGACCGTTAATAACAAAAAAAAAAAATTAAAAAATGTAAGTAAAACAACAATAATGACAACATTAAAAACAGTTATTTAAACGATAAAAAATTATGGAAAAAAAGTTGTTGTCTCTCGTTTTGAGCTGATTATTGTTATTCAGATTAGCCGGGTACATAGCAAGGGTATAAGGAGCAGGGGGGGTTTGTTATCTTTGCATAATTATTTTTTGTTTTTTTGTTTTTATTATTTATTATTTGGTTAGCAGCATACTCGTATGGTATATTAAGCATTAATTTCACAAAATTTCCAGGTTAATTTAATAAAATATTATAAATAAAACAAAACAAAACAAAAGAAAAACAAAACAAAAACAAAAACATAAAATGAATATTCACCTGTTTTTAATATTCTCAGGCACAAATATATTCCACCATGAGTGACGTTTTTGTCTGGGAAAATAGGCCTGATGATTGGGATCGACATCATCAACGTCGGTTATATCGATCGATGAGCCAATGCCTGTTGTACTATCATTAGTCAAATCGCTTTGTGAATTGGTCTGTTCAAGTGTAGAGAAACTGACTTCAAAGTTTTTGCGACGACGTCTATCCAATTTGGTTTGTAATGAACTGCGCCGACGACGATTGCGCTCCTTATCAATAGGCGTATCATAGGGACTCGTCGTGCCAATACCCTTGACAGCGGGACGAAAACCTGTGCCATCATCAAAATAGGTCACTTTGCCCGGTTCATTAGGTGATGAGGCGCGTATATTCTCCTCAGAACTGTACACTACATCCGGTGAGTTTGTGTTATTTGAAGCATCACTCTTTTCATGTTTTACAACGGACTCGTAGGAACCTTTGGGTGAATTCTGTAATTAAAATGAACGTTAAACGTGATTTAATAACTAATGTTATAAAAATAGATTTAAATTGTTTCGTTATCGTTAAATATCAAGGGCATTCACTGTCATAACTAAGTTTTTTTTTGTCGTTTTATTGTTTTTTCCCCCATCAATTTGATCTGATAAACTCATTTTGTCTGTAATGAAAATAAAAAATTTTTCATCGTGTGTACGATTAACAATTCAACTGTCATGGTCGGTAAAGGCTGGATGAGCGCAACGTACCGTAAAGATGGAATATGTGTCACATGTCTTCTTTTTTTGTTTTTTAATGTACAAGGAGAAAACAGCAATAAAATAAATCCATCACGTGTTCGCGAACACATTTTTAATACATTTTTTCACAAAAAGATTATGCAGTCCATGTTTTTTCTTTTGATCTTTATGATCTTTGTCGGGTTTTTTCAATGTGAGATCTTTTCTATAATGCTCGCACTTTAAAGTAAACTACGCTTGACTTTGACAAAAAATACAAGTAATTTGTAGTTTTTTATCCATGAAACCGAAAACTCAAATCAACAATTATGGGCAATTGTGATTTTCTTGATACTGTTCTGTTGCTGTTGGGGTCAAGGATGCACCACATTTTAGCACGTAATTGTCGGATATGTTTTCTATTCTGACATTTTTTTAGCAGTGGGCAACACATGTGGTGTGTCTGAAAGTAAATGCAACATTCACAAATTTGCAAAATTAAAATGAAAAAACAAAGCCAAAACGAATTGAATTTAGTGAGTTAAAGTCATTAATTTCTTCAAGGATTTGGAAAATTATTTTAACCTGATTCCCAAACAGTAAGAGTAAATTATTGAAATGAAAATCCCGCTCTCATAGAAATTATTTTAAATCTTCAAGTTAAGCATTGAATAAACGTATTGTGTCCTATGAAAACCCTTAATATTTATTCTGAAAAGAACGAAAAACAGATTCTCAATTTTAGACTCACCTTATTACTATCACGTCGCAGGAAAGCTGTTGCTATCGAACTGCGCCTTTTTTGATTCTTATCCGATTTGCTGGAGAAAAAACTCAACGCCAATGAACTGCGTCGCGGTGGTTTCGGTGGTGGTAATTTGGCATTCACATTAATGTTGTTCTCGATTTCTTCGTCGTCGGCATGCTCATCGATATCGACCAATGATGGTATAGAGGCACTGGCCCAATCTTTTTTCAATCGATATTTGCCACTGTCTATGATACTCATGGTGGATGAATTTGTGTGCTTTTTCTGACGTTTTGTATCCGTTTTGTTTTTCTGCTCCTTTTCGTACAATTAATTAGAAAATGTTTTCAAAATGATTTTTAAAAAATCATCTATAAATGGGGATTTCGTATGAAATACGCGTAATCAAGCCGGGATTCGCTTATTTTAGTTACAACACTCACAAACATACACACGCACGCACGTATAAATTTATTTCAATAAAATTAAAACGTCATGAGCGTTTTTAAAAACAATATTAAAAACGAAATTGTTTTTTAATCTAAAGAAAAAAAATAAAATAAAAAACAAAAACAAAACATAAATTAAAATTATTATAATAAAAAAAAAAAAATAAAAATAAAAAAAAAATTATTTTTAAACTCAATTTGGGTTTTTGTCTTGACTATAATACTGCAGTAAATGATTAGCCCTGCTGTTATTAAAATAGTAAATTAACATGTTAGCATTTAGTTTATTACTACTTATTACTACTTATTATTGTATTATACGTTTATATCATAAATTCCTATTCACTGTTTGTCTCATTTGTGTAAATCTGTTCATTGAATCTGCATCTGTTTTGCTATTGTTTTGTTGTAATTCGACATGAAAACTTTTACACGTTGAAACAATGATCGTTATTAACTCACCTTTGAAATTATCATTACAATCTCAGGTAAAACGAGAAAATTCACCAGAGACTCTGTGCTAATAAGTTAGTGTGTAAATATTCAATTTATTGTTTATCAATTCCCTCTCCCTGACTTCCCTCTTCAACAACTGAGCATTTCTTAAATATTTGCAAATTATTTAGTGTGTGAAAGTGTTTTTGTTTTTGTAAAAGATTATCGGAGATTTTCAAATGGTTATCGCGTAATGAAAACGTCAAAATTGCATGCAAAGCAATAAACGGAAATTGTTTAGAAAACGAAAGTGATGGATTTATGGCGGCTTTGGTAAATTTTAAATAATTTCGAGAATAAATTTCTCTCTAAAGATTTTTTTCGTTTTCTCTTTCAAATCTAAATTTAGAAAATCTGACTCATAGACGAGAGCAGAGAGGTATATGGATTGGAGAAGGATAGGTTAGGTTAGAGGATGTGTACTTTCCAATTAGACAAGTACAGTACCCTGTGGTCGAATTGACCCATTGTACAGCGTCCTTAAAAATGGAAGGATAATGGATGGGATAGGAAAAAGGAGAGGAAGTAGGAAAGGGAGAATGCAAAGCAGAGTAATTACACAGGCCAAACAAAACAAAAAAGGGAGAATGCGACTAAACTGATGAAGCCCTAGCACTTCTCAACCAGCTCAAGCTACTAATGAATCTGTGAGAGAGAGGGTCTTCAACCTTAACTTACTAAGGGCTGGGCAGTTACAGCGGATTAGAGAAAGGAGATCAACAAAGTTCCTCATGACTATCGGCACACACCTAAGCTCTCAAGTAGGCTTAACATTAAGGAATACACCTGCCAGACCACTCCTATGCAACGAGTTATATCCCAATATTTAATCATTCCCAAAATATTGGGATTTTGAACTTATGATTGCTGGGCATTTATTATTACCCATTACGCGGCGTGTTCAATGAGTACGTTCATTCGTTTACTCAAGACGGCCTTATGAATACTCATGAGTTTCCTCTGATCTGGAAAACAGTAACTTCAACAAATTTTACGTACGGCTACAATGACATAACAAAACTAAATATAACCGTCAGAGTATATGGAGCTAATATTTGAATTGAAATTGCATTTCAAAAGTATCAATTACTGAGCTTCTGAAAATATTGAAATGAGGAAAATATTCGAACAGAAAAACTACTTGCGCAAAGGTATTAAGTAAGGCGACATGAAGTGCACGAACATTTTGCGCACGCATGACTGAATTTGATTCTTATTATAACGTTTTAAATTGTTCAAACCGCTTTTAAAGTCCATTTGTGTATTTTTCTATTGGCAATGAAAAAGCTGTGTTTATAAAAGCTTTTTTCAATTTATGTACGCGGTTGGCCATTACACCTATCCTGGGTCAATGAGGAGTTCTGCTCCACCGCAAGACTCATTTGGCCATTGATAGATAGAAGACGCACCAACCAGTTACTCGGACTTGATCGTAACGTCATCTGGATCACAGTGGCCATGCTTACAGGTCATTGTGTTATGGGAAGACACGCGGAAAGAATGCAACTCCCATATACCGGCTTCTGCCGTGGGTACAGAGGGAGAGGATACTGTTATCCACCTTCTTTGTCAATGCCAATCTCTTGCGAGGTGCAGATATAGGTTATTTGGCTCTCCAATCCTTGTCAGCTTGACGGAGCTATCATCCATTGATGTCAAGGATATAGCTTCGTTTATCAAGCTCTCGGGCTGATTTTCCAGCGTAGTTTAGTCGTGCTTTTAATGTGCAGCCCTTGCGCTGACAAACTTCTTCCCTAGTTTGGTGGAATTTGGTCAATAAAGGCCTGCGTTTACCTGTGGCGTCGCAACGGCATGTGGTACATGTAGCATGTAGAAATTTTACGAATTCAATTATCAAATATGCGCATAATTTCATTCGAGAATTGAATAAAAATTTCACTTCCAAACTCGGAGATCTGTAAACATTATATTTTGTAAAACTGTGTACATTTTGGTGTTCAAAAATGTCCAACTTAGTTTGATTTACGAAAGTTAGGAAAGGAAAAATTCCTTCAAAACGCCAGTGTACATACATTCGTCGCTATCAGTGTTAAACTGTAAAGACATTTCTGTTCAATAAGATTTGTTATCTTATTATCTTATCTTATTTGTTAATCAATCTTTTAACATTAAACAGACGCAAACTGTGAACATTTTCTTTGAAGAAAATCTGTCCGCGAAGTTTTTAGAACACTCTGGTCCTTTTTCTGGCTGACATAATCGTCCTTGTGAATAAGCAATTCGTGCAGTTATTGATTGTTTTCGCATCAATTTTATGTTTCTGGAATCAAAGTCATCAATAAAATCATGAACATAATATTGCTGCTGTAACGCAAAGTATTGAAGGAAATGCCGAAATGTTGTCTTCGTTGTCAACTTGTGGGCGTTTGATCTTTGACCTTCGACTACGTAGAAAATTTAAGGAAAGGAATTTTATGGGATATTACGTGAAGTCGCCGTAGTCTAGTAGGTAGTGAGTTGGCTTATTAAAGGTAAGGCAACGGTTCTAACCCCGGGTCAGACATTAAAAGGAAAAAAATATTTCTTCGGCGCAGCAGCAGATTTCTGGCAAAAACTCTGGGAGTAAAATGAAATTGCCATCAAAAGTTTCTCAAAAATCTGTCGTTCGGAGTCGACTTTAAACTGTAGGTATCGCCACTCATGTACAGTCGAACTTCCCTATAATGAATCTTGACGGGACCAGAAAATCACTTCATTATATAGAAACTTCATTATACAGAAATTATATTTTTCCCCCACTTTTTATTTAAAATAATCAGGTATTTTAGTTTGGGTTACACTCTTCCATTTCTCTTCCTCAACAAAACCTTCTAATACATTAAGAGATTTAAATACATTAGTCAGCACGTTACTCCTCATCTCCACAAAAGTTCGAAGTACATCTATTGATGAAGAAACGTGCTCCAATGTAGGTATCGTCTTATTGACGTCAGCCAATTCTTCACCGGCCGGTTTTTCTTCATCGTTATCTGACTCTATAAATGTAAAATTAATGTACATCACACATTTATTTGGCATTAGGATTAAAATACATATGTATGTATGGACACAAAACTAATAAATAAATATGTATGTACCTGCCATAGCCGAAACTCCACGAGTTTCCAGAACACTGATGAGAATATCCTCATCGGATGGGATGCCCGTGGTCTGCACATCAATATCAACATTGACATAATCTTCAAATGATGCATCAACGTTCGTTACTTCCCTAAATGAAGCCTGTAGAGCAGCCAAATCAGCTAACGGAAAAAAGTCTTCCTCATCCCAATGAGTCCACACGCCATCTTTCGAAAATCCTGCCTTTCTGAAACAATTCGCAATTGTTTCTGGTTTTACAAAGGCATTCCACACTGTGCTTAAATTTCGAATAGCTTGAAGCAAATCTATGGCCAAAATAGGTTCGTTCTCCTCCATTTGTGACAATATGACGAAGGACGTCATGTTCGGAGGAAAATACGCAAGCTCAATATTTTGCAGTTTATCTTTTGCCTCCTTAGGATGCGCAGTGCAATTAACAATAAAAAGTAAAACCTTCCTTTTCTGAGAACCAAATTTTTTGTCCAGCTCTAAAAGCCACTTCGTAAAAATGTCACCTGTCATCCACGCCTTTTTGTTGGACTGATAATTTACATCTAGAGATCTTATTCCTTTAAAACATCTAGGATTTTTGTCCTTTCCTATAACAAGTAGTTTCAGTTTCTCCAAACCAGTCATATTGCTTGCTACTAGTACAGTTATTCTCTCTTTCCTCTGTTTTCCACCAAAGCATTTCTCATTTTTAAATGTTAGTGTTTTGTTTGGCAAACATTTAAAAAACAAACCAGTCTCATCGGCATTAAAGATGTCTTTTTGATCATATTTTTTTTATCAATCCCGGTAAAACATTCACTATCCATTCCTCCCGATCTCTTACGTTGGCGTCAGCACTTTCCCCACATAAGGTTTTTGCTACAATACCATGCCGTTTTTTGAATTTGTCTAACCATCCTGTGCTAGCTTCAAAATCTTCGTATCCCAATGCATCAGCGAACTCTTTGCCTTTTTGCTTCATTAATGGCCCAGATATAGGAAGATTCTTACCACGTGCGGCAGTTACCCATGTGAGCATTGCTTCATCAATATCCTCAAAAAGGCAGGTTCGAAGCCTTTTGCGTTTAGTGCTCAATAGCTGGTCTTCTACATTTTTTAGAATCACAGCCATGTTTTTTAAAATATTTGATAATGTGCTGGGAAGAATTCCAAACTGCCTAGCCACGTCTTTTTTTAATCCTTCTTCAACTTTATTAATAATTAATAATTTTTTTTCAAGAGAAATGCTACTTCGCTGCGTCATTTCCGATCACTGAACACCGGCAACCACAATGTACACAGTGGCGACTCGGAATTTTGACATTTAACCGTATACTAAAAAAGTAACAGCAAATATTACCAAAAAGTATTTCTGTCCCTTTCTGATTGTCTGTCTGTTTTGTTTATTTATGTTTTTTAGGTTTTGGGGTGGGTATTTTATATTGGCGAGAGTTAATAAAAAATGTAATTTTTGTGTAAAACTATTGATAAATAATAAAAACAACTAATAGCAATCACAATTTTTAACTTTTTCTTTCAAGAAATTAAAAAATATTGGCAACTTTCAGCAAGAAATATTTTTATGAGCAGTACGTCTTATTTTGATCTTGTAATATTTAGCTTCTTAATTATCTCTTGCACAGGAAACTATATTCATTGTGACCGAAAATCACGCACATTTCGATTAATATTTAAATATTTAAGAATCTTTAAACATTTCATTGAAGAAATTAAAAAATATTCTAAATTTTCCCTTTTTTAACACAAAATAAATGTTTGTTTACATTTAATTTTTCTACTTTATCCGCAAGTTTTCACTCTGTATATCTGTTGCTTCTAACACATTTGCTTCGCAAAACTTTTAACATTTTCTTTCTCCCTCCAAGAAAACGGTTAAGGCAGCTGATTTTAGCGTTTTTTAAACGTCACAATTGTCATCACTGGTTACATTGTGGCGGCAACTGATGTCAAAATTGTTATTGATGTGGCTTTCTTCTTTTTTTTTTGTTCTTATTTTCCTCTTTTGGGAATCCCCTCATTATATGTGGCATCTTTCTCGGTACACAGAGTTGTTAGTATGCGTAACAGAAAATTGTTTGAAAAATTCATTATATGGAGACAAAAACGCATGTGAGTCAAATATTACACCTGCAAAATTGCTTCATTGTATAGAAAACTTCATTGTATGGAAATTCATTATAAAGAGATCAAAAACAATGAAATTGGAACGGAAAAAGTTGTGTGTTTGAAATCAATTCATAATAGGGAGAGCTTCATTGTATAGAAGTTCACTATAGAGAAGTTCGACTGTATAAAATTAAGCACACAACATAAGTGGCTTGAGAAACTAGACCGTAATCCTGACTGAAGAGTCTTAATGACCAATTTTGTATGTATGCATGTACGTGCCCATAAAGTACAGATCGTATAAGAATTGAAGATAAAAACCACTGTTTGCGTAGCATTTTTACTTGTTGAGCCAAGTTGAAACTGTCCAAAGGTGAGTGTCTCGTTTTTGGTCAAGTGGGTACGTCAATAAGTAAAAGTGCTGTATATGGACGAAAGTCAATTCTAAAGCCGTTAATGAATCGCAATAAAATTCATTAAAACTAAGTGGTGCATTATTAGTTCCTATTTCTTACGATATTAACAAGGCCCTGTTTATTCCCAAAAAATTAATCAGTTAAGCAGAAATATGTATTTCAACATAATTTCTGTCGTGTATTATCATTTCCTCAGTCTTCAAACGCTTTAAGTAACGTGGGATCTGAAAAGTAAAAGTTAAAGTTTTTACGTAAAAACCGCGTCGTGTATACACTGTGTAAATTTAAAATAGTGAGTTGTTTAAATTTAAAATGGAAATGTTGAAAATAGAATTTTTTCAAATAAACCAGAAATAATAGAATACTTATTGACAAGATTTGTTGTATCGAATCATCGACATCGATGTATGCAAGCGTTCACACTGTAGAAGAAGTCTTCTTGACTATTCTTTGTGTGGTCTAATTTCTTTTAATTTTTTAAAATTGATTCAATTAATTTTAAAGTATAACAATTTCTATATTTTATAAAAATTAAAATAATTGTTTATAATTTAAGAAAAAATGGATTTGAATTACTGCTTATAACGTAAACAATTACATACAATTACCAAAAAAATACGTTTTTTTTAAATAATTTTTTAAATAATAATTTTGAAGCAAGAAAAATTACTCATTAAAAATCGCATGTTGACGAAATAGTTTTCTTTTTTTTTTTAATGGGAATTTTGTTGACCTAGAACGCTAATTGTTTTAACAAATACACAGATTTGTTGATTTCAATTTGCATGACTCTAAATGACAATAATTCAATTGCTGTTTGAGAATGTGTTTTTGTGTCCCTTTTCAACGTCATTAATATTGTTGAAATGAATACAAGTATTATGAAATATTCAAGATTATCGTGATTTTGTTTCATTGTCTTATTGAGAAAAATTTTCACACGGGCGTTTCTTTTTTTTATTGTTTTCTCAAGTGGGGAGTATTTACTCCCCACCAATAATCAGTTCATTCAGAAATATTTACAAACTATAATGACTGGAATTTGTTTTATTTGCTCGTATTATTTTCATTTGCAAAATTACTATGCGATTCTATTAGCAGCAGACAGTCATTATATTCACGACAGTAGCTTTTTCTAAATTTATTGAAATTGTTATTTTGTTGTACATATTTAAATAGACATTAATTAGTAGAGGAGCTGTAGTAGAGCAATTATAGGGGTGCAATGACCCCATTTCTCATTATGAAATGAAATGGAAATTATAACAGTTTTTAAAACATTGAAATCGTTTGTGAGAAGGCAAATAAAATTGATTTTAAATTTAAAGAATTTTTAAAGTGTAACATACTATGTTACTTTTAACATAAACATTAATTAGCAGCAGTACGTTGCCAACTTTTGTAATTTTTATTTTGCTTATACAAAATATAATAATACATATCCACTTGGTAAATGAAATTTAAAATTGTCCCACATGAAAAATTAAAAATCTAAAAATATTTTGTTTTATTTTTTCATTTAAAATATTTGTTGGCAAAGTATTTTTCAAAAATTACGCATCAGATTATGATTGTGTCGTAGTAGTACCCCATATTAATCTTTTAAAAATGGGGATATTTAATGTTCTCTTTGAACAACAAATAAAAAATTAGTTTTAAAAGTTTTTTTTTTTGCCAAATACAAAAGAAAAGATTTTTAATTCACAGCATAAAACCTATAATTTATATTTTTTTCTTCTTCTTTTCTAATTATAAATCCGTTTTAGATCGGCAAACTTTTGAAATCGTTTTTACCATATTTGTTGTAGTATAAAATTACTAATTCTCGAAAAAATTCGATTAATTTATTCAACTTTGACACTAATTTCTAACGTAATTAACAATAAAGAATAATAAAAACGAAAAAAATTTTTAAAATAAATTTCAATAATTTTGCAAACAAACAAAAAAAAAGGAAGCACGTGCTTCTCAGCAGTCATTCATATACCTATACTCGCTAAAAAAAATGTATTATAACAACAGCAACAATAATAATAATAACAACAAAATAAATGTATGAAAACATTGTTTTTATTGTAAAATTTTTTAACGAAACTCTAATCACGACAAGTCATCTGTTCTCCTTGATGAGATCGAAACGAATCAAAAATTCACGTTGTTTTATAAACAAAAGAATTTAAAAAAAGAACAACGAATTATAATTTAAAAATTTCTTTCAATAAATCAATCATGTCGTTTTTAATCAAAAAAAAAAAAAAAACAGACGTAAAACTTGTATGTGAGCATATAAATCAGCTGTTTTCTGTTATTGTTTTAAGACAACAATAATGTTTAAACAAATGAGTGTACTTTTTAAGAAGTGCCTCATATAACGCGGTGGTTGTAATATTTTTCAGTTTTGCTAAGCAGTTGGCAACTCAATTAAGTTATTGGAAATTAAGTTGTAACAAAGAAAATAAAGTATGGTTGTAAGCCGTGTTAGCTGACACTTAGTTAAACAAAAATCTGTTCGCAGAATGGACCCTGAATCAGCATGACATGTGATTACCAAAGAACAAAGCAACGTGCCACACTGCTCTTGCCACATTAGATATTCTGCACGAGCGATTTGAGTGCAGGGTCATGGAGACGATGTAAATAGGCTATCGAGATCGTGCGATTTGACCTCGTTAGACTTTTTGTGAATGAGTCACAAACCACACGATCCTCAAAGCCAATGTAAGCCATGGCAGTTTAAATTAACTGCAATTGTTCCTGTATTTTATCGTTGGCTGTGTGTTTCATTACTTTATGCCTTCAGCGTGAAACAAAAGGGACGCACCACATAGTGATCAATAAATGAAATTTATTTGCATTTTATTCAAACAATTCGAACACCCTTCTGCAAAAAGTTTTAAGCACACATTTTGGCAATTGAACAAACTTGTTGACATTTGTAGAGTATTTGTTATACCTTTACATCTGGCTACAAGACAATAGTGTTGCCAATCGTTTATTTGCCTTGACGACAGATGTTTTAAATGATTTTGTTTTAATATTTAATATGAATTTTATTTATTGTTTTATTTACTTTAGTTTTACTTGGAAAACAGAAAAATTGAAACAATTTTAATAAATTCGCACATTATTGAATTCACAT
Source organism: Sarcophaga variegata (assembly GCA_932273835.1). NCBI lineage: Eukaryota > Metazoa > Arthropoda > Insecta > Diptera > Sarcophagidae > Sarcophaga > Sarcophaga variegata. Next base: position 42,737,638 of record OW026359.1, read on the forward strand.
TCAATTTAATTTTAATTTTTTTTGTAAATTTCTCGTATTTCCAAAACAAATTGGAGAAAAGTATTTACTAAAGTAAATAAATTAAAATTCTTTAGAAATATTCCTATGATGCAATACGTCAGCATAAATTTGATTTTGCTGCCGTTTTTTTTTTAATTAAATTTTTATCTCTAACATGGCTTCTATCCGGTTTATTTATTTATTTTTGACTCCACTTGTTTGGTTAACATTTGAATATATTCTCTCTCTCTTTCTATCTGTCGAGTGTCTATTTCTTTCATTTGTTTAAATGGTTTTATATGTCAATGTCACGGTTACACACAGAGCTACTTTACAAAGCTATCCAAAAAAAAAAGATATTTATGAGAAACAATTCAAATAAATAAATAAAAATAATTTACAATTCAAATAAAAGTTTTGAAGATTATTGTTTTTCTAATTCCAGTTGACGGTGGCATGAATGCAAAATAATCAATCGAAATAAAGGTTTTAAATTTAGAATAAATTCATATTTGTTATGGAATTTTTTTTATGTTTTTAATACTAAAATAAAATAGTAAATAAATTATAAATATTTAATCCAAAACCGGCTTATATGTACCCTGTCTTCCTTAACTTGCCTCTTTAACTTGATCATTTTTATGGTTTCTCTAATTTTTTTTTAATGGATTATGGTTTAACAAATTAACAAATTCACGCTGTTAATTATCACCCAATTTAATTAATTAATTAAGTAATCAATTAATTAAACACCATTTGAACTTGTGCGATAAAGAAACTTTCATTTATTGTCCAACATATTAGTGTGTCAACCAAAAATAAAACACAAACCATTTGACCCACTTCAGTTCTAGATCAGATAAGAAAAAAAGGAACAATTTTTTTAAACACTTTCAATTGGCTTGATATGAGTGAATATTGGATTGTATTTCGCAAAATTGTCACATTAAACTTTCCAAAAATATTCAATCGATTGGTAACTATAAAGAAATCGTTCGATTGATAAAAAAAAAAATGAAAATTCGAAAAGAAACTTTTCAGAAAATTTTGAAATTTAAAGTGATTTTGAAGAGGATAGACCACTTCTAACGTAGAAAATGGCAAAAAAATGATTTTCAATCGAAAAGTAATATGACTAAAAATTACTCATTGGGAAAAAACGTTTATCGCGAAACAAATTTTGTTTAAAATTTATGATTTCTGCGAAATTTTTTGTTGTTAATAATGAATACAACACGAAAACTATATTTCAGAAATTCTGTAGGGAAATGTAATTTACATTTTTTGGTTTATTTAGGCTCGAATTTATGCCATATAAAGAGAAGTCTACAGACATAATAGAACAATTGAGACAACGTTACGCAATTTAGTAATCACGTAAATGTAGTGTATGGACTTACCATACAATCAATTCAGTAGAGAATTCTGGATTTATATAACGGAATACTATTTAATATATCGGTAATGGCGAATTGTAGACTTCGCAGGACACAGCTCCATTGAAAATTTGAGACCTTTATGATAAGGCTGATGACAAAGCTGTATGAGTAAGTGGAAGCTCAAGCTACTTGTGATTTTCGTATATATTTGCTTAAAACATAACAAATTGCAAGCAAAACTTTACGTTCGTCAGTGATTAATCGTTAAGTGACGTAGTAAGTTGCACTTTAATTAATTGTGGTATAAAAATCCACTCGTAAAGAATAAATCGTTTTAAATTCCTGCATATGACTTACAATTATTCCATTTCGGTTACAACTATTGGGAATTGTTTGTTATTCTATTAAAATAATAAAAACAACATACATACATACGTATGTGCATATATTTTCTATAGACTCTTGCAAATGTTTGCATCAGTCATAATTTATTTTTAATTTTTTGGTTTTTTTTTTCATTTTGCATTTTCCTTTATTTCTTGTCTATTTCATGGTCATTTTTGTGTGTTACAAAAATATGCAACAAAATTCTTGAATGTATTTCAGGAAAAAAATACAAAATATTAGTATATATGCATGTGCATAATGCATACATATATATACACGTTAAAATATAAATTGTACAATTCTATTATATAGTGCATATGTACATATGTATGTATTTAATGAATATATTGCATATCAAGAGTAATATGTCCACATTCATTATACCACATACATATGTATGTATGTATGTATGTATGTACATACATACATATTACACTTCCATTCAGTATTTCTCTGCTTTTTAAATCATTATGGAACTCAAAGGTCATTAAAAAATTTATTTTTTTACACAACTACATCAACACTGAAAGAAATTCTGTCAGATATTCTGATTCAAATTTATACCCAAACGCAGAAGATGTGAAATTTTTTATAAATTTTACTGTTACTTTAGGATTTTGGACCGTTACTTGTAATTACCTTCCTTTCAAATACAATCTTAATATTAGAGATGACGAAATGGTAAATATTGGAGACACAAACCTCAAACGTTTCTCTTTACACGACAGATTATAATTTCAAAAAAATTTGGCTTGATTTCGCTACATCGAGAAAGAAGTGTAATCTTAAACACAATAAGTGTTGAGGTGCTGCACCATTCAAACGTTTCCGTTTACAAGTCGTTATAATTCCAAAAACTCAGACTTGTTTTCGCTACTTCAGGGACGAAGTGTAATCTTAAACACTCAACGTCAAGTACAAGAACATCTGCTTAAGTAAAGTTTCATTCAGAATGATAAAAAAATTTGGTGTGTAAAACGTGGTAAAAATCAATCCATGCATGATTGTCGCAGTTAAAAAATTAAAAAATTCTATGTGGGCAACCTGTATGGACCGTGATAACAGTGATTTAGTGTTTCGTTTGATGCCTTACAAGAGGAGAGTTCATTCCTCAGCTAAGGCGTCATGAAAAAAGGAAGAAAAAAATACAACAAAACAGGGCAAAAACTCTGAGAGTAAATTGAAAAAAAAAAAATCATTTCGGGTTCGACGGTAAATGGATAGATCGAGCCACTCAGGGATAAAATACACACACAACACGGGAAAAGTGACAAACTTGGCAGTAATCCTTGCTAAAAGGTTGTAATAGGCAATAATGCATGCATTGATGATAGTTTATGTACTTAAGTTAGAAAATAATACGCGATTAATTGAATTCCCTACAGATTTTTACGTGTTTACACGGTTAGTAAAATGTGAAAATATTCTAAAATGCATGTATCCCTGATCTAATGAAGTGTGATGGTTTTTAAAAAATTTCAAACAATGAAAAGAGCTATACGATTGCCCAATTTTCATCCGTATTTTCTCTCAATGTCGTACACTTATTCTTTGCTGTCTGGCAACTTCTAGAACCTTAATGCTGATTTGTTATTATTATTCAATCCTTTTTCATTCTTTGTGGCCGTTCTCGATAGTTTTGTTACTGTGATTTGTAACCCTAATTCCTATAATTTCTTTGTTGATTTGTTATTTTTTGTTTTACGTGCTCTTTTCCCATGTTCTCAGAAGAAACACTGTACACTATACATTTTATAAATATACTTCTTATGTACTCGTCCTTAACATATGTATTTTGAATTTTTCTTTATCATTACGGTGTCTGTACTGTACATGTTTACAATATCTGCACACATTTAATGGATGTATTTCTTTGAGTGTAAGTCATTATTGCCACATCGTATGTTTATTATCGAGATTGCAAAATATGTAATAGAACTGCAAAACAAAAACAACTACAACCACAATAAAATAATGGAAAACTACAGAAAAATTAAATAAAAACAGAAAAACAAAACAAAAAAAAAGAAGAATAAGAAACACTGTAATTGCAATACAATTAAAATTTACTAATAAAGACCACCACACTATGAATAGAACAGAGAATACAAAACACAATACAAAATGAAACAAAGAAAAACAAAAACAAAAACAAAGTAAAACTTTAAGCACGTGATAAGAAAAAAAAATCATGGCAGTCTGCGAACTGTAGAGATGTTGTGGACAAACAAAAGACAACCAACCCAGCCAACAAGCCCTTCTATTGCCACCCAACCATTCATGCATTATTGCTGTGTGGTCGTTAGGCAAACAGAATGAGTTCGAGTGCCTTTGAAAAACAACATGACGACGACTTCATTCAATCATTTATGCATGCTTTTCTTGTCGAAATTGAAGCTCCCACTTGCAGCTCAACACTTGAAAACGAATGACCGTTTGTCTGTCTATCTGTATTTGTGCGATTGACTGACTGACTGACTGATTGATTAGTCAATTTCAAATCATGCAATTTCATTATGATAGCGGTGTTAATGCCGCGTATTACTACTGTTGCATTCAAAAAGTTTTGTAATATTTTTCTCAACATACTCGTCATGATGGTGTTGCTGATGATGAATTATTCGTTATTTGGCTGCTGGTCTTCTGAGCTAATGCTTGATTGGTTGTTGGTGGTTATGGGGTTAATGGACTCGTATAGATTGGTTACAATGTCTAAAAATAAACTTTAATGTTGCAGCAGCAAGCAAAGCAAAGTAAGGCAAAGCAAATTTCAGTTGCAATAACATTTACAAACCAAGACTATAATGGCGCTACTAAATGGGGGATTAATTGTTGTGTTCAGAGATTTATTTTGTTTTTCTATTTGCAATATTGATAAGATTCGTGTTGTTGTTATCGGTTTTGAAAATTTTCCGTTACAAACAAGTTTCCTCCATCCATTATGCCATGAAAACATGATTCATTTCATTACTTCTTCTGTTCTTTTCTTTCTACGAAAACAATTAAAGCGGGAAAAAGATTTTCTGTCATTAGGATCAGATTATGTACGTATGTATGTATGTATGTTTGAAGACGGATGTTTTTGTTGTTCTTATTTTTGTTTGTTTGTTTGTTAATAATAAAGAGAATTGATTTTATCAAAGGAAATTTGTTTCCTATTGGCTTTTGATTCCGCAATCGATACCGATTGATTTCCTTAATACTTTACACAGCTTTTAAGGTCATCAGATTGGCTGATCTTGAAATTTTAAGACAGATTTTCTTTTTTGCTTGATTCAATGACACAAAAAAGAAAAATAATTTCTTGAGATTAAATTCCTGTGAACGGTGAAACGAGAGATAGGACGACTTTACTTTACGTTGATAAAAATGAAATCATTTCTGTATTTCCTCAACTGATGACGATTTTTGTTTCTACATTATTCCACATATTAATTCATTGCGATGCGCAGTTGCTAAATTCTCTGATACCACAAGGCTATTTTCAATCAACAGCTTGATCCTCTATATTTTTTTTTTAATTTCTAATGCTCAGGTGATGATGACTCCTACTCATGCAGTGCATTCTGTTGAATTTAACCAAATAGTTTGTAAGAGAGAGGAAAGAGAAAGAAATGTTTAAGGATGTTAGATTTTTATTTATTCCTGTTATAAGTGACGGGGAAAACTTCGAATAGTAACGCAGATGCACAAATTTTATCCAATCGACTACCAGTGGATGCTCTCTACGAGAAATACGAGGACGGCGTAATATTATGTGATTTTTGGTAACTAAATCTGTATTGGCGAGAGCTACTGGAGAGCATCAAACATAAACTCTGTCATTTCGAACAAAAAGAAATTTAAATTATAATATTTTTATCGGCCCCGTGGTAGTGTGTTGGCTTATTAGACGTGAGGCCTCGATTCAAACCTCAGGTCAGGCATCTCCAACTGAAAGAAATATGATAAAATATTTCTTCGGCGACTTTCTCTCAGCAAATTTCTGACAAAATCTCTGAGAATAAATAAAATTGCTATGAAAAGTTTCTCAAATATCTGTCGCTCGGAGTCGACTTTAAACTCTGTAGGGTCCCACCACTCATGTATAAAATTAACCCACACAACATAAGTGGTGTGAGAAACTAGGTCGTAATCCTGACTAAAGGGTTGTAATGACCAATTATGTATGTATCGGAGACTTCTACTCACCAGTCTTCTGACAAAAACCCAGAGTAAATAAAATTGGCATGAAAAATTTTTTTCATATCTATAGGAGTGGACATTAAATTGTAAATCTCTCCGTTCATGGATAAATTTAATATATAAACATATGTGTTGTGAGAAGCTAGGTCGTAATCCTGACTAAATGGTTGTAGAATGGTCCTTTAATTCGCTAAAGCACAATCCGTTCCAGTATGATAAAACAGTTAAACACAAGCCGCATTTTGGAGAAGCCGAGAAATAGACTACGCAGCACTTGTCCATACATGAGAATTTCATTCAATTTTAGGTGAAATATAAACGATTGGAGCCAGTGAAGTATTTCTGATAACGTGGTAATCCACTGAGGCAGTTTAATTCTTCTTCCGACACTTGAAAGATACGGTGGTACAGGTTAATCGCTTAACATTTTTGCATCCAGAACATCAAATGCGGTAATAAATCAGTTGCGATTAAGAAAATCAAACATTTTTGAGAAGTGATTTCCTCATAATAAAAACAACGGAACAAACTGGCCTTTTAAAGGGTTACACAGCAAACAATTGGAAAAAAATACCCAGCCTAACAAATCAATTTGAAATTTTGAACAATACAAACAAAGAAGTCGTCAGCTGTCAAAAATCAAAATATTATGATTTATTATTTGGTGTATGGTGACAGCTACGTAGCTTACAGTGGTTCAATGACTCACAACGAAGGTGTAAAGACTTGATTTACAATACATATGTATGTATATGAAACAAAAATAAAATAAAAATTGAAATTGTAATCGTACACATTTGTAATTGTGCCATTTGATAAACTAAAATAATTCAGTATACAAAGCGATAAATTGTTGTTTTTCTTTTTTAATTACATACGTTTAATTGTGACTCGTTGGCAATTTCAATATTTTGCTAAAATTATCATGTTTCAGCGTGATTTTGGCTGTCAAGTGACATTTTTGATTTGAATTTTATTTTTACGTTTTGCGATTGTGAACACGATTTGAAGTACATACATACATTTGTACATACATGCATATATGAATATATGTATGTACGTATGTAAGCAATTGTTAAAGTATTTCACACTCTTATGATTTGTTGACAATGTTTCAAATTTTTTGACAGCTACAAGTACTACAGTGTGCGATTGTTTGCAAAACAAAATAGAAAATAAACAAAAATTACAACAACAAAATACAAAAAAAAAACATGTTAATTTTTAATTGTTAATAATTTATTATAGCACTACTATTTATTTGCATATATATAGTGACACAAAGAAGTGTTAAAATGCAAAAACAAAAATAAATAAATAAATAAAAACAAAATGAATGAATAACCAGTTATTCAATTAAAAACAAAACTCAATTTCTCTCTGTGTCTGACTGTGTGACTGACTGTACGAAAATGTATGTAAATCGCATGACAGTCACACTTGTGTTGTATTTGAAATGAAATTTTGAAATTTTTGAAATTTTTTGGCAACTTGCCCATATGTTTTGTTTTTCCTTTGTTTACTTTTTGTTGTTTTTGTTATTGTGTATTGTGTTATTTCAATTCTCATTTATTCTATTATTTATTGCTCGTTTCAATTTTTTTCTTCTTCTTCAGTGATGGCTACAATTTGTTGTTATTTTTCCCCCTTCGTCTTTTTTTTTTTTGGCAAAATTTGCATTCGCGTTTGTTATGTTTTTATGATCGCATTAAAATCGAAAGTGCAGACAAGTCTGTTTAGATACACACACATATACGGCTTTATCACTGATTTGTTAAACAAACAAATGCAGGCAGGCAGGCGTACACATTAAGAAAAATTATAATAAAATATGCAAATACATACATACATACATATGTATGCATATTAGCAGGGGTGATAATATTGATTTGTTTGCTTTAATTAAAATTTATTTTAATTTTTTTCGTTTTCATTATATTTTGTATATCATCAATATTTTATGTTTAAAAAACTTCTTTTATAAATTTTTTTTATATAATCCTACAACACTATTTAGAATGTTTTTGTGTTGTCTGTATCGTTTGCCATTACGTGCTTAAATAATTGAAATGTTTATTAAGATTGTCGGGGTGTTCCTTTTTGGACCTAGAATACGAAAACAATTTGTGTTTTGTTTAGAAATTCAGAAATTATTGGCAGCTCTGTTTTGCTTACGACATACACTCAAAGAAAAAATTTTGTGTTTATATTCTTGTATTATGATTTCTGAAACTGTCATCTCTATCGAGAATAACTCTTCCTAATATTGCAATTGTGAATTAATTTATGCCCCGCGAAATTTTATACACTTTTCAATTTGATTTATTCATTCAGTTTTTGGAAATAAAAGATTTACGTTTCAAAAAATACTGGAAAATTAAATGTAAATAAAATAGTTCTTGGTAAATATTATTTTTGTTTTCTGTTAGAAAGTTTTCAATTTATTTAAAGTCGTAATAATCGGTAGATGACTCTCAAATGTAATATCCCTGGTAATACTATTTATAATTGTATCAGGCAATACTACAGCTTATTTGAAAGCTGTTATTATAAGCTTCACTTTGCTATACCGAATTCACGGTAGATTTGTTGATTTGCATTTTATCCTGATCATCAAATATATTTCATTTAAAATACTTTTCTCAGATAAATGTGCTTTATATGCAGGTTCTATATTTTAAATTTCTTGATTTTTGTTGCTAATTGCGTAGTCCACTGACTACAATGGCTTGAGGAAATCTTTCTACTCAAATTCAATACTACTTTGACTAACTTTCTATCGAATATATTTCAAATACATTTCACATACTAATTATTGGTTTACGTAACTCTATAGAAAATTGTTATTTGAAAACAAGTTTCTTAATTGTAGTTAAAATCTTTAAAATTTTTATTACAACTTTTCCTTTTCTTTCCTCGACTTTCTTTCTTGAGGTGTTCAAGCCCAAATTACAAAAGTTCAGACAAACAAATAAATTTCAAAATGAATAAAAATTTATTGGGGATTTAAATGAAAACCAATAAAATGGAAATGCACTGAACAGCAGCAATAATACAAAACGATACATATAGATATGCATATGAATACATGTACATATGTATGTATGTATGTACCTATGCATATAGTAAATAATTATAATAAAAATGGTTTTATCTACCGTACTCCTCGTACAAGTTCAAGTTGAACTCAGCGGGTATTTTGCATAAGACTTTTCCATTTCTTTTTCCTTTCTTTATACAGTCTTTTAAATACACTTTTCTATACGATACGTTACTAATTGAAATTTATAACTCGTTTATGAATCTGAGTCAAAGACCCACCCTACACAGACAGCATAAATTAAGACGGCCACGGGCATGCCAATAGACAGACAAACAGACAGACACACAAGCAGTAATGCGTAAAAAAATATGTGTAAAAATTTAAATTGAATTTAACTTTTAAAATGATTGTTTTAACAACATTTCATTAATAAAATTCCATTATTTCGTACCTTGTACCCACAGAAGAGATACAGGGGTCGGCATCCGAACCATTAACGAAGACATTTTTTTGTTGTTGCTCATGAATAAAAATACGTGATACTACGCTTGGTATTGAAATGTTAACGGAAATCGGTTCATTAAAGTTAAAGAAATATGTGCTCAATACAAAAAAAAAAAAAGGCCATGGTGGGAAATATTAAAAGACTGCAAACGATTTGCAAAAAATCATACGAAATGTATTAAAAAGTTTGGCCGCAAATTGTTGGTAGAATGATTTAAATTCACAACACTAGGCAATACTGTAGCCCATTGGGCGTACCAAGCCTGATTTTTCTGCCGCCTTCAGCGCTTTAGAACTAAAATTTGCCCAGATTAGTCTTTGAAGTAAATGAAGGCACAACCAAATATATATTGTAGGCAATGCAAGAAATTGCGGCGTATCGAATCACAGGTTGTGATCGACAACTATATATTCGACGTTGTCAATGAATCTTGCTTTCGCCGGCACTAAAATGATGATTACTCTTGACAGCAGCTGCTATTATTGTCTCAATAGACAATTGAGCTGCTGAGGACTCTATTTAATGACAAAACTAATGCTCTAAAAATTACACGTTCTTCCTGTGCTTCCTTAAGGTCCGGAAGCATGTTTTACGCAAAATCTTTGGATCAGCCATGATTTGCGCTTTCCAAACAACAGTGAGCAACAGTGAGATGTATGAACTGTTTATTAATATGAACGTTGTTCAGTGTTTAAGAGTCGCCGTAGTCTAGTAGGTAGTATGTTGGCTTATTAGACGTAAAGCCAGGGTTCGAGACGCAGGCCAGACATCAAAACGAAAATACAAAAAGTATTTCTTCGGTGACTTCCTCTCAGCATATTTCTGACAAAAACTCTGAGAGTAAATAAAAACTGCCATGAAAAGTTTCTCAAATAATCTGTAGTTCGGAGTCGACTTTAAACTGTAGGTCCAGCCACTCTTGTATAAAATTAACACACACAACATAAGTGGTGTGAGAAACTAGATCGTAATCCTGACTGAAGGGTTGTAATGACCAATTATGTACGAGTATGTATATTGTTCAGTGCATCAACGTCTAGCGTATTTGCTCGGCTATGGCGCTCAAAGGGAAGAGGATGTTTCTTCTGAACAAGTATTTAATGAGTTGAGCAGTAGAAATTCCAATAACGAAATTAAGGAAGCTCTCTTGTCGATTTAAAATTAAAATGGCGAAAATTGATGAACAGTAATGGTTGTTGTCTCCCATCATGACAGTGCCAGAGAAGACACATTTTTGTTGACATTGAAAAAACTGAGAGAAATGCATTCGCCATATAATTCGGGCCTTGTATGTTCAGATTTTCATTTGTTTCGATCTGTGTAGAGCGCTTCTAATGCATGATGAATATGTATTCAAGTTCTGCAGATGCGTTCAAAAATTAGAAAAATCAGAAAAAATTACGGAATTTTTTTTTTTTTATAAGACATTGAGCACACATATTTAATCGTGTTAATCGTGTTCTCCAAATTGTCATGTTTTCTTTAACCTAAAATTGGTACAAGAAAGGAAGTTTATTTTTTTTTATTTTTCTTCCAAAGAATACATATACAAAGATAACAATAACGATAATTACATTCTTTATCCGTTGTTGTTGTTGTGATCTTTCGAATGGTCTGTTTATTGTAATGACAACAATTAAAATGGCATTTAAAAATTTCCATCTCCGTATTTATTTATTTGCATCTTTAAACAATTAATTAATTGTTAAAATATATGTACATATACATACATACATACATATGTATACAAACAAGAATGAAAACAAAATTATTTGTATATATTTTTTTTGTTAAATTTATTACAACAATAACGGTATTATTCCATTGTTGTAGATTAATACGGAAGAGGTTTTAGCGCATTTTTTTCTTTTAAATTCAATTTAATTTCGTTTTAATAAATAGTAACGATTTATAAAAGATAAAAAAAGTATTTAATGGATTTCAATTTATTTCATAATCCATTTCTTGCTCTTTTCTTTCTTTCTTTCTTTCTGTTCTTTGTTGCTTTAATCTTGTAATCGACCATTACATATTAAAGGAAGATCCTTTTGTTCAAATATTTAAAGAAAAGAAATTAAATGTCTGACTTCGTTTCCTAAAGGGCTTTTATCTTCGTTTCCTAAAGCATTTTAAATCTCGTGTCTGCATATCTTGCGTTGGCAACGCGTGCACATACCATACACTGACTGACAAATGTTGACTTAATAACACAACATGTAGACAACAAAGTTTTCTTTTGTTTTGTTTACTTTGCTTTGCTTTTTTTTGTTGGCGTTGTTGTTTTTTGTTGGCGTTTTAATGCAGTTAAAATTTTATTTTTTATTTGTTTAACGATACGTCCTGTTTGTTTATGATGAGATGATAATGTTTAATAAATATTTACAATTGTTTATTTTTGTTGTTGTTTTACTTTATTATCATTATCGTTATTATTATTATTATTCTACAGCATTTTACAGTTTTATTTAAATTGTAAATCTACTGTTTAAATATTTAATAAAACAGTATCTAGCGAGTGTGTATCATATTGAAATCAATAACGACGAAACTAAAGTGAATAAAAAAAGAGAATATTTTAGTACCAGGTACGCATATTTTTTGTTTTTTTTAACTTTTTTTTTTCTATAAAAATAGAATCCATGAGATAAGAATTATTAATAAAACAAGAGAGGAGTCTGATTACAGACATTTGTTTGAAACGATTACACAGGAATAAGAAGAAAAATATTGTGTGTACATAAATATGTATGGTGTTTGGCTAATGAAGTATTGTATTTAACAGAGATAACAACTACGGGGAATTAATCATTAATTATTAACAAAATAAATCGTATTAAAATAAATCACCAGAATTAGAATTGTCCTTGATAGGTCAGGAGTTCATCATATGGTCTTATGTGAACATCAGTTTTAAGTTCAATTTCACGATAAGGCTTTACGTGCGTAAAGTCGGAGAGAAAATATTACAGAATTTCAAAAGCATTTTAAAAAATTTGAGTAAAAATCTTACGACAATTTATTTTTACCCTTACACGAGTAGTTAAATACCAAAACAAAGTAAACTCAATGCATCCCTGATCTAATAAAGTGTGATGGTGGAAAAAAAATAAAGAGAGTCGTACGACTGCCAAATTCCCATTCGTATTTGCTCCCAATATCATATGCCGATACTATCGGCTCTCTCCTATACAAAAACTTGACTTGTTGTACAACCTGTGTGATCGCCTAATGCCAGCTTTAACGGCACTTTTGCCGCTTTGACAGTTTTTAATTAGAAAAATTATTATAATTATAATTAATAATTATAATTAATAATAAAATAATATAATTATTTTATTGAATAATAAAAAATTTTATTTCGATTGTATACTTTTTCAAACAGAGTTTTTTTATCACTGAAAGATACGAGATTAAAACAAGTGAATAGACAATTTCGATAAAATAAATAATCGATAAATAAAATTAAAAGGATTTCAAAAAATTTTATAAAAGGTCTACGAGGTTTCTGAAGAAGGTCAAAGAATTTTTAATGCTACAGTCGATCGTTTTGAGACAATTAGTTCGACAATGAACTCGCTGTAGTCTAGTAGGTAGTGTGTTGGCTTATTAGACGTGAGGCCACGGTTCAAATTCCAACAAAACACGAAATATGAAAGAAATAAATCTTTTGGCCGACTTCCTCTCAGCAGATTTCCGGCAAAGTAAATAAAATGGAAAGTAAATAAAATTGCCTCGTAAAGTTTCTTAAAAAATCTTATACTAAGTGTGTGGTAGGAGAGGCACGTTTAAGTGGTTTTTAGAGAGGCAAATACATTTTTTTTAAACTTAAATCGAGGTCCTGATAAAAAATGTTCCATAAGGTACATAAATAGACATGCCTCCATTTATATACTACATATGCATACCTCGTTACACAGGGGTTATCGATTATAAAGTGTTATCTGCTTGTAATATACGATTTGCAGCTGCTAAACGCTTATTTTGATCATGATACTTACACTGAGATGAATCAACACCATGTAAAATAACGAATGACAAATGTCAGTTGGCAAATCGGTGATGAGTGTGACAGTGTGATGAGTGTAAAGTGAACAATAACTTAATCGTTTTCAAATAATAACTTGTTGTTAACGTTGGTCTCTGTCTTTGAAGAGCATTGTTGGATTGGATGCGGAAATCACCGCCTACTTTATCTTACGTAGGACTTTTCTCTCAAATACTCTCAAGGCTGCTATATCGGTGCTTAATAGTGTCCATGCTTCTGCGTCGTAAAGAAACACATGGAAGATGAGTGACTACTAGAATATTAATTTTGTCGTACGAGAGAAATAGTTTGCGATAATTATGGGTTAAAGATATGGCCACCTTAATTATTTTCTTAAAATTTGTTTCGTTTAATTTTTACAGATATTTGTAGTGTAATAACAATAAAAAAAAATAAAAGAAACGTGATTTGAAAGTAAACAATTCTTAATTAAATTTTATTTTGAACTGCATTTGTTCATTGCAGTCCATGCATGGGTATGAATAATTGAAAATTAACTTTTTAAAGAAAGAACAAATAGAAAACAAAATGAACTTAAGGTAATAAATTGAAATAAATTAGAATAATATGTTGCATGTGTAAAACACTAATTGGAAATACAATAACTATAAGTAACGTGATAAAAATTGTAAAGGAATAAGAGAAACAATTATCAAGAAGACCTAAGAAATTTTCAAATAAAACAATTTGGGTTTCAATGCAATATTTCTTTAAGTGTATCGCTGTGAGCATACATCGGTATTGCCAACAGGTGGTTAAAAGTGTACGTACATACATACATGTGTGCGTTATTGAACCACAACATTAGTTTATGGTTTACTTTGAAGACTTTCGAAATTAAAATACCATTGAAATTGAAATGAATACGTATGTATGTATGTATGTGCTTAACGTTAAAAACTATAATGATTTCTTAATACATTAAAACACAGTTCAATGACTTTAATTCGATTGATAAATAGAAACCTCTCTACATAATTATATTTATTTATTATGTATCATTATTGTTATGTATTTATTTATTTTATTTTTTGTATGTTTATAATGTATAAGAAATGAAATTGATTAGAACACCTAATTGATTATCTCAACAACAACCGCAAAGCGCTACCACACGATGTCATAATCCAACCAAAGATGAAAAAGTGAGAAAATAAAAAAAAAACAAATTAAAATAAAATTAAACAAAAAAAAAAGAAAAAATCAAATCAAATCAAACTGATTTATTGTTGGATTTTGTTGAACATTTTTTGATTTTATTTTTCGTGGCTACTTTTTCGTTTAGAAATAAACGTAGAAAGCCATAGAAAAACAGATAACATGCTCGCATTTGTTTTTTTTTTTTTTGAATAATCAGAAGTCAGACATTAGGGCGGCAATGGCGCTTGCCAAGATATATGTATGTACGTACACACAAAAAAAAGAAAACGAATCATTTAACAACTTCCTCTTCAGCATTTATTCTTTTTTCTTATTTCGTATTCGTTTGAATTTTAATTGTTAAGTTGTCCGGCCATGGATCAAATAATGGTTCAAACTGGCATTTTTTTGTTAATGTGCTAGTAAAACTGTACTCAAACATATAGACGGAGAAGAGTTTGAAGAATATCAAAATACTTTTGATTTTCGCTGCCTGTGTTTCATAAATCATATGTTCTTTACTTCTACACAACAATAATACAATGCAGTTTGAAGGTTCAATTTTGATGTGTTGCTGTGCTAAGCAAAACAAATATTACCAACAATACGCCATGCGCCATGCGCCATTACAGTTCGCCATCTGTTTTGTTGGTACTTTGATGAGTTATTTTGATTTCGATTTTCTTGCTTTTCTTATCCATGATTCTTGTTCTACAAAAATGTTAAATTTTTTCATTTATTTTTTAAATTAATTTCTATTGTTTTCCTATTTACGTTAAGCTTCAGAATTTAACTCACCTGCCGTCTGTGTGATAGAAACACAATAGAATAGAAATTTAATTAAAAAGAGGAAGGCAGCGATAATAATTGATTTGACAGTACTCGTCTGAAACTATTCAATATTTTATACTCTAAACACGATCGCAAACAATACTTTGTTTGATACTGCCAATGACACAGAGGCGTACGCATAAAATGTGCTACAACCGAGTCATTTCATTTTGATTTTCAAATTACTTCCTACCGCCGATGATTCAGTATATATTAATTGGCAAAGCTTAAGAACTGTACGAAACATTTTGAAAGGCACGTATATCTGCATTCATAAACTACAAACTATGAATTGTATGATAATTGCAAATTTGTGGTAAAAAATTTAATTTTTCTTTTTTATTTTAAGTGTAAATGATTGACAGTGTAGCTGTACAAGCATCAACAATGGAAGACAAAATGTCTCAAATTCAATGAATGTTTGGTAACATTGTTCGAAGAATACTTAAATGAGAGAGAGAGAGAGGATGTGTTTGTTTTTAATAGAAAATAGGAGGCCTAGCGAATGGTGTTTATCTATCAATTTGCATGAAAAAAAATTATTACTGTCATGTTCTGTTTTGCCATTAACTATTAAAGTTGCCTGGTCATACATCAAATAATGGATCAAACTCAGCTTTTTTGTTATTGGGTTCGTAAACTAAATTTCACATATACAGGCCGAGGTGAGTTTGAAGAATTTTAAAATACTTTTGATTGCGTTGCATAAATCATATGTCCTCTTGTTCTTCACGACAACTATACAATGTAGTTTGAAGGTACAATTTTGATGCGTTGGTGTGCTAAGCCAAATAAATGTTACCATCACATATCCAAATTTGATGTGTCGCCATGCGCCACAAAGGTGGATTTAGACAGTCACACAGGTTATACGATATGTGAAGTTTTTGTTTTAGGCAATTAACACAAGCCCTTGTATCGTTGTACTGAGTGTATTGTTGGACGAAGATACAACAGTGTATGCTTGTTGTTGATAATTTTCATATAAAAATCCGATACACTTATACACATTTTTTCCACATGTTGTATTTGTTTCGTGCTATCAGTTTATGTAAATGCCAGTAATCAAGAAAAAGAATAAAAATACAAAATATTTTCTATGCAACTTGAGTCAACAATTAACATTTTAAAATTATAATTGTTCGCATAAATAATTAATTAATTTACTTTTTTCCGTAATATTTTTCATTTTGTTGCTTGAAAATCAAATTATGAATACTGATCTTCTTCTTCTTATCGTTTTTTTTGACGTTTGATATACGAAATACACAATACAGCATACCATAGAACGTTCACAAACAAAAAGTGTATTCAATACAACATACACGATACAAAGTCGGGTGAGTTGGCCAAATATGTTATGCGAGCTTGAGAGAAAATAGGGATAGAAATTTGGCAGCCTGTTGGTTTTCTTCGTTTTTGTAACCTCATTAGATCAGGGATGTATTTTTATGCAAACGAATGGATATGCAGAGGAGTATCTATTTTCATTTTACTTTATTTTGGTTTACTACCAGCCATAATTAAAAATTCGTTCATTGACTAGAGTTTCTTTTGAGGTTGGTCTAGTCGGTAATACTTTACGTACCTAAAAGAAACCGAAAATATTATGCAAAGTAAACTGACAAATAAAATAGTAGCAATTGAAATGCAAATGTGGGTTTATTTTCGGGTGGTTAAAGTACAAGTGAAGAAAATCAATGGGAGCCGTATATTTATTGTAACTTTTCAATCTTTAAATAAAATAAAATTAAAAACAAAAATATATTTAAGGTATTGAAATAAAATTAAAAAATGATTCATTTTTATAAATTTTAAAGTTATCTACAGAAAAAAAAAAGAAAATAAAAAGAAAAATTATAAATAATAAAAAAAAACCGAAATATTGATGAATTTTATCGCTTCCGTGACATTTAACTGTAATAAATTTCATAAAAATTTTATTCCCAAAGCAGTCATAAATGTCAAAATAAATATTTATATCAATCATATACAATCAAACAAACATACAAACAATCAGATGAAAATATTTGGTTCAAGTACTTCTAGTATATTAAGCATATTTTATTGATGACTTTAAAAAAAATTTATTGCATTTCAAAAGAAAACAAAACAGAAAAAAAAATAAAAAAAAAATTAAAGAAATCGCACATGAGTAAAGATTATTGATTGCCTTGTATTCATGTTTTCACATTTTGTGGTTTCATTATTTATTTATTCATACATATGTATGTATGTATGTTCACTCTATTTTGGAAATGTCTTTAACGGCGAAGACAGAAATTAAAAAGAATTTGTGATTAGTTGTCACAGGCGATACGTATTTTGTCTATAGTCGCCGTGGTGTAGTAGGTAGTGTGTTGGATTATAAGACGAAATGCCAGGGTTCGAGCCCCAGGCCAGACATCAAAATAAAATACAAAAAGTATTTCTTCGGCGACATCCTCTCAGCAGATTTCTGGCAAAAACTCTGAGAGTACATAAATTGCCATGAAAAGTTTCTGAAAAATCTGTCGTTCGGAGTCGACTTTAAACCGTAGGTCCCGCCACTGATGTATAAAATTAACACACACAACATAAGTGGTGTGAGAAACTAGGTCGTAATCCTGACTGAAGGGTTGTAATGACCAATTATGTATGTATGTATATGTATTTTGTCTTCTTCTGTCTCGTTCCATTAAGACTTTCACATGACCTATCTTTTTATTATTTTTTTCCTTTATTATAATT
The DNA here is from genome assembly GCA_932273835.1 of Sarcophaga variegata. Lineage (NCBI taxonomy): Eukaryota > Metazoa > Arthropoda > Insecta > Diptera > Sarcophagidae > Sarcophaga > Sarcophaga variegata. The sequence continues at coordinate 42,755,883 of OW026359.1, forward strand.
TCGGTAATATAAGGCTTAGTGGTTATAGTATACCACTGGTATTCGTGGTTTCAGTGTAAATTTCTTTAAATTAAAAAAGCTTCGTGACATGTGTCATTGCTAAAAATACTCAGGAAGGTTATCTAATCCACATGAGGCCCAAGAGTGTCCAATGCATTCCGTAAAAGTCGCTGCTGGGTGTGGATTTAGGGCGCACTGTGTTATTGGTCCATATTTCTCTCAGAACGGCATTGACCAGGTTATCACTGTCAACAGCGAGAACTATAGGTCGATGATTTCCAACTTTTTTTGGCCTGAATCGAATGATCTGGACACTAACGACATGTGGTTACAATAACCGCTACGTGTCAGACAGATATCATATGTCAACGACCGAACTGAGAGCATGATAATCTCTCTGGGATGTGATGTGTACTGATCACCGAGACCGTGGGATTGGACCCCGTTACAAATTTTCTTGTGGTGTTTTCTTAAGTACCAAGCGTATGAGAATAATCCGCAAGCCACAGTGGTCCTCAGAGCTTACATAACCTATGTAATCGATCAAAGTCAGACTGATTTATGCTCCAGAGTGTTGGAAAATTTGACATTATGGATATACTTCATCTAGAGAAGCATAAATCAATCAATAACGAATAACCAATTTCGATGATATATCATACTCATGTATGAATAAAGTGCACTTTATTTTATTTAAATTTAAAGATGGGAAACGCTTAATGAAAGAAAGGCTAGTTATTTTTAAAGTGGATTTATATAAAGGCGAACTACAGTGCGGATAACATAATTTTTTCAATTTTTAAAAAGATTTTTAGAATGTCATTCGATAGGATCACATAAATTAATTTTCGAAAACGTTTCACTGTATATCAAAACTGATTACGATCATGCTAACTTTGCTAAATTAGTCTTCAATTTGATGGGAAAATATTTTTGCAAATAATCCTCCCAGGAAAGTAACTTCAGAGAGAATAACATCAACAGCAATCATCATAGGAAGATGACTTCTTGAGAAAAAGTAAGTCTTATGGACCACTACACTGCTACACAATACGATAAAATAGAGGAGATAGCTGGTGGACATAGATTAATTACTATTTGGCTGGGGAAACTTGATTAATGAAACTGAAGCAAAGCAAAGAAATAATAGGGAATTATTATTAACAGTAGAACGAAAAATCAATAATAATATTATAAATAATTATTAATATTATTATTATGCACACTAAATAAATAAACATTGTATGATAGCATTGAACAATAATTCGAATTTCTTTAATCATATAAAGTCTTCCAAATAATAGGATTAATTTTAGAATCGCAATTGATAAAGATTTATTGTTATTTTCTTCAGTAGAAAATTGAACAACATATTGTGATAATGCCTGAACAGGATGTAAAAAAGAGTACTGCACTAATGAGTTGCTGCTGTCATTAGGCGGGTACCCTATCGGCTTTGTGGACTTAAAAACTTCATTTAAAAAACCTGCTCCATTTGAACACAAAATTGTGTATTGTGAATTGGCTTGAAATCGATAACAATTAATCAAAATCATAAGCGATTTCCTTGTTGTTTGTTGCCGTTCGTAATTGTTGTCTACAATTACATCAGCTAAATAAAGTGTAAAAATTGTTGTCGTTTGGTAATAAAAGTACCATAGAAAACCCGATTCGAATCTAATAATCGCCGTTTAACAATAAAACTTGAAACATACAAAATATGTACGTACGTACAGAGTGTACATACATACATATGTACGATATTCTACAAAAATAATAATAAACATTAGCTTTATAAATATATACATACATATTTTTGTTATTGTTGTTGTTGTTTTTAATCGATATATGATCGTGTTAATCAAGATTTAATAACATATTCAGAACACAAATAATAACAATAATAATCGAATTGAACAACGAATAGAATACATCATCATACCCCATACCCCATACCCCATAGTGTAGTGTAGATGACTGTGGAGTAGAGTGGAGTGAGAGAAGAGCAGTGTAATACTCTTTCTTGCTAAATGTTCATTCACACGCTTCAATAAATAACAATGACAACAGAAAAAATGCAACAACAACAACAACAACAATCAACAGCAACTATGATAAGATGTTTGTGTCGTTTATTGAAACAAATTCTGGGATTGAAAGTGTTTTTGCCCTTGTTATTATTGTTGTTGTTATTGTTATTGTTATTATAGAAAATTATCAACCAATTGTTGTATTTTTTGTGTTGAATTTGTGGGTGTGATTTATACACACACACTCACACACACACATAAATAAATATTATGATCGCCAGATAGTTAGTAACCGGTATTTGCGTTGAAAATTAATGACAAATTTTTAAAACAAACTTGACAGCACAGTTTGTCATTTAACGATCCAAGAGCAAGGAGACGAAGGAGTATGGGACTGACAGATAGAGAGAGAGCAGAGACAGAGAGAGAGTGGGTAAAATTGATTGAATTTTGTTTGTTTACAATAATGTGTTCAGTTTTTTTTTGTTTTTGTTGTAATAAAATATTACAATATTTACTATAATTTATTTATAATTTATTTATTTATTTATTTAAATAAATTATTACAATCAAATAAAACTAACTGCTGCTGTGTTCACTTGAGGAAGTGTGCATTTAAATATTGTAAAAAAAAATTAAAAATGTGATTTTACGTGTGTTTGTTATTGTTGCTGTTAAATAACTCAATTAACATTAATTGTAGGAACAATAATTTGTAATGGACACACATTGAAGAGAAAAACAAATCGTAGCCCATTTAATATTCGACATGCCATTAGTAATTGCTTATGTAGTAACAAGTGTACTAATGGGAGTGATTAGATTTTAGTACAACACTATTTCCTAATAACAGACAACAACAAAATACAAACATCGTACGGTACGCAGAATTACGAAAAGAAAGATCGAAAATAAAAACTATAATTTCATAGAAAGATTGCGATGTTGTTAGACATAAAATAAAATAAAATAAAAGAGTATAAGTAGAGCGAAGGACACTGCTGTTCGCTAGTCGGTGATGAGACGTGTGACTTTGCGTCGCCGTACTAGTGTGTTGGCTTATTAGACTTAAGGGAATGGTTCTAACCCCCCGCCAGACATTTAGATCAAAACGAAATATGAAAAAAAATATTTCTTTAGCGATTTTAACATAAGTGGGGTGAGAAGCTAGGTCGTAACCCTGACTGAAGAGTTGTATGTAATGACCATCTAAGGAAGATCGTCTTTGTTGCCTGTGCGTATGCAACAAAGTGTCCGGTTATGTCTCTACACCGAGAGACTCAAATAAGAGAGAGCTTAAAGTAGACGTCATTCATGAATAATCTTGGACATCGATGTAATGTAATGTTAAGAGTTTTTTGTACAGCATGGTCGATCCAGTACATCATAATGTTTTCAGAGAATATTTCATTACTTTAATCGTAATGAGGATTAGAGAGAGTTTGTATGAATTCCTCATATACAAATTCCCTCCACCATACTTCGTTTCTACATTTAACTTTGAGCAATCGGAGCAATTGCTTTCCAGTAATCTATATTTGGTGTAACGGTGTCTATACACATATTCTGCTATCTGTAGTGTAACATGTAATCAATCATTACCGATAAAGATTTATGACACTAGTATGTGCATGAAATCGCTTAAGCCAGCAGTTTAGCGAGTCCAACCTTATTGCCACAAGATTAGCCAGAATAATTGATTGAGCATTACATAAGTCGCCCGGGTGGTGTTGTTATCAGCGGACTCGTAAGCAGGCATCGTGCGACGTCTGAGTGTGTCGCCATGGTGTTACACCAAAAGTACATTTCGATCAAGGCAGACATTTTAAGTCATCCGCTACAATCGAAATGTGCAAAATATATGGAACATCTGCGGCAAATGGTATGAATAGAATTAATTTTTTAATTCAATTTTAAATGTTAGATTATTCAATTTCAATTGGAAACGGTGTTGATAACCACTTTTTTTTCTTTAAATGTACTTTCTTGATTATTAATTGTCAGTAAATGAATGAATTAATTAAAGACAATTATTGAGTTAGAAATGTATGTATGTATGGCAACATTCAACATTCATTTAACAATCATATCCATTCAGCTGATTGTCAGTCTGTCTGTTTGTCTATCTGTCAACGCGCTAGTGTGGCGAGAATTTCTATTTATTGCTCTCGTACCTGTCGGTGGTATTTACACCCGCCTTCTATTTACGTCATTGACTTGAGCCTCTGAAAATGTGTTGGGTGTGTGTGTGTGTGTGTGTGTGTGTGTTTATAATTAAAATTTAAAAATTATTAACGTCTACTTACTATTTATTACGTTTAGTTTATTTTTTGTTTTTGTGTTCATCAATAAAAAAATAACGAGTAATAATTGAAAACTCATTAAACGCAAGAACAACTTTATTGATTTCCGTCATTAGTATGGCAATCACAGCAACATATACTAGACAATGTTAACCATATTAAGAGAATTAAATTATCTGTGAATACTTTTTGAAATTCTGCTCCATCCTATATTCAATTGTTACAGACCGTACGTACCGTATATGTATGTACCAATATTGTTGGCTCTTTGAAGTGGCACTTTGGAATTTTAATGGTTAAACGATTCTAATGAATTATTTGTTTATCGCTATTGTTCTTATTGCTATTATTACTTTTCAAACAGAAGAATGATATTTTAATTTTTTTATTATTGTATTTTGAGGATACATACTCACGCAAGTCAACATTGTCACACACATTTTAAAATTTAAATTTTGAATTTGAATTGAATTTGAAATTTCAAATTTTAACGTTCCACAGCAATGAATATAAAGGGTGTTTTTTATAGAGGTATAGAACTTTAAGTTGCAATAAAACAACGATTGACATGAATTTTGTTTATCCGAAAGATAATCTTGTGGCATTACATTTTAAATATGATTTCTGGCATATGACCGCCACGGCTGGCGCGGATGTAGTCCAATCTGGACGTTCAATTTTCGATGACTTTCTCCAACATTTGTGGCCGTAAATCGGCAATAATACGGCGAATGTTGTCTTCCAAATGGTCAAGCGTTTGTGGCTTTACCGCATAGACCAATGACTTTACATAGCCCCACAGAAAGTAGTCTAGCGGTGTTAAATCACAAGATCTTGGAGGCCAATTCACAGGTCCAAAACATGAAATTAGGCGGTCACCAAACGTGTCTTTCAATAAATCTATTGCGGCACGAGCTGTGTGATATGTTGCGCCATCTTGTTGAAACCACATCTCCTGGACATCATGGTTATTCAATTCAGGAATGAAAAAGTTAGTAATCATGGCTCTATACCGATCACCATTGTCTGTAACGTTCTGGCCACCATCGTTTTTGAAAAAGTACGGACCAATGATTCCACCAGCCCATAAAGCGCACTAAACAGTCAGTTTTACTGGATGTAACGGTGTTTCCACATACACTTGAGGATTACCTTCACTCCAAATGCGGCAGTTTTGTTTGTTGACGTAGCCATTCAACCAGAAGTGCGCTTCATCGCTAAACAAAATTCGCTTATGAAAATCGGGAACAACGGTAATCTCGTTTTGGGCCCATTCGACGAATCTACGCCTTACATGATGATCGTTTGGCTTCAAATCTTCCATAAAGTGGATGGACACAGATCCAATTCCTGTGCTCGATGGCGGATGGACTCATTCGGGTCTTCCTCAATGCTACGCTCTACAGCAGCTATAGCTTCTTCTGTACGCACCGTACAGCGTCTCTGGGGATGCGAGTTATCAATAAGAGTAAACGTGGTGCGAAAACGTTCCATGGTTAATCGAATTAACTGCTCTGATGAACGATTTTGTCGACGATAAAATGGACGTAGTGCGCGATACGTTTTCCGCACAGAACCATTATTTTCGAAATAAAATTGCACTATTTGCAAGCGTTGTTCAGGCGTGAGTCTATTCATGATGAATTGCCAAACCAAACTGAGAATAAATCACTTGACAGCTGTTAAATCGGTCGCCATCTTGAAAAGTAATGCCAACTTAAAGTTCTATACCTCTATAAAAAACACCCTTTAGAAAAGTGAAGAATATAAAAATTATTCATCAGCCATTTCCTTTTGTTTAAAGGAGGAAAAAAAAGAACAGAAATCATTTGGTTATCTGACGAGATTAGCTAAACAATGTGGTGCAATTAAAGAGCAGAGTAGAGGAGTAGGTTAGAGGACGTGTACTCGTCAATTAGACAAGTACAGTACCCGGAGGTCGAATTGACCCATATATCTACCATATATGCGTATTATTATTGCTATTGTGGAGGGGTGGTGCCTTAGTACTGCAACCATACACAATCTGTTCTTATTCCCTCATAGTTTAAAGGGTTTCCCTACAATGTTTCCTTCAAGCTTATTGTCCTGACAAATCTCAGGATGTTGCTCGCTATCAAAAACGCCAATTGCATGCCCAACACCTGGTATATATACAGGTACCCTCACAAGTTCCGGGTAGGTGCTTCCATGCTTCATTTTCATCTACACAGAATCTATATGGTGGGCTCCAGACACCTCCATTCTGATTAAGTTTATTCTGGTTATTCTCAATTTATTAACCTGAAGTTATTTCTTGATATTGATTCCTAATATTGTAAGAAAAGATTTGATTGCCTCAATTAATTGCCAATTGGTTTGAAAAGTGTACTTGCTTCTCTATATCTTCCCTTTCATTGAGCATCCCAAACATTCGCATTCACTCCTCAGAAAGGTTATGAATGGCGTGGAAGCTCTCCTCCTTGCATTGATCATCTGCTTGCTCATTACCTAGAATTCCCACATGACCTGGAACCTAGTGGAGGGTAATCTTATTCTGTATACCTTGCTGGTTCAGCATCTTCAGAAAGTTTCATAATATCTTCGATTTGACCTCTGAAGAGCTGAGTGTTCGAATGGCGGTCTGACTGTCTGATAATATTGCTCTGCCCTGTCTTTTTTTACTTCTTACCGAAGTTGAACTGAGCACATCTTTCGATGGCATAGACTTCTGCTTGGAAAATTATGTTCCAAGATTCGTTCTTACTCTATTCGGATACCACAAAACAATCCCACTTTTTAAGAGTATGCAGCTTCCAGATTACTCCATTAATTTTCGTTACTAAGTTCCCAAAGCCATAGAGCCTACTGACTCTGTCTAGGGGACAGTTAAGTAGAGAGCTGTCAATCAATATGTGATTAATTTATATTGGTGAAAGCGGTTGGTGAAAGCGGTTATAATCTCCGCAAAGTGATATGAAGATAATCGTCAAAAGTGGTCTGTATTTGGTGGAAAGCAAAGATTCATTCAGTGGAGTCAAGAATAAAAGAACCAATTAAGGCAAGGTACGCATAAACTCAGAAGTTCCGTGGATGTATTAGCAAAGGAGAAACTATCTTAGCTGGACTATATGGACAGTAATATCACATTATACGAGAAATTGGCTTAGTGATCGACTAACTTTTAAATCAATTCCAAATCTAGATAAACGAAGTCACGTTAAGGTTAGCTTTAATCAAACCTGATTGCTCACAGAAAATGTCGTTTGTAGGAGTTCCAAATACAACAACCTGAAACCTTCAATGAGTGAGATGGGGTTTGGAATTCGACATCGGATCGGCGTAATGTTAATGATTATAACATGCTGTTGTCTAGAAAGAAAAATTTTGAATTTGGACTACATGCGAAAAAAATGGCGAAACTTTACTGACCTACTTGTTGAACTTACATACATACATAGATAATTGGTCATTACAGCTCATTTAGTCAGGATCACGACCTAGTTTCTTACACGACTTATGTTGTGTGGGTTAATTTTTATACATGAGTGGTGGGACCTACAGTTTAAAGTCGATTCCGAACGACAGATTTTTGAGAAACGTTTCATAGTTTATTTCCTCTCAAAGTTTTTGCCAGAAATCTGCTGAGAGGAAGTCGCCGAAGAAATATTTTATCATATTTCGTTTCGTTAGAGATGACTGACCTCACGTCTAATAAGCCAACACACTACCTACTAGACCATGGCGACTTCATTTGTTGAACTTACGAATATTAAAGTTAACCGTATAATCGGAGATATGAACGTTTCTTGTCAAATGTAATACCCTATGAAAATAGCCGAGTGTGCAACATTTTCTATTCTTCTTTTGAAGGAAACGCTAAGAAGTTTAATTGTATTGTGCCCTTCATGTGACATTGGATAGTTAAAGTCAAATCTGAAATACTGACTGGTTTATAGTTTACACGATTGATACAGTTCGTTTGACAGTATCAAGTTTATCATCAAAGGCTGTTGTAATAATTGTTTACATTGACTTTTGATTTTTAAGTTTTGTTTTGTTTTGTTTTTTTTTTTAATTTATTTTTTAAATAAATTCTACGTAGAATAAATTATTTTATTGCTTCAGAATTTGTATTTAACGGACGTGCCATGTAATGTTAAATACATACTTTCAATCGTTTATTCTATTATTCGATGGCGGATAAATTTCAATTTAAACGCTTTTTTCTCTTAAATTTTGAAAAGTTTCTGTCGTTCAGAATAATTTTTAATTTGATTTTGTAACTAGAAGGGGTTCTAAATATTTTATTATTCCTCATGTAAATTGTGAAATATGTATTGTATTGTATTGTGAAATCGTAAATCGTGATCAAATAAGTGAAGTAATTCCGCGTTTAAAGCATATAAATTAATGAAAATGTACAATTTTTGGTTTGACTAGTAATTTGAGTAACAAATAAAACCCTTAGAAGGAAATGCAATATTATTAGTAAACATTAAATAAATTAAAAATGAATTTTCTTTTAGAAATTTTGTATCCACTGGTTTTGTAAAAATAAAAAAAAAAAAAAAACCAGACAAATTCTTTCTAAAATATTTAATCTTTGATTTAAGTTTTGTTTTCTAGAAATTATCGAATGATACGCGGACTCATGCCGTATTTAAATTGGACTTGTTTTCGAGTCATGCATTCCATCAAATATAAATTAAAAATTTTATATTTATTTTCAATTTGTTTAAATAGTTTTAAACAAATTGGAAATTTTGTATCAAACTTGTTAAACCACATACCATATGGACATTGGAGTAGTAGACATGTATCTGTATGCATATTTTAATACAAAGAAAAAAATAAAGGAAAATCACAAAAAAAAAAATAAAAAAAAAATTTTAAATTATTATGAAACTCCAGCAGTCAAATGATTTTAAAATTTAAATTCAAAATGATCTTCGTAGCACAATGTAACTTTAACAACAACAACTGTAACAAAATAAATTAAAAATTATACAAATTTTACTATCGTTAGCATTTTTTTTGTTTGTTTTCATTGTTGTTGTTGTTGTAGTTATTACAAAAGATTATTTAAAAAAAATTCATATTTTTCTTCTCTTCTCTTTTCTTTACATTTCAATACAATTCAGTTCAGTTTATTATGTTGATGACCTTAAGAAACCAAAAATGAAAACAAAAACAAAAATAAGTTTATAAATGGCATTAAAAATTGACCAAAAGAATTAAATAGACAGACAGACAGACATACCGACAGGCCAGGCCAGGCCAGTAACCAGCCATAGGAATGGACTTTATAAACCATTAAAAACATAAGCCTTATACACACAATATACATACAGATGTACATACAATACAATACGAATGAACGAATGAATTGCCTGACTGCTGAGTTTTACAATTGGACTTCCCTAAAAGGCATAATAATGGTTTGTTTTGTTGCCAAGTCTATGCCTAATTGTATTAACTTGGTTTATTATAACTATTGTTGGTTTCAATACATTTCGTTACGTTGTGGTTTTTAGTTTTTGGTTCGATTTGGCTTAATTTGTTTTCCTTCTTTTACTTTTTGAAAATTGAGGTGGCCGTAACAGTTTTCTGTTTAACCATCACCAATTTTGGTGTATATAAACAACACACACAACACACTTCAAATGAATTATTAATAATAAACAATAAATTTTCAGAAATAATCGTTAAATAAAAATAATAAATATTCATTTGAAAAGGGGTACTGAGGGGGGAAAATATCTGTCGGTTTTTTAAGTGAAACAATTCGAATTATTCACCTTTTGAACGATCCAAATCAAATACTTTAAAAAAATCAGGTAATTTTTTATTACAGTTGTTGTTTCGAATTCTAAAAATTCTAAAGACTTTATTCAATCGCTACTACACTCAATACAACATCTTAAAGTTGTATTTGAAGGGACTTCCTTATTGAACATTATCCCAATCGTTTCTAAAGCCAGTGCAACTAATCTTCAAATACTTCTATGCTTTAGAAAATCCAATTTTATAAATGATCCATGAGGCTACAGAGAATTCGATCTAAAGTACTATGTAAGAAAAGTAAATGCAACAACATGATTAGGGTTCTGGTAAATAATAAATAAATTTAGGATTTTTATAAACTTATGGAACTCAGAATAATTGGTAAAGAAAAGGTTAAAAATATCGTTCCTGTGTAGCAATGTTACTTATTTACTTCCTTATTGGTCATTCCAGTCCTTCAGTCAGGATTACGATCTGGTTTCTTACACATTTCATCTTGTGTGTGCTAATTTTATTCATAAGTGGCGGACCTACAATTTTTCAGAAACATTTCATGGGAATTTTTTATATTATTCTCAGATTTTTTTGCCAGAAAACTACTGGGAGGAAGTCGCCGAAAAAATACATATTTTTTCATATTTCATTTTGTTCGGGATATTTGGAATTAGGTTCGAACCACGGCCTAACGTTTAATAAGCTAACACACTAACCTACTAAACTATAGCGATTTCAGCAACGCCATTTTTAATTTATTCTTGCCATACAATAGCTTGACAATAGTATCAGCGATTTTAATGTGTATCGGCAACAGTTTTCTTTTCTTTAAATTTAATTTTTTTATTTCCATATTTTCTCAATTTCCTTTCTTTATTGCAATTAGCAAGCAATGTTGCCAACTGTTTTTTTCTTTCAACCAGTAGTTCAAATTGAACATGAAAAAGGCAGCAGAGCTCAAGTTAAATAATAATACGAACATTAATAAACAAATAAAACCGCGCTTTGGCATGTAGCATGCTCGCAAAAATTTTCGTGTATAACAACACTAAAGTTTACACTCGAAAAATATTTGTAAACACACGGCTATTTGCGTTTACTACCTGAAAAAAACCAAACCAATACGAAAGGGAAAGTGCAAATGTATAAGTGAATGAGCAGCTGACCAATGGATACGTCACTGCTCTGGTTCTCTTTTTTTACTTTCTGGAGCGAAAATAAAAAAATAAAATCTAGGCTCTCTTAATAAAAACAAAATAACATTTGAAATACGTACAACATGTTAAATAAATAAGTAAACATAGAAAGAAAGAAAAAATCTAAATAACAGTTATGTTTCGTATTGAACCTCATTTTTTTTGGAGAGTGAAAGAGAAATTGAAGAGATTTATTTTAAAATTGTTTCAATTTAAGTGTAACAAAATTACAAACAGCAACAACAATATTTAAATACATATACATATATATATAAGCACATACATAAAAACGAGAGTGACAGTTTATATGCTGGCACACAAATATAAAAATATTCGCAATTTTATTTGTGTGTACATTATTGTTGTTATTGTTTTTATGATAGGCATCTTGTAAGCAACCCAGCAAACATTTTTTTCGATAAACAAAGCTGACAACAGATATTATTAAAGAAACATTTTGTTTGTGTTTGTTTTCTACCGATTATATTCGTATTTTTAAAGATATTTTCACATATTTTGTGGAATATAAAGCCAAAATTATTATGTAAATTGTAAAATGCAAACTTTTTAATTTGTTTCACTTTGTATTTTTTTCTTTTATTGGAATTAAATAATAGTTTGAGTAATTTTTTTTCTCTTTACACGTTCGTTTTCCATAGTTGTAACTTCCTAACGAATACGACCGACGTGTTTGCACAAAAGAAAATGTTTAATGGGCAATACAATTTGAATGTGTGTTAAATATGTCGCATTTGTATGTATTTGTATGGAAGTTTATGTGTGAATATTATTATTTTTGGAACAGTAAAACAAAACAAAACAAAACAAAACAATGTCAAAGCGGAATTTGCAAAACAATTTTAAGGTCACACACAAATGTTAGTCATACCGTTACACATTTTTTTGTATTTTAAAATTTTTTTTTTTGTTTTTGTATACACTATAGACCACCTGTATACGTTTTATTGTACAACAATGTTTCCATTTTAAATTTAATGAATTATAGAAATTAAAGTCTTAAAACAGTCTTTGCTTACAATTTAAAAATCTCTAAAATTAAGGCAAATTTATAAAAAAAAAAAATACCTATCTTATCAAAAACCCAACTTGAAAAAATACATAAAACTTAATTAATAAATTGTGATGTGAGACCCACCTGTCGTTTGTTGATAATTTGTTTAACAAGTTTATTTTGTATTTTATTTCTTCTTTATATTTTGGTTAAAATTATTCGTTAAGTTATCGATAAATATTAGTCACATTTCAAGATATTAAAACTTTTCTCTGCATATTATAAACAATAAAATATTTTCGCTTAACTTTCGTTTTCACAAAATCAATTTATTTCACTCTTTTCTTTACTAAAATAAAAAAAAAATATTTTAAATTTCTTCACATATGTATGGCCGGCTATTTGAACAAAATTTTTAAGTTGTTTCAAATACAAACAAAAATCACTTTTTAATTTATTAAATTTCTGTATACAAAACTTTATAATTTTCTGAGATTTTTAAGTAAAATTAAATCTTTAGAATCGGATTAACACTTGTGTTCAGCCATTTACATAAAAATGTTTTTAAAAATCAAATTTCTTGTATTTTTTTTTGTAAATTTAGTAGTTTATTCGGTACAAAAAAGTTACGTATTTTTTTTTATTTTTCAATATGAATTAAAATAAATTTAAAAAAAAAAATAATAATTAATGATTGCATCAGCTCTCATTGTTTTAATTCACAAATTAATGTAATTGTTGATGTCAGATCATCAGAAAATGATTCATTGTTAAAGAATTTTTTTAATTTTATTTTTTATACTTTCATAAAATTATATAATAATTTAATGCATAATTTTACAGTTATTTTTTATACTTTTGCTAATTAATCAAAATAAAAAGTATTTGACAAGTTATTTAAACTAATTTATACCGTTAAATTCCAACAAAAAAATGATCGTTTTTGAAAGTATTATTAGTAGATTGCGTCAAAAATATAAATTCATCAATCAAATCAAATACCTACAATCAATCGATAATTAACAACGGTTTTTAACTGCGACACTCTTGATACAGCATAAGGTGGCCAGCAAGTAGGTTCTTGTGAAAAAGCAAGACTTTAAAACGGGCATATAAAAATACAAGAACGAAAAACTTTGAAAATAAAACATAGAAATTAAAATTTTCATTGTGGTTCTATAAATTTTGTCAAATTGTATATGATGATGATGATATGGTACTTAAATAAGTTCGCAGTTAATTGAAAAATTTATAAAAAATTTGAAATTTTCCAAAAATTTGGTTTACAAATAATATCTTCAGTAATATTAATGCCATCAGAGGCCACCGTCCCATCATAGCTACTCAGGGGTTGCTTGGATTGAATCTGGTCGGGCTTAATATAAATATTGTTCTCTAGTTTCTCTATAATAAGGTTTGTTATCCGATTTTTTTTTTTGCTAATGAATGAATTTTGTGTCAGACCATATTCCAAACTCACTCGGTTGTCCAGATTTTGCAAAAAAAATAGGCTTTGTTATCAACTTTAACGCCTCCGTGTCCAGAAACTCATATGAGGTTAATCATCGAATGTCTCTCAGAAATGGCATTGAGCTTCATCATGACAATAAAGATCTTTGATGGCATAGCAGAAGGGAAAATCATTAAATGGGAAGTCTTACGGCATCCATAATATAGCTCGTACCTTGTACCAAGAGGTCGTCGATTGCTTCGATCTTTGCAGAACTCTCTAACTACAAAATCCAAGTGGACCAGCTTTTCTAATGGACTACATAATGGTTTTAACCCAAAAATAGCAAAATCTTGTCGATTATAATGTAACATACATATTTGGTTCAATAAAGCTCGTTTGAATCATACGAAAATAGAGCTTAAAATTTTTCGAGAACCAATATTATGAATTATTCGAATTTAAATCCGTATGGAATAAAAGTTCTTTATTTTTGAAAAAAAAAATCGATTTTTTATTATTATTTTCAAATTAATATTTTCGATATGTAAGGGTTATTATCAACCCAGAAGATAACATTCTAAGGATGTTAAATTTTATGAAATTTTTTAATTTTTTTCCTTTTTACATTTAATGCAAATAAAGATTTATCGATAAGATATGCCAATTGAAAATCAAAAAGAGGTTGGACTTTTTGATTTAAGAATAAAAGACGGTACAATTTAATATTTATAGCGAATATTTTTTTGTGGGTGTAATAAGTTTTTCCTGCATTTAACATGAAAAACAAGGTTAATTAAAACTGATTTTTTATATATCTGTACATACATATGTATGTACGTACATGCATACGTTATGAACATAAATATGTTATAAGCATCTGTATATAGAACATAAATTTTATTTTCATGTTTTAATTTATTAAGAAAGACAATGAAAATATGTAAATGGCTTTTAATTTAATTTTTTTTTCTTAATTTTTGATTTATTTTTGTTGTGTTTTAAAAATAACTTTTTGAAATTTATTTCACTTAAAAATCTCATAAATTCTTTTTTTTTGAAAAAAATAAACATTTCTAGGAAAATGTAAATAAAATTTGGCAACTGGTCTGGCCCATAAATTTTCTTTTTTTTTTTACAAAAAACTCACTCACACTTGATTAAAAACTACTAAGAAAAATTATTTTTTATTTTGATTTTACAGCAGCCAAAACAAACTGTATTATTTAATAATATTTGTTGTTGTTACTTTTAATTTGTATTGCTGTATTAATAACGGTTTATTTTTATTTGATTTATTTTCTTTTGGTTTTCGTTAGCAAAATGAAAATACAAAAAAAACTTATTTATCAGGCCCTTTATTTTTTTTTACCGTATGCACACAATAATGATGTTATTGTAATTGTTGTAATTATAATTATTTTTATTTATTTTGAATTTTTTTGTCGGTATATTTCTTTTGTGTTAATTTGCTTTGGTGCAATTTCTTAATTTTTGCCTTTTTAAATACATTCACTGTGAGTGAGAACAATGCTTTACAATTGAACTGTTAGGCTACAAGAATCTATTCTTCACACAGAATTTAAAAAAAATATTATTCTTTTGGCATTTAAAATACATCAAAAATTAGCAAAAGACAAACTATAATTATTTTATTTTATTTCTGTTAATTCATTACTATAACACGCGAGGCCGTTCTATTATGCGCGCATTATTATTTAATTCATTTTTATTACAATTTTTTTATTTTTAATTTAAAAATATTAAAAACTGCTGTTCATAAAGATTTCTGTAATTTTTATTTAATACAAGACTGCTGTTTTTGTTATTGTGAATATCGTAAATTTTCTTGTGCTTGCGATCGGTGCAAATGAAAAACTTAAACTGATCGAAAATTTCTCCGTTAACGTCTCAGAAAGTTAAAATCTAAAGAAGCAGAAGAAAAAAAAATAATTTTTTTGTTTTCGTACGAAAACACTAACCAACAAACAAAATTGGCTTGCCTTTCTGCCTGTTAAAACGTTAAGCGAGTAGCGTTAACGCATACGAATACGTTGGACGCTAACGTCGTTGTTCATACATGGTTGTTGTCGACAGCGTTGTATCGTATATTTTAGTATTGAAAACGAACACAAAATCGACATCGCCAAGTAAAACGACAACAGCAAGTAAAGAAAAAACACACACACAAACCCAAGAAAACTGACAATTAAACAAAACAACAAATCATCTATGCAATCAATGCAACCGAATGACTAAACGACCGACCCATCATAAAAACTGCACATGCACAACATGTAAAAGCCAAAATGCAAATTGACGATGACATGAATACAAGCACAAGCACTCTCTGAACAAAAATTCTCTCACAACAGCATAAACACGCGACTCTCTGTATGCGCTCTTTGACTTGGCTCAGTCACTTGCTCACTGACTCACTCACTGGTGCCTTTTCAAAGGTTTACAAATTGGCCATATGGCTTTTACATTAAAAGCTCTTAAATCGGTGTTGTAATCGGCAACAAAACGCTCACACACGCACACACACACTAGTTTAATCTCACATCCAAAACAGTTGATAATAAGAGGCAACAGCATGTTGTGGATGTTGATGCTGTTTTGTTGAAGCACCTCTTGAGATTGGAATTCATCCAGTAGCCGATGATTATTTCGAAACAGTGTGTGTGTGCGTGCTTATGTATGAGAAATGAAATTGATCTGCTCCTTTTTCTAAATATGTGTACAATTTATAAAAACAACAACAAACAAGCAAACATTAAATTGTGTTAACAAGTCATAAGATTTTTTTCATTCGTTTTTTTTCTTCAGTGGTAAACACTATGATTTCGGCTAGCCCTTGATTAACGGCACAAATGTATTTTGTTGGGGACAGTTGACATTTAAATATTCTTATAATAATAGACCAATAATGTTCAATAGGTTGGGTTCATATGGTATGTTAATCTATTACGTCGACCCGATTTATTCGATACGAAGGCTTCAATCCACAGTGAGCAGAAAAGTATGTTAACGTTTAGGACAATATAAAAAAATTACAAGATCAGTTGAGCATACATTGCCTTCCGTTGTGATACCACATAGGCTCTAAAACTAACTGACAAACACTGATTAACCGGTCTTCACAATCAGCACGAAAGTTTGGAATTTAAAGCATGACTCCCTTAGAATAAAACTGCAAAACAACGTAAAAGTTTAATGAATTTAGTAATCGATTTTATGCCTTGTAACGATTGCTCCGTTAGGCTATCAAAAAGTGTGAGCGAAAGAAGAGAAATCTGTAAAAGATATTGGCAAAATAAGTTGACAACATTGTCTTCCTCCTCAACCTATCTACAACCCCTGTACTGAGGCTACTTGCTTGGCTCTGCTGGACTGATACTTATACGAAGAAATCTGAAATGAGAAATCTTTCTTAAACCGCATAGCTATCCATCGCATTAATACGATTCACACAAGGAGGCATGTCGAAACACTTGGTATTCCTTCAAATAAGTTTTGCAGAAACTAGTTGACCGAGAAGTAGTACGACATTATTTGTTATCCCATGTGCCACTGCCCGCCTCTCGTCATGAAGAGACTCAGGCTCATGACTTTTCGTTTTCTGCCATCTTTGACTGAACTCTTCAAAACAAAAGATTACAGTAATAGTGAGATTTATTTTGAGGTCGGGATAGTTTCCTATAGGGAATGTTTGAGCATTGGGTTGGATATTGGTTTGTGGTATCACAGTTACACTAACTTCTGGCCTAAGTCAGACCTTGCCTTGATCGTAATCGAACTTTTGTTATTGTTTCATTCATAAACTATTTTTTACCACGTATCGATGTAGCGCTGAAAAATTTCAGCCGAACACTGAGTCCTCGATGTCTAGCGGTTCGATTGTATTCAGTTTAGTTTTTATGATTTCGTACGAACAGACGCAGAAGATTGTCGATCGTTTTATTACTCACCCATAAACTATTGGGGGGTTCTCTTTGTGATTTTGTTTTTGCCTGTTTTCGTTCTCTCTCTCTCTCTCTCTCTCTCTCTTAAATCAACGAACGTGCTTATGAACTTTGATTAACGACTGTTTATGTACATTTTGTTGTAAATTAAAAGTGAATGAATGTTTGTATTTATTTGTGTATGTGTGTATGTGTCTATTTGTTTTGTTTTTTTTTTCTTTTTAATTTCTTGATTGGTATTATCGTTTCTCTTGCTATTATCGATATTTAACACAATTTTCGTTGTTGTGTTGTCATAATTTAATAATTTTTGCCTTATTGGTGGTAGTGATGTGTTTCTTGTTTACTGCAGCCTTTTTTCACTGTTTTAAGGAAATACTCGAGTTGGAGAAGAGGAACGCGTCAACATAATTGCCAATTATTAGTAAAATTTTGTTTACTTAGGGTACATTTAACACGTTTTTAATGAAAATCATTAAATTTTGTGTTAATTTTTTATGGTGAATTTAATCCGACTGGATATATATGTAGTTATTGATAGGGTATAGGCCTTATATGGTTGCTAGGATGTAAATAACTTTGTGAGTTATTTTTTTTTTATTTAATTTAAGTTTATTTATTATTGTTTTATGATTGGACTAATTTAAGAATTATGAATTTATCACCTTTTAAACACGTGTGGTATATTATCTTTTATAACTAAAAACATTTTTTTTAATGACTAAGAAAAATCACACCCAAGTTACGCCCCTGTTTGAATTGTTTAAATAAATGAAGCAAAAAAAAATTCGATAATTTTGTTGTTAAAATTTATTTTTAGTCTTTCAACCGCATTTATAAATACACTTGCACTTACACTTTGAGTGTGGTCAGTGCATTCGTGTGTTCGATTGTTGTTGAGTTTTTGTTTTGTTTCCCAGTTTTTAAAACCGGTTTTGCAACAATGTTTTCTGTTTTCGTTTCTGTTGTTGTTTAAAAATAAAACCAAAACATTAAACACAAAAACTAGTTGCAAACGAGAGTGAATGCATTCGACTAACTATTCGAGTAACAATGTGAGCCTGCGTATAGGCTTGTGTACACATGCAACCAACACAAACTCACACATGATCATATTCTCTTGCGTTGCTCTCTTGTTGTGGGAGAACGGATTTCCAAGCAAGAAATACATGTAATACGTACTCACATACACGAGTTTAACAATATCTATGCTTTAAAATTGAGCTCAAAAACGTGTTTTAAGTATACCGAAGGCACTTAAAGCTGTACTTGATGCACAAAACAAAAAATATGTGAGCGAGTGATTCTCTTAAAACAAAGAAAAGCAAAAACAAAGAATAAAAAATTAAAATCAATGGAAACATAATAAAATTGCTCTCTTTAGTAATGTATTGTCAGAGATGGAAATTTTAAATTCGTATCGAAATCTTAAGCAAGAATGATAGAACTGACATCACGCCCAGAAAATTTAAGTCTCATTTTAAATGTTCTTTTAGACAGAAAATTTATTTTGACAAACTGATATTTAGTTGTTGTTTATATAACCACCGGTAAACGGCGTACAGAAAAACATACAACTTTGCGAGTACATCGCGGTGTGTACTTAACTATGTTCTCTTTTCTCTCATAAACCAAAGTTCCATCATTTTTTTGGTCTTAAGTGAGTAAGAGTAATTACTTCAATTTTTAATTTTTTAAAATTTTACGAGAAAAATTGACCTCGTCTGCTTTATGGATTCTATGGTAGCGTAAATATTAGAAATTTTATCCGAAGGACTTACTCTGACGATATCTCCCCGGTTTCCATGTTATTATAGTGTGATTACGCTCAAGGTGGAGTCGTGTGTTGGCTTATTAGACGTAAGGCCACGGTTCATATCCCCGGTCAGTCATCAAAACGAAAATATGGAAAAATATTTCTACGGTGACTTCCTCTGAGAGTAAATAAAATTGCCTGGTAAAGTTTCTCAAAAAATCTGTCGTTCGGAGTCGCCTATAAAATTAACACACACAACATAAGTGGTGTGAGAAACTAGGTCCTTAACCCTGACTGAAGGGTTCTAATTACCAATTATGTATGTGTGTATGTATAATAAAGCCCAAGGTAATGACCTCTGACATCCAAAGGACATACAAAACTCTTTCGGCTCTGGTCATTATTTTGTTTCAGTCCAGTATGTACTCCAACAGCAAGGAAATTCTTACCGAATACCAATACACACGTGCGTAATGGGCAGACATGCGGAGTGACATTGACTACCTGTAATTGTCTACTGCAGTAGATTTATTTTCCACTTTATTTGCCAATATCTGCTTCTAAATTAACGCAGCATTTTCTCATTGTGCTCTAATGGAGCTATCGTAACTTGTTATCAAAATTATTTAAACGTTAAAGCTACTTTTCAGTTATATTCCAAGGAAGTCATGCTGTAAATACGAACAGTATGGGGCCGCCATGGGTGCTCAAATGAGCTTTGATTTAACAAATCTGCCACTCCTGTAGATTAAATTTATGTTGAATGAATGTGAGAAAAATTAAATTTTTAATTTTTTTTAATAAATGCTGTAACATTAAATTAAAAGATCTTAAATGTCCATAAACGATTATATGGAAGGAATTTATGTCAATAAAAGGTAGGTGTGTGAGGTGCATGAATACAAAAATTTTTTTTTTAAATCGTCTAACAAGCTGTTTGTTTAATTAACATTGACGAAGACTTAAATAAAAGTTGTTTTGTAAAAACAAGTCGTCTAATTTAAACACTTCATATTTCATATTTTATTTGAAACACTGACCAACCAGTCTTAATGTGGGCGTGGCCAATTAAAATATTGTATTGCATTTTCCTCAATTATTTAGCATTCAAAAGGCTATAATTTAAATAAATTAATTCAAATGTGTATAAATTAATAAAATAAATCGAAATCTTCCTGAAATGCTAAAACTATTATACACGGTTAGAGAATTTAATGCAAAAAGAAACAAAGTTTTTAGAAACAAACAGAAAAAAACATTTTTTCATGCTTTCAAACTTAAATTGAAATCAAGAAGTGACAATTGAAAATGACATTCAAAATACGTTCATACGATACCAGCTTATACATTTTTTTATTAAACTTTGATTTGTATCTCATTTGTCAGCAATAATTATTAATATGAAGGCCTCTATCCTATTATATTTGAACATTAAACAACGCACTCGTCGTTCACTTGTCCAGTATATTTAAGTGTTAAAGAAAAAAATAAAAAAAAATAAAATAAAAAGTCGTTCAATAAATTAAATTATTTCACTTAAATGCCCTGATTAATGACTCAATTTTGAAATAAAAATTAAAACAAACAACATTAATCTTCGGCTTTGTTTTTATTTATTTTTTTATTTTTTAAACGAATTTCCTTAAATTGTTGCAAAATGTACAAAGTGAGCGGCATAATAATTTTGTTAACAAACATGTGACAACATTTTCTGTCTCACTGCTAACATGTAAGCAAATTAGGGTGGGAACAGCAATTAAATCGGAAGCGCATCTATTGATGTCTCCACAGAAGTTTTCCCACTTTTGTAACGTTTTGCTTAATAAGTTTTGAATTGTCTACGTCCCATTACCATGATAATCCCTAATAACCTCTATAATCAAAAACTTAACTAACAATGACAATTTAAGAACTAAAAAGTGGAGGACTGTACATCTGAAACCTTTTTATGACACAATATCTTTCTACCCACATCCATCTAATTTCATATTTTGTTACGACATCGGGAAGTCACCAGTTTTTTTTTGGGTCTAAACAGACGATGAATTTCTGTGTAAACGTGAGGGAGTGAATGATGTGGCTGGTTTTAAAAGTATGTTGTCCAAGAATACCAAAATCAGACTGTATTCGAACGAGTGTTGGCACAAGAACTCATTTAAGCTTAGATATCCTGGAGGTTCTGTTTTATGGATCTTGCAATTGCACCATCAACACTGGCTGAACCTATTTGTAATGCCAATATGCTGTTCGTTATGAGAAATATCATAACCAGGAACTTCTTTCTATCACATGCAACTGCTATAATTGACAGCACTGTACAGTGAACGCCTTACGTAAGGCCCGAGTTCA
The DNA here is from genome assembly GCA_932273835.1 of Sarcophaga variegata. Taxonomy (NCBI): domain Eukaryota; kingdom Metazoa; phylum Arthropoda; class Insecta; order Diptera; family Sarcophagidae; genus Sarcophaga; species Sarcophaga variegata. The sequence goes on from OW026359.1 coordinate 42,777,704, forward strand.
AACCCCAGGTCAGACATCAAAACGAAAATATGAAAGAAATATTTCTTCGTCCACTTCCTCTCAGCAGATTTCTGGCAAAAACTCTGAGGGTAAAATGAAATTGCCATGAAAAGTTTCTCAAAAAATCTGTCGTTCGGAGTCGACTTTAAACTGTAGGTCCCGCCACTCACGTATAAAATTAACGTACATAACATGAGTGGTGTGAGAAGCTAGGCCGTAATCCTGTCTGAAGGGTTGTAATGGCCAAATTATGTATGTATGTAGAGTGCACGCACTAGTATTTTATTTATATTTATTTATTTATTAATTACAATAGAATTACAAATTATATTCTAATTATATACGAGCTGAGTAACTTTGACCATATGCTCGGTGTAGTGTCACAGACCAGAGTCTCTGGTGGGAATCGAACCCACGACCCTCACGCTAGTAATCTAGCACACTACCCACTAGACTACCAGGGCACCCTAATATTTTATTTTTTCATTATTGTTCGCATATAAAGCAATTATACATGGCATAAATTCAATTGCAGTTATCGCTATTATCCGTGAACTTTTGCCATTTGTAGGGTAGCTTCCAATGTCGTAGGCTAGAGATCTGAAATGAATCGTTTTTTCGCTACTCATAAGTACTCATGAAATTTTGAGTATGAGTGAGTCAAGAGTATTGAAATTTAACTAAGTACTCTGATTCATTTGTACTCCCTACAACGTTGATTTATAAGTGCAGGTTGCAATGAGTATGAGTACATCGTTGACATCAAACTCCAACCATTCGAAATATGTTTGATTCATACGCCTATCTTATACTGTCATGATGTGGAATACAACACCGTTTTTCTAAACCACTCTGCATAATTTTCTTTCATTCTCACTAAATACCCAACAATTTCCAGAGAATCATGTTAGCCTTGCTCCTCCAGTCGGCAACGAAATTTCTGAATACCTAGATCCATCTTTCACTCCTAACGGTCTTATCTAACTTACTTACTTGGTCATTACAACCCTTCAGTCAGGATTATGATCTAATTTCTCTCACCATCCAAGTGGCGTCTGTGCTAATTTTATGCATGAGTGGCCAGACCTACAGTTAAAAGTCTATTTCGAATGACAGGTTTTTGAGAAACCGGGGTGAGACATAGCAATACTATCTGAAGTAATTCGAAAATAGTACGGGCCCGTCTGCAGAAGCTGAATCAGTCTAGGCAGAGGAATGTGCTGGATTCCAGATCAGTGGACGGCACGGCAATGAGTTGGCTGGTGAGCTTGATCAAACCTTTTTGTTGAGTGGAAAGAGATATTTGATAGAATATAATTTGATAGCATATAAGGGCATACGGTGAAAGGCAGAGACTTCTGTCAAGTCGAAAGGATTTGATGCACTCTAAACTTTTGTTGGGAAAATACAATCAGGTTAGTAGTTGGCCTTTTGACAGGATGTAGTAGATTCAAAGAACATTTATTAAAAGTAAAGATCGCCTAGACCCTAATATACAGAAGATGTGATACGAAGTATGAGTCTCCAGAAGACATTCTTGGAAGCAGTGAATGCATTTTAGAAGGAAATAGTAGTAAACAGAGAGTTGTTATTACTCACAACGAGTCGTGGCAATGTGATTTAGAGAGAGAGAGAGAGAGAGAGAGAGAGAGCAAGAGAGATACGACATTACAATACATTGTATGATCGACACGAAAACTATAATAATATTGTATTAAAGCGTTTTTCTTTAGATTTTTCAATCATTTTCAAATAAATCCGACTTTTATCTCCAAAGGCTATTAACATACTTCGTGCAGCGCATAGTACAGTCCGCTGTTTGAAAAATCGGGCAAGATATCGGCAATCGGTCATGTGTACGTATGTTCTAGATATATTCCTTTGATTTCTACGTTGGCCATAGAACGGTGTATGGCAGTATGACAGATAAAATTTCTATCCAAAGAATTTCCAGTAGCGGATCTTATGATTTCCACTTAACTGACATTTGATGTCTTTATATTTTTGAAACTGATTAAACATATTTCATTATAACATATATCGAATATTTATTGCGCTCTCCTAAACTAAATTAAATTGTTGAATGACCTTAAAATGGCTTAAGATTTATTCATTCATTCGTTCATTTATTCATTTTTTTTCTGCCTCAAAACCTTTACGACAATTGCAATAACAAATCAAATCAAATGAAATCCAATCAATTTAAAACCATTCCAATTATAGTTAATTATAGAAATTTAGTGCAACAACAACAACTATAGCAACAACAACATAAAATGTTGTAAAAACGGCAGCAGCAACCTCATAACATAATTGATCAGTTCCTTATGAACGAAAATGTTTTTTTTTTGTTATCGATTTAATGACAATTTCGAATTGAAATCATTCAATCATTTTCCATTTTTTTCATTGGATCATACCAGCGGGTAAATTAAATTTTCAAGTCTAAATTCGTTTGTGATTTCAGGCAATTCCTTAATGATCCGCACTTAAAAAATGTGAGATTTTTGTCTTGAAGGCAACATTTTAACGACATTGCACTTGCCATTGCCTTTAAACTACAATTTTGTGCGTGTAAGATTAGCGGCATTATTCCATTAATTACACAATAAATTAGTGCATGCATACATATATGCATGTGTGTGTGTGTACTAATCCAGTTGCAATTATTTCATCACAACAATATTTATCGTGTGATTATGGATTCTTGCAAGTCCAATATGTTCGGTTCTTTATTGAGCAATAATTTTTGAATTTTTTTTTTCGGGAAATTAACAAATAATCACTGACTCCCTCTCTCTATATTCTGATTTCAATTAATTCTTCTTCATTTTTAATGAAATATTGGTCAATAATAAAGGGTGGGCCATTTAAAAGTTTAAATTTAAAAATGCATTTTGTGAAATATTTTCCGTTATCAAGTACAGCTGTTCCGGTTTGAAATGGAATATTATTTCATTCATATGGTTGCCGCTGCTGGCCTCGTAGTACCTCATTCGATTGGACCAATTTTCGTGTACTTTTTCCAGTATATGGGGTCGTATCTCGGCAGTGGCATCACGAATGTTGGATGACTTTTTCGTTGGCTCATCTAGCGAAACGGATTTTGAACCAATTAAACTTTATAAGGCGCCATACCAAGATCTTTTCACAAAATTCAACGTAAACTGCTGCGTGAAATGTTCAATTATTGAAATCGATGACTAGCTGATAGCCACAACTTCGATATTTTCGGGTGTACGCACTGTACGAAACCCTCTCGTATTCGCGCATCAACAATGAAGCCAGTTCCATGAACTTTAGCAATAAACTTGCGTATACCGAGCACTGTTGGTCCTTCTCTGCGACCAGATTATGTACAACATTTTCGTGCAATTTCCGATCAATTGTCTTTGTTTTGGAAATAAATTTCCAATAAATCTCAACGTTGCTCAAGCGTAAATCGATTCATTACGTTCATTGGAGATAATATACTGAATTTTGTTACAGAATAGAATGACATAAGTATTGCCAGGTTCGAAATGATCGATGGTTCAAGTTTAAACCGATAGATGACCCACCCGATATAAATATTTCAAGAAGTTTTCCTACATATACTAATTAAACTCAAGAGCCATTCTGGATGCAGTGTGATAAAGTTGGGGAAAATTTGTGGGTGGTATGTACGGACCTCACATTTGCATATTTTTTGTAAAATTCAAGAAAAACTTCTACTGGAAGCGTGTTCAACATACGAATAATGTGAAAAGGAATAAACGAGTGAATAAAAAGTCGTCGTAGTCTAGTAGGTAGTGTATTGGCTTATTAGACGTGAAGCCTCGGTTCAAACACCCAGGTCAGACGTCCCCAACAAAACGAAAATATTTTCTCGACGACTTCCTCTCATCAAATTTCTGGCAAAAGCTCTGAGAGTAAATAAAATTGCCATGAAAAGTTTCTTTTAAATGTCTGTCGTTCGGAGTCGACTTTTAATTGTAGGTCTCGTCACTCATATATAAAATTTACACACACAGCGTAAGTAGTGTGTAATCGTGACTGAAGGGTTGTAATGACCAATTATTTATTTTATGTACATAGTATGTATTGGTTACTGAGACCCACTGTTCAGTAGCCCAGAAACCAATGTGCTAAATGAAGAAAAATATGCCAACAAGGTCTTTCAGCACGCTAGATAACTCCGAGCTAGTGTCCTTAAAGTATGGATGACATTAGTAATATGGACAGCCGCAATTATATAGGTTTATTTGTCTCCAGGGCAATATATGAATGCTAAGAATGATTGATTAAGATGGGGGTATTTGGTGCAATCAGTATGTCTTTAATAATGTAAAGTCGAATGATAAAAATTTTAGTTTACAATTTTAGTTTATTTTTAAGTCCTGTTGCCAGTCGACATATTGAGGAATTCCCTCCTTAACTTATACAAAAAAGTTTCAATCTTATAAAATTTCATCAGAGGTCAAGGGTTAAAAATGAATAAATGAATAGAAGAGCGCGATCGATATTTGTATAAAACAATCCATACTTGGCATCACTATTTACCAGAGAAACCATGAGAAAAATGATTTTTAATTATTGACATTTGACATTGTTCGCGTGACAGTAGACATTTTCGTTATTATGTTTTTAATAGAGCCGCACCTTCTCAACCACAACAACAGACCAGTTTCTTGTGTTTTCTAAGATCACTGGTCTCTGCGCATAAATTGCACAAATAGTTTGTGTTTAGAACGTTTAAGTACAAATTAATGTGAACTCAATAGTGTTTTACAATCTTTTTTTTTATTTACAATGAATAGAATGGACAAAGCAACATCGTTTTTGTTTTTTCAATTTTACATGCCGCAATTAAAAAAAAGAATAAAAAACAAAAAAAAACATTGAATTTTATTTCTTTTTTTCACACGGCTCTAGTTGAGTATGAGTGACCTTGGCTATGAGATTTCCTTATTACTTGAAACCAAGGAAAGGTGTAGAGTTATTGGCCATTTATTGTGTATCTGGAATGCAGTTGTAAATTTATTACCACCACCATTTATAGCCCTCTTATGGCTTAAGGCGGCCAGCTAGCCAGTCAGCCAGTCATTAAATAATCATTTGAACTCGAATTTTTCTTTGTTTGCAAAATTATTGTTGTTTTCATTTATTTATTTGTGTGTTGCGGTTTTTAGGAAGCAAACAAAAAAAAAAACTTAATAAATTAAAAGCAGAGACAAAAACAAATTAAAATTAAAAACAAAAAAAAACAGAAACAGAAACAGAAACTTTAATTTGTTTCATGTTGTTTACGTGAAGCTAAAAATAACTTCACAGAAACAACAATAAAAAAAGTTTGCTTCAAATTGTTGATGGATGATGCCAACAGAGAGGCAAAACAACAACAAACAAAACAAAAGGGGCCTGTTTGCTGAAATTCAGTTTCTAGACATGAACTAACGAAGCAACAACAACACAAAAAAAAACAAAATACAACATGTGGCCAAACAGCCATAAAAATAGTATGGCGACTGGCTCTGCACTGTTATAAACAGACACACACACACACACAAACAATTGTTACAAGTGTTGCATGTGTTACAAAATACCGGACAAGCAGGAAAATGATTTTTATTTTTGTTTTGTTTTTTCTTGTTTCTTGTCATTTTTCTTCATTTTTTTTGGGAGAAAAATATTTGAAAATTAAATCTGAAGAGAAGTTAAAAGGAAAAATTATTTAATTTCCCCATGCCACACATTTCATATAATGCCACTTATGTTCCTTGTTTACATGTTATGTTCACTTGTATTGTTGCAACATGCCATTCAAGTGAGGTTTTATTTTTGGAAATCAGTGTAATACGCCATCCGCCAACTAATTGCGGAATGAAAATGACTTTTTAGAATCCCAAAATAAAATAATTAATGACAATAATTAACATGTACAACATTTTTAATTGGGACTCTCTTTTAAGTCATCACATCATTAATGGCAATGCAACATGTATTTAAAGTTTGTGCAACTGTAGCTGTAACTGTCGCTATACAGTATGGTTGTGTGGGTGTTGTTTTTGTTAAAAGTGAGTTGTGCTTGTTTCAAATTCCATTATCGCGTTGTTGCACACAATTAACGTTGGCAGCAACTGAATATTCAAATAAATTTGCCATAAATTTTCGTGTTGCAACTTTGAAAAATAATTTTGTCTTTCCTTTGCATTCTAGACAAGCAAGACTACTGAACGGAGTATTTATTTGCCTGTAACTAACGTTTACTGTTATTGATGACAACAATTGTTAGGCGATAGTGTGGGTCGATTAGGTACCTTTTAATGTTAACGATTAATAAAAACGTTTAAAGATTGGCAGACATTTTAAGATTCATTTCCATAGAATACATGGATACAAAATACGTACATACGTATTAAGCGGTTTAAAAACAAACTTTATTTCAATTTCTTGTAAATATTTTTCATTTTTTGTTTAAACAGGTGTTTTAGTGATTAAACCAGGCAGGAGATGTTGTTATTGACAGTTCCTCTGTGTTTTGGAACATGAGTAAATTTCAGTTGCGTATAATATAAAATTAACTTAAAGGCCAGCTTTTTTATTTGTCAAGACTTAGTTGGGTTAGGTTGAGAAGGTGGATGTAAACTACTCGTCCACACAGTGACTGGAAAATTAATTTAGTATCGCAGATTAAATTAAACAATAAAACAAAAAAACGAGAGTAGAAGCGGGGGAAAACGTTTGAATTGGAGGAAAATGATTTAAAATTAAGGAGAAATAAGTGACAGAAGTTAAAGGAAAAGAGTAGGTAGAGGTACTGGTACTGAGCCATCTCACCAGTCAACTCTCCAGGTCAGCAAACCGAACGAAAGCCTACTTGTAGAGGACGTTAAAGACACCCCGGTTAAGTGTCTTTGCCTCTACATGCCAAAGCAGGGGTATGGATTATGCGCTTCAGTCTCATATGTTTTCAATGTATACATACCTAGATAATTGGTCATTACAAACCTTCAGTCCGGGTTAGTACCTAGCTTATCACATCATTAACTTTTATACTTGAGTGTAAAGTCGACTTCGAGCGACAAATTTTTGAGAAACTTTTCATTGCAATTTTATTTATTCGCAGAGCTTTTCCCACTTTCTGTTGAGAGGAAGTCGCCGAAGATATATTTTTTCATATTTCGTTTTGTTGGAGATGTCTGACCTGGGGTTTGAACGGTGGCTTCACGTCTAATAAGCTAACACACTACCTCCTAGGCTACGCGCGACTTCCATTTAACACTGTACATATATTTTAAGAGGGTTTTGTGTTTTTCAATGCATGCTAAGGAGTAAAACCGAACCAGCCGTTGCAGGATTCCAAGTGAGAAGATACATAAGTTTGACAAAAGGAAAGCCTCCGCAGCGCTGATAGAGTCAGAATCTTCCTGTGGAATGGAAGCATGGGGCTTGGAAAAGTAAATTTCGAAGAAGGAAAGAAGTATAGAGGTGAAAACTCTTTATAAGTCAAATGGGTTTCAGACAAACGGAACAAGAGAATCCAATACACCCCGAAATAGTCACAGCTTGGTGTAGATTTTGGCTGGCCATCACTGTCAATAGGCAAGTGGCTATTGGTCGACGGCTACCGAATTAGAGGATCTGCATAACAACGTCATGTGGTTTCAACAGAACGGAGCGTCGTGCTCCATAGCTCATGCCACGTTGGATACCACGCACGAGCAATTTGATGGAGTGGTCACCTTCTCGTGAATTGTCCACAGAAATAGAGGGATTTAACCCCGTTAAACTTTTCCTTGTGGTGTTTTCTTAAATAGCAGGTGTTTGCAAATAAGTCACAAACCATAGCAGTCTACAAAGTCAACATAATACTATGTACAGATATGCACTTTTATTGAATCAATATACGATTAATTGAGTACAATATTTTAAGTGTTCAGGCATAATAATATACGCAGTTCAGCTGCTTATTTTCATTCATATTCATTTGACAGCTGGTGAACAAAACAGCTGGTTGTTTCAATACCATTGTTTTTATTATTATTTTTTGTTTGACGTTGTTGAAGTTGTCAAATATCAATAGAAAGTGTTCAATTAATTGTAATATGCTCACTAAACACACTTTTGACAGTGCAGCATTTTAAGTTTTACTCAATATTATAACAATTTGCGTATTTATTCCGCAATAATTAATTGAAACTTTATATGAACTATTGAGCTCAATGGCGTTTATTGCGATTTACTTAATAAAGGTGCATATCTGAACACAGTATATTCTATGAAATCGGCCAAATTCAGCCTGATTTTTGCCAGAAAAAAAGCTGCTAAGGTTTGATGTATAATTTACTCTATTTTATACCCTGTTGTGTTGCCTCGAAATTTCGATTTAAAATTAAAATTAAAACATACAATTACAATGGATTTAAATAGTCTTGTTTTTAAGGCCTTTATAATTTTAATTAAACTCTTACTTTTTTCTCTTTGAGAATGACACAAATTCAGACATTGTGTCAGAAGTTTGAAGGAAAGGAAAATATATTTGAAAGAAAAATAAAAGAGTTTCAAGATATATTTTCCGTTTATGATGTCATTAACATACACATTAACAATATTTAGTAGCTTTTGTCAATACTAACTTGAGAATTTCGAATATCTCCCAAGTAGTTATAAAACACAATTGCTTACTGTAAACCGATTCTAAGAAGTCGTTGTAGTCTAGTTGGTAGTGTGTTGGCTTATTAGATGTGAGGCCAAGGTTCAAACCCCAGGTCAGACATCGAAACGAAAATATGAAAAAATATTATTTCGGCGACTGCCTCTCAGCAGATTTCTGGCAACAATTCTGAGAGTAAATAAAAATTGCCATGAAAAGTTTCTCAAAAATCTGTCGTCCGAAGTCGACTTCAAACTGTAGGTCCCGCCACTCATGTATAAAATTAAACGCACATAACATACATAAGTGTTGTGAGAAGGGTTGTAATGACGAACTATGTATGTATGTATGTAAACCGATTATAGATCATTCTTTATTTGCTGGTGGTTAGAAATCCAAATACAACCGACACTAACCTCACAGATAAGCAACCAAAAGCCCAGTATACATTTTATGCTCGGGTTTTGATTTATTCATGACTTCACGGGCGTATGCCGTGCGCTCTGTTTAATTTAAGTAACGAAACTTTTTTATTTGCTTTAATGCTTTTCTTTAATTGAAATTATTTATGAGACGCATAGGAGTTTTAATTGAATTCTAATTTGGTTGTCAGTTGCGTGAGATGAGCTACCAAATGCTCCTCTTTAAATTCTAATACAAAGCCTGGTCTTGGTCTTCTTATAAAACCCCTTGAGACACAACTTTACTCGGCTTTAAGAAAAATGATTTCTATTACATCAAGACAATATTGTCGACCATGTTTGACCTTATACAAGTAAAAATTGGAATGTTGTATTGCAGCTGATTTAAATCAACAAAAGAATCTGTTGCTCTATCACGTTTATGAACCATTTTTCATTTTTTTTTCAATTTTCAATTGAAATAAATCGATGGATTAAAAATATGACCTTAAAAGCATTCATGCATGCAATTAAACTATTCGGCTCCACAACAACAACAACAATAAAAACTATTTGAAAACTAAAAAAGAAAAAGAAAAAAATAACAACAAAAGCAGTCTCATAAATTACCGCATTAAAGTGGCCAAAAACTTTATTTTACGACTCGAGTACAAGATTTTCAGTGTCTTTTTTCTTGTTTGGATTTCAAAGTTGTTGTCTTTTTATTGTTTTTCTTTGTTTTTTTTTTGTTGTAACAGATTTATGAATTAATAATTGCGATGATGCAACGCGAATGTTTCATTCTTTTTTTCTTTTTCAGTTTTTCAGTTGTCTGTGGACAACAAATTACCAATAATAGCGAGGGGTGTCCTGTTAAGTGTCAGACGTAATTTATCCGTCTGATTTCAAGAGTCAATAAACCAAATAAATAATTATTTTTGTTATTGTTGCTGTTGTTGTTGTTGCTGTCTTTGTCTATAAACTACAAAGACAGAATTATGGAAAAAGAAGCAAAAAAAAATTAAAAAATTTAATTTCAAATCGTACACTTGAATGAATAAACGAACGAACGTAGTATGACTGACTTGTAAAATTGCATCGATTCGTTGAAAATCTATACAGTCAGTCTGTATGACATACTGAATGACTTGGAAAGAAAAAAAATTCAGTCACATGTTTCTAGCAGTAGTATATGTCGGTGTTTTTGGTAGCGTTTTAGGTCTAAATGCTTTGGTAACATGGAAACGTGTTACCAAACACGATCACAGTACACAAGACATCTTTGTTGTACCCGTTCATTCGTGCAATCAATATGAAATGTTTAAAGTTTCGGATTTTTTAAGTATTTTATTTTAAAAAGTTTAAAAACAAACTCTGAAATGCAAAAAAAAAACGGAGTCTAATTTAAGAAAATTTTTTTGTTTATTTATTTTGTTTTTTCTATTTAATGTTGGTTGCTTGATTCGTTTAAACAATAAATGCACATACATATGCGCGATAACATTTCATAGTTTTTGCTTTTTGCTTTATTATTTTCATTTTCATTTTCGTATTATTTTTGTTTTTGTTTTTTTTTTAATTTTTCTCATTCATGCACTGTGACATTGACCCAAAAAGAACAAATTTCAACATCAACAACAACAAACAGCAACAAATGCAATAACAAAAACGACAGCAACAGTGGCAAAATTAATAGCAGCAACATTTCAGTTGCGATAACATTAAACACAATACAGCACAACACAATACAATAACGATACATGCTGTGATATCAACAACAGAATATCATGTCGTTTTATAACCCGCAGTGTAAGTGCAATTATACAGGCAGACAGACAACTCACACCATGCCATGTCACATCATATTATACAGGTTGTAACATAAGTATGCCGGCATAATTTAATCTCCCATAAAACAAAGGCAAACCCCTATAGGTAGCTAACATTATTGTCGTATTTTAATTAATTTTTGAATTGTTCGTAAAAAAGAAATGAAGACTTTATTTAACTTCATGGGACAGTTTTATGGTCGCTAACATTATTACAGAATAATGCAAAATGAAGGAATTTTAAAATTCAAACTCGTCGTATTTCTATACCGTTGTGTATTGGGTTCTATAGGGTGTCTTTTAAAAGCTTAAGAACTAAAAAGTAAAAATACAAGACAGAAATATTGTTGGAATAAATTCATTCAGATCTTAAATATGATTTCCGTCGTATGCCTGTGGCAGTCTTGAGGCTACAATTCGATCAGTCCAATTTTTGTCTATTTTTTCTCTATAAAAACGGTCTCATGACATAAATGGTGACTTGAATACTGACTTTCAACGCATCAGGACTTGCTGGTTTATCGACCCAAGCTAAAGACTTAACATAGTCCCATAAAAGTTAAGCCAGAGGCGTTAAACCGCAAGAACAAGGGAGGCCAGATTTCATTATATGGCAAGTGCAGCCGTCTTGTTGGAACCAAATGTCGTTGCTATTTAGTTGAAAATTTTTTTAAAACAATAATTCTAATAACTCTCCTTATTCACTGCAACGACCGTTCCTTGAACATTTCGAAAGAAATACAAACCGATGATGCCGCCAGCGTGTAAACCACACCAAACAGTCTATTTAAATGGATGAAGTGGTACTCCATTAGTATCTTGAGTAATGTCTTCGCCCTATATTCAGCAACTATTCTTATTGACGCGACCATTTAACTAGAAATGGGTTTCATCACTAACTACACTTCTTTCCTAAAAACTATCATTTTCGGCCAATTGCTTATGAACGCAATCAGCAAAAATATACCACGAACTGTTTTTGTACAAGCACGTAAACTAAAATGCTTACGTAAAATTTTACACGCAGTCGAAGGACAAAGGCTGAAGATGAATCAACATTTCGGACTGTCCTTCAAGACTTTGCACTACAGCAGCACATTCTTTTGTCGTGTTGCTGGGTTTGCATGGAGAAGAGGAAAATTAGTATTAAAACGATCAATAACTGCAAAATATTGCATGGAGAAGAGGAAAATTAGTATTAAAACGATCAATAACTGCAAAATATTGTTGCTTACTAGGCCGATTATGTTGACGCTAAAATAGGAAATGGAAATATTGTCTTAACTTCGCAAACAGTTGTATTCTTTCAAAGAAAACGTCCGCAAATTGGAAGCTTCTTTGTTCTGGCATTAAACAATTCATGATTACTAGCCAAACCTTCCGGAACAGAATTATCAACACAGGTTGAAATTCTAAGTAATCATTCCATAGCTATTAATATCGATATTTCTTATATAGCAAAAAAAAAGACGCCCGATAATTAATACCTTTTATAACCTCCTCACTGCCCTGTCTGGGTATGGCCTTGCCTGTGCACTGCATTTAAAGTCGCAAGCCTATATGAAAGAGCAACCTGGTGAATTCACAATTGAATTGTCATATACAAGTGACGAAGGGTATGTGTCTCGTTACCACTCTTTTATAATTTTTTCACGGTGTATCGAAGTGTAATAGAGTAATAAATAGGGCACTCAGGGCCTCAACTATGCCGATAAAATCTGCCTTCTAGAACATAAAAACACGGACATGGAAGGTATGCTCAGAGAGGTTAATAGGTATACTGCGTGAATGGGGCTGTCAATAATGATTTCGATAACTAAATATGTATATATGTGCTGTGGAAGCCGCCGTAGACTAGTAGGTAGTGTGTTGGCTTATTAGACGAAAAGTCAGGGTTCAAACCCCAGGTCAGGCATCTGCAACTAAACGAAATACGAAAAAATATTTCTTCGGCGACTTCCTCTCAGCAGATTTCTGCCAAAAACTCTGAGAATAAATAAAAAATTGCCATGAAAAGTTTCTCAAAAATCTGTTGTTCGGAGTCGACTTTAAACTGTAGGTCCAGCCACTCTTGTAGGTATAAAATTAACACACACACCATTAGTGGTGTGAGAAACTCGGTCGTAATCCTGACTGAAGGGTTGTAATGAGCAATTATGTATGTATGTATGTACTGTGCCTCTCCAACGAAATAATTTTTATTCAAAATACGAAAGCCTCTGTATTGATGCTTTTCTGTCTTTACTATCCATCGAACAGATAACAAAACCAACATATTAAAAGATCTGGCAACACATTTGCATATAATTCGTTGGATATCTTAGCTTACTAGGACCTACAACGGTTGATCAATCACCTGCTGGTAAAACTTGATTATTAGAATTGAAATAAAGCGACGTAATAAGAAGAAAATCTTTACTTTTGAATTACACTGTAATTATTGATTGTTCTCATATGACTTGGTTCATTTTGCTTTGATGTTTCATTCATTCAATTGCTCGTACATCGTAACGGTAGGAGGAATGTGCAGGTACATAGTTTGAATAGATAAAATATTTTAAATAATTTACTTACACACACACACACACGTATAACACATACATATAGTACATGATGAATAAATAATAATTACAAAACCAACAATAATAATAATATTGAGTTTGTATATGTATTGTAAAAATTAATTAAAACGATGGAATTCGAAACAATTTGATTTGTAATCTCCGAAATGTTCTCTCCTCCCCATAAATATTTCAAAATATGCCGGCAAAGTGTGCTCTGGAAATGATTTATCATATGGGCTTGAGTGAATACCTACAGGAGAAGAACCTGTTGCAAAAATGTCATCCTTAATTCGAAAATATTTAATTTGGTCTTAAGAACCAGCATTCTTATGGTTCATCGTCATAAATTTCATTTCTTTATAAAAGAATTTAACTTTCAGTTTTGATTTGTTTTAGAGAATCTTTTGCGTTCTCTTTTTCCTTTTGATTTTGTTTTTGTTTTTTACAACATTATCTTGATAAATATTTGTTCATTTGTTTTGAATTCAATGTTATCTATCTGGCAGGGAGAGCGACCAGTAGACCAGTAGCAAAATTAGATAAAAAAAAAACAGAAAATAAAACCTAAAAAGACATGAATAAACACGAGTACATATCAAAATAACAATAGAGGCCACCTTCTAATTCATAGTGATTAGAAGAGTGAGTGAGTGAATGAATGGCTACACATTAAAGTAAAGAAGAAGAAGAATGAAAATAGCGTTGAATATTTTGAAAAGCATTTGACTGCATTAAAGTCTTATTTACAACTGTCAGAACGGCAAATGTCAACTGATTATTTAATAGGAGTTTTTAGTTTATTTTTTCCATTTTTTTTGTTTTTAATTTTGTTGAAAACTGAAATACTCATACATATGTGTGTATGTTTACTGGTATATGACGATTTAAGAATTTCAGTGATTCAACATACAGAAAGTACTTTACCATGTGGTTGGCTATAAATACATATGGTATGGCTTTAAATGCCTTCATGACAATCATTTTTTTTTGTTTGTTTAATTTTGCCCACTATATTTGGTGTAAATGTTTGTTAAACCATTGAATTGAAAAATTTATTTGAATTAGGTAAGTATTCTAGTTCATGCCTATTTCAGTGATCGATTTTAACAAGATTTGTTTACAACATGAAGTAACATTTCATAGCGTTTAAAGTAGACGCCCTCATTGTTAACTAAAACTTGAACAATTCGATAACTTGCATTTTTTTTGTATTGCTGTACTCAAGCGGCTTAAAACTTCATGTAGAACTTTATACTACACACAGTTATTGATGAAAGATGGGAAACTGTCTTCTTTCCTAAGTCATAATCATTCATCCTCGGTTCGTAAATTTAGTCTGCATTATGGAAATCAGTATCATCAATGAAAGTGCTTAAATGACGGGGCGAATGATTATCGCCATAATAAATAATAATTTCATTGAAGAAATGAATTCAGGAAACAAAGCAAAGAAGTATTGTAGTGAGAAGAAAAGAACCGAAAGATTAAAAAAAATGATTCCTTAAGGATAATGGAGCAGTCGCAGAAAATCTTTATCTTCCTATTCGATTTTACTTTTTTTCATTGCTTTGTTTTAGTTCCACTACCCAAGTTCTTTCTTAGCTAATCAAGCGATACTGCGACAGGTTCGAGAATAACAGGGTTACCATATGACGTTACCTAAAAACACATTTTTTTCTGAGAAAATATATGAAATTCGAATTTTTCAAACAAGCAAACGTGTTAAAAAAATTGTTGTCTTAGAACCACGGTTGTTTGAGTTTGTAGTCCAGTATTATAATACATCACATGATCATGCAGTTGTTCTAAAGCCAAAAACATTCGACATAATTATGTAGCATGAGTTGAACAAATTCCCAACAACCACTAATCTAACGGTGTTTTAGTGGCATCATTTCATGTGTTTTGAAGCACTTGTTGCAATTTATACAAGTTTTCCGGAAAGTTTAAAAAATTCCCTTCATTCGTGTATTTACTTGCTGAGTCGGAAACAAATGTCATTGGTAAACCTTAAAAAAAAAACTTTAAATCTTCGCCATGTAACAAATATTCTTCATTTCGTTTGAGAGTAAATCAAAGTGCTTTTAATTCCAGGTGGCTGTTAATTGCAACTGCATACAAATTTCAGTAAGTACCAGATCAGCACGTTTTCTAACCTTTATAGAAGAAGGTGGCAACTTTCTTAAATCAAACCTCATTTGAGTACATATAATGTTTGCTAGTCTTTCCAATTTTGTCCAGAGTACACTAGTGAATGAACTTACAGGACACTTCGTCTTACATGTACATCTGTACTCTATTGGCGTGATGGAAAATGATGCATTCAGGGCATTTGGTGAAGACATAAAAACGATGGAAAACTTTTTATGTCATTACCTAGCTTTCGTAAGCACGACATTCCAGTATTTTGGGGTCAGAAGAGTGTACTGAAAGAAGTTAAGGAAGTTTGCACAAAATACAGACTTTCCATAGAAAGTAAAGTGGTATTCTTAATGGTAAGCGCACAAAAAGCCTACATGATGATAGGAATGAGACCCTTGGTTGGTTTCCTCTCCTTCAAACTATCTACCTACCTACCTATCTGAGCACATATATCGGTCCGTTGTGATACCACATGGAGCGATAAGCCAGAAACTAATTTATATTCCTCGTTAAGCGGTATTAGCAATCAATATCAGGGCTTCATATACATATGTTAGGTCGGAGTGGTAGCTCTGATATCACAAAGCTCACTTGAGCACGCATAGCAGCCCGTTGTGCCGCCAAAGGTGAACGCAGTCCTTGTACTGACCAAGCTCTACCAAAACCAGGGAAGAGGTAGAAGTTGGTCAGCGCAAGGGCTGCCTCTTTACATACCTATGTAAACATAACACAGTTAGAATGAATCTAAAAACCAATATGAAAGTTTAAGTAATTTAGTTATCGATCCTATATCTTGTAACAATAGCTCCAGTCCACTATCAACAAAGCATGAGCCAAATAAGAGAATTCTGCCTTTATCCAGAGATGAACATTTACAACCTTTACAGTAATTTGCGGTTAAACAAAGTGGCTTCGTATGGCCCACCCAATACTTAATGACCCGTCAGAATCGATACAGTGACGGAGATATTCCTACGATTTAATTTATGTAGTTAGAGAAGGTTGAAGTCGCCGTAGTGTAGTAGGTAGTGTGTTGGCTTACTATTCGTAAAGCCCGGGTTCGTATCCCAGGTCAGACATCAAAAAAATGAAATATGAAAAACAAATATTTCTTCGGCGACTTCCTCTCAGCAGATTTCTGGCAAAAACTCTGAGAGTAAAATAAACTGCCATGAAAAAGTTTCTCAAAATTCTGTCGTTCGGAGTCGACGTTAAACTGTAGGTCCCGCCACTCACGTATAAAATTAACGCACACAACATGAGTGGTGTGAGAAGCTAGGCCGTAATCCTGACTGAAGGGTTGTAATGGCCAGTTATGTATGTATGTAGTTAGAGAAGGTGAGTCTGGCAATAAACTAAGATTTTTTCCACAGCTTCAGGTTTTTGTCAGCGATTAATAAATACATTCACCTTAGAGACAGGCGAACAGAGGCTCAAGAGACATATCATACATATGTATGTATACCTCTGTGTGGATTGGATTCATTGCATTCATTAGTGAAGTTCAGTCAGCCTTGTGTGAAGACGCGGTGCGTTTGAAGAGAGTAATCGTGGTTTGTAGATATCGGTTACAATGATCTGTCGAATAATTGTCCAGTAGTTGTTATTGTTTATGCAAAGGGTATAAACAGAGGAATATCAAAGAAAAGCAATTGTTGTTGTTTACATCAAGTTGTGAACAGTTGCGCACAGAATTGTGCGAATAATAAAGAATTTTAATTAAAACTAAACAAAAATTTATTTTTATTTTATTTGCAATCTACGGGCTCATATTTTAAACTTTTTTAAAAGCTAAAAAACGTAGCAATAATCCGGAATATCCTTGTGACCAAGATCGATCAAGCAAGCCGCAACATGTCAATCAGTTTAGAACTGAAAGTTGCATGTAAAAGGGATCTGATTGCAGTCTGGCTGCCAAAGGGCATAGAAATACTATGGAAATCCCTTGCTACAGATCAGTTCCTCAGCTTTATTTGTGTCGTTACGTCGGCCTAAATCACACGACCGCAGTAAGGGAGAAATAGAGATATCCTAAGATAAAGCTCTCCGTAGATGATTGCATGTCTTATTTTATTTTCAAGTATAGAGCTGACAGTGTAGACATGACTTTGTCAGAGGATCAGTCATCCATTGCTGGAAATTCTAGTATGAAATTTCTTTTTATTACTGGATCTTCAGAATGGTAAGAGAGGTGCATAGAGGTACCACAGTAATAGGGCATATGTCGCATTGCGATATAGTGACGCATGTTCTCTGGCAAGTATTTTAGTGGGTATAGTTCTATCCAATCTGGCATGCATTGAAAGCTTTTAAAATATTTTGTTTTTAATTGTGTTGACTGTTTTTTTAATAACATTTTAAGCAGTTGTTGGGTTTTTTCATAATGATTTCATAATTTAAATATTTAAAATAATTGAAAAGTGCGTAGGATATCTTACAGCCGCATGTGATGATAAAAGAAAATAAATTTTAAAATTTTTTTTATTTGATTTATATTGGTATTCAGTGGGTGGTTATTTAATACTGCTGACTGTTTATGTTTTGTTTTTGTTGTTTTTTTTCATTGCTGCTGATATATTTTTATTTATTACTTTTAAAAATTATTTCTGTTTTATTATTTTTTAATTTTTTTTTTGTTAATTTTATTTATTTACAGAATATCAATGTCTCCTTGAATATTTCAAGAGCATTTTTTTAATTTTTTTCTTTTCTTTTTGTTTTGTAAATAATTTCATTTAATGAGCAATTTTAGTGTTTTTTTTTGGCTTGGCGTTGACATCGTTGCTCTGTTTTTGCGTTGGATTATTTCTTTTTTATTTCAACAAACTTTAGTTTCGAGAGAAGAGCTCTCTCACCAGCTCTTATCAGCGAAATTCTGTTTCAAAATATCATTTCAATTTAAAATTTCAGGCATTTTGTTTTTATAATAAATTTAATGTTTCGTGGACTCATTTCAGCCAGACGAAAATGAAATGGAAAGGTTAATCCATTCAAATGAAAATGAAATTCTTTTCAGCAGAAGATTGTTTCAGTATAATCCCCAGGTTGTTCTGGAATGGTGTTAAACCGTTTACAGCATGATTGACTTCAATTCAACTTACGATTCAAATTCTTAACTTTTTACACACAAAACTGACATGAACAAATTTTTGGAAACCTGATTATATTTGCTGAAGTATTAAGAGCTGTTTTAAGCATGAGTAAGAAGACAAAAAACAACAATCTCTTGGGACATACATACATACATAGTTGGTCATGACAACCCTTCAGTCAGGATTATGACCAAGCTTCTCATACCACTCATGTTGTGTGTGTTAATTTTATACATGAGTGGTGGGTTTAAAGTCGACTCCGAACGACAGATTTTTTGAGAAACTTTACATGGCAATTTTATTTGCTCATAGAGTTTTTGCCAGAAATCTGCTGAGAGGAAGTCGCCGAAGAAATATTTCTTTCATATTTTCGTTTCGATGTCTGATGACCTGGTGGTTTGAACCGTGGCCTTACGTCTAATAAGCCAACACACTATCTACTAGACTACAGCGACTTTCCATTCGTCAAAGGTTTAAGTAAAATTTGTATTGATGAACATATGTTGACCAGTAGACCAATTGTGGTCTTTTTCAATGCTTTATCGTATGGAGTCGATACTTTCAGTTGAGCAACCAAGCTTGTAGACTCAAATTTTTCTGTAGGAATAAATTATTCTGTAGATTCAAGTGTTTGGAAGTGAACTTGATTCTTATTTTTATTATTTATCTGCAGAAATTTGAAAAATGAAACCATAATATGTTAAAATCTAATTTTTTCCAACTGGGACGTAAAGGATCCTGTATACATATGTGAACATTTAAGACGAAGGATACTGAAATTTCCTTCTTCTTTTGTTAACAAAATATTCGGCAAAATGAGCAACTATTGTTTCAATGCCATGGAAATCCCTTGCTCCAGGTCAGTTCCTCAGCTTTATTAGTGGTCATTACCTCAGCCTAAAATACACTACCGCAGTAAGGGAGAAATAGAGATATTCTAAGATAAAGCTCATCGTAGATAATTGCCAGGCTTATCTTATTTTCAAGTTTAGAACTGACAGTATAGACATGTCTTTGTCAGAGGATCATTCTTTCATTGCTGAAAATTCTAGTATGAAATCTCTTTTTATTACTGGAGCTTCAGAATGGAGAAAGAAGTTATAATGTACCAGTATGACAGAACATTAAGTCGCATTACGATTAATGCCGCATATTGGCTGGCAAGTAATTTAGATGGAATAACAATAAATGTCTTTGCAGAGATAGTGTGCAAAGCACGACTAATCCGTATTTCAGCAGATTAAATGTAAACTTCACATTAATTTTAATCAAATTTGGGAAGTGGGAGTCCATACTCATTTGATCCTATGGTCTGATGAATTGCGAACCCCGCCATAAGTATGGGCACCATAGGTATCGGCAAAACGAGCAACTGTTGTTTCAATGGTTTTTACAATTCGCACTTTGTGTTTTTTTTATTCATTTGTCTCAACATTATATTATTTATTAAAGATTGTAAATATTTAAATAAAATTCTGTATTATTTTTTATTAAAAATTTTACTTTGTTTTTCTGTTTTTTTTTTTGTTTTTCAGAATTCATCACGTCATTCCCCAAAGGAAATGAAAAATAAAAACATATTTTTGCGGCCCATTTGCCTGTGAGTGTGTGCATGTGTGCCAAATTAAACAAATACAGACGTTTTTGTTTAATCTTCATTCGGATATTGACTAGACTAGACTATAAGAAAATGGCTTTTTTCTTTTAATTTTAAATTAAAACGTGAGCGTTAAGCTAAAGGGAAGATCATCATATCGGTAAGTTAAGTTTATGTATGAACTTGCCACACATATACATATTTATTTATTTATTTATTAATTACAAAACAATTACAGATTATATCCTAATTATATACGAGCGAAGTAACTTGACTATGTGCTCGGTGTAGTGTCACAGACCAGAGTCTCTGGTGGGAATCGAACCCACGACCCTCACGCTAATAGTCTAGCACACTACCCACTAAACTACCAGGGCACCCCACATATACATATATTATTTTCAATATGGCAACTTCAACTATAAACAAAATGAGCAAATACAACAAAAACACGAAGCTTGTCGTTGCCACTGCGTTTAAAAAAAACTTGTTTGATTGAAGAGTGTGATTGACATTGCTCCGGCACTGCCATATTTTTGAAAATGTTAACTTTATTTTATCTGTAGGTTGTAATAACGAAAAGAAGTTAAAGGTAACTTTAGCTAAAGTGAACTTTAAAGTCACCTTTAAAGTCAACTTTATTGATGTACTGTCAGGCGTATCACAGGGTAGTCATCTTGGGTCGCTCTTATTTACTCTTTTTATAAATGACGTCCCTTCTGGTATCAAAAATTCAAACACATTAATGTATGCAGACGATGTTAAAATATTTTTATCATTTAACATTGAAGACCGAATACTTTTGCAAGATGATATTAACTACATAACCTCTTGGTGTAGTACGAATTTAATGGAGCTGAATGTTAAAAATCTCCAACCAATGGATTTTATACAATGAATGGTGCTGCACTAGTTAATTCCTTTAACGATTTAAAGAAAATTTTCGATTGTAAGTTGGACTTAAGAAATCATATTACATCAACTGTTAGCAAAGCTACATGTATCCTGGGATTTATCAAACGATGGGCTAAAGAGTTTTCTGATCCTTATGTTACCAAACAATTGTTTACCACACTGGTTCGTCCAATTCATGGATATGGATCTGTAATATGGGACCCTCAATATGCTGTACACTCTGACAAAATCGAATCAGTTCAAATACAGTTCTTATTATTTTGTCTTTGTGGTTTAGGGAATGGATGGGATCCTAATAAAAGGTTACCATCTTACGAAAAACGCCTAGCACTCATTCAATTACCATCTTTAAAAAGCCGTCGTAAAATGCTAAATGCTGTCTTTCTCCTGAAGCTGAAGATTAATAGTGTTATCAACTCTCAATTTCTTCTGGAAAAACTTTACATAAGAGTACCTTTACATAAGATATACTTCGGTGCTGATGCGATCAACAAAAAAATACAAACTAAGATCTCATGTTTATTACGTTCGATTCACTAGATTAACAGTATATGAGTACCAATGGCCCAATGTATTATCATTTTTGTATGTCAACCTTGACGACGATTACATTACTTTAAGGTTCTGTAGTTACTAAACAATTAAAAATATTCCAGAACGACTTTAAAGTCAATATTTAAGCGTACGTTTTTAGCAAATAAGGTCGATACAAAGGAACAAGAAACTGCTGTTTCTTAGAATTGAAAAATATTTGTTTTCGAAATAAAATCGATTAAAATGAAAAATTATAAAAATTTCCGCCTTGTGTTTACGTGTGTGGTTTGTGTCTTTTGTTTGCGAAGCAAGAAAAATTCCCAAAAAAACTTCTTTTGTTTCATTTCGAATTGTAAATAATAAAAGAAAATGTGGAATATTTTACAAATAGAACTAAACGTGAGGGTATTCTGTTCAAAATATTTAAAAATCCATACTGCACGTTGACACTTTCTTTGACATGTGTTCAGGCTGGTCACCCTACTTTTAAATTTAAATATAAATGTAATTTTGTTATCCTATTGTACTACCATGAATTCTTTTACATTGTTTACAATTCACAATTTCCTATTTTATTTTATATTTATAATATTCTGAAATGTTAATTTTGATCTCTGGCCAGGTGACTTCTCGGTCCTCTTGTTGCATTGTTGCAAGGTGGCGGGATGTTCACGCTGGTCAGCCTACTTTTACATTACTTATACAAAAAATCGAAAATGGAATGAGAAAGTAGAGGTTTTCAAGAAGCCACAGTGAGGGGTTTATTGCTGGCACTGAACATGTTCTGTACTTTTCTCGGAGTTTTTCTCTTTGGGTTTCGACAATTAGACTACGGGGTATTAGATTATCTGGGATTAAACGACAGAAAACGAATTAGTTTTCCCCTTGACTTGGGAGTAACACGAGCTTCTCAATTGGCCATCTTAGAACGCCATTGGTGGGTCGAACATCGGCCACTCACTGTTTCTAATCAAGGCCAAAATAAATCCGTTCGATGCGATCTAATTTCCCATCGTTAGGGGATAAATTGTGGTTTTCTGACGCACAAAAACAGACATAATAGGGTATCAACCTTGTGTAGAGATTCCACGTGATTTCAATTGTCAGTGCCTACCTGGCCCGCGATAAACGATACTCGATTTGCGCCAAAAGTTGGCCAATTGCACGGGGTTGCTTGAAGCAAGAATAATCGTCGAATCTGTCAAACAAAAGTCTTCCCATCTGGTAAGATTCAGCTCGTTACGAAGTGAATACACCATTTTTTTCCCATAAAATTGCATCGCAACGCTCTGAACGGTATAAAGTTTGTACCTTTTTAGGTGCAACTGTTGTTTTGGCAGCGAGCAAATGGGTGACAACCTCATCATACGGGCTTAGGACTCTACTGTACAGAGTGACAGCATATGCGTCAGAAAATGCATGAAGTTGAACTTCATATTGAGGGTTAAAATTAACACAACCTGGGATGTTAATCTTTTCGAAGTAACGGTAATCATCGCTAAACTCGCGCCATCTGTTCAACGTCATAGATTTCAAACATTCGTCCCAATCTGTTCCGTTTTTCAAAATTTGTTGCTTTAGAAGTTTAGCAAGTACGATTTTAGGTGCCAAACAATCAACAATGTCAAATAGCTTCGCGATTTGAGACAAGACAGAACGTTTTGTTACTACAGAGAAATTAGGCGTTGCAGCTGAGGAGGAGGAGAAAATTGCATCAATGCTCGCATTCCAAACGTAAACCCAGACTTTAAGCGGTCCTGGACTCTTGTAATTTCAAAAATTCGGAATGCCGTGGATATTCGGATAGCACAAAAGAAAAGATGAATGGTTTGACTTAAAAACGCAATGACGGGGGTAAATAATAACTGGTTTTGGAGGTGAATAAAATAGAGTCATGGTGTATGCGAATAGGGCACAAAACACAGCGGTCCTCAAAGCCAACATGGACTACCATGTCATCGATCAAATTCAGATCGATTTATGAACCAGAAACGTGAAAAATTTTAAATTTTAGATATAAACTTATAGTCTATAGTTTTCTTTTAACCTATACTACCATTACATTGGTCCCTTTAGTGAGGAATATGATCTAGCTTCTCCCATAACTTATGTTATGTGCGTTAATTTTATACTTGAGTGGCGGGACCTACAGTTTAAATTCGACTCCGAACGAGAGAGTTTTTGAGACACTTTTCATGGCAATTTTATTTACTCTCGGAGCTTCTGCCCGAAATCTGATGAATGGAAGTCGCTGAAGAAATAAGTTTTCATATTTCATTTTGATCGAGATGTCTGGCATGGGGTTTGAACCGTGGCACACTACCTACCAGACTACGGCGACTTTAACCGATAGTTTTCTAAAATAGCACCATGAAGAACCATCTTGTTTAGGTGATACGATAGCAGTGGCAGCCGTTATTGTAACAGTAGATGTAATTATTTTTGTTTTTAATTTTTTATGATAATTTTTCTAAGAAGAAAAATAAAAACAAAAAATATTTATTTTAAATTTTTGCTAACTTGGCATGTTTATATTGCTTCGTCTTCATCTTGATAAGGCTTGCCTTTATGGTCATTTCCGTTTCCGTAATTTCAATATTTTGCTTAAAATGATTAAGAGTGCCTAAAAATCAAATACAATATGCACGACAAAAATAATAATAAATTATTGTGTTTTGATTAATTTTGTTTATTTAATGAATTAAAAATAAAACAGATGAGAAACAAAAATATTAAAATTAATAAATAAATTGCACGTGATTAAAATTAATTTTTTTCTTTTCAATTTAATTATTAAGTTTTAATACAAAAAAAAGAAGACGAAACAGAAGCAAAATATTAATTATAATTATTATGAACTGATATAATATGGTTTAGCAATTTTAGCAAAATAGATTCTTTAGTTCTTTGTTTTTATTGGGGAGAGAGATAATCAATTATTTTATTTCCATCCACCATTTCCATATGTATTCATCCATGAAAATATTTTTTTAATATTCATTCTGATTCAATTAAATTTTTATCTTTATGAACGTTAACGTTAACGTTTCCATTTCAAAGTACCGCTGGTTCCCGTTGAATATCAATTAACGAACTATGAAAATCGATAACAAAAGCTAGACAGTAAAATTTTATTTAGTCTTCTTTCTTTTTAGTTTTTGGAAAGCTGAACTGCTGAATATTAATGCGATAATTAAATTCACGCAATATTGCATTCAATAAATTTATTAATGATTTCTTACAACAACAACAAAAAAAGGGGTAATAACAAAGAAAGCACTTGTGTAAAGGAGATTGTAGTTTTAATTGTTGGAAATTTATTAAATTTTTGTAATAACGTGAATTATGAGTCCTTCACAGGCCAACCAAATATCCGATGGCAGACGACAGATTGCACGTACTCCAAGAAGGTTAAATAATGAAATCTTTACTCTCTACGTAGGACAAATAATATCATAATAAAGAATGCCGTAGAATGCAATCAACAGGGCAGTTGTTAAATAGAAAGCAGATTAATTCGGAAATAGCTGGAATGGCTTAAAGCTGGAGCAAAGTGTAGGTTTTGGCATTAAACCGAAATATGTTCACGTAATTTGTAGAGGCCCTAAGCTCCTTTTGGTATTTTTCATTTTGCAATGAAAGTAAATGAAGACTGACTACAGAAATGATCCTGTGAAGTATAGTCGCCGTGGTCTAGTAGGTGGTGTGTTGGCTTATTAGACGAAAAGCCAGGGTTAGAGCCCCAGGCCAGATATCAAAATAAAATACAAAAAGTATTTTTCCGGCGACTTCCTCTCAGCAGATTTCTGGCAAAAACTCTGAGAGTAAATAAAATTGCCATGAAAACTTTCTCAAAAATATTGTCGTTCGGAGTTGACTTTAAACTGTAGGTCCCGCCACTCATGTATAAAATTAACACACAAAACGTAAGTGGTGTGAGGAACTAGGTCGTAATCCTGACTGAAGGGTTGTAATGGCTAATTATGTATGTATGTTATGTCTAAGCTCCTTTTATGTTCATTTAAATAAATATTTTGGATTTAAAATACGTTTTTAGATCGCTGTAGTAGCATGTTGACATATTAGTCGTGAGTACGTGGTTCAAACCCCCGCCCAGTCATCTTCAACAAAACGAAATTTAAAAATTTTTACTTTCGGCGACTTCCTCTCAGCAGTCTTCTGGTAAAAACTCTGAGAGCAAATAAAATTGCCATGAAAAGAAGAATATCGGGCGTCTCTAGAAGATATAGCGAGACATTCAACGGCACCATGGAAAATTCAAATTAATTTCTACATGAAATTGGTTTTCCTCTGCAGAGAGGCAAACAAATGGTCTCACAAAAACTTCATTCATTGCTAAAGGTAAGATGGAATAATGAACACACTTGTAGAGAAACCAGACAGATCTGGACCGATATGGATAATATGTAGAGAAAAATTTGCATTGAACCTATCACGATTCAATCTACGGAACCTCATAGCAAGGAGACTGGGAATACCTCATAAAGACTACTGAAGAAACTGCAACGACGCGGAACAAGTGGAGACTACAGAACATCTGCTCTGTGATTGTCTTGTTTCTGTGCACTTAGGTAACCTGTAAGGAAGAATTCTTGGACACTCAGAATTTAGTTACAAAACATGTCTGCACAAAGGCGATTTGAGAAAAATGTATATCTTCATACGCTTCTCGGGATGGTTGAGAGATGCCACCCAGGGCCTATAATTATATGACAGAATAGATAATATCGGTTTTACAACGGGACCTTATAGGATTCAAGTAAGCTGTGCCCATTGAAGCGACTGCCAATTTAACCTGTCTTAATATGCCTTTTGTGAAGTCGCCGTAGTCTAGTAGTGTGTTGGCTTATTAGACGTAAAGCCATGGTTCGAGCCTCAGGCCAGACATCAAAACAAAATACAAAAAGTATTTCTTCGGCGACTTCCTCTCAGCATTTTTCTGACAAAAACTCTGAGAGTAAATAAAAATTGCCATGAAAAGTTCCTCAAAAATATTGTCGTTCGGAGTCGACTTTAAACTGGAGGTCCCACCACTCATGTATAAAATTAACACACACAACATAAGTGGTGTGAGAAACTAGGTCGTAATCCTGACTGAAGGGTTGTAATGACCAATTATGTATGTATGTATGTAATATGCCTTGTGTTTCAGTCAGCTTACGTAGGGTGTGCCTTATTCAGCAACATTTTTAATATGAGAATGTAATGGCCATTAATGACACTAGAACAGTGGTTCACTGTTATTAGGAAGAAACATGTGCTAATGAAATAATGGAACTTGTTTCCATACACATTTACACGCAATACTTCCTTTTCGAAGATCAAATATATTCACGTTCGTTTGGAAAGAAAATCCCATTAAACGTTACAAAGGGAACATGTTCTTTATGCTCTCTCTTACTCTCATATAAGAATCTAATGTCCTTTTTCAAGGGAATTTTGCTACCGATTTTACACTTTGAAGGGAATCCACAATGATAGTGTGATGATTGAACATAATCGATAAGAGAAACACCAACGTTGCCGCATATCAAACTAAAAGTGTTGACCAGTGTATGTATATTTTATTTTGTTTTAAAAATCCTTCTTCATGTGGTGGTGGGAACAAACAAATCCGATAAAAAATTTTTATAAATATTTTGTTTTATGAATTGTTTGTTTCTTATTTTATGGTAATTTATTTAATAATTTTTAAAAATTATTATCTTTCTTATCTTTGTTTGATTTTAATTTGATAAACAAATGCTATGAAATGAGAAAAGATACCAAAAAAAAGAGAAAAAAGAAAATAAATTATGAATGCATTGGAACAACGGAAGTTGTTGTTTAAAATAAAAATGAAAACAACGACAACAACTAAGAGTAACAAGAGAAATCAGTTTCGATAAAATTTTCCTTTAAAGAATATTTATACAGTGAGTACCCTAGAGAATGTAATTTCAAATCAAAATATCGATTTCAGATTAAAAACATTCCCATCGAGTAGTATATTTTATATTGAGGAAGTGTTAAAAATATTTATTGATTATGGCAGCAGCAATTTGTTAAAACGGTTATTAAATTTGACCTTTTACGTTTTAAAAACAACAAAAAAAACTGACAAATTGTTTTGAAAAATAAAATTTTAACAAAAGTTTCCAATCATTTGTTTTGGTTCCCATCGCCGGCTGCATACGAGTGAGTGATTGAGTGAATGACTTGACCATTGACTGGTTGTCTGGTAGTGAAAGTATGCAAAATGCAACAGACGTACCGATAGAGAGACAAACTGACTGGTAGCGGTGCATATGTCTGTCTCCATATTTAACAAGAATCAATTAACAATTAAAATTGTTGCTATTTTTATAACTGCCGTTGCTGTTGCTGCTGCTGCCATTTGTTTAGCAATCATAAATTGTCAATGTTAAATTGATTTTACACTGTTACAGTGCATATATAAAAGTGACCCAATAGGAAATGAAATTTACCCCTTTAAGCGATTTAAAAATGATTCCTTAATACTTAAAAGACAACTTATTTCGTAGTTCATATATTTTAAAAGAATACAGTCACAGACTTTTTTCCTGAAATTTTTTTTTGTGTTTTTCTAATAATTTCTAGGTTATAGGTTTTCTTATATTCATTTCTAACTTCAAACGTACTTAATTGTAACTGCCTTAAACATGGCTATAACATGACCTTTTTCAATTTGCCAAAAAATCACCTGGAAAATAGTGTGCATACATCGGTGTATCTTAATTTTTTTCATTGACTGTATGGGCTGCCGGTATATGGGAAAATAATTGCGCTTTACTTTACAATTATTAGCAAACTATCTCCGAAAGGTATCACATGTGATTCGTAACATGCTTTTTTGAATCTACTTTACAGGGTCCTTGTATCATACATGTGTATGTATAGATAATCAAATTAATATGCGAATAAAAATAAAAAGACGTCCAAAAACATAATTTTAATTTACTTCAGTGACATGCTAAGTTAAGCAAGAAGAATTATGATTTTAGGTTAGGTTAGGTTAGGTTAGAGGACGTGTACTTGTCAATTAAGACAAGTACAGTACCCGGAGGTCGAATTGACCCATTGTACAACGTCCTAGTTTCTCACACCACTTATGTTGTGTGTGTTAATTTTATACATGAGTGGTGGGACCTACAGTTTAAAGTCGATTCCGAACGACAGATTTTTGAGAAACTTTTCATGGCAATTTTATTTACTCTCAAAATTTTTGCCAGAAATCTACTGAGAGGAAGTCGCCGAAAAAATACTTTTTGTATTTTGTCTTTGATGCCTGGCCTGGGGCTCGAACCCAGGCTTTTGCGTCTAATTAGCCAACACACTACCTACTAGACTACGGCGACTTCTTATGATTTTTGTTCGTGCTATTATTCTGTGCAAAGTTGATTCAAATGTGGCCACGTTTCGAGCACTGCGAGCTGATTATAATCATTAGAATCGGCATACTGCGCATGGAATTTCGACGATTTTATAAATAACTTTGAAAAGACTGGAAGCATTACGTGGTCGCACCAATTAAAGTGAGTTGACCATTCACAACGCCATAAATAAGTTAATTGAGCTTTAAAGATTACGGTGGTTACATCAATAAGGAAAATTCTTGCATATCGGACTCACTGGATACAAAAGCGATTGTATAAAATACGTTGCATTTGAAAAAAGTGTCCGTTTGGTGCACCTTTTGGTATAGACCGGAGGTCAGCAATGAGTATTCAAAAAGATGAATAGATTCGAATCATACTCATAATTTATGATACTTATACGCATTCATACTTATTTTAATGGCATGCTCATACTACTCATATTAAAGTTTAAAGTACTCATCGTACTCATACTTAACAATACGCATGATGTTGTTAATTTCGACTCTCCTTTACTCAACATTTGCGAGGATCACAAAATAAGTATGATTCGTGTACGAACACTGCAATACTCACTAGAAGTGTTAGCTCTCCTTACTGCTCTGTCTTTATTGCTTATGTGTCTTTGTTCTTGTTGTTGTTTGTAAATGCAACAAAAACTAAGACTGTAAATTTCATGATGAATCACTCGAATCATTTATGAGTCTTTTAAGTATTTTTCTAAATTTATGAATCTGAATGAGTAGTCATTTGAATCAAACATATTTCGAAAGTTAAGAGTTTGATGTCAACGTTGTACTCATTCTCATTGCAACCTTTACTTATAAATCAACATTGTAGTGAGTACGAAAGAATCAGAATAGTTGAATTCCAACTCTTGTCTCACTCATACTCAAAATTTCATGAGTAGTTATGAGCAGCGAAATAACGATTCATGGCTGATCTGTGGTATAGACATGTCACTGATTCGTATTTTTTCGAAAAAGTGCTAGTTGTCAGAGCCCTATGGCCGAAATATAACTGACATTTTTTTAATAACTGAACAGCACGAATTGAACGATGGGGAATTTCACAAGCGACAAGACACGAATTATTTTTTGTTTTATAGCAGAGAAGTTTCGAGAAAAAATAACTTAACGATGTCAATTGATTATCCAGCTTCGGCGATTTAGACTTATTTTGTGAAGCTACTTTAAAGACCAGGTCTACTCGGATAATGTCGCCACGTTGGATCATTAGAAAATCGACGTCTAACCAAATGTTTGAAGGCAAAGTCCAATGAAATGGAAGTTTCATGGAAATCGTATTTTAATGTGTGTCTTTGAAGTGCAATTGAAGTTTTAAACAATTCAAGTTACATCAGAAGTCATTATTTTGAATCAATAATTGCGAATAATTTTCATTTCAAATAAAATCATGCAGCTCAAAAGCAACAAATATTTGCAGTTTTAAGCCTTTCTGTTAAAAAGATCTTTAAAAATATATTTCCTATTGGAAATCCATTTGTTTCATCGAAAAATTTATTCTGAAATAAAAAGAAAGAAAGACAAATTAACAGAAAAAATATGCATTTTAATGCAGTTTTCATAAAAATTTACTTCCTAAACAAACCAATCAAATCCATCAAAAAGTGATTTTTTTTTTAATTAAAATTTTAGAGAAACACTACACTCAGCCATACTCTACGCATATGCAATTTGCGAACAACAACATGTTAAAATATTCACTTGTCTACACAATTCAGAATGATTGCAATTGTTAATCAATATTTTTTTTTATCGGTTTTTATCGATTTATTTTAAATTTTTTTGTTTGTTTTTGTTTTTGTTTTGTTGCTGAAAGTTAGTTTATGGCAATGCAAACATAATGACTGACATACAGAAAGACAAGCGGAAAATTAAATAAATATGGTGGGTAATGTACTGACGTTAGGACAGTCAATGAGTCAGTCATTTAGTCAGTTAGTAGGCGAATAGGCATTTTAGAACAGAAAAAACAAACGAACTAAAACTGGATAATAACAATGCACTGCGAACGCATTTTCAACGCATTCAAAACAAATTAAAAAAATATATAAAAAATAAACTATTCAATGACAGTTGAATTATAATTTTGAATTATTTTTTTATTGTTGGTTTTATTTGTTGTTGTTGTTTTTATTTCAAAATGTAAATTTTATTCATTTTCCACAAAAGCAACGTTTGAATCTCCATTTTTGGCGAGGCATTTATGCAATCGTCTCCCCATTATTTTCAGTGAATTGTTGTTTTTATTGTCTACGCAAGACAAAATGAAATTTTTATTAGGAATTTTGAATTTTTCTATTGATGATGACGTTGATGATGATGATGATTTCCATATGAACATTCAATCAAAACGAACAAAAACTAATGGCCGATACGTAGATACATATTTCCGTTTCCAGAATAATATTTAAAATTCTAATGGCAATAGATGGTAGAATTAAAACCGTTTTTCTTCTTTATTTCGTAAAAATTTTTAGAATAAAGTTTTCATTGTCACAGATTTTTACAATTAAAAATTTTGATTAAATTTTCATGTCCTTCGCAAAGTACCAAAGAATGGAAAAAAGGTCAATTCAAATCCGAATTTCAGTTTGCAATATGTGAGTTTGTATATGTGACGTAATTTTGCAAAGTATATGATTGCTTCCAAGAAAAGCAAAGGGCCTGAACAAAAGAGCTTCATTCACTTTAATCCTTTGAAAGTGGTTTCAGTTCTTTTCACGATTTGTTTGACTTCCAGCTATTGACGCCAGATGTAACTTGGGAGTTCTCTCCAACCGCTGTATTCCAGACCATTGCAGTTCTCGTTATTTCGGAGTATGTCTGCAGAGGACATGTCCAATTTATCTTCACTTCCATCAAGAAATCTTGATTTCAATTCCGGTCTACCCGGTTTGTAATCAGAATTAAGTACTCCTGATTGTATTTTAGACAGAAAATCCGCCGGAACCGCTCAGTTATGGAACCCCATGTCATATTCTCTTACTCAATGCATCAGGTGGCGTTTCTCTACAGAGATACAATCACCATTGTTTATTCTATGATTCTAAGCTAACAACTCGTGTGGTCAAAGCCTGACTTGCCGGAACGAACACCAGTCTTTTCATTTCGAAAGTCGTTGGCAAGATTATATGCCAGTCGTTTGTTGTTCACCATGCTAAATACTATGATGCCTGCCCTTGCACTGAGTTAAGTCTTCATTCCTCTTTATAATAACTTCCTCCTTCAATTCACCGCTAAGATCACATGCATTTCAAAAAGCGATTTTATAATCTTACATAAGAGTGCAGCGTTTATGGTGGGATCTTATTTAAGCAATTCAGATGATATATCATATCGATCGCACTTTCGGTTTCAAATAAAATAGGCAGTTCAGGGAATAGGGAATGCCTTGCCTTTTCGTATCTTTTTTATTTTTTTTTAACAACAAAACAAAGCTTTACGTAAAGCATTGAATATTGGACTTAACTTTACGAAATGCTACTAGTGGGCGGCATAGAAATCATATTGAGAAAGATAACTTTTCATCTGAGAACCGTCTTCACTACGAAAACTCGACCGATTTGCCTATTGAATTCCCTGTATCTGAACTACTGTCCCAATCTGGAAAGTAGTAGCGCAAGGCATAAAGTCAGTGACAAAATAGTTATAGAGCTATCCCGTGGAGCTAAGTATCTGATTTATCTGAATATTAACTTCAAAAATGTAAGTCGAAGGTGCTTATTCATGACAGTTGGGTATCATACTCTATTGTTTCATTAACACGCCATAACAATGTTGCTTGTGTTTAGAAGTTTACCGCTAAATTAACGGAATGTCCTCGACTTTTTCCTAAAAGTCACATATTTCTACATAATTGGGCACATCTGTTTGCTGTTTGATCGCACAATATATTACAGAGAGAATTTGTTCTTTAGCCGCACTAACTGCGTGTGGAACACTCTTTCTGCAGAAGTCAATCCCGTCACTTATAATATAAAGAGATTCAAATCTAATGTCCTTCCCATACCCTATACACAATACACTGCATACGTAGGGGCCATCCCCACTTCTTAACAAAAACATTTTCTAATTTCCGGAAATGAATTAATTTTTCCTAATTTTTGTTGTAAAAATTTTAACAATTAATTAAAGCGGCATGAAATTGTTAATAAATGTCGAGCATAATGTTTAATGTTCATACAACTGGCTCATGTAATTCAATTAGTTTGTTTGTAAAGCATTTTACAATTCCCCAAAGTGTTTACAAAAAAAAAAAAGAAAAAAAAACTATCCATTACTGACTGTCTTACTTTCAAGCCTAACAGTCACAATAAAATTAATATTTAATGTTGCATTTAATGGTGATGCAATGTTTACTGACGCCTTTAGAGTACGGCGTCTTTTTGTCATAAAACGTATGTAAAGTGTCGAGCGTAACCCTACAAAATTATAAAATTATCCACAAAAATAAAGAATAAACGTCATCAACATCACCAGTTTCATTCATATTTACGAGTAGAATACTTCTTCGAGTCCGAATAGAATTGTTATGAATGATTTGTTGTACAACGTAAAGACATCAAAGTACCAAAATAATTGTTCTTCTCATGGTCAATGAACTTTTAAGGAAATTAATTTAGAAAAAACAAAATTGTTTCAATTCTAGATCATGGTAAACAGTTTACTTTACATGGCTTAAGTGTGTTTTTTGAAATTCCAATTGGAGTTCTGGGCCATGGTGTTTTAAAAAATATCAACAATTTCCATCACTAATTGGCAACTATTAACTGTATTTGTAATAACTGTAATAACAGTTCTAATCACGAGTAAGCCGAATGAGAAGTAGTGTTGTTAACATAATACCCTGCAATAGGCGCTATCGTAATTTAAAAAAAGTTTCTTTCATTTCATTTTTGAAGTTGAAGAAAACTGTTGTTGGTTGCTGGTTAGCATTTTTATTATCAGGATTATAGCGTGCCAAGTCGTGAAGTCGCCGTCGTCTAGTAGGTAGTGTGTTGGCTTATTAGACGTAAGGCCACGGTTCAAACCCCAGGTCAGACATCTCCAACAAAACGAAATATGAAAAAATATATCTTCGGCGACTTCCTGTCTGCAGATTTCTGCCAAAAACTCTGAGAGTAAAAAAATTGCCATGATAAGTTTCTCAAAAATCTGTCGTTCGGAGTCGACTTTAAACTGTAGGTCACGCCACTCATGTATAAAAATTAACGCACACTGCATAAGTTTTGTGAGAAACTAGGTCGTAATTCTGAGCTAATGCTTGTAATGACGAACTATGTATGTATGTATGTATGATACCAAAGTCTTCATTATTTCTGGATTACTTGAACAGCTAACAATCTACATCGCGCCAATAATCTCTATTCCAAAGCTACACACTTACATACTTTAATTACTTAATTGGCTACTACAACCCTTCAGTCAGGACAGAGTTGAACACCTCCATGTGATGTGTGTTAACTATAAATAACGGGACCTACAGTTAATTTTTTCAAGTCAACTCCGAGCGACAAATGAAAATTTTTATCGCCAACATCCATATGTCCATCCACAGTTGGCGTATAGCTGTAGGGTATTAAAACCGAAAGTGATTGTCTAACGATAGTGACGGCGATGAAACAATTACGATTGAATGTTGGATACCAGAAATAGCATTTTGAAGGTGATTATTATCGTGGGGATTATTTGATCGAATTGAAAGAATCGTTAAATACATCTGAAAATACCAGTTTGGCGATTAACTGTACACTGTGTGTACTGCCATAAAAAAATAAAATAAACGCCGCTTGAAAACAAAAATACAAAAAAGCATGTTTCGAATTTATTGTGGTTTTTTTTGTTTTTTGTTTGTTTTAAAATGTATCGCCTAGAAATGTTTTCTAAAATATATTGTGTAGTTAGTTTTGTTGTTGTTATATCAACATTTTTGGTAGAGCAAATGTGAAAATGTATTGCCAATTTTATAAAAACTGATAATATGGATGCATTCCAAAGCACCCAAAATAAATAAAAAATTCACAAAAAAAATTAAAGTCTACTCCCAAATGACTTAATTATGATCGAATGAAATACAATAAAACAACACAATATTTGTGTTAAGTTTTTTTGTTTTTTATTTTTTTGAATTTTATTCTATAAATTATTTGTAATTGTTAATAACAGTTTGAAAATGTTTATTTTTATTTAATTTGAGCCTCTTTGCGATCAGTTTGCTTGCGATAGAGCGATTGAACAATTAAAATGGCGAATAAAATTTATTGAATTTTTAATTGATTGTTATTAGTGTTGATAGAAAGAAAATTAATTAATTTATTTTTATTTTTTATTTTTATTTTTCACCGTCCTTTCCCGTTCTGTATTTTGTATGCGACAAATTAATTTTTTAAATGATTTTATTTTTTATTTTTTTTATTTCATATCGATTGGTGGTGAATTTCAAAGGTTTTTTCGAAAGGTTTTTTTCAAAATTATATTTTTACAACATAATATAGAACAGGGAGTTGGTATATGTATGTGTGTATCTGTTTTCCATTTTAGTATTTGCCTCCAATCTTTTCTTATCTTATTTAAAGTGTCTCATGTGTTTTTAAACATTAAAAAATCGTTTTCCATAAAAACTTTGACATTCATTTTGTGCATTCAATTCATTTTATATGCGGTTTTTGCAAAAATACCAATACTAATCATAAATAATACGATATTATCAGATTAATGGACTACGCCTCACTTCATGTACAGATTACTAAAGAGAAAACAAGAGGCCTGTTTAGCCGTTGTAAATGGCAGAAAGCCATAGCGGAGAATTTTTGATGATTATAACGAAATATTTAATTTGAACTTATGCTCGAATGTATACATATACATATGTTCAATAGGCTGTCCCGTCCTTGAATGACAAAAATAGTTTTTGAGCTACAATTTCGCAAGAGGTATTTAAATTTGCGTAATTTTACACAGATACGGTAAAAGTAATAAAAATCGAATTACATGCCATCTTGATGGCTCTACTTTTGAACACGTTTTTACAAACCTAAACCCTATGCTTAAAATAAACAAAGAAACGAGATACAAATTTAATTTATTAATATATTTTATACTTGCAATTAATGTACAAGAAAATTAAACTTATAATAAATGACCAAAACTTAAAATTTAAACATATATTTTTGACCAAAATTTGGCATTTCTGCTCGTGATTTCAACCTGGTTCTTATAAGGCCATCTCTAGAAGCAGCGTTAGTAACACATTGAGAGGCTTCTGGTACCAGTTTAACACATATATCGACAGCTTGTGTGTGACAAGGAAAGTCATCAATTTCCAAGCTGGTATCTTTTGCCATGATTTGAAGGTCCACATTGCCATATAATAATTTCAGTGTAATCTCCAGCAGAGAAGTTAATTTTTGGTGGTTTAAATATTCTGTATTTAGTGCTACTTTCAGCTTCTCTAGCTTTGATTATTTTTTGCAATGCCAGCTCCCGAATATGGTCTCTATCATCAAACATCATCCTGACAAGTAGATTTTCCGGGTGAGCAAAAAGAGCATTTCTTTCGATAACAGAATCCACAACTGATCTGATATTTTCGGGTAAAAAACGAGAGTACATAATCAGATGAAAAATATGTTTGGCTCCTTCTGTAAACGATGGTTTTTGTTTGATTAGGAACCAAATCGGAGCGTATACTTTAACAACGTAATTGACAAGCAGTTGCAAATTTTCTGATGGATTAAGGGTACTTACGTAAATTCTGAGTAGACGATTAGCAAAGGTAAGCCATCTCGAGTGCGCAATTTTTCCAGGTTTACGGTTTGTCAGCTCAGGACTACAATAACCAGTTTGTATAGCTTTACATATCTCATAAAGAAATTTTTGATCCGTACTTAGTTGATCGACCACTGCACTTTGCAGTGCCACGACTTGGCATTGTGTGACCCAAATAAACTGATTCAGGATAACGATGTACGTTATAAACGAACTCCACTGTGTCTAGCAAATTCGTAGTCGCCAGTAAAGTGTTGTTGTTATACATAGTCGTGGCATATTTAGTTTAGGTGCCGAAATTAAGGATAACGAAATATAATCATGAAAATAACTACTTTTCAATGGTAATCTACGATCAATTACGCAAATTTTAGTAGATCTTGCGTTAGGGAAATCTGAAAAATATATTTCGGGACACCCTAATGTACATACATACCAGAGATTAGCAATAAGTATTCAAAAAGATGAGTAGAATCGTATCATACTCATAATTTCTGATACTTATACGCATTCATACTTATTTTAATATCATACTCATACTACTCATATTCATACTGAACAACACGTATGATGTTTTTGATTTCGACTCACGTCAGCTCAACATATACACGAATCACAAAATATCTAAGAAGGTTGTGTGTTTATTCTGCTTGCTGCTCTGACTTTTTTGCTTATGTGCCTTTTTTGTAAATGTAACAACAACTAAGACTGTAAATTTTGATGAATGATTCGAATCACTCGAATCATTTATAAGTATTTTTCTAAATTTATGAATCTGCATTTGAATCAAACATATTCCGAATGTTAGGAATTTGATGTCAACGTTGTACTCATACTCATTGCAACACGTACTTATAAATCAACATTGTAGTGAGTACGAATGAATTCATTTGATGATTCATTGCTGATCTCTGATACATACCCACTTAATCAATTACATTTTTAGCTAATTGCCATCTTTTAATGTAGAATTTAAAGTAGGATTATAAGTAATGGCGTCGCAATTCTTTCTTAATCTCAACTCGTTTCCCCAAACGTAATGAAGTTCTACTAATGTGCTTTGAATTTTAAGCTGCTGCTTCTCCATAATAAACCAAAAGAGCTCGCTTGGCTTTTGAAAATTTAACAAGTTCAGTGAAGTATTCAGTGAATGAAATATTCATTTAAGACGATAAATAAATTTAAAGACAATAAATTGACTTTTTAATGCAAATGTTGCAAGCAGTTATACCAACAGCAGCTGATGTTGTCTTTAGCGGCTGGAATTATTACTTTAAGGGCAATTTTACGTAATCTTACAAGAAACAGTCCAATGGACTGTTCCAATTTTTTAATATTACTTGCTTGCTAAAAATGCCTCTCAATAGGTTCATAATGTCGTGTTGGCATCGTCTTGTTAAAACGATTAACTTACCAAATCCATTTTATTCAGATATCATCGCACGATCTCTTGCTTTATTGACGATAATGTTGCGATTTTCAGAAGTACGGTCCAATGAAGCCATCGGCCCATAAACTTCATCAAATAGTTCATCTTTTAGGATACATTTTGTGTCTTAATTTAAGATTTCTTTCTAAAAATTACGGTTTAAATTAATTTAATTAAAAAAAAACTTACTAAACAAACTGTTTCTTCGTTACCCGATCATTTGCGAATATATTTAACTCGTTCCAGATTATATTACAAGATAAGCGTTCGTTCTTTATCATCCAAATCGATTTATTTCTTGGTATGACATGATTTCTATGACACTGTGCATTAGCGCTTGTCTAGATGACCTGTCCGAATTTCGTATCCAATCGGTTATTGGTTTCAAAGAAATTGTTTATTTGCAACAGAATTGGTTCAGAAGATATGCCACTTCAAGCAAGAATTTGTTGTAAAATTAGTAATAAGGATAGATTTGACGCTGCAGTCAAAACTTCTCAATTTGGGTTTGAAGGAGTATTTGTCATGTTGAATGAAAACATTTTGTTTTTTATTTATTCGATCCGTAATATCCACATAATAACTAGCGTTTTTTCTGAAGCTACTGTTTAGATATGAGAGAATATCAACGTCTCCGATTATAATACATTCATACATACATAATTGGTCCTTAAAACTCTTTAACCTCGTTTTGCACACGACTTATGTTGTTAAATTTTATACATGAGTGGACCTACAGTTTAAAGCTGACTCCGAACGACAGATTTTTAGAGAAACTTTTCATGGCTCAGGGGCAGTCTCCTAAGAAATATTTTTTAATTTTCGTTTTGTTGAAGATGTCTGAACTGGGGTTTGGACCGTGGCCTAAAATCTAACAGGCCAACATAATGCCCACTAGACTACGTCGACTTTTCCGATTATCACCTTTTCATATATTTCGGGCTAGCACTGCCTAGTGGCAATCTAAGTCATGTAGGATTCTTTTTTTTGTTGGATCAGGCCGTCCAGTAGAATGGAAGAAAGAAGACAGCATTGTATGACTGTATTGTATTGTACTTAACACTTTACACTTAAAGTGCTTTAGCAACTCTTTAAATACCAAATTCAGCCAAAAGGTGAGAAATTTTCGATAGAAAAATATTCCATATTTTCAATTATATTCTAAAACCATGGATTTTCTGTGAATCGATAACAATTTGTGAATCATATTAATGAATTTTTAGTTTGTTTTCTTCAATCTAAAAATAAATTTGTTTTTTATTATTATAAC
Organism: Sarcophaga variegata; assembly: GCA_932273835.1. Lineage (NCBI taxonomy): Eukaryota > Metazoa > Arthropoda > Insecta > Diptera > Sarcophagidae > Sarcophaga > Sarcophaga variegata. Next base: position 42,817,302 of record OW026359.1, read on the forward strand.
GAAAGAACATTTATTCTACTATTCGATAAGAAGACTATCTCAAGTTAACCAAGCCCATATATGTAGTTTATTGATCCTACGAACCAATTCGTGCATCGGCAGCAGGCATATTTCAAACACACGCCATTTGCTCGAAAATACCGTACGCAATAGGTGTTCCTAACTCCTGACGCAAACTCAAACTGTATTTAAATTAAATTCTAAGTCAAGTCATGCAACTTAAATCCTGTTCAAGGCTTGAAATATTTTGCTTAACATTTTAAAAATTTCCAAAATATTTTTTGTTTGCATTGTAAATGAATTGATCGAATAAGTGCCCACAGCGCCTTTGCTATGAGAATGGTTTCAAATAATTTTAAAGAAAAAATATCCTCTGCTGCACAATTGCATTTTCGAGAAGCTTTTGTGACTCAATTTTCAGTTTGGAAATGACAAAATCATGGGTGGGTGTCTGTCCATTAAAACGAGAATTTCAGTTTGCACTGCAAATCAATGGCAGATGGGTTTGACTACAGGAAGAAGAACACGAAGATGTGTTAATAAAACATGACTTAAACAACAACCTAATACTATGGGGAAGGTTACCTTACCACGACCTAGAATATTTGATAGTGCTTTACCCCAGTAATATGGTATTCAGTTATATAAACAGAATAAAATACAAAAATATTTAAAATATTAAAAATAGAAATAAATGAAAAAACTAAACTAAACTGCTCTTCTGAAGCATTTCTACACTGTCATCAATTCTAAACAATCGCCCAAAACCGAGCAGTTTTTTGTTGACTGGGATTTCCAGGAATTCCCTCTCCTCACCAGGAAAAAGGATCATCATGCGGATGTCAACTACTCGAAATTATTCTCTCTATGCACATAAAACGTTTAACCACAACTACATACAGAAATTCAATTATTGCAGTAAGTCTCGTTTACTTTCCTTAGCATACTTCCCCTACGACCACTACAACTACCACGATTTATCGAATCGTTTTGAAAACCGCTTTTGCTGTTTGTGCTGTGTAAGAGACTGTGTGATAATATCAGGACGAAATGGATATCTTGACACCATTTAACCACACAGACATCCTTGTCCTTATCCATATCTGTGCACGGATATGAACGAGTATTTTTGACTGTTTGTTTGCTGTACGGTTAGCCAATATGGTGTGACAACAAGAGCAGCATTTCGTTGTGTTTTTTTGTTCGTTTTTCTTAATGGTCAAGAAGATTTAACATGAGAGATGGAATTTAAGTTAACGTTCAAGGGCTGTTAAAGGACAATCTCAATATGGCCACTTTCAGGCGTATATACATAATTACGACGGACATAAAAGATATGTAAGGCAAACGAAAACAACAACAAATGCTATTTAGTAGGCCTATAACGTAACGGTTTTGCGTCAAAACCAAACTTGCATTTAATTAATGGCATTAGAAAAACAACAACAAAAATAGGAAGAAAAGAATGCAAATATTGTCCGAATGATGACAATGACAGTAATGATCATCATTGCGCATATGGCAGTCATGAGTTTCTATTCTGTTTTTGTTTTCTTTGTTGTTTTTTTTTTAGTATTTGTAGTTTATTTTTCTATTTAAAATAATTACATTTTAAATTTCAAAATACAGATGTTTCCTTGAAATTTGTTTCCCTTTAAAATTCATTTCAATTACATATTAAAATGAAATTAAAGAAAAAGAAAAGAAAAATGATAAAATGATAATCAAATAAAAGGAAACAAAAATTAAAATTCAATATTGAGATGAATTATTGAAAAAAAAATTTTGCCATTCACTGTCTTTTGTTTTTTTTTTTTTTTTTTTGTTAGAAACAGACCTGAGCGGTACGGAACGTGTGCAAATGTTAGTTCCAACTAAGCGAGTGTTTTCTAAGGGAGTGTTTTCTACTGGCGCTATAGCTAAAGGCTTGGCCTCAATTTATGTACCGCTAATGAAAACAAAAGCACATATTCACACATTTATGTGGGGTCTTATTCATTCATGGTTATTATCATTTTGTTTTCTTTTATTGCCATTTATTATTACTGATAACATGCATGCATTAAGAGTTGAACGATTTATTTTCAAATGAAACTGCAAAACAATACAATTGCTTAACATTATGAAATCTCAGAAGAAGAAAAACTATGAAGTCTCATGCTATGAGTCAGCAGTCGAACATTTTGTTTGACAATCAATCAACAGGGCGTTCTTAAAATATTCTGCGATAATAATGATGACTAGATCCCTATTGATACCCAAGTTTGGTCAAAGCAGAAAAACATTTTGGGGTAGTTTTTTGTCTACTCTTTCGCCGATAACTTATCAAATACTAGTTTCCAAATGCTCTTACGTTAGTGACATCTGGTTTCGTCAAAACGTAAAATAATTTTTTTGGAAACTTCGCCTGTAATAAAGCCAATATCGGTCGTATTGTGTGGCCAATGGCATCATCTTCAATTGCTGGTAAAAAAATCGGTTATCAAGCGGCCATGGCTCTCTGATTTCACAGTACAGTTGTTTTCGAATAAAATCGCCGTAGTGTAGAAAATAGTGTGTTGACTTATAAGACGGCAGTCGCCTGGCAACTCTCTGAAGATACATAAAAATGCCATGTAAAGTTTCTAAAAATCTGGTGATCGGTGTCGGCATTAAACCATAGGTCCAACAATCCATGGAAAAGTTAACACACAAAACATGAACAGTGTGTGAAGTTATGTTATTGCAGGATCATTTCCGTAAGATACGGCTCAATGACACTTCTACACCATAATGCGTACTAAACAGTCACTTTTTCCAGATGCTTCTGCACAATCACTTCTGGGCACTGCAAGACAAGTTTGCTTGTTAACTTAACCGATGATTGAGAAGAGAGGGCTTCATCATTTGTTCAATAGCTTGCCATTGAAAGCGTGTTACCCTAACATATAATCGGCATATGCATTTTTTTTATTTTATTTTTATTATTTTGATTTACATTTACATTGCAGTATGAAAGACACGGAATTCCCATAAAACTCTGCCCTACATACTACGCATGCGTCAAGACTGTCAAGCATGTCGTACATACTATACATTAAAGATCAGCCTGGGAATTACGTACACAAATATTGGAGAGATAGATATATCCATCCCTCTCTATCTCTCCAGGTACATAATACGTCCTCTCAATTGTGCCTGCAGTAATATGCGCTCGTGAAATTCAAATCACTGTCAAAATAATTTTAAATATTTAATTAATAAAATTGATATAAAATAATCTAAAAAATGTTTTAGAAATACAAATGAGTATAAAATTATACAAATGAGTACTTTCAGAGTAGAGGATTTGAAAAGAGTATGGTTTGCGAAAAAGGAGTACAAAACTCAGTAAATGAGTATAATTGGTCACCTTATTTGAATGAATGGATGCAAAAAAGCAAATGGAAAATGCGAAATCGACAATGTTGAAGCGAATATTCGACAGCGCATACATTGCGACGATGAAAAGGGTTTAATATCTCCAAAGCCTTTATAATATTGCACGACGCACTATGTGACATTTTGCCTGAAAACCTGGCCAAAATTAATAGAAGTATTTTATGACTTAATAGCTGGAATTTTTTGATAGTGTTAGTGATAATTAGGCCCAAGGATGAACCCAACTGATTTTGGTTCAAATCGGTCCGTGATTTCGCCTAGCCCCCATACAAATTCCCCTCGAAATTGCACTTATTTACACGTAATTATGGTAATTATGCAACAATCATGATCAAATTTAGCATGGATCAGTTCTATGTACGAAGAAATCATGGTGTAAAGTTTGGTGAAAATCGGATCACATTTGACCCTGGTCCCCATATAAAGTCCCCTTTAGAAATTCACGTTTGCGCTTATAAATGGCTTAAAAACATCGGTATCGTGATGAAATTCGGTATGAACGTGTATTTTGTAAATCTAAATCATATTACCAAAGTTTGTTACTGTCGGTCCATAATTGGCCCCTGGTCCAAAATGGGGCCCCTTAAGAAAATATGTTTAGCAATTATAATTGGCTTAAAAATGTTATTACCTCGATGAAATTCGACATGAACATGTTTAATATGAATGTGAATCATTTATGATCACATTTTATTATGATCGGATCATAAGTTTCCCTAGGTACCACATACGGCCCATTAAGAAAATCTAACATACAGCTCATATTGTTATAATAGTCGATATACATACATATGTATGTAATTAAGTTTTTGAACTTCTATGATAATTAATATTTATTCATAATATTTATTTTACTTAACTTAAAAATACTTAAAGAGTGAAACTAACTACAATCGTTAAAATCGTTATCAGTTTCATCATCAATGTCAGGAAGGAGTAATTTAATACTATCTGATGAAAATGCTTTTCTATTCCTTCGTGATTTGTGTGTACTGCAGCTTATAAAAGGGTCACTGCAAAAAAGTAATCTATTCCGGACAGCTCGATTGGTATCCCTTCTACTGAATTTCCTCGCATAATTCGTACGCCATATAGCTTTATTGCCTATGGCTTTATTACATTGCGTCTAATTTTTTTTATTTTTCAAAAAAAAAAATAAAATTTTCAAAAAATCGCCAAAAATAATTGCGCAAACTTTTTTTTTTGTTCCGGAATATAGAGAGTTCATATTTTCTTGTGGTATATAACATTAAACTACTAAAAACTACTTTCACCTTTAAAATCCTTATCTTTTTTTAGGGAGGGTAAAAAAATGTGAAATTTTTATTATTTTTAAATTTTGTAGGAATAATTTTAACATTAATATATGAGATATATGTGTATATATAAAAAAAACTGAAATTAGCAGTTGCTCATACCTTTCAAATAAATAAAAACAATATAAAACCTCTATTCATTTAGCCACAAAAAAAATATCATAGAAACCTATTAAAATTTCAAAAAAAAACACCAAAAACGCATTTAATTTTCTTCACTTTCCTGACTTTGACATCGTCTCAAATCTACAAATCTCAACTTAAAGTCGTGAAAATTCACTATATAATGCAGAATTTTGTTGTCTATCGAACTGCGTACTTAGTTTCTTAAATTTCTTTAAATTCAATTTTGCCTTTTTGGCCAGCTTTTCAGGGTAAATGCCACATAGTGCGACGTCTGCACTAGGTGACTACTTATCTTTCGTTCTATTTAAAATTCATTTATTTTCGATTTGAAAACTCCTAGAACTTTTTGTTGATTTGTTAGTGTCGTTTGTTTCTTCCTTTGTGGTCTTTCTGTATGGTTGTGTTATTGTAATTTGATTTTAATTCCCATGCCCGTAATTCCTTTGTTATTTTGGAGTTTGAACCTTCGAGCGTTCATCTAGTGAAATAACGCCACAAAATACACAGAATTGAAACCTTTGACGTTTAAAAAACGCTCAAAGCAACACCTTAACCTTCCCCGTAGAGGGAGAAAAAAAGATATTATAATGTTTTGCGAATCAAATGTGTTAGAAGCAACAGATATACAGAGTGTTAAAAAGGGGAAAATTTGGAATATTTTTAATTTCTTCAATAAAAAGTTTAAAGATTCTTAAATATTTAAATATTAATCGAAACGTGGGTGATTTTCGGTCACAATGAATATAGTTTCTTGTGCAAGAGGTAATTAAGAAGCTAAATATTACAAGATCAAAATAAGACGTACTGCTCATAAAAAATTTTTCTTGCTGAAAGTTGCCAATATTTCTTAATTTCTTGAAAGAAAAAGTTAAAATTGTTGTTGTTATTAGTTGTTTTTATTGTTTATTAAGCGTTTTGGACAAAAATTACATTTTTTATTAACTCTCGCCAATATAAAAAACCCACACCGAAAACTAAAACAAAAACATAATTAAACCAAACAGAGTTACAATTACTTTTTGGTAATATTGCTGTCCCTTTCTCAAAGCAAGGTTAACTGTCAAACTCTAGTTTCCATTCTGTGTATTTTGTGAATAACACACTATTCACAACTGTAGGTCATTATGCGGTAAAGCATAACCTACCGTTAGAAAATGATTGAATTTCTAATTTTAAAAGCAATAAATAATGACGCTAAGCACGCATGTTATCTAGGAATGATATCTGATTTTCTAATTATGATGTTTATTGCCTTATTGTGTAGAACATGTGCTATCTACAGTTAAATGTGTTTTGTTATGGAATTCCCCAAATTAGAATCATATACACAAGAAAATATTTAAAATAGGAAAAAAAAGAAATGGAAAGAAATTATAATCATTTCGGAGAATTAGAAATTGTTGGTATCTCTGTATAAGTTTATCTTTCAGTTTTGTTATGTTTTATTTAATAATTTATGAATTTTTTTTATTTATTACTGTAACAATTATAAAGGGTGTTTTTTTATAGAGATATAGAACTTTGAGTTGCAATAAAACAACGATGGATTATTCGATTGACATGAATTTTATTTATCCGAAAGATAATCTTGTGGCATTACATCTTAAATATGATTTCTGGCATATGACCGCCACGGCTGGCGCGGATGTAGTCCAATCTGGACGTCCAATTTTCGATGACTTTTTCCAACATTTGTGGCCGTATATCGGCAATAATACGGCGAATGTTGTCTTCCAAATGGTCAAGCGCTTGTGGCTTTGCCGCATAGACCAATGACTTTACATAGCCACACAGAAAGTAGTCTAGCGGTGTTAAATCACAAGATTTTGGAGGCCAATTCACAGGTCCAAAACGTGTCTTTCAATAAATCTATTGTGGCATGAGCTGTGTGACATGTTGCGCCGTCTTGTTGAAACCACATCTCCTGGACATCATGGTTATTCAATTCAGGAATGAAAAAGTTAGTAATCATGGCTCTATACCGATCACCATTGACTGTAACGTTCTGGCCACCATCGTTTTTGAAAAAGTACAGACCAATGATTCCACCAGCCCATAAAGCGCACCAAACAGTAACGGTGTTTCCACATACACTTGAGGATGCGAGTTATCAATAAGAGTAAACGTGGTGCGAAAACGTTCCATGGTTAATCGAATTAACTGCTCTGATGGACGATTTTGTCGACGATAAAATGGACGTAGTGCGCGTTGCGTTTTCCGCACAGAACCCTTATTTTCGAAATAAAATTGCACTATTTGCAAGCGTTGTTCAGGCGTGAGTCTATTCATGATGAATTGCCAAACCAAACTGAGAATAAATCACTTGACAGCTGTTAAATCGGTCGCCATCTTGAAAAGTAATTCCAACTTAAAGTTCTATACCTCTATAAAAAACACCCTTTATATAAACTGTAACGGAGCAGACTATTTAATTGTCTTTAAATAAAATATTTGCAAAAAAAAAAAGATAAAGAATTCCTCTTTTTTTAATAAAATATTGAAATAGACACTTACGAACAAAAAGGTTTTTTTTGTTGTTATTATTCCGCATAGACAGCGTTCACATGAAGTGTAAACAAATAGAATTCAGTCCCCATATTCGTACCAACAAATAAATATTTTCAATATTTATTCAATTGTTTTATTTTGTTATTTTTATTGTTTGTTGTTCTGGTGTTTGTTTAATTGTTTTTGTTTTTTCTTTTTTTATTATTTTATTATTGTTACTGTTGTTATTCTCGTTGTATGTATGTAGGTATGTATTTTGTCTAGATAGATAGATTATTCAAATTAATCAATTTTTATATTTTATTTATACGATATGTTAAAATGAAAATTATTTATTATTTCCATATTAATTTTTATTACTTAAAACATTAAAAATAATATGGAAATAAAAATTAAGATAAGATAACTACTTATTAAAATTCGTAAAGGATGCCACAGAAGAAAAAAATGTATTGCCAGATACGAACGCAACACTAAGGCCGGGTTCACCCATAAGTTTCTGAAACATTTTTGGTTCGGAGAAATTTCTTGTTTACTGAGAGTTTTCTGCAGCATGATTCACCCATTTCAGAAACTTTGTTCGTAAAAACAGTGCTGCCATATTTAATTGAAAATGAAGTAAATACATATGTACATAAACTTAAGAAAGTTAATTATATTTGTGTCAAAATAAAGAAATAAAAAATTAATAGTTTTAACAAAAAATAAACAGTATTTGTGGTGAATTATTTGGTAAGAATAAAAACACCTTGTTCTGCGATGGATATAAATCATTTGCTACTCTTGTTCGCCATTGAAGTGACCAAAGTAAAATTACTTGCAAAATATATTTATGAAAAACGAAAATCAAGGATAAACAAGAGGACGACTGTAAGACCACTTTTGAAACAAAGAGAAGACAAAGGGTATTTTCACTCACTTGTTTCCGGAATGCGTTTAAGTGACGTAGATTCATTTATAAATTTTCATCGCATGGACCCTGGGACTTTCGATGAACTTCTGCAAATATTGGTGTATTGTATAAATTTCATATGGTGTGGCAACCTTTTCTAAAATGGTTCGGACCAAATTTAAAATTAATTTAATTCACACTGAGAGTTGTTCGCACAAAATAATTTCTCTCGCTCTCTGAGTGAAACATCAAACTCCATATAAAAAAAATTTTGTCCGAACCAAAAATGTTTCAGAAACCTGTGGGTGAACCAGGCCTAATTAACGTATGTAATTGAAAACGCCCCTCGCAATCACAAATGTGTGTACTTGTACCGGTAATGTCATTTTTAATTATTTAACTTCATTACAACAAATTGTTGATCAAATTGATGACCATTTTTGACATTTCAAATCAAATAACAACCAACAATAAACAGTCGTAACTCTACTACATAGCTAAAGCCACTAAAATAGAGTTTGAAATTCATTGCAGCGAACAAAAAAATGTTTTTTTGAAATTATTTCAATCACTATTTAACATGTTATAAGGAAATGTTTTATTGAAATAATTCATTGTTTTTGTATTTTTTTTTATTAATTTTTTCTTAATTAATAACAATTACAAGTTTATTGCTGTAATATTGTTTACATTGTATATCTATTTGCAATGAATTACATACATAAATGGTATCATCTTGTAGCCAGCCACTATCAATTCAATTGTTTTTTTTTTTGATTTTTTTAAATCATTTTGTAAAACTTAAAAACTATTCATGCCATTCATACAATTGTATAAGCAATTACGAAAAAAAAACTCGTGTAAATAAAAGATTAATATGGTTTGACATTTAATAATAAATGATTAATGGATGAATGGATGGATCTTGTTTTAATAATATTGTATAATACATAAAATTAATCAAATTCTTTTTTTATTAAATAAATATAAGACTGCACTACTTTGTTACGTATTCGGCTTTAAAACCAATAGAATTTATAGAAAGTATAGTTTTTAATTCGTTCTTATTTCTTTCTTTTTTTATTTAAAAATAAATTCTTTTTATTACACAACCCTCTTATGCTTATATATTTCGCATTGTTTACCACAACAGTGGCATACGGTCCTATTTGCTTTATTGTAATTCATGTAATTCGCTCTGGAAACTTTCACCAATAACTTTTGATTTGTTATTTTTCTATGCCTAAGTTACATGGTCTTTCCATGTAGATTTGTTCTTCTAATTTGATCTTTGTTCTCCCTGTTATCATAATTTTTATGCGTTTTTTTTGTGTAACTGCGATTGATTATCAAATTACTTTTTTGTTGCATTACATAATTGGTCATTACAACCATTCAGTCAGGATTACGACCTAGTTTCTCACACCACTTATGTTGCGTGGATTTACACAGTTTAAAGTAGACTCCGAACGACAGATTTTTGAGAAACTTTTCATGGCAAAATCTGCTGATTTTTCGTTTTGATGTCTGACACGGGGTTTGAACCGTGGCTTTTCGGCTAATAACCCAACATACTACCTACTAGACTACGGCGACTTCCAACACGACTACAACACAGAATCATTCTGCGTATAATTGTCGAAAGAAAGTATTATATTTTCCCACAAGACTATATCAAACTATGAATCTCTTAAAATTCAACGTAAATAAATAACATAATATCGTGTGCAGCATTGTTCGACCAGAATGATGTCCTTATGCGCAGAAACTCTACCTATTTCGATACATAAACATATTTTTTAAATAAAAAATTATTGCACATTTTCTGTATGCAGGTTAATTTTTTATTTTGCCAATTTATCATAACGTAAACAGCACCGCAATATAAAAAGAGAGAGGAGATGACTGGAAGAGAGCGTATCTTTAAAATATTCAGAGTATCACAAATCACAAAATAATGTGAATTCATGGTTCTGTTAAACTTTATTTTTGTACAATTTTGTCAATTCGACCTCCGGGTACTGTACTTGTCAAATAAGACAACTAATAATAAGACACTAATCTAAACTTTATTTCCTGAAAAGCAAAATCTTCTATCTCAGTAACTTTTTTGCATATGATTGAATGTTAAACTTTTCAATTCTGTTGGTCTTCTTCCAGGCCAGACATCAAAATAAAATACAAAAAATATTTCTTCGGCGACTTCCTTTCAGCAGATTTCTGGCAAAAACTCTGAGATTAAATAAATTTGTCATGAAAAGTTTCTCAAAAAAATCTATCGTTCGGAGTCGACTTTAAACTGTAGGTCCCGCCACTCATGTATAAAATTAACACACACAACATACGTGGTGTGAGAAACTAGGTCGTAATCCTGACTGAAGGGTTGTAATGACCAATTATGTATGTGGTCTTCTTTCAAGCAATCAAGCAATCGTATAGTAGTTCTATCTGCTTATGAGGTGATGACGTATTGAGCGGAAATTCACACACTTTAAAAAATCTAGGCTTAAACTTTCAAGCCAAATCAATGATCAACGTACTATCTTGGATATATTTTATATACACTGACAGCTCTTGAAACGTGTCTGGCTGCTTTCTACACCCAAAATAGCAATTCATTTATGGACATATCCATTGAGCAACGAATGAGTTTCCAATCTGAATTAATGTCTCTCTTATAGGATGAATTTTTATAATAAAATTCATTCATTTGTTCGTCTGTTTACCTATTCACGGTTAAATGTTACGTTTTATTGTACTTTTCAGCTTTGCGACATGTCATGTATCTTCTTGTATCTGGGAAAACTAAATGGCAAACATAATACGCCGTGTATATAATTTATATTTTATATACCATATAATATTGAAAATTTCGATAAAATATGCGAATTTTGTTGTTGTCCATTACTAAAATATATCAAAAAAAAAATCTATTAAGGAACACAACAAAAATATCGCATGAACTCATGATTTTTTTCATTAAATTTTTTATTACTTTTCACTCAATTATTGGATGAAATTTTCTAGTGAATTGGGGTGGGCAATTTCACATACAAACTGTTTAATATGCACGACGCATTTAAACATTTTTCACACTCTTAGCGACAAACGCATCAGCACTATGTATGGCAAGGAAATGGGGTACCAGATACGACTATTCAAACTAAACAACAATAATTACAGCAACACAACCAACCATCGTCACAATCTGTACTATCGTATCATAATAAACAGTAGAATACATACGTTAACGTTTTCAATTCAAAACAGCATTCAGTGGCAGTAGAGTTTAGTTTTGTTGCTCGTGGTTGTATGCTAACGTAATACGAACGTAGACTTTTTGTTTCCCCCCGGTTTGTAAATATTTATGGAAATATTTCTTAAATTCTCATTTTTATTTTAATATTCGCATTCAATCATTATTTAATTGCAAATTGTATTTAAGTAGCAAGTAGATTGCTTATGAGGGAGGGAGAACAACGTAAGTTTAGCTGTTTTGAATTTAAACGAGGGTACGTTTACGACATCATCAAAAATTCCTATACTGATGAGTGGATCAACTCTGTAATCTCTTTTTACAACTTGCGAGTAAAAGATTGTTGAGAACAAAACATTTTTAAAATGTTTTATGAAATATGAATTCTTGAATCCCTTCTAGAGTGTCTTTACACTTTAATCCTTACTTTTAATCTTTACTTTTAATCCTTTGATTATATTGTCCCTTGAAATATTTCTCCGTTTCTACAGACATATCCAGTGAAGACATTCTACTCCCAGTTACCCAAAATAACACAATTATGATGCAGCAGGGATTCTGACAACTGCACTGGAACCACAAAAATCTCAGTCGAATCTGTGCTAAAATACCACATTTTTCCTACCGGTGCCATAGAGGGACATGGCCCTACCGACTTATTCACCAAACAGAAACCAAATTGCGTTCGGGCTTCCCTATAAACGTCCAGATGTTCATTATATCAACAGCTTTACATGATTATGGAGTGTTTCCTTAACAAAGAAAGAGTATACTATAGGCGTTAAGTCTATGTGTGTGCTGGAAGATATGATACGTTGTCAACGGAAGAAGGTTTGCTTGCTTACACTGATGACATTAACATCATTGGGCGTACCGAATCGAAGTGTTTCTGCAACCTTCAATGCTGTTGAATGGGATTCTGTCAAGGTGCGTCTGACAGTAAATGAGATCAAAACGAGATATATATTGTCGACAAGTGGAAATGTACGATGTATCATCTCCCAGATTATGAGTGTATTTATTTATCTTGGTTCCGCATTTACCAGCAAAATTGAAGTCAGTCTTGAGCAAGAGGCGTTATTGTGATCCCAATGACCAATTGTGTAGGTTGAACTACGATGAACCTGAGTCTCAACAAGTCACTCATCCTCGCCGCACTTCTCTGAAAAGCTCGATGCAAGGTCTCAGATCTAGAGCGATTTGGCGATGATTTCTGCATCCAACCCAACAATAATCTGTATAAGCTCCTCAACGATATATACATACAGTGAGCGCCATAAGTGAGTCAACACCCACTATAATTTTAAATTTTCTATTATGTTCTTAAGTATAAAAAAAGTTCCTTTATCATGAATTGTTGTTTTTGTTTAAACATTTTATAAGTAATAAATAAACGTTTTTATTATTGGAAATTTATTCGACAACTCTCATTTACTTTTCTCGCTATCCCAAGAAAATGAATTATTTCAGTGGTGTTTACTCACTTTTGACGCTCACTGTATGTTCGGAGGGAAGGCGTTGTTCCGGCCAGATGGGTATTTGATGCGGGAATTAGCGGAAATAGGTGTAAACGACAACCATATCAGCATTCTATGGAGCAAAATATAGTGACCGCCTGAAAAGGTGTGCGATACGGAGGACTAGAACTATGTATTAAGACAAACCGAAATCCAACAAACGGGTTATTAAGGCCAATTAAGTAAGTACCATAAGTAAATAAGAAGTAAAAGTAACACAGTGTATTTAATACGAAAATATGTGGCAGTTTTTTCATAATTTCAATTGTCACAGTCGGATGATATTTTTCATATCGAAAATATTTGTTTTGTCTCTCCATTAGATTTGTTCGTCGTTCGTTGGTGATATTGTAAAAGTCAAGAGTTTAATTAGAGAATAGAATAGAAATAATTTTTGCATATTTTTTTTGTTTTTTGTTCTATTCTTTACACAGCTGAATACACATTTACATTTACATTTACATTTACATCTGAGTGTTAATATTCAAAATAAATGTTGCAATAAATTTTAATCGAAAATGTTCATTCTTTAGAGTAATTTGAAACATGTGCCGTTGCCAATTACAAACAAACAAACAATTAACGTGTGTAATAAAACATTTTTGCTTTTTAATTAATAAACGAAATAAAATAAAATAAAAAATAAATTTTATTTGTTGCCTGCCTGCAGTAATAATTAATGGTTGGCAATTATAAAATTACAAAATTGAAGAATGTAGGAGGCATCATTAATTATTTTATTAAACATTATATCACATATCATCATTTAAATAGACAAATTAAAATTTACAAAACAAAACAAAAAAACACAACAACAAATGAAATATTACAACAAATTGGCAAAAAAAAATTTAGAGTTCTCTTCTCAAATGTCTGCATATTTTGAATGTTTTCAAACTTTTTAATAATATTGACAAGCAATTGGTTTAATAATAAAATATTTTTAGTTTGAAGCGCTTATTTCACTTCACAGAAATTATTCAGCATCGTATTTAGAAAATATTGTTTTTTAAGCATACTTCGTAGCACAATTTATAAATGTTTACCATTTTCTGCAATTTCTTTTAATTGAGTCCAATACTCCTAGGCCTACTTATGCCATGAAAATTTCTCAGTGTATAGTCGCTGTAGTTAAGTCGGTAGTGTGTTGGCTTATTATACTAGAACCCGTGGTACAAAACTCAACTTAGACATCTCGGAAAAAATCAAATATAAAAAAATTTCTTTTGTTTTTTTTTTCTCTTAGCAATCTTCTGTCAAAAGATTTCTCTAGCTCTCTTAAGATCTTATTCTTAAGCTAGTAAAATAAAAATGCCAACAAAATTTTCTCTAATCTGTCATTTGGAGTCGACATTGAAAATATGTACCGATAAAACTAACACACTCAACACAAGTGATGTGAGATGCTAAGTTGTAATCCTGACTAAAGAGTTGTAATGACCAATTAAATAAGTAAGGATAATACGGCAGACTGAAGTCACTCGTCAAAATACTGACTGGAATTTATTAGTGCAGCTTCAGACCTGGTAAGTTCACCAGCAACCAGAATTTCACGTTTCGTTAAATCCTGGAGAAGACCCATGAGAACCAAGTCTACAGAGACCATCTCTTCTTTGACTAAAAGGCAGCTTACGATAGCCCTATAAGGAATCGTAATTTTTCCAAAACGTCTGAGTTCGGTATATCTGTTGACAGATAAGGATAGAATGGACCTCTCCCAACATTTTGATACCGTGCGAGGTATCAAGCAAGGCGCCATCTTACCTCGTCAATTTCGTCATGAAAGGCGGAAGCGCATAGCAATGCTATTATTTTCCCCAAAAGTGTCCAATACGTACGTAAGTACTCTGACCACAATACACGCAGATGTTACTGCTTGTATGATGGGTCTGGCAGTAAACGAGACAAAACGAAGTATATGCTGTCCACAGGCAGAGCCAAGAAGCGTCTTGGATTCTAGATTGCATCCGATAACTATACTTTCGATGTTGCAAGTGAATTTGTCTACCTTGCATGCATGGGATCACTCACTATTTCCACATTGCTATTATGGTCTCAATAACAGAGACTTCTCTCGTATAACGAAACTAATGTTGTACAGGTCGCTCATCATTCCCCCAGTGCTCTCTCTACGCACCGGGGCAACAGTCTGGAAAGTTGTGGAGATAAAAGTCCTAGTAATTCCAACATCCGATCAAACAATGGGCTATATGAACTCCTAAACGACATGGACGCGAAGCGTGTAAGTTGTGTAGCCAGGGACTGCTCTGCGTCGATCATATAATGGTGAGGCAAAACCGAAAAACTACTGTCATCGATTTGTGCGACCATTTGGCAAAATCGCGCAGTAAACAGAGGCGCCTCAAAGTAAGTATTAAGGCTGGTCGAAATCCGATTTACGGATTGTTAAAACCAATTAATACGACAAGTAATAATACATCGGTGCGTGTACATACGACACGCTTTTTACTACTACTAATAGAAGCGTTTTCTTTCGCTCAAATTACACTCTATTCGTTCTTCAGTCCGGTCCCTTCTAGAAGCTCACACTCGATTTGTTATATTTTTTTCTGTAGTTTTATTATTGTAATCTGATCTATCTTTTTTTCTTTATTCTCAATAATTTTTATTGTTTACGATGCGATACGACCCACAGCTGTTTGACGCTTATCGCTCAGCTTTAGGTATTTTGCTTGTGAAGCTTTTAAATCTTAGTTAGTCCCAGTTTCCCGTTTGTATAACAACATATAACAGCATACGGCTACTAAAGATGTTGCATGTAGTGTGAATGGGTATTGAGCAAAGATCAGCATTGAGTATTCAAAAAGATGAGTAGAATCTTACGAATCTTACTCATAATTTCTGATACTTATACGCATTCATACTTATTTAAATATCATGGAACATATTTAAAGTTTGAAGTACTCATCGTACACATACTTAACAACACGTATGATGTTGTTAATTTCAACTCTCCATAACTCAACATATACACTAGACGTGTGCACAAGACATCTTGCTAGCTTACCCTTCACTAAATGCAATACTGAATTGTTCTCCTTTTTGTTGGTCTTGATTATACGAGTACACTGAAATGTGTATTTCTCTTTTATTCAAAGTATACAACAGCACTTATTTATCTGTGAAGTAATGGAAATATGCTTTGTGTTGTAAGAGCATGTTTCACTACTGAAACTAAATTTTCAGTATTGTCAAATGAACTTCAGTAGTGTCAACATTGAAAAGTATGCGTACATAAGTGTTTCTATACATTCTTTGCTTCTGCCATGAACTCTTCCAACAACAATCTCTCTTCAAATTGCTATGTTAATATTCGTTGTTTTTGTTAATTGCCCATTGAATAAATACTCGATATTTTTGGAAAATGAAAAAAATTGCGTTAAAAACAAAAACATTTTTTCTTTCCCATTTACTGCAAAAAGAAATGCACGTTGACACTATGAAGTGTACAATATTTTTGCTGTACTCTTCACACAACCATCTTTTGTATTGTTGTACAATGGTTTATGAGTGCAGTTGTTTTTTTGTTCTCTATCTGTCCTTCACTCTTATTTATATTTGCAGCTACAGTAAATATTCGCGCATGAGAAAAATACAATACTGTACAATTTTAAATGGCTTGTGCACACGTCTAACATACACGAATCACAAAATAAGTATGAATCTTACTAGAAGGTTGTGTGTGCTCTGCAGGGTTACCGTTGACAATTTCGAAAAAGTGTCATAAAAAGGGTATTTAATGAAAAAAAGGGTCAAAAAAGAGTATTTTAAAGTAAATAAGATTTATTTCAGTAAAAAAAGACAAAACGAATTATAACAGTTCATTAGATACACTAAACTAAAATAAAAGTAATTCTACATAAAAATAACTCACAGGTACATTCAAATATTAGTCCCATTTTCAAAAACGTTTGACAATATTTATCACTTTTTAGGAATACCTATTCCATTCTTCCAGCTACGACTCGAGCTAATCGAGAGAGGAAAGCATGGATTCCAAGTTTCTATTTTAAGTTTGTTAGTAAGTTTAATTAGTGATAGCTGTTTTGAAAAAATTCTTTCAGCGGAAGCACTACTATGAGGCAAAGTAAATATATACATATGTAACGAATTCATATACATTTGAATATATATTTTCATCAAATCTATTTTTGAAATTTCCAATCTCGAACCAAAACTTTTCTGCGTTAGTTATTTTAAGTATATCTTCATACT
Source organism: Sarcophaga variegata (assembly GCA_932273835.1). Taxonomy (NCBI): domain Eukaryota; kingdom Metazoa; phylum Arthropoda; class Insecta; order Diptera; family Sarcophagidae; genus Sarcophaga; species Sarcophaga variegata. The sequence goes on from OW026359.1 coordinate 42,834,573, forward strand.
TTTTGCTGTTTATATTACTTTCTAGCAATTTAAACTCATTGACAAAAGTTTCTGGTTCGACAATTATGCCTTTAAACTCAGATACAATTGCAAAATAATTTATATCTTGTTTGGAATTTATAAAAACTGGGTCAAAATATCTTAAAATATTAAGTCTTTTATTTGTCATATATATTCTTGATATCATATCGTGACACAATTTTTATAAAAATTCAAAATGTTAGTTTTTATTTCTATAATATCAGATCTTGGATAGAAATTAATACATATATCGGTCTCTGCATCATGACCTATATATGTATATCAAAAGGGTCTTTTGCATATAAAATATTTTCAAAATCAATATCCTTTACTTCTTTTTCAAGTGTACTGAGAACTTTCGTGGGGAATTTTGGAACTTTTATTCATTTTTAAAAAGGGTCAAGGGTGCCCTGGTAGTCTAATGGGTAGTGTGCTAGACTATTAGCGTGAGGGTCGTGGGTTCGATTCCCATTAGAGACTCTGGCCTGACACTACACCGAGCATATGGTCAAGTTACTCCGCTCGTATATAATTAGAATATAATTTGTAATTGTATTGTAATTAATAAATAAATAAAAAGGGTCAAAAAGTGCTATATATTTCGTTAAAATGATACAATGGGATAAATTAAAAACAGGGTCATAAAAAGTATCATTGGCATGAAAAAGGGTCAAAAGTGATACTTTAGTGTCACAAGGGCAACGCTGGTGCTCTGCTTGCTGCTCTGTCTTTTTTCTTTTGTTGTAAATGCAAAAACAACTAAGACTGTAAATTTTGATGAATGATTCGAATCATTTATAAGTAATTTTCTAAATTTATGAATCTGAATGAGTAGGCTTATGAATCAAACTTATTTCGAATGGTATCAGTTTGATGTCAACGTTGTACGCATACTCATTACAACACGTACTTATAAATCAACATTGTAGTGAGTACGAATGAATCAGTTAAATATCAATATTGTTGACTCATTTATATTCAAAATTTCATGAGTGCTCATGAGTAGCAAAAAACGATTCATTGCTGATCTCTGGTATTGAGCTCTTAGCTGGCCGATTAAATTCAGACATGAGGGTACTATCTGATTTTGTAATTATACTGTTGATGTAACAGTTATTCTTGTTCAATAAAACTAAACTTTTTATACAAATAAAGCCTTAAAAAATACTTTAGTCATAGGGTGTCTAATTTCATCATTTTATATTTTTTCCATGATTATTTTATTTATTATTTGCATTCCATATTCCGTGTGAGCTTATTATTGAACGATGAAATAAATTCATTTTGCGTTATCTGTTCTTTAATTAGAGTGAATCATCGTTAATTATTTTTTATAACTTTTTTTATGTAATTAAAGTCTTATAATACGATTCTTATTTATATACGTGTTTTTAACCCATAACTCATCCATTGCTTACAGCACCTATTTAGGTAACACAATTGAAAATCCGCTCAAGAAGTATTGGAATAGAGGGAGAGAGGAAAATAATAGATTTGTTAGAATAGACTGTGAAAAAAGAAACGATAAAAAAGGAACGAACTTCTTTGATTGAAAGAACATACACTGTATGCACCACACTCTCTACTTTGTTAAAATATCTCCTTTCAAATGTCATCTCTTTCCCAGAACTTATTTCTTAAAGATTTAGCCTTAAGACGTGTAATGCTATTTCGATTATTTCTTAAACTTTTGCCACTCAAAAGAAAAATTAAATCGAACTACCACACACACGCAATTTACTAGGCTCATAAGAATTCTTAAACAAAATTTGTTTCAAATAAATGTCGATTATTTTTAATATTTTTTTATGTTTAAGAATTCTCATGAATTAAGAAATTATAAATCATGTGTCCTACGATCATTTTGCTTTCAAGGGACTTTACTTTCTGTATTCAATTTGATATCAGATTTCAATGTAAATTGCACAAACCCTATGTATAAAGTTCAAAGTTCACATTATCAAAGAATTTCTTTCATTTTTGTTTTTACAAGGACCACAAGAACATTTCAAATGATGTTAAAAAAGGAAAGAAATGAAAATTCTTCTCAAAAGCTGTACAATCAAACACACAAAGAGTTATGAAATCAAGAAGAGAAAAGTACTGACATGACATTCGAGAAAGGAGAAACAAAGAAAATGTAGTAGAGAAATAGAAACATTTTTTAATGAAAATTTCAAATGAACAAATCGAGTTGAATAGTAACATTCTTCAAGCATAAATGCAGTCTGGATTTCTACAGATTTATACTTTATCGTAACGGAAATTGTAATACTTATGACTTATGACGTAAAAGCAAAGAACAGTGCTGATCTTGATTTCTGTCGCCACTCACCTAGAAGAATCTGGCCTCCAGTCAATATTATGGACCACTTAAATGCGCTGAGGATAACATGTGAACGTAGTAAAGCAATTTATACCTCACCTTTGTGGACGACACTACTGCGTTTAACAACCATAAATACCTCAACTGAATTTATGAATCCTATGAGACCTCTGTAAGAAGATGATGTAGGAGTTTGCATAGTACTCATCTATTCGAGACGCATGCTATGTAATGATAATGATAGAAGAAAAAAAAATTTTGTGAAATTGTGGAATACTCTGTAAATCTTGTATGCTTTATTGCAACATCCAGCTCTTGCTGCATTTAATGCTGTATTCTTGTAGTGCATTGGATTGTGAAAGGAGGAAAAGGAGTGTCTATGGGCATTTGTCTTAAGGCCATGGTTCAAACCCCAGTTCAGACATCAAAACGAAAAATGTGAAGAAATATTTTTTCGGCGGCTTCCTCTCAGCAGATCTCTGGCAAAAACTCTGAGAGTAAATAAAATTGCCATGAAAAGTTTCTAAAAAGTCTGTCGTTCGGAATCTACTGCAAACTGTAGGTCCCGCCACTCACGCATAAAATTAACACACACAGCATCAGTGTTGTGAGAAGTTAGGTCGTAATCCTGACTAAAGGATTGTAATCACCAATTATGTATGTATGTATGGGCACTCGTACTAATTATAGAAGCCTTCTAACTGCATTTGAATACAATTACACTAAGGGATGACAGATTTGATTCCCAGCAATATTATGTTTTCAATCATTGAGCTGTGAGCCTTTTCGTACATGACAAGAGGTCGCTTTAGGTTGATAGAGCCGTCTTCACTTGAACACTAAAATTTCTAGTTGTAGCAATTTCGGTTTCAGGCAACCCTTACACTAAAACTGGTAAAGAGCCGACACCAAAAATACGAGGTTTTTACCAAATTTCTGTACAAAAGCATATCAAACGATATACCATGATATTTAGGCTAGGCATAGGTAAACTTCTGTGTCAGGCTGACACTGTTGCAAAATTTCATTGAAAGATAGTCGATATACAGTTGATACAACAACTGAGTTTCTTATGAGTCAAAAACATCCGGTCAATAAAGATGAATGTGATTGCAAAAAGAGAAATAATTGCTACCCGGCTACCCATGTGCGTGATAAAAATCAATTGTCCTACAACAATGACAAGGTTATTGCTCTTCCCTTATATAAGGACTAAGCATATAAGGGCGAGCCGATAAAAGTGAATTAAAGCCTAAATTTAAAAAAAAACTCTGTGACGACTGCACAAATAATAATATTCCTAACATTCCGAAAACATTTTCTTACACACTCAGTTGTTAAAATCAACCATGAGTGATATCCTGTATATCAATTAAATCCCAATCGTTCGTATCAATAAAACGTTTTAAATTAATCTTCTGCTCTGCAAGCATTAAAACAAACAACGTTAAATGTCTTCACCACCTATAATGTCTCAACGTGTTTTCGATAATTTAACGATATTTCTACCGCCCCCCCATCGTCAGCATTAAATAATATTGTTCTTGTGAGAATGACAGGGGAGGGAGGTAGTATCATGTACGGCAGAATAATTTACATCCTATTCTATAATGACATGGGATGAAATGGCATGAAATGGCATGGCATGGCATGGCATGGCATTTAAAGTAATACGCGCAAATCAATTTAATTTCACTTGCCATCCTGTTCTTTAGCAATTTGAATCGTTAAAATCCTCCGTGTGCCTGTATGCTTGCTTTGTCTTTTCACAAAATCCATTAAAACTCACAGCCACACACACACGCGCACACACATAGAGAGAGTGAATTCATTAGAAATCGTTTGTATGTGTAAGATACAGTGTAAGTATGTACGTGAGTAATGGCAGAACGAAAATGTGTGAATAGATTGTCATAACGGAACTTTTTTGATTTCTCTGTGTGTGTTAGTGAGTGAGTGCGTGTTATTATATTTTTCTACTACCATTAATCGTTTGTTTTTAGTATTCTTGTTGTTCTTATTGTATTTTTTTTTTTTGAAGAAATAAAAATTCAAAGCATTTGTTTGCCATTTGAGTGTGTGTATCTCTGTGTGTATCTTATGGGTTTAGTAAACATTTTGAACTTTTCATTTCTTATTGTTAATGTTGTTTTCGCTATTTGAAGGCGTTGCTGTTGTTGCTTAGCTTAGTTAGTTAACTGATCCACTCACTTACTGGCATTTTAGCAAAACTTTTTGGCCTAAATTTCGAAATGCTTGAAATTAATGGTTAAAATTACTTAAACCGTCGTCTAATGTTGTAGAGATACGCTTAAGAGCTGTGTCGGTCAATACTTTGTGTTCACTTGCCAGTCAGTCAGTAACCTTTTGCTTGTTATTAATTTTGTTGTAGTTGTTGTTAGTATTAATGATGATGATTTGATTGTTTTTATTGTGTTTTTTGTTATTCTTATTTTATGACTTTATTCTTGTTTCGTTCTATTGTTTTAGAAAAGTTCATGGGCATTACTTTCAATTTGTGTGTGTGTGTGTGGCAAATGAGAATGATTTAATGGAACCCATGTACGTCTATAAAAGCATTTTATTTCATATTCATTTGATGTTTGAAGGGAACAAATCTTAGCAGAAAACAAACATACGCCAACTAAGTGGAACGAAATTAAAGCGAAATAATCTAAGCGATAAATCTGTGTCTTTAAAAATTTACGCAATTTTAGGGAAACAAAAAATACTTTTAAGTCATAGTTATTTGGACTGTGTTGTAAGAAAAGAAATGAGAAATAATTCTCTCAAGCTATTCTATAAGCTAAACTTCAAACAAAACAAACATAAATTTATATTTTCTGTTGATATTTGCTGCCATTCACTCATGAGCAAGGTTATCAGTCAACTTTTCTTTGACAATAAGCGAATACGATTACTAAATACATACATACATACATAATTAGTCATTATAACTCTTCAGTCAGGATTATGGACCTAGCTTCTAACAGCTGTGTGTGTTAATTTTATACATGAGTGGCGGGACCTACAGTTTGAAGTCGACTCCGAACGATAGATTTTTTTGAGAAACTTTTCATGACAAATTTATTTACTCTCAGAGTTTTTGCCAGAAATATGCTGAGAGGAAGTCGCCGAAGAAATACTTTTTGTATTTTATTTTAATGTCTGGCCTGGGGCTCGAACCCTGGCTTTTCGTCTAATAAGCCAACACACTACCTACTAGACCACGGTACTCAGCTGAAAAAATTTAAAACCAAAAGTTAAACCACCACTACGGTTGCGTGATGATATCGATCTATGGTGTGGGTAATTTAGAGTTTATTCGAACGACAATGGAACACAGTATCTATTTAGAACACAGTATCTATTTAGAGATTTTAAAAATGAATCTCCCCGTAAGTATTATAAAACTGAGCATTTAGGAAGACTTTAGATTCCAAGATAATGATCCAAATCTTACTGTTTTAATACGCAGGACTAGCGTACAAATTTAAAATTTGTGCTTGTACGCAGAATTATGCTGCTGAGTGTATACACCTAATTGTTTCCATCAAAGCTCCATTATTGCAGCTTATCGTTAAAGTTGGGTTTAGTTAAAACTAACTTCAGCTAAAGTGGATTTTAAAGTCAATTATTTAAAAATATGGCAGTGCCATATTATTTTTAATGTCACTTTTCTGTATTTTATTTTTTCTTTATCACATACATACATATTTACACTGTTATATCATGTAATAAAAATGCATATATTTTTTAAATCCTATGGTTATCAATAATATTTCCTTAAAGCGGCAATAAACCAAGCCATCCTTGGTCTTAAAATTATAATCTCAGGGATATTAAAAAACATGGACAGAAAAATAAGAAGAAAAAAAATTATTTTCTGATTGTTTTTAAAAGGTTTGAGTTCCGGCTTTACCCTTCAGTGCTTTGACACTTTTCTGCTTGTACATATGTTGCATGAAGGAAAGTTTTATATATGTATGTATGTATGCATGCATACATGTAATTATTGTGGATATTAACTTACATCATATCATTTACACACTTACTACCCACGAACTGACTAAACTTAATGAACATCATCATCATCATCATCATCATTAACAACGTCTTTATCGTCATCTTCATTGTCGAATTGTTATGAAAAATAAAAAATAAAAAAAATTCGCCACAATCAACTTAAATTTGCTTGTGTGTGTAAAAAAATGTGTTGCCCTTGAAACCTTATTCTTTTGTTTTTTGTCTTCTTGCCTTCGCCTTCAGTTGCATGCGATGGATGAATGAAGCATGCAACCTTGAATATTCCAATCTGTTTCGGTTTTTTGCAATTTCCTTTATGTGTTGATTTTATTTCATTCCTTTGTTTTCTTTTTTTTTTTTTTTTGTATTCATTTTCTTATAAACTTGTTATCAACTTATTTATGAGTGAGTTCTACAGCTATTCGTGCACGTTCGTCTTGTTCTCTTCATTCTCTGTAGATTGCCGTTGTCAGACTGTCTCGTTATGGTGTGTTTCATAATTTTATTCATTTCCAGACGAATATCTCATCTTAAATGCTTAAGAATTTCAAAAGTAAATAAAACGCTTGGGAAGGTAATCGATTAATTAATCAAGTAATCGATACACATTCGATTGTAATAATTAGCCTTTGCCTTTAGACCGTTTTTCAGTTATCAAGTTGAGAACAAATAAAGTAGCTACAGTCGTTTAAGATCAACTTATTCTGTATGTTATTTTCACTGAATTCAAAAGTTATTCATATTTTCATAGATCCTGGCTGATAGGCATTTATTTCGAAAGAATATGAATGTTAAAATAAATTTTCAACATTTCATTGGACAGTCGTAGCAGTCTAGAAGGTACTGTGTTAGCTTATTAGACGTAAAGACCACGGTTCAAACTCCGGGTCAGGCATCTGCAACTAAACGAAATACGAAAAAATATTTCTTCGGCGACTTCCTCTCAGCAGATTTCTGGCAAAAACTCTGAGAATAAATAAAATTGTTATGAATAGTTTCTCAAAAATATGTCGCTCGGAGTCGACTTTAAACTGTAGGTCCCGCCACTCACGGATAAAAATTAACAAACCCTTCAGTCAGGATTACGACCTAGCTTCTCACACCACTTATGTTGTGTGTGTTAATTTTTATACATGAGTGGCGGGACCTACACTTTTAAGTCGACTCCGAACGACAGATTTTTGAAAAACTATTCATAGCAATTTTATTTACTCTCAGAGTTTTTGCCAGAAATCTGCTGAGAGGAAGTCGCCGAAGGAATACTTTTTTGTATATTGTTTTGATGTCTAGCCTGGAGTTTGAACCGGGACCTTAAGTCTAATAAGCCAACACACTACCTACTAGAATACGGCGGTTTCATAGCCAAACTAATTGTATAAAATTCTTCCTGTCACTTACATCATCAATTGTTATCAATTTAACGTCCATTAACACTATATTCATTGTTTCCCCTCTCCCCCAGACTTTTTCCTTGAAGATTGTTAACACTTCGTACAGTTTCAGTTGAACAACAAAGTGTTTGTATTTAAGGGAATGAGCACACTTTAAACACGTCATTTATTTTTGCAAATTTATTTTCTTATTTTTAAAATAAAACAAAATTAAAAACATTGTTTATAAATTATACAAATTTTTTTATTTTTATTTTTATTTTCGAATGCCCTTAAATTCATTCACATCAAAAAAAAATTCTTATACCGGTTGCAAGTACTTTGTTGTCTTCGTTTTTCCCTTTTTTGTTTTTTTTTTTTTGTTGCTACAAGTCGAGAACAGATGTTACTTGTCGATTAAATACTTTCGTGTGCAAAACAATACAAAAACAGATACTTGCCACAGATTGAAGGTCAACAGCAATGGTATTTACGGAAATACGCACCACTTAACAAGCAAATGAGTCCACATGCAGAGATAATTTTTGTTTTCCTTACAAAAAGTAGGCTCCTTTAGCAGAAGTTGATTGTGTTTTCAATATTGAAATTTCAACAAAAAACTTTTATCTCGTTTTGTGATAATTACACTCAGAGAAATAATTACAAGCTTTTAGAATATAAAATATTTTGTTTTTTCTTGAATAATTTATAGTTTTTGTCCAAAATAAATTATCCATGAGCCATTTATGGTGGGTTATGCTCTCAGACCTACCCTCAAATAACTGTGCAACAAAAAGTGTTACAAAACAGTCTTAGTGGATTTCGTGGATAGTGAATAAACTAATGCAATCGATCACATCGATCGGTTATACGCTGAATATGCCAGCTCTTTAGTCAACGATACTGACGCTCTACGGGCTTTAAGCTCCAATATATTAGAAACTCCTGTGACGAAATTATCGAACTATTTTCAATTCATAAATTTCTTTTCACTGACGATTTTAGAAATATTGTCCTACTGTCATTTGGTACCACAATCGATGATATGATTAAATGGAGGTCATCGCTATTGCCCTGCAATTTGTTATTTATCGCCGAACTAGTCGCTTTATACGAAGCAATCTTGTATGTCAAATCCCAAGCAACTAAATTTATAATTGTACTCAAACACTGTCGGCAATATAATCTTTTAGAAATATTTTCAAAAATTATATTAAGGTGTACCTCCCCACATCATGAATACGTTGATAAATGATTATCCGCATATTTGTCTTTCTTGCATAGCAGATTACTGTGGAATCATAAATAATGAGTTTGTTGACAGAGTAATTAGGAGTACAATGAAATATTTTTCAAATTATGATAGAAATCATCTTAATAAATTAATCTATTGCCACTATTATGCTACAATTGATGGGAATCAAATATTCCAGAGTGTCTCTCCTTGGTATTGACACATCCATTAATAACTTACGCATTATTATTGTGGTGAAAAGGTGCCATAGTATTGTGACCATACGATCGAATGTACTCGTTTCATGCTTAATAGGATATCCCGACAGTGTGTTTTCCAAGCCTATTGCCCTGGCAAACTTCACGATGCCGTTCGTTGTCCCTGATCAGTATCTGGTATGCACAAGTCTGAGACTCAACGGAGAGTACCCTTACTTTGCATAACCAGCTGTTTCAGATTCTTCAGACAGCCCCATGCTATATTCGATTTAATCTCATAGGAGCCGAGTGCTCAAATGGTGTCCTGATTCATGTTACGTAGTATTGTTATGTGCTGTCTTTGTAATTCCTATCCAAGTTGAATTGTACACAATTTTCTATACCATAGACTTCTACTTAAAAGATACCCGCGAGTTTCCCCATAAGTTTTGTGTATTTTATTCTGGGACCAAACTCCCGCTCCTATTCTAAGTTTCGTTCTTGATTCACCATTGTATCACTAAATACTTCCCCTTTTAGGAGAGGATGCAGCTTCCAAATTACCAATTTAGTCCAAATGACAGCTAAAAAGACAGTTATCTGGTATTCAAAATCGCCTGATGAATTTCATATTAGACTTGTCACCCACCAACCCAACCGTAGCCTGCACAGCTTTGGTCACATACATACATATGTACATATATACGAAGTGTGTTCAAAAATAAGGGCACACTCACCTCAAACACATATTCTCAGTGAGCCCTAAAGCTGGTTTTGTTTGTTTGGTGAATTTCTGCTATCGAAAAAAATTGATCAAAAAAATTTCATAAAATTATAAAAAAAAAATGTATTTTTTCAAAAACACTTGAAATGTTTACATTATTTAACAATTTCGAAGCGATGCTCATGAACTTTTTTTTTGGTCAAAATTCAGAAATTTTGAAACTAACTTCGCTGCCACACGCTTCATGCTCTAAATTTCCGAAAAAAAATGCTTAATATGAGCCAAGCGATATGGCGACGTCCTTAGCAACTTCTAGCACTTCACCTTTTCAACATTTTTATCGGTTATTGATGTCCTCGGACATCCAGGGCAAGCGTCGTAATTCAAATCTTCTTAACCTTCTGTGAAAAGGTAAACACTTTTTCGACTCAGTCTACTTTCACCGTATGCCCTTCATATTAAGTTTATACGATACTATCCGCTATCTTCTACACAAAAACTTGAAATGTTGTACGATTTGTGTTACCGTCCAAATACGTCTTTAAAGATATAATTTCAACCAAACCCAATTTTTCTATTTTGGGCGAAAATAATCTATAATCAGTGCACGGTACCCTGCAACATTGCGATTTTTGTCGTTCTTAAAGATATGCCTTTCAGTATACAATGGCAGGTCAAGTCTACTTATTGACCCAATAATATGTATATGTGATCGGAAAATATAGAAAAATTGTACTGCGCTAAATCCCTAAAGACGCCATATTTAACTTGACAAGTATTTTTCCAAAAATCGAAATCATTTCTCATCGATATTAGTGAATCCTACTGTAATATTTCTTTGGGTGTATAATTGAAGTCTGAAAAAGCGACATGAAACTTCTTCTTTAGAAGCTGACAAGCAACTGAATGCATTTTTACGCTCTATTTAACGAACATTGTTGATGTTCGTGTCCTATGTATGTAGAAAGCCGAAGTTGTTCTTCCCCTGGGGGACATTGGTGCCGACCAGTGTTGCCGTTTTTGATTATTTCTAACCAAAATTGATTATTTTTTTGTTCAACGTGTAGATGTGTAGATTTTTCCGGTTTTGGTTATTTTTTTGTTTTGTTTCGTTTGATGTCAAAATATGTATCTAATTCTGAACATGAAAACTTTTAATTTTTTTTTTATAATCAAAAATGTTAAATTTTGATCAATGTTAATTTTTAATACATTTTGTGACCAAATGTCAACTATAGATATAAAAAGTATTGCGAATTTAATTTTGGTTATATTTTTTCTTATTTGGTGATTTTTTTCACAAATGTTGGTTACAATAATTTTTTTTTCGTGGCAACACTGGTGCCGACGTCTGGTTATGGAGATTCATTCTTAACAACATCATGCGTGTTGTTAAGTATGAATGTGATGAGTACTTCAAACTTTGAATATGATTAGTATGAGTATGATATTAAAATAAGTATGAATGCGTATAAGTATCAGAAATTATGAGTATGATTCGATTCTACTCATGTTTTTGAATACTTATTGTTGATATCTGAACCAAAGACACTCTGACTTTTAGCCGGAAGCACATGCAGAAATCTGATAGATTTTTGACATGTGATGGTAATGAATTTTTAATTGTTTTCTAGTTAAAATTTTAATTCTACTTTTATTGTTTAATTGTTATTATTTAATTTATACATACATTGTATCTACATATATACACTATATATGCTATTAAAGAAATAATTTAGAAAAATATCTTTCTTTATAATTATAATAAATCTTTAAATATTGTAATGTATTCTTGTATTGTGTTGTTTTTATAGAATCAAATTACTTTAAATCGCATCATGCCAAAATTAAAAAGTGATCAATCAAATGATTTTGACAGCAACCCTCCCTTTCAACTGAATGTGTGTGAAATCCTTAAAGAAATTAATCATTAAAATAATTTGACTTTTTTTCAAACTACAAATACAAAAATTCCCAAAAAAAAAATTTGAAAAAAAATTGTGAATAGTAAATCAATCAATAATTATTAATACCGGTAAACAAATTATATTTATTTATTTTTTTTTTTGAATTTTTTGCCAATCAATTGTTTGTCTGCTGTTATGAATCTGTCACTGGACAGTTCAGATTAAAATGTTCGATTTTCAAAATGATTTATCGAAAGTAAAAGTAATAAAAACAATAACAACGAAACAACAGAACAACAACAGTAATAGAATACATTAAATATTATTTAATAAGTGATTCTTTTTATTTATTTAACTGTACACATCTCTACTTGTAAAATCTCAAAAAATTAAATTAAATTCTGTTTCAAAATGGAGAAAAAAAACGCGGAATATTTTTAAGCAAACCTTAAACGGAAGACCTTCTTTTGTCATTACAAATGATGGCGTTGTTTGACGTTTGACAATAACAGTCATATTACAACTGCAACAAACATAAAATGTTTATTACATTCATCTGTCAATCAATTTGTCAAAAACATACATCGAATATCGTACAGGCGGAAAAATAGAATGTCAGTGAAAAAAATTAAAATTCAAAAAAAATTAAAAACTCGAAAGCAGATAAAAAACAAAAAGATATACTACAGTCGGTCCAGTTGTATTACAACAAACTGATGCGTAAATGTATTCTTTTATTTCAGTTTCAGACTCTTTTCTGTCGGCATGCTAAGGCATATCATTTAATTAAAATAAGGTTCCTACTCGAGCAGTGGAATTGTATTGGAATTAGATAAATACGATGTGGAAGAGAGCGTTCGACATACGGCTCGACAGTCAATCGAGCACGAATGGATGTACTCCACGAGAAAGCCAAGTAGCACATAAAAAATTTGATTTTCGAGACCAGGGCAGGATTCACCTGTTTCCGAGTGAAATGAAAGTAATAGCTGGTGTTCAATCAAAGTGTTTTTAGGTTTAGGTTAGAGGACGTAAACTTGCCAAATGAGACAAGTACAGTACATGGAGGCCCAGCTGACCCTTTGTACAACGTCCTAAAGAATAATAGGGGATATAGGGAAAAAGAAGAGGAAGTAGGAAAAGGAGAATAAGGAAGTAGAAGAATTACACAGACTAACAAGAGAACACGACTACATTATGGAAGCCCTAGCACTTCTCAACCAACTCAAACTAATAATGAATCTATGGAGCGCCTTTATGTCGGCTCTCGACACAAACCTCAAACCCTCAAAGAAGCACCTGCCAAGGGTCCTCAACCTCAACTTACTAAGGGCTGGACAATTACAGAGAAGGTGTTCGATAGTCTCCAACTCCTCCCCACCACAACATACCCTGCAATTGTCCGGCTGGGATCTGTTCCAGATCCTTGTCAGCGATCTAATCTCGCAGTGCCCAGTAATAAATCCAATAACTAACTTTAAGCGGGCCTTATCCAAGCCCAGCAGGCCATGGATACCTAGAAAAATAACAACCCGACCCCCCAACGCCTCTTCTCTTCCCCTCGACCCATACATAGATGAGGCCATAGAGGTGGCAGATTGGGGGATCAGGAAAAGTGTTTGCATTCAACAAATTGAAATTAATCCATCGAGAGAAAAATTCGATGTTAGACTGTATAATTGATTGACATGTAATGTCACTAAAAGAATTATAAATAGACGGGTTTTAAAGTCATCAGACTAAAATTAACGTGTTGAAATTAAGAATTATGGCTGGAAGATTATAAAGTAAATAGTAAAGGATCTTTTATTAAGCGCTTCCTATCTTTAAAATTCTTTATGTTTGAAATTCTTTATTCTCTTTGAAAGACCTATTGATGCTCATAATGCGTAGAATATAACAACCTTCTAATGTTAGCCATGGCTTATCTAGATGGAGCGCGTCCGAAATGTTAAATCTTCCATATCTCCGACGCATAAATCAGACTTAATTTGACCGACGACGTAGATTATGGTGACACACTTATAAGCCGATTTTGGAAAAATTTGTATTGTAAGCCCAAATAGATATAACATGAGCGCGTATATTACATACATAATTGGTCATTACAACCCTTCAGTCAGGATTACGACCTAGTTTCTCACACCACTTATGTTGTGTGCGTTAATTTTATACATGAGTGACGGGACCTACAGTTTAAAGTCGACTCCGAACGACAGATTTTTGAGAAACTTTTCATGGCAATTTTTATTTACTCTCAGAGTTTTTGCCAGAAATCTGCTGAGAGGAAGTCGCCGAAAAAATACTTTTTGTATTTTATTTTGATGTCTGGCCTGGGGCTCGAACCCTGGCTTTTCGTCTAATAAGCCAACACACTACCTACTAGACCACGGCGACTTCATATTAACAATAACTTAACTTGGATCTTTCATGGAAAATATTTTCTATGCTATGAAGCTAGCTAAGGAAAGTAGGTTACCCACTGCTAGGTAACAGATCAGTTAATAGAGCAGACGACTTTCCGAGGATGCAGCTTCCTAGTCGTTTTTGGGACCAGAACTCTTGCGTGGAATGGGAGCGGATGTTTGGAAAGATATGCTCAACGAGAAGGACGATAAAGAGAGACCAAAACTCTTCTCAAATCAAATATATTAAAGGCAATCAATGCTTTTTCTGAGAAATTACAATAAGAGGCGATCTGAGCCATGCATCAGATATAATCGGAGATCGATAACCGGTTTTTTTTTTTGACAAGCCATTATAAACTGATTGGTTTCAGAATGGAGGTTGTCTCGAGCCCAACATGTAGATTAATCGGAACACATTCTCGAAACCTGTGGAGTATTAATGCATTTCAGTAAGAAATCCAGTTTGGGTGCAGATCAAAGGCTAGGCAGATAATTGTCATTGTTGAAATCGAGCCGCATCCTGATTTTTGTCAGGGTAATAGGCATAGAGAAGACGTTATTTGGATACCACACAATGTTCCAAAAGAATACAGCTGATCTTCGCGACAATAAAAATAGTAAGATTGTAAGAAAACTGGGCTACTACGATACTTTTATACGAAATGCGATGTAAGATAATTAAAAGTACCGTTATAATGTTTAGACCGAAAAGATTAAGCCAATGTATGCTATGTTGTTAAGATTTTGTTTTTTGACGAATATCTTGATACGTGGCGTTATTATCACTAGGTCGTAGAACATTGCCCTGTAAATTAAAATAAAAATTAAAAAGAAAAACCATGTACTTCTTAACGTGGCCCTATTATTTATCCAATAAATCGATCCAATCGATCATTTTTTGTCTTTATTTTTTCAATGGTTATATACAGGTGGCGATAATTTTAATTTTTTTTTAATTTAATTTTATCAAATGCATACACGTAATGTAATGAAGGTGAAGGTATGGTGTTTAGATTACATTGTTACCCAATTGGTAGTCCAACATTTTTCCTGTAAACACCATGCAATGCATTATTTGATTATAAATAAATTTAGGAAATTCATTTTTTTGTTTTTAACTAATTTTAGGGTGAAGGATTTGAAAAAATTTTCCAATTAAATTTAAATTTTTTTTTGTGGTGCTTTTAAATTGGGTGCGTTAAATTTTTAAAATACACTCAGAGAAAATTTTAAATTTTAAAATCTACATTTAAACACAATAACAAAAAAAGGAAAATTTGTTTTTAATTTGAAATTCCAATGATAAGAAACAAACAACAAAATTAAAATTAACGGAAAAAGGATATGTGAACCACAATTAAAATATAAACGAAATCAATATTGAAATACTACAAAGAAAAGTGAAATACATCTTCAATTCAACTAGACTTACTGCCATGTAAAACTGCCGGTAATGCCGTCTTTAAGACGATCCCTTAAAGAACGTTGTCTACTTGGTCCCGAACCGCTTAAAGGTGGCAACATGGTATTCTCATCGTTGCCATCTTCAAGAACGGTGGTTATGTTTGAAGCCGATGTTGATATGGGTGCTAAGCTGCCACTGGCTGTGGCAGTTTTGGAGCCTCTACCACTACTAACACTATATTCCATAATGGGTGACTGATGTACTTGATGCTGCTGTTGCGACTGTTGCTGCTGCGTTTGATGTGATGCCGCTTGTTGGTCTCGTGGCAGGCGTCTTAAACTGTGACGTGGTGAATTTTCGCGCGACATTTTAATTATAAATTTTTATATTTCAATTTTGTTTCAATTAGAAATAAGTTTTACGTTTTTGTACGTTGTAAAATATAGTATTGTTGTTGTTGTTTTTTTTTCAGTGTTAATTAGAGATTCAGTAAGAAATAAAAGCAGCGTTCGATATTAGAAAAATTCATTCATAACAACAACGAACAAAAAAAAAAACTTTTATGAATTTTTTTTTTTTTAGAAGAAGCAAACAAAGTACGAGCGAGAGTAACAATAAATTCGGTGAGTTTCAAATCAATCCAATGTTTTGTTATTTTCTGTTTGTTTTTTTTTAATTTTTATTCTTTATTTTTTTTAATAATTGACAGAGATAATGTAGATAATTGGTGCTCTTAAGTTTATTAAAGTGTTTTCATTATTATTATTTAAGGAGAATAAGATGAAAAACCATCACAATAGTTTGTAAGTCATTGCCAAGCATTCCAAGTTTTAAATAAATTTGTTGTTAAAACAATTGAAAAAAAAATTATTTTATTTGTAAAACATACTAGGCACTGTAATAAAATATTAATTTTAAAATAAATTCAAATCAAAGACATTACAACACAGACGATAAGAAGTTTCTTTAAAGGAAAAAAGAAATTAGCTAAGCTTGTTATACCATTTAAGCTGTACTAAATATGTATGCATTTAGAGTGAAAAAAAATATGTTCTTTTCAATGTACAAAAAAAGTTAATTGTTCAGAGTGTCTTAATGTGTTTTTTGTTTTATTTTGAAGGTATTTGTTTAGAAATTATGTGGAGATGATGGATAAATGTTCTATTTTTTATTTATTCATACAAAAACAATTATTTAAAAATAATATCAGAAAACCATTCTAAGAATACATATAAAGTATAAAAAAAAATAAATTTAATAAATTTGTTGTGTGTGTGTATGGGTTTAAGAAATATTAAATAATTTATGATTTATTAAGAAAATCAGATTTTAAATTTTGTAAACAATACATGGAAGTGGATTATGTATGCAAAAATTAATGTTTGCTCGTGAAATTTTCGTATTCACTTTTAACACTTAAATACTGGAATTGTTCGTATGTATTTAATTGGTCATTATAATTATCGGCTCACCGTCCATGTTGTGTGTGTTAATTTTACCCACGGGTGGCGAGACCCTCTGATCGTTGTCGACTCTAAATGACAGACTCTTTCCATGAAATTTTTTTTACTCTCAGAGTTTTTGAAAGAAATAATAGTTTTGTCACATTACATTATTTTGAACTGTGGTTTGAACCGCGGGCTGTAGTCTAAGAAGCCAACACACTTGCAATTAAACTAGTCGAGATTCAATATCATACACAGCATAAGGACATAAGGAATATTGCTAAGCTCTTCTAGTCTGACAGATTGTCTGCATTCTGCCCTTAAAGTTCTTATGACCTTCCATTGCACTATTGTAGTCGTTACCGAAAATAGGCCAAGTGAAAGGCATGCAATAGACTTGACAGACTTTTGCAAGCGCTGTTGATTCGAAGAGTAGAAGCTCTTGATATATTTCGTGTAGCAGAACTCTCCATAACAAAGATAACACCCACATCAAGATTTATTTTACAGCCGGAATAGTCTCCCACAAAGAATTTTTGATTTACGACTTGAATATTGATTCCGGCCAAATCAGTGCATTACCCTTCTAAGATAATCTACTTTTCGAATTTAAAAAGGACGTCCATCAAGGAGAGCATCTTAAAAGTATAGAATGACTGAAATTCACTCATTTTCGAGGTGATAATTTTGATATTAAATATGCAATACGATCTTGTCGGCCAATCATTAAAAAATTCGACGAAATCTTGGGAAAAATTATAAAATGAAATCGAAACATTTCTGAAGCGAATTATTGCGGACGATATGAAAAAAAATATATAAAGGTCTGACACATGAATGCCAATGTAAATATTGTTTGTTTGGCGGAAATGGAATCGAATTGTTCTTTATGAGAAGTTACAATCTGCTGGAAAAAAAAGTTGATTCTGATTTTTCCTGCGAATTAAAGAGTTTGAAGTAAGAAGTTTAATTAAAATGATCAGAACTGATCAATGTAAACGGTTTTGTACCCTTTGTTGGGAAGTTTTAAGTTAAATCCACTATATACCCCTTTTCTTGCGTCTGCAGCTTACCGTTTACTTGGTTTAAATTTAAATCTGTAATGTCCTGCAAAACACAATTGCATTGGTTTTTCGCTGATACAATACATAACGGTTTTACCACAAAAATGGCAAAATGTTATCGATAAAAGCGATACACGCTTGGTTTAATGGAACTGGTCCCAAATACAAGAAAAAGTTGTTTCATTGTTTGTGCAAATTTCTACACGAACTCTTTCGACCACCCCATATGAAATACGTTCTGACAGTTCATACATAAATGATTGGCCACTACAACCCTTCAGTCAGTATTAAGACCTAGTTTCTCACACCACTTATGTTGTGTGTGTTAATTTTACACATGAGTGGTGGAATCTACGGTTTAAAGTCGACTCCAAACAACAGACTTTTTTAAGAAACTCTCAGAGTTTTTGCCAGAAATCGGCTGAGAGCGAGTCGCTGAATGAATATTTGTTCGTATTTCATTTTGTTGGAGATGACTGACCTGTGGTTTAACCGTGGCCTTACATCTAATAAGACAACACACTACCTATTAGACTACGATGGCTACGATTTGACAGTTAAAATATTTATTAGAAAGTATGTACTTTAGTAATTCCGTAGAAGTTTAGCCCTTTAAGAATGTCTTTATTTCTGACGCTAATAGTGGCTAACAAAAGTAATCCATAAAGTCGCATAGCCATTAACCTAAGCAAACAGTGGCCAAGCCAAGATTGATTATGAGGAATGCTTTTCATTACATTAGGTACTCTAAAGTGGTCTGCTTTTCAACTACAGAATTGATTTGTGAACTGTTCCCTCAGGATGTGCCAGAATATAGTGTCTTGCCGAATTTCAAAAAACTTCATTTAAAGGTTCTCACAGTCCCAGCTGTACTTGTTTTTATCGGCTAATTTTATTTATAAAAACTGGCAATTGAGTATTCTAATGTCGATTTTATTTATTTAATTACAATACAATTAGAAATAATATTTAATTATTTACGAGCTGACTATTTCCTCGGTTTGATGTAACAGACCAGAATCTCTGGTGGGAATCGAACCCTCAACCCTCATGCTAACAGTCTAGCACACTACTTACTAGACTACCAGGGCAGCCGGCACACAAATCTCTATTAATTTATTTATTTTATTCCATATAGTACGAACCGATTCGAACATACGGGAAGAGTGTGCAGGGTAACTTACCAGAGTTTCTGGTGGCAATAAAATGCACAAAAGTATGTTTGAGTGTTTTTCATATATCGTTTGGAAAGTGTTGAGAGTTGCTAATGCTTTAAATGCTTGAAATTAATTCGTTTTCTATTCACTTTGAAAAAATTTAATGATTTCATAAAACTGACCGTAGATCGAGCTTTGCATCAAAAATGATACAATTCATTAAAAAATTCCAAAACTTCATAATTTTATCTTATGTATCATTTTTGATACATGAGACTTTCCTAGGGATTCTTTGGTGTTGTGTATGTAATTTTTTTAAGTTTTCAAAAGATTTTATGAAGTTTTATCGGGAATAATACATTATTTATGATATCTGATAAGGAATTGAAAGTTAAGTGTTGGATGAAAGTGAAAAAGTTGAATTTTCTGTTCTTGATATTGATTGAAGTAGTCGCAGTCTAGTATGTACTATGTTAGCTTATTAGACGTCAGACCAAGTTTCAAACCTCAGGTCAGACATTTCCAGTTTACAAAGAAAGGTTGTAGAGACCGATTAAATATGTACATATATATGTAATATTCCTGCTACTGAAGATTCTGAAGATGAAGAAAACAGAAGCTCCTCTTATGTACTGACGCAAGTACTGACAGCTGCAAACATGACAATGGGACGTTAATCGAAAAAAAGGTACTGCTTGCAATAGAGAACCTTATTAGTAGGAAGGAAAAATATTATCAATTTTCACGCAGATTGCTAGCAGCTGTCACATGAAGTGTTGTAGAGCCTTTCTTACTGCTCTTCTCAGATTTATCTTCCATGACAGACAAACATTAGAAAAAAGTGTTTCGTCCTATGTTTTATTTCATAGATATTACAGAAGGATAGTATTTTTGTGAAATATGTACGTATGAGATAACAGAATCATTCGCTTTGATAATGTGCTACTCAGAAATGAAGATAAATTTACGCTTATTACGCCTTTTCGAAAAATGATCTGAAAGTCTTTCAGATTTTATTAATCCCAATAATTTTGTCGCTATAGATTAGTAAGTAATTGAATTTTATTGTCGTTTTAAAAATTCGTGGTCCACGGAAATCTAATCGGCAGTTTTAGATTCTAGTACGTGCTACGTGAGTAGCAACTACTTATAGCCGTATTTGGGGAAACTTGTATGCGGGACACCAGAGGGGAATGTAAGAGAGAACATTGTTGTTGACATTATCGATGTTCTACTGCAACAGGAAACTGTTTTACCTCACATGACGTCGACAACAAATGTTTCTAGCGAAATATAACAATGCTTAGTGCCATCAGGTTTCAGCTAGCCCTCGATTGGTAGCGTTACTGATGGAAGTGACAATAAACTTATAAATCCCCACAAAGCAAGGGAGCTAGATGTCAAATTATTACCATCTAGGAAAAAATAAAACCAAGCTCACATGAAATGTTAAATTTTTACTTACAAACCCATGCTACAACGTACATCATGTCAAAAATTTTGTCGTAAATTTCATAAAAGTGATAATAAAATGAATTAATGTCAAATAGTTTTATTAAAATGAATTAAAATAAATAAAAATATTTAAATCTTGTAACAAAATCTATCAATAATTGCGAAAATTCTATGAAATACAAATATGTATCAAAAGTGATACATAGCTAGAATTATGAAGTTTTTTTAAAGCTCGATCTACGGTTAAAGAAGGCAAAGTAAAATTGATAGAACAACAACGGCATGAAGCTTGGCTCATAATATATTTGAAAAATATTGAAATTTTAGTGATATTTGTGAACTTTTGAAAATAAATTCTTTTTAATAAATTTTGGTTTAAATTATTATGAAATAAAACGCCAGTATTTTCTATTCGAGCCCATTTCCAGTACATAACTCACAACAGAATTTAAATTTGGAATAAAGAATTGTTTACAAATTATTTTAAAATTTATTTTGAATTTTAGCTTAAACACACACACACACTCACATATAAAACTCTAAAATGAACAACAACAAAATAAAAGACAACTTTTTTTAAAATCTGAAGCAATTTATTAAATAAAAAACATACAAAAATGAAACAAAAATAAGAAAAATAAGAAAAAAAACCGCATGCAAAATAGAAATAACCTTGAATATACTACGAAGAGAGGAAAATGAAGAGAGAGAGAAAGAGGGTTAGAGAGAGAAAGGTTCTTTGAGAAGGTACTTTAGAAAAGTAATTTCCTTGAAGAACATGTGAACAGGTTACCATTTGCGTTATTATGGAGCAATTAAAATGAATGTTAAACACACGTATGAACATACAATAACAACAATAATTATAAGAATAATTCTGATATTTTAATTTAAATAATTCTAGACTTTCTTTTTTAAATACGAACAAGCAATACAAGTTTAAGTGCTCAGGCACAAGCATAGGAAAATATTATAAAAAAAATTTTAATTTGCAATTTCATAGAAAAAATAATAAGAAGTGGCACTTTGGCAATTATAATTACTTTTTAAAAAAATATACATGCATACATATATATGTATTTACGTATCTATATTGTATATGCATGCTTACATAAAAAAGTATTTTATTACTCAATTAATATTTAAAAATACTAAAAAAAAACATGAAAAAAATACAAAATATAATTATTCAATATACATACATATGTATGTGTACAGGGTACATTTCAGTAAAATACTGAAATGTATGTATGCATATCTATGTATGCACGAATGTGAATGATTAGTATGTTATTAAATTTACATCTGAATGGATTTCATGTGCATAATTGGTAAAGAATTTTTAATGGAAAAAAGAAAACTAATTTTTATGAAATGTCCAATGTAATGTAAATAAATAAATATGTACGTATGTATGTATGAAATGTCCAATGTATGTATTTGTATGTATGTATCTCATATTTTGCATATGTTTGTAAATGTGTTACATTGTAAATGTAAATGGTATTGTACATAAGTGGTATTGTGTATAAGTAATTCTGTACAACATACATGTTAATATATATTTTTGCTGTATTCGTATATTTGTATAAATATATATATTTTTAAATACTATTTTTATATACTGATATTGATATCTATTATGTGTTATTTTATTTCTGTTGCATAAGTATTGAGTAAAATTTTATTTCTATTTCTATAAAAATTCTTTATTTTTTTGTATTTATTGTAGAGTAATATTGTAATATTCAGCATAATTTCTTAGATTTTTTGTTAAAATAAGAAACCGTTTGTAAACGAACCTGTAAGAAAGAAAAAATGGAAAAAAAATGTTAAAAATATAAATATATATGTACATATGTATATAAAAATATAAATATTTATTATTACAAAATATTTCAAAATATTGTATATTATCCCACAAATAAACAAAACTAAAATTAAGAATTTGTTTTCAAAATTTAAATCATGATTTTCAATACATACATATTTCGGAATATCATAAACAACTAATGTCAGATAAAATATGCACAATATATACATACTTCTTACTATTTAAAGTTCAATTTTGTTCGTTGATACGAAAAGTTTTAACCTAATGATACCTTGTTAACAATATTATACACGATATCAGTCCATATAAACATTTCAGTTAAAGTTTTTTTTTATCAGAAATTTCAAGGAAAAATGGCGTAGAATATACTGCTAGAAATAGGAAGAGAATTTCTAACTTACTCTCACTGGGGTCCAATATATGGTAACAGTGTAAAATGGTTCCGTACAATACGAAGACTAACTAGGCAACTGAACAAAAAATTACATTCTTACACTTACTTAATTAATTAGTCATTACAATAATTTAGTTAGTCAGTATTATGACCCATGTTGTGTGTGTAGTTGTGTAGTCGCCGTAGTCTTGTAGGTAGTATGTTCGCTTATTAGACGTAAAGCCCGGGTTCGTATCCCAGGTCAGACCTCAAAACGAAATATAAAAAAAATATTTCTGCGGCGACTTCCTCTCAGCAGATTTCTGGCAAAAGTTCTGAGGGTAAATAAACCCGCCATGAAAAATGTTTTTCAAAAATCTGTCGTTCGGAGTCGACGTTAAACTGTAGGTCCCGCCACTCAATTATAAAATTAAGGCACAAAACATGAGTGGTGTGAGAAACTAGGCCGTAATCCTGACTGAAAGGTTGTAATGACCAATTATGTATGTGTGTGTGTGTTAATTTTATCAATGAGTGACGGAAGATTTTTGAGAAACTTTTTGTGGCGATTTTATTTACTTCCAAAGTTATGTACGTTTTGTTCATGACTAGACTATGGCGAATTCGTTCTTACACTCGAGCGAGTACAATATCAGTTACATAAAGATCGAAATGCCTTCTGTCCCAGATTGATCAACATCATGCCGATCTGATATGGTTGCAAAATGTCAATAAGGCTGAATAAGATAAGGACGGTTTGAATGTCTTGTTATTAGCCTTGAATACATTGTTGGCAATACATTGTATTATTATTTTAACAAGATATGACAGAACATGTAATGAAATGAGCGAACAAAATGAAATACATTAATTGTAGTGCATGTCATCTCTTGAACTCATCGAACATTAAAAAAAGCAACGAATACAGAACGAATGGTATACATAAATGGTTAACATGCCTATTGAATGAAATGCAAAATTATTTTCAGAAGCATTTCTGTGTGTGTAATGTACCCATTATTTTTTGTTTTAATGTGAGATCATTCGCTACCTGACATGTCTGAGATTATAAAAAGAGAGTATGCAAATGGAAATCCTCAAAAACACTGAATGCATTAAGTCGTTCGTTCACGCATATGCAATATGTCGAAACTAGAGGCCCACATTACTGCATTTTACTTCATCCACTCACAGTAAAATCAACTTATACTGTGATGACGTACACAGCAGACTCTATGACTTAATGCATAGTCACTCTTATTCAAAAATGTTTTTTTTCTCTCCACTATACTATACAGCGTAGCAATTGTATCAAATAGTGAATCAATACTGTATTCATTAAAACGTACATACATGCACTCATTAAAAAACACGTGTGTATTTTTCTTCATTTCCTTTGTCTTTGGCTTTGTCTACTTAAGACACGTTCATCTGTTTATATGAAAAACACGAACAATATTGTGTGTTTTCGTGTAAAATCGTTCGCCTTACGAAACTTGGCCTTAACACTTACAACACAATGAATGATATACTGTGTTCATAGTGCATATTCAATCATGTTTTGATTTTGTGTGCTTCATGAGTTTCTTACACACACATGTAAGTGAATGCAGAGCGAAATGTGACTGGAGTAGTATTCACAGTTAATTAAAGATATGTACAGATTTTGAAGTACGAATGAAATCACAACACAGTAATTCATTTTACAGTGAATGTACAATTTTACGTTTTATTGGCATTCATGCAGGCCTCTAGTCGAAACGTGTAGATTACCTCTGTCATATTATGGCAATTGTAGTCGTTGTCAGGATGAGGAGGAGAACGAATTGGTTCAATTGTGTAATTACAGAACATTGTATTATTCATTGGACGTGTATTTGAGCGTATTGGTTATTGAAATTATTACTGTAGAATGGTGTAGGACTTACTACGTATGAGGTGGAAGGACAATCGGTACAGAATCTATTCGAATGTCGCGGTCTAATGGCATCTCAAAGCAGCAAAGAAACCTGAAACGATAAACACGTGCAACTTGCCGAACCTAACCTTAATAAGTTGATTGAACAAGAAAACTATTTATCCTAGAACCCTAATACCACCAATACTATCTCACTTACTTCATATTTTATCTCAGGGGCTTCTGTTTTTACTAGATGCTGCATTTTGAAGGTGCTACGATAACATTCCACATTTAAGCATAATCGGTATTGTAATAGCCCAAAGAGGTTCAATTAGTTATTTGATCTACACTATCAACTTACTTACCTAATTGCTCATTACAACCCTTTAGTCAGGATTACTATATTGTTTCTTACACTAGTCATCTTGTGTGTATTAATTTTACTCGTGAGAGGCGGGGCCTATAAAATATTTTTTTATATTTCGTTTTATTCATTTCTCAGATGGGGTTTGAACCACAGAATTGCGTCTAATAATCCCACACATTACTTATAGACACCAATCATACTGTCAATATTAGAAATAGACAATTTGGTCTCTAGGTTAGAAACCCCATTAGCTATTATCTTTATTACTTGTAAGTCCATAGATGTTTTATTAATAGATTCCCAGCATTTTTTAATTAGAATGGACGTCGTTTAGAATCTTTCTGAAACTTTTTAATATTAATGACTTGAATATTCTAGTGAATGCTGGGTGATATCTTAATTAGTTGATAGCCTATAAATATAAAATATTGTGACCCTATCATCTACGTATTCTAAATGTAAACTTCGTCTCAAAGTCTAAATTTTTGTTCTTTTTTTATTTAGTCAGGTTTACGTCCTATTTTTCCGCACCAATCATGTTTTGTGTTAATTTTATCCGTAAGTGACGGAACCCTCCTTTATATATCCTCAGAACTTTTGACAAAAGACTGCTGAGAGGGGATGGCCAAAAAAATTTTTGTTTTTATGCCTTTCTTTCAAAATGTCAGAGGTGAGGTTGAGGTGAGTCTAACGCCGTTGCCTAGTAAGCCAACACACTACTCATTAGCCTTCAATCGTTTAATATTTTTCTGTGATTTTTTTCTTTTAATATTTTCGTTGTATAGAAGTATTATAAAAATTTATTTATCTGAGAGGGAAGGCTTCAATTCAAAAATCTAGTGATCGGATGATAGAGTCACTGGTTGCCGTGAATTAATCGCGATCCCTCGCTATTCAAGTAAATTAAGGCTCTACTAGCCTTAAACTGTCTCCCTCTTCAGAAATAATTGTAAATTTTAGTAAATAATATACGTTCGCTACACTATTCTGGTCAATCTATTTCCAATACCATATGGCAAACATAAAATGTTTTATAAATATTTCTCGATGCCTATCCCTTTAAATGCGTTTCAATTAATATCTTGGGTTTATGAACAGTGAATGCAAAAATTATTCGGAAATAAAGTCGAACATTAATGGAAGTAATATTTACTGTAACTGGAAAAAACATGTCCATTTAATCTGTTTTCGTAAGCAATAAATTCTCTCTTATCAATCACACATTTGGGAACAATTTGTATTTTCAAACGCATATTGCAATAATGTCTGCCAATGATTGAATTAATTGTAAGACTATGTTTAATGCTTTCATTTTAATGACTCGATGTATAAAAGCAGCAGTACATGTACATGTAAATTCTCTTAAAAGCAGCGAACTTTCTCTCCATAAATAAATTTTAAATTTCTTTCGTACACCCATACGTATACGTTATTTGTTTGTATGAATTTTTTTTTTGCTCTAATATTACTCATACATAATCGTAATGCAGGCATAACGTGTGCTTTAATATGCAAATGTAAGTAACTGCACAGGCGAGAGACATAGAGAGAGAGGGAACACACATTTATGGTGTAATCTTTCTGAAATCTCTGCTGTCCAATGCTTTTGCTTAATTGGACTCTATGAAAAGAAAATTAGTTTTGAATGTTGCTGTACTTGCTGTTGTTGTTTCTCTCGTTATTTACGGCACGCCAATTCGAATGACACAGAAATTTAACAAAAAAAGAAAAGAAAAAAAAAATGAAAAATGACAAACACACACAAACTCGCCCCGTTATACAAAACAAGAGAACAAATTTTAAATGGTTTTTGTGCCGAGAGTGTTTCTCTCTATTAACCAGCAGCAGCAGTAGCAGCAACAAAAACAAATAAAAAGAAAGAAAGAAACAAAAACTGCAAAACAAATTTAGTGAGTGTGTGAATATAAGCGGCATGCATGTGTGCATTTGATTGCAATTGTCATTTAAATTGTGAAGATAAAAACGAAACGATAAAATAAATGAAAATGGCCAACGTAAAGGCATTTAATTTTTTATTTTTTTTTTATCGTTTCCGCTTTGGTGATGTTTTGTTTTTGGTGCTTTCAAACAATTTAAAATGCAAATTTGCCGTTAACCTAATTTTTTTATTTCGTTTTAAATTCTAGGAACAAAAAAAAAGGAAACAGCAAGAAAAATAGGCAGCAAATAAAATTTATAAATTTTTACACCTTAAGCTCAGTTTAAAAGTAACAACAACACTTTCCCTTACTGTATGTATAACCAGTATATTTCTTAAGGATGTCCTTGACTGTTTTTTAAAAACATTTCTTTTTTGCATTGTACAACTGGCAAAGTGTTATGACATGTGCAATAATACAACGAAAGAAAATGTGAAAATGTTTTTCATTTACTTGCCTACACACACTATAATATTTATATCCGTTTCGGGGCTTTTTAAGAATTTATTTTTATTGTTGTTGGTATAAAATAATATTTATGTCATGCTTTATAGTTTTTGACTTCCTGTAACGCACTTACTTAAAAACGAAATGAAACTCATACCGGCAAGTGTCAGGCTAGAAAAGTTTGTTCCTTTTTACAAACACATACATACATTCATTCATGCATACACACATATACAAATGTTTTCAATATGTATATGAATGAATATTCAGAATAAATTGCACACTGGGAAACTGAGCCTGGATGGATTATTTGCAGAATATTCAATGAAATAATTCGATTGATATTTCAAAATCGATCGAAACATTTCATTATACTTGACTTTAAAAAAGAAACTAAACAAAACCGTCTATCCAACAATTAGAAAAGTATTCGAAGAAAATAAATACTGTTCGCTTCCATTTATTGCAGTTTCTCATTCGTTCGACTACACAACCTCATGCTTAAGCTAATACGATACAAGCAATATCACAATTCTTTAGTAGGAATTATAGCCTGTCTTCTAGCAGCATTCAAGTTGTACGTGATAGTGGTCAGTAGGACTTGCAATTTAACATCAAATACGAATGACAGGTTTTAAAAGCTATTTATATGCCAATTAGTTTATGCTCAGAGCTTTTCTCATACGATTCCAGAGAAAGGATACTGCAAAGAAAAACTTTTTTTTCTGGTACAGCTAACGTTTGACCTCGCGAGCTGTCGTCTAACAAGCCTATATACTACTCACTAGGCTACGAAAGCCACATTATTAAGTTATTGGAAATAAAAACAACCGTTTGCTGTATTTTGAGAATTTGTTTTCTATTTAATATACATTTTAGTCATGGCAATTACTTTGTTGACACACTTTTTCCAACACAATTCTACTTTTGCTGAGGACACTGGTGCAAGAAAAGCTAGTTAAACTTATGGTAAATAAATTTGAATGATGTAACCGAACTCTATTCGTATAAATAACGAAAAGATCTAGACATTCCAATAGTCAATAGCAGAGTTTCAAAGTCTCACATTCTCTTTACAAAGAGATATACGGTAGGTTTCACTTTCCCAAAGAAAAAAAATGTTATCAATGCTTTGAACAGGTTGAAAAATGTTAATTTTGTTTATATAAGGTCTTCTAACAGCGATTTCCGCAATTTGATAGATGATAACGGCCACTGTTTTGTCGAATTAGCGTGAACGGCTATAGACAACGACGTGTGGTCATTGAATGGAGTTTGGCGATGAGGGCGATTTCTGGATTGTCGAATTTGGGATGATGCCAATCCACATGAGATACGAGATAATCCGAAAAAGTTCTTATTTGGTATAGATTGTGGACTGACAGCATCATCAGTCCATATTTCTTTGAGAACATTGTTGACCAGGCCAGTGAATGGGGAGCACTATGGGTCAATTATTACTAATTTCTTTTGGCCTAATTTGATTGATCTCGACACCAACAACATGTGGTTTCAACAGGTCGGGGCACATTCCACAAGCTCATGCCACATTGGATATTCTGCACGTGCGATTAATGGGATTTTCTTAAGTCGCATGTCAATGCAAATAAACCACAAATCACAACGGTCCTCATAACATAATCATGGTATCGATCAAATTCAGCCTTAATTATACGTCATGGAAAATTACACATTTTGTAGGCGCTGCACCCAGAGAAGCTATGTCGGACATTTGAACGATTTTATATTCCACGCATCACGTCTAGGTCATGTAGGCCTTTCAAACGAATAAACTATTTCGATAACACCTCAATTAGCATGGTCTAGTGTGCTTTGAAGTTTCCTTTTGAAATTGATTCTCCATATTGAGATTAAGGAAACAATTAAGGAATGTGAAGGCAAATTTTTCCATAAAATATGTCAAGACTGCCCGAGAAAATCTGAATTATACATCAGGCTATCAAGAAATAACCAAAGGGCAATAAACGATCTATTGACAGGGCATTATAGAGTCACAGTACACGTACTTAAAGGGGATCGTCTCGAACCCAACATGTAGATTCTGTCATGATGAGAATGAGTCATCGAAGCACATTATTGGAACCTGTGAGGCATTAATGGATTCCACAAGAAAACATCTGGATGCATATCTGGTGCTGGGCAGGAAATTGACATTGTTGACGCCCAGCATTATCCTGAAGGTCCTCCTTTTAATTCTTCTGATATAAAAAATCGAATTTCTTTAATATTTTTTCTAATTTTTCTAGAAAGTTTTTCACAAAAAAAAAAATTCTTTATAAAAATATTTTATTTGAGTTTCTCTTAAAATTAAGATTCTCGCAGTTCCACATGAAATTAAAATTCCCAAAATAATTGCCACAGTTCGCCGTAGTAATTGTCCATTTCCTTCATGGTATATTTAATTCGGCTTTATTGTTGTAAAGAAGAAGAAACAAAAGAACAAAACAAAAATTTATGAAAACTTCAGCTCAACAGCTAAATGGTCAACAATGACGAAAACAAAAACAAAAGGCGACGAAAACAAAGAGAAACAACAACAAATTAATTTACGAAAAGTAAACAAAGGAAGAAGAAATTAAATTTTAATTGCCTTTGACAATAAAATGTTTGCTTTGGTCGAAATTAATTTTGCGTTCCCATGAACACAAAAACATGGGGTAGGGGGGTATAGGGTACCCTCTGATGAGAATTTGATATAAAACGATAAGCACCAGTTAAATTATGAATTCATTTTGGAAAACAACAACAATAATTTTTTTTATCAACTTTTCCCAAGTTATGATTTCAATTTTTATTTACTAAAATTTCGAAATATTATTCAAAGCACCGTCAAAGAAGTTTAATAGTTTTCAAGTGTAATTCAAATTAAATTTTATATCATATCGTTATATGACATCGTTATAGCCTTTCTTAACTTGTGAACTTGTCTTAAAAATGAAATTACGTACAATGCTTACGTGCCGGGACCAGAGTCCCGTCTTCAAAATAAAACTCTCTTTTATATGGTAATCTTTATTATGGAGAGATCAGTTGAAATGGTAACAGAAGGATTAAGAACGTATTTAAAGGAATAAAACCATCAACTCTCTTCCTATCCAGATCATACCAGCAGAGCCATGAATATGCTCTCATGCTGCCAACACCTTTGAGCCTCTCTGTAAAACGACCGAAAAAAAACTGAGACAATTAGAACAGCTATGCGATGTAATATGTCGAAGATGAAACAGTCAACAATGCAATTTCGAATCATTCCGACATTCATGGACTATGACAGAAGTCTAGGTGATGTACTTTAGGGACTCTATCTAAATCTAGCTGAGCGAAAAATTAAGAGAATTTTCATTGAAAATCCCATCACCCAACAAGCATTGGATTCAGAGAGTCTATTGTCAGAACCTTTAATGTATATACCATACCCCACTTATGCAGTCCATC
This sequence comes from Sarcophaga variegata, assembly GCA_932273835.1. Lineage (NCBI taxonomy): Eukaryota > Metazoa > Arthropoda > Insecta > Diptera > Sarcophagidae > Sarcophaga > Sarcophaga variegata. Next base: position 42,865,629 of record OW026359.1, read on the forward strand.
ATTTTGGAACTGATGGTATATACCCCAAGGGTATTGCCGGGTCTACGGATCGTCAGTTTAAAAGTCAAATATGTATATTGTTACGAAAATGGAAATGGTGTTTTGCTTTTACATCGTTTAACATTAAAATTATAAACATAACTACAAAAACAAAAATAATGAACTTACATGATAAACAAGTACACAAAAATATACCAACAAACATACATAACATAATTGGCCATTACAACCCTTCAGTCAGGATTACGACCTAGCTTCTCACACCACTCATGTTGTGTGGGTTAATTTTATACATGAGTGGTGGGACTCCGAACGACAGATTTTTGAGAAACTTTTCATGGCAATTTTATTTACTCTCAGAGTTTTTGCCAGAAATCTGCTGGGAGGAAGTCGCCGAAGAAATATTTGTTCATATTTCGTTTTGATGTCTGACTTGGGGTTTGAACCACGGTACTTACGTTTAATAAGCCAACACACTACCTTCTAGACTACTTCGACTTCCATACCATATACCAACAAACCCCAGTATAAAAAAGGATAAACAAGTAAACAAAAATTCAACAACAAACACTGCAGGAATAAATGTAAACATAATACATAAACAACAATAATGAAACAACGATGTTTACATTTATAGAGATCTTAAGAAGGCGAAACCGCAAACACTCAAGAACATTCATTAGACTGTTTACGTCGTCATGTAAAAGGCAAGGCAAAGCAGGCAACGGAGTCAGTAAAAGTTCAGTCAGTCTTGTGTGAAGACGCGATGTGTTTGAAGAAAATAATCGTGGTTTGAAGATCTTCGTTACAAAAATCTGTCAAATAATTATTATTGTTTACGCAAAAGATTGCAAAGAGGAATAACAAACAAAGCAATTGTTGTTGTTTGCATCAAGTTGTGAACAGTGGCACACCGAATTGTGCGAACAATAAAGAATTTAATTCAAACTAAACAAAACTTTATTTTTATTTTATTTGCAATCTACGAGCTCATATATTAAACGTTTTTAAAACGTAAGAACGTAACAATATTACCGAGAAAATTATAAAAAACCATGTAATCGACCCGAAAATGTTTACAGCTCTCCATTATTGCAAAATGTTTATAGACTGTTCTCTGATATTTGCCGTAATGTAAGGTCAGATAGCTCCTACCGGCTATAGCAAGTAATAGAGAGCACTTCTGCGCTTCTTCTTCTCTTTTAATCCCCGTTGGCTAGTATTTGCACACCATCCACGAAACGGTATCACCGTAACGCAAGTTACACTTCATGATAAACAGGAGAAAGCTCTTGGCCACCCTGGAGGTGTATATCGTATTTAAATTAAATTAAATTATTATGTTTCCAGGAGAGGTTAGAATTAAAAATAATCCTCAAATATTTTACCTCTTGGATATTCATAGTTGAACGCAGTTGAAGGTTCGTCTGGTGGAAACCATGAACTGGTTTTGTGAGAACAATCTTGTAGTCACTGTAGTCTAGTAGATGGTGTGTTGGCCTATTAAACGAAAGAACGTGGTTCAACCCTTGGTTTAATGATCTCGAACAAAACAAAATATGAAAAGAAAATATTTGTTTCGGTGACTTCCTCTCAGTGTTCGTCTGGCAAAAACTCTGAGAGTAAAATAAAATTGCCATACAAAGTTTCTTAAATCTGTCGTTGGGAGTCGACAATAAACAGTAAGTCGTGTCACTCATGGATAGCCCGACTAGCTTCTCTAGTTGTAGACCTGACCAGAGATCAGCAATGAGTATTCAAGATGAGTAGATTCGAATCATATTCATAATTTCTGATACTTACACGCATTCATACTTATTTTAATATTTTACTCAAACTACTCATATTCGAAGTTTGAAGTACTCATCGTACTCATACTTAACAATACGCATCATGTTGCTGATTTCGACTCTCCTTTACTCAACATTTACACGAATCACAAAATAAGTATGATTCGCGTACGAACACTACAATACTCATTAGAAGGTTGTGTGTTTGCTTTGCTTGGTATCTTTGCCTTTTTCTTTCTTCTTTTTTTGTAAATGCAACAACAACTAAGACTGTAAATTTGGATGAATGATTCGAATCACTCGAATTGTAGTCATACTCATGGCAACCTGTACTTATAAATCAATATTGTAGTGAGTACGAATGTATCAGAGTACTTAGTTGAATTTCAAAACTCTTGACTCACTCATACTCAAAATTTCATGAGTACTTATGAGTACCGGATAAAACGATTCATTGTTGATCTCTGGTCCTGACCAAAGTGTTGTAACGACCAAGTAAGTAAGTAAGTTTGTATTTAAAACATGAAGACAAGTTTTATTTTTTAAACTCACTTAGTATTCATATTTGTTCTACTTTTCGAAATAGTCCTCCTACAATACATATTTAAAATAATGACTTCGTGTTCTTCTATATTTCATGGGATTTGCTGGATAGGCTATCAAAAAATTGGTATGGGCTAGCTTGCAGTAAATAATTAAAAAACGTGTTTTTGTGATTAATTTCTTTACAATAAAACATTCAAGAATTAGTAGCTCTCACAGGCTGTGTATATTAACAATAAAGGTTTTTAAAATGCTAAAAAAAATCACAATCTTACCATCCCGTACACATTTAACAAAAGACTTTAACACTTTAAGACGAGGCATTTATAAAACTTTAATGAAACACTCTCTTAATTTCTAGTAAAACGTTCTTTAAAATTTATTTTAAATATTAAACGGAGGGCGACAAAGAAAAACTGCTTCTGGCAAAAGGAAAATGTCATTTGCTGCTACAGCCTGACAGAGGAAGTCAAGTCAAGTTAAAAGTTTTCTTTTTTATTCTTTTTTGCAGTTTTTCTTTTTCTTTTCTCTTGTGTTTTTTACGGAAGTTTAAATAATTTTTCCTTATTTATACTGGATGTACACTTAAGGAAGAACTATGTTGCTGATGCTGATGCTGATGCTGATGCAAATGTAGATGTTTGGACACTTTAAGTTATTAGTCCTTGATCCATTTCTAATCGAATCATTTGATCGATTCGTCCAAATCGATTCCAACAACCCCACAAATTTTTCAACCAAATTTTGTGATATCCAATGCACTCACGGACAGGCGGAATGAAAATAAATTTTGAATCAGAATACCGTTTGTTGGAGTGTAGGGTATCTTATCGTCATATTGGATTGGATGTCACTGTGTTGCTGGTTTTTCTCCGCCTTTGTTTAACTTTTTCTTTCTTTCAAACTAAAATAAGTTTAACAAAGTTGTTGCAAATTGAATTTTCCTGTTAGCTTAAGTTGCACTCCGTGGTACCTATTATTCCTGTGAATTGATATTTTAAATTTAATTCATTTTATATTAATTAAATTATAAGTGAATGACGACATCGCAATAGTCATGCCCTGTAAATGAAGGATATTTATTGCAGAAGAAAATCTTCGCATCAAAATTAGTTCTCACATCATGCAAATTGAACGTCTATATAAGTATAAACAGCCTCAATTGGGGAATTCACACGACTTTGTATCGTGTATGTTGTATTGAATAAATTTGTTTGTTTGTTAACGCTCAATGCTATGCTGTATTGTGTATCTCGTGGCATTCAAACAATTTGATAGCCCGAAACCAACACAACATTTTAAAAACATATCAAAACATATACACATTTTTGTCATTCACACAATTTGATAGCACGAAACCAATACAACTTTTAAAAACATATGGAAAAAATGTGTATAAGTGTATCGGATTTTTATATGAAAAATAGCAACAACAATCATACACTGTTGTATGTTCTTCCAACAATACAATGAATACAACGATACAACGGCTTGTGTGAATTGCCCAAATGTGTGAGTATTTTTTTAAGAAAACAATCACAAAAAGATGAATTTGTTCCGATAGTTTGATGTGTAGCCACGCAGTATGTGTCCTCTCTCTCTCTCTCTCTCTTTGTATCTCATACGAATGTAAAAAAGGGTCAATGATATCAAATAATGAACTGCTTGAACTGTGTGAAAGAGAGAGAGAGAGAGAGAGAGGATATGGTTAAAATCATAAAATATGAATGACTAAACCTGCATGGCTACACATCAAACTAGCGAATCAAATTCATCTTTTTGTGATTGTTTTCTTAAAAAAATACTCACACATAGAGGCCGTGGTGAGTTTGAAGAGTATCAAACTATTTATGATTTTCATTGCCAATTATTAACATACGTTAATTTGATGAGTTAAGTTTAATGTGTCGCCATGCAGCTTAAGATGAATAGAACATGTTGTATATAATTTTCTCTCGACCAATAAGGCGCAATCAGTTGCGCTGATTGCTTACAAAAAAATCTACGACCTTGCGTTATAGGGTGAGGTTAATAGCCTTGAAAACTATAGCTTTACAGCAATATATTTCACAGCAGTACGGTTTCCGCAAGGCGTCGTTCTACTGGTAGCCTCCAGGCGTTATCCTCCGAAACGATTTGGTGAGAGCAAGATTGCCGCTCAATAGAATTCCAAATCATTTGAAAGAGTATAGTAGAGTGCACTTCAATCTTTTTAAATTTTTACTTTTGGTGACAGTAGTTACTATTCTCGATTTCTATTGAGTTTTCTCAGGGATAGGAGGGATCCTATTAAATATTAGGGACTCAGAAAAAAGTTATTGATGTTAAGGGCATGACAATTCAATGCAATGTACGGTGAAACTCGATTTTTTAAAACGGTATAATAAATACTACCCACCATCTGATCTCTTTACTATTATAACCGACCTTAAATGGAATACAACTCTAATGCTTCGAAGTCTCTTTAGGGCTTCTCGACCATGTATAGCTCACAGAGTGCATAGTAAGATGAAGAAGTCATATGTTTTGTGTTTCACTGTTTTACAGTTGCTTAAACGGAAAGTGCTTGAACCAGATAACAAGGAAAAAGTACCTGAAATCGGCATATGAAATCTGTAATGCATGTTTGTGTCATAGATCACGATCCGTTAAAGGATCACACAATGCATTTCAAAGCGAATTCATTCTATAACTACCTTCCAATATCTTCTTCTTCCTCTTCCACTGGCCAAAGCAACCGATTCAAATAAAATACACAAGCCAGAAGCGATACTATCTCTATATTTCCTCTCATCAACAGCCAACCCAATTAATTCAGACACAATGCCCTGCAAAAGTATTGACCATTCCATGAGTTTTCTTGTCATTTAAAGCAATGAAGATAAACTTTCAAATTTAATCATAATTTTTGTAACGCAAAGTATAAAAAGATAAGATTAAAGTGGCAGATAAAAATGGCGGAAGTAAGTGATATAAAAAATCTTGCCTTCATCGCCCCTTAGTGAACACAAAATGCAAACATTTTTATTTTTATAAATCAATCATGAAACACCCTAAGGACTTGCTTAGCAAACTTGTTTATTTATATACATATTTATGGAATGTTCATCCTTTTCCTTTCGTACAATACAGTTATAATAAATAAATAAAATCAGAATATTTTTCTTCTTCTTTTTACTTCCTTTCGCAGATGGAATTTATTTATGTGACTAAGCAAATACAATATTTATTAACAACTCCCTTTCCTGCACAATGTCCGGCATCCTTTTTATGGTCGCCGACATGAAATATTCGTTGCGTTCCGTTCCGTTTCGTTCTTGTTTTTGTTTTCGCCTTCATTATATTCATGTTCTCGGTTTAAAATAACAACAGAAAAATAAAAACGATAGTGAACACGCTTAATATCGATACACATGGGGCCAAATAATGGGTCGCTCATACACGCCACCATTTCAGCAATGTTTGTATGTACCTCGTAATGAATAATGAATATGAATAAAGAAGTTCCATGGAAATGTGTAGGGAAAACGCAAATACAATAACAAAAACGGGATATTTTCGATACAGAATACTGAATATTTTATTCTCCTACTACTTTGAAGACTGAATTTAATTTAGTGACGATTTATTACACAATTGCACAATTTTATCGTATTATGAATTAGTCTTACTGTGACATTAGCCTGACAAGCAAAGTCGTAATCATATTCGATCCAGAAAGTCATTGTGGAGTGTTGCCACATGCTCAGTTGATGACATAATACTACTATGTTCAGATATCCACTTTAATTGAGTCAATATTCGGTTTATTGATTACAATATTTTAAGTGTTCAGACATAATAATATACGCAGTTCAGCTGCTTATTCAATATTCATTTGACAGCTGGTAAACAAAACAGCTGGTAGTTTCAACAACATTGTTTTTATTTTATTTTTTGTGTGTCGTTGTTGACATTTGAGTTGTCAAATATCAACAGAAAGTCTTCGGATAATTGTAATATGCGCACTGAACATACTTATGACAATGCTGCATTTTAAGTTTTACTCAATATTATAACAATTTGCGTATTTATAGCGCAATAATTAATTGAAATTTTATATGAAATATAGAGCTGAATAATGGCGTATATTGCGATTTACGCAATAAAGGTGCATATCTGAACACCGTATAACCCTTTTATGAAACTATACTGGTGTTTGGGCGGTATTCTCGGAATACCGACAGAATAATATTGTCGGACTAAATGGTAGAGACATACTTAGTAATAAGGGCTCCTGATATAGCTGATATAGACATACATACATACATAACATAATTGGTCATTACAATCATCCAGTCAGGATTACGACCTAGCTTCTCACACCACTTATGTTGTTTGTGTATGTTAATTTTATACAGTTTAAAATCGTCTTCGAACGACAGATTTTTGAAAAAATTTTGATGACATGGTAAATTAAATTATTCTCAGAGATTTTGCCAGAAATCTGCTGGCAGGAAGTCGCCGAAGAAATATTTTATTATGTTTCGTTTTGTTGTTGTAGATGTCTGAAATGGGGTTTGAACCCTAGCGTCAACTAATATACTACCTACTAAACTACGGCGACTTCAACAAGACAAATAGACATAATCAGTACATAATAAGATGCTTACAGATCTGCCCGGAGTAGTAATTTTGATTATTTTTTCATTTTTACTGTTATTTTACGTCTTGAATATCTCGTTACTAGAGAGTTGTTCTAGTTATAATGAATGATTCAATAAATGTTCATACTGACACATCACCTTATTATCAACAACATCAGAGGTCTTAGAGAAACTGATCGTGTCTGAAACAATTCAGTTTCTATGCCCTATTTAGAGGCGTTTCTCAAAATATATTTTACATGAAAGCTTAAGGCTTCAATTGAAGCTAAAGCTACCAGTTAATGTAGTGGAGATATTATATTTCACCGCAGATTCATTATTGAAAAAGGTGCCTTTGAGAGTTTCCCTAGGTAATTGCTGTTAGTAGCTTAGGCCATTATTTTATTACCCGTTCCATATTTACTATATACTTCGGACATGCCAATAAGTAGGCACATTTACAGTTCTACGTTTACTGAAAACACTTCTTTCCTTGGGAACTCACTTGAACCTTCTCAGCACCTGAAGAAATATACATTCCAGCTAGAAAATTTATTAAACCTATGAAGCATAAAAGTATATGATCAAAATTGTGTTCACGTAACATTTATGTTATGGAGGAGAAACATGAATAACAAAATATTACCTCAACAATCATACATAAAATGTCTTGGCATAGAGATTGACAGATATGTACATGACTCGTCCGTTTACCGTAGAAGCAATATTATTACAAACATTCAGTTAAAACTCTTTGAATTTCTCTGGTTTATTGGTAGAAACTCATGTCGAGGGTAGGGTTGTAACTTTAGAATTTCCTCAACTTCACACATAGAGTTCAAAACATTGAAGTAAAATGTTACGGATAACTACAGTAGCATCTGGATATGTCTGAAACTCCAACACGCGTAAACGTCTGGGCATGCTTATAGTGGTTCTGAAAGCTTTTTATACAATTTCGTTGTATATTCAAATTTTTATTAGATTAAAAAAAAATTAAATTTAAAATTCAATTCTTGCTAAAGTTTAGAGAAACCATCCAATCCAGTATACAACGCTTCATATGTATTTGAACGTAATCTTTATAATAATTTTTTGATTCCGAAAATCTTAATTGAAGATGTAAAGACTATTTAGAAGACTAATGAAGATTTCAATTCAATTATCTGATACACTATAATTATTAAATGTGCACAAATAATGATATTTTTGTCTCATATTCTAAAAAATATTATTCGGGCACTTGTAAACGGTATTGGAAAAAGAGGTTCAAACAGAAATGTATCCTTAAAGCCTACTTTACACGATCCCACAAGTAATATGATCTGTCAAAATTTTGTGTAGAAGAGTACGGATGTGATCGTTTAAATGTACTATGTAATGAAACCATCACACATTGAGAGAAAATACGGATGAAAAGTTTGACAGTCAAAAAACAAGCAAGTCGCATTAGATCAGGGATGTATTTTTCTGTAAACACATAGAAAAAAAGTATAACAGCTATTTTCGTTTTACTTTGTTATTGTCTTATACCGATCATGTAAACGCAAAAAATATAAATCATACGACTTTTATTCTATTTTTTGTCATACGGATGGAATTTCATTTTACTTTTTCATTAGACTTTACGTACGTAAAGTATTACCGTGTGAAGTGGACTTAAGTAGTCAACCATCACTGAATGTTTCTAAAGTCGTTTCTAAACATTAGAACCACTTAAATCTAAATTTTTCTAGCCCTTAAATATTTATTTGGAGTATTCTGAGTAGAAGCCAGAACCTTAGGGCTTTTGCCGACTATGCAATCGCTTTGTTGTATCTTAAAGTATGATTTATAGGTGCTAACTTTCTTCTCATGATCCCTTAACTTACTGGTATTTAGCGTCTGGCCAGAAACAATGAATTATACACCTTCGATATCGGTTGGCAAAAATTTGGAGGTGCCGTGTGCTGCTTTTAAATAGAACCTGGTCTTTGCAACTATGCAGGAGTATGGCCTTAAAGCACGTACACCTGTGCTCTAAGAAATCTGAATAACTAGTACATGAACATCCGTGTCTTAATTCGCCGCTGTTTTTCAATTTATGCACTTACCCATATAAATGTCAGTTCATAATTTAAATATAATTTCACCATATTTTTACATTGAAGATGTAAATATTTTTCGATTTGAATATCAGAATATAAATCTTGGTAGCCAAATCATTATTTCAATATTTTCTTAATTCTTCCAAATTGTCTAAATTTAACATTTAATTATTGACACTAGTTTGTGCATACATATGTACGTTACATTCGATTATATTGTACTGATTGTACTGAAAGATATTGAATCGTCCGTCGGTCATGGTCGACTACAATGTTTAACATGTTTTTCATTGAGTTTACACTTGGTTTTACTGACGCCCATCATAAAATTCTGAATATCCTATAAATATCCTTAGCCTTCATGCATGATTTTAATGTTTTTCTATATTATGTTGTATGTGGGTGTGTACATATGTATGTCAATATTTACTATAGTGGCAGTAGTTATAATAGCTCCAGTGTCCGTAAAAACAAAACGTATAAAAAATATAAAATGATGAGAGAGGGAGTATATAAAAATACAAAATATTGTTTGTAAATATGCATACGAAAATATTTTGTTACTGTTTTTATGACAATAAAAATAACAACAACAAAATTGCAACAATATAAATATGTATGTATATCGACTGGGTGACTGAGTAAAGAGACCGAATAATAATGAAAAGCCCACAACTTTTTCACCAACACATTCATCATGATGCATCAGTTAAGCCGAAAGTCCATACCATCCGTTTCATGCGATTCTTGCATTCTATGCTGTTTTTTTTATTGCAAGTTACACACAATGCGTTTTATGCGACTGATTTGTTGTTTTGATCAGCTGTTGTAGTAAAATAATTAGCAATTTTGGGGAAAATTGGAAAATTAAATTGTGATTTTAAAAGAATTTATGGAATTAATCACATGCTTATGAATTTACATATGTATTTTGTGCTGCTAAGGCCTACGAAAGGCTTCAAAAGAACACAACAGTCACTTAATTTATTCTCCATTTTTCTTGTTCACAAATTAATAAATTCAAAAGAGATGACACTAAGTACATAGAAACAATCGATAACTAGTAAAAAAATTTTGTTCATGAAATAAATGTTTTAAAAAATGTATTTTAATGTATTTACCTCTAAAATTATTAGAAAAATTTATTATGGAATATGTTTTTATTAATATTTTTAGAATGCAAATAAAAAATGCGTAAATAATACTGCACTATTTATATTTATCTAAACATATTTATCGACACCATTCACAATGCAGTCGCCGTAATCTAGTAGGTAGTGTGTTGGCTTATTAGACGTAAACCCAGGGTTCGAGTCCCAGGCCAGACATCAAAACAAAATACAAAAAGTATTTCTTCGGCGACTTCCTCTCAGCAGATTTCTGGCAAAAACTCTGAGAGTAAATAAAATTGCCATGAAAAGTTTCTCAAAACTCTGTCATTCGGAATCGACTTTAAACTGTAGGTCCCACCACTCATGTGCACAATTAACACACAACAGATAAGTGGTGTAAGAAACTAGGTCGTAATCCTGACTTAAGGGTTGTAATTGCCAATTACGTATGTAAGTTTAAAAGACTGCTGACCTTTTCCAGCAGTGCATGAGTCGCATAGAAAAGTAGAAAGTAAGCCTACTTGATGCGTTCTACGCGTCTATGCATTCTATGCGTTTTCTTCTGTAGCTTGTCACAAACAACTACACTGATTCTATTTTTTTGGTATATGCATGTAACGCAAGGCCGCATGGATAGTATAGACTTTCGGCTTTATAGAAAAGATGAACTCAAAATACAGGGTGTCTCAAAATTATTATTAAAATTAAATACCACGTATTTTATTAAAAAATTCACTAATTATTCTTCCATTCTTGTAGCGTATAGTCGCCGTAGGTCAGTAGGTAGTAGGGATGTCAATCGGGAAATCCCGAATCACAAAAACCCGGGATTTTCGGGATTCCCAGATCCCGAGATTTTTTAAAACTTGTCCCAGGAATTTTCGGGATTGTTAATTCATACATATACACTTTATAAAGTAAGAAAAAAATTTAGTTTACGGCATTGTTTTTTTTTTACTTAATATTACATTAAATAACACTAATGTAGTTTTTCAAGTGTATCATGCAGCAATTAAGTGAATATTCTATATCACTCGACATCGAACTGAATAAGAACCCGCCCATTGTTAAAACGTTCGAGGGCAACGTTCCAATAAAATCTGTTAATACAGCTTATGGTTTAGACAATCAACTTTCTAAAGAAATAGATTTGAGTGAATCACGAGGTGTTAGAGGTGAATAGTTTTATTCTGCATATACTAGCTATCTTGAAACCATTTTGCCCACAAGTGTAGATTTCGAAAAATGTTTTTCAGAGAAAGATGTTTTTGTTTGCATCAAAATTAAGGCTCTTCGATGAAATACTAGAGCTTTGATCTTCTTAAAAAATTACTTAAAACAATTAATATAATTAATAAATATTTGGGACACTAAATACTGTTTTTAAAAGGGTAGGTATTTGTTTCTTCACAAATGTGTCTATACATACATATATGTATGTATGTTTGGAGACATAGATGAATTATTTTTAATTTTGTTACTTTTTATTCTTTTTTATTTTATAACATGTGTATTGTGATAAAGATCAAAAATTAATAAAAAAAAAATGTAATACAATTGTTTTTTTATTAAGTGAAAATCCCGAAATCCCGGGATATTTCGGGATTTTTCGATCCCGAATTGTCCCGAAAAATCCCGGGATTTTGGGATCGGGATTTCGTAATCCCGAATCCCGGGATTTTTAAAAATCGATCCCGTTTGGCATCCCTAGTAGGTAGTGTGTTGGTTGAAAGTCCATTCCATGGGTTTTCATGCGTTCTTGCATTACATGCGTTTCTCCCGTTCTATACGTTTTTTACTACAAGTTACACAAAGTGCGTTATATACGACAGGTTTTTTGTTTTGATCAGCTGTTGTGGTAAAATAATTAGCAAACAAAAACAGTTTTGGGAAAAATGAAAAATTAAATTGTGATTTTAAAAGAATTTATGGCATTAATTACATGATTATGAATTTACATGTCTGATAAAAATATCATACATGTGATATATTTAGAGAAGAAAAATAAAAGAAAAAAGAATTAAAATTAATTTTTTAAAATTTGTACATTTTTTTACTCATAAAGCATACAAAAAATTTGTTATCCATAAAGCAGATACGATCGAATTTAAGGTTTCGTCAAACATATCGCCCTCTGATATGATGCCCTTGAGAATAATAAAAATTACTTTCGTTCCATTGAAGCGATTTAACAGGTTATTTGGTATTCTTTAAAACCTGAGCTCAATTAACATACTTCTCTTTTTATTGATTGTCCTGAATACCGTAAATGATGTCATAATGGCAACACACGATGCAGCATCAAATGCCATTTAATGAAAAACTTAAGAAAACTAAGTGACTGCGATTGCAAAGACCGCATTTATCTATTATTACATGACTTCCATAAAAATAAAACGAAAATCAGCGAATACTCAACAACTTGCAATATTGTCATCGAGATTACACAGAAAAATTGCATACGCATGCACCCATCAATAAAGTGCGTCCATAAATATATTCTTTGAGGGAAGGAGGGAGATGTGAATATCAACTAACACTTCAAACATCTTAAAACAAAAATGTAAAACACGTGCTTTAAATCCTCATACTCCTGTTTGAGTGTGTATCTAAAAACAATAACCGCCGACAACAAACCTTAATCAACTGCTGAAATACGGCTTACAATCCGTTGCTTCTGGCCAAACTCCACTAATATTGAAAGTGGTTTGGTTCTACAAACCAAAGACAAATTCAATACGACATCCTGAGAAGAAAGTTTGCGAGGTTAAGAAGGTACTACAGTGTAATTCCTTTGCGTTATCGCACTCGTAGACGCTCAGGAACATCTTGTTCACTGCAGCAACGCACTTACTCCCTGATGTAAGCTTTTCATGGGCCTGGACAATAAGAATATTTCCCAACAGAGGTCAATGGAAGTCTCTTACTGGGACTGAAAAATATTGGAATATGATAATGGGGGTGTTCATTACAGTGTTGCCACAAATACTTAAGTTTTGTGCTCTAATTTAACCAAATTTGATAAAAACTCTTTTAAATTAAGCTTTTTAAGTGTTGCTAACAACATTTCTGATCAATTTTTCGTTTTCGAAAAAATAATTTTAGGTGATGCAGTCTTTATTTTCACAATTATTGCAGGAATAAATCTTATACATTTGAATACGGGTAATATTGTGATAGAGGCACGATTATAAATTTTATTTATTTTTTGCTTCTTCATAATTATCTCGTTATGACGAAAATAATAATCATTTGTAACGCTATTCAACAATTACTCAATATGGAATCGAATTTAAAACTTATTCTACTTATCAATCCATAGAGAATTTCTTTTATTACCAGAACTGAAAGCACACTACCAATTCATTCCTTCAACCTTTTCAAACATATTCATATTTCGTATCCATATTGCATTTCTAAATTGAATTGTCATTCCTTTTTTTGCTCTCAACTGAATAATTCCGTTTCCTTGTCTGCTTTTATTGTTCTGTTCTGAAATGTTATTACTTTTCTATTGTAATTGCAGACAATCATCGTACGTACGTATGTACATACGTATTACCTGTGTTAGTTATTAAATGGTTTTCGATAGTTTCGTTAATTCAATGCCACAATAGAATCGAAATCGAATAATCTTTTGTTTGTTTGTTTGGTTATTGTTCCTGTGCAATGCATTGGCAATTTCATTTACCTTCAAACTCAGTCGTCAGTTGTATTTAAATGTTGCAAATATTTTTTGTTTTTTACTTGAAGTCATTTCGTTACTCAATGCAAATGAATAGATTCAGAGATGGGAATTGTTAATTAAAATCAAATTCATTTCAACGAATGTATACCACCGTACATACATTCATTAAACAATTGTTTTGTAAATCACAACAACAGTTACTGATTTTACGCATACATACATATGTATGAGCTAAAGGTCACACATTGTTAGAATAGAGAGACAGAAAATGGAATACGAATAATACTCATGTAAATGCAATGGCATGAAGTAACGGTATACATACAAAGCAATGAACTAATTTGAGGTTAGAAAATGTTTCTACTCAAATTCAAAAGTATACAAATATTAACACACTCTCATACATATGTATTTCCACGAATGTGCTATAAACACAAACGTATTACGAGTTTCTAAGCTCTGGCATGTAGACGACCACGAATGAAACCAGACTACCAAGTGCAGTGGGGAATAAAAGATATGTATGTATAAAAGAAACTAAGAAAACACACAACAAACAGTCGGTTTAGAAATGATGAGACATTTCGAAGAGTTTTAAATATTTAAACACAATGTTTTTTTAATGTTTTTGGCAGTGAATTGCATAACATATTAAATATATGTACATATGTATGTACATACATACATACATACATACATACATAATTGGCCATTACAACCCTTCAGTCAGGATTACGGCCTAGCTTCTCACACCACTCATGTTGTGTGCGTTAATTTTATACGTGAGTGGCGGGACCTACAGTTTAACGTCGACTCCGAATGACAATTTTGAGAAACTTTTTCATGGCAGTTTATTTTACTCTCAGAGTTTTTGCCAGAAATCTGCTGAGAGGAAGTCGCCGAAGAAATATTTTTTTTTTTTTAATATTTCATTTTTGATGTCTGACCTGGGATAGGAAATGTATTAAATGTATTAAATTGCGGTCACTCTATATCACGCTAGGTATGAAACCATTTAGCTATGATTTCCGCAATTTTAATACGACATTTTTGCGATTGCTTATATTGCGCAATAGCCAAGTATAACATAAAAAACTGTTTGAAACCAGTAGAAAATTCTGCATATTTTCACTATTTAAATCGACGAGTACCACATTAGTTAAATGAAAATAACCTCCTCTGTCAATTGCTGCAGGATGACAATAAATCATTATATATCCCTAGCGAGTAGCGACTGCTGATGGCGTAACGAGTACGAATTATCAAATCTTTAACCGAAAGCGGTTCTTGGCATATGTTGATAAGTCGGCGCAAACATTGTCCAAATCAGGATTGACAGTAAAATTAAAAGGATCACATTTACTGTTCTCTTACGATCAAACGCGTAATTCGAACTTTTACTGTTAATAAAAGGACAATCTAAAAAGGAATCGCCTATAATGCCACTATTATAGATATTAGCAGTGGTTCAATGAAACCTTCATCGCCTTAGCGATGCAATAATTTGTTGAGAAACAATTCTGCTCAAGATAGTCCCATACTG
This sequence comes from Sarcophaga variegata, assembly GCA_932273835.1. Lineage (NCBI taxonomy): Eukaryota > Metazoa > Arthropoda > Insecta > Diptera > Sarcophagidae > Sarcophaga > Sarcophaga variegata. The sequence continues at coordinate 42,881,017 of OW026359.1, forward strand.
AGAACCAGTTTACGAAGAAAAAAAGTTATTATCAGGCCTGAATTGTGTTTTCAAATTTATACACAATACCTCATATTACACAAGAATGAACTTTTCAGTGGGAAAATAAAATTTTACAACAATCCATAACTAATATCCTCCGCAATCTTGCTTTATCTGCATGAAAAACATTAAATTTCCATTAATTACTGACAATAACCTCGAATCAATGAACTCGATCTTCAATCTCTTTTAGAACAAAAAACTTGTTGAGGTTAACCCGGCTATTAAACCCACTTCGTTTCACACATTTCGAATGTCAACAGTTGTTTCTTCAGAAAATTTAGCAGTACTATGTAACGGTCAGAGCGACACGAAAACACATAATTGAAGATGAATTGAGATTATCACGAATCTGCGTGGCCAATATGAATCCGCCAGGCCAGAGAAATAGGGCCATAGGCCATGTGGAAAGTCATAGCAAAAAGCATACAGTTGTGCTAACCCGATAGACAGCTTTCAGACCACCGATATGGCCAAAATCTTTATGTGGGGTGGGAGAGAAGTTTAGATAGATATACTCGGCATAAGGAAATATAGAGGAAAACGAAGACTCCTCTCAAACCAAACACACCTGAGACAATCTGAACATGTCATCAGAATTTGATTAGCTTCAAGCGCAAATAATGAGGACATCAATGTGATACTTAGAGATTTGATGAGAAAGTAAGTAGAATGAGAAAATTGCTGATAAGTAACTCCACTTATTCTTGTCTTATGTGTAAGAAAAACAAATCAAAATTGAAATACAAATTCACTCTGTGAAGAATAATAAGGACACCCTATTTTCTTTTCAAAATCGTTATAAGAAATAATAATATAATTAAGCATTTACAATAATTTAGGTTCTAATGTTGTCATAGAGCGGTTTGCGTTTTATAGAGACTCCGATTGTGTTTAAATCTGGTAGAAATTGTCAAGAATTTTGCCACTTTAACTCTCGCATATCATACCACACAGTCTGAATTAACTTTCAAAGCTTTTCACAATTTGTGGGACACTTTCTTTTGATTTTTGCTTTTCCTATATTCCATAAGTTCTCGATCGGATTTGGACATGAAGATAATGTTGGCCGGTCAAATACATTGATATTGTCATCTTGAAATCATTTCCAAGTACAAGCTGCAGCACGCAGGCTCATACTTAGGGTCAGTTTTAAAACGTGTTTTCATCTTTGTTGCTGTACCAGGCTATTTGATCAAATGAATTGTATATTTCAACAGTGATTGAAAAAACAAAAATGCTGTGAAAACATCTATCAATTTAATATCTTGAGGCAATGACTTCATCACTGAAAAGATTTCGTTGAAGTAAAATTACCCGTGTTATCAAATCATATTTACTAGGTATCAAACTTATGTCATCTACAAATTCATAAGGCTTAGTTTGGATTTGTAAGGCCCTCCATAGCTACTTGTTGTTGTTTCTCTCTCTCTTATAATTCTATATAGAAAACATGTACTCGAAATAAATTCTTTGAATTGCCTTCTCATTTTACTCAAATGCTTCAACTGCCATTGCAGTTAAAAAAAATCAATTATTTTGCGCTTAAATTCACTTTCGTTTCCGCTGTAAGTACTTGAATTGTCATATTTTTATATCACTGTTCGTAAGTATGTATTCTAAAAGGGTAATGTAACCCCTTTCCATTTAAATGAATTAAGTGTGCATGTGTATGTATGTATGTTTATACTCTTGAATGCAAGCAGATGTTTAAATTTTTGAATATTTCACACAGCATCGTATTGTTATGATTGGAATCATTAGACAGATTAAGTCGTGGGTTCAATGTCATACACATGTGCAGAAAAACTAAACCCAATACATTTTCAAACATTCTCTTACACATGGATACGTACACATGAACACCATCACTACAATGATTACAATGACAACAATCATTGTAATCGTTGCAAGTCACATGCAGTGGTATCAACAACATCATCATCCCTTTAACAGGGTTTGCTTTTAAAAATTAAAAATAAAAACGAATAAAAACAAAAACAAACTTGCAAACAATGCATGCCCTTGTCAGGAATCCAAGGAGCAACTAAAATACATTCTCACTCACACACACACACATTCTCACTTACTCTTACACATACCTTACATTCATTATCATTAAAGCAATGCCAGTGAACATTGAAACTACACAACAGTCAGTCTCAAAAATATAACGAAACTTGTGTGTAAAAAAAAACAGAACAAAACAAAACAAAAAATATTTACATTGGCATATATTTACATGCATAATGCATGAATAATTTTAAGCTCAACACATATACACTCATCGTCTCATTTTCAGTTTCACCTGCATAAGAACGAATATTTAGTTTTTCTTCTTCTTTTTTTTGTTTTTGTTTGTTGCCCTATTGTATTAAAAAAACTTGGATTTCTTTAAGGACTTAACGAATTTATGCATGACAAGAGCTTGTAATTGTTATTGTCGATAGGCATTGTTTTCTATTTGGTTGACGTTGTTGCTACTTTCGTTAGCTCTTAAGAAAAAATGCTATGAAAGAAGCTGTACATACCCGTCCTGCTTGATGAACTAAAAATGTGGACGTTGTAAGTGAAATTCTTAAAGAAAATCTGGACTGGGCAGCGATCGGACATATCTGCGATTACATCTACCATTACATCTCAACGTATTCCTTAAGTTTTGGCCCTTAAGCCTTAAAACGGAGCTGGAGTAAAAATTGATGCCATCATCGAGAACTTATAAATTTCCTTAAAGAACAACCGTATGTAATTAACATTTTAATAGATTCATTGTGGATGGTAGAATAAGCTTGGCGGAGCAATGTTGTTAGATTGCTGACAGGAATATAGAGTAGGAAAAGGATAAATGTCCTGGGTAGATGATTTTTCGAGGGTTTGAACTCTCTATCTATCTATCAATCTCTCCCATAGCTGATTGATCCGTTTTTTGTTTCGCTGTTTTCAGTCTCTCCATCTTTATCTCTTTTTTCCTTCCTCTTCTTACTTCGGGCACAATGGATCCAATGACATTAGAGTATATTGTATTTGTCATCATGGCTGAATATTTCCTCAAACAACCAATTTATTCAAAATAGATTTCACACATCATTTGCATATACATATAGACCGCAAAATGTATATTCAAAAACCGAAAGAAGTTTATATTACCGTCTAGACTCCAAAGACATTTTTGTCTTAAATATATTAATTTTTGAATGGATCTATGAGAATTTCACTATTTCCTGATTTCGACAAAACATCACCTAACGGACATTGCGTCTAAGTTTGAAACTACTCAAGATCTTGAGTTAGAAACACCGCACTTCGTCGTTTTTTTTTTTTGTCGGCCTAGTAAGCAAGCCATACGTGCAGTTATTGATCGTTTTTGGTCTAAATTTACTTTTCTTGCGTCTTAATGTCGACTCATCTTGGAAATTTCTACGTATGGATCGTACCCATAAAATACAGCGCGTACAAATGTTAAAGTCCACCGTCCATCATTAGTATCGCATTATTTAAAATTGGTTGAATATGAGCACTTTTATAAAAGAATTTTGCTAAGTGATAAAATTATTTTCTGGTTAAGTGGGCACATCAATGTTTCCAAGTATCAATCGCGTACAGAATTACCTTTTTTCTATATTAAATATATTCTTATAATTCCTAAAGTTAAATAAATATTTCGGTCGATAAATTTGACTATAAACAAATAAAATCTGTTGAAATGCTTCTTGAAAAAACAGAAGATCGGCATAAAAGAAAATAAATGAACGCCATAGAACATCGCAAACAGAACTAGAATGCGCCCGTCTTTTTATTGTATTTAATCCCTTAAAGATTTATGTTATCCATCTCTGATATTTCATGTGAAAATCGAAATTAATTTTCAACGGCATATTTCAAATAGCAACACGTAAACACTTTGGTATGTAATTTTGAAAATTCTTTAGCATACTTTTAGGCATTTATTTTGAAATTAATTTCATACTGTTAGTCATTATTTACACTGTGTACGTTGTTTGAATTTAAATTTACTTTCATTTACAATATTTGCAAAAAAATCAAATAAAATTCTCAATCGTTTTTAATCTGCCACTAAACAAGACCCACAACAGCTATAACTGAGAACGAGTAACGTACCAGCTTAAAACATAGCATCAAACCAAAATAAAGTATTTTGTTTGCATTTTTTTTAAATGCTGTTGCTTTGTTATCAAAATTACTAGGGTTTCTTTAAAAACGAAAGAATGTGTTGGAAAATCTTAAACCAGGAATATAAAATCAATAGGAAAGAAAATTCATTGTAATTTGTCATCTCTAATGTCATAATGTCGCTGACATGCGACTGGTTGCATTATTTTTCGTATAAATGCTGATATAAAGGAAAATGTTGAAATTTAAATTGGGACTTTAGCGTACCAAATTGACTTAAACTGCTCGTGTGACACGAAATTTAAAAATTTTAAAAGAAATTTAAATTTTTTAATTGGATGGAAAAATTAAAAAAGAAAAATTTTGGTCATGTAAGGCTTTGTAAAAACCACTAAAGTTCAAGATAAAAGAGGTGTAGAATAAGTTCAGTTAAGTTTAATCTGTATTTGACTTAATTTTAATGCTCATCTGCAATTTTTAGGAGTTAAAACTCAAGATTTTGTTAAACACTTGTACGGCGTTTGGAGGTAATTAACAACGGTCCAGTTCTTACAAAATCTGACACAGTAATTATACCTTAATACGTTCCAGAATTTACAAATTTATGAGGGTTAGGTAAGGTGACCTTTACTACAATAATTAAAATTATCAAATAAAGTGCATTAACTTTTGTTTAAATAGCGAATTAGTTGGCAATAAAAATTCTTCCTGTAAGAATACAAAATCATAAAAGGATTCTGACTATAAAAGAAAGGTTAGTTTAGATAGGTTAGTCATCTAAAAAGGTTCTATAAGGTACTCGATAGGACAGGCCTTTAAAGGTGTAGATTTTATCCTATTTGGTTAGGCACGTTTTGTCTTTGTCGTCTAAGGTTCTCAATTACCAGACAATGAAAGTGAAGTTGTCTCTTCTTCTTTCTCGTCGTTACAGCTCGTCGAATATCTTATTACTGATGTGAGGCTCCTAAGATGGATTCTGCAGATAGAAAGCCGTCGAAAGAAATATTTTTTTAAACAACGGGCTCACGTCTAATAAGCCAACACAATAGACTACGACAACTTCCACCTTTACCACGGATGGTTAATTAAAACACTGATTTGCGTCGTTTTTTTCACTTTTTTCCTTACTGTTAAAGCAACTCTCAGGGCATGGCCCCTACTTATGCTGAGCATTGTGTTCGAATTAGGAAAATAAATTATGGGAGAGGAGAAAGAGGAGGTAGTGTTTATGGGCATTAGATTTGAATCTATTTGTGCCATAAGTAATAAGAAAAAGTTTTGCAATACATTGTACGTTCCATTGGCCACTCGACCACAAAAGGATGTGATTTTTGGGAACACATTCCTCCATTACGCTGGAACACAAAAAATTGTAGTAGCGATAGAACAGTAAAACACAAGTGACATTGCGACGTCGGGACGACGACCATTACATACGATTTGCATTCTATTTTCTATTTTCAGTAAGTAGATTAAGGCGCTTTAATGCCCCTTTCGTAGAAAATATGGTATTTCTGAAATAAATTGCATTTAATTTACATCAGCACGCAGTTGAAGATGACAATGAAATTAGTGGTGCCTGTTAACCAATATTGTAAATATTTGTTATCATATTTTTAATATTATGCCCAAAAATAAAAGGAAATTTATTAAATTTTTTTTTTAAAACAAACGTATATTCCGCCCCGCCTACAAAGTGATGAAATACAAAGAAATAAAATCGATATTTCGTCTCAAAAGAAAAGTATTTTACGAATTAAACAACAAACTGTCTGAATAGTAAAAGACTTGTTTTTTTTCTGTTCTACACTTTCAATTTCGCAAAAACAATTCTAGGGACAAAGAACGTAGAAATTAGTATTTTCTATTCGTTGGTAAACAAAAAAAAAAGGAAAAACTAAAGTACAAACATATTTTGTATATTAAATAATTACGTAAATAAACACATATAAGGTGTAGTAAAACGAAATGTATGTATTATCTTTTAATCTGTTATAGGAGCTACTATCAGCGTCCGCTTTAATGAAACGGAAAGTTACAGTCACTCCAAAAACTGAGTGCTCACAGCTACTTTGATTTTGTTAACGCATATTTTTATTAAAAAAAATAAGTATTTTAAAAACAAAATTTGTTTTTATATTCACCATTTATTATAGTTTAATATTCAATACTTAAAAACTTAAAAAAATTCATATTATTCTATAAAAAAAAAACAAAAACAAAAATAAAACTTAATTTTCCCCTACAAAAATTAAGTGCTCACTTATGATTAATTTAAAAAAAATCTCTTCAAACAATATTTTCAATATTTTGTTTGACCTCCCTTATTTTTAATTATGGCTTCTAATCTTCTTGGAATAGAATTGACCAAATTTTGGGCCACCTCCGATGATATTTTTGCCCATTCTTCTTGCAAAGCCTGTATTAAATGATTTTTGTTCCCAATGTGCCTTTCCCTAATTTTTCTGTCCAAGAGTTCCCAGAGATTTTCAATTGGGTTAATATCTGGAGATTGAGGAGGTGTTTCCATCCATGTCGGAACGTTGGACAACAGCCACAGCTTAGTATTTTTGGCGGTATGTTTGGGGTCGTTGTCCTGGGAAAAAATATAATTTGGCGGAAGACCCATTTTTTGTACGCTGGGGACCAAATGTGTTTGTAAAATTTCGATATATTTTTTGTGGTCCATAATGCCATCTATAATCTGTAAATTTCCAACACAACCAGCACTCATACACCCCCATACTAAGACTGAGCCACCCCCATGCTTAAATGTGGGACAAAGATTCGCGTCATTTAATTCTTGGTTGGGCTTCCTCCATACTTTGCATCTTCCATCATTACCATACAAATTAAATTTACTTTCGTCTGTAAAAATTACGCGATTCCAATATTCCATAGGATTATCTTTACGGGGTTTAGCATAGACAAAACGTTTTTTCTTATTGACTTTGCTTATAAACGGCTTTTTTCTCGCAACTCGGCCATGGAAACCAGCTTTATACAGCACATTACGAACTGTATTAACACAAATATTGTAACCAAACTTTGTGTTAAAGGCTTTGGTAAGTTTTGTAGCTGGTAATTTCGGATCTTTTTTGATTTCCCGAACTATTAAGCGTTTTTGGGCTTCATGCAGGTGGTCGTCCAGATCTTGGCTCGTTTGTTAACTTTTTGGTATTTTTATATTTGTCAATAATCTTTTTAACGGTGGAATAAGGTCTTTTAACAATTTCTCCAATTTGCCTGATTGATTTTTGAGATTCACGAAGATTAATTATAATTTGTCTTTCCGCCTCGGTAGTTTCTTTTCGTTTAGGAGCCATGTCCACAATTCCTTTTTTTTAAGTTACTTTTATAACCACGCGTGTCACCAAAATGTTATTAATAATCTTAAAAACGTTTATTATCCTAATTTACTTTGTATTGTTTTCGTAAAAGTGCAGTTATTTTCGCAATTAATAACAAAACAAACAAATGAGCACTCACTTTTTGGAGCAAAAATTTTACGCATATTTTGTTTTTGCTTTAAAATTTAGAATTTTAAAAATCTTTTAAAATTTTTAAGTACATAATAATAAACTATACTGCATAGTTAATAAAATTATACAAATAGAATTTTCAGAATATTTTAATTCTGGTTAAAAAACTAATGAAAAGACTAAATTTATTATTGAGCACTTATTTTTTGGAGCCACTGTAATTTAGCTTGCCGGCCTCCTGAGCAAAACAGGACAACATTCTTCCACCAGCTTTATTCCTCCTTGAATACATAGTAAAAATCTGAATTGCTTCAATAATATTGCCTATGCAGATGATATCTGCACAATGTCTCATTGTTTCAAGGGCACCTGAAGTAAATCAAATAAATTATTGGAAAACGTACAAGCATTCGCCTTAAAATAAGAAAAGAATACGAAACTTTTGTCCATTATGGCCGAAACATTGATTTCTTTTACCCTGGAAGCGAAATATAGATAAACTGTTAATTTGAAGGTCCGTGTAAACAAAGCAAGAGTAGCTTTCCAAACCATGCCAAAAATGACACCGAAAAATACGCCTTTTCAACAGAAATGGAATTACAGTGTTCTTTTATGGTTCCGTAACATAGAATATTACGCGTGAGTGTATGAAAAACCAGTAACCGTTTATAAATCAATTCCTGAAGTAAATATGGCGTATTAGAGATGAGCGATCCAGTGATTTTTGAAGAACGTTGTTCTCAGTGAACGTGATTTGTTAATCACTGTTCTTTAAAACAGTGATTGTGATCACAGTTTTCCAAAAGAAAACAATAATGACAATAACGTATTTTATTAAGTCGTAAGAAAGAGACAACGATATACATACCACGAAAAGACTACTAAACAAAATCAAAGTGGTGTCATCAATGTTATTTATTTTAATGTAATTTTCTTTTTTATATGAAGTTTGACAATTAAGTTTCACAGAAAGTTCATGTACAAAAGGCAAAAGTAAATAATCAGCATCATCTAATAGTAATTCTGCCTCGCTCAAATTAAAATGAAATAAATTTGTGTATGTAACAATTTCGAAAGGACGACATTATTAGTAACAGTTATTTGGCAATTTCAATCACTGTAGTTAGCAGTGAATTATCAATCACCGTGATTAAATCACAGTTTTGAAAATATCGCTCATTTCTACTGCGTATATATAGGACCTTCAAGCTATCTGCTTGTGCTCATACAACAGAAGAATAGAGAAGGAAATTATAATACTTAGGGCCGTTATTACAATTTGCCGTTAACTAAAGGCTGGATGTTAACGGGCAGATAAATTGTTTTTCATTATTATAAGTGGACGATATAGTAGAAGTGAGCGTTAAGCTAAATGGAGGATCATCCTACCTGTAACTTTTAAAGTTAAGTTTATGTTTGAACTTGCCACATATAAAGAAAATGAGCATATACAACAAAAAAGAAAACGAACCCCGTCGTTGCCACTGGGTTTAAAGAAAAACTTGTTTAATTGAGCAGTGTTGTCGGCATTGCTCCGGCACTGCCTTATTTTTGAAAAAGTTAACTTGATTTTATCTGTAGGTTGTAATAACGAAAAGGAGTGAAAGGTGGCTTTAAAGTTCACTTTAGCTAAACTTACCTTTAACTAAATCCAACTTTAACGGCAAGTTGTAATAATGGTTCTTAAGGTGTTGTTTTATACTAAATTTAATTACGACGGAAATGGTTCTGCATTTAGTTTATTGTGTGAAACTGAAAAAACTGAGATTATTACTTCCTTTTACAGTCAATAGAGAAAAATCTTATGAACATTATATTGGCCGACTTACATATTTGTTATATTGAGGTGGAATCTTATTTGGTAGAGACAACAAATTATCAAACAAAAGAGTGTATATTTGATCTGACAAAAGAGTGTATATTTTACTCAAAGCCATAAAACAATGTACATATTCATTTTCACTACACCCTTTATTGTACCGTAACGGTAAAGGAAAATCTATGGTACACAAATGAAATTGTTATTTTACTTCCGTGTTTTGTCTCTAATTATGGTAAAATGACACGAGAGCACCTTAAAAGACAAAAAAAAACAATAGTAAATTATAACAATAACAACAACAACATCAAATAAAACTAAAAATAAACAACAATTGATAAAAATAATAATAATAACAGTAGTAGTAGAACTGTAGAATTGTAGAAAATAACGCAAAAAGAAAATAAACTTTTCGTATAGAAATAAATAAGTATGAAATACACACACATACAAACACATCCATCCATATACAAAACTAAAAATTATTTCAATTGTATTTGTTCATCTAAGCACGAAGCAATGCGTTCGTGTGTGTCTATACAATTTACTTATACTTACATATGTACTCAAAGACAGGGGATACTTGTATATATATGTATACGAGTATGTGTGGATGTGTATATCACAATAACTATAGAAGAACCTTCTCAAGGACAAATTCAAGAGCATACAATAACCGTATACGAGAGAGCGTACGCGAGTAGCTAAAAAGCAGCTGTATTCACATACACTTACAAACATTCAAAATAAATCGAAATCGAAAGAAAGAAAAGTATGTATAGAAAGTAAAGAGAAGAAAAGCAAAAACAATCATACAGAATATGAATACATAAATCAGCTGTGCAAATTTAAACAATGGGTGAGAACAGCAACAATAAACTTTTTAAAGAGAGTAACTGTAATAAAATTATTGCCATCAATACTGATGAAGAGACGAAATCGAAAACAAAAATCAACATTTTTGTCAGTCATAATCAGACGTCGGCACAAAGAGAACATGATAAAAATGTGAGTGCATTTGTGAGAGGCATGTGTTAACCCAGAGAAAAATTGTTAGTAATATTTTCAAGTCTACTTATTAACCCAATAATATGTATATGAGAGTGAAAAATATAGAAAAATTGTACTGCGCTAAATCCCTAAAGATTTACTTTGTCAGTATTCTTCCAAAAATCGAAATCATTTCTCAATGATATTAGTGAATCCTACTGTAATAATTCTTTGGGTGTAAAATTTAAGTCTGAAAAAAAAAGCGACATGAACCTTCTTCTTTAGAAGCCGACAAGCAACTGAATGTATTTTTCCGCTCTTTTTAACAAACATTGTTCGTGTCTTATGTGTGTAAAAAGCCGAAAATGTTTGGCCCCCGGGGGACATTGGTGCCGACGTCATAATCAGTGTTGTAATTTTCTTTCTTTTGCAAACAAACTAGTACATGATAAGCAAATGTAATATTTTATTATAATTTTATTATATTTTATTTTAAATTTTTCGCTTCTATCTGATGATCTACAGATCCTCTGAGTGTAATTAGTAATATTTTATCGAAATCTAGTTTTCTGACCTGATTTGCTCTGATAATTCTGTGGAATTTTCTGCAAATATGACTATATAACTCTATATATACCTTCTGACTGCACAGTGGCAGTCAGATCTCTTCCTTCTAGCTGTGGAATTTTCCTCAAAGGGCTTAATCTTATCCACTGTAGTGTAAATCACGCTCCGTAATTGATCCTAAGTAAGAAATTTGCTCTCTGACTGTCGGATGGCATTCACATTTGTTTCGGTTACTAGGTCTAGTTGGCATATGCCGCAGCTCACTTGGTCAATTCTCTCGGCAGTTTTGTATCAGAGTAATATGGGTCATATGGATATGCCGAGTAGTTATGTAGTTGATAAACTTATTACATCAAGCAACTTCCTAACAGACTACCAATCCACACATGAACATACGATAACTATCTTCTTAACCTTACGATAGGTTGCCTACAAATACACAAATGTATTTATTGGCTGCTGACAAATCCTAGACTGAAGAAGAATCTTGCTTTATTGTCACTGTGGTTCATAGTATTCTAAGATTACTGTGGAATATGATATTCGGAGTTCTAATCACCATATTATCGTGTGGTCAACGGTAATGTTTTAACCGGGAATATAAACTGCTTTTAGTAGAAATAAATTTTAAAGGTACTTAAACAGGAAAAGTTCAGAAACAATTGAGGAGACGATGGCTGTATTGCCAGAATTGTTCAAGATTATTTTGTCCATTTAAATTTCTTGTACATTTATAGACATTTTTTTATTTGAAAAAATTAATTTTTTTACAGAAAAAGTTGACAACACGGCATGTTTGCTTAGTAAACAAAGAGATCCAAAGAGAAAAAGAATTTAAATACATGAAGAGAGCAGCGAGCATGCAACTGAGTTTGCGTCAATTTTAATAGTCTGCTATTAATAGAACACTGTAATATTACACCACACTTCCAAGTGCAGATTGTAATAAAAAAATCTGAAATTTAAAGATTTTTAGAAAAATCGAGCAAAATTATAAACAAACAAAAATTATGAAATTTTTACACTTTAAGCTTAAATTTATTGTCATACACTTTCTTTTTTAATCGGTTTTCATCAATTTCAAAAAGAATTTTTATATTCTATCCGAAAGAAAAGTCAAAAAACTTTTGTCCTTTTTCAAATGTCATTCTGTTCATTTGAGTGTTTGTTCTAGTTGTTATTGTTTTTGTAGTAGTTGTTGTTGTAGAACTAAATAAACACACATATACACACTCACACAGAGTACAACTTGAATTCGAATTTGCACTTTTCATTTGTTGTCAACACTTAAAAACATTTTTTAAATTCCGCCACTTACCCCACAGGTGCATGGATATGTATACATGTACATGAGCACATATACATACATTGTTCTTGCAGGAGAGTCAACATTTTGGTGAGTGATAAAATAAGTGTTTGTATGTGTGTGTTTTGTGTCTCAGAAAAAGAAGACGGTAAAATAACCGCTTTAGTCGTTTGTCCGTTGGTTTTGTATTCTTTTATTTATTAGGCGACCACTTGACAAAATTTGTTCTCTTCAGCCTGAGTGAGTGAGAAAATATTTAAACGTTTCGCACAGTGAAGGCTAAAGATAAACGTACGTTTGTTAAAAAATAATGTTGAACCAAAAGCAATAGGAGAACAAACAATATGTACATTCTACGTGTATTCAAATAATCTCAATAACTTGTTCGAAATGCATTGGACGCTCTTGGAGCTCATGCAAATTGGTATCGCTTCAAAATCAACAATTTTATCTGTTCACCTATCCTTTCGTTCAGAAATGGACTTAAGATGATTTTTCAAAAAAAAAGAAGGGCACGATACGAAGCCCGAAGAGGACAACCATTTTGATAACACAGTAGGTTGTAATGTAACAGACTAGAGTCTCTAGTGGAAATCGAACTCACGACCCTCTAATGGCATCCAACAATTTTATTTTTTTTAAGTGTTTGCAGTAATTTTACAATACTAGCTTCAACAAGATGATCGTTATCAACTTTCAAAGTTTCTTAAATAAATTATTGTGAACAGAATATGGAGTCGAAGCGGAAGCAATTGTATAATAAATTCAGGCAAATTCAATCATATCGGTGTTGAAAGAGGACAATAAGTCATTTCCACACTTTCGTTTTTTATATAGAATACTCTTACAGATACAGGAATCATCCAAAATTGGAGCTACTTGGCCAAATCATAAAAAAAGGAAAACTCTTTTTCTGAATTGATTCGAAAGCTTAATAACTCATTTTAACAAAATAAGTTCTAATTCAGGCAAAATATTGACGACCACCAGAGCTTGCAATGTAGACAAGATTACATCTGAACCATAATAGTTCGAAGAGCCTATGGTTGTATACAGACTGCTACTGTTAGAACGAGTACAAAATTTACTGGTCAAGTTTTAAGCACAGAAAAGGCCAAAATTGAATTACAAATTCAAATTTGAGTAAAAAACAAGCCAAGGAAGTGTTTCAGATGAATGTAAGTCTTCATAGATTTCATGGCATATCACCTATGGAATGTTTCTTGGTCATATCCAATAGCGCTCAATTATATTTTCAGGCTAATTTATTTGTAATATTTATTTTTATATTTTTCAAATTCAAAGGCTCAAAAACATAATCGTTTACCTATCTAATGCTGGGTGTATCAGCACACTCAAATATGAACTGGATGATAATCGTCTCACATGCATACACACAAACACACATATAAACCAGAATTATAGCCATTGCTGTTGTTGCTGTTCTAACACCATGAAAAAATAACAGTCATACAGAAAATATCTACAAATAGAGGAAAAAAGACTCAAAAAAAGCTTTTCATTGCCGATAAATTTGCGTTTTTTCCCTTTTTTTATTTTTTATTTTTTATTTTCTCTCGCAACGCTTTTAATACAGATGTTCATTCTACCAATGTTGATATCAAAAGGGTAATACATGAGTAGAATTCAATGTATAAAAACAACAAAAATAACAACGGAATGCTGACACACTCACACTCACTCACATACACACGAAATACAATGTAAATAAATATCTGTGTTTGAAACCCTACGAAATGATAATGAAAAAAAAACGGAGAGTCAAAAACAAAGAGAGCAAGTAAATAAAAGAAAAAAAGAAAATAGAAAAAGTGCGTAGGCGACTTAATGGAAGAATACATACACCAATCCACAAACATATTTTTACTTTGAATACATATACACCTAATTCTGTTTTTACACGGTCTTTTTTTACACGGTTTTGATATAACACGGTTTGAAAATAAAATATTTTTAATTTTTTTATACGATTTTATTCCATTTAGCACGATTTAAAATTTTTTGTGCTTAAATTTTTTTGTCTAATTTAATTTTTGCAAAGTATGTTCATATCACAAATTTAAGGGAGTTCCCTTTTTGCGCGTACAAGCAAATTTACTGGTCAAAGCAAATGTAAATGGCACAAATTTAGGGGAATTTCCTTTTTGTGCATACAAGCACAAAGGTCAGAGCAATTGAAATGTGTTAATATTTTGTGTTGGTAAAGAAATTTTTTATTGGTGAATTTGTTTTTCTATCATTACATTAAATTTAACGCATTAAAATAAAAAGTAAGCCAAAAAATATTTTATATTTAATAAGCTATTTATATTTTTAATTTTGTTAAATATTTTATGAATCCCTAAAAGAAAATGTCAAATAAAAAGCTTCTTCTCAAAAAATCCTTGTTTTTCACTAATATTAATAGGTTTTAGAGATTAGGAACCAATCACCTATTTTTGCATACGATCAGTGTCTTTTTTTACACGGTTTTTTTTACACGGTTTTTTCTGGAACCAATCTACCGTGTAAAAACAGAATTAGGTGTACACTGTGTTGTCAAATTGTGAGTTTAGAAAAGCGTTGCAATTCTAAAAAATGGAGAAAGAAATTGTAAATTTTACTCCACTTATGCGATAAAGTCAACAAAAATTAAAGAAAATCAAAATAAACGATTATTCCGTAAATTAGAAAATGAGACATAACGGTAAAGGGCTTTTCTACATTTATTTATTGTTAACAGACTATAGAGATGAAGCTGGAGCCAATTGTCATAGTCAATTGTAAATTAAGTCTGGCAGACGTTGATGTGCCATTTCCACTGTTTTTTTTTTCTTCAGAAGTTACACTGATTCGAAGTTATCGAAAAGAGTAGTAACTTAGGAAATACAATTCATAAGTAATTTGAAAAACAAATCGATTAATTTGTTCAAAAAAAAAAAATGTTCGACACTCTTGTGAGTGTGACTAAATCAGAAATCAAGCGAATGAAAATGTACTCTAACCTATTGTGTTAATGCTTTATTAGCCAATAGTGCGAACATTTTTGTTATCAACGATGATGTCAAATGTATATAAAAAAAAATTCAATGTATACACATACATACATATGTATTGATTACTCAGAAGATTTTGTTGGGTTTTATTACAAACTATGGTGCTGCAAGTAAAATCCTCGGATGTACATTGCCAGCAATCGGACCGTCTCACCAGAATTGAGGAATAATTCATAAATTGTATTCAAATTATATCATAATTATTACAACCTAAGTAACTTAGACCTTATGCTCGGTGTAGTGTTACAGACCAGATTCTGCGGTGAGAATCGAACCTAATATCCTTTCGTTAATAGTATATATCACTACCCTCTGGACTACCAGGGTACCCAGACATTAAGAATTCAAATAAGGAGGCTCTCTGCAACGTATGGATTGGCTGAAATATAAATTTTTTGAATTAAGCTTATAAATATGAAATAAATACGTAATTATTACATATTTGAATCCCCTCGTGTTATCGTTTAACGTGCATTTTAGTTTAATTTAATGCATATGAGTTTCAATGCTGCAGTATATTTGAATAAACTAGAAAATGTAAAAAAGCCTCAAACGACAATATTGGGTTACGTTAAGTAGGAAGCCGCCTTGAGCAAAGAACAATTGATTTCTATCAAAGATAATGTTGAAATGCCATTGTGTCAATTTTACCATATATAAGTCTATAATATTTATTTTTCCTTTGCGAATAAGTGTAGTCTGTATGAGATCATTTGTTAGTCCCTCTGAACTCGTTTCAATTATTTTGCAATTTTTTAATTTTTCGCCAGTGTACTCCACCCATAAGGGTAAAAATCGAATTAATCACTGTCTCGCCAATCCTTTACTAGCAAATGTCTGTCCCATATACCTTGATATTGCCTGAATAATACTATATTAATGCCCTAATATAATGCCTAAAATAATTCCACATCCGAAGTTATTCCATTATCTCACTTAGTCAGTAAGTACTTATATAATGTACCCCTAAAAGGTGTAGGCCATAAGCAGCATAGGATGTTTCTGATACTATTGTTATACAAAGAGGAACAAAAGTGGCATCAGGTATAGTGTAATCAACAGGGACATCTAAATGAGCCACAGATGTAGCGAAATGCCTTTGAACATTGCACCAAAGAAAGCGAAATTTGTAGGCGTGGACGTGGGCGTATATGTATTATATAACCGGATATAATGTACTGCCTGAGTGTGTGTTAATTTGCATTTGAAAAAGAAACTTTGTGTGCCTTGTAAAATACATTCATACTTAACACTTCTGCCACTGTACACGCTACAGATTTATGTTTACTATCCTATACAATTATGGACAAAAATCGCTAATAAGATATTACCAAAATCGCTAATTTGTGTACACTAAATGTTTCATTTATATAAATATTACAAATATTGTACAGTGGGCGTCAAGTGAATGTAAACACTACATTTTATTTGATAAAAATGTACATTTCATTTATTATATTTATTTAATTATAGTTTGTATATAAAAGAACAATGTTACTCGATTCTACGGAAATTAACTTTACTTTAAATTACAGTGGATAACAAAATAATGTTTCTTATATTTCATATATTTTAATGAATATAATCCACACGATTTTTTTTTAAATAATGTGAGGTGTTTACTTTAATTTGATGCTCACTGTATATTCGTATATATATGTATATATGTACGCTTTACTTTATATAATAGGTATAAACATTACTGGCGTAATATTGTTTGTATCCTCGCTAAGCTAAAGCTTTAATAATACAACAGCAATAGCAACTGCCACAACAACGATTAAACGTATATGTATGTGTATACATACATACATATGTACAAGTATTGTAGATAAATTATATACTTAAGTAAGTGCATACATATGTATACGGTGATTGTTAGCAGTAGTGATACATTTGTATTGGTGAACGTTTGATTGCATTCATGTATTATACCAACTAAACTTACTTTATACTTGACAACAGCTGAAACCACTACAATGAAAAGAAAACGAAAACACAAGAAACAAACAAAAATATGTTTTTATTGTTGCAATATTGTACAAAAAACTTAAAGTGACTCAAACTGTTGTATTGTATACATACAGTGGTGGCCACGAATTTAAGACACGACATATGACTGACTTAGTTGTGATAATATTTACACTCCTGTAATATCAAAATTGATATTCTTTATTCTTCTATGTACCCTGTAATACTAAGAAAAAGTACAATTATTTTATTTTGTTTCTTTTTACATTTTGTTGCTTTTTGATCATATTATTGTAAAAACGTTTATTTGAAATTGGCCACGAATTTAAGACATTTCAGAAATATCTGGTTTTTAAATGATTTTTTGGTGTTTTTGAAGCTAAACGGTGAGCAACGAATATTTTATTTTATTTTATGTTGGAATACATAGAAATATTTAATTATACATGGCCAGAGGTACTTGGAATTCCGATGCCGAGCGAGAACTGATACAACAACTAAAATTTGATGGAAAAAAATAATGGAGATATCCAAGCTGCTTAAATGTTCTAGATGCAAGATTTACAACGCGCTGGAACACATCAAGCAATATGGTACCACCAAAAATGTCAAACAGCAACCTAAAGCCCGAAAAACTACACCCTAAAGTAGCTGCTAATAATCCTTTCACGAGCTCAAGTACAATAAAAAATAAAATTGTATTGGATTTTGGTATCGATATTTCGTCTAGGGCAATAAGCAGATGTCTAAATGGGAAAAACTTGCGTGGGTGTATTGCACAACGTAAACCACTTGTGTCAAAAAATATCAAATCCCGACTAGCATTTTGTCTTGATCTATATAATATGTAAATAAAAATTCTCAACCAAGTATAGGTAGCAAAATATTATTACTTTTTCTTCCTAATATTACTAAAATCTTAAGAAAAATATCATGGACCTAAAATATTTTTGATAAGATGTAAAAATTATCACAAATGTATAAATAAGATGTCGTGCCTTAAATTCGTGGCCACCACTGTATGTATGATTTTGTGTAACTACACATACACTCATATTTTCACATGTTCTGTGTGGATAAGTAAATGTTTCACATGTGCCATGGTAGAGGCACATAAATAAAGTGCAGAATTTGCGATTTTTGTTCTCTCTATTCTATCACAATCTATTTTATACACAAGTGTCAGTCAGTGAATCAACCAGTCACTAAGTCAGTCAGTCAGTTCATTCATTTGAATGACACATCATTTCTTTGATTACACATTGCAACAGTAACAACAAAAAGAAAATCAAAAGTCATTATATCCATACGGTATAGGAGATTTTTCCTGATCAATGGAAATTAATAATGCGGAAAAATTACGGAAATTGTTCACAGCGTATTTTTAACACTGCCAAATAATACAAGATGGATTTATTTTTTTTGCAAATGTTTTAAAAATTTTCAATAGCAAATGCCGCCAACGATTTTCAACAAAAAGTGAAATGGGACGTTGATGTGAATGCCGTCAACAAACAGATTTTTTAAGCATTGACATGTAAAAAACTTATAATCGTATCGGAATAAAACATAACCTAAATTTTTAAAACCCCAAGTAATTTGTGTCTGTAATTTCTGGCTTTTATTAACTACAGTAAGAATGTCTCGAATGGTTATACCTGTGGAGAACAACTAATCAATGTCACATTAGTGAATAGAATAAAATTTCTGATTCGACAAACGTTCCAAACTGTGTTTATTGGATTTACGTCTACATGAAGTAGTAATCGACAATAATATTGAATTTTTTTTAAATGTTGTAGCAAATGTGGCAAATCAAATTATAAGCACATAGTCTATATAAAGACATCTCCACTCCAAGCTGTACCTCTTCAAAATAAATAAAGAAAATATCTACAATGTAATGAAAATTTAATAAAAACAATTGCTTCATCAAAAATGTTATAAAACTTGTATCAGTTCAAGCATGAAAAGCCCTCACAAATCTATTCAACAATGCCAGTAAAAAATTAACAAACTTCTGTTGTTTTAAATAAAAAACTCATCTGCCAGAAGTTTAATTAAATCCTAAACTTATTTTTGTCTTCAATTACGTTCGTTTACTTATAATTAATGAATTAAAACTGTACGAAATTTTAATTGTACTGCCTCAGTAATGTGCATTACGTCAAACATTTGATGAAATTACAGTCAACAAGTGTGTTGACAAAAGTTGCATACAAAAATTCTTTGTCTAAAGCAATAAAAAAATGTAATGAAAACGGTAAAATATTCTTTTAAAAGTTTTTTTTTTTTTTGGTTTTCATTTAAAACTCAATGCAAAGCGAGAGAAAGTTTTTTTATTATGGAGAAAACTAAAATAAGAATATTGTGCGTATGAGTGATATTTTTAATAGGCAGTGAAGAAGGATAATATTACTCATACGCTAATGATTGCAAAAAAAAAATGCGTACGATGCACACATATACACACATTCAGTCACAAATACCAAACAAGTTTTCTTTACTTCGAACACAAGAATTGTTGTCTTATTAAGCCAAAATATATTAAAATTGGTGGAATACATTATATTAGGGTGGCAAAGATTTTTAATTAGAAAATCGATGGAATTTTAAAAAGATAAGAACATGCTGTTCGAACCGTGTGACCACAAGTTCATAAAAATATTGTAATATTAAGAAAAATTCGACAAATTCAGCTCAAATTCAATCATGGCCTACTGAGTTATATTAAAATCGATCCAATATTTCGATTACCATTCGCCCAAGTGTAATTTCGAATTAAAGTTAATTTTAAGCAATAGAACAGATTGATTTATTGTAGTCGTTGGAATCGAATTGTTAACCCAACATACATACATAACTGGTCATTACAACCCTTCAGTCAGGATTACGACCTTGTTTCTCACACCACTTATGTTGTGTGTGTTAATTTTATACATGAGTGGCGGGATCTACAGTTTAAAGTCAACTCCGAACGACAGATTTTTTAGAAACTTTTCATGGCAATTTTATTTACTCTCAGAGTTTTGCCAGAAATCTGCTGAGAGGAAGTCGCCGAAGAAATACTTTTTGTATTTTATTTTGATGTCTGGCCTGGGGCTCGAACCCTGACTTTTAGTCTACTAAGCCAACACACTACCTACTAGACCCAAATGATATTCAATTAACTTTCTACTCAATCAGTCTACATTTGGGATAAGCTAGGAAACATAATGTTTTATTTAATGATTGAATCTTCACTTGATTATTCATAAGATATGTATATAAAACCTAATGACATTCCGAAATTATTAAAGTCGTCGATTCCCATAATCATCAGTGAACCGTCGCACAATATGATCAAGCCGCAAAGATTTCATTCTTCTCGTTTCACAGAAAGGTGCTGTCGTGGAAACTCAATTCTTAACAAGCTCTTCTGCGTGCTTATTACCTCAAATTCACAAATGACCTGAAATTCAGCAAAGAGTAACCCTCTTCTCATTGCCTAAATGATTTAAATTCTTAAGATTAGTCTCTTCTCTTCTCTCCTTAAGTGAGATCTGTACTGTGATAATTTAGCCATCTGAAGTCCAGCTTTGTACAATCGTAAAGGTAAAGGGTAGTTCACACACATCGATTGTGACTTGCTCAAAAGTTCAGGTTCTTTATGCCGCGTAGTGGTACCATAGTACTGCCATTATTGTATGTGGGATATCCTTATAATGTGTCTTCTAAAAAAGAATCTACGATAAAAAACTTCTCATCGCGATTTTATTTACTCTTGGAGGTTTGGCAGAAGACTATTGAGAGCACATCATCGAAAGAAATTTTGTTTTGTTCAAAATGTCTAAGCTCATGCTCTCACAATGCAACACACTAATTAGTCAACACACTACCTATCAGATTACGGCGGTAGTACTTGATACGCACCCAGTTGTTGCCTTCTGGAATGCACTATTAACACACAGGTTCCAGATATATATTCTAATGATTAATTCGGTTATTAGCGAACCTAGCACCAATCGATTTTACCTGTTAATGTCTATTAATTACCCCTTATCAATCATTGAATATCTTTCAGTTCAGTGTCACTAAGATTGATCTCCATATTCAGTCCTTACCATCATATTTTCGGACTTAACCAGTGGGTGGGTTATTATTGATGTTTTTACAAACAAGTAACCCAGTGCATCAAAGCAATAAAAGTGCAACTTTAGTATTTTATTGGATGAACAAACGTTGAGGAATGACGTATGAGTTCATTAGTAGAAATTAATATCAAACAAAGGTCATATGAATTAAGTCGAACGGTAAACGAATTCTTTGAAGGATAATGAAACTTCAATATCAAAAATGGTAACAAAAACAAATGCTGAAAAGAAAAACTACGTATAAACATGCCACATAGTGTTGAAGAGCCAAAGCCTGTAAATATTTAAAAAAAAACTTCATTCACTTCATTTTCTTATTCTTATCCTTGTCCGTCTACTTCTACTTCTACGACTCAATCTATTTTGATAGTGTCATGTTAAAATTGACCTACTTTTGGAGTTTTAATGATAATAAAACAACAACAACAATTAGAACAAATATACTAAAAACAATTACAAACATTATAAAATATGCCCTCACAAATACAATCAAATAAAAAAATAAAGGACGATGGCAAGACCAGCAACAACACCAGAAGCAGCAGAAGCAAAGAAAACGACATTTAATGAAACCATAACAGATAATAACGGATTTAATTTGAAAACAGACAAAAACAATGTTTCGATAAGAGACAAAACAGTTGTTATTGTTATTGTCAAAAATGTTGTTTGTTGCTATAATAGTTTCAACTAAAGGCAACAACAACAACAACAAAAACAACTTTAATAAAAGTCTGTATTGAAAAGGAGATTGAAAAAATTAAAAGCAAAAGAGGTCAATGGAAAAAGGAGTGTAAATTAAAACAAAATCACACACACACACGTTTCTTTATTTACCTTTTTTTATTTTATTTTGTTTTTTAGCTCGTAATAGACAAGGCTATAATTGTTGTCGTTGTTGTTATTATTATTTTAAGGTTTGCCCTTAAAAGTTGCCATAGAAAGCAAATCTCGTTTCAAATATCGACAACAATAAGAGCGAGATAGTAAGAAAAATAAAAGAATAAACAACAAAAACAACTACCGAATAAGATATAAAATTTTTCGGTTTTATTAAGACAAATAAAAACACTCTATCTAAACACTCTAATTTTGAACTGTTGTTTTCGATTACTATTATGTATGTACAGGCATAAAATAATGGAAAAAATAAAAAAAAATTGGATTTTATTTCCTTTTTTTTGTGTTGTAGAAATTTTAAAATACTGCTACCACTGCACTTAATTCATATAGGGTTATTATTCAACGTCTCTCCCAGCGGTGTCGCCCTGAGGAACCTTCCAATGCTTTGCTTTGTCAATAGGAATAATTTCTTGCCTTGTGCTTGATAAGCACCCAGGTGTTACCTCTGGTTTGAATATCTGATACATGGCTTTAACCCATTTCGCTCCGAGATTAAATTTTATTTTTTGTCTAAGAAGAAAAATACTTTTTTAGGGTAATTAGGACCTACTGATAACAAAAATCAGCTCAAAAAAATTTTCCGACTTTTCGTTTTCGGATAAGCGCCAGCGTTCGAAATTTCGAACAGACAATTTTACACATATGTGAAGGCACGCATGTGCATGTAAAGCATATTTTTTATAATTTATAAAACGGTTACATATATTGGCAGTAATTCCTCATAATTATTTTTTTAATTTTATTTTGTTTATTATTTTTAAAAATTAATTTAAAAAGTGTCCAAAAATATTGGTTGAAGGAATTTGTCCCTAGCATCGGGGGGAGGGGGATATTTTACGGGGGGATTTTTTTTTCCTAAAGTTGAGACTTAATACCAAAACCCAAATTTTTTTGAAATTTTACCATTTTCATACATAAATATTTTTTGAAAAAAGAAGATTTTTACTGTTCGAAAAATCGAACAGCGGAGCGAAATGGGTTAATCCCTTCTCATTGTAATTACCTAACAAAGTTTAAGTTTGTCTTATGCCCGTCTGGCTTAACAAGAGATTTCTCGTCTTTCTTCATTGTCCCATTCGGCGGGAATAACTTCTCAAATTCTTCAATCCTCTACGCAGAAAAGTTTTAATCTCATCAGCGTAATAAAAGCCGTCATGTTGACAAGCTCATCTACTTACTCATTGTTTTGAATCCAGCAAAAGTTGGCCTTATCTTACTAGAGTAGCTGATTTATCTGCTGTTTCTGTAAGACAAACGATTTTAGACGAACGTCTATTTGTATTAAAAAACAAACAAAATTTAGGGTTTTTGAGTGTTTGTGTTTTTTCCGCACAGACATACGTTCATCTGAAATTGCTTGTCTTACAAAAACATATCCTTAGCTTGCACTAACAGTCCCTTATAAATCTGCAATGAAAATAAATATTTCTGAACTATTTCTTTAAAACACACTCAATTTGATTTGTTTACCATAATTTCAGCAAGTCTCCCACCTAATTATTACGTACCATACATTAATGAAAATGTTATTGTTAATGCAGTGAATACATCAGTTCAGTCTACTGTATTCTATACAAAAATCAAATGATAATTTACAATCAAAAAAAAATGGAAAACAGAATTAATGTCATGATAAACATAAAATTTTAATCTCTTCCTCAAACATAATATTTGAAATTAATGCAACAGAAATTACCCCAAATTTATCTCGTACGCGGCTTATTATGCAAATTAAAATTAAATATTTAAGAATATTTCTCTTAAAATTCCGTTTTTGTCCCCGTAATTTAAGCATGAATTATCGTGAAAGTCAATGTTTCCATGGAGATTTCAATGATTCTATGAATAAATTTTTATTTCGGACAATGACGAATTATAAGGCATTGAAAGCTGTAGGAAATATTAAAATGTCATATACTTTATCACCAACTGCAATAACAACAATAACAACAGAAAGAGATTTAATAATCAAATGATGCTGTGGTTTGTTGCCAACAATTGCCAGTTAATTGAGTCATTCGGCCACAAGTAAAATATTGTGTGGTTAGAGTACATATCTGATGATACTTAAAGTCAGAAAATTGCTCAACGATAACTAGCGGTAACTGCCACACAGAACCTGTCATTCCTTTTCATTGTTCAGGCCGTAAATGCAAATCAAAATATCTGCGTTAGAAAGAAACAAATTCATAACGATCCTAATTTGTATGAAACAGTTCATTATAAAGGCCAATGTTATGATAGGTAAGATGGCGAAACACCCTTAAAGTAAGAAGTCTTTAATCAATTCCATCAAAAACATTCCCTAAGGATACCAACTCGAGCCCAAAACAAATCTTGTATCAGAGAGCTCGGTTAAAGATGTCAGAACCTCCATCTCTCTACGACAAGAGCAGGCCACTGACACCTAAGTTGAAAGACAATCTCTTCCTTCTCAGACGCTCAGATTCTGCAGAAGTTATTTGCCGAAATGCCAAGTCTTTCAGCATGTCTACAGTAAGAAACGTTGTTATACGATGGACAGCCATGCGATTTAAGGACAGAAGTTAGTCGGCCCTCTTCTTGTCCACACGTGCCTAGCAGAGTCTAGCAATATTGCATATTCTCTCCTGCTGCCAACGAGATTGAGCTTCCCTAAAAAACGAGTGCATTATAAAGGCCAAAGCATCAGTAACAGAATGTCAGTAGGTTACGCTTTCCAAAGCTTTTCATCAATAACAGAACGATATTACAACCATCAGCGTGAGAAACATTATCTAGCAGACTGATTTTATATATCGTCCGCGTTTAAGTTAAGCAATTTTCTTAAAATTTTTAAATAATATTAAGAAATGGTGATATTTTCAAATGAAGTTAAAATTTACAGCGTTTTTCATTACTCAGACATTAGTATTGACTATGGTTTTAAAGAAGAAAAGTTTATCGATTTGACACAGATTCAATTTATTACAGGGATATTTGTACCATTCCTCCCTAAGATCTACAATTAATAACATCTCCCTTAAATGATTCAATACACATTCTACCACTGACTGCGGTAAAATTTCAAACGGCATATAGTCTGAAACTTTGTTCTGAGAGCTGGAGTTTTTATTTTCTTCGTACTAAATGCTGCCCATTCGACCGGATTATATTTTATTTACTTTCGTCAGAAAAAAAAAACGAAAATCTTTGTGCCAAAACTAGAAATTCTCATTCATGAACTCTTTAGCGAAATAAATGTGCATCTTTTAGGGCCATTATTACAATTTACCGTTAAAGTTGGGTTTAGTAAAAGATAACTTTAGTTAAAGTGAACTTTAAATTCACCTTTAACTTTTTTTCTTTATAACAACCTACTGATAAAATAAAGTTATCTTTTTTATAATTTGGCAGTGCCGGAGCAATATCGATAACTTTTGCCAAATTAAACAACAAATTTTTTAAAATGCAGTGACAAAGAAGTTATTTGATTTTTTTTGTTGTTGTTGTTGTGTTTGCTCATTTTCTTTATATTTGAAGTTGCCATATTGAAAATAATATATATGTATGGCAAGTTCAGACATAAACTTAACTTTAAAAGTTGCAGGTAGCATGATCTTCCTTTAGCTTAATGTGTAGTTATAATAATGAAATACAAATTATCTGTCCGTTAAAATCCTGCCTTTATTTAAAGGTAAGTTATAATAATGGCCCTTAGTCTTACTATTTGCCATATTTATGAATGGTTACTTTCCAGCAAACATTCCTTAGAGCTTCAACACTTTTTGTTGGTTGTCTTAGTAACTATCTTGTATTTATTTACTTAATTGGTCATTACAATCCTTTAATCAGGATTACAGTACTAAAATATTGTATGCGTTAATTTTATCAATGAGTTTATTTCACTCTAAGAGATTTTGCCAGAAGACTGCTGAAAGGAAGTCAGCGAAAGAAATATTTTCTTTTTTTTATATTTCGGTTTGTTCGAGATGTCTGAAGTGAGATTTGAACAACGCGTTCGCGTCTAATAAGCCAACACCTTAACTACTAGACTTCGGCGACTTCACTTTTCTTATATCTGCGACTGGACATAGTCTTGCTTAATTTTTAAAATCTCGGTCGCCTACATACATACATATAGTTTGTAAACTATTTCTGCAAAATTACTTAAAATTCTCCCTGCTTTGGAACGTTCAGTTACTTGATCGTCCATTGTCCAGTGCAAACGAACTGAAGAAGTCACATATGTCATGTGCTGCATTTACGATCCTACTATTAATTATTATTTGTAGACATATTTTTACATTTATTTTTTTTTTCTTTTTTGAATTTACGTGATCCTAACTTAAAAGTATTCGTTTTGTTCAATTACAACTTTGATGCACTGTATATATGTATGTATGATAACAAATTATGTTTTTCACTAATACTACAGATTAGACAAGATATTCAAATTTCATTAAATGGCAGAACTTCTGAATGAGGACGAACAATAATCAGGTGGAAAAATATTTGGTGCGATCAGTTAGAAATTTTTAAGGAATTTAATTTTAGTTACGAACTCATTCTCATTTGAAACGATTTCACTGTAATTGACACCAAATTGCGTGGGTGTCAACGAACACAAAGGCAAACTGACAGCATAAAATATAATTCAAATCCAACAACATTCAGAGCAGAAAACCAGGAGAAATAAATAAAAAAATAGAACTTGCTGAGAGGAAACCTAAAGAAACTGTGTATAATAAATTACACAAGTTCTTCTTCTCCTTCTCTCCCAGTCTTGCAGAAAACCAAAATACAAAAAGTAACAACTTTAATTAAGGATACCCGAAGAATATCAAGTGAACAGAGAAAAAGAGGCCACAGAATGAATGGCAAACCCGAGAAAAGGGGAAAAAACAGACAAAAGAACAACAAAAAGTAACAATATATGAGAACTGAGAAAAAGATTGCAAAAATCTGCAAAAACAATATTAAAAGGGCCACCCTATGTGGCCAACAACTACAACATGGGCAAATTTTGCAATTTTTCAATGTCACCTACAAAACAATAGACAAGGTTATTACCAACAATAACAACAACAATTGCAATTTATTTTTATTATTATTGTGGTTATGCTGGTTATAAACTTTAGACATTTCGAAACAAAATGAAAAATTGTTTATTTCAAGGCTAAACAAAGCCGTCTATGTTTTCAAACCCGCCCTTAACATAGTAATTTAAGGCATTTCAAGTCTTTTGATTTTTTTTTTTATTTTAAGTTCTCAGAAAGAGGAAAACGCTAAAACTTACATTGTTTAACAGTGTAAAGACGGTTACGAAAAATATTTATCCAAATTTAACTGGGTGGTTGATTTCAATCGTATGGTTATCCGGGAACAGCACAGCACTTAATAGCACTTAATTTAGGATTTGGAAGTTAAAAACACTGGTTTTTTAAATAATTTTTTTTACTACACACAATATTCAATAATAATAATTATTGTAAATTTTTTTTTTAAATTTTCATACAAGAGCTTTATTGGCTTCCTCAACTCTTTTTTTTACTGAATTTTTTGGAACAATAATTGACAGAATTTAAAAAAAAAACTTTTTTTTCACAATTAAACACAATTTTTTAATTTCGTTCGTTAAATAACGGCATTTGTTTTTTTGTAGTTGCAGTTGTTGGCATATAATAATTAACAATTATTCCCGTTGCGGTTATCGACGCGTATTCCGTTATATTTAAACTGTGCAAGTGTTATGTTATTTTGCCAGGACGTTCTTCAAAAAAATTCAATTCACCGATGAGAGTAACAAAACAGCTGTGACTTAAAGTTTGGCAAAGACGTAAATTCCGAACAACAACAGTTATAAACAAATTCAAAAGAAATAAACGAATTTTAACATGCGCGGTATAACGACTGTGACAGAGAGAGCGAGAGAGTGAGCGAGCGAGCAAAAGCAGTTTAAATCAGAGACAGATAATTTTACAATAAAAGAGAGAAAGGGATTAAAAAGTAAAGAAATACAAAAAGAGTTCGATATGTACGTATGTATGTATGTATGCATGTATAAATTACAGTTGTGTAAATAATTTGTTTTTGTTTTCCTTTTTTTTGCTCTTTTGCTTTTGCTTTCTACTATAGATCCAATACAATAACAACTATTGTTAGATGCAAACGAAAAAAGAAAGCTCAGATTTATGTAACAAAATTTCTTATGGTTTTCGCTTTTCCAGTTTTTTTCTTTTTTTTCAATGGAAATTGATTTTTTATTTTCTTAATTTTTTAAAACATTATTGATTTCGTGTGTTTTAATCACTTCACGTTAAATTTTCAATGTCCTTTTAATCTGTTTGGAAAAAAATTTAATTTTCTTATATACTTCCTCTTCTCTTCTTTAATTGAAAGTTTTTTTTTAGTTATTATTGTATTATTTTAAATGTACCAAAATTATGTTTCTGCCTTTATTTAGGTTTTGTTTTGTTATTGAATTTCCAAGTGTTTCGTAAGAACTGTCAACCTCAGCTGTCACACACTGACTGTGTTTTAACGGTAAGTCTGACATTAACATGTCAAAACATGTATAACTTTTATATTCGTTTCTCTGTTTACATTTGACTCTCAAGATATATTGTTTTGAATAGTTACTTACCCTCACTCTCTCTCTCTCTCTCTCTCTCTTTCTCTGTTAAATATAACAGTAACATTTAATTAACAGTAATATTTAGTTAACAGTAAATAAAATATTTTTGTAAGCATAAAAACTAAATTCCTTTACTCCTGTTCTGTATTTCACAAAGATTAATCCTGTTGTTGTTGGTAAAATGGAAAAGGGAATCTGTTTTGGAAAAGTCTGTTTGGCATATTATTTCATAAAATAGTCTCAAATACAGAACAGGGACTTTGTATAAAATGCGCAGTAATTCGCCCATGCTGTTTAATACAAACAAACAAACGCATTGCTGTTCCTAAGCATACATACTCATCGAAATGTTTGTGTATTTCAAACAGCCTCAATCGATACTGGGATCGTGCCTTTAAAGTATGTACACAAATAAAGCAGAAGACCATGTTCAAAACCATATTAAACTTCTAAGCACAAGTGAAACGCTTTAAAAAATTAAAATAAATATTCATAGGAATACTGTAAAGAATCGTTTCATTTTTTTATTCTCATATCGAAGGTGTATTAAGAAGAAATCCGTTACATTTGCCTGAAGTTGAAAGCTATATTTTGAATATACGGTTCTGTCCGATAATTTGTTACCATTTTTACACCATAGAAACCCTCGACCATATTTGCAAAACTAATTAGGGAAGTCGCTGTAGTCTAGTAGATAGTGTGTTGACTTATTAGACGTGAATTTAAACCCCAGGTCAGACAAAAAAATATTTCTTCTGCGACTTCCTCTCAGCAGATTTCTGGCAAAAACTCTGAGAGTAAATAAAATCTGTCGTTCGGGGTCGACTTTAAACTGTAGGTCCCTCCACTCGTTTTTAAAATTAACGCACACAACATAAGTGGCGTGAGAAGCTAGGTCGTAATCCTGACTGAAGGGTTGTAATGGCCAATTAAGTGTGTGTATATATGTAAGTAGGGCAATTGATTTTTATATATTTAATAACTATTTAAACATAGGATTGCACCTTAACCAAGCTCCCGCTAAAGTATAAAGTATATTTTATAAGACTACTGTTGCATCGGAATTCGTCACAACCTCGCTAACTTGGACATCATTTTTTGACTGAAATTTTATAGGAATTTCGACCATCTAATTTGAATAAATCGTTGTAGTCCTGTAGGTGGTATATTCGCTTATTACACGAGAGCACATGGTACAACCCCAGCTAAGATATCTTTAGTAAAAATGAAATAAATAAAAAACATTTCTTCCGACCACTTTCTTACAGCAGTCTTCTGCCAAAAACTTCGAAAGTAAAATAAAATTGCCATGAAAAGTTTTTCAATACCTGTCGTTCCAAGTGGATGGCACAACTTAGTGGCGCGCGAAGTTGAACTTTAAACGGAATAAACGTTTGTAATAACCATTTCAGTAAATAAGTATTATGAATGATCCACTCGCATTCAACCCATGGACAATCTCCGAATAGGATGGTGTGAATAGAATCAATTTTAATCAACCAAGGGCCTAACATTGCTTTTTGAATATGGCCAATATGATAGTTAGGTTGTGTCGTCCAATATATGTAGGTATGGTATGTGAGCATGTTAGTTAACTTTAGTAACTTTATTTATGAAAAGTGTACGAAATTAATCAAAGCAAAATAATTTTAAAGCAATGTACATATTTAAGTTTTATCAAAGAAAATAAAGTATAAAGAATGTGCATTTTAGCATATTTTGGAATATTTTTCAAAAATATTTCTTGACGCGGGGGGAAAGATAGAAAGGAAGGTTACAGAAGCCAAGAGCGTAACAATGCGTTGTTCTCATCGTGCGTTTTTGTTGTTTGACCACTTTTTTATTTATTTTTCTGGTGTTAAAAACAGACGTCGTCACCAATGTCCCTCAGGGCTTTTTACACACATAGGACACGAACATCAAGAATGTTCGTTAAAAAGAGCGTAAAAATCTTGTCAGTTTTTAAAAAAGAAGTTTCATGTCGCTTTTTCAGACTTCAATGATACACCCAAAGAAATATCACAGTAGTATTCACTAATATCAATGAGAAATGATTTCGATTTTTGGAAGAATACTTGCCAAGTTAAATACGGTGTCTTAGTGTCTTAGTGCAGTACAATTTTTCTATATTTTCCGATCACATATACATATCATTGGGTTAATAAGTAGACTTGACATTATTACTAACAATTTTCCTCTAGGTTAACACATGCCTATAGTTATGGATTAGTGAGTGAGAGAGAGAAAATAAGTTGAGATAATCTATTTAATTACAGCCATATAAAAGTGTTAGTAATATACTCTATTTTTATTTTCATTTCATCAACATACATATGTAAAGCTGTCTATCTTTGGCTTAATAATTTTCGATAAATAAAAATAAAATAAAACATCGATTTCATTATTAAAAGAACATAAAGCTATCCATCTTTGGCTTAAAAATTAGGCCATGTTTTTTAGATAAATAAAAATAAAAAGAATAAAAAACCATTTTTTATTAAAAGAAAAAAACGAGCATTCCAAAGCACTTAAAAAAATATACTATGGGACAAAATAAAATACGCCCAGCTAATGACATAGAACATTTTTAACACAAAATATTCTTCGAGTGTTATTCTGGAAAAAAAAATGATAAAGCATCCGCAGTACATGTATTCTTGTCGCAGTCTGATCGACAACTAAATCAAAAAACACAAGAATACATACACATGTACATACGTACGATGAGAGCAACACATTGTTACGCTCTTTGTTTGTGTTCATTTTCCTTCTGTCTTCCTCCCTCTCATCTAGAAATGATTTTTAAAAATATTTTAGTGAGAGCGGCTCGTAATGTTACGACCCGCCATAAGAAATTTTACTTCTACATGATGCGTATTCTTTATATCCATATTCTTTGGTTTTATTTAGTTTCCCTCTTCTCGTAATGTTTGATAATAACCATGACTATTTACGGTAGGCTTGCCAGATTTGAAATCGTCAAAAAACGTACATACATCGAAGTTAAAAAAGCAGTACAAGTGGGTAAAAAGAAGTACAATTGTTTATTTTCAAAATTTATTTAATTCAATTAAAAAAAAAGAATTAACAAAAAATAGTTCACAACAGTAACAATGGAGAACATAAAAAAGAGATCATAACTATTTGTATTTAATATAAAAAATTAACTTAAAATTCAATTTAATTTAAATCAGTTTTTGTGATTTTAAATCTATAGAATTTATATGTATATATTTCAGACTAGACTAAAATCAATGTACATATATTATGATAGTATTATTGGATTTTTAATTTATCTGTATAAAAACTCAAAAACAAATTATCATTGTTTAATACTTCAAAATAATAATTTAAAAATATAATTTTAATGGTATACTATGATATTCATAAGTACATACATACATACATATATACATTTTTAATTTTTGAAAATTAATAACTTTAAAATTTACTGATACATTTAAATAAATTATAAATATTTATCACTCTTTTGTATTTGATTTCGAATTTCATTTTTACCTTTTTCGGTTTTTAAAAAATTGAAAAACTTAGTACAACTGTATACAAAGTTTGTTTTTATTATTAACTCGCTTTCCAAATTTTCTATTAAAAGTTTAACTCGTTCCTTCCTGCAAAAAATAAACATTCAACTAAAAATTCATTCACTGGCTGCATTAGAAAGAGGAATTAAAAAGACGAAACAACAAATCTTTTCAAAATTAGGAAATGATCCACTATTTAAGAATTCTTTCCATTTTTCTTCTGCCGGTTTTTCTTTTTCAATGTTTTCAGCAAATGTTTTTAATGATATAAATTCGTCAAAAAGTTGATCTAAAATCAATATTTTTGATTGAAAATATTGTAATTATTTCCACAAATTCATGAAAAGAAATGTATGAATTAAGATGGAAAATTGAAAGTTTTTCAAACTTATTATTTTCTAAATTGAAACGACCTTTTATATAAGTACTTATATTTGATAAAAAGTCTGCTGTGCGTTTTTTAAAAAGACAAATCTCTTGCTGATTATTGCAATTGAATTTTTCGGAATTTTTCATCCTCTTGTTGTCCAAATTTGTCGTTTAACTGTTTTATTATTTGAAACATATCAATTGTTACAAGGCTATTATTTTCTTATAAGTTTTTAATAGCAGATATTATTGTATTTCCTATATTATGGACAAAACCGAGGTATGCTTCAGAAATTTCATTTTCGAAAAATTGGCGTAAAACAGGGGAACACCAATATTGCAACAAAAAATAAGTCTTAATTTATATTTAGTTTTTTGTATGGACATGTTTTCCTCTATAAAATTACGGTGAAAGTACAAAAAAAAATGGAAAAAAGTACAAAAAGAAGTACAGATACTAAAAAGAAGTCCATTTGCGTACTTCTTTAGGGGTTATGCAGTTAAAAGTACAAAAACTAAAAAAAAGTACGCGTACTGCTGAAAACAGTACATCTGGCAAGCCTAATTTACGGTCACAAATATGTGTTCACGGATTATTTGTTTTTGTTAACTTGATTTAATTCTTGATGTGATAAGAAAATTCGTAACGTTAACAGAATTTTAATCTCCCACTCATGTATTTTTCATTTTTTAAACAAAATTTTACAAAATATTCGAGAATATCCGCTTAATGGGCATTTTAAGTTGTCTCAAGTTGTCCATATGCTTGACAAACAGACAAATGGACAGAGAGACTGTATGAAAACCCAATAAACAGACACACCACATTAAACAATGTAAGCGTTATACACAAAGTATGAATGGGTTTCCGTTTCATAAAAGAAAAAAATTTTGTAATCCTAAAGAAGGTTTACAACTCATTATTGTGACGGAAGAACATAAAAATACTTTTAGCCTGGCATTCTAATGTAAATCGATGGCTTCTTTTTGTATTTTTTTAGCCTTTAGCCTTCAATGATGTAATAATGTGTCATGAGCATAAATTAAAATGTATTTCCGTTGTAAATATTTTAAGGACTGAAGTTATTCTGACAACCATAGTGTCTACATTGAAATGGCAAAAGACTTGTAAGTTTAAGAAGCAGGCCTACAAATAAAATATGACTTAAACTAGGAACAAACTAATGCTTAATGCATACAGTTAACCTTCCTAGAATACGTCTTCAATTAAAATAAGTCTATAAACGTGAAATAGCCCTACATATAACACTTTTAATTTTATAACTATAACAGATCATACGTAGATCCATAGCTGCCAGATTTGTCGATTTATCGTCATTTTGACGATTTTGAGCTCCAAAAATATCATATTGACGATTTGACGATTTATGCCCTTATTTTGACGATTTTTAAAAATTACAAATTTTCATTATATTCTATAATTTAGTACATTAAAAGCCACTTTAAGCTTTGTATTTACTTTGCAATTGTTACTATTGGAAATTTATGTTAGTAAAATCAAAGAGTAAAGTATTATATTTTTAAGTTACTTTCGAATACCTGTGATGATTTTTCCGCATTTGGTTCCTTTTTAATCTTTTAAAAGCTAAAAAATTACAACTCCTAAATAACATCGTAGTTGAGAATAATTTATCACTTGTCGTTGCAGAAAATTTTAAAAATTCGAGTGTAGCTTCTAATATTACCATCGGAAGAATAAAGGAAAGTGCCGGGTATCGATGGCATTGTGTTTGGAACTATGAAAATATATTATGTGAAGAAGGAAAGGGAGAACAGTGTTTATTGACACTAGGCTTGTATATTTTTATACCCATAAGTAACAGGAGAAACCTCTGCAGGAATTGAGTTCCACATACGAATAGTCCAACTAAAAACCTTATTTTTTTCTGTAATGAAGTGTGCGATCCATTGACCAATCGACCACATCCGGATGTGCTGGCTGAGAAAGACGAGCGTTACGTAGGAATATATGATTTTCGGGAACAAGTCCCTTTATTTCGTTAGAGCAAAATCCTTTTGTAGTAGCGATATAACAGTGAGATACAAACCACTTTTAAACGATACTCCAATGATTCAATGGAGTTGGATACACTACCGTCATTAACGAGCTACTACGGCCTCTCCTGTACACGGTCGACAAACTTCAAAATAGACTTTGAGGCACCGATCCATACATGAGAGTTGTATTCTATTCTCGTTCGGTTATAAATGGTGTAAATAGATGAGATGACAAGATCTTAATTAGTTCCTTCTTAAGATGTTTAAGGAACTGAAAAATGTGTCGGTTCCAGCCATCATTACATTGAATTTTCATGCTCAGAATGTCAAAAGCGTCTGACTCCTTAAAATTTACACCACCCGTATATAAAGATGAAGCAATATTATTGCTGCGATTATGTGTCAATAAACAACACTGGGATAGATTAAACAATTTTTTCCTGAAAATGATATAAAATTTCTCCATTTAAAAAATAATAATAAATGCAGATGAGGGACGCTAGCTTTTAATTTCCAACAAACTTTTTTTAAATATTTTATTTTTCAAGTCAGATATGTACACACATATATTGACTTTATATGTTTTACTAAAATAGAAATAATTTTGGTTTTTAAAAACTTTTAATTGATTTATTTATTTTTTCTGACGATTTTTTGACGATTTCATTAAATGAAATGACGATTTGGTGCCTCATTTATCTGGCAGCTATGCTTAGATCCTATACAACAATTTTAGTATAGGTATACATTCACCCCTGTTATTCAGAACGTCAGATAAGGCCTGATACTGACATTGACACAAACAGCTTTTTCTGGAAATAAAAATGGCAACGAACACAAAAATATGAAAAAATTGTGGTTGTTAAGTTGATTCAAGTATATGATCTCCTTACTGTTTACACCACTTAAAACTTCACGCCACGTTTAGGCTTCTCGACCGCATGCATTAGAGGGCAACGGCGCTTTTGAATAACAGTAGAGTTTCCAACTCTATTGAATGATTGGGGCACCGCCGTAATAAGGCTTTTAGTTCGCTTTTTTCATGCTACTTGAACCCAATGAGCTTAAGGGAAATAAAGAGACTTGTTTTACGCAGTACACATCTACATACGTACAATACACCCGATGATGATCGATTGACTAGTGGATCGCATTATGAATTACAGAGAGAAATCGTTTTTTAATCACACAATCCGTATGTCTAACTCTTTTCCAGCGCACTTTTTTTTCTGGAGGTTATAACACAAACAGACTCAAATCTGTTTCCCAAATTCAAACTCTAACTGTACTGCATGAGTAAGGACTTTTCGATGAGTGTAGGTCTTATAAAAAACTTTAAACATTTTATCACGTACCGTTTAAACCGCAATTTCTTCGAATGACTTTTTATATGCTCTTCAAGGAATTTAAATTTTCGTTGCCTAAAAATAACCTGAAAATAGAAATGAAAGTGAAAATTTACAATCATTTTCACTTCCATGAAATTGGACACTTTACATGTGTTTTTCGAATCCATACAGGCGTGTATAAATTTTTATTTTTTCGCTATATAATCTCTCTCCCCACTGCTTCTCCTTTCGTTTTTGTTTTGTTTCTTCTTTTGTTATTGTTTATGTGTTCGTTCGGTTGAAACCTATCGTTGATGTTGTGTTGTTGCTTTTATTGTTCATTTATGTATTCAATGAGTGCGATGTCTTTAAATGTATTTCGAAATGTCCTGCCATTTAACCGTCCATTATTTTGTATTGTACTAGTATGTGTGCATGTATAACACTGTTTAACTGTTTTATTGATTACGAAAATATCGCTTGTTTCCATTTTATTGTTGACGTGCGTTGGTTGACATTCTACAACTTGGAGACGCTTAAAGTTATTGAAATGGTAGTCGGTGATGTGTGTTCAACAGTTTGTAAATGAAATTCAATACAAAAAAATAAATTTTATGTTTACATCAGGTGAGATATATTGCGAAACGAATTAGATTTCATAATAGGTATTATATTGTTGGAGTTCATTCTTAGTGCCCGTTGCTGGCAGCTCTAATTTACCCAAGTCTTCTTTGAGCCGTTCTACTCTTAGTTCCGAGAGTTTCATTTTAATTTACTTTTTTTATTTATTTTTACTTTTAAATTTTGCAATCCCACTTCTGACACCAATTGTTACGCTTTTTTTTTTTTTTAATAAAAGTAATTTTTTAATCAGTTTTAATTAAATTCTTTATTGTTCGCACAATTCTATGTGCCACTGTTCACAACTTGAATATTCTTCTTTACATTCTTCTGCGTAAACACTAACAATTGTACCACAGATCTTTATAACAGAGATCTTCAAACCACGATTATTCGCTTCACACGCAACGTGTCTTCACACAAGACTGACTGAATTTTTACTGACTCCGTTGTCTGCTTCGCCTTGCCTTTTATGTGGCGTGGTTAACAATCTCTTGAATGAGAATGACTTCGCCTTCGCGAAATCTCTATAAATGTAAAGATGTTGTTTACGTTATTGTCGTTTGCGTATTTTGTTTACGTTTGTCCTTGCAGTGTTGTTGTTGCCTGTTTGTTTACTTGTTTATCCCTTTTTTATACTGACGTTGATGCTATATTTTTGTTTATTTCTTGATCATGTAAACAAGTCCATTGTTTTTGTTTTTATAGCTTTTGTTTATCATTTTAATGTTATACGATGTAACACCATTTCCATTTTCATAACAATATTTTATGTGAAAGAACTATCTGTATACAATATCACTCAAATGCACGTCTCTGGGATCTGGGATGGTTGCAGCAATCGCTTCTTTTGATGAAAGCCATTTCAGAAGGCCACGATAACTTTATAGTAGAATTTAAATTCACTTGCAAAATGGTTACGGTTGAATCACTGTTTTTGTAGTCAGTATATATTCATAAATGGCACAAATGACGCTTTAAAGATATTTAACAGATGCCACCAATAGAAGCCACGCCAGACAATAGAACGATTTCTTAAAATTGGCAATTTCATTTAGTTAAGTACTCATTCAAATAGAATTGGGCTTTATCTGACAATTATTAATATTTTTAATCAAATTACTCTAATTGATCTTCAATAAAATTCCCTTTAATCAGGATTATTATCTACACTGAGTGGCATAAGTGAGCCAACACTTTTGTTCTTAAATATAAAACAGTTTTGTTTTTAAGTATAAAAAAGTTTCTTTACCACGAATTGTTGTTTTTATTTTAACATTTTGGAAGTAATAAATAAACGTTTTTATTTTTGGAAATTTATTCGACTTTTCTCATTTACTTTTCTCGTTATCCTCAGAAAATGAATTATTTCAGTGGTGTTTACTCACTTTTGGCGCTCAGTGTAGCTTCTCTTAGAACACATATTGTGTGTGTTATATTTATCCGTCAGCCTATGTAGTTTTCTTATTGGTTTTTTTACCCATAACCATTAGTGCTCTTCATTGTTGGCCAAATGAAATGCGACTGCAATTGAGAATCTCGGTTGATTATTTGACAACATTTTCTTAAAGTCCTTACCGCTACTTTCAGTTTTTACTCCCAACTCACTCTTCTCATGTAAAAGACTTCCAATACCTAGACTTTAATACGCTTTTGATAACTTAAGACACCGCTTTCGGTGAAACGTATACTCAAAATGTAGAGGTTATTTCATCGATATGTGTTATAGTACATACGAGTATGTAGAATTTAAAGTTTAATTAAAATCAAAAATTAATAACGTTGGATGTTATCAGCCATCAAAAAAAAAAAGTTGTAAAAAAACAAAAATAGACAATCGCTTACATACCTGGTTATGATTAAGGAGAATTCGTTCGCTTTTCTACTATTTTTTAACATTTCTCCTTCATCTGTTCCATTCAATGGTGTATAATTGACAGTTTTGACGTAATAAATACAATTACAATGAATATGTGAATGCCCTTGTCATTAGACTTACATAAACAGGTGTTTCTGAATGTATTTTTAATTGCAGATTAATTTTATTGATATGTATGTATGTGTATTGTGTGAATACATATTCATACATGTATGTACATATATGTATATGTAGCATATATACCCTACATTTATAATATACATATGCATTTAAGTATAAACACTATAATGTACTAATGTATGTATTTATTTGCACATATTGTATTTGTTAGGACATGTGGGTTAATATTTATTTATGTGTATTTTATTTAATTTTATAATTAATATTAATGGACAATTAATTTTAATTTACACTTTAGATCTATATATTTACACTTCTGAGCAAATTAATAGCAATAACAGACAGAACAAATTACTTGTTATGTCAGAAAGTTTGTTCGGTTGCTGTTAATCTCTTTATTACTTTGATTAATTAATTTTTCTACACTTGGCTAAATATTTTTATACCCATCCGACAT
The DNA here is from genome assembly GCA_932273835.1 of Sarcophaga variegata. Taxonomy (NCBI): domain Eukaryota; kingdom Metazoa; phylum Arthropoda; class Insecta; order Diptera; family Sarcophagidae; genus Sarcophaga; species Sarcophaga variegata. The sequence continues at coordinate 42,920,347 of OW026359.1, forward strand.
AAAAGTGTTGTCATATGTTGGCTATTTTTTGCAAAACTCTATTCTCTCTATGACATCCGAATTATTCTCTTAGAAATTCTACTTTATATAGCTCGGATAACAGTTCCTTTGCTGCTACATCCAATCTAAGGCATTTTAAACTTTGTCTTGTCAAGTCTTGAAGTTCAATTGCTCCCATTAAGTCCAACCTTTAGCATTTTCTTATTCCGTTTTCGACTTACGTACCAGATTTAGATTTATAAACTCCAAATAAACTTGATTCACTCTTCTAACATCATTAACACGCAGTATCACGTCTTCCAATAGAATTGATAACACGACTATTGTGTTATTGTATTCCACAAAGTGTGCCTCTTTAAGTACTCTGAAAACAAATACATCCATATAAAGAACATCCTACCATATTGGACTTAGAACAGAGTCAATTGGGTCATTGCTACTTTCCACTACGTAACACAAGGGCATATATTTGAAGTATCCATTACTCACATAATATATTCTGGCTTTATCTTTCTCCTTAATTGCATTTTGGGCATTTCGTAACAATATTTAAGATGTTACAGTTTCATTCAAGGAGAAAAAATTTTCACACAATCCTTCAAATAAAACTGGAACTTTAAACTTAATATGCTGATATTGAGTAGATTTTCTGTCCTGAATAATAAAAATAATAATGTTTTAAAAATGTCAACATCACCTTCTAAATATCGCATAAAATTATTCATGGACTGTTTTCACCACTAAATTTGTGTCACAATAATTTTAAACACTTCCATTTTTACTCATTCGTTGTTTATATTTAAAATTATTTTTTTATTATTATTTTTCTTTTGTTTTCTTCAACGGATTAATTAATTGCACATTTACTGAACTAATAATTGTTATTTAATATTTATTGATTTTTAATTGCAACAAATAATTCACACAATATACTTGCACTTGCATGCACACACATTCATTTGCCACCCGCATGTTAAATGGTATTTTTAAATACGGTACTTACGTTAACTTTCGAAATTCAAATTAAAATTTATCAGTTGTTACACACATACTTACTCGCACACTGTTAATAACAGTGTTGTTGTTTTTGTGCAATACTATTAATAATTAGCCTTTACACGTGCACTTGAATACAACAACTAACAATACACCACTATTAACTAATGTTAATGTTAACTTTTAACCATCAACTACTAGCACAATAACAACAACAACAACAACACCACATACATTATTTAAGTCGACAGAAACAAGTAAAAGAGCTATAAACTGTATTTATTTCTCTTCTATACACAAACACAAGCAATGAATCCGAACGAGAGGGTACGCGTGTGTGTTAATGCGATTTTGTTTACATTACGAGCATGTTGTTATTGTAATGGCATGTGAAATATGTACATATGTGTGTAAAATAGCAACAACGTAAGACAAATTCATGTGTGATACACAGTCATGTGTAATAAATACATATAAATCGATAAACACAAATAACAACAAAGTAAATAAATACATTTTTACAATAAAAACAAAAACAAAAAAATCCAAGCGAACATGTGCACAAGTTAAGCCCCACATGAGAAATGAGGGGTGTTAAGGCCTTCTGGTAAGGCTTTTATTGTTTTTGGCTTTTATGTTAACATAACACTAGTCGCCGTAGTCTAGTAGCTAGTGTGTCGGCTTATTAGACCCAAGGCCAGGGTTCAAAACCCAGGTCAGACATCAAAACGAAAATATGAATAAAAATATTTCTTCGGTGACTGCCTCTCAGCAGATTACTGGCAAAAAATTTAAGAGTAAATAAAATTGCCATGAAAAGTTTATCAAAAAAAATCTGTCTTTCGGAGTCGACGTTAAACTGTAGGTCCCGCCACTCATGTATAAAATTTAACACACACAACACAAGTGGTGTGAGAAGCTACGTCGTAATCCTGACTGAAGGGTTGTAATGACCAATTATGTATGTTAGGTATGTTAATAGGTGTAATAGAAAGAAATCCATTTTTTTTCAAATGATAGTTTTAGTACTCGGTGATAGATAAATATGCATTATCTTTCTCGTCTGGTATGTGCGCTTAGCATTTACACAATAGATGAAGGAAGGGCAGTTTCTTCCACTTTATAGTTTCCTCTCTCCTTCTGGAAAGCCTTTTATTGTTTTTGGCTTTTATAATAACATATAAGGTGTAGTAGAAAGAAATCCATTATTTTTTCCATTTGATAATAAGTACCCAGTAGATAGGTAAGTAGGTAGAAACGTTGAGGTCTTATGCATTCTCTTTCTCGTCTGTTATATGGTGATAATTCTCTACTATAAGCTGCTCTCCCACGACTAAAGATTTTTATTTTTATCTACAGCTTATGCTAATGTTTATTGTGAAATTGAAAAATTCAATACAAATTTGTAAAAATCTGTGTTATCGATCACAATTCATAAATAATCTTTCCAATCCTAGAATTAAAAACTGTAAAGCTTTCGCCTTTAAAAATAAATCTTGAAAAAGGCCGCAAAAATGAAGGCCTTACTGTTCTCGTGCTACAATTCTTCAGATGTGGGAAAATGCATGAATGCGTACGAGTATATAAAAGGAATTTATTTTTATACGTTAACCATTTTAATTCTAGTATTTTCTAAAGACTATAATGGCTACGTACATTGCAATAAAATTACACCCATAAGTTGATGTACACGAAAGATGTTTTTCATGGGGGTTTATGTATTAATTTTCATTATTTTTTATAGAACTGCATTTACGATATTTTTTTTCTAATATTCCCAATGAAGAGATGATAGGGACATCATGTCTTATCGGAGAAGTAGTCTATTTACTCGTCCTAGACTAGAGCCATTGCAAAATTTATTGTAAACTCGTTTTATTAAAAGTTTGGAGACCTTCCTGTTTAGTAAAGATCCCTGACTGTTGAGAGAGACACGTTCTCCAGAAGGTCCACCAGTTTTGTATTCAAATTATATCTTTTACCGTACTCAAGTTAATTTAAGCACATTTTAGTAAATCGTAAATTTTTTAACTGACAATTGATGAAAAAACTTTCTAATTGAGCATACGGTTGTCAAAGAACATTTCCTTCTAGGTAGGCATTTGTTCTGTGTAGCAGATCTAAGAATGATCTAAGATCGCCCATTGAATTCTCCTTCTTCCCAATACCTTCTATCATGTTCGTTGCTGATGTTCTCCTCTCCGTAGTCTAACCCCAAGAATTCTTCATGATTAGACAATTTCGGCGATGAATGTAGGCACTCAAATTTTAAAATTTAAAAACCATGACAAAACTATTTTATTCTCTGCTCCCAGATTCAAACAAGAATTGCACAAATTTATAGTCAAGGACTTTAACCACCATGTCACGTCAAGTTTTTCCTTTTTTACTCACTTAAATTGTGGACTTCTAAAATGCTTTACCATCAAATCGGAATTACTCAGGAAGACCTTATAATGCAGGCGAGATTATTAAAACTCATTCCAATTAAATTATTTTATTTTACTGCTGATCCACATTTTATATACATATAAACCATTATTTTATCATGTTCTTTATATATGTACATATCTATGTATGTACGAAGTGAACAAATTCCCATAAACTATTACAACTTCGGCATAATGTGGAAACATGACAACAAAACAATAAAATTTTCAAAAAAATAAATTTAAAATATGTGTGCCCTGGTAGTCTAGCGGGTAGTGTGCTAGACTATTAGCGAGAGGGCCGTGGGTTCGGTTCCCACCAGAGGCACTACACCGAACATATGGTCAAGTTACTCCGCTCATATATAATTAAAACATAAGTCGTAAGTGTTTTGTAATTAATAAATAAATAAATAAACAAATAAATTTAAAATAATGACAATAGAAAATCGCACGTTCTAAAAAAACTTGGCTCTCCATTAAACATTGCAAATAACGACTGAATTGTTAATGGTGAACAAATAAAACAGAAGAGAATTGAGACCATAACCGTTGCCAGTAACGCCACTTCCTCTCGCCATTATTAAAAAAATTATTCCGCCATTTAGCCATACAAGAGCATGACAACACTGGATTGCTTGAGGTAAACGTTTTATGACCCCAAATACATAACAGAAATGTAAGGAAAAAAAAACAAGTAAAACAAAAACATACTGCAACAACAACAACAAAAAAGAACATACAGAGCAGGGATCATATAAATGACGACAAGAAAATCGAAAAAAAGAAATCTTTTATCCACGCTTTTATGTGTGCAGCAACAAAGTACGATTATATGACAAGAAGATGCCAGATTAAAATGAAAATTCATTGTTTTACTTGTATTTATTAAGACATATCGTTGTGTGCGTATGTACATACATACGTAGAATGTCGTGGAGGTATTAAGTTAAAAAATTTATTGTAAACACTGAGCTTCACTCGAACAAAATTTTTATGTATTTAACGATGTGAATTATCTTTTAGATTTTTTTGGAATAGACTTAAATCCAATGTAAATTACATATGATCAGTGAAGGTAATTTTTAGGTAAAAGAAATGTAACAACAAGTGTGAGTTTCTTTTCCAATAATATTCTTTATATTCCCGTACACTACGCTAATACAAGTTCCATTCCATCTGTAAATGAAAATCATTCATTGTACATATGAGAATGAAATTTATATGATTGACTTGGGCAAAAATTAGCTGTGAATAACGTTAACATTTATTTCCATTTAAACGGTAACTTAAACAAACATTTTCATATAATATACATGCATTACATTATTGACCCTTTAAGTCATAATTATGACCTTGCTGCTCGCACCATCTTTTTATCCAAGAAAAGGTCGTCGAAAAAAAATGTTTTTATATATTTCTTGTTTTCTAAGGCCCATTTTTTGAATGCGAGTTTAAACTCGAGATTAAGTTAATCTCAAAAAATGGCCCTAAATATCAAAGTTGAAGTCAAGGCTTTGTCCGAAAAACCAACACAACGAATATCTTTATATTCTTCTCTATTTTTGGTGTTTGGTGTCATTTCAATTTAAAAACGGTAGGTCATCGAAAGAATTATTTCTCGCAATTCCGAGTATTGCCTATTTTCTGAGAAACTATTCCTATAAACGCATTCGATGCACAAAGTGCTGCGCTACAACCTATAAAAATGGAAGACAAAATAGTATATGATTATTAACGACGCATCTGCTGCGCACTTAGGCTAAGTCTGTTCATATAATAAGATGCATAAAATAGAGCATTTTCAAACGCGATGCATACATACAATATAACTATTAAAAATCTGAAAAAACTTTTTAGTGGCACCGTTGATAAAGAAGTAATTAACTGTTCACTTTTAATTATTTTACTCTTGATGGCGCCACCTTTAAAAACATTAAAGCGCATGCTGCTTGGTTAAGGCAACAATTGTAAAATTGTTGCGCGGCACTTGATGCTTCGAATATGTTTATAGGCTCAAATCACACGAGAACAATTGTGCTGGCGTAAAATGATAGTTTATTGGCAAGAGAGGTGAAGAGAATGGTTTTTCGGTGGCGTAAAGTTTCAACCAGCTACAACCCCGCATTACCAGCACAAAACTAATACATACTTCCACATTTTTAAAAATCAAATGAATGCAAACACACTAATACATACAAAGCTGTGTATACGTAATACGTATACATTTCATGCCGAACTAATATTCATCCCGTGTGATTTGAAAAGAACAAAAATTGTGCGACTAAAAATTGTTCTCGTGTGATTAGAGCCATAGAATATCTCGGTCTGGCAAACAGCCTATTCGTACAACTCCTCTAAAAAAATGTCTGTAAGTTACAAATGCTTGTGTCATTAATTTTACTTCTTTTATTTATAAATACACAACTAAAGAGCCATGCAATGTATCTTCCGATTTTCTGAGACAAAACATTAAATAGCACGGGCTCAAATAATTACACCCTTCCTCCACTTTTGGTCTTATTGTTTATTTTTTTAATTCCTCTGAGTTTGCTAACATTAATGAGTGGCAAAGACTTCATTGTAACCAGCTTTACAAGCTTGTCTCAAATCTCAGATATTTTGAAAAAAATTCAAATTCAATGATTTATGTCTTATAAAAAGCGTCTGTTCTTTAAATAAATTTTGAAGAGTGTATCTGTGATGGCGTATGATTAATAACAAAAAAATTAAAAAGAAAAAAAGACAAAAACAATCTTGCCATAAGCAAGGACAATATGATTATGGGGGTGGATACAATTATTTATACAAATGAAAAAGGATAAAAAGGATTCACAGTGAACAAGTGCAATTTTTTTTATTTTTTTATCAGGACAAAGTATGTAATCTGCGGTACTTGATGTGCACAAAGTGGTTCAACATATTTGTAGCGAATATATCTTTGTTCGCACACATGTACATACATGACAATTTAAGATGTGACTTTCTATTGGGCTACTCACAGAGTACAAAATTAGTAACAAATTATATAAAATAATGGACCAAATCAAAATTCTCGCAAATCCCAAAAGTTGGCATAAAATACGAGAATAGGGCAGGTTACGACAAATATGTTTCATGAACATGCAATAAAATAGAAAGCATTTACCATAATTGTATATTATACATATGTATGTTTGCTATAATTATGAACACATCTGTATGAATGCATATTGTTGATTTACTTGGTTAAGCCGGTTTGCTCTTGTTCGGTCTGATTGCACTCGCATTATTGTCGTCATTGTAAACAGTTTTATTGTTTCTACAAACATACAGTTGCTACATATACAGCCAACTACAGCTAAATAGAACTATTTTTGATTAAACTAGATTAAGTTCATTTTTACAATACATACATAACGTCGCTAAAATTTTTACCGCAAAAAATAGAAAATTAAAAAACTTTTCTGTAAATGATCCCAATGTAAACAAAATAGCTTTAAACTTTTCAGAAAATATGAAATTTTAAAAAGAATTTGAAAAATATTTAATCCATGAAGTTAGTGTGAACGTGCCAAGTGCCAAAAAAGCTGACGAGTGCCCAGGTCATTCTCTTCGCCTCGGTTAATAAAATGAGTATAGCTGTTGAACTGAAGCATTTTTCTACTGCTAACATGTCACGCAGCCTATAAAGCAATGAAATTATTATTATAAAAACTCCTGGGGCATGCATACATTATATTATTGGCCCTCTATGTTCCGGAACACGAAAACATGGAAGGCATCAACAAAGCAAACGCTTTTATAAATGCTGATACAGGACAGAAAATTCACATGAATATACACTAAAGAGGGGGAAACAGATAATTCATATAAACTTTATTTATCTGCACAGAGAAGAAGGTATAATGAAACCAATTGTAGAGAGACCAAACAGATGTGGCTTGATATGGATATATGCAAATAATAATGTGCATTAAACCCAGCCAGTGTTCATCTTAGAAGCCTCATAGCAGTTTAAACTGGACTCTTGGGTCTGGGTGCACACGCTTGGGATTTGGTAATACCTCACAATTACTAGTGCTGAAGCTGAAGCTATAATGACGAGTAAGAAGAGACCGCAGAATACTTTCTCTGTCATTGCTCGGTAATTGTTCGCCTGACATGTCTACCCAAAAATCTTTTGGATAGAATCCACATCTTCCTAAAACTATTGGGATGCCTGAGAGATGCTAGTCAAAACTTACATAACCACACCTTATAGGCCCAAGTCAAATATGCTCTTTGTGGCGACTGCCAATTCAACCTAACCAAACGATGAATTTACCTGATATTATTCATCATTCATCAAATGTATACCATTAGTGCAGACCCATAATACATATAACATAACATAATTGGTCATCACAACCCTTCAGGATTACAACCTAGTTTCTCATACCACTTATGTTGTGTGCGTTAATTTTTATACATGAGTGGAGGGACCTACAGTTTAAAGTCGACTCCGAACGACAGATTTTTGAGAAAATTTTCATGGCAATTTTATTTACTCTCAGAGTTTTTGCCAGAAATCTGCTGAGGGGAAGTCGCCGAAGAAATATTTTTTCATATTTCGTTCAGTTGGAGATGCCTGACCTGGGGTTTAAACCGAGGCCTCACGTCTAATAAGCAAACACATTACCTACTAGACCATGGCGACTACAACCCATAATAAGCCTGATCAATTCCTATATAAAGTAGGTATTTAACATGTATGTATATGTATGTGCAGTGTTTTTTCATCTTAAAGTTTATCCTTAAAGTCAAAACTACTAAACAAGTGTCTTTTATTCTAATTACCTTATCAGCGCTGTTAACTAGAATGCATATGAAAGTGTTTTATAAAAAAGTTAAAGACAATCATTTATTGACTCAAAAAAAAATATAAAAAAAGTAGAAGAAATGAACAATTTTTTTTTTAAATAAACTTGTGGGAAAAGAAGAAATTACTACCATCAGAGATCCCTTAAGCACACAATGATTAAAGAAGAACAAAAAGTCAAAGTTGTTTTATTACAAAATATATCGTCGCTTTAAATTTAAAAGAACCTTATTCAGTTGAACATTGTTCATAGAGAATAAAATAAACTTGAAATGCTGTTTCTGTAAGACAAGCATTTTCTAACGATTGAATATAAGCATTTGTATGTACATATGAAAAAGCATAGATTTTCAATTGCCTGAAATAGAGATACATATGTAATGTTCTCTCGTAATTATGATTAGAAATAAAATTTCAAACTTACTTACGTATAATTTCGTATTTCTCGATATTTAAACATTTTTATTTGTTATAAATATAAATTATTGATTTAAAAAAAAAAATAGCTCATCTTCATTTTTGTTGTTTCTATAATTAATGCATTAAACTGGTCAGTTTGTTGAAATTTTTTTTTATTTTATTTTTTTTTTTTTTCTATAAAATTATTTAATTTCAGTAAACGAATTGCATTGCTGTACGTTAAATTTTAAACATTTTAAAATAAAAAATAAAAATAAAAATTCCATTTAATGCACATCAGTCAGTAAGTAGTCAGTCAGTAGGAGCAATTTGGCGACAGACACACGATCTTTTATCGATTAATCATTAATCAAAACCACTGGAATGTGAATAATTTGTTTTTTTTATTTATTTATTTATTTTTATATCACAATCGTACCGTACCGTACAATCGTAAGAAAAACAATCGTTAAAACTCTAATTAATATGAATTTTAATGATGATGTCTGGCGACAGTGACACCATTTTTAATCGAATACTACCCGTACCCGTACTAATCATAAAGACAACGCGACTGCGTAAACATCCAAAACGTTTGAATTTTTAAATTCTACTGATAAATAAAATTTCCAGATTTAAATGAAATGAAACATCAATTTTAGCCAAAACAATTCAACAAAAGTAAAAGACAAGTTTAGGAGAAATCAATCGATAATTTTACTCATTTTACACCATTTCAATGAGAAGAAAAAAAAACTTTGCATATATGATATGATAATATTTACAGGATATGATCGTAAGTGCGATGTCTATTCATTGACTACAATTCCTCTACGGTATCACCAATTGACTGGTAATATTTAGTCACCAGAAAGCACCTTAACGTGCACAACGTGAAGGATACTATACAAATTGTGACTACTGTAGGTAGGCGCATCAAATATTTAAAGTCGAAAAAACAAGAGCCTATCGGACACTGTCAAATTCTTCCGCATGGAAGAATTAGTTAAATTTTAAAAAATTACTTTTAAAATCACTTTCCATTCAACTTGCATATTACTAATCTTGCATAAATGTGTATTCCTTGTCCGTAATAGTATATATGGGGGCCCCGATGGTCTAGTTGGTAGTGGGCACCTCTTCAATTGCCGAGCCCGCGGGTTTGATTTCCACCATAGACTCTGAGTGTTTGTGATTGTCTAATTGTTTGTACGACATAATATATGATTAACTACAATAGTAAGAAGAAAGTGAGAAATATTAGAAAGTTAATCTCAAGGAGAAAAAAATATCGTAGTTATCTACACTGGTCTTTAAAAAGAATAAAAAATGGTGACACACCACCCCACTTTCCTTTCTCCTACTACTACCTTTCCTGTATTTGAACACAAGGCACAGCATAAGTAGGAGTAATCTCCTGAGTATTGATCCAAAAAAATATGCTCAACGAAGTTTAAATCAGACTTGTAAGAAAGATAAAGTATCCCAAACCCATTTCCTCAGCACTGCTGATAAGATTGCTATGTCCATACATATCATACATACATAATTGGTCATTACAACCTTTCAGTCAGGATTACGAGCTATTTTCTCACACCGATTATGTTGTGTGTGTTAATTTTATAAATGAGTGGCGGGACCTACAGTTTAAAGTCGACTCCGAACCACAGATTTTTGAGAAAGTTTTCATGGCAATTTTTTATTTACTCTCAGAGTTTTTGGCAGAAATTTGATGAGGGGAAGTCCCCGAACAAATAGTTTTTTTGTATTTTGTTTTGATTTCTGGCCTGGGGTTTAAACACCGGCTTTACGTCTAATAAGCCAACACACTACCTACTAAACTACGGCGACTTGCTATGTCAATAAACTATGTTAATAATCTACGTCAAAAAACGTCAAAACTATTCACTACAATTCCACTAGATTTTTCGTTATGCACGGACATAGAATGTAGGGTTAGGATTTGTGATTAATAATTACAAAGCAAGTTTATTTAAAAAGAGTGTCTCAATCAGAGCGCACTTGTTAAATTTGTGAGAACTTCTAAAAATTTGGTAAGTTATGCCATCTTCTGCCACATTTGTTGCTCGGTGATCTCTAGTGTCACAATCGATTTATTGCAGCAACGAATTCCAGAACAAATTCTAATGTCAACTGGTCAACAAGACCATATGATTTAACGCCGTGCAATATTTTTTTTTTGCCATTATAAAAATTCGGTTTTAGATGAATAAACCAGAAACAAATTTTGAACTTAAATCCGAGATCTAACACGTCATCTTTGAGATACAGTCACTTTTCTGTGAAAAAGTTATAGAAAATTTAATAAAAGCAGTAATGGCTTGTCTTTAGAACGGTCGTGGCTATTTGACTGATATTTTATTCAAATTTTTTTGTGGAAATAGGTATGTCTTCTTTACAATCTAATAAGAAAATCACAATTATATCATAATTTCAAAATGAAATTCTTATCGAAACACCCTTTACATGTGACTTGCTTTTCTCTATAACGTATTTTCCAAAGGCCAACACAAAGCAATGCTTGACTAGCGTCTCTAAATTAAATTTCGGTCTGATGAAGAAGCAAGCCGTCATTTTACTCACTCCATTCCTTCGTTTTCCATATCGAGCAGAATCTAGAAAGACAAATCAAACACAGTTAAAACTATTGAATGCTCGAACGGTTTCATTTTCTCGATTCTCTTAACTTTAATCACAATTCTGTGTTTTTAAGTTTCAATTTCAGATCAAATATGATAACATTGTAGAGCCTTTTGTAATCGTCTTCCTATTAAGAGTTCCAACATAGTTGCGTTAGTACTAGTTTGTGTTATTGTGTGCGCTGATAATTTAGTGGGTAGAGTGAGATGATTTGTTACAGTACACCGAGCATATGTGGTCTTCGTCTTCCAAGTAATTTGACGTTTGTTAAAGACGTACTTTTATGTAGAACAAATAATTTACGAAAAGAACTGCTTATAATAGATAATGCTTCGAGCCATGTTTTCAATTTTAGCATCTTGAGTGATAATTTTAATTTCGATAATCGTAATACAACAACTCGAATTTAACTCATATTACGTTAAAACAATATTATTTACGACGAAAGAAACAATATTTAAACAACCTGATAAAAAAAATGAAAAAAGTTGGGAGGAGGTGTCTGCATTAATAACGAGAAATGCTTGAGAAGACTTATGACCTGTATGATTAAAGTGTTGACAAGATTCTTACATTGATAATTCAGAGCTATTTGAATTAAATAATCTTTCAAATTAACATTCTAAAAACAAAGAAACTTCATATATGAGAGTTGTAGAGAGAATTCACAGATTCCAATGGCAAGGCTATCTGAAGCTTTAAACTGCAAGAATTACACAACGAACATTTTTAAAGAATTTGAAAAGGATATGAAAGGAGTTGAGTCGGCAAAGAGAACAGTAAAGTTTAGTTTACGATAATACCGAAAGAAAAACTTATCCTTATCGCAGGGAACGAATTGATTAATTTTTTATATCTACTTTACGTAAAATGCTTGTTGTATACGAGATAAGAAATATATTTATTTTTATTTATTTTCTGTATACAAGTTTTGTAGTTCCTTGAGGAACACATTTATGTCCAAATTTAATTCTTAATGAATTGTTTTTTTACTATTTTTATTTATAAATACGAATTTAATTTTATAAGACTGAATTTATGTAGCATTTTTAAACTCCTTATTAAAAAGATATTACTTTGTAGGGCGTATGAGCAACTTAAAATTCGATTTACATCGTGATTGGTTCCAAAAAATTGAGAAATTACTGTATACATTTACCTATATACTTAATATTAAAATTTATAAAATAATGTTATTACAGAACATTTGCCGCATCTAACCATACTGATTATCACACCATACAGAAGGATTATAGGACTTCAAATTTTCTAGGAACTTGTCTACTACCGTAGTACAGCAGAGTTACCTTTTTTGAAGTCGCCGTAGTCTAGTAGGTAGTGTATTGGCTTATTAGACGTAAAGCCCGGGCTCGTATCCCAGGTCAGACATCAAAACGAAACATGAAAAAAAATATTTCTTCGGCGACTTCCTCTCAGCATATTTCTTGCAAAAACTCTGAGAGCAAATAAAATTGCCATGAAAAGTTTCTCAAAAATCTGTCGTTCGGAATCGACTTTAAACTGTAGGTCCCACCACTCATGTATAAAATTAACACACACAACATAAGTGGTGTGAGAAACTAGGACGTTGTACAATGGGTCAATTCGACTTCCGGGTCTTAATTGACAAGTACACGTTATCTAACCTAACCTAGAAGAGACCCATTCTTTTTCCACAAATTTAAGTACAAAATCGCCTTACATTTAGTGCATTTCCCGGCTTTTTTTTTTTTTTAATTCATGACGAGGTCTGATCCATACGGAATTTCTTGGAGATATACAATCATTAACAAAACATTATCATTAGATGCATAGCTAATTTCATTCCAATAATTTAATCCTGGGTAAAATGAGTGAAGACCGCTGATCTAGAGTACAAAAAATGATCAAATTAAAACAAACAATCCAATACATCGCATAATTAAAACTTCACATTGGGGCCTTGGGCAAGCCATGGAAAATGCTCCTGTCAGTCAAAGTCTTTACTTCGATTTACAATAATACCTGCATGAATTACAATGTATTTCGTCGTGATATTTAGCCATTTAATTTTATTTTGACCATAAATTATTAGGTGTGAGCACAGATTTTATAAATACAAAACAATTCTTACATTTGTCATCATTCTCTTTAACTTTTGATTAAATTAAATTTAAATTATACAATTAAACTAAAAACAAGTATAATAAAACCAAATTCACAATTACCACTAAAAGAAATAGGAAATCGTATTCGGATAGGCAGCATCATCTCACAGTTCAGTGTGAGCGTATTCAGTCTCTTTCTGCTTCGGCACAATATAGAGGCCTTCGGCTGTTGTCCACCTTGTACCATGTGAAGGATTACTTACACCCACGACTTCCATCTGGCCGGAGATTGGACGACCGAAAGAACGACCAGACATTGAAAGATAAGCGCCAGTGTCAACGTGACGTAAGCGCACATGAGCATCGCGCATCCATTCATTATTGCTGCATACCAATTCCCAGTGATCGCCAGAGTCGCCAATACCATTTTCACCATATGCAGAAACCTCCTGCTCACCCGACAATGGTGACGAGAAGAAGTGTGAGTGTAAATTTCTTTTCGTACTTAAATGTTCCAAACGTATAGTGTCACCACACTGAATGGGTTCTCCACGATCACAGAATTTACTTGTGGGTGCTTTGACTACCCAATGACTGTTGACGTCTTCTTTCAACTCAATACCCGTCACTGACTGTTGACCCGATCCCGAACCATATTTAACATCATGCGAATGTAGACGCATGCCATAATCTGAATTCAGGAGTTTTATTATGGAACCGCAGGTTACGAAATTCGTTTTAGCACCTGTAAGTATGGAATTTTAATTAAAAATACATTTTTGCACTTTTTCGTTTCAAGATAATATTGTACGGGGGGCGGATTAACAACCAATCAGAGCCGGCCACATTTGTTGTGCTCACCGCACTTACCAAAAGCCGCTGGTAAACAGCATAAAACAGCAAACAATGTTAATGATATAAAATAATTCTTTTCGTATTTCATGTTCATTATGTTCACTTAATAGTTAGTAAAGTTAGTTACTTAAATTTTATTTAAACTTTATTTGTTTTACAAAATGTAATTGAAAAATCCACGAAAATTGTGAACGTCTTACAACAAAAGAAAATTGCTGAGAGACACGCAAACAATTGTCAAAATGCGAAAACACAAATCGAAGAGATAAAAACAAATGATTTTTCAGTGTTGAAAAACAATATGGTATGTTGTTAAAACTTTTCGCGTGATGCCACTACCTGTGCTATAGAAAAGTATCCAGCCAATATGTTTTTAAACATTTTTTTCTCATTCGTGAGAGTTCCAAGATTAATATTTAGTTTTTAATTTTTAATGCAGTCAAAGTTTACAAACACACTCACAAATTCAAAAATTGAATTTTCGTTCAACAAAAGAGATGACATGGTTTTCTGAAAAATTCTGCTGTCGTAATCGGTTGACAAATACATCTCAAAAACCAAAATTAATACAAAATTGAATTAAAATTGTGTTTTGTCTACGTCACAGTTATCAATGTCACTGAATTTTGACAAGATGTATCTGTGGAAAAATTGAATAGCAAACTTGAACGAGAAAATGCAATTTTATATTAAACTGGAACCTTAAACAGCTAATTTTGAATAAAAACTAAAAATTTTCGGAAATGTATGTTAAGATTTTGGAGGAAAGCCTCAGAAAAGAAAATGTTAAAGATTAGATGCATTTGGAAGCTGCTTTCCGAAAATTAAAGTTATAAGAATTATCTGATTAATTTGCATTACGGCACTACGATTAATGCTAACTATTCGGAATACATCGAGCTGCAATGTAGAACTTTCATACAGTTTGCGTGTGTACCATTAAGTGCCATTTAAAAAGAGGGTAACATTATAAACAAACACGCTCCCAATTGTTTCACTTGTTCCTACCAAAGTATCTTTGTTCATATCATAATGAGAAATTAATTATGAAGTTATGGTTGCAAAGTATTATATATAGTGTCAAACATTTGGTTCATAAAAATTTAACAAGAATTAACTGCTCTTTAAATTATCTTAAAAGGTACTTTTATAGTTGTAAGTTTGGTAACATCATTTCTTATTTTTCAGCACTTTGCAACACTGTAAATACAATCTAGTATATACAACAGCTGGACTATTGAATAAAGAATTGAAGTTATTTTTTTTTATCGGTAAAAGTTTTCACCCGTGAAAATTAAATTTTTACAGAAATTAATGGAGTACAAACGATTATTTATATTCACAATATTACTGGCGACATGTTTTTTAATTGGCGTGACATGGGTATGTAAAAACATTGCGTTGGTATTCTTATTTTAATTTGTAATAACTTTTAGGCTGACACAGCGACACAAACAAATATAACTGAAACGAAAATTGTCCAAAAGCCAGCGTTGGTCAGTAGTACTGTTGGTCCACCCATTACTAAAGTACTGACCAAATCTGAATTGCCACCCGCAAATACAACCACAGCTCCTAAATGGTAAATTTTATTCGTAGAATTTTAATTTTTTTCTATTTTGTAATTGTTTTTTGTTGCTTTGCTTGTTCTTTAGAGATAAGCATTCACATATGTATGCATACATTTACATACATATGTTTGTGTACAGTATTTGTTTGTTAAATTTGTTTATACAGTTTTATTTGTTTATTTCATTACTGATAACATGACTGTGTGACAAATTAATGTGATTTTAATTTATCTTGTTTTTTTCTATTAAAGCGTTTGTGATGGTGCTTTACTACCACGTTTGGGAGAAAACGGTAAAGCTTTGGAAATTTGCCCAGAATGTAAATGCAAACATGAAGCGCGTAATACAACTTTAATTAAGGTAAGTTAACCCTTTGTTTGAAATAGTTTTCTTTTACATTTTGATTACACAGGGCAGGAAAATATCGGAAAGACAAAACAATTATTTTGGCAGAAATAATTTAATTCTGCAATATTAAAATTAATTGTGTTCCAAGATGTGAAGTTTTTAAAAAATAATAAACAAAACGATCGGAGTTGTGAAAATCGTTTTTTTATTATCCGCCTTGATAACATAGGTTTTTTTCA
This sequence comes from Sarcophaga variegata, assembly GCA_932273835.1. Classification (NCBI taxonomy): domain Eukaryota; kingdom Metazoa; phylum Arthropoda; class Insecta; order Diptera; family Sarcophagidae; genus Sarcophaga; species Sarcophaga variegata. The sequence continues at coordinate 42,936,772 of OW026359.1, forward strand.
CTGAGTTTTAACGGTTCCAAGTTTTACGTGCTCGAACTTATTTGCTGTCCTCCAAGGTATTTGTTTCGAAAGGTGGCTGGCCAGAATATGCCATAGATATTCAGAAGATATTTATTAGCATAACCTAGTTAACCTTGTTTCACTTCCATATAGGAGTGTTGATGTTACACAGGCATAGAAATTTCAAATTTGGTGTTCTCGATACACTTGAATTTCTTCACACGGCAGTTAAGCGCCCAAAGCAAACCGAGATAGTAAATACTCTTTATGGACTCGATTGTTTGGCCTTCGCTACATCTATAGCAGTCGTATTGCCTGAGTTTTTCTAATGTCGTCCGCATAATCGGAGCTTTTGGGTTTTACCCTTAGCTCACAAATTATACCTTTTTTATGAGAGCCCACTTCAATTATTATATCATCACAGACAACAGGTAACAACTGGGAAAGTGGACAACATTGTTACATACCAGAAGTAGTTGTGAAAGAGGTGCAGGCGATTGCTAGTTCGACGTTGTAATACATGATTTTAATCAGTCCTATAAGCCTGAGAGGAACACCTTTCTGTTTGAGAGTCATTCAGATGTGTGCCCGTTTCATCATGCCCAATGCTTTCTTGAATTCTGTGCATAATTATTAAGGATTCTCCTGAACGTGTTTGGAAGATTCCTTAACTGTCTATTTTTCGCCTTCTCAAGCAAATGTCAAAAAATATCTGAAAATTCAGATTTTATTTCGTTAACTTGCGTAGCTTAATTGTGCAATTCAAAGTAATTTCTTCTGAAAAGTTCAATCAATCTTATCTATTCAGATTTTTGGCTCTCTTTAGTCCTTACCCAAGCCCATAGCATTTCATTTTTATTAATTAATGTGTTGCCATTTCTTTAAATTCCATTTTTATGGTAACAGCTTCGCTACTTATGAGATTTCTTTCTAGAGGAAAAACCTCTCAGTTGGTACATACAAAGATTATTGGAAAGTGATGACGAAGGAACGTTCAATACTGATATAGGCTACCATTTATACAAATATTACGAATTTTACCTTGTTTCTTGGAGTATAGCTTTATACTGAACTCCACATTCCTTTATAATCTATAAAAAAAAAGATGCAAACAAAGATCTGAACATAACATATGTTTTAAAAGATATATAGAGTTTGTACATTTGAATTAAAATGCAAAATATTTTTCTTTTATTCATAAGAAATTCTTATAATTATTTTTAATTTAAAATTTTATTTAAATTTTATTAAATCTTCTATATATATATAAATGAATGTTTGTTTGTATGTAATTAATAGAATCGTAAACTATGCATTTGATCATGTTATGATCTTCAGCAAAGTTGTTGAGCATGAGCCGGGGAAGGTTCCTAAGTTGGTATGACCAATTTCAGACAGGTGGCGCCACTGAAAATTACTAAAAATGAATTAAATCGTAAACTGTGCATTTGATCATGATATGAACTTTAGCAAAGTTATTGCGCATGAGTCGACGGAGGTTTCTAAGTTAGTGCGATTAATTTTCGATAGATAGCGCTACTGAGAATTATTCAAAATAAATTGAATCGTAAACAATACAAATACCAGACATTTTAGGATTCATCATTTATGATTTTAATAACATTTAGTATAACTCATTCCCATAAAATCTCAATCACAAGTTTGAAACATTTTAATTTTGAAAATTTTTAAAAATTCTGTTGGGTTCAATTGGATTGGGTACATTGTGATATTCTAATAAATTTAAACTCATTTCTACGTCGTTCCCGTACAATCATGAATCCAAAGTGACAAGCAATTGGTCGACCTACACCTCAAGAAGCATTGAGACTGGAAAATCTTCGAGTAACAGCCGCTGAGACCCGTTCGCATGAAGCACTTGAACAGCGAGAAGTGAGATTAGAAACTGATCGAATGCGTACTACTCAGGCCCGTTCGTCTGAATCATCTGGACAACGGGAAACAAAATCAATAAAATGATTCAAAATTAATTTGATATTTGTGTAATGTCTTTCCTCCAAATTTATTTTTGTTGGTGGCGCAGCAACACGCGCAGGGTACAGCTAGTTATAAATATAAAACAATATGTAGTGGATGTTAATATATAATAAAACAAATACATATATTTATAAGGGCTTTTTAGTGTATAAAACAATAAAAGATATTAATAATTCGTTTATAATGAATACAAAAATTAAAAAAGAAAAATACAAATTTTGGACAATCTTTTAAAAGTCATTTGCAAAAATATTTTTCGCATTATTTGTAAATATAAAACTAACTCCGATATTGTATTGCTTTATTTACAGGTTGTTGTCATCATTGTTATATGGATTATATCCATACTTGTGATATACATGCTCTTCCTAATGTGTCTGGATCCGTTGTTGAATAAACGCGTCAAGGCGAATTACCAGGAGCACACCAATGAAGATGTACATATGAAACGATATTCTAGCGTTAAATATAGTCTTTTAGTAGATGATAATAAAGATTCTGACTGATTTGTTTTGTTATTTTTTAATTTTGTTACGAAATTTTTCTTTTGTTTACTTCTTTTGTACTCTTGAATTTCTTCATTTCTTATTGTTCACCTTAGCCCATTATCTTATGTATGGTATAGTTATAGAGAATTTCATTTATCTTAACACACGGTGTCATCAAATCATTAGCTTAATTGTCTTCGTTTCTTTATTTTTTTTATATTGTTCTCATTTATTACTACTACTAAAAGCAATGTTTTGTTATCTTTTTTGTTTTTGTTTTGTTTGTTTAATAATCGCTTACTAAATGTATATTTTTTTTACTTTTCAATTTTCTCTTTCTCTTGTTTAGGATGATACCACTACTGCTTCTCCTTCTATGCCTTCTTCAGCAAATCAAGAACTTAATTCAAGAGCCAATGTTCTTAATCGGGTGGGTCACCAACAAGACAAATGGAAGAGACAAGTGCGTGAACAACGTCGTCACATCTACGATAGACGTACTATGCTTAACTAAATTGAACAAAAAAAAAACAAAATTGTTATTGTTGTTGTAGCCAATCTATTTGGGACTTTGCTTAAAACTCTGGTGATGGTTGATTATTATTATCATGTAGACACGAATAAACTACAACAAACATATGATGACATACTGTAGATGTAATTAATATTAACACATAAAAACAGCATTATTTTATTAAGTAGTATCATACGTAGTGCATCTAAATTTTATTGTTTTTTTTTGTTTTTGTCCTTAATATTTAAAATCTTTTTCCCGTAAAAAATTGTTAATTCTAGTGTGGGTCTAAGTCTGGTTTGGGATCTCCATTTTGAATAAAATCAGAATTATTTAAAAGTTGTTACTCTTTCCACACACATACCAATCGTACATACCAACAATATTCAACATAAATTTGTATATTTTATTACCTATTTGAATCGTTATTCATAAAAACATTTTTATTTGTAAAAAGTTTTTGTGAATATCGGCGTCATTAGAATATTAATCATAAAATTTCGATTAGAGAATAATGTTTAATAAAAGCTAATTCTATTTAATCAAAAAGAAAAGTATTTTAGAAGTTCAACATTAAACAAAAAATAATTTTTTGAAAGGCTATTATATATTGGCATTGGCAATAAGGAAAGGATTTAGTGAAAACAATGTTTTCTCTCCACCATTATATTCAAAAATAAAGAATACGCCACCCTTTTCAAGCTGTACAAAGTATGATTTGTATCGTGTATATTTGCTCCACTTGGAGCTAAATTAAATCCTCTCGTACAATTCAAACGTTTATTAATTATTACCTAAGAAAATGATCCTTCACCTGTATTAGATTACTAACGGATCCCAGTGGCCGCCTTTAGAGTTCAATTAGAAATTGACGTTAACCCTTAGTGCATATGCGTAGAATAACACCGTCAAACAATACAGATCTCCGTAAATCTCGAAGGTAAAATGTATACACAGTTATAGAGATCGTCATTTATACTTTTATCCGGGATATTGCTGTGACCAAATGATCACATAAAAGATTGACACGAAAATGCTCCAAGAGTCGCTCAAGGACTTTAAGACATTACTTCAATCTATTTTTATTTTATTTTAATCTTACGATTATTTAATCTGCACAAAAATCAAAAAAAAAATTTCCAAATGAAACTTCTTTTCTAAACTCTGTGGTTTTTTAAATCTACCAGTTCAAAAAATCGACTGCCCCGCATCAGCCTATGCATCTGTATACAAGAACAGTGACATAAAACATATATCTTCTGTTCCTTTACATAGTCTACAGAAATCGTAGATGCTCCTATTTCACCTACTGACCTTGCGGCTAAAAGGGCCATGCTTCGTAAGTACTCCTATAAGAGCTTTCATCTCCCACCTTTCCACGCCTAGGATAAGTTTCGTCCCTGTATGTTTGAGACTTGGCCATAAAGTCTACACAACCTTACATTCCGTTCTGTAACTCCATGCACGGTTTACGAGTGAATCAAACCTTTCCTCGGTAATCCAAAAAAAGAAGGCCATTGGTGGTTTTACCGACTTCTCCTCTATTATAGCCTCCAAAGCTAAAATTTACCTTTTCAATTACCAAAAACGCCGCAATGACAGGGTGCCTAGCATAATTCAGTCTGATAAAGTCGCTTAGCAGCCTTTTACACTCCCAAACCAGATTTGACCTAAAGACAGGTGCTCTGTCTTTATTGTTGCCTGATTATCCACATAAATCGTAACTCTGGAACTTTTCGGTATGTACTTCCTAACCAGTTCGATGTCTCGTTTCCCATCAGTGAAAACAGCCCAGCCGTCGATGAGTTTATTCAAACCGATTCAGAGTACTCTATCAGGTAAATCAATTTCGGTGTATCACAGAAGTGAGCCACCCACACACTAGTCCTAGCTCTTTCAGTCTAAAGAGGACTCTAGCTACCATCTTCCTTTTTACATATTCCTCAGCCGGGAGTAAATGAAGAATGTCATCCAGAGCTGCCTGAAGTGTGCTTTTACTGGCACTTGTGATGTACACAGAGACAGACCTCTGTACTATAGAAAGAATGTCTCTATTGTTTCTAGTATTCAATATATTCGCCATACCGAGCGTCCATAAATAAGGCCAAGCCTAACAACCTAGATGTAAATCTATTTTACCATACTCGGTCTAGACCCCAGTTCCTACCCATGGAATTCCTGCTCATGTAGTATGCATTACTGCCTTTTTTAATCCTCTCCTGAATATTTAGTCTCCACAACAACTTACGAGTCAAGTAAAACTCCTAAAAATTTCGCTCTATCCGAAAGTCTTAACGTTACTCCATCATGAACCGAGAACTGACGGTCTAAAACCGACACTAGCTACGATTTCCTCAGCGCCGACTGTATGACATCACTAATCGTGGACTAGGACTACTACATAATCTCAGATTAATGATTTCTTAATTACCCGGCTTTTTCGAAAATCACTTTCTGTTACAAAAATTAACATAAATAAAATAAATAACTTTCAAAATAAATTTAAATTTTTAAACTGTATTTAAAAAAATTACTCCATCCAAGTGGCTGTTTAAAAAAGATATTTTTGTAGAAATTACAATAAGTTTTTGAAAAGCATTTTTTTTTTAATAACCCTTAACCATAGTAGCCACTTGCCAATTTTCACTGACATTGAATGGGCCTTGAACACAACAACCATCTTTTGTACAAACAGCAACTGTGTATTTGGGCATGGATCTGCAATCACGATAGTACATAACTTCCATGCATTTACGGAGCTGTAAATGAAAACAATTAAATTGAGAATCTCTTAACTCGATGCACTAATATACAGGTCATGTACGGGAATGCAACTGAATTAAAATATTTTCGTTAACACGATATCCAGTCAGTTTTGCATTTCGAGACCGATGCATTATAAACCTACCGCTTCAGACGCCTGAGTTTGTGTGAGTTTTTGTCCCTCAACAAGGTATTCCCGAACCAAAGGTAAAGCTAAATGCTTGCCAAAACCAGTGGCGACCACATCATCCTCATAGGCACGGCCACGCAAATCAACATGACCCAAGAAGGGTTTGCCATTGTCATAACCACCAACAACCATTTCTATCCACAAGGGATTAAAACGACTGCGGCGATTGTAAAATATCCGAGTTAACCAGTTGTAGAAGGATCTGGGTTTCATTTCAAGCTCATCCTCGTGGCACATGTCCTCAACGATTTTTTCATCAATATTGCGTTTGAGAGACTGGAAATCGGCAAAATCACCGCCAGCGCCCATTATAGTTTTCTCGTTGATCTTGAAAACACGTTGGACATCTTGGTAGCGAGCCAAAGAGCCATAAGATACTAAATTATCGGCAGCAATCATGACACCAGTATCGAATTTAATGCCCACCACTGAAGTGCCAGTGGTAATTGGAGAACTGGTAAGTTCCAAAAAAAAGTGTCCCAAGAGTTAGAAATTAAAGAGAACTTTTTTATTACGATAAAATATACACTTACGAACTGTGCTGTGTTCCAAATAGGCCGGGTGTTGTGTATTCTTTACTCTGATTGGCATTGTACATGCCATTGTAGCCGCCAGTAAAGTTATAAAACTGTCCGGGAGCTGGTCCATTGCCCCAGAATTCTTTTTTAAACATTTGATTACCAGAATACATGTTGTCTTTACAATTTATGCGTTTTATTTATAATAATAATTCTTTCCAAATGAAATCCGCAAATATTAACAAATAAAATTGCAAGTTGTTCAATGGTTTTTCTTTTTCTTTTTGTTCAGCGTTGTATTTTTCGAATGACAAACAAAATTTGTTACACACGGTTGTTTATAAAACGCATTATATTTTATGAAAACATTTACATTTCTCCTCAATGGCAGAGATGTGTTTGTAGTTCAGAGTTAAACCGGATTGTAGAAATTTCTCTATTAAATCCTGTTTCACACCCCAATTTATAATATGGAAGGAGAGTTTGTCTTAACCTAATGGCTACGCTATTGGAGGTGAAAATTGCTTATTCTAGACACAACCCGACTAATTCAACGCGGAAAGTACATTGATCTATGGTAATACAGTACCTTTCTCGAGAAACGACACTTTCGTGAATTTCTATTTTATTCACCACACCTGACAAATTCACCACCCTCGAAACTCACCACACTTTCAAATATTCACCATGTTAGAAAAGCAAAAAAAAGTAATTTTATTAAGGAAGGGAGGAGGAGGTTCCGTCCCCGTCTGTTGTCCGTCAAACCACAATTTAAAACCAAACCACACAAGTCCATCATCCACCACCCACGCACCCAGGAACACACAACAACACACACAACAAATGCAGAAGAAAGAAACTACCAACTCACACAACAAACAAACAACACACACATAATCGCCATAAAATTCTCCTTAACCGGCATTATTGGGCTTAAATTTCATTTATATAAATTGAATACGAAAAAAATGTGCGAATTATAAAAATAAAACAAAATTTCAACGTTTTTCTTTCTTTCTGAACGAACGAACAAAAAACGCTTTTTTCCAACCACCAGTATTGCCATGAGAGAAAAAATTTCCTGAAAAAATAATCAGAAAATTATACAAATTTAAATTTTTTCTAATTTTTTTTTTTTAATTAAATTATGTTTATTATTTTGTTTACAATAATTAAATTAGTAGAAAATTCTACTTACTTACACATTGAACAAAAAATAAACACTTTTGGTTAGAAATAACCAAAAAAGGCAACACACATTCAGTCAGTGTTGAAAAATTCAGTACTTTTCCATTTCAGAAAGTACTACACTTTTAGCACTTTTTTTTATTATGTTTCATGCTTTTCAACTTATTTTGGGTTAGTAGCGGCTACATGTTCAAAAAATGTAGAAAAACGTAGAATTAGTATCGGTTCGTTATTAGAATACGAAATCAATGTGAGAAAAGAACGCTTGCCGAACCGTAATGTAATTTCGGTTAGTATTTTTAATTTGCTCTTCATATCCTAAAAACGTACGTATACGTTCCGTTACGTTCCGTCGACGTTTGGGTAAACAGGGCTTTTACGTTCTGTTACGTTCCTAATCAGGTGTTTTTGCTTTGTATATGAGAAATATCGTTAATTTTTCTATTCCATTCTCTACGTCTATTAAGTACATATAAATAAATATTTTTTCAAATAAGTACCATTTGATGTGAAAAGATACTCATTCAGATACAGTGTGTACCATGAGCATCGAATAGTGATAAATAGCAGTTATAAAGAATTTTGTCCAGCCAAATTGACTTAACCCATGAAGTGTAGAAAGAAATATTGTATTAAAAGATGACAATGATGTGACAGCTTTTAAAAATTTGGCTCATAAACATTACATTTTTAGTTGCCCAACTGAAGTTTAGTTGCTCTTAAAATAAATAAATAACCCATTAATTAGATTAAATCTTCTGTCGAGTTAAATATGTAATTCAAAATTGCGGACATAAAAGTTTAGATAAATTTAGTCGAATTTCATCCAAGGACAACCATTACCACCATTCACTAAAATTGTTCAACAGAACTAACTATAATAACATGCAAATAATAAATGTAAACTATAATTTGTATATTGGTTTCTCGATTGCAGTTGTTTATTACCTTCTGGCAAATGACGATCTAAATTTCCATCTACTGAATCCACTCCAAACAAATTTTGCTTTTAATCTATCTCATTCAGCTCCTTAATACAAAATATATTGCCGGTAGATGATCTAGAGACGTGGTTTTTACTGACACCAAATAGCACAAAAAAATTTTAAATTTAAACATAATGGGAATAAGCCACAACAGACCATGTCAATCAGTCCTCATACCCAAATAAGGAAAAGTCGTGGAAAATTGAACATTTCGACGAAAATCAAAAGATATTATATTTCAAATATAATGGCATCAATAGGTCTTGCAAACGAATAAAAATTACGACGATAATTCACACGCACTTTGTTTTATTTAACCCATTCGCTGCCAAGCCTAAATTAGATGAAGTCATTCCCATTGCCATTTATATTTTGAGTGTTATTGTATTATTATTGTAGTATTGGACTTTGTTACAAATCCTATCATGATGATAAGGTATTATAAGTGATTTAGTTGCTATAAAATTTTGTTATAAATACACGATGATTTTTGCGTGAAAGAGCATTCTCTATAAGAAATAAAGTATTATTTTTGTAAAAAATTTTATTTGTAGTACAGTAGGACCTTGATTATCCGTGATGGTCGGGACCGGAAGCATTCCGGATAATTGAGTACCAATTTTGGCTAGTTTTTTATTAGTTAATAAATGAATATGTACATATTTATATAAAAACTAAATGATTCAAGGATTTTATATACATATGCACATGTTTCAAAAATATAAAAAAACGCACTTCTCAAATTTCTAAATTAAACTAAACAGGTTTACATGTATGCTTTTGACTCATCGTATACTAAAGAGGGAATTCCCCTTTTTCGCTTGTTTGTCCAAAATAATAGAAACATTTTTTTGCTTATAATCACGTTTAATAGAGGTAATCGCGGTTAATCGATGCAGAAAAATTTAAGTCGATCCAAAATAAAATTAAGTCGATGCAAAAAATTTTCTTTTTCCATCCCGGATAATTGATGTTGCCGGATAATCGAATCACGAATAATCAAGGTCCTACTGTATTTTTCAAGTTTTTTACATATTTATATTACGTTTGTGGCAAAAAAAATTTGCTAATTCAAAAGCCTGCATGTTATAATATATTTAAAGTAGGACGAGTATACTCGTCTTTGACAGGGTATCCCCTGTCTCGTCATTGGCAGCGAATGGGTTATATCATATAAAGATGAACTGCTTAATGAAAGACCGACCCTAAAAAAGTATAGGTTTGGTGCTGTGTGGTAAAAACATTTTTCATACACAAAATTTAGTTTCCTGTGCCTATTTTAAAGATAAAGACCTCTAAAGTGAATATTCTTCTCCTCGAAACAATTCGTTTTTCGCTAAGGGGGGTAATCAGAAATTAATTTTTTGGGAATTGTCACGTTAAAAATTAAATTTATCGTGAATGATATTGCTCACTTGAGTTTTTCCGTCTTTCACTTCACTGTACTCATTTAACTTTTGCTTTAACTTTGTGCCATGGTGCAAACTTCGAGATAACCGGTCAATATCGAACAATAACAAATGACAGACCGTCGGATTATATCACAAGTACACGAAATGTTGGCACAAGATTCTTTAACCAGAGGACTTTTTGTATTCGACGTCCAATCGCATAAATAAAAAGCAAGCGGCAGTAATACAAAATTAACGCTCGCAGCTGTAAGAGCACTCAAAATGATTAAAATGTGATATTCAAAATTTGAAGAATGTGATGGAATATAATAAACGTCCCGAAGGTGAGTGACGTGTTGCATTTAAGAGCGTAAGCCGACGTGTTTCAAATGCATAGACATTTTATTAAAAATTTTTCACAATTACCATAGTTTTTCATGGTTGCTGAAACATGCAGAGTGTGAATAAATTTAATATTTACAAATTTGAAAAATAAAGCCACCATAAAAATGTGATTACCTCTTCCATTGGCATCACACTCCAACCATTATCGAAACTGTTTATTTCCACTTCTGCTTATTGAAAAGAAAGATTCTCAAAAAACTGCAATTAGAACAGTTTTGATGTTTTATTTATGATGTGTATGAATGAAATTAATAAAAAACACAATTGAATAGATGCCTAAAACTTCAAATAAAATTATTGAACTTTTATGCATACAGCATATACATATAATAAGCGAATCAATAATACTTTTGAGAAATAAATGGGAATGTTTAACTTAAACAATATATAGATTCTAATGGAAAGCAACAAACAATACTTAAAATACTACCGCATATAATAATATTAAACTTTTAAACAAACCCCTTTAGAATCCCAGTATGCAAAATGTATCCCTTTCAATATTTAACATAATTATTAAAATACGAGTGCTATAAAAACTTAATCAACTAGATGTACATATATGTATGTATGTAACATATGTTGTAACCGCATTTAACGTGTGGTTACAATTCTTTATAAAAATATCTTAATATCAAGCCTAACCTAGTCTAACAAAATGAACTGCAATAATATTGAATTCAATATTCAAAAGAATAATAATTAAAAAATAGATCGCATTACAGCATCATATCACACATAAACCTCAATTTAAATATAGAGACTCTTCAATTGGCCTTTACTCGGGCGATTGTGATTATTCACGGATTGCAGCAGCAACAAAATATGGATTTATTTTCCTTGTTTTTAACTGGTTTACTATAGATGTAAGGACCTCTCATAAATACATCCAATAGTTGACGATGTGATCTACAATAAGTTTACATAAGCAAGTTTAATTGTAATTAATTTAATTTAACAGAATGATAATTGCTTACGTCATTGTAATTTCTAAATCACTAACAACTTCTCCATCACAGTTCCAGGATGAATACAAGTTGTCAGCAATAGAAGATCCATTTTGATCGGCATACGATTCATTTATGGGTTGGCAAGATCCTCGCACACTATTGTAATCTTGGGGAGAATTATTCGTTTTAATTTTAAACATAAATTGGCGAGTCCGATAGACTTCAACAAATGGCAAGTTTCGCTGAAATTTAAACAGCAGATGATTGATTAACAATGTTTTTCAATGACTGTAATAGAAATACTTACCATATCGCCATTGCGTCCCATGGCATTGATTACAAAACGTATATTATTGAATAAACTCGTTTTGCGTACCAAAACAACATCCAAATGGCCATCTCCTAAGTGGCAAAATCTTGAAATACCATTTGGACTGCGTGTACAAGCGCATGTTATATTGGCTCCTGTTATCATGAAAAATTCACCACGTATTACTCGCCACTTCTTTGAATAATTTCTTGACTCCTCGCTTAACGTATGGTCTTCTTGTTTTATGTTCAGTTGTTGATGTTGGGGTTGCTGCTGTTGATGCTGCTGCTGCTGATCCTGTTCTTGTTGTGCATTTATAGATGACGATGAGCTGCTGAGAGAGGTTGCTTTAGCAGTGGTCTCTTTGCTATCGATTAAATCTTTAATTTGAGTCTGTTTCTCCATTGGCTTTGTATAACTTTTATCACAGATATTATGATCAAAATTACGGGAATGTTCATCACTTTCTTGGGTATTTTGATTGACACTCATTGAATTGTTGTCAATTGTTGTAGTATTTGTTTGCCTACCATACAACGATAAATTGGATGAGCTAGGCTTGTCATCATCATAATTATCATTGCGAGAAGTTTTATTAGATGGGTTCTGGCATTTTTGACAATAAGCATGACAAATAGTGGCATCCGATGAATGTGAAATTGTTGCTGTTGAGCCGTTATCACATACTTCGTCCTCGTTTAAAAGCAGGTGAATTTCAGCTTCATAGCCACGATTTAAAAGGAACGTTTTTACCCCAGTGTATTCATAACGTTTAGTGCCCATCCAACGATATTTTTCACTTTTAGCTGCCACATCTCCCAAGTAGCCGTAACCCATAACACTTGTACAGAAGCGTATGATACCTTCACGATTTTGTACGCTGCAAATATCCAAACCACGACGTTGGCCTAGAACTAAATGAATTGCGGCAGTTAGAGCATCAGAGGTGCCATGCAGACTGTACACTATAGTATCAGTGCTACCGGCTGGTATTATGCCCACTGGCAATGAAGGTTTTGGAATGTATGCTGGTTTGCGCAAATCCAGTCCAGCGTCTCTCATCGCTCGCCCTATTAATCCGTTGATCATTTCGGCCACTGTACCATCACCGCCAACACAACATACGGCATCATAAGGCGTCAAATCGTTGGTCAGCAACATATCCCGTATCTGATTGGCACGTTGAGTAATAATGCACGAGGCATCTATGCCTGCCAATTGAATGATTTCCTTGCAATGTCTTTCGTAAATTTGTAAACCCATTTTACGACCACCATAGGGATTGATAAACACTAAAAGACGTCGCACACGTCCATTCGAATCTTTACACAATTGGTTCTGCAACTGATCGTACCATTTTGCCACCACATATGGATCGTTGTTATGTAGCGTCAGACGTCGCATTTGCCATCGATTACAGTCAGTGGTTGATGCTACAATGCGCTCGGCATAATAGATTGATAAATATTGTTCTACTGGTGTAGTCACTTGATGACTTTGCAGTTCTTCAGCGCTTGCTAAAGGTTTATGCGCATTCCTAATGCTAGCCGATTTGGTGACACCTTTTGAGACTCTTATCACATCGTGCAAATGCAAAACATGATTCAGACCCACATAAGCGGCCTTATGAGAAAGTTGCTCTTTTTCGTACTCAGTTTCTGCAAGGAAAAGATATTTTCATAGGAATGTAAATATAAACTAGACGAAGGCCAATAAAATATTTTCTATCATTTTATGAAAAACTTTAAAGGTAAATACCGCTGACGGTTCGCTAGTCACAAACTTATTCTTAAATTCATTCACCGCTATCGGGGATAATGAATGAATGAACTTCTGTTCACAAGTAAAATTGATTGATCGATTGTGATAACGAAATTTTTCACGCAATCAATGCACGACACCCAAAATGTTTTCACAGATGGTTGGCTTTATTTCTAGGCAACGACAGATGGATGGCAAAACTAAGATCTACTGGTACTGGATTTTTACTTTCAGAAACAAACGTGAACTGGGTGTAAACCCAACCAAAACAGAGTTAATACTACTAACAAGGATAGAAGATACAAACTCCCTAAGTTTCCCACTCCTAGTATAAACGGGAGTTATATTGGATTTTGGGATTATTATGGACAGCAAGCTTAACTAACTAGAACTTGAATATACAATCCAAAACCACTAAGGAGTCTACTGATCTTTATTGTTGCAAGAGAGCGATAGGCCTGAACTGGGGTATTAACCCCAAAAAATGTATACTGGCTATATAACGTTGTAATCAAACTAACTCATTTCTATGCGGCACGGTTAGGTGGTTGGCTTCAGAAAAAATGAATCATCGAACGCAATTTGAGCGGATTATGAGAAGATGGTGGAGATCATAATAACAGATGCCCTTAGAACTACGTCATCCAACTATTGTTTATCGTCCATAACTGGCTAACACTGGACAAGTTTGGCGAAACAAGTGGCTTCAAACGTGGCAATAGGACTGAGCGCCATAAGAGCATGGGAGTACAGAAGCTATAACCATGCCAACATTTTGGGGCCGAATATACCTATCGACTATACGTTACCAGAACCTGCTTTCAGCCCTGGTTTTGTGACGCAATTACCGGATAGATCCTTTTATGATAATGGTTGACACCTCTCGCGAAACGACATTCAAGTTTTCACTGATGGAAGGAACCAGATCACGCAACGGAGTCAGATGTGGATTATTGTAGTGCTTTTCAGACTAAAATAGGTAGGCAGGTTGAAGGAGAGGAGGCCAACCAAGGGTCTTATGCCAATTAACATAGTCTGTATCTAGTACAAACTTTCTTAAATTCTTCCAGTCTATTCCTCTGAGATGAGTTATGTGGCATTTAAAAATATTGGGATCTAGATATAGAAAGCTGGGCATGACACAAAAAATGCTTCAACGTTTCTATGTCTTCCTAATCCCCTGCATTTCATAATCCCTTTGCATTCATCATTTTCCACCAAGCCAACGCAGTTCAGGTGTACATATAAGGCGGAGTGTCCCGTGAGTACGTTCGTTAGATTGCTCACGTCACCATTATTTAGTTTTAAAATACTCATGTAATTCTTACTATGTGTCATCATTCCACAATAGTAAAGTGACGTTTCCGCCCAATTTCTTTGATTGGTCTTTAAAGCACTGAAAGGCGTTGGATAATCCAAATTTGTGGTATGATCAAACATATTAAGAAGTTTATTAATATCACCACCTTCCAATTTGGCCGCAATCTGTTCCTACGATACGCAGAAGTTTTGTATAAACGTAAGTAACGTATTTATCAACAGCTGAATATCAGTAGAAATTGAAGTAATTCATTAAAAATATTATTTTATAAGAGTTGAACTAAAAACTTCGTAGGCTAACACGCGCTCCAACACGCTAACAACGCCATATAATAGTCGCTGTGGATGGTATTTTCCTTTTCAAGATAAACGTTGCATTTTATACCTACCACGCGCATTGGCAATATTCTGATGCCATAATTTAGGCATAGCGCTGTAGCGAAAAAGCAATGCTTTATTAACAGACGAAATTCAATTTCATCCATTTTCTTAAAACTAACAAAAGCTGCGTCACTCGAAAAGCTTTCTCCTACAAACTAATAGTCCGACTGCAGAGAAATTTATACACGTGTCTTTTGAAGGTTAGTTTTAATTAAAAATCAGATCGATTTAATACTATGTAGTAGCGTCATCTGTGTATTAGCCTAAGGAACTTATTAGCCCAACTGTTAAAATAAAAAAACCTTCTAAAATTACACCACATCAACAAAAAAACTCGATCTACAAAATATTATTGCTGATCGCTAAAGATTAAATTACACTATGACCATCGGTCTGAAGGCTAAAATTAACTCAGACATGTTTATTCAAATTTAACTTGAATTAATCTCGCAGTAAACCGATAATTAAGTTTATTGTTATTGTGCATACAAAACGGTTACTCATGATCTCCGATTATGATCATTAATAACAACGATGTCTATTGATTAAATTTCTTTTGCCTTTAGCGAAAAGTCTTCTGCTACCACCCAATTTTATTTCACACTTTCAAATGACTCATGAATTTGTATATGAATTGGCCGACTGTATGTATACAAACCTTTTTCAATAGCTGCTGTTGTAGTTTCATTTGGCATCGAGATTGTTGATGCTGGTGGCTTTTTTTCATTATTTTCACCGTCGTTTTTTTTCTGACAGCGTTTTGCATCCAAACGTTCCCACACAATATGATTACAGTTGAGTAGTACTTTGTAGCGTTTTTTCTTAATTTGAAAATTATTCAAAAGTATGTCATCGTTTCTGTTGTGGGCAAAAATCATTTTTGATTTCATCATTATATTCGTAAAGTCTTCTACTGCTCCACAGTGTGTTAAGAATTCGTTTGGCATCATCCAGTTTCGTTTATGAACGAACGGTGCCGCTGCTTCTTTCTATATCGTGCAGTCTGAACTCAATCACGTCTCACAAACACAATCGCAATCACCATTACATTTAAGATGAAAAAAATGTTAAAAGTGCTAAAAATAAAGAAACAACAACAAAAACTAGATATTATTTTACTTGCTTATTAAGAATCATGATGTTTTTATTTTCAAACAATAAATTAACAGAAAAAAAACTGGTTTTTCACATTTCTAAAGTTTATTTTATTTTTTTTTTTTTGTTTATAGCTTTTAAAATTACTTGTACTTCGGATGAATTCAACTACAACAACAGCAAAATATACAAATACAAATACAACAGAAAAATTAAATGTGGCAATAAGGCCTCGAGAGTTCACGCAAAAACTTAAAACAGATCGTAAATTTGCTTCTACCTCGGCCAGAGTGCAGACTGTACAAAGTCATACGGGGTTAACATATTCATACTGGTTTTGCGTTTTTAAAAATTGCACAAAAAAAAAACTTTAATTCTTACAATAATTTCGCATTTTCTTAAAACAATAACATTGGAGTGGTTTAAGAACCAAGATTTTTCTGTACGTTTTCTTATTTTGGTTACAATAGAATGAATGCACCGCACCCCTAGAATGATGAGATAAGAACAGATTATTTGAGAATCGGTTCATCTATTGATATCACTGCGATTGAGATAAATTGAAATATGTTGTGACCGAATTGATTGAAATAAACCATCTCATTATTCTTGAGGACATCAGAAACCATGAAAGTTTAATTGTATGTTGATTGCGGTGTTAGGCAAACATTTCCGTATAAATTTGAGACCAATGGTTGTGGCCTAAAATTAAATTGTTTTCAGTATTGATCTTCACTCCTTTTTCTTAAGAGAGTAAAATATTACAGGCTGTCAACCATGCGCTTATGTTATATTGTTGATGGATAATTTGTGAAGGGTTCTGCTGTTAGATCGGTTCTTCTTTTATCGATATTGATAACTATCTGACAGCGTTTTATTTCAGATAAACCTTAAGTTATCATTCATCGTATAACTCCAGACCAATGTTCAAATTGTGGAAATTTATTTCGAAGAAAAAATAAAAGTGTTCATGAAGTTCCTACTGCAATTTCGAGCATTCTACGACCAAAAGTCGCCGTAGTCTAGTAACTAGTGTGTTGGCTTATTAGATGTGAGGCCACGGTTCAAACCCCAGGTCAGACATCTCCAACGCAACTAAATATGACACAATATTTCTTCGGAGACTTCTTCTCAGCCTATTTCTGACAAAAACTCTGAGAGTAAATAAAATTTCCATGAAAAGTTTCTCAAATCTCCGAACAACATAGTCGACTTTAAACTGTAGCTCCCGCCACTCATGTATCAAGTTAAGAAGCACAACATAAGTGCTGTGAGAAGCTAGGTCGTAATCCTGACTGAAGGGTTGTAATGACCAATTATATATGTATGTATGTCTAATCGACTTTAAATAACCGATTATTGCATTATTATCCATAGTGTCTGTCAACTCTTATGTACTTATTGTTAAAAGTTATAAAAAAAATTTTTTTAAACCCAAAGTTTAAAGTCAATTCTTATTTATAATCGTATGATTGAATGAATTATTAGAACTACAGGAGATTACAATCAGTGAAATAACTTATGATGGATTCCCTCAACCTTTCGCTAGAATTTAAATTACAATGATTAACTAACTAATGAAAGCAATTGCTTTTTATTGTTGTACTAATAATTGCAAATGTATTTACAGTATTAGATGCTGGTGTAAAATATTAATTTTTCTAAAAGATTGAATTAAAAGATAGTTTTTTTAATTATTTAAGTTTAACAAATTAGAAAACAAGTAGTATTAAATAAAATACAAAATACAACAGAAGAGAGTGCAAATGACAGATTTTTGTTATTTTTTAAATGGAATTTAAATCTCATTATAATTACAAACATCAGATAAAATACCCGCATGTTTTTAATTTTCATTTTTAATTGCTACTTAATGGGCCCTTTTGTATAATAATTCATATGAGAACGAGTACACGATAACTTTAAAATTTTAATTCCGTATACACTTTTTTTAAGTACTTTATCTACGAAAAAAAAACCCACACAGATGAGAGAATAAGATAATGATTATTTTCTCATTGGATGTAATGACAATTCTTTTTTTTATTAAAACACAGAAATGAAGTACAGATATTGTTAAATTAGCAAAATAAATATTATTTATCGCGCAGAAATATTCTAAATTGTTCATATGCAGACACAATCACAGCCTGTAAATCAGATGTACATATGTAGGCTCCTATCAATAATACAACATAATACATAATAGTTTTAAGTTTTTGAAGAGTTTTTTCTTTTACAGAAAATTATATTTTCAGCTTTTCGAATTACTGTTACAATGAAAATAGGTAGGTAGGTAGGATAGGAGGCCAACCAATGGTTTAATGACTATCGGCATACATACATCTAAGCCATCATGTAGGCTTGTTAGGCGCTCATCATTAAGGGATATCACCTTACCTTCTATAGCAAGTCTGTGTCTTGTACAAACTACCTTAACTACTCCTCTGAAGTGTGTTATCAATCCCGAGCTTACAAAAGCTATGCAATGACACAAAAATATCTGGGCAATGACACAAAAATCATTTAAAATAACTTCACAAGACACACTATTAAAGAAATTGAAGTCATAATGATCTCATAGTAACGGAAAAATTCTCAGGTCATATAAAACTCACATGAACTTACAGAGTTTTAAAATATTGAATATGTGAAAGAATTTAATTTGGTTAACGACTTAACTGTACAATACAATTTAAGCAGCAATGGATAATAATAATAAAGATAAAGAGTATTTGGGCAATTCACACAAGCCCTTGTATCGTTGTATTGAGTGTATTGTTGAACGAATATACAACAGTGTATGATTGTTGTTGATAATTTTCATATAAAAATCCACATTTTTTCATATGTTTTAAAATGTTGTATTGGTTTCGTGCTATCAGTTTATGTAAATGCCAGTAATCAAGAAGAAGAATACAAATATAAAATATTTTCTATGTAAATTGAGTCAATAGTTAACATTTGAAAATTATAATTGTTCGCATAAATAATTAATAAATTTACTTTTTTCCGTACTATTTTTCATTTTGTTGCTTAAAAATTAAATTATGAATATTGTTATTCTTCTTCTTATCGCTATATTGAAGTTTGGAATACGAAATACACAATACAGCATAACACTGACCGACCGTTCACAAACAAAAAGTGTATCCAATACAACATACGCGATACAAAGTTGTGTATTGGCCAATTGTATATGATCTCTTTTAAAATAAATCGTCTGTGCTTAAAACGTCAATTTGTTTAAGAGATCATTAAATGAAAACAGTTTTTATTTACAAACAATATGCATTTAAATTCATTTATTTGAAATGCGATGTACACATTTGTTTATGTAAGAGAAAGCAGAACTAAAAATATAAAAAACGTGACATAGAGTTTGATACGAGTAATAGCATACACCGCCATACTACTGAACGTCTTTTGCGATTTTATTCCCGAGATATTTAATTGCTTTGCAAATACAATAATGCGGTTAAAGAGCAATCAACGAACTGATTTATACAAATTGATTTTATATACACTCTTAATGATTATCTCTGGACAGACAAGGTTATCAAGATGACACCAACCATATAAAGTACGTGTATACGACTCTACATACATACTATAACAGTAGAGATTTATTTATTTAAACCAAAGACCACACAACTTAAATTATAATCATACAATACTTAAAAACAAAATTGATTATAAACTGCATTTCGAATTAAATAATGAATGATAAATTTACCTGGTCTTTATCTAAATCACAGGCAATACAATACAGTAAGCGAGAAAGAAAAAAACTTTAATCGGGCACACGAGTAACCAGTTCCAAGTTTAAAAGTCAATTTTATCTGCAAATATTTCTTTATTTCCATAAGAAACTCACTCATTCAACCAAAGCGCACATCTATTTATAATGGATGGATGGATGGATGGATGGATTGTATTTAAAATCGTGATACAAGTTCAAGATCACGGCAGACAGTTATTTAGTTGCTGTTTAAAACGAGTTACCATTTGACCTTCACTTTTAATACCATGTTTTATGGTGATAAATTTATAAAAAAAATTTTTATTTTATTATTTTATTTTCGCATAGTTATCGTAATGAACAAGATACATACATACATAATGATACATTTCCGCCTTATGTTATATAACATGAAACAAACAAAAAAAAACGCGAGGAAATATAAGCGCTTAGGTAAATAAAATAATATGAGTGAGTATATTAAGAAAAATAATCAATATTTTCGAAAATACTTTAATTGTTTCCAATTTCTAAAAATAACATCTGGGACTATAAATTTTAAATTACGTTTCTCTTAAAACCATATTGTTATAGAATTTTTTATTGTATGTATTAAAGAAAAATTGAGTTCTTGTTATTATTAGTCAAATACGTAGTTATTATAATAGTTATTATATATATATATATATATATATATATATATATGTGTATATATAAGTATAATATAAGTATATATATATAAGTCAAATAGTTGTTAAGTTAGTGAGGGAAAAAACCTTTTCAAACGACATAAATTTATTTTTAATTTTTCTCTACCATACTCTTAATAAGAGACAATAATCCCAATAATTACTGTCTGATAGGGATGCCAATCGGGAAATCCCGAAACACAAAATCCCGGGATTTTCGCGATTCCCAAATCCCGAATCCCGGGATTTTTTAAAACTTGTCCCGGGAGTTTTCGGGATTGTAAATTCATACATATAAACTTTATAAGTAAGAAAAAAATTGAGTTTACGGCATTGTTTTTTTTTACTTAATATTACATTAAATAACACTCATGTAGTTCCTCAAGTGTATCATGCAACAATTAAGTGAATATTCTTTATCACTCGAAATCGAACTGAATAAGATCGCGACTTCCATTGTTAAAAAGTTAAACGTTGCCCTCGAAGTCCAATAAAATCTGTTAATACAGCTGATGGTTTAGACAATCAACTTTCTAAAGAAATATATTTGAATGAATCACGAGGTGTTAGAGGTAAATAGTTATATTCTGCGTATAGCTATCTTGAAACCATTTTGCCCACAAGTGTAGATTGCGAAAAATGTTTTTCAGCGAAAGATGTTTTTGTTTGCATCAAAATTCTTTCTTCTTAAAAGGGTAGGTATTTGTTTCTTCACTAATGTGTTTATACATATGTATATGTATGTATGGAGACATAGATGAATTATTTTTATTTTTGTTACTATTTATTCTGTTTTTTTATTTTATAACGTGTGTATTGTGATATACAGTGCTTGACAAAACAATGGAAACTTTTTCAAAAATGTACTTAATCGGACGAAAATTTAACATGTTTTTTAAAAATCGGCAAAACATTTGTGGAGCTTATTAATATGCACTGTTATTAACGTCTCTGTATATTAAAATTATGTATAAAAATGAATTATATAATTTAAAAATTAAAAAAGTTTCCAAAGTTTCCAATGTTTTGTCAACATCAAATATGTGAATAGAATTATTTTTTTTTAATTACTGAATTATATAGTCTTTTTATATATTTTTTAAAATACAGAAATGTTAATAACAGTGCATATTAATAAAAGGCATTAATATTTTGCCGATTTCTTAAAAAGATTTTTAAATTTTCGTCCGATTGTAACACATAAATAAATTTTTGAAAAAGTTTCCATTGTTTTGTCATGCACTGTATATCAAAAATTAATAAAAAAAAAAATTTAATAATACAATTGTTTTTAGCTCTTTTTATTAAGAGAAAATCCCGAAATCCCGGGGTATTTCGGGAAATCCCGGGAACAATCGGGATTTTAAAAAATCCCAGGATTCGGGATTTCGAAATCCCGATCCCGTTTGGCATCCCTACTGTCTGAAGACTATAAGTCATGAACATCACCAAAATTCTCCGCAATATAAGTCAAAATTTCAGAGTTAAAGCACCTTTAGGGTTTCTCGATTACTTAGATCGTATTTTTACATAATTTTTTTCTAAAACATCCTAAATGCGTTTAAACAACATGCGCAGTATGCTTTAGCATTATCTTGTTGGAAATTCCACTGATTTCTTAGGCCCAAGGCTATTATGGACGTTTCAGATTGCGTTCCAATATGGTTTTTACTGATGTCTGACTATACCATATTTCCTTTAACAAAAATTAATTGACCTACCCTGGCTGACGGTTCAAACACCAAATCAAACATCTCCAACAAAAAGAAATATAAAAAATATTTTTTCGGCAATTGTCTCTCAGCAGATTTCTGGCAAAAACTCTGAGATCAAATAAAGTTGCCATGAAAAGTTTCACAAAAATCTGTCGTTCGGAGTCGACTTTAAACTGTAGGCCCCGCCACTCATGTATAAAATTAACGCACCATAAGTTGTGTGAGAAGTTATGTCGTAATCCTGACTGAAGGGTTGTAATGACCCATTATGTATGTACATATGTATTAAAGTTAAAAAAAGACATTTTAAAACAACATTCTGATTTATTATTAGAACGTTAATGTTACAGAAAAATGATTTTGATTGGAAACAAATGTGAAATCTCAAAAACTATATCCATCACTTTCACTTAAAAAGAAGGAATGTATTCTTCAAATAATTTAATTTGCTTTCTAATGTTATAGTAAATAGTCGCATGTGCTATACACATAAATATCCGTCGTTTGAACTTACAAATTCTTAATATTTTTTTCCCTCCTCTATAAGTATAATATACAGTGTTAGCGAAACCGAAAACAAGCAACGAATAAACCTCTTTTGTGAAATACAATGTGTGTGGAACAATAATTTCCTCACTTCTTTAAATTTGGGTGTTCCACATAAAATAAAATAAATGCACAAAAACTACCTGATTTTTCGACTCAATGTAATTAACATTTTCTATGAATTTTCTTTGAATAAAGCGGTTTAAATAGAATAAGAAGTTTAAATCCTTGATTGAAAACAAAAATCTCCAAACATGAATCCCATTTTAAACAGATTTGCTTGCTTTATTGAAGAAACATGTCAAGTAAATCGAAACGAACTTTTTATGATTGTTAGAACTGAATGAAAATGTTCTCCAGAAAATGAATACTTTTTGATACCACACCTCATAGATGCGTCAAATGTAAATAAATTGTGGAAATATTTTTTTGTTGCAAACAAACTTTATTGCGATTACGCAATACTTTAGGGAGCTTTGTTGCTCTTGTTTTAGACAACACTGTTTACATAATTGTAAGCATATATGTATGTATGTATATATAAGTCAATGTATTAAAATTATACATACATACATATGTATGTAAATAAACACATAAATACAATTGTAATGGAAAATTTAGTTACACAAGGGATAATAAAGGATGATTTTTTTTTATTTTTTCTATTACTTTGACGCGAATAATTAATAAACTATTATTATTAGAGAATATTTATTTTAGAATGAAATAAACAGAAATTCAATTGAAACTAAATAAATATGAACGATTTATTTGTATTTTAAACTTGTGCAGAACAAAGATTTTTAAAAATATGTTTTTGAAATTTTATTTATTCACGGTTCTAGGTTAGTGTACTTTTATACGTATTGTTTCATCCCATTTACGCAAAACAAACAATCAGTGAATTTGCTTGCTTTTGTCTGCACTTTTTGTGAATTTACGAATTTGGTTTTTAAGAATTTACTAAATTTCACACGATCTGGTTAATGGAATTGTCAATAAGTTTTCTCAAGTCCGTATGCTACTGTATTGCAGCGAATTGCTTGCCTTTAGATTTTTTTGTCTAGCTTCTAATCTTTGGAAAACGTATTCAAAAAGAGTAACATATTTGCCTTAAATAAGATTACACTCAATATTTACGTGAGAAAGAAGAACTTTATAAAAATTCTGTCATTCCGTAGGACATAAAGACCATAAAAAATCACAGAAGGTGGTGAAGGCGCCTTACGCTTTGGAGTAAACCAAAAATTTTATTTAATTTATCGGATGATATTTTTTAGCTGCGCGAGAACTATCGACATCGATAACTATGGTTTGAATCGATAACTATTACTTTGTATTCCAAATTGTGATAATTGACTTTAAAATAAAATTGTTCGCCAAGTTCATACTTCGTGCATTTCACGGTCAAAATCATCAGCCTATTGAGCAAACAATTTCGTGCCGATTTAGATCGTTTTCATAATAATTTTACTCTTTTATAATCAAAACCATTAGCAACTCTAAAAATACTGTGCGAAGGCTTAAAAAAGACGATGAAATATATGTAGTTTTACCTTCGATCCCAACTTGTTGGCTTTTTTTTACGAAATCTTGGCATACGTTCCTATAAAATATTCCTCGTGTAAGAATTGTTGCCAAACGATTATTGTTTGCATTGCATTTTTACTGAAGCTGACCGAAAATGTGCTTTTTCATGAAAGAATTATGTTTAGTAGCAAAGCAAAGCAAATTTCTAGCTAAATAATTACCCCAAAAGGAAAATTGACACATTTGGAGTGAGGACAATCCTCAAGTCGTTAAAAAGTCATCCTCACCCATTAAATTTTTTTGTTTGGCGCTGATGGCGATTGCGGTGCTACAGTGAATAGTGAACACTATTGGACCATGCTGACAAATTTCTGTTTTCATAAATTAATCAGCTAAACATATAGTGCACTTACCAATCGATTTATTGCAAAATTAATTTGTTAACAACTATCTTTCCAGAAGTGGTCAGGTTCACTGGCCACTTTCCATTTGTGCGATTTAACGCCGCTAGACTACTTTTTACGACGCTATGTTAAGTGATTGGTTGAGTTGGCAAACAAGTCACTCTTAAAGTATTGGAAGTTGACATTCAAGCCAACATACCGTATTTAAAAATAAAAGGAATTAACTGCCAGATTATAATAAAAAATGTAATTCCGGCATTATTTCTATCTTGTATTGTCACTTATTGAAGTCGCCGTAGTGTAGTAGGTAGTGTGTTGGCTTATTAGACGTAAAGCCAGGGTTCGAGCCCCAGGCCAGACATCAAAACAAAAATACAAAAAGTATTTCTTCGGCGACTTTCTCTCAGCAGATTTCTGGCAAAAACTCTGAGAGTAAATAAAATTGCCATGAAAAGTTTCTCAAAAATCTGTCGTTCGGAGTCGACTTTAAAGTGTAGGACCCACCACGCATGTATAAAATTAACACACACAACATAAGTGGTGTTAGAAGCTAGGTCGTAATACTGACTGAAGGATTGTAATGACCAATAATGTATGTATGTATGTATTGTCACTTAGGGCCATTATTACAACTTGTCTTTAGCTAAAGGGAACTGTAAAGTTACCTTTAAATTATTTTCGTTATTACAATTTACAGATAAAATAAAGTTAACTTTTTCAAAAATATGGCAATGCCGGAGCAATGTCGATAACACTGCTCAATTAAACAAGTGCTTTAAAAACGCAGTGGCAACGATGTGCCTTTTTATTTTTTATGTTTATTGATTTAGTATATAACATTTTTGTGTTGAGGTTTTAAAATACGTATAAAGAATACGCCAATATTAATTTTGATATTTGAAAAACTATTAATGTATTAACATTTATTTTTCATGTTTATATATGAAGTTGTCATATTAATATATACATATATCGAGCCATAACCGCTAAAATATCTCAAACGACAAAAACGAAATTTGACAGGGGAAGGTTTTTATTATTTATTTCTTGTGCATATTAAGTTAGAAAGTTAATATTTTTTTTGTTATAACTTCATAAATATACAGAGTGTGACCCTGAAATTTTTATAGATGATGCAATTGATGCCAATGAATTTATTTATTACAAAAAACCATATATGAAAAATATGTCGCTTGAGGTATTTTTGCGGTTATGGGTCGATATATGTATAATATGGCAAGTTCAAAGGTAAAGTGAACTTTAAATGTTAAAGGTAGGATAATCTTCCCTTTAACTTAAGGCTCACTTTTATCTTATTGGGTACTCATAATAATGAAAATCAAGTTATCTGCCCGTTAATATCCTGCCTTTAGTTGTAATAATGGCCCCTAAAGTTCTCAAGCCCTTTAAAAACAGTCTCTTAAGTACGTAGTTAACGATCAAGTTTACTCAGAAATAATTTTTTATGACAACATAATAAAACTTTTCAAACAAAGTTAAAGAATTAAAAAAGAACTCAACACCAATTAAATTTAACTTTTATTCTACTTACATAAATTGAAAAAATCTTAAATTCTCTTGCGCCTTGTTTTTATTTATGTTCACTGCCAAATACACAAATTTAGAAAAAAAAAAGAAAAAGTTTTTATCAGAAAAAAAACAATTAAAAAAACAATTTTTTTGAGCAAGCCGAGTACAATTTGACGTAAACAAGTGCAAACAATAGCAACAACAATCGAAAACAATTATGAAAGCTACCCATACATACATATATTTGATGGCATTACAGCAAATAAAGTTAATTTTTATCTTATCGAAATAAAAAAAACAAACAAGAACTTATAATTTTTAACATGGTGGAATATTTAAAAAATCAATAACAGTATTTTACAGTAAATAGATGGTATTTGTATTAAACAACTGACCTGCAGGGTTCAGTAGATTGAGTGCAATAATGAAAATCGGTAGACCGTAAATCAATGTCGCACATTTCAATGAATAGCTACTGAGAATACAGATAATGACCCAAAGTGTTATCAGTACAATATCGCAGTAAGAAAATTTTAGTCGCTCACAATCAAACATTGTTTTACCTCACATCATATAGATTATCTTTTTTTCTTTCTTCATTTTTTGTTTTGCTTTTTTTTTTTTTGAAGTGTGTTAAAAATAATTCATTTAAATTAAAAATTTAAATCTTTTTTGATAAAAATTTGCATATTGTGAAAAAGGAAAGTTTAATTTAATGAAATCTTATATAAAAAAATGTATTTTAATATTCTTTACGAAAATGTGTGCCAGAGTAATATGTATTAAAATACACAATAAAATAATTTGGGCAATTCACACGACTTTGTATCGTGTATGTTGTATTGAATACATTTGTTTGTTTGTGAACACTCAATGCTATGCTGTATTGTGTATCTCGTGGCATTCAAACAATTTGATAGCCCGAAACCAACACAACTTTTAAAGCCTATTTACACGGTCCCACAAGTAATATGATCTGTCAAAATTTTGTGTAGAAGAGTATGGATGCGATCGTCTAAACGTACTATGTAATGAAACCATCACACATTGAGAGAAAATACGGATGAAAAGCTTGACAGTCGTATGGCTCTCTTTATTTTTTGAAATGATTCAAAAAACAAGCAAGTCGCATTAGATCAGGGATGTATTTTTATGTAAACACATAGAAAAAAGTTTAACAGCTGTTTTTATTTTACTTTGTTATTGTCTTATACCGATCATGTAAACGCAAAAAATATAAATCATACGACTTTTATTCTCTTTTTTATCATACGGATGGAATTTCATTTTACTTTTTCATTAGACTTTACGTACGTAAAGTATTACCGTGTGAAGTGCGCTTTAAAAACATATTAAAACATATACACATTTTTTTCATTCACACAATTTGATAGCACGAAACTAATACAACTTTTAAAAACATGGAAAAAATGTGTATAAGTGTATCGGATTTTTATATGAAAAATATCAACAACAATCATACACTGTTGTATGTTTTTCCAACAATACAATGAATACAACGATACAACGGCTTGTGTGAATTGACCAATTGTTCATTAAGATGTAGTATCGGTATGTTATTGACTATTTCTCTCAGCCTTATGGGATTATTCCTTTACTAATGACCAAAAATCAAAAATCCACATTATATTGTATATCTCAAAAGAAACTCGTCGGTGCGTCTAATAACCAAAAAAAAACTTTTTATAATTGACGGTGACTTTCTTCGAAGAGATACATATTATGTACATTTTGTTCGTTTCATTATTTTTAGATAGATACATAGATGTACAGACATGCCTAATTAAAAATTTCGTTAATTGTAAAAAATTTTTATCTTCATAGCCAACACAGACGCTTCGTATTGGGCATTAGGAGAGATGACTAAAACATTGTAGAAAAAGAGCAACTTTTTATAATCTACTCCCATGTAAGTTTTGCTAACCTTTAATTATTTTAATAAGGGAATGATTTATCATTGCATGCATTAAATATTGTATTATTTGCATGAATCAAAAATTATTGCAACTTTAATGCAACAACACTATGCGACAAAATAAAAAAAAAAAATACACCCAGCTAATAACATAAATATTTTTTTTATATTTCATGAACTCTCCAAACTTGTTTTATTTGACAAAAACTGTTTTTTTTTACTTTACGCCCAAATTTATTGATTACACAAACATTTCTGAACGAATGTCTAAAATTTAAACCTTATTAGAAAGGAGAGAGATGATGAGGCCTTTAAAACTACATACATATATGTATTATTTGACTTAATATTATATGAGGTTTGATGAGGTAAACTTGGCAAATGCTATTTTTTATCATATTTTTTCAAGTTTGTCCGTTCATAGTAGCAAACTTTAATTAAAAAATATGAAATAAGTGATTACATTCTGAAAGTGCATTATGTATCTTGTGAAGAGATTGACACTTCGTTTGATAAAATCGAACAAAAATTACCGTAGTTATTATTTAAAGAGTATAATCGTCGTGTTATATTTTTCATATATCTTTTTTTCTTGATTGTTTATGTAAAAATGAAAATGAAATTTCACGTTTGAGAAACCACCAGAAGTGAGTCAATGTTTGCGCAAAGCGAAATTTGCAAAAAACACAAATATTATTCGACTTCTGGTAGTCGCCCAAACGTGAAATCGACACATTGTTTATCGCAATCAAGATCCATCAATACTTTTGAAAATTTTTTAACTAAAAGTTCATTTGATAAGATGACATATATAAAAATATAACACGACTGTTATACTCTTTAAATAATAACTACGGTAAATTTTGTCCGATTCTCATCTCTCTCCTTTTTAAAAAACTTCGAACTTTGAATATAGGTTAAAAAATATTTGGTTAATCAATAATTTTGTGTGAAAACATCAGAAATACAGTTTTTGTCAAATAACTCAAGTTTGGAGGGTTCGAGAAAAATATTGAAAAAAATATTTTTAAGTTCTAGTCAACAAAACTCACAACCTATACTATGTTATTAGTTGGGTGTATTTTGTCTGTCGCACCGTGTAATTATTCACCATCATAAAGACAGCTGACGAAGGCAGAAATATTTTTAAAATTATCTTTTTTTTTTGTGTCATGCGCTGCAATATACCATAAGAAAAATATTAATAAATTTACACTATAAATTATAAAAATTTATTACACAGTTTTTTTCATAGTATTAACCTGGCGTGCTTTTCTATTCGATTACAATTAGTATCGTACAAACAAAATTCATATCGTAAAGACTACAAGCGATCAGAGGTTGTGACAAATAACATTGTATAGTTTTGTGTTAATATTTACTGGATAGGTTGTATTATTTTATAGACATAGACGATGAGCTATTATTGGCAGTTTAGAATTGTAATAAACAACCTTTTTTTATTGCGATAATATTTCAAAGGGCAATTAATTTAGTTGTTCTCCATTAGTTAGTTTTCAATATAAAAAGTCTTACAAAATGATCACAATTACTTGAAATTTTCAGTTTATTTTTGTATTTTTTCAAAACATTGGTAAAAAGTGGCCTCAAAAGTAAAAATTTCTAAATTATTTTATTTAAATTACTGCAACAATAAACAGAAAAATAGCAAGGGAACTATGGAAAAGCTTTGTGTCAGCTCTATGGCCCGAAAAGGAAATAAAACAGGAATAAATATGAATACATATATTGAAATTATATACATTCCTATATATTACATTTGCGTATGTATGTAAGTATATGTATATAATTTAAATTTATTTGTTTACAGTTGCATATTTTTTATGTTTAAACACTCAAGACAAAAGAAGTTCTTAAAATTCGTCGAAAACTCGTATTAATGATTTCCTGTGATCTTTCTTATTCGAAAATTAAACTGAACGTTAATGGTGTATTTTTCTTCTTATAAAAGAATTTATCAGACTGGGTTGTTATCTCGTTACTGAAAACAGACATAAAATTTCTTTTGTTGTTTTTATTTAAAAAGTCTTAGTTTGAAAAAAAAAACGAATCATATTAAAACACATTAAATTTCGTTATTGATTACTTTTTTTGTCTGTATTCGAAATCAGAGATTCCCAACAAACACATTAAGATGACAAAAATAGCAAGGAATTTTGTCGATTACAAAGTATCTAAAAAAAAATGATTATTAAGTGTTGGTACAGTGACAACACTGTTTTTGTTTAGAAAAAAAATTAAACCAAAAAACATATGAGAGCCAATTTATGTCAACATGGAGCCAGAATTGACGTTTTGGAAAATGAATGTAAACAGGGGTGAGCTGTGAGTACCATATAAATGAAGCAATTGCTCGCCAGAGAAAGGGTTTGATCAATACCAGAGGAATTGTGCTGAATTATAACAAGGCCCATCTTTTCACATCGATAGTGAGTTGCCTGAAACTTCGGGAACTTGATTGTAAGTTTCTATCTTTGATGAAAAATTCAACCTATAGAAGATTATGAAGACTTACTTGTTGTCCTAGTTTCTTATTAAAGAAGCCGAAATTTTCTGTAGAGGCATAGTAGAATTATCTTCACAATTGCAACAGTTTATCGAATTAAATCAATCATACATAATAATATCTGTTAGATTTTATTCTAAATGTAGAAAAAGTCTTGAATTTCAAGCAAAAGACGAGGTGCCAACTTTTAATGGTTTCGTAGTAAGAAAATATTATTGATGTCTAGATTTGTTAGTGTACTGAGACCAGGGGGCTAAATACGGGACTGATTATCGAAATAAATTCGTAGTATATTCGAACAACATTAACCAACACTAGAAATGCTTACTCGATAACGAGTGTAAGAATCCCAAAAGTAAAAACAAATCGCAACAACTCGAGTAAATCTCGGATGAGATCGACTGCGAGAATTTAACCCCAGAAGATTTACTACTATATAATTGGTCATTACAACACTTCAGTCAGGATTACGACCTAGTTTCTCACAACACTTATGTCGTGTGTGTTAATTTTATCATGCGTGGTGGGACCTACAGTTTAAAGTCGACTCCGAACGACAGATTTTTGAGAAACTTTTCATGGAAATTTATTTACTCTCAGAGTTTTTGCCAGAAATCTGCTGAGAGGAAGTCACCGAAGAAATACTTTTTGTATTTTGTTTCGATGTCTGGCCTGGGACTCGAACCCTGGCTTTACGTCTAATAAGCCAACACACTACCTACCAGACTACGGCGACTACTACTACTATATCTTATAATGTCCTTATAATGTACCTTATAATGTCAACCCCCGTTGTTTTCCTGACGAACTTTATGATGATAATCTGTGTCAGAATAGATAATTCGCTGCCTACCACCAGATGTTTCTGAAGTGAAGAAGGCCAGTTACTATCCTGGTTATTCTCTTACTGTAATCATCTAGTAAGTTTATAATTTTGGATTAGAAAGATGTCTCCGCTTCTCCTCGCCTTCCTTTGTCCTAAGTATACCTCTCCAGATTCTACACCATCAGCGGCGTGGAAGCCAGCATTTTTGCAAGCTTAAGCTGATTCTCAAATGACCTGGGAACCAGCAGAAGGAGATTCTATTTTTATTAGCTGATTCAGTTTGTCCTGCCAGTCCCAAACTAATCTCGAGTTATACTCATAGAAGTTCAGTGATTGAATGGCAGTTTGACTTTCAAATAGAATTAATATCCTCCGTTCTCGGTACTTCATGTAAATTGTACAAGCTGACTTCATGGTGTAAACTTACTAGAGTTCCCCCATGGTATCTATACTTGACCCTTCTGTATACTATATAATGGTGGTATGTATGTATGTAGCTTCCAAATTGGAATCATTTTTGGCAATTAATTTCTAAAATGATAGAATTACCTGGTTCTGTCAAAGTGACTGTCAGTCATTTTTCCGGTTACAATTCCCTGTTGTGAATGTCTATTTAATTTGTCTCATGTTATTCCTAACCGTATTTTCAATGTTTCCGGCCCTCACTACCACAGGCAACGGACTTTTAACCTATCATCTATAGCATATGTACAGCTGCGTGCAACTAATTAAGGACACGAAGCTTACATGTGAGCTTGAAGCAAAAAATAGAAATTATTGTATGATATTGTCAAAATTTGTCCAAGTTTAGTTAATTTAACTGTTAGTCGTAGAAAATAACTACTTATTGTGTCAAATAAATTATTATTTATAAAGCTGTGAGCCATTTTTTTTAAAGAATATTGATTTCATTCGTGCATATAATTAAGGACACACCGTAAACTTTATGAAAAACGTGTACTTATTAGAAAAAAAATGAATATTTTGTTGCAAAACCATTGTTGTCGATAACAGCTTGACATTTCCGAGGCATCGAGGCAACAAGACTTTCATATACACTGGTTGGAATGGCCTCCCAAGCTTTCTTTGTTTCGGCGAACAGATCATCAAAATTGCTTATTTTTACTGAGGTTACTTTGGTTTTTACAACTTGTCATAAATTCTCAATCGGATTGAGATCTGGACTGCATGAAAGCCAATCAAGTACAGCGACCGAATTGTTTAAAAACCATTGTTTGATGTGATGAGCCGTATGCTTCGGGTCCTTATCTTGTTGAAATGTCCATGTTACTGGCATATTCTCGTCAGCATGCGGCATCATTGCATCGCTTAGCATTCTTACATATTGGAACTTCTCCATGTTTCCGTCAATTTTGTGCAGCGGCCCAACACCGCGTGACGACATAGCACCCCAAAGCATAATATAACCTCATCCATGCTTTAAAGTGGCCCGGGTGTATCTTGGATCAAATTCTATTAACTTTGGCTGGCGAACATATTTTTTCCATCGGGAGAGACTCTATTAATTTTTGTTTCGTCCGAAAATAACACTCTTTTTCATTCCACAGCGGTCCAATGGCGGTATTTTTTGCGAACTCTATTCGCTTCCTCCGGTTACGCTCAGACAAAAATGGTTTCATTAGGGCAATTCTTCCAAAGAGCCCAGCTGCTCGCAATCGACGTTTTACTGATTCTACAGATGGTTTTGCTCCATTTTCACCAAAGACTGCTATCCCAATTTCATTTGCTGATTTATGCGAATTTTTTTTCGACTCGCGGACAATCAGTGCATCTTCACGAACTGTGATAATTTGGCTTCTTTGTTTACGAGGCAGCTTTTCAGCTGTCGAATTTTTTCTGAAATATTGCACCGCTTATGGCAAGTTGTAAAAACCAAAGTAACCTCAGAAAAAATAAGCAATTTTGATGATCTGTTCGCCGAAACAAAGAAAGCTTGGGAGGCCATTCCAACCAGTGTATATGAAAGTCTTGTTGCCTCGATGCCTCGGAAATGTCAAGCTGTTATCGACAACAATGGATTTGCAACAAAATATTCATTTTTTTTCTAATAAGTATACGTTTTTCATAAAGTTTACGGTGTGTCCTTAATTATATGCACGAATGAAATCAATATTCTTTAAAAAAATGGCTCACAGCTTTATAAATAATAATTTATTTGACACAATAAGTAGTTATTTTCTACGACTAACAGTTAAATTAACTAAACTTGGACAAATTTTGACAATATCATACAATAATTTCTATTTTTTGCTTCAAGCTCACATGTAAGCTTCGTGTCCTTAATTAGTTGCACGCAGCTGTACGTTCGCATTGCCCCTATTATACCAACGCATACCATTTTCTATACAGAGTAAAGAGTACGTGTACAAAGGAATTTTCTGCAAGCTGTATTCTAAGGTCGCAAGTGGTAGGGCTCGAGAATTCAAACCTCAGCTTGAACATATTGAAAAAATTACTTTCCGGCAAAGGCTTTGAGAGGAAACTAACCGCCATGAAAAAACTTTCGAAATCCGTAATTTGGATTTCTCGTTAAAATCAAGAATAAAATTAACGCATACGACATAAGTTGTGTGCGAAGCTAGGACATAATTCTTAAAAACATATCTCTGATATGTTGTCATTTCTTTCTATCAGTTTTTGTTTTTATACTGACGTATGATATTTCGATTTAATCTAATAACGTCGATATAAAAAAATTATCCGTATTAAGTTTTACATCGAGTTTCAATGCCCCTTTCCACAGATTTTATGTAAACTGTGCAGTGTATGTGCACATCTGATAATATCGCATGATTTTAAATGAACGCATTAAAATAAACAATTTGGGGTCGTTTCACACAATTTTCCGTACTTCAGAGCTATAGAGGTCAACAAATTGTAATGCATACAAATAAAAGTTTCACTTTAGAGAATTCACTTCACTCGTTCGCTTCTACTCAACTTCGCGGTTGTTCTGTGTAATTGATTTTCTTTTTTCTTGTTTTTGTGATTTATTTTTATAAACTGTTAATAATAGAATGATTTAATTTTCATTACGTAGGTAGCTTTCCTTTTAATGTCTTTTTATAGTTCTTCTCCTTCGTCTATTGTATTTGGCCTTCTTGCCTCTATATCCTATATGTAGTCCAGATGGATCACATATTATATTCATAGAATGGCAATAGACACACCAACGCTACACAACAACTAAAATGTGAAAACATATGTATGCAAACACAAAACTCGAATACTTGATTATGCGGTTTTGTCGTTGTTGTTTTTGCTATTATTATAGTTGTTGTTTGTATTTATTTAGTATTGGTTTCAAGTTTGCAAAATTTTTCCGTTTTCTATTCACTATTTGCCAACGACTACAAATGGCAAAATAAAGTTGTTTTTACTTTTTTTTTTTGTTTTTGAATGCAAACAATTTTAGAATGTAAGCGTTATAAAGAAAAATACAAAATAACCATTAAATAAAAGCAACAACAATCATTACATATGAATATACATATTTACTTATGGTGCATGTGTATCTGCCTGTAATAATGTTCTATTTGTTTTGAACTTTACAAAAACAACGAACAATACAATTTATTAAATGGAAAAAAACTCGTATATTTACATTGAAATTAACGACTTTTTGCTTCGAAAAAAAGATGAGTTTTAATTTTAAGGTCGCTCACTTTATTCATTTAACTTTTTCTTTATCGATGATGCTTCTTTTTGAATTTATTCTGAATTTACAATACGACCACTTCTTTTATATCCATTAATTAATATTTTCGTTTTACATCAACATTTTCATTTTTCATATATTCATTAATGACACATACATTATTATGCATTGAACCGATTTTCTTTTTTTATTGTTATTATTTCATTAACCTTTTCAATTAATTTGCGCACACCGAAACTATAGCGAAATTGTTTATTTCCCTTATTTCAACAACAAGCATTCATCGTCATAGTTACTAAATTTTAAACCGTTAGAAATCCACCAACGAACATACCAATAAGAGAGCAAGAATAAAACTAAATTGTTGTGCAAACGCAACTCTCTCGTTTGTTTGATTTTCAGCAAAAGCTATAAAAAGTTTAGCGTTGCCAGATAATGGGATTTTACTTTACTTAATTTATAGTAATCGATAGTTTTTTGTTATTTTGGTTAAGAAAATAAATTATGGAAATAATTTAGCCAGAAATATTTTTATTAAGACTATAGTTCCTATAAGTTTTCAAGGTTTTCCAGCTAAGCGGATGATTTGTCGTCTGTGGCAAGTATAAATCAATTAAAATAATGATATGTATTTAAAACAAAACTAATTCATCTAGCAATAGCATTCACAGTTAAAATATTATTTTATTATATTTTCTTTGTGCTTATCTTTTGTTCAATATCTTTATTTGAAATTGTGGAACATTTTAAGAAAGTCCAAACCTTTCTACAATTTAACGAACTTGTTTTTAACAGGTAATAAAGTCCACGTTTTTATGGTTTTGTAGCCTAAACATATGCTTACAAGAATTTTAAAATCGTATTTTTCGAATAAATCATTACATCCCTTTCATAAACTTCGTCAAAGAAAATATTTAAAATATAATTAGGAATTCTATTCATAATAAATCTGGAATCTTTAGTACATTTAGTACATTTTCATAGATGATAGGAGAGTAAATATTACAAGAACCTGAAACTAGATTTATGTAAGAGTCAGTGTTGCAAAATTGAAATTTTGAAATAGTACTGAACTATAAATGAAAGAGTACCTTTTTGCATCAAATGGTAGTTTTATAAAAATATATTTATATTATTATTATACCTTACCGTACGGAATGGAATAGAAAAACTAACACATGTTTCTCATATACAAAACAAAAACAGTTAATTCGAAACGTAAGTAAGGTTTAGTAAAAAATGTCGACGCAACGGTTTTTATTCAGCATTCTCATTGTTTTTCGATCTAAAATACATACGTTAGCCGCTGGCTAACCGGTGCTTAATACCATTAGCCTGCCTAACCCATTTATAGTTGAAAAGCGCAAATCATAAAATCAGTAAAAAAAATCAGTGTAACCATTTTTTAAGAAAAAAAATTAATAATTCTTTAATAATTTTTCCTGATCCGATTTTTAGATCCGATTCAAACAAAAAAGCACAAAAATTTGTAAATATTTCGACAAAGAATTTCCAATTTGCAAAAAAGCATTTTGGGAATAGGACATAAAAGAAAGAAATTATTCAAAAATTCATTTTGCAAAGTAATTAAAATTTAATTATTTTTTGTAATTTTAATTTTTTAGAATTTTAAATAGTATGACACAATGGCAACATTGTTTTAATGAAGTAACCAGACATATCGGTGAATGTCTCCACTAACAGATGTGAAAATTACGTAACCAAGTAGAAAAAAAAATGATATAATAAACTGAAACAAGGCCAAGGCGAATTCATAACAGGTGAGAGTATTTCACCAGCTGATGCAAGTAACAATGTCAAAAAAATGCTTGTTTTTGGTGTATTTTGTTTCGATATTCAATTTCGTATTTATATTAGTCATAAGCCCTCATATTTACCGCATGTATCCTTAACGATACGCACTCTGGAAATTCTTTAGGATTACTATTTTAAAGCCAATTATATATTAAGTATTTCTTCGGCGACTTCCTCTCAGCAGATTTCTGGCAAAAACTCTGAGACTAAATAAAATTGCCATGAAAAGCTTCTCAAAAATTTGTCGTTCGGAGTCGACTTTAAACTGTAGGTCCCGCCACTCATGTATAAAATTAACACACACAACATGAGTGGTGTGAGAAGCTAGGCCGTAATCCTGACTGAAGGGTTGTAATGGCCAATTATGTATGTATATATTAAAATTTTTGCAAGATGATTAACAATATTTAAGCCTTTAACACTAAATACATATATTTATAGTTATTTAAGTAAGAGTGATGAATTACCAAAAAAAAATTTCATGTCTCCAACTAGGTGCCTAAATTATGACCGAAATAACTTGTGTGTTATTTTTAAAACAAATTCTCTTTCTGAAGATTGGGATATAGGGATTAAAACAAATTGGACCAATCTTCTGTTGAAAATTTGTTATTATAAGAAATAACTTTTGCAGCTGATAATTTTTTTTAATTTACAGGTGCTGCAGTATTATGTAATGTAATAATAAAAATCATAAGAATTTTCAATATATAAAATTTATTTAGTTCTTTTAATTGCTTTAATTAATTTCCTATGGAGGTTTGAGGGTTAATTTTTTTGACAAGATGAGTACATTTTTACAAAAACAAAATGCCTGTTGTTTTTGCATTGTTGTATTTGTTGTAGAGATAAGGCTACCTTCTATGAATTTGCCTTGAACAAGGCATTGAAAGAAGATGTGAAACCATTGTATTATATTTAAAAATATTAATTTTAACGCATCGTTACTATGCAATGCAAATGTCTGGCATCGCCATTATGTGTTTTAATACTTAAAATTGCACCTCTGCGGCATTCAGGTTTTTATTTTCTTTTTGTAGTCACACAATTTGACAGACGAAATTTTAGCCGCATTAAGGTTTTGACATTTTTAGAGAAATTTCTTTATTCAATCTCGCTATTAAATAATTTAATTTATTAACATGGATGATGGAGATTTCGATAATGATGAGTAAGTAATAGTTTCATTTTGTTTTTCTTCAACAATTGCTTTAATGCTGATCTATAGATTCTGGCATAAACATTACCACGTTGTTTTGTGATTCCCGTGTTGTTGTGGCAAACAAGTGCTAGAACCTTTTCTTAACATTGTTTGTATTCTTGTATTTCTTTCATTTAGTGTTGGAGGTGATGATTTCGATGATGTCGATGAGGAAGACAATATTGATGATATTAACCAAGAGGAAGAAGTGGATAATATTGAAATCATAGCACCTGGAGGTGCTGGTGGTGGAGTGCCAAAAGCAAAGCGAATTACAACAAAGTATATGACGAAATACGAAAGAGCCCGTGTGTTGGGCACAAGAGCTTTACAGATTGCTATGTGCGCACCAATTATGGTGGAATTAGAAGGTGAAACTGATCCCCTTCAAATTGCAATGAAAGAATTGAAACAGAAGAAAATTCCCATTATCATAAGACGATTTTTACCCGATCATTCATATGAAGATTGGAGTATTGATGAATTAATTATTGTCGATCATTAAGATAACATAAGTCAATAATCTGAGAACGTGGGTAGATTTAGTTTATAAGTATAGTTTTACGGTGTAATAAAATATTTTTTAAATTTTAAAGTATCATTTGATGTGAATCATATACTCTTGCATTTTATGTGAGTACTAGCAGTGACCGTACATTGCGGTATCGGAATCGCAAATACTTTTTAGAAGAATGAGAAATTAATTAATTAGTTAGTATATACATATTACCTCGTAGTAATTTCATCCCTAAGTTAAACAGTTATTGAAAAACTTAAAATGTGCTTTTTGGGGATACCTATAATTTATAACCTTTAGTTTTAATATTTGTTGAAGTAAATAACAAGGAATTTCTACAAACTGCGTAAATAGTACAATTCTATCTGTTACCATTCCTGATGTAGGCGCCAGTGATATACAAACGGTTCGGAGAGATGGACAGTGTGTTAATGAGGTCGAGGGTCTTTTGATTATGGAATCGTAAAACGTCTTGATTTAATATTACTCTGCTAAAACAGTAATAAACATTTGCTTTTACTATCCTAAACACTTTAACATGAAAATGTATAGTCTATGACCCTGAGACGGTTCCGTTTTGTATTTTGCTGATGTTATTGTAATGATCGGAATGTGATTCCGGAAATGACCTTTTCTAAACGCAAAAATATTAGATCTTAATCATACTATAATTTGAGAATCTACAGATTTAATCGCTGTTTAAACCATAATGCAACTAAAATCTTAAAAAAAATTATTTTTCGTTAACTGTATTCCGGAAGTCTACGATTAAAATTTTAAAGAAAATCCTGTGGCCTGCTAATTTGACTCTTAGTGAAAATTTTCATAATTTCAGTACTTGATTGTAAAAACTTACAAATGCAACAAGGAACCAACATTTTTAATTTTCTTTATAAACTTTATAATGTTACCTTAAAGTTGCCGCACTTACTAAATCTTAAACACTTAAAAGCGTTTAAAATTTAAAATAAGAAATTTCAAACACTTTCATTTATTTGTTCATTTTAAAATAGATTTTATTGCAATTACTTTTTTTACTTAATAAATACAAAAATTGTTAAACACAATGTGGTATATTTTCTTTTGACAACATTACTACTAGCTCCAAGCATAACCATATTCTTTATCATAACACACACGTTCGAAAAGTGTAACAGCCAGATGACCCGTCCGACACATATTCTCAATTACACATGCTTGTAAACCGCAGTCAGAGAGATTTTCTTTACCAAATACATGACCAGCAGCATTATTTTCATCCAGGTCATTATCGTCTTCATTATTCGATTGGCTCTGACCAGCAGAGTCTTCCAATAGTTTCTGTGTGGCTTTGCTGAAAGCCAATGTATTCGTAGTAGAGGCTAAAGTAGCACTAAACGTGTCTTTTGTTTCACCCAGCAGTTGGCATACATAAGGCAAAAAGGAGGGCATAATAATGCCTTTAACTTCAATACTAAAGTAGTCGACACCATCCATGCGTACTTTACTGGAGCGGGTAGTCAAATGTTGCATCGTAGCTTTAGGAAATGCCACAGGCGC
The DNA here is from genome assembly GCA_932273835.1 of Sarcophaga variegata. Classification (NCBI taxonomy): domain Eukaryota; kingdom Metazoa; phylum Arthropoda; class Insecta; order Diptera; family Sarcophagidae; genus Sarcophaga; species Sarcophaga variegata. Next base: position 42,977,226 of record OW026359.1, read on the forward strand.
TAAAAGAGTAGGCGGTATCCCCGCCAAACGTCCCACTGTGCTTATGGTGCTTTTGGCATTGAGCAAGAAACTAAAGAAACCTTGACACTCTACACCTTCGATTAAAACGAGAGAATTGTCACTGAAATCCTCTGTCATCTCTTGTGCCTTGAGTTTACGTTGGTGTGCTGTCTCTATTTTACGTATTTCTTTCTCATCAACATCTAGACTGTCTAGCCAATTTTCATCTTCGTCTTCATCGTCGTTATCGTTAGTTTTACCTTTTTCGTCATCAGTGTTTTCGATCGTATTCGTATTCATTGTTTGGTTACTGTTGCTATCTTCACTGTCTACAGATTTGTTAAGACTTCCATTATCTTTCTTTAAAGGCATTGTATATTCAATACCCTCTTGCCGTAGAGCATGACGCATACCTCTTGTTGTGGGTGACATGAGAGCATGAATTTCGGCTCTGCCACCCGTACCTGCTGCTCGAAATAAAACTGTGAATGTATTGGCGCAGAAGTAAAAATAGGCACACTGTCTAGCTCTAAGAAGCTGGAAAAGCCCACGGAAACTATAGTCCCAGTCCTCCACCAAAGCTTTGCGTTCCCTTTCGCCCACTATAATGCCCGTGTTATCACGTGAGTTACGTGGAAAAAGAGTCATCCAAGGTATATGCGGGTGCTGCCAATAGTAGGTGGCCTGATTGAACCGAGTTGCAGGAGAAATATCCAAACCGCTGGCATCGCTTTGGGTGTCAATGCAACGCACAAAACTCGTAAGACCACTAGCTAATTGACTACTTTTTAACTGAGTAGCTGGTAATTCGGATCTACAGAAAAAACGGACACGCGTCTTTAAGCTCCAGTCCATAGGCAAATGTTTGGTAATATTCTGTTCCTCAATCTCGTTGTCTTCATCCTCAAATGTAGAGGCTGAAGCAGATGACTGTTCTAATAGCTTGGAAAATGCCTTCTGATCAAATGGTTGAAGTATAAGTTTAGCTGGGGGAGGACGTGTGGGAGTTTCCTTGACAAATGTTTCACGACTACGCACTATCGGTGTGTTTATGAAACCCATTAAAGAATCTTCAGTATCGTCTTTTATATCTGTTTTAGGCTTTTTAGAAGTATCTACTGATCTGTATGGGAGAGAAGAGATATGAAACATTTATCAATTTATTTTCATAAGCCATCTTTAATAGCGTACTTTGCAAAAGGGTTTTTACGCTTTTGGGCCATTTTGGCCTCCAACAGGGAGGCTTTATCTGTCTCTGAAACAACATCCCTCACATTATTACTGTTGTTGTTGCTATTTAAACGTGCCGCCAATTGTTTCTTTCTCTGCTTTAGCCTCTGCAAACGAATGAGCTACACATCATGGATGGATACAACGTTTAAAGGGAAAAAATTAATTTTAACGAATTTATTTGTGAAATTAAACTTTATTTCATATTAACCTGATCTGGAGTCTTCCAGCTTTGTGTTGCTCCTTCTTTAGTTGCCATTTTATAATAATTTCTATAAATTAAACTACTTAACTTAATTTGTTTATTTCACTTAATTTCCTTTACTTTTCTAATTTTGCAAAAATAAAAACAAAAAATTAATTTAAAGCGCGTAACTTTGTTTTTGTTGTTCTTGATTTTTTTATCTTTTGTTTTGATTTCGACATCTGCTAAGAATAAAAGGCTAGCCATATTACTTACTTATAGAGTTAGCTGTGACACCAGTGTTGTTAGATTATTATAATATTTTCCCTCAATTTGAGGATTAATTTTTTAAAATTTATTTATTTTTAGATAAATAAACAAGATTTTGGCGAAATTTGGAAATTCGCAATTGTTGCCATTTTTTGTTATTTCTAACCAAAATGGGTTATTTTTTTGTTCAAAATGTATAGATGTGTAGATATATTTATGGTTATTTTTGTACAAAAAAAAAAAATGAAAACCTAAATTATTTTGTAAACTGAAAAATAAATATAATTAAATTTAAAAACGAGAGATGATTATAATAAATAAAACAATGAATTTCAATTTGTTTTCCAATTTTGGCAATTTTTTTCGGAATTTTGCTACAAATTTTTTCCCCTTTGGCAACACTGGTGGGTGGATGGAAACGCGTTCGTTCTTTCAACAAACAAACCGGAATGAAAAACCGTTATTAATTCGTATATTATTTTTTCGTTTCGGTTTGTTTAAATGCAAATTAAGAAGAATTTTTGGCGAGCGTTTGTTTGTGTCGGCGTTGTTGTTGTTCGTTGTAGTGTTTCTTTCTGATTTGGTTGTGTTTGTCTGTTGGGGTGAGAGGGAGAGGTTTGTTAAAGATGGATTTGGGCGGATTTATCTCGCTCGGTGAGTTCTGACAGACAGGGACGGGATTACTGCTGATAGACATCTGTCCAGAATTTGGAAAAAAATACTTTTTGTTGTGTTAAGTTTCAGGTGTAGTTAGTTTTTATTCAGTGTAGTGAATAAAAATGGAATTCACCACTAATATCATTACTCCAAACTATGCACGGTAGTATCAGTATGCAGGTATTACCATACTTACTACATTATCAACAGAGTGGTTTGTGTCTGGATTAAAGATAATAACCTCGATTGTGGAGTCACAAACAATGAATAGAAGTTTCTTCATTACAAGCTATTATCGTTTAAATATTGCGCCATCTTGTGTTAAATAGTTGAACGTAATATTGAAAAAACGTGGCATCCTTAAGGTATGCTATTTTCTACTATTATACGGCTAAAGCAAATAAAAATACACATTTGCTGGCCAGAAATTTAATAAAATATTACCATACTTTTAGGCTACAAAACAATAAGTCCTAAAGCGAAGCCAATAAAGCATTTAAAAATGCTGCATGAGAAATTAATTCAACATTTTTATTGCTCCACTGAAAAAAATAAATAACATTTGAAATAAAGTGGCATCCCTAAGATATGCTATTTTTTCCACTCTCTATCAGGATAAAGTAAATAAAAATACACACTTTGCAACTTGTTGTGCTGGCGAACATTTGATTTCCGGAGAAAAATCAATACGAAAAAAGATAAGGAAAAATATTGAAAATGTTTTTGAAGAAAACGGGTATGAAACTAATTTTAAATAAAAGTGTAGACGAATGAATAATGAATATTTATTTTTGAGTAATTAGAAAATAATTTCACCTTACTTTAGGTTCTCCTGCAAATATGGCCAACAAATTGTTTTGCTTGGTTTTTATGGCTTTAACAACTGGTCAAAGTGTCACGGCATATGCTCCGATATCAAAGGAAAGTATTTTTGCTGATGTTCTTCTAACGGAACTTCTTAATCGCATGGACAAAGAAAACGATCCCTTAAGCAATTATTTCGATATGGATACGGATTTACCCAAAGGTTTGGACATGGTATCACGCTCGTCTAGTCAAAATATACCAGAAGATTATGAATACCGCAATTTATACCCAGGCGGCCCTAATCCTTCTATACGTGATCAAGAATTTCTACAGCACAGCTCTTTGTGGGGCCATCAGTATGTGTCGGGTGGTATGGGCGAGGCACCAAACCATTTTCCGACACTCATCAAAACTGATGCCAGTCTACCGGCCTACTGCAATCCGCCTAATCCCTGTCCCTTCGGTTACGAGGAAAATGAAGGCTGCATTTCGAAATTTGAAAATACCGCACTCTTTAGCCGTGAATATCAGGCCGCTCAAGATTGTACCTGTGACAGTGAACATATGTTTGATTGTGCTGGCCAGGATACCAGTTCGGGCAACAGTGAAATGGCTTCGACCATGGAAAAGTTTTTAATGCATCAATTCCAAAACGACAACGGCATTGAGAACTCAAATGCTCCTGTTAAAAAACTATATGGTTTCGCTGCTGCACCTGCTTCTAATAATCCATTTTTAGAAGGCGACAAATTGCCAATTGCCGCCAAAAAGGGCAATCATGTCAAGGTCTAAAATAAGCAATTCTTCAATTCAATTGTTCATTTTCGATATGAATATTAAAATAAAATCGTATCGCTTTGCTCCCCCCGAAACAGAATCAAATTCAGAAATTCAGAAATTAACAAAAAAAAAAAAAACAAATTTAATATTTTAAATGAATGTTATTATTGTATATACGAGTATTTGAGATATATATGTATGTATATTAGTTACTTAGAGTTAACAACATGTAAAAAACATACATATTCCAAAATCTAGTTATTCCTTGGCCCCTTTCTATTTCACCCCTTAAGCAGAACAGTTCACAATACACAGTCCGTACAATATTTAAGGAACCCAAACATAAAAGCTGGCTGGCTTATCTTATCTATCATCGTATACATGCATGCATTCAGATTTGGATGATGCATGTGTATGAGTATGTTTATTGTAAATGTGTTTGTTTTATTTGGTAATGTTTTTAAGTTATCAAACAATTAAAAATGTAAAGATATTTGCAAATAATAAAGCACTATTAAATATTTATTGGACTTGGTTGCATCAAAGTTAAATTGGGGTTTTATTTCGATTGTGAAATCTGCGACTGGATTGAGCATTTAATGTTGCTCGATTGAATTCATGAATTTAGCAAATCTTGAAGGAGTTTCCGAGAGAAGAGTAATCGTTGTTTCCGAAACAATTCCTTTCACTTCTAATTAATTCACAGGCATGTGTAAAGAAGTCGCCGAAGTAGGTACTGTGTTGGCTTATTAGACGTGAGGCCACGGTTCAAACCCTGGGCCGGACATCTCCAACAAAACGAAATATTAGAAATGCATTTCTTTGGCGACTTCCTCTCAGCAGATTTGTGACAAATAAATATTCTACGAAAAGTTTCTCAAAAATTTGTCGTTCGGAGTCGACTTTAAACTAAATAAACACACAAATAAACTAAAATTAACACACACAACAGGAGTGATGTGATAAGCTGGGTCGTAATCCTGACTGAAGGGTTGTAATGATCAATTATGTATTTTATTTTGATATCTGGCCTGGGGCTTGAACCCTGGCTTTTCGTCTAATAATGTAATAATAATAATGTAATAATGTATGTAATAAATTCACAATAAAATTATGAAAATAACGTTGCCATTAATTTGTAGTGGGTTAGGTAACGAGTTCCACAGCCATATTGTATTTGTGAAGAACTGCCACTCAGATATTAAAGTTCGATGTCTTAACTGAATGATTTGTTTTCCTCTGTTTGATCTTGCAAATTGAATACGATTAAATAAATAAGATGGTTCTTGAGTGTAGATGACTTTGTGTAGTAAAATTAATGCTTTGATTTTAAGTAAATCCATTAATTCAATACCATATAATGATTTCGAATACTGAGAAGTACCATCATATCTTCTTATGCCGTAGACATATCTAAGAATCGCTTTATACGCTACAGTTAATCTAAAATTTCGCAGCCATATAACAACTTCGGCATTAAGTACGTTTTCGCAAGAAGTACACGAATATTAAGAGGTGTAAAGTGTTGTAGGGGATATAGCGTACTAAGCATAGAAAAAATTGTTCCGGAGACAGAATTTATGTGGGTATTCCATTGGAGAGATTTGTTAAAAATTGTACCAAGGTTTTCTGTTGATTCTAATATTGAAATGTTTTTATTTTCTAAAGTGATCGGAATATCAAGGACAATATTTTGATATCGTTGAGGTAAAATCAGGCCTTTTGACTTTGTGGGATTCAGGTATAAGCCATTTGACGATGCCTAGTAATGTATTTTGTCAAGGTTCTCGTTAAGTTTTGCACAACAGTCATCAATTGAGTCCTTTTTACAATTTATATGTATATACACACAGTTACTAAAGTATACATACATAAGTATACAATTTTTTAACCAATCCGTTTTCGTTGAAAATCTTTATAGTTTTCTCGATTTTAAGACGCTCTTTTGAATTGGTTAAAAAATTTCTGAAATTGAACTGAATTGTGGCCCTGCACAGGCCCACAAAAGTATACATCCGATTAACAAATTTCACAAATTTCTGAACCAGTGCAAAAGACCGTCTTAAAATCGAGGAAAGTTGTCAAACAATTACAAAGATTTTCAACGAAAACGGATTGGTTAAAAATTTTCTGAAATTTGTTAACCGTATGTATACTTTTGTGGCTGAGTGTATTTGTACATCATCAGCGTAAATATGGATATCACTATGCAAGAGACAATTAGGTAAATCATTTATGTACAAAGTAAACAGTAATGGTCCAAGAATAGAGACTTGCGGAACTCCTTTAGACACGGGCAATGGGAGTAGATACGGTTTCGCCAGCAGAGACAGACTGGTATCTATCAGTGAGATAAGTTTTTATTAGCGATGATGCACTCGAAGAAAAATAAAAATTGTTGTATATATTTTTACAAAGTACATCATGGTTTATAGAGTCGAACGCTTTTGAATGGTCAAGGAGTACCAAAAGTGTGATACCACCATTATCAATATTGGATCTTATATCTTCAGATACACTTAACAGCGAAGAAACACAGCTATGACCTCTCCTATATCCAGATTGTTTCCTAAAGAGCAGCTGATGGTTATGTAAATTAGTACTAATTTGGTTGTGTAATAGACGTTCCAAGACTTTAGATAAAAATGGAAGTATCGAAATGGGGCGATACTCAATTGATGACTTGGGTACGAGAATGACCTTAGCATGTTTCCGACAGTTAGGAAAGAGGCTGGTAGTGATAACGATGTTAAATAAGTGAGTAATATTACGTGATATCTTAGGGAGTAAAAGTCTTATGAATTTAGGATGGATTTGGTTAAAATCAACTGCAATCAAAGTCAAGTTCAAGTTACAGCATAAAATGATGTTATCTTCAAAGACAGGAGAAAAGTCGAAACGGTGTAAGGAAGAAATTCCTGGGAGCTGTTGCGATGGCTCAGAGATAAAAGCTGATTGAACCACATTTAAGGGCGTTAGAGATGGAATGCTTATGAAAGATTTATTAAGTTCATTTGCGTCAATGCTACAAACTTGGGTAGCTTTGTTCCCAATGCCAATCTCACGAATTGTTTGCCATTTTTTCTTTGAGTTTACAGCTGATCTAAAACGGTTTTCATATTAAGAAGTTTTAGTGTTATAAACAGTTTTGTTGACGAGTCAATGGGCTTTGCGGTATGCTTCGTGTAGCTCAGAGGTTCTAAACCTTTTTCAACGTCTATAAATATCATCACGAGATTTAATTTGTTGTTTAATAGTAAAATTAAACAAGCTTTTCTTAGGGTTATTACCGTGGTTTGTTCCCAAGGATATGGAAATATCATACAGGTTAATAAGGTTACTATTAAGAAAGTAGAGTCGTTCATCAGCAGATGGCATATTATATATATTGTTTCATTCTATTGAGTTGTAGCATTCTTCCAACAAGTGATAGTTAACGTGTCGAAAGTCACGATAGTAAGTTGTAGTTTCATTTTTCTGAAAATTTAAATCATACATACATAATTGGTCATTACAACCCTTCAGTCAGGAGTACGACCTAGTTTCTCACACCACTTATGTTGTGTGTGTTAATTTTATACATGAGTGGCGGGAACTACAGTTTAAAGTCGACTCCGAATGACAGATTTTTTGGGAAACTTTTCATGGCAATTTTATTTATTCTCAGAATTTTTGCCAGAAATCTGCTGAGAGGAAGTCGCCAAAGAAATACTTTTTGTATTTTGTTTTGATGTCTGGCCTTGGGCTCGAACCCTGGCTTTTCGTCTAATAAGCCAACACACTACCTACTAGACCACGGCGACTTCATTGAAATCATATGATATGTAAATAAGATCATGTTTTGAAAAGGTTGGTGCGCTGATCTGATCGAACAGTAATAAATTAGACATCTTTTTTGGAGTATAGAAATATGGTCAGGGCTGTAGAGTGACCAGTCATGAAAGAAAATAATTATATACCAATGATATTAATAGGATTTAAATATTTCATATCGTAGAACGCCTTGATCTTACGTCCAAATATGAGTAGACAAGATCAAGCAAATGATGCTGACGTTTCTCTGGCAAAGTTTCCACATTTAAAATTTTACGCCTCAGTTGATGGAAAGTACAGATGAAACTTGTGCGTGTTAACTTAGAAAATTCGGTTAGTATTAGCACTTTAGTTGTTTTCCTTCTCTGGATAGCAGTTGGAATTTCTCTTATAGATGCTATGGGAACATCGTCTGTGCTATTTGCAAAGGGTGTTTTTTATAGAGGTATAGAACTTTAAGTTGCAATAAAACAACGATGGATTATTCGATTGACATGAATTTTATTTATCCGAAAGATAATCTTGTGGCATTACATTTTAAATATGATTTCTGGCATATGTCCGCCACGGCTGGCTCGGATGTAGTCCAATCTTTACGTCCAATTTTCGATGATTTTTTCCAACATTTGTGGCCGTATATCGGCAATAATACGGCGAACGTTGTCTTCCAAATGGTCAAGCGTTTGTGGCTTTACCGCATAGACCAATGACTTTACATAGCCCCACAGAAAGTAGTCTAGCGGTGTTAAATCACAAGATCTTGGAGGCCAATTCACAGGTCCAAAACGTGAAATTAGGCGGTCACCAAACGTGTCTTTCAATAAATCTATTGTGGCACGAGCTGTGTGACATGTTGCGTCGTCTTGTTGAAACCACATCTCCTGGACATCATGGTTATTCAATTCAGGAATGGAAAAGTTAGTAATCATGGCTCTATACCGATCACCATTGACTGTAACGTTCTGGCCACCATCGTTTTTGAAAAAGTACGGACCAATGATTCCACCAGCCCATAAAGCGCACCAAACAGTCAGTTTTTCTGGATGTAACGGTGTTTCCACATACACTTGAGGATTACCTTCACTCCAAATGCGGCAGTTTTGTTTGTTGACGTAGCCATTCAACCAGAAGTGCGCTTCATCGCTAAACAAAATTCGCTTATGAAAATCGGGAACAACGGTAATCTCGTTTTGGGCCCATTCGACGAATCTACGCCTTACTTGATGATCGTTTGGCTTCAAATCTTGCACGAGTTGGATTTTGTAAGCACGCAAACCAAGATCCTTCCGCAAAATCTTCCATAAAGTGGATGGACACAGAACCAATTCCTGTGCTCGATGGCGGATGGACTCATTCGGGTCTTCCTCAATGCTACGCTCTACAGCAGCAATAGCTTCTTCTGTACGCACCGTACAGCGTCTCTGGGGATGCGAGTTATCAATAAGAGTAAACGTGGTGCGAAAACGTTCCATGGTTAATCGAATTAACTGCTCTGATGGACGATTTTGTCGACGATAAAATGGACGTAGTGTGCGATACGTTTTCCGCACAGAACCATTATTTTCAAAATAAAATTACACTATTTGCAAGCGTTGTTCAGTCGTGAGTCTATTCATGATGAATTGCCAAACCAAACTGAGAATAAATCACTTGACAGCTGTTAAATCGGTCGCCATCTTGAAAAGTAATGCCAACTTAAAGTTCTATACCTCTATAAAAAACACCCCTTGTTCGTAAAACCAATCAATCTGTAATTTTTTATTCGTTTGTAGAACCTATTGATGCCATTTTGTGTGGTATATATCGTTTGTGTGGTATATATCGTTTAAATATCCACCATGGCTTCTTTGGGGTGAAGCGCATCCGAAAAGTTCGATTTTCCATGATTCTGGCGCATAAATTAGGTTCTGTTGACTTTGAGGACTACTGTGACCAATACAGGCCAGAAGAAGTCGACATTTAATGCTTGCCATTGATGGTGATGTCCTGGTCAACGTCGTTCTCAAAGATGATGTCGCCAACCAAAAAATTATAACAAAAAGTGACTTTTTCTTTTGTCTTAAATTTGACAATTTTGTTCGTGCACTTATATATGCATCCAGAAATGGACCTTATTAGCGAACATAGTTTTTTAATGAAAAGTAAGATCAGTTGGCAACTGCCCAGAACCCATTTAGCGTAAACTCTTTGCTTTGTGTGTGGTCGTCAGACTGAATAAATAACAAATAATTTGACAGACAATAGCTTTAACAAGGTGACCGTTATCAACTATCAAAGTTCGAAAGTCCCTTTTGGAACATCCAATGTACATACATAAATAACAAGAGTTGTTGATGTAATTTATAAATAATTTTATTAAATTGCTTCCTTGTATACAATTGTCATGCTAATGAGTATTTTATTTAAGGATTATTACACTGGTATTGTTGGCAATAGTATAACAACAATTTTTAATTAAAAATTTTCTACTACAATATAATTAAATCCATTAATTATTTTTTTTATTTAATTAACATTTAAAGATGAAAAAATGAAAAAATTTAAAACAAAAATATTAGCAATTGCCTCATTGAGTATAGGATATGATTATAAGGAAAATTTTAAATTCTTTTTAAATTCCATAAAACAATTGCAATTGCAAAACTAAATGAATTAAAATTAAAATTCTTTTAAATAAAGTAAATAAAAAACTATACATATTTCTTAAGGATCAAGTCATTTCAGTGTTGGTCCTTAAATGTGAAGGACTCCTTTCGAACGGCAGTGTGATTAGCTTAACTTTACTGGAATACGATTACACATATGTACGTACGTAATTTATTTAAATTAAAAAATAATTAAAAATATATATAAAAAAATAATTATTATTCGTTGTTTAATTTTATGTTGTTGTAAAAACAAAAAAATCTATTTACAAATTTATATTTAATTTAAAAAATTAATTTAAAAAATAATAATAATAATATTTTTACATTAAACACTAAACACATAAAAAAGGCAGTAGAAAAAACACAAAAAAAACGTTAAAGAAACACTTAAAAACAGGCAGCAAAAAAATAAGGACATGGGGTCATAAAAGTCTGTGGAACAAATATTAACTGGAAGACCTTAAAATTGTGACCACTTAGAGCAAACTTATTAAACAATTAGAATTAATGTTTAAACATAATTACTATTAAATTATTATCATATAATATGTATGTATGTATGTAAATAAATTTATAATTTCATATCAAACTAATATAATAATTTTACAAATTAATTTAGTTTCACTATTTTCTTTACGCAAAAGTTTTTGTTTCTTTTGTTTGATCACATACGGCCAGTATTGTTGGTATTCGTACCCCATGTAACTTGTGAAGGATTTCTGGTGGTCAATCGCAATGAATTTCCATCATCGTCTTCATTTACATGCTCATAGCCCTGATTAATAGTACCGCCACCATTTGAGCCATAAATTTGCTAGAAAGAAAAAAAAAAACAGAAGAATAATTAAAACGAATACTAAAAAAAAAACAGAGAAAAACTCTGCTTGTTGTCCTATACAAATTACATTCAATACATTTTAATTCAATTGTAAAGGATATTAAAATAAGGGCCATTATTACAACTTGCCCTTAACTAAAGGGAGGATTTTAACGGGCAGATAAATTGTTTTTCATTATAATAAGTGAACGATAAGGTAGAAGTCGCCGTAGTCTAGTAGGTAGTGTGTTGGCTTTTTAGATAGATTTTAGTTGACCAGACATCAAAACAAAATACAAAAAGTATTACTTCGGCGACTTTCTCTCAGTTGAATTCTGGTAAAAACTCTGAGAGTAAATAAAATTGCCATGAAAAGTTTCTCAAAAATCTGTCGTTCGGAGTCGACTTTAAACTGTAGGTCCCGCCACTCATGTATAAAATTAACACACACAACATGAGTGGCGTGAGAAATTAGGTCGTAATCCTGACTGAAGGGTTGTAATGACTAATTATGTATGTTATGCATGTGATAAGGTAGAAGTAAGCGTTAAGCTAAAGGGAGCATCATCCCACCGGTAACTTTTAAAGTTTAGTTTATGTTTGAACTTGTCATATTATATATTATTTTCAATACGGCAACTTCAAATATAAACAAATTGAGCAAATACAACAAAAACAGCCCATCGTTGCCACTGCGTTTAAATAAAACTTGTTTATTTGAGTAATGTTATCGATATTGCTCCACCACTGCCATATTTTTGAAAAAGTTAACTTTATTTTATCATTAGATTGTAATAACGAAAAGAAGTTAAAGGTGACTTTAAAGTTCACTTTAACTAAAGTTGCCTTACACTAAACCCAAGTTTAACAGCAAGTTGTAATAATGGCCCTAAAACATTTTAACTTGTATGTTGTTTATCCGTGGGATAAAAATGTTCACCTCTGCATTGGCTAAAAAAACGTTTCTCTTTCAAGCAGACCTTGTAGAAACTCACCTGCTAATAACAGGATATTTTTTTAGCTGCAAGATAACGGTCGAGTTGATTTGACAGCTGAGGATGTCAAATTTCTGTCAACTAATGTTTGCTAAGCCATCATGAATAATTTAACGTCCGGACAATGCATCTAAACTTACAAAAATCTGTTACCAAAGTTCATAGAGCACTTTGTGCATTCTACAGTGAACATAATCAGAACAAAATTTCTACATTTGAAGCAATGACTATGATTAAGCCTTTAACGAATCACCATTTTAATATAATGATGTCTAGAATGGTCGAAAGTTATTTTACATTATATGAATATCGTGACATTATGGGATTCCAAGAAACTGCGGGGCGGATAAATTGACTAAATGTTACACCACTTTCGTAGGATTCATCTTAAATCCTCTGCATTGTTAATATCACTGAAAACCTATAAGAATCTTAGATTGACAACGCAGTACTGGATTCTATCAAGGTCGTGTGGACACCTTCAGATACGACTTTAAGATAGCACAGGTGTCAGAAGTTAGATTGTCGGAGCAGTCTGTTCAAATTATACGTCCAGGGAAGTTGTTGAAATCATTGCATTCTGAGTGCACATGTGAAATGTAGTGACCTCGGTCACATGTTCAAAGACTTATGAGGAGAAACGGCAGAGAGAAGAGTAACGTTCTTCGTTACATCATAATAGAAAGAAGAACCTGGACTTCCACAATGCGGATGATTCCTCTCATCTGTCGGCGATAGTTACTTCTAACTTAGTTCTTGGATTCTGAATTTAAACTATGTCAAACTGAATTAGCTTGAAATCAGGTAAATAAAATTATGATACACTCTTTTGGGCTACAGGGCATGAGGGAATTCTCGAGCTTGCGACGGGCAGAGGTTTCACGCCCATATTTAGAAAGGAGTGTTCAAAGAAAGAGAAGATAAAGAGAGGCAAACACTCTTCTCAAACGAAGTGGGTGTGAGGTAATCAAAACTTAGCTTGGGAAATTAAAATAAGAGGAGATCTGTGTCATGTATCCGACTATTAGGAAACAACCTGGTCTTTTGACTGGGCACTTGACACTCGGGGTATATTTATTCATAATGGAGGCAGTCTCGAGACCAATATATAGTTTCTGTGATGATGAGAATGAATCAGCGGAGGATATCCTTGGAATCTATGAGGCTTAAATACATCCCAGAAGGAAACAAATAGATTGTGGGGAAGGAATTGGTATTGTTGACGCCGAGCAGTATAATGGAGTTTGTTGGAACAATAGGCTTGGAGGAGACATTATAAGGATACCCTATTAAGTATGAAAGGAGTACCGTAGATCGTATGGTCTTCATAATATTGAATATAATAAATGTTGTTGGAATGCTCTCTGTAGAGAAGGTCACCTTAAAATATACTTCGATTATTAACTAAAGCTTACCTCTGGAGGGACACCATTAACATTAAAGACATCCTTAATATTGATGCCAGCATTTGAAATTCGGCCACTGCGGATATTCGGAACTCCACCATTATTATTAAGCTTAAAATGAAAAAATAAAAAAAATAAAATAAAATAAATTGAAACGAGAAACTTTTTCAAAAATAATATGTTCACATACAGTTGATACGGCACCAATGCCATATTCGTTTTTAGCTCCCAATGTTTGCATGGCCGATTTTCTTCTCTCAGCCATAACGGAATTCTTGCGCACTTCCAAAGCCCTTATAGTTTCCGCACGCATCGTTAAGCGTCTGGTCAAAATTGGTGTGGCTACAAACGGAAGATCGATTTATGAGCGGAATTCAATATTAAGTCTGTTAACATATGTATGTTACTTACAGGGATTATTTTCAGCTTCTGCGGTTAATTTCATGAAACGCTTCTTGAATGCCACATCCAAGGTGCCAATTTGTCTTCTAGGCTGGCGAGCCTTCTCCAAATTTTGTATAGTTTTACGCCGAGCAATACGGTCCGGACCGCTGCCAGAATCATTGTCGTAATCTCCGTCTATACCCTGCAGTCTTTGAAGATTCTTAACAATTTCCACCGCGTGCTAAAGGGAAATAAAAGAGAACGTTAATCACCATTTTAAAATTAAAATGAGTAGCATTGCTGTGTATACCTTGTCTATTAGAGCATCTTGTGAAAGATCTTCCGATTTCTTTTTAAAGAAATTCAGCTCGGTTGAAGACAAAATATGTGCCAAGGTACCGAAACGATGGAACAACATGGCCGTAAACTGTATAATCAAAATCAAGGCAAAGAAGAACACAAACACTAAACCAATCGGTTCCAATTGCAGATATTCCTTGGATATATGGACCTAAACGATTGAAACGAACAAAACAAAATTGTTAATTTATATGGAATTAAAATTTAAGCGAAAGAAAAAAGTTAGAAAACAAAATTGAAAGAAAGAAATATTAGTTACAACAGTTTTAATTGAAATGTTTAAGTCATGACCATGAAAATCTTGTAACGTGCCATGTGTATGTGATATTGAATGCTTTTTTTGGTTTTTGTTTTTTTATTTTGATTTCTGTTTTGTCCCTTAACATAACCAAAGAGTTGTCTTTGATTTTTTGTAATTTGAACCCCTTAACTTTATTCCAGATTCCCAGATTCGGAATATTTTTGTTTAATTTTTGTATGTACGAGTATAAGAGCTGTAAAAACCATCACTTGTTTGTTTGTTTTCGTGAATGTGAATGAAACAGAAGAAGAGTTTTGGTGGGGTGGAAGAAAAACTGAAATGGAGCCTGGGTAAGCTCAACAATTTAAAATGATGTGAAACATTGTTTAAAACTATATTTTGTTTTTGATTTTATTGTTGATGCATACTGATTGATAACTGCTGGCCAATTTACAAGATGTGCCATATCATTGTGCACGTACGTATGTATGTTGTATAATAAAAAGT
The DNA here is from genome assembly GCA_932273835.1 of Sarcophaga variegata. Taxonomy (NCBI): domain Eukaryota; kingdom Metazoa; phylum Arthropoda; class Insecta; order Diptera; family Sarcophagidae; genus Sarcophaga; species Sarcophaga variegata. Next base: position 42,992,325 of record OW026359.1, read on the forward strand.
TAAAAAATAAAGAAAATAATATTTTTTTTATGTGAATATATTTCGGTAGATAAAACATTAAACGAGATAGCTGACTTAAAATAACTTCCAGATATTTTATAATATTTAGTAGGCCTTTACTATCCCCCTGTTTCTGTAGCACAGACGTTTTCAAATATTTTTGATATTCAATCGCCTGAATTTGTTTGTCTAATAGAAACAGTAGGTATATGTATAAAGCCATCGAATATACAACAATTACAACATATCGATACAGCAATTGGCTTTGTATTGTGTATGTTGTATTAAATACACTTTTTGTTTGTGAACGCTCAATGCTATGCTGTATTATATATTTCGTATTCCAAACGTCAAAAAACGATAAGAAGACGAAGACCAGTATTCATAATTTGATTCTCAAGCAACAAAATGAAAAATATTACGGAAAAATGTAAATTAATTAATTATCTGTGCGAACAATTATAATTTTGAAATGTTAATTGTTGACTCAAGTTACATAGAAAATATTTTGTATTTTTATTCTTCTTCTTGATTACTGGCATTTACATAAACTTATAGCACGAAACCAATACAAGTTTCAAAAACATATGAAAAAAATGTGTATGAGTGTATCGGATTTTTATATGAAAATTATCAACAACAAGCATACACTGTTGTATATTCGTCCAACAATACAATGAATACAACGATACAAGGTCTTGTGTGAATTGCCTAAATATAACACAAGTTGTAAATTGGCTAAGTGTGTTTAATATTAAACATGTTATTTGAAATCGACCAAATTCTTACCAAATGTAGGTGTTATTAATAAATTAATAAATTTACATGCATTTTTGTAATTTTAATTTAACTAAAAATTTTGTAACATTAAATAAAAGTTGTTTATTGAAAGCTATTCACGAAATTGATTATTTAAATTGGTTTTTGCCTTCTGAAAGTGTACTCTTCTAATTAATTCGTAATTCGAAAGGAGGTCATCAACTGTTTCTGCAAGACAAGAGTTTTCAGGTTATCGAAAATTCATGAATTTTAAATACACTGAATTACTGAAGTAATTTTGAGTTGTTTTTATACAGATTTTCAAACGCCTGAAATCGCCTGACTTTTAAAAAGAGAAAATAAACAAATTAAAGATTATTTTTAAACTCATTTAAATTATTAAAAATTAATTTTCGAAAATTGTAATTAATTATTCATACAATATTTATTATTATTATTATTATTTTTTCATATAAATCCAAGGGATTAATCCAAGGATTATATTCAATTAAAGAGCACTAGCTGCTATGGCCATCAGCTCTACAATATTTAAAACAATATTATTTTATGAAATTCTATATTTTTTTTTAGATTTAAGATTTGTATAATAATTGTTGATTTAATTTTCATTGAAGATTCAATAAATAATTGGCATAGAAAATTTCTTTCCAAGTATAATACATTTTTAATGTAATGTATTCATTTATTCTGGATTGATGATAAACAACTTTTATTTAATTTATTTTGTTTTCCTTTTTATACCAAAATACCCAATATTTTTAAAACTTACTCCAATTTGTACATGTAGTTGCTATTAATTCATCAATCGCATAGACAACACACACACACATACATACATTATATAGACATAGACCTGAGTTACCATTAGCATTGATGATAATAATCGATAAGATATTTTATATAGAAAGATATTGTTGTTGTTTAGCTACAGCGAACTTCAGTCAGGATTACAACCTAGCTGCTCACGTTATATTTGAGATGTCTAACCTAGGGTTTGAAAAGTGGCCTTACGTCTAATAAGCTACCACACTACCTACTGGACTACAGAGACTACTATATATAATGGGCAATACTTTAGACATTCAGATTTTGAAATTGATAAACTCTTTCTTTTAACAACCGATTTGATAGCTAACTGTTGCTTGTTATTTTATGTATTTCTACGAAATATGTTAACAGAACTACTAGAATCGAAAGCTATAACTGATAAATTATTTAAAACTGCTGGTCGTTATAACCAAATTGCACTGTATTTTATTGTATTGAATTAAATAAAGTATATCTCATGTAAAATTATAGTAAAAAAATTTAAGCTCCCTGTAACATAAGACGTACGAAGTTTTATATGAATAACTTTTTAGCAATTTAGTTATAAGCTGCATGGCGAATCATCAAAATTATAGCTTCAAGCTTCATTTTAAAGTTATTGTGAAGAAGACAAGAACATAAGATTTCTGGAGTGCAATATTGCAAATCAAAAGTATTTTAATTTTCAAACTCATCTCGACCCATATGTGTGTGTATTACTAAAAAAAATAGTAAACTTGATCCATTCATTTCATGTTCGGCCACACAGCTTTACAGAGTAATTTATTGAGTATTTTATGAAACGTTGCAATATTAAAAATGCTTAGTAATGTTTGCCATTTCTAATATGTATAGACTAACAAACGAATGATGGTTGCAATTCATTGAATTTTATTATCAAAATTTTTGTCAGTGTGTGAAATGTCTACCGAAGAGACTATTTAAGCTGTTTCACTTTTTTAAATATTAATCCACCAATTTTTTGTGCTTAAAATTCATGAAAATCGTATACATATTGTCTTTAGAAAAATGTACAGATTTATTTGCGTTGATATGTTTGTTGAGTGAAATACTGACAAAAAGCAAAAGGAACGTATAAGTGATTTAAAAAAGTGTCATGGAATTTGAACATTTTCAAAAACGAAGAAAGTTTTACGGCAGCCGTATTCCATCCGAATTTTCTGTCAATGTCATACACTCTCATTACATATTAAGTTATTATTATTGTGTAAATAACCGCTCTCTTCTACACAAAAACATGATATGCTCTACGACTTGTGCGATCGTCTAAATGCACCATAAAAGACACAACCTTCGTATGAAATTATAAAATGTACAGCTGCTGTAAGAATATGTTTTGTAGTTAAAAAAAACTTGCAGAATTAGGTGCGAAGAGCATCATCATTTATATTAGTTGTTGAAATTAAGCGATTTGACTACACCAGATTTTTTTGGGAGGATTGCGCATCTGGTGCAGAATCAAACGAGTCATTAAAGAGTGAATGGCAGACATTCATTTATCGCCCCAAATGAATACTTCATTCGCTGTCGCCAGTATTCTGTTTTTTTCCAGTTTTCCAAAACACAAACGTTTAAAACATCACCCGGTTATAAGTTTTTTGTGTACGTATTTTTATATAAATTTTCGATCGTCTGAAAATTGTTGATAAAATCGAATTTAAGAAATGATACACTCACTGCAAGACCGGAGAAATGTTGGTGGAAACAATTAAAATAATTTTTAAGAATTTAAAATTAAAATAAATTTACAGAAATTATTCCGGCCCTCGTAGGGGACAAGTAAATAAATTGCTGTAGTAACACAGTGCTATTTCGTATTTTTTTTATTTATGAACTTTAATAAGAAATTCAAACTTTTGCAATGAAATATTGAGTGCCACACATGAAACCTGTCTATGTATGATTGTTTAAAATGTTTGTATGCATGAATGTGTACGTGTGTGTGTGTGGGTTTGTATGCAATTAATTTATTAAAACATTGTTTAATAATAAACAAAAGTGTAAGTAAAACAAATTATTCTATTTTTTTTTATAAACAAATGTACAACACATATAGACATTAAATATATATGTTTTTTATTTATGCTTGTATGTATGTATGCTTGTATTAAAACACAATCTTTTAGTGTTAGTGAGATACAGCAAAACCCCATTAAACAGAACACAACAAAGAACACAACGAATATTGACCACATTGTTTGAGTAGGATAGGAAATGGTAGGAAATGTTTGTGGTTAAACACACCCAATTACAAAAAAAAAACGTTTTTTTTTTTGATTTTGTTTTATACCCATAACAAATGTTTGTATATTATATACATATTGTATAAAATTAAATATGTATAGAGAAAGGTAAAGGGTAAAGGGTAAAGGTAAATAAACGCACTGGACTACAATAACAACATAATACTTATAAATTGCTCTAGGATCGAACGTAGAACTTACCTCATATGCTATTTTCAAATTTGTAAAGAAAAAAATGTGTGTTTGTGTGTATTTATGTAAGTTCTACGAGTACCTCTAGATCTGTTTAAAAGTTATCTGTTTGCGTATTGTAGTAGCAGTGTTGTTAGGTAAGAGTTAAAGAGAGTTAGAAATGATTAAGAGATAAGTAGGAATTATTGACAGTAAGGGGCGAGCAGGGATATATTTTTTGTTTGGGTTTTATTTTTGTTTTTTTTTTTTTTTTTGTTTACACAACGACCACAGTTTGATTAGAGAGAAAAAACACATTAAAAAAGAAAATTTTTGTAATTTGTTTGCATAAAAACCTCAGATGTTTCTTCAATGTATGTGATATTCGTTTTGACACCCAGTGGCCAAACAATATGCAACTTGTCCTTGTTCAATTGCAACAGAAATACAATCAGGACAAACAAGGCGTTGGCCATGAAAAATGCGAAGACTGACTTGTTTCTCAAATCGATAAGATCAGCTGCAATTCGTGCCTGTTAGTTATTTTTTATTTTTTTGTTTGTTTGTTTGTTTTCAATTTTGTATGAATTTATCATTTTTCATTGTTCGTTCGTTCATATTCGTTGTTGTACGAATTTGAATAAATTTCGTAGGTCAACAGCATATCACCGCACAAAGCAATTGTTTTTTTTTTGTTTTTTTTTTTTTTTTGTAATTTTAAAGAATTTTAATTTTTATTGGTTTTGAATTTAAAACGCAAAAAAAATGAAAAAAAAGAGAAAAAAAAATATTTTGTTAGTATGGTTGTACAATAGGGATCCCTTCAAGAAAACGCCAATATGACTCGTAGTATTTGGTGAGTTGCTATGGTTTGTGGGTTAGGTTAGGTTGTTACCTCAGCAGTTGACGTCTGTCTCGTTGGGATCCCTTTTAAAAATTTACCTCTTGTGTGGATTCATCGTACGTTATATTTGTGCGTACACCAAATGGCCATTTAACGTGTATATTATCCTTGTTTAATTGCAATAAGAATACAATCAATACGAACAGGGCATTCACCATAAAGAAGGCAAACACCGATGAGTTACGTAATTCTTTAAGATCTTTTGCAATTCTAGCCTAAAAGAAGTGTAAAATTTTCATTGCGGTTAGTATTGTTTTAATATTTCCTTTTTTTTATTAATATTTCCTTTTTTGTTTTTGTTTGTTATTCTATCCAAGAGCAGGCTTTCACACTCAATGTATACAAAGTAAGATCAACTGCTTTCAGCTATTTTGTGACGAGGGTGATTCAATAAGAGGCGCCAAATCATAGAAAAGCGATAAATTATTTTCAATATCCTTTGAAAAATTCAAAAAATAATAGAGTTTTTCCAAATATCAAGTCAAGATTGACGAACTGTGATGTGAGATTAGATGTGTGAATCGATTCAATTCAATAGATCCGGATAAGTGTAATAATGATCAATGGAACGATATTAGTTGGAAGTTAAACCATCTAACAGCTCACGTAAAGTACATCCATTTAAAAATCTCTGCCGAGAGTAAATAGACCCCTTGTTTATTATTAAATTGTAAATTTGCGGTGACTGAGGTAAAACCGGTAGGCCTACTAATGTAAACTAAACATATAGAATTTTTGGATTGCGTTCTTCAAGCAAAATAAAAAAAACATGAAATAATTGTTTAAGGAATTGAGTTTTGGAATTTTCAATTTTGTTAGCTGATGCCTTAGTACATTAGCATTTAATGGCAACAGCCACGTGGCAAAAATAACTGAAAGCGTATCGAACTTTATCTCATGCAACTCTTTTTTTTCGAATTACATTACTTTGTGTGCTTTTCAAACTGTAAAAGAATTTTAAATTAATTAAATTGATGTACGTTGAAATCCACATTTTTGTTCTTTGTTTGTTTATTAACAGGATATTCTCCACTTAGGAATATCCTTTCGTGTAAAAAGCAACATCTTACCTGTTCAACAGGATCATTATCGATGGGGTAGAGATATTTGTCAATTAAATCTTTCCAGAATTGCAATTCTGCACTTGACAAAAAGTCTACTTCACCTTTACGCAAATCGGCATCCTCGATCCAATAGGGATTAGTAAGGAAATCTCTTTCCTGTTTGGGCTCTACAGAAGTATCAGTGTCAGATTGTTCTGATTCATCGTCAGATTTTTCCGCTACCGACGAAAGCAAATGATGATCCTTTGAACCACTCGATGTGGTACGTCTGCGACTATGGCGATGAGAGTGATTATCATGAGGATTTATGGTCTGTTCAATACTATCGATACGATTTTTAATTGTATCCAATGATTCAGCTATGGTTGTGAGTTGCTGTTTCTCATCCGAAGTCTTGCCATGCGTACAGAAAATACAACGGAATAGACCAGCTAAAGAGAATTCTACCGAACCTTCCTCATCGCCATTGCTACCCACGCCGCCCTGCAAAAAGCCCAGCATACTCTTTTGTTTGGCCTGTTTGGCAGCTTCTTCGGCGGCTTTCTTTTCAGCTTCCATTTCTTTTTTGGTTTTCTTGGCCACCACTTCTCGAGTACCCCAGGATACCACATTCAAATTGATAATGGAATACAAAATCAACAGCAAGTACATAGAGGGAATGGACAGAAGATAAATAAGACCGGCCGATATACACCAAAACTCTTGCGGATGCAAACACGCCGCTATGAAGAATGACCCCACCATAGAAATCAAGAAAATAGCCGAAGGAGATCCGATACCGTCCTCGCCCAACTGCAATGCTGTACCGACAATAACAGCCATCATAATTAGGGCATAAGCCGTTGATAGGACCTGGGCCATAAGCAGTTGTATGTTGGCCTTGCAGGTGAAGCAGATGAACATGAATCCGAGAATGGGTATGATGTTGTAGTGGAAAGAAGTCCAATTGTCTATACGGAAGGCAGCCACGAAAGCACCCACCAACATAAGGAAAATCGTACCAGGTCCAAGAATAGTACCACCAATTAACATCATTTGATAGAAGATATAAAGCAGGGAAATGTTGTCATTAATTTTAATTGTGCGCTTAGCATCTCCCAGCAGATCCATAATATTGGCAATGGTGGAGGGTACCCAACGACGACGTTGATTGTAGAATTCATTGAAACCTTCGGGACAGTGAGTATAGGCATCGGAGGCAGCTGAATATTCGACACGATAACCACGCTGCAGCAGTAATGTACATAACCAACGGTCTTCTCCCTGATCGTATTGTACATAATGACGGGCCTCATCAGACTGGGTGGTGTATTTCTTCATTACATTGTCATCCATCAAGGCTTTGCCACGGAAAAGCGAGAAGCAACCGGGACTACAGAGTACACAACCAATCATATGTTCGGTAGCCTTTTGCAGCCAATGACCAATAGCGTATTCGAACAATTGATACCACACCATAGGGCCGGAACCCACAGGATGAATACGACCACAAGCAGCACCCAAGTTTTTGTTCTTTTTCATCAAATCCACCAGTAAAGTGACAGCATTCGGTTTAAAATCAATGTCACCGTCCAAGGTCAAGAGATAGGTATTCTCGGCAATAACATCTTTGCGGTCGACAGGTATAGGCAATTCCATAAGACGATGACCCAAGAGGTAGTACATGTACATGACTTGAGACCAACGCTTACGATGACGAATACGATCCTTATCCTTCAAGTGGGTGATGAACTTCGTTTTGCCAGGTAATGTCCAAACCAAACGGCCGCCATATGGTGTTGGATATTTCTTAGGAGGCCTCAATCGTATTCTAGTCTGATGGATCTCTGAAGCTGCGTCGTCCATAGTAGCTACAAGCAATTTTACGAAACGATTTACCTGAATATCATCATCACTGTGATCGGAAATTTCAAAAGCGTCATCAAAGAAAGTATGGGCTGAAATGAAGACAAGGTTTTTTGATTAAATCTTTCGATATGACGCTTCGTGTACTTACTTTCAAACTCATAGTAATCCGGATCGACAATTCTCAGATATTTCTGAGCCACTCTACGAGCACATTGATCTTCATCCATTCTCATGATACTCTTTAAAAACTCTATCATTTCATCTTTAGTTTCGTGCCACATAGTAGCGCAGGAATAGATTCTGGTAATATGATCGGAAGACTTAATTGTGGGCTTACTTTGTATAGCCGAACCATCCGTATGCACTGATATGGTCTCATAGTATTCGTCACCCTTTTCCTTTTCAATTTCGGAGAGATCCTAGAATATGATAATAAGAAAATGAGAATATGAACTGTTTTTCTCTTCTTAAAGTAGAATATCTCTACGTACCTCTGTTTTTACATCAGCTTGATCATCTCTTCTCCTATTCATGGCCATTGACTGATCTATCAAAAGTGAGCAATACATGGGTTTCACGAACAGTTTCTCTGTGGTAGCCAAACGTTCACATTTTGGTGTCCAGATGTGCAAACTAATCCATGTCTGTGACAATAACCATAAAATCCAGGCCCAGGCCATTTGATTCGTTACGAAGTCATTAAACCTAAAGTTCGGTGGGCTTGTAAAGAACAAATAATCGGGTATAGTATCATGGAAGAAGCAGGGATCATCGATGCGTATACCGCAAGCAGCTATCAGCAGAGACACAGTAATGGGTACGGTTAAACTGACCGGAAAGGCATAACTGAAACCTTGTATCAAAATTTTACAGGCAAATTTGCCAAAAATATAACACAGATATGCGCCGAATATCTGTATCAGCAACACATAAATCACTGTATTATATGAGGCCTCAATGTCAATGCTGTCAATGTTAGCGGCATCTATGGTATCGGGTAAGCTGTTGGTCAGCGATGTGGCCAATTCATCAACAGAAATTTTATGGGGTCCGAACGCATCACTGTACAAACTAAAGATGTTGCCTGGTTCTTCGCCTTGGATCCAATAAATCAATAACACCGAGCAAACGAAAAGTGATATCTTCCATATGGACAAGAACATGTGACTGAAATATCTGGTGTATTTCAATTCGTCTTTAATTCTTCCCATGGCTCTTATTAAACCAAAGGATGACTGTGATGTCACATAATTTTCCCACCAGCCACATGAGATCATAAGGCAAGCCACTGGTATAACCCAGAGTTCTTTACGATTCTCCAGCAGAGGCCAAATAACAAAGCCGGTAACTTGAGCTGCAACAGCTATTAAATCGACTAGCATCTTCGCAAAGCGCTTACCCTCCTTGCTGGTGCGAGACATCAGTCCCAAGACGCCAGGTACGACACATAAACAATTTGTTAACATGGCGCCCTGAATGGCGTCCAATTGTGGCAAAACGACAAAGATAAGCAATGCAGAACCGAAAGCATTCAAACTTTCCATAATGAACATGAACAGAAAATGACTCTTGTAGGGCACTTTAAACGTTTTGAAGAAACATATACGAGCCGAACGTATTAGAGAACCAACTTCGGGTATGGAGAATGCTATAATCAAAGCCCAAATCCATGCTATACGTTCCTCTTCTGGCAATTTCACAACGAAGGTTTTATCACGACCCTGCAAATGGAAATTGAAAAATATTTAATTTCAGATATCATCATTGCATAGTGCTAGTTTCACTTACTAAATCTTTATTACAATATTCTACTCGTTTATCTTTGCGGATTTGTGATGTCATAAATAGTACACAGCCTTTTGCCACTACGCCACCGGCCAATACGATTATGAACGTTAAGAAGTAGGCAAAGATTTTTAATATTTTTACAGTTAATTCTAGACATTCTAAATTAGCCGTTGAGCCCGTTTCTATTTTAATTGGTGGATTTCTGAAGACATCCCAGCCTTTTGTTTCCTGTATTGTACGTTGACTAGAAATGGAGAAAATGAAACGAAAAAAATTCAATAAAAAATAAATAAATTTTAATTTAATTTTAATTTCAACCTTAGAAAACATTTGTAATAAATTTTAGTAGCGTCGATAGCTAGAATTGTTAGCTTTTACAGTTACAGTTACAGTTAACCTTCGATTAATGTAAACTGAACCTAAAAAATTTGAGTAATTGCGGGTTTGTCATCGAAATCGAAAATTTAGATCGTCTGATATCGATTGTTTTACAAAAACTTGCCTGCTTCTTATAAATAAAGGATCTTTCACGAAGCGCTTCCAAACTTGTAATTTTAAATAAAGTAAAGTGTGTGTGAGATATCATAGACATTGTTTATTCTTTTGAAAGACGAATTTCGAATAGTCCTCGGTAAGGCGAAGTTACTCGAATAAAAAACTCCTTTTGGGTAAACAAATTTTTTTATTTTTTGCACGTTTTATTGAATGTGATACCAATCCGGGGTGATTTAACAAAGCAGACTAAATAAATGACAACTAATTTGACATTTATAGCTTCAAAAAGATGACCGTTAATAACTTTCAGCTTTTGGATTCAGGGTTTTTGAGAGAAAAATTAATCCAATTGCGTTTTGGAGGCCGCTAAAGATTTCAAATATACACCAGAGATTGTAACAAATGGTGTAAGATTCGAGCTGAACAGTTTATACAACGAAACTTCTTAGTCATGCAGGTTCAACTGCTGCCGGGTCATCAGCTCTGTGTTGTCATGATCACCTTTATAATGATCAATTCTGGCCATTTTAACTGAATTGATTATTTCTGTCTCTTGTTGAAGTAGAGATCATAATAAATCATTCGACCAGGTTGTAGGAGCTTATAATGAACTATTCCCTTCTAATCTAACCAGACATATAGCATTACTTGCTATGTCAACGTCTGCGAAGCTTCAGCTTGCTAAGTCCATAATCTTTTTCGCATATTATTGTCGTATGCCATCCACTTTTTAACAGATCGTGAGCATTCGCTTTAAAGATGGATGAAATAGAAAATGGAAATTCAGTCTTTTAAAATTTTCATTGTTAACTTAACCATCTGCCTTCTTTATGTATCCAGTTTCCATCAAATTATTGAAAACTGTTCGATGATGTACGCTTAGTTCCTTTGGGAAGGCCATGCAAGTATGTGTCAGTCTTTCTTAATTCTTTATATGATTTCATCGGAATTTTAATGTTCAAAGTTATCAGATCGAATACTGTTGTTTTTCAAGTTAAGCTTAAGCCATGCAAATTAAGGGTAAAATTCTGAGAGTAAATAAAATTGCCATGAAACCTATAAAAAGTTTCTGAAATCTGTCGTTTGGACGTTAAACTGTATATCCCACCATTCATGGATAAAATTAACACACATAACCTGAATGGCGTAGGTCGTAATCTGGAGTAAAGTATTGTAATGACCAATTAAGTAAAATAAGTTAAGTTTATTGAAACGTCGATAATGTTTTACAAAATAAAGTGATATTAATAACATCTTCTTAGTGCAGTTTATAATGTCATCTTTCAAATAAGCTACAGTGTTGTCTGATGCATGTAGTATTACTAGAGATATTATATTTTCTCAGTCATCTATCAATTATTTGTAATCGAATTTTTTAATAGAGTAACGAAGCATAACGGTATCTGACTAGTATGAAAATAACTAAAGTGAAAATATAACAATTCCTCTGATAGCCTTGAGGAAATTGCTGTTATTTTACTTGCCTTGAATGTAAAAAGTTTTCTAAAAAATATTATTTCCGCACAACTAGAAGGTTTAACCGTATAATTAAACCACACCTAGTTATTACAGAGCAATCACTTTGAATACTTATTAATAACATTTAGAAAAAATTAATAAAAGAACAAAAAAAAAAAACATATAATGTGCTTGGCCTTTTCGACGTCAAAATGACTGGAAAAATATTTCTTAAGTTTTAAAACCGGAACTGAAATATAATTTTGTTTCCACGAGTGTTAAAAATGAAGCGATTTAGAATTACCGAAATCATGCAGGCGATTAAGCAGATGTACATGGAGTATTATATTTCACTCCTTTAATTAGTTCTCGTCAAATGAATAATATTTTCATAATAATTGATCTTAATCTTCAATTCTTTGTAAATGTGTAGCAATAAATATTTTTTTTGTTAATTTTACTGCGTTTTTTTTATTAAGTCATCAATCAATTTGTAACAAATTAAAGAAAAAAACTGCCGTTGTTACTGATGCTGCTGTTGTAGTATCAAATGACATTCGTTACAATCATTAATAAAACATATTCAACGATTTGTCTTTCCGATTTAATGATTTATGCACACATACCGATGATGAGAATAATGACGTGAAAATTACATTTTTTTGATGTTCATGTTTTCCAACAGGCCTTACATTTCCTTTTGGCCATGCTACTGGGATTGGGCCAAGTTAAAAAATTCCCATAAATTATAATTTTATATAGGAACAGTGCAAAAGAAAACTATACGCGTATGTATACGCCAACAATGTTTGAAAATATTGTAGATTTGAAGATATTGAATGAAAAACAAACAGAAAAAAAAAGAATTTACAACCATGGATGATTACATTTAGCGAATATCATTATAATGTCTACATATGTGATTATGACTGCAAAGGGCTTTGCAAGTATGCTTTCAAGACCAACTATTATTTTCATTTTCACAGCATCCTAACACTCTACACTTTCTGGTGCCCTTTTTCAAACGTGTTCTAAGGAACACTCTCTTTTCATAACATTTAGTTTCACACTTTGTCTACTATAATTGAAACCCATTCAGTAGAATGTAAAAATTAATAAGGAATTTCGACATTTTGACATGTACTACGACAATACAACTTTGCCCAGTTTAAGCTTTGTTGTTGAGGTTATTCATACATACATACATACATAATTGGTCATTACAATCCTTAAGTCAGGAATACGACCTAGTTTCTCACACCACTTACGTTGTGTTCGTTAATTTTATACATGAGTGTCGACCCCGAACGACAGATTGTTGAGAAATTTTTCGTGGCCTACGAAGACTACTAGACTACGACGACTATTTGTTGAGGTTATTTGTAGAAATTAAATCGCTTCGAGGTTAAGGCGCAGCAATAAGAAGGGAAGCCAAACAATGAATTTTTCAAATTTCTTTAAAGGTGTAGTTTTATTGTTTTTACTTGAACAGATAAATTTGGAAGTAAATGATAAACATTTCAATAGCTTGTTACAATCTAGTGTGACATAATTAAACTGATTGAAATAAATCAATGCGTTTTCAAATATGAATTACAGTAGAAGGTATTACCTTAAATTATATTCGCTTATAAATATTACGGAAAAGATTATCGTAACATACAGAACATAATTGGTCAATACAACGCTTTCTCACACCACTGATGTTGTGTGTGTTAATTTTATACATGAGTGGTGGGGCCTACAGTTTAAAGTCGAACTACAGATTTTTGAGAAATTTTTCGTGGCAATTTTATTTACTCTCACAGTTTTTGCCAGAAATCTGCTGAGAGGCAGTCGCCGAAGAAATATTTTTTTTGATGTCCGACCTGGGGTTTGAACCGAGGTCTCATGTCTCTAATAAGCCAAAACACTACCTACTAGACTACGGCGACTTCGTAACAGGGAAAGCAAATTGATAGGAAACTGCTTTAAGATTCATTGCACTATGTTGTAAACGATGTCAAAACGATATGTTACTGAGTCATAAAGTAAACGTAATATAATTGGAAGGAAGTAGAATGGAATCCATAAGAAAGCCAAACCCTTTGTAGTCACCCAGCATGTGATGTAGAACTCTCTTAAAAGATCAAAATTTAAATTTATTATTTATTATTAATTTATTTATTTATTTATTATTAATTTATCATTTTAGGACATAAAACATAGATGTGAGAGTAAACTAATTGCTAATTCTAAAATCTGTCATTCGGATTAGCTTATCGATTTAATCAATATACTCATCAAGATTGCTGTGGAAGGCCATGACGTAATCCTGTATAAAGGATTGTAATGATCATAAATGTATGTATTTATGTATGTATGTATGCATGTACTCATATATGTTATTAGTATTGATCAAAATTGGATACGGTGTATCGAACAATTGAATTTGTATATCATAATTCGTTCTCCAGATTTAAATTTGACTTGCTATACAATGATTTACATTGATTTACACTGATTTATTCCCATATTAAGTGTCACAATAAATTTCTTTACTTTTCTTATAAATTTATTACATATTCAAATAAATATGAATATATGTATACGTACTACGTTTGTATGTATATGTAGCTGGAGGTAAAAGTAATTTTTAATGTTTTCTACTCACCTTCCGCCATAAATATCGTGCGTCAATGGAGAACTCTCATCATCTGTAAAATTGTCATCACTATCCCCTGTACCCGGTGGTGCCAGAGGACGATGCCTTATGTTAGACATCTCTCTCTACCTCCCACGGTCACACTCACACACACGGAGACTAACACAAATACACAAATAGCTAGTCAAACAAGCTACCTAACTGGTTAAAAACATGCGAAATTTTTGTTGGTGTAGCAGTATTGTTGAATTGATTGAAATTCCAAACCAAAAATAGTTGCTGACTCTGTAAATAAGAAGAAAAAGAACTTTAATCAACAGAAAATCTATACAATATAAACATAAAATGAGAAGTGAGAAGTTAATAAATGCATAAAATAATATTTAATGTATTAAAAATAAAACTAAAAAAAAATAAACAAAATTAATTTGAAGAGTAACCTAAAGTTACGTGGCTTGTTAGCATAAGACCTTTGAAGTTGGAGTTAATTGTTCAAATGCAAAAGCGTGTTTAAACAATATGAATGGAAATTAATCATGTTTATATTAGAGTACTTATGTATGTATATATATCACTATTGGGTTCTCAAAAAAGTTCGGTTATAAATTTGGCAAAAAAAAAATGTCATACTGATCGATAACATTTTGATATTTTTGGGAGAAAAACTACAGTGTTTTCTTAGTAAAAACAGTTACACATGCATTTTAGAGGCCTTTACGATATTTTAATTAACCTATTAAGCGAGTTCTGTAGAGCTCGAAACGAATAATAATCTCCAGTTGTAAGAACTAGACTCTATGAAGGATGAACTAAAATTTTCCAGCCGAGCTCTCTTAGTTTCTGGCGGACCACAACATATTTTCTGCTTTGTTTTGAGCAAGCTCATTACTTGGCTTGAAATTTGAATAAATTTGTTAAGAATGTTATACAATTATTTTGTTTTTATAATTTGAAACTATTAAAATAAACAAAACATTTTGAAAATAGAAATCCAAAGTCGAAAGACTCCATGTAAATGTTGCAAGTTCATTTGCTTCACATTTCTGTTGTTTTTGGTTTTAAAAAAAGAATTTTTTTTATTTTATTTTATTGACTTTTTATTATGGAAACGCATTAAGTTGGCTGAGACTGTATGTAGCTGATAAATAGATTTAAAATTTATTGTTATTCTCTAAAATTCCTAAATTTTTTTATTTTTTAATTTTTTTTTTTCATTTCAAAATTGCTGCCCCCTTTCATCGTTCTTACTGAGTTGCTGTCAATGATCATGAGTTGCGTTGCTTAAAATCAGGTTCTTTTGCATTTGTAGCACTCTCAGTACCACTATCATCAATACCACTTATTTTGCAGAGTGTGTTGTATTCGTCTACATTTAAAAAGTTTATCTTTTTAAGCTTTTGTAATGCTTTTTGGAGTGCTAAAGTTTGTAATGCCATTTGTCTTATATGCTGGGTGATATTTAAAGCTTAATGTCTTTGCTTTTGTAGTTTTTGTTGTTGTTGCCTCTTGGTTTTTTAGTATCTTGCAACACGATACATTCCCTTTCTTGTTCAAGGACTTAATGGTGCTTCTAGTGAGTGAGTATTATTGCATAAAAAAGCATGTACGGCTAAAGTGCAATATTTGCTTAACCCTCTAAATGGCATTAAGGCCATTTTAAATCACATTGTTAAAGAAATAATTTGAAATTATATAGATTGGTTTGAAAATTGAAAATTCAGTTCATTACAATTGTCATTGTTTGATATCCGTATTGTGATTAATGCTTACTTCCATAGCTAAGTTTATGCTCCTGTAGTTAGCTTTTTATTGTATAAAACGATTCTAATTCTAATAATATGGTCGTTTACCATCAGTTTCTAGGACAGTTTAATTTTGTACCAATGCAGACCCATGTCACGACCCAAAATTCGAAAAGTCTGCGGAAGACCGAGTTCTAGTAAGCGACCTGAAATTGACGAATGCTGTACGCTCTCACGAACAGCGGCGATGTTTTCGGCAGATCTTCCCTTTCATCGACGTAAGGATGTTGATCGATCGTTTACTGAACCAATGAACTCGTATTTATTCATCACATTTCGTATGGTCGTCTCGTAAAATGTGCGATGCGTTCGGTACGTTGCCCGACAGAACACATATTTTGACAAAATAATTTTACATATTATTCTCACGTGTTGCCCATATTGATTTGATAAATCAGGCTGATTAAATGACAACTATTTAGACAAAATGGCGGTTAACAACTGCAAAAGTTCGGAAGTCTTTGCTGGAAGACGCTATGTACGAGTATATGTTTGTTAGCGCCATTATGAATTTTATTTCATTTTACTTCCTTTGTTGTCATTGCCACTAGCTGCCTCTCGGTCGCGTATGAGTGTGCCTACCTTTTCTTTTCCTACCTTGCAGGTGTTACATAATGACCATCCATGCCAGGTATTATGCCCGTCTACATAGTGTTTGTCCTAGGCAATTCCATTTGTGCTTCAGAATTTGTACAGAATATTGACATTTTGTCAAAAGATTGTCGGTTTTCTCATCAGCTACCGGTTGCCAAATACTTGAAGAGAATTTGAAACACGGGCAATTAAATTCACCCGTACAATAGAGCCAAATGGACGCGGAAGTTGAATCTATTCATTTTCAGTCTCCTAGAGATCTGTGGATACTGCGAAGATAGCTGAACATATCAACTTGACTTGATTTTATCAAACAAAACTATATTTATTCTAAACAGAAACGAACGAATATTATAGCTGGTGACCATGAGAAAATCTCTCAGGAGGCGAAAAGCACAGATAAAAATAGTTAAAAACTCTTTGATAATGCAAGATGAATGATGAACTTTGGATTTTAAAAGATAAAATAAAATTTAAAAAATTTATTTAAAAATATGTCAAACCACATTACTCTTGTAAAAAAAGAATAATAAACAAAGAAGTGTGCACACAATTCTAAAAAATAATTTCATTTTATTTTAAATTTTTTTTGCAAAATAATTTTAATTTTTTAAATATTAATTTAATAAAATGCCAACATATTCTCTAATATCTTCTTGTCTACAACATTATACATTATAATGGTTTGATGAATCATATTCAACCTTTTCGTTTCAATGATAAAGGCATTTGATTATTGCTTACGTTTTTTAAGGTTAACATGTTTAAAAGAGACTTTAATAAAATTAAAATAAATAAAAAACTGGAATGCTTTTAGAGAAACAGAATTAAAAACTCTCTATTTTGAGGTTTGTAAAAAAATATTGAAGAATCATGAATTTTGCTATGAAGAGTTAAAATTCCAACGATTTGATATTCGGGAAAAACAAAAATAGTTTATTTGTTCATTTATACAATATATAAAAGTAAATATGTATGGAGTGGTGGACGATATACGTCGCAGTTGTAAAAACACTCGATGTAACTTAACTTAACTTTTTTATTGATCATACATACATAACATACATACAAAATTGGTCATTACAACCCTTTAGTCAGGATTACGACCTAGTTTTTCACACCACTTATGTTGTAAGCGTTAATTTTTATTGTACATGAATGGTGGGACCTACAGTTTAAAGTCGACTCCGAACGACAGATTTTTGAGAAACTTTTCATGGCAATTTTATTTACCCTCAGAGTTTTAGCCAGAAATCTGCTGAGAGGAAGTCGCCGAAGATATATTTTATTCATATTTCGTTTAGTTTTAGATGCCTGACCTGGAGTTTAAACCGGGGCCTCACTTCTAATAAGCCAACACACTACCTACTAGACCACGGCGACTTTCAACATCGATAAAACATCAATACTGTTCATTTGCTGCGTCGAAGTTACACTCAGCCACAAAAGTATACATACGGATAACAAATTTCAAAAATTTTTTAACTAATCCGTTTTCGTTGAAAATCTTTGTAATTGTCTGACAACTTACCTCGATTTTAAGACGGTCTTGGTTAAAAAATTTCTGAAAATTTTTAACCAATTTCTGAAATTTTTTAACCAATCCGTTTTCGCTTAAAATATTTGTAATTGTCTGACATCTTTCTTCGATTTTAAGACGGTCTTTTGCATTGGTTCAGAAATTTGTGAAATTTGTAAATGGGATGCATATCTTTGTGGGCCTGTGCAGGGCCACAATTCAAGTCAATTTCAGAAATTTTTTAACCAATGCAAAAGACCGTCTTAAAATCGAGGAAACTATAAAGATTTTCAACGAAAACGGATTAGTTAAAAAATGTCTGAAATTTTTTAACCGTATGTATAATTTAGTAACTGTGTGTAAATAAATACGTTTTTAAAAACAGCTGAGATGGGGTCAGATAAGTTACAGGGCTTGCGTTAGCATAACCGTGACAATATTTGTCTGCTAAAGACACTGCTGGTTCTGTTGTATTTTAGCCCACTGAAAACCAGAAAAAACGCATGGTAAACAGTTCCTTTCTTAGTGTCCCCTAGACATTAGTCTATGCTTTAGAGAAATTCTTCGCACTGAGATAGGGTAATCATAATGAAGGGAATTATTTGGCTGCCAGATACTCTTTTAAGAGAGATCCTATTCTGTGTTATACTACTGGGTCAAGAACATATGGTGTGGAACAGACCCAGACTGATATATTCAGATCACATGGGGAAACTTTTGAATTGCTTCCAGTCGCAAGTTTACATCATCGACAGATTTGCTCAATCCAAATTCGGCAAAAAGTACTGAGGAATACTATCTGGCAGTCAGGCCGCCCTCAGCGAATTCAGCCGCTATTAAAGGATAAACTTAAACTTTTATCAAATGTTATTTTGTTTTATTTTATTTTATTAAACTTTTATTGGATAATTACAAAAAAAATTTAGGTTATGTGTTACACTATCGCCGTAGTCTAGTAGGTACTATGTTCACTTATTAGACATATAGCCCGGGTTCGAACCCCAGGTTAGACATCAAAACGAAATATGGAAAAAAATATTTCTTCGGCGACTTCCTCTAAGCAGATTTCTGGCAAAAACACTGAGAGGAGTAAATCAACCTGCCTTTTGAAAATTTTTCTCAAAAATCTATCGTTTGGAGTCCACGTTAAACTGCAGGTACCGCCACTCAAGTATTAAATTAAGGCACACCACATGAGTGCTGTGAGAAGATAGGCCGTAATCCTGACTAAAGGATTGTAATGGCCAATTATGTATGTATGTATGTATGTATGTTAACTTTCGAGAAGTAGCCTAGTGAATGTAACCGGCATTTTACCGGGCATAGCATTCTCAAACAATGCTTGTTTTATATATTAAATAGGAAACAATTGAAGTCCGTTATGAAGCTCCCATGATGAGATCACCGAACACTTAGTTGGAGAATAATTAAAAAACAATGATAATAGTCATACGTTCAAAGCCATTTTTTACCTAAATTTCAGAACAGATCAATAACGTCAAGGAAAGCGTCTTAAACCACGATCAGTTAGTGCCAAGAACATGATATGAACAATTTAAATACGTCCACTATTGACTTTACATTACCATGTTCTATTGCTTTTCATAAACAAATTAAATAATAAACTTTATATGACCTCCTCTATCGTATAGTTTAGCATCCAAATTATAGAAAAAAAATACAAAAAAAAATTAAAACTCTTGATATTTATGATGCATGTGTTTTGCTTTGCAGTAAAGCAAAACTGGTGGTACAACTGCTAGCCATTAATTAAATGTTTTAAATGGAATGAAAAAGCAGAATAAGAAAAACGAAAAAAAAAAATATCTACAAATTGTAGTTCACCTTGAAAAAGTGATTGGCTTTAAAGTTATTTTATGTTTTATATTTTTCATTTTGTTTTCTGTTTCATTTTTTTATTCTTTTTTACTGACCAACAACTAGCCACTAAAGGGTGTGAACACAATAATAAAAAAAATGTTTTGTTTTTCATCCTTCAATTTCCTACTGACCTTTAATGTATTTTCGTTATAAATAACATTGCGAAAGGTCACGGTATACTCTAATTATAGGGCTGCTAGGGGATGCATGCGCATCTGTTGACATCATCATCATAATCATCATCGTCATCATTAGTGGTGGGTTTTTATTACAATGTGTTGGCAAAGAGAAAGTGTGAACACAAGTGAAAAGGAAAAGCATCCCTTGTATTAAGAAATAGGAATACACAGTGAAATTTAGCTGTATAACAGCAAAAAATGTTAGGTAGCAGTCACAAGGACCGTGTGGCCTAATGGATAAGGCGTCGGACTTCGAATCCGAAGATTGCAGGTTCGAGTCCTGTCACGGTCGAAATTAAATTTTTTTACGATTTCTTTTTTAATTTGTACGTGTTACTTTAATTGCATTATAAAATGTTTACTAAATTAATTTAATTGCTTATAAACTGTTTAAGTATTTGTTTTTCTTAACTCTTTTTAATGGTGTCTTATGAAAACAAGTTTTTTTTGGTTTCTCTCTCTGTATAGAATATATTTTATTCATTAGCTGTTGAAATTGAAATTGTTAACCATCATAATCAAATGTTTGAATTGATGCTTGATTTCAACTTCGTTTTTATAAAGTTAGAAATTGTTTTCAGGTTACGATTGTGGTTAAATGTCAAGTGGTCACCAATTTTGTATTTTAGCGAAAATTCTTGGTTTTTTCATAACAATGACGGAGGTAAATATTTATTTAAAAATTATCATGTTATTGTAAAATTTATATTTCGTCATTATAATTAAAGTTTAAATTCGGTCTCTCTCTTAGATGCATTGGGCTTTATTAGAAAATATTAATTTTAATACTTATGGATTAATTTGTTTAAACCGGAATTATATTTTCATAGAAATGCACATATATTGGCCGCACAGACTTTAGAAATTCGTCGGTTATAAATCGGTACAATTAGTTTGGGGAGAACATATTAATTTTTCGTCTTATTATTTGTATTATATGCATACATACATTTGTAGATACATACAAACATACATACATAATTGGTCAATACAACCCTTTAGTCAGGAAGACGAGACCTAGTTTCTCACACCCCTTATGTTGTGTGTGTTAATTTTATACATGAATGGCGGAATCTACAGTTTAAAGTCGTCTCCGAACGACAGATTTTTGAGACACTTTTCAAGGCAATTTTATTTACTCTCAGAGTTTTTGCTTGAAACCTGCTGAGAGGAAGTTGCCGAAGAAATATTTTTTCATATTTTCGTTTTGATGTCTGACCTGGAACTTGAACCGAGGCCTCACACGTCTAATAAGCCAACACACTTCCTACTAGACTACGGCGACTATCTAGATACATACATATGTTAAATGTAAAATAATCCAATATTTTTTTATATTTTTTTTATTGAGTGCCGGATCAGGCACAATTATTAGTGATAATAAGCTGTCAGGATCACTGACTTATCTGTAAATAGGAGACTATAGGGAATGTTAAAATTATAGTTAAACCACACATGAGTAAAATATTATCGTCCTCTATCAGTGTGTTTTCCAGCCAGCGGGATCCACAGATACAGATCCACAAATTCATTGACTTTAAAGAAGAAATAAGCTCGTATTCAAACAAAGCTTATCACAATGATTGGTATCTTGGTTGGGGTGACTACCAACATAATTAAAATAGTTAGTGCCACCTTTGTTTTCTTTATAATAACTGAAAGCGTCAAGTAAGGGGGCGGACTGTCATGCGACTTGTTTAATCTATGTATGTCTGAGATACGCAAGGCTAAGTTTAGTACTGCAGGTACCATACATACTAAGTCGCTATAAATCCAGAATTAGGAGAGTTATGTAGATATGTGATTAGGAATGTGCGAACCGCGGTAGCCAATATAGTAGCAGACATGACATCATGAAGACATAAACATCAGAAAAGGAGATCAACAACTTGAAACTGTCATTAGATTTCATAGAATTGGAATTGAAAGTCTTTTTTTGTAATAATTAGAGGATAGAGGAGCGATGAATAAATTATTCAAGTCGTTAGGATTTCGGTTTTTTTTCTGCGACATATGAACATAATTTTGTTAATATATTTGACGTATCATTAAACCACCATAAAAACGGAAAATTGAAAATGTTATAATATATTGGAAATGGTTTTATAGGTATTTTTTTTATTTTAATTATAATTGCAATTTATAATTGTTTATTGAATTGAACAATCCTATTGATTGTACTTTCAACATACATTGCTCCACCTCAAGACAATAAAAAAATGTATTCCACGAAAATTTTGAGAGTAGAAGTAACAATCAAAAGAGCACAATTCGTATAACACTAAAGATTACAACACCCAATAACAATAAATTAAATAATAGACAGACCGATAAACATACATACGATCTCACTCCCATAAAAATAACTTCTTAAATAACATGGCAACAACAACCACAAAGAAAAGTAACTGGTTTATGGACATTCACTCCACAACAACAACAACAACAACTATTACTACTACTACTAGACAATAAAGAGCACAACAAGAAAGAAAACAAAAAATAAGTGGATCGATCGATCGTTCGACCCACCAACTATTCAGCCATTGTTACTCATGACTCATGACTAATTTAATGGAGTTTTTATCCGATCATTACAAAAGAAACCTGGTGAATTGTTTTCGCATATTTTAATACGAGTTTTTTGTTTTTGTTGTTGGTTTCTTTTTGGATAAAGTAAAATGTCTTCAGACGACATTTGAAGTTGGCCCATTTAGTTGAGACATAGAAACACTCACAGTTATCTACACAGACTCGTTCAAGTACTTCAAAGCCACGAACAACTTGTATACAATATAAATACCAGCACAGCTACACCTACACAAACTAAAATACAGGCTCGTGTTTTCAATGGGTCTTTATTGACTTTTAAAAATTGTATTACAGTGGGCCGCTTAAGTTAAAGAAGCCTTGAATAAGGCCTTGTTTTTGTTAGTAAAACAGATTAAATTAATTTCATTTTAATAAAACATTTTAAATGAACAGAAGATTTCTAAATAATTTCTTAACGAAGGTTTCGGCGTACGAACAGAATGCAACTGTAGTAATAATTTCAAATTGACAGTAAAAGAAAAAAATTTTGGTAGATGTAGTCATGAGGTAGATTGTATTTTATTTTGATAACGCTCTTAATAATTTCCGCCATGTAAAGACGTGTCAAAAAAAAAAATCAGAGTGTAATTGCTGTAATCTGAAGTGGAGGTGGCAAATAATGATTATTTTGCTTGTGGTGACGCACAATTTTGGTATTGTACGATGACCGCTATTGTTGTTACAAACATTATGTATAAAAATCCAAATAATTTTATTTTCAATATACGAATAAAGAAACAATCAACGAATAAAGACCACACAGTGGGAATTATCAGAATTTTTTAATTAAATTGATTTCAATTCAATTTTATTCTTTTCCCTAGTGAAGAAGGATACCCAACGTATGTTTACGATTTAGTTAATGGAGGTTAAACTTAAAAATAATTAAATTACTTATGAGGTAAACTTAATAGAAAGCACACAAGTGATCAGTTATATGTTATGAATGAATTATAATTCTAGCAGTAATTTCGAATGGAATAGTCATCAATCTAATCTAATATAGTGTATCTTGTGGACTTATTCCGAAACTTGTATTTAACATCGGTTATATTTAAAAACTTTTTTATGTTTTCTTCTTCACTTCCACAATTATTGACCATTATAAGCCTTTAATATGGATTACGACTTAAATTCTTACATCATACATGCTGTCATAATGTCATGTTTCATAAGAGAAGGGGCTTAACGTCGACTCTGAACGATTGATTTGAGAACTAGACCGTTGAGAAGGGTAGTCGACGAAAAAATAGTTTTTCATATTTCTTTGCTTACAAGATGTCAGTCAGTGTCGGGGCTTGAACTCGGAGCTCGCGAATATAAAGCCAATATAATATTCACGCTCTCTTTTTTTAATTTTTAAAAATACCGAATAAGATGTAGTTCTCTTCTAATTTTCAAAAAATTTTGGGGATCTTTCCAATAATTTGTATGCTAAACAGAGCAATTTCCAGTACATTATGATGAATCTCAAGGTTAAACCAGAATGATAAATCGTTGTTATTGAAGGAGTTACATTTTCTAATTTTATTTATTACTTAACGTAATAAACAACGTTATAATAGACACTTTAATAGGACATTTTGTTTTTTAAATGATTTAAAAAGGCCTCCTTATAAGGCCTTGTTATATCAGATTGTAACTGCTTTTTTTCTGAGTACACATACATTTCGTTAATACCATCATTTTTTCGTATTGGTGAGTCTCTTTAAAAACAGGCTTAAATAATTGTGAGTTTTTTTTCCCTGTTTTTTTTGGCCATTTCTAGTTGTTTCTTTTTTAGTTGTTAATTCAATACTAAAAAAACGGGTAATAATTGTCGCATTGTAGTTTATACAGATTTGTAGGTGTGTGTGTCTCTGTGTGTGTTCATGGGATCATAGATAAAGTTTTCCTGTTTAAATACACGCAGTCGCATAAAACCGGTTTATTTATTTTCGTTTCGTTATCCGAGTTTTTGTTTTAATCATATTTTGTTATTTACCGCAAATTTTTTAAACAGGAACTGTTGTACTCATATAATGAAAAGTAAAGAGAGAGAAATAAAGAAACAATTAAGCAAAGGGAGGTTAAATGATTTGCGATAGATTGTATGGGTACTAAAAAGCTTCGAAGAGTAGGAAGAACGAAACTATACAAAATTGAATCAGTTAGTAACTATTATTTCCATGCTATGGACATTTGATAGATTTTATTATTTTTATACTTTTTGGCATTTAAAAATTATTTAATAATTATAAATTATATAAAATAATCGATATCACGGACCTAATTAGAAAGATAAATATGTTATCTATACAGCATCAGCATAGAAAAAAATTCAAAGGCAAACGAAATAAAATCAGTTTTTAAATATTGTGCTAGTCTAGTAGGTAGAGTGTTGGCTTATTAGACGCAAGGCCACGGTTCAAACTCCAGGTCAGATATCAAAACGAAATATGAAAAAATGTTTCTTCAGCAACTTCCTCTCAGTAGATTTCTGGCAAAAAATCTGAGAGTAAATAAAATTGCCATGAAAAGTTTCTCAAAAATCTGTCATTCAGAGTCGACTTTAAACTGTAGGTCCCGCTGCTAATGTATAAAATTAACACACACAACATGAGTGGCCGTAATCCTCACTTAAGGGTTCTAATGGCCAATTATGTTATGCATGAGAATTCCAATTTTTATCTGACATTGGCTGGACTTAAATAATAAACTTTTTAGATTTAAGATTTAAATATTAATTGTTAATCCGGTTTTCATTGAAGTTTTCATAAATTATAAATTTAATTGCTTCGTGGGCTGGGTGATACGTCCCAGCATCATAAGTTACATGTCGACAAAAATCCAAATCGGCAGCGATTGCTCCAAAAGAGTTGAGAAGGTAAAACTGTATGATAATGGTTCCAGCTGCACTTTTAAGCCGACATGACTCTAAATCAACACCAGACTAAAGTCTGCAGCAAACAGCATACGTAGCAATTTTGATTATATGAGAAAATAAATATTTTCAGCAAACCAATATGCTACATAATTAGCAATTAGCTCAATTTGGGGTTGGACTTTAATTCTTCTCCTAATTCGATTGAAATTTGTTATGCTTAAGAGCCATGTAAAATTGTAAAATTCGTCACGTCGATTTCTTCAGTACTTTCCCTTATAGCGGATATATTTTTAAATGAAAGATCAGAACGAATATACACTGATGTTTTAAGTCTTGTAACGATACAGTCGATTTAACTGTCTAGCTGTAGAGTCAATATGGTTCTCTTACAATAAATTTATGAAATAATATGTCTTAATATTCTCTTAAAAATAAAGTCTCAAGACAAATAGTTTCATAAGTGACTATAATTGCATTCCCCTCCTTTAGAAAATAATTTTTAATCATTAATCAGCGAATCTCGTAAATTATACGTATATATTTTTTTATTTCTTACATTCTTTATTAATTGTTATGTAAACCAGCCATCAGAATTTTCATAACTTCATACATACATATGTATGTAGGTTTTTATCATTTTTAATATTATTGAAGCAATTAAATGCAATACTGTTTTGAAAACTAAATTTTATCGATAAATTATAATTAAAATAAAAAAAATTAATTAAGAAGCACATGCGAGACCAACCATCAAACAGCAGGAGTTGCATAAATAACAGCAAATACTAAAAACCCATATAAAATGTTATAAATTCCAGCAGACGTCATACTGGCTAATGAAAAAATCCAAAATTTTTGATTTACAAAACCAAGAAACAAGAAATCAAACAAAGTTATTAACGAAACTTATGAAAAAAAAATAAAAAAATAACTTAAGAAGTGAAAGTAAAACTAAAACAGAAAAATATTTGAAATTTAAAAAGAGTTGGGCAAACAA
Source organism: Sarcophaga variegata (assembly GCA_932273835.1). Classification (NCBI taxonomy): domain Eukaryota; kingdom Metazoa; phylum Arthropoda; class Insecta; order Diptera; family Sarcophagidae; genus Sarcophaga; species Sarcophaga variegata. The sequence goes on from OW026359.1 coordinate 43,018,978, forward strand.
AAAAACTAAAACAAGCTTTAATAAAAACAGTTTTTTTTCTATTTTTTTAGCTTAAAGGCATTAAAGCGCAACAAAGAAATAAAACGAATTGAAAGTAAATGTTGAACCATTAATATGTATACATATGTATGTAGAGAGAGAGAGAGAGAGAGAAAGAGACTATGTCTGTGATTACGGGTTTTCAACAAGACCAGCAAGAGAGAAAAAAATCAAAACAAAAATAATTTTGCGAACCACAAACGGTTTTAAAGCAGCTTGTAATACAGACGGTTACACAGGCCGACAGACGTTATGATAAATAGACAAACATTCAGACATTTTTCTTTGTTTTTATAAGAGTTGACCATGCCAACACTAAAACAACAACGACAAGAACAACAACAATTTTGTTAAATGAAATAATAAAAACATTATTTCTATAACACACACACAACTACATTAAAAATACATTTTATTTCTTTTTTATTGTTCTTGTTGTTGTTGTTGTTGTATATTTTAATTTCATACACGAGAATCAAAAAAAAAAAAAAGAATACAAGAATAATGTGGAACAAAAAAAAAAAAAAAAAATTACGAATATAATAAAGCATTAAACAAAAAGTCTTTGTTTAAAAGTGAGACCAGTTTTAATTCGTATGTATTGTACCATATTGTACACAGCTGGGCCCACCGGTCACTCCATTGGCCATACAAAGAAACTGAAATTAAAATCTTACAAAATAAATTTTTATTTTTTAATATTTTAATTCCAAATAGCAATACATTTAAGCCAAATGAAACCTGGTTTTGAGTTTTGATTTGTTTATTGCTTTTGTATCCGTCCGTATAAGCCAGTAGAACGAATCTGTGACTGTGACTGTAACTGTGATTGTGGCTATGGCTGGCCCTGTATGTGCAAAAAGTCATGCATATTTTCTAAACTTGTTTCATAACTTCATTTTTATTTGGAATGACTTTTAATATAATAATAATAATAATAATTATTTGTTGTTGTTATTGTTTCTTTTTCAATTATTTTTTAAAATGAAATGTTTTCTTAAATAGAAATTGTTTACTTCGCCTTAGCAAATAACGGTATTTTCTTAATTCTAAACTTATCTTGTTTGTTTAATACAGGTTTTGTTTAATAAAATAAAAAAGAAAGACATTTAGGAAATGAATTTAACAGTTCTATTCAACTTTGGTTTTTTAAGCCTTTTGCTTTGTTCTAGAACTACAGGAAATTAAAAAACTAAAGCATTTTAACCTCTTTCCGAACCACAGTAGTAGATAAGCAACCAGGATATGTGAACAAATATGTTTAATAAAATTGAACGTTGTTTCAATTTTAGTAAACATTCAGACAGGGTGAGGTGATGGTCCATAATTTAAAATTTATTAGAATTTTATTCGAACAAATCTTGTACAATGCAGTAGTAAGTAAAACGGGCATAATTTACAGCAGTAGTTATGTGCTACTCTTAAAAGACGGCAAACTACATAGAAAGGTCTCGAAAGATAGAAAACGGCTACAATAACAAATTAATCATAAGTTCTAAAAGTTCCCAGACAAAAAATAAATGAAATGCAATAAAAGCGTAGTGTAATATTGGTAGTCATAGTGAGTTAGTAGTATGTAACAATTCGTAGGCTAATGTACGCAACAAGGATTCAATGACGCTGTATACTAGTTGTTGTTAATGGTTTTTCCCTTATCGAGATAGTCGATGAATATTATTACGCCATGCATTCCATTCAAATGTCTATCGTCACATATCGACTCATAAATTCGCAGTTTTTATGGTGAAACAGCATTACAAACTGCTCGCATCATCCTCACCGCTTATTTCGCCAAGTCTAAACTTAGTAAACAATTTCTCAGCAATTGATTTTGTTGGTACAAAACGAGAGTATTTCGCTTCAGAAGGCAATGCTTTATTAATACCCGAGATTTCTTTTAATCCAATTTCTTCCAACTGGCAAAAGTTGCGTCAATCCAAATGTCACCAGTCAATTGTCCGTCAGCTTAAAATTTGGTCTTTTGATGGTTAAACTTAATCAAAAATCATTTGGACTTGCAACTAGTAGCGCCGCCTGCATGTTTTCACAGGAAATACTCGCTACTGAAAGCTAAAAGCATAACAATATTGTTGGACGAACTCTGCAAGTGATATCTGATGTATTTACAAATATTGAGAAAGTATGAACGTAAATGAAGTCGCTGTAGTCTTTATCTCCAAGGTCCGACACCTCGATCAAATCGAAATAAGAAAAATATTTTTTCGGCGACCTTCTGTCAGCATATTTCTGGCAAGAACTTTGAGATAAAATAAAAATTGGTATGAAAAGTTGCCAAAAAAATCTGTCGTTCGGAGTCGACTTTAAACTGTAGGTCCCGCCATTTATGAATAAAATTAAAATGCACAACATAAGTGGTATGAGAAGTTAGGTCGTAATCCTGACTGAAGAGTTGTAATGATCAATTATGTTATGTATGTATTAACTTAAATGGGTCTGGCAGTAAACGAATATAAAACCAAATTCATGGTTTGAACACACCCAGAACTCATAAGATTAGGCCGTCATGTGTACGTTAGAATCTATAAGATTGAAAAATAAGACGACCTTAGTTACATCGGTACAGCCTTAAATAGAATGAAATACCATCAATACCAAGATAAAATGGAAAATAATCCAACTTATTTTGGTTTTTGGAAGCAGTTTAAGGCAAGCTCTACAAACGAAAATCACTAGTCTATGAAACTCGAATTAATTTTTCGGATTTTATGTGATTGGTAATTGATTCGCTCTCGACCGAGGTCAGTAATAGCATGTGATTATTCTTAAACATGTGTTAACAAATTCGTGTGTAGCCAGCAATTCCAATAGGGAACTGTTCTAGGAGTTACATGCATACAATCAAATAGATTGTCTGTATGCATTGAATATTTTCAGTCTCGTGTAAGTCGGACGTATACTTGACGGGCTCTATTGATGCAGCTTCCGATAAAACAATTGTATGGTATGCCTTTAGAAGTAGTTGTCGTCCGTTATTTACATTCAATCACATTTTTTTCGTCAAGTAGATTTGAAATGCATCGTCAAGTTAATTTAACTTGCATTTGTAAGAAGCTGTAAGAGAACAAGCAGATATGACTAGCATGGTTGAGTTCCTCTTCCATTGAATATTGATGCTGTAATTATTACGCCGAGTATGGAATAAGAAATTAGAGAAGAAAATACGGCTTTTTCGTTTACCAAAGTATATTTTAATTTTATTAATTTAGTCTGTTGAACTTCTTACAATATTAGGAGGTACATCATTACATTACGCAATTTTTCCTGCGCAAGAATTCAAAAATATTGCTATAATTGAATTTCTTCAAATAATCAAGAAAAACATTTTCAATTGGCTTTTTATTTCTTTGTTTCTTATGCAAATCTAATGGTGCAGCCATAATTTAAAACTTCACTTATAATTTAAAAAGTGTACTGAATTATTCCTTTAAAGGTTCATTTTGATTAAAAAAAAACCAAATATTTTTAAAGCATATTAATGCTGATTGCAATTAAATGGATTTAAATAAATAGTGTTATACAAGTACTTACTTACCTTGGGAGAAATGACTAATTTTTATTTTATTTTATTGGTATTTAAAAGAGTTGAAAGTTGTTGTTGGTTTTTTTATTTCTGTGTTAAATGCAGCAAAAAAATCCTTTGTCTGAAAAACGCTAAAATAATGACGATGGCAATCATTAAAATAAAAGTTTAAAAAATCATTTTTCATTTAAAAGATTTTAAGAAAACCAAATGTGTTTGTTTTTGTTTCGGTTGTGTTGAATGAAAATAAAAAAATTGTATTTCTTTTAATTAAAAACATGTGTCATGGTATTTTAAAGAATTCTTGAAGGTTGTGCTTTTTTCTCTTTTAAATGAGGCCTCTGAAAGGAATGAGTCAGTTGGTAAAAATTTTGCAACAGGGGAATACCGAATTAACGATTTAATTTTAGAAATAATTTTTTTAAATTGGTTTTTTTTTCTTTTTTCTAACTTATTAATATTTATTTGTAAAAAAAAATTAAATAAAATATTAATAACACAAGTCATTTTACTTGATGATTTAACACTTTCAATTTTATTTCAAGGTTTAGTTTGTTGTATTCAATAGATATTTATAAGTTATTAAATGGACAACAACAACAACAGCTACTGTATTCCAATAAATACTTTTTTATTTGTTTACATAAAACAGTTATAAGACCCAAATAAAAGCCATAATTTTGTCAAAAAGTTTTGACGAAATTTTAATAAAAATGCAAAAATTATTTCCAAATATGCAAATTTCCTTTATTTTCCCAATCACAGTCGTTTAATAGAATCGAATTTTTTTTTAATGCATTTGTTGTTGTTGCCGTTGTATGCCTTTATACTTACATATACCGTTAAGAGAATTTTAATCAAATTCTACAATCAATCTTTACGAAACAAGTGCTTTATTAATACGAGTATTTATGCTTCTCACACAAAGAACTCTCTAAAGAGAACGCAATAAAAGAGCGTATTTTTATTATACAGTTTTTGATTACAATGTGTTGAATCTTAAAATAACAAGAATTTACTACTACAACTGCATTATCACATGCAATAAATTTCATAAAAATGTGTGTTAATTCAGCATATCCATACATACTTTCAGAAATAAGTGAATATGAGTGGCTTGCTAAGACAGTGAGAGAGAACGAGTGAATGGAAGGGAGAGAGAGACATTGTGTGTACTAGTGTAAACACAACAAGTACCTTATTTGGTTAAAGAGGCAGAATAACAACAATATAAACAAAAGACTTAAGACACATACGTTGTGTCAAATATTTACACACAAAAGAAATAAAAAAAAAAAATAAACGAAATAAAATAGAATTGATATTAAAATGAATAGAAGAGTGTATTAAAAACAAATTATTTATTGAAATTTCTATAAACGAAAATAATAATACAAATAAGAAAACAATTCCTGATTATAAAATAAAAAAACGACGTTTTGATTTGAAACGAAACAATACTACGTTAACTATTCCTTAAGCAAATTGTATCATTTAATTGATTTTGTTTTATATTTTTATTTCTTGTAAAATTCCATAAAGTCTTGTAACTTGAATTTGAAAATACTTGTGCATATTTCTGAACTAGAAAATAAAAAATGGATACGATATCATACGCCAAATCAATTATTTACATAATAAAAGACTATTTAATTAGCATAGCTATTATGACGTTAAAGAAATCGTTCATTCATTATCAGTTTTGTTAGACGTTATTAAATATGATGTAAAATTTGATTTTTTATGCCCTGCGTTGATGATACCATCATTTAGTAATTCCTTAATTTTTAAATTATTAGATAATACACAAGCATTTGTTTGCGTCATTGTATATGGCTTAAGGTGTAACTTTTTAAAATTTTAAATTAATTAATTTAAATATTCATGTTTAAATTAAATACTAAAAATATATTAAAAACAAACCCAAAACTTGAAATATAAGTTTATGTGTTATATTGTATAGTAAATACATATACAAGTAGAAAAATGAATTGATTTCTCTGGTTTAGTTACCAAAAAAAAAAGAAAATAATAATAAAATTAAATGCGAAATGCTGAAAATAAAGAAGAAGCATTGACTTTTAAAATAAATTGTATTGTATTTCTAGCTAAAAAATTATTTCTTTCCAAGTAAATCCAGATTTAATCTAGATTTAAAAGAATTATTTATTTATTTTCTTAATTTTATCATGGTTATAAATCTAAATGGTTACTAACGTTTGTCATTGTATGTTTAAGTTTTTATGTGTCTCTGTAGTATGCCAGTGTCACTTAGTTATTTGATAAAACTTTATCTTATCTTTATAATTTTTAATTTGTGAAGATTTTTTGCCCACTTGATCTGAAACAGTTAAACACATACATACATAATTGGCCATTACAACCCTTCAGTCAGGATTGCGGCCTAGTTTCTCAGACCACACCACAACATGTGTGTTAATTTTATACATGAGTGGTGGGACCTACAGCTTAAAGTCGATTCCGAACCACAGATTTTCGAAAAACTTTTCATGGTAATTTTATTTACTCTCAGAATTTTTGCCAGAAAACTGCTGAGAGGGAGTCGCCGAAAAAATTTTTTTGTCATAATTCGTTTTGATGTCTGACCTGGGGTTAAACAGTTAAACTAGAAGATAAATATTTCTCCCTAATTACAGCCCTTTGGCCAATATAACGACAACAGTTTCTCATGCCACTATTTTTGGATGTGATAATTCACATACAAAATCACAGTTTAACGTCGTCTTCGGATTACAAATTTGAGAAGCGTTTTCTTAAGACAATTTATACGATAAGGTTTTATGTAAATAAATTCAGAGAGAAAATGTTACCAGGTTGGAGTAAAAATATTACTACACATTCTTTTGCGAATACCCAAATGAAATGAAATGAATGCATCCCTGACTGACCTAATGAAGTGTGATAGTTTTTAAAAAAAATTCAAAAAACGAAGAGAGCAGTACAACTGCCAAATATGCATCCGTATGTTCTCTCAATGCCATATGCTCTCATTACATATTTAGATTACACGATACTACTTGCTCCTGGCTACACAAAAACTTGACATGTATGTACGACTTGTGTGACCGTCGAAATTACTCACTAGTACGTAAATGTATACTCTATATATATATATATACTACAGACGGACTTTAATATTGGAAAGAGTAAAAATAAATCATAATATTAGAGGCCTATTAGTAGTAGTAGAAATTGCAGAATTGTTAGTGTATCTTTTTAATAAGCTAAGTGAGGTTAATCGATTATAATTATTTAACAATAAAAACCATTTGCCATAGACGGAAGCAGATACATAGCAATAGCTTAGTTCAAGACTCAGACCGGTTTACGCCGTTGTATTTGTATTCGTGGCGAATGATTTTCTTTAAAGTTGGTGTCATTACAGAATCGAATCTGTTAATCTCACGAAACAAACAATTATACCTAGCTTACTATGAAACCTAACTTTGTCTCCACTGGACAACTTTTCATTCCGAGTCAGCATCCGCTTCAGAAATAGAACGATTTTGTGCCGATTAAGCAATGTTTAGCAAATGGAAATTACTTCCAAGAAGTTTTGGTTCATACCTCAAATTCCTTTTACTTTGAAATTAATACAGGACTTACAAGAACCTTGAAATCTACAATTTGCATTATTTTTTTGATGGCCGTACAATCGTAGAGCACCGAGGATATTAAAATTACCAGATAGGATGGATTTATGAAACCTGAACTGCTAATTTTAGCTAAACTGTTCTTTTTTGGTAGGCCATTTGGCGCCTCTAATAGGCGAACTGAAATAACAATTGTGCCTATAAAGCAGAATACAATTTATAATAGTCGCCAAAAAGATATACTCATATATTTATGGTTTATTAAACAAAATTTTTGTTTTCTTCTTTCATAATTGCTACGTAGAAAGTAAAACTGAACTTTTTTTTAATATGGATACACGTTACTTTAAAATAATTTGAATACCAAAAGGGGTTTTAACATTTTACAAACGATATCTGGTGCTTTTCTAATTTTTTAATAACAATCTTTGAATACAACCTTTCAAATTTCTTTTGTGAATGAAAATTTCTAGACCCCCACCTTGCTTAATTTGATATAATTTCTCAAAAAAGTAAAAAACCAAAAAATATTCGATTTTGAAACACATGCAGAAAATATTTAAATTTCAAAAAAAAAAAGAAAAAAACAGTGTGTTACAATTTATTTTTTTGATAAAAAAAATTTAACAAAACGAAATGCTTTTGTTTATAATAAAAAAACAAAATCATAAAAGCGAAATTTTTATTTATTCCATAGATAAAAGAAACAAAGCAATAACAATAACAAAAAAGAAAAAAGAAATAAAACTTTCACGTAATTTGAAAATCTTTTATAATTTTTTTGTTTTTTCTTCTTTTGTTTCGTAGTTTTCTAATTTTTTTTCTTTTTTTCATTTTTGGTCTGTATTTTAAGAAAATGTTTAATGTTGTTGGTGTTTCGCTTAATGTTGTTGTTGTTATTGCAATAATATATTGTATTTAATACGGTTGAATAATTAACGGCTTTAGAAACCGAAAACAGACGAGTGTTACGATAATCGAATCTTCATTGCAAAGAAGAAAAAAAGAGAGAATTTTCATAGCAATTAGTTTTTTAACTCTTTAATACCTGCATCTTTGTTAAAAATTCATCTCACCAACACGAACACAAAATGTTATGTTGGAATAACAAAAAAAAAAATAAATAATTAAAAATAAATAAAAATTATAAAATTGGAAACAAGAACAAACACATGATTTTTAAAGAGATTTCATTCACATTTTTAGTTTCACTTTTGCCTTTAATTGTAATTAATTTTTCATTCTTTGTTTTCCTTTAATTCTTTTGATTTTTTTTAGTTTGATTACAACAACTTCTTTTTAACACATTTTATAAGCAAACTTTTCGTGGCTTAACATCGTTTACGAAATTTGCGAAAGTTTATCTTGCTCAGCGTTATTACTTTTAACCAAAAAATTAATCAATTTTTCTTTTTCGAAATTATTTTTGTTTCTTTTGAAATTTTATACTTTTTTTTCTTATTTTTTGTTGTTGTTGTTGTTGCTATCAGTTTGGTTACTTAAAAATTCCTCTCACTATTCCAAACGCCAACAGCAGCAACAATAATCCATAATATGCTCACACACATATGTATGTGTATGTGTGTACTATACAGGGAGTATCTACTCTTAACACTTGCATACGTATACTTTCTCACACACTATTTTGTATTTTTTTTTTTTTTGTAATAATTTTTCTCTATTTTATCCACTTCTTTACTTTTAAATGTTTTACCCACCGTTTTAATATCCGTTTCTGTATCGCGCTTTTTCGATTTCGACGACTTGTCGAGTTCGTTGTCTTCAGCCAACTGAATTGAAGTCTTTCGTTTTTTCCTATTCGAAGCTCTGCAATAAAGACTGGCTTTTAATATTCAATTTGGATTTTCTTGGCTTTTGATTATTCTCATGTTGTGTATTTGTTGTTTCTTACATTGGTTACGTGTTTTGGCGTCTTTCTGGCCATCTGTTGAACGCGTGTGTGAGTGAGTGAGCGAGCGAGCGGACGGACGAAGAAACGGCTGAAACAATATATTGGTGTTGCGTTTCTTAGAGAACCGATTACTTTGTCTTGGATTGAGTCATTCAATTTGACTTTTTTCTTGTATTTGCAAACATGGCTTAATCACAAAATTCTGCGGTTAAAACTTCATTTAGAGACTTAAAGATGATGACTGGTGAATTTTTTTTGTCTGTGTATTTGTATCAGTATGCCGGATGTAAATCAGAGTACAATATTTAAAATTATTGCTGGAAAAAATAATATTAACTATAAAAGAGAAGCCTATTAATACGGTGGACAGTTAGAGCCGAATCTCAGTCTGACCTTTACTAAGATTCGTATAAAAATTTTGTGAGAAATACATAGTGATTCTTATCGATATTAATGTGATCAAAAAATTGTAAGATTATTGAATAATAATGAATTTCCTTAAAAGCCATAAATTATCACAATAATAGTATCCAGTGCTTATACCAGAGGATTTCAGTGCCATGTCCAGAGAGTTTCATAATAATAAAACGAAAAAAAACCCTAAGACGGAATAAGCACTAAAAAAGGGAAGCTAATGGTAAAGCGAGAACATTGCTGATATCGTGGGTGAAGCTTTAAAAAATCACAAGTGTAATGATATTAATAATCTGGTGTAGCATTGATTGATCGGCAATAGTATGACTCGTATCACCATTAGAATGCGACTTCTACTGTAATAGTTCAGGTGACGAGAAAGGGAACGATACAACAAAGTATCTTCCATGACATTATCCGGAGGTAATTAATTTTATTTTCACTCCTTTCGGTTATCGGACGATTGATAAACGCCTATACACGGCTATTAAATTTTATAAAACTTTATCTCTGATTTTGTCGCCGCTTAAAACAAATAGAGCCACCGTTCAAACTGTTGTATTTGCAACTTTTGGTTGTATATGCTTTAATAACTCTTGCCATTCCCGTTCAATTCAAATAGATTTCATTCTTAAGCCACGTCTTTCTTGTAAGAATCATTATTGTTCCCTATTCCTTTGTTTGTAGTCGTAATCAATTAGGTCTCCATGCAGATATACGTATTTTATAGGATTAATAATAATTTGTAATCGCTTTCTTCTGCTATCGATGTTCAGGTCATGGCCCCTATTCATAAGTGCAGTTTGTTGGCACAGCAAACCTGTTTTGGGAGAGAGGAAAGAGGGAGTAGTGTTTATGGATATCGTATTAGAATCTGTTTAGTTTGTGGCAGGAAAACTTCTGCACGGATATTGCAGCGTCTATAATGCATTGTGTATTATTCCTCTGTCCAATCCACCACTAATATTAGTGCTGTATGAGAAAGACGAATTCTACGCAAAATATGTGAATTTCTGGACCAAATCTATTTATTTCGCTAGAGCATAGAGTATTGTAGTGGCAATTGAAGTTAGAACACAAACTACACTACATCGATATTCCAATGAAACAAGACAATTGGATACCCTAACTTCATGAATAAGCAGCTTTGCCATTATCTGTACGTAATCGAGAAGCCTCAAAATAGATGCTGAAACACTGGCCCTAAAGAGCAGTTGTATTCCATACTCAGCATGTTAGATGCCCTACTGTCACTAACGAGAACTTCTGCCATTCCATGTGTGTGGTCGAGAAACCTTAACAGACTTCGAGGCTCTTGCCTATATATGAGAGTTGTACTTGTTCTTCAACTGGATATATTTGGCGTAAATGGTAAGGCGATCAGATGGCGTGAAGTATTTTGTTTTTGATCTTCTTAAGAATACAAGTAACCGAACATTGTATTGAATTTTCATACCCAGAACATGAACAGCTGCCCAAATGAAATGTTGCTGACAATGGCGTGCTTATGAGTTAATAAATTATATTTAAGTTTTCACACGCTCATATTCTGAGATTGTCTGTTGACTCAATGCGAGTGAGTCGGTCATATTAAATCTTTTCGCATTTAAATCTCTAAAGGTCTTGGTCCACGATGAATGTCGAATATTACTGTCATCTACAAAAGATTAGATCGGATAGAAATTTAAAGAGAGAAGAAATAATATTCGAATTTGTTAGAATTTTTGAAATTTCCTTTCTTGGCAATTTCAATGCAACACGTTCTGGAGAACTGGTTGTCGAAAATGTCAAGAGAATAATGAAAAGCGTCGCTTTCAAATGACAATTTCGGTTGTCCAGAAACTAGAAAGAGGAGTTCGATGCAGTCCAAAAAAAAAACCCATCATAAATTAAATCCACATATAACTGAGATTTGTTGACGAAAAGATCGTGATGAGTTAGAGCAAACGTTGGTTAGGTTTAGTTTATGTTTGCTGTGTTGGATAGACAATCATCCATTGTGTGTTGTTAATCTGAATGGAAACTGTCAAAAAGTTGCCAATTTGAAGGGTGTCATCGGTCATAAAAATCTAACTTTAGCTATTTAGAGAAACATCAAAGATGATCCACTTGAAGCTCCAAAAATTTTGTTGGTGAGCACTTTTGACGGTGCAAAATTTTTCTACAAAATATACTTCAAACTCACTTACTACCGCTAATTATTTGATGGCGAGTAAAAGAAGTTGAGGAAAAATATACCAGAAAACATAAAATTGCCCTTCTTGTACATTTTGATGCTATAACGGCCAGTTTTAATAACAATTTGATAAAATTTTGATACGATGCTGGCTTGATCATCGTTATAAACTTTCCTTTTAGAAGAATTAGTGGAAATGGATAACAAAGCATTCAAAAACATACAGGCACTCGTCTATTACGTGTCATAAATGGTCGATTATCCGCTCATGCTTCTACAGCACTAATCAATAAATTAGTCTTACAAGCTTTTATTTACAACTGAACGTCGAGGTCGTCTAGTTTCTTGTTCATTTTTCTTATTTTTTTCTGTTTCTGTTTCTTTTTCTTCTTACTCGTTGTGCCTTTTCAATAATGTTTCGGTTTCAGCTAAAGAAATACAAAAACAATGTTGCTGTTGAAAGAAGAAAAACTTACAGAAGTTGAAACCATTTAATACGAACTGCATTTGGTAAGACTCTCGTTAAAATACAATTTAAAATTTGAGCGTACAGAGTTCAACTCTTAAATTGACTCAAAGAGTTAAATTTTATTTTACTCTTAAACTTTAAAGCTCTTTCATTCGATCTCTTTTATTTCAACAAATTTTAAAGTTTATTTAGAATACCAAGACAAATCGTTTGCATCTATTGAGTCTTCACAGAGGGCTTCAAATTTTGTGTTGCGTTTCTTACATTTCGATCCAGCTGGTCCTGCTTTATAGGTGGGTATGCCATGTATATTGTTCGATGCATAATTGCATGTGAAAATAACGAAACGTTTTTGGTCGGGCAGAAGATTATTGAGAAAGGCACAACCAACTCGAGTTTGACGATCGCCAATCATTAGCAGAAAATGACCTGTTTGAGGACTTTAAATAAAGAACGAATAAATAACAAACACTAGAGGCTATAGCAAAGCAATGTTTACTCGGTTCTATGATATGATTTTATCAACTCATGATCGGCGTAGAGTCGTTCTTCGAACCATAAAAATATGGCTTGAGTTATGAAACTGTCTACAGTAGTATTGAGGCGTCTGGTTTTAGTCGTATAAATATTTTGTCCAGCCATGGGAAATTTCTCTGTACTGCGGCATTCATCATGTCCAAATTTACAAGATCTTACGTTATATTCAGCTGTTTCGGCCAAACTCCAATCCCACTCCTTGGAAAGAAAAACAAAGATTTTACAGGAAGTATAAACCAATTACGGTAACTAAACAGCTTACCAGTAAAGGCATACGCACGGCTGAATAGAAACGATCGACCTTACCCGAGGCCACTTGATTTCTATAATAGTTATGCACGTCCAAAATCAGCTCAACGTATAATTTCATGTCCTCGATGTTAGTTTCGCCCTCACAATCTTCACTGAAAGTCTGAAAATATATACAAAATAAGACGAATATACGTAATTGAACGAAATCCGAATTTGTTTTCTAGTTTACTTTCGTTTTATTGCAAGCCACATGAATTCCTTGATAAGGACACATTTTTTTGTCACAATAATCGATATTTTCGATTGAAGAGATTTTCGAAAAACTTAAAATCACCAGAAATATTTGAACAACTGAATTCATTTTGCATTGATGATGACTTACTTACTCAATTAAATTTAAAGAATTAAACGTTTGAAGTCTTATTTATTGAAGAGCCCTTATCAATGAAATTATCGTGTCACGTTTATTTTGAAGCTCATGAATGTGAAATAATATTTCATGCGGTAAAGTCGGTGATAAAATTTTTAATTTTAATAAGTTAATTGAATATTTAAACTATAATTAATAAAAAAAATGAAGAAAACTTATTTAAAGTTCATTCAACTTTTTCGGTGTTTAAAGAATTTAAGCTCGTGATTGATAACGTCAGGCATCAATACCTCATCTTAAACAAGTACAAGAAGAAATTGGAGTTTTAGATTACAGGCTCCGATAAAGAGTGATGATTGATGATTTTCAAAAAGGGTAGAATAGGCATTTGCTGTTTTTGTGAGAACTTGAGGTCAAGAAAATGTTTTGGTAATGTTCTTTTTTTATTACATTCGTTCATTTCTGATGAAACCATGATCCATATACCAAATAGATATATATATATAGGCCATATACCCAATAGATGAAGTACAATTTCTTCTTTTTTCTCGTCTCTATAGCTTTTGAAAATTCGTTTGTCGTGTGCCAAATGACGGTATGAGTGTCTATAATGCAATGCCCCGTAATAACTCCAACTACGCCTCTGAGCATTATCTTTCTGGAGTTTAAGTAAACTTTTCACATATATTGACAGCACCCATTCTCTAACCTTCTGGCAAATAGAGAGCTTCCTAGCGTCGGTTTGATTGTTCGTCCACAAATTAGTTTTGATATCCAATTCACTATAGTGTTTTGTACACTCAATCTTACCAGCGCTTGCCATATGTTGTCTGGTTCGACATTATTGAAAGCTCTCTCTATATACAAGCAACCAAATTATGGTCTCCAGAGATCATCCTTTATTGCCTGAACTTTATTCCATGGATAGGAGATTACAATCCAAAGTCTGTAGTAAATTAATATCACTAGATCGTCAGCAGTAAGAAGGAAATACTTTAGGATCTATAATTCTCTTTAATAATGTGTTATGGGAGTTCCACACACCATTAAGTCTGATCCTGGAGACTTAATCAGTTTAAAATTGCCCTTTTGAATTCCTCCACAGGTATAACTGGTGTATAGTCCTCAGATTGTTCCATTATCGAACAGTTTAGTTGCGTTATCGGTTCCTGCCCTAATGGATTTTCAAGAGTTGCTCTCTCCGATATTGTCAATTATTGTATACTCATCGGAAACGAATATGAAATTGAAGATCTGGAAGACTGCTTTATGTGCCACTCAATTTTGTTTGTGTTTTTCACACAAACACACGTTTGTCTGAACCACTTGTCTTACAGAAACAGAACACTTGTGGTATCCTCTTTCTTTAAATCGTTTTAAATTACAATTAAATTGCGATTCAAATCTAACTGTTTCATTTCTATTTTTTGATATGCACCCTGTTACTTCGGAAAATTATTTAGAATTAAATGAATTATTCGTGTAGTTGCCAGATTGTTTTTATATTTAAAATAGGAAAGTCTATGGCAAAACAAATGATTTTTGCAAAAACTTCATAATTTTCAAGATAAATTAATTATAAAAATCATTTATTTAATAGTTTTTAATATATATATATACTTGCGCACTTAAAAGCATTTACAAGAGGGAACAATATCTTTTTCTTTATTGATTCCAACTCTGTGTTAAAAAGACAATACGGCAGACTTGAAAAAGAAATAATCGGGCAAATATTTCTTTAAATTGATAAAAATTTGAATCATTGACTTAATAGATTTGGTTATTAGCTAGCTTTTGTAGCTAGATACACATACATATACGTATATGTAAACAACCAATAATATCCTAAGTAGAAAATAATACGAGACAAATCTGTTTTTATATATAGAAGTTTGTATGAGAAAACGCATTATGAAATAAGAACAAAAGATAATGAAGTCTTGTTTGTAATATTTAGGCGTTTAATATAAATGTAATGGTGCTTCAGTACGACTTATGTCAATTTGTTTTTTATTAATAGTTTTTTAAAAAACATTGTTAGAGGGATTTCGCTTAAATATAAAGAATTTTAATAGAATTTGATAGCATACAAACTCAAATCGACATAAGTCGGTTTAGGCTGTTTTTTCTTGGGGCTACAGATATATACTTAAAGCTATATGTATACAAGTAACTCACAGTGTTAAAATCTTTCATCAAATCGATCCTTACTCCTTAATATATTATACTCACGGTTCTTTTTGATAATCTTTTTTAGAGATATACGCCAGCATTTAATTAAGAGTTGTAAGTAATTTGTTGCAAGAAAGTAAAACAAATTGTTTCAAGACTATCTTAATGTTAAGGTCTCAAACTAATTAGAAGCATATGCAAGCTGTAGGAATTTAAAAATTACTAATTATCCCCAAACGTATCTTTCTACATTTTAAAATTCGTTTTATTTTATCTTTATAATCAATTAATATAGAAGCTATTGGGGGCGATTTCCTATACTCTCGTTTAGAACATTATATTATTTTTTGCAATACACTTATGCCCAAACATAATTTTTTATTTTTTTCATCTGGCATTACAGTTTATTCTCACCAAGTCTTAAAATGAGCTCTGGTAACTCCTCAAAACTCAACTCTGTAAACGAATGAATGTAGAAAAAATGTCGAAAGAAGAGAACAGTCAATATGTGCGGAAGTAGAAAAATTTCTTGAATTTTTTTATATTAAATTTTTAGTAAATTTTTTCATAAAAAAACGTTATGAAAAAATAAAAAGTGCACAAAATCTTTGAATAAAACATATCAAATTCCGATAACGATTAGGAGGAGCACAAATTCTAATAGAAATAAGAAAAAATATGAACGAAATAATAAGAAAAGGTGACAACAACAGCAAGTGACCTTAAGTTAAGTTAAGAAGTGTGAAGAATATAAAAAGAAAAATAAAAATTGAAATTAGAATTTGTGTTGTTTCCATTGCAAAAAGCTCCAAAAACGGCGGAGAAGTGAAATTATTAGAATTTTTTATGAAAAAATTTAACGCACAAAACATAAAACAAAATACAAATTGCAAAATAAATTCATCGTTGTGTAATTTTAAACTTTTTTTCGATTTAATTTCCTTGGGTTGGTGAAATGGGTGGCTGTATGGGACGTTATAGTGGTGATAATGAAACTGTAAGTGTATCATCAGCCAGTGTATCCAGACCGACGACAGCGGGTAAGTTTTGAAGCAGGGCTGCAGAGCTAACATACAGCTACGGAAGAGTGTTCTCTCTTAAGTGGCAGTGTCTGTAAATTTGTTTTTTTTTTGTGTTTTAAGGACCGCAAGTGGGGCCAGCACGCAAAAATCGTCCCTTGTGCCATGAAACAATACGCTGGCGTTCAGATGTTCCTTTAACAGAGGGTCAATTGCGTTCGAAACGCGATGAGTTTTGGGATACAGCACCTGCATTTGATGGCCGCAAAGAAATCTGGGATGCACTTCGTGCTGCGACAACAGCAGCAGAAGCTTTAGATTTTCAGCTGGCCCAAGCGATATTGGATGGTGCAAATATTTCAGTGCCGAATGGGTAAGCCCCTAAATAAATTTTTATTTAAAATCAAAAATGCGCTGACAAATCGTCAGCTGGTGTTTGTCTCTAAAGTAATTTGTTCATGAAGTCATTGAATCGATATTTAGATGGATTCCAATGATATGCGTTTACTTCATTTATTTTAATGGGCATACAAACTTAATGCGCCATGCTTTAAGGGTATAATTGCATGTGGACAATAAATACATCGATATTAAAAACCATGTCAAAAGACTGTTTAAAAATCAATAAACAAACAAACAAACACTTATATGTATGTGTCTTCTACTTCATTTTTAATTTTACAAGCGACTAAATGTAAGCAATGCTTCAAAAAAACTGTTGCTAATTGCTTGAAAAGTTTATTTTTACACAAACTTAAATGGTGACACATGCCTACATACGTTGCTATAAATTGAATATTTGTTGTCCTTTTGTAAGTGTTACTTTGGCTGACTGTTGTTGGTTTGTTTGTTGATTGCTACATTTGTTTGTTTGTTTGTTTATTTAGTTGAGACAATAATGTCCTGGGGGATTTGTTTGCTGTCTCTTTAGAGCAGAACGACAATTTCAAATATCCCTGCATGTGTTCAGCAAACGTTGCTATTTACAACATGCAATAATATTGTTTTAAATTATATCGTCATTTTGATTTAAGATTTATAACCAACAACATAGATAATGAAAATAGCACTTAATACAGATGTAGTAAAAGTCCCAAAAGGTAATAAAAACTCAAATGGATAAAAAAAATTAAGGCATTAATATAATTAAAATTTATACATGGCGATTACAATTACTTTGATCAAATGCTTAATTCCCAAACACATATTTAATTTGTTTTTATTTTTGTTAAAATTTCATTTAACTAGATTTGTTGAAAGTCTAATTTAAGCATTCCTGTTAAGCCACCCCCCTCAAAATCTTTTCTTCCAGTGCGCAGAATGACATAAAATTGTGATTTTTTTTTTAATTCTGATGTGATAAACTTTACTAGTTTGTTAATCGTCTTAGCTAGTTAGCAGTTTTAGGTACAAAGGTAATTTTATCTTTAAAATCTATTCGGAGAAATTTAATCGTATAATTTTAACAAAATATCGTAATAAAGTCTGGCCATGCAATTCCTGTCATTGCATTCTGATTCCTCAAATGAGTCGACGGATTGGCCTCGGCCGCATGGCCACTATCTTCTGTAGAAAATTCAGAGATTACCACGAGGAGATAACTGTGTTATGTCGTAGGAGAAGGTAATACCTGGGTTTCTATTTAGCAGCTGATCTAACTGATTTGTAAAGGGTGAACATTTGAAGCCCAAAAGCCTCAGCGCTCCAATTCTCGTGGCTTAACAATTACTTTGAATTAACTTCCTCGGGTCTAGATTAGCTGAACTCAATAAAAATATTTCGAAATTGAATCATTTCATACCTTTTCAGCAAAGGGGGAAAATAATAATAATACAATGGAATGGTTTGTAGGTTTAAATGGTACTGTTCAAACTTATCGTTGGAGTATAAAAGGCTGTAGTAGTCATTAGTATTAATGTTTGTCTAGCCCTCAGTATATCCGACAGAGACACAGCAACATGAATCAAATACGTTGTGGAGATGCCTAACAATTTCGATACATTTAGCGGCATAAAATTTACATTAAATACATGTACACACAGTTACTAAATTATACGTACGGTTAAAAAATTGCCGAAATTTTTTAATTAACCCGTTTTCGTTGAAAATCTTTATAGTTTCCTTGATGTTAAGAAGGTCTTTTCCATTGGTTAAAAAATTTCTGAAATTGAACTGAATTGTGGCCCTGCACAGGCCCACAAAGGTATGCATCCGATTTACAAATTTCACAAATTTCTGAACCAAAGCAAAAGACCGTCTTAAAATCGAGAAAAGTTGTCAGACCATTACAAATATTTTCAACGAAAACGGATTAGTCAAAAATAGTATACTAGTTAAAAGTAAGTATAAAAAAGTATACTTCTGTGGCTATGTGTATATTTGCTGTAATTTAATTTAAATATTTTCGTAAAGCCAGGGTTTAAACCCCAGGGCAGACATCAAAACAAAATACCAAAAATATTTCTTCGGCAACTCCCGCTCAGCAGATTTCTAGCAAAAACTCTGAGAGTAAATAAAATTGCCATGAAAAGTTTCTCAAAAAATCTGTCGTTCGGAGTCGACTTTAAACTGTCGGTCCCGCAACTCATATATAAAATTAACACACACAACATAAGTGGTGTGAGAAACTAGGTCGTAATCCTGACTGAAGGGTTGTAATGACCAATTATGTATGTATGTATGTAATTTCGTACAATCAAATTTTCTTTTTGAATAACAGAGTTTTGGGGTATGAGGTAAAACAGGCTTCAATTGCAGAAGTACTAAGTAAGTATTTCCAATTTATACTCAAAAAAAAAAAAAATTGTGCTGAATTTGAACCCAACATTATAAATGCTTTCAGCTTTTATAATTGTAGTCGTTTTTTATTGTTAATCTTTGTACAGTATCATTATCATATATTGGCCCAAATGTACTTTAATAACTAAAAGTCATGGATTAAATATTGGTCATGGGTATTATTACCCCTGAAATGAACTTACCTCCTCCAACAACTTACAACTAAGTTGTAATATCCCAGCAAAAGTTTAATGGAAAATTAACTGATGGATATATTTTTCAAACAAATGTAATTTTATTATTTTACTTACTTTTACTTAATTGGCCATTAACTGTTTGACTGCTAAGCGATTCTGGTGAGAACGTCCGAAAACTGTTCGAAAACTACAATTAATTATTATAATAAAAAATTCTACAAAATTCTAATAACCTATGTATAAAGAGAATACCCTATATCTTGTCTTTTAATTTTATTTTTGCTTTCTGACTAAATTTTTACACTGAACGCAGCGCTTTTGCGCCGCTTAGCAGTCAAACGGTTAACAACCCGTTTAACGGATTTCGTCCTGCCTTAACACATCCTTCCTCTGCTTCTTGCGCGCCTTTGCCAGGATTCCTCGATTTGGACCTTCCAACGCATTATTATTTTAAGTAACTTTTTATTATTGCAATTAACTTTATGAATCGATGCTGCCACGGTATTATATCGAATTCATTGCATATGTCAAATGTTAAAATTGAAAATTTACTTTGGCTTACCTAATAATTAAACAGTAGACGTACAATATGTTAAACTAGTATTGAATTTTTGTTCTTATTCCAATATTCTTAAAAGTAAACGTTATCACTTTAAGAAATTCGTAAACGCAAGCAATAGATTGTCAATGGACTGTCAATTTGGTTTAAAAATTTTTCTTTAACGTATGCAATATCGTTTTTTTAAAGTATTTCAATAACATATCGCTGGGTTATATTTGTTTTTTGTTGCCGTATATGTACGTATATACAATAGTATACAGTACTATATTGTATGATATTTATTTATTTTTTTGTTGTTTTTGTGGTCTAATCGGAATCATTCATTACCTGCTTGTCCATAATCATTATATTTACATTGAAGGACGTATGTACATTACATTATTTTGTATTAAATTCAAATATGTACTATAAGTTCTTACAAACTAAAATAATGCACTAAAATACAATAACATTTGTTGTATAATATTATTAAAAATTTTTATATTATTTAGTGAAATTTATCATATGTACGTACATACATATAGTATAAGTATAATAAAAAAGAAATTTTCATACGTTTTTATATGTTTTTATAAACATGCAGGTGTGAATTCTTTTCTTCTTCAAATTTTCTATATACATATATATGTACATATGGATTGTGAATAATATACGGCTGGCTTGTAGGAATTCTTTAGAATTGTGTTAATTTGCATAGGATTTATAAAATTTGTTCTGTGTACATATAAAATTAATAAATGCGTGTATATATCATTATTAGTACTGAGAAAATTAACAAATGATAATATTTTACCACACAATACATTCATTTTTTTTATTCATATATTTTTATAATTTAATAAGCGCCGTATTGTTCGCCAAAGAAACGTTTCTCATAAATAAGGGTGGGTGTTTAAAACATTATGAAAGTTAAAGTTGAATGAAATTTTTCTTTGATTAAGGAATTCTAAGTCTCTGTTTCATAATTTGTTCACAAAATTGATTATGAAGTAAAGTCATTCATTTTCTTTAAATTATTAATTGAATTTAATTGTTGATTGAAATCATTATATATTAAGGAAGAACTCATGAATGTTCTTATTTCCAAAGATTTAATTTAAATTTTAATTTTTATTCATTTTGTTCTGAATTTAAATGTAAAGCGTTTGTTAATAGAAAGTTTAGAGCACTTGTATTATAAAAAGATGGGCATTTCGTTTTGGGCGTAAGCTTTTTGAATTAAAATAATGTTTTTTTTAATCACACAAAAGAGCGATACCTTTAGCATGTATACATTGGTTAAAAGGATAGAGTGTTAGTCTATTAATATTAGGATCATGGGTTATGATACGTGATATAATTTGTTACTTACATACATAATTGGTCATTACCAATCTTTAGTCAAGATTATGACCTAGTTTCTCACACCACTTATGTTGTGTGTGTGTGTTAATTTTATACATGAGTGGTCGGATCTATAGTTTAAAGTCGACTCCGAACGCAGATTTTTGTGAAACTTTTCATGACAATTTTATTTACTCTCAAAATTTTTACCAGAAATATGCTGAGAGGCAGGAAGTCGACGAAAAAAATATTTTTTCATATTTCGTTTTGTTGGAGATGTCTGACCTGAGAGTACCTACTTATTAGAATTCGGCGACTACTAATTTGTTAATGTATTGTAGTTTTTAAATAAAAAAAAGTTTGGTTTGTGGGATATAACAGTACTTTCTTGCAACGAATGAGCATTTTTATTAAATTATGGATTGTTATAACTTCAAAGCATTGTTGTAAATTCATTAATCAAATCAAATATCGTTTCCTTGATATAACTAGGAATCATAAGTTTATCAACTAATCTCCAGAACTTCCATTCAGTTAATTCTTCGAGCTATTCATGTACATACATTAAGGAAATTTGCTACTTTCTCATACAAAATTCATTGGTAACATACTTCCTTTAAAAGTTGCTAAAGTTAGATGGAAATATATGCAAAGAATTTAACATTTACTATCTGGAAAGTTAGAACCCATCTGAAAAGAGCTGTAACCTATTCTTGATTAACATTCAATGCGAAACATAAATGGAGTGGCTAAGCTATGCAACAAAAACTAGTCAGGCTCAACTCTTTTAAGATGAAACCAAGCTGTTCAGGAAGTAAAAAGTATCAATAAAGGAATCTTTTCCTGTACACAGAAAGCTGGTCAATGATGTAAAAATTATGTATTAGAGTTCTTATCTTTCATGTCATTGGAACTCTAACAAAAGTCACGATGTGAAAAGATAGGCATAGTTAAGGCAAAAGATCTGTTATGATCATAGAGCGGCCAGAATTTATGCGTTACTGTAGAAGTAGCTTTGTTATCAGCGAGATATTTACAGCAAGCATAGATCCTTCCTTAGCTAGCGACTATGTTCCTCTCAATGCTCGCGTGGCTAGGTAGACAAGTAATGGTAACATTATAATATCTCATCATCCTGTTAAGAGATTTTCGGAATCCACTAATAACGATGAAAGAAGTGAAAACACCATCCAAGACCTTCAACGTCTATGTGTAAGGATCCGAATTTCATTTCCTTGTATTGCTTTTGCCAGTTGACTACCATATTAATTTCAGAATATATGGATAAATTTTTAAAAATAATGAAAAAAAAATCCATTCTAAGTAAGTGAAATTGTTGGCAGACTATATTCAGTAAATCATTCAAATATTAAAAAATCCAATCTAAATCCATCCAAAACAAATAGACTAACACTTGGAGAGAGGAATATTGTACGGTCGGTGAATAGTAATACAATACTAGTTCATTAGAACCCTAGTATAACCAATTACCTGAACGTCTTGTTAACTTTGACCCGTTTCTTGCACTTTCCTGTTTAGGGTAAATGATTCAGTTATAAGGTTAATCTTATCAACCAAACTGCTGAATGTCTAATATTGATAAGTACTTTCAACAAAACATTTAAAATATTTACTAATGTTTCGATCTATATAAAATTTAACAGCTCTAATTATTATGTTATAAATACAATATATTTATTGTATGTACGTACATGAATACTGAAATTATTAAAAGAAATAAAAAAAATCTAGTGGGACTCTTAAACATTTCTTTTTAAACTATCACATGTCAACAGTATCAAACAAAACTAAAGCACGGAACATATCATAACACGAAAATATTTGCTCATATCAGAGCTATTCTTTCTATTTCAGTAAGAGTAAAGAGAACACATATTTTGTTGTTGCATTTAAAATTTTACTAGAGTGAAAAAAAATGCAGCGATAAAACTCTAAAGCACGTAATATTTCGAATATTAACTGTATCAGTTAATTAAGGAAAATTACTCACACAATAAATATCGTTATTTCTTATTTTGCTGTTTTCAGATAAATTTAAAAGAAAATAAACATATTGTTACGTTTTTACCATTTTAAAAACGTTTAGAATATGAGTTCGTTGATTGCAAACAAAATAAAAATAAATTGGTGTTTAGTTTCAATTAAATTCTTTATTGTTCTCACTACTTTTGTGTGCCACTATTTACAACTTGACGAATGCAACAATAATTGCTTGTTGGCTATTATTCTTTGCTTACAACGCAGATCTTTTTCAACGTAGATCTTCAAACCATGACTGTTTTCTTCACAAGCAACGCGTCTTCACATAAGACTGACTGAATTCTTACTATTCGTTGCCTGCTTTATCTTGCTTTTTTTATATGCCCACGTAATCAGTCTGATGAATGTTCTTGACGTCGAACGTTTGTGATTTCGCCTTCTCGAGAGCTCTATCGCGACTTCATTGTTGTTTGTGTATTTTGTTCACATTGCTTAATGTTGCGTTCTCGCTTACTTGTCTATCTCCTTTTCTTTCATACTGATGTTGGTGGTTTACTTGTAAACAAGTTCGTTGTATTTGTTAGTGTAGCTTTTGCTCATTTTAATGTTAAACGATGTACACCGTTTCCATTTCCGTAACAATATTAATGTTTAATGTTGAAATAGTAAAACAGCAAAATTAAAAAATTGTGAAAACTTCGGGGTCCTTTTCTTGTGTACAAAAAGAACCTTTTTGTGTCCATAAGGTCTATAATACTTTAATTTATTTTAAATATTACAAACCAAAGAGAAGTAAAGAAAACACCATAATTCCGAAAAATTTGATCAGCCCGGATTTAATTCGCAAAAGGACACTTTGACTGGATTACAATCGGATGGAAGACGTTTCTCTGGAATAAGGCAATACGAGGAAAAAAGATACCTCAGGGGTAAAACATAAATGGAAGTTGTAAAGTAATGGTATACGAATATATTTCAGCATTTGATATTAGCTTCATGCTTCAATATGCAGAGGAAGAAATGATATATGAACACGGTTGCAAACCCAAATACGCTTCCCAATTGTTTGAATGAGTTGTTTATTGAAAATAAAAGTCCAAAAAGTGGCCAGTGCAGTTGCTTGATCTGGAAAACCATAGAAAATCTACAGGAAATTGTAAATTTTAGAGTATTACGCAACATCTACAAAAATACTGCAGAACTTTTCCGGCAGGAGGAAAATGCCAGAAGTGCCCACGTTGGTGCACAAAGATTTTAAGGCTATTTGAAGCATTTATTCCATTACTTAAATAGTATGTGCAACAGCTTTGTCGTACATAAGCTATGTATTGTGTGTTGGACAATCCTTGTTATTTATGTATATAAAAATTAATGTTTGTTTGTATGTCCTTTTTAGAATCGTAAAATACTCGTATGCATTTGATCATGTTATGATCTTTAACAAAGTTGTTGCGCATGAGCCGACGAAAGTTTCTAAGTTGTTATGACCAATTTCCGACAGGAAAATTATTCAAAATGAATTGAATCGTAAACTATGCATTTGATCATGTCTTGATTGGACAAATACCAGACATTTTAGGATTCATCATTCATGATTTTAATAACATTTGGAATAATCCATTACCGTAAAATGTCAATCACAAATTTGAAAGCTTTTAATTCTGGAAAATTTTTAAAAATGCTGTTGTTTGTATCTCAGAGTGTGAAAGAGATATAATAGGGTAAATAGGTACAACAAAAATATATGCTTAAATTTCTTCTATAAAATTTTTAACATCGATGTTAACAATTCTGGAATGCTACTTTTTGCCACTTCTTATTTCCCTCAACGAATTGGTGATCACCGTCAATATTAACATTTCTATCCATGTCTGAACATACGGTCCGATTGGATTGGGTGGGTACATTGTGAGATTCTAATAAATTAAACGAATTTTTCATGCCTCCTAAGCGACAAGCAATTGGTCGACCTGCACCTCAAGCACGGAAGAAAAGAGCATTACGAGCCTTAGAATCAGACGAGCACCGAGCATTGAGACTTGAAAATCTTGAACAACGAGAAGTGATATTAGAAACTGATCGACTGCGTACTACTGAGGCCCGTTCGTCTGAATCATTTGGACAACGGGAAACAAAATCAATAAAATGATTCAAAATTAATTTGATATTTGTGTAATGTCTTTCCTTCAAATTTATTTTTTTAGTTTTTGGCGTAGCAACGCGCGCAGGGTGCAGCTAGTTTTAAATAAAGAATTCTATTGGGTTTCTTTTTTATTATTTATTTTAGTTGAAGAAAGTTTCTAATGAATATCGAATTTTAATTCTTTTAAAACTACTTAAGCAAAGTTTTATTTACAAGTATTTGGTGCTTTAATTTTGTCCTCTACTGTACTGTATGTATGTCGATAGGAAATTGAGAACGTTAAAGTATCTGTGATTGCATTAACGCCGAAATTAAAATAATTAAATTAATTAAAATAATATTACAGTGATGTAGATAAATTCTATTTTACTGAAATATGTATTTTGATTTAAAAAAATGTTTACTTAAATTAAAAAATAGCTCAGACCATATTTATTTGATAAACTTTTAAAAAATAAATAAATGTAATTAAAGTGAAAAACTATTTCCATCCGTGTGTGTTTTTATTAAAAGTAAATACTGTTGACATTTACGTTATGACGTCATTCTTCTAAAATAAATGTAATGTAATGACGTATAAAGCTGCCCACTATATCGCAATGATTTTTTAATCATTTAAACATTTAATCACTTTAATGTTAGACGTAATATTTGATAACAGAGTGAGGTTTAGTAGTTCTTTTTTGCTTTTAAATAAATGAAAATAAAATGAAATTATTTATTGAGCAAGTACAAGTGTTGACAGTAATATTAATTAAACGTAATGCAAAATATAAAGTTTTTGTTGTAAAATAATATCCTTGATATTCCTTTGAAAGTTAATGTTGATGAATCACACTTTTACCAAATTATTTAATATTCAAATGTTCTCTTTTTTCTATAATTAAATCAACATATTACGTGTATTATTTCATACAGTTTACAGTTAATACAGTTTAGACTTTGGATACCAGATTGTAATTCAAACATTGAACATCTATGTTTATGAATATTAGAATATTTCCAATATTTCGATCTTTAATATTTAAAAAAAACACTGACGGAATAAAATATTAAAGGAATACAAGATATTTTATTTCTCTTTATGAAAACAGAGAACATTTATTCCATATTTATACAAATATTTATTGGGTCTTTTTTAAGCGTTTTTATCTTTAAATTTAAACAAAACAAACTCGTTTGAGAGACATACAGTATGTCAAGAATGAGTTTTCACATTAAAGAAATTTAAAATTTGTGTGTTATTTCATTAAAAAAAAGTTATTCTTATTTTAAAACAAAAACTTTTTTAATTTATTCATATTATTAATATTATTTACAAAGGTTTACAACAAAAAAAATAGACTTTGATCAAAATATACGAAACAATTCAGTAAAAACAATTAATACTCAAATATTTCACTGTCAAAAAACTCTTTTCACAAATTTATTTTAATATCATTATATAACTAATAAACAAGAATTATTCGGTTTTAGTACTTGGTATGACCCACCTTTTAATGGGATTTAAATCCGGAGTTCGGACAGGAGTGTCCATGACTTTGCCGCAGTTATGTAATGTGGCTACTACACATTCTTACCATATGCGACCTATGTTTGGGGTCATTATCATGATAAAATTTAAATATTGGTTTATTTTCCAGCATGACGCCGAATTTATTAGCGCTTCTTTTTAAATTTGTCTTTAAAATGTCCAAATATTGTTGTACATTCATTGTTGTATCTATTAAGGCCAAATCTTCTACTCCCTTACTCGAGATACAACCCCAAATCATGATCAAAATTTTTCCAAATTTTAGTTGGTATTATATTTCGGTTTTCTAACGCTGTTAACGGCTTTTGACAGACTTTTGTTGGGCCATCGTTATAGTGTAACATTATTTTGGTCTCATCGCAGAATATTACGTCGTCCCATTAAGTCACAGGTTGCTAAATGTTGTTCATAGCAGATGAAAAACGCCTTTGTTTCTTTACTGCGAAAAGTAGTGGTTTTTTACGTGCTGATCTCGAAGAATATTTGTCTTTAACAAAACCTGCCGAAAAGTTTCATGGGATACAACAACATCACATTCATCTTTATGCCTCTTCGAAGGGTCCTTGTTGAAATTATTGGGTCTTGGACAACTTTTCTCATAAATAAGCGCTCTGTGCGATTGTTAATTTTAGTCGTGGGACTACCTACACGTTTTATTTCTAACCCACCCTCTTTTTCATCAATATTAATCACATTGTAAATAGTTCTTCTTGATACCGAAAACCTCTTTGACAGCTCCGGAGCACTTGTGCCCAAATAGTGATTGTAATCAATTAGTTGAATTGGATCGTACAATAATCGTTTTCCTGACATTGTTTTTAACTCTTTATAACACGTCTGCACTACAAAAAATTAGCATACATGCTTTGGTACATTGGTATACATGTTTTTGAAACTACAAAGAAAATAGATGCACATCAAAACTAACGGTATTATACCGCTAATCATCAAATACTTCCAAATAAGACAAAGACAACTATATTGTGAAAAGAGTTTTTTGACAGTGAAATATTTGAGTATTGATCGTTTTTATTAAACTGTTTCTTATTTTTTTATCAGTGTTTTTTTTTTGTTGTAAATCTTTGTAAATAGTATTATTAATATGAATAAATTAAAAAATGTTTTTGTTTTAAAATAAGAATAACTTTTTTTAATGAAATAACACAAAAATTTTTAATTTCTTTAATGTGAAAACTCATTCTTGACATACTGTATTTATGTCAGCATACATGGAATATAACAGCGTTCTGGCTGAAGCGCAATCGAAATGTACAATTGTCCATGTCTTTGGTTTATAAATCAGGCTAAATTTGACAAATGACCAAATATTGGCTCTGAAGACCGCTGTATATATTAGCATTCACTAGCGAGAGATTGAGATAACATACATACATACATACATACATAATTGGTTATTACAACCCTTCAGTCAGAATTACGACCTAGCTTCTCACACCACTTATGTTGTGTGTGTTAATTTTATACACGAGTGGCGGTACCTACAGTTTAAAGTCGACTTCGAACGACAGATTTTTGAGAAACTTTTCATGGCAATTCTTTATTTACTCTCAGAGTTTTTGCCAGAAATCTGCTGAGAGAAAGTCACCGAAGACATATTGTTTTCATATTTTGGTTTTAATGTCCGACCTGGGATTTGAACCGTGGCCTTAAGTCTAATTAGCCAACACACTACCTACTAAACTGCAGCCACTTCGTGAGATAACAACGCGCTTAAATTGCTGGCTGAGAATATGCAATGTGGCATAAGCTGTTTGGTACGTTGTTGTTGTAACACCTCTGTAGCTATCAATCTAACTTTGATCGATAAGATGACTAATATTTGTCTGAAGACCGCTGTACATATTAGCATTCACTTTCGACTTAAGGAATCCAATAACAAAATGTCTGACAGATCAAATCGCACAATATTGGGAGTCAATTTACATTACCTCCACTTGAGGTAACAATGCGCTTAAATCGCTGGCGCAGAATATCGAATGTGGCATAAGCTGTCTGGCACGTTGTTGTTAATTTTGATTCGCTTTCGCTAGATTGGCAATCGTTAACTGAATTGTATTCAGGTCGATTCGGAACGTAGATCCGATTGCCGTGGAAACGTCTTCATCAGGTTCAGGCCAAAAGAAGTTAGTAATTATGATGTAGCCAGGCCATCGTCGTACTCAAAGAAATATGAACCGATGTCGCTGCCAGTTTAGAATCACACCAAACAGAAGCTTTTTCGGTATGCCTTGGACGCTATGGAAACTCATGTGGATTGGTATCGTCAAAAAATTCGAGCATGTTGGTTGTTCTCGAACTTATTCATTCAGAAATGAGCATCAACGCTGAACATGGTGTTTCAATGAGAATTATGATCAGTTGCCAACTGTTCCAGAGCACATTCAGCGAATACCCTTCGTTGTCTATGGCAAAACTGACTGTGTACAGGAGTAGCTTCCACAAGATAGCCATTATCAAGGCCCTAGACAATATATTGCCATACGAAATTCAAAAATTTTCCAGATAACATTTAAACAATTTAGAGTACAAGCAAAAACCCTTTTTAATTTTTTTAATATTTTGTTGATAAGTAGAAAATATCCGAAATTTTACTTGAGAAAAAGTATGTCGTGGTGCGTTGTAAGTAATTTTCTGTAACTGTCGGCATTTTCGATTTAGTATGACAATATTTTTTTATATTTTTTTTTATTAATTTTCTTAAACTATAAAAATGACAAATAATTAATAGTTTTTATTTATTATTCGTTTTTTTTTTATTATTGCAGTTACCTTACGGAGTGTTATGATGAACTGGGTACACAATATAAAGTACCCATTTATTGTCTATCATATCCCATAAATATTGTTAAAGAAGAAAATGGTCGTGATTCACCTGCCGAATTTTCAGAACCCGTCGATGGAGGCACAGAAGTTTCCTTAAAATTAAGAATATCCTCCATAATGTCAGATGTAAAACTACCTGTATATTCCAAAGATACAGTGGGTCAATGTAAAAAAAAATTACAGGTAAAGTGATATATATTTTTTTTAAATGTGATCAAGTTTAAGCCTCTTAACAACCTAACCCTTATTTCATGTTTTAGGCTGTGGAAGGCGTTGATGCATGTTGTCAGCGTTGGTTTTATAGCGGTAAACTATTAGGTGATAAAGTACCCATTGAGGATTGTAACATACAAAATGGTTACGTTGTCCAAGTCATTGTAAATACAGAACATTATAACCATGACAATAGTACAAGTATTGCCATTGCAAGCTAGCCAATGTCAACCATAAATACCAATTGCAACAACTACTACTATTACTATTCTTGCAACGAAATTATACAAAATTACTACTGCAACAATAGCAACAACAATGAAAACAAAATCAGCGTCAACATCAAAAACTGCAAAAGCAGTACTTTTAAAAGCACAAGTAAAACAGCTACAATCAGCAAATACAACCACTTTAATTTACATTTTAATTGTCATCGTCATATTAGTCATCTGTATAATTTACGTACCGAAGAAATGCTAATTGATTTTCCTAAATTATGCAAAACGAATAGTTTTTATAATTAAAACAAAAAAAAAAAAAAAGAAAACATATTTTTGAATTAAAATTTTCAATGAAATTTCCTTGTATTTTGCTGAAACATGTTTGGATAGGTTGTATAAGGCATAGACACTTTAAATCACTTTAAATATAAGACCTTAACAGCTTAGCGGTTTTACGTTTAGTCTCTAGTTTTGCTGGTTTTGTTCTTGTATCTTAATCTGAAACGTTTTTAAGACGTTCGTCATCATATATATAAACCTTATTAGCCATCCTTTTCATGATATCGAAATAAAAAAAAGAAACAAATAATTTATATAACGCAGTGTGAAGATGTTAACCGCCTGGGATTTCTTAAAACTGACAGATTTCTAAATTATATGTTTCAATATTTTCATTTTTGGTAAATATGATTAAAAATATATAGGCCGACTGGGAATAGCAAGCTGCTTTAACATTAGTTTACATGCTCAATTTTGGAGATTGAATACCAACAACGCTCCTAATATTGATTTAAAAAAAAACACAACGCAAGCAAGGTTCGTTAGCATTCTATGATTGGCTCTTATTTTAAACTTGTGCAATATTTTTAAAAGTGAATACGATGAGAGTAAAGAATTTAAATGAAATTAACTCAAATCAAAATTTGATTGGAAATTCGAGATGACAGATGACGATTTATTGTTACCAGATAACTTTGCTGGTAAGCATATTTTTCGAAATCGTTACAATTCTATGAAAGTATAATATCAATGGTATAGTTGTTGTTGTTATTTATAATTATTTAAAATTTCGTTGCATTTTGTTGTTAAAATTAAATAAAAAATTTTACAAGAGTGACGTTGTTTGATTAGCTTTTTCTTTTTGAAACTTAAATGTTTGCGACTCTTTTTTTAATATACAAAAATATTATAAATATTAACAGTTATTAGAACAGCGAAACAAATTAAGTTAGCAAAGAAAAACTAAATAAAAAGAAAGAAAATAATACCTTTTGTAAATTATTATTATTATTTTTTTTTTTAATCCAGCATATATATTTTTTGTTTCATTTTCTCTCTTTTTTATCTTTAACATTATTTTTAACTTTATCTGTAACTTTAAATATAATTTTGCTGTTTATAGAATTTAGATTAATAAATTTAACTTAAAATAGAAAATCTTAAAAGGAATATATACGCATAAAAATGAACAATACGATATATTAACTAATTTTAAGTGCATTCAATTTAGTTTAAAATAATTTAATTAAAATCTAACAACAATAATAACAAAAATAACATTTTATTATTTCAATTAAATTCAATTTTATCAAGTTTTCGTTGAGCAGATAACAAGCCCAACAATATCGATAAACTAAAAACCAAACTAACTTGAGATCAAATGGAAAATAGAAAAAAGTAAAAGAAAAATTAAAAAAAAACAAAACAATTTACATGTACACAGCCATATTTAAATAAAATAAAATAAAATAAAATGAAATCAAAATTACAAATTACAAATTAATCGAGAAGAAAAAAACTCAAATAAAAAAGCAATTAATTTAAATACAATATAAAATTTAATTATTTAATATACGTACATACGTATGTACATGTCGTAAACAACAACAAATCTGATAACAATTAATCGTTTGCATTAATAAATTATAAAACAATACCATTACCAACAACAAGAAAGAAACATAAATATTTAATTTATACATTTAGTTTGTAAACCAGTGCGCTCCATACACACTTTTCCAAAAGCATTCATATTTCATTCGTTCCGTTTTGCATTAACTTACTCATTATCGCGTATACGGAATACTATAATGAGTGCATTTGAAAGTGTGTAAAGCACTTTTGTGTAAATCAAAATAAAAATGAAACAATAAAACAACAAAAAAAAAATGAAGTATATATGTATATATATATATATATACTATATATATGTATATATTATAAAACAATAAAAATAAATTTTGCTTATGTTAATTAAATTGTCTGGTTCGGTTTGTAATAGCAGCTGGCGTTTAATATAAGTACGCCTGTCTGTTTGTTTTTATTATTTAATTTAATTTAAATGCATTTGTTTAACCCTTTGGAGACAATTGTTATACATATGTATGCGAACCTTATGTATAGTTCTAGCAGGTACTAATTAATACCCTGTGGTCAGTAGTGGTACTTTAGTTGTTTCCTTCACGACATTTAACTTCAATAAATATCTTTTGATGACATCGTTTTCATTTGTAGTTTTTATTGTTGTACTTAAATTTTACAGATAAATTATTTTTCAGTAGTGCATGTCCAGACAATTATAAATTTATTCTAATTTTTTAAATTTATCAGTGATGGTACACAAGGTTTGATTGTGTTCAAAAAGTAATTTCTTAATTTTGTGTTGAATTTTTTTGATTAAATGATTTACTTTTTCTTTATACACCTTTGTATGTGTACCTCATAATTGGAATTTAGTTTTGCGTGAATATAAATTGTTCTTGGATTGAACATGGGCGAAATGCTTGTATTTCCAATGTAACTAATTTGAATTTCATAATGATGAAATTTACTTTCTCTAGAGGTTGTCTAGTTCCAAACATTTTTCAACGATGGCCGAATTATAACATTTTCTGGACAGTCCGATTATCCATTAGGACAAAAATTTTTTTAGGGTCCAGAGGCGGACTGGTTTTAAATTTCATAATCTATGTTGATACTTTATCTGTATTTGTTATGAAAATATTCTATAAAAAGCTTGGTAGTACTGCCTAATTTACCTCATCAATATTTTTAAATCCAACAAGTTTTTCACGAATCTTAAGCTGGAGGATTATTTCAATGAATGGACAGCGGAAGTTTTCTGACCGGAAGAGTTATGACAAATAGAATGGGTCAAGTAGCACCAAAGCTATAGTTAGAGAAATGGTTAAAGAAAGGAGAATGGAATGATAAAATTCGAAATAACGATAAAGGATGTGTGTGATTGTATTATCAATTTATACATGACGTGCTTTTCCATTCATGCAAAAAAGAAAATGATAACTTTGTTATATTTTCTGCAGCATATGCAGACGGCATAGGTTTATATGATAGATTTAGTATGACAATAGTTCCCTCGTACGTGAGTGTTTTCTCTCATTTTCTGGATCTGGTTGTGGTTAATTGTTGGGTAATGGACATTCGCTGATGTGTCAAAGAAGAATAAACTTGATTTACAGATTGAATCCGTGAGAAAGCTGTGAACAAGTATGAGTATATTAAATTTTATTTTATACATTTTTTAAAATCACGTTCGGGAATAAGCATTCTTATTGAATCTAGTTAAAGCTCTATAGACTATGGAGTGTTCAGATAAACTTCTTGCAAAAAGACATCGTTCCGTAGTGTCACGCCCCTAACCAGAAATAAATCTGGATAATGCAGGTCACCGACTGTAATATGTACAACACATAGCAAGTTTGGATTTAAATGTCGACATTCGAGAAAATAAAATAACTACTTTGAAGTCATTAATATTTTTAAGGCTTTCGGTTCACTTTAACAACTTTATAAACCCGAGGTACACACATGTGCGCCATTCTTT
Organism: Sarcophaga variegata; assembly: GCA_932273835.1. NCBI lineage: Eukaryota > Metazoa > Arthropoda > Insecta > Diptera > Sarcophagidae > Sarcophaga > Sarcophaga variegata. The sequence continues at coordinate 43,053,153 of OW026359.1, forward strand.
TCTGCTACTGCAGTAGAAATTTAAAATAGAATAACACATGAATATTTTATTTATACTCCGAAAGGATATTGAGAAGCGAACTTGTCGTACAAAATTTTAATTTACTACAATCTTTGGCGCATGCTTTGATCTTCATTGTATGTTCAGCATCCTATTGATTGGAAATATAATATTTTATTATTCGGCAATGAAGTAGAACATTTTTTTCTGCCATTTGACAATTGCTGAGATTCAAATTCATCTTTTGCTTTGGAGAGTCTTGCGTCTATATCTTCTTTAGTGCCGCCGTCAGATCTTATTTGCCAGCCAAGATAACTAAAATTGTCCATTTATTGCACTTAATATTGCTGTCAAGGAGAAGGTTATCAGAGTGCTTTACGTTAACTTGCATTGGATTTGAATTTAATGGTTAATACGCCATTGTTGTTTGCATATGGCTCTGTTTGGTGGAGATCAGTCGAATCTCAAATTATTCAAGTGCTCCAAATTAATCGCTACTCAGTCATTACCTCCAAAATATAAGCATATATGTAGAATGGACAACCTCGTCGTACACCAGTTGTAATATCTACAATGAGTATACCACATTCTGTTTTTACGCGATAGATACGTTCCTCGAAAATGAAGGAATTGGTTCCAGGTGTCATATATCAGGTAAAATAAAATTAATAACTCAAATTGTGTTGTTGTTCATCCCACACGATTTATTGTACCGCCAACTATATGTTTAATTTAAGATCCTCCAAAGTACGTGTTTCTGGTAAAAACAAATACATTTTTATATCACCTTCAATCAAATTAAGTCGCGTAAAAACTGAAAGAAGTATTTATTTTGAAACGCGTTAAATCAAATTCTCGTAAACATAATTCGCATAAAAATAGAATTAGGTGTACATATGTGCCACTAAATTGACAATTTCGTCGGATTTTCCTTTTTTTGTAAGGCCTTTTTTGGAAACAACGAACACTAACAACTCTGTTGTTGATAGTGACTGAACTTCGCTTGCCAACCTGCCCAAAATAGGGTTACAGATGGCAACCGAACACAAGCATTTAAGAATTTTACTAAAAACATTTGAGAAATATTTTTTTATGGTGCAGCATAATAGTTCTCCAATCACTACAATATTTTTTAGGTATTTTAATAAGCGTTTCCGGAATAAATTCTAAAAGAAATTTTCAGTCGGCTCATATAGGGAGTGAAAAAGCACACTTATGTGAGAGTCCACTTTAAATATTTGCGGGCTATATCATTAACCCTATCAGGATTATTTTTACCATTACAATTATTCGTATTGCGCATTGATATTGATCATGCCAATACTATCGGAATTTTTCACCCACTAATGAGCTCTTGAGTAGAAGACAACTGGCCCTAATGTGCATCCAAAAAATCATTGTTTGGTGTAGATTATTTTTTAAAAACGAGGTTGGCCACAATCTCTGTCAATAGCGAAGACTTTTTAGGTTGACGATTACCAACTTCCATTAGATTTTAACAGCGCTATGTGCCACCTAACTCCCTTAGATTTTTTTTGTGTAGTTTGCATGAGTCGCAGGTGTATGCAAATCAGCCACAAACCACAGAGGTTTTTAAAGTCAACATAACCAAATTCAAATTCAGCCTGATTTACTTGCCTTGGTCATGGAAAATTAAACATTTCGGATGCGTTCCACTCATAGAAGCCGTGGCGGTTATCTAAATGATGTTATATTCCACATATAATGGCATCCATCCACACATTTAGGCAGTATTGTGAATTAGAGATGGTGTGGTGTAAAGTTGAAAAGTGCTCGACTACAAACCCAAACAATCTGGACTCAAACCGCGGAAAAGACTAAAAAGGTTCATTACGGTTTTCAGTTACTACACAGTGGTAATGGTGGAACTCAATCAGGAAAGTTCTTTACAAATATATTTTTGGAGAAAACTTGTCTTTAGACAAAGAAAATTGTAAACTTGTAATCAAAACTGGAAAAACTTCATGAAAATGTAAACAAGGTAAGGAAATATCCAGAAATTCAGGAAATGCTTTGTGACTTACGCTCTTTAAAGGAGCAAAAAGGAATGAAGAGAGTATAGACAACATGTAACAGAATTGTGTGATTGTAAATTATATTTTATTTTTTTGATTTGAGTTCAGGTATTTGAACGCGTTATGTATGGTATGTATGTATATTCATTTCTTTTAGATGAAATCATTATCCTTAAGATGAATCAAAGGGTTGTCTTCTTTTCTCGGCTTCTGACTAATGTGGCCAACTGTTCGGTAATGATAATGCATCTGACAACTGCGATCTTCGATTTTTCGAAGTCGTTTACGAAAAAAATAAAACATATGTTTTAGCATTACAAATAAAAAACAAAACATTAAAATTATAAATTAAAAAAATAAAGAGCAAAAATTCCTACGGGTTTTTTATTAAGCATAATTTGTTTAAAAAAAGTTCAAACGAGAAAAGAAAAATGAAAAAGACGTGTCCTGTGGGATTATTCTATTCATCTAAAGGAGTACTGTATATAGGGATATTGTGTTAAGTTTTATAGCGTTTTACCGGCTAAATAAAACTGCATTTAGGATGGTTTATGAAGAAACTGCTGGGCATACATATACAGTGAGCGTCATAAGTGAGTCAACACCCACTATAATTTTAAATTTTCTATTATGTTCTTAAGTATAAAAAAAGTTCCTTTATCATGAATTGTTGTTTTTGTTTTAACATTTTATAAGTAATAGATAACGTTTTTATTATTAGAAATTTATTCGACTATTCTTATTTACTTTTCTCGCTATCCTAAGAAAATGAATTATTTCAGTGGTGTTTACTCACTTTTGACGCTCACTGTATGTAAAAGTACTATTACAGACACGATACGTTTGCTGAGCGCTTTAAGATTTCTGGCGGTCAGTTCCTTCCAAGGCGTGATTGCCAATGACATAAATCTCAGTATGGGACATTCTACATTGTGTAAAATGTTATGGGATGTACTTAATGTTTTTGAAGAAAGACTATGCCTTCTTTGGATCAATTTGGGCATGACAGATGAAGAAACGAAAGCATCAAAAAGTTTAAAATTCCAGAAGTAATTGGACGGCACCCATGTGAGTAAATAGTAAAACCGCCGTTGGGTTCTGAACTTCATTTTTGTAGAAAGGATTTTTATAGTTTAAATGTGTTAATTGTAAGTACTCCTCTAAGAAGATTATTTTTTGGAAATTTAAACAATCATAGTGATTACTGTGCATGACGTATCTAGACCTGGTTCATGTCACGATGCTTTTGTGTGAAATTTAAGTAACGCCAATGAATTTTATTTAGAAAAATATTCTAATGGAGACCGTGATTACTGGTTACTGGCCGATTCAGCATATGCCCTACTGCCGTATGTTTTAGTACCGTACAAATCTACTATTTTCAGTTCAATGGAACAAAAATTTAATTTAAAACATTCGTCCGCACGAAATTGTGCAGAAATAGAAGACGTAAGTGAAGAAGTAGAAGATTCTGATGAACTACAAGCCAATAAATAAAATAAGGAGTTGAAATAAGAAACAGTATTGCTAGAACTTTGTTTTAATTAAAAAAAATCTCATTAACTTTTAATGCAATTCATTAATATTTTTCTTATTAATAAAACAAAAAGTTTAACAAAAAGCTTAACATAAAACTTAAAAAATTCGTATAACAAAATTTACAAAACATAAGAAAAAAACCTTAAAAAATTTTTTGTTAAGAAGTTTTGCTTGAAGATATTTTCATCAGTTCACTGCAATATACTCTTGTGATTTGAAATCACATATTTTTAGCGTTAAGCGTTATCCAGAACACCTATTTGGCGATTTTGAGTCGTATAAACAAAATTTTAGCGATTAGAGTTCGCCAGAACATCCTCTTGCTGTTTTTAAAACGAAAACGCAAAATTTAGGCGATTTGCGCTTTTCAGAACAAGCCCGAATAACAAAAAAATGATCATTGAAAAAAACTGTAAATGATTTAAATAACCAGACAGAATTAAATTGGCCATTACAACTCTTCAGTCAGGATTACGGCCTAACTTCTCGGCCTTAGCTACTATACAGTGTTAAATATAAATAAAATGAATATTGTACGCGTATGCTTTTGTGCCTCATTTATTTAATAATTTAAATTTGAGTGTAATGTAGAGATTTGAAATTTCTTTAATTTAGGGAATTTCATTAATTTATTTCAATTTTGGCGTTCATCCATTTTCTGCAGGAGCGTCAGAAATGAGAAGGCTGTTGCCATTACCTGTAAAATAAAATTCAATTTTTTTGTTTGGAATGGTGTGCTCATTCATGTGTGTTTGCTTTAGCTTCTATTGTACTTACACCTTTGAAACGTTCAACGTTTAATGTATAAATTTTGCCAGCTGTCAACTTAAATGGTCTTTGCGAATTGAGCAGAAACAATAGGAAATCATTTTTCATTTCACGCATATGAAGGTACCAAGGACTTCTTAAAATAGCCTCCCCGCAACGTTGGCTATTTATATAAATTATTTCACTGAAATAACAAATAATCAATAATTCCCAGGCGACCAACACCAAATATTGGCCTAGGGATACAACTTTCAAAAACGATGAGTTAGCAGTGGTAGACTACAAAAAAAAAAAAAATTAACAACAAAGAAAACGCAAAAAAGTTAACGAATGTGGAAATATGTAAGTGAAGTATGAGTGAGTATAAAAAGTATTTTACCTTAACCGATACAAAAGCCACAAGACACATAAGGAATATGACTTCTCCCGTTTTAAAAAACCATATGGGACTATAGAAGTCCTCCATTTTATTTAGACATTCCACTATAAAGCGATGATGATTAATACACCTTTTGAACGCTCTTCGAAAATGATAACGAAAACCTTGAAGTTCTTCGCTTTGGTTTTCACTACGCAGTTTATCAATATCACAGGTTTTTTCTACAGCACAATAGTATTCGTTTATTTCTGGTGCTGTAAACTCCTGCAGTTGATAAAGTTCTCTGTGGAAGAGAAGCACGGAAAATATTTTGAAAATTAAAACGAAATCGTTGAAAATATTTGCGATAAATACTAATACAAGTTAATTGTTCACCTTCCCGTTGAAACTTAAGGATAATGGTAAGGAAACATTCTCCCAATAAAAGTAACTTTTCTTATCATATGGACTTAACTAAATTTGAACCAATTCTGAAGCTATTATCGCTTTGCAATTCCGTGAATTTTTGTGGCATTTTTGATTTTAAAGAAAAAACTAAACAGGCCAAATGGAGTTGACGGTGACAGCCTGCCCAACGTTGTTCTGAATGAAATATGGACCGATGACAAAAAACAGAAAACAAACAAGATCTCATGCGGTTGGGTCCCAAATTCGAAAATATTGTCTGTTCATCAAGGAAGATAAGTTTTCGATGAAATTTAGGGACAGTTACCAAATGCTCCATCAAAAAATATAGTGTCTGACTAGATTAGACAAGTATTTTCCGATAAGATTGGGGTCACACAACGAATTCCGTAACGAATGAAATAACCAAAATGAAGTTGGAGTCTACGATACAGTCGCATATGAAATTCTGGCTACAATATTACATTCATACAGACATTAATTTAATTTTAATTTAATTTTATCTGTGAGTGTGAGTGGCAGGGCCTATAGTTTAACGTCGGAGAATGCTTACTAGAGGGAAACATGCAACCTGTTACGGAACTGCTTTATCGTATACACACCCAGGACTGATTGAAATCTATTTATTAACATTTCGGAGAAAGGCCGTATTGCTACGAATAATTCACTTTAGAATCCGGAAACAATACGGCAGAATGAATGACACGTAATTTGGATTTATAGAATTGTAAAAGCGCACAGAAAGATATCTTTCTATGCTTCGTTGATTACGAAAAAACTTTCCGAAACATCCAAAATGTCCGATATTCCACGGTTTTGGAGCATAATTGAGGAATGAACTTGACCGATGACATGGATTATCCCAACTTTGCGTACAGTTGTGGTTTGTGAGTTATTCTTATATACCAGAGACTTAAGAAAATCCCATAAGAAGACATTTAACGGCGTCAAATTACACGATGTCAGTTCACATCACCTCTACGTAAGATAGAGGGCCGTGACCCCAAACTGCTCTTACAGAATATTCAATGTGGCATGAGTGTTATACACTGTGGCGAATATTTTAAATCTTATGTGATTGGTATATCCATATCATTAAATTCAGGCCAAACGGAATTGACGGCGATATCCTGGCCAACGTTGTTCTGAATGAAATATGAACCAATGACGCTGCCAGGCTACAATTCACACCCACAAACAGGATCTCATGTGGTTTGGTATCGTCTCAAATTCGAAAATTTTGTCTGTTCAGATACTCATTCATCGCGGAAGATAAGTTTTCAATGAAATTTAGGGAGAGTTGCCAACTGCTCCAGCAACAAAGGAAAATAATCGAAGACAAATATGAAAATGGAAAAGAAAAAGAAGTAGAAGATTAAAACTAGATGTCCATAAAAGGTTATTCTATTAGATTTGCCAATAGATATAGGAAAACTCATAACATTGTTGTCCGATATTATTTTTGAATTTCATTCTACCGAAATTAGTTTTAAAACTGTATAGGACATGATACAATAAATTGTTCATCATTTCCAAGATCAATGATATCATACTCTACAGTTTTTATTTATTTATTTTATTTTTTCTAGTATATATTCGAAGGTATATTTCGAATTGCCTGCTTCTTAATTGAAACGGCAGCACAGCTTGTGTTAACAGGTATCTTAGGCAGCGGTTCAGCGGTTTTCATTTCGAATACTCGCTTGGATATGAGAATGCTTTCCAGAAGATTGGAGCTGCATTTGTTTATAACCGATCACAAACGTATTGGGAGAAAAACTTCCCAGAACAAGTTTTTGAGCCGATTCTTAACCCTTTCCTATGAAAAGTTGTATCAAACAACACACTAGACCCTAAAACAGAGGGAATGTGTGCCAATGTGAGTTTTTTTTGTGGCTAGCCTATGCTATAATCCATATTGTCGACCTCCAAAAGGGTAAATCAATCAATGGCGAATATTATGCCAATTTATTGGGTCAATTGAATGAAGATCTGACATAAGAAACGACCACATTTGGCTAATAAAAGCTTTCTCTTGCACAAGCATAATGCAAGGTTGCACACATGTGCAGTTTCCATGATTTCGGTTGGACCAATGTATGATGTAAATGGATTGGCATATAAAACATTCAAAGAAAAATGTCTACATAAGCCGCTATACGGTACTTTAATGGCGAGGAAATTTAATGGATCTACGAAGTAACATGGTGCAAATGGGCTTCAGGCCACCAGTTACTTGTGCAATACGGCTGAAAATATTTGCAATCCGACAACGACAAACAATAAGATATGTGCCAAGACAATATAACATTTCCAAACTTAAGTCAAAATTTGTACATTGGTTCTGTAAAAGTACGGTACCAAGGCGTACGGGATAGCGATAAGAGCCCATAAAATGAAAGAACAATTTGGATTTCTGTTAACATATGGCAACTTATTGAAAGTTAAGATATTGTCATCCTTTCTTGCAATAGAACTTCGCAACAAACAAGTGGGTTGCAGACTAAACTGATGTTGATCTGATAACATCAGCAGATTTCGTATTACAGTCAGGTAGTTAGTAGTTCTCTCTTTATTGATTTTAGCGGGACATTCGATGTCATTCACCAGGCAATCTCAAACGTACTACGTTGTAATGAGGATTTAAGTGATTTGATTGATCAGATTAGAGATGTGTATGAAGATTCTATTTAACGATTAGCTTAGAATGTCAAACTGTGTAGGCGCTCCTGTTCAATGAGGTTTAGCAAGTCGTTGTGAATTGCTTGATGTCAGAAGAAACGAGGATACTTCTTAAACCTTTACATCCATTTAAAATTGACTGTTTGGTGCAGTTTACACGCTGGCGTCACATCGGCCCTTATTTCTTTCAAAGTGAACAAAGGGTTATCGTTGCAGTAAATGGCGAGCGCTATCGAATCATGCTGACTGAATTTTTATTTTGATAAGTTAATCAGAAAAACTTCAATGACACTTGGTTCGAACAAGAAAGCATAATTTGCCATAAAAGGCTTTCAACAATCAATTTATTAGAAAATTAATGTGTTCACTGGTCTCCTCGTTCTTGGTATTTAGCGGCAATAAGACGGCGGAACTTGCCAATCAAAATTTGGTGACAACTTTCTTTCCAGAACTGGCATTAAGGCCAGTGAACTGGTTTATGTCCATAAACCAACAATACTTCAAGCATTGGCAGCCAATATTCAGCCACCCTTGATGCCATATGACCGGATTAATTGGAGAGAGTAGTAAAAAATTCGGACAGTTCGAATGGAGCATATAACTTGTATCCGTGGGGAACATATGCGGGAAATCGTATTAAAAAATAAATACAATTTAATTGTAGATGCTGTATTATCATTTAAACTTCTCTCTCTTAAAAACACCCACAACAAGTTGTCTTAATTGGATTTCTTAATAACTGCACTAAAAATTAAAAAGAACACTGCACTGCTGACAGCAAAAAAATAAAAATAAAAAAACGTAGAATAACATACCCACCTTAAGTTACGTTTTGTTAGATTTCGATTTATTGCCACGGTGGCTATAATGTTCTTCAAACTACAAAATAAAACATCATATTGTCCAGACATCAGAATGCCCAAAACCATATGGAAGCCACTCGAGGCGGAGAAAGCAGCTGCCACTTGTATTTGCCCAACAGATTGGAGAAAGTACATTACTTCGTATACGATAGGTGCCTAGCTTAGCCAAAAACGAAACGAGAGAGAGAGAGAGAGAGAAAAAGATGATAATTCAATTGAATTCAATTTAAAAATCTCAACTAGAATGCAATTAAATGCACGTAGTCGTGGCTGTTAATGTTTCAATTTAAGTGCATACCTCGTAATCGAATGGATACCAACAGGCTAATGGTAGACTTCGATCTCCATAGGTTATGGGCAAAATAATCCAGAATATTGTGCCAAGGAAGCAACAGCAAACGTACAGTTTAATCCACTTATTCGACATGGCCAAACACTCGTCCATAGTCACGTACGTGAATCCTTGTAGAACGGAATGGAAGGAAAATGGATAAAATTATTATATGAACACATTACATAAGTATGTATGTACATACAGTGGCTCACATAAGCTTATTTCGTGCATTCATTCGTGACAGCAATTTTTCATTCTGATAAATACGAGTGAATTTTTTAGATTTTTTTTTGTGTGTCACTGTCATTATAAAGAGGATTAAAATTAATATTGCCGAATTTGCTACAGAGAATTGGGCAAATGAAATAAGCTATTGTGAGCTACTGTACGTACATACATACATACATGATGTGCTATTGAAAAAAGGAACTTAAAATATTTTTATTTTTTATTTCCTGTGTGTGTGTCACACTACTGAGTACTTACCAATTGCCGAACGTGTTGAATATTTGAAATTTATGAAATCAATTAAGTTTTGCAATCGCTTTGGCTGTAAACGACGAAAATACAATTTCATAAGGATGGTCCATAAATAAATTATCGTTTGAAGCAAACAATTGACCAGTAATTCCAAGTCTCCTCTGTCATAGTTCAAATAGATGGTGCACATGTATAGAATCGCAATATGAATCGTTACAAAATAAAGAAAAATTTCACAAATAAGTTCGAGACTTATTGCCAAGTATCTTAAAATAGAAGGGAAATAACGTTCCAAATTCAAAGGAAACATAATGCCATAACACATGATGCAACGTATAAATCCAAAGAGATCCTGACGTTTTGCCTTATGCCGGTACATTTCCATTTCTGATAAACTAAGAAAAAAGAGCCTCGTTTTTAGAGCTGAGCTACTGAAATCGAAACTCAAATGTTGTGCGTTTTTATTTTATTTTATTTTGTTTTTTTTTGTTTTTGTTTTTTTCAATCCTTTGAAACATAGTTTTGGTGGGATTCTAAATTATATTGATTTCAGGCACAAGTTACGCCCTCTTTTGATAAGTTTCGACCTGGTATTTTATTTATTTGTAAAACAAACTTTTTCTATTAATAATGCATGAATGTGCATCAAATACACACACACATACATATATGCACGTATTTTGAAATAAAATTTTTCTATTAATTTTTGTGATTAAAGTTTCAATTCAATTAGAATCTCTCTGTACAAGTAAACGTTTTTTTTTTTATAGAATTTCTATAACATTTATGCATGTGTGTGTATGTGTGTGTGTGTCTGGTCTAAATATTTAAAATTAATTAAATGATTCAACATTTTTTCTATATTTAAATGCATCCAATCATTTAAAGTAATTAAAGAGTAATTGGAGTAGGCGGTTTTATACACTCAAATGATTGTCAAGATTTTCTTTCAACAACATTCTCAATAAATATTTTTTTTCTTTAATTACCCCATTTTAAATGAATTCGTATTAATATCGTCAACAATATCAAGTTAATTATTGTTATTCTTGTTATTATTACTAAAGTTTTGTAAACCTATTGTAATCCAAAGCAGTCGTTTTTCAAAAGGGAAGAAAATTTTCGGTTTGACTTTGAGTAAATTTTCATAATTCTCTGGACGGTATTTTCACTGTAACTTGTCGCTTAAAGTACGTCTACGGGGTCGTAAACATTAAGAAATAGGCAGTCCTGACAACTATTGCGAAAAGATTGGTCTTCATAACCTTTAATTGTGTGCTGTAATCATCGAATCCGATTAATAACCTTCAAGTACAAATGTCAAAACATGTATAATAAGTGAATAAAATGTCGTGACATGTATAGTGAAAAAAATTAATAAAGAAATATTGAATAATTTAATCGATTTGTTGGTGGTTTCTGTGCGCATCTCGGTACTCAATATTTTTTAATTGCGGTTTGTGTTCTGATTTTTTCCTGGATTATAATTTTATGTGATTGCTTTGTGTGGTTGCTTTCGATGAAGTTTTCTGAGACGAGATGATTTCTGACGGGTTAGATTGATGATCTGATGGTTCTACCTCCGTTGCCGGTATCGCGACAAAAACATGATGATGAAAAGAATATCGACGTCCGAGATGGAAATTGTTGATGTTTGTTTTGGCAGCAAGTGGCATAAGGTGGATATTGTTATTGTTACTGATGTCGCTGCTGCTGATTCTATACTAGGTTCCCCGATTGCATGTGAACGAGAGAATCGTCGTGGTTTATATATTTCAGGTGCCAGTCCTGTGTGCCGTTTTTGCCGATGACGGGATCGATGTAACTAACAGGGTCGCCTACTAAGCTGGGGGTGAAGTTGTTAATGGAGAACATTCTACAGTCCCTTGGGATTCTTAGTTCGAGGAGAATCTCGTGGCTGTTCGCTGTAAAGCCTTCGCCTACTACTGCTGTTACTGCTTCTGCAATTGTTCTCGATAAGGTTGCTGTGATGAAACCAATTGAAATGTGGTCATTTGATGTATGTGGAAAAATTTGTTAAACATCGAAGGAGGTTGTGAATTAGGTTGCCAAATATATCGGGGTTTGGGTGCCCTGGTAGTCTAGTGGGTAGTGCACCAGACTATCAGCGTGAGGGTCATAGTTTCGATTCCCGCCAGAGACTCTGGTCTGCGACACTACACCGAGCATATGGTCAAGTTACTCCGCTCGTATATAATCAAAATAAAATATGTAATTGTATTGTAATTAATAAATAAATAAAAATACATAAATATCGGGGTTACCCTAATGATATGAGTGCTCGATGGGAAGTTTCGGGAAGGTAAAAGTTCTGCTGCGTTCGGCAGAAATATGTTCAGATGTTGATTGTGGTAAAGGAAATACAACATTAAAGGAAGTCGTTGTAGTCTTGTAGGCAGTGTGTTGGCTTATTAGACCTAAAGCCAGGGTTCGAGCCCCAGTCCAGACATCAAGACAAAATACAAAAAGTATTTTCTTCGGCGACTTCCTCTCAGCACATTTCTGGCAAAAACTCTGGGAGTAAATAAAATTGCCATGAAAAAGTTTCTCAAAAATCTGTCGTTCGGAGTCGACTTTAAACTGTAGGTCCCACCACTCATGTATAAAATTAACACACACAACATAAGTGGTGTGAGAAACTAGGACGTTGTACAATGGGTCAATTAGACCTCCGGGTACTGTACTTGTCTTAATTGACAAGTACACGTCCTCTCACCTAACCTAACCTTGTGATTAGGATTGTCGAATAGGTGGGATCAATCCTAACGGTCAGAGTGTACGATGTGAAGCCGTTGTGCAATAGCGGAGCATTCCATCAGTTTCGGGAAGACAGAAGATTGAGAATGCGAAATTTGAGGAGGTTGGTTTGGAGGTGTCGGTGTATATAAAAATAGGGTCACAAAGTAATAATGCGTGCGGAGATTCCTTTTCGAGATGTACATATCTTACAGAGACAATGTTTACGACGGCCTTTACCGAGGAAACGATGGTCAAGTTAGAATTATCTTGTAAACAGTGAATATAATATTTATGGTCTGTTAAACGTGCTTACGTAAAGTAGTTTAGTTTTTTAGAACGTACCTAAACCATTATCTTAATGTGCTATGTATTTAGATTAAATATCAACCGGTTGGTTCGACAACATACTTTCATTTTTAAGATAGTTACGTTATTATTCGCCATAAACGGAAACTAATGTTACATACTTATTCCAAAGCCTGGACCACTAAGTTTCTTTACCTGTTGGCGGTTTGCCAATAGTAAATGTTTGTGTTATCAATCAAGTTAATTAATTTTAAAAAAACCAACGCATCTATTTATACTTGACTAACAGCAGAAATAAATTCGGTCTTCGGTGTAACGCCAGAAGAGTGAATGCCTATCCAATGGTATGCCCGAAATTGAATTAAATATTAAACGCATCCTAATATAGTATTGTCTTCATTAACGACAAATTTGCGGCCTATGATATAGTTTTCCAACAGTATGGCTATATTGAAGGAAAAATTATATTTCAACTTATGGATCAGTCCTTCTAGCTATACCCTGTCAAATGCTGGTATGGGAGTTTAGATGTCAGGAGTTTTCAATATAGTTTTAACTGTATTGCTAATTGGCTTGTAGCCCCATAAGACTTATTGTATTATTTTCTATCTGCGGCTTTGTGCATGTTTAACATCTTCAATAGATTGAAGATTGAAATATTTAGGTTCTCTAGAGTTCTTGGCCGCATATTTTCTGTACTATGAGCGCTTAGGTAGCTATTAAATTTCAACTAATTAACATGATTTTTCATTCTAGTAGGTCAGTACTCCGATGACAAATCCAGTGAAGCTTCATCTTGTAGTCAATCTCTAGAAATATTTTTGGTCTATCGATAGGCCAGTATGTTGGTTAACCACTCTATGCTTCATCCAAACACATTTTAAAAATAGTATCGAATAACATTCGATCTGTAGGCCAAATTAGTCGGGTTTCCCAGAAGCCATGAAAAGAAGAAATATAGAAGCTCCTGTATTGGTCTTCAGTAATAAAAAGCTTAGAAGGCAAGCACAGAGATGATATGACAAAATTTTGGTGAAATGCAATGGTGTTCGTCGTTTGGAGGTAATTCTCACACAGTAGCTCAACCAATTATGATGAAGATTTGATTTTATTATCTATCCTGCACCTTGCATGCTCTATCCATAGGATCCTTGCAATCATTTTTTGGGTAACAGTTTTTCGAGTCCACCGTGTCTCTTATCTCTCTTTATCTTCAAGAAATCATTTTTATTTGATTTTTAAAGTTGAAAATTAAAATGTAATTGCAAGTTTAAAAAAGAAAGTTCTACAAAAGTTTATAATATAGAGACTTTATGTGCATATCTCACAAACGTATTCTTTCTTCGACAATATTTTAGTGTCTCTTTCTATGGAAAATATCGTTCCGGTCGTATACTGTTCTACAACTTTTAAAACTTGACCAACAAATGCAAATTCGTTTAATAATGAATATTTTTATGCAAAAGTCCTACATACTACATATGCATGTATGCTCATACTTATGTACATACATATAAAGGTTTGTGCAAGTGAGTATTAAGTGAACATTGGGGTTATGAACACATCGTACGGGTATTTAAAATAAAGATTCTTTTAATGACAAATATCCTGGGGATGATAATAGCAATGATGATGATGATGATGATAATGATAAAGACGAGAATGCTGGCAAAGGAATATTTCAGATATAAACCGCATTACACACATTTTCAATTCATTATGTTGCAGTCATATGCACAAACACAAACATACACAGATACGGGTGCCATGGTCACATACTCATATGTGCTTAAATAGCAGAATCCTTATGCAAATCCTTTTAACAGTTTGTAACAAGTTTAAATAGGATTTGCCAACTAAATGCATAAAATGGGAGAGAAGGGAGAAAAGAAAAGTGAAAGAGTTTCTTTCTCTTTTAGTTTTTCTTTTAATTCCCTTTCATTATAGTTGCCCTCTATTGTGTGGCACAGTTTCTTTGTTTGAATAGTTTTAAATACTGGGTGTTTAAGTCAATACGTAATGTGTTGATGCTAAAGTCGAAACTTTTCTTTCTCGAATTAGTTGGTGATGCAACAAGACCCTGCATGAAATGAGCTAGTTGAGCGCGCATCATATTGTTGTTTTACACAATTTTTTTATTGTTTGAAAAAGTTTTAGAGAAACATTAAGATTTTGAATATTTATAAAATTAAATCAAGTGTTTAACTATTTAATATGCAAAGGAAGTTACAATCTTTAAAATGATAATAAAAAATAATAACAAATTTAAATTTAAATAATTGTTGAGTGAATATGTACATTTTAAATATTTACTTTAACTTGGTTTATGTGAAACATTTTAAATGATAATCTGAAAATAATTTCGTTTTTTTATTATTTTGTTTTAGTGTTTATGGCTGCCTTCCAAAATGTTAGTTGCTTTGTGTTTGAACAAAGTATCGTGTTTCATAATGCCGCTGTACAAAATATATACAATGTATTCTATTTCAAAACATCGTCAATGTGTATTTTTAACGCAGTCAAAAAGCAATCAGGCATCGGATTTATAGTTGATGCATTGTCTGGTTACTTTGCATATCTACATTGTTTATATACAGTAGTAGAACTGCATACAAACTTTGTATTGATACATTTTGGAAGGCAGCCTATATACATATAATTAAATATGAATATGAACCAATTGATTTTATACTTTTTATGACATGAATACTACATTCATGCTCTATTTTATTTTGAATTTTAATCGGAAGGCATAGAATAGAATCGTGGACTTATGAGTACTACGGATTCAAAAAGTTGTTAATGAGAATCAAAAGAAAAGAAGAAGTATGGTAGACTTCAAAGCGGTTAGTTTTTAAAGTATTTAAATAAATATTGCGTTTCTAACACATAATATGGAAGTGTGAAAAACATTATTTTGTCTTTATGTCGGACATTATTATCCATTGTCCTTTGTTTAAATGTTTGTCAGACTAAAACGTTTTTGTAGCCTGATCCAATCTATTTGTTATAACACTTTTGATCAGAAAATTTTCGCTTATGCATTCACTAAAGTAATCAATCAGTTTCAAAATATTTCGAAGTAAAAAGCGCGGCTGAAGTTAATTGTATTTTTTGTAAAACCACTTTTAGACCAACATTTTCCACAACAGTCGGATGCAATGTATCAGCATAGATTTCGAAACCAAAAACTAGTCCATCTTGTGCAGCCAAATCAAATTTTTTTAGTTGTAGTGAGATTGGCCATTGTAGTCGCCGTAGTCTAGTAGGTAGTGTGTTCGCTTATTAGACGTAAAGCACGGGTTCGAGCCCCAGGCCAGACATCAAAACGAAATATGAAGAAAAAATATTTCTTCGGCGACTTTCTCTCAGCAGATTGCCGTGAAAAGTTTCTTAAAAATCTGTCGTTCGGAGTCGACGTTAAACTGTTGGTCCCGCCACTCAAGTATAAAATTAAGGCACACAACTCGAGAGGTGTGAGAAGCTAGGCCGTAATACTGACTGAAAGGTTGTAATTGCCAATTATGTATGTATGTATGTATGAGATTGGTCATTTAGGCTTACTATACGACATCCAGAAAATGTGACAACTTGCTCATCGATTGATGGTGATTTCTATAGTCATGTCTATTTATTCAACATAATCTCCATGGAGATTGAAATCACTCTCACTGAGGATATCCTGAATCTGTCGGTCATCGATTTTCAAACTAAGAACTATTTGTTAATCCTAAGCTACACATACATACAGTAGCGAGAAAACAAAATGCAACTCTATGTCATATGAAATTCAATCGAGACTTGCAACTTATAACGATATCCAATTCCACTGAACTTTTGTTTTTTATCATTCGTTGATTTTTAAATTTTATTAAAAAGCATCAGTAAGCGTTGTTTACTTCTCTTTCTACTTAATTTTTTTTAGATTTATAAAAAAGTGAATAAATTGAGCGAGAAAAAAAATTCAACGTAATGTGTTAAAGGTAAAAGCAAATCAACTACAGTAATTAAGATAAAAGTTTAATGAAAAATTTGCAAATTGTGAATTTTAAAATAGAAACAGCAACCGCTAGCAGACAGCAAATTGCCATTATAAGGGCTTTGAAAGAAGGCAAATCAATGAATAAAGTTGCTCATCAATTTAATATCAACAAATCAATGATTTGTCAAATTTCATCGCGATATCGTCAAACAAATAACGTGGAATAAAAGCCAGGAAGTGACCGACCTCGTAAATATACTACCCGCCAAGACCGTCATTTGGTAAAAATAGTAAAGTTGACCCTCGGAAAACGGCACTAGATGTTACTAATTATGCAAACGAGCAATTAGGGGTTTCTATTGGCGTCCACGCAGCCAGAATTACACATAATTATGGTAATTATTGAACAATCAGGATAAAATTTAGCATGGATCTGTTCTGTGTACTAAGAAATCATGGTGTATAGTTTGGTGAAAATCGGATCACATTTGACCCTAGTCCCCATATAAAGTCCCCTTTAGAAATTCACGTTTGCGCTTATAAATGGGTTAAAAACATCGGTATCGTGATGAAATTCGGTATAAACGTGTATTTTATAAATCTAAATCATATTACTAAGTTTTGTTATGGTCGGTCAATAATTGTCCCTTGGTCCAAAATAGGGCCCCTTAAGAAAATATGTTTAGCAATTATAATTGGCTTAAAAATGTTATTACCTCGATGAAATTCGACATGAACATGTTTGATGAAGGTGAGTCATTTATGATCACATTTTATTATGATCGGATCATAAGTGCCCCTAGGTACCACATACGGTCCATTAAGAAAATCTAACATACATCTCATATTGTTATAATAGTCGATATACATACATATGTAATTAAGTTTTTAAACTTCTATGATAATTAATATTTATTCATAATATTTATTTTACATTATTTAATACTTAAAAGTGAAACTAACTACAATCGTTAAAATCGTTATCATTTTTATCATCAATGTCAGGAAGGAGTAATTTAATAGTGTCTGATGAAAATGCTTTTCTATTCCTTCGTGATTTTTGTGTACCTCAGCTTATAAAAGGGTCACTGCTTAAAAGTAACCTATTCAGGACATCTCGATTGGTATCGCTTCTACTGAATTTCCTAGCATAATTCGTACGACATATGGCTTTATTGCCTATGGCTTTATTACACTGTGCCAAATTTTTTTTAATTTTTCAAAAAAAAAGCAAAATTTTCAAACAATCGCCAAAAAAAATTGTGCAAATTTGCGCAAACTTTTTTTTTGTTCCTGAATGTAGAGAGTTCGTATTTTCTTGTGGTATATAACATTAAACTACTAAAAACTACTTTCACCTTTAAAATCCTTATCTTTTTTTTAGGAAGGGTAAAAAAATGTGAAATTTTTATTATTTTTAAATTTTGAACGAATAATTTTAACATTAATATATGAGATATATATATATGTATATATATATAAAAACACTGAAAGTAGCAGTTGCTCATACCTTTCAAATAAAAAAAAATCAATATAAAACCTCTATTCGTTTAGCCACAAAAAAATATCATATAAACCTATTACAATTTCAAAAAAAAAAAACACCAAAAACGCATTTAATTTTCTTCACTTTCCTGAATTTGATCTACAAATCTCAACATAAAGTCGTGAAAACTCACTATATAATGCAGAATTTTGTTGTCTATTGAACTGCATACTTAGTTTCTTAAATTTCTTAAAACTCATTTTTGCCTTTTTGGCCAGCTTTTCGGGGTAAATGCCACATAGTGCGTCATTTATGTTTTATAGAGGCAAGAGCATATTTATTATGCCTTCCTATGCCAAGACAGTTTGCTTAGAGTTAACAAACATATTAAAACGCTTGAATGTAGACTACGTACACAAAATAATCGTTTGGGATTCGAATTTCAACAAATACCCTGGTCATTTATACTACACCGAACATATGGTTTTAGGCACTCGTAACAGATAGTAACAAACAAATTGTAATTCATTTATAATGAATAATAAACAGTCAAATAAATTTCTCTGCCAAACCGAGAACCTGCAAAGGCGGTAACCGTCGTAGAAAGCTCATCGATTTGTTTTATTGATCATGCCATGCTTTAAAGGTTAAGCAATAAATTTCTTAGTTTTTCACGAACCAATATCATCGTACACAGTTTGCTGCTGCTATTTTTGCGACTTCCATTAATAGTCGCACTGTTAGTTCTTGCAGTATCGCGTATCTCCAGACCAAGCGTAATTTAATAAACCTCGACGATTACACTCCATTACCAACACCACTATTCATTTAGGGCCATTATAACAACTTCCCATTAAAGTTGGGTTTAGTTAAAGGTAACTTTAGCTAAAGTGAGCTTTAAAGTCACCTTTAACGACTTTTCGTTATTACAACCTAATGATAAATATGGCAGTGTCGGAGCAATGTTTAGTTTTTTCTTTTTAACGCAGTGGCAACGACAGGCTTGATTTTTTGTTGTATTTGATCACTTTGTTTATATTTAAAGTTGCCATATTGAAAATGATATATAATATGGCAAGTTCAAACATAAACTTAACTTTAAAAGTTACCGGTAGGATGATTCTCCATTTAGCATAACGCTCACTTCTGTCTTAACCCATTCGCTGCCAAGCCTAAATTATATGAAGTCATTCCCATTGCCATTCATATATTGAGTGTTATTGTTTACCAAAACTCTGCACATATACATATTATCATACATAATCATTTACGAGCAGAAAACCAAAGACAAGTTGCTATAAAATTTTGTTATAAATACACGATGAAGTTGAATTTTGCGTGAAGAATAAAGTATTATTTTTCTAAAAAAAAATTATTTGTAGTATTTTTCAAGTTTTTTAAATATTTATATTATGTTTATGGCAAAAAAAAAAATGGGAATTGCAAAAGCCTGCATGTTATAATATATTTAAAGTAGGACGAGTATACTCGTCTTTGACAGGGTATCCGCACTGCCAAGACGAGTATACTCGTCCTTGGCAGCGAATGGGTTAATGTGTAGTTATAATAATGAAAAACAATTTATCTGCCCGTTAAAATCCTACCTTTAGTTAACGGCAAGTTGTAATAATGGTCCTTAGTGTGTGTAATTTTCTAAAATAGCTGATATCGTCCTTATTAAAGACTATGATGGCAACGTTGAATAATAAGAATTTTTCTTAAAATTTTAAATATTTTTATGGTTGTATTAGACAAAATAAACCCTAATTGTTTATTTTAGAAGGAGAACATCAAAGAAATTACGATAATAAAGGTTTACCACAGCATAATAACGATGAGCATAAAACTACACTGTCTCAAATAATTATCCCTGAGAATATTTCAAAAACTACTTACATCGTTGTGCTTCTCATAATTAGATACAAAATTTTTTTTTAAATTTTCTTAATTTTTTTTATATAAAAAAATTCAAAATCTGTACAGGATATTAACTCAAAAAAATTATTCGTACATCAATGGAGATTCAAACTGATTTATTCGGAACTTATTTTCAGTAACGGGTTTGATATCTTTTGGCATTTGTTTATTAGTTCTTGTAAACTGTCAAATTTTTTAATTTAAATCAATAGTCTGGGTTGGCTAGGTATGTAGTAGTTCTTTTACATTGTAGGGAAATCATTCCTTCACAATTTTGGATTAGTGACGAAATCGAAATTAGTATTGTATGGTCAAATTTTTAATGCTTATTTTAAAATTGTCTTTTAAAATATTGAAATAATGAAGTTTGTCCATTATTGGACATAGTGTGAGGACAATTGTGAGACACAGTGTATGTCTACGAACATCTTTGTAAAATTATACCGAGTGACGTAATTCGTAGTTAGTTTCGAGTAAAAAAGTAGAATAAAAAAGATTCTACGGGGCAACAAAAACTACATAATGACATTTCCGAAGAGCGAAAAGAGAAAGAAGTGTATGTGGTGAATAATAGTCGGAAGTAGCAAAACATTAAAAGTGCTCTGGTTAACATAGAACGAATTTATAATAGATTTTAAGACATAACATTGGGATTACAGTCAATAAACATCGCAAGAAAACTTTGTTCAGTTTTGAAAATAAAAAACTGAAGTAAATTCGATATTGTAATGTGAAAATAGAGACTGTAATTTTAGGACACATAGTCAACGTAGTCTAGTAGGTAGTGTGTTCGCTTATTAGACGTAAAGTCCGGGTTCAAACCTCAGATCAGACATCAAAACGAAAATATGAAAAAATATTTCTTCGGCGACTTCCTCTCAGCAGATTTCTGGCAAAACCTCTGAGAGTAAATAAACCTGCCATGAAAAAGTTTCTCAAAAATCTGTCGTTAGGAGACGACGTTAAACTGTGGATGTAGCCACTCATGCATAAAATTAACACACACAAATTGAGTGGAGTGAGAAGCTAGGCTGTAATCCTGACTGAAGGGTTGTAATGGCCAATTATGTTATGTACATATATGTAATTCTAGGACACACTAATAACGTTTTCAGTAGATGGATGTCAGAGCAAGCGAGGAAAATAAAACATGCAACATCCCCTTGCATAAAAATTAAGAAAATATCGAAAGTGCGTATCTTTAACATAATAAAACTCACGAAACGGATATTCATTCTTACTCAATTTCAACAAATTAAATCCAATTAAAAGTAGACGATATTGTATTTTATTTGATTCATTTTTGGTCAATTTTATTGAGAATTGTTATAAAAAATAAAATAAAAAATTATACAAAAAAATAAAACAAAATTTTAATGTAAAAAAAAACAAATAAAAATAATTTCAGTAAATTATGAAGAATATGGGAAACAAATTTAAATAACAAAACGAAAATACGTACTATATTATTAAGTTAAAAAATAAAAATAAAAAATAAAATTGTTATACAAAATATTTTTAAAACAAAATTAAGCTATAATACGAATTGAGTTCAATTATTCGAAATCATGTCTTCAAATACTGGCTGAAACGAACAGCGATAACGAAATGGTTCTTTTTTGTTTTTGTTTTTTAAATGAAAATAGAAAAAAAAATAATAAAAAAATAACCACCGAAAACGAATGGTAGGAGATGTACCATCATATTTATTAATCTCAGACGAGGTTTCAAGTGAATTTTTCGTTATGGCTCTTTCCGCTACTAAAGCTTAATCGATATTCAATTGCCTGAAAGTACCTTCCATGCCAAAGAGATCATCACTGGTCTTTGGTGAACCGGGACGCAAAGACTCGTTAGCCTTCTTTTCCTCTTGCTCTTTAAACCAGTCGGTGTATTCACCCATCTTCTTTTTCCACATTTGTGTCAACTCAATAATCGAACCTGCCTTACCACCATACTCCTCGGGCAACAAGTCTTTGGGTACTACTTTGTACAGACTTTCCATATCGTTGTGGAAGGTAATACGATTGATGATCTTCTCTTTCACAAAAGGCTTAACGAACTTGAAAATGGTATCCACCAAGGGGGAAATATTGATGACATGAACTTCTTTCACTTTGACTGGATAAGCTTCTTGTACACAAATCAAGAATTTCTTCACAACAGCAGGTGAAAATTTGGCAAAGTGAGTGGGTGTGGCTACAGCAGCATCCAAAATAAAAATATCACCAGCAATTCCGACGCTCTCCTCCAATAAACGAACATCGCCAATCATAAGGGCAACTTTCATGGCATCGTTAACTTGACTGGGCTGGAAATCACAGTCAATGCCGCGAATAAAGGTTATACGACGGCCATTGGGTGTCAAACCCGGCAAGG
The DNA here is from genome assembly GCA_932273835.1 of Sarcophaga variegata. Classification (NCBI taxonomy): domain Eukaryota; kingdom Metazoa; phylum Arthropoda; class Insecta; order Diptera; family Sarcophagidae; genus Sarcophaga; species Sarcophaga variegata. The sequence continues at coordinate 43,075,469 of OW026359.1, forward strand.
TAGGGCAGTGTCTGAAATAAAAGGAAAACATTTCAACGCCAAGTAGCAACATGATGATAATCTTAATACGTTGGTCTACGCAAGAACTCATTGATCGGGGTTAAATATTATTCAAAACAACATTATTACAACTTGTCGTTAACTAAAGGGAGGATTTTAACGGGCAGATAAATTGTTAGATGGAATTGGGCGTTAAGCTAAAGGGAGGATCATCCTACCGGTAACTTTTAAAGTTAAGGTTATGTTTGAACTTGCCATATTATATGATATTTTCAACATGGCAACTTCAAATTCAAATGAACATATTCAACAACAAAAAAAAAAAAAAAACGAAACCCATCGTTACCACTGCGTTTAAAAAAGGCTGTTTAATTGAGCAGTGTTATCGACATTGCTCTGGTACTGCCACATTTTTGAAAAAGTTAACTTTATTTTATTTATTAGGTTGTAATAACGAAAAGAAGTTAAAGGTGACTTAAAGTACACTTTAGCTAAAGTTACCTCTAACTAAACCCAAGTTTAACGGCAAGTTGTAATAATGTCCCTGAATGTATTAAGAAGTAATTCGTAAATCGACTTCATTTAAATAGTTTGTTCAAGTATTTACGGACAAGTATTAGACTTTTGTAAAACTCTTGCAAAGAAATTTTATAAGATGTACAGATTTAAGCAGATTATTTGCATCCAATCTATGTTTACATAATATTTAGAAACAAGCATCATTTGCTTGGACGAGAAGATTTGTTATGATCACATATCTTTTGACACCCTCAAGATACCATACCTTGAGAGGCAAAGTTCTATTGATATCATATTGCTTAATACTTACACATAATCCAACACTATAGACAATTCCTCACGATTGATATCACGGTCTGAGAAGAACTCGGGAATGGCATTACGCATGGTATAGTACATGTCCAACTTCTTTTTCACTTTTTCCAAACTGAACTTGCAGCCACGCAAAAATGTACGCAAACGGCCATCATCCATATCTTTTGGCAAATGGGGCTGTGTATCCAACCATTCGCGTATCAATTTAATGTCACGTTCAATCTCTTCGGCATTTTCGGGTTCACGTAACTCTTCACGGATGGTAACACGTTGTTGAGGTGTGGGTTGTACGAGCATCATCTACAATTACAACAATAGTTTGTTTTTTGTTTATCTTTTTTGGAAAATTAAAAATTTTTCTTGTATTGTATGATATAATAAAGTAAACAAAAGCATTTTAATCTTTAAAAATAAAATTGTTTTGAACCGTATTGGTCAATAAACTCATTGCTTTGGTCAAACAAGTGTGCTTGTCAGTGTATGGTATAAGTATTCACAGACGTAATATTTGCTAATATTGAATAACTTTTTACACAATCTTTGTTTCTTTTATTTTGTTTTACATTTCTCTATTTCTAAACTGTGAAAAAGAAAAGAAAACAAAATTAAACTTTTCATATCGTTGATACATATGCTTGAATAGTTTAAAATATTTTCATTTTCATTTTTTTTCTTTTTCTTCTTATTTTTCTTTTACTCTCCACTCACTACTTTGAACGTAATAATACGTTTGTTTACCTATAACGTAATGTAGTGCTAGTGTGTAAACAATGTATATTTGTGTGTAAACAATTTAAAATCATTTCAATTACTAAGGTAAACGTATGTTTAAGTAAACACTTGTATATATTACAGTCAGATAGTAGAGCACAATAACTCGTGCTATGCAATTTGCAGCAAAATAATGAAATTTTCTCATATCGATTCGATTGAAATATGTTAAGTAATGAAACGTATTGAAAAGAAAAGTTAACCCTTTTGCTACATCTTTTCTTTTTTGGGTTAAAATATTAAGGGCCATTATTACAAGTTGCCGTTAAACTTGGGTTTAGTTAAATGTAACTTTAGCTAAAGTGAACTTTAGAGTCACCTTTAACTTATTTTCGTTATTACAACTTACAGAAGAAATAAAGTTAACTTTTTCAAAAATAAGGCAGTGGCGGAGCAATGTCGATAACTTTGCTCAAATTAAACAAGTTTTATTTAAACGCAGCTACAACAGCGGGCTTCTTTTTTTGTTGTATTTCCTCACTTTGCTTATATTTTAAGTTGCCGTATTGAAAATAATATCTGTATATGTGGGACAAGTTCAAATATAAACTTAACTTTAAAAGTTACAGGTAGAATGATCTTCACTTTAGCTTAATGCTCACTTCTACCTTATCGTCCACTTATAATAATGAAAAACAATTTATCTGCCCGTTAAAATCCTACCTTTAGTTAACGGCAAGTTGTAATAATGGCCCTAAAACTTCATTTAATGATACCGTACATTATATTCTTAATTATTGATTTATTTGGCTAAAGTAATAAAATAAAAGAAAGCATTTGGTATAGGAAACTTTGGAATATTGAAAAAAAAAAACAAAACTCTCGGATATAGTAGTTCAACTCAATATTATTCATAAAATATTAATTGGAAAAAAAATTATACGTATTAAAGAAACGTATAGCAATCAAACGAGTACAATCAAAAAACTCTTTCTTTAATTATACAGATTCATCTGTTAAGTTAGGTAATTATTATGTAAAAGCCACAATGTTTTAGACCAAGCATGTATAATAAATATTTTTTGTTGTTTAAATTATTTATAGCAACCACCTATTGTAGCACTAAATAAGCCAACAAATTAAATTAAACAGAGAGTGTGTGCGAGATAGCGATAGAGAGGAAGAAGAGAAGAAAACAAAAAAATTACAATTTTATGTAAATTATTCGTAGTTTGTTTGCTTTAAGAATGAATAATAAAATGTAAATTTAGCATCAGTTATTTTGGCTACATTTATTATTGTTTTTACTAGCCAACAAATTCTCACCCAAACCCAACCCAACCAAACCCAAACCCAACCCAGTCCCTTCTGAAGTACGTTTTCAATTTATTTATTTTTGGAATTTTTAAGTGAAATGAAAGTAAGAGCTAAACAAATTTTCCACAGTCATTTGGGCCAAAATAATGCCAGTAAGAGCACAACTAGGAATGAAGCTGTTAAATGAATACATACATATTTTGCTGCTGTTTTTCCTCTTTTTTTTTTTGGCTGAATTTTGTAAAACAAAAGTGAAAAATGAAATGAATGAACGAATAAGCTGTAGAAATATAATGTTAGACCACCACAAATCAGTAGAGTATCTTGGAGTCAGTGGGTTAAGCATTGTTTCTTTATTACGTTGTTCACTCTTTCCGGTATTTTATTTTTGATATTTTTTTGCCAAGATTTTTCCAATGATTAATGCGTGCAATTAAGAAATGTTTTTGTTTTTTCTTTTTTTTCTTAAGAAAAAGTTTTCTGTTTTTGTTTTTTAGTAAATTTGTTCTTAAAAATATATGATTTTTGTAATTTTTAATTAAAATTTAAGAATTTTTAACAACGACATTAAAAAATTTGTTTCAGTGCATTTATGGTAGAAACAAAGTTTTGGAAATTTCCTCCCATTTAAATTGAGACATTTCTCGATACTAGGCTATTTAAAATGCGAGTGTTAATGCCGCATGGATTAGAAAGCATTATAGCTTCAATCGAAGTATAAAGCAAGTCTGACAATCGCAATTGCTGGACTGTATCCGATTGCAGGCACTCATGTCAAGTATGCTGAAAAAAGACAAGAGTGTTCTACATACAGATAGTGCCACTAGGGAAGAAATGTTTCCTTCGATCCACTTGTCAATGGACCATAAACGGAGGTATATGAGAAAAACGAGTACTACGTAAGAAAAAATAGTTTTCGGGAAAAAGTAAGTTTAGTCCTCTAGAGCGGTACAACAATGAAAAACATCCTATATTGCAACGGTGCTCCAATAAATCGTCATCCATAAGCACCTTCACTATTTCCTGTATGCGGTCGAGAAGTTTCAAAGCAAACCTAGAGGCAACGATGCACTGTGTAACCGTCTAACTGAGAGTATTAGATTGTTGAAATACTCAAGATTGCCCAGTCCAAAGAAAGAACCATTTTGTGTAGATGAAAGCATTTAGTGGTAGCGCCTTTAAATGATGGGCACAACCCTTCAGTCAGGATTACGACCTAGTTTCTCACACCACTTATGTTGTGTGTGTTAATATTATACATAAGTGGCGCGACCTACAGTTTAAAGTCGACTCCGAACGACAGATTTTTGAGAAACTTTTCATGACAATTTTATTTACTCTCAGAGTTTTTGCCAGAAATCTGCTGAGAGGAAGTCGCCGAAGAAATACTTTTTGTATTATATTTTGATGTCTGGCCTGGGGCTCGAACCCTGGCTTTTCGTCTAATAAGCTAACACACTACCTACTAGACCACGGCGACTTCAAAATATATGGTACTTTGTTATCTGACTTATTTAAGTAGTATTTACTGCGTGTTTAAGTAATTTTTTCTTGGCTAGTGTTGAACGTCATTTAAAAAATTTATAATAAATAATACGAAACTAAGAGCCATTATTACAACTTGCCGTTAACTAAAGGAGGATTTTAACGGGAAGATAAATTGTTTTTCATTATTATAAGTGGACGATAAGGTAGAAGTGAACGTTAAGGTTTATTTCATTTAAAATTAACATATGAAACATGCGACTTTGGTATGATAATTAAATTGTATGTTCACGTGAAACAAAAAAGAAAAAAAAATCTAATGCAAACCGTACAATAGAGTTGTCAAAATTATTCAAAGAGATGAATGAATGAATGAATAAATAAATGAATGAATGAATGAATAAATAAATGAATGAATGAACGACTGAACGAATGAATATAAATTAAAATAATTTTGCGTTTTTATACTTAAGAAAACAGCAGTCTATCTGTCTCGAATGCTTGCCTATAAATGGCTGGCAAGTTCAAAGTGCTTGGCAATAATAACAATATTCGTTTGGTTTTTATTTTTATTGTTCACATTGTGTTGAAATACTCAATTGATTGTAATGCGTAAAGATACATTCGAGATGATAATGTTTAATTGATGTATTTTTTTCATACCATACCATACCACACCATACCATACTATACTACAGAGTATGGTATGTTTACTTAAAATATTTTAATTTTAATGTGATTTTTGGCAAAGTGAATTTATTTTGGAATTCTTTTTTTTTTGTGTTTTTTTGTTATATTTTTTCACTCAGCAATAACCTTGTCTGCCATTTAAATATGAAGTAATTTTATAATAATTTTTTATTACTTTGTTGTTTACATTTTTGCGTAAAATAATGTGGCAAATAAATTACGAAATGCAAGTAAATTAAGGTGAGTAAATTTAAACTAGTGATGCCGATATTAATCCATTTTATAAATTTACAAACTAAAGATGAAATTAAATGGAATGAAATAACAAAGTAAACTTTTCACCAATTGCTACACATACCAGCCTCTAGAGAATAAACAGCAACGAAAAAAAAAAATTTAAGAATATGTTACGACTTTGAAATCTATACATGAATGATAATGAATGGTAATGCGAAGCATTTTGTTTTGTGATGTGTTCCCAATAGAGTATAGACTGCAGTAACGGTCACAGTAACATTTACAGTGCAAAGTTCAGATATTTAATCACCATGTAGCCATCAGTTGCTGGAAATTTGTAATTTCAGAAACTTTTTATTTTTCTTAGAAAATTAATTGTTGAAAAAAACGCCGATTGAAGAAGAGTCGAAAAAAAAAAGATGGAGAGATGATGTAAATGATGGTAAAAGGAATCTGGGCACATAACAGGCAAAAAAAAAGTCGATCACTGTGTAGGTGAGGTGTAGCCAATATTTATATAATCTTTTCAGCTCGATGATGAAAGTATATCTTTGCCAAAGTATCCAACAGAGTCTTGTAGTTTTTGTTCTAACATTATAGCGATTAGCTTAAACTAATTTTCAAGCTGGATTTGTCTGCTAAACTATCCATGTTTTTATGCACTACAGTTACTATTTAGAATATAAATTGACAAAAATTCCTGAAGTTAGAAGCCTGTGGAAAATAATTTTAACCGCGCATACCGAAGGGTGACTCCTTCCCGAAGACTACTAAATATGCTGAAAATCATTTCACGACTAACTAAACTTGCCATAAAATATTGACCATAAATATTGACAAAAAATAGTGTAAAATCTCGGCACTACATTCGGCACAAATGTTTTTGTATTTCTTTTGAAGTTGCACACTCATTGTGTTAATTTTATTTTTATTTTTAGTTTTTTTTTGTACGAAAATCTTTAAAAATACTTGTTGGTTTTGCTTATTGACGTTGCAGATTTGTATGTTGCAGTATTGTAAGCATTGCAACATTTAGTTGCCATTAAACAGGTTTTTGTTTTTCTATATGCGGATGCTAAGCCACACAAAAAAGCGTTTCGTTTAGTTCTTGTGGTAAGTTATTGTTTACATGCAGCATGTGCAGAGTGCAGTGTTTTTGTATTGTGTACACGAGTATAAGTGATTTGTGGCAAGTTTCTTGCAACGTTCAATGTATGAATTTGCAAATAATGCACAAAATTGATTTATCATTGGGTTTTATAGTATCGCTGTGCAGCATTACGAGTGCTTGTATAATATTATTGCAACATGTTGTTAAATATTGTATTTAGTATTGATGATGATGATGATAATGATGATTATGACGATGGTATCCACTTGTAAAAATATTTGTTGATGCCATTCAGTTGAATCATTAGACAAATATTGTTGAACATCACATAGTATGGTGAACAGAAAAATATTGTTTTTGCTTTTATTGTGTGCTTTTGTTTTTCATAAGCTTAAGCCATTAAAAATTGGTAATTGCGCCATTTCCCTTTAAACCGGATATTACATTTAATTTGTTTTTGTTTTTGAACAATAAATAAATGGCTTCAGCTTTACTGTTAAGTTTAAGCTCATGAATGTATCCTTTAGGATTATAATTACTATGAGCATCAGTTATTGATTTACTGAAATTGCATTTAATTTATGCATTTCATACCACAAGCTGGGGCATTTATTTTTTTAATTGCCTTTTAATTTAAAAAAAAAAACGCTTTAAACACTTGTGCTAAAAGGCTTATAAAACAGTCCTTGAGTATGATATTTAATTATTGTTGCTTAATTATGTTCCACACTAATTAAGTTAAAAGCTTTCCATTGATTTTACAGATTATTGACTGTTATTAATTCCAATAGGCTTGGTGATGGTGTTTTATCTTCACCTTAAGGTAGACACATTACAAAATGAGTTTATTTTCTGTAAACATTTTTGTTTTAGTTTCAGACATTTTAAGTTAATGTCTTGTAAGATAATCTGCATTAAAATTGATTGTTTTTTAATACTAAAAAAGATATAAATTATATTGACGTCGAAAGCCTATAGTTTTTGGATTCGGAATAGAGTCTAATGAGACTCGAAAATATTTTTTTTTGTAATATAAGACAGATAACTGATAGCTAGAACTGGAAAATCTCTTGATGCATAAGAAATTTAGTAAGCGTGTGACATTATCATCACATTCCAAAATTAGTCAAACAATAATTGTTTATTTCTGAGGCCTATCTTCTGCAATCATTCGGATGTTGACGTAAAGGTTGGCTGATACTCCACGTTGACTGATATTATTACATCGAGTTTAAGAAGCAGAGGAATACCAGATTAAATTTAAATTTTATTGCTTGTCTATTAATTGTTACGAATTGAAGAGTCTTATAATTTTAAAAGTTACGTTGGAAGTTTTCTAATTGCAGCCCATATGGCAGATTTCTTTTAATATAGTGACATTTTTCTACTCTACAGACTATTTGACAATCAATCTAAATTTCTTTAAAACTAATCTTTTGAATGTATTTAACTTTTTTATCCTTTTTTTAATTTTTTATACCAGAATTAGGTAGACAGAGCTGGCTGTCCACAGAATTAGTCCACCATACTTTCCTTAGATTGCATTAATACGATTGACCCACTTCTTCTAGATCAAGAGCCTGTTTCGTTCTCTTGATTTGCAAACAACTTCTATGAGCACTGAGCTGTTAATATGGAATTTTACGAACTCTATTTATTGGACTCGAGACTATTATTTTCCATATTGTATTAAAATTTAATAACATTTAGTAACTGTTTAATAAAATCCCCTCTTATTTTGTAATATTTTTCCAAATTTTTTCTTTTTAACGTTTAAGCCAAATCTCCTTTCTCCTTTTTCTTATTATACACACTTATTAACTTTCATTTCATAAAAACTGATATTTTTTGTTTTTTTTTTTTTATTATTTCAAGATTTCATATTTTTGTTTATGGTCCTTTTGGATAATTCTTACCTTGAAAGCTAAAATTTATTTGGTTAAACTTAGGAAAGAAGAAGAAGAAGCTTCTTAATTAATCCACAAATTGTGATCTTTGGAAGGATAATCCAAATTTTTTTAAAGCAGGAACTCGTTGCAAATAAAATTGCTTGTATTTTCTTTCTTTCTTAACAAACGTTACCGAATGCTGTACAAAATAAGTTTTTTTTACTGGTTTTTGATGATTATTTTTGAGGAGGGGAGTAACGAACAACCGACTTGAATGAAGTAAAATCTGCAACTGAATACAAAAGAAACATGTTTTACTGCTATATAAACCGTATGATCGCGTTCCATTGCACTTGTCTGGAAACCGAAAAAAATCAAATACAGTAACTATTCGAAACGAAGACATACATAGAGACAGAGAGAGATACGCAAGCAACGTAAACACGAAGATCACAAACGAAGTTCAGTGTGTATGTATGTATATGGCTACATAAGAAAACAGTTATTCGCTTGCTAATAGTTGTTGTTGCTTGGTTAGTGGTAAGTGAAGTTTTGCTTAATTTTGGCTTCAAAAAAAAAAAAAAAAAGAAATTAAATTTCATACAAAAATTAGTTTATAGTTGGTACAGTGGTTTAAAGCAGATTTTTATTTTATTGTGTGACTTTAAAAATTGCCTTTGTCTACAGGCAACATCAATTAAAAAGTGTGAAATGTTTCTATTTTATTTACGAGCATAGTGACTAAGGCCATATTGATGTGTAACAGATCAGAGTCTCTGTTGAGAATCGAAGCTAACTTACTGCCCACTAAAATTTGCATATAATTGTTTAACGAAGTCGTCTTTAAGAAAAAACTTCAGACGTTAAAAAATCTCATACGATATTCTGTCTTCATCTGTAATTTTATTTTGATCTTTTCTGTATCATGATCTCCTCCAACATTTATACTTGCGGGACACTGAAACGTCAATGGATAGGATTATAGGATTCAACAAAATGTGTCACACTAACAATGACTTTGAATTTAGTGTCTATTTGTTGAAAGTGGTCGATTTGTGTCTTTTTATTGACATTTTTTGGTTTTTCAATATATTTGGTTTCATAAAATATAAGAGAGGTCGTCGAAGTTCCTAGTAGGTAGTGTGATGGCGTGTTAAGCGGGTGCCTGTGGTTTATACCTCAGCTCATACCTCTAGGGTCCGCCAAAAAACTTTTTTTTGAGATAATGCTTTAAAAAAAACTACTGAATATTTTCTCAAATTTATTTTTTTATTTGAAAGTACAATCCTTCCGGTTAATAATGGAAAAAAATTATATTCAAATGGCTGACTCGGCTGGCCATGCAGTAGCCTACACGATCGGTCCAATTTTTAAGCACATTATCGATTGTGTGCAGCTGAATTTCACCAATGGCTTCACGAATATTGTCCTTTAAAGCGTCAAATGTCTCTATCTTGTCGGCGTAACACTTATCTTTGACGGCACCCCACAAATAATAGTCCAACGGTGTCAAATCGCAGCTCCAAGGTGGCCGAACGACATCAGCTCTGCGGCTGATAATGCGATCTTCACAAACAGGGCGCAAAACATCGAGTGTAGTTCGGCTGTGTGACACGTAGCGCCGTCCCGTTGAAACCAAATGTTGCCAATATCCTCCTCTTCAATTTTTAATAATAATAATAATAATAATAAAAATTCGTTCAACATGGTCCGATAACGATCGCCATTGACTGTAACAGCCACTCCTTGCTCATTTTCGAAGAAAATGGTCCAATTATGCTTCTGGACCAAAATCCGCAGCAAACAGTGACTCGTTTTGGGTGCGTCGGCTTTTCAATGTATGCGTGCGGTTTTTCTGTGCCCCAAATGCGACAAGTTTGCTTGTTTACATACCCGCCAGGATTAAAATGGGCTTCATCTGAAAAGATGTTTTTTTTTTGCCAAAATCTGCATCTATTGCATCTATTGGTGTAGGCTACTGCGTGGCCAGCCGAGGCAGCCATTTGAATGAAATTATTTTCCATTATTAACCGGAAGGATTGTACTTTCAAATAAAAAAAGAAATTTTAGAAAATATTCAGTAGTTTTTTTTAAAGCATTTTCAAAAAAAAAGTTATTTGGCGGACCCTTTACTTGAGAATTTTAGAAATTTCTTATCGGCCCTGGACGAATCAATAAGATCAGACTACTTCAGATTAGAATTTAGGAAAATTTCGGTTGTATGACCTGATAGGAGTAACTTCCATTATTATAACTATAGGATGTTATTTAAAATCAACATATCTAGGTACGAAAGTGTGTCGTACAAAAGCAAAGGCAATAGCATTTTTTCCATAAACCCGTAATAGGGTTTTGTTCATCCACAATGCAATTTTAAGTAAGATTAGCCTATGCATGACAGCTAAAAGAAGGAAGATCATGTTGCTCTAACTATGGTTTTTAAATTATCTTTACAAACCTAATGCATACTGTCTTAAATAACTTGATTAAACAGAGTACGCTTTAAGGCAAGCACTTTTAGAGTCTAAGTATGACTTCAAAACATTAGACTGTAATCCATATAAATGCTAATAGGGATTTATATGTTATATGTAAAGAGAATTTCACGAAACGGTCGTTAATACCTAAAAAAATAAAAGAAAAACTGGCTCGAGAGTATTTATTTTTTAATTACAATACTTTTAAAAATTATATATGAGCTGAGTAACTTCGACCATAAGCTCGATGTAGTATACCAGACCAGAGCCTCTGGTGGGAATCGAATCCACGACTATCACGCTAATAGTATAGTAACCCACACAGTAGACTACCAAGGCACCCATCTCGTGAATAATATCCGAATACTAGAACTGAAGGGTAAGAGATATTCAATGATAAACAAACAGTAAATATTGGATTATATCATCAAACCGAAATTACTGAAAGTTCCGGTGATGCCATACCTTTCCACCTGAACTAAATAAAGAAATAATAATTTATCCGTAAAAAAAGTGGTACAGGAACAACAGTGATATATCACTATTAACTGTAGTAAATAAGGTGTTTAAAACAATAATCTAATAGCGAAAGGGGGGCATTCGATGTTAACGAAACCGGAATAACTTGGAAGGAATTATCAGATTTCGTACACCCGTTTACTACGTGATATTTACCTGTAAGTATTTGGCTGATGGTCATTCGCAGATTTCAATATTTACGGAATATAAAATTAATTGAACATTATCGTTGTGTTCCATATTCCATGAATTTTACGCAGATGACATTAATTTATTGAAAAGATCGCTAAAAGTGACAAATTCAACATTGATTTGTTTATTTAGAAGAGAATTGTGCATTATAGGCTTCTAATAACCTGGTCAAACTGCCAAAATTGATCCACAATTGATGATCGTTTTAAATTTAAAACCGTTCATATGGAACTTATCTTTTACGCCCGAATATAATCGATTGTAAAGTAATAAAATGAAGTCGCTGTAGTCTAGTAGGGAGTGTGTTGGCTTATTAGATACGAACCCACTGTTGAAATCCCCGGTTAGATATCAAAACGAAATATGAAAAAATATTTCTTCGGCGACTTCCTCTCAGCAGATTTCTGGCAAAAACTCTGAGTGTAAATAAAATTGCCATGAAAAGTTTCTTAAAAATCTGTCGTTTGGAGTCGACTTTAAACTGTAGGTTCCGCCACTCATGCATAAAATTAACGCACACAACATAAGTGGTGTTGAGAAGCTAGGCCGTAATCCTGCCTGAAGAGTTGTAATGGCAAATTATGTATGTATGTATGTCATTCGCAGATCTGAATGGAGTAAGACCACCAGAGGTTAGGGATTACTGTGGAATATTTACGAGAAAATGGCCATAAAAGAAACATTGCAAATCAACAGCTGAAAATGTATCTTAAATCTCCCAAAGCTCAAGTATGAACCTCGTGCGATATTGTCGCGACAGGCATTCATATATTGCGCCAAATAGATATTTCCTTTAAACTTTATGTTGTTTTTTTTCTAATTTTAAAACCCTTTAAAAAGATTGTTTCCGATTTCGTTTTCATGATTAAAGAAAAATCCTGAATTTGGTCGCTACAGCCATATAATTTGCAAAGTGTTACCACTGTTTTGGCCATTCTTTAAAAAGTTTAAGCTAGTAAAAGAAAATAGCACAAAAAACAACAAATCCTCAACTAAAATACTAAAACTAATCATAAATGAAGTTGTACATTCGACAGGTAATGGATGCTTGTCCGTCTTAGTACGATTGTAAGTTTGCAATCATTTTGAAAATAATTTTTTTCGTCGTGTTTCATTCACCACGAAGATATCTACACCGAAATAAAATAACAAAAAAAAATTATTAAAAAAGAAATAACAAAAAAGTTATTAAAAAAGAAATAAAGAAAGAAAATAAAAAGTTGGTAATAATTTTCTTTTACACATCGAATTACTCACTCACTCACTCACTACTCGCTGGTATTCATCATCGCATTGGGATGGCAATTAAAAGAAAAGAAAATGATATCGAAAGCTGATATATTAACTCAATAGTTGTTGTTACTATTTTTTTGTTGTTTATTATTTTTGTAGTTGTTGTTGTTTTTGTTTACTATTGTGCCAGTACGAATAATAGAATTTTCAGTTTTTAATTTTATAAAATAAAAAACAAAAATACATACAAAGGAATAGAGAATGAAATTTTTTGACCATTAACATTAATTGCGTGTCGAGTGAAATGGTTTGGACGCGAGCAGTTGCAATAAAAAAAAATAATAAAAAAATATTAAAAATAAGTAGTGAAGCAACATGTGTTTGACGGTTTCGCCACATTTCTTCATTTGACTGGTTCGTTGGTTGCCATTTGGAAATATTCCAATTTAAGAAAATATGAAATTATGGTAGAAGCAATAAGAAAATAAACTCAATTACGTTGCTAAATAGACACTCATGCCACCAGGTACACGCTTGTAAATAAATTATATTTCCATGTCTATAATAATACAAGTAATTGAAACACATTACAGTGTATATGGATAATAATGATTCCTTCCCTTTTTAAATGAAGGGAACACAACAAATTGCTTTTTTGAGTGTCAACCATATGTATATTGGGGAAAAGTACTTTACTACAATTATTTTAGCTGCAATGTAGAGGCGTCAATCTGTTGTTGCTCTCTGTTTACTTCTCCTGGAATTGTGAAATATACTTTAGTTTATAACGTATAACGATGATAGATAGATTGAAGTCGCCGTAGTCTAGTAGGTAGTGTGTTGGCTTATTAGACGTAAAGCCCCCGGGTTCGTATGCCATGTCGGACAATATTTCTTCGGCGAATTTCTCTCCACAGATTTCTGGCAAAAACTCTGAGAGTAAATAAACCTGCCATGAAAACGTTTCGCAAAAATCTGTCGTTCGGAGTCGAAGTTAAACTGTAGGTCCCGCCACTCACTTACGAAATTAACGCACACAACATGAGTGGTGTGATAAGCTAGGCCGTAATCATGACTGAAGGATTGTAATGGCCAATTATGTATGTATGTATGTATGATAGATAGATTAGAGGAAATTATATTTAAATTAAATTAAAATGAAATTTACGTAAAACACAGTTAACAGTAATACTAGTTCAGGCATGAATTTTAATTAAGTCAATATTCGTCTAATTGACAAAATTATTCTAAGTGTTCAGGCATAAGCAAATCAGCTTATTCAATTATCATTTGACAGCTGGAAAACAACAAAATTTTTTTATTTTTTTTTATAACAATTCATAAATTTAACACTTAAGATTTTTGATCAGATTTTCTAGAATATACTTTACGACTTTTATTAAAAAATATATCGAATATATTTTTGAAGATTTACTCCTATCTTCTATTTTTTTTTATTGAGGAATGCATGTAATCCGCCCTAACTACTGCGGGAACTTATTTGTCCTGAGCACAGGTTCTATATCTTGATTTGTATATTTTATGATATAAAACCACTGTTTTGGATATTTTTGGCATTGTCTTTTATGATTATGAATATATAGTAGAACGAGAATGGAATTGGAATAGAAATACAAGAAGTATAGTTAGATTTAGTGTTAATATAAATAAACATACTTTCCAAGTCAATTGCCATTTCTCTTTGACGTTGTTGCTATTTGTATTTTCAAATATCAACAAAAGTTGTTCACATAAGTTGCAACGTTCTCACTGAACATTGTACTTATGACAGTGCTGCACTTTATGTTTTACTCAATATTATAACAATTTGCGTATTTATTGCGCAATTATTAATTGAAACTTTATATGAAATATTGAGCTCAATAATGGCGTTTATTGCGATTTACGCAATAAAGGTGCATATCTGAACACCGTATAAGGCATTGTCCTCAATATCGAATATCTTGGTCTGTGTTCAAAAGAATAAATGGATTTGAAGTTGAAGCTGGCGTCCGCTACAACAGTCTTGGAATAGAACTGAATCATACCGTTGAAATTTTTACCCTTTTACTAAAGAAATTCTATTTTTAACACGTCGTTAAACGGATGATATACGATAGGTTGAAAAGATCGTAGACTAACATATAAATGGCTCTATTAGAATTAAATTCATATGATATTTAGTTAACCCCAAACCTTGAAAAGGCGGCCCTATGCTCCCTAGAGGAGTAAGACACTAGTACAAATTTCACAGCAGTCAGGCGATTATTTTTTGGAGGAGGAAAGCATTTTAAGTTTTTTTTTCTTTTTCAATTCTCATTCATTAATTATTACAACTAGTTGTTACGAGTATAACTAACAAGTAATTTACTTCAAACAGTTAAATAAACATAAACTTTAATTTAATATATATTGATGATGATATTATGATGATCATCAAGCCAACAGAGAGCTTCTAATTAGGTCGGATGGCTTCCTTCTTTTAAGTCTGCATTCCAAACCAATGGGATCAGCAAGAGATGATGCTTCTGAGTTTACGTGGTCTCTAAGTCGGGTGTTATGTTTTGTTGCAATGTTTTCAATCTCTTTTTTAACAGTATTTACACTAAGGTCACGTTGTAAATCACTTGTGCGTTTACGATGCATCTGAGTACTTTGTTCTGAAAACGTTGAATTCTAGTTATACATATTTTTCTCACTTGTGCATCCCCACAATTGTGCTCCAAAGTCCATATAGGTTTTAGTATTTGATTATATATTAATAATTTATTTTCAATAGATTCCCGATTAGCCAGTTTAGGTTCTTCCATTTTAGTTGTAAAGTTCCATTATTTTAATTTTGACATGCTCATTCCAACGTAACTTCGCATCCAGTGTCATACCAAGATATTTTGCCATATTTGTATACGGCATACCATGAATATAGGCATACCTAAAGTTGATTTATTTGTAAAGTCAACATGTGTTGACTTAGAACTGTTTTATGCACCATTTTCTAGTCCATTCCAATATCGAGGTAAGTACGTTTTGTAACTTATGTTTCGCCTAATTTTCAGTTCTGGCAACTGACAAAATAGCCGTGTCATCAGCAAATGTACCCATAGTCGTTTGAGCAACTTCTGATATATCACTGGTGTATAAAACAAACAAAAGTGGACCCAGAACGCTTTCTTGAGGTACTCCTGCTTATATTTCCCTTAATTGGGAATATTCATCCTCATATTTAACGCGATACAACCTATTACTCAGGTACGATTTAAATAAAGTACAGTACGCCCTTGACAATTGCGTGTTTAGTTTCGTGAGTAAACGTGTATGACTGACTTGTCGAATGCTTGTGAAACGTCCAAGGATACAGCAGTACAAACATTTTTTTCCTCTAAAGCTCTTTCTATTACATCAGTAATGCGATGATCTTGGTCAATTGTTGAATACGCATTTCTAAAATTAAATTGATGTTAAGGAACTAAGTTTCTTTGTGCAATTATCTGTTTAATGCGAACTTGTAATATTTTCTCATACAATTTCGATTAAATGGACAGAAGCGGAATACATAGGTCTATATGATTTAACTTCAGTTGCAGGTTTTCCAGGTTTTGATATCATTACCCGTTCGGCAACTTTCCAAAACGACGGTAGATGAAGCAGTCTAAATGAAGCATTGAAAATTTGTATTAGTTTTAGAATTATGGTATTTGGAAGATGTTTAAGAACTTTCTTTAATTTCAGATTAAGATGGATTTGTTTAAAAACTTCAATTGGTGTTACTTCGAGTAACTTGGTAACTTGTGTAATCATCTCTTTTGGCTATTTGTTCTGTCAGGATTACGGCCTAGATTCTCACAGCACTCATGTTGTGCGCATTAATTTTATACGTTAGTGGCGGGACCTACAGTTTAACTTCGACTCCGAACGACAGATTTTTGAGAAACTTTTTCATGGCAGTTTTATTTACTCTTACAGTTTTTGCCAGAAATCTGTGGAGAGAAATTCGCCGAAGAAATAATTTTTTTCATATTTCGTTTGAATGTCTGGCCTGGGGCTCGAACCCTGGATTTACGTCTAATAAGCCAACACACTACCTACTAGACTACGTCGACGTAAACATTAACATGCACTTGGAAAATCGACTCCAAAGCATGCAAAAACGCGACAGTCAGCTTGCAAGGTTATAGCTTAGGATCTTGGAATGCGCATGGTATACTATCCATCGAAAAGGGCCATTCACAGTGATTATTACATAGCGTTGTAGCATGCATTAGGCAACGAACTTTTCAGCTCAGCTGTTAAATACAAAGGAATTACCGGAGAAGTAACAATTGAGAGAGTACTCCAAAGTAACCATAACTTTTTTATAAGTATGAACTGATTTCAACTATTTATTAGTAATGTAGTCTTACTGTGGTCCAATTCACAGAAAGCCTTTTCTAATATCCGTTTTTTCTCCGTTTTTGTGTCGTGTGAATTTAATACTCAAATTCGGTTGAAATATTTACCAAATTATAGGCTTAATTTTAATTTAAAGAAAGAATATATGAAAATGTGTATATGTAAAGCTTACCAAGCCAAACATTAGCTCATTTGCCTCAGAAGACCAATAAGGATCTGAATAATGTATTCCATGATATGAATTTCCTTTGATTTTGTGGCCCTTAATCGATGATAAGGCAATTTGAATTGACAGTTTTGATTGGAGCAAATTGTGTGTACGTGATTTTAAAAATATTAAATTGTTTATAATGAAAAATCGTGCAATAAAACAAATAAAAGTTGCTTATAAAAGCGTATCGTTTGAGTTTTAATGAAATTGTAACGGCTGAGCGAACAAAAGCGTTGATGGTTTTATTCTTCATTCATTATTCGTTTGTTGGAATTCAGTGGAAAATAACAAATTAACAATATAAGCATAAACTGGTCTATATAGACATAGAGACGGTTTTTTCTATTTCGACTTCTTTCTAATGAACAAACTATGTACGTACGCAGCAATGGAAAACAAATGAAGCAATTTTTTTTTGCTGAACTGGCAACAGACAGTGCGAGTAGTTTTTTTTGTTTCATTCACGTTCGTTGCTTAAGTCTTTTGATTTTTGCCCTTTCAATATTAGAGAAAACAAAGACGAAAAAAAAAAGAAAAAATTGAAATGTTTTATTTGGAAAATGTAAAACTTTGTTAAGAGATTAAGCCATTAAATGAATTATGGTCGAACATAACATACATATGTAAACATGTAAATGTAAATGTGTAATAATAAAAATGTGTAAAGATTTTTAATTATTTTTCAAGCTATTCTGGATTTTTCTTTTACTTAAGTATTGTTTCATATTTTTATGGTTGCTTTTAGTTTTTTTTTTCTTTTCTTTTTTCTTTTTTTGTGCTAAATTCATTAAATATAACTTTGTTTCAAGTTTATTGTTGTTGCTGTGCATTTAAATTTAACCTTAATTAAAATAGAGTAACAGAAATATGGTTAATAAAGTGCCACAGAAAATACAAAAAAAAAGAAAAAAATCAAGAAGATATGAATTTTAAAAAAAAAAGTAGAAAAAAAGAGGACACAAAAAAATAATTAAAAATATTAAATTAAATAAAACCGTAACGAAAATGCATGTTTGTTTATAGTGTTGATGTACTGAATAATCATGCAATAATCATGTCTTTGAGTTTCAGGTTTTTTTTACTTCTCTGCTCAAATAATGTTTTTTTTTCTTCTCATTATCAAAATCATTTTCAACGAAAAACAACAAAAACAAAAAATTTTTTAAAAATGTTAAATGATAGACATGCATGCTATAAAAAAAGCAGTTTCTATTTTAGCGTTTTTTTTATGCAAACGAAACCCATTAGTTGGAAAATTCATTTCATTCGTAGCAAGATGGATGATTCACACACGATAATTTATTTACACCTCACGTGTGCATATTTTTTACGTTTTTCTTCTTGCTTTTGCATGTAAATTGTAAAATCAGCCATTGAACTTGTTAATGCTTTTCAATTTGATTTCATTTCGAAACACAATCATTTCAATAATAATTTACAATCGTATTGTAAATGGTAAAATGGAATTGGGAATTGATTTTAATATACGGAAACAATAAACTCTTTGATACGGAAGGAAACACAACAAGAATATATTTTCTTGCATTTGCAGATCTTATGTTTTCAATAAAACAAAGGTATTCGAAAAATTATTTTCCTTAAACAGTTTCTCTTGAGAATATCAAATAATTATTTGATTAACATGTTTTCTTTAGAAGAGGGACGATTATCAAGAGATTACATACAGTAGCGAGAAAAAAAAAATGCAACTCGATGTCATATTATGTTCAACACCGTGTCTTGTCTTATTTACAGAATGTTGTGTATTTACAGAATTGTTGTGAATATCTTTGTTTTGGAGGCCGACGAATGTAATTTAATCCATCAGAGCCAAATAAGTTAAACTTTGATTCGTCGCTACACTAAACTTTGGCCCACTGCTCTTTTGACTGTCTAGCAAAGTGAAGGCGCTTTTTTTCTTATTAACCTTACTTATAAGTGGCTTCTTGGCTGGTCTTTAAGCTAATAAATTTGCTTCTCTTAACCGGTTTCTGGCTGTATGGACGCCAATAGAAACCCCTAATTGCTCGTTTGCATAATTAGTATCATTTACAGCCGTTTTCCGAGGGTCAACTTTTACTATTTTTACCATTTGACGGTCTTGGCGGGCAGTAGATTTACGAGGTCGGCCACTTTCTGGCTTTCTTTCCACGTTATTTGTTTGACGATATCGCGATTAAATTCCGACAAACCGTTGATTTGTTGATATTAAATTGATGAGCAACTTCATTCATTGCCTTCTTTCAAAGACCTTATAATATCTGCTGACAGCTGTTTCTATTTTAAAATTCACAATTTGCAAATTTTTCATTAAACTTTTATTTTAATTACTCTAGTTGATCTACTTTTACCTTTAACACATTGCGTTGCAATGTTGCAAACAAAGCTTACTGATGCTTTTTAATAAAATTTAAAAATCAACGAATAAAAAAAACAAAAGGTGAGTAGAATTGGTTATCGTTTTAAGTTCCAAGCCACGATTGAATATCATATGACATAGAGTTGCATTTTTTCTCGCTACTGTACATACATATGTAATTGGTCATTACAACCCTTCAGTCGGGAGTACGACCTACCTTCTCATACCACTTATTTTGTGTGTGTTAATGTTATGTATGAGTGGTGGGACCTATAGGCTGCCTTCCAAAATGTGTCAATACAAAGTTTGTATGTAGTTCTACTACTGTATATAAACAATGTAGATATGCAAATCCGATGCCTGATTGCTTTTTGATTGCGTTAAAAATACACATTGACGACGTTTTGAAATAGAATACATTGTATATACATATTTTGTACAGCGGCATTATGAAACACAATACTTTGTTCAAGCACAAAGCAACTAACATTTTGGAATGCAGCCATAGTTTAAAGTCGATGTCGAACGACAGATTTTGACAAACTTTTCATGACTATTTTATTTACTCTCAGAATTTTTACCAAAACACTGTTGAGATGAAGTTGCCCAAGAAATATTTTTTCATATTTCGCTTTGTTTTAGATGTCTGAGCTGGGGTTTGAACCGAAGCATCACACGTCTAATAAGCCAACACACTACCTACCAGACCACAGCGACTGTCAATTTTTAAGAGATTATAAAATAGAATTTTTAAAGCGCTTTTTATTTTTGAATTTAAATAAAACAAAGTGTGTGTGTGAGATATCAGGGAAATTTATTCAAATGTCTTCTACGGCTTCTCTAAAATGTCCAATTTTTCATGACTGTGGCTCATAAATGTGATGCCATGTTGGCTTTTGCAAACCCCAAACAAAAACCCTATCGAGATCAAATCGCACGATCTCGGTGCATAATATCTGATGAGCTGTGAGGCAAACCAATTCAGGTCGAAAGAAGTTCGTAATCATCGAGCTACAGTGCACACCGATGATAACATTGTTGTCAAAGAAATATATGTAGATCGACGACACCACGCCAACCTAAAGTTCACACCAAACAGTGACTTTTTAGAAGCAATTTCATTTGTTCGCTTCATTTTGGTTCTGAAGTGGGCTGAACATGATTTTTTGATAAACATTAGGGACAGGGGCCAACTGCTTGTTGTGGTCGTCTACGGAGATTTTTCGAAAACAAATTAATTCGCGGCGTAATATCAACTCGAATTATCCAAAACCAGAATTTTTTTTATTATCTGGTTCCAAAGTTTTCCTTTTTTTGAAAGTCTGGCAACCGGTGTAATCATGTAAAAAAATTGATTTTTCAAATTGTGTCTTTCATACCAATACACACGATATGGGAGCAAATTGAATTAAATTCTTGTGCCAGTAAATGATTTTTTTACTGGTATTATTAATTTGAACATAAAAGCTTTAGCATGATGATTTCATTTTAGTTTTCTGAGGTGTTATTGTATTTGGCGTCTTAGTTACTGGAACGTAATCTAATGTACGGCAGATGATCGCGTAAAGGAGAGTAAAACTTTTTTTAGAAATGGCTTTATATACAGGAAAGGCTTTTTATAAAATATTTTTGGACAAATTTGTTCCATTCTTTTTTGGAGGGACACGAGCTAATGACCATTTCAAAACAAGGCGAATAATCTGTGGCTTTTTGTTTGTCAAACCATCTCTGAGTCTAAAAATTTTTGTATTTCACTTCTGGAGCCATTTTTTTTATTTCTACATTTCATTTTGTTTAATTTGGTATTGAGTGGATAATATTTCAAAAACCGTATGTTGTTTATGCTTTTATAACTCTTCATAAGAATGTTGATGAGCTTTCCCATCGTATATACTGAGTATGTAATGTAGTAGAAATTTCTTTATATATTTTGTATGTGTTCAAAAGTCGCACAATTATCTACTACTTGATCGCCATAGTCTAATCGGTCGGCATACTAGACCAGGTTTCCAGAATTCAAGCCTTAGCTATGACGTATTAAAAAAAAACATATTTGCTTCGGCGGACCCGTACCAGCAGTTTTTCTGCAAATGCTCCATGAAATAGCTTCTCAAATATGTCGTCCAAATTCTACATTAAACTGTATGTTCCGCTGCTTATGAATAAAAGTAACGAACATAACATAGGAGAAGCCAGGCCGTAATCATATCTAAAGGAATGAATCGTTTTTTGCTACTCATAAGTACTCAAGAAATTTTGAGTATGAGTGAGTCAACGGTATTGAAATTTAACTACTACAACATTGATTTATAAGTACAGGTACAGGTTGCAATGAGTATGCGTAGAACGTTGACATCAAACTCATAACATTCGAAATATATTTGATTCATAAGCCTACCCATTCAGATTATATAAATTTAGAAAAATACTTATAATACTCATAAATGATTCGAGTGATTCGAATCATTCATCAAAATTTACAGTCTTAGTTGTTGTTGCATTTATAAAAAAAAAGAAGAAAGAAAAATACGGACAGCAAGCGAAGCAAACACACAACCTTCTAATGAGTATTGTAGTGTTCGTACGCGAATTATACTTATTTTGTGATTCTTGTAAATGTTGAGTAAAGAAGAGTTGAAATCAACAACATCATACGTATTGTTAAGTATGAGTACGATGAGTACTTCAAACTTTGAATATGAGTAGTATGAGTATGATATTAAAATAAGTATGAATGCGTATAAGTATCAGAATTATGAGTATGATTCGAATCTACTCATCGTTTTGAATACTCATTGCTGATCTCTGATATGTATGTATATGTGAATGTTTTTGATAAAAAAATTCCCTTGATTAGATATGGTGTTGGTTGCTTTTATTTTCGTGATATAAAAATGTTTCCTTAAATTAAGGTGCACTAAGGCACTGAATATAAAATAGTAGATCATGTTGGTAGATGTAAATGAGAATATTTTCTGAAATAAATTTTTGAACGAAAAATATTTTTCGCTACCCGATTAGATGAACAATTTCATTACGTTGTTGCCATAAATCAAATATAAGTGTACTTAAATAAAAAAAAATAAAATAAAAGAAATAATAAAACGTAAATTATTAATTTAATTAAATATTGTGTAAACGTTTAAAAATAAAATTTTATATCAAAAATAATTTTCGGTTGTCATGGTTGAGTTGAACGTAAAACACATTGTAAAAATATAACATCAGCTACGGCTTCAATTAAAACATACACGAGGCAAGTAGTATTAATACTTATAATTATTATTGTTTTTTTGTTTAACAATAAATTAAAATTGAAAACAAAAATAAATGTTTTAAAATTATATTTAATATTGTTACAAATAATGGTGGAGAGAGTATACATATATTGTAAGACTATAATAAATTTATTTCATAAATGTTTTATTAGCAATTAATTTTTTTTCATTATGTGTTTATATTTGTAGTAGTTGTTGTTGTTGTTGTTATTTATTTAATTTACTTTTAAAAAATATTTGGCAACAATTAATTTCAGCTTATTGTGTGTGTGTTTTTCTATTTTTCGGGAATTGTGTAAACAATTGTTTTTACGCAAAATACAATAATTTAGAGAAAAAAAAAACTAGGAAACAAAAATACAAGTTAATACAATTTATATTTGATTATAACATTTAATTACAATCATATGTACATGTATATAGTAGGCATATAGCAAGACCAGACGATAAGTTCAACTTTTACAGTTTTATGCTGTAGTTACCCACACGTAACGTAACGTACCGTAGCAAACGTTCTCTTTTTAGCATATGGCGAACAATGTAAACTCTTACCCAAACATCCTCTCTCGTTAGCAAAACGGAACGATCTGTATAAAACAGAATTCTCCCACGTTTTTACGTGACATTTGAACATGAGAGAGAGAACATGAGAGAGAGCAGTGTTACCACGAAAAAAAAATATTGTAACCAACATTTGTGATAAAATCACCAAATAAGGAAAAATATGATCAAAATTAAATTTGTAGTTTTTTATTTTATTTTTTTTTCAAATTTAAATTATAATTGACAAAAAAGAAACAGAAAATAAGAAAACAAAATTATAGTCTCATAATTAATTAATTTTAACAAACAAAACAAAGGCTATTTTTATAAGACAAATAATAACCAAATCCGGAATAATCTACACATTGAACAAAAAACGGCAACACCGATGATGAGTCTGTATACCAATTTCTATGCATTGTGTTGTGTTTGTTTGTGTGTTGCTTTTTGTTCTGTTTCGTTTTTATTTACATTCTTCGTTGACATATGTCCCGTTTTAAACGTTTCTATAACTACACAAACGTTTTTAAGGCTACGTACGTTACGATTTTACGTTTCTAACGCTTGGGTAACCAAGGCATTAAAGGTAGGATGATCCTCCATTTAGCTTAACGATCACTTCTATCTTATTGGGTACTCATAATAACGAAAAACAATTTATCTGCCCGTTAAAATCCTCACTTTAGTTAACGGCAAGTTTTAATAATGGCCCTTAACGTATTAATGCGAGTCTAATTTGTTATTGTATGTCCCTATGATATTTATTACCCGTTCCTTTGTAGTAAGATCAAGCTACACAATTTTAAAACTTCTTGGCATTTAATACCACAGTGTATATATACGTCGCGATATTTACCACAATTCGCTTTATGTGTACTTCATTAATTTTTGATCTGGCAACTTCTAGAATTTTACTGTTGATTTGTCATCGTCAGACGTCGGCACAAAGAGAACATGATAAAAATGTGACTGTATTTGCGAGGCATGTGTTAAGCCAGAGGAAAATTGTTAGTAATATTTTCAAATGTTACCTAACATTTTGAACTGTAACCTAATTGTATGTATATGTAGTGGAAAATATTTACAGGGCGAAATCCCTAAAGACTATGTATTTACCTGGATAAATATTCGTTTAAAAATGGAGATCTTTCCTTCTTGTTGTTAGTGAATCTCATTGAAAATTAGTAAATCCTACTGTAATATTTTTTTGGGTGTACAATTGAAATCTGAAAAAAGTGACACGAACCTTCCTCTTTAGAAGCTGACAAGTAACTGAATGCATTTTTACGCTCTTTTTAACGAACATTGTTGATGCTCGTGTCCTATGTGTGTAAAAAGCCGAAGATGTTAGGCCCCCAGGGGACATTGGTGCCGACGTCTGGTAATCGTTATACTTTTCATTATTATAATTTTCCTAGTAGTAGTATTAAGCTGTTCTAATTTCTTGTTGTTCAGTTATTTTGTGCTTTTCTTGTTATTATTATTATTGGTATATTGGTATTCCTTTTCGACTTTGTAAGACACACAGGACTGACAAATCATCGCTTTTATCGTATTATTATTTAATTAGAATAAAATTACAAATTATATTATAATTAATTACAAGTTGAGTAACATAGACATCATGCTAGGCGTAGTTTAACAGACCAGAGTCTGTTGCCAGAAGTCGCCGTGGTGTAGTAGGTAGTGTGTTGGCTTACTATTCGTAAAGCCCGGGTTCGTATCCCAGGTCAGACATCAAAAATGAAATATGAAAAAAAAAAATATTTCTTCGGCGACTTCCTCTCAGCAGATTTCTGGCAAAAACTCTGAGAGTAAAATAAACTGCCATGAAAAAGTTTCTCAAAATTCTGTCGTTCGGAGTCGACGTTAAACTGTAGGTCCCGCCACTCACGTATAAAATTAACGCACACAACATGAGTGGTGTGAGAAGCTAGGCCGTAATCCTGACTGAAGGGTTGTAATGGTCAATTATGTATTATGTATGAGTCTGTTGCCAACCGAACCCATTGCGCTAACGCTAATAGTTATTATCTTGCTTTATATCAGTATAATTGATCAAGTCAATTTAGCTAAGCTGATGATTGGTCTACTGTACCAGGATCACTTGTTGTTGATTGGAAACAACGCCTTTTATGAACATGTTTAGGTGAAGAAGCAGATCTCTGCCTCATCTTCTTATAACACTATTTGGTGATGTTAGTTTCTCTGTTTTGCACAGGTTAGGCTGAACTTTATTGAACTATTGAGAGATTATACAGGCTTTTGAAGCTTTAGAAATTGTCATTTAAATCGTTGCTGTACCTTCGTAATACTTGTGAGTTATTGTATAATCGGAATAACAGAGAAGACTTTTGATATTTTCCGTAATTAATTAAATCATATGTCTTCCAGAGATTACTATATTGCAGACTGTGCCATCAGGGACAAACTACTTCAGTCAACATGAATGGCTAAAAGTGCCTTCCTGGTGGCAAAATATCCGTCATGGGATGCAAAGAAAATTGATGTTCTTGTTTGTACCATCACAACAACATTATTTTATTTCTCTGCGCCTAGTATATGTCTGGCATATGAATATTAAGGTTTATTATCCATCAAGTAATCCATTGTTTTGGAAGTGATTCAGACGTGATTTAGAAACTATAATTAGAAGTTACAAATTAAATGTTTTCTGTCACATTCCGTAACGTAACGCAAGTACATACTCGTACATCCATTGAAGTTAAATAAATGTAAAATTAGAATTGAATTCAAATTATTATGGAAGTGATATTAAAAAAAAAATATTCCAATAAATATTCAAACAGATATTGTTTATTTCATAGCTTTCATACAACAGGACTTTAAATTGGTTTACATTGTTTTTGTTTTTAAGAACAATACGGCTAAATTGCGCAAACTCTATGTATGTATGTTTCAGTATACATAATTAGTGTAATGCTATTTAAATTAAAAGTTATTATTTTTTATGTTCTAACGTTTAATGGTGGTCTACAGTAAAATATTTTCTGTTTTTGTATGCAAATTAAAATCTGTTGCATTATAATGCTCCTGCACTAAACGGTTATGAACGGTTGTGCACTGTTAATAGCTTTTAATGCCAATGGCTTGTTACAAACATTTGCAACACAATTACATCAGACAGATTAAATACATACAGAATATATAATAACCATTTGCATTATATAGGGCCTGTTTTTAAGCCCTTTCTTCTATAAAATTTAAATAAAACAAAGCGGGTGTTGGATGTCATTGAAAATGGATTATTTGCACACGCCTGTGACTTAAGGAAACCGTATAAGAAAAACTCTTACTGGGTTAAATCGCACGATTTCGATCTGTAAATCAGTGCATATATTCTCCATGTGAGAAAGCCGTGCTCTCCAAGCGTTCATACTGAATATCTAATGAGACATAAGTTGTCTGGCACGTAGCGCTGTTTTGTTGAATCCACATGTCGTTGGTGTCCAGATCCAATCAGGCAAAGTTGGTAATCAACGTCGTTCTTAAAGAGAATTCCACATCAAACAGTGACTTTTTCGAAATGCATTGGACGCTCCTGGATCTCACGTGGATTATTATCGTCCCAAATTCGATACGCAGCCATTCATATAGAAATGGTTGCCATCGTTGAACATGATTTACGTCGTTGTCTTTGGTCGTCCATGTACGAGTATATGTAAATTGAGTAATAGCTTGTATGCTATGTAGCAGTTAAACATTAGCAATGGCATGGATTAGTTGAGTCTCATGAAGTCCTATTTTGGCTCTATCGTCATTTATTTATAACTTCTGGCTGGTATTTTCCAATAAATAATCACTTAAATAAAATAATCGCTCTCTTAATAAGTCCTGAACACAAAATTCTTCATTCATTCTGGTGTCTGTAGAACCCGTAGAGAGAAATTTTCAACATGTAGGCGGGTATACGCAGGGCCCAGTGTAACGTTTTGAACACTGTGAGGTTATTTAGATGAATTCTGAGTAGATTAAATGCAAATCTTATCCTGCGTATATCCATAACGGAAAAGATTTATCTGTATTTTCTACAGGTTCATTTAGTCATCTCTGTGAGATCACTTGTTTGCCTATCTACAAAGGAGTGCCATCATATATCAATTCTTTTGAATTATTTGTTTTAGTCATAGCTGCAATTGGAATGTCAGTTATGTAGTTACTTTCAATATCCCCACTTTTATATACACATTCTCTAGGCCCTCGCCTTTATTTGACATTCCCATTTAATATACTCTCATGATGGATATCTGTATATCTGTTGTCTTTAAAGCTTTTATTTCAGTCGGAATAATACTACAATAATCGAACAACATGAGTGAATCCAGTTTTGATCGTATGCATATTTAATGATGTTTTGCGGAATTTAAATTTAAACCAGATTTAAAGCAGGTTGAGATATCACGCAGCCTTCAGGGAAATCCAGGACAACTATATCCAAGATATTGGTACGACCAGAGGTTCTACGCTTCCTTGCTGATACGGCGAGCGTTCACAGCTAATTGTGTACAATGTCTTAGGGAATGTAGTTTTAAGAGCACCCGCTCTCAGAATGCGTTCAAGCCAGGTTTAATGATTTATTTTCTCCAAGGCCAAAAACCAACCTACGACCATATTGAGTTCAAACCAGTTGATCTTCTCCAAAGCCAAGCACAAAACCGTAAATTACAGGATTAATATCCCAATTAAAGCCTACCGCTTTCCTGCAGCAATAAAGAGCTGCTGTAGCTTTGGTGGTTTTGGATTTTGTATACAGCTGCGGTAAAAAAATAGCACTAAGGATGGAATAATTATTTCGTCGTAAATTTTTCTAACATTTAATTTTGGAATTTTATGTATTAAGTAAAAAGATAACTAAAACACAGTTGTAAGTAAAATTAAAAATATTTCAGACATATTTATTTTAAT
This sequence comes from Sarcophaga variegata, assembly GCA_932273835.1. Taxonomy (NCBI): domain Eukaryota; kingdom Metazoa; phylum Arthropoda; class Insecta; order Diptera; family Sarcophagidae; genus Sarcophaga; species Sarcophaga variegata. The sequence continues at coordinate 43,103,870 of OW026359.1, forward strand.
TTAGTCCAGCGGTTAAACAAAATTAATTTGAAACCTTAAATTTGATCGGTAAAAAAATAGCACTTCAACTAACAGGTACAAAAAAACATAGAAAATACATTAAATTTGAAAAGAATTTTTTATATGGTCATAATACAGTTTTAAATAGACATTTTAATATTTTGTGGCATGGCCTTTGTTGGCAATAACGGCGGCACAACGTCTTGGCATGGAGTCAACTAGTTCTTCACATCTTTTATTGGGATATTGTTCCATGCCTCCTTCACTATAGCCCATAGTGACTCATTATTGGTAGGTTTCATTTCCCAAAACGTACTTTTTAACGTCAGCCCAAAGATTTTCTATTGGGTTTAAGTCTGGCGACTACGCCGGACACTCCATAACATTTATTTTATGTTCGTCGAACCACTTCTTGGCTTTTCGACTGGTGTGTTTTGGGTCGTTGTCCTGTTGGAGGACCCATGACAATGGCATTTCCTCTGAAGCATACGGTAGCATAACATTCTCTAGTATATCAACGTAAACATGTTGATCCATCAATGTTTTGATCCAGTATATTGGACCCACGGTCTTGCAGGTGAATTGGGGGTTATATTCAGCGTTTGGTGGTCGTCGTACAAAAGCTCGAGAGCTTTTTCCACCATACAAAACAATTTTGCTCTCGTCAGTCACAAAATGTTTCTCCATTTACTTACGGGCCAGTGTTGATGCTCACATGCAAACTTCATTCGTTTTTTCACATGCCTTGCTGTAAGAAGCGGAACTTTTCTCGGACTGCAAGCTTTTAAATTATGTTCCCGAAGCCGATTTCGAACTGTTTCAACGCATGCCGCAATTTGTAGCTCTTTTTTCAACTCCGTTGTTGGCTTAAAAGGATCCTTTTTGCTCTGAAGTACTAACCTCTTGACAAGTAACGGGGATATTGCAGGTTTTCTTCTACGTGTTTCGGTTTTTTTTAGTATAAGTAATGGCATTTCTAATCATTTTGTTTGAGCATTTGAGAAACTGACCAATTTCCGCGTAAGTTTTTCCCTCAGAAATCATTTTTTTAATAATTTTTTTTCCTCAGAACAATGCTTTCCACGACCCATATTTATTGTTTTTTTTCACTTAAATTTTTTTTAAACTCCTTTTAAACACTCGCTTCTACAATCTGTTCACGAATAACTACATAATGTTTGCTTAAAATAAAATTGCAAAAGGTAGATCTTGCAAAAACAATGAGAAGTGCTATTTTTTTTACCGTCAGATTTCATACGTTACTCTTAAATTTGTTTGATAATAAAAAAAGTGTTCATATTTTAAGAAAAAAAATTATTATATCAGAGAGGGCACAAACTGCACTATATCTAGTGTAACCATGAAATCGAAATAAAATCTTAATAGGAATTTTATGTACAATGAAATAATATGTGCAGATTTGGTGCTATTTTTTTACCGGCACTGTACATATTTTGCTGTTCAGTATGATTTTAAGATATTTGGCGTTATCCGATGCCCTAAGAACAATTCTGTTGATACTAGGAAGAGTAAAATGTGGGATTTTGTATCTTATTTTGAAAACTACGCACTCTATTTTGATGGCTTTAATTCTCATCTTACATTCGTATCGCCATTTCAATAGTAGTATTAGACCGGATCGGAATTTCAGAAATTAAATATTAGACGCAGTATTTATATTTAATTTTTTTATTCTCACTGTATAGAATTATTATTTATAATACAGTGCACGCTCGCTAATGTGAACTAATTAAAACTGGCGTTGTTCACTTTTGCGAATTGTTCACATTTCCGAATGCCGAAAATTTTGAAACGGAATTATACCATCTTTTAAACAAAAATCATTATTTATGAATTTTTTTATTTTTTAGATTTTTTTGGAAAACATTTTATAATTTAATCTTCACAAACTTTCTTCACAGTATCTAATGATGTACTAACACATACATATATATATGTACACCTAAAGCGGGAATTCCCGCTACTAATTCGAATTAAAAAATTCTGTTCCAATTATAGGGCTTTTTACATCTTTTAGAGTAGTCAATGAAGCAAAAAACATGTTCACATTAAGCGGTGTTCATATTATGCGGTGTTCACATTAGCGCGCGTGCACTGTAATAATGTTCTGTGGTATAACATATGTATGTATATTTCCATTAAAATATAATAATGATCTACATATTGTAGATTAGGCAACAAAAAAAAAAAAAAAACAACAAAACAAAAAAATAAATAAATAAAATAAACATGATTAAATTATTGTAAAGGGTAAAGGAATATTTTCTGAAATTTCTTTTTTTATTTGAAAGTACAATCCTTCCAGTTAATAATGAAAAATAATTTCATTCAAATGGCTGCCTCGGCTGACATTGCAGTAGCCTACACGATCGGTCCAATTTTTAAGCACATTATCGATTGTGTGCAGCTGCATTTCACCAATAGCTTCACGAATATTGTCCTTTAAAGCGTCAATTGTCTCTGGGTTGTCGATGTAACACTTATCTTTGACCGCACCCCACAAACAATAGTCCAACGGTGTCAAATAGCAGCTCCGAGGTGGCCAAACGACATCAGCTCTGCGGCTGATAATGCGATCTTCAAAAACAGGGCACAAAACATCGAGTGTAACTTCGGCTGTGTGGCACGTAGCGCCGTCCTGTTGAAACCAAATGTTGCTAATATCCTCCTCTTCAATTTTTGTGAGCAAAAATTCGTCCAACATGGCCCGATAACGATCGCCATTGACTGTAACGGCCACTCCTTGCTCATTTTCGAAGAAAAATGGCCCAATTCTGACTCTGGACCAAAATCCGCACCAAACAGTGACTCGTTTTGGGTGCCCCAAATGCGACAATTTTGCTTGTTTATATACCCGCCAAGATCAAAATGAGCTTCATCTGAAAAGATGATTTTTTTTTGCCAAAATCGGCATCTTCTGGTGTAGGCTACTGCATGGCCAGCCGAGGCAGCCATTTGAATGAAATTATTTTCCATTATTAACCGGAAGGATTGTACTTCCGAATAAAAAAAAAATTTTGAGAAAATATTCAGTAGTGTTTTTAAAGCATTTTCAAAAAAAAAGTTAATTGACGGACCCTTTACATAAGTACATAAACTATTAAAACACGAACACGTTTTTATTTTTCACTCTACAATTTCTTGCGTAATGTCCAATTTATGAACGGGCAACTGGACGTTGTGCATAACCTTTTGCTACAAGACGGACCTTTTTTTCACCGTCATCTTTAGTACGAAACACCAAACGGCTATTGATTATTTTTCTTGAGTATGGCCTTTCAACGATTTCCCACGTGTTGTTTCGCATTTGTGCTAAATACTCATCTTCTATTGCATCGAGCCAACCGGATGCATCGTCATTCCGTATGGCTTTTAAAGAATTTTTCAAAACAATATACGAAGGGGATGTAATGCCTTAAATAAACTTACGACAGAATAAAAAAATGCAATTAAAATTAGTGAATATTGTATTCCATTTGTTCCGGTCAATAAATTGTATTTTGGGTTTGAACAAACAACAAAAACAACAATTCGCAAAAAGGTACAAAAAATGTATACATTGTATGCACATTCAACCTGGAACGTTGAATTCGAACATTCATAAGTAAAGAACAACACAAATGGGAACAATTACTTAGAAATTGGTTCTAATTTGAATTAGGGATCATATCGAAAGAGCCAACTGACAATAAAGTCGTCTACAATGATAGATGATGCTCAGGATATTTTCATTAATTGCTCTTATGCGAATGATCTAAATATTCATCCTTCTAAGGACTTGCAAATATCGAATTCAATGATTTCATTGAAATTTCTGAAATTTTTTAAAAGGAGGAAATGGCTTTGTGAGGAGAGGCGAGTGTATTGGTTATATATATATGAGTATATATTAGTGAAATACATATTTATATACAATATTTAATGTATGCCTCAAACGTTCCTTTAAGCACTTACACTTTTCATTTTCATTTTCTGATGAGACTGCTTTTCTCATCACGCATTACAATCCTCACTGATCTTCCGTCACTGTATACTCGTAGGCGAAAAGTGTGAATTAAATAAATTTAAAAAATTATGATAGTTTGACATTCACCTTAAGAGATTTCGTTCAAATAAAAAACCAAGTAGGCCTTCAAACTATTAGACCCACAAAATAATTCAAATCCTGGCTTTCAGACTGATAAACGTTGGACTAGAAAATTCCAAATAAAATTTAAATTTAGTTGTAATTAAATTGAAACTTTTTAATGTGATATACTGTTAACTAGTAGATAGAGAGCTTGAGATTGTAGTTTTACGCGATACAATTATGGTGAACTGCCTCTGTTTTACAGATCTAGATCGTTATTATTACTTTGAGTTCTATAGACACCCTTTTTCCTACATTGTTAATCATGATTCTCAGATTACGGTCGATAACTTTATCTTGGCTTCGCCATTACCACCAAAAACGATGCCAGTCTGGAGTTAAAGCGTAGGATCACTTTTGCCAACAGGTGCTACTATGGCCTCAATAGGCAATCGAGTAGCAGAGACCTCTCTCGTGCGACAAAACTAACACTAACAAAACTAACAAGGAAATCATCCTACCCGAGCTTCTTTATGGCGCAGAGGCATGGACCCTATTAAGCACTGATGCATATGTAAGATGGCGATGATTTCCGTATCCGATCCAACAGTGAGCTGTATGAGCTCCTCAACGACATAGACGTTGTACAGTGTATTATTATCCAGCAGCTGCGCTGGCTCGGCCATGTCGTTCGAATGGAGGAGTATGCTCCTGCGAGACGGGTATTTGATGCGGGAATCTGCGAAAGTCGGCGAAGAGGACGATCTTGTATCCGTTGGAATGAACAAATCGAGGAAGCCCTGTCATCGATTGGCGAGCAAGATGCATAGGCGCCTGGAAGTATGTGTTGTGTCAGGCTGAAATCCGTTAAACGGGTTGTTATGGCCTATTAAGTAAGTAAAGTAAGTAAGTTAATCATTATAAAATTGTGAAGGATAAATTTTTTTTTACTATTACGATTACGAGAAGTTAATTTTCGAACTTTAGGCATTCCATAATTATATTACTTCCTAAATATGATTTTTCAAAACAACCACTGAAATAGTGACTAGTGTGTTGGCTAACGAGACGAAATCTCGGGTCTGACATTTTAATTCCTTTTGGTGAAATTTCTTCTATCAAAAGACATACACAAGAGTGCAGTTTGCCATAGCCAAACATGCAGTGTGTTGGTTTACTAGACGATAGCACGCGAGTTAAGATCTCAGCTTTAACATCGGAAAAAAATATATTTCTTTTGAAATCTTCTAATAAAAAGTCTAATTGTTTACCATAAACACATGCATACATACATAATTGGTCATTACAATCCTTCAGTCAAGATTACGACCTAACTTCTCACACAACTTATGTTATGTGCGCATAGCTGCCAAATTTGACGATTTATTTTTAAGCGAGAAGTTTTTAATAAATGTACAAGATTATAGTTATATACATCTGTGGCAATGGAAGAGTAGCTTAAGTCAACATAAGAGTGAATTGAGTTAAGGCGCTTTAGAGAAGCAAAGGCGCTTAAATGTGTATAGTCCGTTTGAAAGAATTCTGTTTTTTTTTATCAATGTTATGTGCTTTTACTTTTTAGCTTAAGTTTTTTGAATCAATAATGCATTGATCAAAACAACTTATGTACACATAGTTTTGTTTACATATTCAGATTTTCCATCCATCATATAACGGTATCGCTTAACTTCACTTAAGCTGTATAAATGTCAACCTTAAAAAAATAAAGTCACACAAAATTGATGATATCTCAAAGCATCAATTTTCGACTTAAGCTTCTCTTCCATATTGCCACAGACATATAGACATGCGAAGAGTCCGACTAAAAAACGTATTTTTTCTGTAAAGCAGTGTGCGATCCACTGGCCAATCGATCACATACGAATGTGTTGGCCGAGAAAGACGAGCGAGCGAACGACGTAGGAATATATGATTTTCGGGAACAAGTCCCCTTATTTCGTTCGAGCAAAATCCTTTTCTAGTAGCTACAGTGAAACACAAACCCGATTGCAACGGTGCTCCAATGATTCAGTGGAGTTGGATTGGATACACTACCGTCATTAACGAGCTACTATGGCCTCTCCTGTACGTACGTACGTAATTGGTCATTACAACCCTTCAGTCAGGTTTACGACCTAGTTTCTCACACCACTTATGCTGTGTGTGTTAATTTTATACATGAGTGGCGGGACCTACAGTTTAAAGTCGACTCCGAACGACAGATTTTTTGAGAAACTTTTCATGGCAATTTTATTTACTCCCAGAGTTTTTGCCAGAAATCTGCTGAGAGAGCAAGTCGCCGAAGAAATACTTTTTGTATTTTATTTTGATGTCTGGCCTGGGGCTCGAACCCTGGTTTTTCGTCTAATAAGCCAACACACTACCTACAAGACCACGACGACTTCACCTTTTCTGTACACGGTCGAGAAACCTCAAAATAGACGTTGAGGCACCCACCCATATATGAGAGTTGCATTCCATTCTCGGTCGTTTATAAATGGTTTATATAGTAAGATCAGATGATAAGATCTTTAGAAGGAACTGCAAAATGTGTCGGTTCCAGTCAACATTACACTGAATTTTCATGCTCAGAATGTCAAGAGTTTCTGACTCCTTAATATTTACACCACTAATGCGCTTATGTGTCAATAAACAACACTGGGATAGATTATTTAAATCTTAATCTGATCGTTTTTGTTATGTATAAAGCAATACGAATGGTTATAGAAATGTAATGTAACGTAACCGGAACGTAAGAATCTGTAAAAAATAGAATTTTCTTACATTTTTACGTGACATCTGTTTAGCAGTGTTAACAACATGTCAATATTAAAAACCACCAAAACTGAAAATTGAAATTATAAACAGAATTTACATTTTGTACGTACATATGTTATGTTTGCCTGTATGTGGAATTCTCTTTAAATAAAACTTCACATATTTTAAAAACCCAAATTATAATTTATTTCATTATTAACTTTTATAATTTGAAATAAAAAATAAACACTATTTTACTATTACATTATGTAGGTCGTGTTTATTTTTATTTTAAAACTAGCTGTACCCTGCGCGTGTTGCTGCGCCACCAACTAAAATAAATTTGAAAGAAAGACATTAGACAAATGTCCAATTAATTTTGAATCATTTTATTGATTTTGTTTCCCGTTGTCCAGATGATTCAGTTGAACAGGCCTGAGTAGTACGCATTCGATCAGTTTTTAATCTCACTTCTCGTTGTTCAAGTGATTCATGCCAACGGGTATCAGCGGCATGTACTCGAAGAATTTCCAGTCTCAATGCTAGTTGCCCGTCTGATTTTGAGGCTCGTAATAGTCTTTGCTTCCGTGCTCGAGGTGTAGGTCGACCAATTGCCGCTTTGGAGGCATGATTGCATGTGAACGACGTGAATAATGTGTTCAATTTATTAGAATCTCACAATGTACCCAATCCAATTGAACCCAACAGCATTTTTAAAAATTTTCAAAAATTAAAATGTTTAAAATTTTACGGGAAGAGTTATACTAAATGTTATTAAAATCATAAATGATAAATACTAAAATGTCTGGTATTTGCCTCATCAACACAATGATCAAATGCATAGTTTACGATTCAATTCATTTTGAATAATTCTTAGTGGCGCCATCTATCGAAAATTAATCGCACCAACTTAGAAACCTCCGTCGACTTATGCGCAACAACATTGCTAAAGATCATAACATGATCATTTTGAGTAATTTTCAGTGACGCCACATGCCTTAAATTGGTCATACCAAATTATAAACCTTCCCCGGCTCATGCGCAACAACTTTGCTGAAGATCATAGCATGATCAAATGCATAGTTTACAATTCTATTAATTACATACAAACAAACATTCATTTTTATATATATAAATTAGAAACATACAGTTATAGATTTTTAACTAATTAAAGCGTTCGAAAAGCATTTCACTTTACTTTTATTAGAGAAAATAACTACGTTTTAACTTTCGTACAAATTTGGTTTCCGAAATACCTGACCTGTTTCTGTAAAATAAACGATTTCACTTGTTTGTCTATTTATATGGAAAATACAATCAGAAGCACTCAATTTTGTGTTTGTTTTCCTCAACACAAACTAAATTGAGTATTTTGTTTGAGAGAAAGTGAAATTGTTTGGCTTACAGAAACAGTACATCAAACTTTTAATAAGTACCTTTAAATAAATATAAAATCGTTGAAATGAACCTAAAAACTCTGTAGTGATAACACTGGTTAATAGCTAAATTAAAGTAAAACAAAAGGCCCCATATTAGAAGTGATAAAAAGAGTGAAAACGAAGTTTTTAAAATCTGAAATTAATATTAAATTTGTTTAAAAAACAATAATAACAATAATAAAATGAAAACTCAAACCCAAAAACATCACGTCTTCTATATCCGTATCTGAATTTTTGTGTTTTAGTTTTTGCAATTTTTATTTCTTTATTTGTTTTTGTTTATTTCTTTTCTTGTTTTGTTTACCTAAATACATATGGTACGTTTTTACGTTCTCTATAATTGCTCTTACATGTTTACGTTCAGTAGACATTTCTGTTACATTACGTTACATTGCGTTCCGTTAGCATAACTGGGGCTTTAAACAATTTTTTCCTGAAAATGTTATAAAATTTCTCCATTTTTGGAAAAATTGAATAAATGATTTTTAAATGAATATGGACATACATTGACTTTATATGTTTTACTACAATAGAAATAATTTTGGTTTTTAAAAACTTTTAATTTATTTTTTCTGACGCTTTTTTTAGAATTAAAATAAGTGCCTTTGACGATTTTTTCTGAAATATTTGACGATTTGGTGCCTCATTTATCTGGTAGGTATGTACATACATACATATGTGTGTTAATTTTATCCACGAGTGGCGGCAGGAAAGTTTTAATGAAAACATTCGTTTTTAGATGTTTTATTTTTTATCACTGATATGTTTTTTTTAGCTTCAGTAATAAAAAACAAATTCTTTTTGTGTCAGCTAGTTCGGCAGTTGTACTTCTTGTATGTACATGTTTTATGCTGTCGTATTTAGCATTAACTAATAACAATAATAATAATTCTGAAGTTCTTGTAAATGCGATATTTCGAAATAATTGTAGCAGCCATACATACATACAGTGAGCGCCTTGAGTGAGTCAACACCCACTAAAATTTTAAATTTTCTATTATGTTCTTAAGTATAAAAAAAGTTCCTTTATCATGAATTGTTGTTTTTGTTTTAACATTTTATAAGTAATAGATAACGTTTTTATTATTGGAAATTTATTCGACTATTCTCATTTACTTTTCTCGCTATCCTAGGAAAATGAACTTTTTCAGTGGTGTTTACTCACTTTTGACGCTCAGTGTATGTACAGAAAAGTATACACATACCTTTACATGGGTAAGTATTTCTGTTGAAACACAACAAGTTTAAATAGAAACAAACTGCTTGAATGTTCTTTTATACACGTCTATGTACTGCTGGGTTTTTTATTCACAATTATTGTGTGACCTTTCTGTTATTGTAAGCCGAGAAATATGTATGTATGTCAGTATGAATTAAGGTTTAAGAATGTATTTTTTTTATCTTTCATTTCTATTTCTTTTTAACAAAATTGCGAGATTATTTTGATTTTGTTATTGTTTTTTTTTTGGGTTTCTTGTTAAAACGTATTTGAAAATTTAAATTGTTAATCCAAGTAAAATTTGGTAAAAGTTAAAATGAAAGTCAGTTTAAGCATCTCATTTTTAGTTGTATTGTGGTTTTAATGTTTCTTTTATTTTTCTCTTTTTTCTTTTTTTGTTTTCTTTCTTTTCTATTGTTTTAAAACTTTTACTGCCTTTATAAAAGTAATAAATTTTTTAATTATGCTTTATTTCTCTATTTTAGTTTTTATTTAATTTTTTTTTTAAACATAGTGAGTGAAGTATAATAAAAACAAAAAACAATTTATTTAACATAAATGTTGTATTTGTTAAACAGTTTATATTACTTTTTTTATATTTTAACTATAAAACAAACAAACAAAAAAAGGCTAAAATGTTGTTAAAAAGTTTAAATTTCATTTATAAAAAAAATTTAAAGAAAGTTTATTAAAGAAATAACCGAACAACTTACACTGGGCAGTTGAACTCTGTCTAGTACTTCTTTTTTATTATAATTTTTTACATTCGCATAAAGTCTTTGACTTATAAGGTTCTTCAATTTTAGAAAACTTTTAATAATTTTCAAAATTAAATAACAATTTTATCGTCCTAAATTATTTACCCCTATAACAAATGAATTTGAATCATACATGGGCATACTGCATTATAATTCTAAAACATTAAGCTTTTCAGTATTCAGTAAATGTTTACTGGTAATGAAATTTAGATTGCATTACCAGCAAAATTTTACTGATTACTGAAAAAAAATCAGTAAGTCAGTAAATTTTTATCAGTCAAATTTATTAATTACATGTTAGTGGAAGTATTTTCTGAAAAAATTGTCTACAGTTCAAGGATTCGAATAAAATTTGCTTTGTTCAATAAGCTGAATTATTAACAATTGTTACTGGAAAAGCATTCATTAACTCAAAACACTAAAATTGTCAACATTTTTTATCGTTGCAAATTTTTACAAGTTCTATTTTGAATTATGTTTTGTTTACATTAGTTTGTTTATATTAGTTTACATTGTCAGAACAATTTAAAATCAAAATATTGTACAATATTGACTAACAAAAAATTAGAGTTTCATTTAAATCATTTTGTCCACAACTTCTTCACAAGTAAAATCTGGATCTTTTAGAGAATCATCACTATGAAAATCTGTTAAATCACTAATTTTTTATTTCGCACTTGGAATATAACACTTTAAATAGACTTTTGTATATGATTTAAATATATTTTTTCACTTTGTAAGTAACGTCTAAAAATCTAAATTAAGGACTGTTTCAGAAACAACTTATACACACTATTTCAGCCAAAACTTCTGCCTGGTTCAACAAAGCCATGAAACAGTATAAGGAAGATTTGAGCATTGAAAGAAAACCTGGATCAAGAAGAAAAAGAAAGAAATATATCGGAAGCCAATAATTTGTAGCATCAGGCTCGATAAACACAGAAATATATACACTCAGGTTTTGTTTTAAAATATGTTTATTTTTCTGAATTTTACATTTAAGAATATTTAATAATATTTTGAAACATTATATATTCCCAACAAAAACTTCACTTATCATAGAAGTAGTCTAGATAGCCTATTTTGCACTTTTATAGCAAAAGTAATAAAATTAAGCTGCAACTTAAAAAACTTTGAAGTTTGGTTTGGTCCAATTTTGAAGTTTACTTCTTTATTTTAAAGATAACAAGTATACCTATTCATTTTTTATGTCGAAAAAATATTAAAAAAATGTGAGTTGTTTACTTACTTAGACGACCGTTATGCATACATTTTTAAATCAATATTATTTAAAAAAAATCTATTACTTTACCTATGTTGTCAACACTGCCAGATAATATTGCTTAACATGAGGTGTCGTTTTTAATAATAAACAATGTTTTAATAAATAACAACTTACACCCTGAAACTAAAAATAAATATAATTACAATAGGTTTACAAAAAAAAAAACTTAAAATAAAAAATTAAAATATGTATGCAAATTAAAAATTGAACAGTTACTTTTTGTCAATTTGCCTATTTATTTATATATTTATTTTTAGAACTGTTTTTCACACGAATAAAAAATAAATTAGTATTAGAAACAACACACTTAAATATATAAATATTATATAAATATTTCTACTAATAATATCTATTATAAATGTGGATAATTTTTTTATAATTAATAAAAATTTACTGGTAATGCATAATGGATTTCAATTTACTGGTACCGATTTTTTTCAGTATTCAGTAAAAATTTACTGATTTACTGCATTTTTTTCAGTAACCAGTAAAATTTTACTGATTACTGAAAAAAAATCAGTATTACTGAAAAAAAATCAGTATTACTGAAAAAAATCAGTATTCAGTAAAATTTTACTGGTAATGCAATCTAAATTTCATTACCAGTAAAAATTTACTGAATACAGTAATTTTTTTCAGTAATCAGTAAAAATCAATTTTTACTGAAATTTTACTGGTACTGCAAAGTTCCCATCTATGATTTGAATGTTAGCAGTTAAAGAATTCAGGCAAAAAATGTCAAATGAAAATAAAAATAAAAAAATAATGATAATGCAACGAAATTTTTAGTTATGGGTAGATTTTTATTTAATTAATTTTTATTTTCAAATAAACTTAAAGGTAAATTTTGTATTGAAATTTCATACGTGTGTGTCAAATTTTGATGATAGATAACGAGCTAAATACATTACATACTACAAAACATACATTTTTTGCTGCCATCTTCGATAATATTTCGTCATAACTCAAATCCATAGTTCATATTCATAATATTTATATTATAAGAAATAATTATATGATATTATACTAGAGTTATGTAAAATTGACTTAGTTTTTATTAAAATAAATACATTTTATAATATTTAAACTGAAAATTATTTCTTTATTCAACACTTCTTCTTAGCTTTTAAATAAATCACGAAGTAAAATGATGCCACATGTAACTCAATTAACAATTAAAGATGTGTATCATGAGTATGAAATTTTAAATCTCCTAACTGTTTACGTCGAGTATACTCGTCAGAGAGCAATGACAGTGGCGTCGTAAAGAAGAAAAAAATAAAATTCGTATTATCATTCCATGAATCTACTGGAATTTTTTCCTAAATACTTTTTAATTTATATTCTATAACATTCGTTAATTGGGCCAATAGCTTGTATAAACTGATAATCTTGGGGAAGTACTGTTAGAAAATATAAATTTTATAAAATATTTATAAAAATTTATGTTTAAAAACATATGTATTTTCAAAAAAACTAACACCTACGTTTGATTTTTAGTTATAATCGTTGTCTTTTGCAGGCAGTAACATTTTACTTTCCTTATGTCGAGTATACTCGTCTTGGCTGGAAAATAATTAAGCAGCCAAAAAAAGTTTTTTTCTTAACAAAATGAAACAATTAAGGAGTTAATAACAACAATTGTGATCAGAGTCGTCAATAGATCGCCGACAACAATATAGAAATATTTTGCAGATCCACAGTTATATGGTTTTAATGAGAGATCTGGAAGGTAATGTATTATATCAGAACGTAGTTGTAAGCGAACAAAAAAGAAAAACATTAATTACACCGTTAAATAAATTTAAAAGGAAAATTTCAATGTAGAAGAGTCAAAAACTCTACCGAAATCTAAGCTTACACATGAAAGAAAGATTAGCATTTGCCGAAATATATAAATTTTTGGCGAAAGCGATGACGCAATATTATTTTTAGTGGCGAAAAACGTCATTGGTGATACAAGTGCGATGTAGGCTTATAGATGATCTGGTTTGGTTTTGGCTACAAAAATCGTCCCCCAATTTACTTTATAACACATATTATAATCCACATTCAACAATACAGAATTGTTAGACAATGCCTTAAAAGATTTCCTACATTATATTAAGATAAGGAAGGCATTATAATAAATTCACGGCGATTTCAATAAAACAGGTGATTATTTATATACACATACTTTATATTACATATATTGCTACAATTATTTTTTGAATCCAAGGTTTTTATTGAAGAAGTCTGCTGTTAACATTGAGCATATTTGGTGATTTTTTTTCACAAATGTTGGTTACAATATTTTTTTTTTTCGTGACAAAACTGGTTCTACTGCAACTCACTCTAAACAAAAGTGGAAGGCAATTCACGGAATTGGAAAAGGAAAATCTTCTAACAATGACTCTTGTGGAGTCAATGCAGATGTTCTAATAATCAGTTTTTGAGTATCCCTTATCCATTACTATTGCTTCTCTAAAGATTATTTTTATTTCACTAATGTCACCTGTGATGATGTGATCTCTAGTCTTTTGTCAATTAAGTCCAATGCTATAGAATTTGATGGAATTGATCCAAAGTTTCTTAAGGCTCTTATAATACATGTTGTTCTCTTTATAACCCTAAAATATAGAAACTGCCGAGGATTATTCCAGTAAAGAAATCTAATTCTGAATACAGGCCAACAGTAGTAATCCTACCATTCCTTTCGAAAGTGTTTAGAAGATTGGTTCATAATCGGGTGTCCCGACACCTTGAAAACAATAACATCCTCAAAAGTCACCAATTTTGATTTCGTAAAGGACATATGTAGCTGTATAACGGCCCTAGTTGAAGTTATGGATGATATTAGACAACAAGTTAATTGTGACAGTGTTTCGTTTTTGGTACCTCTTGATCTTTCGAAGACGTTTGATACTGTCGATCATAACATTTTATGCGATAAATTAAAATTTCTTCATAAGTTTTCTACGACTTGATTGATCTGATATCTTTGTCTTTAAGAGACGGACATAAATTTGTTGAAGCAGTTGAGTCATTCATATGCTCGCTCTACATCAATGAAATAGCAAGCAAACTCCAACATTGCGTAGTAAGGATAAGTAAGTTGATACATTACGTCAGTTGCTCGAAGTGTAGGAATTTTAAATGAAGATTTACATCGTACTTTCGAATGAGCTACCGCTAATAATCTGGGGATTAACCCATCTAACCCATCTAATGTTTAATTATTCGGAAAAAATCATTGAAACTTTATTATCGCCCTGTTTTGGTTTTGAATAGTCAACCCATTGAGTTCGTAAACGTTGCAAAAAACCTTTGAAATTCAACAGCACGCTCACATTGTCTATCCATATTAACTTCGTCTCTGGCCGTGAATCCTCTTAATTCCTTGACAATAATACACATCAATAATTAACTGGGGAAAAATTGATTTAATATTGAAATGACCCAACCATGTGTGATCAAACCATTCATCAGAAGTTGATGTTAAACTGTAGGTCCCGCCACTTATGGATATAATTATCACGTTCGGACTATAGGGTTATAAGGGGCAGTAAAGTAAGGAAGTGTGTTACGAATATTCTGAAATTAATCAAATTCGTTAATATAACAGACATATATACATATCTATAATTTACTTCCATTAAAGCTATGTATAATAGCGGTATTAGCCCAATATAAACGAACTGGTATGAAGTTTGCTTTAAGGTACAAATTTCTCCACTGGAAATATTTATTAATTTGTGTTCAGTATGTATAAAATAAATCAATGCCCAAACAAAATTATATTTTTTCAGACTGCTGAAGATGGCGAATTGCGTACCAAGACTTTAATTTTTTGTTTACATTTAAAGAAAAGTGCTGGAAAGTCGCATCGAATGCTTGTCTAGGCATGCGGTGATCGTGCAAAACATGATTTCAACATTTCAGAGATTTTGGAATGAAGATGACACTTTGAGTCGAAAAAAAATTGTAGAAATGCTAAATGTTGCACAACAAACAATCTCTAATCGTTTAAATTGTATGGGAAAGATCCATAAATCTAGAAAATGGGCGCCACATGAATTGAATGACAGACAGCTGAAAAATCGAAAAACCACTTAAGAAATTTTGCTTCACGATAGAAAATCAGTGTTGCATTGAATTGTTACTAGTGAAGAAAATTGGATTAATTTTCAGAATCCTAAGCGCACAAAAATCTGCTACTTCATTAATACGAAGGCTATCAACTTCGGCTGCAAAACCAGATCGATTAGATAGGAAGACAAAGCTGTTTGTTTAGTGGTGTAGTGTACCATGAGGTCTTAAAACATAATGAAACTGTAAATACAGATCGCTATCGGCAACAAATGATCAATTAAAACCATGCGTGACCGGAATAGACCTCAAAACGAGACTACATAAGTAATTTTTGGCAACATGCAACAATGCACCAGTAGAGGAAACAAAACCGGTTCAGGATAACAATCAGTGCATAAGGCTGGGAGCTGTTATCAGATTTGGATTCTTTCGAATACTATATGTTTTCATCGATGGGACACGCATTGACTGATCAGTACGTCTATGCCTACGAGGAAGTCGAAAATGGGTGACTAATTGGTTTGTTTCAATAGACGAACAGTTTTATAGACATGGAATCCACAAATTGTATGAAAGATTGAAGATATATGTAGACAGCAATGACGAATACTTTGAACAAAATAGTTTTTTACTTTCTCAGTACAAATTAGTATCATACCAGTACGTACACCTGTTTATTAAAACATTAAAGAGTAAATGCAAATTATAAAATGCAATCGTCTTATTGATGGATATGTACATTGTACATATGTTTCATTATAATCACATTTACAAATGCCAAGTGTTGAAAAAAAAACATAAAAAATATCAAAATTAGAATTTCCTAAATTTAGCAAATTAATCGAATGTAAAGTAATCGGTTAAATCAGCTAAGCACGGTTAAACAATATGTAATCTAAGCTCATGTGTAAGTTATGTACCATACATGTACGTATGTATGTATATATAGATATAATACAAGTTAAATTGTTGTTGTTGTTTTTATTATATTTAGTTCAACAATTGTTGCAAGTACTTACAACGGATAACACATAAAAACATTGTTCAAATGGCTTAAATCTACAATTTTTTTCCTGCTGCTGCTGCTGCTGCTGCTATTGTTTCTCTGTTCTGTTTTATTACCATTTTCATTATATTCACAAGTGTTGTTTTATTTGTTTTTGTTGCAGTTACTCATTTTCATAAGTTTTAATGCATAAAGTTATGGAAATATGTACGTGGAAATACAGACCAACATTATCAAGATTCACCGTATCTAAGTTTGTAATTGTGTTACAATTATTTTAATATGAAAATAAAAATGAAAAAAAACCACCATTAAACCACTTATGAAAACGCTTAAATATGTTAAACAAAATGTGTTGTTGGTCAAGATTGAATAAATACCATATAATGTACGTCTATTGTACATACATACTATATATGCATGCATGTACTTACATGTAAAATTAACATAGTAAAAAAAACTACATACCACAGTGGCATTTCTATTAAGCGGACACTAAAGTAATTGCTTAATATGACTGAATTTCCTTTTAATAGAAAACTTGAAAATTAAAACAGAAACAGTTTCGCCATATTTATGGTATGATTTTATATATAAAACAGTTATAAAAAATAGTTATAATTAAATAATGGATACGTATCAATCTATTCTGCAGTTTGGAATGTGCTATCTGGCATAGGTGTTCGCTAGCAGACAATTAATGGCTTTTAAGGCGGGTTTTAGAGCTAACATCGCCAACACTGATGGTAAGCGAATTATGTTCACTAACAAAGCTGATCTGAAAATTGTCAAATAATATTTATAGGACGTATCTTTATTCTGGTACCTCCTCAAAGCAATATAACATCAGATAATTGTAAACGTAAGGCATTTAAATGTCAAACATTCGATCCCTTCTCCGAATTTTTGTTAAAGTTGTTTAACTACGATCTCAACGTAGTCTATTGAATAGTGTGTTGGCTTATTAGAAAACAGCTCGTGCTGCAAACCCCAGCACAGACATCTCGAACAAAACGAAATTTGAGAAAATATTTCTTTGGCGACTTCTTCTCAGGAGTCAAAAAGGCCTGAAAGGAAATAAAATTTTCATGAGAGATTACTCAAAACTGTTTTGCGGGTTCTACAGTAAAACGTAGATTCCGTTTTAACACACACAACATGAGTGGTGTGAGAAGCTAGGTCATAATCCTGACAAAATGATTGTAATGACAACTAATGGTTCATTGGCAACTAATCCTCAGGTTTAAACTTAGCTGTACAGTTACCGAACATTACTGACTGTCGAGGTAAAACATTTCTCAACGTCTGCCTTGGATATATCAATTAGCATGGGAGAGAGTAAGAAGCCAGACCGCAAACCAGACTAAAGGGTTTGCCAAAAGCGCACCGCGTGTCCTTACGAAGAAGTTGAACCGAATGAAAGGACATAATTACAACGCGGTTCTTGTGACAGAACGTATAAATATGTTCGCTTAAAGGTTGTATCTCTTGTGGGCCATTTCACTGTACCGTTGTACCTTACAAAAACATTTAACATCCCTACATACTATATGCACATGCATAAAATTAAAATTATACAATAATGGTACGACGTATGAACAATTTTTTTAAGAGAATTTTAATAGTGTTGAGCCCCATATATGTACATATGTAGTTATGGGTTAAGAAAATAAAACAACTATTTGTTGAATTATTGCCTACATCTTCCATTGTCTTATAATAGTCTGAAGCGTCATCGTTCAGAACTCAGTCTCTGTACTGACCAAGTTCCTCCAAACCAGGAAAGAAGAAGAAGTTGGTCAGAGCAACGGCTGCACACTTAAAGCACGACTACCCCACGCTGGAAAAACAGCCCGAAAGTTTACTAAACGAAGATATATCCTTGACATCAATGGATGATAGCTCCGTTAAGCTGACAAGGACTGGAGAGCCAAATAACTTATATCTGCACCTCGCAAGAGATGGGTATTGACAAAGAAAGTGTATAACAGTCTCCTCTTCCTCAGTGGATCTATACCCACAGCAGATGCACTTCTTTTCGCGTGTCTTCCCATTACACAATGACCTGTAAGCATCGAGATGCCGTTACGACCAAGTTCATGTAACTGGTTGGAGCGCCTTCTATACATCGAGGGCCAAGTGAGCGTAGCTGTGGAGCAGGACTCCTCATTGACCCAGGATAGGTTGGGGTCTCGAAAAAATTTCCGCTTGATGGCCAGCTTGACCGAGGTAAGTGGTATCACCAAGCCGATTGACGAGGATTCCGGAAGTAGTGCACCAGTCCTGGCGAGCTTGTCGGCTATGCAGTTTCCTGGAATATTACTGTGCCCGTGGACCCAGATAAGTGTGACACTGTAGCGCCCTGAAAGAAGGTCGAGACAGCGGCGAATGTAAAAGTTAACATTACTTTTATTTTTAATTCGGCAACACCTTTGTTTTTCTAATCTTTTGTTCATGTAAACGAAATCAATGAATTCCTACATACATTTTCATTGTCTCCACATTTCACGTTTTACTTGTTTTAAATGGACTCTCAGTCACTTTACTCTTTCAGTTAATTGCTCATTACAGCCCTTTAGTCGGGATTACAACCTAGCTTCTCACATCATGCATTTGTGTTAACTTTAATCAGTTCTATTTGAAAACTCTTTGAAGAGTTTCAATGTGTGGAATGTAGTACATACTTTCCGACGTGGGTCAAATGCTGTATTAAATAAAATCGTTTTGGATTAGCTCTTCCTGTTTTAGGTATATGAAAAGCGAGCCTAAAAGTTACTGTAACAATCATTGAAACCCCGACTGGTTAGATTTTCCCACTTATTTTAAAAGATCTATTAAAATTGTCATGATCTCAACTCGAATTGATTTTAAGCATGGATTGTTATATAATTTACTGTCGTTTGTGTAATCACAAAAAAATCACCTGAAAAGTATTCAAAATTAAATAAAAAATATTTCAAATATTTAAAAACACTCTACGCGTAAACTAACGTATTGAAAATTGATTGTCGACATAGGATAGTATGAGTAGTAGTAGTAATATGAGTAGAATCGAATCATATTCATAATTTCTGATACTTATACGCATTGTTATTTATTTTAATATCATACTCATACTACTCATATTCAAAGTTGTTGATTGCGACTCTTCATAACTCAACATTTACAAGAATCACAAAATAAGTATGATTCGCTTACGAACAATAAAATACTCACTAAATGGTTGTGTGTCTGCTCTGCTTAATGCTCTGGCTTTTTGGCTTATGTGTCCTTTTTTTTTTTTTGAAAATGCAACAGCAACTAAGACTGTAAAGTTTGATGAATGAAAGTACATATTTTTCTAAATTTATGAATCTGAATGAGTAGGCGTATGAATCAAACATATTTCGAATGGTATGAGTTTGATGTCAACGTTGTACCCATACTTATTGCAACCTGTACTTATAAGACAATGTTGTCGTGAGTACGAATGAATCAGAGTACATAGTTAAATTTCAATATTTTTGACTCACTTATATTCAAAATTTAATGAGTGCTTATGAGTGGCGAAAAAACGACAGGACCTCCCAATATATTATTATAATTTTTATTTGTTTTTGGGAGATTTTTCTATAATTTTTCCTATTGACAGTGATGTAAAGTTGTACAAAAAGAAAAAAATGTATTCAGGTGCTTTCGGTAATCCTTTCGAAATAATAAAACTTCACTACCAAATTGTTGGCTTTGTAACAACCGCATATTGCTAAATTCTGGGCACTTTTTGTTGTTAAAAGTGTTTAACTGTGACAGAAAAAGTTTCAGATCACATTGAATTGGTCGACTCAATAAATATATTGTCGTTGGAAGGACAATTTAATTTTTTATTTGTGAATAAATTGGCAACGTTAGCCACTCATTAATTTCATTGAAGAAAAACATGATCGTGTTGTTGAAAATCAAATTTCATCAGACGGATCTTTATATGGTTTTCATTTGAATGAGTATAATGAGTATGATCAAACAAAACTTCTAATATGAAGAGAAGGCAACCTTTAAATTGCACTCCTTTTATTGTTTGGTGTTTATTTTCTCTATAATACATATTGTATATGACATAATAAAAACCCGAAAATTCATCGAGAATATTTTCACAAACGGTTTCCGATTCTATGTGTGTAAGGTGACCAATTATGTATGTACATATGCCAAAGAAATATTTTTTCATATTTCGTTTTGTTGCCGGTGATTGAGGCACGGCTTCACATCTAATGAGCCAACACACTACATACTAGACGACGTCAACTTATGTAAAATACAGAATACCACCCGGTGGCAGAAAAAACTTAATCATCATCACTACCCGTGAGATCAGCATACATATGACACTATTTGTTAGATTTATTACTGGCCACTGGCTGGATATATGTATATTGTTACGTTTTTACCTTTTAAAAACGTTTAAAATATGAGCTCGTAGATTGCAAATAAAATAAAAATAAATTTGTATTTGGTTTTAATTAAAATTCTTTATTATTCGCACAATTATCAAGTTGAATTGTAAATTGTGTTATTCCTCTGTTTACACACTTTACATAAACAATAACAATTACTAGACAATTATTCGACAGATCTTTGTAACGGAGATCTTCAAACCATGATTACTCTCTTCAAACGCACCGCGTCTTCACACAATACTGACTGAACTTTACTAACTCAGTCGCCTCCTTTGCCTTGCGTTTTATGTGGCAAAGTAAACAGTCTGATGAATGTTCTTGAAGGCGTATGTTCATGACTTTGCCTTCTCGAAATCTGTAATGTAAACATCTTTGTTTACGCTTATTATTGTAGTGTTGTTGGTCTATTTTTGTTTATTCGTTTACCATTTTTTTATGCTGGTGATTGTTGTTATATTAAGCAGTACGATAATTTGTAAACAGTTTTGTCTACTGCATTGTTTTGTTTTTGTAGCTTTTGTTTATAATTTTAATGTTAAACGATGTAAAAGCAAAACACCATTTTCGTAACAATATCATAGCGAATTGGACTACCGCAAATGTAATTTGGTGGAATTGTTTATACGATGATGATTACACATCATATTTCCATTACCATTACCTAGCTCTAAGAAACGTAGGCATATTGCCACTTCCTTCAGGATCTGTACGGACCTATGCATGTTAGTCGTGTATTATGAGAATATGAAGGGATGTATATCATCTTTTAAAATAACAATAAACATAATGGCTTCCGAGGGTACTTGTTTTTAGCAGACTATACATCTTTTTTAACCAACATCACGTAGTGGTATCCAGTCGTATTGATAATAATAGAAATTTTTTCAAAGTACATTCAAATCGTTAAGTTAAGTTTTGACACTAGAAATACACCAAATTTATAAACGTTTCGAAATATTCCTACAAATGGATTTAAACTGTAAGCGAATGAAAAACAAAACTTTCCTAATGTTTTTAACAATTTCTTAGGTATGCTTTTTCGAAACTTCTTTTGTTTCTATCAATTTCATAGGAAAACTTAATTAATTATCTTCAATTTACCATATGCTCTGAAATTTTTTAAAACAATAACAACAACAACAACACTAACAGCTTCTAAACAATTTGTGAATCACACATATTAAGTGGTTAATTGCTGTTCATTGATGTAAAACATTCCAAAAAGCCCACAGTCTATGACCAGCAGTGAAAGAAACAAAAAAAAAAAATCCGCAACTAATAGTGAATTTTCAGTCTCAGCTTTAAAAATGCATTCAATAGATACGAATCGATATTGTGTAGTGCGTGCTTGCTTGCTTTCATTCCAGTATTACGTTCCGGCAGATGCAGGTGTGAAAGTGAAGATTTTAAAAACTTTTATTTTGTGGTATGTGTGAGCATCACTATGAACGGTTTTCATCGTTGCTATTTGTTGAACAAATTTTTTTTTCTCTCAAACCGATGACGAGCTGCCTTTAACCGCCAGTTGATGTAAAAGTAATTTGCTGTTGCTGTTGCTGAAAATTTTGTGGTCAGTCACCATGAAAAGTAAAAAAAAAAACAATTGCTACGTGCAATTTTTGTTGGTGACTAATAAATCATGGTGGAATCAAATTTTATATATCAATGTGTACACTTTAATCCTCTTATTTGTTTTTTTTTTTAACGAAAATATCTTTAAAAATAAAATTTAATTTCACGTTTGGCCTACGAAAACAAAGGTTAGGAGCTGAAAAATTTTGCATTTGAATTTATGTTTAACGCATTTGATTTGATTGATTGAATGAAGATGTTTTCAAATGAAAACAATTTGTATGAAGAACAAATTTTCGTTACGAAACTTAAAGCTATTCAATGACTAATCGACTATTCTGGACTA
Organism: Sarcophaga variegata; assembly: GCA_932273835.1. Taxonomy (NCBI): domain Eukaryota; kingdom Metazoa; phylum Arthropoda; class Insecta; order Diptera; family Sarcophagidae; genus Sarcophaga; species Sarcophaga variegata. Next base: position 43,126,846 of record OW026359.1, read on the forward strand.
TTTTTTATTGGATCATTGGATTGTGCAGAGAAACCATAAACTCCTGAAGCTTTGAAGGCTAATACCTAAATCAGCATTGACCCCATATGTCCAGATACTTATGTTGCAAAAATTAATTAAAAGTTGGGCTGATCGAATGGATAATGTCAATCGCATTAATAGTGTTCGTATGCCGGAAATTATTTAAAAAAAGAAACAGGAAACTGATACCAGCAATATTTCCTAAGCATATATTGGGTCTTTAATTAAGCGCATTCTATCTTTACTACCTATTGATGCCATTATGTATTGTTCAAATGTCTGTCACGACTTCTCTGCATGGAACTTGTTCGAAATGTCTAAAAAATCAGGCTGAATTTAACCGATGGCATGGGTTATGTTGCCCTCGTGGACCGTTGTGGCTTGTGCTTCACATACTCCTGGTACTTAACAAAACCTCACAAGAAAAAATCGAATGCGGTGAACAGTTCACATCACTTCCATTCACTCGATTCGCTTGTGCAAAGTATTCAATGTGGCAATGTGTTTCCTGTTGAAATCACAGACCCTCTAAGCTTCCAAATTCAACAAGTTTGTTTTTTCATGAAGATGATTATTTGATGAAAATTAGAATCTGTTGCCAACTGCTCTAGTGCCCATTTAGCGAACACACATCGTTGCCTATGGTCGTCTATCTTCAGTTTCTGGTTTATTTGAATTTTGAAAGAATGCAGTCACGATGTAAAATTCGGCAAGCTGTAGTCACGTAATGGACTCTGTCGGGTTCGCCTGCATACTATTACGATCGTAACACATACGGACTACTCGGTACGTTTTACGAACAGAACACAAATTTTGGCAAAACAATTTTATAATTTGCAATACGGATTGAATAAATGACAACTAATTTGACAGATGTGGTGGCAACAAGATGGCCGTTTCCAATAAATATATACAGTAGCGAGAAAAAAAAAATGCAACACGATGCCATATTATATTCAACACCGTGTCTTGTCTTATTTACAGAATTGAACCCCCACCATCTTTAACAGTTGGCAAGTGATATTTGGGGGCTGACGAATGTAATTTAACCCATCAGAGTCAAATAAGTTAAACTTTGATACGTCGCTCCACAAAACTTTGGCCCACTGCTCTTTTGACCAATGCAGATACCGTCTGGCAAAATCAAACCGTTTTTTCTTATTAACCTTACTTATAAGTGGCTTCTTGGCTGGTCTTCTAGCTAATAAATTTACCTCTCTTAATCGGCCTTTGGCTGTGTGGACGTCAATAGAAACCCCTAATTGCTCGTTTGCATAATTAGTATCATCTACTGCCGTTTTCCGAGGGTCAACTTTTACTATTTTTACCATATGACGGTCTTGGCGGGCATTAGATTTGCGAGGTCGACCACTTTCTGGCTTTCTTTCCTCGTTATTTGTTTGACGTTATCGCGATGAAATCCGACCAACCGTTGATTTCTTGATATTAAATTAATGAGCAACTTCATTCATTGATTTGCCTTCTTTCAAAGTCCTTATAATTTGGTATCTGCTGACAGCTGTTTCTATTTTAAAATTCACATTTTGCAAATTTTTCATTAAATTTTCTTTTAATTACTCTAGTTGACCCGCTTTTACCTTTAACACATTGCGTTGAATTTTTTTCACGCTCAATTTATTCACTCTTTTTATAAATCTAAAAATATTAAGTAGAAAGAGAAGCAAACAACGCTTACTGATGCTTTTTAATAAAATTTAAAAATTAACGAAATAAAAAAAAGCAAAACTTGAGTAGAATACATACGTAATTGGTCATTACAACCCTTCAGTCAGGATTAGGACCTAGTTTCTCACACCACTTATGTTGTGTGTGTTAATTTTATACATGAGTGGTGGGACCTACAGTTTAAACTCGACTCCGAACGACAGATTTTTTTGAGAAACCTTTCATGGCAATTTTATTTACTCCCAGAGATTTTGCCAGAAATCCGCTGAGAGGAAGTCGCCGAAAAAATACTTTTTTGTATTTTGTTTTGATAGGATATCATTATAAGTTGCAAGACTCGATTGAATATCATATGAAATAGATTGGCATTTTTTTCTCGCTACTGTACGTTTATTTAAATGTAAATACATATATTTGATATACACTCGTATATGTATTCTACTTCTTATACAAATAAAATAGACATTAAACTCATAAGTTAACTCATAATAAACGAACTAAAATAATTATTATTTTAAAAATTAATTTTTTTCGTAAATTTCCTACAACTGCAATCAATGGCTTACAGTTGTGCTGTACTGAAGAATGTTAAAGAGATTCACTTGTAATGTTTATTTATTTATTAAGATTTCCAAAGATTTCTAAACAATTTATTTTAACACGCACTTAAAGACAAAAATAAATAATTAGAACTTTATTATGAAATATGTTTTGTTTTGTTTTGTTGTTGTTAAACATAATTTGCAATTTGAAGTAATAATTCTAAGCATTATGTTGTTAGCAAAAACTTTCACTGTCTTCATCACGAAACCAAATGATATAAGAAACCAATTTTAAATGTAGATTTCAATGTAAATGTTTAAAGAAAAATGATTTGATTTACCAACAATATCTGATAATACTCGTAATAATTATCCAAAGAATTTCACTAATAACTAAAACACGAACGATGTCGAGTGATGTTGAGAAGGCTGTTGCTGTTGCTGCTGCTGGTAGTTGTATTGCTACAACAGTTGGCCGCACAACTCGACCCAAATACCAATTATTGTTCGAGTAATTCGTTCATTGATGCCATTGCATAAAAACACTTACATTCCAGTGCATAAAATTCTAAGTGGGATATCCATTTAACAAATTCCCTGTGATTTATTTGCTCTTACTTTTCGTGCTCTTACTCTCTGAATCTCCCACACTGTCTTGCATCCACTTTCTGTTTGTGAATTGGTTTGATAAAAATGTAGTTTGTGTTGGTGGTGGTGGTTTTGGTGTTAGTGTTGGTGTTATTACGATGAACACTCTCAGTTGCAAATGCACTTAAAATCACTTTAAAAGCTTATCCAGACTGCATGCATATTCATATAAATTTAGATGAATTTCATATAATTTTATTACTTCTTCTTCTTATTATTGCTATTGTTTCTGTTTCTATACTATTTGTTATTGTTGTTGTTGGTTTTGTAACTATTTCTATTGTTGTTTTTGGTACTTCTTAACTTAAAATGTTGCCATTAGAATATATTTGTTATTGTTTTTGTTGTTTATTTTTAGTGTTCTTAACATAAACAATTCTGATGCTGATACTGCTGCTGCTGCTGCTGATGTTTTTTACTTGAGTTGCACCAACACCATGAAGTATGTAACAACCGCACCAAGAACCTGTAAATGGTACATAAAAGTTATAGAATGAGTGAGAGAATGAGACAGAAAGAGCAAAAATACAAGTTTTATTGTTAATATTTCATCTCTTTGAGATAGTATGCAAGGATATGGGGTCATAAGATTGCATAATACTTAGTATGTGTGGTATACCGTCAAGTACGTAAGCACGTAAGTATGTGTGTAACTTTGAAAAACTAAATTTTACCAAGTTTATGTTTAATGTCTTCCAGTCATTTTTATTTTTAACAAAAACAAAAAATTTCAAATATGGATGGAAAGTGATTTTGAGAGTGACAAAATCTTGAGTAACTAAAGCAGCATTAGTAAATATAACACGTTCAAAAAATAGATGTGTTGTGTATACATACATATAGTCAGTTGGCGGTAACGAATGAGAATTATAAACAAAACAGCAATCGCCTTTATATGGATAGAAAGACGGAGAATAAAATTAAATGATGCTTAAAAATTAATTAAAAGTTCTAAAAAGGCCGAGATATTTGCATGGCCACTTTTCGAGCATTATGGCATGATAATCAGCCTATATTAAACAGTTGTCGTAATCTAATAGGTAATGTGTTGGCTTATATCCCAGATTAGAGAAATTGAGCAAAACATTATATGGAAGAAGTATTTCTTTTAGTTTAGCCATGAAAAGTTTCAAAAAAATCTGTCGTTCGAAATCGACTTTAAACTGTAGGTGCAACCACTCATGGTGAATTATCTGATATTAGGTGATATTAAAAGTATTCGTGATGTGTTAACGCGAAACACAATCGAACTATTTGTGGCATACATGGGGATCATAACCGTTTATTGACATCTTATAACTTTTGTAAATTTTATTTTTGCATCAACAGGTCGATTCTTGTTAAAACGGTTAACATTGTTTGTTACAATGGGGTAAAGTTGATAAGAGATCAATCTTCCAATCCCATTTTACATATGGATTCATTATGCTCAAGGTGCAATATTGATTAAATATTTCACCTTTCTCAAATTCAAAGTAACCTTCTTAACAATACCACTGGAATGTAATGTATTAAAGGAGAGATGCAATATAACTGCTTGTAATTAGTCTTAATACAGCACAGTAACTAACATTTAGTACGTGAAATTGAGGGAAACTGGCTCTGGTTTATTAGTGTTTTCCTATAGGGGTATAGTAATGTCGCTTGTAGCAACATTCGTACATGTATGTTTGAAAGAGAAAAAAGAGGAGTTAAACTCTGGATTCATGCTTTGCTCTGGGCTCCCATCTTATTAATGCTGTCTTGAATCATAAAATGATCAATGAAAGTATAAATCTTTACTGACTGACCAACACTCTGCAGATGAACTATGTAGTACTAATGCAGTACGTGGTGTTGGAATAACAGAAAAAAAGTTATATGGAGTAAGGAAATTTTTTATTTTGAAATACTCACTTGGCTACACAAAACTCTTTAGTTAGAGTTACAACCCTGGTTGTCGACCCACTCATGTTGTGTGTGTTAATTTTATCCAAGGATGACGGAATCTACAGTTTAACGTAGTCTCCGAACGGCAAATTTAAGAAACTTTTATGGCAATTTTATTTGCTGCCGTTCTCTAGTAGGTAGTGTGTTGGCTTCAGTCAGGATTACGACCTAGTTTCTCACACCACTCATGTTGTGTGTGTTAATTTTATACATGAGTGGTGGGACCTACAGTTTAAAGTCGACTCCGAACGACTGATTTTTGAGAAACTTTTCATGGAAATTTTATTTACTCTCAGAGTTTTTGCCAGAAATCTGCTGAGAGAAAGTCGCCGAAGAAATACTTTTTGTATTTTGTTTTGATGTCAGGCCTGGGGCTCGAACCCTGGCCTTACGTCTAATATGCCAACACACTACCTACTAGACTACGGCGACTGAAGGGTTGTCATGACCAATTATGTGTATAAAAAGAACGAAGGACCATGCTGCCACGCAGTCGTGAATAGACAAATAATGTGGACGTGTTATTCCGTAACCAGAGTTGTATTAGAAAGGCAGCGTTAAGTACGGTGGTATTAAACACCGAAACGTTTGATCTTTGTTAAAAAGGATCGTGAATAAAATAGTTAACGCAGTGTTATCAGTTGATGTGTGTTCTTGTTTAAATAAATAAAGGATTTATTGAAAAAATGAAACGATTAATGACCACATAGAAATAATTTATTTTATGTTAATTGCAATCTTCGAATCCATGGGAATAAACGTTTGACAAAATTGAAAAACGAAACGATAGTATTTGCTAAATGATATTGCCGTATTGATTTATTAAAGCATTGATTTACCAAAAACCATACCACACAGCTAAACTGTATGGTATTTATTCTTCCATTCTTTGCTTTACTGGAAACAATTTAAATTTAAATATTCATAGACGGGTCAAATATTTGCATAGTATGGTATATATGTATGTACATACAACGGGCGGTGTGTGAATTGATGCTAATATTAGTCTACAATAAATATTTGTCACGGTATCCTGTAAAAATCTCATGTTACAACTACACCAGCAAAATCAATCTACACGTTTAACTTTGCAAACAAGTGAGTATAACCCAGCAAGCAATTACGAAAGGGTTTTTTAAAACATTTTATTTTTATTGCTCTTAGTCGGATTACACTATGCGACAAAATAAAAAAAATGAAATACACCTATCTAAATACATAGTGTAGGTTGTGAGTTTTGTTGAGTAGAACTCAAAAATATTTTTTTTATATTTCTTGAACCCTCCAAACTTGTTTTATTTGTCAAAAACTGGTTTTTTGGGCTTTAGTTGGGTGTTTTCTGACTGTCGCACGGTGTTATTAGTATTTAAATACCAATTTAAGGATACTTAAGGAACAATTATTTATTCAACAAGTAATTTTATTATGAGTAAAAGATTGCTTTATTTTCGGTAGTAATTCCCCTTGCTTTAGAAACTTTTTTTATATATGTGAAGCTAGAGGGACATTTTCTTTTCAACTACATTGTATTGGAAAAGTGATTTGCTGGGTATTAATGTGTAGCAACTCTACACGCTTGAGTTTTTTCAATTTTTTTTTATTTGTCACTGTGTTTTGCATGTTTTGCCATTTTTGTTCGTGTAAAATGAAAAAATGAAAAAAATTTACATGGAAAAACTACATACCGAAGCGAATAAATCCAATGAGACTGTAAAGAATTTTGCTCCCGAAATGGACATAGCTTTCTGGCATTGTTGACAGACAATTTGTACAAACGTTTTTGCCTCTTCGGAACCATCGTACCAATGACAGGAGTATGCTGCCTCCATAACAGATGAACTCTAAAAGAGAAACAATAAGAAACAAATATTTTAAATTAAAAGAAACAAAAAACAATTGTAAGGAAATTTTAAAAATAAAAATTTAAAACTGATATACAACTTGTACGAGTATGTGTACCCTTAAAATATGCACTTTCATTGTGTAGAACGCGAGTGTAGTGCATAAAGTTTATCAATGCATTACCGTCTTTTGAATTTCCTTGGAAGGAAAATCTTATTCTCTTCCTGTCTCTTTCTATCATTTATTATTCCATTATTGACTTTGTTTTCTTCTTTTTCTTCTACGATTTCATGGTTAATACTGTTATGTACTGCCTGCCACCACTCTGATGGCAGATGAATCAATTTATTGTTTGTATTGGTTGTGTTAGTGCTTTAGACGGAAGTTCTTTAAAGTGCTCTAGTATTTGCACGAGTCTGGTTTTTATATTCAACTTTTGCTACTTTTTCTAACTAATTTCCTTATTGCACTTCAAAACGCAAAAAGAAAGGAAATTTTCAAAAACGTAAACGAACAGTTGTAACGTGGGTTGTTGGAAAACTTTACGATTACCAAAGCATTTGTTGTAAAATAAATTATAAATCTTCAGATGATCTGTTCTTGTTAAACAACCGCCGATTTAGATACTGAAAAAAAAACAACGTTGTAAAGGACGAGACGTTTAAAACTTAAAGTTGTTTAATAAATTACGAATTCCTAGACACGGTTTTAAAACACATTTGATTAGAAGTCTTTCGTTTATAGTGTTGCAAAAAGATGTATAAACTTTAGGCTAATATGTATGCACCCAAAAATATTGTGTCACCTTTCTAAAAGTATGCAGATGTGTCTCTGTTCACATCACAAGTGCCTAAAGAATGATGAATATGTATGTATGCGAAGAAGATGTCAGCTAGAGGTCTCTTTAGAGTGAATGAGTTGAATCTAGTCAGTTCCTGTATGCTTGTTCACTCAACGTGTTGGGGGCTCAAGTTATTTCATCTGCCGAATTAACGGATTACGTATGTAGTCACTAAAGTTCACTACTACTCTACACTGAATATGACATTACTTGATAGAGAATTCTGGATAGATTTTGATAAACTCTTCGACGGCTGGGATATTAACACCGACAGGTCTAAAACGAAAACCGGCAAAGGTGCAGGATACTTCATTTTTGTGACAAATATCACGAACTTATGTAAGCTTCTGATGGAAGATAGTGTTTTTCAAACTGAGAAGCTAGTTAGAAAACCTAAACCGAAGAGTGCAAGAGATACAATTTATGTAGACAATCAGGTAACAGTAAAGGCTTTGAGTTGACATGTTTTTAGGTCAACCTAAGCGACCTTTTGTCAGATTATCAGATAAGATTATGCTGGACATCTGGTCACTGCCGGTGTTATTGGACAAAACAGAAATCGATGAAACCACCATTAGGCTTCTTCTTTGGAATTATTGGGGAAAAGTTCTATTCATGCAGAATGGATTGTAGGGTTTCAATTTTATGGGAAGCATGATTAATCATGATTAGGCGCGAGGTGAAAGCTATTACAGGAGTTCTAATCCGGCATGCGCTCTTTAGACGTAGGATAAGCAGATGGAATGAAAACATCTCTGATTTCTGTAAGTTATTAAAAGGAAGAGAGGAAACAATGTATAATTTTTTGTCGCTATCGTTATCTGTAAGTACATAGGCAAAATTGGGAATGGTTTGAAGAACCACAAACTTAAAGATCTATTAGGATTCATATATGGATTGGATGGACTGATTAGGGTGATATCTATAGAAATATTTTGGCTTCACTTTTCTTGATTTTTTCTTCTTTTTTTCTTTTCTTTTTCGCTTTTTCACATTCTTTTCTTTTATGAAGAGCCAAAATGGGTCAATGGGTTTCTGGATGAAGACGTGGAACACCGCATAAAGTGATGCGCCATCCTCTTTACATAACCTAAAAGTGCAACACATTTAAAGGAGGAACTTAATTTAATGTTTGTATTTCCCTAGCCTGGTATTTAGTATTCAATTTTAAATCAGAAATTTAATAAGAAAATTTAGCATAAGCGATGGAGTGATGATTAATTGCATTCAGAAAATATTTGACTTGAAATAAATTTCACGATTTCTTTTCATCGTTTTCCAATCATATCGGATGTTCTATATATGCTGACCTAGCTTTTTGTAAGTTTGTTAGATCGAATGATACTGAATTATCTCATACTTATGTGCAGCTTGAAAATCGAAGCAATTATAAAGAACCTTTTGCTCTGACTTGAACAAATCCATTCATTATCGTATTCGAAATCATTTTATGACAGGAAGAAATCAGAATTTTAATACAAAATCTGATCGGTCTTCTGGCAAAAGTAAAAGTAGAGTAATTGCCATTAAAAAAGCTTCTTAAACCTATCGTTCGGATAAAGTTAACGCACAATGGGTGAGGTAAGAATCTAGAGTGTTGACAATAATCCTGAATAGAGCATAAAGGGTTGTAATGGCCAATAATTAGTTCTTGCGAAGTTTCGATGAAATTATTATATCCTTAGGCGAATTTCATAAAGATAAGTTCATAAATAAAATGTTTGAAATGAACGATTAGAATTTATTTCATCATATTATAAAATCTATAGATACAGACAAACTAATATATATAAGACCCTCCTCGTATTGTTAGAATTTCTAAACTATAAAAAAAAATAAAAAAAAAATCAAATAAAACCAGCAGCATAAAGTACTATACTGTAAATACACTGTCTCAAACAATTGGCCGTACATCAAGTACAATATTTCAAAAATTACTTACCAGATTTGAAATGAGGAAAATTATTTGAACCCATTAACGCCGAATGGGTAGAAAAATACCCAAAAAAGAAGGTTTTTTTTTATAAAATTCTATCTCGACCCAACTAAACGAGAGCCCAAACACTTCTTTAAGAACGAGTAAAGAAGAAATAGAACGGGTTAAAAAAAATTAGTAGGGCATGATATTCACATATTTTGGATGACAGCAAAAAGGTCAAAGACCACGAATTTTTTAAAATCAAAATTTTGAGGAAGAACTCCTGCGGAATATGTGCGGATGATATTCTCAGGAAAACCTTGAGATGCCATGTAATATTATATACCTTCTATCAGATGAAAATACTTTTTAATTGGTCTACTTACCTAAGTTACAGGTGCGATTAAATGACATGAGTATAAAAATACCCATTTAGGCATTGGTATGAAATCTTAAAAAACAATACATACACGTACATAATTGGCCATTACAACCCTCCAGTCAGGATTACGGCCTAGATTCTCACACCACTTATGTTACGAGTGTTAATTTTATACATGAGTGGCGGGGCCTACAGTTTAAAATCGACTCCGAACGACAGATTTTTTTGAGAAACCTTTCATGGCAATAATCTGCTGAGAAGAAGTCGCCGAAGAAATATTTTTTCACATTTCGTTTTGATGTCTGACCTGGGGTTTGAACCCTGGCCTTTCGTCTAATAAGCCAACACACACTACAGCGATTTCAATTTATTTTATTATAAAACTTTTCAAAATTAATTTCAAATATAAATTTCAAATCATTTATTTTTCCTTAATTTGTCTATATTCTTGGGAGCCTGAAATTGTGCAAAACAATCCCTTGGATGCACATTCAAACAGTATTTTGTACAACCGTACTCTGTTTTTCAACCACATTGCGCATAGCGACCGCGTTTTCCAATTTTATCAAACATGTGGTCAAATTTGTCACTGCGTTTTGCTATTTGTTGCGCATTTGTGACAACTTTTCCATCACGGGGTCGATTTTCACGAATTTTTACCATCGCTTCAACCTTCACATCCTCTGCACAAGCAGTGTAGTTTCCATCGTTTATCATAGCTGCGTCAATAGCGTTATGGTGGCCAATACCACTTTTTTTTCGCGGACTCGAATACGATAATTGTTGACGCGATTATCGATTAAGTCAACTCCACTCATTCGCGGGTTATATAAATATTGTATTATGTATGGTTGTTCAACGACAGCCGTCTTCAGTTTGTGCTTCCAATTATTAGATACAAAGTATTTGTTTTAAAATTTTCATTTAAATTTTATTTTAAAAAATACAAAAAATTATCAGAATTAACATTTAAATTGGTTTATTGAAAATAGCAGGTTTAATAAGGGGTTTGATGTCCTTTGACAGCAAAAACTACTTTTAGAAAAGGCCAAATTTTGTGTGATTTCTGCCCTTATTTTACAAATTTTTTTTTTTTAAAACCCCATGAATGCTTTATTGTTTTCAAATCTGTGGCCTGGGTTAGTCAGGTGTTACCACATAAATATTGCATAGAAATCGTTCTTCCGCAATTATTGATGAATGACTCGAATCATTATTGTAAAGTAATCGAATATGGTAGTGTATGGGTAAATTTATAACATTCATTCTCAAATTTTCTTTTAAAATATTGAGAAATAATAAAATTTGTCATTCATTATTTCCACAAACAAAAGGTTTGTGGCTAAACTAAACCAACTCCATTCTCACTCTCTCTCTCTCACTCTCGTTGCTAAGATCTTTAACATTTACCGTAGTCCAGTAGGTAGTGTGACGTGAGATCATGGTTCAAACCCCAGCCTAGAAATGTAAAAAATATTTCTTTCACGATTTATTTTCAACAGTCTTCTGGCAAAAACTCTGAGAGTAAGTAGAATTGCCATGAAAAGTTCTTGAAAATTTGTCGTTCGGAATAGGCATTAAACTTGACTTATGGTGACTTATGGATAAAATTAATGCACACAACATATGTAGGTGGTGTGAGAAGATAGGCCGTAGTCCAGACTAAAGGTTAAGTAAGTAAGTAATAGTAATGGTGTTAAAGTGTTTCTGCTATGTCACACAAATCGTCTATCAACTGATCCAAAGATGTTAAATTAACTTTTGGTTCTGAATATATGTATGTACATATCTATTTATTAGAAGTTTGATTTATTAATACATGTTAACCCATTAATGCCCGCATTACTTTTTTTCTAACGCTTACCGTTTTGTTTTTTACACTCAATTTCCTCTCAGAGCATAAAAACTAAGGCAACCTCTGCTGGCAACTTAAGTTGCCACTGGGCACTAATGGGTTAAGACATAATCTAAGTATAGTTTTATATCCTTGACGAGCATAAAACTCGCCCTACGGGGAAAACATGCCTTACATTAGAAACATAACATTTCGTTAGATTTGTGTACTTTCGAATATTCGAATCACTTTTTCTGTAAGCACAGGTTTTGTTTCGCATCCATTCATCCATTAAAGCATGTTTAATTTTTGCTACTTCTCTTCTGGGGAAAATGAAAAGCGACCACGTACTCTTGTGCTATATTTCGGTCATATATTGAACTGGTGATCTTGGTCTAGTATTTTCAATAATAATATCCCACACATTTCTAAAATCATTATGCAGTTAAACAAACAAACTCTTTAAGATCAATACAATTTTTCTTTTTGTAATTTTTGTTTTGTTATTTGAAGAATAGTAGATGTTGTAAGAAGAATACAAATTCCAAAAAAATATTATTTCATCTCTTGAAAAAAAGTTTTATTTGAATCAAATCGAACTGGTATTTTATGAATTCGAGTGTAATGTATTTCCAATAGCATGGTGTACGGTGTACAATTGTTTGAGTCAGCGTACATACGTACACTTTTATAGAAATATTTTTATTTTAGGATTTCAAAAGGATTAATACGTTATACATATCTGATAATTACATGAAATACTCGTGAAATACATTTGATTAGCATTCCTTTCATTAGTTCATTAGTTTCGTGACAATATTACATTTCAATTAATTATTAAAATGTTTTCTTTTTTATTTTTTTTTAAATATAAAACCCTACATTAAGAAATACTTGCCGTTCACATTATGTATATTTATACCAATTAAATTTAACATAGTGGTTGAATATTTTCATGAAAAGTGGCATTTACCCCTGAAAAGCTGGCCAAAAAGGCAAAAATGAATTTAAAGAAATTTCAGAAACTGAGTTTGCAGTTCGATAGACAACAAAATTCTGCATTATATAGTGAATTTTTACGACTTTAAGATTTGAGACGATGTCAAAGTCAGAAAAGTGAAGAAAATTAAATGCGTTTTTGGTGTTTTTTTTTTTAAATTTTAATAGGTTTATACGATATTTTTTTGTGGTTAAACGAATAGAGATTTTATATTGTTTTTTTTTATTTATTTGAAAGGTATGAACAACTGCTACTTTCATTTTTTTATATATGTATATCTCCTATATTAATGTTAAAATTATACGTTCAAAATTTAAAAATAATAAAAATTTCACATTTTTTTGCCCTCCCTAAAAAAATATAAGGATTTTAAAGTTGAAAGTAGTTTTTAGTAGTTTAATGTTATATACCACACGAAAATACAAACTCTCTTCATTCAGGAACAAAAAAAAAGTTTGCGCAAATTTGCGCAATTATTTTTGGCGATTTTTTGACAATTTTACTTTTGAAAATTTTAAAATTGTCAGAAGATGCTTCCGAGGCCAGAAAAATGTACTTCAGATTATATCGATCGAGATGTCCTGAATAGGTTACTTTTAAGCAGTGACCCTTTTATAAGCTGCAGTATACAAAAATCGCGAAGGAATAGAAAAGCATTTTCATCAGATACCATGAAGTTACTCCTTCCTGACATTGATAATGAAAATGATAACGATTTTAACGATTGTAGTTAGTTTCACTTTTTAAGTTTTTTTAAGTTAAGTATTAAATAATGTAAAATAAATATTATGAATAAATATTATTTATCATAGAAGTTCACAAACTTAATTACATACTGTATGTATATCGACCATTATAACAATATGAGATGTATGTTTGATTTCTTAATGGACCGTATGTGATACCTAGGGGCAATTATGATCCGATCATAATAAAATCAGGTAAAATGATTCACATTTATATTAAATATGTTCATGTCGAATTTCATCGAGGTAATAAAATTTTTAAGTCAATTATAATTGCTAAACATATTTTCTTAAGGGGCCCTATTTTGGACCAAGGGGAAATTATGGACCGACCATAACAAAATTTGGTAATATGATTTAGATTTACAAAATACACGTTCATACCGATACCACGATACCGATGTTTTTAAGCCATTTATAAGCGCAAACGTGAATTTCTAAAGGGGACTTTATATGGGTACCAGGGTCAAATGTGATCCGATTTTCAACAAACTTTACACTATGATTTCTTAATACAAAGAACTGATCCATGCTAAATTGCATAAGTACCATAATTATGTGTAAATAAGTGCAATTTCGAGGGGAATTTGTATGGGGATTAGGCGAAATCACGGACCGATTTGAACCGAAATCAGTTGGGTTCATCCTTGGGCCTAATTATCACTAACACTATCAAAAAATTCCAACCCATTAACTCATAAAACACTTCTATTAATTTTGGCCAGGTTTTCAGGCAAAATGCCCCTCTTTGCGCCATGCGCATTTAAATTGTAAATATACTCGAGTAAAATTTCACGACTTTGTACATGAAAGCATTGGTTCTACTCTTTGGATTGTTTAAAATAAAAAAGGCTTCCCTACAACTTCCTGCGTTCAATAGTTTGTTATGGAAATTGCAGAACAACATTCATAAACATTACGTTACTTACGTTACTAAGTCACATAAAGAGCATTGAAAAAGAATTCATTGTGTTGTCAGTAAATGATTGCACATTAGCAATAAGCATCTCGTATTGTGTTAGTGCGATTTAGTCCCGCTAGGTGGTACTAAAAACAAGAAAACCCTTCTGCCAATATGCGGAACCTACAGTCTAAAAACGATACCGAACTACAGATTTTTGAGAAACTTTTCATGGCTATTTTATTTACTCTCAGAGACGCAAACATCTTCTCACTATAATTACAAAGTAATAGTTTAGTCTGGCTTGAGGTGAGTATCTGTCTCTCTATATTTAAGAGAGTAGAGCAGAGTAGAGCTTTCCAAACTTCTTTTCATATTCTACAGAGAAGATCTGTGTGCATCAGCGTCATGGAAACTCACTTCCTGTATATCGAATTGACCTGCGATCAAGCACTGGGTAACGCTATTTTTCCTGTCCAAATGGCTCCATTATTATCTTGAATCAATTACAAGGAACTGAATGCTCAGATGTTGGCCTGATTGTCAGATAGTACTCCACTGTGCCGTCGTCTGTACCTCCTGTCCAATGTCAATTGCCCACGTCTTTCGAAGACATGAAAACGTATTTGGGAAATGCCTACTTTTTGTGCGGCAATATGTTCTCGATCAATCTGTCTTAAAACGGTATGTAGCAACCATATTGCTGCATTCAGAATTATTATTTAGTCATTTTGCGAAGCATTTGAGAGAGTTGAGAGACAAAACGCAAACAAAAATAAGTGTTTTTCCATACAAACAGACATTCGTTTTACAGAGAGCTTGAGTAGAAGTTTTTACATCGATGCATTGAATAAATGTTGATTGGCGAAGAAAACATTGAATTGTTTCGATGCTATCGGTAAGATGCATCGAGTATTTTTAAAATATCGCGGTATATTGTCTGTCACTACTATAGTACAACTTGTTTCAATACATAATGAATATTTTTTTTGGTGATGATTTCGCCTCATTGGAATTCGATTGTTCCAGTCTTTGCGATGTTAATTGATTTCTCCTAGTTATTGTGAATAAAATCTTCAATTTAATATAAAAATAATGTATTTTTTGAATTTTCTTATGTTTCTTTTAATAACGACTAATTAGTACGTTCACAAATGCATAAATGGCAATAGGAAGAGGTTATGTTTCTATGTATACGTATGTAAGGTAATCTATGTTAGTATGTATATTATAGGAATTATTGTTCAGAGGAAGAAGAGGAGACACATAAAGTAACTGGCATGCCTAGTATTACAAACTAAGATATTGAACAGTATTTAACAGAGAATGCTTTAATAATTTCTACTTTGTTTACTTGTTCTTATAACGATATTAATTAGAATTAATTCCATAGAAATATTCATTTTATATTACCCACGCAACTGATTAGTATGATTAGAATTACTATTTAAACAATATTCAGTTAATATTTTTAAAAATCTCAACTCAATCCGATGGATTGATGGTCGCATCACCTTTATGTATGTATTTGCAGTGTAGTGTGACACATAAACAGTGAAAATTTGTCAATAAGAGATACAAATATTGATTGACTCACCTCTTCAATTAGACGATTGCCAAAAATACAGAAATGAAATACTTGGGCCAATGCATAACACAAATAACCGATAACGGTAAAAGCGTAAACATTTACACCCGTTATTTTGGTTGCCTGATATGCCAACAACGTCAATTTAATAGTCGATGTCAACATATGTAAAAGTAATGCGGCGCCATACGTATCACCAATGGCAGCAACTAATCTGTAAATGTAAAATAACAATAACACATACATTAATACATTATCTATGGCATATGCACACATACATACATATTTAGAAAGTAATACCGTTAAAATGTTAAGTTATACAGGGTTGGGTAAAAACAAAAATCATGTTATTTTTCAAAGAACAAGAACAAGAAAAAAAGAAGAAGAAAAATATTATGATTGAGAAATAAATACATATACACACACGTATACATTCATACATTTACCCTCTCTCTAGTTGGTATAAAATGTACATCGTTTTGTCCTTGTTTAAAGGTATATTTGTGTTTGTATTTGTATGTATGTTGTATGAGTTTACATATACACATACATATGTAGCTCAATGGATAGGAGCATGTATGTACATACGTACATACATATATATGTACAAGTATGTATTAGTATTTATGTACATATATTCAAATGTATATCCAGCAATTATTGAAATATTGAAAATCAATACAATTCATCAATTTATTCGCCCTACAAGAATTCACATTTTGCTTTTAGTTTGTCATCATTTGTAATTTGCTTTCCTTTGTTTAGAAAGTAGAAGGAGCTGCAAAGTTTGTTAAGGGCAACTTCGAGACTGGAAATAAATTCTTTTGTTCATCAATGTACAATCCAGAAGTTCTAATGTGGGTTTTAACAATTAATTTTTACGTTTTTAACATTTCGTTGCATCATTGTTTGACTTTCCTGACTCTGAAAGCGGAGATTGTTGTCCTTAACCATAAACGCTCGTTATATCAAGATACGAAAAGTTTCATTGGTCGATAGATACGCATTAGCAAATAGAACTTTGAATGCCTAATTCACCCAAAATTTATATCTTAGCTTAATATGAATTGATAGACTGTCTTTCAAATCTAGTCGGAATTAAAATTTGTTTTTTTTTTCACCCAACAAACTACAACACTATACGACAAAATAAAAATAAAAAATTAAATACACCCAGCTAATGATATATGTAGTGTAAGTTGTGAGTTTTGTTGAGTACAAATCAAAAATATTTTTTGTTTATATTTCTTGAACCCTCCAAACTTGTTTTATTTGACTAAAACTGTTTTTTTTTGGACTTTACTTACAAATTTATTGATTGAATAAACATTTCTGAATCGATGTCCAAAATTTGAACCTTATTCGAAAGGAAAGGGATGGGCCTTTGAAACGGTGTGCATATATAAATTATTTGACTTAATATGCTATGGGGTTTGATGAGGTAAACTTGACAAATGCGAATTTTTTCATATTTTTCAAGTTTGTACGTTCATAGCAGGAAACTTTAATTAAAAAAAAATATGAAATAAGTGGTGACATTCTGAAGGTACATTATCTGATAAAGAGATTGACACCTCGTTTCATCGAATCGAACAAAAATTGCCGTAGTTATTATTTAAATAGTATAACAGTCGTTTCAAAGTCGTCAGAATACCTTCATTATTAGCCATTACAAACCCTAAGTCGGGATTGCAGAGAGGCTTCTCATACCACCCACGCTATGTACATTCATTTTTATCCATTTTATCCATGGCCGAAATATATCTCTTTATTTCAGGAGGTTCTAGCTGAGGTTCTCCCTCTAAAGTCATGGTCTAGCGCAAAACCGCAAGTTATTGGCTAGTTTTCTTGAAGCTTCAGGATTGGTGTCTTAAAATTTAATTTTCATCGGTAGTATTTGTAGTGTGGTAGTATGCCCCCATTGAAAGAAATGACAAAGATCAATGGAATTGTCGTCCATTGAACCTCGTCTGGATATGATATACAAATTTAAAGAATATTTATGCGTAAATCAATTGCTATTGTTTTGTTAACAGCTGTAGATAAAACAAATATTTTTCCAATTCAATAGGATTTTGTTTTCATCAAATCACTTCCTTTCAATGAATTATTAGCAACTGATTTGTAGTTTTTGTTGTTTTTTTTTCTTTTTTTGGGAAATAAAATTTCTTAGAATAATATTTGATTAAAGAAATTCGTTTTATCTCTTAACCGCACCAACAAAACAAACAAATAAGTTTCACACCGAACTCTGTAGAAAACCGAGAATTTTGTGAATCAATCCAGACGATTTGCCAACTTAATTTTGTAAGTCAAATAGTGTTACGGTCAGTAATTAAAATTCTATTTAGTTCTACTGAATTTCGAATGCGGAATGAAAAAAAAAATTGACTAAAAATCACCCACACGACTAACATAAACTCTTATGGGCTTTATTAAATGAATTGTAAGAGTGTTTTGTATTGTAATTCCTATTACAACTGCTCTACTTTAAGATAAATAAACTAGCAACAGAATGAACGAAACCAGACGAAAGTAAAGATAGCAGAATATTCAAACAGAACACCCTTGACAAATTTTTCATTCATTAAAAGGTAAAGAAAAAAACCAATTAAAATGAATGTGTTTTTTGCAGACTAAAAATCAACCTCACCTTGATATAAGACAGAGACTGAATTGTCGCTTGCGTCATTACGCTATTGATAAGAGTTCAAATTACACCCCAGAAAAATTCTGAATAATAAAGTTGCCATTTCTTATAAAAATGTGTTCGACTGACTTATACTCGTACTTGGACCTTAAATATTTAAGTATGCAATGATAGCCACTAAGAATTTTTAAATCCGCTGACAACTTCACACATTCTTCTCTAATTTCTTTAATAACTATAAAAAAATTCATCACCACTATTCATACCAGGCTGCTCTAAAAGAGAATTATTAACGGTTTGTTCTTCCTTTTTTCTTTTTGAATATCCTTCAACTGACAATATTATTTCCCATGTTGGTCCGATGGCAAAACCAAATACAAAAGAACAGAATAAGTATTGGTAATCTATGAAGTCGTCGTAGTCTGGTAGGTAGTATGTTGGCTTATTAGACGATATCCCGGAATTCAACTCATGGCTCAGGATTTATTTTTTATGAGTAGTGTGTGAAGCTAGGTTGTATTGCTGTCTAAGGGGTTGTAATATCCAATTACGGAAGTTGAAATATCACAATGGATTATGTTAGGAGGATACATTTTCTATGAATATTAAATATTGAGGCTAATGAACGAATTGTGATCTTTTGTACTAACCACTGATTAATCGGACACAAAAGGAATGATAATATACTGTAATAATATAGGATTTTTAAAACAAAGTTTTTCATTCCAATTGTGAACATTCCTATCGATTAGTATCGATTAATTAATGATTATTTTTCCATAGTTTTAAAAACTCAGAACAATTCTTTCCGCACCTGAAATATATGTATACTGGTTCTAGCCACGACCAGAATAACATGAGCTTCCGGCCGTTTGATATTAACTTTGCCCATAATTACGGATGCTACATATATCATTGATTCGTACCTATGAGTCAATACTAATTTTTGAATTGGGCTCTTTCAAAATTCTTAGAGTAAAAAACAAGACGACTTACTAACAATACTTTAGTCAGGATTGTAACCTACCTTCTTACGACATTGACGTCGTGTGAGTTGAGTTTATTAATGAGTGGAGTGGCTGGACCTACTGTTTAATGTCGACTCCGAATGACAGGATTTGGGAAACGTTTCATAGCAATTGTACTTTACTCTTTTGGTTTTTGCTTAGAAGACTGCTGAGAAGAAGTCGTCTAAAGAAATATTTTTTTTTCATATTTCCTTTTGCTAGAAATGGTAGAGGTATTAAAACTCACCACGGGTTGGTCAAGTCGCACACATGTGCAATGTCGCAGGCCATCAAAGCTCATATAAATGTACCCTATCCTTAAAATAGTGAGTAGTTGTATGACACAGACGAAGGCAGAAAGTCATACGATATAACAGCAAGCCTACCACAGGTTTCGGTGCTGGGCCCAATACTATGGAACGCCATGTATGATGGTGTACTGGGACTTAGGCAGTGGTGTTGTGGAGCCGGAACGCTCCGGAACGTCATTCCGGTAATTCCTTTTTGGACAGTAACGCGTTCCGGAACTAAAGATGATTTCTGATAACGAGAATTGGCTGACGTTTTGAAAAAAAATTAAAAAGAATTGCTGATTTTTTTTCTAATTTTTGACGAATTTTTATATGTATTTTTATAAACAAGGGTTTGAACCGAACCCGAAGCGGAACAAAAACCGGAACGAACCGGCTTGTTGAAACGGAGAACGGGACGCGTTCCGGTACAAAAAAATTAGCACAACACCACTGGACTTAGGTTTCATACGGGCGCATAAATATTCGGATTTGCGGACGATATAGCCCTCGTGGTGAGGGGTAAATACTTTGATGAATTGGAAGGAACGTCCAATGCGGCAGTTAACAGAGTTAGAAGCTGAATCGCGAGTATAGGTCTGAAACTTGCTGATCATAAAACGGATGTCGTATTAGTAAGTAAATTAGGAAGAAAATGGAATACATCACCATAACTGTCGGCGAACAAAGGATAACATCGAAGCAGTCTATCAAGTACTTAGGAGTTATGATTGACAACAGACTCACATTCAAAGAGCACCTGACGTATATTAGTAGGAAGTGTGCGGTGGCAACGAGCACACTCGCGCGGATTATGCCTAACTTGGGAGGTCCGAGACAGGAGAAGAGGCAATTGCTGATGAAAGTGGTTAGATCGATTGCTCTATATGCAGTCCCTATATGGGCCTAGGCCATGGATAAGAAGACTTAATGGAATTGTGTTGGGTTGGGTTGGGTTTAGTACGTATGCGTTTAGCAAGCCGAGAGTAAGTCTTGCGGCGAATCGTGCACATTGTGTAAACCGGGCTACCAATGTCTTTTGAAGATTCCCAGCCTTTAGCTCGCATAGCTATATAAAAACTGGCCATTAAAGCTGTCTAATCAAGAATTGGAGAAATCTTCTTCGTAAACAAAAAATTTTTAACCTGAGGGATGAATGTCTAGCAAAAGTCCATGAGTCGAATTATTAAAAAAGGCTTTGAAATTGGTGCTTTTAAACGCCGTTACCGAACATTCGGTTTTATATATGTATGTAAGTATGTCTACACAACATATCGATGCCTCCATTTTATAACGTTCTAAGTGTACTTATAACGATTTTAATGTTCTTGCATGTTTAAATTCTACGTTCTCTAACTTAAATACTGTCAAAATTGGGTTAGATGCGCCGATCCGTTCCGAAGTTATAGGGAAAAATCTACTTTGAATACCCATATAGCCGTATGGCGCGCGAAAACTTTGAGAGTTCATAACTCAAAACGCACTTTTTCGACTTAGAATGCTATAGAACGGAGGCGCCCATATGTATACATACATATGTATTGAGCAATATGCGAACCAACAAAAAAAAAAATTGTTTCAGAAACATTTATATCAAGTAATTTTTTAGCAGGGTGTTCTGGTACTCTAATAGATACTGTGCTGTACTATTAGCGTGAGAGACGTGGGTTCAATTCCCACCAGACAGTCTGGTCTGTTACACTACACCGAGCATAAGGTCTATATTATTTAGCCCGTAATAATTATGGTATAATTTTTTATTGTATTCCAATTAATAAATAAAATAAAAAATAAGATTTTCTAGCCAAAAAGGTGTGCAACAGTAGCTATATATGACCCTACTCAGGATATTAAATGCTTCAACAATGTTCTTGTATACATACTACATACACGTATTAAATACTGACATTTTTGCTGGAGTGTAAGTCTGTTTTTAAAACATTGCACACCACATTTGTGGATGCAATAATTAAAATTTTATTTCATTCTTTCATTAAGAAAAAAAAAAACTGTTTCCTTCATTCCCTCCATCTTTTTCACTTCATTAACTAACGTATTCGTTTTGCATTTCTTTTTGCAACAAACAACAGCCATTAACACTTCGTATGGTAAACATTGGCATACTTTTAGGATTTAATCAAATTTTAAATTCCAACATTTGTTATTAACTTCTAACCTGACTACGTGTTTATGCCTTTCCACCCAGTATTTGATTGCACTGCGTACCATTAGTTCCTGTTTCCTTGTCAAACCGTTTGGGTTGGCCCCACTGACGCCATTGAATGTTTGTAGTGTTGTAGGGGCACGAAACTGTGCACCCCAATCCGCTTTGGTATTATAGATGCCCGTCATATCCAGGTCAGTAGGTGCGTCTTTTTCTGTCACTGCAAAAACAATCAAATCGCAATCAATTACTTCCTCTTGCAGGCACAGGTGGTAGACAAATGTTTCAAGTTATCGTTATCGTATGGCTTACCTTCGTTAATGATTAATTCTGACTTGGAGCTGGCAGACAAAGACCGAAACAGAGCGGCCGAATCGGGACGATATGTGTCTAGAACAGATGACAATTCCATGAGAGGCTTCATAATACCCTTTAAATGCTGCAGTTGCTCGCAGGCGAATATCAACCACGAACAGAAGAGAACATCGCACAAATTCGATTGCGTCATGAAGAAGAGCAAATAATAGGCCTGATAAACAAATGATATCATATAGAACATACCCTGGCTAGAATCCCAGGGGTAAAACGATTTAATGGGTAACCTTGGTATCTCAACTGTAATGGTGGAATTGGTCTCCTTATCGACAGCAAACTTGACGCTTTCACCAAAGAATGTGATGGTTATCCAGGCTAAAACAAAACAATAAATTTAATTCCCTTCTTTCTCACTCTTGCCTGCTGCTCGCTGCTTTACTTACCGATGGTTGATGCCACCGTTGTCAACATTACCAAGAAGAATAACTTTCTCATTTTGGCTAAAGCGATTGAATGATAGCGGGCATCCGATTCGGCAAACAATGGATGCGAATTAACCTGATTCCAAATATTCAATGTTCTACATGCCATCCACGCATACAAATGCATAATTAATGTATAAGAAGAAAATCAATAAAGAAATGCGGATGGAGAAGGAGATAAAAAAGATGAAAAATATATATGTATGTATTCAGGGACAATGAATAATTTTTTAATGGAAAATAAATTACGCGATTAATTGATTCTTGTGACTTTCCTCTCGCTCTCTCTCTCTCTCTCTGTGGCTTCTTGCCAACGCACAACGTCAAATGAACATTCAGAAATGTCCGATATACGAGGCAGATAGCCAAGTTGGAATTCATTGTAGGAGGCCACATTTAATTTATTACCTGTGATGAACATCTGCACAAGTGGCAATTAAACGACAACCATAATCAGACTTTCATTTTCCATCCCATAACCACCCAATCAATTTAAGCACAGGCCGACATCACAAATAATACTTACCGCAACGGTAAGTAATTGGAAGTGCAACCACTTACTGATACACTTACTTGACCACTCACCTGTAAAAGTTCTTTTGATTCACAAGCAGATAAATAAATTTCGTGACACAGTGCGTAAAGAATAACGCCGTAATTGTATTCCCGGATAGTTCATTTACTTCTTCCGCATTCAAGGCCATGTTGACAAGTATGAAAACAAATTGTGTCAATAGCAGCACCATATGAATGCCAGAGTAGATCTTCTTAAGCAGCGGCGAACCACCTGTGAAGGCATGCATAAATAAACCAGAATATTTCATCAGCTTGATATTGGGCATTAGGTCAGCCACAAGGCCAACATATTTTGTTGGTTGCAAATTTGACTGCATCTGTGGAAAATTGAAAGAGATAGAGCGATAAATATGTAGAAAGATAAAGTTTTAATAAAATTTTCAAGCAAAGGTAAAGAGTTTTATAAGGAGGTCAATCAATCTAACATACAGTCAAAGAAAATAGTCTACATACACCGCTGTAAGTAGACTTTTTGCATGCTAATATTTTTGTTTTTTTTCTAATAATTTCTAGGTTATATTTTTTTGTTTTGCATTCTTTTTTGTCTTCAAACATTCGTAATTGTAACAGTCTTACTTGTAAACAACGCCTAAAGAACACCTTTTCCAATTTGATAAAAATTTTTGACTGAATACATGTACATACATACGTTATTCGACGTTACAATTATCCATATTGTGTGCGTTAATTTTATTTATGAGTGGCGGGCCCTTAATTTCTTCAATATTTTTCTGTGTTTTATGGATCCGTTTCTCGGCAATGGCATCACTAATGCTCAATTATCTTTGGTTTGCTGGCATAACACTTTTCTTTAACGGCACCCCACAGAAAATAGTCCAACGCTGTCAAATCGCAGCTTCATGGCGGCCAATTGACATCCCCATTTCGGCTAATTGAACGACCATCAAACGTTTGACGCAATAAATTGATTGTGGCATGAGATGTGTGGCAAGTTACACCACCTGTTGAAACCAAACATGGTTCACATCAATACCATGAAGAGCGGGTACAAAAAAATCGATTATCGCGGTGCAATATGTGTCTCCATTGACCGTAATTGTTGCGCCGTCGTCATGGGCAATGATGCCTCCGCTCCACAAGCCACACCAAACTGTCACTCGTAATGAGTGCATTGGCTTCTGTAAGACCACTTGTGTGTTTTCTGAATCCCAAATATGGCAACCCACCAAGATTGAAATGAGCTTCATATGAAAAGATTTTTTTTTTTTTTTTTGGAAAAATCGGCTTCATCGTACAGGTTTTTGAAACGAAAACGAAGTGGATGGTCATGCAGCTTCAACTCTTGAACCAATTGAACTTTTTAAGACGTCATGCGGAGATGTTTTCGAAAAATTCCACGTAAGCTGCTGCGGAAATGTTCATTTTTCTGTTGATGGATTCTCACTAACGCTCTTAGCCACAGCTTCGATATTTTCGAGTTTACGCACTGTATGACTGTACGCGTTTTGGCTCATCAACAATAAAGCCAGTTTCACAAACTTTAGCAATAAACTTGCGTATACCGCGTACTATTTGTTGGGCCTTCTCTGCGAGCAAATTTTGTACGACATTTCATGCAATTTCTGACCAATTGTTTTTGTTTTAGAAATAAATTTCCAATAAATCTCAACGTTGCTCAAGTGTAAAGCGATTCATTACGTTCAGTGGAGATAATATACTGAATTTGGTGACAGAATAGATTGATATAAGTATTACCAGATTCGAAATAGCCGGTGATACAAATTTAAACCGATAAATGGCCCACCCGATACAATACGAGAAGAAAGTGAAATGAAAGATTTCAAAAACAGAAAAGAACCCTAAGACTGCTAAATTTCCATCCGTTATTTCTCAGTGAGTACTTTCATTACATATTGAGTTTAAAGTTTAAAATATACTATCTGCTTTCTTCTACCTAAAAACTTGACATGTTGTACGATCGTATTGTTACGAAAATGGAAATGGTGTTACATCGTTAAAATGATAAACAAAAGCTACAAAAACAAAAACTATGGACTTTTTTACGTAATCAACGAATAAACAAAAATATAGCAACAACATCAGTATAAAAAAGGGGGATAAACAAGTAAACAAACAGGCAAAAAAAACACTGCAAGGACAAATGTAGACAACAATAACGTAAACAACATGTTTATATTTATAGAGATTTCGCGAAGGCGAAGTCATTCTCCTTCAAGAGCATTCATCATACTGTTTACCCTGCAATATAAAAGGCGAGACAAAGCAGGCAACGGAGTCAGAAAGAATTCGGTCAGTCAATAACAAATAAACAACAATTGTTTGTAAACGTATTGTAAATTGTAAAAAGTATGAATCCTTTTTTATTGGTTTCAAAATCGCCGATTTGGCAATGCTGCAAGCTGTTAAATATCTTCCATCTTTAATGTAATTTATTTAGGGAAAGATTTGACATTTTCCTATATACGTATGTATGGATAGTTTTATAGTTGAAAATGTCTTCAAAGAGTAATTGACAAAATTAAAAATTATTTTAAGAGACTGACAGCATTGCAGATATGGTCAGATCTGTGTGGCCTTGCAATGTACGCACTACCGAGAATATTGCTATTGTTAGAGAAAATATGGTGGAGTGTCCGAATTTGTCAATTTCAATTTAAACCCCCATCAATACAAAGTTAAACTCTCGCATCAAATAAAGTTAACTGAACATTCATAACGCTTTCGATGTGCTGATTTGGTGCTAGAGCAAAACAGGTTTTCAACGCTAACATTTCCAATATTTTTCTTCAGCGTTGAAGCTCATTTCTTATTCAGAAGTTAAAAGACATTAAAAACTAAACTGTTGCAGATGGTGCTCGGAGAAAATAGAAGTGATTGTCTATGAACCATAGAATTTGGAAAGAGTGTCTACTTAATACGCACTATGGCCTGGAGATAATATTAGGCAGCATTTTTTTGTACCTGATTCCGAAAGAAATGTTGTGATCGTATAAGAAATAATTTTTTTGAACTGTGTTAGAAGGTTATGAATTGAGTATGGTTTCAACAAAACGGTGCCATTAGTCACACACCATGGCTGAGTTTGGGTTTACTGCATACACAGCAGAAAGAAGAATTTCACGTTTTGGCGATAACAACTGATCACCAAAATCGTGTAATTTTATGTGGAGTTACTGTAATGACTGTGTCTACGCATATAAAAAATAAAATTTTTTAAATTTTTGCTAAGATATTAAAATCTACAAAAAAGGTGACTGAAAATTAACTCAAAAGTATAGACTGATGTATCCAACCCAAAGGCATAAAATTTACGACCAGGTCCTAGCCAGTTTCACTGAACTCGTAGTGTCATGTGTGTAGCAGAGGTCAGCAATGATATTATTATTATACGCATTCATACTTACAGCCAAGGAAGAAATTATATGGTACATGTGTTTTTTCTAAAAATCTCGTTGGTTTTAAAGCTAATTTAAAAGTTTATATATTTTTTATATTTAATAAAGAGAAACAAAAACTTAAAGTAAAAACTTTTCAGACTTTGTTTATTTTACTAAATATTTCTTATAGCTAATTCAAATTCTTAAAGGAAATATTTATATGGTACAAAATAAGAAAAAATTCAAAACCTAAAGATAATTAAATATATTCAAATAACAAATTAATTTTAATAATGCGTGTGTCCTCCTCGATTTTTAATTACTTCATTTAACCGAAGTGGCATAGGGTTTATTAATTTTTGTAACTCATCTTGGGGAATTTCGTCCCATTTTTTTATTAAAGCTTCTTTCAGCTCTTTTAAGGAGTTATAAGTCATCCCACTCTTGTATATTTCGGCACTTAAAATTCGCCAGAAGTTTTCAACAGGATTTAGATCGGGACTAAGTGATGGGCAGTCCAAAACAGTTATATCCTTTTCTTCAAAAAATGCTTTGATCCTTTTGGATACATGTATAGGGGCGTTGTCTTGCTGAAAAGTAAAATTATTTTCATAATTTTCTTCAGCAAATTCAATGAAAACATTGTCCAGTAATTCCACAAAAAATGATACCCAAACCACGATTGACCCCTAGACACAAGGCAGCCAGATTGCCTTTCGCTGAAAAATACAAATTTTGGGAAGAGGAGTGGCGTAGTATTATATTCAGTGATGAAAAAAAATTCAACCTTGATGGACCTGACGGATTCAAATAATATTGGAAGGAAAAAGGAGGTGATACGCGGATCAGAATGGCACGTAATTTTCAAGGAGGATCTTTAATGACTTGGGTAGCTTTTGGATATAGAGCACGTTCTCCATTCTGTTTTATTTCTCATAAAATGAATGCAGAGAACTATGTGTATCGATGTGTATCGTGCAGGTTGACGGTACCTGACACAATTTCGTCGTATGAAATATACAAGAGATTTAATGTCAGAGAGATTTAATCTCAAACAAAACTTCCGAAAGGGCAATAGTTTATTGTGGAATCTGTGTAATATTGTTTTGGAAAATATCACTTGATAAACGGGCACTATTTACATAAGTCTGGCAGGCGGTAAACAAAGACTGTTGGTTTCGATAAACATAGAGTTCGTAGGTTTGATAAAATTTAGTTATGTATCTCGTTACAGCAATAAATTGTTTAAGAACAAAGATCTCTGTCTGATGCAACTCGTTTTGTTTATTTATTTAACTTCTAAAACCAGTTATGAATAGCTATGTAGCTTTAAATTATAAGGCACTAGCGACTAAAGATATCAGCCTGATTTTTTCAATCCGTATTGTGGCGTAAAGTTTAAGCCTTTAGGAGAAAAAGTTTCGTAAAATATATGACCTCGTTCAAGTTGATAGCGAGTATACATAGGTAATGAATTAATTATGAACTGTATGAGCTTCAAGCTGACATCGACGTTGGTAGATGTATCAAAGTAGTATAATGTATGCGTTAGTTTAGGCATATGAAAGAAAATAATCCGATGAATAGATCGTCCTGATTTGTATGTGGGGGGAAGTCACACAATAGAACGATCGAAACTCCGATAAAAAGATCAGGTTGAAGATGATATTTTAAAACTTAGTGTGAGAAATTGCAATAAGAGCTCATACAATCTAGGAGGTTGGATATGATTTTATTCAGGCTAAAGAATATAGGATTATAAAGTGGCTTTTGGAAGAAGTTTTACAAATCTGTCAAATGATTCCATAAGTATTTATAATACCTATACAACCCAAGGAACAGTTTACCATCTGTTAGGTGGAGAAGTACTTTTACTTTTTTAATGGTGCCAAGAGTCAAGCAGAGAGTAGTTTAACTCATATATTTAAATTTTTGTATTATATTTCGCACACGTCAGCCGAAATTAAAAATATTGATTTATTCTTGAGTAATAATCATTGTAAGTCATCGTAATCCAGTAGGTAGAGTGTAGGCTTACTAGAAAAAAACTCACGAGTCAAAGCCTAGCTCATGCATCTCGGGCAAAATGAAACATGAAATAATATAATATTCTTGGCGAATTGTTTTAGCAGTCTTCTGGCAAAAACTCTGAGAGTAAATAAAATTGTCACCAAAAGTTCCTCAAAAATCTATCTTTGGTGGCCTCCACTCATGTACATATACAATTAACATAAGCGACATGGGTAATGCAAGAAGCTTGGTTTTAATACTGACTAAATGAATCAATTAATTAAGTAGTAGTGATGATTGCGAAAAATTTATTAAAAAAAATAAGTTGACTACATTGTTATTTAGACGATCAATTTCTGTAGTGTGCAATAAAAATGGAAAAAAATTCTTTCTGTGTTCAATTCCGTAATATTTTTCGTCACTTGGAAAATGAAATTTAAAATGATTATATTTTCTTACCTTTCTGCCGTTTTCTTTAAAGTTATTTTAAATTCTATTTTTTTTCTCTCTATGGGGATCAGTTTGTCTTTTTTTTCGTTTTCTTTGGACCTTTTTTTGTTCTAAGAATTTATCTTTTCTTTACAAACGCTTTGTTGTAAAACATTTTCAAATATATTCGAAGGGATATTTTCAATTTGAAAATGTCACAATTTATTACAAACACTTTGTCTACAATTTGATTTAAATAAAGAGCATCAATGAAATGACCTTTTTTTTCTCTCACAATTTTCCCTTTTTTTTGTGTTTTTGGCAGAAGATGATTGTTTTTCTTCTCAGCAGATTAAATTTTATTAATTCTGATTTCTTTTTTTTTTTTCTGTTTTGTTTTTTGTTTCGTTACAATGCTTAATGTTCTTAACTTGTTAAGGTTCAATTATTAAATGAATCAATTTAATCTGTCGAAAAGGACACGGCACTTAAACTTGTCCGTCAGTCAGCCTTTCATATTCAGTTTCAGTTAAATTTTCCCTGTGAATTTGTGTTTCTTTTTACAAAAATTCTCACGTTCAATACAACGACACTGAAATTAAAAATTAAAACAATGAAAATGAAAAGAAAAGAAAACAGAACGAAAGAAAGAGAAAGAAAGAAAATAAATGGGAAAATGTTTTGACTGCCATTTGAAAGGATGATGGTCGGTCGGCTAGGCTAGTTGGTCAGTCGTTAATTATAAATAAAATTTTATTGAAAATCAATGCCTCTAAGAATTAAATTATATTGAAGCGCAGGACAAGTAAAGATGGGTTGCGTGAAGTAGAGTGTTATTAACAACATTCTACAATTAAGTCAAGTCCAACCACAGTTAGTATT
The DNA here is from genome assembly GCA_932273835.1 of Sarcophaga variegata. Classification (NCBI taxonomy): domain Eukaryota; kingdom Metazoa; phylum Arthropoda; class Insecta; order Diptera; family Sarcophagidae; genus Sarcophaga; species Sarcophaga variegata. The sequence goes on from OW026359.1 coordinate 43,156,888, forward strand.
TAGTGGGTCATTGGTATAAAAAATAACGGGGCAGTTTAAAATACTTTTACACCGGGACATTGATATTGAAAGTCATGGAAATTAATATTGGCCACACACATATACTCCAAGCATTTCCATTCACTTTGTTAATATTTCAAAACGTCTGTTTTAAACTTTCAAAATTCACACAATTATCTTAAGTCGTTTGATACACCTTCAGTTAGAACTAGACATAGGCAGGATAAAAAAACCACAACAATTACAACAAAAGACAACAACAACATTTTATGGAAATTCTCAAAGTGCTAATGTACTCGAACATTATATTCATTCTTCTTTTTTTTATTATTAAAATAAACTTCTATGTGACATTCTCAAAGGAATATACAATACATTAGGGGTGTAACTGAAATTAGCATCTAAAGATAGGAAAAAAAACTCTTAAACTATCATTCAATAAATTTTTTAAATCTGCGTTATAGGTTAGGTTAGGAGGTGTCACCACGAACATTTTTATGGCCCTTGCGCGATCCCATTCTATTATTAACATTTTAAAAGGGCGATAATGAACGCCACTGTGAAGAGTTATCTGGCCTAAGTCGAACAGGTCTAGTAGGTAATATTGCGGCATATTAGTCGTGAGGCCTCGGTTCAAACCCAAGGACAGATATCAAAACCAAAATATGAAAAATAGTATTTCTTCGGCGACTTCCTCTCAACAGATTTCTGGCAAAAACTCTGAGAGCAAATAAAATTGCCATGAAAAGAATGTGTGGACAGCAAAAGTCTTAGTACTCCAATATATTTTGACAATTTCATGAATTGTCAGCAACAGTTTGTATAAAAATTAAGGTTTTTATATTTATTTTATAAATTTATTTCTGTTTTATTATAAAACAAAAATTCTTTTTAATGTTTTTCATAAAACAACGGGAAAATAAGGAAAAGTTTCAGATGACTCTATGGATATCCCCAAGGAGAATCCTGAGTAAATTTAAAATTCAAAGGCCTAATATATGAAAATGTTATCCTTTGTATTTAGTAAAATATTCCTTAAGGTCTAGCACTCCATTTATTCCATTTGAAATTGAATGTACAAGTTCTGTTTAGTGTTTTCTGGTGGCACCATGAGCAAGTTTTTCGGTCGACCTTTGTTTGAGGTTTAGCGATTACGTAACCGTTTTTTCAAATGATCTCCTAAACACTCTCTTGAAGTCATATCGGAACTTTGTGCAAGAGTATTAAGCCTGTGGGGACTTTTTTTTTTTATCAAAATATATTGGAGTACTAAGACTTTTGCTGTCCGCTGTATGTAAGTCGAACAGGCCCACTTATATGACGGCCAATGTTTTGTTTAGGACTGTCAAGAATGATGTTCCCAGTATTGTCTCACCCGTTTTCGCGTTTAATAACAAGCGCCACTTCAAGGAACATGCACTTAGCAAATGGGCATGTCCCTTTATTAGATAACAACCTGTAAGGAAGAGCGAAATGAAGTGCTTTGTCTTCCCTCAATTGGTCCTCTCTTCTACCGAGAAAGCTTCAGCCAAGGAGTGGAAATTTTCTTTAATTTCCAGCCTAATACTAGTCAAAGGAATCCCTATGCACAGTTCACATATAAGACTTTCCACTCTGGTGTCAAATCTTGCCAGTGCATTCGCAACACAGTTTCCGGACAAGTACCTTTTTGTGCACAAGCCCGAACATAATTATGATGTTAAAAAGAAACTTTATTAGGCTACCATAACCTGTTCGCGGAACTCATCACCATGATTGTAGCCATGAGTTTTGTTTGGAAAACGCAGCAGTGATCTGGAAGTTTATATGAATTCGTGATGTTTAGGTCCTCTATAAATACACCATACCACGTTTTCCTATCCAACTTCGAGCCGTCGAACCATATTTTAATGAATTTGAAAGAGAATCTTCAAATCTTTTTTGTTTGTTATTAAATTTTCTAAAATATCACTGGCCTATTTGAAAAAATTCTTCGAATTCAAATTCTTACAATTTTACCCAAGGACAGTTAAAGAACTTCCGTTAAAAGTCGCAGATAATATGATTATTCATATGCGAATATTTAGATTGTTTACAATAACAAAGCTTTATGAAAATGTGTCACATCGAATTTACAACAACTTCCATCATTCAATTGATCTCATTTGATCCCTAGTTCCAGTCTGTCTTAAAGTATGAGGATTTTTGCAAAGGTTTTTCCATCTAGTTCGGTCTGTAGTTATCGGTCTCGTTTGGTTATTTTGCGTTGCATTTTCTAAAAGTTACAGCTAAAGCCTCTTCTTAAAACGCTTCCATTTTTCTTCTCAGTATTGAGACTTTATATCTTACTTCCATCCAAAGGGTAATATCCATACCATGCAGTATACTTATTATGCGTTCATAAGTATAGTTCAGTATAATTTTAATGGACATGATTTAGTTATCTTAGTATAATTTGTAAGTAGTGTACACTACTGGATAGTTTAAACTTCTTGAAATATTCTAATTTAATAAAAAACTTATTAAACATAAAATTGTAGTCATATGATATCGATATTTAAATTTTTTTCCTGAATTAATGCATCCCTATCAGGTATTGACACACGTTTCTTTTAACACTATTGAAACCCATCAACATCCCTAAGCAAACACCAGTTCAAGTTTAATTATTAATTCTGCTCAATACATACAAACGAACTTCGCGACATGGATTTTTTGTAGTTAATTTTATACAACAATTACAGTAAATCAGATTTTTTATATAGTAATTGCTCTTTTCTTAATTGATTCTGTCATATTCCTTTATGAGCCGTTATCTTTCCTTCCTTCGAGGATTTGGTCATTGTTCTTATTTTCCTCTCAAATTGTGTTTTCCGTTTGCCTCACTTCTTTAAATGAGAGAGGTCTTTAGATCATTAAGCTTATCGCTCTGTGACAATGATGTTGTATTCCATATAAATATGAATACAAACGAATATCGATGTGTTGATTTTATCCACCCGTTTCCTCTGTTGCCTAGGCCAATCAAGAGCATTCGTATTTACGTTCGAGAAAATATACCGATAATGTCGCAGTCCAGATCGATCAGACATCAGTGTAATCTCCACATTATCCCTGTGGCGTTATGTATTGCTCTTTCCATAATTTTGTCGTTCCCACTTTTGTTCTTCTGCCAAAATCCCTTCCATATTTCCTATGATATATGGCGTTTTAATAGAAACTCCTAAAGCTTTATGGCCATACATCAAATTAACGTTTTAAATTCAACTTTTTATGATTGTTTTGGTAAAAACCCTGGTCAGATATCAAAACGAAATATGAAAGAAAAATATTTCTTCAGCGACTTTCTCTCAGCAGATTTCTGGCAAAAACTCTGAGAGGAAATAAAATTGCCATGAAAAGTTTCTTAAAAATCTATTGTTCGGAGTCGACTTTGTACTGAAGGTCCCGCAACTCATGTATAAAAATTAACACACACAATATGAGTGGTGTTGAGAAGCTGGGGCTCGAACCCAGGCTTTTGCGTCTAATAGGCCAATACACTACCTACTAGGCTACGGCGTCTGTTGGTACATAAAAACACTCATACATAGAGGCCGAGTTGAATTTGAAGAATATCAAAATACTTTTAATTTTTATTACCCTAGCTGCAGAAATCATAGATATATTCTCTGCTTCTTCAGAAAAACTATAAAAAAGTAAGTTTGAATGTATACGTAATTCGTAAGTAAATTTCATTAGGAAAATTTTGTGTGTCGCCATGCAGTTTAACAAATAAGATATGTTTCTGATGCATTTGTTTTCACGCCAATAATTTCCAAATTGTATGATGATTAATCTTTTCATAATCCTTTTTTAATTCAACTAAACAGTGGCTTAGGGACGATCGCCTGTCAATAGATAGTCTTGGTGCAAGTTTTCTGAATATTCTGAGAGCTTTGTCCCTATTGGCCATTCAAAGTAAGGTGAGTCGGCGACAATTATGAGAATCTTTTTAGTACCATTTTTGGGGTTGATTTACCACCACACATACATCTAGTACGCGGGATGAATGCTTGGTTTCAGAAAAAATTCGAGAACATATTGTTCATATTAAGTAAAGGATTTAGTATATACATACATATGTAAGTAATGATAAAGTTTAAAATAGTTTTTTTTGGCTTTTTTTTTTAAATATTTATCACCACTTCCAGTTATAAAACATATGTACATATTACTTATGCGATCGCATTGTGTTAATACAACCATTAATGAGTTTTGAATGTATCAAAATGGTTTCATTTCTTCAGTGAATAAATAACGTTTCGATTACCATTTATGCAGCCATTATAGGTATGAGATCGGAATTTTAGATAAATTTGATAACAACAATCGATTATTTGAAAATTAGTGTGTGTGTGTGTGTGTGAATAGTGTTAACGGTTTAATTTCAACCACGTGTCCCTGTTTCGATAGCAAACAATTATATAACATGTATATATACCATACAAATATACATACATATACACATTGTTTGCCAACGCATAAGTGTAATGCTTATTTTATATTAGGGTGTGTATGTGTCGATGTGTTATTATCGTATGGGGAGAGTATAAACAAATGATGGAAAAACAAACATACACTTCCATATACTTGTATGTATGTACATACACTCGTGGACACACAATTAAGTCATACTTTCATTTTTGTAAAAATTAAAAAGATTTAAGAAAAATGGAAAAAAAAACAACTAATATTTGTTAATTCCATATGCTTAATAATTAATTAACAACAAAAACTTAAATAGTTCTTCATTATAAAAAATGTTTTGGTACGGAGTTGATATCAGACTTAAAATTTAAGTGGACACATAATTAAGTCATCTGAAAAAAAATATTGAAAATTTTATTTTGCTTTATTTTTCACCCAAACTATTTTGAACCTTTAATATTTTGTGGGCTACCCTTTTTGGCGTAGTATTTCAGTACATCTTTGTGGCATTGAGTTCATTAAATTGCGGCACTGTTCAGGACTAAGGTTATTCCATTCTGCCTGGATAAGCTGCCAAAGTGCTTTTTTGCTGCTAGGTTTTTTGGCCGCAACTGCTTGTTTTACGATCCCCCGAAGATGTTCAATAGGGTTTAATAGGGACTTTGAGCTGGCCAATCAAGAACCCTTATATTTTCCCCAGCAAACCAAGCTTTAACTACCCGAGATGTATGCTCCGGGTCGTTATCATGCTGAAATATCCACAATAGTGGTAATTCGTCCTCATAATCTTTAGTCAAATTGTTCTGTAGGATGTCTTTATACATTTCCCCAGTCATTTTCCCATCGATTCTTACCAGGAGACCAACGCCGGATGAGGTAAAACAACCCCAAACCATTACTGACGAACCTCCAGGCTTTACAGTTTTTTTGATGTACTTTGGGTCTAATTGTGTAATGACAGGACGTCTTACATAGGGTCTGCCATCGTTTCTAAAGATATTAAAGTATTCTAGTTTTAATTCTAACGGTACTTCATATCTGTAAAAGTTTAAATCATTGAACAAATAACGTACAGTTATTTTTGCACTGAGAAAAAGATATTGCATGAATAACTTAATTGTATGTCCACAAGTGTATGTATACAGCCAATTCAAATAATAATAAAAAACAACAATAATTCTATATGTATATGTATGTGAGTGCCTACTAGTATGTGTATTTAAAATTCACACATACATACATATCTATCCATATATTGTATAAACATACTACGTGTTGTATACAGAATACATGATTCAATATTTCAACGACTGAACATCTGTTTCTTTATGCAAAAATTCCAAATCATTTATTGCTGTTGTTGCTTTAAATTGTTGCTTTGCTGTGCTGTTCCTTTTTTTTTTTTTTTTTTTTTTTAGTATTTTCTTTTCTACTTGAATATGTAAATTTTTGTTTGTTAAATACATACATACACGCAAATGTGTATCAGTGTGGCAAAATATTTGTATGTTTGTATAAGTATTTAAAAACTTTATAACAGAACGGATCTGCTACCAAATATCGAAATATATACACACACATACGCTCTCTGCCTTAATGTCTTATAAATCTCTATTCAAAATATTCGAAACTTTTAAAATATTTCAACCATAATTTCGTATTTAGTATACCCTTCCATTCGATCATCGTATGTATATTCGACTCGTCTTCTGTTACTGAAAATAATCGTGAAATGTATTTTCCTTTGTGTATATCAGACCTGAAAGGCTATATATGTATCCAAGACGTATATTTCTTCCTTGAAAACAACAGAATACTGTTCCGTAATATATGTAATCCATCCCTTTGATACCACATTTCGTTAATAATACAGATCATCCAATTCAAGCCAAAAGATCATGGTAATCATCGACATATAGTGCTCGTTTTTATAGAGTCGAATGACTTGAGGAAATCTGAAAGTGAAAACTATTAAAGAAGTCTGTTGAATTCAGATTTTGGATACAAGACGATGATGCAACTATAGCGATAACTTAATTAATCAATTAACCATTATTAATGCGATTAACAGCTTTCGGGCTGCCTTAACACATCGTTCCGGGAGCCTCGGCTTCTTGCGCACCTACGCCAGTTGGTCATACCAATCGATAACAGGGCTTCCTCGATTTGGTCCTTCCAACGCAGACAAGGTCGCTCTCTTGCCGATTTCCGTTCTTATCGTTGAGGAGTTCATACGGCGCATTGTTGCATTGAATTCGGAAATCATCACCAATTCGAATTGTAACAAAGACCTTATCCATACTTCTACGCCATAAAGGTATACGGAGAGGATGAGCGATTTGTAGAGTATTAGTTCTGTCATACGTGACAGATTTCTGCTACTCAATTGCCTATTGAGACCATTTTAACACCTGTTGGCAAGAGTGATTCTACGCTTGATCTGCAGACTGACAACATTTTTTATTATAGCGGCGAAGCCAACATAAAAATTCACTGACTTATATTGAAAGTATTGTTATCGGCCGTAATCTGAGTTCCAATACGCCACATGTCGACAAAAATATTTTGTTTTGCGTACATCCAGAGCCATTTTAATAGACTCCCGTTTAATAGCGCTAAAAGCATCATAACATCTCGTTTGGTGCGGCCTAAGATGTCAATGCAATCAACTTAAGCAAGCAACTGCATACTTTTGCGAAAAATAGTGCCATCGTGATGCACTTCCGCCTTCCGCAGATCACTTTCCATGACGAAGTTGGAGAGACCGCATGATAAGAGATCGGCTTGTCTGCAACCTCGCACTGTATCAAGTGGTTCGAAGAGTTTCATTCCTAACTTGAGAAGCTGCAGGAGCAGCTCAATGTCATTCTGAATAGCCTTATCAGCTTTCCAGGTACGCCGAGATCAAACATTGTGGCAAAAATACGATTCCTTATGCTGCCTTATAGTCGACAAAAAGATGGTATATGTCGACTTGTTTTTCATGGGTTTACACCCGGATGTGACGCAATGTGAAGATCTGAACAATGGTGGAAGCCGCACTCATAACGTTCAATCATTGATTTGAGGAGTGCCTTCAGACGTTCACACAATACGATTCACAGAGGGGAATTTTGCCTGAAAACCTGGCCAAAATTAATAGAAGTGTTTTATTAGTTAATGGCTGGAATTTTTTGATAGTGTTAGTGATAATAAGGCCCAAGGATGAACCCAACTGATTTTGGTTCAAATCGGTCCGTGATTTCGCCTAGCTCCCATACAAATTCCCCTTGAAATTGCACTTATTTACACATAACTATGGTAATTATGCAACAATCATGATAAAATTTAGCATGGATTAGTTCTGTGTACTAAGAAATCATGGTGTAAAGTTTAGTGAAAATCGGATCACATTTGACCCTAGTCCCCATATAAAATCCCCTTTAGAAATTCACGTTTGCGCTTATAAATGGCTTAAAAATATCGGTATCGTGGTATGAACGTGTATTTTGTAAATCTAAATCATATTACCAAATTTTGTTATGGTCAGTCCATAATTGCCCCTAGGTCCAAAATAGGGCCCCTTAAGAAAATATGTTTAGCAATTATAATTGGCTTAAAAATGTTATTACCTCGATGAAATTCGACATGAACATGTTTAATATGAATGTGAATCATTATGATCACATTTTATTATGATCGGATCGTAAGTGCCCCTAGGTACCACATACGGTCCATTAAAAAAATCATTTTCATTATCAATGTCAGGAAGGAGTAACTTCATGGTATCTGATGAAAATGCTTTTCTATTCCTTCGCGATTTTTGTGTACTGCAGCTTATAAAAGGGTCACTGATTAAAAGTAACCTATTCTGGACAACTCGATTGGTATCGCTTCTACTGAATCCATATAGTTTTATTTCTCATTCTATTGAGACATAAGGTCATATGGCTTTATTGCCTATGGCTTTATTACACTGCGTCTAATTTTTTAATTTTTCACAAAAAGTAAAATTTTCAAAAAATCGCCAGAAATAATTGCTCAAATTTGCGCAAACATTTTTTTGTTCCTGAATGTAGAGAGTTCGTATTTTTATTATTTTTAAATTTTGAATGAATTATTTTAACATTAATATATGAGATAGAAATATATATATAAAAAGAAACTAAAAGTAGCAGTTGCTCATACCTTTCAAATAAATAAAAAATCAATATAAAACCTCTATTCGTTTAGCCACAAAAAAATATCATAGAAACTTATTAAAATTTCAAAAAAACACCAAAAACGCATTTAATTTGCTTCACTTTCCTGACTTTGACTTCGTCTCAAATCTACAAATCTCAACTTAAAGTATACATTAATGTAATTCATAATTTTGTTGTCTATCGAACTGCATACTCAATTTCTTTAAATTAATTTTTGCCTTTTTGGCCAGCTTTTCAGGGTAAATGCCACTTAGTGCGCCTGTAGAAATCTTATATGCAATAGGGAGAAGACTTATACCTTTATAGTTGTCGCATATCGCAGGATTTCCCTTTTTCAGGGCAGGACAGAGAACAGTGAGGTTCCAATCGTTGGGCATACTTTCCTTGAGCCATATTTTGTAAATAAGCTGGTGCCTGTACACTACCAACTCATTTCATCCGGTAGGTTTTATTGTCCTAATGCGTATAATTGCGATATTGACGTCTTCATGACTAGGCGGCGGAATCTCCACGACATCATCGCCGATCGCGTTCTGTACATCATATTCAAAAGCGTAATTGGTTTTGTCGGCGCGTCGTAGAGGAGTAGAAAAGTATACCCCTTGCAAATATTTTACAAAGTTTCCATTTTCAGCTTTTACAGGAAGACGGTATTACGGTATTTCACAATTTCCAATAATTCAATATTACAATACGAAAGATCAAATTATACGATATATTAATGAGTGAGTGAGGGCATATCAATTTTTTTTTTGTTGTGTTTGTATTTGTATATGGATTTCAATGCATAAGTATTAATGAATGCTACCTGTCTGTATTACAATTACCCACTCATAGTACCTCAATCCACCACTATTCGGTTAACGGTTTGACCCTAAAGTGTACGTTTGTATTAGAAAATTGAGATTTAGTAACATGAATATGTCTACACGTACTGGTATACGTTCAATCCTTGCCACATACATGCATATGGACTAGACCTACATATGCATATACATATGTATACTCGTATGTACACATAAGTACACATAAGTACAGAAAATTGTGAAATTTAAGTACAAATGCCCCCAAGGTTATCAACCACTATAAATGATGAAATTTGCATAATAACAACAACAAATACAACAACAACACTAATATCCAAAACCAATAAAAAACATTATAATTTTAAATTTCTACAATAACAACAACAACAATAATAATGATTTCTTAACTAAGAAAATGTACAATTTTGTAATCCTTTTTCAGGATTAGGGAAAGAAAATAAAATAACAAAAGGATTACTATGATAAATGAAAACGAATATAAAAATGTTGTTTAGTTCTAGAATGTAATATCCTTGGGCACTATCATCTAGTCGGTAGTGTGTTGGTTTGCTAGGCAATGGTTCAAATCGGTTCAAACCTCAGCCTAAACATCGAACAAACAAAATTTTGCTTTCGATGAATTTTTTTTTTGGCAAAAAGAAAAAAAATTATTCTTTTCAGCGAATATTTTTTGGATATACGTGCAGGAGTGATTAAATTGATTTTCATGGAAATTCATTTTTCATTCTATCGTTCGGTGCCGATGTGAAACTTTAGGTTTTCGTCAGCCTTGGATAAATTTACACACTGAACCTGAAGAGTTAGGAAGTAATCCTGACTAAGGTATTGTAATGACTTAGTCGCCGTAGTCTAGTAGGTAGTGTGTCGGCTTATTAGATGTAAGGCCACGGTTCGAACGCCAGGTCAGACATCAAAACGAAATGTGAAAAAATATTTATTCGGCGACTGCCTCTTAGCAGATTTCTGGCAAAAACTCTGACAGCAAATAAAATTGTCATGAAAAAGTTTCTCAAAATTCTATCGTTCGGACACTCACGTATAAAAAATTAACACACACAACATAAGTGGTGCAAAAGCTAGGTCGTAATCCTGACTGAAGGGTTGTAATGACCAATTATGTATGTATGTATGTAATGTCCTTTAAATTCATTATTTTTAATGATAAGGGACCTTTAAAGATTGGTTACCTTTAAGTCATGTTTAGGAAACTATGTCAATGGATGGCGGTAAAGGCTGAGTGAGATACCCTTTTTCTAGAACTTGTGTTATGATGCGGTCGATTTCACTTCTCCTCTTGTTTTAATCTTACTAGCTGCACTAGTTAAAATGATATTGAAACCTGTCTAGGATCATACTCTTAATATAGTAAAACTTTTAGAAAGTTAAATAAACGCCGATATTTGTTTTTAAGAATGAAAGTGTCTTGCTAACTATGTTCCAGTCAATTGCTGTTAATATACTGCGTGGTGGTATTAGAGACTACATAGATATATAGTTCATTTATTCTTCGTACATTTCAATTACTTTTGACAATTTTATCTTTACAGCATAGCACGATTCACTCATTTCCAAAAATTTGTCTGGAAAATTAAGGCTGCCAGACAACATTTTTAAATCATATTCAAATTTTACTTGACTTATGTCGGCAAAACAATTGAACTTTGTCTGGACAAAGTATAAAATTAAACCACGGATATATGTATATGCAGTGTTGGAAAAAATAATAGAAAAGCATCAAATTTTTATTATTCCCTTAAATTTTTATTTATCTTTAAGTAAATAAAAAAAGATATCTCCATTGTCTATTAAACATATAAAAAAACATAAGTTGATCCAATTTTTGCGACTTTGATGTTGTTTGGCAAATTGTAACCTTTTTTGTATTTTTTTTTTTGTATTTTTTTTTTACTTAAAAGAGGTACTGACCTTGGACTTCGAGCCATAAGTCCAGCCTCTTGGAGCCTGTTTCTTATAGTACGGCTTGTTACTGGAGCATCTAGTATGTTTTTAAGCCCATTTTTGGAATGACGTACTTACATTTTATCAAAACACCGGGACGTTTCCTTTTTTTCCCTTAGTTTCGATATTTTTTGTAAAGTGAATCACGTTAAATACTTTATGTTTAGAACACTTCATTATTTGGGCTATTTTTCCAAGTGATAAGTCATCAGATTTTAACTTAAGGATAAAATTTCTTTCAGGATCAGTGGTATGAACACCTCGACCTATTTTTTTAAAAGATTTAAAACATGCATTCAACACGAAAATTTTGCAAATGTTCTAAAACAAATTATTTTAGCTTAATTTTTATAACTTCTAAATATTTCATATAAAAAGTTTATTTATTTTAAATTTAAACACGGTTTTAGAAAAAGTTTCCATTAATTTTTCCAGCTAAATTACGTATTTTCTTACTTTTTCCTGAAAACTAATAAATTAAAAGAGAAGAAAGCAACAAAGTAAACAAATAATGAAATCACGTTATACTACGTTCAGACGTGTACTTTTGTTGAATTAATATTCGGTTTATTGATAACAATATTTTTAGTGTTCAGACATATAATATACGCAAAATGTATTTGACAACTGGTCAACAAAACAGCTGATTGCTTCAACAACATTGCTTTTATTTTAATCGCGTAAATTAGTACCAAAAAAATGTAAGAAAAAATGGAAAACAATTTTACATTGGAAAAGGTCTTACTAATGATTAACCGAAACGCCGAGCTGTTGCAGTTAGTAGGGAATATTTCTGATTCCAAAGTGGCTTCTCTCAGAAGGATGAAAAAAAAAAAATTTGATAAGACTGCATAGTTTTTGTTTGTTTGTCGTTGTTTTATTTTTGTTTGTTGTTGACATTTGAGTTGTCAAATATCAATAGAAATTGTTCGGAAAATAGTAATATACACACTGAACGTACTTATGACGGGGCTGTATTTGAAGTTTTAATCGATATTACAACAATTTATGAATTTATTGAGCAATAAATTGACATTTTATATGAAATATTGATATCAATAATGCCGTTTATTGCGATTTTCTTAATATACGTGCATGTCTGAACATAGTATTACATTAGCAAGAATTTGACAGTGATTATTTATTACGAAAAAGTATGCAATATTCCATTACTTTTTCCAACACTGTATATCTATGGTTTAATTTTATAGATATATATACTATATGTATACATATATATCTATTAATTATACTTATTATTTCAAGTATTTTTTAAAAAGATCAAAACCTCTAATATTTGTAATTCTTTAGAAAGTTAAGTATCTAAATCATCAGCTCTATTAACAGATTTTGTTGTTCTCATCCAATTCGATGTCTGATGATATAGAAAATTCACTTATTTATTGCATGATACACTCGAAAAACTACATGGGAGTTATTTAACGTAATACTCAATAAAATGCCGTAAACTCAATTTTTTTTCTTACTTTATAATGTATATACATACATATGTATGAATTTGCAATCCCGAAAAATCCCGGGTCAAGTTTTAAGAAATACCGGGATTCGGGATTTGGAAACCCCAGATTTCAGGGATTCACTAGGGATGCCTAGTGACTTCATTTGTTTAGAAGAGACTAATCTACGCTTGCTATAAAAGTAAACACGGAAATGAAATTTATTAATTTTATGAAATTTATTTTGTTTTTTGAGATGTAAGGCATGAAACTGTAGAATATAAACCTGGATAACGTAATATCTCTTATCGGCGTAAAAATCCGTCTACGGAAGTGGATGGTATCGTTGCTTTTCGGGGCAATTCTGATGAGATTAAAGCAATGACTATGAGTATATTGAAGAGCGCATTTACGAGATAATTCGCTTTACATGCAAATCTTGGTTTTTTTTTTGGTAGATAATAATGAACGAGCAATGATCGTAATTTCGAAAACCTAATATTTTGTGGAAGACACAATATCAGACATAATTTATCTTAGAGAGGTAGATTGAAAGAAATTGAGGAAGTTTATGTTTAGTGTTTAGCTGACATGATGAGTGAGGATATGCTAAACTCCCATACCAATTTGGTGGGGGCACCCACCTCTAGTAAATGAATGTACAAAAGAAACGAAAATATATTTGATTATCGTTATTTCAAAAACAAAAGTATTCAGATACTATCTTTATCATACAACAACGTTAAATTGTATTTGCATTAGTACCAAACACATTTGGAAATAACGTTTTACAACAGGACCTTCACTGACAGTGCTTTTCTTTTTAGAACATTGTAAAATATTTTATTTAAATTATCCCCCCTTGGTAGGTATGGCAGCATAATTAATATCCCTTATATGACAAGGATTACATGCATGTGTTTAAATCATTTTAATTTACGGATGTTTTTGTACATTTCGCATATTTGAACAGCAGTTTGAACTTAATTTTGAGGTTTTTATGATAAACCGTATATGTGTGTTTGTAACCCTGCCGATAAAAAATAACATAAATCTGAATAAATCATATGTGATTTATATTTGATGACTTTGTATATAAAAAAACAGAAATAAAGGTAAAAAATACTTTGTTAAATACATACATAAATAAAGTTGATCATCTAAAATAAAAAAATAGGCTACAATAGCAATAAGAAAAATTGTGACAAATTTTTATCTAAATTTAATATGTAAGTATGTATGTATGTATGTGATTTACAAAAAATAATGGATGACTTTATAAACGCAGTTTGCAATGCAACGCTGCTAAGAAATTTATTTACAAGTCAAAGCAATGTTTTATTGCAACACAGCTTTGTCAAATAATGAGATGGTATTTTAATACGTTTATGAACGCGAAAACTTTTGATCCTTTGTATAATTTAATTTCTTAAAAAGAATATTCAGAAAAAATGCAGTCTCCTTTTGAAAACCGCTTTCGATTTGGCTGATAATAAAAATTCAAGCAGCACTTTGATCAAAAATATTTTAAATATTTTAAAATATTTAATTAATTTTAATTATAAATAAATAATATTTAATTTAATTTGTACAATGGGTGGTCAATCTGACCTCCGGGTACTGTACCTGTCTTGACTGACAGGTACATGTCCTCTAACCTAACCTAACCTAATAAATATAATAATAAATAATTAAATAAAATTTTTTTTTGTAAATGGAAAAATGCTATCAATTACCTTAATATCCCGCATTTTTTGTTCGTGAGTTTCGTTTGTGAGTTTCGTTTCTTTTTTTTCGATATGAAGTCTGGCTCATGCCTCAAACGCAGTTCTATGAGTAGCTTTTTTCTTTCATGATTCCACTTTTTCACTATATACAAAAAATTAAATATTGAATCACATTTGTATTTATATAAAAAAAAATTTAAATTACCTCAAATCTACCATTTCCACCACAAAATGTTTGCCGTCAATAAATATTTACAAAGAATCACAAATAAAAACCATGCACGAAATTGACAAATAATGCGCACTGAAAAGCATTCCCATGCAATAATGAACATGAGGCATTGTCAAAAGAAATTTTACTGCTTTTATGAACACCATGCATTGTAAAGTTACATTGCAAACTGCGTTTATGAAGTCAGCCAATATTTTATTGTTGCTGTTGTTCATTTCAATATTTTTACGAAAATGAAAAAATCTAGACACTGGTGTTTTGCTTTTACATCGTTTAAATTAAAATTATAAACAAAAGCTACAAAAAAAAAAAAAATAAACTTATTTACAAATTATCGCACTACGTAATATAAAAACAAACACCAGCATAAAAACATGATAAACAAGTAAACAAAAATACAACAACAAACACTACAAGAACAAATGTAAACAAAAATACACAAACAACAATAATGAAACAACGATGTTTACATTTATAGAGATCTCAAGAAGGCGAGGCCACGAACATTCGCCTTCAAGAACATTCATCAGACAGTTTACCCTGTCATATAAAAGGCAAGGCAAAGCATGCGAGTGAGTTAGTAAAGTTAAGTCAGTCTTGTGTGAAGACATGGTGCGTTTGAAGGTAGTAATGTGGTTTAAAGATATCCGTTTCAACGATCTGTCGAACAATTGTCTAGTAATTGTTATTTTTTATGCAAAGGGTGTAAACGGAGGAATAACAAACAAAGCAATTGCTGTTGTTACATCAATTTGATTGATTTAAAACTAACCACAAATTTATTTTTATTTTATTTGCAATCTACGAGCTTATATTTTAAACGTTTTTAAAAGGTAAAAACGTAGCAATATTTAATAATTTAATAAATTTTATTCAAAATTTAATTTATCACAAGCTATCTAAATAAGAAACATGTACAAAAGAAATAAAGGAAACTATTACATACATAATTGGTCATTACAACCCTTCAGTAAGGATTACGACCTAGTTTCTCACCCCACTTATGTTGTGTGTGCGTTAATTTTATACATGAGTGGTGGGACCTACAGTTTAAAGTCGACTCCGAACGACAGATTTTTGAGAAACTTGTCATGGCAAATTTATATACACTCAGAGTTTTTGCCAGAAGTCTGCTGAGAGGAAGTCGCCGAAGAAATACTTTTTGTATTTTGCTTTGATGTCTGGCCTGGGGCTCGAACACTGGCTTTACGTCTAATAAACCTACACACTACCTACTAGACTACGATAAACTATTAAACTATGGAACTATGATGACCTTGCCAAAAAATAAAGACAAAATCTTTATAAAATTAACCGGAGAAATACTCTTTTATTTATTGAAAAATATAAAAAAATATGGTTTTTGACTCTGCGAACAATTTTATATTCAATCACAGAATAAATTTGATAGGATTTTTTGCCCAAACGCATCTTCGAGTTTATTGAATCATTATTATCAACAATCATTCATTCAGTCATTTAATCATTCAATCATTGATTTTTTTCCATTTTAGGCAATTCTATTCAATTCACATCCATCCTAATTCCTAATGTACATTTCGTCAAAGAAAAGGACAACAAAAGTTGAGCCAAAACAAAAAGATTCCAAATGTCAATATGGAATGTCTGCCTTATTTGAATGAAAATGCTTTTGTTTTTGTTTTTGTTTTTGCTTTGGCCAATATTAAAGTCGAGTGATTGTAATTCAAACTTGCCTTTTGCAGTTTTCAATTCTAAAACAATCATTTGCTTTGCGTTCAAATTTGATTGTGCTTTTTTTTCCTAATATTTCTTTCTTTTTCCAACATTGATTGAAAATCTGATGAAGCACTTCCATTATCATCTCATCACATTTCAAATTAAAAAAAGAAGACTTAAAGAGGCCTTATTGCAAGAGAAACTCATCGTTACCCAGTTTAATGAGAAAGAGGCAAAACAAAAAAAAAATAAAAATAATTACAACTACAATGCAACATAAAATAAATGTACAAAGGGGGGCAAAAAATGATTTTATAAACTCTGATATTGAGAATACAAATTTTGAATACTTTATTCTGGATTTACTGTACAAAAATATAAAATTTTATTACTTGACATACATGCATACGAGTACATAATTGGTCATTACAACCCTTCAGGCAGGACTATGGTCCTAAGTTCCCACACCATTTATGTTGTGTGTGTTAATTTTATACATGAGTGGCCGGAGTTACAATTTAAAGTCGACTCCGAACGACAGATTTTTTTTAAGAAACTTTTCATGTCTATTTTATTTACTCGCAGAGTTTTTGCCAGAACTCTGCTGAGAGGAAGTCGCCGAAGAAATACTTTTTGTATTTTGTTTTGATGTCTGACCTATTGTTTCAACCGCAGTCTTACGTCTAATAAGCCAACACACTACCTACTAGACTATAGCGACTTCATTTTATTACTTTACAATCAATTATATTCGGGCGTAAAAGACAAGTTCCATGAGAACGGTTCTAAATTTAACACGATCATCAATTGTTGATCAATGCTGGCAGTTTGACCAGGTTATTAGAAGCCTATAATGCACAGTTCTCTTCTAAATAAACAAATCAATGCTGAATTTGTCACTTTCAGCGATCTTTTCAATAAATTAGAGTCATCTGCGTAAAATTCATGGAATATGGAACACACCGATAATGTTCAATTAATTTTATATTCCATAAATATTTTAGTTCTCATTATACAATTGGAACAAAAACTGTCCTTAAACATCACTAATTAAGAATAATTAGGTTAGGTAGCCCGCGTCCTTACGCTAGCATTTAAGCCCATTGTGATACCACAATCAATTCTACTCGGGAGTCAAACATTCCCTGAGGAAAACCAAATAATCCGAGTCTAAAATAAATCTAGCTAGTCCAGCAATCCTTATATTGGAGAGCTCAGTCATAGGTGTCAGAAAGTTAGAGGTCAAAAACCTCTGTCTCTTTATGACAAGAGCAGTGTAAAGTCTGAAAACAAGTTTTTTTGTTTTTATTACCAAGTGCGCCAGAGAAGCGCACAGTTTGGCTGTATTTTATTAATTGAATTCTTAAGGGAAAATGTCCCTTCTTTTATACTAAATTTTGGCTGATTTGACAATTCCAAATCAAACCCTTAATTTGGATATTCTGTTGTTTATGCATATGAAATGTTGTGTTGGTATTGACAACCGTAAAATCATGCTACAGCAGGACACTGACTCATAAGATGAAAGACAGCTTAGACCTCCTCAGACCCACAGCTTTTGCTGAAGTCATTTGCCGGAATGTCAGCAATGAATCGTTTTATCGCTACTTATAAGCACTCATAAAATTTCGAGTATGAGTAAGTCAACAGTATTGAAATTCAACTATTCTGATTCATTCGAATTCACTACAGCGTTGATTTATAAGTACAGCTTGCAATGAGTATGAGTACAATGTTGACATCATAACATTCGAAATATGTTTGATTCATACGCCTACTCAGTCAGATTATATAAATTTAGAAAATACTTATAATACTCATAAATGATTTGAGAGATTCGAATCATTTATCAAAATTTACAGTCTTAGTTGTTGTTGCATTTACAAAAAAAGAAGAAAAAGACAGCAAGCAAAGCAAACACACAACCTTCTAGTAAGTATTGTAGTGTTCGTATACGAATCATACTTATTTTGTGATGCTTGTAAATGTTGAGTAAAGGAGAGTCGACATCAATAACATCATACGTATTGTTAAGTACGAGTACGATGAGTACTTCAAACTTTGGATATGAGTAGTATGAGTGTGATATTAAAATAAGTATGAATGCGTATAAGTCTCAGAATTTATGAGTATGATTCGAATCTACTCATTTTTTTGAATACTCATTGCTGAAAGTTAAGTAGAACAATCGGAATACCTGTGCTTTGCAACATGTCAAAGACTGTGGCTCTAGCCAGCTCATCAGCAATGCAATTCCCAATGATAACACTTTTTTTAAGAATAATTAAGGAAAAATGCATTTCACAGATATCATCACAATGTATCTTAAACAACTTGTCAAACAATTCGTTGGTTGTTACTCACTTTTTAAATTAAATATTCCAGGATTGTTTTACCAATTGTCTGTCTGCCGCATTTAAATTGCTGACGATATGTTGTGTATAAAAAAAAAAATAAGAAACCTAAGCAAACTTATAAAAACACTCCAAAATAAAACGAATGAATAACACCTACAATGCTACATCCACACACGTACACAATGACACAACAGAGCTTTACAAAATTAGGAAAAAGGAAGGAAGAAAAAAACGCACACACACAGCCACGCATTTTAAGACATAAAACTCTTTAAGCTGAGTGTGGCCATATTTGTGTTTACGTCTATTGTTTGTACGTGTTAGCACACGCTCTCTATCACTTGATGTTGTTATTGTCTGTCAACTCCTAGACCGGAAGTCGTCTTTAAAAACCCAAGTATTGTTGTCTGTCATTGATTTAAAAATATGTACTCTTCTCTATCTTGTAGTTTCCTTTCCTTTCAGTCATGTTTTTCAGTGCACACAGCAATTTATGGGGTTGAGTTGCTTTATGAGTATCTAGAGTGCTGGATGGCAAGAGAATCCCTAGAATCATATAATGGCAGCATATCCTATACAGACACATTATCTAAGTGAACCCCCAATTTTTTTTAACTCGAA
This sequence comes from Sarcophaga variegata, assembly GCA_932273835.1. Lineage (NCBI taxonomy): Eukaryota > Metazoa > Arthropoda > Insecta > Diptera > Sarcophagidae > Sarcophaga > Sarcophaga variegata. The sequence continues at coordinate 43,176,399 of OW026359.1, forward strand.
ACAAGAAAAACAAAAACAGAACAGAAAACATAAAAATAAGAAAAACTAGGAGCATAGAACATTTCTAAAAATACTTGTTGTTGTTTTCTTTTAAGGCTTTAGTAGATAAACAGGTCAATGGGTTCTTTCTTTCTTATTTTTTTGTTTTTTGCGAAATTTCAACATATTTTGTGAAAAATAAAGCATGAATTGGAAATGAAAAAAAAAAATTGTATCTATCCTGTCTGTCGTGTTGTTGGTATAAAACTGACGTGCAACAATGCCTCTGTTCAACTGAGTGGTTTACACGAAAACTTCATGTATTTATGACTACTAACGGGAATATCTTGATTTTCATTTCGAAAATGTTTGCTTTTTTTTGTGCTTTGTAAATTCGAGTAAAGAGAGTGTGGTATGTTTAGTGCGCAGGTTTAATAAATGAGAACATGAGCATGTGTTAACAGAAGCTTACCAGACGAGACAGTTGAATATTTTAATTGCAAATTGGCGATTTTTAGGTTAATATTGAAAAGGCAATCTTAAGAAAACTGCTACATTCAGTTACTAGGCGTTAGGATAGGAATCTTTTAAAATATTCTGATCAATACTTTAATACAATTTTTTATCTTATTAATTACTTACTTCTTATCTTAAATGAAAATGACCTGCAACCATAACGTGTGTGTTAATTTTATACAGGAGTGTCGGGGGGTATAGTTTAATTCCGACAGCTTCTCATAGTAATTCTATTTACTTTCAAAGTTTTTGCAAGAAATCTGCTGAGGACAAGTCGCTATACGAAGAATTTTTTTCTTTCATATTTCGTTTAGAAACAGAGATGTCAGCTTCTGTTTTCTCCAAATGTTTGAATATGAAACATCATTTATTCGTAGTATTTGACTGCTGGCCAGTTTCGCGATTTTTAATTTTCTCTTCTGTTTAGTTTAGTTTTCCAACGATCGTCATGCGAAATACTAAAATATGGCAGCTTAAAAGCGTTTAAATGGTCGCTCACCATTCACAGGACTTCCGTCCCCAGTTGGTTGACAACCAGATGGAAATTTGTTAACAGTAGATAAAGAACCCAGTTAAAAATGGTCCACCGTCGCGACAGCATCCCGGGAAATTTGGAAATTACGTAAAAACTGTTTTGGACCGAACGCTATCAAATAGAAATTCTCCTTAATTTTTTTTGTTGTTCTTTCATAATTTTTTTTGTTGTATTTTTTTTGGGTGAAGTGTTCAGTGTTGAGTTCAATGAAACGAAGCAGAAGTTGAACAAGTGAAGAAGAAAAAAAGTAAAGAAAAACCAAATCAAAAAAAGTAAAAATTTTCTTAAAAATTTCTTAAAATTTAACAAGAAAAAAAAAAGAAAAAGAAAAAAATTTTTATTTTACAAATAATCAACACCTGATATTTTGTTTTTGGTTTTTCTATTGATTGATTATAAAAAAATTCATTAAAACGATTTTTGTTTGGTTCGTTCTATTTTGTTGTAAAACGTAGAGAATATTCCGAAAAATAATACGTTACATAAGCTAGTAAGAAATAACAACAACAACAACAACAACACCCTGCGTATAAAGCATTAAAGAAAAAAAGAAAGAAAAATGAACGAAATTATTAATGTTTTAAATTGAAAAGAAAAGCACCCTGCCTGCCTGCCTAACTGAATGCCTGCTTGCCTGCTTGCCTGCCTGGACCACATAGAAGAATACAGGCTGGAAAATTATCGAACGCAACAGCACAGCTTGGCAGTAGTACTGAATAGAAAAGGAATAGAAATCGAGAGAATATACGACACATCTGCGTACATACTCATACATACATACATACATACGTACGATATATCAAGTAAGAAGCGCAAATAGAAAATGATTCGAAATCTATGATTCGAAAAGTGAAAATCATTTTAAAAGTGAAACGTTACAACGAAAAATAAAAATTAATATGAACACAAAAAATGAGGTTGCAGGAGAAAAAAAAAAGAGAAAAAAAATCAAGATTTTCTTTATTTTTTCTGTTTCCATATCTTAGTGGTTGAATTGTGGCATGAAAAACTCTTCATGTTTTATTTGTTGTTTGTTGTTATTGTTGCTGTTGAGACCATAAATCTCTACAATACACTAGAAAATCAACAAAAAAAAAAACACGCATACATTTACAAACTGTTAAAATAACAGCAACAACAACAACAACAACAACAACAAATACAAGGATAATGGTTGTACAAATAACAACAATAATAGCAACAACTATTGTAAGAACATGAAGAATACATAATGAATAGAAATGAAAATAGAAAATAACGAGTCAAATCCATTCATTTAATTGTGGTTTGGTGCACCAAACATTTTAACGGACTTTAACAATTAATTGTGGACATGAATCAAACTGAAAATGGAATACTTAATGCTTAAAAATTAAAAAAAAAATCAACTTAATTTAAATAAAAATAATTCTCGAATATTCCATTGGCCACCAACCATACTCAAATAATAATAAAGTTATTCAACGTCCAAGGGTTTGTAATCTTTATATGGGTACCGAGGCATAGCGATATTGTTGGAAATTGTATTGCAGATAAGCTGGCTGGGGTCGGTACGCAGCTCGCAATTTTTGACATGTTACAGGGCATAGGTATTACGATTGCCTCAGTTAAATTGATAGTTATCCACTCTTTTCACGTGGCAGTTCAGCGTCGCTGACTACAAAGTGGTACGTGCAATATTTCTAGGCTTTGCCGGACATGAATGGATAAGAAGAGGCCGTTCATAACACAATGTGATCCTTATGGGTCACTGTCGTTTTGGCAGACATGTTGAAAGGCTTGGCATTCCAACAAATGACTTCTGCAGGAGCTATGGGTCTGAGGAGGAGGAAAAGACTTTCGTTCACCTCATGTGTTAAGGCTTTTAACTCCTCATATTTCGATACCCTTGGTCTAGCTCTATAATATAAAAATTGCTGCAATAGCATGATTTACCATGTACTCGGGTTGGTTTTCTCTAGGCAATGTTTGTTCTCCGAGATGAATATTAATTGTGTTAGCATAATGGGTCTAAATGATGGACCAAGTGCGATCTCTTCCTTGATTATGGGTCCACAATCTTATATAACCAAATCTAAACTAATCTAATCAAATGTTATTATTTTTCTATTTGTTAAATATTTTTATGGCAATTACATACGTACATACATACATACATAATTGGTCATTATAATCCTTCAGTCAGGATTACGACCTAGTTTCTAACACCACTTATGTTTTGTGTGTTAATTTTATACATGAGTGGTAGGACCTACAGTTTAAAGTCGACTCCAAATGACAGATTTTTGAGAAACTTTTCATGGCAATTTTATTTGCTCTCACAGTTTTTGCCAGAAGCCTGCTGAGAGTATATTGCCGAAGAAATATTTTTTCATATTTCGTTTTGATGTCTGACCTGGGGTTTGAACCGTGGCCTTACGTCTAATAAGCCAACACACTACATACTAGACCACGGCGGCTTTTATGGCAATTAAGTTCTCTTATTTCTGTGCGGATTATTTTACGATGTTGGTGAGCGATTATTTTGTTTTAAAATCTTTTAAAATTTTACCAGACTGTCTCAACAGATTCAGATTCAGATTGAGATTTCGAATTTCTAATATATTGAGAGGCAGTTATAGTTTTCTGTTTCAAGCTGATACAGTTCCCTATAATGATTCCTCATAACACATATTGGTTTTAGGAGAGAATTATACAATCCAGTCTGACGCATGATATCTTTCAAATCGTTTCAACCTTACTTGTCCCAGCTTTACTTTAATAAGGAATTCCCGCGTCAATCATCTATCAGGTATATGTTAACATAGTTTATGTGTGATTGTTGTCGCTGGTATATTTCACTTCGTAACATAATTGTAATATAATCACATATAATTTCATTTGTGTAAGCACTTTTCAAACTAGAAGGTAGAATTTTGCATGTGTTGAGATGTTTTGATAAAAACAGTGCCATAAGCAAAGTGCGCATGTGTCAACTTATTGCTGGTTTAGGAGTATAAAGTGAATAGGGAATGGGACCCAAAATACTGTTACGTTTTTATCATTCCAAAAACTTTTAAAATATAACCTCGTAGATTGCAAATAAAAATAAAAATAAATTTGTGTTAAGTTTAAATTAATGTCTTTATTGTTCACACAATTCTGTGTGCCACTGTTCACAACTTGATGTAAACAAAAACAATTTAATTTGTTTGTTATTCCTCTGTTTACACACTTTCCGTAAACAATAACTATTACTAGACAATTGTTCGACAGATCTTTGTAACGCAGGTCTTCAAACCACGAATACTCTCTTGAAAACATACCGCGTCTTCACACAAGACTGACTGAACTATTACCAACTCCGTTGCCTGCCTTGCCTTGCCTTTTATGTGGCAACGTAAGCAGTCTGATGCATTTTCTTGAAGTCGAATGTTCGTGGCTTCGCCTTCTCGAGATCTCTAGAAATGTAAACATCGTTGTTTCATTATTGTTGTTTGTGTACTTTGTTTACATTTATTCTTGTAGTGTTTAGTGTTGTATTTTTGTTTACTTGTTTACCATCGTCATGCTGGTGTTTGTTGTTATATTACGTAGTGCGATAATTTGTAAACAGGTTTATTTACTACATTGTTTTGTTATTGTAACTTTTGGGGAGTGAAGACGGGCAGTGTTTGCTCAGATTTTACTAAACTTAACTGCAATAATCATTTCTGCGTGAAATTGGAACTATGCTTTCAAGTTTATTTAATTTCATTACAGGATATCTGTTCGAAATTCAATTACTTAGTGCCATGATATTCTATTCCGATTCAAACACAACAGACTGGATTGGACTGGACTAACAAGTTGATATATTAACATAGAAAAATGTGAACTTAATGTACCCACTCGTTTATGATATGTCCAACATTTTATTATGATATCTCTAGAGCTTCAGTTACGTCGATTAAGTTCACTATGTAGTTATTTTGCAGTCTGTATTAATGTTTTCTTCGGCAACAGCCTCTTTCGGACGTCCGATCTATGTATTGTTCCCGGTACTCATTTCGATTTGTTTAAACTTAGCAAGCCACTTCTCAATTGATGATTTTTCTAGTGCTAAGTTCGAACAATGTTTATCGGAATAGTATCCTTTATCTCAATATTATTTTCTTTTTCGCCAAAAGCAATGCTTTACACGGAAATCCTTTTGCAAACTAAGAGGAGTTGCTATACAGCAAATGCTTTATTCAACACAACAAATTTTTACTTTTCGTCCGTATTTACTTGTACACAACCTGTGAACGTACAATATTGCCTCATGTCCTTAAAAGAGACAATGGAAAAATTATTCATTCATCTCCGTTCAATTGTCCTCCCACTATATAATCAACAGCTTGATTGTGAAATAGTGGAGGATTGTATGGATGGGTGTTTCGTTACGACTACAGGAGGCAAACATTCGCCTAAAAGGATTCAGGTGTTAAATTTTCTTATTTTTTTTTTATTTTGTACGTCCAAGCAATAAAACCCAGTTTTACGGCCACCATTAAACATCATTTTAATGTTCATGTAGACGGTATGCTGCTGAGTTGCTGCGTTTCTGTGTCATTATGATTGAAATTTAAAAACATCCGATTACAACATCTCGTAGTTGAACAAGTGAAACCAACGACTAAGAAGCTCACGTACCTGGTCTGTTCTTCGAAGTTATGTCTCTCCATGATTTTACGCCTTCCTGCTGTGTCTTATTCAGTTATATACTGTCTTACATTTTAGTATTGCCAGCACATACAGCCATCCATCCATCCCATCATTCATCCCTTCATTCATTCGTTCATTCATTCATTCATTAAACCAAATAGAAACGTTTGTAATAAAATGTGGTTGTGCTGTGGTAAATTATAGTTTCATTGCTGTTGGTTTTTATGAGAATTTTTTTTGTTTTGTTTTGCTTTGTCTGGCTTTTAATGAATTTTTAATTCAGTTCATGTTTATGCCATCACTTTCACTTGTATTTGTTCCATTTTAAAATGAAAATTACTTCGACTCACTTTTCACGCTTAAAGAATTTTGTTGTAAGTGAAAAGAAATTCTTGTTTACCAAGCACCCAAGAATAATTCCAAAAAAGTCTTCACTATTTTGAATATTTGACTTCGAACTATGCACACGTATCATACATACGCGCATACCTAATGCTCATTGACGTTTATTGTATGAATGTATGTGCATTGTATTTGATATTAAATTTTTGTATCTTTTTTAAGGACATACAGCTCCTTATTGGATCGCTAACTCGTACTGGATTGGAAATCTTACGTGGCACTTTTCTCACGAATATTCTCAAGGCTGCTGCCTAGGTGCTTAAAAGTGCCCATACTTCTGCGCCGTAAAGAAGCACGGTGAGGATGAGCAACTTGTAATGTATTAGTTTCGTCGTACGAGAGAGGTCTCTGCTACTCAATTGCCTATAGAGATCGTAGTAGTACCTGTTTTCAAGAGTGATCCTACGCTTGATCTCCACTCTGAAATAATTTTTGCTGGTAACGGCGAAGTTAAGATAAACAAAGTCAATGAAAATAATCAAAGCATAGTTATCGACCGTAATTTGTAATCCAATACGCCGCAAGTTGTCACTTGTCGGCAATATACACTTCGTTTTGCTGTCATTTACTGTTGGGGCCGTCTTGATCGACTCCCGTTCAATAGCGCTAAAGGCAGTAGTAACACGCAAGCAACTGTACTGCCATTGGGAAGCACTCCCGTTTTCCGCAGAACACCCTTAATGACAGAGTTAAATCGGTCGCCTTGTCTGAAATTTTTATTTAAATTTCATTTCATTATAATGTTTGGACCTTGCCATTATATACGAAATAAAATGCCATTTAAATTATTGGTTGTGTTAAGAAATTGCAGTTTTTAAAATTTCGACTAATTTTTTGAACATTTCGGTCGGCTACAGTGAAAACTTTATGAATGTTAGTTTTCAAATGCAACGACTTTAACACGGTTTTTAACGTAGCCCCACAAAAAGTCTAAAGATGTTAAATTGTATGATCGTGAGAGCCAATTGATGTCCTAATAACATGAAATTATTCGTTCAGAAAATTTCACTTGCAAAAACCTAAATAGGTTATATTGTTTGGCTTATGGCATCGACTTTTGAGACTACGTACTGTCCAGTTCATAATCCTTAATAGTAGGCTAAATAACGTCAGTTACGGTACTGACCATAATGGTAAGGAATCGTACAGTGTCGTTTTCGAAAAATACCACCCAATAACACCTTCAGATTATAAGGCATACCAAACAGACACTTCCGGGTGCAATAACTTTTCCATAACTATCATTCTTCTAGGTTCTTCAAGCCCCATATGAGACAATTACAATTACGGAGTCAAAAACTGAACTTAGCCGCAAAAGAAAAATTGGCATTAAAAGTCTGCTACTCTATCACTCATAACTGCGGTGTTACGAATAGTCAGTCATTATTAATTGTTGCGTCACTCGAACTCTAAATAGAAAATCGTAATGTGTACTAAGATAGGTTCAATTACTGAATAAGGTTATCTACCAAACTTTCATCAACAGGAGTAATGCGTGTGACAGAGCGTATATTGCGATGACTCTAAATCCTGATCACATCTGTAACGACTCCAGTCTCTTCAGGTTTTTATTTATAATCTGGAAAGCTTATTGCAGAGTTCACCGATTATTACGAACATAATAAATTTGTAAGGCTAGAAATGTGATCACATATGAATTATCTTCTTTGAAATACGTTTTAACTATTTTTATGCATCTTTCGGCTGTTCACAGTTCATATTTGTAAATAAAAGAAGTTTCAAATGAAAGATATTTACATACATACATACATAATTGGGCATTACAACCCTTCAGTCAGGATTACGACCTAGTTTCTCACACCACTTATGTTGTGTGTGTTAATTTTATACATGAGTGGCGGGACCTACAGTTTAAAGTCGACTCCGAACGACAGATTTTTGAGAAACTTTTCATGTCAATTTGATTTACTCTTAGAGTTTTTGCCAGAAATCTGCTGAGAGGAAGTCGCCGAAGAAATACTTTTTGTTTTTTATTTTGATGTCTGGCCTGGGGCTCGAACCCTGGCTTTTCGTCTAATAAGCCAACACACTACCTACTAGACCACGGCGACTTCATTATACAATTGGAACAAAACTTGTCCTTAAACATCATTAATTAACAATAATTAGGTTAGGTGCCGCACGTTCTTACGCTAGCATTTAGGCCCATTGTGATACCACAATCAATTCTACCCGGGGGTCGAAAACCAAATAATCCGAGTCTAAAATAAATATTGCTAGTCCAGCAATCATTATATTGGAGAGCTCAGTCATAGGTGTCAGAAAGTGAGAAGTCAAAAACCTCTGTCTCTTTATGACAAGAGCAGGACGTTGACTCATAAGGTGAAAGACTCCTCAGACCTCCTCAGACCCACAGCTTTTGCTGAAGTCATTTGCCGGAATGTCAAGTCTTTCGACATCCATACCAGAGACCAGCAATGAATCGTTTTATTGCTACTCATAAGTACTCATGAAATTTTGAGAATGAGTGAGTCAACAGTATTGAAATTCAACTACTCTGTTTCAGTCTTACTCACTACAACAATGATTTATAAGTACAGGTTGCAACGAGTATGAGTACAACGTTGACATCAAACTCATAACATTCGAAATATGTTTGATTCAAACGCCTACTCATTCAGATTTATAAATTTAGAAAAATACTTAAAATAATACTCATAAATGATTCGACTGATTCGAATCATTCATCAACATTTACAGTCTTAGTTGTTGTTGCATTTACAAAAAAAAAGAGAGAAAAATACGGACAGCAAGCCAAGCAAACACACAATCTTCTAATGAGTATTTTAGTGTGCGTACGCGAATCATACTTATTTTGGGATGCTTGCAAATGTTGAGTAAAGGAGAGTCGAAATCAACAACATCATGCGTATTGTTAAGTATGAGTACGATGAGTACTTCAAACTTTGGATATGAGTAGTATGAGTATAATATTAAAATAAGTTTATACTATAAACTATATATACGCATTTATATGCGTATAAGACTCAGAAATTATGAGTATGATTCGAATCTACTCATTTTTTTGAATACTCATTGCTGAAAGTTAAGTAGAACAATCGGAATACTTAATATCCAATATTTCAGATTCACACTTTACATAATTAAATTCATTGTATAACCATTAATATGTTTGTTGTATGTATGTATGTTTGATTCTGATTTTATGGTGGGTCATATGATACACTTTAATGTCGTCTCCTAGTGACTGGTTTAATAAACTTTTCCAGATAACTTTTGCAAGAAGACAACTAAGTCTCTACGTTGTCAAAATAAAAATTTTTTCCATTCTCATCTTATAAGTTTTTGTGTTGTCGCCCAACTTATTTGCCAAAGATGGATTTAGAACACTAAATTAGACCGTAATTTAAAATTGCAAAATATGTGTATCAATTTATTTTTAGTCTTCCTCAAACTCTGTAGAACATTTATTTATTTAAATTCATATGCGTATGTACATATATTTTTCGTATCATCGTTAAACATATGATGGTTAATCAATAAGTCCGTGATTTGTAAAATTGCCCGCTTCTGAAAGGCACACTCCATATACAACATGTCAACAGAAATCTGTGTGTTAACTCTGCTTTTAAACCTTTAGCGACGTGCAGTCACTTGGTGCATTATGACGGCTAACGTCGTGTAAATACGACAGTTACTTATGGGAGCCCATAGGCTGATGCCGGATATAACCGGAAGTTGTTTATTTATACAGCCTCTAGATACGCCAATCACATTACAAATTGTAGCGGCGGAGTCAACGTTTATTATTAGAGAAATAAAGAATTTTTCTCAATAAGATTTTCGTACGCGAATAAAGACAGAATAGTTTCGCTAAAAAAGTTTATTTTTTTCCTTAAGTTTGTAGTGAGTATGGCACAGAATGATCAATCGCGTCGTCTTTGCAAAGTTGCAAACTGTAGCACATGTGAGCCGAAAGAGTGATATGAGTAGAATGTTGGAAAAAGTAAATTTCGTATTAAAATTGCAAAATTCCATCACTTAAACTGTCATTTGCTTTCTCATTCAACGAAAAATTCTTTCAATATTTTTCTTCAGATTTATACAGAAACATTTTAATTTTTATCCGAAATTTTAAACGGAGAGTGGTGAATTGTTAAAGGTTGCAGTATAAATTCATATGTTAAAATATAAAAAATTAATGTGTCTGTCTGTATAGAGCCGATTCGAAATTAAGTATAATTTATATACATATATATAGGGATTCCAAACATACATATATTGTTGCTTTATTCTATTTAATATACAGCATATCCTTTAGTCATTCACATACATATGTATGTATGCATGTTTGTTTACGGCAATATTTTAACCGTCTTTGCACTTCCAGGAAATGTCTTCTCCTTTTACGAGAGTACGAGTATTTTTATTTTTACATTTAACGCCTCTGCAAAGTAGGTTAATTGCATAAGATCATGTTCACAGCTCACTTTTATTCAATTCAATACAATTCAATTCCATTAATTTAATATTAAAATCAATACATTGTCAAATTGGAAATGGGAGGGAAAACAGGGGATAACATTTAGATGATGTCGTGATGTATTTTCAATACGTGAGTTGTGTGAAATAGAAATAAAAATTGCGACACGACACATTTAAATTCCCACTCATCATAATGGCAAATAACTGAACGGAATTGAACGGTATGACGGCTGCTGCATGATGGAATGTTGTTAGAATGTTGTGTGTAACGTTGTTTTTGTTGATGTTTTAATATAATATCTGATACAGATACAAATACAGATTCAGATACAGATACAAAAGCGTTTCACTAAAATGTTACATTACATTACTACAATTGTACATACATATGCTTTATATATATGTGCACTATGTTATCCGTATGTATATTATTATTTTATTGTTTGATATATATGTATGTAGTCTCGTATATATTACATGTGTTTATTTATTTGCATAACTATCAATTTATTATGAAAGAAAAAACAAAACATTTAATCTTCTTTAAATAAAATTCTATTGCATTACAAGATATATTTATCAATAAACATTATACATATACATACATATGTATGCTTACGTATACAAATAATTATTAGACGTACATATGTGTGTATGTATGTTTTTTTTTTGTCTTGGGCTGGAGGTGGGAATGTTCGAAACAAACTTTTGTTCCAACAATAGAGTGCACGATTCACCATCACTGGTGCCTACGTACTAGACCCACACCTTCTATTCTTCAATCGCTCTCCCCACACGCGACAGCCCTAAGGTATTATTTCGCGGAGGGTTGGTTAGTTTTAAAGCTTTATCAGACTAAATCAAATTTCGCCTTCGTTCTTCTAGCCTTCGGAGTTCTAGCATAACTTCAGCCATTCTCTGGCTGTATTGGCTCCACAGAATGCTAAAATTCAACACCTCTTCCTAATCCGATTTGGTCCAAAACTCGTTTCTCCGGGCCATCTAAATCTGGGGCAGCATGTTAGAATATGCTCCGCATCCTCCTCCTCATCTATACAGTTTGGGCATATAGGGGAAATATCATGTCCAAATCTGGTACTTTCTGAAGCATCCATGACCAGTTAGGGATTAGGTCACGTAGTAGTTCAGCTCGCAATGTTTGTTCTCCATCCAGGGGGTTATGTCAGGGACTAGGCGAAATGTGCATCTTCCCTTTAAACTGTTCCCATGCCATTTGTGCGTGGAAGTCCTTCGTTCCTTCGCTTTTATAGCTGCTGTTTGTTCTGGATACTCGCGACGGTGAAGGTATATCCGCCTCATATTATCCGCCAATATGTCTATCGGTATTGTCTTTGCCAATACCAGTACCGCTTCACCAGACACTGTCCTGAAGCCACTTATCTGTCTAATCGCGCTTAAACGATACACCGAGGACGGAATCCTCCTTGTCGTCCCCACGGAGAGTTCTCCCGACCATATTGGGCAAGCATATAACATTATCGACGTTAAAACCCTCGATACTATCCTCCTCTTAAATGGACCTGGTCCTCCAATATTTGGCAGCATCCCTTAGATCCCCGTATGCAGCCCGTTCGGCTTCCCAAGTCGGTCTTTTTCTCGCCCTTCTCCTCGCCCCAAAGTATGCCGACCGCAGATTTCGAATCTCGTCATTTCACCAGTAGCATGGGGAACGTCCCCTTCATACAGTCAGCATCACATGCAGTGTAGAGCATTTCGTATACCCCGCTCACCATTTCCTCGACCATGCTGCCAGTCGTATGAAAAGACGTGATTCCTTCCATTTGGGTCCCGTAAACTTTACAAAACCGAATTCATTGGGTGGAAGTGAAATTTTATGAATTTGTTTGAAAAATAGATTAATTTTTCTTCTTTTTTTGTATTCCCCAGTTGGTGGTTTATGAAATGCGTTATGCTCACATTTCCACTGCGCTCTATATTTTCGTAATTCAAAATCAGCGTGACAGCTGTACCTCTGATATAATAGATGAGGCAATGTATTCGAAATCTTGAATAGTAATTATCCAACTATACCCCTGTGTTTCTTCATGAATGAAATTCAAAAAGCTGCATAGTTTACTTTAATGATCTGTAATAACTCTGACAAGTAGAGCCATATCCGCTTTCTAAGCCTCAACTTAGAGATCCTGAGGGTCTGTTATTATTATTATTATTGTTAGGAAGAGGTGCCTTAGTACTGCTACTATTCAATATATTGTATTCCCATCAAATTTTATTGGGTAACCATAAAATGTCACCGTTGAGTGTATTGTCCTGATAAATTGCAGGATGCTACATGGTGTCGACAATGAAAATTGCGCATAACTCCTCTGGTTCCAAGAATGGGTGTCAATGACTCATTCTCGTCGTCACATAATCTATATGTAGGGCTCGAGACAACCTCCATTATGAATAAGAGACTACAGTTCGCTGCCAAGAGACCGATTACCAACCTCATGTTATTGCTGGATGGTCTAATGCATGACTCTGATCTCCTTTTATTGTACTTTCCCAACAAAAGGCTCGATTGTCTTAAGCTTGATTTGAGAAGGGTCTTTGACTCCCTTCCCTTGAGCGACCTTTGCAATCATCTGTTCGCACTCCATAAAAGGGTTCTGGTCCCATTAGCGGCGTGAGAGCTTCTCTTCTTGCAAGCAAGGACCCAGCAGAGAGTAAAGCTTTTATCTTTACTATCATGTGCAGCGTATTTAAATCCAAGAGAGCCTCATTGTCCCTGTCACTTTAGTCTCTGACCTTGTTCAACTTCGTTTGAACTGTTTTCAAATATGTATTGCCTGCGCAGACAATTGCCGCGTAGGTCACTAATGGCCTGATCATCGTGACATACATCCAGCAGAAATTTCCAGGAGTGCATCAATATTTCCATGCAAGCTTCTACATGCCATTATGGCATATCAGGTAAATTTACTGTCCAGTGTTATTCCCAGATATTGGACCTCCATTTTCTATCTCACTTAGGATTCGAATATTTTTCTTTCTTGCTATCGATTTATTCTCAGTCCCAGACTGTTATGCACGAACAACTTACAGCCTCAAGATCTCTTTGAATGTTGTCGGGTAGACAACGTTTGATGGCGCTTGTCATCAATACCACATAATCTGCATATCCTTCATAGTTAGTTTTAGTAAGAAGATAAGAATAATAAGAAACTGTATTGGGTAGTAGATATGTATCAAAACTAACGTTTTCGTAAAGTTCATCAAGAACCGAACGCACTGTAAAGCAATGAGTCACTGCCCGCGCTCATCCATTACTTTATTTAGTTGGTGCAAGCTTTGCTGTGCTTGAGTGGCTAAGAAGTATCTTATAATGACGTACGTTACAGGCTGGATGGCAAAATAATATTCGACGAGTTTTACTGACTAATATTAACACTCGTATCTGCATCTTTTTTCGATATACGATCTGAGCTAATATCTTCGGAATTTTAGTCTTTTCTAAAGGAAAAATGTGTGTCGAATCAAAGATTCATCATCATCTAGTTTTTCGAAAACACAGTCCATGCCCCAACATTAGCTGGATAACATTTAGAGTACAATGGGCTAATATTTCAACATTGTTTAGGATAGAAAGATATCGGACGTTATTTCAAGAAAGGATGTCAAACTCTATTGACATTTCTGTTCAGTATGAATTGACAAATCATCATGAAGCGCTTAATGCCAAAGCAGCGTGGAAATTTATATTTCAAAAATATAAATATATTGGCTCAGTTTACAAAGCTCTTCTTTCATTTTACATACATAAGCGATCTAATAAACAGAAAATACGTCGAGTTTTTGATCGATTGCATACTTTGAATGTCGCGTTTGGTTCCAAGAAACCAGCAAAACTTTCCTTACAGTGCTCTTAAAAATAGATTTATTGCAAAAGCAATTTGACGATAATTTTCTTTCCAGAAAAGGTCTACTGCTCACTGGTTCCTCCGTTCGTACGACTTAATGCCTCTCTCTGGTTTATTTGCTCATACAACAGCACAGTAGTATTTCACTATTACTCTTCTATCACAGAGTATACTACACCATCCCTTTAAGTAGTGCCTCTTCAATAAAGTTGACTTTTCGATTCATCATAAAATTTGAATTTTTGGTTCTGTTCCTTGGCTATCAGCCAACACATGTGCAGAGGTCACATTACGGTATTATCGTCAATTGCAATCGGAGTGTATTTGAGTCAAATACAAAAAACGTCTGGCCAAGAATCATTCAAATTGATTTCAAATTAAAAAAAAAACAAAAATTAGCACTCCATGCTGCCTCCAAACTGTCTTCATCTGATTGATTAAATAAATATACGTGTACGCATGTATGTATATCATTACAACATAAAATTAATTTCAATTTTATATTTAAAATGTTTAAATATCGTTTATCCTTCATTGGTTATTCAAAGGCTTGCCTAAAGTGAGTGGCATTAAATAACAATTTTTTAATCTCCCCAATCTACAGTTTAAAGAGAATTTGACGTGGCAAATGCGTGCTCCGTCTGTAGGCGTGTTCACACTGATGAAGATGTTGTGGGTGTTATAACTTTTTTTTTTTTGTAATTTTTTGCAATTGTTTTTCAATATTTACAACAGAGAAAAAAACTTTTTAACGACTGTTGCTTGTTTCGAAACATTTACGTTCTGTGAGAACAATGTCAACAATGGAGATAATAGCAGCATTACCAACAGCAAACTTAAATTCAGCAATAGAACTGTTATTAGAACAACAGAATACGAGTACATTTATAAGAATATTAAATGAAAAAAAAATAATAATAATAGAAAAACACTTTCAATGAATAGAAGCAGATTAAACAATATACACATGATGATTCCAATTGAAGCGGAAAAAAGTCAATCAGTGATTACATTCTTTTTTATATATTTGAACAAAAAATTGTTTCTGCCACAATACTTTCAATAATTCCATGTTAATTAAATGTTCTATCGAAGTGCACTTTGGTCGTCTTAATCTTTGTGGCAATTCACAATTTTTAAATTTTTAAGAAATTATAAAAATTATTCTTTTGATCTCTTCGCGGTTTTCCAAGTAGAGGTACGTGCAATCCGGGTCAGTGCCAACTTAACAGCGAAAGTTTCAAATACCTTCACTGTGTCAAATGACAACGAGGGCAATAAAATCCAGGGATACGAAATGAAGGACTGTCCTGGATTGTAAAAAGGTCGTTAAGAATTTCTCCAGGAATAACACAATATATTCTACGTGAGCATCAAGAAGTAATTCGATACTTGGAACACCTTCAGCTTACACGCAAAGCTGAACTGCATAATAATGAATGCAGAGTATAAGGATATTACATCAAAGCGATGAAAAACTTTCTAGAGGGTCCGCCAAATAACTTTTTTTTTTGAAAATGCTTTAAAAAAAACTACTGAATATTTTCTCAAATTTCTTTTTTATTTGAAAGTACAATCCTTCCGGTTAATAATGGAAAATAATTTCATTCAAATGGCTGCCTCGGCTGGCCATTTTTAAGCACATTATCGATTGTGTGCAGCTGTTTTTCACCAATGGCTTCACGAATATTGTCCTTTAAGGCGTCAATTGTCTCTTGCTTGTCGGCGTAACACTTATCTTTGACGGCACCCCACAAATAATAGTCCAACGGTGTCAAATCGCAGCTCCGAGGTGGCCAAACGACATCAGTTATGCGGCTGATAATGCGATCTTCAAAAACAGGGCGCAAAACATCGAGTGTAGCTTCGGCTGTGTGACACGTAGCGCCGTCCTGTTGAAACCAAATGTTGCCAATATCCTCCTCTTCAATTTTTGTGAACAAAAATTCGTTCGACATGGCCCGATAACGATCGCCATTGACTGTAACGGCCACTCCTTGCTCATTTTCGAAGAAAAATGGCCCAATTCGGACTCTGGACCAAAATCCGCAGCAAACAGTGACTTGTTTTGGGTGCGTCGGCTTTTCAATGTATGCGTGCGGGTTTTCTGTGCCCCAAATGCGACAATTTTGCTTGTTTACATACCCGCCAAGATTAAAATGAGCTTCATCTGAAAAAATGATATTTTTTTTTTTGCCAAAATCGGCATCTTCTGTAAGTCGATCGCAGGCCCACGTAGCGAAGGGGAAACGCATTGGATGGTCATTTGGCTTCAACTCCTGAACCAATTGGACTTTGTATGGCGTCATACCAAGGTCTTTATGCAAAATTCGTCTCAATGATGTCTCCGAAATGTTCAATTGTTGAGGACGACGGTGAATTGATGTTGATGGCGCTTCACGCACACTTTCTGCCACATCAGCAATATTGTCGGGTATACGCACTGTTTTCGGCTTTTCACGCTTTAGTTTATCGATGAGGATGCCAGTTTCTTTAATTTTTGTCACAAGATAACGAACATACGGAGCTGACGGTGCTTCTCTTCTTCCAAAATTCGTACGCAATTTTCGTACACGTTCTGCAACATTACCAAAGTAATGTCGCAATTTTTCCCAGCGTTATTCAAGCGTATACACAACCATATTCGTTCAGCGGAAGGATAAAACTAATTATCTGTCAAATCAGACACGAGCTAAGTGTTACCATTCACGAAATAAGTACTAGTTGAAAAAAGCGTTAGATAGCGGACCCGATACATCACTGTCTAGCCTTCGAGATTCTAATATTTTATGAATGAAGCTTTACCAGACGTAACTTATCTCAAACCAGTGGTTTGAAAAAGTTAAGCAATTTTGTACGGGATACAGATACAGCTTAGATCTATGCCAATAGGCATAAAAACTTCTTACTAGACGAGAGTTCATGAGTTAAATCGGTAAAAATAAAAAATAAAAAAAATTAATTTTTCTATTGGCCATTAAAAGTTCTTCAAATTCTCAAATTTTATAATTCTACGCTTTCTATCATACATACAAAATTGGTCATTACAACCCTTCAGTCAGAATTACGACCTAGCTTCTCACACCACTTATGTTGTGTGTTAATTTTATACCTACAAGAGTGGCGGGACCTACAGGTTACCGACACCGAACGACAGATTTTTTTGAGAAATTTTCATGACAATTTTATTTACTCGCAGAGTTTTGCTGAGTGGAAGACACCGAAGAAATATTTTTTCAGATTTCGTTTTGTTTTAGATGTCTGACCTAGGGTTTGAACCGTGGCCTTACGTCTAATAAACCAGCACACTACCTACTAGACTACGGCAACATCCTCGCTTTTTATCTTTAAATTCAAGCCATCATCGAAATTTTAAACGAACATGAATCACGATGATTTGTATTGTTCCAAATTCATCAATTTTGTTTTTTTTGCGTACTTATTTATCCAGAAATGGGGCGTGTTTCTGATGATTTTTCGATGAAAATTAGGGTCAACTGCTCCAGAGCCATTTCAGGGAACACATGTCATTGTCTATGGTCACCCACAGTGGTTTAGCAAAACAGACTGAATATTTGACAATTTGTTTGATGTAGGTTCAACAAGATGGCATTATTAGCAGCCAAAATTCTGAGGACTCTATTAGAAGACCCGTAATAGCTAACTTTTTGCATTATACTACTTCAAGGACTTTCATCAGACTGTTTGCGTGAGCATATAAAAATGCAAGACAAATTAGACAACCAGTAGTAAGAATTCAGTCAGTCTCGTGTGAAGACGCGTTGCGTGTGAAGAGAACAGTCGTGGTTTGAAGATCGTCGTTGAAAAGATTTGCGTTGTAAGCAAGCAATTATTGTTGTATTCGTCAAGGGTGAACAGTGGCACAAAAGTAGTGAGAACAATAAAGAATTTATCTAAATCTATACACAATTTTATTTTTATTTTGTTTGCAATCAACGAACTCATATTTTAAACATTTTTAAAAAGGTAAAAACGTAACACTATATTAGTCGAATATGAATTGATTGATTGATTAATTTTAATGGATACAATTAGAAGTGGTCAAATGACCACTTCTATTAATTACTTAATTGGTTATGACAATATAGTCTAATGTGGGGTCCTAATCACAGACAGATTTCAGAATCATTCATGACAAATTTTATTCTTTCTCACAGTTTTTGACAGAAGTCGCCGAAAGAAACACTTTTTTTAAAATATTTCGTTTTGTTCGACATGTTTGCACCAGGGTTTCTCGTCTACATCCGTCAGCACCCAGTATTATTTAAAATATAAAAATTTAATGCAATCATCTTTATTTCCCGTCTTGAGATTATTTCCCGAAATTATTTCACATTCTTCATCTTTTTTTCTCCGTCTCTTATATACTCCCTTTCCTACTTCTTCTCCTTTTCCAATTTCCCTATCACCTTCCCTATCCTTTCTCTCTTTCTCATCTCATCATCATGGGTATTGCACTTATCCCAATGGCAAGCATACGTCCTCAAACCTAAGCTAACCTACTTCCCCTTATTAAAACTGTAGTTAATTGTGGTTTTCTAAATCTCCACACTCAAAATATTATCTTCAATACTCCACTGCGAAATTCTGTTCCCATCACTTTCGAAATTAACAGAAATTTAAATGTTGTTTTTTGGTGTTTGTTTTTGTATTCCATAATGTCAGGCAAAATGAATGAATGACAGAGAAATTTCTGCATAAATGAGTAGGGGAATAAGGAGTGTTGTGGAGTAGAGATGTAATGGAGAATAAACAAAAGTTTGCTTTACAATAACAGATTCCGTTTCGCATAATAAAGAATTGGAAACCAAAAGAGTTTCAGCGGCATACAATTTTGTGCTGTTGGCTGAAAGTGTGTATCGGGGCGAGTGAAGCACTGAGTAAATAAAGCAACAGACATAGTGTTGTAGCAGAAAGGAGGGGAATCCGAATCCACTAAAAAGACAAACACTTGCTTAAAAGAAATCAAGAAGGGTAATTTGTTATAAGTTTGTGAACATATCCTTACGAGATACACCTTTCCAACACATACTATCACAGAAGGGAAAATAATATACGGTAGCCATATTTAAATCAGTCCAAAAATATAATGGAAATTCCATTGATTGCACAAAAGTCTTGTTGATATCATTTGAATAAATCTGGACATAAAAATATATTGTTACGCAAACGAAACGACCTAATATCGTTTAACAACAAAAGCGATAAACAAAAGCCACACGATACAAATACGCACTAACACTAAGAATACAATGAACGTGTTGGTTATCTAAAGCTGCACACACACACATATGTATGTACAACGAACCTGGTTGCGACTGGTACCAGCAACAAGCATGAGGGATGGACAAGTGTGCAAAATACACAAGCACCAATGCGGTCGGTATAGAATTCTCAAGAAGGCGAGAGCGAGAACCTTCCACATCGAGAACATTCATCATACTGATTGCGTGACTATAAAAGGGCATGACAAGGCCAACAGCCACTTAGTTATAATTCAGTCAGTTTTGTGTGAAGACGCGTTGCGGTTCGAACGTACAAGCGGCATTGCTTGCAAAAAGGTTGTAAACAAAGAAGATCTAACGAACAGTTGTTAGTGTTAACGCGGACAGAAGTGTGAAATAGAATAGTGTACAAGCAAATTGTCGTTGTATCGTTAACTTGTAAACAGTGGCACAAACGTAGTGTGAATAATAAAGAGAGTTTAAGAAAAACTAAACACATATTTCTTTTTACTTGGTTTGCAATTAACGAACTCATATTTAAACGTTTTTAAAAAGGTAAAAACGTAACAATATTTAGAGTATGAGTAGTACCGCATGAGTTAGCGCAAAAACGAATCGATGTTGAAGCAAATGATGACTTTCAGCGACATTATGCGAAAACGATGATGGTCAGCACAGGACAGATAATTAGTTCAGTTCTAATATAGAAAGTCAGTAAAAATTTGTGTTACATTAAGATATCGATAGTGACTTCTTTTGGTTGGAAGCTTTTTATAAATTCCACTTATAGTTCAGACTCGGTCGATCATATATAATTTATTCCATTTTTTGACAATAGAGAAAGAGGTTGCATGTTCAAATTTCACTGGAAATGGAAACTCTACAAAATGTTGCGACATTAGAACAAATATGACATGTGAGTGGTAGGATATGTTTTATAATCATTTTCCAATACAACTAATTTACCTTCAGGTCAATATCTATGGGAGTTGGGAAAAGATGGCGTGCATAATAACGCCGTTTTAGAGGCGTTACTGTTGTTGTCTTTAATGCCACAGAATTATTTATATTTTGAGTTACATCAGCTGCTTTATTTCTGCCACACATTCTTTCAACATTATATTCCTGCGGAACCGTGTACAACACAAAATACAAAAAAAAAAAAAATAATAAACAGAAAATGAAAATGAAACCAGCCAGACAAAATGGCACTTTTTTCATTTTTAATATCATTTTTAATAATCATTTACGTACCAACTGCTGATACAAAATTCCCACGGCGTACGCTGTTGTCATTTAAATGAAGCGGGAGGTGGAGGATTTATTCACACTGGCACACATCCAAACACACTTATAATATTCACACTTTACAATGAAATAACATTTTAGCGTAAATTTTATTTCTGTTGCATTCTCATAATGTTCATCATATTAAAAGAAAAAAAATCATTATAAAAAACAGAACAATTAATTAATCGGCTGCAAGAACTTTTTAATACGCTACACACGTTTCAATCGAATATGTATTAAGATTCTGTCAGTGTGGTAATTTTGGCACGACAAATGCTGCATCTGCTCTTTATTTCTGGAATATCAACTCAAACAGGAGCGTAGAGATATAGAAGTTATGATCGTAACAAAATGTTGGGTACAGTTGATCTGGATGTTCTTATTGACCACCTGGTAGCTCAACCTGCTTTTGATAACGAGAATGTCATCCAAATATTCACTGACGTCCCTACAAGGTCTTTCAACTGGTTTTTTTGAACTTTGACAGTTGATAACGGCCATTTTGTTAAAGCTACATCTGTCAAATAAGTTGTCACAGATTTAGTCTGTTTTGTCTAATCACCATGGACGACCTTTGACAACAATATGTATGAATGTGTGAATAGGTATGTGAACAAACAAAATTAACGAATTTGTAGCGAAATCAATTCATGACGACCATCCCGAATAAAGAGTTCTGGAGGAATGGTGCTGAGCACCTCGTCAAGGACTCCGTCCAAATCTTCACTGATGGATCCAAGCTGGGTGGAACCGTTGGTAGTTGAATTTACTCGGAGTCAATAGGTATAGCCGAATCTATAAGGCTACCGGATTACTGCAGCGTTTTACAATCGGAGGTGTTGGCAGTACAGGCTGCGGTTAATATTATTTGGGATTCGAATGTCCCCAATGGAAACATCACCATACTTTCCAATGGAAACATCACCATACTCTCCAATGGAAACATTACCATACTCTCCGATAGCAGGGCAGCTTCGGATAAGGGCAGAGTGGCGCGCATAATCTGGCCGAGGTTGGATGGAGGGCGCACTGCAAGGCTGCTTAAACTCCAAAGAAGCGTGCTCAGTGCGGTCATTGCAGTCGTGGCGGGTCATTGCATTATGGGTGTCCACGCGAGGCGCAATGGTCTGGGACACCTCGCAAATGATTTCTGTAGAAGCTGCAAGGACGAGGAAGAGGAAGAGACCGTTTTTCATCTACTGCTAACCTGCCCGGCAATATGTCAAAGGAAAAAGAGGCATCTTGGTGCCTACTACATCGATGATCTGGATGATTTGTCGAACATTGACGTCGGCAGTTTTATTCGGCGATAGTTTTAACGAAATTAATCCACATAAGATCCAAGAGTGTCCAATGCTTCGGGAAAAAGTCACTATTTGTGTTAGATTTTGGGCTGCGACTTCATCGTTTTATATGTCTTTGAAAACGAAGAAAGTGATGGCCATCACTTTTACCGGCGAGCACTGTAAGCCGATGATTACCAACTTGTTTTGATCTGAATTGTATGATATGCACAAATGTGGTTTGAACAGGAAATGGACATTTAATATTTGACCCCGTAAGACTTTTTCTTGTGGGGATTTCTTAAGCCGCAGTATGGTATGCCATAAACCACAGTAGTTCTCAAAGTCAACATAAAATTCAGCCTGATTATAGCGCAGGAGTTATGGATAACTGGACATTTTGAATGCGCTTCCCCCAGAGAAGTCGTGGCGAACTTTTGAATGATGTTATTATTCCACACATAATGTTATCAATAAATCTTTCAAACAAGCTTACTTACTTTCTTAATTGATCATTATGAACATTCCAACACTTTAGTCAGCATTACGACCTGTCTTCTAAGAAATGTCAACCAGCTGGTACCGAATAGGTACTAACGCAATACAGGAGCACTTTATAGAACCAAAGTAGCTATCAACGCTTGTAGAGGTGGCTGGCAATTTAGCCAAACCTAGCCTAACTAACGCACAAATTCGGATTGGAAATGCTTTGTACATTATGATGGTGGTATTACGTCTTATCTCTGTGGTAAGATCATACACGTCTTTTGTAAGGCAATTTGAAATAAATTTTTATGCCGCCTTTAAATCGCTTTTAAATTTTATTCTTTAGTGAATACGAAATGAGAAGTTAATGATGTCGACGTATTGTTTGTATGACTGTCTGTTGATTGATGATTGTTCTTCAACAATAAAGACGGAAATGGTATTAAAAAGAGGAAAGAAGTTAAAAAATTCTGAATTTAATAAATGAAGAAATAATGTTTGTGTTGTTTTCAAACAAATTTAAATCAATTTTGATCATCTACTATAGACATACAGAGCGGGTGTCTTTGTGTGAAAATCTTAATGCGGAATGAAGTTCATTTGCAATGAAACGATTAACAAACATTAAAATAGAATAATAAATAAATAAAATGAACATTTTTTGAGCAAATTCAACGCATAAAAATACGCAACAGATGTATTTAAGAAATCCATCTCAATTTAATTCACACCAGTTAACCAAATAAGAATTAATTGCCCTGTAATCGCAGCAATAAAATTAAGCAACATTCCTGAAAACGAAAACAAAAAAAAATTCCTTAAATAGGGAAAATAGAAGAAGAGTATATTAGATAACAGGAAACTTAACAGCCTTAAATAAGTTTTATACCACATACAGTGGACAGCAAAAGTCTTAGTACTTCAATATATTTTGACAAAAAAAGTCCTCACAGGCTTAATACTTTTGCACAAAGTCCCGATATGACTTCAAGAGAGTATTTAGGAGATCATTTGAGAGAACGATTACGTAATCGCTAAACCTAAACAAAAGTCAACCGAAAAACTTGCTCATGGTGCCACCAGAAAACAGTAAACAGAACTTGTACCTTCAATTTCAAATGGATTAAATGGAGTGCTAGACCTTAAGGAATATTCTACTAAATACAAGGAATAACATTTTCATATATTAGGCCTTTGAATTTTAAATTTACTCAATGTTCTCCTTGGGGGTACCTATGGAGTTATCTGAAACTTTTCCTTATTTTTCTCTTGTTTTATGAAAAACATTAAAAATTGTTTGTTTCATAATAAAACATAAATAAATTAATAAAATAAATATAAAAACTTTAAGTTTTTATACAAACTTTGGCTAAAATTCATGAAATTGTTAAAATATATTGGAGTACTAAGACTTTTGTTGTCCACTGTATATGTATTAAATATTTATTTTAATTTCTATTTCTGAAGATCTTTCGGAATTAATTTCATGTACTTCTTGTTGTGTAGAGCTGGTAGCGTAGCGCGATTAGGCGATCACGCACTTAACCTATACAGAGGATCTTTGTAAGAACTTGCACAATCCGCTTGCCTTGGCAAAGTTCAGTCATTAGTGCTATTCGGCACTAGTATGGATACCACTCTGTTAATTGAGAAACACCCAGGTGTTTGCGGATTCCACGGATGTGTTCGGGTGATTCGTTCTCTTTATTATAGTCTCGGATTGAATAGATCTCTATTCTATTCTAACAGCCAGATGAGCTGAATTTTGTGACAGAATAGAATGACATAAGTATTTCCAGATTCGAAATCACCGATGATTCAAATTTAAACCGATAGATGGCCCACCCGATATATAAACATTGGCTTCAACAATTACGTAAATCGGAAGGTTTCGAAAATTCCTTACAAATCCGCAATCAAGTGCAGGAGCCTTAAGCTTTGGATATTACAACACACTTTACTACGTATTTTCTAATATTTAAATTCAAAGGCCAATAAGTTTTCAATAATTTGTATTTTTTTTTATTTTTTTTTTTTGCTATGAGCATTGTTAGAAATTAATTAATAAAACAAAAACTTTATTTGACTGTCATCAGTCATTCAATTGTTGCAATTGTACGCGTTCATCCAAGTCAATTTGATTGGCCATAATAAATGAGATAAACGACCGAAAGTTGGCTAACATTAGACGATAATGTGATTGGTGGTAATTCAGTAATTATGTCAATCAAGTAATTGGATTGACAGTAAATCAATAATGACTGTGGAATTGCTTTTCATTGTGATTTTAATTAAAATCACATTGCGGTCAAAATAGAAGAATCAAAATTGGGAACATTTTGGCAAGTAATGTTGGCAATTAGTCTAATTAAATACAGAACAATTGCCTCAAGGACAAAAAATTTTTTTTTGGAAATAAATTAAGTTCTGAATTCATAAAAATGAAAGGTTTTAAAATTAAATTTTTTTGCTTAATATTGTTATGCGGACAAAAACAAAATCAACATAAATTAGTCAATAAGACAAACAGACAACAACAAAGATTTACATGTCATACGGTAAACTGAATTACACAAACAAATACCTACAAAGCGACAAAAAATGAACAAAACAATGACAAAAACTGCTACAAAACACTTAAAGAAAGATCGCAAAGTTATCATATATAAGAATAAAAAGGGGTTTAAATAGAACGAAGAACAATGATGCCACGCAGTCGAGAATGTTTAGTGATGATCAGTGCGTGTTAAGCACAGGGACACTGAATCCGAAAAGTTTGATCTTTGCTATTATGGATCCTGAATAAAATTGATAAAGCAATGTCATCAATTAAAGAGTGTTGCTAAATAAAGATATGATTTAAATACATAAATAATTCGGCATTACAACCCTTTAGGCTGGATCACGACCTAACTTATCACGCCACTTATATCGTGGGTGTTAATTTTATTAATGAGTGGCGGAACCTATGGTTTAAAATTAAATCCGAGCGACAGATTTTTGAGAAACTGTTCATAGCAATTTTACTTACACTCAGAGTTTTTGCGAGAAATCTGCTAAGAGGAAGACACCGAAGAAATATTTTTTTTATTTTCGTTTTGTTGGAGATGTCTAATAAGGGAACACACTACCCACTAGACTACGGTGACTTCTATTATTTATATTCTTTATTTAAATAAAGAGGCAAATATCGATCAGCAGTAAATAATTTCGTTTATTTTAATTGCAATCTTCGAATTCAATATAAATAAACAATTTTAAAAAGTTTAAAACCTTAACAATATTATACGCCGAAGTCTAGTAGGAAGTGTGTTGGCTTATTAGACGTAATGCCACGGTTCAAGCCCCAGGTCAGCATTCAAAATGGAATTTGAAAAAATATTTATTCGGCGACTTCCTCTCAGCAGATTTCTGGCAAAAATTCTGAGAGCAAATAAAATTGCCATCAAAAGTTTCTCAAAAAAATCAGTCGTTCGGAGTCGATTCTAAACTGTAGGTTCCGCCACTAAAGTATAAAATTAACACACACAACATAAGTGGTGTGAGAAGCTAGGCCGTAATCCTGACTGAAGGGTTGTAATGGCCAATTATGTTATGTAATATTTGTCAAATAATTGATACTTTTTATTAACATTACATTACATTTTATTTAATCTTTTATAACAAAAAAAAAATTAATCGGCTTGCATATAAACTCATAAATATTTCCTTCAACAGCACACACTGCAGTACAGAAAAATAGTCTGGGTGAGCTTTGGATTAATTTATTTACGTCGGAAGACACTCTAATAACATTTACTCGATCTGAACATAAAACTCTTTTCGATCGGTCCAATTGTGGTACTTTTTGTGATATCAAGTCTCTTCTTTCGATTATGCTCTGACAAAAGCATTCGGAAAATTCTTCTAAAGAGTCCGACTTCTCGCAGTCAATGTTTTACTGTGTCTACAAATACAATTTTTCGCAAAGGACTGAAATCCGAATTATATTTGTTGACTTACATACGCTGATATTTTTTCTACTCGCGTACAATCATTGCGCTTTCACGAACTGCTTCGGCTTCTTTGTTTACGAAAAGTGGTTCCAGAGTTGGATTAACTAACGTACCATTAATATTAACTTAAAATGACCATTAAAATATTGACTACTACTGGGCTTACCGATCTATTTTAATCTTAGAGACTAGCCCTAAGATTCTTAGAAACTAAAATTAAAAATATTTTATAAGATTTAAAAGCAGTTTTGAACGTCTGAGTATGCGAAAATATTAATTCACATACTTATCCTAGTAGCAGATAATAAACCATAATACATGGATTTATTTTACAATATTTTCGTTTTTTTTTTCAGTATCCTTTTAAGAGTTTTGAAAACTTTTTTTGTTAGAAAAACGAAAACAAATTTTAAACTCTTTTATCATCATTTTATCTCAGCGCATATTTAAAGGATGAAACTTTTTCATATGAAATATATGTTTTAAGTTAAACAAAAAAAGTAGAAAGAAAGTGCAGTTTGTCACTTGGTCATGTTCGTCTCAAATTTATTGCATTTGCAATTTAAGGAATTTTTCTTTCTCTTGCTTGCCTTAAAAAATACTAGGTTGGTATTGATATGACAAGTAAAACATTCAGTTGTTGCATAAAAAAGTTTCTCCACTTCTCAATAAATGACAAAAAAAAACGAATTTCCGATGGAAAGAAAGTTTAAAATTTTGTGATTTCGTTCACTTTACAGGATGAAAGTTGAGTAGATTGTGCCAGAAAGCGTGGAAGTGTATTTGAAACTAATTTTTAGTTTTTATTTTTATCAAGAGCACGTAATCCTTGCATCAGCAACATCATCGGCATCAGAGTTTCAGAGTTGTTGCCAGTTTTGTCAACAACAGCTCATCGTGCGAAATTTTAAGGCGAAGTGGAAGCATTTTTTATTTATTTCCTTATTTTGTTGACATTTGGAAGGATGAATATAGAGAAAATGAGTCATAAAATTGATTCATCTCTAACTCATGTTTCCATATTTCTCAACAACAACCTGATAGGAATCATTAATGTCGAACACCTTTGCTTAAATGTAAAGAGGGCGGTCCGCCTCCTCATCAAAGTGATGTTGATAAATATTCTTTTTTTTATCGTATTTCGCCATAAAAATCCAACATCGTGAAAGAGAAGTGCTGTTTTCCGATAATCAAATTTCCATTTTATTTTATTTATAACACTGAGCCTTGGAAACGATTTACCGTTTAAATGAATACAACAACATTAAATAAATTTTGGCAAATTATTCGTATATTTAACCCTCTTAGGAGGCATTGGGTCGACTTAATATTAATTTATGGGTATTTGAACATTGGCTGGGAGGAAAATGTTTCAAACTATAAATTCACCGAAACTGCCAATACCGCAGACTCCCGTTAGAATTACTCCTAGAATTCGAATTTTTTTCATATTTTTTCATGTTTGTTCATTCATAGTAGCAAACTTTATTTATAAAAATGTGAAATAAGTGATGACATTCTCAAAGTGCATTATCTTGTGAAGAGAGTGACACTTCGTTTGATCAAATCGGAAAGAAATTACCGTAGCTATTATTTAAAGACGCTAACAGTCGAGTTATACTTTTTATATATGTCATCTTATCAAATGAAATTTTAGTTCAAAAATTTTCAGAATTTTTGATGGCTCTTGATTGTTATACTATTTAACTACGGTAATTTTTGTACGATTGGATCAAACGAAGTGTCAATCTCTTCACAAGATAATACACTTTCAGAATGTCATCATCTGTTTTATATTTTTTAATTAAATTTTGCAATTAAGAATAGCTAAACTTGAAAAAAATGAGAAAAAAATTATATTTTCCAAGTTTACCTGATCAAAACTCTCAACATGTGAGTTTGAACCATATGTTTGTGTATATCATTTTAAAGCCTCATCACTCCCCTTTTCAAAAATATTTAGATTTTTAAAATAAGTTAAAAAATATTTGGGTAATTAATAATTTTGTGTAAAAAGAATCAAAATACCGTTTTAGTCAAATAAAACAAGTTCGGAGGGTTCGAGAAATATAAAAAAAAAATATTTTTGAGTTCTACACAACAAAACTCACAACCAACACGATGTTATTAGCTGGGTGTATTATGACTGTCACACCCTGTTATATTACTTTCTTCAATCTTCCTGTATCAAAAAGTAATAGACGTGTAAATCCGTTGGAACATTTGGGGAAAATTCGTCTAATTAGAGTCTTAATCAAGAGGTGGAACTGCCTGATAATCCTACGGTGTTCGTCGTTGATTATCTATTCTGGAGTACTGCGTTCATTCTGATTCCGATATGGATTTATTTGCAATCTCCAAGGTTTGAAGTAGAGATTGCCTAGCGTTTTTATTTGAGCTCTTTATCATCTTTCTACCTTCAAGTATTTATAGGCCTATTAAAATGGTAAGAAGCTCTTGAAATGGCACTACTTAGTCACAGACACTATAGGTCATTGTATGGTCAAGCGAATGTCTATGCCCATGAAAGTGTCGAATAAGGAAATTTGATGTATATTCTGATCGATAGACTGATCGGTTTAACAGTGTAGTAAATGGCGGGACGTACAGTTTAAAGTCGACTACTAGTGACAAATTTTTTGAAAAACTTTTCACGGCAATCGTATTCACTCTGAGAATTTTTGTCAGAAAGCTTCTGAGTAGAAAGTCACCGAAAATTTTTTTCGATCGATTTTTGTTTCGATCGAGGTTTCCGACCTGAGGCTTGAACCGTGGCCATCAGTATAAAAAGATAGATAAACAAGTAAACAAATAGGCAACAACAACACCGCAAGGACGAATGAAAATAAGATACACAAACAACAATAACGTAAACAACATGTTTACATTTATAGAGATTTCGTGAAGGCAAAGTCATTCTCCTTCAAGAGCATTCATCAGACTGTTTAGTCAGCGATAAAAAAGGCAAGATAAAGCAAGCAACGGTATGAGTAAAAATTCAGTCAGTCTTGTGTGAAGACGCGTTGCGTGTGAAGAAGATATCCATTGTAAAGATCTATTGAACAATTGTTGTTGTTTACGCGGAGTAATGTAAAGAAGAAGAACAAACAAAGCAATTGCTGTTGTTTAAATCAAGTTGCGAACACAGAATTGTGTGAACAATAAAGAATTTATTTAAAACTAAACACAAATTTATTTTTTATTTTATTTGCAATCTAAGAACTCATATTTAAAACGTTTTTAAAAGGTTAAAAACGTAACAATATAAACGATGGCTTTCATGTTACATAGGACATCATGTCGTATACTTACTATTGAATTGATTAATTCTTAACAATCATACGAATTTTTGCCCAATCAACCTGTAAGACGACAAGTGTTTTTGCGTGTATTTTCCACACAAACAGACCTTCGTCTAAGACTATTTGTCTTACAGAAACAGGGTAATGTTTATTTTTCATTCATTCGCTCTTTCTGTTCCCCCCACATTAATTCTCACGACTTCCTGGGAAGAAAATAAAAATGAGAATAAAAAGATAAAAATAATTAAAGGACAATTAAAAAAAAATTTTTGATGTAATTTTAAATGAAGTCATTTTAAGTATTCATTAGACTCTGCTTAACAATGCCGAAAATGTGTTCCTTTTTTCCTTCACTATGCCGGCGAGAGCAAAAACAGTTAAATTCCTGAAGAAATATTTCATTACGAAATTCCACCGATTTATTCTATCCAGAAGAAGAACGAGAGGAGAAAAGAAAAACTTAACTGTAAAAAATTAACTGTACAATTGTCTTTTAATAAAAATAAAATTGTTGTAAACGAATAGCATGGATAAAGGATAATAAATTTGATTTAAAGCAAATGAAAATACAACAAAAACAAAAAACCAAATGCGAGACAGGAAAAATGTTGCCATAAATAAAACGGCTGATGTTTCAACAGATTTACGACCCAAATATTCTAAGAGTCTACCTTTCATTACAGCCAGACTGAACGCAATGTTGTTACAATTGTTACAGTAAAATCATGTTGATTTCATTATTTTTTGTTTATTTTAACATCCACCAGACATTTGGCTCCTCAACATTAGGTTTCCTTCTGCCCTCATTTGTGCAAAATTTATATTTTTCGTAGCAAAACAAATCGTAAATACGATGGCAAGGAAATAAGCGAGGTAAAGACGAGGGTCGACTCTTAATCATACAAACATTTGTTTTTCTTCATTTCCTTTTCGTGCTTTTTTAAAATGTTGTCCTTAAGGCCAACAAATAGTCAGCAAAACAGAAAATAAAAAATAGATACGTACGTAAACAATTTGTCGTTTATCTTCCAATTGAAAATGGAAAATTTAAAGTAAATTTAGAAAAACGAAATCAATGAACAACATCAACATTTTAAATGAAACGATACTCAAACCGGCAGTTACTAAAAACAAAACAAACATAGGAAGAGGAAGTATCCTGTCGGTAATATCTAACATGTATACTCCACAAGATTGTTTTAAGCAGTAAAGTGCAACGTGTTTCACCTTTCAACACATTGGAGTAGAGATTTTGATCCAATAATTGTGAAGCCAACTGGTGTGTTGTATATCCTGTATTATGCCGGATTTCCGAAATTCAATTTCTAATAATTGTTCCCAGGGATTTTTATCTCATAGCTGAAACAACCCTACTTTTATGTTTCAATCTCTGCTTTGACACCGAGATCTTTGTGTACCGTGTGTTCAAGTTTATATTGCATCAAGGTGCTGCTGTAATCATGTTTAAGACCAGAAATCAGCAATGAGTATTCAAAAAGATGAGTAGATTCGAGTCATACTCATAATTTCTGATACTTATACGCATTCATACTTATTTTAATATCATACTCATACTGCTCATATTCAAAGTTTGAAGTACTCATCGTACTCATACTTAACAATTCGTATGATGTTGTTGATTTCGACTCTCCATGACTCAACGTTCACAAGAATCACAAAATATGTATGATTCGCATACGAACACTACAATACGAATCACTCGAATCATTTATGAGTATTTTTCTAAATTTATGAATCTGAATGAGTAGGCGTATGAATCAAACATATTTCGAATGGTATGAGTTTGATGTCAACGTTGTACTCATACTCATTGCAACCTGTACTTATAAATCGATGTTGTAGTGAGTGTGAATGAATCAGAGTAGTTGAATTTCAATATTGTTGACTCACTCAAAATTTCATGAGTACTTAGGGGTAGCGAAAAAAATGATTCATTGCAGATCTCTGTTTAAGATGCTGATTTTGCGTGTTTGGATGATTTCTATGAGTGAAGTTCAGCCAATTTGCCATGACTGTATGCCATAAGACCAAAGGACTCCATAAACGCTAACTTGGCTTCAATGTAGTCATACGTATATCAGCATGTGTTTCAAGATATTTTTTAAGCGATTGCTGTAGCCGTAATTGGTTTATTTATTCGATTTGAAAAGATTGTTTCCCCTCGTAAAGTGAATGTGTTGTGAGTACATTTTGGAACACAATCGCAGAATCGCCTTTAGATCACTTTTTACGTGGCATATGCCAAGAAACCATCAACTGCATTGGAAGCCAATATTTAAACCACAATTGAAGCTTGACAATTTGGATTATTTTATTTGCTGGAAATTACATACATAATTGGCCATTACAACTCTTCAGTCAGGATTATGGACCTAGCATCTCACACCACTTATGTTATGTGTGTTAATTTTATACATGAGTGGTGGGACCCACAGTTTAAAGTCGATAACGACAGCTCTTTGAGAAACTTTACATGACAATTTTATTTACTCTCAGTGTTTTTACCAGAAATCTGCTGAGAGGAAGGCGCCGAAGAAATTTTTTCTCATATTTTCATTTTGATGTCTGACCTGGGGTTTGAACCTTGGCCTTACATCTAATAAGCCAACACACCACCTACCAGACTAAGGCGACTTGCTGGAAATTATATTCAAAAATTAAACTGATAGAATGGACCATGTAACTCGCAGCCGTGTCAGAAAACCGGCTTTTAAAATAAATGCCATAAAATATATGTCTTCAAATTCATTCTTATAATAACTGATCTCTATAATATCTCTATATTTTGAGAACTGTAGAATGGCTTTTACGCATATAGCTTATAATCCCGAACTGATATTTGTTAATGTCTATGACGAATAAGTTGCATAGTGAAAAACACAATCAATTGCCTTTATTTTGAACTTATTCCGTTAAGAGATAACTTTCAAAATGACAATGATTTATTAAAAAAAAGTTTTCACATTTAACCACAATTAGCTGAAGTTATATTAAAATCATAAAACTTTTACGTTCTTTTACCTTTTTCCAGCTCTCTACCTAGTGTAAGAGGAAATACTTTTACAGAAGCTTAGTTGGACTCGATTTTATAACTCAGGAAATGAAAAAAAACTTATCTTGAATGATCTTTAAAATTGTTCACTGTTTAAAGCAAATTAATCGAATTTATTCGTTTTAAAAGTTGCCGTAGCCTTGTAGGTAGTGTGTCGACTTATTAGACGTGAGTTCATGGTTCAAGCCACAGGTCAGACATCTACAACTAAAACGAAATATGAAGAAAATATTTTTCCGGCGACTTCCTCTCAAAAAAAAAACTTGAGAATAAATAAAATTGCCATGAAAAGTTTTTAAAAAAATATACCGTTCGGAGTCGACATTGAACTGTAGGCCCTGCCATTCGTGTATAAAATTATCACACACATAGTACATAGTGGGGAACTAGATCGTAATCCTGACTGAAGGGTTGTGATGTCAATTATATATGTATGTATGTGTGTATGTAATCATTTCAAAAATCAGAAAAACTCAATCTACACGCAAATATTTAAAGCAGTAAAATTGAATTCCTAAGAAATTTTTTTGCTTCCCATCCATTCTTATATACTTACTCTGTTCTCTAATACTCGAGCAATAAATGGGGATTTATTTTTATATTTTCGCCATAATTTAAACACAACTGTATGAAAATATAATAAACGTGGAATAATCAAACATAAAAAATATAGAAAATATAACGCAAAACATAATAAAGAGTAAAATATTGTAATAACGATGTGAAGGAGTACAGCAAACCAGAAATTTCCATTGCATTTTTATATTAAATTCACGAAAAGAATGAAAAAAAAAACTGAGAGTCTTAACTTTTCCTTATGCGCCACCAAGCATTGTCCTGACGTTGAGAAGACAGGATTTAAACATTTCTTCTGCAACATATTGGATTAATATTCATTTAGACAGAATAATCCGTCCTCTTTCGTTTCGTAAAAGTATATGTATGTTTTGGATGTATTTATTCCAACGTAAATTTATGATATTTTAAATTTCTCATACAACAACAATATTTAAATGTTGAAAATTATCTGTGTTGGATTCATAAATATCGAACGCTTTTAACCAAAATTGTATCGTTTTGTTTATTCGTTATTTATTTTTATTTAACGAAGTTTTAGCATAAATCATGTTTCGATTGAAAGTTAGTATAGTAAGGAGTTCTCTGAATAGTAAGTATGCTTATTCAGCGAAAGTTACGTTTTACTTGTAAAAAAAAATAAGAACATTTCGATATTCATCCATCCAGCAATTTTTTTTTATTGAATTTAAGATTTAATTCAAATACCATTATTTAATTCAAATACCATCAGTCGTACTCGTGATTTATAAAATCGATACCTCGCATTGCAATCCAATCATGTGCCTTTTTCTTCAGCTATCTAGATACGCAGATCTCAATGTGATTTGTGGCTGCATACCTATATTGTTACATTCTTACCTTTTAAAAACGTTTTAAATATGACTTCGTAGATTTCAAGTAAAATAAAAATAAATTTGTGTTTAGATTTAATTAAAATTCTTTATTGTTCGCACAATTATATGTGCCCCTGTTCACAGCTTGATGTAAACAACAACAATTGCTTTATTAGTTATTCTTCTTTTCATTCGTTTGTGTAAACAATAACAATTGTTCGGCAGAACTTTAGCCGAAAGTACATACTATCCGTTACATGCGATTCTTGCATTCTATGCGGCCTTTATTACAAGTTACACACAATGCGTTATATGCGACTGGTTTTTTGTTTTGATCAGCTATAGTGGGTAGCAATTTTGAAAAAAATGGAAAATCAAATTGTAATTTTAAAAGAATTTATGGAATTAATTACATGTTTCTGAATTTACACGTATGATATTTTGTGCTACGAAACGCTTCAAAAGAACGCAAGACAAGTGTTTTCAGTTAATTTATCGTCCATTTTTCTTGTTTACAAATTAATAAATTCAAAAGAGATTACACTCAGTACATAAGAGCAATCGATAACTAGTATACAAATTTTGTTCATGAAATAAATTTGTGAAAAAATATTTTTATTAATATTTTTATAATGCAAATAATAAAATAATAATGCACTATTTATATTTATCTAAATATATTTATCGAAACTATTCACAATAGAATATAATTTGTCATCTCTAGTACTACAAAACAACTGATATTTTTTAGCAGTGCATGAGTCGCATAGAAAAGTAAACCTACTTGATACATTATATGCGTCTTTGCGTTCTATGCATTTTCTTCTGTTAGAATCTAACATTAGAAGTTCATTGTTTTTGTAGCTTTTGTTTATAATTTTAATGTTAAACGATGTAAAAGCAGAACACCATTTCCATTTTCGTTTAAGCTCCATCTGTCTAAACCTGTTTTAGGATTACGATCAATTTCTTTCCTTCCATTTAAGATTTACCTCAATTCAAGCAATTCATTCATAATTTTCCATTCTACTTATATATCTGCAATCGAAATGATTTCAGTTTTAAGAATGATTCTAAGTACTCCCTCAAATCAAAGGATTACAAGGAAACTGTTACTATCTCAGTAATCCTCAATAATATCGATTGTACTTATGAGCTTCATACGTCGGTGTATTTAATTGATAATTCTGTATAGAAATCATTTGTGCCAAAGCTTTGCGAAAAATGATTTTTCATTTCGGGGAACGATGATTTTAGCCGATAAAGCCAATACTTTTTAGCGTGATTTATCTTGGACAAGTAATTTTATTTTGTACAAAATTCCGATGTATACGCAGATCTTTCCCCACTTCGACTGTCTGTTGATTTCCAGTCGATGACATTTTCAGTAATGTTGTTTGGTAATCTGCAGGGAATATGAGTCATTTTGTTCTACATGCGCCTCCTTATGGCGGTTGCAATTGCCAGTTGTATTGAGTTAGTCATGATACTAACTGCTTTGCTACCGAAATTCATTTGATGATCATGTGAGAAATTACTTTATTGACTCATACCTGTTGAAACGGGGCAGGACAATGTATGTACAAATATTTTTGTCGTTCTTTAGCTGTTCAGGGTCAACTTTATCCAAGCCTCTTATCAAGCCTTGTTGTTCTTGTGTCATGTTATTGCACAAACAATATTAGGTATAACAGGACATAATACATCAACAACAACAATTATTAATAATGTTAACAGTGTGTATTAAGCAATTGCGTTTTAATTAAGTATTGGGTGTTGAATATTTATACAGCATTTTAGAGTGACAGATTCTTACCAGAGAGCCATTATAAAATTGCCGGAGATATTTGTTTAGTTTTTTTATTTTTTAGCGTAAAGTTACAACTCTCGTATATTTTTATAATATCTCTACCAGTTTCTGTTTGAGTTTCTAATGTGACTTCGTATACACAGTTACGTTTATCTTGTCTTACACGATAAAATCGTGCTGTCGAAACCAACCGGCCATTCTCACAGAAGGTTACATTACTCCTCAATATACGATTAGACCCCATGTTTTATCCAATATCCACAATTTTGGATGAATTTCCAATTATCCAATTATCTATTTACAATAATGGCAGGTTCCTAGAACATTTTGTAATTGTACTTTACTAAACTTCATTAATGATCCTGCTGCGAATGATGATCTTATCATTTTTCATTGTTCGCATATAAATCCGTGAGAATATTTGTTCAACATAGAATCACGTTATTTTCACGAAGTCATAATATAATCCAGATTGTTTTTATATTATTTCTGGGGATTGTAGGCTTACTTTTTTCTTACTTTCTAAGCTTTATGTAAGAAATATTTGAGTTGCACATTTTCAGAAATATTTTCTTTTTTTTTTTTTTGGTTTTCCTGTACCTTTATTTGATTAAAGTTGGTTTCATTTGGAGCAATTTAACAACAGAAATACTCCATTACCACTGAATATCGCAACTAAGTTTTGCTGATGCTCTGCCAAAAGATTTTATAAAATTTCTCTTCCGTGACGAATTTGTCTTCTTTTGTGGGGGATTTAGCATGGAATGCATGTAAGATTCACTTTCAAAAAGAATCCAATACCACGTGAATTTGGAAAATTTTTGGAGACTTCAGGCAAACTGATTTCGCAGTTTCGAAAAGAAGCAGGTTATAGTTTTCAAATTCTGCTCGACATAGAGTACATTCCTATCAATCCAGGGTTAGTCACTCATATTTTTATCTGATGAGGTTTCAGTAATCACTCCTTTTAGGAAGGTAATCAGCTTACCTTACTATCTCTGTACTATCTCTGATAAAAATTTATTACTTAATATCACCAATCAATTAATTTTTGTTTCCACTTCATTAACCCATTTACAGCCAAACAAAAACTACAAGTTAAATTTTTTAAATTTCAATGTTTATTTATTTTTAACAATGCAAAAAAACAGAAACGTAAAAAAAAGTAAAAAAGAATAAAATTCAGGACATTAGAGGTTTGTACCCAAATTGGTACAATGGCCACTTGTGAGTGATATTTTGCAAAACAATTTTTTTCAACACAGAGTGTTTTTTGCATTTTGTTGCAACTCCAGTAGCTTCTATTGTGCACATGGCACAACGCACACGCTTAGGAAGCTTGAGTAACTCAAAACTTGTAAAAAAATTATCAAAAAAGACTTTGTGGTTGGCAGGATTCATGGTCAATTTTTGTAGCAGCATTTTCACAACCCTAGTACCCAATGGCTCAGAAACAGGTGTAGTTGATTTACCACAATAAATATCAAAGCAGTAACAATATTCAGAGGAAGTTGCTGTAACCCAGTTTTTATAACCAAACCGAACAGGTTTACCTCGAATAAACTGTGTTGCTGAATGGCGACCGTAATTTTTCACCATGGATTCGTCGATAGAAATATGTTCGTGGAAAACACCCCATTGATTACATTTTCTGATAAGAATATCAGCAAGTTGACGTACTTTAAACATTTTGTCACTAGTTTTTGCAGCGTCGTTAGTAGTATACTTGTGGCCATTGTACCTAAATTGGAACAGCATTATTATATGTTTTCTAAAATCTTATACATTTGTTGTATGAAACTAAAAATGCTTTTCAATGTTTCACTGTTTATTGAATTTTATATTATAATACAAATAACGACTATAAATTTTAGGTAGAAAATATAACTTTGATTACCATTGACTTGCCTCTACATGTGTATTGTTAATGAAGTTTAATAGATTATTACAACAATAACAATTAATGTAGTTAAATTGCTTCATTTAATATTTATTCAGAGCGCTTTCCACTATTCAATAATGCAAAAATAAATAAACTAGAGTAAACAACTTTTTTATTTTACCGTAAATGGGTTAAATCACACTCGTAAAACTTTTAACAGTTCATTTCAATTTGTTCTTTAAGAAGTCGGTAAAAAGATATTCGTGTGTGTGTCATCTTCATTTTAAATTGCTGAAATTTAAAACAATTTTCAGTTCAAATACAGTCGAAAAATAAGATATAAAATATTTAAAAATGAAATTTATTTAATTTTATTTGTGTATGTTTTTACAAATTAAATTTTACAAGAACAAACATAAAACAAACAAAAATAATGGCCAACAGAATGATTTCATATGGTAAAAAAAGAAAACCCTACTACATTGGTTGACGGATAAATCATTTATCAGCAGCATATTTTTTTGTCTGCGTATCGGTATTCATCGTAACAGAGTCAGTGTCAGACCCAGTGTCGATGTCTTTTCCATATTTCTTAATCTGACTGTGTATGTTATTTTCACATTTTGTCCGTCCGTCCTGCCAATTGTCAGTCAGACAATTTATAATTTTTGAGTGTTTTAGATTTTTGATAAATTACTATTTTACTCGTATTATTTTCACAAAGCATAACCAGGTGACATACAGACAGACAAAGGAACAGACGGATAGATATAGGAATAATGTCTGTCAAAAAGATACTCGTATCATTCAATGTCTTCGCTAATGCCAAAAAAATATTAAAATGAGGATATTGTAGCGCAAGAAAAGGGATGCCAGCCTCTTTTTTATTGTTAAGAAAAACTCAATATGGGGGCAGTGGGAGGGGATGAAATGAAATATTATTTTATTGCTACGAATATCAAAACAAAATTCATTCGCAACAAATTGTTATTGAAACATCTTTATCCCTCTTAGAAAACCAAAAATAAAAGAAAAATAACTTTCTACCCACACTTTACAACTTTAACTTGGTTTTGTTTTCTTGTTTATTTTGCTTGTGTTTTGGACAGTAAATGCGGCACACAGTGTTTTGATTTCATATAAGAATTGGTCAAAAAAAAAATTTGTCGTATAAACATGAAATTTAGCACACTTAGGGCCATTATTACAACTTGCCGTTAACTAAAGGGAGGATTTTAACGGGCAGATTAATTAATCTTAAGAGAGGATCATCCTACTGGTAACTTTTCAAGTTAAGTTTATGTCTGAACTTACCATACATATAAATTATTTTTAATATGACAACTTCAAATATAAACAAAGTGAGCAAATACAACAAAAAAAGAAGCCCGTAATTCCCAATGCGTTTAAATAAAACTTGTTTAATTTGAGTCGTGTTATCGACATTACCCCGCCACTGCCATATTTTTGAAAAAGTTAACTTTATTTTATCTGTAGGTTGTAATAACGAAAAGAAGTTAAAGGTAACTTTACAGTTCCCTTTAGCTAAAAGTAACTGTAACTAAGCCCAAGCTTAACGGCAAGTTATAATAATGGCTATAAGGGCCGTTAACCAAAGGGAGGATTTTTAAAGTTGTAATAATGGCCCTTACTTGAATTGAAAAAAGTCAAATCCAAGGTTTGAAAAAACTCGGAGTAATTGAAATATTTCCATATATCATAAGAATTAAAATATAAAAAGCTTATAAAACTTTATGTGATCGTGTTTCTGAATCATTTCATTTTAACCAAATCAGGAGCAATTCGGTGCAAGGATATGCGATTTTTTTAAATTTATTATGCTGCATACAAACTATAATTTTGAGTCTCTTCAAAACTGCAAAAGTACTTAATAGTTGCCATTAAAATTTTGAATATAATCGATTTGAAGTGTTTTCCCTGAAAATATTAAGAAAAATATTTAAATTCTAA
This sequence comes from Sarcophaga variegata, assembly GCA_932273835.1. Taxonomy (NCBI): domain Eukaryota; kingdom Metazoa; phylum Arthropoda; class Insecta; order Diptera; family Sarcophagidae; genus Sarcophaga; species Sarcophaga variegata. The sequence continues at coordinate 43,216,597 of OW026359.1, forward strand.
CACAAGTTTTAACAATTTTTGGCCAGCCTCAAACCACTGTGCGGCACCGGCAAGCGATTTTTTATTATTTCCGTACTTTTTGTTGTCCTTTTTTGTTTTCTGATAGCTGTTGGGTTTATTTTTAATTTTTTGATGATGTTTTCCTTTTTCGCTGTTTACTCTCTCTTTACCTGGCATCCGAAATTTATTTGTTTTTCTCTCCTCTTAAAAAAATGCTGTTTTTCAGCCTAAAAAAACAAATTCAAGAAATAAAAAACAAAAACAATAAATCGCTTACAAGGAAACTTTTTAAAAATAAAAGTTTTTAAAGAATTTTGAATTTTTTTTATTACTCGGTTTATTCTACCCATTTTTGAAAATCATCGAAAAAGGGCATTTGATAACAAGAGAAAATTTTTTCAAGAACTTGAAAACATCAAATCCGTATTACGTAACTTATAAATCTCAAGCTTCTGCGGTCTTATTTGATTAGTCATCAGATATTCTTAAAGTTTCTAGGGAGGATTGAATTCATGATTAACTTAAAATTAAATGAAAATATAAATTTATCGAAGATCTTTCGTTAGTTAGAGTTTATCTTTTGTTATTATTTCATTAAAATTTCTAAACATCATAATTAACTAATATTGGTCATAGATTTTCTCCTTTTTGGTACAGTTTCCTCACCGAGCATTGTCTTCCAAGACTTCATTTATAGTTTCATAGTTTACTTGAGAAAATTTCAACTCTTTTTCATTGAAGTCGCCTTAGTCTAGTAGGTAGTGTGTTGGCTTATTAGACGTAAAGCCAGGGTCCGATCCCCGGGCCAGACATCAAAACAAAATACAAAAAGTATTTCTTCGGCGACTTTCTCTCAGCAGATTTCTGGCAAAAACTCTGAGAGTAAATAAACTTGCCATGAAAAGTTTCTCAAAAATCTGTCGTTCGGAGTCGACTTTAAACTGTAGGTCCCAACACTCTTGTATAAAATTAACACACACAAAATAAGTGGTGTGAGAAACTAGGACGTTGTACAATGGGTGAATTCGACCTCCGGATACTCTACTTGTCTGAATTGACAAGTACACGTCCTCTAACCTAACCTAACCTTCATTACTTTACTCGCACTAGTCTCCATAAAAATGTTTTCGAATATATACGATCTAGTGTAAGATATTTTATTTGATTCCAACTTAAATGGTATTTAACTAGTTTGCCGTTTCATGTGTGTGTGTTGGTAGCTTTCTGCCACGACTGTCATGTGTCTTTTTTAAGGAATATGTAGCTATCTATCAACTTTTCTACTGTCTATCCTATCCATCTGCATTGGCTACAACAATCAATCCGGTAAGGTTCTGTCCCACTATGTGTAAATACAGTAAGACCCCGCTTAACGCTGCTCCACTTAACGCTGCTCCTCTTAACGCTGTTTCAGTATTACGCGATATTTTTGGAATGCCCCTAAATCGCACACTTTATTGATACTTGTTGTATATGTGTGCAAATGAAACGGCCATGCACCAACCAAAAGCGGTGCACTATATAGCGACGGTGTGTACTATGTATCTTTTTTAATGCTCTTTTGTTACTCTGCCAAGAACAGTGTTGCCAGAAATTTTTTTTTAAAACTTTTTATTTCTGGAAAAAAAATTTGTTTTCTACAAATGTATAAACATTTTTCAAGGAAACACCGGAGATCGTTGCGCTCTAATGCTGTTTCTTTGCTACTTTTGTCCGGGATAAAAAATACACAATAATTTATTTAAAAATTTAAATATTTCGTGTTATTATTATTGAATTTATTGAAAAAAAATTTAAAATTGAATTTTGTCGAAAAAACTTGTTTGTTAGAACACAAATTTAATGAAAACTTTTCGCATCTCAAAAAACTTGGAAGAAAGGAAACTTGGCAAATGGCAACGCTGATCCAGAATAAAGATTCCAACTTTTTTTTCCGAAGTCGCAGTCACAGTACGAACGCATCTTTCCTGCGTCACAGTTGATTTATTTAACGTTGAACGCTGGTTCGTTTAGCGCTGAATCTTATTTTGGAGTCTTACTATAATTTTATTAATATTTGTGTGCTCCGAATATCGTATATATAACAGTACCTCACTTCACGCTCACATTGTAATGAATGTAACGTTTGTGTCGGTCAGTTTTGTGTTTGTTCGGTTTTGCTTATTATAAAGGCGAGCACGCCGTTTGGGTATGGCTAATAAGCCGCAGTTTGGGTGAGAATAAAAATCAAATCTTTTTCAGCTAAAGAGCCGTTATGATCATCAATTTTATTCTAAATTATATCAATCAACTTACAGCTATTTATACAAATTTCTTAAGTCTAATTTCTTACATATTAATATTTATGACCTAATTTAGTTTTTTACTTAAGTCTAATTTCTTTACATAATACTTATGACCTAATTTAAGTTTTACTTAACATAGAGTGTGCATGGTCAGCATTTTGCTACTTTACAATTATTACGTGGTGAAAATTTTTATAATGCAATTTGATACCTCGTGCCATTGGTCATTGACAATTTTGTTTATATTATTGAGGAATGTATCAAAATGCATTTTTAGGTAGCACAAACGTAACCAACACACAACGGTGGATAAGTGTGACCAACACACTACAACATAGCAAATTACAATACATGTGTTTTTCCATGCTGTGCGATGTGTTTGATGAAGTCCTTATAGTATGATGGCTAAACATTTCTGCTTTAAATCCAGAAGTTTTGTCAAAGTTTCTTATCAGGCAGCAGGAGGAGGCACTCAATAAGTAATCTATTTTGTATTTTCAGAATATGTACAAAGACTTAGTCTTCTTTCAGTCTCAGATCAATGGACACGTGGCTGCTGTGCAGTATACGCAAGCAGGGGTGTTATTCGCAAAATGTTTATGTCTGCTCACTGCAAGCTTTCATTATCAACTAACGTTGTTGAAAAAGAGAGCGAAATTTGGTCAAACATAAAATAGTTATATGATAAAGAGTAAATGATCTTCGTCGATTCGACGAACAGTAACTGTCCAGGGTTAAACACACACATTTGGAATATGGTGCGGTAGACGTGGTAGCCTTTACGCGTGTATTTTAAAGCCCTTTTTATTTCTGTATTTTTTTTGTTCATTTTCTTTTGCCTTCATTCTGAAATGGATTTTTTAATTGAATTCTTATATATCTTTACAGCATAACATAAGGAAAGCAAGCAGACGTTTATTAAATTCTATTTTGTGTCCACAATTCACTTTCTTCATCATTCAACTCATCATTTGAACGTCAGTCAAACAACACAAAATCAAATCAAACTCTTGGAAAATTAAAAGCAATAAATTTTTTAATTAAAAACTAAAAAATTGTCCGTTCTTGTACCGATAACAGAGAAAAACAAAAAACAAAAAACAAAAAAAAAACGAAAAACCGAAACAAAAGAGAATATATTATGAAAGCAACAACAAAAACAAATAATTTAATAGAAACAAGTAAACAAAACGGAAAAAAGAACCGAATCAAGTAAATTAGTAGACGTCATAAGCAGCAGCAGCACCACTTATTGTTGTAAACATAAAACGAACAAACACACACTCTTCCCATTACACAGTTCTCTTGAATCCTAAAAACTTTTTAACCCAAAGTCACATACAAGAAAATAAACACAAACAGTAAGATAAAACGGCCGAAGAAGTATACTTAGTGGTGGACTCTTTTATGCACACAGGGAAAGTGAAGGTAAAAGACGAAGTGTGCGAAGATTAAAGACTGTGTTTTTTTTTTTTTGGACTAAAGAAATCGAAGCAACAGGAAATAATTACAAGCTGGCGTTCTTTCAAAATATAATGTGGAGCACTATTTCGCCGACAAATTCGAAAAAACTTTTAATTGGCAGCACACGCAGCGTTGACTATGTCGGTGATAACTCTACAACAAAATCAACAAAAATCTCAATCGCAATGGAAATTCATATACAAAATAAGTGCATTTCAGCATAGCGCATCACTCTGGAGGGTGGTGCAGAGCCCCCATGGCTACAGGGCCCCCTTAAAGCGGCATTTTTGGGGGCCACTGGCGTCGGTAAAACAAGTATATTACAGGTAACACAATGAATACATTTTCATAAATCACAATAAACATTAAAGTAAACGATTTTACCATGACTTTTACAACTGAAGTAATGTAAACAAACAAACTATGTACTTGTATACCTCAAATTAATTTTAGAACAAAGAATTATCAATAAAAGAAAATTTACTGTGCTTCTCTTAGAGATGTACAAGATTTCTGGCTGTCACTGCGGGTATAGATTCCCATATGTCCGTTAAAGAGTTTTGCAATGTTTGTTTTGTTTGGAACGTGGTATTTGACCCTTGAAGTCTATACTGATAAATCAAAGATGAGTGGCAGGTTGAGATGTGGTAATTTATTAAGGGTTCTGATAATTAAAAAACTTTCAGTGTTTTCCAAGCAATTTTGAAAACGCAATGCTTGTACAGTGGCGTGATTTTTCTTGAAAATTTCTTGATTTTCTCGGACAGTCAGGCTGCGTTTACGTCCCTAACGAACGTAGTTTTATCGTTCGTCCTTGTATATAAATGTCGAGGATTTCTCGGAGACATTTCGGATCATTCTAATATTACATGGGTTCCTGGCTAGCCGGGGCCGGTACGGAGCTCGTAATTTACGGTATATTACAGGGCATAGGAATTCCAATTGCCTAGACTCTGCTAGACACGTATGGACAAGAAGAGGACCGATTCATTTCTGTTCATAAGTCTCATAGTTATCCAACGCATAATGACGATAATTATGGGCCTCTGCTCTTTTGGTAGGCATCCCGAAAAATGACTTCTGCATTAGATTTAAAAGACTGTCTACCACCTCAGGTGTCTTGTAAGGACGAGCCGACCTCTTTAATATATCGTTAGTCTCATTCGTAAATGTGTTAAGTCCCTTTTCTCAAATTTTACAGGAGACACAAAAAACATTGCGGCTTCTTCAGTTTCTAAAATTTGTAAAATTTTTAAACGGAATTATTTTTACAAAATAGCTCTCTTTAAATGACTTAGATTAGAAAGTAAGAATAATTAATATTCATGGAATTAGCACGTACTGTTAATATTTTTCGCAGTTTTGTGGACTTAGCGTTTTTGCAAACCACAAATTTACAACAACTTTAAACTACATACTGACATTTTTGGTCGTAAAATATGTATTTTGTATAGTGCTGCCGTTTTGCATTGAAATCTCAATTTTGGAAAAAAAGTGGACTTAGCGTCATTGCAAATTATACTAACGATATGTAAATATTGCTGTACGTGCAAGATCTATTTTACGATCATGATGGTTTCCTCTATGGAATGACTAATTCTCGGCTAGAATTGATTGTGGCATCACAATGGACCTAAATGCTGGCCTAAGTGGGAGCTCTTTCTTTACGAACCCAACGAATTTCCTTTAGGGTGGTGGGACAAAACTTTTTCTGTCCTTTTTTTACTGCAAAGAATTCTTTACCAAAAGCCACCGATTGCTTTAAGCAATTGTCTTCTACTAGTAAAAAAGCATCTTGCAAAGATAAGGATGTCATTCAGCCCCAAACCATTACGTTTTCACTTCCGTACTTTCTTCTTCAAATGTTCGATCATGTCCATGGAATATGTTAAATTAAATTAAAATAATTAACATATTCAAAAGTGATGATAGCAAATATCACATTTTACTGTACTTTTGTGTAAACAAATATTCAATTTAATTTTTACGTTAGCGAGTGTTGATTGTATTCCAGTAGTAGATTCTTAAACAATGTATACAATATTGTTTACCCAATATTTCCTGCATTAAACTAGTCATAGTGATCATAATACGGTGTTGAGATATAAATCTCAATAAAAATGCAGCACTGTCATAAGTGTGTTTAGTGAGCATATTACAATTAACCGAACACTTTTTGTTGATATTTGACAACTCAAATGTAAACAACGATAAAAAAAAAAAAAAACAAAAACAAAAAACAAAATAAAAACAATGTTGTTGAAACAACCAGCTGTTTTGTTTATCAGCTTTCAAATGAATATTGAATAAGCAGCTGAACTGCGTATATTATTATGCCTGAACATTTAAAATATTGTACTCAATTAACTGAATATTGACTCAATAAAAGTGCATATCTGAACATAGTATACTGGCACGAGTTTACTTCGAAAATTTTAATATCAAGCCGACTAGTTATAATCAGGGGCTTCACAAAATGGAGCCTTAGATGACGTCAGTAACAGCTTATGACACCAGGATGAAGGTTGGCTGGGAGTTTTGTTATTGTTATCTCTTACCGACATAGGCAGCAGCCACTGAAGCAAAGTTGATTGAAGTCAGATTACCAATCTAAGTGCTAATTTTTTAGACCGTAGAGTATTTAACAAAAGAGTACACTTGATGTCCCCTGTAATTAATAAAATCTGTGCACTGTTCACATTGACCGAATAAGAAAACACTGACAACAGCTGCTCAAAAAAACCCCATTTACTCCAGTCAGGATTACGGCTTAGCTTTTCACACCGCTCATGTTGTGTGTGTTAATTTTATATATGAGTGGTGGGACCTACAGTTTCGACTTTCGAACGACAGAGATTTTGCCAGAAATCTGCTGAGAGGAAGTCGCCGAAGACTTCATTTTGTTGTCTAACCTGGGGTTTGGCCTCGGGCCTTACGTCTAATAAGCCAACACACTACTTACTAGACTACGGCGCCTACAGTGATGACATTTTAGATTTTCTTTCGGGTTTCACTTTTGTACGTGTTTTTATATTTTAATTTAAATGCTGTTGCCATCAACTCCTCATTAGATGCTCATAACTTTTCTTTTTTTTTTGTCAATTTTACATACTGACGATATGCGGCAACATTGTTATTTAAATAAAACATTTTGTTTCATGTAAGGAAAGGAAACAGACAGTTTTGCATAAAGTTCATCTTTCATTTGCAAAAGAAATATGAGATAATGCACCCAGTTGTAGTGAGAGTTATGATGTGGCCCGATATGAATATATGAGGATTGAAATTAGCATTAAACCTTTTCAGGTTCTATTTTAGATATCTCATAACAATTATAACGGTGCACTGGTATCTGGGTGCACACACCTGAAGAACGACTTCTGCAGAATCTGTAACAATGAGAAATAAGAGGTAACCACATATCGTCATAAGAAGAAGTATTCTCAGGCACCCAGAATTTTTTGAAAGAACGTATCTAGCCAAAGGCGGTTTGAGTAAATTCACACTTTCATGGCTACCAATAACCGACCAACCAATAATAGTTAATATAGGTTTTACGACGGCACCTTATAGGATCCAAATTAGTCATGTCCCTTGTCCGACTGCCTAACCTAGCCCCTTTGATATACAAATGCAAAAACAAGAATTTCAATATAAAATATATTATATATAAAATATCATATATTTTCATATAAAACAATTTTTAAATTCTCTTTAAATGAAATATGAAATATACGTACGTACTAGTACTCTCTTAGTTGGAATTTTTCAATTTTTTTATGGTTTTCCTTCTGTTCTGTTTACTATTTGTAGCAATTTTTCTACCATGATTTTCCCAAGACACATCAAACAACAACCAGAAGAAAAGTATACAGGAGCTGTCTGGTCTGCGATACCTGTATACGAGAGCTGATGGTAATCGATGTTCCACCCCAGGTAAACTAAATTACACATGTTTTATGATGTCAACGATAAAAAAACCATTAACTAGAACTGGTAGCACGCTTTAAGTAATTCATTCATATTAATTGGCAAAATTAAATTTTTTTTTTTTACTGAATACAAATTTAAATTTAATTTAACTCATCCGAGTTATAAAAATTTTCTGACCTTGTTTATCACGAACGCAGAAGCGGTATGTTAATAGAATTTTTTATTCAGGTCATCACCCCACCCCCCCATTAGTGGATTCCTATCCAATAAAGACTTTTTTACTTTCAGGACATACTATGCATAGCTCACTGCTTTTCTGTCTTTTCTCTTGCAATTTCATATCCTGTCATAACTGATTTTCATATCGTTACGTTTTTACCTTTTAAAAACGTTTATGTTATGAGTTCGTGGATTGCAAATAAAATAAAAATAAATTTATGTTTAGTTTTAATTAAATTCTTTATTGTTCGCACTACTTTTGTATGCCACCGTTCACAACTTGATGTAAACAACAACAATTGTTTTGTTTGTTATTCCTCTTTGCACTTTTTTGCATGAACAATAACAATTACTAGTCAACTGTTCGACAGATCTTTGTAACGGAGATCTTCAAACCACGATTACTCTTTCATTACCTCTTCACACAAGACTGACTGAATTTTTACTCCCTCAGTTGCCTGATTTGCCTTGCCTTTTATATGGCAAAGTTAACAGCCTGATGAATGTTCTTGAAGGCGACTATTCGTCGTTTCTTGTTTGCAAGATGCAATATCGAAATTTGATTACTTAATTTTAATTTAATTTATTAATGTAATTAATTTAATCATTAAACTTCAAAGCACCCATGTAATCAGTGTGTTGCTTGGGTGTTTCTAATCTACACCTAAGAGTTCTTAAATTTGTTCTATTCCATGTATTCAAATTAAATTGTTGCTGAGAAAGTTACTTTGTAAAGTGACTCCCAAATACTTTACTGAATGTATTTTATAGCTAACTTTCTCTGTAATGTCACCATTAATACTTGGCCAGCATGGCCTGAGGCGTATCAATTTGGTTTTTATCGGGGGGTTAAAAACTAAACGATTTAATCGCTCAAGCTTAAATAACAACGCAGCATCTCTTTTAATTATCGTTTTCAGTAATAAATTGTATTTTTATGGATAAAACAAGCAAACATAAATAGTTGCCCATCTAGGGTGAGATTTTTCAGATCATTTTGATATATCGAGAATAATATAGGATCTAATCCACTGCCCTGTGGTACACTAAAATCAACAGAACCAATAAAACTATGCGTGTCATTTCAACTGTCATATTGTTTTCTGTTGGTAAAGTAACTCTTAAATAATAAAAATACTCTGCAACATTATTTCATTATAATCTGCATTTAGTAAAGCTTCTTCACCAAGACTTCGTTGAGCCCGAATTCTGACTTGATCCTCACTTAAATTGTCTATAAAAATTGTGTTGCTGATTATAAAGTCAGTTTGCCGTGAGACTCTTTTGTATGCTAATGCCACTCTTAGCTCCGTGGTTCTTTGTACAGTCACTAGTATGTTCATATACAAGAACCGCTGCAGATTAAAAGTACAAAATTTGTAGATGCTTTGTTGAGATTTGCGAATTCTTCAAAAGGCTGTCTGCTATTCGTAATATCTGACCCATGCGGATACCTAAAGCTCGATACCTTAAAACTATCGATCCAGAGTCATCAGAAATTAAGAAAGACATATAAAGCACAGACAAAACTGAAATTGGGCACTGTAAAATTGTCATAGAAATGTTAACTGATAATACAATAAAGGCCTTAATAGAAGCAATTTCCTTATTTTTGGACAGCACTTGAGTGACTTCTTAAAAGTGTTGTAAAACAATGCTACTCGATTGCTGAATGAAATGTGCGGCATCGATACTTGAACCAAGTTTTGTAATCCTAAATACGTATATTACATACTGACTGAATTTGTCATTACAACCCTTTAGTCAAGATTACAACCCATCTTTTAACACTAGCCATACTGTGTTTGTTAACATTATCCACGAGTGGATGGACCTCAGGTTTAATGTCGACTCTGAACGTCCTATTTAAGAAGCTTTTCACGGCAATTCAATTTACTTCATAGTTTTCACCACATGACTGCTGAGAGGAAGCCGAAAGATATACGTCTTTTTTTCGAGATGTCTGAGCTAAGGTTTGAACATCCGGCCATTCCAAAACATACTAGATTACGGGTAGTTCAAGCCAAAGCTTCTTGTCTTTGTATTTAAAATATTTTATGTTTCCTTAAGAAATAAAATAAAGAAAATCAATCAAATTTAATTTTATTCCATTTCCGTAGAATAACATCGGATAAATTTTTATTGAGTTTCATACTGAAAGAAATTCACAAGTCAATACTTAGAAATTTTTAATCCATTTTCGTTGAATTATTTAAAAGTGTTGCTACTTTAAAGAATTTAAACTGCCGCCTTCAAGCCTGTTAACTTTTGTACACAATTTTAATGAAAACTTGAGAAGTGCATGAATTTATTAAGAAAATTACGTTCATAGAAGAAAGAGCTTAGAAAATAGAAATTTATTCATATACTCGTACATTACATTAAATGTTTGATCAATTAAAACGATTTTCTCATTTTCTTTAAATTATGTTCAACAATAAAACAATGATAACGACCACAACAACAACAACACGAAATAAAACAGAAAAGATTTCCAGCCGATAATTTTGCAGAATGGAACAACGGTCATCCACTGGGGTTGCGAACAGTCCATGCATACGTTTTAGTCTTTGACATGGGAAACTTGGAAACATTTCGTGTAAGTTCTACTCATAGTTATTTGTGCCTCTTATTCTAAACAAAAATGCTTAAGTTTGTTTTCATTATACTTTACTATACATACTTAAAATGGAAACATAAAAATAAAAGAAAAACTGACTTTTCATTTAAGTTGGAATATCCCAAGTCAAACTCCATGTAAAAAAGGGGTGAATACGGCTTTAAAGCTTAACTACAATATGCTGATCCTACTGTCAAAATTTCACGAAAAGTCTGTCAAATGCATAGGAAATTTTATTAAGACTTTTAAGTGGCTATTTATAGTTTTTTGAATTTAAATGCTAGACACAGTTAATACGTAAATCTAAACTTATCTTTGTAAAACTAAAATTATTTTATAATTTTCCTAAAGTAAATATAAGAAACCATAAAAATTATTTGTCTCGTGTACCATGTGTTTTAAACACCACTGCATTGTTTACTATTCCATTATGCTCTGTTTACCATTGTTGTACACACCAGAGATCAGCAATAAATCGTTTTTTCGCTACTAATAAGTACTCATGAAATTTTAAATATAAGTCAGTCAACAATAGTTTAATTGAACTATGTATGTACTCTCATTCATTCGTACAAACTACAACGTTGATTTATGAGTACAGGTTTCAATGAGTATGCGTACAACACATACATACATAATTGGTCATTACAACCCTTCGGTCGGGATTACGACTTAGTTTCTCACACCACATATGTTATGTTTGTTAATTTTATACACGAGTGGCGGGACCTACAGTTTAAAGTCGACTCCGAACGACAGATTTTTGAGAAACTTTTCTTGGCTATTTTATTTATTCTCAGAGTTTTTGCCACAAATCTGCTGAGAGGAAATCGCCGAAGAAATACTTTTTGTATTTTATATTGATGTCTGGCCTGGGGCTCGAACCCTGTCTTTTCGTCTAATAAGCCAACACACTACCTACTAGACCACGGAGACTTCGAGTATGCGTACTCATACCATTCGAAATAAGAAAAAAGACACATAAGCAAAAAAGACAGAGCAGCAAGCAGAACAAACACACAACCTTTTAGTGAGCATTTCAGTGTTCGTACACGAATCATACTCATTTAGTAATTCTTATATATGTTGAGTCATGTAGAGACGAAATCAACAACATCAATACGTATGATGTTAATTATGAATATGATGAGTACTTCAAACTTTGAATATGAGTAGAGGTTCCATGATATTAAAATAAGTATAAATGTGTATAATTATCAGAAATTATGAGTATGATTCGATTCTACTCATCTTTTTGAACACTCATTGCTGATCTCTGGTACACACAGAAACAGCTAAATTAATCCCGATCACTTTCGTTCGTTATGTCGTAAATAATTTGTTTGTCGAAACTTAACGAAAAGTTCTCTTTTGTTTTGTGTATTCGCAGAATTGAACAGAATTGGATTAGCCAATTATAGTTGGGGCTTTAATCTCCACAAACAGTACCCATTGTGCTGCAATATTTAATACATACTTAAAACTTATTCACGCAGCCATTCTTGTATTGGATTTCTTATGTTATATTTTATCAAAACTTTGATGTGATTTGATTTATTTTCATTTGTATTTTCGATATTTGTTTGATTACAGTATTGCAGATCAATGAGAGATCAAATTTTGGACAGTTTTAGTCATCGTGATTTTAGCATAATTGTTGTTGGCAATAAATATGATACAATAAATGAAACACCAACAAGTTCACAGGTAAGTTCGAAAAACTATAATTCTAATTTAATATAATCTAATCCTGTTCATTGTATAACATGATATATATATTGAGATAGTTTTTTGAAAGGACATCCAATGTACGTACGTAGCTACGACAGTTTTCCATCTTTTTGGCAATTTGTGGATTTCGCCCCAAACAAACCGATAGTCTATTAAGGCCGGTAGTTTTGATATCATGACCTGAAGTGAAGCATATTTCAACGAGGGATTTTGCAAACAAGCATGATATGGCGGGTGAGGTAAAATTTGTCATCCACTTTAGCCTTTGGCCGGTGCTGCAATATGTGGCCGACCGTTGTCATGATGAAATTCTTTATTATTCGCACAATGCTGTGTGCCACTGTTCACAACTTGATGTAAACAACAGCAATTGCTTTATTGGTTATTCTTCTTTTCACCCTTCTGCGTAAACAAAATTTAATAGATTTTTATAACGGAGATCTTCAAACCACGACTGTTCTCTTCACACGGAACGCCTCTTCACACAAGACTGACAGAATTCTTACTACTCGTTGCCTGCTTTGTCTTGCCTTTTTATATGCCCACGTAATCAGTCTGATGAAGGTTCTTGAAGTCGAACGAACGGGGTTTCGCTCTCTCGAGAACTATACCGCGACTTCATTGTTGCTTGTGTATTTTGTTTACATTGCTTGTTGTTGGTTTACTTGTAACAAGTTCGTTGTATTTGTTTGTGTAGCTTTTGCTCATTTTAATGTTAAACAATGTTACATTTCGTAACAATATTTATCGTTTCGCTAGCCGTGTGGCATATTACTCAATCACTTTGAAATCCATTGCCAACCAAGTACAATTCTTTGGGCACCCCTTGCGCTGACCAACTTCTTCCCCAGTTTTGTGGAACTCGGTCAGTACAGGGACTGTGGGTGTGCGTCATAACGCCACACTGAAAATGACTTAAGTTAAAAAAAAATTAAGTTGTAACGCCTAATATTTTTACTCCTTTTTTTTGTATTTTATTTCAGGAACTAAAAGATATTTCAACTTTAGTACGGAAGCACTGGCGTTGCGGTTATGTAGAGTGTTCAGCACAGTAAGTACAATGTTTTCTGAAGTTTTGATTTGAAATCTTAATGTTTCGATTGTAATTAATGTCCGTTATATGACAAATAATTCATTCTAATAAATTTATAAATAATTTTTTTGTTTTTTGTTTTATTTTAATTTTTTCACATACGAATTGTAGATACAATTATAAAATTGGTGATGTTTTTCGTGAATTAATGGGTTGTACCAGTAGTGGCGGTGTTATTGGCACTGAATTTTCACAATCAAATAGAAATAAAGGACGTTGTACAATACTTTAGCAATTTCTGCATAAGTTTTTTTAAGTGCATCAAATAGATACTTTTTATCTTTTTTTTATTATTATTATTAACAATTAAATCATAAATAATTTAATTCATTAATAAATAACAAAGCAGCAACAATAAAAGTAATAAACAAATTAATAATAAAAGAATACAAACAAAATAGCAATTAAAAAGAAAATTATTTATATTTACGATAACTATTTATTGGAGAACAACATCCAGATGTCATCTATTTTATGAATTATGAAATATTTTACATTATTTTCCCTTTTTTTTTTGTAGACTAGAAGATCTTTTTTAAAGCAGACATTAAGTGAGAAATCAAAATGAAAAAAATTTTTAAATTAAAATGTTTATACCATAAGAGCTATAAGAAAGGAAAGTTGTTTTCAAACAAATATTTAGACTTCTGTAAACAATAAGTAGTAAAAATAAAAATAAAATGATATAAAATAGTAATAAATAATAAAAAAATTAAACAATAATTACTTTAGATAAACATATGAATGCAAAAATAAAATAAATGATTCAGTGAAACAAAAAAAGCATTAAAATAATATTAAATTCGCAATTCAACATTTGAAATAAAAAAAAAATAAAAAACAAGAATATTTTTTCGAAAACGTTTCAATGATTTTTAATCATCATCGCTGTTTTAATGTCATCATTAAAGCTTTTGTTTTTTATTTAATTTTATTTAAGTCATGCACACATAGTGCCCCATTTTTTTATTGAAATTTATGGCACACTTACAATGGCCAAAATGATTTGTAACCGCACAAAAACCACAAATCACGTCCCGCTACCAATTGGCCTACAAAATAATTCCACTAAATTCCCTTTCATTCTGTTTAGAAATAATAGAAGGGATTTGCAGTTCTCCATGTACGAGTTGGTTTTTAATTTAATTAAAGACTCATGTTCATACTCATGTTCATACATATATCTATACATACAACATACATACATACATATACTTGTATACCATTCACCCAATGCCACACATAAAAATTTTAATTTTGAATTTACAATTTAGAAGTTTAGTTCTTAAATTAAGGCCACATACTGTTTTATTACTCAACTAGGCAACTACAGAATGTTCGTAATTCTATTGCAATTTTATTATCAGCATGAAATGTTATTTTAATTGAAAAAAGGAAAAAAAAAATATAAAAATTTAATGATCACATTAAAGATTTATTGAATTTTCCTTTTCAGTTATATAGGCCAGTGATAGAAATTGATCACAGTGACTCTGATGCAATTAGTTTTTTCGATTTCTATTGATTTTTAATGATCCTGTTCGAGAACTTTTGTAAGAACGAAGAAGTGAGTAAGTGCATTGGAATTTTTGTAGAACAAACTCAACTAAGGATCTGTAAGGAGATGTTCCTGCTATTTCTGAATTTTAGTCACTTTCATACATCTCGCAGTATGTATTCTAACGATATCCAATGAATTTTATCGTGAATAAATGAATTTCCGATTCTTATTGAGAATGTTCTTGATGTTGTAATTCATAAAATGTTTTATTATGATATCATAGGCACAACAGTCTGGAACAAATCGTCTTAGGTCCAGATAGTTCATCCCCAGAGTATCATCTATTGTTTTGCATCCATAAATGAGCATGAAATAATTACAAATTGGTTTACTTTAGTTTAGTTACAATCAGATTTCTAAGATTTCTACCATATGACTTTATTTGGGTTTTGGGAACTTTGACTGAGACAGTGATAATCTCGATAAAGTACAATACTTTATCATTGTACTGCAATTAGACGATTTATTAAACTCTTCTCAATCTATACGGGGTTTCGCTAAAACGTTCTGCCCTAATAGCCCTTAGGAATGATAATTCCCTGCCTAGTGCTTGATAATTACACGGTGCGACAGTGAAAATACACCCGAGTAATTAAGTAGTCTAATAGGCCATTTGCACTACAGCGAAATCTAGTACTTATGAGATTTCGAGCCAAATCTAGTTGATTTTAACTAGATTTCCCATACAAAACAAAATCTACTTATTTAGTAGATTTCGACAAAATCTACTCAAAATCTAGTAAAAATAGAAATGCAACTATGTGTTTTGCCAAATAGTACTTAAAAATACAACGCTGAGCAGGAAAAAATTACAATTCAATTTAAAAACAAAACTTTAACCTCTTCACGCCCTTGGCCACATATGTGTACGTTTAATTTTTTATAATCATAATTATAACAATAATAAAAAAAAAAAATTTTATAGTATGTTATTGACTACCAAATCCTCCAACAACAGAAGTAAACATTTTACCGTTTGTCTGCAGTGATGATATTACTTCCGACCCATAGTTAGATAAATAAACAAAAAAGTGAAATAATTCTTCGGCAATCTGTTTTAGTGGATTATATCAAGAAACCGTTAATATTTGAAAAAAAAATAATATCAGTTATATTTAATATAATAAGTTTTACTTTCACTACCTAAAAAATCTAAAAGCTGGACTAAAGTGAATCCTCGAATTAGACTGGACGGTATGGGTCATTATCCTAAATACAAGGAACTGAAAAATCCGCCCAGATGTCATGACAAAAATTGTGTAAGACGTTCTTCCTTTTTGTGAATTTTCATTCTTTTTTGTTTTCTGAATTCCTATTTAAATAAAATTAAATAATTTAAAAAGAAAACAAAATTTAATCATTTTTTGTCACCATAAAAAATCGTCCCTGAAGAGGTTAAGCATAACAAATGAAAAGTTTGGCGGCTTTTCAATGAACATATCATATGAAATATTAGGAACATCTTGCTCCGAGAATGACCCATGACGAACCTGTATTAAAGTGCGGTTTAATATTTATATATTATTACCTATATATATGCTTATATGTATATATATGCTTAATGTCCTATATTTTTCATTTTTGTTTGGTATTAAACTAAATTTGGAAATATTATTATTTTCTTTTAAATTTCAGTCAGCTGTTTTTGTTATTAAAATGAAATCTTGCTACTGTCAAATAAATCCAGTGTAAACGATCTAGATTTTGAGCAAGATTTGAAATCTAATCTACTAGATTTCGCTGTAGTGTAAATGGCCTATAAGTTATTCACTAGGTTGAGTAGAATTCAAGAAAATTTTTTTTATTTTTCTCGAACCCTTCAAACATGTTTTATTTGACAAAAACAGTTTTTATGATCTTTTCACACAAAATTATTGATTATCCAAACATGTTTGAATCTATTTTAAAAATCTAAGGTTTTTTTTTAGAAAGGGGAGAGATTAACCTTTAAAACGGTATACATAGACATTTTGTTCAAACATATATGTAATGTGTTTTGATGGGGTAAACTTGGAAAATATTTTTTTCTTACTTTTTTCAAGTTTGGACATTCTTAAGTACAAAATTTAATTAAAAACTATAAAATAAGTGGTGATATTTTTAAAGTTTATTCTCTTGTGAAGAGATTGATACTTTGCTCTATAAAATCGGACAAAACTTACAGTAGTTATTATTTAAAGAGTATAACGGCTGAGTCATATTTTTTATATGTATATGTTCTCTTATCAAATGAACTTTCAGTTCAAACATTTTCAAATGATTTGATGGATCTTGATTGTTTATCGCAAAATGTGTCAATTAAATGTTTCTACGACTACCAGAAGTCGGCTAATATTTGTGTTTTTGGCAAATATTATTATTTCGCTTTGCGCAAACATTAACGTAAAATTAACGCTCTTTGTGATAAAAAATCAAGATCCGTCAAAAATTCTGAAAATTTTTGAACTAAAAGTTCATTTGGAAAAATATATATACGAAAAAATAACTCGACTCTTAGATTCTTTAAATAATAACTACGGTAATTTTCGTCCGATTTGATAAAACGAAGTGTCAATCTCTTCACAAGATACTCGGTTTATTGATTACAATACTTTAAGTGTTTAGACATAACAATATACGCAGTTCAGCTGTTTATTCAATATTCATTTGACAGCTGGTAAACAAAACAGCTGGGTGTTTCAACAACATTGAAAGTATTCGGAAAATTGTAATATGCTCACTGAACGTACTTATGACAGTGATGTACATATTTCAAGTTTTAGTCAATATTATAACAAATTATGAATTTATTGAGCAATAATTAATTGACATTTTATATGAAATATTGAGATCAATAATGCCGTTTATTTCGATTTACTCAATATAAGTGCATGTATTAGTCAAACGAAAAGCAATGAGCCGGGTCTTTTATGTTCTGTTGCGTTCCAAATCAGCTATTTTTGTTTTGTATGTGAGAAGCATGCATAAATCGTTAGTTTTCTGTTCCGTTGCGTACTTTTATTAAATATAAATAAACATTTTTTTAGAAAAGTATCATTTCAAAATTAGAATTTTGTAACAGTGATCCACAAACCAATTAAATACACTCGTATGTATATGGGACTGTAAATTACTCAAAAAAAAATTTCATTTATAAACTATTTAGAACTCTCCCATCATTATTTTTGCATGCATTTTGGCATTCATCCAAACAATAAAGAAGAATAATAAAATAAATCCCACCATTATTTACAATATTTAATTAAAAAATATTTTGTGGTTCTTTTTATTGAAACTCTATAAATGTAATACGAAGAATATGAAATTTTTAAACATTTTTTATGAGAACAATTCTAGGAAATTATTATTAAAAATATATTCAAACATTAGAACAAGAACCGAACAAATAATAAAAATTCAGAAAATGAGAAAAAAACAAAAACAGAATAAAAAAACAAATAAAATAAAAGTTGTGATCATTTCAGTAAAAAAAAAAAATAAAAAATAATAATAAAAAAATAAACAAAAAACCAAAAGTAAATACTGAGGATAAGATTTAGTGTTCATATTGTACGAGTATATCAGAAGATAGAGAAGAATTTAAATCAGAAGATGAAAAATAGCAAAAAATAAAATTTGGAATAATTTTGATAGGAATACACTTTAACTCACTCTGTTAAAATTACCACCACCTTTACTTTATTAAAGACTGGGGTGTGATGGTATATTTTAGTAAAAAATTATTGTGAATAAAGATTTTTAGTTACGAGTACGAATACTGCTCGCTCATGCATAATAATATCTCATATACAAATTTTATAAAATAATTATTAATTGTAATAAGAAATCCTCTAATTAACGCACAAAACACGGTGTTACTTGAGTAAATGATAACAAATGTTATTGTAGTGACATAATTAAGTAAATATATAAGAATTTAAAAATAAAGTAAAAACAAAAATAATAGAAATAATAATAATAATAATCATTATCATTCTAAAATATTTATCAAATTATTTGTAAATAATTTTTTAAAAATTATTCGAGTTCATTTTGAAAATTTTAAAAATTTCAGTTTTTCTCTTCTAGTTTATTTCACAATACATATTGAATTTTATATAAATCTATTTAAAACTATTTTATATAATTTATTTTTTATTTTGTTTTTTTTTAATAAAATTTATATTTCAAATATATTTTAATTACATGCCCCGATAGAATTCTTTTTAATGCTATGAGATACCAAAAACACCAATTCAGCATCTGTTATGTCAGAAGGGTGTAAGGAGCGCATTACTCAAACGTCATTTAGCTTAACACGTTCACACCGGGGCGTACCACCGGTGGTCCGCACTAGACTGCCACATCGGGTGATGTGTATTACCGGTGGTACGCATTTGATTATGCTATTAGACGGTACGTAACACCAACTATTTAGATCTTTAACACTTCTATTGCTGAAAAAGAATACTTGAGGGTCAACCTCTACTATAAGCATTTATTTTTAATAACAATTGTAATTACTAACGTAATAAATGAGTACTGCTCTATATTCACGGTAAAAATTCAGAATATTTAGTGAGATGAGACGAATTCACCAAGAATTCGCACAAAATTCACACAAAACTTTACCCGACACCGTTGCATTGTTGGATTGTCTATGCTGCATAATAGCTGCCGTCCGATAGAGAGATAAGCACTAAGTGCAGCCGCCAGTGGGTGCCAAGCATGAATTACAGGGCCGGCGTAACATGTTAAGCTGCTGCTATATTTGTTAGGTTAGGGATACATTGGATCCTTGTGACCTTTTATAAAAATAAAAAACTAAGAAAGAGAAAATAAATAGGAGAAAAGAAACAGAAGGAGAAAAATGAAAACAAAATTTAGAAAGGAAAGAAAAAGAAAGAAGGGCGTAACTAACAATAATAATAACAATGACCTAGAGGTAAATTGTCCCGTATCGCCCTAGCAAGTCAGTCTGATTTATGAACCCTATTGGATCCCGAGGTTTGCAGTCAAATATGATCTACTGTTACTCCTGCTACTTCACATAGCCTAAAAAAATCAGTGATATGCCTTTTCAATCTGCTAATCCCATGTCTACTCCTAAAATAGCTTTAATATCCCACATACTCGTGTTTAGTATTAATTTTGTTCCTATAGGATTTGGCCATAAGGCTCTTGCAACCTTGCAGTTACATGCACGATTTACGAGTGAATCGAAATTTCCCTTAATAATTTCAAAGGAAGTAACTAGTGTTTCCACCAGTGCTAGTGTTTCCACCGTTAGAAGAATAATAAATTCAGCGGAACATATAAAAAGACTCAAATTGCAGAGTCATAGACTTGGAATTTCAAACGATGAAAATGATACCAAATTCTTATAAATCAATTCTGCAAACGGCGTTTCCGAACTTTCAAGACCATGGATTTTCCAACAGGATAATGCTCTTATACACAGCGAGGATTGTTAAAAATGTTGAACTATTGCCATGGTCACCATATTCGCCGGATTTAAATATAATGGAAAGAATTTATGAGGTAATTTTGTCAAAAGGCGGAAGTACAAATTATTAAAAATTAATAAAAAAAATAAACTAGTGAAGAAATCTTCAATGGTTTCGTGTTTTATTTAATTTTTTTTTAATGTTTATTCTTTTTTTTTTAATATGCCCCTATTCAAGTGAAGCAAAATTAGATCCTATTTTTCTTATTCTTATTTCTATTACAAAAATTTTTGTTTGCTTATATTATTGTTCTTTAATTTTAGGCCTTTAATAAAAATTAAAATATAATTCTGTCAATGGATTATTTTGAGAGCAGCAAGCTTAAATTGATCGCTAAAACACTGCACCTAAGTATTTATGTGGAACGCAGTGTATTATTCTTTAATATGATTGTTATTTAATTATTTTGTTTTTTTTTGAGAAAGAGTTTCTAAAACCGATTTTATTTTTGTTCAATAAATACAATAAGGCTGACTTTGTATATAAAAAAAATCTTACTCTACTATTTATGAAACGTACATACATATATAAAAAATTAAATAAAATAAAATAAATTAAAATATAATAGACAAGAGACACCAACAAATTTTCTAAAGAATTAATAAAAAACGGGCAGAGTGAGGCCCTTAGAAACATTAAATAAGGTAAGAAAATTTCTGTCAGTAATTGAATTTATAAAAGTTACAACAAATGAAAACTTTTATACAAAAGTAAAATTAAACAAAAAAAAAGAATTAAAAACAAAAGAATATGATATAAATAAAAAAATGGAATATTGTAAAGAAAAAAGGTTTTTCAATAACAAAATTAAAAACAATTAAAGAATAAATAAATTATGTATATTTTATAGATTTTACTTGTAGTTACAAAATAAATAATTGGACATAAAAATGTAATCAAATAGCAGAAATTTAAATGAAAGAAAGAAAGAAAGAAAAAATGTTTGAAACAAATATGAAAAAGAACGCAATCATTTGCATATAAAATAACGAAAATCGTTAAAAGTTGATTTTGTATGAAAGTAGTATGTTGGGGATAAAGCATCCCATTTGATAAAATATTAGAAAGAAAAATAATTTTATAATATGCATACCATACCATACATACACACTATATACATACAAATGTAAGTATAATAAATGATAGATAAACTATAATATTAATAATTAATAATATTATTAATAGACAATGTTATTTGCTTTTTTTGCACAGAAAAAATAATAATAAAAAATAAAAATTGTTTGCCCTGTTGAATTTGAATTAAAATTGCAAATTATACCATAATTAATTAAGAACCGTTTTAATTTTAAGGCTTAAATTTAATCATTAAATGTGGTTTATTATTAATTTAACCCAAAAAGAAAACACAAAACACAAAAAACCCAAAAAAAAGAAGAAGAATAAGAGCATTTTATTTGAATTGTTAAAACGTTAAAGATTATTGTATTAAGGAATTTTATGTTAATCCATTTGAAAATTCGTCAAAATGGCTGTTAATTTAAATTTAAATAAAAACTGAAAAAAAATTAATCAATTAAAAGCAAATGCAAAAAAGAATAAAAAATTATTAAAATTAATACAAATAACGCTTAAAAGCATAAACCAAATGCTATTCATAAGCTATTTTCTAAAGCAATTTAAAGAAAAAAAAAACACAAACAAAATGTTGTTAAATAATTGAATAAAACATTTAAAATAAAATAATCATTTACAATGAAATCATCATCCTGCCCATCCTTTTTTTACGCTCTTCATTTAATTTGTTTTTAATTTATAATTTTTTTTACTTTCATTTCGCTGTGCTCTATACATACATTTATTTTGCTGCGAAGATGGAATAAAAACTTAGAAAAGAAAAATAAACAATAATAAATCGACAAAAATGTGCATAAAAACTACTCCCGCTTTCCTGTCTTCCACATCAAATTTTCTTTGTTCCATGTCTAGGGGTGATCTCCTAAATTTTGGTTGTACACAAAAAGTGTAAATTGTATTGCCTTGTATCCTATACCTTTCATTGTTTGAATTTCCTATCACTGATTGCGATTTTTAAAAACATTCTCCACATATGCATATATGCAACCGAAAAGTATTTTATGAATCCATAAATTACAAGAAATCTTTCTGCTTTAAAAGTACATCCCTTAATATTGAATAAATAAATAAAAAAATGCCTACCCTCCCTCGTTCATTTGATACACTTTTGCGTTGTCTGAAAAACTTACACACACACACACGCACACACTAACAAATGAACACACAACACAAAATCAAACATAAATAAACAATAAATATTGCTAACGACACTGAATGTTACATACACTAACAACAGAAACGGATGGTTTAATAAATTTCAATAAAAACTTTCAAATTTAATTAATTTTCTTTTAATTTCACTTTAAATTTTATTTTTTCGTTTTGTTTTCTCGTTTATTTTATTTTTTTTTTTGCAATTTCCCCTCATATTCAACATTTCATTGTTAATATACTCATCCCCACACAGGCAAAAAAAGGTGTTTGCGAATGTGAATAAAATTTAAACACCTTAAACCCTTAAACCCTTAATATTGAATAAATACATAAATAAAAAAATGCCTACCCTCCCTCGTTCATTTGATACACTTTTGCGTTAAGTCTGAAAAACTTACACACACACACACGCACACACTAACAAATGAACACACAACACAAAATCAAACATAAATAAACAATAAATATTGCTAACGACACTGAATGTTACATACACTAACAACAGAAACGGATGGTTTAATAAATTTCAATAAAAACTTTCAAATTTAATTAATTTTCTTTTAATTTCACTTTAAATTTTATTTTTTCGTTTTGTTTTCTCGTTTATTTTTTTTTATTTTTTGCAATTTCCCCTCATATTCAACATTTCATTGTTAATATACTCATCCCCACACAGGCAAAAAAAGGTGTTTGCGAATGTGAATAAAATTTAAACACCTTAAACCCTTAAACCCTTAATATTGAATAAATACATAAATAAAAAAATGCCTACCCTCCCTCGTTCATTTGATACACTTTTGCGTTAAGTCTGAAAAACTTACACACACACACACGCACACACTAACAAATGAACACACAACACAAAATCAAACATAAATAAACAATAAATATTGCTAACGACACTGAATGTTACATACACTAACAACAGAAACGGATGGTTTAATAAATTTCAATAAAAACTTTCAAATTTAATTAATTTTCTTTTAATTTCACTTTAAATTTTATTTTTTCGTTTTGTTTTCTCGTTTATTTTTTTTATTTTTTGCAATTTCCCCTCATATTCAACATTTCATTGTTAATATACTCATCCTCACACAGGCAAAAAATGAAGGTGTTTGCGAATGTGAATAAAATTTAAACAAATACTACAACCCACTTATGCATGCACATCGTGGACATACTATTATTGTGTGTGTGTATTCATATGCATGTGTTCGTTTTAATCATAATGGAGTAAAAATTTGAAATAATTTCTCTGAACAATAATGAAAATAATTAAAATGAATCAATTGAAATACAAAAAAAAAAACAAAAAAACGCAATAATAATGAAATGAAACAAACAAAACAGTAGAAGAAGAATAATAATAATAATAATAAAAAGTTTTAATAGCAATAACAACAAAAACAACAAAACCAATAACATTAAAATTAACAAGAAAAACTTATGTGAAATAGTATAGAAATACATACATACAAACAAACATACATATTTAGTGTATTTATTAACATTAATAATAATTATTATTAATTATTAAAAAATTATAATAAATTGAATGAAATAAAGTGATAAACATTTGCAAAAACATTAAACATTTCGAATCGCTTGAGTTTTTAATTTTCACAGCTGTTTTCATTCGAAAAGCTTACTTCAGCGCCTGGTAAGTTTTTAATTTAAGTCTGCAGATATTTATTTGTTGAAAGTTTTCATCATATTATGGTAATATTAAATAAAATTAAATAAAATATTGAATATGTTCTATTACCATACATACATTACAGATGAACTTAACGGTATTAAAAATCTATAGAATTTTTATTTTTTTTACTTAATTGAATAAGCAATAAAATTATTAAACTCATGAGACCCTGGATACACTTATGGCACCCTCACATGTTGTGTCTGTCAAAAATATTCAATTTAGCCAAGGCTTATATTTTTACTCACAAACGTATATGTTCCATTACACATGGAAAAATACCAACGACTTTCGTTTGGAAAACGGCTTAAAACGGCTTACAAATTACAAGTTAAGCTTAAATTTGTTAAATTTATATTAAAAAATTATAATTATTACTTGTCTTATTGCTATTGTTACGAAAATGAAAAGTTAGATACTGGTGTTTTGTTTTTACATCGTTTAACATTAAAATTATAAACAAAAGCTACAAAAACAAAACAATGCAGTACAATGCACACAATGCTCTTTACAAATGATCGTACTGCTTAATATAACAACAAACATCAGCATAAAAAAATGTTAAACAAGTGAACAAAAATCCCCAAACAATACTACAAGAACAACGATGTTTACATTTATAGACATTTTGAGAAGGCGAAGTCATGAACGTTCGCTTTCAAGAATATTCATCACACTGTTTATCCTGCCATATAAAAGGCAAGGCAAAGCGGGCGACTGAGTTAGTGAAGTTCAGTCTGTCTTGTGTGAAGACGCGGTGTATTTGAAAAAAATAATCGTGGTTTGAACATCTCCGTTACAAAGATCTGTCGAATAATTGTCTAGTAATTGTTATTGTTTATGTAAAGGGTGAAAACAGAGGAATAACAAACAAAGCAAGTTGTGAACAGTGGCACACAGAATTGTGCGAATAATAAAGAATTTTAATTAAAACTAAACACAAATTTATTCTCACTTTTATTTGCAATCTAAGCGTGCATATTTTAAATATTTTTAAAAGGTAAAAACGTAACACTATTATATTACAAAACTAAATTAAAAAAAAAAATTAAATAATTTCTTGCATCCATAAAATGTTTCTTTCAGCTGGCTAATGATAGTACACATAACCCAGCGCCGACGAATATTGGTGCGTGTCAGAGACATTTGATAACATCTGTTATACATAAGAAATGCGAGCACTTTCTAATAGAAATTTTGTCAAAAGACTTTTCCTTTTTTTGCACAACCACAGTTTTAGTGATGTGCTCTTTTTGTAGGTTATGTTTACTTTTAACAGGTACTGATACTTTAGGGACAGTTTATATATCTTCTCCACAAAAAACATGACTTACAGGCGCTATTTAATTTTTACTTGCTGGAAAACACAGTGTTACGTACATACTCGATTAGTCGTCAAGATAATGTCATTAATTTAGGAGAAAACACTATGCGACAAAACACAAAAATTAAATACACCCGAGTAACTGCCTAGTCTCCCCCTTTCCCATATACCCTCCTTTATTTCACAAAAAAGGTTTTCTTGATCTTTACACACAAAATTATTTATTACCCAAATATGTTTGATCCTATTTTAAAAATTCGAAGTTTTTTGGAAAGCGGAGAGATTAGCCTTTAAAACGGTATACATAGATATTTTGTTCAAGCTTATATGTTATGAGTTTTGGTAGGGCATGCGGAGGGTCAGCTATCCTTGCTCACAAGGATTTTAGGCACTTTCCATTGCCATAATTTGCCCAAGATTACTTAAAAGCAAAATAAGTATTTATAGAGGTTCTTGTCCGCCCATCAAGATTAATGGTGTGACGATACCGGAAGATATTTGGCATTCATCTCGACCGTCGCCTTACCTGGGCTCACCATATAGCTCCCAAAATTACCCAGATCAAATTTAGAACATCTCAGTTTTACTGGCTTACCTAAGTCAATCCTTAACTTGGAACTAAAACTGCTTTTGTATAAGTCAGTATTGAAACCTATTTGGCTTTATGGTATCCAAATGTGGGGAACAGCCTCACCATCCAATGTAGAGACGCTTCAAAGGCGGCAATATAGACTCCTTAAATAATAACAGGTGCTCCTTGGTATATGAGATACAATAACATCGAGAAAGATCTGAAGGTGCCCCTAGTTCGAGAGGAAATAAAAATATAAAGTCAACGTCTCTAGGATTACAGAACATCCCAACCGTCTTGTAAGACACTTACTTGTGCTCGAGGGTCACAGACGTCTCAAATCAAACAAATGATCTGATCAGATAAATCTACTTTTGATGAACACTTTTAGTTGTACGTTGCAGTGGCAATAATAACTTTTATTTTTGTATTATTTTAGGTTAAGATTTGAATACTTATTGTAAAATCCGAAAGGAAAGATTCAATAAAAAAAAATAATGCCAACATTATGAGCAGCTTAAGCTTTCTACCGACTATTCATACTTGAATGTTAATAAATGAGTCCATTTGAATCATTTTTTTTTTTTGCTTCCTTTAGTTTATTTGCCAGTGACATGTCAGTAATAAACAACAAGTTAGAAAACAATCCATGGAGACCGACTATGTGATACGCGATACCGAAATCGTCTTTTTTTCTTCCTCATCGAAATTAAATTCTAGGGGATTGAAGTGTACCTTGATGAAATTGGAGATAAAAATGGTCACCTTTTACTAAAAATTTTTCTTTTCTTTGAAAAAATGTCCATAAAAGTTTAAAAAAATTATTAAAAAAAATTAACTTAACAGGTTTTACACAAAAAGAGAATTCCCGATAGTACAGACACAGGATATCGCGGACAGATTCGTTTTAGATCATAATAATTAATTAAATCCGAACAATATTCTTAGCCTTGCTGAACTAAAAACGACTACTGATGTAGAACAATGTGGACTACTGATGTGGAATCTGCTCGAATACAATATACTCTCTTTACATTGGGGGTTTGGGACATAAGACTCTTAGAATTGATAAAAAAAGAAGTCAGGAAAGGTTTGAATTCTATTGGATTTTTTTACGATATTTTACGTCGTAACTTGGTTCACTTAATAATACACACACACAGATAAGTAATGGAATTGAACGAACGGGTTATGGGGTAGGGTTAGTATGAGGATTAATCTGAGGGTTAGGGTATATAATGCACAAACCTTTTGGTATATATGTGTCTGTATGTTAATAATAAATGTTATTATTGTTTTGTATGTGTATTTTAAAAAACGTTATAAATATGTATGTATTTTATTAAAAAATATTATAGAGTGTATATATTTTTGCTTACAATGTTTATTTCTTACACTTTGTTATTATACAATTTGTTTGAAGTTTATATTTTTTGCAAAGTTATTTATTATTTGGCACAATAATAATAATAAACATAACAATTTTGTTCTATGCAATTTGTTTAGAATTCAAATTTCAAATATAATTTTGTTCACTGGTTATCACACGAGTAGGGTTGGTTTTTTGCTTGGTCGCGGTTGTTTATCAACCATAGGTCGCTGCCCTGTCGCTGTGTATTCCGATAATGGAACCAACTTCGTTGGAGCTAGCTAACTAATTAAAAGGCAGCGACAGGAATTCCTCAAACAGTTGAAGGGATTGGTTACATCAACCAATAGCTTTCAAAACTTGATGTGGCACTTTATCCCACCCGGAGCACCACATATGGGGGGCTTATGGGAAGCCGGCGTAAAGAGCTTCAAGTCCCATATTAAGAAGCTCGCAAATTTTAAATATACCTTTGAGGAACTAGCAACCCTATTGGCTAGAATAGAAGGATGCCTCAACTCAAGACCCTTAAGCCCGTCAAGTGAAAACCCTCAGGATCTTAACCCATTAACCCCAGGTCATTTCTTAATTGACTCACCCTTATTATCACCCTCTGAACCCGATTTCAGTAACGAAAATATTACCCTAGCAAACAGATGGCAAAGGTTGAAAATTCAACACCATCAGTTTTGCAAAAGATGGAAGGATGAATATTTGAAGGAGCTCCATAAACGTTATAAATGGAGAAACCCTAAACGTCCTGTGGAAATCAATGACATTGTTGTCATTAAACAGGACAACCTACCCTCAAATGAATGGTTACTCGGACGAGTAACCAAGACTTACCCAGGTTCCGATGGACTGCCTAGAGTAGTCGAATTGCACACATCAACCGGAACATTGACTCGGCCCATAACCAAGGTCGTAGTCCTACCCACCCACTAATTAACTCCTTCAAATCTTCCATTTTCACCTTCGTTACACACCCATTACTCACCCGAACACCATCCTTACCTACCCAAATTTTTACCCAAAACACCCACAATCCTACCCTCAAATGAATGGTTACTCGGACGAGTAACCAAGACTTACCCAGGTTCCGATGGACTGCCTAGAGTAGTCGAATTGCACACATCAACCGGAACATTGACTCGGCCCATAACCAAGGTCGTAGTCCTACCCACCCACTAATTAACTCCTTCAAATCTTCCATTTTCACCCTCGTTACACACCCATTACTCACCCGAACACCATCCTTACCTATCCAAATTTTTACCCACAACACCCACAATTATTAATACCCACCCAAAGTCTAATTTCAGGTTCCACCCCACAAGAAGTTATGGTTGATCTCCAGGTCGGAAGTGAAAATCTGTACCCATGGGAAAACCCTGAAACCACGAGTGAAAAAAGAAAAAAATTAATACCCTTACCCACCTTTTGGACAATTACAAATAATTTGTTTTTATTCGCAGGTTGCCGGCCCGGGAGGATGTTCACACGAGTGAACAAATACACAACCCTAACCCTGACTTCCAATAGGACAACACAAACATCTTTAACAAACAATAACAATAATAATACCAACACACATCAACAAACATCATATTCACAATAAACACATATACATACACACATTCATCAACATTTCATCAACACCTTCAACATAATTATTTTGATCCTTATAAGATCAGTTGATTATCGATCATCAAACCACATAAAACGAAATATCCAACAATCCCTACGCGAGTGCACTATAGCCAATATTATTATTTTAAACAAAATTAACATTGTGAACTAAAATTGTGAAAAGATTGAAAACAAGAATTGTGAGCTATCTATAAACATTCTGCGAATATTTACAAATATTGTAAAATAGAACAAATATTGTTACAAAATCTAAATAAAATACGTTTTATAACGTTTGAGAAAATATATACCAATAAAACAACACTAATATTTATTGTTAACATAACACACATAATACATAACAAATATGTACATAATAAAAGGTTTGTGCACAATATACCCTACACCCTCTTACCCCACGTACTAACCCTACCCCATAACCCGTACGTTCATGGTCCTTCAAGGAAAAAGAAGAGACAGCGACACGTATATATACAGTCCACAAAACACCCCCTAATTTGTGAAAAATCTGCCCCACCCTATAATTTATAACCCCATAACACCCCAACTTTTAAATTTTATTAAAAATCAAAAGAATATAAATAAGTACAAAGTGATGTAAATATACAAAATAAAATAAACACAAGCATATACACTAACAAAATTGTAAAAACATAAATCAGACAGTACACAAAACATAAAAACATTCTAAAAACAACAAAGTGCACAAAATACTTAAATATAAATCAAAAAACATAACTTAACAATTAACAAAAACAATAATCACAAAAAATTACCCTAAATAAATAGTGAATTAACAAAAACAACATACATATGGAACAGTAAAAATTAGACATTGCAAAATCAAAAATAATATATCACATATTTAAAATTATAATACATATTAAAATTACAAAAAAAAAAAAAAAAAAAGTGAAATTACATAGAACTGTAAAAATAAAAGTTAAAAACAAATCTAAAATCAAAAGGAAAGCACAAAAGTTACTAAAGTTCACAAAAAATACAAACAAAACACATATTACATTAAAGAAACAAAAATTATACATTTTCAAAACAATATATAAATATAATATATATATAAATTAAAAAGGAAACATAAAAGTTCACAAAGGTTCAAAAAAAAAATAGAAACAAAATACACAGTAATAGAGGAACACATATTGCACATTTTTTGGAATAATACATAAACAGAACCAAAGTGAGAAAAGACAAATAAAAAATTGAACAAAATTCAAAACAAGTAACAACAAAGTACATAGTGACAAAAATTAAAAAATTGAAAAATATAAAGTGCACTAACAATTACATTTCAATACAGTTCACTTACAAAAAATAAATCAAAAACAATTACAAATATAAGCAACTACTAACAAATAACCATTATTAACATTGCACACAAACACAACACAACAAACATCACACAAAGAGGAATTGGAAAAATAAAATTGGTTTGTACCCTACCCTCAGCAGACAAGGTAAGTTGAAATTTTTCAATTTACATTTTTTTATATATATCGCATAATTTGTCGCGAATTTTTTGAAATTTATAAAAAAAAAAACTCACAATAAGAAATATTTTCTTATAAAACCCACCCAATACCTACCCTTTTTTTCGATAATATTTTCAAAATATTGTGAGTAACACATATTGCCGTTCTCTTTGTGTAGTGCAACAAAAACACAAAGGATACCCAATAGGCAATTTTGTCTGCTGATTAGTTTTATTTCAAATTTGAAATAAACATTTTTTTTAACCAAATTTACCCGCGATAATTCGATTTACTATCGCAATTTAATAACTTTTTCCAATCCTCTGCGTATTAAATTTTAAAAAATAAATATGTCGGAATTAAAAACTTTAGCCGCCGATATTCTACGTTATATCCAACAGGATTTAAGTGCCTTTGAGGAAGATTTTAAGGCCAGTACAGAGAAGTCTCAATCACTACCCGCATTGAGATTCATGAAGAATGAATTGGAAGAGTTGTGGTCGAATATTGACGGAAAATTCAGACAGATCCGAGAGTCGCCACAACTCAATGAACCCGAAGTAGCCAATTCGATAAATTTTAATGGCCTCTCCAGGAATATGAGATCAGCTAAAAAATTCTATAGGTCATCTATGATTTCCATAGATGAGTCTATAGAAAATTTTACCCAACCCAAAAATTCAAACACCACCCAACCCGAACCCACACAACCCACCCAATCAGTTGGATTTAACGTACCCCCTTGCGATATGCAAACATTCAGTGGGGATTTCAAGTCTTGGGCCTCGTTCAGAGACCTATTCAAGGCCATTTATGGCAATAATACCCGCCTAAGTGGTGTAGAAAAACTTTTCTACCTTAAAAATAAGACTAGCGGCGAAGCTAAAGAAATAGTCGACAATGCACCCTTAACTAATGATGGTTTTCTTATTGCTTGGACCCAACTGGTAAATCAATATGAAAATAAAAGGATGCAAATTAACGCACAAATTAAGACCCTTTTAAATTTACCAGCGGTAAACACTATGTGCAGTGTTTCAATAAGAAAATTACAGAGAAAGATTAATTGCTGTATTGCAAATTTAAATACATTGGAGATAGATACGGGTAATTGGGATCCTATCATAGTATATCTCTGTTTGACAAAATTACCCAAGGAAACCCGAAGGGAATTTGAGAAAACCCTAAAGGATTGTGCTGAAATGCCTTCCTGGACAGATGTGGATGTATTTCTAACAAATACATTCAAGGAACTCACTTCTGTCAATGATGTTCCGGAAAGTAACCCTAACCCTAACCCAAACACCCACCCAAAACACAAATTCCTCCAGGACATCAACAATCGAATTGACAGAAGAGTAAAAACGTTCCATAATGTGACACACAATAATAGGAAGGATACCCGATCCACAAACGTATTCCAGAGCAAAACCTCGAATTTAACCCAAACCCACCCAAATACCCATAATTATCAAAAAACCCAGGAAAAACCCGATGGTTCATTGTGCAAACTGTGCAAAAGTAACCATACTTTGAGGGAATGCTCATCATTTACTTCCTTGGGAGTAAATGAAAGAATTGAATTCGTAAGAAAGAATTCAATTTGTTACAATTGTCTGGCCATTAGTCACATGGTATCAGAATGTCGCAGTACATTCACATGCAGATACTGTGGCAGCAGACATAACACCCTTTTACACAAACCCAACCCAAACACTAACCCACAGAATGACGATAAACCCTCTACGTCAAGTGCAATACAGTCTTTCTCTACCCAAACCCAATCAAGCAAAACCCAATTAGACGACAGAGCTAAATTATTAGGCACAGCTGCCTTGAATATTCAAATACACGGTGAAGAATTCCCTGCTAGAGCGCTTATTGACCCAGCATCAGACTTTTCATTCATTTCTGATAAGCTAAGGCGCAAATTACACTTACCCACCCTACCCATAGTTGCTGAAATCTCAGGTCTAAATGAGGTTGTTTCAGCACGTTCGAACAAGATGTGTAATATACATCTTGGTTCTAACACTAATAAGGAATTTTCATTGAATATTCAGGCAATTGTTGTCAAAACCCTCACCCGCAATTTACCCACCCGAAACTTAAACCCTACTTTCATAAAAGAGTTGGACAGAATCCCATTGGCTGATCCTAAATTTTATGAAAGCCGCCCAATTGATATTATAATTGGTAGCGATTTTTACCCACAAATTATCAGAGCTGGTGTCAAGAAAGATATTCTTGGCACATTAATAGCTCAAGAAACTGAGTTTGGTTAGATTTTAACCGGACCAATACAAGATTCTCACCCTACCCGAAGAATCGTCTCTTACTACAGTTCTGTCAAGCTTGATAAATTTTTGACCAAATTTTGGGAAATTGAAGAAATTCCGCAAGAACCCATTCAATCCGAAGATGATTGTACTTGTGAGAAAATTTACACGACAACTACCCGTCGTTTACCCAATGGCCGTTATCAAGTAAATCTTCCATTTCGTAACCCTCAAATTGAGTTAGGAAACTCGCGCCATATAGCGATGGCTCAATACTTAAGAAATGAGAAGAATTTACTAAAGAAACCCGATCTGAAACTTGAATATGATAACGCGCTACAAGAGTATATTGACTTAGGTCATATGAAACCAATTATTTATAACCCTAACACTTCTTCAAACACCCATTATTATTTACCCCATCATGCTGTTGTTAAACCCGATCGTGTTACGACAAAAGTTCGAGTTGTTTTTAATGCATCGAGCAAAACTTCGAACGGCAACAGCTTGAATGATACCCTACACATTGGTCCTACCCTACAACAAGATTTGGTTGTTTCAATCTTGAGATGGCGCTTTTATAAGATTGTTTTTAATGCCGACATCACCAAGATGTATAGGCAAATTCAATTGAACCCTACCCACACACCCTATCAAAGAATTTTATTCCGTAAAAGC
Organism: Sarcophaga variegata; assembly: GCA_932273835.1. Lineage (NCBI taxonomy): Eukaryota > Metazoa > Arthropoda > Insecta > Diptera > Sarcophagidae > Sarcophaga > Sarcophaga variegata. The sequence continues at coordinate 43,250,299 of OW026359.1, forward strand.
GTCAACGAACCCATTCAAGATTACGAACTGCAAACAGTCACATTTGGCGTTAACTGTGCCCCTTATTTGGCTATCAGAACCCTACACAAATTAGCCGCAGACATTCAAGATACCCACCCAATTGCATCTCAAATTTTGAGAGAGAATATGTACGTCGATGATGTACTAGCCGGTGCTCATTCTGTTCAAGAGGCTGAAATCGCTCAAAAACAGTTAATCACTGCACTCGAATCTGCTGGTTTTCCTCTACGAAAGTGGACATCAAATACCCAAGAGCTCCTAGATAATTTACCCATGGACCACCAACTCAATGCCGCCTTACTCACCCTTCCGGAATCGGAAAACCCTAAAACTCTAGGCATTCGGTGGAATCCAAAAGAGGACAATTTTTTCTTTGAGGCCCCAAAAATAGAAAGAAAACCAGCCTACACTAAGCGAGCAGTTTTATCTGACATCGCTAAACTTTTTGACCCAGCTGGTTGGTTAGCACCAATTATAATATCCGCCAAAATCGTGATGCAGCAAATCTGGCAGGATAATACAGCTTGGGATGAATGTCTTAACCCACTCACACTTATTAAATGGCACAAGTTTTTGCAGTTTTATGATAACATTGACAATATTCGAATTCCTAGATGGATAAATTTTTCACCCTCAGCAAAAATTGAGTTTCATGGCTTTTCAGATGCTTCTGAAAAAGCATACTCTGCGGTTTTATATGCACGAGTTATACCCATAAACGGACCTATGTCCGTAACCCTACTCGTCGCTAAGACGAGAGTTGCACCTATCAAGGTTATTTCTTTACCGAAATTAGAACTTTGTGGTGCAGTGTTGTTGGCAAAAATGGCACAAAACATAATTACCCAGCTGCAATTAACCCAAAACCCAATGTATTTCTGGACGGACTCCGCAATAGTTTTGGCATGGCTCAACAAACCCCCGACTACCTGGAACACCTTTGTGGCTAACCGTGTATCTGCAATAGCCGAAGCGGTAGGAACCAAGAATTGGAGTCATGTGGCTTCTTACGATAACCCAGCCGATGTCGCCAGTCGTGGATGCAACGCAGATGAACTGAAGGACGACAAGCTATGGTGGAATGGACCAACATGGTTGAAGGAAGATCCAACAAAGTGGCCAACAACACATTTACCCTACGAAACTCAAGCTGAAGCTAAAATTTGTCAGTCGTTCTCTACGACTTTGAACCCAAAAACATCTATGGACTCTACCCGTCCTACCCAGGACATTTTGGAAAGATTTTCTAAATGGTCCAAAGCACTTAGAATATTGTCATATGTCTATCGATTTTGTGATCGTGCATCAGTTACTCGAAGAAATGGAATTCGACATGACAGCGTAGTTCTGGGTCGAAAAATTCCACAATCTATTGACGAAAGACTCAATAGATTATTAACCCACCCGAGTATTGAACTTGATGCGCATGAAATCAAAGCTACCCGTGATAGACTGATAATTCTTTGTCAGACACAATATTTCAGTGAAGAATATTCTTGTCTGAAGAAATCGAACCCTTTACCCAAGAAAAGCAATTTACTCACCCTTACACCCTTTTTGGACGCAAAGAATATCATGCGCACAAATGGCAGATTGGCAAACTCCAACAACTTAACATATGATGAACGACACCCTATTTTATTACCCTACCCTAGCGCCTTTGCTAAATTATTAACCCAACACGTTCATCTTATAACCCTACACGGCGGAAATCGTCTAATGTTGCGAGTAATTCGCTCGAATTTTTGGATTCCGAGACTGCAGAATCTTATCAGTTCTGTAGTCAATAGGTGCGTACCCTGCACGAAATATAGGAATCGTCAAACTACCCAATTTATGGCTGCATTACCCCCCGAACGTACCCAAATTAGCAGACCATTTAATACTGTTGGAGTTGATTTTGCCGGACCATTTGACATAAAATCCTACATTGGTAGAACATGTAGGATAACCAAAGGTTATGTTTGCGTATTTGTTTGCTTTTCTACCAAAGCTATCCACTTAGAGCCCACATCTGACCTGTCTACCCAAGCATTTATGGCAGCATTTGCCCGATTCTTTTCGAGGCGGGGATGCCCTGTCGCTGTGTATTCCGATAATGGAACCAACTTCGTTGGAGCTAGCCAACTAATTAAAAGGCAGCGACAGGAATTCCTCAAACAGTTGAAGGGATTGGTTACATCAACCAATAGCTTTAAAAACTTGACGTGGCACTTTATCCCACCCGGAGCACCACATATGGGGGGCTTATGGGAAGCCGGCGTAAAGAGCTTCAAGTCCCATATTAAGAAGCTCGCAAATTTTAAATATACCTTTGAGGAACTAGCAACCCTATTGGCTAGAATAGAAGGATGCCTCAACTCAAGACCCTTAAGCCCGTCAAGTGAAAACCCTCAGGATCTTAACCCATTAACCCCAGGTCATTTCTTAATTGGCTCACCCTTATTATCACCCTCTGAACCCGATTTCAGTAACGAAAATATTACCCTAGCAAACAGATGGCAAAGGTTGAAAATTCAACACTATCAGTTTTGCAAAAGATGGAAGGATGAATATTTGAAGGAGCTCCATAAACGTTATAAATGGAGAAACCCTAAACGTCCTGTGGAAATCAATGACATTGTTGTCATTAAACAGGACAACCTACCCTCAAATGAATGGTTACTCGGACGAGTAACCAAGACTTACCCAGGTTCCGATGGACTGCCTAGAGTAGTCGAATTGCACACATCAACCGGAACATTGACTCGGCCCATAACCAAGGTCGTAGTCCTACCCACCCACTAATTAACTCCTTCAAATCTTCCATTTTCACCCTCGTTACACACCCATTACTCACCCGAACACCATCCTTACCTATCCAAATTTTTACCCACAACACCCACAATTATTAATACCCACCCAAAGTCTAATTTCAGGTTCCACCCCACAAGAAGTTATGGTTGATCTCCAGGTCGGAAGTGAAAATCTGTACCCATGGGAAAACCCTGAAACCACGAGTGAAAAAAGAAAAAAATTAATACCCTTACCCACCTTTTGGACAATTACAAATAATTTGTTTTTATTCGCAGGTTGCCGGCCCGGGAGGATGTTCACACGAGTGAACAAATACACAACCCTAACCCTGACTTCCAATAGGACAACACAAACATCTTTAACAAACAATAACAATAATAATACCAACACACATCAACAAACATCATATTCACAATAAACACATATACATACACACATTCATCAACATTTCATCAACACCTTCAACATAATTATTTTGATCCTTATAAGATCAGTTGATTATCGATCATCAAACCACATAAAACGAAATATCCAACAATCCCTACGCGAGTGCACTATAGCCAATATTATTATTTTAAACAAAATTAACATTGTGAACTAAAATTGTGAAAAGATTGAAAACAAGAATTGTGAGCTATCTATAAACATTCTGCGAATATTTACAAATATTGTAAAATAGAACAAATATTGTTACAAAATCTAAATAAAATACGTTTTATAACGTTTGAGAAAATATATACCAATAAAACAACACTAATATTTATTGTTAACATAACACACATAATACATAACAAATATGTACATAATAAAAGGTTTGTGCACAATATACCCTACACCCTCTTACCCCACGTACTAACCCTACCCCATAACCCGTACGTTCAGGAATATTTTTACTCCGGTTGTTTTGTTTTCATTTTTCTTTTTTATTATTGAATCGCTTTTTATTGTTTTGTTATAGAAATATCGGAATCCATATATCCTTGTATTATATACATACATGTATGAGTGTGTCTGTGGACATTATGTGTGTAGCTTATGGTTGTTAAATGTTTGTTTATATTTGTTGTGGTTCCATTGACAATGTTTTAAAACCCCCATTTAAAATATCACTTATTAATTGTACATGTATTAGTGTGTATGCAAGTGTATTAGTGTAACCACGTATTGTACATATTTGTGTGTGTGTTTTTTTTTTCTATTGGGGATACACTCTCCTTTAGTTTGCCATTTCGTTTATTTGTATTTTAAAAACCACCACTAGACGAGACCAATTTTGTTCATTTTTTTTGTTCTATTTTAACGACAACAGCTGTTGGCCTTGTTTATACAAACAAATACTAATACATATAAACACAGAACATTGGTTTCATTTAACAGTTTTTCAAGGATATTTTTTTAAGTTTATAACTCATAAGACTCTAGAATGTAAGGAGACTTCTTTACGTTTGTTTTTTTAATGTTTGTAATTTTAATTGAACAATTTTAATGAATATATGACATACAGACATACATACATAATTCGTTATTACAATCCTTAAGTTAGGATTACAAACTAGCTTCTCACACCAATTATGTTGGGTGTGTTAATTTTATACCTGGGTGGCAGGACCTACATTTTAAAGTCAACTTCGAACGATAAATTTGTGAGAAAGTTTTCATGGTAATTTTATTTACTCTCAGAGTTTTTGCCAGAAATCTGTTGAGAGAAAGTCGCCATAGAAATATTTTTTTCATACTTCGTTTTGATATATAAGCTAACACACCAATTATTAGACTACCGCGACTGCTGTGAATATATGACATTCAAGTTTAAATAGCTTCGATGGTATTCTAAGAACTAAGTTTACTTAGTTAATTGGCCATGACAGCACTAAGAAGGTAGGCTAAGAAGCTCAGTCGAAATAATTGTAAAAATTTGAAAAGTTGCAAAACTCTCCTTCTATGCACCCCACTAATGATGTTCCTAAACATCCTCTTCATCATCATATTTCGGTCAAACCGCCGATGGGACGTTACCCGTTTGGTTGCTTTACAGATTCCCTACAATAAAATCAGACTTAAGGTACAAAACTGCTCAAAAATCTTTTGGGATGAAAGGTTGTGACGCACAGCAAGGAATCTTAAAAGCTTCCATGGATTCTTATATTATTTTCAACGCAATATTACAACTTGGATGTTACCCTCAGGGCTGGAGGATTCGTCTAGTAATGATAACCAAATCTGACAGAGATGATACAGGCCCGTATGTTTGTTACCAACATTGTCAAATTTGTTCAAAAAACTTCTGATGACTATCAATTTAGTCGTAGAAGAAACATGGCACTATTAAACAAACCCACTGACTGGTGCAAGTCATAAGAAGAACATTTAAAGAGAAAAAGTACTGAAATACTAGCTTATGAACGTTTCTTATGAGCATAATACTCCGATGCTGCTGCTAGCTATTATTGGCCGAAAGCTTGTTGTTAACGAGATCGAATTTATTAGTGCTTTTCAGTCGATTGCCGTTAGTTTCTCACAGGGTGTATAGGTTTAGTTACATCTTAAATTAAGTATATGCCTAGGACATGCCGTTGAGCTTGAATCTTTTCGAAACATCTTGATATCAGCACGAAATCGTTTTACAACTGTTGATCTGGTTAAAATTGTAGATAATTTAAGTTACATACATACATAACATAATTGGCCATTACAACCCTTCAGTCAGGATTACGGCCTAGCTTCTCACACCACTTATGTTGTTTGTGTTAATTTTATACATGACTGGTGGGACCTACAGTTTAAAGTCGACTCTGAATGACAGATTTTTGAGCGACTTTTCATGGCAATTTTATTTACTCGCAGAGTATTTGCCAGAAATCTGCTGAGAGGAAGTCGCCGAAGAAATATTTTTTCATATTTCATTAAGTTAAAGATGCCTCTCCAGGACAGGCATCTTTGAACCGCCTTAGGTCTAATAAGCCAACACACTACTTACTACACTACGGCGAATTCAATTAATTAATCTAAGTTAAAAAACAATAATTGCGACAGTTTTTAAATGAATGGAAAAGATAATGTACTGTTAATAAGGTACACTTCCACTCTTTTCTGTACGCGATCAAAAACACTCAAAATAGATTACAAGGAAGTTTTCTTAAAATTTTGCTTAATTTAAGTCCATTATTCGAAAAAATGTAGCCATATTATCAATGTTATACAACATCGCCACGTGTCGTGTACGACATTATCGGAATCTCAACGGTCAAAATTATGCCGTGCAATGATTTTCACCATTGTTCTTTATGCCTTGATGTTGTAGGTATCCAAACATAGTAAATAAATTAATTCGGGAATCAATCGCAAACTTAGCGATTTCGATTACGCCGACAACTTCATCACGTCGCTAATAGGCATTCAGACATTACAGGAATGCTTAAGTTTCGTAGTTGAGTATCGGGTTTGTTACTCAACAGTTATGAGCATCAATAACCTCCGCCTAATTTCTGCCAGTATAGCGTCGAAACAAATACAGGTAGTTCACCGGAAGACATAAGGTCTCGGCTCTAGCCTCAGAAAGCCTCAAAAACATATCTCAATAGCAGTCAACTATCCGCTAGGCTTAGATGCCTAGTAGATGCCTTATTAGAATTAAGTGGAATGATTTTAATACAGTCTTATGTTCCTCTTAGAAACTATGAGACTATAATACAACAAAAATAAAAAACTAAAACGTTTTTTAATTGTAAATATCATACTTCTAGATTTTTACTTAAACATTCTCTCTTTTTCACAATATGTAGAGGAGAATTACGATATATGTATAATAAATTACGGATTTAAATTCCAAATGAAGTCGCCGTAGTCTAGTTGGCGTATTAGACGTAAGGTCACGGTTCAAACCCCATGCCATCAAATCGAAAATATGAAAATATTTCTTCGGCGACTTCCTCTCAGCAGATTTCTGGCAAAAACTCTAAGAGCAAATAAAAATTGCCATGAAAAGTTTCTCAAAAATCTGTCGTTCGGAGTCGACTTTAAACTGTAGGTCCAGCCATTAATGTATAAAAGAAGCTAGGTCGTAATCCTGACTGAAGGGTTGTAATGGCCAATTATGTTATGTATGTATGTATATGTATTCCAAATTGATGTATAGCAGATGTAGCTCATATTGAGTTGCCAATTGATATGATCAATTCAGTACAATTTCTGAAGCCACAACTAACTACGATTTTACTTTGGAATACAAATCGAAGAAGATCATATTTTTCTCGCAATTTTAATTCTTGAACATTTTCATAAACAATTGTTTGTTGGGTTCTTTTAAACGGTTTTCTAAATGTATATGTATACTTGCAATGGTATGTTCGTCTGTTTAAATAAATTTTATGATGGCGACAGTTGCTTTTCGAATACTGGTTACAGTTACCGTCAAATATTTGTCTTTCTTTCTGTTTCTGTTCTGTTTCGGTGTTTACACTCGCAAAAAATTTTGTATGAAAACACCCCGTATTTTGAAGAAGCTATTTGCATACTTAGCAGAGATTAGCAATGAATCGTTTTTTCGCTACTCATAAGTACTCATGAAATTTTGAGTATGAGTGAGTCAACAGTATTGAAATTTAACTAATCTGATTCAATCGTTATCACTACAACGTTGATTTATAAGCACAGGTTGCAATGAGTATGAGTACAACGTTGACATCAAACTCATAACATTCGAAATATGTTTTATTTCAGAAAAAGACAAAGACACCAAGCAAAGCAAACACACAACCTTCTAGTGGGTATTGTAGTGTTCGTACGCGAATCATACTTATTTTGTTTTTCTAGTAAATGTTGAGTCATGGAGAGTCGAAATCAACAACATCATGCGTATTGTTAAGTATGAGTACGATGAATACTTCAAACTTTGAATATGAGTAGTATGAGTATGATATTAAAATAAGTATGAATGCGTATAAGTATCAGAAATTATAAGTATGATTCGAATCTACTCATCTTTTTGAATACTCATTGCTGATCTCTGATACTTACATCGTTTTTCATAATCAGTTAAATGGACTCAACACTCCCATCGTTCGAAATAAATTCCTCCACTCGCGACGAGTGGACCCATTTGCATTTGATGGTGATGATTGATTTGTAAATTCAGTTACAAATTGTCGACAGATCGCTTTAAAGTCTGTGACACCATTAATTGCATCAGGCAACACATTAGCTTGTTCGGAAGAAGATGTTTTACGCTTAACTTTATTGGAAGATTTTTATCAAAATCACAATATTCTGTGAGGCGTTATCTACATTTTAAAATGATTGAAAATTAGGAACATTCCTGTTATATCTTGTGTTTCTGTTGTAATCAAAATTTTGCAAAGTTTGTAGAGACGATGCTGTAACTATAAAAACTATAGCGAAACTGTTTGCTTGTATCTTATTCTAATATTTAGTCGATAGTTATCGAACCTAATCTTACTTATGAAGTTGTCTTCCGCTCGACAGCCCTCAATAAAAATTTCAATGTGGAGCCTCTGGATAGAGTAGAAATCTGTTGCGATAACGATTACGAATGCTTTCCATAATATCCCTAAAAAGCTTTTCACTTGTCGCACTGCCATGGGGAGAATGAACATTACTCTCTCAGTGCACTTTCCTATACTAAGGGAGAGTCCCTAGACTCTGCGAAAATTGTCACTCTTGAATCTCCTTATCGGCAAAAAGAACCTCACACATAGTCTGCCTTGGAGAATCTGTGAAAGTGTACACTGATTGCTTTAAAATTGGGAATAAGACGGACTGCAGAATTTTTTCGTCGGAGCCTTATCTTAGAATATATTTCCGGCTGAGGTAATGGCCATAAATCATACTACGAAACTGATCCTGAGTAAAGATTTTCCAACTCTAACCATTTTTATCCCCTTTCAAGTCTAAACTAGTTGACGTATGTATGTTACAGTTCCTTTGAATGACTCCCGCGTCAGTTTTTTGTCAGTCTAACATAAGTCTCTGCTCATAACGATATCCCGCGTAATTGTGAACTTGATGAACTTAATATTCGATGAACGAATACCAATCCAAACGTAATACTGATGTGCGTTGTACCTCTGTTAGGGTGTCTAGTAAGAAATTGTTTTTATTGGTTGCAGACAAATCCTGGGCTAAGAAATAATCTTGATTTATTGACAGACATTGAATTGGTCAAGCGTCTTTAATTTGGCCGTAAGAATATCCCTGTCACTGTATATATTCTATGCATAACGGGTAGATATGCAGAGAGACTACGCCTGACCTCCGTAGAGTTTGTAAAACGCAAGAGAGTATTCTACACTTTCTTTGCCAATCATCGATTGTTCTTCCCTCGTGTGGCTCTCTCTTTTTTGACAGTATAACAGAGCTATCGTTATTAAATATTGGAGCCATCACTAACTCCATTATAGGGATGTTTCAACAGCGAAGCTCTCATTCTAATTATCAAGACCGTTTAAGGAGTCAATTTTGTGTCAATTCTGAGGCATTAGTTCATATGGTAGAACAGTAAGCAGTGAAGCGAAATGGGGTTTAATTGCCACTTTCTCCTATCCTATCCCTTTTAGGTAGAAGGAAATGTTAATAAATTTGAGATTTAAGAAACGAGTTTCTTCTCTTTTCACTTCTTTTCTTTTGTAATCCGTATGACAAAATTTTAAACTCATTTCAGTTTAATTGCTACCATTGATGGTTAACCCGTTAGATTATTTTCCATTTACTTGTGGTTTATTTCACTTAAACTAACATTTCACTTTGAGTGTATTATTTAAATATTTTTAGACTCAATGACATTGTATGTGTGTATGTATTACGCCATATCTAAATGAATATAAATGGGTAGGCTTTTGCTGGTCGTTTGTCAACCGAAATAAACAGAAAAATGGTGGAGAAAACATCGTATAAAAATATAATGAGCCACAATGGAAAATTCTAACAACAATAAAAGGGGTTTTGCTGAGATTCTTTTCCTTTCTTTCTGATTTTTGTTACCAGTTTCGCATTCATACTTTAAATTATTTTCACTCATTTGTGTTTTATATATGTACTCAAGTGTACTTATATTATTTTTTTTATTTGGAAATTTTTTTTCCCCCGAATAGCTGAATGTATCGCTAGACACCATTCATTTAAGTGATTAGATTAAAAACAAAATCTATTTTATAAAATGTAAAGCAAAATCAGAGATTTTATGGGATCAGTAGCGGTGGGATTATTGTGTTGGGTCTACATTTAAATTATTCTGAAAATCAATATCGAGTCATTTTTCAAAATATGAAACCCACAATAGAAATCATAAGTAGAAAACAATGTAAATAAATATGTAAGTTTATTATTAATGTTCGTAAATTTAGCCATTTGATCGTCGCAATCATTATATATGTACATAATTTCCTTTGCAAGAGTGAAGAAGTCAGATATTGAAATTTCGAATTGAGAGAAGTTATGTATCATTACACTGTCATTGAAGTGTTTAAAATTTTCTTCATTAATGAGACTCATTGTCTTAAATGGTTTCGTATATACTGCTATTAATTTGGTCTTTCTCTTTTAGATCCGGAAATAAAAAAATACCCATCATTTAACTCAAAAAATCGCCATAGTAAGAGAAAAAATTTGATAGGATATCAATTTTAAGTCGACGTAATTCACAGCAACATATGCTTTTTGCCTCATTGTGTCTTAACTAATTACCTCTTAAACCTTACGATGTTCTTAAGACCCTAAAAAATACGAGGCGATATTGAAATTACTGAAGCCGCCGTAGTCTAGTAGGTAGTGTGTTGGTTTATTAGACGCTAGGCCAAGGTTCACATCAAGGTCAGACATCAAAACGAAAATATGAAAAATATATTAAAATATTTCTTCGGCGATTTCCTCTCAGCAGATTTCTGGCAAAAACTCTGAGAGTAAATAAAATTGCCATGAAAGGTTTCTCAAAAATCTGTCATTCGGAATCAACTTTAAATTGTAGCTCCCGCCATTCATTTATATCATTAACACCACAACATGAGTGGTGTGAGAGGCTAGGCCATAATCCTGACTGAAGGGTTATAATGGCCAATTACATATGTTTGTATTGGCTTCTCATGCCATCCATGTTGTGTAGGTTAATTTAATCCTTAATATATAGTTTAACGTCCACAATGTATGTTAGTTTTGAGAGACGTGATAAATATTTATTGAAAATATGTGCTTAGATTGCATAAATCAGGATGAATTTTATCGATGGCATGAATTACGTTTACTTTGATCGCTGTGTGGTTTGCAGCTTATTTACATACACCTGCAAGCAAGAGTCCAACAGGTCGCACGTTCTTTGTACCCAATTTATATCACCGCCCACTGAGGCACGTAACGTCATCCAATTCATGCCGCCATTGACAGAGATGTCGTACCTAATATTGTTCTCAAAGAAATATAGATAGATGAACTAACTAAACTGTTACTTTTTCGGGATGCAATGGACTCTGTTTGATATCATGTGGATTGATATCATTCCAAGTTCAACTCAATTTTGTTCGCTCATGTAGACGTTCATAGCTGAAAATCATTTTTCGATGAAAATTTGTGCCAATAGCCAACTGTACATACATATGTACATACGTATTGTTACAGACGTATTGTGTCTTACGATGGTGTTACATAGTTTAACATTAAAATAATAAACAAAAGCTACAAAAACAATGTACTTGTTTACATGATCAACAAATAAACAAAAATATAGCAACAACATCAGTATAAAAAAAGGGGGATAAACAAGTAAACAACAAGCAACAACAGCACTGCAAGGACAAACGTATACAAAATAGACAAACAACAATAACGTAAGCAGAGTGTTTGCATTTATACATTCTTCTTCAGCATTCATCAGACTGTTTACACAGAATAATCGTGGTTTGAAGATTTCCGCTATAAAGATCTAACGAACAATTGTTATTGTTTACGCAGAAGAATAAAAAAAGAATAACCAATAAATCAATTGTTCTTGTTTACATCAAGTTGTGAACAGTGGCACACAGAATTGTACGAACAATAAAGGAATTATTTAAAACTAAACAGAAATTTATTTTTATTGTTATTTGCCATCTACGAACTCATATTTTAAACGTTTTTAAAAGGTAAAAACGTAACAATATGTAGGCGCCATAGTCTAGTAGGTTTTTAAACCTCAAGATATAAAAAAAATATTTGTTCGGCAACTGCATTTCATCAGATTTCTAACAAAAACTCTGAGAGTAAATAAAATTGCCATGAAAAGTGTTTTAAAGTCATTCAGAGTTGACTTCAAACTGTTGGTCCCGCCACTCATGTATAAAATTAACACTCGTAACATAAGTGGTGTTAGAAGCTAGATCGTAATCCTAACTGAAGGATTGTAATGACCAATTATGTATGTATGTAGCTTCAACAAGATGTCCTTATTAAGTGCGATTATCCCTGCTGGAAGAACCGATATATTACATACATATGTATATTGGTGTTAGACAAACTCAAAAAGCTTGAGTTAACTAACTTCGAGGACACAAAAAGGACGTTATATTAAATAATTTCCATCTGGATAAATAAACCGGCAGCAGCAGCCTTTATAAAAAAAAATTCTAACATAATATATGAAAGTCAAATCATAAATTTAATAAAGAAGAATGGCTACGTTAACACAGTACAAAACAATATTCCAATTTGTAGTATGTATTTTAAATTATAATATAATACGATACGATAAAACCACGAAAGAACAATTATTTTAATATTGTGGGCAATAAATAATTTAAAAATATTTCAACACATCCTTTTTTTGGCTGCTAAAAAACACACACAATAGCCCCAATATAGAATTCAAAATGAGTATTTTTTGTTTTTTGGTATCCTCCGGGTCATGTTAAACAAAACTTGTGTATTTTTTTGCACCGTGCGATTTAAAAAATGGATATAAGAGCGAAAAATTTGTTTTTCTACAATAAAATTGCAAACATGTTCCCATGTTTTTTATGAATTTTTTTTGAAAAGTTAATTAAAGAGAGGAAAATATTTGAATTAAAAAATAACTCATGCAATAGCATATCATTTTCATTAAAAATTGTAACCAGAAAAAAATTATTTTTGAAGAGTTTCCCTGAATATCTCTATCGCAATGGAAAATATTGTTACGAAAATGGAAATGGTGTAACATCGTTTAACATTAAAATGATAAACAAAAGCTACAGAAACAAAAACCATATACCAACAACAGCAGTATGAAAGAAAAGGGGATAGACACGTAAGCAAGAAGGCAACAACAAACAACGTAAACAAAATACATAAACAACAATAAAACAACGATAGAGATCTCGAGAAGGCGAAGCCAATATATTCGACTTCAAGAACATTTATCAGACTGATTACGTGGACATATAAAAAGACAAGACAAAGTAGGCAACCAATAGTAAGAATTCAGTCAGTCTTGTGTGAAGATGAGTTGCGTGTGAAGAGAATAATCGTGGTTTGAAGACCTCCGTTATACAGATCTATCGAACTATTGTTGTTGTTTACGCAAAGGGTATAAGCAAAGAAGAATAACGAACAAAACAATTATTGTTGTATACATCAAGTTGTGAACGATGGCGCAGAAAATTGTAAGAACAATAAAACATTTAATTGAAACTAAACACCAAATTTATTTTTATTTTGTTTGCAATCATGAACTCATATTTTAAACGTAACAATATGTTTTAGCACGCAAATGTTTTCCACAAAAATAAAAAGTGTTTACAGACCAAACAATTTCAAAATTCAAACAGAATAGTTAATTACAGCATGTAGGTGACTTTAGCCTTAAGATACCGAATGTGATTAGTACATGGTCACAAGAACTATTTCAGATCTCTTTTAGTAGGAAATATTCCTCGCGAATAGATGACAATGCTAGTTCTAAGCGAAGTAAAATTATTCACAATCAGTGCATAGATTACTGCACCCTAGTATTAACAACAGAGAACGAGGCCGCGGGCGGTTTCTGTTAAAGCAATCTAGTTTATGTGTCTCTTAGATATCAAACAGATTTCAAAATGCATAATTGCGTCGAAATTCAATTTCGGTTTTTATACTAAAACAGTCGTATAATACTCTGCTCTTGCGGTTCCTTTTATTTCCAATTTAATTCAGTTGCTTTGTTGATTATTTTTATACTAACTAGACCCCTGAAGTGAAGTGAGAATGAAACCAGTAACAAAACCTATGTAGAAATTATTATGGACATCAGAACGATCTGCTAAAATACCAAGGACTACCAGTTCATAATAATATTCAAAAAAAATCCTGGGTTCTAATTCAGATAAACTATAACAAACAAAATACGTCCTGGTTCCTTAAGAGACATAAACAACAACAACATATTGTGGCATCTATCAGCTGCTAATGGGGATTTTATTTTCTAAGGCATACACCGATTAAACAGCTTGTGGGTGCCGTAGATTGTATATCTGAAACGTTCAATAGTAGCCTTACATGAGATGTACAAGAAGTACATATGTACGTATGTAAATGCAGAGTGAAGCAAATAGTCGTAGGATTCTACGGCATTCGAAAAGCAGTCATGGAAACATCGTTAGCGAAGTAGCTACAAAAACTATAAAATTTGAAGAAAACAACAATTGACGGAGCATAATTTCACACAATTCGGGCAAAAATGGATGCAGATCAAAGATGTTTCAGTGACAGTGCGTTGCAAGATATTGTTACGAAAATGGAAACGGTGTAATATCGTTTAACATTAAAAAGGGCAAAAGCTACACAAACAAATACAAAGAACTTGTTACAAGTAAACCAACAACATCAGTATGAAAGAAAAAGGGATAGAAAAGTAAGCGAGAAAACAACAACCAGCAATGTGAACAAAATACACAAACAACAATGAAGTCGCTATAGAGATCTCGAAAGGGCGAACACACTAACATTAAACTTCAAGAACCTTCATCAGACTGTTTACGAGAGCATATAAAAAGTCAAGATAAAGCAGGCAACCAGTAGTAGAAAGAATTCAGTCAGTCTTGTGTAAAGACGCGTTGCGTGTGAATATCGCCATTGTAAAGATCTACCAAATTATTGTTGGATTCATCAAGTTGTGAAGAGTGGCACATAAAATAGTGCGAACAATAAAGAATTTATCTCAAACTAAACACCAAATTATTTTTTATTTTGGTTGTAATCAAAGAACTCATATTTTAAAAGTTTTTAAAAAGGTAAAAACGTAACAACATGATTCGGCTTGAAGTTTCGTTTTCTGCGAAATATTAGATGTATTTGCAAAAATCCTTTTACAATAACTAGAACTGACCATGTAAACTATGCTTTCCATAGATCATTGATTATAATAGCAAGACATGTACAATATTACAAACATTTTTAAATGTCAGTATATGTAGTAATATTGAAGTCAAAACATATTATCAACGAAGATAGTGCCAACGACATATCGAATGTTGTTGGGGAACCTTTACAACACAAACATTTTCTAATATTGCGATCACAGGATATTGATTTAAGAGTACATATTAATATAATAATAGAGACAGTAAGTATTTTTGTGTGACTTCTCTGGATTCGACACTGTTAAAGGATAAAAAAGAAAAAAAAATTACAGAGCAGGGAGTTACACAAATATCAAAATACAAGAACAACACTACATAGCCAGATCGCAAAGATGACAGGCATAATATATGAGAATCTAAATAAATAGAATCTAAACAATAGTGTAAAGTAATGACAATTACAACGTTAAGCACAGTGGTATTTACTCTGAAAGTTTGATCTTTGATTTAAATAATTAAGGATTTATTTTAAGAAATAAATAAACAATGATTGAAAGCAAGCATTCCAGAAAAAAAAAATTAAATCTTTGCACTCGGCACCGTTTCGGCCGTTATCTACCAGCAACTCGACATGATTATATTGTTACATTTTTACCTTTTGAAAAACGTTTAAATATGAGTTCGGTAATTGCAAACAAAGTAAAAACAAATATGTGTTTAATATCAGTTAAACTCTCTTTATTCTTTACACTACTTTTGTGTGCCACCGTATACAACTTAACGATACAACAATAATAGTCTGTTTATTCACTTTACTAGTTCACACAATTATTCGCTTTACAACCACGACTTGTTTTGTTCACTCGCAACTTCACACAAGGTTGTCTGAATTCTTACTGACTGCTGCCTGCTTTGTCCAGCCCTTTTATAGTCCGGCACAACCAGTCTAACGAACATTCTTGAAGCGGAAGGTTCGTGATCTCGTCCTCTCAAGAGCTCTATTGCTAATACATTGTTGTTTGTGTACTTTGCTTATGTTGTCTATCCCCTTTTGTCACATACATGTTGCTGTTGGCACCAGGCGCAACCAGGTTCGTTGTACATATGTGTGTGTGCAGCTTTAGATAATCAACACGTTCATTGTATTCTTAGTGTTAGTGTGTATTTGTATCGTGTGGCTTTTGTTTATCGCTTTTGTTGTTAAATGATATTAAGTCGTTTCGATTTGCGTAATAATATAATAATCGATTTTGATTATATAATACAAGATGGGGTAAAAAAATACTTTGGAAATAACTAATGGTAAATTACGAAAGTAATGAAGTCGCCATAGTCTAGTAGGTAGTGTGTTGGCTTATTAGACATGAGGCCTCGGTTCAAACCTCAGGCCAGACATCAAAAAGGAAATTTGAAACAATATTTCCTCGGCGACATCCTCTCAGCAGATTTCTGGCAAAAACTCTGACGGCAAATAAAATTGTCATGAAAAAGTTTCTCAAAAATCTGTCGTTGGGAGTCGACTTTAAACGGTAGGCCCCGCCACTCATGTATAAAATTAACACACACAACATGAGTGGCGTGAGAAGCTAGGTCGTAATCTTGTAGATTTGTACACTATATCTACAATTTGCTGATCTGAACAGAGAAGTGTACAGTCCGTCGTGAACGCACTTCGTATATTCTTTTTCGATGTGTAAAACGGTTGATTTATTTATCATGCATTTTGTTAATTTGATCAGATTTCGATTAGTTTTCTTGTGCCATTTTAAACGAAAACTACAGGAGAACACGTGTTTCTTAAAAAATTGCGGTGAAATTATTTCATTGTCCGTAATCGCCAACAAACTATCATGTCTCCTCAGAGGGGACAACCGAGTGATATGCTAGACTTACGTTGTCCCCTCAGAGAGGACAGCCGAGTGCAAAGGGTTAAAATTAAACCCGTAACAAATACTTTTCTGCAAATCTCGTATATATCTACTTGTGCTATGAAAGTGGAAGCTCTTAATACATCGAATAGAATTGAAAATTTGCATTATAGTCAACAAAACATATATAGTCAAAAACACTTTGTCCTGTAAATTGCTTCATTTCTAAACCAGTGGATTCGAGTTCTCATGATCTTTTTAAAACTAAACTAAGCGTCGTCCATTTTCTTTTCACATTCTCCATATATTCTGGAGTAAACTATCCTGAGAAATGTTTTTAAGATATAACTCATTAGGCCAAGAAGTATTTAGGATACTTCACAAATGATTTTTCTAATCTTGTGGCACTTTTCTTCTTGTCATAAGTGAAGTTAAAAAAATCTTTTAAATATGGAATGCAATCGTTATCAATTATTTTTTGTTTTTTAATTAAAAAAATGTTGTTGTCAGACTGTTAACGCTAAACCCAAAATCCTAATTCTATTCTGGCAACTTTGTCAATTTTACATAACTTAACGAAACTTTCGTTAAAGTTGTAACTACGCTTGTACTCGTCGTAGACCTTCGCCATTTCCATTATTCTAGAAAGTTTGCTCGAGCAGCGTGGTCAGCAGAGTTACAAAATAAATCTTTTCATATTGTAATTTTTTTTATACATTTAAACATTAAAAAAATTTACATATTATTCTCTAGTGGTTTTCATACTAAAAGTATGTATATTTATTCATCATATTTAATTCTTTATAACTTGTATCCTTATTTTGTATCCTAATTTTTATATAGGAATTTTAATACTGAAATAAAGTGAATTTGATAGTTAAACATTATCGGATTCGGTTTGTTTGTATTTAAAATCCACGAGAACCACTGGACAAAGCGGCCTAATTTGCCCTGTCATCATAATGATAATTTGTAATGGCGAATGTGCAGTAGGAAAAGAAAATCAACTTCAAAAAGGAACGATATTTTGCGAAAACTTCAAATGTTTTTTCTTCTTCCGTTTTGAGCAAAAATTTTTATAAGAGTGCCAAAATGCAAAAAGAGAAACTTTATCAAACTTTAATTAAATTCTGTAGTATGTGGTGGTGATGATTTCAATTTTCTTTTAAATTTCCAAAATCATAAAAACAGTAACTATGCAAGCCAAAAAGAAATCAAATTAAAAATAAAAAAATTATCGCTGAGTATAGCAAATACTCGTATAATTAAAGGAAAACTACAATAAAATTAAAGGTTTAAAGGAAAATTAAGCAATAAACTTATACTTGTATTTGCCAACGAGTTAATGAATCGTGAAAACTTTATTTTACTTTCTGCCAAACAAACTAAATGAGAAGGAACGAAAGTTTTCCAGTTTAAAGCCTAAAATCAATACCAAAAAGTAAAGGTACTTGAGTTATATTATTATTTATTTATTTATTTAATTTAAGTCAATGGATGAAATACTTACAAATATTGTAAATCTACAGGAAAAATTGAGAAAATCAGACAAATAGCTATACTGACGACGTAGTCTGGTCAATGGATCTGCATTAACATCACATGAAATGGTTTATACTGTCGATAACAATAGCAAATATGTTCATTGATTAGGTTAATCATAAGTGATACATTTAACGTGGTATGTAGTTTTATTAATGCAAATCTAAGGCCACGCAAACAAAATAATAAGAATTGTTTCTGCTATGAATATTGCAATAAGGTTTCCATCGATCCGTATTCAAGAATATGACGAACTAGTGAGACAAATAGTTGTTTGGTTTTGAAGACCGCTTACCAAACACACATCTAGCCTTATTCACAACCACCGTAATGTGATCATTAAAGTTTAATTTTCCATCCAATGAAATGCTAGGGTCAATGAATGATTCAATCAAATCCGATTGATGACTATCAAATCAATAATTAACTCCAATAAAATTTAGTTCTTGAAAATCTCATACATTAACAATTTTTAATATTCAATTCCATCATGTTATATTTGCACCATAAACAAAAATTATTGAGATCACTTTGAAGATTTACATGGTCAATGAATTTATTAAAACCAATTTTTTAATATATCAGAAAAAATGAATAACATTCGGAAGACCACTAATAAAATGTGATAAATGAAGTGGTCCAAGAGGGCCAAGAGGGCACCAGAGGCGACGTAAATATATTTAGATAAGCTATCATTCACTCGTAGTCTTGTATATAATGTGTTGGCTTATTAGACGAAAAGCTAGGGTTCGAGCCCCAGGCCAGACATCAAAATAAAATACAAAAAGTATTTTTTCGGCGACTGTATCTCAGTAGATTTCTGGCAAAAACTCTGAGAGTAAATAAAATTGCCATGAAAAGTTTCTCAAAAATCTGTCGTCCGGAGTCGACTTTAAACTGTAGGTCCCGCCACTCATATATAAAATTAACACACACAACATCAGTGTTGTGAGAAACTAGGTCGTAATCCTGACTGAAAGGTTGTAATGACCAATTATGTATGTACATATTGGCCTAGTAACACCTTGAACCAAAATTCATAAGTCTAGCACAATTTTTTTCCAAGATATTTAATTTTGTCTCCCTAGAATGACTAAATCTTACACTATATAATGGCGAATGTGAAGTGGGAAAAGAAAATCAACTTCAAAAAGGAACGATATTTTACGAAAACTTTATCAAACTTTAATTAAATTCTGTACTATGTGATGGTGATGATTTCAATTTTCAATTTTCTTTTAAATTTCCAAAATCATAAAAAAGTAAGTTTGCAAGCCAAAAAGAAATCAAATTAAAAATAAAATTTTTTTTATCGCTGAGTAGTGCAAAAACACGTATAATTAAAGGAAAAATGCAATAATATCAAAGGTTTAAAGGAAAATGC
The DNA here is from genome assembly GCA_932273835.1 of Sarcophaga variegata. Taxonomy (NCBI): domain Eukaryota; kingdom Metazoa; phylum Arthropoda; class Insecta; order Diptera; family Sarcophagidae; genus Sarcophaga; species Sarcophaga variegata. The sequence goes on from OW026359.1 coordinate 43,270,203, forward strand.
GAAAATTAAGCGATAAACATGTATTTATACCTACATTTGCCAGCAAGTTAATGAATCGTGAAAACGTTATTTTACTTTCTGCCAAACAAACTAAATGAGAAGGAACGAAAGTTTTCCAGTTTAAAGTCTAAAATCAATACCAAAAAGTAAAGGTACTTCAATTATATTTATTTATTTATTTATTTAATTTAAGTCAGTGGATGAAATTATTACAAATGTTGTAAATCTACAGAAAAATTGAGAAAATCAGACAAATAGCTATACTGACTGAAATAGCTATACTGGTCAATGGATCTGCATTAACATCAAATGAAATGGTTTATACTGTCGATAACAATAACAAATATATTCATTGATTTTCATTTTCCATCCAGTGACTTGCCATGGCCAATGAATGATTCAATCAAATCCGATTGATGACTATCAAATTAATAATTAACTTCAATAAAATTTAGTTCTTGAAAATCTCTTACATTGAAAATTTTTAATATTCAATTCCATCATGTTATATTTACACTTTGAAGATTTACATGGTCAATGAAGTTATTAAAACCAATTTGTTAATATATCAGAAAAAATTAATAACATTCGGAAGATCATTAATAAAAAGTGATAAATGAAGTGGTCCAAGAGGGCCAAGAGGGCACCAGAGGTGACGTAAATGTATTTAGATAAGCTATCATTCGCTCGTGGAGTCGCCGTATTCTTGTAGGTAAAGTTTTGGCTTATTAGACGTAAGGCCACTGTTCAAACCCTAGGTCAGACATCAAAACGAATGAAAAAATATTTCTTTGGCGAATTCATCTGAGCAGATTTCTGGCAAATCCTCTGAGAGTAAATAATACTTCCATGAAAAGTTTCTCAAAAATCTGTCGTTATGAGTCGACTTTAAACTGTAGGTCCCGCCACTCATGTTTATAATTAACACACACAACATGAGCGGTTTGAGAAGCCGTAATCCTGACTGAAGTGTTGTAATGGCCAATTATGTTATACATGTATCATTCACTCATACAGTCTGCTTTCTAATATTTAAATACAACCTTTGCCAGTTTAAACTTTTCTGAGATACCTCCAGTAAAACCAATTTGGTCAAAGAAGGCTATGATTCACTCTAAAAAATGCTTAACTAAAATCTGTGTAAATTACTTCGGTCTGATTCCCTTGAGTAAACGCAGCATTAACCATGGATGTTAATTGAAGAACATTAGCCATAGTTGAGCAGCCCTTTTTAAAATCATATTGATGAGGTGATATTAATAATGAAGTATAATAAATAAGAACTCAGTATAGCCATACGCCTATTAATAGTACCTTCAGACTTATCAGCAGACTTAAAGAGTGGGGTAATATATGAATCCTTCCAAAATACGGGAAAATATCGCTACTAAGTCCACGTATTAACCAATAAAGTTAATGATATGGTGAATGATTCCGCACATCGACTTAAAATATAAATCGGAACTCAATCACGACCATAACTAGAAATGCACCAAAATATCACATTCGTTAAAAGTAGGAAAAATTATTATTTGAATCGATGGCAGGGTATAAGGATACTTACATATGTAAGTCATTTTAAACAGCATCAGAATAAGTACTGGCGGAGAAAGCAGCAAACATATCGCATATGACATTATCATTACACGATTCTTGAATTTGAAATTTCGTAACTGATGAGTTAACAAATTTGTAAAAGGTCCCGAGGTCTCAAAAAAATTATTTTTCACTTTATCTATATAAATAATTTTTATATAAAGAATAATTTAGTACGTTATATTCAAACCGGGTAACCGAATATATTCAATAATCAATAATAATTCGGAATGGAATAATAATGGAATATACCATGGTAGTCACATCGAAGCAAAAAAAGATCTTTCTGGGAACACAAATTCAAAAAAAATTCGTAAAAATTACAAATCATCACATGGGAACAGATAAAGTATTATTCCAACAAATATTCCGCATCAAATTATGAAATAAATTATAACACGGTGCGACAGACAGTCAAAATACACCCAACTAATGACAACTTGTTTTATTTCACAAAAACAGTATTTTTGATCTTTTCACACAAAATTATTGATTACAAAAAATATTTCTTAACTTACTTTCAAAAACTAAAGTTTTTTGAAAAGGGAACAGATGAGCCTTTAAAACGGTATAAATAAACATATGTCTCAAATTTACATGTTATAAGTTTTGATCGGATAAACTTGGAAAATATTATTTATTTTCTAATTTTTTCAAGGTTAGCTATTCTTAATTGCAAGCTTTAATTAAGAAATATAAAATACGTGATGACGTTCTGAAAGTGCATTATCTTGTGAAGATATTGACACTTCGTTTGATCAAATCGGACAAAAATTATCGTAGTTATTATTTAAATAGTATAGTGTTGACGCATATAAGCGGCTTCCCAAGGTAATGTTATCAGTAGCACATTACCAGCTCTGCCGCGTTTTGTACGATCGGTATGTGGTTCAGTCAGTATTTGTACCTGGCGGCATTTTTCTTTAACAAAAGATTGTTATCGTATAAGAAACGCCAACTGCGACTTTTTTGGGCAAATCTTAACAGATCTTTAGGATCCAAGTTGGAAAGTACTTGCAGTACCAACTCTCGAGGCAGCGCAGAAAATAAGATTAAATCACTTTCAGCATATGACGCACTTGTATCTCATAACATAGAGGTTTGAACAAAATGTTTATGTATACCGTTTTAAAGGTTAATCTCTCCCCTTTCTAAAAACCTTTTGATTTTTAAAATATATTCAAACATATTTGGGTAATCAATAATTTTGTGTGAAAAGATGAAAAAACCCGTTTTTCTCAAATAAAACAAGTTTGGATGGTTCGAGAAAAATAAAAATTTTTTTTGAGTTCTACTCAACTAACTGAACAACTTAGACTAGGTAGTTACTTGGGTGTATTTAATTTTTGTATTTTGTCGCTGAGGAGAAAGAAATCTCACGTATTTAATGTCGTATCGTACCTCTCGGGGTGAAAAGGCGGCTTTTGTCAAATTTGAGGACTCTATGCCGTGCCAATATGAGCATATGCAAAATGAATGCGGCAGATACTACAGCTTCGTGTCGCCTAGTGGCTGGAACAATATCTTTATTAGGCCATCGGGAATGGTAAAACAAATTAAAGAAATCTGCATCGAACCGGAGATAGCCCTCGGCAAATAAAATTTAATATGTTCTCAGCCCTTTCAATAGATTTATAATCCTTACACATCCAGGTCAACAAAAATCATTCACGTACACTTCCATTTCGCAATAGTCCGTGAGAGTTGTCGCAGTGATTGAAATCAATTTTAAATAGTCCTTGCCAATTCAGGCAAAATGAGTCCTGCTATGAAGCAAGACACCTGATCATACATTGGTATTCCTCGATAGTAGTGTGCCTGCTGTAGCAAACAGTAAAATTATTCAGCGTGTGCTTTAACTCGATGGGATTATTCTGAATATAATAATTAAGTTCATCAATTACGTACATGCAAATATAAGAAATTGTTTTTCCAATGTCGTATTTAAGACTCTTGAAGCATTCATAAAGGATTTCTATGACACAGCAAAGTATTCAGGAATTCATTTGCTTCTCCGTTAAGAAAAGATGGGAAAATTTCTTTTTTTGAATTCAATTTACAGCTGCACAAATGAAAAGTGAATTCAGTTGAAAGATGATAGAAATTCTTCACTGTTTTATTCCATTAAGACAACAATCGACATTTCAACTTTGTTGTGCTAATAAATATACACACTTTATAGTACGCATATATGTACATATGAGCTGTTTATTTTGAAAGTGGTTTAAGTCCATTTTTTCTTATATTGAGATATTTATGTATTTGCGTTTGAATTGTTTCAAAAATATTGTTAACTGGTACTAAGTTCTTTTTATGGCTATGTGACCTTAAACATGTTAGAATATATAACGTAATACGTTTTGTAAACTTTACTAGAAAAATAAGCTGTGTTTCAGAACCTCAAATGGACTTAAACCACTTTCAAAATGAATAAAATGACTTTTTTGTTTGTGAAAACGAATAAGTCCACTTCGTGTTCTTTGTTTAATATTATTATAAGTTAATTGCTTCACTTAAAGTTACTCCACTAGTGATAGTTATTCCTCTAAATAGGTATCCTTATACTTAGGAGTTGAAATGGGTCGTACATTTTTGTATAATGGTGTTAATTTTATTTTGCTGAAGTTCCTTGGTCCTCCCCGACAAGGTAATAAATTAAGTATTTTGAACACTTCCATAGATTCTTTATAGATCATTTTATAGTGTTCATTTTTTATAAATCGCATCCAACATATCCTTAGCCAGTTTACAGGTTCCCCACTAGAGTTTTTTAATATTTTATGAATTGCTTCTCCAAGAGGTTTTGTAGAAAAAATATTCACGTTACGTAATATAATATTTGTTACTATTTTGACATGTTTTTATTGCTACATAGTAACCCTGGGGGATGTACATTAAATTATTTTTCCTCAAAGTCATTTCTATCACTCCAAAATCACTATCATTTGGCAAAAATGAATACCCTGATAGTAAAAACTTATGGTCAACAATATCCGCATTATTTTCTGCCGATTGCACAATTTTCAACCATGTTACTGCCAATTTTATGGATTTCAATGGACTTAAACCAGTTTCAAAATAAATTTTTAGGCATTTCGTGAACTAGCTAATTTTCAAGTGCCCCAAATCATACCGATTATAATGATACTGGACTTAAATCGAGTTATATAAATTAATTTCCATCAAAAAATTTTTTATGTTATTAAATTTGTTTTCTTTTGTAAGTCTATATACATATATACTGGCTATTTTGTGTTTTACTCTTTTTGATTGTAAAAGATTACACTCATTAAAGATATGAAAAACATTTAGAACATTGCCACATCCACAAAGTGGAGATTGAGTTTTCTCTATTATATGTTTATGGGAGGATAAGCAGTGGCCAATTTTCAGTCCATTTAATTTGTTTATAATCTGAGGGTTGATAATTGAAATTTGTCGATACTAATTTTTTCAATGAATTTTTCGCAAAGAGATCTGCCTTATCATTTCCCGATATATTTAAGTGGCTTGGTATCCACAAAAAACTTATTGTATTTTCCGGCAATTTCGTGAGAGATTCCCTTATTTGATTCACGATCATGTTACTACTAAAAGAATTTTGTAATCCCTCTAGAGCGCTCTTACTGTCGGATATTATTAGAATTTTCCTATCAAAGTTGGGAATATTCTCAATACAAGTTTTTATTGCAAGTAATTCGGACGTGTATATGGAAGAGTAGTCTGGAATGCAGTTCGTGATGATAGCATAATTACTATAAACGGCAAATCCCGCTCTTTCATTCATTACAGAGCCATCTGTAAAAAAATAATAATGGTCTGAGTATGTAGTGTTAATCAGTTCAAGATAATTCCGTTGTATCTCAGTAGATGTCATATTGCGTTTACTACATATTGCAAATTGGGAGAAATCAATGCTAATGTTGGAAAAGCACCACGGTACAATGTTACACAATTTCCTATTCTCTATAATATTTGTCTCTATGTATTTCGAGGTTACTTGGGACATTTCTATTGCGGCTTTTACGTAGAATGGATAGGATCTTGGGTGTTTTTGCCTAAAGTGTTCTATTATCGTAATATCAGTTATCATTGAATAGAGAGGATGATTTTGCATCGAAAGAATTTTAAGTGTGTAATTAAGTAAAAATCTTAATCTTCGAAGGTGTAGAGGAGGACATACATGAAGACTACATGCGGGACTAGTTCTAAAACCGACAATAGAAAGCCTTATTCCTGTGTTCTGTATGGGGTCTAAAATGTTCAAGTTAGTTTCGTTTGCAGATAAATAAATCATTGATGCATAATCAATGGATGGAAGAAAAATTGAATGCAAGATTTTCAGGAGAGATTGTGGATCACATCCGAATTGTGAGCATCTTAACATTCTAATTATATTCGATTTTAAGTTTGCCTTCGCCTTAATTTTTCTAATATAAGATTTGAATGTCAATTTCCTGTCAAATGTAACACCTAAGAATTTGTGTTCTTCCACGAATTTTATATCTTTGCCATTTAATTTTATTGGGATATTGTCGCAGGGTTTTAAACGTCTAGCAAATTTAATTGCCACTGTCTTCTACGCATGAAATTGGAAACCGCTTTTATTATTCCATTTTTCCAACCTGGTAATGGTCGATTGGATTTTATTAACTATAGCCGAGTGTTTCTTGCCTGAACAATATATGACCAAATCGTCAGCATACAAGAGTGCCTTTACATCCTTATGACACTGGACTAAGATGTCATCAATTGCCAAGAGAAAAGGAGTGACACTTAGTCCCTGTGGGATTCCGTTTTTAAGATCAAAATAGTCTGATGGCGAGTTTCCAACTAGACAATAAAATTTTCGGTCTCGCAAAAAGTTCGAAATAAAAGCTGCCATATTTCCCTGGATATTGCAAGCATTTAACATCTCAAATATCAACGCAATCATAGGCCTTCTTTATGTCGAAAAAAACTGCTATTAAATCCTTCCTCAAGGAAAAACTTTCCATAATGTCCGATTGTAGTATCGCTAAATTATCTATTGTCCCTCTATTCTTCCTAAATCCAGACTGGCTTAAATTCAGCATATTGTTCATCTCTAAGTGATAAACCAACCTCCGGTTTACCATTCCCTCCAGGACTTTGCATAAACAATTAGTAAGCGAGATTGGTCTGTAGTTGTCCGATTTCAGGCTGTCCTTGCCAGGTTTCAGTATTGGAATAACTACAGCATTCCTCCGGTTTCTGGGAAAAGCTTGATTCGTCCAAATAAAATTGTAAAAGTCAAGAAGGTATCTAGTGCCATCTATATCGAGTTTTCTCAACATTTCGTACCTTATGTTATCAGGGCCCAGGGAGGAGCCCCTACGTGAGGCAAGAGCTGATCTCAGTTCAGTTAAAGTAAAGATATTATTATAAACTTCGTGATTATTAGACAGATTGAGGGAAAAGCTAGTGTTTCTTGAATAGTTATAAAATCTGCTCGAAAACTTTAATGATGATGAGTTGCGTGCAAAGTTTTGAGCCAACAAATTACCAATATCATCATTGCTAGTTAATAAAGTACCGTTACTTTCCATAGCCGGAATTCTATGGAAAGAAGGAATACCATTCAAGCATCTAATTTTCCTGTAAACTTCAGCCAAAGGTGTTCGAAGATTTATCGATTCCAAGACTTTTTCCTACTCTCTCTAATAGCCCTACGAGTTTGAGATTTAGCCCTTAAAAACTTAGTCAAATTCTCAGCGCTACAGTCTCGCTTAAATTTTTTTAACATCCTCCCTCTCTCCCTAATGAGGGATTTTATATTCTCATTCCACCACGGAACTTCTCTTTTACTATGGATCATATTATTACGAGGAATAGCTATCCTAGCAGAATTTAATATGGTACGAGTTAGTTATATGTTCCTCGACCACGTCTATGTTAACAGCGGCTGAAAGTTCCTTTGTAAATTTACACTTAAATTCATCCCAATTCGGTCTTTTCATATTCCAACTTGGCCTACGCTCGAAATTTGGTGAGAAACTGTTCAAGCCAACAATAATAAGGTAATGATCATCACAAGCATTCCATTCGAAAAGGTAGTTAATATCTGGACTTACTAGGCTTAAGTTGATATTACTGAAAGATTTGTAAGCAAGACTAAAGTGTGTAGCACATTCAGGTCTATTCAATATATTAAGGTTGTTACTATTTATAAAATTTTCAACTATTCTTCCTCTTGAATCTGTTTTAGAGGAGCCCCAGAGAGAATTATGAGAATTAAAATCTCCCAATAAGAGTTAAGGCAAATCAAATTGTGAAGTTATATTATTTAGATCATTTTCGCAAATGTCTTCCGAGTTTGGAAGATATATTGAACAAATTATAAATTTTATTGGATACTTAACTTTAATGGCGACAACTTGATACTGTGATAAAATTGTCAATTCTTCCCCATCAAACATATTATACAGATATACGCTTGCGAGCAAAAATGGATACATAATATTAACAAAATATTTTAAATCCAATATTTTTTGTATTTATTGCACTAAGTAAGAAATTGTAAATAAAAAATTTCAGACATTGAAATGGCCAGCACAAAGTCCGGATTTAAATCCGATCAAGAATTTGTGGGCAATTGCAAAACGAAAATTGGCACAGTGTGAAAACCTTCCAAATAACCTTAACGAATGTGGCTAAGAATTGAGGCAGAGTGGCAAAGTATAAACAGCGAAACCATCAAAAAACTGGTAAAAAGCTTACCAAAACGTATTGAATCAGTAATAAAGAATAAAGGATTATGGACAAAATACTGAATTTTTCATTTGGAACGAAACGAGTAAAATTGGATAAATTCTACTAAATAATATTGAAGCTGTATTTTATATTTAAAAGGAAATAATATTACTGAAAAGTTTCTGTTTTAATTAGAGGATAGTCTAAATAAATGTTTAACATATGGATTGTTTTTATTTTATTTCAATAAATAAAGTACAAATATAAAGTTTATATTTTTTTTTAATATTATGTAACCATTTTTGCTCGCCAGTGTATACAAACCCCACCGCATGCAGATGTGGAGGAAATCGTGTTCTTATAGAAACAAGTGTAGTCTTTTAGTTTAGTATAATTATTCGATTTAAATCTAGTTTCTTGTATATACATAAAGCCAAACAATTAAAATTAGTTAGTATAAGTTTTATTTCATCTAGATGGTATGAAAATCCGTTGTAGTCCCATTGGATTATTTTATACAGATTATTCATTTAAGATAGAGTCACTAGAATCATCTTTATTGTCTTCGTTATTTAGTTTTAGGTTTTCATTTGTTATTATTGATGTTTTTGATAGATTCTCCTGCTTCTTTTTTTCTGCACTTGTTAGTTAACGCTTTTTTCTTTTGGATATGTTTTTTGGTAGCACATCTATTTTTGATCCATCAAGTTTAACTGTTTGTCGTACTGGGGGAATTTGGTGTAGTTTTTATGGTGGTATCAGCTGTATGTTCTATTACTTTTCTATTTGTATTAATATTATTTATTTTTTCTTTGCATTTGCATACGCAATTGCATGGTTTGACTGCGTAAGCATATCGTTAGTAAAGGGTGTTTTTTATAGAGGTATAGAACTTTAAGTTGGCATCACTTTTCAAGATGGCGACCGATTTAACAGCTGTCAAGTGATTTATTCTCAGTTGGTTTGGCAATTCATCATGAATAGACTCACGCCTGATCAACGCTTGCAAATAGTGCAATTTTATTTCGAAAATAATGGTTCTGTGCGGAAAACGTATCGCGCACTACGTCCATTTTATCGTCGACAAAATCGTCCATCAGAGCAGTTAATTCGATTAACCATCCATCATCCATCAGAGCAGTTAATTCGCACCACGTTTACTCTTATTGATAACTCGCATCCCCAGAGACGCTGTACGGTGCGTACAGAAGAAGCTATTGCTGCTGTAGAGCGTAGCATTGAGGAAGACCCGAATGAGTCCATCCGCCATCGAGCACAGGAATTGGATCTGTGTCCATCCACTTTATGGAAGATTTTGCGGAAGGATCTTGGTTTGCGTGCTTACAAAATCCAACTCGTGCAAGATTTGAAGCCAAACGATCATCAAGTAAGGCGTAGATTCGTCGTACGGGCCCAAAACGAGATTACCGTTGTTCCCGATTTTCATAAGCGAATTTTGTTTAGCGATGAAGCGCACTTCTGGTTGAATGACTACGTCAACAAACAAAACTGCCGCATTTGGAGTGAAGGTAATCCTCAAGTGTATGTAGAAACACCGTTACATCCAGAAAAACTGACTGTTTGGTGCGCTTTATGGGCTGGTGGAATCATTGGTCCGTACTTTTTCAAAAACGATGGTGGCCAGAACGTTACAGTCAATGGTGATCGGTATAGAGCCATGATTACTAACTTTTTCATTCCTGAATTGAATAACCATGATGTCCAGGAGATGTGGTTTCAACAAGACGGCCACAATAGATTTATTGAAAGACACGTTTGGTGACCGCCTAATTTCACGTTTTGGACCTGTGAATTGGCCTCCAAGATCTTGTGATTTAACACCGCTAGACTACTTTCTGTGGGGCTATGTAAAGTCATTGGTCTATGCGGTAAAGCCACAAACGCTTGACCATTTGGAAGACAACATTCGCCGTATTATTGCCGATATACGGCCACAAATGTTGGAAAAAGTCATCGAAAATTGGACGTCCAGATTGGACTACATCCGCGCCAGCCGTGGCGGTCATATGCCAGAAATCATATTTAAAATGTAATGCCACAAGATTATCTTTCGGATGAATAAAATTCGTGTCAATCGAATAATCCATCGTTGGTTTATTGCAACTTAAAGTTCTATACCTCTATAAAAAACACGCAATACGCTAAGACCACTTTTTTTTCCAAAATTGAGATTTTAATGCAAAACGGCAGCACTATACAAACTACATATTTTATGACAACAAAAAATGTCATTATGTAGTTTAAAGTTGTTGTAATTTTGTGGTTTGCAAAAACGCTAAGTCCACAAAACTACGAAAAATATTAAAAGCACGTGCTAACTCCACGAATATTAATTATTAATTATTCTTAATTTTTGATCTAGGTCATTTAAAGAGAGCTATTTTGTAAAAGCAATTGCGTTTAAAAAGTTTACAAATTTTAAAAACTGAAAAATCTGCAATGTTTTTTTGTGTCTTCTGTAAAATTTGAAAAAAGGGACTTAACACATTTGCGAATTAGACTAACGATATGTTGTTGGTAGTTGATTTTGTTTCTCATATTATTTTCGTGCTTGATTTAATGTTATTTTCTGTGTTACCTTAATTTTTTGTATATCATATTCTCTTTTGTAAATAGTACACTGTTTTGAGAAGCTGTTGTGTGGTTGTTGGCAATTAACGCATTTTGCTTCTTTATTGCATTTTTCTCGCTTGCCTGTTTCGTCAGCTGGTGTATGTTCCGTGTTGCTGCAATGTGGACAAATTTTTTCTTGTGAGGGACAGTCATTTAACACATGGCCAAACTGGAAACATTTATAGCATCGAAGTGGGTTCGGAATATATGGTTTTATTTTAGTGTACGCGTAGCCTAGCAAAATTTTTTCTGGCAATTCACTAACGTTGAACGTTGTGATATATAATCCAATATCAGTAGATGTCAGTATTCTGCTCTCGGGGTCTCTTCTTTTGAGTCTTTTAATTTCTACTACGTTGGGGTTTTGTAAACGTATTTCACTAAGAAGTTCTTCATCTGATAAGCACCGGAGTTCATTGGAATAAAAAATTCCTTTAGATTGATTGAGTGTATTATATTCTTCAACTTTCACGAATATATTAACAGACAAACTTAACATTTTTATTATTTTGTTGGCTTGCTGTCCATTAAAGCATTGTATCATTGTATAGTTGTCCGGACCTCAATTTTTTGCAGAATTTAACTTTTCCAGCAACTGTATCGATGGATTTTTGTATAAGGAAAGGAGAAATATTAGTAAGACCGCTTTCTGCGTGAACACATGATCTGCTCATTATTAAAAATAAGGGGTGAATAGAATTTGGGTTAGAGACCGACTTGTCTCTGTCAAAGAGAATACCTCCCATGATGGGAGCTATAGTATATTAATTTTACTAGTCGAGTATGATTATATATGTATATTCGTATATTTATTAAAGACAGACTTTATTGTAAAAGAAAGTTGTTTTTGTTCTTTTTTTTGCTTTTTGCTTCTTTTTTCTTCACGGAATGTTACTATAAAAGCACTGCACACGCGGTGAGAGTTAAACAGTAACTGAAGAATAGAAAGAAGATGATATTGTAATACCAGGAATTAAATAAAATGACAAAAAACCCAATGTGGTTGCAACTTGTCGGACTTCGCAATGAAATAGCATGGAGCAGAGAAAGCAAGTAATAAATTGTTAATAATTAGATAAGTGTTATAGGAATTTAAAGATTAAAAATTTATTATTCAAGCTGGAGTGTGGGATGAAAAAAGGAGCAGTTGTTTAGAACGACACTTTCCAATAACGGTAAATTAAAAATGTTTGCTATAATTTTACGATTGAAACATAGCTGCTATAAAATTGCATTAAAGATTAGTACTTATACTGGGCTTCATTATTAAAAATACGTTCAGTTAAATAGTAGTGGACGTAATTAAATGCTGCATGATGCCGCGCACAAGTGGCCGAAAAAATACCAAACTTTGCATAGAATTTTGCCGTATGGCGGTAATGGTGAATATTGGCTTCCAATAGAACAAAAGCTGCTGATTAATGATTTAACATATCGCCATAAAAACTAATCAAGAAACATTTAATCGCACGAACGAAGGAGCTAGAGAACAGGATCCATTATAAATAAGAAAAGAAAAGAAATTTGTAACAAAGCTGATGAATATAAACGAATTTTTTTAAGTAAATTTAAAGTATTGTTACGAAAATGTAAATGGTGTTTTGCTTTTACATCATTTAACATTAAAATTATAAACAAAAGCTACAAAAAGCAAAAACAATGAATATGTTTACATGATAAACAAGTAAACAAAATTTACCAACAAAACACCAGCATAAAAAAAGTGATAAACAAGTAAACAAGAATGCAACAACAAAAAACTACAAGAATCAATGTAAACAGAAATGCAACAACAAAGAAGAATAAATGTTAACAACATGTTTATATTTATAGAGATTTCGAGAAGGCAAATTCATTTGCCTTCAAGATCATTCATTAGACTGTTTACCCTGCGATATAAAAGGCATGGCAAAGCAGGCAACCAGTTAGTAAAAATTCAGTCAGTCAAAACAAATTTATTTTTTATTTTATTTGCAATCTACGAACTCATATTTTAAACGTTTTTAAAAGGTAAAAACGTAATAGTACGAAATATACTTTTTCGGGTTTATAAGCGAAAAATTCTAAAGGCGGAATGCATATATCAAAATAATTTCAGTACATTCCATAAAGCAAAATCAAGATTTCATAAGATTCAGTGCTACTAAGCGGGAATTATTATATTCGTGGTACTTATACCATTTGAAGTCGCCGTAGTCTAGTAGGTAGACGTAAGGCCACGGTTCAAATCCCATGTCAGACATCAAAACGAAAATATGAAAAAAATATTTCTTCGGCGACTTCCTCCCAGCCGATTTCTGGCAAAAACTCTGAGAGTAAATAAAATTGCCATAAAAAGTTTCTGAAAAATCTGTCGTTCCGAGTCGACTTTAAACTGTAGGTCCCCCACCGATGTATAAAATTAAAACACACAACATAAGTGGTATAAATATACCATTAACGCATGGTTAACATGTGGTCTATGCGTATAGCAATCTTAAATTCAGTTCAGGTTAAAACTGTTTCATTACTTTTCCTATTAATTTTTCCCTGTTAATTTTTCATAAAGAAAACAAGAAAGTTTTTGGCCAATGAGCCAATCTAAAATGTTTTCTAGCATTGGCCTTAATTGCTCAATATCTTCTTAACAATTCGAAAAAAAAAACTTTTTTGTTGTGACTCACTGCCTGTCGTATTGTATTAGCAATGTGCTCAGCATTATAATCGGCTAATAAATGACTCTCGAATTCAAAAGGACGCTGATAAATAGAAATGAAAACAAAAAGAACAACAGCAACTATTATAATGATAGCAAAAAAGAAAATAAAAACAATTATAAACACTTTTGGCGACTATTGAATCCAAACGTGTCATTCATTTTCTATAGAAAACCAATGATTTATGAATACATGAGAAAAAGTTTCGTACTTTTCATGCTTCAATTGAGAAATTTTCTTTTAAAATTAAAAAATAATTGGTTTGCAGGTTTGGCGATCGTAATCAAAGCTGCTTTTAGAATTTCTGAAGTCTCATCTAAGGCGTTGTTGTCCTCAACTGGTTATTAACTGATAATGTAAAACAGCAAGAACGCTCAACAACAAGAAAATTGACAAACATGGTTAAAATACAAGCTCTGTGTACAATTAATTTAGTATTTTAGTCACACGTGCGATACAAGAAACCTCTTCTGTTTTCTAATAAAAATTTTGGACCGTGGTATTCAAGTTCCAATATGGGTATGGAATCGCGGTTAATTTATAATTTTTTTAAAAGTATTTGATTTGTTTCATTTAAATTTATAAAATTTTTCTACTTAAATTTGTGATTGGTTGAAAGATCTGCCATCTCACTTAGCAACTACCCGAAAACCATAGCCCTAGTTAAAGTGTTCCTGGTTACGAATATTCGTACGCATTTAGGCCTGGAATTGTCATTTTCCTTTCAGGGCTCACAAAATACTTCACACAGACTTTACTCATTCACAAATAGAAAATAAGAATATGAGCCCACTAGTAAGTAGATAAACCTGGTCCTTTGATTATATGAGAATTAACGTAGAAACCTCAAGGCAATCACAATACGACACCGACACATACACGCCCAAAGACTGAGATTACCATACGACTACTTTTGTAGAAGCAGTAATAACGCGGAAGAAGAGGAGAGCAATGAAGATTTTAACTGTAATAATACCGCGCTTGTGGCTTTGAGGCTAAGAATATGATGTAACCCAGAACTTATTGACAAAATTAGTCTTTCTAATGGTTATAATGAAATTTACAGAATGGCTTGGAAATTATGTTATATGCTGGGAATTATGATATACGATACTGTAACGGTAATTTCCTATACACCGCTCGAAGTACGGTGCTGAAAGATGGAGGTCAGCCATACAAGTTCAAGATCTCATCCCTATCGGTGTACACATAAGCCATCAAATCGGCTTGTTATGCGCTCATCGTTAAGGAGTATCAACAATATTTTCTATATAAAGTCTAAACAACTTCCTTAACTTCTTCTAGTCCATTTCTCTGCGATGAGTTGTAACTTGTATTGTTTCATCTCTAAAATATTACATTCTCGAACCTACCAAGGTTGAGCAATGAGAGAAGAAGTGTTCCAACATTTTAATGTTTTATAAGCATGCCGTGCACTCATTGTTATCTACTACATCTATGCGTTTCAGATGTAGGAGGAATAGTGAAGTTACCTTTTTCATTGCCTTAATGTACTCATGGTGTCCTTACAGTGCTCCCTGCTGAACATTGTTCCGCAATAGTCTATTCAGATCCGCATATTTTCGCAGCCTGGTCTTCTATGCACTCTTAAGTAGATTACTTGCTCGCTCATATATTATATGTACTGTTCCATATATTGAGATAACGTTGGTAGACCTTTTATAGTCCAGGATCATATTTTATCTCGTATCAATGGATGCTATTGTCATTTGATAATCATTTAAACTACTTAAATTCGCTTGTGTCGCGTTCATTTGAGCTTAATCGTCAAATCGTTATATAAAGGAATTGATTTGCAATTGGTATTGAAGATTAACGATAATGCATCGAGTCAGTTCACTCAAATTTATCGATTAATTTTCTTCTTCAAGCTTCAGTTTGACGAAATCTGTCCCTCACAGATTCATTCTATTTGGCACCCGATCTATGGTTATATTGTTAAGTTTTTACCTTTTTACCTGAGTTCGTTAATTGCAAACAAAATAAAAACAAATTGGTGTTTAGTTCCAATTAAACTTTTTATTGTTCACACTGCTTTTGTGTGCCACCGTTTATAACTTGACGATACAACAACAATTCGTTTCGCTATTCTTCTTTGCTTACAACGCAGATCTTTTCAACGGCGATCTTCAAACTACGAACATAGTGGGTTCGCGGTTTTCGATTTAAAATTATCGATTAACCCATCAAGATATGATATTAATTCGAAATACAAAGTATACCCCGACATATACTTTGCCTCCACATCCTTCGTCGACAACTTAGTGTCTTCGGCATTCTCTAGGAGGTCCTCGTAACTAACGCGGAATACCTCCCACAAACGGACTAATTCCTGCCGATGGGTGTTCAGAGTGTGAACGGAATGGCCCTCTTGGGGAATAGCTCGGACAAAAGTTTCGAAATCCGCGAAACGATTAAAGTTCTTGCTAAAATTTCTTAAATTTCTTTAATCTGTTGGGCCAATATGGCTGACTCTTTAAATCTGGAAAGAGAGAGCTTAAATTAAAATATTTTATTTTGGTTTAATCCGGTTCGAAGGACCAAATGTTCCGGAGGGAATTGGGTTAAATTGGGTCCAAAATAAAATATTCAGTTTGAACCACAGAATAAATAATACAAAAGTATTAGATAAA
Source organism: Sarcophaga variegata (assembly GCA_932273835.1). Taxonomy (NCBI): domain Eukaryota; kingdom Metazoa; phylum Arthropoda; class Insecta; order Diptera; family Sarcophagidae; genus Sarcophaga; species Sarcophaga variegata. Next base: position 43,286,494 of record OW026359.1, read on the forward strand.
TGCAAAAACTAATATTGCACAAAAAAGCGTACCTTTTATTTGGGGTTTGATTGAAGAATGAATAAAAAAATCCCCTTTTTTATTTTACAAAATGACAAGATATTCACAGTAAAAAAAGAAATTGTTGTATTTACAGTACTTAATTCTATTAACTTAAAATTAGGGTGACCAGCGTAAACATCGATGAACGACTTTAGACTATAGACTAAAACTTTAAGACACATATAGGGCGAATTGCTAGGTTAGTAAATAGTGTGCTAATCCATCGCTTTGGAAATTTTAACCTCAATTCCCAAACGAATTTTGTTCTGTTGCACTAAATCTAGACTAAGATGTTAGACACTCCACAATAATTGGAATACAATTCGTAATTCCAATATATATAGTGAATGAAGAAATAAATTAAAATAAAAACTAGCAACCAGTATCAATTGGCAAAAACGTTCGATTATCCCCCCTGTTCCTTTCATGAATAGGCGGTATTTCACACACAGTGTGTGTGAAATTTTAGTGACCACCACGGCTTCCCTGGGTGGATTGTATCGGAAATGTCTAGCGCATAAATCAGTATGAATTTGACCGATGGCATTGGTTGTATAGCAAAAATATTTTCTATTAAGATGAGAATTGCTGCCAACAACTTTTTGGATTCATTTTTTTCTAACAAATATGATGTCAGAAATCCAATGTATTACGAGTGAGGAAATTCGAATGCGGGCTTGTTTTGAAGAGTTTCCTATCTTAATTTTAAATATTGGCACGTCGATGTCTTTATGTCCATCGCGCGAGTTAGTTACAATGATCCGACTTGGCCGAGCTGATGGGTGTGCCTAGGCCAAGAAACCTAGTCACATCCCGTTTCAGATGGGTAGTCGGTGAGTACATACTAAATACTACCAATCCCTCTTTCTTTTTTTCCCATATCCTCCATTTTCCCGTCTTCCTCTCCAAAACCAAAAGCGTCTGTCCCACATTGGGCGGCTCCCAGGTCTGCGTATAACCCCGGTGTGGCTGGCAGTAGGTATAAAATGCAACAAACAACAGACCTAAGTATCCAGCAAAAGTGTGTGCTAAAATCTCCGGAAACCCGATCACTCAGGTGGAGGCCATAGACCTAAGTGACTGCCGTGCTACTGGGACCTCGGCTACCCAAATGTCAACCTCAGGTTTTGATAGTCAACGAGCTACTGTGGGGGCTCATCAAAGACAGAGCAGAGCTGTCTCTATAGGCTCTGAAATATCGTCGCAGGCGTCAGTGCTGGCGGAATTGACTCTCTCCTCGACCGACGAAGAGTACTCGAAACTCCTGTCTCAGTCTAAGAGAGCACTAACCCAACTCCAGAATGTTTGTGCACCGACGAAACAGGTCTGTGCGGAAGGTTCCTCTAAGCATTCGGAGACCCACAAAATAAACACAGACCTAGAGCGTAAGCATAGATCGGGTTACAAAATCTTACTTCGGCTTTTCAAGAAGCATGGAGCAGAGAAAGCAAGTAATAAATTGTTAATAATTAGATAAGTGTTATAGGAATTTAAAGATTAAAAATTTATTATTCAAGCTGGAGTGTGGGATGAAAAAAGGAGCAGTTGTTTAGAACGACACTTTCCAATAACGGTAAATTAAAAATGTTTGCTATAATTTTACGATTGAAACATAGCTGCTATAAAATTGCATTAAAGATTAGTACTTATACTGGGCTTCATTATTAAAAATACGTTCAGTTAAATAGTAGTGGACGTAATTAAATGCTGCATGATGCCGCGCACAAGTGGCCGAAAAAATACCAAACTTTGCATAGAATTTTGCCGTATGGCGGTAATGGTGAATATTGGCTTCCAATAGAACAAAAGCTGCTGATTAATGATTTAACATATCGCCATAAAAACTAATCAAGAAACATTTAATCGCACGAACGAAGGAGCTAGAGAACAGGATCCATTATAAATAAGAAAAGAAAAGAAATTTGTAACAAAGCTGATGAATATAAACGAATTTTTTTAAGTAAATTTAAAGTATTGTTACGAAAATGTAAATGGTGTTTTGCTTTTACATCATTTAACATTAAAATTATAAACAAAAGCTACAAAAAGCAAAAACAATGAATATGTTTACATGATAAACAAGTAAACAAAAATATACCAACAAAACACCAGCATAAAAAAAGTGATAAACAAGTAAACAAGAATGCAACAACAAAAAACTACAAGAATCAATGTAAACAGAAATGCAACAACAAAGAAGAATAAATGTTAACAACATGTTTATATTTATAGAGATTTCGAGAAGGCAAATTCATTTGCCTTCAAGATCATTCATTAGACTGTTTACCCTGCGATATAAAAGGCATGGCAAAGCAGGCAACCAGTTAGTAAAAATTCAGTCAGTCAAAACAAATTTATTTTTTATTTTATTTGCAATCTACGAACTCATATTTTAAACGTTTTTAAAAGGTAAAAACGTAATAGTATAAAATATACTTTTTCGGGTTTATAAGCGAAAAATTCTAAAGGCGGAATGCATATATCAAAATAATTTCAGTACATTCCATAAAGCAAAATCAAGATTTCATAAGATTCAGTGCTACTAAGCGGGAATTATTATATTCGTGGTACTTATACCATTTGAAGTCGCCGTAGTCTAGTAGGTAGACGTAAGGCCACGGTTCAAATCCCATGTCAGACATCAAAACGAAAATATGAAAAAAATATTTCTTCGGCGACTTCCTCCCAGCCGATTTCTGGCAAAAACTCTGAGAGTAAATAAAATTGCCATAAAAAGTTTCTGAAAAATCTGTCGTTCCGAGTCGACTTTAAACTGTAGGTCCCCCACCGATGTATAAAATTAAAACACACAACATAAGTGGTATAAATATACCATTAACGCATGGTTAACATGTGGTCTATGCGTATAGCAATCTTAAATTCAGTTCAGGTTAAAACTGTTTCATTACTTTTCCTATTAATTTTTCCCTGTTAATTTTTCATAAAGAAAACAAGAAAGTTTTTGGCCAATGAGCCAATCTAAAATGTTTTCTAGCATTGGCCTTAATTGCTCAATATCTTCTTAACAATTCGAAAAAAAAAACTTTTTTGTTGTGACTCACTGCCTGTCGTATTGTATTAGCAATGTGCTCAGCATTATAATCGGCTAATAAATGACTCTCGAATTCAAAAGGACGCTGATAAATAGAAATGAAAACAAAAAGAACAACAGCAACTATTATAATGATAGCAAAAAAGAAAATAAAAACAATTATAAACACTTTTGGCGACTATTGAATCCAAACGTGTCATTCATTTTCTATAGAAAACCAATGATTTATGAATACATGAGAAAAAGTTTCGTACTTTTCATGCTTCAATTGAGAAATTTTCTTTTAAAATTAAAAAATAATTGGTTTGCAGGTTTGGCGATCGTAATCAAAGCTGCTTTTAGAATTTCTGAAGTCTCATCTAAGGCGTTGTTGTCCTCAACTGGTTATTAACTGATAATGTAAAACAGCAAGAACGCTCAACAACAAGAAAATTGACAAACATGGTTAAAATACAAGCTCTGTGTACAATTAATTTAGTATTTTAGTCACACGTGCGATACAAGAAACCTCTTCTGTTTTCTAATAAAAATTTTGGACCGTGGTATTCAAGTTCCAATATGGGTATGGAATCGCGGTTAATTTATAATTTTTTTAAAAGTATTTGATTTGTTTCATTTAAATTTATAAAATTTTTCTACTTAAATTTGTGATTGGTTGAAAGATCTGCCATCTGACGTCACTTAGCAACTACCCGAAAACCATAGCCCTAGTTAAAGTGTTCCTGGTTACGAATATTCGTACGCATTTAGGCCTGGAATTGTCATTTTCCTTTCAGGGCTCACAAAATACTTCACACAGACTTTACTCATTCACAAATAGAAAATAAGAATATGAGCCCACTAGTAAGTAGATAAACCTGGTCCTTTGATTATATGAGAATTAACGTAGAAACCTCAAGGCAATCACAATACGACACCGACACATACACGCCCAAAGACTGAGATTACCATACGACTACTTTTGTAGAAGCAGTAATAACGCGGAAGAAGAGGAGAGCAATGAAGATTTTAACTGTAATAATACCGCGCTTGTGGCTTTGAGGCTAAGAATATGATGTAACCCAGAACTTATCGACAAAATTAGTCTTTCTAATGGTTATAATGAAATTTACAGAATGGCTTGGAAATTATGTTATATGCTGGGAATTATGATATACGATACTGTAACGGTAATTTCCTATACACCGCTCGAAGTACGGTGCTGAAAGATGGAGGTCAGCCATACAAGTTCAAGATCTCATCCCTATCGGTGTACACATAAGCCATCAAATCGGCTTGTTATGCGCTCATCGTTAAGGAGTATCAACAATATTTTCTATATAAAGTCTAAACAACTTCCTTAACTTCTTCTAGTCCATTTCTCTGCGATGAGTTGTAACTTGTATTGTTTCATCTCTAAAATATTACATTCTCGAACCTACCAAGGTTGAGCAATGAGAGAAGAAGTGTTCCAACATTTTAATGTTTTATAAGCATGCCGTGCACTCATTGTTATCTACTACATCTATGCGTTTCAGATGTAGGAGGAATAGTGAAGTTACCTTTTTCATTGCCTTAATGTACTCATGGTGTCCTTACAGTGCTCCCTGCTGAACATTGTTCCGCAATAGTCTATTCAGATCCGCATATTTTCGCAGCCTGGTCTTCTATGCACTCTTAAGTAGATTACTTGCTCGCTCATATATTATATGTACTGTTCCATATATTGAGATAACGTTGGTAGACCTTTTATAGTCCAGGATCATATTTTATCTCGTATCAATGGATGCTATTGTCATTTGATAATCATTTAAACTACTTAAATTCGCTTGTGTCGCGTTCATTTGAGCTTAATCGTCAAATCGTTATATAAAGGAATTGATTTGCAATTGGTATTGAAGATTAACGATAATGCATCGAGTCAGTTCACTCAAATTTATCGATTAATTTTCTTCTTCAAGCTTCAGTTTGACGAAATCTGTCCCTCACAGATTCATTCTATTTGGCACCCGATCTATGGTTATATTGTTAAGTTTTTACCTTTTTACCTGAGTTCGTTAATTGCAAACAAAATAAAAACAAATTGGTGTTTAGTTCCAATTAAACTTTTTATTGTTCACACTGCTTTTGTGTGCCACCGTTTATAACTTGACGATACAACAACAATTCGTTTCGCTATTCTTCTTTGCTTACAACGCAGATCTTTTCAACGGCGATCTTCAAACTACGAACATAGTGGGTTCGCGGTTTTCGATTTAAAATTATCGATTAACCCATCAAGATATGATATTAATTCGAAATACAAAGTATACCCCGACATATACTTTGCCTCCACATCCTTCGTCGACAACTTAGTGTCTTCGGCATTCTCTAGGAGGTCCTCGTAACTAACGCGGAATACCTCCCACAAACGGACTAATTCCTGCCGATGGGTGTTCAGAGTGTGAACGGAATGGCCCTCTTGGGGAATAGCTCGGACAAAAGTTTCGAAATCCGCGAAACGATTAAAGTTCTTGCTAAAATTTCTTAAATTTCTTTAATCTGTTGGGCCAATATGGCTGACTCTTTAAATCTGGAAAGAGAGAGCTTAAATTAAAATATTTTATTTTGGTTTAATCCGGTTCGAAGGACCAAATGTTCCGGAGGGAATTGGGTTAAATTGGGTCCAAAATAAAATATTCAGTTTGAACCACAGAATAAATAATACAAAAGTATTAGATAAATGCAAAAACTAATATTGCACAAAAAAGCGTACCTTTTATTTGGGGTTTGATTGAAGAATGAATAAAAAAATCCCCTTTTTTATTTTACAAAATGACAAGATATTCACAGTAAAAAAAGAAATTGTTGTATTTACAGTACTTAATTCTATTAACTTAAAATTAGGGTGACCAGCGTAAACATCGATGAACGACTTTAGACTATAGACTAAAACTTTAAGACACATATAGGGCGAATTGCTAGGTTAGTAAATAGTGTGCTAATCCATCGCTTTGGAAATTTTAACCTCAATTCCCAAACGAATTTTGTTCTGTTGCACTAAATCTAGACTAAGATGTTAGACACTCCACAATAATTGGAATACAATTCGTAATTCCAATATATATAGTGAATGAAGAAATAAATTAAAATAAAAACTAGCAACCAGTATCAATTGGCAAAAACGTTCGATTATCCCCCCTGTTCCTTTCATGAATAGGCGGTATTTCACACACAGTGTGTGTGAAATTTTAGTGACCACCACGGCTTCCCTGGGTGGATTGTATCGGAAATGTCTAGCGCATAAATCAGTATGAGTTTGACCGATGGCATTGGTTGTATAGCAAAAATATTTTCTATTAAGATGAGAATTGCTGCCAACAACTTTTTGGATTCATTTTTTTCTAACAAATACGATGTCAGAAATCCAATGTATTACGAGTGAGGAAATTCGAATGCGGGCTTGTTTTGAAGAGTTTCCTATCTTAATTTTAAATATTGGCACGTCGATGTCTTTATGTCCATCGCGCGAGTTAGTTACAATGATCCGACTTGGCCGAGCTGATGGGTGTGCCTAGGCCAAGAAACCTAGTCACATCCCGTTTCAGATGGGTAGTCGGTGAGTACATACTAAATACTACCAATCCCTCTTTCTTTTTTTCCCATATCCTCCATTTTCCCGTCTTCCTCTCCAAAACCAAAAGCGTCTGTCCCACATTGGGCGGCTCCCAGGTCTGCGTATAACCCCGGTGTGGCTGGCAGTAGGTATAAAATGCAACAAACAACAGACCTAAGTATCCAGCAAAAGTGTGTGCTAAAATCTCCGGAAACCCGATCACTCAGGTGGAGGCCATAGACCTAAGTGACTGCCGTGCTACTGGGACCTCGGCTACCCAAATGTCAACCTCAGGTTTTGATAGTCAACGAGCTACTGTGGGGGCTCATCAAAGACAGAGCAGAGCTGTCTCTATAGGCTCTGAAATATCGTCGCAGGCGTCAGTGCTGGCGGAATTGACTCTCTCCTCGACCGACGAAGAGTACTCGAAACTCCTGTCTCAGTCTAAGAGAGCACTAACCCAACTCCAGAATGTTTGTGCACCGACGAAACAGGTCTGTGCGGAAGGTTCCTCTAAGCATTCGGAGACCCACAAAATAAACACAGACCTAGAGCGTAAGCATAGATCGGGTTACAAAATCTTACTTCGGCTTTTCAAGAAGTTGGGTCAACGTGACCCAAACTAGTTTACTCCCCAGGAAATAAAGCTGAAGAAGAAACATACCTATCTCATTAGGCGGTAACAGATTGCAGTCGGTGCCGATGGCAAGTTCAATGCCGCCGGCGAACATGCATCATATTCAACGAAGACGACGAGGCCGCCAGACGATGTGCCCCAAACCTCCAAAGGTGTGGCATCTACTGCAAGGCTAAAGGCGGCCAGCTCTAAACGGGATCGACTATCAGCCTCAGCGGCAAGTGTTTTGAACCCAAGGACTGGCGGTCCGGAAGCTCGTGCTGCAGATGCTGAACCATTGACGTCGAAAGGCGCATCGTTCAAAAATTTCAAGCGATAGCAATCGAATGACCCCACTCAGATGGAAAAGAACAAGCGTCTGACACCATCAGCAAGCTGAACACCAGGTGGCTATTATGTACGTCCCGCTAATCTAACCTATGTTCGAGTATCTGACGTACCAAAATGCAACTGTAATCATCCGTAAGTTCATCTTAGAAAGTTTTCTATGTTTGAAGCTGAGTTAATTACCCATTAATGTATGCAATCCTCCCCTCAAAATAATATTTTTGAATTTGTTTTGCAAAACATTATTATTTAAATCATAATTTGATATGAAGCACTTAAGAAGTTTTTTTTATCACTGAGGTTTAAAAGTGAAGTCTTCACTGAAAATTTTTTATTCAATATTCGAAATACATACTTTCGAATGCTTTTATTTCAATTGATTTTTCTATTTAAGAGGCAATCGAACGGAGCAAATTTTGTGCCAAATACTATACAACAACTGTTTTACAACAAAAACAAATAATTTTCATTAAAATCTTGAAGTTGTCAACGAACGGAAACGGAAGCAAAAACAAACAATGTAACAAAAGGGAAATGAAAAGAAGAAAGAAAAGATGAAATCGATGTTTATGTAATATTGGGTCACGTATTTCACACTTTTTATCCACAGAAATTACATTTTAATTCAAAATGATTTCCTGTTACATAAATAGGTTACGCATCTCCCTCTAAAACTCCGAGGTATTGTGTGTGTGTCTATAACGTGTGTATGGTGTACGGGCCCTTCTACATTGAAGAATGACGCATATTTTATATTTTTAAATGGAAATACACGCCATGATGGTCGTAGACGCATACAAATGATCATTTAGCACAACAATATGTAGACAACACGACAGACAGACTTTCGTACCACAGGCAGAGATGTTTGCGAGATATGAACCTTGTCTGGAGGACTTGTGATGAATTCTAAATTAGTGGCTACAACTTCATGTATTCAGAACTCTTCACAGTTATTATCATTTTATATCGTTGTGTATGTGCGTGTGTTATTGTTCTCTTTTTTTTACGTGCAAAACTTGTTGGGCCATTTTTGTTGATGTTGGATAACTTTAAAGACTTTTCACGAGAATTTATTAACAAATTTAAAAAAATTAGAATTTACCAAAAAAAAAAAAAAATTTACCAAAAAAAATTTAATCTTCAATCTTTCAGGTCCATCGAAATTGTTAATAAACTATTCGTAAATCCACTACATTATGGGTTAATATCTCAAGTAAAGTATTGCTTTGAGCGGCATTACAATTTTTTTTAAACTTAAAAAAGTTTTAAAACAAACAGGAAACATCGTCAATTTCTGATGTTGGTTTGAAAATTAAGAACAACTTTTATTTTGCTCCAATATAATACATAAGGTTTCTTTAATTTAAAATCCTTTATGAAAATACATACGAGTATGTATGCGAATTCATTAACAATCAGTTTATTTGATAACTGGAAATTGCGAAATATTACTCGCAACCCTGTGTGCCGTGATGTTCAAAATAATAAATACACCAATGTGACGCATAATGATTTGATGAAAATGTAAGAAAAATGAAAACATTGCTGATAATTATCCTCAGTTTATGTATCTCAAAATTAAAATTTCATTGCAATTTTATTAAACTTTTGTTTTTATTTTAAAATATTTGTGAAATTAAATCCAAAATAGAAAAAAATATATAACACATTTGCATTAATTAAAATTCTAATATTATTCCAGAGCGACTAATATTTAATAGAGACGACTACGGTGTTGTATAAAATTGATAGAAATAGTTTAAGCACCGAAAGTAATTCCCAAAGTTTCTCATAATATGTGGGACACATTCCTTTTTTTTTATTTGTTTATGTCAATAGATAATTACATCGTTACTGTTTAAATATATTGTTACGAAAATGGAAATGGTGTAACATCGTTTAACATTAAAATGATAAACAAGAGCTACAATAACAAAAACAATGAACTTGTACAGTACGAAAGAAAAGGGGACAAGTAAAGAAGAAGGCAACTACAAACAATGAAAACAAAATACACAAACAAAAAATGAAACAACGATAGAGATCTAGAGAAGGCGAAGCCACAAACATTCGACTTCAAGAACATTCATCACACTGTTTACGTGGGCATTAAAGTTGCCATTTGCCAAGTTTTCCCTTTTTTTCCACGTTTTTTTAGATGCGAAAAAGTTTTCATTAAATTTGTTTTCTAACAAAACAAGTTTTTTCGACAAAATTCACTTTTAAATTTTTTTCAATAAATTCAATAATAATAACGCGAAATATTTACATTTTTAAATAAAATATTGTGTGTATGAGCCAAGAGCTTTTTCCTGGCACAAAGCGAAAAACTTACAAAGAAATTGTGCTCTAATATTTCACCAATGTGAAATATTTTATTTTAACACACTTTTACTGTTTAAAGAAAAACACTTGTTTTACCAATGACGGTCGCAAAAAGAATAGAATTTATTTTAAACTTACAAAATAATATTTGTCTGCAATTTACCAGCCCAAAGAATTCGGTGACCAAATTTACATTTTTTTATATAGATTTTAAATAAGTACGATGATTAGCGGTACTTTAGTAAAGAATTTTATTGTGTTTTTGTATGTTTCTTTTTGTAACTTTTTTACAAACGCACACCCTGTAGGAAATTTAATCAAAGACTCAAACATTGTGTATTTTATTAGTCCCGGGCAAAAGAGGCAATGAAACACCAACAGAGGGCACAGGGCTCCGGTGTTTCTTTTAAAAACATTGGTACTTTTCGTAGAAAACAATTTTTTTTTTAAATTTTTTTTCTAGAAATAAAAAGTTTTTAAAAAACTGTGGTAGGCACATAAAAAGGCAATACAAAGCAGGCAACACGTAGTAAGAATTCAGTCAGTCTTGTGTGAAGACATGTTGCGTGCGAAAAGAATAATTTTGGTTTGAAGATCTCCGTTGTAAAGATCTGCCGAACAATTAGTGTTGACGCCATAAGAGTGTAAAGAAAAATAACGAGCAAAGCAAATTATTGTTGTATACATCAAGTTGTAAACAGTGGCACACAAAATTTTACGAACAATAAAGAATTTATCTAAAACTAAAAACAAATTTATTTTTATTTTACTTGCAATCTACGCACTCATATTTTAAACGTTTTTAAAAAGGTAAAAACGTAATAATATATATAAAACAGAGCTTTATTTAAATACAGCAAAAAAAAACGTTACTGAACAATTCAAATACAGAGTTAAGTTTTTTTATAATACTTCATTACTATCAGAGAAGTCAATTACTTGGTTGCATTCATTAAAGGTTTTACAGGCACGTCGAACAGAATATGAATATATGAATTTCATAACAATTTTGTTAAATAACGATCATGAAATTCTTTAGAGCAGTGTTTTATGCATCCAAGTATGCCATAAGCTTTATTTGCTATCATTGATATATTATCACTAATGTGTAGTCTTTGATCCAACAGTATACCAAGGTCCAAAATGGTTTGAACTTTATCCAAAACAGCGTTGTCAATACAATATAAGGTAACAACCTTAATGTGTCTAAAAAATGTCGTATGTTTACACTTTTTAATATTCAATTGCAACAAATTGAATTTGCACGACTTATAAAAACATTGGTTCTTATTTTACTATGTTCCACAAATTCTTGATCGGATATAGATCTGAAGATTTAGTGACCGAACCCCACAGCATGATAATTACCTCAACAGCAATAGTAACGTCTACATGATGTCCAGCAGTTTTAAACAACGCCGGAATCTCTACAAAATATTACCCACTGTAGAAGGTTATAATTTTAATAACGGCAAATGTATTATTATATTTTTTATAACTATTTTGAAGTCGCCGTGGTCTAGTAGGTAATGGCTTATTAGATGTGAGGCCTCAGTTCAAACCACAGGTCAGGCATCTCCAACTGAACGAAAATATGAAAAAATATTTCTTCGGTGACTTCCTCTCAGCAGATTTCTGGCAAAAACTCTGAGTGCAAATAAAACTGCCAGGAAAAATTTCTCAAAAATTTGTCGGGCGGAGTCGGCTTTAAACCATAAGTCCCGCACACTCATGTATAAAAATTAACGCACACAACATAAGTGGTGTCAGAAACTAGGTCGTAACACTGGCTAAAGGGTTGTAATGCCCAATTTTGTATGTTTGTATAGCCTCATTTTTTTCACAGGGTGAATTTTTATTTTAAATATAATTTAGTAGTGATTCTAAAATGAAAAAGAATTTAATAAAACGTCAATGAAATTAGTTTTTCTGATACATAAGCTGAGGATAAGTATGCTTACTTATTAAATCTCGAGGTACCTACTCTTTTAGTAAAATTTACGAAATGTTGCTATAGGAAAATTTTTCAAAAAAACACATAAAATTCAGAAAACTGAAATGAAATCTTTATTTGAATCGATAGTACGGTTCATATAATTTAAGGTTCGGCCTGTATCTCACGAATAAATGCTTCAATGTTGTCTTCCAATGCGTCAATTGAAGCGGGCTTGTCTGTATAGACATGAGCTTTAACATAGCCTCACAAAAAATAGTCTAAAGGCGTTAAATCGCACGATCTAGACGGCCAATTGACCGGTACCGAACGTGAAATAAAATGTTCACCGAACTCGCCTGTCAATAAGTCCATTGTTACGCCTGCTGTGTGGCATGTGGCACTGTCTTGTTAAAACCACATGTCATGCAAGTCAAGCTCTTGCATTTTGGGCAAAAAAAAGTTGGATATCATCTCACGGTAGCGCTCACCATTCACAGTTACGTTACGATTCGCAGCGTCTTTGAAGAAGTACGGTTCAATGATGCCACCAGCTCATAAACCGCACCAAACTGTGACTTTTTCTGGATGCATTGGTAGCTTTTGCAATGCTTCTGGCTGATCTTCACTTCAAAATCGACAATTCTGCTTATTTACGTATCCATTGAGCGAAAAATGAGCTTCGTCTCTGAACACAATTTTTCGATAAAGAAGTGGATCTTCGGCCAACTTTCCAAGAGTCCATTCACCTAAAATTCTGCGTTGCAGTAGGTCGTTCGGCTTCAATTCTTGCACCAGCTGTATTTTGAAAGGCTTCATATCTACATTCTAATTGCCTTCTCATTCACATCTTTAATGCCACATGTACCACAAAGGTTTGCTAAAACAAAATATTAATTGCATTCATGAAATGTACAAAATGGATAATAAAACACTTAAAATTTTTTTGGGTACAGTCTTTACTACCTACTTTAATTGATTTTTATATCAGCAAGTGGAAAGTTCTTCAGGTTAAATTTTTGCTGTAAGCAATGAATAAAAAAATGTTTTTTTAACAATAATATTCAACTCTGATGTCCTTTTAGTTTTACCCTCATGTCATTATGATATTTACGATGGAATTTATTTTCTTTTTCCCTCTCAATATTTTATTTAAATTTAAATGTTAACTAAACTAAATATTACATAACATAATTGGCCATTACAACCCTTCAGTCATGATTACGGCTTAGCTTCTCATACCACTTATGTTGTGTGTGTTAATTTTATACATGAGTGGCGAGACCTACAGTTTAAATTCGATTCCGAACGACAGATTTTTAAGAAACCTTTCATGGCCATTTTATTTACTCTCCGTGTTTTGACAGAAATCTTCTGAGAGGAAGTCGTTTTGATGTCTGACTTGGGGTTTGAACCGTGGCCTTACGTCTAATAAGCCAACGCACTACTTACTAGACTATGGCGTCTTCAAAATGAATATTATTTTACATAAAGTGTCAAAGTAGGGTTATATACCATAGTAAAGGTTGTATTGATTATAAATTCTTTCTGACAGCTTCACGTTCCTTAGATGAACAAATACGAATACAATAACAAAAAATTAAAGATCTTCAGCTAACTATTTTGTAGCACTTTAGTTTCAAGGCAAGAACTATGAGTTTTATGCCAGTAAATGGTAAATTGCCAGTAAGAGTTAACGATTGAAAACTAAAAGAATATATGAAGGGTTTTTCTATACGGAATTCCAAACTTTGGCAGTTAATAACGGGCATCTGTCAGATTAGTTGTCATTTATTCAGTCCATTCAATAACACGCGGAAATATTAAAACAGTTTTATCAAACTACTATAAAGCGCTTCTCACATTTTACTATCGCTCTAATCGTCTTAGCAAGAGAACTTTAGGTAAATTCCAGTCCACCATTTTAGTAAACGATTGCAACATTTACGCGATAACATCGCCGCTGATGTTGAGAACTCGGCCTTTCGCAGAGAATAACTTGGTGAATTTTTTCGTTGGGTCTTGGGCCTGCATCCGTACATCCAAGGAGCTACAGATAAACGTCCATAGACAACAAAGTGTGCTTGCTAAACGGGATCTTGTTGTAGACATCTGGCCCTAATTAATTCAATTAAAAAAAATTAACATATAATCGATGAATTTGAACTCACATTTATCTTAAAACGATAATCTAAAAATCACTGGGAAATCATTTTTATGACTGTTAAAGAATATTATTACGTTTTTACCTTTTTATAAACGTTTAAATATGAGTTCGTTAATTGCAAACAAAGTAATAACAAATATGTGTTTAATTTCAGTTAAACTCTCTTTATTATTTACACTACTTTTGTGTGCCACCGTATACAACTTAACGATACAACAATAATAATCTGTTTATTCACTTTATTAGTTCTTATCACACAACTATTCGCTTTACAACCACGACTTGTTTTGTTCACGCGCAACTTCACACAAGGCTGACTGAATTCTTACTGACTGCTGCCTGCTTTGTCCAGCCCTTTTATAGTCCGACACAACCAGCCTAACGAACATTCTTGAAGTGGAAGGTTCGTGATCTCGCCTTCTCGAGAGCTCTATGGCTAATACATTGTTGTTTGTGTACTTTGCTTATGTTGTCTATCCCTTTTTGTGACATACATGTTGTTGTTGGTACCAGGCGCAACCAGGTTCGTCGTACATATGTGTGTGTACAGCTTTAGATAATCAACACGTTCATTGGCTTCTTAGTGTAAGAGTGTATTTGTATCGTGTGGCTTTTGTTTATCGTTTTTGTTGTTAAACGATATTAGGTCGTTTCGATTTGTGTAACAATATTATCTTAGAATGATATTTAAAAACAAATTAACTTTATAATCGTCTTCTAGTTAACATCACCGCCACCGTTACTTTATTTTCATTTTCTCCTCTTTTTTTCTCATTCGCTCTGAATTAAAATTAGTTTGCATATGCTTTGGCTTGTAATACACACCCGTACTATATTATATCGAAAAATGTTATTCCACGTAATCTCTTGTCTGTCCAAAGCTCGTTGTTTGCTTGTTTAATATGGTGTGAGTATTTAAATGTCTGAACAAATTAAGAATTTGCTTTGGTATATGATTACACGTATCAAGTCTGTTTAAAATTAATCTTTTTTTTCAAAAATGTATTCATGAGATGTTACACTGATTAACAAAAAACAAAAAAAGGAAGTTTTAAATAAATAAATAACTTGGATATATAAACTAATAATGCCAGGTAAAAGTAATATTAAAAATTAAATTAATATTTCTCGTAATGTTAATGAAATCAATCCTTTCATTATTTTATTGGAATCCAATATTTCAGCAAGTCGTTTGCAGAAATTCAACAATGAAGTGGCTCAACAATTAGAATCCTGCAAAACTCATCCGCTTAGTTTAAAAGGACATGCTGTATAATCCAGTCTGTTGCGTATATTTTCACCAATATTATTGAAAAATGTAAAATAATGCCTTAATTTAATCAAACGAATTATGTGATTAATTATTTCAAATAACAATAGAATGATCAATTAGAACCAAAAGGTTTATATTACCGTCATCGCTACTAGTCGCCGTAGACTAGTAGGTAGTGTGTCGGCTTATTAGACGTGACGCCCCCAGGTCAGGCATTTTCAACTAAGAGGAATATGACAAAATACATATTTCTTCGGCGACTTCCTCTCAGCAGATTTCTGACAAAAACTCTGAAAGCAAATAAAATTGCCATGAAAAGTTTCTCAAAAAATCTGTCGTTCGGAGTCGACTTTAAACTGTAGGTCAAACCACTTATGTATAAAATTAACACACACAACATTAGTGGTGTGAGAAACTAGGTCGTAATCCGAACTGAAGGGTTGTAATGGTCAATTATGTATGTACATATGTATGTAACATGATTTCAAAATCGAATTTAATGCACAAAAATGTACCACAAATTTGAGAATTAGTTTTTTCAAGCATAATACTCTTAACATGTTTACTTTAAGAAATTATTTTGTAAATTTGAACACAGATTAAAATTTTTAATCGGAGAATTGCAAAATAATTGAATTTCAATTTGAAATTGATTTGCAATCAAAATTTTTTTTACTCCTGTCAGCTCTTATATTCCTATTATTGCAGAAAGGATTTTTTGCTTTTCTCTTCTTTACGGCTTACGTACAAGTACGTGACTTAGTTTTACATCCATTTTAAGATGATTACTACTAACCTTCTAAATAAAAACAAAACGAAATAAATCAAATTAAATCCGCCAAGAAAAATGTCTCACAACAACAGTCATAAATCAATGACTGTTTAGCAAAAACGAAAGGCAAAACGATAAAGAAGCGGTAGTAGCAATAGAAGAAAAATTGCAAATAATGCCAACGATTCATAAAAAACTAAGAAAGGAAATTCTCAGGATATTAAAGCCAACATCGATTATTGTTCGACTTCTTTTGGAAGAAAGCACGATGACACAGGTTCTTAGCTATTACTGTTCTGCGTCTTATCATTGATTTATGAATATCATTCGACAATATCTGGTGGCATCTTTTTTTATTTCATTTATCCGAACGCAGTAAAGTTATATTGCCGCGCATTATGTATAGGAAGGATTTTATAGACAGCACTTTTCCTTAACCGTATGAGCCACAGAATTCCGAAAAATTTGATTTCATTAGACCTCCATGGTCTTAATGGAATGGCATTGAGATTTTGGAAAAGCGTGATATATTTGGGAGTTATACTCGACTCTAAAGTGTTACGGAGAATAAATATTCAGAAGATGATTAGAAACGATTTTACATTATGTCACCTTGAGGCATCTTTTCGTTCCTGATTTTTTCATGTAATTTCTTTGTTACTCATTGTTTTTATTTCGTTTTTTTTTCTGATTATGTTCAAAATACAATGCCATCTAAATGATCGACTCTGGATTGTTCATAACAGTCGTTACATTTGACTCAGTTGTGGACAATTGTTTTATACATATCGATTGGCATCCAGGTGAAAACTTGAGGAAAATTGGTTCCGAAATGCTCAAACAAAGTTAAGGCATTTCCAGAGTAAACACTGCCCTTGACATAGCCCAACAGAGTTAGTCTAACGGTGCCAAATCGTGTAATATTGGTGGTCAATTGACGTTGTCAGAAAAGATAAAGCTAAAGCTCGGATATCGTTTAGTCATAGTGCTCTAAATTGATAGTTATGGTTCTTGCAGGTTTATTTTCAAAAAAATCGGTAATGCACACACCACAGTCACTTTTTAATGGCTTGTGCAAAATCAGTTTTTGTTCTCCCAAGTCTATAAAACACAATTTTACTTGGTGATACTTGGATCTACCAGTTCAGGAATAAGTTTCATTGCTGAAGAAAACTTTGTTCGAACAATCAGCATAGACAGCTTGTTACGCTAGGTACACAATTAGCAAGTCTAAGGCTTTGTAGTCAGCGTTTTTGGGCGACAGTGGTCAGAAAGATTGATTAGGTGATTATTTGAAGGGGTTTGAAGCCACTTAATTTTATGAAGACGAAATGGTGAACATTTTTTTTCTCCATCTTCACTGGATTGTTTAGTTTCGTAGTTGAGCACTTTAACGTCTGCTCTATACGATTAAATTATATAAACTCCGTTGTTGTACAGATAGTGAACTAACCAATCTTGGTGACTGGAATAGGATTCATTCGCGAACGGTTCCAAACAGTACAATGGCGGTAGTTTAAACTCTTGCATTCTAAAACTATCTTTATATTGGCTATAATTGCTGCCTTTACATGAACCAAGTTTAAATTTAAACGATCTAATCAGGCATAACGGCTAAAAGTACCCCTCTTGCTAAGAACGCTCTGAAATCGCTAACTACACTTTCGTGGTCTATCTTTAAATTTGAAAATAAATTGTAAAATAAACAGTTTTAAGAAGCAATTTTAATTTAAAAACATTACACAACCATTTCAAATGATCTTTATTTGCAAATACTTCATATTGTACCCCCACAATACATCATAGCAAATATGCTTCACAATATTTATTAATTGCGTATTTATTTCAGCAATACAGAAGAAATACACACCATGTGTATAATATTGTGTGAAAAAATTAACAAAAAAAATAGTTAAACCCTATCACACAATTTATATAACATTTCCCGAATGCCAAATAAAACTCTGAATTAGGTCTTGTGGCTTCTTAATATACTTTTATGCTAGTAAAACCAAAAAATGAAAGTAAAAAATGACTGACGAGTTAGACAGTTTTGCTTCATTGGCAATAGAAATACCGAACGTGTGAGTAATGCAGTATACGATGGTGCGTACAGTATACGAAAAAATTAAGTACAAATACTCATACATCATACGTCGTGCATGTCAACGATACGGTGATTTATATGTACATATGTATGTATATGGTAACAGTTTGTACAATTTCTTTTTTGTAAATACGATACATTCATTCATTCATCCCTTTTATCATTTTTATCCATCATTCGTACTCATCCTGCTGTTTATGTGTGTATAGTTGGCTGTCTGTTTGTTATTTTGTCAAATATGGGTTATTTTCATAAATATTAATGCACACACACCTCCACAATTACAATGAAAACACGAAAACATCAATACAATACGATACATTATTCATGTACTTGTGAATGTTGATGTTCAATGAACACTTGAATTCATATCATGTTTAAATACATACATATATACTAGAAAGATAATACACATACATGTGGTTATCTATGTAAACATGTGTACTGTACAGAATAAGCAAAAATTATGGCATTAAACCAAAAATGTTAATAATTTATTCAAGCAATTATTACAAGACAAGATTATTTACAAGAGTAAAGAAAAATTTCAGTTTTTTATTTAGTAGAATAGTTTTTAAATTTGATAACTTAAATGTTATCAATCTTAATTCAAATAACTTGGATCCAAATACAAATCCCATCATGATATATTTAAAGAACAAAGAAACAGAGCTTATGTTATTAACGTACTTAACTGCTGATATCTACAGTATCAGCAACAATAATTACTAAACCTACTTTGCATTTTGGTCACTATACCAAGGGCAGTAGTGTGTTCATTGCTTATTTTTTATAATTCTTAAGCTGAATGCGCATTAACTACAGTCGCCGTAGTCTACTAGGTAGTACATATGTTGGCATATTAAAAGTGAGGCCACGGTTCAAACTCCAGGTCAGACAACTTCCTCTTAGCAGATTTCTGGCAAAAGCTCTGAGAGTAAATACAATTTCCATGAAAAGTTTCTCAAAAAGATCTGTCGTTCGTAGTCGACTTTAAAATGTAGATCCCGCCACTCATCGATAAAAATGGTGGTTGGACATTTAGCCAAATAATTAAGAGAGTCTCTATACAGAAATCCCACTCTGTTTTCTGATAATGCAAGTCAGTTAGTAATTCTCCATACAAGATTCTGCGAAAGTCTGAATCAGTTTTCCTCGCAGGCATACCTATTATCGTGATCAGTTATCACTCCAAATAACTAGCAAAGTGGTCTCCAATATATATAAATCGGTGCAAAAGTACTCTTATTATTGAAATTAGGTGTTTAGATTAGTTTAGTTTGTTATCGCCGTGTTGTAGTAGACAATGTTGGCTTATTAGACGATCACAACGAAATTAAAAAAATATATTATTACGTTTTTACCTTTTAAAAACATTTAAATTATTGACGCTTAGATTGCAAAGAAAAATAAAAAGAAATTTGTGTTTAGTTTTAATTAAAATTCTTTATTATTCACACACTTCAGTGTGCCACTGTTCACAACTTGATGTAAACCACAACAATTGCCATTTTTGTTATTCCTCTGTTTATACCCTTTACATAAACAATAAAAATTAGTAGAAAACTGTTTGACAGATCTTTGTAACGGAGATCTTCAAACACACCGCGTCTTCATACAAGACTGAATGAACTTCACTAAATCAGTCGCCTGCTTTGCCTTGCTCAAGGCAAATTCATAGAAGGTAGCCTTATCTCTACAACAAATACAACAATGCAAAAACAACAGGTATTTTGTTTTTGTAAAAGTGACTTTGAAGTGTCAAAAAAATTAACCCTCAAACCTCCATAGGAAATTAATTAAAGCAATTAAAAAAAACTAAATAAATTTTATATATTGAAAATTCTTATGATTTTTATGTCATGCTAAATTACACAATAGAGCAGCACCTGTAAATTAAAAAAAAAATATCAGCTGTAAGCGTTATTTCTTATTTATTATTGTACCAATTAAAATTTGTACCTAATTTATATATATTTTATGACTGAATTTTGAAATTGAATACTTATTTAAACTATTATCTCTTGAATTATATTGTGAATTATTTTGAATTAACTTTAGTAGAAAATTGAAATCAAAAGTTGTACTTAAAATTCACTTGCTTCCACAACACTCAACCAAATTGACAGACCCAAAAAAGAAAATAAGAAATACATACTAATACTTCTTTCTTTCTTTCTCTTTTCTTAATCCCTATTATAATTACATACATAATTGGTCATTACAACCCTTCAGTCAGGATTACGACCTAGTTTCTCACACCACTTATGTTGTGTGTGTTAATTTTATACATGAGTGGCGGGACCTACAGTTTAAAGTCGACTCCGAACGACAGATTTTTGAGAAACTTTTCATGGCAATTTTATTTACTCTCAGAGTTTTTGCCAGAAATCTGCTGAGAGGAAGTCACCGAAGAAATACTTTTTGTATTTTATTTGATGTCTGGCCTGGGGCTCGAACCCTGGCTTTTCGTCTAATAAGCCAACACACTACCTACTAGACCACGGCGACTTCAAATTGTAATTACGTTTGAGTTATTATAATAACAAATTTTCAACAGAAGATTGGCCCAATTTGTTTGAATCCCTATATCCCAATCTTCTGAAAGAGAATTTGTTTTAAAAATAACACACAAGTTATTTCAGTCATAGTTTAGGCACCTAGTTGGAGACATGGATTTTTTTTTTGTTTGTTTGGTAATTCATCGCTTTCATCTAAATAACTATAAATATAGTAAATCTAGGTTGTAGTTTAAAAGATATATGTATTTAGTGTTAAAGGCTTAAATATTGTTAATCATCTTGCAAAAATTTTAATATAATTGGCTTTAAAATAGTAATCCTAAATAATTTCTAGAGTGCGTATCGTTAAGGATACATGCGGTACATATGAGGGTTTATGACTAATATAAATACGAAATTGAATATCGAAAAAAAATACACAAAAAACAAACAAATTTCCAAATGTCCTCAGCTGTTGAGATAAGGCTATCTCTATGAATTTGCCTTGGATCGATCTTTATAACGGAGATCTTCAAACCACAATTATTCTCTTCACACGCAACGCGTCTTCACACAAAACTGACTGCATTTTTTCTGACATCGTTGCCTGCTTTGCCTTGCCTTTTATATGACAACGTAAACAGCCTGATAAATGATCTTGAGGTCGAATGTTCGTGGCTTCGCCTTCTCGAGATCTTCATAAATGTAAACGTCATTGTTGTTTGTGTATTTTGTTTACATTTATTTTGGTAATGTTTGTTATTCCTTTTTGTTTACTGGTTTATCCCTTTGTTTATTCTGATGTTGTTGCTATATTTTTGTTTACTCGTTGATCATGTAAACAAGTCCATTGTTTTTGTTTTTGTAGCTTTTGTTTATCATTTTAATGTTAAACGATGTAACATCATTTCCATTTTCCTAACAATAGGAAAGTTTTGCATTTATGGTTGGAAAGTATTATTCGAATTTGATGAAATTTGATGAAATCCGTAATAAAACAAATTTTTACTCGTGTTGGTTACAAAATTAATGAATATAAAATCAGAATGTTCACTTTGATGTGTAGCAAGGTCAAACATGTGTCAAGTGTCAGACAAGATTTTCAAATTCGAATTTAACTGCTTGAGAAAATGTGGGGAATATATTCGATGTTACTGAGAGCGTGTTTTCCATTTCTTATCTTTGTTTCTTATGTCCTTAATACTGATCATTCTTCCAATCGTGAATTCGAATACACATTTCTCTTAATTCGTTGTATTTATCTGACATTTAAAATGCTGCTGTTGTTGGCTGATTTTGTTATTCGAAATTCTCTTCAAATTTTTCTTCTTCAGTTAGAAAATAAATGATAAATTTTTTACAGCTTTTTCTGCATAGATTTGCTGACTGTATTTTGGCCTTAAGGACAACATTTTGAGAAATAATAAACGCGATGGAAATAAAGAAAAACAAATGTTTTTATGGTCGTGAGTCGGCTGTCGTTTTAACTCCGCTCATACTTTTCGTTAGCTTTACGACTTGTTTGTCTACTAAAAATATGAAATGTCGGGGTGGATGTTAAAAATAAACAACAAAAAACTAAATAAACATAACTTTACTACAACAATTGTTAAACATGCGTTCCGTCTGGCTGTAATGAAAGGTAAACTTTAAGAATATTTGTGTCTTAAATTTGTTGGAGCAACAGTTTTTTTATGGAAACAATCTTTCTGACTCACTTTTGTTTACTTTAAATCAAACAACAATTTTACTTTTATTGGAAGACAACTGTACAGAGTAATTTTTGTTCCTTTTTTTCTCGTTCTTCCTGTGGATAGAATAAATCGATGATATTTCAAAATGGAATTTTCTTCAGGAATTAAATTGAATGAAGGAACACATTGTCGGCATTGTTCAGCAGCGTCTAATTTTGTTTTTAATTGGTCGTTAATTATTTTTAATTTCACCATAAAACGGCTTGAGATTTTACTTGTGAGTAAAGATAAAGAAACAGACAGGACAGGACAGAACAGAACGAGTGAATGAAAAATAAAAATTACTTCACATCCATCTGCATTATACCGGATGATCGTTAAGATTTGATTTGATCAATTCAATATTAAGTATACGATATGACGTCCCAGTGATGTAAACGACTTTATTTATATTTTTAATTAAATATTGTATTTAAATTTGATAAAGTTCTCTGTTACTAATTTTGAAACTGAGTGCCCTAGTAGTCTAGTGGGTAGTGTAGACTATTGGCGTAAAGGTTGTGGCTTCGATTGTCACCAGAGACTCTGCTCTGTTACATTAACGCCTACGGAACTCATCTCGTAATAATTACACATAATTTGTAATTGTATTGTAATGAATAAATACAATAAATTTTGAAACTTGTTGGCACCCGATTGTTTAATTGAGAAAAAACACTACGAGATATAAATATTTTAAGATGTCTTTGAAAATCGACGTTAAAATTGATTTACTTTCAGAGTTCCAAAGTGGCACTTAACTACTGTTTCTACCTTAAAATATCTAAAGTGCATATTACGCTACCGAATTTCGCCTGAATACACGACCTAATGGCAAACCAACTATCTCGTATAATTGAGCAAAATTCGTATTTGCAAACTTGACCTGATGGATATCAGAAACTTCAGTAATAATTCAGTCAGTCTTGTGTGAAGACACGTTGCGTGCGTCGTGGTCGCTATTGTGTGAAGACCTACCCATGAGTTGTTAGTGTTTGCGTGGACAGAAGTGTGAACTAGTAAAGTGAATAAAGCAATTATTGTTGTGTTCAAGTTGCATACGGTGGCACACAAAAGTAGTGTAAACAGTAAAGAGAGTTTAAGAGAAACTAAACACATATTTGTTTTTACTTGGTTTGTAATTAACGAACTCATATTCTAAATGTTTTTAAAAAAGTAAAAACGTAACAATAGCAAACCACTTTCTCTCATCAGCTCGTGTTTGCAGGCGGCGTTCGCTAGTGTAATGAGCGCTTAACGGGACTTCATAAAATGTAGGGTGTCTGACGTATGGAATTATGTTTTTCGGCGTAAAGAGAAGATACCAGCTTCGTCAACTCTGTTTTATTTAATTGAACTACATCTACTTCATTTATGGAGTTTTCACTATCCAGTTTCCCATGAGTAATTGCATCCTTAAATCATGAGCAATGAAGCACAAAAACACAGGACGCATTACTTTGTTCCACTATTTTTAAAAACACTCGTGAATGCAAAAAGACTCTACAGAATTTGTAGAGTTTTTTAAGCACTTAACAGATATGATTACTTCTGCATACTTATGTATCAAATCATTAATTAAGTACTTTCTATTTTTAAATTTAAATTAAACATAGTGTATGTGTGAGATAACATAAAATTTTTATATCATATTGATGCCATTATAGTTGGAATATAATATTTTTCAAATATCCTCCACGGCTTATCTGGATGGAGTAAATCTGAAATGTCCAATTTTTTATAACTCTGGCGCATATAAGCTGTATTTGATCGATGGCATTGGTTGCGTTGGCATTGAAGATCTCGGTGGTTTATGGCTTATTGGCATACATCTGCGACTTAAGGAAACTTCACAAGAAAAAGTCTAGCAGATTCCAATTATTCGATCACAGTAATAAGTTAATATCAACTCCACTCGAGATGACCATGCTCTCAAATCTCTGTTGTAGAATATCCAATATGGCATGAGTTGTATGACACGTAGCGCTGACCTGTTGAAATCAGATGTCGTTGCTGTTCATATCATCCAATCCACCAGGTAGGTAATTTTACTTAACTTACTTAATTGATTATTACATTCCTCCAGTCAGAGAATCTATAAAATTCTCAAAACTCTATAAAATTAACACACACAACATGAGTGGTGTAAGAAGTTAGGTCATAACCCTGACTAAGGGATGGTAATAACCCATAAGGTAAACCGAAGGTGAAGTAAAACCCTACACTTTTTAACAATCATATAATATTAGAATTTCAACAAAATGACGTTGCAGTCCGATGAGAAGTGTGGTTAATTCTATCAGTTAACGAACATCTGTGTCAGTGTTGAAAAATTCAGTACTTTGGTACTTTTTTCAGTACTTTTGCATTTCAAAAATACCGCTGTACCCCCGCGACGCTTTCAGTACGTTTTTATTATTACATATTTGATGTCTCGCGTTTTTCAGTTATTAATGCAGTAGCAACGTAATGCTAAAGGTAGAATTGGTCTTCAATACCGGTTAGCCAAACGTCAACGATGCTTTTACGTTTTGTTACGTTCCGAATCAGTTATTTTTGTTTTGTATGTGAGGAACACGTATAAGTCGTTAGTTTTTCTGTTTCGTTCCGTATGTGTTTTAAATATAAATAAATAAATAGTCTAGTAGGTAGTGTGTTGGCTTACTATATGTGAGCCCACGGTTCAAACCCCATGTCAGACATCACCAACAGAACGAAAAATGAAAAAATATTCCTTCGGCGACCTCATTCTGTCAAAAACTCAGAGTGAATAAAATTGCCATGAAAGTATTTCTCAAAAATCTGTCGTTCGGAGTCGATTTTAAACAGTAGGTCCCGCCACTCATCTATAAAATTATACCCACACAAAATAAGTGGTGTGAGAAGTTTGGTCATAATCCTGACTGAAGGGGTGTAATGACCAATTATGTATGTATGTATTTTTTTTACAAAAGTACCATTTGATGAGAAAAAGTACTCTTTCAGTTATAGTTCAGTACCATTTCAAAATTTCAATTTTGCAACACACGTAAATGAGAGTGAATAGCAGAATAGTGTAGTAGTAGTAGTAAAGACTGAGCATCCAGTATGAATCAATACGTTCGTAACTTTTTTTTTTATTAATTGGAAGTTCCATTATGTTTTAAATGTTTGTATCCTTTCGGCTATGTACACGTCGTCCAACATTTTTGTAATTCGTTATCTGTTGCTGAGAATAAGACTTGTCTAGTTAATTAAAATAGATTTGTTTGTGATATGATTTTACCTTTTGAGCCTTTTTCCTCACAGGCAATGTTCAAATACAAATGCTATCATTGTTAAGGCGACCCAATGCTTCCTAAAAGGGTTAAATATGTGAAAAAATTGGATAAATATGTATAATGTTGTTGTACTTATTTAACCCTAGAACCCTACCCATATTTTATATTACTTTTCCTACCATGGGTACTCGAGCACCCAGTTTTCACATGAGTTATAAAATTAGGAAAACAAGTTGCGAAATTAATTTTTTCTCTATTCATGTATTTATTGTTTATTTATGATAGAACTTTAAAGAAAAAAAAGAACAAAATTAGTTTTATATACATTTGGGGCACATTTTAATTTGAAGCTCTACACAGATAGGCGTTTGGCACTTGTTGCAAAATGTCTTACTTTTTCTATCTTTTCTTTACTACCCTGGGTGCTCCACTACCCAATATCAACTACTTAAATGACTTACCGCTTAAGAAGCTCTGTGAAAACTAATGAAATGTGAATAGCATGGAAATATAGGAAAACTAACAGAATTAAAATACTGTGTTTCCAAATTTCAACGTGACAACACATTAAATATTAAGCTGGGTGCCCGAGCACCCAGGGTAGGGTTCTAGGGTTAAACGTTAAATAGTTTCGAAGGCTCAGTGTTATAAATAAATTCAAATATAAATTTTATTATCGAGAAAACACCACTTTTCCCTTACTCGGTTGGATTTTTATCGCGAAATAAAAATACGAATATTTATGAACAACATTTCGGTGTTATTTTGATGAAGGGGAAAATTGTATTAAATGAAGCAATTTTGCATGATTTTATTTGACAAACGTTTCTATGAATTTCGTTTTCATTATATCCACCTCCTAATTCTGCCCCTCCACCACCACTAAATCAAGGCGTTTAACATTCATGATAACCATCACAGGTATCCATGACATGTTGCTGAGAAATATGGAAACAAGAACTAGAGATGAATCACTTTTATGGTTCTTATTCTCTCCTTCTCACACTTGGAATTGTCAGTAGAGCAAGACAATAAATAAAAAATGTTGCGAATTCGCCTTAAAAGTTGTTGATTCTGATGCCAAGACTTACTTGCTCATGATAAAAATAAAAAGAATTTTCATATACACTTCCGCGTTTCTTGACACAATCTACTCAACGAAGTGAACGAACAAATCAAAAAATATTAAATTTTCTCTTCCTGTGAATTTCGTTTTTTATCATTCCCTTAAAAGTGGAGTGACTTTTTCTATGTACCAATCGGATGTTTTACTGTCATGTTAATACCAAACAAGTTTAACCTTTAAAGTGGCAGCAACATAAACGGAATGTAAACGGTGACATTGAAGATACAATAAATTCAGGACGAACATGACCTTTGCGTTTGTTTCTGTTAATTTGAAACATACATTTCATATTAAAAAGTTTCTAACTTTAAATTTGCACAGTAATAGAATGCTAAATGAGTTTAAAAATTATTTACATTTTTCTAATAAAAGATATGAGACGTTTTAAAAATGTACTTATGGGATATTACCTGCTACTTAGTATATTTTAAACTTAATTTTCATAGGAAAAGTATGCCAATCAATGTTTTTGGATATTTAGGCGTATAAAATAGGTTTTAAATCCTCTAAAAAGGAATTCAAAAAGATATTTTTACGAAAATGGAAATGGTGTTACATCGTTTAACATTAAAATGATAAACAAAAGCCACAAAAACAAGAACAATGAACTTGTTTACATGATCAACGAATAAACGAAAATATGACAACAATAAACAAAAACAAACAATTCAAACACAACAATAACGAAAACAACATGTTTACATTTATAGAGATTTCGCGAAGGCAAAGTCATTCTCCTTCAAGAGCATCAATCAGACTGTTTACCCTGCGATATAAAAGGCATGACAAAGCAGGATACGGGAAGAAAGAATTCAGTCAGTCTTGTGTGAAGACGCGTTGCGTGTGAAGAGGATAATTGCAGTTTGAAGAACTCCGTTGTAAAGATCTAACGAACAATTGTTAGTGTGTACGCGGAAGAGTGTAACGAAGGAAAGCAAATAAAGCAAATTGTTGTTGTTTAAATCAAGTTGCCAAAGGTGGCACACGGAATTGTGCGAACAAAAAAAATTTTAATTAAAACTAAACACAAAATTATTTTAATATTTTTTGCAATCTACGAACTCATAATTTAAGCGATTTTAAAAAGGGAAAAACGTAACTATATTTTTAATTGTATTTCTTAAGAATTACTTTTAATTTAGTCTACTGTCTATTATTTAAATAAATCGGTGAACACACGTACGTACAACTGGTTGCAATTAATTAAGGACTGTATACATATTACATACATTTAGTAATTTGCAGATAAATTACTAATAAAACACGAATTTTATTTAAATCACTTTTTAATTTAAGTTAATTAAATTACTTTTTATTTTTAACTTATTTAAATTAATTTTTGATTTAATTTTAACAAAAAAGGAGAAAAGAGACAATTTATTTTATTTAAATTTAGTTCCGCTGAATATTCCGTCGATGCTGTTATGTCGAGATCTATAAGCAAAAGAGGTCGAGAAAATAAAAATGGCGATCCTTATAGGAATTGCTTGAGCGAGCCACAGGACAGTGCAGCCACACCATTCCCCCCGGCTGGAGGAGGTTCATCATAACACACAAGTTATTTCAGTCATAGTTTAGGCAGCTAGTAGGTAGGTAGGTAGGTAGAGGTGGCTGCCCATCCAAGAAAAATTTTTCTTGTTGATGGACACACTTAGGCCGCATTGAGAAAATAAAAATGGCGATCCTTATAGGAATTGCTTGAGCGAGCCACAGGACAGTGCAGCCACACCATTCCCCCCGGCTGGAGGAGGTTCATCATAACACACAAGTTATTTCAGTCATAGTTTAGGCAGCTAGTAGGTAGGTAGGTAGGTAGAGGTGGCTGCCCATCCAAGAAAAATTTTTCTTGTTGATGGACACACTTAGGCCGCATTGGGCCCATTGTGCTACCACAGTCATCCATTATCCCCTAGTCTCGAAACCATTCGGAGCTCCTGATGAAGCGATTTAGGCTGCCAATGTCAATCTCTGACAGTTCCTCCAGATCATCCATGTAGTAAGTACCCAAGTACTTCCTTCTTCTTTGACATAGAGCCGGGCATGTACCCAGCAGGTGAGAGACAGTCTCCTCTTCTTCCTCATCTCTGCAGCTTCTACAGAAGTCGTTGGCAAGGTGTCCAAGTCCAATGCGCCTCGCATGCGTACCCATAATGCAATGCCCCGTAATGACACCGACAACTACACTGAGCGCGCCTCTTTGGAGTTTAAGTAGACTCTTTGTGCGCCCCTCATCCAGCCTTGGCCAGATTTTACGAGCCGTTCTACCCGTGTCCGAGGCCGCCCACCTGTCGTTGACGGAATCGACGATCGCATTATCAATTATGAGCTTGCAGGTCCTCATTGGTATGCCTAGATTCGAGAACTCAGCGGTGAGCTCGATGGTCGTGCCCCGCCTGGCAAGTTCATCAGCTCTACAGTTGCCCGGAATACCACTGTGTCCCGGTACCCATACGATATGGATGTCATATCGTTCCGCTATCTCGTCGAGATATCTGCGACAGCCGTACACCGTCTTGGAGTTCATCACGTTAGAACTCAAAGCCCTGATAGCCGCCTGGCTATCAGAAAGTATGGTAACGTTCCGCTTGGAGACCCTTCCATCCCCAATAATACTCGCCGCAGCCTGTATGGCCACCACCTCCGCTTGAAAGACACTGCAGTGGTCTGGTAGTCTTATAGACTGAGCTATTCCAACTGATTCCGAAAAAATTCCACTGCCAACCGCTCCGTTCAGTTTAGAGCCATCGGTGTAGATTTGTACGGAGTCTCTAAACAGGTGGGTCACACCACCCTTCCAGGCTCCGTTATCCGGAACCGATGTCCTGAATCTCTTCGTGAAGTCGTACCTCGGTGTCATGTAGTCACTGCTCCCGACAGCTCCAACTTCCCTCAGGATTCTTGCGTGGCCTATGCCCGAGTCAAGCCACTGTCCAGTCGCCCAGAGACGTTTGCTTATTTTAGCAGCCACTCCCCTACATAAAAGGTCAAGCGGAAAGAGGCCCAAAATTATCTCCAGTGCCGACGTAGGTGTAGTGCGCAAGGCACCACTAATGATAATACAGGCAGATGTCTGCAGTCGCTGTATTAGTTTCGAGTTAGTTTTAATTTCAAGGGATTCCCACCAAACTAGGCATCCATAGGTTAAGATAGGTCTGACCACCGCTGTGTAGATCCAGTGTGTCATCCTAGGTCCTAGGCCCCATTTTCTCCCCAACACTCTGTTACAAGCATACAGGGCAATGGAAGCCTTTTTAGTTCTGTTAATGATATTCGATTTCCAAGACAGCTTCCTATCCAGAATAAGTCCTAGAAAGTGTGCCTCCTGTTTGAGTTTCAGTTCCGTCCCGTTAAGTTTCAATGGACGAAATGTCGGTGGCTTGTACCTTCTTGTGAAGAGTACTATTTCCGTTTTCACCGGGTTAACACCCAAACCACGTTCAGATGCCCACACGCAGACCCTTCTCAGAGCCAGTTGCATCCTATCTCTGATAGTGTCGACAAATCTTCCGGAGATAACAAGAACAATGTCATCCGCATAGGCAATTGCCTCACATCCATTTTGTTCTAGTATCACTAGTAGCTCATTCATCACCAGATTCCACAAAAGAGGAGAGAGTACTCCGCCCTGTGGAGTTCCCCTCCCTATAGCCCTGGTTGTCTGTGAGCTCCCAAGTGTGGGGTAGATTGTTCTCCCACAAAGTAGCTTAGTTATCCAGTTCACTATAGTGGATCGTACACCCAGACTATCCAGCGCCCTGGTTATAGCGCAAAGTTCCACATTATTGAAGGCTCCTTCGATGTCAAGGAAAGTAGCCAGAGTGTATTCCCTCTGTGCCAGCGATTTCTCTATCCTGCACACCAGGCTGTGTAGGGCAGTCTCAACAGACCTCCCCTTAATGTATGCGTGTTGTCCCCCGGAAAGGAGATTTCCATCCAAGGTCTGACGCAGATTCACATCCACGAGTCTCTCCATAGTCTTCAGTAAGAAGGAGGATAGACTTATGGGTCTGAAGTCCTTGGGTGTAGTATGAGAGTTTCTTCCAGCCTTCGGTATGAAGACTACCCCCACTTTACACCATTCCGACGGTATATGGCCCATCCGAATACTGGCGACAAACATCGCCTCCAGCATTCTGATGTGTTTCCTTTCCAGACGTTGCAAGAGTGCCGGATATATTCCGTCCGGTCCCGGAGATTTAAACGGTCTAAATCCGTCTATCGCCCATTTTATCGCGTCCGCAGACATGATCGAGCAGTACTCCCACTGTGATTCACTCCCCGAGACGGTTGTTCGCACATCCGAACCTTGTCCCGGTGGAAAGTGGGTGTCCACAAGAAGATCCAAAGTTTCCTTATCAGAGTTGGTCCATGTGCCATCCTCCCTTTGCAGTACACTGGGTATAAAGGATGTTGTCGAGAGAATTCTCCTTAGCCTAGAAGTTTCGTTGATAGTTTCCATGTTGCTACAGAAATTTCTCCACGAATCCCTCTTAGCCCGTCTTAGAACTCTCTTGTATTTTCCAAGGGACACTTTATAGTCCCTCCACTGATCCGCATTACCGGACTTTCTCGCCACATTGAAGAGTCGTCTTGACTCCTTTCTGAGCATGTCCAGATCCCGGTCCCACCAGGGTGGTTTTTTTCCACCCCTGTTGACCCTTTTCGGACATGCTTTTTCAAAAGCCCCTACTATGACCTTTGTGAATTCAGCCACTGTAGCCTCAAGTCCAGAAATACTATCTATACTACAGCTCGTGAGTGGGTCCAAGCCCAGCCTGACAAGGCGATCATAAAGATCCCAATTCGTATTTCTAGGATTTCTAATCGCCCTTACAGTATTGTTCTCCCTACCAAGGGAAAATTCAATAAACCTATGATCAGAAAAGGAGTGCTCCTCCGAGACTCTCCAATCTCTGACACTATCATAAATATTGCCGGAGGTAAGGGTTATGTCCAAAACCTCCCTTCTGTTTTTCGTTATAAATGTGGGCTTATTACCCGTGTTACAAACTAATAGGTTATTAGATATAATAAAATCAAAAAGAGACTCACCCCGTTCGTTGACGTTCGTGCTGCCCCATATAGTGTGATGAGAGTTGGCATCACAGCCAATCAGCAGGCCAACATTTGAGCGCTTTGCCTCTGTAACCAGTCTCTTCACTGGATCTGGTGGTGGGTGACTGCTTAGGTCATGCGGCATGTAACAGGAGGAGATCCAATGTTGCTTACCATTGATCTCCGCCGTTAGTGTGGTTAGGTCTTCATTGCTGAAATTAGGAAGCAAATATGCCATTAAATTGTTCTTAATGAGTATACAGGATCTGGGTCTACCTACACATTTGGCATGGACCAGCCTATAATTTTTGTGCCCTAATCCACAAACCTTATTGGCTATGGACCATGGTTCTTGGATCAGGGCTATGTCTTCTCCTCTGTTCGCCAGCCGGAGAAGTAGTGCAGCTGATGCTGCCTTAGAGTGATGGAGATTTATTTGGATTACTCGGACTGTTTCATCCTCTCTCTTCTCCACCATCGTAATGTCTAGGCCATAATCTTCTTGATCAGCCTCGTCCAGGAGATCAGATTCCCTTAACAGCATATCAAATGCAGATGCTATATCCGACCCAGTGGAAGAGAGAGAGCTAACTCTGGACCGGGTATGAATCTGCGTTGAGGATGCTGTAAGGTTATCCTCCTCCTTTTCTTCATTGACTGATGCGCCCATGTGTTCGTCTTGTGGCTTGTCCCCCTGAGGGGCGTTGTCACTCGACTCCATGGGGCGATTATCTTTTTATATACTTTTAGGATAATATGTTCAAATCCAAAGGCCACCACACCATTGGATTTTGCCAGGTGCTCCAGGGATTCCTGATTGATTATGATAGTCGCACAGCGAGATCCATGGCGCTCCTCCAACTTTGCAATTTTCCAATTGTGTGTTGGTAACTTTGGATTGCACATTTTTATTATTTTTAGCACTTTTTCTGGCTCCTTTGGAGTTACAGGTATCCAAGAGCGTGTTCGGGGTCTGCTAGGTATGGCATCCTTGGGCACTACTTCTAGTTTGGCGCCCTTCCAGATTTCACCTACCCTCATTATGGCGATGGAGAAGAGATCCAGGGCTCTCTTATCGGCACACGTTACTAGCTTCACGTGTCCTTGGTGCCAGCCACACATTTGGTAGACTGGAACTGGTCCCGAATTCTCCTCCATTACTTCTAGGAAGACGTCTGCAAGGGCGTCTGCTACAAGTCTCCAGTTCGACGGTGTAATACTGCCGTCTGGATCTGAGCGATCTACAACCGCCATTTCTATACTGTCTTTTAGCACCCACTGTATAAGGTGTTGGTGCGATGCGAGCTGCGTGATTTTTTAGCGCCTGGAGCGTCTCCATCAGAAGATCGCTGTCTTTTGACAGCCACCTCCATGGTCGACGTCTTGTCTAGTTCTTCGAGCTTTTCCTTGGCCCAGGCCAGTGAATGTGCTTCGCGCTGCGTGCGGTTATCTATTGGGATCTTGGAGATCCTGTCTAGAACCCGCTTTGCGCTCAATCGCTCCCTGTACCTCTGCTTCGATTCTTTCATTTTCTGAGCCGTGTCAACCTTTACATTACCAAGGCCACTCTTGCTGGACGAAGGTCCGGCTTTTGGAGCAACCTTGCTTCTGGAAAGGCCGACGCTTTTGGCTTGTTGTGTTCTATTATTTTTTGAGGTACTAGGTTCTTGGTCTGCTTTAGCATCAACCAAGTCTTTTCCCTCTTCTGTGGAGACGGGCGTCGGCTTAACACCCGTACGCGGATTTTTACGAGTTCCGTTCTCGTCCTCACTAGTGGAGGCGGTTTCCTGATTTTCCTTTAATTTATTTTTATTATTCATTTTTGGTCCCACGAGTTGCGGATAAGGGGAAGGTCCACCTGAGCAGGGATCCGCTGTGCCCAGGTAAGGCTAGTTA
Organism: Sarcophaga variegata; assembly: GCA_932273835.1. Lineage (NCBI taxonomy): Eukaryota > Metazoa > Arthropoda > Insecta > Diptera > Sarcophagidae > Sarcophaga > Sarcophaga variegata. The sequence continues at coordinate 43,320,277 of OW026359.1, forward strand.
ATCCTGGAGGTCGCCCGGTATCCAGGATACTCCGTTAACGACTGGGATATTTTTGATGGGCCCCCAGCCAGGCTGACTATCGGCACGGGTCGTATAACACCTTAGTCCAGCCCATACCTCTATCCTATGGTGAGAGCCATAATTCATTCGACCTACAATCAAATGAGTATGGACTCCCCCCTTGGCTGGTGGACACCCCATCGGGCAACCACCATTACCAGCCGACACCCACGTGGAGGGTTTGGTAGAGGATTTTCGTCGTAGGCACCTAGTTGGAGACATGGAATTTTTTTTTTTGGTAATTCATCGCTTTCATCTAAATAACTATAAATATAGTAAATCGAGGTTGTAGTTTAAAAGATATATGTATTTAGTGTTAAAGGCTTAAATATTGTTAATCATCTTTCAAAAATTTTAATATAATTGGCTTTAAAATAGTAATCCTAAAGAATTTCTAGAGTGCGTATCGTTAAGGATACATGCGGTACATATGAGGGTTTATGACTAATATAAATACGAAATTGAATATCGAAACAAAAAACACAAAAAACAAACAATTTTTTTCACAGTCCAAATGTACTCAGCTGTTGAGAATTTACCTTGGCCTTGCTTTTTATATGGCAGAGTAAACAATATGATGAATGTTCTTGAAGGCAAGTGGTCATGATATCGCCTTCTCGAAATATCTACAAATGTAAACGTCGTTGTTTACATTTATTCTTGGAGTGTTGTTTGCATATTTTTGTTTACTTGTGTACCATTTTTTTATGCTGGTGTTTGTTGTTAATAACGATATTTGTAAACAGGTTTGTTTACTGCATTGTTTTGTTTTTGTAGCATTTGTTTATAACTTTAATGTTAAGCGATGTAGAAGCAAAACACCAGTATCTAGATTTATCATTTTCGTAAAAATTTCTTTCGGCCACTTCCTGTTGTAGCAAAAACTCTGATAGTAAATAAAATTGCAATGAAAAGTTTCTTAAAAATCTGTCGTTCAGATGAAGTTAACACACATAACATGGTTGGTGTGAGATGGTAGGTTGTAATGATGAGTTAAGTAAGAAAGTAAATAATGCTTTGACTTAACTTTAACGTTACATTACCATTACTCAAAATAGGTTGTCTGGTGTCACGCCATTTCATTTTGAAGGCATTGTATTTCCCGATCAGTATGGCTTTCAGGGTGACTTCACCTAAGGCTTACGAAGGCCTTACCGAATACTCGGTAATACCATAGACTGAATAACCCAATAAATTTTGCAACTTAAAGACTATTTTTCAAGACAAAAGTGTTCGCAACCAACCAGTACATTGTATATCTGGATCTGGATAAATTTATTATCGAACAATTTATCAGAGAGGCAATTGTTTACATTACTGGAATATTTCTGAATGATAGGAACAATGTTGCCGCATGTTCTACTGCTCCACATACCACTTAACTCCTACGTTATATTTTTTGAAACATTTCAATTCTCAAAGAGCTCGTTAACGAAGAGCAGATGGAATTTAGAACAAGGTTGTTACCATAAGTCTTTATAGAATTGCAATTCATTAAATATGAATACATCGATCGGAAATGATCTTAAATATTTGGAGTGTGACGAAAATAGTCGGACTTACTAATTATTAATTCCGTTGCTCAGGTTTCCCCATTAAATGGAATGTGAAAATACCTACAAGACCTCTAAAAGAAGCTGTAAAATTTTAACCGATAAACTCACAAACATTTTGTTTTATAATTGACGAACTTTAGAAGTCGCCGTAGTCTAGTAGGTAGTGTGTTGGTTTATTAGACATAAGTCCTCGGTTCAAACCCCAGGTCAGACATCAAAACGAAATTTAAAAAAAAATTTTCTTCGGTGACTTCCTCTCAGCAGATTTCTGGTAAAAACTCTGAGAGCAAATAAACCAATTATGTGTGTATGTATTAACGAACTTTCAAATATTTCTGTGATAAAAATTATAACTTTTTAATGCATTGGCGCACTGCAAGGCTGCTGAAACTCCAAAGAGGCGTGCTCAGCGGGGTTATTGGAGTCGTGACGGGTCATTGCATTATGGGTGTCCACGCGAAGCGCATTGGTCTGGGACACCTCGCGAACGACTTCTGTAGATGCTGCAGGGACAAAGAGGAGGAAGAGACGGTTTTTCATCTACTGGGAAAATGCCCGGCACTATGTCAGAGAAGGCAGAGACATCTTGGTGCCTACTACATCGATGAACTGAGTGATTTGTCGAACATTGACGTCGGCAGTTTGAGTCGCTTCATTGCAAGCTCTGGATGGTTCCATGACTAGGGGATGGTGGACTATGGTAACACAATGGGACCCATGGGACCTAAGTGCGTTCATCCAACCTACCTAATGCATTGAAACCGATTCATCGAATTCGTTTACTTACAAGTGGAGTTATGGGTGTAATAGATTTCAGTCGACTAAAACCACATCAGTGGTGGATAGAGAATTAATTGATTGAATGCACTACTCATACTATTGCTTAGAATCAGCGCCCTCTGTGGGATAAGAATCGTTGCACTTTAAGTTTTTTTGAAATAATTTTTTTTCGTTTTTCTTGCTTTTATTTTTCAATCTACACTGTAAACGTAGTACGATTAAATATTATATTTATTTATTTATTTATTTATTAATTACAATGCAATTACAAATTATATTCTAATTATATACCAGCGAAGTAACTTGACAATATGCTCGGTGTAGTGCTCGGTAGACCAGAGGCTCTGGTGGGAATCGAACCCACGACCCTCACGCTAATACTCTAGCACACTACCCACTAGACTACCAGGGCACCCTTAATTATTATATTTTTAATAATTTAAAATAAATTTGCGACCGTTATTATCAAATCAAGTCTCAACAAATGAAGAATCTCCGAATTTTTGTCTGCTGTGCGAATTTAAATTTAAAGCTTAGAAAACTCCTTACCACACAAAACTTTCAAGAGAAAGATTTTTTTCATAATTTATTTGCTGGAAATTGTTTATTTAGTATTTAAAAATATTGAGTAATTTAAATGGGAGACATTCTCCTACTTACAGCTATCGAAATGCCTAATTGTGGAAATAATTTCGTCTTAACTAATATTACACGAAAATGTTGAAATTTTTTATTCATTAAATTTATTTGACAGCATTTTATTCCGAATATGTCATCGTATTCTATTACACGGGACCTGTCCGCAAACAAAGATTCTCTTGTTTAACAACATTTGTCACGTACCCACCCTCATGCACATTTTTTTATTTGAAAATTAATAAAAAAAATATTGTTATTGTTGTTGTCGCCATAACATCACTATTCTTGTTGTAATGTGTTAGATTTCAAGCAAAATGTCAAAATAAACAGGAGCATCATAAGATTATATACTCGTACGATATGTTTTGTTGTAATCGAATACAATATAGTCGTATGTGAGTTGTTCTTACTGTTTTTATGTGTGCTCCTTAAAAAGGCAACAACACACTCTACGTGGGTGTAAGTATTTGTTTTTTTTTTAAGATTTGAGCTATAAAATCATACAAACGGATGGAATCACAACAGTTGATGTCGGATTGTGTTATACATACGAGCAACTTTAATTAATTTCCGAACTCTGGGTGTAAGTGCATATGCCCAGCAAAAATTACAACGTAATGGCATATAAAAAAAGAGAATCTCAAAGAAAACCAAGGATAAAGTCAAGGTGAAAAATCAATTTTTTTAAAAAGATCTTGTAGACCTACTTGAATCAGAAAAAGATTAGAAAAATTGTCACTCTTTACAAAAGGTGGAAGAATTTCAATATTGTGTTTTTATTTCATATGTATGTATCAGACATCAAAAGATGAGTAGATTCGAATCATGCTCATAATTTCTGATACTTATACGCATTCATACTTATTTTAATATTATACTCATACTACTCATATTCAAAGTTTGAAGTACTCATCGTACTCATACTTAACAATACGCATGATGTTATTGATTTCGACTCCCCTTTACTCGACATTTACAGGAATCACAAAATAAGTATGATTCGAGTACGAACACTACAATACTCACTAGAAGGTTGTGTGTTTGCTTTGCTTGCTGTTTTTGTCTTTTCCTTTCTTCTTTTTTTTTAAATCCAACAACAACTAAGACTGTAAATTTTGATTAATGATTCGAATCACTCGAATGGCGTATGAATCTAACATATTTCGAATGGTATGAGCAACCTGTACTTATAAATCAATATTGTAGTGAGTACGAATGAATCAGAATAGTTGAATTTGAATACTGTCGACTCACTCATATTCAAAATTTCATGAGTACTTATGAGTAACGAAAAAACGATTCAATGCTGATATCTGGTACGTATGTATGTTTGTCGTATATTATATTTAAGTGAATAGTAGAAATTATTAAATTTGATGATAAAAATGAATGTTTGTTTGTATGTAATTAATAGAATCGTAAACTATGCATTTGATCATGTTATGAACTTTAGCAAAGTTATTGCGCATGAGCCGACGAAGGTTTATAATTTGGTGCGATTAATTTTCGATAGATGGCGCCACTAAGAATTATTCAAAATGAATTGAATCGTAAACTATGCATTTGATCATGTGGTAATCGGGCAAATACCAAACATTTTAGCATTTATCATTTATGATTTTAATAACATTTAGTATAACTCATGCCCGTAAAATTTGAAACATTTCAATTTTGGAAATTTTTTAAAAATGCTGTTGGATTCAATTGGGTACATTGTGACATTCTAATAAATTTAACACATTTTTCACGTCGTTCCCGTGTCATCATGCCTCCAAAGCGGCAAGCAATTGGTCGACTTACACCCCGAGAAGAAAAAGATCATTACGAGCCTCAGAATCAGACACGCAACTAGTATTGAGACTGGAAAATCTTCGAGTGCATGCCGCTGAGACCCGTTGGCATGAATCACTTGAACAACGAGAAGTGAGATTAGAAACTGATCGAATGCGTACTACTCAGGCCTGTTCGTCTGAATCATATGGACAAGGGGAAACAAAATCAATAAAATGATTAAAAATTAATTGGACATTTGTGTAATGTCTTTGCTTCAAATTTATTTTTGTTGGTGGCGCAGTACCACGCGCAGGGTACAGCTAGTACAAAATAAAAATAAAATTTATATAACGAGTGATTTTTTTATTATTTAAGTTATCTTAGTAGATTATTTCAACGATCAGTAAAGTTTACATTTCGCAAGAAATAGTGATTTACTCACGAACAAAGCTTGTAGGTCATTGAGTTTTATTGTTAAAATTTATGTTGTTTAAGAAATGTGTTTCCAAAAAAAAAATAATCTTTGACGATTATTTTGGGCTCAATGTCCACGTTAATAGATTTGTTATAAAAAACAGCAGAGAACTTATTATGCTCTCTGATAGAAGAACTTCTTTATCTCCTCATCTTAATAGGGTGGGCCATCTATCCGGTTTAAATTTGAAACATCGGTCGTTTCGTATCGGACAATACTTATTTCATTCTACTCTGTCACCAAATCCAGTATATTATCTTCACTGAGACACCTATCGCACCATGATAACCGATTTTTTCGTACTAGCTTTTCCTGGTATTCATGTGAACGATGTTTGGTTTCAACAGGATAATGCCAAACGTCTCACGCCACAATCGCCTTTATCAAACGTTTGATGGCCGTTTAATTAACAGAAATGGTGATGTCAATTAGCCACCAAGAAGCTTCCATTTGACACCGTTGGAGTCAATAAACAAAAGTGTTACGCCGACAAACCAGAGACAATTAAAAATTTGAAGAAAAAGTTCGTGATGTCAGTGCCGAGATACGACCCCATACACTCGTAAAAGTGCATTAAAATGAAGGAAATAATATTCCTTTTCTAACCGAAACGACTAAACTTCACAACAAAAAAAAAGCCGGTAAAATCTCCAACTGATTTTGTTTTATTGCATTTTGAAATTTTGACTTTCAAATGGACCACCCTTTACTTATGCAAGTGCGATGAAATTTGCAACATTACTGTCAGTGGAGCATGGCACAAAGAGATTATTACAACCATTTTTTTTTTTTGCTATATACCACACTTCACGATATACCAGGAACATATTGATAGAAGGGCAATTAAGTAAACTATTACCCGATTTGACCCTACCAGTGTATTTTTCTGAGTCTCTCGTATATAGGCCACAATTCCTATCCTGGAAGACAACATTACTGCTGCTATTGGTGGGATACAGTATTAAAAGAATGCTAAACATGAAGCTAGGAGCAAAGTCAATAATACTAGAAAAACAATAAAATTTCTTTAAAATTTGTGACTGCGTGGAAATTAAAAAAAATAGTGTTTTAATTATAACATGTTGTATGTTATAGAGTCATAAAATCATATGTCGTATAATAGTATCATGAAAAGAAAGCGACTGTTGTAAACAACCTCACATAATGGAACAAAATAGTCGAAAATGCGAAAATAGTAGTTAGTTTATGCGAAAAGGACACGTTTTGGTGTCAGATACTAGAAAATAAGGAATATTATGATTTTGTGAATTCAACGACCATAGTTTTGAAACAAAATTGGCTCGGTTTAGCCAGCACAGACGTTTAACGCAGACCTAAATAATTCAATAATAGACCACAATATGACATGATATAAAAAGTTCTCTTATGACACGTTTTGTTTAAAGTCCATTCTAAAATTTAAAATTTATGCAAATATGACATGTGATAATACTAAAAAATCGTTAAGTTTTTTTTTGTTTTTTTTTTTTAACAAAATAACAAAAAACTTCTTAGAGAAGAAGAAAAAATAGAACAAGAACAACATACATGCAATAAAGATAAAATAATTATTATTATCGCCTAAAACTAGTTCTTCCACTTTCTTGTTTAAAATTTGTACCAACTCTACTTTTGAAATTTTAGTTCCTGTAGTGGATTTTTTTTTATTTTTGCAGGAATAATGCACAAAAGAGTTCATCTTCATCTCGCTCTAAATCATTGACCACAATACCTCCACATTGAATTCCTTTTCACCTGGTGGGTTGAGGACTGAACGAGGAATTTGTAGACGACAACAAATAGTCAAATGAAGAATTCATCGCGTCAATATTTTCATTTTCATCGGAATAATATCCTATAGATCTATAGAGAAAAACTAATTCGATTTATATACGTAAGTATGTACAAGTATACTTATATAAAATATTTACTTAAAATTTGGATTTTACGTGCTCTTATAAAAATAAAAATTGTACAAAACCAAAAAAGTAAATAAAAATCTGTCAAAAATTTTATGAAATTAAAATAATCACACAAACAAAACACAAGAAATTAAAGAAAATAAAACAACAACAGAAAGTTAAAAGAATGGACAAGAAAAGTTTAATGGTGTGGAAATTCAAAAAAAAATTAATTTTTCAATTAAAATCTGTAACACGGTTTCATGAAATTGTCTTGTATTTTAAAATGAATATGAAATTGTTAATAATTTTAATAAAATATTATAAACATATGTACATTATGACAATTGAAATGTAATGGAAAGATATTCAACATTTAAATTCTCATTTATACACGATTAAAATTTAGACGAAAAATAATTTTTTTTTGTTTTTGAAATGAAAGTAAAATTTTTAAATACAAAGCAAGACAGTATTTTTATTGCAACTTTGATTTTGTATTATTTTTTAAATTCCATAGTGTGTTTCATACTTTCACATAAAAATAGTGATACAATCGAGAAATCCGTAGTTAAGGACAATAACAAAAGAACTCAGAGCCTCTAAGATGCATTGAAAAGGCAAATAATTCCTTTAAATTCAAATAAAAGTATGATGAATGTATGAGGTTTCCTTTGACCCTAAAACACGTACTCACGCAAAAAGGATAAGTAAGTCTTTATACATTCGCGTCTTTAATAAGTTTTTAACAACGGATTCTTTAGCCTCTATGTTCTGAAAATTCAACATTCATTTATACGTCCAGTTGATCTGTTGATGCCATTATATGTGGAATATAATATCGTTCGATGGTGCCCTGGTAGTCTAGTGGGTACTGTGCTAGACTATCAGCGTGAGGGTCGTGGGTTCGATTCCCACTCTGGTCTGTGACTCTACACCGAGCGTGTGGTCAAAGTTACTCAGCTCGTATATAATTAAAATATAATTTGTAATTGTATTGTAATTAATAACGTAAATATCGTTCGAATGTCGGCCACGGCTTCTTTGCGTGTAGCGCATTCGGAATACCCAATTTTCCACGACGCTGACATTTATGTTAAATCAGACTGAATTTGATTGATGGCATAAGTCGTGTTTGCCTTGAATTCCGCTGTATTTTGAATCTTATTCGCATACACCTGCAGTTTAAGAAAACCCCACAAGAAAAAGTCTAACGAGGTATGTACAGTGAGCGTCAAAAGAAACTGTACATTAAAAATATATATATTAATAAATTGCAGTTATTTTATTTTAAAATTGTTTCATTGCCAACTTTTTAAATTAAACAAAAATTTAAAAAAAAATTTCGAAATATTGTAAAATTTTTTCGGGCGCTCTCCTTAAGTAGTAAAAGTTGAGTTTGGCGATTTTTAGAATTTTTTCCTTAGAGTACACCAATCTCTCGAATAGTTCTCCAAGTCTGCCTAGTCTCCATTGCAGAGTCAAACCGTCTAGAATAGTATTCCATTTTCGCACGTCTGATACACTTGTCCACATTCACCCTTGCGGCACTATATTGTAATTTCAACTCAGCTGTCCTAAAGCTCTTCCACCTTGAATAAGCAAGATCCCTCAGATCAATGACACGTTTGGTGGAGTTCGTAAACCAGGGTTTCTGCTTATTAGAGATACTTTTAAATCTGATAGGAACAGTCGCATCAAATAAAATCCGTATATTTTCCTCCAAAAAAGAGGACTGCATATCGACGGAGGGCATATAATACAAATCGTTCCAAGCAATTTGCGCAAAACGTTCACGTAGAAGATCGCCGTACATATGTCTAAAATCCCTGTAGCTATAAATTTGTTCAGAAAATAGAGGTTTAAAATCATATGTCAAAAATAACAAATCATGTCTTGAAAAACAAGGTGCAGATACTTGATCATACAATAAAGTCCTCAAATTATTCGTTACAAAAATTATGTCTATGAGTGTACTAGACGTCGAATTGTGGTGCGTAGGTGCGGTGGTATTAACACAAACAAGACCTAGGGATAGCATGTAGTTGGTGAGAGAAGATTCCGACAAAATATTATAATTAAAATCATCACAGACCACAATGTCCTCGTATTCGACTGTCAGGTTCTCAATGGCATCATAGAAATCACAAAACGATATCCTATTATTCAGTCGGTATACGCACCCAACCAACATTTTCGTACCATATGAAAAAACTTCAATAAAGATAAATTCAATATTGATTGTGGATGACGATTTCACACGGACTCTACAAGTTAGACCATTTGTCACAAATATGGCAACCCCGCCCCCACGACTCTCCCTATCATTCCGGAAAACCTGATATCCTTCTGGAGCTATAAGACCGTCAGAGCTCGAATTCGAAAGCCACCGCCGAATTTTCAAAAACTAATCTAAACTCATCCAACTTACTGTTCAGATTTTGGGCATTAATATGCGAGATTGTAAGTCCCGTCCTGTATCTCGCCAATATTCTGACCATATTCATTGTTATATCTCTGGAGCTTCCACACAAAACATTGGCAATAATCAGAAAATAAATATAAACTTGTAATGGGATAAACACAACGCTAATAGATTCGTGGAAAAGTAAAAAAGTAAAAATACATGTCTACAAGGAAAAAAAGGATCAAGTAAATGATTAAAATAATATGAATAATAAAATAATAATAACATATAATAAGGAAAAGAAAAACAATTGGATTAATTATAGAAAAAAATAATTTACAAATAATATAATAATAAATGTAGAAAAATTCAGGCATCTGTTCGAAAAAGCTGATCCAGCTCGGGAAAATTCAACTGAATAGGATCACCAGCATCACAAATTTTAACATAAACAACTCCTCGGCGCGTAAAGATTTTTAAATAAAAGAAATTCAACTAAAATCGAAAGTGTCTTCTTCTTAATAGATCATGAAGATCGTAAAACGTCTCCTATAGAAACGTTAACTTTTCATAAAAGGTTTTGAGCGCGACCAATATGAAGAAATAAGAAACAAAATCTTTTAAAAGCAATTTTTCACTTCACATGAAAATGGCTGTCACATGAAAATGGCTTCTGGCAGTATATTGGGAATTATACCGATCACTTTATTAATTCAACAAATAAACGACGACAAATCATAATGCAACGTTACTTTATATGAAAAAAAAATTTATGATTTATTCACATTTTGAAATTGTCTAATTAAACTTCATTTCGCTTCATACTTCGTTTCGCCTTCATACGCTCAAATAAATTGATTTGATGAGTACAGACACCAACAAAGTCTTGCCTTAAAAAATGGAGCAACAAATGTATTCTTTTACCCACAATATTTCCGGTTGAATGTGTGCGTCTTTTTTTATTGATTTCATTACTTCATACCGTTTCCTTTTTCTTCTTTCCTGGAGGCATAAGAGCAGATGTCTAATAATAGCCAAAACTCAGTAGAAATTTTTTTTGTCTGGCAATCGGATTGTTTGTTTTGCTTCATATTATTTGGTCGCTCGAAAACTTCATTTAATTGTGAGATATTGTTGTGTGTCTAATTGAATTTCTTAACAAAATAAATGTGACCTGTAAGTGTCCTAAACTGATGTACTTACAAATTAATAGCATTATCTAACGAATTCCATAAGAAAATTATTCTACCAATTCCACCATCATCTTTCAATCCTCCTCTAACCATTACCAATAGGGAAAATGAAGAAAAGTGTCACATCAACGGTTTCGCAAGATTGCCTTTCTAAAAAAATATATGTATGTCAGAAGAAATTAGTTAATAATTTAAAGTTAATTTTGTTTTAATATCTGTGCCAAAGCGTGTGAAGTGGTATAGTTTGCATAGAATGCGAATGGATACTAGGAAATACTAATACTATTCTATAACCGAAATCGAAATTAAACGCTAATATTGTATATTCGAAAGTCGAATGTAAATCGTATTTGAACGTAATATTATTCAATGGAAACAAGAATGTTATTCGAAATATAATATTTAAAGACTCATACCCAATGTTTTTAAAACGTATACTATTTAGAAATGTAACAAAATAAACAGAAAGAATCAACTGTTGTGGAACACTTCTGAACCTACAAAAAAGGAAATATTTAAGTTTGGTCTCGGATATTTGTTATCTATTTTTTTATTTATTTATTTATAAATTACAATACAATTACAAATTATATTTTAATTATATACGAGCGGAGTAACTCACGACCCTCACGCTAATAGTCTAGCACACTACCCATTAGACTACCAGGGCACCCATTTGTTATCTAATTTTCATAATGGTTTTCTATCAGTGAAGATTGCATCAGCACTGAACATATTAGGCCAATAAACACAAAAGTTTAGCACCACCCCTCGGAAAAAAATAGGACTCAAAAGCAACAGTTAATCCCATCATTCCAACAACAACTGCTTAGTAGGAAAAACTTGGCTAATATGGTAGGAGAGAAATTCTTTGTGTCAGTTAAAGGAAGAAAAACAAATATCGAGTGATTTTTTTAAGAGTTTGAGAATTTAAAATGATAAGACAGAAATATTGTTGGAATGCAATCCTATTTATTATAATTTATATAATTTGTGGCATATGTCCGTCGCAATTACGAGTTACGAGTATATAACCCATTCGAGCAATAAGTCGGCGTACCATATGATTTTTAAACTGGTTGGGAAAAGTAAATAATAGAAGACGAAAGCCAGCGAAAATGTTGTGATCAAATTGCGAAGAGTCGGCCATAACTGACTCTGAACAGGAAAACTCAAAAACTCCAGCTTTTAATAATAGCACAGAGATTTGGTTATATTAGAACAACGCCACACTACATACATCGATTATGACTCTTCTAGAACTCCGTGTGCTTTAATGAGCGTCGTCCTTGGCACACTGGAAAATAATTTGGTTGGTGAAAAGTTCAACTCATCAATTGTTATTAATATTTGGCAGCAGGGGTAAGAGTGTGTATTGTAGACAATTTAAAACAATTTATTGGTTTGGAAATGTTGCTGAAAGACTTGATAATCGCCTGCCGAATAAAGTATCGACAGTGAAATTGAGTGGTGAAAAATTCAAATGTGGAAGACCCGTAACCTGGCGATATACTGTCAACGAACTCTGAAAGAGAGATAAAAATTAAGTACCAGGATAGTGAAAATGTGTTCACATATTTCAATCAAATCCAAAGCAAAACTTATGAAAATAAATTAAATGAATTCTTACAATAAAAATACGATACCACTTGACTGCTTAGTTACGTTTGCATGGGCATTTCATTGAGAAAAAATTTTTGTATTTGCGTAACTGATGATTAAGAAAGAACAAAATTCAACTACAGCGTCTAAGTTATAAACATTTTTAAAAATAAAATTTAATGCCAAGAAAACAAAAAGTATTGTATTCTTCATGCATTCTATTGAATAATTCTGCAGATTAGTATCATTGCTGTTGATGATTATTATTGTTCAATACTATTTGTATGTAAATTTGCTTTGAGATTTAATCTTATAAGATGGAAATACAGAAATACGAATAATTTTAATAAAAAAATTCAACAACAATCCCCTGTGAAATGAAATGCATGCAAATGGAAATTGTGCTTATTTATCCCTTACACACAAATTAATTCATTTGCATACAAATACAGGTAAATCTTTTGAATGACGCAAATACTGCAGGATTCCTTACTTTAAAGAAACAATTGGAACAATTTGTTGTGATCAATAAATCTGGATTTATTGATGAGACTGCTTTGATTTTAGAGAAGTAAATGTTATGATCGGCGCTTAACTGGATGTTCAATTTTTACACAGAGCAACAAGATTAATGCCATCTAATCGAGTCTATTAGCTATTGTTTTCATCTCAGTAGATTACTGGCAAAACCTCTGAGAGTAAAAAAATCTGTCGTTCGGGGTCCATTTTAAACTGTAGGTCCCACCGGTCATGTATAAAATTAAGACACGCTGCATAAGTCGTGTGAGAAGCAAGGTCGTAGTCCTGACTGAAGGGTAGAGTTGTTCATGTAAAAAAACATCGATGTTTTTTGCCATTCGATTCATCATTAATTAACATCGATGTTATTCGATGCATCAATTAAAAAAACATCGATGTTTGCGATACATCGTATTTATTCTAACTGGAACTTAAAAAATTAATTGCATAAAAGTCGAATTATTTTAACATATTGAATATAAGAATTGTTTATTTTATGAGGAATTTTTTCATTAAATTCAGTGTTATTAGATTATTAAGGTCCTAATTGTGTAAAATATGACATCAAGTTATATTTATATGGATAGGAAAAACAAAATTTTAAATATATATACAGTAGGACCTTGATTATCCGTGATTCGATTATCCGGCAACATCAATTATCCGGGATGGAAAAAGAAAAGTTTTTGCATCGACTTAATTTTATTTTGGATCGACTTAAATTTTTCTGCATCGTTTAACCGTGATTACCTCTATTATCCGTGATTATAAGCAAAAATTATTTTCTATTATTTTGGACAAACAAGCGAAAAAGGGGAATTCCCTCTTTAGTATACGATGAGTCAGTATACTGTTCACTGTTTTGTGACAAAATTCTTTTTTTTATATTTTTGAAACATGTATGTATATAAAATCCTTGATTTATTTAGTGTTTATATAAATATGTACATATTCATTTATTAACTAATAAAAATATCTATTAAAAAACTAGCCAAAATTGGTACCCAATTAACCGGGAAAATCGATTATCCGGAATGCTTCCGGTCCCGACCATCACGGATAATCAAGGTCCTACTGTACAAAATTTGAAATATTGTTTTTGCTATCCATATAAATATCACTTTGGTGACGTGATTTACAAAATTAGGGCTTAGTATTATTATATTATTACATGTAAAAGAAATATAAATTCTGATTGAACTACAATGTTTATAAATGAATTTGTGGACGAATGTCAAATAAAAATAATATAAAATAAAAGTAGAATTTAAAATTTTTCAAAGATTAGGAAATTTGTTTTACTAAATGTCCCAATACTTTTTATTTAAGCTTTGCAAAAACAATGTTTTGTTCACCCTCTCTGCCTGCAAACTGCTTCTTTTTTTGGGACAACACTAAGGAATCTTTGAGAACAGCATTTCAGATGGCACGGAACTGGCAACCATCGTTAAATATTTGTATGCTATATTGTACAAACTGGGGAATTGAATTTTGTAATCGGACCACACTTCTAAAGAATTTTCATTAAGCCGATTTACCGGACTTCGCAAATAAACTGAGATTTCATCAGAAACGTTCCTTTCAGTCCTATTTGTTTCCAATTTCTATGAACTAATTTGTGGTGATCACTCCATAGACTAAATCCGTCTATTGGCTTGTCTGAAATATCGGAGTCGCCATCCCCAGACTCTTCGTCTGCCATATCTCTTATTATCATTTCTTGGATTTTCCCAACGGCTTTCGAACATGCAAGTGGATCTTCAAAATGTGGCAATAGCAAGAATTGATACATGTTCGATAGCACCCATTCGCTTGTTGATTTCAGTAAGAGCAATTTTATGTACCTCTTTTAACAAGGATTCTTCAATTTCAAGAGCTTTTAGTTTCGATACCATACAGTGAACTAGCGGAATAAGTTTTCTGCTATTGCAATATGTATCCCCGGATATTTCTTTTGTAGCTGCCTCAAAAGGCCGTAATATGTTAAGTAGTTTTGAAGATGTGGATAATTCCATACCAGTTAACATTGGTGGGACAGTTTTGTGTCGAAGTAATATTTCACTTACGGCATTTCGAAGTTCTAGAAACCTTTCGATCATATAGAACGTACTATTCCAACGCGTAGGTACATCTTGGATACGTTTTGCATCAGCTTTTGTCGTTTTTCTTAATTCGTCACTTGCTATGCAACTTTGTTTAAAGAAAGTGACAATATTTTTTATTTTAGTTACTAATGTCTGCAACTCTGAGGCATTTAGTACTTTTTGCGCAACTAAATTTAGTGTGTGTGCAAAGCATGGTATGTGCTTCTTTTTTCCAAAGGCAAATTCTACAGCTTTTACCATATTGGCTGCATTGTCTGTTACTACTGCGGTAATTTTATCTTTTGAAAAGCCCCATTCATTGCATACCTTGGTAATAACAGTTGATATATATTCAGAAGTGTGTCGTCTTTCATCGAGATTGTATACTCCCAACGTTATCGACTGAAATTCAGTTCCAATACAAAAATGGGCTGTGACACCCAAAAAACTTCGCATTTGAAAATCGGACCAAATGTCAGTTGTCAATGTAATATTGTCCACTGTTGATAATTTAGTTTTCAATACTTCTGATAAAACTTCATATTTTTTATCGACCCAACGTGTTACAGTAACTCTACTTGGAACTTTAAAATGCGGTGATAGAACTTTTATTAGGTGTTTAAAACCTTCATTCTCTACCAGTGAGAACGCGTGATTATTTTTACAATTCATATAAACAATACCGTTGTTAATTTTTCTTGCCTTGTCACCACCGGAATAAGAAGCAATATCTTCAAAACTTTTTTGTATAGACCTCTGACGCTTTAAAGGTCCTAACTCAGTAGTAGTGTCATCATTTACCTCAATACATGATACAGAATGTCCATTACTTGAACTACTTGTAGACGGCACACATGAATCGACAACAACTAGTGTATTTTCGCCTAACACTCTTAAAATTTTTTTATTTATTAATGTTTGCGTTCCAGAATTTTTTATTTCATCAATTTCCAAAAATGTAGCTCTGTGAATGTGTTTAATATGGCCCATCAAGTTAGAAGTATTACCAGCGGTCCTTATATTTTTTTTCACACAGCTTACACTTTCCAGATTTATCGCCATTTTTTTCAAAGTATTTCCAAAACAAGCTCGGCGTTGACGGTGCCATTATTACAACCTGTAACATCAAACACACAAAAAGAACTTACATTGCTGATTAATACCATAAAAAAGAAAATTTTGTTCACTATACAAATATACTTTTGATAATTTCTGCAAACGCTGTTGCTTCGATGATGGTTTATGAATATAACGTATATTTTTTACTGTGTTGTTACATCAAGCGATTTTAAAACAAATGAAGTCATTCTTAGAGGGTTTTTGTTTAAAAACATTGTCACTACTTTAAATGAGTTGCAATCATCTAATTAAACAAAAGCTGCCGGATGCGTAAATTTAAAATTCAGCTTTTCGATATATCGAATAAAAACATCGATGTATCGATTAACATCGAATGATACATCGACATTTTAACGATGTATCGAAATCAAAACATCGATGTTTACGATGCATCAATTAACATCGAACAGCTCTACTGAAGAGTTGTAATGCCCAATTCTGTATGTATGTATATACGAAAATGGAAATTATGTTTTGCTCAGAGTTCAGAAAAATTCATGTATGAACACATAAATTTAAACATCTATGATAAATAGACACGAGTGTACTTTTCAAACTTTTTGTTTTATGCTCACTTTTCGCAAATGAGTAGCTAAGAATTGTTTTCATTTTAAGCATTCATAAAAGAAAACATTTATTTTTTTATTTTGGTACATATTCGCGAATATGAATTGTGAGAAGTAAGAAATGTGAAATGCACAAATATGAGAGGACTTCTCATCGTTCTCATTAAACTACATACTCATTAATGTTGTTGTTTTTTTTTTTTATCATATGTGTTCGGTCTTTTTGTGGTTTGTTTCTTATTTTCATATGTGCGTTGTTTGTTTTATTTACTACTTTACAAAAATGAATGAAAATGAAAAATTTTCATTTTAATTTTTTCACAAACAAAAGATTTTTCTTATTCTTTTGCATTCAATATGTATGCATGTAGAAAAATATTTTAATTTTTTAGTTGTTAGGCACAACTTGTGCCTATGTTTTTGTCATAACGGTTTACTTTAACAACTTCGCTATCCAATGAGTCATATATGACACACATGAGCGTATTGTAACACGATCATGGGTCACATGTGACTCATTTCTTTACACAATTTATTTGATGTTTCTGTAACACAGGCTATTTCACTTGCCCTGCCTGTTTGCACAAAATTTTTGTTTTACCAGTCTGTGCACATATTTTTGTTTTATTCTTGCATGCAAAAACCCAAACACTCTCAACATTGCAAAATAAAACTTTATGCTCGTTCATTTGTGAGATTTTTACAAAAATGTTATTTCTCAAATATGTATGTGCATGTGCATGAAAAAATGTTTTTCTTTTCTCTCAATTTTGAACGAAAATAAAAAACATAAGTGAGTGAATATTTGGTACACTGGTTTTGCTTTTACATCGTTTAACATTAAAATTATAAAAAAGCTACAAAAACAAAAACAATGAACTTGTTTACATGATAAACAAGTAAACAAAATTATACCAGTACAAAAAAGGGATAAACAAGTAAACAAATATGCAACAAAAAACATTACAAGAATGAATGTAAACAAAATACACAATCAACAATGAAACAACTATGTTTACATTTATAGAGATCTCGAGACGGGGAAGCCACGAACATTCGGCATCAAGAACATTCATCAGACTGTTTACGTTGCCATATAAAAGGCAAAGCAGGCAACGAGTCAGTAAAATTTCAGTCAGTGTTGTGTGAAGACGCGGTGAGGTGGAATAGAGTAATCTCTGTTAAAAAGATCTGTCGAGCAATTTACTAATAGTTGTTATTGTGTATGCAAAAGAGTGCAAAGAGGAATAACAAACAAAGCAATTGTTGTTGTTTACATCAAGTTGTGAACAGTAGCACACAGAATTGTGCGAACTATAAAGAATTTTAATTGAAGCCAAACACAAATTTATTTTTATTTGCAATCTACGAGCTCACAATTTAAACGTTTTTAAAAGGTAAAAACGTAACAATATGTATGCAGAAAATGTCGCTCATAAATAACTAATGTAAAGTAAACAATTCAAATAAACACATGCCCTAATGCACATAACCATGCGTTTTATGATGAACGATTTAAAAGTTTTTCGATTTGATCGGCGATGTATCGTTCATCAAACGCTGATGTATTGTGTATGCAAGCGACGATGTTATTCACGATTTTTATGAGCAAAATATTTATGTTTTCTAAACATCAATGTATTATTTTCATTCTTACATATGCTGGCTTTTTTGAACTGGCGTGAAATTACATTATCATTACATCTTCTCAACCTGTTGTAATTCGGCTTCTTTGTTTATGGGTCACCTCTTCTTTAGAGGACTGCTTTCTGAAATATTGTATTGCGTGGAAGACAATTGCTTTAGAAACGTTTAAAATTGTTTCGAATCCTCGGTAAAAGCTTTCATTCTGATGCATTTGTGTTGAACGATTCTTGTTAAATTTAAAATTGGAAATTTTGTTATTCCTTCTTAAAATTATTAGCAT
Organism: Sarcophaga variegata; assembly: GCA_932273835.1. Lineage (NCBI taxonomy): Eukaryota > Metazoa > Arthropoda > Insecta > Diptera > Sarcophagidae > Sarcophaga > Sarcophaga variegata. Next base: position 43,338,878 of record OW026359.1, read on the forward strand.
CCATCCCACTGTGTTCCAATAGTTTCATGTCAATTCGATCACAAAATAACATCCACATTTTATAAACATGTTGCGCAGAATGTCAGCTGTAGTGTAAATAATCCAATCTTAGAATCTAAGGCTTAGATACTTATGATAATAAAAGTGAGTAAACACCACTGAAATAATTCATTTTCTTAGGATAGCGAGAATAAATAATCCAAAAATAAAAACGTTACTTATAAAATGTTAAAACAAAAACAACAATTCATGATAAAACAACTTTTTTATACTTAAGAACAAAACTGTTTTATACTTAAGAACAAAAGTGTTGACTCACTTATGGCGCTCACTGTATATGTATAGTTGACAGAGCTTATCAATAACGTTACCAATTGCAGACACGGATGTTTGTTAAAGGAATTAATTTAAATAATAAATCTATAAATAAATTTATGTGATATCTTAAACAATGCTTTAAAAAGTACAATGAATTGCATTTAAAATGTTGATGATTAATTTCTGAATATAATTTTATTCTAATAAATCGAATTTTATGTACATTTCATTTATTAATATTCGTCTGGGCAATTGGTGAAGTAGCCACTGACAGATCAAATAACTATTATGCAACTCTGATTAGCTGGAAATATCATGTTTCTTTCGTTCTATCCATTTAGAATATTCACAGAAACTTACCTAGGCCTCAACCAAATTTGAGAACGTTCTCTTTCTTCTCATCTTCAAGCGATAACTAGTCGCAATAAAACAATAAAAATCATTAAAACAATATAGAAGAACATAACCTTAAGGGAGGTTAGCTATTGCTTTTCTTTTCTAGTTAAGGGCATGTGCAAAGCAATTTTGTGAGACTTGTACTCTAACGATACAATAACCGCAGGGGAATTTAAGCGCTAGGGTAACGGAATGGTATATTAAATTAAAAACGTGGCACAATTTGGAATAAAGTCTTCTTAGTTCCCGAAGATTCTTCTACTTGAAACACCTGTGCTAAAGGGCAGCTCTGCAGAATGATCCACCGTTTTTATGTGTTTTGTGCACCTCATATTTCCCCAACAACTCTAAAACAACAACAACTTCCAAAATTTAAGAATAATTGTAATAAAATTACTAAGGTATCCTTATACATGTATTTATATGCAAGATACCATAATAGATGCTGTATTCCAGTAGGTAGTGTGTTGGCTTATTAGACGTAAAGGCGTAAACGAAATATGAAAAAAAATATTTCTTCGGCGACTTCCTCTCAGCAGATTTTTGGCAAAAACTCTGAAAGTAAATAGCATTGCCATGAATAGTTTCTCAAAAATCTGTCATTCGGAGTAGACGTTAAACTGTAGGTCCCGAAACTTATGTGTAAAATTAACGCACACATGAGTGGTGTGAGAAGCTAGGCCTCAATCCTGACTGAAGGGTTGTTATGGCCAATTATGTATGTGTACACCATAATATAGTATACTCCCCTCAATTAGAGACAACAGCATCGGCTCGAAGAAGCTTTATCGTCAGCGCTGCTGTAAAGTGGTCAGTCCAAATTCACTATTTTACTTTTGTATGTGCAAAATCTCTTTTTTTTTAACATATTCAACAGATACATAAAGCATTTACAGTTAAGAATGTTTGAAATAAAAGTGAATTTGAAAAAAATATAACCTAGAAATTATTGGGAATAAAATATAAAAATTAGCGGTAAAAAAGTCTACATAGAGTAGTGTATTTAGATTTTTTTCTTTAACTGTAAATTCCCTAGACGTAAAAAGTTATTAATAAACAGATTCCTCAAATAAATCATCATCTGTGGATTGAAATTATTTTCGGTAAAGAAAAACTAAAGAAAAACGAAAAAAAATATTTTACGTGTAGATAAATAATATGTAATATTTTATACATCATGCAGTAAAACTAAGTCGATACTTTTATTGCGTAAAATTTCTATTCTATTATTGTTTTCCTTAATGTCACAATATTATTATTATTATATGCTTAAATTCTTATATATATTTTCATTCCTAAAAGAATAATTAACAAAAAGAACGAAAAAATCTAAATTATGACTGACAGTACAGTAGGACCGTGATTATCCGTGATGGTCGGGACCGGAAGCATTTCGGATAATCGATTTTCCCGGTTAATTGAGTAGCAATTTTGGCTAGTTTTTTAATAGATATTTTTATTAACTAATAAACGAATATGTACATTTTTATATAAAAACCAAATAATTCAAGGATTTTATATACAGTGGTGGCCACGAATTTAAGACACGACATTTTACTTATATATTTGTGATAATTTTTACACCTTATCAAAAAAAATTTAGGTCCATGATATTTTTCTTAAGATATTAATAATATTAGGAAGAAACATTAATAATATTTTGCTACCTATATTTGGTTAAGAATTTTTATTTACATATTATACAGATTAAGAAAAATGCTAGCCGGGATTTGATATATTTTTGACACAAGTGGTTTACGTTGGGCAATACACCCACGCAAGTTTTTCTCATTTAGACATCTTCTTATTGCCCTAGACGAAATATCAATAACAAAATCCAATACAATTTTATTTTTTATTTTACTTGAGCTCGTGAAAGGATTATTAGCAGCTACTTTAGGGTGTAGTTTTTCGGGCTCTAGGTTGCTGTTTGACATTTTTGGAAGTACCATGTTGCTTGATGTGTTCCAGCGCGTTGTAAATCTTGCATTTAGACCATTTAAGCAGCTTGGATATCTCCATTATTATTTCTCCATCAAATTTTAGTTGTTGGATCAGTTTTCGCTCGGCATCGGTATTCCAAGTACCTCTGGCCATTTATAATTAAATATTTCTATGTATTCCAACATAAAATAAAATAAAACATTCGTTGCTCAACGTTTAGCTTCAAAAAACACCAAAAAATCACTTAAGAACCAGAAACTTCTGAAATGTCTTAAATTCGTGGCCAATTTCAAATACACGTTTTTACAATAATATGATCAAAAAGCAACAAAACGTAAAAAGAAACAAAATAAAATAATGGTACTTTTTCTTAATATTACAGGTTACATAGAAGAATAAAGAATATCAAATTTGATATTACAGGATTGTAAATATAATTACAACTAAGTCAGTCAAATGTCGTGTCTTAAATTCGTGGCCACCACTGTACATACATGTTTCAAAAATATAAAAAAAAACCGAACTTCTCAAATTTCTAAATTAAACTAAACAATTTTACATGTATGATTCTGACTCATCGTATACTAAAGAGGGAATTCCCCTTTTTCGGTTGTTTGTTAAAAATAATAGAAACAAATTTTTGTTTATAATCACGGATAACGGTTAAACGATGCAGAAAAATTTAAGTCGATCCAAAATAAAATTAAGTCGATGCAAAAAATTTCCTTTTCCATCCCGGATAATTGATGTTGCCAGATAATCGAATCATGGATAATCAAGGTCCTACTGTATATAAATTTCCAATTTATTTAATATTTAAGATGTCATTTATTTGTATATACAACTTATAATTAATAGTACAGGAAAGTTAAGTTAAACTAGATCCTATTAGGAGTTCTTTGTACGATATTTTATTTTTCACGTTTTCTTATCTAAAAATTTAATGTCTTTAATTCTCTTTACAAATATGTGATAATTTAGTTTAATTCAAATAAATTTTAACGTCTGTTTATATAACTTATAGTTAACTTTGCAGTTTGAGTTCTAACCCATTGGGTCAACTACATGTGTATATAAAAATTTGTCTATAATTCTTCTTTAATTCAAAAGAACAAAATATAGTTAAAGCGTAAATTCTTTAAAATATTTAAAATAAAAACGTACTTAACACGTTCACGCCTCACTAGACTCCCTTATTGGACGTCGTGTACCACCGGTGGCTCGCACTAGACTGTACATCCAGTGGTACGCATTTGATTATGCTATTAGAAGCTAGTACCAAAGAAAATAAAGTATAAAGAATGTGCATTTTAACATATTTTGTAATATTTTTCTAAAATATTTCATGACGCGGGCGGAAAGATAGAAGAGAAGGATACAGAAACCAAGAGCGTAACAATGCGTTGTTCTCATCGTGCGTTTATGTTGTTTGACCACTTTTTATTTATTTTTCTGGTGGTGTCGGCACCAATGTCACTCAGGGGAAGAACATCTTCGGCTTTTTACACACATAGTATACGAACATCAAGAATGTTCGTTAAAAAGAGCGTAAAAATCTTGTCAGTTTTTAAAGAAAAAGGTTCATGTCGCTTTTTTCAGACTTCAATTATACACCCAAAGAAATATCACAGTAGTATTCACTAATATCAATGAGAAATGATTTCGATTTTTGGAAGAATACTTGCCAAGTTGAATACTGTGTCTTTAGGGATTTAGCGCAGTACAATTTTTCTATATTTTCCGATCACATATACATATCATTGGGTTAATAAGTAGACTTGAAATTATTACTAACAATTTTCCTCTAGGTTAACACATGCCTATGGTTATGGATTATTGAGTGAGAGAGAGAGAAAATATGTTGAGAGAATTTATTTATTTACAGCCATATAAAAGTGTTAGTAATATACTCTATTTTTATTTTCATTTCATCAACATACATATGTAAAGCTGTCTATCTTTGGCTTAATAATTTTTGATAAATAAAAATAAAATAAAAATTAGGCCATGTTTTTTAGATAAATAAAAATAGATAATAAAAAACCATTTTTTATTAAAAGAAAAAAAAAACGAACATTCCAAAGCATTTAAAAAAAATTATACTATGGGACAAAATAAAACATAAAATACGCCCAGCTAATGACATAGAATATTTTTAACACAAAATATTCTTCGAGTGTTATTCTGAAATATTTTATTTATTTATTTACAAATTTAGCTTATAATTAAAATTATAAGATAAAGAATACTAAGAGCAATAGCATCTGAGGCCTTCAGCTCCACAAAGTTAAATATACCTTATAACTACAATTAAGATTGTACATAATAGAGTAGCAAGTATAAGTTTAGTAAGGTAATTAATATTTATATATCGTAAAACAATTTCGTAGTTTTGAGGAATTTTATTAATTTAGCTGTGTTTTCAGTTGTAGGATTGGATAGGGAGGTTAGGGGATTAGTATTATGATAGATGGAAAGTCTTATGTTCGTCAATAGAGGGCAATCACATAAAATATGATTAAGTGTCGGTGGAGTCGTGTCAGAACAATCGCAAAAGGGGGTAAAATTAGCATTAAACAGAAATCCATGAGAAATCTTGGTATGACCCACTCTGAGCCGAAGTAGTTTAATGCTCTCAATCCTGTAAAAATTACTAGTATATTCATCCAAATAGTCGTAAATAGAAATCCTCTCAGTGTTCACCGCTTTATACCAAAAGGAAGTAGAATTGAACGTTTCATCTCTATCCATTCTCATGTAGTGCCCATCAATTTGCCTTGCCAAATCTATCCAGTTCAAATTATCCGTATAAAATAAAGCCTGTCTTATTGCATTCCTTGCCGAATGATCAGCAAATTCATTTCCTGTAATCCCACAATGACTAGGAACCCAAATTAGTTTGAGATTAGGAGATTTCTCAATCAAGATCGTTCTGATAGAAGATGGATAAAACCCAGTATTAGATACATTAAGAACCGACCTTAGTGACGAAAGAGAGTCAGTACAAATAGCAAATCTACTACTTATCCCTCTCACCAACATACATGCCTCATATATTGCAATAATCTCAGCTGAGAAGTTTGAGCCATACTCATCAAGTTTAGCTATTTTCAAGACACTGTTATCCGTCGTGATGCTGAATGCAACAGAGTTATTCAATTTCGAACCATCTGTGTATATAAACATATGGTCAGAAAGTCTTTCCCTTAGATCTGCAAACATCTTCCTATATTGAGTTGGGGAAGTATCAGTTTTCGGGTATTTCTGAAGAGTAAAATCAAAAGATGAGGGATCCAGTGACCACGGTGGAAGTTCAGAAATTTGTGTGGGAATATTCTTAGGTAGATTAAGATCATCGCTATTCCGTATCACTCGATAAAGAATAGATGGTACTCTCGGAATTTTCCTGGAACGTCTTACCTTTTTAGCTATATGTCTTAATGGGCCATTACCACCGAAAATTAAGATACGACATAATCTTGTAGTAAGCATGTCCCTTTGATTGACCAAGGATCTAATCTTAGCCTCATATCGAATGTTCGCAATTGGAGAGGATCGTAGAGTGCCCAATGCTATTCTTATACAGGAATTAATAATTCTGTCAATTCTAGCTAATTGTGATTTGGAAGTATAACCAAAAAATTGTAGACCATAATTGATTTTTGAAAGAATTAGTGCTCTCATTACGGAAAGGAGTACGATTGAGTTAGAATTCCACTTAGGATTAGACAGACATTTCAAAATGTTCATTCGTTGTGATAAAGAGGTTTGTAAATAAAGTATGTGGTCCTTCCAATTATACCGTTTATTCATAAATATACCCAGAATACGGAGACATTCAACCCTCGAGATGGAGATAACTGTGGATCTAATTTCACAGCTACAGTCTCTTAGGCGACATATGTGTAAGTATTTGCACTTTGAAGTGAATAGTGAAGCACCAGAAGTATCACACCATTCGGTAATATCAGCGAATACATTGTCAAGGTCTAGTATTAGGTTTTTATTTTTAGAAGATTTAATGATGAGATTAAAATCATCAGCGTAGGCGCAGAAGTCAATTTCCTTGTGAAGTGATAAAATCGAGCATAGTCGATTATATGCTATAAGAAAAATGGTAACAGATAAAGGAGAACCCTGGGGGACTCCATTATATAGTGGAAAAGGATTGGAGTATAGGTGGTTAATTCGTACTATAATTTTTCTATTGGACATAAAATTACTCACATATTTTATAATATTCGGGCCAACTCCCCATTGGTATAATTGTTCCAGCACTGAATGGATGCCTACCTTCTCAAATGCACGCTCAAAATCCAAGGAAATAATGGTAATATGCTTACGTAGTGAGAGAGCGTTGGCAATTTGATAGTCTACAAAAAGTAGAGCATCAGTTGTCGAGCTACCCTTCTTAAAGCCAAATTGGCGGTTGCTAAGTAGTTTATTGCTCATGACAAACCACCACAACCTTTTCGCTACTATCTTGTCCAATACCTTAGCCAGACACGAGTTCAAAGAAATCGGTCGGTATGATGTTATAATAGTCTTGTCCTTTCCAGGCTTTAAAATAGGAACTACTACGCTGTTCTTAAATTGTTGTGGGATATAGTTTTCAAAGATTGCATTATATAAGTTGATAATTCGCAATTTCAAGTCGTAGGGTAACATTCTCAGCATCAGATATGATATCCTGTCTTTTCCTGGAGTCTTTCCACGTAATTTCTCTAGAGTTGAGTTAAATTCCAAAAAATTTATTTTAGATTCCATTTTTCTTGCTTTCGGACACGTTATAATAATGGGGGGGTTATCCATAAGACTTCGTTTCTTAAGCCTAAAGTTAACGGAAAAATTCATATCCTCTGAGTTCGCAGACCAATATTTGCCGAATTCATTGCCTATATCTTTATAATCTGTGTACAATTTTGCTCTATCCACCAATGACGATATGCAATGGATTCCATGTGTTGCTCTGTATCCTGTAAAGCTTCTTATGTTTGTCCATACTTTTCCAATGGGAGTGCTAGGTGTGATTGCAGAAGTTAAGTTAAAGATAGATTCCCGTTTTGCAAGTTTAATGCTTCTCTTGTATCTTGCATTAGCTCTTTTATACAGAAGCAGGTTTTCCTGTATCATATTTTTCTTAAACAATCTCCACAATTTATTCTTTTCTACCTTCAGTCTCCCTAACTGTTGATTCCACCAAGGGACCTTTTTGTCTCCTCCACGTGACTGTGGAATGGAATAATTGGCCGATTGCAATATAATCCTATAAATATTCGCTGTTTCCCTATTAATATTATCAACCACTGGTCTAGATCTATTAAAGGCCGCGCAGAGTTCCTGAAACTTCTCCCAATTTGCTAGATCGGTTCTGAATGTAGGTCTTCTAATTTCCCTATGTATTGTAGTTTCAGAAAAAAGGGAGATGATGATCGGAAAGTGGTCACTTCCAAAGAGATTCTCCTCGGTATCCCAGGAGGCATGAGGAACCAGAATAGGTGAACAGAAGCTTAAGTCAATATGGGAAAAATTTCCATGAGTAGTTAAATGAGTAGGCAAACCATCATTGAGCAGAATCAGGTCGGATTCATTTAAAAATTTGAACAGTAGGCGGCCCCTGTGGTTATCAGAAGAAGAGCCCCAGCTCCTATGTGCACTGTTAAAATCGCCAACAATTACTGAAGGAGAATAATCACTGAACAAACTTTCAAGGACACTTCTCTCAAAATTCGTAGTCGGAGAAAAATACACATTATATAAATTTAATTTCATCCTCGATTTAATCTCCACGCCGATGACATCAAAATCATCCGAGGTAAAGGTCAGTTTATGTTCCAAGGACTTATGCACCAAAATGGCCACACCACCGTATCTTGTAGAAGAGGTGTTAAGATCGTACATAAAATAGTTAATAGGAATAGGAATATTGAGGCGGGAGTGGATATGGGTTTCTTGGAGACAGATTATGTTAGGGGAATGAGCTTTGATCAGTTCCTGCAGTTCTATGTAATTATTAGTATAACCATTAATGTTCCATTGCAAAATTTTTAGTATCATTGTTTAAAGTAATAAGAAGATAAGACATACATATTTAAAAAAGTAGATTCCAAACATTGCATATACATTATCTGATATATATTGGTTATAATATGTTCTTTAATATAATTTGCAAATATTAAGTTTGTAAATATTGGAAAGTTATCTTTAAAGAGAATAATGTTGTTATATATTAAAATATAGGTAAAAGTTTCGAATTTTATACTAATTTTAAGAGATGTTAAGCATAGTGATATACAAGTAAGAGTAAATGGATCTAATTTGTCTATATTCGAATTATCAATAATTTGTGTAGGTTTATTTAAGAAGAGTGTAATAAGTCTGTGTTCTATTGAATTGTCGGCAGAAGAATTTGTTGAATATACAAAATTATAATTAATTGGGATAGGAATGTTTGATAGGGAATGAAGATGAGTTTCTTGTAAGGCAATAATTTTAGGGGAATATTGATTTATTAGTAATAGCAGATTATTACAATTGTTGTATTCCATTGTATTATTCTACTATTCATTTATAGTTTATATTAAGAGAATACTCATACTGTTTTGGGTAATGTAAATTAAACTTACTAATAAATTCTTTTTGTACATATGAAGATGTAGTGGAGTGTAAATTAAATTTAATTACAAGAATTTTAAAAAGAAATGTATTTATATTATTCAAGACATATGATATCATTACTCTTAAAATAAGTGAGATATTTAATATTTTTCCTGTTTCTTGTTCAGATTTAGTTATAGTAACGACTAAGAGCGACTTTAATAGAAATAAATCAAAAAATCTTATTGATATAAAGAGTGTATATAAAGAGATTGTGATAATTGTAATTTTTATAAATTCATAATTATATATTGAGTTAGTAAAAAAGTGTAACTAAGAGAAATTAATGTTTGTTGTAATTGATCTGCTATATGTAAGGTTCAGTAATATGGAGAAAAAAAGAGTATTAATGATATTTAAGAAGATTGTTATGATTTTTTAAGAGAAGTATTAAGGGAAGTTATTTATCTCTTTTTACGTGAGCTTGTTAATTTTCTTTTAATATTTTGTATATTCTTCTTCGATGTATTCTTAGGTAAGAGAAATGCGTTGCTCGTTGACGGTTGGTTTGGAAGTACATCTGATGTTAAGAGAGATGAACTGCTCCTTAGTTCTATATCATTTAATTCAGCGTCTGAGATTTCTATATCGGAGATTACAGTGGAGTAATCAATTAAAGCACGTGGTGTGTTTTTATCTGATGTCAGCTGATTTGTGTTATTATTATTTTTATTTGCAATGTTGTTGTTGTATGTAAAATTGTTATACACCTAATTCTGTTTTTACACGGTCTTTTTTTACACGGTTTTGATATAACACGGTTTGCAAATAAAATATTTTTAATTTTTGTTACACGATTTTATTCCATTTAGCACGATTTAAAATTTTTTGTGCTTAATTTTTTTTGTCAAATTTAATTTTTGCAAAGTATGTTCATATCACAAATTTAAGGGAATTCCCTTTTTGCGCGTACAAGCAAATTTACTAGTCAAAGCAAATGTAAATGGCACAAATTTAGGGGAATTCCCTTTTGTGCAATAAAGCACAAAGGTCAGAGCAATTGAAATGTGTTAATATTTTATATTTATTAAGTTATTTATATTTTTAATTTTGTTAAATATTTTATGAATCCCTAAAAGAAAATGTCAAATACAAAACTTCTTAAAAAATCCTTGCTTTTCACTAATTTTAATAGGTTTTAGAGATTAGGAACCAATCACCTATTTTTGCATACGATCAGTGTCTTTTTTTACACGGTTTTTTTTTACACGGTTTTTTCTGGAACCAATCTACCGTGTAAAAACAGAATTAGGTGTATTTGACTTGTGTTGTTAGTGTTTGATGGGAAGGTACTACATTTAAAGAGGTTTGGGTTTTCAGAGTTGAGGAATATGATTTATGAATATTGGGATGGCGTTCTTTGAATATGTTGACTGCTTTCCTTTTGCTTACCTTCTCCAGCGTAATGATTGCTTGAATTTCTTTTTCTTTGAGAAAAGTCGGACATTTTTTATCGGTTGTGGCGTGGTCATAGACTTCGTTTTGTTCTTTGCAGTTAATGCAACATCTTGTTGATTCGCATACTTCTTCAGAGCCTTCGGAAATATGGTATTCTTTTGAACAATTGAAACATAACCTGGCGTCTTTGCAAGATTTAGCTATATGCCCGTAACGTAAGCAGTTCTTACAACGGAGGGGAAGGGGAATATATGTGCGGATTCTTACATTTTCGTAACCGATTGAGATTACAGTTGGCAAGGTGATAGTGGTAAAGGTAAGAATTATCAGGCCTGTCTCTTCTAAAATACCGTTAGGGGATTTTCGTTTTATCTTTTCGACCTTACTTACGTTTTTTCCCTTTAATTCTTCGAGAATTTCTTCTTCAGGAATTCCCCGCAGATCGTTACAATATATAACCCTTTTGAGTAGTTGAGCCAGTTGTGTTCAGAAACAGTGACCTCAATCGAAGCGGAAAGTGAACATAATTTCACTAATTTGCATGCTTGGTACTCATTTTTAGTTTTAATTAAGATTGTGCCATTTCTTAACTTGTTGCAACTAATTACTTCACCTTCACAAATCGAATCAATTACTTTTTTAATTAAAAAGGGTGATACCTTCGAGAGGTTATCATCACTTTTTACTCTTGACATGACCAAATACTTTGGCCCAGGAGTAGTTAAGTTTAAAGTTTTATTATTGTCTATAACAATTGGAGGTTTGTATATCTCTCCAATATCTGGTGGTTTGTCCATGCTATTATTTTCAATAATAATAACAGAGAGGAGAAAAGGAAAAACAAACGGTAAATATTAAGTGCACTTGTATTATACGTCTCTTCACTTCAACAGTTAAAGTCGAACTGAGATACAATCAAATTTAAAGACTAATTTAGAAAATTAATAATCATTAATAGAATTAGAGTGTAAAAATGTACAAAAAAATCAAAATATGTTAAAGACTACTTACACAGATTGAGTAACTCCTTCTTGAACTTAATTGCATTGCCTATGTTTTGAATATAATTAGATAAAGTATTCCAAAGACTGATGGTGTGTATAAAAAACTAGCGTTGTGATTAAAGAGTCCTATGTCTAAGTTGGATAATTTTCATACTGCGGTTGGATCTAGTAAATGTAATCTTACTAAATAAGTATATCGGCTGTTTTAAAGTAATAATCTTATGGAGGAGAATAAGACATTTAATATTTAAAAGACTATCAAAATTAACTCCAAATATCTGGTTAGAAAATTGTGATACGACGTCCCTTAATACCTTAATAAATACATATCTGGCTATATTATTATTAGCCAAATAGAGTGTCCGCTTATCATCAGTATCACAGTTTGTGAAAATTTCAGAACCGAAATCAAATACGCTTCAGCCAGTTGCATATGTTTCGGGGGAATAGGGGTAAAAGTCCAAAATAATATATTTTAATTTTGAGCCAAGAGAATATACACAAAGGGTATTAGAAAAAATATATAAATGTTTCTAAATAAAAAACATTACATTGTTGTTTGGGGGTTGATCGAGAGAATGATCAATTCTTTTTTATTTTCTTCTCTTTTCCTTTCTTCCTTACATTCCACATAACTTAAGCGTATTTACACTACTTAATACATTATACTTAAAATTAGGGTGACCAGCGTAAACAGCATATGTATGGCAAAGGGAGTCGAATCTATAACAACCCATAAGCTGCTAAGCATACCGTAAACTTTACCAACGATAATGTTAATGTGGTTAGACTACGTTAGCCGACCATTAAAGATAATACTCAGATTGGAAGCTGATTCAACAAAATTAATTTTATTCCCCCTAATAATAATATCTGGCACAACAAATGCTCTCTTAGGTCTGGAGAGCAATAAACATTTAGATTTAGACAAAGTCCATTGGCTCTAACCCCGTTGTCAATTTTCGTAAATCATAGTTGATCGTGTCTATACATAGTTGGATATCCTCAATATGTGTGCTCCTATAAAGCTGAACGTCATCAGCGTACATATGTACGCTACAATTATCCAAAACATCAGGTAGGTCGTTAATGTATATACAGAACAAAAGAGGCCCTAATATTGATCCCTTCGGAAGACCTCTTCCAACGTTTAGCGATTTCGAGATCTTGCCATGAATTCTGTAATAATCTTTTGGATAAAGTAAATTTTTTTAATAGAGTCTATTGCCACTTCCTGTACGCATACTAGAAGCTCTAAAACTCTTTATAAAAAATTTGTTTAGGAAAAAATTATCATTTCTTTAAACAACTTATTGAATTCTTATTACCACTGATCAGTTACCAATGCCACGAATAACATGATTCTCTATAGTTGCAGCTAACGTACTCGAATTTTCCTTTAATTATAGAATGTTTTTCGTGAGCAGTGTGAGTATATCAATCCCGTGAGATCCTTTAGCCTGCATTCGCTAGGAAGTAGATACATCTTAAAGAAGTAGAGAATTATAAGGGATATGCGCTGCTACGAAAGATAACATAGGTTAATCGTATATGGTTCTATAGAAATAGCTATCAATAAAAAAACAAAGTATTTGTAAATAGTCTATCAAATTCCTCTAAACTATCTAAAGCCTCAAATTGTAAACACTTCAAAATCATTGATGAATTTTATTCACCTTTCAAGAACAAATCACTTTTGAAGCCAGAACTGAAGACTGTATCAGAATTACTTACTTACTTAATTGGCCATAACAACCCGTTTATCGGATTTCGGCCTGCCGCAACACATCCTTCCAGGCGCCTCTGCTTCGTGCGCGCCTACGCCAGTTGGTCACACCAATCGATGACAGGGCTTCCTCGATTTGGTCCTTCCAACGGACGCAAGGTCGTCCTCTTCGCCGACTTCCGCAGATTCCCGCATCAAATACCCGTCTTGCCGGCGCATCCTCCTCCATTCGAACGACATGGCCGAGCCAGCGCAGCCGCTGGATATTAATACACTGTACAACGTCCATGTCGTTGAGGAGCTCATACAGCTCACTGTTGTATCGGATACGGAAATCATCGCCAACTCGCACTGGACCGAAGATCTTGCGCAGTACTTTTCTCTCGAACACTCTCAAGGCCGCTGCATCTGTACTTAATAGGGTCCATGCCTCTGCGCCATAAAGAAGCACGGGTAGGATGAGTGTCTTGTAGAGTGTTAGTTTTGTCGTACGAGAGAGGTCTCTGCTACTCAATTGCCTATTGAGACCATAGTAGCACCTGTTGGCAAGAGTGATCCTCCGCTTGATCTCCAGACTGACATCATTTCTGGTGGTAACGGCGGAGCCAAGATAGATCAAAACTATAGTTATCGGCCGTAATCTGAGAATCAATACGCCGCGCGTCTCGACTCGTCGATAACATATACTTTGTTTTGCCCTCATTTACTGCCAAACCCATCTTGGTAGACTCGCGTTCAATAGCACTAAAGGCAGCAGTAACATCTCGCTTCGTACGCCCTATGATGTCAATGTCGTCAGCGTACGCAAGCAACTGGACACTTTTTTGAAAAATAGTGCCACTGCGATGCACTCCTGCCTTTCGCAGAACACTCTCCATGACGAAGTTGAAGAGGTCGCATGATAAGGGGTCGCCTTGTCTGAAACCTCGCACGGTATCAAAAGGCTCGGAGAGGTTCATTCCTACCTTGACGGAGCTACAGGAATTGCTCAACGTCATTCTGCATAGCCTTATCAGCTTCGCAGGTATACCGAGCTCAGACATTGCGGCAAAAACACGATCCCTTATGGGGCTATCAAAGGCAGCCTTATAGTCGACAAAAAGATGGTGTGTGTCGACTTGTTTCTCGTGGGTCTTTTCCAGGATTTGGCGTAGTGTGATGATCTGGTCGATGGTGGACTTGCCAGGTCTGAAGCCGCACTGATAAGGTCCAATCAGTGTTTTGACGAGTGGCTTCAGTCGTTCACACAATACGCCTGTAAGAACCTTATATGCGATAGGGAGAAGGCTTATACCCCTATAGTTGGCGCATATAGTAGGGTCTCCCTTTTTCAGGACAGGACAGAGGACACTGAGGTTCCAATCGTTGGGCATACTTTCCTCTAGCCATATTTTGTAAATAAGCTGGTGCATGCGCCTTACCAACTCATTACATCCGGTCTTAAACAATTCAGCGGGGAGGCCATCAGGACCTGCCGCTTTATTGTTTTTAAGGCGCGTAATCGCGACTTTGACCTCTTCATGGCTAGGCGGCGGAAACTCCACGCCGTCATCATCGATCGGGTTCAGAACATCATCTCTAAAGGCGGTATTGGTGTCGTCATTGCCTTGTAGCAGAGTAGAGAAGTGTTTCCTCCATAACCTCAGTACTCCCTGCGGATCTGTTACTAAGTTTCCATTATCGTCCTTGCAGGAAGATGTCTAACCCTCGGTTAGACGCTTAACCTTTTGATAGAATTTTCGAGCGACATTCCTACATCTATACATCTCGACTTCCTCACGCTCACGCCTTTCCTGCTCCCTCTTCTTGCGTCTGAAAAGGCGTCTCTCATCCCTTCTCTTCTCTCTATAGTTTTCGACAATGGCTCGCGTAGCGGCTGACTGCAACGTTTTCTTGTATGCGGCGTTTTTCGCTGCAGTTGCCTCGCGACACTCCTCATCGTACCATTGATTTCGTTGGGGTGGGTGTTCGAAACCAAGGACTGTTTCCGCAGTAGTGCGCAAGGAGTGGGAGATGTTGGCCCACAGTCCGCCAATGTCGTTGAGATTAGATGGGGAACGACGGAGCTTATCCGAGAGTTGAGCGGAGAACGCCTCAGCTGTCCTTTGTCATCGCAGCTTCTTAACGTCCAGCTTTCGCAATGCACTAGAGTGCGCAGACCTCGAAGCGCTAATGCGCAATCGAAACTTGGCTGTGACAAGGTAGTGGTCCGAGTCGATGTTTGGACGTCTGAATGTGCGCACATCTAGTACACTGGATACGTGCCTTCCGTCTATCACAATATGATCGATCTGGTTAGATGTTGACCGATCAGGGGACATCCATGTGGCCTTGTGAATGTCGAGATGTTGAAACTTAGTGCTACATACTACCATGTTACGCGCCGCGGCGAAATCGATCAGCCTCATACCATTGGAGGTAGTGTTTGCGTGGAAGCTGAACTGTCCGACATTGGGGCCAAAGATACCTTCCCGCCCGACCTTTGCATTAAAATCCCCGAGGACGATTTTGGCGTCATGGGCCGGGCACTTATCGTATACGTCCTCGAGTTTAGCATAGAAGGCATCCTTAACCACATCGTCCTTTTCTTCCGTCGGGGCGTGAGCACATATTAGGCTGATGTTGTAAAATTTTGCCTTGATGCGGATTGTGGCTATTCTTTCGTTCACAGGTGTGAACCCAGAGACAAGGTGACGAAGTCTCTTATTAACCACAAATCCGCATCCAAATTCGTGCTTGTTTTCATGGCAGCTGTAGTATACATCGCAAGATGCAAGCCTTTTGCATCCTTGTCCTGTCCATCGCATTTCCTGAATGGCAGTGATATCAGTCCTACATTTAATGAGGGCATCCGCCAGCTGGGCGGAAGCGCCTACCCTGTAAAGGGTGCGGACGTTCCATGTGCCAATACGTAAATCATAGTCCTTTATACATTTGCCGTGGTCGTCAACTTTAGAGGGGATCTTTTCATATGATTCTGTCTTGGTTTTCATTGGATATTTGTTTTTACGTGGTGGGTTCCAAGCCCTACGCACAACCCAAATTTAACGTCCAGGGGATTGGACATTCGCTGCACGCATTAGTTAACATCTAGCGGGTGCTAGAATGCCATCCAGGAGGGGCCACGAGGAGGCTGCGTGTCAACTTGAATACAGCAAGACAAGGATCGTCCTGGTGGTCGCCACGTTGACCACAATCAGAAACTTTACCTTGTTTGCATGCATCCCTCCCTCCCCTGTATCAGAATTAGTTTGTATAATATAAATAGTGTGATCAAATTGCAAAAATCGGCACTAACGGCTGCTGTTCTAAAGCAAAATTCTTAACAGAAAATCTTAAAAACTCCAGCCTTGAAGAATAGTACAGTGATTTGATAACACCATACCATATACATTGATTATGACTCCTCCAAAACTCCATGGACTTCAGTGGGGGTAGTCCTTTGCGCATTGGCAAATAATTTTCTTGGTGAAAAGTCCGCCGCTTCAATTGTTGTAAATTTTTGGCAACAGGTGCGAAAGTGTCTATTGAAGGCAATTTATTGGTTTGCACATATTGCAGTAAGGCCTGCCGAATAAAGTATCGGCAGTAAGATTAAGTGACGGAAACTTTGAAGAAGAAGACCCGTAACCTGGCGATATACTGCCAACGAACTCTGAAAGAGAGAGAAAAATCAAACACCAGGATAGTAAAAATGTGTTCACATATTTGATTGAATAAAATTTTTTGTATTTGCGTAACTGATGATTAAGAAAGAACAAAATTCTACTACAGCGTCTAAGTTTTAAACAATTTAAGAATTGAAATTTAATTAAATTTTAAAATTTAATGTCAAGAAAACAAAATGTATTGTATTCTCCATGCATTCTATTGAATAATTCTGTAGATTAGCATCATTGCTGTTGATGATTACTATTGTACTGGTTCAATACTATTTGTATGTAAATTAGCTTTGAGTGTTAATCTTATAAGATGCAAACACAGAAATACGAATAATTTTAGTAAAAAAAAAAATAATTCAACAGCAATCCCCTGTGAAATGAAATGCATTCAAATGGAAATTGTACTTATTTATCCCTTTCACAGAAATTAATTCATTTGCATACAAATACAGGTAAATTTTTTGAATGACGCAAATACTGCAGGATTTCTTACTTTAAAGAAACAATTGAAACAATTTGTTGTGATCAATAAATCTGGATTTACTGATAAGACTGCTTTGATTTTAATGAAGCAAATGCTATGATCGGCGCTTAGCTGGGTGTTAAATTTTTACACAGAACAACAAGATAAATGTCATCTAATCGAGTCTATTAGCTATTATTTTCATCTCAGTAGATTACTGGCCAAACCTTTGAGAGTAAAAAATTCTGTCGTTCGGAGTCCACTTTAAACTGTAGGTCCCACCGGTCATGTATAAAATTAACACTCACAGCATAAGTCGTGTGAGAAGCAAGGTCGTAGTCCTCTCTAAAGGGTTATAATGACCAATTATGTATGTTATTGTTATTCCATATCATATATGGAAATGGTGTTTTGCTTTTACATTGTTTAACATTAAAATGATAAACAAAAGTTACAAAAACAAAAACAATGAACTTGTTTACATGATAAACAAGTAAACAAAAATATACCAGTACAAAAAAGGGATAAACAAGTAAACAAATATGCAACAACAAACATTACAAGAATAAATATAAACAAATTACACAAACAAGAATGAAACAATGATGTTTACATTTATAGAGATCTCGAGAAAGCGAAGCCGCGAGCATTCGGCATCAAGAACATTCATCAGACTGTTTACGTTGTCATATAAAAGTCAAGACAAAGCAGGCAACGAGTCAGTCAAATTTCCGTCAGTCTTGTTACAAAGATCTTTCGAGCAATTGACTAATAGTTGTTATTGGTTATGCAAAAGAGTGCAAAGAGGAATAACAAACAAATCAATTGTTGTTGTTTACATCAAGTTGTGAACAGTAGCACACAGAATTGTGTGAAAAATAAAGATTTTAATGTAAACTAAACACAAATTAATTTTTATTTTTGTTTGCAATTTACGATCTCATATTGCAAACGTTTTTAAAAGGTAAAAACGTAACAATATGTATGCAGAAAATGTCGCTCATAAAAATTAATGTAAAGTAAACAACTCAAATAAACACATGCCCTAAAGCACATAACCATGCGTTTTATGCTGAACGATTTAAAAGTTATTCAATTTGATCGGTGATCTATCGTCCATCAAACACTGATGTATTGTGTATTCAAGCGTCGATATTATCCACGATTTTTATGAGCAAAATATTGATGTTTTCTAAACATCGATGTATCATTTGCATTCCTACATACATATGCTGAGTTTTTTCAACTGGCATGAAATCATTACATCTTTTCAAACCGTTGTATTACGGCTTCTTTGTTATGGGTCACCCCTTCTGTAGCCGACTGCTTTCTGAAATATTGTACTGCATGGATAGCCATTGCTTTAGAAACGTTTAACATTGTTTCGAATCGTCGGTAAGTGCTTTCATTCTGATGCATTTCTAATAATGGGAGTGCAATTAAATAAGTTTTTTTTAAACGCAGTGGCAACGACGGGCTTCGTTTTTTGTTGTACATGCTCATTTTGCTTATATTTGAAGTTGTGAACTTGCCACTGACTGATCGAATAACTATTGTGCAACTCTGAGTATCTGGAAACCGTCTTAAAATCGAGGAAAGTTGTCAGACAATTATAATTATATATATATTTTCAACGAAACGGATTTCTGAAATTTGTTATCCGTGTGTATACTTTTGTGGCCGAGTGTAACTTTAAAATAAGGTACAGTATGTCAAGAATGAGTTTTCACATTAAAGAAATTTAAAATTTGTGTGTTATTTCATTAAAAAAAGTTATTCTTATTTTAAAACAAAAACATTTTTTAATTTATTCATATTAATAATACTATTTACAAAGATTTACAACAAAAAAAAATCACTTTGATAAAAACATAAGAAACACTTTAATAAAAACGATTAATACTCAAATATTTCACTGTAAAAAAACTCTTTTCACAATATAGTTGTCTTTGTCTTATTTGCAAACATTTGATAATTAGCGGTATAATACCGTTAGTTTTGATGTGCATCTATTTTCTTTGTAGTTTCAAAAACATGTATACCTACGTACCAAAGCATGTATGCAAATTTTTTGTAGTACAGACGTGTTATAAAGAGTTAAAAACCTTGTCAGGAAAACGATTATTGTACGATCCAATTCAACTAATTTATTACAATCACTATTTGGGCACAAGTGCTCCGGAGCTGTCACAGAGGTTTTCGGTATCAAGAAGAACCATTTACAATGTGATTAATCGTGATGAAAAAGAGGGTGGGTTAGAAATAAAACGTGTAGGTAGTCCCACGACTAAAATTAACAATTGCACAGAGCGCTTATTTATGAAAAAAGTTGTCCAAGACCTAAAAATTTCAACAAGGACCCTTCGAAGGGGCATAAAGAAGAATGTGATGTTGTTGTATCCTACGAAACTTTTCGGCAGGTTTTGTTAAAAACAAATATTCTTCGAGAGCCCGTAAAAAACCACTACTTTCCGCAGTAAAGAAACAAAGGCGTTTTTCATCTGCTATGAACAACATTTAGCAACCTGTGACTTAATGGGACGACGTAATATTCTGCGATGAGACCAAAATATTGTTACACTATAACGATGGCCCAACAAAAGTCTGTCAAAAGCCGTTAACAGCGTTAGAAAACCGAAATATTATACCAACTAAAATTTGGAAAAATTTTGATCATGATTTGGGGTTGTATCTCGAGTAAGGGAGTAGGAGATTTGGCCTTAATAGATACAACAATGAATGCACAACAATATTTGGACATTTTAAAGACAAATTTAAAAAGAAGCGCTAATAAATTCGGCGTCATGCTGGAAAATAAAGCAAGATTTATATTTTATCAAGATAATGACCCCAAACATAGGTCGCATATGGTAAGAATGTGTCTACTATATAACTGCGGCAAAGTCATAGATACTCCTGTCCAAACTCCGGATTTAAATCCCATTAAAAGGTGGGTCATACCAAGTACTAAAGACCAATAATTCTTGTTTATTAGTTATATAATGAAATTAAAATAAATTTGTGAAAAGAGTTTTTTGACAGTGAAATATTTGATTATTAATCGTTTTTATTAAATTGTTTCTTATATTTTGATCAAAGTCAATTATTTTTTTGTTGTAAACCTTTGTAAATAATATTAATAATATGAATAAATTAAAAAAGTTTATGTTTTCAAATAAGAATAACTTTTTTTAATGAAATAACACAAAAATTTTAAATTTATTTAATGTGAAAACTCATTCTTGACATACTGTATATCTACACTGTGTATGAAATTTAGACAAACGGAGATAAATTAATAAAATCAATTTTGAACGTTTTATGGCAACATAAATATCGAATATTATAAATTTTCTTAATTATTTCCACTGCTGTATACAAACTAACGCCCATTTTTTGTCCTTTAAGTTAAAAGGGGGGAGGGGGAGGGTGTTAGTTAACTTTGCAGTTCCAGTTCACGCCTCACTAGACTCCCTTATCGGACGGCGTGCGAATACCTCCATTGGCCCGCACTAAGCTGTACATCCGGTCGTACGCATTTGATTATGCTATTAGACGGTACGAAACATTAAATATTTAAATCTTTAATACGTCGACAGCCAAACAAGAATACTTGAGAGTCAAGTTTTATTAAAAGCATTTATTTTTGATTTTATTTCACGAGGGAAGTTACGCATATTAACTATATTACTACCTTTCGGTACCATTTAATGGCTTTTTTATTAGGGCGCCCGTATGTTTTTTAACCTTTTAATCTTATTTCTGGGACTTGAGTTACACCCATTGTAAGTAAAATTCTATTAAATGCGTTTATTTCTTTCCTAGTTATTTGAGCATGTTCTATCTTCACCGTATTTATGGTATAATCTTTACATCAGACGAATTTACAAAGAATCTACATTTAGTCAATCCCAGAAAACTTTACACAATACCGTTGCATTGTTGGATTGCCTATGCTGCATAATAGCTGCCGTCCGATAGAGTGAAAAGCACTAACTGCAGCCGCCAGTAGGCGACAAGCATGAATTACAGAGCCGGCATGAACGTGTATGACGAAATTCTATAACTCAAATGTAAATAAAATTTTGCATAAATTTGAAATTTTTGTTTACATTTACTTTCTCTATTTCAGGCCGCAATTTCCGAACTCTGTACCTTACTTCCATTACATTAGCTTTTTAATTTTTTTTCTCCGTTTAAATTAAGGGTAATAATTGCTGTTTTCAGTTTTTTTCATACGTTAGAAATAACTACTTTAGGTTTTTCCCCTCGCTTTTCAGAAAGGAGAAAATCAGTCATGACAATTCCACTTAACTGTAGTTTCGCTACTAATTGAATGTGCTAAGTTCACAAGTTGTCAATGGAACGAAATTTTGGGAAGTGTTTGGAAAACATATTTAACGGTAAGTATAATATTGCGAGTGGTGAAATATATACGACCTGCCGGGAACTCAACTAACTTTTAATGCGCAGAAAACAATTGTCTGAACACACCTTTTTATACATACATATTTACAATCCCAACATACCATTTAGCAATCAAACCGCAATATAACTTGTGAATAAGATTATAATAATAGTTATTTTTATTTATTTATTTTTATTATTTTATTTATTTTTTTTATTAATATTACAATAATGTTTTTAAAATGTGAATTCAGAAGCAGTTTTCAACTATACTTGAAAAACTATTGTTAAACACAACTGTTTCTAAAATATGTCTTTCTGTCTTTCTTTTACGCACGCGATAGCTATAAACAGCTACTGTTACTTTTTTTTCATGAAATTTGTTTTATTTTGCCTGTAAATTTATTACGAAATTTTAAAAGTGCGTGGACGGACGTCTATTTTAAATAAAATAATAAAATAAAAAGCTGGTAATAAATAATCGTTCCATAAAAATAAAAATGCCAATTAAATATGTATAAAAAAGTGTTAGAAGAGAAACAAAAGAAGTAATGGAACTTCTTCTAAATAATAAAAAACAAAAAAGAAGTGAATGTGACGAAGATTTCAGTGCTAGTGTTTCCAATTGCGTCTCAATTGAAGAGAGGAGAACAGTTATGCTGGAAAGGCACTGAATAAAAGAAAAATTTACGAAATCTTAGCACAACAAAGGCAATACGAAGTAAGTAAAAATTAAAAAAATAACAAAATTTTAAATACAATATTGTGATTATTAAAGATCTACAATTTATAGGTGCAGCATTGTCCATTGGAATAACAGGGGATCAGCTTATGAAGGATACTCGTACCTATTTCCAATTCGCAAGAAATCGAATTAAGCTCCGAAACAATTATAAAACTAAAAAAACACACAATAAAGTATATAAATAATATTAAATTGAAGAAAATACATTTTTTTATTATTGTCAATTGTCATTTATGTTGAAAAACTTATGAAAATATTGAGACGAGTAAGCTTTTATATACAACACTTAATAAAATATTACATTTGTAAGCTTATTCTACAATTGCAAGAATAAGCTTTTAGTAATCTTACACATATAATATTATCACGAGGGTTCCGTTTTGATTTTCCTACAATTGTTACTATGACCTTTTTCAAGATTTTCTTACGACTTTTTCAAGCATAATGCTTGTGTTGATAAGCTTAATATAATATTATTCTCAACACTTTTGGTTTGTTGGGATGGTTTGATAGCTCTCTATTACATTTGGTTAATTCACTTCAAAAAAGTGTGCTTGTGTTGATGCGCGAGCAACAAGTGCACTGTGAGAAAAGCTTAGTAAATAAGAAGTTATTTGACTGGATTTACAATTTTTTTAAAAATATTATTTGGATAGACTTTAAATATGTAGCTTTCATGACACATTCAATGTTTCAAGTTAAAACAAGTAAAAAATATTTACTTTTTATTGTTTATAAAATAACATTAATTAATTGAAAACACATATATTTGCCATAAAAAATGCTTGTTACTAATTTAGAAAAGTAAAATATAGACACGGTGAAATTGTGTAGTTTTTATTTAATAACCATCATTTAACTAAAAAAATTATAAAAAAAATTCCTCAAATTGGAGTTAATAAGAGAGTAATCATGGTTTGAAGATCTTCGTTACAAAGATTTGTCGAACAACTGACTAGTAATTGTTATTGTTTATGTAAAGAGTGTTGATAATTCGATGGACTGTATGGGGGGAAACCAAAGACCAAAAAAAAAGTTATCAAATAGTTCACCTGATGAGTTGGATGTTGTTGGGTTTGGTGGTTGAGGGGACTCTTGGTGACCAAACTTTTGCTCCATTTGCTGGCAATAAAAAATTTTAAAGATGAAAAATATTCTTTCAAAATATAAGAAAAAACAACACTTTCCTGGTTTAATTTCAAATGTCACATGAACAATTTCCCATTTTTTATATCCACTTACTTCAGGTATCAACTGATCATAAGCACAAAAGCAAACGATCTTTGTTGTATACATGTTCCTTTTTATCGTTTATTTTTATTTCACATAAAAAAATTTATAACAAATTGTTCAACAGTAATTTTTTTTACTAAGCAATATTAATAATGATCACCGGCTTATGCCGGTTAACAAACGAATGAATTTTAAGTTCAGCTTATACAAAACAAGAGGCCTAAATTACATACAATTACAGCTCAATGTTAAAAAACACCAAAGTTTAGATAAAATTATATTAAGATAAAAGCTTAAATTAATATTGCAACGCCCTCTATTGGTTCTTCCCATCGTTCAAACAATTCTGTTTATGTCGGCAAGGATGGGAAGTTTAGACTGTAAGACATAAACAAGTGTAAATAGAGGAATAACAGACAAAGCAATTGTTGTTGATTACATCAAGTTGTGAACAGTGGTGCGAATAATAAAGAATTTAATTAAAAATAAACACAAATTTATTTTTATTTTATTTGCAATCTACGAACTCATATTTTAAACGTTTTTAAACGGTAAAAACGTAACAATATTAATTTTTGTTCATATATTTTGTAGAGACGATGAAAATTTTTGGTAAAATCATAACCATAAAGTATTAAATACTCTTGCATTCAAAACTTCAATCTATCGTTTAAAAAACCAAATTTAGAGATCTATCGTCTCGAGTGATATAGTACAGGTCACAATTTTTTAACCGCCATGTGTCGAATTGAAAAAAGCATTTGGAAGGAATTCAATACATATATTCATATCCAGTAATGTATTGTCTTTACATAGCCTGATCGATACATTTCAGCCTAACCAGCAAGGGGATGGATCGATCGATCAATTTTTCACCATTTTTTAGAATTGAGATATTGGGTGCTTTTTACCTGAATAAGAACGATATGATAACAATAGTTTAACAGCTCAGAATGTTAAATTTCTACTCGTCATCATTCTCAACTTTTTAGCTTTTGTCCTTCGTGGAGAATTTTGAATAAACAAATATTGAAGGCATTATCTGGCCACATTTCTTTTAAAATAAGTAATGACCTGAGGAGATGGCGAATGACGATCTTTATCGAGCTATGTTGACTGGTTTTTTTTCTTTTCTTTTTTTTAGTAATCAGTTGACCATCAAGCCAAGTACCCCATACAACATTCTAATTTCTCCAATATTCACAGATGATATTACTTCCTTAAGTAGTGTCTCTTGAATCTAGTTTGCTTTTCGATTTATCGTATAAATTTGATTTTATGGCTTTATTGCTCAGCGCAACCGGTAAACCCATGTGAAAAGGTGACGTTCAGATATTTTCTACAACTGCAATCTGAATGTATTTGAGTCAAATACAATGAATATGGGGACAAGAACCTTTCGTGCTGTTTTCAATTTTAAATAAAAAGTAATCACTTCATACTGTTAAAATACTGTTTCCATCTGATTAAATAAATATGTATTTATGGTATGTACCAGAGATCAGCAATGAGTATTCAGAAAGACGAGTAGAATCGAATCATACTAATAATTTATGATACTTATACGCATTCATACTTATTTTAATATCATACTCATACTACTCATATTCAAAGTTTGAAGTACTCATCGTACTCATACTTAACAATACGCATGATGTTGCTGATTTCGGCTCTCCACAACTCGATAAAATTTACAAGAATCACAAAATAAGTATGATTCGCGACTTATATTAATATTCAGTTTTATTGAATTTAGTTTTTACTCTTAAGAGTACTAAATTTATTAAATTGAATCGTAAGACTAAATAATTTTTATAGTTTTAATATTTAAATAGCTTAAGTTTTCGAAGCAATGCAGCGGAAATACTGACATAGCTGTTTGGACTAAAGTGTGGGAATATAAAATGTAATTTAACGCTAATACGCCGCTACACTTAGCCAGCCAATAATGGTCGTTTAGGGATGGGTATGTAACTCGCGTACGAACACTACAATACTCACTAGGAGGTTGTGTGTTTGCTTCGCTTGCTGTCTTTGTCTTTTTCTTTCTTCTTTTTTTGTAAATACAACAACAACTAAGACTGTAAATTTTGATGAATGATTCGAATCACTCGAATCATTTATGAGTATTATAAGTATTTTTATAAATTTATGAATCTGAATGAGTGGGCGTATGAATCAAACATATTTCGAATGTTATGAGTTTGATGTCAACGTTGTACTCATACTTATTGCAACGTGTACTTATAAATCAATGTTGTAGTGAGTACGAATGAATCAGAATAGTTGAATTTCAATACTTTTGACTCTCTCATACTCACAATTTCATGAGTACTTATGAGTAGCAAAAAAAAAAACGATTCATTGATGATCTCTGGTATGTACATCGTTTCACATGAAAGTAATTTCAATTTAATTTTTAAAATGTTTAAATTTAATTCATCCTTCATTGATTATTGAAAGGCTTTCCTAAAGTGAGTGACATTAAGTAGTCATTTTATTATCTCCCCAATCTACAGTTTAAGGACGATTCGATGTGGCATACGCGTTGTCTTATATGTAGACTCTTATGCCTGCGGCTGTTCACAATATTGCATGTGTTGTGGGTGTCGTATCATTGTTTTTGTATTTGTTCTTTTTACTTGTTTTTCTATTCTTACACAAAAACACCAAAAAAAACTTTCAAACACTTACGTTCTGCGAGAACAATGGCAACTCAAACTTGAGCAACAATGGAGATAATAGCAGCAATTGTAACGTCAAAGTTAAAGGCAGCAACAGAACTGCTATTATAACAACAGAATACCTGTATTTATAAGAGCAAAATAAATATAAAAACGTTTTCAATGAATAGAAGCAGATTAAACGATATTGACAAGATAAATCCGTCGAATTAAAAAAAACTCAGTCAGTCATTGATTTATTTTTAATATCTGAAAACCAGGTTTGCGTCTATATTACATCCATTCATTTCATATCAGTTAAGTCGTATACCCAAGTAAATTTTGGTCGCCTTACTCTTCATGGCGGATAGGATTAATAATGAATCAATTTCTAAGTAATTATAATACAGTTTCTAAAGCAGAGGTACTTGCGTTCATAAAATGTATAATCTGGATAAGTGAAAATTTAGTAAACTTAACACAGAGAGTTTTAAATGTCTTCACTGAAACGAAAATGTAAAATAAATCGTTGCGAAACAATGGTACAGCAGACACAATTGCAAAGATACTCTGCCGCAATCCTGATGAGAAGAAAAGTAAGAGTATATGAAAACTAAGTATATGTAATGGCCAATTATGTAGGTATGTACTATACCAGACATACATATGTAAATCATCCCAGAGAAGAAGACTGCATGAAGTAAAGCAAGTTCATACAGAATACAGATTTCCTTTAGAAAACTTGGCTCTTTTCTCTTAATAGTAAGCGCAATATTTGAAGTATTTGCTGATAGGCATGAGACCTTAAACCTGTGTGATTGGTTTCTTCTTAAATAGAATATAATACATACATACATAATTGGTCATTACAACGCTTCAGTCAGGATTACGACCTAGTTTCTCACACCACTTACGTTGCGTGTGTTAATTTTATGCATGAGTGGCGGGACCTACAGTTTAAAGTCGACTCCGAACGACAGATTTTTGAGAAACTTTTCATGGCAATTTTCTTTACTCTCAGAGTTTTTGCCAGAAATTTGATGAGAGAAAGTCGCCGAAGAAATACTTTTTGTATTTTTATTTTGATGTCTCGCCTGGAGCTCGAAGCCTGCCTTTTCGTCTAATAAGCCAACACACTACCTACTAGACCACGGCGACTAGAATATAATAGAATAGAAAAATCAATGCAATGAACTGTATTATATGTGATGTGATTTTACTAAATTACTAGCGCTTTTTAAATCTGGAGTTAGTCGTATTTCCATAAATCTCCACCCCAACAATATTGTCTCTGATATTCTTCTGCGACATTCCTTTGTCATCACTACCCACAGTAATAGAAATTTAAAAGCCGTATTATCTTGTTCAGTCTTTTTAATTTTTTTTCCATTGTCAGAGAAAGTGAATGAGTGAAAGGGGAACGACTGAGTAAATGAGTAAGAAATGACTTTGGAAACTTTGCTTCATAGTAACAGATTCTGTTTAACATAAAAAAGAAAACAAAAGAATTTCAACGGCATGCAGAACAATTTGCAACAAAACAACCAAATCTCGGTTGTCCGCAGAGTAAGTGTCCTGGAGTGAGTGAAGCAATGAGTGAATGAAACAACAGCCATGGTCCTGTAGAACGAAAGAAGGGAATGTGAAGAAATGTGTCATTAGTACTAATATGTTATGTGAGCAGTAGAATATGTCTTATAATCACTTAGGGGCATTGCAAAACAGAGTGCTATTCCAAAAATGTTCGAGAAACTGATTGCCAATTTTTTGGTTCATCATACTTCATCGTTATTATCACCTCATAAACATGGTTTCCGAAAGGGCTGTTCAACAACGACCAATGTACTTCAGTTAACATCCATGATAAATGCGGCCTTTTCTCAACAGAAGCAAACTGATGTAATTTTTACGGATTTTAGCAAAGCGTTCGATAAAGTGAATCACAAACTTCTGTTAACAAAATTGGATTTAATGGGTGTAAATTATAAGAATTGAAGATGGCTTGAATCGTATTTAACTGGTAGAAAGCAGACAGTATGTGTGAACAATAGCTTATCTAAGCATATTTATGTGCTATCTGGTGTTCCTCAGGGCAGCCATCTTGGTCCACTTCTTTTTTCGCTGTTTATAAATGATCTTCCCAACATAATTAATTTTGCCAATATCTTGATGTATGCTGACGATGTAAAAGTTTTCTCTCGTTTAATAATTTCATCGAACATATTTATCTTCAAAGTGATCTCAATAATTTCTTTTTATGGTGCGAGTACAACATGATGGAGCTGAATATTAAAAAATGCAAATGTATGCGGTTCTCAAGAAATAATTTTGTTGCGGTTAATTACTTGCTTGGAGGTCATCAACTGGAAATTGTGGACTCTTTTATTGATCTTGGGATCCTATTAGACACAAAATTAAACTTTAATGATCATATCACTGTGACTGTAAATAAGGCAAGAAGCACTCTTGGCTTCATAAAACGTTGGGCAAAGGAATTTACTGATCCATTTATTACCAAACAGTTATACGTATCGCTTGTCAGACCAATTTTGGAGTATGGATTCATCGTATGTGATCCTCACTATAATGTTTACAGCGAACACATCGAATCTGTTCAGAAACAATTTCTACTCTTCTGCTTGCGTGGCTTTGGATGGAATTATTTGGATATGCCTTCATACACTAGCAGACTGGCATTAATAAAACTGCCTACCCTAAAGAGTCGTCGAACAATGTTAAATATATCCTTCATGATTAATCTGATCAGTGGTAATATTTGTTGTGAATTTCTGTTAAGATCTGTTAAATTCAATGTTCCTTGTCGAAACTTCCGCTGTTATAATCCTATTTATATTCAATTCTGCAGAACTAATTATGCTGTTGCTGATCCGTTAACTAGAATTTGCCGTCAATTTAATAATTTGTCAGACATTATCGATTTTTCTTTAAATTCTTGCGTTGTAAAACGGAACATTATTGTTTTTCTTAATACATAACTTTTCATATTTTTATTGTAACAATTGCTTGTATTTTTGTTGAGACTGTTTGTAATTCTATTTAATTTTATTCGTACCTATTGTTGTTATTAGTCAGTAAGGAATTTGTCCATTGACTTAAATAAATAAATAAATAAATAAATAAATACAATCAATTTACCTTCCCGTGCACAACTTTGCCGTTTTAGAGGTGTTTTTGTTGCTGTTTTTAATGCCACAAAATTCCTTGTATTTTGAGTCAGAGCAGCTGCTTTATTTTTGAAACACATTCCACCAATATTTATATTCTTGTGGAACCCTGTGAATAAAAAAGTGGAGTATGAAAACTGCCAGACAAGATGGCACACTTTAATAGAACCATTTACCAACTGCTGATACAAAATTCTCATGGCGTTCGCTGTTGCTATTTAAATGAAGCAAGAGGAAGAAGATTCATTCTTATTGGAAGACGCCCGAACACACACAAAATCCACACAATGCAATGAGATAACATTCTGGCGTAAATTTTATTTCAGTTTCGTTCACTTAAATCTTCATCACATTAAAACAGCAAAAGAAAAAAAGGAACAAAATAACACAGAAATTAATTAGACGGCTGCATAAACCCCTTAATAGCCTACACAAGTTCCAATCGAATGTAACTGCACAATCAAATTCAAATTTATAGATCCAAAATGTTTCTTCATCAGCACTATTCCGAGCAGATATGAATGTTTCAGATATGAAAAATGAATACAAAATTTAGAACAACTGAAGCAGCAGCTGCACTAAAATTATATACAGGCTGTATGACTTTACTTGACGTGCCCGCTGTTTGGTGGCTGTCTTTGGAAAAAATAATCATCAAATTCGGTTTTAGCATATTATGAGGATAGTGCCGATCATGATAGCACGTGGTATTAGAACTATGTAGATCGTTACTGCATGTTTACCATACGTAACTGGCCCCCCGTTGACTTACTTGTTGGCGAAACAAGTGGTTACGAACGTTACAATGAGGCTGAGGACTCAGGAGGTAAATGGAAGTATAGAAGCTATGATCATTCCAGAATACTGGATATAGTTGATCTGGATGTACGGGAACGTACTTTCTATACAAGTTTTATAACGAAAATATTGATTAAATGCTATTCTGATAGCTGCTTATACCTCCCAGAGAACGTCATTCAAGTATCCGAACTTTGACAGTTGATAACGGCCATAGGGCTATAGGGCCCAAGTAACTTCGATGTCAGAGGTGACTGCTAATTTAGCCAAACCTAACCTAACTAAAGCATAGAATTTTTTTTATACTTTTTGATGGTTGTATGTTTGTCGGAAGATCATACAATTCTTTTGTTGGGCAATTCCAAATGAATTTTTATGCCGCCTTTGAATCCCTTTTAAATGCACTTTTTGAGCGAAATGAGATATTTACCGATGTTGACTTGTGGTATTGTTGGTGTGACTTTTAATGATTGATGATTGTTCTTTAACAATAAGTCCCGAAATAAAATTAAAAATAAATTAAAAAATTATGAATTTAATAAATGAAGAAATTATTTTTGTGGTATTTTTAAACAAATTTAAGTCAATCCTGATCATCTACTATAAACATATACAGCGGCTGTCTATATGGAAAATCATAATGTGGAATGAAATTCATTCGCATGAAAACGATTAACAAACATCCGAATAGAATAATAAATAGACAAAATGAACATTTAAGAAATTCATCAATTTAACCACACGAGCAAATTAAACAATAATTAAATGCCTTTTAATTGCAACAATAAGAACAATAGCAGCCACTACAACGAAAATAGAAAAAGTGCATAAAAAAAGAACAATACATACATACATCTATCAGAGGATACCAAACAAGAATTTAGACATTGAAATAATTTATCCTGCGACTTAATCAATATTTTCTTGTAAAAGTCATAATCTTGTAAAAATCATAATCCGATCTAGACGATACATGCTACTCATCTAATCATCCAATCTAGACGATACGTGCTACTCAAGTATGTTGATGATAGAGATATGATATGGCACATACTGTGAGGAGAAAATTGTTGCTGCAGTCAACGAATGTAATTGACTAAGATCCACAAGAATTGGACAAAATGTAAACGTTTATAATTATTTTTTGACGATTTAGAAGAGTAAAATTTATTCGATATAAAATAAAGAATTTTTCTCTGTTGGCAAGATGCTATTTTGGTTTTGCCTCTGTATTTCCTCTATTGTGTTAATAGGACGTCCAAGGCTCCGATGGTAAAATCAAGTAAGATTAATATTAGGAATAAACACACAAGACCAAATGTAAATATAATTCTATTCCATGCTCGGACTATGGACCAATCGAATTGAGGCAATTGGTCATTTAAGTAAGTATTATAACATTATATTTATTGGCAGAAACTATTGGTAGTCACTTGGAAATAGCTGCGCACTTGATATTTTGTAATCTTGCAAGTCCAGGTATTCATGATATAATAGAAATACACTTTATAACTGTTAATTATTTCCTTGACGACAAACGTATCAAAAATAAAGAATATTTCTTTCTCGAAATAAAGGAAATTTGTATGAAGAAAAACGTATTAAAAACATTTCTTTGAATATCTTCTTAGAATATTTGAAAATTATTTTGAATGCCTTAACATCCAAAAACATTAATTAACGTACTTTTCCTATAAAAATTAAATATAAAATGAAACTGTCATGTTATCATCATTCTTCAGCAAATAGCAGATAATATTTCACAATAGCAGGATGTATTTAACAATATTTTCGTTTTCTTTCAGTATCTTTTTAAAACTTTTTATATATTTTTTATTCGAAAAACGTAAACAATTTTTAAACTTTTTTAGCAGCTTATCTCAGCCCAAATTTAAAGAATGAAACTTTTTAATATGCAGTGTACGTTGGCAAGAAAACAAAAACAAAAAAACAGAAAAAAAGTAGATAGAAAGTACAGTTTGTCTCATGGTCATGTTCGTCCCGAATTTATTACCTCTTTTACTTTCTGTCAGTGTTTACTTTCCTTTTCTGTTCTAAGCTTCAAAACGATACTTTAAAGGATAAACTTGCTTGGTATTGACATGAAACATGCGGTTGCTGCATAAATAAAGTTTCTCCACTTTTAAAGAATTGAAAAATAAAAACGAATTTCGAATGGAAAGAATTTAAAATTTTGTGATTTCTTTCATTCTGCAGGATGAAAGTTGAGTAGATTGTGTCAGGAAACGTGGCAAAGTATTTGAAATGTTTTTCTTTTTTTTTCTTATCATCAGCACGTAATTCTTGCAACAGCATCACAGTTTTTGCAGTACTGCCAATGCAGCACATCGTACAAGTTGTTGAAGCGAATTGAAAGCCGTTTTTATTTATTGCCTTGCTTTATTAGTACCGCTGATGATGACGATGAGAAAAAGAGCCATAAAATCGATTCATCCCTGATTCTTATTTCAATATCTCTCAGCAATATGCCATGGATACACCTGATAGGAATCATCAGTCTGATAGGCTGAAACTTAGAGAGGGAGGTGGAGGGGAAGAATTAGGCAGTAGATATAGCGAAAACGAAATCCATAGAAAAGTTTGTCAAATAAAATCATGCAAAATTGCTTCATTTAATACAATTTTTTACAACGTCAATCCCCTCCATCAAAATAACACCGAAATGATGTTCATAAATATTCGTATTTTTATTTCGCAATAAAAATCCAACCGATTGAGGAAGAGGTGTAGTTTTCCCGATAATAATTTTTTTTTTGTAACACTGAACCTTGGAAACGATTTAACGTTGAATAAGTACAACAATAAATGGATTTTGACAAATCGATTCAAATAATTTTTTCGTTTATTTAATCCTTCTAGGAGACATGTTTTTATTGGCATTTGAACATTGATTGAGATGAAGAAGATTTTAAAATTGTTTCACAAACAAATCTAGTTTGATTAAGGAGACAAATCTTAACCTCAGCACGAGATAAAAGGAGACCAATATTCAGGGATGGGAAATTGATCTTAACAAATTGTACTAACTTTCACAAAAAATTTTACTTTTTTCAGCCCGATTGTACTAAATTCATTTTTTTTTCTTTTTTAAACTTTTTTTATTAAAAATTAAATAAAAATATAAATGATAATTCATTTTACATATATTTATGTTCATACAGTGAGGTGCACAAATGTATTTTGTATTTGTATTTTGGACGCTTTTTATTGAATAAAACTAAAAGTAATAAAGAAAACTTCAAACGTTAGAAATCATCAAGCCCTAAGAAAAAACGAACAAAGCAAAATCAACTCGCATGTATTCAATTTTGCAAGTGTCCATTTTATGATATGTTTGCAAAAACGAAATCAAAAACTATCGTTATATTTTCATGTTTTAGCACTACTTTGACTTTTTAAGAAAATATTAGTTTAATATTAATTACTTAATCTCGTTGAGCGAATACGTTTTGCAACTTATAGAACAAAAATCAATTTCTATTAAAAAATGAAGAAACAACTGAAGATAGTACTGTAGCTTTGACTGGAAGTGACCGTTCTACCAGGGAAATTTGTAAACAACTTGGAGTTAGTCAGTCAGTAGTCATCAGAGTCCAAAAACGGTCTGTTGTTCTCTAGCTTCAAGACAGACGTCGTAAAAAACTACTAACGAATGCGGATGCTCGTTTCATGCTAACAAAAATGAAAGGGAACACATTTTTAACATCCAAAGGAGCTTTTTGGCAATCGGGAAAACCGTTAGTCGATGGACGGCAAGTAGAGCTCTTAAAGATATTGGCTATACATCGACTATTCGGCTAAAAATGTAAAGGCACCATTAAAGTTTACAAGAAAACACAGAAATTCTCAATCCAATTAAGAATTTGTGGTCATTCGGGAAGAGACGGTTGGGGCAGTACTGATCAGCCCCAACCAATTTAGGTGAGCTTTGGCAACGGAGTCATCAGGAACGGACAAATATTCCGAAAGAAATTATAGAGAATTTGGTAGAGAGCATGCTTAGTTGCGTAAATGAGGTTTTACATAACAAGGGTCTTTGGACTAAATATTAAAAATACTCGTATTCCCTAAAATTTTGGAATGGTGCAAAATTGAGTACATCCGAGTTATTTTCCTCTTAATTGTTTTTTCTTAGAATTTGATCATCTTAGTTCGGAAATTTATATTATTTTGTTAAATACTAAATACTAAATAAAAAACGAAAAAAATTTTCGAATTGCTTTAACACTTTTATTTTTTGCAATTAAAATTGCTCAGAGTACAAACATATACTCATTTATGCACCCCACTGTATACGCGTAAAAAAAACATAAAAATTAACAAAAAAGTACATTGCAGTTTCTTTGTACTAAGTACGTGTATATATGTATAATAGGTAAACTTAACAACTTACTTTAATATGTACTTAAATATAAAGGAATACAAAAGTTTATCAGTTCTAAATTTTAAACCACTATACATTACATTACATTAGATACATTTTTTGCTAGCAAACTATTTGTTATTTCAAAATTGTAGCAACACGAATTTAATGATTTCAATAAATTTCTTGTTTGGATTAA
The DNA here is from genome assembly GCA_932273835.1 of Sarcophaga variegata. Lineage (NCBI taxonomy): Eukaryota > Metazoa > Arthropoda > Insecta > Diptera > Sarcophagidae > Sarcophaga > Sarcophaga variegata. The sequence goes on from OW026359.1 coordinate 43,374,060, forward strand.
ATTGGAGACAGTCGAAGCAAACAGTCTATTTCTCCCTTTGTAGGGAGGGATTAGGGAAAATTTTTAAATAGTGCTAAATAAGTCATTGAGGTGCTATGGTGTTTTTAACTTCCAAATAGTGCTAAAAAAAGTACAATTGTACCAACTTTTCCATCCCTGCCAATATTGAAAACCTAAGCCAACTAAGGAACCTTTGATTCATGAAAAAATTTACAAACGTATTAAACACTCTTAGGGCCATTATTATAACTTGCCGTTAACTAAAGGTAGGATTTTAACGGGCAGACAAATTATTTTTCATTATTATAAGTGGACAATAAGATAGAAGTGAGCGTTAAGCTAAAGGGAGGATCATCCTAACTTTAACTTTTAAAGTTAAGTTTATGTTAGAACTTGCCATATTATATATTATTTTCACTAATTTTGCAATATCGGAACGGATTCACGACTATTCCTCTATTTACACAAGGGAACTACTGGCAATCAAGACCTGAAAATATTTGAAACGTCGATCAAAAGACCCTTTTAGTACCAGATAGTAAGAGCGCGCTCTAGGGTCTTCAGAACCTGTATAGAACTAATACAATTATAGACCGGATAAGGGAATCTGTGACTCATCTGTCGAACAATAAGATTTGTTTCTTGTGGTCAGTCATTTTAGTATAGCCGGAAATGAGACAGTAGATACACTGGCAAAAAATTCCTTAGAAAAAATTATATCTGTACAATATAAATATAATGCTTCGGACTACAGGCAATTCATTAGAAAATACATATTTGATCTCTGGAGCGATTCGTGGCAAAATAGCCAGACCTATTTTACATAGAAAAGATTGGATTAAATTTACGAGACTGAGAATCGGTTACGGCTTATTCTCTCATAGATATACTATTGAAAGAATACACCACCACTTTGTGATTGCGGTCAAAATCTTACTCATATATTTAATAAATGTAGATTATTTCATCAACATCGAATTAAGAGCAAAATAAAGGTAATCGAAATTCGGGAAAGTGAACATGATTTTGAGTCAAGGGGTTTTTAAATGAAATTAAATTATATGACTTGATTTAAATCTTTGTGACAAATTATAATTAAGATAGAATATAAGTTTTTTGATTATATAAAAGCCTTAATAACCTTTTAGTGTTGGGGCTTAATTAATAAATAAATAAATAACCAAAATGACAAACAAAATAACAACAAAAAACGAGGCCCTTCGTTGTCACTGCGTTTAAAAAAAACTTGGCACTGCTATACTTTTGAAAAAGTAAACTTTATTTTATCTGTAAGTTGTAATAACGAAAATAAGTTAAAGGTAACTTTACAATGCCCTTTAGCTAAAGGTACCTTTAACTAAACTCAAGTTTAACGGCAAGTTGTAATAATGGCTCTTATACTTCATTGTAAAGATTCTACTTCTTTTATTTTATATTATTGACTTCTATTACGCCCTTAAATTTTCTTTTGTAGTATACAGTCGTTCGTTAACTGATAGAATGAAGCGTAGTTCTTATCGGGTTGAAGTGTCATTTTGCCGTCTTTGTGAGGTGCAGATATAGATTATTTGGCTCCCCAATTCTTGTCAGCTTGACGAATCTATCGTTCGTTTGTCAAATCTTCGGGCTGGTTTTGCAGCATCGGGTGGTTGTGCTTTAAAATTTGCAGCACTTGCGCTGATCAATTTCTTCTCCCCCGATTTAGAGAACTTGGTCAGTACAGAGACTGCGTTCATCTGTGGCGTGACAAAGGGCAGTTATGCGTGCTCAAGTGAGCTTTTGGCATCAAGACTACCACTCTGACCTAAACCTACTAATGAAAATGTATTTAAAATAACTAGGTTAGGTAACTAGGTTTTCGTTATTAATACAAAGTATTAGAGGTATTGATTGATTAATTAAATATTCATTCCTTTCCCTTCCACTTCGTGGAATTCAACTTCATTTCTTCATTTATTAACTATATTGGTATTTGAATGCATTTTTATTTGCTCGTGTGTCATCAAATAGTTGCCCTAAGACTTTAAAAGCTTTTTCCAATGCAATAAAAATTTATTTTTTTTTCATTTATTTTCTTTTTAAATACCATGTAATTAAGGTCATCTTCTGTGACCATATTAATTGCAGTTGGCTTTCACGGATGAAAAAGGTTAGTCAATGTGGTTTCCCTTTTTCGCTTTTTTCAATACTTGAAAGAGTTTTACATTTCATGAGAATTTTACGATTTTTTAGTTTTTTATCACAAATAAATGAAACATTTTCACAAAAATTTTCATTTACAAAATTGTTTTACTTTGTTGTAGGGTCTTACTTTTATAGGGTCTTTTAGCAGGGACTTTCGAACTTTGACAGTTGATGATGGCTGTCTTGATGAAGTTTTGTATTTCCAATTAATTGTTACTTATTCAGCCTTTTTTTCAAATTAACTCTGACGACTATAGAAAATGACTTGCATTACCTAAAAAGGCTCTGAAGAATTTCATACTAATTTTCGTCGAAAAATCATTTTCAGTTCTGAATGAATGGGCACGTGAACAAACATAGAATATGTGAAGATACAAATACACATGAGATGAAAATGTCACTGTTTGATGGGGAATATAAAATATAAATAAACTGTTAGTGCCATCGATTCATTGAGACGTGACGCCTCGGTTCAAACTCCAGGTCAGGCATTTCCAACTGAACGAAATATGAAAAAATATTCCTTCGGCGACTTCCTCAGCAGATTTCTGGCAAAAACTCTAAGAGTAAATGAAAAGTTTCTCTAAAATCTACCGTTCGGTGTCGACTTTAAACTGTAGGTCCCGCCACTTATGAGGTATGAGAAACTAGGTCGTAATCCTTACTAAAGGGTTGTAATGACCAATTATCTGTGTATTTAAGTTGGCCAGGATATCACTGTCAACGACGAGTACTCTTGGTCCGTATAGTTGCAACAGAACAGTGTTACCGTGCTATATAGCTCATGCCACATTGAGGGCATGGTGAAATCAATTTATTTCAATATCTTTACGAGAATAAAAAAGAGTCAAAGAAAGCCTGATAGATACATAAAATCGAATAAATTTTTTTTTTTTTTTTTTTTTTTTTCCTCAGGGCAGCGTTCTTGGTCCTGTTTTATATAACATTTTTACATATGATATGTCATTTACAGAAGATGTAACAATAGCAACATACGCTGATGACACATCGTTTTAATCATCACATTTAATAGCGTCCGAAGCTTCAAGTAGACTACAAATACAGCTAGATATCCTTCAATCTTGGCTTAATAAATGGAATATTGTTGTCAACACACAAAAATCTTATCATATCACATTTACATTACGGAAACAGACCTGTCCTCCTGTGTTTTTAAATGGTATCGAAATTCCTAGTAAAAATGAAGTCAAATATCTTGGGCTTCACCTGGATAGACGACTCACATGGAGTAATCACATTAAGGCCAAAAGAAAACAACTTGATGCTAAATTTAAACAAATGTACTAGCTATTAGGACGGAAATCTCAGCTTTCTCTGGAAAACAAAGTGCTGCTTCAGAAAACTATTTAAAAACCAATTTGGACCTACGGAATAGAGTTATGGGGAACTGCAAGTAATTCTAATATAGAAATTCTACAAAGATTCCAGTCAAAAGCCCTCAGATCAATTACAAACGCTCCGTACTATGTCACAAATAACACTTTACATAATGATCTTCAAATACCATTTGTGAAATCTGAAATCAAAAAATTTAGTAATAATTATTTAAATAGACTTAGTAATCATGCTAATGTTTTGGCAATCGCACTACTGGATGAGACAGATGAGACCCGTAGACTTAAAAGAAATCATATATTAGATCTACCATTTCTATAACATATGTTTAATTAAATCACCTTTTCTTTTTATATTAGTCTTTGTTCTGTAGACTTCTTATTTTCATAGTATTCTGTACTGTTAAAACTATTTATATTGTTCTTATATAAATATTTTATATTCTTGTTTCTGATGGGATTCAACAGATTCTGTTAATATTTACTTATGATCAAATTTGCTTATTATTGTAAAATAGATTGCAAATAAAATTATAATAAAAAAAAAAAAATTTATTTCTTTATTTAAATAATTTCTGCATTTATTCAAATCTTTTATTTTTTTAAATAACAACGCGTTTCAACAGATAACAATTTTATTCACAATCGTTTTTAACGGAGATCAAACTTTTCGGAGTTCAACATCACTGTGCGTTAAGCAGTTTTTAATACAACTCTCGATTACAAATCACTGAATGACATCATCGTTGTTCGCTATATTGATAATCAAACATGTTGCCTAGTAATTACACGATCTCTCTATGGAATTGTTGTTGTAGAATTTTTTATCTTTGTTTTCGTCAATTGTGATAAATTCCGAAGTATTTGTTTGTGTAATTCTGTTAACCGTATGAAATATGTATTTTGTTGTTGTCCATTTCTCTTGCCTGTTCAACAAATTGAGTGAACATATTCCGGTTATGTGTCAACGCTTTTACATCGCTCCAGTTTTTTCCCTTTGGAGGTGATAAATAATCTGTATTTTTATGTTCTATGCGTCCACTTTAATACGTTTTAGATTGGCCTGTTTTCATTATCTGATTCTAAATGATATTCAGGCCAAATTCTTCAGCGAAATTCTACATTCGTATATTAAATTTAAAATGCTTTGAAAAATGAAGGCTTTTCAAACGACTACAGAAAGGTATGTCGAGACTTTTTCATTTGATACTCAATGTCTTTGCTTGACTTGCCATTGTTGCGGGTCTCATATGTAGCGCATGTTTAGCACAATACCGCAAAAGTTATGCGATATAGACTATTTACATACGTGCACTGACAGTTAGGTGTCCTTGTACTTCCTATTTATTCCTAACGGATTGTGCGCTTTTTAAGATAGAGTCCAACACTATAATGAATAAAGGGAGAGATATGGTATGCTTTAACAGAATTCTAGCTTATTCTTATGTGTATGTATGTATGTATGTATGAGAAAAGAAAAATTTGAGTGTATTAAGCTCACGTAACTTTCATTCACGAGTTGGATAAAAAAAGAAACATTGTTGGTAGTGGGTGCTGTCATATTGTGCTTCACATAGAGTCTTTCTGCACTACTCTTTCCATTGAAGTAAGGATGAGATCACTTATGAGAGTAGATGCAACAAAATTGAACAGAGTACAGAATTCCAAACGTTAGAGGCCCTGCAGAGTTTTTAATAGTCCTTTAGACTCTTTAATGTAAATACCATATTGAAGTGCCATACTGGTGTTAATATTTACAAAACTAGTCTTCAAAGTAAATATTTATTCAAGTAAAAGTATTTTTAGACTTAAATGGACTCGAGAGCTTTTTATAATTCATTAGATATTGTGTGGTAGAAGTATTTCGTAACGAGAAACTGATAAGAATAGATATCCCTTTATCCTATATATGTTTCGTAGATTGTCGCGAAAGTAAAGAACCTTTGAGGCCATTGATCTGAAACCAAAATACTGTAATAAAATGTCTTTGTGGAATTCTTAATGGAATATAGAAACGGAAACCTGTATAAGTCCAATAAACAGTCGCTAATCGGTCATAGGATCTTTGTGTATAGTGTCGTAGCGATCAAGTAATAATTTTGACTTTTTTTTACCAAAATAGTACTTCATGCGTGCACTGACTAGACATACTCACGTTTATGTAGTAATGAAATGACCGGAGAAAATATAGAATTAATTAGAAATTAATTAAATATTAAATCAAATTAAATTATTTGATACAAAATTTTTTAACGATCACAAATTTATGATTATCACAAGTGTTTATATTATCTTCCTCTTTCATTCTCTTTGCTTTAATTCAGTTTTACTAATCGATTATTTCTAGAGAAAAATAACGATGGTTTATAATTGAATATTTGTTGATTAAACACTGATTTTTTCTCTGAGATCTGTAACTGGAATCTTATGGTGTTCTTACGTGGTTAATCTGTCTGGGGTACTGAATTTAGTGGCATTGATTGTTTGTGTGAACAGTTCCCTTTTACCTGGGTTCACACCCAAGCCGCTTTTTTCCGCCCATATATACTTATACCTTTATAAGATCGCTGATCGTTGGAAGATCAATATCACCATGTCGCCAGCATATGCTGTCATTTTAAATCCTCCGCTCTTCATCTCCATCAAGATTTGATTAAAACTAGGTTCCATAGCAGTGGCGATTTTACCCCTCTGGGGCGTGCCCCTAGTTACTCGTTTCCTGACGGATGATAACCCCAATGAAGATTGGATGCTCCTAGATGATGACATATTTTCAAGTCGTCTAGATTTGCAATTACTTGTCAGTGTTATTACGTCTGACGAATATCTGAGTCCATAAATGTATCAGAAAATGTATTTGACAGAATTGGCTTAACACGAAAGTAGAGGACATGTAATCTATAATCAGTTAATTAGTTGTTCAGCTTAATGGTGCAGTGATCTCCGAATACCTGCAAAAACTTCCATGAGAACTTTCTTCATTTTCACATAGTGTGATACAAATTTACTAACGAACTTCGATCCTAACCACACAGAATTTTATCAATTTAAATACATACGTACATACATACATAATTGATCGTTACAATCCTTTATTTAGGATTATGACCTAGCTTCTCACTCCACCCATATTGTGTGTGTTAATTTTATACATCCAGTTTCAATACAATACTTAATTAAGAATAATATAAAATAATTTCATTCCCATCAGATAGAACGTCCTATCGTATACTTAATATTGAATCGATTGAATGAATCTTAACAATCATACGCACCTTCGGACACCTACTTATTTAGAATTATTATTAAATTTCGTTATCTTTACTCCCAAATAGATATTGAGGGCGTTTTGGGAAGATAATAGAAATGATAACGAAAAATAAAAATAACACTATGCGACAAAATAAAAAAATTAAATACACCCAGCTAACGACGTAGTGCAAGTTATGAGTTTTGTTGAGAAATTGACACATTTTCCAATAAACAATCAAGATCTATCAAAAATTCGGAAAATTTTTGAACTGAAAGTTCATTTGATGAGATGACATATATAAAAAATGTAACACGATTGTTATACTATTTAAATAAAAACTACGGTAATTTGTGTCCGATTTGATCAAACGAAGTATCAATCTCTTTATAAGATAAAGCACTTTCAGAATGTCAACAGTTATTTAAAATTTTTTTAATTAAATTTTGCAATTAAGAAAGGCTAAACTTGAAAAAATGAGAAAAAATTTTATTTTCCAAGTTTCCCCGATCAAAACTCATAACATGTAAGTTTGAACCATATTTTTATGAATACCGTTTTAAAGGCTCATCTGACCCGTTTTTAAAAAACTTAGAAAAATTGAAAATAGGTTAAAAAATATTTGGGTAAACAATAATTTTGTGTGAAAAGAACAAAAAACAGTTTTTGTCAAATAAAACAAGTTTGGAGGGTTCGAGAAATATGAAAAAAATATTTTTGAGTTCTACTCAGCAAAACCCACAACCCATGCTATGTCAATAGCTGGGTGTATTTTGACTGACGCACCGTGTAATTAAAGAACAATAAAAACTAAATTTGGTTGTAATTTTAAATGAAAAAATTTTAAGAATTTATTAGAAGCTGCATAACAATGTTGAGAATGTGTTCCTTCGTTCCCTTTGCATGCCAGAAGAGAAACAGAAATTTAAATCCTGAAGAAAAATTTCATTTAAAAATTCCATCGACTTATTCTAGCCAGAGGAGGAACAAGAAGAAAAGTAACAAAAATTTATTGAAGAATTGTCTTTTCCAACAAAAGGAAAATCGTAAACAGTGAACGAAAACCGTAGAATGATGATAAATTTGATTTAAAGCAAATGAAAACTAAATAACAGCAAAAAAGAGTCAGGAAGAATGTTGCTATAAATAAAATTGCTCTTCCAACAGGTTGACGAAGTCCAGACTTTCCACTCCTCAATATTAGCCCCCCTCTAAAAAAAAAACATTATCATAAAAATTAAAACAAACAAAACAGACGTCAGAATATAAAAATACGGAGAGATTAAGGGACTGCTTGTTGGTACCGCACTTGCAGTCAAACAGAGAACAAAAATAATCGAAAAAACAAATGCAAGTTAAAATTGAAAATTGTTCGATAAGTTACTTTTTTTTGTTTATTTATGGGAGGTAAATATGTTTCAATAACAATTTGGTTGCATTTGAATTTTGTTTTGTAAATTTCATTTCATCTCCTTTTCCTTCCCCCATTATAAGTTTCGCAAACCAATGAAAACAGAGGCCGGCATTGCTTTTCTCGAGCAGCATTAGCAGAGACAATGAACGATGCTGGTATATTTTTGACAGACATTCTGCCTTTACATACGTCTATCCGTCTGTTCCTTTGTCTGTCTGTATGTCACATGTTTATACTTTGAGAAAATGATGCCAATAAAATTGTAATTTAACAAAAATATAAAGAATAAGAAAATGGTCAAATGGACACTCAAATTGTCTGACTGTCAATTCACAGCACCGGCAAAATGTGAAAATAACACACATAGTCAGATTAAGAAATGTGGAAAAGGATAACGATATTGACACCGAATCTGACACACACGTGTCAGTGCGTACAGATATGCAGACAAAAAAATCTCATGCTGATAAATGATTAATCCGTCAACCAAAGTGGTCGCGTTTAATTTTTAGGCCGTCATGTTGGCCATTATCCATAAATTTGTTTTTATTCTTGTACAAATGAATTTATTTCTTCCAAACATTCATACACACATACACACATACACAAATAAATAAATAAAATAAATGAAATAAATAAATTTTTTGTTTTAAATATTTTATATTTTTTTTATCGATTGCAGTTGAACTGAAAATTGATTTAAATTTTGGCAAATTTATGACATACAAATACACAAACATTTTATCCATTATTTAGACAACAAATGGAATATTTTTTCAATTAAATTTTGTTATGAATTCAAATGCAAACGTTTGAAATAAATTTTAAATAATTAAAAGTTCATGTGGCAAAAAGCTAACTTTAAAACGAATAATTACTGAAATCTCTATAGATAAGAATATAAGTGACTAAAATGGGATAGTAAGAACTGTACTCTACATCGAGGCTTCAACAGAATTCAAAACCTCTAATCTACTACTTTTCGGACACTGTGAAATCAGATAACGTGAAGTTGCCAGAACTTTGTATATTTTAAGAAGTCAGTAAAGGTCCTTGTGGTGTAAGATTTCTATTGGACAGTGGCAAACATACATACATACATACCTAATTGGCTGGATTACGACCTCGTTTCTCACAACATTTATGTTGTGTGTGTTAATTTTATACATGAGTGGCGGGACCTACAATTTAAAGTTGATTCCGAATGATAGATTTTTAAGAAACTTTTAATGGCAGTTTTATTTACTCTTAGAGTTTTCACCAGAAGACTGAGAACACTGAAGAAGTCGGCAATAGAAATATTGTTTTTCATATTTTGTTTCAATTTGGATTTCTAAGCTGGGGTTTGAACCACGGGCGCTCTTCTTATAATCCAAAGTTATACCTATTAGACTATATGCTGATGTATAAATCGCAATTCGTGATGCAAATTTACAAAATTTGATCTTTTTCAGCGGTTTTTCTAATAGCGACTATTATATCTGTAGAACTACCGTATGCTATAACAATTTCAATCTATTTGTCTAATATTTTTCAATAAAATTCCCTATAAAACCTTCTGTTTGAATTCTATGAATCGTAAGCTATGAACAGTTGCTTCTTTGATCTGTATGCGATTCACTCAGGTAATAATTTTTAACAACATTTGTTCACTTAAATATAAATTATTCTTCAAAATAAACTAAAAATAATGGCTGTACTTTTTTATCTTTTTGGTTTGTATTCATCTGTTCATTTTATAATTGAAAAGAATTTTTTGCGTATCTTTACAGCAATACGTACATCTCCCTGCAGTCGTTTATTAAATTCTATTTTAAGTTCACAATTCATTTTCTTAATCATTCAACTCATCATTTGAACGTCAGTCAAACAGCACAAAACCGAATTTTCCTCCTGGAATATTAAAAGCAATAAACTTTTAATTAAAACTTGACTGTCCTTGTATTGCCTCAATAACAAAGAAAAAGACAAACAAAACAAAAATAAGAGTACAAAATAAGCAACAGTAAGAAAAAATATTTAAAAAGAAAACAAAAGAAAAGCGATTCAAGTAAATTAGTAGATATCATAAGCGGTACTTATTATTCTTAAAAACAAACCCACACAGTCCTGCTGAATCCTTACAACTTTTCAACTCAAAAAGTATGTTAAAAGGACAAAAGTATAGTTGTCGACTATTTAATGCACATATAGATAGGCCAGGAAAATAAGGAAACTTTGACAGACAATGTGTGAAAAAGTTTGATTAGAGACTGTGTTTTTTTGTGACGAAAGAAATCGAAGCGGAGCATTATTTCGCCGACAAATTCGAAAAAAACTTTTAATTGACAGCACACGTAGCGTTGACTAAAATAAACTAAATCTACAAGAAAATCAACAAAAATCTCAATTGCAATAGAAATTCATATACAAAATAAGTTTATTTCAGCATAGCACACCACTATAGGAGGTGGTGTAGAGCCCCCATGGTTACAGGATCCCTTAAAACGACATTTTTGATGGCCTCCAATGTCGGCAAAACAAGTATATTACAGGTCAGATAATGAATAAATTTTATTCACATTTTAACATTAGAATGAACTCTTTATTGCAATAGCGAACAAAAAAAACTATTTGTAGACCTCAAATTAATTTTCGAACAGAGAATTATCAATAAAAAAAATTATTGTTATCCTTATTAAATTAAAGCATGAGATTTCTATTTTTATAATAAATTATAAAACAAGGAAAAAAACCAATAAAGCTAGCAAATATACCTACGTAACAAAAGCGAGTCATTGTCCTGCTTTGCTTTTAAGTATCAAATAATTACGTTGTCAAATTCGTGCATCCTTCTTCAGATGTTGGTCATGACTACTGAATATGTTAAATTAAATTAAATTTAAATAAGATATTCAATAGTGATGATAGCAAATATCTCATTTTACAATACTTTTGTGCAAAAATTTATTATTTAATTTTTTTATTCATTATTATTTTGTATACGGACAAAATATTTTGTTGAACGTATTATCTTGAGGAAAAAAAAAATAGTTTTATCTAAAATGTATTCCTGAAAGATGGGATAATGAACAAAATTCCTAAATTTTATCTTGGAGCTTCATTCCAGTTATAACGATACCCAGAAATCTGGGTATTCACATATAAGGACTGGGAGTACCTTATAACGACTCCTTCAGAAGCTATAACAACGAGAAATAAGAGGAGAGGAATGGCAAACAGGGGTTATAATTAAATGACGGTAAAGGTAATGTCTGTTTTACAAAAAGACCTTAGCTATGTCCATTGAGGCGGCTGCCTAACCCCTTTGACAAAACTAGGATTTCAATATAAAAAGTTAACTTTAATGCTCATACATTATAATACACAAGAATTGTTAAATTCTCTTTAAATTAAATGGAAAATATTGTTTCCAGTAACCATAAATGTAAGTACATATGTACGTATGTACATATGTACACATTTTATTTTACTAATGTATACTGTCGTGATTATAATTTTCAATTTATTATTATTATTCTTTAATTTTTTCTTTCTGTTTTTTTACTATTTTCCCAAGACACATCAAAGAACAACCAGAAGAAAAGTATACAGAACCTGTCTGGCCTGCGATGGTAATCAATAAACCCCAGATAAAATAAATTATACGTATTTTATGATATCAACGATAAAAATAAAACAAAAAACCTTAAGGTATAAACACATACACGGCAGACGACAAATAACAGAAAGCTGCCAAGTTTAGAATACACACGTTTATATGAAAACGATTATATTGAAGGCAGAACAGAAAAAGCCAAGACAACAACCTAAGCAGTTTCTGCCCAAATTAAACTATTGTTACGCAAATCGAAATGACCTAATATCGTTTAACAACAAAAACGATAAACTAAAGCCACACGATACAAATACACACTAGCACTAAGAATGCAAGGAACGTGTTGAATATCTAAAGCTGCACACACACATATGTGCAACGAACCTGGTAGCAACAACAACATGGAATGAAGTAAACCAGCTACGACAAATATGTAACGGACAACATAAGCAAAGTACACAAACAACAATGTACTAGCAATAGAGTTCTCGAGAAGGCGCGAGCGAGAACCTTCCACATCGAGAACGTTCGTCATACTGATCGCCTGTGTGCGGACTATAAAAGGGCTGGACAAAGCAAGCAGCAGGCAGAGTTAATTCAGCAAGCCTTGTGTGAAGACGCGTTGCGGTCTGAACGTACAAGTGGTATTGCTTGCTAAAAGGTTGTAAGCAGAGAAGATCTAACGAACAGTTGTTAGTGTTAACGCGGATAGAAGTGTGAAATAGAATAGTATACAAGCAAATTATTGTCGTATCGTTAAGTTGTATACGGTGGCACACAAAATTATTGTAAAGAGTAAAGAGAGTTTAAGAGAAAATAAACACATATTTGTTTTTACTTGGTTTGCAATTAACGAACTCATATTTAAACGTTTTTAAAAAGGCAAAAACGTAACACCATTTTCTATTTTTGTGAGCAGCTAAAAGCAAATTAGTGATGCCAATACAATATAAAATCATAATAAAAACAGCTAAAAATACTTATATTATTGAAGAGAAAGAACAATTCTAAAATTAAGAAATAAAAAGTAATCCATGTAGTTATAATAAATAAAATAGAATTATAGATTCAATTTTGTATTTGCATTCATTTGATAAATGTTTTATGTGTGCGGTTTTTTCATAAGTGAGTTTATTTTTGCGTACAAAAAACCTGATAGTGACAACACTGAAAAATATATTTAAATTCGAATTTGAAAATTATTGTCAGTCGTTTTCTATTGCTCTGCTTTCAAAAAATTTAAGCAGTCGGCATACGGCAGAAAAACGTTTGGCAGAATTTTCTGTCGAACTGCCGAACTGTTGTCTGTCGTCTATGTGTTTATACCTTTACTTGACTCTTTAAGTAATTCATTCATTTTAATATGAAAATATTGAATTTTGGTTAAGTGAATATAAATTAAAATTTTGTTGGTAATAAACAATAACAAAAAAATTCAATTATAGGGATATACGATCGCATTTGAACAAACGCGTACGATAATAATTGCCAATTTCAATGATAATACGTTTTGTACACAAATGTTAAAAAAAATCTGTTCAACTGGTTATTAAGTATTGAAAGAAAACGTTGACATGAAAAAAGAAAGGATTTGCATACCAGAGTAATGCAAGAACGATAATAAAAATGTTCTCAATACACTCTTAAATTTCTACAATTCTACAAGTCTTTTGTTAGAAAAGATAGAAAGTGATTTTTTTAGTAATTAATTTCAATTTGGAAAAGTATCTGAGAAAAATGCAAACAAAAGTTTGAAGTTTAAAAAAGCGCGAGAAGTTTATAAAAGGATTTCTTATAATAATGTGAGTGATGAGTGCTGTCATTTTTAGGATCTTGATCTTGTCACTGTAACAACAAGTCTATATAGTGCTGACATGCAAACCAATCCACCAAATTGCCCAATTTCTCTCTATCCAGAGAGAGATATTATATTGTTACGAAAATGGAAACGGTGTACATCGTTTAACATTAAAATGATCAAAAGCTACTCCAACAAATACAACAAACTTGTTACAAGTAAAGAATGACAGTATGTAAGGAAAGGGAATATACAAGTAAGCCAGAATGCAACAACAAGCAATTTAAACAAAATACACAAACAACAATGAAGTTGCGATAGAGTTCTCGGGAAGATGAAACCCCGAACGTTCGACTTCAAGAACCTTCATCAGACTGATTACGTGGGCATATAAAAAGGCAAGACTAAGCAGGCAACGAGTAGCAAGAATTCAGTCAGTCTTGTGTGAGGACGCGTTGCGCGTGAAGAGAACAGTCGTGGTTTGAAGATTGCCATTGAAAAGATCTGCGTTGTAAGCAAACAAGAATAGCAAACAAGCAATTATTGTTGTATTCGTCAAGTTGTAAACGGTGGCACACAAAAGTAATACGAACAATAAAGAGTTTAACTGAAACTAAACCTCTTAATTTTTATTTTTTTTTTTTTTGCAAAAAACAAGACCATAAAGAAAACGTAACAACATATTTTCCTCCCGTTCTCACAACGAGATTTTGTTAATCATTATATATTCATAGTCATAGATTAGTCCACTGCATGCTAGTCTGACGATGGCAGTCCACTGCCACAAACAGTGCCTGCCATCCCCTTTCGAGGTTCCCCACTTATCCGAAAACACACGCAGTCTCTGATCTGAAATCTTACCAATGCCATAGCTCGATACACTAAAACTCTCGATCCAATGACTACTGGCATTAAGAAAGAAACAAAATTGAAAATGAATTTACTTTGAAGTGTAAAATTGCCATAAAAATGGTACTATAAAGGAGAAGCAATTCTAAAAATAGTAAGAAACATTATTGTTAAATAATATTTTCTTTAATTTAAATAAAAACTGAAACTGTTTTACATTTAACTTTACTTTTTATACTAAAATTCTTTCATGCACACTCATAAAACTGAAATTTATGATTTTAAAAAAGCAGTTGATAATGTATACTTTTAATCCCTATTCAAGTGTTTTTTTAAGAGTGGCAAAAAATGTGACTCAATTACTGCATAGCACGTGAGGCTTTAATACTTAACCCAGTTCATGTAATTCTAAGTATGACATAATTTGAAAAAATCAATCAATTTTTTATTTGGTTTCCATGAAATGAAATCAGATAATTTTTATCGAGATTCATACTAAAGGAAATTCATAATTAAAATCAACACAGAGAAATTTTGATTTCATTTTCGTTGTATTACTTGAAGGACATGTCGCTGATATCACAATAGCTGGCATCACTGAGCATAGTTTAGCTTATAGCAGTTGCTTGTAAATGTTTTGTTATAAAAGCTTAACTTATTACAATACTTTACAGAATTTAAATTGCCGGCCTTAATCCTGAGAAATATTTTTCTTTTTATACCATTTTAATATACTCTGTAAAGTCTATGAATTTAAATGGAATTTCTCCAACTCCCCATGACCACTAGCAACCTTCGTTAATTTACATTTCCATTGAAATTTTTTCATAACAAATTTTTTCATAGAAAAAAAAGAGCTTAGAAAATAGAAATTTATTCATATACTCGTACATTACATTAAATGTTTGATCAATTAAAACGATTTTCTCATTTTCTTTAAATTATGTTCAACAATAAAACAACAATAACAACCATAAAAACAAACAAAATGAAACAGAAAAGATTTCCAGCTGATGACAAAGGTCATGCGTTGGGGTTGCGAACAGTTCATGTATACGTTTCAGTCTTTGACATGGGAAACTTGGAAACATTTCGCATAAGTACGACTCATAGTTTATTGCCAATTACATTTATTTATTTATATATTTACGAGCGTTGTGTAACTTCGGTGTTGTGTAACAGACCAAAGTCTCTGGTGGGAATCGAACACTTCCGATATGTGGTATCAGTTGATACAGCGGTTTTCTTGAGTCTAAGATTATGGCTCTCCGAAGATTTCATTCGAATTTTTCGAAACTTTATTTTAAATAGTAACCGATTTTTCCATTTTTCAACCACATCTCTCGTCATTATTATTTATTTTTTCTCTTGAACTTCTAAGTCCATATACTTTACTACAAACGAGCAGAAATATGTCGTTCATATACAATGTATGTTTGTTAGAAAAATACTTGTTCAATACTTTTGGTTGTATTCTTCACCGCGCACTTCGTACATTTTATGGCGTAAATAATTGTCCTTCAGAGGGGATAATTAAAATAACAATGTATCGCTATTACACCGTCTACTCTTACTAATATTGTGCATCCTGTAAGAAAAGCATTAAAGAAGATCCAAACCAACAGGAGCTGTATACCTACACCTTATAGAAGATTTTATGATTTTATTTTTGTTTTGTTATGTTTTAAATAAATGAGATAAAGTAGAGCATAATCAAAACTGTTTCTCATCACTACCCCTAATATACTATAACAGACAACGATCGAAGACCAACGCATTATTGTAGAATCTGCTTCAGTGGACCAATCGTCTGCTTAGTTGGACAAACTTAATTAATGAGGGACAAACATAGTCAAGGAAGTCGCCTTGGTCTACTAGGTAGTGTATTGGCTTATTAGACGAAAAGCCAGGGTTCGATCCCCAGGCCAGACATCAAAATAAAATACAAAAAGTATTTCGTCAGAAACTTCCTCTCAGCAGATTTCTGGCAAAAACTCTGATAGTAAAAAAATTGCCATGAAAAAGTTTCTCAAAAATATGTCGTTCATAGTCGACTTTAAAATAGTACGCCCCGCCACTCAGGTAACACACACAACATTAGTGTTGTGAGAAACTAGGTCGTAATCCTGACTGAAGGGTTGTAATGACCAATTTTGTAACATTGAAGTGAAATTTATGTATGTTTGAAGCTATAAATTAATGTCTGCCATTTACTTTTTAAAGATTATTTAATGTAAATATTGCTTATGACATAACAGCTTTAATGTTTTCTTCTAAAATTGTAACCGTGAGTGAATTGTCTTTATACTCGGAAGACTTCACATATCTAAATAAAAATGTTAAAAAACTACAGCGTAAGATTAATTAATTAACAAAGTCGTTCGTGTGGTTCCATCACTATAAAATCACTTGTAAACCAAGTACGATTTTTCTATTCATCAATTTTTTTGGGTAAAAAAGCAGTGTGTAATCATAGTTGAAGAAATTCTGCCCAAGAATGTCACCCGCCCACAAACCGAACTATACGTCACATTTGCCGAAAATGATTCTCGTTCTTGAAAATAATTTTCTATTGAAAATTCTGCGCTCTCTTAGCAAGAATTTTGATAATGAAGTTCAGTGATTTGCAAGCGTTGTTTATTTGGTGGTACACCCCCATACCTCCATCGTTTCGTTTTGGGTTTTTTCAAAGCTGCGTCGCTGCTGAATTAGTACTAATCTTCACTGTGCGTCGTGAGATATTCTATGTTGCGTTGTTTTGGGTTTGAGTTTCTAATTTTTTTTTTTTAAATTTCCTTTTGTTCTAAATGTTGGCTCGACTTTTGATTCTAATTGCGCCATGTCATCAAAACTTGTGGATTCCCTTTCTAACTGAAAATAATATAGTTTTAATTTCACCTTGTTTTTATAATTTTAGACTTCAGTTTCAATTTGTGTGTTATAAATGATGTGCATTTTTTTGTTTTATTTTAATTGATTTTTTTTGTTTTTGTATGTATGTAATAAAATTTTGGTGGCATGACATTATGTCACCTCGCGTGGTGTCATAATGTCCATGTATAATGTGTCGTAAAGTCTATGGACATTATGTCACTCCAAAAGTCCATAATATTCAAAAATCAATTTTAGGTATTTATATTTTAATAAAAAAATAAAAAGATTGCTATGATTCTTAAATCACACTAACGCTTTGAAATTGCTGTCTAAATGGCTCCCAAGAAGTTTCTCATCCATCGTCTTCGAATATTCTTTCAGCTGACGTGAACAGTCTTTGCCTTTTCATTCAGAATCTTATCAGAACTTTGTGAAATTCAGAAGTGTAAACATTTAAGATTTACAAAGTGAAAGTGTTAAAGAAGCAAAAATGGAAAGTTTAAAATATAAATATGAATTTGTAAATGGTTTTCGGAAAAATTCAAAACTTTTATATCTAACGGACGAAAAACAAATATTTCGCCAAAAACACGCACATATATAGTGAATATACGCGTTATGCTTGTTATTTCAAAGGATGTAATGTGACAGTTCAACTTAAAAAGATGGAGCGTGTGAGCCGCTGAGTTTAGATGTTTATCACAACCATGGTCCACCTGATGACTTGCTAAATAAATTTAAAATAATTAATCAAGTGAAAAATGAATGTGAAGACGAAACTAATTTAAAAAGGAGAGGGGTGCGTGAAATTTTTTATGAGGAATGCATGAAGGACAAGGATCTTGCTCCCAATATCTCCTTCCCAAAAATGAAAAGGCACCTGTACAGAATTCGTAGGAATTGCATGCCGAAAAACCCAAATTCAGCTCTCGAGTTGAAGGAAATGTTTGATAACGCTGATATTTTTAAGGAATTTGGAATTTCTAACCATAGAAACAAAGCTTTTTATAGAGAAACTATAATAGATGATCAATTCTCGTATAGTCTATTTATCTCACCAACAATTTCAGACATTATTCAAAAAAGCCTGAACGTCGCCGATATTTGATAGACGGTGGGTTTAAAACCGTTCCATCTTGTGGTTACAAACAGCTACTTGTTATACATTTTTATTACATGCAAAACGTAAGTACAAAATTATAATTACTATTAATTTAAACTACAAAGTTTCAAATGCCTGTATTATTTTCAGACTTTTCATTTTATTTACGTGCTAATGTCAAAAAGAACGAGAGAAGTATACGAACACATGTTCCAATTTGTAGATTCCAATTTGTTCAAATTTGAAGCTTTTTCATTTCATACTGACTATGAAATCGCTTTAAGAAATGCATTGAAAAATATATTTCCCAATGTAACTTTAAAAGGCTGTTGGTTTTACTACTGTCAAGCAATAAGGCAATAAAGTCAAAAAATAAAGACCTATGGGTCTTTAGTGAAAACTAATAAAGACTGTTCAGACTGGTACAGAAAAATATTAAGCCTTCCATTGGTTAATCGTGACCAAATACAAGAAATGTTCTTATGCCTTAAAAGCGAAATTGTGGACACGTCAAAAAGAAAACAGGATTGCTTTAACACTTTTATGAATTATTTTGAAAAACAGTGGATGGCAAAGATGAGTAAAAATTATTCGATTATTATATTAATCGGCACCGATTTTTATTGCAAATAATTTTTATTTTTTTTTCAAATATTTTCTTTTAAATCTCTGCAATTTATTAGAATCACTTTACATTTCACATAAGCTGGATAAACATTTATCACACGACATGTTATTCGAATAATTTTTACTTACCTTATATAAAATATAGTGTACTAAAATTTTATTATTATATTTTATGACGATTCGAATAACATGTCGTGTAATATTTCAATTAAATCAAAATCTCTTAATCGTATTATTTTCTCAGATAACTCCGTCTGGATTTTCTGTCCATGGTGAAGAAGTAAGGACAACAAGTGCTTTAGAAGGGTTCAATTCTAAACTTTCATCAAAAATGCAAAAGCATGGAAAGTTTCTAAAATTTTTGGAGGTCATTAGAAATGAGGACTTTAATTACTCGGTCTTTTTGAGTCAAATTACTGCGGGTTTATTAAATGTTTTTCCCAAAAAAAGGAAGGTACAGAAAGTGAGGAATTCGAAAGTTTTGAAGTTGTCATAGAGACTGAGCAATGGCTTGATATCAATAACTGAATTTGTCATTAATAAAGACAATGAAATTATAAGCTATGAGAATTTGGTGGAAGAAGAAATCGAAAACGGAAACGAAGTTGCTGAGGGTGCCGAAGAAGCCATTAATGTCAACCAGGTGGCAGAGGTCTTCAGGTGTATAATTTGCGTTGATAAACCACGGGATGCACTCTTGATGCCATGTAAGCATTTTAAAATTTGCTCTAGCTGCTTAAGGACTTTGGAAGAAAAATCAAAGAACAATAAATCGCCATTACTTTGTCCTTACTGCAGACAGATTGTTAATGATAAATTAAATATCTTTCAATAAAAAATGAAATACTAATGAGTTTACATATTTTTTTAAAATAACTAAAATATTAGGTCATTATGACACTTTTATTATTTTTGTCCACAAACAAAGTGACATTATGTCCATGGACATTATGACACCATGCGAAGTGACATAATGTCCATGGTTTTTAGGGACCATGGCCATGCCACCAAAATTCTATATTATTTTTGTTTTTTAAATGTTTACTTTGTTAAATTTTCTTTTTAAAATGTAGCATATTCGTAACCCTGGAACATATCTTCGATCTTTACATCCTTTGCTATAGAAAACCATAATTCACTATACGTCGTTTCAAATTGCGTCGTGTTTTTTTTTTTTTTTTGGAACGTAACCATGACGCTAAATGTACATATATTTATGGTTAAGTGGCAAATCTTTCTGAGCATTTTTGGTATTGGTATACGCTATGAATCTTCTTCAAATAATTTACAATGAAAAAACTTAAACTTAACAAAAAAAGACAAAAAAGTCACAAGAAAAATAAATAATAATAATCAAATAAGAAAAGTAGTTGTGTTAACAAAGAAATGACGAACAAAAATCAGTTTGCATTACCAAAACTACATAGAAGGACTATCAAGTATCAAAAATTTAATGAATAACAACAACAAATCAACAGTAAATTTTCAAAGTTACTAAACAGCAAATGTATGAAGTATACATACATATGTACATTCTACATGTATAAATAAAACGGGAGGTAATGTGGGCAGCGCGATAAACAAGCGATGAAAAATGGTCGTGTACTCTAACACGGTGTTATTAATAAAAATGTTTTGTTTATTTCAATAAATTAAACATTTATTTACAGGGATTTAATTCAATTTAATTGATTTTAATAATTATTTATACGTTACCGATTTCCGTCACTGATAAGGACAAAAATTTTTTAGGATTTTAAAATATTTAAATTAATTAAAAAGCATGCATAATTGATCATTACAACCCTTCAGTCGGGATTACGACCTAGCTTCTCACACCACTAATGTTGTGTGCGTTAATTTGTAGACATGAGTAGCGGGACCTACAGTTTAAAGTTGACTCCAAACAACAGATTTTTGAGAGACTCTTGATGGCAATTTTTTACTCTCAGAGTTTTTGCCAGAACTCTGCTGTGAGGCAGTCACCGAAGAAATATTTTTTCATATTTTCGTTTTGATGCCTGACTTGGGATTTGAACCCTGACTTTAGGTCTAATAAGTCGACACACTACCTACTAGACTTCGTTGACTGCTAATTAAAAAGCTAATTGTTTCTATTCGTTTATTATTTTTGTATTTCAGGAATTAAGGAGTATTTCAATATTAGTACGAAAGAATATCGAATGTTCAACACAGTAGATATTTTTTGAATTTTTATTTTGAAAAATATTTTTTAGATTGTAATTAATAACGTTATATGGCCAATTATTTATTTTAGTTTTTGTTCGCAAATAAATAATTTTAGATACGATTATAAAATTGATGAAATTTTTCGTGAATTAATGTTGCACCAGCGAAGGAAATAAAGAACGTTGTAGAATATTTTAAAAATTTCTGTATAAGTTTTTTAAGTGCATCCAATAGATATTTTTAATCGTTTTTTATTACTATTAACAAATAAATAATAAATAATTTAATTACAATAACAAAGCAGCAACAATAAAAGTAATAAACAAAATTAATAATAAATAAACAAAGAAAATATTAATTGAAATAAAATTATATACATTTACGATAATTATTTAGAGAACAACATACAGATGTCATCTATTTCATGAATATGAAAAATAATTAAAAATAATTTTTTATTTTTTCAATTGAATTAAACTTTTTGTTTTTGAAGACTAGAAGAGTTTACAAAGCAAACATTAAGTGAGAATTAAAAAAGAAATAAATAAAATAAATAAAAATGTATACCATAAGACATAAGAAACTAAAGTTATTTTTAAACAAATATTTTGAGTTATGTAAGCAATAACTATTAAATTAAAATAAAATAAAATATGTAGTGATAAATAATAAAAAAAATAAACAATAATTACTTTAGATAAGCAGATGAAAGCAAAAATAAAATAAATGATTCAGTGAAAATAAGCATTAAAACAATGTTCAAAATTCACAATTAAAATTGAAAAATTAAAAAATATATTTTTATTATTATTAATATTTTAACATCGTAACCACTATTATTACAATATTGTATTGGCCATTTTAGGCTTTACCCTTTAGGTTATTTCATTTAAACCATGCATAAATTGTGCCCCTTTTAGTAAAATTTATTATTGAAATTTATTTATTAAGAAAATGGCCCAATTAGAAAAACCACAAATCATATTCTGCTACTAATTGACCTACAAAATAATTCAACTGAAATGCCTTTCATTCCGTTTTAGTTACAGAAAATAATAGGAGCGATTTTAAGTTCTATGTACGAGTTCAGTTATAATTCAATTAAAATCCATACTATCATGCTCACTTTCATACATACGTAAGTACGTACAATATATATGTATATGAGTATATTCCATTCACACTGTACTAAATATATAAATTTCAGTTTCAAAATCTAGAGTTTAGAAATTTTGTTTATAAAATTTAGATCACATGCCGTTTTATTACTCAACTGTTGTTAGCATGAAACTTTATATTAATATGTGTACATATACAGTGCATGACAAATAATTCTATTCACATATTTGATGTTGACAAAACAATGGAAACTTTGGAAACTTTTTTAATTTTTGAATTATATAATTCATTTTTATACATAATTTTAATATACAGAAACGTTAATAACAGTGCATATTAATAAGCTCCACAAATGTTTTGCCGATTTTTAAAAAACATGTTAAATTTTCGTCCGATTAAATACATGTTTGAAAAAGTTTCCATTGTTTTGTCAAGCACTGTATATATATTTTTAAAGTTTAAGTTTTAAAATAATATTCCTGATATTGAATAAAAAAACAAAATTTAATTATACCACCTCTCCTTCTCTCAGTCGGTTAATTTTTGTATTAAGTAATAAAACACTCACACATACACACGCATATACTTAGAGGCGAACTCACAAAATAAAATCATGCACAAATACGAACGCAAATACATAAATTATCAATAAATATTGCAAACGAAATTATATAAACACACAAACAAGGGAAACAAAAACTCATTAAATACGGATTTATTGTATGATTTCAATAAAAATTTTGTAAATTTTTTATTTCATTTCAATTTTTATACTTTTTTCCATGCATACTCAACATTTCATTATTAAATACTCACACTCACACTTGCCTATAACCAAAGAAAATAAAGTATAAAGAATGTGCATTTTAACATATTTTGGAATATTTTTCAAAAATATTCTAGACGCGGGGGGAAAGATAGAAGGGAATGATACAGAAACCAAGAGGGTAACAATGCGTTGTTCTCATCGTGCGTTTTTGTTGTTTGACCACTTTTTATTTATTTTTCTAGTGTTAAAAACAGACGTCGGTACTAATGTCCCTCAGGGGAAGAACATCTTCGGCTTTTTACACACATAGGACACAAATTGGCAACTCGGTTTATAAAGACGTCAAATTTAATACGTGCTCTTTCCTCAAGAATATAAATTAAATATTTGGTAAAAAAGGCACTCTTAATTTTGTTAGTAGCCTTACAATATTGAGAATAAAATACGGGTAATTCATTGAAATAAAAGTATGCCTGGGAAAGTTCGCCGTAGCCTAAATAAAAAGAAATTAATTTGTGGTCAATGCAAATTGCAAGTATTAGATGATGATGACGCAATTCATGATGACGCTTGTGAGAAAACTTTACACTCATTCTGTACGAAGCTTGACAAAAAACAATATGATAAGCTTCTTAAAAATAACTCTCTTATTTACAATTGTCATTTGTGTGACGATAGTAATAACAACAGCAATGAGAGTTCTTCTGTCAACATGGATTTGCTAGAGATCAAAACAAAATTAAAACAGCTGAATCAGCTGGATGAATTAATTAAAACAATGCAATTTATGTCGTCTCAATATGACAGCATATTAAAAGGTGTTGCTACCAATAAAAAAACCATTAGTAATTTGCAAAAGGAAAATAACTTACTAAGACAAGAAATAAGACATATAAATTCGTCCGTAAAGTACTTAAAAGATGAGAAAGTTAAAAATGATTGTTTAATTAATGGTGTTGTTATTGGTAAAGAGATAAATGCCATCAACGCTGTTCTGGATATAGCACACAAGATTGGTGCTGACATAAAAGCCGATAATATTAGTGAAGCTTACGTTTTATCCAATAAAAGCAAAAAAGAGGAGAATGGTAGAAGAGCTGTCGTAGTAAAGTTTATATCCAAAATACATAAAGATACATTTATGGCAGAAAAGCGGAAGCTTAAACAAAACAATGATTTGAAACATGTATTTATAAATGACTTTTTAAGTAGTGAAACCATGAAGCTCTATAATTATGCTAAATCTGTAAAAAAGGTTGGTTACAAATTCGTTTTTTCAAGAGGAAGTAAAATATTTGTCAGAAAAAATGAAGACTCTGCAATTATTACCATAAGGTCTATGGATGATGTGGACAAACTACTGATGAAGGCTTCTAATAATGAATCTGGGAAAAGTACGAGTGATCACGTCAGTATGAATAATTATGATTGGGGGATAGAACAAGTAGATGTAGCTGATTAACACGCATATATATACATATACATATACACATATTTTACTATATATATATTATTTTTTTTGTTTTCTTCTTTTGTTGTACATATATCATATATAGTATAGATTTATTTGCTTTATCTCTTCCTTTTCTTAATGAATTCTATCAATAATTCTGTATACTTTTCGAATTTGGATTTATATAACCTTAACCTATTGAAGAAAGGAGGGAGGGATGCATGCAAACAAGGTAAAGTTTCTGATTGTGGTCAACGTGGCGACCACCAGGACGATCCTTGTCTTGCTGTATTCAAGTTGACACGCAGCCTCCTCGTGGCCCCTCCTGGATGGCATTCTAGCACCCGCTAGATGTTAACTAATGCGTGCAGCGAATGTCCAATCCCCTGGACGTTAAATTTGGGTTGTGCGTAGGGCTTGGAACCCACCACGTAAAAACAATTATCCAATGAAAACCAAGACAGAATCCTATAAAAAGATCCCCTCTAAAGTTGACGACCACGGCAAACGTATAAAGGACTATGATTTACGTATTGGCACATGGAACGTCCGCACCCTTTACAGGGTAGGCGCTTCCGCCCAGCTGGCGGATGCCCTCATTAAATGTAGGACTGACATCACTGCCATTCAGGAAATGCGATGGACAGGACAAGGATGCAAAAGGCTTGCATCTTGCGATCTATACTACAGCTGCCATGAAAACAAGCACGAATTTGGATGCGGATTTGTGGTTAATAAGAGACTTCGTCACCTTGTCTCTGGGTTCACACCTGTGAACGAAAGAATAGCCACAATCCGCATCAAGGCAAAATTTTACAACATCAGCCTAATATGTGCTCACGCCCCGACGGAAGAAAAGGACGATGTGGTTAAGGATGCCTTCTATGCTAAACTCGAGGACGTATACGATAAGTGCCCGGCCCATGACGCCAAAATCGTCCTCGGGGATTTTAATGCAAAGGTCGGGCGGGAAGGTATCTTTGGCCCCACTGTCGGACAGTTCAGCCTCCACGCAAACACTACCTCCAATGGTATGAGGCTGATCGATTTCGCCGCGGCGCGTAACATGGTAGTATGTAGCACTAAGTTTCAACATCTCGACATTCACAAGGCCACATGGATGTCCCCTGATCGGTCAACATCTAACCAGATCGATCATATTGTGATAGACGGAAGGCACGTATCCAGTGTACTAGATGTGCGCACATTCAGAGGTCCAAACATCGACTCGGACCACTACCTTGTCGCAGCCAAGTTTCGATTGCGTATTAGCGCTTCGAGGTCTGCGCACTCTAGTGCATTGCGAAAGCTGGACGTTAAGAAGCTGCGATCACAAAGGACAGCTGAGGCGTTCTCCGCTCAACTCTCGGATAAGCTCCGTCGTTCCCCATCTAATCTCAATGACATTGGCGGACTGTGGGCCAACATCTCCCACTCCTTGCGCACTACTGCGGAAACAGTCCTTGGTTTCGAACGCCCACCCCAACGAAATCAATGGTACGATGAGGAGTGTCGCGAGGCAACTGCAGCGAAAAACGCCGCATACAAGAAAACGTTGCAGTCTGCCGCTACGCGAGCCATTGTCGAGAACTATAGAGAGAAGAGAAGGGATGAGAGACGCCTTTTCAGACGCAAGAAGAGGGAGCAGGAAAGGCGTGAGCGTGAGGAAGTCGAGATGTATAGATGTAGGAATGACGCTCGAAAATTCTATCAAAAGGTTAAGCGCCTAACCGAGGGTTATAAACCCGGAGCGTCTTCCTGCAAGGACGAAAATGGAAACTTAGTAACAGATCCGCAGGGAGTACTGAGGTTATGGAGGAAACACTTCTCTACTCTGCTACAAGGCGATGACGACACCAATTCCGCCTTTAGAGATGATGTTCCGAACCCGATCGATGATGACGGCGTGGAGTTTCCGCCGCCTAGCCATGAAGAGGTCAAAGTCGCGATTACGCGCCTTAAAAACAATAAAGCGGCAGGTCCTGATGGCCTCCCCGCTGAATTGTTTAAGACCGGATGTAATGAGTTGGTAGGGCGCATGCACCAGCTTATTTACAAAATATGGCTAGAGGAAAGTATGCCCAACGATTGGAACCTCAGTGTCCTCTGTCCTGTCCTGAAAAAGGGAGACCCTACTATATGCGCCAACTATAGGGGTATAAGCCTTCTCCCTATCACATATAAGGTTCTTACAGGCGTATTGTGTGAACGACTGAAGCCACTCGTCAAAACACTGATTGGACCTTATCAGTGCGGCTTCAGACCTGGCAAGTCCACCATCGACCAGATCTTCACACTACGCCAAATCCTGGAAAAGACCCACGAGAAACAAGTCGACACACACCATCTTTTTGTCGACTATAAGGCTGCCTTTGATAGCCCCATAAGGGATCGTGTTTTTGCCGCAATGTCTGAGCTCGGTATACCTGCGAAGATGATAAGGCTTTGCAGAATGACGTTGAGCAATTCCTGTAGCTCCGTCAAGGTAGGAGTGGACCTCTCCGAGCCTTTTGATACCGTGCGAGGTTTCAGACAAGGCGACCCCTTATCATGCGACCTCTTCAACTTCGTCATGGAGAGTGTTCTGCGAAAGGCAGGAGTGCATCGCAGTGGCACTATTTTTCAAAAAAGTGTCCAGTTGCTTGCGTACGCTGACGACATTGACATCATAGGGCGTACGAAGCGAGATGTTACTGCTGCCTTTAGTGCTATTGAACGCGAGTCTACCAAGATGGGTTTGGCAGTAAATGAGGGCAAAACAAAGTATATGTTATCGACGAGTCGAGACGCGCGGCGTATTGATTCTCAGATTACGGCCGATAACTATACTTTTGATACGGTCAAGGAATTCATCTATCTTGGCTCCGCCGTTACCACCAGAAATGATGTCAGTCTGGAGATCAAGCGCAGGATCACTCTTGCCAACAGGTGCTACTATGGTCTCAATAGGCAATTGAGTAGCAGAGACCTCTCTCGTACGACAAAACTAACACTCTACAAGACACTCATCCTACCCGTGCTTCTTTATGGCGCAGAGGCATGGACCCTATTAAGTATAGATGCAGCGGCCTTGAGAGTGTTCGAGAGAAAAGTACTGCGCAAGATCTTCGGTCCAGTGCGAGTTGGCGATGATTTCCGTATCCGATACAACAGTGAGCTGTATGAGCTCCTCAACGACATGGACGTTGTACAGCGTATTAATATCCAGCGGCTGCGCTGGCTCGGCCATGTCGTTCGAATGGAGGAGGATGCGCCGGCAAAACGGGTATTTGATGCGGGAATCTGCGGAAGTCGGCGAAGAGGACGACCTTGCATCCGTTGGAAGGACCAAATCGAGGAAGCCCTGTCATCGATTGGTGTGACCAACTGGCGTAGGCGCGCACGAAGCAGAGGCGCTTGGAAGGATGTGTTGCGGCAGGCCGAAATCCGATAAACGGGTTGTTATGGCCAATTAAGTAAGTAAGTAAGTAAGTAACCTATTGAAGAAAAATCTGAAAAACTGTAATATATTATCAGTAAACGTAAGGAGTGTTTCCTCAATGCAAAAATTTAATGAATTCAAGTCTATTTTGAGTCAATTTCATGTGCTTCCCGACATTATAGCAATACAAGAAACTTGGTATACAAACAGTTGTCTAAATTTATATTCAATACCTGGTTATCGGTCGGTTCACTGTTGTAGGAATGATGGATACGGAGGAACCTCAATTTATGTGGCAGAGAGTATAGCTTACGAAGTGGTGGTGAATAAGAGTGAGGAATATCTTGATGTTATTGTGATAGAATTGCCTAAGGCGAACTTTAATAATGGAACAATGAAGATCGTATCACTTTTTAGATCACAT
The DNA here is from genome assembly GCA_932273835.1 of Sarcophaga variegata. NCBI lineage: Eukaryota > Metazoa > Arthropoda > Insecta > Diptera > Sarcophagidae > Sarcophaga > Sarcophaga variegata. The sequence continues at coordinate 43,402,487 of OW026359.1, forward strand.
AAATGTGGATATTCTGCTTTTGTTGACAAATTGGATGATATTTTAATGAATATATCTGGTGGCCAATGTGTTTTTGTAGGAGATTTTAATGTAGATTTGTTATCTGAAGGCTATCAGCGCCGTACTTTGATTAACAAATTTAATGAATTTGACTTGAAATCATGTCATGAGCTCATTACTAGGCCTGTTAGTAGAACTTCAATAGATTGTGTTTTTAGCAATTTATATCGGCAATCAACTGTATTTTCTATTGAGAATGATTTCACGGATCACAATTTCATATGTTATCATTTGGAATTTGTTGGACGGAAAAACGAGTTAACTTCGAAAACGTGGTATACTTTTGACTACGCCAAATTTGGTTCACTACTTGACAGTGGTCTAATTAATAATTGTCGCTTGGATAGTCCATCTGAGCAGTGTGAGCATTTGGTGAGTGTGTGTTCATCCGTAGCCCAAAGGTGCACTCTCAGGATCTGTACGAAGATTGATGTGAGAACTACGATAAGTCCATGGATTTCTAGGAATCTTTTAACACTGTTAAAGATGAAGGAACAATTATTGAAGGTACGCAGGAAAAATAGGAATAATAGGAATATATCGGAGGTATTGAGGAGAATTAGTAGGATTATTAAGACAAGTAATAAGTATTTGATGGACAGGTACTACGCTGAGAATTTGAAGAGGGCTGATGGTGACATGAGGAAGACATGGAAATTTCTGAATAATGAACTAGGAAGGAATGATCAACCTGTTAAAATTGTTTCGACACAGGACGGAGGCCTGCTGATGACTGATATGGAGATTGCAACGGCACTAAATCAATATTTTTTTGATAAAATTGAGAACTTGAGGAATAATATTCCAGTAAATTCGGGACATAATATTAATATCTTTGGAACTCTGCTACGGCCAGAGACAAGATTTGATTTTTTGGAGGTTAATCATGACGTTGTCCAATCAATCTTGCATGGATTGTCTTTGAATAAGAGTGCAGGATTTGACAAAATTACACCAAGAATGGTAGTATACAGGGAAAATATGTTTGCGGAAATTCTTTCGGAATTGTTCAATAAGATGCTTCGTAGTGGTGAATATCCCAACATATTGAAAATACATAAAATTATCCCGATAAGGAAATCCAATATTTCTAATAATATAGATATATTCAGAGCAGTTTCTTTATTGTCAATATTTGACAAGGTTATAGATAAGGTAATATTCGTTCAGTTGTCTGAGTATTTAGATAGAAACAAATTATTATTTAAGCGTCAGTTTGGTTTTTGCAAGGGTTCGGGTACAGATGAAGCTGTAGTTAATGTTGTTGACTATATATGTGGAGGATTAGATAAAGGATTTAATGGTGTTGGTGCAGTGTTTTTCGATTTGTCAAAGGCATTTGATCTAGTTGATCACAATATTTTAGTTGAAAAGTTGAAAGCGTTTGGGATTTTGGATAAGTCAATTAAATTGCTGAGAGATTACATTACGAATAGGAAACAATATGTGCAGATCGGCGATTCTGAGAGTGAGTTAGCTGATGTAAAATGTGGTGTACCTCAGGGAAGTGTACTAGGGCCCCTATTATTCAAGATTTTCATTAATGATATTGGAAATATACAGTTCAATGGCAGGTTATTCATGTTTGCTGATGACATTTGCTTGCTTTATCCATACAGACATGTTCGGGTATTGCAGACCCAAGTTGAATATGATGCAGCTATACTTGGGGAATTTATAAGAGTTAATAAACTCATACTTAATACCGATAAAACTAAATTTATAAGATTTAGGCCATGTAATTTACCAAATGATGAAAAGATAGCTGTACACATTGAAGGGAAGTTAATAGAAGAATCAGAGTCGGTTAAGTATTTGGGCATGGTTTTCACCAACAATCTTCGCTGGGATAACCATATTGAATCTATTAATTAAAAGATATCTTCAGGTATTGGAGCTATATACAAATTTAGGAGGAAAATTGGCCTTAGGACGAGGATGATGATTTATAATACTTTGATTCGTAGTCACCTTTCTTACCTTCCGATGATATATGGTGTTAGGAATTGTACTGCTCTCAGAACATTGCAATCTGCTCAAAATAAGGCCTTAAAATTAGTTTTTAATTTACCGGTTAGATATCACACGTTGGATCTTTTTAGAAATCAGGCGAATAATATTTTACCCATAAGGGGTCTGTACAGACTGCAGCTTTTGAAATTTGTCTTTAAAATAGTTAGGAATCTGGGACACGGTTACAACAAAATATTGAAAGAACACATCGACAAACTAGGCAAAGTCAGTTTCTGACTGTTATAAGATGTCGGCTAGAATTGACGAAACAGCGTATTAGCTTTGCTGGGCCGAGTACATACAACGACCTGCCTATGTTATTAAAGAATATAGAAACATTTGCGGTTTTTAAAAGGGAATTGAAAATATATTTATTAATGAACATTGAGACACTCCTTATGTAGATTTGTAATATTATTATTTATAGGAAATTGAATTGTACATTTATTGATATATACATACGTATACATACATTTTTCTTTTTTATGTTTTATTTAATATGGGTACATCCTCTATATATGCATGTGTACATATGTGTGCATATGCATGCGTGTACATGGATAAGGTATATATGCCTAGGCATTGTATATGGACAAAATAAATGTATATACTTATGTAAATATTATATATTATGAATATTTAATTAAGTTGCCAACATGCCTCTCTAATGCCATCAATTACTGGCGCTGAGGCTATGATTAGTTTAAGATACATATGTATATCTTTATTTTTTATAAATAAAAAAAAAAAACATCAAGAATGTTCGTTAAAAAGAGCGTAAAAATCTTGTCTTGTCTTCTTTTTAAAGAAGAAGGTTCATGTCGCTTTTTTCAGACTTCAATGATACACCCAAAGGAATATCACAGTAGTATTCACTAATATCAATGAGAAATGATTTCGATTTTTGGAAGAATACTTGCCAAGTTAAATACTGTGTCTTAGTGTCTTAGTGCAGTACAATTTTTCTATACATACACATATACATATCATTGGGTTAATAAGTAGACTTGACATTATTGCTATCAATTTTCCTCTAGGTTAACACATGCCTATGGTTATGGATTAGTGAGTGAGAGAGAGAAAATAAGTTGAGAAAATTTATTTATTTACAGCCATATAAAAGTGTTAGTAATATACTCTATTTTTATTTTCATTTCATCAACATAAATATGTAAAGCTGTCTATCTTTGGCTTAATAATTTTGGATAAATAAAATAAAACATCAATTTTATTATTAAAAGAACATAAAGCTATCCATCTTTGGCTTAAAAATTAGGCCATGTTTTTCAGATAAATAAAAATAAAAAGAATTAAAAACAATTTTTTATTAAAAGAAAAACAAACGTGCATCCAGAGCATTTAAAAAAAATATACTATGGGACCAAATAAAATACGCCCAGCTAATGACATAGAACATTTTTAACACAAAATATTCTTCGAGTGTTATTCTGAAATAAAATGGTAAAGCATCCGCAGCACATGTATTCTTGTCGCAATCTGGTCGACAACTAAATCAAAAAACACAAAAATACATACTCATGTACATACGTACGATGAGAGCAACACACTGTTACGCTCTTTGTTTGTGTTTATTTTCCTTCTGTCTTCCTCCCTCTCATCAAGAAATCATTTTTAAAAATATTTTGGTGAGAGCGGGTCGTAATGTTACGACCCGCCATAAGAAATTTTACTTCTACATGATGCGTATTCTTTATATCCATATTCTTTGTTCTACCAAACCAGGGAAGAAAAAGTAGTTGGTCGACACAAGGGCTGCACGCCCACATACATAAATCATGCAAAATTTAAATTTACTTTAAAAATGTAGTTTTTTCAGAAATGCATGAATCATGCTGCAGAAAACACTCAGTTAGCTGTCAGTCACAAAAAGTAGCTATATAGTCATTAAGCTTACAGGCGAAAAATACAGAAAACTCAACTCTCAATAAAAGAAATAATTTTTATTCGGATAACATGCTTCGTTTCCATATCATTAATTAGGTTTCTCCAGCTCAATACGTCATGGAACAATAGACCTTTGGCCATTGAATGTTACTCTTGGCGCTGTCTGATATTAAATGGTTTGCACATAAAACTGACTAAGGATTTATGACTTTAGCATATGTAACGAGTTGTTATTAACCAGAAAAGTTAACGCTAAGAAACCAAATTGCAAACAAACCCGGAAGCCAAAGGAATATTTGATCTGAAAAGCCTAATAAAGGGTAGAAAATATTTTTTTACGAAAGCTCATTTGGGATTGTTATTGAAAATCATGTTTACATATTTAAATGTTTTTTTAATACTAAGAAGGAACACGACAGCCATTGATTGAAATTAAGGGCTGCAGAAAGTTCAGGTAGCTGGTAGACCTAGTGAGAAATGAATACAAGAACACCTTATAACGGTACCTGATTCTAGCAAAAATACAAATATACATGAAGGGGTTGAACTGGCCGTATGATGAAAATAGCAGGTAGCTGGTTGACCCTCTGTGGAATATCTGTAAGAACCAATCGAATCTATTTGCTACCTACTTACGCTGTATAAGCTAAACACGGTACCTGGTCTAATGAAAACAAAAATTTCCAAAATGGTTTCCGCCTATAAAAGGCGTGAAGCTTGGCTAATAAGTTCAATCACAATTTAGTCTCGGTAGACAACAGACAACATCACCGGAAACTCAATACAAAAATGGAAGCAACAAAACAAGTGAAATCTAGTGAAGTGCTCGACAAGTGTATAGACATGCCGAAAGTGAAGTTGGATGCTTTAAAGGCACAAATTAATATGAAAATCTCCAATGTTTTTCAAATTGAAGAATTTCTGAATGATCTCCGCGTCAAACAATTCATATCTGAATTATGGCCGATTTTATTAGCGGCTGAAGAGAGTGATGCAAGCATACGAAATAAGCCTATGGAGCCAAAGAAAGATGTAAGCATCCAAACTAAACATCGAAATGGAAACGAACAATCTAAATCTAGTTCACATACTCGATCCAGAAAGCAAGGCAACATGGTGAACAGTGGAAAGGAACCATTTGTACCTCCTAAAACTTTCAGTTCCACCCTTAAACTACAAGACTACATTGAAAACGATATTAAGCATCGCGAAAAACACAGTAAATCTACATCGCTTTCTGGATCCCCTGAAAGCCGAAATAGTGGTACGGGAAGTAGCACAAAAGTAGAACAAAAGCAACCACTCGTACCACCTACCACTTTTGGTTCCAGCCTTAAACCACAACAACGCATCAACATGTTGAGTGCCTGAAATAAACTACTAGCACCCCCTAAAACTTTGAGTTTCAAACTTAAACCACATGGATAAGCAAGAAAATCGCCGATATTTTGGAAAGAGAAGATAATGTTGCCGTAGAGTTCATTTGCAATAAATTAAAACAGGATAAAATGCTTTGTCCACAGAAATTACAAATCAGAATTGCTGGATTCCTAAATGGTGGCAAAGCACAGAAATTTGTATGTGAATTATGACCACTTTTGTTGTCAGCCCAAGAGAGTGAAAGCGGTATACCAGCTGAGTTGATGCAGCAGAAGAAAGATGAAATTGAAAAGGATATTAAGCATGACGGATCTGTATTGCTCTCTGGGTCCACTAATAGCCAAATTAGTGGTGAGGGAAGTAGCACAAAAGTGGATAAGAAGCAACGTTTAACCACCAGCACTTTAAACACCAAGAATCAACACCCGGATAAGGAAAATCATAAAAATTCCATTAACATTGAACAACACTTATCTAAACAGGTCAAGTCTGTATCAAAAGATAATCAAATTGATAAGAACAAATCTAGCAAGCGTTCAGTGGATTGTTCTTCACAATCCCGTGATACAGAACGTAGTCATAATAAGAAGTTCCACTTCACATAAGAAATCATATTATAAAATAGTAAGCAAAAGCCGTGAGCATGGTAGCAATGATGGTAAAGCATGCGGCCTAAACGGTTTTGAAAATAATTGTATGTTCTCACCTATAACCCTACAACAAGAGACAAAAGCCATTTCACTAGATCAACGTCCTTCTACACCAATTCGAGAATTTTTGTCGGAACATTTTCAACAAACCGATGATTTTTTGAAACTTTGGAATGAAGCACCCGATAAGGAAACAATTCTATTATCAGACAAGTTTATATATCCTGATGAAAAAATATTGAAAAACAAATAAACGCCACTTTATTGCCAGCAGCAGCATCTGTTACAAAATCAGATCATAAACAGCCAAAAGCGAATATTGACTTTGATAAGGTAGTTACAGCCGAAGCCGAAATAAAAGCTGCCCGCGAACTACACTCACGTAAATGTACGCACTCGACAATGATGAATGATAGCAAAAAGTTGAAAAATAATTCATCCGTTAAGGATCGACAGCAGTCAGCTAAAAAGAAACAGACAAAGGTAAAGAAATCCTCTACGAAGCACAATTCAGACAAAGGATCCTCAAGTGTGCCACAAGCTGAATCAAGTAAACAGAAGAAATACAGCAATGCAATGAGAGAACGGATGCTGGAGCTTTTTGGTAACAGTAGTAGCGATGAAGAAGAACGCCGTCCAGACAAAACCTCTTCTAGGAAGCCGGTAGCGGAATTAAAAAGAAATGAGGACCACAAGAAGTGTAACAACGACATGAGAAAACTTGAGTTTGAGCTTTTTGGCAGTATGAGTAGTGAAGAAGAAACCGTTTAAAATATATTCGGCAATGAAGGCTAACTTTCTACAACAGAAGCAATGGTAAGGGACGATGCTAATCCAGATTATAATTTTGAAAAAAAAAATATGTATTATTTGTAATGAATTCGTATAAGTTTTATATTAAATATCGCATTACAATGTTTTTAATTTTTATTAAAAATTGATGTAATACATTAATAGTTTTTAAGTTTAATTTTTAATTTTAAGAAATACGAAATAAAAATACAAAAATAAAAATTTTTTTCAATGCTCTAATTCAACTACAGTGCTAAAGAGGAAAGGAAAGGGTTATAAAAGTTTTTTGTATTCCCAACTAAAAATGGAAACAAATTGGTTTTGAATCCTATATTTACAGAAGAAATCATTGTTGTCATTGTCACCGTAGTATAGTAGATAGTGTGTTGGCTTATTAGACGCAAAGCCAGGGTTCGATCCCCAGGCCAGACATGAAAGACAAAATAAAAAAGTATTTCTTCGGCGACTTCCTGTCAGCAGATTTCTGGCAAAAACCCTAAGAGTAAATAAAATTGCCATGAAAAACTTCTCAAACAAATCGGACGTTCGCAGTTGAATTTAAACTGTAGGTCCCGACACTCATGATAAAATTAATACGCAACTGGCTAAAGGGTTGCAATGATCAATTACAGTGGACAGCAAAATTCTTAGTACTCCAATATATTTTGACGAAAAAAAAAACAGTCCCCACAGGCTTAACACTCTTGCACAAAGTCCCGATTTGTCTTCAAGACAGCATTAAGGAGATTATTTGAAAGAACGGCTATGTAATTGCTAAACCTCAAACAAAAGTCAATCGAAAAATTTGCTCATGGTGCCATAAGAAAACAATGAACAAAATTTGTACATTCAATTCCGAATGGTTTAAATTTAGTGCTTGGCCTTAAGGGATATTCTACTAAATACATGGGATTACATTTTCATATATTAGGCCCTTGAATTTTAAATGTACACAGGGTTCTCCTTGGGGTACATATGGAGTCATCTGAAACTATTCCTTATTTTTCTCTTGTTTTATGAAAAAACATTAAAAATTTGTTTGTTTTATAATAAAACAAAAATAAACTAATAAAATAAATATAAAAACCTTACTTTTTTATATAAACTATGAAATGAAATTTTATGAAATTGTCAAAATGTATTGGAGTACTAAGAGTTTTGCTGTCCACTGTATATATGTATGTATTACAAAAATTTGGAAAATTATGATGAGACCGTACGCATGGTACTTCTTTATTAATGCAACGTATAAAGTTTTACTACTTTTAACTTGCGTTGAGTACTTCGAAAGCTCACTTGTTTTGTTTTTGTAGAATGTTTTTTAAGTCAATGTTCCGGTAGGTCTTACTGTTATAAATTGTAGTGTCGGCAAAAACTCGAAAGAATAATTGTTTTTAATAACTTCAAATTTCATGAAACACTACATAGTGAATTTTGACAAAGGACCTCCTCCTCAGAGGCTTAATGCAGCAGACAGGTTCTACGAGTAAGGGAGCAAAATGACACCATCACCCATGAAGGTTAGGTTAGGTTAGAACACGTGTAATTGTCAATTAAGACTAGTACAGTACCCGGAGGTCGAATTGACCAATTGTACAACGTCCTAGTTTCTCACACCATTAATGTCGTGTGTGTTAATTTTATACATGAATGGTGGGACCTACAGTTTAAAGTCGACTCCGAACGACAGATTTTTGAGAAACTTTTCATGGCAAATTGATTTACTCTCAGGGTTTTTGCCAGAAATCTGCTGAGAGGAAGTCGCCGAAGAAATACTTTTTGTATTTTATTTTGATGTCTGGCCTGGGGCTCGAACCCTGGCTTTCGTTTAATAAGGCAACACACTGCCTACTAGACTACGGCGACTTCAACGACAACGTTGAAGGAAAATAATATTTAAAGTAATGACAACAATGATTTCTTCTGTGAATATAAGATTCAAAACAATTTCCATTTTTAGTTGTGAATATATAAAAAACTTTCATAACCCTTCCCTTCCCTCTTTAGCATAATAGTTAAATTAGAACATTAAATAAATTTTTTGTTTTTATTTTATATTTCTTAAGATTAAAAATTAAACTTAAAAACTATTCATTTATTACATCAATTTTTAATAAAAATTAAAAACATTGTCATGTAATATTTAATATAAAACTTATACAAATTGATTACAAATAATATATTTTTCTTCCAAAATTATAATCTGCATTAGCATTGACCCTTACCATTGCTTCTGTTGTAGAAAGTTAGTCTTCTTTGCCGAGTATATTTTAAACGTCTTCATCGCTACTCATACTGAGAAAAATATAAAACACATGTTTGCTCATTTCGTTGTTAGATTTCTTGCGGTCCACCTTTTCTTTTTATTCCGCTACTGGCTTCTTAGAAGAGGCTTTGTCTGGACGGCGTTCTTCTTCGTCGCTACTACAATTACCAACAAGCTCCAGAATACGTTCACTCATTGCTTTGCTGTACTTCCGGTGGGTTTTCTTTTGACTTGATTCACCTTCTGGCTTACTTGAGCAGTTTTTGTCCGAACTGCGTCTCTATGTGGATTTCTTTGGCTTCGTATGTTCCTCGTTAGCTGGCTTCTATTCATCCTTATTTGTGGAATTATTGTTAGGCTTTTTAATTTCATTAATCATTGTCGAGTGTGAACGTTTAGTGGCAGCTTTCATTTCAGATATTGATTTGACGGTCTCATCAGAATTTGTGTCTCTTTGATCTGATATTGTGACAGATGGCGGCGACAACACAGTGGTGGCAGTTTGTCCTTCAGCACTGGCGATAATATTTTTCAGTTTCTGTGGTGTTTTAAGTACGTAGAAATCGTCTGGTCGTCTTCTACACTTTAAAAATTCATCTATTTCTTCGCATTGTTCCAACAAAAATTCTCGAAATGGTGTAGGAGGACATTGATTCTGTGAGTTAGCATTTGTGTCTTGATTACACTGTTGGGGTGAATTCTTATAACTGTTTGCGAAATCGTCATCACAACCATGTACTAAGCTATGACTTTTTAATGTTCGGTATTGCTCTGTGGTGGGTTTTCTGCCGGCTTAGAACATGGTTTACTATTTTTTATTGTTGTATCTGGATATACAAATTTGTTTGACAATAGAATTGTTTCCTTATCGGGCGCTTCATTCCATTGACGACACAAAAATTCGTCTATTTCTGCAGAGTGTTGTGCTAAAAATTCGCGAAATGTTGTTGAAGGCCGTTGATCCTGTGGAATAACATTTCCATCCTTCTGTTGAGGAGAATACATACAAATGTTTGTGAAACCGTCAAAGCCGCATGTCACCACTCCTGTACCATCATCGTTAACATGTTCACCAATTTGAATTCCTAGATTACCAGAATTTTTATTGTTTTCCTTATCTGGCTGTTGTTTCTTTGTGCTTAAAGTGCTGGTGGTTATGTGTTGCTTCTGTTCTACTTTCGTGAGACTTCCCTCATCCTTTTCAATATCGACGTGTCCCTGTGGTTTAAGGGTAGGAGCGAAAGTGTTAGGTGGTACTAATGGTTTCTCTCCGCCATTCACCATGTTACCTTGTTTTTTGGATCGAGGAAGTGATGTAGATTGAGATCGTTTGCAGTCTTTGGTTTGGATTACTTTCTTCAGAATTTCATCTTTCTTCGGTTCCACCGTATCATTTGCTATGGATGTAGCACTCTCTTCAGCAGCTAATAAAATCGGCCATAATTCGCACATGAATTGCCTTACCAGAGGACCATTTAGAAATTCAGTTATGTGGATATGAATCTTCATCGGACTGATAAATTGCTCCAATTTTAATTCATTGTAAATAAATTTTTTTATTTGAAAAATGTTGTTGATTTTCTTATTAATTTTTGGTTTTATATCGTCCAGTTTTACTTTGGACATGTCAATCCGCTTATTAAACAAATCGTCAGTTTTCATTTCTTTATTTGCTTCCATTTTTTAATTTTCCCCTGATGTTGTCTGTTGTCTACCGAAACTATCGTGTAATTGAACTTATCGGGCAAGGTTCACGTCTTTTATAGGCGGAAACCATTTTGGAAATTTGTGTACCTTATTTAGCGTATGGGTTCTCATAGATATTCCACAGAGGGTCAACCTGCTATTTCATCATAGCAATTGAACCCTCTAATGCAAATTTGTATTTATTATACTCAGGTAACAAATAGATGAGCTTGGTTCTCCTGGGTATTCCTCATAGGCTCAACAAGCTACCTGAACTATCTGCAGCCATCAGTTTAAACCAATGGCTGTTGTTTCTTCTTCTTAGTATTAAAACAAAAAAACATTTTAATTTATTAACTTGAATTTCAATAACAATCCCTCAAGAACTGTCGTAAAAAAATATTTTTAAATCCTTCATTATCGTTATCAGAACAAATACTTCTTTGGTGTCCTTGATTTTTGGAAATTTGATGTCTTAACGTTAACTTTTTCGGTTGAAAAGTCTCGTTACTAATGGTAAAATCATAAATACTACATAAGCCGAGTAATTTAAAGTCAGATAAGAAGGAACACTTAATAGGGAAAGTTTTATCGTTCTATAATCTACTGAGCTGCTGTGGAGAGGAAACTGGGGAAAATGTTCCATGAGAGCACCCCAAAAGGAAGAAAAAGAACAAAACAAATCTAGTTTATGGCCACCGATTTGCTTTGTACGTTTTTGTAGCACTTGAAGCAATAATTTTAAAATATTCAGTTTTTGTTTGAATAAAATGTTGCACGTTTGAGAGGCCTATTGACGTAATTAAATTTTGTAGCATGCTATTGAACAATAAGTGGACATTTGATTAGGTTCTTCTAATTGTACACACTTACTCTAGTCATAAAAAAACCTATAACTTAACAATTGTGCTGAAAAGTTTGTAGGTTAACATTAGAGAAAGATATGATCCAATAACGTTATGTAGTTGCTGTTGATGGTTTTTTTATTGCAAGACAGTTGATCAATTCGTATCCCATATACCAATATCATGGCTTTGCCAGCTAACCGTTGAACATTTGTATGCTTTGATGTCCACTTAGACATTGATCGAATTAAGTCTGATATGACATGATAAAGTCATGTTCCGTTCATCGTCTTATATTAGCATAAAAATCCGGGTGTTTTTTTAGAGTGAAGTAGCTTCAAACACTACGTATAATCAAAGAAAATAAAGTATAAAGAATGTGCATTTTAACATATTTTGGAATATTTTTCAAAAATATTTCATGACGCGGGGGGAAAGATAGAAGGGAATGATACAGAAACCAAGAGCGTAACAATGCGTTGTTCTCATCGTGCGTTTTTGTTGTTTGACCACTTTTTATTTATTTTTCTAGTGTTAAAAACAGACGTCGGCACTAATGTCCCTCAGGGGAAGAACATCTTCGGCTTTTTACACACATAGGACACAAACATCAAGAATGTTCGTTAAAAAGAGCGTAAAAATCTTGTCTTGTCTTCTTTTTAAAGAAGAAGGTTCATGTCGCTTTTTTCAGACTTCAATGATACACCCAAAGGAATATCACAGTATTATTCACTAATATCAATGAGAAATGATTTCGATTTTTGGAAGAATACTTGCCAAGTTAAATACGGTGTCTTAGTGGCTTAGTGCAGTACAATTTTTCTATACATACACATATACATATCATTGGGTTAATAAGTAGACTTGACATTATTGCTATCAATTTTCTTCTAGGTTAACACATGCCTATGGTTATGGATTAGTGAGTGAGAGAGAGAAAATAAGTTGAGAAAATTTATTTATTTACAGCCATATAAAAGTGTTAGTAATATACTCTATTTTTATTTTATTTTTATTTTATTTATCATCAACATACATATGTAAAGCTGTCTATCTTTGGCTTAATAATTTTGGATAAATAAAATAAAACATCAATTTTATTATTAAAAGAACATAAAGCTATCCATCTTTGGCTTAAAAATTAGGCCATGTTTTTTAGATAAATAAAAATAAAAAGAATAAAAAACAATTTTTTATTAAAAGAAAAACAAAAGAGCATTCCAGAGCATTTAAAAAAATATACTATGGGACAAAATAAAATACGCCCAGCTAAAGACATAGAACATTTTTAACACAAAATATTCTTCGAGTGTTATTCTGAAATAAAATGATAAAGCATCCGCAGCACATGTATTCTTGTCGCAGTCTGATCGACAACTAAATCAAAAAACCAGCGTTGCCAATTTAGCTCTTTTCGCGCTAGATTTAGCGCCTTTTAACAACCCAAAAGTCGCATTTTTTCTTCTAAGCGCTTTTTTTGAAAAAGGGGCTAAATTAGCGCGTTTTGTTTCTACTTTTTTTGTAACTAATAAGAAATGCGCTTAATATCAACTCGTTGATGAGAGATGATTGTTTACTTTGTTTTTTATTTAGAGTTTGACAGAAATATCATACTAAAGTTCATTTAAAGAAAACAAACTGTGGCCAACTGCGATCTTGCGTACACTTGTGTATACATTTTTTGTACACATTTTTGGTTGCAACTGTTTATTTAAAAATTTCTAACGAATTTTTAAATTTTTTGTCGTATTGTGTTTCTTATAAATTATTTGCAACAAAAGCAACTATTTTTTTCCAATTACAATTAATATTTTTGGCATTTTTGATTTTACTGTGTTTCTAATAAATTATTTGCTTTAAATTGAATTATTTAATACAATTACACAACCTTAAAATAAATATTTGCGGCTTAAAAATTAAAGACTTTTTAATTATATTTACATCTCGTCAAAATTAAATGGTAATTATTTTTTAATTGTTCTTAGAAATGTATTAATTAAAAAGAATTATTTAGGCTGAGCGTTATGTGCAGAAATACAGAAAAGTGTGGGAGTCTGATCCACTTTTTAAAAAATGGGTGAAGCCCAGCCGATACACGGGCCAAATATATTTATTCTAAATGCCAGATAAATGCAAAACGATCCGATCTGGCGAGACACATGAATACTGCAGAGCACCAAAAAACTATTAAAACATTTAATGAAACGGAATTAAGACAACCCGAGCTTTCATTTATAACAAATGCCACAGAAAAACAAAATAGTCAGGCCATGCTTGCTCTTTATATTGCCGTGCACAGCCCCTTTTGATCAGCAAATCACCTAGGTGCTTTATGCAATTCTGCTTTTAAAGATAGTAAAGCCGCATATTTTAATTTACATCGTACAAAGTGTACTAGCATTATAACAAATATTTTGGCACCACATTTTGTGGAAAACCTAGACCAGTAAATTAATTAATTCATATAAAATATGGCCTCAAAATGAAAAATTCATGTTGTGAAGACTATTTGATACCATCAAATGTTTCACCAAAAATTAATTCAAATATTACATATAAAAAATCAAAATATATATATATTATGGCCAGAAGTTGAACATAATGATGAGGACGAAGATATTTTTTTCTGGAAGATGAACAAGTAATGTTTTGATCATCAATAGTAATGTTAGTCTGATTTCAAACAATTTTTTTATTTTAAAATAATATTTGATATTAATGATTTATCTAAATTTGTAGAGCATTTGTACCTGAATTTAAAAATTACTACGTAAATGTAAGTAGTAAAGCTTAAACAAAATTTAATGTATAATCTACTATTTGTACCTGGATTGTTATACCAAATATGTAGTAATGTTTAATAAAAAATGTTTTATATTTGAGTTTTTGTATTTGAATATAATTTTTAGCGCGTTTTGATGTGATGGACGGCGCTTTTTGATTATAAATAGTTGACAACGCTGCAAAAAACACAAGAATACATACACATGTACATACGTACGATAAGAGCAACACATTGTTACGCTCTTTGTTTGTGTTCATTTTCCTTCTGTCTTCCTCTCCCCTCACCCAGAAATGATTTTTAAAAAAAATTTGGTGAGAGCGGGTCCTGATGTTACGACCAGTGATGCCAACTTAGCCCTTTTCGGGCTAGATTTAGCCCTTTTTGAAGTATCTTTAACGCGAAAATTTTTTTTTAGCCCTAAACTAAGAAACGCGCAATTTCAGCCCTTTTCAGTATTTTTGTGCCCTTTTTGCCCGTTTTTCCTTTAATTCTGTATGGCAATATTATCTTATGTTTCTCTGGAAATGTCGAATTGTAAGCCAATGTGACAGCGCTTTTTCTTCTATTTCTTATTTTCTTCTTTATCATTTACATAGAATTAACAAAAGTACCGAGAAACACAAGCTTTGCTGAAAGTTTAAAATTGTATTTACCTAATAAAATAATTAGGCATTGATAAAAACATTTTAATAAGTATATGAGTGTATAAGTTATAATTTAATATTCTTGGATGTTTCTTTAAAGTAAATGTTATGCTGTGTTTAGATGGAGAGCTACAAGCAAAGACAGATCCCCTTTTTAAGAAATGGATAAAGCCTTGTAAAGATGAATCTAAAGCAGTATGTATTTACTGCAACACGCAAATCGCCGCTAAACACTATGACCTGGTCAGACATTCAGAAACTTTTAAGAATTGTGGTGTTTTTATCTGAAAAGACTATTTTCATTTTAGCCCCCTTTTTGCGCTTTTTTGAAAAACATGAAATTTTATTGTACTAAAAATGTATTTTTTTTCAATTTAGCCCGTTTTAGCCCTTTTTTCATTTTTGTTCACGCGTTTGGTGTCCTAAGAGTTGGCATCACTGGTTACGACCCGCCATAAGAAATTTTACTTCTACATGATGCGCATTCTTTATATCCATATTCTTTGCTATAACACATGTGCGGACTATAGAGATGAAGAAGAGGAGAGAAATATTTTATTTGCATAAAAAAAACAAAAAAGAAAATAAAAAACCAACATAAAGATAACAGAAAAAACCAGAAATTTACATACACAAACATACATGAATAGTAAATAAACAGACGGAAATTGTATGAGAAGCAAAACGAAGGTGTTTGGGAATGTGAATAAAATTGAAACAAATACTACACCCCACTCATACATACAGATCGCCGATATGCTACAATTGTGTGTGTGTGTGTTCATAATTTAAAATAATTTCTCTGAACAATAATAAAAACATTTAAAGTAATCAGATTTAAACTGCAAATAATAATAATGGAATTAAATAAAACAAGTAGAAGAAGAAGAAGAAGAAGAAGAATAAGATTTAATAAATTGAGTTAATTGATAATTAATTGAGTTAAAAGTATGAAATTACTATTCTTATTGCAACAGAACAATAACATGAAAAACACCAAACATAAAGAAAAACTTCTGTGAAATAGTTTATAAATACATACAAACAAACATATTTCGTGTAGTTGTTAACGTTATTATTAATAAATTATTATTAATTATTAATTGCGATGAACAATTGCAAAAACAATTTGAATTATCAGAGGTTTTAATTTTCAAGGCTTTTTTAATTCGAAAAGTTTACTTTTACGTCTGGTAAGTTTTTAATATTATTCTGAAGACGTTTATTCTTTTAAAATCTTCATCACTACGATATATTAAATAAAATTAAATTAAATAATAAATATTCTTTACAATATTTTATAATGGAACTTAATGTTGAAAATCAATAAACATTAGAATATTTTATTATGAAAAAAATTAAGTATAATGAAGTATCAGTCGCAGTCACAAAAGTATTAATAATATTACAATATAAGAGTAAAATAAACCACAAAATAATTGAATATCGAATCGGAGACTTACCGCTTAATTGGCTCCATTAGTCATAAATTAATCCCTTTTAATCTAGCGGCCGACTTCGGAAATGTTAGAGAGCATTTGTGGGCCCATGTCCATCATATGTCCTTTGCGAATAAAAGGCTATATGGCAGATTCGATTACTTTTTGTAGTAAATCTGACCGTATATCGTCAGAGGAGACCTCAATATATCCTTCCAACTCTTCAAGGGTTGCTGATTTGTCGGTATAAAGCAATGGCCTAACATAGTCCCATGAAAACCAGTGAACTGAATCACTTCTGCAAAGAAAGTAATCACAAAATTCATTTCTTAAGAATGCATAAATAGGAAATTTCACTGTCTTTTTGGTAGAAAAAATCGTTGGTATTTAGCTGATAAATATTTGGAAACATAAATTCAGAAATGAGAAGCGATAATGCCATCTGCGTGTAAAAAGCAATAAGAGAATTACTTTTATTGGATGTAATAGTGATTCGTTAACGGCTTGAGGAAAATTTGCATATTGATGTAGCCATCTAACCGAAAATAAATTTTATCAATAACAACAATTGTTTAATAAAAATGCTGACCTCCTCCTCCCAGTTTCAACTGAGCCTAATGAGCAAAAAGTGGACGCAAACGGTTGTGTACACGTAAGCCAAGATTCAAGCACAATGGCTAACAAATTGAGAACCATGACGAAACAATATTTTGGCGTATTCATGAAGATTTCACTCAAAGCAGCAATGTTCATTCCTTTAAAAATTGTTTTAAATTAAAAACTTATAATATTCGAAGTCGCCGTAGTCTAGTAAGTAGTGTGTTGGCTTATTAGACGTAAGGCCGCGGTTCAATCCCCAGGTCAGACATCAAAACGAAAATACGAAAAAAACATTTCTTCGGCGACATCTTCTCAGCAGATTTCTGGCAAAAAATCTGAGAGTAAATAAACCTGTCATGAAGAAGTTTCTCAAATAAAATCTGTCGTTCTGAGTCTACTTTAAACAGTAGGTCCCGCCACTAATGTATAAAATTATACACCCACAAAATAAGTGGTGTGAGAAGTTTGGTCATAATCCTGATTGAAGGGTTATAATGACCAATTATGTATGTATGTCTGCATGTATTTTTTACAAAAGTACCATTTGATTCAAAAAAGTACTTTTTCAGTTATA
Organism: Sarcophaga variegata; assembly: GCA_932273835.1. Classification (NCBI taxonomy): domain Eukaryota; kingdom Metazoa; phylum Arthropoda; class Insecta; order Diptera; family Sarcophagidae; genus Sarcophaga; species Sarcophaga variegata. The sequence continues at coordinate 43,420,126 of OW026359.1, forward strand.
GTTCAGTACCATTTCAAAATTTCAGTTTTGCAACTCTGAATTGAAATCATTGAATCGCTTTTTATGCTTTTCTAATAGAAATCTCTGAATGCGAACTTGTGGGTATATATGGATACCCATATACAGTGCATGACAAAACAATGGGAACTTTTTCAAAAATTTATTTATGTGTTACAATCGGACGAAAATTTAAAAATCTTTTTAAGAAATCTGCAAAATATTAATGCCTTTTATTAATATGCACTGTTATTAACATTTCTGTATTTTAAAAAATATATAAAAAGACTATATAATTCAGTAATTAAAAAAAAAATAATTCTATTCACATATTTGATGTTTACAAAACAATGGAAACTTTGGAAACTTTTTTAATTTTTGAATTATATAATTCATTTTTATACATAATTTTAATATACAGAAACGTTAATAACAGTGCATATTAATAAACTCCACAAATGTTTTGCCGATTTTTAAAAAACATGTTAAATTTTCGTCCGATTAAGTACATTTTTGAAAAAGTTTCCATTGTTTTGTCAAGCACTGTATATGGAAATGTATGTATGAGCGCATGTGTCAGTGGACATTAGTATGGATGTGTGTATAGTTTATGGTTGTTAAATGTTTGTTTATATTTGTTGTGGTTCCATTGACAATGCTTTTAAACCCCCTTTTATAATTTCACTTAGTATTTGTACATGTATTTGTATGTAAGTAACATAATGTGTGATATGTATGTGTATCTTACATATTTGCGTGAATGTATGTCCTTTCCTGTTGGGGATACACTCTTCTTTAGTTTGCCATTTCGTTTATTTGTATTTTAAAAAGCACCACTAGACGAGACCAATTTTGTTCATTTCATTTTTTGCTGTACTGTGTTGACGACAACAGCTGTTGTCCTTAATACTTGAATTTATAAAAAACGTACATATAAACACCAACCTTTGGTTTTGTTTGACAGTATTTTGAGGATATTTTTTTATTTTTATAACTCATAAGACTCTACAATGTAAGGCTATTCTAAACATTTTATTAAATTTATACTTCATATTGAACAATTTGAATGAGTACATGACACTCGAATTTAAATAAGTAACTTCGATGGTAGGTGTGGAAACTCAATCGAAATAATTGGGCAAATTAGGGAAAGCGTCAAATGAGCTGAAGAAATCGGTCAAGAAAAAAATTAAATCGATTCTATGATCGATTAAAAATAAAATTTTTTTCTATGCATTTAGCAAAGTGCATAGACTGGCTGCCCAGATTCCATTCAATAAAATTAAACTTAAGGAATGAAGAAAACGGCTCAGAAATCATATGGAACATTAAAATTTTAACTATACTATGTACTAAAATTTTCTTTTTAATAACAAAAATAAATTGTTTATAAAATAAAAATTATGTTTTCTAGTAAAAAGTATGCATCGATTTAGTAGTCAACTGTGACCTATGTATACGTTAACCGTGACCGATATATGCATCAAGTTTGATTAGTCAACTGTGACCCATTTTCTATTCAACTTTCAGTAAAGTTTACATCAACTGTGATTTAAGAACAACAGTAGAGTGAAAAGGTTAGGTATATATTTTACAGTCGAACGAATTCATGTGTTAGAAAGAGAAACAAAATCACACGTACACTAATGTTTACATCAAGTTTTTCACATTGCCCTTAATAACTTGATGGGAACGAATGATGTTTTTGCACATCACAAATGACGGTCAAATGACTAGTCATAACCATGCGAATTTTTAGTGCATTTTTATGACTTTGATGTTGGTGTTGTTAAAATGATAGCCAAGATCATATGATAGCTGAATTTTATAGGTCCATACGTTTGTTACAGGGACTCAGACAGAAACAAAGCTCTATTGAGTAAACCCACAGACTGCTTAAGTCTCGCCTCACTAACAGGATATTTCCTCAACATTCCCGAATTAAAAGTTATGGGCGTCAAAAACCACCAACTTACTGCTGTAACAAAACAAATGCATGTAGTTCAGCTGAAGGCATACAGGCTCGTATAAAAAAAAGGTCGTACAGCTCGACAAAGTAAAAGCTCGTCTATTTAATGTGGATTTTACGTCACTTGTCCTGTACAGAACATGGAACGTGTTGAGAAAATTATTTCTTGAAGAGAATAACCTGTTCTGGTTGAATAAAAACCTCCGCTGAGAAGCTACCGACAACCTCAAAGTATGTGTCTTTTATCTGTGGAAATCTAATGTTGCAAATGCAATTGGATAGTCTAAAGCCTCATCTAAAGATGATACGATGTATTTAAATTCCATTTTGCTGTCTGTCTGATGCAGCTCATATTAGGTTCTCAATTGATGGGATTCTAGTGCAATTTCTGAAGTCCCAGCTCACTTTGATTTTACGTCGGAATAAAACCCGAAAAACTTAAATTTTTTTCCTCCACATCAATATTTAAAAATTGTTAAGAACTGTTGTTTGTTAGGTTATTCTAAGCAATTTTCAAAATGTGTAGGTCATGGGCCAATACAAATACTTGCAAGGGTATATTCGCCTGTTTAATGATATTTTATGATGGCGACAGTTGTTTTCCGGTTACTGGTTACAGTTACAGTGTCTAGTATTTATGTTTCATTATATATTCTATATGTATTATATTGTGTTTATACTTCAATGTTTACCATACACTTATAAAAAATTGAGCATAAAAATGAATCGTATTTTGGAAAACTCTTTGCATACTTATGTACAATTTTAATATTTGGTTAAAGTGGTTTCACCACATTTGGGTGGTAGCTTTGGTATCAAAAGGTCACTTGAGCACGCATAGCGGCCCGTTGTGACACCACGGGTAAACGCAGTCCCCGTACTGACCAAATATCACCGAACTTATGGAAGAAATTGGTCAGTGCGGGAGTTGCACCACATTTACTATTCCTTTCCCAGACGAGCCATTTGCATTTGGTAACATTTGGTGTTGGGCAAAATTCGGTAACAAATTTCCAATAGATAGATGAAGAAAATATAATACCGGTAACAATATTAACTTCATCAGTCAATACTTTAGATTGTTTTCATGACGACGTTTTAAGCTTCACTTCGAAGTTTCGAAGACTTTATCACAAATCACAATATTCGGTGAAGGGTTATCTGTTAATTGAAGTCGCCGTATTCTAGTAGGTAGTGTGTTGGCTTATTAGTCGCTTGGCTGCGGTTCAAACCCTAGACCAGACATCAAAACGGAAATATGAAAAAATATATCTTCGGCGGCTTCCCCTCAGCAGATTTCTGGCAACATCTCTGAGAGTAAATAAAAAAATGACATGAAAAGTTTCTCAAAAATCTCACGTTCAGAATCGACTTTCAACTGTAGGTCCCACCACTCATGTATAAAATTAACACACACAACATAGGTGGTGTGAGAAACTAGAACGATGTTCAATGGGTCAATTCGACCTCTGGGTACTGTACTTGTCTTAATTGACAAGTAAACGTCCTCTAAGCTAACCTAACCTAACCTATCTTTTAATTTAAAATTTATTGAAAATTAGTAACATTGCTGTTATAAAAAAATATTTTTAAGTTTCTGTAGACGATGCTATAACTCTAACGGCTATTATTACAACTTGCCGTTAACTAAATGGAGGATTTTAACGGGCAGATAAATTGTTTTTCGTTATTATGAGTACCCAATAAGATAGAAGTGATCGTTAAGCTAAAGGGAGGATCATCCTACCTTTAACATTTAAAGGTCACTTTATGCTTGAACTTGCCATATTATATATTATTTTTATATTGAGAGACAATATGTAGCACTTATCGCAATGCTACTTAACGCTTTGACGCGTTTGTACATTACTCTCTCTCTCTCTGGGCACATTTTTATACTACCAGAGTATCTCTAGACTCAGAGAGAAATTTTGGTGCCTGAATCCAGTCATGATAGGAGGTTTCACATTCTAACTCTCATCAAAACAGAAATGTTCGCTAACATAATCTGCTTTGTAGATTCTGTGAAAATCTACGCTTATTGTTTTAAACTTGTAAATATAATTTTTCCGCAAAGCCTAACCAATCAATATATTTCAGGACGAGGAAATGGCCACGGTACTGAAAAAAGGATATTCCAGCTCTAAGTATTTTTTAGAGCCAGACGGCAATCAAAAGTCTTTTGTCTACAACCTTTAAGTTAAAACTAGTTGGAATATGTCAAGATTCCCTTGATCAAACCTGGCAGTATTTTTGTTTCAGTCTTAAATAAGTCCCTGTTTACAGCAATTACGCGGGTAATTGTGAAGCTGATGAACTTACTTAGGCAGGCACGGCACATTCTCAACGAATACCTCTGCTCGGCTGACTACTTGGCAAAGGTGTTTATTGGCGGCAGACAAATCCTGAGCTAAGGAAGAATCTTGCTTTATTGGCATAATCATCTGGCCTAAATAGTAAATGAACCAATGAAGCACTTAAATTGAACAGTGAGAACATCTCTGCCATTGTGTCTATTCTTTTCATAACGGGATAACGGGTAGTTATGCAGGCAGATTTACTTACTTGCAAATGACTTCTGGAGAGGTTCTAAATTGGAAGACTCATGCTTTCTGGATAGCTAAACGGTTTGACGATAATTTACTAGATATCGGAGCAATAACTAACTTCATTAAAGGGAGTTGCAATTTAAATGAGAAGCCCTGATGCGAACTTTTTTCCCTGTCTAATTGACAAAATTTTAAACTCATTTCTGTTTAAATGCTGCCATTGTTGGTTAACCCGTTAAATTATTTTCCATATACATGTGGTTTATTATACTTATACTAACATCATCACTTTGAGTGTATTTAAATATTTTTAGACTCAATGACATTGTATGTGTGTTTGTCAATCCGAAATAAGTGGCATTGAAAAAGCAAAAGAATGGTTAAAAAAGAAATGTCGCATAAAAGCTTAATGTGTCACAATGGATAATTCTAACAACAATAAAAGATGTTTTGCTGAGATTATTTTCCAACTTCGTTTTTTGGCAGCTTTTCATTCATTTTCTCTCTTTTGTGTAACAGTTTTATATACTCAAGTGGATATTATTTTTTTTGCTTTACTTTACTTTACGGAACAAATGGAAAAATAAAAATTTAAATGGTATTTTGTTTCTATTTTACATTACAAATGGAAAATTTTTATCCCCACATTTCCAAATGTGTCGCTGGGCGCCATTTCTTTAAATGATAACAAACAATATTTTATATCATATTCAACAAAAATACAGATTTTGTGGAATAAGTACTAGTACTATTGTGGTGGACTGTCAATTATTTGAAAAATCAATTTCAATAGTTTAAATTATTCTAATGATCGATTGACATTATGACTTAACGAATGATCTTTTAAACCTTACAATGTTTCTATGGCATTGAAAAATTCTAGGCCATATTGAACTCAGCTCATAAATATTTCTGAATAAAGTATTTTCACGAATTTCAAAAAATCTTTGACAGATAGGACTTAAAGCCAGTGTATTAAAGTAGCCTCATATATACATACATAACTGGTTATTACAGCCCTTCCGTCAGGATTACGACCTAGCTTCTCACACCACTATGTTGTGTGTGTTAATTCTATATACGAGTGGTGGGACCTAAAGTTTGAAGTCGACTCCAAACGACAAATTTTTTGAAAAAGCTTTTCATGTCAATCTTTTGTTTACTCTTAGAATTTTTTGCCAGAAATCTGCTGAGAGGAAGGAGCCGAAGAAATATTTTTTATATTTCGTTTTGTTGAAGATGTGCGACCTGGGGTTTGAACCGTGGCCTCACGTCTAACACACTACGTACTACACCACGGCGACTACTCATACATAGTATTGGTAAAATCAGTCCACATGTGCGCAACTTAAAAGCGTTTTTCTCGAAATCATTTCTTGCGACCTGGCGACCCCGATATAGAAAAACTTCTTGACCGATTTCGCCTTGTTTTAAGCTCAAATTAGAATATTTTTGATCCGTCAATACTTATTTATTTTGTTAAACAATTAAGGTAGAAAAAAATTGTGAAAACCCGTAAAATAATGGTAACCCCGTCATTTTGTAATTTTTTGACTCGCTGTGGCCAGTCTTAAACAATAAAAAGAAATACAAAATCGAAAAACAACTCTTTAATCGCAAAGGGTTGGCTTTGAGAATCAGTTGAGTTTGTGACTTATTTACATACACCTGCAACCAAACGAAAACCCGACAAACGTAATCGAATTGAACGATCTAGCATCACCTCCTCGTGGGATAGCAATGTCTTCAAATCGCTCGTACAGAATATCCCATGTGGCATCAGCTGGGGGCAAGAAGCGCCGATCAATTGAAACCATTTATAGTTAAAGATCAGATTACCGATGGCCTGGCTAATATCGTTCTCAAAGAAATATGGACCGCTGACACTAGCCCAAAAGCAACTTAAAAGAGTGACGTTTTCCCAATGCATTGAATACTTCGGTTATCATGTGGATTAATATCGTACCAAATTCGACAATTTTGTTTTCTCACATACCCATTCATCGAGAATTGGGTTCTGTTGTCAATTGCTCCAGAGTCCATTCAATAAACACGCTTTGTTGTCTAAGTTCCATGTCTATCCGTTCTTGGTGATTTGGCAAAACATCCTCCAGAATGAACATTAATTTGATAGCTGTAGCTTCAACAGGATGACCGTTCAAAAGTCCCTGTTGTTGTTATATTACAGACCTACTGCCTCGCTGCGTTATAATTTTTTAATTATTATTTAAATAAATTATTATTTAAATAAAGAAATAAATCACGTTTAAAAGTAAAAGTTTTGAAAATTTAGAAACGTAACAAATACTCTCTTTCATGTCTCATGGACATGCATCTGTGCTTTTTATGCCAGCATTAAGTTGACATGCAAAACATAGGAAGATGCTGTGCAAACGGCTTCATTTCTAAACTAGTGGATTAAGGTTCTGGTGATCTCTTCCATTCTCTGTTTGAATTTTCCATATATTCTGGAGTGAATCATCTTGAGGAATATTTTGAACATATGACTCATTAAACCAATAAGTACTTAAGATAGTTCATAAATGTTTGTTTAAATCAATCTTGTGGTAATTTTCCTCCTGTCGTAATTGAAGTCAAAAAATTCTTTTAAAAGTTGAATGTTCTCGTCATTAATTATGTTTCGTTTTCAATTTAAAAAAAATGTTCTTGCCATATACTGCATTGCCGAATGTGAAGTAGTAAAAGAAAATCAACTACAAAAATGGACGATACTTTGGAAAAACTACAAATAATTTTCTTCTTGCATTGTGAGCAAAAATTGAAATTTTTGAAATGTTGCCAATTGCAAAAAGAGAGAAAAACTTTTTCTGAATTTAATTAAATTCTGTATTAAGTAATGATGATGATGATTAAATATTTCAATTTTATTTCAAATCTCCAAAGTCTCACAAGAAAAACTAACTTTCAAAGCCAAAAAGAAATCATAAAAATAAAAAAATAAAAATTTATTGCTAAGTATTGCAAATACACGTATAATGAGAGGTAAATTACAATAAAACCAATGGTTTAAAGAAAAATGCCCAAACTAAGCGATAAACTACGTATAATTGTATTTGCCAAAGAGTTAATGAATCGCAAAATCTTTCCGCCAGACAAGCTAAATGAGAAGCCTAAAATCGAAAGCAAAACGTGAAAGTATAAATACTTAAAAACTATTTAATAATGAAAACCAAACCGAACAGAACGAGAGAGAGAGAGAGAGAGAGAGAGAGAGAAAACTTATTTTAGTTTTAATTGATGAAGTTTCAGGAAAAAAAAATAATAATAATCAGTTGGATTGCAGTATCTGGATGCTGTATGCTGAACTTACTTGTTGTTGCATGTAGTTGAGAGGTGTTTTTACCACTAACGGATACGGTGATAAATTCAGTTGCATGAAACGATACTAGAAATGAAGAATTTATTGTGCTAATATACACCACTTATTATTAGAAGTATTTACAGAAGTATTTTCAAAGGAAAGTATAACAGTTAAATGTGAAATTACGATGTTAAATTTCACAAAAATTTCTGAATATTGAGTATTCCTTTAAATACCAATAATCTTTATAGCTCATCCATATTAAGTCAAAAATTTGGAATTTAACTACACATCAACAATTTAGAATAAATTGATAATCATAGTACAGTGATATGGAAATACATACTCTGAGCTTAAAAATATCTCGGTGTGAGGATCAAAGAACTAGAGGCTGCAAAATGTAAGCTTTTCAATCATAAATTGGTTGATTATTGCATTTTTTTCATTGTACTGCGAACCAGACGAGTATACTGCAATGGATCAGAGTTTTCTACTAATGCGTTTTAAACTCATACAAGCAGAAAATATGTGCCATTCTGTTAAATATGCTCTAAAATCTGTAGCAGATAATAACCCTGCGAAACAGCAGAGGACTGAGTGATAACAGAAGGGAAAAAGACCATGAGCTTATTAGCCCAAAAAAAGAGTGAGCTGAACAGGATATTAGAAATCTTTATGAGCATAAGAGATGAAACAGTAATGTATTGTAAGAATTTGAGAAAATACGTACGTGATACGGTGCAATGTAAATTGGAATTTTGAGGCCTAAACACTTCCCAATTCAATTTCGTATTATGTGGACGACATCGATTAGATATACAGATTAAAATTGTGAAAGAGTGCAACGATACTGCAGCTAAAATGTGAAAATGGCTGGGTTGAAATTACTGGTTCAAAAACGGGAGCGGTACTAACAAGACGAAGGCAATATATGGTAGTTTAGTGACAATTTCACACAGAGCTATAAAGGACGTTGGAAAAGAAAGAAACCTTATGCGTTTAATGCCGTATATTGGTGGGGTTCAAAAAGGAGACTATTGAGGATTCCGCCGCAGATAATAGAGCTTTATAATAGTCTCGTCTATCAGCTGCTATGTTAGACAGTCGGCTAAGGATTAGACAATTAAAAGAATTCTGAATCGATCCTTCCTGATTTTCAAACTGATCTAAAACCTATACAGAAGTCCCACACAGGCTAGCTAATTCCCGTTGCGTACCTAAACATTAAGTGGTGTTCAAGTTTAAATGGTTGAGGACAGGGACAAGTGAGCTCTGCAATGAAGGGAGGTTATTCCTCATTGCACTGTAGCAAAAACAAAAGAAAAAATAGACGGTAAATTATAGAACAAAACGGTGTATATTTCACCTGAGTAGGATCATTCCGCATGTGACAATTTAAGCCATAAATTTCAAACAAAAATAATAATTTTCTTCTTCCATTAAACGCTTTCTGTCGTTAAATTCAAATTAAATAAAGTGTGTGTGAGATATAATCGAAATTTTTAATTCATTTGAGAGGCCTAATGACGCCATTATGTGTACAATACAACACCGTTTAAACGTGAGCTACGACTTCTTGGTCAACTTCCTGTCAGCAACGCGAAATCGATTGGCTAGAATTCGCGTGCAGACTCTCACGGACAACGGTATGTTTTCTCCGCATCTTGAGCCTCATCGACCTACGGTTTACTGAACCAGCAGAGATGAATTTATTCACCACATTGCGAATAATCCTCTCGGTAGGACGAAGATAGCGATCCTAAAATAGACGAAGAGTGCAGTACGCTCTCGGAAAACGTTAATAAAACAATTTTATTATTTGCATGTGTGTTGAATGCTACATACATTCATGGTGATTTAGATAAACAGGTTAAGCAATTGACAACTAATTATAACAGATGTAGCTTCACGTATCAGCTGTCAAAGTACGAAAGTCTCGGTTGGAAGAACTGACAGTTTAAAAGAAATTAAAATTGTATGATTTAAACCTTCTTCTCTGACAGTCAGGCCGCCATAAGATCTCTGTCGGGTGTTGTGGATAACTACAGGATCGTTAGAGAATGTCGTCGCTGTCTCGACCTTCTTTCTGGGCGCTTTAGTGTCTCACTGGTCTGGGTCCCCGGGCACAGTAACATTCCGGGGAACTTCAGGGCCGATGAGCTCGCCAGAGCTGGTGCGCTCTTTCCGGAATACTCTTCAGTAGATTTGAGTATGCCACTCGCATCAGTCAAGCTGGCCATTGCGCGAAAATTCTTTCTTTCTTTCTATCCTGGGTCAATGAGGAGTCCTGCTCCACCGCTAGACTCATCTGTCCCTTGATGGATAGAAGGCGTACGAACCAGTTACTTGGACTCGATCGTGGCATCATCTCAATCACAGTGGCCATGCTTACAAGTCATTGTGTTATGGGTAGACACGTGGAAAGGATTCGGCTCCTATTTAACGATTTCTGCCGTGGGTGCAGATCTGCTAAGCAAGAGGAGACTTTTGTCCCATTTCTTTGTCAATGCCCATCTCTTGCGAGGTGCAGATATAGGTTATTTAGCTCCCCAATCCATGTCAGCTTGACGGTCCTATAATCTATTGATGTCACGGAGATAGCCTCGTTTATCAAGCTTTCTGACTGGTTTTCCAGCGTGTGGTAGAAGTGCTTTGAAATGTGCAGCCCTTGCGCTGACCAACTTCTTCCTCTTCCCTGATTTTGGTGGAACTTGGTCAGTACAGAGACTGCGTTAACCCGTGGCATCACAAAGAGTCGCTATGCGTGCTCTAGTGAGCACTTTGAGATCAGAGCTACCACTCCGACCTAACCTAACCTAAACCTTCTAAAATATCTTGAAATATTCAAAAGGAAATTTTATGACACGACAAAGTGCTCGGGAATTCATTAGTTTTTTCTCTAAGAACTGCTAAGATCATTGTGAATATGATAATTAAAGTCAACAATTTCATTCAGAAGTAATAAATTCCTTCGACAAATACTACTTAGTTAAAATGTAATTAAAATTGTATGATTTATACTGTCTTTAGGTATCTGGAAGCATTCAAAAAGGAATTCTATCATACAGCAAAACATTGAGAAAACATTCATTGTTTCTCCGTTAAGAAAAGAGGAGAATTTTTATTTCTTTAAATTCATTTTGTTGCTGCACAAATGAAAAGTGAAGTCAGTTCAAAGATGATACAAATTCTTTCATATTCTCTACCATTAAGACCACAATCAACTTTCAAAGTTTGTTGCAACTGAAGTATTGTTGTTCTAATAAATATACACTACACTCATAGCTGCCAGATAAATGAGGCACCAAATCGTCAAATATTTGAGAAAAAATCGTCAAAATCGTAAAAGACGTTTATTAAAATCGTCAAAAAATCGTCAGAAAAAATAAATAAATAAATTAAAATTATTTAAAAATCAAAATTATTTCTTTTGTAGTAAAACATATAAAGTCAATATATGTACATATGTACATATCTCAGTTCAAAAATAAAACATTTAACAAAGAATTTATTGGAAATTAAAAGCTAGCGTCCCTCATCTTCATTTAATATTTTTTTTTCAAAAAAATGGAGAAATTTTATATCATTTTCAAGAAAAAATTGTTTAAGATTTAAACAATCTATCTCAGCTTTGTTTATTGATCTCTATCTATATCTATGGGCGGTGTAGGTATTAGGAAGTGAGAAGCTTTTGATGTTCTGATCATGAAAAATCAGTGTAATGCTGACACATTTTTCAGTTCCTTTTTAAGTTCTTATCATCTGATCTTACTATTTACATCGTTTATAACTGACAGAGAATGGAATACAACTCTCATGTATGAGTTGGTGCCTCAACGTCTATTTTGCGGTTTCTCGACCGTGTACAGGAGAGGCCATAGTATCTCGTTAATGACGGTAGTGTATCCAACTCCATTTAATTATTGGAGCATCGTTGCATAAGGTGGCTTTTTCTCGGAAATTATGTATTCCTACATAACGCTCGCCTTTTTTGGCCAGAATAACCGCATGTGGTCGATTGAACAGTGGATCGCACACTTCATTACAGTAAAAGTAAAAATTTTTAGTCGGACTATCCGTATGTGGAACTCAATTCCTGCAGAGGTCTATCCTTTTACTTATGGTATAAAAATATACAAGCCTAGTGTCCATAATTTATTATTATTTTATTAGGTTATTCGGGAGTTGTGATTTTTCAGCTTTTAAGGGATTAAAAAGGAATAAAAACAGAAAAATCATCACAGGTATTCGAAAGTAACTTAAAAATACAATACTTTACTCCTTGTTTTTACTAACTAGCATAAATTTCCAATAGAAAACAAAGTAAATACACAGTTTAAAAGTGGCTTTTAAGGTATTAAAGTAAAGAATATGATGTAAGTTTTTAATTTTTAGAAATCGTCAGAATAAGGGAGATAATAAGATCTGGGAGCTATGATTGTAAGGCCAACCGCGGCAGCCAAATAAATGAAATAAAAATCCATTTCCAACCGGAGCAGTTGTAGTTCACAGCAAAAAAATAAATTTAACAAAATTTCAAACTATTTTTGTTTTATAACATTTTTAAATTTAAACTTTTAGATCGCCAACCCATTATACATATTTACTCACATTATGCTTATATTTAATATGTATGTAAAATTCATAATGCAGAGAACATACATATGTGACGTATGAGTTATATTTAAATACATTAGTTTCATACATGACAAAATTTAAATTTTTTTATTGCATACTTTTCAGGGTAACTATTCCAGTACTTGTCATATGATGCGTATGAATAATATATTTCAAATGCAATTAAAAAGAAAGTCTACCCCATAAATTTGGAATTAAGCTACATGATTTTTCGATTCTATGCAATTCTAGGCTATATTCTAGATTCCAGGAATATTACAGGGTGAATAAAGTAGGATTCAAATACCTGCTGAATGTGTTGATGGAAAATTTGATTAGTAACAATTGCAAAGTAAATGTAAAGCTTAAAGTTGCTTTTAATGTACTAAAGTAAATAATATGATGTAAATTCTTAATTTTTAAACATCGTCAAAATAAGGGCTTAAATCGTCAAATCGTCAATGTGATATTTTTGGTGCTCAAAATCGTCAAAATGACGATAAATCGTCAAATCTGGCAGCTATGACTACACTACATATTTATGTGTATACTTACGCATGTGTATACTTATTTATACACAGAAATAAATGCGTTAAGTGAGAGCAGAAACATATAATATGTACCAGGAATTAAATGAAATAAAAACAAATGCAATGTGGTTTCAACTTGTCGTAGTTCGCAATGAAATGGCAAGGAATAGCAAAAAAAAAACAACTTTCAGTTCTCATTTGACGTTTTTGTAGTAATAAATTGTTAATAATTAGATAAAGATTATGAGAATTAAAAGATTAAAAATGTGTTATTCAAATGGGGGTGTGGGGTGAAAAAAGTAGAAGTTTGTTGGAAGTTGCCAGAATTATGACACTTGCTAATGGTGAGTAGTTAATTAATAATTTATGCCATAACTTTATAACTATCAAATAAAGGTTGTAGAATTGCATTAAAGATGAGTACTTATAAATTTGCTGGGCTTTCATTATTAAGAATACATTTAATTATATTGTTGTGAGTACAATTAAAAGTTGCAAAATGTCGTTTACAAGTGAAAAAAATATCAAAACTTGCATAAAATGTATTCTTCTATTCCATGCACACAAGGTTGTCGAAGTTTGTCGCCTACTGATGCTGAGTGTAAATTGCAGTATTTGGATGCTGTATGCTGAACTTACTTGTTGTTGTATGAACGGTGTTTTCACCATTAACGTATACGGCGATAAATTGATTTGCATGGAACGATAAAAGTCGGTTTTTTTTTGGTTTTGTTTTGCTTTGCATTGTCAAAAGGCTTTAAATACTAGAAATTAAGAATTTATTGTGCTAATGTACACCAACACCAATACTGCATCATAATTTATTTCATTTGAATTGAAACGTTTACATTTAAAGTTATGAGGTACCATTGTTCCGTTTAGAAATGGAATATTATTTCATTCATATGTCTGCCGCGGCTGGCTTTCGATCTTACCAATTTTCATGCATTTTTCCGAGTGTATGGGGTCGTATCTCGGCAATGACATCACGAATGTTGGCCTTCAAATGTCCAATTGTCCCTGCTTTGTCGACATATCGCTTTTCTTTAACGGCGCCTCACAGAAAATAATCCAACGGTGTCTAATCATAGCTTCTTGGCGACCAATTGAAATCACCATTTCTGCTAATTAAGCGGCCATCAAAAGTTTGACGCAATAAATCGATTGTGATATGAAATGTGAGGCAAGTTGCATCATCGTGTTGAAGCCAAACATCCTCCACATGAATGTCATGAAGAGCGGCTACAAAAGAATCGGTTATCATGGTGCGATAGATGTCTCCTTTGACCGTAATGGTTGCGCCATCATCATTTCCAAAGAAATATGAGCCAATGTGACTCCGCTTCAAAAGCCGAACCAAACAGACGCTCGCAATGGGTGCATTCGCTTCTGTAAGACCATGTGTGGGTTTTCTGAGCCCCAAACACAGCAATTTTGCTTATAAACATACCCACCAAGACGAAAATGAGTTTCATCCGAAATGATGATTTTCTTTGGCAAAATCGACATCATCGCACAGTTTCTCGTTGGCCCATCCAACGGCTTCAACTCTTGAACTAATTGAACTTTGTAAGGTGTCATACCGAGATCTTTTCGCAACATTCGTCATAAACTGGTCCGTGCATTGTTCAATTCCTGAGAAGGATGACGAGTTGATATTGATGAATTCTCACGCGCACTGTAAGCCACAGCTTCGATATTTTCGGGTGTACGCAATGTACGAGTACGCTCACGTCTTGACGCATCAACGATAAAACCAATTTCACGAACTTTAGCAGTAAACTTGCGTATACCGGGCACAGTTGGTCCTTCTCTGCGACCAAATTTTGTACGGTATTTTCGTGCAATTTCCGACCAATTGTCTTTGTTTTGGAAATAAATTTCCAATAAATCCCAACGTTGCTCAAGTGTAAATCGATTCATTACGTGTAGTGGAGATAATATACCCAATACGAAAGCAATATGAAGTACGTTGGAAATTTGAGGCTTCAACAATGCCCAATTCAATGCCGGGTTATGTGGGCGACATCGACTTGCAATTGTGAACGCAGAGTACAGCGATACTACAGCGAGCTGATTTTTAAACCGATCTAAAGCCTGCATTACTCTTCGGATGCGCTCCACCCAGGAACTCGTAGCTAACATTTAAACGATGTTGTATTGGATGACTTTAGCCGATGGCATTTATTTGTTAGCTTTGAGAATCTCTGTAGCTTATTCTCGACTTAAGAAATCGCCACAAGAAAAAGTCTAATGAGGTCACATTGCACGATCTTTGTTGCCAATTTCTTTAGAATTGATTTCCCTACGAGTGCAGACCTACACTGGCGAGCAAAAATGGATACATAATATTAAAAAAAATATAAACTTTATATTTGTACTTTATTTATTAAAATAAAAAAAAACAATCCATATGTTAAACATTTATTTATACTATCCTCTAATTAAAACAGAAACTTTGCAGTAATATTATTTCCTTTTAAATATAAAATACAGCTTCGTTTCAAATGAAAAATTCAGTATTTTGTCCATAATCCTTTATCCTCTATTACTGATTTAATGCGTTTTGGTAAGCTTTCGCCCAGTTTTTTGATGGTTTCGCTTTTTATACTTTGCCAGTCTGCCTCAATTCTTAGCTACACTTTCTTACTTACTGCTATAAATACAAAAAATATTGGATTTAAAATATTTTGACCAATATTATGTATCTATTTAGCTCGCCAGTGTAAGTCAAATTAGCCTGTCAGCAATGTGAAATCGATTGCCTAGGATTCGCCTGCAGACTCTCATGGACATGATTGTTTTCGGCATATGTTGCGCATCGTCGACGTACGGTTTACTGAATCAGCAGAGACGAATTTATTCACTACATTGCGAATAATCCTCACGGTAGGACGAAGTCGCCGTAGTCTAGTAGATAGTTTGTTGGCTTATTAGAGTTAAGGCAACGGTGCAAACCCCAGGTCAGACATCAAAAAGAAATATAAAAAATATTTCTTGGGTGACTTCCTCTCAGCAGATTTCTAGCAAGAACTTTAAGAGTAAATAAAATTGCCATGAAAAGTTTCTCAAAAATCTGCCGTTCGGAGTCGACTTTAAACTGTAGGTCCCGCCACTCATGTATAAAAATTAACGCACACAACATGAGTGGTGTGAGAAGCTACGCCATAATCCTGACTGAAGGGTTGTGATGGCCAGTTATATTTGTAGGACGAAAATAGCGATCCTTAAATAGACGAAAAGTGCAGTACGTTCTCGGAAAACGTTAATAAAACAATTTTATTATTTGCATATGTTGTTGAATGGTACATTCATTCATGGTGATTTTGATAAATAGGTTAAGCAATTGACAACTAATTATAAAAGATGTAGTTTCACGTATCAACTGTCAAAGTACGAAAGTCTCGGTTGGAAGAACCGACAGTTTAAAAGTAATTAAAATTGTATGATTAAACCTTCTTCTCTGACAGTCAGGTTGTCATAAGATCTCTGTCGGGTGTTGTGAAAAACTACAGGAAGGTTAGAAAATGTCGGCGCTGTCTCGACCTTCTTTCTGGGTGCTTTAGTGTCTCACTGGTCTGGGTCCCCGGGCACAGTAACATTCCGGGGAACTGCAGGGCCGATGAGCTCGCCAGAGCTGGTACACTTCTCGTCAGTAGACTTGAGTATGCCACTCGCCTCGGTCAAGCTGGCCATTGCGCGAAAATTCTTTCTAACCTGGGTCAATGAGGAGTCTTGCTTCACCGCTAGACTCACCTGGCCCCTGATGTATAGAAGGCGTACCAACCAGTTACTTGGACTTGGTAGTGGCATCATCTCAATCACAGTGGCCATGCTTACAGGTCATTGTGTTATGGGTAGACACGCGGAAAGGATTCGGCTCCCATTTAACGACTTCTGCCGTGGATGCAGATCCGCTGAGGAAGAGGAGACTGTTATCCACTTTCTTTGTTAGGGCCCATCTCTTGCGAGGTGCAGATATAGGCTATTTAGCTCCCTAATCCTTGTCAGCTTGACGGTGCTATCGTCTATTGATGTCAAGGACATAGCTTAGTTTATCCAGTGTGGGGTAGTCGTGCTTTTGATGTGCAGCCCTTGCGCTGACCAACTTCTTCCTCTTCCCCGATTTTGGTGGAACTTGGTCGGTACAGAGACTGCGCTAACTTGTGGCATCACAACGGGCCGCTAAGCGTGCTCAAGTGAGCATTTTGAAAGTAGAGCTACTGCTCCGACCTAACCTAACCTAAACTTTCTAAAATATCTTGAAATATTCAAAAAGAAATTTTATGACACGACAAAGTGCTCGGGAATTCATATTTTTTTCTCTAAGAAATGGTAGAATTGTAATGAATGTTACAATGATATGACAAGATCGCCATGTAATGAATGTAATGTATGTAAAGGGTACATTGTTAATTGTATTAGTAAAGTGGTCATCGCGTAAGTACTAAAATTGAAGATCAGCAATCAAGCGAGCTTAAAAAGTGATCAGTCAATAAAAGTATGTGTTGAGCTAAAGTTTTATACGGAGATTCTTAAAATTTAAAGTTTAATATTAAAAGTTGTTCTTAAAATTAAAAATTTTTTTTTAAATTATTCAAAATTACTAAAAGTTGAAAATAAATTGTTCTAAATATTTAAATGAATGAAACTTGAAATATTAAATTATAAAACTTAAAATTTTTAAAGTTTGTGCTCAGAATATTACATTGAATTTAAAAAACTATGAATTTCCTTTCCTTTAAATAAAATACATTAATAAATTTAAAATAAACGATAAAACATTTTATTTTAAAATACCCTTCTTACATGTATGTGTACGTATTTTAGATTCAGTCAGTTTTGTGTTTGTTCGGTTTTGCTTATTATTAAGGCGAGCACGCCCTATTAATAACGCAGCTAATAAGACGCAGTTTGGGTGAGAATAAAAATCAAATCTTTTTCAGCTATGAAGCCGTTTTGATCATTATTTTATTCTAATTTTATCAATCAACTTACAGCTATTTATATAAATTTCTTAAGTCTAATTTCTTACATATTAATACTTATGACCTAATTTAGTTTTTTACTTAAGTCTAATTTCTTTACATAATACTTATGACCTAATTTAGTTTTTACTTAAGTTAGAGTGTGCATGGTCAGCATTTTGCTGCTTTACAATTATTATGTACTGAAAATTTGTATAATGCAATTTGATAAATTGCATTTGCATTGCAATTGCCATTGGTCATTGACAGTTTTATTTATATTATTAAGGAATGTATCATAATGCATTTTTAGGTAGCTCAAACGTAACCAACACACAACAGCGGATAAGTGTGACCAATGCACTACAGAATCATTGTGAATACGATAATTCAAGTCAATAATTTCATGCAAAAGTAATAAATTCCTTCGACAAATACTACGTAGTTAAAATGTAATTAAAATTGTACGATTTAAACTGCCTTTAAGTATCTGGAAGCATTCAAAAAGGATTTCTATCATACAGCAAAACATTCAGAAAACATTCATTGTTTCTCCGTTAAGAAAAGAGGAGAATTTTTATTTCTTTAAATTCATTTTGCTGCTGTACAAATGAAAAGTGAAGTCAGTTGATACATGATAGAAATTCTTTCATATTCCCTACCATTAAGACAACAATCAACTTTCAAAGCTTGTTGCAACTGAAGTATTGTTGTTCTAATAAATATACACAACACTACATATTTATGAGTATACTTACGCATGTGTATACTTATTTATACACAGAAATAAATGCGATAAGTGAGAGCAGAAAGATATAATATGTACCAGGAATTAAATGAAATAAAAACAAATGCAATGTGGTTTCAACTTGTCGTAGTTCGTAATGAAATGGCAAGGAATAGCAAAAAAAACAACTTTCAGTTCTCATTTGACGTTTTTGCAGTAATAAATTGTTAATAATTAGATAAAGATTATGAGAACTAAAAGATTAAAAATGTGTTATTCAAATGGGGGGTTGGGATGAAAAAACGAGAAGATTGTTGGAAGTTGCCAGACTTATGACACTTGCTAATGGTAAGTAGTTAAGTAATAATTTATGCTAACTGACTTTATAACTATAAAATAAACGCTATAGAATTGCATTAAAGATTAGTACTTATACATTTACTGGGCTTTCATTATTAAGAATATGTTGAATTAAATAGTTATGAGTACAACTAAACGTTACAAAATGTCATTTACAAGTGAAAAAATATCAAAACTTGCATAAAATGTATTCTTCTACTCCATGCACACAAGGTTGTCGAAGTTTGTCGCCTACTGATACTGAGTGTAAATTTTCTTGCAGAACTAATTCTTGGTCATGTCAAAGGTCGATTTCTAACAGTTAAAATAATGATTGCGTTTCAGCTAGATCAACTCATATTCATTCATTGTGAAACATTTTATAAATATTTCTTATAGAAATATTTTTTTATATACTTAACTGAATATTTGAAAATTTATTGTTCATGGACCTAAATATATCAAGTTAGGAGATAAGCTGTGGCATCCACTTAGAATGTTTCATTACAATTTTGATTAGATGTAGTCAATAAAAATATTACCGTCCTGGTGTTTTCCCAGACTTACTACGTTTACAATTTTAATCGATAACTGAAGCCCCTGACAAAAAGCATTACTTACATACGTCTTTTTATACATATTTTCTATTTTTTTTTAAATTTATTTATATTTTTTGTTTGTTTTTGCTTTATTTGTTTCTGCAAAACTTTTCAAATTGCATAAATTTTTTTGGGTGCCCTGGTAATCTAGTGGGTAGTGTTATAGACTATTAGCGTGAGAGTCGTGCGTTCGATTCCCACCCCAGAGTCTCTGGTCTGTTAGATATAATTTGTAATTGTATTGTATTAAATAAATAAATACTTTCCTTTGTTGATGTATGGCTATTTTTTTAGCGAGTTGTATGAAAGATTTCAAATTGAACACAATTAAAAATATTTAAAACGATATGATAAAATTATTTTCTATTCAATTAAGAAAAAATTCAAGTTTTTTTTTTGAAGAAAACCAGTTCAAGTTCCATTATCGATAACCTTCGACAAATGTGGTAAAATGATTATTAAAAAAACATTATAATTTCAATACCATCAATCTTTCAAAAGCTTTTGTCTTTATAGTCACTCTGTACCTCTTGCGGAAATTGCTTTTTGGTAAGACATAAAAGAGGCATTTCATGTCTCTTAAAGGAGAGTTAGGGGAATATGAGGAATTAATTTTGATGCCATCTGCACAATAATAAAATATAATCAAGGCATTTAAATGCAGACAAATACGTATGTATACATACGTAAATTAAGACATCGAATACCAACATCAAAAGTAAAATTTTAAATAAAACCAATGCTTTCGAACTTTAGAAAATGTCGAGGAAATGTGGTGGACCACTATTTTATACTCAAAAACCATAGTGAATAAATATTTTAACCGTTATAGATTATGCCAGCAAAACATTCATTACTTGATTGATATCTACAAAAAGTATATTGTCTGCTATTGACGACAGTTTTTCAATCAATCAATATTTCACAAAATGTTCGGTAATAATATTTTTGTAAAAAGCACAACGAAATTAATGCAAATATTAACAATCCTTAGAGGGATTGACACTACATTAACGAATTTCCAATACGAAAAATTAAGTATAAGTAGGTAATACTGTACTTTTGTCTCCGTATTATCCGGTCGGGATCAAATGAATACAATTGATTAAATTATGAGAACATCCTTCAAGATCTTGTAATGATTGCCAACATTTAATAAAAAAAGTAAGTGCTTGCGATCACGGTCTCACTTTATAAAATTTTGAGCCAAATTAACCTTAGAATAAATGACCATGATCTTACGAAATCTACTTTAGTCTCTTACTACAAAAGTCTAAGGGCGATTATTACAACTTGCCGTTAACTAAAGGGAGGATTTTAACGGTCAAATAAATTGTTTTTCATTATTATAAGTGGACAATAAGATAGAAGTGAGCGTTAAGCTAAAGGGAAGATCATTCTACCATTAACTTTTAAAGTTAAGATTATCTTCAAACTTGCCATATTATATATTATTTTCAACATGGCATCTTCAAATATAAACAAAATGAGGAAACACAACAATAAAAAAAAGAATCCCGTCGTTGCCACTGCTTTTAAATAAACCTTGTTTAGTTTGGGCAGTGTTATCGACATTGCTCCGCCATTTTTTTATTTTTGAACAAATTAACGTTATTTTATCTGTAAGTTGTAATAACGAAAATAAGTTAAATGTGACTTTATAGTTGACTTTAGCAAAAGGTACCTTTGACTAAACCCAAGTTTAACGCCAAGTTGTAATAATGGCCCTACAAATTTTATTTATTTTTGGCATTTTAACACAATAATTTAATATTTCAAACACTTCTTTAAATTGAATGTTATGCCATACAATAACATCCAAAATGCATGATAAATACAATCGTGTTACCACTAAAGGAAATACAACTTTGTTGAAAAAACTGTTTACGCTTCTAATAATATAAAGGGTGGTCCATCCAAAACGCTCAATATTAATTGTAAATAAAATTAATAGTTTTCAGCGAGTCATCGTCATTTTTTATATTATTACAGAAGGATCCATAGCTTCGGTGGAGTACCCCTATCCGATAAGCCATGTTTTCAATGATTCTGAGGCATAATTGATGTTTAATGTCGTTAATATGCCGAATGATTTCATCCTTGGTTAATTGACGTAGCAATTCTCTTTTAAATATACCCACAGAAGGAAATACTACGGTGTCAAATCATGTAATGGTCCCCAATTAATAACGCCATTATGTGGTATAGCATCGCCATAGATTTTCTCGTGCAAAAGAGCCATTGCTTCGGTAGCTATGGCTCCATCCTGTCCACATACCTTCCAGTTTCCGCAATTTCTTTCCACAAGAAGTCCGTTAACAACTCGCGATAACGAACATTGATAATTATTGGCTGAGCTCATTTTTAAACAAGTACGCCTTGATAACGTAGCCAACCCATATACCTCAGCAAACAGTTACTCTTTGTGGATGTATCGCCTTTTGAACAATCGGTCGTGGATTCTCATTTGATCAAATGCGGGAATTCTGCTTCTTAACGAATCCACTGAGGTGAACGTTTGTCTCTTCGCTGAAGATGATTTTCTTTGTAAAGCCGACTATTACATATATACACACATACATACGTAAATAAGTGATCATTACAACACTTTAGTCATGATTACGACCTACATAGTTTCTCACACCACCTATGTTGTGGGTGTTAATTTTATACATGAGTGGGAGCAACTATAGCTTAAAGTCGACTCCGAACGACAGATTTTTTTGGGAAATTTTTCATGGCAATTTTATATACTTTCAGAGTTTTTGCCAGAAATATTCAAAGTTTCGTTTTGATGTCTGACCTGGGGTTTGAACCGTGGCCTCACGTCTAATAAGCCATCACACTACCTACTAGTCTACGGTGACTATGTTCACCCTGTCAACGATGCTTAAAAATGATCAATAGGCCTCAGATCTTCAGTCAATTGAACCATGTAAGCTTGTAAATTCAAATCCCTATTCAAAATCTTCTCCAGTGATGTTCGTGAGGTTTTCAATTGCTGAGCACGACGACGACTCGTAATTGACGACTCTTTTGTCACACTATCACGATTGTGGACACATTTGGACGATTATGCTCACAAGGTGAACGAAATGCGTTTTTATTAGCACGTTCCTTTTCGTAAAAGGCTGCAGCAATCTTAACTACCTGCTCAATTGTGAACCTCTCCATAGTTGAATTTGTCAAACACTGAAACAAACAAATATCAAATTAAGTTGTGTGAAAAAAACTTTACGTTAAGCTGCAACTTCTAATTAACACCGTGCTTTATGGTTTTTGAAGTCGCCGTAGTCTAGTAGGTAGTGTGTTGGCTTATTAGACGTAAAGCCAGGGTTCGAGCCCCAGGCCAGACATCAAGACAAAATACAAAAAGAATTTCTTCGGCGACCTCCTCTCAGCAGCTTTCTGGCAAAACTCTGAGAGTAAATAAAATTGCCATGTAAAGTTTCTCAAAAATATGTCGTTCGGAGTCGACTTTAAACTGTAGGTCCCGCCACTCATGTAAAAAATTAACACACACAACATAAGTGGTGTGAGAAACTAGGACATTGTACCATGTGACAATTCTACCTCCGAGTAATGCACTTGTCTTATTTGACAAGTACACGTCCTCTAAACTAACCTAACCTTATGTTTGAACCATCCATTCAGTAAAAAGTTGAAATTGAAAAATTATTTGCTTTGGAGGCCTCTCCGCAGCAATATTTTATCAAATCCTCTGATATGGAGCAGCTTCTCAAACCTGTCGTTCGGATTCGACATTAAATTGCAAGTCTAACCGCTAGTCGTGGATAATATTAACGCATATGACAATTGTGGTATGAGCAGCCATTTTGTAATCCCATTTGAAAGATTATAATGGCCAATATGTATTCAACTATTTTAAATTAAGATCAGATCAAAAGCCTTTCATCAATATTTACCTCTTTCATATAAGAAATGAGAAAATTTTGTTCAGTACGTTTATTTCCGAAATAATTTTTTGTTACTTTCTCTCTTTCAGTAATAATTTAAAACGCTTTAATGCGTTCGTTTTATAAACTTTGTTGAAGAAATAACAAGAACAAAAACAAAATGATACAAGTGTTGGAAGTGAGATTATAACCAACGATTTCATTAAACATGGCTTATGACTCCATCTAGAACGTTTTCTAACATTTATGGCCTTAATGACTCAATATCTTAACAATTCGAAAAAAAAAACTTTTTTGTTGCCTGTCGTATTGTATTAGCAATGTGCTCAGCATTATAATCGGCTAATAAATGACTCTCTAAATCAAAAGGACGATGATAAATAAAAATAAAAACAAAACGAACAACAACAACTACTACAATGAAAGCAAAAAAGAAAATAAAAACAATTATAAACACTTTAGGCGACTATTGAATCGTCGTTTCGCTATCGGAAACCAATGATTTATGAATGCATGAAAAAAAGTTTCAAATTTTACACACTTCAATTGATAAATCTTCTAAAGATGACTAGAACAATCTGAAATCTCATCCAAGGGGTTCTTTATTGTCCCGAGCTGGCTTCTACTTGATATGCGAAAGAAGCAGCTGTGAATACAGAGCTAATTCTAAAGCTTTGTCATGCCAAAATCTTTAATTCTATTAATTAATGACTTCCCTTTTATCCATAGGATAGCTGAAATCACTTTAGATTCGGTTTTATAACAAAAATATCGGAAAGATTTTAATATTACCGCGATATATATCAGAGCATCATTCACA
Source organism: Sarcophaga variegata (assembly GCA_932273835.1). Lineage (NCBI taxonomy): Eukaryota > Metazoa > Arthropoda > Insecta > Diptera > Sarcophagidae > Sarcophaga > Sarcophaga variegata. Next base: position 43,444,479 of record OW026359.1, read on the forward strand.
GATTGATCACATAACAAGGTCGAATAGAGAATTATTTTGACTCAGTTCAGTTGTAACCCAGAACTAATCGACAGAACTTATCTGTCTCGAAATGATAAAGAAATTTATATATCTTTATGGGATTAAAGTCGCTCGATATGAAAGGCGGAATTGTATTATAACGCGACATTTATTAGGAACCAATTAAGTAAAATAAACTTATACTATTGAAGTCGCCGTGGTCTAGTAGGTAGTGTGTTGGCTTATTAGACTTAAAGCCAGGGTTCGAGCCCCAGGCCAGACATCGAAATAAAATACAAAAAGTATTTCTTCGGCGACTTTCTCTATGCAGATTTCTGGCGAAAACTCTGAGAGTAAATAAAATTGCCATGAAAACTTTCTCAAAAATCTGTCGTTCGGAGTCGACTTTAAACTGTAGGTCACGCCATTCATGTATAAAAAATTATAACACACAACAACAGTGGTGTGAGAAACTAGGTCGTAATCCTGACTGAAGGGTTGTAATGACCAATTATGTATATATATTCTACACTCCACAATAATTAGAATACAATTCGTAATTATACTAAATATAATGAATGAATAAATATGAATGAAAATAAAAATCAGCAACCTGCATCAGTTGGCAAAAACGTCTTATAAAAGTAACATTGACCATAACTGGCCAACACTAATATATACTTATACATTTTTGGTTTTTCCTGCTTTCATCGCTGGCAATAAGTAGTTGGTAGTGCTGTGTTTATCATTTGTGTGGTAAATTTCCCGTGATAAAATATTAAAAATTAATGCGAAGTAAGAAGGGCAATGAGTACAAGACAGACTATAATTTACTTAAAATAAAAACACAAAAACAAACACAATAATATAAGCAATTCATAAGTATTTATGTATATACAGTGGTGGTCTTATAGTTAGCACACTCATCCATCAAAAAGTTTATGTTGAATACTTTGTTCTTAGAAGCAATAATTTTTTTGTCATATGCTATTTAAAATAACCTACGGACTGTAATTAATTAAAACTAATACATAAATAAGAACATCAACAGCAATTATTAAAATTAAAATTAACTTAATAATTAAAAAAAAAAATTTTTTTTCGGGGTGTAATTAGCACACCATGTATTTTGTTAATATTTTCTCAAAGAAATGAAAAACATTTTAACTTCATTACATAGTTTGGTATCAATTCCATGACATACATATACATATGTATGTGTTTCCCCAGAAAAAGAATATATTTTATGTTAAACTGGATAAAAAAATCACTCTTTACAGCTATGTTTCGTAAAATTATAATAAATATGTATGTATGCGCAAAAAGAACAAGAAAACATTTTTCAAATTGAACTTACTCGTTGCAGACATCTACAAATCGTCCAATAATGTTCTGTCGTATCAAAAAAATCACAAAGCATTTTCGGCCATTAGGAGAAAACCACGGCCAAGAAACACAGCTAGTACCACAGATTGTATAACAATTACTTATGCGACGAAGAATTCCTTCATAATGTCTTCAGAAATGCGGAAACTCGTTATGGAGGCACACAAGATATTAAAAAACTTGACTGGCGATATAACGCCATACGACCCTGTGATATCAGAAGTAATCTTGTATATAAAAAAGGAGGCTGACATTATTCCGAAAAAAGAGTTTTACGTGTGTTGAAACTAAATTCAATCGATTTGACTCAAATTGAAGGAGTAATTAATGGCGTTCACCGAAGCACGACTTAAAGGCTTTGAAGGCAATTAAGCATAGAGGAGTTATGTAAGAAGTTGTATAATTAGAATAATGTTTTAAAATAAATTAATTCACCAAGTAAGCAATACCAACACCGCCGAGTTTATTATAATTTTTCCTCTTTTTTTAACAAGTACAAGGTGGCCTTATTGAATAAAGTGTTAGAAAATATTGAAAATTGGTTTGCATATGCTTTGGGTTGTAATACACTCTTCTATTATATTTCGTTATCGCATGTAAGCTGTTGTCTGCCTAAAGCACGTTGTTTGTTTGAAATATGACGCGAGCATTTAAAAATCTGCACAAATTATGCACTTACTTTGATATATAATTACAGGTATCAAGTCCGTTTAAAATAAAACTTTTTCAAATATGTATTCATAAGATGTTACACTGATTAACAAAACACAAGTTTTAAATAAATAAATAAGTTGAATACATTTACTAAGGCTTTCTGGTAAAAGTAATATTAAAAATTAAATTAAAATTTCTCGTAAAGTTAATGAAATCGATCATCTCGTTATTCTAGACAATATTATGCAACTGTGGGATTCCCACATAACGATACAATACGCAAGTTTGAGCTTGAGAAGTCATTTACATAAATTAAGGAATGAAATCGTCAAAGAAAACACCACCGTTTAGCTGCAAAGGACATGCGTAAGTATTGCTGTGTAAACCAGTCAACGGTTGATCTAGTGCGTATAATTTCATCGATGTTAATGAAAAGTGTAAAAGAACTATATAAATTTAATCAAAAGCATACAGTGATTAATTGTATCAAATAACTGAGTGTGATCAATTAGAACCAACAAGTTTATATTACCGGAAATCAATTCTGTGATTTGATTAAAATTCCATTCCATACATTCCTTGTGTTGATCGAGGATGCCTGCAGAAACTTCGATAAGTGTAAAGCACTAGCAATTGGTACTCGTATTCAATCTTTCTTAATCGCAGTATCTGAAAATGGACAACGAGTGCTGACTGGATGAAGGAAAACTAAATTTCAAATTCCAAATAAAACTTCGGTGGCCTCATAATTAATAATTTGTATAGAGTTTGCACCTTTAAATTCCAGTCTATGTTAACGATTAGCAAAAATAAATTGCGCAACGCAGACTTCATTCGAATGCAAGTGATAAGCAGTTGTAGAATTTTTTACTGAAAATTTATGAGAATAAATAATGAATTGAATAAAATTCATTGTTGGGCCACAATAAATGGACTTTGTTGAAAACTACCTATCATCCGTTAACACTTAATTGTAACATGAATAATAACATTTGAGTAAACGAATCCAAATTTAATACTCCAAATACTGCCAAATACCATACATTGGGATAATTAAATATTGCGACCTAGTTTGTAACGCCACTTATCTTTTGCGTGTTAATTTTATACATGAGTGGCGGGAACTATGGTTTAAAGTCGACTCCGAACGACAGATATTTGAGAAACTTTACATGGCAATTCTATTTTTGACAGAAATCTGCTGAGAAAAAGTCACCGAAGAAATATTTTTTCATATTTCGTTTGTTGGAGATGCCTGACCGAGGCCTCACGTCTAATAAGTCAACACACTACCTACCAAATTACGGCGACTTCCTTTGGTATAATTATCAATAATAATATTGATTGGACAAATCAAACTTGTAAAACCATCTGGGGCCGTTGGTTGACATAACACTTTCCTTCTTTACACATTAGGCTAGTTATTGTCTTCTTCCAGGTATATTACGTGGTTGTAAACCAGTGTTTACCATTTCATAGCACAGTTGTGCAGAAAGAACTCACACACATTCTTGTGTTTTTTCATTTAGTTGTCGATTAGACTGCGACAAGCATGATGGCGGATGCTTTATCATTAAATTTCAGAATAACACTCAAAAAATATTTTATGGTAAAAATGGTCTACGCCATTAGCTGGGCGTATTTCATTTTATAGTATAATTTTTTAAATGCTTTGGAATGTTCGCTTTTTTTCTTTTAATAAAAAGTGGGGTTTTTATTCTTAAAAAACATGGTCTAATTTTTAAGCCTGAGATGGATAGCTTTATGTTCTTTTAATAAAAAATGGATCTTTTATTTTCTTTTTATTTATCTAAAATTATTAAGCCAAAGATATATAGCTTTACGTACGTATGTTGATGAAATAAAAATAAAAATAGCGTATATTACTAACACTTTTCTATGGCTGTAAATAAATAAATTCTCTCAACTTATTTTCTCTCTCTTACTCACTAATACATAACCAAAAATTTTTTGGTAAACACTGTTGTAAACTATGATTCTATTAGCAAAAGAAAGCTGGACTTCACGCCATTATTTCATCTTTCTACAACAAGCATATTTGATTTCTTAAAAATTGTTTTAAAATTCTGAATGTGAAGAATTATTCTTAATCAATCAATCTTCACGCAATCAATCAATGTAACACTGGCTGTAAACCGGAAGTGACACTTGCTCAAATCAAAATAATTATGTTGATTGGATAAAGATAAGTACGAGAACATCCGGATTAATAAAGTACATTCGTGCCACAGAATTTTGTTAACCTATGTTATTTGTACTAATGTAGATGCAGGAAATGTTTGGTTTTCATTCAATAATTAATTTAAATATTGAGTATGACTGAAGTCGCCGTAGTCTAGTAGATAGTGTGTTAACTTATTAGACGTAAGGCCACGGTGCAAACTCCAGGTCAGACATCAAAAATAAATATAACAAAATATTTCTTCGGTGACTTCCTCTCAGCAGATTTCTAGCAAAAACTCTGAGTCATGCTTACAGGTCATTGTGTTATGGGTAGACGCGCGGAAAGGATTCAGCTCCCATTTAACGACTTCTGCCGTGGGAGCAGATCCACTGAGGAAGAATAGACTGTTATACACTTTCTTTGTCAGTGCCCATCTCTTGCGAGGTGCAGATATAGGTTATTTAGCTCCCAAATCCTTGTCAGCTTAACGGTGCTATAATCTATTGATGTCAAGGATATAGCTTCGTTTATCAAACTTTCTGGCTGGGTTTCCAGTGCAGGGCTTTTGATGTGCAAACATTGGCCAACTTCTGGTGGTCGCTCAAAAGTGAAATTGATTTGGATTCTGAAAAGTTTTGAACTAAAAGTTCATTTCGAAAATAATATGTACAGTGAACCCCCGCTATTCGTACACAATTCGTTCCAGCAGGCTGTTCGAATAGCGATTTGTACGAATGGCGAATCATTTTTTCACATAAGATGTAATGTAAATTGAATTAATTCGTTCCTAAATCTTTATTTAAACTAATGAGTTGAACAGTAGAAGTAAAACATATACAATTATGTAGTTCTTTAATACGTATTTTATTATTTAAACTTTGCTTACATATTACAATTCATCGTCACTTTCTATATTAAAAACTCACTGCTTTTCGTTTAAAAGAATCACTCTTTATTTTATTATCCATAGCACACTATTGTTTTTAAAAAAATAACAAAAAGGCAAATGAGTACAAGCAACACGTGTTAAAGTAAACGCAGTATGAGAAGTGCGGGGATCTCCCGAATTTTCTAAAGTGGCCACCACAGGGAGGAATTGCCGGTGCAAAGTTGCACTCTGTGGCACATGGTTGCACGCAGTACGAATAGCGAAACAATGTACGAATGGCGAGTTAAATTTTAATTGAAAAAAACTGTACGAATAACGAGTTGTACGAATAGAGAGGCGGACGAATAGCGGGATTCCACTGTATATGAAAAATATAACTCGACTGTTAACATTTTTAAATAATAACTACAGTAATTTTTGTCCGATTTGATCAAAAGAAGTGCCAATCTATTCACAAGATAATGTAAGTCCAGAATGTCATCACTTATTTCATATTTTTTAATTAAAGTTTGGAACTATGAATGCACAAACTTAGAAAAATATAAAAAAAATCGCATTTCTCAAGTTTACCTCATCAAACCCCACAGCATATTATGTCAAATAATATACATATACATATCGGTTTAAGGGCCCATCCCTCTCCTTTCTAATATGATTTAAATTTTTGACATCGGTTTAAAAATGTTTGTGCAGTCAATAAATTTGTGCGTAAAGTCCATAAAAATAGTTTTTGTCAAATAAAAAAGTTTGGAGGGTTCAAGAAATATAAAAAATATTTTTGAGTTCTACTTAACAAAAGTCATAACTTGCGCTATGTCATTAGCTGGGCGTATTTAATTTTTTTTATTTTGTCGCATAGTGTAATTAAAGTCAACAATTTCATGCAAAAGTAATAAATTCCTTCGACAAATACTACGTAGTTAAAATGTAATTAAAATTTAAATTGTCTTTAAGCATCTGGAGGCATTCAAAAAGGAATTCTATCATACAGCAAAGCATTCCGGAATTCATTGTTTCTCCGTAAAGAAAGGAGGAGAATTTTTATTTTTTTAAATTCATTTTGTTGCTGCACAAATGAAAAGTGAATTCAGTTGAAAGATGATACAAATTCTTTCGTATTCTATTCTTTTAAGACAACAATCAACTTTCAAACTTTGTTGCAACTGAAATATTGTTGTTCTAATAAAAATACACTCTTCATAGTATATAAATATTTATGTGTATAGTTACGCATGTGTATACTTATTTATACACAGAAATAAATGCAATAAGTGAGAGAAGAAAGAGGATAAAACTGTTTATATTGTAATGCCAAGGATTAAATAAAATAACAACAAATGCAATGTGGTTGCAACGTGTCGTAGTTCGCAATGAAATGGCATGGAGCAGGAAAAACAAACTTTCAGTTCTTTTCCGATGTCTTTGTAGTAATAACTTGTTAATAATTAGATAAAGATTATGAGAATTAAAAGATTAAGGGCCATTATTACAACTTGCCGTTAACTAAATGGAGGATTTTAACGGGCAGATAAATTGTTTTTCGTTATTATGAGTACCCAATAAGATAGAAGTGATCGTTAAGCTAAAGGGAGGACCAACCTATCTTTAACATTTAAAGGTCACTTTATTTTTGAACTTGCCATATTATATATTATTTTTATTATGGCAACTTCAAATTCAAACAAAATGAGCATATACAACAAAAAAAACGAAGCCAGCGGTTGCCACTACGTTAAAAAAAACTTGTATAATTGAGCAGTTTTATCGACATTGTTCCGGCACTGCCTTATTTTTGAAAAATTTTATCTGTAAGTTGTAATAACGAAAATAAGTTAAAGGTAACTTTACAGTTGCCTTAAACTAAAACCAAGTTTAACGGCAAGTTGTAATAATGGCTTTAAAAATTTTAATTTTTTTTGACATTTTTAACACAATAATTTAATATTTCAAACACTTATTTAAATTGAATGTTATGCCATACAATGAAATCCAAAATGCATGAGAAGTTCGATCGTGTTACCATTAAAGGGAATACAACTGTATTGAAAAAACTGTTTACACTTCTAATAATATAAAGGGTGGTCCATCCAAAACGCTCAATGTTAATTGTAAATAAAATAAAAATTTTCAGCGAGTCATCGTCATTTTTTATATTATTACTGAAGGATCCATAGCTTTGGTGGAGTACCCCTATCCGATGAGCCATGTTTTCAATGATTCTGAGGCATAATTGATGTTTAATGTCGTTAATACGCCGAATGATTTCATCCACATACTCTTTGTGGATGTATCGCCTTTTCAACAATCGGTCGTGGATTCTCATTTGATCAAATGCGGGAATTCTGCTTCTTAGCGAATCAACTGAGGTGAACGTTTGTCTCTTCGCTGAAGATGATTTTCTTTGTAAAGCCAACAATTACATATATACATACATACATACATAAGTGATCATTACAACACTTTAGTCATGATTACGACCTAGTTTCTCACACCACTTATGTAGTGGGTGTTAATTTTATACACGAGTGGAGGGAACTACAGCTTAAAGTCGAGTCCCAACGACAGATTTTTTTGAGAAACTTTTCATGGCAATTTTATTTACTCTCAGATTTTTGCCAGGAATCTGCTGAGAGGCATTAGCCGAAGAAATATTTTGTCATATTTTGTTTTGTTGGAGATGTCTGAGCTGGTCTAATAAGCCATCACACTACCTACTAGTCTACAGTGACTATGTTCACCCTATCAACAATGCCTCAGATCTTCAGTCAATTGAACCCTGTAAGCGTGTAAATTCAAATCCTTATTCAAAATATTCTCCAGTGATATTCGTGAGGTTTTAAATTGCTGAATACGACGACGACTCGCGATTGACGACTCTTCTGTCACACTATCGCGATTGTGGACACATTTGGACGATTATGCTCACAAGGTGAACGAAATGCGTTTTTATTAGCACGTTCCTTTTCCTAAAAGGCTTCAGCAATCTTAACGACCTGTTCAATTGTGTACCTCTCTCCATGGTTGAATTTGTCAAACACTGAAGCAAACAAATGTCAAATTAAGTTGCGTGAAAAAAACTTTACGTTGATCTGCAACTTATAATTAACATTGTGCTTTATGGTTGAACCATCCCTTCTGTAGAAAGTTGAAATTGAAAAATTATTTGTTTTGGCAACCACCTCTCCGCAGCAGTGTTTTATCAAATCCTCTGATATGGAGCAGCTTCTCAAATCTGTCGTTCGGATTCGACATTAAATTGAAGTTATAACCTCTAGTTGTGGATAATATTAACGCATGTGACAAAGGTGGTATGAGAAGCCATATTGCAATCCAGTTTAAAGGATTATTGGCTTACTAGACGTAAGGCCACGCTTCAAACACCAGATAAGACATCAAAACGAAAATATGAAAATATTTCGCGGGCGACTTCCTCTCAGCAGATTTCCTGAAAAAATTCTGAAAAGTAAAATAAAATTGCCATGAAAAGTTTCTCAAAAATCTGTCGTTCGGAGGTCCTGCCACTCATGTATAAAATTAGCACATACTACATAAGTGATGTGAGAAGCATACATAGGAATGTATGTACATACATATGTATTCAACTATTTTAAATTAAGGTCAGATCAAAAGCCTTTCATAAATATTTCCCTATTTCATATAAGAAATGAGAAAATTTTGTTCAGTACGGTTATTTCCGAGATAATTTTTTGTTACTTTCTCTCTTTCAGTAATAATTTAAAACGCTTTAATGCGTTCGTTTTATAAACTTTGTTGAAGGAATAACAACAAGAACAACAACAAAATGATACAAGTGTTGGGGGTGAGATTATAACCAATAATGTCATTAAACATGGCTTATGAGGCAATCTAAAATGTTTTCTAACTTGTATGGCCTTAATGGCTCAATATCTCCTTAACGATTCGAAATAAACTTTTTTGTTGGGGCTGACTGCCAGGCGTATTGTATTAGCAATGTGCCCAGCATTATAATCTGCTAATAAATGACTCTCTAAATCAAAAGGACGATGATAAATAAAATCAAAAAAACAACAAAAACTACTACAATGAAAGCAAAAAAGAAAATAAAAACAATTATAAACACTTTTGGCGACTATTGAATCCAATCGTTTCGCTCATTTTCTATCGGAAACCAATGATTTATGAATGCATGAGAAAAAGTTTCAAATTTTGCACACTTCAATTGATAAATCTTCGCTTAAAGTCCAAAAATAATTGTTTTGCATATTAAAGATGACTAAAACAATCTGAAATCTCATCCAAGGTGTCCTTTATTGTCCCGAGCTGGCTTCTACTTGATATGCGAAAGAAGCAGCTGTGCATACAGCGCTAATTCTAAACGTTACGACAACAAGAAAGCTTGGTCATGCCAAAATTTATAATTCTATTAAATAAGTATGCACATTATCCATATGATAGCTGAAATCACTTTAGATTCGGTTTTGTAACAAAAATATCGGAAAGGTTTTAATATTACCGCGATATATATCAGAGCATTATTCACAGATTGATCACATAACAAGGTCGAATAGAGAATCATTTTGACTCAGTTCAATTGTCACCCAGAACTAATCGACAGAACTTATCTGTCTCGAAATGATAAAGGAATTTATATATCTTTATGGGATTAAAGTCGCTCGATACGAAAGGCGGAATTTTATTATAACGCGACATTTATTAGGAACCAATTAAGTAAAATAAACTTATACTGTCCATTTAATCCTAACATAATCTAACAGAACCAAAGCCTTTTAAGTTTGAAGAGGAGGAAACCAGTCATAAAAGTTAAAAGCCTCATGCCAATTGGCATACACCTAAGCCACCAAAAAAAAAAAATTAAAATATGTTCTATAGGAAGATATGTATCCTGTACAGCCTTTATTAACTTATTTCAATCCACCCCTCAGACATGAGTTATGTCTGGTGTAGTTTCATTCCAAAAATATCCCAACGTTTTATTGTTCAGTTGGCATGTCATGCATTCCATATTATCTACTACACTTATATTCTGATGGTATTTTTCTTATTAGGGCATCATTTAGTGCCATTTTTCTGTCTATTTTTGGAGCCTGGTTTTCAATCCACTCAAAGGCTTTGGGTTATCCAAATTCATATTGAGTATGCATCTAGCTCCATAAGCTAAACTATTCGTTTTCTCATTGCCGATCACTCCTTAATGACTAGCTTCTCGTCCCAAAAGAAATTCTTGATCAGCTTTTAGACTACAGGACATAGATCAGCAATGAATCGTTTATCGCTACTCATAAACACTCATGAAATTTTGAATATAAGTGAGTCAACAATATTGAAATTTAACTATGTAGTCTGATTTTATTTATGATTGTTACGTTGATTTATGAGTACAGGTTGCAATGAGTATGCATACAACGTTGACATCAAACCCATACCATTCGAAATATGTTTGATTCATACGCCTACTCATTTAGATTCATAACTTTGGAAAAATATTTAAAGTACTTATACAGTCTTAGTTGTTGTTGCCTTTACAAAAAAAGAAAAAAATCATATAAGCAAAAAAGACAGAGCAGCAAGCAGAGCAAACATACAACCTTCTATTGAGTATTTTAATCTTCGTATGCGAATCATACCTATTTCGTGATTCTTGTAAATGTTATGGAGTTATGGAGAGTCGAAATCAACAACATCATACATGTTGTTAAGTATGAATATATATGAGTACTGCAAACTTTGAATATGAGTAGAGGTTCAATGATATTAAAATAAGTATGAATGTGTAAAAATATCAGAAATTATGAGTATGATTCGATTCTACTCATCTTTTTGAATACTCATTACTGATCTCTGGTACAGGACAGTCTTTGAACCCGTATCCTTAGATGCTATTGCCCCTACTGTCTTTAGACAATCAATTAAGCTATATAAATCCGCTTGTGTCACAGACATAAGCGTCGTTTGAACTTAATATCAATTCGTTACAAAAATTCGGGAAGTGGTTTTTGCAATTAATATTGAATGAAATTTTCAGTTCAGCGACGTTGTATTGAGAAAGTCCACTTGAATTTTTAAATTAATTTTCTTTATTCCGCTGCATTTTATCAAAATGTATTTTTTACAGATCCATCAGTCTGTTAATATATTTAATTTTTTTTTCTAATTAATTTTAGTACCAGCTTTTAGTTTCAATTCCCAAACAAGACACTCCACAATAATTAGAATACAATTCGTAATTGTAGTAAATATAATGAACGAATAAATATGAATGAAAATAAAAATCAGCAACCTGTATCAATTGGCAAAAACGTCTTATAAAGGTAACATTGACCATTCCTGACCAACACTGAGTCCCAAATTCCTTTCCATAATTATTCATTTTTGGTTTTTCCTGCTTTCATCGCTGGCAATAAGTTGTTGGTAGTGCTGTGTGTATCGTTTAGATGGTAGATAATGACTAAAAATGTTTGGTAAAGTTCCCACGATAAAATATTAAAAATTAATGCGAAGTAAGAAGGGAAATCAGTACAAGACAGACTATAATTTACTTAAAATGAAAACACAAAAACAAACACAATAATATAAGCAATTCATAAGTATTTATGTATATACAGTGGTGGTCTTATAGTTAGCACACTCATCCATCAAAAAGTTTGTGTTGAATACTTTATTCTTAGAAGCAATAATTTTTTTGTCATATGCTATTTAAAATAACCTACGAACTGTAATTAATAAAACCTAATAAATAAATAAAAACATCAACAGCAATTATTAAAATTAATATTAACTTAGAAAATTAAAAAAAACATTTTTGGGGTGTAATTAGTACACCATGTACTTTGTTATTATTTTCTCAAAGAAATAAGAAAAAAATTAACTTGATTACATAGTTTGGTATCAATTATTTGGTCAATTGGTATGGTATAGAACCAACAAGTTTATATTACCGGAAATCAATTCTTAATCGTAAGATTTTTGAAACACAGCTGTAATTTGATTAAAATTTCATTAAATACATTCTTTGTGTTGATCGAGGACGCCTGCAGAAACTTCGATAAGCAATTGCAATAGCAATTGGTACTTTTATTCAATCTTTCTTATTCGCAGTATCTGAAAATAGACAACGACAACTGGATGAAGGAAAATTAAATTTAAAATAAAACTTTGGTGTCCTCATAATTAATAATTTGTATAGAGTTTGCACTTTTAGATTGTACAGTCTATGTTAACGATTTGCAAAAATAAATTGCGCCTTGCAGACTTCATTCGAATGCAAGTAGTAAGCAGTTGTAGAATTTTTTATTGAAAAATGTTAAGAATCAATAATGAACTGTTGGGCCACGATAAATGGAGTTTGTTGAAAACTACTTATCATCCGTTAACACTTAATTGTAACATCAGTAATAACATTTGAGTAAACGAATCCAAATTTAATACTCCAAATACTGCCAAATACCATACATTGGGATAATTACATATTGCGACCTAGTTTCAAACGCCACTTATCTCGTGTGTGCTAATTTTATACATGAGTAGCGGGAACTACGGTTTAAAGTCGACTACGAACGACAGATATTTGAGAAACTTTTCATGGCAATTCTATTTTTGTCAGAAATCTGCTGAGCAAAAAATCACCGAAGAAATATTTCTTCATATTTCGTTTCATTGGAGATGCTTGGCCTAGAGTTTGAACCGAGGCCTCACGTCTAATAAGTCAACACACTACCTACCAGACTACGGCGACTTCCTTTGGTATAATTATCAATAATAATATGGATTGGACAAATCAAACTTGTAATAACATCTGGGGCCTTTGGTTGACATAACACTTTCCTTCTTTACACATTAGGCTAGTTATTGTCTTCTTCTAGGTTTAATATATGGTTTTAAACTATGATTCTATTAGAAGGCTGAACTTCACGTCAATATTTCATGCTTCTACAACCAGCATATTTGATTGCTTAAAAATTTCTTTGAAATATAAAAAGCTTCACTTTCAGAAAAGCCAAAAGTTCTGCCTGAAATAGCAGAAGAGGGTTATATTTGATGGGATTTGGCTCGTCTTTTCTACGATTGATTGTAATTCAATCATTTACTGATCTCTTAAATATTTGAGTGTGGAAGAATATTTAAATTGAATTGAATTTCAATGAATTTTTGTGTTGTTATACTTGGAGTACATTTTGTATGCTTCAGTAGAGTAAGCATTCAATTTATTCTGTTGATATATAAGAAACTATACTTTCATTAAACATTATAATTTTATTACATTCCACTAACCATCCAAATCCGGTCATCATGCGGCATTTGTGTACCTTGGAAGGTAGAACTCGACAAACTGTTTAACGTGAAACACACAATTTTGTTACTGACAACATAACCTCAAAATTGATTTTGTCTCACAAATATTTACGAACAACATCAATTTCAAAAATTTTTAGAAGTTCTTGTAATTTTTATTGTAAGAAATTAAAAGGAAAATATTTCGAAATATATACGACAAGTTTTAACACAGATTTAAACGATTAATCTGAAAGATACGAAGAAATTTCATTGAATTGAAATCGATTTGTGTACCTTGTACTGCAAAAACGTTCATGACCTATTTTTGCTTTCATTTTAATGTGAAAGCATGCATGGTAGGTATAACCATGCAAAGAAAAGTAAAACGAAATAAATCAAATAAAATCTTCCAAGAAAAACGTCTGACAATAGCAGTCATAAATCAATGAATGTTTTCTGAAAAATAAAAACAAAACAATAAAATGGAGGTAATGGCAGTAGAAGAAGTATTGAAAACAACGTTTGATTATAATTTAAAATGATTTTAAATTTTTCAATGATGATTTCATTTTCTGTAAACATCGTATGGGCTGAGTACCATTGAAATCATCTTAAATTGTATCTTCCAGCATTAAAACACATTGTTAGTCTATTTACTTGGCCAAAAAGGTGAGAGTCAAAACGTCGAATTCATATTATCCAATTACTGGGCTTAAATTCAGATATCATACGACATTAGAGTTTTTATGGCACCAACAGAACAATTTTCAAAAAAAAGAAAAATCCGAATGTAATGGCCTTTCAATAACCACTTTTGGTTCGCAGAGCCCCGTAACCTAAAATTTTACTTGTTAACATAACCATCAGTTAAGAAATAATTTTCATCGCTGACATAATTGCTTTATTTTACTACTTTCTTCCAGTTACTAATGACCTAATATTAGTACTGTTTTCAAAGGAGCATTTATAGAATACATTTCACATAAAAATAAATTACTACAGCGGGTGTGCCCTGGTAGTCTAGTGGGTAGTGTGCTAGACTATTAGCGTGAGGCTCGTGGATTCGATTCCCACCAGAGACACTGGTCTGTGAGACTACACCGAGCATATGATCAAGTTACTCCGCTCGTATATAATTAGAATATAATTTGTATTTGTATTGTAATTAATAAGTAAATAGATTAATACTACATCAGTTTTTTTTTTAAATTTTTTTTTTTTAAATCAAAAATATCACACAATCCTATCAAATAATATTTAATTGCAACTAATTTATATCATACATAGTAACATAACGTAACAAATATGTTTCCCAATATTATTAATTGCGTAATTATTTCAACAATACATACCGTATGTATTTTGTTAGAAAATCCAACAAAAAATAGCAAAAATTCTTCACACAATTTATGTAACAATTCCCTACTATTGCAAAAAAAAAAAAATTCTGACAAGTCTAGTGGCTTTCTTTATGTACTTTCTTGCCAATAAAATAAATAAAAAGAAGAAAAATAGAATGACTGAGAAGTTGCACAGTTTGGCATCATTTATAATGGGAATACCGGACGTATGAGTAATACTTACAGATGGTACGGTGCAGTATATGATGTACGTAGAAAAAATAAAATATACACTTAGCCACAAAAGTATACATACGGATAACAAATTTCAGAAATTTTTTTAACTAATCCGTTTTCGTGGAAAATCTTTTGTCTGACAACTTTCCTCGATTTTAAGACTGTCTTTTGCATTGGTTCAGAAATTTGTGAAATTTGTAAATCGGATGCATACCTTTGTGGGCCTGTGCAGGGCCATAATTCAGTTCAATTTCAGAAATTTTTTAACCAATGCAAAAGACCGTCTTAACATCAAGGGAACTATAAAGATTTTCAACGAAAACGGATTAGTTAAAAAATTTCGGAAACTTTTTAACCGTACGTATAATTTAGTAACTGTGTGTATACATCATTTTGTTGTGTATGTCAATGATACGGTGATTTATATGTACATATGTATGTATGTGATAAAAATGTGTACAATTTCTTATTTGTAAATACGACACATTCATCCATTCATCCCTTTTATCATTTTTATGCATCATTCATACGCATCTGGTTGTTTATGGCTGTACGTTCTCTTGTCACTTTATTAAATATGGGTTATTTTCATAAATATTAATACTGGTACACACACCTGCATAACTACAATAAAAACATAAAAAATAACAACAACTTATCTATGCAAAACAGTATTCATTTGTTTGCAAAAGTATATATCGTTACGTTTTTTACCTTTTTAAAAACGTTTAAAATATGAGTTCGTTGATTGCAAATAAAATAAAAACAAATTTATGTTTGTCTGCTACACACTGAAGTTAGTGTAGAACAACGGTTATGATCATAAGTCGCAAAAGTTGTCTTTTGTCAGATAATCTGACTTGTGTCAACTTTCTTGGTTTAAAATGAACTCAAATATTAAGTGGAGATAGTAGAACTCCAGTAGAACAGCAGGTAGTGTGTTGGTCTATTTAACAAGTAGCCGGTGTACAAACCCCACCTCACACATCTCGCATAAAACGAAATATGAAAAGAAAAATATTTCTTTGGCAACTTCCTTTCAGCAGTCTTCGAGCAAAAACTTTGAGCGTAAATAAAATTGCCATGAAAAGTTTCTCAGAAATCTATCGTTCGGATTCGACGTTTAACTGTAGGTTCCGCCACTCACATACAAGGTCTGTTCAAAAAATAAGGTGCATTTTAAAATTCGTGGGTTACGTAGTATTGACTATTATTTATTTATTTTTATATGTTCGTATCCTCATCTCGAACATATGTTCACATTAGCTATGTATATGGCATGTTTGGTTTGTCAGTGAGAGGCAGAAATAAGACAATTGTTTTGCGTGTTTTGCGATTTCCGGCTATCGAACAAAATTGATCAGAGTCTTCCATCGTCCATGCCGTGCATTCGTTATTACCTACCACGCCTATGCGATTCAGATACATGTAAGACGGAGTGTCCCATAAGACGCTAATCAGTATACTCCTTGGTATACGCCATCAATATAAACCTTTACTTACCTTTAATATACTCATGACTTTCTTCTTATCAGAATCGCCACGGAATCCTCTGAATTTATCCTGCTATATCGATGCATTCCCAAATGTTGATATTTCTACCCACTTTTGTTGCCTGGTTGACTAAAAGTCATTGGCTCGCTATTATCTAGATTAATACTTCGGTTACTAGTCGTACTGTGCCTATATTTATAATGTTGACATACATACATATATCTGCGATTGTTTGTCAGAGAATTCAGAATTAAAATAAATACCACGACACATTTAATAATTGGAACCAAAGGTAGCCTTAAACACTTAACAATCCAATTCTTTTTTATTCTTTTGTATTTTCAACAAAAGTTTTTATATCAAGAAGATAAGAATGTACTGCCAGCAGTTAAGTAGCATATCCAATGACAAAATGTATTGAAATCTTCAATATCAATTGTCGTCGTTTTTATTTCGTTTTTGTTTTGGAATTTTAACCAATTTTTCCGAATTTAAAGTCTGGAAGAAATACCACAACGAAGAGTTAAAAAACGGAATTTCTTCTCTTCTCTCTCTTATTTCTTTAACTTTTACAACAAAAGCATAAAAAAAACTTCCAAAAATCATTCAAACCTATACGAATATACTATACATATGTACAAATATATACTCGTGTACAGTCGACCCTCCTATAACGCGATGAGTGCGAACCGCGCTATATGGAAACCACGCTATAAGAAACCAGGATTTAAACGTACAAACCAGGCTAATTCGTAGCGTGTTTTATGGAAACCGTCTAACGCGTTGTATGGAAACTGCGCTATAAGAAACTCGAAATTAGTACAAATCACACCATTCCTACCGCATTATATGGAGACCAAGAAATATAAAAGACAAAAGAAATAATAAATTATTTTTATTGAATTAAAGAGTTCATATTAGAATTAATAACAAAAATTAAATAAAAACTAAACTAAATGAACGTTTTCCAACAAAAATAAGAAAACTTTTAAAATTGTGTAATTCTAGATATGAGTCGCCTAACTCGTCTTCTTTTAATGGGCAAAATTTCTTCCTCAATTAGTTCACCTTCACATTGGTTTTCGATTGTAGCTTTTTTTTCTAACTCCACTAAAACCTCTCTATAGGGAGCTAAGCAACTCCATAACTCTCTTTTAAACTTTGCGCTGCGCACCGTTGAACGATCAGTTTGAATGAAATGAAGTTCTCATTCTTTAGCCAAATTTAGCCCTTTTTCACATCTTGCAAATCGAGATTTGGCACCCATTCGTTTTTCTTATTTTCATTTACCAATGCATTTGAAGTGGGTGCATCAACTGAAACCGATTGTGCGATTAGCTGAAATGTTTATATAAACATGTTTATGTATCTCGGCTGAGTTTTATATTATATTAAACCCTCTTATATTAAACCCTCTTACAATATCTAGTTACTACTATAGAGTCATTCATAGGCTGTGCGGAAGGAACTTTTGAGATGTTGTTGAACGGAAACCGTGCTGTAAGAGTACCGCGTTATAAGAAGGCTCCGCGTTATATCGAAACCGTGTTCTGGGAATACCGCGTTATAGGAGGGCTATCGGAATTTCAGCTTCGCGTTATATGGAAACCGTGTTTTGAGAGTACCGTGTTATAAGAGGGTTGACTGTACATACATATATTTAAGAAGGAATACAAACATAACATGTTTTCTTAAGCACATCTACGAAAGTCGAAGCTGTTGGCTGAGCGTTTGTGAATGGTCAATAAAGTAAGAAAAGCAGGAAACGGAAAATGTTTAAAGGAAATTCATATTCAACAACAGTTGCATATGTACAGATTGATGCACAGATAACTACATATGTATGTATGTATATGATAGTATGTATTTAAGTATGCACAACAGACGCATGTAGAATAAAACCTTAACAAATAACCAACCCACTAAGCCTCTAACATTAGGAAACTTTAACTGGATGCTTAAAACAATGCGAGACTGTTTTTAATTCTGAACGAAATTACTGAAACAAAAACATGGAGAGTGCAACAAAAGGAAAATAAAAATCTGTCAACGATTTTATGAAATTAAAAATAATCCTACAAACTAAGCACAACAAAGTAAAGAACATAAAACAACAGCAGAAAGTTAAAAGAATACACAAGAAAAGTTTGTTGGTGTGGAAATTTAAAAAAAAAAATAGTTTTGAATTAAAATCTCTGACGCAATTTCACGAATTTCTTGAATTTAAAAAGTTTATGAAATTTTGTCAAAATTTATTTACACATACATATGTACATACATTCATAATTGGCCATTATAACCCTTCAGTCAGTCTGACGACCTTGATTCTCAAACCATCCATGTTATGTGCGTTAATTTATACATGAGCGGGGGTACCTACAGATTTAAAGTCGATTCCGAACGACAGATTTTTGAGAAAGTTTTCATGGCAATTTTGTTTTCTTCCAGAGTTTTTGCCAGAAATCTGCGGAGAGGAAGTCGAAATATTTTTCATATTTCATTTTGATGTCTGACCTGGGGTTTGAACCGTGGCCATACGTCTAATAAGCCTACTAGACTACGGCGACTGCTGTATCATTGTTTCACAAAATTCTACGTATATTTTCCGCCCAGCTTTATAGTCTGTTTTTCAGTTTGCACAAAGTCTTTGGATTAAAGTTCTGTAATTCACCAGCTTTTTGGGTATACTATTCACTTTCATATATTCGATTACTCTTGTGTACCCATACTGAGCCATCACTGGGGGAATTGTTAATTGCTCTTTTACAGTCAAATATCGTTTACCCAGACGTTAGTGGCCCCACTATCACTTGACTATCAGTGAAGACAGTTAAAACTCTTTCTGATAAGTTTACTAAATTTTTCACCAGGCCCAGATACACACTTCGATTGCACGTACCTCTACTTGGAAACTCGTATTATTTAAAGGATAATTTTTATAATTACTTAAAAATTTACAAACATATGTACATAATTAGTCATTACAACCCTTCAGTCAGGATTACGACCTAGTTTCTCACACCACTGATGCTGTGTGTGTTAATTTTATACATGAGTGTCGAGACCTACAGTTTAAAGTCGATTCCGAACGACAGATTTTTGAAAAACTTTTCATGCCAATTTTATTTGCTCTCAGAGTTTTTGCCAGAGATTAAGTCGTTTTGATGTCTGACCTGTGGTTTGAACCTTGGCCTTACGGTCTAATAAGCCAACGCACGACCTACTAGACTATATTCACACATACTTTCATAAGTATGTATGTATAAATACAAAATGTTATTGAAACATTTAAGTGAACCTTTTTAAATAGAAATTCATTTTAATACAATCGATTAATATGTAGACGGGAAACTATCTTTTATTTTAATTTGCCATATACTTCATCAAACTTATAAAATCTATTCTAACAATTTAAGGAACAACTCACTGAAAGATTAAAATCAAATGCTAGACATGTCTTTGAAAAAAAGCGCAATCTAAGCGGTTGGGTCAAGTCCAACATAGACTTTCGTAGCTAGACAATGGATATGGCCAACTTGTTGAAGCTAGATTTGTCAAATTAGTTGTCATTTATTCAGTCTGTTTTACCAAATCACTGTGGACGGATGTAGTATTTAACAACTCACGCAAATAATAACTTTTTTTTATTAAAATGGCCAGCACGCTTCGCCCATTTTATGAATTTGTCTAGCTCACAACAACTCAGTCTTTCACAGACCGCAATTAGACAAATGTTGGTGGTGATTTGGGCCTACAACCGCAAAAAGTTAATCTGACCCAGGAACTGAAGGTAAACCACCATAATCAACGATATGTGTTTGCTGAATGAGCTCTGGACTTGTTACCAACTGATCTTAATTTTAATCAAAACAATTTCTTCAGTCATGAGGCCCATATATATATGAATGGGTATGTGAACGATGAAAATTGCCGAATTTCGGAGAGATCCAAGAGCATCCCAAAAGAGACACCGTTTGGTTTGGTTTTAGGGCTGGCAGCGTGATCTGTACATATTTCTTTGAAAGCAACGATAGGTAGGCCATCACTATAACGGGGAGTACTATAGATCGACATGATTTATTGATCTTTCGAGAGGTATACTGTAAGATAAACATCTCAGCTTTAGATATTATAATGGACCATATCATGACGGTAGACAGATTTCTAATTAGAACAATATACAAAAAGCTTAACTAAAACCAGTATTTTGGCTCACAGGATCATTTTTTTAGGTCTTTACTATTTTCTACGAGCAGGAGCTTACTGTTCGCATACCAATCAAAAATAATTTATTGGTTTAGTGTATATGAAACTTTTCCCATGTTAAAATGAAATTTCCATTGTTATATGACCGCAACTCCGAAAGAAAGTATAATTTTTTGGAGTTCAGAAAATGATGCGACAATAGTAAACGTGTTGATGCATTACTCAAATAAGCAGAAACTCTTAAGCTATCACGAATAGCTCAATATTAGCGGAATTTTGAGTTCTTAAGTAGAAAATAATTATCTTAAATAAATGAATATTCTTATACATTTTACTAAATTATTTGGATATGAGAAAATACTTCGCACCATTAGAGATATTTTGCTTATCTTACGAAATTCCTATCATCCAAGAATTTTTTCGTTATTTTGCAATTCATTAAATTCCTTAAGATGCTTTTTCTTGATTCTTTTTATCCTTATCGACCTTAACATTGCTTTTGTTTAAATTTTCAAATTCCACAGTGTATTTCATACCTCCATACAAAAATAGTGTGATACAATTTTACAGACAATACTTAAGGATAACAAAAAAGAGAAGTCAGAGTCCCTAAGATTTTAAGGGCCATTATTACAACTTTCCGTTAAACATGGGTTTAGTTAAAGGTACCCTTAGCTAAAGGGAACTGTAAAGTTACATTTAACTTATTTTTGTCATTACAACTTACGGATAAAATAAAGATTTTTTAAAAATATGGCAGTTCCGGAGCATTGTCGTGAAAACTGCACAATTAAACAAGTTTTTTTTTAACGCAGTGGCAACGAAGGGCCTCTTTTTTTGTTGTGTTTCCTCATTTTGTTTATATTTGAAGTTGCCATATTTAAAATAATACATAATATGGCAAGTTCTAACATAAACTAACATAAAAGTTAAAGTTGGGATCATCCTCCCTTTAGCTTAACGCTCACCTCTACCTTATCGTCCACTTATAATAATGGAAAACAATTTATCTGCCCATTAAAATTCTTTAGTTAACGGCAAGTTGTAATAATGGCCCTAAGAGTAATATAACATTGTGAAGGCAAAAAAATTAATTTAAAAGATTTTCTTTGAACCTAAAACACATTTCATTTATTTGCTTTGTCAAGTGCGGACGTGTTTTTGAGCACTGCTGTTAAATTATACTTTTTAAAACTTGTAATAATAATCGAAAATCACAAACAAAACAGAGTAATAAAAAGAATAAAAGAAGAAGAATAAAAATAACCAAAACAAAATTATTTAAAAGTGGACAAAATAAAAAACAATAAATTTGTACCAACAAATCTGTGCTTAATTTTTTAAAACAAAATCATCAACAACATTAGCTACTTTGAACAAAGTGATCAGTTAATTTACAATAATTATTTTACATTTAAAATACAAAATAAATAACAACAACAAATATACTGAGCAGCATCCAAAAACACTTATTACAAAAAGAAAGTCGATAAAACAGAAAAAGTGAGAGAAGCAAATTGTAAACACATATAAAAACAACTAAAAAATAAAAAGCTATTGAGAACAAAAAAGGCTACCAAACTTTTCACACGCATTAATTAACTTAAATAGTTCTAAATCCATTGCTGTGTAACAGTTAATTAAAAATTCAAATTTATAAATGCAAATTTTTAAATTCCGTTTTTTTTCTCTAAATAAATGTATAATTTATGAAACGAGAAGAAAAACACTAGACCAGTTGATAACAATAAATCGAAAACTAAAAGCAATAAAAACTTAGAAAAAATAATAAACAACTAGATGAAGTTCGTCAGCAATCGGAAGCAGGCGCGTAACGCCTATCCATCGTTGATTCGCCTTTTAAAATTTGAATTGCATGGATAAAAGGTTCGAAAAATTTGCCGAACAAATTCAGCGTAAAATAGATGCTAAATTTCAAGAATTTAAGGTGGATGTCTTAAATGATTTACGTGAAAAATACAGAGGTATTGAAGAAAACTTACTTACTCTTAATGAGAGAGTGACCACTTTGGAGAAAAATGATGGTGATATGCGGGATGAAGAAGAAATTAAAAGTGCAAGAAAATCATCATGTTTCGTCTGAACTGAGAATTAATGCAGAGCTATAAACTCTCAGATGCCTAACATAAGATCTATATACCGGCTAGGAAATTATAATAGCAAGCAGAAGACATATTCCAAGGATGGGGTAATAACTGTGAAGCTGTGATCTGCATATGACAAAAACAGTTTTCTTAAATCTCTGGCAGGCTATAAGAACTTAATAAAGGTTTTGCCTTCAGTCTCAGACAACTTGGTTTTAACTCAGATGAAAAGTTCTTTTTAAATGAAAACCTAACACTGCACAATTTTAGAATTCTGCGGGCGGCTTTACGCCTGAAAAGGAAGAAGCTCTTATGTTCTGCTTTTACTGTGCGAGGCTATGTTTACATAAAGCGAGAGCTTAGTGATCATGCAATAGAAGTAGATGAAATTGAGATGCTGAATCAGTTTTTTCCGAGCATTGCTGAAAAAAGAAATTAAGACTATATACTCAGTGCCTTCTATTTTACTTATTTCTATTTATAATAAGAATTTTACTAACTTTTTATTTATTTTTGGTTTATCCTTTTTTTTTTAACTACTGTTATAATTTTTAAGCACAAAATAAGGAGCGGTGTTGTGAGGCCACGTAAAATTATATATTTAATATTTAATAATTATTTTGAAGTGAACGAAAAGACTGCTATTTCTTACCTTATTATGAGTCAGACAAATTATAGTGATGGTGTTGAACGAAACCACTCTGCTTTAATGAATATATTATGTAAACAGCGAACAGGTATTAATGTTGTACATTTCAATGCCAGGAGTTTAAATGGAATTAAATTGGATTATGTTCGACATATAATTGAAAACTCTAAGGTTGATATTATTTGTGTAACGGAAACGTGGTTCCACTATGATGTTCCGGATGGTTACTATAGCATAAATGGGTATAAACTATATAGGAATGATAGGAGACATAAAAGAGGCAGTGGTGTTGCAATTTATGCTAAGAGTAACCTCAATACGAGAGTAGTCAACATTTCACAGGATTGTGACATTGAATTTATTAATATTGTCGTTTATGATAATAGTGTGAGAGCTTTGGTGTCATGCGTTTATAATCCTATAAGAACATTAACTATTTAACCTTTTTTTAATAACTTCAGGAATCATTCCATAGCTTATGACTTTTTTTATCACTTGTGGTGATTTTAATGTAAACTTGATGGTTAAGGATGAAATTAGTAATGATTCCCTTGATATGATAAGTTCTGTGGGTATGACTACGCGTAATGATGAAATTCCCACACGTTTTTCGTCCAATTCAAGGCCAATTTTACACGATTTATTCCTGCTATCTCATCCAAGCTTATTACTTTTGTATGATCAAATTTCTTTCGTTTCTGGCCATGTTCTATTATTTAGTATATTAAATATTAACCTGACTAGAGATGATAATCTTCGGATTATAACTTATAGGGATTATAACGGGATTGATTAATTTAAATCTCCCTGCTGGCGAATTGTGGAGGAATGTGAAGGTATACACTCCCGTAGTTCTTTTGGGTGCAAAATAGACCCAGATGAGCTTAATGACTTTTTTTGTATTAATGGCGTGACAAATAATCATACCAGTGCTAATCTACAAAATGTACTCTGCTGCAATACTAACTTCTCATTTTCTAGAGTGTCAGAAGCTGATGTAACCAGGCATTTCTTGAAAATTCGATCCAATGCCATCGGTGCAGATGGTGTACCCATGAAATTTGTTAAACTTATATTGCCATATATTTTGGGAGCGCTGTCTCATGTCTTTACATTACAACCACCCAGTTTCCTACAGCCTGGAAAATTGGAAAAATTACACCAATAGCGATTATAGGCCAATAAGTTATTTACCAGTTTTTTCGAAAATATTTCAGTCCCTAATTGCTGAACAGATTACGTTATATCTGAATAACAATAATCTCTTGTCCCCATTCCAATCTGGTTTTCGCATTGCTCATGGTTGTACTACTGCGGTCTTGAAAGTAATTGATGACATAAGTGCCGAATATGACAAAGGAAACCTCTCTCTTATGTGTCTACTGGATTTTTCAAAGGACTTTGATAGGGTTGATCATTTAATCTTATGTCGAAAACTGGTGCACTATTTTGGATTTACAAATACCGCTTTATCTCTTATGGAAAACTATTTGTATGGGCGATCCCAAAGGGTAATTATTGGAAATAGGCAGTCAGGGCTGAGGCGTATAACATCTGGTGTTCCACAGGGGTCCGTGTTAGGCCTCCTGCTATTTAGTATGTTCGTCAATGATTTATTTTCAGTATGCAGGTATACTAAGGTACATGCATACGCAGACGATATTCAGCTGTACATCTCAAACCATATTGATCTGATAGAGGATACAAGTTACATACTTAATTATGACTTGAGGTCTATTTTAAAATGGGCTGAGGATAATAACCTTATGCTCAATCCTGGAAAATCTTACATTTTACCAATCAGTAGATGGGAATATGATTTAAGTTATTTTCTCTTCTGTACTTTAGCAAGATTAAATCCTTAGGATTTGGGATCAATTCCACCTTGTCATGCACTGACCATATTAATTATGTTGTGCGTAACGTATACCTCCTGCTTCGTAATTTATGAATGTCGTCTAACTTCACACCAGTTGAAGTTAAGAGGAAACTTGTAATTCAATTCATACTTTCACTGATTAATTATTTTGCAGAGGTTTACAGTAAACTGGACTCTCTCTCACTACATAAGTTGCAAGTATCTTTTAATAATGCTACGCGATATGTGTATGATTTAACTAGGTTTAGCAGTGTATCCTCCTGGAGGAAAATGATCTTGGGCTGTGACTTAATCGACTACCTTCAGATGCGAAATATTATATTTTTACATAAAAAAGAAACCACCCTATTACTTTGAGAAGCTTGTATTTGGCAGATCCACTAGATATACAAGATATACAAGTCTAATTATACCTAGATACTAGGGATGCCAAACGGTGTCGATTTTTAAAAATCCCGGGATTCGGGATTTGGATTGGCATCCCTACTAGATACACTTACATCAATAATAGCAGATTGTTTTTCGTCACCGCAATTAATTTGTGGAACTCCTTACCAATGTCTATTAAAAACATTTCGAGAAAGAGCAGTTTTAAGAACTCACTTTTTGACTATATGTCCTCAAATATTTAAAAAGAAAAAAAAACATTTATATTTCTTGTATTTTTTTTTTTTAATTTTAGAAATTTTGTGTGAAATGTGCAATTATTGCCTTTTCGTGTATTAGTTATATACTTTATAAAACAATTGCACTATAATTTAGAGAATACTAATGACTAATGTAATTCGTGTATATCCTACTGAGCTATAAAAGAATAACATTCAAGTTCTTGTAAGTTCTTGTAAGCAAATAAATAAATAAATAAATAATAAAAATAAAAAATAAAATACATACTTACACAGGAAGAACAAGCAAGCCTTAATATATTCGTGTGTTTAACAGTGGATTCTTGCCTTAGTGTTTACTTTGTACATCTATTGTCGGTAAAAACTATTTAACCTTGTACCTCTGATGATCATTATATTCTCAATAAATAAACAATTTATTTAATTGAGGCGAATTCTCCAAACTTCTTAAATTTAGATGTTTTGAGAAAATATTAAAAGAAAAGTAAGTTATTAAAAAATTTAGGGCCATTAGTACAATTTGCCATTAACTAAGGGAAGGATTTTAACCGGCAGATCATTTGATTTTCATTACTATAAGTACAAAATAAGGTAGAAGTAAGCGTTAAGCTAAAGGGAAGATCATCCTACCTGTATCTTTTAAAGTTAAGCTTATATTTGAACTTGCTATGTTATATATTATTTCCAATGTGGCAACTTCAAATATAAACAAAATGAGAACATACAACATTATTATTATTATAAAACCTGGAGCGGCCCTGAAGGTACAAAAAAAGGTGAATATCCTCTATAGCGACGAGACAAAGAGTAATTAACGATGTATGTCGCCCGAAAAGAAAGGAATTTCACATCAAATTTACTAAAAAGACAATTAAATATTGAGTGGGAAATGTTAAGGTATGGGGCTGTTTTTCCTAGGAAGGTGTAGGCCCAATACTGTATGAGGTGTACCATGGATAGATTTGTCTACAAAGATTTGTTGGAAATGGTTATGCTTCCATTTGCTGAAAAATATATACCACTCGTTTGGAAGTTTTAGCAGGACGATGATCCCAAACACTCGTTGTCGTTGGTAAGGGAATGGTTCCGGGAACATAAAGTGTACGTTGTTGATTGACCTGACCTAAATCCAATAGAAAATCTTTGGGGGGATGATATACCGGATATTAATTGCCTTATATGATATTTGTTTAAAAGACTTTGTCCGATTATTACAACTTCCCGTTAAAATTGGGTTTAGTTAAAGATTTAAAGATAACTTTAGCTAAAGTGAACTATAGAGTCACCTTTAACTTCTTTTCGTTTTTAAAATAAAATATACAGACGTGTTCGAAATAATAAGAACATTCAAAGCGAAACAAAAGATTGTTTTAAAAAAATTTTTGAGAAAGATTTGAAAATATGGCTTTTTATTATTTTTAGAGCATGATGCACCACTTTTCTTTGTGTCTTATTCTTCTTCACATTCTTTCGCGTAAACACTAACAATTGTTCTACAGATCTTTATAACGGAGATCTTCATTATTCTCTTCACACGCAACAGGCCTTCACACAAGACTGACTGCATTTTTACTGACCACGCTGCATGCGTTGTCATGCCTTTTATATGCAAACGTAAACAGTCTGATAAATGAACTTAAAGTCGAACGTTCGTGGCTTCGCCTGCTCGAGATCTCCATAAATGTAAACATCACTGTTTCATATTGTTTGTGCATTTTGTTTACATTGCTTGTTGTTGCAATTCTTGTTTACTTGGTTATCCTCTTTTTTATACTGTTGTTGTTGGTATATTTTGTTTACTTGTTTATTATTTAAACAATTTCATTGTTTTTGTAGCTTTTGTTTATCATTTTAATGTTAAACGATGTAACACCATTTCCATTTTCGTAACAATATTTTTCTACTTTCTAATTATACTCCATACCTCGTAATTTTTACGAATAGATTTGTATACGCACACATAATGTGCTACATGTTTAGCCTTCTTATGCTCAAATAATTTAATTCAATGGGTATGGACACCAACAAAGTATCGCCTGGGTGGATTATTTTTATTGATTTCATTATTTCATACCGTTTCATATTTCTTCTTCTTCTGAAAACGTGAAAGCAGATGTCTAATAATGGCCAAAAGGCAGTATAAGTATCTGCTATCTGGTCAGTGGAGTGTCTTCTTTGCTTCATGTTATTTGGCTTTTGGATTCAATTCTTTTAGTTGAGCGATATTGATGTGTGTATCTAATAGAATTTCTTAACAAAATAAATATGCCAGCAAATGTTAAACTGATGTACTTATAATAGTATTATATAATAAATTCAATACAGAAATTATTCCATCAACTTCATCCACCCAACCAGCCAACCTTTATCAGTAGGGAAAACGAATAAAAGAATAAAATAAAACACCATGAAGCATGAAATCGTTTTGGCAGATTATTTATATTTTCAAAGTAGTTGCGGTGGATACCATTCCTACTCTGTCAGTTAAAGGTCGAGTCTACATATTTACACATTTTAAACAAATATTTTATGTATGGAGGGGTGTCAAATGCAATCAGTGAGGCATTTAAAGTTAATTTCGTTTTAATATTTGCGCCAAAGCATATGATGTGATACAATTTGCATGCAAATGAAAAGAAATTTTTTTTTTAATTTTGCTTTGTCTTCTTCTGTAATTACAACAGCAAGAAATACTCTTTCAATAGCAATAAAACGCAAAACTTATTTGAAAGCCAAATACATGTCGCATTTAAAGGCAAAATTTTTTAAAGGATTTTTTCTAAATATAACGTTCGAAGGCTCAAACTCATATTTTTAAAATGCACAAGAGAAAAGTAACGAAAGAAACGTATCAAAGAATCAATCAGTTAAAGAAAGAAGAGGAAATATGGTGTGATTTTTAACACCTGAAGGACTTATAATCGTAATACAAGGCAGAAACATAGTTGGAATGAAATGCTTTTTGTTATAAGCTGGTATATAAATTCATGGTATAATTTTTTTCAATATGATTTCCAGCATATGTATGTAAGTCGCATAATATCGATTCAACCTTAGTCGAGACTTTGCAAAAAAAAACTTGCCGTATAGTATTAATTTTTGCTTGAATATTGTCTTGCATCAGTTCAATAGTTGTTGGCTAACCGCATAACCCAATGGCTTAATATGACCTCATAAGAATAAATCCAGACGCGTTAATTCGCACCAATAATGGACCCCTTGAACAGAATCGCTTAAAAAGTTGTCGCCAAATTGATTTTTCAGCAGACCCAATGCTAAGTGGACTGTATGGCAAGTTGTGTCGTCGTATCGTAAATGTTAAGGATAAAATATAAATACAAACTGCTTTAGTTGTTCGCAGTAGAAAAACAAAAATACAAAAGCAAACAAAATGGAAAGAAAGGAAAAAAATACAAAATTCAAAACAAACTTTTTGTAAAATGAATGAAAAACATTTGGTCTTAAAACATACATACATACATAATTGGTCATTACAACACTTCAGTCAGTTTTTATACATGAGTGGTGGGACCTACAGTTTGAAGTCGACTCCGAACGACAGATTTTTGAAAAACTTTACATGCCAATTTTATTCACTTTCAGAGATTTTGCAAGAAAACTTCTGAAAGGAAGTCGCCGTCTTAAAACACTATTTTCTAAATCGGCAAGTGGAAATATTGGGTTGTTCGGAAAGTAATTTCGTTTTCCCCCGACAGTTGATTTAATTGTATTTTTGCACCCAACTTCACACTTAAGCGGTATAATTTTTATACGCAAGTCTTATGTGTGAAAAATTCCAATTAATTCTACGCAGTAGTTTCATGTTGATGCCCTTTTAAATATGGAGAGCGATAAGCAGCATTTTCGACATATCTTACTGTTTTACTACAGAAAGGGTAAAAATGCTGCTCAAGCCAGAAAGAAATTTACGCCAGTGCCAGAACTGGTTCGATAAATTTCGATTCGGCAATTTTGATGTCAAAGATGCACCACGTTCGTGAAGGCTGGTTGAAGCTAATAAAGACGCGATAAAGGGATTATTTGATGCGAATCGGCGATTAAAAACACGTGAAATCGGATTGGGGTTAAATTTATCAAATTCAACAGTTTATGACCTCTTGATATTATACGAAAACTGTCTTTCATTTTCATAAAAAAAAACGAAATTACTTTCCGCACAACCCAATATATTGATTTGTAAGCAAAACTAACTTTTGTTAAGCGGTATGTGTTCAATTAAATCATGACAATTCGGCATAGCCGGGCAATTTTTACCCACCAATTGGCCATTACTACCCACCAATTGGCCATTACTACCATTTACATCACCGTTTACCGGTGGTTTTGGTGGTAAAAGTGGTACAATCGATATATTTTCATCCATTAGGAGTTCTTAAGACAAAAAGCAGATGGACCTTGGCGTAACGGCGGGCTCAATGGAGGCAGTTCCAGTAGCGTCATTCATTCAGGAAATGAAAAATAATTCCAAATTTTAATGTTTGTTTACATTTATTATCACTATTTCTTGTCGTAATTTTCGATACCTTTTGCTTTCATAACATTTGCCTTGCAATACATGTAACACTTTATTCTCTCTTCAAATTAATGGTTATGATTGTTTTTTCGACTTATTTTATTCTATTCTGTGCTTCCCAGAAATGATAAAATTAGGCAGGACAATTCCACTCAACTGTAGATTCGCTACTAATGAAATACGTTCAAGTGCACAAGTTATTAAAGCAGCGTAATTTTGGAAGTGTTTGGAAAGCTGTTAGAGGAAGTGTAACATTGCGAGTGGTGAAATATACGGTATTGGGAGAAACCGTTTGTCAGGACAAACATTTTTATATGTAGTCTGACAGCTCTCTTCTTGTGAGAGAAAATTTTTGTTAAAAACAACTCTTTCTACGATTTGGTTGAATTGAATTGAGTCATGCGCATAAAAGTAAAAAAAAAAAGTAAAAGTAAATAAGAAGATATTTGACGTCATTTACAATATATGTTTGTTGGATTGATTTTAAATATTTTTTATGAAAAAGAAAAAGAAATATTTACAATAATGCAAAAAAACAATTGAAAATATTAACATTTTTTGGTTTCATTTACATACATACATATATAATTTATCATTACAACTCTTCAGTTCGGATTACGACTTACCTTCTCACACCACTTATGTTGTGTGTGTTAATTTATACATGTGTGGCGGTACCTACAGTTTAAAGTCTATTCCGAACGACAGATTTTTGAGAAAATTTTCATGGCAATTTTTATTTACTCTCAGAGCCAGAAATCCGCTGAGAGGAAGACACCGAAGTAATTTTTTTCTTATTTCGTTTTGCTGGAGATGTCTGACCTGGGGTTTGAACCGTGGCCTCACGTCTAACATACTACCTACTAGATTACGGACACTATAATTTATGAAAGTTAAATAAACACCTGGTTAAATTGAATAATTTTTAATTAAGAAACATCATTTTACTACAAAAAAAAATGTAAAAACCATAAATTCTGTAATAAAATTATTAATGATAAAAAATAACAGACCCAAGCGCACTGCCATTACTGATATCTCTTGCAGCAATTTTAGTGCTGTACTTCAGATGTTGTCCGATTAAAATTTAAAAAAACTATACGAGAATTCGAATTTTTAGTTTGAAAAGAAAAATAATAAGAAACAAAATTTGCTAACGAATATGCGATAAAACTAGCTTTTATTAGTGAACTTCGGCTCAGAGGAAGCGTACTAGAGCAGAATGCGTTACCGCGGACTCTCATACGATACTTTATATAATTGACACGAGTGTACGTTTTGCTACGAGTGAATGACTGAGGAATATATGAAATGAAAGAATCTGCTTCCCTTGGACGCGATGTTTACCATTCTAGGGTTAACAGTTAGCTTCTCCAGAGTTAGCATGTAGTTGTGTATGGTTTTATACGAGCCTACTGATTAACATTAGCACTCATGCCTGCATCATTTCTCGATAATATAGTATTAGTTAGAAACATTCGATATTGATTGGATGTTAGTTAGGAGGACACATGTGAATCAAGTGGGTTATAGACCACAAAAATCAAAGATTTATTATCTTGACATCCGTCAGTAAAGTTCTTCATACACATAGTCCATGCAACAATTTCTAAAATGCTTAAGCTGAATTAACCCTTTTGGTCTGCAAAAAATATTGCTTTCTTTCTCAAAAAAGGAGCTGCCAAACTACGTTTAAAAAAATGTTGTGAACCCAGCTTTGGTATCTATTTGCCAAAGAGGTTTGTTATTTCATTCACTTCAAATAATGGTTTGCCTTCATATTAGTCTGTGAGTTAGATTATAACGTTACCTTTCGGAACACCATAGTCGGAACACTCCATCTATTAGAATTGAAAGATATCAGTTGTTTTTTAGCTGCATGAGAACGATATCGGGAATTCCAAACTAAAACTGATTTGGCAAGACATCATAAAGTGCTTAACGCCACAGCATAGCGTCTACGTGGTGGAAGTTTATTGTGTAATAAAATAAATCTGTTAGTAAAGTTCGTACAAGTCTTCGTAAATTTTACATACATAATCGCCTTGTGAGCACATAATTCATCCTGTGATTTTACCATAAGAGTGAATAGTGGATTTGGTTCTAACAAGATGACACAATGTACTATACTGCGCGATTAACGCAATATTAACGATTAATGCAAAATTAATTTGTTGACAACTTTCTCTCGCTCGAAAAATTTTACTCACCTGTATTATTTTTTATGTGGCTATAATGAAGGCTTTTGCTTGTGTCGTCAAACAAGTAACTCTTGAGCCGTTGGTAGCCAATATTCAGGCCACCATTGATGCCATACAGTCCGATTTATTGGTAAAAATAGTCGGAAATTTAAATGATCGAATGGTACTTGCATATTTAAAAAATAAATGGTTCAATACATAACAATTTTCCGGTCTTGTATTATCATTTTAAGTTCACAAGCTCATTTAACCTTCAATTTTTAACCCATTTCTAAAGAGAAATTAATTTTTTTCTGAAAGTTTTGATATGTTTTGACTTTTATTCAATTTCAAATCGGAACAGTAATAATAGGCCTTTCAATAAATATATTTGCAGAAAAATTATTTAAGGTCTTCGGGTGAAATTTGACCCAGGTTACGCTTTTTTTTTTGTTTACACACAAATATTTTTGATAAAATTTGAGATTGTGTAATATTTTTGGGAAGTGCACGATGCAATTAAAAGACGATGTTTATTAATCGGCGGTTATAATGAGACTGACTTTTATTTTAATAACATACTTAAAAGATAATCAATTAGATGTTATGTATTTTATGTATTCATGCAAACATATAATGTATGTAAATATATAACATCTCTTCCCTTCTTGATAATAATAATCATAGTAATAATAAATCATAACAATAGTAGCAAACTAGTAAGATTATATTTTAATATTTTAATATTTTAAAAGAATAATGAATTCAATTCAATTTAAGTTATGTATGTGTAGATATAAATACAAATATTCAATATTTAAGTGTTCCAATTAGTAATACAATTTATATAAAAATATCAATTAGCATGAATATATTTTTATACATATCTATAATATTGCTTTTATATAAATATTTTTTTTTTAATATAGAAATTATTTATCTAAAATTTCTATTGCTTTCTGAAATCTTCTGCTTCGTATCTGTCAACCGGTTTCCGTGGTCGTTCACTTCTGCGTAAGCTTGTTTCTGGGGTGTTGTTGTTTTTACAGTTGTGTTCTGTTGAATCCGGTGAGTGTTGATTACTATCTTGTAAACTATTGTTACCCTGTAATATAGGATGGTAATCACTGTGACAGCTATTCGCTCGTTGTAAGATTTTATGTCGCTGCATTCTGTGATTATTACTATTTAGCCCAGTTTGGTGAAGTGGTTCATCGTCTACCCTTTGTTTTAATTGATTTTGGTGACGTTTAAGGTAACCGCAAGGTGTTCGTACTATGTACAACATTCTTCCCAATTGTTTTGTTACCTCAGCGGGAATCCATTTAGGGCCACGGGAAAAATTGCGCGCGAAAACAGTTTGTGAGCGATAAAACTTATTTTGTATATTTTCATCGTTGCTTGGCTGCTTTTTGAATGACGATATTAGGCTCAAAATTGTACGTGGAACACGACCATGAAGTATCTCGGCAGGAGATTTTCCATCATGATTGGGTATGAATCGATAAGTTGATAAATATTTGTTTACTGCATTTTTTAAAGGCAACCCATCTTCCAAGTTTTTCTTTACAGCAGTTTTAAAGGTACGAACAAAACGTTCGGCGAGACCGTTGGAAGGAGGATGAAACGGGGCGGTAGTGATATGCTTGATTGCATTTTCGGCACAAAAGTTTTTAAAATCTTCAGACACCAACTGCGGCCCGTTGTCACTCACAATTACATTTGGCAAGCCCTCAATAGCAAAAATAGATGATAACGCCAATATTGTATCTTTACTTGTTGTGTGTTTTAATTGTACTACAAAGGGAAATTGCGAAAAAGCATCAATGCAAATAAGCCACATATAGTTAAAAATTGGGCCAGCAAAATCAATGTGTATGCGATCCCAGGGTCCAGATGGTGATGGCCAGGGTAAATAAATTTGCTTTGGGCTTGGACCAATCTCATTACAAATTTTGCATTTTGCTGCGATATCTTCGATTTGTTTATCTATTTTGGGCCACCAACAATGCTTGCGTGCTAATTGCTTAATTTTTACAGTCCCCCAGTGTCCTTCGTGGAGAAGTTTTAATATATGATTTTGTAATTCCGTAGGTATAACTACACGAAAATCAAATCCATTTCCCTGTAAACAAAGTAATTCATTTTGTAGAGTTAACTGAAGTTTACGATTATAGTATGGGGACAATTCTGGGTCATTGTTACGTTTCGGCCAACCGTTTAAGACATGATATTTTACCTTTTGTAAGACCTTATCTCTACTTGCGCTCTTTAGTATTTGATCAGCATTTATAGGCGTTGTTAATATTTCACTAACATTTAGACAATTTTCTATCTGGTCAAATTCGGGATCTGGACCTAAGGGTAATCTTGAAAGGGCGTCAGCATTAGCATTTTCTTTGCTTTTACGGTACTTAATTTCAAATGTATACGCCATTAGTGTAATTGCCCAGCGTTGTAGTCGTTGTAAAGTCGATATTGGTAGATGCTTAGCTGGGTTAAAAATACTAACAAGAGGTTTGTGGTCTGTAATTAATATACATTTTCGCCCATAAACATATTGGTGGAATTTCGTAACTCCAAATATAATAGATAATGCCTCTTTTTCAATCTGAGCGTAATGAGTTTCATGCATATTTAAAGTTTTTGAGGCGAACGCAATCGGTTTCTCTGACCCGTCAGGATATACGTGTGATAACACGGCACCAATTCCGTATGACGATGCATCGGTAGCTAAAAGCAAAGGCAGATTTTCTTGATAATGAGCTAACTCAGTAGCCTTTACAATATGGCTTTTCAATTCATTAAAAGAATATTCTTGTTCTTTTCCCCAATGAAAAGGAACATCTTTGCGGCGTAATTTATTAATCGGTGCAGCTAGTGTTGAAAACTTTGGAATAAAATTATGATAATAGGTTATTTTGCCTATAAAAGTTTCCAATTCTTTTAAATTTTGCGGACGCTTAAGATTTTCCACAGCCTTAACACCTTGCTCGTCTGGCAAAATACCTGATGCACTTATTTTTCGACCTAAATAAACAATTTGTTTCTGGAAGAATAAACATTTTTCTTTTTTACAACAAATACCATTATCTCTTAAAATTGTAAGCACTTTTTCAAGTCGTTCGAGATGTTTTTCAAATGTTGGAGCTGTGATGATAATATCATCAAGATAATTTGCACACCCATCTATATTTTGGAGTAATTGTTCAATATATTTTTGAAATATAGCAGGTGCGCTAGCAATGCCATATGGAAGCCGCTGGTACTGAAAAAGTCCGAAAGGCGTATTAATTACAAGTACTTTCTTCGACTGTTCGTCTAATTCCATTTGCAAATATGCATCTTTTAAATCTATTTTCGAAAAAAGCTTCCCGAATCTCATTTTATAAAACAAGTTTTCTCGAGTTGGCAATGGGTATTGCTCGATATCAATTTGCATGTTGACAGCTAATTTAAAGTCGGCACACACACGTACACTTCCGTCAGGTTTCTTTGCGATTACAATATGCGATGCCCAATCGCTAAACTTTATAGGTTTTATGATGCCTAAGACAACTAAACGATTTATTTCTTCTTTGAATTTCGGCATCAAGGCAAATGGAACTTGCCTGCTTTTAAAAAATTTTGGGGTTGCATTTTCCTTTAAATGAATCGTTGCTTTAAAATTCTTTATAGTGCCTATTGCTGGCCTAAAGATTTCTTTGTATGTTTCGAAAATATTTGTTGTATTTGTCATTGATACTGCATTAATTTTATTTATTGTGAAACCAAAAAGCTGAAACAAATCTGCACCGAATAAATTATTACTTTGCTGGATATCTGCTACGATTAACAAAATATTTTTTATTATATTACCGCATTTGGCTTGCAAATTTAGTTCACCCATAATAGGAATTTTATTCTTACCGAACCCATGTAAAATTTTGGTAGAATTCTTTAACATTGGCCTTCCTAAAAAATTGTAGGTTTGCTTTGAAATAATGGATGTAGTGGCCCCGGAGTCCATCTGAAATTTTACTCTTTTATTTAAAATTTCTAAGTGAATAAATATTTTATTATCTTTATTAAATACAACACCAGTAATTTGCTCTTTGTTGTTCTTATTGTTCTTTATTTCTTTTTTAACATTACTTTCTTTTTTTAGTGTGATCATAAACACATCACTTGCTTCTACAAAATTATTTTCGTTGTTGTAATTCTTATTATTTTTTGCTCGATTTTTTACATATTTATTTCTTCTATATTCTTTATTTTTTGACAAACAAACTGGGGCTATATGACCGGTTTTACCACATTGATGGCAAATAGCATTTTTAAATCGACAATTATTGCGGGGGTGCGACGTGAAACAACCTGAGCACCGTTTGAATTTCTGTTTTTCAGAATTCTTATTTCTAACGGCATTTTTAATTCTGTAATTTGTTTGTTGAACAACTTTATTATTTTTTTTACTGGAAACTGTGTTAACATCATTTTCTTCAAAATTTGTGTCTTTTAATTTTATTGCTGCTATTGTTTTTATTGTGGCTTCATGTGCATCAGCTATTATTAATATGTCAGCCAAAGACGGCTGAACTTTTTGCAAACATGCTGTCCGTACAGCATCGTGAGGTGTATTTAAAATCACTTGATCACGAATCATTTCATCGACGTAGCTGTTATTACAGTTTCCTGCTCCACAAACGAATTTGCACTGTCGAGCTATACCCCTAAGATTTGCTATCCAATCTTTATAAGATTGATTTGGCTGCATAACACATCTATTAAATTCCAAACGGGCGGCTACGCTATGGATCTTTTCTTCAAAATGAGTTGCTAATTTTACAGTAATTTCTTCAAATGTTTTTCCATTTAAATCATCGCTCCCGAATAGCTTTTTTGTTAATTCGAAAGTGTCACTGCCAATCCAAGACAAAAAAAATGATTTTTTCTTTTCAGGCTTAGTGATCGAGTAAGCATTAAAATGTTGATTCAATTGCTCCAAATAGGTAGTAAAATTTTGTTGGTCTTTATTAAAACTATGGAATGCAGGTGGTGGTGGTGTTTGCTGTGTCGATGATGATGTCGGTTCCCGTAACATTTGAGCCATAAAATTTTGCTGATCCGCTAACATTTTACTCATAAATTCTTGCTGCTGTTTAATTATTTTTTGAAAAAAATCACTGTCAATCGGCATATTTAATTTTTATTTAACGACCGTACGGAATTAGAAAAAAAAAACAAATTTTAAGGTATTAATCTACCGCTACTTTACAAAAATAACCGTGTCCTCGTCGCCACTGTAATATTTTTGGGAAGTGCACGATGCAATTAAAAGACGATGTTTATTAATCGGCGGTTATAATGAGACTGACTTTTATTTTAATAACATACTTAAAAGATAATCAATTAGATGTTATGTATTTTATGTATTCATGCAAACATATAATGTATGTAAATATATAACAGATTGGGTGCCACTAATTTAAATATATTAATGCATTCCTGGCTATGGCATAACCAAATACAATTGTGTTCTTCATATTTGATAACATTTGCTTGTAAAGGGTGTTTTTTATAGGGGTATAGAACTTTAAGTTGCAATAAAACAACGATGGATTATTCGCTTGACATGAATTTTATTTATCCGAAAAATAATCTTCTGGCATTATATTTTAAATATGATTTCTGGCATATGACCGCCACGGCTGGCGCGGATGTATTCCAATCTGGACGTCCAATTTTCGATGACTTTTTCCAACATTTGTGGCCGTATATCGGCAATAATACGGCGAATGTTGTCTTCCAAATGGTCAAGCGTTTGTGGCTTTACCGCATAGACCAATGACTTTACATAGCCCCACAGAAAGTAGTCTAGCGGTGTTAAATCACAAGATCTTGGAGGCCAATTCACAGGTCCAAAACGTGAAATTAGGCGGTCACCAAACGTGTCTTTCAATAAATCTATTGTGGCACGAGCTGTGTGCAATATTGCGCCGTCTTGTTGAAACCACATCTCCTGGACATCATGGTTATTCAATTCAGGAATGAAAAAGTTAGTAATCATGGCTCTATACCGATCACCATTGACTGTAACGTTCTGGCCACCATCGTTTTTGAAAAAGTACGGACCAATGATTCCACCAGCCCATAAAGCGCACCAAACAGTCAGTTTTTCTGGATGTAACGGTGTTTCCACATACACTTGAGGATTACCTTCACTCCAAATGCGGCAGTTTTGTTTGTTGACGTAGCCATTCAACCAGAAGTGCGCTTCATCGCTAAACAAAATTCGCTTATGAAAATCGGGAACAACGGTAATCTCGTTTTAAGCCCATTCGACGAATCTACGCCTTACTTGATGATCGTTTGGCTTCAAATCTTGCACGAGTTGGATTTTGTAAGCACGCAAACCAAGATCCTTCCGCAAAATCTTCCATAAAGTGGATGGACACAGATCCAATTCCTGTGCTCGATGGCGGATGGACTCATTCGGGTCTTCCTCAATGCTACGCTCTACAGCAGTAATAGCTTCTTCTGTACGCACCGTACAGCGTCTCTGGGGATGCGAGTTATCAAAAAGAGTAAACGTGGTGCGAAAACGTTCCATGGTTAATCGAATTAACTGCTCTGATGGACGATTTTGTCGACGATAAAATGGACATAGTGCGCGATACGTTTTCCGTACAGAACCATTATTTTCGAAATAAAATTGCACTATTTGCAAGCGTTGTTCAGGCGTGAGTCTATTCATGATAAATTTCCAAACCAAACTGAGAATAAATCACTTGACAGCTGTTAAATCGGTCGCCATCTTGAAAAGTAATGCCAACTTAAAGTTCTATACCTCTATAAAAAACACCCTTTACAAAACTAGGCTTTCTCTGGGATATAGTGAAGTTATAGTGAATATAAAACGTTTGAAAGTACTGTGTTTGCTGTTTTTAGCAGAATAATGAGCACTAGTTGAATAGAATAAAGGTGATATCAAAAATAAATAAAAAAATAAAATAAAATAAATAAAATGAAATAAAATATTTTATGGAATCACTGAAAAACAAAACTGGAAGAGTTCGAACGAAGGACATTATATGCATGATACTAGGCTTATAGCTCATTATTCCTGCCCCAGAATTATGAAGGAAGATATTTTTAGTTTCAAATTATTTTTTCTACCTCTAGAAAATACAGACATATTCAGATATAGAAAAAGGAAATATGCTTAAAAATAAAACCAATGCATACGTGCCGTTCTCGACCTAACAGTTGATAAAAAAAATGTAAAACGGTGAATTGAAGTATTTTCCACAATTGCAATCAGACTGTACTTGAGTCAAATGCAATAAATATGCGAATATTCGCATATTCAATTCACCGTTTTACATTTTTTTTATTGCGCTGAGGAACCGGACAACAAATTCACTGCTCTGTTGTGTAAGTAATTTGTTTGATAGAGGGTGGCATATAAAAAGTTCTACAGACTCTTTTAACCTCCATATACATAGGTGTTTATAAAAATTGACGTTAACGGTCTTCGGGTCAGATTTGACCCTGGTTCGGTTATTATTTCTCTGTATTTACATAAAGTTGAAGGCTGCTGATTCAGTTCAAGCTCATCGCATAGTTTTTGTACAATATCCCTTGAAACTATTTCCATCTGATTAAATAAATATGTACTCGTATGTATCAGAAATCAACAATGAGTATTCAAAAAGATGAGTAGAATCGAATCATACTCATAATTTCTGATACTTATTAGAATCACTCGAATCATTTATGAGTATTATGAGTATTTTTCTAAATTTATGAATCTAAATGATTAGGTGTATAAATCAATCATATTTCGAATATTATGAGTTTGATGTCAACGTTGTACTCATAATCATTGCAACCTGTACTTAAAAATCAATGTTGTAGTGAGTACGAATAAATCAGAGTAGTTCAATTTCAATATTGTTGACTCGCTTATATTCAAAATTTCATGAGTACTTGTGAGTAGCGAAAAAACGATTCATTGCTGATCTCTGGTATATATGGAATATACACCCGTACGCATGAAAGTAATTTCAATTTCATTCTTGAAATGTTTTTAATTTAATTTAATCTACATTGATTACTCAAAGGTTTTCCTAAAGAGAATGGCATTTAACAACTACTTTTTTATCTCTACAATATACAGTTTAGTGAATTGTGTAAATGGCTATAGATGTTCTCAATGCTAAAGTTGTTGCGGATGTCGTAACTTTCCTTTTGTAATTTTTTGTATTTGCTTTTCTATTCTTACACAAAAAAAACTTTTTAATGACTGTTACTTGTTTTTTAACACTTACGTTCTGCGAGAACAATGTCATCTCAAACATGTGCAAAAATGGAGATAATGTCAGCAATATTAACAGCAAACTTAAAGACAGTAACAGGACTGTTAGTATAATAACAGAATAAAAACACTTTCAATAAATGGAAGCAGATTAAACAATATTGCTGTATTAATTTAAACTGCAGAAGAATTAAAGAAAAAACTCAGTCAGTCATACATTCTTTTATGCATCTGAACAACAGGTTCTCCATTAATTCCTCATCAATTAAGTTGTATACCCAAGTGAATCTCATTCATCCACAACTTTGTGGCAATTAAGATTAATTGTTTATCAACTCTTAACTAATTATAAAAATTATTCTTCAAATAATACGAGTTTACAAGTAGAGGTACATACGTGCAATCGAAAGGTGTATCATCTGGGCCTGGTGAAAAATTTATTAAACTTATCGGAAAGAGCATTAACTGTCTTCACTGATAGTCAAGTGACAGTGGGAAGTGTATTTGAAACTTTTTTTCTTTTTTTCTTATCATCTGCACGTTATACTTCCATTAGCATTACAGCTTTAGCATCACAGCTTTAGCAGTACTGCCATTGCAGTCAACAACAGCACATCGTGCAAGTTGTTGAGGTGGATTAGAAGCATTTTTTATTTATTGTCTTACTTTGTTGACACTTCGGAGCATGACGATGAGAAAAAGAGCCATAAAGTTGATTCATCTCAAGTTCTTGTTTCCGTATTTCTCAGCAACATGTCATGAATACCTGTGATGGGTGGGAATCATCAATGTTCAACGGCTTGGGGTGCTGGAGAAGGAGAATTAGGCAGTGGATATAACGAAAGCGAAACTCATAAGAATATTTGTCAAATAAAATCATGCAAAATTGCTTCATTTAATACAATTTTTTGCAACGTCAATCCCCTCCATCAAAATACCACCGAAGTGATGTTCATAAATATTCGTATTTTTACTTCGCAATAAAAATCCATTAGAGTGACATTGGAGTGGTGTTTTTCCGATAATCAAATTTATATTTGAATTTATTTGTAACACTGAGCCTTGGAAACGATTTAACGTTTAAATAAGGACAAAAATATTAAATGAATTTTGGCAAAACGATCCAAATAACTTCGTTTCGTTTATTTAACCCTTTTAGGAAACATGGTGCCGTCATAATATTAAATTTATTGTTATTTGAATATTGACTGGGCGGAAAAAGATTCCAATTCTGAAATTGTTTAACAACAAATCTGGATTGATTAAGTCGACAAATGTTAATCTCAGCACGACATAAAACGAGACCCATATTGAAAACTTAAGCGAACTAATGAAACTCTGATCCATGAAAAAAATTACGAACGCGTTAAAAACTCTCATATTTCATTTGACTCTTTAGGCTACTTCTTTAACTTTATCTTATTGACTGCTGTTACGCCCTTAAATTTTCTTTTATAGCATATAGTCGTTCGTTAACTGATAGAATGAACCCCAGTTCTTATCGGTCTGAAGTGGTAATTTTTTCGAAATTCACATTACAAATTATATTTTAATTATATACGAGCTGAGTAACTTTGACCATTTGCTCGGTGTAGTGTCACAGACCAGAGCCTCTGGTGGGAATCGAACCCACGACCACCGAAGACACAGAAGTGATACTTGTGACGTTTAAAAAAGCTCAAAGCAGCAAATTACTAGCCAATTTAGAGGGAGAAAAAAATGTTATAATATTTTGCGAATCAAATGTGTTAGAAGCAACAGATATACAGAGTGAAAACTGGCGGATAAAGTAGAAAAATTAAATGTAAATAAACATTTATTTTGGGTTAAAAATGGGAAAATTTGGAATATTTTTTTAATTTTTAATTTTTTTTAATTATTTTAAAGAAAAGTTTAAAGATTCTTAAATATTTAAATATTAATCGAAATGTGGTTGATTCTCGGTCACAATGAATGTAGTTTCTTGTGCAAGAGGTAATTAAGAAGCTGAATATTACAAGATCAAAATAAGACGATCTGCCCATAAAAAATTTTTTTTGCTGAAAGTTGCCAATATTTTTTAATTTTTTGAAAGAAAAAGTGAAAAATTGTTATTATTATTAGTTGTTTTTATTATTTATTAATAGTTTTAGACAGAAATTACATTTTTTATTAACTCTCGCCAATATAAAAAACCCACCCCGAAAACAAAAAAACATGAATAAACAAACAGAAAGAAAATTAGACAGGTACAGAAATACTTTTTGGTAATATTTGCTGTCCCTTTTATAATTCGCCGGTAAA
This sequence comes from Sarcophaga variegata, assembly GCA_932273835.1. NCBI lineage: Eukaryota > Metazoa > Arthropoda > Insecta > Diptera > Sarcophagidae > Sarcophaga > Sarcophaga variegata. The sequence continues at coordinate 43,487,699 of OW026359.1, forward strand.
CGTCAAAATTCCGATTCCTTACTGGTTATACGGTGCCCACGACCCTCACGCTAATAGTCTAGCACACTACCCACTAGACTACCACGGCAATTACAAATTATTGTACTGCTTAATATAACAACAAACATCAACATAAGAAAATAATAAATAAGTAAACAAAAATACACAATCAACACTACAATAATAAATGTAAACAAGGTCGTCTTTGGTTGACTATCATTGAGATATAGATATAATAAGAGCTTTGCTCTTATTGAAACTACCATCTGTCAGATTAGTTGACATTTTTTTGTTCAGTCCGTTTTGAGAAATCACTATGTACGACCGCAGCAGTTGGAAATTCATCCTTGTTTTTATAGAAAAATTATCTTCAGAGATGAAGACCTTTTCTGTATTTTATGGGTATGCAAATAAACGTAAAATTATCGAACATACGGCGATATGAAGCTTCTAATAATTCCCGAAAGAATCATTCTTTGGTGAGTTTTTTGCTGATTAGGTCAGAGCAGATTAGGTCGCTGATTATCAACATGGTTTGGCCTGAATTGGATTATCTGCAGGACGTCGCTACCTCTTCAACCCATGCCATATTAGATATACTGCACGACCGATTTTATTGCATGGTGGTCTCACGTTATATGATGTGAACTGGCAACCAATATCGGGCGATAGGACTTTGTTAGAACTTTTCTTAAATGAAATTAAACATTGTTTAAGTTGATATACTCCGTCTAGAGAAGCTGTGGCAGACATTTGAACAATGTTTTTATATTCCACAGATAATGAAAAACTTATATAATTTATACAATTGTATTGAATAATTCGATTCTAGGAAAACAACTTTAAAAATTGAAAACAAAACAATAAGATTTCTTCGCAATCAAGCTAGAGGGAGATTAAATTATTTCAATATATTTTTGGGAGTGAAAGAATTCAAGATTATAAGAGTGAAAGAACTCCTGGTAGATAAGTAAAATCAGATAAAGATAAATTCTGCCTAAAGGGTTATAGTTACAATGGCCAATAACATAAGGAGCATACAGCACTTATATGTAAAGATATTCCTGTTTAATGCCAAACCTTTCACTTCGTTTCAGTTTTTCCCCTTTGCATGTATTTTCAACACAATCTGTCATTTCCATATATGATCTGGGCGTCCACTTCTACAAGTTTCTGATTGGACTGTCTCTCTACTCTGATATTCTAGAAAATATTAGACCCCAAAAAGCCCACGATTCGAACAATATACCAAGTTTCATCGCCGCTGGTAAATTTCAAAATTAATCACACAGAACTTTACTTACAAACCATTAGTCAGGATTACCAGCGAGTTTCTTATACCTTATGTTGTGTGCATTAATTTTTTTATACATGAGTGTGCGGGACCTACAGTTTAAAGTCGACTCCGAACGACAGATTTTTAAGAAACTTTTCATGGCAATTTTATTTACTCTCAGAGTTTTTTTGCCAGAAATCTGCTGAGAGGAAGTCGCCGAAGAAATATTTTTCAAATTTTCGTTTAGTTGGAGATGCCTGAACTGGGGTTCGAATTGAGGCCTGTCGTCTAATAAGCCAACACATTACCTACTAGAACTCGGCGACTCCATTGAAATACAATATTTAATTAGGAATATAAATACTATAATTTGGTTCATGTTACATGGGGCCTCTTATCGTATACTTAATTATTGAATTGATTAAATCTGACCAATCATACGCACCATTACACACCCATATCCATAGTGATGCAAAAGGTATACTTTTTATGTTTTATTTTCTGTTTCTGTTTTTGTTTTTATTATTATTTAATTTCGTTACATTTATTCTCAACTAAATACTTACGCCTTGCTTGGATGAAATTAAAAATAATTCGTGGAAAATTTTAAAGAAATTTGTGTGTAATTTGTGATGAAGACATTTTAAGTAGTCATTATACGCTTCTTACCAATGCCGACAATGATTTGCTTCATTCATTCCCTTTACGTGTCATAAAAGAAACAAATCAATTCCTGAAAAAGAAAAATTTCATTTATAAATTCCACCGTATTATTCTATCCAAAGGAAGAGTTGTAAATTTAATAAATTTATTTTTGTAAGAGTAAACGAAAAAGCGTGGAAAGGATAATAAATTTGGTTTAAACAAAGTCAAATGCGAGTCAGGTGGATTCTTTCCTTAAATATAACTGCTGTTCCAACTTTCTATTCAATTTCTACTAATTTTTTTTTTTTGCATTCACCATACATTATAGATGTTTAGTAGTCAGACAAGTCGTAAGTATGATGGTCCATCATACAAACATTTGTTCTTCTTCATTTCCTCTCGGGCTCTTACACAATGTTATTCTTAAGACCAAAATGTAGTCAGCAAAGGGAAAAGAAAAGGCCGCAAACAATTTGTCGTTTATTTTCCAACTGAAGATGAAAAACTTGAAGTGAATTTAGCAAAACGAAATCCGCGAACAACAGCAGCACCTTAACTGTCATATGAATTCAACGAAATACGAGCAGCCAAAAATAAGATTTTGTAGTTATCATACTCAGCGTCATAATTACAACATGCCCCCTTTATCTAAAGGCAGACAATAAGGACAATAAGGTAGAAGTGAGCCTAAAGCTAAAGGGAAGATCGTCCTACCATTAACTTTTAAAGTTATTTTCAATATGGCAACTCCAAAATGAGCATATAGAATAAAAAACCGAAGTACGTCGTTGCCGCTGTGTTAAAAAAACTTGTTTAATTGAGCAGTGTAATCGACATTGCTCCGGAACTGCCATGTTTTGAAAAAGTTAACTTTATTTTATCTGTAGGTTGTAATAACGAACAGAATTCAAAAGTGACTTTACAGTTCCCATACATGCATACATACATAATTGATCATTACAACCCTTCAGTCAGGATTACGACCTAGTTTTCACACCACTTATGTTAAGTGAATTAATTTTTTATACATGAGTGGTGAGACCTACAGTTTAAATTCAACTCGGAACGACAGATTTTTGAGAAACTTTTCATGGCAATTTGATTAACTCTCAGATTTTTTGTTCCCACACTTTGCCACTTAATATCATCAATTAATTAATTTTTCTTTCCTCTTCATTAAATCACACTCGGAAGGCGGTTTAATAATTTAAAAATTTATTTTAAATTTTTTCATTTGATTTTACAACAAAATTTAATAGAATTAATGGAATTTTTTCGTTATTTAAAGAATGAATAAAATATTGTTACGAAAATGAAAATGGTGTTACATCGTTTAACATTAAAGTAACAAACAAAAGCTACAAAAGCAAGAACAATGGACTTGTTTACAACAACATCAGTATAAAAAGGAATAAACAAGTAAACAAACAGGCAACAACAACACTGCAAGGTCAAACGTAAACAAAATACACAAACAATAACGTAAACAACAAGCTTACATTTATAGAGATTTCACGAAGGCAAAGTCATTCTCCTTCAGGAGCATTCATTAGACGATATAAAAGGCAACACAAAGCAGTTAACGGCATCAGTAAAAATTCGGTGTCAGTTTTGTGTGAAGACGCGTTGCGTGTGAAGAGAATAATCGTGGTTTGAATGTCTCCATTATAAGGATCTAACGAACAAGTTCCCAAAGGTGGCACACGGAATTGTGAGAACAATAAAGAATTGATTTAAAACTGAACACAAATTTATTTTTATTTTATTTGCAATTTACGAACTTATATTTTAAACGTTTTTAAAAAGGTAAAAACGTAACAATATTTTTATTTGATTTTACAACAAAGTTTAATAGAAAATGGAATATTTTCGTTATTTAAAGAATGAATAAAATATTGTTCGTGTGTGTGTCATCTGGGCTTTAATTTGCCAAAATTTAAAACAATTTCCGGTTCAACTACAATCGATAAAATGAAAATAAAATATTTTAATTTGTGTATGAAAGAAATAAATTTTATTTACAAGAACAAAAACAAATTCATGGATAATGGTCAAGAAAGAAAATTCTGAGCACATTGGTTGACGAGTTAGTCATTTATCTGAATATCGATATTCACTGTAACTGTAAAGGTATAGCACTGGCCATTATATAGTCACCTAGCAGCTACTCGTTTCCTCGTCGTTCGCATCTTGAGTTTAAATCAAATGTCCACAAACACTACTCCCTCTTTCCAACTTCCTATAACCTATTTTCCTAAACTTGCACAATGCACTGCATGAGTAGGGGCCATCCACTGAGTGCTGGTTTTACCAAAAAAAAAAAAAAAAAAAAAAAAAGAAACCGAGTTAGTGACAGATTAAGTGTCAGTGTCGCTATCTCTTCCCATATATCTTAATCAGACTGTGTGTGTTTTCACATTGTAACCGTCCTGGAAATTGCCGGACAGACAATTTGAATGTCCATTTGAATTTTTGAATGTTTTAGATGTTTGAAAAATTACAATTTTATCGCCATCATCTTCTCAAAGTATACCGAAGTGACATACAGATAAACGGACAGACGAATGTATAAGCAGTACGTCTATCAAAACGAAATCCGAAAATTTAAATGAGCATATTGCTCCACGAGAAAAGTGATGCCGGCCCCTTTTTTTATTGTTTTGAACTGAAGTTTATTTTATTGCTGCGAAGATCAAAACAAAAAAAAAAATCATTAGCAACAAATTGTTATATTTTACTCTCCTCAAAGAAACAAAAAAAATTTCCCCCACAGTTTACAACTTCAACTTGGATTTGTGTGCTCGTTTATTTTGTTTGCCTTTTGGACTGTAAGTGCGGCATCCACAAGACGTCCTATATACTTTCCGTATTTTTTGTTTTCCTTTATTCTGATGGCTGCTTTATTTGTTTTAAATTTTATGATGTAGTTTCCCTTATTTGCTGTTTTTATTTTTTTCTCTGGCATCCAATATTTTTTTATTTTGCTTCTTTAAAAAAGTTTAAAAATAAATTCAAGGAATAAGAAGAAATAAATCAAAAAAGCAGTAAATGGCTTACAAGGAAAACTTTATGAAATAAATATTAAAGAATTTGAATTGTTTTTATCTGTTTATCCATTTTATTTTTGAAACTTCAAAATAACAAATTGTGCCCGTTTAACTTAAATGGTGTGTTAAATTAGGACTTTGGTCCGCGAAATATAGGCAATTGATGACAAGAGAAAATATTTTACAAGCACTTGAAAATTCGTCGTAGTCTAGCAAGTAGTGCGTTGCCTTATTAGATGTGAGGCCATGGTTTAAACCCCGGGTCAGATATCTTCAACAAAACGAAATATGAAAAAATATTTCTACGGCGATTCAGATTTAGCAGATTTCTGGCAAAAATTCTGGGAGTAAAATAAAATTGCCATGAAAAGTTTCTCACAAATCTGTCTTTTGGAATCGACCTTACACTGTAGGTTCCGCTACTCATGTATAAAATTAACACCAACAGCATAAGTGGTGTGAGAAACTAGGTTGTAATCCTGACAAAAGTGTAGTACTGACCAATTATGTATGTCTATACTCGAAAACATAGAATCCATATCACTTGTTTATCTTATACTTCTGTGGTATTAATCGATCAGTCAACACGTATTCCCAAAGCTTGTAATGGAATGAATTCAAGGTCAACTTAAGAAACGAAACCGAATTAGTCCACCATCTTTCGTTAGTTAGAATTTATTTTTCGAACGGAATCTATGGGAATTGTATGGAAATTCTACTGAAATTTATTTAAAAAAACGAGGCATAACAGGTGACTAATTTAATTGGCGATATAATATTGATGAGCTCTTTATAGCTTTTCACATTTCTGCAAGGATTGGATAAGCGTTAGAGATAATAGTGTTCTCTATGTGAATGTTATTATCGTAAAGAATTTTTGTTGTGCGGAGGAAAGAAGTTGAATTCTTGTCATAGTTTGAACTGTCGCCCTTTAGATGGTGGTTATTCCGGAAATTTTCACGGATAATTGAATAGAAATTGAGCTGCTGCTTGTGATATTATTTCTTCTTTAAGTTCTATTACTGACAGTCCACAGACAATTTTCTCTCGTCATTAAGTCTAGCGATGATAAATTGTTTTGGAATTCTTTCATTATTCTTCCTTTTCTTTTACAAACATAGTAAACGAGATAAATATTGTTACGAAAATTTAAACATTGTTTTACGTTAACTTGATTAACAAACGCTACACTAACAAATACAATGAACTTGTTACAAGTAAACCAACAACATCGGTATGAAAGAAACGGGGATAGACAAGTAAGCGAGAACCCAACAACAAGCAATGTGAACAAAATACACAAACAACAATAAAGTCGCACTAGAATTCTCGAGAAGGCAAAAACACGAACATTCTACTTCAAAAATCTTCATCAGACTGTTTACGTGAGCATATAAAAAGGCAACGAGTAGTAAGAATTCAGTCAGTCTTGTGTGAAGACGCGTTAGGTGTGAAGAAAACAGTCGTGGTCTGAAGTTCGCCGTTGTAAAGATCTGCGTCATTAGTGTCTGCACAATAGTGGAAAGAAGAATAACAAACAAGCAAATTATTTTTGGATACATCAAGTTGTAACAGTGGCACACAAAAATAGTGCCAACAATAAAGAATTTAATTAAAACTAAACTCAAATTTATTTTTATTTGACTTGCAATCAGTGAACTCATATTTTAAACGTTTTTAGAAAGTTAAAAACGTAACGATATAAAAAAATTGAGAATTGATAAATTTGACGATATTATTTAATATCCAAAATTAGTTTCAGCAAAGAAAATAAATATGAATGAAATGCCTATGTTGCTGATGATCCTTTGACTCCAAACGAACTGGTGAACTGAATTCTCAAGTGCTGAAAAGCCAAATCGTCTTCATCAGTGCTTTTTCAATTAGAGGCAATAACTGCAATTGAACTACTGCTCGCATTTTCAAGCTATTTTACAAACATTTTTCAAAAAGTTTTCTCATACAATCTTCTGTTGAACAACCAGAATATTTAAAATTTTGAGAAACTTAGCCTCAATATTTAATATTATATTCCTTTCTGAATCGTAATTTATGCACTCATCTGTAGTCATTTCACTCATGTAAAAATTAAGGGGCATTATTACAACTTGCCGTTAAAGTTGGGTTTAAGTTAAGTCATCTTTAACTTTTTTCGTTATTACAAGCTACAGATAAAATTAAATTAACTTTTTCAAAAGTATGGCAGTGCCGGAGCAATGTCGATAATACTGCTCAAAAAATTCTTATTTAAACGCAGTGGCAACGGCGAGCTTTTATTTATTGTATTTGGTCACTTTGTTTTTATTTGAAGTTGCCATATTGAAAATAATATATATGTGCGGAAAGTTCAAACATAAACTTAACTTTAAAAGTTACCAGTAGGATTATCTTCCCTTTGGCTTAACTCTCACTTCTACCTTATTGTCCACTTATAATAATGAAAAACAAATTATCTGCCCCTTTAGTTAAAGGCAAGTTGTAATAATGGCCATTAGTTAATTAATTTGAAATTAATCTTAAAATTAAACTACAAATAATGATTTTATAATATGGCAGACTTTAGTCTTTACCAGCGTATTTTTAAACCCTTTTTTCATTTTCTGTATTTTCTATATTTTCTGCTTATTGTGAAAAAAGATTTTTTAATTGAAAAATAAGTTAAACTCATCATTTGAATGTCAGTCAAACTGCACAAAATTCAATACTCTTCGAAAAATAATTACATTTTTTAAATAAAAACTTAACCGTCTGTTCTTGTATTAATAACAAAAAAATTCAAGCATATAAGAATACTGAAAAAGCAATAATTTTGTTTTCTTTTAAAGAAAAAGAACACACAATAGAACCGAATCTAGTAAATTAGTAGACATCATAAGTACTTATTGTTCGCGAAAACAAACACGCGCTTCCCATTACACAGTCCCCGTGAATCCTTCAAACTTTTCAACTCAAGGACACAATAAAAATAAACGAAATATAGGATGAAAGGACAAAAGTATAGTTGTCGGCTATTTCATGCACACATAGAAAGACCATTAAAAAAGGAAATATTGAAAGACACTGTATGAAAAAGTTTATTGATTAGAGACAGAATTTGGACGACATAAATCGAAGCAACAGAAATAATTTCAAACTGATGTTCCTTTATAATACAATGTGGAGCACTATTTCGCCAAAGAAATTACGAAAAACTTTTAATTGGCAGCAAATACACATCTGTGACTAAGTCGGTGATAACTGTACAACAAAATTAATTAAACTCTCAATCGCACTGGAAATTCATTTGGTTCGGTCATGTTCTGTGTGGATCCTTAGATAATGTATCAAAGATTGAAATTTTCAAAATGGCATAAGGCAAGGGAAACCTATAAACACCTGCAGACGATTGTTAGAAGATTGGCGAAACTGATGAAAATAAAGGACGAATGGAAGAATTTTGTTACGGTTTTTCACACCAACCGCAAGCCATGAGAAAACTATAAAAAGTGAATCTTTAACATGGTTTCGCGTAAATAAAATGTCATCAAAAACTTCACGAAAAGATTCATATAGAAATTAGTGCATTAGTGCTTATAAGACGGTAGCTTAGAACCCAAACTTCAGCAATATAATTCAAAAGAAGAGGAATTCTTCAAAGACTCCACAAAGTATTCTATCAAAAGCTTTGAGAAAAACTAATTGCCGTGAAAAAGTTTCTCAAATGGGAGTCGACCTTAATCTGTATATCTGGTCACTCATCGATAAATTTAACACATACAGAATCCTGAATAAAGATCGATTATAATGACGGATGGTTCTGGCTTCTTTGTATACACCTGCGACATAATAAAACTCCATAAGAAAACTACGTCCATAATCTGACTGAAGCGTTGTAATGACGATGGCCTGGCTAATATCGTTCTCAAAGAAATATGGACCCTAAATTCATACGAAACAATAACTTGTTCGGGGTGCTTTGAACGCTCTCGGATCTCATGTGGATCGAAATTTTTTTGTTCACGTACCTATTCATCGAGAAAAGAGCCTAATCGCTGATTAAAATTATTTTCAATTGCCAATACTCAATGGGCACACGTCGTTGTCTACGGTCCATGGCTATCCGCTAATGGTGATTTGACATAGCAGACTGAATAATTGACAACTAACTTGACGGATGTAGTTTCAACAAGATAACCTGATCAACTGTCGAAGTTCAAAAGTCACTGTTATAATTGATACTTATTTATGTGTGTATGCACTACATATCTATTGAAGCCGACACGATACGATATAATTTTTATTTCCCGTTTTTAATTCGCTTTAGTAGAACAGAATGGATCAATAAAACTCATAAAATTTGTTTATCAAAAAAAGAAAACGAAAAAAGAAAGGAAAATCTCACAGAATATATGAAAACCAAGTCGAAAAATTGAAAAAGAATGAACTACAGTGCTAACCCTATGTATTGTTTTACTCTGAAGTATATTTTATTATAATAAAATACGACATGATATAATAAAACCACCAGAAAACCGTTATTTTAATACTGTTGGTAATAAATAATTTAAAAATATTTCAACACTTTCATTTTATGGCAGTTAAAAAGGCACCCCCTGTAAATACACACAATAGCCTGAGCAGTGAATTTAGAATGAATATTGTTACGTTTTTGCCTTTTAAAAACGTTTAAAATATGAGCTCGTAGATTGCAAATGAAATAAATATGTGTTTAGTTTTAATTAAAATTCTTTACTGTTCGCACAATTCTATGTGCCGCTGTTCACTTGATGTTACAACAACAATATTTGCTTAGTTCGTTATTCTTCTTTACACTTCTGTTCGGTAGATCTTTACAACGGGGATCTTCAAACCACCACTGTTATCTTAACTCGCAACGTGTCTTCACACAAGACTGACTGAATTCTTACTACTCGTTGCCATCTTTGTCTTGCCTTTTTATATGCCCATGTAATCAGTCTGATGAAGTTTCTTGAAGTCGAACGTTCGGGGTTTCGCCTTCTCGAGATCTCTATCGTGACTTCATTGTTGTTTGTGTATTTTGTTCACATTGCTTGTTGTTGCGTTCTCGCTTACATGTCTATCCCCTTTTTTCATAATAATGTTGTTTGTTTTCTTGTAACAAGTTTCTTGTATTTGTTTGTGTAGCTTTTGTTCATTTTAATGTTAAACGATGTACACCGTTTCCATTTTCGTAATAGTATTTTTGTCCGACACTGCATTACCTAATGTGCTGTTTTATTTCGCAAAAACTTCAAATATTTTTCTTCTTTTGTTGTGATTAAAAATTGAATTTTTTAAATGGTGCCAAATGCAAATATTTGCTAATGGCGATGATTTAATATTTAAATTTTATTTCAAATCTTTCACAAAAAAAATAACTTGCAACTCTAAAAGGAATCATTAAAAATAAAAAATAAAATTGTATTGCTAAGTACTGCAAATACACGTACAATGAAAGGAAAATTTCAATAAAACTAAAGATTTAAAGGAAAAATGCGAAAACTTAGCGATAAACTCCGTGTACTTGCATTAGCGCTTTTAATGAATCGAAAAAACTTTTCTTTACTTTTCGCCAAACAAAATAAATGAGAAGGAACGTAAGTTTTTCAGTTTTAAGCCTAAAATACGTATCAAAAAGGTAAAAATACTTAAAAAAACTTTTTAGTATGAAAAACCAAAACAAACGGAATGAAAGAAAGAAAAACTAAATTTAGTTTCAATTTATAAACTCCAATGAAAAAGAAAAATAATCAGCTGGATTGCTGTAACTGGATGATGTATGTAAGTTGAATTCACATGTTGTTGCATGTAGTTGAGAAGTGTTTTCACTGCCATTTAATGCATGGAACGAAAAAAGTTTTCTGTAAAGTAGCGCACCATACTACATGAATAGAATTTATTGCATTTAAATTGAAACTTATTTGCAAAAGTATTTTACAATGAAATTCTAAACGATAAAAGTGAAACTACGAATTTCAAAAATAAAAGAATGGATAACAGAAAAGAGAAGAAGAAGGTAATGTTCTAATAAGAACTATCTAAATAGGATAATAGGAGCCTTTACGTGGCATGGATGAAATAACACTTTACTTACGTACTCAATTGGTCATTACAATCCTCTAGTCCAGATTACGACATTGCTTCTCATAAAACATGTGCGTTTCACTTAATAATAATTAATATCCATGAGTGATGACACCTACAGTTTAAAAGCCGACTCCGAACAACAGATTTTTGAGAAACTTTTCATGACAATTTTGTGTGGTCTCAGAATTTTTACCACAAGACTGCTGAGTGAAAGTAGCCAAAGAAAATCTTTCATTTGAGATGCCGGAGGTTTAAACCAAGGACTCGTGTCTAATAAGCCCACTAAACTACGGTGTCTTCGACATTATTCACTTAACTGTAGTGGCATGCGATGTACGATGACATCTTGAGGCTTAAAGCCTTTCCAAATGAAACAGGCCTGAATGTAGCGGCTTAGTAAATGGCAGCGGTACTAATAAGACGGAGGCAATATGTGGCGGCTAAGTGATAATTTAACACAAAGCTATAAAGTACATTTGAATAATATTTGATGAGAGCCTCAGTCTTAAACAGTATTTGACATTAGTGGTATTATGGTTGCAAAGAATGAAATCTCGTATATAATGTCATATGCTGGTGGTTCTCGGGTCGAAAAAAGGCTGATTATGTCTAACGTTGAGGGCTCTTTTGCACTCTATGCAGTACACTTGTTTACATATGCGAAGATCTACTGAATGCGGCAGCTAATTTAACTTCAAAATTCTGCTGACCAACTGTTGTAACAAAATCTCTGTTAGGCAATCGGAAACAAATAAAACAAATGAGAGAAAGCAGAATCGAACCGGTGAAGGAAAGCGGCAAATAAAATGGACAATAATCTCGCGTACACACTTATTTCGCAATGGATAATGACACCAGACAAATTGATTCAAATCAAGTTTAATTGATTGAGTGATACGCTTCTATCCAATTTATATTACGTGGTCGTGCTATGAAGTAAGCTTCTGGCTCATCCTAGGATTTGCCTTATGAACCACTTGACATGTAATATGTAGAAGGTATCATATATGGATTGGTATTCGATAGTAGTGTGTCTGTTGTAGCAAACATAGAAAAATGAGCGAATATTTCATCTGAATAGGATCATTGTGAATATGATAATTAAAAGTAATAAATTCCTTACTCAAATACTACGTAGTTAAAATGTAATTAAAACTTAAACTGTCTTTAAGTATTTGGAAGCATTCAAAAAGGAATTCTATCATACAGCAAAACATTCCGGAATTCACTTGTTTCTCCGTTAAGGAAAGAGGAGAATTTTTATTTCTTTGAATTCATTTTGTTGCTGTACAAATGAAAAGTGAAGTCAGTTGAAAGATGTTACAAATTCTGCACTTTTATTCCATTAAGACAACAATCGACTTTTCAACTTTGTTGTGCTAATAAATATACACACTTTATAGTACGCTTATATGTACATACATATGTATTAACGTATAAACATACATACTTATTTATACACGATATGAGAGATAAGTATGGTAAGGAAGAATAGAAAGAAGATGATATTGTAATACCAGGAATTAAATGAAATAACAACAAACGCAATGTGGTTGCAATTTGTTGTAGTTCGTAATGAAATGGCATGGACCAGGAAAAACAAACTTTCAGTTCTTTTCCGACGTCTTTGTAGTAATAAATTGTTAATAATTAGATAAAGATTATGAGAACTAAAAGATTAAAAATGTGTTATTCAAATGGGGGTGTGGTGTGAAAAAAGCACATTTCCAATTTTACGACACTTGCCAATAACGGTGAATTAAAAATTTTTGCTTTAATTATACGACAGCAAAATAACCGCTATAGAATTGCATTAAAGATTAGAAATTATTTACATTTACTGGGCTTTTATTATTAAAAATACGTTGAATTAAATAGTTGTGGACGTAATTAATTGCTGCATGATGCCGCGCACAATTGACAGAAAATACAGAATTGTGAACAGTGTTTGTCGTCTTGTAATACTGAGGGTAAATTTTCTTGTTTAAGTTTTAGACATGATACCAAAATTAATGTTTTAATTTGATCAACTAGTTTTTATCCATTTTATAAACATTTCCTATAAAAATCATTTTTTATATTCAACAACGAATTCAGGCCAATTACCATCCTTCCATTCCTTTCTAAAGTAATGGAAAACCTCATAGCTAGACAAATACATAGTTATCTCGTAAGTAATAAATTTCAATCTGATAATCAGTCGGGATGTATGAAAGCTTGGAGCTGCACTACTGCTTTAGTCAATGTAGTAGATGACCTTACGTTGGCACTAGATGAAAATTACATGGTGTTTTTGGCTCTTTTGGATCACACCAAGGCTTTTGACACGGTTAACCACAAAATATTATTGAATTTTTCTTTCATTTTCATTTTCTTTCATTTTTCTAACTCAGCTTGTAGTCTTATATGTTCTTATCTTATGAACAGATCAACGAGTTTATATAAATTACAAGATCTCGAATTCGCTAAACGTTGGAAGAGGTATTCCTCAGAGATCAATATTAGGGCCACTTTTGTTCTGTATATGCATTAACAACCTACCTGATGTTATGGATAATTGTAGCGTACATATGTACGCTGGTGACGTTCAGCTTTATAGGAGCACACGTATTGAGGATATCCAACTATGTACAGACACGATTAACTATGATTTACGAAAAATCGACAACTGGGCTAGGTCGTAGACTTTATAGAAATCCCTCTAAATCTAAATGTTTATTGCTCTTCAGAACAAAGAGAGCATTAGTTGTGCCAGATATTATTATCAGGGGAATAAAATTGATTTTGTTGAATCAGCATCCAATCTGAGTATTATCTTTAATGGTCGGCTAGCATGATCTAACCACATTAACGTCATTGTTGGTAAAGTTTACGGTATGCTTAGAAACTTATGGGTTGTTATAGATTCGACTCCCTTCGACTTTCCCATACGTATGCAACTGGCTAAAACGTATTTGATTCCTCTTCTTTTATACGGATCTGAAATTTTCACAAACTGTGAATGTGATAATAAGCGGAAACTCAACTTGGCTTATAATAATATATCCAGATATGTATTTATTTCATTAAGGGGCGTCGATATTGGAGTTTATGACTATCTATTAAATATTAAATGTCTTATTCTCCTCCATAAGATTATTCCTTTAAAGCAGCCAGTATACTTATTTAGTAGAATTACATTTGCTGGATCCAACCGCGGTATGAAAATTATCCAACATAGACATAGGACTCTTCTGTCACAATGCCAGTTTTTTATATACACCATCAGTCTTTTGAATATTTTACCTAATTATATTCAAAACCTAGGCAATGTAATTAAGTTCAAAAAGGAGTTATACAATCTATTTAAGTAGTTTTTAGCATATTTTTTTATTTCTTGTGTACATTTTTACTCTCTATTTCTATTAATTAACAAGTCTTTAAATGTCATTGTATCTCAGTATATGTATATATTTTTTTTTTGTTTGTATACTATTTCTTTATATTTGTATATAATGTTCTTTGTAATTTTCCTAATTTATTATATATTAATTTTTTTGTCCTTATTTTTTCTATCGATTGTTATGTCGCGATATTTTAACATGTTCTTATTCATTTTTATTTCTACATTATTTCTAACATTTCACTACTCACATCATCAATGATTTGTTATTATTTTCTTTCATTGATGTACTCCCATAGCACTTTCATTTCATTTATAAGATTATTATCTTGTATTGTTTTTATGATAAATTAATAAATAAAATAAATACTTAATATTTTTGTCTAAGAGAATTTATTGTCCCTGGCCCTATGTACATATGTATATTAAGAATTATTAGGCTAAGTTATCAGAGGAAGAGCAACGTTTTATTAGAATCAAACGAAAAAGAATTTTTTTTCAATTCTTGCAACTGTAAATACCTTATAATCTAATATGTATTTGCATTTAATCAGGGATATAATTAATAAAACAAAACGTTTACATACTTAATTAAGTAAATGACCCATACTCGCGCAGTTCTTTCAAGCGAAACTACTATCCCTCAGCAGCCGTCTTTTAGCAAAAGCTCTGATAAGGAAGAGATTCTCAAATATCTCGTTCCGATTTCGGATCGTTAAATTGAAGGTTTATCCGCTACTAATGGATTATGATGAAACGCGTTACGTGGGTAGTATGTGCATCCATGTATATAAGTGTTCATCAATTTTAAATTCAGTTCAAGGTTAATAAAACTATTTAATTTCATATAAGAAATAATAAAAGTTTTGTCCAGTGCAATCATTTCCAAAATAATTTTTTAATTTTTAATTTAAACAGCTTTCTTGCGTTCCTTCTATAAGCTTTGTTGAAGGAATAACAACAGGAGCAAAAACAAAATGATACAAGTGTTTGAAGTGAAATTATAACCAATGATTCCATTAAACATGACTTATGAGCCCATCTAAAACGTTTTCTAACATTTATGGCCTTAATGTCTCAATACCTCCTTAACGATTCGATATAAACTTTTTTGTTGTCCCTGGCTGCCTGTCGTATCGTATTAACAATATGCCCAGCATTGTAATCTGCTAATAAATGACTCTCTAAATCAAAAAGGACGACGATAAGTAAAAATGAAAAAAAAGAAAAACAAAAACTGTTATGTTTAAAGCAAAAAAGAAAATAAAAATAATTATCAACACTTTAGGCGACTATTCTTTTGGCTTTTTCTATCGTAAACTAATGCTTTACGGATTTCAGAGAAAAAATTTCAGTTTTTACACGCGTCAATTGATGAATTTTCATCTTAAGTTCAAAAATAATTGATTTGCAGATTAACAATCAGTAAAACAGTCTGATGAAGTCTCATCCTAGGCGTTGTTTGTTATCCTTAGCTGGCTGTGAGTTGATACGCGAAACATGAAGCTAAGAATGCAGCAATAACACTACACTTCAAGAGAACAGGAAAGCTTCAAAAGCTTTGGTATCAGAAAGATTCTATTATGACCACCGACTATACCTCTCAGAGGACATCATTTAAGTATTCACAGATGGATCACACAACAAGATCGAATATAGAATCTCTTTTTGAATCAGTTCAATCTTAGATTGTCCTTTTTTAATATTTCTATGGTTTGATAATCCAGTTTTTCAAGCTAAGCACGTGATTGGTTTTATAGTGCCACCACTATATATGGTGCCGTCACTGTTACTGATATTGGCACTATAAAACCAATCACGAGCTTAGTTCAACACCACAATTTATAGTGCTGTCAATATTACAATATCAATAGCAGTGATGGCACTATAAATAGTGGTAGCACTATAGTTTACTGCAGCAGGCCCCAGGTCTTCACTGCCATAACAATGCTAACGATTTTCGGTCACCCAGAACTTATTTATATGAAATTGATAATAAAATTTACAGCATGGCTGTGAAATAATGTCAGACGGGAAGTACAAATATACGGTATAAAAAGCGGAATTGCATTATGATGTGACGTTTATTAGGAACCAATTATTCTGTAGTCATACGGTTTATTTAGCTTAACGTAATCTAAACAAATCAATATTTCTTAATTTTGGGTTTTGAGAGGAAGATGGGAATTCATGTTTTCATGTGTATTGGTAATCAACAATATTTTCTTGAGAACACGGTTCAAAGCCCATGTCAGACATCTCCAACAAAACGGAATAAGAAAAGAAAAAACTCTGAGAGTAAATGAACTTGCCATGAAAAAGTTTCTTCAAAATTTGTCATTCAGAGTCCAGTGGTGTGAAAAATAATAAGGATGCGAATGTAACACTTACAGATTTAACAATTTATTTAATTTTTTAATAATAATAACAAAATTTAACAATACAATGAGAAAATTGCTGATAAATAACTGTTTTTATTATCATTTACAAACTTTACCGTCAAGTGTATGACTGTCACATTGATCACATTGATATCCTTATTATGTTTCCCATCAATGTATATGCGTATCTGTCAGCAGACATATTACTTGCACACAAATTGTTTGCTAGTTGTATTGATTACATATGTAAACGGTCTATTTTAAGCGTTTCCTACCTTTAAATCTAAATAAATCCTATTGATGCCGTATGTGTATGATATAACATCGTTCAGATGTTCGTCATGGCTTCTCTAAGTGGATCGCGGAGTTTGTGGTTTAATTGCATATACCCGCGCATACCACAAGAAAATTTCAAACGAAGTGAAGTGGCACGATATCGATAGCTAGTCTATATCACCTACACGCGAGATGACCATGCCCCTAAGTTCCTCATGCAGAATATTGAATTAGGGACATGGGCCACATCACCCATTTCAGGCTAGAATAAGTTGGTAGAAAGTGGCGCCTTCTAACTGATACCAGATCCAGATCCATACCATTTAGTTAAGGCCACAAGAACTCATGGTCCTGTAATAGATGCCCTTCACAATCACTGCAGTTAAGGACTCATCTCCAAATCACACCTCCTGACAAAAATTCGTACCATACAGTAGCTTCCAGTGGATACATTTATTCCTCATGGTTTGTATGAGGAAAAAGGTGCAATTTTTCGACTTCACTTTGCTTCATTACACATTGAAGAATTGTAGCTACTGGGTTTGCTGATTTGAGCTCCTGAATAAGCTGAATTCTGTACGTATGAAGGTGGAAGTCTTTTTCCTAAATGTGAAGTTATTGAGAACAAACCTGTATTCAGCCAAAGAGCATTATCCTTTCTGAGTATCAGTATCATATTGACTGATACTGTTTTTTAATTCAAACATTCAGGAGTATCAAACGAATTATTGTCTGCAAAACAGTCTATGAAGTCATTTTAAATTTCTACAGTAACGAAGTCGCAGTAGTCTAGTAGGTAGTGTGTTGTCTTATTAGACGTAAGGCAGCGGTTCAAACCCCAGGTCAGACATCAAAACAAAAATATAAAAAAAATATATGAGAATAGATAAAATTTCCATGAAAAGTTTCTCAAAAATCTGTCTTTCGGACTCGACTTTAAATTATAGGTCCCGCCACTCATATATAAAATTAACACACACAACATAAGTGGTGTGAGAAACTAGGTCCATAATCCTGACTCAAGGGTTGTAATGATCAATTATGTCTGTATGTATGTATGTTCACTACAGTGACAAATACTGCCTTTTGATATTCTTAATGCTTCATCCATTGTGAGGAATACTACAAAAGAATATTTAATATTTGAGAATATTTTCTTGCAAAAGTTGATTTTTTTTAATCAAAGGTTGTTACAGATATTTGTTTGCATCATAATTTAAATCATGTTTCGGTGGGAAACACTCAAAAATCTATTCTTTATTACTACGGCTTAAAGCTAAATTAATTATTTCAAAATTTTTATTGAATATTCGAAGAAGACGCTTTCAAAATATTTTTATTTCACTTGATATGCTCATTTAAGAGGCAGTTTGAGCAAATGTTGCATCAATTTTGCTTTACAACAAGAATAATGATGATGTTCTCCATTCATATCTTGAAACTGTCAACGAAAGGAAATGGAAGCAAAAGGAAACCACAACAAAAATGAAACAAGAAGGAAATAAAAAGTAGAAAAAAGGAGAGCAGAAATGTATGTTTATGTCATATTGGGTCACGTATTTCACACTGTTTAGCCACGAAAATTACAATTTAATTCTCATAGATTTTCTCTTGTATCAACAGCTTACGTGTTTCTTTCCAGAACTTTCTGGAACTCCTTAGCAGAGTGTATGCGTGTATAACGCGTATGGGCCCTTTTGCACTTAAGAACGACAAATATTTCATATATTTCAATAGAAATACACACCATAATGGATATAAACATATACAAATCATTATTTAAAACTCAGACAACACGACAAATAGACAGACAGACTTTCATACAAGAGGCAAATATGCTTACGAGACATGAATCTTGTCTGGAGGACTTGTGATGAATTTTATATTAGTGGCGCTACAACGTCATATACTCAGAATTATTCACAGTGATTATCATTTTTATTCCTTTGATGTGTTTGACCATTTTTGTGGAGGGCAACATCTCTAAAGACTTTCCACGAGGATTTATTAACACATTTTTATTACATCAAATCTGATTCAATTTAAAAAAAAAGAAATGAAAAGAAAGCTTTTCGGCACACCCAAAACTGTTTTGCTTAGCTTTGCAGAGTTGAGGAATTAACAAAAGTGCGATTCGAACAAAAAAGTATCGTCTTACCAGGTTGTTGCTAACAAGTATTATAGAATTTTATGAGATCAATCTTAGGGCCATTATTACAACTTGCCGTTAAACTTAGATTTAGTTAAAGGTATCTTTAGCTAAAGGGAACTGTAAAGTTACCTTTAACTTATTCTCGTTATTACAACTTACATATAAAATAAAGTTACCTTTTTTCAGCAATATGGGAGTGACGGAGCAATATCGATAAAACTGCTCAATTAAACAAGATTTTTTAAACGCAGTGGCAACGAAGGAACTTTTTGTTGTTGTTGTGTTTCCTCCCTTTAGTTAACAGAAAGTTGTAACAATGGCCCTTAATTTTTTTGGCCCTTAATTTATTTAATCAACATTAACTCGGTAGGTAGCTAGGTACTCATATATGTATATCTTATATATAAAAATGAATGTGTGTTTGTTTGTGTGTTTTGTTTGTTTGTGTTTGTTTGTTTGAAGTCTATAGACGGTTAAACGGCTGGACCGATTTTCTTGTAATTTTAACAGTACCTTCCTGTATGTCTGGAAGGAACTATAGGCTACTTTTAATTTTAAAATTTCAAGTAGGCAAGGTACCACGCCCACATACCCAATAAGTATTTAATGTAGCATATCTCATAAACTGCAACAGCTAGGGTCCTCAAATTTTGTATGCACGACTTTGACGTATATATGAACAAAATGGGCGGATTGGCTATAGTGAGCGTGTCCCATCCTACAGGTGGCGCCACTGAAAATTACTTAAAATCAATTAAATCGTAAGCTGTGCATTTGATCATGTTCTGATCTTTAGCAAAGTCGTTGCGTATGAGCCGACGAAGGTTTCTAAGTTGGTATGACCAATATCCGATAGGTGGCGCCACTGAAAATTACTTAAAATCAGTTAAATCGTAAACTGTGCATTTGATCATGTTATGATCTTTAGCAAAGTTGTTGCGCATGAGCCGACGAAAGTTTCTAAGTTGGTATGACCAATATCCGATAGGTGGCGCCACTGAAAATTACTCAAAATGAATTAAATCGTAAACTGTACATTCTTTAACAAAGTTGTTGCGCAAGAGTCGACGGAGGTTGGTGCGATTAATTTCCGATGGATGGCGTCACTGAAAATTATTCCAAATGAATCACAAGCAATTGGTCGACCTACACCTCAAGCACGGAAGAAAAGAGCATTACAAGCATCAGAATCAGACGAGCATTGAGACTGGAAAATCTTCGAGTATACACGGCTGAGACCCGTTCGCTTGAACCACTTGAACAACCAGAAGTGAGATTAGTAACTGATCGAATGCGTACTACTCAGGCCCGTTCATCTGAATCATCAGGACAACGGGAAACAAAATCAATAAAATGATTCAAAATTAATTGGATATTTGTGTAACGTCTTTCCTTCAAATTAATTTAATTTTTTTTTTTCTGAAGAGAGGAGTAGTAAGTTACCTCTTACCTCTAATCTTACTGACATAAGCCTGTGAGACTCATATTGAGGATTAAATCAATGTAACACGAGATATACATATCCAACATAACGCCAACAAATATCATGACTTTTATTTTACATATGTTTTGGAAAATTCATTAAAAACAACGAGAATTATTAAATATTTCCATCTGTTGGAAACCGAAATATCAAACATTCACTACTGGCATGAGCCGCAGAGTTTTTGCCTGAATAAATTATTCTTTATATTTGTAAGGCATCTTCTATTTACAAAAATGTGTATCTTTTATATGCAAAGTAACCTTTGATATGCCAGAACTGATTTTTCTTCTCTGCTTACTTTAACGTTGGAAAATCTCTTTTTATTTAAATTTAAAATTAAGCGATTCGTATTCGTATACAATCGTAAAAAGCTTAATTCCGTTTAGATTTTGTAAGGAGTGAAACTGTTTGTTATAAAAACGTGAAACGCTCATGTCACTAAAATTTGTTAAATTTTTATGTCAGTAAGCTTAGGGTTAAAACAAAAGATGTTTAAAAAAATTTTAAGAATTTAATTCGTACTATTAAAATATATACAAAGAAAAATAAAATGCTTACATTTTCTTCGTGTATAGTCTTTACTGCCATTTTTTATTTCGATTTTATTCCTGCAAATGGGAAAGTCCTCATGTTAATTTATGTATTTTAAGCAATGTAAGCAATGAATAAAACAAAAATTATTTTTCTACAGTAATTTTCAACTTAATTTACTCTGTTGGCCTTTAAATTTTAGCCTCATGTCAGTATGATATTTAAGGTTCACTTTTTATTTCTCAAGATTTTATGTCAATTTAATTTTATCTAAAATAAATATAATTATACACAGTTTCAAAATCGTTGAAGCAAATTGGACAAAATTGACAAATTATTACAAGCTGCCAAAATATTTATGGAATATAATCATAAAGGGAGATATAAGATAGGACCACGTTCTTCAAAACGACAAAAATTATAAACTTTCAACAAACTTTTAACATTTCAGTTCCGTAAGCAACATTTGTAGCCTCTTATGTGTTTGTGGTATATTAAATGGTAAATTGCCAATAGAAGCTTATGACGGAAGTTAAACAGTTGATTACGGCCACCACGTTGAAGCTACAATTGTCGAATTGGTTCAAATCAAATGAAATTGGTCAAATCATCATGGACGGATATAGTAATCAACAATGCGTGAAGTCGCCGTAGTCTAGTAGATAGTGTGATGGCTTATTACACTTAAAGCCAGGGTCAGACATCAAAACGAAATATGGAAAAAATATTTCTCCGGCGATTTCCTCTAAGCAGAATTCTGGCAAAAACTCTGAGAGTAAATAAAATTGCCACGAAAAGTTTCTCAGAATTCTGTTGTTCCGAGTTGACTTTAAACTGTAGGTCCAGTCACTCATGTATAAAAATGAACACACACAACATGAGTGATGTGAGAAGCTAGGCCGTAATACTGACTGAAGGGTTGTAATGGCCGATTCTGTATGTATATATTTTATTAACACGTACACGTCGGCGCGTACCACCGCTGGCCCGCACTAGACTGCCTTATAGGGCGGCGCGTACCACCGGTGGCCCGCACTAAACTGTCTCATCGGGCGGCATGTACCACCGGTGGTACGCAATTCATCATGCTATTGGACGATACGTAATAACAAATATTAACACTTCGACTGCCGAAAAAACTGCGATAGATAGAGCGATAGAGCGAAAAATATTAAGCGCAGCCGCCAGTAGGCGACAATCATGAATTAAAGCGCCGGCGTGAAAGTGTTGACCATAAGCATTTATTACATTTTTCATCAATATCAGCGAACTCATCAACAGATGACTATCGGTTTACACTACCCTTTATTTTTCAATTTATTCAAATGACTTGCCCAATAACTCTCTCTGGTATTGTATTGTAATGTGGAATGATATTGTAATAAATGACGAAAGCACTAATGTATGATAAAATTTGTTTAATTATTTACTGTACTCCACGTACTTACACGTAAGCATAAGTTTATATATCCAAGTTATTTATTTAAATGTTTATTTTTTTATTTTCGTTTTTGTTCATCAGTGTAATAACATATCATATATACAATGTATAAGTTATTATTTTGTTCTTCATCAACATATGCATACATATTCGAAAAATTTTAATTTTAAACAGGCCCCATACCTGTAATCATATACCGAAGCAAGTCCTTAATACATATGTATGTGTAGATATTTAAATACTCGTACAACATTATAAACAAACAATATGCTTTGGATAGAGAAGAGATTACATGGAATAACATTATCGATTGTATATAGTACGAGTGTGTATTACAAGCCAGAGCATATGCAAACTAATTTTCAATATTTTCTAACGCTTTATTCATTGAGACCACCATGTACGCGGAAAAAAAGAGAAAAAAATTAATACCTTGTAGAGATGGTGTTGATTAGAAGGTGATTATAGAGTTAGTTTATTTTAAAATATCATTATGAGGCAATGTTCTGTAATAATCATAAAAAATAGTTCACCTATTATTTTTAGATCATTTTTTTTTTTAAATTAAATGTGAGTTTTAATTCAGACATTATATTTTAAATTTCTTTAGTAAATTAATTAGGGTCAGTTGCCAACTGTCCCATGATCCATTTAGCGAACATAAGTTGTTGTCTATGATCGATTACCTTCAGTTCTTCGGTTTAGTTAAATTTTGTACGTGTGCAGGCCCAAAGGCATCGATGGTTCGACCGTTTTCTGAACTAGTGGACTAAAAGATTAGGGCGATCGTAAAATGGTGGAAGTGTATTGTGATATTTTGCTCAAAATTAACACCCATTTTGATAAAACATACATACATAATTGGTCATTACAACCCTTCAGTCAGGATTACGACCTAGTTTCTCACACCACTTATATTGTGTGCGTTAATTTTTATACATGAGTAAACTTTTCATGGCAATTTTTTATTTACTCTGAGAGATTTTGTCAGAAATCTGCTGAGAGGTAGTCGTCGAAGAAATATTTTTTCATATTTCGTATTGATGTCTGACTTGGGGTTTGGACCCTAGCTTTAAGTCTAATAATCCAACACACTACCTACTAGACTACGGCGGCTTATATAAAAAATATAATATAATTTGGGGTGCCCTGGTAGTCTGGTGGGTAGTGTGCTAGGCGTGAGGGTCGTGGGTTCTATTCCCACCAGAGACCCTGGTCGGTGACACTACACCGAGCACATAGTCAAGTTACTTCGCTCGTATATAATTAGGATATAATTTGTAATTGTATTGTAATTAAAAAATAAATAAATATATTTATCAGATATCTTAGAATGATCAACTATGACGGATAATATACATACATTACCATCATCCGGTCTGCATCGTAAGTTCTCCGAAACACTTATGGGTTTTGACTGAAATAACATTCTATCCATTCCTCGTGTTGAACGACGATACTTGAAACAGCTTCGATAAGTGTGAAAAAATAGCACTCCATTGTTATTCGCAAAAGGCTGAACTTCCCTATGAAATTATTAAGTTTTTCATTCAATATTTCATCTTTCTACAACGAGGATATGTGACTTCTTAAATACTTCTTTAGAGTATAAAAATTTTCGCTTTGAGAAGATAGAAGTTCTGTCCATTTTTTGGACAAAAGTAATTCCGGTACGAAATCATTAAGAAGTCGCTGAAATATGAAATTTATGTGTTATTTGATATGCTTCTGGCGCAAACCGTTCTCCTCTACGGCATATCGGTCTTGTTTATGTCTAACGGTCCAAACTTCCCATCCTTGGTGACATAAACAGGATTGTTTAAATGATGGCAAATTAGCAACAGAGGGCGCTGCAGTGTATAGTTAAGCTTTTTTTATATTTTAATATTATTGTTGTTTTTGGCTTAAAACCTTTGTTTGTTTTTTTTTAATTAAGTTATTCGTTTTTTTGATCGCCTGGAGGTACTTAGAACCCCAGAAATTTTGAATAATAATTTATTTTGAATTGAAGGCATTCGGCCATCTTCTTTGTGGAATTAATAAATTAAAAATAATAATAAAATAGTGATAGTGAATTTAAACTTACATATTGTGTAAAGAGAAACATAAAAATAAAAGAAATACCGTGTACAACATAAAATTTTACATATAAAAAGGAAGTGTTGCTTGTTTTTATTCTTTATTTTGAACCATTTTTTTTGATCATTTTGCCTTTGTTTGCCAGAAATCTGAGCCCAATTTTGGTTCCAAGGAGTTGCAACAACTACCCACCCCTTTACATACAGTCCACAGAATAACAGGTCTTTTAACAGGGAATTAAATTTGAATTTCATTTTATTTTCTTTATCTGTGGTTTTTGAATCTGCCCTTAAATAGGAAAATCTACGCATGTAACACAAACAAAACTTGTCGAGTTTGTTTTGAAGCTATCTTGCCATACACTTAACTACAGGTAACTTAACTGCAGGCAAAACACGACCACGTTCGTTGCATAATACTCTGAATGTGAAAACATATATTTAAAAGTGGTCAGTCTTTACACATGGTAACAGTGCTACATCTGCTCAAAACAAAATATTTAAGGTAATCTAAAATAAAATATTGTTAACCTACGTTGTTATCCCTAATGTACATACATATGTATGTGCAATTAATAAATGAAATATTGTGTTTGACTAGGCCTATTAGATTTTAGTAAAATTTTCAATTTTCCACAACGTGTTTACAATGATGAATTTTTGTTTAAAATGTAATTGAAAATTGCATTAGATATTCTCTTAAAACTGCAACCAAAATTGTTTTTCCTATAAAAAAAATTATGAATTTTAATAAAAAAAATTTTAAATTTAATTTTGTAATGCTTTAATCTGCTCTTATTGTTTAATAATGTAAATCGAAAAATGTCAAATTTGAACTTGGTTGTAGTGGATTTGAATAACAGAAGCACTTGAACTTGGTTATTGCGGAGGGTTTTAGAATAAAAACAACCGTTGTCTTATGTTAATCAATTGTTTCTATCAATTTATTTTTGTCAATCATGGTCTTAAATAATATTTTATTGCCAAATTGCAATATTTATATTTAACTTATTTTATTTGAATATTTATATTTATATATATATACACTGCGGTTCATCAGGATAGAACCAACACATTTTAAAGAAAAAAGACTGTATAAATTGCAAATACAGATAGAATAAAAAAATTTTGTTTTGCAGAAAAATAGTTGATACTGTAAGTGATAATTTAAACACAAAAAATAGTATAAAAATGAATTATAACGGTACTTTTTCACTTTCTTTGTAGTCAAGTATAAAATTTTTCATTTATTTTTTGGTTCAACAGAATAGAACCACGTGCATTTTTAACTTAAATCAGTAAGCGGTTGTAATAAAGCTTTACAAAAACCAAATAAAATTAAAATCACAGTTTGTGACTGCAGTTAGCTAAATCAATATGGGAAGAAAAAGTTCTTTAAATTCGTCGGAAATGGTAAAAATTGATGTTTACCATTCTGAAAATTATTCTTATCGCGAAATCCGTAGAAAAAACGGACGAAGTCATAATGTGGTAATGAATTACATAAAACATAGTGAACCATATAATAAAAATTGCAAAGGAGGTACTTAGACAGCTCTAACACCACAGGATAAGCAAAAATTACTTCGAATTGACTCAAATTCAGCCCATTCTACCTCTAAAATTAAGCATTTAGCAGGAGTTAAAGCAAGTAAATCAACAGTTTGTCGCGCTATTTTAAGCAGTGAACATTTACAAGTCCGATAATTAAAGAAAAAACCTCCATTAAATGCAATCCGTCAACAACAGCGCCCTCAGTTTGTCAAAGATCATATGGCATGGGATGTTCAATTACATAGTGGGCGTTATGCTGCGATGTCGGCTCAGAAATATTTCGTCCGTACGCATATCGTGAAAATAAAAGTTATAGCCATCCAAATTAAATTTTTTTATCAGAAAAAAATTACTTTTCGCTAATCGTTATCGCTTAATTGTCTTTGAACATCCCATGCCATATGATCTTTGGCAAACTGATGGTGCTGTTGTTGAAGGATTGCATTTAATGGAGGTTTTTTCTTTAGTACCTCCTTTGTAATTTTTATTATGTGTTTCAGCAAGTTTTATGTAATTCATTACGACATTATGAGTTCGTCCGATTTTTCTACCGATTTCGCGATAAGAATAATTTTCAGAATGGTAAACTTAAATTTTTAGCATTTCCGGCGAATTTAAAGAACTCTTTCTTCCCATATTGACTTAGCTCATTGGAGCCACAAACTGTGATTTTAATTTTATTTGGTTTTTGTAAAGCTTTATTACAACCGCTTACTGATTTAAGTTAAAAATGCACGTGGTTCTATTCTGTTGAACCAAAAAGTAAATGAAAAATTTTATACTTGACTACAAAGAAAGTGAAAAAGTACCGTTATAATTCATTTTTATAACAATTTTTGTGTTTAAATTATCACTTACAGTATCAACTATTTTTCTGCAAAACAAAATTTTTTTATTCTATCTGTATTTGCAATTTATACAGTCTTTTTAATTTAAAATATGTTGGTTCTATCCTGATGAACCGCAGTGTATATATATATATATATTTATATTTATCTTTACATTATATTTAATTTATATTTTGTTGCTGAATTGCAACAAATTATTCTTAAAGTATTTATTAATAATATAAAAGTGCTTTGGACTTATGCATTTTCCTACACGTATAAAACATTCCAGAAACATGAAACCCCAGACAAATTCAATTCAAATAAACAAAAGTCAAACTTGAACCTTAATCAGAAGTTCAAGGTTTTTCTTTATCATAATTTGAATTAGCTGTTAAAATCAAAAATAAGGGAAAATGCATAAATCCAGCAAAAATAAAAACAAATAAGAAGTCAGCAAAATAAGGTTGTTCACCTAATTTCGTGCAAGCATATGTACGTAAGTATGTTTGTTCATTTATACAAACGTACATGCGGACATATGAAAGAAATTCATTGTGAAGGTCTGAACAGTTCCTTTTCACCACAAACAAATGTTCGCAAAGGGCATTGTTTCTAAGCAACGGCAGATAAATCTGCTCTCATTCTGGAACCTAATCGAGACCAATCACTCACTTAGCTGGAACTATTATGATTAATGATTGATTAATAAAACTAAAACAAAAACAAAAAAATAAAAAGATCCGGTAAGAGCTGTGTGAGAGCGCTATTTTTTGTTAAAGGAGCGAAAAGGATACATAAATACATACAAACTTTTCTATTTTCTGCCGTTATTTTCCAGTTAGAAATTTTAATTTTCTAATAAGCTGACTACGATTTGGTTGGTGGTGTTGACAACTAAGAAATATAGGATGTTTTTGAAAAGTGCTTAAGAATGTAAAAAGTAATCCAGAGATGTTAAATCACACAGACGAAGGGATGAGTGGAAACCCCATCAAACATACACACATACTTGATTAGTCATTACAACCCTTTTGTAAGGATTATGACCTAGTTTCTCACAAATATCTCATTCGGTGTCAACTTTAATCTGTAGGGCCCACCACTTATGAATAAAATTAACACACACACAACATAAATGGTGTGAGAAACTACTTCTTAACCTGACTTAAGAGTTGTAATGACCAACTAGGTAAGAAATAGTGATTCGATTACGGCTTGAGGGTTGTTTTCGCTTCAATACTGCCGTACTCTTAACTAGAAATGGGCTTCACCACACTACAAATGCTTAAAAATATGATGGAAACTCTGTTCGTTTTGCTTCAATTTGTATACGGACAGTATTTTTGAGGTATATAAGCCAAAAGCATTTTGTAAAATTTACCACTTAGCCGAAGAACAAAGGTTAACTAGTTGAGAACAGTGACGAATCGACATTTCGACATCCTGATCAAGATTTCGAGCTATGGCAACAATATTCAATTTAGAACGAAAATTTCTTAGCCTTGTTAATAATTTTGAACACAGAAGAGTAAAATTTGTGCAAAATCGATCACTAATGGGATGTTCAATTACATAGTGGGCGTTATGCTGCGATGTCGGCTCAGAAATATTTCGTCCGTACGCATATCGTGAAAATAAAAGTTATAGCCATCCAAATTAAATTTTTTTATCAGAAAAAAATTACTTTTCGCTAATCGTTATCGCTTAATTGTCTTTGAACATCCCATGCCATATGATCTTTGGCAAACTGATGGTGCTGTTGTTGAAGGATTGCATTTAATGGAGGTTTTTTCTTTAGTACCTCCTTTGTAATTTTTATTATGTGTTTCAGCAAGTTTTATGTAATTCATTACGACATTATGAGTTCGTCCGATTTTTCTACCGATTTCGCGATAAGAATAATTTTCAGAATGGTAAACTTAAATTTTTAGCATTTCCGGCGAATTTAAAGAACTCTTTCTTCCCATATTGACTTAGCTCATTGGAGCCACAAACTGTGATTTTAATTTTATTTGGTTTTTGTAAAGCTTTATTACAACCGCTTACTGATTTAAGTTAAAAATGCACGTGGTTCTATTCTGTTGAACCAAAAAGTAAATGAAAAATTTTATACTTGACTACAAAGAAAGTGAAAAAGTACCGTTATAATTCATTTTTATAACAATTTTTGTGTTTAAATTATCACTTACAGTATCAACTATTTTTCTGCAAAACAAAATTTTTTTATTCTATCTGTATTTGCAATTTATACAGTCTTTTTAATTTAAAATATGTTGGTTCTATCCTGATGAACCGCAGTGTATATATATATATATATTTATATTTATCTTTACATTATATTTAATTTATATTTTGTTGCTGAATTGCAACAAATTATTCTTAAAGTATTTATTAATAATATAAAAGTGCTTTGGACTTATGCATTTTCCTACACGTATAAAACATTCCAGAAACATGAAACCCCAGACAAATTCAATTCAAATAAACAAAAGTCAAACTTGAACCTTAATCAGAAGTTCAAGGTTTTTCTTTATCATAATTTGAATTAGCTGATAAAATCAAAAATAAGGGAAAATGCATAAATCCAGCAAAAATAAAAACAAATAAGGAGTCAGCAAAATAAGGTTGTTCACCTAATTTCGTGCAAGCATATGTACGTAAGTATGTTTGTTCATTTATACAAACGTACATGCGGACATATGAAAGAAATTCATTGTGAAGGTCTGAACAGTTCCTTTTCACCACAAACAAATGTTCGCAAAGGGCATTGTTTCTAAGCAACGGCAGATAAATCTGCTCTCATTCTGGAACCTAATCGAGACCAATCACTCACTTAGCTGGAACTATTATGATTAATGATTGATTAATAAAACTAAAACAAAAACAAAAAAATAAAAAGATCCGGTAAGAGCTGTGTGAGAGCGCTATTTTTTGTTAAAGGAGCGAAAAGGATACATAAATACATACAAACTTTTCTATTTTCTGCCGTTATTTTCCAGTTAGAAATTTTAATTTTCTAATAAGCTGACTACGATTTGGTTGGTGGTGTTGACAACTAAGAAATATAGGATGTTTTTGAAAAGTGCTTAAGAATGTAAAAAGTAATCCAGAGATGTTAAATCACACAGACGAAGGGATGAGTGGAAACCCCATCAAACATACACACATACTTGATTAGTCATTACAACCCTTTTGTAAGGATTATGACCTAGTTTCTCACAAATATCTCATTCGGTGTCAACTTTAATCTGTAGGGCCCACCACTTATGAATAAAATTAACACACACACAACATAAATGGTGTGAGAAACTACTTCTTAACCTGACTTAAGAGTTGTAATGACCAACTAGGTAAGAAATAGTGATTCGATTACGGCTTGAGGGTTGTTTTCGCTTCAATACTGCCGTACTCTTAACTAGAAATGGGCTTCACCACACTACAAATGCTTAAAAATATGATGGAAACTCTGTTCGTTTTGCTTCAATTTGTATACGGACAGTATTTTTGAGGTATATAAGCCAAAAGCATTTTGTAAAATTTACCACTTAGCCGAAGAACAAAGGTTAACTAGTTGAGAACAGTGACGAATCGACATTTCGACATCCTGATCAAGATTTCGAGCTATGGCAACAATATTCAATTTAGAACGAAAATTTCTTAGCCTTGTTAATAATTTTGAACACAGAAGAGTAAAATTTGTGCAAAATCGATCACTAACTGCCTGAATGGCTTGCTTGCTAGATTTTGATTTTTTTCTTTGTTTGTAAAGCAGAATTGTCAACAGAGTTTCACATTTTCAGCCGTCCAATCTCACAATGAAATTTTTGTACTTAACCTTATTAATCGGGAATAGATCACTCAACCTGCTATGTGATGTTAAATTTCTAAAAGATTATGAAAATTGGATGCCATTTATAGCGATAGTTTAAGTAGAGATTTCAATATCTGCATAATAATGAATTTCTAAACTGATAAAGCAAAGAAAATATTTGCTGGTGTCTGCATTTTCCTTCATTCACTGATTAATGGCTATTATAACTCTGGAATATTTGAGTTTTGAAGAATGCATGTAAAAATTGAATTTAATTTTAAATAAATTTGTATGTTATTATGCTACGA
Organism: Sarcophaga variegata; assembly: GCA_932273835.1. Classification (NCBI taxonomy): domain Eukaryota; kingdom Metazoa; phylum Arthropoda; class Insecta; order Diptera; family Sarcophagidae; genus Sarcophaga; species Sarcophaga variegata. The sequence goes on from OW026359.1 coordinate 43,518,984, forward strand.
GTACATTTTATATGCTTCAGTAGGAAAACTATTAAATATGCTCTGTTGATATATGTATAAGCCATCATATTTCCATCAAACTTTATAATTTTATTACATTCCACAAACCATTCAAATAATTACAAAGGAATTGGTGTCAGTCACCATGTGCTGTTTGTGGAAATAGAAAAGTAAAACAAGACGAACTGTTTAATGTGAAGCACACGATTTTATTTGTGACAACATGATCTCAAAATTAAATTTGTCTCACAAACACAATGTATTCAATGAATTTTAAGGACAGAACTAAATAGAATTATAATACATATTACATGTGCAGAAATTTAATTGATAGAAGCTAGGGGCTGAGACCGAGTGCGGTTAATTGTGTTTACATCTCGATAGTTAGACAGTTTCTTATTTATGTTGGCATTGAAAACAAAGAGCTACATGAACATTTTGTCTAAAGAATAAGTATGTATCTCTGTTGGTATTCCAAGTAACAGAAGTTGCACATCTCAGGCGGTTTTGGATGTAATTCTCCATTTACTACCTGTTGAGGAATATGTAAGGGAGGTGGCAGCTAGAAACGTCTTTAGACAGAAAGAGTTATGTCCAATGTATTCCCGTAGGGTAGGACACTCGGAAAAGCTGAAGCAAGTAAACAATCGGCGTCAGGTCTTCAAATATGTAATCAATGTCAGGGAATCCTACATCTTCCAACGTTAAAAGGACATTGGTGATCAATTGACGCGGCCAAAAAAGTAAAATTACGCCTCCTGAAATCTTCTCAAGCCAGATCAGTTCATATTATTCAATTACAGGCCTAAAGTTCTAATACCGTTTGGACATAGCGTGCTGAATTGAAGGTTATGACTTCTCCAAAATCATTTTTAACAAATACTACACATTGGCTCCGCCAAGCTTTTTCCTGATGCAATGGCTTTCAATAACCACATTTGGTTCTCCGAATCCCGTAATCGATAATTTTATTTGTTTAGTGTAACCACCAGGTGTCGTACTGTTGTCATAACAGCATTTATGAAATGGAATTTATTTAAAATTAAATTACTACCGCAGTATTTGTGTTTTAAATCGGAAATATTACACAATCATATCAAATGATATTAATTTGCAAATACTTTATATCGTACTCACTAACATGACATAACAAATATGCTTCAGAATATTATTAATTGCGTATTTATTTCAGCAATACAGGAATACATACATACCATATGTATTTTGTGAGAAAATCCAACAACAAAGAGCAAAAATCTATCACATCATTCATGCAACAATTCCCGATTGTCAAAAAAAAAATTAAATAAAAGAAAACTCTGTCTAAGTCTTGTGGGTTGTTTGCGTACTATTATGCTAGAAAACCCTCAAAAAGAAAGCAAAAAGGAATGACTGAAAAGTTACACAGTTTTGCATCATTTACAATAGAAACACCGGACGTATGAGTAATGTTTACAGATGGTACAGAACAGTATATGATGCACGTAGAAAAAATAAAATATAAATACATACTCATACATCATTATGTTGTGTATGTCAATGATACGGTGATTTATATGTACATACATACGTATGTATTTGATAACAATTTGTATCATTCACACGCATCCGGTCGTTTATGTGTGTTATGTGTGTATAGCTGGCTGTCTGTTTGTTATTTTGTCACTTTGTCAATAATGGGTTATTTTCATAAATATTAATGCGTTTGTGTAGGTGAACATTTATACCACACACACATCCGCGATTACAATGAAAACACGAAAATAACAATACAATACAATACAATATTCATTTGCTTATGTATGTTGATGTTCAATGAACTTTTGAATTCATATTCTGTTTATATGTATATAAGATGACACACACGCATATTGACAGCAAAGTAAACGTATGTGCTGAACATTAAAGTGAAAATATTAATAGACAAATGGAATTAAAGATTAATATATTTTCTACTTGGGTCCAAATACGGATGTCACCATGATATTTTTAAGGAAGAAATATATTGTTACGAAAATTGAAATGGTGTTTTGCTTTTACCAGTAAACAAAAATGCAACAAGAATAAATGTAAACAAAAACATACAAACAACAATAATGAAACAACGATGTTTACATTTATAGAGATCTCGAGAAGGCGAAACCAGGAACATTCGACTTCAAGATTATTCATCAGACTGTTTACGTTGGCGTATAAAAGGCAAGACAAGGCAGGCAACGTAGTCAATTAAAATTCAAATTCCGTCAACCTCGTGTGAAGAACTGTCGATGAATACACATACTCTGTAAACGTGAGCGAAAGCCAGATCACCTAAATAAACAAGAAAGTCCCTGTACAGAAATCTCTCTCTGAGTTCCGACAATGGAAGGTAATGCTAAAGGCAGTGATTAGCTCTCAATACAAAATGATGAGAATGATTTCAATTTATATAAAAATCATCCCATCGATGAAAATCTAAGTGACCTGTAATCTTATTATTCTAATTATCATGTCATCATGGTACTCTAGTATGTACTGTATTGGCCGTGGTTCTATCTCTAGCTTAGAGGTCTCAAACAATACGTCATATGATAAGAAAAATATTTCGTACGGCAACTTCCTCTCAGCAGTCTTTTGGCAGAAACACTGGAAGAAAATAAAATTGCTATGAAAAGTTTGTCAAAAAGCTGTCGTTTGGTATCGACTTTAAACTGTAAGTCCCAGCGCTCATGGATAAAGGTAACAAACGCAACATGGGTGATGTGTGGAATTAGGTTGTAATGACTAATTAACTATAGTACGAAGAGAATACAATTTGGACTGCGTTAATTTTCTTTATTTGCAGTCTACTTCAATATTAATTCGAAATTATAAAACAAAAGGTATGTGATCATTGCTCGAAATAGGTTATTTGGTGCCACGCCATCTCATTTTAAAAGCTTTGTATTGCCCAGTCAGTATGGATTTCGTGTGGACTTTCCCTCAAGCTAACAAATTTGCCATATACTCGGTAATAGCATAGTCAAAATAGCTTTATAAATCCCGCAATTTAAAGCGTATCTTTTAAGGCAAAACTGTTGGCAATTAACTAGAAAGGCAATTGTGTACATTACTAGAATATAAAAATGTTGCACCATGTTCTACTGATTCATGTACAAGTGATATGCCCATGATTTTAAACAACTTTTTCGTCATTTTATCAATAGGTAGCCAGTTTTAATGCATAAGAAGCGCTTTTGTCGTGCTTACAGTTGTCTTAAACATGATGGTGGCAAGAGTAGCGAATGATTTCAATCTCTTCTTTGAGATTTTATCTAAAATGGAAGTACGGTAATGAAGAGCAACTAAAATTATTGAGAACCAGATTATTTCCACAATTGTTTACAGAATTGCAATTGATTAAATCAGAATACATGGGTCAAAAATGATGTCAAAAATTTAGTTTTTGAAGAATAAAATCTGATTTCAAACAAAATAAATATGAGTTCAATTACATTCGCTTCCCCATTAAATAAAAGGAAAAAATATTTAAAATCCCTCTAAAAAAGTTATGAAATCTTAATCGATCAACTGAGAAACATATTTCAAATATTCCTGTGATAGAATTTAAAATTTTTTTGATTTATTAAAACTGTTGCAATCTGTTTACGTTTTGTGTTAACGGAACAAATATTCACGAAGAGAGTGATGGGTACAGTGTTGTGTAATGGATTTTAATCGACTAAAACCAAATCTTTGATGGATAGCGGATTCACTAATTTTCTATTCCTTAAACTTTTAAAAAATGATTGCACTGTTCAAATAGTCTTGCTTAGGAAAGCGCCCACTGTAAGGCGAAGAACTCTTCTTATTAAATTTTATAATTTCTGTACAAAAGTGATTTATCTTTTTCATTGATTTTACTCTACTTTGTAATCCTAGTATCGATTGAATATCATATTTTTATTAATTTAATTTAATTCCTCAACATTAATTTAAATATAATCACATCAAATGAAAAATTTCAGAATTTTTGTTTGCTATCTGTGCGACAGAGCATCACGTAAAAACCATTGAAAGACTTTGAATTTAATTTATGAATATTCTTACCGCACTCGAAATTTTCAATTAAAATTCCTTTTCAAAATTAAATTTGTACATGAATTTCTTTTCTCGTATTTAAAAATATCGAATAGTTTAAATCGGAGTCATTCTCATACTAAATACCTAATTTTAGAAATAATATCGTCTTCACCAATATTACAAGTAAATGTAAAAATCGTAAGAATGTTTTTAGTTTCATTTGTTGTATTGTCATCATTTGTCACATACTTTAGCACTTATGTACACCCCCACATGTACAATATTTTGTTTTTATTTGTAATTTATAATGAAAATATTATTTCTGTTGTTGCCGTCGTTACATTCTTATTGTTGTTGCAGTGTGTTGTATTTCCAGCAAAATGTCAAAATATACGTTAAAGCACGTTTGTGCTTCACAAGCGTATCAAACGGTCATATACCCGTACTATACGTTCTGCTGTAAGTGCCTACAGTATATAAATATGAGCTGTGTTTATTGTTTTTATTTGAAATCCTTAACAAAGGCAACAACACCCTCTATGTGGAAGTAAGTATCCATTTTCATTTTGATGTAATTCGACTTCTTTGTTTATGGGCCACCATTTCTGTATTTGAAAACTTTCTTCAAAATAGCATCACTTGGCAAACCAATGTCTTAGAAACGTTTAGCGTTGCTGGGATTACTTGATAAGTGCTTCTATTCTGATTAGGGTTGCCAGATTCCGATTCGCAAAAAGTTGGACTTTGGGTTTTAAAAAGCTGGACAAAACAAAAAAAGCTGGACATAAAAAATACTGAGAAAATGTTAATTTTGTTTTTGTCTAAATAATTTTTATTAAAATATCCATTGTTATCAACATATATACATAGATACAGTGGGGTGTACAAATGAGTATAAGTTTGTAAAATTTTGATTGCATATAAATAAAAGTGATGAAGCTATTCAAACATTTTTTTTCATTTTTAATTCAGTATTTAGTACTTAACAAAATAATATAAATTTCAAAACTAAAATGATCAAATTCTAAGAAAAAAACAATAAAGAGGAAAATACCTCGAATGTACACAATTTTGCACCATTCCAAAATTTTAGGGAATACTAGTATTTTTAATATTTAGTCCAAAGACCCTTGTTATGTAAAACTTCATTTACCCGACTTGGAATGCTCTCCACCAAATTCACTATAATTTCTTTCGGAATATTTGTGCATTCCAGATGAATCTGTTGCCAAATATCATCTAAATTGGTTAGGGCTGATCAATACTGTCCCAACCGTCTCTTCGCGATTGAACACAAATTCTTAATCGGATTGAGGTCGGGCCTTTGTGCTGGCCACTGCACTAATTAAAAATTTGTTCACTAAGCCATTCTTTAACGATTTTGGAGGTGTGTTTGGGGTCACCATACAGCTGGAAAAGTACTTCTTGCGCAGGATAGGCGCTCATGTCGACAAAATCGGGAAGATGGGTCTGCAAAATTCTCAAATAATCTTCTTTTTTCATAATGTTATTGATTCTTTGCAGTGGTCCGAGGTGCCACCATGTAAAGCAAACCCATACCATGACATTTCCTCCAGCGTGTATCACCGTTTCCTTAACATGGTGTCTTTCAATTCTTTCCCCATGGGGGCGCAAGCAATATTGGAGTGAAAGCGGTTGAATTTTGGTTCGTCTGACCAGATCATATGTTTCCAGTCATCCACTGTCCAATTTCTGTGTTTTCAGGCAAACTTTAACCGCGCCTTTACATTTTTAGCGGTTGTCGTCCATCGACTAACGATATTCTCGTTTGCCAAAAAAACTCCTTTTGGTGTTAAAAATGTGACCCTTTTCATTTTTGTTAGCCGAGCATCTGTATTAGTTAGTAGTTTTTTACGACCTCTGTCTTGAGGCTTGGGAACAACAGACCGTTTTTGGACTCTGATGACTACTGACTGACTCCAAGTTGTTTACAAATTTCCCTGGTAGAATAGCCACTTCCAGTCAAAACTACAATACTATCTTCGGTTGATTTCGAGAGTTTCTTAATTTTTTAATAGAAATTGATTTTGTTCGATAAGTTGCAAAAAATATTCGCTCAACGAGATTAAGTAATTAATATTAAACTAATATTTTCCTAAAAAAAATCAATGTAGTGCAAAAACATGAAAAAATAACGATAGTTTTTAATTTCGTTTTTGCAAACATATCATAAAATGGAGACGTGCAAAATTGAGTACCTGCGAGTTGATTTTGCTTTGTTTTTTTTCTAAGGGCTTGATGGTTTCTGTTTTAAATTTCATATTATTTTTGTTAATCACTAAATGCTAATTAAATGACAAAAAACTTTTGAAGTTTTCTTTATAACTTTTAGTTTTATTCAATAAAACGCGTTCAAAAAACAAACATGTACTCATTTGTGCACCTAACTGTATCTATTATTGTTTAAAAATATTACAATTAAATAAATTCATTGCATTCTTTAAAATTTATTTAACTAAACTTAAAGTTTTTCGGTTCAGTCCGTCACATACATATTTGCATATGCATATGTATGTAAGAATTAAAATAAAATACTAAAAACAAAACAATAAAAAATAACGATTCAATATAATTTGTACTTTGGTAAAAAAAAACGTTTGTAATAAGTTATTGCAGTGAACTAAAAAATGTCTATTTAGCTGGACAAATAAAATTTTAGCTTGAAACTGGACAAGCATCAAAAAAGCTGGACAATCCAGCCAAGTCCAGCCAGGCAACCATAACTCTGATGTATCTGTACAATAGTGTATTGAGTATTAACATAAGTCAAGCAAGGAGAATGAAATTTTTAAAATACTGAAAAACACTGAAAGCAATGATAGTTAACTGAATACAATTTTAAAACTTACTTACTTGAATTTAAAAATGTTGCAAAACTTGTCACTTTCCTGAATTCAGTATACAATTGACAATTTTTGTTTCATATAATTATAAACGAAAAACACCAAAGGAAATAACAAAATAAAGTCAAATACTGTATTGCCATTCAGAATTTTAGACGAACTAAACAGATATGAGTGAAAATTTTTTAACATTTAAACTACGTTACTTTTAATATGACAATTTAATAACTGAATATTTATGCAGTCGTAGTAGTCTAGTACACAGTCGCAGTCGCCGTAGTCTAGTAGGTAGTGTGTTGGCTTATTAGACCTAAGGCCAGGGTTCATATCCCAGGTCAGGCATCAAAACGAAAATATGAAAAAATAATCAGATTTATCAACAGATTTCTGGCAAAAACTCTGAGAGTAAATAAAATTGCCACGAAAAGTTTCTCAAAAAAGTCGACTCCGGGACTTTAGACTATAGGTACCGCCACTCATGTATAAAATCATCACACACAACATAAGTGGTGCGAGATACTAGGTCGTAATCCTGGCTGAAGGGTTGTAATGACCAATTATGTTATGTATGTGGCTGCACTGTCCTGTGGCTGCACTGTTTTTGGGTGTGGTCGCTCAAGCAAATCCTATAAGGATCGCCATTTTTATTTTCTCTACCTCTTTTGCTTATAGATCTCGACATAACAACATCGACGGAATATTAAGCGGAACTAAATTTAAATAAAATAAATTGTCTCTTTTCTCCTTTTTTGTTAATTAATTTTAATTTAAATAAGTTAAAAATAAAAAGTAATTTAATTAACTTAAATTAAAAAGTGATGTAAATAAAATTCGTGTTTTATGAGTAATTTATCTGCAAATTACTAAATGTATGTAATATGTATACCCTCCTTAATTAATTGCAACCAGTTGTACGTACGTGTGCTCACCGATTAATTTAAATAATAGACAGTAGACTAAATCAAATGTAATTCTTAGGAAATACAATTAAAAATATAGTTACGTTTTTCCCTTTTTAAAATCGCTTAGAATATGAGTTCGTAGATTGCAAATAAAATAAAAATAATTTTGTGATTAGTTTTATTTAAATTTTTTTTTGTTCGCACAATTCCGTGTGCCACCTTTGGCATCTTGATTTAAACAACAACAATTTGCTTTATTTGTTTTTCTTCGTTACACTCTTCCGCGTACACACTAACAATTGTTCGTTAGATCTTTACAACGGAGTTCTTCAAACTGCAATTATTCTCTTCACACGCAACGCGTCTTCATACAAGACTGACTGAATTCTTTCTGATCCCGTTTCCTGCTTTGTCATGTCTTTTATATCGCAGGGTAAACAGTCTGATGGATGCTCTTGAAGGAGAATGACTTTGCCTTCGCGAAATCTCTATAAATGTAAACATGTTGTTTTCGTTATTGTTGTTTGTGTATTTTGATTACGTTTGTCCTTGCAGTGTTGTTATTGCCTGTTTGTTTACTTGTTTATCCTTTTCTTTATACTAATATTGTTGTCATATTTTCGTTTATTCGTTGATCATGTAAACAAGTCCATTGTTCTTGTTTTTGTAGCTTTTGTTTATTATTTTAATGTTAAACGATGTAACAGCATTTCCATTTTCGTTACAATATATTTTTGAATTCCTTTTTAGAAGATTTAAATCCTATTTTATACGCCTAAAAATCCAAAAACATTAATTGACATACTTTTCCTATGAAAATTAAGATTAAAATATGCTAAGTAGCAGGTAATATCCCATAATATATTCGTATATTTGACATTTTCGTCTCCTTTAAGTGCATTTTTAAAACGTCTCAAATCTTTTATTAGAAAAATGTAAATAATTTTTAAACTCATTTAGCATTCTATTACTGTGCAAATTTAAAGTTAGAAACTTTTTAATATGAAATGTATGTTTCAAATTAACAGAAACAAACGCAAAGGTCATGTTCGTTATGAATTGATTGCATCTTCAATGTCACCGTTTACATTCCGTTTATGTTGCTGCCACTTTAAAGGATAAACTTGTTTGGTATTAACATGACAGTAAAACATCCGATTGGTACATAGAAAAAGTCACTCCACTTTTAAGGGAATGATAAAAAACGAAATTCAGAGGAAGAGAAAATTTAATATTTTTTGATTCGTTCGTTCACTTTGCAGGATGAAAGTTGAGTAGATTGTGTCAAGAAACGCGGAAGTGTATATGAAAATTCTTTTTATTTGCATGTAAGTCTTGCATCAGAATCAACAACGCCTTTCTCCTCTGACAATTCGAAGCATGATAAAGGGAGAATAAGAACCATAAAATTGATTCATCTCTAGTTTTTGTTTCCATATTTCTCAACAACATGTCATGGATACACCTGATGGCAATAATCAATGTTAAACGTCTTGATTTAGTGGTGGTGGAGAATTCGGCAGTGGATATAAAGAAAACGAAATCCATAAGGATATTTGCCAAATAAAATCATGCAAAAATACTTCACTAAATTCACTAATTCTTTACAACGTCAATCCTCTTCATCAAAATAACACCGAAATGTTGTTCATAAATATTCGTATTTTTATTTGGCGATAAAAATCCAACCGAGTAAGGGAGAAGTGGTGTTTTCCCGATAATAAAATTTATATTTGAATTTATTTATAACACTGAGCCTTGGAAACGATTTAACGTTTAAATAAGTACAACAACATTATACATATTTATCCAATTTTTTCCCATATTTAACCCTTTTAGAAAGCATTGGGTGGTCTTAATAATGATTGCATTGGTATTTAAACATTGCCTGTGAGGAAAAAGGCCCAAACGTTTTTACCTTTTTAAAAACGTTTAGAATATGAGTTCGTTAATTACAAACCAAGTAAAAACAAATATGTGTTTAGTTTCGCTTAAACTCTCTTTATTGTTTACACTACTTTTGTGTGCCACCGTATGCAACTTGAACACAACAATAATTGCTTTATTCACTTTACTAGTTCACACTTCTGTCCACGCAAACACTAACAACTCATGGGTAGGTCTTCACACAATAGCGACCACGACGCACGCAACGTGTCTTCACACAAGACTGACTGAATTATTACTGATTCGTTGGCCACATTGTCTGGCCTTTTTATAAACGCACAAATCAGTCTGATGAATGTTCATGAAGTCGAATGTTCGTGGCGTCGCCTTCTCGAGATCTCTATCGTTGTCTTATTGTTGTTTGTGTATTTTGTTCACGTTGTTTTTTTGTTGCGTTCTTATTTACTTGCCTATCTCCTTTGATTTAACAGTTGGTGTTGGTGCTGAAACAATGATGTGTACATTAATGGAGTTCTCGATAAGGGGAAGCCACGAACATTCGACCTCAAGATCATTTATCAGACTGCTTAAGTCGTCATATTAAAGGCAAGGCAAAGCAGGCAACGAGGTCAGAAAAAAATCAATCAGTCTTGTGTGAAGACGCGTTGCGTGTGAAGAGAATAATTGTGGTTTGAAGATCTCCGTTATAAAGATCGATCGAAGAATTGTTATTGTTTATGCAAGGATGTAACATGTTCATTGCATTTGTGTGTGTGTAGCTTTTGTTTATTGTTTTCATGTGAAATGATATTAAGTCGTTTCCATTTGCGTAACACTGTTACACCATCCAGTCAAATGTAAAAAGTTTCTGATATCCATCAGGTCAAGTTTGCAAATTCGAATTTTCATCAATTATACGAGATAGTTGGTTTGCCATTAGGTGGTGTATTCAGGCGAAATTCTGTAGCGTAATATGCGCTTTAGACTTTTTAAGGTAAAATCAGTAGTTAAGTGTCACTTTGGAACTCTGAAAGTAAATCAATTTTCAACATTGATTTTCAAAGACATCTTAAAATATTTATATCACGTAGTCTTTTTTCTCAATTAAACAATCGGGTGCCAACAAGTTTCAAAATTTGTTGTATTTATTTATTACAATACAATTACAAATTATATGTAATTATTACGAGCTGAGTTACGTAGGCGTTAATGTAACAGAGCAGAGTCTCTGGTGAGTAATGGTAAGGAAACGAAAAGTATGAGCGGAGTTAAAACGACAGCCGTCTCACAACCATAAAAACATTTGTTTTTCTTTATTTCGATCGCGTTCTTTTTCAAAATGTTGTCCTTAAGGCCAAAATACAGTCAGTAAATCTAAGCAGAAAATGCTGTAAAAATTTGTCATTTATTTTCTAACTGAAGAAGAAAAATTTGAAGCGAATTTGGAAAAACGAAATCAACGAACAACAGCAGCATTTTAAATGTCACATAAATACAACGAAGTAAAGGAAATGTGTATCCGCATTCACGATAGAAAGGATGATTAGAAACGGAAAAAACGCTCTCAGTAACATCGAATATATTCCCCACATTTTCTCAAGCAGTTAAATTCGAATTTGGAAATCTTGTCTGACACTTGGCACATGTTTGATCTTGCTACACATCAAAGTGAACATTCAGATTTTATATTCATTAATTATGTAACCAACACAAGTAAAAATTTGTTTTATTACGGATTTCATCAACTCAAATTCGAATAATACTTTCCAACCATAAATGCAAATCTTTTCTATTGTTACGAAAATGGAAATGGTGTTACATCGTTTAACATTAAAATGATAAACAAAAGCTACAAAAACAATGGACTTGTTTACATGATCAACGAATAAACAAAAATATAGCAACAACATCAGTATAAAAAAGGGATAAACCAGTAAACAAAAAGCAATAACAAACATTAGCAGAATAAATGTAAACAAAATACACAAACAACAATGAAACAATGATGTTTACATTAATGGAGTTCTCGATAAGGGGAAGCCACGAACATTCGACCTCAAGATCATTTATCAGACTGCTTAAGTCGTCATATTAAAGGCAAGGCAAAGCAGGCAACGAGGTCAGAAAAAAATCAATCAGTCTTGTGTGAAGACGCGTTGCGTGTGAAGAGAATAATTGTGGTTTGAAGATCTCCGTTATAAAGATCGATCGAAGAATTGTTATTGTTTATGCAAGGATGTGCAAAGCGAAATAGGAAACAAAGCAATTGTTGTTATTTACATCAAGTTGTGAACAATGGCACACAGAATTGTGCGAATAATAAAGAAATTAATTAAATCTCAACACAAATTTATTTTTATTTTTCCTGTAATCGACAACCTTATATTTCAAACGCTTTTAAAAGGTAAGAACGTAACACTATCTTGCAGTCCAACCAGATTCATTTTAATTCTGATAACCTATTTTTTGACAGAGGTATGCATTGAAAACTAAATTTGATGAGGGTGTTTGAAATAAATACAGTGTCTGTACATTGAATAAGAAAGAAAGGAGCGTGGTTTCTAGGCAAATTGGTGATGATTTCTTAAACTTATGTTGTGCTGTAAATAACTGTTGTTCTTCAATTATATTCTTTCTTTCTTGTATTTCAAAATTTCCAAAAATTTCTTTAATTTCTAAGCTTAGAAATTTTTACGTTTTCTAAACATGTCATAACTTTTTTAGAAACTTAGGAATTTGAATGTACTGAATAGTTTTCAATCTCAGTTTTGACTGTTAGTACTTCGAGAGCCTTACGTTCGTTTAAATATAACACCAAGTTGCTGCTGTAATCATACTTTAAATCCTTTTTTTTGTGCCTTTTGATCGTTTTTATGTGTGAAGCTGAAGCAGTTTACCATAACACCACCCAGACTTTAGGACTTTGGTAGTTCTAGATTGATTTATCGAAAAAAGATTGCAAATTTGACTGAAACGAGCTGAACGAGTTGTATTAAAACCGTAAACTTTTTAGAATTTATTATGACTTTTCACGGATTTACATCCGGAGTAAGAGGAAAATCGTTTTTATTTTATACCAAAAATAGTGAACAAATTTCGCTTAAATAGTATTTAATACCGTTCATCAAATATTTAAAGCGATAGAATTGAAAATTAAAGTGTATTTAGAAAAGGCTTTCCTTCCGCCCATTCTTATATTCTTACTCTGTTTTCTAATACTCGAGTAGTAAATGTGGATTTTTTTTATTTACGCCATAATTTAAGCATAACCTGATGAAAATACAATAAACTTGCAATAATGAAACATAAAAAAATGCAAAACAAAGAAAAAGAAAATAGATAAATATTGTACTGGGGACATGTGTGAGCAAAAGATTGTAATAACGACATGAAAGTGTAAAACAATGAAAAAAAAACTTCAGTGCATTATTAAATAAAAATTACGAAAACAATGAAAAATATTATTAAAACTGACTGAATACATGCTGAGAAGCATGTGAATTAACGTTGAGAAAACAGGATTTAAACATTTCCTTACAACATATTGAATGTAACAAATTCGTTAAGACGTTTTCTTTTTCTTTCATTTCGGTTTGTGAAATTAAATGTTTCGAATCTATTCTATACTCTAACATGAGTTTATGAAATTTAAGTTTTTCTCATAAAAATAACATTCAAATGTAGAAAAATATCTGTTGGATACGTATATACAGTGGACAGCAAAAGTCTTAGAACGTGTATCATACTTTAATAAAAAACCCATACCACATGAACTTAGAAAACTTTCGGACTTTAAAAAGTAAATCATAGCCTACCGTACACATGCGACAGAGTCGCCAACTTCAGTTTTTCTGGTTTTATTGAGGCGGAGATGAAGTAGGTTATGGCTTTAACTTTTGTTCAATCCTCAATGTTACAATCCAATGTTAGTCACTCATACTTGTATCTAAAGAGTTGTAAGATGGTAAGCATAGTAGGCTAAACGCTGTCTCTGACAAATACATGGAGTGTCAGCGCTAGTATTCATAAAGACTCCGCCAAATAACTTTTTTTTTTTGAAAATGCTTTAAAAAAAACTACTGAATATTTTCTCAAATGTCTTCTTTTATTTGAAAGTACAATCCTTCCGGTTAATAATGGAAAATAATTTCATTAAAATGGCTGCCTCGGCTGGCCATGCAGTAGTCTACACCAGAAGATGCCGATTTTGGCAAAAAATCATCTTTTCAGATGAAGCTCATTTTGATCTTGGCGGGTATGTAAACAAGCAAAAATGTCGCATTTGAGGCACAGAAAACCCGCACGCATACATTGAAAAGCATGTTGAACGAATTTTTGTTCACAAAAATTGAAGAGGAGGTTATTGGCAAAATTTGGTTTCAACAGGAGGTCGCTACGTGCCACACAGCCGAAGCTCGATGTTTTGCGCCCTGTTTTTGAAGATCGTATTATCAGCCGCAGAGCTGATGTTGTTTGGCCATCTCGGAGCTGCGATTTAACACCTTTGGACAACTATTTGTGGGTTGCCGTCAAAGATAAGTGTTACGCCGACAAGCCAGAGACAATTGACGCTTTAAAGGACAATATTCGTGAAGCCATTGGTGAAATACAGCTGCACACAATCGATAATGTGCTTAAAAATTGGACCGATCGTGTAGGCTACTGCATGGCCAGCCGAGGCAGCCATTTGAATGAAATTATTTTCCATTATTAACCAGAAGGATTGTACTTTCAAATAAAAGAAGAAATTTGAGAAAATATTCAGTAGTTTTTTTTTAAAGCATTTTCAAAAAAAAAGTTATTTGGCGGACCCTTTACTTTGAAATTCAATTAAATTCTCTTTCCCATTAATCAAGTCACAGTCGAAAACCTTTTAATTATTTTAAAATTATTTTAAATATTTGCCTGAGATTTTACCAGAAAATTTAATAGAATAAAACTGAATTTGTTGTTTAAAAAAAGTTTGATCGTGTGTGTGTCATTTGAGCATTAACTTGCTAAAATTAAAAAAATTTTTGTTCAATTTTAATCAATGAATAGGAAATAAAATATTGTTTCGAAAATGAAAAATCTAGATACTGGTGTTTTGCTTTTAAATCGCTTAACATTAAAATTATAAACATAAGCTACAAAAACAAAGCAACGCAGTAAACAAACCTGTTTACAAATTATCGTACTGCTTAATATAACAACAAACAGCAGCATAAAAAATGGTAATCAAGTAAACAAAAATCCACAAACAACACTACAAGAATAAATGTAAACAAAATACACAAACAACAATACAATTACGCATGAGTAACCAGCCCTTAACGGTGATCTTCAAACCACGAGTACTCTCTTCAAACACAGCGCGTCTTCACATAAGACTTACTGAACTTCACTCACTCAGTCGACTGCTTTGCCTTGCCTTTTATATGGCAGAGTAAACAGTCTGATGAATGTTCTTGAAAGCGAACGTTCATGACTTCGCGTTCTCGAAATATCTATAAATGTAAACAACAATGTTTTCACATTTTGCCATTAAAAATAAAGATCCGTCAAAAATTTTGAAAATTTTTGAGCTATAAGCTCTTTTAAAAAAATAAATGTATGAAAAATATAACTCGACTGTTAGACTCTTTAAATAATAACTACAGTAATTTTTGTCCGATTTGATCATGCGAAGTGCCAATCTCTTCACAAGACACTACAGTGTCAGAATGTTATCACTTAGCATATTAAGTCAAATAAGATATAGATGTATATCGTTTTAAAGGCCCGTCTCTCTCCTTTCTAATAAGGTTTAAATTTGTGAGATTGGTTCAGAAATGTTTGTGTAATCAATAAATTTGTGCGTAAAGTCCAAAAAACAATTTTTGTCAAATAAAACAAGTTTGGAGGGTTCGAGAAAAATAAAAAAAATATTTTTGAGTTCTACTCAACTAACTGAACAACTTAGACTAGGTAGTTATTCGGGTGTATTTATTTTTTGTATTTTGTCACATAGTGTAATTGATGCATTGTTTGGTAACTTTGCATATGTACATAATTTATATACCGTAATAGAACTGCATATAAACTTTGTATTGATACATCTTGAAAGTCAGCCAGCGTTCTGTAAAAAACCGTATAGATGTGTTAAGTGCGGTTTGGATCACCCTACCGTAGAGTGCAAAAAATCTGCTAATACTCCACCTCGTTGTATTCATTATATGTCAAATCAAACAATAGAAACATAACAATAAGTATTTATTTCTTTAAAATAATTTTTATTATTATTTTTATCAAAAAATAAAAATGTCATTATATACATGTAATAATTTAAAAGTTTTATATAAATAAACATGAGTGTACCAAAGCGGGCATTATGTGCCGCAATGCAATTCTGCATGCAATAGCGCCATCACTCATGTTCAAATGCCACGTAAAAAAGTGATTGAATTCAATTTTATACAGATCGTTCCGTTTTGCTAACGAGAGCGTTTACATTATTTTCCATATGCTAAAAAGAGATCGTTCGCTTCGGTACGTTACGTTACGTATGGATAAATGGCACTTTACAAAGATCTGTCGAATAAGTGTCTAGTAATTGTTATTGTTTATGCAAAGGGTTCAAACAGAGGAATAGCAAAAAAAGCAATTGTTGTTTACATAAAGTTGTGAACAGTGGCACATATAATTTTGCAAAAAATAAAGAATTTTAATTAAAACTAAACACAAATTTATTTTTACTTTATTTGCAATCTACGAGCTCATATTTTAAAAGGTAAAAAAGTAACAATATTTCAAAATTATATTTTTTTTAATTTTGTTTGTATATGTACGTACACATGTGTACATTATAACGTAATGGCTTCAATAGAAAAAATTACCACCGACCATACTGTTTGACTTATCAGCTCAGCTTATAATTTATCAGCCTTACATGTTTTATCTGTATATCGGTATTCACCGTAATAGGATCAGTGTCAGATTCAGTGTCGTTATCCCTTTCCATACATCTTAATCAAAATATGTGTGTTAGTCAGACAATTTGAACGTCCACTTGAATTTTAATATGTTTCAGATTCCTGAAAAATTCACAATTTCAGTGTCATCATTTTATTAAAGTGTAACCAAGTGGCATACAGACAAACGGACAGACGTACGTCTGTCAAAAGGATACCCGCATCATTCATTGTCTTTGTTCATGCCAAAGAAATATTGAAATGAGTATATTGCTGCTCGAGAAAAGCAATGCCGGCCTTTTTTTATTGTTTTAAAAAACTGATAATGGGTGCAGGGAGAGGTGGTAAACTGAAATTGAATTTTATTGCTGCGAAAATCAAAACAAAATTGCTTTGCAACATATTGTTATTAAAACATCTTTGCATCACACGTCTTAAGAATAACTTTATCACACACTTTATAACTTTAACTTGAATTTGTTTTCTCGTTTGCTTTGTGTGTCTTTTGGACTGTAAGTGCGGCACCGACAAGTTCTCCATGTAAGCGACTTATTGTTTCCGTTTTCACTTGAATTTTTTTTATTTTTTTGGCAGCGAAACAGCGTTTTTCAAAGAGCTTTCATAAGAGCATTTCGAATGCGATAAAAAGAAAGAAAAACAGCAAAAGCGGAAAACAATATCATAAAAGTAAAAACAAACAGAACAGACATCGAAAAAAAGGAAACAAAAAAATTCAAGAAATAAAAACGAAAACAATAAATCACTTACAAGCAGCGTTGCCATTTGCCAAGTTTTCCCTTTTTTCCAAGTTTTTTGAGGTGCGAAAAAGTTTTCATTAAAATTGTTTTCTAACAAAACAAGTTTTTTCGATAAATTCAAAATTTCAATAAATTCAACAATAACACGAAATATTTACATTTTTACATAAAAATATTGTGTATTTTATTCGTCCCGGGTATAAGTAGCAAAGAAACACCAATATAGGACACCGTTCTCCGGTATTTCCTTTAGAAATGTTGATACTTTTGTAGAAAACAAGTTTTTTTTGTAAAAAAAAAAAGTTTTTTTCCAAGAAATAAAAAGTTTTTAAAAAAAATTATTGGCAACACTGCTTACAAGGAGAACTTTATGAAATAAATATTAAAGAACTTGAATTTTTTTATTTATCATTCATTCATTCATATCATTACAACTCGCACCCGTTTTGCAAAAATGGTGTATTTAATAAGAATTTTTAGTTCTTAAATATGATCAAAATAAGCAATAGGTGGCAAGAAAGAGAATTTTTTACAAAAACTTAAAAACATCGACATCTAACGTAACTTGTTTATCTTGTACCTATGTTGTCTTATTTGATTAGTCAACAGATATTCTCAAAGATTGCGGTGAGGATTGAAAATATTTTTACGTTTTTACCTTTTTAAAAACGTTTAAAATATGGGTTTTTTGATTGCAAACAAAATAAAAATAAATGTGTTTAGTTTCAATTAAACTCTTTATTGTTACTTTTGTGTGCCACCGTATACAACTTGACGTTACAACAACAACAATTGCTTGTTCGCTATTCTCTTTGCACTTCTGCATGCGTAAGCACTGACAACTGTTCGGTAGAACTTCACAATGGCGATCTTCAAACAACTACTGTTTTCTTCACACACAACGCGTTTTCACACAAGACTGACTGAATTCTTACTACTTTTGTGCTACTGTTCGCACTTGACGAATACAACAACAATTGCTTGCTTACAACGCAGATCTTTTCAACGGCGATCTTCAGTGTTGTTTGTGTATTTTGTTCACATTTTTTGTTGTTGCTTTCGTTCTTACTGATGTTGTTGGTATATGCAAGCAAGTTCGTTGTATTTGTTGGTGTAGCTTTTGTTAATCATGTTAATATTAAATGATGTTTCCATTTTCATAACAATATGAATTAACACATATGTATGTACATAGTTTGCGAGGAAATTTATCATTTCATTTAAATTTCTAAATTGTATCATAAATAACTAATATCTGGCATAGATTTTCTTCTTTTGGTAAAGTATTCTCAACAAGTATTGCCCTTCTAGGCTTCGATAGTTTCTAAGGCATCATGATTTGATTGAATCGTATCTTGGTTAAATTGGTTTTAGATTTTTAACTCTAGTTATAGAGGGTATGCTGTCCAATTTTTACTCAATTATGCCAATTAAAGCCGCCTGCCAAAGCGAAATAATAATTTTATTTTACTTTTCTTTAAATTAGGAACAATTTCCGTAAGAGTATAAAATATTAATAAAAAATTAACACATCATGTTTTTATAGAAGAAGATTTGGCGCAAGTGCACGGAAACGATATCGCGGACAGATTTTAACCGAAAGCAAAAGAATTTTCTTTGGACCACACGAAATAATTGAATCCAATTGACATTCTGAATCTAACAGAACTAAAGGCGAGTACATACATTCGTGTACAAATATCTGCTTGAATGCAATATACTTCCATCACTTTTGGTGGTTCCAGACATAATACTCTTAAAAGTCAAACAAGACATGCATTCCATTGTGTTTTTCTACGATATTTTTCGCCGCAACTTTGTTCAATTTTTAATGCACACACACACACAATCGAGTAAAGGAATATTTTATAAGTCAGTTGTTTTTTCTCTCCTTTTTTATCTTTGGGTCAGTTTTTACGTTTCTGTAATAGGCAGACTGTGAGGTCATTTTTGGGTATCCATGTATACATAAATGCATGTAAATGTGCGTGTTTTTGTAGACATTAGTGTAGATGTGTGTGGTTTATGGTTATGAAATGTTTGTTTATATTTCTTGTGGTTCCACTGATAATGTTTAAAAACCCCCACCTATATTTTCACTTAATTTTTGTACATTTGTGTGTATTGAAGTAGATGTGAGTGTAATCACGCATTGTACATATTTATGTGTATGGCTTTTAGTATTGGGTATACACTCAACTTTATTTGGTTGTTTCGTTTATTTGTATTTTAAATAGCATCACTAGACTAGACCAATATTATTTATTTTTTGATCTGTTTTAACGATAGCAGCTGTTGTCATTAATACTTAAATTTTTACACACACATTCTAACATATATAAACACAAAATATTGCTTCTATTTAATTCTTAATCTACATTTCTTGATTTGGGAGTATTATTGGATATGAAATTGTCTTTTATTGATCATATTAGTATGATGATTGGCAAGGCGCGGGCTGTTCTTGGTTTTGTGAAAAGATGGGCTAGGGAATTCATTGATCCTTATATAACGAGACTGCTATACATTTCACTTGTTAGACATATTTTGGAGTATGCGTCTATTATTTGGAATCCATACTATCGTTGTCATAGTGATTCAATTGAGTCTGTGCAGAAGCAGTTTTTATTATTCTGTTTACGTGGCTTAGGATGGGATTATGCCAATGGGTTTCCGTCATATGAGGCTAGATTAGGTTTGATAAAACTTCCAACTTTGGAACGTAGAAAGACTGTTTTAGGGGTTTGTTTTGTTTTTAATCTAATTAAAGGTGATATCGATTCTGAGTTTTTGCTTTATAACCTGAATTTCAGTATTCCAGCAAGATTTTCACGACACTATCGTCCTCTTTCTTTAGATTTTTATAGAACGAACTATGGTTGTAATTTTCCTTTTCGTAGATTATGTAACGATTTTAACATATATTATGATTTTATTGATTTTAATAGTAGTGTTTGTAATATAAAACGTAGCTTATATGCTGACATGAATTTGTGGATTGTTGTGTAGAAATGTATTATCGTTCTTGTTATACGTAGTTCATGTTTATTGTAACTTTATTCAGCTTGTGATTAATTTCTGTAGCTGTTTTATGTTCTCATTGCCTTTACTTTTCCCTTACCCGCTATAGTCCGGACTGTAGTGTGTACGTGTCCCTAAGTGACTTCTAAGCAATTTTTTATATATGTAGATATGTACTAAAAGTCTGCAATGAATAACTTTTGTGCTTCATATGTACAACTCGTTGTCCTATAACAGGGTTTACCAAAAATTTTTTGGTTATGTGTTAGTGAGTAAGAGAGAGAAAATAAGTTGAGAGAATTTATTTATTTACAGCCATAGAAAAGTGTTAGTAATATACGCTATTTTTATTTTCATTTCATCAGCATACATATGTAAAGCTATATAACTTTGGCTTAATAATTTATATAAATAAAAATAAAATAAAAAATTAATTTTTTTATTAAAAGAACATAAAGCTATGTATCTTTGGCTTAAAAATTAGGCCAGGTTTTTTAGATAAATAAAAATAAATGAAATAAAAAACCCATTTTTTATTAAAAGAAAAAAGACGAGCATTCCAATGCATTTAAAAAAATTAAATGTTGAAATTTTGTGGTTTGCAAACACGCTAAGTCCACAAAACTAAAAATCAAATGCACGTGCTAACTCCACGAATATTATTTATTAATTATTATTAATTTTTGATCTAAATCATTTAAAGAGAACTATTTTATAAAAATAATTGCGTTTAAAAAGTTTACAAAGCTACTATGTTTTTTGTGTCTCCTGTAAAATGTGAAAAAAGGGACTCAACACATTTGCTAATTAGACTAACAATATTGTTACGCAAAGCGAAACGACCTAATATCGTTTAACAATAAAAACGGTAAACAAAAGCTACCAGGTACACCAACACAATACACACGACACAAATACGCACTAACGCTAAGAGTACAACGAACGTGTTGATTATCTAAAGCTGCACACACACATGTGTACAACGAACCAGGTAGCAACAACAACATAAAGTAAACCAGCTACGACAAATATGTAACGGACAACATAAGCAAAGTACACAAACAACAATGTACTAGCAATAGAATTCTCGAGAAGGCGCGAGCTAGAACCTTCCACATCGAGAACGTTCATATCATACTATAAAAGGGCTGGACAAAGCAAGCGGCAGGAGAGAGTTAATTTAGTCAGCCTTGTGTGAAGTTGCGTGTGAACAAAATAAGTCGTGGTTGTAAAGATCTAGCGAATACTTGTGTGAACTAGTACAGTGAATAAACAGATTATTGTTGTTGTATCGTTAAGTTCTATACGGTGTTACACAAAAGTAGTGTAAATAATAAAGAAAGTTAAGAAAAACTAAAGACGCATTTGTTTTTACTTTGGTTGCAATTAACGAACTCATTTAAACGTTTTTAAAAAGGTAAAAACGTAACAATTGGTGTCAGAAGTGGGTTTGCCAAATCCAAAAGTAAAAATAAATAAATAAAAAAGGAGAAAATCAAAATCAAAATGAAACTCTGCGATCTATAAGTGGAACGGCTTAAACAGGAGTTGGGTAAACTCGAGCTGCCAACAATGGGCACGAAAAATGAACTGCAAAGGCGATTAAGGGAACATCTGCAGCTTCAGGACATCGACATCGATTCCTACGAGTTCGAGGATGAAGAGGAACGAGAGGTAAAGGCCCCTGCAACCCCGAGCGGTATCGACATAAATTCATTGCTGGCCGCTATGATGGAAAAAATGCAAGTATTAACTGATGTACAAGAAGCTTCTAGAGCTGAAAATCGCAAAATGCAAGAGGCGAACGAAAGGCTGTTTGCCGATGTACGAGAAGCTTCTAGAGCTGAGAACCAGAAGCTTTTTGAAGCTTCTAGAGCAGAAAACCAAAAGTTATTTGAAGCTTCTAGAGCCGAAAATCAGAAACTTCTGGCTGAAAGACGTGAGTCATTCCACAAAAGAATCAATGGCGTCGAGGAAAGGGAAAAAACCGTTGACGGAAAACTAGTCATTATGGAAGAGAAGATCAACAATCTCCAGAGCCAGCAACCGTAACCAGTGCGAGTCGTATCCGAAAGTACCGGCACAATAAAAGCACCTTGCTTTGATGGCACCTCACCCCTATCCGTATTCAAGTTCCAATTCGAGACAGTAGCCAGCATGAACGGATGGGACGATGAGGAAAAGGCTTTGGAACTAATTTTGGCGTTAAAGGGTGCAGCAGCCGGGATACTAGAGACCATGCCAGCCAGCCATAGAAACAACTACAACGAGTTAATGGTGGCATTACAGCGGAAGTTCGGTGATGAGCACAAACGAGAATTGTACCGCATGGAATTAAGGTGCCGGGCGCAAAAGGCTAATTAGTCACTTCAGGCCTTTGCAATGGAAGTCGAGAGATTAGTGCAGCTTACATACCCCGGAGAAAACCACCCACTGATAGACAACATTAAGACCGAGGCGTTTGTGAATGGTATACGCGACCCTGACATTAAACTAGCGGTATGTTCTACACAGAAGACAACTTTTGCAGAGACCGTGGCCTTCGCACTATCCCAGGAGACTGCTCGCACGATTTCTAGACCACCAGTCAGCAAAGTGCGAAAAATGGAAGTCGTGGAGGAGGAGGAAAGCCTTTTAACTAAAGTTAAGGAGATAGTGAAGCAAGCTTTGGAAGAAAACGGACAAAGGACTAAACTTAAATGCTTTAATTGTGGAAAGAGTGGTCATTTCCAAAGAAACTGCAAAGCGCCACGCAAGAGATCGAGATCCGCCTCACCATCAAGGAATAAGAAACGGGCGAACCATCAACCATCTGCACAAGAGTCCCCGTTAAACTAAAACGAGCTAGCACTGAGGGGCAAGTGCTGGCTCCCACAAGCGAGGGCCCCACAATCCCAATATCAGTGATGCAACAGAACAACAACAATCTTACGGCGTGCGGATACATAAATGGCAGACCACATACCTTCACAATAGACACCGGGCCGACGCAGTCTATCATCAGACCAGATGTAGTGAAGGGAAAATGTGAGGCACTTAGCAATGTAAGACTACGGACAGCTACGGGAGAGTCTGTCACCGTCCACGGAAAAACAGAGGCGAAGGTGACTATAGCCAACATTAGTGTAAGTCATATCTTTATTGTTGCCGATATTGTGGACGAGGTTATCATTGGTGCCGATTTTATGATAGCTCATGGCATCAATTTGAATATGGGGCAACAGATTATGAGTTGGCGAAATGTAGAGATACTTCTAGACGTGGGGTACAAGCACCAAGTGGACACCAGAAGGATAGTTGCTGTCGAACAACTCAAATTGCCGCCTCAGAGTGAATCACTGATATGGGGGCGTATGGATGGAGATTGTGTGGAAAACTGCTTGTGGGTTGTTGAACCAGCAGAAATACAGACGGATTTAATATCAGCAAAGGCCCTCGTCAAATCCACAGAACAAATAATAGTCCCGGTGAGAGTGCTAAATCTATCAGGCCATGAAGGATTCGTCTGTAAAAACTCAGAGGTGGGCCAATGTGTTCCAGTGGAGGCGGTAATAAACAGCGAACAAACGCCGCAACTGCCGATATGTCAGCCAAGGATCAAAAGGAATTTGGTGAAAATGGGGAGAAATGGATAGCAGGGTTAGCAGCTGCAGAGAAAAACAAAGCCAAAAAGCTGCTAAAGAGGTATGCTTTCGCTTTCGCCACGAACAACAAAAGGCAAGGAAGAACAGCCATAGTTAAACATGAAATTGATACTGGCGAAGCGAGACCGATAAAGCAGGCACCCAGAAGCATACCGCTGGCGAAGCGTAATGAGGTCAAGGAGTTAGTCGACGAAATGAGGAAGAGCGGTGTAATCGAACCATCATCGGGTCCGTGGAGCTCACCTGTAGTCTTAGTAAAGAAGAAAGATGGCAGTACAAGATTCTGCGTAGACTACAGGAAGTTGAATGATGTCACCAAAAAGGATAGTTACCCGCTACCAAGAATTGACGACACACTCGACACGTTAGCCGGAACGAAGTGGTTCTCTACATTGGATTTACAAAGCGGGTATTGACAGGTGGAGATTGCAGACAAGGACAAGGAGAAAACCGCATTCAGTGCGAACGGCGGCTTATGGCAGTTTAAGGTTATGCCATTTGGACTCTGTAATGTTCCGGCCACATTCGAGCGGCTTATGGAACGTGTGCTAAAGGGACTGCATTGGAAGACTTGCCTGGTGTATCTCGACGACATAATAGTGATGGGCAGAACTTTCGACGAACACCTCAAGAACCTGGGAGAAGTTCTGCAACGAATAACAACGGCTGGACTAAAACTAAGCGTAAAGAAATGTGCATTTTTCCAAAAGCAGGTGAAATATTTGGTGCATCTTGTCACAGCAGATGGCATATCCACCGATGAAGATAAAATACGAGCAGTAAAGGACTGGCCTCGTCCCCAGAATCTTCATGAACTACGCAGCTTTTTGGGACTATGCACATACTACAGACGCTTTGTGCCTAACTTTGCCAGCGTGGCTGCAAGTTTGCATGAGCTCACCAAGAAGTCAAAAGTCTATCAATGGGGTGAGCCACAGGAGAAGGCTTTCCAGACACTAAAAGACCTATTGTGTGCTGCACCAGTTTTGGCGTATCCAGTCCCAGGAGAAAAGTTCATCTTAGACAGTGATGCTAGCGGATATGGTATTGGTGGTGTACTTTCCCAAGTGATCAATGGAACAGAGAAAGTCGTAGGCTACTATAGTCGCACATTGTCAAAGCCTGAACGGAACTACTGTGTAACCCGACGAGAGCTACTGGCAGTGCTGGAGTGCATCAAACATTACCATAAGTACCTGTATGGCCAAAATTTTCTGCTAAGGACTGATCACTCCGCACTGAGATGGCTGCTGCAATTCAAGAACCCTGAAGGACAGTTAGCACGTTGGATTGAACGCCTCCAGACTTACGACTTCAGCATTGAACACCGAAGGGGCATAAAACATGGAAATGCAGACGCTCTTTCACGCCGACCTTGTAATTTTGAGTGTAAACATTGCGTGAAAGCTGAGAAAAAGGAGTCCATCGTCGATATCCGGCTGACGCGGATTGAAGCCAACGAAGACTGGTCCCAAGCACAAAGGAGTGACCCAATATTGGCGAAGATAATAGCAGTGAAGGAAGAGGACAAACGACCTACAAGAAATGAGATATCCGCAGAAGGTCCTCTTACAAAAGCATATTGGGCACTATGGGACAGCTTAAAGATCATAAATGGGTGCCTGTATCGACTTTGGGAAAGCGCTGATGGCAAAACCTCATCCAACCTATTGGTAGTGCCTTTCTCCAAAATGAAAGAAGTATTAAATGAATTCCATAATGGAGCTAGCGGAGGACATCTTGGAGTGACAAAGACACTGGAAAGGCTAAAACAACGTTTTTATTGGGTTGGATGTCAACAAGCAGTGGCGGATTGGATAGCAAACTGCACCCAGTGTATTGAAGCTAAAGGTCCAAAAAGAAGAAGTCGATGTCATATGCAGCAGTATAACGCAGGCGCACCTTTCGAGCGGTTATCGATGGACGTTGCAGGCCCTTTTCCAGTCAGCAATGCCGGAAACCGATATGTTCTCGTTGTGATGGACTACTTCAGCAAATGGCTGGAAGTATATGCCATACCCAATCAAGAGGCGAACACAATAGTTAACGTTTTTGTGAACAACTGGGTATGCCGCTACGGGGTTCCAATAGAACTACATTCCGTTCAAGGCAGAAATTTTGAGTCGGCTGTATTTCAGGAAATGTGTGAAGTATACGGTATTAAAAAGACTCGAACGGCGCCGCTTCACCCACAGTCAGACGGAATGGTAGAGCGATTTAACCGAACCCTGGAGGAATACTTGCGGAAAGTAGTGAGCGAGCAACAGAAGGACTGGGACGAACACATTCCGAGGTTTTTACTGGCGTACCGATCGGCGGTCCATGATTCAACATCTAGATCAGCCGCCAAGGTTATCTTTGGGACTGAGATAAAACTGCCCGGTGACTTAGAATTTGGTGTTAAGCCCGCCACAGAAAGGAACGAAACATACACTGGAAAAGAAGAAAGCCTGAATGAACTTCATGAGTTTGTACGCACCCGTATAAAAATGGTCAGTGATAGAATGAAAGCCAGGTATGATAGAGCAGCAAACACGGAGGGCTTCCATGAGGGACAAATGGTTCTGCTATACAACCCAAAGCGGAAGAATAGATTATCTCCCAAGCTACAAACCAGCTGGGATGGACCGTATAAAATAATTAAGCGGTTAAACGATGTCGTGTACAGGATACAGAAAGCTAACAGCCCCCGAACAAAAATGAAGGTCGTACACATAGAGCGACTGGCAAAATATGGGAAAGGAGATAATGAGCCTATTCGGGACGGACAGGCTTAAGTGGGCGGCAGTGTTACGCAAAGCGAAACGACCTAATATCGTTTAACAATAAAAACGGTAAACAAAAGCTACCAGGTACACCAACACAATACACACGACACAAATACGCACTAACGCTAAGAGTACAACGAACGTGTTGATTATCTAAAGCTGCACACACACATGTGTACAACGAACCAGGTAGCAACAACAACATAAAGTAAACCAGCTACGACAAATATGTAACGGACAACATAAGCAAAGTACACAAACAACAATGTACTAGCAATAGAATTCTCGAGAAGGCACGAGCTAGAACCTTCCACATCGAGAACGTTCATCATACTGATCATACGTGCGTGCGGACTATAAAAGGGCTGGACAAAGCAAGCAGCAAGTCAGAGTTAATTCAGTCAGCCTTGTGTGAAGTTGCGTGTGAATAAAATAAGTCGTGGTTGTAAAGATCCAGTGAATACTTGTGTGAACTAATAAAGTGAATAAGCAGATTACTATTGTTGTATCGTTAAGTTCTATACGGTGACACACAAAAGTAGTGTGAATAATAAAGACAGTTAAGAAAAACTAAAGACGCATTTGTTTTTACTTTGGTTGCAATTAACGAACTCATTTAAACGTTTTTAAAAAGGTAAAAACGTAGCAATATGTTCCGCAAAAAATGCATTCCTAATGTTCACTACATACAGTACTTCAAATAGTCGCTACATAAAATACTGCATGACCAATGTGTATATTAATATGTACATACATATGCGTATTGTTTATATGTATGCATAAACTTATAAACAAATTGTTTAGTAATACGGTGCGACAGTCAAAATACACCCAGCTAATGACAGTGTAGGTTGTGAGTTTTGTTGAGTAGAACTCAAAAATATTTTTTTATATTTCTCGAACCCTCTAAACTTCTTTTATTTCACAAAAACGGTATTTTTGATCGTTTCACACTCAATTATTGATTGCCCAAATATTTTTTAACCTATTTTCAAAATCCAAAGTATGGGCGTTTTATATAGTATACATAAACATATGGCTCAAACTTACATATTATGAATGTGGATCGGGTAAACTTGGAAAATATTATTTATTTTCCCATTTTTCAAGTTTAGCTAATTACAAAATTTTATTAAAAAATATAATATAAGTGCTAATATTCTGAAAGTGCATTATCTCGTGAAGAGTTTGACACTTCGTTTGATCAAATCGAACAAAAACTACTGTAGTTATTATTTAAAGTCGTGTTATATTTTTTATATATGTCATCTTATCAAATTAACTTTCAATTCAAAAATTTTCAAAAGTGTTGAGGAATCTTGATTGATTTTACGGTAAAATGTGTCAATTTCAGGTTAGTATGACTACCAGTAGTCGGCTAATATACGTGTTGTTTGCAAATATTTAATTCTCTTTGCGCAAACATTGTCCGACTTCTGGTGGTCGTTCAAACTTGAAATTGAAATACTTTTCAACAAACAATCAAGATCCATCAACAATTTTGAAAATTTTGGAATTAAAAATTCATTTGGAAAAACATACTCGTATATATGAAAAACTGTTAAACTCTGCTAAATAATAATTACGGCAATATTTGTCCGATTTGATCAAACGAAGTGTCAATCTCTTCACATGATTATGCACTTTCACTCATTTCATATTTTTTACTTATTTCATATTTTTTAATTAAAGTTTGCTAGTATGAACTGATAAACATGCAAAAATATGAAAAAAATGGCATTTGCCAAGTTTACCTCATCAAACCTCATAGCATATTAAGTCAAATAATGTGCATGTGTATATAGTTTTATATTTTATCCCTGTCCTTTCTAATATGGTTTATATTTTGGACATCAGTTCAGACATTTGGAGTCCAAAAAAATAGCTTTTGTCAAATGAAAGTTTGGAGGGTTCAAGAAATATAAAAAAATATTTTTGAGTTCTACCAAAGAAAATAAAGTATAAAGAATGTGCATTTTAACAAAATTTGGAATTTTTTTCAAAAATATTTCACGACGCGGTGGGAAAGATAGAAGGGAAGTATACAGAAACCAAGAGCGTAACAATGCGTTGTTCTCATCGTGCGTTTTTGTTGTTTGACCACTTTTTTTATTTATTTTTCTGAAATCACTTTTTCTGGAGTTAAAATCAGACGTCGCACAAACGTGGCCAACATTAATAGAATTGTTTTAAGAGTTAATGGCTTGAATTTTTTGATAGTGTTAGTGATATTTAGGCGCAAGGATGAACCCAACTGATTTTGGTTCAAATCGGTCCGTGATTTCGCCTAGCCCCCATACAAACTCCCCTCGAAATTGCACTTATTTACACATAATTATGGTAATTATGCAACAATCATGATAAAATTTAGCATGGATCAGTTCTGTGTACTAAGAAATCATGGTGTAAAGTTTGGTGAAAATCGGATCACATTTGACCCTAGTCCCCATATAAAGTCCCCTTTAGAAATTCACGTTTACGCTTATAAATGGCTTAAAAACATCGGTATCGTGATGAAATTCGGTATGAACGCGTATTTTGTAAATCTAAATCATATTACCAAATTTTGTTATGGTATAGGGCCCCTTAAGAAAATATGTTTAGCAATTATAATTGGCTAAACAATTTTATTACCTCGATGAAATTCGACATGAACATGTTTAATATGAATGTGAATCATTTATGATCACACTTTATAATGATCGGATCATAAGTGCCCCTAGGTACCACATACGGTCCATTAAGAAAATCAGACGTACATCTCATATTGTTATAATAGTCGATATACATACATATTATGTAATTAAGTTTTTAAACTTCTATGATAATTAATATTTATTCATAGTATTTATTTTACATTATTTAATACTTAACTTAAAAATGCTTAAAAAGTGAAACCAACTACAATCGTTAAAATCGTTATCATTTTCATCATCAATGTCAGGAAGGAGTAATTTAATAGTATAAGATGAAAATTCTTTTCTATTCCGATTTTTGTGTACTGCAGCATATAAAAGGGTCACTGCTTAAAAGTAACCTATTCAGGACATCTCGATTGGTATCGCTTCTACTGAATTTCCTCGCATAATTCGTACGCCATATGGCTTTATTGCCTATGGCTTTATTACACTGCGTCTAATTTTTTTAATTTTTCAAAAAAAGTAAAATTTTCAAAAAATCGCCAAAAATAATTGCGCAAATTTGCGCAAACTTTTCTTTTTGTTCCTGAATGTAGAGAGTTCATATCTTTTTGTAGTATATAACATTAAACTACTAAAAAGTACTTTCACCTTTAAAATCCTTATCTTTTTTTAGGGAGGGTAAAAAAATGTGAAATTTTTATTATTTTTAAATTTTGAACGAATAATTTTAACATTAATATATGAGATATATACATATAAAAAACTGAAAGTAGCAGTTGCTCATACCTTTTAAATAAAAAAATCAATAGAAAACCTCTATTCTTTTAGCCACAAAAAAATATCATATAAACCTAATAAAATTTAAAAAAAAAAACACCACAAACGCGTTTAATTTTCTTCACTTTCCTGACTTTGACATCGTCTCAAACCTACAAATTTCAACTTAAAGTCGTGAAAATTATATATAATGCAGAATTTTGTTGTCTATCGAATTGCATACTCACTTCTTTTCGGGGTGAATGCCACATAGTGCGACGTCTGGATATGATATGCTTTAATAAAATTCTAGATTATTCTTATGTATGTATGTATAAGAAAAGAAAAATTTGGGTGTATTAAGCTCACGTAACTTGTATTCACGATTTGCATAAAATATAAAGAAATATTACGGTACGGTCGTATTGTTTTCACATAGAGTCATTCTGCACTACTCTTTCCATTGTTGTAAGGATGACTCATTTATAGGAGTAGATGCAGCAAAATTGAACAGAGCACAGTTGATGAAACTGGTACTCTTTAAATACAATATTTACGTGCCACACTGAGGTTAACATTTACAAAACTAGTCTTCAAAGACTACCTTTAAATATTTATTCAAGTAAAAGTATTTTTAGACTTAAATGGACTCGAGAGCTTTTTATAATTCATTAGATATTGTGTGGTAGAAGTAGCTGGTAACGAGGAACTGATAAGAATAGATATCCCTTCATCGTACATATGTTTCGTAGGTTGTCGCGAAAGTAAAGAACCTTTCAGGCCATTGATCTGAAACCAAAATACAGTAATAAGATGGGACATTTTCAGAGGCACAAAGTGGAGTGTTGTCTTAGAAGTAATACCAAATAAGTCTTTGTGGCACTCTTAATGGAATATAGAAACGGAAACCTGTATAAGTCCTTTAAACAGTTGCTAATCAGTCATACGATCTTTTTGCATAGTGTCGTAGCGATCAAGTAATAATTTTGACTTTTTTTTTATCATAATAGTACTGCACGCGGGAACTGAATAGACACACTCACGTTTATGTAGTAATGAAATAACCGGAGACAGTATGGAATTAATTAGAAATTAATTAAACATTAAATTAAAGTAATTCATACAAACTTCTTTAACAATCACAAATTGATGAATATCACAAGTGTTTATATAATCTTCCTCTTTCATTCTTTTTGCTTTAATTCAGTTTTACTAATCGATTATTTCTAGAGAAAAATAATGACGGTTTATAATTGGATATTTGTTGATTAAACACTGTTTTTTTCAGAGATCTGTAACAGGAATTCTATGGTGTTCTTACGTGGTTAATCTCTCTGGGGTACTGAGTTTAGTGGCATTGATTATTTGTGTGAACAGGACAAGTTCCGTTTTACCTGGGTTCACACCCAAGCCGTGTTTCTCCGCCCATATATACTTATACCTTTGCCAGTGACGACTCCATAAGATCGCTGATCGTTGGAAGATCAAAATCACCATGTCGCCAGCATATGCTGTCATTTTAAATCCTCCTCAAATCTCCATCAGGATTTGATTAAAACTAGGTTCCATAGCAGTGGTGATTTTACCCACCTGGGGTGTGCCCCTAGTTACTCGTTTCCTGACGGATGATAACCCCAATGAAGATGGGATGCTCTTAGATGATAACACATTTTCAAGTCATCTAGATTTGCAATTACTTTTCAGTATTATTACAGTATGGTCTGACGAATATCTGAGTCCATGAATGTATCAGAAAATTATATTTGACAGAATTGGCTTGACAAAAAAGTAGAGGCCATGTAATCTATAATCAGTTAATTAGTTGTTCAGCTTAATGGTGTAGTGATTTCCGAATACCTGCAAAAACTTCCATGAGCACTTTCCTCATTTTCACATAGTGTGACACAAATTTACTAACAAAATTCGATACTAACCACACAGAATTTTATCAATTTAAATACATACATACATACATACATACATAATTGGTCGTTACAAGCCTTTAGTCAAGATTAAGATCTAGCTTCTCACGCCACCCATATAGTGTGTGTGTTAATTTTATACATCCAGTTTAAAAACAATACTTAATTAAGAATGTAAATAATTTCATTCACATCAAATAGGACGTCCTATCGTATACTTAATATTGAATCGATTGAATAGAATAGAAATCTTAACAATCATACGCACCTTCGCACACCTACTTATTTACAATTATTATTAAATTTCGTTATCTTTACTCGCAAATAGACACTGTGGCCTTTTTGGGAAGAAAATAGAAATGATAACGAAAAATAAAAATAACACTATGCGACCAAATAAAAAAAAATACACTCAGCTAATGACATAGTGCAAGTTATGCGTTTAGTTGAGTAGGTTAGGTTAGGTTAGAGGACGTGTACTTGTCAATTAAGACAAGTACAGTCAATGGGTCAAATTGACCCATTGTACAACGTCCTAGTTTCTCGCACCACATATGTTATGTGTGTTAATTTTTTTGTACATGAGTAGAACTCAAAAATATTTTTTTTATATATCTTGAACCCTCCAAACTTGTTTTATTTGACAGAAACTGTTTTTTTGGACGAATTTATTGATTACACAAACATTTCTGAACCGATGTCCAAAACTTAAACCTTATTAGAAAGGAGAGGGATATGCCTTTAAAATGATATACATATCTATGTATATTATTTGACTTAATATGATGAGGTAAACTTGACAAATGCGAATTTTTTTCATTTTTTTTCAAGTTTGTCCGTTCATAGTAGCAAACTTTAATTAAAAAATATGAATTAAGTGATAACATTCTGAAAGTGCATTATATTGTGAAGAGATTGGCACTTCGTATGAACATTTCGGACAAAAATTACCGCAGTTATTATTTAAATAGTATAACAGTCGACTTATATTTTTCATATATACGTACATACGAGTATATATTTTCAAATAATCTTTTTGTTCACAAATTTTTAAAATTTTTGATTGATCTTGATTGTTTATCGAAAAATGTGTCAATTTCACGTTTGAGCGACCACCAGAAGTTAGACGATGTTTGCACAAAGAGAAATAATAATATTTGCAAAAAACACAAACATTAGCCGACTTCTGGTGGTCGCTCAAACGTGAAGTTGACACATTTTTCGATAAACAATCAAGATCCATCAAAAATTTTTGAACTGAAAGTTCGTTTGATAAGGTGGCATATATAATAAATATAACAAGACTGCTTTACTATTTAAATAATAACTACGGTAATTTTTGTCGATTTTATCAAACAAAGTGTCAATCTCTTCACAAGATAATGTACTTTCAGAATGTCGTCACTTATTTCATATTTTTTAATTAAATTTTGCAATTAAGGGTAGCTATCAAAACTCACAACATTTAAGTTGGAACCATATGTTTATGTATACCATTTTAAAGGCCATTTGTCACCTTTTCAAAAAACTTTGGATTTTTAAAATAGTTTAAAAAATATTCGGGTAATCAATAGTTTTGTGTGAAAACATCAAAAATACCGTTTTTGTCAAATAAACCAAAATTGAAGGGTTCGAGAAATATGAAAAAAAAATATTTTTAGTTTTACTCAACAAAACTCACAATGTCATTAGCTGGGTGTATTTTGACTGTCGCACACCGTGTTATCAAACAATTACGTTTTCAAATTCGTGCATCCTTCTTCAGATGTTTGGTCATGACAATTATATATATTAAATTAAATTAAAATAATTAAGATATTCAATAGTGATAATAGCAAATATTTAATTTTACTATACTTTTGTATTCAGTATCATTTTTATGTTGATGTGTTTCGTTTTTGTACGATGTCAATTGTAACTTCAATTGTAATTTTTACGCGGAAATAGTTTTATTCATTAACGCATCAGCATATGACACCTAGCAGAAGGTTGGTTCTTGATATCTATTACCAGCATGGGTGGCAGACATTGAAAGATAATTGGCGGAAGACCTTAGAGCGTTTAACCAAATAGTACACATGGTGTCCCTTTAAATTAAAAAGACTAGTGCCATTAACATGTTGAAACGCAACTTTATTATTATTTTGTATACGGACAGCATATTTTGTTGCACGAAAGGAAAAAATAGTTTTATGCAAAATGTATTCCTAAAAGATAATGAACAAAGTTCCCAAATTTTATATTAGGAGCCTCATTTTAGTTACAACGATACACATAACTCTTGGTATTCACCTTATAAAGGAGACGTTATATAGAGAAGCTATAAGAACGAGAAATAAGAGGAGACCACAGAACATACTTTCCGTCCACAGAAGGAGGCGGCTGCCTAAACCCTTGGACAAAACTAGGATTTCAATATAAAAAAAGTAACTTTAATGCTCATACATTATAATGCACAAGAATTCTTAAATTCTCTTTAAATTATGTGGAAAATATTATTTCCAGTAACCATAAATATAAGTACATATGTATGTATATTTGTATACATTTTATTTTACTGATGTAGACTGTAGTAATTATAATTTTCCATTTTTTATTATTAGTCTTTCATTTTTTTCTGGTTTTTACTATTTTCCATGATTTTTCCAAGACACATAAAACTACAACCAGAAGAAAAGTATACTGGAGCTGTCTGATCTGCGATACCTGTGTACAAATGCTGGAAGTAATTAATGTTCCACCCGAGGTAAACTAAATTATACGTTTTATGATGTCAACGATAAAAATAAATCAAACAACTTTACTTGACTCTTTAAGTAATTCCTTCATTTAATATGAAAATATTGAATTTTTGTTTATTGAATTGAAATTTAAATTTTATTGATAATAAACAATAAAAAATAGTAGTTAAAGGGACATACGGTAATAATACGATATATTTTGAAATATCGATAACAAATTCAAATTTCAATGATAATACGTTCTGTACGCAAATGTTAACAAAAATAATCTGATCAACTGGTTATTAAGTATTGAAAGAAAACGGCGTTGTAAGCAAACAAAAATAACAAAAAATCAATTTTTGTTGTATTCGTCAAGTTGTAAACAGTGGCACACAAAAATAGTACGAATATTAAAGAATTTAATTGAAATTCAACACGTCTTTATTTTAATTTTTTGCAATCAACGAACTCATGTCTTAAACGGTTTCAAAAAGGTAAAAGCGTAACAATATATTTTCCTCTCGTTCTCACAACGAGATTTTATTAAATTTTATATATTCATATGAGCAAATAATTATTCCACTGCATGCCAGTCTGACGATGGCAGTCCACTGCCACAAACAGTGCCTGCCATCCCCTTTCGAAGTTCCCCACTTATTCGAAGATACCCGCAGTCTCTGATCCGTCCTCTTACCAATGCCATAGCTCGATACACTAAAACTCTCGATCTAATAACTACTGGAATTAAGAAAGAAACAAAAGCTCAGTCAAAATTGAAAATGATTTCATTTTGACGTGTAAAATTGCCATAAAAATGATACAATAAAGGCTTTAACTGAAGCAATTCCAAAAATAGTAAGAAACATTATTGTTAAATA
Organism: Sarcophaga variegata; assembly: GCA_932273835.1. Classification (NCBI taxonomy): domain Eukaryota; kingdom Metazoa; phylum Arthropoda; class Insecta; order Diptera; family Sarcophagidae; genus Sarcophaga; species Sarcophaga variegata. The sequence continues at coordinate 43,554,719 of OW026359.1, forward strand.
ATATTTTCTTTAATTTAAATAAAAACTGAAACCGTTTTACATTTAACTTTACTTTTTATGATCAAATTTTTTTCGTGAACACTCATAAATTTATGATTTTAAAGACGCAGTTGGTAATGTATACTTTTAACCTTCATTCAAGTATTTTTTTAAAAGAGTTTTAAAAATTGTTTCTCAATTACTGTATAGCAAATGTGGCATGAAATCGGATAATTTTTATCGAGATTCATACTAAAGGAAATTCATAATTAAAATCAACACAGAGAAATTTTGATTTCATTTTCGTTGTATTACCTGACGGACATTTCGCTGATGTCACATCACTGCTGATAGCAGTTGCTTGTAAATGTTTTCTTATAAACGCTTAACTTATTACAATACTTAACAGAATTTAAATTGCCGCCCTTAAGCCTGAGAAATATTTTTCTTTTTATACCATTTTAATATACTCTGTGAAGTCTATGAATTTAAATGGCATTTTTTTAACTCCCCATGACATCTCGCAACCTTAGTTAATTTACATTTCCTTTGAAATTTTTTATCATACAAATTTTTTCATAGAAACGAAAGAGCTTAAGAAATAAAAAATTCATTCATATACATTAAATGTTTGTTCAATTAAAACTTTTCTCATTTTCTTAAAATTATGTTCAACAATTAAACAACAATAACAACCACAAAAACAAACATAAAATGAAACAGAAAAGATTTCCAGCTGATAATTTTAACGAATGGAACATCAAGGTCATCTATTTGGGGTTGCGAACAGTTCATGTATACGTTTCAGTCATTGACATGGGAAACTTGGAAACATTTCGCGTAAGTACGACTCATAGTTTATTACCAATTACATGTATTTATTTATATATTTACGAGCGCTGTGTAACTTCGGTGTTGTGTAACAGACCAAAGTCTCTGGTGGGTATCGAACACTTCCGATAAGTGGAATCAGTTGATACAGCGGTTTTCTTGAGTGTAAGTTATGGCTCTCCGAAGATTTCATTCGAATTTTTCGAAACTTATTTTAAATAGTAACCGATTTCTCCATTTTCCAACATCCACATCTCTCGTCAATATTATTTATTTTTTCTCTTGAACTTCTATGTCCATATACTTTACTACAAACGAGCAGAAATATGTCGATCATATACTCGTATGTTAGAAAAATACTTGCTCAATACTTTTGGTTGTGTTTTTTATCGCGCACTTCGTACATTTTATGGCGTAAATAATCGTCCTTCAGAGGGGATAATTAAAATAACAATGTATCGCTATTCCACCACGTTTATCTACTCTTACTAATATTGTGCATCCTGTAAGACACCGAATTGTGAGCACTGAAGACGCTATAGCAGCTGTACAGGAAAGCATTAAAGAAGATCCAAATCAACTGGAGCTCTATACCTTCACCTTATAGAAGATTTTATGAAGGGATGCTGGCTTAAGTGCTTTCAAGATACACAATGTGCAGAAATTAAAGCCAAGCGATCATATTATGTGTCGCCAATTCGACCAATGGGCTGTACATGGCGCACAAATTGATTTACTCAATAAATCTTTTGATAAAAATAAACAATTTCACTTAATAATGGATTTATTTGACCGACAAAATCGTATGACTTAACCCTATTGGATGGTTTTCATTGGGTTTATGTAAATTCATTTGTTTACACCGATAATCCAGATTAGCCGAAATCATATTTAAATAAGCTTTATTATCCAACAAAGTCCATTGTATTGATATTAAAAAGATATTCCTTCGTTTTGTTATGTTTTAAATAAATGAGATAAAGCAGTACATAATCAAAACTGTTTCTCATCACTACCCCTAATATTCAATAACAGACAACGATAGATGACAAACGCATTATTGTAGAATCTGCTTCAGTAGGCCAATCATCTGCTTAGTTGGACAAACTTAATTAATGAAACTCAAACACAGCCAACAAGTAAAATGAACATGTGGGAGATATTTTCCGATTGTCTTACGTTTCTTAAAAGATAGAAAATGTAGGAGTATATATGTATGTATAACGGGTGATTTTATAACGAAGTGAAGTGAAATTTATGTATGTTTGAAGTTATAAATTAATGTCTGCCATTTACTTTTTAAAGATTATTTCATGTAAATATTGCTTGCGGATGTTTTCTTCTAAAATTACAACCGTGTCTTTATACACGGAAGACTTCACATATCTAAATAAAAATGTTAAAAATGTTAACTACAGCGTAAGATTAATTAATTAACAAAGTCGTTCCTGTGGTTCCATCGCTATAAAATCACTTGTAAACCAAGTACGATTTTTCTATTCATCAATTCTTTTGGTAAAAAAGCAGTGTGTAATCATAGGTGAAGAAATTCTGCCCAAGGATGTCACCCGCCCACAAACCGAACTATACATCACATTTTTTGCAGGATGCATTGCCAGTATTTCAACTTTCTGTTAGTTGACGAACCTATTAGCCAAAAATGATTCTCGTTCTTGAAAATTATTTTCTATTGAAAATTATTCGGTAACTTAGCATGAATTTTGATAATGAAGTTCAGTGATTTGCAAGCGTTGTTTATTTGCTGGTACACCCATACCTCGCTTTGCATTGTTTCGTTTTGCGTTTTTTCAAAGTTGCGTCGCTGCTGAATTAGTACTAATTTTCACTGTGCGTCGTTAGATTTTCGAAGTTGCGTTGTTTTCGGTTTGAGTTTCTAATTTTCTTTTTTTTAATTTCCTTTTTCTTTCTAAATGTTGGCTCGACTTTTGATTCTAATTGCGCCATGTTACTAAAATTTGTCGATTCTCTTACTAACTGAAAATTATACAGTTTTATTTTCAGCTCGTTTTTATAATTTCAGAGTTCAGTTTCAATAGTAGGTTATAAATGAAGTGAAATTTTTGTTTTATTTTAAGTGAATTTGTTTTATTTTTGTTTGTTTTTTGTATGTAAGTATGTAATAAAATTTTATATTATTTTTGTTTTTTAAATGTTTGCTTTGTTCAATTTTCTTTTTAAGAAGTAGTATATTCGAAACTCTGGAACTTATCTTCGATCTTTATATCTTTTGCTATAGAAATTCACTTTACATCGTTTCAAATTGCGTCGTGTTTTTTTTTTTCTTTAATGTAACCACGACGCAAAGTGTATATTCATGGTTAAGTGGCAAATCTTTTTGAGCATTTTCGGTATTGCCATACGTTATGAATCTTCTTCAAATAAAATACAATGAAAAACTATGTACATATCAAAAAAAGTAACAAGAAAAAGAAATAATAATAATTAAATAAGAAAAGTAATTGTATTAACAAAGAAATGACGATGATTAGGACAAACAAAAATCAGTTTGCATTACCAAGACTACATAGAAGGACTATCAAGTATCAAAAATTTTATGAATACTAAACAGCAAATGTATGAAGTATATATATCGTACATGTATAAATAAAACGGGAGGTAATGTGGGCAGAACGATAAATAAGCGATGAAAAACGATCGTGTACTGTAACATGGTGTTATTAATAAAAATGTTTTGTTAATTCAATAAATTAAACATTTATTTACAGGGATTTAATTAAATTTAATTGCTTTTAATAACTATTTATACGGTACCGATTTCAGCCACTGATAAGGACAAAAATTTTTTGAAATTTAAAATATTTAAATTAATTACAAGCATACATAATTGATCATTACAACCCTTCAGTCGGGATTACAACCTAGCTTCTCACACCACTAATGTTGTGTGCGTTAATTTGTAGACATGAGTAGCGGGACCTACAGTTTAAAGTTGACTCCAAACAACAGATTTTTGAGAGACTCTTCATGGCAATTTTTTACTCTCAGAGTTTTTGCCAGAACTCTGCTGTGAGGCAGTCACCGAAGAAATATTTTTTCATATTTTCGTTTTGATGCCTGACTTGGGATTTGAACCCTGACTTTAGGTCTAATAAGTCGACACACTACCTACTAGACTTCGTTTACTGCTAATTAAAAAGCTAATTGTTTCTATTCGTTTATTATTTTTGTATTTCAGGAATTAAGGAGTATTTCAATATTAGTACGAAAGAATATCGAATGTTCAACACAGTAGATATTTTTTGAATTTTTATTTTGAAAAATATTTTTTAGATTGTAATTAATAACGCTATATGGCCAATTATTTATTTTAGTTTTTGTTCGCAAATAAATAATTTTAGATACGATTATAAAATTGATGAAATCTTTCGTGAATTAATGTTGCACCAGCGAAGGAAATAAAGAACGTTGAAAAATATTTTAAAAATTTCTGTATAAGTTTTTTTAAGTGCATCCAATAGATATTTTTAATCGTTTTTTATTACTATTAACAAATAAATAATAAATAATTTAATTACAATAACAAAGCAGCAACAATAAAAGTAATAAACAAAATTAATAATAAATAAACAAAGAAAATATTAATTGAAATAAAATTATATACATTTACGATAATTATTTAGAGAACAACATACAGATGTCATCTATTTCATGAATATGAAAAATAATTAAAAATAATTTTTTATTTTTTCAAATGAATTAAACTTTTTGTTTTTGAAGACTAGAAGAGTTTACAAAGCAAACATTAAGTGAGAATTAAAAAAGAAATAAATAAAATAAATAAAAATGTATACCATAAGCCATAAGAAAGTAAAGTTATTTTTAAACAAATATTTTGAGTTATGTAAACAATAACTATTAAATTAAAATAAAATAGTGATAAATAATAAAAAATTAAACAATAATTACTTTAGATAAGCAGATGAAAGCAAAAATAAAATAAATGATTCAGTGAAAATAAGCATTAAAACAATGTTCAAAATTCACAATTAAAATTAAAAAATTAAAAAAATATATTTTTATTATTATTAATATTTTAACATTGTAACCACTATTATTACAATACTGTATTGGCCATTTTAGGCTTTACCCTTTAGGTTATTTCATTTAAACCATGCATAAATAGTGCCCCTTTTAGTAAAATTTATTATTGAAATTTATTTATTAAGAAAATGGCCCAATTAGAAAAACAACAAATCATATTCTGCTACTAATTGACCTACAAAATAATTCAACTGAAATGCCTTTCATTCCTTTTTAGTTACAGAAAATAATAGGAGGGATTTTAAGTTCTATGTACGAGTTCAGTTATAATTTAATTAAAGTCCATACTATAATGCTCACTTTCATACATACGTAAGTACGTACAATATATATGTATATGAGTATATTCCATTCACACTGTACTAAATATATAAATTTCAGTTTCAAAATCTAGAGTTTAGAAATTTTGTTTATAAAATTTAGATCACATTACTCAACTGTTGTTAGCATGAAACTTTATATTAATATGTGTACATATACAGTGCATGACAAAACAATGGAAACTTGTTCAAAAATTTATTTATTGGGCAATTCACACAAGCCGTTGTATCGTTGTATTCATTGTATTGTTGGAAGAACATACAACAGTGTATGATTGTTGTTGACATTTTTCATATAAAAATCCGATACACTTATACACATTTTTTCCATATGTTTTTAAAAGTTGTATTGATTTTGTGTTATCAAATTTTGTGAATGAAAAAAATTTGTATGTTTTGATATGTTTTTAAAAAGTTGTATTGGTTTCGGGCTATCAAATTGTTTGAATTCCACGAGATACACAATACAGCATAGCATTGAGCGTTCATAAACAAACAAATTTATTCAATACAACATACACGATACAAAGTCGTGTGAATTGCCCATATGTGTTACAATCGGGTAAAAATTTAAAAATATTTTTAAGAAAACGGCAAAATATTAATGCCTTTTATTAATATGCACTATTATTAACATTTCTGTATTTTAAAAAATATATAAAAAGACTATATAATTCAGTAATTAAAAAAAATAATTCTATTCACATATTTGATGTTGACAAAACAATGGAAACTTTGGAAACTTTTTTAATTTTTGAATTATATAATTCATTTTTATACATAATTTTAATATACAGAAACGTTAATAACAGTGCATATTAATAAGCTCCACAAATGTTTTGCCGATTTTTAAAAAACATGTTAAATTTTCGTCCGATTAAATACATTTTTGAAAAAGTTTCCATTGTTTTGTAAGCACTGTTTATATATTTTTAAAGTTTAAGTTTTAAAATAATCATCCTGATATTGAATAAAAAAAACAAAATTTAATTATACCACCTCTCCTTCTCTCAGTCGGTTAATTTTTGTATTAAGTAATAAAACACTCACACATACACACGCATATACTTAGAGGCGAACTCACAAAATAAAATCATGCACAAATACGAACGCAAATACATAAATTATCAATAAATATTGCAAACGAAATTATATAAACACACAAACAAAGGAAACAAAAACTCATTAAATACTGATTTATTGTATGATTTCAATAAAAATTTTGTAAACTTTTTTATTTCATTTCAATTTTTATACTTTTTTCCATGCATACTCAACATTTCATTATTAAATACTCACACTCACACTTGCCTATAACCAAAGAAAATAAAGTATAATGAATGTGCATTTTAACATATTTTGGAATATTTTTCAAAAATATTTCATGACGCGGGGGGAAAGATAGAAGGGAATGATATAGAAACCAAGAGCGTAAGAATGCGTTGTTCTCATCGTGCGTTTTTGTTGTTTGACCACTTTTTATTTATTTTTCTAGTGTTAAAAACAGACGTCGGCACTAATGTCCCTCAGGGGAAGAACATCTTCGGCTTTATACACACATAGGACACAAACATCAAGAATGTTCGTTAAAAAGAGCGTAAAAATCTTCTCAGTTTTTAAAGAAGAAGGTTCATGTCGCTTTTTTCAGACTTCAATGATACACCCAAAGGAATATCACAGTAGTATTCACTAATATCAATGAGAAATGATTTCGATTTTTGGAAGAATACTTGCCAAGTTAAATACGGTGTCTTAGTGCAGTACAATTTTTCTATATTTTCCGATCATATATACATATCATTGGGTTAATAAGTAGACTTGACATTATTGCTATCAATTTTCCTCTAGGTTAACACATGCCTATGGTTATGGATTAGTGAGTGAGAGAGAGAAAATAAGTTGAGAAAATTTATTTATTTACAGCCATATAAAAGTGTTAGTAATATACTCTATTTTTATTTTCATTTCATCAACATAAATATGTAAAGCTGTCTATCTTTGGCTTAATAATTTTGGATAAATAAAATAAAACATCAATTTTATTATTAAAAGAACATAAAGCTATCCATCTTTGGCTTAAAAATTAGGCCATGTTTTTCAGATAAATAAAAATAAAAAGAATAAAAAACAATTTTTTATTAAAAGAAAAGCAAACGAGCATTCCAGAGCATTTAAAAAAAATATACTATGGGACAAAATAAAATACGCCCAGCTAATTACATAGAACATTTTTAACACAAAATATTCTTCGAGTGTTATTCTGATCCCCTGAAAGCCGAAATAGTGGTACGGGAAGTAGCACAAAAGTAGAACAAAAGAAACCACTCGTAACACCTACTACTTTTGGTTCCAGCCTTAAACCACAACAACGCATCAACATGTTGAGTGCCGGAAATAAACTACTAGCACCCCCTAAAACTTTGAGTTCCAAACTTAAACCACAGGGACGTATCGACATATCTGCCATGGATAAGCAAGAAAATCGCCGATATTTTGGAAAGAGAAGATAATGTTGCCGTAGAGTTCATTTGCAATAAATTAAAACAGGATAAAATGCTTTGTCCACAGAAATTACAAATCAGAATTGCTGGATTCCTAAATGGTGGCAAAACACAGAAATTTGTATGTGCCACTTTTGTTGTTATCCCAAGAGAGTGAAAGCGGTATACCAGCTGAGTTGATGCAGCAGAAGAAAGATGAAATTGAAAAGGATATTAAGCATGACGGATCTGCATTGCTCTCTGGGTCCACTAATAGCCAAATTAGTGGTGAGGGAAGTAGCACAAAAGTGGATGAGAAGCAACGTTTAACCACCAGCACTTTAAACACCAAGAATCAACCCCCGGATAAGGAAAATAATAAAAATTCCATTAACATTGAACAACACTTATCTAAACAGGTCAAGTCTGGATCAAAAGATAATCAAATTGATAAGAACAAATCTAGCAAGCGTTCAGTGGATTGTTCTTCACAATCCCGTGATACAGAACGTAGTCATAATAAGAAGTTCCACTTCACATAAGAAATCATATTATAAAATAGTAAGCAAGAGCCGTGAGCATGGTAGCAATGATGGTAAAGCATGCGGCCTAAACGGTTTTGAAAATAATTGTATGTTCTCACCTATAACCCTACAACAAGAGACAAAAGCCATTTCACTAGATCAACGTCCTTCTACACCAATTCGAGAATTTTTGTCGGAACATTTTCAACAAACCGATGATTTTTTGAAACTTTGGAATGAAGCACCCGATAAGGAAACAATTCTATTATCAGACAAGTTTATATATCCTGATGAAAAAAATATTGAAAAACAAATAAACGCCACTTTATTGCCAGCAGCAGCATCTGTTACAAAATCAGATCATAAACAGCCAAAAGCGAATATTGACTTTGATAAGGTAGTTAAAGCCGAAGCCGAAATAAAAGCTGCCCGCGAACTACACTCACGTAAACGTACGCACTCGACAATGATGAATGATAGCAAAAAGTTGAAAAATAATTCATCCGTTAAGGATCGACAGCAGTCAGCTAAAAAGAAACAGACAAAGGTAAAGAAATCCTTTACGAAGCACAATTCAGACAAAGGCTCCTCAAGTGTGCCACAAGCTGAATCAAGTAAACAGAAGAAATACAGCAAAGCAATGAGAGAACGGATGCTGGAGCTTTTTGGTAACTGTAGTAGCGATGAAGAAGAACGCCGTCCAGACAAAACCTCTTCTAGGAAGCCGGTAGCGGAATTAAAAAGAAATGAGGACCACAAGAAATGTAACAACAACATGAGAAAACTTGAGTTTGAGCTTTTTGGCAGTATGAGTAGTGAAGAAGAAACCGTTTAAAATATATTCGGCAATGAAGGCTAACTTTCTACAACAGAAGCAATGGTAAGGGACGATGCTAATCCAGATTATAATTTTGAAAAAAAAAAATTTGTATTATTTGTAATGAATTCGTATAAGTTTTATATTAAATATCGCATGACAATGTTTTTAATTTTTATTAAAAATTGATGTAATAAATTAATAGTTTTTAAGTTTAATTTTTAATTTTAAGAAATATGAAATAAAAATACAAAAATAAAAATTTTTTTCAATGCTCTAATTCAACTACAGTGCTAAAGAGGAAAGGAAAGGGTTATAAAAGTTTTTTGTATTCCCAACTAAAAATGGAAACAAATTGGTTTTGAATCCTATATTTACAGAAGAAATCATTGTTGTCATTGTCACCGTAGTATAGTAGATAGTGTGTTGGCTTATTAGACGCAAAGCCAGGGTTCGATCCCCAGGCCATACATGAAAGACAAAATAAAAAAGTATTTCTTCGGCGACTTCCTGTCAGCAGATTTCTGGTAAAAACTCTGAGAGTAAATAAAATTGCCATGAAAAGCTTCTCAAACAAATCGGACGTTCGCAGTTGAATTTAAACTGTAGGTCCCGACACTCATGATAAAATTAATACGCAACTGGCTGAAGGGTTGCAATGATCAATTACAGTGGACAGCAAAATTCTTAGGTTAGGTCAGGTTAGAGGACGTGTACTTTGTCAATTAAGACAAGTACAGTACCCGGAGGTCGAATTGACCCATTGTACAACGTCCTAGTTTCTCACACCACTTATGTTGTGTGTGTTAATTTTATACATGAGTGGTGGGACCTACAGTTTAAAGTCGACTCCGAACAACAGGTTTTTATTTATTGAGAAACTTTTCATGGCAATTTTATTTACTCTCAGAGTTTTTGCCAGAAATCTACTGAGAGGAAGTCGCCGAAGAAATACTTTTTGCATTTTGTCTTTGATGCCTGGCCTGGGGCTCGAACCCAGGCTTTTGCGTCTAATAAGCCAACACACTACCTACTAGACTACGGCGGCTTCAAAAAAAAATTCTTAGTACTCCAATATATTTTGACGAAAAAAACAGTCCCCACAGGCTTAACACTCTTGCACAAAGTCCCGAGTTGTCTTCAAGACAGTATTAAGGAGATTATTTGAAAGAACGGCTATGTAATTGCTAAACCCCAAACAAAAGTCAATCGAAAAATTTGCTCATGGTGCCATAAGAAAACAATAAACAAAATTTGTACATTCAATTCCGAATGGTTTAAATTTAGTGCTTGGCCTTAAGGGATATTCTACTAAATACATGGGATTACATTTTCATATATTAGGCCCTTGAATTTTAAATGTACACAGGGTTCTCCTTGACTTAATTAGTTTAAACAAAAAAAAATTATTTTTTAAAAAAATTATACGATATGTTTTATTGTTCTCAAAATTATGAATTTTTTTTAATTATAATTTTTTTAATATTTTTTTCAATTCAAACAATATTTATATTCTAGCCTTGTTACAAAATTCGTCTCTTTTTGTATAGTTTAAAAAATTACAGTAAGAAAAATAACGATAATATACTTTAAAAGAAAATAGTTGATAAGTTTGGATGATAGAAAATATTAACTATTAGAATTAAAGCAAAATAAGAATTATAGCAATATAAAGTAATAATAAATTAAGTAATAAGAAGAATTAAAGTTAAATTAAGGAATGTAAATATAAAGAGATAAAGAAAGTATTAGGGTAGTTCGTAAACATGTAACTCCCCCACACTTTGAGTACACATTACTCCTGGAATGTGGAAATTTAGATTTACTTCTCAAGTATTTTAAATATTAGCAGTGATTTTTAATTAAAAATATACATATAAATTCTTGTAAACTAATTGTACATATTGTATATTACAAAATATTATATTGTGTCTGATTAATTAAATTCATTACTTGTTATATATTCAATGATTTTGTTTTTCCTTTCATTAGATTTTTTATTTAGTTTTCGAATAATTTCTGCCAGTGATTTTTCTGTCAAACTTTATATCTGGTATTTCATTTTGGTATTTAAAAATTCTTTTAACAATCTGCCTATCTCTTTTACAATTCTTTTCATCAATAAAATGCGTGTTCTTTTTTTCTTTAATTTGTTTTATTATATACTTTGGTTTTTGTTTCAAATTCTGAAACCCAAGATTCTTTACTAATTCTCTCTCTGTATATTCATGACAATCTTCTCTATTTTCATTAATTTTCCTAATTCTGTCAATCTTTTGTTCATGAATTTTCTTATGCAACGTATCCCATACTGATTTATCCACTTTGTTGTGAAGTAAGTCATTTGGTTTATATCCCGTTGTGCTATGTATGGAATCATTATATATTTGTACAGATTTATACACAAGAGCCTTATCATCTAAGTCATTATCCTTTCGATCCAATTTAAACAGTCTTATATGTTCATTCAATGTTAAATGGAACCGTTCTATATCAGAGTTCCCAGTATGTGTATTCGGTGAAGTGAAATTCGACATCTTCTGCATTCAAAAAATTTCTGATAAATGCTGTGTTGAATTCATTGTCAGCAATTATCTTTCCTGGTTTTCCTAAAACGGAGAATCTTTCCCTTAGTTTTTCAACAATAGTTAAGGAATTTTTGTCGCTTATATAATGTACTGAAACATGTTTCGAAAGTTTATCAATACAAGTTAAAAAAGTTGTCTGCTTGTTCAAAAACCATATATCGACATGAATTATTTCGTTTGATTGAATAGGTGTTTCCGTAACACAAAGCTTTGTCTTTATGGGCCTTCTATCAAATTTACACATATTACATATAGTACAATTATTAATAAATTTATGAATTTCCCTTTTCAGATTAGGATAGTATATTTTATCCTTCAACTCTAGAAATGTTTCCTCTGTCCCTCTATGATTCTTATCATTGTGATATTTTGCAATTATTTCCAAAAGATTCTCTATATCAAATATATCCTTAATAGATTTGGAGCAACGTAAAAATTTCATTCCCGATAAATTTGAAAAATAATGAACTACAAACCACAAAAAATTGCCACTGTTCCCTTTATAGGAAAAATCTGTCTCAAAAAATCTAGTACTTTTTCCTCAAAATATTCCTTTAATGTTATTATATGTCTAGTTTTGTTATCGTATAAAGTAAGTTTTTCATAATTATACTTTTTTCCCAAAATCACTACAATCTGATTTTTAAATATATTAATTGGAGATTCCGAAATAAGAATATGGTCGTTCAAGTTATCCTTCCACTGTGAATTGTAGCTCTGTCAGTATTTATATTTTCCTCATTTTCCATTAAAACATTAACATCTACACGACTAAGAAAGTCTGCAACCTGATTTGTTTTTCCCTTAATGTACTCAATTTCAAAGTCATATTCTTTTAATAGAATTTTCCATCTTTGTAATTTCATATTAGGCTCCTTTAAAGAACTAAGCCACATAAGTGGTCGATGATCAGTTTGTACTTTAAATTTTCGTCCAAATAAATAGGGTCTGAAATATTTAATTGACCATACGATCGCTAACAATTCCTTTTCTATTGCGCTATAATTAAGCTCTTGTTGGTTTAATGTCCTTGACGAAAAAGCGATTGGGTGCCCATCCTGCGATAAAACCGCACCTAAGGCCTCATTACTGGCATCTGTTGTCAAAACAAATATTTTGCCAAAGTTTGGAAAAGACAAAACTGGAGTAGTACATAAAATTTTCTTTAATTTGTTAAAGGAATCAATGTAATTCTGATCATTCACATCTATACGTGAGCCTTTCTTTAAATATGAAATCATTGGTAATGCAATTTGGCTGTAATCTTTTATAAATTTCCTGTAGAAACCAGTTAAGCCCAGGATGGATCTAATTTCCTTAATTGTTCTTGGAAGTGATATTTTTTGTATTACGGAAATCTTACCAGGATTTGGTTTAATCCCATCAGGCGTTATAATATGGCCAAGATATTCTGACTCGTGTTTAAAGAAATTGCATATGTCTACCTGTACTTTTAGGTTATAATCAGAGATTCTCTAAAAAATTTCTTCAATGACAAAATATGCTCTTGAAGAGAAGTCGAGAATACTAAAATATCGTCTAAATAGACTACACATATATTATTAATATAATCCTGCAAAACTTCGTTCATCATTCTCTGGAATGATGCTGGGGCATTTTTCAAGCCAAAAGGCATTCTTGTAAATTCATAGTGGCCAGTTGAAGTAGAAAATGCAGTCTTATGTCTGTCCTCTGGTAATATAGGGATCTGATGAAATCCTTTAGCCAAATCTATAGTGCTAAAGTATTGAGAGTTCCCTAATTTTGAAAATAAGTCTTCCATATTAGGAATGGGAAATTTGTCCTCTATGGTTACGTCATTTAATTTTCTATAGTCTACTACTACTCTCCATTTTTGTTTTCCTGAATTATCAATTTTCTTGGGTACAACCCATATTGGAGCATTGTATGGGCTACAAGATTTGGTTATTATTCCCGATTTTAACATTTCATCTATCTGTTTTTCAACCTCATCCCTGTGTATTTGTGGAAAACGATATGTTTTCGAATAGACAGGAATATCATTAATTGTCGGTATCCTATGTCTGTACTTAATTACGGCAGATAAATTATCACCTTCTATATAAAAAACATTTTTAAAATTCCTAATTAATTTTGTTAGTTCCTCAATCTCTTCATTATTCAAATTGTCTGTTTTTAATTTTTCTGTTAAATATTCTATTTTAGGTTCATTAAAATTAACAACTATTACTGTGTTCTCTAAATACGATTTATCATTTTCATTGTATTCTATAGAAGAATTTTCATACACTAGTGGAATTTTAGCATTTGAAGTTATCAATAAATTATCCTTTAAATCAATTTTGGCTCCTAATGGCTTTAAAATATTACATCCCAAAATACCATCGAAATCACTAAATATTTCCGTTTCTAACATTTCAATTTTTGCACCAGGTGAATTAAATTCTTTAAAAAGAGGAATTGTTATCTTTGAAGATGTCGCAGTTTTAGAGCAAATAGTGTCGAGTATAATAGGATTTTGAAGCCGCCGTGGTCTAGTAGGTAGTGTGTTGGCTTATTAGACGAAAAGCCAGGGTTCGTGCCCCAGTCCAGACATCAAAATAAAATACAAAAAGTATTTCTTCGGCGACTTCCTCTCAGCAGATTTCTGGGAAAAACTCTGAGAGTAAAAAAATTGCCATGAAAAGTTTCTCAAAAATTTGTCGTTCGGAGTCGACTTTAAAACTGTAGGTCCCGCCACTCATGTATAAAATTAACACACACAACATAAGTGATGTGAGAAAAACTAGGTCGTAATCCTGACTGAAGGGTTGTAATGACCAATTACGTACATAATAGGATTTTCGAGTTCTGTTCTAAAAGAACTATGAAATAAGCCTCTCCTTATCAGTGTAGTACCAGATCCTGTATCTAATAATAATTTAATTGGAATGGTTCTTGTTTGCACAACTATACAGGGTAAAGCTCTTCGGCCTGTAATTGAAAATTTTAAACCTGAATATTGCTAACGTCCATTCTATTTGAGCTATTAACACTAGACTGTTGAGACCTAACTGTATCAAAGTTTGCAGGGTTATTGCCACTATTGATATTATTATTATTATTAAAATTCTGCGATATTCCACGACTTTGAAAATTTCTTGCGTTATTTTATGTTTGTCGTGAACTTTGAAAATTATCATTGCAGTTAAATGTCCGATATTGATTTGAAAAAATATTTGGGTTATTGTTGCTTTGGCGAAAATTATTATCAATATTAGAAATAAATCTATTATTGTTCTGCGAAGATTGATTGGAATTAGGATTATAAGATTGTGAATATGATTGAGAATTAGTAAATTTTCTATTACGATTATAATAAAAAATTTTATTTTTGTTATTGTCTGAATTGTTTAAATTTTGAAAATTTGATTTTTTTTTTATAAAAATATTCAGTTTCTATTAATATCTCTTTAGCTTTTAATAATGAATGAGGATTTCTAGAATTCAATACTAATTTTGGTTCATTAGGCAATTTTGATATAAAAATTTTCAATACCATATTCTCATTATTTTTACAACTATACCATTGCTCGTTTTCTCTATCTACACTTGTTTTCAAATTTAATTTTGTTAATAATTTTAACATGTATTCGTAAAAATCACCGACATCATTTCTAAACTCTGCAACTTTTATATTATTAATAATACTCTCTATACTTTCTGATATGTTAAAATTAATTCTTAATAATACCTTAATCTCGTCCCATTTAGTTGGATTATTGTTATTAATAAGAGCAATATTTGCCCTTGATACGATATTGTTTCTTACTCTTAAATCAAATAAACCCAGTAGAGAAGCGTCAACAAATTTACGAATCTCCTCAACATATTTCGTAAACATTTCCAAATCCTCTGTTCTCCCATCGAATTCGGGTACACCTTCCAAGAGATCAAACGCATTGAAGGCCATGATTGCAATATTGTGTTGTTGTCGTGATGAATTATTTTCTGTTGATGTTCTTTAAGAATATGACGATTGCTATTGCTCTAGCTAGTTGTTGTTGTTTTTCATCAATGAGATGATTGTTGTTAATTCTGGAGCAAGTGATGCTTATTTCTGCTTGTTTGTTTGTTTATTTTCTTTTAGAGGAATTCCTTCTTTTGTTTCAATTGAAATAAAATGTTCATGCAATATTTTTTTGTTTTTTTGTCGTAATTTTTTCTTGATGACAATATGTTTTTTAAAATTGTCAATAGTTTTCATAATGATCACTATATGAAGTTCTCTTTTTTTTTTGATAATATTCTTTTATTTGGACAAATGATTTAAAATTTGCCAAAGAATATTTTATAAAACAGTTTATAGTTTAATTTTTATGCAGAAAAACTTTTAAAAAGAAATTCACTTATGGAATTTTAATTTTTCTTAATAATTAAACTTGGTTCGTATAACGACTGCGCCACTTAATTGGTTTAAACAAAAAAAAAATTATTTTTTAAAAAAATTATACGATATGTTTTATTGTTCTCAAAATTATGAATTTTTTTTAATTATAATTTTTTTAATATTTTTTTCAATTCAAACAACATTTATATTCTAGCCTTCTTGTTACAAAATTCGGCTCTTTTTGTATAGTTTAAAAAATAACAGTAAGAAAAATAACGATAATATACTTTAAAAGAAAATAGTTGATAAGTTTGGATGATAGAAAATATTAACTATTAGAATTAAAGCAAAATAAGAATTATAAAGTAATAATAAATTAAGTAATAAGAAGAATTAAAGTTAAATTAAGGAATGTAAATATAAAGAGATAAAGAAAGTATTAGGGTAGTTCGTAAACATGTAACTCTTGGGGTACATATGGAGTCATCTGAAACTATTCCTTATTTTTCTCTTGTTTTATGAAAAAACATTAAAAATTTGTTTGTTTTATAATAAAACAGAAATAAACTAATAAAATAAATATAAAAACCTTAATTTTTTATATAAACTATGAAATGAAAGTTTATGAAATTGTCAAAATGTATTGGAGTACTAAGAGTTTTGCTGTCCACTGTATATATGTATGTATTACAAAAATTTGGAAAAGTATGATGAGACCGTACGCATGGTACTTCTTTATTAATGCAACGTATAAAGTTTTACTATTTTTAACTTGCGTTGAGTACTTCGAAAGCTCACTTGTTTTGTTTTTGTAGAATTTTTTTTAAGTCAATGTTCCGGTAGGTCTTACTGTTATAAATTGTAGTGTCGGCAAAAACTCGAAAGAATAATTGTTTTTAATAACTTCAAATTTCATGAAACACTACACAGTGAATTTTGACAAAGGACCTCCTCCTCAGAGGCTTAATGCAGCAGACAGGTTCTGCGAGTAAGGGAGCAAAATCACACCATCACCCATGAAGGTTATGTTAGGTTAGAATACGTGTAATTGTCAATTAAGACTAGTACAGTACCCGGAGGTCGAATTGACCAATTGTACAACGTCCTAGTTTCTCACACCATTTATGTCGTGTGTGTTAATTTTATACATGAATGGTGGGACCTACAGTTTAAAGTCGACTCCGAACGACAGATTTTTGAGAAACTTTTCATGGCAATTTTATTTACTCTCAGGGTTTTTGTCAGAATTCTGCTGAGAGGAAGTCGCCGAAGAAATACTTTTTGTATTTTATTTTGATGTCTGGCCTGGGGCTCGAACCCTGGCTTTTCGTTTAATAAGGCAACACACTACCTACTAGACTACGGCGACTTCAACGACAACGTTGAAGGAAAATAATATTTAAAGTAATGACAACAATGATTTCTTCTGTGAATATAAGATTCAAAACAATTTCCATTTTTAGTTGTGAATATAAAAAAACTTTCATAACCCTTCCCTTCCCTCTTTAGCATAATAGTTAAATTAGAACATTAAATAAATTTTTTGTTTTTATTTTATATTTCTTAAGATTAAAAATTAAACTTAAAAACTATTCATTTATTACATCAATTTTTAATAAAAATTAAAAACATTGTCATGTAATATTTAATATAAAACTTATACGAATTCATTACAAATAATACATATTTTTTTTTTTCAAAATTATAATCTGGATTAGCATTGTCCCTTACCATTGGTTCTGTTGTAGAAAGTTAGTCTTCTTTGCCGAGTATATTTTAAACGTCGTCATCGCTACTCATACTGCCAAAAATATCAAACACAGGTTTGCTCATTTCGTTGTTAGATTTCTTGCGGTCCTCCTTTTCTTTTGATTCCGCTACTGGCTTCTTAGAAGAGGCTTTGTCTGGACGGCGTGATTGTTTGTCGCTACTACAATTACCAAAAAGCTCCAGAATATGTTCACTCATTGCTTTGCTGTACTTCCTGTGGGTTTTCTTTTGACTTGATTCACCTTCTGGCTTACTTGAGCAGTTTTTGTCCGAACTGCGTCTCTATGAGGATTTCTTTGGCTTCGTATGTTTCTCGTTAGCTGGCTTCTGTTCATCCTTATTTGTGGAATTATTGTTAGACTATTTACTTTCATTAATCATTGTCGAGGGTGAACGTTTAGTGGAAGCTTTCATTTCGGATATTGATTTGACGGTCTCATCAGAATTTGTGTCTCTTTGATGTGATATTGTGACAGATGGCGGCGACAACACAGTGGTGGCAGTTTGTCCTTCAGCACTGGCGATAATATTTTTCAGTTTCTATGGTGTTTTAAGTACGTAGAAATCGTCTGGTCGTCTTCTACACTTTAAAAAGTCATCTATTTCTTCGTCATCACAACCACGTACTAAGCTATGACTTTTTGAATGTTCGGTTTTGCTCTGTGGTGGGTTTTCTACCGGCTTAGAACATGGTTTACTATGAGATGAGAAAGTCGTCGGGGATTGGTTTTCACTTTTTGTTGTATCTGGATATACAAATTTGTTTAACAATAGAATTGTTTCCTTATTGGGCGCTTCATTCCATTGACGACACAAAAATTCGTCTATTTCTGCAGAGTGTTGTGCTAAAAATTCACGAAATGGTGTTGAAGGCCGTTGATCCTGTGGAATAACATTTGCATCCTTCTGTGGAGGGGAATACATACAAATGTTTGTGAAACCGTCTAAGCCGCATGTCATCACTCCTGTACCATCATCGTTAACATGTTCACCAATTTGAATTTCTAGATTACCAGAATTTTTATTGCTTTCCTTATCTGGCTGTTGTTTCTTTGTGCTTAAAGTGCTGGTGGTTATGTGTTGCTTCTGTTCTACTTTCGTGAGACTTCCCTCATCCTTTTCAATATCGACGTGTCCCTGTGGTTTAAGGGTGGGAGCGAAAGTGTTAGGTGGTACTAATGGTTTCTTTCCGCCATTCACCATGTTACCTTGTTTTTTGGATCGAGGAAGTGATGTAGATTGAGATCGTTTGCAGTCTTTGGTTTGGATTACTTTCTTCAGAATTTCATCTTTCTTCGGTTCCACCGTATCGTTTGCTATGGATGTAGCACTCTCTTCAGCAGCTAATAAAATCGGCCATAATTCGCACATGAATTGCCTTACCAGAGGACCATTTAGAAATTCAGTTATGTGGATATGCATCTTCATCGGACTGATAAATTGCTCCAATTTTAATTCATTGTAAATAAATTTTTTTATTTGAAAAATGTTGTTGATTTTCTTATTAATTTTTCGTTTTATATCGTCCAGTTTTACTTTGGACATGTCAATCCGTTAATTAAACAAATCGCCAGTTTTAATTTCTTTATTTGCTTCCATTTTTTAATTTTCCGCTGATGTTGTCTGTTGTCTACCGAAACTATCGTGTAATTGAACTTATCGGGCAAGGTTCACGTCTTTTATAGGCGGAAACCATTTTGGAAATTTGTGTATCTTATTTAGCGTATTATCAGAACAAATACTTCTTTGGTGTCCTTGATTTTTGGAAATTTGATGTCTTAACGTTAAATTTTTCGGTTGAAAAGTCTCGTTACTAATGGTAAAATCATAAATACTACATAAGCCGAGTAATTTAAAGTCAGATAAGAAGGAACACTTAATAGGGAAAGTTTTATCGTTCTGGGAAAATGTCCCATGAGGGCACCCTAGAGGAAGAAAAAGAACAAAACAAATCTAGTTTATGGCCACCGATTTGCTTTGTACGTTTTTGTAGCACTTGAAGCAATAATTTTAAAATATTCAGTTTTTGTTTGAATAAAATGTTGCACGTTTGAGAGGCCTATTGACGTAATTAAATTTTGTAGCATGCTATTGAACAACAAGTGGACATTTGATTAGGTTCTTCTAATTATACACACTTACTCTAGTCATAGAAAAACCTATAACTTAACAATTGTGCTGAAAAGTTTGTAGGTTAACATCAGAGAAAAATATGATCCAATAACGTTATGTAGTTGCTGTTGATGGTTTTTTTATTGCAAGACAGTTGATCAATTCGTATCCCATATACCAATATCATGGCTTTGCCAGCTAACCGTTGAACATTTGTATGCTTTGATGTCCACTTAGACATTGATCGAATTAAGTCTGATATGACATGATAAAGTCATGTTACGTTCATCGTCTTATATTAGCATAAAAATCCGGGGGTTTTTTAGAGTGAAGTAGCTTCAAACACTACGTATAATCAAAGAAAATAAAGTATAAAGAATGTGCATTTTAACATATTTTGGAATATTTTTCAAAAATATTTCACCACGCGGGGGGAAAGATAGAAGGGAATGATACAGAAACCAAGAGCGTACTAATGCGTTGTTCTCATCGTGCGTTTTTGTTGTTTGACCACTTTTTATTTATTTTTCTAGTGTTAAAAATAGACGTCGGCACTAATGTCCCTCAGGCGAAGAACATCTTCGGCTTTTACACACATAGGACACAAACATCAAGAATGTTCATTAAAAAGAGCATAAAAATCTTGTCAGTTTTTAAAGAAGAAGGTTCATGTCGCTTTTTTCAGACTTCAATGATACACCCAAAGGAATATCACAGTAGTATTCACTAATATCAATGAGAAATGATTTCGATTTTTGGAAGAATACTTGCCAAGTTAAATACGGTGTCTTAGTGTCTTGGTGCAGTACAATTTTTCTATATTTTCCGATCACATATACATATCATTGGACTTGACATTATTGCTATCAATTTTCCTCTAGGTTAACACATGCCTATGGTTATGGATTAGTGAGTGAGAGAGAGAAAATAAGTTGAGAAAATTTATTTATTTACAGCCATATAAAAGTGTTAGTAATATACTCTATTTTTATTTTCATTTCATCAACATAAATATGTAAAGCTGTCTATCTTTGGCTTAATAATTTTGGATAAATAAAATAAAACATCAATTTTATTATTAAAAGAACATAAAGCTATCCATCTTTGGCTTAAAAATTAGGCCATGTTTTTTAGATAAATAAAAATAAAAAGAATAAAAAACCATTTTTTATTAAAAGAAAAACAAAAGAGCATTCCAGAGCATTTAAAAAAATATACTATGGGACAAAATAAAATACGCCCAGCTAAAGACATAGAACATTTTTAACACAAAATATTCTTCGAGTGTTATTCTGAAATAAAATGATAAAGCATCCGCAGCACATGTATTCTTGTCGCAGTCTGATCGACAACTAAATCAAAAAACCAGCGTTGCCAATTTAGCTCTTTTCGCGCTAGATTTAGCGCCTTTTAACAACCCAAAAGTCGCATTTTTTCTTCTAAGCGCTTTTTTTGAAAAAGGGGCTAAATTAGCGCGTTTTGTTTCTACTTTTTTTGTAACTAATAAGAAATGCGCTTAATATCAACTCGTTGATGAGAGATGATTGTTTACTTTGTTTTTTATTTAGAGTTTGACAGAAATATCATACTAAAGTTCATTTAAAGAAAACAAACTGTGGCCAACTGCGATCTTGCGTACACTTGTGTATACATTTTTTGTACACATTTTTGGTTGCAACTGTTTATTTAAAAATTTCTAACGAATTTTTAAATTTTTTGTCGTATTGTGTTTCTTATAAATTATTTGCAACAAAAGCAACTATTTTTTTCCAATTACAATTAATATTTTTGGCATTTTTGATTTTACTGTGTTTCTAATAAATTATTTGCTTTAAATTGAATTATTTACTACAATTACACAACCTTAAAATAAATATTTGCGGCTTAAAAATTAAAGACTTTTTAATTATATTTACATCTCGTCAAAATTAAATGCGAATTATTTTTTAATTGTTCTTAGAAATGTATTAATTAAAAAGAATTATTTAGGCTGAGCGTTATGTGCAGAAATACAGAAAAGTGTGGGAGTCTGATCCACTTTTTAAAAAATGGGTGAAGCCCAGCCGATACACGGGCCAAATATATTTATTGTAAATGCCAGATAAATGCAAAACGATCCGATCTGGCGAGACACATGAATACTGCAGAGCACCAAAAAACTATTAAACCATTTAATGAAACGGAATTAAGACAACCCGAGCTTTCATTTATAACAAATGCCACAGAAAAACAAAATAGTCAGGCCATGCTTGCTCTTTATATTGCCGTTCACAGCCCCTTTTGATCAGCAAATCACCTAGGTGCTTTATGCAATTCTGCTTTTAAAGATAGTAAAGCCGCATATTTTAATTTACATCGTACAAAGTGTACTAGCATTATAACAAATATTTTGGCACCACATTTTGTGGAAAACCTAGACCAGTAAATTAATTAATTCATATAAAATATGGCCTCAAAATGAAAAATTCATGTTGTGAAGACTATTTGATACCATCAAATGTTTCACCAAAAATTAATTCAAATATTACATTAAAAAAAATTAAAATATATATATATTATGGCCAGAAGTTGAACATAATGATGAGGACGAAGATATTTTTTTCTGGAAGATGAACAAGTAATGTTTTGATCATCAATAGTAATGTTAGTCTGATTTCAAAACATTTTTTTATTTTAAAATAATATTTGATATTAATGATTTATCTAAATTTGTAGAGCATTTGTACCTGAATTTAAAAATTACTACGTAAATGTAAGTAGTAAAGCTTAAACAAAATTTAATGTATAATCTACTATTTGTACCTGGATTGTTATACCAAATATGTAGTAATGTTTAATAAAAAATGTTTTATATTTGAGTTTTTGTATTTGAATATAATTTTTAGCGCGTTTTGATGTGATGGACGGCGCTTTTTGATTATAAATAGTTGACAACGCTGCAAAAAACACAAGAATACATACACATGTACATACGTACGATAAGAGCAACACATTGTTACGCTCTTTGTTTGTGTTCATTTTCCTTCTGTCTTCCTCTCCCCTCACCCAGAAATGATTCTTAAAAAAAATTTGGTGAGAGCGGGTCCTGATGTTACGACCCGCCATAAGAAATTTTACTTCTACATGATGCGCATTCTTTATATCCATATTCTTTGCTATAACACATGTGCGGACTATAGAGATGAAGAAGAGGAGAGAAATATTTTATTTGAATAAAAAAAACAAAAAAGAAAATAAAAAACCAACATAAAGATAACAGAAAAAACCAGAAATTTACACACACAAACATACATGTATAGCAAATAAACACACGGAAATTGTATGAGAAACAAAACGAAGGTGTTTGGGAATGTGAATAAAATTGAAACAAATCCTACACCCCACTCATGCATACAGATCACCGATATGCTACAATTGTGTGTGTGTGTGTGTTCATAATTTAAAATAATTTCTCTGAACAATAATAAAAACATTTAAAGTAATCAGATTTAAAGTGCAAATAATAATAATGGAATTAAATAAAACAAAACCAGTAGAAGAAGAAGAAGAATAAGATTTAATAAATTGAGTTAATTGATAATTAATTGAGTTAAAAGTATGAAATTACTATTCTTATTGCAACAGAACAATAACAGGAAAAACACCAAACATAAAGAAAAACTTCTGTGAAATAGTTTATAAATACATACAAACAAACATATTTCGTGTAGTTGTTAACGTTATTTTTAATTATTAATAAATTATTATTAATTATTAATTGCGATGAACAATTGCAAAAACAATTTGAATTATCAGAGGTTTTAATTTTCAAGGCTTTTTTAATTCGAAAAGTTTACTTTTACGTCTGGTAAGTTTTTAATATTATTCTGAAGACGTTTATTCTTTTAAAATCTTCATCACTACGATATATTAAATAAAATTAAATTAAATAATAAATATTCTTTACAATATTTTATAATGCAACTTAATGTTGAAAATCAATAAACATTCGAATATTTTATTATGAAAAAAATTAAGTATAATGAAGTATCAGTCGCAGTCACAAAAGTATTAATAATATTACAATATAAGAGTAAAATAAACCATAAAATAATTGAATATCGAATCGGAGACTTACGGCTTAATTAGCTCCATTAGTCATAAATTAATCCCTTTTAATCTGGCGGCCGACTTCGGAAATGTTAGAGAGAATTTGTGGGCCCATGTCCGATAGGCCCTTAACGATATTAGTTTTTCAAATACGTCCATCATATGTCCTTTGCGAATAAAAGGCTATATGGCAGATTTGATTACTTTTTGTAGTAAATCTGACCGTATATCGTCAGAGGAGACCTCAATATATCCTTCCAACTCTTCAAGGGTTGCTGATTTGTCGGTATAAAGCAATGGCTAAACATAATCGCATGAAAACCAGTGAACTGAATCACTTCTGCAAAGAAAGTAGTCACAAAATTCATTTCTTAAGAATGCATAAATAGGAAATTCCGCTGTCTTTTTGGTAGCAAAAATCGTTGGTATTTAGCTGATAAATATTTGGAAACATAAATTCAGAAATGAGAAGCGATAATGCCATCTGCGTGTAAAAAGCAACAGAGAATTACTTTTATTGGATGTAATAGTGATTCGTTAACGGCTTGAGGAAAATTTGCATATTGAAGTAGCCATCTAAATGAAAATAAATTTCATCAATAACAACAATTGTTTAATAAAAATGCTTACCTCCTCCTCCCAGTTTCAACTGAGCCTAATGAGCAAAAAGTGGACGCAAACGGTTGTGTACACGTAAGCCAAGATTCAAGCACAATGGCTAACAAATTGAGAACCATGACGAAACAATATTTTGGCGTATTCATGAAGATTTCACTCAAAGCAGCAATGTTCTATTCAATACATTCTTTTAAAAATTGTTTTAAATTAAAAACTTATAATATTCGAAGTCGCCGTAGTCTAGTAAGTAGTGTGTTGGCTTATTAGACGTAAGGCCGCGGTTTAATCACCAGGTCAGACATCAAAACAAAAAAACGAAAAAAACATTTCTTCGGCGACATCTTCTCAGCAGATTTCTGGCAAAAAAACTGAGAGTAAATAAACCTGTCATGAAGAAGTTTCTTAAAAATCTGTCGTTCGGAGCCGACGTTAAGCTGAAGGTCCCGCCACTCATGTATAAAATTAACGCACACAACATGAGTGGTGTGAAAAGCTAGGCCGTAATCCTGACTGAAGAGTTGCAATGGCCAGTTATGTATGTATGTATGTAATATTCGAGATTTATTTATTTATTTATTAATTACAATACAATTACAAATTATATTCTAATTATATACGAGCGGAGTAACTTGACCATATGCTCGGTGTAGTGTCACAGACCAGAGTCTCTGGTGGGAATCGAACCCACGACCCTCACGCTAATAGTCTAGCACACTACCCACTAGACTACTACGGCACCCATCGATATTTATTATATTTTAAGTATTCTTCATATAATCTCCCCGTAAACTTGCTTTTTAGAATCGGTCACCTTGCAAGTTTGAAGTGACAACTTGGAGGCAAATTCTTTTGCTTTCTTATAATTGCATACCAATCTTTGTATGAAAAACTTAAATATTTATAGCGTTTGTTCAACATCCTGCTAGATTTACTTCATTTTTAAAATATCTCTTTGATAATGCAAAGTAACGTATGAATTTCAATTTAATTTAGTGCACATGTAAGATTTCATCATGACTATTTGTTTTACTTATTAATGTTATTATAATTATTTATTACGTATACATATCTTAATTAATACAAACTGTGTAGCTCAAGCCCTCACAGTAATAGACAAGCAACTCTACTAACTAGGCTATCAGAGCACTTTTTACGATGAATATCTTCTGCGTTTTCAAGGTAACGAATAAGTAGAAGGGCTTAAAACATAAAAATTTTATATTATTACAGGAAACAACACTTAAAATACCGATTAATTTTTAAAATATAACAGTCTTAGTGCAATTAATCGAATGTGAAATGGTGCAATTTGACCTATAAAAGTTAGGTGCCTGATATTTGTTTAATTCGTTAGTATTGTTATCGCCATTATTTTAAACCAAATATAAAAAAGGAAAATTTTAAACAGGACTTAAAAAATTCAAAATCTTCATAATTCTGGCTATGTATCATATTTGATACATGCGGCTTTATTAGGGTTTTATTGGTGTTGTGTTTGTAATTTTTTTTTAAGTTTTCAAAGTTTTATCGTAAATTATACATTATTTATGGTATTTGAGAAGGTATTGAAAGTATATTGGTATTCATGATATTGATTGAAGTAGTCGTGGTCTAGTATGAGCGTGTTAGATTATTAGACGTCAGACCAAGGTTCAAACGTCAGGTCAGACATTTTAAATTTACATCGAAAGGTTGCAATGACCGATTACAGAAGCTCGTCTTGTGAACTGACGAAAGTATTGACAGCAACAAACATGACAATAGGATGTTTATCGCCAAAGATTATACAACTTGAAACAGCGAACCGCCTTTAGTATATTGGGAATATAGAATATTATTAATTTTCACGAAGATTGCTAGCAGATGTTTCTTGAAATGGTATAGATTCTTTCGTACTGCTCTTTTCATATTTATCTCACGTGACTGACTAACATTAGAAAAAAAGTGTTTCGGCCTATGTTTTATTTCAAAGATATTACAGATGATAATATTTCGGTCAAATACGTATGTAAGTATGAGATAACAGAATCATTCGCTTTGATAATGTGCTATTCAGAAATGATGATAAATTTACACTTATTACACCTTTTCGAAAAATGAGTTGAAAGTCTTTCAGCTTTTAATAATCCCAATAATTTTGTCGCTATAGTTGAGTAACGAATTGAATTTTATGGTTCTTATAAATTTCGTGGTCCACCGAAATCACATTTGCAGTTTTAGATTCAAGTACGAGTACATACTACGTGCGTAGCAACTACTTAAAGCCGTATTTGGGGAAATTTATATAGGGGACACCAGAGAGGAATGAAAGAGAGAACATTGATATAATCGACAATCGATGTTCTGTTGCAACAGGAAACTTTTTTACCTGACATGACAGCGACAACAAATGTTTCCAGCGAAATATAACAATGGTTTGTGCCATCAGCTAGCCCTCGATTGGGAGTGTTAATGATGGGAGTGACAATAAGCTGCTCCATCTAAACATTGGGAAACTTATAAATCGCTGCAAAGCAAGGGTGCTAGATGTCAAATTATTACCATTTAGAAAAAAAATAAAACAAAACTAACATAAAGTGTTTGATTTTTATGTAAAAAACCGTGTCAAAAATTTTGGAGTAAATTTCATAAAAGTAATAATAAAATGTAATAATATAAAGTAGTTTTACTACAAAAGTATTAAAATAAATCAAAATATTAAAATATTAACAAAATCTATGGTGACAAATAATGGTGACAATTCTATGTTACTACAAATATGTATTAAAAGTGATACATAAGCTACAATTATGAAGTTTTTTAAGGTTCGATCTACGGTTAAGAAAAAAAAATTAATTATAAACACTACGTTTTTTTAGAAACGAATTCAGATTATCCAGTAGATTTTGTATAAAATTTTGGTGAGTAAGCCACCTGCCAAAGCGAAATAATAATTTTTTTTTATTATTTTTTAAATTTGGAACAAGTTCCATAAAAATTTGAAAAATTGTTAAAAGACAAACTAACGCAACATGTTTTGTATCAAAGGAGATTTTGTCGCAAGTGCAGGTACACGATATCGCGCACAGAGTTTAATTTATTTTTTCGCACTAATATTCTTGAGCCTTGCTAAACTAAAGGCGAGTACAGATATGTTACTGACATCTGCATTATGAATGCATTATCCCTCTCTCATTTTCTTTGGTGATTTAAAACACAAAACTTTTAAAATTCATAAAAAAAGTCAGAAGTGTTTTTCTATGATATGTTTCATCGCAACTTTGTTTACTTGAAACAGTGTTTAAAAATTCAGTACTTTTGTACTTTGTTTAGTACTTTTTCATTTCAAAACTACCGCATTACCCCCGCGACGCTTTCGGTACTTTTTTATTATTACATATTTTATGTCTTGCGCTTTTCAGCTATTAATGCATCAGCAACATCTTCAACGCAATGCTAAAAGTAGAATTAGGCTTTAGCCCCGGTTAGCCAAATATCCACGGAACGTACGTCGGTTTTTAGAATACGAAAATCAATGAAAACGCTCGCCGAACCATAATGTAATTTAGGTAAGCATTGGCATGATCAATTATGTATGTATGTATGTATCTTTTACAAAAGTTCCATTTGATGCAAAAAAGTACGTTTTCAGTTATAGTTCAGTACCATTTTAAAATTTCAGTTTCGCAACACTGAATTGATATCATTGAATCGGTTTTTATGTTTTTTTAATAGAAATTTCTGAATGTGAAGGAACTTGTATATATATATGAATGTGCGTATGTGTCTGTGGACATTAGTATGGATGTGTGTGTGGTTTATGGTTGTTAAATGTTTGTTGTGATTTCATTGACAATGGTTTAAAAACCCCTTTTATATTTTCACTTAGTATTTGTCCATGTACTTGTATGTAAGTAACTGTGTAACCACGTATCGTACATATTTGCGTGTATGTTCTTCCCTCTTGGGGATACACTCTTCTTTAGTTTGCCATTTCGTTTATTTGTATTTTAAAAAGCACCACTAGACTAGACCAATTCAATTCATTTTTTTTTGTTGTACTGTGTTGACGACAACAGCTGTTGTCCTTCATACTTGAATTTATAAAAAACGTATAAACACAAACCTTTGGTTTTGTTTAACAGTCTTTTGAGGATATTTTTTATTTTTATAACTCATAAGACTCTACAATGTAAGGCCACTCTATACATTTTATTAAGGTTTATACTTCATATTGAACAATTTTAATGAGTACATGACACTCGAATTTAAATAAGTAACTTTGATGGCAGGTTTGGAAAATTTGTCGAAATTAGTCGAAATAATTGGGCAAATTAGGGAAAGCGTCAAATGTGTTGAAGAAATGGGTGAACAAAAAAATTAAATCGAATCTATGATCGATTAAAACAAAATTTTTTTTCCAGATTCCCTTAACTAAAATTAAACTTAAGGAATGAACAAAACGGCTCAAAAATTATATGGAATGTCGAAAATCAGCATCGCTTACGAAATATTTGAAGGGAATTGATGCTGTACTAGAGTCGAACTATAAACACATTGTGGTGCATTGAAAGGACTGTTAAGAAACCTATTATGTGAAACTCCATCGGTGGTTGGGCTAGAAATGATGCTGTGAATGGTAGTCTCCATGTTGATTACTTGTAGTCCCTATTTATCCCATATTTATGAAATGGTGTGACTGATTTGCCATATGCGCTTGTTATACCTCATGTTCCGATGAGATTTGTGTGTTAAAAGATTCAGAGAACTATTGCACAACTCAATCTTAAGAAAACTCCTGGAATCGACAAAAAAGCGATAATAGACCCTACAAGAAATGAATTACTGAAACTAGCACATACAAGACTAACTTACTAGTACATACTTACATAACATTTTATAGTACTTTTCAGCTGCAGAATTGCATTTCCAACAACAAATCATCAGTTACGGTAAAATGACCGGTCTTTTGATTATCAGACTTGATGGCGTGAAATATAGTTTTGACAATATCTTCCGAAAGAAACCTTTTAAGACAAATTTTAAAATGGATTATAACTGTTTGAAAATGGAATTATCTTTTCTGTGTGAATCATTTGACTATTATTTGAAAAATCTCTTAACAGCTTGTTGTAAAACTAAGGCTGATGATGCATTTAAGAGCTGTAAAAGATAAAGTAAAGGAGGTGTCAGCCATACCACTGGGAAGAAAGTAACGGCATATGAGTTTAATTGCAAACCACCTTTTGACGAAGTAGATTGTTTTCAATATTAATATAATTTTTTTATTCAAACATCAAAATGTTAACTATACTATGTATTAAAATTTTCTTTTTAATAACAAAAATAAATTGTTTATAAAATAAAAATTATGTTTTCTTGTAAAAACTATGCAACAATTTGGTAGTCAACTATGTATGTATACGTTAACCATGATCGATATATGCATCAAGTTTGACTAGTCAACTGTGACCAATTTTCTATTAAATTTTCAGTAAAGTTTACACCAACTGTGATTTAAGAACAGCAGTAGAGTGAACAGGTTAGGTATATATTTTACAGTCGAACGAATTCATGTGTTAGAAAGAGAAACAAAATCACACCTACACTAATGTTTACATCAAGTTTTTCACATTGCCCTTAATAACTTGATGGGAACGAATGATGTGTTTACACATGCGAATTTTTATTTTCTTTTTCAGTGCATTTTTATTACTTTGATGTTGCTGTAGTTAAAATGATAGCCAAGATCATATGATAGCTGAGTTGTATAGGCCCATACGTTTG
Source organism: Sarcophaga variegata (assembly GCA_932273835.1). Taxonomy (NCBI): domain Eukaryota; kingdom Metazoa; phylum Arthropoda; class Insecta; order Diptera; family Sarcophagidae; genus Sarcophaga; species Sarcophaga variegata. Next base: position 43,585,047 of record OW026359.1, read on the forward strand.
TTACAGGACTCAGACAGAAACAAAGCTCTATTGAGCAAACCCACAGATTGACGTAAGTCTTGCCTCACTAACAGGATTTTACCTCAACATTCCCGAATTTAAAATTATTCGCGTCAAAAACCACCAACTAACTGGTGTAACAAAACAAATGCATGTGGTCCAGCTGAAGGCATACAGGCTCGTATAAATAAAGATCGTACATCTCGGCAAAGTATGAAGCTCGACTTGTGGATTTTACGTCACTTGTTCTGCACAGAACATGGAACGTGTTGAGAACATTACATTTTTTAAAAAAAATTTTTCTTGAAGAGAATAACATGTTCTGGTCGAATAAAACCTCCGGTAAAAGCCTATTGACAATCTCTATTATCTGCGGAAATCTAATGTTGCAAATGCAATTGGATAGTCTAAAGCCTCAGAAAGTTTATACGATTCCATTTTGCTGTCTGTCTGATGCTCATATTAGGTTCCCAATTGATGGGATTCTAGTGCAATTTCTGAAGTCCAAGCTCACTTTGATTTTACGTCGAAATAAAACTCGAAAAAGTTTATATATTTTCCTCCACATCAATATCTAAAAATTTTTAAGCACTTTTGTTTGTTGGGTTATTCTAAGCAATTTTGAAAATGTGTAGGTTGCGGGCCAATACAAATACTTGCAAGGGTATGTTCGCCTGTTTAATGATATTTTATGATGGCGACAGTTGTTTTCGGTTACTGTAACAGTGTCTAGTATTTATATTTCTTTATATATTCTGAATGTATTATATTGTGTTTATACTTCAATGTTTACCATACACTCACAAAAAATTGAGTATAAATATGAATCGTATTTTAGAAAGCTCTTTGCATACTTATGTACAATTTTCATATCCTGTTGAAGTGGTCTCCCACATTTAGGTGGTAGCTTTGATATCAAAAGGTGTCTTGAGCACGCATAGTGGCCCGTTGTGATGCCACGGGTAAGCGCAGTCTCCGTACTGACCAAATTTCACCGAACTCATAGAAGAAATTCGCAAATTAAACAAATTTTATTTAAAGGCAGCGGCAACGAAGGGCCTCTTTTTTGTTGTTTTGTTTCCCCATTTTGTTTATATTTAAAGTTGCCATATTGAAAATAATATATGTATGGCAAGTTCAAACGTAAACTTAACTTTAAAAGCTACCAGTAGAATGATCTTTCCTTTAGCTTAACGCACACTTCTACCTTATCATCCACTTATAATAATGAAAAACAATTTATTTACCCTTTAAAATCCTCCCATTAGTTAACGGCAAGTTGTAGTAATGACCCTAAGAATGATAGCGAAACAGTTGAATAACTTTAACGTTTAACCGATAATTATCGAACATAATCGAACTTATAGAGTTGTTTTCTGCTGGACTGCACACAATTAAAATTGCAATATGAAGCCCCTTGATAAGAAAAGAAAGAAAAAATCTGTTGCGATAAATATCCCTACGAGTATATTCTTTTGTTACGCTTAACTGTCTTTCGTCTAGATTACGTGAGAGACAAGATGCAGCACTTGTCGCAATGCTACTTAATGCCATGACGTGTTTGTACATTACTCTCTCTCTCTCTCTGGGCATATTTCTATACTACCAGAGTATCCCTAGACTCTAAGAGAAATTTTGGTGTCAGAATCCAGTCCTGATAGGAGGTTTCACATTCGAATTCTCATCAAACCAGAAATGTCCTCTAAAATAGTCTGTTTTGTAGATTCTGTAAAAATCTACACTTATTGTTTTAAACTAGTGAATATAATTTTTACCGCAAAGCCTAACCATCCAATATATTTCAGTATTCGTGACTACTAAATTATATTTAAGACCGAGGAAATGGGTATAAATAATACCATGGGACTGAAAAAAGGATATTCCTGCTCTAAGCATTATTTAGAGACAGACGGCAATCAAAACTCTTTTGTGTACAACCTTCAAGTCAGAAATAGTTCGAATATGTCAAGATTCCCTTGATCAACTCTGGCAGTATTTTTGTTTCAGTCTTAAATGATTCTGATGATTAAATGAAACTGATGAACTTACTTAGGCAGGTACGGCACGTTCTCAACGAATGCCTCTGCTCGGCTGTCTACTTGGCAAAGGTGTTTATTGACGGCAGCCAAATCCTGAGATAAAGAAGAATCTTGCTTTATTGGCATACTCATCTGGACTAAATAGTAAGTGAACCAATGAAGTACTTAAATTGAACAGTGAGAACATCTCTGCCATTGTGTGTTCTTTTCATAACGGGTAGTTGTGCAGGCGGACTTACTTACCTGCAAATGACTTTTGGTGAGTTTCTAAATTCTAAATTCTAAATTTTCTAGATAGTTAAACGGCTTAACGATAATTTACTAGATATCGGAGCAATCACTAACTTCATTAAAGGGAGTTGCACTTTAAATGAGGAGCCCTGATGCGAACTTTTTTCCCTGTCCGTATGACGAAATTTTAAACTCATTTCTGTTTAATTGCTGCTATTGTTGGTGAACCCGTTAGATTATTTTCCATATACTTGTGGTTTATTTTACTTATACTAACATCATCACTTTGAGTGTATTTAAATATTTTTAGAATCAATGACATTATATGTGTGTTTTTAAATCCGAAATAAGTGACATTGAAACTTGAAAAAGCAAAAGAATGATTAAAAAGAAATGTCGCATAAAAGTTTAATGAGTCACAATGGGAAATTCTAACAACAATAAAAGATGTTTTGCTGAGATTCTTTTCCATTTTCGTTACTTGGTAGCTTTTCATTCATTTTCTCTCATTTGTGTAACAGTTTCATATACTCAAGTGGATATTTTTTTTTTACTTTACTTTACGGAACAAATGGAAAAACAAAACTAAATGGTATTTTGTTTCTATTTTACATTACAAATGGAAAATGTTTATCCCCAAATTTCCAAATTTGTCGCTAGGCGTCATTTCTTTAAATGATAGAAAAAAACAAAAACTATTTTATAACATTTTAAACAAAAATAGAGATTTTAAACCTGACAATGTTCCTACGACCATAAAAAAATACTAGTCCATATTGAACACAGCTCATAAATATTTCTGAAAAAAGTATTTTCACGAATTTCTAAAACTCTTTAACGTATAGGACTTAAAGCCTGTGTATTAAAGTACACAGTCTCATACATACATACATAATTGGCCACTACAACCCTTCAGTCAGGATTTCGACCTAGCTTCTCACACCACTCATGTTGTGTGCATCAATTTTATACATGAGTGGCGGGACCTACAGTGTAAGGTCGGTTCCGAGCCACAGATTTTTGAGAAACTTTTCATGGCAATTTTATTTACTCTCAGAGTTTTTGCCAGAAATCTGCTGAGGGGAAGTCGCCGAGGAAATATATTTTTCGTATTATCGTTTTGAAGTCTGACGTGGGATTCGTGCCCTTACGTCTAATAAGCCGACACACTGCCTACTAGACTACGGCGACTATACACTGTATTGGTAAAATCAGTCTACGTGCGCGCAACATAAACGCACGATTTTTCTCGAAATCACTTTTTTCGACCTGGCGACCCCGATTTAGCAAATACTATTTGACCGATTTCACTGAAATTTTGCGACAATGTTTCTAAGATACTGTACTGTTCCAAGTATATACAACAATTAAAATCTTCGCATGCTGCCGGCACTGATGGGATTCCTAGTAGTATTTTAAAACATCGTTCTCAATTATTGAGTACTGCATTAACCTACTTATTCAACAAATCGCTTAAATTGGGCTATTTTCCCTTCTGCTGGAAATAATCATTTATAATTCCACTGTTTAAATCAGGATCTAAAGCTGATATTTCAAATTTTAGAAGAATTGCTAAACTCAACATTATACGGAAATTATTTGAAAAACTCTTATTTGATACACAGTCTTTATCTGCATTTCAGCATGGATTCTATAAGTCTCGATCAACAATCACAAATCTTCTTGAATTTACAACTTTGGTAAATGATAAATTTATTGCAGGCAAACAAACTGACGTCATTTATGTATATTGATTTCAGTAAGGCATTTGATAAAGTAAATTATAACTTACTCGTTCATAAGCTTAATCAACTTGGTTTTAGTTCATCTTTATTAAATTTGATTAAATCGTATTTGGTAAACAGAAAGCAGTGCGTTAAATTCAGGAATACGCAATCTAACTTTATTGATATTAGAGATGAGCGATATTTTCAAAACTGTGATTTAATCACGGTGATTGATAATTCACTGGTAACTACAGTGATTGAAATTGCCAAATAACAGTTACTAATAATGTCGTTCTTTCAAAATTGTTACATACCTAAATTTATTTCATTTTATTTTGAGCGAGGCAGAATTACTATTAGATGATGCTGATTATTTACTTTTGTCTTTTATACATGAACTTTCTGTGAAACTTAATTGTCAAACTTCATATAAAAAAAATTACATTAAAAATAATAACATTGATGACACTACTTTGATTTTGTTTAGTAGTCTTTTCGTAGTATGTATCTAGTTGTCTCTTAATTACGAATTAATAAAATACATTATTGTCATTATTGTTTTCTTTTGGAATACTGTGATCACAATCACTGTTTTAAAGAACAGTGATTAACAAATCACGTTCACTGAGAACAACGTTCTTTAAAAATCACTGGATCGCTCATCTCTAATTGATATACTGTCAGGCGTACCACAGTGTAGCCATCTTGGGCCGCTCCCATTTACTCTTTTTATAAATGATCTCCCTTCTGTTATCAAAAATTCAAACACATTAATGTATGCAGACGATGTTAAAATATTGTTACGGTTTTACCTTTTTAAAAACGTTTAGAATATGAGTTCGTTGATTGCAAACAAAGTAAAAAATTTGTGTTCAATTTCAAATAAACTCTTTATTGTTCACTCTACTTTTGTGTACCACTGTATACAACTTGTCATATGTAACAATAATCTGCTTGTTTAGTTCGTTATTCTTCTTCCGCATACAACCTTTTTGTAACCAATACCACTTACAGGTTAGATCTATATAGGGGAGATCTTCACAATAGCGATCTACAAACCACGACTACTTACTTCGCACGTAACGTGTCTTCACACAAAACTTTGTCTTGCCCTTTTATAGTCCAACACAACCAGTCTAACGAACTTTCTTGAAGTAGAAGGTTCGTGTTCTCACCTTCTCGAGATCTCTATCGCGACCACATTGTTGTTTGTGCATTCTGCACACTTGTCTATCTTTTTCTCTCATGCTAGTTGTTGTTGGTTTACTTGGAACGTGTTCGATGGATTTGTTAGTGTGTATTTGTGCCGTGTATATTGTGTACCAGTGTTGAAAAATTCAGCACTTTAGTACTTTTTTCAGTACTTTTCCATTTCAAAAATACCGCAGCACCCCCGCGACGCTTTCAGTACTTTTTTATTATTACATACTTTATGTCTTGCGCTTTTCAACTATTAATGCATTACCAACAGGTTCAACATAATGATAAATGTAGAATTAGGCTTAAGGCCGTGTCAGATAAAACTTTGTTGCTTTGCGTGACGTTTATAACTTTGACAGAAAAGCGTAAAGCAAAAGGTGTATGACACAATAAAAACTTTGACAACACTCGCGTTGTTTGTTTATCTTTTAAAAGTGGTTGGCGCGTGTTTTGCTTTTAATATTTTGTGCTAAAATAAAGACTTAAAATGGATTTGGAGGATTTATTGGACATACTTATAATTGTACTGCTAATGGACGAAGCATTAAAGCTGCTATGCAAAATTTCTAAACGTAGGTTTTGGGTGCGAAGGCTTTATCAAGATCGAAACTACAATAGACTTTTCGCTACTAGTTTTAATGAAATGCATCTAGCAGATCCAGAGCAGTTTCAAAAGAGTGTCCGGATGTGCCCTGCTGTTTTTTATATGCTGTTAGAACTTTTAAAGAGACGTCTCACAAAAATGTCAAACAGGCCATCCATATCTGCATCCTGCAGATTATTTTTGACACTTATGTAAGTGGTTTGCATATGATTTAATAAAATATTTAATAAGATATATATAAATATGTATTATTCGTAGTTATCTGGCACACGGGGACAGTAAACAAAAACTTGCTAGTGCTTTCAAAATGGGACGATCAACAATAACCACCATTGTAAATGAGGTGTGTGAAGCAATTTGGGAGGAATTGGGAATGATTTACTTGTCTACGCCAAACAAGCATGAATGGAAGCGTATTGCTGAGGACTATAATACTATGTGGAATTTTCCAAATTGTGTTGGTGCTGTGGACGGAAAACGTATTATAATATCATGTCCACCCAAGTCTGGATCCCTATACTATAATTATAAAGGAAATTACTCCATTATGCTTTTAGCAAGTTGCGATGTCAATTATACCCTCACAACAGTGGATATCGGAGCATATGGTTCCCAAAAGGACGGTGGTGTATTATGGCATTCAGGCTTTGGAGAGCGATTGTTGAGTGGTAACTTAGATTTGCCTGAAGATTCTTATCTACCTGGAACATTCACTAAATTTCCCTATTTCAAGGTCAGTGACGCTGCATTTCCACTTAAAAACTGCATTATGCGTCCATATCCGGGTTTGTACACTTACTTAAACTTTTGCTTAACTTCAGTTATAATTTTTTTTCTTTTTTGCAATTAGGAATGCGTCTACCACTTGACAGGGAAGCTTTTAATAGGCGACTATCACGAGCCCGAAGAGTGATTGAGAACGCTTTTGGGATTTTATGCGCTCGTTGGAGAATTTTGTTATCTCCTTTATTTATGCATCCAGAAAATGCGGAAAAATTGGTAAAAGCTGCTGTAGTTCTGCACAATTTTGTTAAATTCCACGATGGCAGTTATTGTCCGCCTGATTATGTTGATCGCTTTGAAGGCGAAGAAATGGTGAACGGGCTGTGGCGGAGTGAAGTTTCGACACCGTTGCAAAATCATGACTTGCAATAATGCAACAAAAAATGCTTTCGCTAAAGGACTATATTATGTCGCACCTAATTTAATTAAAATGAAAACAAATTTTTTCAATACATTTATTTAAGAAAATAAAAATAAAATTTCATGAATTCGTAAAAAACAACGATTTTCATTTCAAAATTCAGTTTATTGCATATAATAAAATAAAATAATAAATAACAAAAAAAAAAGAAACAGTTCATAACAAAAAATTCGTATCCTATTAAAAAAAGGTTAAAAATTCAGTTTATTGCATAAAATAAAATCAAATAATAAAAAATAAAAAACAGTTCATAAAAAGTATAATATATATAAGTATAATATATATACTATAAAAGTATAGTATATATAAGCTAAACAATTGTTAATATAAAAAAATTTTAACTGGCATTATACACATAATTTATTAGTTCAATCTTTAGCCGATCCTGCACTTCCTCCGCTTTTTTTGTAGGCATTCATCAAGCATTTGAAAAAATGCTGCGTTTCTGGATTTTGGTTTCTCCACCTTAGCAGCAACAAAGTTTTCAATTGTTCCGCATAGTTTTTCAAATCTTTCCCTCGATTCGTATTCCAAGCGCTGCCGTTTTGGGGTCTTACTGCTGCTACTGCTAAGCACTGAAAGTTTGATGTAGTGCTATAAATGATATCGGAAGATTAAAAACAAATACATGAATTGCAGATTAATAAATTTTACTTACTTTCTAGGAGAGATGTGCTTTGTTAAAAATCTCATTGAGCTGCAGCTCCCGACTTTAATTTGTTCCCTGCCACCTCTCGAACAAATCGGTCACGCAGCGATTTCCAGCGACTTTTACAGTGATCCTTTGTTTTAAAAGAAAAAAATATAGCAAACAGCACAATACATATTTCAAAACCATATACCTGAAACTCCTGTTGAAGCAGCCACTTCTTGCCAAGCCCGGTCTTTTAAATATTTATTTCGGAAAAGCGAAGAGCTTTTATCATAAATGCATGTGTGAATTTGAATTGAATTTATTAATTTCTCTTCCATTACTATTAAATAAAATCATAAAAATTATATTTTTAAGCACTTCTTTCAAAAATTACACATTACACTACACTTACCTCTTTTTTTTAACTGAAAAAACAAACAAAAAACTTTAAATTTACGAAAAAATATTTTCAAAAGAAAATTTGCGCGCAAAATTTCAAAAAATATTTAAAGTATAATCAACAGCTGATTGTCAAAGCACGCAAAAAGATAAAAGATGACCAACTTTTCGCTTTGCGTTGCGTTAAAAGCGCTTTATGTGACAAGTGGCATATAAACATGTACATTTAATCTTAAATTTCAAAGAGAATTTGTAACGCAACGCGAAGCAAAAGTTTTGTCTGACACGTCCTTTAGCCGGTTAGCCAAGCCTCTACGGAACATATGTTCGTTTTTAGAATACGCCAAGCGATGAAAACGCTTGCCGAACTATTATGTAATTTCGGTAAACATTTGCATTGCTCTTCATAACCAACGTATGTTACATTACGTTGCATCGACGTTTGACTAAACATGGCTTTTACGTTTTGTTACGTTTTGAATCAGCTGTTTTTGTCTTGTATATGAGGAACACGAAAAAGTCGTCAGTTTTCCTGCTCCATGCCGTATGTGTACTAAAAATAAATAAAATAAAATATAGTGTGCTGGTTTACTAAATGTGAGCTCGCGGTTCAAACCCCATGTCAGACATCTCCATCAAGACGGGACATGAAAAAATGTTCCTCCGGTGATTTCTTTCTGGCAAAAACTCTGAGAGTAACGAAAGTTGCCATGAAGAGTTTGTCAAAAAATCTGTCGTTCAAGGTCGACTTTAAATAGTAGTTCCCGCCACTCATGTATAAGATTAACACACACAACATAAGGGCTGTGAGAAGTTAGGTCCAATCCTGATTGAAGGGTTATAATGGCCAATTATGTATGTCTGCATCAGAGATCAGCAATTAATCGCTTTTTCGCTACTCATGAGTACTCATGCAATTTTGAGTATGAGTCAGTCAACAGTATTGAAATCCAACTACTCAACATTCGTACTCAGTACAACATTGATTTATAAGTACAAGTTGCAATGAGTATGAGTACAACATTGACATCAAACTCATAACATTCGAACTATGTTTGATTCATACGCCCACTCATTCAGATTCATAAATTTAGAAAAATACTTATAAATGATTTGAGTGATTCGAATCATTCGTCAAAATTTACAGTCATAGTTGTTGTTGCATTAACAAAGAAAGCAGAAAGACGCATAAACAAAAAAGAAAAAGACAGCAAGCAGAGCAAACACACAACCTTCTTGTGAGTATTGTAGTGTTCGTGCGCGAATCATACTTATTTTGTGATTCGTGTATACGATGAGTCATGGAGAGTCGAAATCAATAACATCATGCGTATTGTTAAGTGCGAGTACCATGAGTATTTCAAACTATGAATATAAGTAGTATGAGTATGATATTAAAATAAGTATGAATGCGTATAAGTATCAGAAATTATAAGTATGATTCGAATCTACTCATCGTTTTGAATACTCATTGCTAACCTCTGGTCTGCATGAATTTTTTACAAAAGTACCATTTGATGCAAAAAGTTTTGCAACACTGTTGTGTACACATTTCCTCTTGTTGCGTTTTCGTTATCCATCTCTTTCATACTCATGGTCTTTGTTTTTATGTGAAATGGTATTAGGTCGTATGCATTTGCGGTCAATATTTTTATCATTTAATAACATTGAAGACCAAGTACTTTTACAAGATGATATTAACTACTTAACCTCTTGGTGTAGTACTAATTTAATGGAGCTGAACGTTAAAAAATGTAAATAATTGTACTTCACTAGATCATCTTCAACCAATGAAATTTATACAATGAATGATGCAGTTCTTGGACTAGATAATTCCCTTAACGATTTAGGGATAATTTTCGATTGTAATTTGGACTTCAGAAATCATATTACATCAAATGTTAGCAAAGCTACATGTATCCTGGAATTTATCAAACGATGGGCTAAAGAGTTTTCTGACCCTTATGTTACCAAACAATTGTTTACCACACTGGTTCGCCCAATTCTTCAATATGGATGGATCTGTAATATGGGACCCTCAATACGCTGTACACTCTGACAATATTGAATCAGTACAAAAACATTTCTTATTATTTTGTCTTCGTGGTTTAGGGAATGGATGGGATCCTAATAAAAGGTTAACATCTTATGAAAAACGCCTAGCACTCACTTAATTACCATCTTTAAAAAGCCGTCATAAAATGCTAAATGTTATCTTTCTCCTGAAGCTGATTAATGGTGTTATCAACTCTCAATTTCTTCTGGAAAAACTTTACATAAGAGTACCTGTTCATAAATATAAAATATTACACAATTAACTATGCGAACTTCGATCCATTTCGTAGAATCTGAAATGATTTTAATAATCTTTACCTTCATATAGATTTTAACTAAAATTTGGAATCCATTAAAAAACCTATAATTTTACAATTAAACACTTTCCATAGACTTGAAATAAATAAATAAAATAAAAAATAAAAATAAGTAGTATAAGCTCAAACTAGGATATTTTTGGTACGTCAATAATTATTAGTTTTATTAAACAATTAAGGTAGAAAAAATAGGCAAAAACAGGTAAAATAGTGGAAACTAGGGATTCCAAACGGGATTGATTTTTAAAAATCCCGGGATTTCGCGATTTTCTCTTAATAATAAAAATGAAAAAACATATGGATGCCGTGGTAGTCTAGTGGGTAATGTGCTAGACTATTAGCGTGAGGGTCGTGGTTTCGATTCCCACTAGAGACTCTGGTCTGTGACACTTCACCGAGCATATAGCTAAGTTACTCCGCGCGTATATAATTAAAATATAAATTGTAATTGTATTGTAATTAATAAAATAATTAATTAGACATACGAGTATTTTATTAACAATTTCAATTATATTCCAATTACAACAGAATTATACGTCTATAAAAATGAAATTAAAAAAAAAAACAAAACAAAAAGTAGTTTTAAGTAAGTAGGTTAGTTTCAAGAAAATTATTTGGATTCCAGATAAGTATGTTAATGTTTTAAATAATTGTTTAAAAAGATTAAAGCATCGAACATGTCATATGATACCTTGAACGAATTTTTTTGTCAACATACGCTGCCATTGAAAAACACCTCTCGCAATCAACATTTGTTGGTAAAATAGTTCCAAGATGCTATATGCTGCTTGTAAATATTCAACTCTACCACCTACTGATGTGAATAAATCTATTTTTTGGACAGTTGCGTATCTAAATCAGTAACCCTGTTAATTGATTTTAAAGGACTTTTGCATTCTTCGATGGCATCAAATAACTTTTTAGCAGTGGAAGTAAGGTTCTCCTGATCTGAGATGTTATTATCGAAGTCGAGCGATATAGAAAGTACATATGAATTCACAATCCCGAAAAACCCCGGAACAAGTTTTAAAAAATCCCGAAATTCGGGATTTGTGAATCCCGAAAATCCCTGGATTTCAAGTTTCCTGATTTCCCCATTGGCATCCTTAGTGGAAACCCCGTAATTTTTTATTTTTTTGTCTTCTTCAAACTATCCTAGTTCAATTTTTGCTTTTAAACACTTCTCATGGCCGCCAGATTTGGAGATGACCCCTTCAGACCGCCGTACCACCCCCGTACGTCAACATAATTGAAAATGTCTACCTCAACATATTGTTACGTTTTTACCTTTATAAAAACGTTTAAATATGAGTTCGTTAATTGCAAACCAAGTAAAAACAAATATGTGTTTATTTTCTCTTAAACTCTTTTTATTCTTTACACTACTTTTGTGCGCCACCGTATACAACTTAACGATGCAACAATTGGTCAATTCACACAAGCCGTTGTATCGTTGTATTCATTGTATTGTTGGAAGAACATACAGCAGTGTATGATTGTTGTTGATATTTTTCATATAAAAATCCGATAGACTTATACACATTTTTTCCATTTTTTAAAAGTTGTATTGGTTTCGTGCTATCAAATTGTGTGAATGGAAAAATGTGTATATATTTTCATATGTTTTTAAAAAGTTGTGTTGGTTTCGGGCTATCAAATTGTTTGAATGCCACGAGATACATAATACAGCATATCATTGAGCGTTCACAAACAAACAAATGTATTCAATACAACATACACGATACAAAGTCGTGTGAATTGCCCAAATAATTTGCTTGTACACTATTCTATTCCACACTCCTGTCCGCCTTAACACTAACAACTGTTTGTTAGATCTTCTCTGCTTACAACCTTTTTGCAAGCAATACCACTTGTACGTTCAAACCGGAACGCGTCTTCACACAAGGCTGACTGAATTATAACTAACTGACTGCTGGCTTTGACTTGCCCTTTTATATACGCACGTAATCAGTATGATGAACGTTCTCGATGCGGAAGGTTCTTGTTCTCGCCTTCTCAAGAGTTTTATAGCGACCGCATTGTTGCTTGTGTATTTTGCGCACTTGTCCATCCCTCATGCTTGTTGCTGTTGGTTTACTTGGACCGTGTTCGATGTATTCATTAGTGTGTATTTGTGTCGTGTATATTGCGTTGGCGGTGGCTGGTAGCTTTTGGTTATCGTTTTTATTGTTAAACGATATTAGGTCGTTTCGATTTATGTAACAAACAAAAAAAAAAAAAAAAAAAAACAAACTCGAAAAACAACCCTTTAATCACAAAGGTTATGTTAAATAACTACTTTTCTTCCTGTCGTAATTGAAGATAAAACTCAAAAAGGGACGCTACTAGGCACAAACTTCAAATAATTTTTTTCTTGCATTGTGAGCAAAAATTGAATTTTTAAATGTTGCCAAATATAAAAAGAGAGAAAAACTTTTTCTAAATTTAATTAAATTCTGTATTAAGTGATGATGATTTAATATTTCAATTTTATTTCAAATGTTTAAAGTCTCAAAAGAAAAAACTAACTTTCAAAGCGAAAAAAGAAATCATAAAAAACAAAAAAATTACATTTTATTGCTGAGTATTGCAAATATTCGTCTGATGACAGGAAAATTACAATAAAATCAAAGATTTAAAGAAAAATGCGAATACTAAGCAATAAACTACGTGTACTTGTATTTGCCAAAGAGTTAATGAATCGCGAAAACTTTGCTTTACTTTCCGCCAGACAAGCTAAATGAGAAGGAACGTAAGTTTTTCGCTTTCAAGCATAAAATCCAAAGCAAGAAAGTAAAAGTAATTAAAAAACTCTAATAATAAAAAACAAAACGAATAGGAAGGGAGAGAGAGAGAAAAAAAATTATTTTAGTTTCAGTTCATAAACTTCCAGGGAAAAAATATAATCAGTTGGATTGCAGTATCTGGATGCTGTATGCTGAACTTACTTGTTGTTGTATAAAAGGTGTTTTCACCATTAACGGATACGGTGATAAATTGATTTCCATGGAACGATAAAAGTCGTTTTTTTTTGGTTTTGTTTTACTTTGCAGTGTGAACAGGCTTCAAATACTAGAAATGAAGAATGTTTATGTCCGGAGATCAAAAAATCCCTTCCCTGGCGATCAACCAGAAGAGACCTAACGTCCAATAGAGGGCGCCACATTAATTTAAGCTTTCTTGTATTTTTTTTCTTTATACAACATAATGTAATGTAATTAGAGCTTTTGGGACTTTCTAACATTTCGTTGTAACTTAAACTAACTTAGGCCTTTGAGTTATAAAATCCTTTCTAAAAGAATCATTCGTTTGTTAACCAGCATCAGTTTTGATATTGTTTAATTATTAAAAAAAAAAAAAGAATTGTTCAAAATAAAGTAAAAAATTTATAAAGGAAAAAACAAAGTGCAAATTGATTATATTAATCTAGTGACTAAAATTAACTGTACAGAAAATAAAAAGAAACCTTTTAAGAATAAATATTCAGTTAAAGTTACAACAATTATTAAACATTTACAAAGGAATATATTTGGTACAAACATCATATACGATTAATATAAGATATAAGACGATTTCTTCCACAAGACAAGATTTGCGACAAGGAAATAAAGTATAGATTTGTTTAATGGGAAAACAATCTGTACAAATGGAATTTTCTTTTTTTTGTGTCGATAAATAAGTGCGTGAAATAAGGAATTGTTCGTGTCTCAAAATCAAGAAGGAAAGTGTTGAATTTTATAGACATTTCGAAGGAATTTTGGTTTCTGATTTTTTTTTTCGCCTTTTTTTATTAGTGGCAGAAAGTGCAACATAAAATTTAATTCCGAGGAATCGCCATCACCCCCATTACAACATCACAACTTCTTATATAGTCCACGAAGTAACAAAGAATTTATTGTGCTGATGTACACCATCACCAATACTGCACCAAAATTTATTTCATTTGAATTGAAACTTATTTACAGAAGTATTTTACAAGGAAAATAAAGGGAGGGCCATTTAAATGTTTACATTTAAAGTTGTGAAGTACCATTGTTCCGTTTAGAAATGGAATATTATTTCATTCATATGGCTGCCGCGGCTGGCTTTCGATCGAACCAATTTCCGTGCACCTTTCCGACTCTATGGGGTCGTATCTCAGCAATGACATCACGAATGTTGGCCTTCAAATGTCCAATTGTCCCTGCTTTATCGACATAACACTTTTCTTTACAGAAAATAGTCAAACGGTGTGAAATCGCAGCTTCTTGGCGGCCAATTGACATCACCATTTCTGCTAATTAAACGGCCATCAAACGTTTGACGCAATAAATCGATTGTGATATGAGATGGGTGGCAAGTTGCACCACCCTGTTGAAGCCAAACATCGTTCACATGAATGTCATGAAGAGCGGGTACAAAAGAATCGCTTATCATGGTGCGATAGGTGTCTCCTTTGATCGTAATGGTTGCGCCATCCTCATTTCTAAAGAAATATGAGCCAATGTGACTCCGCTTCACAAGTCGCACCAAACAGTCGCTCGTAATTGGCTTGGCTTCTATAAGACCATGTGTGGGCTTTCTGAGCCCCAAACACGGCAATTTTGCTTATAAACATACCCACCAAGATGAAAATGAGCTTCATCGGAAAAGATTATTTTTTTTTTTGGCAAAATCGACATCATCGTATAGTTTCTCGTTGGCCCATCTAGAGAAGAGAAGAAGAAGCGGATGGTCATGCGGCTTCAACTCTTGAACCAATTGAACTTTGTAAGGCGTCATACCTAGATCTTTTCGCAACATTCAACGTAAACTGGTCCTTGCATTGTTCAATTCTTGAGAACGATGGCGAGTTGATGTTGATAGATTCTCACGCGCACTGTAAGCCACAGCTTCGATATTTTCGGGTGTACGCACTGTACGAGTACGCTCACGTCTTGACGCATCAACAATGAAACCAATTTCACGAACTTTAGCAGTAAACTTGCGTATACCGGGCACAGTTGGTCCTTCTCTGCGACCAATTGCCTTTGTTCTGGAAATAAATTTCCAATAAATCCCAACGTTGCTCAAGTGTAAATCGATTCATAACGTGTGGTGGAGATACGAAAAGCAATATGGAGTACAATGTACTTTGGAAATTTGAGGCTTCAACACTCCCCAATTCAATTTAGGGTTATGCGGACTACACCGACTTGAAATTGTGAAAGCGATACTACAGCGAGCGATAATGCTGGTCTGAAATTACTGACTAAAAAGGCAAAGGCAATATATTGTGGTTTAGTGACAAAATCGCATAGAGCTATAAAGGACCTTGAAAAAGAAATAACCCTTACGCGTTTAATGTCGTATATTGGTAGAGTTAAAAAAGACGTAAGATTCCGCCGCAGATAATACAGCTTCATAATTGTGTCGTCTAGCAGCTGTTACAAAAACTATGCTAGACAGTCAGCTAAGGATTAGACAAGTGAGAGAAATAGGAATCGATCCCCTCTACGTTTCAAACCGATTTAAAACCTATACAGAAGTCCCATGCAGGTCAGTGAATCCCTGTCTCGTATCTAAACATTAAATGGTAATCTAGTCCAAATGGTTGAGGACAGGGACAGGTGAGCCCTGCACTGAAGGGAGGTTATAACTCATTACGCTGTAGAAAAAAAAAAACGAAAAATAAACGACAAAGTTATAAAACAAAACGGTGTATATTTCACCTAAGTAGGATCATTCCGAATATGATATGAAATTTTTAATTTATTTGAGAGACCTAACGACGCCATAGTCTAGTAGGTAGTGTGTTGGCTTATTAGGCGTAAAGCCAGGGTTCGAGGCCCAGGCC
Organism: Sarcophaga variegata; assembly: GCA_932273835.1. NCBI lineage: Eukaryota > Metazoa > Arthropoda > Insecta > Diptera > Sarcophagidae > Sarcophaga > Sarcophaga variegata. The sequence continues at coordinate 43,601,272 of OW026359.1, forward strand.
AGACATCAAAACAAAATACAAAAAGTATTTCTTCGGTGACTTCCTCTCAGCAGATTTCTGCCAAAAACTCTGACAGTAAATAAAATTGTCATGAAAAGTTTCTCAAAAAATCTGTCGTTCGGAGTCGACTTTAAAATGTAGGTCCCGCCACTCATGTATAAAATTAACACACACAACATAAGTGGTGTTAGAAACTAGGTCGTAATCCTGACTGAAGGGTTGTAATGACCAATTACGTACGTAACGACGCCATTATGTGTACAATACAACATCGTTTAAATGTACGCTCCACCACACTCACGTATTATATTAGTTTTCGGCTGCGCTCCACCGAGGAGGTCATAGCTAACATTTAAACGATGTTGTATTGGATGAATTTAGCCGATGGCATTTATTTGTTAGCTTTGAGAATCGCTGTAGCTTATTCTCGATTTAAGAAATCGCCACAAGAAAAAGTCTAATGAGGGCTTATTGGACGATCTCTGTTGCCAATTTCTTTAGAATTGATTTCCCTACGAGTGCAGACCTAAGTCAAATTAGCCAGGTTGTGGTCTGCGACAGGTCAAGTTCCTGTCAGCAACGCGAAATCGATTGTCTCGGATTCTCCTGCAGACTATTTCTGTGTACCTTGCGCCTCATCGATCTACGGTTTACTGAACCAGCAGAGACGAATTTATTCACCACATTGCGAATAATCCTCTCGGCAGGACGAAAATAGCGATCCTAAAATAGACGAAGAGTGCAGTACGTTCTCGAAAAACGTTAATATACCAATTTTATTATTTGCATGTGTTGTTGAATGTTACATTCATTCATGGTGATTTAGATAAACAGGTTAAACAATTGACAACTAATTATAACAGATGTAGCTTCACGTATCAACTGTCAATGTACAAAAGTCTCGGTTGGAAGAACCGACAGTTTAAAAGAAATTAAGATTGTATGATTTAAACCTTCTTCTCTGACAGTCAGGCCGCCATAAGATCTCTGTCGGGTGTTGTGAATAACTACAGGACCGTTAGGAAATATCGTGGAAATATCGACCTTCTTTCTGGGCGGTTTAGTGTCTCACTGGTCTGGGTCCCCGGGCACAGTAACATTCCGGGGAACTTCAGGGCCGATGAGCTCGCCAGAGCTGGTGCACTCTTTCCGGAATCCTCTTCAGTAGACTTGAGTATGCCACTCGCCTCAGTCAAGCTTGCCATTGCGCGAAAATTCTTTCTTTCTTTCTATCCTGGGTCAATGAGGAGGCCTGCTCCACCGCTAGCCTCATCTGTCCCTTGATGGATAGAAGGCGTACTAACCAGTTACTTGGACTTGATCGTGGCATCATTTCAATCACAGTGGCCATGCTTACAAGTCAGGAAATGATTCGGCTCCCATTTAATGACTTCTGCCGTGGGTGCAAATCCGCTGAGGAAGAGGAGACTGTTATCCACTTTATTTGTTAGGGCCCATCAGTTGCGAGGTGCAGATATAGGTTATTTAGCTCCCCAAACCTTGTCAGCTTAACGGTACTATCATCTATTGATGTCAAGGCTATAACTTCGTTTATCAAACTTTCTGGCTAATTTTCCAGTGTAGGGTAGTCGTGATTTTGACGTGCAGCCTTTGCGCTGACCAACTTCTTCCTCCTCCCTGATTTTGGAGGAACTTGGTCAGTACAGAGACTAGCTTTTGGTATGGAAGCTACCACTCCGACCTAAACCTTCTAAAATATCTTGAAATATTCAAAAATAAATTTTATGACACGACAAAGTGCTCTGGAATTCATTAGTTCTTTTCTCTAAGAAATGGTAGGATCATTGTGAATATGAAAATTAAAGTCAACAATTTCATTCAAAAGTAATAAATTCCTTCGTCAAATACTACGTAGTTAAAATGTAATTAAAATTGTTCGATTTAAGCTGTCTTGAAGTATCTGGAAGCGTTCAATAAGGAATTCTATCATACAGCAAAACATTCAGGAATTCATTTCTTTCTCCGTTAAGAAAAGAGGAGAATTTTTATTTCTTTAAATTCATTCTGCTCCTGCTCAAATGAAAAGTGAAGTCAGTTGAAAGATGATACAAATTCTTTCATATTCTATTCTATTAGGACAACAATCAACTTTCATAGTTTGTTGCAACTGAAATATTGTTGTTCTTATAAAAATACACTCTTCATAGTATGTACATATTTATGTGTATAGTTACGCATGTGTATACTTATTTATACACAGGAATAAATTCAATAAGTGAGAGCAGAAAGAGGATAAAACAATTTATATTGTAATGACAAGAATTAAATAAAATAACAACAAATGCAATGTGATTGCAACTTGTTGTAGTTCGCAATGAAATGGCAAGGAACAGAAAAAACAAACTTTCAGTTCTCATTCGACGGTTTTGCATTAATAAATTGTTAATAATTAGATAAAGATTATGAGAATTAAAAGATTAAGATAAGATTATTCAAATGCGGGTTTGGGGTGAAAAAAGGAGAAGATTGTTGGAAGTTGCTAGACTTATGACACTTGCTAATGGTGAGTAGTTAATTAATAATTTATGCTAACTGACTTTATTACTATAAAAAACGCTATAGAATTGCATTTAAGATTAGTACTTATACATTTACTGGGCTTTCATTATTAAGTATACATTGAATTAAATAGTTGTGAGTACAATTAAACGTTACAAAATGTCGTTTACAAGTGAAAAAACTATCAAAAGTTGCATAGAATTTATTCTTCTATTCCATGCACACAAGGTTGTCGAAGTTTGTCGTCTACTGATACTGAGTATAAATTTTCTTTTAGAACTAATTCCTGGTCATGTCAAAGCTCGATTCCTAGCAGCTAAAATAATGGTTGCGTTTTAACTAGATCAACTCATATTCAACATTTTATAAATATTTCTTATAGAAATAATTTTTTATATATGAATACTAACCGTAATATTTTGTTTAAGAAAATGTATTGTTCATGGACCTAAATATATCAACTCAGGTGATAAGCTATGGCATTCACTTAGAATGTTTCATTACAATTTTGATTAGATGTAGTCAATAAAAATATTACCGTCCTGGTGTTTTTCCCAGACTTACTACGTACACAATTTTAATCGTCTTTTTATATTTTAATTTTTTTTTTTCAATCTTATATATAAAAATGAATGTGTGTTTATTTGTTTGTGGGTTTGTTTGTTTGTTTAAAGTCTATAGACGGCTAAACGGCTGGACCGATTTTTTTGAAATTTTAACAGTACCTTCCTGTATGTCTGGCTATAGGCTACTTTTTATTTTAAAATTTCAAGCAGGCGAGGTGCCAGGCCCACATACCCAATAAGTATTTAAAGTCGCATATTTCATAAACTGCAAAGCTAGAGTCCTCAAATTTTGTATGGACGATTTTGACGTACAGTCATACAGATAATTATACGTACCCCCCTAAAAATAATTTTTTTTTTTTAAATGATAATATATGGACAAGTCGACTGATTTTTGCGACAAATTTTTTGTTTTCCGTCACAGCCGAACAAATTATATTTGTTCTCATCACTAAATATTACATTCGCCCAAAAATCAGTTGACTTGTCCATATATTATTGGGCAAATTCCAATCGTGGCTTTTTTCTCGGCACTCGGCTGCGGAAACCGTTCTTCCTCAAAACACTTTGAACTGTTTCGGAATGCACAATAACATTGTGATCACTTTCCGAGGTATTTCGTATTTCTACGGCTGTAGTCCTAGGATTTTTATCCACAATACCTTTTATATACCGGGCTACCCTTGGAGAAATTTTATACGAAATATAAGTCATACGTATAATTTCTCTGTGGTGCCATATTGGTTTTAAGCAAACTGCAGTCACAAATTCATAGATTTGGGGAATCTTTTTTCTTTATTTAAGTAAATGTGTCGTTACAGACGCTAATGTAAAGAAATTTTAGATTAGAAGTTCATTACTTTTTAAAAAAATGATGATGATGACTGTATATATGAACAAAATGGGCGGATTGGCTATAGTGGGCTTGTCACCTCCCATAGTCTACATATATAAAAATGAATGTTTTTTTTGTATGTACCTTATAGAACCGTAAACTATGCATTTGATCATGTTATGATCTTTAGCAAAGTTGTGCCGCATCAGCCGGCGAAGGTTTCTAAGTTGGTATTACCAATTTCCGACAGGTGGTGTCACTGAAAATTAATCAAAATGAATTAAATCGATTAATTTCCGATGGATGGCGTCACTGAAAATTATTCAAAATGAATGGCAAGCAATTGGTCGACCTACACCTCAAGCACGGAAGAAAAGAGCATTACGAGCATCAGAATCAGACGAGCATGAGACTGGAAAATCTTCGAGTATATGCCGCTGAGACCCGTTCGCTTGAATCACTTGAACAACGAGAAGTGAGATTAGAAACTGATCGAATGCGTACTACTGAGGCCCGTTCATCTGAATCATCCGGACAACGGGAAACAAAATCAATAAAACGATTCAAAATTAATTGGACATTTAAGTAATGTCTTTCCTTCCGCAGCAACACGCACAGGGTACAACTAGTTTATTTATATTTTTTTGTTTGTTTTTGCTTTATTTGTTTCTGTAAAACTTTTCAAATTGCATAAATTTTTCTTATGAATTGTTATTACATTACTTGGGTGCCCTGGTAAACTAGTGGGCAGTGCCATAGACTATTAGCGTGAGAGTCGTGTGTTCGATTCCCACCAGAGTCTCTGGTCTGTTAGATATAATTTGTAATTGTATTGTAATAAATAAATAAATACTTTCCTTTGTTCATGTATGATAATTTTTTTTAGCGATCTGTATGAAAGATTTCATATTGAATACATTAAAAATATTCAAAACGATAAAATAAAATTATTTTCTATTCAATTAAGATAAAAGTTCATTTTTTTTTTTTAATCTGCTCAAGTTTTCATTATCACACATGGGGTGAAATGACTATTAAAAAAACATTATAGTTCCAATACCATCAATCTTACAAAAGCTTTTGACTTTATAGTCACTCTGTATCTCTTGCGGAAATTGCTTTTTGGTAAGAAATAAAAGAGACATTACATGTCTCTTTGCCACAATCCTTAAAGGAGAGTTAGGGGAATATGAGGAACTAATTTTGATGTCATCTGTACAATAATAAAATATAAGATTACCTCAAGGCATTTAAATGTAGACAAATAAAATGAAAATTTCCATATTTAACCTAAAGATAACCCAACTAATACAACCCGCATACCACATCAAAAGCAAAATTTTAAATAAAACCAATGCTTTTAAAACTTTAGAAAATGTCGAGGAAATGTCGTGGACCACAATTTTATACTCAAAAAACCATTGGATGGATAAATGCTCCATCATTTATAAAGAAAGCCAACAGTTCATTACTCGATTGATCTCTGGAATAATGTTATTGTCTGCTATTGACGACAGTTTTTCAATCAATCAATATTTCACAAAATGTTCGTTAATAATATTTGTGTAAAAAGCGCAACGAATTTAATGCAAATATTAACAATCCTTAGAAGGATTGACACTGCATTAACACTTTCCAAAGCGAAAAATTTAGTATAAGTACGTAATGCTGTACTGTTATCTCCGTATTATTCGGTGTGGGCTCTAATGAATACAATTGATCAAATTATGAGTACATCTTTCAAGATCTTGTAATGATTGCCAACATTAAATAAAAAAAGTAAGTGCTTGCATTCACAGTCAATCTTCATAAAATTTTGAACCAAATTAACTTTAGAATAAATGACCATGATCTTACGAAATCTACTGTAGTCTATTACTACAAAAGTCTAAGGGCTTGCCGTTAACTAAAGGGAGGATTTTAACGGTCAAATAAATTTTTTTTCTATATTATAAGTGGATAATAAGGTAGAAGTGAGCGTTAAGCGCAAGGGAAGATCATCCTACCATTAACATTTAAAGTTATATATTATTTTCAATATGGCAACTTCAAATATAAACAAATTGAGCAAATACAACAACAATAAAAAGAGGCCCTTCGTTGCCACTGCGTTTAAATAAACCTTGTTTAATTTGAGCAGTGTTATCGACATTGCTCCGCCATTACCATATTTTTGAAAAAGTTAACTTTATTTTATCTGTAAGTTGTAATAACTTTATAGATGACTTTAGCTAAAGCTACCTTTAACTAAAACCAAGTTTAACGGCCAGTTGTATTAATGGCGCTAAAAATTTTAATTATTTTCGCAATTTTTAACACAATAATTTAATATTTCAAACACTTCTTTAAATTGAATGTTATGTCATACAATAAAAACCAAAATGCATGAGAAATACAATCGTGTTACCAATGAAGAGAATACAACTTTGTTGAAAAAACTGTTTACACTTCTAATAATATCAAGGGTGGTCCATCCAAAACGCTCAATGTTAATTGTAAATAAAATTAATAGTTTTCAGACAGTTATCGTCATTTTTTTTATTATTACTGAAGCTTCTGTGAGTACCCCTATTCGATGATCCATGTTTTCAATGGTTGTGAGGCATAATTGGGGTTTAATGTCGTTAATATGCCGAATGATTTCATCCTTGACTAACTGACGTAGCAATTGTCTTTTAAATATCCCCACAGAAGGAATACAACGGTGTCAAATCAATAATCGTAGCCATTTAATAACGCCATTACGTGAGATAACATCGCCATAGATTTTCTCGTGCAAAAGAGCCATTGCTTCGTTGGCTATGGCTCCATCCTGTCCACATACCTTCTAGTTTCCTCAAATTCTTTCCACAAGAAGTCCGTTAAGATCTCGTTATAACGAACAGTGATAATTATTGGCGGACGTCATTTTGAAACAAGTGCGCCACGATACGCAACCAACCCATAAACCTCACCAAACAGTTACTCTTTGTGGATGTATCGGCTTTTCAACAATCGGTCGTGGATTCTCATTTGATCAAATGCGGCAATTCTGCTTCTTAACGAATCCACTGAGGTGAACGTTTGTTTCTTCGCTGAAGATGATTTTCTTTGTAAATCCAACTATTCCATACATACATACATACATACATACATAAGTGATCATTACAACCCTTCAGTCAGGATTATGGACCTAGTTTCTCACACCACTTATGTTGTGAGTGTTAATTTTATACATGAGTGGAGGGAACTACAGCTTAAAATCGACTCTGAACTACAGATTTTTTTGAGAAACTTTTCATGGCAATTAGCCGAAGAAATATTTTTTCCATATTTCGTTTTGTTGGAGATCTCTGACCTGGGGTTTGAACCGATGCCTCACGTCTAATAAGCCAACACACTACTTACTAGACTATCAACGAGGCTTAAAAATGATCAACAGACCTCAGATCTTCAGTCAATTGAACCATGTAAGCGTGTAAATTCAAATCCTTATTCAAAATGCTCTCCAATGATGTTTGTGGGGTTTTCAATTGCTGAACACGACGACGACTCGCGATTGACGACTCTTGTGTCACACTATCGCGATTGAGGACACATTTAGGACGATTATGCTCGCAAGGTGAACAAATACATTTTCATTAGCACGCCCATTTTTGTAAAAGGCTTTAGCAATCTTCATGGTTGAATTTGTCAAACACTGAAACAAACAAATGTCAAATTAAGTTGTGTGAAAAAACTTTACGTTGATCTGCAACTTCTAATTAACATCGTGCTTTGTGGTTGAACCATCCATTCGGTAGAAAGTTGAAATTGAAAAATTATTTGTTTTGGCAACCACCTCTCCGCAGCAATATTTTATCAAAACCTCTGATATGGAGCAGCTTCTCAAATCTGCCGTTCGGATTCGACATTAAATTGTAAGGCTAACCGCTAGTCATGGATAATATCAACGCACATGACTAAGGTGGTATGAGCAAACATTTTGTAATACCGTTTAAAGGATTATAATGGCCAATATGTGAATCCATGTATGTATGTATTCAACTATTTTAAATTAAGATCAGATCAAAAGCCTTTCATCAATATTTCCCTATTTCATGTAGAAAATAAGAAAGTTTTGTCCAGTACGGTTATTTCCGAAATAATTTTTGTTACTTTCTCTCTTTCAGTTATAATTTAAAACGCTTTCTTGCGTTCGTTCTATAAACTTTGTTGAAGGAATAACAACAGGAGCAAAAACATAATGATACAAGTGTAGGGAGTGAGATTATAACCAATGATTTTATTAAACATGGCTTATGAGCCAATCTAAAATGTTTTCTAATATTTATGGCCTTAATGGCTCAATATCTTCTTAACAATTCGAAAGAAACTTTTTTGTCGTGGCTGACTGCCTATCGTATTGTATTAGCAATGTTTTCAGCATTATAATCTGCTAATAAATGGCTCTCTAAATCAAGAGGGCGATGATAAATAAAAATTAAAACAAACAAAAAGCAACAAAAACTACTACAATGAAAGCAAAAAAGAAAATAAAAACAATTATAAACACTTTTGGTGACTATTGAATCCAATCGTTTTGCTTATTTTCTATTGGCAACCAATGATTTATGAAAGAAAATTTCAAATTTTACACGCTTCAATTGATAAATCTGCCAAAATCTTTAATTCTATTAATTAAGGACTCCCCATTATCCATACCATAGCTGAAATCAATTTAGATTTCGGTTTTATAACAAAAATATCGGAAGGATTTTAATATGACCGCGATATATATCACAGATTGATCACACAAATAGATAATCATTTTGACTCAGTTCAATCTTATATGGTAATTTTTTAATATCTCTTTGATTTGTCAGTCAAGCTTTTGTAGTAGCATTTGTAGTAGCATTTACTGTAGTAAGGTCCCAGGATGATAGAATTTTCGCTGGCATAATACCGCACTGACTAAACTCTTTTGGTCACCCAGAACTAATCTACAGAACTTATCTGACTAAAAATGACTGTGAAACCATATCTGATGGACATTAGAGACGCTCGACTTGAAAGACGGAATTTTATTATAACTCGACGTTTATTAGGAACTAATTTATTTATAGTTATACTGTCCATTTAATCCTAACATAATCGAATCGAAACAAAGCCTTTTAAGCTTGGAGAGGAGGAATCCAGTCATAAAAGTTAAAAGCCTCATGCACCTAATCCACCAAAAAAAAATATAACAAATATTTTCTATAGAAAAGTGTGTATCGTGTACAAACTTTATTAACTTCTTTCAATCCACCCCTCAGACATGAGTTATGTCTGGAGTAGATTAATTCAAAAAATATTTCATCGTTTTATTGTTCAGTTGGCATGTCATGCATTCCATATTATCTACTACACCTACATATATTCTGATGGTATTTTTCTTATTAGAGCATCATTTGGTGCCATTTTTCTGTAGTAGTCTCTTTCCATCTATTTTTGTGGCCTGGTTTTCAATGCACTCAAAGGCATTGGGTTATCCAAATTCATATTGAGTATGCCTCTAGCTCTATAAGCTAAACTATTCGTTTTCTCATTGCCGATCACTCCGTAATGACTAGCTCCTCGTCCCAGAAGAAATTCTTGATCATCTTTTAAACTACAGGACATAGATCAGCAATGAATCGTTTTTGCGCTAATCATAAACACTCATGAAATTTTGGATATAAGTGAGTCAACAATATTGAAATTTAACTATGTACTCTGATTCATTCATACTCACTACAACATTGATTTATAAGTACAGGTTGCAATGAGTATGAGTACAACGTTGACATCGAACTCATTCCATTCGAAATATGTTTGATTCATACGCCTACTCATTTAGATTCATAACTTTAGAAAAATACATATACAGGGGTACTTTGTAAATCGTTCGAAAATTTTCATGGTTGCAGTAAAAATATAAAGGGAAAAACCCAAAATAAACTCGGCAGCACTTGGTGATCACAAGTTTAACCAATTTACAATTCACAATAAATATTTTTAGTTTCATTAAAAATGTTGGTCTATTAGCAAAGAAGCTTTTTTATATTTTTTAGAAAGTATTAAAGATGACCTTAAGCCTAGCAAAAAGAGCTACCGCTATATGTCCATCCTTAAAGTTACCCGTAGCCTTAAAATTCTTAGCACAAGGTGGATATCAGCACCAAATAGGCCAAGACCATTACCTAGGGCTCTCCCAGCAGTCAGTGTCTAGATGTTTGACAGAAGTATGTAAAGTCATCGAAAGAATTGTTTGTCCTAAACACATAATTTATGAATCTTCTGATGAAAATCAACGAGAGGCTAGAAAATGTTTTTACAATAAAAGTGGAATCCCTGTAATCTTCGGAGCTGTTGATGGTACCCAAATACAAATAATGAGACCAATCAATCGGTGGACCAAGTGAATCCGAATCGGTTCTTAGTTTTTGCCACAGGTTATTAGATTTGTTTCTTGCATCCGGCACTTTTGGATGTCCCTTGGCCAAAACCGTATGCGTCACTATAAAGTCCACAATAGTTTCATATTGTTTTTGGTTGGTATATAAAGTTCTTTTTGACTCATTCCTTTATAATATTCATTTATAATATTTAAATATTTAAAAATATTATATTGTTTTTATTTTGCAATGTATTTGAAGTTGTCGTAGTCTAGTAGGTTGTGTGTTGGCTTATTAGACGTAAGGCCCGAGTTCAAACCCCAGGTCAGACATCAAAACGAAAATATGAAAAAAATTTCTTCGGCGACTTCCTCTCAGCAGATTTCTGGCAAAAACTCTGAGAGTAAATAAAAAATTGCCATGAAAAGTTTGTCAGAAATCTGTCGTTCGGAATCGACTTTACACTGTAGGTCCCGCCACCGATGTCTAAAATTAACACACACAACCTAAGTGGTGTGAGAAGCTAGGTCGTAATCTTGACTGTAATGTATTTGTATTAATTTACTTACATTTATTATTAGTTGTCATCAACGCAATTGCTAACGAAGAATTTTCGATTATTTACTACGCTTTTTATGCTCGTTTTCGTAATACAGGGTTGATTTGTTTTCTGTTCGTAGGAAAAGAAAAAAAAACACGAGAATTTTCTGTACTTTCGTACTACTGAGTACAATTTGTTTGAATATGTACATTTTAATTTTCGTGTTGAGTTACAGAGTAACCCCCCAGTCTTAGTTATTGGTACATTTACAAAAGCAAAAAAGACCGAGCAGCGAGCAAAGCAAACACACAACCTTCTAGTAAGTATTTCAGTATTCGTACGCGAATCATACTTATTTTGTGGTTCATGCAAATGTTATGGAGTTATGGAAAGTCGAAATCAACAACATCATGCGTATTGTTAAATATGAGTACGATGAGTACTTCAAATGATATGATATGATATGATATGAGTAGTATGAGTATGGTATGGTATTTTTCAAAGCATTCGGCCATATGCATTAGAGGTTTATCGGGTCAAGCATTGCAAAAGACCACGGTTTCTTGTCTCTGCCCTCGTTTTTGCCTGTTGGAACAAACTATGCAATCCCCTTTTTTGCCCTTAAGCAAGATGTGAAGTCTTTTGTCAAGCCTAGCTTCTTGATTTGAGGTGGATGGTATTGATCTTCTCGGAATTCTCCACGAGTTGATCGACTAAGCGCTTGTTCTTTTGTGATGCAAATGGGTCGACAAGGGATTGCAAAGGGTAAAAAATTAATACCAAGTAAGAAGGAGGAGGACTTCAAGACAGACTATAATTCACTTAAAATAAAAACACAAAAACAAACACAATAATATAAGCAATTCATAAGTATTTATGTATATACAGTGGTGGTCTTATAATTAGCACACTCATCCACCAAAAAGTTTGTGTTGAATACTTTATTCTTAGAAGCAATAATTTTTTTTGTCATATGCTATTTAAAATAACATACGGACAGACTGTAATAAAAAAACCAAATAAATAAATAAAAACATCAACAGTAATTATTAAAATTAACTTTAAAAAATAAAAAAAAATTTTTTTGGGGTCTAATTAGCAATTAGTCGCCGAAGCATGAAGTCGCCGTGGTCTAGTAGGTAGTGTGTTGGCTTATTAGACGAAAAGCCAGGGTTCGAGCCCCAGGCCAGACATCAAAATAAAATACAAAAAGTATTTCTTCGGCGTCTTCCTCTCAGCAGATTTCTGGCAAAAACTCTGAGAGTAAATAAAATTGCCATGAAAAGTTTCTCAAAATCTGTCGTTCGGAATCGACGTTAAACTGTAGGTCCCGCCTTTCATTTATAAAAGTAACGCACACAACATGAGTGGTGTGAGAAGCTAGGCCGTAATCCTGACTGAAGGGTTGTAATGGCCAGTTATGTATGTATGTGTGTAATTAGCACACCATGTATTTTGTTATTATTTTCTCAAAGAAATAAAAAAAATTTAACTTGATCACATAGTTTGGTATCAATCATTTGGTCAATTGGTATGGTATGCCCCAAAAGAAGATGACATTTCTCAAATTTAACTTACTTGTTGCAGACATCTACAAATCGTCCAATAATCCTCTGTCATATCAAAAAAATCACAGAACAATTGCGACCATTAGGAGAAATCCACGACCAAGAAACACTACTAGTACCACAGATCGTATAATAATTACTAATGCGACGAAGAATTCCTTCATAATGTCGTCAGAAAGGCGGAAACTCGTTATGGAGGCACACAAGATATTAATTCTAACAAAAAATCATACGTCGCCAAATCAACTTAACTGGCGCAACACGACCCTTGATATCAGAAGTAATTTTGTGGTTCTTCTCTCTTTCGCTAAAATATTAAGAAAGAGGCTGAAAAAAGGTTTTACGAGTGTTGAATCTATATTCAATCGATTCGTTAAAAATTGAAAGAACAATTTGTGATGGTCACCGAAGAAGATTAAAATTCACGATATATAGAGAAGGCGATTAAGCGTAGATAATTATAATTAAGCGTTGCATAATATAATTTTAAAGAATAATATTTTATAAAGCTATTCTAAAATAAATGAATTCATCATGTAATCAACACCAACACCGCCGACTTCATATTAATTTTTTCCTCTTTTTTTCACAAGAATAAGGTTATCCCTTGTAAGCTCTTGTCTGTCCAAAGCACGTTACACAAATTATGCACTTACTTTGGTATATGATTACAGGTATCAAGTCCGTTTAAAATGAAACTTTTACAAATATGTATTCATGAGATTTTACACTGATTAACAAAAAAAAAAGTTTTAAATAAATAAATAACTTGGATACATTTGCTAAGGCTTTCAGGTAAAAGTAATATTAAAAATTAAATTAAAATTTCACGCAATGTTAATGAAATCGATCCTCTCGTTATTCTAGACAATATTATCCAACTGTGGGATTCCCACATAACGATACAATACGAGAGTTTGAGATTGAGCAAGTCATTTACATAAATTAAGGAATGAAATCGTCAAAGAAAACACCACCGTTTAGCTGCAAAGGACATGCGTAAGTATTGCTGTGTTAACCAGTCAACGGTTGATCTGGTGCGTATATTAATGAATGCACCGATGTTAATGAAAAATGCAAAAAAAACTATTCAAATTTAATCAAAAGCATACAGTAATTAATTATATCAAATAACTTAGTGTGATCAATTAGAACCAACAAGTTTATATTACCGGAAATCAGTTTTTAATCGTAAGATTTCCGACACACAGCTGCGATTTGATTAAGATTTAATTCCATACATTCCATGTGTTGATCGAGGACGCCTGCAGAAACTTCGATAAGCAATTCCAATAGCAATTGGTACTCGTATTCAATCTTTCTTATTCGCAGTATCTGAAAATAGGCAATGACAACTGGATGAAGGAAAACTAAATTTAAAATTTCAATAAAACTTCTATGCCCTCATAATTAATAATTTGTATAGAGTTTGCACCTTTAGATTGTACAGTCTATGTTAACGATTTGCAAAAATAAATTGCGCAATGCAGACTTCATTCGAATGCAAGTGATAAGCAGTTGTAGAATTTTTTATTGAAAACTGATGAGAATCAATAATGAATTGAATAAAATTCATTGTCGGGCCACAATAAATAGACTTTGTTGAAAACTACTTATCATCCGTTAACACTTAATTGTAACATCAGTAATAACATTTAAGCAAACGAATACAAATTTAATACTCCCAATACTGCCAAATACCATACATTGGGATAATTACATATTGCGACCTAGTTTCTCATTAATTGTATACATGAGTGGTAGGAACTACGGTTTAAAGGCGACTCCGAACGACAGATATTTGAGAAACTTTTCATGGCAATTCTATTTTTGCCAGAAATCTACTGAGAAAAGTCACCGAAGAAATATTTTTTCATATTTCGTTTTGTTGGAGACGCCTGAAATAGAGTTTGAACCGAGGCCTCACGTCTAATAAGACAACATAATACCTACCAGACTACGGCGACTTCCTTTGGTATAATTATCAATAATATTGATTGGACAAATCAAACTTGTAATAACATCTGGGGCCTTTGGTTGACATAACACTTTCCTTCTTTACACATTAGGCTAGTTATTGTCTTCTTCTAGGTATAATATATGGTTTTAAACTATGATTCTATTAGAAAGCTCTCTTTTTACATCTAGCATATTTGATTTCTTAAAAATTTCTTTGAAATATAAAAAGTTTCACTTCCAGAAAAGCCAAAACTTCTGCCTGAAATAGCAGATGAGGGTTATATTTGATGTGATTTGGTACATGCTCGCCTTTTATACGATTGATTGTAATTGCAATCATTTACTGATATTTGGCTATTGGATCTCTTAAATATTTGAGTGTTAAAGAATATTTAAATTTAATTGAATTTCAATGAATTTTTATGTTGTTATATCAGGAGTACATTTTGTATGCTTCAGCAGAGTAAGCATTCAATTTATTCTGTTGATATACTACAAGCAACTATACTTTCATTAAACATTATAATTTTATTCCATTCCACAAACCATCCAAATAATTACAAAGAAATTGATTACAATCATTCTGTCATCATGCGCCATTTGTGTACCTTGGAAGGTAGAACACGACAAACTGTTTAACGTGAAACAAACAAGTTTGTTACTGACAACATAACCTCAAAATTGATTTTGTCTCACAAATATTTACGAACAATATCAATTTCAAAAATTTTTAGAAGATCTTGTAATTTTTATTGTAAGAAATTAAAAGAAAAATATTTCGAAAAATATACGACAAGTTTTCCACACCAACATACTTTTCTTGTGTATTCTTTTAAATTCCTGCTGTTTTATCTTCTTTGCCTTGTTGTGCTTAGTTTGTAGGATTATTTTTAATTTCATAAAATCGTTGACAGATTTTCATTTTCATTTTCCTGCACTCACCATGTTTTTGTTTCAGTAATTTTGTTCAGAATTAAAAACAGTCTCGCATTGTTTTAAGCATCCAATTAAAGTTTTCAATGTTGGTTGCTCAGTTGACTGATTATTTGTTGAGATTTTATTCTACATGCATCCGTTACGCACACTTAAATACATACTATCATATACATACCTACATATGTAGTTATTTGTGCAACAATCTGTACATATGCAACTGTTGTTGAATATGAATTTCCTTTAAAAATTTTAAACATTTTCGGTTTCCTGCTTTTCTTACTTTGTTGACCATTCACAAACGCTCAGCCAACAGCTTCGACTTTCGTAGATATGCTTGGGTAAACATTTTATGTTTGTATTCCTTCTTAAATATGTATATATATGTACAGTCAACCCTCCTATAACACGGTACTCTCAGAACACGGTTTCCGTATAACACGGAGCCCTCCTATAACGCGGTACTCTTACAGCGCGGTTTCCGTTCAACAACATCCCAAAAGTTCCTTCCGCACAGCCTATGAATGACTCTATAGTAGTAACTAGATCTTGTAAGAGGGTTTAATATAAGTTTTATTTTCAACGCAAAAGCTCAGCCGAGATACATAAACAACATGTTTATATAAACATGCCAGCTTATCGCATAACCGGTTTCAGTTGATGCACCCGCATCAAATGCATTAGTAAACGAAAATAAGAAAAACGAATGGGTGCCAAATCTCGATTTGCAAGATGTGAAAAAAGGCCTAATTTAGCTAAAGAATTAGAATTTCATTTCATTCAAATTGACCGTTCAACGGTGCGCAGCGCAAAGCTTAAAAGAGAGTTAAGGAGTTGCTTAGCTCCCTATAGAGAGCTACAATCGAAAACCAATGTGAAGATGAACCAAGTGAGGAAGACATTTTTCCCATTAAAAGAAGACGAGTTAGGCGGCTCACATCTCTTAATTACACAATTTTAAAAGTCTTACTTATTTTTGTTGAAAAACATTCTTTTACATTCTACGAATTAGCGTGTAGTAGTTAAATTGTACGATTAAATCCGAGTTTCTTATAGCGCTGTACGCACTCACCGCGTTATAGGAGGGTCGACTGTACACGAGTATGTATGTATAGTATATTCGTATTGGTTTGAATGATTTTTGGAATTTTTTTATGCTTTTGTTGTGAAAGTTAGAGAGAAGGAGAAAAAGGGAAGAAATTCCGTTTTTTAACTCTTTGTTTTGGTATTTTTTTCAGACTTTAAATGCGGAAAAAGTGGTTAAAATTCGAAAAAAGAATACGAAATAAAAACGGCGAATCATGTTGACACTTGATATTGAAGATTTCAATACATTTTGTCCTTAACTGCTGGCAGTACATTCTTATCTTGATAAAAAAACTTTTGTTGAAAATACAAAAGAATACAAAAGGATTGAATTGTTATTGGCCGTATAACACTTTTCAATATTTTTGAAACCTTTAAGGATATCTTTGGTTCCAATTTGTGAATGTGTCGTGGTATTTATTTTAATGCTAAATTTTCTGACAAACAATCGGAGATACATATATATAAGTCAACGTTATAAATCTGTGGCAATATGGAAGAGTAGTTTAAGTCGAAAATTTATGTTTTGAGATATCATAAATTTTGTGTAATTTTTATTCTGCCTGATTTTTGCGAATAATTTATGAATTAATATATTGGTAACATGTTTATTAGAGCATAAGGATGATTATTTTAAAAAAATATTGTTGAATTCAGAAGCGCTTTTTCGAAACTGAAATTTGCGTTGAACTGGACCTTAATTAACTTAAGCGCTTCTGTTTAAATAAAAAGTATATATTGTGTAGTTTTAAGTAAACATAAGTTGTTTGAAAATATTGACTTTATTTTTTTAAAGTTAACATTTATACAGCTTAAGTGAAGTTAAGCGATACCGTTATATGATGGATGGAAAATCTGAATATGTAAACAAAACTATGTGTACATAAGTTGTTTTGATCAATGCATTATTGATTCAAAAAACTTAAGCTAAAAATTAAAAGCACATAACATTGATAAAAAACAGGATTCTTTCAAACGGATATATAAATTTAAGCGCCTTTGCTTCTGTAATGCGCCAAACGCCTTAACTCAATTCTCTCTTATGTCGACTTAAGCTACTCTTCCATATTGCCACAGAAATATAGGGACAGTACGACCCCAAGGTAATAATCTAAATAATAGCTAGCCAATGTCTTTTAGTGCATTGACAACAAGGCTACAATAGTGGGCAGAAATATAAACATTTGGGGATGCAACGATATAGCAGAAAAAATTCAAAGGATTTTGTGTCGATTCTGATAAGAAGAAAATCATGAGTATATTAAAAGTAGGTAAAGGTGATTTGAGTATACTGATAAGCGTCTTACGGGACACTCCACCTTACATGTATCTGAATTGCATAGGCATGTTAGGTAATAATGAATGCACAACATGCTATGAATGCTTTGAATGCATTGAATGCACAAAACACGCAAAAGAATTGTCTTATTTATGCCTCTCACTAACAAACCAAACATGCCATATACATAGCTGATGTGAACATATGTTCGAGATGAGTGTACGAACATTTAAAAATAAATAATTAAAAGTCGATAGTACGTAGCCTACGAAATTTTAAAATGCACCTTATTTTTTGAACAGACCTCGTATGTGAGTGGCGGAACCTACAGTTAAACGTCGAATCCGAACGATAGATTTCTGAGAAACTTTTCATGGCAATTTTATTTACGCTCAAAGTTCTTGCTCGAAGACTGTTGAAAGGAAGTTGACGAAGAAATATTTTTATTTTCATATTTCGTTTTATGCGAGATGTGAGAGCTGGGGTTTGAACACCGGCTACTTGTTAAATAGACCAACACACTACCTGCTGTTCTACTGGAGTTCTACTATCTCCACTTAATATTTGAGTTCATTTTAAACACAAGTCAGATTATCTGACAAAAGACAACTTTTGCGACTTATGATCATAACCGTTGTTCTCCACTAACTTCAGTGTGTAGCAGACAAACATAAATTTATTTTTATTTTATTTGCAATCATCGAACTCATATTGTAAACGTTTTTAAAATGTTAAAAAACGTAACAACATATACTTTTGCAAACAAATGAATATTGTTTTGCATTGTTAAGTTGTTTTTATTCCATATGTGTTCATTGTAGTTGTGGAGGTGTGTGTGCTAGAAATTTTCACTTACACAAACCTGTTAATATTTATGAAAATAACCCATATTTAATAAATAAATAAACATAAACAACCGGATGCGTATGAATGATGCATAAAAATGATAAAAGGGATGAATGGATGAATGTGTCGTATTTACAAATAAGAAATTGTACAAATTTTTATCACATACATACATATGTACATATAAATCACCGTATCATTGACATACACAACAATTGCCGAAATTTTTTAACTAATCCGTTTTTGTTGAAAATCTTTATAGTTTCCTTGATGTTAAGACGGTCTTTTGCATTGGTTAAAAAATTTCTGAAATTGAACTGAATTATGGCCCTGCACAAGCCCACAAAGGTATGCATCCGATTTACAAATTTCACAAATTTCTGACCCATGCAAAAGACCGTCTTAAAATCGAGGAAAGTTGTCAGACAAAAGATTTTCCACGAAAACGGATTAGTTAAAAAAATTTCTGAAATTTGTTATCCGTATGTATACCTTTGTGGCTGAGTGTATATTTTATTTTTTCTACGTACATCATATACTGTACCGTACCATCTGTAAGTATTACTCATACGTCCGGTATTCCCATTATAAATGATGCCAAACTGTGCAACTTCTCAGTCAATCTATTTTTCTTCTTTTTATTTATTTTATTGGCAAGAAAGTACATAAAGAAAGCCACTAGACTTGTCAGAATTTTGTTTTTTTTTGCAATAGTAGGGAATTGTTACATAAATTGTGTGAAGAATTTTTGCTATTTTTTGTTGGATTTTCTAACAAAATACATACGGTATGTATTGTTGAAATAATTACGCAATTAATAATATTGGGAAACATATATGTTATGTTATGTTACTATGTATGATATAAAGTAGTTGCAATTAAATATCATTTGATAGGATTGTGTGATATTTTTGATTTAAAATACAAAAGCTGCCGTAGTAATTTATTTATTTATTTATTAATTACAATACAAATACAAATTATATTCTAATTATATACGAGCGGAGTAACTTGATCATATTCTCGGTGTAGTGTCACATACTAGAGTCTCTGGTGGGAATGGAATCCACGAGCCTCACGCTAATAGTCTAGCACACTACCCACTAGACTACTAGGGCACACCCGCTGTAGTAATTTATTTTTAATTGAAATGTATTCTATAAATGCTCCTTTGAAAACAGTACTAATATTAGATCAGTAATAACTGGAAGAAAGTACTACAATAAAAAAGTTATATCAGCGATGAAAATTATTTCTTAACTGATGGTTATGTTAACAAGTAATATTTTAGGTTACGGGGCTCTGCGAACCAAAAGAGGTTATTGAAAGGCCATTACATTCGGATTTTTCTTTTTTTTTGAAAATTGTTCTGTTGGTGCCATAAAAACTCTAATGCCATATGATATCTGAATTTAAGCCCAGTAATTGGATAATATGAATTCGACGTTTTGACTTTCACCTTTTTGGCCAAGTAAATAGACTAACAATGTGTTTTAATGCTGGAAGATATAATAAATATAAATATATAAAAAAATACAATTACAATAAAAATTACAAGATCTTTGAAAGCGACGTTAGCTATGCCATCACTATCCTGGGGAGTACTATAGATCGGCATGATTTACTGATCATTCGAGAGGTATACTGTAAGATAAACATCTCAGTTTTAGATATTATATTGGACCATATCATGACTTAATCATGACATAGCTTAACTTAACAGTATTTTGGCTCACAGGATCGTTTTTTACGTCTTTCCTATTTTCTAACTAGCAAGTGCTAGTTTTATAAATGGACTTACTGGTCGGATACCAATTAAAAAATATTTGATTGCTTTAGTGTATATCAAACTTTTCCTACGTTAAAATGAAGCAACTCCCAAAGAAAGTATAATTTTTTGGAGTTCAGAAAATGCTGCGACAATAGTAAACGTGCTGATGCATTACTAAAATAAGCAGAATTTCTTAAGCTATCACGAATAAATCAATATTAGCGGAACTTTGAGATCTTAAGTAGAAAATAATTATGTTAAATGGATGAATATTCTTATAATTTTTACTAAATTATTTGGACAGAATCGAAATGTTATATGAATATGAGAAAATACTTCGAACCATTGGAGATATTTTGCTTATCTTACAAAATTCCTATAATCCAAGAATTTTTTCGTTATTTTGCAATTCATTAAATTTCTTAAGACGCTTTTTCTTGATTCTTTTTATCCTTATCGACCTTAACATTGCTTTTGTTTAAATTTTCAAATTCCACAGTGTATTCCATACCTCCATACAAAAATAGTGTGATACAATTTTACAGACAATACTTAAGGATAACAAAAAAGAGAAGTCAGAGTCCCTAAGATGCCCTGAAATGGAAAATAATTCCTTTAAGGGCCATTATTACAAATTGCCGTTAAACTTGGGTTTAATTAAAGGTACCTTTAGCTAAAGGGAACTGTAAAGTTACCTTTAACTTATTTTCGTTGTTACAACTTACAAATAAAGTTAACTTTTTTTAAAATATGGCGCTCACTTTAAGAAAACTAGATCCTTTCATGACATCGAAAGTGATTGCAAATGACATTGAGGACGTTATGTCGTCTAAAACAGTCCGACGCAGATTGGTAGACGCAAAGCTATCAGGTAGAATATCACGTAAGGTCCCTCTGCTTAGGCATGCTAATTTGCTAAAGAGAAAACACTTTGCTCCGACTTATAAAACCTGGAGCGGTCCTGAAGGTACAAAAAAATGGTGAAATCTCCTCTATTGCAACGAGACAAAGAGTAATTAACGATGTACGTCGCCCAAAAAGAAAGGAATTTCACATAAAATTTACTAAAAAGACAGTTAAACATAGAGGGGGAAATGTTAAGGTATGGGGCTGTTATTTCTAGGAAGGTGTAGGTCCAATACTCTATGAGGTGTACCATGGATAGATTTGTCTACAAAGATTTGTTGGAAATGGTTATGCTTCCATTTGCTGAAGAAAATATACCACATGTTTGGAAATTTTAGCATGACAATGATCCAAAACACTCGTCGTAGTTGGTAAAGGAATGGTTCTGGAAACATAAGGTGGACGTTATTGATTGGCCAAGTCAGAATCTTAACCTCAAACTAATAGAAAATCTTTGGGGAGAGCTAAAGCGAAGAGTTTTTAAGCTTCCTTGCAGAAATAAGAAAGAATTGTGGAATAATATTCAAATAGAATGGTACAATATACCAGTTGATACTTGTCGCAAATTAATTTCATCTGCGCCTAGAAGAATAGAAGCTTTTCTCCTAAATAATGGAGGATGTATCGGATATTAATTGACTTATATGATATTTGTTTAAAAGACTTAGTCCGATTATTACAACTTCCCGTTAAAGTTGGGTTTAGTTAAAGATTTAAAGATAACTTTAGCTAAAGTAAACTTTAAAGTCACCTTTAACTTCTTTCCGTTATTACAACCTACAGATAAAATAAAGTTAACGTTTTCAGAAATATGGTAGTGCCGGCAGCAACTCTCAATTAAACTAGTTATTTTCAAACGTGGCGATGAGGGGCTTCTTTTTATTGTATTTACTCATTTTGTTTTGATTTGAAGTTGCCATATTGAAAATAATAATAATATGGCAAGCTCAGAAATAAACGTAACTTTAAAAGTTAGCAGTAGGATGATCCTGCCTTTAGCTTAACGCTCGCTTCTACCTGCCCATTAAAATTCTCCTTTTAGTTAACGGCAAGTTGTAATAATGACCTTTAGTTATATTAGTTAGTTTATTATATTATTATTATAGTATAGTATAATCCACTTAAAAACCAAATATCTTCATGATTTTGCATATCACTAAGTTCATTTTTAGTTGTTTCTTATATGTACCTACAATATTAATTGAATACATTAAATAGTTTTAATTTATAAAATAAAATGAATTATATTATGAAATATTATAAAAGTACAAAAATATAAAATATCGCACAATTCTTGTGTCAAAAATCTTCGCACCTATTTTTCTATCCAGGTGTGTATATTATAATCCTAATATGAATATTATTACATTAAATAACACTAATTACTGAATTTTTACTGGGCCCGCTGCTTTCTTTGTCTTGCCTTTTATATGCAAACGTAAACAGTCTGATGAACGAACTTTAAGTCGAACATTCGTGGCTTCGCCTGCTCGATATCTCCATAAATGTAAACATCGCTGTTTCATTATTGTTTGTGCATTTTGTTTACATTGTTTGTTGTTGCTTATTGCTTACTTGTTCATCCCCTTTTTTATACTGACGTTGGTTTGTGTCTGTTAGTGTCTATAGTGTTCCTATAATATTCTCATTTATTTGAAGAGCCTTAGAATATTAGACGGCTCTATATCATGGCAAAATTAATTGCCGAAGTTTTGAGAAATAAGAATAACTGTATTCGAAGTCAGAATTATTTCTAATTTTGTTCACAATTTTCTTCAGCTTATATACTATTTCTTATTCTATGTTTCCTTATAATAATCTTAAACTATTTCTTTCCCCTACTTATTTCTGTCTATGTTTTCTTTTTCTTTTCCCCTTAAATCTATTAATTGTTAATAGTTAAGTGACCTACAATAATATTAATATCGTATTCATTGATATCGTATGACTTGATATTGCATACTCTGCATACTACGATTATATTTTGTGAAGTCACTTTACATTTGTTTACATTTTATTTTTGTTTATTTTAGTTATTCTATATATGGGTGAATGCATACATTACATTGGTATATTTTGTTTACTTTTTTATCATTTAAACAAGTTCATTGTTTTTGTAGCTTTTGTTTATCATTTTAATGTTAAACGATGTAACACTATTTTCATTTTCGTAACAATATTTTTCTACTTTCTAATTACACTCCATACCTCGTAATTTTTACGAATAGATTTTGCATACGCACACATAATGTGCTACATATTTAGCCTTCTTACACTCAAATAAATTGATGCAATGGGTATGGACACCAACAAAGTATCGCCTGGGTGGATTATTTTTATTGATTTCATTATTTCATACCATTTCATCTTTCTTCTTTTCTGAAAACGTGAAAGCAGATGTCTAATAATGGCCAAAAGCCAGTATAAGTATCTGTTATCTGGTCAGTGGAGTGTCTTCTTTGCTTCATGTTATTTGGCTTTTGGATTCGATTCTTTTAGTTGAGCGATATTGATGTGTGTATCTAATAGAATTTCTTAACAAAATAAATATGCCCGCAAATGTTAAACTGACGTACTTATAATAGCATTATCTAATAAATTCAATACACAAATTATTCCATCAACTTCATCCACCCAACCACCCAACCAGCCAACCTTTATCAGTAGGAAAAAAGAATAAACGAATAAAATAAAACACCGTGAAGCATGAAATCGTTTTGGCAGATTATTTATATTTCCAAAGTAGTTGCGGTGAATACCATTCCTCCTCTCTCAGTTAAAGGTAGCGTCAACTGTTCAATTTGTCATCCAAAGTTTGTTTGTCTACATATTTAAACATTAAAAAAATGTCATGTATGGAGGGGTGCCAAATGGAATCAGTGAGGCATTTAAAGTTAATTTCGTTTTAATATTTGAGCCAAAGCATATGATGTGATACAATTTGCATGCAAAGGAAATGAAAATTGGGAAACAAGGGAAATACGAGATATTCTACGTTCGAAGGCTCAAACTCATATTTTTAAAATGCACAACAGATAAGTAACGAAAGAAACGTATCAGAAAATCAGTCAGTTAAAGAAAGAAGAGGAAATATGGTGTGATTTATAATAGCTTAAGGACTTATAATCATAATACAAGAAAGAAGCATAGTTGGAATGAAATGCTTTTTGTTATAATCTGGTATATAAATTCATGGTATAATTATTTTAAATATAATTTCCAGCATATGTATGTCTGTCGTATGATACAGTAAATCGGTTCAGCCTTTGTCAACATTTTGCAAAAAAGAAACTTGCCGTATAGCATCAATGTTGGCTTGAATATTGTTTTCCTTGAGTTCAAGAGTTGCTGGTTAGTTGACATAAACCAATGGCTTAACATTACGCCATAAAAATCAATCCAGAGGAGTTAATTCGCACAAATAAGGGGCCCAATGAACAGAATCGCTTTTGTTAAAAAGTTGTCGCCAAATTGATTTTTCAGACCCAATGTTAAGCGGGCTGTATGGTAAGTTGCGTCGTCGTATCGTAAATGTTAAGGATTAAACATAAAAACAAACTTCTTTAGTTGCTCGGAGTAGAAAATAACCGCAATAGGAAATAATTACAAAACTTAACATATATATAAGTGTAGTAAAAGAAAAATACAAAAGCAAACAAAATTTTTGTAAAATACATGAAAAACATTTGGTCTTAAAACATACACATACATAATTGGTCATTACCACCCTTCCATCAGGATTACGACCTCGCTTCTCACACCACATATGTTGTGTGCGTTAATTTTATACATGAGTGGCGGGACCTATAGTTTTAAAGTCGACTCCGAACGACAGACTTTTGAGTAACTCATCATGGCAATTCAGAGTTTTTGCCAGAAATCTGCTGAGAGGAAGTGGCTGAAGAAATATTTTCATATTTTCGGTTTAATGTCTGGTCTTAAAACATTATTTTCTAAATCGGCAAGTGGAAATATTGGGTTGTTCGGAAAGTAATTTCGTTTTCTCCCGACAGTTGATTTAATTGTATTTTTTGCACCCAACTTCACACTTAAGCCGTATAAAAATTCTAATTAATTCTACGCAGTAGTTTTTGGTTGGTGCCCTTTTAAATATGGAGAGCGATAAGCAGCATTTTCGATATATCGTACTATTTTACTACAGAAAGGGTAAAAATGCTGTTCGAGCCAGAAATAAATTGACGGTATGCCAGTGCCAGAACTGGTTCGTTAAATTTCGATCCGGCAATTTTGATGTCGAAGATGCACCACGTTCGTGAAGGCTGGCTGAAGCTGATAAAGACGCAATAAAGGCATTATTTGATGCGAATCGGCGAATAAAAACACGTGAAATCGGATTGGGGTTAAATTTATCAAATTCAACAGTTTATGACCACTTGATTGATATTATACGAAAACTGTCTTTCACTTCCACAAAAAAAAACGAAATTACTTTCCGCACAAACCTATATATTGATTGGTAAGCAAAACTAACTTTTGTTAAACTGTATGTGTTCATTTAAATCATGACAATTCGGCATAGCTGGGCAATTTTTACCCACCAATTGGCCATTATAGTGTTATCATCGACATATTTTCATCCATTAGGGGTTCTTAAGGCAAAAAAGCAAATGGACCTTGGCGTAACGGCGAGCACAATGGAGGCAGTCGCAGTAGCGGTATTCATTCAGGAAATGAAAAATAATTCCAAACTTTAATGTTTGTTTACATTTATTGTCACTATTTCTTGCTGCTATTTTCGATAACTTTTGCTTCCAAAACATTTGTCTTGCAATACATGTAACTTTTTTTTTGTTTTCAAATTAATGGTTATGATTTTTTTCGGCTTATTTTATAATATTCTGTGCTTCTCAGAAAGTATAAAATTAGGCAGGACAATTTCACTCAACTGTAGTTTCACTAGTAATAAAATACGTTCAAGTGCACAAGTTATCAAAACATCGTAATTTTGGAAGTGTTTGGAAGTGTTTGTTAGATGAAGTGTAACATTGCGAGTGGTGAAATATACGGTATTGGGAGAAACCATTTTTCAGGACAAACATTTTTATATGTAGTCTGACAGCTCTCTTCTTGTGAGAGAAAATATTTTTTAAAAATAACTCTCTCTCCGATTTAGTTCAATTGAATTGAGTCATGCCCATTAAGGTTGTGCTTGTGTTGGTGAGTAAAAAATTTACTGCTAGGAAAGTTTATTTAATATTATTTGACTCCATATACAATTTGAATTGATTTTAAATAGCTTCCACGAAAAATACAATAGTACCTAACAATGTAAAAAAGAAATTATTTATATATGTATTTGCAACAAAAAATTATTGTTACTATTTTAGGAAAGTAAAATAACCACTTGATTCAATTGAATTATTTTTATTTAAGAAACATCATTTTACAAGAAAAAAATTTAAAATATCTTAAATTCTGTAACTTAATTATTAATATTCAGTGTAAATCTCGGCCTTACTTACGTAAAATGAGATTCTACAAGTTGTAATGAATGTAGTGTTTGTGTCGGTCAGTTTAGTATTTGTTTTTGCTTATTATAAAGGCGAGCACGCCGTTTGGGTATGGCTAATAAGCCGCAGTTTGGTGAGAATAAAAATCAAATCTGTTTCAGCTATGAAGCCGTTTTGATCATTATTTTTATTCTAATTCTATCAATCAACTTACAGCTATTTATATAAATTTCTTAAGTCTAATTTCTTACATATTAATACTTATGACCTAATTTAGTTTTTACTTAAGTCTAATTTCTTTACATAATACTTGTGACCTAATTTAATTTTTACTTAACTTAGAGTGTGCATGGTCAGCATTTTGCTACTTTACAATTATTACGTATTGAACATTTTTATAATGCAATTTGATACCTTGTGCCATTGGTCATTGACAGTTTTGTTTATATTATTGAGGAATGTATCAAAATGCATTTTTAGGTAGCGCAAACGTAACCAACACACAACAGTGGATAAGTGTGACCAACACACTACATTACTTCTAAACTCAATATATTTTATTGTTGTAAAAACAGATTGTAAATAAATGAATTATAAAAAAAAAAAAAAAAAAAAAAAAAAAAAAAAAAAAAAAAAAAATAAATCAAAATTTAATTGCTTTCAGTCTATTTGAAAAAAATAAAAAAAATAAAAACAAATCCAAGCACATTACCATAACTAAAATCTCTTGCAGGAGTTTAAGTAGCGGTGCTTCAGAAGTTGTCGTAATTAAGTTTACACAAAACTATACTAAAATTCGTATTTTTAGTGAAAGGAGAAAAATAATAAAAAAAAACAAAATTTGCTAGCGAACATGTGCTAAAACTAGCCATTATTAATAATCTTCGCCTCAAAGGAGGTCTAGTTGTATTTACACCATACCAGCAACAAGACATATTAGAGCAGAATGCGTCGCCGCGTACACTAGTGCAGTACTTTATATAGTTGACACGAGCGTACGTTGCTATATGTACATATAGTTGCTCCAAAAAGTAGTTAAGTGTATTTTTATGCGAGAATATTCATATTTACTGACGTAAAAGTCGCCGTAGTCTAGTAGGTAGTGTGTTGGCTTATTAGACGTAAAGCCAGGGTTCGAGCCCCAGGCCAGACATCAAGACAAAATACAAAAAAATATTTCTTCGGCGACTTCCTCTCAGCAGATTTCTGGTAAAAAACTCTGAGAGCAAATAAAATTGCCATGAAAAAGTTTCTCAAAAGTCTGTCGTTCGGAGTTGACTTTAAACTGTAGGTCCCACCACTCAGGAAAAACTTAACACACACAACATAAGTGGTGTGAGAAACTAGGGCGTTGTACAATGGGTCAATTCGAACTCCGGGTACTGTACTTGTCTTAATTGACAAGTACACGTCCAGTAATCTAACCTAACCTACTGACGGTGAGCCTTACTGACTAATATTTGCACTCGTGACTGCATCATTCTTCGCTAAATTAATAGTAATCTTGGATTAATCGGATGTTAGTCTTTTCTGGAGGATACATGTGAATCAAACGAGTTTTTCGACAACATAGTCTTACGACTTACGTTCTGCGAGAACAATGTCAACTATGAAGATAATGGCAGTTATTTTAACAGCAAACTTAAAGACAGCAATATAACAGTTATTATAATTTTAGTATTTGTAAAAACATTAAATGAGAAAAATAATACAAAAACACTTTCAATGAATTGAAGCAGATTAAACAATATTTCCATGATAATTACAACTGCAGAAGAACAAAAAAAAAACTCAGTCAGGCATTAATATTTTCACGTATCTGAACAATAGGTTCCCCATTAATTCGATTGGATAATGTCTTATCTGGGCCACCGCAAACTTAGTAATCTTATTAGAAAGAGGCAATAACATCTGAGTCTACAATATTGGACTGTAAAAAGGCGATTAAAAATTTCACCAGGCATGGCAGAGCAGAAAGTAAGAAAGCGATGAATGTAGCTAAAAAGTTAAAGAACTACAGAAGCCAATACTAACCCAATGACTTTTTGAGCATTGAAAAACAGACCACCAAGCTGGACGAAAACGTTAAGCAGATTATTGTTCAATAATTACACGCAAGAAAGAAAATGCAAAGATACTCGTTGGCAATCCAGACAACATGAAATGCGTTTAAGATTAACTAAAGGTGACTTGAGTGTACTGATGAACGTCTCTATGAGACTCTTCGCCTTAAATGAAAATATGAATCGGATAATACCGAATGCTGAGAATGTAGAACGGACTTCGAAAAGATGGAAAAATGTCTCATTGTCTAACCTTCGAGATTGCACTTTTTTATGTATAAAAGTACTCATCTCAGAGCAGAAAACTGCAAGAAGTTTAGCTTTAGATAATACGGATCGTACTTATAATGAGTGACTGCTCATGACAAGCCGAGATGACGGCTTTGGTGTATGGCGATAGCCACGTAACTTTGTCTTTCTTCGCAAGTTGCAGTTCTTTTTTTTTTCTTGATTTTAGAATTATATTGTAATCAGGAAGACTTAAACGGTTTCGAATTAGCAGTTAAATTAGGTCATGATAGTCAAGTCTCTGATACTTCGACAAAGAAGCTTTTTAAATATTAAACCATAGTTTTCTAATTTCAGTTGACGGAGAATAGTTGTAATACACAACGAAACATATGAATTAAAAAGCTTTCTTATTACAATTCCGAATACACATCTTATATGAGTCGAATATAAATAGGTTATGAATCTTAATGAGCACAATTAGAAGTGATAATATGAATATTTTTTTACAATTTTCTCAAAGATATTCTTAAAAGCGTTTAACTACTAACTCCATCAGCATCAATTATTAGGAAAATCAATACAATCATCCTTGTTCTCTGCCTTGTAATACTACAAAATTATTTGTCCCTTCATATCATAGTTGGAGTTAGTTGTGTTTCCCTAAATCTCCACCCCAACAATATTGTCTTTAATATTCTACTGCGACATTCCTTTCCCATCACTACCCAAAATTATAGAAATTTAAAAGCAAATTTGTCTTGATTTGTCGTTTTTGATTTTGTTTTGTATCCCTTAATGCATTCATTGTCAGTAAAGATGAATGAATGATGGAGGAATGGAATGAGGAGTGTTGAAATTGAAATGAAATGGAGAACAAACAAAACTTTACTTTACAATGCCAGATTCTGTTTCGCATAAAAAAGAGTTGGAAACCAAAAAAGTTTCAACGTCACTCAAAGTAATTTGCAACAAAACAAACAATTTTGTGTAGTTTGCTGAGTGAGTATAGAGGAGTGATTGAAGTAACAGCCGTGGTCTTTTAGAACAAAGACGGGGCATTATAAAGCCAGACACTTAAATAAAATCAAGAAGAGTAATTTCTTCGGAAAACATATGTCGATTTATAACAAATGCATACCAGATGTACGCTTACAATTCACACTTTCACAGAAGAAAAAATAATATACGACAAGCACATTGTAAGAAGCCCAACAGCGACAACATACTGGAAACTTCACTGTTTGATTGCCCAAAAGTCTTGTTGGAACCATTGGAAGGCTGGACAAATAAATTTATTTGCTGTATGAGTAGTTACTACACGAGTTAACACAAAATAATCTCTTGGACAGAATTTCCATAAACGCATCGTAAAAGCAAATGATGACTTTAAGCAGCAACATTAGACGAAAATGATTGCGGTCAGCTCAGTTATGAAAATCGGGATTATATTTCTATGTGATTTGTTAGGATTGTAACTACTATGTACGGCTTTTGTTCTGTTACACCACTGCTTTAGTTCGAAACCATACAGTCAGCAATCGATTCTTCAGAAGAAAAATAAGAGCGAATTTGTATTTTATCAAGATATCGATAGAGACTCAATTTAAACTATGATAACTTGGTTGGGACTTTTTCAAATTTCCACTTATAGTTCGGACCAGATCAGTCGCGTAAAATTTTTTTTGACAACAAATTTCACTGAAAACGGAAACTCTATGATATTGCTGTGATATAGCACAAATCCAGATACTGGTGTTTTGCTTTTACATCGCTTAACATTAAAATTATAAACAAAAGCTACAAAAACAAAAACTATGAACTTTTTTTATAAATTATCGCACTGTGTAATATAACAACAAACACCAGCATAAAACAAATGGTAAATATGTAAACAAAAATACAACAATAAACATTACAAAAATAAATGTAAACAAAATATACAAATAACAATAATGAAACAACGATGTTTACATTTATAGAGATCTCGTGAAGGCGAAGCCACGAACATTGGCCATCAAGAACATTCATCAGACTGTTTATGTTGCCATATAAAAGGCAATGGAAAGCAGGCAACGAGTTAGTAAAATTTCGGTCAGTCTTGTATGAAGATGCCGTGCGTTTGAAGAAAGTAATCGTGGTTTGAAGATCTCCGTTACAAAGATCTGTCGAATAATTGTCTAGTAATTGTTATTGTTTGTGAAAAGGATATAAACAGAGGAATAACAAACAAAAGCAATTGTTGTTGTTACATCAAGTTGTGAACAGTGGCACACAGAATTGTGCGAATAATAAAGAATTTTAATTAAAACTAAATACAAATTTATTTTTATTGCATTTGCAATCTACCTGCTCATATTTTAAACGTTTCTAAAAGGTAAAAACGTAACAATATGTTACTTCATTAGTACCAATAGAACATGTGAGTGGCAGAACATGTTTTATAATCACTTTGCAATTTACCGTTAGGTCTATGAAAGAAAGAAAAGTGTGCATAACGTCGCCTATTACGAAGTATTATTGTTGTTACCTTTAATGCCGTAGAATTGTTTATGTTTTGAGTTGCACCACTTGCTTCATTTTTTGCCACACATTCTTCCAATATTACAATTTTGTGGAACCAAAATATAAAAAATAAGCAGAAAATGAAAACAGCCAGACAGAATGGCACCATTTACCAACTGCTGATACAAAATTCCTATGATGTACGATGTTGGCATTTAAATGAAACTGGAGGAAGTAAATCCATTCTCACTGGCACACGCCCAAACACATACAAAATTCACACGTTCCAATGAGATAACATTTTAGCGTACATTTTATTTCAGTTTCGTTCACTTAAGTCTTCATCACATTAAAACAGAAAATAAAAAATATAAAACCATTCATTAATTGGTTGTTGAAATGTCTACATATCCTACACAAATTTCAATCGAATATTAAGGCTTTTGTTGCATTGCTTAAAGTAAATGGCTTCAGCACTGTTACGGCCTATGATTGAGGTTTCAGGAATGGAATAAAAATACAAAACCTGGAACGACTAATACCACAACTGCTTTTTATTACAGCAAGAAAAAACAGGCATGAACAAGAGTATTAACCCTAATATTGTATTCCGGCGGGACCAACATTTGTTAGTTGGCTTTGCGGAAAAATAATCATCAATTCCAGTTTGATTACATTAAGATGGTGCCGATTATATGACTATAAACAGAACTATGTTGATCATCTAAGGCATGTTTACTAATCTTAACTGGCTTCTTGTAGAATTGTTTTCGAAACAAGTGGCTGCGAACGAGGTAATGAGGCTGAGCACTACAGGAGCATGGAAGTCTGGAGCCTATGGTCATGCCAAAGTATCTTTTGATCTAGACCATATGATACCTGCTTTTCTCAACCCGCTTTCAATACTGGTGTAATAAAGAAAATAACGATTAGGTGCTATTATGATAACGGTTTATACGTCCCAGCGAACGACATTTACTGGCGGAACTCTAGGGTCTTCCAACATATATTTAGGAACTTTGACAGTTGATAACGCCCATTATTTCGTTCATGCTTTCTGTCTCGCTAAATCACTATGAGTGACTATAGATAACAACATCTCTTCACTGAATGGGAGTAGTTGACATCTGACCTTAGTTTTCATCAAAATATCATCTTCAACGATGAGGCTAATTTCTGGATGAATATCTGACCACATGTCCAATTCATCCCGAAAAGGCGCAGTCCTCGGCCCATGTGGTTTCAACACCGCGACGATACGTCATGTTTAAATATTATGTCACATTCTGAACAAACGATTGGAGATCGTTCGATGTGTCCCAGTTAGACTATTTCTTGTAGGATTTCCTAAATCGCAATAAAGACGCCATCAATCCTTAAAGCCAGGATAACCCATATGATGTCAATTTTAGTCTAATTTATGAATCAAGACTCAGAAAAAACTGTATATACCGGACTCGCTCCACCTACAGAAGCTGTAGCCTTCTGTAAGTCCCCAATTGGATTCCTTGATAAACAAAGCGCGTCTCAGGAAGCGAAAAAACACTGATTTATAAGCAAACAAGAAAACTGATCCAATTTTTTAGAGACCAGATCCATTTGTTAAGTCGACCAACTAACAAAAAAACATCTTAAGAATTTTATAGCAGTTACAGTTAACGGTGCCCTGACCTATAGTTACCAACGCCTAGAGGCTAGAAATTATTTCACAAGAAACATTTTTACAGAAGCTGTAAAACCTGAGGCGTTGGATTTTGAAGCACCCACAAATTTATTTACAGAACGTTTGAATAAAATCCACAGTCTTATTGACTTGTCTGATTGGTCAACGAACTGTTGTTGTGACTGTTTGATGATTATTTTTCAACAATATATACGGAAATAAAATTAAAAAGAAGTTAAAAATTTTTGAATTTAATATTAAGGGAATTATGTTTGTGGTTTTAAACAAATTTATTTATTTTTATTTTTTTATTTTATTTATTATTAATCATAGCACAACAAGATAATAATCTTATAAATGAAAGTGCTATGGGAGTACATCAAAGAGGAAAAAGTGATAACAAATCGCTTATTATATGAGAAATGAATTGTTTGAAGTACAGTATAAATAAAAATGAATAAGAATAAGAACATGATTTAACCTCAGGAAATAGCAATCGATACAAAAAAATTAGGATAAGGAAATGAGTATATGTAAAAAACTAAATTAGGAAAGATACAAATATAAAGAAAAATACAAACAAAGAAATATATTCATTTAATGAGATACAATTAATTAATTAATTAATAAATTAGAAAAATGAAAATAATTAATTACTAATAAAAATGAAGAGTAAAAATTTATAAAACAATCAAAATATATTACAAACTACTTAAACAGAATGCTCCTTTTTGCTCCTTTTTGAACTTAGTTGCATTGCCTATGTTCTGAATATAATTAGGTAGTGTATTCCAAAGACTGATGGTGTGTATAAAGAACTGTCGTTTCGACAAAAGAGTCCTATGCCTTAATTGGATAATTTTCCTACCGCGGTTGGATCTAGCAAATTTAATCCTGCTAAATAAGTATACTGGCTGTTCCAAAGTAATAATCTTATGGAGGAGAATTAGGCACTTAATATTCAATAGATTATCAAAATGAATACCAAATATCTGGTAAGAAAATTGTGATATATGGTCCCGACGTCCCTTAATAAATACATATCTGGCTATGTTATTATAAGCCAAGTTGAGTTTCCGCCTGTCATCCGCATCACAGTTTGCGAAAATTTCCGATCCGTATAAAAGAACAGGAATCAAAAACGTTTTTGCCAGTTGCAGGCGTATAGCAAAAGGAGTCGAATCTATAACAGCCCATAAGTTCCTAAGCATGCCGTAAACTTTACCAACGATGACATTAATGTGGCTAGACCACGTTATCCGACCATTAAAGATAACACCCAGATTAGATGCCGATTCAACAAAATAAATTTTATTCCCCCTGATAATAATATCCGGCACATCAAACGCTCTCTTAGACCTGGAGAGCAATAAACATTTCGATTTAGAGGGATTTATACAAAGTCCATTAGCACTAGCCCAGTTGTCAATTTTCCGTAAATCATCGTTAATCGTATCTACACATAGTCGGATATTATCAATACAAGCGCTCCTATAGAGCTGAACGTCATCAGCGTACATATGTACGCTACAATTATCCAAAACATCAGGTAGGTCGTTAATGTATATACAGAACAAAAGGGGTCCTAAAATTGATCCCTGAGGAATACCTCTTCCAACGTGTACCGAATTCGAGATGTTGCCGTTCAGGTAAACTCGTTGTGATCTGTTAATGAGATAGGAACGTATAAGGCTAAAGGCTGAATTAGAAAAATGAAAGAGGGTCTGTAGCTTCTTCAATAATATTTTGTGGTCAACTGTATCAAGAGCCTTGGTGTGATCCAAAAGAACCAAAAACGCTATGTAATTTTCATCCAGTTTCAACCTAAGGTCATCAACTACTTTGACTAAAGCAGTAGTGCAGCTCCTAGCTTTCATAAATCCCGACTGCTTATCAGATAAAAAATTATTACTCGTGAGATAATCGTTCATTTGTCTAGCTATGAGGTTTTCCATAACTTTGGACAGGAACGGAAGAATGGCAATTGGCCTGAATTCATTGTTAGATTTAGGAATCGGGATGATTTTCGACCGTTTCCATTCATCAGGGAAAGAGGACATAGTTAAGACTGAATTGAATACATGAGTAAAATACGGTAAAAGTCTAGGTGACAAAGCTTTTAAAAACAGAGGATCTAAGTCATCAGAACCAATCGCATTCGATTTCACAGAAGATAAGCATTCCAAAACCTCGAGCTGACTAACACAACGAAAACTAAAGGGGTTTTCTAGCGGAACAAAACAAAGGTCATCATAAATGTTACTGTCAGTTGTAGGAACATTAATATTAACAAATTTGTCATTCAGACTGTTTACATCGACATCAGGAGAAGTATTATGGCATTTATGTCCAATACCAATATCGCGGATTACCTTGCATTTAGCTCTATTATCTAATGCGGAAGCGAATGTGTTTGGTAACCTCACTACGAGCGGCTTTATGAACGGCTTTCAGATCATCCGTTCTGAACATCTTCCATCGCCGATAGGCAATGTCGCGCTTATCAATTAATGCTTTAATTTCAGCATTAAACCACGGTTGGTGTTTGGCTTTAACAAGTTTTGTTTTGACAGGAACACAACTGTCATATAGCAGACGCACATTTTCCTGAATTAGTGCCACCTGGTCGTTTAAATTACCCAGTGAGTAGATTTGATACCAACAGATATCATCAACACTTCTGTTTAAAACTGTAAAATCGATACTTTTAAAATCAAGGTATGTAATATACCTGTCCTCATGACTCGTAGACAGATTATAAGTTAAGAAGGGAAGATCATGATTGGAAAAGCAAGAGGCTGAAATTTGATCATATAACAGTACCTTAGTCATATCATTAACAAATACTAGATCGATTAGACTACTGGAAGAAGAATGGAAGTGAGTTGGCACGGACACGAGTAGTATGTTTATGGCGTTTCTAGCTCAATTATTTCATACAAATTTTGGAGCATGCATAGCTGTAAAAGAGTAAGAACATTGTAGAATTGTGAAATGAATTGTGTGCGATCGGTCTTTAGGTTTGTAACATGTATTATGAAAAGGTAATGCTTTTTAATGTGTATGTGTGTTTGTGTGTGTTAAAATTTGGGAGAATGCATATCTGGAAAAGAATTAAATCATTATAATTTTCAATTTTTCCCTACAAATTTGGGATCATACCTGCTTTTTGTTGGTCCTTTCATTTGTATTGCTTTGCAAACGAATGACTGGACGGACAGAATGAGTGCGTGCACGTTTCCTCATTTACATCCCAGAGTATAAGTAGACTGTGAAAATGTATATACGTATGTATGAATGTTTGGACGGACAGAATGAGTGTGTGCGTAACATGTAATGTGTATGATCGTTTTTTTTTAATAGTAAATTCTTGACACGCACTGCTCATGATCACAGGTAGAAGAAATAGAAATATAAACTAATAAGAAAGGGTAGGTTGGTTGTGCGGTTGTTTTTAATTTGATGAGAAAGAAATGTATAGTTGTGCATGTGCGTTTTTTTTTCACGTATAAGTATAAGTAATATCTGTTTTCACTAATTGAATTTACTGATTGATCTACAACACCCCAGAGTATAAATAGACTTGTTTTAAGGATTTAGATTTTTTTTTTTTAGTTTTACTGTTTTGAATGAATGAAATTATAGAATAAAGGGATTAATTAAAACAAATTAGTTTTTTATTTTTTGAAAATTTTATTACATATTTCTTTTTTTCAGATTTTTACAGATTCGAATTTAAAAATACGTTTATACAGATTAAATAACTTAAGTGTTAACAAATATTGTGTATAGAATGTTTGACATCGACAAATGTTGAAGGATTGTGAATAAGTATTTTCACAATAATACAAACGTATGACATATTAATACATAAAAATGGATTACTTATTTTACTAATGTTACATATTCTTAGTTCATTTATAAGTTTCATAAATAAATCTATATGCTCTTTATCAATCTGATTACTATGTTTTATTAATAAATAGTTCTTCCAATACAGCTGATGTTACCATTTTTGTTCCCCTTCTTTAAAAATTTAATAGTAGGTTGTGTTAGTGCGGGACGATGTACTCTGAATTATTTCATTTTAATTTATATTTATTGAATAAAAATTTTAAACACAAGTGCCCACAATTAAATGTATTAAATTTTTGTTTTCGTTCATAATTATATTCAACAGGAAATTTTAAGTAGTTGACAATCTCAAGTGGTGGTTGTAAGTTTCCAAAGCTATCAAAGTATTCCTTATAGTTGTGGTTTTTATAATATGCTACCCAATGTGTTCCCATACCATTTGAATCATCTAAGTTAACAATGCCACATTCTTGTTTGAATGGTTTTTTAGGTAAAGAATCACGCATGAAAACACCCCTAAAGTGTTTGAGATGTCTTCCATATTTATTCAAATCCAAATCTGTTAATGGGCGATTGGGTAGGTTATCTAATAGTTTTTTGGAGCTGGACTATAGTAGAGACCATATCCAGTTTTATATGGTTTGAGGTACAACCCTTTACCCATTGCAATTGATTCCATATATCTATTATGACGGTTAGCTTCAGCCAATTGTTCTTTTCCATTTTTGATAGCATTTACTGCTTTGACAATAGCGGATCCTCCACTTACCAAACCACCAAGCGCTGACAATGCTGTTAGTACGGGAATAAGTGGAAGAAATCCTCCAATTTTCGGTACAGGTATAACTCTCGGTATTATAATGTCTGCTCGCTTTTTCCCTTTAAAATTTGAATGAATAGCCTTTTGAGCTATTTTAACAGCATCATTTATATCAAGGGGTTTCTGTTCTTTCAATTGTTTTAAAGTTTTTCTCACAGTAGCTGTGAATAATTTCTTATTACACTTATTCATTTTTCCTTTTCTTTTCTTATGTCTCTGCTCCTTCAAACCTAATCCAAATTTCACTTTAGCTTTCATAGCGTTTGTCACAAACCACGCGTTAGCACGTTCTTTAATATCACTATCTTTAGATTTAACTCGTTGCCAGGCTTTTTCAGCTAATATTTGATCTGCTTGATGTCTTGTGTCTATATCTTTTGATTGTGAATATGCAATATCGTGCTCTCTACAAGCTGCGTCTAATAAATTTATACCCTTATCTCCTCTTGCTAAACGTTTTTCAAGTTTTGTACCAGGTCCACAAAACTGATAACCAGGTAGATGTAATTCAACAGGTACTTTATTTATTAAGTTGTTTACAAATCCTCTTCTCATCTTACACTGGCTGAGGTTTTGTTTTGACTGTAGATTATAACAAATTTTTTTTCGTTACTTTTATGCCTCTTCGCAAAAATAACTGAAATCAAGACGATCTCCTATATATACAGCAATTTATATGATTTCAGTATGTTAATTTTTTGATATTGATTTTGATCTATAGCTAGTATAGATTGTATAGTATAGTATAGATTGTATAGCTTGCTAGTATAGCTAGTACAGATTGCTAGTATAGCTAGTACAGCTTGCTAGTACAGCTAGTACAGCTTGCTAGTATAGCTAGTATAAATTGTATAGCTTGCTAGTATAGCTAGTACAGCTTGCTAGTATAGCTAATATAGCTAGTACAGCTTGCTAGTATAGCTAGTATAAATTGTATAGCTTACTAGTATAGCTAGTACAGCTTGCTAGTATAGCTAGTACAGATTGTATAGCTTGCTAGAATAGTGTTTCATACGAAGAGGTATGAAAGTAACGAAAACAATGGTTATAAACTACAGTCAAAACAAAAAAATAAACCTAATTAGTGTAAGATTGTAAGAGGTTTTGTAAACAACTTAAACAAATTACTTGTTGAATTACATCTACCTGGTTATCAGTTTTGTAGACCTGATACAAAAGTTCAAAAACGATTAGCAAGAGGAGACAAAGGAATAAATTTATGGGATGCTGCTTGTAGAAAGCACGATACAGCGTACCCAAATTCAAAAGATATAGACATAAGACATCAAGCAGATCATGATCAGGTGTAAATCAGATCGTGAGCAGATACAAAGCAGATCGTGAGCAGATCGTGAGCAGATACGAAGCAGATCGTGACCAGATACCAAGTAGATCGTGAGCAGATACGAAGCAGATCAAAATTAATATGAAAAAATTAGCACAATGTCTAAAAATTACCATACTAAAATGTTAGAAGATCTTGTAAAGACAAGAGCTGTTCTAAGTACATATACTCATATATACTCATATTAACACAAATAAAATGAATATGCACAATCATGTTTATATTTAGGTATACGATGTAAACGTGCACACAGCTGCATAATTCTTGAGTCAGCGTTTTAAAATTTGTTTACATTAAAAATATAATATTATTGATCTTATGCTGAAGAGTAAGAAATGATAAGGAGTCACGCTGTTATTATTTATAACAAAGCGCTGCTATTGTTTATGTGTCGTTATCCCACATTTGTTCACAAGAAAAACACACACACACACACACATAACGGAAATATATCACAATAACAAAAAAAATTAATTAAGCGAAACCACATCCAAAATTGTTTATTTGTTTACATTAAGAAATATTCTTATTGATCTTATGCGCGTGCACACACTTATTCTGTCCGTCCAATCATTCGTTTGAAAAGCAATACAAATAAAAGGAACAAGAAGAAGCAGGCATGATCCCAAATTTGAATGGAAAAATTTAAAATGAAAATGATTTAATTCTTTTCCAGATATGCATGTTCTCAAATTTTAACACACACAAACACATTAAAAAGTATTACCCTTTCTTAATACATGTTACAAACCTAAAGACCGATCGCACACAATTCGTTTCACAATTCTGCAATGTTTTTACT
This sequence comes from Sarcophaga variegata, assembly GCA_932273835.1. NCBI lineage: Eukaryota > Metazoa > Arthropoda > Insecta > Diptera > Sarcophagidae > Sarcophaga > Sarcophaga variegata. The sequence continues at coordinate 43,641,211 of OW026359.1, forward strand.
CTTTTCCAGATATGCATAATCCCAAATTCGTATGAAATAATTGGTCGAGAAGCGGCATAAACATACTACTCACAATCAAAAGATATAGACACAAGACATCAAGCAGATCAAATATTAGCTGAAAAAGCCTGGCAACGAGTTAAATCTAAAGATAGTGATATTAAAGAACGTGCTAACGCGTGGTTTGTGACAAACGCTATGAAAGCTAAAGTGAAATTTGGATTAGGTTTGAAGGAGCAGAGATATAAGAAAAGAAAAGGAAAAATGAATAAGTGTAATAAGAAATTATTCACAGCTACTGTGAGAAAAACTTTAAAACAATTGAAAGAACAGAAACCCCTTGATATAAATGATGCTGTTAAAATAGCTCAAAAGGCTATTCATTCAAATTTTAAAGGGAAAAAGCGAGCAGACATTATAATACCGAGAGTTATACCTGTACCGAAAATTGGAGGATTTCTTCCACTTATTCCCGTACTAACAGCATTGTCAGCGCTTGGTGGTTTGGCAAGTGGAGGATCCGCTATTGTCAAAGCAGTAAATGCTATCAAAAATGGAAAAGAACAATTGGCTGAAGCTAACCGTCATAATAGATATATGGAATCAATTGCAATGGGTAAAGGGTTGTACCTCAAACCATATAAAACTGGATATGGTATCTACTATAGTCCAGCTCCAAAAAACTATTAGATAATCTACCCAATCGCCCATTAACAGATTTGGATTTGAATAAATATGGAAGACATCTCAAACACTTTAGGGGTGTTTTCATGCGTGATTCTTTACCTAAAAAACCATTCAAACAAGAATGTGGCATTGTTAACTTAGATGATTCAAATGGTATGGGAACACATTGGGTAGCATATTATAAAAACCACAACTATAAGGAATACTTTGATAGCTTTGGAAACTTACAACCACCACTTGAGATTGTCAACTACTTAAAATTTCCTGTTGAATATAATTATGAACGAAAACAAAAATTTAATACATTTAATTGTGGGCACTTGTGTTTAAAATTTTTATTCAATAAATATAAATTAAAATGAAATAATTCAGAGTACATCGTCCCGCACTAACACAACCTACTATTAAATTTTTAAAGAAGGGGAACAAAAATGGTAACATCAGCTGTATTGGAAGAACTATTTATTAACAAAACATAGTAATCAGATTGATAAAGAGCATATAGATTTATTTATGAAACTTATAAATGAACTAAGAATATGTAACATTAGTAAAATAAGTAATCCATTTTTATGTATTAATATGTCATACGTTTGTATTATTGTGAAAATACTTATTCACAATCCTTCAACATTTGTCGATGTCCAACATTCTATACACAATATTTGTTAACACTTAAGTTATTTAATCTGTATAAACGTATTTTTAAATTCGAATCTGTAAAAATCTGAAAAAAAGAAATATGTAATAAAATTTTCAAAAAATAAAAAACTAATTTGTTTTAATTAATCCCTTTATTCTATAATTTCATTCATTCAAAACAGTAAAACTAAAAAAAAAATCTAAATCCTTAAAACAAGTCTATTTATACTCTGGGGTGTTGTAGATCAATCAGTAAATTCAATTAGTGAAAACAGATATTACTTATACTTATACGTGAAAAAAAAACGCACAGGCACAACTATACATTTCTTTCTCATCAAATTAAAAACAACCGCACAACCAACCTACCCTTTCTTATTAGTTTATATTTCTATTTCTTCTACCTGTGATCATGAGCAGTGCGTGTCAAGAATTTACTATTAAAAAAAAAACGATAATACACATTACATGTTACGCACACACTCATTCTGTCCGTCCAAACATTCATACATACGTATATACATTTTCACAGTCTACTTATACTCTGGGATGTAAATGAGGAAACGTGCACGCACTCATTCTGTCCGTCCAGTCATTCGTTTGCAAAGCAATACAAATGAAAGGACCAACAAAAAGCAGGTATGATCGCAAATTTGTAGGGAAAAATTGAAAATTATAATGATTTAATTCTTTTCCAGATATGCATTCTCCCAAATTTTAACACACACAAACACACATACACATTAAAAAGCATTACCTTTTCATAATACATGTTACAAACCTAAAGACCGATCGCACACAATTCATTTCACAATTCTACAATGTTCTTACTCTTTTACAGCTATGCATGCTCCAAAATTTGTATGAAATAATTGAGCTAGAAACGCCATAAACATACTACTGACACGTTTACAGGATTAAGATGGAGAGATAACATTGAATCAGATAGCGCATTATCTAGTAAGAGATTATTATTAAAGTCACCAATAATAATAATGTCATCATATTGAATAGAAATTTCCTCAAGAATAGAAATAAAGGGATCAAAGTTTATATTAGAATTCGGTCTATAGACACTACCTAATAAAACCTTCTTCTTATTGGTGGATGAAATATCAAGAAATAAATATTCTATTTGACTACCAATTTCTGTTAATAATTTTACCTTGCACGGAATACCGTTTCGAACATAAATTGCAACTCCGCCACCTTTTGCCCTGGTTGCCATATTGTTAACTAAGATCGTCCTGTCTGACCGGAAAAGCCTAAAGCCCTGTAGATTGTACACCGAATCCTGAACTTCCAGAGGAAACCAAGTTTCGGAAACGCAAATAATATCGATTCCTGCTGCCACAAATAAACGCCTAAATTCATCAATTTTATTGTTCAGACTCTGTGCATTTATATGAACAATGTTGAGACCAGTTCTTTGTTTGGCTAAAACTCTAATCATGTTGTGCACACAGTCTCTGGAATAAGGACTGTTAGAGTTCATCAGATTGTACGTAAGTTATGGCAATGCAATCAAAAGCTAAGTAAATTGCTATAATTATGATAAATAAGCGCAAAATAAAAAAAGAGTTATACATACAAATAAAGAAGAAAATAAAAATTAAATTAAAATTGAACATTAAATTAAAGTTGCATATCATCAGGTTTATCATTATCAGAAAACTAGTTGAGTAGTTAACTATCAAGCCCAGGAAATAACTGGTTCAGGATATTTATGTCTTCAATTAGAATTCTGTCTTCGTTACCTTGTTTCCTGATGAATACGCAACCCCTCATAGTGAATGCAGAAGACAAAAGTTTTTTCTTTTTTAGGCGAATTGCAGCACGAAGGATGTTAAAGTTGTTTTGAGTCAGGTTCTCGTTTACGAAGAATTTTACACCCGAGTTGTAACCAATGTTCCTTAGCCGGAAAGTAAAACCCTTGTGCTGTTTTCGGAAGTTAGACAACGATTTTAAAAAGAAATTTTTATCGTACGCAGACCAAAGTTTGACTATTATAACGGCATCTTTCGAGATCTCGTTGTGTTTATTATTATGGTTCCTCAAGAGGTATATAGATTTTAAGTTAGGTACAGGTGTGTCTATGGTGTTACAAATTTTTTTAAAAATCTCCGGTAGATTTTCTTCTTCAGAGAACGGAATTTCATTTATCCTGAGTTCTGTAGAAACAGGATAGTTCTCTTGTTGCCGCAATTTTGTTTTTAGATTCTGTATTTCCACTCACATACTCTCAATTTCCGCCGATCCATTTTCAAGAATTGTTACCCTCTCACTTATCTCATGCAGTTTGTTATCGAGGATATTGTATTTTTCGCGCAGATCCTTTGCGAGGTCTTCTTTAAATTCTCTAAATTTCTGGTCAATAGTGTTCAGGATCTGTTCTGCGAATTTGTCAAACCTTTTGTCCATACAGTTTAGTAGTTTAAAAGGCGAGTCAATTAAAGTCGTAAAGAACTTTGCTGAATGTCCGCTATACGTTTATTGACTGGTGTGTTTTGCAATCCATCCGAGGTTGATGGTATAAATTCCGAGTTTTCGATAATAGGCATGTTTGTTGGGTTTTTGTTGGTTAGTGTCTTAGATTTAGATTTGCGTACGTTGCTTTTATTTATTTTCTTGTCCTTCCTTAGGTTATACATTAAAAATAGTAAGTGAAATCAGAATTTTTAAATTTAACTGTGGATATTTGTAATAAATTTGGCAGCACTTATTAAATTTAAATCAATCACCTATAATTTCGCTGGTGTCCCTATGAAAAATATTAATAAGGAACGATTCCCATCGAAACCATTAACAATAATCAGAATAGAATAATGAACAAACGAAATAAACTTTTATTAGCACACATTCAACACATAAAAATATGCAACAAATGTAATTCAAACCAACAAATCCTAACAAAAATTAATTGCCCTCTAATTGCAGCAATAAAAGGTAGCAACATTCACCAAAACAAACATTGAAAAAGTTCCTTAAATAAGAAGAAGAGCATATTACGAAATTGAAATCTTAACAAACTTAAATAATTTTTATGCTACACATTCATACGATATTAAAAATTTAATTTAATTTCTATTTCTGAAGATCTTTCAGAATTAATTTCATTTCTCGGCGGTTGTCAGTCGCAGGCCATTCTAGTGATATTGTATATCGGTTTCCACAACGTGAGCCCAATTCAGCGCAATTTCCGCTCATCTCATCGCCAGTTCCAGTGTAAATCCAGTGTTGGAACTACTGTGAACGAAGAATATTTCGCAGGCAACAATTGATGAACGCTTACAGTTCGTTCGTTATTTCCACAGATACGAGTCATTTTTTGTCTCCGTATTTTTAAATACTCAAAGAACAAAACTATTTTTATTTGAATTGAAAATTTCTGGATTTAACACTCTAATAACACTATGCGACAAAATAAAAAAAATTAAATACACCCAGGTAATCACTATGTCGTTGTGAGTTTTGTTGAGTTAGGTTAGAGGACGTGTACTTGTCAATTAACACAAGTACAGTACCCGGAGGTCGAATTGACCCTTTGTTGAGTAGAACTCAAAAATATTTTTTTATATAGTTTGTTTTATTTGACAAAAACTGTTTTCTTTTAGAGTTTTCACATAGATTTCTTGATTACACAAACATTTCCGAACCGATGGCCAAAATTAAAACCTTGTTAGAATGGAAAGAGATGGGCCTTTAAAACAATGTACGTATACATATATATTATTGTTAAAATAAAACACGAAGATCTTTATGCTTTAAGATGAGACAATAGAATAGGAAAAGTATTTATTAAAGAGCAGTTTTAATATGTTTACATATTTAAAAAACTATGTATGTATATAAAACAGAATAAGCTGATGCAATAAATACAGTGGTGTCTTTAGTCATAAGTACCCTTAACAATTATTTGACTAAGTATGCTGTGGGGTTTGATGAGGTAGACTTGGCAAATGCGAATTTTTTTCAAATTTGTTCAAGTTCGTCCGTTCATAGTAGCAAACTTTAATTAAAAAATATATTAAGTGATGCTATTCTGAAAGTGCATTCTGTTGTGAAGAGTTTGAAACTTGATTTGATAAAATCTAACACAAATTGCCGTAGTTAACACTTAAAGAGTATAACAGTCGTGTTATATTTTTCATATATATATTTTTTCAAATGAACTTTTAGTTCAAAAATTTAATGAATTTTTTATAGATCTTGATTGTTTATCGCAAAATGCGTCAATTTCAAGTTTAAGCGACCACCAGAAGTTGGACAATGTTTGCGCAACGAGAAATAATAATATTTGCAAAAAACACAAATATTAGCTGACTTCTGGCAGTGGTGCATACGTGAAATTGACACATTTTGCAATAAACAATCAAGATCCATCAAAACTTTTGAAAATTTTTGAACTGAAAGTTCCTTTATATATATAAAAAATATAACACGACTGTTATACTCTTTAAATAATAACTAAAGTAGTTTTTGTTCGATTTGACCAAACGAAGTGTCAATCTCTTCACAAGATAATGTATTTTCAGAATGTCATCACTTGTTTTATATTTGTTTAAATAATTTTGCAATTAAGAATAGCTAAACTTGAAAAAATGAGAAAAAATAATATTTTCCAAGTTTATCCGATCAAACCTCATAACATGTAAATTTGAAACATACAGTGCACGCTCGCTAATGTGAACTAATTAAAACTGGCGTTGTTCACTTTTGCGAATTTTTCACATTGCCGAATACCGAAAATTATAAAACAGAATTATACCATCTTTTAAACAAAAATCATTATTTATGAATTTTTTTATTTTTTTAGAACACATTTTATAATTTAATCTTCACAAACTTTCTTCACAGTATCTAAATAGCAATTGAAGAGTAAATATGCATGCAGATGTACTAACACATACATATATATGTACACCTAAAACGGTGATTCCCGCAACTAATAAACACAGAATTTAAGCGTTTCAAATTAAAAAAAAATTATATTCAAATTATATGGTTTTTTACATTTTTTTCACCTTTTAGAGTAGTCAATGAAGCAAAAAAGATGTTCACATTAAGCGGTGTTCATATAATGCGGTGTTCACATTAGCGCGCGTGCACTGTATATTTATGTATACCGTTTTAAAGGCTCATCTCTTCCCTTTTCAAAAAAATTTGAAGTATGAAAATAGGTTAGGTGTAAAAATATCAAAAATACCGCTTTTGTCAAATGAAACAAGTTTGGAGAGTTCGAGAAATATAAAAAAAAATATTTTTGAGTTCTTCTCCACAAAACTCACAACCTACACTATGTCATTAGCTGAGTTTATTTTGACAGTCGCACCGTGTCGCCTGAACGGCATATAGGCATACGATGTGCACTAGTTTTCATTGACACAGAAGGTATTTAGAAGGCCTCATATCTTATGAAAATGACATGCAAGATAAAAATAATAATAAGACTGCGAGGAGCATGCCACGACTTATTCTTACATTTGATTGGAAGAGCTTATGTCCTTTAAGTGTATAAGCGTTCTTAGTCTTGTACAGAAAAATTATATGAAGTCGTATGCGCCTTCTACAAGGGTTTGAGTTGTCTTGCGATTACATAAAAGATTCTATCAAATGTTTTGCGTGGTCTACGACTTAATATTGATATTTAGCCAAAGCTTCTAAAAATACCCAACAGAAAAAAATCGACGCACTTCAGCTCTTTGTTGTTCAAAGGCAATTTAAATTTTTAATTAGTCGGTGCAGGATGACTCTAACTAAAGAGGTATCTAAACCTACCAAACAAGAACTTAAACAATGCGATTATTTATCCTGCGATTTAATCAATAATTTCTTGTAAATGTCATAACCCAATCTGGACAATGCATGCTACTCTAGTGTACCGATGGTATAGATATGACAGGACACTAACTGTGAGGAGAAAACTGTTGTTGCAATCAACGAATCTAATGGTGCTTGGAACTATGAATCGTCAAGAATTAGACAGAATATAAAAGTTTACAATTATTATTTCGGGTCTTAGAAGGATAACATGAATTCGATATAAAATTAAGAATTTTTCTTGTTAACAGATGCTATTTTGGTGGATGCCGCTGTATGTCCGTTATTCATGAGCCAAGATCTTCGAACAAGAAAAGTTATTTTATGTGATCCTGGGATTATTCACAGAAGAGGATGTTCAAAGCCCCAAGGTGGTTTAAAAAATATTAAGAATATACACACAAGACCAAAGTCAATGGAATTCTATTCTATGTTTGGATTATGGACGAATCGAATTCTAACAAATGGTCATCTAAGTAAGTGTTGGATGTTAACCACCTTCATTATTTAATTGTCATCTTTTATGTTATCATATTTTTGAATTACTTATTCTTCTTCTTACTTTGACTTCTATATAATAAAATTATTAGAGAATTACAATAGTAAGTATTATTTTTTACTGACAGAAACTGTTGCTAATCACTTGGTATTTACTGCTGACAAGATGCATTGGAATTTTCCAAGCCCAAGCTTTCTAAAATTAGGCGAGAAGCTATCGAGGAGTATATCTTGCCGTTGAGGTGATAGACTGCAAGTACACTCGGCAACTGCTAAATGGAAAAAAAACGAAAACAAACAAAAGACTGTGTTGAAATGAATGAAACCTTTTTGAATAAGAGTTTTGAATTTGATCGTTTTCCATTATATCCGTGAGGACAAGACATTATAATCAAAAAGGAAAAATAAGTATTCTTTGTCAAAAATAAAGATATTTGTGTGAGCAAAAATATAAAATGTTGTTGTTGTTCGTATTTTTTCCGATTTTATGAAATCTTTATCATCAGCATTCAACTATTCTAATACTTATCATATATTCAAATCATTTCCGCTGAGAATTGTTTAAATTAATTGATTCACCCAAAAGAGTTTTTCGTGTGCTTCGGTCTTCGCCACTGGTCCCAGTTATTAATCGAGCTTTTTCAATCTAGTCCATAAAGCAAAGCTTTTATTTTTCCCTTCAACGTCTAAGATTTTTGGTATGACCAAACCACACCAATGCAAATGTTATAGTTTTTTATAATTATAATAATATAATTTTTAAGTACACATCGCACATCTTGTTTTTCATTCGACGACGTTACTCTTTGCGACCCAGATATCGTGCATATCTTCCGAAATATTTTTTATCTCAAACACAAAAAGATCTGCTTCATCGGCTTAAGCAAGTGCTAATGTGTCAATATTCTAAGGTAGTGCGGGTAATATGGTGGCGTTTTCGAAGTGTTATTTTCGTACGCCGAGATATGCCATCTGATTGGCTAAAATTGCAATTCTATTTCTTCTTATTAACATTCAGAAGGGTTTTCTTAAATTTGATTTAGGCTTAAAGTCTTCTTCTTCAAAATTTGATGCATTATGAACATCTAATACATGGGCGATTTAACAATTCTGAAGACGCACTGACAAAATTCGAGTATCGTACAGACATTAGTTTTCAATCTTCAATATAATACTCTCGACAGTGGTTTATATGCTTTTGGAGGGAAGGTCCTCTGTAGGCAGTACGTTCGTAGCATGGCGTATCACCCAAGTATATCATTCATCAGCCATACGTTCTTCTAGTGAAACGATACTTTTAGTTTTAAATAGCGCTCTTGTCAAAACATCTGGAATTTTATTATTTGTCAGCCGGAAAGTTGTCTTCTTTATTTTATATCGGCTGGACAGAATAAATTCGTTACGGCATTCAAAGAGATTTTTTTACAATAATTTTGTAATTTTTTTCAATCGTAGTTCCTCTGATCTATTACTCCAACATTTTTTCAATAATAATTGTCCACGTTTCCTTCCGTTAACAACGATAAATTTTGTTACATTTCAAGTCCCATGAGACCTTGATTTCAACGTTAGGATTCTAATATATATACAAGAGGGGCAAGTGTAAAGCCGAAAAACCAACATTTAATGTCGTAATATCGAGAAATTGAAGATGTAAATATTAGATATTAAACGTATATTTATTAAAACAACTTTATATTTTGTTGCAAACCCATTGGTTACACGAACCGCGTAAAATCTGTGAGGCATGGGGGTGGACAAATTTTTTCCTGCACTGCCGTCTTAGTTTCGATAAAGTATCATTAAAATATCATATCTTTATGATGCTGACCTTACCAAAGCATGATATACACTGCTCCAGGCTTTAAAGCGGCCCCGGTGTACTTTGGATAAAATTTCTTTCAACTTCAGCCGACGAACATATTTTTTTTCATCGGGGGATACTCTTATAAATTTTTGTTTGTCCGAAAACAATAACAACTCTTTTCCATTTTACATTCGCTAAATTGCGCCACTATTTTGCGAGATCAAGTCTCTTCTTTCGGTTACTCTCTTACTATAATGACATCTTTCGAGAAATTCTTTCAAATAGTCCAGCTTCACCCATTTGCTGGTTGATGCTGATATTTTTCTATTCGTGTACAATCACTACTAGTTTGGGGAAAGAGTCTTTGTTTATTTGTCACCGTTTCTGTAGTCGGATGCATTCTGAAATATTGCATCGCTTCGAAACCATTGCATTCGCGATAAGTGATTCCATTCTGATGCAGTTGTTTAAAAATCTATTGAGTACTTAAGTGACAGAAGTTAAGCAATTATGATGAGGTTAGGTTAGAGGACGTGTACTTGTCAATTAAGACAAGTACAGTACCCGGAGGTCGGATTGACCCATTGGTCCTAGTTTCTTACACCACTTATGTTTTGTGTGTTAATTTTTATACAGTCTACAGTTTAAAGTCGACTCCTAACGACAGATTTTTTGAGAAACTTTTCATGGAAATTTTATTTACTCTCAGATTTTTTGCCAGAAATCTGCTGAGGGGAAGCCGCCGACGAAATATTTTTTTGAATTTCGTTTTGATCTCGTTTCTCAGCGAACACATTTTCGCTGCCCCTAATTTAGTGTACAGTTGGTTTTATTTCACAAAATTATAAAAAAAAAACACCGAAAAAGAAACAGAATAACGATGGATCTTGTATTGCCATTCAGAATTTCAAATGAACTGAACATAGAACTACTTTTAATACGACAATTTAAGTATTGAGTACTAATTAGTTGCAAACAGTTGTATGTACGTCGGATCACCAATATATTTGAATCGAAGACACTAGACTTGTTAAAACAGATTCTTAGAAAATACAATTAAAATTACTTTTTCGAATACCTTCGTGGAAGATTTAAAAGTTATTTTGAATGCATTCACATTAATTGATAGAGTTTTCCTATGAAAATGAAATGAAACTTTCATGTCATCATCATTTTTAAAAAAGTATCAGGTACTATGCCATAATAAACTGTCCTTATCAGTTTTATTAGAAAAATGAAAATAATGTTTAAACTTACTTAGCATCTTATCTCAGCGTAAATTCAAAAGAAGAAACTTTTTAATATGAAATATACGTTGCAAGAAAACAAAAAGAATAAAACAGAAAAAAAGTAGATAGAATGTGCTGTTTGTCACATGGTCAAGTTCGTCCCGAATTTATTGCATCTTCCAATTTAGCTGTTTTACTTTCTTTTTCTATTGTTAGCTTTTAAAGGACACTTTAAAGGATAAACTTGCTTGGTATAGGCACGACGGTAAAACATGCAGTTGGCGTATAAATAAAGTTTCTCCACTTTTAAAGAATTGAAAAAAAAAACAAATTTCGAATGGAAAGAAACTTTAAAATTTTGTGATTTCTTTCACTCTGCAGGACGAAAGTTGAGTAGATTGTGTCAGGAAAAGAGAAAGTGTATTTGAAACTTTATTTTCTCTTTTTTTTCTTATCATTAGCACGTAATTCTTGCATTAGCATCACTGCAAGCGCAGTTAACAACAGCACATCGTGCAAGTTGTTGAGGTGGATTGAAAGCATTTTTTATTTATTTATACTTTGTTGATAATTCGGAGCATGACGATGAGAATAAGAGCCATAAAATTGATTCATCTCAAGATCTTGTTTCCGTATTTCTCAGCAGCATATCATGAATACCTGTGATGGGTATCATCAATGTTAAACGCCTAGGCTTAAACGTAAAGGAGATGGTGGAGGAGGAGAATTAGGCAGTGGATATAAAGATAATGAAATCCATACGGATATTTGTCAAATAAAATCATGCAAAATTGCTTCATTAAATACAATTTTTTACAACGTCAATCCCCTTCATCAAAATAACATCGAAGTGATGTTCATAAATATTCGTATTTTTATTTCGCAATAAAAATCCAACAGAGTGAGGAAGAAGTGGCGTTTTTCCGATAATCAAATTTATATTTGAATTTATTTGTAACATTGAGCTTTGGAAAATATTTTACGTTTAAATAAGTACAAAAACATTAAATGGATTTTTGCAAATTGATTCGAATTACTTTTTTGTTTATTTAACCCTTTTAGGAGACATGGTGCCGTCTTAATATTTATTTTATTGTTATTTGAATATTGAGTGGGCGTAAAAAGATTCCAATTATGAAATTTTTTCAGAAACAAATCAAGTTTGATAGAGTCGACAAATATTATCCTCAGTAGGAGTTAAAAAGAGACCAATTTGAATTGAAAACTAAAAGGAACCTGCGATCCATAAAAAAAGTTACATAACGTACATACATAATTGGTCATTACAACCCTTTAGTTAAAGGATTGCGACCTAGTTTCTCACACTACTCATATTGTGTGTCTTATTTTTATATATGAGTGGCGGGACCTACAGTTTAAAGTCGACTCCGGACAATTTTATTTATTCTCAGAGTTTTTGCAAGAAATCTGCTGAAAGGAAGCCGCCGCAGAAATATTATTTTCAAATTTCGTTTAGTTGGAGATGCCTGACCTGGGGTTCGAACTGACGCTTGTCGTCTAATAAGCCAACACATTACCTACTAGAACACGGCGACTTCATTGAAATACAATATTTAATTAAGAATATAAATAATTTCATATTACATGGGGCCTCTTATCGTATACTTAATATTGAATTGATTAAATCTGATCAATCATACGCACCATTACACACCCATATCCAAAGTGATGCAATAGGTATAATTTTTATTTTTTATTTTCTGTTTTTGTTTTTGTTTTTATTATTATTTAATCTCGTTATATTTATTCCCAACTAAATACTCACGCCTTGCTTGGAGGAAATTAAAAATAATTCCTGGAAAATTTTAAAGAAATTTGTGTGTAATTTTAAATGAAGACATTTTAAGTAGTCATTAGACGCTGCTGAACAATACCGACAATGATTTCCTTCATTCATTCCCTTTACGTACCATAAGAGAAACAATTAAATTCCTGAAAAAAAAAAGAATAATTTCATTTAGAAATTCCAACGATTTATTCTATCCAGAGGAAGAGTTGCCTTAAAATAAAAGTAAATTTATTGTTGTAAGAGTAAACGAAAAGCGTGGAAAGGATAATAAATTTAATTTAAACAAAGGCAAACTCAACAAAAACAATGGCAAATGCGAGTCAGGGAGATTATTGCCACAAATATAACTGCTGTTCCAACAGATTTACGACCCAAATTTATATTCAATTTTTTTTTTGTTTTCACCAGACATTATAGATGTTTATTAGTCAGACAAGTCGTAAGTACACACATTTGTTCTTCTTCATTTCCCTCGCGGGCTATTTCACAATGTTATCCTTAATACCAAAATATAGTGAGCATAGCGAAAAGAAAAGGCCGTAAACAATTTGTCGTTTATCTTCCAACTGAAGATGAAAAAGTTGATGTGAATTTAGAAAAACGGAATCTGCGAACAACAGCAGCACCTTAACTGTCAGAGGAATTCAACGAAATACAACGAAATACGAGCAGCCAAAAATAGGATTTCGTAGTTCTCATACTCTGGGCCATTATTACAACTTGCCCCCTTTAACTAAAGACAGGATTTTAACGGGTAGATAAATTAAATGTTTTCCATTACTATAAGTGGACGATACGATAGAAGTGAGCGTTAAACTAAAGGGAGGACCATCTCACCGGTAACTTTTAAAGTTAAGTTTATATATTATTTTCAATATGGCAACTCCAAATATAAACAAAATGAGCATATACAAACGAAGCACGTCGTTGCCGCTGTGTTAAAAAAAATTTGTTTAATTGAGTAGTATTTTTGACATTGCTCCGGAACTGCCACGTATTGAAAAAGTTAACTTTATTTTATCTGTAGGTTGTAATAACGAAAAGAATTCAAAAGCGACTTTACAGTTCACATACATACATACACACATACATAATTGATCATTACAACCCTTCAGTCAGGATTACGACCTAGTTTCTCACACCACTTATGTTGTGTGCATTAATTTTTTTATACATGATTAGTGGGACCTACAGTTTAAAGTCGACTCCGATCGACAGATTTTTGAGAAACTTTTCATGGCAATTTGATTTACTCTCAGATTTTTTGCCAGAAATCTGCTGAGAGGAATCCGCCGACGAAATATTTATTCATATTTCCGTTTTGATATCTGGCCTAGGATTAGAACCGCGGCCATGCATCTAATAAGCCAACACACTACCTAATAGACTACGGCGACTTTACGTATTGTTTTTTACTATATCCGTCCATGATAATTTGGCACAACACACTGAATAAATGACAACCAATTCGACAATTATAGCTTCAACGTGGTGGCCGGCCGTAATCAACTGCTAAATTTCGGGAGCCCTGTTGGAAGACCCTTTATAAATCTTTTTGGTTTTCAGTCATAAGTTCCTATTGGTAATTTGCCATTTAATATACTATAAACACATAAGAGGCTGAAAGTCTTTCAGCTTTTAATAATCCCAATAATTTTGTAGCTGTAGATTAGTAACGAATTGAATTTTATTTTCCTTATAAATTTCGTGGTCCACCGAAATCGAATTGGCAGTTTTAGATTCAAGAACAGTTTTAGATACAAGAACTCCTTACAGCCGTATTTGGGAAAACCTGTATCCGGGATGTCGATGTTCTATTGCAACGGTAAACTTTTTTACCTCACATGACGTTGACAACAAATTTTTCTACCGAAATATAACAATGATTTGTACCATCAGGTTTCAACTGAAAGTGATATATTAGGATATTAGATATATTAGGGAAATTCACTTTATCATAACATATATTTTATTAAAAAATTAAATTAAATTAATTTAAACAGAGATCATTCAGGTAAGCACAATTTAATGTAGATAATTCAGGTAAGTATAATTCAATGTAGATACAATTTGGTAACAATTAATGTAACACTTGAAGTATTAAGTTAAAATGGTAAGTATTAGAAAATTTGAAATTTAGAATTTAACACAACAATTTATAAATAAATTTTCTTTATACAATTTTGATTAGTGTATATATATTTTCACTGTAATGTTGAAAGAGTTTTTTTATTTGGGTTTATGTTAAGACAAATTTAACAATTTGATTAACAATAGCAAATTGTTGCTGATGCGAATGCGAGAGGATAAGTGATTTCTGTATGCATTTTCATTATTCACCAAACTTCTGCTCTTCTTAAACCAGTTCGATTAACAGTAAATTACGGAGACATTTCCTGCGTTTTTACTGGAAATGTGGAGACATTCCCTTTGCTTAATGGTACTGGAATGATGGGGCATTCTTTTAGTTGATGGAAGTTCTATTGTTATTGTTGGAATTGCTTATAGGGTATTGTGTGTTCAAACCTCGGTTGAACACATCGTATACACGAATCACAAAATAAGTATGATTCGCGTACGAACACTACAAGACTCACTAGAAGGTTGTGTGTTTGCTTTGCCTGCCGTCTTTGTCTTTTTCTTTCTTCTTTTTTGTAAATGCACCAACAACTAAGACTGTAAATTTTGATGAATGATTCGAATGATCACTCGAATAATTTATGATTATTATAAGTATTTTTCTAAATAAATGAATCTGAATGAGTAGGCGTATGAATCAAACATACATAGTTCGAATGTAATGAGTTTGATGTCAACGTTGTATTCATACTCATTGAAACTTATAAATCAATGTTGTTCTGAGTACGAATGGATCAGAGTAGTTGGATTTCAATACTGTTGTTCACTCATTCTCAAAATTTCATGAGTACTTATAAGTACTGATATACATACATAATCGGTCATTCCAACCTTTCGTTGTAAATTGGAAATGTCTGACCTGACGTTTGAACCTTGGTCTGACGTCTAATAATCTAACACGTCACATACTAGACTACGACTACTTCAATCAATTTCAAGAACAGAAAATTCAACCTTTTCACTTTCGTTCAACACTTAAGTTTCAATTCCTTCTCAAATACCATAAATAATGCATTATTTACGATAAAACTTCACAAAATCTGTGAAAACTTAAAAAAAAATTACAGAAGAATTACTAAAGAATCTCTAGGAAAGTCGTACGTATCAAAAATGATACATACGGAAAAAGTTTATGAAGTTTTTGAAGTACTGTTTAAAATTTTTTGGTTTAAAATAATGGCGATAACAATACTCACGAATTAAAATGCATAATATCAGGCATCTAGCTTTTTCTGAATTAAAGGTATATAGTCTCAAAAATTTAAATGTATCATTTTTAATGCAAAGCTCGGTCTAGGGTTAAGAATGATCAAAATATCAAATAGTATATGAATTGTATTATGAATTGTCAATTACCTAAACCATGTGTAAAAATACTGAATAAATACATATTTTCTGTTGTTGTAGAGCATCCTCTATTAATTGTAGCATTTGTTGTTGCTGATCTTTTGGGCCATTTAAGAAATGTTTTCGCATTACGAGAAACGTAGATATTTAACGTGGTTTAGCCTCGGATCCCATTCGTAGACATTTCAATTGATATCCTTTGGTTGCCTAAATAGAATATGACTGAACCTGTTCTACATACATACTAAGGATGCCAAACGGGATCGATTTTTAAATATCCCGGGATTTCCCGAAATATACCGGGATTTCGGAATTTTCTCTTAATAAAAAGAGCTAAAAACAATTTATTTATTAAAACTTTTTATAAATTTTTGATCTTTATCACAATACACATGTTATAAATTAAAAAAACAGAATAAAAAGTAACAAAAATAAAAATAATTCATCTATGTCTCCATACATACACATATGTATACACACATTAGTGAAGAACAAATACCTAACCCTTTTAAGAACACTATTTAGTGTCCAAAATATATATTAATTATATTAATAGTTTTAAGTAAATTTTTAAAAAGATCAAAGACTCTAATATTTCTTGCCTTAATTTTCATGCAAACAAAAACATCTTTCGCTGAAAAACATTTTTCGCAATCTACACTTGTGGGCAAAATGGTTTCAAGATAGCTATATGCAGGATATAACTATTCACCTCTAACACCTCGTGATCTAATCAAATATATTTCTTTAGAAAGTTGATTGTCTAAACTATCAGCTGTATTAACAGATTTTATTGGACTTCGGGGGCAACATTTAACTTTTTAACAATCGAAGTTGGGTTTTTATTCTATTCGATGTTGAGTGATATAGAATATTCACTTAATTGTTGCATGATACACTTGAAAAACTACATGAGTGTTATTAAAAACAATGCCGTAGACTCAATTTTTTTCTTACTTATAAAGTTTATATGTAAGAACTTACAATCCCGAAAATTCCCGGGACAAGTTTTAAAAAATTCCCAAATCCCTAAAATCCCGGGATTTTGTGATTCGGGATTTCCCGATTGGCATCCCTAATACATACATATGTACGTCCCAGTTGTAACCACCTTGTATTGCTTTAGTCATGAGCTGCTATTTGTAATTAAATTGACCGAAAGATACTCAGTGGTAAGCATTTGTATCTGCGTATTGAACTGCATTTAATTCGGAGTCGCAGTAGAAATTCGTTAGATGAGTTATAACTTTGGTACGTTTTTATATCTGAGGATTTTAAACTTACTTTTTTTAAGAAATTAATTGACTTACACATTGCCCGATATATTTCATTTCTTTTTCGGTTTTTCTGCTCATTACATGGCTACTCATTATTCACTTAGGCTGGTTTCAATTGGACCTATTTCATAAATACTGAAATGTTACCGCGATTAACTTTTGCTACAAATTTTATAGAATTTATCCTCCATGACGTAGTAGTATTCTGTATAAAATTCTATGCACGTGTATGAAGTCTAATATTTACTTTATTGAAGTGAAGTGTCCAGCCTATCGCAACATTTCATGTAGCCTTGTTCAATAAGAATCCTACATCACAAGAACTGGAAAAATTTTCAGTTCATTGAATACCTTTCATCTGACTACACAGTGCCGTAACAAAAGTAGTTATGAAGTCGCCGTAAACTAGTCAGTAGGGTGTTGGCTTATTAGGCATAAGGCCACGGTTCAAATCGCATATCAAACATCTCCAACAAAACGAAATACATATGAAAAAAGATATTTCTTCGGCGACTTTCTTCCAGCAGATTTCTGGCAAAAACTAACAGAATAAAAAAAATTGCTAACAAAAGTTACTCAAAAATCTACTTTAAACTGTAGGTCCCGCGACTCATGTATAAAATTAACGTAATCCTGACTGAAGGGTTGTAATGACCAATTATGTATGTACAGATTGTTACGTTTTTACCTTTTTAAAAACGTTTAAATATGAGTTCGTTAATTGCAACCAAAGTAAAAACTCTATTGCTAGTACATTCAGTATGATGAACGTTCTCGATGTGGAAGGTTCTCGCTCGCGCCTTCTCGAGAACTCTATTGCTAGTACATTGTCGTTTGTGTACTTTGCTTATGTAGTGCATTACATATTTGTCGTAGCTGGTTTACTTTATGTTGTTGTTGGTACTAGCCGCAACCAGGTTCGTCATACATATGTGTGTGTGCAGCTTTAGATAATCAACACGATCATTGTATTCTTAGTGTTAGTGTGTATTTGTATCGTGTGGCTCTTGTTTATCGTTTTTGTTGTTTAACGATATTAGGTCGTTTCGATTTATGTAACACTGCCGCCCACTTAAGCCTGTTCGTCCCGAATAGGCTCATTATCTCTACTCCCATATTTTGCCAGTCGATCTTTACGTACGACCTTCATTTTTGTCCGGGGGCTGCCAGCTTTCTGTATCCTGTACACGACATCGTTTAACCGTTTAATTATTTTATACTGTTACGTTTTTACCTTTTTAAAAACGTTTAAATATGAGTTCGTTAATTGCAACAAAGTAAAAACAAATATGTCTTTAGTTTTTCTTAACTCTATTATTTACACTACTTTTGTATGCCACCGTATAGAACTTAACGATACAACAATAATAATCTGCTTATTCACTTTATTAGTTCACACAATTATTCGCTTTGCAACCACGACTTGTTTTGTTCACACGCAACTTCACACAAGGCTGACTGAATTAACTCTGACTGCTGCTTGCTTTGTCCAGCCCTTTTATAGTCCACACACACGCGTATCAATCAGTATGATGAACGTTCTCGATGTGGAAGGTTCTCGCTCGCGTCTTCTCGAGAACTCTATTGCTAGTACATTGTTGTTTGTGTACTTTGCTTATGTTGCCGTACTAGGCGCAACCAGGTTCGTCATACATATGTGTGTGTGCAGCTTTAGATAACCAACACGTTCATTGTATACTTAGTGTTAGTGTGCGTTTGTATCGTGTGGCTTTGTGTTGGTGTAGCTGGTAGCTTTTGTTTATCGTTTTTATTGTTAAACGATATTAGGTCGTTTCGCTTTGCGTAACACTGCCGCCCACTTAAGCCTGTTCGTCCCGAATAGTCTCATTATCTCTTTTCCCATACTTTGCCAGTCGCTCTATGTGTACGACCTTCATTTTTGCTCGGGGGCTGTTAGCTTTCTGTATCCTGTACACGACATCGTTTAACCGCATTATTATTTTATACGGTCCATCCCAGCTGGTTTGTAGCTTGGGAGATAATCCCTTCTTCCGCTTTGGGTTGTATAGTAGAACCATTTGTCCCTCATCCGTTTTTGCCGCACGATCATACCTGGCTTTCATTCTATCACTGACCATTTTTATACGGGTGCGCACAAACTCATGAAGTTCATTTAAGCTTTCTTCTTTTCCAGTGTATGTTTCGTTCCTCTCTGTGCCGGGCTTAACACCAAACTCTAAGTCACCGGGCAGCTTTATCTCAGTCCCAAAGATAACCTTGGCGGGTGATCTAGATGTTGAATCATGGATCGCGGATCGGTACGCCAGTAGAAACCTCGGAATGTGTTCGTCCCAGTCTTTCTGTTGCTCGCTCACTACTTTTCGCAAGTATTCCTCCAGGGTTCGGTTAAATCGCTCTACCATTCCGTCTGACTGTGGGTGAAGAGGCGTCGTTCGAGTCTTCTTAATGCCATATACTCCGCACATTTCCTTCAATACAGCTGACTCAAAATTTCTGCCTTGATCGGAATGTAGTTCTATTGGAACCCCGTAGCGGCATACCCAGTTGTTCACAAAAACGTTAACTATTGTGTTCGCCTCTTGATTGGGTATGGCATATACTTCCGGCCATTTGCTGAAGTAGTCCATCACAACGAGAACATATCGGTTTCCGGCATTGCTGACTGGAAAAGGGCCTGCAACGTCCATCGCTATCCGCTCGAAAGGTGCGCCTGAGTTATACTGCTGCATCTGACCTCGACTTCTTCTTGCTGGACCTTTAGCTGCAATACACTGGGTGCAGTTTGCTATCCAATCCGCCACTGCTTATTGACATCCAACCCAATAAAAACGTTGTTTTAGCCTTTCCAGTGTCTTTGTCACTCCAAGATGTCCTCCGCTGGCTCCATTATGGAACTCCTTTAACACTTCTTTCATTTTGGAGAAAGGCAATACCAATAGGTTGGATGAGGTCTTGCCGTCAGCGCTTTCCCAAAGTCGATATAGGCACCCATTTATGATCTTTAAGCTGTCCCATAGTGCCCAATATGCTTTTGTAAGAGGACCTTCTGCGGATATCTCATTTCTTGTAGGTCGTTTGTCCTCCTCCTTCGCTGCTATTACCTTCGCCAATATTGGGTCACTCCTTTGTGCTTGGGACCAGTCTTCGTTAGCTTCAATCCGCGTTAGCCGGATATCGACGATGGATTCTCAGCTTTCACGCAATGTTTACACTCCAAATGACAAGGTCGGCGTGAAAGAGCGTCAGCATTTCCATGCTTTATGCCCCTTCGGTGTTCAATGCTGAAGTCGTAAGTCTGGAGGCGTTCAATCCAACGTGCTAACTGCCCTTCAGGGTTCTTGAATTGTAGCAGCCATCTCAGTGCGGAGTGATCAGTCCTTAACAGAAAATTTTGGCCATACAGGGACTTATGGTAATGTTTGATGCACTCCAGCACTGCCAGTAGCTCTCGTCGGGTTACACAATAATTCCGTTCAGGCTTTGACAATGTGCGACTATAGTAGCCTACGACTTTCTCTGTTCCATTGACCACTTCGGAAAGTACACCACCAATACCATATCCGCTGGCATCACTGTCTAAGATGAACTTTTCTCCTGGGACTGGATACGCCAAAACTGGTGCAGCACACAATAGGTCTTTTAGTGTCTGGAAAGCCTTCTCCTGTGGCTCACCCCATTGATAGACTTTTGACTTCTTGGTGAGCTCATGCAAACTTGCAGCCACGCTGACAAAGTTAGGCACAAAGCGTCTGTAGTATGTGCATAGTCCCATAAAGCTGCGTAGTTCATGAAGATTCTGGGGACGAGGCCAGTCCTTTACTGCTCGTATTTTATCTTCATCGGTGGATATGCCATCTGCTGTGACAAGATGCCCCAAATATTTCACCTGCTTTTGGAAAAATGCACATTTCTTTACGCTTAGTTTTAGTCCAGCCGTTGATATCCGTTGCAGAACTTCTCCCAGGTTCTTGAGGTGTTCGTCGAAAGTTCTGCCCATCACTATTATGTCGTCGAGATACACCAGGGAAGTCTTCCAATGCAGTCCCTTTAGCACACGTTCCATAAGCCGCTCGAATGTGGCCGGAGCATTACAGAGTCCAAATGGCATAACCTTAAACTGCCATAAGCCGCCGTTCGCACTGAATGCGGTTTTCTCTTTGTCCTTGTCTGCAATCTCCACCTGCCAATACCCGCTTTGTAGATCCAATGTGGAGAACCATTTTGTTCCGGCTAGCGTGTCGAGTGTGTCGTCAATTCTTGGTAGCGGGTAACTATCCTTTTTGGTGACATCATTCATTCTGACAGCTTCCTGTAGTCTACGCAGAATCTTGTACTGCCATCTTTCTTCTTTACTAAGACTACAGGTGAGCTCCACGGACCCGAAGATGGTTCGATTACACCGCTCTTCCTCATTTCGTCGACTAACTCCTTGACCTCATTACGCTTCGCCAGCGGTATGCTTCTGGGTGCCTGCTTTATCGGTTTAACCATGGCTGTTCTTCCATGCCTTTTGTGGTTCGTGGCGAAAGCGAAAGCGTACCTCTTTAGCAGCTTTTTGGCTTTGTTTTTCTCTGCAGCTGCTAAACCTGTTATCCATTTCTCCACATTTTCACCAAATTCCTTTTGATCCTTGGCTGACATATCGGCAGGTTGCGGTGTTTGTTCACTGTTTATTACCGCCTCTACTGGAACACATTGGCCCACCTCTGAGTTTTTACAGACGACTCTTTCGTGGCCTGATAAATTTAGCACTCTCACCGGGACTATTCTTTGTTCTGTGGATTTGACGAGGGCCTTTGCTGATATTAACTCGGTCTGTATTTCTGCTGGTTCAACAACCCAGAAGCGGTTTTCCACACAATCTCCCTCCATACGCGCCCATATCAGTGATTCACTCTGAGGTGGCAATTTAAGTTGTTCGACCGCAACTATCCTTCTGGCGTGCACTTGGTGCTTGTACCCCACGTCTAGAGGTATCTCTACATTTCGCCAACTCATAATATGTTGCCCCATATTCAAATTGATGCCATGAGCTATCATAAAATCGGCACCAATGATAACCTCGTCCACAATATCGGCAACAATAAAGATGTGACTTACACTAATGTTGGCTATAGTCACCTTCGCCACTGTTTTTCCGTGGACGGTGGCAGACTCTCCCGTAGCTGTCCGTAGTCTTACATTGCTAAGTGCCTCACAATTTCCCTTCACTACATCTGGTCTGATGATAGACTGCGTCGCCCCGGTGTCTATAGTGAAGATATGTGGTCTGCCATTTATGTATCCGCACGCCGTAAGATTGTTGTTGTTCTGTTGCATCACTGATATTGAGATTGTGGGGCCCTCGCTTGTGGGAGCCAGCACTTGCCCCTCAGTGCTAGCTCGATTTAGTTTAACGGGGACTCTTGTGAAGATGGCTGGTAGTTCGCCCGTTTCTTATTCCTTGATGGTGAGGCGGACCTTGATCTCTTGCGTGGCGCTTTGCAGTTTCTTTGGAAATGGCCACCCTTTCCACAGCTGAAACATTTAAGTTTAGCCTTTTGTCCATTTTCTCCCAAAACTTGCTTCAACATCTCTTTAAATTTGTCCAAAAGGCATTCCTCCTCCTCCACGACTTCCATTTTTCGCACTTTACTGACTTGTGGTCTAGAAATCGTGCGAGCGGTCTCCTGGGCTAGTGCGAAGGCCACGGTCTCTGCAAAAGTTGTCTTCTATGTAGAACATACCGCCAGTTTAATGTCAGCGTCGCGAATGCCATTAACAAACGCCTCGGTCTTAAAGTTGTCTATCAACGAATGGTTTTCTCCTGGGTATGTGAGCTGCACTAATCTCTCAACCTCCATTGCAAAGGCTTGTAATGACTCATTTGCCTTTTGCGCCCGGCATCTCAACTCCATGCGGTATAGTTCCCGTTTGTGCTCATCGCCAAATTTACGCTGCAACGCCACCATTAAGTCGTTGTAGTTGTTTCTGCTGCTGGCTGGCATGGTTTCTAGAATCTCAGCTGCGACACCTTTTAGAGCCAAAATTAGTTCAAGTGATTTCTCCCCATCGTCCCATCTGTTTCTGTTGGCTACCTTCTCAAATTGGAATTTGTATACGGATAGGGGTGAGCTGCCATCAAAGCAAGGTGCTTTTATTCTGCCGGTACTTTCGAATACGACTCGCACTGGTTACGGTCGCTGGCTCTGGAGGTTGTTGATCTTCTCTTCCATAATCACCAGTTTTCCGTGGACGGTATTTCCCAAATCGTTCAGTTTCGTGCCGACGGTCCTTTCTAAATGTGACATCCTTTCCTCCATACCAGTAATTCTTTTGCTGACCGACTCGTATATTTCTTGCAGCTTCCCTGATGTCGCCTCGAGCTCCTTTTCAATTTTTGACAAAACCGCTGCTTGCATTCTTTCCATTCTTTGTTCACTATCTCGTCGCGACTCAGCCAGAAGTTTCTGATTTTCGGCTCTAGAAGCTTCTAGCACTTCAGCTAGAAGTTTTTGATTTTCGGTTCTAGAAGCTTCTTGAACACCAGCAAATAGCTTCTGGTTTGCTACTTGCATTTTCTCCATCATAGCGGCTAGCAACGAATTTATGTCAACACCGCCAGGGGTTGCAGGGGCCTGTAACTCTCGTTCCTCTTCATCCTCGAACTCGTAGGATTCAATGTCTATGCCCTGAAGCTGCAGTTGTTCCCTTAACCGTCTTTGCAGTTCATTCTTCGTGCCCGTTGTTGGCAGCTCTAGTTTACCCAACTCTCGTTTCAGTCGGTCCACTCTTAGTTCGGATAGTTTCATTTTATTTATTTATTTATTTTTATTATTTTTTTTATTTTTTTTACTTTTGGATTTTGCAATCCCACTTCTGACACCAATTGTTAAGTTTTTTCCTTTTTAAAAACGTTTAAATATGAGTTCGTTAATTGCAAGCAAAGTAAAAACAAATATGGGTTTAATTTCTCTTAAACTCTCTTTATTATTAACACTACGTTTGTGCCACTGTTCACACTTAACGATACAACAATAATTTGATTGTACACTATTCTATTTCGCACTTCTGTCCGCGTTAACACTACCAACTGTTCGTTAGCTCTTCTCTGCTTACAACCTTTTTGCAAGCAATACCACTTGTACGTTCAAACCGCAACGCGTCTTCACACAAGGCTGACTGAATTATAACTCTGACTGCTGCTTGCTTTGTTCAGCCCTTTTATAGTCCGCACGCACGTAATCAGTATGATGAACGATCTCGATGTGGAAGGTTCTCGCTCGCGCCTTCTCGAGAACTCTATTGCTAGTACATTGTCCTTTGTGTACTTTGCTTATGTAGTGCATTACATATTTGTCGTAGCTGGTTTACTTTATGTTGTTGTTGGTACTAGCCGCAACCAGGTTCGTCATACATATGTGTGTGTGTGCAGCTTTAGATAATCAACACGTTCATTGTATTCCTTGTGTTAGTGTGTATTTGTATCGTGTGGCTTTTGTTTATCGTTTTTGTTGTTAAACGATATTAGGTCGTTTCGATTTATGTAACAATATGTATAACTTTTAAATTTTGATCATACCTCGACGTTGAGTAGAGTACACGAACAATCCAGGGTTAGGCACTAATACTTTTATCTGAAGAGGTTTCAGTAATCATTCGTTGTAAGATAGCACTTTACCACTTACGTAATATCATCAATATATTAATTTTTCTTTCCTCTTCATTAAATCACACTCTGAAGCCATTTTAATAATTTCGAAATTTATTTAAAATTTTTTCATTTGATTTTACAATAAAATTTAAAAGAAAATTGATTTTTTTCGTTATTTAAAGAATGAATAAAATATGGTTACGAAAATCCAAATGGTGTTAGATCGTTTAACATTAAAATGATAAACAAAGGCTACAAAAACAAAAGCTATGGACTTGTTTGCATGATCAACAAATAAACAAAAATATAGCTACAACATCAGTATAAAAAAAGGGATAAACCAAGTAAACAAACAGGCTACAACAACACTGCAAGGACAAACATAAACAAAATACACAAACAATAGTAACGTAAACAACATGTTTACATTTATAGAGATTTCACGAAGGCAAAGTCATTCTCCTTCAGAAGCAGTCATCAGACTGTTTACCCTGCGAGGCAAAGCAGGCAACGGCATCAGTAAAAATTCAGTGTCAGACTTGTGTGAAGACGCGTTGCGTGTGAAGAGAATAATCGTGGTTTGAAGATCTCTATTGTAAAGATGTAACGAACAACTGTTAGTGTGTACGCGGAATAATGTAAAGAGGAATAACTATTAAAGCAAATTGTTGTTGTTTAAATCAAGTTGCCAAAGGTGGCACATGGAATTGTATGAACTCAAATTTATTTTTATTTCTCTGCTTTAATTTGCCAAAACAGTTTCCGGTTCAATTACAATCGATAAATAGAAAATAAAATATTTTAATTTGTGTATGAAGGAAATAAATTTTGTTTACAAGAAAAAAAACAAATTCATGGATAATGGTCAAGAAAGAAAATTCCAACATAAATTGGTTGACGAGTTAGTCCTTTATCTGAATATCGGTATTCACTGTAACTGAGTTAGTGACAGATTAAGTGTCAGTGTCGCTATCTCTTCCCATATATCTTAATCAGACTGTGTGTGTTTTTACATTGTATCCGTCCTGGCAATTGCCAGTCAGACAATTTGAATGTCCATTTGAATTTTTGAATTTTTTAAATGTTTAATAAATTACAATGTTATTGCCATCATCTTCTCAAAGTATACCGAAGTAACATACAGATAAACGGACAGACGAATGTGTAGGCAGTACGTCTATCAAAATGAAATCCGCATCCTCTATTGTCTTTGCTAATGCCAAAGAAATATTGAAATGAGCATATTGCTCCACGAGGAAAGGGATGCCGGCCTCTTTTTTATTGTTTTGAACTTAAGTTTAGTTTATTACTGCGAACATAAAAACAAAAACAAAAAATGATTCGCAACAAATTGTTACATTTTACTCACCTTAAAGAAACAAAAAAAACTCTCCCCACAGTTTACAACTTTAGCTTGGATTTGTTTTCTCGTTCATTTTGTTTGTCTTTTGGACTGTAAGTGCGGCATCGACAAGCGGTCCTTTATTCTTTCCGTTTTTTTTGTTTTCCTTTATTCTGATGCCTGTTTTGTTTGTGTTAAATTTTATGATGAAGTGTACCTTTTTTGCTGTTTTTCTTTCTTTCGCTGGCATCCAAAAATTTTTTTATTTTGCTTCTTTAAAAAAAGTTTAGAAATAAATTCAAGGAATAAGAAGAAATAAATCAAAAAAGCAGTAAATGGCTTATAAGGAAAACTTTATGAAATAAATATTAAAGAATTTTAATTGTTTTTATCTGTTTATCCATTTCATTTTTGAAACTTCAAAATAACAAATTGTGCCCGTTTAACTTAAATGGTGTGTTTAATTAGGACTTTGATCCGCGCACAGAGAAAACTGAACCTAATAAATACATAGTAAATTAGAACAAAGTTTATAAGATTTCTGTATGGTTTTTTTTCAAGAAGAGATTCTTATTATTTTTATAAAGAAAACCTTTTTGAAAAAATCAAGAAGAAAACTTATGGATTTTAATAGATAGCCTCCTTAATTTTATTAAGCTTTCTTTTTGTTTTTTTCAAAAAGATTTTCTTCTTAATTTTATAAGACTATCCCTTTATTTTTTTAAATAATACTTCTTGATTTTGCTTGATATCATTATAATTTTTTTTGATATATGTATTTACTTAGAAATTAATTTAATATTATATTTGTAATAATAAAAATTAAAATTAGCTTTAATTTCAGTAAGTAAAAATGTATTAAAAATATGATAAAATATATTTGTTTCCAACTTTAAGAATGAATTATTAGTTTTATCCGGTTATAAAAAATCAAAATCTATTTCGACCTATTCAAAATAAAATAGATATTAAAAGTTAAATTAAATTAGATTAAAAAATGTCAATACTTACAAGTTCATAACCTAAGAAATCATTATATCGTGGCCATTCTTGAAAAATATTCGTCAAAGATTTGGTATTTTGTATCTCATCAGTTCTATTTTTCTTTGCTTCCCTCCAGAAAGAAAGCACCTGTTCCCATGGACTGCAATTCTGCTGCAACCAGCACTTTTGCTCGAAATATTTATCTTTGAAAGAGAAAGATAGACGTATAAAGATGTACATATATTAATTTAAGGAGTTTTAAATATTCATACCATTATGCAAATCTTTAAAAGATTCGTCCGCAGTGACAGGATAATCACCGAATTTTTCTTTTTCAACATTAGTCCAATGAGAAAATAACTTTCCTGTTGGATTTTTCTTACCGTCTTCCCGTTTCAAAAAGTATGTTTCCTAGAATAACAAAAACTGGTAATAAAAAGATATGTACATTAAATAAAATTTGGTTTAGATTTTTGAACCGGTTTTTCTTTAGGGAATACTTCGCAGATAGCATAAGACCATTGCTCCATTTCTGCGTGTGTTAATTTGGATCTTGTGCCTGCATACTTTTCAATAATACAGTGCACTAACGTCTTCTGGTTTTTTGAGTCAATATAATATTTTTTTTTTCATTAAATGTAAGTACTAGTTGTCCTTTCACAATACTTTTAAGGAGATTTATAAGGCTGGTACCGCATATAGAATTATCTGCTGAGGTTTGTGTACTGTGTGGGGAGTCATGTAATTGTGAACTACTGAGTTTGTCAGAAATTTTTTCCAATCATGCCAGTATCCGACTATTTGCCGATAAAGTTTCTGTTTCTCATATGAATGGTAAGTTCTGAAAAGATACTTAAATGAGAATATACCTTTTTTCATAAAAATGATTTTGCACGAACAATATATCTTCTCCATTCCCTTAGGCCTGCTTTGAATTTAATCAACTCCCCAGTATATTTTTATTCCACCTTCTTGAATAAATTTTCAACGTTTTCGATTTCCATTTTTTTAATGTTTGTTGATGTAATTCCAAAACTTAAAAAACTTTCGCCAAGGAGCTTTTAAAAATTGGGACAATATCTACATTTTCTGTTAAACTCCTTTGATCGGTCAGTACTCAAAATTTTATATGTTTTTTATAACACTTTTTTTTGAAATTAAAGCAATTCAATTTTTTTTATTTAAGTTTACTTTGTTTTTTTTTAAGAATGAATATTTTTATTACATTTTTCCACTTATTTATTTGCCACTTGTTCACTTTCAACTAAAAATTTGATTTTAATATGGTAATTGCAAAGACGCTAAAAAAATTATAACGGTACAAAAACAAAATGTTCATAGAAATTGTCTCTATGTTTATTTGTATGCATTCATGAAATAACAAGCCAACTAATATAATCAAGAAGATATTCTTATTAAAACATTAATAAGATAATTTACACATGATCAAATAGAAACCTAATGATATCAATAAGGAATACTCCTTAAAAAAATTATTAAGTAGCCTAATGAAATCTATAAGGAAAACCTTTTTGATAAAATTGATTAGGTAGCCCAATGAAATTAATAAGAAATTCTTGTTTTATACAATTTAGAAGAAAACAATAGAGTCAATATATTTTTCTCTATGGATTGTATTTTTTGTGGCAAAAATGACGGAATTTGAATTAAAAAAAAAATAAAATAAATAACAAGTTTTCTTCTTAAATGTATGTGTTTTACTTCTTGAAAAAATTAAAAAGATTTATCACATAAAAATAATAAGAAATCTCTACGAAAAAATCTTCGTTATTTTCTGCTGTAATACCCCTCACTCCAAAAACGTTTCGTAGAGAAAATCTTCTTGATTTTATAAGGCAGTTTTCGCTCTGTGCGAATATCATCGAAATAGGCAATTGCTGATAAGAGAAAATATTTTACAAGCACTTGAAAACTCGCCGTAATCTAGTAGGTAGTGCATTGGAATTTTAGATGTGAGGCCTCGGTGCAAACCCCAGATCATACATCTTCAACAAAACGAAATAAAAAAAAATATTTCTACGGCGATTCAGATTTAGCAGATTTCTGGAAAAAACTCTGGGAGTAAAATAAAATTGCCATGAAAAGTTTCTCAAAAACCTTTCTTTCCGAGTCGACTTTAAACTGTAGATCCCTTACTCATGTATAAAATTAACACACACAGCATAACTGGTTTGAGAAACTAGGTTGTAATCCTGACTAAAGGGTTGTAATGACCAATTATGTATGTATGTTCTCGAAAACATCGAATCCATTTTGTTTATCTTATACTTCTGTGGTCTTAATCGATCAGTCAACACGTATTCTCAAAGCTTGTAATGTTTTGAATTCAAGGTCAACTTAAGAAACGAAAACGACGATTAGTCCACCATCTTTCTTTAGTTAGAATTTATCTTTCGGACGGAATCAATGGGAGTTATATTGAAATTGTACTGAAATTTATTGAAAAAAAAACGAGGCATAATATGTGACTAATTTAATTGACGATATAATATTGATGAGCTCTTTTATATCTTTTCAGATTTCTGCGACGATTGGGTAAGCAATATGATGTTAGGTTTTTTGGTGTATAGGAGGCAAGGAATGGAATTTGGAACTGTCGATCTATAGATGGTGGTTTTACAAGAAATTTTCACGGGAAATTATGCTGCTGCTTCTGATATCATTTCTTCTTTAAGTTCTATTGCCGACAGCCCCACAGAAAACTTTTCCTGGTCATTAAGACTATAGCGATGACAAATTGTTGTAGATTTTTTTCCAGATATTTCAGTAGCATTTGATCATTCAGACTATTCATTACTCATACAAACATAGTAAATGAGATGAATATAAAAAAAAATTTTAAATTTAAAAAATTTTATATTTAAAAAAATTTTAAGTCAGAAATTTGAAAATATTATAGTTTCATCAAAGAAAATAAAAATGAATGAAATGCCTATGTTGGTGATGACCGTTTGACTTCAAAATTTGCTGAATTGAATTCTGTAAGGCTGAAAAGCATTATCGTTGAACATATTTTGCAATGTGGGTGGGCCAGGTTGACAGAGTTTAGTCTTCATAAGTGCTTTTTCAAATAGCGGCAATAACTTCAATGGAACTACTGATCACATTTTAAAAAAGTTTTCTCATACAATCTTCTGTTGAACAACCAAAATATTTAAAATTTTGAGAAACTTAGTCTCAATATTGAGTGGGGCCTCGGTTCAAACCCCAGGTCAGGCATCTCCAACTATACGAAATATGAAAAGAAATATTTCTTCGGCGACTTCCTCTCAGCAGATTTCTGGCAAAAACTCTGAGAGTAAATAAAAAATTGCCATGAAAAGTTTCTCAAAAATATGTCTTTCGGAGTCGACTTTAAACTGTAGGTCCCACCACTCATGTATACAATTTAACACACACAACATGAGTGGTGTGCGAAACTAGGTCGTAATCCTGACTAAAGGGTTGTAATGACCAATTATGTATGTATGTTTATGAATCGTAATTTATGCATTCGTCTATAGTCATTTCACTCATGTAACAATTAACAATATTAAGGGCCATTATTACAACTTGCCGTTAAACCTGGGTTTAGTTAAAGTTATCTTTAGCTAAAGAGAACTGTAAAGTTACCTTTAATTTATTTTCGTTATTACAACTTACAGATAAAATAAAGTTAACTTTTTCAAAAGTATGGCAGTGCCGGACAATGTCGATAACACTGCTCAAATGAAACAAGTTTTTTTTAAAGGCAGCGGCAACGAAGGGCCTCTTTTTTGTTGTTTTGTTCCGCATTTTGTTTATATTTAAAGTTGCCATATTGATAATAATATATAATAAGGCAAGTTCTAATATAAACTTAACTTTAAAAGTTAAAGGTAGTATGATCCTCCCTTTAACTTAACGCTCACTTCTACCTTATTCTCCACTTATAATAATGAAAAACAAATTATCTGCCCCTTTAGTTAAATGCAAGTTGTTAATTAATTTAAATTAATTTTAAATTATTCTTAAAATTAAACTACAAATAATGATTTTGTAGTATGGTAGACTTTAGTCTTTACCAGCGTATTTTTAAACCCTTTTTATACATACATATATAAGTTTTCTGTATTTTCTATATTTTCTGCTTATTGTGAAAAAAGATTTTTTAATGGAAAAATAAGTTAAACGCATCATTTGAATATCAGTCAAACTGCACAAAATCCAATACTCTTGGAAAAAGAAATAAATTTTTAAAATAAAAACTTAACCATCAGTTCTTGTATTAATAACAAAAAATAAACCCAAAAATAAGAGAATACTGAAAAAGCAATATTTTTTTTAGAAGAAAAAACAACAGAACCGATTCTAGTACATTAGTAGACATCATAAGCACTTATTGTTCGCGAAAACAAATATGCTCTTCCCATTACACAGTCTTCGTGAATCCTTGAAACTTTTCAACTCAAGGACACAAAAAAATAAACACAATATAGGATAAAAGGACAAAAGTATAGTTGTCGACTATTTCATGCACACATAGAAAGTCCAGGAAAAATGGAAATATTGGAAGACACTGTATGAAAAAGTTTATTGATTAGAGACAGTATTTGGATGAGAGAAATCGAAGCAACCGAAATAATTTCAAACTGATGTTATTTTATAATACAAATACTTTTAAATAATACTATTTCGCCAAAAAAATTCAAAAAACTTGTAATTGGCACCACACACACGTCTTTGACTAAGTCGGTGATAAGTGTAAAACAAAATTAACAAAACTCTCAATCGCAATGGAAATTCATTTGGTTCAGTCATGTTCTGAGTGGATCCTTGGATAATGTATCAAAGATTGAAATCTTCAAAATGGCATAAGGCGACTGAAACCTACAAACACCTGCAGACGATTGTTAAAAGATTGGCGAAACTGATGAAAATAAAGGACTAATGGAAGAATTTTGTTACGGTTTTTCACACCAACCTCAAACAATGGGAAAATTATAAAAAAGTTAATCTTAAACTAAGTTTCGCGTTAATGAAATATCATCGAAAACTTTATGCAAAGATTCATTTAGAAATTAGTGCATTAGTGCTTATTAGACTACAGCTCAGAATTCAAACTTAAGCAATGAAATTCAAAAAAAAGAGAAATTCTTCAAAGACTAATTGCCGAAAAAGTTTCTCTAATCGGAGTCGACCTTAATCTGTATGTCTGGCCAATCATGGATAAATTTAACACACACTGAACGGTATAAGTTGAGAAAAACTTGGGAGTAATCATGAATAAAGATCAATTATTATATATGTATGTATATATTAGTATATGTAAGTATCAGTAGGTAGGTAGATAGAAG
This sequence comes from Sarcophaga variegata, assembly GCA_932273835.1. NCBI lineage: Eukaryota > Metazoa > Arthropoda > Insecta > Diptera > Sarcophagidae > Sarcophaga > Sarcophaga variegata. The sequence continues at coordinate 43,673,744 of OW026359.1, forward strand.
TGGCTGTCCCCTTGATGGAGTCATGAGCGGACACACTTAGGGCCCATTGTGATACCACAGTTTCATATTCATATCCCATGTATGTGATATTGGCAAATGTGATAAATTTTTGTTAAAAAATGTATCTTCTTTGTATACACTTTCGACATAAAAAACTCAATAAGAAAAACTCTCTTTTAGTCAAATAGCACAACCTCAGGATCGGGTTCACATCATCTGCATATGAGATGACCATGCCCTCAAATCTATATTACAGAATATTCAATGTGGCATATGCTGCGAGACTCGTAGAGTCTTCCTGTTGAAACCACCTGTTGTTGGAGTCCAAATCACTCAAAAGGAAAAAGAAGAAAAGAAGAATCATTGAAATTAGTCGCCGTAGTCTAGGAGGTAGTATGTTGGCTTATTAGACGTGAGGCCAGGGTTCAAACCCCAGGTTAGACATCAAAACGAAAATATAAAAAAAATATTTCTTCGGTGAAAAAATATAAAATTGCCATGAAAAGTATCTCAAAAAATCTGTCGTTCGGAGTCGACTTTAAACTGTAGGTCCCGCCACTTATGTATAAAAAGTAACACACACAACATAAGTGGTGTGAGCAACTACGTCCATAATCCTTACTGAAGCGTTGTAATGACCAATTATGTATGTACATATGTATCATTGACACTGATGGCCTGGCTAATATCGGTCTCAAAGAAATATGGACCCAAAATCCATACTAAACAATAACTTTTTCGGGGAGTTTTGAACGCTCTCGGATCTCATGTGGATTGGTATCGACATTTTTTGTTCGCGTACCAATTCATCGAGAAAATAGTCTCAACGCTGAAAATTCGTTTTTCGATTAAAATTATGTTCAATTGCCAACAATCAATGGGCACACGTCGTTGTCTACGGTCCTTGGTTATCCGCTAATGGTGATGTGACATAACAGACTGAATAAATGACAACTAATTTAACGGATGTAGTTTCAACAAGATAACCTGATTAACTCTCAAAGTTCAAAAGTCACTGTTGTAACCGATACTTATTTATGTGTGTGTGTACTACATATCTATTGAAGCTGATACGATACGATATAATTCTTTATTCCTTTTAGTAGAACAGAATGGATCAATAGAACTCATAAAATTTGTATATCAGAAAATGAAAATGAAAAAAGAAAGGAAAATCTCACAGAATATATGAAAATCAAGTCGTAAAATTGAAAAAGAATGAACTGCAGTGTTAACCATATGCATTGTTTCACTCTGAAGTATATTTTATTATAATAAAATACGACACGATATGATAACACCACCAGAGAACAATTATTTTAATATTGTGGGTAAGAAATAATTTAAAAATATTTCAACACTTCCTTTTTATGGCAGTTAAAAAGGCACCTCCTGTAAATAGACACAATAGCCTGAGCAGTGAATTTAGAATGAATATTGTTACCCTTTTACCTTTTAAAAATGTTTAAAATATGAGCTCGTAGATTGCAAATGAAATAAAAATAAATTTGTGTTTAATTTCAATTAAACTCTTTATTGTTCGCACAATTCTATGTGTCGCTGTTCACAACTCGATGTTACAACAACAATATTTGCTTAGTTCGTTATTCTTCTTTACAATTCTGTTCGGTAGATCTTTACAACGGCGATCTTCAAACCACCACTGTTCTCTTTACTCGCAACGCGTCTTCACACAAGACTGACTGAATTCTTACTACTCGTTGCCATCTTTGTCTTGCCTTTTTATATGCCCATGTAATCAGTCTGATAAAGGCTCTTGAAGTCGAACGTTCGGGTTTTCGCCTTCTCGAGACCTCTATCGTGACTCCATTGTTGTTTGTATATTTTGTTCACATTGCTTGTTGTTACGTTCTCGCTTACATGTCTATCCCCTTTTCTTTCATAATGATGTTGTTTGTTTACTTGTAACAAGTGCGTTGTATTTGTTTGTGTAGCTTTTGTTCATTTTAATGTTAAACGATATACACCGTTTCCATTTTCGTAATTATTATATATTATAATATATTGTTGTCCGACACTGCATTACCTAATGCGCTGTAAGAAAAGAAATCAACCTCAAAAAGAGGACGTTATTTCGTAAAAACTTCACATAATTTTCTTCTTTTATTGTGATTAAAAATTGAATTTTTTAAATGGTGCCAAATGCAAATATTTTCTAATGGCGATGATTTAATATTTAAATCTTATTTCAAATCTCTCACAAAAAAAAGAAAAAATCTTTCCATGAAAGGAAAATTGCAATAAAACTAAAGATTTAAAGGAAAAATGCGAAAACTTAGCGATAAACTCCGTGTACTCGCATTAGCGCTTTTAATGAATCGAAAAAACTTTACTTTACTTTTCGCCAAACAAAATAAATGAGAAGGAACGTAAGTTTTTCAGTTTTAAGCCTAAAATCCATATCAAAAAGGTAAAAAATACTTTAAAAAAAACTTTTTTAGTATGAAAAACCAAAACAACAAAATGAAAGAAAAAAAACTAAATTTACTTTCAATTTATAAACTTCCATGAAATAGAAAAATAATCAGTTGGATTGCTGTAACTGGATGATGTATGTATGTTGAATTCACTTGTTGCATGTAGTTGAGAGGTGTTTTCACCGCCATTGAAGGCATGGAACGAAAAAAGGTTTCTGATTTCGCTTCAGTTTGCAAAGTTAACAGGCTTCATATAAAGAAATTGTTGTGGTAAAGTACCGCACCATACTATATGAATAGAATTTACTGCATTTAAATTGAAACTTGTTTGCAAAAGTATTTTAAAATGAAATTCTAAACGATAAAGTGAAACTACGATTTTCAAAAATAAAAGAATGGATAACAGAAAAGAGAAAAAGAAGGTAATGTTCTAATAAGAACTATCTAAATAGGAAAATAGGAGCATTTACATGGCATGGATGAAATAACACTTTACTTACTTACTCAATTGGTCATTACAAGCCTCTAGTCCAGATTACGACATTGCTTCTCATACCACATGTGTGTGTTAATTAATAATAATTAATATGCATAAGTGATGGCACCTACAGTACAAAAGTCGACTCCAAACAACAGATTTTTAAGAAACTTTTCATGAAAAATGTGTGTCCTCTCAGAATTTTTACCACAAGACTGCTGAGTGAAAGTAGCAAAAGAAAATTTTTGATTTGAGATGCCGGAGGTTTAAACCAAGGGCTCGTGTCTAATAAGCCCACTAAACTACGGTGTCTTCGACATTATTCACTTAACTGTAGTGGCATGCGATGTACGATGACATCTTGAGGCTTAAAGCTTAAGGCTTAGTAAATGGCAGCGGCACTAATAAGAGGCAATATGTGACGGCTAAGTGATAATTTAACACAAAGTTATAAAGTACCTTTGAATAATATTTGATGAGAGCCTCAGTCTTAAACAGTATTTACCATTAGTGGTATTATGGTTGCAAAGAATGAAATCTCGTATTTAATGTCATATGCTGGTGGTTCTCGGGTCGAAAAAAGGCGGATTATGTCTAATGTTGAGGACTCTCTTGCACTCTATGCAGTACACTTGTTAACATATGCGAAAATCTACTGAATGCGGCAGCTAATTTAACTTCAAAATTCTGCTGACCAACGGTTGTAACAAAATCTCTGTTAGGCAATCGGAAACAAATAAAACAAATGAGAGAAAGCATCATCGAACCGGTGAAGGAAAGCGGCAAATAAAATGGACAATAATCTCGCGTACACACTTATTTCGCAATGGATCATGACACTAGACAAATTGATTCAAATCAAGTTTAATTGATTGAGTGATACACTCCTATCCAATTTAGATTACGTAGTCGTGCTATGAAGCAAGCTTCTGGCTCATCCCAGTATTTCATGCAAAAGTAATAAGTTCCTTACTCAAATACTACGTAGCTAAAATGTAATTAGAATATAAATTGTCTTTAAGCACTCAAAAAGGAATTCTATCATACAGCAAAGTAATCAGGAATTCATTTGCTGCTCGTTTAAGAAAAGATGAGAATTTTTCTTTCTTTTTGCTGCTGCACAAATGAAAACTGACGTCAGTTGAAAGATGATTGAAATTCTTCACTATTTTATTCCATTAAGACAACAATCGACTTTTCAACTTTGTTGTGCTAATAAATATACACACTTTATAGTATGCATATATGTACATATATATGCCCTAACGTATATACCTACTTATTTATACACCATGTAAGAGGTAAGTATGATAACGGAGAACAAAAAGAGGAAGAAACTATTTATATTGTAATTTCAAGAATTAAATAAAATAACAACAAATGCAATGTGGTTGCAACTTGTGTAGTTCGCAGAAAAAACAAACTTTCAGTTGTTTTCCGATGTCTTTGTAGTAATAAATTGTTTTTAATTAGATAAAGATTATGAGAATTAAAACATTAAAAATATGTCATTCAAAAATGTTACGCCACTTGCCAATAACGGTAAATTAAACATTTTTGCAATAATTTTACAACAGCAAAATAACCGCTATAGAATTGCATTAAAGATTAGGATTTATTTACATTTACTGGGCTTTCATTATTAAATAGTTGTGGACGTAATTAAATGTTTAATTAAATGTTTTAAATATTTCTTATAAAAATCATTTTTTATATATGAATAATTAACTTAAGATTTTGGTCTAAGAGAATTTATTGTCCATAGACCTATGTACACATAGCCACAAAAGTATACATACGGATAACAAATTTCAGAAATTTTTTAACCAATCCGTTTTTTTGGAAAATATTTATAATTGTCTGACATCTTTCTTCAATTTTAAGACGGTCTTTTGCTTTGGTTCAGAAATTTGTAAATCGGATGCATACCTTTGTGGGCCTATGCAGGGCCACAATTAAGTTCAATTTCAGAAATTTTTTAACCAATGCAAAAGACCGTCTTAACATCAAGGTAACTAACCGTACGCATAATTTAGTAACTGTGTGTATGTGTCACCTGGCAATGCCATCGCATCGACATCAGGACCTGGCAGCCCTGCAGCCTGAGATCGTCCGGCAACATTGATTTGACACAAATAGGAAAAAGAGTCAGTCGTAGTTTAGCCGTCTCTTGTGGTGTATTGAAATTGACATAATTATCTTTTCTTTTTTTTTACTCTTTAAAATTAATAAAATTTGAAATAAATAAAAATCTTGAAACTCTTAAAGAACTTGACAATATCAGAAGTGGGATAAAGAACAAAAAAACAGTACGTGTTTATGTGTGTGTTTTGTAAACCTTGGCGACGGTGGTTTCGTATAAAAAACAGCAATACGTTTTTGTTGTTGGTGGATGTTTTTTAACTTGTGCGCGCGTGCATATACGAAGTGGCGCAGCAGCATTACGTATATATGTTGTTGTTGTTGTTGCAATAAAAGCGAAAAAGGCAAAACAGACGCTGTGGAATTTCAAAAGAAAATAACGGTTGATTACAAACACACATAGTTGAGTGCATTACCATTTCAAGTGAAAAGAAGAGAGAACGATAATCGAAGGAAAATATAAAGTTTTTTTTTTGTGTTTCCATGAACATACGAACCTAAAGGCAGCAGTTTTAGAATAAAATAACGGAAATAAAATTTATGTACATAGAGAACGGGAAGCGGTAAAATATGATTCGAATAAACACGTTAAAAGTGGAAAAATTAAAAGATCTCTTGCGCGAACGCGAATTACCTAGTTCGGGCCAGAAGGCTGAACTCGTACAGCGGTTAAGTGAAGCTATGAAGAGCGACGAAATATTTCTTCCAACCGGAGGTTCTGCCTTGGAAGACTATGAACAGGAATCGGTTAAAGACAGTACGGAAATGTTACGGGCGCAAGTTAATTCGTTGGAGAAAATGATAAAGGACTTAATGTTGGTCGTGCAGACTCAGGTAATTAACTCAAATCGTGCCGCGAGTGTTGAAAATGAACATGCGAATATTCGAATAAATAACGAGAGACAGTCCATCAGTTAACGCTTTCGAAAGTGTTCGTGATATCGCGTCTTTACTGCCAGAGTTTAACCCGATGGTTGATACTTCCTTAAATTCGATTCAATTTATAAGACGAATAGACATGCTGAAGGAGGCATATAAATGGTCCGATAGCGCTCTCTTAGCTTGTCGGTTCCGCGAAATTGTGGGTTGATTCCCAGGACATTTTTATTACGTGGCGACAATTTAAGGAAAGTTTTTTGCGGGATTTCCCATGTGATGATAGCGTCGCTAGCGTTCACATTAAAATGTCAAATACTCATCGGAAATCATACGAGACACCCCAAGAATATTTTTACAAAATGTCGGCAATGGGAAAGAGGGTCAATTTACGTGAGGAGGATATCATTCATCACATAATTAACGGAATAAGCGACAATGATCTGAAGAAGATAATTTCCAAAAATTACGCGGGATTAAACGACTTATTACGTGATATTAACACCTACTGTGAATATAATACGGTGAAAAATGACGGTAATTACGGCCGGGGAAAGAACATTGAATATAATACCGCGAAAATCGGACAATTAAATAATCGTAATGGAAATAGTGCTAATAATTTCGAAACGGGTACGCCAAAACCGGATGGCAAACGAAATGGTCGCGACATCGAATGTTACAATTGTCGCCGGAAGGGACATGTGTCTATCAATTGCCCTGAGCCGCAACGTAAAACAAGGTGTATACATTGTCAACGAACAAACCATAAAAGTGAGCAGTGTCCAGGAAAATCGTCACAGGAGCCTAGAGCGAACATTCACAAGATAATAATTGACAAACCGAATAATAATTTCGTTAAACAAATTCGCGTAAACGGTAGTGAAATAATGTCTTTCGTTGACACCGGAAGCCCTATAAGTTTAATTCGTGAAAGTTGTGCGGTGAACATGAGCAACGTGCGGGAGTGCTCAAAGACTTTATCTGGTTTCACGGGTGGAAAATATGAGCGCAAATCAAAGGTCGACACCGCACTCGACGTTGACGGCTGTATTTTAAAGGCGGAACTATATATTGTTGAGGATGGCCTACTACCGGAGGACATCTTACTCGGTCGTGATATCTTGTGCCGTGAGGGATACAAATTTATAATTGATGGCGATGAGTGCTGGTTGGAGAGTGAAAATGAAATTAAGGTTGGCGATATGGTCGATCCGCAACATCTTAATGACCTGAGAACAATTATCCGTCGAAATCGTAAGTGTTTCGCTGGAAATATTTTTGAATTGGGTAAGTGCACCATTGCTAAGATGAAAATAGAGCTTAAGACAAATGATCCGATAAATCTGAAAGCATACCGCATCCCTTTTGCGAAACGAGCTGTTGTTTCCAATATCGTGAACGACATGTTAGAATGCCAAATTATACGTCCGTCGAATTCAGCCTATGCTTCACCCGTCGTCCTGGTTGATAAGAAAAATGGCGAAAGCAGACTTTGCGTCGATTACAGGCTTTTGAACAGCATTACTGTGAAAACACCTTACCCAATGCCTGTGCTGGAAGAACAGTTTGCACAGCTTGCCGGAAATCACATTTTTACAACGCTCGATTTGAAAATGGGTTACCACCAACTCGAAATTGAAGAGTCTTCGAAACAATATACCGCATTTGTAACAACAGACGGTCATTACGAATATAATCGTATGCCGTTTGGATTGGTGAACGCCCCCGCAAGTTTTCAGAACGTTATGAACCGCATGGCAGCCGAAATGGGCCGTGGTGAAATTCTGGTGTATTTAAACGATATTATCATCCCAAGCGTAACGGTTGAAGACGGTCTATACCGCTTGGAAAAGTTTTTGAGAATTTTGTGGAGATATGGGTTTACCTTGAGGCTAGATAAATGTAGATTTTTGCAACGTGAGATAACATACCTTGGCCACGTTATAGGCGGCGACGGAATACGACCTGGCGAAAATAAAATAGGGGCTATAAGGAATTTTAAAGAGCCCACGAACGTGACGGAAGTACGACGTTTTCTTGGTCTGACGGGTTTCTTCCGGAAATTTTTACCGCATTATGCTTTGATCTCGAAACCACTAACCACCCTTATGCAAAAATCAGAGAGAAATAATTTTATTTGGGGGGACGAACAGCGTGATGCATTCGAGACACTGAAGAACATGCTAACTAACCCCCCTCTTCTTGCATTATATGACGCTACGGCAACACATGAACTACATACCGATGCGAGTGTTGTCGGTTTAGCCGGTATGTTACTGCAGTCTAAGGATGGTAAGAATTTTCAGCCGGTTATGTATTTCAGCCGCCATTGTACTAAGGAGGAACAGCGTTATCACAGTTATGAATTGGAGGTATTGGCCGTGGTGGAATCTCTCGAGCGCTTCCGGATCTATTTGTTGGGTAAACCGTTTAAACTCGTAACTGACTGCTCCGCCGTAGCAAAGGTCCGCAGGGAAAAAGAGCTTAAATCTAGAATTGCGAGGTGGTGGTTAAAGTTGCTTGAATACGATTTTGAGACCGCTCACCGACAGGGTAGCCGATTGGCTCATGTAGATGCTTTAAGCCGCTCACCTGACGAGCCCTCGAATGAAATGGAACCAGCCGGACTTATTTTTACTGTCGCTGACGATATTGATGACTGGGTTTTAGCCATGCAATTGCAGGACAAAAGGTTAAACCATATTGTGGCTGTATTGTCTGGTAAGGTGGAATCGGTCGAGGGGACGCAACTAAAAACCGACTATGAAATCCGACATCATCGCTTGTTCCGTAAAGTGAATACGCAGCTCAAACTTGTAGTACCCACGGCTGTGAGGTGGAGAATCACTAAATACTTTCATGATGATATGGGACACTTTGCAACGGAGAAAACATTGCAGCGGATTCAAGAACTATTTTGGTTTCCGAAAATGAGGAAATACGTGAAGGAATACATTGCTTCTTGTATAACGTGTTGCTACAACCGGTCAAAGATGGGTAAGCCCGAAGGACGAATGTATTTTGAGGCTCCTGAACCGATACCTTTCCGTTTAATTCACATTGACCATCTGGGCCCCTTTATTCGTTCCAAGAGGGGAAACACACACATCTTGGCGATTTCTGACGCGTTTTCGAAATTTCTTGTCACTAAGGCGGTAAAGAGTACAAAAACTACTCCCGTGTTAAACGTTCTTAATGAGATGTCCGGATACTTTGGTCTCCCGACTACGATCGTGTCAGATAGAGGAACCTCGGTTACATCTAAGGCATTTGAGAAATATTGCAACGACCATAACATCCATCACATTAAAACGGCCGTCCGAACTCCTCGCGCAAACGGACAAGTTGAAAGGGCCAACGCCGTGATCCTCAACTATCTGCGAACGACCACAGAAGACACCAGAAATTGGGACTTAAAACTGAATGAATGCCAATGGGCTATAAACTCCCAGATCAACAGTACTACCGGATTTTCACCGAATGATCTTGTCTTCAATTACAAAATTAAAGACCTTGTGCAGAATTATCTCGTTACCGCAGTTCAGCAAGACCTTACTGATAACAAAGATGAAATAGCCACCGAAGAGAAGTACCAGGTTGCACTGAACGGTATTTGTAAAGAACGCGAAAAATGGAAGGCGCGTTTCGACAAGAAGCACGCAGTTCCCCATCAATATGCCGAAGGTGACCTCGTTGTTTTGGAACATGAATCTGGGGCAACTGGTGAAACGCATAAATTAGAGCCGAAATATAGAGGACCATATCTTGTTGCGCGGGTACTAGGAAAGGACCGTTATCTAATAGAAGATATTCCTGGGCTAAAAGTAACCTGCCGCAAATACAGCTCTGTTCAAACTTCCGGTCGATTAAAACCCTGGTGCGGCATATACCCGGATTTAGAAATTGATAATTATGAAGATAATGGCGATGACGAATCTCAAATCGAGGACAATTTGGAGTCAGGAGAGGCCGAGTTGTCACCTGGCAATGCCATCGCATCGACATCAGGACCTGGCAGCCCTGCAGCCTGAGATCGTCCGGCAACATTGATTTGACACAAATAGGAAAAAGAGTCAGTCGTAGTTTAGCCGTCTCTTGTGGTGTATTGAAATTGACTTAATTATCTTTTCTTTTTTTTTACTCTTTAAAATTAATAAAATTTGAAATAAATAAAAATCTTGAAACTCTTAAAGAACTTGACATATGTATGTATGTATGTATATAAAGTGTTTTTAAGCTAAGTTTTCAGAAGATAGCAAACGTTCTATTAGAATCAAACGAAAAAATATTCTTTCAATTTTTGCAACTGTATACATACTTTATAATCTAATATGTATTTGCATTTAATCAGGGATCTAATTAATAAAACAAAACGTTTACATACTTACTTAAGTAAACGAAACATACTCGCGCAGTGCTTTCAAGTGAAACTACTAACTCCCAGCAGCCGTCTTTTAGCAAAAGCTCTGATTCTCAAATCTGTCGTTCGGATTTCGGATCGTTAAATTGAAGGTTTATCCGCTACTAATGGATTATGATGAAACGCATTACGTGGGTAGCATGAGCATCCATGTTGTAATCCCGTTTAAAGAATTATAATGGACAATATGTGCATCCATGTGTGTATGTGTTTATCAATTTTAAATTCAGTTCAAGGTTAAAACTATTCCATCAATTTCCCCATTTCATATAGGAAATGATAAAAGTTTTGTCCAATGCAGTTATTTTCAAAAAAAAATTTTAATTTTTAATTTAAACAGCTTTATTGCGTTCCTTCTATAAGCTTTGTTGAAGGAATAACAACAGGAGCACAAACAACATGATACAAGTGTTCGAAGTGAGATTATAAACAATAATTTCATTAAACATGACGTATGAGCCAATCTAAAATGTTTTCTAACATTTATGGCCTTAATGGCTCAATATCTCCTTAACGATTCGAGAAAAACTTTTTTGTTGTGGCTGGCTGCCTGTCGTATCGTATTAACAATATGCTCAGCATTATAATCTGATAATAAATGACTCTCTCAATGAAAAGAACGATGATAAGTAAAAATGAAAACAAAAAAAAAAACCAAGAGCAACTATTATGATTGAAGCAAAAAGAAAATAAAAATAATTATCAACACTTTAGGCGACTATTCTTTTTACTTTTTCTATCGTAAACTAATGCTTTACGGATTTCAAAGAAAATATTTCAGTTTTTACACGCGTCAATTGATGAATTTTCATCTAAAGTTCAAAAATAATTGATTTGCAGATTAACAATCAGTAAAACAGTCTGATGAAGTCTCATCCAAGGCCTTGTTCGTTATCCTTAGCTGATTCTGAGTTGATACGCGAAACATGAAGCTGCGTATGCAGCAATAACACTACACTTCAAGAAAACAGGAAAGCGTGATAACTTCAAAAGCTTTGGCATCTGAAAGATTATATTATGACCTCCGTCTGTCTATACCTTTCATGGGACATCATTGAAGTATTCATAGATAGATCACACAACAAGGTCGAATATAGAATCGCTTTTTGAATCAGTTCAATTTTAGATCATCCTTTTTTAACATTTCTATGATCTGATAATCAAGCTTGTCAAGCTAAACACTTGATGTGTTTAACACTATTTATAGTGCCGTCACTGTTATTGATACTATAATATTGGCAGCACTATAAATAGTGGTGGCACTATAAAACCAATCACGTGCTTAGCTCGACACCACAATTTATAGTGCTGACAATATTACAATAACAATAACAGTGACGGCAGGTATCAGGTCTTCCCCATCATAATAAATCTAACGATTTCGGTCACCCAGAACTTATTTATATGAAATTGATAATAAAATTTACAGCATGGCTGTGAAATAATGTCAGACGGGAAGTACAAATGTACGGTATAAAAGGCGGAATTGCATTATAACGCGACATTTAGTAGGAATCAATTATTCTGTACTCATATGGTGAATTTAGCTTAACGTAATCTACACAAACCAAAGTTTCTTAATTTTGGGTTTTGGTAGGAAACCAACAATAGGAATTCATGGTTTCATGTCTGTCGGTAATCAACAATATTTTCTATATATAGTATGTATCCTGTGCAAACTTCCTTAATTTCTTTAAATCCACTTCTGTGTAATAAGTTATGTTTGCTGTAGTTTCATCTTTAATTGGCATCTCAAGATTACGAAAGCTGAGTTTGTAATCGTCGTAGTCTAGTTGATAGTGTGTTGGCTTATTAGACTTGAGAACACGTTTCAAAGCCCAGGTCAGACAACTCCAACAGAACAGAATAAGAAAAGAAAAAACTCTGAGAGTAGATAAACTAGAAAACGAGCCATGAAAAAGTTTCTTAAAAATTTGTCATTCAGAGTCGACTTTAACCTGTAGTATATCGTTTATATTCTGTAATTCTATGGCTATATTAAATCACCCCTTGATGTCTAAGTTCCGACACTTGTAGAATTGATGAAAACCTTTGTCCAGGTTAGCCCTCTATCCAGTATCCCCGGCTGCTATTGCTTTAATTGTCATTTGATAATCACTGAAGCTCATTAAATCCACCAGTGCTACGGTTGTTTGATGGTCGTTTTGGGCTCAATATTCAAAACGTAGATAAATTCGTCAAGCGATTATTGCAATTGATATTGAACGAAATTATTAGTTCAATGCAGATCGATCGATTGAGTCAATCCAAAATTTTCTATTAAATTTCGTCTTTCAGCTTCATTTCGTCAAAATGTGCTCTTCACTGATCTATCAGCCTGACAATGGATTTGAATTGTATTTTATATAGATTTTTAGCGCCAACTTGAGCTCGTTTTAATATCATGTAATCTACTTGGCACCTGATCTATGATTATATTTCAGCTGACGCTATTATGCTGTTATCAACAGCATCAGAACATGTGTGTGAATCCAATGATCGCTGTCTTATTGACTTTGAGTGAAATTTGAATTCGATTCTCTAACGAGATTATTCTGTTATCCTAAATCTAGAATACGATGGTCGATAAACCACAATAATTAGAGTATAACTTGTAATTGCAATAAATATAATGAATGAATGAATAAATGAAAATAAAGGAACCAGGAACCAGTATCAATTAGTAAAAGCGTTTTATAAAGGTAGCATCGACTGTTCCTGACCAACACTAAATCCTTTATTCCTTTCAGTAATGATTTTGTCTGTTTTTGTCCTGTTGTCATCGCTGGCAGTAAGTGATTAGTAGCTGCGATTGTAGCGTATAGAACGTATGCAATGACCTAAAATGTTCGCTTAAATTCCCACAGTAAAATCCTAAAAATCAATACGATGTAAGAAGAAGAACAACCAGACAGACTATAATTTACTTATAAAAATAATAAAAACAAACACAATAACATGACCTTGCCAATATGTATGGGCTTGAAAATTTATTAAGGAATGAAAATGTCCGCGATGAATTGCAATATTCTTTACAAAAAATAATTTATCATTCCGTTCAATGCAAGTGTTCAGTGCGAGTTTTTAAAGGCTTAAAGACTTTTATAAAGAAAAAACACACAAGATGTTTTTAATTATTTAGCACAAATTACACGGTGCGACAGTCAAAATACACTCAGCTAATGACATAGTGTAGGTTGTGAATTTTGTTGAGTAGAAAATTTTTTTTTATATTTCTCTAACCTCCAAACTTTTTTTATTTGACAAAAACGGTATTTTTAATCTTTTCACACACAATTATTTATTACCCAAATATTTTTTAACTTATTTTCAAAATCCAAAGTTTTTTGAAAAGGGGAGAGATGAGCCTTTAAAATGGTATACATAAACATATGGTTTAAACTTACATGTTATGTGTTTTGATCGGGTAAACTTAGAAAATATAATTTTTTTTCTAATTTTTTCAAGTTTAGCTATTATTAATTGCAAAATTTAATTAAAATAAGTGATAACATTCTAAAAGGACATTATCAAACGTGAAATTGATACAAAAATCAAAAATTTTGAATATTTTTTAACTGAAAGTTCATTTGATAAGATAACATATATAAAAAATATAACACGACTGTTCAACTATTCAAATAATAACTACGGTAATATTTGTTCGGTTTTATCAAACGCAGCGGCAATCTCTTCACAACAGAATGCACTTTAAGAATTTCCCCACTTATTTTATATTTTTTTTATAAAAGTTTGCTATTATGAATGGACAAACTTGAAAAACTATGAAAAAAATTCGCATTTGCAAAGTTTACCTCATAAAATCGCATAGAATATTAAGCCGAATAATATATGTACATATGTATACCGTTTTAAAGGCCCATCCTTCCCCTTTCTAAGAAAGTTTAAATTTGTGATATTAGTTCCGAAATGTTTGTGTAATCAATAAATTTGTGTAAAGTCCAAAAAAACAGAAACAAGGGGGGCCAGCATTTAATTTTAAAAGTTGAATATTGAACAGGAATTGTCCACGATAAAATAAATATAAAATAATGAAAACTTTAATATGAATAAATCATTTGATTTTCTTCTTTGATTTATAAAATGGAATTAAGAAATCAAGAAGATATGTTCTCATACCGAAATATCCAGTGATGTGGAAATAATAAGGATGCGAATGTAACACTTACAGATTTAACAATTTATTTAATTTTTTAATTTAATAACAATTTAACAATACAATGAGAAAATTCCTGATAAATAACTGTTTTTATTATCATTTACAAAGTTTACCGTCAAGTGTATGAGTGTCACATTGATCACATTGGTGTCCTTATTATGTTTCCCATCACTGTATATGTATATACAGTGCTGGACAATTCAATGGAAACTTTTCTTAAAATGTACTTTTTCATTGTTAGAATTCAGAAACAAAAACGATTTCTGAAGAAATTTAACAGTTATTTAGGAGTTTTATTTTAAACATTCTGTTTGATGTATTAACAAACAAAAAAGAATTACATAAAAATAACATTTTATAAAATTTTAAAAAAAGTTTCCATTGTTTTGTCAATACCTCAAAATCGAATACTTTTACTTTTCTTTATAATTTTAGAAGAATGTTATTTTTATGTAATTTTTTTGTTTGTTAATACATCAAACATAATGTGTAAAATAAAATTTCTAAATATTTTTTGAGTTTCTTCAGAAATTGTTTTTGGTTTTCGACTTCAAACAATAGAAAAGTAAATTTCGAAAAAAGTTTCCATTGAATTGTCCAGCACTGTATGTCAGCAGACATATTACTTGCACACAAATTGTTTGCTAGTTGTATTGATTACATATGTAAAGGGTCTTTTTTAAGAGCTTCCTACCTTTACATTTAAATAACTATTGATGCCGTATGTGTATGATATAATATCGTTCAGATGTTCGTCATGGCTTCTCTAAATGCATCGCGGAGTTTGTGGTTTAATTGCATATACCCGGACATGCCACAGGAAAATTTCAAACGGGGTCAGGTGGCAGGATATCTGTAGCTAATCTGCATCACCTGCACGCGAGATGACCATGCCCCTAAGTTCCTCATGCAGAATATTGAATTAGGGTCGAGCTCATGGGCCAAATCACTCAAAACAGGCTAAAATAAGTTGGTAGAAAGTGGCGCCTTCTAACTGTAACCAGATCCAGATCCATACCATTTAGTTAAGGCCACAAGAACTTATGGTCCTGTAATAGATGCCGTTCGCAATCACTGCAGTTAAGGACCCATCCCCAATAAGTAAGGCAAATTCATACCGTCTGACCAACTAGAAAGTTGATCGTTGATAATGCATTTTTTCCTCATGGATTGTTTGAGGAAAAGGTTCGATTTTTCGACTTCACTTTGCTTCATTACACATTGAAGAAATTGTAGCTACTTGGTTTGTTGGTTTGAGCTCCTGAATAAGCTGAATTCTGTACGTATGAAGGTGGAAGTCTTTTGCCTAAATTTAAAGTTATTGATATCAAAGCTGTATTCAGCCTAAGAGCATTATCCTTTCTGAGTATCAGTATCAAATTGACTGATACTGTTTTTTAATTCAAGCGTTCAGGAGTATCAAACGAATTATTGTCTGCATAACAGTCTATGAAGTCATTTTAAATTTCTACAGTAACGAAGTCGTCGTAGTCTAGTAGATACTGTGTTGTCTTATTAAGGCAACGGCTCAAACCCCAGATCAGGCATCAAAACAAAAATTTTAAAAAAAATATGAGAATAAATAAAATTGTCATGAAAAATTTTTCAAAAATCTGTCTTTCGAAGTCGACTTTAAACTGTAGGTCCCGCCACTCATATATAAAATTAACACACACAACATAAGTGGTGTGAGAAACTAGGTCCATAATCCTGACTCAAGGGTTGTAATGATCAATTATGTCTGTATGTATATATGTTCTCTACAGTGACAAATACTGCCTTTTGATATTATTAATGCTTCAACCATTGTGAGGAATACTTCAAAAGCATATTTAATATTTGGGAATATTTTCTTGCAAAAGTTGATTTTTTTTAATCAAAGGTTATTACAGATATTTGTTTGTATCATAATTTAAAAATAAAATCTAATATAAATAAAAATAATAATCTAAAATCTACTCTTTATTACTACGGCTTAAAGCTAAATTAATTATTTCAAAAATTTTATTGAATATTCGAAGAAGACACTTTTGAAATATTTTTATTTCACTTGATATGCTCATTTAAGAGGCAGTTTGAGCAAATGTTGCATCAATTTTGCTTTACAACAAGAATAATGATGAAGTTCTCCATTCATATCTTGAACCTGTCAACGTAAGGAAATGGAAGCAAAAAGAAGTCAAAACAAAAATGAAACAAAAGGGAAATAAAAAGTAGAAAAAAGAAGAGCAGAAATTTATGTTTATGTCATATTGGGTCACGTATTTCACACTGTTTATCCACAAAAATTACAATTTAATTCTCATAGATTTTCTCCTGCATCAACAGCTTACGCGTTTCTTTTCAGAACTTTCTGCAACTCCGTATAACACCTTCTGCATTTAAGAACGACAAATATTTCATACATTTCAATAGAAATACATACACACCATAATGGAAATAAACGTATACAAATCATTATTTAAAGCTCAGGCAACACGACAAATAGACAGACAGGCTTTCATACAAAAGCCAAACATGTTAACGAAACGTGAATCTTGTCTGGAGGACTTGTGATGAATTTTAAATTAGTGGCGCTACAACGTCATATACTGAGAATTATTCACAGTGATTACCATTTTTATTCTTTTGATGTGTTTGACCATTTTTGTGGAGGGCAACATCTCTAAAGACTTTCCACGAGGATTTATTAACACATTTTTATTACATCAAATCTGATTCAAAATTAAAAAAAAGAAATGAAAATATATAATAAAATTTTTTAAACTTTTATGTCAGTAAGTTTAGGGTTAAAACAAAAGATGTTTAAAAGAATTTGAAGAATTTAATTTGTACTCTTAAAATATATACAAAGAAAAATAAAATGCTTCCATTTTATTCGTGTACAGCCTTTACTGCCATTTTTACTTTTAATTTTATTCTTGCAAATGGAAAGGACCTCAGGTTAATTTATGTATTTTAAGCAATGTAAGCAATGAATAAAACAAAAATTATTTTTCTACAGTAATTTTCAACTTAATTTTCTCTGTTGGCCTTTAAATTTTACCCTCATGTCAGAATGATATTTAAGGTTCACTTTTTATTTGTCAACAGTTTATGTAAATTTAATTTCATCTAAAATAAATAATATTGAACACAGAGTGTCAAAATCGTTGAAGCAAATTGGACAGAATTGACAAATTATTACAAGCTGCCAAAATATTGATGGAAGATAATCATAAAGGGAGATATAAGATAGGTCCACGTTCTTCAAAACGAAGAAAATTATAAACTTTCAACAAACTTTTAACATTTCAGTTCCGTAAACAACATTTGTAGCCTCTGATGTGTTTATAGTATATTAAATGGTCAAAATGGCTCATTGATGATATGGTAACGTTCATTAGGAGCAAAATAAAACTGGCATATGTATTGCCTAAAAACAAATATTGTTTTGACCCATAGCAAAGCTGGTTTAATTGGAAATGTGAGCGTTACCGTAAATGCATGTTAAAAGCTCTCAATAAATATAGAAAATTCCATACATTGGGTAATAGAACTGCCTATGTTTGTGCTAAATTTAAGTACATCACCATTATTCGCAATAGAAAACTAGAGCATTATGAGAACAATCTAAGCTTACTCAATTCTATTAGTTGCAGCAAGGATTGGTGGAAGTTGGCCAATCAAATGAAATCACGCAATAGAACTGTAAGAGGAAATTTAATAGCTGATGACTTTTTTGTTCATTTTCTTTCGAAACTACAAATTGCAGCTGATTCAAATGCATTACTTTGGGCGATGCCTTGTAATACTGATCCCTTTCTGGACTCTCCTATTGAGTACTATGAATTAAATTTGGTGTTAAGATTATTAAAAAATAATAAAGCTCCAGGTGGTGATGGTATTCCCTACGAATTTTATAAGTATGCTCCTGCTTGTTTTGTAAATGAGTTATTGACTGTTTTAAACCACATAATTATAAGAGAGGTAATCCCTTCAAGTTTTAAAGCGTCTGTTCTTATCCCGCTTGTGAAGAAAGGTGATACTAATTGTCTAATTATCGTAGACTTCCCCCAATAGATACCTTTTGTAAAATTTTTAACAGTATTACTTTGAATTACAACTTGGGTTGAAAGATATAATATTCTTAATGAATATCAAGCTGGCTTCAGGAAAAACTACCCTACAATAGATAATATATTTAACCTTGCTACCATAGCTCACCTGAACAAAATAAGTGGAAAAAATACATATGCGTTTTTTGTTGATTTTTCGTCTGCTTTTGACTTGATACCTCGGAATTCACTTTTTTACAAATTATCCTGTATGGGCTTATCCTCTAAAATTATACGCATTTTGCAGCTGTCATATGAAAATACTACAAGTAAAATATTTTATTCGAACACATTCAGCGAATCGTTTAATGTTGATCTTGGTGTGAAACAGGGTTGCATACTAAGTCCAATTTTGTTTGCAATGTATTTAAATGATTTAAATGATGTTCTTCCTGGTGGAGTGGTTGTTGATAACATACACATTAAAGTACTTTTGTATGCTGATGACATTGTAATTTTATCTGATTCTTGTTCTCAACTGCAGGATATGATAAATGTACCTTTTAATTATTGTCAAACGTGGAGCCTGAAAGTTAACCTGGATAAGTCTAAAATTCTTATCTTTCGTAATGGACCTAAAATATCGCATACATAACCTTAAGTGGAACTCCGGCGAGGATAGTATAGATATTGTTAACAGCTACAAATACTTGGGAATAGAGCTTACTTATAATTTATCGTTCAGGAAGCATTTAAAAAACAAACTAGTTACTGCTAAAATGGCAATTGCCTCTACCTGGTCCAAGTATATAAACAACCCAAGGATATCAAATGTTAACAAGCTTAAAATTTTTAATGCTGCTGCTAGATCCATATTATTCTATGGTGCCCAGATTTGGGGATTTTTAAAGTATGATGAAGTGGAGATTCTTTTCAGATTCTTCATCAAGAAAGTTTTGTTGCTGCCCAAAAATACTCCAAACTCTCTATTTGCAGATACTCTAAAACTTCACTTTAAATATATTAATAGAGCACTACTTTTACCCGCGAATAGATTGCCACGTATAATAGCTGAAAAAATAATTTCTAATAACACATATTGGTTTGATGAATGGTCTAAACTTTGTAACATGATTAATGTTAACCCAGATAACTATAGACCTTTATGTAAACATTGGAAGCACATAGTGCGGTTGGTGATTGCGTCGGAAAAAACGAATACATTCAAGATGCTAGAGCTTCGCAGTTTCATGATCTCTACTCTAAACTGGATTACAGCTTATCACCGCTCCCATTTATTCACTATTCGTCTCGTATTACAAGCACAATAATCAGGGCTCGTGGTGGGTTACTAGACTTGTATTCTAGACCCTTTAGATATTCATCATTTGGGCTGTGTACACTCTGCAATCTAGACGCATCTGAGAACATGCTGCATTTCATCTGTGTTTGTCCTCTATATAAAGATCTTAGAAGAAAATATTTTGGCGAATCTGTTCTATGCTCAGATGACGTTATAAATTTGCTGAATGGTCAAAGAGTGAATTTTTATATTCTATATAAATATTTGGAAGTTTCTTTAAGATTTAGAGAAATGGTTTTAAATGAATATAATTGATTTTAATGAAACATTGTTATCGCTTTTATGTGTGCTTATAAATATTAATAATATTATAGCTTCTTATTGCATTATCTGGCTCACAACTCTTATGTTATGCCATATATAGATATTATACATATCTTTTAATTTTTCTATAATGTCAAACCTATGAATATAATCATGAAATAAATATGTATATCTATTAACTAATAAAAAAAAATTAACTAGTATATTAAATGGTAAATTGCCAATAGGAGCTGAAAACCAACAGGGACTCCCGAAGTTAAGCAGTTGATAACGGCCACCACGTTGAAGCTACAATTGTCGAATTGGTTGCCATTTTTTCAGTGTGTTGTGCCAAATCATCATGGACGGATATACATAGTAATCAACAATGCGTGAAGTCGCCGTAGTCTAGTAGATAGTGTGTTGGTTTATTAGACTTAAAGCCAGGGTTCAAACCCCAAGTCAGACATTAAAACGAAATATGAAAAAATATTTTTTCGGCGACTTCCTCTCAGCCTCTGGCAAAAACTCTGAGAGTAAATAAAATTGCCATGAAAAGTTTCTCAAAAATATGTCGTTCGGAGTCGACTTTAAACTGGGACCTGCAGTTTAACCCTCATGTGTACAATTAACACACTCAACATAAGTGGTGTGGGAAACTATGTCGTAATCCTGACTGAAGGATTGTAATGACCAATTATGTATGTATGTTTTATCAAAATGGTTGTTTCTTTTGAGCAAAATATCACTACACGCTTCCACCATTGTACGTCGACCAAGTGAAACTTCTGAGGAAAACACCATCGATGCCTTTGAGAACTCAGTCTTTCGATGCGCTCAACTTGGAGAAGTTTTCGTTGGGACTTGGTCCTACACACGTACAAAATTTAACTAACCCGGGAACTGATGGTAATCGACCATAGACAACAACGTATGTTCACTAAACGGATCATGGGGCAGTGGGCAACTGATACTAATTAATTTACTAAAGAAATTTAAAATATAATGTCTCACATTTAATGTAAAAAAAAATGATCTAAAAATAATAAGTGAACTATTTTTTATGATTAGTACAGAACATTGCCTCATAATGATATTTTAAAATAAATTAACTTTATAATCAACATCACCTCTACAAGGTTTTTATTTATATTTTTTTCTCTTTTTTTTCACGTACATTGTGGCCTCAATAAATAAAGTGTTAGAAAATATTGAAAATTAGTTTGCATATACTCTGGCTTGTAATACACACTCGTACTATATTTAGTCGATAACGTTATACCACGCAATCTCTCCTCTGTCCAAAGCTCGTTGTTTGTTTACAATGTGGAGTGAGTACTTAAATACCTGCACAAATTAAACACTTGCTTCGGTATATGTATGTTATTACAGTGATGAACAAAAACGAAAAATAAATATTTAAATAAATAACTTGGATATATAAACTGATGCTTACGAGGAGTGCAGTAAATAATTAAACAAATTTTATCATAATGCTAACGACATTAGTCCTTTCATCATTTATTACAATATCATTCCATATTACAATACAATACCAGAGTTATTGGGCAAGTCATTTGCATAAAATGTCATCTGTTGATGAGTTCGCTAATATTGATGCAACATGTAATAAATGCTTAAGTTTAATAAAAAAAATATACTTATCAAATATCTTAGAATGATCAACTATGACGATAATAATATAATTGCAATCATCCAGTCAGCAGCGTAAGTTCTTCGAAACATTGCTGTATTTTGAACGACGATACTTGCAGTAGCTTCCATAAGTATGAAGCTTCTTAAATGCATCTAAAACGTATAAAAATTTTCGCTTTCAGAGGCCAGAAGTTCTGTCCATTTTTGGACAAAAGCAACTCCGGCACAAAATTATTATGAAGTTGCTGAAATAGTCGGTTATTATGTGTTATTTAAGATGATTCTGGTGCAAACCATTCTCCTCTACGGTATATCGGTCTTTAAACTGGAAATTAAGTTTGAATTTCATTTTATCTTCTTTATCTGTAGAGCTGTGGTTCTTTTATTGATTCCACCGAAATCATAAAATAATCAAAAGCATGAATCTGTCCTTAAATAGCAAAATCTACGCATGTAACACAAACAAAACTTGTCCAGTTTGTTTTGAAATTATCTTGCCATACACTTAACTCCAGGCATACACTTAATTACACGCAAAACACGACCACGTTGGTTGGATAATGCTCTGAATGTGAAAACATATATTTAAAAATGGTGAGTCTCTACACATGGTGACAGTGCTACATCTGCTCAAATCAAAATAAATAATGTAGTCTGATGTGGATTTCAAGCCACAAAATTTTGTTAACCTGCGTTATTATCCCTAATGCACATATGTATGTATGTGCAGCAAGTGTTTACTTTTAATCCAATAATTAAATGAAATATTGTGTTCGACTATGCCTATTAGATTTTAGCAAAATTTTTAATTTTCTAGAACGTGTTTACAATGTTGAATTTTTGTATAAAATGTAATTGAAAATTGCATTAGATTTTGTCTTAAAACAATATTGTTTTTCCTACAAAAATATGAATTCGATTAAAAAATTTTAAATTCAATTTTGTAATGCTTTAATCTGCTTTTATTGTTTAATAATATAAATCGAAAAAGGCAAAAAATAGTGTTACACGAATGGAATTTATCTATTTTTCTTTACCTTTTGTTACAGATATTTTAAATTTTGAATTTCGTCTCTTAATCGGCGGTTTAACGGGGTGATGGCGTGGGTTTCAAGTACAAACCCGTCTCATACAAGTTCAGAACACGTAGAAGACGAAGATATTGTCATTATAATTTTAGAATTTATAAAATTAGGTGGCCCAAATTAGCCCAAAAAAAGTAGCCCTCAAACAGGAAAACGTTCCTTTTCTCCATCAAAAAAATGTTCTCAAAGGACATTGTTTCTAAGCAACGGCAGATAAATCTGCTCTCATTCTCGAGACTGCTACTGTAGACCAAGTGCAAAGCGAGTGCACTTAGCTGAAACAATTTGATTAATGAAACCAAAACAAAAACGAAGGAATAAAAAATCCCGTAAGAGCTGTGTGAGAACGCTATTTTAATATTCTAATAAGCTGACTATGATTTAGTTGGTGGTGGTGAGAACAAAGAAATATAGGTTGTTTTTAAAAAGAGCCTAAGAATTTAAAAAGTAATCCAGAGGCACAGGCGAAAGGGTGAGTGGAAACCGCACCAAACAATCAATATTAATTAATGTAATGGTTGTAGTCTAGTAGGTAATGTGTTGGCTTATTAGACGTGAGGCCACGATTCAAACCCCAGTTCAGACATCTCGAACAAAACGAAATATGAAAATATAGTTCCTTAAATAAAAATAATCTCCTCAAAATTGCCATGAAAAGTTTCTCAAAAAATCTGTCGTTCGGAGTCGAATTTAAACTGTAGGTTCCGCCACTCATGTATCTAATTAACACCACAGCATAAGTGGTGTTAGAAACTAGGCTATAATCCTGACTGAAGGATTGTAATGACAAATTAAATAATTAATGGTGATTCGATAACGGCTTGATGGTTGCCTTCGCTTCAATACTGCCGTGCTCTTTTCACATTTAACTAGAAATGGGTTTCAGCACGCTAAAAACGCTCAAAAATATGATAAGAGTTCACTCAAACTGCTCCATAATGTAAATTTTTTAAAAGATTATAACAATTGAATGTCATTAATAACGATAGCTTAAAAAGATGTTGCAATTTCCCCATATTAAAGCAAAGAAATTATTTGCTGGTGTTTGCTTTTTCCATCATTTACTAATTAATGGCTATTATATCTCTGAAATATTTAAGTGTTGAAGAATGCACGTAAAAATTGAATTTAATTTTCCAGGCAGTATTAAATAGAATTATAATACATACTACATGTGCAGAAATTTAATTGATAGAATCTAGGGGCTGAGACCGATTGCGGTAAATTGTGTTTACATCTCGGTACTTAGACAGTTTCTTATTTATGATGGCATTGAAAACAAAGAGCGACAGGATCATTCTGTCTAAAGTATAAATATGTGTCTCTGTTGGTATCCCAAGTAACAGAAGTTGCACATCTCAGGCGGATTTGGATGTAATTCTTCATTTACTACCTGTTGAGGAATATGTAAGGGAGGTGGCAGCTAAAATCGCCTTTAGACCGAAAGAGTTACGTCCGATGTATTCCCGTATTGCAGGACACTTGGAAAAGCTGAAACAATTAAACAATCGGCGTCAGGTCTTCAAATATGTAATCAATGTCAGGGAATCCTACATCTTCCAATGTTAAAAGGACATTGGTGATCAATTGGTGTGGCCAAAAAAGCGAAATAACTCCTCCTGAAATCTTCTCAAGCCAGATCAGTTCATATTATTCAATTACAAGCCTAAAGTTCGAATACCGTATGGACATAGCGTGCTGAATTGAAGGTTATGGCTTCTCCAAAATCATTTTTAACAAATACTACACATTGGCACCGCCAAACTTTTTCCTGATGCAATGGCTTTCAATAACCATATTTGATTCTCCGAATCTCGTAATCGAAAATTTTACTTGTTTGATGTAACCACCAGGTGAGAAATAATTTTCATCGCTGTCGTACTGTTGTCATAACAGCATTTATGGAATGGAATTTATTTAAAAATTACTACCGCAGTATTTGTGTTACTTTATATCGTACTCACTAACATGACATAACAAATATGCTTCAGAATATTATTAATTACAGTACAGGAATACATACATACCATATGTATTTTGCGAAAAAATCCAACAAAAAAGAGCAAAAATCTATCACATCATTTATGTAACAATTCCCGATTGTCAAAAAACGCTGACTAAGTCTTGTCTAGTAAAACACAAAAAAAGAAAGCAAATAGAATGACTAAAAATTTACACAGTTTTGCATCATTTACAATGGCAATACCGGACGTATGAGTAATGCTTACAGATGGTAAGGTACAGTACATGATGTACGTAGAAAAAATAAAATATAAATACATACTCATACATCATTATGTTGTGTATGTCAATGATACGGTGATTTATATGTACATACATATGTATGCATGTGATAACAATTTGTATCATTTCTTATTTGTAAATACAACACATTTTTTCATTCAACGTTTTATCATTTTTGTGTATCATTCATATGCATTCGGTCGTTTATGTGTGTATAGCTGTCTGGCTGCCTTTTTGTTATTTTGTCACTTTGTCAAATATGGGTTATTTTCATAAATATTAATGCGTTTGTGTAGGTGAACATTTATACTACATACACATTCACGATTACAATGAAAACACGAAAACAACAATACAATACAATACAATATTCGTTTGCTTGCGTATGTTAATGTTCACTGAATTCTTGAATTCATTTTCTTATATATTATAAGATGACACACATGGATATTGGCAGCAATGTAAACGTGTGTGCTGAACATTAAAGTGAAAATATTAATAGACAATAGACGGTGTTTGAAGAGAATATTCGTGGTTTGAAGATATCCATTGTAAAGATCTAACGAACCATTGTTATTGTTCACGCAAAAGAGTGTAAAGAAGAATAACAAACAAAGCAATTGTTGTTATTTACATCAAGTTGTGAACAGTTGGCACATAGAATTGTGCGAAAAATAAAGAATTTATCTAAATCTAAACACAAATTTATTTTTATTTTATTTCCAATCTACGAACTCATATTTTAAACGTTTCTACAAGGATAAAAACGTAACAATATGTTATGTTATTAAGCTTCTAAACTGCTGATATGTATGTAGCTACTACGACATCAGTATCAATAATTATTAAATATCATCGTCCAAGAGCATTAGTATGTCCACTTCTTATTTTTGATAGTCATTAGGCTGAAGCTTAAATGAATTCCGACTATATAGAACGTCGATGAATTCACATACCCTGTAAACGTGGCTGAAAGCCAGATCACCTAAATAAACGAGAAAGTCCCTGTACAGAAATCTCTCTCTGAGTTCCGATAATGCAAGGTAATGCTAAGGGCAGTGAGTAGCTCTCAACACAAAATGATGAGAATGATTTTAATTTATACAAAAATCAACCCATCGATGAAAATCTAAATGACCTGTAATCTTATTATTCTAATTATCATGTCATCATGGTATTCTAGTAGGTACTGTATTGGCCTTGGTTCTAAGTCTAGCTTAGACATCTCAAACAATATGTCATATGATAATAAAAATATTTCGTTCGACAACTTCCTCTCAGCATTCTTTTGGCAGAAACACTGGAAGAAAATAAAATTGCTATGAAAATATTTTAAAAAATCTGCCGTTTGGTATCGACTTTGAACTGTAAGTCCCATCGCTCATGGATAAAGGTAGCACACGCAACATGGGTGATGTGAGAAACTAGGTTGTAATGACTAATTAAGTGTAGCTAAACATTCTCTTCGTACTATTTAGTCTGCTTTAATTTTCTTTATTTGCAGTCTACTTCAATATTAATTCGAGATTGTAAAACAAAATTTATTTGATCATTGCTCGAAATATGTTATTTCTTGCGACCCCATTTCAGCATTGTGTTTCCCAGTCAGTATACATTTTATGTGGACTTTCCCTAAAGCTAACAAAGACCCTGACGTTAATACCATAGTCGGAATAGACTTATAAATCGCGCAATTTAAAGACTATCTTTTAAGGCAAAAGTGTTGCCAGTTAACTAGAAAGGCAATTGTTTACTTTACTGAAATATAATAACGTTACACCATGTTGCACTGATTCATATACCAGTGATATGCCCATAATTTTAAACAAATTTTTCGTCATTTTATCAATAAGTAGCCAGTTTCAATGCATAAGAAGCGCTTTTGTCGTGGTTTCAGTTGTATTAAACATGGCAAGAGTAGCGAATGATTTCGATCTCTCCTTTAAGATTTTATCTAAAATAGAAGAGCAACTAAAATTATTGAGAACCAGATTATTTCTATAATTGTTTATAGAATTGCAATTGATTAAATCAGAATACATGGGCCATGATGGTTTTTGAAGATGATGGTTTTTGAAAAATAAAATCTGATTTCAAACAAAATAAATATGAGTTCAATTACATTCGCTTTAGTGTTGCCAGAAGATTCTGGTGAAAAATCATCATTTTAAGGAAAAAAAATCATATTTTGGGGGAAAAAATCATCACTTTTTAACTATTATTTGTAAAAAATAATAGTGTATTACATTGATTCGTTATCGGGTGTTGTTATCATATACTAACTTTATTCTTGAGGATATGATATAAACCGATAATCAAACAATTTTAAATTAATTACATGTTTTACCAAAAATATTATATGCAAACAAAACAAAAAATAAATATGTATATTATACATGAAAGACAATTCAATTTAATTAAAATTAATTTTAAAAAATCCATACATACATATCGTCGTCTGGCCTTCAAATTGGCCTATGTAATTTTCAACAACTTTTCAGAAGACCTAAAAACAACATAATTTTTATATGAAAGTCATACAAAACTATGATGAACCACAAATAAGACTTAAAAATAGGCGAATAAAAGAAATTTCCCAAAAGGCACATAGGGCATTTTGCGGACCAGCCGACGATATGTAAGTAGTAATTTTATAAGGTACAAAAATGAGATCTAAATAGAAAAGTAGAGTTTTGTTTCCTATAATAATTTAATTATAATACTGGGAAGGTTTCATATTTTTTTACAATATCTTCAACAATTTTAAGATTATAACAGGAACACCATTTAACTAGTAAATAATCCTGTGTAAACAAAATACATTCTAATGTTGCAATTTCAAGCCTGTTCCTGTACTTAGTTTTATTTAAATTAACTTTAGAAAAAATTCGTTCAACGTTTGCAGAATAAGAAGACAAAGTATACTGGACACAAATTTTGTCAATGTTGGAAAAACTAAATCGTTATCAACACGAGTTATTTTAGAAACTCTGGCCCAAAAGTCTTCACAATTAATATTTTCTAAGGTTGAAAATATTGTTTGAAATCTATGTGGCGAAGCTCTCTAAATTCATCGTCTAGGTTTTGAGAATCATTTTCATTAATTAAATTTGGAAATCTTTCTATTAGTGGACACAATGAAGAAACGTTGTTATTAATAATATTATGTGGATCAATAGATGACATTTCTTTTAAGGATTTCTTTTAAAATTAAAACGTTTGGTTAATTGTTTACAAAGCTCAATGTAAAATGAAACGCAGTAATTAGTGAATTCAGTTAATTCACGATTGGTAAATTTTGTTTCAGAAATCTTTTTTTTACAAATACTCCTAAATATACATCTTCGGCGTTTAAAAAGTCTTTATTTTCAATGTTTTCCTCAATAATGAAATCAGTGTTTACATACATTGGCTTTACAAAATTATCTAATATTTTTAAGTATAAACGTTCCATTTCAGAATACATTTTTTGAATTTCTGAGTTTGTACTTTGAAACATTTTGTTTACACTGTTTATAACGTGAAGTATATATTTCAAGAAACATAAGTACATCTCATTCATATCATTTAATTTGTTTTTAATTATGTTAGCACTATCTATATGGTCTATATTGAAAGCAAGAGCAAACAAATTTTGAGGGGCTCGTAAAGTTCAAGAACTCGTACTACAACTGCCTCTAAAGACAACCATCTAGTCTGTGCCGGATGTAACATCTTTTTTGGCTTATATTCTAAAAGTTCCGATACCTTTTCAAATTGGGAACTTCGCTTTGGACTATTGGTTATGTAAAAAAAACATTGATGTAATTAAGAGTACTAAACTATATCTTTTATTTGTAAAACCTAAATAAAACTACGTAAAAATGCAACTATTTCAAGTTAGTTTGAAAATAATCAGTGCTGAATTTTTGTGCATTTGTACCTTAATCGGCTCAATCCACACAATGCATAAAACGTAACCGCTACTGTAATTAATTACTTAACTGGAACATAAAAGGCTTGGTTAAGAAAATCATATTTTTGGAAAAAAATCATATTTTTTGGAGAAAAATCATCAAATCATATTTATGTTAAAAAATCATCAAAAATATGATAAAATCATCATTCTGGCAACGCTGCATACACATGTACAATGTATGTACATTGTACATACGTAACAAGCAACACATTGTTACGCTCTTTGTTTGTGTTCATTTTCCTTCTGTCTTCCTCTCCCCTCATCAATAAATGATTATTAAAAAGATTTAGGAGAGAGCGGGTCGTAATGTTACAACCCGCCATAAGAAATTTTACTTCTTGTTGATTCAAACGTTTTATTAAGAATAAAGAAAAAGTATAAAAGGTACAGAAAAATACAATGACGCTTATCTTATAATATAACTGTAAACTTAGATAAACAAATATGCAACTTAGATAAACAGAAGCAAGAAATATGCAGAGTTGTATTTAGGGAAAATCTCCAACATGCCCTCTCAAATCTGCATATTTAAAACAAAAAAATTTATTTCACTAACATTTAAAAAATTATTTTAATCCTAAAGATTTCACAAATTTTTCATGTTTAATTTTGCTTAAATTTTTAGTTAATATATCAGCGATCATTTCATCGGTTGATAAATAGCGCAGCTCTATCTGATTCGATTTCACGACCTCCCTTGCATGTTGATACTTAACATCTATGTGTTTGCACCTTCCATGGAATACAGGATTTTTTGCTAAATGTTGTGCACCAATATTATCACCATAAATAACAATTGGCTTTTCATCTGGATAACAATTCATCTCCCTTAAGAGTCTTTTTAAATATATTGCCTCTTTAGCTGCTGTTGATAAAGCCACGAATTCAGCCTCTGTGCTACTAAGTGCTATGTTTGGCTGTTTTCTACTTTCCCAGCTGAAAGAACATCCTGCCAAAAAGAATATAAAGCCGGTGTAAGATCTTCTATCTTCTTGATAACTGGCCCAATCTGCATCAACGAATCCTTCAAGCGGTTCGGTTGTTTTTGTATATTGTAGTCTAAGATGCTTTGTTGATCGCAAATAACGTAATATGTGTTTAACTGCCTTTTCATGTTCCACATGAGGATTTTGGTTTCTTTGCGACAATTTGCAAACAGAATGTAGAATGTCTGGTCTTGTGCTTATCGCCAAATACATAAGAGTACCAATTACACAGCCCTGCAAATTTTGGACTTTTTTGTGCAAATAAGATGGCTTCAGTGCAAGGAAAAAAGTAACACTTTAAGGAGGTCCTTAAAACTTAATCAGATTTACTTGAAAATTGTTACTCAGGGGTTTTTGGGGTCGATGATTACAGCTCTTCATTCAGATTTAAAAAATTCAAAATGGCGGATCGAATATGGCGGTCGAGGTTTGTAAAAATTAATCAGATTTACTTGGCCGCCATATTGGATCCGCCATTTTGAATTCTTTAAATCTGAATGAAGATCTGTCATCAGCGACTCCAAAAACCCCTGAGTAACAATTTTCAAGTAAATGTGATTAATTTTTAAGGACCTCCGTAAAGTGTTTCTTTTTTCCTTTCACCTCTTGACATAAACCCACCCCCTATTTTAAGGGTGTATAATATCATATATAATCAATAATTATTGATTGATACCAATTTATATCAACTCGTTCACATTTTTCGTTGTTGCAATAACTCTGGAATCCTGGATCAAGGGGTGTAGAAGCTGGTCTGGAATATTGCATTCCATGCTCCAGTAAAACTCTACCTATATACTGAGAATGACCTATGCTTATCTTTCCAGTATTACCTTCTCGTTCGATTTCCATTCCCAAAAAATATTTTACGTTACCATTGTCCACTAGTTTGAATTTTTTCGAGATATTTTCCTTGATTGCAACTAAATCTGTTTCATCCGAACAAGCAATCAGAATGTCATCTACATAGACCGCAATAAAATTAAATTTTCCATTAGCCTGTCTGCTATAAATGCATGGTTCACTTTCACAAGGCTTAAACCCCATATTTCGTATTGCCGCATCAAGTGTTGTGTTCCATGAACGACCCGACTGCTTAAGTCCATAAATAGTTTTCTTTAAGCTCAACACTCGATCTGGATAACTGGCATCAACAAATCCATCTGGTTGTTTCATGTAAACTTCTTCATCTAAATTGCTGTTTAAACAAGCCGTGATGAAGGTATAATTCTTTCTTAGCCGCCAACGCAAAAATCATTCGAATGCTGGAATATCTTAAAACTGGGGAAAAGGTTTCATTATAATCAACACCAAATTGTTGGCTACACCCTTTTGCAACTAGACGGGCTTTAAAACGTGTTACTTCACCTTCTTCATCCCTTTTTAAATTATATACCCACTTACTACCAATGGCTTTCTTACCAGGGGGAAGATCAACTAAGCACCAGGTGTTATTTTCATGGAGTGAACTGTACTCCTTGTCCATTGCATTTTTCCATCTATCCGAATTTTTACATGAAACTGCGTCTTGAAAAGTTTGTGGAGTTGGAATCTCATCAGCATAATTGATTCTGTTATATATCTTTTTCGGCCTTTCAACATTACCCGAACGAATTATTTTAAGTCGACCACGGGATCCGGCTTCTTTCGTGCTAGTTGCTGGTGGTTGACATTCAGTTTCATTATCAGACTCAAAACCCATAAAATCACTTTCGGAACTGGATTGATATTCTTCATTGGTTACACCATCAGCAATAAGTCTTACATTGTCTTCATCTTATTTGTTTTCTGTTGACACATTATTCTGAGCAACCGTCAGTTCTAAAACTTCATTTGTTGTTTTTGGAATGAGAATTTTTTCACAAAATATTACGTCTCTTTTATCCAAAATTTTTCTTTCTTCTACGTCGAACAGTCTGTAAGCTTTTGCGGTATTAGAATAACCAACGAAAACGTATTCTTTTCCCTTTGCTGAAAATTTTTTGTTTTTGGTTTTGTCCAGTGCCACGACAGGTGAACCAAATACTCGAAAATGTGACACATTAGGTTTTTTATTGTACCATATCTCGAAGGGAGTCTTGTTTGTTAAAACCTTGGTAATTGAGCGATTTCTTATATATACAGCGGTGTCTGCCCAAAGTACCTCATCAACGCCTGAATGAAGAATCATACTACGTGCCATTTCCACGATGGTTCTGTTTGCACGTTCCGCAATCCCATTTTGTTGCGGAGTGTACAGTACAGTTAATTGCCTTTGGATACCATTTTCTTCTAAAAACTTGTTGAACTGAAAATTAACGTACTCTCTGCCGTTGTCACTTCTTAAGCACTTAATACTTTTTTCCAGTTGTTTTTCAACAAACGATTTAAAAATCTTAAATTTATCAAAAACTTCGTTCTTATTTTTCATGAAGTAAACAAATATTCGTCTGGAGTGATCGTCGATGAAAGTAACGAAATACCGGGAACCTGGTAATGAAGGCCTATTCATGGGACCACGCACGTCCGAATGAATTACATCCAACAAATTTTTTGCTCTTTGCTGATTAGGAGATGTAAACGGCTGTGAACAAATTTTGGATTTCATACATGTTGTGCAATTTATGTTATTCGGAATTTCCTTAATTTTCAGACCATCAACTGCTTTCTCCTTTATTAAATCATTGATGCTTTTGAAATTAAGGTGTCCGTATCGATTGTGCCAACGTACAGCCTCCTCAGTTGACAAATTAAAATTTGAATGAGTATATTCTGAAAAAATAAATAAATTTAATCTATTTTCAGCTTTTAAAATTACTTCACCCATTTTATTTTTCACTTTCGCTGAATGTTTTTCAAATTGCACAGTGCATCCATTTTCAACAGCTTTACCAACTGATATAAAATTCCCAACCATGTTAGGAACATAAAGCACATCTCGTAAAGTTATATCGCCATCTTGAGTTTTTATCTTCACATCGCCTTTACCTTCTGCTTCTATGTAACTATCACAAGCCAAAGCAATCCTCTCATTTGTCTCTACGAAATTTGTAAATAATTGACGTTGACAGCACATATGCACCGCTGTCGATACACCAAGAGCTTTTATCGAATGAGTGACTGCTACTAGCCGCAAGCATTGCGAATGAACGATGCTGCTCTCTTTTCTCGTCGCCATGTTTTGTTGTGCTCTTACAATTTTTTGCAAAATGACCACGCTTACCACAGTTAAAACATTTGAAATTTCGTCCGTTATTGTTGTTGTTGTTTTTATTTCTCACATTTGGCTTTGATCTGGCTACGAAAGCCTGTTGACTTACAACAACATCCTCATTAACTGCATTATTTTGTATCCTGCGATCACCTTCGATTAATTTCATTTTCAGCACGTCCAATGAGGGCAAGGCGTCACGAGTTTCGATGGCAATGACGAAATTTTCAAACTCCTTTGGCAAACTTGACAGCAAAATAATTACCAATAACTCTTCAGCCATTTCAATTCCGACTTCCGCTAGCTTCTCCGAAATTTCCGTAAAACCATTTAAATATTCAGTCATAGTTGTTGACTCAAGCATTCGAAGACTTAGTAACTTCGTATACAGGCTAACGTTCCTTAATGGACCACTTGGTTTGTACACTTCCTGAAGTTTTTTCCACGCTTCTACTGCTGTTGCACAAGTTTTTACGTAGCTTAATTGTGTAGTTTTCACTGAAAGCATTATCATGGCTAGGGCTTTTTCATCTTTTTGTCTCCATAGTTCAGCCTCATTTGCAGCAACTGGTTTCACAAAATTTCCATTTGTAATTGTCCATAAATCCGAATGTACCAAAATGCACTTCATCTGGACACACCATGTGTCGTAATTTCCGACATCTAATTTGTCTATTTGGAACATTGACGAACTCATCATAATTACACAAAAAAATACAAATTTATTCTTAGTTTCACACTCCAAAAATTAATTAAGCTCCTGGGCCGATAACCTGTTGATTCAAACGTTTTATTAAGAATAAAGAAAAAGTATAAAAGGTACAGAAAAATACAATGACGTTTATCTTATAATATAACTGTAAACTTAGATAAACAAATATGCAACTTAGATAAACAGAAGCAAGAAATATGCAGAGTTGTATTTATGGGAAATCTCCAACACTTCTACATAATGCGTATTCTTTATATCCATATTCTTTGGTGTTATTTACACAAAATGGATCACCAGCATCAATAAATTAATTGATACATTATTGGACTAAATTATAGGGCAGCTTTTGGAAGATAACTCTAGGCTTGAGATAATGCAAGCTTTTTTATTCTAACCTGATATATAATTTCACGAATCGAAATTTCGATGTCTTCTCCAAGACTTCGGGATACAGCAAGAATATTCTATTCGGAACGCAAAATTTTGTCTTGTTAATGGTTTTGAATAAACAAAATTAATGCGAAATCGATCAGTAACAGCAAGAATTGTTTGCATACTAGACAAAAAAAAACAAAACTTCACAAACATTTAAGATTTTCAGCTGTCGAAACATATTTATGTAGTTAATGCTATCAATAAAAATATCTTATCTTACAATACAATTTACATACTTAATCTTTATAATTAGAATTATTTTAATTTCTCCGTAATGTCAACTTTTTTAAAGATAAAATTTAATGCCATTAATAATGAAAGTTCAAGTAGATGTTTTAATATATTAAGGGAGGGTTCATAAACTGATGAAGTCCTAAAATGTTTGTTCGTGGTTGCATTCTCAATAATTTACTGATTAATGGTCATATTGCATCTTTTAAATAATAGAGTATTAAAGAATATTTAATTGACCATTTAAAAACAGTGGCAGTAAATTTTAAGGGATTATATTATTATACAGTGGGACCTCGACCCGACCATCACGGAAAAGGTCGGGACCGGAAGAATTCTGTATAATCGATTTTACCGGTTAATTATGTACCAATTTTGGCTAGTTTTTTAATAAATATTTTTATTAATTAATAAATGAATATGTACATATTTATATAAAAACTAAATAATTCAAGGATTTTATATACATACATGTTTCAAAAATATAAAAAACCACACTCCTCAAAATTCTAAATTAAACTAAACAGGTTTACATGTATGCTTCTGACTCATCGTATACTGAAGAGGGAATTCCCCTTTTTCGCTTGTTTGTCCAAAATAATAGAAAAAATGTTTGATTTTAATCACGGATAATAGAGGTAATCACGGTTAAACGATGCAGAAAAATTTAAGCCGATCCAAAATAAAATTAAGTCGAAGCCAAAAATTTTCTTTTTCCATCCCGGATAATCAAGGTCCTACTGTACTATGAGTACATTTTGTATTCTTTAGTCTTCAATATATTTTGTTGATAAGCAAGCAACCATATCTTCAATATTTTCATCAAACATTATAATTTAATTACATTCCACAAATAATTACAATGAAATTGCTGTCAGTCACTCTGGCACCGTGTGACGTTTGTGTATCTTGGAAAGTATTACACGGCGAACTGTCTGATGTAAAACAAACAATTTTATTAGTGATAACATAACCCCAAAATTGAATTTGTCTCAGAAACACATACGTACGTAAAACGTTGAATTAGAGTATTCGTTTTACAAGCAACTATTTTTAATCGATGTTTACTTTAGGAAAGAAGAAGAAAAAGATTTCATAAAATGCAATGAAATTTGAGCACTGGCTTATGTTTTTAATCCGCTAATTGCGAAATAATTTCATTGATATGTAATTAATTACTACTGCTTCAGCTATCATATTAATTGTATTCCTTTTAAATTAAAAACATTTTTTTTTGCTTTATAAGGGGTTAAGGGCATTTTTACCGTTTAAAGACAATTAAAACGAAATAAATAAAATGAAATCTTCCAAGAAAAATTGCTTACAACAACAGTTATAAATCAATGAATATTTTCCGAAAAATAAAGACAAAACGATAATGTAGAGGTTGTAGCAATAGTATGAGTTTTTAAAATAACGCTTGAAATTCATTTAAAATATAAATTATTGATTTCATTTTCTCTAAGAGAGATAATACGCAGGTCATTAAAGCTAAATTTATGGAACAGAATACAAGGACATAGGTTCTCGACTACAACTTTTCTTTGTCTTATTTTTGATTTATAAATAGTGTTCGGTAATATCTGGTATATTAAACATAGTTTACCTGTATTTTTTTTTTAATCTAATTTGTTTGACTATTAACGCAGTACTGTTATACTATTAAATCTTACGTTCTTTGTATAATACTTGGCCTTAACCATAGAAGCCAAAAGTTCTCAAAAAACTAAAACTGAGAACAGTTCAATTACATAAGCTTTTAGATAAAAACTCTGTGTGCGTGTGATAAACGCTGTAACTTAACTCCTCTCCAGCAAAGCCTGAAAAATATCCAAATACCTTAATCGGCAGCATTTCAAACTGCGGTCGGCATCGTCATTTTATCTGTAGAAGAGGGAAGTTTTCTAAATTTGCATTGGCTCAGATCACTTAGAGCCGCAGGCATAGTTTGCTTCTGGTTTTTTTATATATAGGCCCCGTCTCGTCCTACTTTTCTCCATTTATAAAGTCATCTGTGTAGCAGCAAGTTCTCACGTAATCTATTTCTTGATTAAATGGAACAGTGTTATCAGACTAATGCAATTGTACGCGATTGATTTGGCGTACATCCTGTCGGATAATTCAGCATTAAGCAAATATCCGTCCAGTGTCCTTATTATATTTCGATGATACATTGTTATTGTTGGGTATTGTCGTCATCGCACTGCTTATTCCTAAGGAACGCATTCTTTGAACCTTCTTATTCCAATTTAGCATTACCTGCTTATCGATGTCCATTACACTACTGAAGCACAAGCTAGTAAAGGCTTAATTATGCTCCTGTAAAGCCAGTTTGGCATTCATATTGATAAATTTCTTAAATGATACTTAAATGGCTGCTTGCGATAACTTTTTGATAACGTTTGCACAAACTA
The DNA here is from genome assembly GCA_932273835.1 of Sarcophaga variegata. Taxonomy (NCBI): domain Eukaryota; kingdom Metazoa; phylum Arthropoda; class Insecta; order Diptera; family Sarcophagidae; genus Sarcophaga; species Sarcophaga variegata. Next base: position 43,710,835 of record OW026359.1, read on the forward strand.
AGAACGCTGTTGATAAGGTAGCAACAATTCGAGCACCGATTCGTTTTAAATAACATCACGGAGTATGAAATATTTTTATAAAATTATCTTAAATCTGCGTTTGTTTGTCAGAGATTGTTGTCACAAATTACAATCAAAGACATCCTTCAATATTTCAATAATTTTGGAAAGTATCACACGTTTAATAAAAATTCAATACATTTTCGTTTTCTTTTTTGGTTTTGCAATAAAACTTTTAATTTCATTATGGGAATATAGTCCCAGTAGTTAAGCAACATCTCCAATGACTACACGTATGAAAATCTTAAAATTTAAGTGTTAAAATTGTTGCTAGTTTTATTTTCCTTTTTTCTTTTCGAATTTTGACCACTTTTTCGTATTTAAAATCTGAAAAGAAAAAGAGTTAAAATATGGATTGTGCTTCTCTTCCTTTCGTTCTCCTCACTATTTACAACAAAAGCATACAAAAAGACAGGCATCACCAGGGAACAAAAAAAGTTCCAAAAAACATTCAAAACTGTACAAATAAGCTAACGCACACATACATACATACATACATACATACATACAACGCCAGGGGAACCATCGTCGTATCGGCCCATCTGCCTACTTGACACGTTGGGAAAAATACTGGAGAGGATAACATACAATCGACTACTGACATGTGCCGAAGCAGGAGGAGCTCTCTCGGACCTGCAATACGGATTTAGGAAAGGACGGTCCACTGTTGACGCGATAAGGAGGGTGGCGAAAGATGGAGATTTGGCACCAAGGAGTACTGCGCGGTTGTCACACTTGACGTTAAAAACGCGTTCAACTCGGCGAATTGGGGACGGATTATGAGAGCCCTCTTTAACATGACTACGCCGCCATACTTAATGGAGATTCTGAACAATTACTTTCAGGACAGGAAGGTAATATACCTAACGGATGAAGGAGAGCAGGAATATGTAGTGACGTCGGGAGTCCCGCAGGGCTCTGTACTTGGACCACTACTATGGAACATTATGTACGATGGAGTACTTCGACTGCGGTTGCCAAGCGGGACTACAATTGTGGGCTTTGCAGATGACATTGCCATAGTCTCGGTAGCTAAAACGGTAGGAGAAATAGAGGAGAAAACGAAAATAGCGATTCGAAATGTTGGAGCATGGCTGGATGAGGCAGGTTTGACACTTGCTGCACATAAAACGGAGGCCGTCTTGATAAGCGGCCGGAAGATAGTGGAGAAGATGGAATTGACCGTTGGAAGCACAACGATCGAATCGAAGAGGGCGATAAAATACCTGGGAGTGATTATCGACGACAGGTTGAACTTAAAGGAGCACGTGAAATACATCGGTGAAAAGGCATCTGTAACACAGGAAGCACTGGCGAGGATGATGCCAAATATTGGAGGACCAGGTCCATTTAAAAGGAGAATAATTTCGGCGGTAGTAACGTCGATAATGCTGTATGCTTGCCCAATATGGTCGGAGGCACTCTCAGTGGGGACGACGAGGAGGATACTGTCCTCGGTGTATCGTCTAAGCGCGATTAGACGGATAAGTGGCTTCAGGACAGTGTCTGATGAAGCAGTTTTGGTATTGGCAAAGACAATACCAATAGATATACTGGCGGATGAGATGAGAAGGATATACCTTCGCCGTCTCTAGTACCCGGGACAAATAGCAGCTATAAAAGCGGAGGAACGAAGGACTTCCATGCACAAATGGCAGTCACGATGGGAGAGCAGTCTAAAGGGAAGATGGACATTTCGTCTTGTCCCTGATGTAACCCTTTGGATGAAGAACGAACATTGCGAGTTGAACTACTACGTGACCCAGTTCCTAACTGGTCATGGGTGCTTCAGGTAGTAACTGCACAGATTTGGTCATGACACTTCTCCTATATGCCCAAACTGTGTAGATGAGGAGGAAGATGCGGAGCATATTCTAACATGCTGTTACAGATTTAGATGGCCGGAGGAAACGAATTTAGGACCAAACCGGCTAATGGAAGAGCTGTTGAACTGTAGAATTCTATGGAGTCAATATAGCCAGAGAATGGCTTTAGTTATGATAGTACTCCGAAGACTGGAGGAACGGAGGCGAAATTTGAATTAATGTGATAAAGCTTTTAAGCTAACCAGCCCTCCGCGAAGTAATAGCTTACGGCAGTCCCGCGGGGGAGAGTGGTTGAAGTGTGTAGGGGGTGGGTTTAGTACAAAGGCACCAGTGATGGTGAATCGTGTACTCTTTTGTTAGAACAAAAGCGTCTTTCGAAGATTCCCACCTCCGGCTCAAGACAAAAAAAAAACATACATACATACATATGTATACCTATATACTATAAATCTATACATAAATTTAAGAAGAAATCCAAACATAAAATGTACGTATTTTCGAAAGTCGAAAGTGTGTGCTGAGCGTTTGAGAAAGAACAGCAACAACTAGAAATGTACAGGAAACGGAAAATGTTTAAAATTTTTAAAGGAATTCATATTCCACACCAATTGCATATGTACAGATATATGCATAAATAACTACATATGTATGTACATATATGACAGTATGTATTTAAGTTTGCGCAACAGACACATGTAGAATAAAACCTTAACAAATAAGCAGTCAACTGAACAACAAACATTTTGAAACTGGAACTGAATGCTTAAAACAATGCTGAACTGTTTTTAATTCTGATCAAAATCACATACAGATTGTAGCCCAAAATGAAAAATCTGTCAACAATTTTATGTAATTAAAAATAATCACACAAACAAAACTCAACAAAGTAAACAATATAAAACAACAGCAGAAAGTTAAAAGAATAGACAAGAAAAGTTTGTTGAAGTGAAAATTCAAAAAAATCTATTTTCAATTAAAATCTGTAAATTGGCTTCATGAAATCGTCATGAATATAAAAAGTTCATCAAATTGTTTATAATTTTAATAAAATTTTTTGAAAATTAATTTATACAATTGAAAAGGACTGCAAATATATTCGTACATTCACATGCATATGGGCAAAATGTTATTGCAAGATTTAAGTGAACGTTTTCAAAAAGATTCCGATTTTCATACACTCGATTAAAATTTAGGCGAAATTTAGATAATTTTTTTTGAAATAATATTAAAATTATTTAATGCCAAGTAACAGAATAAACTTATAGGAAGTATTGTAACGACTTAAAGAACAATTCACCGAGAAATGAAAATCGAATGATGGCCATGTCTTTAAAAAGGATACAATCTATACGGTTGAAATAAATTAAATAAATACTTCAAGAAAGAGAATCCATGGTAACTATGATGCATTTCCCTTGTAGTATCTAATTACTGAGGCATCCGAATATATCGGGTCATCCAACAGGGGCTTTATAACAGTCTTCTTGATGAAACAACACCTGCCAAATTAGTTGCCATTTATTTCGTTCGTTTTGACAAATAATTATCGACGGATATAGTATTCGACAATACGTATGAATAATAAAATTGTTTTATCAAAATGGATATTCTGTTCGAGCAACGCTTCGTCTATTTCACGGTCGCCTTAATCGTGAGGACTAATCGCAATGTGGTAGACGAATTTTGCATCATCATTTGGGTCTACAGCCGTACAAAATTCTTCAGACCTAGAAACTAAAGGATCGTAGACAACGACGTGCGTTGGCTGAATGTGTTCTGAAGCTGTTGATAACTGACGTCAATTTTAATCGAAAAATCGCCTTTAGCTATGTATGAATGGGTACGTGAATAACCAAAATTGTCGAATTTGAATCGACAGCAATACACACATTCTTCTAATTCGTTCTCAAAACGGATCTTAAGCCGAAAATAATTATCATAAATGAATGAATATTTTTAAGTTTCTGACTGAATTATTTGGAAAGCGAATGAAACTCTGCATCATTATCAAAACACACTTTTATGGTCCAAAAGCTACTTAAGCATTAAAAGGAACTTCTTGAAGATATTTTACTTATCTTACGAAATTTCAATCATCAAATAATTTTGTTGCTATTTTGCAATTCGTTAAATTTCTGAAGACCTTTTTCATAAATTTTTTATCCTTTTATCTTTTTATCCGTTATCATTGCTTTTGTATAAATTTTTAAATTCCACAGTCTGTTCCATACATCCGTACAAAAGTAGTGATACAATTTTGCAGACCATGCTTAAGAACAATAAAAAGAGAGGTCAGAGTATCTAAGATGCACTGAAATGGAAAGAAATTCCTTTAAGTTTACTGCAGAAGTATTCCGAATCCCTAACATAACATTGTATAAGAAAACAGAAAGAGGATGAAATGAAAAGATTTTCTTTGACCCTAAAACTCATACATACTCATACAGAAAGGTCAAGAAAGCCTTCAAATACATACATTTGATAAGTTTTTAACAATGGATTCTTGCTTTAGCGTCCAATTATTGAAAATAAATTATCAATATTCTGTCTCTGATGTTCATTATTTTCCCCATAAGTAAACAATTCATTTTCAATTCAAACTTAAACTTAAACGTCATGTGGACATAAAAATAAAAACAAAGTATTGCCAATAAGATTCACGTCCTCTTAGAATGTATCACCACCAGGTGATGAAATCTGTAACATTTTGTAACTTACTTTTACTCTGGCTGTGGGTATTTTAAATGTAAAGGCAATATGTACTCCTCTAGGATGCTTATGTTTTTATGCTAAATTTGCGAGTATTCCGACATAATTTATGAATAATTTGGAATATAGAAGACTTTTGAGGCTGTTAAAGCGGATTTAAAGCGGCTAATAACTACCGGTAATGCAACAAAATATGTTCCATTTGTTTGTAGGTGACTGACCAGCGAAATCTACTTTACTCGCACGCTTAATTTTTTAACACAATTTTTCTGGAAAAGAAATTTATTTTCAATTACAAAATTAAGAAATTCCAATCAGGTGTCCACAAAATTTAAAACTCGTTTGATGCAATGAAAAGGAATTAAAAATATTAGAATCCAACCCCGGCTCAACAACTTCTCCTTACCTGTAAATAAAATTGCAATGAAAATTTTTTCAAAAATCTGTCGTTCGAAGTCGACTTTATGCTGTAGTTCTTATGAATAAAATCAACCCTTACTAAAGCGAGGTACGGACTGATTAATAGTGAGATATTATAATATTAATAATTAAGTGAGATATTAGAAGTCGCCATAGTCTAGTAGGTATTGTGTTGCCTTATAAGATGTAAACCATGGTTCAAACCCCAGATCAGACATCAAAACGAAAATATGAAAAAAAATATTTCTTCGGCGGTAGATTTCTGAGAGCAAATAAAATTTCCATGTAAAGTTTCTCGAAACATATGCCATTCCGAGTCGACTTTAAACTTTAGGCCCCGCCACTCATGTATTAAATTAACGCACACAACATGAGCGGTGTGAGAAATTCGTGGTGGTGATGAATTCGCCGGATACCGCCACCTGCCCAGGTAGTCAGTTAGAGTGTTGTTGAGGAGTTGGTACGCCAGTAGACAAGGCGTTAACTTTGCGCTGCTTATGCCTACACGGGCTGCGGCACTTTCTAGCATTCAGTCCATGTTTGCTATGGTACCAGCACTCGGGACCCAACGTGTTGCTAGAGGTGTTTTGGTTATAAGTTGCTCGATTTCTTGACTGGCTGCGTCGTGGTGCGGTTTTATGTGAGCGTGAATTGGAACGAGTTGAAAGGCGTTCAAATTTTTTTCCAAGCTCGACTATGGCCGTGTGCAGTTCGCTAATTTCCTTCGACTGTCCAGCTTGAACGCTTCCTATTTGATTTGATGCCATTGCGTCAACAATTGCGTCTGCAATTTTGGTATATTCCGCTGGTGTACCCGTGGAAGCTGCTACGACAGGCTGCGCGAATTCCGGCAATCGCTTCGTCCACAGCCCCTTAAGAGCCGCCTCGCCCAAGGTCGTGCCAGCCACACGCTTCATTTCAAAAAAAGCTCCGATGGTCTTTTTGTCGCCTAGGGGGAGCTCAGACAAGAGGCGGTTCAATCGGCGCTGTTCGCTATCCGCAAAGTGATTTATTATTTTCCCTTTTATATAGTCATACCTGTTGGCGGGCGGCATAGAGGCGATAACATCGGCCAGCTGGGCTATTATATTCGGGTCGAGAGCTGCCAAAATAGTAGCAGTCTTTTGTTTGTCCGCAATTATCCCCGATGCCGTAAACCAGAAGTCCATGGATATAAACCATGCGTCAATATTGGCACTAGACATGGGCGGAACTGGCAATCGGGAGTAAATTACCGATATATTGCCCTGTGTCGTATTCGTGGCATCGTTAGAATGGCCGGGGCTCTCGATATGAAGGCCGCTGTCGCTGACGGCAAGGTGAGACGTGTCGCTTCCCTCTGCCATTGGATCACGTCGGGGTCACCAATTTGGTAATTGCGAATTTAATTACCAATAAAAAAATTAAATCTTATTAAACTTAACTTTTGAGTCTATTACCCTTCAATTTATTTAAATTTAATTTTAAAAAAAGAATAGTTTAATTTAGGATGGTAAAAGATTCGGTTGATTTTAATCAGAGAGGCACGTCTGCAGCCGATGAAGGTTTTGATCAAAGAGACCGGAAACAATGGCGGCATGTATTTTCAATGACGTTGAATTGTCAGTTTCATTTAGGAACGTGTTTACACAACGGGTGACAGATAATAATGTTGGTAACGCTAACACAGGGTGCCACATATATATATCGTAGTATTCTTCTAGTATATTGTCAAGATATGTATATATAAATTCATATATGTATATCGTAGCATGCTGGTAGTATAGTGTTAACACTAAGAGAGTGAAGTTGCCTTTTTAATAAAAACCCGAACGAATAATTATAAAATATAAAAATACTTTTGATTTGGAGAATATCAAAATAGGTAGGTTTTCACATTGTGGGTGTCATTACCTCCTTTTTGTAATTTTTTTATTTTTCTGTTCTTAGACACAAAAAAAAGTGTTTCATTGTCTGCTGCTTGTTGTCAAACACTTACGTTTTGCGAGAACAATGGCAACAGAAACTTGTACAACAATGGAGATAATAGCAGCAATTGTAATTGTAATTATAGAAAATATAATTCCGACTCTGGCAGAATTCAAAACAATAGGTATGCGGGAACGTGTTTGTGCCATATTACTTCCATTAAATCCATATTAATTAAGTCGTCTATCTGGCAAAAACTCTGAGAGTAAATAAAACTGCCATGAAAAGTTTTTCAAAAATCTGTCGTTCGGAGTCGACTTTAAACTGTAGGTCCCGCTACTCATGTATAAAATTAACACACACAACATAAGTGGTGTGAGAAACTAGGTCGTAATCCTGACTAAAGGGTTGTAATGACTAATTATGTATGTATCAAGGCGAATCTTTGTGGCGCATAGGATTTATGACAGTATGCCATACAAAAATTAAATATACCCGAGTAACTCCGAATGACAGATTCTTAAGAAACTTTTCATTGTAATTTTATTTTGCCCTCAGAGTTTTTGCCCGAAGACTGCTGACATGATGTCGCCTAAATAAATATTCTTCGATAATTTGAACGCGTGCAATTTCTAACTCCATCAACATCCATTATTATTTCGAATAGAAAAATCAATGCAATCACCAACCAAATTATGTGAACGCATTAAAGCTGCAGTTAATTGTGTTTTCCTAAATATTCCTTTACCATCATTTTGCAAAATAATGAAATTTTAAAGCCGTTTTGTTTTGTGTAGCCTTTTTTGGCTTCAATGTTTTTTCTTCCATTTCACATTGCATTTATTGAAAGAAAGGATGAATGATTGATTGAAACATGAGGAGTGAATGAATGTTTAACGGAATGAAGAGTGTAACAATAGAGATGGAATGGAGAACAATCAAAACTTTACTTCTCAATAAGAGATTATCTTTCGCATAACAAGGGATTGGAAAACAAAAGAGAGTTTAAACGGCACATAGAACAATTCGTTACAAAACAACCAAATTTGTGTAGTTCGCTGAGAGAGTGTGCCGGAGTGAGTGAATCACTGAGTGAATGAAGTAACACCCATGGTGTTGCAGAGCAAATTAGGGGAATGTAAATCCATTATATAGTCAGACACTTGCTTAAAAGAAATCAAGGAGTGCAATTTCTTCTAAAATCAGACGTAGATTCATAAGTTTGCGAATATACATATGATTATGAGGCAATAAATATTGCCCAAGAGTCTGATTGGAACCATTTGAATAAGGTACTACATTGACAGAATTTCCATTAACTAATCACTGCTGGAGTAAATAATGACTTGGAGCAACATCAACCGAAAACGATTATAGCCAGCATTGATTTGAAGATCGGTATTGTGTTCCTGTGTGGTCTGTTTGGATTGGAGCAACTATGAACTACTTTCGTTCTATAAACTATTTAGTACGTTAAGTTACTTTGTCTGAAGACAATTAAGATTGAATTTTTATTATGTCCAAAGTGACTACTATAACTTGGTTGGGAGCTGCTCACATTTCCGCATGTATATAGTTCAGACAGATTCGATCGCGTATAATTTGTCACAGTTTTTTGACAATAGAGAAGCAGGAAGCATTGTCAAATTTCACTGAAACGTTACAAAATGTTGTGTCGTTAGCACCGATAGAACATGTGAGTGGTAGAATATGGTTTATAATCACTGTGCCATACAACCAATTTATCGCCAGGTCAATGACGATGAGAGCTGGGGAGAGATAAACGTATGTACATATATAACGTCACCGTATTAGAGGTCTTATTGTTTTTGCCTTTAATGGCATAGAATTATTTATATTTCGAATCACACCATCTGCTTTATTTTTGTCATACAAAATAAGAAATAAACAGAAAGACAAAATGGCACATTTTAATACAACCATTTGCCAACTGTGCTACAAAATTCCATTACGTACGCTGTTGGTATTTATATGAAACCGGAGGAAGTAAATCAATCCTCACCCAAAGACATAGAAAATTCACACGCTACGATGAGATTGTATTTTTGCACAAATTCGATTTCAGTTTTGTTCACATAAGTCTTCATTACTTTAAAACAGCAAAAAAAAAGAGAGACTTGTGTGCCACGGCTTTTAGTAAATGGCAAAATCAAATTCAAATTTTCTGAAAAAGGCCTTTTCATCAGCACTGTTACGGGCTATGACTGAGGCTTAATAAATGGAGTAGGAACACAAACTCTGGGACGACTAATGCAAGAAGTGTTCTTTATTAATGCAAGCAAATAATTAACCTAAACAGGGGTATCAACCCTAAAACTATGTATATACAGCCTGTACGACTTTGTTATCAAACCAACTCTATTCGACTGGGCCGCATTGTTTTAGTTGGCTTTGGAAACAAACGTGAAGATGTATTATGAAGATGGTGGCTATAATAACAACAGAACTATGTCGGTCGTTCTACTGGCTTCCATTAGAAACAAGTGGCTGCAAACGCTGTTATGATGCTGAGCACTACATAAGCATGACAGTACAGAAGCTATACTCAGGCCAAAATATTGATTGATCTGGATGTTCTTATTGACCATACATTATTCGCTTCGATACTGGTTTAATAAAGCAATTATCGATTAGATGCTATAATGACAACGGTTTATACCTTCCAGCGAACATAATTCACTCGCGTATCTGTAGAGTCTTCAAACATGGACTTTTGAAATTTGATAGTAGATAACAGTCATACTGTTGCAGCTACATCTGCCAATTTAGTTGTCATTTATTCAGTCTGTTTTGCCAAATCCCCATGGACGACTGTAGACAAAGCCGCGTATTCGCGGGAAGACCTCTAGATCAGTTGGCAACCGATCCTAATTTTCATCGAAAAATCATTTTCAGGTCCATTGAGGTCCATTTGTGGATATTGTCGAATTTGGAACGAGAAAATTCAATGCATTTCGAGAAAGGCATTGTTGGGTAGAGATTTTGGGGCGGCGAAGTCTGCGGCCCATATTTCATTGCGAATGACATTAGCCAGGCTAATGCGCTGTCAACGATGATTACCAATTTACCAAGATCGTACGATTGAACCCCATTAGACTTTTTTGAGGGGTTTTCTTAAGGTGCAACAAGGCCATTTCATCGGTATAATTCAGCTTGATTTATGGGCCAGAGTCCTTGAAAATTGTGTATTTCGGATGCGCTTCACCTAGAAAAACCGTGGCTGAAATTTGAAAGATGTTGCAATATATTCCACACATAATGACAATTATAGGTCTTTCAAAGGATTATATTTCACACACGGTGACGAAATATCATGTAGATCATTTGAAAATATCTGTTTGGAGTGATTGTGCCTTGTTCTATCCGAGTACCCTAGTGCTATTCAGACTGAAATAATGATCATAATAACTTCCGCGGTGTGAATTCAATATCAAGATGTATCGTGGGGTGATTTAAACATATTTACTGATGGTGTGATACCAATCAGATCCCTTAATTATCAAAAAATGTAGAACGTCTATGGAGGAGAAACAGTTATACTTCAAGAATGCCTCACATATGTTCCTGCGCACTAGAATATTAAAGACTGACAAAGCAGATTCATTTATTAAGAAACTAGACAAATTTGGCCGGCTTTAAATATATTCAAAACAAGAGTTTGCATTAAATCTAATCGGAGTCTAAGAACATCTGAGCAGTTATAACGGGGCACTGTTCCCTAGTTACACACACCCAAAGGCTATAAATACTTAACAACGATTTCTACAGAATCTATAATGCTAAAGAGGAATAGAAGACGGCTGACCATCTTCCCTATTATAGCCCTCAGCTACATGAGGCGAAAAGTTATTGAGTATTCACAAATTTATTGACAAAACGTGTCTAGAATAAACTGACTTGGATGTACTCCACATCTTCATCGAGCTATCAAGATTGTTAAGAAATGCCTACCTGGAGTTGTAGTTGAATTACGGAATAAGTTTTTAAAAAACCTAAGTAGCTATGCTTTTACAGGTGGGTGCAAATTTAGTCGAACATAATAAACTAAAACATAAAAATTCTTTGTGATTATTGACGGTTGTATTACGTCTTTGGTGCAATTCTTTTGTAGACCAATTTGAAATGAATTTTTATGCCGCCATTAAATCGTTTTTAAATTTTATTCTTTAGGGAAACGATGTCGACGTATTGTTAGTGTGAGTGTTAATGGTTTATGATTATTCTTCAACAATATAAGCGGAAATAGAATTAAAAATGAATTAACAAATTCTGAATTTAATAATAAAGAAATTATGTTTGTGGTCTTTTTTAACAAATTTAAATCAATTAAGTTTGTCTACAAGAAGCATAATGAAGAAAGCAGTTCATTCCCATCAAAACGTTTAAGAAACATAAGAATATAATAATGAATGAACAAACAAAATAAACGTTTATTAACACACATTCAACACATAAAAATATGCAACAAATGTGCTTAAGAATTTCATCGTCAAAATAACAAATCAAACAACAATTAATTGCCCTCTAATTGCAGCAATAAAAAATAGCAACATTCACCAGAACGAAAACAGAAAAAGTTCCTTGAATATGAATAAAAAGACACGTATTTTAGAAAACATAAAATTTAACAGCCGCAGTCTAGAAGGCAGTGTGTTGGCTTATTAGACAAGAGACCGTGGTACAATCATAGCTGCCAGATAATTGAGGCACCAAATCGTCAAATACTTGAGAAAAAATCGTCAAAATCATCAGAGTCGTTTGTTGTAATTGTCAAAAAATCGTCAGAAAAAAACAAATAAATAAATTAAAAGCTTTTAAAAACCAAAATTATTGCTGTTGTAGTAAAATATACATATAAAGTCAATGTATGTACATATTTGAGTTCAAAAATAAAACATCTAAAAAAATTTTGTTAGCAACTAAAAGCTAGCGTCCCTTATCTTCATTTATTATTTTTTTTCCAAAAATTGAATTAAATTTATATCATATTCAGGAAAAAAATTTTAAGGTTTAAACAATCTATGCCATCGTTGTTTATTGACACATAAACGCAGCAATAATAATGCATCAGTTTAATCTACGGCTGCTTAAGATCTTATAATCTGATCTTACTATTTACCCCATTTATAACTGACCGAGAATGGAATAAAACTCTCATGTATGGGTCGGTGCCTCAACGTTATTTTGAGGTTTCTCGACCGTGTACAGGAGAGACCGTAGTAGCTCGTTAATGGCGGTAGTTTATCCAACTCCATTGAATCATTGGAGCAATGTGGTTTGTGTTTAACTGTTCTATCGCTACTACAAAAGGATTTTGCTCGAATGAAATAATAAGACTTGTTCCCGAAAATCACACGTCTTTTCCGGCCAGCACATCCATAAGTGGTCGATTGGCCTGTGGATCGCACACATCTTTGCAGAAAAAATACGTTTTTTCTTCGGATTATTCGTATGTGGAACTCAATTCGTGCAGAGGTCCTTCCTGATACTTATGGTATAAAAATATTCAAGTCTAGTGTCCATAAACACTGTTCTCTCATTCCTTCTTCCCATTCCAGACACTATGCCATCCATGCCCTGACTGTTGGTCGTACAAAAAAAAAAAATAACGACGCTTGCCTTTGTTTTTCCGATGGCAATAAAAGAAGCTATACTCAAATTTTTAAAATTGTCTGCAGCGAAAAGTGATAAATTATTGTAATTTTTTTGGTTAAAAGAGAATAAAATACATAAAAATCATCACATGTATTCGAAAGTAACTTAAAAATTGTAATTACTAAAATAAATTTCCAATGGTAACAATTGCAAAGTAAATACAAAGCTTAAAGTGGCTTGTAACGTACTAAAATAAAGAATACGATGTAAATTTTTAATTTTTAAAAATCGTCAAAAAAATGGCGTAAATCGCCAAATCGTCAATATTATATATTTGGAGCTGAAAATCGTCAAAATGACGATAAATCGTCAAATCTGGCAGCTATGGGTACAATCCCTGACTTAGATATCTCACACGAAAAGAAATATAAAAAAATATTTCTTTTGGTGATCTCCTCTCAGCAATCTTCTGGTACAATCTCTGAGCGTAAATAAAAATTCGCATGGGAAAGTTACTCTAAAAATCTGTCTTTTAACTGTATGTCCCGACATATATGGATAAAATTGACGCACACGACATAGTTGGCGTGAGCAAATAAATAAAGGGTTGCAATGATCGATTAAGTAAATCTTAACAGCTTTAAATAAGTCTTATACATACTAACACGTGCACGATATTTAAGATTTAATTTAATTTCCATTTTTGAAGATGTTTCGCTTATATTTTCAGAATTAATTTCTTTGTCTAACTTCTTGTTTGGGAGTGAGAAATTGTAAAAGGGACAAAACTATTCACATTTTTATATTCCTATTGGCTTTCATAATCTGAGCCCAATCCGGCGCCATTTCCGCAATCTCATCTTCAGTAAAGTGGATGTTTGTCTGCATCTCATATAAAACTATGATTTGGAAACCCAGCTATGGAGTTACCATATTCAAAGAATATTTCCCAGGCAACAATTGATGAAAACTTAGAGTTCGTTCGTTATTTCCTCTGATACGAAATATGTTTCGTCTCCGTATTTTTATATACTTGAAAAAAAAACTATTCTGAACTGATTTTTTTTTTGTTGCAAATAATCAAATAACTAATGACCCCTATTTGGCATAACTAGAATGATAGCTAGAATGAATGATTTGGATGACAATTGGAAAATATTATAATATTGAGATCTCGGAATTTTTCATTGACACAGTAAGTTTGCAGAGGATATCCTGTCGTATGGAACCACCCCCCCCAAAAATGCGGCAACAACTTATTCGAACACATTGATAACTGAATTTGGAACTGGATTGTTTTGTTCTATGCATTATGTAATCGTACGCATCTACTATAAGAGAGTAAGATAAACACAAGATTCTATCGAGTGTTCTGCGTGAAATACTAATTTAATGAAATAATTCGATTCTACTAGTGTGGCTTTAGACCTGGCAAACCTCTTCTAAAAAACCATAAAGAACAAATAGAGACATTTCAAGTTTTCGTTGGTATTAAAGTCGCTTATTTTTGATCAGACAATGTAGTATGATTCCAACTGGCACCATGATAAAAGAAGGATATATCTCAGTCTACTAAACGAGTATTTAAACATTGCGACAAATTATCCTGCGACTTAATCAATATATTACTGTAAAAGTCACATTTCCGACTTACAATACATACTACATGTACATATATGCCGATGTTTTAGATGTGATACGACACAGACTGTAAGGGGAAAATTATTGCGACAGTCAGCGAATCTAATGGTTTCTACGAACTAGGTATTCACTGAGCTGAACAAGATGATGTTAAAGTTCGTAATTCTTTTAGTTACAAGATATTACAAGAGTAACACCGTAGAATTTTCTTACCAACATGTACTATTTTGGTCAATATCTCTGTATTTCCTCTATGTGTGTGGATGAGCAAACATACTTGTGCAAGAAAAGTTTTTAAATGTCTCAGAATCACATTCCAAATCACATCACAGAAGAGGATGTTCAAAACTGAGATGGAAGGATTGAATGAATCTCTAGAATGGTGATAAAATAAATATTCTATACCATACCACGCTCGGATTATAAACCAATCGGGTTGGGACAACTGGTCATGAAAGTAAACATTATTATTATTATTATGTTGGCTTATTAGACGTGATGCCACGGTTCAATCCACGGCTCAGACATGTCAAACTGAAAATAAATATAAAAAAATTTCTTCGGCGGCTTCCTCTCAGCAGTTTTCTGGCAAAAACTCTGAGAGTAAATCAAATTGCCATGAAAAGTTTCTAAAATATCTGTAGTTCGGAGTCGACTTTAAACTGTAGGGGTGAAAAGCTGAGTCATAATCCTGACTGCAGGGCTGTATGCAATTGTTGGTAATCACTATGTATTAACTGCGGACTTAATGTATTTTAATCCAATTCCAAGGCTTTCAAGAATAAGGCGAGTAACTATCGAAGAGTATAGCTTACCGTTGTCGTGATGACAATAAATATAAATACAAATACAACTTTCAACTGGAATAAATAAAGCCGTTTTGAAAAGGTGATACAAAATCCATGTGGACAAACATTATACCACGAATAAAAAAAGTAGATTTCTTTGTTGAAATTAAAGATTAATTTGTGCGAAGAAAAGGGGGTTTTTACATTTTGGCTGAGACGATTTGCAGGTAAACGAAGTGTTCGAAAATCCCTTCTTTTTTATCTATACGCACGAAAGAAGTCAGCAATCAAGTATTGAAGACTAAAGCTTGTCACACTACTCTGTAATTTCTAACACATAAATTCAAAGATTAATAAGTTTTTAAATCAATAATTTTCATTTATTTGTTTTCATATAGATTTGCTACGAGTTTTGTTAGTTAATTAAACAGAAACTTTACTCAATTGTCAGTCAATCATACAATTGTTGCAAATACGTGTTCATCCAAATCAATTTGATGGGCCATAAAAATCAATGCGATAAATGAAAGAAATTTGACTAAAATTAGACGATAATGTGGTTGGTAATGCAGTAATTGTGTCAATTAAATGATTGGATTGACAGTAAATCAATAAAGATTTCACAATCGTTCACGATAATGACCCAAAACATAAGGCCAAAATTGTAAGCGAATGGTTAAGTGAAAACGTAAAATAAGTGCTTTCTCATCCTCCTCAGAGTCCAGAGCTTAACCCAATAGAGCATCTATGGGAAGTTTTGGAGAAAAAAATCCGTCAGAATACAATCGCTGGCAAGGAAATGCTCAAAAACGTTATTACCGAGGAATGGCAGAATATTGGGCAAGAAATTACTAGTAAATTGGCATTATCAATGAAGAACCGTTTAAAAGAGGTTATTAAAGCCAAAAGATATCACACCCAAAAGATATCACCACATTAATTAGTTTTAAGGTATAAATATTACTCTGTACGGATAATTTTTTGAGTTTGGTTTCTGAAGTATTTTTTTAATTTTGTTAATTTAATAAAAATTTATTTTTGTTTTAACCTTTATGTGTTTGTATTTGTGTAATATGCCTGTTGCACTTTTTAAAAATCAAAAACTCATTTTCATGGGATATATATTTTCCGAACTACATTAAATTATATTTTCAATAGTTTAGTGTACGGGCAATTGTTTGAGTCAGTGTATATAGTCGTAAAACCAACTGTTGATCATGTTGATGGAATTTGGAATACGAATATTTTTGATACTAAACAGAGTTAAAATTTTCTTTTCTATTCTCTCAAAGTTCTCTTCATATTACTGACTAAAATATGTTTTTTATAATTAAAAAATTTTGTTTCTTTCATAATAGTTGTTGCGCCATAGCAACCAATAAATATATACCTAATGAATAATATATAATATAATATATATATATATAATATAATACTAATACTTAATAATAATATATAATTGAATTAAAATACAAAATGAATTTAAAAATATAAATAAGTACCACCCTAATGTAACGTAACGTTAAGGTTCATGACCATATGAATTACAAGGTCGTTAAATTATAAGTATAGTAAATAAGTAGGCAACGGAGTTGCTGAATAGAATAGTACAGTTAGGATTAAGTAAATAGAATAAGTTAGAGTTAAGAAAAGATTGAAATAAATTAGTTGAATATTATCATCACAAGCGATCGGTGTTTTCATCTCGAAGCGATTTGGTCTTTTCGGTTAATAATTTAAAGTGTTCTATTCAAGTGTCCCAATTTTTAAATATTAAATTATAATTTATTTAATTTAATATATTCCTTAAAAAACATTAAGGAAAAACATTTTGGCGCCCGAGCAGGGACATTTAAAATTAGTGATCGCGTTTATAATAAGACCAAAATTCGCGCAGTTCCTTTATAAATTATTTAAAGTGAAATAAAATAAAATAAAGTGGGTATTTGATAATTTTCTTCAAATACCATTTTGTTAAAAATTAAAAAACTTACATCTAAAAAATAACAAACATACAATAAAAGCGAACAGATACATATACATATTTAATAAAAAACAAAAAAAAACAAAAAAAAAAAAAAAAAAAATATAAAATATCCAATTTAGTGTGGTGATTTAAATAAAACAGAAAACAATAAGTGACAACAAGTACCTACGTAAAAAAAAAAAAAAAAAAAAAAAAAAAAAAAAAAAACAAGAAAATCAGAAATTATAAATACAAAATAATAAAAACAAAAAAAAAAATTCTCTGAACGAGTGAAGTGTTGTGGGAACATGTAAAATACAATATAAAACATAAAAAAACCACAGCCCATAAAACCTATAATTCTCATGTTCTGTTTTGACAAAACTGTGTGTATATAAATCTGCATCTAAAGCTGTACATTGATTGTGTTTGCTAGATTGGAAATACTTTGCACATCATAATTGAACACAAAGAGAGAAATTTTGTTTCACAGTGAAAATTGTTTTGATTAATAGAAAGAAAAACAAAGAAATTAAAAAAAAAAAAATCTTTTTTTTAAATAAAAATTTTTAAATAAAAATTAAATAAATAAATAAAATTTAAACAAAATAATTGTTCCTAAAATAAAAATACATCTATATACATAAATAAATATATACATACATATACAAAACAATACACAAAATTACTTACAAATATAGAATACAAAATTAAAAGCAACAATAACATCCATCACTCCATCGCATCAACTACTCATCACACCTCTATTCAACCCACAACCTATTATTGTTGAAGAAAATCACCTCTGACTTCATCCAAATGCCCCGTTGCCGTTGTGTCCTTTGTAGGAAAGAAAACATCTTGGGAAGTAGCTCCGAGTCTGAGCACCAGGTAAAAGTGTATATAATTCTTGTGTCATTGCCTTAATTTTGTAAACTAATCAAAATTAAGAGATTTTTGTAAAATATTCAAAAATTATTGCGCTTTTGAAGTTGGACACAAGAATTATTATATACACTTAATATTTTGTGAAACCAATTATTTAAAGATATTTATTAAATATTTATAAAACATTTATGAAATATTTATATCTTAATTATTACGTTGATATTGTAAAATTACAAACAAAACCCACCCTTATTTAGTGAAACATTTTGAAACATATTCGCGAGTGTTAGTATTTTGTATTTATTCCGAATTACACTAACAATTCGTGTCATTATTCGTGAGAGAACATTCAGCATAGCATTTGTGTTGTTTTGTTCATCTTCCTTTTTATTTATTTTTCGTAAATTCGTTTCGATAAGTGTTCCGTTTCACGCGTTCCTATACTGCTTGTATATAAGTTACACATTGCAGCTGTGTACAGTGGTCACACTAGAACAAAAATCAAAACAAATAATTTCAATAAAAATTGTTCACACAAATTTCGGTCATCGAATTATTATTTCATTGTTATTATTGATAACGCTGTGTGTTCATATTGAAATTTGATTTTTGTTTATTGTTTACAAATCGATTATTAAGCGATTTTACTCGGTAAATTAAAATAATTTTTTTTTACCGACGGCTGTGTGTAAATATTTTTTATTTTTTACTTTCTGAGATCAAGTAAGTTAATCTTGACTCAATTAAAGTCACTGAAATTTTGGAATCGGAACTTTCGGGTATTGCGTGTCCGAATAATATCGATAAAATTCTATTGTCCAAAACAAGTAAATACTATTAAATATAGTCCGACCAATAATTTACTTTGGTCAATTTTTAATTCTTGTTTTGAGGAATTTTTTTTAGTCAACAATCATAATGACTAGTAGGGGCTCTAAACGCCAAGATTCTCCCTCCAGAGCTGAAAGCTTGGAGAAATTACTCGCGAAAAAAGCGAAGGTCATTAAGAATATCGACAGGATTCGACAGTCCATTGTGGAGAAGACTATTTCTTTTAATCCGATGGAGCTCGAATGTCGATTGGATATTTTGAAATCATACATAGACCAAGCGATGAAGCTTCAGTCGGAAGTGGACAATTTGGATCCCGATAATGACGACAGGGCCGAGCTTGAAGATCTTTGTGTGACCACGAAGAGTTTATTCATGAGTCTGTTGGCCAAGAATAGGCAATCGAATGTGCCTGAAACTTCGTTTAGCGTACAGGCTCACCATTCAAGACTCCCAAATATGAAGCTCCCTAAATTCAGTGGTAAATACGCTGATTATAAGAATTTTATGAGCCTATTTGAGAACCTGGTCCACAACGATCCGACTTTGACGGATATTGAGAAATTCAATCACTTGATCTCATGCTTATCCGAATCGGCCTTGGGTACAGTGAAGGCCTTTCAGATCTCCGAAGAGAATTACCCCAAAGCAATGGCAAGCTTGAAAAAAGTTTACGATAACGAATGCTTGATATTTTTCGATAATATTGCAAAACTTTTCGATTTGCCCGAAATCACCAAGCCTTCGGCTGTTGCATTGCGAAGCATGATCGATACTGTTTCTGCCATTTACGATTCGTTGTTGTCAATTGGTGATGACAAGAAAATAACTAATGCAATATTAATACATTTAGTGATGTCGAAAGTGGATCCAATCACCAAATCAAAATGGGAAGAACAGCTTGATTTCGAGAAGCTCCCATTGTGGTTGGATTGCGAAGCCGCCTTGAATAGACGTTACCAGCATATCTCTGCTGACGAGTCTTCTAATTCAAGGCCGAGGGTTAATAAACCTAAAAATGAACATTTTAATTTTAAAACCAGTCGAACATCATTAAATTGTACCAAATCGAAACAATCTGCTGACAGATGCCTATTTTGCAAATCGACGCAGCATATGATCAACAACTGCCCTTCTTTTACTGCTGAGCCTATAGTCAAACGATTTGACTTCATCAAATCCGTGCCAGCATGTATTAACTGTCTGAAAAAGGGACACACAGTTGCAAGGTGTCCATCTTCCAAGTGTCGGATATGTAATGGGGCACATAACTCATTACTTCACCGATATAATACAAGTTCTAATAATGCCTCAATAAACTACTCTGAACAGCCTTCGACTTCTCACGCTTCTGTTAACTATTCAGCGTCAGATGAACGCATAATTCTAGCGACGGCTGTGGTAAAAGTAAGAAGTAGTTCTGGCCAACTGATACCAGCCAGAGCTCTTTTGGATTCCGGTTCTCAACCTAATTTAATAACCGAGGAACTAGCGCAACTGCTACGTTTGAAAAAGGAAGGAGGCAGATTGAATTTAAATGGCATTGGTGAAACAAATTCATTATCAAAATCTCGCGTCAATTTGACTGTTACTTCGAGTGTCAACTCTACCCAATTTACATCAAAGTTTTGGGTATTAAAATCAATTACAAACTTGCAACCTGATCGTAGGGTTAACATAGCTAGTTTGAGTATCCCGTCAAACGTGGAATTAGCTGACCCTTACTTCTATAAGCCGCAAAAAATTGATTTGTTAATTGGCGCAGGTCCTTTCTTTGACTTAATGTGTGTTGGCCAAATCAAATTGGGCCCGAGTCTTCCAGTTCTTCAAAAGACTTCTCTTGGTTGGATTGTTACTGGAAGATACAATCATTCAAAGGACTCTTGTAACACTAAAGTATTTCATATAAATACTTCAATTGAAGACGAGAGCAATGTTGATTCAATCGTTCGGAAATTTTGGGAGTTAGAAGAACTTCCAACCGAATCAACTGAAATTTACTCTGAGGAGCATAAGAAATGTGAGAACGAGTTCAAGACGACAGTACGACGTCTTGCGTCGGGACGGTTTGAGGTTTCTTTACCTTTCAAGTCTGATCCTAAATTATTAGGATCTTCGTTTGAAATTGCCAAGCGACGATTTCTCTCTTTGGAACGAAGAATTTGCAAAGATGATACTATGCGGCAGATGTATCATGATTTCATGAAGGAGTACTTCAACTTGGGTCACATGTCTCTTTTGGACAAATTCCCTGATACTCCCCACTACTTCATTCTACATCAATGCGTCTTGCGCCCTCAGAGTACAACTACCAAACTTCGGGTAGTATTTGACGCTTCATGTAGAACTTCTTCACATGTATCTCTTAACGAACTGTTAATGGTTGGTCCTACAGTTCAAGAAGAACTATATTCTACATTAATCCGTTTTCGATTCCATAAATATGTAATCACTGCAGATATTGAAAAAATGTATCGTCAGGTCATGATTGGTGACAAAGATAGGAATTTTCAATTAATCCTTTGGCTACAGAATCCATCTGATGAATTGAGACATTTTCGGTTGAATACTGTTACTTATGGTACAGCTTCAGCACCATTTTTAGCCATTAGATGTCTGATTCACTTGAGCGATATATACAAAGAGACTTTGCCTATCGGTTCGAAAGTTGTTCGCAGTGATTTCTACGTAGATGACCTACTTACCGGAGCTGAAAGCTATGATGAATTAGTTTTGGCTTCGGCTGGTTTCAATCTCACCAAATGGTTTTCTAACCATCCTGAATTTTTGAATTCTCTACAGAAAGAGAAACTAATTCATAGCGATTCCGACTCTGCGAAAGCATTGGGCATACATTGGGTTCCGAAGAATGATTTATTTAAATTTCATTTGGAGGATAAGTTTCAGGACTTGAAGGCCACAAAGAGAAACATATTATCGGTGTCTTCTCGATTATTCGATCCTCTCGGACTGTTATGCCCACTTGTTACGAAATCAAAGATCCTGTTGCAAGAGCTTTGGATTCAAAAGCTTGACTGGGATGAATCAATTCCCTTGGGGTTGAATACTTCATGGGAAAACTTCAAAGCTAATTTAATGGAAGTTGATTCAATTAGTATCCCAAGATTCGTCCATACCACATCAACATCGAGAATTCAGATTCATGGATTTTCTGACGCTTCAATTCGAGCATATGGGTGTTGCATATACATTCGGAGCTCCGAGACGGACACGGTCGTCTCGAGACTACTTACGGCTAAGTCCAAAGTTGCCCCTCTCAAGTCTAAATCACTTCCTAGACTTGAGCTATGTGCTGCACACCTGCTGGCTAAGTTATGGAATAGAATTAAGCGTATGATGAATTTTAAAATAGATGATGTTTATTTCTGGACGGACTCCGAAATAGTACTGCATTGGATAAAAACGCATCCATCCTCTTTGACGACTTTTGTGTCAAATAGAGTCGCTGAGATTCAGGAGTGGTCGGACCAAGTTTCGTGGCGCCACGTGCCTACTAAGCAGAATCCAGCTGACATTGTGTCAAGAGGATCCGACGTAAAAGATTTGAAAAACTCGATATGGTTTATAGGACCGTCATTTCTTCTAGACGACAGTTCCAAATGGCCTGTTAATGAACATTTTGAATTAACAGAGAACCAGAAGTTATTGGAAACGAGAAAGGTGAATGTATTTCTTGCAGTAGAGGGGACTTCTAACTGTCTACTGGAAATGATATCGAAATACTCTTCATATAAGAAGTTACTGCGGGTAACATGTTTCGTACTCAGATTCATTGATAATCTAAAGAAACGAAAATTAATTCAAAGTATCATACCTACTGCAACGGAAATGAAATGGTCATTTTATCGCCTCGTAGAGGTTATCCAGAAATCTAATTTTTCTGAGGAGATTTCTAAATTACAGAAATCTCTGATCTTACCGTCAAATATACAGAGGCTTACACCTTTCATTCATACCTTCACTGAGGAAGGGAGAACATTTTCACTATTAAGGGTAGGTGGGAGATTGCTTAATGATAATTTGCCATATGATGCAAAATTCCCACTTTTGTTACCGAAGCAAAATGACTTTGTTACACTCTATTTGCGACATCTCCATTTCGAGAATTGCCATGCCGGCACAAAGGCACTCATTGCTCTCGCTAGAGAGAGAATCTGGCTAATCAACGCCAAGGAGGAGTGCAGTAGAATTGTTCGCAAGTGTGTACACTGTTTCCGCTATAAACCAAGACTTATGTCCCAAATAATGGGAAACTTACCCACCAATAGAGTGAGAGCTACCCGACCATTTCTTATCGTCGGCGTTGACTTTTGTGGTCCCGTTAATGTCTCATTGAAAATTCGAGGTCGACCACCATTGAAAATGTATATAGCGGTCTTCGTGTGTTTCACATCAAAAGCTGTGCATTTAGAGTTAGTGTCTGATTTATCGACTGATTCTTTTCTCTTGTCTTTTAAAAGGTTCGCTGCAAGAAGAGGTCTTCCGAGGGAAGTGCTATGCGACAACGCGACGAACTTCGTGGGAGCCAGCAACGTTCTCAAACAGCTGCAGCAAGCATTCGATAGGAGTCGACCCGCCCTCGAATCTTACGCAGCGTCGTCCGGGGTGAAGTTCACCTTCATACCACCTCGGGCGCCGCACTTCGGAGGGCTGTGGGAAGCAGCCGTCAAGCAGGCGAAGTTCCTGTTTCTGCGCGCAGTGGGCAACGCATCGCTGACGCAAGAAGAAATGGAAACGATGCTCGCAGAAACAGAGGCGGTGCTCAACAGTCGGCCCATTGCACCGCTGTCTCCAGACCCCAACGACGGAGAAGCACTAACTCCAGCTCATCTGCTAATAGGAGAGGGTCTGCGTTCGCTGCCGCTAGAATCCGTAGGCGAAAGGAAACTCAACGAGCCCAAGTTATGGAAGCGTTGGCGACTGCTCTGTGGTCTCAAGCAGACGTTCTGGCAGGCTTGGTCACGAGACTACGTCCTGGGTCTACAAGGCAAACCCAAGTGGTCCAACGAATCGCCCAACCTGAAGCTAGGTCAGGTCGTGATCATCCACGAGGACAATTGCCCGCCTCAACAGTGGCTGACCGGGAGAGTCGTCAAAGTCATAGAAGGAGAAGACGGCAAGGTCAGAGTGGCGGAGGTCGCAACGCGCAACGGCGTTTATAAGCGCCCAATCCACAAACTGGCTCCACTTCCAAATGATTGAAGAAGCTCAGTCCTTCAATGGGGCCGGAATGTTGCGCCATAGCAACCAATAAATATATACCTAATGAATAATATATAATATAATATATATATATATAATATAATACTAATACTTAATAATAATATATAATTGAATTAAAATACAAAATGAATTTAAAAATATAAATAAGTACCACCCTAATGTAACGTAACGTTAAGGTTCATGACCATATGAATTACAAGGTCGTTAAATTATAAGTATAGTAAATAAGTAGGCAACGGAGTTGCTGAATAGAATAGTACAGTTAGGATTAAGTAAATAGAATAAGTTAGAGTTAAGAAAAGATTGAAATAAATTAGTTGAATATTATCATCACAAGCGATCGGTGTTTTCATCTCGAAGCGATTTGGTCTTTTCGGTTAATAATTTAAAGTGTTCTATTCAAGTGTCCCAATTTTTAAATATTAAATTATAATTTATTTAATTTAATATATTCCTTAAAAAACATTAAGGAAAAACAATAGTCGCCGCACAAGAAAAGTGTACCATTATAGAGATAAAAAATATTTTTAACATTTTAAGGTTATGTACAAGTTTCTTCATGTGTCTGAATCTTTTGACCAAGGAAGAGAAAATATTACATACATTTCATTGAATGAACGTCAGAAAATGTAATTGAAAATAACAAAATTCTATAAAAATACAACATATTGATAGTATTGACTGATTGTCCAATTCTACCCTTTAAATTTGATACCATTCAATTTGGCGTCATTTATTAACTGCACACTGGTCCTATGTATTTAACTGAGTTTTTATTTGCTCGTACATATATCATCAAATAGTTGCCCTAAGTTTTTAATGGCTTTTTCCATAAAAAAATTCTTATTTGTTTTAATTTATTTTTAAATGGCATGTAATTTAATTCGTCTTTGGTTGACTATCTTTTGTTGCGACCATATCAATTGCATGTGACCATGTTTGGTATTGAATTTAATGTTTTCCTAATATTTACGAGAGTATCACTTTTCATGAGAATTTTAAGCACTTTTAATACCAATAAAATGAAACAATTTCTCAAAATTTATATTTGCGAATTGCTTTACTCTGTTGATGGAAGTTGGCGTGTTAAGTAAATTCGAAGTGTTCCAGAGGTACTACCTAACGTGACTGCTGACAGCGACCATCCTAATGTAAAAGTAGTTATTTATTCATTATGTTTTGTCAATTCACCTTGGACGACCATAGACATAGTCCTTATTTTCATTAAAAAAGAAACAAATTTTTCAACAATGAATGTGTACTTGAACAAACAAAATAGTCGAATTTGGGGGGATACCAATTCACATTTGCTCCCAGGGTATTCAATGAGTCCCCAAAAAGCTGTTGTTTAGTGTGGATTTTAGGCTGGTGGCTTCACCGATCTGTATTTTTGAGCACAATGTTGGCCAGACTATTACTGTCAAAGTCGAGCACTACTGGTCAATGATTATTAACTTCGTTTGTTTTGTGACATGTGGTTTTAACAAGACTGCATATCAGATTTTTTTTTTTTTGAGATCAACACTCAGGAGATGACCTCCTCTATTCATGCAGTGCTTTGTGTTAGAATGTGTGTTATAATGTCAAATAAACAATCAGACAATCACAAACACGCAGAGCCTCTGGTGGGAATCGAAACCATGGACTCGGCACTTGAAGTTTAGTTCACTACCAACCAGGCAATCGGAGCACACATCTTGCTGCACAGCTCATTGCACATTGGATATTCTACACGAGCAATTTGAGAGTATGGTCATCTCACGTGGAGGTGATGTAAACTGGCCACAGCGATTCGACTCGGTTAGTCTTTTTATTGTGTGGTTTCCTCAAGTCGCAGTTGTATGCGTACAAGCCACAAACCCCAGCGGTCATCAAAGCCATCATAACCCATGCCATTGGACAAATTCCGCCTCATTCATGCGCCACAGTCTTAACAAAGTGGACATTTTTGATGACAACATTGTGTTTCACAGAAAAATTATTGTATCGAAAGTAATTGTATTGAATAATTCGATGCCACACAGACAGATTTAAAAACTTAAAACCAAAAAAAAAAAAAATTAACTTTGTGTAGACTTATTAATTTACTTCAATTTCTAATATGAGAATGAAAGAATTCCGGGCTATGGAAGTAAAATATATTATGGTAAAGATCCAAACATACATACATAATTGGTCATTACAACCCTTCAATCAGGATTACGCCCTAGCTGCTCACACCATTTATGTTGTGTATCATAATTTTATACAATTTAAAGTCGACTTTAAACGACAGATTTTTGAGACAGATTTTTATGGAATTTTATTTACTCTCAGAATTATTTATATTTATCGTTTTGTAGGAGATGTCTGACCTGGGGTTTAAACTATGGCCTCATGTCTAATAAGCCAACACACTACCTACTAGACTACGGCAACTTCATAGATCTTCTGATAGTTAAGTAAAATAAAATAAAGATTAATTCTGACTAAAGGACTATAAAGAGCATATGGTTTCAATTAATTTTATGAACATATTCATGTCTAGTGCCAATACTTTCACTTCGCTTTAGCTTTTCCTCCTTACACTTACGCTCGAAACAATTTGCCATTTCCACGTATGATCATGTGTGGGCATCCACTTCAATTTGTTTTTGACTAGTCTGTTCCATTCGAATTTTGAATAGTCAGGCATGCGAAATGATATTCGGCCAGAAAATGCATAAATTTTATATCATATCTTACATTCGTGGTAAAAAAAAAGTTAAAATTTTTTTGAGTTCAATGTTTTCGTTAGACCCTGCAATTTTTTATATAATATTTCCAGATCAGATAACAAAATTTATTCACGTTTTCTATCTTGGTGATGTTTATTCTATCTTGGTGTTGCTTATTGTAAATAGATCAGCGATGGATGTATTCACACGTAATGCTTTTGTGTCGGTGATGCTTAGTTTCAGACCAACTATGACTGTTACTTCTCATAACTTGCTTACTTAATTCGTCAGTCAGGAATTTAACGAAACTTCTCACAGCACTCTCGTTTTATATGTTATCCATTAGCGGCGAGACCCACAACTTAACGTTTACTCTATAGACGCCAATCGGGAAATCAATAAAAAATAATAATCGAATTATACCGAACCCCGGGATTTTTAAAAATAAATCCCGTTCTACAGAAATTTTTGAGAAACTTTTAATTAAAATTTTATTTTTTTTTACCAGAAGACTGCCAAAAGTCTGCTGAGAGAAATCTATATTTTTGTAAAGATGTTCGAGCCTAGACAGTGTGGAATATACATATATATATATATATATATATATATATATATACGTATATATACATCCGTATTCTAACGAGATTTTAAGTTTATTTTATTGAGCTATTTATTAATTACAATACAATTACAAATGATACATAATTATTTCGAGTTGAGTAACGTAGACGTTAATGTAACAGAGCAGATAGAGCAAAACCCTCACGCCAGTATCCCACACTACCCACTAAGCTACCAGTGCATCTAGTTTCAAAATTAATAACACAAAACTTTATCAATACACAATACAACTTTTGATTAAGAATATAAATAATTTCGTTTACATCACTAGGACGTCATATCGTATACTTAATGTTATACTGTCATGAAGATGTTATTTTTTATTTTTCATTCACTCTGTATTTTTTATTTTTATTATTAAATGTCTTTATCTTTACTCACATATAAACTCTCAAGCCATTTTATGATGAAATTAAAAATAATTAACGACCAATTAAAAAGAAATATAAATATTCACTAGGCGCTGCTGAACAATGCCGACAATGTGTTACTTGGTTCCATTATTTTGCATGTCAGAACAGAAACAATTTAATTCCTGAAGAAAATTCAATTTTGAAATATCATCGATTTATTCTATCCAGTGGATGAATGAGAAGAAAAGAAACAAAAATTAACTGAAGAATATTCTTTCAATAAAACTAAAATTGTTGTCGTAACAATAAGACTGGAAAGGATAATAATTTTGATTCAAAGCAAATGAAAACAAAACAAAAGCAAAAATGAGTCGAGTATAATGTTTCAATAAATAAAACTGCTGGTCCAACAGATTTACGACCCAAATATTCTAAAAGTTTACCTTTCATTACAGCCAGAATGTACGGAGCGTATGTTTAACAATTGTTGAAGTAAAATTATGTTGATTTCGCTTTTTCTTGTCCCTATTTTCTATTTTATTTTTTTTTTATTTTTTTATCATTCACCAGACATTCCACTCCACAATGTTTAGCCTGATGACCTCATTTGTAAAAAATTTATATTCTTAGTAGCCAAACATGTCGTAAATATTATGGTAAGAAAACGAAAAATATGAGTGGAGTTAAGACGAGAGCCGATTCTTCATTATTTCCTTCCTTGTGCTTTTTCAAAACCTTGTCCTGACGGCCAAAATACAGCAATGAAAACAAAACAAAAAAAGAAAAAGCCATACAAAAATTTTCAATTATCCTCAAGTAAAGACTTTAAAAAATCTGAAGTGAATTTAGAAAAGCGAAGTATTCGTTGATTGCAGTAGAATTTTAAATGTCAAACGAATACAACAAAATAAGGGAAACCTAAAAATGTCAGGTTAAGGATCAGGTCAGGAAACAAAGATAAGCAACGGAAAACATCCTGTCAGTAGCATCGAATATACGTCTCACATTATTTTGAGGCAGCGGAATTCGGGTTTTTAAAATCCTAACGACTTCACGGGTTTTATCTTGCAATAGATCAGAGTAATGATTCTGATTTTATATCTAACAAGTGTGCGTATCCGTTTTATTTTAAATTTCTCAAATAAGACTTTCCAACTATTAATGCAGATTTTTACTATTTTTCATTCCAAACAGTTTCATTTTAAATTTAAATGCCTATTTTTTGACAGAGGTATGCATTTAAAACTGAATTTGATCAGAGAATATGAAAAAAATAACTTTTGTCCTTCACTACTTTTCTTTCTCTCCTGTGTCTTCAATTTTAAAATGAATCAACACTAAACAATCAAAATTTAAAACTATAAAACCAGAATTACTTAAACCAGATCCACGTTTTTGATTTTTAAGCTTGGAAGTTTCTATGTGGTGGTGAGTATCAATTTTTGTACAGGGTGAAAGCCCTAACTATTCGGAATTAATGGACTTGAATGTACTGAATAATTTTCAATCGAAGAGTGTTGGTACGTCGTAATCTTTATGTACGTTTAAGATTTGCATCAAGTTGCTGCTGTAAGCATGCGTTAAATCCTATTTTTGCGACTTTTGATAGTTTTTATATGTGAAGCTGAGGCAGTTTCCCATAACTGTATACTATAACACCATAGAGACTTTAGAACTTGGGTAGTGCTAGAGATCTGGTTAAAGTGTCAACAATTTATCGAAAAGAGTTTTTAAATTTGAATAAAAAAAGGCGAAGTTGTATTAAAACCATAAACTTTCAGATTTTACGTTGTCCTTTTCCAGATCTAGGTATGTATACATATGTAGAGTAAGAGGAACTTTTTTTAAAGAAGTTTTTGTAGTTTAATAGGGTTTGATTTTATACCAGAAGAAGTGAAGTAAGTTTCATTAAACGATTCATAAAATTGTTCACTATTTAAAGCGATTTAAAAAAACTTTATTTCAAGATACAAGATATTTAAAGCAGTAGCATTGAATTTGAATATGTGTTTAGGAAAGGTTTTCTTTCCACTTATTCCTATATTCTTGCTCTGTTCTCTAATACTCGAGTAATTTATTTATTTTATTACTTATTTTTATTATTATTATTTTATTTTTATTTGCGCCATAATTATAATGCAGTTGAAATGTAAATAATATTGTATAGTAAATAACTAAAAGCAAAATATAAGAAAAAAAAATAAAAAAATATATTACATGGACTACAAATATGAGCAAAATACTGTAATAGCAACATGAACGAGTGTGGCAATAAAGAAAATTCTTTCAATTGGAAGTTAGAATAGTAGAGAGTTCTGTGAATTGTAGGGTTATTTATCGAAAGTTTCGTTGTCAAAAAAAAGAAGAAAATTCGGATAAATTGCATAAAATTTAATAACAAATCATTTTATTTACCCTCAGTCGTGGTCTAAGAAGTAATATGGTTCTGGTTTATAAGCCCGCTACTGTTACTGCAACCAAATCGTGTGGCTTTTCTTTAGCTTTCAGGATTTACGGTATTGTGTACCCTGTGTTCATAATTCAATACTTTTTTGTTCATTTCCTCAATGGCCTTCACAGGTAGTAACTCCAAACTAATGTGATGTGGCTTTGATTTTCTTTAATATTTTGTTCTGAAAACCCTTAACAGTACCAATACGATTTTTGACTATACGTCTGCAAGTTTCAGCTGCTACAGTCGAAACTATCTTTTTATTTTGGATTAAAATTTTGAATTCGCCAACATTCTTTCTTTTCATTTCTGATTTACATCAAGGGTCCTTTTAGAAATTGAATTTAGTTGTGTTTAAAAATTTTTTTCCATTCAACTCATTTATCTACAATAGAAATAATTTTAGTTTTATGAATGACTCTTGTACTTAAATCAAAGCTTTGTTTGTTTAAGGAGGTGTATCTGTCGCATAAAAGGTCACAAGGAAACTCCTATTATTTCAACAATTCTCAATAATATCGATTACATTTATAAGATTAATTAATTGTTGAATTGGATACAATTTGTATGGAAATGTATGTAAGAATACAGAATCAAAACATATTGTCTATGGTTGGAGAGCATCTCCTATTAATTGGATCATCCATTGCTATTGATCCTATAGACCATTGAAAATTTGTTTTCGGATTCCGTTTGCAGACATTTTTGTTGATACCGCTTATATAAGTTTCATTATGCCAACAGCAACCGGCAGTTGTATTGCTATTTGTAATTAAATTAACCAAAAAACTTTCTGACAAATTGCAAGGGGCGCTACATTCAATACTTCGAAGCTGAAATTCGTTTAAAAAAAAGTTCTCATCAGTTATTTCGGTCCTTTAGAGTTCGTAGTGTAAGGGGTAGGAAAATGTTACTAACGAACCCAAATGTTACTAACGAAGTGGAATCTTCTTATATGTCGAGCTAGTTTAACTGAAACCGACAACAGTTTTCAGAAATTTCGGCTCTGTACCTGCTCTGGTCAATTAATTCTCCGATGCCACATCAAGGCAATGTAGACTCCTTGTAGTGTATGCTTAAACATCAGATGGCACCTCTAAATTTCCAGAATTCTTGTATCACATTCATGTTCATGTTAAATTTAATAAATTTCCTTCCAGTCAATGTAGAGGCCGTTAAGCTGAGCCAATATGATATTGAATCCGTGTTATGGTGTTATTCAAGGGAAACATCACTGCTCATACGGATGCCGATAAGCAGCGCTCGCTGTTCCTGCTCATATGGATACTCAGTGTTTAAAAGAACAAGATTATCATTCTCCTCTTTGCCACTGAAAAGTTTTTTTCATTCATTTCTCTGTTTCCATCGGAACTTCGGATTCTGTTTGCTGAGCATCCGCGATTTCGGTCTTCTCAGTAGTTGGAGTTTCGTTCCTGTGTTTAGCAATTCCATAGACAGGAACCTCACAAAACCTATAGCTGATGTATATGCTAGATTTTTCATCGTCTCATGTGATATCTCGGTAATTCCTATTGTCATCAGCTTTCCATTGTTCTCATTCTTGGTTTTCAGGATTCGCCATAGGGTTATTGGCAAACCATCATTTAGTACGTTCTTACAGTCTATAAAATTGAATCTTCGAATCTTAATGCATCGGTCGATCCCTTTGCTATTGCTCAGCAGGTTCTTAGATGCCTTCGAATCATAACGCATGGGTTCATCTCTTCGCTCACTAAAGTTGTGAAGAAACTATGCAGATACTTTTTTCTTTTAATTTCGATCATTTGGGGCTGCATGATGTCTTTACCAAATATTTTGATCACCTGTTGACAAGGTTAGCCTTTTTCTTAGCTTTATTCAGTGTTTCTTAAATATCTCAGATACGTGCAGATTTATTTTGTTAATTTTTGTTTTTGTTGTCGACATTTTCATATTTTTTTCACATTCGTGTATGGGACTACGGCAAGACCATGTCTACACAAGAAATCGACTGCGTAATTCGATAGAGTCCACAGCCTGCCACATTATCATCACAGCTTACATTACACCTAAATTCAGCCCCTGGAATAACATATTGCTCCTCAACCGCCCTTCTGACATATAAGACCCTGCGAGAGAAAGAAAATCAGTAGACAATCGAATGTACGCAAAATTTTTTGATTTATTTTTCATATTATACGATTACACACGAACAGTGCAACTCATCACATCATGTGCTGTACTTTCACAGACCCTACCTAACTCTAATAGGCTAACCACAGTACTCACTACATCACAGTACACAGCCAGGTTACCTTTCCTGTGATTAATTAGTAGTATTACTGCAAACATAAAAATTTAATTTTATTAGACAAATGCATAGCTTTTAAAATATCAAATAATTTTCACAATAAAATAATCTTCGTGCAATTAATCGGATGTGAAATCCAACAATTTCTCCTCTGTAAGCATTGCAAGTTGTTTCTTTCTAGTTTTTCACTGACGAACAAAAAAAAGTACTAAACACTACCGTTTCTTTGAAAACATTGAATTCAGATTATCTCTGAATGCGGTTTTAGCCACTGGACCACTTAAAATAACAACAAAAACAACATCAATGACAATAACTACGTAAGCTATTCTTAGTTCTATAATGCCAACATTGTGATAAGCTTAAGTTTCCCACTGACTGTTCATACTTGAATGCTAATAAATGATTCCAATTTAAATCAGTTTTTTTTTGTCTTCCTTTTGTTTATTTGCCAGTGGCATAGCAATCACAAACAGACAAGTTAGAAACTAACAACCCATGGAGACCGACTGTGTGATACTCGAAACCGATATCGTGAATTATTTTTTTTTCATTGAAATGAAATTCTAAATCATCCTGACCTGATTGAGGCGAAGCTTGGTGCAATTGGTATTAAAAATGGCTAATTTTTATGAAATTATGCTGATTAAAAGCAAAAAAAAAATTAAATATGGAATAACTTCATGTTTTAAACAATAAGAGAA
This sequence comes from Sarcophaga variegata, assembly GCA_932273835.1. Taxonomy (NCBI): domain Eukaryota; kingdom Metazoa; phylum Arthropoda; class Insecta; order Diptera; family Sarcophagidae; genus Sarcophaga; species Sarcophaga variegata. The sequence goes on from OW026359.1 coordinate 43,743,848, forward strand.
TTCGCCGAAAGTGCAAGCACAGGATATCACGTACAGATTTTAACCGAAAGCGAAAGAATTTGTTTTAGATCATAAGGATTAATTAAATCCAATCAATATTCTGAGCCTTGCTGAACTAAAAACGACTACTGATGTGGTACAAGCATCTGCTCGAATGTGCATCTACTCCCTTCAATTGGGGGCTTGGGACATAAGACTCTTAGAATTGATAAAAAAAAAAGTCAGGAAAGGCCTGCATTCTATTGGATTTTTTTATGATATTTTACGTCGTAACATGGTTCACTTAAAAATACACACACACAGATGAGTAATGGAATATTTTTACGCCGCACTATGTGGCATTTACCTTGAAAAGCTGGCCAAAAAGGCAAAAATGAATTTAAAGAAATTTAAGAAACTGAGTATGCAGTTCAATAGACAACAAAATTCTGCATTATATAGTGAGTTTTCACGACTTTAAGTTGAGATTTGTAGACTTGAGACGACGTCAAAGTCAGGAAAGTGAAGAAAATTAAATGCGTTTTTGGGGTTTTTTTGAAATTTTAATAGGTTTATATGATATTTTTTTGTGGCTAAACGAATAGAGGTTTTATATTGATTTTTTTTATTTGAAAGATATGAGCAACTGCTAGTTTCAGTTTTTTTATATATATATATCTCATATATTTATGTTAAAATTATTCGTTCAAAATTTAAAAATAATAAAAATTTCACATTTTTTTACCCTTCCTAAAGGTGAAAGTAGTGTCTAGTAGTTTAATGTTATATACCACAAAAAAATATGAACTCTCTACATTCAGGAACAAAAAGAAAAGTTTGCGCAAATTTGCGCAATTATTTTTGCCGATTTTTTGAAAATTTTACTTTTTTTTTTGAAAAATTAAAAAAATTAGACGCAGTGTAATAAAGCCATAGGCAATAAAGCCATATGGCGTACGAATTATGCGAGGAAATCCAGTAGAAGCGATACCAATCGAGATGTCCTGAATAGGTTACTTTTAAGCAGTGACCCTTTTATAAGCTGCAGTACACAAAAATCGCGAAGGAATAGAAAAGCATTTTCATCAGATACTATTTAATTACTCCTTCCTGACATTGATGATGAAAATGATAACGATTTTAACGATTGTAGTTAGATTCACTTTTTAAATATTTTTAAGTTAAGTATTAAATAATGTAAAATAAATATTATGAATAAATATTAATTATCATAGAACTTTAAAAACTTAATTACATATGTATATCGACTATTACAACAATATGAGATGTATGTTTGATTTTCTTAATGGACCGTATGTGGTACCTAGGGGCACTTATGATCCGACCATTATAAAATGTGATCATAAATGATTCACTTTCATAATAAACATGTCGAATTTCATTGAGGTAATAAAATGTTTAAGCCAATTATAATTGTTAAACATATTTTCTTAAGGGGCCCTATTTTGGACCAAGGGGCAATTATGGACCGACCATAACAAAATTTGGCAATATGATTTAGATTTACAAAATACACGTTCATACCGAATTTCACCACGATACCGATGTTTTTAAGCCATTTATAAGCGCAAACGTGAATTTCTAAAGGGGACTTTATATGGGGACTAGGATCAAATGTGATCCGATTTTCACTAAACATTACACCATGATCCATGCTAAATTTTATCATGATTGTTGCATAATTGCTATAATTATGTGTAAATAAGTGCAATTTCTAGGGGAATTTGTAAGGGGGCTAGGCGATATCACGGACCGATTTGAACTAAAATCAGTTGGGTTCATCCATGGGCCTAATTATCACTAACACTATCAAAAAATTCCAGCCATTAACTCATAAAACACTTCTATTAATTTTGGCCAGGTTTTCAGGCAAAATGCCACATAGTGCGCCGGTTGTTTTGTTTTCATTTTTCTTTTTATTTATTTTTCTTTTTATTTATTTTTCTTTTTATTATTTACTTATATTTGTTTTCATTTCAGCTTTTTATTGTTTTGTAATAGAGATATCGGAATCCATATATGTATCCTTGTATTATATATATACATACATATATGAGTGTGCCTGTGGACATTAGAGTGGATGTGTGTGTAGTTAATGGTTATTAAATGTTTGTTTATATTTGTTGTGGTTCCATTTACAATGTTTTAAAACCCACATTTAAAATATCACTTATTAATTGTACATGAATTAGTGTGTATGGTAGTGTGTGAGTGTAACCACGTATTGCATATACAGTTTGTCAAAAAAATCTTTGCACATAGAGAAAAATAAAAAAACTTCGAAAAATTCATTGATTTCTAATATAAATAACCAATTTTTTCATTTTTTTCAAACAGGATTTTATAAACATATGTTTTGTTAATATAATATATAAAAAACTTTTATAACAATGAAAATATTCTAATGTAAAATATTAAAAAACAAAAACAATTAAATTTTACGGCTGTCAAAAAAATGTTTGCACACTTGATAAAATATTGTTACATAAATCGAAACGACCTAATATCGTTTAACAATAAAAACGATAAACAAAATCTATCAGCTACACCAACACAATACACACGACACAAATACGCACTAACACTAAGAATACAACGAACGTATTGATTATCTAAAGCTGCACACACACATATGTAAAACGAACCAGGTAGCAACAACAACATAAAGTAAACCAGCTACGACAAATATGTAACGGACAACATAAGCAAAGTACACAAACAACAATGTACTAGCAATAGAATTCTCGAGAAGGCGCGAGCTAGAACCTTCCACATCGAGAACGTTCATCATATTGATCATACGTGCGTGCGGACTATAAAAGGGCTGGACAAAGCAAGCAGCAGTCAGAGTTAATTTAGTCAGCCTTGTGTGAAGTTGCGTGTGAACAAAATAAGTCGTGGTTGTAAAGATCTAGCGAATACTTGTGTGAACTAATAAAGAGAATAAGCAGATTATTATTGTTGTATCGCTAAGTTCTATACGGTGGCACACAAAAGTAGTGTAAATAATAAAGAAAGTTAAGAAAAACTAAAGTCATATTTGTTTTTACTTTGTTGCAATTAACGAACTCATATTTAAACGTTTTTAAAAAGGTAAAAACGTAACAATTGGTGTCAGAAGTGGGATTGCAAAATCCAAAAGTAAAAATAAATAAAAAGAAATAAATAAATAAAATGAAACTATCGGAATTAAGAGTGGAACGACTGAAACGAGAGTTGGGTAAGCTAGAACTGCCAACAACGGGCACGAAGAATGAACTGTAAAGGCGGTTAAGGGAAGAACTGCAGCTTCAGGTCATCGACATCGATTCCTACGAGTTCGAGGATGAAGAGGAACGAGAGCTAAAGGCACCTGCAAGCCCTAGCGGTGTTGACATAAATTTGTTGCTAGCTGCTATGATGGAGAAAATGGAAGTAGCAAACCAGAAGCTATTCGAAGCTTCTAGAAGCGAAAATCAAAAACTTCTAGTTGAAGTGCAAGAAGCTTCCAGAGCCGAAAATCGCAAAATGCACGAAGCGAACGAAAGGTTGTTTGCTGATGTACGAGAAGCTTCTACAGCTGAGAACCAGAAGCTATTCTAAGCTTCTAGAGCCGAAAACCAACGACTGCAAGCAGCAATTTTGTCAAAAATTGAAAAGGAGCTGGAAACAACATCTGGAAAGCTGCAGGAAATCCATGAGTCGGTCAACAGAAGGATCACTGGTGTCGAGGAAAGGGTGTCACATTTAGAAAAGGCCGTTGACACGAAAGTGGATAATTTGGAAAAGATCGTCGGCGGAAAAATCGTTATGATGGAGGAAAAGATCAACAACCTCCAAAGCCAGCGGCAGGAACCAGTGCGAGTCATTTCGGAAAGCACCGGCAGGATAAGAAAACCTTGCTTTGATGGTAGCTCACCGTATTCAAATTCCAATTCGAGACAGTAGCCAGCAGAAACGGATGGGACGATGGAGAGAAGGCTCTGGAACTAATTTTGGCGCTAAAAGGTGTCGCAGCTGAGATCCTAGAAACCATGCCAGCCAGCTGCAGGAACAACTACAACGAGTTGATGGTGGCGTTACAGCGTAAGTTCGGTGATGAGCACAAACGAGAATTGTACCGCATGGAATTAAGGTGCCGGGCGCAAAAGGCTAATGAGTCACTTCAGGCCTTTGCAATGGAAGTCGAGAGATTAGTGCAGCTAACATACCCCGGAGAAAACCACCCGCTGATAGATAACATTAATACCGAGGCGTTTGTGAATGGTATACGCGACCCTGACATTAAATTGGCGGTATGTTCTACACAGAAGACAACTTTTGCAGAGACCGTGGCCTTCGCACTAGACCATCTTCACAAGAGTCCCCGTTAAACTAAAACGAGCTAGCGCTGAGGGGCAAGTGCTGGCTCCCACAAGCGAGGGCCCCACAATCTCAATATCAGTGATGCAACAGAACAACAACAATCTTACGGCGTGCGGATACATAAATGGCAGACCACATACCTTCACTATAGACACCGGGGCGACGCAGTCTATCATCAGACCAGATGTAGTGAAAGGAAAGTGTGAGGCACTTAGCAATGTAAGACTACGGACAGCTACGGGAGAGTCTGCCACCGTCCACGGGAAAACAGAGGCGAAGGTGACTATAGCCAACAGTAGTGTAAGTCACATCTTTATTGTTGCCGATATTGTGGACGAGGTTATCATTGGTGCCGATTTTATGATAGCTCATGGCGTCTATTTGAATATGGGGCAACAGATTATGACTTGGTGAAATGTAGAGATACCTCTAGACGTGGGGTACAAGCATCAAGTGCACGCCAGAAGAATAGTTGCTGTCGAACAACTCAAATTGCCACCTCAGAGTGAATCACTGATATGGGCGCGTATGGATGGAGATTGTGTGGAAAACCGCTTGTGGGTTGTGGAACCAGCAGAAATACAGACGGATTTAATATCAGCAAAGGCCCTCGTCAAATCTACAGAACAGAGAATAGTCCCAGTGAGAGTGCAAAATCTATCAGGCCATGAGAGAGTCGTCTGTAAAAACACAGAGGTGGGCCAATGTGTTCCAGTAAAGGCGGTAATAAACAGCGAACAAACGCCGCAACCTGCCGATATGTCAGCCAAGGATCAAAAGGAATTTGGTGAAAATGTGGAGAAATGGATAGCAGGTTTAGCAGCTGCAGAGAAAAACAAAGCCAAAAAGCTGCTAAAGAGGTATGCTTTCGCCTTCGCCACGAACAACAAAAGGCAAGGAAGAACAGCCATGGTTAAACATGAAATTGATACTGGCGAAGCGAGACCGATAAAGGAGGCACCCAGAAGCATACCGCTGGCGAAGCGTAATGAGGTCAAGGAGTTAGTCGACGAAATGAGGAAGAGCGGTGTAATCGAACCATCATCGGGTCCGTGGAGCTCACCTGTAGTCTTAGTAAAGAAGAAAGATGGCAGTACAAGATTCTGTGTAGACTACAGGAAGCTGAATGATGTCACCAAAAAGGATAGTTACCCGCTACCAAGAATTGACGACACACTCGACACGCTAGCCGGAACAAAATGGTTCTCCACATTGGATCTACAAAGCGGGTATTGGCAGGTGGAGATTGCAGACAAGGACAAAGAGAAAACCGCATTCAGTGCGAACGGCGGCTTATGGCAGTTTAAGGTTATGCCATTTGGACTCTGTAATGCTCCGGCCACATTAGAGCGGCTTATGGAACGTGTGCTAAAGGGACTGCATTGGAAGACTTGCCTGGTGTATCTCGACGACATAATAGTGATGGGCAGAACTTTCGACGAACACCTCAAGAACCTGGGAGAAGTTTGGCAACGAATAACAACGGCTGGACTAAAACTAAGCGTAAAGAAATGTGCATTTTTCCAAAAGCAGGTGAAATATTTGGGGCATCTTGTCACAGCAGATGGCATATCCACCGATGAAGATAAAATACGAGCAGTAAAGGACTGGCCTCGTCCCCAGAATCTTCATGAACTACGCAGCTTTTTGGGACTATGCACATACTACAGACGCTTTGTGCCTAACTTTGCCAGCGTGGCTGCAAGCTTACATGAGCTCACCAAGAAGTCAAAAATCTATCAATGGGGTGAGCCACAGGAGAAGGCGTTCCAGACACTAAAAGACCTATTGTGTGCTGCACCAGTTTTGGCGTATCCAGTCCCAGGAGAAAAATTCATCTTAGACAGTGATGCTAGCGGATATGGTATTGGTGGTGTACTTTCCCAAGTGGTCAATGGAACAGAGAAAGTCGTAGGCTACTATAGTCGCACATTGTCAAAGCCTGAACGGAATTATTGTGTGACCCGACGAGAGCTACTGGCAGTTCTGGAGTGCATCAAACATTACCATAAATACCTGTATGGCCAAAATTTTCTGCTAAGGACTGATCACTCCGCACTGAGATGGCTTCTACAATTCAAGAACCCCGAAGGACAGTTAGCGCGTTGGATTGAACGCCTCCAGACTTACGACTTCAGCATTGAACACCGAAGGGGCATAAAACATGGAAATGCTGACGCTCTTTCACGCCGACCCTGTAATTTGGAGTGTAAACATTGCGTGAAAGCTGAGAAAAAGGAATCCATCGTCGATATCCGGCTAACGCGGATTGAAGCCAACGAAGACTGGTCCCAAGCACAAAGGAGTGACCCAATATTGTCGAAGGTGATAGCAGCGAAGGAGGAGAACAAACGACCTACAAGAAATGAGATATCCGCAGAAGGTCCTCTTACAAAAGCTTATTGGGCACTATGGGACAGCTTAAAGATCATAAATGGGTGCCTATATCGACTTTGGGAAAGCGCTGATGGCAAGACCTCATCCAACCTATTGGTAGTGCCTTCCTCCAAAATGAAAGAAGTGTTAAAGGAGTTCCATGATGGAGCCAGCGGAGGACATCTTGGATTGACCAAGACGCTAGAAAGGCTAAAGCAACATTTTTATTGGGTTGGATGTCAACAAGCAGTGGCGGATTGGATAGCAAACTGCACCCAGTGTATTGCAGCTAAAGGTCCAGCAAGAAGAAGTCGAGGTCAGATGCAGCAGTATAACTCAGGCGCACCTTTTGAGTGGATAGCGATGGACGTAGCAGGCCCTTTTCCTGTCAGCAATGCCGGAAACCGATATGTTCTCGTTGTGATGGACTATTTCAGCAAGTGGCCGGAAGTGTATGCCATACCCAAACAAGAGGCGAACACAATAGTTAACGTTTTTGTGAACAACTGGGTATGCCGCTACGGGGTTCCAATAGAACTACATTCCGCTGTATTCAAGGAAATGTGCGAAGTATATGGCATTAAGAAGACTCGAACGACGCCTCTTCACCCACAGTCAGACGGAATGGTAGAGCGATTTAACCGAACCCTGGAGGAATACTTGCGGAAAGTAGTGAGCGAGCAACAGAAGGATTGGGACGAACACATTCCGAGGTTTCTACTGGCGTACCGATCTGCAGTCCATGATTCAACATCTAGATCACCCGCCAAGGTTATCTTTGGGACTGAGATAAAACTGCCCGGTGACTTAGAATTTGGTGTTAAGCCCGCCACAGAGAGGAACGAAACATACACTGGAAGAGAAGAAAGCCTGAATGAACTTCATGAGTTTGTACGCACCCGTATAAAAATGGTCAGCGATAGAATGAAAGCCAGGTATGATAGAGCAGCAAACACGGACGCTTCCATGAGGGACAAATGGTTCTGCTATACAACCCAAAGCGGAAGAAGGGATTATCTCCCAAGCTACAAACCAGCTGGGATGGACCGTATGAAATAATTAAGCGGTTAAACGATGTCGTGTACAGGATACAGAAAGCTAACAGCCTCCGAACAAAAATGAAGGTCGTACACATAGAGCGACTGGCAAAATATGGGAAAGGAGATAATGAGCCTATTCGGGACGAACAGGCTTAAGTGGGCGGCAGTGTTACATAAATCGAAACGACCTAATATCGTTTAACAATAAAAACGATAAACAAAATCTATCAGCTACACCAACACAATACACACGACACAAATACGCACTAACACTAAGAATACAACGAACGTATTGATTATCTAAAGCTGCACACACACATATGTACAACGAACCAGGTAGCAACAACAACATAAAGTAAACCAGCTACGACAAATATGTAACGGACAACATAAGCAAAGTACACAAACAACAATGTACTAGCAGAAGTCTCGAGAAGGCGTGAGCGAGAACCTTCCACATCGAGAACGTTCATCATACTGATCATACGTGCGTGCGGACTATAAAAGGGCTGGACAAAGCAAGCGGCAGGAGAGAGTTAATTTAGTCAGCCTTGTGTGAAGTTGCGTGTGAATAAAATAAGTCGTGGTTGTAAAGATCTAGCGAATACTTGTGTGAACTAGTACAGTGAATAAACAGATTATTATTGTTGTATCGTTAAGTTCTATACGGTGGCACACAAAAGTAGTGTAAATAATAAAGAAAGTTAAGAAAAACTAAAGTCATATTTGTTTTTACTTTGTTGCAATTAACGAACTCATATTTAAACGTTTTTAAAAAGGTAAAAACGTAACAATATTAAGACTTATGCAATTTTTTTAAAATTATAGTGCTAATATTTTGTGTGTCCATCTTGAGCATCAATCACCGATTGTAGACACCTTTTCATGGATTGAATAAGCTTCGGAATGTCATATTCTAATGGTATTTTTTCCCATTCTTCTTTGATGAACTTTATCAATTCGTTTTTATTTGTGGGCGATCTTTTTCCTACCTTTCGCATTAGATGAACTCACAAATTTTCGATAGGGTTAACATAAGAACTTTGGGCAGGAGTATCAATAGCTTTGGAGCAGTTGTAAAGTAACCTGGAGTTACATAAATAAGATTTATGATTAGAATCATTATATTGATAGTACTTGTAATTAATTTTATTCGATTTACCGGGTCAATAAAACCAAATTTCTTAATGCTGGCGGTCAGTTCATTTTTTAAAATATCAAGATATACTTCCTTAGTCATTATTTCATCCAAAATCCTGATTACACCAACTCCCTTGCTGGATATACAGCCCCATACCATTACACACAGTTTTCCAAACTTTACTGTAGGAATAAGATTTTAATTTTCTAGTGCTGTCAGAGGCTTACGCCAAACTTTTTGCGGTCCGTCATGATAATAAAGCATTATTTTCGTCTCATCTGAGAAAATAACAGAGTCCCAGTACTCCGGAGGAAGTGAAATGTATTCGGTGGCAAATCTTAATCTCTTTTCGACATTTTGTGCTGACAGCAGGGGTTTTTTCCTAGCCACCAATTGTATATTTTTTGAAACTCGTTTTCCTGGCATTTTTTGCATTCAAATATAAGGACACCTGTTACATAAAAAACGATCACTTCATTACTAAAACGTTGTTTACCCCTTTCACATTCCATCTAATTTGTAAAAAACCCAAAATGCACAACATTCTTGGGAAATAACGGCATTTTTTGTCATTTTTTTATTTATCTTCATTCAATATGCAAAGATTTTTTTGACACCCTTTATACTGTGTAAAGTTATTTTATTGTTGTTATTATTGTGATGTGTGTGACTATTAGAAAACTATTGGCGCCTTATGGTCGTAAACAAGTACAGTTATAGAATGTGTGCAAAAATAAAAAAGTATGTAAAGATTTTGTTGTTGGAATTCTTGAATGAAGATCACATTTTACACTTTTTTGATCTGTGCAAAGATTTTTTTGACAAACTGTATGTATTTGTGTGTGTGTCTTTTTCTATTGGGGATACACTCTCCTTTAGTTTGCCATTTCGTTTATTTGTATTTTAAAAAACCACCACTAGACGATACCAATTTTGTTCACTTTTTTTGTTCTGTTTTAACGACAACAGCTGTTGTCCTTGTTTATACACACACAGAAACTATTACATATAAACACAGAACATTGGTTTCATTTAACATTTTTTCAAGGATATTTTTTTAAGTTTATAACTCATAAGACTTTAGAATGTAAGGAGACTTCTTTACGTTTGTTTTTTTAATGTTTGTAAATTTAATTGAACAATTTTAATGAATATATGACATACAGACATAAGTACATAATTTGTTATTACAATCCTTTAGTTAGGATTACAACCTAGCTTCTCACACCACTTATGTTGCGTGTGTTAAATTTTTATAAATAAGTGGCAGGAGCTACAGTTTAAAGTCGACTCTGAACATCAGATTTGTGAGAAACTTTTCATGGCAATTTTAATTTGCTCTCAGAGTCTTTTGCCAGAAATCTGTTGAGAGAAAGTCGCCGGATAAATATTTGTTCATACTTCGTTTTGATATATAAGCTAACACACCTCTTAGTAGACTACCGCGGCTTCAATGAATATATGACATTCAAGTTTAAACAGCTTCGATGGTAGTCTAAGATCTAAGTTTACTTACTTAATATGAAACTGAGTCAAAATAATTGGAAAAATTTGAAAAGTTGCAATTCAATTAAAAACGAAAACTCTCCTCCTATGCTATCCTATGTTAAACCGCAGGTGGGATGTTATCCGTTTGTTTGCTGTACAGATTCCCTACAATAAAATCAGACTTAAGGAATGTACAAAACTGCTCAAAAATCTTTTGGGATGAAAGGTCATCATGATACATCAGGACCGAATTATTCATTGTGACGCACAGCAAGGAATCTTAAAAGCTTCCTTGGATTCTTATATTATTTTCAACGCAATTTTACAACTTGGCTGTTACGCTCAGGGCTGGAAGATTCGTCTAGCAATAAATGATAACCAAATCCTGCAGAGATGATACAGGCCCGTATGTTTGTTTTCAACATTGTCAAATTTGTTCAAAAAACTTCTATCAATTTACTCGTAGAAAGTAACATGGCACTATTTAACAAACCATTGACTGGTGCAAGTCAAACAGAAAAAGTACTGGAATACTAGTTTATGAACGTTTCTCATGAGCATAATACTCCGATGCTGCTGCTAGCTATTATTGACCGAAAGCTTGTTGTTAACGAGATCGAATTTATTAGTGCTTTTCAGCCGACTGCCGTTAGTTTGCCACAGGCTGTATAGCTTTAGTAACATCTTAAATTTAGTATATGCTTAGGACATGCTGTTGAGTTTGAATCTTTTCGAAACATCTTGATACCAGCACGAAATCGTTTTACAACCGTTGATCTGGTTAAAATTCTAGATAATTTAAGTTACATACATACATAACATAATTGGCCATTACAACCCTTCAGTCAGGATTACGGCCTAGCTTATCACACCACTCATGTTGTGTGTGTGTTAATTTTATACATGAGTGGTGGGACCTACAGTTTAAAGTCGACTCTGAATGACAGATTTTTGAGAAACTATTCATGGCAATTTTATTTACTCGCAGAGTATTTGCCAGAAATCTGCTGAGAGGAAGTCGCCGAAGAAATATTTTTTTACATTTCGTTTAGTTTTAGATGCCTGCCCTGGAGTTTGAACCGCGGCCTTGTGTCTAATAATCCAACACACTACCTACTAGACTCAGGCGACTTCAATTAATTATCAATTGGGACAGTTTTTAAATGAATGGGAATGATAATGTACTGTTAATAAGGTACACTTCCACTCTTTCCTGTACGCGATCAAAAACACTCAAAATAGATTACAAGGAAGTTTTCTTAAAATTGTACTTAATTTAAGTCCAGTATTCGAAAGTATGTAGCCATATTATCAAGGTTATGTTATACAACATCGCCACGTGTAGTTACAACATTATCGGAATCTCAACGGACAAAAGTATGCCCTGCGATGATACTTAACGTTGTTCTTTATGCTTTGATGTTGTAGTTATCCAAACATAGTAAATAAATTAATTCGAGCATCAACCGCAAACTTAGCGATTTCGATTACGCCGACAACTTTATCACGCCGCTAATAGGCATTCAGACATAACAGGAATTAAGTTTCGTAGTTGAGTAGTTTGGTGTACTTGCGGGATTGTTACTCAGCAGTTATGAGCATCAATAACCTCCGCCTAATTTCTGCCAGTATAGCGTCATAACAAATACAGGTAGTTCAACGAAAGACATAAGGGCTCGTATAAATAAATGGCTTGCAGCTCGAGAAAGTATAAAGCTTGACACACATTCCAAGTCACAACAATTAAATATATTAATTGTGAGCCTCGTGTTAGTTGTTCTGTGTAGAACCAAATAATATGGATATAAAGAATGCGCATCATGTAGAAGTAAATTTTCTTATGGCGGGTCGTAACATTACGACCCGCTCTCACCAAATTTTTTTTAAAAATCATTTCTGGGTGAGGGGAGAGGAAGACAGAAGGAAAATGAACACAAACAAAGAGCGTAACAATGTGTTGCTCTCATCGTACGTATGTACATGTGTATGTATTCTCGTGTTTTTTGATTTAGTTGTCGATCAGACTGCGACAATAACACATGTGTTGTGGATGCTTTATCATTTTATTTCAGAATAACACTCGAAGAATATTTTGTGTTAAAAATGTTCTATGTCATTAGCTGGACGTATTTTATTTTGCCCCATAGTATAATCTTTTTTAAATGCTTTCTAATGTTCGTTTTTTATTCTTTTAATAAAAAATGGTTTTTTTATTATTTTTATTTTTATTTATCTAAAAAACATGGCCTAATTTTTAAGCCAAAGATTTATGTTCTTTTAATGTTTTATTTTATTTTTATTTATCCAAAATTATTAAGCCAAAGATAGACAGCTTTACATATGTATGTTGATGAAATGAAAATAAAAATAGCGTATATTACTAACACTTTTATATGGCTGTAAATAAATAAATTTTCTCAACTTATTTTCTCTCTCTCACTCAGTAATCCATAACCATAGGCATGTGTTAACCTAGAGGAAAAGTGATAGCAATAATGTCTAGTCTACTTATTAACCCAATGATATGTATATATGATCGGAAAATATAGAAAAATTGTACTGCCCTAAGATACTAAGACACCGTATTTAACTTGACAAGTATTCTTCCAAAAATCGAAATCATTTCTCATTGATATTAGTGAATACTACTGTGATATTCCTTTGGGTGTATCATTGAAGTCTGAAAAAAGTGACATGAACCTTCTTTAAAAACTGACAAGATTTTTACGCTCTTTTTAACGAACATTCTTGATGTTCGTGTCCTATGTGTGTAAAAAGCCGAAGATGTTCTTACCTTGAGGGACATTGGTGCCGACGTCTGTTTTTAACACCAGAAAAATTAATAAAAAGTGGTCAAACAACAAAAACGCACGATGAGAACAACGCATGATGCAGGGATGGGAAATTGATCTTAACAAATTCTACTAACTTTCACAAAAAATTGTACTTTTTTCAGCCCAATTGTACTAAATTCCCTTTTTTTTTAAAACTTTTTTATTAAAAATTATATAAATATATAAATGAGAATTCATTTTACATATATTTATGTACATATATGCGTAAAAAAACATAAAAATTAAAAAAGGTACATTGCAGTTTCTTTGTACTAAGCACTAAATATATAAATATAATAGGTAAACTTAACAACTTACTATAATACTTAACTATAAAGGAACACAAAAGTTTATCCGCAGCCGAGTGCCGAGAAAAAAGTCACGATTGGAATTTGCCCAATAATATTTGGACAAGTCAACTGATATTTGGGCGAATGTAATATTTAGTGATGAGAACAAATATAATTTGTTCGGCTGTGACGGAAACCAATAAATTTGGCGCAAAAATTAGTTGACTTGTCCATATATTATCATTGAAAAAAAAAATTTTAGGGGGGCACGTATAATTATCTGTGTGACTGTATTCGTTATTTCAAAATTGTAGCCACACGAATTAAATGACTTCAATAAATCCCTTGTTTGGATTAAATTGGAGACAGTCGAAGCAAACAATCTATTTCTCCCTTTGGTTTTTATTAAATTTTGGTACGAAAATATCCTTTTTACATTTACAGATGAATGTGGAATGGAAAATATTCCTTTTATAACTCTTGAAATGACATTCAACATTATTTCATTTTTTATTTCTGATACCTTCGACCAAAAAGGTACATATGTTCTCATTTTTGAAAGCTTTAATAGTTTCTAAGTCCGATAGCGCACGAAATTGTTTATTTATTGATTCAATATTCTTAACTTCATTGGGGCACATTTTGAATATACACGGTACAATACTTGAAGTTTTACCTGAAACCACGTTTTCTGGTGTACATTTTTTAAACCATAGTAACATTTCATTATTTAAATCAACTTTTGCTTTTAAAACTTCACAGAATTTTAAATAAAATTTCTTTGCTATTTCTTTAAGCTCCAAAATAATACTGTGATCAATATTATTTATGGATATGTACATGTACATCAATTTCTGTTCCACAATATATCTCGCCAATAGGAATATGGTTTTCATTGATATTGATGTTTTAATATATCATTTTCATCTAATGCATCTTTTTGTATAAAATTGCGAGCTATTTGAATGAACAAAAATTTTAAGCGGACTAAAAGTTAGCATCGAGTGACAATATGAAAATGAAACAAAATATTATACACTGATGAGACAGAATATTTGAGTAATGTAATAAAATAGGGGAAATTTTTAAATAGTGCTAAATAAGTCATTGAGGTGCTATGGTGTTTTTGACTTCCAAATAGTGCTAATAAAAGTACAATTGTACCAACTTTTCCATCCCTGGCATGATGAGAACAACGCATTGTTACGCTCTTGGTTTCTGTAACCTTCCCTTCTATCTTTCCCCCCGCGTCTTGAAATATTTTTTAAAAATATTCCAAAATATGTTAAAATGCACATTCTTTATACTTTATTTTCTTTGGTAGAACTTAGAAGATATTGAGATGAGGATTACAATAATTACATACATAATTAGTCATTACAACCCTTCAATCAGGATTACGACCTAGATTCTCAATTTACAATAATTACATGGTCTTAAAAAGTGTTTTGGCCAAATAGTGCTTCCAATGCAAAACTATAATCTGGGAAGTCTAATTTAGAAAATGCAAATTGATAGGCTCTAGCCTCAGAAAGCCGCAAAAAGACATCTCAACAGCAGTCAACTATCCTCTAGGCTGAGATGCCTAGTAGATGCAGAACTTTCAGAGAGAATAACTTCGCCTTGAATAGAATTAAGTGGAATGCCTTTATTACAGTCTTATGTTCCTCTTAGGAACTATGAGACTATAATACACCAAAAATTGAAAACTAAAACGTTTTTTAATTGTAAATAAATAGATTTCTATTGTTTTCTCAATACAATGCTTCTAGATTTTTCTTAAACGTCTTTCTCTTTTTTACAATATGTAGAGGAGAATTACGATAAATAATAAATTACGGATTTAAATTCCAAATGAAGTCGCTGTAGTCTAGTAGGTAGTGTGTTGGCTTATTAGACGTAAGCCCACGGTGCAAACACCAGGTCAGACATCAAAACGAAAATATGACAAAAATATTTCTTCGGCTACTTCCTCTCAGCAGATTTCTGGCAAAAACTGTGAGAGTAAATAAAGCTGCCATGAAAATTTTCTCAAAAATCTGTCGTTCGGAGTCGACTTTAAACTGTAAATCTCGCCAATCATGTATAAAATTAACGCACACAACATAAGTGGTGTGAGAAGCTAGGTCGTAATCCTGACTGAAGGGTTGTAATGACCAATTATGTATATACATATGTATTCCAAATTGATGTATGTCAAGCTCATATTGAGTTGCAAATTAATACGATGAATTCAGTACAATTTCTGAAGCCACAACTAACTACGATTTAACTTTGAAATACAAATCGAAGAAGATCATATTTTTCTCGCAATTTTAATTCTTGAACATTTTCAAACACAATTGTTTGTTGGGTTCTTTTTAACGGTTTTCTAAATGTATGGGTATTAATGGGTTTAAATATATTTTATAATGGCGACAGTTGCTTTTCGATTACTGGTTACAGTTACCGTCAAATATTTGCCTTTCTTTCTGTTTCTGTTCTGTTTCGGTGTTTACTCTCACAAAAATTTAGTATGAAACCACACCGTATTTTGAAGAAGCTATTTGCATACTTACCAGAGATCAGCAATGAATCGTTTTTTAGCTACTAATAAGTACTCATGAAATTATGAGTACGAGTGAGTCAACAGTATTGCTATTCAACTACTCTGATTCATTTGTATTCACTACAACATTGATTTATAAGTACAGGTTGCAATGAGTATGAGTACAACGTTCACATCAAACTCATAACATTCGAAATATGTTTGATTCATACGCCTACTCATTCAGATTCATAAGAAAAATACTCAAAGCAAAGCAAACACATAACCTTCTAGTGAGTATTGTAGTGTTCGTACGCGAATCATACTTATTTTGTGATTCTTGTAAATGTTGAATCATGGAGATTCGAAATCAACATCATGAGTATTGTTGAGTATGAGTGCGATGAGTACTTCAAACTTTGAAAATGAGTAGTATGAGTATGATATTAAGATAAGTATGAATGGGTATAACTATCAGAAATTATGAGTATGATTAGAATCTACTCATCTTTTTGAATGCTCATTGCTGATCTCTGATACTTACATACGTTTTTCATACTCAGTTAAAATGGACTCAAGACCCCCATCGTTCGAAATAAATTTCTTTTCGCGACGGGTGTACCCATTTGCATTTGATGGTGATGATTGATTTGAAAATTCAGTTACAAATTGTCGAAAGATAGTAAGTCTGTGAGAATATTAATTGCATCAGGCAACATTTTAGCTTGTTCGGAAGACGATGTTTTACGCTTAACTTTATTGGAAGATCTTTATAAAAATCACATTATTCTGTGAGGAGTTATCTACATTTTGAAATTACTGAAAATTACGAACATTGTTTTTATTTATCTATTTTATGTATTTATTTTTATTTCTATTTTATTTTATGGAGTTGTCTTCCGCTGGACTGCAATCAATAAAAATTGCAATGTGGAGCCTCTTGATAAAGTAGAAATCTGTTGCGTAAACGATTACGAATGCTTTCCATAATATCCCTACAAAGTCTTTCACTTGTCGCACTGCTACTTAATGCCACGGGGAGAATGAACATTACTCTCTCCGTGCACTTTCCTATACTAAGGGAGGATCTGCAGAGAGAACCTCTCACATAGTCTGCCTTGGGGAATCTGTGAAAGTCTACACTGATTGCTTTAAAATTAAGGATAAGATAGACTGTAGAATTTTTTCGTCGGAGCCTTATCTTAGAGTACATTTCCGTCTGAGGTAATGGCCATGTACAATGGGTCAATTCGACCTCCGGGTACTGTACTTGTCATAATTGACAAGTACACGTCCTCTAACCTAATGGCCATAAATCATACAACGAAACTGATCCTGAGTAAAGATTTTCCAACTCTAAGCATTTTATCCCCTTTGAGAGCCAGTAGGCAATCAAATCTCTTTCGACTGCAACTTTAAAGTCTAAACTAATTGACATGTACATGTCGCGAATTCTTTGAACGACTTCCGCGTAAGTTTTTTGTCAGTGTAACAAAAGTCTCTGTTCACAACGATTTCCCGCGTAATTGTGAACTTGATGAACTTAATGCCGCAGACACATACATTCAAACCGAATACCAATCCAAACATAATACAGGTGTACGTTGTACCTCTGTTAGGGTGTCTGGTAAGTAATTGTTTTTAAAAAAGAATCATGACTTATTGGCAGACATTGAATTGGTCAAGCGTCTTTAATTTGGCCGCAAGAATAACTCTGTCACTGTATATATTCTTTGCATAACGGGTAGATAAGCAGAGAGACTACGCCTGACTTCCGTAGAGTTTGTAAATCAGAAAAGAGTATTCTCAACTTTATTTGACACTCATCGATTGTTCTTCCCTCATGTGGCTCACTATTTTTCAATGGTATAACAGAGCTATCGTTATTGAATATCGGAGTCATCACTAACTTCATTATAGGGAGTTATGCTTCAACAGCGAAGCTCTCATTCTAATTACCAAGACCGTTTAAGGAGTCAATTTTCTGTTAATTCATGAGGCATTAGTTCATATGGTAGCACAGTAAGTATCTACACTGAAGTGAGTTTTGATTGCCACTTTCTCATTTCCTATCCCTCTTAGATAGAAGGAAATGTTAAGTAAATTTGAGATTTAAGAAACGATTTTCTTCTCTTTCCACTTCTTTTCCTTTGTAATCCATGTGACAAAATTTTTAACTCATTTCTGTTTAATTGCTACCATTAACCATTAATTAATTGCTACGTTTAATTGCTACCGTTAACCCGTTATATTATTTTCCATATACTTGTGGCTTACTTCACTTATATTAACATTTCACTTCGAGTGTATTATTTAAATATTTTTAGACTCAATGACATTGTGTGTGTATGTATTACGCCATATCTAAATAAATATGTATGTAGATGGTATGCTTTTGCTGGTCATTTGTCAACCGAAATAAAAGGCTTTGAAACTGTAAACAAACAGAAAATGAGTCACAATGGAAAATTCTAACAACAATAAAAGGGGTTTTGCTGAGATTCTTTTACCTTTTTTACTGATTTTTGTTACCAGTTTCGCATTCATACTTTAAATTTAAATTATTTTCACTCATTTGTGTCTTATATATGTACTCAAGTGTATATTAATTTTTCATTTGGAAAATTTTTTCCCCCAAATAGCCGAATGTATCGCTAGGCGTAGAGTTTTTAAAAACCGAAACCGGGAACCGGTTAACCGGTTTTTTTACTTTTAAAAACCGACCGGTTTCGAATATTTCATATTTTAGAAGTATTCGACAAACCGTTTATTTCTGTTAAATAACCGGTTTTTTATATATTCCAAAAATCGTTCCATTGAAGAAATTATTAAAAGTGAGGAAGAAAATCCTGATGATAATGATGGAAATAAAGAAGGCGAAGGTGAAGAAGAAAACAATATAATTCTGCTCTGAAGTTGGAGAAGTTGTGGCAAAATTGCGAAAATACGTAAAAATTTTCAATAAATCAAACGAAAAGCAAAAACGACTTCAGTATTTTGTAAAAAACCAAGAAGGTAGAGAACTTAGATTGGTATGTGACGTAAAACAGAGATGGAATTCGTTATCAAAGATGATTGAAATTTTTTAAGAATATGGAAATGAGTGAACCATGCTTTGATGGACTTTTCTTTAATACCATTCCCACCTATCGAAATTGAAGCTTTAGAAAATCTTTGAAAAACTTTGCAACCATTAGAAATAGCAACTAAAGAATTATCTAAGGATTCTGTAACACTTATAGAAGGAGAAGCAATTCATAAATTTTTATTTAATAAGTTAAACAGAATTAACACGCAATATGCGCAAGAATTATGCAACAGACTAATCATAAGACTTACTAAACGTAGAATTAAAGTAATTAACACCCTTATTGTGTACCTAAATTCAGGAAAGTATCCAACTAATGACCAAAATTTGAAGCATTCCACCAAAGCGGAGTCCAAGGAATTTGCTGTCGATTTGTTTAACCGTTTATTTCCTTGCTATGACACAGATGATGAAGTGGTAGATTCTGACCAAGATTTATATCTTGATACGGATAATCCCAGCAGCTTAATTTTTGATTTAAATAATACAATAAACAGTATACAAAATCCAAAAAAATCATAAAACCACATTCATCATTATATGATGATTTCATATACCTCGGTAAATGCAACAAAAGAACAGAAAAAATGGAAAATTTATATACGTAACTGTCTTTTGACTATCTGCCCAACTTCAACTTTCAGCGAGCGGGTATTTTCAACATCCAATTTTATTAAAACTAAACAAAAAACAAAACAAAAAACGTTTAAAAACCCCCATCTTAACTGTATACTATTTTTGAAGTATTATTTTAGAAAAAACGATATTTTGTAATTATATTTTCAATTGCAACCTATCTCACTTTATTTTTTGTTTGATAATAACAACAAATAAAAAAATTAGTTTTAATTTTATAAATCCAATTAATTTGTATGAAATATTTAATAATGTATTTCTATTATTATTAATAAAATACATAATATGTATGTATTACACTAATTTATTATTAATGTTGATTTGTTAACTTAAAAAATTAAATAAAATAAATAAATAAATAAAATCCGGTTAACCGGTTTTTTTGCAAAACCGTATTCGAAACCGTTTTTTTTTAAATGTCAAAATTTCGAATTATTCGAAAACCGGTTTTTGGGAAATGTCGGTTTTTTGAGTACTCTAGCTAGGCGCCATTTATTTAAATGATTAGATAAAAAACCGAACTTATTTTATAAACTGTAAAGCAAAAGCATAGATTTTGTGGGATCATTGTGTTGGGTCCACATTTAAATTATTCTGAAAAATAATGTCGAGTCATTTTTCAAAATATGAAACCCAGAATAGAAATCAGAAATAGAAAGCAATGTAAATAAGTAAATAAGTTCATTATTAATGTTCGTAAATTTAGACATTTGATCATGGCAATCATTATAAAATTTCCTTTGCAAGAGTGAAGAAGCCAGATATTGAAATTTAGAATTGAGAGAAATAATGTAAGGTGCGCATCAAAACGGTAAGGTCACCCCAATATTTACTCAATTCATCCAAACTATAGAATGTTATGTATGGCCAACTTTTTTAAAAAAAATCTACGTTCAAATAGTGAATAGGCAGGCAATTTTGCTCTTAGACGTGGACCGTTATATTATGTTTATTTAAATTTATGTAAATAAGTGTAAAATACAGTGCGTCGAAATGATAAAGTCAGTGGTTAATAAGCAATTAATCTAAGCAGAAAGTATCATAATTGTTTTTTTTTTTAATAATTTGCAATTTGAATAAAATTTACGCGATATGGATCGCGGGAAATCTTTGTCGCCTTATGAACAAGGACAAATTGTGGCACTTCATGCGCAGGGATTGAGTATGCGTGAAATGACGAAAAAACTGGGACGGTCTTAGATGGTGTTGTGCAAATTTTTTTAAAAAACAACGAAAATTATGGAAAATTAAAAAGTGTGGGCCGTCCAAAGGTCCATACTGATGGTATGGCTTCGATCTTACTAAACTTTCCAGAACGTTAGAACCGATTTTCCGCCAGCTGTTGCAGATTGACGCTTTCAGTTCATTTTTTTGTCCCGTACTGTTTGTTGTCTGCATAAACGTTACACACAAGCAGTCCCCACAAATTTTCCATAGCATTGATTGTTGATATTGAGCTCCTCAAACCACTGTCTGGCCGACTTGCTGACATGAATTGCTGCGTATTCTTGCTGATAGGTGAAAGCTTTATTAACATTTTGGACCAAACACAGCAGCAAACGTTCGGAAAGAATAGCCTGGTGCTCTAAAGTATTCATTAGAGTCGAAGTGAAAAAAATAACAATTATGATACTTTCTGCTTAGATTAATTGCTTATTAACCACTGACTTTATCATTTCGATGCACTGCATTTAAATAAACATAATATAACGGTACACCTCTAAGAGCAAAATTGCCTTCCTATTCACTATTTGAACGTAGTTTTTTTATAAAATAAGTTGGCCATACATAACATTCTATAGTTTGGATGAATTGAGTAAATATTGGGGTGAGCTTATCGTTTTGACGCGCACCTTATCATAACACTGCCATTAAAGTGTGTACAATTTTCTTGAATAATGAGACTCATTGTCTTAAATGGTTGCGTATATGTAGCTATTAATTTTATCTTTCTCTTTTGGATCTGGATATACAAAAATACCCATCATTTAACTGAAAAAATCACCATAGTAAGAGGAAAAATTTGATAGGAATTCAATTTTAATTCAACGTAATTCACAGCAACAGGTGCTTTTTGCCTCATTGTGCCTTAACTAATTACCTCTTAAACCTTACGATGTTCTTAAGATCCTAAAAATTAATAACATCTGATCCATATATAAACAGTTTGCGAAGTCCTCCTGTATAAGAAACGCAGCATCGATCCCTGAAGTACTACATTTATTGAAATTTCGAGAAATATCAGAAGAAAACCATGAATTTTAACATTTTATTCTTACTTTAATTTATATGTATGTACATATGAAATATATTCTTATTTAAAAATTAATAAAAATTAAAAAAAAATATAAAAAAAATTAAAAAATAAAAATTTAAAAAAAAAAATATTACTTCTCCCCCTTTATTATTTATTTTAAACATTATCATGCATACTCACTGCTTTTTTACTTTTTGATTATCTAACGCGAATAATATTAGAAATAATATTTTGCAGTTGTATGGGAGGTGGGGGTGGCAGTGGTCCAATGTCGCCTATTTTTTTGACAATATTACATATTTGTAGTGTCGTGGTCTATTAGGTAGTGTGTTGGCTTATTCGACGAAAAGGGTTCGAGCCCCAGGCCAGACATCAAATAAAATCCAAAAAGTATTTCTTCGGCGACTTCCTCTGAAGAGTTGTAATGGCCAATTATGTTATATGTTATCCTTCACTCTGCTTCCCTTGAGTAAACGCAGTATTAAACATGGATGTTAATTGAAGAACATTAGCCAAAGTTAAGCAGCCCTTTTTAAAACCATATTGATGGGGTGATAGTAAGGATGAAATATGATGAATAATAACTCAGTATAGCAATGCCCCTATTAATTATACCATCAGACTTACAGGCAGACTTAAAAAGTGGTTTAATATATGAATCCTTCCAAAACACCGGAAAATATCGCTTCTAAGTCCACGTATTAACCAATAATGTTAATGGTATGGCGAATGATTCCGCACATCGACTTAAAATAGAAATCGGAACTCAATCAGGACCAGAACTAGAAATGCACCAAAATATCACCTTTGTTAAAAGTAGGAAAAATTATTATTTGACTCGATGGCAGGGTATAAGGATACTTATGTACGTCATTTTAAACAGCATCAGAATAAATACTGGCGAAGAAAGCAGCAAACATATCGCATATGACATTATCATTAAACGATTCTTGATTATGAAATTTCGTAACTGATGGGGATTCAGTAGACTTTCTTTCGGAGTCAACAAATTTCTAAATGGACCGGAAGTCCCTAAAAAATTATTTTTCACTTTATTTAAATAATTTTTATATAAAGAATTATTTAGTACGTTATATTCAAACCGAGTAACCGAATATCTTTAATAATCAATAATAATACGAAAATGGAATTTACCATGGTAGTCACATCGAAGCTTTTCATTTCAAAAAATTCTTAAAAATTACAAATCATCACATCAATATCGAAATTGTGGTTAAATTGTGGTTACATTGTGGTTAATGGGAACAGATAATGTATCGTTCCAACAAATATTTGTCATCAAATAATTAAATAAATTATATTTAGTCCGATTGAAGCAAAAAAGTTTTTCTGCCCTCAGAAGGGCGAAATTTAGATTTCGGAGGAAAGGTGATTACATCCTACAAGGATGATAACGATCCTCAAGTAAAGTAACGTGTTCTGAACGTATGACGATGCCATTAACATCATTTAATATCAGTACTGTCTCATAGCAAAATCAGACGTAAAAAACTCAGCATTAAGAGGCTTAAGTTTAGAAAATTAATTAAATTCTAATCAAATAAAGGTTATAAAAGTGGAGACACAAAAATGTTTCTTACATTTGTTTCTCGTTTTGTTGTTCTTTTGTTGCAGATTGAATTCTGAAGTTGATTTAAAGCTGTCTTAAATCTTATATGAAGATAAAGTTTTTTGTTTTGTTTTCTTTTAATTTGTCAAAGCAAAAAAAAGTCTTATTTGTTACAATTATACATAGGTACGGTCCATTAGGCATTGATAAAAACTTGGCGTCTATTTAAGAAATATTTTTATTTATAAACATAGAGAACTAAAATCAACTTGGATTTAAGATATTTCTTGATTATTGTAATAACTATGGAATTAGATTTTATTTCGTATAAATATTTAACACAAGTGCCTTCCACATTTATGTCAAGTACTATTAGTTTAGTCTCTTCGGTACCGTTGCGGGATCCAACTGCACATATAGGTGCACCGGTCTGTCCATAATTTCACAGTACTATCATCGGAACTAGTGATAACAAAGCGGGAACTAAATTGCAAGCATGTAATAGCCGATTGATTTAATTGGTACCCGATAAGGTTTTTAAACATTGAAAAGTGTAATCAGCAATACCAGATATTTATGTAGCTCCATGCAGGAAGTTAAACTTTGATGGCCAATTAAGATGTGTTTACAACATAGCTGCCACATTTGACGATTTTGAGCACCAAAAATATCATATTGACGATTTGACGATGTATGCCCTTATTTTGACGATTTATAAAAAATTTAAATTTTATATCATATTCTTTACTTTAGTACATTAAAAGCCACTTTAAGATTTGCATTTACTTTGCAGTTGTTACTAATCAAATTTTCCATCAACACATTCAGCAGGTATTTGTATCCTTCTTTGTTCACCCTGTAATATTCCTGAAATCTAGAATATAGCCTAGAATTGCATAGAATCGAGAAATCATCCAGGTTAATTCCAAATTTATGGAGTATACTTTCTTTTTAATTGTATTTGAACTATATTACTCATACGCGTCATATTACATGTACTGGAATAGTTACCCTGAAAAGTATGCAATAAAAAAATTCGATTTTTATCATGTTTGATACTAATGGAATTAAATAAAACTCATACGTCACATATGCTCTTTGCATTATGAATTTTACATACATATTTAATATGAGCATAATGTGAGTAAAAATAATAGGTTGGCGATCTAAAAGTTTAAATTTAAAAATGTAATAAAACAAAAATACTTTGAAATTTTGATCAAATTTATTGTTTTGCTGTGAACTACAACTGCTCCGGTTGGAAATGGATTTTTATTTCATTTATATGGATGCCGCGGTTGGTCGCACAATCATAGCTCCCAGATTTATGCGCGATTTTTAAAAATTAAAAATTTACATCATATTATTTACTTTAGTACATTAAAAGCCACTTTTAAGCTTTGTATTTACTTTGCAATTGTTATTATTGGAAATTTATGTTAGTTAGTAAAAACAAGGAGTAAAGTATTGTATTTTTAAGTTACTTTCAAATACCTGTGATGATTTTTCTGTATTTTATTCCTTTTTAACCCCTTAAAAGCTGAAAAATTACAACTCCTAAATAACCTAATAAAATAATAATAAATTATGGACATTAGGCTTGTATATTTTTATACTATAAGTAACAGGATAGACCTCTGCAGGAATTGAGTTCCACATACGAATAGTCCGACTAAAAACCATATTTTTATTTTTTGGATACACTACCGTCATTAACGAGATACTATGGCCTCTCCTGTACACGGTCGAGAAACCGCAAATTAGACGTTGAGGCACTAACCCATACATGAGAGTTATATTCCATTCTCTGTCAGTTATAAACGGTGTAAATAGTAAGATCAGATGATAAGAACTTAAAAAGAAACTGAAAAATGTGTCAGCATTACACTGATATTTCATGATCAGAACATCAAAAGCTTCTGACTCCTAATACCTACATCGCCCATAGATCTAGATGACGTAATATTATTGCTGCGCTTATGTGTCATTAAACAACGCTGAGACAGATTGTTTAAACCTTAAACAATTTTTTCCTGAACATGATATAAAATTTCTCCATTTTTTTGTAAAAAAAAATATTAAATGAAGATGAGGGACGCTAGCTTTTAATTTCCAATAAATTCTTTGTTAAATGTTTTATTTTTGAACTCAGATATGTAGATACATTGACTTCATATGAAATACAATAGAAATAATTTTGGTTTTTAAAAAATTTTAATTTATTTATTTACTTTCCCTGACGATTTTTTGACGATTTTAAATAACGTCTTTGACGATTTTTTCTCAAATATTTGACGATTTGGTGCCTAATTTATCTGGCAGCTATGGTTTACAATTACCCGTCTTCATATCCCAAACTCGTATAGAGTTGTCTAAAGAATCATTAACAACATGAATGTCATCAAATTGTAATGAGTAAACGCGATTGACATTACAGAGTATGTAGACATTTGGATCTTTCTGGATGACATATTTTTACCATGTAATCATAAACTTCTTATACAATTAATTTACCATCATATTGCACACAAAGCATGACCGCTAAATGACCAATGAAAATCCTCAAACACGGGCCTTTTTCAATAACCTATACGCACAATGTGGCATCACTAGAGCCAACAACTAGCAACTTTATTGGCTTGTGGATGCATACAACATACTGCTGAAGTATGACCCAAAAGTATATGAACACACTTCCTGTCTCCATGTCCGATACTACCTCTATCAGTATGACCAACTAATGTACGCAAACATATTCCAGTAACCGTCTATCAAACTTTTAATGTGTTATCATCTGAACGAGACACAAAATGATGTTCGAAAAGTTGCAAACATGTTATTACATACTAATCGTGTAATTTAAGTAATTTAGGTTGGCGTATAAGTCTTGAAATCTAGTTCATTTCGATTATGCATCGACGCATGTAAACAGCTTTCCAAGGCGATGCTATCAGTCGCACGTTGCCAGCTCTACCGCGTTTTTTTACATTCGGTACGTGGTTCAGTTAGTATTTGTACGTGGCGCAATTTTTCCTTCCACAAAAGGTTGTCATCCCATATATGGGCAGATCTTAACAGATTCTTAGGATCCAAATAGGAAAGTACTTGCAGTGCCAACTCTCAAGGTAGTAAAGAAGAAAAGTCTCATTGAAAATGTGGTTCAATCGCTTTCATCATATGACGTACTTGTGTCGGTTCACAGGGCTCTATTAAGCCATTGACGGCCAATAACTGTTCTACATGTGATCAGTGCTAAAATGGCAAAGACAATTGCCATTGCAATTTAATAATGAAAAATAAAACTGATGAAAAGAGATGAATATTTGAATAAGAGAGAAATATTTTTTTTTTTTGATTCGGATAACGTTTAGATACCACACGGATTAAGTCAGAAAGAGAGAACATCGAATCTAACTACACACGGACAAGCTAGAATAAATAACATCAGTAGACCGTTACTATAGGTGTCTGCCAAATATATTCTTTACTTACTTCCTTAATTTGTCGTTAGTCAGAATTATGTCCCACCTTCTCACACCACCTATGTTGTGTGTGTGTGTTATTTTCATCCTACAGTTTTAAAGTTTTTAAGAAATTTTTCATGGCTGTTTTATTTTCTCTCAGATTTTTTCCAAGAAGATTGCTAAAAAGAAGTCGCCAAATATTTTTCATGTTGCTTGAGATTCTGGAGCTTCGGGTTGAACTGCGTCGTCGTATGTAATAAGCCAACACAAAATCTACCTGACTACGGCGACTACGAATGAGACTTTACGAGACATAATGCATAGTGGAAAGCGATGTTCGAAAACATCTTGAGACTTAAACACTCCCCAACTGAAACTAGCTTCAAATTAGCGGCTCAGTAAGCGGTAGTGGTACTAATAAAACGAATGAAATATACGGTGGCTTGGTGATAATTTAATAGAAAATAATTAATAATGGAATAATAATTGATGCGAGACTAATCCTTATCATGAGGGTTGAGAAGAAAGAAATACCACGTGTTTAATGTCGTATATTGGTGGCTCTCGGGGTAAAAAGGCGGCTTTTGTCAAAAGTTGAGGACTCTATGCAGTGCCAATGTGAGCAGATACTACAGCTTTACAATTGTGTCGCCTAGTTGCTGGAACAATATCTTTATTAGGCCATCGAGACATAAAAAAAAAAATTAAAGAAATTTGCATCGAACCGCTCAATATGTTTTCAATAGATTTATAATCATAATTACACATGCAGGTCAGCAAAAATCATTCACGTACACTTCCATTTCGCAATAGTCCGTGAGAGTAGTCGCAGTGATTAAAATCAATTTTAAATAGCCAATAATAGCCAATTCAGGCAACGTGAGTCCTGCTATGGAGCAAGACACCTGATCATACATGTAACCTGTAAAGGGTATAACTATTTTGATATGTGGATCGGTATTCCTCGATAGTAGTGTGCCTGCTGTAGCAAAAAACGGTAAGATTATACAGCATGTATGTATTTTATCTCGATGGAATCATTCTGAATATAATAATTCAGTTCATCAATTACATGTAAATGTAAGAAATTTATTTTTCTAATATCGTCTTTAGGACTCTTGAAGCATTCAAAAAGGAATTCTATGACACAGCAAAGTAATCAGGAATTCATTTGCTGCTCGTTTAAGAAAAGATGAGAATTTTTCTTTCTTTTTGCTGCTGCACAAATGAAAACTGACGTCAGTTGAAAGATGATTGAAATTCTTCACTGTTTTATTGCATTAAGACAACAATCGACTTTTCAACTTTGTTGTGCTAATAAATATACACACTTTGTAGTACGCATATATGTACATACATATGTACTAATGTATATACCTACTTATTTATACACCATGTGAGAGATAAGTATGATAAGGGAGAGCAGAAAGCGGATGACACTATTTATATTGTAATACCAAGAATTAAATGAAATAACAAATGCAATGTGGTTGCAACTTGTCGCAGTTCGTAATGAAATGGCATGGAGCAGAAAAAACAAACTTTCAGTTCTTTTCCGATGTCTTTGTAGTAATAAATTATTAATAATTAGATAAAGATTATGAGAATTAAAAGATTAAAAATGTGTTATGCAAAAGGGGGTGTGGGGTGAAAAAAGCAAATTTCCAATTTTACGACACTTGCCAATAACGGTGAATTAAATATTTTTGCTTTAATTTTACAACAGCAAAATAACCGCTATAGAATTGCATTAAAGATTAGAAATTATTTACATTTACTGGGCATTCATTATTAAACATACGTTGAATTAAATAGTTGTGGACGTAATTAAATGCTGCATGATGCCGCGCAAAAGTGGCAGAAAATACCAAACTTTGTATACAATTTTTCCTTCCGTTCTATTCACACACAATTGCCGAATTTTGTCGTCTTGTAATATTGAGTGTAAATTTTCTTGTAGGACTAGTTATTAGACATGTTAAATCCGGGTTCCTAATAGCAAAAATTAATGTTTGTGTTTTAACTTGATCAACTAGTTTTTATAAATTTTATAAATATTTTTATATATGAATACTTAACTTAATATTTTTGTCTAGGAAAATTTATTGTCCATTGACCTAAATATATTACAAGTATTATAAGCTTAAGTTGCTAGAGGATGAACAACATTTTATTGGAATCAAACGAAAAAAATTTTTTTTTTCAATTCTTGCAACTATATAATAATCTAATACAGTACTTCGCGGATATACGTAAGTACTTTAAAAATTGCACACCACTGTCTTCCAACACTGGTTATAAGCGAAGAATTCTTGTATAGAAATCACGTACCTGAGAGCAAACAGCGACATGTCATTTAATCTTGCTATTTGTTGACGTCCGTGTCACTTTGGGATCACTAAGAAGAAATTGCTGAGAGTCAGGTCGTTGACTTGCCCGCGACCTGCACCATGCCAGATTAGTAGAAGAAGAACTTCATAAATTACGAAAGGTTTCTATCAGGACGAGAGCAGCCTCCGCCGTTGCGCTGTTCATAATTTTACTACTTTTTGCAATAAGTCTCCCGTATGTTGCTAATGGTAAATATTGTCTTCCAATGGCACAAAAGTTGCTGATTAATGATTTAACATATCCCCATAAAAAGGAATCAAGAAACGTTTAATCGCGCGGACGAAGGAGCTTGAGAACAGGAACTATTTTGGAAAAAAGCTGGTGTATATAAACGAATTTTTTAAAGAAAATTTAAAGTATGAAATACACTTTTTCGGTTTTATAAGCGGAGAATTCTAAAATCGGGATGCATATATCGAAATAATTTCAGTACATTTCATAAAGCAAAAGTCAAGATTGCATAAGATTCAGTTCTACTAAGCGGAAAATTATTGTATCCGTGATGCTTATACCCGGGGAACACTGTATTTGCATTTAATCAAGGATATAATTAGTAAAACGTTTACTTATGAAGTAAATGGCCCATACTCGCGCATTGTTTTGAACTACCATCTTCGAGCAGGCGTCTTTTAAAAAATTAGGATTCGTCGTTAAAGTCACTACTTATGCATAAAATTAAAACGTATAACATGGGTGGTATGAGCAGCTATGTCGCAATACCGTTTAAAGCATCAAATATAAAAACAAATATGTGTTTAGTTTTTCTTAAACTCTCTTTATTATTCACACTACTTTTGTGTGCTACTGTTCACACTTAACGATACAACAACAATTTGCTTGTACATTATTCTATTTCACATTTCTGTCCGCGTTAACACTAACAACTGTTCGTTAGATCTTCTCTGCTTACAACCTTTTTGCAAGCAATGTCGCTTGTACGTTCCAACCGCAACGCGTCTTCACACAAGACTGACTGAATAATCACTGACTCGCTGCTGGCCCTGCTGCCATTTTATATACGCACGCAATCAGTATGATGAACGTTCTCGATGTGGAAGGTTCTTGCTCTCGTCTTCTCGAGAATTCTATTGCTAGTACATTATTGTTTGTGTACCTTGCTTACGTTGTCCATCCCTTTTTGTCACATACATGTTGTTGTTGGTACCCGGTGCAACCAGGTTCGTTGTACATATATGTATGTGCAGCATTAGATAATCAACACGTTCATTGTATTCTTAGTGTGTGTTTGCATCGTGTGGCTTCTGTTTATCGTTTTTGTTTTGTTGCCGGGCGCAAATGGCTAATGAGACACTTCAGGCCTTTGCAATAGAAGTCGAGAGATTAGTGCAGCTAACATACCCCGGAGAAAACCACCCGCAAATAGATAACATTCAGACCGAGGCCTTTGTGAATGGTATACGCGACCCTGACATTAAAGTAGCGGTATATTCTAAGCAGAAGACAACCTTTGCACTAGCTCAAGAGACAGATCACGCTATTACTAGACCACAAGAAGAATGCCTGTTAAACAAACTTAAAGAGATGTTGAAGCAAGTTTTGAGAGAAAACGGAAAAGGGTAAACCTAAATGCTTCAACTGTGGAAAGGGTGGCCATTTCCAAAGAAACTGTAAAGCACACCGGAAAAGATCAAGACTGGTCTCACCAACAAGACGACGTGCCATTGCTACGCCTAAGGCTACTGATGAACACTACGTTGAATCGAGTAGTTCCAAGAGAAGGCGCGGAAAGCCTGAAAATATCGAGGATCATTCTGTGTCCAAAGTACCGAAAATAGGGGATAATATTCTAATCGAACAGTCTCCGGAAGTAGTATGTTTATGTACCTTCTAGCTCAATTATTTCATACAAAATTTGGCTCATGCCTACGCTACAGTCGGTAGTGTCGGTTAGTCGATAGGTTTGTAACATGTAATGTGAAAATTTATGTACGAATGTTTGGACGAACAGAATGAGTGTGTGCATAACATGTAATGTGTATGATCGTTTTTTAATAGTAAATTCTTGGCACGTATTATCATACTCAATGCTGAAAAAATAGAAAAGGGATCTACACCTATATAGTTGTTGTGTGTTTTTTATTTTATTTTTTGTATATTTAATTAGAAGGATCTTTAAATTGGATAAGAAAGAGATGAACATCTGTGTAAAATTTTTTTTTTTGGGATAATAAATAACATCGTATACCTAAGTAGAAACATGAGTGTACATGTTCATTGTATTTGTATTGCTTTTCGAATGATTGGACGGACAGAATGAATGTGCGCACGTATTGCTCATGATCACAGGTAGAAGAAATAGAAATATAAACTAATAAGAAAGGGTAGGTTGGTTGTGCGGTTGTTTTTAATTTGATGAGAAAGAAATGTATAGTTGTGCCTGTGCGTTTTTTTTTCACGCATAAGTATAAGTAATATCTGTTTTCACATAATTGAATTTACTGATTGATCTACAACACCCCAGAGTATAAATAGACTTGTTTTTAAGGATTTAGAATTTTTTAGTTTTACTGTTTTAAATAAATGAAATTATAGAATAAAGGGATTAATTAAAACAAATTAGTTTTTTATTTTTTGAAAATTTTATTACATATTTCTTTTTTTTCAGATTTTTACAGATTCGAATTTAAAAATACGTTTATACAGATTAAATAACTTAAGTGTTAACAAATATTGAAAATTACAATTTATTGAAAACACAATTTTTACATTTAGTAAGATTATAAAAATTAATTATATTTTTAGCTTCATTTTCAGCTTGATATAGTCTATGTTTATAAAGTATACAGGGGCAGGTGTCAGGACCACATGTACTGTTTTCATTCGACCATTCGCAATCCTCGAAATGTTCACCATGTCTATTTCTTATTCTTTTCAGGTTGTCTACATACTCCAGTTGTGTTTGTATGTTGATGAGTTTAGTTTTATCTATGTCAGAAATTATGTGTGAGAATGATTTTAAAAAGTTGTATATTTCCTTTAAAATCATTGTATGTTAATCTACTGCTATTGTATGCTCATGTGCAGAATATGTGAATAATCTTTAATATTTATATGATTTCAGATCTGTTAATGGACGCTTAGGTAGGTTATCTAATAGTTTTTTGGAGCTGGACTATAGTAGAGACCATATCCAGTTTTATATGGTTTGAGATATAACCCTTTACCCATTGCAATTGATTCCATATATCTATTATGACGGTTAGCTTCAGCCAATTGTTCTTTTCCATTTTTGATAGCATTTACTGCTTTGACAATAGCGGATCCTCCACTTGCCAAACCACCAAGCGCTGACAATACTGTTAGTACGGGAATAAGTGGAAGAAATCCTCAAATTTTCGGTACAGGTATAACTCTCGGTATTATAATGTCTGCTCGTTTTTCCCTTTAAAATTTGAATAAATAGCCTTTTGTGATATTTTAACAGCATCATTTATATCAAGGGGTTTCTGTTCTTTCAATCGTTTTAAAGTTTTTCTCACAGTAGCTGTGAATAATTTCTTATTACACTTATTCATTTTTCCTTTTCTTTTCTTATGTCTCTTCTCCTTCAAACCTAATCCAAATTTCACTTTAGCTTTCATAGCGTTTGTCACAAACCACGCGTTAGCACGTTCTTTAATATCACTATCTTTAGATTTAACTCGTTGCCAGGCTTTTTCAGCTAATATTTGATCTGCTTGATGTCTTGTGTCTATATCTTTTGATTGTGAATATGCAATATCGTGCTCTCTACAAGCTGCGTCTAATAAATTTATACCCTTATCTCCTCTTGCTAAACGTTTTTCAAGTTTTGTACCAGGTCCACAAAACTGATAACCAGGTAGATGTAATTCAACAGGTACTTTATTTATTAAGTTGTTTACAAATCCTCTTCTCATCTTACACTGGCTGAGGTTTTGTTTTGACCCTAGATTATAACAAATTTTTTTTCGTTACTTTTTTACCTCTTCGCAAAAATAGCTGAAATCAAGACGATCTCCTATATACAGCAATTTATATGATTTCAGTATGTTAATTTTTTGATATTGATTTTGATCTGCTTTGTATCTGATCACGATCTACTTTACATCTGATCACGATCTGCTTTGTATCTGCTCACGATCTACTTTATATCTGATAACGATCTACTTTTTTGGTTTTTGGTTTTGTCTATTTTAATTTAATTTTTTTATAATTTTTTTTTTGTCATTACCAGGTTTTAAATAAACATGTTCTACCTCAATGTTTAAATTGTTTATTTGATCAGCTAGATCATCATATATTTGTGTTATATATTTTTCGATTACAATATTTTTGTTTTTATGGTTATATTTATTAAAACCTTCTCCAAATTTATTAATATAAGACATTTCTTTCACTCTTCTAATAAATTATATTAGCTTCTTTAAGTTCTTCGATAATAGAGATTATTTCGTTTTGATGATTGTTGTGACCAGAACCTTCCGATGAAAGAAGTAAACGTAGTCTGTCAACTAGTTCATTAGGATCATCCCAATGTATGTAATTTGATTTCAGATTATTTTGTAATTTTAGCATTAAACCATTGCCTTTTGTTAAAATGTTTGTTGTTGTTTCGAATAAATGTTTAATTATTCGTATGTATTTGAAGGCTCGTGTTCCTTTCACTTGTTCATTAGGTTCATAGCGACGTTTATGTGCATTGGTATTAATTAAAATCTCTTTATATTTTTTCAAATCATTTTTAGAATAATGGAGAGGTTTTTTATGAAATACTAGTTCAAATAATCCAGGCGTCATTTTCAATTTCATATTCCCTATCTGCATAGTATTATCTCTATTAAATATTAATTTTTCCTTGCCATATCTCCAACTACCGTCTACATCTTGATTAAAACCATAAATTTTATCCAATTGCTTATTATTAATAAGTGTTTGTATATTTTCAAATAATGGAGAGCTTTTCGTCAGCTTTAAACATTGTTTTCTTTCCAAGTTCTTGATACATGTACTTGATACAGGTCTATTATGGTCATAGTTTTTTTCACCATCATTATCATTAGTTGAAATATTTTCATACTGAAAATCGTTATTATCACCGTTTACATCATCGTAATCATCGTCATCATCAATAGTGTTGTCTATATCCTTAGGCTTATCTTCAAGTTTTCCGATGATTTCATTATCAGCATTTACGTCATAATAATCGTCATCATCATCATCAATAGTGTTGTCTGTATCCTTATGCTTATCTTCGAGTTTTCCAATGATTTCATTACCACCATTTACGTCATAATAATCTTCCTCATCATCTATAGTGTTGTCTACATCCTTATGCTTATATTCAAGTTTTG
Organism: Sarcophaga variegata; assembly: GCA_932273835.1. NCBI lineage: Eukaryota > Metazoa > Arthropoda > Insecta > Diptera > Sarcophagidae > Sarcophaga > Sarcophaga variegata. The sequence goes on from OW026359.1 coordinate 43,778,627, forward strand.
GGATGTTTTCATTATCATCATTTACATCATCATAATCATCGTCATCATTAATAGTGTTGTCTATATCCTTATATTTATCTTTAAGTTTTCCAATGATTTTTTTAAGTGGTTTTGTTATTGGTTGAAAGGTATCTTCTAATAAATTAACTCTATCTATTTGATTCAGTTTAATATTTTTTAACTTTTCCTTTAGAACAGCTCTTGTCTTCACAAGATCTTCTAACATTTTATTATGGTCATTTTTAGACATTATAATAATTTTTTTATTTGATTTAATCTGGTTATGATCTGCTTTTTATCTGGTTATGATCTGCTTGCTATCTGCTCACGATCTGCTTTATATCTGGTTGCGATCTGCTTGCTATCTGGTTATGATCTGCTTGCTATCTGCTCACGAACTGCTTTATATCTGGTTACGATCTGCTTTATATATCTGCTTGCTATCTAATATGAAATAACATATCATAGTTGTATGAAACTATCAAATCGTTTTCGATAACATCCTTTATTTATTAAATCATCCTTGCTTACAACAAGAAATCCATATTTATCTTTCCAACACTCACTGCAAAGGTCAACAAATTGTTTAAAAGTCATATCACCAATAACATGATCATTATATATATGTTTTAAATTCATTTCATCCTGTTTAAATATTATAATCATATTTGCATTATCACGTATTAGATGTTTTGGAATTTTAGTATATGTTTGACTCAGATAAACTCTCTTATACTATTTTGTTTCGCACAAATAACATCATCGAATATTATTATAGAATGTGTATAAGCTTTTGCTGGACTTAGAACTTCTTCATTTTCCGAAAACGTAAATAGATTAATTTCTTTTATCGGTTTAATTGATTTTCTTAGATAGTAATTTTTTGGTTGATATAATGATTTCGAGTAGACATAGATGTTTTTAAATCTCAATCCGTTAGGACTTTCAATTAGACTTATCATCACATTAGTTTTACCACAATTCTATGGTCCCACTATCAATGCACGAATCGAATTCGGTAATAATGTATTGTGTACAACTGTTTTATCTCTTGATTGAGATGATTCATCAATATTTCTTATAATAATTTGCTTTGCTTGTTTAACTAGTTTCATGTTGACTGACATACTGAAACAGTGATCGTATAAATTGGTGTATATATAGGAAATCGTCTTGATTTCAAAACTAACGAAAAAAGGGTTATAATCTACAGTCAAAACAAAAACCCAGTCAGTGTAAGATGAGAAGAGGACTTGTAAACAACTTAATAAATAAATTACCTGTTGAATTACATTTGCCTGGTTATCAGTTTTGTGGACCTGGTACAAAACTTGAAAAACGTTTAGCAAGAGGAGATAAGGGTATAAATTTGTTAGACGCAGCTTGTAAAGAGCACGATATTGCATATTCACAATCAAAAGGTATAGACACAAGACATCAAGCAGATCAAATATTAGCTGAAAAAGCCTGGCAACGAGTTAAATCTAAAGATAGTGATATTACAGAACGTGCTAACGCGTGGTTTGTGACAAACGCTATGAAAGCTAAAGTGAAATTTGGATTAGGTTTGAAGGAGCAGAGAAATAAGAAAATAAAGAATTCAGAAAGAATCAGAAAAGGAAAAATTAATAAATGTAATAAGAAATTATTCACAGCTACTGTGAGAAAAACTTTAAAACAATTGAAAGAACAGAAACCCCTTGATATAAATGATGCTGTTAAAATAGCTCAAAAGGCTATTCATTCAAATTTTAAAGGGAAAAAGCGAGCGGACATTATAATACCGAGAGTTATACCTGTACCGAAAATTGGAGGATTTCTTCCACTTATTCCCGTACTAACAGCATTGTCAGCGCTTGGTGGTTTGGCAAGTGGAGGATCCGCTATTGTCAAAGCAGTAAATGCTATCAAAAATGGAAAAGAACAATTGGCGGAAGCTAACCGTCACAATAGATATATGGAATCAATTGCAATGGGTAAAGGGGTATATCTCAAACCATATAAAACTGGATATGGTCTCTACTATAGTCCAGCTCCAAAAAACTACTAGATGGAAAACATCTTAAATACTTTAGAGGTGTTTTCATGCGTGAAACTTTACCTAAAAAACCACTCAAACAAGAATGCGGCATTGTTAATTTAGATGATTCAAAAGGTATGGGAACACATTGGGTAGCATATTATAAAAACCACAACTATAAAGAATATTTTGATAGCTTTGGAGACTTACAACCACCACTTGAGATTGTTAACTACTTAAAATTTCCCATTGAATATAATTATGAACGAAAACAAAAATTTAATACATTTAATTGTGGGCACTTGTGTATAAAATTTTTATTCAATAAATATAAATTGAAATGAAATAAAAAAAATTGTTTAATTTATATACATATAATATATTCTTTATTTATTAATTCATATTATTTATACATTACATTTCTTATGAACTACTTAATCTATATATTTAAATTTAAAAACATTTCATCATCATCGTCTTTCATAAACTCTCCATATGAATTTAAATTTAAAAACATTTGATCATTATCGTCTTGCATAAATTCTCTATATGAATTTAAATTTGATGATGATGATGTTGATGGAGAATTTATTTTGTAATGTCCCCAGGCGTATGTGTCAACATTATTTTCACATATAAATCTCTTATCGTCTAAATAACTTAAAGTTAATTTACTTATATATTGTGTATATACTTGATGAATCTTAGATCTAAACAGTACATAGAATCATGATACAGCTTTTTCTCTAGTAGACATTTTCTAAAATCATTAATACTTAGTCTAGCTGTTACAGTATTTTTAACGCCTTTAATTTTTTTTTATTTCTTTGTCTACTCTATCTATTTTGACAGAATACATTTTAGCTCGTAAACCAATGAATTCCCTAATAACTTTTCCATTATATTCATCTTTCATCATTCCCAATACATTTTTATTCATCAAGTGGAAATTATATGGATTGTCTTTTGAATAAGCGGATGTATCGAAATGTGTTGGAATATCATTTATAATATCATCATACATATCATTTGTTTTCACATCATATATAAATTAATCGGTATCCATATAACAGAGATTAATATTATCAAGATATTTTGTCTTCATATAATCGTAATGAAAATTATACATTTTCCATTTTGATAATTCTAGAACTGAAAAACCAATATAAATGGGTTTATTATATTCCGTTCGCACTCTACTCATTTCAACGGCAACCATTTCTTCAGTAATTTCAATACAACTATGAAAATTTGGTTTCGCAATTAGTGATCTGGCTCCTAATCGTTTTCTTCTATTTTCCCATCCCATTACTATTTTTATGTCTTTTCTCTTATCCACATTTTCCATAGTCTTACCATACACATCATTATTGAGTAATTTGAAAAAGTTTTGTTCAAATGTGTTTTTAGCCAATGTTCATGATGATTATTTACATCAATATATTTTTTTAACCAATTCGATTGATTAAATTGCAGAATTCTATGAATTTTCTTCAAAATTAAACCATGTTGACTGCATTGCTGAAGATTGCGGTAATGTATTATGTAATTCTTTTTGTCATTTAAGTCTGTTATTAATTTTCTATGTTTCATATTCTCAATTTTCTTATTTTCAGCACAGAATGGAAAATCACTATGGTGATCGTGCAATACAGTTGGATATTCCAAATCCACTTCTAAACTATAACCAAATTCTGAATCTTCTTCTACAGTAGTTACATTGAAGTCGTTACGGTTGTCAAGCCATTTAAAATTTTTATAGGGGAGATATTGAGACATTGCATAACCATATAAATTATTTACATCTAAATACATTAGATAATTTGATTCTTTTGTTGAATCATAGTCACTAACATATTTATTATTAGCTGTCACATGTCGCTTACTGCATTGAACAATACCTCCCCTAATACCCCGCACAACGAAATTGTACATGTTGATATCTGTCAATAATTCCAACTCAATTTCAGTTGTTTTCAACATTGCATCCCAGGATAAACCGGGTGTGGTATAATATTGACAGGGGTCTAAATTGTAAATGTTTTTACAAACCTTGCGGAAATTTCCAAACACATCACAAAGCAATAGGACATCAACCTTTAAATATAATACAAGATAATCTAAAAGTTTATTACATTTGAATGTATTCCAAACTTTTTCAGCGTGTTCGTAATCATCTACGCTACACGACTCATTAGTAAGTTTATTAAAGAAACATGATCGGGGTGGTAGTCCTGTTTCTTCAAGACGGTTGACTGAATCTAGATAGTCATATGGAAAGACACCTTTACGTTTCATTAAACTAAATTCATTGGGAGTTTGATAACTTGAGTTTACTGTCAACAGATAATTATCTGATAAATATCCCGCTAGTTTTTCCAAACTTGATGGCATAAACCGACAAGAATCTAGAAAACGTAGTTCTACAGTATTTTTTTCATCTACATTAATCTTTTTCAATATTATACATATAGTTCTTTGTTTAAGGGAAATACATTTATATCACCTTCAATAGAAGAAAGTTCTCTTATGAACAAATGACAATCATATGATGAAAGATTATGAAAGAATATAGGAATAAATTTTGCTATTTGATATTCTAAATTACATTTGTTATGTGCCGGTCTTCTATATTCACCTGTTAAGTGACAATGATCGGTTACTCGATCTACAGGAGATAAAATTTGTTTACAAATGTGGCAAATTGTATCCTCTTTCTGTCTAATCTGTTGAGAAGGTGTTAAGGTATTCATTGGTTTTACGATACTTAAATAATTCACATATAAATCTTTACAATCTTTAACTAAATTTACGAAGAAATGTTTTGGTGCATCATCACCACAGTATATGTTAAATTTATCTAAACTACTGTTAAATGAACATCTGATGTAATAACTATAAGCAAATGGAATATGTTTTTGTATTGACTTAACATTAGCTGAATTTTGAATATTAATTGTCTCTAGAATACATTCAAAATCAGCGTAGACTACAAAAGGTACATCCATTTGATTTTTGAAATTTTCAAAACTTACGATATTATTGTCTATAGAGGGTAGTCTGGTTACAATTTTGTTGCACTCATCTTTGTGTTTGATCAGCGCCGTTTCCATATGAAAATGTATCAAACATGTATTACATACATGTATCTTACATTTATGTTTTGTTTGTTGAGTTTTTATTAATCTGTAATTAAATGGAAAGTAAAACAATTTTATATTAATATCATTTTTTTAACATAAAATTATTATTGATTTACCTTGAAATATTTTTAATCCATACGTAATTGAACCTCTCACCATCTTCTAGTAATAACAAATTAACGTGCTTAGCCTTTTCATATATACTGGAATAGTAGGGTCCGACTATATCATTGTTATCATTCAACCCAAACACGTTCACGCTAATATCGGGATTTCTCATTTCAAAATCTTTAATTTTATTCGCTGGTAGTGGAAAAGTAAAATATTCAAAATTTAAAGCAATACCATTTTCCAACGTGATAATATCATCACTAATGTTATTAAATTTATATGATGTGGTTCTGTTAGAATGGATATTAATCTGATACATTGCTGATATAACAGCCCACTTGAAACAATATTGATCATAGTTTTGAACATTGATGCATGAATGCTTCGTTTGTATTGGGGTTGGTAGAGGGATATACTGCGAACCTTTTATACACTGATATTTATTTATATTAATTTCTATCCGTAATATTTGTATTAATGTCCATCCGCTATCACGTTCCTGGAATTCGCTCAATTTTTAACAATAACATCGCATTGTGTTTTGTAAATATTGAGGAGATCGTCTGTAGTTGATGATGAGAGATTAATTATAACCATTTTAGTTTGATGCGATTTTACTTCAATATAACATGAATCCTCCTCTTCTTTTACCAGCATGTATTCACAAAAAATCTCCAGATTGAATTTTATATTATCATGTTTCTGAATCACATCACTTAACAGCTTAACCACTTCGAATTTAATTCCCGATAAAAAGTTCTCAGATATTAAATTCGTTTCCATATTATTTTCAATCAAATATGTAATGATGCGATTATTAAACACTGATCTAAAGCATTTTACTTCATCGTCATCAGTAGTATGTTTATGCCGCTTCTCGAGCACTTTCTTCATACGAATTTGGGAGCATGCCTACGCTACAGTCGGTAGTGTTAGGTTAGTTGATAGGTTTGTAACATATAGATTGGACGGACAGAATGAGTGTGTGTGTGTGTGTGTGTGTTAAAATTTGGGATCATGCCTGCTTCTTCTTGTTCCTTTTATTTGTATTACTTTACAAACGAATGATTGGACGGACAGAATGAGTGTGTGTGTCATTTTTAAAGTGTGTAGGTTCGTCTCGAGTCTGAGTTCATGATGCCGATGATCCGCGAGTGCGTGATGTAGGGTACCGTAAACTCATGTTGTTGACTTGTGCAATGTTATGCTTTTGTTTATTTTATTTTTTAATGTAAACAAATTTTAAAACGCTTGACTCATATTACAGTTTTTAATGTAAACAACTAAAGAGTTTTGGATGTGGTTTCGCTTAATAAATTTTTTTTGTTAGTGTGATATGTTTCCGTTATGTGTAGTCCTTTTCTTGTAGACATATTTTATAATAATCAAATGTAGGAGAATACATTTTTTTTGTTATAACAATAACAGTGCTTTGTTATAAACAATAACATCGCGAATCCTTATCATGTTTTGTATTCCTAAACATTAGTTCAACAAGAATTGTATCATATACCGTTTTTAATATTAAGTTTAAAGAATTTTGAATGTGGTTTCGTTTAATTAATTTTTTTGTATGATTTAACGTTAAAGAAACAGAAATATAGTTGTACGTGTTCTTGTTGTTGTGCTATAAGTATATGTGCATAAGATCAATAAGAATATTTTGTATGATTTAATGCGATATATTTCCGTTATGTGTGTGTGTGTTTCTTTTTTCTTATGGACCCATTTTATGATAATCGAATATATGAGAATACATTTTTGTTACAAAAATAACAGTGCTTTGTTATAAACAATAACATCGCGAATCCTTATCATTTTTTTGGTATTCCTAAGCATAAGTTCAATAAGAATATTTTTTAATGTAAACAAATTTTAAAATTCTTGACTCATATTACAGTTTTTAATATTAAGTTTAAAGAATTTTGAATGTGGTTTCGTTTAATTAATTTTTTTTGTATGATTTAACGTTAAAGAAACAGAAATATAGTTGTACGTGTTGTTGTTGTTGTGTTTATAACAGCGCTTTGTTTTGAGCAGGATTTCTTTTTTTTCAGTTTTTTTTTTGTCAGGTTTTAAATAAATAAAATTATATAATAAAGAGATTAATTAAAACAAATTAGATTTTTTTCCTAAGATATGTATATTTTATTTTCAGATTTTGTTACAGTTCACATATTTCTATTTCTCCTTTAAGCAAATCTATTAATCACTTAATTTTATCATTTCCTTTAACATATATGACAGAGTTGTTCCCTTTTAAATTTTATATATTTAGTTTTTACTGTTTAAAATAAATAAAATTATATATATAATAAAGAGATTAATTAAAACAAATTAGTTTTTTTATTTCAATAGATTTTTCCCTATGATTTTTTTAAGATGATTTTGTTATTGGTTGAAAGGTATCTTCTAATAAATAACTTCAACTATTTGACTCAGTTTAATAATTTTTCACTTTTCCTTTAGAGCAGCCCTTGTCTTTACAAGATCTTCTAACATTTTATTATGATAATTTTTAGACATTATAATAATTTTTGTATTGATTTTGATCTGCTTTATATCTGGTAACGATCTGCTTTGTATCTCGTAACGATCTGATTTGTATCTGCTCACATCTGATTTATACCTTATCATGATCTGCTTCATGTCTTATGTCTGTGTATTCTGAATTTGAGTACGCTATATCGTGCTTTCTACAATCTGCATCCACTAAATGTATTCCTTTGTCTCCTTTTGCTAATCGATTTTGAAGTTTTGCATCAGGTACACAAAACTGTTAACCAGGTAGATGTAATTCAACATTTTGAATTTTCAACAATTTGTTTATTATGTTGTTTACAAAACCTTTTCCAATCCTACGCTAATTAGGTTCATTTTTTTTTTGTTTTGATTGTAAATTATAACCATTTTGTTATTCATTAATTTCATACCCCTTCGTCTGAAACACTGAAACAGTGGCTAGCTAGTTATACCAGCTATACTAGCTATATCAGCTATACAAGCTGTACCAGCTATACATGCTATACCTCTATACCAGCTATATCAGCTGTACTAGCTATACCAGCTATATCAGCTGTACTAGCTATACCAGCTATACCAGCTGTATCAGCTATACTAGCTATATAAGCTTTACTAGCTATACCTCTATACCATTAAACCACTGCCTTTTGTTAAAATGTTTGTTGTTGTTTCGAATAAATGTTTAATTATTCGTACATATTTGAAGGCTCGTGTTCCTTTCACTTGTTCATTAGGTTCATAGCGACGTTTATGTGCATTGGTTTGAATTAAAATCTCTTTATATTTTTTCAAATCATTTTTAGAATAATGGAGAGGTTTTTTATGAAATACTAGTTCAAATAATCCAGGCGTCATTTTCAATTTCATATTTCCTATCCGCATAGTATTATCTCTATTAAATATTAATTTTTCCTTGCCATATCTCCAACTACCGTCTACATCTTGATTAAAACCATAAATTTTATCCAATTGGTTATTATTAATAAGTGTTTGTATATTTTCAAATAATGGAGAGCTTTTTGTCAGCTTTAAACATTGTTTTCTTTCCAAGTTCTTGATACATGTACTTGATACAGGTCTATTATGGTCATAGTTTTTTTCACCATCATTATCATTAGTTGAAATATTTTCATACTGAAAATCGTTATTATCACCGTTTACATCATCGTAATCATCGTCATCATCAATAGTGTTGTCTATATCCTTAGGCTTATCTTCAAGTTTTCCGATGATTTCATTATCAGCATTTACGTCATAATAATCGTCATCATCATCATCAATAGTGTTGTCTGTATCCTTATGCTTATCTTCGAGTTTTCCAATGATCTCATTACCACCATTTACGTCATAATAATCTTCCTCATCATCTATAGTGTTGTCTACATCCTTATGCTTATATTCAAGTTTTGGGATGTTTTCATTATCATCATTTACATCATCATAATCATCGTCATCATTAATAGTGTTGTCTATATCCTTATATTTATCTTTAAGTTTTCCAATGATTTTTTTAAGTGGTTTTGTTATTGGTTGAAAGGTATCTTCTAATAAATTAACTCTATCTATTTGATTCAGTTTAATATTTTTTAACTTTTTTTTTAGGACAGCCCTTGTCTTTACAAGATCTTCCAACACTTTATTATGGTAATTTTTAGACATTATAATAATTTTTTTATTGAATTTGATCTGGTTATGATCTGCTCGCTATCTGATTATGATCTGCTTTGTATCTGATTACGATCTGCTTTATATCTGATCACGAACTGCTTGCTATCTGGTCACGATCTGATTTATACCTGATCACGATCTGCTTGATGGCTTGTGTCTATATCCATTGATTTTGAGTACGCTATATCGTGCTTTCTACAATCTGCATCCAATAAATTATTCCTTTATTTCCTTTATTCTTGCTATTCGTTTTGAAGTTTTGTATCAGGTCCACAAAACTGATAACCAGGTGGATGTAATTCAACATATAATTTGTTTATTAAGTTGTCTACAAATCTTCTTCCAATCTTACACTGATTAGGTGTTTTTCTTTTGACTGTAGTTTATAACCATTTTTTTCATTACTTTCATACCTCTTCGCATGAAACACTACACCAGCTATACTAGCAAGCTATACCAGCTATACCAGCTATACTTGCTATACCAGCTATACTAGCAAGCTATACCAGCTATACCAGCTATACCTGCTATACCAGCTATACCAGCTATATCAGCTATACCAGCTATACTAGCAAGCTGTACTAGCTATACTAGCTATACTAGCAAGCTATACAATCTGTACTAGCTATGCTAGCAAGCTATACAATCTGTACTAGCTGTACTAGCAAGCTGTACAGTCTGTACTAGCTATACTAGCAAGCTGTACAATCTTTTCTAGCTGTACTAGCAAGCTGTACTAGCTATACTAGCTATACTAGCAAGCTGTACAATCTGTACTAGCTATACTAGCAAGCTGTACAATCTGTACTAGCTATACTAGCAAGCTGTACTAGCTATACTAGCAAGCTGTACAATCTGTACTAGCTATACTAGCAAGCTGTACTAGCTATACTAGCAAGCTATACAATCTGTACTAGCTATACTAGCAAGCTGTAGTAGCTATATCAGCTATACCAGCTATACCTGCTATACCTGCTATACCAGCTATATCAGCTATACCAGCTATACCAGCTATACCTGCTATATCAGCTATACCAGCTATATCAGCTATACCAGCTATATCAGCTATACCAGCTATACCAGCTATATCAGCTATACCAGCTATATCAGCTATATCAGCTATACCAGCTATACCAGCTATACCTGCTATACCTGCTATACCTGCTATACCAGCTATACCAGCTATACCAGCTGTACCAGCTATACCTGCTATACCAGCTATATCAGCTATATCAGCTATACCAGCTATATCAGCTATACCAGCTATACCAGCTATATCAGCTATACCAGCTGGTATATATCAGCTATAGCAGGTATAGCTAGTATAGCTGGTATAACTAGTACAGTTGATAGAGCTGGTATAGCTAGTATAGCTGATATAGCTAGTATAGCTGGTATAGCTAGTATAGCTGATATAGCTAGTTCAGCTTGCATAGCTTATATAGCTAGTATAGCTGATATAGCTAGTTCAGCTTGCATAGCTTATATAGCTAGTATAGCTGGTACAGCTAGTATAGCTGGTATAGCTAGTATTGCTGGTATAGCTAGTATATCTGGTATAGCTAGTATAGCTGATATCGTTAGCTTATCAGATGTGAGCAGATACAAATCAGATCGTTACGAGATACAAAGCAGATCGTTACCAGATATAAAGCAGATCAAAATCAATACAAAAATTATTATAATGTCTAAAAATTATCATAATAAAATGTTAGAAGATCTTGTAAAGACAAGGGCTGCTCTAAAGGAAAAGTGAAAAATTATTAAACTGAGTCAAATAGTTGAAGTTATTTATTAGAAGATACCTTTCAACCAATAACAAAATCATCTTAAAAAAATCATAGGGAAAAATCTATTGAAATAAAAAAACTAATTTGTTTTAATTAATCTCTTTATTATATATATAATTTTATTTATTTTAAACAGTAAAAACTAAATATATAAAATTTAAAAGGAAACAACTCTGTCATATATGTTAAAGGAAATGATAAAATTAAGTGATTAATAGATTTGCTTAAAGGAGAAATAGAAATATGTGAACTGTAACAAAATCTGAAAATAAAATATACATATCTTAGGAAAAAAATCTAATTTGTTTTAATTAATCTCTTTATTATATAATTTTATTTATTTAAAACCTGACAAAAAAAAAAACTGAAAAAAAAGAAATCCTGCTCAAAACAAAGCGCTGTTATAAACACAACAACAACAACACGTACAACTATATTTCTGTTTCTTTAACGTTAAATCATACAAAAAAATTAATTAAACGAAACCACATTCAAAATTATTTAAACTTAATATTAAAAACGGTATATGATACAATTCTTGTTGAACTAATGTTTAGGAATACAAAACATGATAAGGATTCGCGATGTTATTGTTTATAACAAAGCACTGTTATTGTTATAACAAAAAAAAATGTATTCTCCTACATTTGATTATTATAAAATATGTCTACAAGAAAAGGACTACACATAACGGAAACATATCACACTAACAAAAAAAATTTATTAAGCGAAACCACATCCAAAACTCTTTAGTTGTTTACATTAAAAACTGTAATATGAGTCAAGCGTTTTAAAATTTGTTTACATTAAAAAATAAAATAAACAAAAGCATAACATTGCACAAGTCAACAACATGAGTTTACGGTACCCTACATCACGCACTCGCGGATCATCGGCATCATGAACTCAGACTCGAGACGAACCTACACACTTTAAAAATGACACGCACACACACACACACACTCATTCTGTCCGTCCAATCATTCGTTTGTAAAGTAATACAAATAAAAGGAACAAGAAGAAGCAGGCATGATCCCAAATTTTAACACACACACACACACACATTCTGTCCGTCCAATCTATATGTTACAAACCTATCAACTAACCTAACACTACCGACTGTAGCGTAGGCATGCTCCCAAATTCGTATGAAGAAAGTGCTCGAGAAGCGGCATAAACATACTACTGATGACGATGAAATAAAATGCGTTAGATCAGTGTTTAATAATCGCATCATTACATATTTGATTGAAAATAATATGGAAACGAATTTAATACCTGAGAACTTTTTATCGGGAGTTAAATTCGAAGTGGTTAAGCTGTTAAGTGATGTGATTCAGAAACATGATAATATAAAATTCAATCTGGAGATTTTTTGTGAATACATGCTGGTAAAAGAAGAGGAGGATTCATGTTATATTGAAGTAAAATCGCATCAAACTAAAATGGTTATAATTAATCTCTCATCATCAACTACAGACGATCTCCTCAATATTTACAAAACACAATGCGATGTTATTGTTAAAAAATGAGCGAATTCCAGGAACGTGATAGCGGATGGACATTAATACAAATATTACGGATAGAAATTAATATAAATAAATATCAGTGTATAAAAGGTTCGCAGTATATCCCTCTACCAACCCCAATACAAACGAAGCATTCATGCATCAATGTTCAAAACTATGATCAATATTGTTTCAAGTGGGCTGTTATATCAGCAATGTATCAGATTAATATCCATTCTAACAGAACCACATCATATAAAATTAATAACATTAGTGATGATATTATCACGTTGGAAAATGGTATTGCTTTAAATTTTGAATATTTTACTTTTCCACTACCAGCGAATAAAATTAAAGATTTTGAAATGAAAAATCCCGATATTAGCGTGAACGTGTTTGGGTTGAATGATAACAATGATATAGTCGGATCCTACTATTCCAGTATATATGAAAAGGCTAAGCACGTTAATTTGTTATTACTAGAAGATGGTGAGAGGTTCAATTACGTATGGATTAAAAATATTTCAAGGTAAATCAATAATAATTTTATGTTAAAAAAATGATATTAATATAAAATTGTTTTACTTTCCATTTAATTACAGATTAATAAAAACTCAACAAACAAAACATAAATGTAAGATACATGTATGTAATACATGTTTGATACATTTTCATATGGAAACGGCGCTGATCAAACACAAAGATGAGTGCAACAAAATTGTAACCAGACTACCCTCTATAGACAATAATATCGTAAGTTTTGAAAATTTCAAAAATCAAATGGATGTACCTTTTGTAGTCTACGCTGATTTTGAATGTATTCTAGAGACAATTAATATTCAAAATTCAGCTAATGTTAAGTCAATACAAAAACATATTCCATTTGCTTATAGTTATTACATCAGATGTTCATTTAACAGTAGTTTAGATAAATTTAACATATACTGTGGTGATGATGCACCAAAACATTTCTTCGTAAATTTAGTTAAAGATTGTAAAGATTTATATGTGAATTATTTAAGTATCGTAAAACCAATGAATACCTTAACACCTTCTCAACAGATTAGACAGAAAGAGGATACAATTTGCCACATTTGTAAACAAATTTTATCTCCTGTAGATCGAGTAACCGATCATTGTCACTTAACAGGTGAATATAGAAGACCGGCACATAACAAATGTAATTTAGAATATCAAATAGCAAAATTTATTCCTATATTCTTTCATAATCTTTCATCATATGATTGTCATTTGTTCATAAGAGAACTTTCTTCTATTGAAGGTGATATAAATGTATTTCCCTTAAACAAAGAACTATATGTATAATATTGAAAAAGATTAATGTAGATGAAAAAAATACTGTAGAACTACGTTTTCTAGATTCTTGTCGGTTTATGCCATCAAGTTTGGAAAAACTAGCGGGATATTTATCAGATAATTATCTGTTGACAGTAAACTCAAGTTATCAAACTCCCAATGAATTTAGTTTAATGAAACGTAAAGGTGTCTTTCCATATGACTATCTAGATTCAGTCAACCGTCTTGAAGAAACAGGACTACCACCCCGATCATGTTTCTTTAATAAACTTACTAATGAGTCGTGTAGCGTAGATGATTACGAACACGCTGAAAAAGTTTGGAATACATTCAAATGTAATAAACTTTTAGATTATCTTGTATTATATTTAAAGGTTGATGTCCTATTGCTTTGTGATGTGTTTGGAAATTTCCGCAAGGTTTGTAAAAACATTTACAATTTAGACCCCTGTCAATATTATACCACACCCGGTTTATCCTGGGATGCAATGTTGAAAACAACTGAAATTGAGTTGGAATTATTGACAGATATCAACATGTACAATTTCGTTGTGCGGGGTATTAGGGGAGGTATTGTTCAATGCAGTAAGCGACATGTGACAGCTAATAATAAATATGTTAGTGACTATGATTCAACAAAAGAATCAAATTATCTAATGTATTTAGATGTAAATAATTTATATGGTTATGCAATGTCTCAATATCTCCCCTATAAAAATTTTAAATGGCTTGACAACCGTAACGACTTCAATGTAACTACTGTAGAAGAAGATTCAGAATTTGGTTATAGTTTAGAAGTGGATTTGGAATATCCAACTGTATTGCACGATCACCATAGTGATTTTCCATTCTGTGCTGAAAATAAGAAAATTGAGAATATGAAACATAGAAAATTAATAACAGACTTAAATGACAAAAAGAATTCCATAATACATTACCGCAATCTTCAGCAATGCAGTCAACATGGTTTAATTTTGAAGAAAATTCATAGAATTCTGCAATTTAATCAATCGAATTGGTTAAAAAAATATATTGATGTAAATAATCATCATGAACATTGGCTAAAAACACATTTGAACAAAACTTTTTCAAATTACTCAATAATGATGTGTATGGTAAGACTATGGAAAATGTGGATAAGAGAAAAGACATCAAAATAGTAATGGGATGGGAAAATAGAAGAAAACGATTAGGAGCCAGATCACTAATTGCGAAACCAAATTTTCATAGTTGTATTGAAATTACTGAAGAAATGGTTGCCGTTGAAATGAGTAGAGTGCGAACGGAATATAATAAACCCATTTATATTGGTTTTTCAGTTCTAGAATTATCAAAATGGAAAATGTATAATTTTCATTACGATTATATGAAGACAAAATATCTTGATAATATTAATCTCTGTTATATGGATACCGATTAATTTATATATGATGTGAAAACAAATGATATGTATGATGATATTATAAATGATATTCCAACACATTTCGATACATCCGCTTATTCAAAAGACAATCCATATAATTTCCACTTGATGAATAAAAATGTATTGGGAATGATGAAAGATGAATATAATGGAAAAGTTATTAGGGAATTCATTGGTTTACGAGCTAAAATGTATTCTGTCAAAATAGATAGAGTAGACAAAGAAATAAAAAAAAATTAAAGGCGTTAAAAATACTGTAACAGCTAGACTAAGTATTAATGATTTTAGAAAATGTCTACTAGAGAAAAAGCTGTATCATGATTCTATGTACTGTTTAGATCTAAGATTCATCAAGTATATACACAATATATAAGTAAATTAACTTTAAGTTATTTAGACGATAAGAGATTTATATGTGAAAATAATGTTGACACATACGCCTGGGGACATTACAAAATAAATTCTCCATCAACATCATCATCATCAAATTTAAATTCATATAGAGAATTTATGCAAGACGATAATGATCAAATGTTTTTAAATTTAAATTCATATGGAGAGTTTATGAAAGACGATGATGATGAAATGTTTTTAAATTTAAATATATAGATTAAGTAGTTCATAAGAAATGTAATGTATAAATAATATGAATTAATAAATAAAGAATATATTATATGTATATAAATTAAACAATTTTTTTTATTTCATTTCAATTTATATTTATTGAATAAAAATTTTATACACAAGTGCCCACAATTAAATGTATTAAATTTTTGTTTTCGTTCATAATTATATTCAATGGGAAATTTTAAGTAGTTAACAATCTCAAGTGGTGGTTGTAAGTCTCCAAAGCTATCAAAATATTCTTTATAGTTGTGGTTTTTATAATATGCTACCCAATGTGTTCCCATACCTTTTGAATCATCTAAATTAACAATGCCGCATTCTTGTTTGAATGGTTTTTTAGGTAAAGTTTCACGCATGAAAACACCTCTAAAGTATTTAAGATGTTTTCCATCTAGTAGTTTTTTGGAGCTGGACTATAGTAGAGACCATATCCAGTTTTATATGGTTTGAGATATACCCCTTTACCCATTGCAATTGATTCCATATATCTATTGTGACGGTTAGCTTCCGCCAATTGTTCTTTTCCATTTTTGATAGCATTTACTGCTTTGACAATAGCGGATCCTCCACTTGCCAAACCACCAAGCGCTGACAATGCTGTTAGTACGGGAATAAGTGGAAGAAATCCTCCAATTTTCGGTACAGGTATAACTCTCGGTATTATAATGTCCGCTCGCTTTTTCCCTTTAAAATTTGAATGAATAGCCTTTTGAGCTATTTTAACAGCATCATTTATATCAAGGGGTTTCTGTTCTTTCAATTGTTTTAAAGTTTTTCTCACAGTAGCTGTGAATAATTTCTTATTACATTTATTAATTTTTCCTTTTCTGATTCTTTCTGAATTCTTTATTTTCTTATTTCTCTGCTCCTTCAAACCTAATCCAAATTTCACTTTAGCTTTCATAGCGTTTGTCACAAACCACGCGTTAGCACGTTCTGTAATATCACTATCTTTAGATTTAACTCGTTGCCAGGCTTTTTCAGCTAATATTTGATCTGCTTGATGTCTTGTGTCTATACCTTTTGATTGTGAATATGCAATATCGTGCTCTTTACAAGCTGCGTCTAACAAATTTATACCCTTATCTCCTCTTGCTAAACGTTTTTCAAGTTTTGTACCAGGTCCACAAAACTGATAACCAGGCAAATGTAATTCAACAGGTAATTTATTTATTAAGTTGTTTACAAGTCCTCTTCTCATCTTACACTGACTGGGTTTTTGTTTTGACTGTAGATTATAACCCTTTTTTCGTTAGTTTTGAAATCAAGACGATTTCATATATATACACCAATTTATACGATCACTGTTTCAGTATGTCAGTCAACATGAAACTAGTTAAACAAGCAAAGCAAATTATTATAAGAAATATTGATGAATCATCTCAATCAAGAGATAAAACAGTTGTACACAATACATTATTACCGAATTCGATTCGTGCATTGATAGTGGGACCATAGAATTGTGGTAAAACTAATGTGATGATAAGTCTAATTGAAAGTCCTAACGGATTGAGATTTAAAAACATCTATGTATACTCGAAATCATTATATCAACCAAAAAATTACTATCTAAGAAAATCAATTAAACCGATAAAAGAAATTAATCTATTTACGTTTTCGGAAAATGAAGAAGTTCTAAGTCCAGCAAAAGCTTATACACATTCTATAATAATATTCGATGATGTTATTTGTGAGAAACAAAATAGTATAAGAGAGTTTATCTGAGTCAAACATATACTAAAATTCCAAAACATCTAATACGTGATAATGCAAATATGATTATAATATTTAAACAGGATGAAATGAATTTAAAACATATATATAATGATCATGTTATTGGTGATATGACTTTTAAACAATTTGTTGACCTTTGCAGTGAGTGTTGGAAAGATAAATATGGATTTTTTGTTGTAAGCAAGGATGATTTAATAAATAAAGGATGTTATCGAAAACGATTTGATAGTTTCATACAACTATGATATGTTATTTCATATTAGATAGCAAGCAGATATATAAAGCAGATCGTAACCAGATATAAAGCAGTTCGTGAGCAGATAGCAAGCAGATAATAACCAGATAGCAAGCAGATCGCAACCAGATATAAAGCAGATCGTGAGCAGATAGCAAGCAGATCATAACCAGATAAAAAGCAGATCATAACCAGATTAAATCAAATAAAAAAATTATTATAATGTCTAAAAATGACCATAATAAAATGTTAGAAGATCTTGTGAAGACAAGAGCTGTTCTAAAGGAAAAGTTAAAAAATATTAAACTGAATCAAATAGATAGAGTTAATTTATTAGAAGATACCTTTCAACCAATAACAAAACCACTTAAAAAAATCATTGGAAAACTTAAAGATAAATATAAGGATATAGACAACACTATTAATGATGACGATGATTATGATGATGTAAATGATGATAATGAAAACATCCCAAAACTTGAATATAAGCATAAGGATGTAGACAACACTATAGATGATGAGGAAGATTATTATGACGTAAATGGTGGTAATGAAATCATTGGATAACTCGAAGATAAGCATAAGGATACAGACAACACTATTGATGATGATGATGACGATTATTATGACGTAAATGCTGATAATGAAATCATCGGAAAACTTGAAGATAAGCCTAAGGATATAGACAACACTATTGATGATGACGATGATTACGATGATGTAAACGGTGATAATAACGATTTTCAGTATGAAAATATTTCAACTAATGATAATGATGGTGAAAAAAACTATGACCATAATAGACCTGTATCAAGTACATGTATCAAGAACTTGGAAAGAAAACAATGTTTAAAGCTGACGAAAAGCTCTCCATTATTTGAAAATATACAAACACTTATTAATAATAAGCAATTGGATAAAATTTATGGTTTTAATCAAGATGTAGACGGTAGTTGGAGATATGGCAAGGAAAAATTAATATTTAATAGAGATAATACTATGCAGATAGGGAATATGAAATTGAAAATGACGCCTGGATTATTTGAACTAGTATTTCATAAAAAACCTCTCCATTATTCTAAAAATGATTTGAAAAAATATAAAGAGATTTTAATTAATACCAATGCACATAAACGTCGCTATGAACCTAATGAACAAGTGAAAGGAACACGAGCCTTCAAATACATACGAATAATTAAACATTTATTCGAAACAACAACAAACATTTTAACAAAAGGCAATGGTTTAATGCTAAAATTACAAAATAATCTGAAATCAAATTACATACATTGGGATGATCCTAATGAACTAGTTGACAGACTACGTTTACTTCTTTCATCGGAAGGTTCTGGTCACAACAATCATCAAAACGAAATAATCTCTATTATCGAAGAACTTAAAGAAGCTAATATAATTTATTAGAAGAGTGAAAGAAATGTCTTATATTAATAAATTTGGAGAAGGTTTTAATAAATATAACCATAAAAACAAAAATATTGTAATCGAAAAATATATAACACAAATATATGATGATCTAGCTGATCAAATAAACAATTTAAACATTGAGGTAGAACATGTTTATTTAAAACCTGGTATGACAAAAAAAAAATTATAAAAAAATTAAATTAAAATAGACAAAACCAAAAACCAAAAAAGTAGATCGTTATCAGATATAAAGTAGATCGTGAGCAGATACAAAGCAGATCGTGATCAGATGTAAAGTAGATCGTGATCAGATACAAAGCAGATCAAAATCAATATCAAAAAATTAACATACTGAAATCATATAAATTGCTGTATATAGGAGATCGTCTTGATTTCAGCTATTTTTGCGAAGAGGTAAAAAAGTAACGAAAAAAAATTTGTTATAATCTAGGGTCAAAACAAAACCTCAGCCAGTGTAAGATGAGAAGAGGATTTGTAAACAACTTAATAAATAAAGTACCTGTTGAATTACATCTACCTGGTTATCAGTTTTGTGGACCTGGTACAAAACTTGAAAAACGTTTAGCAAGAGGAGATAAGGGTATAAATTTATTAGACGCAGCTTGTAGAGAGCACGGTATTGCATATTCACAATCAAAAGATATAGACACAAGACATCAAGCAGATCAAATATTAGCTGAAAAAGCCTGGCAACGAGTTAAATCTAAAGATAGTGATATTAAAGAACGTGCTAACGCGTGGTTTGTGACAAACGCTATGAAAGCTAAAGTGAAATTTGGATTAGGTTTGAAGGAGAAGAGACATAAGAAAAGAAAAGGAAAAATGAATAAGTGTAATAAGAAATTATTCACAGCTACTGTGAGAAAAACTTTAAAACGATTGAAAGAACAGAAACCCCTTGATATAAATGATGCTGTTAAAATATCACAAAAGGCTATTTATTCAAATTTTAAAGGGAAAAACGAGCAGACATTATAATACCGAGAGTTATACCTGTACCGAAAATTTGAGGATTTCTTCCACTTATTCCCGTACTAACAGTATTGTCAGCGCTTGGTGGTTTGGCAAGTGGAGGATCCGCTATTGTCAAAGCAGTAAATGCTATCAAAAATGGAAAAGAACAATTGGCTGAAGCTAACCGTCATAATAGATATATGGAATCAATTGCAATGGGTAAAGGGTTATATCTCAAACCATATAAAACTGGATATGGTCTCTACTATAGTCCAGCTCCAAAAAACTATTAGATAACCTACCTAAGCGTCCATTAACAGATCTGAAATCATATAAATATTAAAGATTATTCACATATTCTGCACATGAGCATACAATAGCAGTAGATTAACATACAATGATTTTAAAGGAAATATACAACTTTTTAAAATCATTCTCACACATAATTTCTGACATAGATAAAACTAAACTCATCAACATACAAACACAACTGGAGTATGTAGACAACCTGAAAAGAATAAGAAATAGACATGGTGAACATTTCGAGGATTGCGAATGGTCGAATGAAAACAGTACATGTGGTCCTGACACCTGCCCCTGTATACTTTATAAACATAGACTATATCAAGCTGAAAATGAAGCTAAAAATATAATTAATTTTTATAATCTTACTAAATGTAAAAATTGTGTTTTCAATAAATTGTAATTTTCAATATTTGTTAACACTTAAGTTATTTAATCTGTATAAACGTATTTTTAAATTCGAATCTGTAAAAATCTGAAAAAAAAGAAATATGTAATAAAATTTTCAAAAAATAAAAAACTAATTTGTTTTAATTAATCCCTTTATTCTATAATTTCATTTATTTAAAACAGTAAAACTAAAAAATTCTAAATCCTTAAAAACAAGTCTATTTATACTCTGGGGTGTTGTAGATCAATCAGTAAATTCAATTATGTGAAAACAGATATTACTTATACTTATGCGTGAAAAAAAAACGCACAGGCACAACTATACATTTCTTTCTCATCAAATTAAAAACAACCGCACAACCAACCTACCCTTTCTTATTAGTTTATATTTCTATTTCTTCTACCTGTGATCATGAGCAATACGTGCGCACATTCATTCTGTCCGTCCAATCATTCGAAAAGCAATACAAATACAATGAACATGTACACTCATGTTTCTACTTAGGTATACGATGTTATTTATTATCCCAAAAAAAAAAATTTTACACAGATGTTCATCTCTTTCTTATCCAATTTAAAGATCCTTCTAATTAAATATACAAAAAATAAAATAAAAAACACACAACAACTATATAGGTGTAGATCCCTTTTCTATTTTTTCAGCATTGAGTATGATAATACGTGCCAAGAATTTACTATTAAAAAACGATCATACACATTACATGTTATGCACACACTCATTCTGTTCGTCCAAACATTCGTACATAAATTTTCACATTACATGTTACAAACCTATCGACTAACCGACACTACCGACTGTAGCGTAGGCATGAGCCAAATTTTGTATGAAATAATTGAGCTAGAAGGTACATAAACATACTACTTCCGGACACTCATACGGCAAAAGGAAAGACTGCAGCTGGAAAAGCCAGAAGAGATCGCAGGAAAATTAAAGATAACTCGGAACTATCGCCATTAACAAATCAAAGTAGCATAAAACATGAAAAGGCAAATGTTCCCTCAAGCCGATCTCGTACTTTGGAGCGTAATCGTTATGAAGAAGAAGGAATCCATCGTTGTTGTCCGGCGAATGCAGATCGAAGCCAACGAAGACTGGTTCGAGGCACAAAGAAGTGACCCAATACTGTCAAAGATAATAACAGCTAAGGAAGAGGACAAACGACCACCCAGAAATGAGATATCCGCAGAAGGTCCTCTTACAATAGCATATTGGGCACTATGGGACAGTTTACGGTTGATAAACGGATGCTTATATCGACGTTGGGAAAGCGCTGATGGCAAGACCTTATCCGACCTACTAGTAGTGCCTTCCTCCAAGATGAAAGACGTGTTAAAGGAGTCCCATAATGGAGCTAGCGGAGGACATCTCTGAGTGACAAAGACGCTGAAAAGGATAAAACGACGTTTTTATTCGGTTTAACCAGTGTATTGCATCTAAAGGTCCAGTAAAAAGAAGTCAAGGTCAGTTGCAACAGTATAACTCGGACTCACCTTTGGAGTTTAAAGCGATGGTCAGTAATGGAATGAAAGCCAGGTGCAGCAAACACGGAGGGTTCCATGAAGGACAACTGGTACTATTCTACAACCCAACGCGGAAGAAAGGATTATTCCCCAAGTCGCAAAGTAGCTGGGATGGGCCGTATAAAATAATTAAACGGTTAAGCGATGTCGTGTACAGGATACAGAGAGCTGGCAGCCCCCGGAAAAAAATGAAGGTCGTACATAAAGACCGACT
The DNA here is from genome assembly GCA_932273835.1 of Sarcophaga variegata. NCBI lineage: Eukaryota > Metazoa > Arthropoda > Insecta > Diptera > Sarcophagidae > Sarcophaga > Sarcophaga variegata. The sequence continues at coordinate 43,801,575 of OW026359.1, forward strand.
GGCAAAATATGGGAGTAGAGATAATGAGCCTATTCGGGACGAACAGGCTTAAGTGGGCGGCAGTGTTACATAAATTGAAACGACCTTATATCGTTTAACAATAAAAACGATAAACAAAAGCCACACGATACAAATACACACTAACACTAAGAATACAATGAACGTGTTGATTATCTAAAGCTGCACACACATATGTACGACGATCCTGGTTGCGCCTGGTACCAACAACAACATGTATGTGACAAAAAGGGATAGACAACATAAGCAAAGTACACAAGCAATAATGTACTAACAACAGAACTCTCGAGAAGGCGAGAACACGAACCTTCCACTTCAAGAATGTTCGTTAGACTGGTTGTGTCGGACTATAAAAGGGCTGGACAAATCAAGCAGCAGTCAGTGTTAATTCAGTCAGTTTTGTGTGAAGTTGCGTGTGAAAAAAATAAGTCGTGCTTGTAAAGATCTAGCGAATAGTTGTGTGAACTAGTGGATAGAACAGATTATTATTGTTGTATCGTTAAGTTGTATACGGTGGCACACAAAAGTAGTGTAAAGAATAAAGAGAGTTTAAGAGAAAATAAACACATATTAGTTTTTACTTTGTTTGCAATTAACGAACTCATATTTAAACGTTTTTAAAAAGGTAAAAACGTAACAATATGTATGTATGTATATAGCAATCTTAAATTCAGTTAAAACTGTTTCATTATTATTCCTATTAATTTTTCTTGTTAATTTTTCATAAAGAAAACAAGAAAGTTTTGGCCAGTGCAGTCATTACCGAAGTAATATTTGTTACTTTTGCTCTTTCATAAATAACTCATACCGTGGGTTGGCACTTCTAAAATCTTTATTGAAGGAATAACAACAATAGCAACAACAAAATGATACAAGTTTTGGGAGTGAGATTATAACCAATGATTTCATTAAACATGGTTTATGGGCCAATCTAAAATGTTTTCTAATATTTATGGCCTTAAGAGCTTAACAATGCGAAAAAAAACTTTTTTGTTATGGTTCACTGCCTTTCGTATTGTATTAGCAATGTGCTCAGCATTATAATCTGCTAATAAATGACTCTATAAACCAAAAAGACAATGATAAATAAAAATTAAAACAAAACGAACAACAACAACTATTAGAATGAATGCAAAAAAGAAAATAAAAACAATTATAAACACTTTTGGCGACTATTGAATCCAATCGTTTCGCTGATTTTCTATCGTGAAACCAATGATTTATGAATGCATGAGAAAAAGTTTCATACGCTTCAATTGAGAAATTTTCCTGTATAAATCAAAAATAATTATTTTTCAGGTTTGGCGATCGTGGTCAAAGATGCTCTTAGAACTCCTGAAGTTCTGGTTATGAACGGATATGAACCCAAGGACTGGCAGTTCGGAAGCTCATACTGCACATGCTAAATTATTGACGTCGAAAAGCCTATCGTTCGGATGGCTCCACTTAGGTGGCGAAGAACAAGCGGCTGAAACCATCAGCAAGCTTAAATTCGCCACCTGAACACCAAATGGTCATTATGTACTTCAACATTCCGCTAAAGTAAGCTATGATCGGGTATCTGGCATACCAAAATGCAACTGTAATCATCCGTAAGTTCATCTTAGAAAGATTTCTATGTTTGAAGCTTAGTTAGGTTAGTTAGTTGAAGCTTAGTTAATGTATGCAATCCTCCCCTCAAAATAATATTTTTGAATATTGTTTTGCAAAACATCATTATTTAAATCATAATTTGATATGAAGCACTTAAGAAGCTTTTCTTTATCACTGAGGTTTAAAAGTGAAGTCTTCACTGAAAATTTTTTTTCAATATTCGAAGAACATACTTTCGAAATATTTTTATTTCAATTTTTCTATTTAAGAGGCAATCAGACGGAGCAAATATTGTGACGAATATTATACAACAATTGTTTTACAACAAAAACAAAAAATGATGATGTTTTTCATTCAAATCTTGAAGTTGTCAACGAACGGAAACGGAAATAAAAACAAAAAGGAAACAAAAGGGAAATGAAAAGAAAGAAAGAAAAGATGAAATCGATGTTTATGTAATATTGGGTCACGTATTTCACACTGTTTATCCACAGAAATTACATTTTAATTCAAAAGGATTTCCTTTTACATAAATAGGTTATGCGTCTCCCTCCAAAACTCCCAGGCATTGAGTATGTATCTATAACGTGTGTATGGTGTATGGGCCCTTCTACATTGAAGAATGACGAATATTTTATATTTTTAAATGGAAATACACGCCATGATGGTCATAGACGCATACAAATGATCATTTAGCACAACAATATGTAGACAACACGACAGACAGACTTTCGTACAACATGCAGAGATGTTTGCGAGACATGAACCTTGTCTGGAGAACTTGTGATGAATTATAAATTAGTGGCTACAACTTCATATGTTCAGAACTCTTCACATTTTCTATCGGTCTGTATGTGTGTGCATTATTGTTCTCTTTTCTTTTTTTTCTTTTGTACGTGAAAAACTTTTTGGACCATTTTTCTTGATGTTGAGTAACTTCAAAGACTTTTCACGAGGATTTATTAACAAATAATCGAGAAACAAAATTACATTGAATCTGATTTAAAATTAAGATTTAATATTTAAAAAAAATTTTATCTTTAAAATGAGACAAGATACTTTCAGATCCATCGTAATTGTTAATAAACTATTCGTTAATCCGGATCACTCTTACACATTATCGGTTAATATCTCAAGTGTGAGGAGGCGCCTGGAAGGATGTGTTGCGGCAGCTTGAAATCCGTTAATCGGGTTGTTAATGACCAATTAAGTGAGTAAGTAAGTAAAACAAGAACCAAAGTTTTTATTTTTATTTAATTCAATTTGTTGCAATTGAATATTAAAAAGTGTAAACATGCGACATTTTTTAGAGACAGTAAGATTGATATATTCTATTGTATTGACAACGCTGTTTTGGATAAAGTTCAAACTATTTTTGACCTTGGGTCAAAGACTTCACATTCGTGATAACATATCAATGATGGTAAATAAAGGTTATGGCCTACTTGGCATTACTTGAAATGCTGGTCTAAAGAATTTCTTGATCGTTATTTAACAAAAATGTTATGCAATTCATATAAAACGTATTGAATCAGTACAAAAACAATTCTTCATTTTCTGTCTACTTGGTCTTGATGGGAACTTCTATGACTTACCGCCGTAACGTAGTATACTTGACTTGATTAAATTGTCAACACTTAAAAATTGTCGATCTATGTTGGGTTTAATGCGAGCTGAAAGTGGACTCTGATGTTGATTCAGAGTTCCTGCGTAATCAACTGAAATTTAATGTCCACGTGACACCAACTCGTAATTTTGAATTTTCTGTTCGACGTGCCTGTAAAACCTTTAATGAATGCAACCAAGTAATTGACTTCTCTGAGAGTAATGAAGTATTACAAAAAAACTTAACTTTATATTTGAATGGTTAAGTAACTTTTTCTTTTAACTGTATTTAAATAAAACTCTGTGTTTTCTATATATTTAGTCAGTAAGAATGTAATTATCTCTTGATATAAACATACATACATAATTGCTCATTACTACCCTTCAGTCAGGATTACGGCCTAGCTTCTCACACCACTCATGTTGTGTGTGTTAATTTTATACATGCGTGGCGTGTCCTACAGTTTAACGTAGACTCCGAACGACAGGTTTTTGAGAAACTTTTTCATGGCAAGTTTATTAACTCTCAGAGTTTTTGCCAGAAATCTGCTGAGAGAAAGTCGCCGAAGAAATATATTTTTTTTTCATATCTCGTTTTTGATGTCTGACTTAATAAGCCAACACACTACCTACTAGACTACGGCGACTTCATGAAATATACACATGGAATAAAACCGTTAAAATTTTTTTGGGTACAGTCTTTACTGCCGATTTTTATTTTAATTTCATATTTAATTTAATATCAGCAAGTGGTAAGGTCTTTAGGTTAAATTTTTCCTGTAAGCAATGAATAAAAAATTTTTTTTTAACAATAATTTTTAACTCTGATGCCCTTTTAGTTTTATCCTCATGTCAGTATGATATTTACGATGGAATTTATTTTCTTTTTCGCTCTCAATATTTTATTTAAATTTAATTGTCAACTAAAATGAATATTACATAACATAATTGGCCATTACAACCCTTCAGTCAGGATTACGGCTTAGCTTCTCATACCACTTATGTTGTTTATGTTAATTTTATACATAAGTGGCGGGACCTACGTTTTTGAGAAACATTTCATGACAATTTTATTTACTCTCAGAGTTTTTGGCAGAAATCTGCTGAGAGGAAGTCGTTTTGATGTCTGACCTGGGGTTTGAACCGTGGCCTTACGTGTAATAAGCCAACGCCCTACCTACTAGTCAAAGTAGGCCTATATACCATAGTAAAGGTTGTATTGATTCTAATTTCTTTCTGACAGCTTCACGTTCCTTAGATGAACAAATACGAATACAATAAAAAATATACACTTTAGTTTCAAGGCAAGAAGTTTTATGCCAGTAAATGGTAAGTTGCCAATAAGAGTTTACGATTGAAAGCTTTTTCTGTACGGAATTCCAAACTTTGACAGTTAATAACGGGCATCTGTCAAATTAGTTGTCATTTATTCAGTCCATTCAATAAAACGTGCAAATAATAAAACAGTTTTATCAAACTGGGAGTTCCGTTTAAGCAAAATGCTACAGCGCGCTTCTCACATTTTACTATCGGTCTAACCGTCCTAGCAAGAGAACTTTAGGTAAATTCCAGTCCACCATTTTAGTAAACGATTGCAACTTTTGCGCGATAACATCGCAGCTGATGTTAAGAACTCGGCCTTTCGCAGAGAATAACTTGCTGAATTTTTTCGTTCGGTCTTGGGTTTGCATCCGTACAATACAACTAACCAAGAAACTAAAGATAAACGTCCATAGACAACAAAGTGTGCTTGCTAAACGAGATCTTGTAGTAGACATTTGGTCCAAATTAATTCAATTAAAAAAAAATTAACATATAATCGATGAATTTGAACTCACATTTATCTTAAAAATATAATCTAAAAATCACGGGGAACCCATTTTTATGACTGTTAAAAAATATTACCTTATGATATTTTAAAACAAATTAACTTTATAATCGTCTTCTAGTTAACATCACCAGCACCGTGACTTTATTTTCATTTTTTCCTCTTTTTTTTCTCATTCTCTCTGAAATAAAATTATTTTGCATATGCTTTGGCTTGTAATACACACCCGTACTATATTATATCGAAAAATGTTATTCCACGTAATCTCTTGTCTGTCCAAAGCTCGTTGTTTATTTATAATGTGGAGTGAGTACTTAAATGTCTGCACAAATTAAGGACTTGCTTTGGTATAAGATTACACGTATCAAGTCTGTTTAAAATTATTTTTTTTTCAAATATGTATTCATGAGATGTTACACTGATGAACAGAAAACAAAAAATAGAAAGTTTTAAATAAATAAATAAGTTGGATATACATATGAACTAATGCCTCCAGGTAAAAGTGATATTAAATTTTATTTTAAAATTAAAATTTCTCGTAATGTTAACGAAATCAATTCTTTCGAATTACGAATAGAGAGTTGCTTGAGCAAGCCATTTGCAGATATTCCACAATGAAGTGGCTCAAGAATAAGAACCCTGCGAAACTCATCCGTTTAGTTTAAAAGGACATGCTGTTTAATCCAGTCTGGTGCATATATTTTCACCAATATTAACAAAAAAAAAGTAAAAAAAATGCTTAAATTTAATCAAAAAAAATTTTGTGATTAATTATTTCAAACAACAATAGAATGATCAATTAGAACCAAAAAGTTTATATCACCGTCATCGTGTCTCCGTAACACTGCTGTGATTTGATTGCAATTCCATTCCATATATTCCTTGTGTTGAACGACGACGACTGTAGGAGCTTCGATAAGTATCAAGTAATAACAATTTGGTGTTTTTTTTCATTTTATAATTAATTTTGTATAGAATTTGTAACTTTAGTGCATGCAATCTACGTTAGCGTTTTGCCAAAAACAAATTGATGCCAAGCAATCATGAAGTCATTATTCAATAATGACATCAATTTTCCGTAAAAGATTTTACAACTGCTTGTTACTTGCATACAAATGAAGTCTGTAAAATTCATTGTTGGGCCGCGGTAAATGGACTTTGTTTAAACTCCCTTAACACCCCATAAAACTTCACTGTAACATCAGTGTTAACATTTTAGTACACGAATCCAAATTGAATACTCCAAATACTGACAAATACATTATGACAATTACGCTATACGACAAAATACAAAAAATTAAATACAACCGACTAACTACTTAGTCTAAGTTGTTCAGTTAGTTGAGTAGAACTGGAAAATATTATTTTTATTTTTCTCGAATCCTCCAAATTTGTTTTATTTGACAAAAACGGTTTTTTTGATTACCCAAATATGCTTTAACCTCTTTTAAAAATTCAAATTTTTTTAACAAAGGACATAGATTAGCCTTTAGAACGGTATTCTTAAACATTTTGTTCAAACTTATATAACACGACTGTTATATTCTTTAAATCATAACTATTTTAATTTTTGTCCAATTTTATCAAACGAAGCTACAATCTCTTCACAAGAGAATTAGCTTTTAGAATGTCACCACTTATTTTATAGTTTTTAATTAAATTTTGCAATAAAGAATGTCCAAACTTGAAAAAATAAGAAAAAAATTATATTTTCCAAGTTTACCCCATCAAACTCATTGCATATAAGTTTGAACGAAATGTTTAAATATACCGTTTTATAGCCTAATCTCTTCCCTTTCTAAAAAACTTTGGCATTTTAAAATGGGTTCCAACATATTTGGGTAATTAATATATTTCTTTATTTTGTGTGAAAAGATCATAGAACCGGGTTTGTCAAATAAAACAAATTTGGAGGCTTCGAGAAATATAAAAAAAAAGAATTTTTGAGTTCTACTCAATCTAGCGAGCAACTTAGACTATGTAGTTACTAGGGCGTATTTTCACTGTCGCACCATGTTATTAATAATAAGTGTACATGGACAATCCAATCCAATATCTTTCTTTAGATATTAGGCAAGTTATTGTCTTCTTCCAAGTATAATATATTTACGGTAGTGAACTCTTTCAAGCTACGATTCTATTAGGAAAAGAAAGCTTAATTTCACTATGAAATCGCTAAGCTTTTCTAACAATATCTAAACTTTCTATAAACAAAGCATTCGATTTTTTAAATATTTCTTTTAAATATAAAAAAATTTTACTTTTAGAGGGGCTAAAAGTTCTGCCTGCTGTTTGGAGGAAAGTGAATCACAAAATCATAAAGAAGCTTCTGACATAGTAGGGATACATAACACTTAAGGCCATTATTACAACTTGCCGTTAAAGTTGGGTTTATTTAAAGGCAACTTTAGGTAAAGTAAACTTTAAAGTCCCCTTTAACTTCTTTTCGTTAGTACAAGCTAATGATAAAATAAAGTCAACTTTCCCAAAAATATAGCAGGGTCGGAGCAATGTCGATAACACTGTTCAAGTAAACAAGTGCTTTAAAAACGCAGTGGCAATGACGTGCCTTCTTATTTATTATGTTTATATATTTTGTTTATAAAATTTGTGTGTTGAGGTTTTAGCTTTTTTATTTTTGTGGATTTTGTTTTAAAATAAGTAAGAAATAAGTAAGTGAAAAACTATTAATAAATAAAAGTTTATTTTTCATGTCTGTGTGTATTTGAAGATGCCATATTGAAAATAAAATAAAGTGAACTTTAAATGTTAAAGGTTGGATATTCCCTTTAGCTTAACGCTCACTTTTATTTTATTGGGTACTCATAATAATGAAATTCAAGTTATCTGCCTTTAGTTAACGGCAAGTTGGCCCTTTATAAGATTCTGATGCAAGCCGGTTTCTCCATGACAGATCGGATCAGAATTTATTGTGAAGAGCGGATATAATTGCGAGTGTTTTATTGATTCCATCGAATTCATCAAATTAAATTAACAAAAGACATAAATCTGTAATTAAATACGAATTCTATTTAGTCTATTCTATTCATGTACCATAAAACAAGAAGAAAACTTGTATAGCTTGTTTTCTAACTATCTTGTCCTTCACTTAACTCCAGTCCAAACACGAGAAACATGACCAAACTCGTTGTATAATACTCTAATGTAAAAAATTATACTTAAAAATGGTCAATCTTAACGCTTGGTAACACTGGCCATAAAGCAAAAAAGAAACCATCTCGAATGAAAAAAATATTGCGTTCGGGTGAGAGTACAGGTAATTCCATGAGTAGAACCAAAGAATATGGATATATATAGAATACGCATCATGTAGAAGTAAAATTTCTTATGGCGGGTCGTAACATTACGACCCGCTCTCACCAAAATCTTTTTAAAAATCATTTCCTGATGAGGGGGAGGAAGACAGAAGGAAAATGAACACAAACAAAGAGCGTAACAATGTGTTGCTCTCATCGTACGTATGTACATACACATGTACGTATGTATTTTTGTGTTTTTTGATTTAGTTGTCGATCAGACTGCGACAAGAATACATGTGCTGCGGATGCTTTATCATTTTATTTCAGAATAACACTCGAAGAATATTTTGTGTTAAAAATGTTCTATGTCATTAGCTGGGCGTATTTTATTTTGTCCCATAGTATATTTTTTTAAATGCTCTGGAATGCTCGTTTGTTTTTCTTTTAATAAAAAATTGTTTTTTATTCTTTTTATTTTTATTTATCTGAAAAACATGGCCTAATTTTTAAGCCAAAGATGGATAGCTTTATGTTCTTTTAATCATAAAATTGATGTTTTATTTTATTTATCCAAAATTATTAAACCAAAGATAGACAGCTTTACATATTTATGTTGATGAAATGAAAATAAAAATAGAGTATATTACTAACACTTTTATATGGCTGTAAATAAATAAATTTTCTCAACTTATTTTCTCTCTCTCACTCACTAATCCATAACCATAGGCATGTGTTAACCTAGAGGAAAATTGATAGCAATAATGTCAAGTCTACTTATTAACCCAATGATATGTATATATGATCGGAAAATATAGAAAAATTGTACTGCCCTAAGATACTAAGACACCGTATTTAACTTGACAAGTATTCTTCCAAAAATCGAAATCATTTCTCATTGATATTAGTGAATACTACTGTGATATTTCTTTGGGTGTATCATTGAAGTCTGAAAAAAGTGACATGAACCTTCTTCTTTAAAAACTGACAAGATTTTTACGCTCTTTTTAACGAACATTCTTGATGTTTGTGTCCTATGTGTGTAAAAAGCCGAAGATGTTCTTCCCCTGAGGGACATTAGTGTTTTTAACACTAGAAAAATAAATAAAAAGTGGTCAAACAACAAAAACGCACGATGAGAACAACGCATTGTTACGCTCTTGGTTTCTGTATCATTCCCTTCTATCTTTCCCCTCGCGTCATGAAATATTTTTGAAAAATATTCTAAAATATGTTAAAATGCACATTTTTTATACTTTATTTTCTTTGGTAGAACTCAATCAGTAAAATGTTCCTTCACACCACCAACAAATGTTCACAAAAGGCGTTGTTTCTAAGTAACGGCAAATAAATCTGCTGTCCTCCTAGAACAATTAAAGGTCTTAATGAAATAAAATGTTTTAATGGAACTAAAACAGAAGGAATGAAATAAAAAGATCAGAGAAGTGCTTTGTGTGTGTTAGCCCTTTGTGCCTTAAATGCCCGAAGTGAATTAAAATATTTTTAAACGTATGCTACTTTTGTTGTAATTTTTTTTTTTTGGTATTGATAAAAAAATATGAATCACAAGCATTGATATTGTTACGTTTTTAGTTTTTAAATAAGAATAAATTTGTGTTTCAGTTTTAATTAATTCCTTTATTGTTCGCACAATTCTGTGTGCCACTGTTCACAACCTGGTGTAAACAACAACAATTGCTTTGTTGATTATTCCTCTTTGAATTCTTTTGCGTAACTAATAATAATTACTAGTCAATTACTACAAATTACTAGAAATTTTATGAACTCGATGGAATCAACAAAATAATCGCAATTATTTACGCTCTACAGATAAAGAAGATAAAATCTTGTTAGGTGTTATGTATGCCTATTATTTCAGGAGATTCCTTATGATTTTGTGACTATTCTGAAAGTAAAAAATTTATATTTAAAAGAAATATTTGAAAAGTCGATTGCGTTGTTTATAGAAAGATGAAATAATGTTAGATTTATTCTTGTTTGTTGTTGTTTGTCTGTTTACATTTATTCTTGTTGCATTTTTGTTTACTTGTTTATCACTTTTTATACTGGTGTTTTGTTGGTATATTTTTGTTTACTTGTTTATCATGTAAACAAGTTCATTGTTTTTGTTTTTGTAGCTTTTTTTATAATTTTAATGTTAAACGATGTAAAAGCAAAACAACATTTCGATTTTCGTAACAATATGCTAGTTGATACATTATTGGTACGAAGTTAAATCATTAATACTTGTTTTGTTAGCACTTGTTTATTCTGTATAAATTTTAGGGGATGATGCAGAAACTACCCTTAAGTCATTAATACGGAGGGGAGAATGACTAGACTACTTCTGTAAGGAAAGTTATAATCAATTTGAATTGTTAAGCACACTGTATAACAAGACAGTCTTGTATTAACTAAATGTCGTTGATGTTCAGCTGACATGGCTCGATGACTGAGTTTGGCATTTAATGTACCGCTGGACAGATAATTCGCTAGTATTAGCTATTTCACTTTTATTAACCTTTATGACTGAACACAATTATTTGATAAAAAAAAAATAATCAAAAGTACGATGCAAACGACAATCGTATGACTTCAGTTCTTATATGAGCTCTATTTTATAGTACATTACATTAAATTGTCCACATAATCGAAAGAGAAAGGCTACCCGTTAAGAAGAGCAACGAATAGAAATTTCAATATTTCTTTTGGCTTGCAAATTTTTTTTGTATTTTTAAAAGTTGTGATCCGAGAAAACTAAAGTTATTGCGAATTTGATCAAAAACTACATGAATTGCTTGCTTACTAGGCCGATTATGGTCATCGTCAAACTGACAAAGTGCTCAATGAGCTCCATGAACAGATGTTTTTTGCCAAACCTTACTTAGAGAAATGTCAACACAGTTTCATATTATTACGTTTTTAACCTTTTAAAAACGTTTAGAATATGTGTTCATAGATTGCAAATAAAATAAATATAAATTTGTGTTTAGTTTTAATTAAAATTCTTTATTAATCGCACAATTCCCTGTGCCACTGTTCACAGCTTGATGTAAACAACAACAATTTTCTTTGTTTGTTATTCTTCTTTACACTCTTCTGCGTAAGCACTAACAATTGTTCGTTAGATCTTTACAACGGAGATCTTCAAACCACGATTATTCTCTTCATACGCAACGTGTCTTCACACAAGTCTGACTGAATTGTTGCTATGTTGTTGATATATTTTTGTTTATTTGTTAATCATGCAAACAAGGCCATAGTTTTTGTTCTTGTAGCTTTTGTTTATCATTTTAATGTTAAACGATGTAACACCATTACCATTTTCGTGACAATATTTTCAGCTATCCAAACATAATTATTGCTATCCATAAAAACACCGGATGGAACAATGAAATACATACTCAATCTTTCTAATCGGTAAAAGTTTATTCCGTATACTCCGTGATGTTAAATTTTTTTAAAAGCTATAGAAATGTAATTCCGTTAATAGCGGCAGTTTAAGTAGATGTTTCAATATCCGCATAATAATAATTAAATCCTAAATTGAGGAAATAAAAATTATTTGCTTGTTTTTGCATTCTTTTCTGATTGATATGCCTTAAATATTAGAGTATTGAGGAATATTCAATTGTACATGTAAAAATTAAATTGAATTTAAATAAATTTGTATGTTTTTATACCATGAGTCCATTTTATATGCTTCAGCAGAGTACATACTTCAGAGTATATACTTCTATACTTACATCAAATTTTATAATTTGATTAAATTTCACAAAAAATTCTAATAATTACAAAGAAATTGGTATTAGCATCTTTCGTTTGTATATCTTGGAAAATAAATTACGGCACGGCGAACTGTGAAGTGTGAAGTACACAATTTTATTAGAGGTAACATGATCTCACGTCGCCGTGGTCTAGTAGGTAGTGTGTTGGCTTATTATTCAAACCCCAGGTTAGGCATCTCCAACAAAACGAAAGATGAAAAAAATATTTCTTCGGCGACTTCTTCTCAGCAGATTTCTGGTAAAAAACCTCTGAGAGCAAATAAAATTGCCATGAAAAAGTTTCTAAAAAATCTATCGTTCGGAGTCGATTTTAAACTGTAAGTCCCGGTATTCATGTATGAAATTAACACACACAACATAAGTGGTGTGAGAAACTAGGCCATAATCCTGACTAAAGGGTTGTAATGACCAATTATGTATGTACATATGTATGTAACATGATTTCAAAATCGAATTTAATGCACAAAAATTTACGTCAAACATTGAATTTGAGAATTAGTTTTTTCAAGCATAACATTTTAAAATGTTTACTTTAAGAAATTAAAAGAAATTTATATTTCGTAAATTTGAACACAGATTTAGATTGTTAATCGGAGAATTGCATAATAATTTCATATCAATTTGAAATCGATTTGCAATCATAAGTTTTTTTTACTACTGCTTCAGCTCTTATATTCCTATTATTGCAGAAAGGATTTTTTCCTTTTCTCTGCTTTACGGCTTACGTACAAGTACGTGACCTAGTTTTACATTCATTTTAAGATGATTACTAATAACCTTCTAAATAAAAACAAAACGCAGTAAATCAAATGAAATCCGCCAAGAAAAATGTCTCACAACAACAGTCATAAATCAATGAATGTTTTCCGAAAACCATAAAGTATAGGTAGGAGAGAGGAGCAATAGAAGAAAAATTGCAAATAATGCTTACAATTCATATAAAATTAAGAAAGGAAATTCTCAGGCCATTAAAGCTAACTTCGATTATTGTTAGACTTCTTTTGGAAGAAAGCACGAGGACACAGGTTCTTAGCTATTACTGTTCTGCGTCTTATCATTGTTTTATGGATAGCATTCGACAATATCTGGTGGGATCCTTTTTTATTCAATTTCTCGGAATATTAATGCAGTAAAGTTATATTGCCACGCGTTATGTATAGAAAGACTTTTATAGACAGCACTTTTCCTTAACCATATGAGCCACAGAATTGACAAAAATTTGATTTTGTAAGATCTCCATGGTCTTAATGGAATGGTGTTAAGATTTTCGAAAAGTGCGATATATTTGGGAGTTATACTCGACTCTAAAGTGTTATGGACAATAAATATTCAGAAGATGATTAGAAACGATTGGACATAATGTCACCTTGAGGCATCTTTTCGTTTGTGGCTATTTCAGTTCATTTCTTTGTTTCTCATTGTTATAATTTCGTTTTTTTTCTGATTATGTCCAAAATACAATGTCATATAAATGATCGACTCTGGATTGATCATAACAGTCGTTACATTTTACTCAGTTGTGGACAATTGTTTTAAACATTTTGACTGATATCCTGGTAAAAACTTGAGGAAAATTGGTTCCGAAATGCTCCAATGTCAAGGAATTTTCCTTGTAGACACTGCCTTTAACGTAGCCCAACAGAGTTAGTCTAACGGCGTCAAATCGTGTAATATTGGTGGTCAATTGACGTTGTCAGAAAAGGTAAAATTACTCTTTTTGAAAACTTCTAATACAGTGAAGCTAATATCGATCATTATGTGGAACTCATGGTACCCTCGTATGAAACATTTTATAATATTCAATTATAGGCTAAAGCTCGGATATCGTTTGGTCATAGAGCTCTAAATTCATAGTTATGGTTCTTGTAGGTTTATTTTCGAAAAAATTCAACATACTATAATGCACACACCACAGTCACTTTTTAATGGCTTGTCCATAATCAGTTTTTGTTCTCCCAAGTATGTTTGGGCGACAGTGGTCAGAAAGATTGATAATTCGATTATTTGAAAGGAATTGAATCCACTTAATTTTAAGTGGAACTGGATTGCTTAGTTTCGTAGCTGAGTGCTTTAACCGCTACACCACGTCTTCTCTATACGATTTAATTATATAAACTCCGTTGTTGTACAGATAGTGGACTAACCAGGCTTGGTGACTGGAATAGGATTCATTCGCGAACGGTTCCAAACAGTACAATGGCGGTAGTTTAAACTATTCCATTCTAAAACTATCTTTCTATTGGATATAATTGCTGCCTGTACATGAACCAAGTTTAAATTAAAACGATCTAATCAGTCATAACGGCTAAAAGTACCCCTCTTGCTAAGAACGCTCTGAATTTGCTAAATACACTTTCGTGGTTTATCTTTAAATTTGAAAATAAATTGTAAAATAAACAGTTTTAAGAAGCAATTTTAATTTAAAAACATTACACAACCATTTCAAATTATCTTTATTTGCAAATACTTCATATTCTATCCACACAATACATCATAGCAAATATGCTTCACAATATTTATTAATTGCGTACTTATTTAAGCCATACAGCAGCAATACACACCATATGTATGTATAATGTTCTGTGAAAAAATTACCAAAAAAAGGGTAAAACCCTATCACAATATTTATATAACAATTCCCGAATGCCAAACAAAACTCCGACTGAGGGTTTGTGGCTTCTTAATATTCTTTTATGCTAGTAAAACTGTTCACACGAGTGAACAAATTTACTCAACCCTAATCCTGCCTTCCAATATCCCTTACACACATTAAGACAATAACGTCTCTAACAAACATCATATTCACAATAAACACATATACATACACACATTCATCAACACTGTTTCATCAACACCTTCAACTTAATTATTAGGATCTTTGTTGATCAGTTGATTATCGATCTCCGACCCGCAAACAATACTAAACAGAAAAACCGTGTGAACTTACATATATAAAATTAATTAAAGCTATTTAAAACAAAGAAATAAATTGTAATAACAAAAGGATATTGTGAACAAATATATACAATATGTAAAGGCAAATATTGCACATTAAAATACATAGGCATACCTTATTGTTATAAATATAAACATTGTGAACACTGAAAAAATTAAAACCCAATTGTGAACAAATGTGAACAAAATAAACATTGTAAACAAAAATATTTAGTGTTACAAAATACAAAAAATAAAATACGTTTATAACGTTTTTGAAAATATATACAAATAAAACAACACTAAGAATTATTATTAACATACAGACACACATATATACTGAAAGGTTTGTTGCATATTTTTATATACCCTTCCCCCTCTTACCCTCATACTAAACCATACCCTATAACCCGTTTGTTCAAAAACCAAAAAATGAAAGTAAAAAATGACTGACGAGTTACACAGTTTTGCTTCATTGACAATAGAAATACTGGACGTATGAGTAATGCAGTATACGATGGTACGTACAGTATACGAAAAAATTAAGTACAAATACTCATACATCATTATGTTGTGCATGTCAATGATGCGGTGATTTATATGTACATACATACGTATGTATGTGATAACAATTTGTACAATTTCTTATTTGTAAATACGACACATTCATCCATTCATCCCTTTTATCATTTGTATGCATCATTCATACTCATCCGGTTGTTTATATGTGTATAGGTGGCTGTCTGTTTGTTATTTTGTCAAATATGGGTTATTTTCATAAATATTAATGCACACACACCTCCACAATTACAATGAAAATATGAAAACAACAATACAATACAATGCAATATTCATTTACTTGTGAATATTGATGTTTAATGAACTGTTGAATTCATCTCATGTTTACATACATACATATATACTAGAAAGATGATACACATATGTAAACATGTGTACTGTACAGTATAAGCAAAAATTATGGCATTAAACCAAAAATGTTAATAATTTATTCAATCAATTTTAGTGCACTACGATTTATTCTTATTCATTCATATATTATTCATGTTCTTTTTTATTATTTCATGACAAGATTATTTACAAAAAGGAAAGAAAAATGTCAGTTTTTTTTATTTAGTAGAATAGTTTTTAAATTTGATAACTTAAATGTTATCAATCTTAACTCAAATAATTTGGATCCAAATACGAATCCCATCATGATATATTTAAAGAACAAAGAAACAGAGCTTATGTTATTAAGCTACTAAACTGCTGATATCTACGGCATTAGCAACAATAATTACTAAAACTTCTTTGCATCTTGGTCACTATACCAAGGGTAGTAGTATTTTTATTCCTTATTTTTTATAATTATTAAGCTGAATGCGCATTAACTACAGTCGCCGTAGTCTACTAGGTAGTACATATGTTGTCATATTAAAAGTGAGGCCACGGTTCAAACTCCAGGTCAGACAACTTCCTCTTAGCAGATTTCTGGCAAAAGCTCTGAGAGTAAATACAATTTCCATGAAAAGTTTCTCAAAAAGATCTGTCGTTCGTAGTCGACTTTAAAATGTAGATCCCGCCACTCATCGATAAAAATGGTGGTTGGACATTTAGCCAAATAATTAAGAGAGTCTCTATACAGAAATCCCACTCTGTTTTCTGATAACCCAAGGCAGTTAGTAATTCTCCATATAAGATAATGCAATCGATTTAAACTTCCTGAAAAATCATTCCTTCTACGAAAGTCTGAATCAGTTTTCCCCACGGGCATACCTATTAACGTGATCAGTTATCACTCCAAATAACTAGCAAAGTGGTCTCCAATATATGCTAATCGGTGCAAAAGAACTCTTATTATTGAAATTAGGTGTTTAGATTAGTTTAGTTTGTTATCGCCGTGCTGTAGTAGACAATGTTGGCTTATTAGACGATCACAACGAAATTAAAAAAATTTATTGTTACGTTTTTACCTTTTAAAAACGTTTAAACTATGAGCTCGTAGATTGCAAACAAAAATAAAATGAAATATGCGTTTAGTTTTAATTAAAATTCTTTATTAATCGCACAATTCTGTGTGCCACTATTCACAACTTTATGTAAACAACAACAATTGCAATTTTTGTTATTACCCTGTTTATATCCTTTACATAAACAATACAAATTACTAGACAATTTGATAACGGACATCTTCAAACACACCGCGTCTTCACACAAGACTGACTGAACTTCATTAACTCAGTCGCCTGCTTTGGCTCCTTTTATATGGCAGAGTAAACAATATGATGAATGTTCTTGAAGGCGAATGGTCATGATTTCGCCTTCTCGAAATCTCTATAAATATAAACGTCGTTTTTTACATTTATTATTGTCGCGTTGTTTGCATATTTTTGTTTACTTGTGTACCATTTTTTATGCTGGTGTTTATTGTTAATAACGATATTTGTAAACGGGGTTGTTTACTGCATTGTTTTGTTTTTGTAGCATTTGTTTATAACCTTAATGTTAAGCGATGTAGAAGCAAAACACCAGTATCTAGATTTATCATTTTCGTAACGACTTCTTTCGGCCACTTCCTCTCAGAAGTGTTGTAGCAAAAACTCTGATAGTAAAAAAAATTGCAATGAAAAGTTTCTTAAAAATCTGTCGTTCAGATGAAGTTAAGACACAAACATGGGTGTTTTGAGATGGTAGGTTGTAATGATGAGTTAAGTAAGAAAGTAAATAATGCTTTAACTTTAACGTTACATTAACATTACTCAAAATAGGTTATCTGGTGTCACGCCATTTAATTTTGAAGGCATTGTATTTCCCGATCAGTATGGATTTCACGGTGACTTCACCTAAGGCTTACGAAGGCCTTACCGAATACCCGGTAATACCATAGACTGAATAGCCCAATAAATTTTGCAGCTTAAAGGCTATTTTTCAAGACAAAAGTGTTCGCAACCAACCAGTACATTGTATATCTGGATCTGGATAAATTTATTATCGAACAATTTAGCAGAGAGGCAATTGTCTACATTACGGGAATATTTCTGAATGATAGGAACAATGTTGCTGCATGTTCTACTGCTCCACATACCAGTTAACTCCTACGTTATATTTTTTGGAACATTTCAATTCTCAAAGTGCTCATTTGAAGCACGTTAACGAAGAGCACATGGAATTGAGAACAAGGTTGTTACCATAAGTCTTCATAGAATTGTAATTCATTAACCCATTAATGCCCGAATTAACTTTTTTTCTAACGGTTACCATTTTGTTTTTTACACTCAATTTCCTCTCAGAGCATAAAAACTAAGGCAACCTCTGCCGGCAACTTAAGTTGCCACTGGGCACTAATGGTAAGAATACATTGGTCAAAAATAGTTTTAAAAATTTCAATTTTGAACAAAATAATCCGACTTCAAACGAAATAAATATTAATTCAGTTGCACAGGTTTCCCCATTAAATGGAATGCAATTGTCGAACTCTAGAAGTCGCAGTAGTCTAGTAGGTAGTCTGTTGGTTTATTAGATGTAAGGCCTTGATTCAAACCCCAGGTCAGACATCAAAACGAAATTTTTAAAAAAAATTTTCTTCGGAGACTTCCTCTCAGCGGATTTCTAGTAAAAACTGTTTGTCGTTTGGAATCGACTTTATACGTAAGTCCCGCCACTCTGTATAAAATTTACACACACAACATAAGTGGTGTGAGAAGCTAGGTGGTAATCCTGACTGAAGGGTTGTAATGACTAATTATGTGTGTATGTATACATTGCATTGAAATCGATTCATCAAATTCGTTTACTTAGAAATAGAGTTATGGGTGTAATGGATTTCAATCGACTGAAACTACATCAGTGATGGACAGAGAATTAATTGATTGAATGCACGACTCATACTATTGCTTAGAATCAGCGCCCTCTGTGGGGGGAGAATCGTTGCACTTTACGTCTTTTTAAATAAATTTGTTGTTCTTTTTCACTGCTTTTAGTTTACAATCCACATTGTAATCGTAGTACGACTAAATAATATATTTTAAATAATTTTATTTTAGTTCTTTGACCCTTATTATCAAATCAAGTCTCTACACACGAAGAATTACCGAATTTTTGTCTACTAAGCCACAGAGCATCACATTAAAACTATTACCTGAATTTGATTTTAAATTTAAATGTTAAAACACTCCTTACCACACAAAACTTTCAAGAGAAAGATTTTTTTCATTATTTATTTGCTTGAAATTCTTTATTTAGTATTTAAATATATTCAATAATTTAAATGGGAGACATTCTCCTACTTACAGCTATCGAAATGCCTAATTGTTCAAATAATTTCTTCTTTACTAATATTATACGGAAATGTAGAATGTTTTTATTCTTTAAATTCATTTGACAGCATTTTATCCCGAATATGTCATCGTATTCTATTACACGAGACCTGTCCGCAAGCAAAGATTCTCTTGTTCAACAACATTTGTCATGTACCCACTCTCATGTACAATTTTTTTTTATTTGAATGTTATAATAAAAATATTGTTATTGTTGTTGTCGCCATAACATCACTATTCTTGTTGTAATGTGTTAGATTTCAAGTAAAATGTTGAAATATACAAGAGCATCACAAGATTACACTCCCGTACGATATGTTTTGTTGTAATCGAATACAATATACTCGTATGTGAGTTGTTCTTACTGTTTTTATGTGTGCTCCTTAAAAAAGGCAACAACACACTCTACGTGTTTGTAAGTATTTGTTTTTTTTTTTAAGATTTAAGCTACAGAGTTATACAATCGGATGAAATCACAACATTTGATGTCGGATTGTGTTATACATACGAGCAACTTTAATTAATTTTCGAACTCTGGGTGTAAGTGCATATGCCCAGCAAATATTACAACGTTATGGCACATAAAAAAGAGAATCTCAAAGAAAACCAAAGATTATGTCAATCTGAATCTATTTTTTTGAAAAGATCTTGTAGACCTACTAGAATCTGAAAAAAATTAGAAAAATTGCCACTCTTTATAAAAGGTGGAAGAATTTCAATATTGTGTTCTTATTTCATATGTACGTATCAGAGATCAGATATGAGTATTCAAAAAGATGAGTAGATTCGAATCATACTCATAATTTCTGATAGTTATACGCATTCATACTTATTTTAAGATCGTGAGACCTCTACTGATATTCAAAGTTTGAAGTACTCATCGTACTCATACTTAACAATACGTATGATGTTGTTGATTTCGACTCTCCATGACTCAACCAAGAATCACAAAATAAGTATGATTCGCGTCATTTTCTTTCTTCTTTTTTTGTAAATGCAACAGCAACTAAGACCGTAAATTTTGATGAATGATTTGAATCACTCGAATCATTTATGAGTATTATTTTCTAGTATTTTTCTAAATTTATGAATCTAAATGAGTAGGCGTATGAATCAATCATTCAAATGTAATGAGTTTAATGTCAACGTTGTACTCATACTCATTGCAACCTGTACTTATAAATCAATGTTGTAGTGAGTACGAATGAATCAGAGCAGTTGGTTTTCAATACTGTTCACTTACTCATACTCAAAATTTCATGAGTACTTATGAGTAGCGAAAAAACGATTCATTGCTGACCTCTGGTACGTTTGTCGTATATTATATTTAAATTAATAGTAGAAATAATTAAATTTGATGCTTTTTTATTATTAATATAAAATAAAAATAAAATGTATATAACGAGTGACTTTTATATTATTTAAGTTTTCTTGGTAGGTTTTTTCAAAGCTCATTAAAGTTTGCATTTCGTCATGAATAATGGTTTACTCACGAACAAAACTTGTAGGTCATTCAGTTTTATTGTTAAAATTTATGTTGTTTAAGAAATTAGTTGCCAAAGAAATGTTATCTTTGATTTGTTATCTTATCTGAAAGCTCAAATTGTTAAAATTCAAGAAGAGGCACAAGAAGCGGACTTATTTTCTTAAAATAAATTGAAATTAATTTGTTAATGAAAATAAATGTGAAATGTAAATAGAGTACGAAATATTATTTGTATGAATGTATCTCCATGAACATGAAATGATATAAGATTGTAAATTTAAAATAACATTTTGAATGTTTTTTAAATAAAAGAAATTCAACTAAAATCGGTAGTGTCTTCTTCTTAATAGATCATGAAGATCGTACAACGTCTCCCACAGGAACGTTAACTTTGTAGATCGTGGTAAGCATTTTAAAAGTCATAAAAGGTTTTGAGCGCGACCAATATGCTGAGATAGGAAACAAATTATTTTAAAAGCAATTTTTCACTTCACTCATGTCACATGAAAATGGCTTCTGTTTGTATATTGAGAATTATACTCAATTTAACAAATAAACGACGACAAATCATAATGCAACGCTACTTTAGATGAAAAAAAAATTATAATTTCTTCATATTTTGAAATTGTCAAATTAAACTCCATCCCTCGTGTATTTTTATAATAGATTCGCATACGAGTTTATTGAATTTACGTTTCGCCTTCTTACGCTCAAATAAATTGATTTGATGAGTACGGATTTGCTAAAGTAAAGTGTTGCCTTACAAAATGGAGCAACAAATGTATTCTTTTACCCACAATATTCCCGGGTGAATATGTGCGCCTTTTTTATTGCTTTCATTACTTCATACCATTTCTTTTTTCTTCTTTCCTGGAGGCATAAGAGCAGATGTCTAATAATAGCCAAAACTCAGTAGAAATTTTTGTTGTCTGACAAGTGGAGTGTTTGCTTTGCTTCATATTATTACGGCCGTTCGAAAAAAATCCTTTAATTCAGCGATATTGATGTGGCCATAAATATCATAAACTGATGTACTTACAACCAAATAGTAAATACTATCCAATGAATTCAATACGCAAATTATTCCATCAATTCCATTGTCATCATTAATGGTGACTAAAATATTGGCTTTCAATGCTTTAGAAGTTGCTGATTTGCAATAAGTCGCAAATTCATTTTGCAATAAGTCGTTGATGTTTATCTAATTAACTTTGTCGTCATTCGGCAATCAAATAGTATTTTCAACTATGAAATGAACCTTTAAGAGAAAACTTTCAGTGTGAAATTGTTGTGATAAGGTACTAAATAAAACATTTCCAGTAAAATGTGCACAAAAGTAGTTGAGTTCAGGGCAAAGAGTTGTTTTGTACATGAACAAACGGGTTATAGTGTAGGGTTTAGTATGATGGTAAGATGGGGTAGGATATATTATGCACAAACCTTTTATATTTTAATTGTGTATATACATATATAAATAATAAGTATTATATAGGTTTTTATTTTTGTTTGTTTATTTAAAACGTTACAAAACGTATTTGTATGTAATTGTTTTACAATATATAATTTGTTCACTATCGTTCACAGTTTGTTTTAAGTTTGTTAATGTTCACAATGTTTATTTTATTATTCGAACATATTTTAGATTTCAAATATCTTTAATTCACTTCATATAAATTAGTTCAACGCATAGGGCTTGTTAGGTATTTTGTTTTGTATTTCTCGAGGATCAATAATCAACTGATCTATGTGAAATATTATGTTGAAGATGTTATGAATGTGTGTATGTTGATGTGTGCTGTGAATATTGATGTGTGTTGTGAATATTGATGTGTGTTGGTGATATTATTGTCATTATGTTAAAGATGTTTGTGTTGTCCTATTGGGAGTCAGGGTTAGGGTTGTGTATTTGTTCACTCGTGTGAACATCCTCCCGGGCCGGCAACCTGTGAATAAAAACAAATTATTTTTAATTGTCCAAAAGGTGGGTAAGGGTATTAATTTTTTTTCACTCGTGTTTTCAGGGTTTCCCCATGGGTACAGATTTTCAATTCCGACCTGGAGATCAACCATGATTTCTTGTGGGGTGGAACCTGAAATTAGACTTTGGGTGGGTATTAATAATTGGGGGTGTTTTGGGTAAAAATGTGGGTAGGTAAGGATGGTGTTCGGGTGAGTAATGGGTGTGTAACGAGGGTGAAAATGGAAGATTTAAAGGAGTTTAATTAATGTGTGAGTAGGACTACGACCTTGGTTATGGGCCGAGTCAAGGTTCCGGTTGATGTCCGAAGTTTAACTACTCTAGGTAGTCCATCGGAACCTGGTTGAGTTTTGGTTACTCGTCCGAGTAACCATTCATTTGAGGGTAGATTGTCCTGTTTGATGACGACAATGTCATTGAGCTCCACAGGGCGTTTAGGGTTTTTCCATTTATAACGTTTATGGAGCTCTTTCAAATATTCATCCTTCCATCTTTTGCAAAACGGATGGTGTTGAATTTTCAACCTTTGCCATATGTTTGCTAGGGTAATATTTTCGTTACTAAAATCGGGTTCAGCGGGTGCTAATAAGGGTGAGCCAATCAAGAAATGACCTGGGGTTAATAGGTTAAGATCCTGAGGGTTTTCACTTGACGGGCTTAAGGGTCTTAGGGTAGCTAGTTCCTCAAAAGTGTATTTAAAATTCGCGAGCTTCTTAATGTGGGACTTGAAGCTCTTTACACCGGCTTCCCATAAGCCCCCCATATGTGGAGCTCCGGGTGGGATAAAGTGCCACGTCAAGTTTTCAAAACTATTGGTTGATGTAACCAATCCTTTCAACTGTTTGAGGAATTCCTGTCGCTGCTTTTTAATTAGTTGACTAGCTCCAACGAAGTTGGTTCCATTGTCGGAATACAAAGCGACAGGGCATCCCCGCCTCGAAAAGAATCGGGCAAATGCTGCCATAAATGCTTGGGTAGACAGGTCAGATGTGGGCTCTAAGTGGATAGCTTTGGTAGAAAAGCAAACAAATACGCAAACATAACCTTTGGTTATCCTACATGTTCTACCAATGTAGGATTTTATGTCAAATGGTCCGGCAAGATCAACTCCAACAGTATTAAATGGTCTGCTAATTTGGGTACGTTCGGGGGGTAATGCAGCCATAAATTGTGTAGTTTGGCAATTCCTATATTTTGTGCAGGGTACGCACCTATTGACTACAGAACTGATAAGATTCTGTAGTCTCTGAATCCAAAAATTCGAGCGAATTATTCGTAACATTAGACGATTTCCGCCGTGTAGGGTTATAAGATGAACGTGTTGGGTTAATAATTTAGCAAAGGCGCTAGGGTAGGGTAATAAAATAGGGTGTCGTTCATCATATGTTAAGTTGTTGGAGTTTGCCAATCTACCATTTGTGCGCATGATATTATTTGTGTCCAAGAAGAAGAGAGAAGAATTATCGGTCTATCACGGGTAGCTTTGATCTCATGCGCATCAAGTTCAATACTCGGGTGGGTTAATAATCTATTGAGTCTTTCGTCAATAGGTTGTGGAATTTTTCGATCCTGAACTATGCTGTCATGTCGAATTCCATTTCTTCGACCAACTGATGCGCGATCACAAAATCGATAGATATATGACAATATTCTAAGTGCTTTAGACCATTTAGAAAATCTTTCATAAAATGTCCTGGGTAGGATGGGTAGAGTCCATAGATGTTTTTGGGTTCAATGTCGTATAGAACGACTGACAAATTTTAGCTTCAGCTTGAGTTTCGTTGGGTAAATGTGTTATTGGCCACTTTGTTGGGTCTTCCTTCAACCAAGTCGGTCCATTACACCATAGCTTATCGTCCTTTAGTTCGTCTGCGTTGCAACCACGACTGCCAACATCGGCTGGGTTGTCGTAAGAGGCCACATGACTCCAGTTCTTGGTTCCTACCGCTTCGGCTATTGCAGACACACGGTTAGCCACAAAGGTGTTCCAGGTAGTCGGGGGTTTATTGAGCCATGCCAAAACTATTGTGGAGTCCGTCCAGAAATGCATTGGGTATTGGGTTAATTGCAGCTGGGTAATTATGTTCTGTGCCATTTTTGCCCACAACATTGCACAAAAAAGTTCTAATTTCGGTAAAGAAATGACCTTGATAGGTGCAACTCTCGTCTTAGCGATGGGTATAACTCGTGCGTATAAAACCGCAGAGTATGCTTTTTCAGAAGTATCTGAAAAGCCATGAAAGTCTATTTTTGCTGAAGGTGAAAAATTTATCCATCTAAGAATTCGAAAATTGTCAATGTTATCATAAAACTGCAAAAACTTGTGCCATTTAATAAGTGTGAGTGGGTTAAGACATTCATCCCAAGCTGTATTATCCTGCCAGATTTGCTGCATCACGATTTTGGCGGATATTATAATTGGTGCTAACCAACCGGCTGGGTCAAAAAGTTTAGCGATGTCAGATAAAACTGCTCGCTTAGTGTAGGTTGGTTTTCTCTCTATTTTTGGGGCCTCAAAGAAAAAATGGTCCTCTTTTGGATTCCACCGAATGCCTAGGGTTTTAGGGTTTTCCGATTCCGGAAGGGTGAGTAAGGCGGCATTGAGTTGGTGATCCTTGGGTAAATTATCCAAAAGTTTTTGGGTATTTGATGTCCACTTTCATAGAGGAAAACCAGCAGATTCAAGTGCAGTGATTAATGTTTTTTGAGCGATTTCAGCTTCTTGAACAGTATGAGCACCGGCTAGTAATCATCGACGTACATATTTTCTCTCAAAATTTGAGATGCAATTGGGTGGGTATATTGAATGTCTTCGGCTAATTTGTGTAGGGTTCTGATAGCCAAATAAGGGACACAGTTAACGCCAAATGTGACTGTTTGTAGTTCGTTATCTTGAATGGGTTCGTTGACGCTTTTACGGAATAAAATTCTTTGATAGGGTGTGTGGGTAGGGTTTAATTGAATTTGCCTATACATTTTAGTGATATCGGCATTAAAAACAATCTTATAAAAGCGCCATCTCAAGATTGAAACAACCGTTCGAAGTTTTGCTCGATGCATTAAAAACAACTCGAACTTTTGTCGTAACACGATCGGCTTTAACAACAGCATGATGGGGTAAATAATAATGGGTGTTTGAAGAAGTGTTAGGGTTATAAATAATGGGTTTCATATGACCTAAGTCGATATATTCTTGTAGCGCGTTATCGTATTCAAGTTTCAGATCGGGCTTCTTAAGTAAATTCTTCTCATTTCTTAAATATTAAGCCATCGCTACATGGCGAGAGTTTCCTAACTCAATTTGAGGGTTACGAAATGGAAGAGTTACTTGGTAACGGCCATTGGGTAAACGACGGATAGTTGTCGTGTAAATTTTCTCACAAGTACAATCATCTTCGGGTTGAATGGGTTCTTGCGGAATTTCTTCAATTTCTCAAAATTTGGTCAAAAATTTATCAAGCTTGACAGAACTGTAGAAAGAGACGATTCTTCAGGTAGGGTGAGAATCTTGTACTGGTCCGGTTAAAATCCAACCAAACTCAGTTTCTTGAGGTATTAATGTGTCAAGAATATCTTTCTTGACACCAGCTCTGATAATTTGTGGGTAAAAATCGCTACCAATTATAATATCAACTAGGCGACTTTCATAAAATTTAGGATCCGCCAATGGGATCCGGGATAGGGTGGGTAAGTGTAATTTGCGCCTTAGCTTATCAGAAATGAATGAAAAGTCTGATGCTGGGTCAATAAGCACTCTAGCAGGGAATACTTCACCTTGTATTTTAATATTCAAGGCAGCTGTGCCCAATAATTTAGCTCTGTCGTCTATTTGGGTTTTGCTTGATTGGGTTTGGGTAGAGAAAGGCTGTATTGCACTTGACGTAGAGGGTTCATGGTCCTTCGAGGAAAAAGAAGAGACAGCGACACGTATGTATACAGTCCACAAAACACCCCCTAATTTGTGCAAATTCTACCACACCCTAAAAAATATAACCCCACAAAACTCTAATTTAAAAATTTGTACTAAAATCAAAAGAAATTTAAAACAATAACAACAATAGTGCTGTGCAGAAAACAAATAAGTGCAAAGTGAAACAGATATACAAATTAAACTAAACACACATACACTAACAAAAACAGTGTTAAACATAAATCACCCTATACAAAAAACATTACAAAATATCCTACAAACAAAAATCAGTACTCGATAATCAACTAAATACTTAAATATATAAATCAGAAAACACAAATTAACAATTAACACAAACAATAATCACAGAAGTTCACTCGTGTGAAGAGTATACAAAGACAGGCCATTTTATAGCTGGTGATAAACATCACGGAGTTTAGGGAAGGATTTCGGAGAGATACTTCATACTTTTCGAAGGTATTGTTGTGCTATATACGTACACGTATTTAGTTAATTATTATAGTACAACTACAAATTATATTTTAATTATTAAGAACTGAGTGACTTAAACATTATGCTCGGTGTACTGTACTTGACTGTGATCTGACGAACGACTTTAACCAGCCTTATTACATTGGTAACTTAGACTTTTAACCCTGATTTCAATCTTGTTACAAAAATAGAAATGGTGTTACATCATTTAACATTAAAATGATAAACAAAAGCTACAAAAATAAAAACTATGGACTTGTTTACATGGTCATCAGATATATATATATATATATATATATTTATACATATATATAATTTAATTAAGTGCACCCAGCACTTTATAAAAACGCAATTCTTTTTATTACTTATTTAATTAAAAATTTATTTTAAATCTTAAATGCATACATACATATGTACATAATTGGTCATTACAACCCTTCAGTCAGGATTACGACCTAGTTTCTCACACCACTTATGAGTGGCCGGACATACAGTTTATAGTCGACTGCGAACGACAAATTTTTGAGAAACTTTTCATAGCAATTTTATTTATTATCAGAGTTTTTGCCAGAAATCTGCAGAGAGGAAGTCGCCGACGAAATACTTTTCGTATTTTGTTTGGATGTCTGGCCTGGGGCTCGAACCCTGACTTTTCGTCTAATAAGCCAACACACTACCTACTAGACCACGGCGACTTCATCTTAAATTCACAATTAATTAATTCCGAATACTTAATTTAACAAACGTTCGGTTTCGCGGTGTAGCCAAGACTAACCGTTCTTCCATCAACCCCATTCGCTCGTTGGTTTGTAGGTTACGTTGCACCAACATGTGCAAGAATGCAGACGCTGATCAAGCATATTTACTTTCCCACAACAGCAGTTACATAATTAGACCGGATGCGCGTGTTAATGTTAAGTTGTGAAATACTTTTTATGCTGACTCTGCCAAATGCATTTCGTTGGCAGAGCTAACAGTGTTGTTAACTTAGCAACAACATCAGTATAAAAAAAGGGATAAACAAATAAGCAAACAGGCAACAACAACACTGCAAGGACAAACGTAAACAAAACACACAAACAACAATAACGTAAACAACATGTTTACATTTATAGAAATTTCGCGAAGGCAAAGTCATTCGCCTTCAAGAGCATTCATCAGACTGTTTACCCTGCGATGTAAAAGGCGAGACAAAGCAGGCAACGGAGTCAGAAAGAAAGAAACCCAAAGTTTTTTGAAACGGGAACAGATTAGCCTTAAATATGGTATACATAAACATATGGTTCAAACTTACATGTTATGAGTTTTGATCGTTCTTCAAGTTTTTCAAGTTTAGCTATTCTTAATTGCAAAATTTAATTAAAAAAGGTGAAATAAGTGATGACATTCCCAAATAGTATGACAGTAGTGTTATATTTTTTATATACATATGTCATCTTATCAAATGAACTTTCAGTTTGAACTTTCAATTGCACGTCTACCAGAAGTTGACTAATATTTGTGTTTTTTGCAAATATTATTATTTCTCTGTGCGAAAACATTGACTGCTCAAACGTGAAATTGACACATTTTCCGATAAACAATCAAGATCCATCAAAAATTCTGAAAATTTTTGAATTCAAACTTCATTTGGAAAAATATACTCGTGTATATGAAAAATATAACTCGACTGTTGGACTCTTTAAGTAATAACTACTGTAATTTTTTTCCGATTTTATCAAACGAAGTATCAATCTCTTCAAAAGATTATGCATTTTCAGAATGTCATCACTTATTTCATATTTTTTAATCAAAGTTTGCTACTATGAACGGACAACCTTGAAAAAATATGAAAAAAATTCGCATTTGTCAAGTTTGCCTTATCAAACCTCATAGCATATTAAAGGTCATTATTACAACTTGCCGTTAACTAAAGGGAGGATGTTAACGGGCAGATAAATTGTTTTTCGTTTTTATGAGTACCCAATAAGATAGAAGTGATCGTTAATCTAAAGGGAGGATCATCCTACCTTTAACATTTAAAGGTCACTTTATGTTTGAACTTGCCATATTATATATTATTTTCAATATGGCAACTTCAAATTTAAACAAAATGAGTATATACAACAAAAAAAAAACGAAGCCCGCAGTTACCACTGCGTTAAAAACAACTTGTATAATTGAGCAGTTTTATCGACATTGCTCCGGCATTGCCATATTTTTGAAAAATTTTATCTGTAAGTTGTAATAACGAAAATAAGTTAAAGGTAACTTTCCAGTTCCCTTTAGCTACATGTACCTTTAACTAACCCCAATTTTAACGACAAGTTGTAATAATGGCCCTAAGTCAAATAATTTATATATGTATATCGTTCTAAAGGCGCATTCCTCTCCTATCTAATAAATTAAATTTAAATTTTGGACATCGGTTCAGAAATGTTTGTGTAATCAATTAATTTGTGCGAAAAGTCCAAAAAAACATGTTTTGTCAAATAAAAGAAGTTTGGAGGGTTCAAGAAATATAAAAAAAATATTTTTGAGTTCTACTCAACAAAACTCAAAACTTACATTATGTCATTAGCTGGGTGTATTTCAATTTTTTTAATTTTGTCGCATAGTGTTATTATTATTTATACATTATTGGGGGTACATTTTTAATATTTTACATGCCATTGATTAAACATTCAGTTTAGCAAAGTTTATTCGGAATTAATACAAGTCGTATAGAAGCTGTAGTTACTGCCAAAGAAGCCAATAAAAAGTACGCATGCCACAAAAGTAATAAAATTTTTAAATAACTTAATCTCGTATATATAACGTATTTCTCGATAACGATACATACATATTACAACAAGTACGTTGGCCAAGAGACAAAATACCATACTTGTTAGCTCTAGCTTCTCAACACTCAGACAGTTATTTGTATGACTCTACTTACATTACTTTTCCTCCATACTCTTTCAAAAATTCGAGAATATGAAATTGTTTTCTCAACAAAAAACTTAAACACTGACATACTAAAGAAATATACGATCACGAGCCAACAACATGAAGTGAAAATTCGCAACTTGTAAATCAATTATGAACCAAGCAGTGTTCATGCAACTATAAACTCATTGTGAGTTGCAGCGAATGAGGCAACCTACCACAACAACAACGTTAACATTATTCGCATGAATTTAAATGTGGTGTTGAACTGAGTATATTTCATTTGCATTCATTAAATGAATCCTTGTGGTCTTATGAATACTTCTTAGTTTTCATTTTCAACTTTTACCGCAAGTACGATGCCGTTTTGCAGAATTGTATGTAAAACAGAAAAAACAGCAGGTTTCTCGAACAAACACTTTAGGCAATTTAATAATGGTGTTATTTTAAAGCAAATATTAATCTTAAGTGGAGGCAGTATTTTGAGTTTGAGTTCGTTTTCTAAGTGTCCAAGACTCATATTCAAACGTCAACTTTAAATTTCATTGATTTACTTGGAGTTAGTGACAATTTATCACAGATATAGAACTCAAATGTATAAAAAAAGTAATTTCGCAGCAATAAAATATAGACGAAAGAAAATAACCTGTAATTATTATTGAACCAGAAAAAAAAAATTAAAAAGATAGGGCTTAGATGTGGTAGTTAAATATGTTGTCGTCTGCTTAAATCGAGAACAGGTAATAGTACAAAATGTTTCCAATCTTAGTTTATACATTGAGGACACATATAGTGCCTTAATTGTCTATTGTATATCGTCAGTATACTAATTAATCAAATGATCTATGCTTCAGAAAACATTGGAAAGTAATTTTAGAAATGCTTGAGTAAGCTTCGATTTTACCTAAAGTGTCTAATTTCATAATCGCATTATTTTTATCATCATCATATGTGGAAAATTCGTATTTAAAGATGCACCTCCTGGTCGTACTGCAAATTCGAGAAATATTCTTATTTCTTGAATTGAATACCTTTTAGCTGCTAAAAGCATTTCATTTTGAA
Organism: Sarcophaga variegata; assembly: GCA_932273835.1. Lineage (NCBI taxonomy): Eukaryota > Metazoa > Arthropoda > Insecta > Diptera > Sarcophagidae > Sarcophaga > Sarcophaga variegata. Next base: position 43,832,749 of record OW026359.1, read on the forward strand.
GTTTTTAAAGTTAAATTAAGTTTTAAACTAAAGAATGCTTGTACGGGTTCTAAAACATATCAATTATAGTTAGCGAAATCCAATCGTAAGGAACAATCTGAACATTTATCCAAGGAATAAGTCCCACTTAGGCCAGTAAAAAGACTCATTCTGATACCAAAATCAATGATCAACCCGGAGAACAAACATTCTGTAGAGAAATCCAATCAACCCGTGGCCAAAATAAATCTTGCTGTTCCAGCAATTCTTTATATTAGTCTGCTCAGTCAAGGAAGTCAGAGAGTGAGAGATTAATAACCTCCGTCTCTTCATGACAATAGCAGTGTACTGTCATATAAGATGAAAGAAAGAATCGTCCTCATCATCAGATCCACAACTGCAGCAAAAGTCATTTAATGAAATGTCAAGAGCTTCGATATGTCTAATAACAGGACAGTGGCCCGTGAGAATCGCCATTATGCGATGGAAGCCACGCGATTTAAGTGTAGAAGTGAGTCCGTCCTGCCCGTACCCTCTTACCGTCAACGTGATAAAACCAGTGGATAATATCCAATTTAACTAAGGCGAGCGGAATATAAAAATTTGTAGTCGCCGTAGTCTTGTAGGTAGTGTGTCAGCTTATTAGACTTAAGGCCAGGGTTCAAATCTAAGGTCAGACATCAGAACCAAATAGGAAAAAAAAATATTTCCCTCTCAGCAGATTTCTGGCAAAAACTCTGGGAGTAAATAAAATTGCCATAAAGAGTTTCTCAGAAATCTGTCGTTCGTAGTGGACTTTAAACTGTAGGTTCCGCCACTCATGTATAAAATTAACGCACACAACATAAGTGGTGTTAAAAGCTAGGTCGTAATCCAGATTAAAGGGTTGTAATGACCAATTATGTATGGAAGCGGAATATCTATGCACTGTAAGATGTCGGAAATTGCGAGCTCCGTGTCGGCTCCGGGTAGCTAATCGGCAATGCAATTGCCAACGATATCCCTATGTTTTAGACATTATGAGAGATTCAAATTTTGAATGATCCGAAATTACCCAGAAAATTTCTCGAGGAATTCTATTGTTTTTGTCTGCAAGAAATAAGAAATAAATCCATTTAATCCGTCAAAATAAATTGTGTAGTAGTATCAATAGTACTATGAATTTCTGCGGATTGCCATGATTCTTTAATAATCCATTGGAGAGAGTACAGTTTTTTAATTTTGTCACTTCCTGTACGCATACTAGAAGCCCTAAAACTCGTTATAAAAAACTTGTTTAGGAAAAAATTATCATTTCCTTAAACAACTTATTGAATTCTTATTACCACTGCTCAGTTACCAATGCCACGAATAACATGATTCTCTAGAGTTGCAGCTAACGTATTCGAATTTTCCTTTAATTATAGAATGTTTTTCGTGAGCAGTGTGAGTATATCATTCCCGTGAGGTCTTTTAGCCTGCATTCGCTAGGAAGTAGATACATATTGTAGAAGGAGAGAATTATAAGAGATATGCACTTCTACGAAAGATAACATTTGTAAATTGTCAACAAAAAAATTCCAAAGTATTTATAAAAAAGCTCTATGCAATGATCTATCAAATTCCAATAAACTATCTAAATCCTCCAATTGTAAACACTTCAAAATCGTTGATGAATTTTATCCACCTTTCAAGAACAAATCACTTCTGAAGCACGAACTGAACACTGTAGCAGAATTAGTTTGTATACATTTGTATAATGCTGAGTACAAAAAAAACTTCTACAAATAGGTTCCACACACTTTAAGTAAAAAACCCCAATGTGTGAATTTATTTATGAGCCGTCGCTGAAATGCAACAAATTTGGCTGATTTTTGAACAGATTGGGACGAAATAAAGCGAAAATATTGTGATCTAACGGTAGTCCTTTGCGCACTGGCAAATAATTTTCTTGGTGAAAAGTCCGCCGCTTCAATTGTTGGTAATTTTTGGCAATTTTTGTGCGAAAGTGTCTATTGAAGGCAATTTATTGGTTTGCATGTTGCAGGAAGACTTGATAACCACCTGCCGAATAAAGTACCGGCAGTAAGATTAAGTGACGGAAACTTCGAAAGAAAAAGACCCGTAACCCGGCGATATACTTGCAACGAACTCTGAAAGAGAGAAAAAAATCAAACACCAGGATATTAAAAATGTATTCACATATTTCAGTCAAATCCGAATCCATTAAGTAAGTTTTAAGACTCAATGCGAGAAAATAGTGAATTTTAGAAGCAAAACTTATGAAAATATTTTAAATGAATTCTTACAATAAAAATACGATACCACTTGATTGCTGAGTTACGTTTGCATGGTCATTTCATTGAGAAAAAATTTTTTGTATTTGCGTAACTAATGATTAAGAAAGAACAAAATTGAACTACAGCGTCTAAGTTTTAAACATTTTTAGAAATAAAATTTAATGCCAAGAAAACAAAATGTATTGTATTCTCCATGCATTCTAGTGAATAATTTTTGAGATTAGCATTTTTGCTGTTGATGATTACTATTGTACTGGTTCAATACTATTTGTATGTATATTAGCTTTGAGAGTTAATCTTATAAAATGGAAACACAGAAATACGAATAATTTTAGTAAAAAAGAATTCAAATTGAAATGAAATGCATTCAAATGGAAATTGTACTTATTTATCCCTTTCATACAAATTAATTCATTTGCATACAAATACAGGTAAACCTTTTGAATGACGCAAATACTGCAGAATTTCTTACTTTAAAGAAACAATTGGAACAATTTGTTGTGATCAATAAAACTGGATTTACTGATAAGACTGCTTTGATTTTAGAGAAGTAAATGCTATGATTGGAGCTTAGCTGGGTATTAAATTTTTACACAGAGCAACAAGATTAATGTCATCTAATCGAGTCTATTAGCTATTGTTTTCATCTCAGTAGATTACCAGCAAAACCTCTGAGAGTAAAAAATCTGTCCACTTTAAACTGTAGATCCCACCGGTCATTTATAAAATTAACACACACAGGATAATTTGTGTGAGAAGCAAGGTCGTAGTCCTCACTAAAGGGTTATAATGACCAATTCTGCATGTATTTATGTTACGAAAATGGAAATGGTGTTTTGCTTTTACATCGTTTAACATTAAAATTATAAACAAAAGCAAAACAATGAACTTGTTTACATGCTAAACAAATATGCAACAACAAACATTACAAGAATAAATGTAAACAAAATACACAAACAACAATGAAACAGCGATGTTTACATTTATAGAGATCTCGAGAAGGCGAAGCCACGAACATTCGGCATCAAGAACATTCAGACTGTTTATGTTGCCATATAAAAGGCAAGACAAAGCAGGCAACGAGTCAGTAAAATTTCAGTCAGTCTTGTGTGAAGACGCGGTGCTTTGGAATAAAGTAATCGTGGTTTGAAGATCTCCGTTACAAAGATCTGTCGAGCAATTGACTAATAGTTGTTATTGTTTATGCAAAAGAGTGCAAAGAGGAATAACAAACAAAGCAATTGTTGTTGTTTACATCAAGTTTTGAACAGTAGCACACAGAATTGTGCGAACAATATATTTTTATTTGCAATCTACGAGCTCATATTTTAAACGTTTTTAAAAGGTAAAAACTTAACAGTATGTATGCAGAAAATGTTGTCCATAAAAACTAATGTAAAGTAAACAACTCAAATAAATACATAACCATGCGTTTTATGATGAACGATTTAAAAGTTTTTCAATTTGATCGGCGATGTATCGTCCATCAAACGCTGATGTAATGTGTATGCAAGCGTCGTGGATAATACCACGATTTTTATGAGCAAAATATTGAAGTTTTCTAAACATCGATGTATCATTTGCATTCCTACATACATATGCTGGCTTTTTTCAACTGGCGTGAACTCATTACACCTTCTCAATCCGTTGTATTTCGGTTTCTTTGTTTATGGGTCACCTCTTTTGTAGTCGACTGCTTTCTGAAATATTGTACTGCATGGAAAGCCATTGCTTTAGAAACGCTTAACATTGTTTCGAATCCTAGGTAAGTGCTTTCATTCTGATTCATTTGTTTAAATTGTAAATTTTGTTATTTTTAGTAGTGTTCAGTTTTATGTCAATTCTATCACAAAATAACATCCACATATTATATACATGCGTAAACGTCAGCTGTGGTGTAAATAATCCAATCTTAGAATCTCAGTCTTATGGCCATTATTACAACTTTCCGTTAAAGTTGGGTTTAGTTAAAGTGAACTTTAAAGTCACCTTTAACTTCTTTTCGTTATTACAACCTAATGATAAAATAAAGTTAACTTTTTCAACAAGAATAGGAGAACAATTAAACAAGTTTTTTTAAACGCAGTGGCAACGACGGGCTTAGTTTTTTGTTGTATATGCTAATTTTGTTTATATTTGAAGTTGCCATATTGAAAATAATATATAATATGGCAAGTTCAAACATAAACTTAACTTTAAAAGTTACCGGTATGATGATCCTCCATTTAACTTAATATGCCATTTACACTACAGCGAAATCTAGTAGATTAGATTTCAAATCTAGCTCAAAATCTACATCGTTTACACTGGATTTATTTGACAGTAGCAAGATTTCATTTTAATAACAAAAACAGCTGACTGAAATTTAAAAGAAAATAATAATATTTTAGTTTAACCCTAATCAAGTCAGGAAAAATTTTCACAAATCCAGTCAAAATGTGTCTCAGAGGCACATACAAAGAATTTACGTATTAATTTTGTAAACTTATTTTTATTTTATTACATTTTTTCTTCTCAGTTACATAAATGAAATATTATTTATTTATTTTCGCATTTTAAGCAAACTAAAACTTTTGAACAATGTTCGTTGCAAGTATATTTGTGGTAAATACTGCAAGACTGCTTACACATTCCGCATATCTTCGCTGGGCACATATAACAGCTACGTCGCATATCTGTCTGCCTTGGCTGGTTTGAGAATTCATCCTCGTGTTGTATGGACCGAATATTGTACAAATTATTTTTATTTAATTTTCGAAGACTACGACAAATAATGGGTGCCAGAACTCTTCGTAACTCATTATACCTCATTATAACTCACTATTATATTTAATTTTGTTGTTCACCAACAATAGAAGTAATAGTTAGCGTTCCCATATGTGCCTCATATACACATTTTGACATGATTAAGAACATTTTTGATTGAAACCAAATAAAAAATTAAAAGAAATTAATTTATTACTTGAAATTTGTAAATTCTAAATAAAACAACTGAAAGTAGGAATTCAAGAAGCAGTAAGAACCAGAACCTATATTTAAGGAAGTTACAACATGACCAAGTGAAATATGTGTCGGAGAGGCACATGTTGACTTGATTAGGGTTAAATTGAAATGCCATTTTTTTTCCTGCTCAGCGTTGTATTTTTAAGTACTATTTGGCAAAACACATAGTTGCATTTCTATTTTTACTAGATTTTGAGTAGATTTTGCCGAAATCTACTAAATAAGTAGATTTTGTTTTGTATGGGAAATCTAGTTAAAATCAACTAGATTTGGCTCGAAATCTCATAATTACTAGATTTCGCTGTAGTGTAAATGGCCTATAATGCTCATTTCTACCATAATGCCCACTTGTAATAATGGCCCTTAGATACTTATGATAATAAACATCTCGTTAAACAGAGACAGAGCTTATCAATAATGTTAAAGGAATTAATTTAAATAAATTTATGTGATATTTTAAACAATGCTTTAAGAAGTGCAATTAATTGTATTTAAAATGTTGATGATTAATTTCTGAATGTATAATATTATTGCAATTCATAAAATTTTATATACATTTCATTTATTAATATTCGTTTGGCCAATTAGTGATGTTGCCACTGACTGATCGAATAACTATTATGCAACTCTGGTTAACTGGAAATATCATGTTGCTTTCGTTCTGTCCATTTAGAATATTTACAGAAATTTAGCGAGGCCTCAACCAACATTGAGAAAGTTCTCTTTCTTCTCATCTTCAAGGGATAACTAGTCGCAATAAAACAATAAAAATCATTAAATCAATATAGAAGAACATAACCTTAAGGGAGGTTAGCTATCCCTTGGCTTTTCTAGTTAAGGGCATGTGCAAATAAATAGTCCGGATTTTCCAAGAAAAAAAAAGAAAGCATATTTGTGAGACTTGTACTCTCACGGTACAATAACTGCAGGGGATTTTAACTGCTAGGGTAATGGGATGGTAAATTCAATCAAAAACGTGATACAACTTGGAATACGATCTTCTCAATTCCCGAAGATTATTCTACTTAAAACACCTGTGCGAAAGGGCAGCTCTGCAGAATGATCCACCGTTTTTATGTGTTTTGTGCACCTCATATTTCCCAACAACTCCAACACAACATCTTTCAAAATTTAAGAATAATTGTAATAAAGTAGGTAGTGCGTTGGCTTATTAGACGCTAGATCAGACATCAAAACAAAATTTGAAAAAATATTTCTTCGGCGACTTCCTCTTAAGAGATTTCTGGCAAAAAAAAACTCAGAGTAAATAAATGGCTGCCTTCCAAAATGTATCAATACAAAGTTTGTATGCAGTTCTACTACTGTATATAAAGTTTGTAGATATGCAAAGTAACCAAAGACAGCATCAACTATAAATCCGATGCCTGATTGCTTTTTGACTGCGTTTAAAATACACATAGACAACATTTTGAAATAGAATGCATTGTAAACACGATACTTTGTTCAAACACAAAACAACTAACATTCTGGAAGGCAGCCAAATTGTCATGAATAGTTTCTCAAAAATCTGTCGTTCGGAGTCGACTTTAAACTGTGTATGTGTACACCATAATATAGTATACTCCCCTGAATTAGAGACACCAGCACCGACTCGAAGAAGCTTTATCGTCATCGCTGCTGTAAAGTGGTAATACCAAGTTCACTATTTTACTTTTGTAAGTGTAAAATCTCTTTTTTTAACATATTCAATAGATACATACAGTCAAAGAAAAAAGTGTACATACAGTGGTGTATATACCCGCTGATTTTTTCCAAGTTGAAAGGACAAATTGGAAGGCAGTTAAGAATGTTTGAAGAAAAAGGGAATTTGAAAAAATATAAGGTATAAATATAAGGGAATACATACAGTAGCGTATGTAGATGCAGTAGTGTATGTAGATACAGTAGTGTATGTAGATTTTTTTCTTTGACTATAAGTTTCATAGACGTAAAAAGTTATTAAATAACAGATTTCATTAATAAACAGATTCCATAATTTTCAAAATTGCAATTATTTTCTGTAGTTTATAAAAAAATTAAAAGAAAAAGGGAAAATAAAGTTTTACGTGTAAATAAATAATAATATTTTATACACCGCGCAGTAATACTACGTTAATACTTTTATTAAAAGTAAAAGTAAAAGTAAAAGTTCTATTCTATTATTGTTATCCTTAATGTCACAATATTATTATTATTATATGCTTAAATTCTTATATATATTTTCATTCCTAAAAGAATAATTAACAAAAAAAAAAAAAAAACGAAAGAATCAAAATTATGACTGAAAATATATAAATTTCTAATTTATTTAATATTTAAGATATCTTTTATATAAAACTTAACTTAACTTAACTTAACTTAATAGTATAGTGAAGTTATGTTAAACTAGATCCTATTAGGAGTTGTTTATACGATATTTTATTTTTCTCGTTTTCTTATCTAAAAATTTAATGTCTTTAATTCTAAAATAAAGTATAGTTGAATTCAAAATGTATGTATAGTTGAAAAGTCGTTTGAATTCTCTTGTATAGATTAATCATACGAACTATCTTTCGAACTGTAAAGACGTGTTTTAGTCGAGCTCCGATTCAATTTAATTTGTTTCAAGGTTTATCATGCCTATAAAGTGCAATTTGTGCATCTAAATTCACACAGTTGAAATTCTGTTTGAGAAATTTAAACAAGAAACAATCTAAATTTGTTAAACACAGTGAAATATTAAATAAAATAAGTCTTAATACTTACATTGCAAATGCATTGCCGAAATAAAATAAGTAAATTAAAATTAAACATATAACAAAAACAACTATTATTGCGAGAACATTACCAGAACAAAATACATAAGTATATTAATAATTGAACTTAAAAACAAAAACAACTAGAACCGGTTCTTTTCCTCTCATTAATATAAAACAACAACATATCTCACCAGATAAGTCACTCACACATATATATACTGTATTACCAACTAAACAGCTCCATCTATTGTACAGTAGGATAATAAATTAACACCTATTGTGAATACTCTTTTGACATAACCCAGTGAACAATAATATACGAATTCATTCTCTTCATATAAAATTCTATTCATTATATTTTTTACTTTCATCGTGAATTAAAATCATAATGTCTTGTTTAAAGAAAGGATGTACCTTGGATGGACTTGATGACAGAATGATTGTCTGTTGGCTTTGTCATGGATTATGCCATTTTAAGTGTTGCGGTCTTTCTGGTCTGGTGGGTGAATCCGTTGCAAAGAATAAAAATCTGCATTGGCGTTGTAGTGGATGTCAGAAAGTTGGTGCTGAGTTTTATCGTTTTTTTTTTTCAAAACACTAGGAACAACTTTTTACAAATTCAAAATAATCTCAGCCATTTAAATGATCAAATTAATGCGTATGGAAAACTTTTCAAGGATTTTAAGACCTTAGATGGTTTACAATCACCGACACCTTCTCCAACTCGCCGAAAAAGCCCAAGATTTGTAAATAATGAAATTGCGTCTACCTCTACATCTAACGTCGGGTCAGCAGTCAATATCCAAAAAACTCCAAATATTATCGAAAAGGAAGGTTTTATTGATAATTCTAGCCAGTTAGCAGGTTCAAAAGAAGTCTTTGCCATGCCTAAAAATTTAGATAATATACCTGATACTGATCGAAATAAATTGCTCCCCAAACAATCAATAACCATATTGCCTGATCCGGTCGACTCTATCCGTTTAATTAATTTGGATGCTGCATCTCCTGTTCCATCGCCCTTAATTCAAAATGCTTCAGCTATGAATAATCAAATAGCTTCTGCTGAAAATCATCCAAAGGAGTTGCGAACTATTCCCCCTAAGAAAACAATATTTGCTACACGGTTTGCAATTGATACGAATGCTGATGATATGAAATTCTATATTCTATCGAAAATCAGAAATTGCAACCCAGATGAAATTCTTATTTTCAAAATACATGCGAGAAACAGGGCACCATTTAAAATAATTGTTCCTGATAATCTGTTCCAGCAAATCGTTAATCCGGAATTTTGGCCTAAAAATGCTATAGTTCGGGAATTTATCTACAGTGAAAGAAATATTGCTCGTCTTCCTCACATTGGTGATACAAATCAAAAAAACTAATTTCCATTGTTTATCAAAATGTTAGAGGTATTAACTCGAAATTATCTCCAATTTATTGTAATAGTTATGGATTTAATTACCATATAATAATATTCACCGAAACTTGGTTAACTAGTAAGATTAATAATTCTGAAATTTTTTGCCCTAAATACCAGGTCTTTAGGAAAGATAGAGAAAGTTGTGTGCAATACAATACGAAAAAATCTGGAGGCGGTGTATTAATTGCCATATCAAATGAATTCTCATCTGAAGAAGTTAGTCTTAATGAATTTCTACATATTGAGTTTTTATGCGTATTAGTTAAAATTTATAAACAATCCTTATTCATTGTTTGCGTGTACATTCCACCGAATTCACCACTCACTGTCTATGAAGATCACTTAAATGCGATTGAAACACTTCTGAGTAAAGTAAACACAACGGATCTAGTACTATTAATAGGAGACTTTAATATGTCACACACATCATGGAAGGCAGTTCCAGACTCAAACTATTTAATCCCCATTGGTTCTTCGGATTCCTCGGCAAATATAATTAACTGTTTACTTGAAAACTGTCTTTTTCAAATTAATTCCATTCCAAATGATTTCGATAAAATGTTGGATCTTGTGTTTGTTAGTGATTCATCGGACTTCTCAGTTATTCGTCATACGCCTATCTCCAATCCCGAAGACAAATATCATCCGACGATTGAAATAAACCTCTTCCATCATCCTTTCTTTCAAACAAATAATTTAACTCAAAAACAGAAAACATTTTGTTTCAATTTAACTAACCACAATAAACTGCATCTTCAACTATCTGAAATCGATTGGATAAATGAATTATATGGCTATGGCAATGATTTGGACCAGTGCATTATGAAATTTTATCAACTACTTCACAATTGTTTCTTAGCATGTGTGCCAAAAGTTTTACCACATTCTAATCACGGTCCGCCCTGGAATACAAAATATCATTCAAGATTAAAAAACAAGAAAAATAAATTGTATAAAAATTTTAAAAAGGATAGATCATTAATAAATTATTCCAAATACTGCTTAGTAAGATCTGAATACACCATCGCCAACCAAAGGGCTTATAACATCTACTTAATTAGGGTAAAAAACAAATTCAAGAGTGATCCTAAATCATTCTACAAATTTGTTAATTTAAACGTCGAGCCGCGGATTATCCTTCTGTTATGAAGCTTGGTAGTCATGAATCCTCAGATAATAAGGTTATAAGTGACTTGTTTGCGGAATTTTTTGCTTCTACCTACTCATCATCTACATTTAACGCCAATAATCAAAATTATATTCCTGAAGCAAAGGCCTTTGATATATCTTTTATTGATCAACGTACTGTTTCCAAGTATATACAACAATTGAAATCAGTATTTTAAAACACCATTTTCAATTATTGAGTACTCCATTAACCTACTAATTCAATAAATCGCTTAAATTGGGCTATTTTCCCTCCTTTTGGAAACAATTATTTATCATTCCACTGTTTAAATCAGGATCAAAAGCTGATATTTCAAATTATAGAGGAATTGCTAAACTCAACATTATACCGAAATTGTTTGAAAAACTCCTATGTGATACACTGTCATTTCAAGCATCGTCTATTTTATCTGCTTGCAAGCATGGATTCTGTAAGTCTCGATCAACAATCACAAATCTTCTTGAATTTACAACTTTGGTAAATGATGGATTTATTGTAGGCAAACAAACTGACGTCATTTATATCGATTTCAGTAAGGCTTTTGATAAAGTAAATCATAACTTACTCGTTCATAAGCTTAATCAACTTGGTTTTAGTTCATCTTTATTGAATTGGATTAATTCGTATTTAGTAGACAGAAAACAGTGCGTTAAATTCAGGAATACGCAATCTAACTTTATTGATGTACTGTCAGGCGTACCACAGGGCAGTCATCTTGGGCCGCTCCTATTTACTCTTTTTATAAATTATCTCCCTTCTGTTATCAAAAATTCAAACACATTAATGTATGCAGACGATGTTAAAATATTTTTATCATTTAATAACATTGAAGACCAAGTACTTTTACAAGAGGATATTAACTACTTAAACTCTTGGTGTAGTATTAATTTAACCCATTAGAGGTCAAATGAAAACCGGCATTAAGTTTTTGATTTCAGATTTATTTATTAATAAAAACAAGCATAAAAAACACAAAATGAAAGAAAAATTATAAATTTTTTTTTTTGGAAACGAGTTTTGGGGGTGTACTCAAATGAGTACACCGACTTTTTAAGTATGCAATTTTTCGAAAGATTCTTTTTCGACTTAAAATATTTTACAGCATTTCTTGCACTGTCAACGTACACGGGCATGTCAAATTACGCACCGTAATTGTTTTTCTATTTTTGCGGGATAGTTCCCAACTCCATCTTGAGGTAAACCTTCAACTATTGACCCAGACTGCCGTGATTTGTTTTGTCTACCTTAGCGTAAATAATAACGCGCAATGTTTCGTCGCAACAAAAGTTGATCCATGGGATTCTCACTGCCCATTACATGTAGCCTCCAAGCGTTAGAAATTGTCATATCAAGCGTGTATGTACATAATACCCATCACCACTTCTTAACCATGAACAGCAATGCTATATAAAGAGATGGATTGATCGAACTCATCAACCCCACCCATACTTTTATCGTGGTTTTGGAACAAATTGGGTGTAACCATGTCAGTCTTCGCACGCTTTAGTTCCTCACGAATTTGATGCGCTCTGTCATAAACTTCAGAGTTTTGCTGAGAAGCTAGGCTTTGTGGTGGATGACATTTGTGTCAGATAGGTTTTCTTTGGGTTGCAGAAGTTAGCCGAGTACGCTTTGACTCTAATGGTTCATTATCGCTATCGTCACTGACATCGTTGTCGACATTTTTGCGCTTTACAAAAACATCAATTGTTCCAGGAATATCTTGCGGTAGGGCTGACGAAGTCATATCATCCTCAACACCTTCCTCTTCGGCAGTTAGTTCACTCGGATTAGGTGGTATGATTGCCATATCAATTTTTTCATCTTCACTATCAGCTAAAATGCTATCAACGGCCTCTTGGAGCCCTTTGAAACTCTGCTGGCCCTTAAAACGTATACCACTCATATTTAAATCTAACAAAAAATATAAAGCATTCTTACTAATGGATGTTGTCATTGTACTCAAACAAGTACAGCCAACTTTATACCTTTCTATTTTATTTATTTTTTTATTTTTAAGTATTTTTTGAAGCCTGTATGTGTCGTTGTTACTATTTTTATAAAAATAATGCAAAACTACTAAACAAATTTGAGTATTGTTTCAAATATTTTCAAAATAGTTTATTAAGCTACACACTTTATTTGCCTCACAATACAGACTTATAGTTCCGCACAAGCAACAGAAACTACATACAAATTCTTTTTCTGGAGCTCTTATTATTGTTTTAGTGAAACTAAATAACGGTACAACGATTGTTTTTTCTTTAGTTTGGCTTGGATACACGCAAAAATACAACTGTACTCAGTTGAGTACGGAGACTTCTAATGGGTTAATGGAGCTGAATGTTAAAAAATGTAAATATATGTGCTTCACTCGATTATCACCAACCAATGGATTTTACACAATGAATGGTGCCGCTCTTGAACTAGTTAATACCTTTAACGGTTTAGGGATAGTTTTCGATTGTAAATTGGACTTCAGAAATCATATTACATCAACTGTTAGCAAAGCTACATGTACCCTGGGATTTATCAAACGATGGGCTAAAGAGTTTTCTGATCCTTATGTTACTAAGCAATTGTTTACCACACTGGTTCGCCCAATTCTTGAATATGGATCTGTAATATGGGACCCTCAATACGCTGTACACTCTGACAAAATTGAATCAGTTCAAAAACAGTTCTTATTATTTTGTCTTCGTGGTTTAGGGAATGGATGGGATCCTAATGAAAGGTTACCACCTTATGAAAAACGCCTAGCACTCATTAAATTGCCAACTTTAAAAAGCCGTCGTAAAATGCTAAATGCTGTCTTTCTTCTGAAGCTGTTTAATGGTCTTATCAACTCTCAATTTCTTCTAGAAAAACTTTCCATAAAAGTACCTGTTCGTCCGACTAGATACAATAATTTCTTAAATATAAAATATTACACAGTTAACTACGCAAACTTCGATCCATTTCGTAGAATCTGTAATGATTTTAATAGTCTGTATCTTCATATAGATTTTAATAAAAGTATGGAATCCATTAAAAAGGATATAATTTTACAATTAAACACATTTAATTAATAATTTCAATGTTGTCTCTTTTTTAACTTATTTTTTGAATTGAAATCATAATAATAATAATTCTGAATTGATATATAAAATGAATTGAAATATAAAATGAATTGAAATATAAATGTAAAATTTAATGAATTGAAATATAAAATGTAATAGTCTGTAAGGATTTAAATAAAATAATGCATTGATCAAAACAACTTATGTACACATAGTTTCGTTTACATATTCAGATTTTCCATCCATCATATAACGGTATCGCTTAACTTCACTTAAGCTGTATAAATGTTAACCTTTAAAAATAAAGTCATTATTTTCAAACAGCTTATGTTTACTTAAAACTACACAATATATACTTTTTATTTAAACAGAAGCGCTTAAGATACTTAAGGTCCAGTTCAACGCAAATTTCAGTTTCGAAAAAGCGCTTAAGTAGAAAAGGCTTCTATATATCTTCTGAATTCAACAATATTTTTTTAAAATAATCATCCTTATTCTCTAATAAATATGTTACCAATACATTAATTCATAAATTATTCACAAAAATAAGGCAGAATAAAAATTACACAAAATTGATTATATCTCAAAACATAAATTTTCTACTTAAACTACTCTTCCATATTGCTACAGATTTATAACGTTGACTTATATATATATATCTCCGATTGTTTGTCAGAAAATTTAGCATTAAAATAAATACCACGACACATTCACAAATTGGAACCAAAGATATCGTTAAAGGTTTCAACGATTTTGAAAAGTGTTATACGGACAATAGCAATCCAATCCCTTTGTATTCTTTTGTATTTTCAACAAAGGTTTTTATATCAAGATAAGAATGTACTGCCAGCAGTTAAGGACAAAATGTATTGAAATCTTCAATATCAAGTGTCAAAATGATTCGTCGTTTTTAATTCGTTTTTTTTCGAATTTTAACAACTTTTTCCTCATTTAAAGTCTGAAAAAAATACCAAAACAATGAGTTAAAAAACGGAATTTCTTCTCTTTTTCTCCTTCTCTTTAACTTTCACAACAAAAGCATAAAAAATTCCAAGAATCATTCAAACCTATACGAATATACTATACCTACATACGCGTGTACAGTCGACCCTCCTATAACGCGGTGAGTACGTACCGCGCTATAAGAAACTCGGATTTAATCGTACAAACTAACTACTACAAACTAACCACTACACGCTAATTCGTAGCGTGTTTTATGGAAATCGTCTACCGCGTTGTATGGAAACCGTGCTATAAGAAACTCGAAATTAGTACAAATCACACCATTCCTACCGCGTTATATGAAGACCAAGAAATATAAAAGACAAGATAAATAATAAATTATTTTTATTGAATTAAAGAGTTCATATTAGAATTAATAAAAAAAAATTTAATAAAAACTAAACTAAAAGAATGTTTTCCAACAAAAATACGAAAGACTTTTAAAATTGTGTAATTAAGAGATGTGAGCCGCCTAACTCGTCTTCTTTTAATGGGAAAAATGTCTTCCTCACTTGGTTCATCTTCACATTGGTTTTCGATTGTAGCTCTCTATAGGGAGCTAAGCAACTCCTTAACTCTCTTTTAAGCTTTGCGCTGCGCACCGTTGAACGGTCAATTTGAATGAAATGAAATTCTAATTCTTTTTATCCAAATTAGGCCTTTTTTCACATCTTGCAAATCGAGATTTGGCACCCATTCGTTTTTCTTATTTTCGTTTACTAATGCATTTGAAGTGGGTGCATCAACTGAAACCGATTGTGCGATAAGCTGGAATGTTTATATAAATGTATTGTTTATGTATCTCGGCTGAGCTTTTGCGTTGAAAATAAAACTTATATCAAACCCTCTTACAATATCTAGTTACTACTATAGAGTCATTCATAGGCTGTGCGGAAGGAACTTTTGGGATGTTGTTGAATGGAAACCGCGCTGTAAGAGTACCGCGTTATAGGAGGGCTCCGTGTTATACGGAAACCGTGTTCTGAGAGTACCGTGTTATAGGAGGGTTGACTATACATATATATACATATTTAAGAAGGAATACAAACATAAAATCTTTTCCTAAGCATATCTACGAAAGTCGAAGCTGTTGGCTGAGCGTTTGTTAATGATCAATAAAGAAAGAAAAGCAGGAAACGGAAAATGTTTAAAATGTTTAAAGGAAATTCATATTCAACAACAGTTGAATATCAGTTGCACAGATTGATGTACAAATAACTACATATGTATGTATGTATATGATAGTATGTATTTAAGTGTGCACAACAGATGCATGTAGAATTAAATCTCAACAAATAATCAGCCAACGGAGCAACCAACATTGGAAACTTTAACTGGATGCTTAAAACAATGCGAGACTGTTTTTAATCCTGAACAAAATTTCTGAAACAAAAACATGGTGAGTGCAGCAAAATGAAAATAAAAATCTGTCAACGATTTAATGAAATTAAAAATCATCCTACAAACTAAGCACAACAAAGTAAAGAAGATAAAACAACAGCAGAAAGTTAAAAGAATACACAAGAAAAGTATGTTTGTGTGGAAATTTAAAACAAAAGTTTATTTTTCAATTAAAATCTCTGACACAATTTCATGAAATAGTCTTGCAAAAAAAAACAACAAAAAAAAACAAAAGTCTATGAAATTTTGAATGACTTTTATGAAATTTTATGAAAATTTATTTTGTCAATTAAAAAAGAATGCAAACATATTCACACATACATACATACATACATACATAATTGGCCATTACAACCCTTCAGCCAGGATTATGGCTTAGCTTCTCAAACCACACATGTTGTGTGCGTTAATTTATACACGAGCGGCGGTATAGTTTATAGTCGATTCCGAACGACAGATTTTTGAGAAATTTTTCATGGCAAATTTTTATTTGCTCTCAGAGTCTTCGCCAGAAATCTACCGAAAGAGGAAGTCGCCGAAGAAATATTTTTTTATATTTCGTTTTATTCGAGATGTCTGACCTGTGGTTTGAACCTTGGCCTTACGGTCTATATTCACATATACTTACATAAATATGTATAAATAGAAAATATTATTGAAACATTTAAGTGAAGATTTTAAATAGAATTTCATTTTAATACAATCGATTAATATGTAGACGGGAAACAATCTTTTGAAATTTTATTTTAATTTGCCATATACTTCATCAAACTTAAAAAATCTATTCTAACAATTTAAAGAACAACTCACTGAAAGATTAAAATCAAATGCTAGACATGTCTTTGAAGGGGGTCAAGTCCAACATAGACTTTCGTACCTAGACAATGGATATGGCCAACTTGTTGAAGCTACATTTGTGAAATTAGTTGTCATTTATTCAGTCTGTTTTACCAAATCACCGTGGACAGATGTAGTAGCTAACAACTCACGCAGATAATAATTTTTTTTTATCAAAATGGGTGTTCTGTTCGGGCAAAGTACAGCACGCTTCGCTTTTATGAATTTGTGTAGTTCACAAGAACTCAGTCTTTCATAGACCGCAACTAGACAAATGTTGCGTGGTGATTTGGTCCTACAACTGCAAAAAGTTAATCCGGCTCAGGAACTGAAGATAAACCACCATAATCAACGATATGTGTTTGCTGAATGAGCTCTGGACTTGTTACCAACTGGTCTTAATTTTAATGGAAACATCATCTTCAGTTATCAGGCCCATATAGAGATGAATGGGTACGTGAACAATGAAAATTGCCGAATTTGGAACCAATCTACATGAGATCCAAGAGCATCCAATGCATCCCGAAAGAGACAGTGTTTGGTTTGGTTTTTGGGCTGGCAGCGTCATCCGTCCATATTTCTTTGAAAGCGACATTAGCTAGGCCAACACTAACATGGGGAGTACTATAGATCGACATGATTTACTGATCATTCGAGAGGTTTACTGTAAGATAAACATCTAAGTTTTAGATATTATATTGGACCATACCATGACTTAATCATGAGATAGCTTAACTTAACAGTATTTTGGCTCACAGGATCGTTTTTTACGTCTTTCCTATTTTCTAACTAGCAAGTGCTAGTTTTATAAATGGACTTACTGGTCGGATACCAATTAAAAAATTTTTGATTGCTTTAGTGTATGTCAAACTTTTCCTATGTTAAAATGAAGCAACTCCCAAAGAAAGTATAATTTTTTGGAGTTCAGAAAATGCTGCGACAATAGTAAACGTGCTGATGCATTACTAAAATAAGCAGAATTTCTTAAGCTATCACGAATAAATCAATATTAGCGGAACTTTGAGATCTTAAGTAGAAAATAACTATCTTAAATGGATGAATATTCTTACAATTTTTACTAAATTATTTGGACATAATCGAAATGTTATATGAATATGAGAAAATACTTCGCACCATTAGACATATGTTGTTTATCTTACGAAATTCCTATAATCCAAGAATTTTTTACGTTATTTTGCAATTCATTAAATTCCTTAAGAAGTTATTTTTTGAATCTTTTTATCCTTATCGACCAAATCATATTTTTTTTGTATAATTTTTCAAATTCCACAGTGTATTTCATACTTCCATACAAAAATAGTGTGATACAATTTTACAGACAATACTTAAGGATAACAAAAAAGAGAAGTCAGAGTCCCTAAGATGCCCTGAAATGGAAAATAATTCATTTAAGGGCTATTATTACAACTTGCCGTTAAACTTGGGTTTATTTAAAGGTACCGTTAGCTGAAAGGAACTGAAAATTTATCTTTAGCTTATTTTCATTATTACATTATTACAATAAAGCTAACTTTTGCAGAAATATGGTAGTGCCGGCAGCAAAGTTATCGTCATTGTTCAATTGAGCCAGTTATTTTTAAAAGTAGTGGCGACGAGGGGCTTCTTTGTTTATAGTATTTACTCATTTTGTTTTGATTTGAAGTTGTCATATTGAAAATAATAATAATATGGCAAGCTCAGACATAAACTTTACTTTAAAAGTTAGCAGTAGGATGATCCTTCTTTAGCTTAACGCTCACTTCTACCTGCCCATTAAAAGCCCCCCTTTAGTTAACGACAAGTTGTAATAATGGCCCTTAGTTATATTAGTTAGTTTATTATAATATTATTATAGTATAATCCACTTAAAAACTAAATATTTTCATGATTTTGCATATCACTAAGTTTATTTTAGTTGTTTCTTATATGTACCTACAATATGAATTGAATTCATTAAATAGTTTTAATTTATAAAATAAAATGAATTATATTATGAAATGTTATAAAAGTACAAAAACTATAAAATATCGCATAATTCTTGTGCTAAAAATCTTCGCACCTATTTTTCTATCCAGGTGTGTATATTATAATCCTAATATGAATATTATTACATTAAATAACACTATTTACTGAATTTTTACTGGGCCCGCTGTTTGCTTTGTCTTGCCTTTTATATGCAAACGTAAACAGTCTGATGAACGAACTTTAAGTCGAACGTTCGTGGTTTCGCCTGCTCGAGATCTCCATAAATGTAAACATCGCTGTTTCATTATTGTTTGCGCATTTTGTTTACATTGTTTGTTGTTGCTTATTGCTTACTTGTTTATTCCCTTTTTTATACTGACGTTGTTGGTGTAATAAGTTTTGTGTCTGTTAGTGTCTATAGTGGTCCTATAGTATTCTTATTTATTTGAAGAGCCTTAGAATATTAGACGGCTCTATATCATGGCAAAAATAATTGCCGAAGTTTTGAGAAATAAGAATAACTGTATTCGAAGTCAGAATTATTTCTAATTTTGTTCACAATTTTCTTCAGCTTATATACTATTTCTTATTCTATGTTTTCTTATAATAAACTTAAACTATTTCTTCCCCTACTTATTTTTGTCTATGTTTTCTTTTTCTTTTCCCCTTAAATCTTTTAAATGTTAATAGTTAAGTGACCTACAATAATATTAATATCGTGTTTATTTGTATTAATATATTAATATTATATTAATACATATTAATTAATTAAATAAATAAATTAATTAAATTAAACAATTAATTAATACATATTAATCAACACAACCCAATTGATATTGCATACTCTGCATATTACGATTATATTTTGTGAAGTCACTTTACATTTGTTTACAATTTAATTTTTGCTTATTTTAGTTATTCTATATATGGGTGAATGTATACATTACATTCGTATATTTTGTTTACTTGTTTATCATTTAAACAAGTTCATTGTTTTTGTAGCTTTTGTTTATCATTTTAATGTTAAACAATGTAACACTATTTTCATTTTCGTAACAATATTTTTCTACTTTCAAATTACATTCCATACCTCGTAATTTTTACGAATAGATTTGGCATACGCAAAAAATAATGTGCTACATGTTTAGCCTTCTTAAACTCAAATAAATTGATGCAATGGGTATGGACACCAACAAAGTATCGCCTGGGTGGATTATTTTTATTGATTTCATTATTTCATACCATTTCATTTTTCTTCTTCTTCTGGGAACGTGAAAGCATATGTCTAATAATTGCCAAAAGCCAGTATAAGTATCAGTTATCTGGTCAGGGGAATGTCTTCTTAGCTTCATGTTATTTGGCCTTTGAATTCAATTCCTTTAGTTGAGCGATATTGATATGTATCTAATAGAATTTCTTAACAAAATAAATATGCCCGCAAATGTTAAACTGATGTACTTATAATAGCATTATCTAATAAATTCAATACACAAATTATTCCATCAACTTCATCCACCCAACCCCCCAACCTTTATCAGTAGGGAAAACGAATAAAATAAAACACCATGAAGTAGGAAATCGTTTTTGCAGATTATTTATATTTTCAAAGTAGTTGCGGTGGATACCATTCCTCCTCTGTCAGTTAAAGGTCGCGTCAACTGTTCAATATGCTTTCCAATGATTGTTTGTCTACATATTTACACATTTAAAAAAAAATTCATGTATGGAGGGGTGTCAAATGGAAACAGTGAGGCATGTAAAGTTAATTTCGTTTTAATATTTGCGCCTAATATTGCTTTGTCTTCTTCTGTATTACAACAGCAAGAAATACTCTTTCAATAGTAATAAAACGCAAAACTTATTAGAAAGCCAAATACAAGTCGCATTTAAAGGCAAAATTTTTTAAAGGATTTTTTCTAAATACATATAACGTTCGAAGTCTCAAACTCATATTTTTAAAATGCACAACAGAAAAGTAACAAAAGAAACGTAAGAAAGAATCAGAAAGTTAAAGAAGGGAGAGGAAATATGGGATGTTTTTTAATAGCTTAAGGATTTATAATAATAATACAAGACAGAAATATAGGTGGAATGAAATGCTTTTTGTTAAATATAAATTCCAGCATATGTATATCTGGCGTATGACACAGTAAATCGGTTCAACTTTTGTCAACATTTTGCAAAAAAAACTTGCCGTATAGTATCAATGATGGCTTGAATATTGTCTTGCATGAGTTCAAGAGTTGCTGGTTAGTTGGCATAAACCAATGGCTTATTATGACCTAATAAAAATCAATTCAGAGACGTTAATTCGCACAAATAAGGGGTCCAGTGACAAGAATCGCTTTTGTTAAAAAGTTTTCGCCAAATTGATTTTTCAGCAGACCCAATGTTAAGTGGGCTGTATGGTAAGTTGCGTCGTCGTATCGTAAATGTTAAGGATTAAACATAAAAACAAACTTATTTAGTTGCTCAGAGTAGAAAATAACCGCAATAGGAAATAATTACAAAACTTAACATATATATAAGTGTAGTAAAAGAAAAATATAAAAGCAAACAAAATGGAAAAAAAGGAAAAGAATACAAAATTCAAAACAAAATTTTTGTAAAATACATGAAAAACATTTGATCTTAAAACATACATACATACATAATTTGTCATTACAACCCTTCAGTCAGGATTACGACCTAGCTGCTCACACCACTTACATTGTGTGCGTTAATTTTTATACATGATTGGTGGGACCTACGGTTTAAAGTCGATTCCGAACGACAGATTTTTGAGAAACTTTTCATGGCAATGTTATTTGTTCTCAGAGTATTTGGCAGAAATTTGCTGAGAGGAAGTCGCCGTCTTAAAGCACTATTTTCTAAATCGGCAAGTGGAAATATTGGGTTGTTCGGAAAGTAATTTCGTTTTCCCCCGACAGTTGATTTAATTGTATTTTTTGCACCCAACTTCACACTTAAGCTGTATAATTTTTATACGCAAGGCTTGTGTGTGAAAAATTCCAATTAATTCTACATAGTAATTTTTGGTTGGTGCCCTTTTAAATATGGGGAGCGATAAGGAGCATTTTCGACATATTTTACTGTTTTGCTACAGAAAGGGTAAAAATGCAGTACCAGAATTGGTTCGTTAAATTTCGATCCGGCAATTTTGATGCACTACGTTTGTGAAGGCTGGTTGAAGCTGATAAAGACGCGATAAAGGCATTATTTGATGCGAATCGGCGAATAAAAATACGTGAGATCGGATTGAGGTTAAATTTATCAAATTCAACAGTTTATGACCTCTTGATTGATATTATACGAAAACTGTCTTTCATTTCCGCAAAAAAAAAACGAAATTACTCCCCGCACAACCCTATATATTGATTTGTAAGCAAAACTAACTTTTGTTAAACGGTGTGTGTTCAATTAAATCATGACAATATGGTATAGCTGGGCAATTTTTACCCACCAATTGGCCATTACTACAATTTACATCACCGTTTACAGTTGGTTTTGGTGGTAAAAGTGGTACAATCGATATATTTTCATCCATTAGGAGTTCTTAAGGCAAAAAGCAGATGGACCTTGGCGTAACGGCGGGCTCAATGGAGGCAGTAGCAGTAGCGACATTCATTTAGGAAATGAAAAATAATTCCGAATTTTAATGTTTGTTTATATTTATTGTCACTATTTCTTTCTGCAATTTTCGATACCTTTTGCTTCCAAAACATTTGCCTTGCAATACATGTAATATTTTTTCTCTCTTCAAATTAATGGTTATGATTGTTTTTTGGCTTATTTTATGATATTCTGTGCTTCTCAGAAAGTATAAAATTAGGCAGGACAATTTCACTCAACTGTAGTTTCGCTACTAATGAAATACGTTCAAGTGCACAAGTTATCAAAGCAGCGTAATTTTGGAAGTGTTTGGAAAGCTGTTAGATGAAGTGTAACATTGCGAGTGGTGAAATATACGGTATTGGGAGAAACCATTTGTCAGGACAAACATTTTTACATGTAGTCTGACAGCTCTCTTCTTGTGAGAGAAAATATTTTTTAAAAATAACTCTGCCTACGATTTGGTTGAATTGAATTGTGTCATGCCCATTAAGGTTGTGCTTGTATTGGTGAGTAACAAATTTACTGCTAAGAAGGAGATATTATTTGACTTCATATACAATTTGGATTCATTTTAAATAGCTTTCACGAAAAATACAATAGTACCTAACAAATAAGAAATCATACATATAAATACATTTGCAACATAAAAATTATTGTTACTATTTTAGGAAAGTAAAATGACCACTTGATTCAATTGAATTATTTTTATTTAAGAAACATCATTTTACTTAAAGTCTACAAGTTGACTATTTTAATATTTGATTAACATGAAGTTACAAACAAACAATATATTTCTAAACTTAAAATTGTTTTCAAAAAAAAATGTAATTGCTTTCAGTGTACTTGAAAAAAAAAACAAATCCAAGCACATTGCCATTATTAATATCTCTTGCAGCAATTTAAGTAGCTGTGCTTCAGAAGTTGTCGTAATTAAGTTTACAAAAAACTATACTTGAATTCGAATTATAAAAAATAACAAAATTTGCTAGCGAACATGTGCTTAAACTAGCCATTATTAACACGTTCATCGCCACGATAATATCAGAAAAATTTCCACATGGGCCACGGTAACTTTATTAGATAATTTAGTTAAAAATTTATCATGGAAACTTAATGTATCGCAGAAAATTTTTTTTTGCCAAAATTCCCGGAAAAACACTATTTTTTATGTCACACATATATGACTGACATGGCCCTATATTAAAACTTTATTTATTTATTTATTTATTTATTTATTTAGAATGCGTATTTTACAAAAATAAATTTGTAAAATACAATTCCAAAATAGTGTGGACTACAAATCACGTACGTCAAACATATATGTGTGACATGGCTCATGTAGAACTTCTTAGCGTCAGACACATATGACTGACATGGCTCATGTAGAACTTCTTAGCGTCAGACACATATGACTGCCATGGCGATGAACGTGTTAATAAGCTTCGCCTCAAAGGAGGTCTAGTTGTATTTACCCCATACCAGCAACAAGCCACATTAAAGCAGAATGTTTCGCCACGTACTCTAATACAGTACTTTATATAGTTGACACGGACGTACGTTGATACATGTACATATAGTTGCTCCAGAGTTAAAAAGTAGTTAAGTGTAGTTTTATGCGAGAATATTCATATTTACTGACGTACATTACATATTCGGTGAGCCTTACTGACTAATATTTGCACTCGTGCCTGCATCATTCTTCGCTAAACTAATAGTACTAAAAACATCCAAGATTAATTGGATGTTAGTCTTTTCTGGAGGATACATGTGAATCAAATGAGTTTTTCGAAAACATAGCCTAGGCAACAATTTCTAACACGCTTAAGCCGGATTCACCAATGTTGTCCGAACAAAATATTTGTGTTTGTTAAACTAAATTTACGTTCTACGAGAACAATGTAAACTATGAAGATAATGGCAGTTATTTTAACAGCAAATTTAAAGGCAGCAATATAACAGTTATTATAAGAGTATTTGTAAGAACATTAAATGAGAAAAATTATACAAAAACACTTTAAATAAATTGAAACAGATTAAACAATATTTCCATTATAATTACAACTGCAGAAGATACGGATAATACGGATCTAATGAGTGACCGCTCATGTCAAGCCGTGATGACGGCTTTGGTGTATGGCGATAGCCATGTAACTTGATTTTTTTTCGTATGCGCCTTCTACAGGGGTTTGAGTTATCTTGCCATTACATAAAAGATTCTATCAAGTGTTTTGCGTGGCGGACTAAAGTTAATGAAATAATTCAAGCCTACCAGAGTAGCTTTAGAACTGGTGGACTAGCCTACGACTAAATATTAACAATAGCCAAAGCTTCTAAAAATACATACATACATACATACATTCTTGGCCATTGTCAGTCATGATTACGGCCTAGCTTCTCACACCACTTATGTTGCGTGTCTTAATTTTATACGTGAGTGGCAGGATCCACAGTTTAACGTTGACTTCAAACGACAGATTTTTGAGAAACTTTTTCATGGCAGGTTTATTTACTCTCAGAGTATTTGCCAGAAATCCGCTGAGAGGAAATCGCGGAAGAAATTTTTTTTTATATTTCGTTTTGATGCCTGACCTGCGATACTAACCCGGGCTTACGTCTAATAAGCCAACACACTACCTACTAGACCACGGCGACTTCATTGAAATACGGTAAGAATATAAATAATTTGGTTCATACTACATGGGACCCCTTATCTTATAATTAATATTGATTTGATTATATCTCATCAATCATAACACATTCACTCACCCATAATGCAGAAGATCTAATTTTTTTCTCTTTATTCCTAACTAAATACTCACGCCTTGCTTGGAAGAAATTAAAAATAATTCATGGAAAATTTAAAAGAAATTTGTGTGTAATTTTAAATGAAGACATTTTCTATCAATACCCAACAGAAAAAAATCGACACACTTCAACTCTTTGTTGACTTCAAAGGCAATTATTTTTAATTAGTCGATGCAGGATGACTCTAACTGGCACTACGAAAAGAGAATGATATATCTGAACCTACCAAACGAGAATTTAAACATTGCCATAATATATCCTGTTACTTAATCAATACTTCCTGTAGAAGTCATGATCCAATCTAGACAATACATGCTACTCTGGTGTACCGATGGTATAGATATGATAGGGCACTAACAGTGAGGAGAAAACTGTTGTCGCGGTCAACGAATCCAATGTTATTTGGAACTAGGAATTGTCAAGAATTATAAGTACACTCGGTAACTGCTAAATGAAAAAAAAAACAAAAGACAATGTTGAAATGAATAAAATCTTTTTGAAAAATAGTTTCGAAACTAATCGTTTTCCATTATATCCAGGAGGACAAAACATTATAATCAAAAAGGAAAAATGAGAATTTTCTGTCAAAAAAAAGATATTTGTGTGAGGAAAAGGAAATCTTTCCATATTCGCTGAGACGATTTACAGATACACGAAGTGTTCGAAAATCTTTTCATTTTTATCTATACATACGAAAGAAGTTCGCTTTTGATGTTCTAAGACATGCAATATGTACATTATTCTCTATTTTCTAATTTTTTTAATTCAAATATTAATAAGTTTTTAAGTCAATAATTTTCATTGCTTAGTTTTGGTCTGGATTTGCTACGAGTTTTCTTAGATAATTAAACAAAAACTTTAGTCAACTGTCAATCAATCATTCAATTGTTACAAATGCGCGTTCATCCAAGTCAATTTGATGAGCCATAATAATCAGTGCGATAAACGTAAGAAGTTTGACTAAAATTAGGCGATAACGTGGTTGGTAACGCAGTAATGCTGTCAATCAAATGATTGGATTGACAGTAAATCAATAAAGACTGTGAAATTGCTTTTCATTGTGATTTTAATTAAAATCACATTCCGTTCGAAATAGAAGAACCTTTTGCGAAAATATTGGCAAGTAGTTGGCAATCAGGGGAAAATTAATTACAAAATATTTACCTGAAAAGGAAGTTTGAAACTAAATCAGATTTTCAATTCGAAAAATTAATAAAATTTTAAAATTACTTTGATTAATCTTTAGAATTATAAATATTAGGCGAATAGTTTGCTCTCTTCCTCGTTTTATTTACGTTACATTCAATTTTTATTTACTTTTTTAGAACAGAAGAAGAAAAATATATATATCAACAGATTTAAATATATTGTCACGTTCTACCTTCTAGAAACGTTTAAAAAATAAGCTCGTAAATTAAATAAAAATAAATGAATAATCGGTAGCCATGTAATGAGCCGAAACGTTTAAAATATGAGCTCGAAGACTGCAAATGAAATAAAAATAAATTTGTGTTTAGTTTTAATAAAAATTCTTTATTGTTCTCTATATTGGAGATCTTCAAAACGCAATTACTCTCTTCAAACACACCGCATTTTCACATAAGACAGACTGAAATTCACTAACTCAGTCGCCTGCTTTGCCTTGCTTTTTATATGGCAGGGTAAGCAGCCTGATGAATGTTCTCAAAGGCGAATGTTCGTGATTTCGCCTTCTCGAAATCTCTGTAAATGTAAACATTGCTGTTTACATTTATTATTGTAGTGTTGTTTGTGTATTTTTGTTTACTTATTTATTATTTTTATGTTGGTGTTTGTTGTTAGATTAAGCAGTAAAATAATTTGTAATTGCCCTGGTAGTTAGTGGGTAGTGTGCTAGACTATTAGCGTGAGGGTCGTGAGACTCTGGTCTGTGACACTACACCGAGTATATGGTTAAAGTTACTCAGCTCGTATATAATTAGAATATAATTTGTAATTGTATTGTAATTAATAAATACTTACTTACTTACTTAATTGGACATAACCCGATTAACGGGTTTCGGCCTCCCGCAACACATCCTTCCAGGCCAATCGATGACAGGGCTTCCTCGATTTGGTCCTTCCAACGGATGCAAGGTCCTCCTCTTCGCCGACTTCCGCAAATCCCCGCATCAAATACATCTCCCGCCGGAGCACCATCATCTATTCGAACAACATGACCGAGCCAGCGCAGTCGCTGGATATTAATACGCTGCACAACGTCCATGTCGTTGAGGAGCTCATACAGCTCACTGTTGGATCGGATGCGGAAATCATCGCCAACTCGTACTGGGCCAAAGATCTTACGTAGTACTTTCCTCTCGAATACTCTCAAGGCTGCTGCATCAGTGCATGCCTCTGCGCCAAAATGAATGGAATTCCATTCCAAGCTGTCTTAGTTTCGATAAAGAATCATTAAAATATCATATCTTTACGATGCTGACCTTGCCCTACACCACGTAATCACACAGCACCGCAAATCATGATAGACACTGCACCAGGCTCTCAAGCGGCCCCGGTGTACTTTGGATAAAATTTCTGTCAACTTTAGCCGACGAATATATTTTTTTTCCATCGGGAGACACTCGTATAACTTTTGGTTTGTCCGAAAACAATAACAACTTTTTTCGATTTTCACATACTACATACGAGTACAGTATAATACAGTACAGTACATAATTGGTCACTAAAACCCTTCAGTCAGGATTATTGACTTTGTTTCTCAAACCACGTATGTTGTCTGTGTTAATTGTATACACGAGAGTTAAACTGTAGGTCCCAGTTTAAAGTCGACTCCGAACGACAGATTTTTTGATAAACTTTTTATGGTAATTTTATTTACTGTCAGAGTTTTTGCCAGAAATCTGCTGAGAGGAAGTCGCCGAAGAAATATTTTTTTAAATCTTGTTTTGATGTCTGACCTCGGGTTTGAACAGTGGCCTTACGTCTAATAAGCCAACACATTTTCACTGCCCCTAACTTAGAATACAGTTGGTTTTATTTCACAAAATTATAAAAAAATCAAAAAAGAAACAGAATGTCGGCGGACCTTGTATAGCCGTTCAGAATTTCAGATGAACCGAACAGAGAACTACTTTTAATACGACAATTTAAGTATTGAATACTACATTGTACTTAATTAGTTGCAAACAGTTGAATGTATCTTGGATCACCAATATATTTGAATCGAAGACACTAGACTTGTTAAAACAGATTCTTAGAGAATACAATTGAAAACAAACACAACGAATACCTTCTTGGAAGATTTAAAAGTTATTTTGAATGAATTTACATTAATTGACAGACTTTTCGTATGAAAATGAAATGAAACTTTCATGTCATCATCATTTTTAAGAAAGTATCAGGTAAATGGTTTTTTTTTTTCCTTTTAAAACTTTCCATATCTGTTATATTAGAAAAATGAAAATAATTTTTAAACTTATTTAGCATCTTATCTCAGCGTAAATTCAAAAGAAGAAACTTTTTAAAATGCAAGAAAACAAAAACAATAAAACAGAAAAAAAGTAGATAGAAAGAGCAGTTTGTCACGTGGTCATGTTCGTCCCGAATTTATTGCATCTTTCAATTTAGGAGTTTTACCTTATTTTTCTATTGTTAGCTTTCAAAGGACACTTTAAAGGATAAACTTGCTTGGTATAGACACACATGCAGTTGGCGTATAAATAAAGTTTCTACACTTTTAAAGAATTGAAAAAAAAATGAAAAGAATGTTTAAAATTTTGTGATTTCTTTCATTCTGCAGGATGAAAGTTGAGTAGATTGTGTCAGGAAACGCGGCAGATTATTTGAGACTTTATTTTTATTTTTTTGCTTTATCATCAGCACGTAATTCTTGCACTAGCATCACAGCTTTAGCAGTACTGTCAGTGCAGTCAACAACAGCACATAGTGCAAGTTGTTGACGTGGATTGAAAGCCTATTTTATTTATTGCCTTACTTTGTTGACAATTCGGAGCATGACAATGAGAAAAAGAGACATAAAATCGATTCATGTCAAGTTCTTGTTTCCGTATTTCTCAGCAGCATGTCATGAATACCTGTGATGGAAATCATCAATGTTAAACGCCTTGGCTTAATCGTAAGGGGGTGGCGGAGAAGGAGAATTAGGCAGTGGATATAACGAAAGCGAAACCCATAAGAATATTTGTCAAATAAAATCATGCAAAAATGCTTCATTTAATAAAATTTTTTACAACAACCGTCCTCTTCATCAAAATAACACCGAAATGATGTTCATAAATATTCGTAGTTTTATTTCGCAATAAAAATCCAACCGAGTAGGGGAGAGGTGTTTTTTTCCCGATAATATTTGAATTTATTTGTAGCATTGAGCTTTGGAAACGATTTAACGTTTAAATGAGTACGACAACATTAAATGGATTTATAACTTTTTCGTTTATTTAATCCTTTTAGGAGACATGGTGCCGTCTTAATATTTATTTTATTGTTATTTGAATATTGACTGGGCGGAAAAAGATTCCAATTATGAAATTGTTTAACAAACAAATCTGGTTTGATTAAGTCGACAAATATTAACATCAGCACGACAAAAAACGAGACCCATATTGAAAACTTAAGAATACTAATGAACCTCTGATCCATGAAAAAAATTACGAACGCATTAAACACTCTCATACTTCATTGGACACTTTAGGCTACTTCTTTTACTTCATCTTATTATCTTAAATTTTCTTTTATAGAATACAGTTGTTAGTTAACTGATAGAATGAAGCACAGTCCTTATCGGACTGAAGTGGTCATTTTGTCGAAATTCACATTTCAATACAATTACAAATTATAGTCTAATTATATACGAGCTGAGTAACTTTGACCATATGCTCGTTGTAGTGTCACAGACCAGAGTCTTTCCCTCACGCTAATAGTCTAGCACACTGTCCACTAGACTAAAAGGGCAATTACATATTATTGTACTGCTTAATATAACAACAAACACCAACAAAAAAAATAATAAATAAGTAAACAAAAATACACAGACAACACTACAATAATAAAGGTAAACAATTTCGTCTTTGGTTGACTATCATTGATGGTGACCAATTGCATGCAGACCAGACAGAGGTGATAAAAGTTAATAATTTAGTTCTCGTTTTTTCCGCGTTTCCAATATTTTAGGGGCTCTTAATTTTAATGAGAATTAAATGAAATTGCTTTGCTCTTATTGAAACTACCATCTGTTAAATTAGTTGACATTTGTTCAGTCCGTTTTAAGAAATCACTATGAACGACTGCAGACAACACTATGTGCTCTGTAGCAGTTGGAAATTCTCTTCAGAGATGAAGACATTTTCTGTATTTTATTGGTACGCAAATAAGCGTAAAATTATCGAACATATGGCGATATGAAGCTTCTAATAAATCCCATAAGAGTCATTCTTTGGTGTGAATTTTGTGCTGGCGGCATAGTCATTTTTTTAATTATTTTATTTTATTTTCAAATTTAGCACAACAAGATAGAAATCTTATAAATTAAAGTGCTAATGATTACGTACAAATATACAAAATACAATAAATTCAAGCATAATGTAATAATTAAATATAATTACCAGTTAAATTAAAAAAATGAAAAAAATATTAAAAAAAATATAATAAAAGCAGATTACAAATAATTTAATGCATTAATTTGATTTTATACAATACTTCAACTAGTCATTAACAAAAATATTTTAATAATTCAATTTTAAATCTGATTGCGTTGCTAATTATTTGAATTCTTTTCGGTAATTGGTTCCAAAGTCGAGTGCAGTAAAGAACTGACGCTCAGAGAAGGCAGTTTTATATTTTCGTTGAATCAATACCAGTCCTCTAGCCGATCTGCCGAAACTTATTGCTCCATAAAGGTAAGTCGGTTGTGCAGTATAAATTATTTTATGTACAAATAACAAACTCTTAAACTTTAAAAGATTTTCAAAACTCATATTACAAATTTGGTATGAGAACACAGATATGGAATCACGTATTCCTCGATTGAAGATATATCTTGCAATATTATTATAAGCGACTTTCAATTTCCGCAAATCATTTGCATCGCAATATGCATAAATTTCGCATCCATATAAAAGGACTGGTAGCAAATAAGTTTTAGCAAGCAGCATTCGTTTCTTAAAAGGTGTTAAACATTTTACAGCCCAAAGATTTCTCAACATACCATAAATATTACCTACTGCAGAAGCAATGTGATTGGACCAGGTCAATTTATTATTAAAAATTACTCCTAAGTTTTTCGAACAGCTCACAAATTCAATTACATTCTCATTTATTTCAATTCGAATATCGTCAGCAATCTTTCTATTACTTCTATCTATTAAAATACACTTTGATTTTGTTCATTGTTTTTTGCCCAGATATCTATTTTCTGCAAATCAGAATTTATATTGTTGACACATGCATCAATTCCATTTAAAGTACCGCTGTTACAGATTTGGACATCTTCCGCATACAATGTTCTAAAGTATCCGGTAAATCATTGATATATAAGCAGAATAATAGGGGTCCAATCACTGAGCCCTGTGGGACACCTCTATTAACATCAAGGCTTTCAGAATATGTTCCATTATAACATACAATCTGAGATCGACCTGTGAGATATGAATGTAACAATCTACAAGCTGTTTCTGAGAAGCAGAAAAGTTTTTCCAGTTTTTTAAATAATATGGAGTGATCAACTGTATCAAAAGCTTTACTGTGATCAAGTAAAACTAAAATGGAAATCATATTATTATCAAGATCAGCTCTTAGATTCTCCACTACAACTGTCAAGGCTGTCATACAACTCCTTCCTTTAATAAATCCCGATTGAACAGCACATAAAATGTTATTAGGGTTATTCATTGATCTGCTCACTCATAATATTTTCAATAACTTTAGATAAGAAGGGAAGAATAGATATTGGCCGAAATTCGTTGTTTTGTTTAGGTATTGGTGTAATTTTTGATTTTTTCCATTCATCAAGGAATGTTGATTTTTGTTAGTACTGTGTTAAACGCATAAGTAACATAAGGCAAAAGTTTATACAGCAATATTTCAAAAAACCTGGGATTTAATCCATCTATACCGATAGCTTTAGACTTTATTGAACGAAAACTGCGCAGAACTTCCAGTTGGCTAACGCACCGAAATGTAAAAGAATACTCAATGGAGACACTACAGAGATCGTCATATATATTGCTAGTCGGTGATGGTATGTTTGTGTGCATTTCTAAACATATGGTTTAAGCTATCGACATCAACATCACATGTAGAAACGTTATCTTTTCCAATTTCAATTTTACGAATTTCTTTCCATGTAGAACTGCTATCAATAGCTGACGAAAATCTTCTCTGGTAATACAGATTTTTCGCTTGTTGTATACTTTTACCAACAGCTTTACGACAATTTTGAAATAGTGCTCGAATTTCTGGAGTTTTAAATTTCCTCCATCTAGTACACGCAGTATTGCGCTCTTTTATCACTCTCTTAATATGAGTGGTAAACCAAGGTGTTTGATACGCTGCTACACTTCTAGTTTTTATGGGTACATTTGCTTCATATAAAAATTTGACATTCTCTTGTAAAAAACGCATTTGATCATTTACATGATTATATAAATAGATTTGATTCCAGTTTATATATTCCAGCTGTTGTAACAAGAGGTTATAATCTATACCCTTAAAATCTCTGTATTCATATTCCTCCTGCTGTGTATTGATGTGATGATCATACGTTATAAATAACAGATCATGGTCCGAGAAAACTGATGCCGAAATCTGGTCATATAACATAACTTTTGACAAATTGTTTACAAATACCAGATCTATCAAGCTGTTGGTGCATCCATGATAATGCGTAGGTATAAGAGTGTTCACGGGAAATAGCCCCAACGAACGCATAGGATCAATTAAAGTATTATTACATACTAAATTGTTGTTAAAATCACCAAGGATAATAAGCTCGTTGTATTTGACGCATGTTTCTTTGGCCGTGCAGTCGCTGTCAACGGCGAGCAGTTTAGGTCGCTGATTATCGACATGGTTTGGCCCGAATTGGATTATCTAGATAGCAACAACATGTGGTGTCTGTAGGACGTCGCTACATCTGCAACTCATGTAATATTAGATATACTGCACGACCGATTTTATTGCATGGTGGTCTCGCGTTATATGATGTGAACTGGCAACCAATATCGGGCGATTGAAATTTGTTAGACATTTTTTTGAATGAAATTCAACCTCCTTTAAGGGGATGTACTCCATCCAGAGAAACTTTAGTAGACATTTGAAAGATGTTGTTTATATTCCATAATAAAAGAAATTAAAATGTGTTTTCAGTGTATTTTTTTTGCTTTTTTTTTGGGAGATGAAAATAAACAAAAGTGGGATTAGATTACCACAACATTGAATTTCACAGCAAGAATTTCGACTCAAAAGTAAACTTCTATAATTTATACGATTGTATCGAATAATTCGATTCAATGTAAACAACTTTAAAAAATTCAAAACAAAACAATAAGATTTCTTCGCAATAAAATTTGATGGAAAATAATTTATTTCAATATCTTTTTGGGAGTGAAACAATTCAAGGTTATAGAAGTCAAAGGACTCCTGGTGTATAAGTAAATTAAGATAAAGATAAATTCTGCTTAAAGGACTAGTTATAATGGCCAATAACGTATGCGTGCACAAATAACCCTTCCTACTTAAAAAGATCATATCGCACTTATATATAAGGATATTCCTGTTTAATGCCAAACCTTTCACTTCGTTTCAGTTTTCAAAACAATCTGCCATTTCCATATATGATCTGGGCGTCCACTTCTACACTTCGTTCTTCTTTTGATTGGCCTGTCTCTCTACTCTGGCATTCGAGAAAATATTTGAGTCTAAAAAGCCCAGGATTCGAACAATATACCAAGTTTCACCGCCGCTGATAAATTTCAAAATTAATCACACAGAACTTTACTTACATAATTGGTCCTTACAAACCATTAGTCAGGATTACCAGCTAGTTTCTCATACCTTATGTTGTGCCAATTAATTTTTGTATACATGAGTGACTGGACTTACGTTTAAAGTCGACTTCGAACGATAGGTTTTTGGGAAAAACTTTTCATGGCAATTTTATTTACTTCCAGAGTTTTTGTCAGAAATGTGCTTAGAGAAAGTCGCCGTAGAAATATTTTTTTTCAAATTTCGTTTAGTTGAAGATGCCTGACCTGGGGTTCGAACTGAGGCCTCTTGTCTAATAAGTCAATACACTACCTACTAGATGACGGCGACTTCATTGCAATATAATATTTAATTAAGAATATAAATAATTTGGTTCATATTATCGTATAATTAATATTGTCGTATACTTAATATTGAATTGATTAAATCTTAACAATCATACGCACCATCATACACCCATATCCATAGTGATACAGAATATATAATTTTTATTTTTAATTTTCTCTTTAAATTCTCTTTTAAATTAAGTCATTTTCTATAAATACCCATATTGACTTAAGCTTCTGTTCACCTATTCTGGTTCCTCATGCATCCTGGGGTACCGAGGAGAATCTCTTTGGGAGTGACCACTTTCCGATCATCATCTCACTGTTTTCTGAATCTACAATACATAGGGAAATTAGAAGACCTACTTTCAGAACCGATCTAGCAAATTGGGAGAAGTTTCAGGACCTCTGCGCGGCCTTTAATAGATCTAGACCAGTGGTTGATAATATTAATAGGGAAACAGCGAATATTTATAGGATTATATTGCAATCGGCCAATTATTCCATTCCACAGTCCCGTGGAAGAGAGAAAAAGGTCCCTTGGTGGAATCAAGAGTTAGGGAGACTGAAGGTAGAAAAGAATAAATTGTGGAGATTGTTTAAGAAAAATATGATACAGGAAAACCTGCTTCTGTATAAAAGAGCTAATGCAAGATACAAGAGAAGCATTAAGCTTACAAAACGGGAATCTATCTTTAACTTAACTTCTGCAATCACACCTAGCAATCCCATTGGAAAAGTTTGGACAAACATAAGAAACTTTACAGGATACAGAGCAACACATGGAATCCATTGCATATCGTCATTGGTGGATAGAGCAAAATTGTACACAGATTATAAAGATATAGGCAATGAATTCGGCAAATATTGGTCTGCGAACTCAGATGATATGCATTTTTCCGTTAACTTAAGGCTTAAGAAACGAAGTCTTATGGATAACCCCCCCATTATTATAACTTGTCCGAAAGCAAAAAAATGGAATCTAAAATAAATTTTTTGGAATTTATCTCAACTCTAGAGAAATTACGTGGAAAGACTCCAAGAAAGGACAGGATATCATACCTGACGCTGAGAATGTTACCCTACGACTTGAAATTGCGAATTATCAACTTTTATAATGCAATCTTTGATAACTATATCCCACAACAATTTAAGAACAGAGTAGTAGTTCCTATTTTGAAGCCTGGAAAGGACAAGACTATTATAACATCATACCGTCCAATTTTTTTGAACTCGTGTCTGGCTAAGGTATTGGACAAGATAGTAGCGAAAAGGTTGTGGTGGTTTGTCATGAGCAATAAACTACTTAGTAACCGCCAATTTAGCTTTAAGACGGTTAGCTTGACAACTGATGCTCTACTTTTTGTAGACTATCAAATTGCCAACGCTCTCTCACTACGTTAGCATATTACCATTATTTCTTTGGATTTTGAGCGTGCATTTGAGAAGGTAGGCATCCATTCAGTGCTGGAATAATTATACCAATGGGGAGTTGGCCCGAATATTATAAAATATGTGAGTAATTTTATGTCCAATAGAAAAATTATAGTACGAATTAATCACCTATACTCCAATTCTTTTCCACTATATAATGGAGTCCCCTAGGGTTCTCCTTTATCTGTTATCATTTTTCTTAT
Organism: Sarcophaga variegata; assembly: GCA_932273835.1. NCBI lineage: Eukaryota > Metazoa > Arthropoda > Insecta > Diptera > Sarcophagidae > Sarcophaga > Sarcophaga variegata. The sequence continues at coordinate 43,868,971 of OW026359.1, forward strand.
AGCATATAATCGACTATGCTCGATTTTATCACTTCACAAGGAAATCGACTTCTGCGCCAAAGCTGATGATTTTAACCTCATCATTAAATCTTCTAAAAATAAAGACCTAAAACTAGACCTTGACAATGTATTCGCTGATATTACCGACTGGTGTGATACTTCTGGTGCTTCACTATCCACTTCAAAGTGCAAATACTTACACATATGTCGCCTAAGAGACTGTAGCTGTGAAATTAGGTCCACAGTTATCACCATCTCGAGGTTTGAATGTCTCCGTATTCTGGGTATATTTATGAGTAAACGTTATAATTGGAAGGATCACATACTTTATTTACAAACCTCCTTATCACAACTAATGAACATTTTGAAATTTCTGTCTAATCCTAAGTGGAATTCTAACTCAATCGTACACTCCTTTCCGTAATGAGAGCACTAATTCTTTCAAAAATCAATTATGGTCTACAATTTTTCGGTTATACTTCCAAATCACAATTAGCTTGAATTGACAGAATTATTAATTCGTGTATAAGAATAGCATTGGGCACTCTACGATCCTCCCCAATTGCGAACATTCGACATGAGGCTAAGATTAGATCCTTGGTCAATCAAAGCGACATGCTTACTACGAGATTATGCCGTATCTTAATTTTCGGTGGTAATAGCCCATTAAGACATATAGCTAAAAAGATAAGACGTTCCAGAAAAATTCCGAGAGTACCATCTATTCTTTATCGAGTGATACGGAATAGCGATGATCTTAATCTACCTAAGAATATTTCCACACAAATTTCTGAACTTCCACCATGGTCACTGGATCCCTCATCTATGGATTTTACTCTTCAGAAATACCCGAAAACTGATACTTCCCAACTTAATATAGGAAGATGTTTGCAGATCTAAGGGAAAGACTTTCTGAGCATATGTTTATATACACAGATGGTTCGATATTGAATAACTCTGTTGCATTCAGCATCACGACGGATAATAGTGTCTTGAAAATAGCTAAACTTGGTGAGTATGTCTCAAACTTCTCAGCTGAGATTAGTGCATGTATGTTGGTGAGAGGGATAAGTAGTAGATTTGCTATTTGTACTGACTCTCTTTCATCACTAAGGTCGGTTCTTAATGTATCTAATACTGGGTTTTATCCATCTTCTATCAGAACGATCTTGATTGAGAAATTTCCTAATCTCAAACTAATTTGGGTTCCTAGTCATTGTGGGATTACAGGCAATGAATTTGCTGATCATTCGGCAAGGAACGCAATAAGACAGGCTTTATTTTATACGGATAATTTGAACTGGATAGATTTGGCAAGGCAAATTGATGGGCACTACATGAGAATGGATAGGGATGAAACGTTCAATTCTACTTCCTTTTGGTATAAAGCGGTGAACACTGAGAGGATTTCTATTTAAGACTATTTGGATGAATATACTAGTAATTTTTACAGGATTGAGAGCATTAAACTACTTCGGCTCAGAGTGGGTCATACCAAGATTTCTCATGAATTTCTGTTTAATGCTAATTTTACCCCTTTTTGCGATTGTTCTGACACGACTCCACCGACACTTAATCATATTTTATGTGATTGACCTCTATCGACGAACATAAGACTTTCCATCTATCATAATATTAATCCCCTAACCTCCCTATCCAATCCTACAACTGAAAACACAGCTAAATTAATAAAATTACTCAAAATTACAAAATTGTTTTACGATATATAAATATTAATTACCTTACTAAACTTATACTTGCTACTCTATTATGTACAATCTTAATTGTAGTTATAAGGTATATTTAACTTTGTAGAGCTGAAGGCCTCAGATGCTATTGCTCTTAGTATCCTTTATCTTATAATTTTAATTATAAGCTAAATTTGTAAATAAATAAATAAAAATTTGATTCATATTACATGGTGCCTCTCGTCGTATACTTAATATTGAATTGATTAAATCTTAACGATCATACGCACCATCACACACCCATATCCATAGTGATGCAGATGATATAATTTTAATTTATCATTTTCTCTTTTTGTTTTTGTTTTTGTTTTTATTATTTAATCTCGTTATCTTTATTCCCAACTAAATACTCACGCCTTACGCGGGAGAAATTGAAAATAATTCCTGGACAATTTTAAATTTTGTGTGTAATTTTCAATGAAGACATTTTAAGTAGTCATTAGACGCTGCTTAACAATACCGACAATGATGTCATTCATTCATTCCCTTTGCACAGCAGAAAAGAAATAATTCAATTCCTGAAAAAAAAAGATTTAGAAAGACCACCGATTTATTCTATCCAGAGGAAGAGTTGTCTTCAAATAAAAGTAAATATATTTATTTATTTATTTATTTATTTATTTATTTATTTTATTTATTAATCATAGCACAACAAGATAATAATCTTATAAATGAAAGTGCTATGGGAGGACATCAAATAGGAAAAAGTAATAACAAATCGCTCATTATATGAGTAATGAATTGTTTGAAGTACAGTGTAAATAAAAATGAATAAGAATAAGAACATGATTTAACCTCAGAAAATAGCAATCGATACCAAAAAATTAGGATAAGAAAATGAGTATATGTAAAAAACTAAATTAGGAAAGATACAAATATAGAGAAAAATACAAACAAGGAAATATATTCATATAATGAGATACAATGAAACTTAAATAATAAATTAGAAAAATGAAAATAATTAATCACTAATAAAAATTAAGAGTAAAAATGTATAAACAATCAAAATATGTTACAAACTACTTAAACAGATTGTATAACTCCTTTTTGAACTTAGATGCATTGCCTATGTTCTGAATATAATTAGGTAGTGCATTCCAAAGACTGATGGTGTGTATAAAGAACTGTCATTTCGACAAAAGAGTCCTATGCCTTAATTGGATAATTTTCCTACCGCGGTTGGATCTAGCAAATCTAATCCTGCTAAATAAGTATACTGGCTGTTCCAAAGTAATAATCTTATGGAGGAGAATTAGGCACTTAATATTCAATAGATTATCAAAATGAATACCACATATCTGGTAAGAAAATTGTGATATATGGTCCCGACGTCCCTTAATAAATACATATCTGGCTATGTTATTATAAGCCAAGTTGAGTTTCCGCCTATCATCCGCATCACAGTTTGCGAAAATTTCCGATCCATATAAAAGAACAGGAATCAAAAACGTTTTTGCCAGTTGCAGGCGTATAGCAAAAGGAGTCGAATCTATAACAGCCCATAAGTTCCTAAGCATACCATAAACTTTACCAACGATGACATTAATGTGGCTAGACCACGTTAGCTGACCATTAAAGATAACACCCAGATTAGATGCCGATTCAACAAAATCAATTTTATTCCCCCTGATAATAATTTCTGGCACATCAAACGCTCTCTTAGACCTGGAGAGCAATAAACATTTCGATTTAGAGGGATTAATACAAAGTCCATTAGCACTAGCCCAGTTGTCAATTTTCCGTAAATCATCGTTAATCGTATCTACACATAGTCGGATATTATCAATACAAGCGCTCCTATAGAGCTGAACGTCATCAGCGTACATATGAACGCTACAATTATCCAAAACATCAGGTAGGTCGTTAATGTATATACAGAACAAAAGGGGCCCTAAAATTGATCCCTGAGGAATACCTCTTCCAACGTGTACCGAATTCGAGATGTTGCCGTTTAGGTAAACTCGTTGAGATCTGTTAATGAGATAGGAACGGATAAGGCTGCAAGCTGAATTAGAAAAATGAAAGAGGGTCTGTAGCTTTCTCAATAATATTCTGTGATCAACTGTATCAAAAGCCTTAGTGTGATCCAAAAGAATCAAAAAAGCTATGTAATTTTCATCCAGCTTCAACCTAAGGTCATCAACTACTTTGACTAAAGCAGTAGTGCAGCTCCTAGCTTTCATAAATCCCGACTGTTTATCAGATAAAAAATTATTACTCGTGAGATAATCGTTCATTTGTCTAGCTATGAGGTTTTCCATAACTTTGGACAGGAACGGAAGAATAGCAATTGGCCTGAATTCATTGTTAGATTTAGGAATTGGGATGATTTTTGACCGTTTCCATTCATCAGGGAAAGAGGACATAGTTAAGACTGAATTGAAAACATGAGTAAAATACGGTAAAAGTCTAGGTGACAAAGCTTTTAAAAACAGAGGATCTAAGTCATCAGAACCAATCGCATTCGATTTCACAGAAGATAAGCATTCCAAAACCTCGAGCTGACTAACACAACGAAAACTAAAGGGGTTTTCTACCGGAACAAAACAAAGGTCATCATATAGGTTACTGTCAGGTGAAGGAACATTAATATTAACAAATTTGTCATTCAGAACGTTTACATCGACATCAGGAGAAGTATTATGGCATTTATGTCCAATACCAATATCGCGGATTACCTTCCATTTAGCTCTATTATCTAATGCGGAAGCGAACTTCCTGCCGTAAAACAATGTTTTTGCAATTTTAATGTGTTTGGTAACCTCACTACGAGCGGCTTTATGAATGGCTTTCAGATCATCCGTTCTGAACCTCTTCCATCGCCGATAGGCAATGTCGCGCTTATCAATTAATGCTTTAATTTCAGCATTAAACCACGGTTGGTGTTTGGCTTTAACAAGTTTTGTTTTGATAGGAACACAACTGTCATATAGCAGACGCACATTTTCCTGAATTAGTGCCACCTGGTCGTTTACATTACCCAGTGAGTAGATTTGATCCCAACAGATATCATCAACACTTCTGTTCAAAACTGTAAAATCGATACTTTTAAAATCACGGTATGTAATATACCTGTCCTCATGACTCGTAGACAGATTATAAGTTAAGAAGAGAAGATCATGATTGGAAAAGCAAGAGGCTGAAATTTGATCATATAACAGTACCTTAGTCATATCATTAACAAATACTAGATCGATTAGACTACTGGAAGAAGAATGGAAGTGAGTTGGCAAGGACACATTCACAGGGTTAAGATGGAGAGACAACATTGAATCAGATAGCGCATTATCAATTAAGAGATTATTATTAAAGTCACCCATAGTAATAATGTCATCATATTGAATAGAAATTTCCTCAAGAATAGAAATAAAGGGATCAAAGTTATATTAGAATTCGGTCTATAGACACTACCTAATAAAACCTTCTTCTTATTGGTGGATGAAATATCTAGAAATAAATATTCTATTTGAATACCAATTTCTGTTAATAATTTTACCTTGCACGGAATACCGTTTCGAACATAAATTGCAACTCCGCCACCTTTTGCCCTGGTTGCCATATTGTTAACTAAGATCTTCCTGTCTGACCGGAAAAGCCTAAAGCCCTGTAGATTGTACACCGAATCCTGAACTTCCAGAGGAAACCAAGTTTCGGAAACGCAAATAATATCGATTCCTGCTGCCACAAATAAACGCCTAAATTCATCAATTTTATTGTTCAGACTCTGTGCATTTATATGAACAATGTTGAGACCAGTTCTTTGTTTGGCTAAAACTCTAATCATGTTGTACACACAGTCTCTGGAATAAGGACTGTTAGAGTTCATCAGATTGTACGTAAGTTGTGGCAATGCAATCAAAAGCTAAGTAAATTGCTATAATTAAGATAACTAAGCGCATAATAAAAAAGGAGTTATACATACAGATAAGGAAGGAAATAAAAATTAAATTAAAATTGAACATTAAATTAAAGTTGCACATCATCAGGTTTATCATTATCAGAAAACTAGTTGAGTAGTTAACTATCAAGCCCAGGAAATAACTGGTTCAGGATATTTATGTCTTCAATTAGAATTGTGTCTTCGTTACCTTGTTTCCTGATATATACGCAACCCCTCATAGTAAATGCAGAAGACAAAAGTTTTTTCTTTATTAGACGAATTGCAGCACGAAGGATGTTAAAGTTGTTTTGAGTCAGGTTCTCGTTTACGAAGAATTTTACATCCGAGTTGTAACCAATGTTCCTTAGCCGGAAAGTAAAACCCTTGTGCTGTTTTCGGAAGTTAGCCAACGATTTTAAAAAGAAATTTTTATCGTACGCAGACCAAAGTTTGACTATTATAACTGCATCTTTCGAGGTCGCGTTGTTTTTATTATTATGGTTCCTCAAGCGGTATATAGATTTTAAGTTAGGTACAGGTGTGTCTATGGTGTTACAAATTTTTTTTAAAATCTCCGGTAGATTTTCTTCTTCAGAGAACGGAATTTCATTTATCCTGAGTTCAGTAGGAACAGGATAGTTCTCTTGTTGCCGCAATTTTGTTTTTAGATTATTTATTTCCACTCGCATACTCTCAATTTCCGCCGATCTGTTTTCAAGAATTGCTACCCTCTCACTTATCTCATGCAGTTTGTTATCGAGGATATTGTATTTTTCGCGGAGATCCTTTACGAGGTCTTCTTTAAATTCTCTAAATTTCTGGTCAATAGTGTTCAGGATCTGTTCTGCGAATTTGTCAAACCTTTTGTCCATACAGTTTAGTAGTTTAAAAGGCGAGTCAATTAAAGATGGTCGTAAAGAACTTTGCTGAATGTCCGCTATACGTTTATTGACTGGTGTGTTTTGCAATCCATCCGAGGTTGATGGTATAAATTCCGAGTTTTTGATAATAGGCATGTTTGTTGGGTTTTTGTTGGTTAGTGTCTTAGATTTAGATTTGCGTACGTTGCTTTTATTTATTTTCTTGTCCTTCCTTAGGTTATACATTAAAAATAGTAAGTGAAATCAGAATTTTTAAATTTAACTGTGATATTTGTAATAAATTTGGCAGCACTTATTAAACCAGTAATCAGTGTAAAAACAATCAGCTGGTTATTCGAAATTTGTTTACTTTTGTTTTTGTTTTGTTTTGTAAAGGATTATGTTACTATGTAGTTGTTATAAAGAAAAAACACTGACACTGTATATTAAAGATACTGTGTAAGTTGCCTGTTTGTTGTTGCTCGATTGCTGATATTTTCAATTTTGTGGATGAGTCACCAAAAAATAAGAAAAAGATTGTCCGTTGGATAAGATATTAGTTATTGTAAATTTTCAAATATTTCACTGAGTTTTATTCTGTTGCTATGCGATCTTTAAAATTTGTTATTTTCAATTTTGTGGATGAGTCACCAAAAAATAAGAACAAGATAGTCCGTTGGATGAGGAATTAGTTTTTGTAAATTTTAAATATTTTACTAAGAATTGTATTCTGTTGCTATGCGTTGTTTTATTTTGATAAATTACAAGTTGTTATTGTACGCTGTAGAATTATTTCATTTGTTATTATTTGTTGTAAGAAATTTAAACATAGATTTTAATTTTATGATAGTTTGTTTAGAGGATATTTAAATTACAAAAACACATAGATTCTGGCAGTTCACAAAATTTTCTTTCCTTGATTTAGAATAATGACAAAGTTTTAAGAAAATATGGGCATCCATCACACTTTTCAGGAGCTCAGACAAAAACACGTCTAATCACTTCAAGCATATATATATATATATATATTGTTGTAAGTGTAAACGAAAAGCGTGGCAAGGATAATGAATTTAATTTAAACAAAGGCAAATGCGAGTCAGGTGGATTCTTTCCTTAAATATAACTGCTGTTCCAACAGATTTACGACCCAAATTTCTATTCAATTTTTTTTTGCATTCATCAGACATTGTAGATGTGTAGTAGCCAGTAGAGATGAGCGATATTTTCAAAACTGTGATTTAATCACATTGATTGAAATTGCCAAATAACAGTTACTAATAATGTCGTTCTTTCAAAATTGTTACATACTCAAATTTATTTCATTTTATTTTGAGCGAGGCAGAATTACTATTAGATGATGCTGATTATTTACTTTTGTCTTTTATACATGAACTTTCTGTGAAACTTAATTGTCAAACTTCATATAAAAAAAATTACATTAAAAATAATAACATTGATGACACTACTTTGATTTTGTTTAGTAGTCTTTTCGTAGCATGTATCTAGTTGTCTCTTTCTTACGACTTAATAAATAAAATACGTTATAAAATACTTAATAAATAAATATTGTGATCACGATCACTGTTTTAAAGAACAGTGATTAACAAATCACGTTCACTGAGAACAACGTTCTTCAAAAATCACTGGATCGCTCATCTCTAGTAGCCAGAGAAGTCGTAATTATGATGGTCCATCATACAGACATTTGTAGAAGGTAGGTTTTAATTCTGACTTAATTCTGCTAACAAAGCGTTAACTATTGTAGTATTAGAAGCCGGTATTTAAGCGACTATTGAAGCAATACGTTCAGATTTATTGAAAAATTTTGTCAAAAATTGCACTAGTAGAATGTAGCATGTAATTCGAAGACGCGCCGGACTAATACCTAAATCAGTGTTTAAAGAATTAATGCCACTTATCTTTCAGTTTATAGTAAAAGAATTCATTCTGATAATATATGTGTCTTGTATTGCCATTTCAATTTCATAAGCTCTTTAGAAAAACACTCTATATTTGGACTGCAACTCTTTTTCTTTCGAATGCTTGCCAGATGCAATACAATAATGAAGAACATAATGTTTGATGTCTCGTATGCACCAGCCTCGTATGCACCAGCAGTTTATAATCCCGACATGACATCTGTGACTGTCTGTGAAATAGTGTAGTGAAAAACACGATCAATTGCCTCAGTTGTGAACTAATGCTGAAGAGAGATCATTTTCAAAATCGCAATAATTTATCAAAAAAGGATTACGAATTTAGCCGAAATGAGCGAAAGTTATATTAGAACCACAAAAGTTTCGATTTTAGTTTGACTTTTTCCAAGATAGGAAAACAATTTTTTATAAAAGTTTTGTTAGGTTTTTTTGGATTTGATTTTATACCAAAAATAGTGAAGTAATTTCATTAAATGGCCTTTAAAATTGTTCACTATTTAAAGAGACATAACTAGAAATCAAGATTCTCGCAAAAATTTAAAGTAGAAGAATTGAATTTGAATATGCATTTAGAATGGATTTTCCTGCCATCCCCTTTATTCTCACATTCTGTTCTCTAATACTCCACCAATAAAAAGAGATTTATTTTTATATTTTTGCCATTATTTTAAACACAACTGCATGAAATTTAATAAATTCGATGAACAAAACACACAAAACATAACAAGACATGGAAAACATAATAAAAAACATATAAAAGTCCCCTGCATTATTAAATTAAAATTACGACAGAAATGATAAATATCGTTAAAACTGTCCGACTACAGGCTGCACAACATAAATTTTTATTTTCAGCCTAAGAGTCTTAACTTTTCCTTGCCCGCCAACAACCATTGTCCTGACGTTGAGAAGACAGAATTTAAACATTTCTTGTGCAACATATACATAATTGGTCATTACAACCCAATTTCTTACGACCTATTTTCTTATTTTCTGTTGTGTGCGTTAATTTTTAAATGTGAGTGGCTGGACCTACAGTTTAAAGTCGACTCCGAACGACAGATTTTTGAGAAACTTTTCATGGAAATTTAATTTACTCTCAGAGTTTTTGCCAGAAATCAGCTGAGAGGAAGCCGCCGACGAAATATTTATTCATATTTCGGTTTGATGTCTGGCCTAGTAAACACTACCTACTGGACTACGGCGACCTCTTGTGCAACATATTGGATTAATATTCGTTTAGACTTGTTCGTCTTCTTTCGTTTTGTTGAATTAAATGTAGATAGACCCACTTATTTATTCCAACGTGAATTCAAAAAAAATTAAATTTTCCACACAAAAACGATATTTAGTTGTAGAAAAATATCTGTTGAATTCATAAACATAAAATGAGGGCCTCTTTAAATATTTTTTAAATTTATTTCCTACAAATATTACAGTTTTTTGTATTTTTTTTTCATTTTTTTATCCTAGGTCTAACACACTACTCACTAGACTACCAGGGCACCATACTTCTTTATAAATTTAATTTAATTTTACTCTAATATTGTTGAGAAAACTGTGTGAATGCATCTTATTCCAATTGGAAGATAAATTAGAACAAATTTCTCCGAATGGACTGCATATTTATCTTTTTGAATTATTCAATGACTTAAATAACTAATAAGCTGTATTGATTAGATGTTCCTTAATATTGTTGCGAAAATAAAAAAATTTAAATACTGGTGTTTTGCCTTTAAATCGCTTAACATTAAAATTATAAACAAAAGATACAAAAACAAAACAATACAGTAAACAAACCTGTACTGCTTTTTTAATGCAAATTAACGTACTGCTGAATATAACAACAAACACGACTGTTTACTTTGTCATATAAAAGGCAAGGCAAAGCATGTTAGTGAAGTTAGTGAAGTTCAGTCAGCCTTGTGTGAAAACGCGGTGCGTTTGAAGAGAGTAATTTTGGTTTGAAGATCTCCGTTACAAAGATCTGTCGAATAATTGCCTAGTAATTGTTAATGTTTATGCAAAGGATATAAACAGAGGAATAACAAAGAAAAGCAATGGTTGTTGTTTACATCAAGTTGTGAACAGTGGCACACAGAATTGTACGAATAATAAAGAATTTTAATTAAAACTAAAACTAAACATAAATTTATATTTATTTCATTTGCAATCTACGAGCTCATATTTTAAACGTTTTTAACATCATAATTTCATAACAATATTTTGTTTTGAAAATGTTGAACAATACCAAAATGACTTCCTACTACAGATCCGCCAGTTTCAGTTCAGTCTGTCAAAGTTGGCCTTTGGTTTGATATAGTTACAAGGAAACTGTTAATACTTTAAGAATTCTGTTGTTGGAGAGCATCCTTTATTAATTGAATCGTTCATTGTTCCTGATCTTTTATTCCATTGAAGAAATGTTTTCGCATTACGAAGAACAGAGTTTGCTGAAACACTTTTTAACGTGGTTTATCGTCGGATTCCATTCGCATTTATTTTTGTTGAATCATTTGATTGTCTAGGTGGAATAGAACTGATCCTGTTCTACATACATATGTACGTCTACTTATGCCACATGTAACCACCAGTTGTATTGCTGTAGTCATGAGCTGCTATTTGCATTTAAATTGACCAAAAAATACTCAGTGGCTTGCAAGCATCTGTATTTCCGTGTAGGACTACATTCAATTCGGAGTCGCGATAGAAATTCGTTAAATAAGTTATAACTTTAGTACGTTTTTATATCTCTAAAAATACCTTTTGGACCCTCCAATGCGATTTCGTTTGTTTACACAACCAATAAAATGCAATTATCACGTTTCTCGAAATCATAATATAATCTAAATTGTTTTTGTGCTATGATCTAAGGATTCTAAACTTACTTTGTGAAAGAAATTATTTGAGTTAAACATTGCCCGAAATATTTCCTCTTTTTTGTTTTTTCGGCTCATTACATTGCTACCCATTATTCATTCAGACTGGTTTCAATCGGAACAATTTCATAAGCACTGAAATGTTACCGCGATTAACTTTTGCTACAAATTTTATAGAATTTATCCTCCATGACACAGTAGTATTCTATATAAAATTCTATGCACGTGTATGAAGTCTAATATTTACTTTATTGAAGTGAAGTGTCCAGCCTATCGCAACATTTCATGTAGCCCTTGTTCAATAAGAATCCTACATCACAAGAACTGGAAAAATTTTCAGTTTATTAAAAACCTTTCATCTGACTACGCAGTGCCGCAATAAAAGTAGTTATGAAGTCGCCGTAAACTAGTCAGTAGGGTGTTGGCTTGTTAGACATAAGGCCACGGTTCAAATCGCATATCAATATTTTTCCGATGACTTTCTCTCCGCGGATTTCTGCCAAAAAAAATTGCTAACAAAAGTTTCTCAAAAATAGACTTTAAACTATATGTCCCGCGACTTGTGTATAAAATTAACGTAATCCTGACTGAAGGGTTGTAATGACCAATTATGTATGTACATATGTATAGCTTTTAAATTTTGATCATGCCTCGACGTTGAGTAGAGTACACTAATAATCTAGGGTTAGGCACTAATACTTTTATCTGAAGAGGTTTCAGCAATCATTCGTTGTAAGATAGCAAGCTGATTAGGCGACCATACTATCTCTGACAAATTGCTGGAATGTAATTTCCCACACTTTGGCACTTACTTAATATCATCAATTAATAAATTTTTCTTTCCTCTTCATTAAATCACACTCAGAAGCCATGTTAATAATTTACATCCTTTAACATTAAAATGATAAACAAAAGCTACAAAAACAAAAACTATGGACTTGTTTGGCTGATCAACGAATAAACAAAAGTATAGGAACAACATCAGTATAAAAAAAGTGATACACAAGTAAACAAACAGGCAACAACAACACTGCAAGGACAAACGTAAACAAAATACACAAACAACAATAACGTAAACAACATGTTTACATTTATATAGATTTCGCGAAGGCAAATTCATTCTCCTTCAAGAGCATTCATCAGCCCGTTTATCCTGTAAAAATTCAATGTCAGTCTTGTGCGAAGACGCGTTGCGTGTGAAGAGAATAATCGTGGTTTGAAGATCTCCATTGTAAAGATCTAACGAACAACTGTTATGCTGTAGTTACCCACACGTAACGTAACGTACCGTAGCGAACGTTCACTTTTTAGCATATGGAGCACAATGTAAACGATTACCGAAACGTTAAACAGAATTCTCCCACGTTTTTACATGACATTTGAACATGGGAGATGATGAGCAGTGTTGCCACGAAAAAAATATATTGTAACCAACATTTGTGAAAAAATCACCAAACAAGGAAAAATATGACCAAAATTAAATTCGCAGTTTTTTTTATTTTATTTTTTTCAAATTTAATTATAACTGAGAAAAAAAGAAACAAAAAAATAACAAAATAAAATTATAATCTTACTAATTAATTAATTTTAACAAACAAAATAAAAGTTATTTTTATAAGAAAAATAATAACCAAATCCGGAAAAATCTACACATTGAACAAAAAATGGTAACGCTGATGATGACTCTGTATACCAATTTATTTGTATTCTGTTGTGTTCGTTTGTGTGTTGCTTTGTGTTCTGTTTCGTTTTTATTTACATTCTTCGTTGACATATGTCCCGTTTTTAACGTTTCGATAACTACACAAACGTTTTTAAGGCTACGTACGTTACGATTTTACGTTTCTTACGATTGGGTAACCAGGGCATTAGTGTGTAAGCGGAAGAGTGTAAAGAAAAATTACAATTAAAGCAAATTGTTGTCGTTTAAATCAAGTTGCCAAAGTTGGCACACGGAATTGTTCAAACCATAAACAATTAATTTAAAACTGAACACAAATTTATTTTTATTTTATTTGCAATTTACGAACTCATATTTTAAACGTTTTTAAAAGGATAACGGGAAACGTAACAATATTTTTATTTGATTTTACAATAAAATTTAATAGAAAATGGAATATTTTCATTATGTAAAGAATGAATAAAATATTGTTCGCATGCCTGTCGTGTGGGCTTTAATTCGTCAAAATTTAAAACAATTCCGTTTCAACTACAATCGATAAATAGAAAATAAAATATTTTAATTTATGTATGAAGGAAATAAATTTTATTTACAAGAACAAAAACAAATTCATGGATAATGGTCAAGATAGAAAATCCCAACCACATTGGTTGACGAGTTATTCTTTTATCTGAATATCGGTATTCACTGTAACTGAGTTAATGACAGATTATGGGCCATTATTACAACTTGCCGTTAAACTTGGGTTTAGTTAAAGGTACCTTTAGCTAAAGGAACCAGTTACCTTTAACTTATTTTCGTTATTACAACTTACAGATAAAACTATTCAAAAATATGGCTCAATTATACAAGTTTTTTTAAGCAGCACAGTGGTCCAAATGCTCAATCTAGCCGGACAAAAGTTATAACTCGATTTTGCAAAGCCGTAGCGACATGAAACTTGGTACGTTTATAGATTTTATCAACATAAACAATTAGAGAGAAAAAATCAAATGTATATGGGTGTGTATGAGTGTGTGTATGTATGTAAATTTGTTTCTTGGGGGTCTGTTTGAAGCCTAAAGACAACAAAACGACTGAAACGTTTTCCTAAAATTTTCACACCGTATGTGTGGGTAGAATTATAGGCTAATTTTTATTCAAAAGTTTTAAATGGGTGAAGTACCACGCCTACCTTAAGAATTCAGTATTAAAAGTCTTATATCATGGAAACTGCAACAGCTAGAATCTTCGGTTGGTTGAACTAGCTACAGTGGGCGTGTTACCTCCCATATAAATAAAATACTAAAATTCGTTTATCTGGGAATACTATAACAGTCAAAATCCCCATGTATGATGAAATTTAGTGTCAATATTAATATTTTGGTTAACAATAGGCGGACTAGCAATAGTAGGCGTAGCACCTTCCATATCAAATTGATAATAATTCTTGAATATTTGGAAACAACTAATTTTATTTATATTGTAATGAGAGTAGCAAAGCTCGCTAGGTATAGCTAGTCTCTATATATATTATAACTTAAATTGAAAGAAGAATCTTTAGAAAGAATTATTTCAAATTATTTTAATATATTTAATAAAATAATACAAAAAAAAAAAACAAGAAGTACATTATGTTTATTTGAATCTATATCTGATTCATTTTCAGAATCTAAGTGCCACTCTGGAAATGAAATAAAAATCGTTTTGGGCAAAATCCGGCATTTAATTTTTTTAACATTAAAGAGCTACGTATATATAGATGACGACAACATAAAAACTAAAGCTTAAGTACGATAAATTACCATTTGAAATTCTAATTGAATTCAGACATTAAATAAAAATTTCACATTTAAAATACACATGTACATATTTGCATTTTATTTATAAACAAAACATATTTTATGAAAAATTTAAACGGTATTTTTTTACTCATACCTTTCTTATATTAACCACACGAACAAATTTTTTTTAATTGTTCTTATTATTTTTTCACGGCAATTTCACTCGCACTGTTAAATGTCACTTGAGATATTAATTTTTTAGGAAAGAAGCAATTACTTGTATTTGAAGCAATATATCAATTCTAGTGTATCTGTTTAAAGAAAAAAAAATATGCTGTTATGTACTTTAAACACTTGTCAACATATTGCCATACAAAAAATTTACTTATTAAATATTTTAAAAAATGACTTTTGTCCGGCTAGATTGGGGTTTTGGACCACAGTGCGCAGTGGCAACCGCGGGCTTCGTTTTTTTGTTGTATATGCTCATTTTGTTTAAATTTGAAGTTGCCATAATGAAAATAATATATAATATGGCAAGTTCCAACATAAAGTGACCTTTAAATGTTAAAGGTAGGATGATCCTCATTTTAGCTTAACGATCAGTTCTATCTTATTGGGTACTCATAATAACGAAAAACAATTTATCTGCCCGTTAAAATCCTCCCTTTAGTTAACGGCAAGTTGTAATAATGGTCCTAAGTGTCAGTGTCGCTATTTCTTCCCATATTTCTTGATCAATGTTTTCACATTGTATCCGTCCTGGCAATTGCCAGTCAGACAATTTGAACGTCCATTTGAATTTTTTTATGTTTTATATTTTTGATAAATTACAATTTTATTGCCATCATCTTCTCAAAGTATACCGAAATGACATACAGATAAATAGACAGACGGATAGCCGCATGTGTAGGCAGTACGTCTATCAAAAGGAAATCCGCATCCTTCATTGTCTTTGCTAATGTCAAAGAAATATTGAAATGGGCATATTGCTCCACGAGAAAAGGAATGCCGGTCTCTTTTTTTATTGTTTTGAACTGAAGTTTATTCTATTGCTGCGAACATCAAAACAAAAACAAAAAATCATTCGCAACAAATTGTTACATTTTATTCTCCTTAAAGAAACAAGAACTCTTCCCCCCCCAAGTTTACAACTTTAACTTGGATTTGTTTTCTCGTTTATTTTGTTTGCCTTTTGGACTGTAAGTGCGGCATTGACAAGTGGTCCTTTATTCTCTCCGTATTTTTTGTTTTCCTTTATTCTGATGGCTGTTTTGTTTGTTTTAAATTTTATGATGGAGTTTCTCTTTTGCTGTTTTTCTTTCTTTTTCTGCCATCAAAAATTTTTTTATTTTGCTTCTTTAAAAAAGTTTAAAAATAAATTCAAGGAATAAGAAGAAATACATCAAAAAAGCAGTAAATGGCTTACAAGGAAAACTTTATGAAATAAATATTAAAGAATTTGAATTGTTTTTATCTGTTTATCCATTTGATTTTTTAAACTTCAAAATAACAAATTGTGCCCATTTAACTAAAATGGTGTGTTAAATCAGGACTTTGGCCCGCGAAAATCATCGAAATAGTCAATTGGTGACAAGAGAAATTATTTTACAAGCAATTAGGGTTCCCACCTTTTTTTTTGAAATTAAAGTACATTGGTTATTAAAACTTAAGAAAAAGAGTACATAGTATAAAAACAAAGTACAATTTATTTTTCTTTGTTGTTATATTTAAAAATGTATTTTTTATAGCTTCTCGCAAGTTTTATTAAATAATTATCATTCCTAAACAGTTGCACAACATCTTAACAGGCTATATTCAAATTAAAGTAAATAATTAATTAATTTTTTATCAGATTCAATGACGCTTTGTTTCTTTCGTCTTGCCATTTGCTCTTCATTACAGAAAAAACCCTTTCTGTAAATGCTGACGTGGCAGGAATAGAAAGTAAAAATGAAATTACTTTATACAAATTTCATAATTTGTCATCAGTCTTATTAAATACTAGCTGCCATTTACTTGCAGTAGGTAAAACCTTCAGAACTATATATCTGGTCATAAAGTTTGTTTAACAACGCAATTTCTTCATAGAGGCATTCCATATTTATATTAAGTTTTTCAGATTTAAATTTTCGATTGTTAACAATATTATCAAATTCAACATTGCTTTTTAAATTTATATTGCTTATTACAAATAACCAGTTTGTGTTCTTAAAATCAAACCATTTATTCAGATACTCTAAGGCTTTATCAATAAATAATGAAAAAATCGTCTGAATTTCGTTAGTCAGTTCCGGAGAAGACAACAGTTTAATTTTTTTGATTGTTTCATATCCAAAGAAGAGATCTTGTTTTCTTCGTAATAGTCCATCTCTCAAATTTACCATTATTCCATGAAAATCTAAAATTGTTATGCAATTGCCATCTAGACGTTTTACAGCTTTATTAAATAAATTTAACATGTGACTGCAAAAATGTAAATAAATTTCAATTATATCATTCTCGGTGTTGTTGAGCATCAACAAATTTTGTAAAATTATTAGACAGTTATCTAAGCTAAGAAAATAACTTCTAATAGCTGACCAATTTTATAGTAATGTATCAATGCATGGCAAAAGAGAGTCATCTTGTTCCCACATCGGCGTTTTACTTCATGGAAATCTCCATCTACTTACAGCAGAATGAGAAAAATTAGCATAAATTTTCAAAATTACATTTTCTACGTCATATGATAAAAAACTCATGGCATGTTTCACACAATTATGTACTATGTGTGCATGATAGTTTCCTTTTATCAAACCTGGTACCAAATCTCTTATATTTGTAAATAAAGAATGGTTGACACCAAAATTAGCATTTGTATTGTCTGCGCTTAGCGCAGATACATAATCAAATGATAATTGGTATTGGTACAATGAGTTTTTAATTGCTTTAAGCATACCATCAGAAGACTCATTGCTATTTTCATAAAAATGTATTAACTTATTTTGAACGCCTTTTCGTGCCGTAAAATATTGTATTACTAATGGGAACAGTTTTATATATTTTTTTACTCAAAGCATTTGTTTGTAAGCAATAATATAAATTCTCCGTTTTTATATCATTTAGGACATTTTGCATAGCATATGTCACCAACACCTCTGTAACTAATGCTTCCATTTTTGTCCTAGCTAGATGAATTCCTGTAGCTGCACTTGAACTGGTATAAATTGTTTTATTTAATTTTATAGTGCATTACATGCTATTGTAGGATAAATTATGTTTCAACATTTTCTTTATCACTGCAGAATGTATTTTTAGACGATGTGGAAGCAGAAGTGTCCAAAAATTTTTCAAGTAGCCCAGATGTTTTCTTCATTTCTGATTTTGTTTTGTGTCGTTTTGTTTGCAGGTGTTGTTTCACCTGAAAATTATAAGAAGTATCCCTTTATCTTTTTACATACCACAACCACAAACGCACTACAAACCCACTTACCTGTCCTATTCCAGCTGAAGCAATCGTAAATATTATTCCACACAATTTGCATTTTCCATTATATTCGTTTTGAGGATCATTAGTTAACCAATCGCCATGTTCAATTTCCCATTGATTTTTATATTTCTGCAATCGTATATTCTTCGCTTTCATTGTATCCATTTTTTGACATGTTTTTAGTTGTAACATATTCTATTTGATCCGTTCCATTATCAAAGTTTCGTTTTGTTGGAGTATTTTGCTTACTTAAGTCCATTTTTTATTTATTTTATCAAATAATTATATTGTATTCTGATTGCACTCAAACAAAACAAATAAGTTTAATAGCCAATCAGTGCTGCCAGATTATGTTTTTTTTCGAAAAATCGTCATGGTCTTAAAATGAAGCGCCAAAAAAAAACCTCAATGTAACTTGAATCTGTTTTGAATTTTGGAAAAATCTATCATGCGAAATAAAGTATTTTCGTGAACTTTATTGTTCTCATAAAGTATTGAGTAAAATTACTCGAAATAACGTACAATACTTTATTATAAAGTACGGGTGGCAAGCCTACAATCAATCGAAAACTCGCCGTAGTCTAGTAGATAGTGCGTTGGCTTAATAGATGTGAGGCCACGGTTCAAACCCCAGGTCAGACATCGAAACGAAAATATGAAAAAATATTTCTTCTTTCTGCCGCTCAGCAGAAAAAATTCTGAGAGCAAATAAAATTGCCCTGAAAAGTTTCTCAAAAATCTGTCTTTCGGAGTCGTCTTTAAACTGTAGGTGCCGCTACTCATGTATAATATTAACACACGTAGTATAAGTGGTGTGAGAAACTAGATTGTAATCCTGACTAAAGGGTAGTAATGACCAATTAGTTCACCATCTTTCTTTAGTTAGAATTTATCTTTCGAGCGGAATCTATGGGAATTGTATGGAATTTCTACTGAAATTTATTAAAAAAACGAATCATAACAGGTGACTAATTTAATTGGCGATATAATATTGATGAGCTCTTTTATAGCTTTTCACATTTCTGTGAAGATTGGGTAAGCGTTAGAGATAATAGGGTTCTTGATATGAAAGCTATTATCGCAAAAAGTTTTTTTTTGTGCGAAGGAAAGGAGTGGAATTCTTGCCATAGTTTGAACTGTCGACCTTTAGATGGTGGTTTTTCAAGAAATTCTCACGAAAAATTGAATTGAATTTGAGCTGCTGCTTGTGATATTATTTCTTCTTTAAGTTCTACGACAGCTCCACAGACAATTTTCTTTCGTCATTAAGTCTAGCGATGTTAAATTGTTTTGGAATTCTTTCATTTTTCTTCCTTTTCTTTTACAAACGTAGTAAACGAGATGGATATTGTTACGAAAATAGAGACATTATTTGTCTTTAACATGATTAAAAAAAGCTACACTAACAATTACAACGGACATGTTACAAGTAAACCAACAACATCGGTATGAAAGAAAGGGGATAAACAAGTAAGCGAGAACATAATTACAAACAATGTGGCAATAGAATTCTCGAGAAGGCGAAAACACGAACATTCTACTTCAAAAATCTCCATCGGACTGTTTACGTGCGCATATAAAAACGCAACGAGTAGTAAGAATTCAGTCAGTCTTGTGTGAAGACGCGTTGCGTGTGAAGAAAACAGTCGTGGTCTGAAGTTCGCCGTTTAAAGATCTGCGTCATTAGTGTCTGCGCAATAGTGGAAGGAAGAATAACAAACAAGCAAATTATTGTTGAATACATCAAGTTGTAACAGTGGCACACAAAAATAGTGCGAACAATAAAGAATTTCAATTAAAACTAAACACAAATTTATTTTTATTTGATTTGTAATCAGTTTACTCATATTTTAAACGTTTTTAAAAAAAAAAACCTAACGATATAAAAAAATTGAGAATCATAAATTTGACGATATTATTTAATATCCAAAATTAGTTTCATCAAAGAAAATAAAAATGAATGAAATGCCTATGTTGCTGATGATCCTTTGACTCCAAACGAACTGGTGAACTGAATTCTCTAGGGCTGAAAAACCAAATCGTCTTCATCAGTGCTTTTTCAATTAGAAGCAATAACTGCAATTGAACTACTGCTCGCATTTTCAAGCTATTTGACAAATAATTTTCAAAAAGGTTTCTAATACAATCTTCTGTTGAACAAACAAAATATTTAAAATTTTGAGAAACTTAGTCTCAATATTTAATATTATATTCCTTTCTGAATCGTAATTTATGCACTCATCTGTAGTCATTTCACTCATGTAACAATTAACAATATTAAGGGGCATTATTACAACTTGCCGTTAAAGTTGGGTTTAAGTTAAGTCACCTTTAACTTTTTTTCGTTATTACAACCTACAGATAAAAGAAAGTTAACTTTTTCAAAAATATGGCAGTGGCGGCGCAATGTCGATAACACTGCTCAAATTAAACAAGTCTTATTTAAACGCAGTGGCACCGACGAGCTTTTTTTTGTTGTGTTTGCTCACTTTGTTTATATTAGAAGTTGCCATATTGAAAATAATATATAATATGGCAAGTTCAAACATAAACTAAACTTTAAAAGTTACAGGTAGGATGATCTTCCCTTAAGCTTAACTCTCATTGTCCACTTATAATAATGAAAAACAAATTATCTGCCCCTTTAGTTAAAGGCAAGTTGTAATAATGGACCTTAGTTAATTAATTTTAAATTATTCTTAAAATTAAAATATAAATAATGATTTTATGGTGTGGTAGACTTTAGTCTTTACCCGTGTATTTTTAAACCCTTTTTATATTAATTTTTCTGTATTTGCTATTTTCTGCTTATTGTGAAAAAGATTTATTAATTGAAAAATAAGTTAAACTCATCATTTGAACGTCAGTCAAACAGCACAAAATCCAATACACTTGGAAAAAGAAATAAATTTTTTAAATAAAAACTTAACTCTCCATTCTTGTATTAATAACAAAAAAAAAACCCCCCAAACATAAGAGAATACTGAAAAAGCAATAATTTTTTTAAGAAAAAGAAAACACAATAGAACCGATTCTAGTAAATTAGTTGACATCATAAGTACTTATTGTTCGTGAAAACAAACACGCGCTTCCCACTACACAGTCCTCGCGAATCCTTCAAACTTTTCCACTCAAGGACAAAAAAAAATAAACGAAATATAGGATGAAAGGACAAAAGTATAGTTGTTAACTATTTCATGTACACATAGAAAGACCAGGAAAAAAGGAAATATTGGAAGACACTGTATGAAAAAGTTTATTGATTAAAGACAGAATTTGGATGACAGAAATCGAATCAACAGAAATAACTTCAAACTGATGTTCTTTTATAATACAATGTGTAGCACTATTTCGCCAAAGAAATTGCGAAAAAACTTGTAATTGGCACCACAAACACATCTTTGACTAAGTCGTTGATAACCGTACAACAAAATTAATAAAACTCTCAATCGCAATGGAAATTCATTTGGTTCAGTCATGTTCTGAGTGGACCTCGCCTCGGAAGGCGAGGGAAATCTACAAACACCTGCAGAAGATTGTTAGAATTGTTAGAAGACTGGCGAAATGGACGAAATGGAAGAATTTTGCTACGGTTGTTCACATTGACCTCAAGCCCTGGGGAAACTAAAAAAAGTTAATCTTAAACAATGTTTAGCATAAATGAAATGTCATCGAAAACTTTGCGAAAATAATCATTTAGAAATTAGTGTACATACATAATTTGTCATTGCAAGCCTTCTGTCATTATTACGACCTAGCTTCTTACACCACTTATGTTGTGGGTGTTAATTTTATACGTGAGTGGCGGGACCTACAGTTTAAAGTCGACTCCGAACGACAGATTTTTGAGCAACTTTTCATAGCTATTTTATTTACTCTCAGAGTTTTTGGCAGAAATCTGCCGAGAGGAAGTCGCCTAAGAAATACTTTTTGTATTTTATTTTGATGTCTGGCCTGGGTTTGAACCATGGCTTTAAGTCTAATAAGCCAACACACTACCTACTAGACTACGGCGACTTCATTAAACTTAATAAACGGTAGCTCAGAATCCAAACTTAAGCAATATAATTCAAAAAAAGAGGAATTTTGCAAAGACTACCCAAAGTATTCCAGCAAAAGCTCGACTTTAAACTGTAGGTTCCGCCACTTATGTATGAAAAGTAACACACACAACATAAGTGGTGTGAGAAACTACGTCCATAATCCTTACTGAAGCGTTGTAATGACCAATTATGTATGTACATATGTATCATTGACACTGAAGGCCTGGCTAATATTGGTCTCAAAGAAATATGGACCCAAAATCCATACTAAACAATAACTTTTTCGGGGTGTTTTGAACGCTCTCGGATCTCACGTGGATTGGTATCGACATTTTTTTTCGCGTACCAATTCATCAAGAAAAGAGCCTTATCGCTGAAAATTCGTTTTTCGTTTAAAATTATGTTCAATTGCCAACATTCAATGGGCACACGTCGTTGTCTGCGGTCCATGGCTAACAAATGACAATTAATTTGACAGATGCAGTTTCAATAAGATAACCTGATTAACTATCAAAGTTCAATGATACTTATTTATGTGTGGATGTACTACATATCTATTGAAGCCGATACGATGCGATATAATTCTTTAATTCCTTTTAGTAGAACAGAATGGATCAATAGAACTCATAAAATTTGTTTATGAAAAAAAGAAACCGAAAAAAGAAAGGAAAATCTCACAGAATATAGGAAAATCAAATCGTAAAATTATAAAAATAAATACACACAATAGCCTGAGCAGTGAATTTAGAATGAATATGGTTAAGTTTTTGCCTTTTAAAAACGTTTAAAATATGAGCTCGTAGATTGCAAATGAAATAAAAATAAATTTGTTTTTAGTCTTCAAACCCACTGTTCTCTTTACTCGCAACGCGTCTTCAAACAAGACTGACTGAATTCTTACTACTCGTTGCCATCTTTGTCTTGCCTTTTTATATGCCCATGTAATCAGTCTGATGAAGTTTCTTGAAGTCGAACGTTCGAGGTTTCGCCTTCTCGAGATCTCTATCGCGACTTCATTGTTTGTGTATTTTGTTCACTTTTTTGTTCATAATGATGTTGTTTGTTTACTTGTAACAAGTTCGTTGTATTTCTTTGTGTAGCTTTTGTTCATTTTAATGTTAAACGATGTACATCGTTTCCATTTTCGTAATAGTATTCTTGTCCGACACTGCATTACCTAATGTGCTGTAAGAAAAGAAATCAACCTCAAAAAGAGGACGTTATTTCGCACAAACTTCAGATATTTTTCTTCTTTTATTGTGATTAAAAATTGAATTTTTTAAATGGCGCCAAACGCAAATATTTTCTAATGGCGATGATTTATTATTTCAATTTTATTTCAAATCTCCCACGAAAAAAAGAAAAATAACTTACAACTCTAAAAGGAATCATTAAAAATAAAAAGAAAATTTTTATTGCTAAGTATTGCAAATACACGTAAAATGAAAGGAAAATTGCAATCAAACTAAAGATTTGTAGGAAAAATGCGAACACTTAGCGATAAACTCCGTGTACTCGCATTAGCGATTTTAATGAATCGAAAAAAACTTTACTTTACTTTTCGCCAAACAAAATAAATGAGAAGGAACGTAAGGTTTTTAGTTTTAAGCCTAAAATCCGTACCAAAAAGGTAAAAATACTTTAAAAAAAAACTTTTTAGTATGAAAAACCAAAACAAACAAAATGAAAGAGAGAAAAACTAAATTTAGTTTCAATTTATAAACTCCAATGAAAAAGAAAAATAATCAGTTGGATTGCTGTAACTGGATGCTGTAGGTTGAACCCACTTGTTGTTACATGTAGTTGAGAAGTGTTTTCACCGCCATTGAATGCATGGAACAAAAAAAGGTTTCTGATTTCGCTTCAGTTTGCAAAGTCAACAGGCTTCGTATAAAGAAATTGTTGTGGTAAAGTACCGCACCATACTATATGAATAGAATTTATTGCATTTAAATTGAAACTTATTTGCAAAAGTATTTTAAAATGAAATTCTAAACGTTAAAAGTGAAACTACGAATTTCAAAAATAAAAGAATGGATAACAGAAAATAGAAGAAGAAGGTAAGATTCACATACGAACTATCTAAATAGGATAATAGAAGCCTTTACGTGGCATGGATGAAATAACACTTTACTTGCTTACTCAATTGGTCATTACAACCCTCTAGTCCAGATTACGACATTGCTTCTCATACCACATGTGTGTGTTAATTAATAATAATTAATATCCATAAGTGATGGCACCTACAGTATAAAAGTCGACTCCAAACAACAGATTTTTAAGAAACTTTTCATGACAATTTTGTATTCTCTCAGAATTTTTACCACAAGACTGCTGAGTGAAAGTAGCCAAAAAAAAACTTTCATTTGAGATGCCGGAGGTTTGAACCAAGGGCTCGTGTCTAATAAGTCAACACACTACCCACGAGACTACGGTGTCTTCGACATTATTCATATAAATGTTGTGGCATGCGATGTCCAATGACATCTTGAGGCTTAAAGCCTTTCCAAATCAAACAGGCCTGAATTTAGCGGCTTAGTAAATGGCAGCGGCACTAATAAGACGGAGGCATTATGTGGTGGCTAAGTGATATTTTAACACAAAGCTTTAAGTACCTTTGAATAATATTTGACGAGAGCCTCACTCTTAAACAGTATTTGACATTAGTGGTATTATGGTTGCAAAGAAAGAAATCTCGCATTTAATGTCATATGCTGGTGGTTATCGGGTCAAAACAAGACTGAAAGTTGAGGGCTCTCTTGCACTCTACACAGTATACTTGTTAACATATGCGGAAATCTACTAAATGCGACTGTTAATATTGCTTTCAAATTCTGCTGACCAACGGTTGTAACAATATCTCTGTTAGGCAATCGGGAACAAATAAAACAAATTAGAGAAAGCAGCCTCGAACCGGTGAAGGATCAATGGATCATGACACTTGAAAAATTGATTGAAATCAAGTTCAATTGATTGAGTGATACGCTTCCTATCCAATTAAGATTACGTGGTCGTGCTGTGAAGCAAGCTTCTGGCTCATCCCAGTATTTGCACTATGAACCATTTGACATGTAATATGTAGAAGGTATCATTCGATAGTAATGTGCCTGTTGTAGCAAATATAGAAAAAAAGAGAGAATATTTCATCTGAATGGGATCATTGTGAATATGATAATTAAAGTCAACAATTTCATGCAAAAGTAATAAGTTCCTTATTCAAATACTACGTAGTTAAAATGTAATTAAAATTTAAATTGTCTTTGAGTATCTGCTAAAAACAGCTAAACATTCAGAAAACATTCACTGTTTCTCCGTTAAGAAAAGGGGAGAATTTTTATTACTTTAAATTCATTTTGTTGCTGCACAAATGAAAAGTGAATTCAGTTGAAAGATGATACAAATTCTGCACTGTTTTATTCCATTAAGAATGTGTATAATAAATATACACACTTTATAGTACGCATATATACATATGTACATGCATATACATGTGTACTAATGTACAATGTATATACCTACTTATTTATACACCATGTAAGAGATAAGTATGGTAAGGAAGAATAGAAAGATGATATTGTAATACCAGGAATTAAATGAAATAACAACAAATGCAATGTGGTTGCAACTTGTCGGAGTTCGTAATGAAATGGCATGGAGCAGGAAAAACAAACTTTCAGTTCTTTTCCGATGTCTTTATAGTAATAAATTGTTAATAATTAGATAAAGATTATGAGAATTAAAAGATTAAAAACGCGTTATGCAAACGGGGGTGTGCGGTAAAAAAAGCAAGTTTCCAGACTTACAACACTTGTCAATAACGATAAATTAAAAATGTTTGCTTTAATTTTACGACAGCAAAATAACCGCTATAGAATTACATTAAAGATTAGAATTTATTAAAATGACTGGGCTTTCATTATTAAAAATATTTTGAATTAAATAGTTGTGGACGTAATTAAATGCTTCATAATGCCGCGCACAAGTGACAGAAAATACCAAACTTTTTATAGAATTTTTCCTTCCGTTCTATTAATACAAAATTGTCTAATGGCCATTATTACCACTTGCCGTTAAACCTGGGTTTAGTTAAAGGTACATTTAGCTAAAGGGAACTGTAAAGTTACCTTTAACTTATTTTCGTTATTACAACTTACAAATAAAATAAAGTTAACTTTTTCAAAAGTATGACAGTGCCGGAGCAATGTCGATAACACTGCTCAAATTAAACAAGTTTTATTTAACCGCAGTGGCAACGACGTTCCTCTTTTTTTGTCGTATTTGCGCACTTTGTTTATCTTTGAAGTTGCCATATTGAAAATAATATATATGTGTGGCATGTTCTAACATAAACTTAACTTTAAAAGTTACCAGAAGGATGACCTTCCCTTTAGCCTAACGCTCACTTCTACCTTATTGTCCACTTATAATAATGAAAAACAATTTACCTGTCCGTTAAAATCCTATCTTTAGTTAACGACGAGTTGTAATAATGGCCCTAACTCTTGTAATACTGAGTGTAAATTGTCTTAGCTACTAGGTTTTAGACATGTTAGATCCGGGTTCCTAATACCAAAAATTAATGTTTGTGTTTTAAGTTGATCAACTAGTTTTAATCCATTTTTATAAAAACTTCTTATAGAAATCATTTTTTATATATGAATACTTAACTTAATATTTTTGTCTAAGAGAATTTATTGTCCCTAGACCTATGTATGTATGTATTGTATATCAAGTATTATTATGCTAAGTTTTCAAAAGATGGGCAACGTTCTATTAGAATCAAACGAAAAAATATTCTTTCAATTCTTGCAACTGTACATACTTTATAATCTAAATTGTATTTGCACTTAATCAGGGATATAATTAATAAAACAAAACGTTTACATACTTACTTAAGTATGGGTCATTACTCGCGCAGTGCTTTCAAGTGAAACTACTATCTTTCAGCAGCCGTTTTTTAGCAAAAGCTCTGATAAGGAACAGATTTTCAAATCTGTCGTTCGGATCGTTAAATTGAAGGTATATCTGCTACTAATGGATTATAATGAAGCGCATTACGTGGGTAGCGTGAGCAGCCATTTTGCAATACCGTTTAAAGAATTATAATGTACAATATGTGCATTCATGTGTGTATGTGTTTACCAATTTTAAATTCAGTTCAAGGATAAAACTATTTAATCAATTTCCCCATTTCATATAGGAAATGATAAAAGTTTTGTCCAGTGTAGTCATTGTCAAAATAATTTTTTAATTTAAATTTAAACCGCTTTCTTGCGTTCGTTATATAAACTTTGTGGAAGGAATAAGAAAATGATACAAGTGTTGGAAGTGAGATTATAACCAATAATTTCATTAAACATGGCTTATGGGCCAATCTAAAATGTTTTCTAACATTTATAGCCTTAATGTCTCAATACCTCCTTAACGCTTCGAAATAAACTTTTTTGTTGTCCCTGGCTGCCTGTCGTATCGTATTAACAATATGCCCAGCATTATAATCTGCTAATAAATGACTCTCGAAATCAAAAGGACGATGATAAATAAAAATGAAAACAAAAAGAACAACAACAACTATTATGATTAAAGCAAAAAGAAAATAAAAATAATTATCAACACTAGGCGACTATTCTTTTTACTTTTTCTATCGTAAACTAATGCTTTACGGATTCAATTGATGAATTTTCATCTAAAGTTCAAAAATAATTGATTTGCAGATTCAAAATCAGCAAAACAGTCTAAAGTCTCATTCGAGGCTTTGTTGTTTATCCTTAGCTGGCTGCGAGTTGAAACAAGTCTACACGTCAAGAAAACAAGAAAGCGTGGTAACTTAAATGCTTTGGCATCAGAAAGATTCTATTATGACCACCGTCTATACCTCACAGAGGATATCATTTAAGTATTCACTGATAGATCACACAACAATATATATAGTCTCTCTCTGAATCAGTTCAATCTTAGATTGACCTTTTTTAATATTTCTATGATTTGATAATCAAGTTTGTCAAGCTAAGTATGTGATGTGTTTAACAGTGCCACCACTATTTATAGTGCCGTCACTGTTATTGATATTGTAATATTGGCAGCACTATAAATAGTGGTGGCACTATCAAACCAATCACGTGCTTAGCTCAACACCACAATTTATAGTGTTGCCTATATTACAATATCAATAACAGTGACGGCACTATAAATAGAGGTGGCACTATAGTTTACTATACCAGGTGCCAGGTCTTCCTTGCCATAACAATGCTAACAATTTTCGGTCACCTGGAACTTATTGATATGAAATTGATAATAAAATTTACAGCATGGCTGTGAAATAATATTAGACGGGAAGTACAAATGTACGGTAAAAAATGTTGAACTGTATTATAACGTGACGTTTAGTAGGAACCAATTATTCTGTACTCATACGGTGAACGTAATCTACACAAACCAAAATGTTTTCAGTTTGGGTTTTGAGAGGAAACTAACTTTAGGAGTTCATGGTTTCATGTGTATCGGTAATCAACAACATTTTCTATATATAGTATGTATCCTGTGCAAACTTCCTTAATTTCTTTAAATCCACTCCTGTGAAATAAGTTATCTCCGCTGTAGTTTCATATTTAAAATATTGGCATCTCAAGATTATGAAAGCTGAGTTTGTAATCGTCGTATTCTAGTTGATAGTGTATTGGCTTATTAGACTTGAGAACACGGTTCAAAGTCCAGGTCAGACATTTCGAACAAAACGGAATAAGAAAAGAAAAAACTCTGACAGTAAATGAACTTGCCATGAATTTGTTATTCAGAGTCGACTTTAAACTGTAAGTCTCGCTATAGTATATCGTTTATATTCTGTAATTCTCTGGCTATATTATTAAATCCCTCCTTGATGACTAGGTTCTGACACTTGTAGAATTGATGAAAACCTTTGTACTGTCCAGGTTAGCCCTCTATCCAATATCCCCGGCTGCTATTGCCTTAATTGTCATTTGACAATCACTGATGCTCATTAAATCCACCAGTGCTACGGTTGTTTGATGGTCGTTTTGGGCTCAATATTCAAAACGTAGATAAATTCGTCAATTGATATTGAATGGAATTATTAGTTCAATGCCGTTCGATCGATCGATCGATTGAGTCCATCCAAAATTTTCTATTAAGTTTCTTCTTTCAGCTTCATTTCTTCAAAATGTGTTCTTTAGTGATCTACCAGCCTGACAATGGATTTGAATTGTATTTTATACAGATTTTTAGCGCCAAATTAAAGTCGTTTTAATATCATGCAATCTATCTACTTGGCACCTGATCTATGATTATATTTTAGCTGAAGCTATTATGCTGTCATCAACAGCACCAGAACAGGAGTGTGAATCCAATGTGATACGACACAAAACATTTTACATGTATTCCTATGTCACATTTGCGGCATCTAGTTAAGGTTTTTGATGGCAGGCTCCACATCTTGTTTGTTTTTCCTGTGAAATTACTTACTTGTAAATGTACAAAATTTTACTTACCGTATAAACGTGGCCCCACATATTCAGTCATTATGAAAATATCACTATCACTCTATATAATATTCAATAATTCAATAACTAAATAATGCAATCACATAATCTCCCATGAGGTATTGATGAGTACTGAGTATGTCAACAAAAAAACGGTACTTTGATAAACGTGATGTATCATGTAATCAAGAATGTACTGGTGTACTATATATAGGTCATTGGGTATATCTGGGTTAGTAAAAGCATTTTGTAAGGGTAACATCGACTAAATCTAATCACAAAATCCTTTATTCCTTTCCGTAATGATTTCGTTTGTATTTTTCATGTTATCTTCGCTAGACCGTATGCAATGACTTAAAATGTTTGCTTAAATTCCCAGTAAAATTCAAAGTATAATCGTAAAAATCAATACGATGTAAGAAGAAGAACAACCAGCCAAACTATAATTTACTTATAAAAATAATAAAAACAAACACAATAACATGACCTTGCCAATATGTATGTGCTTGAAAATTTATTAAGGCATGAAAATGTCCGCGATGAATTGTAATACTCATTACAAAAAATTATTTATCATTCCGTTCAATGCGAGTATTCAGTGCGAGTGTTCAGTGCGAGGCTTAAAGACTTTTATAAAGAAAAAACACACAAGATTTTTTAACACAGATTACACGGTGCGATAGTCAAAACTATGACATAGCTAATGATAAACATGTTCCTGTTAAGATACGCCTGAAATAGTGTCATGATCATGTATAAATAACACGGTGCGACAGTCAAAATACACCAGGCTAATGACATAGTGTAGGTTGTGAGTTTTCGAACCCTCCAAACTTCTTTTATTTGACAAAAACGGAATTTTTAATCTTTTCACGCAAAATTATTGTTTACCAAATATTTTGTAACCTATTTTAAAAATCCAAATTTTTTTGAAAAGGAGAGAGATGGCTCTTTAAAACGATATCCATAAACATTTTGTTCAAACTTATATGTTATGAGTTTTGACCGGGTAAACTAGGAAAATATTACTGTTTTCTCATTTTTTCAAGTTTAGCTATTCTTAATTGTAAAATTTAATTAAAAAATATGAAATAAGTGATGGCATTTTGAAAGCGCATTATCTTGTGTAGAGATTGACACTGCGTTTGATAAATCGGACAAAAATTACCGTAGTTATTATTTAAATAGTATAACAGTCGTGTTATATCTTCTACATATGTCATTTTATCAAATGAACTTTCAGTTCAAAAATTTCCAAAAGTTTTGATGGATCTTGATTGTTTATCGCAAAATGTGTCAATTTCACGTTTGGGCGACTACCAGAAGTAAATTCAGATTAGTTTTGGGTATGCTTTTTGAAGTCGCCGTAGTCCAGTAGATAGTGTGTTGGCTTATTAGACGTAAAGCCAAGGTTCAAACCCCAGGCCAGACATCGAAACAAAATACAAAAAGTATTTCTTAGGCGACTTCCTCTTAGCGGATTTCTGGCAAAATCTCTGAGTGTAAATAAAAAATTGCCATGAAAAGTTTCTCAAAAATATGTCGTTCGGAGTCGACTTTAAACTGTAGATCCCGCCAGTCATGCATAAAATTAATACACACAACATAAGTGGTGTGAGAAACTAGGTCCATAATCCTGACTGAAGGGTTGTAATGGCCAATTATGTCTGTATATATGTATGTTCTCTACAGTGGCAAATACTGTCTTTTGATATTACATATTAATGCTTCATCCATTGTGAGGAATACTTCAAAAGAATATTTCATATTTGAGAATATTTTCTTGCAAAAATTGATTTTTGTTAATCGAAAGTTATCACAGATATTTGTTTGGATCATGGTTTAAATCATGTTTCGGCTTAAAGCTAAATTAATTATTTCAAAATTTTTATTGAATATTCAAAAAAGATACTTTCGAAATACTTTTATTTCACTTGATATCCTCTTTTAAGTGCCAGTTTGACCAAATGTTGCATCAATTTTGCTTTACAACAAGAATAATGATGATGTTCTCCACTCATATCTTGAACCTGTCAACGAAAAGAAATGGAAGCAAAAAGAAGTCAAAACAAAAATGAAACAAAAGGGAAATAAAAAGTAGAAAAAAGAAGAGCAGAAATGTATGTCATATTGGGTCACGTATTTCACACTGTTTAGCCACAAAAATTACAATTTAATTCTCATAGATTTTCTGTTGTATCAACAGCTTACAAGCTTCTTTCCAGAACTTTCTGGAACACCTTAGCAGGGTGTATGCGTGTATAACGCGTATGGGCCCTTCTGCTTTTAAGAACGACAAATATTTCATATATTTCAATGGGCAATTACACACGAGAGCAATTATGCTGGCACAAAATGGCAGATTGTTGGCAAGAGAGGTGAAGAGAGCGGTATTTTGCTGGCATGATTTTTCAGCCAGCTTCTACCCCGCACAAACCAATGCATAAACAACACAAAACCAATACACATATATTTATAAAACAGCAGGTTCAGAAAAAAATTTTGTATAGAGCATATTTAATCTTTCTTTTCGTACATGTATAAAATTTTATGCCACATATATTTATAAAACAGCAGGTTCAGAAAAAAATTTTGTATAGAGCATATTTAATCTTTCTTTTCGTACATGTATAAAATTTTATGCCAGATGAAATAGTCTCGTGTGTGACTGAAAGAACAGAAATTGTGCGGCTTAAAACATAGCCCCATGTGTATTAGAACAATAGAAATACACACCATGATGGAAATATACGCACACAAATGATTATTTAGCGCTCAGGCAACACGACAAATAGCCAAGCATGCTTACGAAACGTGAACCTTGTCTGGAGGACTTGTGATGAATTTTAAATTAGTGGCCCTATAACGTCATATATTCAGAATTATTCACACTGGTTATCATTTTTATTCTTTTGATGTGTTTGACCATTTTTGTGGAGGGCAACATCTCTAAAGACTTTCCACCAGGATTTATTAACACTTTTTTATTACATCAAATCTGATTCAAAATTAAAAAAAGAAATGAAAATAATAAAATTTTTTAAACTTTTATGTCAGTAAGCTTAGGGTTAAAACAAAAGATGTTTAAAATAATTTGAAGAATTTAATTTGTACTCTTAAAATATATACAAAGAAAAATAAAATGCTTACAATTTCTTCGTGTACAATCTTTACTGCCATTTTTTATTTCGATTTTATTCCTGCAAATGGAAAGGTCCTCATGTTAATTTATGTATTTTAAGCATTGTAAGCAATGAATAAAACAAAAATTATTTTTCTACGGTAATTTTCAGCTTAATTTTCTCTGTTGGCCTTTAAATTTTACACTCATGTCAGTATGGTATTTAAGGTTCACTTTTTATTGCTCAACATTTTATGTCAATTTAATTTTATCTTAAATAAATATTATTGTACACAGAGTGTCAAAATTGTTGAACCAAATGGACAAAATTGACAAATTATTGCAAGCTGCCAAAATATTGATGGAACATAATCATAAAGGGAGATATACAATAGGCCCACGTTCCTCAAAACGAAAATAATTATAAACTTTCAACAAACTTTTAACATTTCAGTTCTATTCCGTAAACAACATTTGTAGCCTCTTATGTGTTTATAGTATATTAAATGGCAAATTGCCAATAGGAGCTTATGAATGAAAACCAAAAAGGTTTATAAAGGGTCTTCCAACAGGGACTCCCGAAGATAAACAGTTGATAATGGCCACCACGTTGAAGCTACAATTGTCGATATACATAGTAATCAACAATACGTGTATTCTCCGTAGTCTAGTGTGTTGGCTTATTAGACGTAAAGCCAGGCTTCAAATCCCAGGCCAGACTTAAAAACAAAATACAAAAAGTATTTCTTCGGCGACTTCCTCTCAGCAGTGCCATGAAATGTTTCTCAAAAATATGTCGTTCGGAGTCGACTTTAAACTTTGTAGCTCCCGCTCTCATGTATAAAATTAACACACACAACATAAGTGGTGTGAGAAATTAGGTCTTAATCCTGACTGAAAGGTTGTAATGACCAATTACGTATGTATATTCTATCAAAATTGGTGTCCCTTTTCAGCAAAATATCACAACGTGCTTCCACCATTTTACGATCGCCCTAATCCACGTTCTAGCAAAAGGACTATTCGCAATGTTGTGGATAAATTTGAGTACACTAGTTCAGAAAACTTTTGAGGAAAACACCATCGATGCCTTTGAGAACTCTGCCTTTCGATGAGCACAACTTGGCGAAGTTTTCGTTGGGACTTGGGCCTACACACGTACAAAATTTAACTAACCCGGAAACTGATGGTAATCGACCATAGACAACAACGTATGTTCGCTAAATAGATCATGGGGCAGTTGGCAACTGACACTAATTATTTTACTAAAAAATTTAAAATATGTCTGAATTAAAATTCACATTTAATATAAAAAAATATTTAAAAATTATAAGTGAACTATTTTTTATGTTTATTGAAGAATATTACCTTATAATGACATTTTAAAATAAATTAACTTTATAATCACCTTCTAATCAACACCACCTCTACAAGGTTTTTATTTTTATTTTTTCATCTTTTTTTCCACGTACATGGTGGTCTCAATGAATAAAGTGTTAGAAAATATTGAAAATTAGTTTGCATATGCTTTGGCTTGTAATACACACTCGTACTATATTTAATCGATAACGTTAGTCCATGTAATCTCTTCTCTACCCAAATCATGTTGTTTGTTTATAATGTTGTACGAGTGTTTAAATATCTGCACATATTAAGGGCTTGCTTCGGTATATGTATGTATGTTATTACAGTGATGAACAAAAACAAAAAATAAATATTTAAATAAATAACTTGGATATATAAACTTATGCGTACGTGGAGTACGGTAAATAATTAAACAAATTTTATCATAATGCTAACGACATTAGTCCTTTCATCATTTATTACAATATCATCAAACATTTTAATGCAGCACCAGAGTTATTGGCTTAATAAATGCTTAAGTTTAACACTTTCAAGTCGGCGCTTTAATTCATGTTTTTCGGTCTATCGTGACGTGACTCTCAGGCATTTTTTTCGGCAGTCGAAGTGTTAAAGATCATAATATTTGTAATTACGTATCGTCTAATAGCATGATCAATTGCGTACCACCGGTGGTACACGCCGCCCGATGAGACAGTTTAGTGCGACCCACCGGTGGTACGCGCCGAAGTATAAGGCAGTCTAGTGCGGGCCATGATCGTGTTAATAAAATATATACATACATAATTGGCCATTACAATCCTTCAGTCACGATTACGGCCTAGCTTCTCACATCACTCATGTTGTGTGTGTTAATTTTAATACATGAGTGGTGGGACCTCAAGTTTAAAGTCGAGTCCGAACGACAGATTTCTGAGAAACTATTCATGGCAATTTTATTTACTCTCAGAGTCTTTGCCAGAAATATGCTGAGAGGAAGTCGCTGGAGAAATACTTTTTTCATATTTCGTTTTGATGTCTGACCTGGGGTTTGAACCGTGGCTTTACGTCTAACAAGCCAACACACTACCTACTAGGCCACGGCGACTTAAATAAAAAATAAAAAGAAATATACTTATCAGATATTATAGAATGATCAACTATGACGGATAATATACATACATTGCCATCATCCAGTCTGCATCGTAAGTTATCCGAAACACTGCTGTGTTTTGACTGAAATTCCATTCCATAAAGCTGGAGGTCCACACCACGCGTTTCCGCGTCAAAGCGTTGCATGCGTTTCATACTTTCTTCGCGTTCTACACTTCAAGTTACATGCAACGCTTTTTACGCGCCTATGTTTGTTTTGATTTTAACAAATTAAAACAAAACAACCTATTAAAATCAGTTATTTCGTACGCGTGCCGCTTGTGATGCTTACAAAAGTAGAAAGTAGATTTACTTTTCGCGTTCTATGCGTCATGGCATTCTACGCTTTAGTGCGTGTAACTTGCACCAAATATATACATTAATTCTACTTTTTTGACAGCCGCGTAGAATGCGAAATCGCGTAGAACGCGTGGTGTGGACCTCCAGCTTAAGTGTGAAAAAATATCAATTGGTATTCGTACTCGATCTCATTCCATTGTTATTCGCAAAAGGCAAGCTATTGCCTTCTTCCAGGTATAATATTTGGTTGTGAACTTGTTCAAACTATGATTCAATTAGCAAAAGAAATCTGAACTTTCCTATGAAATTATTAAGTTTTTCATTTAATATTTCATCTTTCTACAACGAGGATATGTGACTTCTTAAATACTTCTTTAAAGTATAAAAATTTTCGCTTTCAGAAGATAGAAGTTCTGTCCATTTTTTGGACAAATATTGCTGAAATATGAAATTTATTTGATATGATTCTGGCGCAAACCTTACTCCTCTATGGCATATCAGTCTTTTAACAGGGAATTAAATTTGAATTTCAATTTATTTTCTTTACCTGTAGTTTTTTGAATCTGCCCTTAAATAGGAAAATCTGCGCATGTAACACAAGCAAAACTTGTCCAGTTTGTTTTGAAACTATCTTGCCATACACTTAACTCCATGCATACACTTAACTGCAGGCAAAACACGACCACGTTAGTTAGATAATACTCTGAATGTGAAAACATATACTTAACCGTAGATCGAGCTTTGTATCAAAAATGGTACATTTCAATTTTGAGGCGATATAACTTTAATTCAGAAAAAGTCAGATGTCTGATATTTTTTGTATTCGTTAGTATTGTGATTGTCGTTATTTTAAACAAAATAAAAAAAGAAAATTTTGAGCAGGGCTTAAAAAAATCAAAAACTTCATAATTCATCTTATATATCATTTTTGATACATACGACTTTCTTAGGTATTCTTTAAATTTTAATTTAAATTTTTTAAATTTTAATAATAATATGTAATAATTTTAATACAGTCTCTTAAATGGCGGTTTAATGAGGGACTAGTGTGGGTTTTAACTACAAACCAGTGTCGTACAATTTCAGACCACATAGATCACGAAAATTGGTGGTAGGTGGGTGGTGAACCGTGCTGCCAACAAAAAATACCAACAAATAACATCAATAATGAACATCGAGCCGTTCTTAAGAAGAGTAGCCCTCAATCAGGAAAATGTTCCTTTTCACCACCAACAAAATAAATCTGCTCTCATTCTCGAGCCTAATCGAGACCAATCACTCACTTGGCTGGAACAATTATGAGTAATGATTGATTAATGAAATTAAAACAAAAACAAAGAAATAAGTAAGAGTAAGAGCTGTGTGAGAACGCTATGTTTTGTTAAAGGAGCGAAAGGAGATACATTAATACATACAAACTTTTCTATTTTGTGCCGTTATTTTCCAGTTAGAAATTTTAATATTCTAATAAGCTGACAATGATTTTGTTGGTGATGTTGACAGCAAAGAAATATTGGATGTTTTTTAAAAGAGCTTAAGAATGTAAAAAATTAACCAAGAAATGTTAAATCACACAGACGAAGGGGTGAGTGGAAACCCCACCAAACATACACACTTACTTAATTAGTTATTACAACCCTTTTGCAAGGATTATGACCACAAATCTCACAAATCTCTCATTCGGAGTCGACCACTTATGAATAAAATTAACACACACACAACATAAATGGTGTGAGAAACTACTTCTTAACCTGACTGAAGGGTTGTAATGACCAACTAGGTAAGAGGATTGTTTTCGCTTTAATACTGCCGTACTCTTAACTATAAATGGGCTTCACCACACTAAAAATGCTTAAAAATATGATGTAAACTCTGTTCGTTTGGCTTCAATTTGTATTTAAATTTGTTTTGAGGTATATTAGCTAAAATCATTTTGTAAAATTTACCACTTAGCCGAAGAACAAAGGTTAACTAGTTGAGGACAGTGAATATTCAGTTTAGAACGAAATTTCGAACGAACATTTCTTAGCCTTGTTAATAATTTTGAACACAGAAGAGTAAAATTTTTTGCAAAATCTATCAATAACTGCCTGATCTTGCTAGATTTTGATTTATTTATTTGTTTTCAAATCAGAATTGTCAACGGAGTTTCACATTTTTATCAGTCCAAATGTAGTTGCTGCTATCGATATAAAAAAACATCCGATCTCACAATAAAATTTTTGTACTTAACCTTATTTATCGGGAAGAGATCAGTCAACATGCTACATGATGTTAAATTTCTAAAAGATTATGAAAATTGGATGCCATTTATAGCGCTAGTTTAAGAAGAGATTTCAATATCCGCATAATAATGAATTTCTAAACTTTTCAGTCATTTGCTGATTAATGGCTATTATAACTCTGGAATATTTGAGTTTTGAAGCTTGCATTGAATTTAATTTTAAATAAATTTGTATGTTATTATGCTACGAGTACATTTTATATGCTTTAGTAGGAAAACTATTAAATATACTCTGTTGATATATAAGCCATCATATTTCCATCAAACTTTATAATTTTATTACATTCCACAAACCATCCAAATAACTACAAAGGAATTGGTGTCAGTCATTCTGTCACCAAGTGTCGTTTGTGGAACTAGAAAAGTAAAACAAGATGAACTGTTTAATGTGAAGCACACGATTTTATTTGTGACAACAATTTTCAGGACAGAATTAAATAGAATTATAATACATACTACATGTGCAGAAATTTAATTGATAGAAGCTAGGGGCTGAGACCGAGTGCGGTTAATTGTGTTTACATCTCGATAGTTAGACCGTTTCTTATTTATGATGGCATTGAAAACAAAGGGCTACAGGAACATTCTGTCTAAAGTATAAATATATGTCTCTGTTGGTATCCCAAGTAACAGAAGTTGCACATCTCAGGCGGTTTTGGATGTAATTCTTCATTTACTACCTGTTGAGGAATATGTAAGGGAGGTGGCAGCTAGAATCGTCTTTAGACCGAAAGAGTTATATCCAATGTATTCCCGTAGGCTAGGACACTCGGAAAAGCTGAATCAAGTAAACAATCGGCGTCAGGTCTTCAAATATGTAATAAATGTCAGGGAATCCTACGTCTTCCAATGTTAAAAGGACATTAGTGATCAATTGGTGTTTCCAAAAAAGCGAAATAACTCCTCCTGAAATGTTCTCAAGCTAGATCAGCTCATATTATTCAATTACAGGCCTAAAGTTCGAATACGGTATTGACATAGCATGCTGAATTGAAGGTTATGGCTTCTCCAAAATCATTTTTAACAAATACTACACATTGGCTCCGCCAAACTTTTTCCTGATGCAATGGCTTTCAATAACCACATTTGGTTCTCCGAATCCAGTGGTCGATAATTTTATTTGTTTGATGTAACCACCAGGTGGGTTGTTTGCGTACTATTATGCTAGAAAAACCACAAAAAGAAAGCAAAAAGGAATGACTGAAAAGTTACACAGTTTTGCATCATTTACAATAGAAATACCGGACGTATGAGTAATGCTTACAGTACATAATGATGTACGTAGAAAAAATAAAATATAAATACATACTCATACATCATTATGTTGTGTATGTCAATGATACGGTGATTTATATGTACATACATACGTATGTATGTGATAACAATTTGTACAATTTCTTATTTGTAAATACCATACATTCATTCATTCATCCCTTTTATCATTTTTATGTCTCATTCATATGCATCCGGTCGTTTATGTGTGTGTAGCTGTCTGGCTGCCTGTTTGTTATTTTGTCACTTTGTCAAATATGGGTTATTTTCATAAATATTAATGCGTTTGTGTAGGTGAACATTTATACCACACACACACATCCACGATTACAATGAAAACACGAAAATAACAATACAATACAATATTCATTTGCTTGTGTATGTTGATGTTCAATGAACTCTTGAATTTATATTCTGTTTATATGTATATAAGATGACACACACGCATTTTGATGTGCAATGTAAACGTGTGTGCTGAACATTAAAGTGAAAATATTAATAGACAAATAGAATTAAAGATAAATATATTTCCTACTTAAGTAGGTCCAAATACGTACGCCACCATGATATTTTTAAGAAGAAATATATTACGAAAATTGAAATGGTGTCTTACTTTTACAAGTAAACAAAAATGCAACAAGATTAAATGTAAACAACAATACACAAACAACAATAATGAAACAACGATGTTTATATTTATAGAGATCTCGGGAAATCTCTATAAATGTAATGCTATGTTCGCACGAGTCTTCGAATTACTTCGCTCTCTGTTTGAATTACTTATTTGAATTATCATGTTCACACGGCAACTTTGTAATTCTTTTTGACAGTTCTTCTTTTCTTCTTCTTTTTATTGCCAAATTATTTGCTGTAAACTTGTGATAATAATGGAAAAAAAGTATATAAAATTTTTTCGGGTTTATTAATATTTTTAAATTATAAAGTTCATACAGCTTCTTCAAAAGCTGCAAATACTTTTTCTGTAGATTCAATAGGTTTTCCACACACATAATGGGTTCCCTCGCTAATTTCGCTTTGACAGCTAGTGATGGCAAAAATACGATAAAATTTAGAGATTACACTGATTTTTAAATAATTCACAGGGTAATAGAAAATGAATTACATACAATTTGGGTAATTCGCTCACAAAATTTTGTATGGCGAATTCCGTAATTCAGCACATAATTGAATGTTGAATTACGAAAGAGAGAGCGAATTACGAAAAATTGTTGCCGTGCGAACATAGCATAAACATCGTTGTTTATATTTATTCTTGTAGTGTTGTTTGCGTATTTTTGTTTACTTGATTACCATTTTTTATGCTGCTGTTTGTTGCATTGCTTTG
This sequence comes from Sarcophaga variegata, assembly GCA_932273835.1. Lineage (NCBI taxonomy): Eukaryota > Metazoa > Arthropoda > Insecta > Diptera > Sarcophagidae > Sarcophaga > Sarcophaga variegata. The sequence goes on from OW026359.1 coordinate 43,909,545, forward strand.
TTTTTGTAACTTTTATTTATAATTTTAAAGTTAAGCGATTTAAACCCAAAACACCAGAATATATAGATTTTTCATTTTCGTAACAGTATGCTTTACATTTTCGTCTTCTTTTAAAAATGTTATTTTAAAGCCTCCTAAATCTTTTATTAAAGGAGGAAACTTTTTAAAATAAAAATTAATAGAAACAAAAGCAAAGGTCATGTTCGTCTTGAAATTATTGCATCTTCAATGTCACCGTTTACATTCCGTTTCTGTTGCTGCCACTTTAAAGAATAAACTTGTTTGCTATTAACATGACAGTAAAACATCCGATTGGTACATAGAAAAATTTCTCCAATTTTAAGGAAATGAAAAATAAACGAAATTTAAAGGAAAAGAAAATTTAAAATTTTTTGATTTCATTTTCTTTGCAGGAAGAAAGTTGAGTAGATTGTGTCAAGAAACGCGGAAGTGTATTTGAAACTTTTGCTTTATTTTTATCATGAGAACCTAAGTCTTGCATCAGAATCAACAACGTCTCAACGTGTAACTTTTTAAGGCGAATTCGAAACATTTTTTATTTATTGCCTTGCTCTTCTGACAATTTGAAGCATGAGAAAGAGAGAATAAGAATCATAAAATTTATTTATCTCTAGTTCTTGTCTCTCAACATGTCATGGATACACCTGATGGGAATCATCCATGTTAAACGCCTTGGCGTTTAACGTAAAGGAGGCGATGGAGGGGGAGAGTTAGGCAGTACCAAATAAAATCATGCCTTTTCATCAGAATAACACTAAAACGTTGTTCATAAATATTCGTAGTTTTATTTCGCGATAAAAATCCAACCGAGTGTCAACCCAATAATCAAATTTATATTTTTTTTATATGTAACACTGAGCCTTGGAAACGATTTAACGTTTAAATAAGTACAACAACATTAAATGGATTTTGGATTCAAATACTTTATTCGTTTCTTTATCAAATTTTTCACATATTTAACCCTTTTAGGAAGCATTGGGTCGTCTTCATAATGATTGCATTGGTATTTTAACATTGCCTGTGAGGAAAAATCCTCAAACGGTAAAATCATATCACAAACAAATATATTTTAATTAACTAGACAAGTCTTATCCTCAGCACCAGATAACAAATTCCAAAAAGAATACCAACATTTAAAACATAATGGAACTTCTAATTAATAAAAAAAGTTACGAGCGTATTGAACATACTCATTCATACTGGATGATCGGTCTTTAGAACACTACTCTGCTATTCACTCTCATTTTCGTGTGCTGTTGTACCCTTTCGGAGTTCTATTGTAATACGCAGATGTTCGTTAACTGATAGAATTAACCATACTTCTCATCGGACTGCAACATCATTTTGTTGAAATTCTAATATTATATGATTGTTAAAAAGTGTAGGGTTTTACTTCACCTTCGGTTTATACACCTTACTTATCCTATGGGTCATTACCATCCCTTAGTCAAGATTATGACCTAACTTCTTACACCACTCATGTTGTGTGTGTTAATTTTATAGATTTTTGAGAATTTTATAGATTCTCTGACTGGAGGAATGTAATGATCAATTAAGTAAGTCAAGTAAAATTACCTACCTGGTGGATTGGATGATATGAACAGTAACGATATCTGATTTCAACAGGTCAGCGCTACGTGTCATACAACTTATGCCATATGGGATATTCTACATCAGAGATTTGAGAGCATGGTCATCTGGAGTGGAGTTGATATTAACTTATCACTGTGATCGAATAATTGGAATCTGCTAGACTTTGTTTTGTGAAGTTTCCTTAAGTCACACATGTATGCCAATAAGCCATAAACCAACGAGATCTTCAATGCTAACGCAACTCATGCCATCGATCAAATTCAGCTTATATGCGCCAGAGTTATAAAAAATTAAGCATTTCAGATGTACTTCATCCAGATAAGCTATGGAGGATATTTGAACGATGTTATATTCCAACTAAAATGACATCAATATGCCATCAAATTTTGATGTTTTCTCACACACACTTTGTTTTATTTAAATTTAAAAATAGAAAGCACTTAATGAAAGATTCGATACATAAGTATGCACAAGTAATCATATATGTTAAGTGCTTAAAAAAAACTCTACAATTTCTGCCGAGTCTTTTCGATAGTCAATACGTTACATTCTGTTTTTTTTATAGTGATACCAGCTGAGATAACAAAATTTTTTACGTTCTCTATCTGAGTATTGCCTATTGTAAGTAGTGTTTCATCGTCTGTTACTTTTCATTTGTTTCACACTTAATTCTTTAGTCAGGATTTCAATTTAGCTTCTCAGAGCATTCATGTTGTATATATTTTCCTTAAGCAACGGCAACCAGAAATTAATATCGACTTCGATTGCCAGAAACTTCTAAGAAACTTTTCATTGCAATTTTATTTCCTCTCAGAATTTTAAACCATTGTGTTGCACAAGATAGCTGCGTTAATTTCGCGTTTCTTGCATTCATGAGCGGGATTAAAAATAGTGGAACAAAGTAGTGCGACCTGTGTTTTTGTGCTTCATTGCTCATGATTTAAGGATGCAATCACTCATGGGAAACGGGATAGTGAAAACCTCATAAATGAAGAAGATGCAGTTCAATTGAATAAAGCAGAGTTGACGAAACTGGTGTCTTCTCTTTACACCGAAAAACATTATTCCATACGTCAGATGCCCTACATTTTATGATGTCCTGTTAAGCGCTCATTACACTAGCGAACGTCGCCTTCAAACACGAGCTGATGAGAGAGAGTGTTTTGCTATTACGCCATCCAGTCAAATGTAAAAAGTTTCTGATATCCATCAGGTCAAGTTTGCAAATCCGAATTTTGCTCAATTATACGAGATAGTTGGTTTACCATCAGATCGTGTATTCAGGCGAAATTCGGTAGCGTAATATGCACTTTAGACTTTTTAAGGTACAAGCAGTAGATAAGTGCCACTTTGGAACTCTGAAAGTAAATCAATTTTCAACGTACGTTCATCTCGTACTCTAATATTGAATATCAAGATTTTTTTCTCAAATAAACAATCGGATGCTAACAAGTTTTAAAATTTATTGTATTTATTTAATACAATCTAATTACAAATTATATGTAATTATTACGAGCTGAGTTACGTAGGCGCTAAAGTAACAGAGCATGTACATTAGTAAGAAAGGAAGGAGCGTGGTTTCTAGACAAATTGGTGATGATTTCTTAACCTTATGTAGTGCTACAAGTAACTGTTCTTCTTCAATTATTTTCTTTCTTTCTTGAATTTCAAAATTTCCAAAAATTTCTTTAATTTCTAAGCGTAGAAATTTTTACGTTTTTTAAACATGTCATAACTTTTTTAGAAACTTATGGATTTGAATGTACTAAATAGTTTTCAATCTCAGTTTTGACTGTTAGTACTTCGACATCCTTATGTTTGTTTAAATTTAACACCAAGTTGCTGCTGTAATCATACTTTATATCCTTTTTTTGTGCCTTTTAATGGTTTTTATGTGTGAAGCTGAAGCAGTTTACCATAACACCACACAGATTTTAGAACTTCGGTAATTCTAGATCGATTTATCGAAAAAAGATTGCAAATTTGACTGAAACGAGCTGAACGAGTTGTATTAAAACCGTAAACTTTTTAGATTTTATTTTTAATTTGTCACGGATTTGCATCTGGAGTAAGAGGAAAATCGTTTTTATTTTATACCAAAAATAGTGAAGGAATTTCGCTTAAATGATATTTAATACCGTTCATCAAATATTTAAAGCGATAGAATTGAAAATTAAAGTGTATTTAGAAAAGGCTTTCCTTCCGCCCATTCTTATTCTGTTTTCTAATACTCGAGTAGTAAATGTGGATCTTTTTTTTATAAACGCCATAATTTAAACACAACCTCATGAAAATATAATAAACTTGCAATAATGAAACATAAAAAAATGCAAAACAAATAAAAAGAAAATAGAAAAATATTGTACTGGGACTATGTGTGAGCAAAAGATTGTAATAACGACATGAAAGAGTGAAACAATGAAAAAAAAAACTTCAGTGTATTATTAAATAAAAATCACGAAAACAATGAAAAATATTATTAAAACTGACTGAATACATGCTGAGAAGCAAGACAAGTGAATTAACTTTTTCTTATGCTCCACCAGCCATTGCCCGAACGTTGAGGAAACAGGATTTAAGCATTTCCTGTGCAACATATTGAATGTACCAAATTCGTTAAGACATATTCTTATTCTTTCGTTTCGGTTTGTTAAATTAAATGTTTCGAATCTGTTCTATACTCTAACATGAGTTTATGAAATTTAAATTTTTTTCACAAAAATAACATTCAAATGCAGAAAAATATCTGATGGAAGTCTTAGTACCATAATATACATATTTCAACAATTTTAAAATTTTAAACAAAAGTTTGTGCAAAAAATTTAAGTTTTTATATTTATTTTATTAATCACCCTTATTCTGCGTTTCGATTACGTTCCCGCATTCAGTTACGCTCGAATCGAAAAAAGGTATTCTGACAAAAAACTGAATCGAAAGAAAAAGAAGAAGAGCAGAGTATGTTTAAATTAGGTTCTTTGCTGTGAAACGTGTGAAATAGAAACAGTAATAATAAACAATTTTGTAAACATTTTTAATAAATTTTGTACACAAAAAAGTAATAAATAAAATTAATAAACAAATAAAAACTAATGATTGTGAGAACAATAATTAAATAAAGCATAAGCTAAGAGTAAGAGGAATTTGTGGTCAAAATATTAGTATGAAGAATCCTGCGCGTCGGAGGTGATATTTTAATTTTTTTCATTGTTGCGGCCCGAAAATAAAATTTATTTGTTTTAACAAAATGGAATCGGTAGCAGCGGCACTGTTATTGGAAGAGGAAAACAACGCACTCCAGAATGCAGACTTAAGAATTGAAAAGCAGAGGTTGAGGAACAATTATAATCCATTCGAGATGACTGATAAATTGTGAGACTTTTGTGTAATATACATATGTGTGAAATTATTACTTTGGTTTTACAGATTTCAAAAAAACTTTCGCTTCAATAAAGACGCGTTTAAGTATGTGTTAGACATTTGCTGCAGAAGCGCAGTCAACTACGTTAGCATTTTTATCACCGCTGAATCGAGTTGTAGCTGTTTTGAGATTTTTTGCTGAAGGAAGCTATCAATACGGAGTGGGTGCTGATTACAACGTTTGGATGGCTCAGTCCGCAGTGTCAAAGTCATTGTCGTTTTTCCTTGATATAATGCAGTCAAAGCTGTGCTCGCAATGGATAAAATTTAACCAGACTGAGGAGGAAAAGATGCAAGCAAAACAAGATTTTTATGTTAAGCCTAGCTTTCCAGGGGTCACTATGTGTGTTGATGGTACACATATAAAAACTATAAAACTATTATATATATATAAACATTCTGCATTTCTATTAAGCTTACCAGCTTTTCGTACTACTAAATGTTTACAAAATAAAATTATTGTCTTTTATACTTACATTTTTTTAACTTTACCCTTTTTTTAAAAAAACTATACAAAATTGAAAAAATTTCCGTTAGCACATACACAACTTAGAAAAACTTAGCTACGATCGTAACGCAGAATACATACAAGCGAAGAAACAAATAGAAATGAAACGAAACGGAACGCAGAATACCAAAGTTGCCAAACAGAGAAAATTTCGATTCGAATCGAAACGCAGAATAAGGGTGAATTTATTTCTGTTATATTATAAAACAAAAAAATGTGTAATGTTTTGCCCAACAGAAAAGAAAATTAAGGAAAATATTCTGGTGACACCATATTTTGGCATCACAAAAGTGTGCTTAGCCCCAAGATAAACTTAAAGTAAATTAAAATTCAAAGGTCAAATATATTAAAATGCTATCCCTTATATTTAGTATGATATCCTTCAATATCCCGCACTCCATTTAATATATTTGAAATTGAATGTATCAATGTGTTTTGTTAATATTGTTACGTTTTTACCTTTTTAAAAACGTTTAAATATGGGTTCGTTAATTGCAAACCAAGTAAAAAGAAATATGTGTTTAATTTCAGTTAAACTCTCCTTATAATTACCACTACTATTGTGTGCCACCGTATGCAACTTAACGATACAACAATAATAATCTGTTTATTCACTTTACTAGTTCTTGTCACACAACTATTCGCTTTACAACCACGACTTGTTTTGTTCACGCGCAACTTCGCAGAAGGCTGACTGAATTCTTACTGACTGCTACCTGCTTTGTCCACCCCTTTTATAGTCCGACACAACCAGTCTAACGAACATTCTTGAAGTGGAAGATTCGTGATCCCGCCTTCTCTAGAGTTATATTGCTAATACATTGTTGTTTGCGTACTTTGCTTATGTTGTCTATCCCTTTTTGTCACATACATGTTGTTGTTGGTACCATGCGCAACCAGATAATCAACGATTATTACGATATTAGGTCGTTTCGATTTGCGTAACAATATTTTTCGCCATTCAATCATAAGCAAGTTTTTCAGTTGACTTTTTATGAGGTTTAGCGACTACGTAATTATTTAATTTTGTTAAAAAATTTTTGGTGCACAATAGAAACATAACAATAAGTATTTATTTCTTATAAAATAATTTTTTTATTATTATTTTAATCAAAAATTAAAAATTTCATTATATACATGTAATAATTGAAAAGTTTTATATAAATAAACATGAGTGTACCAAATCGGGCATTACTCATGTTCAAATGCCACGTAAAAACGTGAGAGAATTCTATTTTATACAGATCCGTTTCCGTTTTGCTAACGAGAAAGAACGTTTCGGTAAGCGTTTACATTATTTTCCATATGCTAAAAAGAGATCGTTCGCTACGGTACGTTACGTTACGTATGGGTAACTGACACTTTACAAAGATCTATCGAATAAGTGTCTAGTAATTGTTATTGTTTATGCAAAGGGTTCAAACAGAGGAATAGCAGAAAAGGCAATTGTTGTTGTTTACATAAAGTTGTGAACAGTGGCCCACAGAATTGAGTGAATAATAAAGAATTTTAATTAAAACTAAACACAAATTTATTTTTACTTTATTTGCAATCGACTAGCTCATATTTTAAGCGGTAAAAAAGTAACCATATTTCAAAATTATATTTTTTTAATTTTGTTTGTGTATGTACACATGTGTGCATTATAACGTTTCTTTACAAGAACAAAAAAAAATTGAATAATAGACAACTTAATGGCTTCAATTGGAAAAGTAACCCACGACCACACTGTTTGACTTATCAGCTCAGCTTATAATTTATCAGCCTTATACTTTTTATCTGTAAATCGGTATTCACCGTAATAGGATCAGTGTCAGATTCAGTGTCCCTATCCCTTTCCATACATCTTTAATCAAAATATGTGGCATACAGACAAACGGACAGACGTACGTCTGTCAAAAAGATACCCGCATCATTCATTGCCTTTGCTAATGCCAAAGAAATATTGAAATGAGCATATTGCCAGGGGAGAAAAGGGATGCCTTTATTGTTTTAAAAAAACTGATAATGAGTGCAGGGAGAGGTGATAAACTGAAATTGAATTTTATTGCTGCGAAAATCAAAACAAAATTGCTTTGCAACAAATTGTTATTAAAACATCTTTGCATCACCCGTCTTAAGGATGACTTTCTCGCACACTTTACAATTTTAACTTGAATTTGTTTTCTCGTTTGCGTTGTTTGTCTTTTGGACTGTAAGTGCGGCACCGACAAGTTCTCCTTCTATGCGACTTATTGTTTTCGTTTTCACTTGAATTTTTTTAATTTTTTTGGCAGCGAAACAGCGATAGAAAGAAAGAAAAACAGCAAAAGAGGAAAACATTGTCATAAAAGTAAAAACAAACAGAACAGCCATCGAAAAAAAGGAAACAAAAAAATTCAAGAAATAAAAACGAAAACAATAATTCGCTTACAAGGAGAACTTTATGAAATAAATATTAAAGAACTTGAATTTTTTTAATTATCTGTTTATTCTTTAATTTTTGAATCTTGAAAATTGCAACTCGCACCGTTTTTGCAAAAATGGTGTATTAAATAAGGATTTTTAGTTCTTGAATATGATCAAAATAAGCAATAGGTGGCAAGAAAGAGAATTTTTTACAGAAACTTAAAAACATCGACATCTAACGTAACTTGTTTATCTTAAATCTCTGTGGTCTTATTTGATTAGTCAACAGATATTCTCAAAGATTGTGGTGAGGATTGATTCATGATCAACATAAAAAGTGAAAATATTTTTAAGTTTTTACCTTTTTAAAAACGTTTATAATATGAGTTCGTTGATTGCAAACAAAATAAAAATAAATGTGTTTAGCTTCAATTAAACTCTTGTTTACACTACTTTTGTGTGCCACCGTATACAAGTTGACGTTACAACAACAATAATTGCTTGTTCGTTATTCTCTTTGCACTTCTGCTTTTGTAAGCACTGACAACTGTTCGGTAGAACTTCGCAACGGCGATCTTCAAACCACGACTGTTTTCTTCACACAAGACTAACTGAATTCTTACTACTTTTGTGCCACTGTTCACACTTGACGAATACAACAACAATTGCTTGCTTACAACGTAGATCTTTTCAACGATCTTCATTGTTGTTTGAGTATTTTGTTCACATTGTTTGGTGTTGCTTTCGTTCTTATTGATATTGTTGTATTTTTCGTTGAATTTGTTGGTGTAGCTTTTGCTAATCATGTTAATGTTAAACGATGTTTCCATTTTCGTAACAGTATGAATTAAGAGAAGATCTTAAGTTATTTAGAGTTTATCTACTAAACTCAAATGTATGTATGTATGTAAATTATGCCAATTAAAGCCACATGCCAAAGCGAAATAATATTTTTATTTTTCCTTTTCTTTAAATTTGGAACAATTTCCGTAAGAGTATAAAATATTGTTACGCAAAGCGAAACGACCTAATATCGTTTAACAATAAAAACGATAAACAAAAGCTACCAGTTACACCAACACAAAGCCACACGATACAAATCCACGCTAACACTAAGAATACAATGAACTTGCTGATAATCTAAAGCTGCACACACACATGTGTACAACGAACCAGGTAGCAACAACAACATGGAATTAAGTGAACCAGCTACGACAAATATGTAACCTGGTAGCGGCTGGTACATAACATAAGCAAGTACATAAACAACAATGTACTAGCAATAGAGTTCTCGAGAAGGCGCGAGCGAGAACCTTCCACATCGAGAACGTTCATCGTACTGATTAATACGCGTGTGTGCGGACTATAAAAGGGCTGGACAAAGCAAGCAGCAGTGAGAGTTAATTCAGTCAGCCTTGTGTGAAGTTGCGTGTGAACAAAATAAGTCGCGGTAAAGATCTAGCGAATACTTGTGTGAACTAATAAAGTGAATAAGTAGATTATTATTGTTGTATCGTTAAGTTCTATACGGTGGCACACAAAAGTAGTGTAAATAATAAAGACAGTTAAGAAAAACTAAAGACGCATTTGTTTTTACTTTGGTTGCAATTAACGAACTCATATTTAAACGTTTTTAAAAAGGTAAAAACGTAACAATATTAATAAAAAATTAACGCAACATGTTTTTATAGAAGAATATTTGGCGCAAGTGCTCGCGATATCGCGTACAGATTTTAACCGAAAGCAAAAGAATTATCTTTGGACCACACGAAATAATTGAATCCAATTGACATTCTGAATCTAGCAGAACTAAAGGCGAGTACATACATTTGTGTAAGTTAACGCCGTAAACATTTAAAACTCCAAAAAAATATGTTTCCCACAGTATAGGAATCATACCAACAACATTACACGCGCAATTACAAAAATGCTGACAACATGTCTGCAATACCGGTACACCAATTACACGCGCTTTTATCAACTTGCTGACACCCAAAGAATAATGTTGCAACGTGACTTGATCAGCTTATTGAGGTTTAGTTATAAGAAAATTAAAATTGTAAAGTTAGTTCTTAAGTTAGTGTGAACAAATAAAGTACGGCCTTTGGCCAAAAAAATATTTTTTTAAAGTAAATAAACAAAAAATTTATTAATTGGCGCCCAACAGTGGATAGCTTCTGTAGAAGAAAGCCACAAACCCACCAGGAGTGCGATCACTGAACCCCGAGTACAAGTCGAAAAGGATAACTTCAAGTCGCCGTGGGATGTTCCTGCCCTTAATGTAGGATAAGTCTATTATTATAAGTTATTATTATTAAAAATATTTTACTTAATATTAAAAAGAAAGTGAAAATAATTATATCAAAAAATATTTTACCCTTAATATTATTAAACAAAGTGAAAATAATTATATTAAAAATATTTTACCCTTAATTGAGCTATTTAAATTAATATTATTAAAAAAAAAAAAGTGAAAGTGTGAAAACAAAAACATAAACAAAAGAAAATTTTAATCCTTTTGAAGATTTAAGTAAACTAACATTAGATATTAAGCAATAATCCAATAGAAATCCCACGGGATATAATAAAAAATAAAATTCGAGGCTGCGATTCCTACGGGACCCTCCAGTCTCATAATAATAAAATAAAAAATATATTAAATAATAGTAAGAATAACGTAAAATCAAAAATTTTGCATAAGGATAAAGTAAACTAAATTTTTAGGAATTGAAAAATATATAAAAGATATTGAAAGAGAAGTTATTATTGTGTAAAGTTTGAATTGTACAAAAAAGAGAACAGTTATTTGAAAATATTTAAAGTAAATTAAAATTCCTATTTAAACCTAAAATTAAAAAATCTAAAATGAACCCAAATAACGTAATAAGACCATCGGTGTTAGGGAATGCTGGTGCACAGGCACGATCAGGATCTCCTGTACCACCAGAACCTGCTTTATTATCCGCACCCTCCAATGCCCGGAACGCGACCCCAGAATTTAGGACACTAATTAGGGAACTAATGACTAGTATTTTAGAAGTAGATGGACAAGATTTATTCAAGGACGTTCTTCACCCAAGACCACAGGTGATGACAGACCAAACAATTGACGAACGTTACCGTGACAGTTTAACAGATATGGACAAATTGCCAGATGTGGTTCGTTCTTTGCGCGAATTTAACGGAAACCCAGCGGAATTCAGCAGCTGGAAAAAAAGCGTTGAGAGAATTCTAAAAATCTATGAACCTAGTATTGGTACCCCCAAATACTTCGGTATTCTTAATGTTATTCGGAATAAAATTGTAGGCAGTGCGGATGCCGCACTAGAATCCTACAATACACCTCTTAACTGGAAAGTAATATCCCGATGCCTTACCACGCATTATGCTGATAAGCGCGACCTTAGTACACTTGAGTACCAAATGACTTGTCTAATACACGGTAGAAAATCAGTACAAGAATTTTACGGTGAAGTATATTCCCACCTAACACTCATTCTTAACAAGATCGCGTGCATGGAAATAAATGCAGAAGCCATGCAAGTTCTCACAAATACGTATCGCGACAAAGCGCTTGATACCTTTATCAGAGGTCTATCAGGTGACCTTTCAAGACTCCTTGGCATGAAGGAGCCTGTTGATCTACCAGAAGCGTTACATTTGTGTATTAAGCTTGAAAATCAAAATTACAGAACAACACATGCTAACAATCAGTACATTTCGTCTAAGAAACCAAATCCATCCCCAGCAACATTTCAACATTTCCAACATAAACCTCCTTTACCTCCTAGGAATTTTCATTATAGGAACCAAACATTTTACCCACAACTTGCTTATTTGCCTCAAACGATTCCACGAATGAAACAGGTTAATCCACAAGTCCCTCAACAACCCCAATATTTTAGCCCCCAAATTTGGCCAAACAGACAAATCGATAACCATCCTTTTAGAAACCCTCCACCAAGACCGGTACAACCAAAACCACCCACACCAATGGATATCGATCAATCGCAACAAACAAGGAATGTCAATTATATGAACAGACCGAATTTTAATTTCGCAGGAAAGCGCCCACCGCCAACACAATCCAATCAGTTCAACAGAAACATTCCTAATAAAATCCAAAGAATTAATTACATAACTCAAAAACCTGAAGTTGACATCTCGCAAGAAACAGGAGCTAGTGAATGTAACACTCAAGAAAAGCAGTCATGGGACAATTACTACCAGGAATATACGCGACAAGCACAGGACGAATGGGAATACGACAATGACGAATTTTGCGATATTCATTTTTTAGGCTAACGTACTCCACGTTACCTTATTTTCAATGTAAAACTGGTGACGGGGAAGTGCTTAAATTCTTGATAGATACCGGATCTAACAAAAACTATATCCAACCTTCATTAGCCAAGAACCCTCTACCAAACAATTCCATATTTTACGCCAATTCGGTCGGCGGCAAAACCAAAATATCTCATCACATCTTTTTAAATCTTTTCGGAGTAAACGAGGAACTCAAATTCTTCGTTTTACCCTCCCTCAAATCGTTTCATGGTATTCTTGGTAACGATAGCCTTAAACAGCTAAATGCAATTATTTACACTTCAGAAGACTATATGTTGATAAAAAACGGTAAAAAAGTCCCTATTAAACAGCAAATATCTAAATCTGTCAATAGTTTAGAAGCGAAAACCGAACATCTAACAAAAGACCAAAAGGAGAAACTTCAGACATTGTGCAAACAATATTCAACACTTTTTGCGGAACCCAACGAAAAACTTACCTATACTACAACAGTAAAAGCAGAAATTAGGACGACTAATAATAGCCCAATATACTCCAGATCATACCCATATCCTATGTCTTTGAAATCAGAGGTCGAAAGACAAATCAACAAACTCCTTGAAGATGGAATAATCAGACCATCTTGTTCACCCTATAATTCACCTGTCTGGATAGTGAACAAGAAACCGGACTCCTTGGGAAACAAACAATACAGGTTGGTGATAGATTATCGAAAATTGAACTCAGTAACGGTAGCGGATCGATACCCGATACCCGAAATAAACGAAGTTCTTTCCCAATTAGGACACAATAAGTTTTTCTCTGTTGTCGATCTAAAGAGTGGCTTCCACCAAATTCCATTAAGGAATTCGGATATAGAAAAAACAGCCTTCTCTATTAACAACGGGAAGTATGAGTTCACCAGACTTCCCTTCGGTCTTAAGAACGCTCCTTCTATTTTCCAAAGGACATTAGATGATATTCTGCGAGACTACATAGGACGCTGCTGCTATGTGTACATAGATGATATAATTATATTCAGCAAATCCGAAGCAGATCACGAAAAAGATTTGGGTAACGTTTTTAGGACTCTCGAGCAGGCAAATATGAAGGTACAGTTGGATAAATGTAGGTTCTTCGAAAAAGAAGTAGAATTTCTGGGATTCATAGTGACTCCTGAAGGAATAAAAACAAATCCTTCAAAAATTAAGGCCATTCAAAATTTCCCCACCCCACAAAATCTCAAAGAACTACGATCATTCTTAGGCCTATCGGGCTATTACCGTCGCTTCGTTAAAGATTACGCGAAGCTTGCCAAACCCCTAACGGCCCTTTTAAGAGGGGAGGATGGACGTGCGTCCAAGAACCAATCAGCAAAAAAACAAATCAGTCTTGATGAAGAGGCTACCAATGCATTTCAGAAAATCAAAAACGTCCTTATTTCTGATGATGTCATGCTGACCTATCCCAATCTAAACAAGGAGTTCGAACTTACAACGGATGCGTCTAATTATGCGATAGGTGCAGTCCTATCACAAGATGATAGACCGATTACGTTCATTTCTAGAACCCTTTCAAAATCAGAGGAAAACTATGCGGCAAACGAAAAGGAAATGCTCGCCATTATCTGGGCACTGAAATCTCTTCGTAATTATCTTTATGGCTCAGCCAAAGTTAAGATCTTTACAGACCACCAACCATTGACATATGCATTAAGCAGTAAAAATAATAATGGCAAGATGAAACGCTGGAGAGCAATCCTTGAGGAACACAACTATGAGTTGAGATATAAGCCAGGAAAAACAAATGTTGTGGCGGACGGATTATCTAGGACGCCGCAAAGCATACAAATTAATTCTCTTACACCTACCCAACATAGTGACGAAAGCTCATCCCAAAATTTGATTCAATATACCGACGCACCAGTTAATGCCTTTAAAAATCAACTCTTTATAACCACTGCAGAAACTTCATCATATCAGTTCAAAATAGTTTTCCCAACATACCACAGACACCTTATTGCCGAACCGGAATATACGGAAGATTTGCTAACTAATCTATTAAAACGTTATTTGAATCCTTCAGTCACAAACGCGATAATCACGGAAGATCACATCCTTGGCAAAATTCAGACTATATATCCCTTACATTTTAACCAATACAAAATACGCTACACTCGGAAGATAGTAAACGACTTGACAGAACCAGCAGTACAAGAGTCCGCAATCATAATAGAACACAATAGAGCCCACAGGAGTGCAGCTGAAAACAAGGCCCAGCTCTTAGAGAAATGCTACTTTCCTCAGATGAACGCAAAAATCAAGAAAATTACTAAACAATGTAAAATTTGTCAGGAAAATAAATATGAAAGGCACCCACCAAATCCAATCTTAAAAGCAACTCCTATCCCAGCTTACCCAGGCCATATTGTCCACATCGATATTTACCACACAAATAATAAGGTATGCCTCACTGCCATAGATAAGTTTTCAAAGTACGCTCAGGTCAAATTAATAAAATCTAGGGCTACTGAAGACATAAAGCAACCTTTACAGGAACTTCTTACAGCCTTTGGTATACCTGAAAAAATAGTAATTGATAATGAGAAGTCTCTAAATTCAGCCTCCATCATATTTATGCTAGAGAATCAATATGGAGTAGAAATATTTAAGACACCCCCATACTCCAGTTCAGTTAATGGCCAAGTGGAGCGTTTTCACTCCACTCTTACCGAATTACTGCGCTGCACAAAAGCAGAAAATACTCACAATAGTTTTGAAGAATTATTAAACAGGGCAATATGCAAATACAACTATTCAATCCACTCAACCACTAATAGAAAACCCATTGAAGCATTTTTTGGCAGAAAGGTTTATACCGATCCCTCACTTATTGAAAAGGACAGACTTTATAATATTAAAAAATTAACTGAAAAACAGGAAAAAGACCTCGCGTTCCATAATAAAAACAGGACAGATCTAAAAGCATATCGGATCAACGACGTAATTTACGTAAAAATAAATAAACGATTAGGAAACAAACTTACACCTCGCTATAAAAAGGAAATTGTCTCTCAGGATAACGGAAATACTGTTATTACTCAATCCGGACGGACAGTACATAAACGACATATTAAGACATAACATGAACTATTTTTAAATAATCTTTTCTTTTAATTTTTGTTAGGGAAAATAAGAAGAATCAATAAATCTTGAAAGAAATTTAAAGATCGGGAAAATGTCCCGGAAGAATAAGAGAATTCGTATTAGAATATAGAAAATGTAGTTAATTTAAGGAAAAAATGTCGACTAATATGCCATAGGCGTACGACTATTAAAAATATAAATAATAAATTAACGGTTAACTAAATAAAGGAATAATTAATATAATAAAAGAGTCGATCAATATGCCATAGGTATACGACTACTAAAAGTATGAAGAATAAACTAAAGAAAATTAGTTAAAGGAATAATAATTAAAGCTGAATGAAAGGAAATTCTGATTAAATAAAAATAAAAGAAAAGTTTAGTTTTAATTGCTAAAAGTACTATACTTACTTATTAGAATACAACCATTTGAATTTTTACAAATACATTTTCAGTCTCCTAGCCTGCATGGTTCATGCAGAAGTTGATATACATGACTACTCCTTGACCCATTTAATAACTATCGACAATGGCTACTCCAAAATAAAGGACGGCACTCTTAATTTTATCCATATCATAGACACCTTAACGTACAGAAAACTTTTGGAGGACATAACTGATGTAACGAACAGTACACTGCCACCCGGAAATCCCATGTATCCTATCCTACAGCACGAAGCCCAACAAACTATTGAATTGTTGGAAATCGTCGAACCCATCCAACATCCTAAATCCAAAAGATCCCTAGATATATTGGGAACTGCCTGGAAGTATCTAGCAGGTAGCCCTGACCATGACGACCTCAATATTATTAACACAAATTTGGACCAATTGACAACCAATAGCAATAAACAAATTTTTATAAATAACGCCTTAAATAAGCGAATGAATAAATTGACAAAAATTACTAATGACATATTAAATATAATAAAAAAGGATAATAACATTGATAATGGAATTGCTCTTAGCTTGCAAAGTAAGATAAGAATGTTAAAGGAGGAAATAATAAATATTAAGTATGCCATACAATGGGCCAGGTTAGGCATTGTAAATTCAGTTATACTAGATAAGAAAGAGATAGAAGCAACGGTAAAAGAGTTAAAAAAAGAAAATGTGCCATTTGACACGGTCGAAGAGGCACTTGAATTAGCAGATGTTAGTGTGCTAAGCAACTCTTCAATAATATTGTATATTTTAAAAATACCCTTGACTACCAAGGATATTTATAATAATTATATTATTAAAGCTGTAATGAAAAACAATGTAATGATTAATTTAAAGTATAATAATATACTGAAAAATAAAGATTTTATGTATGGAATCAAAAATGGTTGTAGACAATATAGTATGATAAGCATTTGTAACCAGGATGAATTGTTAGATTTAAGAAATGATTTCTGTATACCTAAGTTAGTTAAAAGCCTCAACTCTTCATGTCACATGATCAACGGTCACCATGTCCCAAGAGAGGAACTCATCGCTCCAGGAATGCTTTTCCTAAATGAATTCCAAGGTAACATAACCGTAGACAACAATGTGCGCACCATGAACGGCACCTACATCGTGAACTTCAAAAACTCAACGATAACAGTAAACGGGAAAACTTACAAAAATTTTGAAGCGCCACCATTAAAGGTAATGCCAGCAATAGCTCAACCAGCACCCATAGAAGAGAGCCGAACTAGACTCCTATCCCTAGAGGCACTCAGCGAGCTACATATCAATAATACAATGGAAATCCAGTCCCTAAGGGCAGAAAAAACTTTAAACAGATTTTCTGCGGGAATGATGCTCGTTGTGCTCATCATTGTGCTAATAAAAATGAAAAAATGGGTCTTAAAGAAGAAGCTAAATCATCCAGCAGAACGACCTACCGAAGATACTGTGGAAGCTGGCCATCACCAGGAAACTCCTATTGAATCCCCGGCACCAACAGTAAGCAGCCAATTTTTCCAGACGCTCGAGGGCAAGCGTTTTTAAGAGGGGAGGAGTTAACGCCGTAAACATTTAAAACTCCAAAAAAATATGTTTCCCACAGTATAGGAATCATACCAACAACATTACACGCGCAATTACAAAAATGCTGACAACATGTCTGCAATACCGGTACACCAATTACACGCGCTTTTATCAACTTGCTGACACCCAAAGAATAATGTTGCAACGTGACTTGATCAGCTTATTGAGGTTTAGTTATAAGAAAATTAAAATTGTAAAGTTAGTTCTTAAGTTAGTGTGAACAAATAAAGTACGGCCTTTGGCCAAAAAAATATTTTTTTAAAGTAAATAAACCAAAAATTTATTAATTTGTACAAATATCTGCTTGAATGCAATATACATACTTCCATCACGTTTGGTGCTTCCGGACATAAAACTCTTAAAAGTCAGACAAGACATGCATTCCATTGTGTTTTTCTACGATATTTTTCGCCGGAACTTTGTTCAATTTTTAATACACACACACACAATCGAGTAAAGGAATATTTTTTAAGTCTGTTGTTTTTTCCTTCCTTTTTTTTAATAGTTGAATCAGTTTTTACGTTTCTGTAATAGGCAGACTGTGAGGGCATTTTTGGGTATCCGTTAGACGTGTGCACAAGACATTTTGCTAGCTTACCCTTCACTAAATGCAATACTGAATTGTTCTCTTTTTTATTGGTCTTGATTATACGAGTACACTGAAATGTGTATTTCTCTTTTATTCAAGGTATACAACAGCTCTTATTTATCTGTGAAGTAATGGAAATATGCTTTGTGTTGTAAGAGCATATTTCACTACTGAAACTAAATTTTCAGTATTGTCAAATGAATTTCAGTAGTGTTTACGTTGAAAAATATGCGTACATAAATGTTTCTATACATTCTTTGCTTCTGCCATGAACTCTTCCAACAACAATCTCTCTTCAAATTGCTATGTTAATATTCGTTGATGTTCGTATCCTATGTGTGTAAAAAGCCGAAGGCTCCCGGGGCTATTGGTGCCGCCATCTTCTATTGAATAAATACTCTTTCTTTATTCTGAAAAAAAAGAAAAAACATTTTTTCTTTCCCACTTACTGCAAAAACAAATGCACGTTGTGACACTATGAAGTGTACAATATTTTTGCTGTACTCTTCACTCAACTCTCTTTTGTATTGTTGTACAATGGTTTATGAGTGCAGTTGTTTTTTGTTCTCTATCTATGCTTTATCTTATATATATTTGCAGCTACAGTAAATATTCGCTCAAGAAATATAAAAAAATATTTTTGAGTTCTACTCAACAAAACTCATAACTTACACTATGTCATTAGCTGGGTGTATTTATTTTTTTTATTTTGTCGCATAGTGTAATCATTTTAAAAAATAGAAATGAAAAATAATCAAATGTTTTTGGAAAACAATTTTTTATTTCTTGGCTTAAAAAGCCTTTTTTTCAATGAGTTAAAAACAATTCAGACAACAAAATATCACTTAAAATTACTAAAATTTTATAAACACACACGTTTTATTATACAATTAAAATAATTTCACTAATGCATTAATATTATGTTAATTTATCACGTATATAATCTAAATCACAAAAATTTTGAATTAATTTTCAAGTAAATTAACAACGTACCTCCATATTTTCCATTTTTTTAATTGTAAACAAAAGAGCACATGGAATGAAGAGTGAGTGGACACTATCAGTCTTTTTTCACAATACACGGACTTCTTTTTTCTCTTTTTCTTGTTTTGCTAAACTGCATGTAATATTTGCAGTATTACAAGAAGTTATTCGGTAATATTGTTGTTCTCAAAAAATGTTCTTCTCTTCTTCGGATACTTTGGATAAGTGTGCATGTACGAGTATGTCAAATATATTTGTGCAGATGTTTAGTATGTACTTTGTATTGAACAATTTTAATGAACAATGAGACTCGATAAATAACTTTGATGACAGGCTAAGAGACTCAGTCGAAATTATTGAAAAAATTTAAAAAGGTTGCAAATACACTGAAGGAATGGCCATTAATCGATGAAATTACATCGAATCTATGTTTGATTAAAATAAAAATTTTCTTTCTATGCACCCAAAACGAAACAAGTTTGATATAACATTTTCCGTTTGCTGTGGACGTTAAAAGTTTAGAATGCTTAAGGAATGTAAAAAAACAATTCAAAAATATCCAAAAACGGCACCTCATACCAAATATTTAGAAGATGTTTATGCTACAGCAGAGTCGAATCAGTTCATTGAGGTGCGCGCTGTAAGCCTCCTTTATGAAACTATGTTTATATGTTGTTGGGAAAGAAATTAGGCCGAAAAAGTTGGTCCCTATATTGAATATTTAATAATTTAACGCAAATGGAAGGGGATTGCGTCAGAAAGCTACAGAATTGCATCTCATAGTCATCGATTGAGATGCCTAGTAGATGCAGAAGTCCCAAACAAAGGATGTATTTATATGGAATAAAAAACTTAGACTTAAATAGAATTAAGTTGAATAACTCTGTAATATATTCCTCTTAGGAACTATGAGAATGTAATACCCGAATATTAAAAAATATAATGCATTTTTTAAAATGCAAACAAATAGATTTCTATTGTACTCCCATATTTTTACATTTTTAAATCTCTCTCTTACTCTCTCTCTGTTGGGCATTTATGCTAAATAACGTATATAAATTCCAAATTACCGTCTTTCAGACGTAGGTCATATTAGGTTGCCAATTGTTGTGATTCCAGTGCAATTTCTAAAGCCCCAGCTAACATCGATTCTACTTCGGAGTACAGCTCTAAGAAGTGCATATTTTTCTCCCTACGTCAATTATTAAACCTTTTTAAATGTAATTGTTTGTTGGGTTATATAAAACGATTTTTTAAATGTATGTGTAGGTCGTGGGCAAATACTTGCAATGGTATGTTCTGCCTGTTCTATGCCTGTTTAAGGATATTTTATTATGGTGACAGTTGTCTTTAGGTTACTTGTTACACTAAATTACGTTTGCCGTCGAGTGTTTGTGTTTATTTATGTTTGTATTCGATTTTGGTGTTTATACTCACAAACAATTTTGTATTAAATTGAATTGTATTTTGAAGAAACTCTTTGTATACCTCAATACGATTGTCATATTCTGTTGAAATTAAATTAACACTCTCACCGTTCGAAATAAATCCTTTTCCGTGGCGAATGGGGCCATTAGCATTTTGTAACACTTGGTGTTGAGAAAAATTCGTTTAAATATTATCAATAGACGGCACTAAAATATTGCTTTGTTTTTACCATTTGAAAAACGTTTGAAATATGAGTTCGTAGATTGAAAATAAAATAAAAACAAATTTATGTTTAATTTTAGATAAATTCTTTATTGTTCGCCCAATTCTGTGTGTCACTACTCACAACCTGATGTAAACAACAGCAATTGCTTTATTTGTTATTCTTCTTTAAGCCCTAGTTATGCTACCGGAACGTAATGTAACGCAATGTAACAGTAATGTGCACGGAACGTAAAAATGTAAGAGCAATTATAGAACGTAAAAACGTAATCATATGTTTTTAGGTAAACAAAACAATAAAAAAGTAAACAAAAACAAATAAAGAAATAAAAATTGCAAAAACTAAAAGACAAAAATTCAGATATAGATACAGAAGACATGTTTTTGGGTCTGAGTTTTTATTTTATTATATTTATTATTGTTTTTTAAACAAACTTAATATTAATTTCAGATTTTAAAAACTTCGTTTTCACTCTTTTTATCACTTTTAATATGGCGCCTTTTGTTAATTCAGCTGTTAACCAGTGTTATCACTACAGAGTTTTTAGGTTCATTTCAACGATTTTATATTTATTTAAAGGTACTTATTAAAAGTTTTATGTACTGTTTCTGTAAACCAAACAATTTCACTTTCACTCAAACAAAAACACTCAACTTAGTTTGTGTTGAGGAAAACAAACACAAAATTGAGTGCTTTTGATTGTATTTTCCTTATAAAGAGGCAAGCAAGTGAAATCGTTTATTTTACAGAAGCAGGTCAGGTATTTCGGAAACCAAATTTGTACGAACGTTAAAACGTAGTTATCTTCTCTAATAAAAGTAAACTGAAATGCTTTTCGAACGCTTTAATTAGTTAAAAGTCGATAACTATATTTTTCTAATTTAAAATAAAAATAAACATTATCTACATAATAAAATAGTGTTTATTTTTATTTTAAATTATAAAAGTTAATAATGAAATAAATTACAATTTCGGTTTTTAAAATATGTGAAGTTTTATTTAAAGAGAATTCCACATATAGACAAACATAACATACGTACAAAATGTAAATTCTGTTTATAATTTCGATTTTCAGTTTTGGTGGTTTTTAATATTGACATGTTGTTAACACTGCTAAACAGATGTCACGTAAAAATGTAAGAAAATTCTATTTTTTACAGATTCTTACGTTCCGGTTACGTTACATTACATTTCTATAACCATTCGCATTGCTTTATGCATAACAAAAACGATCAGCTGTTTCTTACTGTTGCGGTTACATTTCGTTACGGTAGCATAACTAGGGCTTTACACTCTTAACAATTGTTCGGCAGATCTTTTTAACGGAGATCTTGAAACCACAATTATTCTCTTCGCACGCAACGCGTCTTCACATAAGACTGACTGAATTTTTACTGATTCCGTTGTCGGATTTGTCTTGCCTTTTATATCGCAGGGTAAACAGTCTAATGAATGCTCTTGAAGGCAAAAGACTTTGCCTTCTTGAAATCTCTATAAATGTAAACATTATTTTTGTTTGTTGTTGTATACTCTCTGAATTTTCTTCGAGCAGAGCAGAGTATAAACTCCATCCTTGTGAATGCTGTAGTGAATTTCAGGCCGAGATAATGTCCGTATGCGTAACTTAACCTCTTCGACAGCTAAACCTTTTCATGTGCAGCTTTCAGTTCTAAACTGTTTGTCATATGCCGTGATTCCTTTAGTCGACACTCGTATCAGTTTTGAATCAGTGTTATATGTGACCCTGTTCACAGCGATTTACCAGATAATTGTAAATTTGATGAATTTATTGCAGCAGACACATTTCACCAAATACCAATTAATATCTGAATATAGTATAGGTATATCTCGTACGCTAGTTAGGTTGTCTAAAGGCAAACATATCCTGTGCTAAGAAAGAATTTTTCTTTATTGGCAGAGTCACTTGGTCTACATTGAATTGGAAGCGTACCAGGCTTAGAGAATTGTAAATATCGTTACAAGATACCGGAGCGATCATTTCGTTAAAGGCAGTTATGCTCAAGTCGACTTAACAGTTTTGTCAGTCAGTTCTGGAGCATTAGTTCATGTGATATCTGAGTGCACTGCTATGCTCAAGTGATCTATAATTTAACAAATTTTCAATATCCTTCTATCCTAACTGTTATACAAAGAAATGTTTAATAAATTGAAAATTAAAGAAACGATTTTCTTCATTATTCGTATGACAAACTTTTAAACTAATTTCTATTTAATTGCTGCCATCGGTTCAATAGATTCTTTCCTTGTGGTTACTTTTGGTTTACACCAACTTTTCACTTCGAGTGTATTTAAATATTTTTAGACTCAATGGCAATGCATGTACATATTCATGTATGTATGTATGTAATACGTATATGTATGTAAATTAATATAAATGAGTATACTTTTGTTGGTCTTTTATCAACCGAATCAAGTGACATTGAAAGTGTATAAAAAAAAAAAGTTAAAAAGAAACGTCGTATAAAAGTTTAATGAGTCACAATGGGAAATTGTAACATTTATTTTCCTTCTTCGTTTTTGTTTCTTTTTACCAGTTTTTCTTTCACACTTTAAATTATTCAAAATTTTTATATATGTATGTACTCAAGTGTTTAATATTATTCATTTTATTTTACCAAAAAAGAGAAACGAAAACAAAAACAAGAACTTAAATGTCATTTTATTTCTATTTTAAATCCTAAATGGCTAGTCGCCATTTGTTTAAATGATATGAAGAAACCAAAACCTATTTTATAAAATGTAAAACAACAAAAAAGAGATTTTGTGGGATTAGAAGTACTATTATGATGGTAGTAGTCTAGTAGGTGGTGTGTTGGCTTATTAGACGTGAGACCATGGTTCAAACCCCAGGTCAGACATCAAAACAAAAATATAAAAAAAATATTTCTTCGGTGACTTCCCCTCAGAAGATTTCTGGCAAAACTCTGAGAGTAAATAAAATTGCCATGAAAACTTTCTCAAAAATCTGTCGTTCGGAGTCGTCTTTAAACTCTAAGCCACGCCTGTCATGTATAAAATTAACGCACACAACATAAGTGGTGTGAGAAACTAGGTCGTAATCTTGATATTTACTTTTGTCTTTTATGTCTGATGTTTATTGTCTTTCTGTGAAACTTAATTGTCAAACTTCATATAAAAAAAAATTACATTAATAATAATAACATGGATGACACCACTTTGATTTTGTTTAGTAGTCTTTTCGTAGTATGTATCTAGTTGTCGCTTTCTTACGACTTAATAAAATACGTTATTGTCATTATTGTTTTCTTTTGGAATACTGTGATCACAATCACTGTTTTAAAGAACAGTGATTAATAAATCACGTTCACTGAGAACAACGTTCTTCAAAAATCACTGGATCGCTCATCTCTAATTCAAATACATCTGCAACTTTAAAAAACTCCACAAGAAAGAGTATAACAGACAGCACGATCTCTCTGTGGCCAGTTCATATTAACTTCTAAGGACATCGGCATCATCCAATTCAGGCCAAAAATAGTTGGTAGTCATACATACTTTATTAGTCGTTACAACCTTTTAGTCGGGATTACAACCTAGTTTCTTATGCCACTTAAAAAAGATAAATCCCAAGTTCATGCGTTTAATGCCATTTATTGGAGTCTTTCAGTGGCTTTTGACTGAAATCAAGTTTAAATGGTTGAGCGATTATCTTCCATTCCAATTAAGACCAGGTGAGTCCTGCACTGAAGCAAGATTGTTCTACATTTCAGCATTTACCTTAATGATCACCTAATCGATATAAGAGGTATAATTATTTTCAAATGCGTTGGTATACGATAGCAATGTGCCTATTCATGTATACATTTCACTTAAGTTCTGAATATTATAATTAAAGTTATCAATTTAATGCAACTTTTACGAACTTCTTTTCCAAATACCATGTACTTCAAAAGTATTTAAATGATATGACTTAAGGTCTTAAGGCCCTGAGTACACATAGTGCATCTTATGTTATGCATACGTTTTTATTTTCGGGTGAGTAGAACAGATTATATGTCTTCTGTTCTATGCCTGTTTAAGGATATTTTATTATGGTGACAGTTGTCTTTAGGTTACTTGTTACACTAAATTACGTTTGCCGTCGAGTGTTTGTGTTTATTTATGTTTGTATTCGATTTTGGTGTTTATACTCACAAACAATTTTGTATTAAATTGAATTGTATTTTGAAGAAACTCTTTGTATACCTCAATACGATTGTCATATTCTGTTGAAATTAAATTAACACTCTCACCGTTCGAAATAAATCCTTTTCCGTGGCGAATGGGGCCATTAGCATTTTGTAACACTTGGTGTTGAGAAAAATTCGTTTAAATATTATCAATAGACGGCACTAAAATATTGCTTTGTTTTTACCATTTGAAAAACGTTTGAAATATGAGTTCGTAGATTGAAAATAAAATAAAAACAAATTTATGTTTAATTTTAGATAAATTCTTTATTGTTCGCCCAATTCTGTGTGTCACTACTCACAACCTGATGTAAACAACAGCAATTGCTTTATTTGTTATTCTTCTTTAAGCCCTAGTTATGCTACCGGAACGTAATGTAACGCAATGTAACAGTAATGTGCACGGAACGTAAAAATGTAAGAGCAATTATAGAACGTAAAAACGTAATCATATGTTTTTAGGTAAACAAAACAATAAAAAAGTAAACAAAAACAAATAAAGAAATAAAAATTGCAAAAACTAAAAGACAAAAATTCAGATATAGATACAGAAGACATGTTTTTGGGTCTGAGTTTTTATTTTATTATATTTATTATTGTTTTTTAAACAAACTTAATATTAATTTCAGATTTTAAAAACTTCGTTTTCACTCTTTTTATCACTTTTAATATGGCGCCTTTTGTTAATTCAGCTGTTAACCAGTGTTATCACTACAGAGTTTTTAGGTTCATTTCAACGATTTTATATTTATTTAAAGGTACTTATTAAAAGTTTTATGTACTGTTTCTGTAAACCAAACAATTTCACTTTCACTCAAACAAAAACACTCAACTTAGTTTGTGTTGAGGAAAACAAACACAAAATTGAGTGCTTTTGATTGTATTTTCCATATAAAGAGGCAAGCAAGTGAAATCGTTTATTTTACAGAAGCAGGTCAGGTATTTCGGAAACCAAATTTGTACGAACGTTAAAACGTAGTTATCTTCTCTAATAAAAGTAAACTGAAATGCTTTTCGAACGCTTTAATTAGTTAAAAGTCGATAACTATATTTTTCTAATTTAAAATAAAAATAAACATTATCTACATAATAAAATAGTGTTTATTTTTATTTTAAATTATAAAAGTTAATAATGAAATAAATTACAATTTCGGTTTTTAAAATATGTGAAGTTTTATTTAAAGAGAATTCCACATATAGACAAACATAACATACGTACAAAATGTAAATTCTGTTTATAATTTCGATTTTCAGTTTTGGTGGTTTTTAATATTGACATGTTGTTAACACTGCTAAACAGATGTCACGTAAAAATGTAAGAAAATTCTATTTTTTACAGATTCTTACGTTCCGGTTACGTTACATTACATTTCTATAACCATTCGCATTGCTTTATGCATAACAAAAACGATCAGCTGTTTCTTACTGTTGCGGTTACATTTCGTTACGGTAGCATAACTAGGGCTTTACACTCTTAACAATTGTTCGGCAGATCTTTTTAACGGAGATCTTGAAACCACAATTATTCTCTTCGCACGCAACGCGTCTTCACATAAGACTGACTGAATTTTTACTGATTCCGTTGTCGGATTTGTCTTGCCTTTTATATCGCAGGGTAAACAGTCTAATGAATGCTCTTGAAGGCAAAAGACTTTGCCTTCTTGAAATCTCTATAAATGTAAACATTATTTTTGTTTGTTGTTGTATACTCTCTGAATTTTCTTCGAGCAGAGCAGAGTATAAACTCCATCCTTGTGAATGCTGTAGTGAATTTCAGGCCGAGATAATGTCCGTATGCGTAACTTAACCTCTTCGACAGCTAAACCTTTTCATGTGCAGCTTTCAGTTCTAAACTGTTTGTCATATGCCGTGATTCCTTTAGTCGACACTCGTATCAGTTTTGAATCAGTGTTATATGTGACCCTGTTCACAGCGATTTACCAGATAATTGTAAATTTGATGAATTTATTGCAGCAGACACATTTCACCAAATACCAATTAATATCTGAATATAGTATAGGTATATCTCGTACGCTAGTTAGGTTGTCTAAAGGCAAACATATCCTGTGCTAAGAAAGAATTTTTCTTTATTGGCAGAGTCACTTGGTCTACATTGAATTGGAAGCGTACCAGGCTTAGAGAATTGTAAATATCGTTACAAGATACCGGAGCGATCATTTCGTTAAAGGCAGTTATGCTCAAGTCGACTTAACAGTTTTGTCAGTCAGTTCTGGAGCATTAGTTCATGTGATATCTGAGTGCACTGCTATGCTCAAGTGATCTATAATTTAACAAATTTTCAATATCCTTCTATCCTAACTGTTATACAAAGAAATGTTTAATAAATTGAAAATTAAAGAAACGATTTTCTTCATTATTCGTATGACAAACTTTTAAACTAATTTCTATTTAATTGCTGCCATCGGTTCAATAGATTCTTTCCTTGTGGTTACTTTTGGTTTACACCAACTTTTCACTTCGAGTGTATTTAAATATTTTTAGACTCAATGGCAATGCATGTACATATTCATGTATGTATGTATGTAATACGTATATGTATGTAAATTAATATAAATGAGTATACTTTTGTTGGTCTTTTATCAACCGAATCAAGTGACATTGAAAGTGTATAAAAAAAAAAAGTTAAAAAGAAACGTCGTATAAAAGTTTAATGAGTCACAATGGGAAATTGTAACATTTATTTTCCTTCTTCGTTTTTGTTTCTTTTTACCAGTTTTTCTTTCACACTTTAAATTATTCAAAATTTTTATATATGTATGTACTCAAGTGTTTAATATTATTCATTTTATTTTACCAAAAAAGAGAAACGAAAACAAAAACAAGAACTTAAATGTCATTTTATTTCTATTTTAAATCCTAAATGGCTAGTCGCCATTTGTTTAAATGATATGAAGAAACCAAAACCTATTTTATAAAATGTAAAACAACAAAAAAGAGATTTTGTGGGATTAGAAGTACTATTATGATGGTAGTAGTCTAGTAGGTGGTGTGTTGGCTTATTAGACGTGAGACCATGGTTCAAACCCCAGGTCAGACATCAAAACAAAAATATAAAAAAAATATTTCTTCGGTGACTTCCCCTCAGAAGATTTCTGGCAAAACTCTGAGAGTAAATAAAATTGCCATGAAAACTTTCTCAAAAATCTGTCGTTCGGAGTCGTCTTTAAACTCTAAGCCACGCCTGTCATGTATAAAATTAACGCACACAACATAAGTGGTGTGAGAAACTAGGTCGTAATCTTGATATTTACTTTTGTCTTTTATGTCTGATGTTTATTGTCTTTCTGTGAAACTTAATTGTCAAACTTCATATAAAAAAAAATTACATTAATAATAATAACATGGATGACACCACTTTGATTTTGTTTAGTAGTCTTTTCGTAGTATGTATCTAGTTGTCGCTTTCTTACGACTTAATAAAATACGTTATTGTCATTATTGTTTTCTTTTGGAATACTGTGATCACAATCACTGTTTTAAAGAACAGTGATTAATAAATCACGTTCACTGAGAACAACGTTCTTCAAAAATCACTGGATCGCTCATCTCTAATTCAAATACATCTGCAACTTTAAAAAACTCCACAAGAAAGAGTATAACAGACAGCACGATCTCTCTGTGGCCAGTTCATATTAACTTCTAAGGACATCGGCATCATCCAATTCAGGCCAAAAATAGTTGGTAGTCATACATACTTTATTAGTCGTTACAACCTTTTAGTCGGGATTACAACCTAGTTTCTTATGCCACTTAAAAAAGATAAATCCCAAGTTCATGCGTTTAATGCCATTTATTGGAGTCTTTCAGTGGCTTTTGACTGAAATCAAGTTTAAATGGTTGAGCGATTATCTTCCATTCCAATTAAGACCAGGTGAGTCCTGCACTGAAGCAAGATTGTTCTACATTTCAGCATTTACCTTAATGATCACCTAATCGATATAAGAGGTATAATTATTTTCAAATGCGTTGGTATACGATAGCAATGTGCCTATTCATGTATACATTTCACTTAAGTTCTGAATATTATAATTAAAGTTATCAATTTAATGCAACTTTTACGAACTTCTTTTCCAAATACCATGTACTTCAAAAGTATTTAAATGATATGACTTAAGGTCTTAAGGCCCTGAGTACACATAGTGCATCTTATGTTATGCATACGTTTTTATTTTCGGGTGAGTAGAACAGATTATATGTCTTCTCCATGATATTTATTTTCAGTAAATATGAGCATCGTTTTTATTTGCAGTCAGTTAGGTAAACACACCGGATTGGATACAAAATAGTTTTGAGTAAATAAAAATTTTTTTTAATTTGAAAATGGATGATCAACAGATTCTCAATGAGAGTGATTGTTATCTCTGTGGAGGTCGAGATGATGAAGACTACTTTCCTGTGTCATTTCGAACATCAATTTATGAACAAATTATAATATTTCCCGGGTCTTGGGAGTACCGTTAACATGTGTAAGCTGAGCTATTTAGACCATGACTTGTTTACGCCGACAAATTTTACACAAGTTTAAAGCTGATGGATTACATAAACGAATGCATAACCCGGATGTGTTACGACAAATCAGCACGGAATATATATGATCGACAAATAGTTTACTCTCGAAGTAGAAAGCGAAAACGGCCGATTAGAGTTTTCGGTAATTTTTTAACCTAGTTGGACTTAACTGTTGGGTAGTAGTAGTATCCTCTGCCTTACTCAATTCAGCTTAAATGCCTCAGATTACAGAAGTTATTGTTCAGGTGAATTTCTTCGCATCGTGCGACAGTATCACGTTCACAATCAGAAATGAAACTGTATAATGGAAGTCACCTATTGCGATATATAAAGGGTAGGCAATTTAAAAGTTTAAATTTAAAAATACAATAAAACAAAAACGATTTGATATTTTGCCAAACTTATTTTTTTTTTGTTTTGAAGTACAATTTTTTCGGTTAGAAATGGAATATTATTTCATTCATATGGTTACAGCGGCAGTCATCCTCATTCGATCGGACCAATTTTGTATCTCAGCAATGACATCCCGAATGTTGGCCTTCAAATGTTGAATTGTCTCTGGTTTGTCGACAAAGCATTTTTCTTTAATGGCGCTTCATAGAAAATAGTCCAATGACGTCGAATCGCAGTTTCTTGGCGGCCAATTGACATCACCATTTCGGTTAATTAAACAGCCATCAAACGTTTGGCGCAATAAATCGATTGCGGCATGAGATGTGTGGCAAGTTGCACCATCCTGTTGAAACCAAACATCGGTGACATCAATACCATGGTCCCAAAAAAAAAGGTTATCAAGGTGCAATAGGTGTCTCCATTGACCCCAATGGCTGCTCTGTCCTCAAGGCGACCAAACAGTCACTCGAAATGCGTGCATTGACTTCTGTAATACCACGTGTGGGTTTTTTGAGCCCCAAATGCGGCAATTTTGGTTATTAACGTACCCGCCAAGATGAAAATAAGCTACGCCCAAAAAGATGATTTATTTTTTTCAAAATCGACTTCATCGTGTAGTAGTCCCAACGTTGCTCAAGCATAAATCGATTAATTACGTTCGGTGGAGATAACATACTTAATCTTGTGGCATAAGTATTGCCAGATTCGCATTAACCGATGGTTGAAATATATACCGACATCACATCACATATATACATAGCAAATTTGAATTTATATGCCCTCCCCTACTTTGTTCCCGAAGTCTACTGTACTTTTAAGGCTCTTGGCTATCATTGAAAATTTTTTAAATCCGAAGCGCAAATGTGTGCATCGTTCTTTCTGTTTCTATCCATACGAAATTAAATTCAAAGTAACCCATGTATCTGTATCACAAAATATATAAAAATAATATAAAAATGGCTAATGATCAGGTCTTAAAAGGCTAAACCAACTTTAAGTATCTTGAAGTATTAAAAATGGGTCTCCATTACATAGCAAAGTATTCAGGAATTGATTTGTTCTCCGTTAAGAAAAGAGTACAATTTTTATTTCTTTAAATTCATTTTGTTGCTAAACAAATGAAAAATGCAGTCAGTTGAAAGATGATACAAATTCTGTTTTTTTTCTTTCAAATTCTGCGCTTTTCTGTTCCATTAAGACAACAAACAACTTTTCTTTGTTGCCACTGAAATATTGTTGTTCTAATAAATATACACACTTTATAATATGCTATATCTATATATGTATATATTGTTACGCAATTCGAAACGACCTAATATCGTTTAACATTAAAAACGATAAACAAAAGCCACACGATACAAATACACACTAACACTAAGAATACATTGAACGTGTTGATTATCTAAAGCTACACACACACATATGTACAACGAAACTGGTTGCACCTGGTATCAACAACAACACGAAATGAAAATAAACCAGCTATGACAAATATGTGATAGACAACATAAGCAAAGTACACCAACAATAATGTACTACCAATAGAACTCTCGAGAAGGCGAGAACACAAACCTTCCACTTCAAGAATGTTCGTTAGACTGGTTGTGTCGGACTATAAAAGGGCTGGACAAAGCAGGCAGCAGTCAGTGATAATTCAGTCAGTCTTGTGTGAAAACGCGTTGCGGTTGGAACGTACAAGCGGCATTGCTTGCAAAGGCAGAGAAGATCTAACGAACAGTTGTTAGTGTTAAGGCGGACAGAAGTGTGAAATAGAATAGTGTACAATTAAATTGTTGTTGTATCGTGAAGTTGTAAACAGTGGCACAAACGTAGTGTGAATAATAAAGAGAGTTTAAGAAAAACTAAACACATATTTGTTTTTACTTGGTTTGCAATTAACGAACTCATATTTAAACGTTTTTAAAAAGGTAAAGACGTAACAATATTGTATATATATTTACGTGTATACTTGTATAAACTTAGGGTACGAGTTAAGTGTAATACCAGGAATTAAATGAAATAACAACAAATGCAATGTGGTTTGCTATGTAATGATGGCAGGGAATAGAAAAAAAACCAACTTTCAGTTCTTTTATAAGTTTTTAGTTGTAAAAAATAGTTAATAATTGAATAAAGATTAACTAAAAGGATTAACTAAACGGGCAGATAATTTGATTTTCATTATTATAAGTACACAATAAAGATACAAATGAGCGTTAAGCTAAAGGGAAGATCATCCTACTGATAACTTTTAAAGTTAAGTTTATCTTCAAACTTGTCATATTATATATAATTTTGAATACGGCAACTTCAAATATAAACAAAGTGAGTAATAACAATAAAAAAGAAGCCGGTCGCTGCCACTGCTTTTAAATTGAGAAGTATTATTATTGCTCTGCCACTGCCATATATTTGAAAAAGTTAACTTTATTTTATCTGTAAGTTGTAATAACGAAAATATGTTAAAGTTAACTTTACAGCTCCCTTTAGCTAAAGGTACCTTTAACTAACCCCAAGTTTAACGGCAAGTTGTATTAACGGCCCTTAAACGATTAAAAATGTGCTCGTCAAATAAGTTGGGGTGAAAAAATGGAGAAGTCCGTTAGAAATTTTTCAGACTTACAACACTTGCCAATAGCGGTGCATAAAAAATGTATGCCATAACTTTATAACTGTAATATAATCGCTATAGGATAGCATTGAAGATTCGTACTTATACAGAAAATGGGGTTTAATTATTAAGAATGCGTCCTGACAGAGTATTTAACTTTACACTTAAGCCGTATAATTGTGGCTTGTGTGTGAAAAATTGCAATTAGTTCTACGCAGTAGTTTTTAGTTAGTGCCCTTTTAAATATGGAGAGCGATAAGCAGCATTTTTTGACATATCTTACTGTTTTACTACAGAAAGGGTAAAAATGCTGTGCGAGCCAGTGTCAGAATTGGTTCGTTAAATTTCGATCCGTCAATTTTGATGTCGAAGATGCACCATGTTCGGGAAGGCCGGTTGAAGCTGATAAAGACGCTATAAAGGCATTATTTGATGTTCCGTTACATCGGATTGAGGTTAAATTTATCAAATTCAACAGTTTATGTCCACTTGATTGATATTATACGAAAACTGTCTTTCATTTTCATAAAAAAACGAAATTACTTTCCGAACAACCCAATAGTTGTGGACGTAATTAAATGCTACGTAACGTCCTTCATAAGTGAAAGAAAATACCAAACGTTGCATGGAATTTGTCCTCCCATTCAATGAACGCTAAAATGCCGGAGCTTGTCATCTTGTACCACTGAGCGTCAATTTTCTTGTATGACTAGTTCTTAGACATGCTAAATCCTGATTCCTAATACCTGAAACTAACGTTTTGGTTTCAACTAGATTAACAAGTTTTTATCAATTTTATAAATATTTCTGAGAACAATAATTTTTTTATATATGAATACTTAATAATATTTTTTTTTTTGGTAAATGAATATATTATCCATGGACCTATATAGATAAGGTTGTAATGAACACATGCCATATTAATGTTATCTGTAATGTACGCAAGTATCCGCCATTTAAACTATCCAAAAGTGTATGACGAATAAACGCATTATTACACTATAGCAAACGTATAAATGCTGTAAGAGATTGTTACGAAAGGACTGCGGGAGCCATTGATTCGCTAGCAAACAGTCGGGCGTGTGGGTAAGGTCCTTCCAATAACAAATCCCTGTCCATATACAGAAGTTTTTTTTATTAAAGACTCCCTATTTTTAGGTGTATTTTACTCTAAATGGACTGGAAATGACTGTAATGTTATAAAAAAAAAACAAAAGCCCGATTACAGTCATATGTAACGAAAGCAAAATAAATTTAAATACAAAAAGGCATATTTTACTGATATAACCAATTTAAAAGCGGTATCTGGTGTTATTGATACGCCTGTCTCAAAACCCGCCACTTTCCTTGGCCCTAAGGACGTCATTTTATTAGGACCCCAAATAAGCTAATGCACCTAAATTAATACTCAACTACGAAAACACTGTATACTTCAATTATTCATACATAATTATTAACATAGCATTTATTCATAAAATTAGGAAAAAGAATTAATAGAATTATAAAAAATATGTAAGTTACTAGAAAAATTAAGTGAAAGCATTTTAAGCATAAATTAAACTGACTTTTCTTCAACTGTATCAGTGATAATGATTATAAACATATAACAACAACTTAATTAAGCGTTCGATTATGTTTGAACAAACATGTTCGATATCATTATCACTAATGAATATATTAAATATTAGGGTGAAACATAAAATTAGCACTCACCAGACATATGTACGTGTAATCGATTTCTGGAAGGCCTTCAAGATTTCGAGGTACCGATGTTGTTGTTGCTGTAGAATTTTCTGGAAATTTGACTAAAAAAATTTGATTAATTTGATCTAGATAAATATGCCATATATAATGCTTGCACTTACAATTTTTACAATATTTCAATAGAATATATATAAATGTTCTTAATGGTATTAATTTTAAACGTTTTTAACACCACAAATATAAATTCATGTAGTTGTATTCAATTTTAGGAATAATTACATTATACAAACAAAACAAATTAATAAGATGAAATTAAATATGAAAAAGGCTTGATTCAGACATATTGTGTGATCATTACAATTGTAAGTGATTATCACAATGCATTTTGTGTTGCTATTTCTTTTTTTATTATTTTATGTATTCAACAATAAACCAGTTTTTAGGAAAGAGAATAAGTACACTTAAAAAAACAAACTTATGGAAATCGAAAGATTGACTAAACTATAGTAATGATTGAGTTGGAATGATCACTACAGGCATGTCAGCTATTGTAACAAATATAAGTAATTAAATTAATGTAGCACTTAGATTTAATAAAAATTAATATAGTTTAACATTTTAGATTGATTATTTACTCTTTAGCAAAGAAAGTTTACAAATGAAATTTCTAAAATATAATTTTAGCTAACAAAATTTATCATGTTAGATTGCAAAAATATTCATTATAAACGAAAATTAACAAATAGAATCTCTAGAAACAATTTATATAATTTAATATGAATTATTATTTTAGACAAATATCTTAAGCATATTTATGAAAGTTATAGATAATAAAGCAGGTTGTAGAGAGGTGAAACTCTTACATAACTGTCATTAACGGTTTTTACAGTACCGAATTACAGTTTTTTCCGGCACGTAGAGTTCGAATTAAATTGAAGAAAAAATTAGAATAAAATGAAATAAAATAGTATTAAATAGAAAATAGAATTCCCGGGACCTGTTTAAGAAGAAATGTGTTACAGCCTATAGAAATTCTTCCTTTTTTTCACTGTGTATTTACCTCCTCGTAATGACGTCCCGAGTATGACCCAATATACACCAAGAAAATTCCGGGCCCTATGGCCAATAATGGAAAGTTTATACACTTCACTTCACTAAGAAATTTTGGGCTATTTTAAAATAATATTCATGTCACTTTATCACATATATATTTAATTTACTATACTATACCTCCTTCTAAAGATTTACAGGATCAACAGACGAGATAAAAAAAATTATCACCACTCACTTTTCTTTTGTCTTTTTTATTCTTTTAAATAATTAATTATTTTTGCTGTACTTTCTGTAACAGAACCCAGTTTGTACAAATAAGTGAGTCGAAAAGTTCAAGGCTGCCAGTTAACTGCGGAGTTCCACAAGGAAGTGTACTGGGTCCACTACTTTTTAAAATTTTTATAGATGATCTTAAGAATATCAACTTTAATGGGATATTATTTATGTATGCGGATGACATATGCTTGTTCTATCCACATAAATACACTCAGGTCTTGAAGACACAAATTGAATATGATGCATCTATTTTAACGGAATCTTCTAGATGTAATAAATTAATTATAAATCCATGCAAAACAAAGTTTGTAAGATTCAGGCCTTACATTTTAAGTAACGATGAACCTGTGTCCATTTGTGTTGATGGAACTATTATAAAAGAATCTAATGAAGTAAAGTACTTAGGAGTTATTTTAAACCACAACTTATTGTGGGACGAGCACATCCAAAATTTGAAAAATAGAATCTCATCGGGAATTGGAATACTTTATAAATTTAAAAATAGGCTCAACTGTAGTACCAAGTTACTGATATATCAATCATTGATACATTCACACTTTACATATTTGCCTTCGATATATGCGTGCAGAGTAACTAATAAATTAAAATCACTGCAGTCGGCCCAAAATAAAGCTTTGAAACTAGTGTTTAATCTCCCTTTGCAATATTCTACGCTTAATTTATTCAAAAATTATGTCAAAAATACGTTCCCCATAAGAGGATTATATAAACAGAAGGTTTTAATGTATGTACACAAATCCTTAAGGGAAAACGAAATTGGAGCCATACAATTCGCAGATAATTTATTTCGTACAAGAAGAGTCACTAGGCAAGCTTATAATCTCCATTCTGCAAGATGTAGACTTGACTGAACAAAACAACGTATAACTTTTTCTGGACCACATGAATACAATCAGCTACCTAATAACTTGAGAGATATACAAGTAATCTCAACATTTAAAAATGAAATTAAAAAATTTTTGCTACAAAATATAGAAACACTTTTAACATAACTCATTGCTAAATTATGTAAATATTGTAAATACACATATACTATATAAACATATACATGTAAATATTGGTATCTGTGATTGATCTCCTTTTATTTAATTTTATTTGTTATTTTATTTCTTCTCTTTTTCTTTTTGTTATTTATTTAAATAATTGCACATGTGAATATTGTTGCCATATTATGCTTCTGTAATGCCTGTAGGGCGCTGAGGCTCAAAATCAATAATTTTAAATTTATAATGAAATAAGAAATAAATAAATAAAAAAAAAAAAAAGAAACCTCTGTTAGCAATCAGAAAAAGGGTGTAATGGGAAAACACGTATAAGTAAACTTTAATGCTTGTTTAAGCTCTTGACAATCAAAAAATTATAAAACATGATTGCCACTATAACCAACATATGTACATGTATGTACTGTACTAATTAAATTTCTTCTGCTAAATGTTAGTACATTTTATATTCGCTTTATATAAAAAAAAAAAAAAAAACAATGAATATTAGGAAAATCTTTTCATATTTAATTTCCGGAAAAACCATATAGGGTCTAGTAAATATTTATGTTGGTTTGCTCTTTTACATTATAAACATTTGATTGGCTACATGTTTCTGTATGCTAGCAACATGTTGACAAGATTAAATATTAAGCTTTTGTGCGATCAAACAGTTTATGTTCTTGCTAACATATTAGGAAAAGGTTTTACAGTGGTTCAAACGACTAAAGCGAGTGTCAGAATAATGACATTAAGATTATTTCTTTTTTCTTTAAAACCGTACACTACAAGGTATAAGTTGTCAGAGGATAAATAAATAAATAAATCTTACAATTCTTGCAACTCTAAATGGCTTCTACTCTAATATATTATTTTAATCAAGGACACATACACACATACATACATAATGGGTCATTACAAACCAGATTACAAGATCATTAAAAGAAGATTGCGATCTATGCCTCCCAGATGACATCACCAAGGTATTTACAGATGGGTCACACAACAAGGTCAGACATAGAAATTTTTCGAATTAGCTCCAACGTTTTCAATATTTGTTTGATTTGCTAATGAAGCTATTTTTGATTAGTGGAATGTCAGATGGAAATTACAGATTTACGATATAAAAGGCGGAATTGTGTTTTAACTTGACATTTAAGAGTAATTAGTTAATTGACAATTATACTGTCAAAACCAAAGTTCATTAAGTTCGGGTTTAGGGAGGAGACCAATCATAGAAGTTCAAAGTTTCATGCATTAAGCACCAACAATATTTTCTATAAAAAGTGTGTACTCTGTACAATCTTGATCTTCTTCTTCCAATACATCCATCCGAGATGAGTTATGATTGGTGTAGTTGCATTCCTAAAATATCGGGATCTCAAGCTTACAAGGCTGAGCAGTGACATAAGAAGTCCTGTTCGAATGTCATTGCATTTATTATTATCTATTACACATATGCGGTTCAGGTGTACATGCAGACGCATGGATGCTCGTCAATGTACTGAAGTCGCCTTTACTTTGTCCAATTATATACTGATGGTTTTCTTCTTATCAGGATCGCCCCAGAGTGTCTTTCCAATTTTCCCTGTCGTATGATTGTTCGGCAATACTATATTTGGTATTCTCTATCGGCTTGGGGCGGTGTTGCCACATATACTATACTGTGTGACGTTTCTGCCAATTTTTGAAGCCAGGTTTTCAATACACTAAAAGCCATTCGATTAACCAGGTTCATATTAAATAGATTATTAAATAGATTACTCGTTACCTCACTTCCGATCACTTCCTTGATGACTAACTACTCCCGTCTGTAGAATTGTTGACTGCCTTTTTACAGTCCATGGCAATCCAGTATCTCTGGATGTTATTTCTTGATCGTCATTTGACAATCTCTAAATCTATTTCAATTCGTTTGAGCTTAATAGTAAACTCGTTACATAAATTCATCAATTGATTATGAATGAAATTTTCACTTCAACGACAATGCATTGACTCCGTCCACTCGAATTTTTCTTCAAAATTGAATACTCATAGATCCAACAGTCTGATATTAGATTTGAATACTTTGCTTAGATTTTTGGATCCAACTTAAACACATTTTAAGATCATCTACACTTTTCACTTGGCACTTGAACCGTGATTAAATTTTGGTTGAAGCTATTTTACTATCAGCATCAGAATAATTATATGAATCCAATGATCACTGTCCTTTTGAATTTGACTGAAATTTATGATCGATTAGACTTTACAACACATTTAGGGTGTACTGCTGGGTTAGCGAATAGTGTGCTAATATATCAGTGCAGTATTGTGGATTCGATCTCCAAACAAGATATGTCCCGTTACTTTAAAGCTAAAATACGATATTAGACACTCCACAATTCGTAATCGTAACGAATGAATAATAAACAAAAACCAGCAACGATTATTAAATGGTAAAAATGTATCAAAAAGACCCTTGCGCTGACCA
Organism: Sarcophaga variegata; assembly: GCA_932273835.1. Taxonomy (NCBI): domain Eukaryota; kingdom Metazoa; phylum Arthropoda; class Insecta; order Diptera; family Sarcophagidae; genus Sarcophaga; species Sarcophaga variegata. The sequence continues at coordinate 43,948,400 of OW026359.1, forward strand.
ACGTCTTCCTCTTCCCTGGTTTTTGGTGGAACTTGGTGTGTACAGGGACGGCGTACACCTTGTGGCATCAGAACGGGCCACTATGCGTGCTCAAGTGAGCTTTTTGATATTAGAGCTACCAGTCCGACTTAACCTAACCATATCAGCCGATCCTGACCATCACTAAATCCTTTATTTCTTTGTGCAATGATTTCTTTTGCGTTTTTCATGTTGTCATCTTTGGCAGTATAGTAAGTAGTCAGTAGAGGTTTTTGTATCGTTTACACGGTAGATAATGCTCTAAAATTCCCACACGATAAAATATTGAAAATGAATACGATGGGGGAGTAGAAAAACAATGACTAGAAAGACCAAAAAACAAACACACAAATATAACCTCAATATCAATAGACGTACATACATAGGTTTATATGAAAATATATTAAAGCATGCGAATGTAGAATCTACATTGTAGATGATAAATTCAACATTCTTTACAAAAAATAATAAGTTCCACGCCGTTCAGTATGAGTGTTTCAAAGCTTTTATAAAGAAAAAAATCCCCATTTATTCAGGAAAGATTATTAATTTTTTTTAGAGATTTTGTTTTTGAATTTTTGTTAAGGATTACATTTTAATTTGAACAAATTTCTTTTTCTTCTTTGATTTCTAAATTGAATTAAAAATACAAGAAGAAAGGTTTTCATACCGATATATACACTGATATGATAAATAATAAGGACACGAATATGATACTTATAGATTTGACGATTGAAAAGAAGTTGCTACACAAGGTGTAAAGATCATGTCATTTTGGGCTCGCTGAAGAGACATCTAAGACTACTTCCGGTAGAGTTAGTAATAAAGGAATTGACGGCAAGGAACTCGAGGTTTTTTATGGGGGTCTTACTGATGTAGGGCAGTTCGGTCATGCTACAATTATAAGGATTGCCGAATTGGACATACGAAATCAGAGTCCAGGTTTTGCAGACTGGTTAGAATGTGACATCGATAGGTAGCTCTCTCATACTTTTTCACACAGGGAGCAATGTCATCTTGATGGTCATCAATCTTGCAATCTTTATGCAAGACTCGAAGATGATTGAGATTCCACACTAAAATATTTACAAGCATCAAATCAGTAGACCTGATCTGTAAATTAATTTCGTCGGGCGATGCGGAAGTTATACGATTCTATTTGGATAGTCAAGCCGCTTTGAAGGCACTTTGTTAGCTTGAGATTGGTTGCAGCCGGCTGAAACACCCTCACTTTGCTTGTGAACACGAATAGAGTGGTACTGCCTGGATAGGCGGTTTTCTGATGTGAGAGGTAAAGAGGCTGCTGGTGAACTGGCAAGAGAGATAGCAACTAATGTCGAGAACATATTCGACTGAACGGTTAGATATTCTTTGGCACCCTTCTTCTGGTTAATCGTTTGGGTAATAAGATGGTGATGGGTTTCTTCTTGGTGGAACAGGGGAGATTGAAGAATCTCGAGGATTTTGTGGCCGAGTTAAGCAGTTCTAGAACTGAATGATCTCGATAGGTCTGATGTGGCCGCAATTTGCGTGGGTGGAATGTGGCTCAGAAGAAGCCATAACTATTTATGTATTCTAAAGCATACATGTAAAGTGTGTACTACCACACAACAACTTTCATACTTTTTTAGATTACTTTGCGGAAGCAGTTAATCGATGAAGTATAAACGTGTTTGAACATGAAACGCCGATAACTTTGAAGAAATATTCTCTGCTATGGCATCTCTGTTTAATTATTTGTGAATATTTTCCTATTTTGCCAAAGTCGTACAATTCTATTCAACAGATTCTCTCAGGCACTTATAGATTTGGGCTGGATTTAGCCGAGTTTGAAAAGTTAACATAATCAACTGTTCTTAATACAATATCATTAGGTTGCCTTGTGTCGCGTGAGAGAGGGAAGAGGTTGTTGATCTTCTTGAATACTTGGATTAATCAAACCTAGCTTCTGATGAGTTATATCACATTTTATTCCATTGATTTAAAGTTGAAGACCCAGTTGAGTATCATTTTTAATACTTTTAACCTGGTTTCCATTCTAATGCTAATGTCCAGAAACACTTCCTATAATAATAAGAATTGGCAGTTGAGTAGCGTTAAGCATTTCAAGGAAAATTACAATTCGGATATTTTGTGTATTTTAAGTTGGGAACGTCCAAACACATCTTTTGTGGTTTAAAGGCTCAGCAAAGACAAAACCCTGTCGAAAGCTAGAAAAACCACAAATATTAATTTTTTTCTCTGGAAGCTTTTCTTGTTGTTTGTTCAGTAGTCTAATATTTCTTTTTGAATTTATATTGTAAAGATATTTATATACATACATCTGTTTTCTTCTTTCTTACTATACTCACTTTTTATCCATTTTCACCAGGACAATACATCTTTAATTGTATGCCTCCATATTTTTCTATCAATTTCATCCACAGTCATCGCTAATGCAATTAAAACTTGAGTTAAAACAAAACCTAACCAGCATTTTAGGAACGGAATTTATGTGTATGGTCATAGCCTATTAAAAACTATTTGCAGATATATGAAATTCTATTGCGTTAATGGCCTGATCATCTATTTAAGCTCTTCAGAAAATATAGTGACACCTGTTCCAATATCAATCGTAGAACAATCCTTAAAGACAGAGGCAGCATTATCGCTGATGCCAGAGATCAAAGATCTGTTCTCAGTCATCTCATAAAATTGAACGGTTTGGGGACATTTGTGAATTCCTTCCGTAGTAGAGCGAGTATATGGTAGAGCATTCGCCTCTCTGAGTGTAAATATTCATTTGACTGGAAATCATTTTTAATTCAAATTTTCAGGATTGTAAAAGGAATTGTCTCCAGAGTAGACTCCGAAGTTATTTTGAATTCAGATTATAAATCGAGATTATCTCTTGTTATCCGTCACTATAATGACAAATACTGTACTTTATATGAAATCCTATTAACGCCTCATTCCTAATGAGTATTGTAGTGAGCGGGTAGATCAATTAAAAATAAAATATTTAAACGTGGAAGTGGTGTAGAAAACCAAAAGGAATTAGTTTTAAAAATTATTAGAATTTGTTGTACACAAAACGTACCTTCGGGCTTGGGGGGTTGAAATGTTGAAATGTTAAAGAAAATCTTTCGAAAACACATAATTTTTATAGACGTATAAAAACTTAAAATACAACTTAAAAACAGGGTAACCAACGTGAAAAATTAGGATTGCTACAAAATTATATTCAGTATTTAGGAATATTGTGTTACAAAATCTAAACCTTTCCATGATTATTTAAACCATGTTTCAATGTGAATCACACAAACATCTTCTCTTTACCTCTTCGGCTTAAAGTTAAAGTATTTATTTAAAAAATTTTATGAAATATTAAAGAAACATACTTTCGTAATGCTTTTATTTCAATTGATATTTTCATTTATGAGGCAGTTTGAACAAATAACACAACGGATACTATTTAACAATTGTTTTACAGCTAAAACAAATAATGATAATGATTTTCATTCAAATATTGAAGATGTCACCGAAAGGCAACGGAAGCAGAAAAAAGTCAAGATCAAAAATGTAACAAGAGGGAAATGAGAAGAAGAATGAAAAGACAAAATCTATGTTTATTTCATATTGGGTCACGTATTTCACACTGTTTAGCCACAAAAATTACAATTTAATTCCCACATATTACCTCTTGGTTCAATAGATTCCTCTCCCAATACTAAGTTTTGGCACTCCTTAGCATTGTATACGTGTCCATAACGCGTCTATGGTATGTGGGGCCTCCTAAATTAAAAAAAATAATTCTTTTGTACAACAACAGGTAGGCAACACAACACCAAATAGACAGGCAGACTTTCATACAACAGGCAGACATGTTTACGAAACATGAACCTTGGCCGAAGAACATGCGATGAATTTTAAATTAGTGGCTACGACTTCATATATTCAGTATTATTCACAGTTTTACCATTTTTGTCCTTTCATTGTGTATGCGTGTTATTTTAATTTTTTTTTTGACCAGAAACTTTAAAGACTGTTCACGACGATTTATTAACAAATTTTCGGAAATTTAAAATACAACGAATCTAATTGGGAAGTGGGTGTTAAAATTTAATAAAAAAAAAAATAAAAACATAATTTGAGTCTCAAGATAATATGAAATACTTTCCACTCCATTGCAATTGTTGATGAAATATTTGTTAGTCCGGATCACTTTGCATTACGGGTTCAAATCTCAAGTAGAAGAGTGTTATTCAAGTGAACTGCTGCTATTTGTACCTTTTCTGAAACAATTTGTTTGGGAATTCATTTTTTTACGTAAAACATAAAAATTGTTGAAATATTGGGGAATATTCTCAGTTCAAATATTGATATTTCATGATATTCAAATTTAACATTCGTTCAGAAAATACTGTTGAAAATTTTAAAAATTATGTGTGAAACGTCACCATTATTGGCGCATATATTGATTGGTTTGATGATATACCAGCCAGTTTAAAGCATAGTTAGGCTTTACGAAATAGAAAAATAAAAATTATTTTCAATTGAATTTTCAAACAAAGATTACGCAGTAGCATAATGAAATCAGAATGCATTGCAACCAGTAGCAGGAAAGGAATGTGAATTCCATTCTACGAATTATTGTGGGGATTTCATAGCTAAGATTTGGAAATTTTATTTGTTTACTATAGCAGGGGAGGATCACAAATGTTTCGAATGGAAATGAGCCTTATTTGACCTTTATTTTCTGTCAGCTTTTCAATAAAACAATTAACAACTTTCCTAGTTCCTTCCATTACTAGATAAACAACAAGATCGCACATCCACTGATGTCATTATCTCTTGAATTGATTCAAATTCGATAATAATCAGGACCACACATTTTAAAATGAAGGGTGAACACAGTCATGGAGGAAACCAAGTGGAAAATTCCCCAAAAACTGAAATGTCAACAATGAAACACTGTAGTGGTTATGATTCAGGTTGCGGAATGAATAGCTTTAGCTGGATTGAGTCGGTTTATTTCCGTTGAGGTTAACAAAAAAAATCAAAAAGAAATCATTGAAAACAGATTGGAATATCAATGGATTTTCCAACAAGTCAAAGACCACAAGCATACTACTCACATTGTTTGAAACTGACTCTTATATCGTCTTTTATAAAGTCTTTCATAAGTGCGTGTGAGATCTCATAGACGTTTTTTATTCGTTTAAAAAACCTATTGATGACCTTATAAATATAACATCGCTCAAATGGGAAAAAATTTTAGTTCTAGACTACCGCTTCCTTGAATGACGATCTAACACACATTTCTCTCACGGAATGAAACCTTTTATGCAGTTTCTATCTTTACAAAGCACAGGGTAATAAGGAGGCAAGCTCGTCTGGTATGGCCTTCCTCGCAAGTGATGTGGAGAAGGGTGAGACCGTGTATCAATTTATATTTCACTGACCAGCAATCGCTCGAATGCATGCGAGAATACTAAGAATCATACTCTGGACACCACTAAAGGAGCTGTGAAAATATAAAATAAAGGGAATTCCCCGATACATACGTGAGTCTAAGTGACTTAGGACAGAGGACTGTTAACCATGGTGGACATTATACTCTTTTTATTTTAATAGACTATGCAAGTGGAAACCTTACGTGTTTTAATGTTCACTAATGCCATTTAAACTAACCTACATAACTTAGGTTAGTGCTGACTAAATAAATTAAGACAAATCTCAATCTGGAAAGATGATACTTTTTAATTATAATGGTACTTTAGTTAATACTTTATGCTAAAAATCGCAAAAACTGTGACATTTGATGGTAGTTTTCTTGTTAAGTTTTCTAATATTATTAATCGGCTGCAGAACGTGGTGATCTCTCATATCAAAAGAACTTCGAAGTTGATTTCTAATTTATTTAACTACACAGACAAATTGTTTCGCAACTTTTTATCCTGTACTCTTAAAGGTTTGTTTAATTTTTTTGTGGTAAAAAAAAAATAAGAAAATAATTTTCTTCGTGTACAGCCTTTACTGATGTTTTCTTCTGCAAGTGGAATGGTCCTCAGGTTAATTTATTTTAAATTTTTACTTTTCAACTCTGATGCCCATTTTGTTTTACTCTCATGTCTGTATCATATTAATGGTTCAGTTTTTATTTTTCAATATTTTATGTAAATTTAATTTTAACTAAATGAATGTTTTTTTACACAAGGTGTCCAAATCGTTGAAGCAAATTGGACAAAATTGAATTGAATTGCAAGGTACGTGCGAAAATATTAATGGCAGTGCTATAAATAGATATACCATACGAAAGGTTTTATAAATTTCAGATGCTTTCTGACAACTTCACAAATCCAAATAGAAACAAATTAAAAATTCACAAGCAATTTAAGCAACGTACCACCGCGTGCTTTGTCGATCGATTTTACGATCGCCTTAATCATCCTAACGAGAGGCATATTCTTAACGCGATGAATAAATTCAAGTATGTCAACAAAACGCAGTGTTCTGTAGAAAACATGGCCCCTTCCCGTGAGAACTCGGTCTTTCGCAGAGTACAATTTAGCGAATTTTTCGTTTTGGCTAATGCCTGCCTAAGTACTAAATTAAACTGAAGAATTGAAAATAAACGACCATAGATAGCAACGTGTATACGCCAAATGGGCTCTGTTGGCAACTGACTGACCCAAATTAATTCACTTAAAACAATTAACATACAATGGATGAATTCGGACTTCCATTTAATTTGAAAAATAAATAATCTAAGGAATATGATAATTTCAAATTATTACCTTATAATGATATTTTAAAATTAATTTACTTTATATAATAAATTGCTAACCAACACCAATGAATAAAGTGTTAGAAAATATTGAAAATTAGTTTGCATATGCTCTGGCTTGTAATACACACTCGTACTACATTTAATCGATAACGTTATTCCCTGTAATCTCTTCTCTGTCCAATGCATGTTTTTTGTTTCTAATGTTGTACGAGTATTTAAATATCTGCACATATTAAGCACATGCTTCGGTATATGATTACAGGTATAAGGTCTGTTTAAAATGAAATTTTCTCGAATATGTATACATGAGGTGTTACAGTGATGAACAAAAAATTAAAGATAAAGAAAAAATTAAGAAAGAATTTAAAGTTATAAACTAATGCATTCAGGTAAAAGTATAGTGAAGAATTAAGTAAAACGTATCGATCGTAGTGTTAAAGACATCAATCATTGCATCATTTATTTGCATTTATCATAACACATTACAATACAATACGGGAGTTGATTGGGCAAGTCATTTGTATAAATTGAACAATGAAGTGGACCAAGAATCAGAATCCTCTGTTCAGTTAAACGTTACATGACTAGGTATTGCTATGTAAACCGATAGTCAGCGGTTGATAAACTATGAATATTTTTACCGATGTTGATGAAAAATTAAAAAAAAATGCTTATTTTTCATCTATAGAATACCGTGATTAACCGTATCAAATAACTTATGAAGATCAATTAGTACCAGACAGTATACAGTGGCCCACACCTTATTTTAACCAATACCTTTAAAGGGATAAAGTTCATATCATTTCGAAAAAAAAATTTAATAAGAGTTTGTAGAACATGTTACAAAATTAAAAAAGTTTTATTTCGTCTCAAATCTAATGGAAATGAGAGAGAAACAATCGTAATCCTGACTGATGGGTTGTAATGACCAATTATATACACATGTAACACAGTAGAGAAAACTTGATAAATTCGTTTGGAAAATATTTTGCCATTCACTTCACTCCAGTCTATGCACGAGAATTACTACCACACCTTTTGGATAATTCTTTGAATGTCAAAAATTATGCTTAATAGTGATCAATCTTAACGCATGTTAACACTGGCCGTAAAACATAAACGAAATCTGATCAAATCAAAATATTTATGGTATTGAGATGAGGGTATTTGTAATTCCCTAATTAACGTCACAGAATTTTGTTAACCTGTGTTATTGGTGCTACTCTAGATGCAGCAAGTGTTTGCTTTTAATACAATTGGGCAATTCACACGAGCCATTGTATCGCTGTATTGCATGTATTTTTGAACGAAAATACAACAGTGTATGCTTGCTGTTGATAATTTTCATATAAAAATCAGATACACTTATTTTTTCATATGTTGTTAAAAGTTGTATTGGTTTCGTGCTATCAGTTTATGTAAATGCCAGTAATCAAGAAGAAGAATAAAAATACGAAATATTTTCTATGTAACTTGAATCAACAATTAACATTTCAAAATTATTTTGGTCGCACAGATAATTAATTAATTAAATTAATTTTTTTCAGTAATATTTTTTATATTGTTGTTTAAAAATCATATTATGAATACAGGTCTTCTTCTTTTTCTTACCGCTTTTTGAAGTTTGGTATACGAAATACACAATACAGCATAGCATTGAGCGTTCATAAACAAAAAGTGTTTTCAATACAATATACACGATACAAATTCGTGTGTATTGGCCAAAAAATTAAATGAAGTATTGAGTTTGACTCGACGTATTCGATTTTCATTTTTCCCTATCGTGTTTGTCTGTGTGATTATTATTTGGCACAACACATTCGAAGTCATTGAGTCGATATTTAATGGAAATTTTGGTTAAAACGGCATTTAATATTCTCTTAAAAGTGCAATCAACACTGTTTTGCCTCAATAAGAGAGGAATTAATTAAAAAATGATTTAAATTTAATTTTGTTTTGCGTTCTAATCCGTCTGTGTGTTCAGTCGTTTGTTAATGCAAATGCAAAAAGGCAGAGAAATAGTGTTTCACGGATGAAATTATTAATTTTCTTTACCGTTTGTTGCAGACCGTTTTTAATTTTAATTCTCTCAAATGATGGAATAACGAGGTGGTGGTTTAAAAGCTACAAACCCGATCAATAATAATAATAATAATAATAATAATAATTGGCCATTACAACCTTCCAGTCAGGATTACGGCCTAGCTTCTCACACGACTCATGTTGTGTGTGTTAATTTTTTATATGTTATTTGTATTTGTATACATGAGTGGCGGGACCTATAGTTTAAAGTCGATTCCGAACGACAGATTTTTGAGAAATTTTTCATGGCAATTTTATTTACTATCAGAATTTTTGCCAGAAATCTGCTGAGAGGCAGTCGCCGTATCATATTTTAGTTTTGATGTCTGACCTGGTGTTTGAACCTTGGCTTTACATCTAATAAGCCAACCCACTTCCTGCTAGACTACGGCGACTTCCCGTTCAATACAAGTTTAAACAACGCAGTGGGCGGAAAAAGCTCAATCAATAGCACATTCCTTCTCACCCCAATAAAGGTTGTTGTTCCTTAGCAAGGGCAGGAAGTACTTCCAAAGTCTGGTTAATGAAATGAAAATAAAAGCAAATTAATAAGAATTCGAGAAAAGTGCTTTATAAGAGCACTAAGTCCCTAAAAAGAACAAGGAGATGTTGACGTTTCTGTTTGGAGGCATTGATTTCCATTTAGGAATTCTTAGTTTTCTCATGCGACTTTATGGGTGTTATTTAGACAAAATGGATCACAAGCATCAATAAATTAATTGATATGCAAGCTTTTTTATTATAACCTGATATATAATTTCACGAATCGACATTTTGATGTCTTCTCCTAGACCGCGGGCTACAGCAAGAATATTCTATTCGGAACGCAAAATTTTGTCTTGTCAATGGTTTTGAACAAGCAAAATTAATGCGAAGGCGATCAATAACAGAATGAATTGTTTGCATACTAGACAAAAAAAAAAAGAAACACTTCATAAGCATTTAAGATTTTCAGCTGTCGAAACATATGTATGTAGTTAATGTTATCGATAAAAATATCTTATCTTACAATGAAATTTACATACTTAATCTTTATAATCAGAATTATTTCAATTTCTCCGTAATGTCAACTTTTTTAAACATAAAATTTAATGCCATTAATAATGAAAGTTTAAGTAGATGTTTCAATATATTAAGGGAGGGTTCATAAACTGATGAAGTCCTAAAATATTTGCTCGTGGTTGCATTCTCAATAATTTACTGATTAACGGTCATATTGTATCTTTTAAATAGTAGAGTATTGAAGAATATTTAATTGCTCATTTAAAAACAGTGGCAGTAAATTTCAAGGGATTATATTATTATACTATGAGTACATTTTGTATTCCTCAGCGTTCAATATATACTGTTGATAAGCAAGCAACCATATCCCCAATATTTTCATCAAACATTATAATTTAATTACATTCCACAAATAATTACAATGAAATTGCTGTCAGTCACTCTGGCACCGTGTGACGTTTGTGTATCTTGGAAAGTATTACACGGCGAACTGTCTGATGTAAAACATACAATTTTATTAGTGACAACATAACCCCAAAATTGAATTTGTCTTACAAACACATACGTACGTAAAACGTTGAATTGGAGTATTCGTTTTACAAGCAAATATTTTTAATCGATGTTTACTTTAGGAAATTATAAGAAAAAGATTTCATAAAATGCAATGAAATTTGAGCACTGGCTTATGTTTTTAATCCGCTAATTGCGAAATAATTTTAATTGATATGTAATCAATTACTATTGATTCAGCTGTCATATTAATTGTATTCCTTTTAAATTAAAAAATTGTTTTTTTTTCTGCTTTATAAGGGGTTAAGTTCATTTTTACAGTTTAAAGACGAGTAAAACCGAAATAAATAAAATGAAATTTTCCAAGAAAAATTGCTTACAACAACAGTTATAAACCAATGAATATTTTCCGAAAAATAAAGACAAAACGATAGTGTAGAGGTTGCAGGAATAGTATAAGTTTTCAAAATAACGCTTGAAATTCATTTAAAATATGAATTATTGATTCCATTTTCTCTAAGAGAGATAGTACGCAGGCCATTAAAGCAAAATTTATGGAACAAAATACAAGGACATAGGTTCTCGACTACAACTTTTCTTTGTCTTATTTCTGATTTATAAATAGTGTTCGGTAATATCTGGTATATTAAACCTAGTTTACCTGTATTTTTTTAATCTAATTTGTTTGACTATTAACGCAGTACTGTTATACTATTAAATCTTACGTTCTTTGTATAATATTTGGCCTTAACCATATAAGCCAAAAAATTCTCAAAAAACTAAAACTGAGAACAGTTCAATTACGTAAGCTTTTAGATAAAAACTCTGTGTGCGTGTCATAAACGCTGTAACTTAACTCGTCTCCAGCAAAGCCTGAAAAATATCCAACTACCTTAATCGGCAGCATTTTAAACTGCGGTTGTCATCGTTAATTTAGCTGTAAGAGAGGGAACCTACTGGCTTTATTCCACAGTGATAAATAATATCCTTATAAGACATACATCAAAATATTACGATTGAGCTCGTTACAGTTGTGGTGGGTTCACAGTTATAAAAATCCAATAAATAAACTACGAGAAAAATTATTGGCTGCATGCCGTTGCAAGTTCATATATAGAATAGCCTTAAATGGATTATGCTATCAAAAGTAAAAAAAAATCCTGAACCGTTAGTAAACACTTTTTTGATTTAACGATTTTAAGTATCATCAGCTAAAAGTCTTACATGACATGAATGCGATACAAATATCTACTGATTAGAAAGTGAGTTCTTGCCAATCGGACAGCGTGTTGTCATCAATTACGTAGATTTCTAGGCTCCGTAGTTCTTTTTTATATTTAAAGTATCATTATTATTCGACTTTGTTCATACAAAATATTATAGTCTCTTAATGTCTGGCTGCCTTATCCTAAAAACTTTGGGATTATGAGATTAATAAGGCTGGGTAATGATGTGTTCTCCGCTTGACCTGTACTCTTGACTATCTATCACGCCTACGCAATTTCGTTGTACATGTAAAGCGAAGTATCGAATAAGACGCTCGTCATTGTTCTCAACTCGCCTTTACTTACTCTTAATATAAGTTAAAGTAAATGAAATTACTTTGTGGTTTGAGTACTTAACTGCAACTGATTTTATTTTATTATTTCTTTAGCTTTACAAATTTTGTTATTTTTAAATTTTGCTTACTTAGCTATTCTACATATTTTTCTTAATAAATGAAGAGCGTATTAAGTTACAATTTTGTTTGCTTAATTAATCAAAAGGTAAGTTAACAAAAATAGTTTGGTAATTCTAAAAAAAGGTAAGTAAATGAAATTTATTTTTTTTAGTGATTATTAAGCTAATTTTAATTTTCTTAACTCCTCCCCTCTTAAATTCCAACATCCGCGTTGGATGGGTAGTGCGTGTAAGTCCTTGATGCCTCAACCGGGCTTTCCAGCTTTACGTCGGTCTTAATCTCCAAAGTAAATTTTCTTTTTATTAATTTTAACATTATTCCAGATATTAATACCGTCGTTAAAAATCCGAACAATCCAATGCCAATTTTATGATTTGTAACTAGCTTTTTAATCTCGTCAACATTGTTAATGTGTAGTTCTTTCAGCATTTCCAGTGATAGCATTTCTTCGTATCTTTCTACAACATTAGGTGCCTTCACTACAGCAGGTAAAGATTTCATCATGGATATTTCCGTATTGTAGTATGACCTTTTATCTATGGTAATCGTGGTGTTGTGGTATTTTACGATATAGGTCCCATGCAACAAGACTTCCTTATCTTGCACCAATATTGTCCCATTATAGCCGTTCAAAAGCATTACTCCAGGTGATATTTCATTTACTGATGGTAGATGCTGATGGTTTGTCGTAGGGCATTGGGATGGCATGCCATGTAATAGTTTTGGCAAACAATTCGATTTTGTAATATCTTCTATGTTATGGTTTTTACAAATGGATACATCATTAAACATTTTACAAGGATTTTTAATTTCAAAAACTAAATTTTTACATAGTATGAACTTTTCATTATCTAATTTAATTGTTACATTTGAATTATTTTTTACAGGTTTTATAAACAGGCTTTTACATGTTTCTCCTTCTGTTATGGGCAAATCAATCATGTAAAGGATTGTAGTTTTATTCATCCCAATCTTCACTTCTCCAAACTCTAAAGCTCAATTAGATTGACATAGGGCATATTAAATTCATTGAAATGTCTTCTAGTTCGTAGTCAGATAAAATAAAAGAATTTATATTTCCTGCTTTGCCCACTGAATTGAGTACCCAAGATTTGTAAGTTCATTTTTAACTATTTCTAATTTTCTACGTCCATTACAATTTCACGCTCAAGTGTATCATTCGATCCTATATTATTTATTATAGTGTTAGTTATATTGGTTATCTCTTGTATTCTTGTGCCTATTGCTCATTACAATTTGTTTGTCATTGTTTTCCAAAAGTCGATTCATGCTGTCTGTTACTATTTCGAAGTCATCGTGGTCTGGTGAACCTGCCACCCACTTCCATAATGTACCCAACGCGTTAATGATCTCACCTCCCGTCTGGGTCTCAAATTATTAATTAAATCATATAAAACATGTATTTGATGCAGCAAAAATTCGTAACTATTATTTTTCTTTCCTATATCCTTTCTAATTATGTTTTCAAGTTTATCAATCGTCCTTTCGTATAATCCAAGATCTATTACGTGAATCAGTTTAAACTCTCCGGCAACTGGTTTTGTCATTCCGGTCTCTACTGTCACAATTTGTGCGTTCGTGTAATCCAAAATCTGTACTTCCGTTTTAACTAATTTCGTCATTAGTCTGAAAAACAAAATGTCATTTTTTTTATTAAATTTTTATGAACTATACGATTAGTTGTTGTCAAAATAGTTCCTCCTCTGTCCTCTTTTACTATTTCAATTTTGTATCTAGGTGTTAGTTTGTTTCCTATTTTCTTATTGTTTTTTACAAAAATTACGTCATTGTTCTTATAAGTCTTTCTTTCAGTTTTCTTCTTGTTATGATGGTCTAGGTCCTTTTCCTGTTTTTCCGTCAAGTTCTGTATAATCTTTAGTCTGTATTCTTTTAAGGATGTTGGGTCTTTGTTTCTGCCGAAAAAGACTTCTATTGGTTTTCTATTTATTGCAGAAAGAACAGAGTTGTTGTATTTATTCAAAGAGTTGTTCAAAAGGTTCTCAAAAGAGTTATAAACCTTTTCTGCGTTCATGCACCTCATAATTTCTGTTAGGGTCGAATGGAAACGTTCCACCTGACCATTTACAGAACTGCTGTAAGGTGGTGTTTTATAGATTTTAATTCCCAGTTGATTTTCTAACATAAAAGTCACAGAAGCTGAATTAAGGGATTTCTCATTGTCAATAACAACATTCTCGAGGATGCCAAATGAAGTTAGTAACTCCTGCAAAGGATATTTTATATCTTATGTTGCTCTTGACTTGACTATTTTTACCTGGGCATACTTAGAGAATTTATCTATTGCGGTCAGAATAACTCTATTGTTTGTATGGTAAATGTCTATGTGCACGTATTGTCCTGGATATTGAGGAATAGGTGATTTGTTTTCACAGTATATTTTACACTGTTTCACTATTTTCTTTATCTTTGCATGCATTTGAGGGAAATAAAATCTAGTAAGTAATTGAAGTTTGTTCTCTTTTGGGTTTCTATGTGCTCGTCTGTGTTTATTCATTTATAATTTCAGTTTCTTGTTCTATGTCCGATGTCAAATCTTTAACCATAGTCCTGGTCTACTTTGTGTGAAATTTAGAAAAGTAGGTTGACCATAGCTCTTGTATTGTTCCTAGAATCTGGTCTTCGGTCATGATAGCATTAGTTACGGAAGGGTTCAAGTATGATTTCAGGATTTTTACTAGTTTGTCACTATCAAACTCTGTGTATACTACTGTATGTCTATGGTAAGTGGGAAATATTATCTCAAAGTTGTAAGAGGGTACCTCGCCTCTCGAGATTATAATTTGGTTCTTAAACACATTGAGTGGAGAATCTGTGAACCGAATCAAATTTTGCGCCGAGGTTTCATGACTATGCTGTGTAGCAGTCAATGAATTCACTTCAACAGTTTGTGGAAGTCTTGACAACGCATCGGCCACGATATTACTACTACCGGGTTTATATTTAATCTCATAATTGTACTCCTCCAATATGGCTTTCCACCTTTTTAATTTACTATTCGTGTTCTTGTTTCCGAGAGCATATGTTAATGGTTGATGTTCAGTAAAGATCTTCACTAATACTGGACCATACAAATAGTTTCTCAATTATTTGAGAGCCCACACTATCGCAAGCATTTCCTTTTCATTAGTGGCATAATGCTCTCTGCCTTGTTCAAAGTTCTCGATATGAACGTTGTAGGTTTGCCATCTTGTTCGAGGACTGCTCCAAGAGCATAATTAGACGCATCTGTTGTCAGGTGAAATTCCTTTTCATAGTTGGAGAATACGAGTATTACATCCCCTGAGGAAAGAGAGTTTATTATCTTTGCGAAGGCCTCTAATGCTCTATCATCAAGCATTACTGGGATTTTGGCAGACTCTCTCTTGGACATGCGTCCCTCCTCGTCCCATAAAAGGACGGTTATGGGTTTTGCTAGCTTCGCATAATCTTTGATGAAGCGCCTGTAAAATCCTGAGAGTCCTAAAAATGATCGGAGCTCTTTTATAGTTTTCGGAGATGGCAGTTCCTGAATAGCTTTGACTTTTTCTGGATTTGTTCTTATCCCTTCTGTGGATATGATGAAACCCAGATATTCGACTTCTTTTTTAAGGAATTCACATTTATTCAATTGCACTTTCATGTTCGCTCGCTGCAAGGTGTCAAAAATGGTCTTTATATTTTCTAGATGAGAATTCTCATCTTGACCAAAGACGATGATGTCGTCTATGTAAACGAAACATATTCTCCCAATATGTTCTCTTTACATATCATCTAATGCTCGCTGAAATGTTGCGGGAGCATTTTTCAACCCAAAAGGCAATCGGAGAAATTCATATTTCCCGTTATTTACGGAAAATGCTGTCTTCTCAATGTCCCTTTCCCTGAGCGGTATCTGGTGGAACCCGCTTTTCAGGTCTAATACTGAAAAGCACTTATTCTTACCAAATTGTGCTAAAACCTCATTAATTTGTGGTATAGGATATCTGTCCGGTATATTCACACTATTTAGTTTTCTATAATCTATGACCATTCTGTATTTCTTTTCGTTAGAAGCATCCATTTTCTTTGGTACTACCAGTACTGGTAAATTGTACGGTGACCTGGATGGTCTTATTATTCCGTGATCGAGCAATTCATTAATTTGTTTCTCGACTTCGTCCTTCATTGATACAGGGTATGGGTAGCTTCTCGTATAAATTGGGTCCGTAGTAAATGTTAATTTTTCGTCTGGTTCCGAAAAAAGTGAAGAGTATGTTTTACATAGTCTCATTAATTTTGATGTCTGTTCGTTCGTTAAGTGATTTGTCCTAATGCTTAAATTATTGACAGATTCTTATTGTTGTTGTTTAGTGCGTACCTTTATCGAATTATTAACTATCATATAGTTTTTTGACGTATAAATAATTGCATTCAATCTTTTCAAACTGTCGTTACCTAGAATGCCATGGAATGACTTTAGTAATGGCAATAGAAAGAATTTCAGGTTTTCTGATTGTACTCCAAATAGATTGATTAATGTATGATGGGTAATTGTAACCTTCCCACCAACGGAGTTTGCTTGAAAAACGTTTTGATTTGGTATTGGGGTTTTAACTAATTTAGGTTGAATATAGTTTTTATTTGACCCTGTGTCGATTAAAAACCTAAATATCCTACCATTGCTGTCTTTACACTGAAAATAAGGTAACGTTGAATCGTTTAATCTAAAAAATGAATATCCGCAAATTCGGTATATTCATCGTCCTCGGAAACATTGAAATATTCCAATTTGTCAGTCCAGTTTGGTATTTCTTCATCCTCCGTGTAGGTTTTGATATATCTATCCCATTGTCAGTGTCAGGTACGGGATCATGCTAATTTTGTTCAATATGATTAATTCTCTGTAATTTGCGGGGTTGGTTAAATTGGGCTGATTGTGGAAAAGGTCTAATGCTGGAGTTACCCACACGTAATGTAACGTACCGTAGAAAACGTTCTCTTTTTAGCATATGGAGAACCATGTAAACGCTTACCCAAACGTTCTCTCTCGTTAGCAAAACGGAACGATCTGTATAAAACAGAATTCTCCCACGTTTTTACGTGACATTTGAACATAAGAGAGAGAACATGAGAGAGAGTGCAGTGTTGCCACGAAAAAAAATATTGTAACCAACATTTGTGAAAAAATCACCAAATTAGGAAAAATATGATCTAAATTAAATTTGCAGTTTTTTATTTTATTTTTTACAAATTTAAATTATAATTGAGAAAAAAGAAACAGAAAATAAGAAAACAAAATTATAGTCTCATAATTAATTAATTTTAACAAACAGAAGAAAAGCTATTTTTATAAAAAAAATAATAACCAAATCCGGAATAATCTACACATTGAACAAAAAACGGCAACACTGATGATGAGTCTGTATACCAATTTCTATGCATTGTGTTGTGTTCGTTTGTGTGTTGCTTTGTGTTCTGTTTCGTTTTTATTTACATTCTTCGTTGACATATGTCCCGTTTTATACGTTTCTATAACTACACACACGTTTTTAAGGCTACGTACGTTACGATTTTACGTTTCTAACGCTTGGGTAACCAAGGCATAAGACCTGAAAATCTATGGTCTGGTAGAGGGCGATTGACGTAATTTACTTTTTTGGAATACAGAGTAGAATCAACGTCCATAGGGACTGGAGGTTTTGGTTGATTAGGTCGTGGTGGTGGTAAATGGGATGGTTGTAAATTTTGTTGTTGTGGGTAATTATAATTTCTATTGTAATTTTGTCCGTACGGGTTTCGGAAATTTTGTTGATATGGGTTATGGAATTGTTGCCCTTTTTATTTTAAATAGTTCACTTATAATTAATTTTTTGTTGGGCGCCAGTTAAAGTATATGAAATTACTTTGTGGTTTGAGTACTTAACTGCAACTGATTTTATTTTATTATTTCTTTAGCTTTACAAATTTTGTTATTTTTAAATTTTGCTTACTTAGCTATTCTACATTTTTAATAAATAAAGAGCGTATTAAGTTACAATTTTGTTTGCTTCTTGAATGGAATTTATATTGCAGACGTTTGTCGGCAATATTTTAATCAAAAGGTAAGTTAACAAAAATAGTTTGGTAATTCTAGGAAAAGGTAAGTAAATGAAATTTATTTATTTTAGTGATTATTAAGCTAATTTTAATTTTCTTAACTTATACTTAGGATTTTCTTCTCACCATAATCGCTCCAAATTAATTTGAAATTTTTCTCCTATGTCGCTATATCCCCAAATGTTTATGTTTCTGCCCTGTTTTGGAGTATGGTTTTCAATGCACTAAAAGACATTGGCTCGCTATTAGTTAGATTAGTTGTTTCCTCAATTCTCAGTAATCCTTGATGGCTAGGTACCCATATAATGAATACTGTGGCATATCTGAAGGAGTTGTTAATCGCCTTTTAACAGTCCAGGTGAGTCCTTAATCCTGGATGCTAATAGACATCAGGGAAGACATTTAAATCCCTTTGTGATAAATTTGCAGTAGCTCAGATCACTTAGAGCCGCAGGCATAGTTTGCTTCTGGTTTTTTTATATATAGGCCCAGTCTCGTCCTACTTTTCTCCATTTCTAAAGTCATCTGTGTAGCAGCAAGTTCTCACTTACTCTATTTCTTGATTAAATGGAGCAATATTATCAGACTAATGCAATTGTACGCGATTGATTTGGTGGACATCCTGTCAAATAATTCAGCATTAAGCAAATATCCGTCCAGTGTCCTTATTATATTTCGATGATATAATTTCCTTTTATCCTGCACACTATACTATGTAAGTGCAACTATATATCGCATCCTTATTTAAATCAGTTGGCCAAAGAGTATTGTTAGGTACTGTCGTCATCGCACTGCATATTCCTAAGGAACGCATTCTTTGAACCTTCTTATTTCAATTTAGCATTACCTGCTTATCGATGTCCATTACACTACTGAAGCACAAGCTAGTAAAGGCTTAATTATGCTCCTGTAAAGCCAGTTTGTCATTCATATTGATAAATTTCTTAAACGATACTTAAATGGCTGCTTGCGATAACTTTTTGATATCGGTTGAACAAACTAAGAACGCTGTTGATAAGGTAGCAACAATTCGAGCACTGATTCGTTTTAAATAGCATCACAGAGTATGAAATATTTTTATAAAATTATCTTAAATCTGCGTTTGTTTGTCAGAGATTGTTGTCACAAATTGCAATCAAAGACATTCTTCAATATTTCAATAGTTCTGGAAAGTATCACACGTTTAATAAAAATTCAAACCATTTTCGTTTTCTTTTTTGGTTTTGTAATAAAACTTTTAATTTCATGATAGGAATATAGTCCCAGTAGTTAAGTAACATCTCCAATGACAACCCGTATGAAAATCTTAAAATTTAAGTGTCAAAATAGTTGTTAGTTTTTTTCCTTTTTTCTTTTCGAATTTTGACCACTTTTTCGTATTTAAAATCGGAAAAGAAAAAGAGTTAAAATATGGATTTGCTTCTCTTCCTTTCGTTCTCCTCAATCTTTACAACAAAAGCATACAAAAAGACAGGCATCACCAGAGAACAAAAAAAAGTTCCAAAAAACATTCAAACCTGTACAAATAAGCTAACACACACATACATACATACATATGCAACTATATACTATAAATCTATACATACATTTAAGAAGAAATCCAAACATAAAATGTATGTATTTCCGAAAGTCGAAAGTGTGTGCTGAGCGTTTGAGAAAGAACAGCAAAACGAGAAATGTACAGGATACGGAAAATGTTTAAAAATTTTAAAGGAAATTCATATTCCACACCAATTGCATATGTACAGATATATGCACAAATAACTACATATGTATTTACATATATGATAGTATGTATTTAAGCGTGCACAACAGATGCATGTAGAATAAAACCTTAACAAATAAGCAGTCAACTCAACAACAAACATTTGGAAACTGGAACTGAATGCTTAAAACATTGCTGAACTGTTTTTAATTCTGATCAAAATCACATGCAGAGTGTAGCCCAAAATGAAAATCTGTCAACAATTTTATGAAATTAAAAATAATTACACAAACAAAACTCAACAAAGTAAAAAAGATAAAACAACAGCAGAAAGTTAAAAGAATAGACAAGAAAAGTTTGTTGCAGTGAAAATTCAAAAAAAAATTTAATTTTCAATTAAAATTGTAACATGGCTTCATGAAATCGCCATGAATTTAAAAAGTTCATCAAATTGTTCATAATTTTAATAAAATTTTATGAAAATTAATATATACAATTGAAAAGGACTGCAAATATATTCGTACATTCACATGCATATGGGCAAAATATTATTGCAAATTTTAAGTGAACATCTTCAAAAAGATTCCGATTTTCATACACTCGATTAAAATTTAATATTAAATTAATATTAAATTAATTGAATTATTATTATTAATTAAATATTAAATTTAAATATTAAAATTATTTAATGCCAAGTAACAGAATAAACTTATAGGAAGTATTGTAACGATTTAAAGAACAATTCACCGAAGAATGAAAATCGAATGATGGCCATGTCTTTAAAAAGGATACAATCTATACGGTTGAAATAAATTAAATAAATACTTCAAGAAAGAGAATCCATGGTAGAGAATCCTTGTAGTATCTAATTACTGAGGCATCCGAATATATCGGGTCATCCAACAGGGGCTTTATAACAGTCTTCTTGATGAAACAACACCTGCCAAGTTAGTTGCCATTTATTTCGTTCGTTTTGACAAATAATTATCGACGGATATAGTATTCAACAATACGTATGAATAATAAAATTGTTTTATCAAAATGGATATTCTGTTCGAGCAATGCTTCGTCTACTTCACGATCGCCTTAATCGTGAGGACTAATCGCAATGTGGTAGACGAATTTTGCATCATGATTTGGGTCTACAGCCGTACAAAATTCTTCAGACCTAGAAACTAAAGGTAAACGATCGTAGACAACGACGTGCGTTGGCTGAATGTGTTCTGAAGCTGTTGACAACTGACGTCAATTTTAATCGAAAAATCGCCTTTAGCTATGTATGAATGGGTACGTGAATAACCAAAATTGTCGAATTTGAATCGACAGCAATACACACATTCTTCTAATTCGTTATCAAAAGGGTTCTTAAGCCGAAAATAATTATCATAAATGAATGAATATTGTCATTGTTGTTCTGACTGAATTCTTTGGAAAGTGAATAAAACTCTGCATGATTATGAAAACACACTTTTAACGTTCAAAGGTACTTAAGCATTAAAAGAACCCGTTCAAGATATTTTGCTTATCTTATGAAATTTCAATCATCAAATAATTTTGTTGCTATTTTGCAATTCGTTAAATTCCTGAAGACCTTTTTCATAAATTTTTTATCCTTTTATCTTTTTATCCGTTATCATTGCTTTTGTGTAAATTTTTTCTGTTTCATACTTCCACACAAAAATTGTGATAAAATTTTGCAGACCATGCTTAAGAACAATAAAAAGAAAGGTCAGAGTATCTAAGATGCCCTGAAATCGAAAGAAATTCCTTTAAGTTTACTGCAGAAGTATACCGAATCCCTAACATAACATTGTTTAAGAAAACAGAAAGAGGATGAAATGAAAAGATTTTCTTTGACCCTAAAACTCATACACACTCATACAGAAAGGTCAAGAAAGCCTTAAAATACATACATATACGTGCATTTGATAAGTTTTTAACAATGAATTCTTGCTTTAACGTCCAATTATTGAAAATAAATTATCAATATTGTGGTGGTATTTTATTTCAGATTATTTATTAGAATGAAAAAATTATTATTAACGTATAGAAATTATTATTAACATAAAGTTCAATGAATAAAAGATTTAAAAAAAAAGTTCTCAAACAAAAAATACAGTATAGGCATATACAGTATAGGTGTCTTCTTCCGAACTAACTCTACTTGCTCTTCTCTCGCTTCTTCATTCCCACAATATTCTGTCTCTGATGTTCATTATTTTCCCCATAAGTAAACAATTCATTTTCAATTCAAACTTAAACTTAAACGTCATGTGGACATTCTTAGAATGAATGTGTAATCCTCACCGTGTAAATTAATGGATGGCGTAATTCAAGAAAATTTTTTAACTTACTTTTACTCTGGCTGTGGGTATTTTAAATGCTTAATTTGCGAGTATTCCGACAAAATCTATGAATAATTTGGAATATAGAAGACTTTTGAGGCTGTTAAAGCGGATTTAAAGCGACTAATAACTACCGGTAATGCAACAAAATATGTTCCATTTGTTTGTAGGCGACTGAAAAAGAAATTTATTTTCTATTACAATATTAAGAAATTCCAAGCAGGTGTCCACAAAATTGAAAATTCGTTTAATGCAATGAAAAGGAAAGGAACAAACTATTAAAAATATTAGAATCCAACCCCGGCTCAACAACTTCTCCTTACCTGTAAATAAAATTGCGATGAAAAGTTTTTTTTCAAAAATCTGTCGTTCGAAGTCGACTTTATGCTGTAGTTCTTATGAATAAAGTCAACACACACACCACGAGAGGGGTGGACAAGGTAGATTGTAACCCTTACTAAAGCGACGTAAGGACCAATTAATTAAGAGAGATGTTAAAAGTCGCCATATTCTAGAAGGTAGTGTGTTGGCTTATTAGACGTAAATGCCACTGTTCAAACTCCAGATCATATATAAAAACGAAAATATGAAAAAAATATTTCTTCGGCGGCAGATTCCTGAGAGCAAATAAAATTTCCATGTAAAGTTTCTCGAAAAATCTGTCGTTCCGAGTCGACTTTAAAATATAGGCCCCGCCACTCATGTAAGCAGAAATACAAAATGGCACATTTTAATACAACCATTTGACAACTGTTGCTGCAAAATTCCCATGACGTACGCTGTTGGTATTTAAATGAAACCGGAGGAAGTAAATCAATCCTCAATGGCTCACCCCCAAACACATAGAAAATTCACACGCTGCGATGAGATAGCATTTTTGCACAAATTCGATTTCAGTTTTGTTCAGATAAGTCTTCATTACTTTAAAACAGCAAAAAAAGGGAGACCTTTGTGCCACTGCTTTTAGAAAATGGCAAAATCAAATTAAAATTTTCTGATTTAAAAGGTATTTTCATCAGCACTGTTACGGGCTATGACTGAGGCTTAATAAATGGAATAGGAACACAAACTCTGGGATGACTAATGCAAGAAGTGTTCTTTATTAATGCAAGAAAATAATTGGCCTAAACAGGGGTATCAATCCTAAAACTATATACAGCCGGTACGACTTTGTTATCAAAACAACTCTATTCGACTGGGCCGCATTGTTTTAGTTGGCTTTGGAGACAAACATGAAAATGTATTATGAAGATGGTGGTGATAATAACAACAGAACTATGTCGGTCGTTCTACTGGCTTACATTAGAAACAAGTGGGGGCAAACGCTGTTATAAGCATGGCAGTGTAGAAGCTATACTCAGGCCAAAATATTTATTGATCTGGATGTTCTTAATAACCATACTGGTCGATACTGGTTTAATAAAGCAAATACCGATTAGATGCTATAATGAAAACGGTTCATACCTTCCAGCGAACATAATTCACTCGCGTATCTCTAGAGTCTTCAAACATTGACTTTTGAAATTTGACAGTAGATAACAGTCATATTGTCGCAGCTACATCTGCCAAATTAGTTGTCATTTATTCAGTCTGTTTTGCCAAATCCCCATGGACGACTGTAGACAAAGCCGCCTGTTCGCGGGAAGACCTCTAGAGCAGTTGGCAACCGATCCTAATTTTCATCGAAAAATCATTTTCAGCATTGAAGTCCATTTGTGGATATTGTCGAATTTGGAACGAGAGCATTCAATGCATTTCGAGATAGTCATTGTTGTGTAGAGATTTTGGGGCGGCGAAGTTTGCGGCCAGGCTGCTGCTGTCAACGATGATTACCAATTTACCGAGATCGTACGATTTAACCCCATTACACTTTTTTGAGGGGTTTTCTTAAGGCGTAACAAGGCAATTCCATTGGTATAATTCAGCTTGATTTATGGGCCAGAGTGCTTGAAAATTGTGTATTTCGGATGCGCTTCACCTAGAGAAACCGTGGCTGAAATATGAAAGATGTTGCAGTATATTCCACACATAATGACAACTATAGGTCTTTCAAAGGATAATATTTCACACACGGTGACGAAATATCAAGTAGATCATTTGAAAATATCTATTTGGAGTGGTTGAATCATAGATTGTGCCTTGTTCTATCCGAGTACCGTAGTGCTATTCAGACTGAAATAATGATCATAATAACTTACGCGGTGTGAATTCAATATCAAGATGTATCGAGGGGTGATTTAAGCATATTTATTGATGGTGAGATACCAATTAGATCCCTTAATAATCCAAAAATGTAGGACGTCTATGGAGGAGAAAGAGTTATATTTCAAGAATGCCTTACATATGTTCCTGCGCACTAGAATATTAAAGACTGACAAAGCAAACATATTTATTAAGAAACTAGACGCATTTGGCCGGCTTTAAATATATTCAAAACAAGAGTTTGCATTAAATCTAATCGGAGTTTAAAAACATCTGAGCAGTTATAATGGGGCACTGTTCCCTAGTTACACACACCCAAAGGCTATAAATGCTTAACAACTATTTCTACAGAAGCTATAATGCTAAAGAGGAATAGAAGACGGCAGAACATCTTCCCTATTATAACCCTCAGCTACATGTGGCGAAAAGTTATTGAGTACCCACAAATTTATTGACAGAACGTGTCTAGAATAAACTGACTTGTTAAGAAATGACTACCTGGAGTTGTAGTTGAATTACGGAATAAGTTTTATCGGATTACACAGGCACCTTAAAAAACCTTAGTAGCTATGTTTTTCCAGGTGGATGCAAATTAAGTCGAACATAATAAACTAAAACATAAAAATTCTTTGTGATTATTGACGGTTGTATTACGTCTTTGGTGCAATTCTTTTGTAGACCAATTTGAAATGAATTTTTATGCCGCCATTAAATCGTTTTTAAATTTTATTCTTTAGGGAAACGATGTCGACGTATTGTTAGTGTGAGTGCTAATGGTTGATGATTATTCTTCAACAATATAAGCGGAAATGGAATTAAAAATGAATTAAAAAATTCTGAATTTAATAATAACGAAATTATGTTTGTGGTGTTTTTTAACAAATTTAAATCAATTTTCTTTGTCTACAAGAAGCATAATGAAGAAAGCAGTTCATTCTCATCTAAACGTTTAAGAAACATAAGAATAGAATACTGAACAAAGAAAATAAACTTTTATTAACACACATTCAACACATAAAAATATGCAACAAATGTGCTTAAGAATTTCATTGTTTTAATTCAAAATAACAAATCAAACAACAATTAATTGATCTCTTATTGCAGCAATAAAAACTAGCAACATTCACCCGAACGAAATAAATAAATTAAAAGCTTTTAAAAACCAAAATTATTGCTGTTGTAGTAAAACATACATATAAAGTCAATGTATGTACATATTTGAGTTCAAAAATAAAACATCTAAAAAAAATTTTGTTAGAAACTAAAAGCTAGCGTCCCTTATCTTCATTTATTATTTTTTTTCCAAAAATTGAGAAATTTTATATCATATTCAGGAAAAAAAATTTTAAGGTTTAAACAATCTATGCCATCGTTGTTTATTGACACATAAACGCAGCAATAATAATGCATCATTTTAATCTACGGCTGCTTAAGATCTTATAATCTGATCTTACTATTTACGCCATTTATAACTGACCGAGAATGGAATAAAACTCTCATGTGTGGGTCGGTGCCTCAACGTCTATTTTGAGGTTTCTCGACCGTGTACAGGAGAGACCGTAGTAGCTCGTTAATGGCGGTAGTTTATCCAACTCCATTGAATCATTGGAGCAATGTGGTTTGTGTTCTATCGCTACTACAAAAGGATTTTGCTCGAATGAAATAATAAGACTTGTTCCCGAAAATCACACGTCTTTTCCGGCCAGCACATCCGTAAGTAATCGATTGGTCTGTGAATCGCACACTTCATTACAGAAAAAATACGTTTTTTGGTCGGATTATTCGTATGTGGAACTCAATTCCTGCAGAGGTCCTTCCTGATACTTATGGTATAAAATATTCAAGTCTAGTGTCCATAAACACTGGACGCTATGCCATCCATCCCCTGACTTTTGGTCGTACAAAAAAAATATAAGAAGCTATACTCAAATTTTTAAAATTGTCTGCAGCGACAAGTGATAAATTATTGTAATTTTTTTGGTTAAAAGAGAATAAAATACATAAAAATCATGACAGGTATTCGAAAGTAACTTAAAAATATAATACTTTACTCCTTGTAATTACTAAAATAAATTTCCAATGGTAACAATTGCAAAGTAAATACAAAGCTTAAATTGGCTTTTAATGTACTAAAGCAAAGAATATAATGTAAATTTTTAATTTTTAAAAATCGTCAAAATAATGGCTTAAATCGCCAAATCGTCAATATGATATATTTGGAGCTCAAAATCGTCAAAATGACGATAAATCGTCAAATCTGGCAAATATGGGTACAATCCCTGACTTAGATATCTCACACGAAAAGAAATATAAAAAAATATTTCTTTCGGTGATCTCCTCTCAGCAATCTTCTGTCAAAATCTCTGAGCGTAAATAAAAATTCCCATGGGAAAGTTACTCTAAAAATCTGTCTTTTAACTGTATGGTTGGCGTGAGCAAATAAACAAAGAGTTACAATGATCAATTAAGTAAATCTTAACAGCTTTAAATAAGTCTTATACATACTAACACGTGTACGATATTTAAGATTTAATTTAATTTCCATTTTTGAAGATGTTTCGCTTATATTTTCAGAATTAATTTCTTTGCCTAACTTCTTGTTTAGGAGTTAGAAATTGTAAAAGGGACACAATTACACACATTTTTATATTCCTATTATTATGAATTGTGTTCAAACTAGACCTTTAACGTCATGCGAAGGTCAGTTTTGAGATATTATGTGTTGGCTTACATAATCTGAGCCCAATCCGGCGCTATTTCCGCAATCTCATCTTCAGTAAAGTGGATGTTTTTGTCTGCATCTCATATAAAGCTACGATTTGGAAACCCAGCTATGGAGTTACCATATTCAAAGAATATTTCCCAGGCAACAATTGATTAATTATTTCCACTGATACGAAACATGTTTCATCTCCGTATTTTTAAATACTTGAAGAAGAAAACTATTCTGAACTGATTTTTTTTTTTGTTGCAAATAATCAAATAACTAATGACCCCTATTTGGCATAACTAGAATGATAACTAGAATGAATGATTTGTATGATAATTGGAAAAAAAATTAGAATATTGAGATCTCGGAATTTTTCATTGACACAGTAAGTTTGCAGAGGATATCCTATCGTATGGAACCCCCCCCCCCCAAAAAAAAAAAAATTCAGCAAAAACTTATTCGAACACATTGATAACTGAATTTGGAACTGGATTGTTTTGTTCTATGCATTATGTAATCGTACGCATCTACTATAAGAGAGTAAGATAAACACAAGATTCTATCGAGTGTTCTGCGTGAAATACTAATTTAATGAAATAATTCGATTCTACTAGTGTGGCTTTAGACCTGGCAAACCTCTTCTAAAAAACCATGAGGAACAAATAGAGACATTTCAAGTTTTCGTTGGTGTTAAAGTCGCTTATTTTGGAGCAGACAATGTAGTATGATTCCAACTGGCACCATGATAAAAGAAGAATATATCTCAGTCTAATAAACGAGTATTTAAACATTGCGATAAATTATCCTGCGACTTAATCAATATATTCCTGTAAAAGTCACATTTCCAACTTACAATACATACTACATGTACAATTATGCCGATGATTTAGATGTGATAGGATACAGACTGTAAGGGGAAAATTATTGCGACAGTCAACGAATCTAATAGTTTCTACGAACTAGATATTCACTGAACTGAACAAAATGATGTTAGAGTTCGTAATTCTTTTAGTTACAAGAATTTACAAGAGTAACACGGGAGAATTTTCTTACCAACAGATACTATTTTGGTCAATGTCTGTGTATGTCCTCTATGACGTGTGGATGAGCAAACATACTTGTGCAAGAAAAGTTTTTAAATGTCTCAGAATCACATTCCAAATCACATCGCAGAAGAGGATGTCCAAAACTGTAATGGAAGTATCAAATGAATCTCTAGAATTGTCGTAAAATAAATATTAAGAATACACACACGAGACCAAAGTGAATGGTATTCTATACCATACCATGCTCGGATTATAAACCAATCGGGTTGGAACAAATGGTCGTTAAAGTAAACATTATTAAATTATTATTGAATACCGCCGTAGTTTAGTAGGTAGTATGTTGACTTATTAGACGTGATGCCACGGTTCAATCCACGGCTCAGACATCTCAAACTGAAAAGAAATATAAAAAAAATATTTCTTCGGCGGCTTCCTCTCAGCAGATTTCTGGCAAAAACTCTGAGAGTAAATAAAATTGCCATGAAAAGTTTCTTAAAAAATTTGTCGTTCGGAGTCGACTTTAAACTGTAAGTCGCTCCACTCATGTATAAAAATTAACACACACACAACATAATTGGGGTGAAAATCTAAGTCATAATCCTGACTGCAGGGCTCTACGCAATTGTTGATAATCACTATGTATTAACTGCAGACTTAATTTATTGTAGTCCAATTCCAAGGCTTTCAAGAATAAGGCGAGTAACTATCGAAGAGTATAGCTTACCGTTGTCGTGATGACAATAGATATAAATACAAATACAACTTTCAACTGGAATAATTAAAGCCGTTTTGAAAAGATGATACGAAACTGATGGTGTCCATTATACCCATGAGGACAAACATAATACCACGAATAAAAAAAGTAAATTTCTTTGTTGAAATTAAAGATTAAAGAAAAAGGGGTCTTTACATTTTGGCTGAGACGATTTGCAGGTAAACGAAGTGTTCGAAAATCCCTTCTTTTTTATCTATACGCACGAAAGAAGTCAGCGATAGTAGAAGTATTGAAGCCTAAAGCTTGGCACACTACTCTGTAATTTCTAACACATAAATTCAAAGATTAATAAGTTTTTAAATCAATAATTTTCATTTATTTGTTTTAATATAGATTTGCTACGAGTTTTGTTGGTTAATTAAACAAATACTTTACTCAACTGTCAGTCAATCATTCAATTGTTAAAAATACGTGTTCATCCAAGTCAATTTGATGGGTCATAAAAATCAATGCGATAAACGAAAGAAGTTTGACTAAAATTAGACGATAATGTGGTTGGTAATGCAGTAATTGTGTCAATTACATGATGGGATTGACAGTAAATCAATAAAGATTGTGAAATTGCTTTCCATGGTTATTTTAATTAAAATCTCATTCCTTTCGAAATTGAAGAACTTTTGTTAAATATATTTGACAATCAGGCTAATTAATTACAAATATTTACCTGATGGAAAAAAAGGAAGTTTGAAAATAAATAAGATTTTAAATGCGAAAAAATGGAAAAGTTTTAAAATAATTTTTATTGCTTAATCTTTAGTATTTCTCTTCTTATCATACATACATACATAATTGCTCATTACAACCCTTCAGTCAGGATTATGACCTAGCTTCTCACACCACTTATGTTATGTTTGTTAATTTTATACATGAGTGGCGAGACTTACAGTTTAAAGTCGACTCCGAAGGACAGCTTTTTGAGAAACTTTTCATGGCAATTTTATTTACTCTCAGAGTTTTTGCCAGATATCTGCTGAGAGGAAGTCGCCGAAGAAATTTATTTTTTCATATTTCGTTTTGATGTCTACCGTGGGGTTTGAACCGTGGCCTTACGTCTAATAAGCCGACACACTACCTACTAGACTACGGCGACTTCTCTTCTTATCACATCACATAAATTTTATTTACATTACATTACATAAAAATAATATATTTAATTATAACATTAGTAATAAATAAGAATGAAGTCGCCGTGGTCTAGTAGGTAGTGTGTTGGCTTATTAGACGAAATGCCAGGGTTCGAGCCCCAGGCCAGACATCAAGACAAAATACAAAAAGTATTTCTTCGGCGACTTCCTCTCAGCAGATTACTGGCAAAAACTCTGAGAGTAAATAAAAATGCCATGAAAAAGTTTCTCAAAAATCTGTCGTTCGGAGTAGACTTTAAACTGTAGGTCCCATCACTCATGTATAAAATTAACACACACAACATAAGTGGTGTGAGACACTAGGACGTTGTACAATGGGTCAATTCGACCTCCGGGTACTGTACTTATCTTAATTGACAAGTACACGTCCTCTAACCTAACCTAACCTATGACTTTAGTATAAAATTTTTCGAAATGAGTGAATCGTGTTGCAGAATACTCTGAGTAAATAGTCCAGATAAATATTTTGTTAGAACAACATGAGTGAGTCTATCTTTAGGATGGGTTAAGTTAGGAAGTGAGATATACCACTGAGGTATCAGCAGCACATGTTATCTCGTAGATCTATTTGATTCACGTCATGAAAATCAAGGGAAAGTAAAACAAGCAAAGTAATAAAAACAGAGGAACTAATGTGAGAAGTAAGAAGAATAGAGAAGACGAAACCAAGAGATAAGTTCCAAATTATTCTGCAGAAATGTACCATGACATTCTGTACATATATTGTTTAGAAATTCCCTTTGCCAATCGATCATGTTTAATAAACCTGTAAGATCAACAAATTTACTATCCTTTACCAGATCTTTAACAAATTAATTACATTTCTGGCATCTGCAGACAACGACAGTATCTTAAATTGTGATCAACTTTCTTAATTCTTCCGTTACGACTCCTATAATCCTACATTCTTCCGATCCTACATTCCGATATCCATCTCCATGCATGGATGGTGTTTGAATCGAACCTTTTCTCCATAACTTCAAAGAGGAAGCCCATTACATTAACGTTACATGCAAGCTGATCCAGATTTTACCAGTTCATCAGCAAGTTTGTTGACACTAATATTCCAATTTGCCATAAGGACACTAAGCAGATTATTGCACTCCTGAACTGCATGTGCCCTAATGGAATGTCTCTTCAAAGTCTGCAACACAACCACTACATGCTTCCACTCCTGAGCTGTTCAGTATATATTTCCTGACTAGCCCCATGAAGATTACTCGATCGTTGACGTTGTTTCATAAATGAAAACATATTCGCTATCTAAACCTAAAATTAGACATTCTAGAGGATTACGATTTTTACCTGAGTTAACAAATACTAATTTTTGACCATTAATTTTGAAGAAATGATAGATGATTTTTGGTCATTCTATTACCATAAATTAATACCCTGGTTCAAAACTTCAATCTATTAACCCTAAAATAATAACTTTCTTTCTATAAAGAACGAGATTTTCAGGATTGAAACAAAAAACAAAATTTCATAGAAATAGCCACAGACGTTTATTTTAGTAATTTATAGTAATTAAATTAAATAAAAAACTATTAATTTTTTAAATAAATTAAAAATATATTCGGCACCATGCACACAACACATATAAGCGGTGTGAAAATCTTGGTCGTAATCCTGACTAAAGACTTGTAATGACCAATTAGGTATGTATGTATGTGATTCAGAAGCTGTCACATCAAAATATACAAAACTTATACAAAAACTCAACTTTTGTGCATCTTTATATCGGCAATAAAACGCAGTAGAAAAAAATGCGTTTGTGCTGACGTTCTTTTATATTCGCTTTCTAGGAGTGAATGACAAAGAAATATTTGAAGTAAAAGATCTCCTGGTTGAACTGCTAGTCAAGTGGGTAGTGTGCTAGACTATTAGCGTGAAGATACAATTTCCACCCGAGACTCCGGTCTGTAACACTACTCGGCTCGTATATAAAAAAATAAAAAATCTGTTTCTGTTGTATTTCAACTAGTTACTCCAGAGTTAAAAAGTAGTTGTATATGGTTTTATGCGAGACTATTCACTTTTCATTTCTCACTAATTAGCGTTCGTACCTGCATCATATTTCGATATACGATACAAGCTAGTAACATCTAAGATTAAAGGTTTAATTTTAGTCCTTTTAATGATTCCTCATCTTCATATCCCTTACGTCCAATTTTTCAACAACGTAGTCCAAGCCCAACATTACCTGTGAAACGTTATCATTAAGGACACAATACACCAGTCTTTCCACATTGTTAAAAATAGAGAGGGTGTTATTTGTAGCTGCATAAGAACAATATCTATAACTATGGCTTAACAGCTGAGAATAGCAAACTCTATTGACAATTCTGTTCAGTTAGATTTATCAAGTCCTCATAAAGCGTTTACCACCAAAGCTGTACTTACATATATATTTTGGAAATTTGCTTTGAAGAAAAATTAATTTAATAGAGCTCTTCGTTCATTTTACTTACGTAATCGATCCAGTGTGCAAGCAATTCGTGCAATCCGTTCATCGTTTTCATGCTAATTGTACAGTTTCAGTGAATAGTAGACTTGGCTCCAACAAAACGGTACAATTTGTCCTAAAGTACGCTTAACGATCAGTATACTGCAAAATCAGTTTGTTGATAACTTTCTTTCCAAAAGTGGGCCTAGATTCCCTCGTTCATACAATTTAATGCATCATTTGTTTATACCGATATCCAGGCCACTATTGATGACACCCAGCCAAATTTTTTCGATAAAGTATCCAGATATTTGTTGATTGAGTAGATCATGTAACTCGCAGTGAGGGCGAACATATGACGGAAATTTTATTTAAAAATATACCATGGAACTGTCTATACTAACGTAAGTTTCATTCTAACAATTTTCCTGTCTTGTATTAACATTTTAAATTCTAAAGCTCATTCAAAAAACACCCTAAAACTTTTTACATACCGGCCTCTATTAAACCAATTGCTCATACAACAGAACAGTTGGAATTCTAATGTCACTCATACTGTCAGAGATAATACGACACACTGGTGAAACACTGCTTTCATCTGTAATTAAGTAAGTAATTTCAATTTAATTTTTAAAAAATTTTTAAAGCTAATTCATACTTCATTGATTATTCGAAGGCTTTCCTAAAGTGAGTCGTATTAATTAACAATTGTTTTATCTTCATAATATGCAGTTTAAAGACGATTCTATGTGGCATACGCGTTGAAGATGAAGATGTTGTGTGTGGAGAGCAGTGTCACACTCAGCGGTAGCACTCAAAAATAATTTGTGAAATTATCGTAGTATTCTTGTAGTATATTGTCAACATATGTATATATAAATACATATATATATATATATATCGTTGCATGCTGGTAGTATATTGTTAACACTGAGAGAGTGAAGTTGCCTTTTTAATAAAAACCCGAATGAATAATTATAAAATGTAAAATATACTTTTGATTTGGAGAATACCAAAATAGGTAGGTTGTCATATTGTGGGTGTCATAACTTCCTTTTTGTAATTTTTTTATTTTTCTGTTCTTACATACACAAAAAAAATTGTTTCAATGTCTGTTGCTTGTTGTCAAACACTTACGTTTTGCGAGAACAATGGCAACTCAAACTTGTGCAACAATGCAGATAATAGCAGCAATTGTAACGTCAAACTTAAAGTTGTTGCAGCCTAACTGTTATTATAACAACGGCATACGAGTATTTATAAGAATATTTTCAAATACTTTCAATGAATTGATGCAGATTAAATAATATAAACAATATAATTCCAACTGGGGCAGAATTCAAAACAAAAAATTCAGTCAGTCATTAATTTATTTTATGTATCTGAGCAATAGGTATGCGGGAATGTGTTTAAGCCATATTACTTCCATTAAATCCATATTAATTAAGTCGTCTATCTCGGAAAAACTCTGAGAGTAAATAAAATTGGCATGAAAAGTTTCTCAAAAATCTGTCGTTCGGAGTCGACTTTAAACTGTAGGTCCCATCACTCATGTATAAAATTAACACACACAACATAAGTGGTGTGAGACACTAGGACGTTGTACAATGGGTCAATTCGACCTCCGGGTACTGTACTTATCTTAATTGACAAGTACACGTCCTCTAACCTAACCTAACCTATGACTTTAGTATAAAATTTTTCGAAATGAGTGAATCGTGTTGCAGAATACTCTGAGTAAATAGTCCAGATAAATATTTTGTTAGAACAACATGAGTGAGTCTATCTTTAGGATGGGTTAAGTTAGGAAGTGAGATATACCACTGAGGTATCAGCAGCACATGTTATCTCGTAGATCTATTTGATTCACGTCATGAAAATCAAGGGAAAGTAAAACAAGCAAAGTAATAAAAACAGAGGAACTAATGTGAGAAGTAAGAAGAATAGAGAAGACGAAACCAAGAGATAAGTTCCAAATTATTCTGCAGAAATGTACCATGACATTCTGTACATATATTGTTTAGAAATTCCCTTTGCCAATCGATCATGTTTAATAAACCTGTAAGATCAACAAATTTACTATCCTTTACCAGATCTTTAACAAATTAATTACATTTCTGGCATCTGCAGACAACGACAGTATCTTAAATTGTGATCAACTTTCTTAATTCTTCCGTTACGACTCCTATAATCCTACATTCTTCCGATCCTACATTCCGATATCCATCTCCATGCATGGATGGTGTTTGAATCGAACCTTTTCTCCATAACTTCAAAGAGGAAGCCCATTACATTAACGTTACATGCAAGCTGATCCAGATTTTACCAGTTCATCAGCAAGTTTGTTGACACTAATATTCCAATTTGCCATAAGGACACTAAGCAGATTATTGCACTCCTGAACTGCATGTGCCCTAATGGAATGTCTCTTCAAAGTCTGCAACACAACCACTACATGCTTCCACTCCTGAGCTGTTCAGTATATATTTCCTGACTAGCCCCATGAAGATTACTCGATCGTTGACGTTGTTTCATAAATGAAAACATATTCGCTATCTAAACCTAAAATTAGACATTCTAGAGGATTACGATTTTTACCTGAGTTAACAAATACTAATTTTTGACCATTAATTTTGAAGAAATGATAGATGATTTTTGGTCATTCTATTACCATAAATTAATACCCTGGTTCAAAACTTCAATCTATTAACCCTAAAATAATAACTTTCTTTCTATAAAGAACGAGATTTTCAGGATTGAAACAAAAAACAAAATTTCATAGAAATAGCCACAGACGTTTATTTTAGTAATTTATAGTAATTAAATTAAATAAAAAACTATTAATTTTTTAAATAAATTAAAAATATATTCGGCACCATGCACACAACACATATAAGCGGTGTGAAAATCTTGGTCGTAATCCTGACTAAAGACTTGTAATGACCAATTAGGTATGTATGTATGTGATTCAGAAGCTGTCACATCAAAATATACAAAACTTATACAAAAACTCAACTTTTGTGCATCTTTATATCGGCAATAAAACGCAGTAGAAAAAAATGCGTTTGTGCTGACGTTCTTTTATATTCGCTTTCTAGGAGTGAATGACAAAGAAATATTTGAAGTAAAAGATCTCCTGGTTGAACTGCTAGTCAAGTGGGTAGTGTGCTAGACTATTAGCGTGAAGATACAATTTCCACCCGAGACTCCGGTCTGTAACACTACTCGGCTCGTATATAAAAAAATAAAAAATCTGTTTCTGTTGTATTTCAACTAGTTACTCCAGAGTTAAAAAGTAGTTGTATATGGTTTTATGCGAGACTATTCACTTTTCATTTCTCACTAATTAGCGTTCGTACCTGCATCATATTTCGATATACGATACAAACTAGTAACATCTAAGATTAAAGGTTTAATTTTAGTCCTTTTAATGATTCCTCATCTTCATATCCCTTACGTCCAATTTTTCAACAACGTAGTCCAAGCCCAACATTACCTGTGAAACGTTATCATTAAGGACACAATACACCAGTCTTTCCACATTGTTAAAAATAGAGAGGGTGTTATTTGTAGCTGCATAAGAACAATATCTATAACTATGGCTTAACAGCTGAGAATAGCAAACTCTATTGACAATTCTGTTCAGTTAGATTTATCAAGTCCTCATAAAGCGTTTACCACCAAAGCTGTACTTACATATATATTGTGGAAATTTGCTTTGAAGAAAAATTAATTTAATAGAGCTCTTCGTTCATTTTACTTACGTAATCGATCCAGTGTGCAAGCAATTCGTGCAATCCGTTCATCGTTTTCATGCTAATTGTACAGTTTCAGTGAATAGTAGACTTGGCTCCAACAAAACGGTACAATTTGTCCTAAAGTACGCTTAACGATCAGTATACTGCAAAATCAGTTTGTTGATAACTTTCTTTCCAAAAGTGGGCCTAGATTCCCTCGTTCATACAATTTAATGCATCATTTGTTTATACCGATATCCAGGCCACTATTGATGACACCCAGCCAAATTTTTTCGATAAAGTATCCAGATATTTGTTGATTGAGTAGATCATGTAACTCGCAGTGAGGGCGAACATATGACGGAAATTTTATTTAAAAATATACCATGGAACTGTCTATACTAACGTAAGTTTCATTCTAACAATTTTCCTGTCTTGTATTAACATTTTAAATTCTAAAGCTCATTCAAAAAACACCCTAAAACTTTTTACGTACCGGCCTCTATTAAACCAATTGCTCATACAACAGAACAGTTGGAATTCTAATGTCACTCATACTGTCAGAGATAATACGACACACTGGTGAAACACTGCTTTCATCTGTAATTAAGTAAGTAATTTCAATTTAATTTTTAAAAAATTTTTAAAGCTAATTCATACTTCATTGATTATTCGAAGGCTTTCCTAAAGTGAGTCGTATTAATTAACAATTGTTTTATCTTCATAATATGCAGTTTAAAGACGATTCTATGTGGCATACGCGTTGAAGATGAAGATGTTGTGTGTGGAGAGCAGTGTCACACTCAGCGGTAGCACTCAAAAATAATTTGTGAAATTATCGTAGTATTCTTGTAGTATATTGTCAACATATGTATATATAAATACATATATATATATATATATCGTTGCATGCTGGTAGTATATTGTTAACACTGAGAGAGTGAAGTTGCCTTTTTAATAAAAACCCGAATGAATAATTATAAAATGTAAAATATACTTTTGATTTGGAGAATACCAAAATAGGTAGGTTGTCATATTGTGGGTGTCATAACTTCCTTTTTGTAATTTTTTTATTTTTCTGTTCTTACATACACAAAAAAAATTGTTTCAATGTCTGTTGCTTGTTGTCAAACACTTACGTTTTGCGAGAACAATGGCAACTCAAACTTGTGCAACAATGCAGATAATAGCAGCAATTGTAACGTCAAACTTAAAGTTGTTGCAGCCTAACTGTTATTATAACAACGGCATACGAGTATTTATAAGAATATTTTCAAATACTTTCAATGAATTGATGCAGATTAAATAATATAAACAATATAATTCCAACTGGGGCAGAATTCAAAACAAAAAATTCAGTCAGTCATTAATTTATTTTATGTATCTGAGCAATAGGTATGCGGGAATGTGTTTAAGCCATATTACTTCCATTAAATCCATATTAATTAAGTCGTCTATCTCGGAAAAACTCTGAGAGTAAATAAAATTGCCATTAAAAGTTTCTCAAAAATCTGTCGTTCGGAGTCGACTTTAAACTGTAGGTCCCGCCACTCATGTATAAAATTAACACACACAACATAAGTGGTGTGAGAAACTAGGTCGTAATCCTGACTGAAGGGTTGTAATGACCAATTATGTATGTTATGTAATAAATAAGAAATATCATAAGTTTGAAAATATATTTTTGTTGTAAAATATGATTTTAATGTAAATATTATTTTATATCTCAAATTTATATTTTTTGATTTTAATAGAATTTAAATTAATGTGGGGTATGGGACATAAAACACTTCTATAAGGCAATGTAAGGCAAATAAGGTAAACAAATGTGGCTATTAACAGGAGTATGTATAGTCGAAGCACTTAGGATACGTGTAGCTCATTTTCCCTAACAATGAAATCATATTGAGCTTCTGCAATTTAGACTACCAATCTCTGGTGGAACAGTGCGACTATCTGCATCGTAGACAATAAATTAGCAGCTGAATACATTTTTATGAAATAAAAAAAATAACAAAATAACAGTAAACATTGTATTGCCATTCAGAATTTCAGATGAACTGAACAGAGATGGTTTAACTAAAATGTGAACAAAATTGTAACAGATGACGTACATTACCTTTAATATGAAGATTTATACCATTACCATTAATTAGTTGTGGGGTTACCAACAGATTCTTATAAACTATGCTTAAAAAATTTCTTTTGGAATATCTTCTTAGAAGACTTGAAATTTATTTTGAATGTCTTAACATCCAGAAACATTAACATAGCATCCTGTGCCTATGAAAATTAAATTTAAAATGAAACTTTCATACAGGGGTTTACTTGACAACACTTTCGTTTTGTTTCAGTATCGTTATAAATTTTTTAATTCTTCTATTAGACAAACGAATGTATTTATTTGTATTTATTTACCATCTTAACTCGGCGCAAATTTAAACGTTGAAACATATGATGTGAAATGTTTGTTTCAAGAACGCAAACACAAAATAAGTGTCTCAAATTTATTGCACCTTTAATGTCACCGTTTTACTTTCGTTTTCTGTTGCTGGTTTAAAAAGGACATTTTAAAGGACTAGCTTTCTTGGTATATACACGACAGTGAAACATGAATTTGGTACATAAATAAAGTTCCTGCGCTTCCAAAGAATTGAAAAATTCAATTTCAAATGGAAAGAAAATTTAAAATTTTATGATTTCTTTCACGCTGCAGGATGAAATTTAAGTAGATTGTGTCAGGAAACGAGGAAGTATATTTGAAATTTATTTTCTTTTTTATTCTTATCATCTGAACGTAATTCTTGCATCAGCATCACAGCTTTAACGGTACTTCCAGTGCAGTCAACTACAGCTTAGCAAGTAAGTCGTTGAGGCGAATTGAAAGCATTTTTTATTTATTCTCTTATTTTGTTGATAACTTGTGAGAAAAAAGTCATAAAATTGATTCATTTCTAACTCATATTTCCATATTTCTTAGCAACATGCCACAGATACACACGAAAATGAATCATCAACGTTAAACGTCTTGGCTTAAACGTAAAGGGTGTCGTGAAGGAATAAAATTAGGCAATAAATATAACGAAAACGCGATCCATAAAAATGTTTGCCAAATGAAATCATGAAAAATTGCTTCTTTTAATATAATTTCCTCATCGAAGTAACACCGAAGTGATGTTAATAAATGGGTCGTTTTTTTTTATTTAACAATAAAACTTTCAAGTGATTGACAGAGAAGTGATGTTTCCCGATAATAAAATTTATATTTTATCTTATTTGTAAAGCTGAACCTTCGAAACGATTGAACGTTTAAATAAATACAACAACATTAAATGGATTTTGGCATATCGATACAAATACCACGCTTTACATCTGTTTTTGGAGTTCTTTCCCTCATTGGGCGTCCTAATAAGAATTTTATTGGTATTTGAACATTGGCTGAGAGGAAAAAGAGTCCAACGATGAAATCATTTCAAAAATAAATGTATTTTGATTAACTGGACAAGTTTTCTCAGCACAAAATAAAAAATTTAACAACGTGTATGGTGTTCAATGGAGACCAATGTTAAGAATTGAAATTTGATTTTTCGAATAGTTTTTGTAAATTTAAATATAACATACATACATACATAACATAACAAAATTGATCATTGCAACCCTTTAGTCAGGATTACGACCTAGCTTCTCACACCACCATGAGTTGCGGAAAGATTTTGTTTTCATGGCAATTTTATTTACTCTCAGAGTTTTTGCCAGCAATCTACAGAGAGGAAGTCGCCGAATAAATATTTTTTCATATTTTCATTTTGATGTCCGACTTGGGATTTGAATCGAGACCTCACCTCTAATAATTCAACACACTACATACTAGACTACGGCGACTTCATTATAACAATGTATGGCAGTGAGCTTGTCCAGGATTTAGAACATGGTTTTGGTTCAGATGAGGGTGACTCAGACCTCACGTCGTTGATTTAGATAACCGCATGAGCTAATGAAAATCATGTCAATATAAAATCCTTCCGTAGACTCCGGCTCAGATAAGCCGGTAACATCTAAGAATTATAATGAAAGAAAATTTGCTTAGTACACCTTTAACAGATGAATTATTTATTACTCAAGCTATAGCCGTAAAATCAAGTGTTGACCATTCATTGAATTTTGAATACAAATGTTTTTAATGATAAACAGAGTTAAAATTTTATATAATTTTATATTTTTCTAAAAGTTCTTGTCATACTATTGACTAAAATATGTTTTTAACAAAATTGGCTCACTGGAAAAGTCTACCATCATAGAGATAAAAAAAATATTTTTTAAAATTCTACTTCGTATTTTTGCCAGAAAACTGCTGAAGGGAACTAGAGCCTTCGGCACTGCCAGTAGGATGAATGAGAAGAAAATAAACAAAACTTAATTGAAGAATATTCTAATTGTTGTCGTAGCAATAAGACTGGAAACGATAATAATTTTGATTTAAAGCCAATGAAAACAAAACAAAAGCAAAAATGAGTCGAGTATAATGTTTCAATAAATAAGACTGCTGTTCCAACAGATTTACGACCCAAATAGTCTAAAAGTTTACCTTTCATTACAGCCAGAATGTACGGAGCGTATGTTTAACAATTGTTGAAGTAAAATTATGTTGATTTCGCTTTTTCTTGTCCCTATTTTCTATTTTTTTATTTTTTTAATTTTTAGCATTCACCAGACATTCCACTCCACAATGTTTAGCCTGATGACCTCATTTGTACAAAATTTATATTCTTAGTAGCCAAACAAGCCGTAAATATTATGGTAAGAAAACGAAAAATATGAGTGGAGTTAAGACGAGAGCCGATTCTGCATTATTTCTTTCCTTGTGCTTTTTCAAAACCTTGTCTTGAAGGCCAAAATACAGCAAGGAAAACAAAACAGAAAAAGAAAAAGCCATAAAAAAATTATCAATTATCCTCAAGTAAATATTTGAAAAAATTTGAAGTGAATTTAGAAAAGCAAAGTATTCATTGATTTCAGTACCCTTTTAAATGTCAGATGAATGCAACGAAATAAGGGAAACTAAAAATGTGTATCCATAATCAGGTTAACCGATTCTAAGGAAATAAGAAACAAAGATAAGCAACGGAAAACATCCTGTCAGTAACATCGAATATACGTCTCACATTATTTTGAGGCAGCGGAATTCGAGTTTTGAAAATCCTAACGACTTCAACTGTTTGATCTTGCAATAGATCAGAGTAATGATTCTGATTTTATATCCAACATATGTGCGTATCCGTTTTATTTCAAATTTCTCAAATAAGACGTTCCAACTATTAATGCAGAGTTTTCCTATTTTTCATTCCACACAGTTTCATTTTAATTTTAAATGCCTATTTTTTGACAGAGGTATGCATAGAAAACTGAATTTGATCAGAGAATATGAAAAAAATAACTTTTGTCCTTCACTACTTTTCTTTCTCTCCTGTGTCATCAATTTTAAAATGAATCAACACTAAACCATAATAATTTAAAACTACAAAACCAGAATTACCTAAACCAGATCCTTGTTTTTGATTTTTAAGCTTGGAACTTTCTATGTGGTGATGAGTATCAATTTTTGTACAGGGTGAAAGCCCTAACTATTCGGAATTAATGGACTTGAATGTACTGAATAATTTTCAATCTAACACGGTTGGTACGTCGTAATCTTTATGTACGTTTAACATTTGCATCAAGTTGCTGTTGTAAGCATGCGTTAAATTCTATTTTTGCGACTATTTTGCAACTTTTGATAGTTTTTATATGTGAAAAAACTGAAACTGTATGGTATACAGTTTCCTATAACTGTATACCATAACACCATAGAGATTTTAGAACTTGGGTAGTGCTAGAGACCTGGTGCAGGTGTCAACAATTTATCGAAAAAATATTGAAAATTTGACTAAAAAAAGCCGAAGTTGTATTAAAACCATAAAGTTTCAGATTTTACGTTGTCATTTTCCAGATCTATGTATACATATGTAGAGTAAGAGGAACTTTTTTTAAAGAAGTTTTGGTAGGTTAATAGGGTTTGATTTCATACCAGAAGAAATAAAGTAAGTTTCATTAAACGATTCATAAAATTGTTCACTATTTAAAGCGATTTAAATAAATTTTATCTCAAGATACATGATATTTAAAGCAGTAGCATTGAATCTGAATATGTGTTTAGGAAAGGTTTTACTTCCACTTATTCTTATATTCTTGCTCTGTTCTCTAATACTCGAGTAATTTATTTATTTTATTACTTATTTTTATTATTATTATTTTATTTTTATTTGCGCCATAATTTTAATGCAGTTGAAATGTAAATAATATATAGTAAATAACTAAAAACAAAAAAAGAAAAGAAGAAAAAAATATATTACAAGGACTACCCATATGAGCAAAATACAATACAATAATAGCAACATGAACGAGTGTAGCAATGAAGAAAATTCCCCTGTATTATTAAATTAAAATCACGAACATAATTAAAATTTAAATATAAGACTCAGGGTCTTTAACTTTAACTTTTTAACCATTGTTCTGACGTTTAGAAGACAGGATTTGAACATTTCTTATGCAACATATTGATTTTGAAATTCAATTCGTCAATAATTTTCCTTCTTCGTTTCTTTTTAGTTAAACTAAACATTTCGGTTCTATTTATTTAAAAGTGAATTTTTAAAATTTGAATTTTCCACACAATGGGTTGATAAATAAAAAAAGCTTTTAACCAAAATTGTTTCGTGTTTTATTGAGTGTATAGTATGAAATAAGAAATATGCGAATAAAACTTGTTTAAATTGGAAGTTAGAATAGTAGAGTGTTCTGTGAATTGTAGGGTTATTCATCGAAAGTTTCGTTGTCAAAAAAAAGAAGAAAATTTGGATAAATTGTATAAAATTTAATAACAAATCATTTTATTTACACTCAGTCGTGGTCTAAGAAGTAATATGTTTCTGGTTTATAAGATCGCTACTGTAACTGCAACCAAATCGTGTGGCTTTTCTTTATCTTTCAGGATTTACGGTATTGTGTACCCTGTCTTCATAATTCAATACTTTTTTGTTCATTTCCTCAATGGCCTTCACAGCTAGTAACTCCAAACTAATGTGATGTAGCTTTGATTTTCTTTAATATTTT
Organism: Sarcophaga variegata; assembly: GCA_932273835.1. Classification (NCBI taxonomy): domain Eukaryota; kingdom Metazoa; phylum Arthropoda; class Insecta; order Diptera; family Sarcophagidae; genus Sarcophaga; species Sarcophaga variegata. Next base: position 43,991,821 of record OW026359.1, read on the forward strand.
GTTCTGAAAACCCTTAACAGTACCAATACGATTTTTGGCTGTACGTCTGCAAGTTTCAGCTGCTACAGTCAAAACTATCTTTTTATTTTGGATTAAAATTTTGAATTCGCCGACATTCTTTCTTTTCATTTCTGATTTACATCAAGGGTCACTTTTAGAAATAGAATTTAATTTTGTTTACAAAACTTTTACCATTCAACTCATTTATCTACAATAGAAATAATTTTTGTTTTAAGAATGACTCTTGTACTTAAAGCAAAGCTTTGTTTGTTGAAGGAGGTGTATCTGTCGCATAAAGAGTCACAAGGAAATTCCTATTATTTCAACAATTCTCAATAATATCGATTACATTTATAAGATTAATTAATAGTTGAAATGGATACAATTTGTATAGAAGTGTATGTAAGAATACAGAATCAAACATTTTGTCTGTGGTTGGAGAGCATCCCCTATTAATTGGAACACCCATTGCTATTGATCCTATAGCCCATTGAAAAATTGTTTTCGGATTCCGTTTGCAGACATTTTTGTTGATATCGCTTATATAAGTTTCATTATGCCAATAGCATTTATTGCTATTTATTATTGCTATTTGTAATTAAATTAACCAAAAAACTTTCTGACAACTTGCAAGGGGCGTTACATTCAATACTTCGAAGCTGAAATTCGTGTAATGATAAAATTGATGAATTTTTTTTATTGACTATACTGAAAAGTCCTCATCAGTTATTTCGGTCCCTCAGAGTTCGTAGTGTAAGGGGTAAGAAAATGTTACTAACGAACCCAAATGTTACTAGCGAAGTGGAATCTTCTTATATGTCGAGCTAGTTTAACTGAAACCGACAACAGTTTTCAGAAATTTCGAGCTCTGTACCGATGCCATCTCATGGCAATGTAATGTATGCATTCACCCATATATAGAATTAATGAAATAACTAAAATAAACAAAAATAAAAGTAAACAAATGCAAAGTGAGTTCACAAAAATATAATCGTAATCTGCAGAGTATGCAATTTCAAGTGATTTGTGTTGATTAATATGGGTCCTAGAAATGCATTACAAATAAATTCGATATTACTATTAACATTATTGTAGGTCATTAAACTATAAACAAATAATGGATTAAGGGGAAAAGAAAACAGAAAACATAAAATAAGAATAAGTAGGGGAAATAGTTTAAGATTATTGTAAGAAACATAGAATAAGAAATAGTATATAAGCTAAAGAAATTTGTAAATAAAATTAGAAATACTTCGGACTCCAAATCTAGAGTTGCTTTATTTCTCAGAAAACATCGGCAATTAACTTTCCCATAATATAGAGTCGTCTTCTATTCTAAGGCTCTTTAATAAATAAGAATACGATAGGGAAACTTACACACACAATAACAAAACTTATTACAGCAATATTGGCTCCTAGTAGTGTATGCTTAAACATCAGATGGCACCTCTAAATTTCCAGAATTCTTGGATCACATTCATGTTCATGTTGAATGTAATAAATTTCCTTCCAGTCAATGTAGAGGCACCTTTTGCATAGTGGCCGTTAAGCTGAGTCAATACGAGATTGATATTGAATCTGTGTTATGGTGTTATTCGAGGGAAACATCACTACCCACATGGTTGCCGATAAGCAGCGCACGCCCTTAAAAGAACAGGACTATCATTCTCCTCTTTGCTACCGAACAGTTATTTCATTTATTGCTCTGTGCCCATCGGACCTTTGGATTCTGTATTTGCTGAGCATCTGCCATTCCGGTCATCTCAGTAGTTGGAATTTCGTTCCCGTGTTTAACAATGTCATGGACAGGAACTTTACCAAACCTACAGCTGATGCCTATGCTAGATTTTTCATCGTCTCATGTGAAATCTCGTTAATTCCTATTGTCATCAGCTTTCCATTGCTCTCATCCTTGGTTTTCAGGATTCGCCATAGGGATATAGGTAGACCATCATTGGGTACGTTCTTACAGTCGATAAAATTGAGAGCAGGAAGAAATTGTATGCCTTCGAATCTTAATGCATCGGTCGATCCCTTTGCTATTGCTCAGCGGGTTCTTAGACGCCTTCGAATCATAACGCATGGGTTCATCTCTTCGCTCACTAAAGTTGTAAAGAAACTATGGAGATACTTTTTTCTTTTAATTTCGATTATTTGGGGCTGCTGATATCTTTACCAAATATTTGGTCACCTATTGACAAGGTTAGCCTTTTTCTTAGCTTTATTCAGTGTTTCTTAAATATCTCAGATACGTGCAGATTTATTTTGTTAATTTTTGTTTTTGTTGTCGACATTTTCATATTTTTTTCATATTCGTGTATGGGACTACGGCAAGACCATGTCTACACAAGAAATCAGGTTTAGTTTGAAAAGGGTCCTCTGTCGATTGCGTAATTCGATAGAGTCCACAGCCTGGCACATTATCATTACAGCTTAAATTACACCTAAATTCAGCCCTTGAAATAACATCTTGCTCCTCAACAGCCCTTCTGACATATAAGACCCTGTGAGAGAAAGAAAATCATTAGACAATCGAATGTACGCTAATTTTTTAATTTATTTTCCATATTATAGGATTACACACGAACAGTGCAACTCATCACATCATGTGCTGTATTTTCACAGACCCTACCTAACTCTAATAGGCTAACCACAGTACCCACTACATCAGAGTACACAGCCGGGTTACCTTTCCTGTAATTAATTAGTAGCATTACTGCAAACATGAAAATTTAATTTTATTAGACAAATACATAGCTTTTCGAATATCAATTAATTTTCACAATAAAATAATCTTCGTGCAGTTAATTTTATTAGAGAAATGCCTTTTCAAATATCAAATAATTTTCACAATAAAATAATCTTCGTGCAATTAATCGGATGTGAAATCCAACAATTTCTCTTCTGTAAGCATTGCAAGTTGTTTCTTTCTAGTTTTTCACTGACGAACAAAAAAAAAGTACTAAACACTACCGTTTCTTTGAAAACATTGAATTCAGATTATCTCTGAATGCGGTTTTAGCCACTGGACCACTTAAAATAACAACAAAAACAACATCAATGACAATAACTACGTAAGCTATTCTTAGTTCTATAATGCCAACATTGTGATAAGCTTAAGAATGCTCATAAATGATTCCAATTTAAATCAGTTTTTTTTTTGTCTTCCTTTTGTTTATTTGCCAGTGGCATACCAATCACAAGCAGACAAGTTAGAAACTAACAACCCATGAAGACCGACTATGTGATACTCGAAGCCGATATCGTGAATTATTTGTTCTTCATTGAAATGAAATTCTAAATCATCCTGACCTGATTGAAGCGAAACTTGGTGCAATTGGTATTAAAAATGGCCAATTTCTATGAAATTAAGGTGATTAAAAGCAAAAAAAAAAAAATTAAATTTGGAACAACTTCATGTTTTAAACAATAAGAGAAATCGCCAAAAGTGCAAACACAGGATATCGCGTACAGATTTTAACCGAAAGCGAAAGAATTCATCATAAGGATTAATTAAATCCGATCAATATTCTGAGCCTTGCAGAACTAAAAACGACTACTGATGTGGTACAAGCATCTGCTCGAATGCGCATCTACTCTCCTCACATTGGGGTTTTGGGACATAAGCCTCTTAGAATTGATAAAAAAAAAGTCAGGAAATGTTTGCATTCTATTGGATTCTTGGTTCACTTCAAAATACACACACACAGATGAGTAATGGAATATTTTTACTCCGGTTGTTTTGTTTTCATTTTTCTTTTTATTATTGCATCGCTTTTTATTGTTTTGTTATAGAAATATCGGAATCCATATATCCTTGTATTATATATGTACATATATGAGTGTGGCTGTTCACATTAGAGTGGATGTGTGTGTAGTTTATGGTTGTTAAATGTTTGTTTATATTTGTTGTGGTTCCATTGACAATGTTTTAAAACCCACATTTAAAATATCACTTACATGTATTAGTGTGTATGAAAGTGTGTGAGTGTAACAACGTATTGCATACATGTTTGTGTGTGTGTCTTTTTCTATTGGGGATACACTCTCCTTTAGTTTGCCATTTCGTTTATTTGTATTTTGAAAGCCACCACTAGACGAGACCAATTTTGTTCATTTTTTTTTGTTCTATTTTAACGACAACAGCTGTTGTCCTTTACACACACATATACTAATACATATAAACACAGAACATTGGTTTCATTTAACATTTTTTCAAGGGTATTTTTTTAAGTTTATAACTCATAATGTATGGAGACTTCTTTACGTTTGTTTTTTTAATGTTTGTAATTTTAATAAATATATGACATACAGACATACATACATAATTCGTTATTACAATCCTTAAGTTAGGATTACAAACTAGCTTATCACACTACTTATGTTGTGTGTGTTAAATTATTTTAAATGAATGGCAGGACCTACATTTTAAAGTCGAATTCGAACGTCAGATTTTTGAGAAACTTTTCATGGCAATTTTATTTGCTCTCAGAGTCTTTTGCCAGAAATCTGTTGAGAGAAATTCGCCGGAGAGATATTTTTTCATACTTCATTTTGATATATAAACTATCGCATCACTTATTAGACTACCGCGACTTAAGTGAATATATGGCATTCAAGTTTAAATAGCTTCGATGGTATTCTAAGCACTAAGTTTACTTACTTAATTGGTCATTACAACACTAAGAGGGTAGGCTATGAAGCTCAGTCGAAATAATAGGAAAAATTTGAAAAGTTGGAATTCAATTAAAAATGAAAACTCTCCTCCTATGCACCCCACTAATGATGATCCTTAACACTCTGTTCATCATAACATTTCTGTTAAACCGCAGGTGGGATGTTATCCGTTTGTTTGCTGTACAGATTCCCTACAATAAAATCAGACTTAAGGAATGTACAAAACTGCTCAAAAATCTTTTGGGATGAAAGGTCATCATGATACATCAGGATCGAATTATACATTGTGGCGTACAGCAGGGAATCTTAAAAGATTCCTTGGATTCTTATATTATTTTCAACGCAATTTTACAACTTGGCTGTTACGCTCAGGGCTGGAAGATTCGTCTAGTAATAAATGATAACCAAATCCTGCAGAGATGATACAGGCCCGTATGTTTGTTTTCAACATTGTCAAATTTGTTCAAAAAACTTCTATCAATTTACTCGTAGAAAGTAACATGGCACTATTTAACAAACCATTGACTGGTGCAAGTCAAACAGAAAAAGTACTGGAATACTAGCTTATGAACGTTTCTCATGAGCATAATACTCCGATGCTGCTGCTAGCTATTATTGACCGAAAGCTTGTTGTTAACGAGATCGAATTTATTAGTGCTTTTCAGCCGACTGCCCTTAGTTTGCCACAGGCTGTATAGCTTTAGTAACATCTTAAATTTAGTATATGCTTAGGACATGCTGTTGAGTTTGAATCTTTTCGAAACATCTTGATACCAGCACGAAATCGTTTTACAACCGTTGATCTGGTTAAAATTCTAGATAATTTAAGTTACATACATGCGTAACATAATTGGCCATTACAACCCTTCAGTCAGGATTACGGCCTAGCTTATCACACCACTCATGTTGTGTGTGTGTTAATTTTATACATGAGTGGTGGGACCTACAGTTTAAAGTCGACTCTGAATGACAGATTTTTGAGAAACTATTCATGGCAATTTTATTTACTCGCAGAGTATTTGCCAGAAATCTGCTGAGAGGAAGTCGCCGAAGAAATATTTTTTTACATTTCGTTTAGTTTTAGATGCCTGCCCTGGAGTTTGAACCGCGGCCTTGTGTCTAATAAGCCAACACACTACCTACTAGACTCAGGCGACTTCAATTAATTATCAATTGGTACAGTTTTTAAATGAATGGGAATGATAATGTACTGTTAATAAGGTACACTTCCACTCTTTCCTGTACGCGATCAAAAACACTCAAAATAGATTACAAGGAAGTTTTCTTAAAATTGTACTTAATTTAAGTCCAGTATTCGAAAGTATGTAGCCATATTATCAAGGTTATGTTATACAACATCGCCACGTGTAGTTACAACATTATCGGAATCTCAACGGACAAAAGTATGCCCTGCAATGATACTTAACGTTGTTCTTTATGCTTTGATGTTGTAGTTATCCAAACATAGTAAATAAATTAATTCGAGCATCAACCGCAAACTTAGCGATTTCGATTACGCCGACAACTTTATCACGCCGCTAATAGGCATTCAGACATAACAGGAATTAAGTTTCGTAGTTGAGTAGTTTGGTGTACTTGCGGGATTGTTACTTAGCAGTTATGAGCATCAATAACCTCCGCCTAATTTCTGCCAGTATAGCGTCATAACAAATACAGGTAGTTCAACGAAAGATATAAGGGCTCGTATAAATAAATGGCTTGCAGCTCGAGAAAGTATAAAGCTTGACACACATTCCAAGTCACAACAATTAAAAATATTAATTGTGAGCTTCGTGTTAGTTGTTCTGTGTAGAACCAAAGAATATGGATATAAAGAATGCGCATCATGTAGAAGTAAATTTTCTTATGGCGGGTCGTAACATTACGACCCGCTCTCACCAAATTTTTTTTAAAAATCATTTCTGGGTGAGGGGAGAGGAAGACAGAAGGAAAATGAACACAAAAAAAGAGCGTAACAATGTGTTGCTCTCATCGTACGTATGTACATGTGTATGTATTCTTGTGTTTTTTGATTTAGTTGTCGATCAGACTGCGACAATAACACATGTGTTGTGGATGCTTTATCATTTTATTTCAGAATAACACTCGAAGAATATTTTGTTTTAAAAATGTTCTATGTCATTAGCTGGACGTATTTTATTTTGCCCCATAGTATAATCTTTTTTAAATGCTTTCTAATGTTCGTTTTTTATTCTTTTAATAAAAAATGGTTTTTTTATTCTTTTTATTTTTATTTATCTAAAAAACATGGCCTAATTTTTAAGCCAAAGATTTATGTTCTTTTAATGTTTTATTTTATTTTTATTTATCCAAAATTATTAAGCCAAAGATAGACAGCTTTACATATGCATGTTGATGAAATGAAAATAAAAATAGCGTATATTACTAACACTTTTATATGGCTGTAAATAAATAAATTCTCTCAACTTATTTCCTCTCTCTCACCGACTAATCCATAACCATAGGCATGCGTTAACCTAGAGGAAAGTTGTTAGTAATAATTTCAAGTCTACTTATTAACCCAATGATATGTATATGTGATCGGAAAATATAGAAAAATTGTACTGCACTAAATCCCTAAAGACACCGTATTTAACTTGGCAAGTATTCTTCCAAAAATCGAAATCATTTCTCATTGATATTAGTGAATACTACTGTGATATATCTTTGGGTGTATAATTGACGTCTGAAAAAACCGACATGAACCTTCTTCTTTAAAGGCTGAGAAGATTTTTACGCTCTTTTTAACGAACATTCTTGATGTTCGTGTCCTATGTGTGTAAAAAGCCGAAGATGTTCTTACCTTGAGGGACATTGGTGCCGACGTCTGTTTTTAACACCAGAAAAATTAATAAAAAGTGGTCAAACAACAAAAACGCACGATGAGAACAACGCATGATGCAGGGATGGGAAATTGATCTTAACAAATTCTACTAACTTTCACAAAAAATTGTACTTTTTTCAGCCGAATTGTACTAAATTCCCTTTTTTTTAAACTTTTTTATTAAAAATTATATAAATATATAAATGAGAATTCATTTTACATATATTTATGTACATATATGCGTAAAAAAACATAAAAATTAAAAAAGGTACATTGCAGTTTCTTTGTACTAAGCACTAAATATATAAATATAATAGGTAAACTTAACAACTTACTATAATACTTAACTATAAAGGAACACAAAAGTTTATCCGCAGCCGAGTGCCGAGAAAAAAGTCACGATTCGAATTTGCCCAATAATATATGGACAAGTCAACTGATATTTGGGCGAATGTAATATTTAGTGATGAGAACAAATATAATTTGTTCGGCTGTGACGGAAACCAATAAATTTGGCGCAAAAATTAGTTGACTTGTCCATATATTATCATTGAAAAAAAAAATTTTAGGGGGGCACGTATAATTATCTGTGTGACTGTATTTGTTATTTCAAAATTGTAGCAACACGAATTAAATGACTTCAATAAATCCCTTGTTTGGATTAAATTGGAGACAGTCGAAGCAAACAGTCTATTTCTCCCTTTGGTTTTTATTAAATTTTGGTACGAAAATATCCTTTTTACATTTACAGATGAATGTGGAATGGAAAATATTCCTTTTATAACTCTTGAAATGACATTGAACATTAGTTCATTTTTTATTTCTGATACCTTCGACCAAAAAGGTACATATGTTCTCATTTTTGAAAGCTTTAATAGCTTCTAAGTCCGATAGCGCACGAAATTGTTTATTTATTGATTCAATATTATTAACTTCATTGGGGAACATTTTGAATATACACGGTACAATACTTGAAGTTTTACCTGAAACCACGTTTTCTGGTGTACATTTTTTAAACCATAGTAACATTTCATTATTTAAATCAACTTTTGCTTTTAAAACTTCACAGAATTTTAAATAAAATTTCTTTGCTATTTCTTTAAGCTCCAAAATAATACTGTGATCAATATTATTTATGGATATGTATATGTACATCAATTTCTGTTCCACAATATATCTCGCCAATAGGAATATGGTTTTCATTGATATTGATGTTTTAATATATCATTTTCATCTAATGCATCTTTTTGTATAAAATTGCGAGCTATTTGACTGAACAAAAATTTTAAGCGGACTAAAAGTTAGCATCGAGTGACAATATGAAAATGAAACAAAATATTATACACTGATGAGACAGAATATTTGAGTAATGTAATAAAATAGGGGAAATTTTTAAATAGTGCTAAATAAGTCATTGAGGTGCTATGGTGTTTTTGACTTCCAAATAGTGCTAATAAAAGTACAATTGTACCAACTTTTCCATCCCTGGCATGATGAGAACAACGCATTGTTACGCTCTTGGTTTCTGTAACCTTCCCTTCTATCTTTCCCCCCGCGTCTTGAAATATTTTTTAAAAATATTCCAAAATATGTTAAAATGTACATTCTTTATACTTTATTTTCTTTGGTAGAACTTAGAAGATATTGAGATGAGGATTACAATAATTACATACATAATTAGTCATTACAACCCTTCAATCAGGATTACGACATAGTTTCTCAATTTACAATAATTACATGGCCTTAAAAAGTGTTTTGGCCAAATAGTGCTTCCAATGCAAAACTATAATCTGGGAAGTCTAATTTAGAAAATGAAAATTGATAGGCTCTAGCCTCAGAAAGCCGCAAAAAGACATCTCAACAGCAGTCAACTATCCTCTAGGCTGAGATGCCTAGTAGATGCAGAACTCTCAGAGAGAATAACTTAGCATTGAATAGAATTAAGTGGAATGCCTTTATTACAGTCTTATGTTCCTCTTAGGAACTATGAGACTATAATACACCAAAAATTGAAAACTAAAACGTTTTTTAATTGTAAATAAATAGATTTCTATTGTTTTCTCAATACAATGCTTCTAGATTTTTCTTAAACGTCTTTCTCTTTTTTACAATATGTAGAGGAGAATTACGATAAATAATAAATTACGGATTTAAATTCCAAATGAAGTCGCTGTAGTCTAGTAGGTAGTGTGTTGGCTTATTAGACGTAAGCCCACGGTGCAAACACCAGGTCAGACATCAAAACGAAAATATGACAAAAATATTTCTTCGGCGACTTCCTCTCAGCAGATTTCTGGCAAAAACTCTGAGAGTAAATAAAGCTGCCATGAAAATTTTCTCAAAAATCTGTCGTTCGGAGTCGACTTTAAACTGTAAATCTCGCCAATCATGTATAAAATTAACGCACACAACATAAGTGGTGTGAGAAGCTAGGTCGTAATCCTGACTGAAGGGTTGTATTCCAAATTGATGTATGTCAAGCTCATATTGAGTTGCAAATTAATATGATGAATTCAGTACAATTTCTGAAGCCACAACTAACTACGATTTAACTTTGAAATACAAATCGAAGAAGATCATATTTTTCTCGCAATTTTAATTCTTGAACATTTTCAAAAACAATTGTTTGTTGGGTTCTTTTTAACGGTTTTCTAAATGTATGGGTATTAATGGGTTTAAATATATTTTATAATGGCGACTGTTGCTTTTCGATTACTGGTTACAGTTACCGTCAAATATTTACCTTTCTTTCTGTTTCTGTTCTGTTTCGGTGTTTACTCTCACAAAAAATTTAGTATGAAACCACGCCGTATTTTGAAGAAGCTATTTGCATACTTACCAGAGATCAGCAATGAATCGTTTTTTCGCTACTAATAAGTACTCATGAAATTATGAGTACGAGTGAGTCAACAGTATTGCTATTCAACTACTCTGATTCATTTGTATTCACTACAACATTGATTTATAAGTACAGGTTGCAATGAGTATGAGTACAACGTTCACATCAAACTCATAACATTCGAAATATGTTTGATTCATACGCCTACTCATTCAGATTCATAAGAAAAATACTCAAAGCAAAGCAAACACATAACCTTCTAGTGAGTATTGTAGTGTTCATACGCGAATCATACTTATTTTGTGATTCTTGTAAATGTTGAATCATGGAGATTCGAAATCAACATCATGAGTATTGTTGAGTATGAGTACGATGAGTACTTCAAACTTTGAAAATGAGTAGTATGATTATGATATTAAGATAAGTATGAATGGGTATAACTATCAGAAATTATGAGTATGATTAGAATCTACTCATCTTTTTGAATGCTCATTGCTGATCTCTGATACTTACATACGTTTTTCATACATCGTTCGAAATAAATTTCTTTTCGCGAGGGGTGGACCCATTTGCATTTGATGGTGATGATTGATTTGAAAATTCAGTTACAAATTGTCGAAAGATAGTTTTAAAGTCTGTGAGAATATTAATTGCATCAGGCAACATTTTAGCTTGTTCGGAAGACGATGTTTTACGCTTAACTTTATTGGAAGATCTTTATAAAAATCACATTATTCTGTGAGGAGTTATCTACATTTTGAAATTACTGAAAATTACGAACATTGTTTTTATTTATCTATTTTATGTATTTATTTTTATTTCTATTTTATTTTATGGAGTTGTCTTCCGCTGGACTGCAATCAATAAAAATTGCAATGTGGAGCCTCTTGATAAAGTAGAAATCTGTTGCGTAAACGATTACGAATGCTTTCCATAATACCCCTACAAAGTCTTTCACTTGTCGCACTGCTACTTAATGCCACGGGGAGAATGAACATTACTCTCTCCGTGCACTTTCCTATACTAAGGGAGGACCTGCAGAGAGAACCTCTCACATAGTCTGCCTTGGGGAATCTGTGAAAGTCTACACTGATTGCTTTAAAATTAAGGATAAGATAGACTGTAGAATTTTTTCGTCGGAGCCTTATCTTAGAGTACATTTCCGTCTGAGGTAATGGCCATGTACAATGGGTCAATTCGACCTCCGGGTACTGTACTTGTCATAATTGACAAGTACACGTCCTCTAACCTAATGGCCATAAATCATACAACGAAACTGATCCTGAGTAAAGATTTTCCAACTCTAAGCATTTTATCCCCTTTGAGAGGCAGTAGGCAATCAAATCTCTTTCGACTGCAACTTTAAAGTCTAAACTAATTGACATATACATGTCGCGAATTCTTTGAACGACTTCCGCGTAAGTTTTTTGTCAGTGTAACAAAAGTCTCTGTTCACAACGATTTCCCGCGTAATTGTGAACTTGATGAACTTAATGCCGCAGACACATACATTCAAACCGAATACCAATCCAAACATAATACAGGTGTACGTTGTACCTCTGTTAGGGTGTCTGGTAAGTAATTGTTTTTAAAAAAGAATCATGATTTATTGGCAGACATTGAATTGGTCAACCGTCTTTAATTTGGCCGCAAGAATAACTCTGTCACTGTATATATTCTTTACATAACGGGTAGATAAGCAGAGAGACTACGCCTGACTTCCGTAGAGTTTGTAAATCAGAAAAGAGTATTCTCAACTTTATTTGACAATCATCGATTGTTCTTCCCTCATGTGGCTCACTATTTTTCAATGGTATAACAGAGCTATCGTTATTGAATATCGGAGTCATCACTAACTTCATTAAAGGGAGTTATGCTTCAACAGCGAAGCTCTCATTCTAATTACCAAGACCGTTTAAGGAGTCAATTTTCTGTTAATTCATGAGGCATTAGTTCATATGGTAGCACAGTAAGTATCTACACTGAAGTGAGTTTTGATTGCAACTTTCTCATTTCCTATCCCTCTTAGATAGAAGGAAATGTTAAGTAAATTTGAGATTTAAGAAACGATTTGCTTCTCTTTCCACTTCTTTTCCTTTGTAATCCATGTGACAAAATTTTTAACTCATTTCTGTTTAATTGCTACCATTAACCATTAATTAATTGCTACGTTTAATTGCTACCGTTAACCCGTTAGATTATTTTCCATATACTTGTGGCTTACTTCACTTATATTAACATTTCACTTCGAGTGTATTATTTAAATATTTTTAGACTCAATGACATTGTGTGTGTGTGTATGTATTACGCCATATCTAAATAAATATGTATGTAGATGGTATGCTTTTGCTGGTCTTTTGTCTTTTGTAAACAAACAGAAAATGAGTCACAATGGAAAATTCTAACAACAATAAAAGGGGTTTTGCTGAGATTCTTTTACCTTTTTTTCTGATTTTTGTTACCAGTTTCGCATTCATACTTTAAATTTAAATTATTTTCACTCATTTGTGTCTTATATATGTACTCAAGTGTATATTAATTTTTAATTTGGAAAATTTTTTCCCCCAAATAGCCGAATGTATTGCTAGGCATAGAGTATTTAAAAACCGAACCCGGGAACCGGTTAACCGGTTTTTTATTTTTAAAAACCGACCGGTTTCGAATATTTCATATTTTAGAAGTATTCGACAAACCGTTTATTTCTGTTAAATAACCGGTTTTTTATATATTCCAAAAATCGTTCCATTGAAGAAATTATTAAAAGTGAGGAAGAAAATCCTGATGATAATGATGGAAATAAAGAAGGCGAAGGTGAAGAAGAAAACAATATAATTCTGATCTGAAGTTGGAGAAGTTGTGGCAAAATTGCGAAAATACGTAAAAATTTTCAATAAATCAAACGAAAAGCAAAAACGAATTCAGTATTTTGTAAAAAACCAAGAAGGTAGAGAACTTAGATTGGTATGTGACGTAAAACAGAGATGGAATTCGTTATCAAAGATGATTGAAATTTTTAAAGAATATGGAAATGAGTGAACCATGCTTTGATGGACTTTTCTTTAATACCATTCCCACCTATCGAAATTGAAGCTTTAGAAAATCTTTGGAAAACTTTGCAACCATCAGAGATAGTAATTAAAGAATTATCGAAGGATTCTGTAACACTTATAGAAGGAGAAGCAATTCATAAATTTTTATTTAATAAGTTAAACAGAATTAACACGCAATATGCGCAAGAATTATGCAACAGACTAATCATAAGACTTACTAAACGTAGAATTAAAGTAATTAACACCCTTATTGTGTACCTAAATTCAGGAAAGTATCCAACTAATGACCAAAATTTGAAGCATTCCACCAAAGCGGAGTCCAAGGAATTTGGTGTCGATTTGTTTAACCGTTTATTTCCTTGCTATGACACAGATGATGAAGTGGTAGATTCTGACCAAGATTTATATCTTGATACGGATAATCCCAGCAGCTTAATTTTTGATTTAAATAATACAATAAACAGTATACAAAATCCAAAAAAAAACATAAAACCACATTCATCATTATATGATGATTTCATATACCTCGGTAAATGCAACAAAAGAACAGAAAAAATGGAAAATTTATATACGTAACTGTCTTTTGACTATCTGCCCAACTTCAACTTTCAGCGAGCGGGTATTTTCAACATCCAATTTTATTAAAACTAAACAAAAAAAAAAAAGTTTAAAAACCCCCATCTTAACTGTATACTATTTTTGAAGTATTATTTTAGAAAAAACGATATTTTGTAATTATATTTTCAATTGCAAACGATCTCACTTTATTTTTTGTTTGATAATAACAACAAATAAAAAATTAGTTTTAATTTTATAAAACCAATTAATATGTATGAAATATTTAATAATGTATTTCTATTATTATTAATAAAATACATAATATGTATGTATTACATTAATTTATTATAAATGTTGATTTGTTAACTTAAAAAATTAAATAAAATAAATAAATAAATAAAATCCGGTTAACCGTTTTTTTTTTGCAAAACCGTATTCGAAACCGTTTTTTTTTAAACGTCAAAATTTCGAATTATTCGAAAACCGGTTTTTGGGAAATGTCGGTTTTTTGAGTACTCTAGCTAGGCGCCATTTATTTAAATGATTAGATAAAAAACCGAACTTATTTTATAAACTGTAAAGCAAAAGCATAGATTTTGTGGGATCATTGTGTTGGGTCCACATTTAAATTATTCTGAAAAATAATGTTGAGTCAATTTTCAAAATATGAAACCCAGAATAGAAATCAGAATGTAAATAAGTAAATAAGTTCATTATTAATGTTCGTAAATTTAGACATTTGATCATGGCAATCATTATAAAATTTCCTTTGCAAGAGTGAAGAAAAGAAATTTAGAATTGAGAGAAATTATGTAAGGTGCGCATCAAAACGGTAAGGTCACCCCAATATTTACTCAATTCATCCAAACTATAGAACGTTATGTATGGCCATCTTATTTAAAAAAAATCTACGTTCAAATAGTGAATAGGAAGGCAATTTTGCTCTTAGAGGTGTACCGTTATATTATGTTTATTTAAATTTATGTAAATAAGTGTAAAATACAGTGCGTCGAAATGATAAAGTCAGTGGTTAATAAGCAATTAATCTAAGCAGAAAGTATCATAATTGTTTTTTTTTTTTTTTGTAATGATTTGCAATTTGAATAAAATTTACGCGATATGGATCGCGGGAAATCTTTGTCGCCTTATGAACAAGGACAAATTGTGGCACTTCATGAGCAGGGATTGAGTATGCGTGAAATGACGAAAAAACTGGGACGGTCTTAGATGGTGTTGTGCAAATTTTTTTAAAAAGCAACGAAAATTATGGAAAATTAAAAAGTGTGGGCCGTCCAAAGGTCCATACTGATGGTATGGCTTCGATCTTACTAAACTTTCCAGAACGTTAGAACCGATTTTCCGCCAGCTGTTGCAGATTGACGCTTTCAGTTCATTTTTTTGTCCCGTACTGTTTGTTGTCTGCATAAACGTTACACACAAGCAGTCCCCACAAATTTTCCATAGCATTGATTGTTGATATTGAGCTCCTCAAACCACTGTCTGGTCGACTTGCTGACATGAATTGCTGCGTATTCTTGCTGATAGGTGAAAGCTTTATTAACATTTTGGACCAAACACGGCAGCAAAAGTTCGGAAAGAATGGCCTGGTGCTCTAAAGTATTCATTAGAGTCGAAGTGAAAAAAATAACAATTATGATACTTTCTGCTTAGATTAATTGCTTATTAACCACTGACTTTATCATTTCGATGCACTGCATTTAAATAAACATAATATAACGGTACACCTCTAAGAGCAAAATTGCCTTCCTATTCACTATTTGAACGTAGTTTTTTTATAAAATAAGTTGGCAATACATAACATTCTATAGTTTGGATGAATTGAGTAAATATTGGGGTGACCTTATCGTTTTGACGCGCATCTTATCATAACACTGCCATTAAAGTGTGTACAATTTTCTTGAATAATGAGACTCATTGTCTTAAATGGTTGCGTATATGTAGCTATTAATTTTATCTTTCTCTTTTGGATCTGGATATACAAAAATACCCATCATTTAACTGAAAAAATCACCATAGTAAGAGGAAAAATTTGATAGGAATTCAATTTTAATTAAACGTAATTCACAGCAACAGGTGCTTTTTGCCTCATTGTGCCTTAACTAATTACCTCTTAAACCTTACGATGTTCTTAAGATCCTAAAAATTAATAACATCTGATCCATATATAAACAGTTTGCGAAGTCCTCCTGTATAAGAAACGCAGCATCGATCCCTGAAGTACTACATTTATTGAAATTTCGAGAAATATCAGAAGAAAACCATGAATTTTAACATTTTATTCTTACTTTAATTTATAATTATGTACATATGAAATATATTCTTATTTAAAAATTAATAAAAATTAAAAAAATATAAAAAAAATTAAAAAATAAAAATTTAAAAAAAAAATATTACTTCTCCCCCTTTATTATTTATTTTAAACATTATCATGCATACTCACTGCTTTTTTACTTTTTGATTATCTAACGCGAATAATATTAGAAATAATATTTTGCAGTTGTATGGGAGGTGGGAGTGGCAGTGGTCCAATGTCGCCTATTTTTTTGACAATATTACATATTTGTAGTCGTCGTGGTCTATTAGGTAGTGTGTTGGCTTATTAGACGAAAAGGGTTCGAGCCCCAGGCCAGACATCAAATAAAATCCAAAAAGTATTTCTTCGGCGACTTCCTCTGAAGAGTTGTAATGGGTAATTATGTTATATGTTATCCTTCACTCTGCTTCCCTTGAGTAAACGCAGTATTAAACATGGATGTTAATTGAAGAACATTAGCCAAAGTTAAGCAGCCCTTTTTAAAACCATATTGATGGGGTGATAGTAAGGATGAATTATGATGAATAATAACTCAGTATAGCAATGCCCCTATTAATTGTACCATCAGACTTACAGGCAGACTTAAAAAGTGGTTTAATATATGAATCCTTCCAAAACACCGGAAAATATCGCTTCTAAGTCCACGTATTAACCAATAATGTTAATGGTATGGCGAATGATTCCGCACATCGACTTAAAATAGAAATCGGAACTCAATCAGGACCAGAACTAGAAATGCACCAAAATATCACCTTTGTTAAAAGTAGGAAAAATTATTTGACTCGATGGCAGGATACTTATGTACGTCATTTTAAACAGCATCAGAATAAATACTGGCGAAGAAAGCAGCAAACATATCGCATATGACATTATCATTAAACGATTCTTGATTATGAAATTTCGTAACTGATGGGGACTCAGTAGACTTTCTTTCGGAGTCAACAAATTTCTAAATGGACCGGAAGTCCCTACAAAATTATTTTTCACTTTATTTAAATAATTTTTATATAAAGAATTATTTAGTACGTTATATTCAAACCGAGTAACCGAATATCTTTAATAATCAATAATAATACGAAAATGGAATTTACCATGGTAGTCACATCGAAGCTTTTCATTTCAAAAAATTCTTAAAAATTACAAATCATCACATCAATATCGAAATTGTGGTTAAATTGTGGTTAAATTGTGGTTAATGGGAACAGATAATGTATCGTTCCAACAAATATTTGTCATCAAATAATTAAATAAATTATATTTAGTCCGATTGAAGCAAAAAAGTTTTTCTGCCCTCAGAAGGGCGAAATTTAGATTTCGGAGGAAAGGTGATTACATCCTACAAGGATGATAACGATCCTCAAGTAAAGTAACGTGTTCTGAACGTATGACGATGCCATTATTAACATCATTTAATATCAGTACTGTCTCATAGCAAAATCAGACGTAAAAAACTCAGCATTAAGAGGCTTAAGTTTAGAAAATTAATTAAATTCTAATCAAATAAAGGTTATAAAAGTGGAGACACAAAAATGTTTCTTACATTTGTTTCTCGTTTTGTTGTTCTTTTGTTGCAGATTGAATTCTGAAGTTGATTTAAAGCTGTCTTAAATCTTATATGAAGATAAAGTTTTTTGTTTTGTTTTCTTTTAATTTGTCAAAGCAAAAAAAAGTCTTATTTGTTACAATTATACATAGGTGCGGTCCATTAGGCATTGATAAAAACTTGGCGTCTATTTAAGAAATATTTTTATTTATAAACATAGAGAACTAAAATCAACTTGGATTTAAGATATTTCTTGATTATTGTAATAACTATGGAATTAGATTTTATTTCGTATAAATATTTAACACAAGTGCCTTCCACATTTATGTCAAGTACTATTAGTTTAGTCTCTTCGGTACCGTTGCGGGATCCAACTGCACATATAGGTGCACCGGTCTGTCCATAATTTCACAGTACTATCATCGGAACTAGTGATAACAAAGCGGGAACTAAATTGCAAGCATGTAATAGCCGTTTGATTTAATTGGTACCCGATAAGGTTTTTAAACATTGAAAGGTGTAATCAGCAATACCAGATATTTATGTAGCTCCATGCAGGAAGTTAAACTTTGATGGCCAATTAAGATGTGTTAACAACATAGCTGCCACATTTGACGATTTATCGTCATTTTGACGATTTTGAGCACCAAAAATGTCATATTGACGATTTGACGATTTATGCCCTTATTTTGACGATTTATAAAAAATTTAAATTTTATATCATATTCTTTACTTTAGTACATTAAAAGCCACTTTAAGATTTGCATTTACTTTGCAGTTGTTACTAATCCAATTTTCCATCAACACATTCAGCAGGTATTTGTATCCTTCTTTGTTCACCCTGTAATATTCCTGGAATCTAGAATATAGCCTAGAATTGCATAGAATCGAGAAATCATCCAGGTTAATTCCAAATTTATGGAGTATACTTTCTTTTTAATTGTATTTGAACTATATTACTCATACGCGTCATATTACATGTACTGGAATAGTTACCCTGAAAAGTATGCAATAAAAAAATTCGATTTTTATCATGTTTGATACTAATGGAATTAAATAAAACTCATACGTCACATATGTTCTTTGCATTATGAATTTTACATACATATTTAATATGAGCATAATGTGAGTAAAAATAATAGGTTGGCGATCTAAAAGTTTAAATTTAAAAATGTAATAAAACAAAAATACTTTGAAATTTTGATCAAATTTATTGTTTTGCTGTGAACTACAACTGCTCCGGTTGGAAATGGATTTTTATTTCATTTATATGGCTGCCGCGGTTGGTCGCACAATCATAGCTCCCAGATTTATGCGCGATTTTTAAAAATTAAAAATTTACATCATATTCTTTACTTTAGTACATTAAAAGCCACTTTTAAGCTTTGTATTTACTTTGCAATTGTTATTATTGGAAATTTATGTTAGTTAGTAAAAACAAGGAGTAAAGTATTGTATTTTTAAGTTACTTTCAAATACCTGTGATGATTTTTCTGTATTTTATTCCTTTTTAACCCCTTAAAAGCTGAAAAATTACAACTCCTAAATAACCTAATAAAATAATAATAAATTATGGACATTAGGCTTGTATATTTTTATACTATAAGTAACAGGATAGACCTATGCAGGAATTGAGTTCCACATACGAATAGTCCGACTAAAAACCATATTTTTATTTTTTGGATACACTACCGTCATTAACGAGATGCTATGGCCTCTCCTGTACACGGTCGAGAAACCGCAAATTAGACGTTGAGGCACTAACCCATACATGAGAGTTATATTCCATTCTCTGTCAGTTATAAACGGTGTAAATAGTAAGATCAGATGATAAGAACTTAAAAAGGAACTGAAAAATGTGTCAGCATTACACTGATTTTTCATGATCAGAACATCAAAAGCTTCTGACTCCCTAATACCTACATCGCCCATAGATCTAGATGACGTAATATTATTGCTGCGCTTATGTGTCATTAAACAACGCTGAGACAGATTGTTTAAACCTTAAACAATTTTTTCCTGAACATGATATAAAATTTCTCCATTTTTTTGTAAAAAAAAAATTTTAAATGAAGATGAGGGACGCTAGCTTTTAATTTCCAATAAATTCTTTGTTAAATGTTTTATTTTTGAACTCAGATATGTAGATACATTGACTTCATATGAAATACAATAGAAATAATTTTGGTTTTTAAAAAATTTTAATTTATTTATTTACTTTCCCTGACGATTTTTTGACGATTTTAAATAACGTCTTTGACGATTTTTTCTCAAATATTTGACGATTTGGTGCCTAATTTATCTGGCAGCTATGGTTTACAATTACCCGTCTTCATATCCCAAATTCGTATAGAGGTCTCTAAAGAATCATTAACAACATGAATGTCATCAAATTGTAATGAGTAAACGCGATTGACATTACAGAGTATGTAGACATTTGGATCTTTCTGGATGACATATTTTTACCATGTAATCATAAACTTCTTATACAATTAATTTACCATCATATTGCACACAAAGCATGACCGCTAAATGACCAATGAAAATCCTCAAACACGGGCCTTTTTCAATAACCTATACGCACAATGTGGCATCACTAGAGCCAACAACTAGCAACTTTATTGGCTTGTGGATGCATACAACATACTGCTGAAGTATGACCCAAAAGTATATGAACACACTTCCTGTCTCCATGTCCGATACTACCTCTATCAGTATGACCAACTAATGTACGCAAACATATTCCAGTAACCGTCTATCAAACTTTTAATGTGTTATCATCTGAACGAGACACAAAATGATGTTCGAAAAGTTGCAAACATGTTATTACATACTAATCGTGTAATTTAAGTAATTTAGGTTGGCGTATAAGTCTTGAAATCTAGTTCATTTCGATTATGCATCGACGCATGTAAACAGCTTTCCAAGGCGATGCTATCAGTCGCACGTTGCCAGCTCTACCGCGTTTTTTACATTCGGTACGTGGCTCAGTTAGTATTTGTACCTGGCGCCATTTTTCCTTCCACAAAAGGTTGTCATCCCATATATGGGCAGATCTTAACAGATCCTTAGGATCCAAATAGGAAAGTACTTGCAGTGCCAACTCTCAAGGTAGTAAAGAAGAAAAGTCTCATTGAAAATGTGGTTCAATCGCTTTCATCATATGACGTACTTGTGTCGGTTCACAGGGCTCTATTAAGCCATTGACGGCCAATAACTGTTCTACATGTGATCAGTGCTAAAATGGCAAAGACAATTGCCATTGCAATTTAATAATGAAAAATAAAACTGATGAAAAGAGATGAATATTTGAATAAGAGAGAAATATTTTTTTTTTTGATTCGGATAACGTTTAGATACCATACGGATTAAGTCAGAAAGAGAGAACATCGAATCTAACTACACACGGACAAGCTAGAATAAATAAAATCAGTAGACTCTTACTACAGGTGACTGTAAAATATATACTTTACTTACTTCCTTAATTTGTCGTTAGTCAGAATTATGTCCCAGCTTCTCACACCACCTATGTTGTGTGTGTGTGTTATTTTCATCCTACAGTTTTAAAGTTTTTAAGAAATTTTTCATGGCTGTTTTATTTTCTCTCAGATTTTTTCCAAGAAGATTGCTAAAAAGAAGTCGCCAAATATTTTTCATGTTGCTTGAGATTCTGGAGCTTCGGGTTGAACTGCGTCGTCGTATGTAATAAGCCAACACAAAATCTACCTGACTACGGCGACTACGAATGAGACTTTACGAGACATAATGCATAGTGGAAAGCGATGTTCGAAAACATCTTGAGACTTAAACACTCCCCAACTGAAACTAGCTTCAAATTAGCGGCTCAGTAAGCGGTAGTGGTACTAATAAAACGAATGAAATATACGGTGGCTTGGTGATAATTTAATAGAAAATAATTAATAATGGAATAATAATTGATGCGAGACTAATCCTTATCATGAGGGTTGAGAAGAAAGAAATACCACGTGTTTAATGTCGTATATTGGTGGCTCTCGGGGTAAAAAGGCGGCTTTTGTCAAAAGTTGAGGACTCTATGCAGTGCCAATGTGAGCAGATACTACAGCTTTACAATTGTGTCGCCTAGTTGCTGGAACAATATCTTTATTAGGCCATCGGGACATAAAAAAAAAAAATTAAAGAAATCTGCATCGAACCGCTCAATATGCTTTCAATAGATTTATAATCATAATTACACATGCAGGTCAGCAAAAATCATTCACGTACACTTCCATTTCGCAATAGTCCGTGAGAGTAGTCGCAGTGATTAAAATCAATTTTAAATAGCCAATAATAGCCAATTCAGGCAACGTGAGTCCTGCTATGGAGCAAGACACCTGATCATACATGTAACCTGTAAAGGGTATAACTATTTTGATATGTGGATCGGTATTCCTCGATAGTAGTGTGCCTGCTGTAGCAAAAAACGGTAAGATTATACAGCATGTATGTATTTTATCTCGATGGAATCATTCTGAATATAATAATTCAGTTCATCAATTACATGTAAATGTAAGAAATTTATTTTTCTAATATCGTCTTTAGGACTCTTGAAGCATTCAAAAAGGAATTCTATGACACAGCAAAGTAATCAGGAATTCATTTGCTGCTCGTTTAAGAAAAGATGAGAATTTTTCTTTCTTTTTGCTGCTGCACAAATGAAAACTGACGTCAGTTGAAAGATGATTGAAATTCTTCACTGTTTTATTGCATTAAGACAACAATCGACTTTTCAACTTTGTTGTGCTAATAAATATACACACTTTGTAGTACGCATATATGTACATACATATGTACTAATGTATATACCTACTTATTTATACACCATGTGAGAGATAAGTATGATAAGGGAGAGCAGAAAGCGGATGACACTATTTATATTGTAATACCAAGAATTAAATGAAATAACAAATGCAATGTGGTTGCAACTTGTCGCAGTTCGTAATGAAATGGCATGGAGCAGAAAAAACAAATTTTCACTTCTTTTCCAATGTCTTTGTAGTAATAAATTGTTTTCAATTAGATAAAGATTATGAGAATTAAAAGATTAAAAATGTGTTATGCAAAAGGGGGTGTGGGGTGAAAAAAGCAAATTTCCAATTTTACGACACTTGCCAATAACGGTGAATTAAATATTTTTGCTTTAATTTTACAACAGCAAAATAATCGCTATAGAATTGCATTAAAGATTAGAAATTATTTACATTTACTGGGCATTCATTATTAAACATACGTTGAATTAAATAGTTGTGGACGTAATTAAATGCTGCATGATGCCGCGCAAAAGTGGCAGAAAATACCAAACTTTGTATACAATTTTTCCTTCCGTTCTATTCACACACAATTGCCGAATTTTGTCGTCTTGTAATATTGAGTGTAAATTTTCTTGTAGGACTAGTTATTAGACATGTTAAATCCGGGTTCCTAATAGCAAAAATTAATGTTTGTGTTTTAACTTGATCAACTAGTTTTTATACATTTTATAAATATTTTTATATATGAATACTTAACTTAATATTTTTGTCTAGGAAAATTTATTGTCCATTGACCTAAATATATTACAAGTATTATAAGCTTAAGTTGCTAGAGGATGAACAACATTTTATTGGAATCAAACGAAAAAAAATTTTTTTTTCAATTCTTGCAACTATATAATAATCTAATACAGTACTTCGCGGATATACGTAAGTACTTTAAAAATTGCACACCACTGTCTTCCAACACTGGTTATAAGCGAAGAATTCTTGTATAGAAATCACGTACCTGAGAGCAAACAGCGACATGTCATTTAATCTTGCTATTTGTTGACGTCCGTGTCACTTTGGGATCACTAAGAAGAAATTGCTGAGAGTCAGGTCGTTGACTTGCCCGCGACCTGCACCATGCCAGATTAGTAGAAGAAGAACTTCATAAATTACGAAAGGTGAACATTGGCGGACTGTGGGGTTTCTATCAGGACGAGAGCAGCCTCCGCCGTTGCGCTGTTCATAATTTTACTACTTTTTGCAATAAGTCTCCCGTATGTTGCTAATGGTAAATATTGTCTTCCAATGGCACAAAAGTTGCTGATTAATGATTTAACATATCCCCATAAAAAGGAATCAAGAAACGTTTAATCGCGCGGACGAAGGAGCTTGAGAACAGGAACTATTTTGGAAAAAAGCTGGTGTATATAAACGAATTTTTTAAAGAAAATTTAAAGTAAGAAATACACTTTTTCGGTTTTATAAGCGGAGAATTCTAAAATCGGGATGCATATATCGAAATAATTTCAGTACATTTCATAAAGCAAAAGTCAAGATTGCATAAGATTCAGTTCTACTAAGCGGAAAATTATTGTATCCGTGATGCTTATACCCGGGGAACACTGTATTTGCATTTAATCAAGGATATAATTAGTAAAACGTTTACTTATGAAGTAAATGGCCCATACTCGCGCATTGTTTTGAACTACCATCTTCGAGCAGGCGTCTTTTAAAAAATTAGGATTCGTCGTTAAAGTCACTACTTATGCATAAAATTAAAACGTATAACATGGGTGGTATGAGCAGCTATGTCGCAATACCGTTTAAAGCATCAAATATAAAAACAAATATGTGTTTAGTTTTTCTTAAACTCTCTTTATTATTCACACTACTTTTGTGTGCCACTGTTCACACTTAACGATACAACAACAATTTGCTTGTACAGTATTCTATTTCACATTTCTGTCCGCGTTAACACTAACAACTGTTCGTTAGATCTTCTCTGCTTACAACCTTTTTGCAAGCAATGTCGCTTGTACGTTCCAACCGCAACGCGTCTTCACACAAGACTGACTGAATAATCACTGACTCGCTGCTGGCCCTGCTGCCATTTTATATACGCACGCAATCAGTATGATGAACGTTCTCGATGTGGAAGGTTCTTGCTCTCGTCTTCTCGAGAATTATATTGCTAGTACATTATTGTTTGTGTACCTTGCTTACGTTGTCCATCCCTTTTTGTCACATACATGTTGTTGTTGGTACCCGGTGCAACCAGGTTCGTTGTACATATATGTATGTGCAGCATTAGATAATCAACACGTTCATTGTATTCTTAGTGTGTGTTTGCATCGTGTGGCTTCTGTTTATCGTTTTTGTTTTGTTGCCGGGCGCAAATGGCTAATGAGACACTTCAGGCCTTTGCAATGGAAGTCGAGAGATTAGTGCAGCTAACATACCCCGGAGAAAACCACCCGCTAATAGACAACATTCAGACCGAGGCGTTTGTGAATGGTATACGCGACCCTGACATTAAAGTAGCGGTATATTCTAAGCAGAAGACAACCTTTGCACTAGCTCAAGAGACAGATCACGCTATTACTAGACCACAAGAAGAATGCCTGTTAAACAAACTTAAAGAGATGTTGAAGCAAATTTTGAGAGAAAACGGAAAAGGGTAAACCTAAATGCTTCAACTGTGGAAAGGGTGGCCATTTCCAAAGAAACTGTAAAGCACACCGGAAAAGATCAAGACTGGTCTCACCAACAAGACGACGTGCCATTGCTACGCCTAAGGCTACTGATGAACACTACGTTGAATCGAGTAGTTCCAAGAGAAGGCGCGGAAAGCCTGAAAATATCGAGGATCATTCTGTGTCCAAAGTACCGAAAATAGGGGCTAATATTCTAATCGAACAGTCTCCGGACACTCATACGGCAAAAGGAAAGACTGCAGCTGGAAAAGCCAGAAGAGATCGCAGGAAAATTAAAGATAACTCGGAACTATCGCCATTAACAAATCAAAGTAGCATAAAACATGAAAAGGCAAATGTTCCCTCAAGCCGATCTCGTACTTTGGAGCGTAATCGTTATGAAGAAGAAGGAATCCATCGTTGTTGTCCGGCGAATGCAGATCGAAGCCAACGAAGACTGGTTCGAGGCACAAAGAAGTGACCCAATACTGTCAAAGATAATAACAGCTAAGGAAGAGGACAAACGACCAACCAGAAATGAGATATCCGCAGAAGGTCCTCTTACAAAAGCATATTGGGCACTATGGGACAGTTTACGGTTGATAAACGGATGCTTATATCGACGTTGGGAAAGCGCTGATGGCAAGACCTTATCCGACCTACTAGTAGTGCCTTCCTCCAAGATGAAAGACGTGTTAAAGGAGTCCCATAATGGAGCTAGCGGAGGACATCTCTGAGTGACAAAGGCGCTGAAAAGGATAAAACGACGTTTTTATTCGGTTGGATGTCTGCAAGCCGTGTCGGATTAAATAGAAAACTGTAACCAGTGTATTGCATCTAAAGGTCCAGTAAAAAGAAGTCAAGGTCAGTTGCAACAGTATAACTCGGACTCACCTTTGGAGTTTAAAGCGATGGTCAGTAATGGAATGAAAGCCAGGTATGATCGTGCAGCAAACACGGAGGGTTTCCATGAAGGACAACTGGTACTATTCTACAACCCAACGCGGAAGAAAGGATTATTCCCCAAGTCGCAAAGTAGCTGGGATGGGCCGTATAAAATAATTAAACGGTTAAACGATGTCGTGTACAGGATACAGAGAGCTGGCAGCCCCCGGAAAAAAAATGAAGGTCGTACATAAAGACCGACTGGCAAAATATGGGAGTAGAGATAATGAGCCTATTCGGGACAAACAGGCTTAAGTGGGCGGCAGTGTTACATAAATTGAAACGACCTAATATCGTTTAACAATAAAAACGATAAACAAAAGCCACACGATACAAATACACACTAACACTAAGAATACAATGAACGTGTTGATTATCTAAAGCTGCACACACATATGTACGACGATCCTGGTTGCGCCTGGTACCAACAACAACATGTATGTGACAAAAAGGGATAGACAACATAAGCAAAGTACACAAGCAATAATGTACTAACAACAGAACTCTCGAGAAGGCGAGAACACGAACCTTCCACTTCAAGAATGTTCGTTAGACTGGTTGTGTCGGACTCTAAAAGGGCTGGACAAATCAAGCAGCAGTCAGTGTTAATTCAGTCAGTCTTGTGTGAAGTTGCGTGTGAAAAAAATAAGTCGTGCTTGTAAAGATCTAGCGAATAGTTGTGTGAACTAGTGAATAAAACAGATTATTATTGTTGTATCGTTAAGTTGTATACGGTGGCACACAAAAGTAGTGTAAAGAATAAAGAGAGTTTAAGAGAAAATAAACACATATTAGTTTTTACTTTGTTTGCAATTAACGAACTCATATTTAAACGTTTTTAAAAAGGTAAAAACGTAACAATATGTATGTATGTATATAGCAATCTTAAATTCAGTTAAAACTGCTTCATTATTATTCCTATTAATTTTTCTTGTTAATTTTTCATAAAGAAAACAAGAAAGTTTTGGCCAGTGCAGTCATTACCGAAGTAATATTTGTTACTTTTGCTCTTTCATAAATAACTCATACCGTGGGTTGGCACTTCTAAAATCTTTATTGAAGGAATAACAACAATAGCAACAACAAAATGATACAAGTTTTGGGAGTGAGATTATAACCAATGATTTCATTAAACATGGTTTATGGGCCAATCTAAAATGTTTTCTAATATTTATGGCCTTAAGAGCTCAATATCTGCTTAACAATGCGAAAAAAAATTTTTTTGTTATGGTTCACTGCCTTTCGTATTGTATTAGCAATAATCAGCATTATAATCTGCTAATAAATGACTCTATAAACCAAAAAGACAATGATAAATAAAAATTAAAACAAAACGAACAACAACAACTATTAGAATGAAAGCAAAAAAGAAAATAAAAACAATTATAAACACTTTTGGCGACTATTGAATCCAATCGTTTCGCTGATTTTCTATCGTGAAACCAATGATTTATGAATGCATGAGAAAAAGTTTCATACGCTTCAATTGAGAAATTTTCCTGTATAAATCAAAAATAATTATTTTTCAGGTTTGGCGATCGTGGTCAAAGATGCTCTTAGAACTCCTGAAGTTCTGGTTATGAACGGATATGAACCCAAGGACTGGCAGTTCGGAAGCTCGTACTGCACATGCTAAATTATTGACGTCGAAAAGCCTATCGTTCGGATGGCTCCACTTAGGTGGCGAAGAACAAGCGGCTGAAACCATCAGCAAGCTTAAATTCGCCACCTGAACACCAAATGGTCATTATGTACTTCAACATTCCGCTAACGTAACCTATGATCGGGTATCTGGCATACCAAAATGCAACTGTAATCATCCGTAAGTTCATCTTAGAAAGATTTCTATGTTTGAAGCTTAGTTAGGTTAGTTAGTTGAAGCTTAGTTAATGTATGCAATCCTCCCCTCAAAATAATATTTTTGAATATTGTTTTGCAAAACATCATTATTTAAATCATAATTTGATATGAAGCACTTAAGAAGCTTTTCTTTATCACTGAGGTTTAAAAGTGAAGTCTTCACTGAAAATTTTTTTTCAATATTCGAAGAACATAGTTTCGAAATATTTTTATTTCAATTTTTCTATTTAAGAGGCAATCGGACGGAGCAAATATTGTGACGAATATTATACAACAATTGTTTTACAACAAAAACAAATAATGATGATGTTTTTCATTCAAATCTTGAAGTTGTCAATGAACGGAAACGGAAATAAAAACAAAAAGGAAACAAAAGGGAAATGAAAAGAAAGAAAGAAAAGATGAAATCGATGTTTATGTAATATTGGGTCACGTATTTCACACTGTTTATCCACAGAAATTACATTTTAATTCAAAAGGATTTCCTTTTACATAAATAGGTTATGCGTCTCCCTCCAAAACTCCCAGGCATTGAGTATGTATCTATAACGTGTGTATGGTGTATGGGCCCTTCTACATTGAAGAATGACGAATATTTTATATTTTTAAATTGAAATACACGCCATGATGGTCATAGACGCATACAAATGATCATTTAGCACAACAATATGTAGACAACACGACAGACAGACTTTCGTACAACATGCAGAGATGTTTGCGAGACATGAACCTTGTCTGGAGAACTTGTGATGAATTATAAATTAGTGGCTACAACTTCATATGTTCAGAACTCTTCACATTTTCTATCGGTCTGTATGTGTGTGCATTATTGTTCTCTTTTCTTTTTTTTCTTTTGTACGTGAAAAACTTTTTGGACCATTTTTCTTGATGTTGAGTAACTTCAAAGACTTTTCACGAGGATTTATTAACAAATAATCGAGAAACAAAATTACATTGAATCTGATTTAAAATTAAGACTTAAAATTTAAAAAAAATGTTATCTTTAAAATGAGACAAAATACTTTCAGATCCATCGTAATTGTTAATAAACTATTCGTTAATCCGGATCACTCTTACACATTATCGGTTAATATCTTAAGTGTGAGGAGGCGCCTGGAAGGATGTGTTGCGGCAGCTTGAAATCCGTTAATCGGGTTGTTAATGACCAATTAAGTAAGTAAGTAAGTAAAACAAGAACCAAAGTTTTTATTTTTATTTAATTCAATTTGTTGCAATTGAATATTAAAAAGTGTAAACATGCGACATTTTTTAGAGACAGTAAGATTGATATATTCTATTGTATTGACAACGCTGTTTTGGATAAAGTTCAAACTATTTTGGACCTTGGGTCAAAGACTTCTCATTCGTGATAACATATCAATGATGGTAAATAAAGGTTATGGCCTACTTGGCATTACTTGAAATGCTGGTCTAAAGAATTTCTTGATCGTTATTTAACAAAAATGTTATGCAATTCATATAAAACGTATTGAATCAGTACAAAAACAATTCTTCATTTTCTGTCTACTTGGTCTTGATGGGAACTTCTATGACTTACCGCCGTAACGTAGTATACTTGACTTGATTAAATTGTCAACACTTAAAAATTGTCGATCTATGTTGGGTTTAATGCGAGCTGAAAGTGGACTCTGATGTTGATTCACAGTTCCTGCGTAATCAACTGAAATTTAATGTCCACGTGACACCAACACGTAATTTTGAATTTTCTGTTCGACGTGCCTGTAAAACCTTTAATGAATGCAACCAAGTAATTGACTTCTCTGAGAGTAATGAAGTATTACAAAAAAACTTAACTTTATATTTGAATGGTTAAGTAACTTTTTCTTTTAACTGTATTTAAATAAAACTCTGTGTTTTCTATATATTTAGTCAGTAAGAATGTAATTATCTCTTGATATAAACATACATACATAATTGCTCATTACTACCCTTCAGTCAGGATTACTGCCTAGCTTCTCACACCACTCATGTTGTGTGTGTTAATTTTTATACGTGAGTGGCGGGACCTACAGTTTAACGTCGACTACGAACGACAGATTTTTGAGAAACTTTTCATGGCAATTTTTATTTACTCTCAGAGTTTTTGCCAGAAATCTGCTGAGAGAAAGTCGCCGAAGAAATATACATTTTTTTCATATTTCGTTTTTGATGTCTGACTTAATAAGCCAACACACTACCTACTAGACTACGGCGACTTCATGAAATGTACACATGGAATAAAACCTTTAACATTTTTTTTGGGTACAGTCTTTACTACCGACTTTTATTTTAATTTTATATCAGCAAGTGGTAAGGTCTTTAGGTTAAATTTTTCCTGTAAGCAATGAATAAAAATTGTTTTTTTTAACAATAATTTTCAACTCTGATGCCCTTTTAGTTTTACCCTCATGTCAGTATGATATTTACGATGGAATTTATTTCATTTTTCGCTCTCAATATTTTATTTAAATTTAATTGTCAACTAAAATGAATATTACATAACATAATTGGCCATTACAATCCTTCAGTCAGGATTACGGCTTAGCTTCTCATACCACTTATGTTGTTTATGTTAATTTTATACATAAGTGGCGGGACCTACATTTTTGAGAAACATTTCATGACAATTTTATTTACTCTCAGAGTTTTTGACAGAAATCTGCTGAGAGGAAGTCGTTTTGATGTCTGACCTGGGGTTTGAACCGTGGCCTTACGTGTAATAAGCCAACGCCCTACCTACTAGTCAAAGTAGGCCTATATACCATAGTAAAGGTTGTATTGATTCTAATTTCTTTCTGACAGCTTCACGTTCCTTAGATGAACAAATACGAATACAATAAAAAATATACACTTTAGTTTCAAGGCAAGAAGTTTTATGCCAGTAAATGGTAAGTTGCCAATAAGAGTTTACGATTGAAAGCTTTTTCTGTACGGAATTCCAAACTTTGACAGTTAATAACGGGCATCTGTCAAATTAGTTGTCATTTATTCAGTCCATTCAATAAAACGTGCAAATAATAAAACAGTTTTATCAAACTGGGAGTTCCGTTTAAGCAAAATACTACAGCGCGCTTCTCACATTTTACTATCGGTCTAATCGTCCTAGCAAGAGAACTTTAGGTAAATTCCAGTCCACCATTTTAGTAAACGATTGCAACTTTTGCGCGATAACATCGCAGCTGATGTTAAGAACTCGGCCTTTCGCAGAGAATAACTTGCTGAATTTTTTCGTTCGGTCTTGGGTTTGCATCCGTACAATACAACTAACCAAGGAACTAAAGATAAACGTCCATAGACAACAAAGTGTGCTTGCTAAACGAGATCTTGTAGTAGACATTTGGCCCAAATTAATTCAATTAAAAAAAAAATTAACATATAATCGATGAATTTGAACTCATATTTATCTTAAAAATATAATCTAAAAATCACGGGGAACCCATTTTTATGACTGTTAAAAAATATTACCTTATAATGACTTTATAATCGTCTTCTAGTTAACATCACCAGCACCGTGACTTTATTTTCATTTTTTCCTCTTTTTTTCTCATTCTCTCTGAAATAAAATTATTTTGCATATGCTTTGGCTTGTAATACACACCCGTACTATATTATATCGAAAAATGTTATTCCACGTAATCTCTTGTCTGTCCAAAGCTCGTTGTTTATTTATAATGTGGAGTGAGTACTTAAATGTCTGCACAAATTAAGGACTTGCTTTGGTATAAGATTACACGTATCAAGTCTGTTTAAAATTATTTTTTTTTTCAAATATGTATTCATGAGATGTTACACTCATGAACAGAAAACAAAAAATAGAAAGTTTTAAATAAATAAATAAGTTGGATATACATATGAACTAATGCCTCCAGGTAAAAGTGATATTAAATTTTATTTTAAAATTAAAATTTCTCGTAATGTTAACGAAATCAATTCTTTCGAATTACGAATAGAGAGTTGCTTGAGCAAGCCATTTGCAGATATTCAACAATGAAGTGGCTCAAGAATAAGAACCCTGCGAAACTCATCCGTTTAGTTTAAAAGGACATGCTGTTTAATCCAGTCTGGTGCATATATTTTCACCAATATTAACAAAAAAAAGTAAAAAAAATGCTTAAATTTAATCAAAAAAAATTTTGTGATTAATTATTTCAAACAACAATAGAATGATCAATTAGAACCAAAAAGTTTATATCACCGTCATCGTGTCTCCGTAACACTGCTGTGATTTGATTGCAATTCCATTCCATATATTCCTTGTGTTGAACGACGACGACTGTAGGAGTTTCGATAAGTATCAAGTAATAACAATTTGGTGTTTTTTTTTTCATTTTATAATTAATTTGTATAGAATTTGTAACTTTAGTGCATATAATCTACGTTAGCGTTTTGCCAAAAACAAATTGATGCCAAGCAATCATGAAGTCATTATTCAATAATGTCATCAATTTTCCGTAAAAGATTTTACAACTGCTTGTTACTTGCATACAAATGAAGTCTGTAAAATTCATTGTTGGGCCGCGGTAAAT
This sequence comes from Sarcophaga variegata, assembly GCA_932273835.1. Lineage (NCBI taxonomy): Eukaryota > Metazoa > Arthropoda > Insecta > Diptera > Sarcophagidae > Sarcophaga > Sarcophaga variegata. The sequence continues at coordinate 44,024,455 of OW026359.1, forward strand.
GGACTTTGTTTAAACTCCCTTAACACCCCATAAAACTTCACTGTAACATCAGTGTTAACATTTTAGTACACGAATCCAAATTGAATACTCCAAATACTGACAAATACATTATGACAATTACGCTATACGACAAAATACAAAAAATTAAATACAACCGACTAACTACTTAGTCTAAGTTGTTCAGTTAGTTGAGTAGAACTGGAAAATATTATTTTTATTTTTCTCGAATCCTCCAAATTTCTTTTATTTGACAAAAACGGTTTTTTTGATTACCCAAATATGCTTTAACCTCTTTTAAAAATTCAAATTTTTTTAACAAGGACATAGATTAGCCTTTAGAACGGTATTCTTAAACATTTTGTTCAAACTTATATAACACGACTGTTATATTCTTTAAATCATAACTATTTTAATTTTTGTCCAATTTTATCAAACGAAGCTACAATCTCTTCACAAGAGAATTAGCTTTTAGAATGTCACCACTTATTTTATAGTTTTTAATTAAATTTTGCAATAAAGAATGTCCAAACTTGAAAAAATAAGAAAAAAATTATATTTTCCAAGTTTACCCCATCAAACTCATTGCATATAAGTTTGAACAAAATGTTTAAATATACCGTTTTATAGCCTAATCTCTTCCCTTTCTAAAAAATTTTGGCATTTTAAAATGGGTTCCAACATATTTGGGTAATTAATATATTTCTTTATTTTGTGTGAAAAGATCATAGAACCAGGTTTGTCAAATAAAACAAATTTGGAGGCTTCGAGAAATATAAAAAAAAGAATTTTTGAGTTCTACTCAATCTAGCGAGCAACTTAGACTATGTAGTTACTAGGGCGTATTTTCACTGTCGCACCATGTTATTAATAATAAGTGTACATGGACAATCCAATCCAATATCTTTCTTTAGATATTAGGCAAGTTATTGTCTTCTTCCAAGTATAATATATTTACGGTAGTGAACTCTTTCAAGCTACGATTCTATTAGTAAAAGAAAGCTTAATTTCACTATGAAATCGCTAAGCTTTTCTAACAATATCTAAACTTTCTATAAACAAAGCATTCGATTTTTTAAATATTTCTTTTAAATATAAAAAAATTTTACTTTTAGAGGGGCTAAAAGTTCTGCCTGCTGTTTGGAGGAAAGTGAATCACAAAATCATAAAGAAGCTTCTGACATAGTAGGGATACATAACACTTAAGGCCATTATTACAACTTGCCGTTAAAGTTGGGTTTATTTAAAGGCAACTTTAGGTAAAGTAAACTTTAAAGTCCCCTTTAACTTCTTTTCGTTAGTACAAGCTAATGATAAAATAAAGTCAACTTTCCCAAAAATATAGCAGGGTCGGAGCAATGTCGATAACACTGTTCAAGTAAACAAGTGCTTTAAAAACGCAGTGGCAACGACGTGCCTTCTTATTTATTATATTTATATATTTTGTTTATAAAATTTGTGTGTTGAGGTTTTAGCTTTTTTATTTTTGTGGGTTTTGTTTTAAAATAAGTAAGAAATAAGTAAGTAAGTGAAAAACTATTAATAAATAAAAGTTTATTTTTCATGTCTGTGTGTATTTGAAGATGCCATATTGCAAATAAAATAAAGTGAACTTTAAATGTTAAAGGTTGGATATTCCCTTTAGCTTAACGCTCACTTTTATTTTATTGGGTACTCATAATAATAAAATTCAAGTTATCTGCCTTTAGTTAACGGCAAGTTGGCCTTTATAAGATTCTGATGCAAGCCGGTTTCTCCATGACAGATCGGATCAGAATTTATTGTGAAGAGCGGATATAATTGCGATTGTTTTATTGATTCCATCGAATTCATCAAATTAAATTAGCAAAAGACATAAATCTGTAATTAAATACGAATTCTATTTAGTCTATTCTATTCATGTAACATAAAACAAGAAGAAAACTTGTAGAGTTTGTTTTCTAACTATCTTGTCCTTCACTTAACTCCAGTCCAAACACGAGAAACATGACCACACTCGTTGTATAATACTCTAATGTAAAAAATTATACTTAAAAATGGTCAATCTTAACGCTTGGTAACACTGGCCATAAAGCAAAAAAGAAACCATCTCGAATGAAAAAAATATTGCGTTCGGGTGAGAGTACACGTAATTCCATGAGTAGAACCAAAGAATATGGATATAAAGAATACGCATCATGTAGAAGTAAAATTTCTTATGGCGGGTCGTAACATTACGACCCGCTCTCACCAAAATCTTTTTAAAACTCATTTCCTGATGAAGGGGAGGAAGACAGAAGGAAAATGAACACAAACAAAGAGCGTAACAATGTGTTGCTCTCATCGTACGTATGTACATGTGTATGTATTTTTGTGTTTTTTGATTTAGTTGTCGATCAGACTGCGACAAGGATACATGTGCTGCGGATGCTTTATCATTTTATTTCGGAATAACACTCGAAGAATATTTTGTGTTAAAAATCTTCTATGTCATTAGCTGGGCGTATTTTATTTTGTCCCATAGTATATTTTTTTAAATGCTCTGGAATGCTCGTTTGTTTTTCTTTTAATAAAAAATTGTTTTTTATTCTTTTTATTTTTATTTATCTGAAAAACATGGCCTAATTTTTAAGCCAAAGATGGGTAGCTTTATGTTCTTTTAATAATAAAATTGATGTTTTATTTTATTTATCCAAAATTATTAAGCCAAAGATAGACAGCTTTACATATTTATGTTGATGAAATGAAAATAAAAATAGAGTATATTACTAACACTTTTATATGGCTGTAAATAAATAAATTTTCTCAACTTATTTTCTCTCTCTCACTCACTAATCCATAACCATAGGCATGTGTTAACCTAGAGGAAAATTGATAGCAATAATGTCAAGTCTACTTATTAACCCAATGATATGTATATATGATCGGAAAATATAGAAAAATTGTACTGCCCTAAGATACTAAGACACCGTATTTAACTTGACAAGTATTCTTCCAAAAATCGAAATCATTTCTCATTGATATTAGTGAATACTACTGTGATATTCCTTTGGGTGTATCATTGAAGTCTGAAAAAAGTGACATGAACCTTCTTCTTTAAAAACTGACAAGATTTTTAGGCTCTTTTTAACGAACATTCTTGATGTTTGTGTCCTATGTGTGTAAAAAGCCGAAGATGTTCTTCCCCTGAGGGACATTAGTGCCGACGTCTGTTTTTAACACTAGAAAAATAAATAAAAAGTGGTCAAACAACAAAAACGCACGATGAGAACAACGCATTGTTACGCTCTTGGTTTCTGTATCATTCCCTTCTATCTTTCCCCTCGCGTCATGAAATATTTTTGAAAAATATTCTAAAATATGTTAAAATGCACATTTTTTATACTTTATTTTCTTTGGTAGAACTCAATCAGTAAAATGTTCCTTCACACCACCAACAAATGTTCACAAAAGGCATTGTTTCTAAGTAACGGCAAATAAATTTGCTGTCCTCCTAGAACAATGAAAGGTCTTAGTGAAATAAAATGTTTTAATGGAACTAAAACAGAAGGAATTAAATAAAAAGATCCGAGAAGTGCTTTGTGTGTGTTAGCCCTTTGTGCCTTAAATGTCCGAAGTGAATTAAAATATTTTTAAACGTATGCTACTTTTGTTGTAATTTTTTTTTGGTATTGATAAAAAAATATGAATCACAAGCATTGATATTGTTACGTTTTTAGTTTTTAAATAAGAATAAATTTGTGTTTCAGTTTTAATTAATTCCTTTATTGTTCGCACAATTCTGTGTGCCACTGTTCACAACCTGGTGTAAACAACAAAAATTGCTTTGTTGATTCTTCCTAGTCAATTACTACAAATTACTAGAAATTTTATGAACTCGATGGAATCAACAAAATAATCGCAATTATTTACGCTCTACAGATAAAGAAGATAAAATCTTGTTAGGTGTTATGTATGCCTATTATTTCAGGAGATTCCTTATGATTTTGTGACTATTTTGAAAGTAAAAAATTTATATTTAAAAGAAATATTTGAAAAGTCGATTGCGTTGTTTATAGAAAGATGAAATAATGTTAGATTTATTCTTGTTTGTTGTTGTTTGTCTGTTTACATTTATTCTTGTTGCATTTTTGTTTACTTGTTTATCACTTTTTTATACTGGTGGTTTGTTGGTATATTTTTGTTTTTGTTTTTGTAGCTTTTTTTATAATTTTAATGTTAAACGATGTAAAAGCAAAACAACATTTCGATTTTCGTAACAATATGCTAGTTGATACATTATTGGTACGAAGTTAAATCATTAATACTTGTTTTGTTAGTACTTGTTTATTCTGTATAAATTTTAGGGGATGATGCAGAAACTACCCTTAAATCATTAATACGGAGGGGAGAATGACTAGACTACTTCTGTAAGGAAAGTTATAATCAATTTGAATTGTTAAGCACACTGTATAACAAGACAGTCTTGTATTAACTAAATGCCGTTGATGTTCAGCTGATTAGTTTTTTTTCAGTCAACATGGCTCGATGACTGAGTTTGGCATTTAATGTACCGCTGGACAGATAATTCGCTAGTATTAGCTATTTCACTTTTATTAACCTTTATGACTGAACACAATTATTTGATAAAAAAAAAAATAATCAAAAGTACGATGCAAACGACAATCGTATGGCTTCAGTTCTTATATGAGCTCTATTTTATAGTACATTACATTAAATTGTCCACATAATCGAAAGAGAAAGGCTACCCGTTAAGAAGAGCAACGAATAGAAATTTCAATATTTCTTTTGGCTTGCAAATTTTTTTGTATTTTTAAAAGTTGTGATCCGAGAAAACTAAAGTTATTGCGAATTTGATCAAAAACTACATGAATTGCTTGCTTACTAGGCCGATTATGGTCATCGTCAAACTGACAAAGTGCTCAATGAGCTCCATGAACAGATGTTTTTTGCCAAACCTTACTTAAAGAAATGTCAACACAGTTTCATATTATTACGTTTTTAACCTTTTAAAAACGTTTAGAATATGTGTTCATAGATTGCAAATAAAATAAATATAAATTTGTGTTTAGTTTTAATTAAAATTCTTTATTGATCGCATAATTCCCTGTGCCATTGTTCACAGCTTGATGTAAACAACAACAATTTTCTTTGTTTGTTATTCTTCTTTACACTCTTCTGCGTAAGCACTAAAAATTGTTCGTTAGATCTTTACAACGGAGATCTTCAAACCACGATTATTCTCTTCATACGCAACGTGTCTTCACACAAGTCTGACTGAATTGTTGCTATGTTGTTGATATATTTTTGTTTATTTGTTAATCATGCAAACAAGGCCATAGTTTTTGTTCTTGTAGCTTTTGTTTATCATTTTAATGTTAAACGATGTAACACCATTACCATTTTCGTGACAATATTTTCAGCTATCCAAACATAATTATTGCTATCCATAAAAACACCGGATGGAACAATGAAATACATACTCAATCTTTCTAATCGGTAAGAGTTTATTCCGTATACTCCGTGATGTTAAATTTTTTTCAAAGCTATAGAAATGTAATTCCGTTAATAGCGGCAGTTTAAGTAGATGTTTCAATATCCGCATAATAATAATTAAATCCTAAATTGAGGAAATAAAAATTATTTGCTTGTTTTTGCATTCTTTTCTGATTGATATGCCTTAAATATTAGAGTATTGAGGAATATTTAATTGTACATGTAAAAATTAAATTGAATTTAAATAAATTTGTATGTTTTTATACCATGAGTCCATTTTATATGCTTCAGCAGAGTACATACTTCAGAGTATATACTTCTATACTTACATCAAATTTTATAATTTGATTAAATTTCACAAAAAATTCTAATAATTACAAAGAAATTGATATTAGCATCTTTCGTTTGTATATCTTGGAAAATAAATTACGGCACGGCGAACTGTGAAGTGTGAAGTACACAATTTTATTAGAGGTAACATGATCTCACGTCGCCGTGGTCTAGTAGGTAGTGTGTTGGCTTATTATTCAAACCCCAGGTTAGGCATCTCCAACAAAACAAAAGATGAAAAAAATATTTCTTCGGCGACTTCTTCTCAGCAGATTTCTGGTAAAAAACCTCTGAGAGCAAATAAAATTGCCATGAAAAAGTTTCTAAAAAATCTATCGTTCGGAGTCGATTTTAAACTGTAAGTCCCGGTATTCATGTATGAAATTAACACACACAACATAAGTGGTGTGAGAAACTAGGTCATAATCCTGACTAAAGGGTTGTAATGACCAATTATGTATGTACATATGTATGTAACATGATTTCAAAATCGAATTTAATGCACAAAAATTTACGTCAAACATTGAATTTGAGAATTAGTTTTTTCAAGCGTAATATTTTAAAATGTTTACTTTAAGAAATTAAAAGAATCTTATATTTCGTAAATTTGAACACAGATTTAGATTGTTAATCGGAGAATTGCATAATTATTTCATATCAATTTGAAATCGATTTGCAATCATAAGTTTTTTTTACTACTGCTTCAGCTCTTATATTCCTATTATTGCAGAAAGGATTTTTTCCTTTTCTCTGCTTTACGGCTTACGTACAAGTACGTGACCTAGTTTTATTTTTTTTTTTTTTTATAAAAACAAAACGCAGTAAATCAAATGAAATCCGCCAAGAAAAATGTCTCACAACAACAGTCATAAATCAATGAATGTTTTCCGAAAACCATAAAGTATAGGTAGGAGAGAGGAGCAATAGAAGAAAAATTGCAAATAATGCTAACAATTCATATAAAATTAAGAAAGGAAATTCTCAGGCCATTAAAGCTAACTTCGATTATTGTTAGACTTCTTTTGGAAGAAAGCACTAGGACACAGGTTCTTTGCTATTACTGTTCTGCGTCTTATCATTGTTTTATGGATAGCATTCGACAATATCTGGTGGGATCCTTTTTTATTCAATTTCTCGGAATATTAATGCAGTAAAGTTATATTGCCACGCGTTATGTATAGAAAGACTTTTATAGACAGCACTTTTCCTTAACCATATGAGCCACAGAATTGACAAAAATTTGATTTTGTAAGACCTCCATGGTCTTAATGGAATGGTGTTAAGATTTTCGAAAAGTGCGATATATTTGGGAGTTATACTCGACTCTAAAGTGTTATGGACAATAAATATTCAGAAGATGATTAGAAACGATTGGACATTATGTCACCTTGAGGCATCTTTTCGTTTGTGGCTATTTCAGTTCATTTCTTTGTTTCTCATTGTTTTTATTTCGTTTTTTTTCTGATTATGTCCAAAATACAATGTCATCTAAATGATCGACTCTGGATTGTTCATAACAGTCGTTACATTTTACTCAGTTGTGGAAAATTGTTTTAAGCATTTTGACTGATATCCTGGTAAAAACTTGAGGAAAATTGGTTCCGAAATGCTCCAATGTCAAGGAATTTTCCTTGTAGACACTGCCTTTAACGTAGCCCAACAGAGTTAGTCTAACGGCGTCAAATCGTGTAATATTGGTGGTCAATTGACGTTGTCAGAAAAGGTAAAATTACTCTTTTTGAAAACTTCTAATACAGTGAAGCTAATATCGATCATTATGTGGAACTCATGGTACCCTCGTATGGAACATTTTATAATATTCAATTATAGGCTAAAGCTCGGATATCGTTTGGTCATAGAGCTCTAAATTCATAGTTATGGTTCTTGTAGGTTTATTTTCGAAAAAATTCAACATACTATAATGCACACACCACAGTCACTTTTTAATGGCTTGTCCATAATCAGTTTTTGTTCTCCCAAGTATGTTTGGGCGACAGTGGTCAGAAAGATTGATAATTCGATTATTTGAAAGGAATTGAATCCACTTAATTTTAAGTGGAACTGGATTGCTTAGTTTCGTAGCTGAGTGCTTTAACCGCTACACCACGTCTTCTCTATACGATTTAATTATATAAACTCCGTTGTTGTACAGATAGTGGACTAACCAGGCTTGGTGACTGGAATAGGATTCATTCGCGAACGGTTCCAAACAGTACAATGGCGGTAGTTTAAACTATTCCATTCTAAAACTATCTTTCTATTGGATATAATTGCTGCCTGTACATGAACCAAGTTTAAATTAAAACGATCTAATCAGTCATAACGGCTAAAAGTGCCCCTCTTGCTAAGAACGCTCTGAATTTGCTAAATACACTTTCGTGGTCTATCTTTAAATTTGAAAATAAATTGTAAAATAAACAGTTTTAAGAAGCAATTTTAATTTAAAAACATTACACAACCATTTCAAATGATCTTTATTTGCAAATACTTCATATTCTATCCACACAATACATCATAGCAAATATGCTTCACAATATTTATTAATTGCGTACTTATTTAAGCCATACAGCAGCAATACACACCATATGTATGTATAATGTTCTGTGAAAAAATTACCAAAAAAAGGGTAAAACCCTATCACAATATTTATATAACAATTCCCGAATGCCAAACAAAACTCCGACTGAGGGTTTGTGGCTTCTTAATATACTTTTATGCTAGTAAAACTGTTCACACGAGTGAACAAATTTACTCAACCCTAATCCTGCCTTCCAATATCCCTTACACACATTATGACAATAACGTCTCTAACAAACATCATATTCACAATAAACACATATACATACACACATTCATCAACACTGTTTCATCAACACCTTCAACTTAATTATTAGGATCTTTGTTGATCAGTTGATTATCGATCTCCGACCCGCAAACAATACTAAACAGAAAAACCGTGTGAACTTACATATATAAAATTAATTAAAGCTATTTAAAACAAAGAAATAAATTGTAATAACAAAAGGATATTGTGAACAAATATATACAATATGTAAAGGCAAATATTGCACATTAAAATACATAGGCATACCTTATTGTTATAAATATAAACATTGTGAACACTGAAAAAATTAAAACCCAATTGTGAACAAATGTGAACAAAATAAACATTGTAAACAAAAATATTTAGTGTTACAAAATACAAAAAATAAAATACGTTTATAACGTTTTTGAAAATATATACAAATAAAACAACACTAAGAATTATTATTAACATACAGACACACATATATACTGAAAGGTTTGTTGCATATTTTTATATACCCTTCCCCCTCTTACCCTCATACTAAACCATACCCTATAACCCGTTTGTTCAAAAACCAAAAAATGAAAGTAAAAAATGACTGACGAGTTACACAGTTTTGCTTCATTGACAATAGAAATACTGGACGTATGAGTAATGCAGTATACGATGGTACGTACAGTATACGAAAAAATTAAGTACAAATACTCATACATCATTATGTTGTGCATGTCAATGATGCGGTGATTTATATGTACGTATGTATGTGATAACAATTTGTACAATTTCTTATTTGTAAATACGACACATTCATCCATTCATCCCTTTTATCATTTTTATGCATCATTCATACTCATCCGGTTGTTTATATGTGTATAGGTGGCTGTCTGTTTGTTATTTTGTCAAATATGGGTTATTTTCATAAATATTAATGCACACATCACCTCCACAATTACAATGAAAACACGAAAACAACACTACAATACAATATTCATTTACTTGTGAATGTTGATGTTCAATGAACTCTTGTATTCATATCATGTTTACATACATACGAGTATATACTAGAATATATGTATAAGATGATACGCATTCTTCTATACATGTGCAAAACATGTGTACTGTACAGTATAAGCAAAAATTATGGCATTAAACTGAAAATTTTAATAATTTATTCAATCAAGATTATTTACAAGAGGAAAGAAAAATGTCAGTTTTTTATTTAGTAGAATAGTTTTTAAATTTGATAACTTAAATGTTAATTTGGATCCAAATACGAATCCCATCATGATATATTTAAAGAACAAAGAAACAGAGCTTATTAGTTATTAAGCTACTAAACTGCTGATATCTACGGCATTAGCAACAATAATTACTAAAACTACTTTGCATCTTAGTCACTATACCAAGGGTAGTAGTATTTTTATTCCTTATTTTTTATAATTATTAAGCTGAATGCGCATTAACTACAGTCGCCGTAGTCTACTAGGTAGTACATATGTTGTCATATCAAAAGTGAGGCCACGGTTCAAACTCCAGGTCAGACAACTTCCTCTTAGCAGATTTCTGGCAAAAGCTCTGAGAGTAAATACAATTTCCATGAAAAGTTTCTCAAAAAGATCTGTCGTTCGTAGTCGACTTTAAAATGTAGATCCCGCCACTCATCGATAAAAATGGTGGTTGGACATTTAGCCAAATAATTAAGAGAGTCTCTATACAGAAATCCCACTCTGTTTTCTGATAACCCAAGGCAGTTAGTAATTCTCCATATAAGATAATGCAATCGATTTAAACTTCCTGAAAAATCATTCCTTCTACGAAAGTCTGAATCAGTTTTCCCCACGGGCATACCTATTAACGTGATCAGTTATCACTCCAAATAACTAGCAAAGTGGTCTCCAATATATGCTAATCGGTGCAAAAGAACTCTTATTATTGAAATTAGGTGTTTAGATTAGTTTAGTTTGTTATCGCCGTGTTGTAGTTGACAATGTTGGCTTATTAGACGATCACAACGAAATTAAAAAAATTTATTGTTACGTTTTTACCTTTTAAAAACGTTTAAACTATGAGCTCGTAGATTGCAAACAAAAATAAAATGAAATATGCGTTTAGTTTTAATTAAAATTCTTTATTAATCGCACAATTCTGTGTGCCACTGTTCTCAACTTTATGTAAACAACAACAATTGCAATTTTTGTTATTACCCTGTTTATATCCTTTACATAAACAATAAAAATTACTAGACAATTTGATAACGGACATCTTCAAACACACCGCGTCTTCACTTTCCTTTTATATGGCAGAGTAAACTATATGATGAATGTTCTTGAAGGCGAATGGTCATGATTTCGCCTTCTCGAAATCTCTATAAATATAAACGTCGTTTTTTACATTTATTATTGTAGCGTTGTTTGCATATTTTTGTTTACTTGTGTACCATTTTTTATGCTGGTGTTTATTGTTAATAACGATATTTGTAAACGGGGTTGTTTACTGCATTGTTTTGTTTTTGTAGCATTTGTTTATAACCTTAATGTTAAGCGATGTAGAAGCAAAACACCAGTATCTAGATTTATCATTTTCGTAACGACTTCTTTCGGCCACTTCCTCTCAGAAGTGTTGTAGCAAAAACTCTGATAGTAAAAAAAATTGCAATGAAAAGTTTCTTAAAAATCTGTCGTTCAGATAAAGTTAAGACACAAACATGGGTGTTTTGAGATGGTAGGTTGTAATGATGAGTTAAGTAAGAAAGTAAATAATGCTTTAACTTTAACGTTACATTAACATTACTCAAAATAGGTTATCTGGTGTCACGCCATTTAATTTTGAAGGCATTGTATTTCCCGATCAGTATGGATTTCACGGTGACTTCACCTAAGGCTTACGAAGGCCTTACCGAATACCCGGTAATACCATAGACTGAATAGCCCAATAAATTTTGCAGCTTAAAGGCTATTTTTCAAGACAAAAGTGTTCGCAACCAACCAGTACATTGTATATCTGGATCTGGATAAATTTATTATCGAACAATTTAGCAGAGAGGCAATTGTCTACATTACGGGAATATTTCTGAATGATAGGAACAATGTTGACGCATGTTCTACTGCTCCACATACCAGTTAACTCCTACGTTATATTTTTTGGAACATTTCAATTCTCAAAGTGCTCATTTGAAGCACGTTAACGAAGAGCACATGGAATTGAGAACAAGTTTGTTACCATAAGTCTTCATAGAATTGTAATTCATTAACCCATTAATGCCCGAATTAACTTTTTTTCTAACGGTTACCATTTTGTTTTTTACACTCAATTTCCTCTCAGAGCATAAAAACTAAGGCAACCTCTGCCGGCAACTTAAGTTGCCACTGGGCACTAATGGTAAGAATACATTGGTCAAAAATAGTTTTAAAAATTTCAATTTTGAACAAAATAATCCGACTTCAAACGAAATAAATATTAATTCAGTTGCACAGGTTTCCCCATTAAATGGAATGCAATTGTCGAACTATAGAAGTCGCAGTAGTCTAGTAGGTAGTCTGTTGGTTTATTAGATGTAAGGCCTTGATTCAAACCCCAGGTCAGACATCAAAACGAAATTTTTAAAAAAAATTTTCTTCGGGGACTTCCTCTCAGCGGATTTCTAGTAAAAACTGTTTGTCGTTTGGAATCGACTTTATACGTAAGTCCCGCCACTCTGTATAAAATTTACACACACAACGTAAGTGGTGTGAGAAGCTAGGTGGTAATCCTGACTGAAGGGTTGTAATGACTAATTATGTGTGTATGTATACGGCAAAAAATTAGAGCCTTTTTAACGCATTGAAATCGATTCATCAAATTCGTTTACTTAGAAATAGAGTTATGGGTGTAATGGATTTCAATCGACTGAAACTACATCAGTGATGGACAGAGAATTAATTGATTGAATGGACGACTCATACTATTGCTTAGAATCAGCGCCCTCTGTGGGGGGAGAATCGTTGCACTTTACGTCTTTTTAAATAAATTTGTTGTTCTTTTTCACTGTTTTTAGTTTACAATCCACATTGTAATCGTAGTACGACTAAATAATATATTTTAAATAATTTTATTTTAGTTCTTTGACCCTTATTATCAAATCAAGTCTCTACACACCAAGAATTACCGAATTTTTGTCTACTAAGCCACAGAGCATCACATTAAAACTATTACCTGAATTTGATTTTAAATTTAAATGTTAAAAAACTCCTTACCACACAAAACTTTCAAGAGAAAGATTTTTTTCATTATTTATTTGCTTGAAATTCTTTATTTAGTATTTAAATATATTCAATAATTTAAATGGGAGACATTCTCCTACTTACAGCTATCGAAATGCCTAATTGTTCAAATAATTTCTTCTTTACTAATATTATACGGAAATGTAGAATGTTTTTATTCTTTAAATTCATTTGACAGCATTTTATCCCGAATATGTCATCGTATTCTATTACACGAGACCTGTCCGCAAGCAAAGATTCTCTTGTTCAACAACATTTGTCATGTACCCACTCTCATGTACAATTTTTTTTATTTGAATGTTATAATAAAAATATTGTTATTGTTGTTGTCGCCATAACATCACTATTCTTGTTGTAATGTGTTAGATTTCAAGTAAAATGTTGAAATATACAAGAGCATCACAAGATTACACTCCCGTACGATATGTTTTGTTGTAATCGAATACAATATACTCGTATGTGAGTTGTTCTTACTGTTTTTATGTGTGCTCCTTAAAAAAGGCAACAACACACTCTACGTGTTTGTAAGTATTTGTTTTTTTTTAAGATTTAAGCTACAGAGTTATACAATCGGATGAAATCACAACATTTGATGTCGGATTGTGTTATACATACGAGCAACTTTAATTAATTTTCGAACTCTGGGTGTAAGTGCATATGCCCAGCAAATATTACAACGTTATGGCACATAAAAAAGAGAATCTCAAAGAAAACCAAAGATTATGTCAATCTGAATCTATTTTTTTGAAAAGATCTTGTAGACCTACTAGAATCTGAAAAAAAATTAGAAAAATTGCCACTCTTTATAAAAGGTGGAAGAATTTCAATATTGTGTTCTTATTTCATATGTACGCATCAGAGATCAGATATGAGTATTCAAAAACATGAGTAGATTCGAATCATACTCATAATTTCTGATAGTTATACGCATTCATACTTATTTTAAGATCATGAGACCTCTACTGATATTCAAAGTTTGAAGTACTCATCGTACTCATACTTAACAATACGTATGATGTTGTTGATTTCGACTCTCCATGACTCAACCAAGAATCACAAAATAAGTATGATTCGCGTCATTTTCTTTCTTCTTTTTTTGTAAATGCAACAGCAACTAAGACCGTAAATTTTGATGAATGATTCGAATCACTCGAATCATTTATGAGTATTATTTTCTAGTATTTTTCTAAATTTATGAATCTAAATGAGTAGGCGTATGAATCAATCATTCAAATGTAATGAGTTTAATGTCAACGTTGTACTCATACTCATTGCAACCTGTACTTATAAATCAATGTTGTAGTGAGTACGAATGAATCAGAGCAGTTGGTTTTCAATACTGTTCACTTACTCATACTCAAAATTTCATGAGTACTTATGAGTAGCGAAAAAACGATTCATTGCTGACCTCTGGTACGTTTGTCGTATATTATATTTAAATTAATAGTAGAAATAATTAAATTTGATGCTTTTTTATTATTAATATAAAATAAAAATAAAATGTATATAACGAGTGACTTTTATATTATTTAAGTTCTCTTGGTAGATTTTTTCAATGCTCATTAAAGTTTGCATTTCGTCATGAATAATGGTTTACTCACGAACAAAACTTGTAGGTCATTCAGTTTTATTGTTAAAATTTATGTTGTTTAAGAAATTAGTTTCCAAAGAAATGTTATCTTTGATTTGTTATCTTATCTGAAAGCTCAAATTGTTAAAATTCGAGAAGAGGCACAAGAAGCGGACTTATTTTCTTAAAATAAATTGAAATTAATTTGTTAATGAAAATAAATGTGAAATGTAAATAGAGTACGAAATATTATTTGTATGAATGTATCTCCATGAACATGAAATGATATAAGATTGTAAATTTAAAATAACATTTTGAATGTTTTTTAAATAAAAGAAATTCAACTAAAATCGGTAGTGTCTTCTTCTTAATAGATCATGAAGATCGTACAACGTCTCCCACAGGAACGTTAACTTTGTAGATCGTGGTAAGCATTTTAAAAGTCATAAAAGGTTTTGAGCGCGACCAATATGCTGAGATAGGAAACAAATTCTTTTAAAAGCAATTTTTCACTTCACTCATGTTACATGAAAATGGCTTCTGGCTGTATATTGAGAATTATACTCAATTTAACAAATAAACGACGACAAAGCATAATGCAACGCTACTTTAGATGAAAAAAAAAAATAAAATTTCTTCATATTTTGAAATTGTCAAATTAAACTCCATCCCTCGTGTATTTTTATAATAGATTCGCATACGAGTTTATTGAATTTACGTTTCGCCTTCTTACGCTCAAATAAATTGATTTGATGAGTACGGATTTGCTAAAGTAAAGTGTTGCCTTACAAAATAGAGCAACAAATGTATTATTTTACCCACAATATTCCCGGGTGAATATGTGCGCCTTTTTTATTGCTTTCATTACTTCATACCATTTCTTTTTTCTTCTTTCCTGGAGGCATAAGAGCAGATGTCTAATAATAGCCAAAACTCAGTAGAAATTTTTGTTGTCTGACAAGTGGAGTGTTTGCTTTGCTTCATATTATTACGGCCGTTCGAAAAAAATCCTTTAATTCAGCGATATTGATGTGGCCATAAATATCATAAACTGATGTACTTACAACCAAATAGTAAATACTATCCAATGAATTCAATACGCAAATTATTCCATCAATTCCATTGTCATCATTAATGGTGACTAAAATATTGGCTTTCAATGCTTTAGAAGTTGCTGATTTGCAATAAGTCGCAAATTCATTTTGCAATAAGTCGTTGATGTTTATCTAATTAACTTTGTCGTCATTCGGCAATCAAATAGTATTTTCAACTATGAAATGAACCTTTAAGAGAAAACTTTCAGTGTGAAATTGTTGTGATATGGTACTAAATAAAACATTTCCAGTAAAATGTGCACAAAAGTAGTTGAGTTCAGGGCAAAGAGTTGTTTTGTACATGAACAAACGGGTTATAGTGTAGGGTTTAGTATGATGGTAAGATGGGGTAGGATATATTATGCACAAACCTTTTATATTCTAATTGTGTATATACATATATAAATAATAAGTATTATATAGGTTTTTATTTTTGTTTGTTTATTTAAAACGTTACAAAACGTATTTGTATGTAATTGTTTTACAATATATAATTTGTTCACTATCGTTCACAGTTTGTTTTAAGTTTGTTAATGTTCACAATGTTTATTTTATTATTCGAACATATTTTAGATTTCAAATATCTTTAATTCACTTCATATAAATTAGTTCAACGCATAGGGCTTGTTAGGTATTTTGTTTTGTATTTCTCGAGGATCAATAATCAACTGATCTATGTGAAATATTATGTTGAAGATGTTATGAATGTGTGTAT
Organism: Sarcophaga variegata; assembly: GCA_932273835.1. Lineage (NCBI taxonomy): Eukaryota > Metazoa > Arthropoda > Insecta > Diptera > Sarcophagidae > Sarcophaga > Sarcophaga variegata. Next base: position 44,040,701 of record OW026359.1, read on the forward strand.
GTTGATGTGTGCTGTGAATATTGATGTGTGTTGTGAATATTGATGTGTGTTGGTGATATTATTGTCATTATGTTAAAGATGTTTGTGTTGTCCTATTGGGAGTCAGGGTTAGGGTTGTGTATTTGTTCACTCGTGTGAACATCCTCCCGGGCCGGCAACCTGTGAATAAAAACAAATTATTTTTAATTGTCCAAAAGGTGGGTAAGGGTATTAATTTTTTTTCACTCGTGGTTTCAGGGTTTCACCATGGGTACAGATTTTCAATTCCGACCTGCAGATCAACCATGATTTATTGTGGGGTGGAACCTGAAATTAGACTTTGGGTGGGTATTAATAATTGGGGGTGTTTTGGGTAAAAATTTGGGTAGGTAAGGATGGTGTTCGGGTGAGTAATGGGTGTGTAACGAGGGTGAAAATGGAAGATTTAAAGGAGTTTAATTAATGTGTGAGTAGGACTACGAACTTGGTTATGGGCCGAGTCAAGGTTCCGGTTGATGTCCGAAGTTTAACTACTCTAGGTAGTCCATCGAAACCTGGGTGAGTTTTGGTTACTCGTCCGAGTAACCATTCATTTGAGGGTAGATTGTCCTGTTTGATGACGACAATGTCATTGAGCTCCACAGGGCGTTTAGGGTTTTTCCATTTATAACGTTTATGGAGCTCTTTCAAATATTCATCCTTCCATCTTTTGCAAAACTGATGGTGTTGAATTTTCAACCTTTGCCATATGTTTGCTAGGGTAATATTTTCGTTACTAAAATCGGGTTCAGCGGGTGCTAATAAGGGTGAGCCAATCAAGAAATGACCTGGGGTTAATAGGTTAAGATCCTGAGGGTTTTCACTTGACGGGCTTAAGGGTCTTAGGGTAGCTAGTTCCTCAAAAGTGTATTTAAAATTCGCGAGCTTCTTAATGTGGGACTTGAAGCTCTTTACACCGGCTTCCCATAAGCCCCCCATATGTGGAGCTCCGGGTGGGATAAAGTGCCACGTCAAGTTTTCAAAACTATTGGTTGATGTAACCAATCCTTTCAACTGTTTGAGGAATTCCTGTCGCTGCTTTTTAATTAGTTGACTAGCTCCAACGAAGTTGGTTCCATTGTCGGAATACAAAGCGACAGGGCATCCCCGCCTCGAAAAGAATCGGGCAAATGCTGCCATAAATGCTTGGGTAGACAGGTCAGATGTGGGCTCTAAGTGGATAGCTTTGGTAGAAAAGCAAACAAATACGCAAACATAACCTTTGGTTATCCTACATGTTCTACCAATGTAGGATTTTATGTCAAATGGTCTGCTAATTTGGGTACGTTCGGGGGGTAATGCAGCCATAAATTGTGTAGTTTGGCAATTCCTATATTTTGTGCAGGGTACGCACCTATTGACTACAGAACTGATAAGATTCTGCAGTCTCGGAATCCAAAAATTCGAGCGAATTATTCGTAACATTAGACGATTTCCGCCGTGTAGGGTTATAAGATGAACGTGTTGGGTTAATAATTTAGCAAAGGCGCTAGGGTAGGGTAATAAAATAGGGTGTCGTTCATCATATGTTAAGTTGTTGGAGTTTGCCAATCTACCATTTGTGCGCATGATATTATTTGTGTCCAAGAAGAAGAGAGAAGAATTATCAGTCTATCATGGGTAGCTTTGATCTCATGCGCATCAAGTTCAATACTCGGGTGGATTAATAATCTATTGAGTCTTTCGTCAATAGGTTGTGGAATTTTTCGATCCTGAACTATGCTGTCATGTCGAATTCCATTTCTTCGACCAACTGATGCGCGATCACAAAATCGATAGATATATGACAATATTCTAAGTGCTTTAGACCATTTAGAAAATCTTTCATAAAATGTCCTTGGTAGGATGGGTAGAGTCCGTAGATGTTTTTTGGTTCAAAGTCGTAGAGAACGACTGACAAATTTTAGCTTCAGCTTGAGTTTCGTTGGGTAAATGTGTTATTGGCCACTTTGTTGGGTCTTCCTTCAACCAAGTCGGTCCATTCCACCATAGCTTATCGTCCTTTAGTTCGTCTGCGTTGCAACCACGACTGCCAACATCGGCTGGGTTGTCGTAAGAGGCCACATGACTCCAGTTCTTGGTTCCTACCGCTTCGGCTATTGCAGACACACGGTTAGCCACAAAGGTGTTCCAGGTAGTCGGGGGTTTATTGAGCCATGCCAAAACTATTGTGGAGTCCGTCCAGAAATGCATTGGGTATTGGGTTAATTGCAGCTGGGTAATTATGTTCTGTGCCATTTTTGCCAACAACATTGCACAAAAAAGTTCTAATTTCGGTAAAGAAATGACCTTGATAGGTGCAACTCTCGTCTTAGCGATGGGTATAACTCGTGCGTATAAAACCGCAGAGTATGCTCTTTCAGAAGTATCTGAAAAGCCATGAAAGTCTATTTTTGCTGAAGGTGAAAAATTTATCCATCTAAGAATTCGAATATTGTCAATGTTATCATAAAACTGCAAAAACTTGTGCCATTTAATAAGTGTGAGTGGGTTAAGACATTCATCCCAAGCTGTATTATCCTGCCAGATTTGCTGCATCACGATTTTGGCGGACATTATAATTGGTGCTAACCAACCGGCTGGGTCAAAAAGTTTAGCGATGTCAGATAAAACTGCTCGCTTAGTGTAGGTTGATTTTCTCTCTATTTTTGGGGCCTCAAAGAAAAAATGGTCCTCTTTTGGATTCCACCGAATGCCTAGGGTTTTAGGGTTTTCCGATTCCGGAAGGGTGAGTAAGGCGGCATTGAGTTGGTGATCCTTGGGTAAATTATCCAAAAGTTTTTGGGTATTTGATGTCCACTTTCATAGAGGAAAACCAGCAGATTCAAGTGCAGTGAATAACTGTTTTTGAGCGATTTCAGCTTCTTGAACAGTATGAGCACCGGCTAGTAATCATCGACGTACATATTTTCTCTCAAAATTTGAGATGCAATTGGGTGGGTATATTGAATGTCTTCGGCTAATTTGTGTAGGGTTCTGATAGCCAAATAAGGGACACAGTTAACGCCAAATGTGACTGTTTGCAGTTCGTTATCTTGAATGGGTTCGTTGACGCTTTTACGGAATAAAATTCTTTGATAGGGTGTGTGGGTAGGGTTTAATTGAATTTGCCTATACATTTTAGTGATATCGGCATTAAAAACAATCTTATAAAAGCGCCATCTCAAGATTGAAACAACCGTTCGAAGTTTTGCTCGATGCATTAAAAACAACTCGAACTTTTGTCGTAACACGATCGGCTTTAACAACAGCATGATGGGGTAAATAATACTGGGTGTTTGAAGAAGTGTTAGGGTTATAAATAATGGGTTTCATATGACCTAAGTCGATATATTCTTGTAGCGCGTTATCGTATTCAAGTTTCAGATCGGGCTTCTTAAGTAAATTCTTCTCATTTCTTAAATATTAAGCCATCGCTACATGGCGAGAGTTTCCTAACTCAATTTGAGGGTTACGAAATGGAAGAGTTACTTGATAACGGCCATTGGGTAAACGACGGATAGTTGTCGTGTAAATTTTCTCACAAGTACAATCATCTTCGGATTGAATGGGTTCTTGCGGAATTTCTTCAATTTCTCAAAATTTGGTCAAAAATTTATCAAGCTTGACAGAACTGTAGTAAGAGACGATTCTTCAGGTAGGGTGAGAATCTTGTACTGGTCCGGTTAAAATCCAACCAAACTCAGTTTCTTGAGGTATTAATGTGCCAAGAATATCTTTCTTGACACCAGCTCTGATAATTTGTGGGTAAAAATCGCTACCAATTATAATATCAACTGGGCGACTTTCATAAAATTTAGGATCCGCCAATGGGATCCGGGATAGGGTGGGTAAGTGTAATTTGCGCCTTAGCTTATCAGAAATGAATGAAAAGTCTGATGCTGGGTCAATAAGCACTCTAGCAGGGAATACTTCACCTTGTATTTTAATATTCAAGGCAGCTGTGCCCAATAATTTAGTTCTGTCGTCTATTTGGGTTTTGCTTGATTAGGTTTGGGTAGAGAAAGGCTGTATTGCACTTGACGTAGAGGGTTCATGGTCCTTCGAGGAAAAAGAAGAGACAGCGACACGTATGTATACAGTCCACAAAACACCCCCTAATTTGTGCAAATTCTACCACACCCTAAAAAATATAACCCCACAAAACTCTAATTTAAAAATTTGTATTAAAATCAAAAGAAATTTAAAACAATAACAACAATAGTGCTGTGCAGAAAACAAATAAGTGCAAAGTGAAACAGATATACAAATTAAACTAAACACATACACTAACAAAAACAGTGTTAAACATAAATCACCCTATACAAAAAACATTACAAAATATCCTACAAACAAAAATCAGTACTCGATAATCAACTAAATACTTAAATATATAAATCAGAAAACACAAATTAACAATTAACACAAACAATAATCACAGAAGTTCACTCGTGTGAAGAGTACACAAAGACAGGCCATTTTATAGCTGGTGATAAACATCACGGAGTTTAGGGAAGGATTTCGGAGAGATACTTCATACTTTTCGAAGGTATTGTTGTGCTATATACGTACACGTATTTAGTTAATTATTATAGTACAACTACAAATTATATTCTAATTATTAAGAACTGAGTGACTTAAACATTATGCTCGGTGTACTGTACTTGACTGTGATCTGACGAACGACTTTAACCAGCCTTATTACATTGGTAACTTAGACTTTTAACCCTGATTTCAATCTTGTTACAAAAATAGAAATGGTGTTACATCATTTAACATTAAAATGATAAACAAAAGCTACAAAAATAAAAACTATGGACTTGTTTACATGGTCATCAGATATATATATATATATATATATATTTATACATATATATAATTTAATTAAGTGCACCCAGCAATTTATAAAAACGCAATTCTTTTTATTACTTATTTAATTAAAAATTTATTTTAAATCTTAAATGCATACATACATATGTACATAATTGGTCATTACAACCCTTCAGTCAGGATTACGACCTAGTTTCTCACACCACTTATGAGTGGCCGGACATACAGTTTATAGTCGACTGCGAACGACAAATTTTTGAGAAACTTTTCATGGCAATTTTATTTATTATCAGAGTTTTTGCCAGAAATCTGCAGAGAGGAAGTCGCCGAAGAAATACTTTTCGTATTTTGTTTGGATGTCTGGCCTGGGGCTCGAACCCTGACTTTTCGTCTAATAAGCCAACACACTACCTACTAGACCACGGCGACTTCATCTTAAATTCACAATTAATTAATTCCGAATACTTAATTTAACAAACGTTCGGTTTCGCGGTGTAGCCAAGACTAACCGTTCTTCCATCAACCCCATTCGCTCGTTGGTTTGTAGGTTACGTTGCACCAACATGTGCAAGAATGCAGACGCTGATCAAGCATATTTACTTTCCCACAAAATTATTGACAGCAGTTACATAATTAGACCGGATGCGCGTGTTAATGTTAAGTTGTGAAATACTTTTTATGCTGACTCTGCCAAATGCATTTCGTTGGCAGAGCTAACAATGTTGTTAACTTAGCAACAACATCAGTATAAAAAAAGGGATAAACAAATAAGCAAACAGGCAACAACAACACTGCAAGGACAAACGTAAACAAAACACACAAACAACAATAACGTAAACAACATGTTTACATTTATAGAAATTTCGTGAAGGCAAAGTCATTCGCCTTCAAGAGCATTCATCAGACTGTTTACCCTGCGATGTAAAAGGCGAGACAAAGCAGGCAACGGAGTCAGAAAGAAAGAAACCCAAAGTTTTTTGAAACGGGAACAGATTAGCCTTAAATATGGTATACATAAACATATGGTTCAAACTTACATGTTATGAGTTTTGATCGTTCTTCAAGTTTTTCAAGTTTAGCTATTCTTAATTGCAAAATTTAATTAAAAAAGGTGAAATAAGTGATGACATTCCCAAATAGTATGACAGTAGTGTTATATTTTTTATATACATATGTCATCTTATCAAATGAACTTTCAGTTTGAACTTTCAATTGCACGTCTACCAGAAGTTGACTAATATTTGTGTTTTTTGCAAATATTATTATTTCTCTGTGCGAAAATATTGACTGCTCAAACGTGAAATTGACACATTTTCCGATAAACAATCAAGATCCATCAAAAATACTGAAAATTTTTGAATTCAAACTTCATTTGGAAAAATATACTCGTGTATATGAAAAATATAACTCGACTGTTGGACTCTTTAAGTAATAACTACTGTAATTTTTTTCCGATTTTATCAAACGAAGTATCAATCTCTTCAAAAGATTATGCATTTTCAGAATGTCATCACTTATTTCATATTTTTTAATCAAAGTTTGCTACTATGAACGGACAAACTTGAAAAAATATGAAAAAAATTCGCATTTGTCAAGTTTGCCTTATCAAACCTCATAGCATATTAAAGGTCATTATTACAACTTGCCGTTAACTAAAGGGAGGATGTTAACGGGCAGATAAATTGTTTTTCGTTTTTATGAGTACCCAATAAGATAGAAGTGATCGTTAATATAAAGGGAGGATCATCCTACCTTTAACATTTAAAGGTCACTTTATGTTTGAACTTGCCATATTATATATTATTTTCAATATGGCAACTTCAAATTTAAACAAAATGAGTATATACAACAAAAAAAAAAAAACGAAGCCCGCAGTTACCACTGCGTTAAAAACAACTTGTATAATTGAGCAGTTTTATCGACATTGCTCCGGCATTGCCATATTTTTGAAAAATTTTATCTGTAAGTTGTAATAACGAAAATAAGTTAAAGGTAACTTTCCAGTTCCCTTTAGCTACATGTACCTTTAACTAACCCCAATTTTAACGACAAGTTGTAATAATGGCCCTAAGTCAAATAATTTATATATGTATATCGTTCTAAAGGCGCATTCCTCTCCTATCTAATAAATTAAATTTAAATTTTGGACATCGGTTCAGAAATGTTTGTGTAATCAATTAATTTGTGCGAAAAGTCAAAAAAAAACATGTTTTGTCAAATAAAAGAAGTTTGGAGGGTTCAAGAAATATAAAAAAAATATTTTTGAGTTCTACTCAACAAAACTCAAAACTTACATTATGTAATTAGCAGGGTGTATTTCAATTTTTTTAATTTTGTCGCATAGTGTTATTATTATTTATACATTATTGGGGGTACATTTTTAATATTTTACATGCCATTGATTAAACATTCAGTTTAGCAAAGTTTATTCGGAATTAATACAAGTCGTATAGAAGCTGTAGTTACTGCCAAAGGAGCCAATAAAAAGTACGCATGCCACAAAAGTAATAAAATTTTTAAATAACTTAATCTCGTATATATAACGTATTTCTCGATAACGATACATACATATTACAACAAGTACGTTGGCCAAGAGACAAAATACCATACTTGTTAGCTCTAGCTTCTCAACACTCAGACAGTTATTTGTATGACTCTACTTACATTACTTTTCCTCCATACTCTTTCAAAAATTCGAGAATATGAAATTGTTTTCTCAACAAAAAACTTAAACACTGACATACTAAAGAAATATACGATAACAAGCCAACAACATGAAGTGAAAATGCGCAACTTGTAAATCAATTATGAACCAAGCAGTGTTCATGCAACTATAAACTCATTGTGAGTTGCAGCGAATGAGGCAACCTACCACAACAACAACGTTAACATTATTCGCATGAATTTAAATGTGGTGTTGAACTGAGTATATTTCATTTGCATTCATTAAATGAATCCTTGTGGTCTTATGAATACTTCTTAGTTTTCATTTTCAACTTTTACCGCAAGTACGATGCCGTTTTGCAGAATTGTATGTAAAACAGAGAAAACAGCAGGTTTCTCGAACAAACACTTTAGGCAATTTAATAATGGTGTTATTTTAAAGCAAATATTAATCTTAAGTGGAGGCAGTATTTTGAGTTTGAGTTCGTTTTCTAAGTGTCCAAGACTCATATTCAAACGTCAACTTTAAATTTCATTGATTTACTTGGAGTTAGTGACAATTCATCACAGATATAGAACTCAAATGTATAAAAAAAGTAATTTCGCAGCAATAAAATATAGACGAAAGAAAATAACCTGTAATTATTATTGAACCAGAAAAAAAAATTAAAAAGATAGGGCTTAGATGTGGTAGTTAAATATGTTGTCGTCTGCTTAAATCGAGAACAGGTTATAGTACAAAATGTTTCCAATCTTAGTTTATACATTGAGGACACATATAGTGCCTTAATTGTCTATTGTATATCGTCAGTATACTAATTAATCAAATGATCTATGCTTCAGAAAACATTGGAAAGTAATTTTAGAAATGCTTGAGTAAGCTTCGATTTTACCTAAAGTGTCTAATTTCATAATCGCATTATTTTTAGGTATTGCAGTTCTCATATCCACACAAAAAAATATATACTAAAACCAGCGTAGCAGAAGCATACTGGAAACTATAGTCAATATGGTGCACATATTTCTACGACTTAAGGGAAAGAGAAAGTTAAAAATTCCTAAATACGCTCAGTATCAAGCTTCATACACATACCACACAATTTGCAAAACTTTGATAAAGCAATTACATCATCATCTCTAAATGCTGGTGATCGCGTGTAAAGCTGTCATAAAGCCAATACTGCTACAAAAGCATTCAGTTCTAGGGGACAGCCTCATCATTTAATGTAGAAAACTTACAGAGAGAATGACAACATATCCACCATGAGGAAATGCTAATCCGAGAAAATGCTATTGACAATATTTTTTTTTCGGAGACTTCCACTCACAAGTGTTCTGGTAAAAACGCTGAAAAATGTTCCTCAAAACTGTTGAATAGGATCTAGTCTAACAATGACTACAATTCGAATTTATGTACAATGTATCTTGTAATGAAATTTTATGCAATATTTGCAATGGAAAGTTTTCTGTTGGACCTATTTTATGTCCTTTAGAAAAACGAAATTGAACTCAATGAAACTCAATAATGGTGAGTATTTTAAAAACCATTCCTTTCGTCTTCTTGTATCTTTTTACTGTTGTGGGCCTTATAATGTGGAAAATTCGTATTTAAAGATGCACCTCCTGGTCGTACTGCAAATTCGAGAAATATTCTTATTTCTTGAATTGAATACCTTTTAGCTGCTAAAAGCATTTCATTTTGAAGTTTTTAAAGTTAAATTAAGTTTTAAACTAAAGAATGCTTGTACGGGTTCTGAAACATATCAATTATAATTAGCGAAATCCAATCGTAAGGAACAATCTGAACATTTATCCAAGGAATAAGTCCCACTTAGGCCAGTAAAAAGACTCATTCTGATACCAAAATCAATGATCAACCGGGGAACAAACATTCCGTAGAGAAATCCAATCAACCCGTGGCCAAAATAAATCTTGCTGTTCCAGCAATTCTTTATATTAGTCTGCTCAGTCAAGGAAGTCAGAGAGTGAGAGATTAATAACCTCCGTCTCTTCATGACAATAGCAGTGTACTGTCATATAAGATGAAAGAAAGAATCGTCCTCATCATCAGATCCACAACTGCAGCAAAAGTCATTTAATGAAATGTCAAGAGCTTCGATATGTCTAATAACAGGACAGTGGCCCGTGAGAATCGCCATTATGCGATGGAAGCCACGCGATTTAAGTGTAGAAGTGAGTCCGTCCTGCCCGTACCCTCTTACCGTCAACGTGATAAAACCAGTGGATAATATCCAATTTAACTAAGGCGAGCGGAATATAAAAATTTGTAGTCGCCGTAGTCTTGTAGGTAGTGTGTCAGCTTATTAGACTTAAGGCCAGGGTTCAAATCTAAGGTCAGACATCAGAACCAAATAGGAAAAAAAATATTTCCCTCTCAGCAGATTTCTGGCAAAAACTCTGGGAGTAAATAAAATTGCCACAAAGAGTTTCTCAGAAATCTGTCGTTCGTAGTGGACTTTAAACTGTAGGTTTCGCCACTCATGTATAAAATTAACGCACACAACATAAGTGGTGTTAAAAGCTAGGTCGTAATCCAGATTAAAGGGTTGTAATGACCAATTATGTATGGAAGCGGAATATCTATGCACTGTAAGATGTCGGAAATTGCGAGCTCCGTGTCGGCTCCGGGTAGCTAATCGGCAATGCAATTGCCAACGATATCCCTATGTTTTAGACATTATGAGAGATTCAAATTTTGAATGATCCGAAATTACCCAGAAAATTTCTCGAGGAATTCTATTGTTTTTGTCTGCAAGAAATAAGAAATAAATCCATTTAATCCGTCAAAATAAATTGTGTATCAATATAAATATAGTATCAATAGTACGATGAATTTCTGGGGATTGCCATGATTCTTTAATAATCCATTGGAGAGAGTACAGTTTTTAATTTTGCCACTTCCTGTACGCATACTAGAAGCCCTAAAACTCGTTATAAAAAACTTGTTTAGGAAAAAATTATCATTTCCTTAAACAACTTATTGAATTCTTATTACCACTGCTCAGTTACCAATGCCACGAATAACATGATTCTCTAGAGTTGCAGCTAACGTATTCGAATTTTCCTTTAATTATAGAATGTTTTTCGTGAGCAGTGTGAGTATATCATTCCCGTGAGGTCTTTTAGCCTGCATTCGCTAGGAAGTAGATACATATTGTAGAAGGAGAGAATTATAAGGAATATGCGCTATTACGAAAGATAACATTTGTAAATCGTCAACAAAAAAATTCCAAAGTATTTATAAAAAAGCTCTATGCAATGATCTATCAAATTCCAATAAACTATCTAAATCCTCCAATTGTAAACACTTCAAAATCGTTGATGAATTTTATCCACCTTTCAAGAACAAATCACTTCTGAAGCACGAACTGAACACTGTAGCAGAATTAGTTTGTATACATTTGTATAATGCTGAGTACAAAAAAAAACTTCTACAAATAGGTTCCACACACTTTAAGTAAAAAACCCCAATGTGTGAATTTATTTATGAGCCGTCGCTGCAATGCAACAAATTTGGCTGATTTTTGAACAGATTGGGACGAAATAAAGCGAAAATATTGTGATCTAACGGCTGCTGTTCTAAAGAAAAATTCTTAACAAAAAATCTTAAAAACTCCAGTTTTTAATAATAGTACAGTGATTTGATAACACCATACCAAATACATTGATTATGACTCGTCCAAAACTCCATGGACTTCAGTGGGGGTAGTCCTTTGCGCACTGGCAAATAATTTTCTTGGTGAAAAGTCCGCCGCTTCAATTGTTGGTAATTTTTGGCAACAGGTGCGAAAGTGTCTATTGAAGGCAATTTATTGGTTTGCATGTTGCAGGAAGACTTGATAACCACCTGCCGAATAAAGTACCGGCAGTAAGATTAAGTGACGGAAACTTCGAAAGAAAAAGACCCGTAACCCGGCGATATACTTGCAACGAACTCTGAAAGAGAGAGAAAAATCAAACACCAGGATATTAAAAATGTATTCACATATTTCAGTCAAATCCGAATCCATTAAGTAAGTTTTAAGACTCAATGCGAGAAAATAGTGAATTTTAGAAGCAAAACTTATGAAAATATTTTAAATGAATTCTTACAATACAAATACGATACCACTTGATTGCTGAGTTACGTTTGCATGGTCATTTCATTGAGAAAAAATTGTTTGTATTTGCGTAACTAATGATTAAGAAAGAACAAAATTGAACTACAGCGTCTAAGTTTTAAACATTTTTAGAAATAAAATTTAATGCCAAGAAAACAAAATGTATTGTATTCTCCATGCATTCTATTGAATAATATTTGAGATTAGCATTTTTGCTGTTGATGATTACTATTGTACTGGTTCAATACTATTTGTATGTAAATTAGCTTTGAGAGTTAATCTTATAAAATGGAAACACAGAAATACGAATAATTTTAGTAAAAAAGAATTCAAATTGAAATGAAATGCATTCAAATGGAAATTGTACTTGTTTATCCCTTTCATACAAATTAATTCATTTGCATACAAATACAGGTAAACCTTTTGAATGACGCAAATACTGCAGAATTTCTTACTTTAAAGAAATAATTGGAACAATTTGTTGTGATCAATAAAACTGGATTTACTGATAAGACTGCTTTGATTTTAGAGAAGTAAATGCTATGATTGGAGCTTAGCTGGGTATTAAATTTTTACACAGAGCAACAAGATTAATGTCATCTAATCGAGTCTATTAGCTATTGTTTTCATCTCAGTAGATTACCAGCAAAACCTCTGAGAGTAAAAAAATCTGTCCACTTTAAACTGTAGATCCCACCGGTCATTTATAAAATTAACACACACAGGATAATTTGTGTGAGAAGCAAGGTCGTAGTCCTCACTAAAGGGTTATAATGACCAATTCTGCATGTATTTATGTTACGAAAATGGAAATGGTGTTTTGCTTTTACATCGTTTAACATTAAAATTATAAACAAAAGCAAAACAATGAACTTGTTTACATGCTAAACAAATATGCAACAACAAACATTACAAGAATAAATGTAAACAAAATACACAAACAACAATGAAACAGCGATGTTTACATTTATAGAGATCTCGAGAAGGCGAAGCCACGAACATTCGGCATCAAGAACATTCATCAGACTGTTTATGTTGCCATATAAAAGGCAAGACAAAGCAGGCAACGAGTCAGTAAAATTTCAGTCAGTCTTGTGTGAAGACGCGGTGCTTTGGAATAAAGTAATCGTGGTTTGAAGATCTCCGTTACAAAGATCTGTCGAGCAATTGACTAATAGTTGTTATTGTTTATGCAAAAGAGTGCAAAAAGGAATAACAAACAAAGCAATTGTTGTTGTTTACATCAAGTTTTGAACAGTAGCACACAGAATTGTGCGAACAATATATTTTTATTTGCAATCTACGAGCTCATATTTTAAACGTTTTTAAAAGGTAAAAACTTAACAGTATGTATGCAGAAAATGTTGTCCATAAAAACTAATGTAAAGTAAACAACTCAAATAAATACATAACCATGCGTTTTATGATGAACGATTTAAAAGTTTTTCAATTTGATCGGCGATGTATCGTCCATCAAACGCTGATGTAATGTGTATGCAAGCGTCGTGGATAATACCACGATTTTTATGAGCAAAATATTGAAGTTTTCTAAACATCGATGTATCATTTGCATTCCTACATACATATGCTGGCTTTTTTCAACTGGCGTGAACTCATTACACCTTCTCAATCCGTTGTATTTCGGCTTCTTTGTTTATGGGTCACCTCTTTTGTAGTCGACTGCTTTCTGAAATATTGTACTGCATGGAAAGCCATTGCTTTAGAAACGCTTAACATTGTTTCGAATCCTAGGTAAGTGCTTTCATTCTGATTCATTTGTTTAAATTGTAAATTTTGTTATTTTTAGTAGTGTTCAGTTTTATGTCAATTCTATCACAAAATAACATCCACATATTATATACATGTTGCGTAAACGTCAGCTGTGGTGTAAATAATCCAATCTTAGAATCTCAGTCTTATGGCCATTATTACAACTATCCGTTAAAGTTGGGTTTAGTTAAAGTGAACTTTAAAGTCACCTTTAACTTCTTTTCGTTATTACAACCTAATGATAAAATAAAGTTAACTTTTTCAACAACAATGGGATAACAATTAAACAAGTTTTTTTAAACGCAGTGGCAACGACGGGCTTAGTTTTTTGTTGTATATGCTAATTTTGTTTATATTTGAAGTTGCCATATTGAAAATAATATATAATATGGCAAGTTCAAACATAAACTTAACTTTAAAAGTTACCGGTACGATGATCCTCCATTTAACTTAATGCTCATTTCTACCATAATGCCCACTTGTAATAATGGCCCTTAGATACTTATGATAATAAACATCTCGTTAAACAGAGACAGAGCTTATCAATAATGTTAAAGGAATTAATTTAAATAAATTTATGTGATATTTTAAACAATGCTTTAAGAAGTGCAATTAATTGTATTTAAAATGTTGATGATTAATTTCTGAATGTATAATATTATTGCAATTCATAAAATTTTATATACATTTCATTTATTAATATTCGTTTGGCCAATTAGTGATGTTGCCACTGACTGATCGAATAACTATTATGCAACTCTGATTAACTGGAAATATCATGTTGCTTTCGTTCTGTCCATTTAGAATATTTACAGAAATTTAGCGAGGCCTCAACCAACATTGAGAACGTTCTCTTTCTTCTCATCTTCAAGGGATAACTAGTCGCAATAAAACAATAAAAATCATTAAATCAATATAGGAGAACATAACCTTAAGGGAGGTTAGCTATCCCTTGGCTTTTCTAGTTAAGGGCATGTGCAAATAAATAGTCCGGATTTTCCAAGAAAAAAAAAAGAAAGCATATTTGTGAGACTTGTACTCTCACGGTACAATAACTGCAGGGGATTTTAACTGCTAGGGTAATGGGATGGTAAATTCAATCAAAAACGTGATACAACTTGGAATACGATCTTCTCAATTCCCGAAGATTATTCTACTTAAAACACCTGTGCGAAAGGGCAGCTCTGCAGAATGATCCACCGTTTTTATGTGTTTTGTGCACCTCATATTTCCCAACAACTCCAACACAACATCTTTCAAAATTTAAGAATAATTGTAATAAAGTAGGTAGTGCGTTGGCTTATTAGACGCTAGATCAGACATCAAAACAAAATTTGAAAAAATATTTCTTCGGCGACATCCTCTTAAGAGATTTCTGGCAAAAAAAAACTTTATCGTCATCGCTGCTGTAAAGTGGTAATACCAAGTTCACTATTTTACTTTTGTAAGTGTAAAATCTCTTTTTTTAACATATTCAATAGATACATACAGTCAAAGAAAAAAGTGTACATACAGTGGTGTATATACCCGCTGATTTTTTCCAAGTTGAAAGGACAAATTGGAAGGCAGTTAAGAATGTTTGAAGAAAAAGGGAATTTGAAAAAATATAAGGTAGAAATATAAGGGAATACATACAGTAGCGTATGTAGATGCAGTAGTGTATGTAGATACAGTAGTGTATGTAGATTTTTTTCTTTGACTATAAGTTTCATAGACGTAAAAAGTTATTAAATAACAGATTTCATTAATAAACAGATTCCATAATTTTCAAAATTGCAATTATTTTCTGTAGTTTATAAAAAAATTAAAAGAAAAAGGGAAAATAAAGTTTTACGTGTAAATAATACTTTTATTAAAAGTAAAAGTAAAAGTAAAAGTTCTATTCTATTATTGTTATCCTTAATGTCACAATATTATTATTATTATATGCTTAAATTCTTATATATATTTTCATTCCTAAAAGAATAATCAACAAAAAAAAAACGAAAGAATCAAAATTATGACTGAAAATATATAAATTTCTAATTTATTTAATATTTAAGATATCTTTTATATAAAACTTAAATTAACTTAACTTAACTTAATAGTATAGTGAAGTTATGTTAAACTAGATCCTATTAGGAGTTGTTTATACGATATTTTATTTTTCTCGTTTTCTTATCTAAAAATTTAATGTCTTTAATTCTAAAATAAAGTATAGTTGAATTCAAAATGTATGTATAGTTGAAAAGTCGTTTGAATTCTCTTCTATAGATTAATCATACGAACTATCTTTCGAACTGTAAAGACGTGTTTTAGTCGAGCTCCGATTCAATTTAATTTGTTTCAAGGTTTATCATGCCTATAAAGTGCAATTTGTGCATCTAAATTCACACAGTTGAAATTCTGTTTGAGAAATTTAAACAAGAAACAATCTAAATTTGTTAAACACAGTGAAATATTAAATAAAATAAGTCTTAATACTTACATTGCAAATGCATTGCCGAAATAAAATAAGTAAATTAAAATTAAACATATAACAAAAACAACTATTATTGCGAGAACATTACCAGAACAAAATACATAAGTATATTAATAATTGAACTTAAAAACAAAAACAACTAGAACCGGTTCTTTTCCTCTCATTAATATAAAACAACAACATATCTCACCAGATAAGTCACTCACACATATATATACTGTATCACCAACTAAACAGCTCCATCTATTGTACAGTAGGATAATAAATTAACCCCTATTGTGAATACTCTTTTGACATAACCCAGTGAACAATAATATACGAATTCATTCTCAATTCTTCAAAGAATAAAAATCTGCATTGGCGTTGTAGTGGATGTCAGAAAGTTGGTGCTGAGTTTTATCGTTTTTTTTTTTTCAAAACACTAGGAACAACTTTTTACAAATTCAAAATAATCTCAGCCATTTAAATGATCAAATTAATGCGTATGGAAAACTTTTCAAGGATTTTAAGACCTTAGATGGTTTACAATCACCGACACCTTCTCCAACTCGCCGAAAAAGCCCAAGATTTGTAAATAATGAAATTGCGTCTACCTCTACATCTAACGACGGGTCAGCAGTCAATATCCAAAAAACTCCAAATATTATCGAAAAGGAAGGTTTTATTGATAATTCTAGCCAGTTAGCAGGTTCAAAAGAAGTCTTTGCCATGCCTAAAAATTTAGATAATATACCTGATACTGATCGAAATAAATTGCTCCCCAAACAATCAATAACCATATTGCCTGATCCGGTCGACTCTATCCGTTTAATTAATTTGGATGCTGCATCTCCTGTTCCATCGCCCTTAATTCAAAATGCTTCAGCTATGAATAATCATCCAAAGGAGTTGCGAACTATTCCCCCTAAGAAAACAATATTTGCTACACGGTTTGCAATTGATACGAATGCTGATGATATGAAATTCTATATTCTATCGAAAATCAGAAATTGCAACCCAGATGAAATTCTTATTTTCAAAATACATGCGAGAAACAGGGCACCATTTAAAATAATTGTTCCTGATAATATGTTCCAGCAAATCGTTAATCCGGAATTTTGGCCTAAAAATGCTATAGTTCGGGAATTTATCTACAGTGAAAGAAATATTGCTCGTCTTCCTCACATTGGTGATACAAATCAAAAAAACTAATTTCCATTGTTTATCAAAATGTTAGAGGTATTAACTCGAAATTATCTCCAATTTATTGTAATAGTTATGGATTTAATTACCATATACCAATATTCAACGAAACTTGGTTAACTAGTAAGATTAATAATTCTGAAATTTTTTGCCCTAAATACCAGGTCTTTAGGAAAGATAGAGAAAGTTGTGTGCAATACAATACGAAAAAATCTGGAGGCGGTGTATTAATTGCCATATCAAATGAATTCTCATCTGAAGAAGTTAGTCTTAATGAATTTCTACATATTGAGTTTTTATGCGTATTAGTTAAAATTTATAAACAATCCTTATTCATAGTTTGCGTGTACATTCCACCTAATTCACCACTCACTGTCTATGAAGATCACTTAAATGCGATTGAAACACTTCTGAGTAAAGTAAACACAACGGATCTAGTACTATTAATAGGAGACTTTAATATGTCACACACATCATGGAAGGCTGTTCCAGACTCAAACTATTTAAGCCCCATTGGTTCTTCGAATTCCTCGGCAAATATAATTAACTGTTTACTTGAGAACTGTCTTTTTCAAATTAATTCCATTCCAAATGATTTCGATAAAATGTTGGATCTTGTGTTTGTTAGTGATTCATCGGACTTCTCAGTTATTCGTCATACGCCTATCTCCAATCCCGAAGACAAATATCATCCGACGCTTGAAATAAACCTCTTCCATCATCCTTTCCTTCAAACAAATAATTTAACTCAAAAACAGAAAACATTTTGTTTCAATTTAACTAACCACAATAAACTGCATCTTCAACTATCTGAAATCGATTGCATAAATGAATTATCTGGCTATGGCAATGATTTGGACCAGTGCATTATGAAATTTTATCAACTACTTCACAATTGTTTCTTAGCATGTGTGCCAAAAGTTTTACCACATTCTAATCACGGTCCACGCTGGAATACAAAATATCTTTCAAGATTAAAAAACAAGAAAAATAAATTGTATAAAAATTTTAAAAAGGATAGATCATTAATAAATTATTCCAAATACTACTTAGTAAGATCTGAATACACCATCGCCAACCAAAGGGCTTATAACATCTACTTAATTAAGGTAAAAAACAAATTCAAGAGTGATCCTAAATCATTCTACAAATTTGTTAATTTAAACGTCGAGCAGCGGATTATCCTTCTGTTATGAAGCTTGGTAGTCATGAATCTTCAGATAATAAGGTTATAAGTGACTTGTTTGCGGAATTTTTTGCTTCTACCTACTCATCATCTACATTTAACGCCAATAATAAATATTATATTCCTGAAGTAAAGGCCTTTGATATATCTTTTATTGATCAACGTACTGTTTCCAAGTATATACAACAATTGAAATCTTCGCATGTTGTTGGTCCGGTTCCTAGCAGCATTTTAAAACACCATTTTCAATTACTGAGTACTCCATTAACCTACTTATTCAATAAATCGCTTAAATTTGGTTATTTTCCCTCCTTTTGGAAACAATCATTTATCATTCGACTGTTTAAATCAGGATCTAAAGCTGATATTTCAAATTATAGAGGAATTGCTAAACTCAACATTATACCGAAATTATTTGAAGAACTCCTATGTGATACACTGTCATTTCAAGCATCGTCTATTTTATCTGCTTCCCAGCATGGATTCTGTAAGTCTCGATCAACAATCACAAATCTTCTTGAATTTACAACTTTGGTAAATGGTGGATTTATTGTAGGCAAACAAACTGACGTCATTTATATCGATTTCAGTAAGGCATTTGATAAAGTAAATCATAACTTATCGTTCATAAGCTTAATCAACTTGGTTTTAGTTCATCTTTATGGAATTGGATTAATTCGTATTTAGTAGACAGAAAGCAGTGCGTTAAATTCAGGAATACGCCATCTAACTTTATTGATGTACTGTCAGGCGTACCACAGGGTAGTCATCTTGGGCCGCTCCTATTTACTTTTTTATAAATGATCTCCCTTCTGTTATCAAAAATTCAAACACATTAATGTATGCAGACGATGTTAAAATATTGTTACGTTTTTACCTTTTTAAAAACGTTTAGAATATGATTTCGTTGATTGCAAACAAAGTAAAAACAAATTTGTGTTCAGTTGAAAATAAACTCTTTAATGTTCACACTACTTTTGTGTGCCACCGTATACAACTTGTCGTATGTAACAATAATCTGCTTGTTTAGTTCGTCATTCTTCTTCCGCATGCAACCTTTTTGTAAGCAATACCCCTTGAAGGTTAGGTCTGTATAGCGGAGATCTTCACAATAGCGATCTTCAAACCACGACTACTTAATTCACACGCAACGTGTCTTCACACAAAACTGACTGAATTATTACTGACTCGTCATCTGCTTTGTCTTGCCCTTTTATAGTCCAACACAACCAGTCTAACCAACGTTCTTGAAGTAGAAGGTTCGTGTTCTCGCCTTCTCGAGAACTCTATCGCGACCACATTGTTGTTTGTGCATTCTGCACACTTGTCTATCTTTTTCTCTCATGCTTGTTGTTGTTGGTTTACTTGGAACGTGTTCGATGGATTTGTTAGTGTCTATTTGTGTCGTGTATATTGTGTACCAGTGTTGAAAAATTCAGTACTTTTTTCAGTACTTTTTTATTATTACATACTTTATGTCTTGCGCTTTTCAACTATTAATGCATTATCAACAGATTCAACATAATGATAAATGTAGAATTAGGCTTAAGGCCGTGTCAGATAAAACTTTGTTGCTTTGCGTGACGTTTATAACTTTGACAGAAAAGCGTAAAGCAAAAAGTGTATGACACAATAAAAACTTTGACAACACTCGCGTTGTTCGTTTATCTTTTAAAAGTGGTTGGCGCGTGTTTTGCTTTTAATATTTTGTGCTAAAATAAAGACTTAAAATGGATTTGGAGGATTTATTGGACATACTTATAATTGTACTGCTAATGGACGAAGCATTGGAGCTGTTATGCAAAATTTCTAAACGTAGGTTCTGGGTGAGAAGGCTTTATTAAGACCGAGACTACAATGGGCTTTTCGCTACTAGTTTTAATGCAGATTTCAAGCAGATCCAGAGCAGTTTCAAAAGAGTGTCCGGATGAGCCCTGCCGTTTTCGATATGCTGTTAGAACTTTTAAAGAGACTTCTCACAAAAATGTCAAACAGGCCATCCATATCTGCATTCTGCAGATTATTTTTAACACTTATGTAAGTTGTTTGCATATGATTTAATAAGATATATATAAATATGTATTATTCGTAGTTATCTGGCACACGGGGACAGTAAACAAACACTTGCTAGTGCTTTCAAAATGAGACGATCAACAATAACCACCATTGTAAAGGAGGTGTGTGAAGCAATTTGGGAGGAATTGGGAATGATTTACTTGTCTCCGCCAAACAAGCATGAATGGAAGCGTATTGCTGAGGACTTTAATACTATGTGGAATTTTCCGAATTGTGTTGGTGCTGTGGACGGAAAACATATTACAATATCATGTCCACCTAATTCTGGATCCCTATACTATAATTATAAAGGAAATTACTCCATTGTGCTTTTAGCAAGTTGCGATGCCAATTATACCTTCACAACAGTGGATATCAGAGCAAAGTGACGGTGGAGTATTATGGCATTCAGGCTTTGGACAGCGATTGTTGAGTGGTAACTTAGATTTGCCTGAAGATTCTTATCTACCTGGAACATGCACTAAATTTCCCTATTTCAAGGTCAGTGACGCTGCATTTCCACTTAAAAACTGCATTATGCGTCCATATCCGGTTTTGTACACTTACTTAAACTTTCGCTTAACTTCAGTTATAATTTGTTTTCTTTTTTTTCAATTAGGAATGCGTCTATCACTTGACCGGGAAGCTTTTAATAGGCGACTATTACGAGCCCGAAGAGTGATTGATAACGCTTTTGGGATTTTATGCGTTCGTTGGAAAATTTTGTTATCTCCTTTATTTATGTATCCAGAAAATGCGGAAAAATTGGTAAAAGCTGCTGTAGTTCTGCACAATTTTGTTAAATTCCACGATTGCAGTTATTGTCCGCCTGATTATGTTGATCGCTTTGAAGGTTACGAAATTGTGAACGGGCTGTGGCGGAGTGAAGTTTCGACACCGTTGCAAAATCACGACTTGCAATAATGCAACAAAAAATGCTTTCGATAACGGACTATATTGTGTCCCACCTAATTTAATTAAAATGAAAACAAATTTTTTTAATACATTTATTTAAGAACATAAAAATAAAATTTCATGAATTCGTAAAAAAACAACGATTTTCATTTCAAAATTCAGTTTATTGCATATAATAAAATAAAATATTTTTTTTTTCAAATCTTTTATTTGCAATCTATTCTAGAACATTAAGCAAATGAGATAATTATTTACGAAATTCACATAAGTTATTGGTTTCCAGTGAAATCAATAACATTATTTATACTTAAGTATATATATTATTTAAGTATATCTACTTTGATACATATTTACAGTTATAATTATAAATTACAGGTAAATAGGTATATATACATATATGTTATATAGTGAAAATAATATTAATTGTGAATATTTTATCTAAATGGGAGATCTAAAACGTGAAATCTTTTTAATCGTCTGATTGTTAAACTATTATCTAATAAAGAGATGGCCAACGGATTAACGTGATCACTTAACCTTTGAAGATATCTGTTACTAAATTTGTTTATTTCTTCTTTAATAAAAGTAATATCTAAATCTCTATGTATTGCGCTGTTTGTAATATACCATGGTGCTTTAACAATCATTCGTAGCGTTTTTGACTGAAACCTTTGTAGGATTTCAATATTTGAGTTACTTGTGGTACCCCAAAGTTGAATGCCATAAGTACATATGGGTTTCAAAATACATTTGTAGAGAAGTAATTTATTTTCTAAACTTAACTCAGATTTTGGACCTAGCAACCAAAACATTTTCTTAACTTTCATGTTTAAAAGAGATCTTTTAGATTTTATTTGGATTTTCCATGTTAAACGCCTGTCTAGAAGCATGCCTAAATATTTAACGTGATTACTTTTCGGAATTTGTGAACCATTCATGAATATTGCTGGACAATCATTTCGCCTTAGGCTGAAAGTAACATGGGTAGACTTTTGTTCATTTACTTTTATATTCCAATAATTTAACCAGGTCTGCAGTTCATCAATCTGATTTTGAATTAGACTTGATGCTTCTATCGCTGACGAACTTGTTGCTAAGAATGCAGTGTCATCAGCATAAGTGGCCACAGTAACATCATCCAAACAAGGCATATCTGAAGTATAAACGGTATATAACATCGGTCCAAGTACCCTTCCTTGTGATATTCCTGCTTCGATTTTGCAATAACTTGATGTTTCTTTTTTGACCTTCACGTAAAAATGACGTTCGCTTAAAAAAGATTTCAAAATCAAATAGTAAGGTGCAGGTAAAATACTTTTAATTTTATAAAGCAGACCACAGTGCCAAACTCTGTCAAATGCTTGCTGTATATCTAGAAATACAGCAGAACAATACTATTTTCTTTCCAATGATCCCGAAATTTCAGTTACTAATCGATCACACTGTTCTGGTGTACCGTGTTTATGGCGAAAGCCAAACTGGTGGTCAGGAATTATAGAGTTTTCTTCTAAAATGGGCAATAGTTTTTAAGGAATAATCTTTCAAATAATTTGGCAAATGTTGATAATAGGCTTATTGGTCTATACGATGTTACACAATTCTCAGGCTTATTCGTTTTATGAATCATAATAATTTCAGCACATTTCCACTGAATAGGAAAATGTTGAAGCCTTAAAATAGAATTGAGTATTAACGCCAGAAACAAAATTCCTTTTCTTGGCAAATTTTTTAGTACAAAAGAATCAATTTTGTCATATCCCGGTGATTTTTTATTATTTAATTTAATAATTTCCTGGCGTATTTCACCTGGAGAAAAGTGTTTTATGGGTAACTCCATTTGACATGCAACATCTAAAAATGACATAATATACGCATCATTTTGATTAAACTGGAAAGGCTTAAATGTATCTTCCAAATTTTTTGAAAAAGCTATAGCCTTATCTTTATCTGTCCGTTTCCAGTGGCCATTTGCATCTTTGATGGGAATATTTCTGTTAGTTGGACATTTTAATTATTTTGTTGCCCTCCAGAGATTATGTTCACTGTTAGATGTATTTATTTGTAGTTTATTAAAATAATTTCCAATCTCTTTATTTTTGTACTCAGATAGACGTTCCTTTACAAGTTTGGTTGCTAAGTTAAGAATTGTTTTGCCTCTCGGATTGCGAGAATGTTGCCATATTCGTCGAAGACTTCTTTTATTTCTTATTAGTTCTCTTATCTCGTGGGAAACGTATACACCGGATCCATAGGACACATTTGGTGTCGTAGATGGTTGTGAAAGATAGGCGGATTCGTGAACTAAATTAGTAAATGTTTCTACTGAATCCTCTAGTTCCTCTGAAGTTTTTATTGAAATATTTAAATTCAGATTTTTCTCTAGCCAATACCCAAAGAACTTCAAATCAGATTTAGGTGAAAGTAATTTAGTATTTTTATCAACAACGTTAACGACGGAATTAAGATTAATTATCAAAGCTGTATGATCTGAATCAAGGTCATCATTATTCACTATGTCTAACAATGATCTTGAAATGCCATTAAATACAGCAAAATCCAAGAGATCTGGAATTTTATTGCAATCAGATGGCCAATATGTGGGTCTGCCTGCAGATAATGTGGAGAGACGATTTTTTGAAATATATTTATATAGTTCCCGACCTTTCGGATTCATGACTCTTGAGCCCCACCATGGGTGTTTAGAATTAAAATCTCCTGCTACTAAATAACAATTACTAAATTGTCTAAACAAATGTTCAAAATCCTGACATTTAATATTATGCCTTGGCGGAGTATAGATCGAGTATATAGAAATAATATTATTACTGCACTTTATTTTGACACCAGCAGCCTGAACGTAAGGTTTTCTGATTTCTTCACCTACTTCATATTTAATAGACCTCTTAATAAGTACAGCCGCTCCAGCGTGACATCTTTCATCAGGATGATTTACAGTAATTAAGTCATACCCTCTTATTTTAAAATGTGATTTCGTATTCATGTGTGTTTCGGATAAAAGAAATATATCAATATATTGAGTTTTGAGGAAAAGTTCAATTTCATTATATTTTCGCGAAACACCATTGGCATTCCATACTGCTATTTGAAGGTTTATTTGCATAATTTGGTTATTAAGAGAGACAACATGCTCATGAGCTGGGAGAACATACTTTCAATGTTTTTTAAAGCACTATTTTCATTTTGATGGGTTTCATTATTTTGTTTAAGTACTTCGCTGTAAGTTAGATTTTCTGAATTAGTATTATAATTAGGATTATTATTTTGATTATTTATAGAATTATAATTAGAGTGTGGAAATTGTCCTGAATTCGCAAGGTTACTAAATTGTCGATTAATTCGCTGAGTGTAATCGAACTTTTGTCTGAGAGATTTATATACTTGACATCCTTTATAATTAGCCGTGTGAGTTTGCAGGCAATGAACACATTTAGGTGGAGCATCTTTAGGTTTTTTGCATTCGATTGTTGAATGATCCATTCCGCATTTACACAAGCAAATGGCTTTTTACAATATGATTTTGTATGACCATATTCTTGACAACGATGGCATTGTACGATATCATTTGATTTACGTTGAGGTTCAAATTTAACAACAGCATTGTTGATATATCTTATTTCATATATTTTGTTGTTTTCTGGGGA
The DNA here is from genome assembly GCA_932273835.1 of Sarcophaga variegata. NCBI lineage: Eukaryota > Metazoa > Arthropoda > Insecta > Diptera > Sarcophagidae > Sarcophaga > Sarcophaga variegata. The sequence continues at coordinate 44,065,544 of OW026359.1, forward strand.
AGGATCCAAATCAACGAACAACGTAGTTAATGGTTGCTTCGTTATCTGGCTCTTAACGTTAAAAACGCTTCTAACTTGATGACCAAGTGATAATAATTCAGCTTTTATATCTTCAGGTGGAGTTGTATGATGAAGACCTTTGAGAACTACTCTATAAGCACGTTCATTCTTAAGCTGATAAGTATGAAAACAAATTTTACTACTATCTAAATATTTTATAATTTTTCTATAAGACTCCACTGATTTAACTATAAGTTTAATTTGGCCATCTCTTAAGGATTTGTAACTAAAATCATTTTTAGGAATAACATTAGCAAAACACAATATCATTCTATTTATATTATCTACACATGGTATAAATACTGGCGATGGCTTTGGGGTTCTTTCCTCTGATGTTTGCTTTTCGCCCTCTTCGTCTTGAGATTTATTATTATGATCATTATCAAGTATTGCAAATTTGTTGGTATTAGAAGTGCTGGGTTCATCATGTTTTGGCTTCTTATCAATGATTTGTCTAAATGTTATTTTTTTACGTTTACTGCTATTCATCACTTGCCAGTTCATAACACTGTCTTCCCCACTATCACTACTATCAGAATTCATACTGCAGAATTGTAATTGTTAATAAATGTTTTGTTGAATATATAGCAATAGTTCAATCACGTAGCGCGTCCGAACACTATGGTATTCCTTAAGTGATGATTTTATTCGCTTTTTATATCCACGAAATAATTAAAAATTTTAATATTTTTTGAAAATTTTTAAAATTTTTTTTTTTGTATTTATTGTTTTTTTATTCCGTTTCACTTGACAGTTAAATCGAAAGTCCAAAATAATAAATAACAAAAAAAAAAAAAAAGTTAAAAATTCAGTTCATTGCATAAATTAAAATAAAATAATAAAAAACAGTTCATAAAAAAGTTCATATAAAAGCTAAAAAAAATTTTTAATATAAAAAAATTTTAACTGGTATTATACACATAATTTAATAAATCAATCCTTAGCCGATCCTGCACTTCCTCCGCCTTTTTTTGCAGGCATTCATCTAGCATTTGTAAAAATGCTGCGTTTCTGGATTATGGTTTCTCCACCTTAGCAGCAACAAAGTTTTCAATTGTTCCGGATAGTTCTTCAAATCTTTCCCTCGATTCGTTATCCAAGCGCTGCCGTTTTGGGGTCTTACTGCTGCTACTGCTAAGCTCGAAATCTTCAGTGGCGTCTGCATTGCCACCAGTGTTGGACGCGTGGCTGCAGAGTAGCTCATCGCTCCACTGAAAGTTTGATGTAGTGCTATAAATGATATCGGAAGATTAAAAACAAATACATGAATTGCAGATTAATAAATTTTACTTACTTTCTAGGAGAGATGTGCTTTGTTAAAAATCTCATTGAGCTGCAGCTCCCGACTTTAATTTGTTCCCTGCCACCTCTCGAACAAATCGGTCACGCAGCGACTTTTACAGTGATCCTCTGTTTTAAAAGAAAAAAATATAGCAAACAGCACAATACATATTTCAAAACCATATACCTGAAACTCCTGTTGAAGCAGCCACTGCTTGCCAAGCCCGGTCTTTTAAATATTTATTTCGGAAAAGCGAAGAGCTTTTATCATAAATGCATGGGTGCATTTGAATTGAATTTAATTTAATTCTCTTCCATTACTATTAAATAAAATCATAAAAATTATATTTTCAAGCGCTTCTTTCAAAAATTACACATTACACTATACTTACCTTTTTTTTACTCAAAAAACAAACAAAAAAACTTAAAATTTACGAAAAAATATTTGCAAAAGAAAATTTGTGCCCAAAATTTCAAAAAATATTTAAAGAATAATCAACAGCTGATTGTCAAAGCACGCAAAAAGATTAAATATGCCCAACTTTTCGCTTTGCGTTGCGTAAAAGCGCTTTATGTGACTAGTGGCATATAAATATGTACATTTAATCTTAAATTTCAAAGAGAATTTGTAACGCAACGCGAAGCAAAAGTTTTATCTGATACGGCCTTTAGCCGGTTAGCCAAGCCTCTACGGAACGTATGTTCGTTTAGAATACACCAAGCGATGAAAACACTTGCCGAACTATTATGAAATTGCGGTAAACATTTGCATTGTTCTTCATGACCAACGTATGTTACATTACGTTGCATCGACGTTTGACTAATCATTGCTTTTACGTTTTGTTACGTTCCGAATCAGCTGTTTTTGTCTTGTATATGAGGAACACGAAAAAGTCGTCAGTTTTCCTGTTCCGTGACGTATGTGTACTAAAGATAAATAAAATAAAATATAGTGTGTTGGTTTACTAAATGTGAGCTCGCGGTTCAAACCCCATGTCAGACATCTCCATCAAGACGGGAAATGAAGAAATGTTTCTCCGGTGATTTCTTTTTGGCAAAAACTCTGAGAGTAACTAAAGTTGCCATAAAGAGTTTGTCAAAAAATCTGTCGTTCAAGGTCGACTTTAAATAGTAGATCCCGCCACTCATGTATAAGATTAATACACACAACATAAGGGCTGTGAGAAGTTAGGTCTAATCCTGATTGAAGGGTTATAATGGCCAATTATGTATGTCTGCATCAGAGATCAGCAATGAATCGCTTTTTCGCTACTCATAAGTACTCATGCAATTTTGAGTATGAGTGAGTCAACAGTATTGAAATGCAACTACTCTGATTCATTCGTACTCAGTACAACATTGATTTATAAGTACAAGTTGCAATGAGTATGAGTACATCGTTGACATCAAACTCATAACATTCGAACTATGTTTGATTCATACGCCCACTCATTCAGATTCATAAATTTGGAAAAAAGACAGAAGAAAGACACATAAACCAAAAAGAAAAAGACAGCAAGCAGAGCAAACACACAACCTTCTTGTGAGTATTGTAGTGTTCGTGCGCGAATCATACTTATTTTGTGATTCGTGTATAAGATGAGTCATGGAGAGTCGAAATCAATAACATCATGCGTATTGTACGAGTACCATGAGTATTTCAAACTTTGAATATAAGTAGTAAAAGTATGACATTAAAATAAGTATGAATGCATATAAGTATCAGAAATTTTAAGTATGATTCGAATCTACTCATCGTTTTGAATACTCATTGCTGACCTCTGGTCTGCGTGAATTTTTTACAAAAGTGCCATTTGATGCAAAAGGTTTTGCAACACTGTTGTGTACACATTTCCTCTTGTTGCGTTTTCGTTATCCATCTCTGTGATACTCATGGTCTTTGTTTTCATATGAAATGATATTAGGTCGTTTTCGTTTACGTAACAATATTTTTATCACTTAATAACATTTAATACCAAGTACTTTTACAAGAGGATATTAACTACTTAACCTCTTGGTGTAGTATTAATTTAATGGAGCTGAATGTTAAAAAATGTAAATATATGTGCTTCACTCGATCATCACCAACCAATGGATTTTACAGAATGAATGGTGCCGCTCTTAAACTAGTTAATACCTTTAACGATTTAGGGATAGTTTTCGATTGTAAATTGGACTTCAGAAATCATATTACATAAACGGTTAGCAAATCTACATGTACCCTGGGATTTATCAAACGATGGGCTAAAGAGTTTTCTGATATTTATGTTACTAAGCAATTGTTTACCACAGCTGTTCGTTTAACAAGATACCATAATTTCTTAAATATAAAATATTACACAGTTAACTACGCGAACTTCGATCCATTTCGTAGAATCTGTCATGATTTTAATAATCTGTAACTTCATATAGATTTTAATAAAAGTGTGGAATCCATTAAAAAGGATATAATTTTACAATTAAGCACATTTAATTAATAATTTCAATGTTGTCTCTTTTTTAACTTATTTTTTGAATTGAAATCATAATAATAATAATTCTGACTTGATATATAAAATGAATTGAAATATAAAATGTAATAGTCTGTAAGGATTTTTCATAGACTTAAATAAATAAAAATAAAATAACCGAAAGAGGTGAATTAAAATTAAGGATCCTAAATGTATCCTGTATCTTAGGATACAGATTTAGGAAAGATTATGAAGCGTGATTACTCAAAACGTCAGAGAAACCTATTTTTAAAGTAAAAATAATTAATACCCTTTTATTTCCCTATTTATTAGTATAGTACTATTCCGAACAAAGTATAAAAAACTATTTTGTAATGCAACAGTCTTCTTCCCACCCTACTCCTAGCTAGCAATTATAGGCTACCGCAGACCTGCTTTAGTTTGATGCTTTTATCAATGGCAAATGCCTCGTTTGTTTATATCGTAGAAGTACACAGACACCTTTTATGTCTACATTACACATTCGTACAATGATCTTCTCAGTAGCAATATGGTGGGACTTGTTTTTACTCCAAGTTAAGAAAGCAGCATGAAATTTTTAAATTCCGAAAAACAATTCTGTCAGTATGTTTTTGCAGTTTATTGAATATATGTAAGTTTAAAATAAGGTATATCTACACTGTGTATGAAATTTAGACAAACGGAATTATCGAATAACGGAAAAACCGAAATATCGAATTTTCTTAATTAAGAATTTAATTATTTTTTAATTAATTTAATTTCTTAATTAAGAAATTTTCTTAATTATTTCCACTCTACTGTATACAAACTAAAGCCCGTTTTCTGTCCTTTATGTAAAGGGGGAGGGAGGGTGTTAGTTAACTTTGCAGTTAGAGTTCTAACCCATTAGGTCAGCTACATACATACATATATAAAAATTTGTTTATAATTCTTCTTTAATTAAAAAAAAAAAAAAAACAAAATACAATAAAAGCGTAAATTCTTTAAACTATTTAAAATAAAAACGTACTTAACACGTTCACGCCTCACTGGACTCCCTTATCGGAGTGCGTACCAATACCACCGGTGGCCCGCACTAAACTATACATCCGGTGGTACGCATTTGATTATGCTATTAGACGGTACGAAACATCAAATATTTAAATCTTTAATACGTCGACTGCCGAACAAGAATATTTGAGAGTCAAGTTTTATTGAAAGCACTTTATTTTTGATTTTATTTCACGAGGGAAGTTACGCATATTAACTATATTACTACCTTTCGGTACCATTTAATGGTTTTTTATTAGGGCGTTCGTATGCATGTCTTTTTTGTTAACCTTTTAATCTTATTTCTGGAACTTGAGTTACATCCATTATAAGCAAAATTCCATTAAATGCGTTTATTTCATCCCTAGTTATTTGAGTATGTTCTATCTTCACGGTATTTATGGTATAATATTTACATCAGACGAATAAGAATCTACGCTTAATCAATCACACAAAACTTTACACAATACCGTTGCATCGTTAGATTGCCTATGCTGAATAACAGCTGCCGTCCGATAGAGCGAAAAGCACTTACTGCAGCCGCCAGTAGGCGACAAGCATGAATTACAGAGCCGGCATGAACGTGTTATGGGGTTTCTAATGCAGGTGAGACACGTATATGACGAAATTCAATAAACTCAAATTTAAATAAACTTTTGCATAAATTTGAAATGTTTGTTTACATTTACTTTCTCTATTTCAGGCCGCAATTTTCGAACTCTGTACCTTATACTATGTTCAGACATGTACATTTATTGAATTAATATTCGATTTATTGATAACAATATTTTTAGTGTTCAGACACAAAATTTATTTGACAGCTGGTAAACAAAACAGCTGATTGCTTCAACAACATTGCTTTTATTTTAGTCGTGAAAATTAGTGCCAAAAATTTTTTAGAAAAAATGGAAAACAGTTTAACTTTGGAAAAGGTCTTACTAATGATTAACCGAAACGCCGAGTTGTTGCGGTTAGTAGGTATATATAGTAGTATTTCTGACTCCAAAGTGGCTTTTCTCAGAAGAATGAGAAAGAAAAATTTAATAATACTGCATAGCTTGGAGAAAAAAAGCTTTTGCTTATGGCACTGTTGGAGGAAAATGAAACCCAAAGGTCTTTATGGAAATTGGTAAGTAAAATATGAACAATATTGATCAATTCAATAACAACATTTCAAATTTTCAGAACCGCCCATCGACATTTTTGGAACTCAATTGTCAATGCAACGACGACCAATTTTTTAAAATGCATTTTCGCATGACCCGAAATAGTTTTGACGTACTCTGTGGTTTGCTCTTGAATTTAAGCAAGGATGACACAAGGTGGCGAAAAGCAATAACATTAGAAAAGCGCGTAGCCATAGCTTTGTTCACACTAAGTTCATCTGGGGAGTACAGAGTGGTTTCCGAGCTTTTTGGTGTGGGTAAATCTACTGTGTGCACAATCTTAATTGAATTTTGTGAGGAAGTGTGGCAGGTGTTGTCCAAAACTTATATTAAAAAATTGCCTCCAACGCAAGAACTTGTAAATGAATGCGTTGACGGATTCCAAAGGCTTGGTTTTCCACAATGTCTAGGGGCCATTGGTAAGTTTGAAATTGTTGATATTTTGTACCATTTTATATGACATCATAAATAAAAGAATCTTCACATGACAAGCAATTCCAATTTATATTTACAGATGGGTGCCATATTGAAATTAAGCCCAACCAAAACGATGCCACTGACTACTATAACTATAAGGGATGGTATTCTATGGTACTTTTGGCCCTTGTGGATTACAGGTACAACATATTATTTTTTTGTTCAAATATTTAATGTGTCATAAACAGGTATCGTTTTTTATATATAAACATTGGGGCCCCTGGACGTTGCAACGATTCCATAATTTATAATAAATCCCTATTAAAGACGGTACTGGAGAACTCTGATGTATTGAAAAGCCACACGAAGCAAATAGGTGATATTCAAATGCCAGTTTGCATTTTGGGAGACTCCGCCTTTAGATTCGCCACTAATCTAATGAAACCGTACCCGTTTTCATTGGCGTTATCCGGTGAACAAAAGTTGTTCAACTACCAATTATCGAGGTGCAGAAGAGTGGTAGAGAACGCATTTGGTCACCTCAAAGCACGTTTTCGCCGTATTGGCAAAGGAATAGATAATCGAGTAGGAAACGCGCCGATTATTGTTCGAGCCTGCTGCGTTTTACACAACTTCCTAAATGAAAGAAATGACAACATAAACCAGCTTTGGCTTGAAGCCATTAAAGATTTCAGAACAAATCGGGAGAGCCCAACAGATAGCACTACCATTGGTGATATCGAACCGACCGCTGAATCTATACGACAAAACTTGTGTTCCTATTTCAGTAAGTACAAACACAAAATTTAATTTTTTAACATTTTTATTTTATTTATTTAAAAAAGAAATTAAAGCATTACTAAGCCTTTTATTTTCTTCGGCAATGCTGTTCAATAATTCTATTTTTTTTTTCTTCTAATTTTATCTTTTTTTTTCTAAATCTATTAATACAATTTCGTGTTCCTCGCTTTTTTTTAAATGCATTTTCAATTCATCCGATGTTGTTTTAAAATTTTCTAAAATACTACTACTTCCATTACAATTGCTTTTTAATTTTTTTCTCCGTTTAAATTAAGGGAATCCTTGCTGTTTTATCTTTTTTCATACGTTAGAAATAACTACTCCGTGAGATTTTCAGAAAAGAGAAAATCAGACATGACAATTCCACTCAACCGTAGTTTCGCTACTAATTAAATATGCCATGTTCCAGTGTTGAAAAATTGAAATTTTAAAATGGTACTGAACTGTAACTGAAAGAGTACTTTTTCGCATCAAATGGTACTTTTATATAGAAATACACACATAAGTGGTCATTACAACCCTTCAATCAAGATTTTATGTGTGTTAATATTGATACATGAGTGGCGGTACCTACAGTTTCAATTCGACTCTGAAAGTCAGATTTTTTAACAAACTTTTCTGACAGTTTAATAATTCTCAGAGTTTTTGACAGAATGAGGTGCCTTTCTTCATTTTTCTTTTTGTTGGAAATGTCTGACATGGGAATTGAACCGTGGGTTCACATCTAGTAAGCCAGCACACTACCTACTAGGCTGAACAGAAAAACTAACGACTTATACGTGTTCCTCACATGCCAAAAAAAAACTGCTGATTTTAAACGAAACAAAACGTAAGAGTCCCATTTATTCAAACGTTGACGTTCGTTTGTAGCATATGAAGAGCAATGGTAATACTTAGCGAAATTATATTACGGTTCGGCAAGCGTTTTCATTGCTTTTCGCTTATCCAAACGTCCAAAGCGGGGCTAAAGGCTAATTCTACCTTTTGCAATGCGTTGCGAATGTATTGATAGTTGGATAGCGCAAGACATAAAATATTTAATAACAAAAAAGTACTGAAAGTGTCGTGGGGGTACTGCGGTATTTTTTAAATGAAAAAGTACTGAAAAAAGTACTAAGGTACTGCATTTTTCAACACTGCCATGTTCACAAGTTGTCAATGGAAAGCAATATTGGGAAGCAGCGTTGCCAATTTAGCTCTTTTCGCGCTAGATTTAGCGCCTTTTAACAACCCAAAAGGCGCATTTTTTTTCTTAGCGCTTTTTTTGAAAAAGGGGCTAAATTAGCGCGTTTTGTTTCTACTTTTTTTGTAACTAATAAGAAATGCGCTTAATATCAACTCGTTAATGAGAGATGATATTTTACTTTGTTTTTTTATTTAGAGTTTGACAGATATATCATACTAAAGTTCATTTAAAAAAAACAAACTGTGGCCAACTGCGATCTTGCGTACACTTGTGTATACATTTTTTGTACACATTTTTGGTTGCAACTGTTTATTTAAAAATTTTTAACGAACTTTTAAATTTTTTGTCGTATTGTGTTTCTTATAAATTATTTGCAACAAAAGTAACTATTTTTTCAATTACAATTAATATTTTTGGCATTTTTTGATTATTTGCTTTAAATTGAATTATTTACTACAATTACACAACCTTAAAAAATATTTGCGGCTTAAAAATTAAGGACTTTTTAATTATATTTACATCTCGTCAAAATTAAATGGTAATTTTTTTAATTTTTCTTAGAAATGTATTAATTAAAAAGAATTGTTTAGGCTGAGCGTTATGTGCAGAAATACAGAAAAGTGTGGGAGTCTGATCCACTTTTTAAAAAATGGGTGAAGCCCAGCCGATACACGGGCCAAATATATTTATTGTAAATGCCAGATAAATGCAAAACGATCCGATCTGGCGAGACACATGAATACTGCAGAGCACCAAAAAAACTATTAAACCATTTAATGAAACGGAATTAAGACAACCCGAGCTTTCATTTATAACAAATGCCACAGAAAAGCAAAATAGTCAGTCCATGCTTGCCTTTTTTTCTGTTCACAGCCCCTTTTGATCAGCAAATCACCTAGGCGCTTTATGCAATTCTGCTTTTAAAGATAGTAAAGCCGCATATTTTAATTTACATCGTACAAAGTGTACTAGCATTATAACAAATATTTTGGCACCACATTTTGTGGAAAACCTAGGCCAGTAAATTCATTAATTCATATAAAATATGGCCTCAAAATGAAAAATTAATTCAAATATTACATATAAAAAATCAAAATATATATATTATGGCCAGAAGTTGAACATAATGATGAGGACGAAGATATTTTTTTCTGGAAGATGAACAAGTAATGTTTTGATCATCAATAGTAATGTTAGTCTTCTCTGATTTCAAACCATTTTTTATTTTAAAATAATATTTGATATTAATGATTTATATAAATTTGTAAAGCATTTGTACCTGAATTTAAAAATGTTTATAAAAAATGTTTTATATTTGAGTTTTTGTATTTGAATATAATTTTTAGCGCTTTTTAGCGCGTTTTAATGTGATGAATGGCGCTTTTTAGCTCGTTTTAATGTGATGAATGGCGCTTTTTGATTATAAATAGTTGACAACGCTGTTGGGAAGTGTTTGGAAAACCGTTAAATAAAGTATAATATTGTGAGTGGTAAAATATATATGGAAAAAACACTTGTCTGAACACACTTTCTTATCCATACATATGTATATGGTTTGATAGCTCTCTACTTGTGAGAGAGCAAATTTTTGTTACGAACACCAATTGCCCAGCATACCAAAAAGCCTGAGAAAAATATTTTAAAAAGTTTACTTACTGCAAGCATTATGCCTTCGTTACCCAAGCGTTAGAAACGTAAAATCGTAACGTACGTAGCCTTAAAAACGTTTGTGTAGTTATAGAAACGTTTAAAACGGGACATATGTCAACAAAGAATGTAAATAAAAACGAAACAGAACACAAAGCAATACACAAACAAACAAAACACAATGCATAGGAATTGGTACACAGACTCAACATCAGTGTTGCCGTTTTTTGTTCAATGTGTAGATTATTCCCGATTTGGTTATTATTTGTCTTATAAAAATAGCTTTTGTTTTGTTTGTTAAAATTAATTAATTATGAGACTATAATTTTGTTTTCTTATTTTCTGTTTCTTTTTTCTCAATTATGATTTAAATTTGAAAAAAATAAAATAAAAACTGCAAATTTAATTTTGATCATATTTTTCCTTATTTGGTGATTTTTACACAAATGTTGGTTACAATATTTTTTTTCGTGGCAACACTGCTCTCTCTCTCATGTTCTCTCTTATGTTCAAATGTCACGTAAAAACGTGGGAGAATTCTGTTTTATACAGATCGTTCCGCTTTACTAACGAGAGAGAACGTTTGGGTAAGCGTTTACATTGTTCTCCATATGCTAAAAAGAGAACGTTTTCTACGGTACATTACGTTACGTGTGGGTCACTCCAGCATTAAGCTTGAAAAATATTGTAGATTATGTTGAAAAAGGTTATCGTAACAATTGTAGATAAATCAAAACGGAACCCTCGTGATAATATTATATGTGTAAGATTACTAAAAGCTTATTCTTGCAATTGTAGAATAAGCTTACAAATGTAATATTTTATTAAGTGTTTTTTATAAAAGATTACTCGTCTCAATATTTTCATAAGTTTTTCAACATAAATGACAATTGACAATAATAAAAAAATGTATTTTCTTCAATTTAATATTATTTATATATTTTATTGTGTGTCCTTTTAGTTTTATAATTGTTTCGGAGCTTAATTCGATTTTTTGCGAATTGGAAAATAGGTACGAGTGTCCTTTATAAACTGATCCTCTTCTATTCCAATGGACAATGCTGCACCTATAAATTGTTGATATTTAATAATTATAATATTGTATTTAAAATTTTGTTATTTTTTTAATTTTTACTTACTTCGTATTGCCTTTATTGTGCTAAGATTTCGTACACTTTTCTTTTATCCAGTGCCTTTCCAGCAAAACTGTTCTCCTCTCTTCAATTGAGCCGCATTTGGAAACACCAGCACTGAAATCTTCGTCACATTCAATTCTTTTTTGTTTTTTATTATTTAGAAGAAGTTCCATTACTTCTTTTGTTTCTCCTCTAACACTTTTTTATACATATTTATTTGGCATTTTTATTTTTATGGAACGATTATTTATTACCAGCTTTTCATTTTATTATTTTATTTAAAATAGACGTCCGTCCGCGCACTTTAAAAATTTTGTAATAAATTTACAGGCAAAATAGAACAAATTTCATAAAAAAAGTAACGGTAGCTGTTTATAGGTATCGCGTGCGTAAAAGAAAGACAGCATGACTTTAAAAACTATTGAGAATAATAAGTTTTTTTCAATCGTCAGATTTCTTTAATCATACTTTAGAAACAGTTGTGTTTAACAATAGTTTCTCAAGTATAGTTGAAAATTGCTTGTGATTTCGCATTTTAAAAACATTATTGTAATATTAATAAAAAAAAAACTTGAAAATAACTATTATTATAAGCTTATTCTCAAGTTATATTCCAGTTTGATTGCTAAATGGTATGTTGGGATGGTTTAAAGCACTCCAAAAAAGTGTGCTTGTGTTGATGAGCGAGCTAAAAGTGCACTGTGAGAAAAGGTTAGTAAATAAGAAGTTATTTGACTGCATTTACAATTTTTTAAAAATATTATTTGGATAGACTTTAAATATTTAGCTTTCATGACACATTCAATGTTTCAAATCAAAACAAGTAAAAAATATTTACTTTTTATTGTTTATAAAATAACATTAATTAATTGAAAACACATACATGTATATGCAACTGCATGTTACTAATTTAGAAAAATAAAATATAGACTCTGTGAAATTGAGTAGTTTTTAATTAATAACCATCATTTAACTAAAAAAATTATAAAAAAAAATTCCTCAAATTGGAGTTAGTAAGAGTGTTATCATGGTTTGAAGATCTCCGTTACAAAGATGTGTCGAACAATTGACTAGTAATTGTTATTGTTTATGCAAAGAGTGTAAATAGAGGAATTACAGCCAAAGCAATTGTTGTTAATTGCATCAAATTGTGAACAGCGACACACAGAATTGTTCGAACAATAAAGATTTTTATTAAAAATAAACACAAATTTATTTTTATTTTATTTTCAATCTACGAGCTCATATTTTAAACGTTTTTAAAAGATAAAAACGTAACAATATTAATTTTTGTTCATATTGTATTTTGAAGAGACGATGAAAATTTTTGGTAATATCATCACCATAAAGTATTGAATATTCTTGTATTCGAAACTTCAATCTATGGGTTAAAAAACCAAATTTAGAGATCTATCGTCTCTAGTGATATAGTACAGGTCACAATTTTTTAACCGCCATGTTTCGAATTTAAATAAGCATTTGGATGGAATTCAATACATACATTCATATCAAGTAATGTATTGTCTTTACATAGCCTGAGCGATACATTTCAGCCTAACCAGTAAGGGGACAACCGATCAATTTCTCACCATTTTTTTAGAATTGAGATATTGGGTGTTTTTTACCTGCATAAGAACGATATGATAACCATAGTTTAACAGCTCAGAATGTTAAAAGTCCACTCGTCATCATTCCCAACTTTTTGCCTTTTGTCCTTCGTGGAGACTTTCGAATAAACTCAAAAAAATAATGAAGGCAAACGACCAGCGCTTGCGTTGCTTCGTTTCAGGTTTGCTCATTTTTAATTGATCAAATACGAGCATTCAAATAAAAAAAAATGTATGAGGATAAAATGAACCAATATTGCATTAATAAAAATTGACTGATTGGTGCAGCTTACACAATGGCGGCCTTATCTGACCATATTTCTTTTAAAATAGCAAGGACCTGAAGACACGGCGAATGACGATCTTTATCGAGCTATGTTGACTCGATTCACTTAACCATCAATCCAATTACCAATACAACATTCTAGTTTCTCTAATATTCACAGATGATATTACTTCCTTAAGTAATGTCTCTTGAATCAGTTTGCTTTTCGATTTATCGGTAAAACCATGTGAAAAGGTGACATTCAGATCTTTTCTACAACTGCAATCTGAATGTATTTGAGACAAATACAATGAATATGTGGACAAGAACCTTTCGTGATGTTTTCAATTTTAAATAAAAAAATACTCACTTCATACTGGTAACAAACTGTTTCCATCTGATTAAATAAATATGTATGTATGGTATGTACACCAGAGATCAGCAATGAGTATTCAGAAACACGAGCAAATTCGAATCATACTCATAATTTCTGATACTTATACGAATTCATACTTATTTTAATATCATACTCATACTACTCATATTCAAAGTTTGAAGTACTCATAATATTCATATTTAACAACACGTATGATGTTGTTGATTACGACTCTTCATGACTCAACATTTACAAGAATCACAAAATAAGTATTATTCGCGTACGAACACTACAGTACTCACTAGAAGGTTGTGTTTGCTTTGCTTGCTGCCTTTGTCCTTTTCTTTCTTCTTTTTTTGTAAACGCAACAACAACTAAGACTGTAAATTTTGATGAATGATTTGAATCACGCGAATCATTTATGAGTATTATAAGTATTTTTCTAAATTTATGAATCTGAATGAGTAGGCGTATGAATCAAACATATTTCGAATGGTATGAGTTTGATGTCAACGTTGTACTCATACTCATTGCAACCTGTACTTATAAATCAATGTTGTAGTGAGTACGAATGAATCAGAGTACATAGTTGAATTTCAATACTGTTGACTCACTCATACTCAAAATTTCATGAGTACTCATAAGTAGCGAAAAAAATGATTCATTGATGATCTCTGGTATGTACATCGTTCTACATGAAAGTAATTTCAACTTAATTTTTAAAATGTTTAAATTTAATTCATTCTTCATTGATTATTGAAAGGTGAGTGACATTAAATAGTCATTTTTTTATCTCCCCGATCGATGTGGCATACGCGTTGTCTTATATGTATATGCCTGCGGCTGTTCAAAATATTGCATGTGTTATTGGTGTTGTATCATTGTTTTTGTAATAACTTTTTGTTTGTTTTTTTATTCTTACACAAAAAACACGAAAAATGTTTTCAATGTTTTTGTTCAAAGACAGCAACAGAACTGTTATTATAACAACAGAATACGAGTATTTATAAGACCATTGAATGAACAAAATAATAGAAAAACACTTTAAATGAATGGAAGGAGATTAAACAATATAGATAAGATAAATTCGCCGAACTTAAAAAAACTCAGTCAGCCATTAATTTATTATCTAAATCTTAAAAACAGGTATGCGTCCACATTACCTCCACTCATTTCATATCAGTTAAGTCGTATATCCAAGTAAATTGTGGTCGCCTTATTCTTGAACTGCATTAGTTTTTACCTAAAGCGCTAATGCAGGATATGAGGAGAGGACATCGATACGATGAAACCCTTTCTAAGTCATTGCCTATACTACGTAAGCTTGGGATCCCAATATTTTGTAAAATACTATACAGTAGTCGCCGTAGACTAGTAGGTAGTGTGTTGGCATATAAGATTTGAAGGCTCCTTTCAATCCCCTTTTCATATATTTCTTCAGCGACTTCCTCTCAACAGATTTCTGGAAAAACTCAGAGAACAAATCACAAAAATCTTTCGCTCGGTGCCGACTTTTCATGTATAAAATTAACACCCACAACATAAGTAGTGTGATTAACTAGGACGTAAAAAGGTTGCAATGTACTATACCAGACATGCATATGTAAATCATCTCAGATAAGAGCACTGGACGAAATTAAGGAAGTTTATACAGTATACAGATTTCCTTTAGAATACTTGGCTCTTTTCTCTTAATAGTGAGCGCACAGGCAGCTGATGTATTTGCTGATAGGCATGAGACGTTAAACCTGTGTGATTGGTTTCTTCTAAAATAGAATATAAAAGAATAGAAAAATCAATGCAATGAACTGTATTACATGTGATGTGATTCTAATAAATTACTACCGCTTATTAAATCTGGAGTTAGTTGTATTTGAATAAATCTCCACCCCAACAATATTGTCTCTGATATTCTTCTGCGACATTCCTTCTCATCACTACCCACAATAATAGAAATTTAAAAGCCGTTTTATCTTGTTCAGTCTTTTTAATATTTTTTTTCCATTGTCAGAGAAAGTGAATGAATGAAAGGGGAACGATTGAGTAAATGAGTAACGAAATGACTTTGGAAACTTTGCTTCACAGTAACAGATTCAGTTTTACATAAATAGGAAAACAAAAGAGTTTCAACGGCATGCAGAACAATTTGCAACAAAACAACCAAATTTCGGTTGTTCGCAGAGTAAGTGTCCTGGAGTGAGTGAAGCAATGAGTGAATGAAACAACAGCCATGGTGCTGTAGAACGATGGAAGGGAATATGTAGAAATGTGTCATTAGTACTAATATGTTATGTGAGTAGTAGAATATGTCTTGTAATCACTTTGAAATACAATCGATTTACCTTCGCATAGCGTGCACAACTTTGCCGTTTTAGAGCTATTTTTGTTGTTGTTTTCAATGCCACAAAATTGCTTATATTTTGTGTCACAGCAGCTGCTTTATTTTTGAAACACATTCCACCAACATTTATATTCTTGTGGAACCCTGTAAATAAAAAAGCAGAATATGAAAACAGCCAGACAATATGGCACTCTTTAATACAACCATTTACCAACTGCTGATACAAAATTACCATGGCGTTCGCTTTTGTTATTTAAATGAAGCAAGAGAAACACGGCCGAACAAAACCCACACAATACAATGAGATAAGATTTTCGCGTAAATTTTGTTTCACTTTCGTTCACTTAAGTCTTCATCACATTAAAACAGCAAAAGAAGAAAAGAACAAAATAACAGAACAATTAAATAGACGGCTGCATAAACCCCTTAATACCCTACACAAGTTTCAATCGAATGTTAAGAATCAAATCCAAATACCTTTTTTAAAATGCTTCTTCATCAGCACCGTTACGGGAGCATTTAGAAATAAAAAATGAATACAAAATTTCGAACAATTGAAGCAACAGCCGCACTTAAATTGTATACAGGCTGTATCACTTGGTTTGGTGGTTGGCTTTGGAGAGGAATAATCATCCCATCCGGTGTAAGCGAATTATGAGGATGGCAGCGATAATGATACCATGTGCTCTTGGAACTATGTAGATCGTTTAATGTATGTTTACTATACGTAACTGGCTTCCCATTGGCTTGTTGGAGAAACGAGTGGTTGTGAACTTTGCATTGAGGGTAAGGACTTAGGAAGGAAATGGAAGTATAGAAACTATGGTCATGCTAGAATACTGGATATAGTCGATCTGGATGTACCGGAACTCACTTATGATAAAAATTTTATAACGAAAATATTGATTAAATGCTATTCTGATAGCTGTTTATACCTCCCAGAGAACATCATTTAAGTATCCGAACTTTGACAGTTGATAACGGCCATAGGGCTATAGGGCTCAAGTAACTTTGATGTTAGAGGTGACTGCTAATTTAGCCAAACCTAACCTAATTAATTCACAGAATTTCTTTTATACTCTTTGATAGTTGTATTACGTCACCTTTGTCGTAAGATCATACAATTCATTTGTAGGGCAATTCCAAATGAATTTTTATGCCGCCTTTAAATCCCTTTTAAATGCGCTTCTTGAGTGAATGCGAAATGAGAAGTTTAACGATGTTGACTTGTGGTATTATTGGTGTGACTGTTAATGATTGATGATTGTCCTTTAACAATAAATCCGGAAATATAATTAAAAAGAAATTAAAAAATTATGAATTTAATAAATGAAGAAATTATGTTCGTGGTGTTTTTAAATAAATTTAAATCAATTGTTATCATCTGCAATGAAAAATATCTCAATGTGGAATGAATTGAATCATTGGTATTAAAACGATTAACATCCGAATTTAATAATATACAGACAATATAAACAATATTAACATTTATGAAATCCATAAGTTTAATTACGCCAGTAAATCAAACAACAATTAAATGCCCTTTAATTGCAACAAAAAAAAACAATAACATCCACCAGAACGAACACAGAAAAAGTGCATAAAAAAGAACAATAACAGCCGTTAATTGATTTTTACAGTGGTGGCACGACAATGACCCAAAACACTTCTCACGCTTAGTGAGGAGTTGCTTGGAAGAGAACAATATTAACGTGTTAAAATGGCCAGCCCAATCCCGGATCTCAATCCTATTGAGAACCTTTGGAATGATGTGGAGCAGCACATAATGAGAGCAAAACCTAAAAATTTGGCCGATTTATGGACAGAAGTAGAAAAAGCTTGGTATGCTATTTCAGTGGAACGCTGTATGGGCCTAGTGGAAAGTATGCCAAGGAGATTGGTAGCTGTAATAAAAAATAATGGATACCCAACTAAGTACTAAGTTTATAGCCAAATAAGTTTTTTGTTTTGCTACTTTTTTAAATGTGAATAAATTTTTTTTATTTTGTGCTTAAATACTGTCCAGTGTTTTTTGACGGTTATTCTATTCTGAACAGAAAACAGCAAAAATATATGTAGGAATGACAATGAATATATTGTGACGTGATCTTAGCAAGACATGTTACACGTATATAAAAGAAATATGAAAAAAAAAAATATATAGAAATACAGGAAATATTTGCTTTTAAAGATAGGCAGTAGCAGGTGTGCTAACCTCATGGCCACCACTGTATGTATCACATATAGATACATATGTACGATATTAAAAATTTAATATAAATTCCATTTTTAAAGATCTTTCGCTCTCATTTGCAGAACTACTTTTTTATCTTACAAGAGTCGGTGAGTGGGAAATTGGATGAGACAATGTTCACATATTTTTCAATTCATGGGTGGGCGTAGGCGGTACCGAAAGTTTTAAGCTGATTCCGAACGACAAACTTTTGGGAATCTTTTCATTGCAATTTTATATACACAATATATATAGATATTTCTATACTTTATTGTAAGAGTCATAATCGAATCTAGGCAATACGTAAAAGAGTGCCGATAAAATAAATACGACAGGGCACTGACTGACTGAGAGAAGAAATTTGTTGCGGCTGTCAACGAATCTAATTATTGTTTCGAACTAAGAATCCACAAGAACTGGACAACATGTAAAATTTTATAATTATTATTCTAGGTTTTAGGAGAGTAAAACCTATCCAATATAAAATAGAGAATTTTTCTTGTCAACAGATATCATTTTGAATAAGCAAAGTTAAATGCGCAAAAAAAAATTATTCGTAGAAGAGGATGCCTAAAGCTCTGATGGAAAGGTCAAGTGAATCTCTTTAAGTGTGGTACATGAAATATTAAAAATATGCCTACAATACCAAGATAATTAGAATTCTATCCCATGCTCAGACTAAGGACCAATCATATTGAGGCAATTGGTCATTTGAATAAGTATCCTGACATTATTTTTATTGACAGAAACTGTTGGTAATCACTTATAAATAGTTGCAGATTTAATGTATTGTAAACTTGCAAGTCTAGGCTTTCTAGAATTTAGAAGAGAACTGTCGGAGAGTGTGGCTTGCCGTTGTCATGATAGAACAAAAATACATCTTATAAATACTAAATGTAAACGATACGACTGTGTTGATATAAATAAATGGATATTGATACGTTTTTACCTTTTTAAAAACGATTAGAATATGAGTTCGTTGATTGGAAGCAAAAATAAAAACAAATATGTTTTTAATTTCAATTAAACTCTTTATTGTTCGCACTACTTTTGTGTACCACCGTATATGACTTGACGATACAACAACAATTTGTTTATTCGCTATTCTCTTTGCTTACAACGCAGATCTTTTCAACGGCGATGTTCAAATCACGACTGTTTTCTTCACACGCAACGCGTCTTCACACAAGACCGGCTGAAATCTTACTACTCGTTGCCTGCTTTGTCTTGCCCTTTTATATGCGCACGCAATCAGTCTGATAAAGGTTCTTGAAGTAGAACGTTCGGGGTTTCGCCTTCTCGAGAATTCTATTGCGATTTCATTATTGTTTGTGTATTTTGTTCACATTGTTTGTCATTGAATTCTCGCTTACTTGTCTATCATACCGATGTTGTTGCTTTACTTGTAACATGTTTGTTGTATTTGTTAGTGTAGCTATTGTTAATGTTAAACGATGTTTTCATATTCGTAACAATATTATTTCCTTGAGGACAAACATAATAAAAAAAATATGTTTCTTTTTCGAAATAAACGAAATTTGTGTCAAGAAAAGACGATTTCATTTTTTCATAGTCATAGTCGATTTACGACTATATAAAGTTTCCGAAAATCCCTTCATTACTGATCAATAAACACGGCAAGTCAATTACTGTATCTCCAAATATGTATAGTAAATAGTAAATCAATAATGACTATGAAATTGCTTTCCATTGTGATTTTAAATAAAATCACATTCCGTTCGAAATAGAAGAACTGTAAGAAAATATTGGCAAGTAGTTGACAATCAGGCAAATTAATTACAAAACATCGAAAAAATGGAATTCCTAATTGAAAACTTTTAAAGTAATTTTTATTGCCTAATTTATTGACGGAAACCAAAATAAAAGTTGAACATTTTTTGTTTTCCATTAAATGGTTGTTTGTATTTTGTTTCGAATTTATGAAGTTCTTTTTCAATTCAATTGTTCGAATACTTTTCATATTTTCAAATCATTTCGGATGAGAAGAAATTAAGCGCATTTATGTATCAGTATAAATTGGTCATTACAGTCCTTCAGTCAGGATTACGATCTAGTTTCTCACGCCACTTATGTTTTGTGTGTTAATTTTATACCTACAAGAATGGCGGGATCTTCATTTTAAAGTCGATACCGAACAACAGATTTTTGAGAAACTTTTCCTGGCAATTTTAATTATTCTCAGAGTTTTTGCCAAAAATCTGCTGAGAGGAATTAGTCGGAGAAATATTTCTTTTCATATTTTCCTTTTGATGCCTGATCTGGGATTTGAACCGTGGCCTTACATCTAATAAGCCAACACTCTACCTACTAGACGACGGTGGCAACCACTTAAACGGTACTAAAAAGCTCTTCCGTCGAACCATATGCAGTTTTGTTGTTTTTCAACCAGGAAGTTGCCTTCTTAATGAAACCTTAGCTGTGCAGTCTCCATTCAAAACCGTCGTCAAACCCTAACCATTTTTGCTATAGTTTTGAAATGTTTCAGTGATCAATTATTTTTTTTATAATCGCAGTGCCCCCGATCTATCACGAATCATTTTCTTTTTATGGTACAGAATAAAGTTGCGAGAATCACTTTTAAAAAAGATTTAGGAGCAAATCCTTAGCAACATTAATATTTCATTATCTTTAATTATTTTCATGGTTCCTGGTAGTCTAGTGGGCAGTGTGCTAGAGTATTAGCGTGAGGGTCGTGGGTTTGAT
Source organism: Sarcophaga variegata (assembly GCA_932273835.1). Taxonomy (NCBI): domain Eukaryota; kingdom Metazoa; phylum Arthropoda; class Insecta; order Diptera; family Sarcophagidae; genus Sarcophaga; species Sarcophaga variegata. The sequence goes on from OW026359.1 coordinate 44,086,284, forward strand.
TCCCACCAGAGGCCCTGGTCTGTGACACTACACCGAGTATATGGTCAAAGTTACTCAGCTCGTATATAATTAAAATATAATTTGTAATTGTATTGTAATTAATAAATAAATAAATAATTTTTTTTGGTCGTCAATATTTCTTATTAACAACAAATCGTGAAAAATTCAGCCTCATTTATAAATTTTTTTTTAATAAACTTAAGATTAAGGGCCATTATTACAAGTTGCCGTTAAAGTTGGGTTTAGTTAAAAGTAACTTTAGCTAAAGTGAACTTTAAAATTGTTGAAGATAAAATGGCAACTCTACAATGTGTACATTGTTACTTTTGATTTTGACTTATGGCTTTTGAAATTTTTTTTTGTATTCTACCTACTATGTCAAAGCCTCACTCTAATTTAAAACTTTGAACTGTAAAGACTTTTTTCATTTTTGCTTTAATAAATATTTTATGCGTTACTTGGAAAAAATTTAAAGGTGTGTTACAATAAAATTTATCAAAAGTGACCTTTAATTTCGTTATTACAACCTGCAGATAAAATAAAATTAACTTTTTGAAATGCAGTGGCAGCGACGACTGTGATTTTGTTGTGATTGCTCATTTTGTTTATGTTTGAAGTTGCCATATTGGAAATAATATATAATATGGCAAGTTTGAAGATAAACCTTAACTTTAAAAGTTATTGGTAGGATGATCTTCGCTTTAGCTTAACGCTCACTTCTACCTTATTGTACATTTAATAGTTAATAACAATTTATCTGTCCGATAAAATCCTACCTTTAGTTAACGACAATTAATAATAATGGCCCTAAGTATTTTAGAGACTTTAATTTAATTTGTATTAAACAAAAAACAATAAAATTTTACTATCGATATACCAGAAAATTCAAAATGTTGTACTGTATTCAAAATAGGTATTTATTAAAACGAATCAATATTTTATTGCAAACCCATTGATGACAATCCGCGAGATATCGTGGTCACCACATTTTGATGTCACTGATGGAAACGGCTTTCAAAATTTCATAATTTTGTGATGCTTACTTTGATTTCTGCAACCTGCTATTAGTTTTCAATGCGATTGTAAACTGCACTGCATGAGAAAGAAAAATTGAATTGTTTAAAAAAAATATTGCTTGACATAACGAGCCATATGCTGTTGAAGTCGTCGTGGTCTAGTAGGTAGTGTGTTGGCTTATTAGACGTGAGGCCTCGCTTCAAACCCCAGGTCAGGCATCTCCAACTGAACGAAATATGAAAAAATATTTCTTCGGCCATTTCCTCTCAGCAGATTTCTGGCAAAAACTCTGATAGCATATAAAACTGCCATGAAAAGTTTCTCAAAAATCTATCGTTCGGAGTCGACTTTAAACTGTAGGTCTCATCACTCATGTATAAAAAAATTAACGCACACAACATAAGTGGTGTGAGAAACTAGGTCGTAATCATGACTAAAGGGTTGTAATGACCAATTATGTATGTATGTGTGTATGCTGTGGATCATTACTTGCATACTTTATTGGTCGTTAAAACCCTTTAATCAGATTCTTAAAAATTATTAAAAATATTTCTTTGAATATCTTCTTAGAATATTTGAAAATTATTTTGAATGCCTTAACATCCAAAAACATTTATTAACGTACTTTTCCTATGAAAATTAAATATAAAATGAAACTGTCATGTCATCATCATTCTTCAGCAAAGATCAAGTAATATTTCACAATAAATGGGTGTATTTAAGAATATTTTCGTTTTCTTTCAGTATCTTTTTAAAAGTTTTTAAATTTTTTTTGTTCGAAAAACGTAAACAATTTTTAAACTTATTTACCATCTTATCTCTGCCCAAATTTAAAGAATGAAACTTTTTAATATGCAGTGTACGTTGCCAAGAAAACAAAAACAAAAAAAGTTTGTCACATGGCCCTGTTCGTCCCGAATTTATTGCCTCTTTGACTTTCCATCACTGTTTACTTTCCTTTTCTGTTGCTGGTTTTAAAACGATAAAAAAGGATAAACTTGCTTGGTATTGACATGAAACATGCAATTGGCGTATAAATAAACTTTCTCCACTTTGGAAAAAATAATAAAAAAAAGAATTTCCAATGGAAAGAAAATTTAAAATTTTGTGTTATTTTTTATTCTGCAGGATGAAAGTTGAGTAGATTGTGTTAGAAAACGAGGAAGTGTATTTGAAGCTATTTTTTTCTTATCATCAGCACGTAATTCTTGCATCAGCATCACAGTTTTTGCAGTACTGGCAGTGCAGTTAACAACAGCAAATCCTACAAGTTGTTGAAGCGAATTGAAAGCCTTTTTTATTTATTGCCTTGCTTTATTAGTAACGCTGAGGATGACGATGAGAAAAAGAACCATAAAATCGATTCATCTCTAAATCTTATTTCAATATCTCTCAGCAACAGGTCATGGATACACCTGATAGGAATCATCAGCCTAATAATCTGAAACGTTAAAGGGGAGGTGGAGAGGGAGAATTAGGCAGTAGATATTACGAGAACGAAATCCATAGAAATGTTTGTCACATAAAATCATGCAAAATTGCTTCATTTAATACAATTTTTTACAACGTCAATCCCCTCCATCAAAATAACACCGAAATGATGTTCATAAATATTCGTATTTTTATTTCGCAGTAAAAATCCAACCGAGTGAGGAAGAAGTGGCGTTTTTCCGATAATCAAATTTATATTTAAATTTATTTGTAACACTGAGCCTTAGAAACGATTTAACGTTTGAATAAGTACAAGAACAATAAATGGATTTTGGCAAATCGATTCAAATAACGTTTTCGTTTATTTGACCCTTTTAGGAAACATGATGCCGTCACAATATTAATTTTATTGGCATTTGACCATTGACTGAGAGGAAGATTATAAAATTGTTTCAGAAACAAATCTAGTTTGATTAAGGAGACAAATCTTAACCTTTGCACGAGATAAAAGGAGACCAATATTAAAAACTTAAGTCAACTAAGTTACGAACGCATTAAACACGCTCAAACTTCATTGGAATATTTACGCTGTTTCTTTTACTTTATCTTATTGACTGCTGTTACAGCCTTAAATTTACTTTTGTAGTACACAGTGCAGCCCTTGCGCTGACCAACTTCTTCCTCTACCCTGATTTTGATGGAACTTGGTCAGTACAGGGACTGCGTTCACCCATGGCATCACAACGGGCCGCTATGTGTGCTCAAGGGAGCTTTGTGATATCAGAGCTACCATTCCGACCTAAACCTAAAGTACACAGTCTTTTGTTAACCGATAGAATGAACCACAGTTCCTTTCGGACTAAAGTGACATTTTGTCGAAATTCTCTCCCCTTAATCCAACCTTTATTATTGTATTTTTAAAAACCGTGGTGGATTTTACTTGACCTTTGAGTTGTATATCTACGTTTAACATTAATTTATGAGGCCATCGACCAATTAAACTGTTTTCCTGTATTTTTTTTTTTTTTTTTTGGGAAAATCTAATTAAGAAGTTGACAAATTAACTTCTTACTCATCAAAATGTATTTTAAAATAACAAAGTTTCCGTTACTAATACAAAGTATTACAGGTATTGATTGTTTTATTAAATATTCACTCCTTTCCCTTCAACTTCGTGGAATTCAACTTCATGGCTTCATTTATTAACTGTACTGGCCCTAAGTATTTTACTGCATTTTTATTTGCTCGCATATCATCAAATAGTTGCTAAGACTTTAAAAGGCTTTTTCCAATGCAATAAAAAAATTTTTTTTTCATTTATTTTCTTTTTAAATACCATGTAATTAAGGACCATATAAATTGCAGTTGGCTTTCCCTTTTTCGCTTTTTTTTCAATACTTGAAAGAGTTTCACATTTCATTAAAACATTAAATTAAATGAAACATTTTTACAAAAATGTTCATTTGCAAAATTGTTTTACTTTGTTGTAGGGTCTTACTTTTATAGGGTCTTTCAGCAGGGACTTTGACAGTTGATGATGGCTGTATTGATGAAGTTTTGTATTTCCAATTAATTGTTACTTATTCAGCCTTATTTTCTAACTAACTCTGACGACTATAGAAAATGGCTTGCATTCCCTAAAAGGGCTCTGAAGAATTTGATCCTAATTTACGTAGAAAAATAATTTTCAATTCTGGATGAATATACGCATGAGATGAAAATGTCACTGTTTGATGAGGAATATGGACCGTTAGCGCCATCGGTTTATTGAGAACAATGTTGGCCAGGCTATCACTGTCAACGATGAGTACTATTGGTCGGTGTAGTTTCAACAGAACAACGTTACCGCCCCATACATCTCATGCCACATTGAGGGCATGGAGAATTCAATTTATTTCAATATCTTTCCGGGAATAAAACAATCAAAAATAGCCTGATAGATACATAAAATCGAATATATTTATTTCTTTATTTAAGCAAATTCTGTATTTATTCAAATCCTTTATTTTTTTTAAATAAAAACGTGTTTCAACAGATAACACTTCTATTCACAATCCTCTTTAAAGGAGATCAAACTTTTGGGAGTTCAACATAAGTGCTTTATACACTTTTTAATACAACTCTCGGTTACCAATCACTGACTGACTATTCATCACAATTCATGACTGTCCCTCAGCATCGTTAATCGCTATATTGATAATCAAGTGTTATGTCAAGTAATTTCACGATCTCTGTATGGCATTGTTGTTGTTGAATTTTTTATCATTGTTTTCGTCAATTGTGATAATTTCGAAGTATTTGTTTGTGTAATTCTGTTAACCGTATGAAATTGGTATTTTGTTGTTGGCCATTTCTCTTACCTGCTCAACAAATTGAGTGAACATATTCCGGTTTTGTGCCAACGCTTTCACATCGCTCCAGTTTTTTCCCTTTGCAGGTATTTGCGAAACAATCTGTATTCCCATGATTTATAAGTTTTAGATTTGCTATGTCTGATTCTAAAAGATATTCAGATATACAGCGTAAATTCTACGTTCGTGTATTAAATCGAAAATGCTTTGGAAAATGATGAAAGTTTTTCAAACGACCAAAGAAAGGTATGTCGAGTCTTTTACATTTGATATTCAATGTCGTTGCTTAACTTGCCATTGTTGCGGGTCATACTATATAGGTGTCCGGGCAGTTATTGTATTCCCTATTTATTCCTTACGGATTGTGCGCTTTTGAAAATAGAATCCAACGCTAGAATAAATAAAGAGAGATATCCTATGAATCCTATGATGTCCTTACGTGGTTAATCTCTCTGGGGTACTTAGTTTAGTGACGTTGATTATTTGTGTGAACAGGACAAGTTCCGTTTTACCTGGGTTCACACCCAAGGCGTTTTTCTCCGCCCATATATATACCTTTGACAGTGACGACTCCATAAGATCGCTGATCATTGGAAGATCAATATCATCATGTCACCAGCATATGCTGTCATTTTAAATCCTCCACTCTTCATCTCCATTAGGATTTGATTAAAAGTAGATTCCATAGCAGTGGTGATTTTACCCCCCTGGGGTGTACTCCTAGTTACTCGTTTCGTGACGGATGATAACCCCAATGAAGATTGGATGCTCCTAGATGATAACATATTTTCAACTCATCTAGATTTGCAATTACTTGTCAGTGTTATTACAGTATGGTTTGACGAATATCTGAGTCCATGAATGTATCAGAAAATTATATTTGACAGAATTGGCTTGACAAAAAAGTAGAGGTCATGTAATCTATAATCAGTTAATTAGTAGGATTTTGACCTAGCTTCTCACGCCACAAATAGTGTATGTGTTAATTTTATACATCCAGTTTAAATAATTAATTAATTAAGAATATAAATAATTTCATTCACATCAAATAGGACCTCCTATCGTATACTTAATATTGAATCGATTGAATAGAATAGAAGTTTTAACAATCATACGCACCTTCGCACACCTGCTTATTTACAATTATTATTAAATTTCGTTATCTTTACTCGAAACTATACACTGTGGCTTTTTGGGAAGAAAATAGAAATGATAATGAAAAATAAAAATAACACTATGCGACAAAATAAAAAAAAATTAAATACACTGAGCTAATGACATAGTGTAAGTTATGAGTTTTGTTGAGTAGAGCTTCAAAATATATTTTTTTATATTTCTTGAACCCTCAAAACTTGTTTTATTTGTCAAAAACTGTTTTTTTTTTGGATTTTACGCACAAATTTATTGATTACACAAACATTTCTGAACCGATGTCCAAAATTTAACCCTTATTAGAAAGAGAGATGGAATGGGTCCTTAAAACGATATATATATACATATATCTTATTTGACTTAATATGCTATGAGGTTTGATGAGCTAAACTTGGCAAATGTGAATTTTTTCATATTTTTTCAAGTTTGTCCGTTCATAGTAGCAAAATTTAAGTGAAAAATATGAAAAAAAAGTGATGACATGCACAAAGTGCATTATCTTGTGAATAGATTGACACTTCTTTTGATGAAATCGGACAAAAATTACCGTAGTTATAATTTAAATAGTCTAAGAGTCGAGTTATATTTTTAATATATACGAGTATATTTTTTCAAATGAACTTTTAATTCAAAAATTTTCAGAATTTTTAATTGATCTTGATTGTTTATTGAAAAGTATGTCAATTTCACTTTTGAGCGACCTCCAGAAGTTGAACAATGTTTGCGCAAAAAGAGAAATAATAATATTTGCAAAAAAACACAAATATTAGCCGACTTCTGGTAGTCGTACAAACATGCAATTAACGCATTTTGCGATAAACAATCAGGATCCATTAAAACTTTTGAAAATTTTTGAACTAAAAGTTAATTTGATGAGGTGACTTATGTAAAAAATATAACACGTTTGTTATAACTAAACTTGAGTAAAATAAGAAAAAAATCATATTTTCCAAGTTTACCCGATCAAAACTAATAACATGTAAGTGTGAAACATATGTTTCTGTATACAATTTTAAAGGCTCTGTCCCCTTTTCAAAAAACTTTGGATTTTGAAAATAGGTTTAAAAATGTTTGGGTAATCAACAATTTTGTGTGAAAATAACACAAGTTTGGAGGGTTCAAGAAAAATAAAACGAGTGTTTTTGAGTTCTACTCAGCAAAACTCACAACCCACACTATGTCATTAGCTGTGTGTATTTTGACTGTCGCATCATGTAATTAAAGGACAATAAAAACTAAATTTGGTAGTAATTTTAAATGAAATTAATTTAAGAATTTATTAGACGCTGCATAACAATGTCGACAATGTATTCCTTAAGAAATTCCAACGATTTATTCTAGCCAGAGGAGGAACAAGAAGAAAAGTAACAAAAATTGTCTTTTCATAAACAGTGGACGAAAACCGTAGAATGATGATAAATTTTATTTAAAACAAATGAAAACTCAATAACGAAAAAAAAGAGTCAGGAAGAATGTTGATATAAATAAAACTGCTCTTCCACGATATAAATATTCTAAAACCAGACGGGACGCATGTTAAACAATTGTTGAGTTAAAATCTTATTTTTCAAGTTTGTTTTCTATTTTTCGTTTTATTTACACCCACCATACTTTCCACTCCTCAATATTAGCCTCTGAAAGAAAAACATTATCATAAAAATTAAAACAAACAAAACAAATGTCAGAAAAAAAATACGGAGAGATTAAAAAGGACTGCTTGTTGGTACCGCACTTGCAGTCAAACAGAGAACAAAAATAATCGAAAAAACAAATCCAAGTTAAAATTGAAAATTGTTCGATAAGTTACTTTTTTTTTGTTTATTTATGGGAGGTAAATATGTTTCAATAACAATTTGGTTGCATTTGAATTTTGTTTTGTAAATTTCATTTCATCTCCTTTTCCTTCCCTCATTATAAGTTTCGCAAAACAATAAAAAAGAGGCCGGCATTGCTTTTCTCGAGTAGCATTAGCAGAGACAATGAACGATACTGGTATATTTTTGACAGACATTCTGCCTTTACATACGTCTATCCGTCTGTTGTTTTGCCTGTCTGTATGTCACATGGTTATACTTTGAGAAAATGATGTCAATAAAATTGTAATTTATCAAAAATATAAAGAATAAAAAAATGGTCATGGACAAATGGACACTCAAATTGTCTGACTGTTAATTCACAGGACCGACACAATGTGAAAATAAAACACATAGTCAAATTAAGAAATGTGGAAAAGGATAACGACATTGACACCGAATCTGACACACACGATGACTCATTTACAGGTCGTACAGATATGCAGGCAAAAAAATCTGATGCTGATAAATGATTAATCCGTCAACCAAAGTGGTCGAGTTTTATTTTTAGGCCGTTATTTTGGACATTATCCATAAATTTGTATTTATTCTTGTAAAAATAAATTTATTTCTCCAAACATTCATACACACATATACACACAAACAAATAAATAAATAAAATAAATGAAATAAATAAATTTTTTGTTTTAAATATTTTATTTTTTATTTATCGATTGCAGTTGAACCGAAAATTGATTTAAATTTTGGCAAATTTATAACACACAAACACATACAGACTTTTTATCCATTCTTTAGACAACAAATGGAATGTTTTTTCAATTAAATTTTGTTATGAATTCAAATGCAAATGTTTGAAATGAATTTTGAAATAGTAAAAAGGGCATGTGGCAAACGGCTAACTTTAAAACGAATAATTACTGAAATCTCTGGAGATACGAATATAAGTGACTAAGATGGGATAGTAAGAACTCTACTCCACGTCGAGGCTTCAACAGAATTCAAAAGCTATAATCCAATTCTTTTCGGTTACTGCGAAATCAGATAACGTGAAGTTGCCAGAACTTTGCACATTTTAAGAAGTCAGTAACGGTCCTTGTGGTATAAGATTTCTATTGGACAGTGGCAAACATACATACATACCTAATTGGTCATTACTACCCCTTAGTCTGGATTACGACCTCGCTTCTCACACCACTTATGTTGTGTGTGTTAATTTTATACATGAGTGGCGGGACCTACAGTTTAAAGTTGATTCCGAAAGACAGATTTTTAAGACTCCGAACAACAGATTTTTTGATAAACTTTTTCATGGCAGGTTTATTTACTCTCAGAGTTTTTGCCAGAAATCTGCTGAGAGGAAGTAGCCGAGGAAATATATTTTTATATTTCGTTTTTTGGGGATGTCTGGCCTGGGATTTGAACCGTGCGTGGCCTCACGTCTAATAAGCCAACACACTACCAACTAGACTACGGCGACTAGTCATAGCGTTTACAATGGTAAACAGTATGTCTTAATAAGCTAGACACTTTTCTGAGATAGACTTATATTTGTCAGACCTCACACTCATTCCACGGAACATAACATGCATTCCATGCTAAGAACTCATAGACTACAGTGTCACGAAAGATTATTTTCAGTAGCAAACGTTAATCACTTGATATGTGAAACTTCTATTGTCAAGTTGGTCCAGATGAAACTAACCTTAATTAGTGGTGACACCTATATTTTAAAGTTGATTCCGAAAGACAGATTTTTAAGAAACTTTTCATGGCAATTTTATTTACTTTTAGAGTTTTCACCAAAAGACTGAGAACACTGAAGAAGTCGGCGATAGAAATATTGTTTTTTTCATATTTTGTTTCAATTTGGACTTCTAAGCTGGGCTTTTAACCACGGGCGCTCTTCTAATAACCCAAACTACTACCTATTAGACTATATGCTGATGTATAAATCGCAATTCGGGATCCAGATTTACAAATTTTGATCTTTTTCAGCGCTTTTTCTTATAGCGATGATTATATCTGTTGAACTACCGTATGCTCTAACAATTTCAATCTATTTGACTAAGATTTTTCAATAAAATTTCCGATAAAACTTTCTGTTTGAATTCTATGAATCGTAAGCTATGAACAGTTGCTTCTTTGATCTGTATGCGATTCACTCAGGTAATAATTTTTAACAAAATTTGTTCACTTAAATATAAATTATTCTTTAAAATAAACTAAAAATAATGGCTGTACTTTTTTATCTTTTTGGTTTGTATTCATCTGTTCATTTTATAATTGAAGAGTATTTTTATGTATCTTTACAGCAATACGTACGTCTCTTACGTGTACGAGGAAACCCTGCAGTCGTTTATTAAATTCTATTTTAAGTTCACTATTAATTTTCTTAATCATTCAACTCATCATTTGAACGTCAGTCAAACAGCACAAAACCGAATTTTCCTCCTGGAAAATTAAAAGCAATAAATTTTTAATTAAAACTTGACTGTCCTTGTATTGTCTCAATAACAAAGAAAAAGACAAACAAAACAAACATAAGAGTACAAAATAAGCAACAGTAAGAAAAAATATTTAAAAAGAAAACCGATTCAAGTAAATTAGTAGACATCATAAGCGGTACTTATTATTCTTAAAAACAAACCGACACAGTCCTGCTAAATCCTTACAACTTTTCACCTCAGAAAGTATGTTAAAAGGACAAAAGTATAGTTGTCGACTATTTAATGCACATATAGATAGGCCAGGAAAATAAGGAAACTTTGACAGACAATGTGTGAAAAAGTTTGATTAGAGACTGTGTTTTTGGGACGAAAGAAATCGAAGCAATAGAAATAATTACAAGCTGGCGTTCTTTGAAAATATAATGTGGAGCACTATTTCGCCAACAAATTCGAAAAAACTTTTAATTGGCAGCACACGCAGCGTTGACTATGTCGGTGATAACTCTACAAGAAAATCAACAAAAATCTCAATTGCAATAGAAATTCATATACAAAATAAGTTTAATTCAGCATAGCACATCACTATAGGAGGTGGTGTAGAGCCCCCATGGTTACAGGATTCCTTAAAGCGACATTTTTGAAGGCCTCCAATGTCGGCAAAATAAGTATATTACAGGTCAGACAATGAAAAAATTTTATTCACATTTTAACATTAAAGTAAACTCTTTATTGCAATAGCAAACAAAAAAAACTATTTGTAGACCTTAAATTAATTTTTGAACAGAGAATTATCAATAAAAAATTTATTATTATTCTTATTAAATTAAAGCATGAGATTTCTATTTTTATAATAAATTATAAAACAAGGACAAAAAACCAAATAAAGCTAGCAAATATACCTGCCTACCTTACAAAAGCGAGTCATTGTCCTGCATGATTACAAAGTGATTTCTCAAAGATTTGGTTGCTTTTGAGTATCAAATAATTACGTTTTCTAATTCGTGCATCCTTCTTCAGATGTTTGGTCATGACTACTGAATATGTTAAATTAAATTAAAATTAAATAAGATATTCAATAGTGATGATAACAAATATCTCATTTTACAATACTTTTGTGTAATAATTTATTATTTATTTTTTTTTTATTCATTATTATTTTGTATACGGACAAAATATTTTGTTGAACGTATTATCTTGAGGATAGAAAAAAATCGTTTTATGTAAAATGTATTCCTGAAAGATGAGATAATGAACAAAATTCCTAAATTTTATCTTGGAGCCTCATTGCAGTTATACGATACACAGAAATCTGGGTATTCACATATAAGGACTGGAAGTACCTTATGACGACTCCTTCAGAGGCTATAACAACGAGAAATAAGAGGAGAGGGATGGCAAACAGGGGTTATAATTAAATGACGGGAAAGGTTCTGTTCTGTTTTACAAAAAGATCTTAGCTATCTCCATTGAGGCGGCTGCCTAACCCCTTTAACAAAACTAGGATTTCAATATAAAATGTTAACTTTAATGCTCATACATTATAATACACAAGAATTTTTAAATTATGTTTAAATTAAATTGAAAATATTGTAACCATAAATGTAAGTACATATATACGTATGTACATATGTACACATTTTATTTTACTAATGTATACTGTCGTGATTATAATTTTCAATATATTATTCTTTAATTTTTTCTTTCTGTTTTTTTTACTATTTTCCCAAGACACATCAAAGAACAACCAGAAGAAAAGTATACAGAACCTGTCTGGCCTGCGATGGTAATCAATAAACCCCAGATAAACTAAATTACACGTATTTTATGATATCAACGATAAAAATAAAACAAAAAACCTTAAGGTATAAACACATACACGGCAGACGACAAATAACAGAAAGCTGCCAAGTTTAGAATACACACGTTTATATGAAAACGATTATATTGAAGGCAGAACAGAAAAAGCCAAGACAATAACCTAAGCAGTTTCTGCCCAAATTAAACTATTGTTACGCAAATCGAAACGACTTAATATCGTTTAACAACAAAAACGATAAACTACATACACACGATACAAATACACACTAGCACTAAGAATGCAATGAACGTGTTGATTATCTAAAGCTGCACACACACATATGTACGACGAACCTGGTTGCGCCTGGTACCAACGACAACATGTATGTGACAGAAAGGGATAGACAACATAAGCAAAGTACACAAACAATAATGTATTAGCAATAGAGCTCTCGAGAAGGCGAGATCACGAACCTTCCACATCAAGAATATTCGTTAGACTGGTTGTGTCGGACTATAAAAGGGCTGGACAAAGCAGGCAGCAGTCAGTAATAATTCAGTCAGTCTTGTGTGAAGACGCGTTGCGGTCTGAACGTACAAGTGGTATTGCTTGCTTAAAGGTTGTAAGCAGAGAAGGTCTAACGAACAGTTGTTAGTGTTAACGCGGACAGAAGTGTGAAATAGAATAGTATGCAAGCAAATTATTGTCGTATCGTTAAGTTGTATACGGTGGCACACAAAATTATTGTAAAGAATAAAGAGAGTTTAAGAGAAAATAAACACATATTTGTTTTTACTTGGTTTGCAATTAACGAACTCATATTTAAACGTTTTTAAAAAGGCAAAAACGTAACACCATTTTCTATTTTTGTGAGCAGCTAAAAGCAAATTAGTGATGCCAATACAACATAAAATCATAATAAAAACAGCTAAAAATACTTATATTATTGAAGAGAAAGAACAATTCTAAAATTAAGAAATAAAAAGTAATCCATGTATTCATAATAAATAAAATAGAATTATAATATAATATATATAATTTGGAAAATGTTTTGTGTGTGCGGTTTTTTCATGTGATTTTTTTTTGCGTACAAAAAACCTGATAGTGACAACACTGAAAAATATATTTAAATCAGTGTTGAAAAATTGAAATTTGGAAATGGTACTGAACTATATCTGAAAGAGTACTTTTTTGCCTCAAATGGTACTTTTGTAAAGAGTTATTAATAATTATTAATGATGCGGAACGTAACAGAACGTAAAAACCCCGTTTTGTCAAACGTTGACGGAACGTACGTTCGTTTTTAGCATATGAAGAGCAAATTAATAATTACCGAAATTACATTATGGTTCGGCAAGCGATCTCATTGCTTTTTGTATTCTAAAAACCAACGAAAGTTCCGTGGACGTTTGGCTAAAGCCTGATTCTACCTTTAGCATTACGTTGAACATTTTTGTAATCCATTAATACTTGAAAAGCGCAAACCATAAAATATGTAACAATAAAAAGTACTAAGGGTGTTGCGGGGGGAGGGAGGGATGCATGCAAACAAGGTAAAGTTTCTGATTGTGGTCAACGTGGCGACCACCAGGACGATCCTTGTCTTGCTGTATTCAAGTTGACACGCAGCCTCCTCGTGGCCCCTCTTGGATGGCATTCTAGCACCCGCTAGATGTTAACTAATGCGTGCAGCGAATGTCCAATCCCCTGGACGTTAAATTTGGGTTGTGCGTAGGGCTTGGAACCCACCACGTAAAAACAATTATCCAATGAAAACCAAGACAGAATCCTATAAAAAGATCCCCTCTAAAGTTGACGACTACGGCAAACGAATAAAGGACTATGATTTACGTATTGGCACATGGAACGTCCGCACCCTTTACAGGGTAGGCGCTTCCGCCCAGCTGGCGGATGCCCTCATTAAATGTAGGACTGACATCACTGCCATTCAGGAAATGCGATGGACAGGACAAGGATGCAAAAGGCTTGCATCTTGCGATGTATACTATAGCTGCCATGAAAACAAGCACGAATTTGGATGCGGATTTGTGGTTAATAAGAGACTTCGTCACCTTGTCTCTGGGTTCACACCTGTGAACGAAAGAATAGCCACAATCCGCATCAAGGCAAAATTTTACAACATCAGCCTAATATGTGCTCACGCCCCGACGGAAGAAAAGGACGATGTGGTTAAGGATGCCTTCTATGCTAAACTCGAGGACGTATACGATAAGTGCCCGGCCCATGACGCCAAAATCGTCCTCGGGGATTTTAATGCAAAGGTCGGGCGGGAAGGTATCTTTGGCCCCACTGTCGGACAGTTCAGCCTCCACGCAAACACTACCTCCAATGGTATGAGGCTGATCGATTTCGCCGCGGCGCGTAGCATGGTAGTATGTAGCACTAAGTTTCAACATCTCGACATTCACAAGGCCACATGGATGTCCCCTGATCGGTCAACATCTAACCAGATCGATCAAATTGTGATAGACGGAAGGCACGTATCCAGTGTACTAGATGTGCGCACATTCAGAGGTCCAAACATCGACTCGGACCACTACCTTGTCGCAGCCAAGTTTCGATTGCGCATTAGCGCTTCGAGGTCTGCGCACTCTAGTGCATTGCGAAAGCTGGACGTTAAGAAGCTGCGATCACAAAGGACAGCTGAGGCGTTCTCCGCTCAACTCTCGGATAAGCTCCGTCGTTCCCCATCTAATCTCAACGACATTGGCGGACTGTGGGCCAACATCTCCCACTCCTTGCACACTACTGCGGAAACAGTCCTTGGTTTCGAACGCCCACCCCAACGAAATCAATGGTACGATGAGGAGTGTCGCGAGGCAACTGCAGCGAAAAACGCCGCATATAAGAAAACGTTGCAGTCTGCCGCTACGCGAGCCATTGTCGAGAACTGTAGAGAGAAGAGAAGGGATGAGAGACGCCTTTTCAGACGCAAGAAGAGGGAGCAGGAAAGGCGTGAGCGTGAGGAAGTCGAGATGTATAGATGTAGGAATGACACTCGAAAATTCTATCAAAAGGTTAAGCGTCTAACCGAGGGTTATAAACCCGGAGCGTCTTCCTGCAAGGACGAAAATGGAAACTTAGTATCAGATCCGCAGGGAGTACTGAGGTTATGGAGGAAACACTTCTCTACTCTGCTACAAGGCGATGACGACACCAATACCGCCTTTAGAGATGATGTTCCGAACCCGATCGATGATGACGGCGTGGAGTTTCCGCCGCCTAGCCATGAAGAGGTCAAAGTCGCGATTACGCGCCTTAAAAACAATAAAGCGGCAGGTCCTGATGGCCTCCCCGCTGAATTGTTTAAGACCGGATGTAGTGAGTTGGTAGGGCGCATGCACCAGCTTATTTACAAAATATGGCTAGAGGAAAGTATGCCCAACGATTGGAACCTCAGTGTCCTCTGTCCTGTCCTGAAAAAGGGAGACCCTACTATATGCGCCAACTATAGGGGTATAAGCCTTCTCCCTATCGCATATAAGGTTCTTACAGGCGTATTGTGTGAACGACTGAAGCCACTCGTCAAAACACTGATTGGACCTTATCAGTGCGGCTTCAGACCTGGCAAGTCCACCATCGACCAGATCTTCACACTACGCCAAATCCTGGAAAAGACCCACGTGAAACAAGTCGACACACACCATCTTTTTGTCGACTATAAGGCTGCCTTTGATAGCCCCATAAGGGATCGTGTTTTTGCCGCAATGTCTGAGCTCGGTATACCTGCGAAGCTGATAAGGCTTTGCAGAATGACGTTGAGCAATTCCTGTAGCTCCGTCAAGGTAGGAATGGACCTCTCCGAGCCTTTTGATACCGTGCGAGGTTTCAGACAAGGCGACCCCTTATCATGCGACCTCTTCAACTTCGTCATGGAGAGTGTTCTGCGAAAGGCAGGAGTGCATCGCAGTGGCACTATTTTTCAAAAAAGTGTCCAGTTGCTTGCGTACGCTGACGACATTGACATCATAGGGCGTACGAAGCGAGATGTTACTGCTGCCTTTAGTGCTATTGAACGCGAGTCTACCAAGATGGGTTTGGCAGTAAATGAGGGCAAAACAAAGTATATGTTATCGACGAGTCGAGACGCGCGGCGTATTGATTCTCAGATTACGGCCGATAACTATACTTTTGATACGGTCAAGGAATTCATCTATCTTGGCTCCGCCGTTACCATCAGAAATGATGTCAGTCTAGAGATCAAGCGCAGGATCACTCTTGCCAACAGGTGCTACTATGGTCTCAATAGGCAATTGAGTAGCAGAGACCTCTCTCGTACGACAAAACTAACACTCTACAAGACACTCATCCTACCCGTGCTTCTTTATGGCGCAGAGGCATGGACCCTATTAAGTACAGATGCAGCGGCCTTGAGAGTGTTCGAGAGAAAAGTACTGTGCAAGATCTTCGGTCCAGTGCGAGTTGGCGATGATTTCCGTATCCGATACAACAGTGAGCTGTATGAGCTCCTCAACGACATGGACGTTGTACAGCGTATTAATATCCAGCGGCTGCGCTGGCTCGGCCATGTCGTTCGAATGGAGGAGGATGCGCCGGCAAGACGGGTATTTGATGCGGGAATCTGCGGAAGTCGGCGAAAAGGACGACCTTGCATCCGTTGGAAGGACCAAATCGAGGAAGCCCTGTCATCGATTGGTGTGACCAACTGGCATAGGCGCGCACGAAGCAGAGGCGCCTGGAAGGATGTGTTGCGGCAGGCCGAAATCCGATAAACGGGTTGTTATGGCCAATTAAGTAAGTAAGTAAGGGTGTTGCGGGGGTACTGCGGTATTTTTGAAATGTAAAAGTACTGAAAACCGTACTAAAGTACTAAATTTTTCAACACTGATATAAATTCAAATTTGAAAATTATTGTCAGTCGTTTTTTTCTGCTCTGCTTTCAAACAATTTAAGCAGCCGGCATACGGCAGAAAAACAGTTGGCAGAATTTTCTGTCGAACTGCCGAACTGTTGTCTTTCGTCTATGTGCTTATACCTTTACTTGACTCTTTAAGTATTCATTCATTTTAATATGAAAATATTGAATTTTTGTTTATTGAATATAAATTAAAATTTTGTTGGTAATAAACAATAACAAAAAGTTCCAATTATAGGAATACACGATCGCTTTTGAGCAAACGCGTACGCTAATAATTGCCAATTTCAATGATAATATGTTTTATACACAAATGTTAAAAAAAATTTGTTCAACTGGTTATTAAGTATTGAAAGAAAACGTTGAAATGAAAAAAGAAAGGATTTGCATACCAGAGTAAAGCAAGAACGATAATAAAAATTTTCTCAATACACTCTTAAATTTCTACAATTCTACAAGTCTTTTGTTAGAAAAGATAGAAAGTGATTTTTTTAGTAATTAATTTCAATTTGGAAAAGTATCTGAGCAAAATGCAAACAAAAGTTTGAAGTTTAAAAAAGTGCGAGAAGTTTATAAAAGGATTTCTTATAATAATGTGAGTGATGAGTGCTGTCATTTTTAGGATCTTGATCTTGTCACTGTAACAACAAGTCTATATAGTGGTGACATGCAAACCAATCCACCAAATTGCCCAATTTCTCTCTATCCAGAAAGAGATATTATATTGTTACGAAAATGGAAACGGTGTACATCGTTTAACATTAAAATTATCAAAAGCTACTCCAACAAATACAACAAACTTGTTACAAGTAAAGAATGACAGTATGTAAGGAAAGGGAATATACAAGTAAGCCAGAACGCAACAACAAGCAATTTAAACAAAATACACAAACAACAATGAAGTTGCGATAGAGTTCTCGGGAAGATGAAACCCCGAACGTTCGACTTCAAGAACCTTCATCAGACTGATTACGTGGGCATATAAAAAGGCAAGACTAAGCAGGCAACGAGTAGCAAGAATTCAGTCAGTCTTGTGTGAAGACGCGTTGCGCGTGAAGAGAACAGTCGTGGTTTGAAGATTGCCATTAAAAAGATCTGCGTTGTAAGCAAACAAGAATAGCAAACAAGCAATTATTGTTGTATTCGTCAAGTTGTAAACGGTGGCACACAAAAGTAGTACGAACAATAAAGAGTTTAACTGAAACTAAACCTCTTTATTTTTATTTTTTTTTTTTGCAAAAAACAAGACCATAAAGAAAACGTAACAACATATTTTCCTCTCGTTCTCACAACGAGATTTTGTTAATCATTATATATTCATAGTCATAGGTTAGTCCACTGCATGCTAGTCTGACGATGGCAGTCCACTGCCACAAACAGTGCCTGCCATCCCCTTTCGAGGTTCCCCACTTATCCGAAGACACACGCAGTCTCTGATCTGAAATCTTACCAATGCCATAGCTCGATACACTAAAACTCTCGATCCAATGACTATTGGCATTAAGAAAGGAACAAAATTGAAAATAAATTTACTTTGAAGTGTAAAATTGCCATAAAAATGGTACTATAAAGGAGAAGCAATTCTAAAAATAGTAAGAAACATTATTGTTAAATAATATTTTCTTTAATTTAAATAAAAACTGAAACTGTTTTACATTTAACTTTACTTTTTATGCTCAAATTCTTTCATGCACACTCATAAAACTGAAATTTATGATTTTAAAAAAGCAGTTGATAACGTATACTTTTAATCCCTATTCAAGTGTTTTTTTAAAAGAGTGGCGAAAAATGTCGCTCAATTACTGCATAGCACGTGAGGCTTTAATACTTAACCCAGTTCATGTAATACTAAGTATGACATAATTTAAAAAAATCAGCCAATTTTTAATTTAGTTTCCATGAAATGAAATCGGATAATTTTTATCGAGAATCATACTAAAGGAAATTCATAATTAAAATCAACACAGAGAAATTTTGATTTCATTTTCGTTGTATTACTTGAAGGACATTTCGCTGATGTCACAATAGCTGGCAGCACTGAGCATAGTTTAGCTTATAGCAGTTGCTTGTAAATGTTTTGTTATAAAAGCTTAATTATTACAATACTTTACAGAATTTAAATTGCCACCCTTAAGCCTGAGAAATATTATTCTTTTTAGACCATTTTAATATACTTTGTGAAGTCTATGAATTTAAATGGAATTTTTCTAACTCCCCATGACCTCTCGCAACCTTCGTTAATTTACATTTCCTTTGAAATTTTTTCATAAATAAAAACTTAGGAAATAAAAAATTCATTCATACACATTAAATTTTTGGTCAATTAAAACTTTTCTCATTTTCTTTAAATTATGTTCAACAATAAAACAACAATAACAACCACAAAAACAAACATAAAATGAAACAGAAAAGATTTCCAGCTGATAATTTTAACGAATGGAACATCAAGGTCATCCATTGGGGTTGCGAACAGTTCATGTATACGTTTCAGTCTTTGAAATAGGAAACTTGGAAACATTTCGCATAAGTACTACACATAGTTTATTACCACTTACATTTATTTATTTATATATTTACGAGCGCTGTGTAACTTCGGTGTTGTGTAACAGATTAAAGTCTCTGGTGGGAATCCAACACTTCCGATATGTGGAATTAGTTGATACAGCGGTTTTCTTGAGTGTAAGATTATGGCTCTCCGAAGATTTCATTCGAATTTTTCGAAACTTATTTTAAATAGTAACCGATTTTTCTCTTTTCCAACCACATCTCTCGTCATTATTATTTATTTTTTCTCTTGAACTTCTAAGTCCATATACTTTACTACAAACGAGCAGAAATATGTCGTTAATATACAATGTATGTATGTTAGAAAAATACTTGTTCAATACTTTTGGTTGTATTCTTCATCGCGCACTTCGTACATTTTATGGCGTAAATAATCGTCCTTCAGAGGGGATAATTAAAATAACAATGTATCGCTATTACACCACGTCTACTCTTACTAATATTGTACATCCTGTAAGACACCGTATCGTGCGCCCTGAAGACGTTATAGCAGCTGTACAGGAAAGCATTAAAGAAGATCTAAATCAACTGGAGCAGTATACCTTCACCTTATATAAGATTTTATGAAGGGATCCTGGCTTAAGTGCTTTCAAGATACAAAATGTGCAGAAATTTCAATTGTGCAATTCGACCACAAATTGATTTACTCAATGAAACTTTTAATAAAAATAAATAATTTCACATAATAATGGATTTAATTGACCGACAAAATCGTGTGATTTAACCCTATTGGATGATTTTCATTGGGGTTATGTAAATTCATTTGTTTACACCGATATACCAGATTAGACTTTGTAAACATCAGGCGTGGCCGAAATCATATTTAAATAAACTTCTCCATCCAATAAAGTCCGTTTTATTGATATTAAAAAGATATTCTTTTGTTTTGTTATGTTTTAAATAAATGAGATAAAGTAGAGCATAATCAAAACTGTTTCTCATCACTACCCCTAATATACTATAACAGACAACGATCGAAGACCAACGCATTATTGTAGAATCTGCTTCAGTGGACCAATCGTCTGCTTAGTTGGACAAACTTAATTAATGAGGGACAAACATAGTCAAGGAAGTCGCCGTGGTCTACTAGGTAGTGTATTGGCTTATTAGACGAAAAGCCAGGGTTCGATCCCCAGGCCAGACATCAAAATAAAATACAAAAAGTATTTCGTCAGCAACTTCCTCTCAACAAATTTCTGGCAAGAACCCTGAGAGTTCAGAGTCGACTTTAAAATTGTACGCCCCGCCACTCAGGTAACACACAACATTAGTGGTGTGAGAAACTAGGTCATAATCCTGACTGAAGGGTTGTAATGACCAATTATGTAACATTGAAGTGAAATATATGTTTGAAGTTATAAATTAATGTCTGCCATTTACTTTTTAAAGATTATTTCATGTAAATATTGCTTATGACATAACAGCTTTAATGTTTTCTTCTAAAATTGTAACCGTGAGTGAATTGTCTTTATACTCGGAAGACTTCACATATCTAAATAAAAATGTTAAAAAACTACAGCGTAAGATTAATTAATTAACAAAGTCGTTCGTGTGGTTCCATCGCTATAAAATCACTTGTAAACCAAGTACGATTTTTCTATTCATCAATTTTTTTGGGTAAAAAAGCAGTGTGTAATCATAGTTGAAGAAATTCTGCCCAAGAATGTCACCCGCC
The DNA here is from genome assembly GCA_932273835.1 of Sarcophaga variegata. Lineage (NCBI taxonomy): Eukaryota > Metazoa > Arthropoda > Insecta > Diptera > Sarcophagidae > Sarcophaga > Sarcophaga variegata. The sequence goes on from OW026359.1 coordinate 44,107,431, forward strand.
CACAAACCGAACTATACGTCACATTTGCCAAAAATGATTCTCGTTCTTGAAAATAATTTTCTATTGAAAATTCTTCGCTCTCTTAGCAAGAATTTTGATAATGAAGTTCAGTGATTTGCAAGCGTTGTTTATTTGGTGGTACACTCCCATACCTCCATCGTTTCGTTTTGCGTTTTTTCAAAGCTGCGTCGCTGCTGAATTAGTACTAATCTTCACTGTGCATCGTGAGATATTCTAAGTTGCGTTGTTTTGGGTTTGAGTTTCTAATTTCTTTTTTTTTTTGAAATTTCCTTTTGTTCTAAATGTTGGCTCGACTTTTGATTCTAATTGCGCCATGTCATCAAAACTTGTGGATTCCCTTTCTAACTGAAAATAATATAGTTTTAATTTCACCTTGTTTTTATAATTTTAGACTTCAGTTTTAATTTGTGTGTTATAAATGATGTGCATTTTTTTGTTTTATTTTAATTGAATTTATTATTGTTTTTGTATGTATGTAATAAAATGTTGGTGGCATGACATTATGTCACCTCGCGTGGTGTCATAATGTCCATGTATAATGTGTCGTAAAGTCTATGGACATTATGTCACTCCAAAAGTCCATAATATTCAAAAATGAATTTTAGGTATTTATATTTTAATAAAAAAAATAAAAAGATTGCTATTATTCTTAAATCACTCTAACGCTTTGAAATTGCTGTCTAAATGGCTCCCAAGAAGTTTCTCATTCATCGTCTTCGAATTTTCTTTCAGCTGACGTGAACAGTCTTTGTCTTTTCATTCAGAATCTTATCAGAACTTTGTGAAATGCAGAAGTGTAAAAATTAAAGATTTACAAAGTTAAAGTGTTAAAGAAGCAAAAATGGAAAGTTTAAAATATAAATATGAATTTGTAAATGGTTTTCGGAAAAATTCAAAACTTTTATATCTAACGGACGAAAAACAAATATTTCGCCAGAAACACGTACATATATAGTGAATATACGCGTTATGCTTGTTATTTCAAAGGATGTAATGTGACAGTTCAACTTAAAAAGATGGAGCGTGTGAGCCGCTGAGTTTAGATTTTTATCACAACCATGGTCCACCTGATGACTTGCTAAATAAATTTAAAATAATTAACCAAGTGAAAAATGAATGTGAAGACGAAACTAATTTAAAAAGGAGAGGGGTGCGTGAAATTTTTTATGAGGAATGCATGAAGGACAAGGATCTTGCCCCCAATATCTCCTTCCCAAAAATGAAAAGGCACATGTATAGAATTCGTAGGAATTGCATGCCGAAAAACCCAAATTCAGCTCTTGAGTTGAAGGAAATGTTTGATAATGCTGATATTTTTAAGGAATTTGGAATTTCTAAGCATAGATACAAAGCTTTTTATAGAGAAACCATAATAGAGGATTAATTCTCGTATAGTCTATTTATCTCACCAACAATTTCAGACATTATTCAAAAAAGCCTGAACGTCGCCGGTATTTGATAGACGGTGGGTTTAAAACCATTCCATCTTGTGGTTACAAACAGCTACTTGTTATACATTTTTATTACATGCAAAACGTAAGTACAAAATTATAATTACTATTAATTTAAACTACAAAGTTTCAAATGCCTGTATTATTTTCAGACTTTTCATTTTATTTACGTGCTAATGTCAAAAAGAACGAGAGAAGTATATGAACACATGTTTCAATTTGTAGATTCCAATTTGTAGATTCCAATTTGTTCAAAATTGAAGCTTTGTCATTTCAAACTGACTATGAAATCGCTTTAAGAAATGCATTGAAAAATGTATTTCCCAATGTAACTTTAAAAGGCTGTTGGTTTCACTACTGTCAAGCAATAAGGCGATAAAGTCAAAAAATAAAGACCTATGGGACTTTAGTGAAAACTAATAAAGACTGTTCAGACTGGTACAGAAAAATATTAAGCCTGCCATTGGTCAATCCTGACCAAATACAAAAAATTTTCTTATGCCTTAAAAGCGAAATTGTGGACACGTCAAAAAGAAAACAGGATTGCTTTAACACTTTTATGAATTATTTTGAAAAACAGTGGATGGCAAAGATGAGTAAAAATTATTCGATTATTATATTAATCGGCACCGATTTTTATTGCAAATAATTTTTATTTTTTTTTTCAAATCTTTTCTTTTAAATCTCTGCAATTTATTAGAATCACTTTACATTTCACATAAGCTGGATAAACATTTATCACACGACATGTTATTCGAATAATTTTTACTCACCTTATATAAAATATAGTGTACTAAAATTTTATTATTACATTTTATGACGATTCGAATAACATGGCGTGTAATATTTCAATTAAATCAAAATCTCTTAATCGTATTATTTTCTCAGATAACTCCGTCTGGATTTTCTGTCCATGGTGAGGATGTAAGGACAACAAGTGCTTTAGAAGGGTTCAATTCTAAACTTTCATCAAAAATGCAAAAGCATGGAAAGTTTCTAAAATTTTTGGAGGTCATTAGAAATGAGGACTTTAATTACTCGGTCTTTTTGAGTCAAATTACTGCGGGTTTATTAAATGTTTTTCCCAAAAAAAGGAAGGTACAGAAAGGGAAGAATTCGAAAGTTTTGGAGTTGTCACAGAGACTGAGCAAGGGCTTGATATCAGTAACTGCATTTGTCATTAATAAAGACAATGAAATTATAAGCTATGAGAATTTGGTGGAAGAAGAAATCGAAAACGGAAACGAAGTTGCTGAGGGTGCCGAAGAAGCCATTAATGTCAACCAGATGGCAGAGGTCTTCAGGTGTATAATTTGCGTTGATAAACCACGGGATGCACTCTTCATGCCATGTAAGCATTTTAAAATTTGCTCTAGCTGCTTAAGGACTTTGGAAGAAAAATCAAAGAACAATAAATCGCCATTACTTTGTCCTTACTGCAGACAGATTGTTAATGATAAATTAAATATATTTCAATAAAAAATGAAATACTAATGAGTTTATATATTTTTTTAAAATAACTAAAATATTAGGTCATTATGACACTTTTATTATTTTTGTCCACAAACAAAGTGACATTATGTCCATGGACATTATGACATAATGTCACTTTTTAGGGACCATGGCCATGCCACCAAAATTTTATATTATTTTTGTTTTTTAAAAGTTTACTTTGTTAAATTTTCTTTTTAAAATGTAGCATATTCGTAACCCTGGAACATATCTTCGATCTTTACATCTTTTGCTATAGAAAATCATAATACACTTTACATCGTTTCAAATTGCTTAAACTTAACAAAAAAGACAAAAAAGTAACAAGATAAATAAATAACAATAATTAAATAAGAAAAGTAGTTGTGTTAACATAGAAATGACGATGATTAGGACAAACAAAAATCAGTTTGCATTACCAAGACTACATAGAAGGACTATCAAGTATCAAAAATTTAATGAATAACAACAACAAATTAACAGTAAATTTTCAAAGTTACTAAACAGCAAATGTATGAAGTATACATACATATGTACATTGTATATGTATAAATAAAACGGGAGGTAATGTGGGCAGCGGGATAAATAAGCGATGAAAAATGGTCGTATACTCTAACATGGTGTTATTAATAAAAATGTTTTGTTTATTGCAATAAATTAAACATTTATTTACAGGGATTTAATTCAATTTAATTGATTTTAATAATTATTTATACGGTACCGATTTCCGTCACTGATAAGGACAAAATTTAGGATTTTAAAATATTTAAATTAATTAAAAAGCATACATAATTGATCATTACAACCCTTCAGTCGGGATTACGACCTAGCTTCTCACACCACTAATGTTGTGTGCGTTAATTTGTAGACATGAGTAGCGGGAACTACAGTTTAAAGTTGACTCCAAACAACAGATTTTTGAGAGACTCTTCATGGCAATTTTTTACTCTCAGAGTTTTTGCCAGAACTCTGCTGTGAGGCAGTCACCGAAGAAATATTTTTTCATATTTTCGTTTTGATGCCTGTCTTGGGATTTGAACCCTGACTTTAGGTCTAATAAGTCGACACACTACTTACTAGACTTCGTTGACTGCTAATTAAAAAGCTAATTGTTTCTATTCGTTTATTATTTTTGTATTTCAGGAATTAAGGGGTATTTCAATATTAGTACGAAAGAATATCGAATGTTCAACACAGTAGATATTTTTTGAATTTTTATTTTGAAAAATATTTTTTAGATTGTAATTAATAACGTTATATGGCCAATTATTTATTTTAGTTTTTGTTCGCAAATAAATAATTTTAGATACGATTATAAAATTGATGAAATTTTTCGTGAATTAATGTTGCACCAGCGAAGAAAATAAAGAACGTTGTAGAATATTTTAAAAATTTCTGTATAAGTTTTTTGAAGTGCATCCAATAGATATTTTTAATCGTTTTTTATTACTATTAACAAATAAATAATAAATAATTTAATTACAATAACAAAGCAGCAACAATAAAAGTAATAAACAAAATTAATAATAAATAAACAAAGAAAATATTAATTGAAATAAAATTATATACATTTACGATAATTATTTAGAGAACAACATACAGATGTCATCTATTTCATGAATATGAAAAATAATTAAAAATAATTTTTTATTTTTTCAATTGAATTAAACTTTTTGTTTTTGAAGACTAGAAGAGTTTACAAAGCAAACATTTATTGAGAATTAAAAAAGAAATAAAAAAAATAAATAAAAATGTATACCATAAGCCATAAGAAACTAAAGTTATTTTTAAACAAATATTTTGAGTTATGTAAACAATAACTATTAAATTAAAATAAAATAAAATAGTGATAAATAATAAAAAAATTAAACAATAATTACTTTAGATAAGCAGATGAAAGCAAAAATAAAATAAATGATTCAGTGAAAATAAGCATTAAAACAATGTTCAAAATTCACAATTAAAATTAAAAAATTAAAAAATATATTTTTATCATTATTAATATTTTAACATCGTAACCACTATTATTACAATATTGTATTGGCCATTTTAGGCTTTACCCTTTAGGTTATTTCATTTAAACCATGCATAAATAGTGCCCCTTTTAGTAAAATTTATTATTGAAATCTATTTATTAAGAAACTAGCCCAATTAGAAAAACCACAAATCATATTCTGCTACTAATTGACCTACAAAATAATTTAACTGAAATGCCTTTCATTCCTTTTTAGTTACAGAAAATAATAGGAGGGATTTTAAGTTCTATGTACGAGTTCAGTTATAATTTAATTAAAGTCCATACTATCAAGCTCACTTTCATACATACGTAAGTACGTACAATATATATGTATATGAGTATATTCCATTCACACTGTACTAAATATATAAATTTCAGTTTCAAAATCTAGAGTTTAGAAATTTTGTTTATAAAATTTAGATCACATGCCGTTTTATTACTCAACTGTTGTTAGCATGAAACTATATATTAATATGTGTACATATATGTATATATATTTTTAAAGTTTAAGTTTTAAAATAATCTTCCTGATATTGAATAAAAAAACAAAATTTAATTATACCACCTCTCCTTCTCTCAGTCGGTTAATTTTTGTATTAAGTAATAAAACACTCACACATACACACGCATATACTTAGAGGCGAACTCACAAAATAAAATCATGCACAAATACGAACGCAAATACATAAATTATCAATAAATATTGCAAACGAAATTATATAAACACACAAACAAAGGAAACAAAATCTCATTAAATACTGATTTATTGTATGATTTCAATAAAAATTTTGTAAAATTTTTTATTTAATTTCAATTTTTATACTTTTTTCCATGCATACTCAACATTTCATTATTAAATACTCACACTCACACTTGCCTATAACCAAAGAAAATAAAGTATAAAGAATGTGCATTTTAACATATTTTGGAATATTTTGCAAAAATATTTTATGACGCGGGGGGGAAAGATAGAAGGGAATGATACAGAAACCAAGAGCGTAACAATGCATTGTTCTCATCGTGCGTTTTTGTTGTTTGACCACTTTTTATTTATTTTTCTAGTGTTAAAAACAGACGTCGGCACTAATGTCCCTCAGGGGAAGAACATCTTCGGCTTTATACACACATAGGACACATCAATCAAGAATGTTCGTTAAAAAGAGCGTAAAAATCTTCTCAGTTTTTAAAGAAGAAGGTTCATGTCGCTTTTTTCAGACTTCAATGATACACCCAAAGGAATATCACAGTAGTATTCACTAATATAAATGAGAAATGATTTCGATTTTTGGAAGAATATTTGCCAAGTTAAATACGGTGTCTTAGTGTCTTAGTGCAGTACAATTTTTCTATATTTTCCGATCACATATACATATCATTAGGTTAATAAGTAGACTTGACATTATTGCTATCAATTTTCCTCTAGGTTAACACATGCCTATGGTTATGGATTAGTGAGTGAGAGAGAGAAAATAAGTTGAGAAAATTTATTTATTTACAGCCATATAAAAGTGTTAGTAATATACTCTATTTTTATTTTCATTTCATCAACATATATATGTAAAGCTGTCTATCTTTGGCTTAATAATTTTGGATAAATAAAATAAAACATCAATTTTATTATTAAAAGAACATAAAGCTATCCATCTTTGGCTTAAAAATTAGGCCATGTTTTTCAGATAGATAAAAACAAAAAGAATAAAAAACAATTGTTTATTAAAAAAAACAAACGAGCATTCCAGAGCATTTAAAAAAAATATACTATGGGACAAAATAAAATACGCCCAGCTAATGACATAGAACATTTTTAACACAAAATATTCTTCGAGTGTTATTCTGAAATAAAACGATAGAGCATCCGCAGCACATGTATTCTTGTCGCAGTCTGATCGACAACTAAATCAAAAAACACAAAAATGCATACACATGTATATACGTAAGATGAGAGCAAAACACTGTTACGCTCTTTGTTTGTGTTTATTTTCCTTCTGTCTTCCTCCCTCTCATCAAGAAATGATTTTTAAAAATATTTTGGTGAGAGCGGGTCGTAATGTTACGACCCGCCATAAGAAATTTTACTTCTACATGATGCGTATTCTTTATATCCATATTCTTTGTTCTACCAAACTAGGGAAGAAAAAATAGTTGGTCGACACAAGGGCTGCACGCCCACATACATAAATCATGCAAAATTTAAATTTACTTTAAAAATGTAGTTTTTTTCAGAAATGCATGAATCATGCTGCAGAAAACACTCAGTTAGCTGTCAGTCACAAAAAGTAGCTATAAAGTGCCGATAGCAAGCCTTCTTCATTCTTTTTTGCATTTGTGTATTGAAACATAGCGAGAGAAATATCTGAGAAATATCTTGTCATTAAGCTTACAGGCGAAAAATATAGAAAACTCAACTCTCAATAAAAAAAAATAATTTTTATTCGGATAACATGCTTCGTTTCCATATCATTAATTAGGTTTCTCCAGCTCAATACGTCATGGGACAATAGAACTTTGGCCATTGAATGTTACTCTTGGCGCTGTCTGATATTAAATTATAAAACCGACTAAGGATTTATGACTTTAGCATACGTAACGAATTGTTATTAACCAGAAAAGTTAACGCTAAGAAACCAAATTGCAAACAAACCCGGAAGCCAAAGGAATATTTAATCTCAAAAGCCTAATAAAGGGTAGAAAATATTTTTCTACGAAAGCTCATTTGGGATTGTTATTGAAAATCATGTTTACATATTTAAATGTTTTTTTAATACTAAGAAGGAACACGACAGCCATTGGTTGAAATTAAGGGCTGCAGAAAGTTCAGGTAGCTGGTAGACCTAGTGAGAAATGAATACAAGAACACTTTATAACGGTACCTGATTCTAGCAAAAATACAAATATACATGAAGGTATATATATGTGGAATATCTGTAAGAACCAAACGAATCTATTTGCTACCTACTTACGCTGTATAAGCTAAACACGGTACCTGGTCTAATGAAAACAAAAATTTCCAAAATGGTTTCCGCCTACAAAAGGCGTGAAGCTTGGCTAATAAGTTCAATCACAATTTAGTCTCGGTAGACAACAGACAACATCACCGGAAACACAATACAAAAATGGAAGCAACAAAACAAGTGAAATCTAGCGAAGTGCTCGACAAGTGTATAGACATGTCGAAAGTGAAGTTGGATGCTTTAAAGGCACAAATTAATATGAAAATCTCCAATGTTTTTCAAATTGAAAAGTTCGTATACAATGAATTGAAATTGGAGCAATTTATCAGTCCGATGAAGATGCGTAGAATTATGACTGAATTTCTGAATGATCTCCGCGTCAAACAATTCATATCTGAATTATGGCCGATTTTATTAGCGGCTGAAGAGAGTGATGCAAGCATACGAAATAAGCCTATGGAGCCAAAGAAAGATGAAAGCATCCAAACTAAACATCGAAATGGAAACGAACAATCTAAATCTAGTTCACATACTCGATCCAGAAAGCAAGGCAACATGGTGAACAGTGGAAAGGAACCATTTGTACCTCCTAAAACTTTCAGTTCCACCCTTAAACTACAAGACGACATTGAAAACGATATTAAGCATCGCGAAAAACACAGAAAATCTACATCGCTTTCTGGATCCCCTGAAAGCCGAAATAGTGGTACGGGAAGTAGCACAAAAGTAGAACAAAAGCAACCACTCGTACCACCTACCACTTTTGGTTCCAGCCTTAAACCACAACAACGCATCAACATGTTGAGTGCCGGAAATAAACTACTAGCACCCCCTAAACCTTTGAGTTCCAAACTTAAACCACAGGGACGTATCGACATATCTAAAGTAAAATTGGACATGTTTAAGCCATGGATAAGCAAGAGAAGATAATGTTGCCGTAGAGTTCATTTGCAATAAATTAAAACAGGATAAAATGCTTTGTCCACAGAAATTACAAATCAGAATTGCTGGATTCCTAAATGGTGGCAAAGCACAGAAATTTGTATGTGAATTATGGCCACTTTTGTTGTCAGCCCAAGAGAGTGAAAGCGGTATACCAGCTGAGTTGATGCAGGAGAAGAAAAATGAAATTGAAAAGGATATTAAGCATGACGGATCTGCATTGCTCTCTGGGTCCACTAATAGCCAAATTAGTGGTGAGGGAAGTAGCACAAGAGTGGATGAGAAGCAACGATTAACCACCAGCACTTTAAACACCAAGAATCAACACCCGGATAAGGAAAATAATAAAAATTCCATTAACATTGAACAACACTTATCTAAACAGGTCAAGTCTGGATCGAAAGATAATCAAATTGATAAGAACAACTCTAGCAAGCGTTCGGTGGATTGTTCTTCACAATCCCGTGATACAGAACGTAGTCATAATTCAAGAAGTTCCACTTCACATAAGAAATCATATTATAAAATAGTCAGCAAGAGCCGTGAGCATGGTAGCAATGATGGTAAAGCAGGCGGCCTAAACGGTTTTGAAAATAATTGTATGTTCTCACCTAAAACCCTACAACAAGAGAGAAAAGCCATTTCACTGGATCAACGTCATTCTACACCAATTCGAGAATTTTTGTCGGAACATTTTCAACAAACCGATGATTTTTTGAAACTTTGGAATGAAGCACCCGATAAGGAAACAATTCTATTATCAGACAAGTTTATATATCCTGATGGAAAAAATATTGAAAAACAAATAAACGCCACTTTATTGCCAGCAGCAGCATCTGATCAGATCAGATCATAAACAGCCAAAAGCGAATATTGACTTTGATAAGTTAGTTAAAGCCGAAGCCGAAATAAAAGTTGCCCGCGAACTACACTCACGTAAACGTACGCACTCGACAATGATGAATGATAGCAAAAAGTTGAAAAATAATTCATCCGTTAAGGATGGACAGCAGTCAGCTAAAAAGAAACAGACAAAGGTAAAGAAATCCTCTACGAAGCAAAATTCAGACAAAGGCTCCTCAAGTGTGCCACAAGCTGAATCAAGTAAACAGAAGAAATACAGCAAAGCAATGAGAGAACGGATGCTGGAGCTTTTTGGTAACTGTAGTAGCGATGAAGAAGAACGCCGTCCAGACAAAAAATCTTCTAGGAAGCCGGTAGCGGAATTAAAAAGAAATGAGGACCACAAGAAGTGTAACAACGAGATGAGAAAAATTAAGTTTGAGCTTTTTGGCAGTATGAGTAGTGAAGAAGAAATATATTCGGCAATGAAGGCTAACTTTCTACAACAGAAGCAATGGTAAGGGACGATGCTAATCATTGCTAATCATTGCAACCCTTCAGCCAGTTGCGTATTAATTTTATCATGAGTGTCGGGACCTACAGTTTAAATTCAACTGCGAACGTCCGATTTGTTTAAGAAGCTTTTCATGGCAATTTTATTTACTCTTAGGGTTTTTGCCAGAAATCTGCTGAGAGGAAGTCGCCGAAGAAATACTTTTTGTATGGCTTTATGTCTAATAAGCCAACACACTGCCTACTAGATTACGTCAAGCGCATACAGGATACTCAAATCTGACTTTAATAATAGCCAGGGTTTATCTGTTCCTCCGGAAGACAGATTTTTAAGAAATTTTTCATGGCATTTTGTTTGAACAGTGGCCTCATAAGCTAACGTAGTGTGTTTATTTAGTTTTCACAAAAACCAGCTGTTCTATCTTAGGTTAGGTTAGAGGATGTGTACCGACAGTTTAAAGTCGACTCCAAACGACAGATTTTTGAGAAACTTTTTTTTATTTTTTATTTACTCTCAGAGTTTTTGCCAGAAATCTGCTGACAGGAAGTCGCCGAAGAAATACTTTTTTATTTTGTCTTTCATGTCTAGCCTGGGGATCGAACCCTGGCTTTGCGTCTAATAAGCCAACACACTATCTACTATACTACGGTGACAATGACAACAATGATTTCTTCTGTAAATATAGGATTCAAAACCAATTTGTAACCATTTTTAGTTGGGAATACAAAAAACTTTTATAACCCTTTCCTTTCCTGTTCAGCACTGTAGTTAGAGCATTGAAAAAAAAATTTATTTTTGTATTTTTATTTCATATTTCTTAAAATTAAAAATTAAACTTAAAAACTATTAATTTATTACATCAATTTTTAATAAAAATTAAAAACATTGTCATGCGATCTTTAATATAAAACTTATACGAATTCATTACAAATACTACATTTTTTTTTTTTCAAAATTATAATCTGGATTAGCATCGTCCCTTACCATTGCTTCTGTTGTAGAAAGTTAGTCTTCTTTGCCGAGTATATTTTAAACGTCTTCATCGCTACTCATACTGCCAAAAATATCAAACACATGTTTGCTCATTTCGTTGTTAGATTTCTTGTGGTCCTCCTTTTCTTTTGATTCCGCTACTGGCTTCTTAGAAGAGGCTTTGTCTGGACGGCGTTCTTCTTCGTCGCTACTACAGTTACCAAAAAGCTCCAGCATCCGTTCTCTCATTGCTTTGCTGTATTTCTTCTGTTTACTTGATTCAGCTTGTGGCACACTTGAGGAGCCTTTGTCTGAATTTTGCTTCGTAGAGGATTTCTTTACCTTTGTCTGTTTCTTTTTAGCTGACTGCTGTCCATCCTTAACGGATGAATTATATTTCAACTTTTTGCTATCATTCATCATTGTCGATAGATGCCGGATTATTCAGTCGCCAACCAGCAAAAAAAACTTTTATATCGTCAAAAAATAAAAAAGCGGAACTTGAATGGGCCAAGGCCCATCTCAACAGGAGTGTCACAATATGGAGGATTGTACTATTTTCTGACGAATCTAAGTTTAATTTAAAGGATTCAGATGGCATAAGGTGTGTGTGCAAACGATATGATCTGTTTCACGACATCAAAGGTTTTTTGCTGGTCGTCGACTGAATAATCCGGCATCTACCGTCCTTCTGCGAATAGCTCTTTCGCTAATTTTTAAACATAAGCGGTTTCGTATGTGGCTAGAAGATGCTGTGGGATCATTTTGGATTGTCCTTTTAATTCAGTAGTCTTCATATCGCGAAGTTTCACGTGGTCTTCCTCCAGAATGAGTAGGAGATGTGCGACCAATCTGCAAAAACTTTTTAATTAGCCTAGAAATAATTGATCTGTTGATCGAATATCTTGCACTAAATTGATCTTAACCCAAACGAGAACTTGTGGGAGATCGTTAAATTAAAAATCAACCGAGAAAATTAGAAAACTAAAAAAGATTTATTTGAAGCCGCAAAAATAGCCTGGGAAGCAATTTCACCTGAAATAATTAATAATTTCAAATCCTCTATGCCTTAAAAGAATGGCGTGTGCCATCCAGAATAAAGGATTCGCAAAGAAATATTAATTTCAATAGTTTTTATCTGTACCTTAAATTGGGGGTGCTTTAGTTTTGTCCGCTTATATTTTCGACTTAAAATGTGTTTTGAATCATAACTTTTTTTTATTGAATTCTGAATTCCATAAGTTTGTGTTTTTGAATAATAAGGATATAAATAAATAAAAAAATAAAACATTAATAACTTTGTTTTCTTTAAAAAATAATAATTTAAAAAAAATGTACTGAGGGGGTGCTTAGGTTTTGTCCGATACTGTACGTACGATGAGAGCAACACAGTTACGCTCTTTGTTTGTGTTTATTTTCCTTCTGTCTTCCTCCCTCTCATCAAGAAATGATTTAAAAAAAAAATTTGGTGAGAGCGGGTCGTGATGTTACGACCCGCCATAAGAAATTTTACTTCTACATGATGCGCATTCTTTATATCCATATTCTTTGCTATAACACATGTGCTGACTATAGAGATGAAGAAGAGGAGAGAAATATGTTATTTGAATAAAAAAAACAAAAAAGAAAATAAAAAACCAACATAAAGATAACAGAAAAAACCAGAAATTTACATACACAAACATACATGAATAGCAAATAAACAGACGGATTTTGTATGAGAAACAAAACGAAGGTGTTTGGGGATGTGAATAAAATTGAAACAAATACTACACCCCACTCATGCATACAGATCGCCGATATGCTACAATTGTGTGTGTGTTCATAATTTAAAATAATTTCTCTGAACAATAATAAAAACATTTAAAGTAATCAGATTTAAACTGCAAATAATAATAATGGAATTACATAAAACAAAACCAGTAGAAGAAGAAGAAGAATAAGATTTAATAAATTGAGTTAATTGATAATTAATTGAGTTAAAAGTATGAAATTACTATTCTTATTGCAACAGAACAATACCATGAAAAACACCAAACGTTATTATTAATTAATTAGTATTAATTATTAATTGCGATGAACAATTGCAAAAACAATTTGAATTATCAGAGGTTTTAATTTTCAAGGCTTTTTTATTTCGAAAAGTTTACTTTTACGTCTGGTAAGTTTTTAATATTATTCTGAAGACGTTTATTCTTTTAAAGTCTTCATCACTACGATATATTGAATAAAATTAAATTAAATAATAAATATTCTTTACAATATTTTATAATGGAACTTAATGTTGAAAATCAATAAACATTCGAATATTTTATTATGAAAAAAATTTAGTATAATGAAGTATCAGTCGCAGTCACAATAGTATTAATAATATTACAATATAAGAGTAAAATAAACCACAAAATAATTGAATATCGAATCGGAGACTTACCGCTTAATTAGCTCCATTAGTCATAAATTAATCCCTTTTAATCTAGCGGCCGACTTCGGAAATGTTAGAGAGAATTTGTGGGCCCATGTCCGATAGGCCCTTAACGATATTAGTTTTTCAAATACGTCCATTATATGTCTTTTGCGAATAAAAGGCTATATGGCAGATTCGATTACTTTTTGTAGTAAATCTGACCGTATATCGTCAGAGGAGACCTCAATATATCCTTTCAACTCTTCAAGGGTTGCTGATTTGTCGGTATAAAGCAATGGCTAAACATAATCGCATGAAAACCAGTGAACTGAATCACTTCTGCAAAGAAAGTAGTCACAAAATTCATTTCTTAAGAATGCATAAATAAGAAATTCCGCTGTCTTTTTGGTAGAAAAAATCGTTGGTATTTAGCTGATAAATATTTGGAAACATAAATTCAGAAATGAGAAGCGATAATGCCATCTGCGTGTAAAAAGCAACAGAGAATTACTTTTATTGGATGTAATAGTGATTCGTTAACGGCTTGAGGAAAATTTGCATATTGAAGTAGCCATCTAACCGAAAAAAAATTTTATCAATAACAATAATTGTTTAATAAAAATGCATACCTCCTCCTCCCAGTTTCAACTGAGCCTAATGAGCAAAAAGTGGACGCAAACGGTTGTGTACACGTAAGCCAAGATTCAAGCACAATGGCTAACAAATTGAGAACCATGACGAAACAATATTTTGCCGTATTCATGAAGATTTCACTCAAAGCAGCAATGTTCTATTCAATACATTCCATTAAAAATTGTTTTAAATTAAAAACTTATAATATTCGAAGTCGCCGTAGTCTAGTAAGTAGTGTGTTGGCTTATTAGACGTAAGGCCGCGGTTCAATCCCCAGGTCAGACATCAAAACGAAAATACGAAAAAAACATTTCTTCGGCGACATCTTCTCAGCAGATTTCTGGCAAAAAATCTGAGAGTAAATAAACCTGTCATGAAGAAGTTTCTCAAATAAAATCTGTCGTTCTGAGTCTACTTTAAACAGTAGGTCCCGCCACTCATGTATAAAATTATACACCCACAAAATAAGTGGTGTGAGAAGTTTGGTCATAATCCTGATTGAAGGGTTATAATGACCAATTATGTATGTATGTCTGCATGTATTTTTTACAAAAGTACCATTTGATTCAAAAAAGTACTTTTTCAGTTATAGTTCAGTACCATTTCAAAATTTCAGTTTTGCAACTCTGAATTGAAATCATTGAATCGCTTTTTATGCTTTTCTAATAGAAATCTTTGAATGCGAACTTGTGTGTATATATGGATACCCATATATATGGAAATGTATGTATGAGCGCATGTGTCAGTGGACATTAGTATGGATGTGTGTATAGTTTATGGTTGTTAAATGTTTGTTTATATTTGTTGTGGTTCCATTGACAATGCTTTTAAACCCCCTTTTATAATTTCACTTAGTATTTGTACATGTATTTGTATGTAAGTAACATAATGTGTAATGTGTATGTGTATCTTACATATTTCCATGTATGTATGTCCTTTCCTGTTGGGGATACACTCTTCTTTAGTTTGCCATTTCGTTTATTTGTATTTTAAAAAGCACCACTAGACGAGACCAATTTTGTTCATTTAATTTTTTGCTGTACTGTGTTGACGACAACAGCTGTTGTCCTTAATACTTGAATTTATAAAACACGTATAAACACAAACCTTTGGTTTTGTTTGACAGTATTTTGAGGATATTTTTTTATTTTTATAACTCATAAGACTCTACAATGTAAGGCTATTCTAAACATTTTATTAAATTTATACTTCATATTGAACAATTTGAATGAGTACATGACACTCGAATTTAAATAAGTGACTTCGATGGTAGGTGTGGAAACTCAATCGAAATAATTGGGCAAATTAGGGAAAGCGTCAAATGAGCTGAAGAAATCGGTCAAGAAAAAAATTAAATCGATTCTATGATCGATTAAAATTAAAATTTTTTTCTATGCATTTAGCAAAGTGCATAGACTGGCTGCCCAGATTCCATTCAATAAAATTAAAC
This sequence comes from Sarcophaga variegata, assembly GCA_932273835.1. Taxonomy (NCBI): domain Eukaryota; kingdom Metazoa; phylum Arthropoda; class Insecta; order Diptera; family Sarcophagidae; genus Sarcophaga; species Sarcophaga variegata. The sequence continues at coordinate 44,123,120 of OW026359.1, forward strand.
TTAAGGAATGGAGAAAACGGCTCAGAAATCATATGGAATGTCGAAAATCAGCATCGCTTATGAAATATTTGAAGGGACTTGATGCTGTACTAGAGTCGAACTATAAACACATTGTGGTGCATTGAAAGGACTCTGAAGAAACCTATTATGTAAAACTTCATCGGTGGTTGGGCTAGAAATTATGCTGTGAGTGGTAGTCTCCATGTTGATTACTTGTAGTCCCTATTTATCCCATATTTATGTAATATTTCAACTGATCTGACATATGCGCTTGTTATACTTCATGTTCGGATGAGATTTGTGTGTCAAAAGATTCAGAGAACTCAATCTTAAGAAAGTTCCTGGAATTAATCAAATTGGCAAAAAAGCGATAATAGACCCAACAAGACATACCGAAACTAACACATACAAGATTCACTTACTAATACATACATAACATTTTATAGTACTTTTCAGCTGTAAAGTTGCATTTCCAACAACACATCATCAGTGACGGTAAAATGACCGACCTTTTGAATTCATGTGAAATATATTGTTGACAATATCTTCCGAATCAAATCATTTAAGACAAATTTTAAAATGAATTATAACTATTTGAAAATGTAAGTATCTTTTCTGTGTGAATCATTTGACTATTATTTAATAAATCTCTTAACAGCTTGTAGTAAAACTAAGGCTGATGATGCATTCGAGAGCTGTAAAGGAGGAGTCAGCCATACCACTGAGAAGAAAGCAGCGGCATATGAGTTTAGTTGTAAACCACATTTTGACGAAGTAGATTGTTTTCATTATTAATATTATTTTCTTATTCAGACATTAAAATGTTAACTATACTATGTACTAAAATTTTCTTTTTAATAACAAAAATAAATTGTTTATAGAATAAAAATTATGTTTTCTAGTAAAAAGTATGCATCGATTTAGTAGTCAACTGTGACCTATGTAGACGTTAACCGTGACCGAAATATGCATCAAGTTTGATTAGTCAACTGTGACCCATTTTCTATTCAACTTTCAGTAAAGTTTACATCAACTGTGATTTAAGAACAGCAGTAGATTGAACAGGTTAGGTATATATTTTGCAGTCGAACGAATGAAGGACGTGTTAGAAAGAGAAACAAAATCACACGTACACTAATGTTTACATCAGAGACAGAGGTTGGTTCTCATCCCGAAGGGCAACGGTGCGCAGGATGCAACAGGTTACCGCCCACTTTGTATGATCGATACCGTAGGTAAACTGCTGGAGAAGATAATATGTAGAAGACTCGAAACGATATTGGAGAGAGACGGCCTGTCGGATCGCCAATTTGGCTTCCGAAAAGGGCGCTCCACAGTGGACGCAATGGAGGCGGTCATGACCGTAGCGAAAGAGGCCATCAGCGGTGACCGCTGGTTTGAAGGTGATAAGGAGTATTGCGCAATCATCACCCTGGACGTCAAAAACGCATTCAATTCGGCAGATTGGGACGCCACCCTGGCTGCACTTGATGAGAGGAGCGTACCTGGATATTTATGGAACTCATAGTGGACTACTTTAAGGATAGGGTACTTTTGTATGATACAGACGAAGGCAGAAAGTCATACGCTATAACAGCAGGGGTACCACAAGGTTCGGTGCTGGGCCCAATACTATGGAACGCCATGTATGATGGTGTACCGAGGCTTAGGCTTCCTACGGGCGCACAAATATTCGCATTTGCGGACGATATAGCCCTCGTGGTGAGGGGTAAACACTTTGATAATTTGGAACGAACGTTCAATTCGGCAGTTAGCAGAGTTAAAAGTGGATCGCGAGTATAGGTCTGAAACTTGGTGATCATAAAACGGATGTCGTATTAGTAAGCAGTAGGAAGAAAATGGAATACATCATCATAACTGTCGGCGAACAAAGGATAACATCGAAGCAGTCTGTCAAGTACTTAGGAGTTATGATTTACAACAGACTCACATTCAAGGAGCACCTGACGTATATTAGTAGGAAGTGTGCGGCGACAACGGGCGCACTCGCGCGGATAATGCCCAACTTGGGAGATCCGAGACAGGAGAAGAGGCAATTGCTGATGAGAGTGGTTAGATCGATTGCTCTATATGCAGCCCCTATATGGGCCGAGGCCATGGATAAGAAGACATATAGAATAGGAGTTGATGGGGCCTACAGGAGATCTGCCCTCAGAGTAATTTCTGCCTTTCGCACAGTATCTACGGATGCAGCCTTGGTGATAGCGGGAATGATGCCGCTACGAATGTTGGTAGAGATAGAGAGGAGAAAACGTTTAATAAGTAGGAGAACGGGGCTAGTGCACCCTGACCAGGTGAATGATGATGTAATGAATAGGTGGCAGCACGAGTGGAATTCTTCCACAAAGGGAAGATGGACCTTCAGATTAATACCGAATATAGAAGAATGGACTGGAAGGAAGCATGGCCAGGTGAATTTTTACCTTACACAGTTCCTAACGGGCCACGGATGCTATAGGACTTAATGGAAGTGTGACGAACTAGGTTGGGTTTAGTACGTATGCGTTTAGCAAGCCGAGAGTAAGTCTTGCGGCGAATCGTGCACATTGGTAGGCCGGGCTACCAATGTCTTTCGAAGATTCCCAACCTTTAGCTCGTAAAGCTATAAAAAAAAACATAAAGTTTTACACATTGCCCTTAATAACTTGATGGGAACGAATGATGTGTTTGTACATCACAAATGACGGTCAAATGACTAGTCATAACCATGCGAATTTTTATTTTAATTTTTAGTGCATTTTTATGACTTTGATGTTCCTGTAGTTAAAATGATAGCCAAGATCATATGATAGGTGAGTTTTATAGGTCCATACGTTTGTTACAGGACTCAGGCAGAAACAAAGTTCTATTGAGCAAACCCACAGATTAATGCAAGTCTTGCTCACTAACAGGATTTTACCTCAACATTCCCGAATTTAAAATTATGCGCGTCAAAAACCACCAACTACCTGTTGTAACAAAACAAATGCATGTGGTCCAGCTGAAGGCATACAGGCTCGTATAAACAAAGATCGTACAGCTCGGCAAAGTATGAAGCTCGAATATTTATTGTGGATTTTACGTCACTTGTTCTGTACAGAACATGGAACGTGTTGAGAACATTACATCTTTTAAAAAATTATTTCTTGAAGAGAATAACATGTTCTGTCCGAATTAAACCTCCGCTGAAAACCTATTGACAATCTCAGAGTAAGTGTCTATTATCTGTGGAAATCTAATGTTGCAAATGCAATTGGATAGTCTAAAGCCTCAGAAAGATGGTACGATGTATTGAAATTCCATTTTGCTTTCTGTCTGATGCAGCTCATATTAGGTTCCCAATTGATGGGATTCTAGTGCAATTTATGAAATTTAAGCTCACTTTGATTTGACGTCGAAATAAAACTCGAAAAAGTTTATATTTTTTCCTCCACATCAATATCTAAAAATTTTTAAGCACTGTTGTTTGTTGGGTTATTCTAAGCAATTTTCAAAATATAAAATACAAAAAGTATTTTTTCAGCGACTTCCTCTCAGCAGATTTCTGGCAAAAACTATGAGAGTAAATAAAATTGCCATGAAAAGTTTCTCAAAAATATGTCGTTCGGAGTCGACTTTAAACTGTAGGTCCAACCACTCATACAAATTAACGCATACAATATAAGTGGTGTAAGAAACTAGGTCGTAATCCTGATTGAAGGGTTGGAATGACCAATTATGTATGTATGTATGTATGTATAGGTCATGGGCCAATACAAATACTTGCAAGGGTATGTTCGCCTGTTTAAGGTTATTTTATGATGGCGACAGTTGTTTGCCGGTTACTGGTAACACTAGTTTACAGTTACAGTGTCTAGTATTTACGTTTCTTTATATATTCTGTATGTATTATATTGTGTTTATACTTCAATGTTTACCATACACTCACAAAAAATTGAGTATAAATATGAATCGTATTTTGGAAAGCTCTTTGCATACTTACGTACAATTTTCATAGTCGGTTGAAGTGGTTTCACCACATTTGGGTGGTAGCTTTGGTATCAAAAGGTCACTTGAGCACGCACAGCGGCCCGTTGTGATGCCACGGGTAAGCGCAGGCCCCGTACTGACCAAATACCACCGAACTTATAAAATTGGACAGTGCGGGAGCTCCACCACATATACTATTCGAAATATATTCCTTTCCCAGATGAGCCATTTGCAGTTGGTAACATTTGGTGTTGGGCAAAATTCGGTAACAAATTTCCAATAGATAGATGAAGAAAATGTAATACCGGTAACATATTAACTTCATCAGTCAGTACTTTAGATTGTTTTCATGACGACGTTTTAAGCTTCACTTCGAAGTTTCGAAGACTTTATCACAAATCACAATATTCGGTGAAGGGTTATCTGTTAATTGAAGTCGCCGTATTCTAGTAGGTAGTGTGTTGGCTTATTAGACGCTTGGCTGCGGTTCAAACCCTAGACCAGACATCAAAACGAAAATATGAAAAAAATATATCTTCGGCGGCTTCCCCTCAGCAGATTTCTGGCAACATCTCTGAGAGTAAATAAAATTGCAATTAAAAGTCTCTCAAAAAATCTGTCATTCGGAGTCGACTTTAAACTGTAGGTCCCGCCACTCATGTATAAAATGAACACACACAATATAAGTGGTGTGAGAAACTAGGACGTTGTACAATGGGTCAATTCGACCTCCGGGTACTGTACTTGTCTTAATTGACAAGTACACGTCCTCTAAGCTAACCTAACCTAACCTATCTTTTAATTTAAAATTTATTGAAAATTAGTAACATTGCTGTTATAAACAAATATTTTTAAGTTTCTGTAGAGGATGCTATAACTCTAACGGCTATTATTACAACTTGCCGTTAACTAAAAGCAGGATTTTAACGGGCAGATAAATTGTTTTTCGTTATTATGAGTACCCAATAAGATAGAAGTGATCGTTAAGCTAAAGGGAGGATCATCCTACCTTTAACATTTAAAGGTCGCTTTATGCTTGAACTTGCCATATTATATATTATTTTTATATTGAGAGACAATATGTAGCACTTATCGCAATGCTACTTAACGCTGTGACGCGTTTGTATATTACTCTCTCTCTCTCTCTGGGCACATTTTTATACTACCAGAGTATCTCTAGACTCTGAGAGAAATTTTGGTGCCTGAATCCAGTCATGATAGGAGGTTTCACATTCGAACTCTCATCAAACCAGAAATGTTCGCTAACATAATCTGCTTTGTAGATTCTGTGAAAATCTACACTTATTGTTTTAAACTTGTGAATATAATTTTTTCCGCAAAGCCTAACCAAGGAAATGGCCAAGGTACTGAAAAAAGGATATTCCAGCTCTAAGCATTTTTTAGAACCAGACGGCAATCAAAAGTCTTTTGTGTACAACCTTCAAGTCAAAAATAGTTGGAATATGTCAAGATTCTCTTGATCAATTCTGGCAGTATTTTTGTTTCAGTCTTAAATGATTCTTAAATGATTCTTAATTGTGAAGCTGATGAACTTACTTAGCCAGGCACGGCACATTCTCAACGAATACCTATGCTCGGCTGGCTACTTGGCAAAGGTGTTTATTGGCGGCAGATAAATCCTGAGCTAAGGAAGAATCTTGCTTTATTGACATACTCCTCTGGCCTAAATAGTAAGAGAACCAATGAAGCACTTAAATTAGACAACGAGAACATCTCTGCCATTATGTTTGTTCTTTTCATAACGGCAGGCAGACTTATTTACTTGCAAATGACTTCTGGTGAGTTTCTAAATTGGAAGACTCATGCTTTCTAGATAGTTAAACGGTTTAACAATAATTTACTAGATATCGGAGCAATAACTAACTTCATTAAAAGGAGTTGAACTTTAAATGAGGTGCCCTGATGCGAATTTTTTTCCCTGTCCGTATGACAAAATTTTAAACTCATTTCTGTTTAATTGCTGCTATTGTTGGTTAACCCGTTAGATTATTTTCTATATACAGGCATACGTACATACATAACTGGCCATTACAACCCTTCAGTCAGGATTATGGATTATTATGATTAGTTTCTCATACCAGTCATATTGTGTGCGTTAATTTTATAAGTGAGTGGCGGGACTTTCAGTTTAACATCGGCTCTGAACAACAGATTTTTGAGAAACTTTTTCAGGACAAATTTATTTACTCTCAGAATTTTTGCCAGAAATTTGCTGAGAGGAAGTCACCGTAGAAATATTTATTTTTCATATTTCGTTATGATGTCTGGCCTGGGATTATTTTCCATATACTTGTGGTTTATTTTACTTATACTAACATTATCACTTTGCGTGTATTTAAATATTTTTAATCTCAATGACAGTGTATGTGTGTTTGTCAATCCGAAATAAGTGACATTGAAACTTGAAAAAGCAAAAGAATGGTTAAAAAGAAATGTCGCATAAAAGTTTAATGAGTCGCAATGGAAAATTCTAACAACAATAAAAGATGTTTTGCTGAGATTCTTTTCCATTTTTGTTTTTTTGGCAGCTTTTCATTCATTTTCTCTTATTTGTGTAACAGTTTTATATACTCAAGTGGATATTATCTTTTTTTACTTTACTTTACGGAACAAATGGAAAAACAAAAATCTAAATGGTATTTTGTTTCTATTTTACATTACGAATGGAAAATGTTTATCCCCAAATTTCCAAATTTGTCGCTAGGTGCCATTTCTTTAAAATATAGAAAAAAAAAAACAAAAACTATTTTATAATATATTCAACAAAAATAGAGATTTTATGGAATAAGTACTGGTACCATTGTGGTGGACTGTCAATTATTTGAAAAATCGATTTCAAAGGTTTAAATTACTCTAATGATCGATTGACATTGTGTCTTAACGAATGACCTTTTAAACCTTACAATGTTCCTGTGACCATGAAAAATACTAGGCCATATTGAACTCAGCTCATAAATATTTCTGAAAAAAGTATTTTCACGAATTTCTAAAACTCTTTAACATATAGGACTTAAAGCCAGTGTATTAAAGTACACAGTCTCATACATACATACATAATTGGGCACTACAACCCTTCAGTCAGAATTACGATCTAGTTTCTCACACCACACACCATCATTTGACTGATTTCGCTGAAATTTTGCGACAATGTTTCTAAGATACTGTGTTCCAAGTATATACAACAAATAAAATCTTCGCATGTTGCCGGTCCTGATGGGATTCCTAGTAGTATTTTAAAACATCATTCTCAATTATTGAGTACTCCACTAACTTACTTATTCAACAAATCGCTTAAATCGGGCTATTTTACCTCCTTTTGGAAACAATAATTTATAATTCCACTGTTTAAATCAGCACCCAAAAATGATATTTCAAATTATACCCACCTGAGACTTCACAGAGCAAATAGTTAAGTAACTCCACTCGTATACAATTAAAATATAATTTGTAATTGTATTGTAATTAATAAAATAAATAAATAAACATACGAGTATTTTATTAACAATTTCATTTATATTCCAATTATATCAGAATCATATGTCTATAAAAATAAAATTAAAAAAAAAAGAAGTAGTTTTAAGTAAGTAGTAATTTAGTTTTAAGAAAATTATTTGGATTCCAAAATAAGTATGTATATTATTGTTTTAAATAATTTTCTTTAAAAGATTAAAGCATCAAACATGTCATCTAATAGCCTTGAATAAATTTTGTTGACAACATGTGCTGCCGTTGAAGATAGCTACATATGTATATGCAGCTTGTAAATATTCAACTCTACCAACTCCTGATGTGAATAAATTTATTTTTTGGACAGTTGAGTATCGAAATCAGTAACCCTGTTAATTGATTTTATAGGGCTTTTGCATTCTTCGATGGCATCAAATAACTTTTTAGGAATGGAAGTAGGGTTCTCCTCATCTGAGATGCTATTATAGAAGTTGAGTGATATAGAAAGTACATATGAATTCTTAATCCCGAAAATCTCGAGAAATTCCGGGACAAATTTTAAAAAATATCGGAATTCGGGATTTGTGAATCCCGAAAATCCCGGGATTTCAAGTTTCAGGATTTCCCGATTGACATCCTTAGTTGAAACCCTGTCATTTTGTTATTTTTTTGTTTTTTTTTTTCAAAATATCCTAGTTCAGACTACAGTCAGTAACATATTATATATGAATCCCTTTTCAATTTTTGCTTTTAAACACTTATCATGGTCGTCAGATTTGGAGATGACCCCCTTCAGACCGCCGTACCACCGTCATACGCCACCACAATTTAAAAAAAACAATTATAAACTATCAAATGTCCACCATAACATATAAAAAAATTCATCTTAAACAGAAAAAAAGACAAAATCGAAAAACAACCCTTTAATCGCAAGGGTTATTTTATCTCAATCTTGTGGTACTTTTCCTCCTGTCGTAATTGAAGATAAAACTCAAAAAGGGACGCTACCAGGCAAAAACTTCAAATAATTTTCTTCTTGTATGTATTGTGAGCAAAAATTGAATTTTTGAAATGTTGCAAATTGCAAAAAGAGAGAAAAACTTTTTCTAAATTTAATTAAATTTTGTATTAAGTGATGATGATGATGATGATGATTTACTATTTCAAATCTCTAAAGTCTCACAAGAAAAACTATCTTTCAAAGCCAAAGAGAAATCATAAAAAATAAAAAAAATTAAATTTTATTGCTGAGTATTGCAAATACTCGTCTGATGAGAGGAAAATTACAATAAAACCAAAGATTTAAAGAAAAATGCCAATACTAAGCGATAAACTACGTGTACTTGTATTAGCCAAAGAGTTAATGAATCGCAAAAACTTTGTTCACTTTTCACCAAACAAAATAAATAAGAAGGAACGAAAGTTTTTCACTTTTAAGCCCAAAATCCAAAGCAAAACGTAAAAGTAATTAAAAAACTTTTTAATAATGAAAAACAAAAAGAACAGAAAGAGAGAAAGAGAGAGAGAGAGAGAGAGAGAGAGAGAGAGAGAGAGAGAGACATTTATTTTAGTTTCAAATCATGAACTTCCAGGGAAAAATATAATCAGTTGGATTGCAGTATCTGGATTCTGTATGCTGAACTTGTTGTTGTTGCATGTAGTTGAAAGGTGTTTTCATTACTAACGGATACGGTGATAAATTGATTTGCATGGAACGATAAAAGTCGGTTTTTTTTGGTTTTGTTTTACTTTGCACTGTCAACAGGCTTCAAATACTAGAAATGAAGAATTTATTATGATAACGTATACCTCCACCAATACTGCACCAAAATTTATTTCATTTGAATTAAAACTTATTTACAGAATTATTTTACAAGGAAAATTAAGGGAGAGCCATTTAAACGTTTACATTTGAAATTGTGAAGTAGCATTGTTCCGTTTAGAAATGGAATATTATTTCATTCATATGGCTGCCGCAGCTGGCTTTCGATCGAACCAATTTTCATGCATTTTTCCGAATGTATGGGGTCGTATCTCGGCAATGACATCACGAATGTTGGCCTTCAAATGCCCAATTGTCTCTGCTTTGCCGGCATAACACTTTTCTTTAACGGCACTTCACTGAAAATAATCCAACGGTGTCAAATCCCAGCTTCTTGGCAGTCAATTGACATCACCATTTCTGCATTGAAGCCAAACATCGTTCACATGAATGTCATGAAGAGCGGGTTCAAAAGAATCGGTTATCATGGTGCGATAGGTGTCTCCTTTGACCGTAATAGTTGCGCCATCATTATTTCCAAAGAAATATGAGCCAATGAGCCAATGTGCCTCCGCTTCACAAGCCGCACCAAACAGTCGCTCGTAATGGGTGCATTGGCTTCTGTAAGACCATGTGTGGGCTTTCTGAGCCCCAAACACATTATAAACATACCCACCAAGATGAAAATGAGCTTCATCCGAAAAGATGTTTTTTTTTTTTTTTTTTTTTTTTTTTTTTTTTTTTGGCAAAATCGACATCATTGTGCAGTTTCTCATTGGGTCATCTAGCGAAACAAAGACGAAGCGAACCAATTGAACTTTTAAGGCGTTACACCTAGATCTTTTCGCAACATTCGACGTAAACTGGTCCGTTCATTGTTCAATTCTTGAGAAGGATGGCGAGTTGATGTTGATGAATTCCCTCTCGCGCACACTGTAAGCCACAGCTTCCGACCAATTGTCTTTGTTTTGGAAATAAATTTCCAATAAATCCCAACTTTGCTCAAGTGTAAATCGCGATACGAAAAGCAATATGGAGTACAATGCCCAATTCAATTCCGGGCTATGTGGACGACATCGACTTGAAATTGTGATCGCAGAGTGCAGCGATACTACAGCGAATGATAATGCTGGTCTGAAATTACTGACTAACAAGACAAAGTCAATATATTGTGGTTTAGTGACAATATCACACAGAGCTATAAAGGATCTTGAAAAAGAACCCTTACGCGTTTAATGCCGGTAGAGTTAGAAAAGTCGGAGGATTCCGCCGCAGATAATATAGCTTTATAATTGTGTCGTCTAGCAGCTGCTACAAAAACTATGTCAGACATTCAGCTAAGGATTAGACAAGTGAGAGAAATAGGAATCGATACTCTGTAGTGTGTTGGTCACACTTATCCACTGTTGTGTGTTGGTTACGTTTGTGCTACTCCCTGAACTCCTATGTAAACTATTCTTAGTTCCGTAACGACAACATTGTGAGCAGCTTACGGTTTCTACTGGCTATTCATACTTGAATTCCTAATAAATGAGTCCATTTGAAAATTTTTTATTGTCTTCCTTTTGTTTATTTGCCAGCAAATTTAATTAACAACACATTCAGACCGAATATATGATACTCGATACCAAAATCGTTATTTATTTTTTCTTCCTTGAAATGAAATTGTAAGGCATCACGACCTGATTGAACCGTATCATGGTTAAATTGGTCTTCAACTTTAGTTATAGAGGGGAAAGCTGGTCAATTTCTATTAAATTATGAAGATTAATGCCACCTGCTAAAGCGAAATAATAATTCTTTTTTAAATTTGGAACAATATATAAATACATAATACATAATTTATAAAAAATTGTTAAAAGACAAATGAAAGCAACGTGTTTTGTATCAAAGGAGATTTTGTCGCAAGTGCAGATATTCGATATCGCGGACCTTATTTTAATCACAGTAGGCACTCTGAACCATAAAATTTATTAATTCGCGCTATTATTCTTGAGTCTTGCTAAACTAAAGGCGAGTACAGATGTGTTCTGGATATCTGCATTATGAATGCATTATCCCTCTCTCATTTTCTTTGGTGGTTTAAAACATAAAACTCTTAGAATTCTTAAAAAAAATCAGAAGTGTTCTTCTACAAAATTTTCATCGCAACTTGTTTACTTGAAACAGTGTAGAAAAATTCATTACTTTTGTACTTTTTTTTTAGTACTTTTTCATTTCAAAAGTACCGCAGTACCCCCGCGATGCTTTCAGTACTTTCTTATTATTACATATTTTATTACATATCTTTATATCAGCTATTAATGCATCAGCCACATGTTCAACGCAATGCTAAAGGTAGAATTAGGCTTTAGCCCCAGTTAGCCAAATGTCCACGGAACGTACGTTCGTTTTTAGAATACCAAAAGCAATGAAAACGCTCGCCGACCCATAATGTAATTTCGGCAAGCATTTGCATTGCTCTTCATATGCTAAAAACGAACGTATGTTACATTACGTTCCATTGACGTTTGACTAAACGGGGTTTTTATGTTTTGTTACATTCCGAATCAGCTGTTTCTGTCGTGTATGTGTATTAAATAAAAATAAATAAATAGTTTAGTAGGTAGTGGCTAGCTTACTAGACGTAAGCCCACGATTCAAACCCCATGGCAGACATGAAAAAATATTATTCCGGCAACTTTCTTTTGGCAAGTAAATAAAATTGCCACGATAAAGTTTCTCAAACAAAATCTATCGTTTTGAGTCTACTTTAAACAGTAGGTACCGCCACTCATGTATAAAATTATACACCCACAAAATAAGTGGTGTGAGAAGTTTGGTCATAATCCTGATTAAAGGGTTATAATGACCAATTATGTATGTATGTATGAATGTTTTACAAAAGTACAATTTGATGCAAAAAAGTACTTTTTCAGTTATAGTTCAGTACCATTTCAAAATTTCAGTTTTGCAGCACTGAATTGAAATCATTGAATTGCTTTTTAAGTTTTTTAATAGAAATTTCTGAATGCGAAGGAACTTGTGGGTATCCATATATACATACTATATACATATATATATACATACTATATACATATATATATATACACTGAATCAAATAAGTCTCCGTACAGATTACTTCATTTTATATATTGATAAGTTAACATCGATTAGAACAAGATATGATTGATTTCTTAAATTTTATTTTATAAGAAATCTTGTAATTTAGGAAATAACATAAAATAACTAGAACAGAATTCATTAAAAACATAAAAAAGGGTAATTTCATCAAATCCTTATGTAAAATAACATCAAAAAAGTCTCCGTACAGTTCATTTTTTTTTACATAAAAAATCCTTTCTTAAACCAATCTTAAACTCTAATATCTTGTTGGTCCTCCTTTATTGGCAAATACAGCATTTATTCTGCTTTTCATGGAATGGACATGTTTAGTTGTGGTCATAGGGTCTATTTCCTCCCATTCCTCCTTGATAACAGCTTTAAGTTGGTCTTTATTTGTTATATTGTGCTGACGGATCTTTTTTTCCAAGTGGTCCCATAAATGCTCAATCGGATTGAGATCTGGTGACTGCACAGGGTGATTTAATTGGTTTGGGACATTACAGATGAGCCATTCTTTTACTACTCCAGAGGTGTGTTTGGGGTCGTTGTCTTGCTGGAAGCAATACAAATGCCCAAACAAAATTTTTCTGCACTTTGTTTTACATTTTCTTTTAAAATATTTAAATATGCAAATTTATCTATTTATTTATAAATTCAATAAAAACGAGATTACCAGAAGAAGCCATACATCCCCATACCATTACGTTACCTCCACCATGCTTTACTGTTGGGGTCAAATTCTTTGGGTCCATTGCAGTATTTGGTTTTCTCCATACCATTCTTCTTCCATCTGACCCAAAAATATTAAATTTACTCTCATCGCTGAAAATAATTCGATCCCAAAACAAAAATTTTTTATCAATATGTTCAATGGCGTAATTAAGTCTCTTTTTCATATTGACTTTTCGAATGTAAGGCTTCCTACGGCTAACCCGGCCATTGTACCGTCTGAGAGTCTACAGTTATTCCATCGCTAGCTTTTATATTTCCTGCAATAACAGGAGCACTTGGGATCATTTCTCACGGTTCGTATAATTCTCCTCTCCAGGTGTTGGTCTATTTTCCTTGGGCGGCCTGTTCTTGGTTTGTTTGCCATTGTTCCTGTTTTATTAAATTGTTGAATGATGTAGTGAATAGATGAACGTGGTATTTTGACAATTTTGCTGATTTCGGATAGACTTTTTCCAGAACTTTTAAGGTCAATTATAATTTTTTAGTATCTATTGAAATTTGCTTATTTCTATACTCCATATTTTTTTAAGTCTATTTTATTAACACTTTATTTTGTATAAAACACTTTTTTGTGGTAATGTATGTTTTTTTAGCCCATAAAAAGATCTTGAAGAAACACCGTTATAATACAAAAACAAATATTGTAGGGAGACTTTTTGATGTAAAAATACAGTGTTGCCATGTAAAAGCCATTGTTACATTATACTACATGCAAAATTACCCATAATATTGCCGCATTGTATTTCAGTATTATCCTAAGAGTAAATTAATAAGAACACTTCACAGAGATTTTAGTTTTAATGGTAAAAATTTTAACTCAACCAATTACAAACCATCTGTACGGAGACTTAATTGATTCAGTGTATATATACATATGTATATATGTATATGAATGTGCACATGTGTCTGTTGACATTAGAGTGAATGTGTATGTAGTTTATGGTTGTTAAATATTTGTTTATATTTGTTGTGGTTCCATTGACAAGGCTTTAAAACCCCCTTTTATATTTTCACTTATTATTTGTACATGCATGTACAAGAATGCTCTTGGAATTAATCAAATCGACAAAAAACGAAGTAGATTGTTTTAAATATTAATATTATTTTTTTATTCAGACATTAAAATGTTAACTATACTATGTACTAAAATTTTCTTTTTAATAACAAAAATAAATTGTTTATAAAATAAAAATTTTGTTTTCTAGTAAAAAGTATGCATCGATTTAGTAGTCAACTGTGACCTATGTATACGTTAACCGTGACCGATATATGCATCAAGTTTGATTAGTCAACTGTGACCCATTTTCTATTCAACTTTCAGTAAAGTTTACATCAACTGTGATTTAAGAACAGCAGTAGAGTGAACAGGTTAGGTATATATTTTACAGTCGAACGAATTCATGTGTTAGAAAGAGAAACAAAATCACACGTACACTAATGTTTACATCAAGTTTTTCACATTGCCCTTAATAACTTGATGGGAACGAATGATGTTTTTGCACATCACATCACATGACGGTCAAATGACTAGTCATAACCATGCGAATTTTCAGTGCATTTTTATGACTTTGATGTTGCTGTTGTTAAAATGATAGCCAAGATCATATGATAGCTGAATTTTATAGGTCCATACGTTTGTTACAGGGACTCAGACAGAAACAAAGCTCTATTGAGTAAACCCACAGACTGCTGTAAGTCTCGCCTCACTAACAGGATTTTTCCTCAACATTCCCGAATTTAAAATTATGAGCACTAAAAACCATCACCTAACTATTGGAACATAACAAATGCATGTGGTCCAGCTGAAGGCATAAAAGCTCGTATCAACAAAGATCGTACAGCTCGGATTTTACATCACTTGTTCTGTACAGAACATGGAACGTGTTGACATCTTTTTAAAAAATTATTTCTTGAAGAGAATAACATGCTCTGGTCGAATTAAATCTCCGCTGAAAAGCTACTGACAATCTGTATTATCTGCGGAAATCTAATGTTGCAAATGCAATTGGATAGTCTAAAGCCTCCGAAAGATGATACGATGTATTTAAATTCCATTCTGCTCTCTGTCTGATGCAGCTCATATTACGTTCCCAATTAAGGCGATTCTAGTGCAATTTCTGAAGTCCCAACTCACTTTGATTTTACGTCGAAATAGAACCCAAAAAAGTTTAAACTTTTTTCCTCCACATCAATATCTAAAAATTTTTAAGCACTGTTGTTTGTTGGGTTGTCCTAAGCAATTTTCAAAATGTGTAGGTGGCCAATAGGCCAATACAAATACTTACAGGGGTATGTTCGCCTGGTTAAAGATATTTTATAATGGCGACAGTTGTTTTCGGTTACTGGTAACACTAGCTTACAGTAACAGTGTCTAGTATTTATGTTTCTTTATATATTCTGTATGTATTATATTCTGTTTATACTTCACTGTTTACCATACACTCACAAAAAATTGAGTGTAAATATGAATCGTATTTTGGAAAACTCTTTGCATACTTATGTACAATTTTCTTATTCGGTTGAAGTGGTTTCACCACATTTAGATGGTAGCTTTTATATAAAAAGGTCACTTGAGCACGCATAGCGGCCCGTTGTGACACCATGGGTAAACGCAGTCCCCGTACTGACCAAATACCACCGAACTTATAGAAGAAATTGGTCAGTGCGGGAGCTGCACCACATTTACTATTCGAAATAAATTCCTTTCCCAGACGAGCCATTTGCAGTTGGTAACATTTGGTGTTGGGCAAAATTCGGTAACAAATTCCCAATAGATAGATGAAGAAAATGTAATACGGGTAACAATATTAACTTCATCAGTCAGTACTTTAGATTGTTTTCATGACGACGTTTTAAGCTTCACTTCGAAGTTTCGAAGACTTTATCACAAATCACAACAATCTGAGAAGGGTTATCTTTTAATTTAAAATTGATTGAGAATTAGTAACATTGCTGTTATAAAAAAATATTTTTAAGTTTCTATAGACGATGCTATAACTCTAAGGGCCATTATTACAATTTGCCGTTAAACTTGGGTTTAGTTAAAGGTAACTTTAGCTAAAGTGAACTTTAAAGTCACCTTTAACTTCTTTTTGTTATTACAACCTGCACATAATATAAAGTTAACTTTTTCAAAAATACGGCAGTGGCGGAGCTATGTCGACAACAGTGCTGAAATTAAACAAGTTTTATTTAAACGCAGTGGCAACGACGGGCTTCTTTTTTTTGTTGTGTTTGCTCACTTTGTTTATATTTGAAGTTGCCATATTGAAAATAATATATAATATGGCAAGTTCAAACATAAACTTAACTTTAAAAGTTAATGGTAGGCTGGTGGCTGGTCTTCCCTTTAGCTTAACGCACACTTCTACCTTATCATCCACTTATAATAATGGAAAACAATTTATCTGCTCGTTAAAATCCTCCCTTTAATTAACGGCATGTTGTAATAATGACCCTAAGAATGACAGTGAAACAGTTGAATAACTTTAACGTTTAATCGATAGTTATCGAACATAATCGAACTTATAGAGTTGTTTTCTGCACACAATTAAAATTGCAATATGAAGCCCCTTGATAAATAAAAAAATCTGTTGCGATAAATATTCCTACGAATATATTCTTTTGTTACGCTTAACTATTTTTCATCTACATTCCGTAAAAGACAACATGCAGCACTTGTCGCAATGCTACATAATGCCATGACGCGTTTGTACATTACTCTCTCTCTCTCTCTCTGGGCACATTTTTATGCTACCAAAGTATCCCCAGACTCTGGCTGACTCTGAAATTTTGGTGCCTGAATCCAGTCATGATATGAGGTTTCACATTCGAACTCTCTTCAAACCAGAAATGTCTTCTAACATAGTCTGCTTTGTAGATTCTGTGAAAATCTGCAGTTATTGTTTTAAACTTGTGAATATAATTTTTACCGCAAAGCCTAACCATTCAATATATTTCAGTATTTCAAGCTGAGGAAATGGCCATAAATAATACCACGGGACATGAAAAAATATATTCCAACTCTAAGCATATTTTAGAGACAGACTTAGTTACTTGCAAATGACTTTTGGTGAGTTTCTAAATTGGAAGAGTCATGTTTTCTAGATACTTAAACGGTTTAACGATAATTTAGTAGTAACCGGAGCAATAACTAACTTCATTAAAGGGAGTTGCAATTTAACTGAGAAGCCCTGATGCGAACTTTTTTCCTTTTTTTTAACTCATTTCTGTTTAATTGCTGCTATTGTTGGTTAACCCGTTAGATTATTTTCCATATACTTGTGGTTTATTTTACTTATACTAACATCATCACTTTGAGTGTATTTAAAAATTTTTAGACTCAATGACATTGTATGTGTGTTTGTCAATCCGAAATAAGTGACATTGAAACTTGAAAAAGCAAAAGAATGATTAAAAAGAAATGTCGCATAAAAGTTTAATGAGTAACAATGGAAAATTCTAACAACAATAAAAGATGTTTTGCTGAGATTCTTTTCCATTTTCGTTTTTTGGAAGCTTTTCATTCATTTTCTCTCATTTGTGTAACAGTTTTATATACTGAAGTGGATATTATTTTTTTTACTTTACTTTACGGAACAAATGGAAAAATAAAAATTTAAATGGTATTTTGTTTCTATTTTACATTACAAGTGGAAAATTTTTATCCCCAAATTTCCAAAAGTGTCGCTGGGCGTCATTTCTTTAAAATATAGAAAAAAACAAAAACTATTTTATAATATATTCAACAAAAATTGAGTTTTTGTGGAATAAGCACAGGTAACATTGTGGTAGACTATCAATTATTTGAAAAATCGATTTTAATAGTTTAAATTATTCTAATGATCGATTGACATTGTGTCTTAACGAATGACCTTTTAAACCTTACAATGTTCCTGTGACCGTGAAAAATACTAGGCCATATTGAACTCAGCTTATAAATATTTCAGAAAAAAGTATTATCACGAATTTCTAAAACTCTTTGGCAGTGTATTAAAGTAAACTGTCTTATACATACATACATAGATACATAATTGGTCACTACAACCCTTCAGTCGGGATTACGACCTAGCTTCTCACGCCACTTGTGTTGTGTGCGTTAATTTTATACATAAGTGGCGGGACCTACAGTTTAAAGTCGACTCCGACGAACGACTGATTTTTGAGGAACTCTTCATCTAAAGCTGATATTTCAAATTATAGAGGAATTGCTAACCTCAACATTATACTGAAATTGTTTGAAAAACTCTTATCTGATACACAGTCATTTCAAGCATAGTCTATTTTATCTGCACCCCAGCATGTATTCTATAAGTCTCGATCAACAATCACAAATCTTCTTGAATTTGCAACTTTGGTAAATGATGGATTTATTGAAGGCAAACAAACTGACGTCATTTATGTATATTGATTTCAGTAAGGCATTTGATAAAATAAATCATAACTTACTCGTTCATAAGCTTAATCAACTTGGTTTTAGTTCATCATTATTAAATTGGATTAAATTCAGGAATACGTAATCTAACCTTATTGATATACTGTCAGGCGTACCGCAAGGTAGTCATCTTGGGACGCTCCTATATATAAATGATCTCCCTTCTGTTAAAACAAATTCATACACATTAATGTATGCAGACGATGTTAAAATATTGTTACTTTTTTACCTTTTTAAAAACGTTTAGAATATGAGTTCGTTGATTGCAAACAAAGTAAAAACAAATTTCTGTTCAGTTTCAAATAAACTCTTTATTGTTCACACTACTTTTGTATGCCACCGTATACAACTTGTCGTATGTAACAATAATCTGCGTATTTAGTTCGTTATTCTTCTTTTGCTTACAACCTTTTTACCACTTACAGGTTAGATCTGTATAGCGGAGATCTTCAAACCGCGACTATTTACTTCGCACGCAACGTGTCTTCACACAAGACTGACTGAATTATTACTGACTCGTCGTTTGCTTTATCTTGCCCTTTTATAGTCCAACACAACCAGTCTAACGAACGTTCTTGAAGTAGAAAGTTTGTGTTCTCGCCTTCTCGAGAACACTATCGCGACCACATTGTTGTTTGTGCATTCTGCGCTCTTGTCTATCCCTTTTTCTCTCATGCTTGTTGTTGCTGGTTTACTTGGAACGTGTTCGATGTATTTGTTAGTGTGTACTTGTGTTGTGTATATTGTGTGCCTCTTGTTGCGTTCGCTTTCGTTGCGTTTTCATCATACATCTCTTTCATACTCATGGTCTTTGCTTTCTGTAGCTTTTGCTTATTGTTTTGGTGTGAAATGATATTAGGTCGTTTCCATTTCTGTGACAATATTTTTATCATTTAACAACATTGAAGACCAAGTACTTTTACAAGATGATATTAACTACTTAACCTCTTGGTGTAGTACTAATTTAATGGAGCTGAATATTAAAAAATTTAAATATATTTATGTACTTCACTAGATCATCTTCAACCAATGAATTTTATATAATGAATGGTGCTGTTCTTGAACTAGTTAATTCCCTTAACGATTTAGGGATAATTTTCGATTGTAAATTGGACTTCAGAAATCATATTACATCAAATGTTAGCAAAGCCACATGTATCCTGGGATTTATCAAACGATGGGCTAAAGAGTTTTCTGATCCTTATGTTGCCAAACAATTGTTTCAATTGTTTACCACACTGGTCCAATTTTTGAATATGGATGGATCTGTAATATGCGACCCACAATACGCTGTACACTCTGACAAAATTGAATCAGTCCAAAAACAATTCTTATTATTTTGTTTTTGTGGTTTAGGGAATGGATGGGATCTTAATAAAAGGTTACCATCTGATGAAAAACGCCTAACACTCATTAAATTACCATCTTTAAAAAGCCGTCGTAAAATGCTAAATGTTATCTTTTTCCTGAAGCTGATTAATTTTATACAGTTTCTCGTTGGCCCATCTAGCGAAGCAGGATTCGCCTGCAGACTCTCATGCACATGCATGTTTTCGGCAGATGTTGCGCTTCGTCGACGTACGGTTTACTGAACCAGCAGAGACGAATTTATTTACCACATTGCGAAGAATCCTCTCGGTAGGACGAAAATAGCGATCATAAAATAGACGAAGAGTGCAGTACGCTCTCAGAAAACGTTAATAAAACAATTTTATTATTTGCATGTGTTGTTGAATGTTACATTCATTCATGGTGATTTAGATAAACAGGTTAAGCAATTGACAACTAATTGTAACAGATGTAGCTTTACGTATCAACTGTCAAAATTCGAAAGTCTCGGTTGGAAGAACCGACAGTTTAAAAGAAATTAAAATTGTACGATTTAAACCTTCACCTCTGACAGTCAGGCCGCCATAAAATCTTTGTCGTGTGTTGTGAATAACTACAGGATCGTTAGGAAATGTCGTCGCTGTCTCGACTTACTGGTCTGGGTCCCCGGGCGCAGTAACATTCCAGGGATCTGCATGGTCGATGAGCTCGCCAGAGCTTGTGCACTCCTTCCGGAATCCTCTTCAGTAGAATTGAGTATGCCACTCGCCTCAGTGAAGCTGGCCATTGCGCGAAAATTATTTCTTACTTTCTATGCTGGGTCAATGAGGAGTCCATCTCCACCGCTAGACTCACCTGGCCCTTGATGGATAGAAGGCGTACCAACCAGTTACTTGGACATGGTCGTGGCATCATCTCAATCACAGTGGCCATGCTTACAGATCATTGTGTTATGGGTAGACACGCGGAAAGGATTCGGCTCCCATTTAACGACTTATGACACTTGCCAATGGTGAATAGTTAATTAATAATTTATGCTAACTAACTTTATAACTATAAAATGAACGCTATAGAATTGCGTTAAAGATTAGTACTTATACATTTATTGGGCTTTCATTATTAAGCATACGTGTAATTAAATAGTTGTGAGTATAATTCAACGTTACAAAATGTCGTTTACAAGTTGAAAAAAATATCAAAACTTGTTTAGAATTTATTCTTCTATTCCATGCACACATGGTTGTCGAAGATTGTCGTTAACTGATACTGACTGTAAATTTTCTTGTAGACCTAATTCCTGGTCATGTCAAAGCTCGATTCCTAACAGCTAAAATAATGATTGCGTTTCAACTAGATGAACTCATATTCATCCATTATTAAACATTTTATAAATATTTCTTATAGAAATCATTTTTTATATATGCATACTTAACTTAATATTTTTGTCTAAGAAAATTTATTGTTCATGGACCTAAATATATCAAGTCATGAGATAAGCTATGGCATTCACTTAGAATGTTTCATTACAATTTTGATTAGATGTAGTGAATAAAAATTTTACCGTCCTGGTGTTTTTCCCAGACTTACTACGTACACAATTTTAATCGTCTTTTTATATTTTCTATTTTTTTTCAATCTTATACACCCAAACCTGTTTTTACACGGTTTTTTTACGCGAATTTGAAATAACACGGTTTTTTTTTAACAAATTTACCATTTTTTTGTTCGCTCCTTTTTATACGGATAAAATCGTTTAATCGTTAATAATGATAAAATAATTGAAAGAGCTGTGAAATTTCAATCAGACCTACAAACATGTATGGCTAGATACAGAGAGCTCTATAAAGAGCTTTCCAAACGCACTATAACAGAATTTGCTGTTAAAAGAAATAAACCAGCGCCAGAAACAGCTTCTGAAGATGCAGAAGTAATAAGTATTTCTACTGACGAGACTGATATTGAGCTACCCAAGCAAATGAGAATGCGCTTGCTATCAGAAACTGACTCCTAATAAAATAGAAAAATTTTTTATTGAAAATAATTCCGTTCCTATTTGTCTTAAGAGTTTGATAACTAATTTTATTTTTATAAATGGAAGAGAATTTTTAAGTTTTTTCTTAATTTTTTTATAATCATAAAATGAAATAAAATAAAAACTCTGTGTATACTATTGAACTAAATCTGTGCGTTTTTATAAAGTTATTCATTTTTATAGGCATATGTAGGCTGCTGCATCATCAATCCTATGTATATCTTTTCAGTTTGTTTATACACTTACATACATACATAATATTTGTCTTTTTTTACGCGTTTTTTTTTTACACGGTATCCACTGGAACGTATCTACCGTGTAAAAAAAGGTTTGGGTGTGTATAAAAATGAATGTGTGTTTATTTGTTTGTGGGTTTGTTTGTTTGTTTAAAGTCTATAGACGGCTAACCGGCTGGACCGATTTTTTTTGAAATTTTAATAGTACCTTCCTGTATGTCTGGAAAGAGTTATAGGCTACTTTTTATTTTAAAATTTCAAGTAGGCGAGGTGCCAGGCCCACATACCCAATAAGTATTTAATGTCGCATATTTCATAAACTGCAACAGCTAGAGTCCTCAAATTTTGTATGGACGATTTTGACGTACAGTCACACATATAATTATACGTACCCCCTAAAAATCATTTTTTTTAAACAATGGACAAGTCGACTGTTTTTTGCGACAAATTTTTTGTTTTCCGTCACAGCCGAACAAATTATATTTGTTCTCATCACTAAATATTACATTCGCCCAAAAATCAGTTGACTTGTCCATATATTATAGGGCAAATTCCAATCGTGGCTTTTTTCTCGGCAATCGGTTTCGGAAACCGTTCTTTCTCAAAACACTTCGAACTGTTTCGGAATGCGCAATAACGCTGTGATCACTTTCCGAGGTATTTCGTTTTTCTACGGCTAGTAGTCCTAGGATTTTTATTCACAATAACTTTTATATACCGGGCTACTCTTGGAGAAATTTTATACGAAATATATGTCGTACGCATAATTTTCTGTTGTGCCATATTGGTTTTAAGCAAACTGCAGTCACAAATTCACAGATTTTGGGAATCTTTTTTCTTTATTTAAGTTAATGTGTCGTTAAAGACGCTAATGTAAAAAAATTTTAGATCAGAAGTTCATCACTTTTAAAAAAAATGATTTTTAGGGGGGGTACGTATAATTATCTGTGTGACTGTATATATGAACAAAATGGGCGGATTGGCTATAGTGGGCTTGTCACCTCCCATAGTCTACATATATAAAAATTAATGTTTGTTTGAATGTACCTTATAGAATCGTAAACTATGCATTTGATCATGTTATGATCTTTAGCAAAGTTGTTGCGCATGAGCCGGGGAAGGTTTCTAAGTTGGTAAGACCAATTTCCGACAGGTGGTGCCACTGAAAATTACTTAAAATCAATTAAATTGTAAACTGAGCATTCTTTAACAAAGTTGTTGCGCATGAGTCTGATGGATGGCGTCACTGAAAATTATTCAAAATGAATGACAAGCAATTGGTCGACCTACACCTCAGACTCGGAAGAAAATAGCATTACAAGCCTCAGAATCAGACGAGCATTGAGACTGGAAAATCTTCGAGTGTATGCCGCTGAGACCCGTTCGCTGGAATCACTTGAACAACGAGAAGTGAGATTAGAAACTGATCGAATGCGTACTACTCAGGCCCGTTCATCCGAATCATCCGGACAACGGGAAACAAAATCAATAAAACGATTCAAAATTAATTGGACTTTTGTGTAATGTCTTTCCTTCAAATTTATTTTAGTTGGTAGCGCAGTAACACGCGCAGGGTACAGTTAGTTTATTTATATTTTTTGTTTGTTTTTGCTTTATTTGTTTCTGTAAAACGTTTCAAATTGCATAACTTTTTCTTATGAATTGTTATTACTTTAATTGGGTGCCCTGGTAATCTAGTGATAGATAGACTATTATCGTGAGAGTCGTGCGTTCGATTCCCACCCCAGAGTCTCTGGTCTGTTAGATATAATTTGTAATTGTATTGTAATAAATAAATAAATACTTTCCTTTGTTGATGTATAATTAGTTTTTTAGCGAGGTGTATGAAAGATGAAACAAATTGGGGTTGTTAATTTGTTTATAAATCTCCCTTGAATCTCTTTAAAAAAAGAGATCTTTAGGAGATGTTGATTGTAAATACTCGCAAGTAATTACAATCGTTGGGATGCGTGTTGTGGGAGAGAGAAAGAAAGAAATACAATTATTTCAATTTCTTTTTGGAGAATTGAGAGTGAAAGAGATTCTTACCTTTTTTTCCAGCTTCTAATTAAACTCTTTGTATTTTATCCAGTTGTGAATTTATTAGGGGTATTTGGTAAGTATAAATTTCACTGGTACAAATTTTAGCGTAAGTAGTTCAGGTGAGTATAATTCAGTTAGGTATATTTTTTAATATATATTATATTTAAGCACAATTGGTTGATTTCATTGGTGGTAAGTACAATATTATAAATTTAGGTAAGTATATTTAATTCAAAGGTAAGTATACATATATAATTCAAAGGTAAGTATATTTCAATTCAATGGTAAGTATATATTTTAATATATAACTTGAGCACAATTTTAAAATTTAATAGATCTTTATAAAACACAATTAAAAATTTATTAGATTTTTTTTATATATCTTTAGCACAATTTATAGTTTATAATTTTTTTGGTAATTTTATTGATTTTATCACACTTTTTTTTACTTGAATGTGTTAGAAAAAAAAACTTGATGGTAAACTAGGTTGTTGTTACGATAAGCGCAAGATGATAAGTGATTTCTTTTTTTAATTTTATTTCCCACCAAACTTCATAGACAATTTGCCTTACTGTAAATAGTGGAGGCATTCCTTTTGTGTAATGGCATTGCGGAGACATTCCTTTAGATGGATGGAAAGTGTGTTGTTGTCACTTATTATTATTGTTATCGATAGAATTGTTGTTGTGTTCAAACCTAGTTTGAACAAAAGATTTCAAATTGAATACATTAAAAATATTTAAAACGAATGAATAAAATTATTTTCTATTCAATTAAGAAAAAATTCAAGTTTTTTTTTTTTTTTTTTTTTTTTTTTTTAAAAACCATTTCAAGTTTTCATTATCGAAAACCTCCGACACAATCTTTAAAAAAATTTTGACTTTATAGTCACTCTGTATCTCTTGCAGAAATTGCTTTTTGGTAAGACATAAAAGAGACATTACATGTCTCTTTGCCACAATCCTTAAAGGAGAGTTAGGGGAATATGAGGAACTAATTTTGACGCCATCTGCACAATAATAAAATATAAGATTATGTCAAGGCATTTAAACGCAGACAAATAAAATGAAAATTTTCATATTTAATCTAAAGATAACCCAACTAATACAACCCGTATACATACACACATAAATTAAGACATCGACTACCACATCAAAAATAAAATTTTAAATAAAACCCATGCTTTTAAAACTTTAGAAAATGTCGAAGAAATGTCGGGACCACAATTTTATACTCAAAAAACCTTTGGATGGATTAATGATCCATCCTTTATAAAGAAAGCCAACAATTCATTAATCGATTGATCTCTGGAATAATCCTATTGTCTGCTATTGACGAAAGTTTTTCAATCAATCAATATTTCACAAAATGTTCGTTAATGATATTTTTGTAAAAAGCACAACGAATTTAATGCAAATATTAACAATTGTAAAGTATGAAAACAAGTTTTTTCAGAGAAGCGCACAGTTTGGCTATATATTATTACTTAATTCTTATCCCTAAAATTACTTAGTATTTATACATAAATAATGCTGATCAAGCATTATGTCTACAGTGGAAGGTATAACAAGAATTTCAAAGAATTATTAAGAATATGAAAATATGAATATGTCCAACACTAACAGTGTTGACAGCATTGACTATTAAATTGCAAATGCAAGCAAATTGATCGTTGCTTGAATTTACCAAACAGAACAACAATGCGTGTGTATGTATGTACGTATGTACGTTATTGATAGTTTGTAATAAACGCATAATAAAATAATTACTTTAAACATGTGTCGGCAATGATGACATCATGAACATGCTACACAATCCTTAGAAGGATTGACACCGCATTAACGAATTTCCAATACGAAAAATTGAGTATTATCCGGTCGAGGTCAAATGAATACAATTGATCAAATTATGAGTACATCTTTCAAGATCTGATTGCCAACATTTAATAAAAATTAAATGCTTGCGATCACGATCAATCTTTATAAAATTTTGAACCAAATTAACCTTAGAATAAATGACCATGATCTTCCGAAATCTACTGTAGTCTATTACTACAAAAGTCTAAGGGCCGTTATTACAACTTGCCGTTAACTACAGGGAGGATTTTAACGGGCAAATAAATTGTTTTTCATTATTATAAGTGGACAATAAGGTAGAAGTGAGCGTTAAGTAAAAGGGAAGATCATTCTGCATACTGGTAACTTTTAAAGTTAAGTTTATGTTTGAACTTGTCATATTATATATTATTTTCACTATGGCAACTTCAAACATAAACAAAATGAGAAAATATAACAAAAAAAGAAGCCCGTAGTCGGCACATTGTTTAAAAAAAACTTGTTTAATTTGAGCAGTGTTATCGACTCCGGCACTGCCATATTTTTGAAAAAGTTAACTTTATTTTATCTGTAGGTTGTAATAACGAAAATAAGTTAAGGGTAACTTTGTAGTTTACTGTAGCTAAAGGTATCTTTAACTAAACCCAAGTATAACGGCAAGTTGTAATAATGGCGCTAAAAATTTGAATTATTATTGCCATTTTTGACACAATAGTTTAATATTTTAAACACTTCTTTAAATTGAATGTTATGCCACAATAAAATCCAAAATGCATAAGAAATACAATCGTGTTACCATTAAAGGGAATACAACTTTTTTGAAGAAACTGTTTACACTTATAATAAAGGGTGGTCCATCTAAAACACTCAATGTTAATTGAAAATTAAATTAATAGTTTTCAGAGCGTTATCGTCATATGTATATTATATTATTACAGAAGGATCCATAGCTTCGGTGGAGTACCCCTATCCGATTATCCATGTTTCTCAATGACTCTGATGCATAATTGAGGTTTAATGTCTTTAATATGCCGAATGATCTCATCCTTGGCTAATTGACGTAGCAATTCTCATTTAAATATCCCCATAGAAATAATACTACGGTGTCCAATCATTTAATCGTCCCCAATTAATAACGCCATCACGTGAGATAACATCACCATTGAATTTCTCGTGTTAAAGAACCATTGCTTCATTGGCTATGACTCCATTCTGTCCACATACCTTTCAGTTTCCTCAATATCTTTCCACAAGAAGTCCGTTAAGATCTCGCGATAGCGAACAGTGGTATTATTATTATCCAAAGAAGTACGCCACGCTAACCCAGCCAGCCCATATACCGCACCAGACAGTCACTCTTCGTGGATTCTCATTTGATCAAATGCGGCAATTCTGCTTCTTAACGAATCCACTGAGGTGAACATTTGTCTCTTCGCTGAAGATGATTTTCTTTGTAAATCCAACTATTACATACATACATACATACATACATACATACATACATACATACATACATACATACTTACATACATACATACATACATAAGTGATCATTACAACATTTTAGTCATGATTACGACCTAGTTTCTCAGACCACTTATGTTGTGGGTGTTAATTTTATACAGTGGAGGGAACTGCAGCTTAAAGAAGACTCCGAACTAAAGATTTTTTTGAGAAATTTTTCATGCCATTTTTATTTACTCTCAGATTTTTGCCAGAAATCTGCTGAGAGACAGTATCCGAAAAAATATTTTTTCATATTTCGTTTTGTTAGAGATGTCTGAGCTGGTCTAATAAGCCATCACACTACCTACTAGTCTACAGTGACTATGTTCACCCTATCAACGATGCTTAAAAGTGATCATTAGGCCTCAGATCTTCAGTCAATTGAACCCTGTAAGCGTGTAAATTCAAATCCTTATTCCAAATCTTCTCCAGTGATGTTCGTGAGGTTTTCAATTGCTGAATACGAAGACGACTCGCGATTGACGACTTTTCTGTCACACTATCGCGTTTGTGGACACATTTGGACGATTATGCTCACAAGGTGAACGAAATGCATTTTTATTAGCACGCCCATTTTTGTAAAAGGCTTCAGCAATCTTAATGACCTGCTCAATTGTGTACCCTTCCATGGTTGAATTTGTCAAACACTGAAACAAACAAATGTCAAATTAAGTTGTGTGAAAAAAAAACTTTACGTTAAGCTGCAACTTATAATTAACATCGTGCTTTATGGTTGAACCATCCATTCTGCAGAAAGTTGAAATTGAAAATTTATTTGTTTTGGCAACCACCTCTCGGCAGCAGTATTTTATCAAATCTTCTGATATGGTGCAACTTCTCAAATCTGTTGTTCGGATTCAACATTAAATTGTAAGTCTAACCGCTAGTCGTGAATAATATTAACGCACATGACAAGGGTGGTATGAGCTGCCATTTTGTAATACCATTTTAAGGATTATAATGGCCAATATGTGTATCTATGTATGTATGTACGTATGTATTCAACTATTTTTAATTAAGATCAGATCAAACGCCTTTCATCAATATTTCCTTATTTCATGTAGGAATGAGAAAGTTTTGTTCAGTACGATTATTTCCAAAATAATTTTAAAATTTAAACAGCTTTCCTGCGTTCGTTTTATAAACTTTGTTGAACGAATAACATCAAGAGCAAAAACAAAATGATACAAGTGTTGGAAGTGAGATTATAACCAATAATTTCATTAAACATGGCTTATGAGCCAATCTAAAATTAACATTTATGGCTTTAATGGCTCAATATCTTCTTAACAATTCGAAAGAAACATTTTTGTTGTGGCTCACTGCTTGTCGTATTGTATTAACAATATGCTCAGCATTATAATCTGCTAATAAATGACTCTCTAAATCAAAAGGACGATGATAAATAGAAATGAAAACAAAACGAACAACAACAACTATTATAATAAAAGCAAAAAATAAAATAAAAAGAATTATAAATACTTTTGGCGACTATTTCATTCATTTTCTATCGTATACCAATGATTTATGAATGCATGAGAAAAAATTTCAAATTTTACACGCTTCAATTGATAAATCTTATATTAAAGTCCAAAACTAATTGATTTGCAGATTAAAGATGGCTAAAATAATCTGAAATCTCATCCAAGGGGTTGTTTATTGTCCCTAGCTGGCTTCTACTTGATATGTGAAAGAAGCAGCTGTGAATACATTGCTAATTTTAAACGTTAGGACAACAAAAAGTCAATGCTAAAGTCTTTAATTCTATTAATTAAGGACGCACATTATCCGTAGTATAGGTGAAATGAATTTTGATTTCGGTTTTATAACAAATATATCGGAAAGATTTTAATATGACCGCGATATATATCAGAGCATCATTCACAGATTGATCACACAACAAGGTCGAATAGAGAATCATTTTGAGTCAGTTCAGTCATAAATGGTCCTTTTTTAATATTTCTTTGATTTGCCAGTCAAGCTTTTGTAGTAGCATTTGTAGTAGCATTTACTGTAGCCAGGTCCCAGTATAATAGAATCTTAGCCGTCATAATAAACCACTGGTTAAAGACTTTCGGTCGCCCAGAACTAACCGACAGAACTTATCTGTCTTGAAATGGTAAAGAAATGTATATATCTTTAGGGGATTAAAGACGCACGGTATGATGGACAGAAGTTTATTATAACGCGACGTTTATTAGGAACCAATTAATTAAAATATACTTATACTGTCCATTTAATATTAACGTAATCTTACTGAACCAAAGCCTTTAAATTTGAAGAGGAGGAAAGCAGACATAAAAGTTAAAAGCCTCATGCCAATTGGCATACACCTAAGCCATCATAAATTGGTATCAACAATATTTTCTATATAAAAGTGTGTATCCTGTACAAAATTTATTATCTTCTTTCAATCCACCTCTCAGACATGAGTTATGTCTGGTGTAGTTTCATTCAAAAAATATTCCAACGTTTTATTGTTCAGCTGGCATGTCATGCATTCAATATTGTCTACTACACCTATATTCTGATGGTATTTTTCTTATTAGGGCATCATTTGGTGCCATTTTTCTGTAGTAGTCTCTTTCCATCTATTTTTGTAGCCTGGTTTTCAATGCACTCAAAGGCATTGGATTATCCAAATTCATATAAGTGAGTCAACAATATTGAGATTTAACTCATTCATTCGTACTCACTACAACGTTGATTTATAAGTACAGGTTGCAATGAGTATGAGTACAACGTTGACATCGAACTCATACCATTCGGAATATGTTTGATTCATAAGCCTACTAATTTAGATTCATAACTTTAGAAAAATACTTATACAGGGAGATACTCCGTACCACGACTCGAAAATTAAAAGTATTCGAAAGATGTTTTCGATAAGTATGTAACGGGTGATTTTTTAGCAATAATCTTTTTGGCAACACTGCTTTTAACAGCTCAGGCACGTTTCGTGTTTTGTTTCACTGTCAAACATCCTCAATTTGGTCTATAATTTAACCATGAATCGTCTTACAAACGACAACGCTTGCAAATCATTGAATTTTATTATCAAAATGCGTGCTCTGTTAAGAATGTTCATCGCGCGAGTTACATATTTAAACACAAACACATACAACAAAACAGAAGTTATTGAAGATTTCTTAGCAAGCATAAAAAACACAAAATAAAAAAAAGATATAATAAAATAAAATTATAAAACAAAACCTATTTCCTGTTTGTCAAAATAAATCTAAAGAATTTAAAATTGAAAACAAAATTACAGACAAAATTCTAAGAAATAGAATAGGTATCCCAATTAATACAAAGTAGTCTAAAGCAAATTGTGAAAACTGCAAAACGCAGAATAATCATAAATGTAATTTAAATTAAAGTTTGCAAATGCTGAATAAACAAAAATGTAATTTAGTTTAAGTCTAATAATAATTATAATTATAAAGAAAAGACAGTTGTTGTTTGACTTCTTGATGTGACTTCCTCCGAAAACTTTTGTGTCTTTTTTTTTAAAACTTAATAGTCCTTACAAAATACAAAATTGGCGCAGTCGGTACTCCTTTTAAGATAAAATAAAATAAAAGGAGAGTGAAACGAAAAAAAAGGACATAAAAATAATAGTGCAGTTGATACACACGAAAAAAAATCGGTGTAAAGACCACTAAATAAGCGAAAAAAAAGTGCAGTTAATACACACGAAAAAAAAATCGGTGTAAAGACCACTAAATAAGTGAAAAAAAGTGCAGTTAAGACACACGAAGGACAATTCGTTGTTGAGACCACTTAGATCATAAATAAATCTTGTAATAGTGCAGCAAACACTCAAATATAAATTTGAGTAAAACTTACAAAAAAAAACAAGATTCGACAACATTTAAAGAACAGAAGATTTGACGAGAGAAGAATGGACCAAAATCACCAGAAAATAGCACCTGCAGAGTTGGTGCAACAACTCGCAAGAAGGGAACAGCAGCTCGAACAACTGAGATCGGCGTATATGGAACTACAACAGAGACAACAACAGGATCCAGGCAGGCTGGAGGGAGTGTTAAAAAACATAAACCACTTACCAGTCAACTCATTCTTCAGCGACGTGGAATATTTAATATCAACATTCGATGACGAGGGACAAAAAAAGGAAGCAGTAAGAGCTGTATATTACAGAATCATCCAAGGAGAAACAAAAAATATAGTGATTAACATCCCAGAACCCGACAATTGGAAACTCATCAAGGAAACGCTGAAACTGAGGTATAAACCAGATACAGAGCCACACGAGATTTATAAACAAATCGCTAACTTGAGGATTAATACGGTAAGAGAATTAGTTAATACAGTACAAAATATCAAGTATAAAACAGATGAATTAATTGTATATTATAATGGAGAAAATGGAATAGATTTAACAAACACAGAAAGTTTGCTAGTGAACACTATAAAAGAAATAACACAGGGAACATTACTGGACAAAATTTACGAGCTTAGACAGTTAAAGGATATTTTAGGGATAATGACTACAAGAAGATTTGAAGACAGCTGTATAAGACCGGAATATAGGAAATCAAAATTTAGAGAGGACATAATATTTAAGCAGAATAGGGTTTCGGACAAAAATAACAATAGCAACAATCGACAAACGTATTATAAAAATAACCAAGGATATACTTCGCCCAACTATGTGCAAAACCAACCAAATTTTTACAACATACATCGTCCATATCATAATCAAAACAGAGAACACAGGGGAAGTAACTCAGGTCAATTTAGGCCAAATGCACAAAATTTTAACAACTTACAATATCAGAATCGAAATATAGAAAACTTTTCCAACCAATTAAGAAGAAATCACCAACAGTTTAATAGAGAATTTCAATATAATAGGTCCGGACAATTTAGGAGAAATCAGGGTGAACCCATGGAAATAGATAATATTCAAATGAATAGGCAAATAAATAAAGCGAATTATAATGAAAATAATCGGGTAAATAATAATATTCAAAAAACCGCCCAGTTAGGAAACCCTAGGACAAAAGGCAGCCAATATCGCTTGCTGACACCTAGGCAAGAACGAAACGGATTTTTTTAACGTAATTGTGAAGAAATAAACTATGATCAATTGGCAGGACACTCGGAACCAGACCTGTGTAAAGTAACACAGGTCCATCCCGACAAAGCCAGGATCAGTTTTTTTTAGAACGACATCAGACTATCTACCCATCATAACAATAACAATTAAAAATAAGAAATATAATGCACTAATAGACACAGGTGCAAATATAAGTTTAATTGATCAAGATGTAAAAGGATTTGAGAAAATGCTATTAAGAGAGCCACTAGAATTTGGTACGATAAATGGAAAAGATATAATTAGATATGAAGTATTGACAGACGCACCCTTAGAATTTAATGTAGAGAAAAATGCGAAAATAAAATGGATTGATCTGATGAATTGTTTCCATACAGTAATGTATTTAGTGGAAGGACAAATATCTTTTAATAATAAAAAAAAAAACTAGTTTTATAATAAATCCGTATAAAAAAGTAAAAGTTTGTGCATTAGAAGCAGCTAACTTTGATTGGAACAGAATACAATTAGACCACTTAAATAAAGAGGAATATGACGCTATAGTAAAAGTTTTGAATAATTTCAAAGAACTATTTTTCAAAGAAGGTGGTCAGTTAACTAGCACAATGAAAATCCAACACGAAATTAGAACGGTGACAAATGAACAGATAAATTCCAAACTATACCGATACCCCCCGCAACACGAAACGGAAGTAAGAAAACAAATACAGGAAATGGAAGAACAGGGAATAATAAGAAAAAGTTGTTCAAGATATTCGAGCCCTTTAATAGTAGTACCGAAAAAAGTTGACAATTCAGGTGAACAAAAATATAGGATCGTAGTTGACTACAGAAAACTCAACGAAGTGACTATTGACGACAAATTTCCACTGCCAAATATAGACTCAATTTTGGACAAGTTAGGAAGAGCTCAGTACTTCACAACCTTAGATCTCGCTAAAGGATACCATCAGATTTTAATAAGGGAACAAGATAGGGAAAACACAGCATTTGTGATACCACACGGACTATATGAATTCATAAGGATGCCATTTGGGTTAAAAAATGCCCCGGCAACTTTTCAAAGACTTATTAATGAAATACTACGCAACTTCATTAACAAAACATGTGTAGTTTACCTGGACGACATTTTAATATTTAGTACATCTCTTCAAGAACATATAAAATCTATAATGGACATTTTCAGAGTTTTGAAACAAGCCAATTTAAAAATACAGATTGACAAGTGCAATTTTATGAAAAGAGAGACAGAATTTTTAGGCCATATATTAACAAAGGAAGGATTCAAACCAAATCCTAATAAAATTAAAACGATTCAGGACTTAACTTTACCAAGAACCGAAAAACAAATAAAAAGCTTTTTAGGACTTACGGGATATTACCGTAAATTCGTGAAGGACTATGCAAAAATTGCTCAACCTATAACAAAGTATTTGAAGAAAGGAGTTAAAATAAATGTTCGAGATCCAACATATATAGAGGCTTTTGAAAAACTTAAGTTACTAATAACTTCGCATCCCATTTTGAGATATCCAAATTTTGAGAAACAATTCACGGTAACAACAGACGCATCAAACTATGCCCTGGGTGCAGTTTTATCCCAAGAGGGACACCCAATTTGTTTCGCGTCAAGAACTCTAAATAATCACGAACGGAACTATTCCGCTACACATAAAGAATTTCTCGCCATATTGTGGAGTGTACAGTATCTACGACCTTACCTCTATGGAAGAAAATTTAAAATCCTTACAGATCACCAACCGATAAAATATCTACACTCGAAATACAGAGGAAAAGATATGTCCCCAAGACATCAACGATGGTTGTTGAAATTAGGAGAATACGACTTTGAAATCGAGTATATCAAAGGAAAAGAAAATAGAGTAGCGGATTTTGTTAGTAGACTTGAAAATAAGAAGGATGAAAATAATTTGAAGGATACCGAATCCAATTTGAATTTAATACACAATATTGAAGAAGATAACGTATCAATGATAACAATTCACTCTGCCGATGACAATCTTTTAGATCACTTTCCCATAAAAGAAGAAATAGTTAACAAGTACAAAACCCAGATAATATTGACTAATAATAAGAAAGAGGAATCAAAGACATTGCATGGAAAAAGAATAATTTATATAGCGGAATGTGACTTTAATGTAATGGGTGATATATTTAGGAATTATATCACAAAAGGAAAGATAGGCATATATTCAGAACTTTCAGATCATAGTTATAACATAGTACAGGAAAAGCTTATAGATATGTATTCAAATGATAACCAAATTGAATTCATCAAGTGCACAATGAGGGCACAGGACATTGAAACAGAGGTAGAAGCGGTTAAGCAAATATCCTTCTATCACGTAAGGGAAAGCATACATTCGGGAATAAATGAAACCTATAATAATATCAAAAATAAGATATATTTTCCAAAACTTAGAGAACTAATTCAACTAGTAATAAATCAATGTGACCTTTGTCAACAGGTAAAATATGATAGGCATCCAATTAAAAATAAATTTCAGTTTACTGAGACCCCGTCGGATAAAAATCAAATTATACATATCGATACATATGTAATAAAAGGTCATCATTTTCTAACAACAATCGATAAGTTTTCTAAGTTTGGAACTGCTTATTCACTAAGCGACAGAAACCACTTAACCATAATAGAAAAATTGGAAGAACACATTACAAAATTCGGAAAACCAAATAAAATAATAGCTGACAACGAATTTAAAACATTAAGAATAAAAGAATTTCTAATAGAGCAAGGGATAGAGTTACACTTAACAAAACCAAATAGTCACACGGGAAACTCAGATATAGAAAGGTTTCATAACACCATTGCAGAAAAATTTAGAATTTTATATCAAACAAACAGAGATTTACCGATACGTCAATTAATTCAGCGAACAATAAGAAATTACAATGAAAGGTTCCATTCTAGCATAAAATACACACCAAAAGAAGTACAGGAAGGGCGTATAGATTTAGATAAAGTCAAGCAAAATTTAGAAGAATGTAAGAAAAAGAAAATTGGTAAACTTAATTTAAAAAGAGAGGAGTACAGGGAAACAAGAGAAGAAGGATTTATAAAAAACTACAAGGCACTAAGGCATAAAGAACAACCGAAATACAAAAAAGCAAAATTAGAAGGAATACATCCGAGTAATATTAAAAGACCGTTAAAATTTACAGAAATTTACATCATGCTGATAGTAATATGGACACCGATGACTGAAGGGGAACTGACTACCAAACGACTTACAGAACAAGCAGGATTTATAAACATCTACATGAAAAACATAGATATAGTTAAGGAATCAGACATTATACTACACATAGTGAACTTACATGAAATAGAAAATATGCTAAACCAGATGAAAGAAAATATTAGTTTACTGAAAATAAAAAATAAACATTTACTTCAATTAGAATTGTTAGATGCAAGAAACAAATTGGTTACTTTAATACCAAAACAAAACCGACAACGAAGAGGACTAATTAACGGAATAGGGAGTGTATCGAAATGGTTATTCGGGACTATGGACGATGAGGACAGACAAAACATTCAGAAACATATTTTTAGTATCGACGAATTTAAAGAAAATAATAACCAACAAATACTAATTAACGATTATTTTAATGAAACTATAAGCCATTTAAAAATGATCGTCAAAAATGACAGAAAAATAATAGAAAGGGAATTAAATTCTATCAATAAATTTTTAGAAACAGAAAATGATAAGCACATATATTTAGAACAGCTATCAAATATACAGTTAATTAAAAATAGAATAGAACATCTACAGGATAATGTAATGTCCACAAAATATGGTATTGCACATCCTAGTTTATTGACTTCTAGTGAAATAGAAAAATATGCTATAGATTATAATAAGCTAAAATATATTCAGATAGGAACTACATTTTTTAATAATTCATGTTTAATTTTTGGGATAAAAATACCCAAAACATTTATAAATGTTAGGCTTAAATATATTGTTCCACTACCAAATGATCACAATGACGAGATAGACTCTGTAATAGAGCAAACAATTGAATGTGAAAACAGAACATACAAATTTGAGGAAAATAAACATTTAAAGAATTTAAAATTAAGTAATCACTGTCTAATAAAAAATAACTGTCAACTAGTAAAGAATAATGACTTAGAAATTATACAATTGGACTTAGATACAATTATAATTAAGAATGCAATAAATATAAGTATCATTCAAAATTGTAATTTTGAAAAAATTATGCTAAACGGAAATTATATCGTAAATTTCAATAACTGTTCAATTAGAATAAAAGACTATTATTTTTCAAATATAATTGAAAGCATAGAAGAAAAACAAATAATTGAAAATATTCACATAGAAAAAAATTTCTCACATAAAATAACATTTCAAGAAATCAAAGAATTAAATAGCAATAATCTTAAAAATATTAGAGCACTACAATATCATAGTAATATATCCTATGGACTTTATTTCCTTTTAACAATAATAATAATTATTATCTTAATTTTTGTAATTGTAAAACAAAGATATATTAAATAATATTAAATAAAAGAATTCAGGAGAATTCTAATCCAAAGGAGGGAGAAGTTACATATTTAAACACAAACACATACAACAAAACAGAAGTTATTGAAGATTTCTTAGCAAGCATAAAAAACACAAAATAAAAAAAAGAAATAATAAAATAAAATTGTAAAACAAAACCTATTTCCTGTTTGTCAAAATAAATCTAAAGAATTTAAAATTGAAAACAAAATTACAGACAAAATTCTAAGAAATAGAATAGGTATCCCAATTAATACAAAGTAGTCTAAAGCAAATTGTCAAAACTGCAAAACGCAGAATAATCATAAATGTAATTTGAATTAAAGTTTGCAAATGCTGAATAAACAAAAATGTAATTTAGTTTAAGTCTAATAATAATTATAATAATAAAGAAAAGACAGTTGTTGTTTGACTTCTTGATGTGACGGTACACTTCCTCCGAAAACTTTTGTGTCTTTTTTTAAAAACTTAATAGTCCTTACAAAATACAAAATTCGCGCTTCTTCCATTTTATGGTCAGTTTAATCGACCCACTGAAGCGGCTATTCGGGCTATTGTGACAAAATTTCGCACCAAATTTACATTGTTGGACATTAAACCACCAACACGCTTACGTAGAGTGCGAACTGAAGAAAATATCGCAGTGTTAATGATGACCATCAATTATCGATTCGTCGCCGTTCGCAGCATTTGGGCCTCTGTTACTCAACAACGTGGAAAATTTTGCGGAAGGATTTAGGTGTGAAGCCTTTCAAAATACAGCTGGTGCAAGAATTAAAGCCGAACGACCTACTGAAACGCAGAATTTATGGTGAATGGGCTCTTGGAAAATTGGCCGAAGGTCCACTTCTTTAACGAAAAATTGTGTTCAGCGACGAAGCTCATTATTGGCTCAATGGATACGTAAATAAGCAGAATTGCCGATTTTGGAGTGAAGATCAGCCAGAAGCATTGCAAAAGCTACCAATGCATCCAGAATATATACCAACCAAAAACAATACGAAGCTATTGTGGACTTTATAGTGACGCATACGGATTTGGCCAAGGGACATCCAAAAGTGCCGGATGCAAGAAACAAATCTAATAACCTGTGGCAAAAACTAAGAACAGATTTGGATTCACTTGGTCCACTGATAGATTGGTCTCATTATTTGTATGTGGGTACCATCAACAGCTGCGATCATTCCAGGGCTTCCACTTTTATTATAAAAACATTTTCTAGTCTCTCGTTTATTTTCATCAGAAGATTCAAAAATTATGTGTTTAGGACAAACAATTCTTTCGATGACTTCACATACTTCTGTCAAACATCTAAACACTGACTGCTGTGAGAGCCCTAGGTAACGGTCTTGGCCTATTTGGTGCTGATATCCACCTTGTGCTAGGAATTTTAAGGCTTCGGCTAACTTTAAGGATGTACATATAGCTGTATATCTTTTTGCTAGTCTTAAGGTCGCCTTTAATACTTTCTAAAAAATATAAAAAAGTTGCTTTGCTAATAGACGAACATTTTTAATGAAACTAAAAATGAAAATATTTCTAATTTGTAAATACGTAAGCGTGTTGGTGGTTTAATGTCCAACAATGTAAATTTGGTGCGAAATTTAGTCA
Organism: Sarcophaga variegata; assembly: GCA_932273835.1. NCBI lineage: Eukaryota > Metazoa > Arthropoda > Insecta > Diptera > Sarcophagidae > Sarcophaga > Sarcophaga variegata. The sequence continues at coordinate 44,161,846 of OW026359.1, forward strand.
CAATAGCCCGAATAGCCGCTTAAGTGTGTCGATTAAACTGACCATAAAATGGAAGAAGCGGGAGATAAACTTTCTTAACAGAGCATGCATTTTGATAATAAAATTCAATGATTTGCAAGCGTTGTTCGTTTGTAAGACGATTCATGGTTAAATTATAGACCAAACTGAAGATGTTTGACAGCGAAACAAAACACGAAATGTGCGTGAGCTGTTTAAACCAGTGTTGCCAAAAAGATAATAGCTAAAAAATCACCCGTTATAAGCATTTCATAAGTTTTTATGTATATACAGTGGTGGCCTTATAGTTAGCACACTCATCCATCAAAAAGTTTGTGTTGAATACTTTATTCTTAGAAGCAATAATTTATTTTTCATATGCTATTTAAAATAACCTACGGACTGTAATTAATAAAACCTAATAAATAAATAAGAACATCAATAGCAATTATTAAAATTAACTTAAAAAAATTTTTTGGGGTGTAATTAGCACGCCATGTATGTATTTTGTTATTATTTTCTCAAATAAATGAAAAAAAATTTTACTTGATTACATAGTTTGGTATCAATTCCATGACATACATATGTACGTGTTTCCCAAGAAAAAGAATTTATTTTATGTTAAACTGGATAAAAAAATCACTCTTTACAGCTAAGTTTCGTAAAATTATAATAAATACTCGTATGAATGCCCAAAAAGAAGAAGAAGAAGACATATCTCAAATTGAACTCACTCGTTGCAGACATCTACAAATCGTCTAATAACGCTCTGTCGTATCAAAAAAAACCACAAAACGTTTTCGGCCATTAGGAGAAAACCACGACCAAGAAACACTACTACAGTGTAGTACAACGGGTCATTTCGACCTCCGGGTATTGTACTTATCTTAATTGACAGTTCACGTCCTCTAACCTAACACTACTAGTACCACATATCGTGTAATAATTACTTATGCGACGAAGAATTCATTCATAATATAGTCAGAAAGGCGGAAACTCGTTATGGAGGCACACAAGATATTAAAAGACTTGACTGGCGATATAACGCAATACGACCCTGTGGTATCAGACGTAATCTTGTGGTTCTTCTCTATAAAGAAGGAGGCTGACATTATTCCGAAAAAAGGGTTTTACTTCTGTCGAATCTAAAGTCTATCGATTTGACTCAAATTGAAAGTGTAATGAATGGCATTCACCGAAGCACGACTTAAAGGCTTTGAAGGCAATTAAGCATTAGAAGAGTAATGTAATGGAAGCCGTATAATTATGATTTTAAAGTATAATATATTATAATGATATTTTAAAATAACTTAATTCACCAAGTAAGCAATACCTACACCGCCGACTTTATTTTCATTTTTTCTTATTTACAATGTGGCCTTATTTAATAAAGTGTTAGAAAATATTGAAAATTGGTTTGCATATGCTCTGGCACTTCTACCGTGTTTCGTCGATGATGTTATTTCAATGTCTGCACAAATTAAGAACTTGCTTTGGTATATGAATACAGGTATGAGGATTTTTTAAATGAAATTTTTTCAAATATTTATGTATTCTTGAAATTATACACTGATAAACAAAAGACAAAAAATTTAAATAAATAAAAATTTAATTAAAATTTCTCGTAGTATTAACGAAATCGAGCCTTTCATTATTTTATACAATATTATCCCACATAAGAATACAATACGAGAGTTGCTTGGGAAAGTCATTTGCATAAAAAAAACGTTGATTGTTGAAGTGATCAGACGTGTCTATGTTTGAGCTCCTGCAAAATTTTTGTGAACAACATTAAAAAAAGATTAAAGATTAATTCAATATACTAAACAAAACATAAACAATATATAAAACAATTGAAACAACAATTTTGTGTAAAAACAGTTCGCGCCAATGTGATATTTAATAAAACAGAAATACAAAACGATAACAATAAACAAAACAGAATTACAAAAGGACAACAATAAATTCAAAACAATAACAACAATTCACAGTCAGCTGATTTCTCCCAACAAAAAAAACATACAAATAAACAAACAATAAAAATTTAAAACAAAACAATACGAAACATATGCAAATTGAATATAAAGAAAAGAAAAGAAATTGAAATAAAGATCAAAACAAAATCAAATACACAAACAATAACTAAGATCGGAACAGTTTAAACCGTTTTTTTTTACACCAATTGAACATAGAAACAATAACTACAGCTGAATAATAGAGTTGCCATCTACTTCATACTTATTCTACACTGAGCGAAACATTATATAATTAATTTTGAAAATGGCTTGCTTAGTAAAAAATTGTAATATAAAAAACGATGATGAAAGAATGATTGTGTGTTGGCTGTGTCACGAATGTTGTCATTTTAAATGTAGTGGTCTTTCAGGACTCGTTGCTGAAGCCGTTTCTAAAAATAAAGGTCTGCATTGGTGTTGCGAAAACTGTAGAAAAATCGGAGTAAATTATTACCGTTTTTTTCAAGAGACTAAAAACAAATTCACCGAACTTCAAAAAGAGGCAATTAAATTAAATGACCGCATTTCGGCATATGGAAAATTATTTGATGATTTTAAATCTTTGGATAATTTAAAATCTCCCCCACAGTCCTCTCCAAAACGTCGTAAGTCGGCAAGAAATATGAATAAGGATAAACGTGACGACCAAGAAAATGTTTCTGCGCCCCCATGTAATTCTGCATCCGATGGTAATGTTCAATTCTCCAATATTACTGAATTGAATAGTAATAATTTATATCGTGAATCCGATTGCATTGTTCCTTCTTCCAATATTACTGAATTAAATAGTACTAATTTATATCCTAATGTAATCAATCCTCCACAATCTATAAATATTAATCCTCCCGGATCCATAAATAGTGATTCCAGGTATATTCCTCTACGAGCAGTTCCTCCAAAAAAGACAATTTTCGTTTCGCGCTTACATTACGATACAACATCGGAATCTGTTGATTTATACATAAGAAATGCTATTGGTAGTGATGCGGATATATCAATACAGAAATTTAATTTTTCTCAACCTAGATCTATCTCATCATTTAAAATTACTATTTCTACGGATATTTTTGAGACTCTAATTAATCCGAATTTCTGGCCAACAAATACTCTAGTTCGGGAATATATCTATAAAGCTAGACCCCAAAGTATTGCCGTACTTCCACAACGTGAATCGTTTGTTCCAAAAAACTAACTGATGATTTTATGTCCATCGCTTATCAAAATGTTCGTGGCTTGAGCACAAAACTTACTACATTATACACGAATAGTTTTAACATCGATCAGCAAATATTAGTATTTACGGAGACGTGGTTAAATGATAATTTTTTGAATACTGAAATACTTTGTAACAAATTTAACATCTTTCGTCGTGATCGTGGCAATGAAACTACAGGATGAGGTGTCCTTATTGCTATTTCATGTAATTTACCATCTGAGCTTTTAGTAACTGATACACCTCACGATATTGAATTTATAGCTGTTTCTATAAAAATGAATGGTCATCGTATTTTTATTACCTGTTCATATATTCCGCCATCTTCTCCACAAGCTGTATACATAAAACATGCAGAAGCTATAAGTACTGTTGCTCATTCTTCAAAAGACGGTGATTTTATTTTTGTCCTCGGTGATTTTAATCTACCTTCAATTCAATGAAAATACTTACCAGACGATGGTTATTTCATTCAAATGAAGCAGAATTCAAATTTCGACGAATTTTTTAATATTTTGTATGATTTGGGTCTGTTCCAAATTAATGGCATTCCAAACATTAATTTCAAAATATTGGATTTAATATTCGTAAATGAGGTGACTAATAGCTTTATTAAACGCTCGTTCCCTATTACCAGTCCAGAAGATTGTTATCATCCAACGCTCGTATTAAAAACATCCATTCCACTTAATTTATCGATGCCTTCGTGTAGCAAAAATGAGAAAGTTTTTGCATTTAAGCACACCAACTATAATATGTTAAATGAACTCCTAATCAATACGGATTGGCACTCCTTTTTTTCATGCTATACTAATGTTGATGATATGTCTAAAGCCTTTTACTCTAAGGTTAATACCTTTTTGAATTTATGTGTTCCAAAGCAAATATCTAGACAATTATCCGGTCCTCCATGGAATAATAAACAACTGGCTCGTGTAAAAAATAAGAAGAATAAATACTATAAAAAGTTTAAACAATCTGGTTGTTATATGGATTATATAAGATATTCTGTTACCCGGGCGGAATACACAATACTTAATAAATCATGTTACGATAAATATGTAAATACAATGAAATACAACTTTAAGCGTAATCCAAAATCGTTTTTTAAATTTGTGAACTCAAAGAAAAAAGTAACTGGTTTTCCATCTTCTATGAGATTTCAGCAGATTGAATCTAGTGATGACAGCATTATAAGCAATTTATTTGCCAGCTTCTTTTCCACAACTTATTCGGATGCAACTTATAATGATTCCACTGATTATCACATTAAAATAAATACAAATTCCACAGTATCAATAAATTTAATCAACGTTCCTACTATTTCTATGGAATTGAGAAAACTAAAATTCTCCTATAACTTTGGACCTGATAACATTCCTAGTAGCATCTTAATTAATTGTGCCGACTCTATAGCTGTTCCACTATCATACTTATTTAATAAATCGATTATATGTGGTTATTTTCCTAATGTTTGGAAGGATTCATTCATTATTCCTTTGTTCAAATCAGGAAATAGATCCGATGTTACAAATTATCGTGGTATTGCAAAACTGAGCATAATTCCAAAACTGTTTGAAAAAATGGTTACAGATGATTTATGTTATCAAGTTTCTAACTTGATATCTCCTTATCAGCACGGTTTTAGGAAAAAGTGTTCTACTACAACAAACCTGCTTCATCTCTCAACAGTTGTGTATCAAGGATTTTTTCATCAGCAACAAACAGACGTTATCTATACGGATTTCAGCAAGGCCTTCGATAAAGTCAATCATGTACTTTTGAGGAAGAAACTTTATTTATTGGGATTTTCCGATCTTAGTCTAAAATGGATTTACTCGTATTTAACTAACAGAAAACAAACCATACTTTTTAAAAACTGCTGCTCCAGAAGTAGTGATGTCCTTTCTGGGGTACCTCAGGGTAGCCATCTTGGACCGCTTCTGTTTTCATTGTTTATTAACGACTTACCTGAAACGATTCACTATTCCAATATCCTAATGTACGCTGATGACGTAAAAATTTTCTTAAGTTATCGCCAAAGTTCCGATCAGAAACTTCTTCAAAATGACCTAAATTCGTTTCATTTATGGTGTAATTTAAATCTAATGCAGCTTAATCTCAAAAAATGTAAATACATGAGATTTGTAAGAAAGAATCCGATTCCTGCAAACTATGCTTTTGATGGATACGAGCTTGAGCTTGTAGATAACTTCCTGGATCTAGGAGTTCTACTTGATCCCAAACTAAATTTTATCCCGCACATAACTATGACTGTAAATAAAGCTAGAAGCGTTCTTGGTTTTATAAAACGGTGGGCAAAAGAATTTAACGATCCTTATGTTACTAAATCGCTCTACACATCTCTTGTAAGGCCTATACTCGAATATGGTTCCATAATATGGGATCCTCTATATAAAAAATATTCCGACGTCATCGAATCTGTACAAAAGCAATTTCTGATGTTTTGTCTCCGAGGACTGAATTTTAATCCTACAAGTTTACCTTCTTATTCTGCCAGACTAGCTTTAATTAAACTTCCGACACTTAAAAGCCGCAGAACTATGTTAAATATCTCATTCATATTCAATGTAATTACTGGTGATATAGGCTCCAGTTTTTTAATCCATAATATCACGTTTAATGTTCCTCAACGTCCGTCACGTCATTTTTCCCCATTATCAATACAATTTTTTAGATCCAACTACGCTGGTGCTGATCCAATAAGGAGAATGTGTAAAGAATTTAATAAATTGTATATGCTAATAGATTTTTCGTCATCAAATAATGTTATAAAAAATAATGTAATTATATATTTAAATTCATAGTTTTTAAAATTGATATAAATTTAAATTTACAATTGTAACTTTAATAAATTGCCTGTAAGGAATATTTCCATAGGCAAATAAATAAATAAATAAATGATTAATAAATTGAACAATGAAATCATCAATTAAAACACCTCTGTTTAGTTGAAAAGGATGTGAGTGAGTATTTCTGTGTAAACCAGATGATAATTATATCAAATAATTTAGATCAATTAGACCTAAAAACCTTAGTCGTCGAGTCTTAATCGTAAGATTTCCGAAACACAGCTGTGATATGACTGAAATTCCATTGCATTCATTGCACATTTTGAACGACGATGCCTGCAGAAGCTTCGATAAGTGTAAAACAATAGATCTTTCTTATTCGCAGTATCTGAAAATAGACAACGAGTACTGGATGAAGGAAAACTAAATCTCAAATTTCAAATAAAACTTCGGTGTCCTCATAATTAATAATTTGTATAGAGGTTTGCACATTTAGATTATACAGTCTATGTTAACGATTTGCAAAAATAAAGTTCGTAATGCAGACTTCATTCGAATGCAAGTGATAAGCAGTTGTAGTTTTTTTTCTTGAAAACTGATGAGAATCAATAATGAATTGTTGGGCCACAATAAATGGACTGTGTTGAAAACTACTTATCATCCCTTAACACTTAATTGTATCATCAATAATAACATTTGAGTAAATGAATCCAAATTTAATACTCAAAATACTGCCAAATACCATACATTGGGATACTTACATATTGCGACCTAGTTTCTAACACCACTTATCTTGTGTGTGTTAATTTTATACATGAGTGGCGAGAACTATGTTTTAAAGTCGACTCCCAACGATAGACATTTAGGAAACTTTTCCTGGTAATTCTATTTTTGCCAGAAATCTGCTGAGAAAAAGTCACCGAAGAAATATTTTTTCATATTTCGTTTAGTTGAAGATGCCTGTCCCAGAATTTGCACCGAGGCCTCACGTCTAATAAGTCAACACACTACCTACCAGACTCCGGCGACTTCCTTTGGTATAATTATCAATAATAGTATTGATTGGACAAATCAAACTTGTAATAACATCTGGGGCCTTTGGTTGACATAACACTTTCCTTCTTTACACATTAGGCCAGTTATTGTCTTCTTCCAGGTATAATATGTGGTTGTAAACTATGATTCTATTGGCAAAAGAAAGCTGAACTTCACGCCAGTATTTCATCTTTCTACAACCAGCATATTTGATTTCTTAAAAATTTCTTTCAAATATAAAAATTTTTACTTTCAGAAAAGCCAAAAGTTCTGCTTGTTGTTTGGACAAAACTTGGTACATGCGTTCTTTTCTACGACTGATTGGCTTTTTAACTGGTAATTTATTTTGAATTTAGTTTTATATTCTTTTTCTGTAGAGCATAAATAACTGTGGATCTTTTATTGATTTCATCGAAATCATAAAATTAGCAGAAGGCATAAAACTGTCCTTAAGTATGAAGATCTACGCATGTAATAGAATAGGCAAAACTTATTCAGTTCCTTTTGACCCTATCTTGCGATACACTTAATTCCAGTCAAAACATGAGAAACACAACCATGCTCGTTGGATAATTTTCTGAATGTGAAAAATTATTCTTAAAAGTGATCAATCTTAACGCAATCAATCAATGTAACACTGGCTGTAAACCGAAAGTGACACCTGCTCAAATCAAAATAATTATGTCGGTTGGATAAAGATACGTACGAGTACCTCCGAATTAATGAAGTACATTCGTGCCACATAATTTTGTTAACCTATGTTATTTGTGCTAATGTAGATGCAGGAAATGTTTGGTTTTAATCCCAAAATTAATTGAAATATTGAGTATGACTATTTGTACTAGATTTCAGTAACATTTCAAGTTTTCGATAACGTGTGTATGTGTGTGGTTATAATGTAATTCAAAATTTGATTCGTTTTCTCATAAAGGTACAATCAACATTATTTCGCCTCAAAAATTATGAATTTGTTTAACAACAAATTTTAATTTTATTCTGTTCTTACTTAATCAGTCTGATCTTGTTTAATAATGAAAGTCACAGTAAAATGGAGTTACACGAATGTAGTTTATCTATTTGTCTTTATCTTTTGTTACAATTTCCGTCTCTTAAGTGGCGTAGGCCTGTCTTAACGAGGTCCTGGGTGGGTTTCCATAGTAGAAGAAGGCAGGCTAACCAGTTGACGTCAACTTCAAGACTTTGTGCCACAGGTTTTGCACCGAGAATACTAAAGTTAGTGCAAAATCCTGCATGAATTGCTTGCTTACTGGACATACACATACATACATACATAATTGGCCATCACAACCCTTCAGTCAGGATTACGGCCTAGCTTCTCACACCACTCATGTTGTTTGCGTTAATTTTATACACGAGTGGCGGGACCTATAGTTTAACGTCGACTCCGAACGACAGATTTTTGAGAAACTTTTTCATGGCAGGTTTATTACTCTCAGAGTATTTGCCAAAAATCTGATGAGAGGAAGATTTCAGAAGAAAGTTTTTTTAATATTTTCGTTTTGATGTCTAACCTGGGACTTGAACCCTGGCCTTACGTCTAATAAGCCAACACACTACCTACTAGACTACGGCGACTTTAAATATTAGAGTGTTGAAGATTTGAATTGCAATGAATTTCTATGTTGTTATACTAGGAGTACATTTTGTTTGCTTCAGCAGAGTAAGCATTCAATTTATTCTGTTGATATATTACAAGCAACTATACTTTCATTAAAAATTATAATTTTATTACATTCGACAAACCATCCAAGTAATTACAAAGATGTTGATGTCAGTCATTCTGTCATCATGCGCGATTGTGTATCTTAGAAGGTAGAACTCGACAAACTGTTGAACGTTAAACACACAATTTTGTTACTGTGAACATAACCTCAAAATTAATTTTGTCTCACAAATATTTACGAACAACATCGATTTTAAGAATTTGTTTTAGAAACATAATATTATTAGAAGATCTTGTAATTTTTATTGTAAGAAATTAAAAGAAAAATATTTCGATAAATTTAAAATAGATTTAAACGTTTAATCTGAAGAATACGAAAAAATTTCATTGAATACAAAATCGATTTGCAATCGAAATTATTGTGTTCCTAGTACTGCAAAAACGTTCATGACCTATTTTTGTTTTCATTTTAATATGATTTATACTTGCAGTTCAAAGAAAAGCAAAACGAAATAAATCAAATAAAATCTTCCAAGAAAAACGTCTGACAATAGCAGTCATAAATCAATGAATGTTTTCTGCAAAATAAAAACAAAATAATAAAATGGAGGTAATGGTAGTAGAAGAAGTATAGAAAACAAAATAATTTTTATTTAAAATGATTTAAAATTTTTCAATGATGATTTCATTTTCTTTAAAGAGTAATGCTCAGGCCATTGAAGCCATCTTAAATTGTTGTTTGATTTCTTTTGAAACTGTATACTGGTATGCAGTTAGACAGTTTCTTCTTCTAGCATTGATTACAAGGATCCACAAGAATATTTTGTGTTGAGCTGATCCTCTGTTGATATCACAAGTTCCAGTAGAACCTCGCCTCCCTCAGATGGTTTTAGATGTTCCTGTATGGTAGGCCACTTGGTACTGCTGGCACAATTAAACTAACGTGGTTAGTCATTTCGACTTTTGGAATGACGGATCTGATGGCCATAAAAGATGACTGATAGTGTAATTTGAAAGGGTTCGTTCGTGAAAATATCCCACTTTTAGGTACGAGTAATAACTGAAGACGATCACAAGAGTAGATGTTTTCATATATGGAAGCAATATTAGGGAATCGTATATCTTCCAGCATTAAGCATTAACATTTTTAGTCGATTTACTTGGCCAAAAAGGTGAAATTAATCATTCTGTCAACTTTTATGCAATGAAGCTAAAACCGGTCGTATTGTCTGACTCGTGTCATCCTCGAGTTAGAACTACATATTACGTCGAATACATATTATACAATTACAGCGCTAAATTCGGATATCATATAGCCTTAGAGTTTTTATGGCACCAACAGAACAATTTAAAAAAAAAAAAAAAATTACGAATGTAATGGCCTTTCAATAACCACTTTTGATACCCGGAGCCCCGTATCCGAAAAAATTACTTGTTAACGTAACCATCAGTTGAGAAATATTTTTCATCGCTGATATAACTTCTTTATTTTACTACTTCCTTCCAGTTACTAATGACCTAATATTAGTACTGTTTTCAAAGGAGCATTTATAGAATACCTTTCACATAAAAAAATTACTACAGCAGGGGTGCGCTGGTAGTCTAGTCGGTAGTGTGCTAGACTATTAGCGTGAGGCTCCTGGATTCGATTCTCACCAGAGACTCTGATCTGTGACACTACACCGAGCATATGGTCAAGTTACTCCGCTCGTATAAAATTAGAATATAATTTGTAATTGTATTGTAATAAATAAATAAATAAATAAATTACTACAGCAGCTTTTGTATTTTAAATCAAAAATATCACACAATCCTATCAAATGATATTTAATTACAAATACTTTACATCATACATATTAAAATAACGCAACAAATATGTTTCACAATATAATTAATTGCGTATTTATTTCAGCAATACAGCAAAACATACATACATACCGTATGTATTTTGTGAGAAAGTCCAACAAAAAATAGCAAAAATCCTTCACACAATTTATGTAACAATTCCCTACTATTACCAAAACAAAAAAACAAAAAAAAAACAAATTTGACTAGATCTTGTGGCTTTCTTTATTTACTTTCATGCCAATAAAATAAATAAATAAAAATATAAAGAATAAAGAAGAAAAATAGAATGACTGAGAAGTTACCCAGTTTTGCATCATTTGCAATAGAAATACCGGACGTATGAGTAATATTTATAAATGCTACGGTACAGTATACGATGTACGTAGAAAAAATAAAAAATAAATACTCATACATCATTATGTCGTGTATGTCAATGATGCGGTGATTTATATGTATGTACATACGTACATATGTATGTGATAGCAATTTGTACAATTTCTTATTTGTAAATACAACACATTCATCCATACATACCTTTCATCATTTTTATGTATCATTCATACGTATCCGGTTGTTTATGGCTGTAAGTTATTTTGTCACTTTGTTATGTTATGGGTTATTTTCATAAATATTAATACGTTTAAGTATGTGAAAATTTCTGGTACACACCCCTGCACAACTACAATGAAAATATAAAAAAGGAAAAACATCTTAACAATGCAAAACAATATTCATTTGTTTGCAAAAGTATATTGCAACGTTTTTTACCTTTTTATTGTTACGTTTTTTACCTTTTTAAAAACGCTTAAAATATGAGTTCGTTGATTGCAAACAAAATAAAAATAAATTTGTGTTTAGTTTTAATTAAATTCTTTATTGTTTCCACTACTTTTGTGCCACTGTTCACACTTAACGAATACAACAATAATTGCTTGTTCGTTATTCTTCTCCGCTCTCACCTTTTGCGTAAGCAACAACATTTGTACGTGAGATCTGTATAGCGGAGATCTTCAAACCACGACTGTTTACTTCACACAAGACTGACTGAATTCTTACTACTCGTTGCCTGCTTTGTCTCCTCTTTTTATATGCCCACGCAAACAATCTGGTGAATGTTCTTGAGGACGAACAATTTAATTGAAACAAAACACCAATTTTATTTGTTTGCAATTAACGAACTCATATTTTAGACGTTTTTAAAAAGGTAAAAAACGTAACAATATAAAATAAAACACATATATACATATAGATATCTATGTAAACATGAGTGTTGTACAGTGTAAGTGAAAATGATGGTATTAAAGTAATACGATTAATAGAGAATTAGTGCTCAAAGATAATTTATTCATGTCCTTTTTTATTATTTCAGCATCAGACCCTTTTTTTAAAAAGGAAGGAACTCTACAAAGAATTGTAAAATAATAATAATAAATCATTCTGAAACCGATTGGAACTGCTGATGAACCCACATAGAGCCGGATTAGACAAACCATCACGAAAGTCCTTATGCAGAAATTTTACTCTATTTTCTGATAATGCATGGCATTGATAATTGTAGTGAGTAATTCTAAATCGAAAATAGTGCGAACGATTTCAACGTCCTCGAAAGTCAATCCATTTACGAATATCTAAAACCAGTTTTCTCGAAAGGCTTATGGATTAGACAATCATCATTAAACACTCCTAACTAACATGCGCAGTTGTCTCCTACACACTCAAGTTAGTGTAGAACAACGTTTAGGATCTTAATTCGTAAAAGTTGTCTTTTCTCAGATAATCTGACTTGTGTCTAGGGATGCAAACGATATGTCGATGTTATCGAAACATCGATATTTTACACATAAATTTCGATCTTTAACATCGATGTTTTTATGGACGATGCATCGGTGCATAATAACGATACATCGCCTTATGCTGATGTGCTTTAAGGGTTGTGTTTATTTGAGTTCTTTATATTAAACTCGTTGTTATTGACGGCGTTACAATCTAAGAACACTGACATCGTTTAAGTGAACGATCCATGGAAAATATAAACGATTTGAATGCGTTGTTAACTAAAGTACAGGATATCGTTAAATTTGTAAAGAAAAATGTTAATGCATGTGACGAACTAAGAAAGAAATAAATGGAGATGGACTTAAAAGAACACCAAATTAAAAAGTTGGTATTAGATGTTCGCACAAGATGGAATTTTTGCTTTTACATCAAAGATTTACAGAATTGGTATCTATTGTAGGAGAAATATTATTGTAAATCCCAGCAGCTCCCGCAATGGTAATAGAAATTGAAATAAACTGCATAAAAGAAATTATACAACTGCTATATCAATTTGAATTTTCGGGTGATAGTTGTGTAACTGTGATTAAAGTTATTCCACTAATCAGCCGTATTCTTGAGGTTATTGAAAAAATATAGCCTAAAAACTATATTGTTCTTAAATGTAAAGAGGAAATAAAAAAACAACTAAAAAGACGGTTTGAGTACATCGAACATTCTGTTATTCTTTCCTTACTGACTACTCTCGACCCCAGATTTAAATTAATGCATTTCAAAAGCTCAGAGGTCAAAGAAAAAGTAGTCAGTTACCTTAATTATTACGTTCGAGATTATAACGATTCTCACTCTTCTACAACTTCCAATAATGACACATCTGATGACGAAAGTGATTTACAATCTGATATTTTGAAATAACACAATCTATTAAAAAAATATGAAACAAAAATCATCCTCTACTATAGACACCATTAGCGAAACGATGTAAAAATGTACCTATCTCCCCGGTAACACCAATAAAAAGCGACACAATCGTTATTTGGGAGGACATGAAATCTTTGTTTTTAAAACTTTTGCGAATTGCACATCAATATCTCCAAATTGTTGCTACTTCTGTGCCAAGCGAGTACTAGTATTCGGAAGCTGGTGCAACAATAACACGAGAAAGAAATAGACTCTTGGGATCTAGGCGTTCAAAGCTACTTTTCCTTAACTCTATCTCAAAATTACTCAATCTCAATTAAAATCAAAATTATTTAATTTTTTATAATATTTATAAATTAATTATTTGTTCAACTAATTAATTATTTATTTAAGCTTTGTGTCATATGATGTCTTAACTGTGGAAATATATGTACATATATGTATGTATACAATTTGTTTTTTAAAATGAATTATTAAATAATTTTTGTCAAAAAAATGAGTTTTTCTTTTAAATAATATTTTTTGTTAGTATTTATTTATATGAAAATAAAACATCGAAAAACATCAATGTATCGATGTTTTATCACCGATGTTTTTTAACATCGATTTTTTTTTGATACATCGAAATTGCCAACACCGATGATTTTATTAACGATGTTGCATCAATACTTGTGTCAGCTTTCTTGGTTTAAAATGAACTCAAACATCAAGTAGAGATAGTAGAACTCCAGTAGAACAGAAGGTAGTGTGTTGGCCTATTTAACAAGTGGCCGTTGTTCAAACCCCACATCTCATATAAAACGAAATATGAAGACTTCGAGCAAAAACTCTGAGCGTAAATGAAATTGCCATGAAAAGTTTCCCAGAAATCTATTGTTCGGATTCGACGTTTAACTGTAGGTTCCGCCACTCACATACGAGGTCTGTTAAAAAATAAGGTGCATTTTAAAATTTCGTAGGCTACGTACTATCGACTTTTAATTATTTATTTTTATATGTTCGTACTAGAACTGTACCGTACTGCTTTGTGTTGTAAGAGCATATTTCACTACTGAAACTAAATTTTCAGTATTGTCAAATGAATTTAAGTAGTGTCAACGTTGAAAAATATGCATTCTTTGCTTTTGCCATGAACTCTTCCAACAACAATCTCTCTTCAAATTGCTATGTTAGGTAGAGGTGGTTGCCCATCCAAGAAAAATTTTCTTGGTGATGGACACACTTAGGCCGCATTGGGCCCATTGTGCTACCACAGTCATCCGTTGTCCCCTAGTCTCGAAACCGTTCGGAGCTCCTGATGAAGCGATTTAGGCTGCCAATGTCAATCTCTGACAGTTCCTCCAGATCATCCATGTAGTAAGTACCCAAGTACTTCCTTCTCCTTTGGCATAGAGCCGGGCATGTACCCAGCAGGTGAGGGACAGTCTCCTCTTCTTCCTCATCTCTGCAGCTTCTACAGAAGTCGTTAGCAAGGTGTCCAAGTCCAATGCGCCTCGCATGCGTACCCATAATGCAATGCCCCGTAATGACACCGACAACTACACTGAGCGCGCCTCTTTGGAGTTTAAGTAGACTCATTGTGCGCCCCTCATCCAGCCTTGGCCAGATTTTACGAGCCGTTCTACCCGTGTCCGAGGCCGCCCACCTGTCGTTGACGGAATCGACGATCGCATTATCAATTATGAGCTTGCAGGTCCTTATTGGTATGCCCAGATTCGAGAACTCAGCGGTGAGCTCGATGGTCGTGCCCCGCCCGGCAAGTTCATCAGCTCTACAGTTGCCCGGAATACCACTGTGTCCCGGTACCCATACGATATGGATGTCATATCGTTCCGCTATCTCGTCGAGATATCTGCGACAGCCGTACACCGTCTTGGACTTCATCACGTTAGAACTCAAAGCCCTGATAGCCGCCTGGCTATCAGAAAGTATGGTAACGTTCCGCTTGGGGACCCTTCCATCTCCAATAATACTCGCCGCAGCCTGTATGGCCACCACCTCCGCCTGAAAGACACTGCAGTGGTCTGGTAGTCTTATAGACTGAGCTATTCCAACCGATTCCGAAAAAATTCCACTGCCAACCGCTCCGTTCAGCTTAGAGCCATCGGTGTAGATTTGTATGGGGTCTCTAAACAGGTGGGTCACACCACCCTTCCAGGACCCGTTATCCGGAACCGATGTCCTGAATCTCTTCGTGAAGTCGTACCTCGGTGTCATGTAGTCACTGCTCCCGACAGCTCCAACTTCCCTCAGGATTCTTGCGTGGCCTATGTCCGAGTCATGCCACTGTCCAGTCGCCCAGAGACGTTTACTTATTTTAGCAGCCACTCCCCTACAGAAAAGGTCAAGCGGAGAGAGGCCCAAAATTATCTCCAGTGCCGACGTAGGTGTAGTGCGCAAGGCACCACTAATGATAATACAGACAGATCTCTGCAGTCGCTGTATTAGTTTCGAATTAGTTTTATTTTCAAGGGATTCCCACCAAACTAATCATCCATAGGTCAAGATAGGTCTGACCACCGCTGTGTAGATCCAGTGTGTCATCCTAGGTCCTAGGCCCCATTTTCTCCCCAACACTCTGTTACAAGCATACAGGGCAATGGAAGCCTTTTTAGTTCTGTTGATGATATTCGTTTTCCAAGACAGCTTCCTATCCAGAATGAGTCCTAGAAAGTGTGCCTCCTGTTTGAGTTTCAGTTCCGTCCCGTTAAGTTTCAATGGACGAAATGTCGGTGGCTTGTACCTTCTCGTGAAGAGTACTACTTCCGTTTTCACCGGGTTAACACCCAAACCACGCTCAGATGCTCACACGCAGACCCTCCTCAGAGCCAGTTGCATCCTATCTCTGATAGTGTCGACAAATCTTCCGGAGATCACAAGAACAATGTCATCCGCATAGGCAATTGCCTCACATCCATTTTGTTCTAGTATCACTAGTAGCTCATTCATCACCAGATTCCACAAAAGAGGAGAGAGTACTCCGCCTTGTGGAGTTCCCCTCCCTATAGCCCTGGTTGTCTGTGAGCCCCCAAGTGTGGGGTAGATTGTTCTCCCACAAAGTAACTTAGTTATCCAGTTCACCATAGTGGATCGTACACCCAGCCTATCCAGCGCCTTGGTTATAGCGCAAAGTTCCACATTATTGAAGGCTCCTTCGATGTCAAGGAAAGTAGCCAGAGTGTATTCCTTCTGTGCCGGCGATTTCTCTATCCTGCACACCAGGCTATGTAGGGCAGTCTCAACAGACCTCCCCTTAATGTATGCGTGTTGTCCCCCGGAAAGGAGATTTCCATCCAAGGTCTGACGCAGATTCACATCCACTAGTCTCTCCATAGTCTTCAATAAGAAGGAGGATAGACTTATGGGTCTGAAGTCCTTGGGTGTAGTATGAGAGTTTCTTCCAGCCTTCGGTATGAAGACTACCCCCACTTTACACCATTCCGACGGTATATGGCCCATCCGAATACTGGCGACAAACATCGCCCCAAGCATTCCGATGTGTTTCATTTCCAGACGTTGCAAGAGGGCCGGATATATTCCGTCCGGTCCCGGAGATTTAAACGGTCTAAATCCGTCTATCGCCCATTTTATCGCGTCCGCAGACATGATCGAGCAGTAGTCCCACTGTGATTCACTCCCCGAGACGGTTGTTCGCGCATCCGAACCATGTCCCGGTGGAAAGTAGGTGTCCACAAGAAGATCCAAAGTTTCCTTCTCAGAGTTGGTCCATGAGCCATCCTCCCTTTGCAGTACACTAGGTATAAAGGATGTTGTCGAGAGAATTCTCCTTAGCCTAGAAGTTTCGTTGATAGTTTCCATGTTGCCACAGAAATTTCTCCACGAGTCCCTCTTAGCCCGTCTTAGAACTCTCTTGTAATTTCCAAGGGACACTTTATAGTCCCTCCACTGATCCGCATTACCGGACTTTCTCGCCACATTGAAAAGTCGCCGTGACTCCTTTCTGAGCATGTCCAGATCCCGGTCCCACCAGGGTGGTTTTCTTCCACCCCTGTTGACCCTTTTCGGACATGCTTTTTCAAAAGCCCTTACTATGACCTTTGTGAATTCAGCTACTGTAGCCTCAAGTCCAGAAATACTGTCTATTCTACAGCTCGTGAGTAGGTCCAAGCCCAGCCTGACAAGGCGATCATAAAGATCCCAATTCGTGTTTCTAGGATTTCTAATCGCCCTTACAGTATTGTTCCCCCTACCAAGGGAAAATTCAATAAACCTATGATCAGAAAAGGAGTGCTCACTATCATAAATATTGCCGGAGGTAAGGCTTATGTCCAAAACCTCCCTTCTGTTTTTCGTTATAAATGTGGGCTTATTACCCGTGTTACAAACTAATAGGTTATTAGATATAATAAAATCAAAAAGAGACTCACCCCGTTCGTTGACGTTCGTGCTGCCCCATATAGTGTGATGAGAGTTGGCATCACAGCCAATCAGCAGGCCAACATTTGCGCGCTTTGCCTCTGTAACCAGTCTCTTCACTGGATCTGGTGGTGGGTGACTGCTTAGGTCATGCGGCATGTAACTGGAGGAGATCCAATGTTGCTTACCATTGATCTCCGCCGTTAGTGTGGTTAGGTCTTCATTACTGAAATTAGGAAGCAAATATGCCATTAAGTTGTTCTTAATGAGTATACAGGATCTGGGCCTACCTACGCATTTGGCATGGACCAGCCTATAATTTTTGTGCCCTAATCCACAAACCTTGTTGGCTATGGACCATGGTTCTTGGATCAGGGCTATGTCTTCTCCTCTGTTCGCCAGCCGGAGAAGTAGTGCAGCCGATGCTGCCTTAGAGTGATGGAGATTTATGTGGATTACTCGGACCATGCCATGGTCTGTTTCATCCTCTCTCCTCTCCACCATCGTAATGTCTAGGCCATAATCCTCTTGATCAGCCTCGAGGAGTTCAGATTCCCTTAACAGCATATCAAAGGCAGATGCTATATCCGACCCAGTGGAAGAGAAAGATGCTGTAAGGTTATCCTCCTCCTTTTCTCCATTATCTGATGCGCCCATGTGTTCGTCTTGTGGCTTGTCCCCCTGAGGGGCGTTGTCACCCGACTCCATGGGGCGATTATCCTTTTTGTATACTTTTAGGATAAAATGTTCAAATCCAAAGGCCACCACACCATTGGATTTTGCCAGGTGCTCCAGGGATTCCTGATTGATTATGATAGTCGCACAGTGAGATCCATGGCGCTCCTCCAACTTTGCAATTTTCCAATTGTGTGTTGGTAACTTTGGATTGTACATTTTTATTATCCTTAGTACTTTTTCTTGCTCTTTTGGAGTTAAAGGTATCCAAGAGCGTGTTCGGGGTCTGCTACGTATGGCATACTTGGGCACTACTTCTAGTTTGGCGCCCTTCCAGATTTCACCTACCCTCATTATGGCGATGGAGAAGAGATCCAGGGCTCTCTTATCGGCACACGTTACTAACTTCACGTGTCCTTGGTGCCAGCCAAACATTTGGTAGACTGGAACTGGTCCCGGATTCTCCTCCATTACTTCTAGAAAGACGTCCGCAAGGGCGTCTGCTACAAGTCTCCAGTTCGACGGTGTAATACTGCCGTCTGGATCTGAGCGATCTACAACCGCCATTTCTATGCTGTCTTTAAGCACCTCACTGTATAAGGTGTTGGTGCGATGCGAGCTGCGTGATTTTTTTGCGCCTGGAGCGTCTCCATCAGAAGATTACTGTCTTTTGACAGCCACCTCCGTGGTCGACGTCTTGTCTAGTTCTTCGAGCTTTTCCTTGGCCCAGGCCAGTGATTGCACTTCGCGCTGCGTGCGATTATCTATTGGGATCTTGGAGATCCTGTCTAGAACCCGTTTTGCGCTCAATCGCTCCCTGTACCTCTGCTTCGATTCTTTCATTTTCTGAGCCGTGTCAACCTTTACATTACCAAGGCCACTCTTGCTGGACGAAAGTCCGGCTTTTGGAACAACCTTGCTTCTGGAAAGGCCGACGCTTTTGGCTTGTTGTGTTTCACTGTTTTTTGTGGTACTAGGTTCTTGGTCTGCCTTAGCATCAACCAAGTCTTTTCCCTCTTCTGTGGAGACGGGCGTCGGCTTAACACCCGTACGCGGATTTTTACGAGTTCCGTTCTCGTCTTCACTAGTGGAGGCGATTTTCTGATTTTCCTTTAATTTATTTTCATTATTCATTTTTGGTCCCACGAGTTGCGGATAAGGGGAAGGTCCACCTGAGCAGGGATCCGCTGTGCCCAGGTAAGGCTAGTTAATCCTGGAGGTCGCCCGGTATCCAGGATACTCCGTTAGCGACTGGGATATTTTTGATGGGCCCCCAGCCAGGCTGACTATCGGCACGGGTCGTGTAACACCTTAGTCCAGCCCATACCTCTATCCTATGGTGAGAGCCATAATTCATCCGACCTACGATCAAATGAGTGTGGACTCCCCCCTTGGCTGGTGGACACCCCATCGGGCAACCACCATTACCAGCCGACACCCACGTGGAGGGTTTGGTAGAGGATTTTCGTCGGCCAATTGCTATGTTAATATTCGTTGATTTTCGTGTCCTATGTGTGTAGAAAGCCGAAGGCCCCCGGGGCTATTGATGCCGACGTCTGCTATTGAATAAATATTCTTTTTTATTCTAAAAAAAAAAGAAAAAAAAAACATTTTTTCTTTCCCACTTACTGCAAAAAGAAATGCACGTTGTGACACTATGAAGTGTACAATATTTTTGCTGTACTCTTCACACAACTCTCTTTTGTATTGTTGTACAATGGTTTATGATTTGCAGCTACAGTAAATATTCGCTCATGAGAAAATTACAACACTGTACAATTTTTAATGTCTTGTGCACACGTTTAGTTCGTACACTCATCTCGAACATATGTTCACATCAGCTATGTATATGGCATGTTTGGGTTGTTAGTGGGCGGCATAAATAAGACAGTTGTTTTGCGTCTTTTGCAATTTCCTACTATCGAAAAAAATTTATCAAAGTGTTCCAACGTTTCAAAGCATACACAGCATGCTGTGTATTCATTATTACCTACCATGCCTATGCAATTCAGATACATATAAGACGAAGTGTCCCGTAAGACGCTCATCAGTATACTAAAATCACCTTTAACTACTTTAAATATACTCATGATTTTCTTCTTATCAGAATCGCCACAAAATCTTTTGAATTTTTCCTGCTATATCGTTGCATCCCCAAATGTTGATGTTTCTGCCCACTTTTGTAGCCTGGTTGTCAATGCACTAAAAGACATTGGCTCGCTATTATTTAGATTATTACCTTGGGGTCGTACTGTCCCTATATTTCTGTAGCAATATGGAAGAGTAGCTTAAATCGACATAAGAGAGAATTGAGTTAAGGCGTTTGACGCATTACAGAAGCAAAGGCTCTTAAATTTGTATAGTCCGTTTGAAAGAATTCTGTTTTTTATCAATGTTATGTGCTTTTAATTTTTAGCTTAAGTTTTTTGAATCAATAACAAATAAAAATATAAATCTTTCGAACTGTAAAGACGTGTTTTAGTCGAGCTCCGATTCAATTTAATTTGTTTCAAGGTTTATCATGCCTATAAAGTGCAATTTGTGCATCTAAAATCACACAGTTGAAATTCTGTTTGAGAAATTTAAACAAGAAATAATCTAAATTTGTTAAACACAGTGAAATTAAATAAAATAAGTCAAATGCATTGCCGAAATAAAATAAGTAAATTAAAATTAAACATATAACAAAAACAACTATTATTGTGAGAACATTACCAAAACAAAATAAGTATATTAATAATTGAACTTAAAAACAAAAACAACTAGAACCGGTTCTTTTCCCATCATTAATATAAAACAACAACATATCTCACCAGATAAATCACTCATATATAGTTGAATTACTGTATCACCAACTAAACGGCTCCATCTATTGTACAGTAGGATAATAAATTTACACCTATTGTGAATACTCTTTTAACATAACCCAGTGAACAATAATATACGAATTCATTCTCTTCATATAAAATTCTATTCATTATATTTTTTACTTTCATCGTGAATTAAAATCATAATGTCTTGTTTAAAGAAAGGATGTACCTTGGATGGACCGGATGACAGAATGATTGTCTGTTGGCTTTGTCATGGATTATGCCATTTTAAGTGTAGCGGTCTTTCTGGTCTGGTGGGTGAATCCGTTGCAAAGAATAAAAATCTGCATTGGCGTTGTAGTGGATGTCAGAAAGTTGGTGCTGAGTTTTATCGTTTTTTTTCAAAGCACTAGAAACAACTTTTTACAAATTCAAAATAATCTCAGCCATTTAAATGATCAAATTAATGCGTATGGAAAACTTTTCAATGATTTTAAGACCTTAGATGGTTTACAATCACCGACACCTTCTCCAACTCGCCGAAAAAGCCCCAGATTTGTAAATAATGAAATTGCGTCTACCTCTACATCTAGCGTCGGATCAGCAGTCAATATCCAAAAAACTCCAAATAATATCGAAAAGGAAGGTTTTATTGATAATTCTAGCCAGTTAGCAGGTTCAAAAGAAGTCTTTCTCATGCCTAAAAATTTAGATAATATACCTGATACTGATCGAAATAAATTGCTCCCCAAACAATCAATAACCATATTGCCTGATCCGGTCGACTCTACCCGTTTAATTAATTTGGATGTTGCATCTCCTGTTCCATCGCCCTTAAGTCAAAATGCTTCAGCTGTGAATAATCAAATAGCTTCTGCTGAAAATCATCCAAAGGAGTTGCGAACTATTCCCCCTAAGAAAACAATATTTGCTACACGGTTTGCAATTGATACGAATGCTGATGATATGAAATTCTATATTCTATCGAAAATCAGAAATTGCAACCCAGATGATATTCGTATTTTCAAAATAAATGCGAGAAACAGGGCATCATTTAAAATAATTGTTCCTGATAATCTGTTCCAACAAATCGTTAATCCGGAATTTTGACCTAAAAATGCTATAGTTCGGGAATTTATCTACAGTGAAAGAAATATTGCTCGTCTTCCTCACATTGGTGATACAAATCAAAAAAACTAATTTCCATTGTTTATCAAAATGTTAGAGGTATTAACTCGAAATTATCTCCAATTTATTGTAATAGTTATGGATTTAATTACCATATAATAATATTCACCGAAACTTGGGTAACTAGTAAGATTAATAATTCTGAAATTTTTTGCCCTAAATACCAGGTCTTTAGGAAAGATAGAGAAAGTTGTGTGCAATACAATACGAAAAAATCTGGAGGCGGTGTATTAATTGCCATATCAAATGAATTCTCATCTGAAGAAGTTAGTCTTAATGAATTTCTACATATTGAGTTTTTATGCGTATTAGTTAAAATTTATAAACAATCCTTATTCATTGTTTGCGTGTACATTCCACCTAATTCACCACTCACTGTCTATGAAGATCACTTAAATGCGATTGAAACACTTCTGAGAAAAGTAAACACAACGGATCTAGTACTATTAATAGGAGACTTTAATATGTCACACACATCATGGAAGGCTGTTCCAGACTCAAACTATTTAATCCCCATTGGTTCTTCGAATTCCTCGGCAAATATAATTAACTGTTTACTTGAGAACTGTCTTTTTCAAATTAATTCCATTCCAAATGATTTCGATAAAATGTTGGATCTTGTGTTTGTTAGTGATTCATCGGACTTCTCAGTTATTCGTCATACGCCTATCTCCAATCCCGAAGACAAATATCATCCGACGCTTGAAATAAACCTCTTCCATCATCCTTTCCTTCAAACAAATAATTTAACTCAAAAACAGAAAACATTTTGTTTCAATTTAACTAACCACAATAAACTGCATCTTCAACTATCTGAAATCGATTGCATAAATGAATTATCTGGCTATGGCAATGATTTGGACCAGTGCATTATGAAATTTTATCAACTACTTCACAATTGTTTCTTAGCATGTGTGCCAAAAGTTTTACCACATTCTAATCACGGTCCACGCTGGAATACAAAATATCTTTCAAGATTAAAAAACAAGAAAAATAAATTGTATAAAAATTTTAAAAAGGATAGATCATTAATAAATTATTCCAAATACTACTTAGTAAGATCTGAATACACCATCGCCAACCAAAGGGCTTATAACATCTACTTAATTAAGGTAAAAAACAAATTCAAGAGTGATCCTAAATCATTCTACAAATTTGTTAATTTAAACGTCGAGCAGCGGATTATCCTTCTGTTATGAAGCTTGGTAGTCATGAATCCTCAGATAATAAGGTTATAAGTGACTTGTTTGCGGAATTTTTTGCTTCTACCTACTCATCATCTACATTTAACGCCAATAATCAAAATTATATTCCTGAAGCAAAGGCCTTTGATATATCTTTTATTGATCAACGTACTGTTTCCAAGTATATACAACAATTGAAATCTTCACATGTAGTTGGTCCGGATGGGGTTCCTAGCAGTATTTTAAAACACCATTTTCAATTATTGAGTACTCCATTAACCTACTTATTCAATAAATCGCTTAAATTGGGCTATTTTCCCTCCTTTTGGAAACAATCATTTATCATTCCACTGTTTAAATCAGGATCAAAAGCTGATATTTCAAATTATAGAGGAATTGCTAAACTCAACATTATACCGAAATTGTTTGAAAAACTCCGATGTGATACACTGTCATTTCAAGCATCGTCTATTTTATCTGTTATGATGGATTTATTGTAGGCAAACAAACTGACGTCATTTATATCGATTTCAGTAAGGCATTTGATAAAGTAAATCATAACTTACTCGTTCATAAGCTTAATCAACTTGGTTTTAGTTCATCTTTATTGAATTGGATTAATTCGTATTTAGTAGACAGAAAACAGTGCGTTAAATTCAGGAATACGCAATCTAACTTTATTGGTGTACTGTCAGGTGTACCACAGGGCAGTCATCTTGGGCCGCTCCTATTTTCTCTTTTTATAAATTATCTCCCTTCTGTTATCAAAAATTCAAACACATTAATGTATGCAGACGATGTTAAAATATTTTTATCATTTAATAACATTGAAGACCAAGTACTTTTACAAGAGGATATTAACTACTTAACCTCTTGGTGTAGTATTAATTTATTGGAGCTGAATGTTAAAAAATGTAAATATATGTGCTTCACTCGATTATCACCAACCAATGGATTTTACACAATGAATGGTGCCGCTCTTGAACTAGTTAATACCTTTAACGATTTAGGGATAGTTTTCGATTGTAAATTGGACTTCAGAAATCATATTACATCAACTGTTAGCAAAGCTACATGTACCCTGGGATTTATCAAACGATGGGCTAAAGAGTTTTCTGATCCTTATGTTACTAAGCAATTGTTTACCACACTGGTTCGCCCAATTCTTGAATATGGATCTGTAATATGGGACCCTCAATACGCTGTACACTCTGACAAAATTGAATCAGTTCAAAAACAGTTCTTATTATTTTGTCTTCGTGGTTTAGGGAATGGATGGGATCCTAATGAAAGGTTACCACCTTATGAAAAACGCCTAGCACTCATTAAATTACCAACTTTAAAAAGCCGTCGTAAAATGCTAAATGCTGTCTTCTGAAGCTGTTTAATGGCGTTATCAACTCTCAATTTCTTCTAGAAAAACTTTCCATAAAAGTACCTGTTCGTCCGACTAGATACCATAATTTCTTAAATATAAAATATTACACAGTTAACTACGCAAACTTCGATCCATTTCGTAGAATCTGTAATGATTTTAATAGTCTGTATCTTCATATAGATTTTAATAAAAGTATGGAATCCATTAAAAAGGATATAATTTTACAATTAAACACATTTAATTAATAATTTCAATGTTGTCTCTTTTTTAACTTATTTTTTGAATTGAAATCATAATAATAATAATTCTGAATTGATATATAAAATGAATTGAAATATAAAATGAATTGAAATATAAATGTAAAATTTAATGAATTGAAATATAAAATGTAATAGTCTGTAAGGATTTTCCATAGACTTAAATAAATAAATAAAAATAATGCATTGATCAAAACAACTTATGTACACATAGTTTCGTTTACATATTCAGATTTTCCATCCATCACATAACGGTATCGCTTAACTTCACTTAAGCTGTATAAATGTTAACCTTAAAAAAATAAAGTCATTATTTTCAAACAGCTTATGTTTACTTAAAACTACACAATATATACTTTTTATTTAAACAGAAGCGCTTAAGTTACTTAAGGTCCAGTTCAACGCAAATTTCAGTTTCGAAAAAGCGCTTAAGTAGAAAAGGCTTCTATATATCTTCTGAATTCAACAATATTTTTTTTTTAAAATAGTCATCCTTATTCTCTAATAAACATGTTACCAATATATTAATACATAAATTATTCGCAAAAATCAGGCAGAATAAAAATTACACAAAATTGATGATATCTCAAAACATAAATTTTCGACTTAAACTACTCTTCCATATTGCTACAGATTTATAACGTTGACTTATATATATGTATCTCCGATTGTTTGTCAGAAAATTTAGCATTAAAATAAATACCACGACACATTCACAAATTGGAACCAAAGATATCGTTAAAGGTTTCAACGATTTTGAAAAGTGTTATACGGACAATAGCAATCCAATCCTTTTGTATTCTTTTGTATTTTCAACAAAGGTTTTTATATCAAGATAAGAATGTACTGCCAGCAGTTAAGGACAAAATGTATTGAAATCTTCAATATCAAGTGTCAAAATGATTCGTCGTTTTTAATTCGTTTTTTTCGAATTTTAACAACTTTTTCCGCATTTAAAGTCTGAAAAAAAAACCAAAACAAAGAGTTAAAAAACGGAATTTCTTCTCTTTTTCTCCTTCTCTTTAACTTTCACAACAAAAGCATAACAAATTCCAAGAATCATTCAAACCTATACCTACATACGCGTGTACAGTCGACCCTCCTATAACGTGGTGAGTGCGTACCGCGCTATAAGAAACTCGAATTTAATCGTACAAACTAACTACTACAAACTAACTACTACACGCTAATTCGTAGCGTGTTTTATGGAAATCGTCTACCGCGTTGTATGGAAACCGTGCTATAAGAAACTCGAAATTAGTACAAATCACACCATTCCTACCGCGTTATATGAAGACCAAGAAATATAAAAGACAAGATAAATAATAAATTATTTTTATTGAATTAAAGAGTTCATATTAGAATTAATAAAAAAAAATTAAATAAAAACTAAACTAAAAGAATGTTTTCCAACAAAAATACGAAAGACTTGTAAAATTTTAATGGGAAAAATTTCTTCCTCACTTAGTTCACCTTTACATTGGTTTTCGATTGTAGCTCTCTATAGGGAGCTAAGCAACTCCTTAACTCTCTTTTTAACTTTGCGCTGCGCACTGTTGAACGATCAATTTGAATTAAATGAAGTTCTAATTCTTTTTATCCAAATTAGGCCTTTTTGAAGTGGGTGCATCAACTGAAACCGATTGTGCGATAAGCTGGAATGTTTATATAAACATGTTGTTTATGTATCTCGGCTGCGCTTTTGCGTCGAAAATAAAACTTATATTAAACCCTCTTACAATATCTAGTTACTACTATAGAGTCATTCATAGGCTGTGCGGAAGGAACTTTTAGGATGTTGTTGAATGGAAATCGCGCTGTAAGAGTACCGCGTTATAGGAGGGCTTCGTGTTATACGGAAACCGTGTTCTGAGAGTACCGTGTTATAGGAGGGTTGACTATACATATATATACATATTTAAGAAGGAATACAAACATAAAATCTTTTCCGAAGCATTTCTACGAAAGTCGAAGCTGTTGGCTGAGCGTTTGTTAATGATCAATAAAGAAAGAAAAGCAGGAAACGGAAAATGTTTAAAATGTTTAAAGGAAATTCATATTCAACAACAGTTGAATATCAGTTGCACAGATTGATGTACAAATAACTACATATGTATGTATGTATATGATAGTATGTATTTAAGTGTGCACAACAGATGCATGTAGAATAAAATCTCAACAAATAATCAGCCAACTGAGCAACCAACATTGGAAACTTTAACTGGATGCTTAAAACAATGAGAGACTGTTTTTAATCCTGAACAAAATTACTGAAACAAAAACATGGTGAGTGCAGCAAAATGAAAATAAAAATCTGTCAACGATTTTATGAAATTAAAAATCATCTTACAAACTAAGCACAACAAAGTAAAGAAGATAAAACAACAGCAGAAAGTTAAAAGAATACACAAGAAAAGTATGTTGGTGTGGAAATTTAAAAAAAGTTTATTTTTCAATTAAAATCTCTGAAACAATTTCATGAAGTAGTCTTTCGTTTAAAAAGTTTATGAAATTTTGAATGATTTTAATAAAATTTTATGAAAATTTATTTTGTCAATTAAAAAAAATACAAACATATTCACACATACATACATACATACATAATTGGCCCTTACAACCCTTCAGTCAGTCTTACGACCTTTTGTAACAATTTAAAGAACAACTCACCGAAAGATTAAAATCAAATATAGTGATAAACATGTCTTAGAAAAAAAACCTTAATGTAAACAGTTGGGTCAAGTCCAACATAGACTTTCGGCCAACTTGTTGAAGCTACATTTGCCAAATTAGTTGTCATTTATTCCGTCTGTTTTACCAATTCACCGTGGATGGATGTAGTATTTAACAACTCACGCAAATAATAACTTTTTTTTTATTATAATGGGTATTCTGTTCTGGGAAAGTACAGCACGCTTCGCTCATTTTATGAATTTGCGTAGTTCACAAGAACTCAGTCTTTCATAGACCGCAGCTAGACAAATGTTGCAAGGTGATTTGGGCCTACAACAGCAAAAATTTAATCTGAATCAGGAACTGAATGTAACCCACCATAGACAACGATATGTGTTTGCTGAAAAAGCTCTGGACTTGTTACCAACTGGTCTTAATTTTAATGGAAACATCATCTTCAGTTCTGAGGCCCATGTATGGATGAATGGGTACGTGAACAACCAAAATTGCCAAATTTGGGACCAATCCACATGAGATCCAAAAGCATCCAATGCATCAGCATACAGCTTCATCCGTCCATATTTCTTTGAAAGCGACATTAGGTAGGCCATCACTATCCTGGGAAGTACTATAGATCGACATGATTTACTGATCTTTCGAGAGGTATACTGTAAGATAAACATCTCAGCTTTAGATATTATAATGAACCATATCATTACGTTAGACAGATTTCCGATTAGAACAATATACAAGAAGCTTAACTAAAACCAGTATTTTTACAGAATCATCAGAATCATTTTTTACGTCTTTCCTATTTTCTAATACATACATACATACATAATTGGTCATTACAACCCTTCCGTCGCGATTACGACCTAGCTTCTCACACCACTTATGTTGTGTGTGTTAATTTTATACATGCGTAGCGGGACCTAAAGTTTAAAGTCGACTCCGAACGACAGATTTTTGAGAAACTTTTCATGGCAATTTTATTTACTCTTAGAATTTTTGCCAGAAATCTGCTGAGAGAAAGTCGTCGAAGAAATACTTTTTGTATTTTATTTTGATGTCTGGCCTGGGGCTCGAACCCTGGCTTTTCGTCAGATAAGCCAACACACTACCTACTAGACCACGGCGACTTCCTGTTTTCTAATAGTTCCGTTAAATGTAGGAGGTAGTTTTATAAATAGATTCACTGATTGCATACCAATTAAAACATATTTTATTGATTTCGTGTATATGAGACTTTTCCCGTGTTAAAATGAAGCAATTCCCAAAGAAAGTATAATTTTTTGGAGTTCAGAAAATGCTGAGAAAATAGTAAACGTGCTGATGCATTGCTCAAATAAGCAGAAACTCTTAAGCTATCACGAATAGCTCAATATAAGCGGAACTTAGAGTTCTTAAATAGAAAATAATTATCTTAAATGAGTAAATTCTTATACTTTTTGCTGAATTATTTGGACAAAAACGAAATGTTGTATGAATATTAAACAGTGCTTCCGACGTCCAAAACGTACTTAAGCATTAAAAGGCGCCATTAGAGATATTTTGCTTATCTTACGAAATTCCTATCATCCAAGAATTTTTTCGTTATTTTGCAATTCATTAAATTCCTTAAGACGCTTTTTCTTGATTCTTTTTATCCTTATCCACCTTAACATTGCTTTTTTTTCAAATTCCACAATGTATTTCATACCTCCATACAAAAATAGTGTGATACAATTTTACAGACCATACTTAAGGGTAACAAAAAAGAGAAGTCAGAGTCCCTAAGATGCCCTTAAATGGAAAATAATTCCTTTATTATAACTTGCCGTTAAACTTGGCTTTAGTTAAAAGTACCTTTAGCTGAAGGGAACTGTGAAGTTACCTTTAACTTATTTTAATTGTTACACCGTACAGATGAAATAAAGTTAACTTTTTTATAAATATGGCAGTGCCGAAGCAATGTCGATAAAACTGCTCAAACAAGTTTTTTTTAAGCTCAGTGGCAAAGAAGGGCCTCTTTTTTGTTGGTATGTTTCCTCACTTTCTTTATATTTGAAGTTGCCATATTGAAAATAATATAAATAATATGACAAGTTCTAACTTAAACTTAACTTTAAAAGTTACTAGTAGGATGATCTTCCCTTTAACTTAACGTTCACTTCTACCTCATTGTCCACTTATAATAATGAAACACAATTTATTTGCCCGTTAAAATCGTCCCTTTAGTTAACGGCAAGTTGTAATATTGGCCCATTTCTCATTTAATGTCGAACGTTCTTGGCTTCGCCTGCTCGAGATCTCCATAAATGTGAACATCACTGTTTCATTTTTGTTTGCGCATTTTTTGTACATTGTTTGTTGTTGCAATTTTTTTTTATTTGTTTATCCTCTTTTTTATACTGATGTTGTTGGTATGTTTTATTTACTTGTTTATCATTTAAACAAGTTCATTGTGTTTGTAGTTTTTATTTATCATTTAGATGTTAAACAATGTAACACCATTTCCATTTTCGTAATAATGTTTTGCTACTTTCTAATTATACTCCATACCTCGTAATTTTTGCGAATAGATTTGGCATACGCACACATAATGTGCTACATGTTTAGTCTTCTTATGCTCATATAATTTAATTCAGTGGGTATGGACACCAACGCAGTATTGCCTTACAAAATGGAGCAACAAATATATTCTTTTACCCACATTATTCGTGGGTGGATTTTTTTTATTGATTTCATTATTTCATACTTCCTTCTTCTTCTGGAAACATGAAAGCAGATGTCTAATAATACCCAAAAGCCAGTATAAGTATCAGTTATCTGGTTTGCTTCATTTTATTTGGCCTTTGGATTCAAATCTTTTAGTTGAGCGATATTGATGTGTATCTAAGAGAATTTCTTAACAAAATAAATACGTCCGCAAATGTTGAACTGACATACATACTTATAATAGCATTATCTAATAAATTCGATACACAAATTATGTATTCCACCAACTTCATCCTCCCAACCAGCCAACTTTTATCAGTAGGGAAAACGAATAAACGAATAAAATAAAACGCATTAAGCATGCAATCGTTTTGGCAGATTATTTATATTTTCAAAGTAGTTGCGGTGGATACCATTCCTCCTCTCTAAGTTAAAGGTCGCCTCAACTGTTCAATTTGCTTTCCAAAGATTGTTTGTCTACATATTTAAACATTTAAAAAAATATATCATGTATGGAGGGGTGTCAAATGGAATCAGTGAGGCATTTAAAGTGAATTTCGTTTTAATATTTGCGCCGAAGCATATGATGTGATACCATTTGCATGCAAAGGAAATGAAAATTGGGAAACAAGGGAAATACAAGATATTCTCTAATTTTGCTTTGTCTTCTTCTGTATTACAACAGCAAGAAATACTCTTTCAATAGTAATAAAACGCAAAACTTATTTGAAAGCCAAATACATGTCGCATTTAAATGCAAAATTTTTTAAAGGATTTTTTCTGAATATAACATTCGCAGGCTCAAACTCATATTTTTAAAATGCACAACAGAAACGTAAAGAAAAAAACGTAAGAAAGAATCAGAAATTTAAAGAAAGAAGAGGAAATATGGGGTGCTTTTTAATAGCTTGAGGACTTACAATCGTACTACAAGACAGAAATATAGTTGGATTGAAATGCTTTTTGTTATAATCTGGTATATAAATTCATGGTATAATTGTTTTCAATATGATATCCAGCATGTGTATGTATGTCTGTTTGTCGTATGCTACAGTAAATCGGTTCAACCTTTGTCAACATTTTGCAAAAAAAAAACTTGCCGTATAGTATCAATGTTGGCTTGAATATTGTCTTGCATGAGTTCAAGAGTTGTTGGTTAATCGGCATAAATCAATGTCTTAATATGACCTCATAAAAATCAATCCAGACGCGTTAATTCGCACAAATAAGGGGTCCAGTGACAAGAATCGCTTTTGTTAAAAAGTTGTCGCCAAATTGATTTTTCCCAATGTTAAGCGGGTTGTATGGTAAGTTGCGTCGTCGTATCGTAAATGTTAAGGATTAAACATAAGAACAAACTTTTTTAGTTGCTCGCAGTAGAAAATAACCGAAATAGGAAATAATTACAAAACTTAACATATAAGTGTAGTAAAAGAAAAATACAAAAGCAAATAAAATGGAAAGAAAGGGAAAACAAAATTCAAAACAAATTTTTTGTAAAATACATGAAAAGTATTTGGTCTTAAAACATACATACATACATAATTTGTCATTACAACCCTTCAGTCAGGATTATGGACCTAGTTTCTCACACCACTTATATTGTGTGCGTTAATTTTATACATGAGTGGCCTACAGTTTAAAGTCGATTCCGAAAGACAAATTTTTGAGAAACTTTTCATGGCAAATTTTATTTACTCTCAGAATTTTTACCAGAAATCTTCTGAGAGGAAGTCGCCGTCTTAAAATATTATTTTCTAAATCGGCAAGTGGAAATATTGGGTTGTTCGGAAAGTAATTTCTTTTTCCCCCGATAGTTGATTTAATTGTATTTTTTTGCACCCAACTTCACACTTAAGCCGTATAATTTTTACTCGCAAGGCTTATGTGTGAAAAATTCCAATTAATTCTACGCAGTAGTTTCAGGTTGATGCCCTTTTAAATATGGGGAGCGATAAGCAGCATTTTCGACATATCGGACTGTTTTACTACAGAAAGGGTAAAAATGCTGTTCAAGAAAGAAAGAAATTGACGGTACGCCAGTGCCAGAACTGGTTCGTTAAATTTCGATCCGGCAATTTTGATGTCGAAGATGCACCACGTTCGTGAAGGCTGGCTTAAGCTGATAAAGACGCGACAAAGGCATTATTTGATGCGAATTGGCGAATAAAAACACGTGAAATCGGATTGAGGTTAAATTTATCAAATTCAACAGTTTATAACCTCTTGATAGATATTATACGAAAACTGTCCGTCATTTCCACAAAAAAAAGAACTTACCTTCCGAACAACCCAATATATTGATTGGTAAGCAAAACTAACTTTTGTTAAAGGCTGTGTGTTCATTCAAATCATGACAATACTGTAAGCTGGGCAATTTTTACCCACCTATTGGCCATTACTACCATTTATATCACCGTTTACAGTTGGTTTTGGTGGTAAAAGTGGTACCATCGACATATTTTCATCCATTAGGGGTTCTTAAGGCAAAAAAGCAGATGGACCTTGGCGTAGTTTTTTATTGTCACTGTTTCTTGTTGTAATTTTCAAATTCTATACCTTTTGCTTTCAAAACATTTGCCTTGCAATACATGTAACACATTTTTCTCTCTTCAAATTAATGGTTATGTTTGTTTTTTCGACTTATTTCATACGTTAGGAATAACTACTCTGTGCTTCCCAGAAAGGATAAAATTAGACAGGACAATTTCACTCAACTGTAGTTTCGCTACTAATGAAATACGTTCAAGTGCACAAGTTATCAAAGCAGCGTAATTTTGGAAGTGTTTGGAGAGCTGTTCGATATAGTGTAACATTGCGAGTGGTGAAATATACGGTATTGAGAGAAATCATTTTTCAGGACAATCATTTTTATATGAAAGCTCTCTTCTTGTGAGAGAACATTTTTGTTAAAAACAACTCTCACTACGATTTGGTTGAATTGAATTGAGTCATGCGCATAAAAGTTGTTCTGTTCTGTTGGTGAGTAACAAATTTACTGCAAAGAAAGTTTATTAAATAAGAGGATATTTGACGTCATATACAATTTTTAAAAAAAGATATGTGTGTTGAATCGATTTTAAATAATTTTTATGAAAAAGACATTGTTTCACGTCCTAACAAATGAGAAATATTTACAATAATGCAAAGAAACAATTGAAAATTTTAACATTTTTTGGATTATAAATAAATATCATTTATTAACATTTCATTTACATACATACATATATAATTGATCATTACAACTCTTCAGTTGGGATTACCACTTTCCTTCTCACAGCACTTAAGTTGTCTGTGTTAATTTATACATGTGTGGTGGGGCCTACAGTTTAAAGTCGATTCCGAACGACAGATTTTTGAGAAAATTTTCATGGCAATTTTTATTTACTCTCAGAACCAGAAATCCGCTGAGAGGAAGACGCCGAAGAAATTTTTTTCTTATTTCGTTTTGCTGGAGATGTCTGACCTGGGGTTTGAACCGTGGCCTCACGTCTAACATACTACCTACTAGATTACGGACACTATAATTTAGGAAAGTTAAATAAACACTTGGTTAAAAGAAAATGTAAAAACCATAAATTCTGTAATAAATTTATTAATGATAAAAAATAAGAGACCCAAGCGCATTGCCATTACTGATATCTCTTGCAGCAATTTTAGTGCAGTGCTTCAGACGTTGTCCCATTAAAATTTAAAAAAACTATACAAGAATTCGAATTTTTAGTTTGAAAAGAATAATAATAAGAAACAAAATTTGCTAACGAATATGCGATAAAACTAGCTTTTATTAGTGAACTTCGGGTCATAGGAAGCGTACTAGAGCAGAATGCGTTACCGCGGACTCTCATACGATACTTTATATAATTGACACGAGTGTACGTCTTGCTACGAGTGAATGACAGAGGAATATATGAAATGATATATATATATCTAGTATTAGTTAGAAACATTCGATATTGATTTGATGTTAGTTAGGAGGTGTGAATCAACTTGGTTATAGACCACAAAAATCAAAGATTTGATCTTGAGATCCGTCAGTCAAGTTCTTCATACACATAGTCCATGCAACAATTTCTAAAACGCTTAAGCTGAATTAACCCTTTTGGTCTGCAAAAAATATTGCTTTCTTTCTCAAAAAGAGAGCTGCCAAACTACGTTTAAAAAAAATGTTTTGAACTCAGGTCTGGTATCTATTTGCCAAAGACGTTTGTTATATCATTCACTTCAAATAATGGATTGCCTTCATATTAATCTGTGAGTTAGATTATAACGTTACCTTTCGGAACACCATAGTCGGAACACTCTATCTATTAGAATTGAGAGACATCAGTTGTTTTTTAGCTGCATGAGAACGATAACGGGAATTCCAAAATGAAACTGATAGAGTGCTTAACGCCACAGCATAGCGTCTATATGATGGACGTTTATTATTATTATTATTATAAATCTGTTCGTCACAGTTCATAGAGGTTTTTGTTAATTTTACAGACGTAATCGGCTTTGTGAGTACATAATTCGTCCTGTGATTTTACCATAAGAGTGAATAGTGGTTTTGGTTCTAACAAGACGGCACAATGTACTATACAGTGCGATTAACAATCGATTTAATGCAAAATTAATTTGGTGACAATTTTCTCTCGCACGTTAAATTTAACTCACCTGTATTACTTTTTATGTGGCTATAATGAAGTCTTTTGCTTGTGTCGTCAAAGAAGTAACTCTTGAGCCGTTGGTAGCCAATATTCAGACTAGAATAGATTTATTGGTAAAAATAGTCGGAAATTGTAATGATCGAATGATACTTGCATATTTAAAAAATAAATGCTTCAGTACGTACCAAATTATAATAAAAAATAGGTTACATAACATTTTTCCTATCTTGGATTATCATTTTAAGTTCACAAGCTCATTTAACCTTCAATTTTAACTCATTTCTGAAGAGAAATTTAATTTTTTCTGAAAGTGAGTAGGTTAATGTTTGGATATGTTTTGACTTTTATTCAATTTCAAATCGGAACAGTAATAATAGGTTTTTGAATATATGTATATGTATTTGAAGAAAACTTATTTAAGGTCTTGGGGTCAAATTTGACCCAGGTTACGCTTTTTTATTTACACACAAACATTTTTTATTTATTATTATTGAATCTTTCTTAATGAAATTTACAATAGTTTCAAATCTTAAAACTAGTTTTGAAGGTTAATAGTAGCACCAGCGTAAAAATTAGGGTCAATGCAGCCATCGAGCGAGGCTCAGTATGTCACTTCGTTTTAACCTCTGATGGCCGTCGAATTGAAGCAGGTCCCTTGCCAATGCGTTGAGGTGAATCGTTAGTTGACCGACGTATTTTATGGCGAATTTTTTAATTTCTTCCTGAATTGTAGGAATGTTGAGATCTCTATGGATATTGTCGTTACGAATATACCATGGAGCGCAGACAATTTGTCGTAAAAGCTTGGACTGTCTGCTTTGTAATTTCAAAGCGCAAGCACTGCCACAAAGCTGAATGTCGTAGGTCCATATTGGCTTTATAATGCATTTGTATAAAAGAACCTTGTATTCAAGGTCTATTGTTGAATTAGGACCAATAACCCAATGCATTTGAGCGGATTGGCGGAGAGGCCGCTAATTTGGCCTCGATGTGGCGGGACCATGTTAGACGCCGGTCTCAGTGGGCTCCCGCTTATAAATGCGGTGTCGTCTGCATATGTTGATGTGCATGTGTTAGGATTTGTGGGCATGTCTGATGTATAAATTAAATATAGAATATGCTTTCCTGGGGGACACCTGCAGAGATCTTTTTTGTTGAAGATAGTTCGCCCTTCAATTTGACCTTAAAAGTTCTATCAGTTAAATAGCTTTTAAGAAGTTTGTGTGTGTTCTCGAGGAGCAGTCGTGTTATTTTGCTGAGTAGACCATCATTCCAAACCTTGTCGAACGCTTGTGAGATGTCGGTAAAAAGAGCTGAACAATATTGTTTCTTTTCAAATGCCGATCTAATTACAGTGACGATCATATTAACCTGCTCAATGGTATCGTGATTAGCTCGAAATCCAAACTGATGTTCGGAGATAATTTGCCGCTCGTCGAGGAACGTGGTTAAGCTTTGGACAAGAATTTTCTCGAGCACTTTTGATAATATTGATAGCAAGCTAATAGGCCTATATGATGTAATTTTACTAGCATCTTTTCCCGGCTTGGGAATCATAACAATTGTAGATATCCTCCAAGATGGTGGGAAGTAGCCAATTCTTAACATTACGTTAAATATGAATAGTACAATTCTTATAGCACTAGTGGGTAAGTTGATTAACATTGAGCCTGTAATGTCGTCGGGCCCTGTCGACTTTTTCACATCAAGGCTTTTAAAAGCGGCCTGTACGGGAGAAAGCCGGAGTTTTATAGTTGCGTTAACAGTACTACTTATGCTTGGTGTGGCAGATATGAGCATTAGTATCATGTGGTGGTTTGCAAAAGTGTTAACTTTTTCGCTAGAGATCTTTTTCCAAGTGTGGTTATCCAATATTAGTGGTGATTCTAGAGTGATAGGACATCTCATATGCCTTACACCTTTCCAGAAACTATAATTTGTGTTTTTTTGTTTGGTCTAGATTCTGGTAGTAACTAGCAAGTATAGATTTTTGTGAACGCATCAGGTTACTCAGCAGTAGGGCAATGCATCTGTTCAGTTGCGGTTTTAGAATAGGAGAGCGACTATTTGCCATTGCCTTCTAAGTCTTCTTTTTTCTCTAACCAGATTTAGAATTTCTGTACTAGATTGATAACATTTATTTATAAAACACGCTTCGCAGGAGTTGCCACTTTCGCTGCCAAAACCGTGGTTTCAGTGAGATAATTTACAGCTGACTGAATGTTTTCTGAGTTTCTCAGAGGAATATTCCGAGAGAGGTGAGAACTTACGTATATTTTATATTTCAATTTATATTTGTGTTTTTGTTTGGGTATAAATGCAACTGTTCACGGTGTACAAATAAATTGTATTGCAGGATGAGAATTGTAGGTGAGCGATCAGATGATAAGTCATACGATGAGGTAACTGTGTATTCGTTGCGTTTAATATTTTTAACAACAGCGAAATCAATCAAGTCTGGCGACTTGTTGAAGTCCGTTGGCCAGTAAGTCGGTGTTCCTCAAGAGGCCACATCGAACTTATTTGCAATTATTGTATTGTACAGCTGCCATCCTCTAAGCCTAATGAGTTTTGACCCCCAAAAGTTATGTTTAGAGTTGATTTTTGATAAAATTTGAGATTGGGTGCCACTAATTTAAATATTAATGCATTCCATTTGTGTTCTTCATATTTGATAACATTTGCTTGTACAAAACTAGGTTTTCTCTGGGATATTTTTTAACGCCTAAAGTAAAAGCGATATTGAGTTATAGTGAATATAAAACGTTTGAAAGTACTGTGTTTGCTGTTTTTAACGGAATAATGAGCCCTAGTTGAATAGAATAATGTGCATTTTAGGTGGTATCAAAAATTGGCGAAATAAAATATTTTATGGAACCACTGAAAAACAAAACTGGAAGAGTCCGAACAAAGGACATTCTATGCATGATACTAGGCTTATGGCTCATTATTCCTGCTCCAGAATTACGAAGGAAGATATTTCTAGTTTGAAATTATTTTTTCCACCTCTAGAAAATACAGACATATTCAGGTATAGAAAAAGGAAATATGCTTGAAAAGACCAATGCAGACGTTCCGTTCTTGACTTAACAGTTGATTATAATGTCACAGCCAAAACTCTTTGAAACAGCAGACAACTCTGGTATTTTCTATACTCAAAAATAAAACTGAATTACAACCGCAGCTATTAAAAATAAAAGGCTCACTTATATTTCCATATATGTTATTGTTATATTTCAATATATTGTTATGTTTTTACCTTTTTAAAAACGCTTAGAATATGAGTTCGTTGATTGCAAATAAAATAAAAATAAATTGCTCTCTAATTTCAATTAAACTCTTTATTGTTTGCACTACTTTTGTTTGCCACCGTATACAACTTGACGAATGCAACATTAATTGCTTGTTCGCTATTCTTATTTGTTTACAATGCAGATCTTTTCAACGGCAATCTTCAAACTACGACTGTTCTCTTTACTCGCAACGCGTCTTCACACAAGTCTGACTGAATTCTTACTACTCGTTGCTGCTTTGTCTTGCCTTTTTATATGCTCACGTAAACAGTGCGATGAAGATTCTTGAATTCGAATATTCGTGTCTTCGCCTTCTCGATAACTCTATTGCGACTTCATTGTTGTTTGTGTATTTTGTTCACATTGCTTACGTTCTCGCTTACTTGTCTATCCCCTTTTCTTTCATACTGATGTTGTTGGTTTACTTGTAACAAGTTGCTTTGTATTTGTTTGTGTAGCTTTTGATTATTTTAATGTTAAACGATATTACACTGTTTCCATTTTCGTAACAGTATGTTATTGACATATCCGTCTACAATGTTTTGTATTATTTGCATATGCTGACCATGGCTGGAACGAAAAGAGTTTAGTTAAACGTCGATATTTCATACAAAAAATTAAGGTTTGCAAAGAAAAACGCTACAAAAACACCATTTTCAAGGGATATTGTACAAAAAATACGGGATGAGCTTGAACTGAATCAACAGCCTTCAACTTTAACTAAATACAAAGAAATAATAACCGAACCAGGGTCAAATCTGACCCGAAGACCGTTAACGTCAATTTCTATAAAGACCTATATGGAGGTACAAAAGAGTCTGTACAACTTTTTATATACCACCCTCTATCAAACTAATTGCTTATACAACAGAACAGTGAATTTGTGGTCCGGTCCTCAGCGCAATCAGAGAAAAAAAATGTAAAAAGGTGGATTGAAGTATTTTCCACAATTGCAATCAGACTGTATTTGAGTCAAATACAATAAATAATAGGAATAAGAACCTTTAAAACTGTTTTCAAATTTAAATAAAGAAGTGCAGACTTCTGACAAACTATTTCCATCTGATTAAATAAATATGTACTCGAATGTATCAGAGATTAGCAATGAGTATTCAAAAACATGAGTAGAATCGAATCATACTAATAATTTCTGATACTTATATGCATTCATACTTATTTTAATATCATACTCATACTACTCATATTCACAGCTTGAAGTAGTCCTCGTACTCAGACTTAACAATACGCATCAAGTTATTGATTTCGACTCTTCACGACTCAACACTTACAAGACTCACAAAATAAGTATTATTCGCGTACGAACACTACAATACCCACTAGAAGTTTTTGTGTTTGCTTTGCTTGCTGTCTTTGTCTTTGCCTTTTTCTTTATTCTTTTTTTTTGTAAATGCAACAGCAACTAAGACATTATATTTTGATGAATGATTCGAATCACTCGAATAATTTATGAGTATTATAAGTATTTTTCTAAAGTTATGAATCTGAATGAGTAGGCGTATGAATCAAACATATTTCGAATGGTATGAGTTTGTCAACGTTGTACGCATACTCATTGCAAACTCTACTCATAAATCAACGTTGTAGTGAGTACGAATGAATCAGAGTAGTTGAATTTCAATATTGTTGACTCGTTTATATTTAAAATTTCATGAGTGCTTATGAGTAGCAAAAAAACGGTTCATTTCTGATCCCTGGTATTTATAGAATGTACACTATTACGCATGAAAGTAATTTCAATTTTATTCTTAAAATGTTTTTAATTTAATTTAATCTTCATTGATTATTCAAAGGTTTTCCTATATAGAATGGCATTTAACAATCACTTTTTTATCTCTACAATATACAGGCAAACGCGTGGATCGTGTAAATGGATGTAGGTGTTCGCAATGCTGAAGTTGTTGCGAAAGTCGTAACTTTCCTTTAGTAATTTTTTGTATTTGTTTTTCTATTCTAACGCAAAAACAGATAATGTGAAGATAATGGCAACAATATTAACAGCAAACTTAAAAACAGTAACAGAACTGTTATTATAACAACAGAATGAGTGTATTTATAAGAACTTTAATGAGAAAAATAATAGAAAAACACTTTCAATGAATAGAAGCAGATTAAACAATATTGCCGTGATAATTTAAACTGCAGAAGAATTAAAAAAAAGAACATCATTCATTAATTCCTTATCAATTAAGTTGCATACCCAAGTGAACCTCAATCATCTTAATCTTTGTGGCAATTAGGAATAATTGTTCATCAATTCCTAAACAAAAAGGCAATTAACAATTCCCCCAGTGATGGCTCAGTAAGCTTTATATGGGTTGTTGGGTCACTTCAACTTTGTATATTTTGTCTGAAAGATTTTAATGACCAATTCTGTATGTATGGCAGAAAGTTATTGAAAATTCTGTCCAATAGATTATTTTGTGTTAACTCGTGTAGTAACTACTCATACATCAAATAAATTTATACGTCCGCTGTTGGGTAGATTGTGTCAGGGAACGCGGCAGAGTATTTGAATTTTTTTTCTTTTTTTCTTATCATCTGCACCTAATTCTTGCATTAGCATTACAGCTTTAGCAGTGCTGTCAGTGCAGTCAACAACAGCACATCGTGCAAGTTCTTGAGTAGGATTGAAGTATTACCTTACTTTGTTGACAATTCGGAGCATGACGATGAGAATAAGAGCCATACAATTGATTCAACTCAAGATCTCGTTTCCGTATTTCTCAGCAACATGTCATGAATACCTGTAATGGGTATCATCAATGTTAAACGCATTGGCTTAAACATAAAGGGCGTGCAGGAGAAGGAGAATTAGTCAGTGGATATAACGAAAGCGAAACCCATAAGAATTAAATAGAATCGAATAAAATCGTGCAAAATTGCTTCATTTAATACAATTTGTTACAATGTTAATCCCCTCATCAAAATAACACTGAAGTGATGTTCATAAATATTCTTATTTTCATTTCGCAGTAAAAATCTAACAGAGTGAGGGAGAGGTATTGTTTTCCCGACAATAAAATTTATATTTGAATTTATTTGTAACACTGAGCTTTGGAAACGATTTAACGTTTAAATAAGTACAACAACATTAAATGGATTTTTGCAAATCGATTCAAATTACTTTTTTGTTTATTTAACACTTTTTGGAGACATGGTGCCGTCACAATATTAATTTTATTGGTATTTAAACATTGACTATGCGGAAAAAGATTCCAATTATGAAATTGATTAACAAACAAATGTTATCCTCAGTAGGAGTTAAAAAGAGACCAATTTGAATTGAAAACTAAAAGGAACCTATGGTCCATAAAAAAGGTTACTTTATTGGAGTTTTTATGCCACTTCTCTGTTACATAACGTACATACATAATTGGTCATTGCAACCCTTATATGAGTGGCGGGACCTAAAGTTTAAAGTCGACTCCGAACGAAAGATTTTTGAGAAACTTTTCAGGGCAATTTTATTTACTTCCAGAGTTTTTGCCAGAAATCTGCTGAGAGGATGTCTGGCCTAGGATTTGAACCGTGCATCTAATAAGCCAACACACTACCTACTAGACTACGGCGACTTCTTGTGCAACATATTGGTTTAATATTCGTTAAGACTTGTTCGTCTTCTTTCGTTTCGTTAAATTAAATGTAGATAGACCCACATATATATTGCAACGTGAAATCAAAAAAAATTAAATTTCTTACACAAAAACGATATTCAAATGTAGAAAACTATCTGTTGGATTCATAAATATTTTTTAAATTTATTTCCTACAAATATTGCAATTTTAGTTCCTTTTTACAAAATTTGTTTTGTTTTTTTATTTTTTTTATTCTAAGGGTATAAATACATAAGAATGTACTTCTTTATAATTTTTATTTAATTTCACTCTAATATTGTTGAGAAAACTGTGTGAATGCATTTTATTCCAATTGGAAGATGAATTATCACAAATTTCTCCGAATGGTCGACATAATTTTTTTTTATTATTCAATGACCTAACTAACTAATATACTGTGTTGATTCATTGTTCTTTAATATTTTGTTTTGAAAATACTGAACAATACTAAAATGACTTTTGACTATACATCCGCCAATTTCAGTTCAGTCTGTCAAAGCTGGCCTTAGTATTTGGATTAAAATTTAAGTTTCGCTTAGTCTTCATTCTTTTCATTTTAGATTTACATCAGGTGCTATTCCTAGTATTATATAGGTCTGTATAATAGAAATGATTATAGTGTTGAAAACTGTCTCTCAAATACTCAAACTAAAGCCGTGTTAGTTAAAGTACCGTTAGGAGTTACAATGAAACTACTACTCTTTTAACCGTAAATCGAGAATCAAAAAAACTTCAAACACTTCATGTCAGTTTAGTTTTATTGTTTTCTAAACAGTAATAATTTGATATCTTGCACCCTTGCTTTGTGGCGATTTATAGGTTTCCATTCGTATCAGTAACACTTTCAGTTGAAACCTGATGGTACAAATCATTGTTAAATTTCGGTAGAAAAATTTGTTGTCAACGTCATGTGAGGTAAAAAAGTTTACCGTTGCAATAGAACATCGATATATCGATACATCCCGAATACAGGTTTTCTCAAATACGGCTGTAAGGAGTTTCTATGTACGTAGCATGTTCTTGAATCTAAAACTTTCGGCGGACCACGAAATTTATAAGGACAATAAAATTCAATTTGTTACTAATCTACAGCTACAAAATTATTGGGATTATTAAAAGCTGAAAGACTTTCAGCCTCTTATGTGTTTATAGTATATTAAATGGCAAATTGCCAATAGGAACTTATGACTGAAAACCAAAAAGATTTATAAAGGGTCTTCCAACAGGGACTCCCGAAGTTTAACAGTTGATAACGGCCGGCCACCACGTTGAAGCTACAATTGTCGGATTGATTGTCATTTATTCAGTGTATTGTGCCTAATCATCATGAACGGATATACATAGTAATCAACAATACGTGAAGT
This sequence comes from Sarcophaga variegata, assembly GCA_932273835.1. Lineage (NCBI taxonomy): Eukaryota > Metazoa > Arthropoda > Insecta > Diptera > Sarcophagidae > Sarcophaga > Sarcophaga variegata. The sequence continues at coordinate 44,205,328 of OW026359.1, forward strand.
CGCCGTAGTCTAGTAGGTAGTATGTTGGCTTATTAGACGTAAAGTCAGAGTTCGAGCCCCAGGCCAGACTCAAAACAAAATACAAAAAGTATGTCTTTGGCTACTTCCTCTCAGCAGATTTTTGACAAAAACTCTGAGAGTAAATAAAATTGCCATGTAAAGTTTCTCAAAAATCTGTCGTTCGGAGTCACCCTTAAACTGTAGGTCCCTCCACTCATGTATAAAATTAACACACACAACATAAGTGGTGTGAGAAACTAGGTCGTAATCCTGACTGAAGGGTTGTAATGACCAATTATGTATGTATGTATGTATGCATTTTTCGAAAAGGCGTAATAGGTGTAAATTTATCATCATTTCCGAGTAGCGCATTATAACATACTGTTTTTCTGCGTACCGTAAAATAAATATGAGTAGAGCAGTAATAAAGACTCTATAACATTTCAAGAAACAGCTGCTACCAATCAGCGTGCAAATTTGTATTATTTCAATATTTCTCTGTTCCAAGTAGTACCATCTTTGGCGATAAACCATGTTTTTCTGCTGGCAATAATTTCGTCAGTTCATAAGACGAGTTTCCGTTTTCTTCTTCTTCAGAACATTCATGCGGCACGGACATTGTATACATACATACATACCTGAGGTCAGCAATGAGTATTCAAAACGATGTGTAGATTCGAATCATACTTATAATTTCTGATACTTATACGCATTCATATTTATTTTAATGCGCATGATGTTGTTGATTTCGACTCTCCATGACTCATCGTATACACGAATCACAAAATAAGTACATATGATTCGCGTACGAACACTACAATACTCACTAGAATGTTGTGTGTTTGCTTTGCTTCCTGTCTTTTTTTTTCTTTTTTGTAAATGCAACAACAACTAAAACTGTAAATTTTGATGAATGATTCGAATCACTCGAATAATTTATGAGTATTATAAGTATTTTTCTAAATTTATGAATCTGAATGAGTAGGCGTATGAATCAAACATACATAGTTCGAATGTAATGAGTTTGATGTCAACGTTGTATTCATACTCATTGCAACTTGTACTTATAAATCAATGTTGTACTGAGTACGAATGAATCAGAGTAGTGGATTTCAATACTGTTGACTCACTCCTACTCAAAATTTCATGAGTACTTATGAGTACTGATATATACATAATAGGTCATTCCAACCATTCGTTGTAAATTGAAAATGTCTGACCTGACGTTTGAACCTTGGTCTGACGTCTAATAATCTAACACGCCACATACTAGACTACGATTACTTCAATCAATTTCAAGAACAGAAAATTCAACCTTTTCACTTTCGTTCAACACTTAACTTTCAATTCCTTCTCAAATACCATAAATAATGCATTATTTACTATAAAACTTCACAAAATCTGTGAAAACTTAAAAAATGACTGAAGAATTACTAAAGAATCTCTAGGAAAGTCGTACGTATGAAAAATGATACATAAGGAAAAAGTTTGTGAAGTTTTTGAAGTACTCACGAATTAAAATACATAATATCAGGCATCTAAATTTTTCTGAATTAAAGTTATATAGTCTCAAAAATTTAAATGTATAATTTTTGATACAAAGCTCGAGTTAAGAATGCTCAAAATATCGAATAGTATATGAACTGTATTATGAATTGTCAATTACCTAAACCATGTGTAAAAATACTGAATAAATACATATTTTCTGTTGTTGTAGAGCATCCTCTATTAATTGAAGCATTTGTTGTTCCTGATCTTTTGGGCCATTGAAGAAATGCTTTCGCATTACGAGAAACGTAGATTTTTATCGTGGTTTAGCCTCGGCTCCCATTCGTAGACATTTCTCTTGATATCATTTGGTTGCCTAAATAGAATATGACTGAATCTGTTCTACATACATATATATGTACGTCCCAGTTGTAACCACCAGTTGTATTGCTTTAGTCATGAGCTGCTATTTGTAATTAAATTGACCGAAAGATACTAAGTGGATAGCATTTGTATCTGCGTATTGAACTGCAATTAATTCGGAGTCGCAGTAGAAATTCGTTAGATGAGTTATAACTTTGGTACGTTTTTATGATATCTTTACAAGTTTATGTTTGTCCTTCCAATGCGATTTCGTTTGTTTACACAACCAATAAAATGCATTTTCTCGAAATCATAATATAATTTAAATTGTTTTTGTACTATTATCTGAGGATTTTAAACTTACTTTTTTTAAGAAATTATTTGACTTACACATTGCCCGAAATATTTCCTTTCTTTTTCGGTTTTTCTGCTCATTACATGGCTACTCACTATTCACTTACGCTGGTTTCAATTGGACCAATTTCATAACCACTGAAATGTTACCGCGATAACAAATTTTATACATTTATTCTGTATAAAATGCTATGCACGTGTATGAAGTCTAATATTTACTTTATTGAAGTGAAGTGTCCAGCCTATCGCTACATTTCATGTAGCCTTGTTCGATAAGAATCCTACATCACAAGAACTGGGAAAGTTTTCAGTTAGCTTCAGTAGCTTTCAGTAGCTTTTAAATTTTGATCATCCCTTGACGTTGGGTAGAGCACTAACAATCCAGGGTTAGGCACTAATACTTTTATCTGAAGAGGTTTCAGTAATCATTCGTTGTAAGATAGCAAGCTGATTAGGCGACCATACTATCTGTGACAAATTGCTGGAATACAAGTTCCCACACTTTGCCACTGACTTAATATCATCAATTAATTAATTTTTCTTTCCTCTTCATTAAATCACACTTGGAAGCCGTTGTAATAATTTCAAAATATATTTTAAATATTTTCATTTCATTTTACAATAACATTTAGTAGAAAATTGAATTTTTTCGTTATTTAAGGAATGAATAAAATATTGTTACGAAAATGGAAATGGTGTTACATCGTTTTTTTTAAATTTTTTATTTATTATTCGGTTACAAAGCAATTCATTATATCATCATAAAGGTACCTCTGCGCCGTATAGGCATTGTAGAGGTGAGTTAGCTATAACATCCTAACAACAGTTTAAAGATGTAAGGAAATAATGAAATAATTTAAATAATTAATTTAAAAAGATAATAATAATAATAATTACATGCATTTGGATATAATATTAAAAATAAAAACAAATAATTTTAACATTAAAATGATAAATAAAGGCTACAAAAACAAAAACTATGGACTTGTTCTTTGATCAACAAATAAACAAAAATATAGCCACAACATCAGTATAAAAAAAGGGATCAGCAAGTAAACAAACAGGCAACAACAGCACTGCAAGGACAAACGTACACAAAATACACAAACAACAGTAACGTAAACAACATGTTTACATTTATAGAGATTTCACGAAGGCAAAGTCATTCTCCTTCAGGAGCATTCATCAGACTGTTTACCCTGCGAGGCAAAGCAGGCAACGGCATCAGTAAAAATTCAGTGTCAGACTTGTGTGAAGACGCGTTGCGTATGAAGAGAGTAATCGTGGTTTGAAGATCTCTATTGTAAAGATCGAACGAACAACTGTTAGTGTGTCTGCGGAAGAGTTTAAAGAGGAATAACTATTAAAGCAAATTGTTGTTGTTTAAATCAAGTTGCCAAAGGTGGCACATGGAATTGTGTGAACTCAAATTTATTTTTATTTCATTTGCAATCTACGAACTCATATTTTAAACGTTTTTGTCTGTCGCCTGTCATCTGGACTTTAATTTGCCAAAATTTAAAACAGTTTCCGGTTCAATTACAATCGATAAATAGAAAATAAAATATTTTAATTTGTGTATGAAGGAAATAAATTTTATTAACAAGAACAAAAACAAATTCATGGATAATGGTCAAGAAAGAAAATTCCAACCACATTGGTTGACGAATTAGTCCTTTATCTGAATATCGGTATTCACTGTAACTGAGTTAGTGACAGATTAAGAGTCAGTGTCGCTATCTCTTCCCATATATCTTAATCAGACTGTGTGTGTTTTCACATTGTATCCGTCCTGGCAATTGCCAGTCAGATAATTTGAACGTCCATTTGAATTGTTGAATGTTTTATATTTTTGATAAATTACAATTTTATTGCAAAGTATACCGAAGTGACATACAGATAAATGGACAGACGAATGTATAAGCAGTATGTCTGTTAAAACGAAATCCGCATCCTTCACTGTCTTTGCTAATGCCAAAGAAATATTGAAATGAGCATATTGCTCCACGAGAAAAGGGATGCCGGCCTCTTTTTATTGTTTTGAACTGAAGTTTATTTTACTGCTGCGAACATCAAAACAAAAACAAAAAATCATTCGCAACGAATTGTTACATTTTACTCTCCTTAAAGAAACAAAAAAAAATTCCCCCACAGTTTTGTTTGTCTTTTGGACTGTAAGTGCGGCATCGACAAGCGGTCCTTTATTCTCTCCGTATTTTTTTGTTTTCCTTTATTCTGATGGCTGTTTGTTTGTTTGTTTTAAATCTTATGATGAAGTTTTCCTTTTTTGCTGTTTTTCTTTCTTTCTCTGGCATCAAAAATTTTTTTTATTTTGCTTCTTTTAAAAAAAGTTTAAAAATAAATTCAAGGAATAAGAAGAAATAAATCAAAAAAGCAGTAAATGGCTTACAAGGAAAACTTTATGAAATAAATATTAAAGAATTTTAATTGTTTTTATCTGTTTATCCATTTCATTTTTGAAACTTCAAAATAACAAATTGTGCCCGTTTAACTTAAATAGTGCGTTTAATTAGGACTTTGGTCCGCGCACGGAGAAAACTGAACCTAATAAATACATAGTAAATTAGAACAAAGTTTATAAGATTTCTGTATGGTTTTTTTTCAAGAAGAGATTCTTATTATTTTTATAAAGAAAACCTTTTTGAAAAAATCAAAAAGAAAACTTATGGATTTTAATAGATAGTCTCCTTAATTTTATTAAGCTTTCTTTTTGTTTTTTTCAAAAAGGTTTTCTTCTTAATTTTATAAGACTATCCCTTTATTTTTTTAAATAATACTTCTTGATTTTGCTTGATATCATTATAATATTTTTTGATATCTGTATTTACTTAGAAATTAATTTAATATTTGTAATAATAAAAATTAAAATTAGCTTTAATTTCAGTAAGTAAAAATGTATTAAAAATATGATAAAATATATTTGTTTCCAACTTTAAGAATGAATTATTAGTTTTATCCGGTTATAAAAAATCAAAATCTATTTCGACCTATTCAAAATAAAATACATATTAAAAGTTAAATTAAATTAGATTAAAAAATGTCAATACTTACAAGTTCATAACCTAAGAAATCATTATATCGTGGCCACTCTTGAAAAATATTCGTCAAAGATTTGGTATTTTGTATCACATCAATTCTATTTTTTGCTTCCCTCCAGAAAGAAAGCACCTGTTCCCATGGACTGCAATTGTGCTGCAACCAGCACTTTTGCTCGAAATATTTATCTTTGAAAGAGAAAGATAGACGTATAAAGATGTACATATATTAATTTAATTAGTTTTAAATATTCATACCATTATGCAAACCTTTAAAAGATTCGTCCGCAGTGACAGGATAATCATCGAATTTTTCTTTTTCAACATTAGTCCAACGAGAAAATAACTTTCCTGGAGGATTTTTCTTTCCGTCTTTCCGTTTCAAAAAGTATGTTTCCTAGAATAACAAAAACTGTTAAAAAAAAGATATGTACATAAAATAAAATTAAATACTTCGCAGATAGCATAAGACCATTGCTCCATTTCTGTGTATGTTAATTTGGATCTTGTGCCAGCATACTTTTCAATAATACAGTGCACTAACGTCTTCTGGTTTTTTGAGTCAATATAATTTTTTTTTCATTAAATGTAAGTACTAGCTGTCCTTTCACAATACTTTTAAGGAGATTTATAAGGCTGGTACCGCATATAGAATTATCTGCTGAGGTTTGTGTACTGTGTGGGGAGTCATGGAATTGTGAACTACTGAGTTTGTCAGAAATTTTTTCCAATCATGCCAGTATCCGACTATTTGCCGATAAAGTTTCTGTTTCACATATGAATGGTAAGTTCTGAAAAGATACTTAAATGAAAATATACCTTTTTTTCATAGACATGATTTTGCACGAACAATATTTTTTCTCCATTCCATTAGGCCTGCTTTGAATTTAATCAACTCCCCAGTATATTTTAGGTCCACCTTCTTGATTTTTCAACGTCTTCGATTTCCATTTTTTTAATGTTTGTTGATGTAATTCCAAAACGTAAAAAACTTTCACCACGGAGCTCCCAGGATTTAAAAATTGGGACAATATCTACATTTTCTGTTAAACTCCTTTGATCGGTCATTACACAAAATTTTATTTGTTTTTATAACACTTTTTTTTTAAATTAAAGCAATTAAATTTTTTTATTTAAGTATACTTTGCTTTTTTTTAAGAATGAATATTTTTATTAATTTTTTCCACTTCTTTATTTGCCACTTGTTCACTTTCAACCAAAATGTTTATAGAAATTGTCTCTATGTTTATTTGTATGCATTCATGAAATAACAAGCCAACTAATATAATCAAGAAGATATTCTTATTAAAACATTAATAAGATAATTTACACATGATCAAATAGAAACCTAATGATATCAATAAGGAATACTCCTTAAAAAAAATTATTAAGTAGCCTAATGAAATCTATAAGGAAAACCTTTTTGATAAAATTGATTAGTTAGCCCAATGAAATTAATAAGAATTTCTTGTTTTATACAAATTAGGAAAAAAAAAACACAATAGAATCAATAAGTTTGTCTCTATGGATTGTATTTTTTGTGGCAAAAATGACGGAATTTGAGTAATATGTTTTACTTTTTGAAAAAATTAAAAAGATTTATCACATAAAAATAATAAGAAATCTCTACGAAAAAATCTTCGTTATTTTCTGCTGTAATACCCCTCACTCCAAAAACGTTTCGTAGAGAAAAACTTCTTGATTTTATTAGGCAGTTTTCGCTCTGTGCGAATATCATCGAAATAGGCAATTGCTGACACGAGAAAATATTTTACAAGCACTTGAAAACTCGCCGTAGTCTAGTAGGTAGTGCATTGACTTTTTAGATGTGAGGACTCGGTGCAAACCCCAGGTCATACATCTTCAACAAAACGAAATAAGAAAAAATATTTCTACGGCGATTCAGATTTAGCAGATTTCTGGCAATAATTCTGGGAGTAAAATAAAATTGCCATGAAAAGTTTCTCAAAAATCTGTCTTTCGGAATCGACTTTAAAATGTAGGTTCCGCTACACATGTTCAAAAATTAACGCACATAACATAAGTCGTGTGAGAAACTACATTGTAATCCTCACTAAAGGGTATGCACATACATATGTACTCGAAAACATCGAATCCATTTTGTTTACCTTATACTTCTGTGGTCTTAATCGATCAGTCAACACGTATTCCCAAAGCTTGTAATGTTTTGAATTCAAGGTCAACTTAAGAAACGAAAACGAATTAGTCCACCATCTTTCTTTAGTTAGTTTATCTTTCGGACGGAATCTATGGGAATTATATTGAAATTCTACTGAAAAACGAGGCATACTATGTGACTAATTTAATTGACGATATAATATTGATGAGCTCTTTTATAACTTTTCAGATTTCTGCGACGATTGGGTAAGCAATAGGATGTTAGGTTTTTTGGTGTATAGGAATGGAATTTGGAACTGTCGATCTATAGATGGTGGTTTTCAAGAAATTTTCACGGGTAATTATGCTGCTGCTTCTGATATCATTTCTTCTTTAAGTTCTATTGCTGACAGCCCCACAGAAAACTTTCCCTGGTCATTAAGACTATAGCGATGACAAATTGTTGCAGATTTTTTTCCAGATATTTCAGTAGCATTTAATCATTCAGACTATTCATTACTCATACAAACATAGTAAATGAGATGAATATAAAAAAATTTAAAATCAGAAATTTGAAAATATTATTGCATACCGCCATTAGTTTCATCACAAAAAATAAAAATGAATGAAATGCCTATGTTGTTGATGATCGTTTGACTTCAAAATTTGCTGAATTGAATTCTGTAAGGCTGAAAGCATTATCGTTGAACACATTTTGCAATGTGGGTGGGGCAGATTGACAGATTTTAGTCTTCATCAGTGCTTTTTCAAATAGCGGCAATAACTTCAATGGAACTACTGATCACATTTTAAAAAAGTTTTCTCATACAATCTTCTGTTGAACAACCAAAATTTTAAAATTTTAAGAAACTTAGTCTCAATAATATTATATTTTTTAATGAATCTTGAAGTCGCCGTGGTCTAGTAGGTAGTGTGTTGGCTTATCAGGAGTGAGGCCTCGGTTCAAACCCCAGGTCCGGCATCTTCAACTAAACGAAATATGAAAATAAGTATTTCTTCGGCGACTTCCTCTCAGCAGATTTCTGGCAAAAACTCTGAGAGTTAATAAAAAATTGCCATGAAAAGTTTCTCAAAAATATGTCGTTCGGAGTCGACTTTAAACTGTGGATCGCTCCACTCATGTATAAAAATTAACACACACAACATTAGTGGTGTGAGAAACTAGGTCGTAATCCTGACTAAAGGGTTGTAATGACCAATTATGTATGTATGTATATGAATCGTAATTTATACATTCATCTGTAGTCATTTCTATCATCTAACAATTAACAATATTAAGGGCTATTATTACAACTTGCCTTTAAACCTGGGTTTAGTTAAAGGTATCTTTAGCTAAAGAGAACTGTAAAGTTACCTTTAACTTATTTTCGTTATTACAACTTACAGATAAAATAAAGTTAACTTTTTCAAAAGTATGGCAGTGCCGGAGCAATGTCAATAACTTTATATTTAAAGTTGCCATATTGAAAATAATATATAATATGGCAAGTCTGAAGATAAACTTAACTTTAAAAGTTACCAGTGAGATGATCTTCCCTTTAGCTTAACGCCTACTTCGACCATATTGTCCTCTAATGATAATGAAAAACAAATTATTAAGTTATTATTATTATATTATATATTATATTATAATTATTAGTTAAAGGCAAGTTGTAATAACGGATATTAGTTAATTAATTTTAAATTATTCTTAAAATTAAACTACAAATAATGATTTTATAGTGTCGTAGACTTTAGTCTTTACTCGTGTATTTTTAAACCCTTTTTATATTTACATATGTTTTCTGTATTTTGAAAAAGATTTTTTAATTGAAAAATAAGTTAAGTTCATCTTTTGAACGTCAGTCAAACAGCACAAAATCCAATACTCTTTGAAAAAGAAATAAATTTATTAAATAGAAACTTAACCGTCCGTTCTTGTATTAATAACAAAAAAAAAACCAAGCATAATAATAATACAATAATTTTTTTTTCTTTTAGAAGATAACACAATAGAACCGACTCCAGTAAATTAGTAGATATCATAAGCACTTATTGTTCGTGAAAACAAACACGCGCTTCACATTACACAGTCCTCGCGAATCCTTCAAACTTTCCAAATCAAGGATAAAAAAAAATAAACACAATATAGGATGAAAGGACAAAAGTATAGTTGTCAACTATTTCATGCACACATAGAAAGACACTGTATGAAAAAGTTTATTGATTGGAGACAGAATTTGGACGACAGAAATCGAAGCAACAGAAATAATTTCAAACTGATGTTCTTTTATAATACAATGTGTAGCACTATTTCGCCCAAAAAAAAATTCAAAAAACTTTTAATTGGCACCACATGCACATCTTTGACTAAGTCGTTGATAACTGTACAACAAAATTAATAAAACTCTCAATCGCAATGGAAATTCATTTGGTTCGGTCATGTTCTGAGTGGACCCTAGGATAATGTATCATAGATTGGAATCATCGAGGTAGCACAAGGCAAGGGAAACCTACAACCACCTGCAGATGATTGTTAGAAGATTGGCGAAACTGATCAAAATAAAGGACGAATGGTAGAATTTTGTTACGGTTTTTCACACTGACCTCAAGCCATGGGGAAACTAAAAAAGTTAATCTTTAACAGAGTTTCGCGTAAATGAAATGTCATCGAAAACTTTACGAAAAGATTCATTTAGAAATTAGTGCATTAGTGCTTATTAGACGGTAGCTTAGAACCCAAACTTATGTTTGGTCACTCATGGATAAATTTAACACATACAGAATCCTGAATAAAGATCGATTATAATGATGTATGTATTATTAAATGTAATAATTTGTTGTTTAAAATACGTGCTGAATTGGACCGATGGCAACGGATGGTTTGTGGCTTCTTTGTATACACCTGCGACATAATAAAACTCCATAAGAAAACTACGTCCATAATCCTGACTGAAGCGTTGTAATGACGAATTATATACATATGTATGTATCAATGACACTGATGGCCTGGCTAATATCGTTCTCAAAGAAATATGGACCCTAAGTTCATACGAACCAATAACTTGTTCGGGGTGCTTTGAACGCTCTCGGAAATTTTTTTGTTCACGTACCTACTCATCGAGATAAGAGCCTCATCGCTGATTAAAATTATGTTCAATTGCCAATATTCAATGGGCACACGTCGTTGTCTATCCACTAATGGTGATTTGACATAGCAGACTGAATAAATGACAACTGATTTAACGGATGTAGTTTCAATAAGATGGCCTGATCAAAATTCAAAAGTCACTGTTGTAACCGATACTTATTTATGTCTGTATGCACTACATATCTATTGAAGCCGATACGAGACGATATAATTCTTTAATTCATTTTAGTAGAACAGAATGGATCAATAGAACTCATAAAATTTTTTTATCAAAAAAAGAAAACGAAAAAACAAAAAGATCTCACAGAATGTATGAAAATCAAGTCGTAAAATTGAAAAAGAATGAACGGCATTGTTAACCCTATGCATTGTTCCACTTTGAAATATATTTTATTACAATGAAATACGACATGATATGATAACACCACCAGAGAACAATTATTTTAATACTGTTGGTAATAAATAATTTCAAAATATTTCAACACTTCCTTCGTGTGGCAGTTAAAAAGGCACCCCCTGTAAATACACACAATAGCCTGAGCAGTGAATACTATTTAATATTGTTACGTTTTTGCCTTTTAAAAATGTTTAAAATATGAGCTCGAAGATTGCAAATAAAATAATAATAAATTTGTGTTTAGTTTTAATTAAAATTCTTTATTATTCGCACAATTCTGTGTGCCACTGTTCACAACTTGACGTAACAACAACAATTTCAACAATTTCTTTGTTCTTCCTCTGTTTATACCATTTGCATAAACATTAACAATTACTAGGCAATTATTCGACAGATCTGTATAACGGAGATCTTCAAACCATGACTACTCTCTTGAAATGCACCGCGTCTTCACACAAGACTGATTGAACTTCTGTAGCATCTTCATGACGTCATCATTGCCGACACATGTTTAAAGTAATTCTTTTATTATGCTTTTAATTCAAACTATCAATAACGTACATATGTACATACACACACACGTTGTTGACGGGACTTCTGTTTGGTAAATTCAAGCAACGATCAATTTGCTTGCGTTTGCAATTTAATAGTCAATGCTATCAACACTGTTTGTGTTGGACATTTTCATATTTTCATATTCTTAATAATTGTTTGAAATTCTTGCTATACCTTCCACTGTAGACATAATGCCGAGTTATTTTAGGAATAAGAATCAATTAATAAAATATAGGCAAACTGTGCGCTTCTGGCGCACTTGGCAAAAGCCAAACTGTGCGCTTATGGCGCACTTGGCAATAAAACAATTAAAACTTGTTTTTACTCATTTTACACTTCACTAACTCCATCGCCTGCTTTGCCTTGCCTTTATATGGCAGAGTAAACAGTCTGATGAATGTTCTTGAAAACGAATGTTCATGACTTCTCGAAATATCTATAAATGTAAACATCGTTTGTTTACATAACGATTCATAATAAACAAATCTCAATTTGCAATTTTCGAATTCAAGGAAAACAGACATTTTGAAAACTTATAAACACTTATCCCGCTTGATACCTCTACAGGCTCTTTTTACATTGATTGTAACTGAATATTTGCATTCACTTATCATGCTGGCCTGAGTCAAAATCTCTTTCGTAGTCAACGAAATATAGAAAAACGTTATCCTATAAACTGCTTCATTTCTAAACCAGTTGATTCGGGTTCCCGCAAGCTCTTTATGACTAAACTGAGACTCACCCATTTTCTTTTCGGATTTGTCATATATTCTAAGGAATAATTTGACGACATAACTCATTAGGCTAATAAACTTTTAGAATTGGTTATAAATGTTTATTTAAGCCAATCATGTGCTACTTTACCGCTTGTCATAATTGAATTTGAAGAAATCTTTTAAAATTTATCAATTATTTTTTGAAAAAAATATATTGTTATGTTCTTACCTTTTTAAAAACGTTTAAAATATGAGTTCGTTGATTACAAACAAAATAAAAATAAATTGCTTTTTTGTTTTAGATAAATTATTTATATAATATTGTTCGCACTATTTTATGTGCCACTGTTCACAACTTGATGTTACAACAATAATATTTGCTTAGTTCGTTATTCTTTACACTTCTGTTCGGTAGATTTTTACAACAGCAATCTTTAAACCACCACTGTTCTCTTTATTCGCAACGTAGCTTCACACAAGACTGACTGAATTCTTACTACTCGTTGCCATTTTTGTCTTGCCTTTTTATATGCCCATGTAATCAGTCTGATAAAGTTTCTTGAAGTCGAACATTCGGGGCTTCGTCTTCTCGAGATCTCTATCGCGACTTCATTGTTGTTTGTGTATTTTGTTCACATTGCTTGTTGTTGCGTTCTCGCTTACATGTCTATCCCCTTTTTCATAATTATGTTGTTTGTTTACTTGTAACAAGTTCGTTGTATTTCTTTGTGTAGCTTTTGTTCATTTTAATGTTAAACGATATACACCGTTTCCATTTTCGTAATAGTATTCTTGTCCGACACTGCATTACCTAATGTGCTGTAAGAAAAGAAATCAACCTCAAAAAGAGGACGTTATTTCGCAAAAACTTCAGATATTTTTCTTCTTTTATTGTGATTAAAAATTGAATTTTTTAAATGGTGCCAAATGGAAATATTTTCTAATGGCGATGATTTAATATTTCAATTTTATTTCAAATCTCTCACGAAAAAAGAAAAATAACTTGCAACTCTAAAAGGAATCATTAAATATAAAAAATAAATTTTTATTGCTAAGTATTGCAAACACTAGTGCAATGAAAGAAAAATTGCAATAAAATTTAAAGGAATTAAAGGAAAAGGATTTAAAGGAAAAATGCGAAAACTTAGCGATAAACTCCGTGTACTCGCATTAGCGCTTTTAATGAATCGAAAAAACTTTACTTTTCGCCAAACAAAATAAGTGAGAAGGAATGTAAGTTTTTCAATTTTAAGCCTAGAATCCGAACCAAAAAGGTAAAAATACTTAAAAAAAAACTTTTTAGTATGAAAACCAAAACAAACAGAATGAAAGAGAGGAAACTAAATTTAGTTCCAATTTTTATAAACTCCAATGAAAAAGATAAATAATCAGTTGGATTGCTGTAACTGGATGCTGTATGTTGAATTCACTTGTTGTTGCTTGTAGTTGACAGGTGTTTTCACCGCCATTGGACGCATGCAACGAAAAAAGTTTTTCGATTTCGCTTCAGTTTGCAAAGTTAACAGGCTTCATATAAAGAAATTGTTGTGGTAAAGTACCGCATCATACTATATGAATAGAATTTATTGCATTTAAATTGAAACTTATTTGCAAAAGTATTTTAAAATGAAATTCTAAACGATAAAAGTGAAACTACGAATTTCAAAAATAAAAGAACGGATAACAGAAAAGAGAAGAAGAAGGTAAGATTCACATACGAACTATCTAAATAGGATAATAGGAGCCTTTACGTGACATGGATGAAATAACACTTTACTTGCTTACTCAATTGGTCATTACAACCCTCTAGTCCGCATTATGACATTGCTTCTCATACCACATGTGTGTGTTAATTAATAATAATTAATATCCATGAGTGATGGCACCTACAATTTAAAGTCGACTCCGAGCAACAGATTTTTTAAAACTTTTCATGACAATTTTGTGTCCTCTCAGAATTTTTAACACAAGACTTCTGAGTGAAAGTAGCCGAAGAAAACCTTACACTTGAGATGCCGGCGGTTTAAACCAAGGGCTCGTGTCTAATAAGCCCACTAAACTACGTTGTCTTCGACATTATTCACCTAACTGTAGTGGCATGCGATATAAGATGACATCTTGAGGCTTAAAGCCTTTCAAATGAAACAGGACTGAATTTAGCGGCTTAGTAAATGGCAGCGGTACTAATAAGATGGAGGGGATATGTGATGGCTAAGTGATAATTTAACACAAAGCTATAAAGTATCTTTGAATAATATTTGATGAGATCCTCACTCTTAAACAGTATTTGACATTAGTGGTATTCTGGTTGCAAAGAAAGAAATCTCGTATTTAATGTCATATGTTGGTGGTTCTCGGGTCGAAAAAAGGCTGATTATGTCTAATGTTGAGGGCTCTCTTGCACTCTACGCAGTACACTTGTTAACATGTGCGGAAATCTACTGAATGCGACAGTTAATATTGCTTCCCAATTCTGCTGACAAGCAGTTGTAACAATATCTCTATTAGGCAATCGGGAACAAATAAAACAAATGAGAGAAAGCAGCATCGATCCTGAGACGAGACACATTGATTGGAACCAAGTTTAATTGATTGAGTGATACGCTTGCTATCCAATTTAGACTACGTGGTCGTGCTATGAAGCAATCTTCTGGCTCATCCCAGGATTTGTCTTATGAACCACTTGACATGTAATATGTAGAAGGTATCATACGTGGATTGGTATTCGATAGTCATGTGCCTGTTGTAGAGCATACATAGAAAAATGGGCGAATATTTCATCTGCATAGGATCATTGTGAATATGATAATTAAAGTCAACAAATTCATGCAAAAGTAATAAGTTCCTTATTCAAATACTACGTAGTTAAAATGTAATTAAAATTTATATTATCTTTAAGTATCTGGAAGTACTCAAAAAGGAATTCTATCATAAAGCTAATCAGAAAATTTAGAAAACATTCATTGTTTCTCCGTTAAGAAAAGGGGAGAATTTTTATTTCTTTAAATTCATTTTGTTGCTGCACGAATGAAAAGTGAATTCAGTTGAAATATGATACAAATTCTTCACTGTTTTATTTCATTAAGACAACAATCGACTTTTCAACTTTGTTGTGCTAATAATTATGCACACTTTATAGTACGCAATATATACATATGTATATGCATATACATGTGTACTAATGTACAATGTATATACCTACTTATTTATACACCATGTAAGAGATAAGTATGGTAAGGAAGAATAGAAAGCAGATGATATTGTAATACCAGGAATTAAATGAAATAACAACAAATGCAATGTGGTTGCAACTTGTCGTAGTTCGCAATGAAATGGCATGGAGCAGGAAAAACAAACTTTCAGTTCTTTTCCAATGTCTTGTAAATTGTTAATAATTAGATAAAGATTATGAGTATTAAAAGATTAAAAATGTGTTATCCAAACGGGGGTGTGGGGTGAAAAAAGCAAATTTCCAATTTTACGACACTTGCCAATAACGGTGAATTAAAAATTTTTGCTTTAATTATACGACAGCAAAACAACCGCTATAGAATTGCATTAAAGATTAGAATTTATTTACATTTACTGGGCTTTCATTATTAAATAGTTGTGGACGTAATTAAATGTTTCATTAAATGTTTTAAATATTTCTTATAGAAATCATTTTTTATATATCAATAATTAACTTAAGATTTTGGTCTAAGAGGATTTATTGTCCATAGACCTATGTACACATAGCCACAAAAGTATACATACGGATAACAAATTTCAGAACTAATCCGTTTTCGTTGAAAATCTTTGTAATTGTCTGACAACTTTCCTCGATTTTAAGACGGTCTTGGTTAAAAAATTTCTGAAATTTGTTAACTTTTGCGGGCCTGCACAGTGTACATCAGAAATTTTTTAACCAATCCGTTTTTTTATTTTTTGAAAATATTTATAATTGTCTGACATCTTTCTTCTATTTTAAGACGGTCTTTTACTTTGGTTCAGAAATTTGTGAAATTTGTAAATCGGATGCATACCTTTGTGGGCCGATGCAGGGCCACAATTCAGTTCAATTTCAGAAATTTTTTAACCAATGCAAAAGACCGTCTTAACATCAAGGCTATAAAGATTTTCAACAAAAACGGATAAGTTAAAAAATTTCGGCAATTTTTTAACCGTACGTATAATTTAGTAACTGTGTGTATGTATGTATGTATGTATATAAAGTAATTTTAAGCTAAGTTTTCAGAAGATAGCAAACGTTCTATTAGAATCAAACGAAAAAATATTCTTTCAATTCTTGCAACTATAAATACTTTATAATATAATATGTATTTGCATTTAATCAGGGATCTAATTAATAAAATAAAACGTTTACATACTTACTTAAGTAAATGACCCATACTCGCGCAGTGCTTTCAAGTGGAACTACTAACTCTCAGCAGCCGTCTTTTAGCAAAAGCTCTGATAAGGAACAGATTCTCAAATCTGTCGTTCGGATTTCGGATCGTTAAATTTAAGGTTTAGCCGCTACTAATGGATTATGATGAAGCGCTTTACGTGGGAGCAAACATGTTGCAATCCCGTTTAAAGAATTATAATGTACAATATGTGCGTCCATGTATGTATGTGTTCATTAATTTTAAAATCAGTTCAAGGTTAAAAAAACTATTTAATCAATTTCATATAGGAAATAATAAAAGTTTTGTCCAGTGCAGTCATTTCCACAATAATTTTTTTAATTTTTAATTTAATCAGCTTTCTTGCGTTCGTTCTATAAACTTTGTTGAAGGAATAACAACAAGAGCAAAAACAAAATGATACAAGTGTTGGAAGTGAGATTATAACCAATAATTTCATTAAACATGACTTATGGTTCAATCTAAAATGTTTTCTAACATTTATGGCCTTAATGGCTCAATATCTCCTTAACGATTCGAGAAAAACTTTTTTGTTGTGGCTGGCTGCCTGTCGTATCGTATTAACAATATGTTCAGCATTATAATCTGATAATAAATGACTCTCTCAATAAAAACAACTATAATAAGTAAAAATGAAAAATGAAAAAAAGACCAAGAGCAACTATGCCAACTATGGTAGAAAACAAAAATAATTATCAACAATTTAGGCGACTATTCTTTTTATTTTTTCTATCGTAAACTAATGATTTACGTATTTCAGAGAAAACATTTAAAATTTTATCCGCGTCAATTGATGAATTTTTTTCTAAAATTCGAAAATAAATTGATTTGCAGATTAAAAATCAGTAAAATAGTCTGAATTCTCATCCAAGGCCTTGTTTGTTATCCTTAGCTGGCTGTGAGTTGATACGCGAAACATTAAGCCGCGAACGCAGCAATAACACTACACTTCAAGAACACAGGAAATCGTGGTAACTTAAAAAGCCTTGGCATCATAAAGATTCAATTAGATAGACGTCTATACCTCTCAGAGGACATCATTTAAGTATTCACATATAGATCACGCAACAAGGTCGAATATAGAATCTCTTTTTGAATCAGTTCAATCTTAAATCATCCTTTTTTAATATTTCTATGATTTGATAATCAAGCTTGTCAAGCTAAACACGTGATTAGTTTTATAGTGCAGTGCCACCACTATTTATAGTGCCGTCACTGTTACTGATATTGGCACTATAAAATCAATCACGTGCTTAGCTCAACACCACAATTTATAGTGCTGCCAATATTACAATATCAATAGCAGTGATGACACTATAAATAGTGGTAGCACTATAGTTTACTGTAGCAGGTCCCAGGTCTTTCCTGCCATAACAATGGTCACCCAGAACTTATTTATATGAAATTGATAACAAAATTTACAGCATGGCTGTGAAATAATATCAGACGGGAAGTACAAATGTACGGTATAAAAGGCGGAATTGCATTATAACATGACGTTTAGTAGGAACTAATTATTCTGTATTCATACTGTGAATTCAGCTTAACGTAACCTAAGCAAACCAAAGTTTCTTAATTTTGGGTTTTGAGAGGAAACTAACTGTAGGAGTTCATGATTTCATGTCTATCGGTAATCAACAATATTTTCTATATATAGAATGAGTCCTGTGCAAACTTCCTTAATTTCTTTAAATCCACTCCTGTGAAATAAGTTATGTCTGCTGTAGTTTCATATTTAAAATATTGGCATCTCAAGATTACGAAAGCTGAGTTTGTAATCGGCGTAGTCTAGATGCTAGTGTGTTGGCTTATTAGACTTCAGAACAAGGTTCAAAGCCCAGGTCAGACATCTCCAACAAAAAAAAAAGAAAAAAGAAAGAAAAAGAAAAAACTCTGAGAGTAAATGAACTTGCCATGAAAAAGTTTCTTACAAATTTGTCGTTCGGAGTCGACTTTAAACTGTAAATTCCGCTATAGTATATCGTTTATATTCTGTAATTCTCTGGCTATATTATTAAATGCCTCCTTGATGACTAGGTTCCGACACTTGTAGAATTGATGAAAACCTTTGTACTGTCCAGGTTAGCCCTCTATCCAGTATCCCCGGCTGCTATTGCCTTAATTGTCATTTGATAGTCCTGAAGCTCATTAAATCCACCAGTGCTACGGTTGTTTGATGGTCGTTTTTGCCTCAATATTCAAAACGTAGATAAATTCGTCAAGCGATTATTGCAATTGAGTCCATCCAAAATTTTCTATTAAGTTTCTTCATTCACCTTTATTTCGTCAAAATGTGGTCTTCACTGATCTATCAGCCTGATAATGGACTTGAATTGTATTTTATACAGATTTTTAGCGCCAACTTGAGCTCGTTTTAATATCATGTAATCTATCTACTTGGCACCTGATCTATGATTATGGCTGAATTCATAAACGTAGTTTCCAATGCAACACTGCAAAGAAATTCATTTACAAGGCAAAACAATGTTTTATTGCAACACTGATTTGTTAAATAATGAGATGATATTTTAATACGTTTATGAACGCGAAAATTTTTGATCCTTTGTATAAATTAATTTCTTAAAATGAATATTCACAAAAAAATGCAGCAGCACATTGAGCAAAAATATTTAAAATATTTAATAAATATAATAATAAATATTTAAATAAAAATATCTTTGGTAAATGGAAAAATGCTATCAATTTTCCTAATTCTCGCATTTTTTGATCCCAAATTGAGTTTCTTTTCTTTTTTTTCGCTATGAAGTCTGGGTCATGCCTCAAACGCAGTTCTATGAGTAGCTTTTTTCTTTCATGATTCCTTTTCCTATTCAAAAAATTAAATGCAAAATTAAATATAAATAATTAAATTACCACAAATCTGTCATTTCTACCACAAAATTTTTGCCGCCAATAAATGTAAATATTTACAAAGAATCACAAATAAAAACCATGTACGAAATTGACAAATAATGTGCACTGAAAAGCATTCCCATGCAATAACGAACATGAGGCATTGCCAAAACAAATTTTACTGCTTTTATGAACACAATGCATTGTAAGGTTACATTGCAAACTGCGTTTATAAAGTCAGCCTGTATTTTAGCTGAAGCTATTATGCTGTCATCAACAGCATCAGAATAGGTGTGTGAACCCAGTGATAGGCTGTCCTATTGACTCTGAACGAATAGATTAAAACACATGTAGGATGTACTGCTGGATTAGTAAATAGTGTGGTAATTTTGAATTCGATTCTCAAACGAGACTTATTCTGTTATCCTAAATCTAGAATACGATGGTCGATACACCACAATAATTAGAATATAGCTTGTAATGGCAATAAATATAATGAATGAATGAATAAATGAAAATAAAGGAACCAGGTACCAGTATCAATCAGTAAAAGCATTTTGTAAGAGTAACATCGACTAAATCAAATCACAAAATCCTTTATTCCTTTCCGTAATGATTTCGTTTGTATTTTCATGTTGTCTTTGCTAGAACGTATGTAATGACTTAAAATGTTTGCTTAAATTCCCACAGTAAAATCGTAAAAATCAATACAATGTAATTTACTTATAAAAATAATACAAACAAACACAATAACATGACCTCGCTAATATGTATGTGCTTGAAAATTTATTAAGGCATGAAAATGCCCGCGATGAATTGTAATATTCTTTACAAAAAAATTATTTATCATTCCGTTCAATGCAATTGTTCAGTGCGAGTGTTTAAAGGCTTAAAAACTTTTATAAAGAAAAAACACACAAGATTTTTTAACACAGATTACACGGTGCGATAGTCAAAATACACTCAGCTAATGACATAGTGTAGGTTATGAATTTTGTTGAGTAGAACTCAGAAATATTTTTTTATATTTCTCGAACCCTCCAAACTTCTTTTATTTGACAAAAACGGTATTTGTAATCTTTTCACACAAAATTATTTATTACCCAAATGTTTTTTAACCAATTTTCAAAATCCAATGTTTTCTGAAAAGGGGACAGATGAGCCTTTAAAATGGTATACATAAACATATGGTTTAAACTTACATGTTATGAGTTTTGATCGGGTAAACTTAGAAAATATGATTTGTTTTCTAATTTTTTCAAATTTAACTATTCTTAATAGCAAAATTTAATTAAAAAAATATAAAAAAAGTGATGGCATTTTGAAAGCGCATTATCATGTGAAGAGATTAACACTGCGTTTAATAAAATCGGATAAAAATGATCGTAGTTATTATTTAAATAGTATATCAGTCGTGTTATATTTTTTATATATGTATGTCATCTTAAATGAACTTCCATTTTAAAAATTTTCAGAATTTTTGATGGATCTTGATTGTTTATAGGCAATTCCACGTTTGCACGACTACCAGAAGTCGGCTAATATTTGTGTTTTTTGCAAATATTATTATTTTGCTTTGCGTAAACATTGGCCATCTCCTCCTGGTGACACATTTTGCGATAAACAGTCAAGATCCATCAAAAATTTTGAAAAATTTTTCATTGAAAGTTCATTTGATAAGATAACATATATAAAATATAATACGACTGTTCCACTCTTCAAATAATAACTACGGTAATATTTATTCGGTTTTATGAAAAGAAGTGTCAATCTCTTCACAACAGAATGCACTTTAAGACTTTCCCTACTTATTTTATATTTTTTTTTTATAAAAGTTTGCTACTATGAATGGACAAATTTGAAAAACTATGAAAAAAATTCGCATTTGCCAAGTTTACCTCATAAAACCTCATAGAATATTAAGTCGAATATTAGGTATACCGTTTTAAAGGCCCATCCCTCCCCTTTCTAAGAAAGTTTAAATTTGTGATATTGGTTCCGAAATGTTTATGTAATTAATAAATTTGTGTGTAAAGTCCAAAAAAAAAACAGAAACAAGAGAGGCCAGCATTTAATTTTAAAAGTTGAATATTAAAATGGAATCCTCCACGATAAAATAAATATAAAATAATCACAACTCTAATTGAATTTAATTTGAATAAATCATTTGATTTTCTTCTTTGATTTATAAAATGGAATGAAGAATACAAGAAGATAGCTTCTCATACCGAAATATCCAGTGTCGTGAAAAATAATAAGGATGCGAATGTAACACAGATTAATGTATTAACGAAAAAGTAAATACAATGAGAAAATTGCTGATAAATAACAGTTGTTATTATCATTTACAAACTTTTTCGTCAAGTGTATGAGTGTCACATTGATCACATTGATGTCCTTATTATGTTTCACATCACTGCATATGTGTATATGTCAGCAGACATATTACTTGCATACAAATTATTTGCTAGTTGTATTGATTACATATGTAAAGGGTATTTTTTAAGCGCTTCCTACCTTTAAATTTAAATAAATCCTATTGATGCCGTATGTGTATGATATAACATCGTTCAGATGTTCGTCATGGCTTCTCTAAGTGGATCGCGGAGTTTGTGGTTTAATTTCATATACCCGGGCATTACACAAGAAAATTTCAAACGGGTCAAGTGGCACGATATCGATAGCTAGTCTAGTCACTGCAGTTAAGGACTCATCTCCAAATCACACCTCCTGAGCAAAATTCGTACCATACAGTAGCTTCCAGTGGATACATTTATTCCTCATGATTTGTATGAGGAAAAAGATGCAATTTTTCGACTTCACTTTGGTTCATTACACAGTGAAGAAATTGTAGCTACTTGGTTTGGTGATTTGAGCTCCTGAATAAGCTGGATTCGTGATATTTGATGTTAATGAGAACAACGCTTAATTGAGCCTGAGAGCCTCTCTGAGCATCAGTATCGAATTGACTGACACTGTTTTATAATTCAAGCATTCCGGAGTATCAAACGAATTAATGTATACAAAACAGTTTATAGTCATTTTAAATTCAAATTTAAATTCAGATTAGTTTTGGGTATGCTTCACTACAGTGACAAATACTGCCTTTTGATATTATTAATGCTTCACCCATTGTGAGGAATACTTCAAAGGAATATTTAATATTTGAGAATATTTTCTTGCAAAAGTTGATTTTTTTTAATCAAAAGTTATCATAGACATTTGTTTGCATCATGATTTAAATCATATTTCGGTGGGAAACACTCAAAAATCTATTTTCTATTACTTCGGCTTAAAGCTAAATTAATTATTTCAAAATTTTTATTGAATATTCGCAGAAGACACTTTTGAAATATGAAAATAAAACCAGAGAGAAATAAAAAGAAGAAAAAAGAAGAGCAGAAATGTATGTTTATGTCATATTGGGTCACGTATTTCACACTGTTTAGCCACAAAAATTACAATTTAATTCTCATAGATTTTCTGTTGTATCAACAACTAACGCGTTTCTTTCCAGAACTTTCTGCAACTGCTTAGCAATTTGTATGCATGTATAACGCGTATGGGCCCTTCTGCATTTAAGGACGACAAATATTTCATACATTTCAATAGAAATACAAACCATGATGGAAATAAACGCATACAAATCATTATTTAAAGCTCAAGGCAACACTACAAATAGACAGACAGACTTTCATACAAGAGGCAAACATGTTAACGAAACGTGAACCTTGTCTGGAGGACTTGTGATGAATTTTAAATTAGTGGCCCAATAACTTCATATACTCAGAATTATTCACAGTGATTACCATTTTTATTCTTTTGATGCGTTTGACCATTTTTGTGGAGGGCAACATCTCTAAAGACTTTCCACGAGTCACACACATTTTCATTACATCAGAACTGATTTAAAATTAAAAAAAGAACTAAAAATAACGCTGTTTTGTTCAGCTTTTTAAAGTTGATGAATTAACAAAAGTACCAGTCGTTCAAAAAAGCATCGTCTTATCAGGTGGTTGCTAACAAGTATTATAGAAATCCATGGGATTAGTCTTAATTAATTTAGTCAGTATTAAATTGAATTATGTAGGATATTAATTTACGTGGCATCGCTATACATAAAAACACGTGAGATCCCCACTTCCAAAGTCTATTAAATTTAAAAAATGTCCGCCATTGAGATATTAAGCCGTTATATAGAGTGATCCGCAGTAACGTATAATTTATTAATAAATACAACGGAATTGAAAGTATTTTTCAGATTTAAATTTGGTCACGGAATACTTTTCCATTCAGGTTATGGTAGCTTTTCTTTAATTATTTGAAATTATGAATGGGCTGCAGAATGCTGTGATCTTACCGAACAAACATACATACATACAGACATAATTGGTCATTACAACCCTTCTTAAGTTATGTGCGTTAATTTTATACATGAGTGGCGGGACCTACAGTTTAAACTCGACTCCGAGCGACAGATTTTTTTAAAAAACTTTTCATGGCAATTTTATTTACTCTCAGAGTTTTGCCAGAAATCTGCTGAGAGGAAGTCACCGAAGAAATATTTTTTTTATATTTTTGGTTTGTTGTCTGTCCTGGGGTTGGAACCGTGGCCATGCGTCTAATAAGCCAACACACCACCAACTAGACTACGGCAACTTTTAAATAGGCCTCTAACTTATTTAACCATACAGAATGAATACAGAACGAGAAAATGAAAAATTCTATTACAACGTTTTACTCAGTAGCGTAGAAGTATGCTCAATTTTTTTTTGTGAAGAAATAATGACCCCACTAATGGCGTAGTAAGTTACCTCTTAACGCTAATCTTACTGACATAAGCCTGTGTGACTCATTTTGAGGATCAAATCAATGTAACAAGATGTAGGTATGTATTAGTATATCTAACATAACGCCAACAAATTTCATGACTTTTATTTCACATATATTTTGGAAAATTCATTAAAAATAACGAGAATTATTAAATACATGACATGAGCCTCAGAATTTTTGCCTGAATAAGTCATTCTTTATATCTTTGTAACAGTGTTTTCACACTGAGTGGTTTTAATGCAAAAGTTGGTTTTAACGTTAAAATCATAATTAAAACCTGGTTTTACCATACAAAATTATTGTGTTAAAACCATTTTAAAACCTTTTTTGAATTCGTTTTAAGTAGGTTTTATAAAATACAACCTTGTTTTCGATGTAGTAAATCAGAGCTACCAACACTGAAAGGTTGAAAACAGCTGAAAAAAAACAAAATAAAAACAAAACAAAACAAGTATAAAAATACAGAAAACCGATTATGTTTTTTATATAAAACTACTTGATTTCCAAGCACTTCTTCACTTTTTATAAATAGATCCACTATTTTAAAGTATTCTTTTATTATATTTAGAATAGTTTTTAATTTATTGTTCAGTTCTTAATTTTACTTATTTTTTTCTTAAACAAAAATAGCTGTTGCACAGTCGCAAATGTCTGAATGTTAAAGCCGAAAGTCCATACCATCCATTTCCTTGCGTTACATGCGATTCTTGCATTCTATGCAGTTTTTATTGCAAGCTACACACAATGCGTTGTATGCGACTGATTTTTTTTGTTTTGATCAGCTGTTGTGGTAAACAACAAACAAGCGAACAAGAACATTTTTGGGAAAATTGGAAAATGAAATTGTGATTTTAAAAGAATTTATTGAATTAATTGCATGATAATGATATTTACATATATTGATATTTTGTGCTGTTAAGGCCTACGAAGGGCTTCAAAAGAACACAAGACATGAGTTTTCAGTTAATTTATCTTCCATTTTTCTTGTTTACAAATTAATAAATTCAAAAGAGATGACGGCTCAGTACATAAAAACAATCGATAACTAGTATACAAATTTTGTTCATGAAAAATGTATTTTAATGTATTTCCCTCTTAAATTAGTAATAAACTTTATTATGAAAAATGTTTTTATTAATATTTTTATAATGCAAATAAAAAATGCGAAAATAATAATACACTATTTATATTTATCTAAACATATTTATCGAATCCATTAACAATAGTATATAATTTGTCATTCTTATAGGGATGACTTTTTCCAGCTGTACATGAGTCGCTTAGAAAAGTAGAAAGTAAACCTACTTGATGCGTTCCACGCATCTATGTGTTCTATGCGTTTACTTCTGTAACTTGTCACAAACAACTACACTGGTTCTACTTTTTTGGTATACGCACGTAACGCAAGGTCTCATGAAACGGATGGTATGGACTTTCGGCTTAAAACCAGATTTAAGAAAACATATAGTGTGAACGCAAAATCAGCTGATTATGGTTTTAATGTTAAAAGTAGGTTTTAACTTTAGGTGTGAAAACACTATAACATAACGCAACCAAATTTCATGACTTTTATTTAACATATGTTTTGGAAAATTCATTAAAAACAAGGAGAATTTTAAATATTTCCATCTGTTAGAGACCGAAATATCAAACTTGAACTACTGACATTAGCCTCAGAGTTTTTGCCTGAATAAATCATTCTTCATATCTTCGTAAGATATCTTCTATTTACAAAAATGTGTATCTTTTATATGCAAAGTAACATTTCATATGAAAGAACTGAGTTTTCTGTTCTGCTTACTTTAACGTTGGAAATTCGGAAAATTCCTTTTTATTTAAATTTAAAATTAAGCAACTCGTATATCTGTATACAATCGTTAAAAACCTTAATTCCGTTTAGATTTTGTAAGGAGTGGAACTGTTTGTTATAAAAAATAGAAGAAAGCCATGAAACGCTCATGTAACTAAAATTTGTTAAATTTTTATGTCAGTAAGTCTAACCCTAGGCTTTTAAACAAAAGATGTTTAAAAGAATTTGAAGAATTTAATTTGTGCTCTTAAAATATATACAAAGAAAAATAAAATGCTTACAATTTCTTCGTGTACAATCAATACTGCCATTTTTTATTTCGATTTTATTCCCGCAAATGGAAAGGTACTCAGGTTAATTTATGTATTTTAAGCAATGAATAAAACAAAAATTATTTTTCTACAATAATTTTCAACTTAATATTCTATGACCCCTCATGTCAGTATGATATTTAAAGTTCACTTTTTATTTCTCAACATTGTAAATGTAAATTTAATTTCATCTAAAATAAATATTAATGTACACAGAGTGTCAAAATCGTTGAAGCAAATTGGACAAAATTGACAAATTATTACAAGCTGCCAAAATATTGATGGAAGATAATCATAAAGGGATAAGATAAAATATAGGCCCAACAAAAAAAATTATAAACTTTCAACAAATTTTTAACATTTCAGTTTTAAGGCAAGAATTGTTAGTTTTATTCCGGTAATGCTGTAAACAACATTCGTAGCCTCTTATGTGTTTATAGTATATCAAATGGTAAATTGCCAATAGGAGGTTTTGACTGAAAACCAAAAAGATTTATAAAGGGTCTTCCAACAGTTACTCCCGAAGTTAAACAGTTGATAACGGCAACCACGTTGAAGCCACAATTGTCGAAATGGTTGTCATTTATTCAGTGTGTTGTGCCAAATCATCATGGACGGATATAGTAATCAACAATGCGTGAAGTCGCCGTAGTCTAGTAGATGGTGTGTTGGCTTATTATACTTAAAGCCAGGGTTCAAACCCCAGGTCAGACATCAAAACGAAATATGAAAAAAATATTTCTTCGGCGACTTCCTCTCAGCAGAATTCTGGCAAAAACTCTGAGAGTAAATAAAATTGCCATGAAATGTTTCTCAGAAATCTGTCGTTCGGAGTCGACTTTAAACTGTAGGTCCAGTCACTCATGTATACAAATTAACACACACCAAATTAGTAATGTTACAAGCTAGGCCGTAATACTGACTGAAGGGTTGTAATGGCCAATTCACGTCGGCGCGTACCACCGCTGGCCCGCACTAGACTGCCTTATAGGGCGGCGCGTACCACCGGTGGCGCGCACTAAACTGTCTCATCGGGCGGCGTGTACCACCGGTGGTACGCAATTCATCATGCTATTGGACGATACGTAATAACAAATATTAACACTTCGACTGCCGAAAAAATGCGATAGATAGAGCGATAGAGCGAAAAATATTAAGCGCAGCCGCCTGTAGGCGACAAGCATGAATTAAAGCGCCGGCGTGAAAGTGTTAAACTTAAGCATTTATTACATTTTTCATCAATATCAGCGAACTCATCAACAGATGACTATGGGTTTACACTACCCTTTATTTTTCAATTTATTCAAATGATTTGCCCAATAACTCTGGTGTTGTATTGTAATGTGGAATGATATTGTAATAAATGATGAATGAATGAATGAATGTCGTTAGCATTATGATACAATTTGTTTAATTATTTACTGTACTCCACGTACGTACACGTAAGCATAAGTTTATATATTCAAGTTATTTATTTAAATATTTATTTATTTTCGTTTTTGTTCATCAGTGTAATAACATATCATATATACAATGTATAAGTTATTTATTATTTTGTTCTTCATCAACATATGTATACATATTCTAAAAATTTTCATTTTAAACAGACCCCATACCTGTAATCATATACCGAACCAAGTCCTTAATATGTGCAGATATTTAAATACTCGTACAACATTATAAACGGACAACATGCTTTGTACAGAGAAGAGATTACGTGGTATAACGTTATCGATTAAATATAGTACGAGTGTGTATTACAAGCCAGAGCATATGCAAACTAATTTTCAATATTTTCTAACACTTTATTCATTGAGACCATCATGTACGTGGAAAAAAAGAGGAAAAATTAAAAATAAAAACTTTGTAGAAATGGTATTGATTAGAAGGTGATTATAAAGTTAATTTATTTTAAAATATCATTATGAGGTAATGTTTTGTAATAATCATAAAAATCATATTTTTAGATAATTTTTTTTTAAATTAAATGTGAGTTTTAATTCAGACATTATATTTTAAATTTTGTTTCGTAAATTAATTAGGGTCAGTTGCCTACTGCGTTTAGAGAACATACGTTGTTGTCTATGGTCGATGACCTTCAGTTCCCGGGTTAGTTAAGTTTTGTCCTTGTGTGGGCCCAAGTCAGAGTTCTCAAAGGCATCGATGGTGTTTTCCTCAGAAGTTTCACTTGGTCGACGTACGAATGCAAGTCGACCGTTTTCTGAACTAGTGGACTCAAATTTATCCACAACGTTGCGAATAGTCCTTTTGCTAGAACGATTAGGGCGATCGTAAAATGGTGGAAGTGTGTTGTGATATTTTGCTCAAAAAGAACACCCATTTTGATAAAACATACATACATATTTGGTCATTACAAACCTTAAGTCAGGATTACGACCTAGTTTCTCACACCACTTATGTTGTGTGCGTTAATTTTATACATGAGTGGCGGGACCTACAGTTTAAAGTCGACTCTGAACTACAGATTTTTGAGAAAATTTTCATGGCAATTTTATTTACTCTCAGAGTTTTTGCCAGAAATCTGCTGAGAGGAAGTCGCCGAAGAAATATTTTTTCATATTTTCGTTTTGATGTCTGACTATCTACTAGACTACGGCGGCTTAAATAAAAAATAAAAAGAAATATACTTATCAGATATTATAGAATGATCAACTATGACGGATAATATACATACATTGCCATCATCCAGTCTACGTCGTGTGTTCTCCAAAATACTGCTGTGCTTTGACTGAAAATCCATTCCTCTTGTTGGACTACGATGCTTGCAGTAGATTCGATAAGTGTGAAAATCTCAATCAATCTCATTCCATTGTTACTCGCAAAAGGCAAGGTATTGACTTCTTTCAGATATAATATTCGATTGTGAAATTGTTCAAACTACGATTCAATTAGCAAAAAAAAAAGCTGAGCTTCCCTATGAAATTATTAAGTTTTTCATTTAATATTTCATCTTTATACAACCAGGATATCTGACTTCTTTAAAGTATAAAAATTTTCGCTTTCAGAAGATAGAAGTTCTGTCCATTTTTTGGACAAAAGTAACTCCAGTACGAAATCATTAATAAGTTGCTGAAATATGAGATGATTCTGACACAAACCGTTCTCCTCTACCGTTTTTTTAATATCGCATATCGTTTTTTTAATTTGGAATCAAATTTGTGTTCACAATGATGAATTTTTGTTTAAAATGTAATTGAAAATTTCATTAGATTTTCTCTTAAAGCTGCAAGTTTTTCCTAAAAAAATATGAATTCGATTAAACAATTTTAAATTCAATTTTGTAATGCTTTAATCTGCTCTTATTGTTTAATAAAGAACATCGAAAAAGGCAAAATATAGTGTTACACGAATGGAATTCATCTATTTTTTTTGCAGATATTTTAAATTTCGTCTCTTAATCGGCGGTTTAACGGGGTGACGGCGTAGTCTTCAATCAGGAAAATGTTCCTTTTCTTCACCAAAAAAATGTTCGCAAAGGACATTGTTTCTAAGCAACGGCAGATAAATCTGCTCTCATTCTCGAGACTGCTACAGTAGACTAAGTGCAAACCGAGTGCACTTAGCTGAAACAATTTGATTAATGAGACTAAAACAAAAACAAAGGAATAAAAAGATCCGCCAAAAGCTGTGTGAGGTTACTTTCCAGTTAGACATTTTAATATTCTAATAAGCTGACTATGATTTTGTTGGTGGTGTTGACAACAAAGAAATATATGTTGTTTTCAAAAAGAGCTTAAGAATTTAAAAAATAATCCAGAGGCACAGACGAAAGGGTGAGTGGAAACCGCACCAAACAATGAATATTAATTAATGTAATGGTAGTAGTCTAGTAGGTAATGTGCTGGCTTATTAGACGTGAGGCCACGATTCAAACCCCAGTTCAGACATCTCGAACAAAAACGAAATATGAAAATATAGTTCCTTAAATAAAAATAATCTCCTCTAAATTGCCATGAAAAGTTTCTCAAAAAAATGTGTCGTTCGGAGTCGACTTTAAACTGTAGGTTACGCCACTCATGTATCTAATTAACACCACAGCATAAGTGGTGTTAGAAACTAGGCTATAATACTGACTGAAGGATTGTAATGACCAATTAAATAAGTAATGGTGATTCGATAACGGCTTGATGGTTGCCTTCGCTTCAATACTGTCGTGCTCTTTTCACGTTTACCTAGAAATGGGCTTCAGCGCACTAAAAACGCTAAAAAAATATGATAAGAGTTCACTCAATCTGCTCCATAATGTACATTTTTTAAAAGATTATAACAATTGAATGCCATTAATAACGATAGCTTAAGAAGATGTTGCAATGTCCGCATAATAAAGCAAAGAAATTATTTGCTGGTGTTTGCTTTTTCCATCATTTACTGATTAATGGCTTTATTTTATTATATCTCTGAAATATTTGAGAGTTGAAGAGTGCATGAACAATTGAATTTAATTTCAAATAAATTTGTATGTTATTATACTACGAGTACATTTTATATGCTTCAGTAGGAGAACTATTAAATGTACTCTGTCGATATATAACCAAAACATATTTCCATCGAACGTTTTAATTTTATTATATTCCACAAACCATCCAAATAATTACAAAGGAATTGGTGTCAGTCATTCTGCCACCTCGTGCCGTTTATGGAACTAGAAAAGTAAAACAAGACGAACTGTTTAATGTGAAGCACACGATTTTATTTCTGACAAAATGACATTGGTGATCAATTGACGCGGCCAAAAAGGAGAATCGTCTTAAATTCTTCTCATGCCAGTTCAGTTAATATTTTTCAATTACAGGCCTAAAGTTCGAATACCGTATGGACATAGCGTGCTGAATTGAAGGTTATGGCTTCTCCAAAATCATTTTTAACAAATACTACACATTGGCACCGCCAAACTTTTTCCTGATGCAATGGCTTTCAATAACCATATTTGATTCTCCGAATCTCGTAATCGATAATTTTACTTGTTTGATGTAACCAGCAGGTGGGAAATAATTTTCGTCGCTGTTGTACTGTTGTCATAAGAGCATTTATGGAATGGAATTTATTTAAAAATAAATTACTACCGCAGTATTTGTGTTTTAAATCGAAAATATTACACAACCATATCAAATGATATTTATTTGCAAATTCTTTATATCGTACTCACTAACATAACATAACAAATATGCTTCAGAATATTATTAATTGTGTACTTATTTCAGCAATACTGGAATACATATGTACATACATACCATATGTATTTTGCGAGAAAATCGAACAAAAACGAGCAAAAATCTATCACACCATTTGTGTTACAATTGCCGATTGTCAAAAAAAAAATTAAAGAAAAGAAAACTCTGACTAAGTCTTGTAGGTTGTTTATGTACCATTATGCTAGAAAAACCCAAAAAAGAAAGCAAAAAGGAATGACTAAAAATTTACAGTTTTTTTCATTTACAATGGCAATACCGGATGTATGAGTAATGCTTACAGATGGTAAGGTACAGTACACGATGTACGTAGAAAAAATAAAATATAAATACATACTCATACATCATTATGTTGTGTATGTCAATGATACGGTGATTTATGTGTACATACGAACATATGTATGTGATAGCAATATGTATCATTTCTTATTTGTAAATATCACACATTCATCTATTCATTCATTCATCCCTTTTATCATTTTTATGTGTCACTCATACGCATCCGGTCGTTTATGTGTCTGTCTGTTTGTTATTTTGTCACTTTGTCAAATATGGGTTATTTTATACCACACACACGTCCACGATTACAATGAAAACACGAAAACAACAATACAATACAATACAATATTCATTTGCTTGTGTATGTTGATGTTCAATGAACTCTTGAATTCATATTCTGTTTATATGTATATAAGATGACACACATCCATATTGACGGCAAAGTAAACGTATGTGCTGACCATTAAAGTGAAAATATTAATAGACAAATAGAATTAAAGATTAATATATTTTCTACTTGGATCCAAATACGGATGTCATCATGATATTTTTAAGGAAGAAATATATTGTTATGAAAATGGAAATGGTGTTTTGCTTTTACCAGCAAACAAAAATGCAACAAGAATAAATGTAAACAAAAACATACAAACAACAATAATATAACAGCGATGTTTACATTTATAGAGATCTCGAGAAGGCGAAACCACGAACATTCGACTTCAAGATTATTCATCAGACTGTTTACGTTGGCGTATAAAAGGCAAGACAAGGCAGGCAACGTAGTCAGTAAAAATTCAAATTCAGTCAACCTCGTGTGAAGACGCGCGGTGTTTGAAGAGAATAATCGTGGTTTGAAGACCTCTATTGTAAAGATCTAACGAACAATTGTTATTGTTCACACAAAAGAGTGTAAAGAAGAATAACAAACAAATCAATTGTTGTTATTTACATCGAGTTGTGAACTGTGGCACATAGAATTGTGCGAACAATAAAGAATTTATCTAAAACTAAACACAAATTTATTTTTATTTTATTTCCAATCTACGAACTCATATTTTAAACGTTTTTAAAAGGATAAAAACGTAACAATATGTTATGTTATGAAGCTGCTGAACTGCTGATATATATGTAGGTACTACGGCATCAGTATCAATAATTATTAAATATACTTTTCATCATCGTCCAAGAGCATTAGTATGTCCACTTCTTATTTTTGGTAGTCATTAGGCTGAAGCTTAAATGAATTCCGATCATATAGAACAGTCGATGAATTCACATATCTGACCGAAAGCCAGATTAACTAAATAAACGAGAAAGTCCCTGTACAGAAATCTCTCTCTGAGTTCCGATAATGCAAGGTAATGCTAAGGGCAGTGAGTAGCTCTCAACACAAAATGATGAGAATAATTTCAATTTATATAAAAATCATCCCATCGATGAAAATCTAAATGACCTGTAATCTTATTATTCTAATTATCATGTCATCATGGTATTCTAGGAGGTATTATATTGGCCGCTAGACATCTTAAACACATCTAGCTTAGACGTCTTAAACAATACGTCATATGATAATAAAAATATTTCGTTCGGCAACTTCCTCTCAGCAGTCTTTTGGCAGAAACACTTGAAGAAAATAAAATTGCTATGAAAAGTTTGTCAAAAATCTGCCGTTTGGTATCGACTTTAAACTGTAAGTCCCATCGCTCATGGATAAAGGTAGCACACGCAACATGGGTGATGTGAGAAAATACGTTGTAATGACTAATTAAGTATAGCTTAACATTCTCTTCGTACTATTTAGTCTGCGTTAATTTTCTTTATTTGCAGTCTACTTCAATATTAATTGGAGATAGTAGAACAAAATTTATTTGATCATTGTTCGAAATATGTTATTTCTTGCCACGCCATTTCATTTTAACAGCATTGTGTTGCCCAGTCAGTATACATTTTATGTAGACTTTCCCTAAAGCCAACAAAGACCCTGACATATACTCGTTAATACCTTAGTCAGAATAGCCTTATAAATCACGCAATCTAAAGAGTATCTTTTAAGGCAAAAGTGTTGCCAGTTAACTAGAAAGGCAATTGTTTACATTGCTGGAATATTAAAATGTTGCACCATGTTGTACTGATTCATATACCAGTGATATGCCCATAATTTTAAACAAATTTTTCGTCATTTTATCAATAGGTAGCCAGTTTCAATGCATAAGATGCGCTTTAGTCGTGGTTTCAGTTGTATTAAACATGATGGTGGCAAGAGTAGCGAATGATTTCGATCTCTCGTTTGAGATTTTATCTAAAATGGAAGAGCAACTAAAATTATTGAGGACCAGGTTGTTTCTATAATTGTTTATAGAATTGCAATTGATTAAATCAGAATACATGGGTCAAAAATGATGTCAAAAATTATGGTTTTTGAAGAATAAAATCTGATTTCAAACAAAATAGATATGAGTTTAATTACATTCGCTTCCCCATTAAATAAAAGGAGAAAATATTTAAAATCCCTATAAAAAGTTATGAAATCTTAATCGATCAACTGAGAAACATATTTCAAATATTTCTGTGATAAAACTTTGAATTTTTTTGATTCATTAAAACTGTTGGAATCTGTTTACGTTTTGTGTTAACGGAACAAATATTCACAAAGAGAGTGATGGGTACAGTGTTGTATAGTGGATTTTAATCGGCTAAAACCACATCTTTGATGGATAGCAGATTCACTAATTTTCCATTTCTTGCACTTTTGCAAAATGATTGCACTGTTCAAATAGTCTTGCTTAGAAAAACGCCCACTGTAAGATGATGAACTCTTCTTATTAAATCTTATAATTTCTATATAGAAGTGATTTATCTTTAAACACTTTTTTTCTATTGATTTTACTCTACTTTGTAATCCTAGTATCGATTGAATATCACATTTTTATTAATTTAATTTAAGTCTGCAAACATTCATTTAAATAAAATCACATCAAAAGAAAAATTTCAGAATTTTTGTTTGCTATCTGTGCGACGTAAAAAGTATTGAAAGAATTTGAATTTAATTTATGAATCTTCTTACCGCACTCGAAATTTTCAATTAAAATTCCTTTTTATAATTAAATTTGTACATGAATTTCTTTTCTCGTATTTGAAAATACTGAATAATTTAAATCGGAGCCATTCTCATACTAAATAACTAATTGTAGAAATAATATCGTCTTCACCAATATTACACGGAAATGTAAAATAAGTTTTTCAATAAATTCATTTGACATTGCATTGCACGCTGAACATATTACCGCATTTTATTACAAGATTGTTCTGCAAACGAAGGTAAGAATTTTAGTTTCATTTGTTGTATTTCATTTTTTATCCTTTTTTGTATCGATTGCAATTTCCCGTGATTTTAACACGTTCTTATTCATTTTTTAATTCTACATTATTTCAAACATTTCATTACATATATAATCAATGATTTCTTATTATTATTTTCTTTCTTTGATGTACTTCCATAGCACTTTCATTTATAAGCTTAGAAATAAAGAAATAAATTATCATCATTTGTTACATACTTTGGCACTTACTTATGTATGTACACACCCACATGTACAATATTTTGTTTTTATTTGTAATTTATAATAAAAATATTATTTCTGTTGTTGCCGTCTTTACATTATTATTGTTGTTGCAGTCTGTTGTATTTCCAGCAAAATGTCAAAATATACGTTAAAGTACGTTTGTGCTTCACAAGAGTATCATACCCGTACTATACGTTCTGTTGTAGTAGCCTACAGTATATAAATATGAGCTGTGTTTATTGTTTTCATTTGAAATCCTTAACAAAGGCAACAACACCCTCTATGTGGGAGCAAGTATTCATTTTCATTTTGATGTAATTCGACTTCTTTGTTTATCTCCCACCATTCCTGTATTTGAAAAATTTCTTAAAAATAGCACCACTTGGCAAACCAATGTCTTAGAAACGTTTAGCGTTGCTGGGATTACTTGATAAGTGCTTCTATTCTGATGTATATGTACAATAGTCTATTGAGTATTAACATAAGTCAAGTAAGGAGAATAAACTTTTTTAAAATACTGAAAAACACTGAAAGCAATGATAGTTAACTTGAATAGCATTTTAAAACTTAATTGAATTTAAAAATGTTGCAAAACTTGTCACTTTCCTGAATTTAGTATACAGTTGACAATTTTTGTTTCATATAATTAAAACGAAAAACACCAAACGAAATAATAAAATAAAGTCAAATACTGTATTGCTATTCAGAATTTTAGACGAACTAAACAAATATGAGTGAACATATTTTTTTAACATTTAAACTGCGTTATACTGTCCTTAATTAATTGCAACCAGCTGTAAGTACGTATGCTCACCGATTTATTTAAATAATAGACAGTAGACTAAATCAAAAGTTATTCTTAGGAAATACAATTAAAAATATAGTAAAGTTTTTACCTTTTTAAAAACGTTTAAAATATGAATAAAAATAAATTTGTGTTTAGTTTTAATTAAAATTCTTTATTGTTCGCACAATTCCGTGTGCCACCTTTGGCAACTTGATTTAAACAACAACAATTTGCTTTGTTTGTTATTCTTCTTTACACTCTTCCGCTTACACACTAACAATTGTCCTTTAGATCTTTACAATGGAGTTCTTCAATCCACAATTATTCTCTTCACACGCAACGCGTCTTCACACAATACTGACTGAATTTTTTCTGACCTCGTTGCCTGCTTTGCCTCGCCATTTATATGACGACGTAGACAGTCTGATAAATGATCTTGATCTTCTCGAGATCTCCATAAATGTAAACATTATTGTTTCATTGTTGTTTGTGTATTTTGTTTACATTTATTCTGGTAATGTTTGTTATTGCTTTTTGTTTACGTGTTTATCCCTTTTTTATTCTGATGTTGTTGCTATATTTTTGTTTATTCGTTGCTCATGTAAACAAGTCCATTGTTGTTGTTTTTGTAGCTTCTGTTTATCATTTTAATGTTAAACGATGTAACACCATTTCCATTTTCGTAACAATAGGAAAGATTTGCATTTATTGTAGGAAAGTCTTATTCGAATTTGAGTTGATGAAATCCGTAATAAAACAAATTTTTACTCTGAAATTTCTTGTACATCAGCCAATAGCTATTTGTTCTCTTTTTGCATTTTGCAAATTTTCGGCTCTACAAGGTTCTTGTGCGTCAGCAAATAGCTTTTGGTTTGCTACTTGCATTTTCTCCATCATAGCATTATTTATTACGTCAGCACCGCAAGGAGTTGCAGGGGCCTGTTATTCTTGTCCCTCTTCTTCCTCGAACTCGTGGGAATCGATGTTAGTGCCCTGCAGCTGCAGATGTGTCCTTCATTCTTCTTTGGACTTCATTCTTCGTTCCCATTGTCGGCAGCTCTAGTTTACCCAACTCTCGTTTCAGTCTTTCCACTCTTAGTTCGGTGAGCTTCATTTTAATGAATTTTTTTATTTATTTATTTTTACTTTTGGATTTTTCAATCCCACTTCTGACACCAATTGTTACTTTTTTACCTTTTTAAAAATGTTTAAATATGAGTTCGTTAATTGCAAACAAAGTAAAAACAAATATGTGTTTAATTTCAGTTAATCTTCTCTATTCTTTACACTACTTTTGTGTGCCACCGTATACAAGTTAACGACACAACAATAATAATCTGTTTATTCACTTTACTAGTTCACACAACTATTTGCTAGATCTTTATAACCACGACTCATTTTGTTCACACGCAACTTCACATAATGCTGACTGAATTCTTACTGACTGCTGCCTGCTTTGTCCTACCCTTTTATAGTCCGACACAGCCAGTCTAACGAACATTCTTGAAGTGGAAGGTTCGTGTTTTCGCCTTCTTGAGTTCTATTGCTAGTATATTATTGTTTGTGTACTTTGCTTATGTTGTCTATCACATCGATGCCTCCGTTCTATAACATTCTAAGTCGAAAAAGTGTTGTTTTGAGTTAAGAGCTCTCAAAGTTTTCGCGCGACATACGACTATATGGGTGTTTGA
Source organism: Sarcophaga variegata (assembly GCA_932273835.1). Classification (NCBI taxonomy): domain Eukaryota; kingdom Metazoa; phylum Arthropoda; class Insecta; order Diptera; family Sarcophagidae; genus Sarcophaga; species Sarcophaga variegata. The sequence continues at coordinate 44,243,272 of OW026359.1, forward strand.
AGTAGATTTTTCCCTATAACTTCGGAACGGATCGGCGCATCTTAACCAAATTTTACAGTATTTAAGTTAGAGAACGTAGAATTTAAAAAAATGCAAGAACATTAAAAAGTGTACTTAGAACGTTATAGAATGGAGGCTTCGACATATTTGTCGTAGCTGGTTTATTTTCATTTCGTGTTGTTGTTGGTAACAGGTGCTACCCGGTTCGTTGTACATATGTGTGTGTGCAGCTTTAGATAATCAACACGTTCATTGTATTCTTAGTGTTAGTAAGTATTTGTATCGTGTGGCCATAGCTGCCAGATAAATGAGGCACCAGATCGTCAAATATTTGAGAAAAAATCATCAAAATCGTCAAAGACATTTATTGAAATCGTCAAAAAATCGTCAGAAAAAATAAATAAATAAATCAAAAGTTTTTAAAAACCAAAATTATTTCTATTGTAGTAAAACATATAAAGTCAATATATGTACATATTTGAGTTCAAAAATAAAACAACAAAAATGTGTTAGAAATTAAAAGCTAGCGTCCCTCCTCTTCATTTATTAATTTTTTTCCAAAAATGGAGTAATTTTATATCATTTTCAGGAAAAAAAATTTTAACGTTTAAACAATCTATCCCAGTGTTGTTTATTGACACATAAGCGCAGCATCTTAATCTATGGGTGGTGTAAATATTAAGGAGTCAGAAGCTCTTGACATTCTGAGCATGAAAATTGAGTGTAATGTAGGCTTCAACCAACACATTTTTCAGTTCGTTCAGTTCCTTCTTAAGATCATATCATCTGATAACACTATTTACATTATTTATTTATACTATTTATGAGGTCGATGCCTCAACGTCTATTTTGAGGTTTCTCGATGGTGTACAGGAGAGGCCGTAGTAGCTCGCTAATAACGGTAGTGTATCCAACTCCATTGAATCATTGGTGCATCGTTGCAATGTGGTATATGTTTCACTGTTCTATCACTACTTCAAAAGGATTTTGCTCGAAGGAAATAAGGGGACTTGTTCCCGAAAATCATATATTCCTACGTAACACTCGACTTTATCGGCCAGGACATTCGTATGTGGTCAATTGGCCAGTGGACCGCGCACTGCATTATAGAAAAAGTACGTTTTTTAGTCGGACTATTCAGACAAATATGTGGAACTCAATTCCTGCAGAGGCCTTTCCTGTTACTTATAGTATAAAAATATACAAGCATAGTGTCCATAAACACTGCTCTCTCCTTCCCCTGAGTGTTGGTCGTACGAACAAAAATAACGGCGCTTGCTTTTGTTCATCCGATGGTAATATTAGAAGCTATGCTCGAATTTTTAAAATTGTATGCAACGACAAGTCATAAATTATTCTTAACTACGAGTTTATTTAGGAGTTGTAATTTTTGGCTTTTAAGGGGTTAAAAAGGAATAAAATACAGAAAAATCATTATATGTAAAGAATATGATGTAAATTTTTAATTTCTAAAAATCGTCAAAATAAGGGCATAAATCGTCAAATCGTCAAATTGATTTGGAGATCAAAATCGTCAAAATGACGATAAATCGTCAAATCTGGCAGCTATGCGTGTGGCTTTTGTTTATCGTTTTTAATGTTAAACGATATTAGGTCGTTTCGATTTGCGTAACAATATATATTTACATAAATGCATGTAAATGTGCGTGTTTTTGTAGACATTAGTGTAGATGTGTGTGGTTTATGGTTATTAAATGTTTGTTTATATTTCTTGTGGTTCCACTGACTATGTTTAAAAACCCTCATCTATAGTTTCACTTAATTTTTGTACATTTGTGAGTATGTAAGTAGTTGTGAGTGTAATCACGCATTGCCTAGCTAGCATTTGGAAGATTGTTTTTAGAAAAATTACCTTGCTGAGTTTTTTTAGAGTACTTTTGGTGATCAAAAACTTATTAGTCAGTTACACGATTAAAAAGGACTCAAATCTGATTCGCGTCAATGAGTAAAATGACTTCGATTTAAAATACAATAAAAAATTGTATAGCAGTCGGAAATTAATCAATCAGACGTTTAAAATGTGACTATTATTTCCGTTATTTATTATTATATTCTACTTATACTGAAGATTGAAAAACGCTTAATCAAAAACAGATCATGCAGTTGTTTAAAAAGTGAATGTAATTATATACATATGTATTTTATGATCATACTTTGCGCAAATAGATTATTAAACACTGCTTTTTTTACACTCTCTCTGTATAAATTTTCATTTATGTAAAAGATGGCTATGATATAAAGTACAATTTTGTTTTAAATAGAAAATTTTTCTTTGTTTTTTAACGAAAAAAAATATATTTTTTAAATAAACTTTGATGTCTGATGTACATACATCACGAACATAAACATATTCTTTCTTTGCTACTTAATGTTCATACGAACGTGATTTTTGAAATCGCGGCGGTTTAAACGTAGGAAACCGACTAAAAACACTTGAATAGAGTAAAATACAATTAGAAATACGACTAATAAATGACTCAAATTATAATCATAAATGACTTGAAAAGGAGACCAAATTAATAGAAACAAGACTGATAAATGACAATAAAAGGAACTCCTAAATATAGTCATAAATTACTCATAAAAGACTCGTATGCGATTAAAGGATGACTGAAGTACGACTCGAATAAATAAATGATCAGAAAGCGATTCGAAAACGATCTTAAAACTACTAGAAAAATGGTCGAAAATTACTCTAAACTAATATAGAAAATGACTCATAAGTGACTTTTTAAGAAGAGTCGCTCGTAGTCACTTTTTTCTCCCGACAAAAGAGTCTTTTATGATCAGAAAATGAGCACATATTCTAGCTTTTGAATCGCACAGAAGAATCAAAAAAGACTCGAATTTGATTAAAAATTTCCAAAAATGCTGGCCGGGTATCTACGTGTATGTCTTTTAGTATTGGGTATACACTCTACTTTATTTTGTCGTTTCGTTTATTTGTATTTTAAATAGCATCACTAGACTACACCAATATTATTCATTTTTTTTTGTTCTGTATTAACGACAGAAGCTGTTGTCCTTAATACTTAAATTTTTACACACTCATACTAACACATATAAACACAAAATATTGCTTCTATTTAATAGTCTTTCAAGGATATTTTTTTTTATAACTCATAAGACTCTATAATGTAAGAGACTTCTAAACAATTTTTAATGTATGTACCACATATGTATGTACTACAAGCCTGCAATGAATAACTTTTGTGCTTCATATGTACAACTCGTTGTTCTATAACGATCTCTATGTCTCTAAGAACGACAAATTTAAGTGTAACTCATATATGTAAATATGTACAGTATCTCAAATAGTCGCTGCATAAAATACTGCATGACCAATGTGTATATTAATATGTAAATATATATATGTAGTTATTATATGTATGCACAAATTTATAAAAAAAATTGTTTAATTGTAATAAAACGTGCATTTTTATAAAATTTTAGTAATTTTAAGTGATATTTTGTTGTCTGCATTGTTTTTAATTTTTTCCAAAAACTTTTGATTATTTTTCATTTCTATTTTTTTAAATGATTATACGGTGCGACAGTGAAAATACATTTCTGGATCTTGATTGTTTATCGCAAAATGCGTCAATTTCACGTTTGTTCGACTACCAGAAGTCAGCTAATATTTGTGTTTTTGCAAATATTATTATTTTGCTTTTCGCAAACATTGTTCAACTTCTGGTGGTCATTCAAACGTGAAATTGACATACTTTTGAACAAACAATCAAGATCCATCAAAAATTTTGAAAATTTTGGAATTTCATTTGAAAATTCATTTGGAAATTCATTTGAAAAAATATATATACATAAAAAAATGTAACTCGACTGTTAGACTCTGTTAAATAATAACTACGGCAATATTTGTCCGATTTGATCAAACGAAGTGTCAATCTCTTCACATGATTATGCACTTTCACTCACTTCATATTTTTTTACTTATTTCATATTTTTTAATTAAAGTTTGCTAGTATGAACTGATAAACATGCAAAAATATGAAAAAAATCGAATTTGCCAAGTTTACCGCATCAAACCTCATAGCATATTATGTCAAATAATATACATATGTATATAGTTTTATAGGCCCATCCCTCTCCTTTCTAATAGGGTTTAAATTTTGGACATCAGTTCAGACATTTGTCCAAAGAGTAAAAAAAAACAGCTTTGGTCAAATGAAAGTTTAAGAAATATAAAAAATATTTTTGAGTTCTACTCAACAAAACTCACAACTTACACTATGTCATTAGCTGGGTGTATCTATTTTTTTTATTTTGTCGCATAGTGTAATCATTTTAGAAAATAGAAATGAAAAATAATCAAATGTTTTAGGAAAACAATTTTTTATGTCTTGGCTTAAAAAGTCTGTTTTTTTAATGAATTAAAAACAATTCAGACAACAAAATATCACTTAAAATTTCTAAAATTTTATAAACACACACGTTTTATTATACAATTAAAACAATTTCACTTATGCATTAATTTTATGTTAATTTATCACGTATATAATCTAAATCGCAAAAATTTTGAATTAATTTTCAAGTAAATAAACAACTTACCTCCATATTTTCCATTTTTTATTTGTAAACAAAAAACCACATGGACCACAATACACGGACTTCTTTTTTTCTCTTTTATTGGTTTTGCTAAACTTCATGTAGTATTTGCAGTATTACGTGTAACAAGAAATTATTCGGTAATATCGTTGTTCTCAAAAATTGTTCTTCTCTTCTTCGGATACTTTGGATAAGTGTGCATGTACGAGTATGTCAAATATATGTGTGCAGATGTTTAGTATGTACTTTGTATTGAACAATTTCAATGAACAATGAGACTCGATAAATAACTTTAATGACAGGCTAAGAGACTCAGTCGAAATAATTGAAACAATTTAAAAAGATTTCAAATACACTGAAGGAATGGCCATTAATCGATGAAATTACATCGAATTTATGTTCGATTAAAATAAAAATTTTCTTTCTATGCACCCTACTAATGATGATCCAAAACAAGCTGTTTGATATAACATTTTCCGCTTTCTGTGGACGTTAAAAGTTTAGAATGCTTAAGTAATGTAAAAAAATAATTAAAAAATATCCAAAAACGGCACCTCATACAAAATATTTAGAAGATGTTTATGCTGCACCAGAGTAAGTTCATTGAGTTGCGCGCTCTTATTCTCCTTTAAGAAAAGAAAGAAATTATGCCGAGAAAGGAGCTCCGTTTATTGAATATCTAATAATTTAACTCAAATGGAAGGGGATAGATAAGCTATAGCGTCAAAATGCCACAGTAATGCATCTCATAGTCATCGATTGAGATGCCTAGTAGATGCAGAAGTATGGAATAAAAAACTTAGACTTAAAAAAATAGATTTCTATTGTATTCCCAGATTTTTACATGAACTCAATCTCTCTCTTACTCTCTCTCTCTCTCTCTCTCTGTGGGGCATTTATGGTAAATTCCGTTTTTAAATTTCAAATTACCATCTTTCAGACGTAGGTCATATTAGGTTGCCAATTGTTATGATTCCAGTGCAATTTCTAAAGCCCCAGCTAACATCGACTCTACTTTGCAGTACAGCTCTAAGAAGTGCATATTTTTCTGCCTACGTCAATTATTAAACCTTTTTAAATGCAATTGTTTGTTGGGTTATATTAAACGATTTTTTAAATGTATGTGTAGGTCGTGGGCAAATACTTGCAATGGTATGTTCGCCTGTTTAAGGATATTTTGTGATGGTGACAGTTGTCTTTCGGTTACTTCTTACACTAAATTACGTTTGCCGTCGAGTGTTTGTGTTTTTTTATGTTTGTATTCAATTTCGGTGTTTATACTCACAAAAAATTTCGTATTAAATTGAATTGTATTTTAAAGGAACTCCTTGTATACTTCAATACGATTGTCATATTCTGTTGAAATTGATTCAACACTCTCTCCATTCGAAATAAATTCTTTTCCGTGGCGAGTGGGGCCATTTGCATTTTGTAGCACTTGGTGTTGAGAAAAATTTGTTTAAAAATTATCAATAGATGGCACTAAAATATTGTTATGTTTTTACCATTTTAAAAACGTTTATGATTTCGTAGATTGCAAACAAATTTATATTTAGTTTCAATTAATTGCTTTATTGTTCGCACAATTCTGTGAGCCATTGTTCACAACTTGATGTAAACAACAGCAATTGCTTTGTTTGGTATTCTTCTTTACACTCTTTTGCGTAAACACTAACAATTGTTCAATAGATCTTTATAACGGAGATCTTCAAACCACGATTGTTCTCTTCACACGCAATGTGTCTTCACACAAGACTGACTGAATTTTTACTGACTCCGTTGCCTGCTTTCAGATGGATGCTCTTGAAGGTGAATGACTATGCGTTCTCGAAATCTTTGTAAATGTAAACATCGGTGTTTCATTGTTGTTTGGGTATTTTGTTTATATTTATTCTGGTAATGTTTGTTGTTGCTACATTTTTGTTTATTTGTTGATCATGTAAACAAGTCCATTGTTTTTGTTTTTGTAGCTTTTGTTTATCATTTTAATGCAAAACGATGTAACAACATTTCCTTTTTCGTAACAATATTAACTTTAATATGACGATTAAAATATTGACTATTACTGGGCTTAGCGATCTATTTTAAGCTTAAGACTACAATTAAAAATATTTTTGATCACCTTCTTAGAAGATTTAAAAGATATTTTGAACGTCTGAGTGTGCGAAAATATTAATCGACATACTTATCATTATCTATGAAATTTGAGATTAAAGTATAGCAAGTAGCAGGTAATAAACCATAATACATGGGTTTACTTTACAATATTTTCGTTTTCTTTCAGTATCCTTTTAAAAGTTTTGAAAATTTTTTTTGTTAGAAAAACGAAAACAAATTTTAAACCTTTTTTTATCATTTTATCTCAGCGCATATTTACAGGGTGAAACTTTTTCATATGAAACGTATGTGCAGTTTGTGACTTAGTCATGTTCGCTTCGAATTTATTGCATTTGCAATTTAAGGCATTTTTCTTTCTTTTGCTTGCCTTAAAAGGACACTACGTTGGTATTGATATGACAAGTAAAAGATTCAGTTGATGCATAAAAAAGTTTCTCCACTTCTAAAGAAATTACAAAAAAAAAACAAATTTCCGATGGAAAGAAAGTTTAAAATTAATCACAAAATTTCACTTTACAGGATGAAAATTGAGTAGATTGTGCCAGAAAGCGTGGAAGTGTATTTGAAACAAATTTTTATTTTTTATTTTTACCATGAGCACGTAATCCTTGCATCAGCAACATCAACAGCATCAGAGTTTCAGAGTTGTTGCCAGTTTTGTCAACAACAGCTCATCGTGCTAAATTTTAGGGCGAATTGGAAGCATTTTTAATTTATTGCCTTAGTTTGTTGACATTTGGAAGGATGAATATGAGGAAAAGAGCCATTAAATTGATTCATCTCTGACTCATGTTTCCATATTTCTCAGCAACATATTATGGATACACCAGATAGGAATGTTAAACAACTTTGCTTAAATGTAAAGTAGTGGCGGCAAATTACGCAGTGTATAGAACGAAAGAGAAACCCATAAGAATGTTTCCCAAATGAGTTCATGCAAAATTGCTTCATTTAATACAATTTATTATAACGCGAATCTTGCTTATTAAAATAATGATGTTCATAAATTTTCTTTTTTTATTGTATTTCGCGATAAAAAACCATTATCGTGACAGAGAACTGGCGTATTCCGATAATCAAATTTCCATTTTATTTTATTTGGAACACTGAGCCTTGGAAACGATTTAACGTTGAAATGAATACAACAATATTAAATGGATTTATCGCAAATTATTCGCATCTTTAACCCTTTTAGGAGGCATGGTATTAACTTAATATATAATTGATGGGTATTTGAACATTGGCTGGAATAAATGCGAACCATTTTTTTTGTCGAAGTCCAGAAGTTTCCTCGTTGTACACTGTTGGACACATACATACATAATTGGTCATTGCAACCCTTCAGACAGGATTACGACCTAGTTTCTCACACCACTTATGTTGTGTGTGTTAATTTTATACATGAGTGGTGGGGCTTACAGTTTTTAAAGTCGACTACTAGTGACATATTTTTTCGAAAAACTTTTCACGGCAATTGTATTCACTCTCAGAATTTTTGCCAGAAAGCTTCTGAGTAGGAAGTTACCGAAGATTTTTTTTAGCTCGATTTTTGTTTCGATTGAGGTTTCCGACCTGATCGTGGCCATCAATATAAAAAGAGGGATAAACAAGTAAACAAACAGGCAACAATAACACCACAAGGACAAATGCAAACAAAATACACAAACAACAATAATGTAAGCAACATGTTTACATTTTTAGAGATTTCGCGAAGCCAAAGTCATTCTCCTTCAAGAGCATCCATCAGACTGTTTACCCAGCGATTAAAGGCAAGATAAAGCAGGCAACGGGATCAGTAAAAATTCAGTCAGTCTTGTGTGAAAACCCGTTGCTTGTGAAGAGAATAATCGTGGTTTGAAGAGCTCCGTTGTAAAGATCTATTGAACAATTGTTATTGTTTACGCGGAATAATGTAAAGAAGAATAACAAACAAAGCAATTGTTGTTGTTTAAATCAAGTTGCGAACAGTGGCACACGGAATTGAACGAATAATAAAGAATTTATTTAAAACTAAACACAAATTTATTTTTATTTTTATTTGCAATCTAAGAACTCATATTTTAAACGTTTTTAAACGTGTAAAAACGTAACAATATAAACAATGGCTTTCATATTACATACGACATCATGTCGTATACTTACTATTGAATTGATTAAATCTTAACAATCATACGCATTTTTGCCTACCCACAACTACACAGATATAAAAGATAGATAAACGGGGCTTGTTCCTGTAAGGCAAGTGTTTTTGAGTGTGTTCCATTCAAATAGACCTTCGTCTAAAACTATTTGTCTTACAGAAACAGGATAATAATTTTTATTTTTCATTCATTCACTCTTTCTGTTCTTATTTGTTTTTATTATAAAAATTCTTTGTCTATACTCCCCCACATCAATTCTCACGACTTGCAAATAATTAAAGGACAATTAAAGAAAATTTTGGATGTAATATTAAATGAAGTCATTTTAAGTATTCATTAGACTCTACTTAACAATGCCGAAAATGTGTTCCTTTTTTCCTTCCCTTTGCCGGCGAGAGCAAAAACAGTTGAATTCCTGAAGAAATATTTCATTACGAAATTCCACCGTCTTATTTATTCTATCCAGAAGAAGAACGAGAGGAGAAGAGAAAAACAAAAATTAACCGTACAATTGTCTTTTAATAAAAATAAAATTGTTGTAAACGAATAGCATGGATAAACGATAATAAATTTGATTTAAAGCAAATGAAAATACAACAAAAACAAAAAACCAAATGCGAGACAGGAAAAATGTTGCAATAAATAAAACGGCTGATGTTTCAACAGATTTACGACTCAAATATTCTAACAGTCTACCTTTCATTACAGTCAGACTGAACGCATGTTGTTACAGTTGTTACAGTGAAATCATGTTGATTTCATTGTTTTTTGTTTTTGTTGTTATTTTTGTTTTCTTTTTTTTAACATCCACCAGACATTCCACTCCTCACCATTAGCCTTCCTTATACCCTCAATTGTGCAAAATTTGTATTTTTCGTAGCAAAAACAAATCGTAAATACGATGGCAAGGACACGCAAAATATAAACGAGGTAAATACGAGGGCCGACTCTTAATCATACAAACATTTGTTCTGCTTCATTTCCTTTTCCTGCTTTTTCAAAATGTTGTCCTTAAGGCCAACAAATAGTCAGTAAAACAAAAACAAAAATAGATACGTAAACAACCAACTGTCGGTAATACCTAACATGTATACTCCACAAGATTGACTTAAGCAGTAAAGTGTGAATTTTGAAAATCTTGCAACTTGTTTGATATTTCAACACATTGGAGTAGAGATTTTGATCCAATAATTTTGAAGCCAACTGGTGTGTTGTATACCCTGTATTTTGTCGGATTTCCGAAATTCAATTTCTAATAATTGTTCCCAAGGATTTTGATCTCATAGCTGAAACAGCTTTATTTTCATTTTTCAATCTCTGCTTTGACGCCGAGATATTTGTGTTCCATGTGTTCAAGTCTATATTGCATCAAGGTGCTGCTGTAATCATGTTTAAGACCAGAAATCAGCAATGAGTACTCAAAAGGATGAGTAGATTCGAGTCATACTCATAATTTCTGATACTTATATGCATTCATAGCTATTTTAATATTATACTCATACTGCTCATATTCAAAGTTTGAAGTATTCATCGTACTCATACTTAACAATACATATGAGGTTGCTGATTTCGACTCTCCATAACTCAACATTTACAAGAATCACAAAATAAGTATGATTCGCATACGAACACTACAATACGAATCACTCGATCATTTATGAGTATTATAAGTGTTTTTCTAAATTTATAAATCTGAATGAGTAGGCTTATGAATCAAACATATTTCGAATGTTATGAGTTTGATGTTAAGGTTGTACTCATACTCATTACAACCTGTACTTATAAATCAATGTTGTAGTGAGTACGAATGAATCAGAGTAGTTGAATTTCAATACTGTTGACTCACTTATATTCAAAATTTCATGAGTACTTATGAGAAGCGAAAAAAACCATTCATTGTTGATCTCTGTTTAAGATGCTGATTTTACATGTTTAGATGATTTCTATAAGTGAAGTTCAGGCAATTTGTCCTAATTGTGTGCCAAAAGACCATTAACGCTAACTTTGCTTCAATGTAGCGTATCCAAGTCAGATGTACATATATCAGCATGTGTTTCAAGATCTTTTTTAAGCGATTGCTGTAACCGTAATTGGTTTATTTATTCGATTTGAAAAGATTCTTTCCCTTTGTAACGTGAATGTGTTGTGAATACATTTTGGAATACAATCGCACAATCGCCTTTAGATCACTTTTTATGTGGCCATGCCAAGAAACCATCAACTGCTTCGGAAGCCAATATTTAAACCACAATTGAAGCTGACAATTTGGATTATTTTATTTGCTGGAAATTACATACATAATTGGCCATTACAACCCTTCAGTCAGGATTAAGGCCTAGCATCTCACACCACTTATGTTATGTGTGTTAGTTTTATACATGAGTGGTGGGACCCACAGTTTAAAGTCGATTACGACAGCTCTTTGAGAAACTTTTCATGGGAATTTTATTTACTCTCAGAGTTTTTGCCAGAAATCTGCTGAGAGGAAGTCGCCGTAGAAATATTTTCTCATATTTTTGTTTTGATGTCTGACCTGGGGTTTGAACCTTGGCCTTACATCTAATAAGCCAACACACCACCTACTAGACTACGGCGACTTGCTGGAAATTGTAGTCATAAATTAGACGCAGCCGTGTCAGAAATTCGGTTTTCAAAATAAATGCCACAAAATATATGTCTTCCAGTATGTACTAAAACAAATTCATTCTTATAATAACTGATCTCTATATAATCTCTATATTTTGAGAACTGTAGAATGGCTTTTACGAATATAGCTTATAATCCCGACCTGATATTACTGTTACTGTCTATGACGAATAAGTTGCATAGTGAAAAACGCAATCAATTTTCAACTTATTCCGGTAAGAGATCACTTTCAAAATGACAATAAGTTATTAAAAAAAGGTTTCACATTTAACCACAATTAGCTGAAGTTATATTAAAATCATAAAACTTTTACGTTCTTTTAACTTTTCCCAGCTCTCTACCTAGTGTAAGAGGAAATACTTTTACATAAGCTTAGTTGGACTTGATTTTATAACTTAGGAAATGAAAAAAAAACTTGTCTTGAATGATCACTGTTCAAATCAATTTAGTCGAAATTAATCATTTTAAGCCACAGGTCAGACATCTCCAACTAAAAGAAAATATATTTCCGGCGACTTCCTCTCAACAAAAAACCTGAGAATAAATAAAATTGCCGTGAAAAGTTTTAAAAAAAATCTATCGTTCGGAGCCGACATTGAACTATAGGCCCTGCCACTCGTGTATTAAATTATCACACACAACATAGTAGGGAACTAGATCGTAATCCTGACTGAAAGGTTGTGATGTCAATTATATATGTATGTATGTATGTATGTAACATACATATATAATTGACATCACAATTTCATTTAAAAAATGAGAAAAACTCAATATACACGCAAATATTTAAAGCATTAAAATAGAATTCTTAAGAAATGGTTTTGCTTCCATCCATTCTTATATTCTTATTCTGTTCTCTAATACTCAAGCAATAAATGGGGATTTATTTTTATATTTTCGCCATAATTTAAAAACAACTGTATGAAAATATAATAAACGAACGTGGAATAACAAAACATAAAAAATATAGAAAATATAACGCAAAACATAATAAAGAGTAAAATATTGTTATAACAACGTGAAAGAGTACAGCAAACCAGAAACTTCCATTGCATTTTTGAATTAAATTCACGAAAATAATGACGTTGAGAAGACAGGATTTAAATATTTCTTGTGCAACATATTGGATTAATATTCATTTAGACGGAATATTCCGTCTTCTTTCGTTTTGTAAAAGTATACTATGTTTTGGATGTATTTATATAACATTATCTGTGTTGGATTCATAAATGTCGAACGCTTTTAACCAAAATTGTATCGTTTTGTTTATTCGTTATTTATTTTTATTTAAAGAAGTTTTTACTAAATCATATTTCGATTGAAAGTTAGTATAGTAAGGAGTTCTCTCTGCTTATTCAGTGAAAGTTACGTTTTGCTTGTAAAAAAATAAGAAAACTCGGATATTCATCCATCCAGCAATTTTTTTTTATTGAATTTAAGATTTAATTCAAATTCCATTATTTAATTAATACCATCAGTCGTGCTCGTGGGTTATAAAATCGATACTGACACTGCAATCCAATCGTGTGGCTTTTTCTTTAGCTGTCTAGATATGCAGATCCCAATGTGATTTGTGGCTGCACATCAAAATTGTTACATTCTTAGCTTTTAAAAACGTTTTAAATATGAATTCGTAGAATTCAAGTAAAATAAAAATAAATTTGTTTTATTTTTTTAAATTAAATTCTTTATTATACTATACAATACGTATGCACCTTTATTGCATAAATTGCAATTAACGCCAATATTGATCTCAATATTTCATATAAAATATCAATTAATTATTGCTCAATTAAATGCTAATTGTTATAATATTGATTAAAATTTTAAATACAGCACTGTCATAAGTACGTTCAGTGAGCGTATTACAATTTTCCGAACACTTTCTATTGATATTTGACACCTCAATTATCAACAACAAAAAAAACAAAAAAAAACGAACAAAACAAAAACAATGTAGTGGAAACAACCAGCTGTTTTGTTTATCAGCTGCCAGTAAGTAGAATATTAATAAGTCAGTAAGCTGAATATTGCTTATATTATACCTGAACGGTTAAAATATTGTTCTTAATTAACCTAATATTAACTCAATTGAATTGCATACGTAAACATAATTTATACGTAAACATTATTTATTTAATTGCATACGTAAAGTAATATTCGCACAATTCTATGTGCCACTCTTCACAACTTAAGGTAACAACAACAATTGCTTTGTTTGTTATTCTTCTTTACGCTCTTTTCCGTAAACAATAACAATTGTTCGACAGAAATTTGTAACGGAGAGTTTCAAACCACGATTATTATCTTGTCCGTTGCCTGCTTTGCCTCGCCCTTTTATATGGTAACGTAAAAAGTCTGGCGAATGTTCTTGAATGAGAATGTTCGCGTCTTCGCCTTCTCGAGATCTCTATAAATGTAAACATTGTTGTTTCATTATTGTTGTTTGTGTATTTTTGTTTACATTTATTGTTGCAGTGTTTGTTGTTGCATTTTTGTTTACTTGTATATCCTTTTCTTATACTGGTGTTTGTTGGCATATTTTTGTTTACTTGTTTGTCATGTAAACAAGTTCATTGTTTTTGTAGCTTTTGTTTATAATTTCAATGTTAAACGATGTAAAAGCAGAACAACATTTCCATTTTCGTTTAAGCTCCATCTGTCTAAACCGGTTTTAGGATTTCGCTCAATTGCTTTCCTTCCACTTAAGGTTTACATCAACTCGCAATTCATTCATCATTTTCCATTCTACTTATTTATGTACAATCGAAATGATTTCAGTTTTAATAATGATTCTAAGTACTCCGGCAAATCAAAGGATTACAAGAAAACTGTTACTATTTCAATAACCCTCAATAATATCGATTGTACTTATGGGCTTAATACGTCGATATTATTGTACTATTGTATTGATAATTCTGTATAGAAATCATATGTGACAAAGCTTTGCGAAAAATGATTTTTCATTTCGGGGAACAAAGATTTTAGCCGATAAAGCTAATACTTTGCCCAGTGATTTATCTTGGCCAAGTAATTATATTTTGTTCAAAATTTCGATGTTGATTTGGCTCTCCATGTATATGCAGATCTTCCCCCTCTTCGACTGTCTTTTGATTTTCAGTCGATGGCATTTTCAGTAATGTTGTCTGGTGATTTGCTGAGTACATGATTGATTCTGTTCCACATGCGCCTTCTTATGGCAGTTGCAATTGCCAGTTGTATTGAGTTAGTCATGAGCTGCTATTTCTAAGTAAATTGACCAAAAGATACTCACGGGTTTGCAATTGAAATTGGTTTGATGATCATGTGAGAAATTGGCTCATACTGTTGTACCTGTACCTGTTGAAAGGGGGCAGGACAATGTATGAACAAATATTTGTATCGTTCTTTAGCTGTTCAGGGTCAACTTTATCCAAGCACGAGATCTTGTTGTTCTTGTGTCATGTTATTGCACAAACAATCTTAGGTATAACAGGACATAATAACTCTACAACGAGAAGTATTAATAATGTTAATTAAGTATTGGTTGTTGAATATTTACAGCGTTTTAGAGTGAAAGATTCTTTCCAAGAGCCATCATAAACTTGCCGCAGATATTTTTTTAGTTTTTTATTTTTAGCGTAAAGTTGAAACTCTCGTACATTTTTATAATATCTCTACCAGTTTCTGTTTGAGTTTCTAACGTGGCTTCGTATACACAGTTACGTTTGTCTTGTCTTAAACGATAAAATCGTGCTGTCGAAACCAACTGGCCATTCTCATAGAAGGTTACATTACTCCTCAATATACGATTAGACCCCATGTTTTATTCAATATCCACAATTTTGGATGAATTTCCAATTATCCAATTATCTATTTACAATAATGGCAGGTTCCTAGAACATTTTGTAATTGTACTTTACTAAGCTTCATTAATAATTCTGCTTCGAATGATGATCTTAAAGCTTCAGTATACCTAATGAAAACCGTATCATTTTTCATTGTTCGCATGGAAATCCGTGAGAATATTTGTTCAACATTTTCACGAAGTCATAATATAATCCAGATTGTTTTTATATTATTTCTGGGGATTGTAAGCTTAATTTTTTCTAACTTTCTAAGCTTTATGTAAGAAATATTTGAGTTGCACATTTCCAGAAATATTTTCTTTTTTTTTTGGTTTTCCTGTACTTTTATTTGATTAAAGTTGGTTTCATTTGGAGCAATTTAACAACAGAAATTGTCCATTACCATTGAATATCGCAACTAAGTTTTGCTGATGCTCTGCAAAAGATTTTATAAAATTTCCCTTCCGTGACGAATTTGTCTTCTTTTGTGGGGGGTTTAGCATGGAATGCATGTAAGATTCACTTTCAAAAAGAATCCTATACCACGTGAATTTGGAAAATTTTTGGAGACATAGTGTGCCCTTCAAATGCGAGGGAGTCGGCAACTTCAGGCAAACTGATTTCGCAGTGTTCGAAAAGAAGCAGGTTATAGTTTTTAAATTCTGCTCGACATAGACTACATTCCTATCAATCCAGGGTTAGTCACTCATATTTTTATCTGATGAGGTTTCAGTAATCATCACTCCTTTTAGGAAGGTAAGCTGATTAGGCCACCGTACTATCTCTGATAAAAATTTATTACTTAATATCACCAATCAATTAATTTTTGTTTCCACTTCATTAACCCATTTACAGCCAAACAAAAACTACAAGTTCAATTTTTTAAATTTCAATATTTATTTATTTTTAACAATGCAAAAAAACAGAAACGTAAAAAAAAAGTAAAAAAAATAAAATTCAGGACATTAGAGGGGTGTACCCAAATTGGTACAATGGCCACTTGTGAGTGATATTTTGCAAAACAATTTTCTTCAACGCAGAGTGTTGTTTGCATTTTTTGCAACTCCAGTAGCTTCTATTGTGCACATGGCACAACGCACACGCTTAGGAAGCTTGAGTAACTCAAAACTTGTAAAAAAATTATCAAAATAGACTTTGTGGTTGGCAGGATTCATGGTAAATTTTTGTAGCAGTATTTTCACAACCCTAGTACCCAATGGCTCAGAAACAGGTGTAGTTGATTTACCACAATAAATATCAAAGCAGTAACAATATTCAGAGGAAGTTGCTGTAACCCAGTTTTTATAACCAAACCGAACAGGTTTACCTCGAATACACTGTGTTGCTGAATGGCGACCGTAATTTTTCACCATGGATTCGTCGATAGAAATATGTTCGTGGAAAACACTCCATTGATTACATTTTCTGAAAAGAATATCAGCAAGTTGACGTACTTTAAACATTTTGTCACTAGTTTTTGCAGCGTCGTTGGAATTGGAACAGTATTATTATATGTTTTCTAAAATCTTATACATTTGTTGTATGAAACTAAAAATGCTTTTTAATGTTTCACTGTTTATTGAATTTTATATTTGGGGTATTCACACGGTGTGCTATTTAGTCTTATTGTCATAAAATACTAAAATTTTATGATAGTTTAAAAAAACTGTTGTTGTGCTTCAAAGAAAAAAGTCATAAAATAATAACACCTTTTGTGATGTGTTTATTGTTTTGTCATAACTAAACAAAAAATTTCTCCTTTAAAATACCAAAACAATTCTCAATATGAACTCGATATTTAGAAAAGTGTTTGTTTTAGAGATCCCTTTCAGCTTTGGAATGTTCGATGCTGTTTCCTCTAAAAGGCGTCAACACAAATGACTTTAGGGGATAAGCGCTATCACCAGCAATCCATTGCGGTGGCGACAAAAACCGTGTTTTGCTAGTGGAGAGTTTAAAAAATGTTTGCGTCATGTACGCTACCTGGATAACCTATTGTTAGTTGTCTTATTCGTAATTTGTAGTCACAAACTGCTTGAACTTTAACGGCATATTGGCGTTTTCGAGAAAAAAATAAGTCGTGGTGTTTGACAGGTGCTTCAGATAATTTTATTTCAGAGCCGTCTATATACCCTACGCAACCAAGCATTTCGTCTTTAGTTGCGAACAGAATTTGTTGTCGTTCTTCTGCATTAGGCCAGCTTAAAAATTTTTCTTTCAAATTTAAAATTGCTTTAAAAACTCGTTTTGTGACCTTTTGTATTGTGCCTCCGTCACCCACTCCAAAGAGCGTAGCTACTTTTCGTGTTGAAAGTCCATCGCCAGAGGATACCAACAGATAAAGTACGATTTTTAACTGCACATCAATTGGAAGCTGTGCTGTTATTGGACCTGTGTTAAACACATCATCGTCTTTAATCAAGTTCAGTATATTCACAAATTCATCTGGCCGAACCCTAATCAGTTGATTAAATCGGCTGTCGTCAAACATTTTTAACACGTTTTGGTTCCACTTATTGGATTTTGGAAATCCAAGGTGGATGCTTCTGCGATTAATGAGCAAACTAGCGACGTTTGTTAAGAACATTTCATTTATTTGTTCTTTATCGTCATCATCACCTTGAAAGAGATTTATTTAAATGTAAACATGTAATTATTTTTTTCCTATTTACTTGAATCAGCCATAATAATGTCCAATATGTATTTTTCGCTCAAGCCCGTTATTATTTCAGTTTTTTGACTTGTTTTTGGCATTTTTAATTAAAATTATTTGTAATTTTTTATAATTGTATTTTCCTTTTATCAGCTGACTCAAATTTAAAATAGCACACTAACTTATGAGGGTTGCTCACAGCAGTCATATTTTTTCGTGTTATTATTTTATGATATATGACTTTATGACGACCGTGTGAATACCCCTATTATAATACAAATAACGACTATAAGCTTTAGGTAGAAAATATAACTTTGATTACCATTGACCGACCTCTATATGTGTATTGTTAATGAAGTTTAATAGATTATTACAACAATAACAATAAATGTAGTTAAATTGTTTCATTTAATATTTATTCAGAGCATTTTCCACTATTCAACAATGCAAAAATAAATAAACTACAGTAAACAGTTTTTTATACAGCCTTAATAATTAAGTTTCCCAAATTGGCACAGTGACCGTAAATGGGTTAAATCACACTCGTAAAACTTTTAACAGTTCATTTCAATTTGTTCTCTAAGGAGTCGGTAATAAGATATTCGTGTGTGTGTCATCTTCATTTTAAATTGCTGAAATTTAAAAAAAAAATTTAGTTCAAATACAGTCGAAAAATAGGAAATAAAATATTTAAAAATGAAATTTATTTAATTTTATTTGTGTATGTTTTTACAAATTAAATTTTACAAGAAAAAACATAAAACAAACAAAAATAATGGCCAACAGAATGATTTCAAATGTAAAAAAAAGAAAACCCGACTACATTGGTTGACGAATAAATCATTTATCAGCAGCACATTTTTTTTTGTCTGCGTATCGGTATTCACCGTAACAGAGTCAGTGTCAGACCCAGTGTCGATGTCTTTTCCATATTTCTTAATCTGACTGTGTATGTTCTTTTCACATTTTGTCCGTCCGTCCTGTCAATTGTCAGTCAGACAATTTATAATTTTTGAGTGTTTTAGATTTTTGATAAATTACTATTTTACTTGTATTATTTTCACAAAGCATAACCAGGTGACATACAGACAGACAAAGGAACAGACGGATAGGAATAATGTCTGTCAAAAAGATACTCGTATCATTCAATGTCTTCGCTAATGCCAAAGAAATATTGAAATGAGCATATTGTAGCGCGAGAAAATGGATGCCAGCCCCTTTTTTATTCTTAAGAAAAACTCAATATGGGGGCAGTAAGAGGGGATGAAATGAAATATTATTTTATTGCTACGAATATCAAAACAAAATTCATTCGCAACAAATTGTTATTGAAACATCTTTACCCCTCTTAAAAAACAAAAAAAAAAGAAAAAAAGAAATTTCTACCCACACTTTACAACTTTAACTTGGTTTTGTTTTCTTGTTTATTTTGCTTGTGTTTTGGACAGTAAATGCGGCACACAGTGTTTTGATTTCATATAAGAATTGGTCAAAAAAAAAATGAAAGAGGTTTTCGTATAAACATGAAATTTAGCACACTTAGGGCCATTATTACAACTTGCCGTTGAATAAAGGGAGGATTTTAACAGGCAGATAAAGTATTTTTCATTATTATAAGTGGACGATAAGGTAGGGTGGTAGCGTTAAGCTAAAGAGAGGATCATCCTACTGGTAACTTCTAAAGATAAGTTTATGTCTGAACTCAATATGGCAACTTCAAATATAAACAAAGTGAGCAAATACAACATACAAAAAAGCCCGCAATTCCCAATGCGTTTAATTAAAACTTGTATAATTTGAACAGTGTTATCGACATTGCTCCGGCACTGCCATATTTTTGAAAAATATTATCTGTAGGTTGTAATAACGAAAATAAATTAAAGGTAACTTTACAGTTCCCTTTAGCTAAAAGTAATTTTAACTAAACCCAAGCTTAACGGCAAGTTATAATAATGGCTATTAGGGCCGTTAACTAAAGGGACGATTTTTAAAGTTGTAATAATGGCCCTTACTTGAATTTAAAATAGTCAAATCCAAGGTTTGAAAAAGTTCGGAGTAATTGAAATATTTCCATATATCATAAGAATTAAAATATAAAAAAATTTATAAAACTTTAGGTGATCGTGTTTCTGAATCATTTCACTTTAACCAAATCAGGACCAATTCGGTGCGATTTTTTTAAATTTACTATGTTGCATACAAACTATAATTTTGAGTCTCTGCAAAACTGCAAAAGTACTATTAAAATTTTGAATATAATCGATTTGAAGTGTTTTCCCTGAAAATATTAAGAAAAATATTTAAATTCTAACACAAGTTTTAACAATTTTTGGCCAGCCTCAAAACACTGTGCGGCACCGACAAGCGATTTTTTATTATTTCCGAATTTTTTGTTGGCGTTTTTTTTTTGTTTTCTGATGGCTGTTGTATTTGTTTTTAATCTTATGATGATGTTTTCCTTTTTCACTGTTTTCCTCTTTCTTTCTCTAAAAAAAACAAATTCAAATTTACGTAACTTATAAATCTCAAGCCTCTGCGGTCTTATTTGATTAGTCATCAGATATTCTTAAAGTTTCTAGGGAGGATTGCATTCATGATTAACTTAAAATTAAATGAAAATATAAATTTGTCGAAGATCTTTCGTTAGTTAGAGTTTATCTTTTGTTATTATTTCCTTAAAATTTCTAAACATCATAAATAACTAATATCAGTCATAGATTTTCTCCTTTTTGGTACAGTTTCCTCACCGAGCATTGTCTTCCAAGACTTCATTTATAGTTTCATAGTTTACTTGAGAAAATTTCAACTCTTTTTCATTGAAGTCGCCTTAGTCTAGTAGGTAGTGTGTTGGCTTATTAGATGTAAAGCCAGGGTCCGATTCCCGGGCCAGACATCAAAACAAAATACAAAAAGTATTTCTTCGGCGACTTTCTCTCAGCAGATTTCTGGCAAAAACTCTGAGAGTAAATAAACTTGCCGTGAAAAGTTTCTCAAAAATCTGTCGTTCGGAGTCGACTTTAAACTGTAGGTCCCATCACTCTTGTATAAAATTAACTCACACAACATAAGTGGTGTGAGAAACTAGGACGTTGTACAATGGGTCAATTCGACCTCCGGGTACTGTACTTGTCTTAATTGACAAGTACACGTCCTCTAACCTAACCTAACCTTCATTACTTTACTCGCACTAGTCTCCATAAAAATGTTTTCGAATATATACGATCTAGTGTAAGATATTTTATTTGATTCCAACTTAAATGGTATTTAACTAGTTTGCCGTTTCATGTGTGTGTGTTGGTAGCTTTCTGCCACGACTGTCATGTGTCTTTTTTAAGGAATATGTAGCTATCTGTCAACTTTTCTACTGTCTATCCTATCCATCTGCATTGGCTACAACAATCAATCCGGTAAGGTTCTGTCCCACTATGTGTAAATACAGTAAGACCCCGCTTAACGCTGCTCCACTTAACGCTGCTCCTCTTAACGCTGTTTCAGTATTACGCGATATTATTGGAATGCCCCTAAATCGCACACTTTATTGATACTTGTTGTATATGTGTGCAAATGAAACGGCCATGCACCAACCAAAAGCGGTGCACTATATAGCGACGGTGTGTACTATGTATCTTTTTCAATGCTCTTTTGTTACTCTGCCAAGAACAGTGTTGCCAGTAATTTTTTTTAAAAACTTTTTATTTCTGGAAAAAAAATTTGTTTTCTACAAAAGTATAAACATTTTTCAAGGAAACAGAAACAGATCGTTGCGCTCTAATGCTGTTTCTTTGCTACTTTTGTCCGGGACTAATAAAATACACAATAATTTATTTAAGAATTTAAATATTTCGTGTTATTATTATTGAATTTATTGAAAAAAATTTAAAATTGCATTTTGTCGAAAAAACTTGTTTGTTAGAACACAGATTTAATGAAAACTTTTCGCATCTCAAAAAACTTGGAAGAAAGGAAACTTGGCAAATGGTAACGCTGATCCAGAATAAAGATTCCAACTTTTTTTCCGAAGTCGCAGTCACAGTACGAACGCATCTTTCCTGCGTCACAGTTGATTTATTTAACGTTGAACGCTGGTTCGTTTAGCGCTGAATCTTATTTTGGAGTCTTACTATAATTTTATTAATATTTGTGTGCTCCGAATATCGTATATATAAGATACCTCACTTCACGCTCACATTGTAATGAATGTAACGTTTGTGTCGGTCAGTTTTGTGTTTGTTCGGTTTTGCTTATTATAAAGGCGAGCACGCCGTTTGGGTATGGCTAATAAGCCGCAGTTTGGGTGAGAATAAAAATCAAATCTTTTTTAGCTAAAGAGCCGTTATGATCATCAATTTTATTCTAAATTATATCAATCAACTTACAGCTATTTATACAAATTTCTTAAGTCTAATTTCTTACAATAATATAATATTTCTTATTAATATTTATGACCTAATTTAGTTTTTTACTTAAGTCTAATTTCTTTACATAATACTTATGACCTAATTTAAGTTTTACTTAACTTAGAGTGTGCATGGTCAGCATTTTGCTACTTTACAATTATTACGTACTGAACATTTTTATAATGCAATTTGATACCTCGTGCCATTGGTCATTGTAAATTTTGTTTATATTATTGAGGAATGTATCAAAATGCATTTTTAGGTAGCACAAACGTAACCAACACACAACGGTGGATAAGTGTGACCAACACACTACAACATAGCAAATTACAATACATGTGTTTTTCCATGCTGTGCGATATGTTTGATGAAGTCCTTATAGTATGGTAGCTAAACATTTCTGCTTTAAATCCAGTAGTTTTGTCAAAGTTTCTTATCAGGCAGCAGGAGGAGGCACTCAATAAGTAATCTATTTTGTATTTCCAGAATATGTACAAAGACTTAGTCTTCTTTCAGTCTCAGATCAATGGACACGTGGCTGCTGTGCAGTATACGCAAGCAGGGGTGTTATTCGAAAAATGTTTATGTCTGCTCACTGCAAGCTTTCATTATCAACTAACGTTGTTGAAAAAGAGAGCGAAATTTGGTCAAACATAAAAGAGTTATATGATAAAGAGTAAATGATCTTCGTCGATTCGACGAACAGTAACTGTCCAGGGTTAAACACACACATTTGGAATATGGCGCGGTAGACGTGGTAGCCTTTAGCGTGTATTTTAAAGCCCTTTTTATTTCTGTATTTTTATGTTCATTTTGTTTTCCCTTCATTCTGAAATGGATTTTTTAATTGAATTCTTATGTATCTTTACAGCATAACATAAGGAAAGCAAGCAGACGTTTATTAAATTCTATTTTGTGTCCACAATTCACTTTCTTCATCATTCAACTCATCATTTGAACGTCAGTCAAACAACACAAAATCAAATCAAATTCTTGGAAAATTAAAAGCAATAAATTTTTTAATTAAAAACTAAAAAATTGTACGTTCTTGTATCGATAACAGAGAAAAACAAAAAACAAAAAACAAAAAAAAAAACGAAAAACCGAAACAAAAGAGAATATATTATGAAAGCAACAACAAAAACAAATAATTTAATAGAAACAAGTAAACAAAACGGAAAAAAGAACCGAATCAAGTAAATTAGTAGACGTCATAAGCAGCAGCAGCACCACTTATTGTTGTAAACATAAAACGAACAAACACACTCTTCCCATTACACAGTTCTCTTGAATCCTAAAAACTTTTTAGCTCAAAGTCACACACAAGAAAATAAACACAAACAGTAGGATAAAACGGCCGAAGAAGTGTACTTAGTTGTGGACTCTTTTATGCACACAAGGGAAGTGAAGGTAAAAGACGAAGTGTGCGAAGATTAAAGACAGTGTTTTGTTTTTTGGGACGAAAGAAATCGAAGCAACAGGAAATAATTACAAGCTGGCGTTCTTTCAAAATATAATGTGGAGCACTATTTCGCGACAAATTCGAAAAAACTTTTAATTGGCAGCACACGCAGCGTTGACTATGTCGGTGATAACTCTACAACAAAATCAGCAAAAATTTCAATCGCAATGGAAATTCATATACAAAATATGTGCATTTCAGCATAACGCATCACTCTAGAGGGTGGTGCAGAGCCCCCATGGCTACAGGGCCACCTTAAAGCGGCATTTTTGGGGCCACTGGCGTCGGTAAAACAAGTATATTACAGGTAACACAATGCATCAAGTTTTCATAAATCACAATAAATATTAAAGTAAACTATTTCATATAATAAGGAACGATATATCGATTTTACCATGACTTTTACAACTGAAGTAATGTAAACAAACAAACTATGTACTTGTATACCTCAAATTAATTTTAGAACAAAGAATTATCAATAAAAGAAAATTTACTGTGCTTCTCTTAGAGATGTACAAGATTTCTGGCTGTCACTGCGGGTATAGATTCCCATATGTCCGTTAAAGAGTTTTGCAATGTTTGTTTTGTTTGGAACGTGGTATTTGACCCTTGAAGTCTATACTGATAAATCAAAGATGAGTGGCAGGTTGAGATGTGGTAATTTATTAAGGGTTCTGATAATTAAAAAACTTTCAGTGTTTTCCAAGCAATTTTGAAAACGCAATGCTTGTACAGTGGCGTGATTTTTCTTGAAAATTTCTTGATTTTCTCGGACAGTCAGGCTGCGTTTACGTCCCTAACGAACGTAGTTTTATCGTTCGTCCTTGTATATAAATGTCGAGGATTTCTCGGAGACATTTCGGATCATTCTAATATACATGGGTTCCTGGCTAGCCGGGGCCGGTACGGAGCTCGTAATTTACGGTATATTACAGGGCATAGGAATTCCAATTGCCTAGACTCTGCTAGACACGTATGGACAAGAAGAGGACCGATTCATTTCTGCTCATAAGTCTCATAGTTATCCAACGCATAATGACGATAATTATGGGCCTCTGCTCTTTTGGTAGGCATCCCGAAAAATGACTTCTGCATTAGATTTAAAAGACTGTCTACCACCTCAGGTGTCTTGTAAGGACGGGCCGACCTCTTTAATATATCGTTAGTCTCATTTGTAAATGTGTTAAGTCCCTTTTCTCAAATTTTACAGGAGACACAAAAAACATTTGCGGCTTCTTCAGTTTCTAAAATTTGTAAACTTTTTAAACGGAATTATTTTTACAAAATAGCTCTCTTTAAATGACTTAGATTAGAAAGTAAGAATAATTAATATTCATGGAATTAGCGTTTTTGCAAACCACAAATTTACAACAACTTTAAACTGCATACTGACATTTTTGGTCGTAAAATATGTATTTTGTATAGTGCTGCCGTTTTGCATTGAAATCTCAATTTTGGAAAAAAAGTGGACTTAGCGTCATTGCGAATTATACTAACGATATGTAAATATTGCTGTACATGCAAGATCTATTTTACGATCATGATGGTTTCCTCTATGGAATGACTAATCCTCGGCTAGAATTGATTGTGGCATCACAATAGACCTAAATGCTGGCCTAAGTGGGAGCTCTTTCTTTACGAACCCAACGAATTTCCTTTAGGGTGGTGGGACAAAACTTTTTCTGTCCTTTTTTTACTGCAAAGAATTCTTTACCAAAAGCCAGCGATTGCTTTAAGCAATTGTCTTCTACTAGTAAAAAAGCATCTTGCAAAGATAAGGATGTCATTCAGCCCCAAACCATTACGTTTTCACTTCCGTACTTTCTTCTTCAAATGTTCGATCATGTCCATGGAATATGTTAAACTAAAGGGTGTTTTTTATAGAGGTATAGAACTTTAAGTTGCAATAAAGCAACGATGGATTATTCGATTGACATGAATTTTATTTATCCGAAAGATAATCTTGTGGCATTACATTTTAAATATGATTTTTGGCATATGACCGCCACGACTGGCGCTGATGTCCAATCTGGACGTCCAATTTTCGACGACTTTTTGCAACATTTGTGGCCGTATATCGGCAATAATACGGCGAATGTTGTCTTCCAAATGGTCAAGCGTTTGTGGCTTTACCGCATAGACCAATGACTTTACATAGCCCCACAGAAAGTAGTCTAGCGGTGTTAAATCACAAGATCTTGGAGGCCAATTTAGAGGTCCAAAACGTGAAATTAGGCGGGGTCACCAAACGTGTCTTTCAATAAATCTATTGTGGCACGAGCTGTGTGACATGTTGCGCCGTCTTGTTGCAACCACATCTTCTGGACATCATGGTTATTCAATTCAGGAATGAAAAAGTTAGTAATAATGGCTCTATACCGATCACCATTGACTGTAACGTTCTGGCCACCATCGTTTTTGAAAAAGTACGGACCAATGATTCCACCAGCCCATAAAGCGCACCAAACAGTCAGTTTTTCTGGATGTAACGGTGTTTCCACATACCCTTGAGGATTACCTTCACTCCAAATGCGGCAGTTTTGTTTGTTGACGTAGCCATTCAACCAGAAGTGCGCTTAATCGCTAAACAAAATTCGCTTATGAAAATCGGGAACAACGGTAATCTCGTTTTGGGCCCATTCGACGAATCTACGCCTTACTTGATGATCGTTTGGCTTCAATTCTTGCACGAGTTGGATTTTGTAAGAACGCAAACCAAGATACTTCCGCAAAATCTTCCATAAAGTGGATGGACACAGATCCAATTCCTGTGCTCGATGGCGGATGGACTCATTCGGGTCTTCCTCAATGCTACGCTCTACAGCAGCAATAGCTTCTTATGTACGCACCGTACAGCGTCTCTGGGGATGCGAGTTATCAATAAGAGCAAATGCGGTGCGAAAACGTTCCATGGTTAATCGAATTAACTGCTCTGATGGACGATTTTGTCGACGATAAAATGGACGTAGTGCGCGATGCGTTTTCCGCACAGAACCATTATTTTCGAAATAAAATTGCACTATTTGCAAGCGTTGTTCAGGCGTGAGCCTATTCATGATGAATTGCCAAACCAAACTGAGAATAAATCACTTGACAGCTGTTAAATCGGTCGCCATCTTGAAAAGTAATGCCAACTTAAAGTTCTATACCTCTATAAAAAACACCCTTTATATTAAAATAATTAAGATATTCAATAGTGATGATAGCAAATATCACATTTTACTGTACTTTTGTGTAAACAAATATTCAATTTAATTTTTACGTTAGCGAGTTTTGATTGTATTCCAGAAGTAGATTCTTAAACAATGTATACAATATTGTTAACCCAATATTTCCTGCATTAAACTAGTCATAGTGATCATAATACGGTGTTGAGATATAAATCTCAATAAAAATGCAGCACTGTCATAAGTGTGTTTAGTGAGCATATTACAATTAACTGAACACTTTTTGTTGATATTTGACAACTCAAATGTAAACAACGATAAAAAAAAAAAAAAAACAAAAACAATAAACAAAATAAAAACAATGTTGTTGAAATAACCAGCTGTTTTGTTTATCAGCTTTCAAATGAATATTGAATAAGCAACTGAACTGCGTATATTATTATGCCTGAACATTTAAAATATTGTACTCAATTAACTGAATATTGACTCAATAAAAGTGCATATCTGAACATAGTATACTGGCACGAGTTTACTTCGAAAATTTTAGTATCAAGCCGACTGTAGTTATAATCAGGGGCATCACAAAATGGAGCCTTAGATGACGTCAGTAACAGCTTATGATACCAGGATGAAGGTTGGCTGGGAGTTTTGTTGTTGTTATCTATTACCGACATAGGCAGCAGCCACTGAAGCAAAGTTGATTGAAGTCAGATTACCAATCTAAGTGCTAATTTTTTAGACCGTAGAGTATTTAACAAAAGAATACACTTGATGTCTCCTGTAATTAATAAAATCTGTGCACTGTTCACATTGACCGAATAAGAAAACACTGACAACAGCTGCTCAAAAAAACCCCATTTACTCCAGTCAGGATTACGGCTTAGCTTTTCACACCGCTCATGTTGTGTGTGTTAATTTTATATATGAGTGGTGGGACCTACAGTTTCGACTTTCGAACGACAGAGATTTTGCCAGAAATCTGCTGAGAGGAAGTCGCCGAAGACTTCATTTTGTTGTCTAACCTGGGGTTTGGCCTCGGGCCTTACGTCTAATAAGCCAACACACTACTTACTAGACTACGGCGCCTGCACTGATGACATTTTAGTTTTTCTTTCGGGTTTCAATTTTGTACGAGTTTTTGTATTTTAATTTAAATGCTGTTGCCATCAACTCCTCATTAGATGCTCTTAATTTTTCTTTTTTTGTCAATTTTACATACTGACGATATGCGGCAACATTGTTATTTAAATAAAACATTTTGTTTCATGTAAGGAAAGGAAACAGACAGTTTTGCATAAAGTTCATCTTTCATTTGCAAAAGAAATATGAGATAATGCACCCAGTTGTAGTGAGAGTTACGATGTGGCCCGATATGAATATATGAGGATTGAAATTAGTATTAAACCTTTTCAGGTTTTATTTTAGATATCTCATAACAATTATAACGGTGCACTGGTATCTGGGTGCACACACCTGAAGAATGACTTCTGCAGAAGCTGTAACAATGAGAAATAAGAGGTAACCAAGAAGTATTCTCAGGCACCCAGAATTTTTTGAAAGAACGTATCTAGCCAAATGCGGTTTGAGTAAAATTCACACTTTCATGCCTACCAATAACCGACCTACCAATAATAGTTAATATAGATTTTACGTCACCTTATAGCAGCCAAGTTAGTCATGTCCCTTGTCCGACTGCCTAACCTAGCCCCTTTGACATACAAATGCAAAAACAAGAACTTCAATATAATATAGTACTTCACTGCTCATATATTTTCATATAAAACAATTTTTAAATTCTCTTTAAATTTAACAGAAAATATATGTACGTACGTACTCTCTTAAATGGAATTTTTCAATTTTTTTAAGTTTTTCTTTCTGTTCTGTTTACTATTTGTAGCAATTTTTCTACCATGATTTTCCCAAGACACATCAAACAACAACCAGAAGAAAAGTATACAGGAGCTGTCTGGTCTGCGATACCTGTATACGAGAGCTGATGGTAATCGATGTTCCACCCCAGGTAAACTAAATTACACATGTTTTATGATGTCAACGATAAAAAAATCCATTAACTAGAACTGGTAGCACGCTTTAAGTAATTCATTCATATTAATTGGCAAAATTAAATTTTTTTTTTACTGAATACAAATTTAAATTTAATTTAACTCAACCGAGTTATAAAAATTTTCTGAGCTTGTTTATCACGAACGTAGAAGCGGTATGTTAATCACCGTTCACAACTTGATGTAAATAACAACAATTGCTTTGTTTGTTATTCCTCTTTGCACTTTTTTGCATGAACAATAACAATTACTAGTCAATTGTTCGACAGATCTTTGTAACGGAGATCTTCAAACCACGATTACTCTTTCATTACCTCTTCACACAAGACTGACTGACTGAATTTTTACTCCCTCAGTTGCCTGATTTGCCTTGCCTTTTATATGGCAAAGTAAACAGCCTGATGAATGTTCTTGAAGGCGACAGTAGTATGTTTATGGCGTTTCGGGGGCACTTATTCCATACAAATTTAGGAGCATGCATAGCTGTAAAAGAGTAAAAACATTGCAGAATTGTTAAATGAATTGTGTGCGATCGGTCGTTAGGTTTGTAACATGTATTATGAAAAGGTAATGCTTTTTAATGTGTATGTGTGTGTGTGTTAAAATTTGGGAGAATGCATATCTGGAAAAGAATTAAATCATTTTTATTTTCAATTTTTCCCTACAAATTTGGGATCATACCTGCTTATTCTTGTTCATTTTATTTGTATTGCTTTTCAAACGAATGGTTGGACGGACAGAATGAGTGTGTGCACGTTTCCTCATCTACATCCCAGAGCACAAGTAGACTGTAATGTGAAAATGTATATACGTATGTACGAATGTTTGGACGAACAGAATGAGTGTGTGCGTAACATGTAATGTATATGATCGTTTCTTTTTTTTAATAGTAAATTCTTGGCACGTATTGCTCATGATCACAGGTAGAAGAAATAGAAATATAAACTAATAAGAAAGGGTAGGTTGGTTGTGCGGTTGTTTTTAATTTGATGAGAAAGAAATGTATAGTTGTGCCTGTGCGTTTTTTTTCACGCATAAGTATAATTAATATCTGTTTTCACATAATTGAATTTACTGATTGATCTACAACACCCCAGAGTATAAATAGACTTGCTTTTAAGGATTTAGAATTTTTTAGTTTTACTGTTTTAAATAAATGAAATTATAGAATAAAGGGATTAATTAAAACAAATTAGTTTTTTATTTTTTGAAAATTTTATTAATTTCTTTTTTCAGATTTTTACAGATTCGAATTTAAAAATACGTTTATACAGATTAAATAACTTAAGTGTTAACAAATATTGTGTATAGAATGTTTGACATCGACAAATGTTGAAAGATTGTGAATAAGTATTTTCACAATAATACAAACGTATGACATATTAATACATAAAAATGTATTACTTATTTTACTAATGTTACATATTCTTAGTTCATTTATAAGTTTCATAAATAAATCATATGTTTTATTAATAGTTCTTCCAATACAGCTGATGTTACCATTTGTCCCCTCCTTTAAAAAGTCAATAGTAGGTTGTGTTAGTGCGGCACGATGTACTCTGAATTATTTCATTTCAATTTATATTTATTGAATAAAAATTTTAAACACAAGTGCCCACAATTAAATGTATTAAATTTTTGTTTTCGTTCATAATTATATTCAATAGGTAATTTTAAGTAGTTGACAATCTCAAGTGGTGGTTGTAAGTTTCCAAAGCTATCAAAGTATTCCTTATAGTTGTGGTTTTTATAATATGCTACCCAATGTGTTCCCATACCATTTGAATCATCTAAATTAACAATGCCGCATTCTTGTTTGAATGGTTTTTCAGGTAAAGAATCACGCATGAAAACACCCCTAAAATGTTTGAGATGTCTTCCATATTTATTCAAATCCAAATCTGTTAATGGGCGATTGGGAAGGTTATCTAATAGTTTTTTGGAGCTGGACTATAGTAGAGACCATATCCAGTTTTATATGGTTTGAGGTACAACCCTTTACCCATTGCAATTGATTCCATATATCTATTATGACGGTTAGCTTCAGCCAATTGTTCTTTTCCATTTTTGATAGCATTTACTGCTTTGACAATAGCGGATCCTCCACTTGCCAAACCACCAAGCGCTGACAATGCTGTTAGTACGGGAATAAGTGGAAGAAATCCTCCAATTTTCGGTACAGGTATAACTCTCGGTATTATAATGTCTGCTCGCTTTTTCCCTTTAAAATTTGAATGAATAGCCTTTTGAGCTATTTTAACAGCATCATTTATATCAAGGGGTTTCTGTTCTTTCAATTGTTTTAAAGTTTTTCTCACAGTAGCTGTGAATAATTTCTTATTACACTTATTCATTTTTCCTTTTCTTTTCTTATGTGTCTGCTCCTTCAAACCTAATCCAAATTTCACTTTAGCTTTCATAGCGTTTGTCACAAACCACGCGTTAGCACGTTCTTTAATATCACTATCTTTAGATTTAACTCGTTGCCAGGCTTTTTCAGCTAATATTTGATCTGCTTGATGTCTTGTGTCTATATCTTTTGATTGTGAATATGCAATATCGTGCTCTCTACAAGCTGCGTCTAATAAATTTATACCCTTATCTCCTCTTGCTAAACGTTTTTCAAGTTCTGTACCAGGTCCACAAAACTGATAACCAGGTAGATGTAATTCAACAGGTACTTTATTTATTAAGTTGTTTACAAATCCTCTTCTCATCTTACACTGGCTGAGGTTTTGTTTTGACCCTAGATTATAACAAATTTTTTTTCGTTACTTTTATACCTCTTCGCAAAAATAGCTGATATCAAGACGATCTCCTATATATACAGCAATTTATATGATTTCAGTATGTTAATTTTTTGATATTGATTTTGATCTGCTTTGTATCTGATCACGATCTACTTTACATCTGATCACGATCTGCTTTGTATCTGCTCACGATCTACTTTATATCTGATATTAATCTACTTTTTTGGTTTTTGGTTTTGTCTATTTTATTTTAATTTTTTTTTTATTATTATTTTTTTTGACATTACCATGTTTTAGGTAAACATGTTCTACCTCAATGTTTAAATTGTTTATTTGATCAGCTAGATCATCATGTATTTGTGTTATATATATATATATACAGCTATGGACAGAGAAATAGCGCACTAATCTTGAGCTTTATACAATGTATTATTTCTTGAAAAGTAGAAAACTTAAAACAAGAAATGCGATGCTCTTAGTTTGCTTTACTGCATTTCTCTTAATTTTTTATGAAATTGTAACGTTAAATAATGTACATGTTTGTTTTTGGTGTGTTTTGATAAAATAATTGTTTTATTGCTTGGACAATGAAATAGCGCATTAACTTTCGATTGTTGCCAGACGAAGTTGTTTGGAATTCCGTTTCTTAGTTTTGGTCGAAAATTAATTAAAATATTAATTTTAATACAATTTTTTTCATTTTGTAATTAAAAATGTGCAGAGGACCACACTGTTGACTTGAGAAAAAAATATTATCTGGGATCTTTATCAGAGAGGTAAAAAACAAGTGGAAATAGCTGAAATTAATGGTTGTTCCAGAAAAATGATTTACAACGTAGTGTAATGTATTCGTGCTGATCATAGTTTGCTAAAAAGAAAGAAAGATCGAAAGAATACCCCTCGAAAAACAACCTTGCATCAAGACAGAGCAATTGTTCGGAAGAGTAAGCTTGATCCTTTCAAGTCCTCAAGGACAATAATGGCCGAAATAAATGAGGATTTTGGCTTAAATGTGTCGGCTAGACTTGTGCGAAGGCGGCTGAATGAAAATAACTTGTTTGGACGTGTTAGTAGAAAAAAACCTCTTCTATCAAAAAAGAATGTCAAGGCGCGATTATCTTTTGCAAATACTTACGGTAGCAAAGACATCAATTTTTGGAAAAGAATTTTATTTACGGACGAAACTAAAATTAATCTGATGGAAAAACGTTCGTTCATCGTGAAAAGAACCAAGAATACAATCCTCGCTACACTTTAAAAACCGTGAAGCATGGTGGAGGAAATTTAAAGGTTTGGGGATCATTTTTGTGGCATGGCGTCGGAGCACTTGAAAGAATAAATGGCAATATGGATAAATTCGCCTATCTTAACATATTAAAAAACACAATGGAACCATATTGCTTCGAAAATATGCCTCTGAATTGGATCTTTATGCACGACAATGACCCCAAACATACGGCAAAAGTAGTAAAAAATTGGCTTTCCGATGAAAAGATTCCAGTTCTGGATTGGCCTGCACAGAGTCCTGACCTTAATCCTATAGAAAATTTTTGGAACGACGTAAAGGTTAAGGTAGGACAACAGAAATGTAAAAATTCAGATGATCTTTGGAAAGCCATAAAAGAAGCATGGGACTCTATTCCTTTAGATAAATGTCGAAAATTGATAGAAAGTTTACCCCGCAGATGCGAAGTTGTAAAAAGAAATAAAGGCTACAGCACAAAGTACTAACACGGCAAGTACATTCGTAAAAATAAACCAAGTTTATAATTAATTTATTTCTTTTTTTAGCAGATCCAGAAAAATGCGCTATTTTGTTGTCCACTTAAAATATAGGCAAAGTCAAACTTTATAGATTTTATGTTGATTAAAATATCAGTTAGCATTGTTTTTAAGTTTTCCTTTTTACTAACAAGTTAAGTGAATTAATTTATGTAAAAATATTTAATGAATATATATATTTTTTTGAATTTGTTGAACCATTTCTCGAACGACTATGAAGTGCGCTATTTCTCTGTCCATAGCTGTATATATATATATATATATATATATATATATATATATATATATATATATATATATATATATATAGCTGGTACAGTTGGTATAGCTGGTATACCAGCTGGTATAGCAGGTATAGCTGATATAGCTGATATAGCTGGTATAGCTGGTATAGCTGATGTAGCTGCTATAGCTGGTACAGCTTGCTAAAGCTGGTACAGCTTGCTAGTATAGCTAGTAAAGATTGTATAGCTTGCTAGTATAGCTAGTACAGATTGTACAGCTTGCTAGTATAGCTAGTACAGATTGTATAGCTTGCTAGTATAGCTAGTACAGATTGTATAGCTTGCTAGTATAGTTAGTACAGCTTGCTAGTATAGCTAGTACAGATTGTATAGCTTGCTAGTATAGTTAGTACAGCTTGCTAGTATAGCTGGTATAGCTGATATAGCTGATATAGCTGATGTAGCTGCTATAGCTGGTACAGCTTGCTAAAGCTGGTACAGCTTGCTAGTATAGCCAGTAAAGATTGTATAGCTACTACAGCTTGCTAGTATAGCTAGTACAGATTGTATAGCTTGCTAGTATAGCTAGTACAGATTGTATAGCTTGCTAGTATAGTTAGTACAGCTTGCTAGTATAGCTAGTACAGATTGTATAGCTTGCTAGTATAGCTAGTACAGATTGTATAGCTTGCTAGTATAGTTAGTACAGCTTGCTAGTATAGCTGGTATAGCTGATATAGCTGGTATAGCTGGTATAGCAGGTATAGCTGGTATAGCTGGTATAGCTTGCTAGTATAGCTGGTGTAGTGTTTCATGCGAAGAGGTATGAAAGTAATGAAAAAAATGGTTATAAACTACAGTCAAAAGAAAAACACCTAATCAGTGTAAGATTGGAAGAAGATTTGTAGACAACTTAATAAACAAATTATATTTTGAATTACATCCACCTGGTTATCAGTTTTGTGGACCTGATACAAAACTTCAAAACGAATAGCAAGAATAAAGGAAATAAAGGAATAATTTATTGGATGCAGATTGTAGAAAGCACGATATAGCGTACTCAAAATCAATGGATATAGACACAAGCCATCAAGCAGATCGTGATCAGGTATAAATCAGATCGTGACCAGATAGCAAGCAGTTCGTGATCAGATATAAAGCAGATCGTAATCAGATACAAAGCAGATCATAATCAGATAGCGAGCAGATCATAACCAGATCAAATTCAATAAAAAAATTATTATAATGTCTAAAAATTACCATAATAAAGTGTTGGAAGATCTTGTAAAGACAAGGGCTGTTCTAAAGAAAAAGTTACAAAATATTAAACTGAATCAAATAGATAGAGTTAATTTATTAGAAGATACCTTTCAACCAATAACAAAACCACTTAAAAAAATCATTGGAAAACTTAAAGATAAATATAAGGATATAGACAACACTATTAATGATGACGATGATCATGATGATGTAAATGATGATAATGAAAACATCCCAAAACTTGAATATAAGCATAAGGATGTAGACAACACTATAGATGATGACGAAGATTATTATGACGTAAATGGTGATAATGAAATCATTGGAAAACTCGAAGATAAGCATACGGATACAGACAACACTATTGATGATGAGGAAGATTATTATGACGTAAATGGTGATAATGAAATCATCGGAAAACTTGAAGATAAGCATAAAGATATAGACAACACTATTGATGATGACGATGATTATGATGATGTAAACGGTGATAATAACGATTTTCAGTATGAAAATATTTCAACTGATGATAATGATGGTGAAAAAAACTATGACCATAATAGACCTGTATCAAGTACATGTATCAAGAACTTGGAAAGAAAACAATGTTTAAAGCTGACGAAAAGCTCTCCATTATTTGAAAATATACAAACACTTATTAATAATAAGCAATTGGATAAAATTTATGGTTTTAATCAAGATGTAGACGGTAGTTGGAGATATGGCAAGGAAAAATTAATATTTAATAGAGATAATACTATGCA
This sequence comes from Sarcophaga variegata, assembly GCA_932273835.1. NCBI lineage: Eukaryota > Metazoa > Arthropoda > Insecta > Diptera > Sarcophagidae > Sarcophaga > Sarcophaga variegata. The sequence goes on from OW026359.1 coordinate 44,279,113, forward strand.
GATAGGGAATATGAAATTGAAAATGACGCCTGGATTATTTGAACTAGTATTTCATAAAAAACCTCTCCATTATTCTAAAAATGATTTGAAAAAATATAAAGAGATTTTAATTAATACCAATGCACATAAACGTCGCTATGAACCTAATGAACAAGTGAAAGGAACACGAGCCTTCAAATATATACGAATAATTAAACATTTATTCGAAACAACAACAAACATTTTAACAAAAGGCAGTGGTTTAATGCTAAAATTACAAAATAATCTGAGATCAAATTACATACATTGTGATGATCCTAATGAACTAGTTGACAGACTACGTTTACTTCTTTCATCGGAAGGTTCTGGTCACAACAATCATCAAAACGAAATAATCTCTATTATCGAAGAACTTAAAGAAGCTAACATAATTTATTAGAAGAGTGAAAGAAATGTCTTATATTAATAAATTTGGAGAAGGTTTTAATAAATATAACCATAAAAACAAAAATATCGTAATCGAAAAACATATAACACAAATACATGATGATCTAGCTGATCAAATAAACAATTTAAACATTGAGGTAGAACATGTATACCTAAAACATGGTAATGTCAAAAAAAAAAAAAAATAAAAAAAAATTAAAATAAAATAGACAAAACCAAAAAAGTAGATCGTTATCAGATATAAAGTAGATCGTGAGCAGATACAAAGCAGATCGTGATCAGATGTAAAGTAGATCGTGATTAGATACAAAGCAGATCAAAATCAATATCAAAAAATTAACATACTGAAATCATATAAATTGCTGTATATATAGGAGATCGTCTTGATTTCAGCTATTTTTGCGAAGAGGTATAAAAGTAACGAAAAAATTTGTTATAATCTACAGTCAAAACAAAACCCCAGCCAGTGTAAGATGAGAAGAGGATTTGTAAACAACTTAATAAATAAAGTACCTGTTGAATTACATCTACCTGGTTATCAGTTTTGTGGACCTGGTACAAAACTTGAAAAACGTTTAGCAAGAGGAGATAAGGGTATAAATTTATTAGACGCAGCTTGTAGAGAGCACGATATTGCATATTCACAATCAAAAGATATAGACACAAGACATCAAGCAGATCAAATATTAGCTGAAAAAGCCTGGCAACGAGTTAAATCTAAAGATAGTGATATTAAAGAACGTGCTAACGCGTTGTTTGTGACAAACGCTATGAAAACTAAAGTGAAATTTGGATTAGGTTTGAAGGAGCAGAGACATAAGAAAAGAAAAGGAAAAATGAATAAGTGTAATAAGAAATTATTCACAGCTACTGTGAGAAAAACTTTAAAACAATTGAAAGAACAGAAACCCCTTGATATAAATGATGCTGTTAAAATAGCTCAAAAGGCTATTCATTCAAATTTTAAAGGGAAAAAGCGAGCAGACATTATAATACCGAGAGTTATACCTGTACCGAAAATTGGAGGATTTCTTCCACTTATTCCCGTACTAACAGCATTGTCAGCGCTTGGTGGTTTGGCAAGTGGAGGATCCGCTATTGTCAAAGCAGTAAATGCTATCAAAAATGGAAAAGAACAATTGGCTGAAGCTAACCGTCATAATAGATATATGGAATCAATTGCAATGGGTAAAGGGTTGTACCTCAAACCATATAAAACTGGATATGGTCTCTATTATAGTCCAGCTCCAAAAAACTATTAGATAAACTTCCCAATCGCCCATTAACAGATTTGGATTTGAATAAATATGGAAGACATCTGAAACATTTTAGGGGTGTTTTCATGCGTGATTCTTTACCTGAAAAACCATTCAAACAAGAATGCGGCATTGTTAATTTAGATGATTCAAATGGTATGGGAACACATTGGGTAGCATATTATAAAAACCACAACTATAAGGAATACTTTGATAGCTTTGGAAAGTTACAGCCACCACTTGAGATTGTCAACTACTTAAAATTTCCTATTGAATATAATTATGAACGAAAACAAAAATTTAATACATTTAATTGTGGGCACTTGTGTTTAAAATTTTTATTCAATAAATATAAATTAAAATGAAATAATTCAGAGTACATCGTCCCGCACTAACACAACCTACTATTAAATTTTTAAAGAAGGGGAACAAAAATGGTAACATCAGCTGAATTGGAAGAACTATTAATAAAACATAGTAATCAGATTGATAAAGAGCATATAGATTTATTTATGAAACTTATAAATGAACTAAGAATATGTAACATTAGTAAAATAAGTAATCCATTTTTATTTATTAATATGTCATACGTTTGTATTATTGTGAAAATACTTATTCACAATCCTTCAACATTTGTCGATGTCAAACATTTTATGATAAATATTTGTTAACGCTTAAGCTATTTAATCTGTATAAACGTATTTTTAAATTCGAATCTGTAAAAATCTGAAAAAAAGAAATATGTAATAAAATTTTCAAAAAATAAAAAACTAATTTGTTTTAATTAATCCCTTTATTCTATAATTTCATTTATTTAAAACAGTAAAACTAAAAAATTCTAAATCCTTAAAAACAAGTCTATTTATACTTTGGGGTGTTGTAGATCAATCAGTAAATTCAATTAGTGAAAACAGATATTACTTATACTTATACGTGAAAAAAAAAAACCCACAGGCACAACTATACATTTCTTTCTCATCAAATTAAAAACAACCGCACATCCAACCTACCCTTTCTTATTAGTTTATACTTCTACTTCTTCTACCTGTGATCATGAACAATACGTGCCAAGAATTTGTTATCATCTTAAAATTACAGATCCTTCAAATTAAATCACACAAAAAATAAAAACAACCGCACAACCAACCTACTCTTTCTTATCACATTTAAAATTAAAGATCCTTCTAATTAAATATACAAAAAAAAAATAAAAAACACACAACAACTATATAGGTGTAGATCCCTTTTCTATTTTTTCAGCATTAAGTATGATAATACGTGGTAAGAATTTACTATTAAAAAACGATCATACACATTACATGTTACGCACACACTCATTCTGTCCGTCCAATCATTCATGCATACGTATATAAATTTTCACATTACATGTTACAAACCTATCGACTAACCGACACTACCGACTGTAGCGTAGGCATGAGCCAAATTTTGTATGGAGTAAGTGGTCGAGAAACGCCATAAACATACTACTACTGTCATATTGTTTTCTGTTGGTAAAGTAACTCTTAAATAATAAAAATACTCTGCAACATTATTTCATTATAATCTGCATTTAGTAAAGCTTCTTCACCAAGACTTCGTTGAGCCCGAATTCTGACTTGATCCTCACTTAAATTGTCTATAAAGATTGTGTTGCTGATTATAAAGTCAGTTTGCCGTGAGACTCTTTTGTATGCTAATGCCACTCTTAGCTCCGTGGTTCTTTGTACAGTCACTAGTATGTTCATATACAAGAACCGCTGCAGATTAAAAGTACAAAATTTGTAGATGCTTTGTTGAGATTTGCGAATTCTTCAAAAGGCTGTCTGCTATTCGTAATATCTGACCCATGCGGATACCTAAAGCTCGATACCTTAAAACTATCGATCCAGAGTCATCAGAAATTAAGAAAGACATATAAAGCACAGACAAAACTGAAACTGGGCACTGTAAAATTGTCATAGAAATGTTAACTGATAATACAATAAAGGCCTTAATTGAAGCAATTTCCTTATTTTTGGACAGCACTTGAGTGACTTCTTAAAAGTGTTGTAAAACAATGCTACTCGATTGCTGAATGAAATGTGCGGCATCGATACTTGAACCAAGTTTTGTAATCCTAAATACGAATATTACATACTGACTGAATTTGTCATTACAACCCTTTAGTCAAGATTACAACCCATCTTTTTAACACTAGCCATACTGTGTTTGTTAACATTATCCACGAGTGGATGGACCTCAGGTTTAATGTCGACTCTGAACGTCCGATTTAAGAAGCTTTTCACGGCAATTCAATTTACTTCATAGTTTTCACCACATGACTGCTGAGAGGAAGCCGAAAGATATACATCTTTTTTTCGAGATGTCTGAGCTAAGGTTTGAACATCCGGCCATTTCAAAACATACTAGATTACGGCTAGTTCAAGCCAAAGCTTCTTGTCTTTGTACTTAAAATATTTTATGTTTCCTAAAGAAATAAAATAAAGAAAATCAATCAAATTTAATTTTATTCCATTTCCGTAGAATAACATCGGATAAATTTTTATTGAGTTTCATACTGAAAGAAATTCACAAGTCAATACTTAGAAATTTTTAATCCATTTTCGTTGAATTATTTAAAAGTGTTGCTACTTTAAAGAATTTAAACTGCCGCCTTCAAGCCTGTTAACTTTTGTACACAATTTTAATGAAAACTTGAGAGTGCATGAATTTATTAAGAAAATTACGTTCATAGAAGAAAGAGCTTAGAAAATAGAAATTTATTCATATACTCGTACATTACATTAAATGTTTGATCAATTCAAACGATTTTCTCATTTTCTTTAAATTATGTTCAACAATAAAACAATGATAACGACCACAACAACAACAACACGAAATAAAACAGAAAAGATTTCCAGCCGATAATTTTGCAGAATGGAACAACGGTCATCCACTGGGGTTGCGAACAGTCCATGCATACGTTTTAGTCTTTGACATGGGAAACTTGGAAACATTTCGTGTAAGTTCTACTCATAGTTATTTGTGCCTCTTATTCTAAACAAAAATGCTTAAGTTTGTTTTCATTATACTTTACTATACATACTTAAAATGGAAACATAAAAATAAAAGAAAAACTGACTTTTCATTTAAGTTGGAATATCCCAAGTCAAACTCCATGTAAAAAAAGGGGTGAATACGGCTTTAAAGCCTAACTACAATATGCTGATCCTACTGTCAAAATTTCACGAAAAGTCTGTCAAATGCATAGGAAATTTTATTAAGACTTTTAAGTAGCTATTTATAGTTTTTTTGAATTTAAATGCTAGACACAGTTAATACGTAAATCTAAACTTATCTTTGTAAAACTAAAATTATTTTATAATTTTCCTAAAGTAAATATAAGAAACCATAAAAATTATTTGTCTCGTGTACCATGTGTTTTAAACACCGCTGCATTGTTTACTATTCCATTATGCTCTGTTTACCATTGTTGTACACACCAGAGATCAGCAATAAATCGTTTTTTCGCTACTAATAAGTACTCATGAAATTTTAAATATAAGTCAGTCAACAATAGTTTAATTGAACTATGTATGTACTCTCATTCATTCGTACAAACTACAACGTTGATTTATGAGTAGAGGTTTCAATGAGTATGCGTACAACACATACATACATAATTGGTCATTACAACCCTTCGGTCGGGATTACGACCTAGTTTCTCACACCACATATGTTATGTGTGTTAATTTTATACACGAGTGGCGGGACCTACAGTTTAAAGTCGACTCCGAACGACAGATTTTTGAGAAACTTTTCATGGCTATTTTATTTATTCTCAGAGTTTTTGCCACAAATCTGCTGAGAGGAAATCGCCGAAGAAATACTTTTTGTATTTTATATTGATGTCTGGCCTGGGGCTCGAACCCTGGCTTTTCGTCTAATAAGCCAACACACTACCTACTAGACCACGGAGACTTCGAGTATGCGTACTCATACCATTCGAAATAAGAAAAAAGACACATAAGCAAAAAAGACAGAGCAGCAAGCAGAACAAACACACAACCTTTTAGTGAGCATTTCAGTGTTCGTACACGAATCATACTCATTTAGTAATTCTTATATATGTTGAGTCATGTAGAGACGAAATCAACAACATCAATACGTATGATGTTAATTACGAATATGATGAGTACTTCAAACTTTGAATATGAGTAGAGGTTCCATGATATTAAAATAAGTATAAATGTGTATAATTATCAGAAATTATGAGTATGATTCAATTCTACTCATCTTTTTGAACACTCATTGCTGATCTCTGGTACACACAGAAACAGCTAAATTAATCCCGATCACTTTCGTTCGTTATGTCGTAAATAATTTGTTTGTCGAAACTTAACGAAAAGTTCTCTTTTGTTTTGTGTATTCGCAGAATTGAACAGAATTGGATTAGCCAATTATAGTTGGGCCTTTAATCTCCACAAACAGTACCCATTGTGCTGCAATATTTAATACATACAAAAAACGTATTCACGCTGACATTTTTGTCTTGGATTTCTTTTGTTATATTTGATCAAAACTTTGATGTGATTTGATTTATTTTCATTTGTATTTTCGATATTTGTTTGATTACAGTATTGCAGATCAATGAGAGATCAAATTTTGGACAGTTTTAGTCATCGTGATTTTAGCATAATTGTTGTTGGCAATAAATATGATACAATAAATGAAACACCAACAAGTTCACAGGTAAGTTCGAAAAACTTTAATTCTAATTTAATATAATCTAATCCTGTTCATAGTATAACATGATATATATATTGAGATAGTTTTTTGAAAGGACATCCAATGTACGTACGTAGCTACGACAGTTTTCCATCTTTTTGGCAATTTGTGGATTTCGCCCCAAACAAACCGATAGTCGATTAAGGCCGGTAGTTTTGATATCATGACCTGAAGTGAAGCATATTTCAACGAGGGATTTTGCAAACAAGCATGATATGGCGGGTGAGGTAAAATTTGTCGTCCACTTTAGCCTTTGTGCTGCAATATGTGGCCGACCGTTGTCATGATGAAATTCTTTATTATTCGCACAATGCTGTGTGCCACTGTTCACAACTTGATGTAAACAACAGCAATTGCTTTATTGGTTATTCTTCTTTTCACACTTCTGCGTAAACAAAATTTAATAGATTTTTATAACGGAGATCTTCAAACCACGACTGTTCTCTTCACACGGAACGCCTCTTCACACAAGACTGACAGAGTTCTTACTACTCGTTGCCTGCTTTGTCTTGCCTTTTTATATGCCCACGTAATCAGTCTGATGAAGGTTCTTGAAGTCGAACGAACAGGGTTTCGCTCTCTCGAGAACTATACCGCGACTTCATTGTTGCTTGTGTATTTTGTTTACATTGCTTGTTGTTGGTTTACTTGTAACAAGTTCGTTGTATTTGTTTGTGTAGCTTTTGCTCATTTTAATGTTAAACAATATTCGTAACAATATTTATCGTTTCGCTAGCCGTGTGGCATATTACTCAATCACTTTGAAATCCATTGCCAACCAAGTACAATTCTTTGGGCACCCCTTGCGCTGACCAACTTCTTCCCCAGTTTTGTGGAACTCGGTCAGTACAGGGACTGTGGGTGTGCGTCATAACGCCACACTGAAAATGACTTAAGTTAAAAAAAAATTAAGTTGTAACGCCTAATATTTTTACTCCTTTTTTTTGGTATTTTATTTCAGGAACTAAAAGATATTTCAACTTTAGTACGGAAGCACTGGCGTTGCGGTTATGTAGAGTGTTCAGCACAGTAAGTACAATGTTTTCTGAAGTTTTGATTTGAAATCTTAATGTTTCGATTGTAATTAATGTCCGTTATATGACAAATAATTCATTCTAATAAATTTATAAATAATTTTTTTGTTTTTTGTTTTATTTTAATTTTTTCACATACGAATTGTAGATACAATTATAAAATTGGTGATGTTTTTCGTGAATTAATGGGTTGTACCAGTAGTGGCGGTGTTATTGGCACTGAATTTTCACAATCAAATAGAAATAAAGGACGTTGTACAATACTTTAGCAATTTCTGCATAAGTTTTTTTAAGTGCATCAAATAGATACTTTTAATCTTTTTTTTTATTATTATTATTAACAATTAAATCATAAATAATTTAATTCATTAATAAATAACAAAGCAGCAACAATAAAAGTAATAAACAAATTAATAATTAAAGAATACAAAGAAAATAGCAATTAAAAAGAAAATTATTTATATTTACGATAACTATTTATTGGAGAACAACATCCCGATGTCATCTATTTTATGAATTTTGAAATATTTTACATTATTTTCCCGTTTTTTTTTGTTTTTTTTTTGTAGACTAGAAGATCTTTTTTAAAGCAGAAATTAAGTGAGAAATCAAAAAGAAAAAAATTTTTAAATTAAAATGTTTATACCATAAGAGCTATAAGAAAGGAAAGTTGTTTTCAAACAAATATTTAGACTTCTGTAAACAATAAGTAGTAAAAATAAAAATAAAATGATATAAAATAGTAATAAATAATAAAAAAATTAAACAATAATTACTTTAGATAAACATATGAATGCAAAAATAAAATAAATGATTCAGTGAAACAAAAAAAGCATTAAAATAATATTAAATTCGCAATTCAACATTTGAAATAAAAAAAAAAATAAAAAACAAGAATATTTTTTCGTAAACGTTTCAATGATTTTTAATCATCATCGCTGTTTTAATGTCATCATTAAAGCTTTTGTTTTTTATTTAATTTTATTTAAGTCATGCACACATAGTGCCCCATTTTTTTTATTGAAATTTATGTCACACTTACAATGGCCAAAATGATTTGTAATCGCACAAAAACCACAAATGACGTCCCGCTACCAATTGGCCTACAAAATAATTCCACTAAATTCCCTTTCATTCTGTTTAGAAATAATAGAAGGGATTTGCAGTTCTCCATGTACGAGTTGGTTTTTAATTTAATTAAAGACTCATGTTCATACTCATGTTCATACATATATCTATACATACAACATACATACATACATATACTTGTATACCATTCACCCAATGCCACACATAAAAATTTTAATTTTGAATTTACAATTTAGAAGTTTAGTTCTTAAATTAATGCCACATACTGTTTTATTACTCAACTAGGCAACTACAGAATGTTCGTAATTCTATTGCAATTTTATTATCAGCATGAAATGTTATTTTAATTGAAAAAAGGAAAAAAAAAATATAAAAATTTAATGATCACATTAAAGATTTATTGAATTTTCCTTTTCAGTTATATAGGCCAGTGATAGAAATTGATCACAGTGAGTCTGATGCAATTAGTTTTTTCGATTTCTATTGATTTTTAATGATCCTGTTCGAGAACTTTTGTAAGAACGAAGAAGTGAGTGAGTGCATTGGAATTTTTGTAGAACAAACTCAACTAAGGATCTGTAAGGAGATGTTCCTGCTATTTCTGAATTTTAGTCACTTTCATACATCTCGCAGTATGTATTCTAACGATATCCAATGAATTTTATCGTGAATAAATGAATTTCCGATTCTTATTGAGAATGTTCTTGATGTTGTAATTCATAAAATGTTTTATTATGATATCATAGGCACAACAGTCTGGAACAAATCGTCTTAGGTCCAGATAGTTCATCCCCAGAGTATCATCTATTGTTTTGCATCCATAAATGAGCATGAAATAATTACAAATTGGTTTACTTTAGTTTAGTTACAATCAGATTTCTAAGATTTCTACCATATGACTTTATTTGGGTTTTGGGAACTTTGACTGAGACAGTGATAATCTCGATAAAGTACAATACTTTATCATTGTACTGCAATTAGACGATTTATTAAACTCTTCTCAATCTATACGGGGTTTCGCTAAAACGTTCTGCCCTAATACGAATTTCACGACGTTGTTTGGACTTAGGAATGATAATTCCCTGCCTAGTGCTTGATAATTACACGGTGCGACAGTGAAAATACACCCGAGTAATTAAGTAGTCTAATAGGCCATTTGCACTACAGCGAAATCTAGTACTTATGAGATTTCGAGCCAAATCTAGTTGATTTTAACTAGATTTCCCATACAAAACAAAATCTACTTATTTAGTAGATTTCGACAAAATCTACTCAAAATCTAGTAAAAATAGAAATGCAACTATGTGTTTTGCCAAATAGTATTTAAAAATACAACGCTGAGCAGGAAAAAATTACAATTCAATTTAAAAACAAAACTTTAACCTCTTCACGCCCTTGGCCACATATGTGTACGTTTAAAAAAATTTTATAGTATGTTATTGACTACCAAATCCTCCAACAACAGAAGTAAACATTTTACCGTTTGTCTGCAGTGATGATATTACTTCCGACAAACACAAAACAAAAAAGTGAAATAATTCTTCGGCAATCTGTTTTAGTGGATTATATCAAGAAACCGTTAATATTTGAAAAAAAAATAATATCAGTTATATTTAATATAATAAGTTTTACTTTCACTACCTAAAAAATCTAAAAGCTGGACTAAAGTGAATCCTCGAATTAGACTGGATGGTATGGGTCATTATCCTAAATACAAGGAACTGAAAAATCCGCCCAGATGTCATGACAAAAATTGTGTAAGACGAACTCTCTACATTTGTAAGAAATGTTAAGAATATATATGCCTGATATGCCCTGAATGTATGAAATCATATCACACATAAATTACCATTAACGCTCAGTGACCACAAATGTGGACGTTCTTCCTTTTTGTGAATTTTCATTCTTTTTTGTTTTCTGAATTCCTATTTAAATAAAATTAAATAATTTAAAAAGAAAACAAAATTTAATCATTTTTTGTCACCATAAAAAATCGTCCCTGAAGAGGTTAAGCATAACAAATGAAAAGTTTGGCGGCTTTTCAATGAACATATCATATGAAATATTAGGAACATCTTGCTCCCAGAATGACCCATGACGAACCTGTATTAAAGTGCGGTTTAATATTTATATATTATTACCTATATATATGCTTATATGTATATATATGCTTAATGTCCCATATTTTTCATTTTTATTTGGTATTAAACTAAATTTGGAAATATTATTATTTTCTTTTAAATTTCAGTCAGCTGTTTTTGTTATTAAAATGAAATCTTGCTACTGTCAAATAAATCCAGTGTAAACGATCTAGATTTTGAGCAAGATTTGAAATCTAATCTACTAGATTTCGCTGTAGTGTAAATGGCCTATAAGTTATTCACTAGGTTGAGTAGAATTCAAGAAAACTTTTTTTATTTTTCTCGAACCCTTCAAACATGTTTTATTTGACAAAAACAGTTTTTATGATCTTTTCACACTAAATTATTGATTATCCAAACATGTTTGAATCTATTTTAAAAATCTAAGGTTTTTTTTAGAAAGGGGAGAGATTAACCTTTAAAACGGTATACATAGACATTTTGTTCAAACATATATGTAATGTGTTTTGATGGGGTAAACTTGGAAAATATTTTTTTCTTACTTTTTTCAAGTTTGGACATTCTTAAGTACAAAATTTAATTAAAAACTATAAAATAAGTGGTGATATTTTTAAAGTTTATTCTCTTGTGAAGAGATTGATACTTTGCTCTATAAAATCGGACAAAACTTACAGTAGTTATTATTTAAAGAGTATAACGGCTGAGTCATATTTTTTATATGTATATGTTCTCTTATCAAATGAACTTTCAGTTCAAACATTTTCAAATGATTTGATGGATCTTGATTGTTTATCGCAAAATGTGTCAATTAAATGTTTCTACGACTACCAGAAGTCGGCTAATATTTGTGTTTTTGGCAAATATTATTATTTCGCTTTGCGCAAACATTAACGCAAAATTAACGCTCTTTGTGATAAAAAATCAAGATCCGTCAAAAATTCTGAAAATTTTTGAACTAAAAGTTCATTTGGAAAAATATATATACGAAAAAATAACTCGACTCTTAGATTCTTTAAATAATAACTACGGTAATTTTCGTCCGATTTGATAAAACGAAGTGTCAATCTCTTCACAAGATACTCGGTTTATTGATTACAATACTTTAAGTGTTTAGACATAACAATATACGCAGTTCAGCTGTTTATTCAATATTCATTTGACAGCTGGTAAACAAAACAGCTGGTTGTTTCAACAACATTGAAAGTGTTCGGAAAATTGTAATATGCTCACTGAACGTACTTATGACAGTGATGTACATATTTCAAGTTTTAGTCAATATTATAACAAATTATGAATTTATTGAGCAATAATTAATTGACATTTTATATGAAATATTGAGATCAATAATGCCGTTTATTTCGATTTACTCAATATAAGTGCATGTATTAGTCGAACGAAAAGCAATGAGCCGGGTCTTTTATGTTCTGTTGCGTTCCAAATCAGCTATTTTTGTTTTGTATGTGAGAAGCATGCATAAATCGTTAGTTTTCTGTTCCGTTGCGTACTTTTATTAAATATAAATAAATATTTTTTTAGAAAAGTATCATTTCAAAATTAGAATTTTGTAACAGTGATCCACAAACCAATTAAATACACTCGTATGTATATGGGACTGTAAATTACTCAAAAAAAAATCATTTATAAACTATTTAGAACTCTCCCATCATTATTTTTGCATGCATTTTGGCATTCATCCAAACAATAAAGAAGAATAATAAAATAAATCCCACCATTATTTACAATATTTAATTAAAAAATATTTTGTGGTTCTTTTTATTGAAACTCTATAAATGTAATACGAAGAATATGAAATTTTTAAGCATTTTTGATGAAAACAATTCTAGGAAATTATTATTAAAAATATATTCAAACATTAGAACAAGAACCGAACAAATAATAAAAATTCAGAAAATAAGAAAAAAACAAAAACAGAAGAAAAAAAACAAATAAAATAAAAGTTATGATCATTTCAGTAAAAAAAAAATAATAAAAAATAATAATAAAAAAATAAACAAAAAACCAAAAGTAAATACTGAGGATAAGATTTAGTGTTCATATTGTACGAGTATATCAGAAGATAGAGAAGAATTTAAATCAGAAGATGAAAAATAGCAAAAAATAAAATTAAATCGGAATAATTTTGATAGGAATACACTTTAACTCACTCTGGGGTGTAATGGTATATTTTAGTAAAAAATTATTTTGAATATAAATTTTTAGTTACGAGTACGAATGTTGCTCGCTCATGCATAATAATATCTCATATACAAATTTTATAAAATAATTATTAATTGTAATAAGAAATCAACTAATTAACGCACAAAACACGGTGTTACTTGAGTAAATGATAACAAATGTTATTGTAGTGACATAATTAAGTAAATAAATAAGAATTTAAAAATAAAATAAAAACAAAAATAATAGAAATAATAATAATAATAATCATTACCATACTAAAATGTTTATCAAATTATTTGTAAATATTTTTTTAAAAATATTCGACTTCATTTTGAAAAATTGAAAATTTCAGTTTTTCTCTTCTGGTTTATTTGACAATACATATTGAATTTTTTCTAAATCGAATAATTCTTAAAATATTGCACACGCCTACTTTATTTAATTTATTTTTTATTTTGTTTTTTAATAAAATTTGTATTTCAAATATATTTTAATTACATGCCCCGATAGAATTCTTTTTATTGCTATGAGATATCAAAAACAGCAATTCAGTATTTGTTACATATGTATGTCAGAAGGTTGTAAGCCCTAGCCAATCGGTCAGATTTATGACTCCTATTAGATCCTCAAGTTTGCAATCAGAAATGATCCACTGTTTCCTCTGCTACTTCACATAGCCTAAAAAAAATCAGAGATATGCCCTTTCCATCTGCTAATCCCATGCCCCTTTAGTACTCCTAAAATAGCTTTAATATCCCGCCCAAGTTTAGTATTAGTTTTGTTCCTATAGGATTTGGCCATAAGGTTTTTGCAACCTTACAGTTACATGCACGGTTTACGAGTGAATCGAAATTTCCCTTAATAACTTCAAAGGAAGAAACTAATTGGTGGCTTCTTCCACTCCTCTTCTATTGCAGTTTCCAAAGCTAAACCTGAACTTACAAATTTATTCACAGTTTCGTTGCCAATAACGCCTCAATGATCGCTTAACAGCTTTTTACATTCCCAAACAAAATGTGATCTCTCAAAGTCTTCACTGTTGCCTTACAATCTACATAAATTGTAACTCTTGAGCTCTCCGGCATATGTTTTCAGTGGCCTTAACGACACTCAGAACTTCCGCCGTAAACCTATATGAATTCCTAATTGTCATTGACTCAAAACCGATTAGTCTTTCAGGAAAATTCCTAGCCTAAAAACAGCGTAGTATTGGAATTTCAAACAATGAAAATGATAGCAAATTCTTATAAATCAATTCTGCAAACTGCGTTTCCGAACTTTCAAGACCAGTTTGGACCCATCCCATGGATTTTCCAACAGGATAATGTTCTGATTCACACGGCATGGATTAGCGAGCAAAATGTTGAACTGTTGCCATGACCACCATATACGCCGGATTTAAATATAATGGAAAAAATGTGGTGATGGTTGTCACGGAAAATGTACGAATGTAGACGACAATTTAATAACCGAAAATTATTAATTGTTGCAATAAAAGAAACGTGGTTGGAAATTTCATTGCAATATTTATGGCAACTTTATAACTCCCTTCCAAATGGAATTTATGGGTAATTTTTGTCAAAAGGCGGAAGTACACATGATTAAAAATTAATAAAAAAAATAAACTAGTGAAGAAATCTTCAATGGTTTCGTGTTTTATTTAATTTTTTTTTTAATGTTTATTCTTTTTTTTTTAATATGCCCCTATTCAAGTGAAGCAAAATTAGATCCTATTATTCTTATTCTTATTTCTATTACAAAAATTTTTGTTTGCTTATATTATTGTTCTTTAATTTTAGGCCTTTAATAAAAATTAAAATATAATTCTGTCAATGGATTATTTTGAGAGCAGCAAGCTTAAATTGATCGCTAAAACACTGCACCTAAGTATTTATGTGGAACGCAGTGTATTATTCTTTAATATGATTGTTATTTATTTATTTTGTTTTTTTTGAGAAAGAGTTTCTAAAACCGATTTTATTTTTGTTTAATAAATACAATAAGGCTGACTTTGTATATAAAAAATCTTACTCTACTATTTATAAGACGTACATACATATATAAAAAATAAAATAAAATAAATTAAAATATAATAGACAAGAGACACCAACAAATTTTCTAAAGAATTAATAAAAAAAACGGGCAGAGTGACAAAACGGGCAGAGTGAGGCCCTTAGAAACATTAAAAAAGGTAAGAAAATTTCTGTCAGTAATTGATTTTATAAAAGTTACAACAAATGAAAACTTTTATACAAAAGTAAAATTAAACAAAAAAAAAGAATTAAAAACAAAAGAATCTGATATAAATAAAAAATGGAATATTTTAAAGAAAAAAGGTTTTCCAATAACAAAATTAAAAACAAATTAAAAACAATTAAGGAATAAATAAATTGTGTATATTTTATAGATTTTACTTGTAGTTACAAATAATAAATAATTGGACATAAAAAATTATTCAAATAGAAGAAATTTAAATAAAAGAAAGAAAGAAAAAAATGTTTGAAACAATTATGAAAAAGAACGCAATCGTTTGCATATAAAATAACGAAAATAATAAAATCGTTAAAAGTTGATTTTGTATGAAAGTAGTATGTTGGGGATAAAGCATCACATTTGATAAAATATTAGAAAGAAAAATAATTTTATAATATGCATACCATACCATACATACACACTATATACATTCATATGTAAGTATAATTAATGATAGATAAAATATAATATTAATAATTAATAATATTATTAATAGACAATGTTATTTGCTTTTTTGCACAGAAAAAAATAATAATAAAAAAATAAAAATTGTTTGCCCTGTTGAATTTGAATAAAATTGCAAATTATACCATAATTAATTAAGAACCGTTTTAATTTTAAGGCTTAAATTTAATCATTAAATGTGGTTTATTATTAATTTACCCCAAAAAGAAACAACAAAACACAAAAAAACCCAAAAAAAAGAAGAATAAGAGCATTTTATTTGAATTGTTAAAACGTTAAAGATTACTGTATTAAGGAATTTTATGTTAATCCATTTGAAAATTCGTCAAAATGGCTGTTAATTTAAATTTAAATAAAAATTGAAAAAAAAAAATTAATCAATTAAAAGCAAATGCATAAAAGAATAAAAAAATTCTTAAAATTAATACAAATAACGCTTAAAAGCATAAACCAAATGCTATTCATAAGCTATTTTCTAAAGCAATTTAAAGAAGAAAAAAACACAAACAAAATGTTGTTAAATAATTGAGTAAAACATTTAAAATAAAATAATCATTTAAAATGAAATCATCATCATGCCCATCCTTTTTTACGCTCTTCATTTAATTTGTTTTTAATTTATAATTTTTAATTTTTTTTACTTTCATTTCGCTGTGCTCTATACATACATTTATTTTGCTGCGAAGATGGAATAAAAACTTAGGAAAGAAAAATAAACAATAATAAATCGACAAAAATGTGCATAAAAACTACCCCCGCTTTCCTCTCTTCCATATCAAATTTACTTTGTTCCATGTCTAGGGGTCATCTCCTGAATTTTGGTTGTATACAAAAAGTATTGCCTTATATCCTATACCTTCCATTGTATGAATTTCCTATCATTGATCGCGATATTTAAAAACACATACGAGCTGTTAAAAAGTTTCGATAAAAATATTTGCCAATCTCCCTGAACATATGCAACCGAAAAGTATTTTATGCATCCATAAATTACAAGAAATCTTTCTGCTTTAAAAGTACATCCCTTGATATTGAATAAATACAAAATAAATTGCTTCGTTCATTTGATACACTTTTGCGTTAAGTCTGAAAGACTCACACACACACACACACACTAACAAATGATGACACAACACAAAATCAAACATAAATAAACAATAAATATTGTAAACGACACTGATTGTTACATACACTAACAACGGGAACGGCTGGTTTAATAAATTTCAATAAAAACTTTCAAATTTAATTAATTTTCTTTTAATTTCACTTTAAATTTTATTTTTTCGTTTTATTTTTCCTCGTTTTTAACTTTTTTTTTATTTTTTTTTTGCAATTTCCCATCACATTCAACATTTCATTGTTAATATACTCATCCCCACACAGGCAAAAAAAGAAGGTGTTTGCGAATGTGAATAAAATTTAAACAAATACTACAACCCACTTATGCATGCACATCGTGGACATACTATTATTGTGTGTGTGTGTGTGTGTGTATTCATATGCATGTGTTCGTTTTAATCATAATGGAGTAAAAATTTGAAATAATTTTTCTGAACAATAATGAAAATAATTAAAATGAATCAATTGAAATACAAAAAAAAAACAAAAAAAAAAACGCAATAATAATGAAATCAAACAAACAAAACAGTAGAAGAATAATAATAATAATAATAATAAAAAGTTTTAATAGCAATAACAACAAAAACAACAAAACCAATAACATTAAAATTAACAAGAAAAACTTATGTGAAATAGTATAGAAATACATACATACAAACAAACATACATATTTAGTGTATTTATTAACATTAATAATAATTATTATTAATTATTAAAAAATTATAATAAATTGAATGAAATAAAGTGATAAACATTTGCAAAACATTAAACATTTCGAATCGCTTGAGTTTTTAATTTTCACAGCTGTTTTCATTCGAAAAGCTTACTTCAGCGCCTGGTAAGTTTTTAATTTAAGTCTGCAGACGTTTATTTGTTGAAAGTTTTCATCATATTATGGTAATTAATTAAATAAAATTAAATAAAATATTAAATATGTTCTATTACCATACATTACAGATGAACTTAACGGTATTAAAAATCTATAGAATTTTTATTTTTTTTTACTTAATTGAATAAGCAATAAAATTATTAAACTCTTGAGACCCTGGATACACTTATGGCACCCTCACATGTTGTGTCTGTCAAAAATATTCAATTTAGCAAAGGCTTATATTTTTACTCACAAACGTATATGTTCCATTACACATGGAAAAATACCAACGACTTTCGTTTGGAAAACGGCTTAAAACGGCTTACAAATTACAAGTTAAGCTTAAATTTGTTAAATTTATATTAAAAAATTATTATTATTACTTGTCTTATTGCTATTGTTACGTAAATGAAAATTTAGATACTGGTGTTTTGTTTTTACATCGTTTAACATTAAAATTATAAACAAAAGCTACAAAAACAAAACAATGCAGTACAATGCACACAATGCTCTTTACAAATGATCGTACTGCTTAATATAACAACAAACATCAGCATAAAAAAATGGTAAACAAGTGAACAAAAATCCCCAAACAATACTACAAGAACAACGATGTTTACATTTATAGACATTTTGAGAAGGCGAAGTCATGAACGTTCGCTTTCAAGAATATTCATCACACTGTTTATCCTGCCATATAAAAGGCAAGGCAAAGCGGGCGACTGAGTTAGTGAAGTTCAGTCTGTCTTGTGTGAAGACGCGGTGTATTTGAAAAAAATAATCGTGGTTTGAACATCTCCGTTACAAAGATCTGTCGAATAATTGTCTAGTAATTGTTATTGTTTATGTAAAGGATGAAAACAGAGGAATAACAAACAAAGCAAGTTGTGAACAGTGGCACACAGAATTGTGCGAATAATAAAGAATTTTAATTAAAACTAAACACAAATTTATTCTCACTTTTATTTGCAATCTAAGCGTGCATATTTTAAATATTTTTAAAAGGTAAAAACGTAACACTATTATATTACAAAACTAAATTAAAAAAAAAAATTAAATAATTTCTTGCATCCATAAAATGTTTCTTTCAGCTGGCTAATGATAGTACACATAACCCAGCGCCGACGAATATTGGTGCGTGTCAGAGACATTTGATAACATCTGTTATACATAAGAAATGCGAGCACTTTCTAATAGAAATTTTGTCAAAAGACTTTTCCTTTTTTTGCACAACCACATTTTTAGTGATGTGCTCTTTTTGTAGGTTATGTTTACTTTTAACAGGTACTGATACTTTAGGGACAGTTTATATATCTTCTCCACAAAAAACATGACTTACAGGCGCTATTTAATTTTTACTTGCTGGAAAACACAGTGTTACGTACATACTCGATTAGTCGTCAAGATAATGTCATTAATTTCGGAGAAAACACTATGCGACAAAACACAAAAATTAAATACACCCGAGTAACTGCCTAGTCTCCCCCTTTCCCATATACCCTCCTTTATTTCACAAAAAAGGTTTTCTTGATCTTTACACACAAAATTATTTATTACCCAAATATGTTTGATCCTATTTTAAAAATTCGAAGTTTTTTGGAAAGCGGAGAGATTAGCCTTTAAAACGGTATACATAGATATTTTGTTCAAGCTTATATGTTATGAGTTTTGGTAGGGCATGCGGAGGGTCAGCTATCCTTGCTCACAAGGATTTTAGGCACTTTCCATTGCCATAATTTGCCCAAGATTACTTAAAAGCAAAATAAGTATTTATAGAGGTTCTTGTCCGCCCATCAAGATTAATGGTGTGACGATACCGGAAGATATTTGGCATTCATCTCGACCGTCGCCTTACCTGGGCTCACCATATAGCTCCCAAAATTACCCAGATCAAATTTAGAACATCTCAGTTTTACTGGCTTACCTAAGTCAATCCTTAACTTGGAACTACAACTGCTTTTGTATAAGTCAGTATTGAAACCTATTTGGCTTTATGGTATCCAACTGTGGGGAACAGCCTCACCATCCAATGTAGAGACGCTTCAAAGGCGGCAATATAGACTCCTTAAATAATAACAGGTGCTCCTTGGTATATGAGATACAATAACATCGCGAAAAATCTGAAGGTGCCCCTAGTTCGAGAGGAAATAAAAATATAAAGTCAATGTCTCTAGGATTACAGAACATCCCAACCGTCTTGTAAGACACTTACTTGTGCTCGAGGGTCACAGACGTCTCAAATCAAACAAATGATCTGATCAGATAAATCTACTTTTGATGAACACTTTTAGTTGTACGTTGCAGTGGCAATAATAACTTTTATTTTTGTATTATTTTAGGTTAAGATTTGAATACTTATTGTAAAATCCGAAAGGAAAGATTCAATAAAAAAAAATAATGCCAACATTATGAGCAGCTTAAGCTTTCTACCGACTATTCATACTTGAATGTTAATAAATGAGTCCATTTGAATCATTTTTTTTTTGCTTCCTTTAGTTTATTTGCCAGTGACATGTCAGTCATAAACCACAAGTTAGAAAACAATCCATGGAGACCGACTATGTGATACGCGATACCGAAATCGTGTTTTTTTCTTCCTCATCGAAATGAAATTCTAAGGGATTGAAGTGTACCTTGATGAAATTGGAGATAAAAATGGTTACCTTTTACTAAAAATTTTTCTTTTCTTTGAAAAAATGTCCATAAAAGTTTAAAAAAATTATTAAAAAAAATTAACTTAACAGGTTTTACACAAAAAGAGAATTCGCCGATAGTACAGACACAGGATATCGCGGACAGATTCGTTTTAGATCATAATAATTAATTAAATCCGAACAATATTCTTAGCCTTGCTGAACTAAAAACGACTACTGATGTAGAACAATGTGGACTACTGATGTGGAATCTGCTCGAATACAATATACTCTCTTTGCATTGGGGGTTTGGGACATAAGACTCTTAGAATTGATAAAAAAAAGAAGTCAGGAAAGGTTTGAATTCTATTGGATTTTTTTACGATATTTTACGTCGTAACTTGGTTCACTTAATAATACACACACACAGATAAGTAATGGAATATTTTTACTCCGGTTGTTTTGTTTTCATTTTTCTTTTTTATTATTGAATCGCTTTTTATTGTTTTGTTATAGAAATATCGGAATCCATATATCTTTGTATTATATACATACATATATGAGTGTATCTGTGGACATTATGTTGGTTGTTAAATGTTTGTTTATATTTGTTATGGTTCCATTGACAATGTTTTAAAACCCCCATTTAAAATATCACTTATTAATTGTACATATATTAGTGTGCATGTAAGTGTGTGAGTGTAACCACGTATTGTACATATTTGTGTGTGTTTTTTTTTCTATTGGGGATGCACTCTCCTTTAGTTTGCCATTTCGTTTATTTGTATTTTAAAAACCACCACTAGACGAGACCAATTTTGTTCACTTTTTTGTTCTATTTTAACGACAACAGCTGTTGGCCTTATTTATACAAACATATACTAATACATATAAACACAGAACATTGGTTTCATTTAACAGTTTTTCAAGGATATTTTTTTAAGTTTATAACTCATAAGACTCTAGAATGTAAGGAGACTTCTTTACGTTTGTTTTTTTTAATGTTTGTAATTTTAATTGAACAATTTTAATGAATATATGACATACAGACATACATACATAATTCGTTATTACAATCCTTAAGTTAGGATTACAAACTAGCTTCTCACACCAATTATGTTGGGTGTGTTAATTTTATACCTGGGTGGCAGGACCTACATTTTAAAGTCAACTTCGAACGATAAATTTGTGAGAAAGTTTTCATGGCAATTTTATTTACTCTCAGAGTTTTTGCCAGAAATCTGTTGAGAGAAAGTCGCCATAGAAATATTTTTTTCATACTTCGTTTTGATATATAAGCTAACACACCAATTATTAGACTACCGCGACTGCTGTGAATATATGACATTCAAGTTTAAATAGCTTCGATGGTATTCTAAGAACTAAGTTTACTTACTTAATTGGCCATGACAGCACTAAGAAGGTAGGCTAAGAAGCTCAGTCGAAATAATTGTAAAAATTTGCAAAGTTGCAAAACTCTCCTTCTATGCACCCCACTAATGATGTTCCTAAACATCCTCTTCATCATCATATTTCGGTCAAACCGCCGATGGGACGTTACCCGTTTGGTTGCTTTACAGATTCCCTACAATAAAATCAGACTTAAGGTACAAAACTGCTCAAAAATCTTTTGGGATGAAAGGTTGTGGCGCACAGCAAGGAATCTTAAAAGCTTCCATGGATTCTTATATTATTTTCAATGCAATATTACAACTTGGATGTTACCCTCAGGGCTGGAGGATTCGTCTAGTAATGATAACCAAATCTGACAGAGATCATACAGGCCCGTATGTTTGTTACCAAAATTGTCAAATTTGTTCAAAAAACTTCTATCAATTTACTCGTAGAAAGTAACATGGCACTATTTAACAAACCATTGACTGGTGCAAGTCAAACAGAAAAAGTACTGGAATACTAGTTTATGAACGTTTCTCATGAGCATAATACTCCGATGCTGCTGCTAGCTATTATTGACCGAAAGCTTGTTTTTAACAAGATCGAATTTATTACTGCTTTTCAGTCGACTGCCGTTAGTTTCTCACAGGGTGTATAGGTTTAGTAACATCTTAAATTTAGTATATGCTTAGGACATGCCGTTGAACTTGAATCTTTTCGCAACATCTTTATACCAGTATGAAGTCGTTTTACAACCATTGACAATAACATATGAAGTCGCCGTAGTCTAGTAGGTAGTGTGTTGGCTTATTAGACGTAAAGCCATGGTTCGAGCCCCAGGCCAGGCATCAAAACAAAATACAAAAAATATTTCTTCGGCGATTTCCTCTCAGCAGATTTCTGGCAAAAACTCTGGTAGTAAATAAAATTGCCATGAAAAGTTTCTCAAAAATCTGTCGTTCGAAGTCGACTTGTCCGCCACTCATGTATAAAATTAACACACACAACATGAGTGATGTGAGAAACTAGGTCGTAATCCTGACTGAAGGGTTGTAATGACCAATTATGTTATGTATGTATTCCAATTTGATGTATGTCAAGTTCATATTGAGTTGCCAATTGATATGATGAATTCAGTGCAATTTCTGAAGCCACAACTAACAACGATTTTACTTTGGAATACAAATTGAAGAAGAACATATTTTTCTCGCAATTTTAAATCTTGAACATTATCAAACACAATTGTTTGTGAGTTCTTTTAAACGGTTTTTTAAATGTATGGGTATACTTGCAATGGGTATGTTCGTCTGTTTAAATATATTTTATGATTGCGACAGCTGCTTTTCGATTACTGGTTATAGTTACCCTCAAATATTTGCCTTTCTTTCTGTTTATGTTCTATTTCGGTGTTTACTCTCGTAAAAAATTTAGTATGAAACCACACCGTATTTTTTGATACTTACCAGAGATCAGCAATGAATCCTTTTTTCGCTACTCATAAGTACTCATGAAATTTTTAGTATGAGTGAGTCAACAGTATTGAAATTTAACTATTCTGATTCATTCGTACTCACTACAACATTGATTTATAAGTACAAGTTGCAATGAGCATGAGTACAACGTTGACATCAAACTCATAACATTCGAAATATGTTTGATTCATACGCCTACTCATCCAGATTCATAAATTTAGAAAAATACTTATAATACTCATAAATGATTCGAGTGATTCGATGTTGTTGCATTTACAAAAAAAAGAAAAAGACAAAGACACCAAGCAAAGCAAACACACAACCTTCTAGTGGGTATTGTAGTGTTCGTACGCGAATCATACTTATTTTGTTTTTCTAGTAAATGTTGAGTCATGCAGAGTCGAAATCAACAACATCATACGTATTGTTAAGTATGAGTACGATGAGTACTTCAAACTTTGAATATGAGTAGTATGAGTATGATATTAAAATAAGTATGAATGGGTATAAGTATCAGAAATTATTAGTATGATTCGAATCTACTCATCTTTTCATAATCAGTTGAAATGGACTCAACACTCCCATCATAAGAAATAAATTCCTCTTCGCG
Organism: Sarcophaga variegata; assembly: GCA_932273835.1. Taxonomy (NCBI): domain Eukaryota; kingdom Metazoa; phylum Arthropoda; class Insecta; order Diptera; family Sarcophagidae; genus Sarcophaga; species Sarcophaga variegata. Next base: position 44,302,783 of record OW026359.1, read on the forward strand.
ACGAGTGGACCCATTTGCATTTGATGGTGATGATTGGTTTGTAAATTCAGTTACAAATTGTAGTCAGATCGCTTTAAAGTCTGTGACAACATTAATTGCATCAGTCAACGCTTTAGCTTGTTCAGAAGACGATGTTTTACGCTTAACTTTATTGGAAGATTTTTTTTATCAAAATCACAATATTCGGTGAGGCGTTATCTACATTTTAAGATGATTGAAAATTAGGAACATTGTTTTTACTTATTTTTATTTCTATTTTATTTTATGGAGTTGTCTCAATAAAAATTGCAATGTGGAGCCTCTTGATAGAGTAGAAATCTGTTGCGATAACGATGACGAATGCTTTCCATAATTTCATAATTCCCTACAAAGTCTTTCACTTGTCGCACTGCTCCTTAAAGCCATGGGGAGAATGAACATTACTCTCTCTGTGCACTTTCCTATACTAAGGGATGATCCATAGACTGCGTAAATTTGTCTCACTTGAATCCCCTTATCGGCAGAAAGAAAATCTGACATTGTCTGCCTTGGGGAATCTGTGAAAGTCTACACTGATTGCTTTAAAATTGGGGATAAGATGGACTGTAGAATGTTTTCGTCGCAGCCTTACCTTAGAAAATATTTCCGGCTGAGGTAGTGGCCATAAATCATACTACGAAACTGATCCTGAGTAAAGATTTTCCAACTCTAAGCATTTTTATCCCCTTTGAGAGCCAGGAGGCAATCAAATCTCTTTCGACTGCAACTTTCAAGTCTAAACTAGTTGACCTATGTATGTCGCAGTTCCTTTGAATGACTCCCGCGCCAGTTTTTTTGTCAGTCTAACATACATAAGTCTCTGTTCATAACAATATCCCGCGTAATTGTGAACTTGATGAACTTAACACAGCCTACATTGAATAGAAAGCGTCTTTAATTTGGCAGTAAGAAAATCTCTGACTTCCGTAGAGTTTGTAAAACGCAAGAGAGTATTCTCAACTTTATTTGCCAATCATCGATTGTTCTTCCCTCATGTGGCTCTTTTTCGATAGTATAACAGATCGTTATTATCGTTATTAGATATCGGAAGAAGCACTAACTCCATTAAAGGGAGTTATGCTTCAACAGCGAAGCTCTCATTCTAATTATCAAGACCGTTTCAACAGTCAATTTTCTGTTAATTCATGAGGCATTAGTTCATATGGTAGAACAGTAAGCAGTGAAGTGAAATGGGGTTTAATTGCCACTTCCTCCTATCCTATCCATCTTAGGTAGAAGGAAATGTTAATAAATTTGAGATTTAAGAAACGAGTTTCTTCTCTTTCCACTTCTTTTCTTTTGTAATCCGTATGACAAAATTTTAAACTCATTTCAGTTTAATTGCTACCATTGATGGTTAACCCGTTAGATTATTTTCCATTTACTTGTGGTTTATTTCACTTAAACTAACATTTCACTTTGAGTGTATTATTTAAATATTTTTAGACTCAATGACATTGTATGTGTGTATGTATTACGCCATATCTAAATGAATATAAATGGGTAGGCTTTTGCTGGTCCTTTGTCAATCGAAATAAACAGAAAAACGGTGGAAAAAACATCGTATAAAAATCTAATGAGTCACAATGGAAAATTCTAACAACAATAAAAGGAGTTTTGCTGCGATTCTTTTCCTTTTTTTCTGATTTTTGTTACCAGTTTTGTATTCATACTTTATATTATTTTCACTCATTTGTGTTTTATATACTCAAGGGTACTTATATTATTTTTTCATTTGGAAAATTTTTAACCGCGAATAGCCGAATGTATCGCTAGTCACCATTTATTTAAATGATTAGATTAAAAACAAAACCTATTTATAAAATGTAAGGCAAAAGCAGAGATTTTGTGGGATCAGTAGCGGTGGGATCGTTGCGTGGACCCAATTAAATTATTCTGAAAATCAATGTCGAGTCATTTTTCAAAATATGAAACTCACAATAGAAGTCATAAGTAGAAAGCAATGTAAATAAAAAAGTTCGTAAATTTAGCCATTTGATCATCGCAATCATTATATAATTTCCTTTGCAAAAGTGAAGAAGTTAGATATTGATTATATGATCAGCTGTTCATTTGCTTAAGTATGGCAAATATAAAATACGGTTTTGAGTGTGGGATATTTGCCAAACCGTGCCAAGGGTATCTCTGTGTATTTTGTTAGTGTATGGTAAAAGAAATACCCAACATTTGCAAATGCCATGATGCCAGACCATTTGCCCAAGATTGTGAACTGCGTTAATATGTTTTAGCACGCAAATGTTTACCACAAAAATAAAAAATATTTACAGACCAAACAATTTCAAATTTCAAACAGAATATTTAATTACAGCATGTAGATGACTTTAGCCTAACCTAATGTGGTTAGTACATTGTCACAAGAACTATTTCAGACTCCTTTTATTCCTCGCGAATAGATATCAATGCTAGTTCTAAGCGGAGTAAAATTGTTCACAATCAGTGCACATATTACTGCACCCTAGTATTAACAACAGAGAACGAGGCGGCGGGCGGTTTCTGTTTAACCAATCTAGTTTATGTCTCTGAGAACCTTCATCAGACTGTTTACATGGGCATATAAAAAGGCAAGACAAAGCAGGTAACCAGTAGTAAGAATTCAGTCAGTCTAGTGTGAAGATAAGTTGCGTGTGAAGAGAATAATCGTGGTTTGAAGATCACCGTTGTAAAGATCTACCGAATAATTGTTGGTGCTTACGCGAACAGAAGTGCAAAGAAGAATAAAGAACTAAGCAAATTATTGTTGGATTCGTCAAGTTGTGAACAGTGGCACATAAAATAGTGTGAGCAATAAAGAATTTATCTAAAACTAAATCTAAAACAAATTATTTTTTATTTTGCTTGCAATCAACGAACTCATATTTTAAAAGTTTTTAAAAAGGTAAAAACGTAACAATATGATTCGGCTTGAAGTTTCATTTTCTGCGAAATATTAGATGTATTTGCAAAAATCCTTTTACAATAACTAGAACTAACCATGTAAACTATGCTTTCCATAGATCATTGATTATAATAGCAAGACATTTAAAATATTACAAACATTTGTAAATGTCAGTATATGTAGTAATCTTGAAGTCAAAACATACTATCAACGAAGATAGTGTCAACGACATATCGAATGTTGTTGAGGAACCTTTACAACACAAACATTTTCTAATATTGCGATCACAGGATATTGATTTCAGAGTACATATTAATATAATAATAGAGATGGTATGTATTTTTGTGTGACTTCTCTGGATTCGACACTGTTAAGAGATAAAAAAGAACAAAATTTTACGGTACAGGGAGTTACACAAATATCAAAATGCAAGAACAACACTACATAGTAAGATCGCAAAGATGACAGGCATAAAATATGAGAATCTAAATAAATTTAGTCAGTCGTGAGCCAGTATTGGAAAGTAATGACAATTAAAACGTTAAGCACAGTGGTATTTACTTTGAAAGTTTGATTTTTGATTTAAATATTGAAGGATTTATTTTAATAATGAAATAAACAACGATTGAAAGCAAGCATTTCAGAAAAAAAATTAAATCTTTGCACTCGGCACCGTTTCGGACGTTACCTACCAGCAACACGACGGCTGCCTTCCAAAATGTTAGTTGCTTTGTATTTGAACTAAGTATCGTGTTTCATAATGCCGCTGTACAAAATATATACAATATATTCTATTTCAAAACGTCGTCAATGTGTATTTTTAACGCAGTCAAAAAGCAATTGGGCATCGGATTTATAGTTGATGCATTGTTTGGTTACTTTGCATATCTACATAGTTTATGTACAGTAGTAGAACTGCATATAAACTTTGTATTGATACATTTTGGAAGGCAGCCGACTTGATTATATAATAATCGATTTTGACTATATAATAAAAAATACTTTGAAAATAACTAATAAATTACGTAAATAATGAAGTCGTCATAGTCTAGTAGGTAGTGTGTTGGCTTATTAGACATGATGCTTCGGTTCAAACCCCAGATATGAAAAAATATTTCTTCGGCGACTTCCTCTCAGCAAATTTCTGGCAAATACTCTGAGAGCAAATAAAATTGTCATGAAAAGGTTCTCTAAAATTTGTCGTTCGGAGTTGACTTTAAACGGTAGGCCCGGCCACTCATGTATAAAATTAACACACAACATGAGTGGCGTGAGAAGCTAGGTCGTAATCTTTACTAAAGGATTGTAATGACCAATTATTTATGATGTATGTAAATTAGTATGTATGTATGTAAATTAGGAAAACACAACACTGTCTTATAACCAACTGAGATCTTGTACATTTCTTCTTTCGGTTATCGGATTTCTTTATTATCGTATCAAGTTTCCCACTTCATTGAGCCACACCCTTGTAGATATGTACGCCTAATCCACTATATCTACAATTTGCTGATCTGATCAGAGAAGTATACAGTCCGTCGTGAACGCACTTCGCACTTCGCACGTTCTTTTACGATGTGTAAAATGGTTGATTTATTTATCATGCATCATGTTAATTTGATCATCGATTTCGAACAGGAGAACACATGTTTCTTAAAAAATTGCAGTGGAATTATTTCATTGTCCGTAATCGCCAACAAACTGTCATGTCCCCTCAAATGGGACAACCGAGTGATATGCTAGACTTATGTTGTCTCCTCAGAGGGTACAGCCGAGTGAAAAGGGTTAAAATTAAGACCGTAACAAATACTTTTCTATAGATCTCGTAGATATCTACTTGTGCTATTTGCTTTATTATAACTTAAGATATAATTCATTAGACCAAGAAGTACTTAGGATAGTTCATAAATGATTTTTTACTCTTGTGATACTTTTCTTTTTGTCATATAAAAAAAATTATTTTAAAAGTTAAATGCAATCGTTATCAATTATTTTTTGTTTTTAATTTAATGTTCTTGTCAGACTATGCACAGTGTAAGATTTTGCTAATCTAGCTGGACAACAGTCGTTTTTTTTCAGTTTCAAATTGAGTAAATATTTTTATTCAATATGAAAGAGCACTTGTTATGAAATAAGAAAATGCAAAAACTTTGACCAATTTGGCAATAATAAGATTGTAACGGTACTTTAAACTTGTATATTTTTGAGTGCATTAAAAACAAGAAAAATATTTACATGAAATTGCTCATCCTTAAAAGCTTGTAACTTTTTATTGGAATGGAATTTTTAGTTTTTTTTTTGTTTGGAAGCTCAATTTATTCGCTGTTAATATCACGAGAATTTACTTTTACAACATGGAAAATTCTTTTCCATCCATTCCATTTAAACAGTTACTCTTTTTGTTAAGTTAAAAAATCGATTCTATAATCGATAAATTCTTTTCTACATAACGATTCAACACCAAATTAGTTTTATACGAACGTCTGAAGTACCTACTTAAGGCACATATAAAATTATCTGCTGAGATTTGCCGTATAAAAAAGTAATAGAGATTTAATAAACAGACTTTTAATAACATCTGATCCATATACATATAAACAGTTTGCGAAGACCTCCTGTATATAAAAAACCAGCATCGATGCCTGAAGTACTACATTTATTGAAATTTACAGAAATATCAGAAGAAAACCATGAATTTTAACATTTTATTCTTACTTTAATTTATATGTATGTACATATGGAATATATTCTTATTTAAAAATTAATAAAAATTAAAAAAAAAGAATAAAAAAGAAATTAAAAAATAAAAATAAAATAAATTGTTACTTCTACCTCTTTACTATTTATTTTAAACATTATCAAGCATACTCATTGCTTTTTTACTTTTTGATTATCCAACGCAAATAATATCAGAAATAATATTTTGCAGTTGTATGGGAGGTGGGCGTGGCAGTGGTCCAATGTCGCCCATTTTTCGACAATGGTACATATTGGCCTAGTAACACCTTGTACCAAAATTTATAAGTCTAGCATAATTTTTTTTCCAAAATATTTAATTTTGTCTCCCTAGAATAACTAAATCTTACACTATGTAATAGCGAATGTGGAGTGGGAAAAGAAAATCAAATTCAAAAAGGAACGATATTTTGCGAAAACGTCCAATTGTTTTTATTCTTCGGTTTTGAACAAAAAATGTAATTTTTGTAAGAGTGCCAAAATGCAAAAAGAGAAACTTTATCAAAATTTAATTAAATTCTGTACTATGTGATGATGATGATTTCAATTTTCAATTTTCTTTTAAATTTCCAAAATCATTAAAAAGTAACTTTGCAAGCCAAAAAGAAGTCAAATTAAAAATAAAAAAAGTTTTATCGCTGAGTAGTGCAAAAAACACGTATAACACAGCACTGCATGGGTTTTGCAAATAAGATTGCTCCAGGTGTTTCCGAAGGCATTTTGTGCGCTAAACACGAATCTGGTTTCAAAAATTTTCCATCACGTCAGGTTTTCGAGAAAAAGGGGGTTGAAAACCCTAAAAATAGCGTTTTTGGCCATTTTTGAAACATTGTAGAGCTCAACACTGACGTGCTAGAACCATCGCTATTGTTAGAAATTGACAATTGATCTTTGCTCTTTAAAATGAGCCCAAAGCCAAATTGTTTGCATACACCCTTAAAGTAGGGGGTGGGTTTATGTCAAGGGGTGCAAAAGAAAAAGAAACACATTACGGAGGTCCTTAAAAATTAATCAGATTTACTTGAAAATTGTTACTCAGGGGTTTTTGGGGACGCTGATTACAGATCTTCATTCAGATTTAAAAAATTCAAAATGGCGGATCCAATATGGCGGTCAAGTACATCTGATTAATTTTTATATACCTCGACCGCCATATTGGATCCGCCATTATGAATTTTTTAAATCTGAATGAAGATCTGTAATCAGCGTCCCCAAAAACCCCTGAGTAACAATTTTCAAGTAAATCTGATTAATTTTTAAGGACCTCCGTAATGTGTTTCTTTTTCTTTTGCACCTCTTGACATAAACCCACCCCCTACTTTAAGGGTGTATGCAAACAATTTGGCTTTAGTCTCATTTTAAAGAGCAAAGATCAATTGTCAATTTCTAACAATAGCGATGGTTCTAGCACGTCAGTGTTGAGCTCTACAATGTTTCAAAAATGGTCAAAAACGCTATTTTTAGGGTTTTCAACCCCCTTTTTCTCGAAAACCTGACGTGATGGAAAATTTTTGAAACCAGATTCGTGTTTAGCGCGCCAAATGCCTTCGAAAATACCTGAAGCCATCTTATTTGCACAAAAAAGTCCAAATTTGCAGGGCTGTGTAATTAAAGGACAACTACAATAAAATCAAAGGTTTAAAAAACTGAAAACTTACTTTTACTTTTCGCCAAACAAACTAAATGAGAAGAAACGAAAGTTTTTCAGTTTAAAGTCTAAAGTCAATACCAGTATATTACAAATTATTACAAATATTGCTTAAATTAAGAATTACAATTACGTGAAAATGAAATGAAAAACAATAATGTTACATAAATCTACAGAAAAATCGAGAAAATCAGACAAATTGCTATACTGACGACGTAGTCTAGTCAATGGATCTGCATTAACATCACATGAAATGGTTTATAATGTCAATAACAACAACGAAAATTTAATAGAAACTCATAACAAACATTTCCATTGATTAGGTTAATCATAAAAGATACATTTAACATGGTAGGTAGTTTTATTAATGCAAATCTAAGGCCATGCAAACAAAATAATAAGAATTGTTTCTGCACAGATATAATGTGATCGCTATGATCATTGCAATAAGGTTCCCATCGATCCGCATTCAAGAATAGGACGAACTAGTGAGACAAATAGTTGTTTTATTTTGAAGACCGCTTACCAAGCACACATCTAGCCTTATTCACAGCCATTGTATTAAAGTTTAATTTTCCATCCAATGAAATGCTAAGGTCAATGAATGATTCAATCAAATCCGATTGATGACTATCAAATCAATAATTAACTTCAATAAAATTTAGTTCTTGAAAATCTCATACATTGACAATTTTTAATTATATTTACACCATAAAGAGAAATTATTGACATCACTTTGAAGATTTACATGGTCAATGAAATTATTAAAATCAATTTATCAATATATCAGAAAAAATGAATAACATTCGGAAGATCACTAATAAAAAGTGATAAATGAAGTGATCCGAGAGGGTCAAAAGGGCACCAGAGTGGTCGTAAATGTATTTAGATATGCTATCATTAACTCGTACAGTCTGCTTTCTAGCAGTCAGATACGACCTATGCCAGCTTAAACTTCTCTGAGATACTCCCAGTAAAACCAATTTGGTCAAAGAAGGCTAAGATTCAGTCTATAAAATGCTTTACTAAAATCTATGTAAATTACATAGATACATGCCTTGAGTAAACGCAGCATTAACAATGTTAATTGAAGAACATTAGCCATAGTTGAGCAGCCCTTTTTAAAACCACACTGATGAAGTGATAGTAAGGGTGAAGTTTGATGAACAAGAAAATCAATAATCAGTTTCTCACACAATTTTGGGATTGTACTCAATATAGCAATTGTACCATCAGACTTATCAGCAGACTTAAAAAGTGGTTTAATATATGAATCCGTCCAAAATACTGGAAAATATCGCTACTAAGTCCACGCATTAACCAATAAAGTTAATGGTATGGCGAATGATTCCGCACATCGACTTAAAATAGAAATCGGAACTCAATCAGGACCAGAACTAGAAATGCACCAAAATATCACCTTCGTTAAAAGTAGGAAAAATTATTATTTGACTCGATGGCAGGGTATAAGTATACTTACATATGTATGTCATTGTAAACAGCATCAGAATAAGTACTGATGGAGAAAGCAGCAAACATATCGCATATGACATTATCATTCAACGATTCTTGATTATGAAATTTCGTAACTGATGGTGATTCAGTAGACTTTCTTTTGGAGTCAAAAAATTTCTAAATGGACCGGAAGTTTCTAAAAAATTATTTTTCACTTTATTTATATAATTTTTATATAAAGAATTATTTAGTACGTTATATTCAAACCTGGTATCCGAATATCTTCAATAATCAATAATAATACGAAAATGGAATTTACCATGGTAGTCATATCGAAGCTTTTCATTTCAAAAAATTCTTAAAAATTACAAATCATCACATCAATTTCGAAATTGTGTTTAAATTGTGGTTAATGGGAACAGATAATGTATCGTTCCAACAAATATTTGTCATCAAATAATTAAAGAAATTATATTTAGTCCGATTAAAGCAAAAAAGTTTTTCTGCCCTTAGAAGGGCGAAATTTAGATTTCGGAGGAAAGGTGATTACATCCTACAAGGATGATAACGATCCTCAAGTAAAGTAACGTGTTCTGAACGTATGACGGTGCCATTATTAACATCATTTAATATCAGTACTGTCTCATAGCAAAATCAGACGTAAAAAACTCAGCATTAAGAGGCTTAAGTTTAGAAAATTAATTAAATTCTAATCAAATAAAGGTTATAAAAGTGGAGACACAAAAATGTTTCTTACATTTGTTTCTCGTTTTGTTGTTCTTTTGTTGCAGATTGAATTCTGAAGTTGATTTAAAGCTGTCTTAAATCTTATATGAAGATAAAGTTTTTTGTTTTGTTTTCTTTTAATTTGTCAAAGCAAAAAAAAGTCTTATTTGTTACAATTATAGGTACGCTTCATTAGGCATTGATAAAAACTTGGCGTCTATTTAAGAAATATTTTTATTTATAAACATAGAGAACTAAAATCAACTTGAAGATCAGAGATTTCTTGATTATTGTAATAACTATGGAATTAGATTTTGTTTCGTATAAATATTTAACACAAGTGCCTTCCACATTTATGTCAAGTACTATTTAGCGGGATCCAAATTAATTTCACAGTACCATTATCGGAACTAGTGATAACTGTTAAATCGTGGACTGTATGGGGGGGGGGGGTAGTTGAGGGGACTCCTGGTGACCAAACTTTTGCTCCAATTGCTGGCAATAAAAATTTGAAAGATGAGAAAATATTCTTTCAAAATATTGGAAACAACAACACTTTCCTCTTATGTCTCACTCAATTCAAATGCCAATAATTTAATAAACACAAAAACAATCCTGGTTGAAATATTTTTTTTTATACAAATTTATATTTAATTTTTTTTTTTTGTTCAACACATCTTTGTTTCAAGTAAAAGATTCACTTTTGATTTTACAAACTAACTTTTTAAATTACTTTCTTTAGAATAAACAATATTATTTTATGCTGGTTACAAAACGAATGTAAAAAATAGAAAAAAATTATATAGACTAAAGTCCTAATATTACATTAAATTACATTTCATGTTAATTACTGAAAGCTTAAATGTAATATATAGCGCCCTCTGTTGGTGACTTCCCATCATTCAAACAATCCCGTTTATGTCACCAGTAATGGGAAGTATGGATCGTCAGACATAAACATAACAAAGCGGGAACTAAATTGCGCGCATGTAATAGCCGATTGATTTAATTGGTACCCGATAAGGTTTGTAAACAGTGAAAAGTGTAATCAGCAATACCAGATATTTATGTAGCTCCATGCAGGAAGTTAAACTTTCACATCCCAAACTCGTATAGAGTTGTCTAAAGAATCATTAACAACATGAATGTTATCAAATTGTAATGAGTAAACGCGATTGACATTACAGAGTATGTGGACATTTGGATCTTTCTGGATGACATATTTTTACCATGTAATCATAAACTTCTAATACAATTAATTTACCATCATATTGCATACAAAGGATGGCCGCTAAATGATCGATGAAAATCCTCAAACACGGGCCTTTTTCAATATCTCATACACACAATGTGACATCACTAGAGCCAACAACTAGCAACTTTATTGGCTTGTGGATGCATAAAACATACTGCTGAAGTATGACCCAAAAGTATATGAACACACTCCCTGTCTCCATGTCCGATACTGCCTCTATCAGTATGACCAACTAATGTACGCAAACATATTCCAGTAACCGTCTATCAAACTTTTAATGTGTTATCATCTGAACGAGACACAAAATGATGTTCGAAAAGTTGCAAACATGTTATTACATACTAATCGTGTAATATAAGTAATTTAGGTTGGCGTATTAGTCTTGAAAGCTAGTTCACTTCGATTATGCATTATCAGTCGCACGTTGCCAGCTCTATCGCGTTTTTTACATTCGGTACGTGGTTCAGTTAGTATTTGTACCTGGCGCCATTTTTCCTTCCAAAAAAGGCTGTCATCCCATGTATGGGCAGATCTTAACAGATCCTTAGGATCCAAATAGGAAAGTGTTTGCTGTGCCAACTCTCAAGGTAGTAAAGAAGAAAAGTCTCATTGAAAATGTGGTTCAGTCGCTTTCATCATATGACGTACTTGTGCCGATTCACAGGGCTCTATTAAGCCATCGACGGCCAAAAACTGTTCTACATGTGATCAGTGCTAAAATGGCAAAGACGATTGCCAATTGTTGCAATTTAATAATGAAAACTAAAACTAATGAAAAGAGATGAATATATGAATAAGAGAGAAATACGGATTAAGTCAGAAAGAAAGAACATAGAATCTAACTGCACACGGACAAGCTAGAATAAATAAGATCAGTAGACCCTTACTATAGGTGACTGCCAAATATATTCTTTACTTACTTCCTTAATTTGTCGTTAGTCAGAATTATGTCCCAGCTTCTCACACCACCTATGTTGTGTGTGTGCGTTAATTTCATCCTACAGTTTTAGTTTTTGAGAAATTTTTCATGGCAATTTTATTTTCTCTCAGATTTTTTCCAAGAAGATTGCTAAAAAGAAGTCGCCAAATATTTTTCATGTTGCTTGAGATGCTGGAGCTTCGGGTTGCACCGCGTGGTCGTATGTAATAAGCCAACACAAAATCTATCTGGCTACGGCGACTACGAATGATACTTTACGAGACATAATTCATGTAACTGTAGTCGAAAGCGATGTTTGATAACATCTTGAGGCTTAAACATTCCCCAACTGAAACTGGCATCAAATTAGCGGCTGTGAGCATATGCGAAAATCTGTTGAATGCGGCAGATACTACAGCTTTACAATTGTGCCGCCTAGTGGCTGGTACAATATCTTTATTAGGACATCGGAAAATGATAAAACAAATTAAAGAAATTTGCATCGAACCCGAGATGGACATCGGCAAATAAAATTTAATATGCTTTCAGCCCTATCAATAGATTTATAATCCTTACACATGCAGGTCAACAAAAATCATTCACGTACACTTCCATTTCACAGTAGTCCGTGAGAGTAGTCGCAGTGATTGAAATCAATTTTAAATAGTCCTTGCCAAATCAGGTAACGAGAGTCCTGCTATGGAGCAAGACACCTGATCATACATATAACATGTAAGAGGTATAAGTATTTTGATATGTGGATCGGTATTCCGTGATAGTAGTGTGCCAGCTGTAGCTAACAGCAAAAAACGGTAAAATTATTTAGCATGTATGTAGTTTATCTCGATGGAATCATTCTGAATATAATAAAGTTCATCAATTACATGCAAATGTAGGAAATTTCTTTTTCCAATACCATCTTTAAGATTGTAAAAGTATTCAAAAAGGAATTCTATGACACAGCAAAGTATTCAGGAATTCATTTGCTTCTCCGTTAAGAAATGATGAGAATTTTTCTTTCTTTGAATTCATTTTGCTACTGCACAAATTAAGAGTGAATTCATACGCTTTTCGGATTTATAAGCGGAGAATTTTAAAAATGGAATGTATATATCGAAATAATTTCAGTACATTCCATAAAGCAAGATTGCATAAGATTCAGTTATACTAAGCGGGAAATATTATATTCGTGGTGCTTATGCCATTTGAAGTCGCCGTAGTCTAGTAGGTGGTGTGATGGCTTATTAGACGTAAGGCCACGGTTTAAATCCCATGTCAGACATCAAAACGAAAATATGAAAAAATATTTTTTCGGCGACTTCCTCTCAGCAGATTTCTGGCAAAAACTCTGAGAGTAAATAAAATTGCCATGAAAAGTTTTTGGAAAATCTGTCGTTCGGAGTCGACTTTAAACCGATGTATAAAATTAACACACACAACATAAGTGGTATATATATACCAATAACGCATCTTACTGGTTAACATGTGATCTATGCGTATAGCAATCTTAAATTCAGTTCAGGTTAAAACTGTTTCATTACTTTTCCAATTAATTTTTCCCTGTTAATTTTTAATAAAGAAAACGAGAAAGTTTTGGCCAGTGCAGTCATTACCGAACTAATTTTTGTTGCTTTTGCTCTTTCATAAATAACTCATACCGTGGGTTGGCACTTCTGCAAACTTTATTGAAGGAATAACAACGCAAACAACAACAAAATGATACAAGTGTTGGGAGTGAGATTATAACCAATGATTTCATTAAACATGGCTTATGAGCCAATCCAAAATGTTTTCTAACATTAATGGCCTTAATGGCTCAATATCTTCTTAACAATTCGAAAAAAAACTTTTTTGTTGTGGCTGACTGCCTGTCGTATTGTATTACCAATGTGCTCAGCATTATAATCTGATAATAAATGACTCCCTAAATCAAAAGGACAATAATAAATAAAAATGAAAACAAAAAGAACAACAACAACTACTACAATGAAAGCAAAAAAGAAAATAAAACAATTATAAACACTTTTGGCGACTATTGAATGCAATCGTTTCGCTCATTTTTTATTGGAAACCAATGATTTATGAATGCATGAGAAAAAGTTTCATACTCTTCATGCCTCAATTAAGAAATTTTCTTTTAAAATTAAAAAAAAATATTTTTTTTTCAGATTTGGCGATCGTGATCAAAGCTGCTCTTAGAACTTCTGAAGTCTCATCTAAGGCGTTGTTGTCCTCAACTGGTTATTAACTGATAATGTAAAATAGCACTAACACTACACAACAAGAAAATAGACAAACATGGTCAAAATCCAAACCCTGTGTACAATTAATTTAGGATTTAAGTCACACGTGCGATACCAGAAACCTCTTCTGTTTTCTAATAAAAATATTGAACCGTGTTTTACAACTTCCAATGCGATATTCACAGATGGATCACACACCAAGGTCGGGTATGGAACCTTTAAAAATTGATTCAATCTTAGATGATCTCTTAAACGCGGTTAATTTATAGTTTTTTGAAAAGTATTTGATTTGTTTCATTTAATTTTATTAAGTTTTTCTACTTAAATTTGTGATTGGTTGAAAGACCTGCCATCTGACGTCACTTAGCAACTACCCGAAAACCATAGCCCTAGTTAAAGGCACTCATAAGTGTTCCTGGTTACGAATATTCGTACGCATTTAGGCCTGGGATTGTCATTTTTCCTTCAGGCCTCACAAAATACATCACACAGACTTTACTCATTCACAAATAGAAGATAAGAATATAAACCCACTAGTAAACAGATAAACCTGGTCTTTTAATTATATGAGAATCCACGTAGAAACCTCATGGCAATCACAATACGATACCGACACATACACGCTCAAAGACTGAGAAGAACGTACAAATACTTTTGTAGAAGCAGTAATAACGCGGAAGAAGAGGAGAGCACTTTGAGGCTGAGAATATGATGTAACCCAGAACTTATCGACAGAATTAGGGCCATTATTACAACTTGCCGTTAAACTTGGGTTTAGTTAAAGGTACCTTTAGCTAAAGGGAACTGTAAAGTTACCTTTAACTTATTTTCGTTAATATACAACTTACAGATCAAATTTTTCAAAAATGTGGCAGTCTTGAAGCAATGTCGATAAAACTGCTCAATTATACAAGTTTTTTTTAACGCAGTGGCAACCGTTGTATTTGCTCATTTTGTTAAAATTTGAAGTTGCTATAATGAAAATAATATATAATATGGCAAGTTCTAACATAAACTTAACTTTAAAAGTTAAACGTAGGATGATCCTCCCTTTAGCTTAACGATCACTTCTACCTTATTGGGTACTCATAATAACGAAAAACAATTTATCTGCCCGTTAAAATCCTCCCTTTAGTTAACGGCAAGTTGTAATAATGGCCCTTAGTCTTTCTAATGGTTATAATGAAATTTACAGAATGGCTGGGAAATTATGTTATATGCTGGGAATTATGATATACGGTACTGTAACGGTAATTTCCTATACATCGCTCGAAGTACGGTGCTGAAAGGTGGAGGTCAGCCATACAAGTTCAATATCTCATCCCTATCGGTGTACACCTAAGCTATCAAATCGGTTTGTTATGCACTCATCGTTAAGAAGTATCAACAATATTTTCTATATAAAGTCTAAACAACTTCCTTAGCTTCATTCAGTCCATTTCTCTGCGATGAGTTGTATATAGTATAATTTCATTTCCAAAATATTACATTCTCGAACGAAGGTTGAGCAATGACAGAAGAAGTGTTACAAAATTTTAACGTTTTGTTCGCATGCCGTGCACTCATTATTATCTACTACACCTATGCGTTTCAGATGTAGGAGGAATAGTGAAGTTACCTTTTTCATTGCCTTAACGTACTCATGGTGTCTTTACAGTGCTTCCTGTTGAATCATTGTTCTGCAATAGTCTATTCAGATCCGCATATTTTTGCAGCCTGGTCTTCTATGCACTCTTAAGTAGATTACTTGCTCGCTCCCATATAACGTGTACTGTTCTATGCATTGAGACAATGTTGGTAGACCTTTCATAGGCCTGGGCCGTCCTTTATCCCGCATCCATGTATGCTATTATCCTAATTGTCATTTGATAATCAGTTAAACTACTTAAATCCGCTTGTGTCGCGTTCATTTGAAGATCGTTTGAGCTTAATCGTCAAATCGTTATATAAAGGAAGTGATTTGCAATTGGTATTGAAAACGATAATGCATCGAATCAGTTCACTCAAATTTATCGATTAATTTTCTTCTTTCAGCCGCTGTTTAACGAAATGTGTCCCTCACAGATTCATTCTATTTGGCACCTGATCTATGATTATATTGTTACGTTTTTACCTTTTTACCTGAGTTCGTTAATTGCAAACAAAATAAAAACAAATGTGTTTAGTTTCAATTAAACTCTTTATAGTTCGCACTAATTTTATGTGCCATCGTTTACAACTTGACGATATAACAACAATTTGTTTATTCGCTATTATTCTTTGCTTACAACGGTGATCTTCAAACGCCGACTGTTATTTTCACACTTTGATTACTTTGTTTGTTGTTGCTAACTTTCTTACTTGTCTGTCTCCTTTTCTTTCATACTGATGTTGTTGGTATGTATATGCAAGCAAGTTCGTTGTATTTGTTTGTGTAGCTTTTGTTTATCGTTTTAATGTTAAACGATGGTATACCGTTTCCATTTTCATAATAATATTTTAGTTAAAGTTATGATACTGTTATCAAGAGCATCAGAATATGTTTGTGAACAATTGTCCTATTGACTTTGTTTGAAATTGATGAACGATGTGACTTTAGGCTAAAACTTTAAGACACACATAGGGCGAACTGCTGGGTAGTGGATTGTATCGGAAATGTCCAATTTTGGAAAATCTAGCGCATAAATCAGTATGAATTTAACCGATGGCATAGGTTGTATAGCAAAAATATTTCCTATTGAGATAAGAATTGCTGCCAGCAACTTTGCTGGATTCATGTTTTTTCTAACAAATATGATGTCAGAAAGCCAATATATTTCGAGTGAGAAAATTTGAATGAATTTGAATTTGAATTTGTTCTGAAGAGTTTCCTATCTTAATTTTAACTATTGGCACGTCGAGGTCTTTATGTTCCTTCGCGCAAGTTAGTTACAATGATCCGACTTGGCCAAGCTGATTTGTGTGCCTAGGCCAAGAAACTTAGTCATATCCCATGTCAGATGGGTAGTCGGTGTGTACATACTAAGTACTACCAGTCCCTCAATCCCCTTCATTCTTTTCCCCATATCGTCCATTTTCCCGTCTTCCTCTCCAAAATCCAAAATCGTCTGTTCCACATTGGGCGGCTCCCTGGTCTGCGTATAACCCCGGTGGAGCTGCAGTTCTAAAAACTAGCAGTAGGTATAAAATGCAACAAACAACGGACCTCAGTATCCACCAAAAGAGTGGGCTAAAATCTTCGGAAACCCGCTCACTCAGGTGTCTCAGTTGAAGAGAGCGCTAACCCAACCCGAGAATTTTTGTGCCCAGACGAAACAGGTCTGTGCGGAAGCTTCCTCTAAGCATTCGAAGGCCTACAAAAACAGACACAGACCTGGAGCGTAAGCGTAGATCGGGTTACAAAATCTCACTTCGGTTTTTCAAGAAGTTGGGTCAGCGTGACCCAAACTAGTTTACTCCCCAGGAAATAAAGGTGAAGAAGGAACATGCCTAACATGGCAGTTGGTTCCGATGGCAAGTTTAATGCCGCCAGATAACAGCCATCATCTTCAACGAATACGACGAAGCCGCCAGACGATGTGCCCCAAACCTCCAAATGTGTGGCATCTGCTGCAAGGCTAAAGGCGGCCAGCTCCAAAGGGGATCGACCACCAGCCTCAGCGGCAAGGGTTTTGAACGGTTCGGAAGCTTGTGCTGCAGATGCTAAATTATTGACGTCGAAAGGCCCATCGTTCAAGAAGCCAAAGCGACAGCGATCGGATTACTCCACTCAGGTGGCAAAGAACAAGCGGCTGAAACCATCAGCAAGATTAAACTCGCCACCTGAACACAAAGTTGCCATTATGTACGTCAACATTCCGCTAACGTAACCTATGTTCGAGTATCTGGCGTACCAAAATGCAACTGTAATCATCCGTAAGTTCATCTAAGAAAGTTTTCTATATTTGCAGCGGAGTTAAGTACCCATTAATGTATGGAATCCTCACTTCAAAATAATTTTTTTGAATATTGTTTTGCGAAACATCATTATTTAATTCATAATTTGATATGAAGCACTTAAGAAGCTTTTCTTTATCACTGAGGTATATTCAGTTAGGATTACGACCTAGTTTCTTACACAACTTATGTTGTGTGTGTTAATTTTATACATGAGTGGAGGGACCTACAGTTTGAAGTCGACTCCGAACGACAGATTTTTGAGAAACTTTTCATGGCAATTTCAATTACTCTCAGAGTTTTTGCCTGAAATCTGCTGAGAGGAAGTCGCCGAAGAAATACTTTTCGTATTTTGTTTTGATGTCTGTCCTGGCGCCCGAACCCTGGCTTTACGTCTAATAAACCAACACACTACCTACTACACTACGGCGATTTCTCACTTCTTCACTGAAAATTTTTTATTCAATATTCGAAAAACATACTTTCGAAATACTTTTATTTCAATTGATATTTTCTATTTAAGAGGTAATCGGACGGAACAAATTTTGTGCCAAATACTATACAACAATTGTTTTACAACAAGAACAAATAATAATGATGTTCTTCGTTCAAATCTTGAAGTTGTCAACGAACGGAAACGAAAGCAAAAACAAAAAGGAAGCAAAAGGGAAATAAAAAGAAGAAAGAAAAGATGAAATCGATGTTTATGTAATATTTCACACTATTTATTCACAGAAATTACATTTTAATTCAAAATGATTTCCTTTTACATAAATAGGTTATGCGTCTCCCTCCAAAACTCCGAGGCATTGAGTATGTGTCTATAACGTGTGTATGGTGTACGGGCCCTTCTACATTGAAGAATGACGAATATTTTATATTTTTAAATAGAAATACACACCATGATGGTCATGGACGCATACAAATGATCATTTAGCACAACAATGTGTAGACAACACGACAGACAGACTTTCGTACAACAGGCAGAGATGTTTGCGAGACAAGAATCTTGACTGGAGGACTTGTGATGAATTCTAAATTAGTGGCTACAACTTCATCTATACACAACTCTTCACAGTTATTATCATTTTCTATCGTTGTGTATGTGTGTGTGTTATTTTTTTTTTTTTGTGCGTGCAAAACTTGTTGGACAGTTTTTGTTGATGTTGGGTAACTTTAAAGACTTTCCACGAAGATTTATTAACACATTCTTGAAATTAAAATTACCTCGAATCTGAATCTGAATAACAAAAAAATTACAAAAAAAAAACAAAACAAAAATATAATCTTTAGAATGAGACGAAATACTTTCAGGTCGATCGTAATTGTTAATAAACTATTCGTAAATCCACTACATTATGGGTTAATTTCTCAAGCGGAGTAGCGATATTCAAGTGAAGTATTGCTTTGATTAGGATTTCAATTTCTTTTTTACAAAAGTTTTTTATTAAAAAAAAGTTGTGAAACAAATTGGAAACATCGTCAATTTCTGATGTTGATTTAAAAATTAAGAACAACTTTTATTTTGCTCAAATATAATACACAAGGTTTCCTAAATTTAAAATCCTTTTTGAAAATACATACGAGTATGTATGCGAGTACATTAACAATCAGTTTGAATTATAACTGGTAATTGCGTAATATTACTCGCATTCAAGACTACATGACTACGATTTCCTCTCAGCAGATTTCTGGCAAAAACTCTGAGAGTAAATAAAAATTGCCATGAAAAATTTTTCAAACATCTGTCCTTCGGACTCGACTTTAAACGTGAGTCCCACCACTCATGTATACAATTTACACACACAACATAAGTGGTGTGAGAAGCTAGGTCATAATCCTGACTGAAGGCTTGTAATGAACAATTATGTGTGTATGTATACGGCAAAAAATTAGAACCTTTTTAATGCATTGAAACCGATTCATCAAATTCGTTTACTTACAAGTGGAGTTATGGGTGTAATAGATTTCAGTCGACTGAAACCACATCAGTGATGGATAGAGGATTAATTAATTGAATGCACTACTCATACTATTGCTTAGAATCAGCGCCCTCTGTGGGGTGAGAATCGTTGCACCTTACGTCTTTTTAAATAAATTTGTTGTTCTTTTTCTCTGATTTTATTTTACAATCTACATTGTAATCGTAGTACGACTAAATAATATATTTTAAATAATTTTAATTTAATTCTTCGACAAATCAAATCAAGCCTCAACAAATGAAGAATCTCCGAATTTTTGTCTGCTGTGCGACAGAGCATCACATTAAAACTATTACCTGAATTTGAATTTAAATTTAAAGCTTAGAAAACTCCTTATCACACAAAACTTTCAAGAGAAAGATATTTTTCATAATTTATTTGCTGGAAATTCTTTATTTAGTATTTAAAAATTTGAATAATTTAAATGGGAGACATTCTCCTACTTACAGCTATCGAAATGCCTAATTGTGGAATGTCTTTACTAATATTATACGGAAATGTAGAAATTTTTTAATCATTAACTTCATTTGACAGCATTTTATCATATTCTATTACACGAGACCTGTCCGCAAACAAAGATTCCCTTGTTTAATAGCACTTGTCACGTACCCGCTCACATGTACAATTTTTTTTTATTTGGAAGTTATAATAAAAATATTCTTGTTGTTGTCGCCATAACGTCACTATTGTTGTTGTAATGTGTTAGATTTCAAGCAAAATATCGAAATATACAAGAGCTTCACAAGATTATATACCCGTACGATATGTTTTATTGTAATTGAATACAATATACTCGTATGTGAGTTGTTCTTACTGTTTTTATGTGTGCTCCTTAAAAAAGCAACAAAACACTCTACGTGGGAGTAAGTATTTGTTTTTTTTTAAGATTTGAGCTACAGAGTTATACAAACGGATGGAATCACAACATTTGATGTCGGATTGTGTTATACATACGAGCAACTTTAATTAATTTTCGAACTCTGGGTGTAAGTGCATATGCCCAGCAAATATTACAACGTAATGGCACATAAAAAAGAGAATCTCAAAGAAGACCAAAGATTAAGACGAGCTGAAAAAACTATTTTTTTTTTTAAAAGATCTTGTAGACCTACTTGAATCTGAAATATATTAGAAAAATTGCCACTCAAAAGGTGCAAGAATTTCAATATTGTGTTTTTATTTCATATGTATGTACGTATCAGAGATCAGCAATAAGTATTCAAAAAGATGAGTAAATTCGGATCATACTCATAATTTCTGATAGTTATACGCATTCATACTTATTTTAATATCATACTCATACTACTCATATTCAAAGTTTGAAGTACTCATCGTACTCATATTTAACAATATGAATGATGTTGTTGATTTCAACTCTCCTTTACTCAACATTTACAGGAATCACAAAATAAGTATGTTTCGCGTACGAACACTACAATACTCAATAGAAGTTTGTGTGTTTGCTTTGCTTGCTGTCTTTGTCTTTTTCGTTTTTCTTTTTATGCAAATGCAACAACAACTAAGACTGTAAATTTTGATGAATGATTTGAATCACTCGAATCATTTCTGAGTATTATAAGTATTTTTCTAAATTTATGAATCTGAATGAGTAGGCTTATAAATCAAACATATTTCGAATGGTATGAGTTTGATGTCAACGTTGTACTTATACTCATTGCAACCTGTACTTATAAATCAATTTTGTAGTGAGTACGAATGAATCAGAGCAGTTGGTTTTCAATACTGTTCACTTACTCATACTCAAAATTTCATGAGTACTTATGAGTAACGAAAAAACGATTCATTGTTGACCTCGTATATTATATTTAAATTAATAGTAGAAATTATTAAATTTGATGCTTTTTTATTATTAATATAAAATAAAAATAAAATGTATATAACGAGTGATTTTTATGTTATTTAAGTTTTCATAATAGAATTTTTCAATGCTCATTAAAGTTTACATTTCGCCATGAATAATGGTTTCCTCACGAACAAAACTTGTAGGTCATTCAGTTTTATTGTTAAAATTTATGTTGTTTAAGAAATGAGTTTCCAAAGAAATGTTATCTTTGCTTTGTTATCTTATCTGAAAGCTCAAATTGTTAAAATTCAAGAAGAGGCACAAGAAGCGGACTTATTTTCTTAAAATAAATTGAAATTAATTTGTTAATGAAAATAAATGTGAAATTTAAATAGAGTACGAAATATATGTATATGTATGTATCTCCATAAACATGAAATAATATAATATTGTAAATTTAAAATAACATTTTAAATGATGTTGTAAATGAATATTTTTTAAATAAAAGAAATTCAACTGAAATCGGAAGTGTCTTCTTCTTGATAGATCATGAAGGTCGTTCAACGTCTCCTACAGGAACGTTAACTTTGTAGCTCGTGGTAAGCATTTTCATAAAAGGTTTTGAGCATAAAAGGTTTTGAGCACTAACAATATGCTGAGATAGGAAACAAATTCTTTTAAAAGCAATTTTTCACTTCACTCATGTCACATGAAAATGGCTTCTGGCTGTATATGAGAATTATACTCAATTTTACAAATAAACGACGACAAATCATAGTGCAACGTTACTTTGGATGAAAAAAAATGTATAATTTCTTCATATTTTGAAATTGTCAAATTAAACTCCATCCCTGGTGTATTTTTAGAATAGATTCGCATATGCGTTTATTGAATTTATGTTTCGCCTTCTTACGCTCGAATAAATTGATCTGATGAGTACAGACACCAAAGAAGTCTTGCCTTACAAAATGGAGCAAAAAGTGTATTGTTTTACCCACAATATTCCCGGGTGAATATGTGCGCCTTTTTTATTGCTTTCATTACTTCATACCATTTTCTTTCTCTTCTTTTCTGGAGGCGTAAGAGCATATGTCTAATAATAGCCAAAACCCAGTAAAATTTTTTGTTGTCTGACAAGAGGAGTGTTTGCTTTGCTTCATATTATTACGGCCGTTCGAAAAAAATCCTTTAATTCAGCGATATTGATGTGGCCATAAATATCATAAACTGATGTAATTACAATAGAATAGTAAATACTATCCAATGAATTCAATACGCAAATTATTCCATCAATTCCATTGTCATCATTAATGGTGACTAAAATATTGGCTTTCAATGCTTTAGAAGTTGCTGATTTGTAGGACCAGTTCTATAAAGAACGTTGTTACCAAATTCATTTTGCAATAAGTCGTTGATATTTATCTGATTAACTTTGCCTTCGGTAATCAAATAGTATTTTCAACTATAAAATTAACCTTTAAGAGAAAACATTCAGGGTGAAATTGTAGTGATATGGTACTAAATAAAACATTTCCAGTAAAATGTGCACAAAAGTAGTTGAGTTCAGGGCAAAGTGTTGTTTTGTACACAAAGACAGGCCATTTTGTAGCTGGTGATAAACATCACGGAATTTAGGGAAGGATTTCGGAGAAATACTTCATACTTTTCGAAGGTATTGTTGTGCTATATACGTACACTTATATAGTTAATTATTATAGTACAACTACAAATTATATTATAATTATTAAGAACTGAGTGACTTAAACATTATGCTCGGTGTACTGTACTTGACTGTGATCTGACGAAAGACTTTAACCAGCCTTATCACATTGGTAACTTAGACTCTTAATTCTGATTTCAATATTGTTACAAAAATAGAAATGGTGTTACATCGTTTGACATTAAAATGATAAACAAAAGCTACAAAAATAAAAACTATGGACTTGTTTACATGGTCATCAGATAAACAAAATATATATATATATATAATATATATATATAAGTCCATATATATATATATATATATATATATATATATATATATATATAATTTAATTAAGTGCACGCAGCACTTTATAAAAACGCAATTATTTTTATTACTTATTTAATTAAAAATTTATTTTAAATCTTAAATGCATACATACATATGTACATAATTGGTCATTACAACCCTTCAGTCTGGATTACGACCTAGTTTCTCACACCACTTATGTTGTGTGTGTTAATTTTATACCTGAGTGGCCGGAAATACAGTTTATAGTCGACTGCGAACGACAAATTTTTGAGAAACTTTTCATGGCAATTTTATTTACTATCAGAGTTTTTTCCACAAATATGCTGAGAGGAAGTCGCCGAAGAAATACTTTTTGTATTTTGTTTGGATGTCTGGCCTGGGGCTCGAAGTCTCGCTTTTCGTCTAATAAGCCAACACACTACCTACTAGACTACGGCGACTTCATCTTAAATTCACAATTAATTAATTCCGAATACTTAATTTAACAAACGTTCGGTTCCGTGGTGTAGCCGAGACTAGCCGTTCTTCCATCAACCTTATTCGCTCGTTGGTTTGTAGGTCACGTTGCACCAACATGTGCAAGAAAGCAGACGCTGAACAAGCATATTGCTATGCAAATCGAAACGACCTAATATCGTTTAATAACAAAAACGATAAACAAAAGCCACACGATACAAATACACACCAACACAAGGAATACAATGAACGTGTTGGTTATCTAAAGCTGCACACACACATATGTATGACGAACCTGGTTGCGACTAGTACTAACAACAACATAAAGTAAACCAGCTACGACAAATATGTAATGGACAACATAAGCAAAGTACACAAACAACAATGTACTAGCAATAGAGAAGCCGCGAGCGTGAACCTTCCACATCGAGAACGTTCATCATACTGATCATACGTGCGTGCGGACTATAAACAGGCTGGACAAAGCAAGCAGCAGTCAGTGTTAATGCAGTCAGCCTTGTGTGAAGTTGCGTGTGAACAAAATAAGTCGCGGTTGTAAAGATCCAGTGAATACTTGTGTGAACTAGTAAAGTGAATAAACAGATTATAATTGTATCGTTAAGTTGTATACGGTGGCACACAAAAGTAGTGTAAAGAATTAAGAGAGTTTAAGAAAAACTAAAGACATATTTGTTTTTACTTTGTTTGCAATTAACAAACTCATATTTAAACGTTTTTAAAAAGGTAAAAACGTAACAATATTTACTTTCCCACAAAATTATTGACAGCAGTTACATAATTAGACCGGATGCGCGTGTTAGTGTTAAGTTGTTTAATACTTTTTATGCTGACTCTGCCAAATGCATTTCGTTGGCAGAGCTAGCAGTGTTGTTAACTTAGCTACAACATCCGTATAAAAAAAGGGATAAACAAATAAGCAAACAGGCAACAACAACATTGCAAGGACAAACGTAAACAAAACATACAAACAACAATAATGTAAACAACATGTTTACATTTATAGAGATTTCCCGAAGGCAAAGTCATTCTCCTTCAAGACCATTCATCAGACTGTTTACCCTGCAATGTAAAAGGCGAGACAAAGCAGGCAACGGAGCCAGAAAGAATTCAGCCAGTTTTGTGTGAAGGCGCGTTGTGTGTGAAAAGGTTTTAAAAAGTTAAAAACGTAACAATATAATTTACTACTGAAGTATTATTTTAAATACAAATCAGTGATTAGTTTTCTTTCTAATAAGAGACCGACTCGACAACAATTGTATGTGGCTTAAAAAGTTTGTAAAATAACAAAAAAAGAAAATTCTTTAATATTACATTAATTACACGGTCAAAATACACCCAGCTAATCACATAGTGTATGTTGTGAGTTTTGTTGAGTAGAACTCAAAAATATTTTTTTTTATATTTCTTGAACCCTCCAAACTGGTTTTATTTGACAAAAACGGTATTTTTATATATTTTTTAACCAATTTTCAAAATCCAATGTTTTCTGAAAAGGGGACAGATGAGCCTTTAAAATTGTATACTTAAACATCTTGTTCAAACTTATATGTTATGAGTTTTGATCGGGTAAACTTAGAAAATATGATTTTTTCTCATTTTTTCAAGTTTAGCTATTCTTAATTGCAAAATTTAATTAAAAAAAAGCAAAATATAAGTGAGACATTCTGAAAGTGCATTATCTTGTGAAGAGTTTAACACTTCGTTTAATAAAATCGAACAAAAATTACCGTAGTTATTATTTAATTAGTAAAACAGTCATGTTATATTTTTTATATATGTCATCTCATCAAATGAACTTTTAGTTCAAAGATTTTTAAAAGTTTTGATGGAATTTGATTGTTTACCGCAAAATGTGTCAATTTCACATTTGAACGACTGCCAGAAGTCGGCTAATATTTGTGTTTTTGCAAATATTACTATTTCGCTTTGCGCAAACATTGGCCATCTTCTGGTGGTCGCTCAAATGTGAAATTGAAACATTTTCCGATAAACAATCAAGATCCATCAAAAATTCTGAAAATTTTTGAATTAAAACTTCATTTGAAAAAATATATGTAAGTATATATGAAAAATATAACTCGACTGTTAAACTCTGTTAAATAATAACTACGGCAATATTTGTCCGATTTGATCAAACGAAGTGTCAATCTCTTCACATGATTATGCACTTTCACTCATTTCGTATTTTTTAATTAAAGTTTGCTACTATGAACGGACAAACTTGAAAAAATATGAAAAAAATTCGCATTTGTCAAGTTTGTCTCATCAAACCTCATAGCATATTAAGGGCCATTATTACAACTTGCCGTTAACTAAAGGGAGGACGTTAACGGGCAGATAAATTGTTTTTCGTTATTATGAGTACCTAATAAGATAGAAGTGATCGTTAAGCTAAAGGGAGGCTCATATTACCTTTAACATTTAAAGGTCGCTTTATGTTAGAACTTGCCATATTATATATTATTTTCATTATGGCAACTTCAAATTTAAACAAAATGAGCATATACAACAAAAAAAAAAAAAAAAAAAAAAAAAAAACTAAGCCCGCAGTTGCCACTGCGTTAAAAATAACTTGTATAATTGAGCAGTTTTATCGACATTGCTCCGGCATTGCCATATTTTTGAAAAAATTTATCTGTAAGTTGTAATAACGAAAATAAGTTAAAGGTAACTTTCCAGTTCCCTTTAGCTAAAGTTACCTTTAACTAACCTCAAGTTTAACGACAAGTTGTATTAATGGCCCTAAGTCAAATAATTTATATATGTATGTATATCGTTCTAAAGACCCATCCCTCTCCTTTCTAATAAGGTTTAAATTTTGGACATCGGTACAGAAATGTTTGAGTAAACAATTAATTTGTGCGAAAAACCTGTTTTGTCAAATAAATCCAGTTTTGAGGGTTCAAGAAATATAAAATAAAATATTTTTGAGTTCTACTCAACAAAACTCAAAACTTACATTATGTCATTAGCTGGGTGTATTTCAATTTTTTTTAATTTTGTCGCATAGTGTTATTATTATTTATACATTATTGGGGGTACATTTTTAATTTTTTACATGCCATTGATTAAACATTCGGTTTAGCAAAATTTATTCGGAATTAATAGAAGTCGTATAGAAGCTGTAGTTACTACCAAAGGCGCCAATAAAAAGTACGCATGCCACGAAAGTAATAAATTTTTAAATAAAGTAATCTCGTATATATAACGTATTTCTCGATAACGGTACATACATATTACAACAAGTACGTTGGCCAAGAGACAAAATATCATATTTGTTAGCTCTAGCTCCTCAACACTCAGACAGTTCTTTGTATAAATGTACTTACATTGCTTTTCCACCATACTCTTTCAAAAATTCCTGAATATGAAAGCAGTGTTCATGCAACTATGAACTCAACCACAACAACAATGTTAACTTTATCCGCATGATTTTAAGGGGGTGGAGAACTGTGTATATTTCATTTGCATTCATTAAATGTAGTCCTTGATATAATGTAATCCTTGTAGTCGTATGAATACTTCTTAGTTTTCATTTTCAACTTTTACCGCAACTACAATGACATTTTGCAGAACTGTATGTGAAACAGAAAAAATAGCAGGTTTCTCGAACAAACATTTTGGACAATTTAATAATGGTATTATTTTAAAGCCAAAATTAATCTTAGGTGGAGGCAGTATTTAGAGTTTGAGTTCGTTTTCTAAGTGTCCAAGTCTCATATGCTAAAGTCAACTTTGAATCTCATTGATTTACTTGGAGTCAGTGATAATTTATCACAGATATAGAACTCAAATGTATAAAAAAAGTAATTTCAATAAAATATGGAGGAAAGAAAATAACCTGTAATTATTGTTGAAACAGAAAAAAAAAGAAGAAGGGGCCTAGATGTGGTAGTTAAAGATGTTTTCGTCTGTTTGCATCGAAAACAGGTTATAGTACAAAATGTTTCCAATCTTAGTTTAAACATTGATGACTCATATAGTGCCTTAATTGTCTATTGTAGTATATCGTCAGTATACTAATTAATCAAATGATCTATGCTTCAGAAGTCATTGGAAAGTAATTTGAGAAATGCTTGAGTAAGCTTCTATTTTAGCTAAAGTGTCTAATTTCATAATCACATTATTTTTAGATATTGCAGTTCTCATATCCACACGAAAAAATATATATACGATAACCAGCGTAACAGAAGCATACTGCAAACTATCGTGGATGTGATGTACATATTGTTACGAAAATGGAAACGGTGTATTATCATTTCACATTAAACCAATAAACAAAAACCACACAACACATACACCGAATTTGTTACAAGTAAACCAACAAAGACCATGAGTAAGAAAGAGAAAGGGATAGATAACGAATCGGAATGTAAGCGAGCGCAACAACAAGCAGTGTGAACAAAATACACAAACAACAATGCAGTCGCTATAGAACCCTCGAGAAGGCGAGAGCAAGAACATTCTACTTCAAGAACGTTCATCAGACTGATTCTGTAGACATATAAACGGGCAATACCAAGGCAAATTCATAGGAGGTAGCCGCAACTCTACAACAAGTACAACAATGCATAAACAACAGGCATTTTGTTTTTGTTAAAGAGTACTCAGCTTGTCAAAAAAATTAACCCTCAAACCTCCATAGGAAATTAATTAAAGCAATTAAAAAAAACTAAATAAATTTTATATATTGAAAATTCTTATGATTTTCATGTCATGCTAAATTACACAATAGAGCAGCACCTGTAAATTAAAAAAAAAATATCAGCTGCAAACGGTATTTCTTATTTATTATTGTACCAATTAAAATTTGTACCTAATTTATATTTATTTTATGACTGAATTTTGAAATTGAATGCTTATTTAAACTATTATCTCTTGAATTATATTGTGAATTATAATAACATATTTTCAACAGAAGGTTGACCCAATTTGTTTTAATCCCTATATCCCAATCTTCTGAAAGAGAATTTGTTTTAAAAATAACACACAAGTTATTTCAGTCATAGTTTAGGCACCTAGTTGGAGACATGGAATTCTTTTTTTTTTTGGTAATTCATCACTTTCATCTAAATAACTATAAATATAGTAAATCTAGGTTGTAGTTTAAAAGATATATGTATTTAGTGTCAAAGGCTTAAATATTGTTAATCATCTTGCAAAAATTTTAATATAATTGGCTTTAAAATAGTAATACTAAAGAATTTCTAGAGTGCGTATCGTTAAGGATACATGCGGTACGTATGAGGGTTTATGGCTAATATAGATACGAAATTGAATATCGAAACAAAATACACAAAAAACAAACAATTTTTTTTACAGTCCAAATGTCCTCAGCTGTTGAAATAAGGCTACCTTCTATGAATTTGCCTTGGGCAATACAAAGCAGACAACAGTCAGTAGTAATTCAGTCAGTCTTGTGTGAAGAAGTCGTGGTTTTAAGATCCCCGCTATACAGATCTAGCGAAAAAGTGTTGTTCCTTACAAAAAGGTTGTGAGAAGGGAATAAGAACGAACAAGTAGTTATTGTTGTATAAGTTGGAAACAGTGGTACATAAGATAGTGCGGACAATAAAGAGTTTAATAGAAACCAAATACAAATTTATTTTTATTTTGAACTCAATGAACTCATATTCTAAACGTTTTTAAAAAGGCAAAAACGTAATAATATTTCTACGACTTAAGGGAAAGACAAAATTAAAAATTCCTAAACACGCTCAGTATCAAGCTTCCTATTACCACACAATTTGTAAAACTTTGATAAAACAATTACATCGTCATCTCTAAATGCTGGTGAAGCTGGTGAAGCCAATATGGCATTCAGTTCTGGAGGACAGCCGGAGCTGATACGAAGCTCGCAATTTCCGACATCTTACATGACATAATTGGTCATTACAACCCTTCAGTCAGGATTACGACCTAGTTTCTCACACCACTTATGTTGTGTGCGTTATTTTTATACATGAGTGGCGGAACCTACAGTTTAAAGTCGACTACGAACGACAGATTTTTGAGAAACTTTTCATGGCAATATTATTTACTCTCAGAAATCTGCTGAGAGGAAGACGCCGAAAAATACTTTTTGTATTTTATTTTGATGTCTGGCCTGGGGCTCGAACCCTGGCTTTTCGTCTAATAAGCCAACACACTACCTACTAGACTACGGCGACTTTCAACGAAAACGGATAAGTTAAAATATTTCTGAAATTTTTTAAACGTATGTATACTTTTGTGGCAGAGTGTACATATTGAAGAAGCAGAGAATTATAAGGGATATGCGCTTCTACGAAAGATAGCATTTGTAAATCGTCAACAAAAAAACCTCAAAGTATTTGTAAAAAAGCTCTATGCAATGATCTATCAAATTCCCCTAATTTATCTTAAGCCTCCAATTGTAATCACTTCAAAATCATTGATGAATTTTATTCACCTTTCAAGAACAAATCACTTCTGAAGCAGGAACTAAAGACTGTAGTAAAATTAGCTTGTATAATGCTGAGTACAAAAAAAAAAAAACTTCTACAAATAGGTTCCACACACTTTAAGTAAAAAACCATATGAGCTGAATTTATATCTGAGCAGTCACTGAAATGCAACAAATTTAGCTGATTTTTGAACAGGTTGGGACGAAATCAAGCGAAAATCTTGTGATCTAACGACTGCTGTTCTAAAGCAAAATTCTTTGCAGAAAATTTTAAAAACTGCAGACTTGAACAATAGTACAGTGATTTGATAACACCATACCACATACATTGATTATAAGTCCTCCAAAACTCCATGCCCTTCAGTGGGGGGTTGTCCTTGGCACATTGGCAAATAATTTTGTTGGTGAAAAGTCCACCGCTTCAATTGTTGTTGTCTATTGAAGGCAATTTATTGGTTTGCACATATTGCAGGAAGGCCTGCCGAATAAAGTATCGGCAGTAAGATTAAGTGACAGAACATTTTAAAAGAAGAAGACCCGTAGCCTGGCGATATACTGTCAACGAACTCTGAAAGAGAAATAAAAATTAAGCACCAGGATAGTGAAAATGTGTTCACATATTTCAGTCAACTCCATTCAGTAAGTTTAAGGACTTAATGTGAGAAAAAGTGAATTTTAGAAACAAAACTTATAAAAATATTTTAAATGAATTCTTGCAGTAAAAATACGATACCACTTGACTGCTTAATTAAGTTTGCATGGCCATTTGAGTGAGAAAAATTTTTTGTATTTGCGTAAATGATGATTAAGAAAGAACAAAATTCAACTACAGCGTCTAAGTTTTAAACATTTTTAGAATTGAAATTTAATTAAATTTTAAAACTTAATGCCAAGAAAACAAAACGTATTGTATTCTCCATGCATTCTATAGCATCGTAGGTAGATTAGCATCATTGCTGTTGATGATTACTATTGCACTGGTTCAATACTATTTGTATGTATATTAGCTTTGAGAGTTAATCTGATAAGATGGAAACACAGAAATACGAATAATTTTAGTAAAAAAGAATTCAACAACAATCCCCTGTGAAATGAAATGCATGCAAATGGAAATTGTACTTGTTTATCCCTTTCACAGAAATTCATTCATTTGCACACAAATACAGGTAAACCTTATGGATGAGGCAAATACTGCAGGATTTCTTACTTTAAAGAAACAATTGAAACAATTTGTTGTGATCAATTAGTCTGGTTTTACTGATAAGACTGCTTTGATTTTAGAGAAGTAAATGCTATTATCGGCGCTTAGCTGGGTGTTAAATTTTTACACAGAGCAACAAGATTAATGTCATCAAATCGAGTCTATTAGCTATTGTTTTCATCTCAGTAGATTACTGGCAAAACCTCTGAGAGTAAAAAAATGTGTCGTTCGGGATCCAGTTTAAACTGTAGGTCCCACCGGTCATGTATAAAATTAACACACACATCATAAGTCGTGTGAAAAGCAAGGTCGTAGTACTGACTAAAGGGTTATAATGACCAATTCTTTATATACATATATATGTTACGAAAATGGAAATGGTGTTTTGCTTTTACATCGTTTAACATTAAAATTATAAACAAAAGCAATTTTTGTTGTTTACATCAAGCGAGTGCAAAGAGGAATAACAAACAAAGCAATTGTTGTTGTTTACATCAAGTTGTGAACAGTAGCACACAGAATTGTGGGAACAATAAAGAATTTTAATTGAAGCCAAACACAAATTTATTTTTATTTGCAATCTCATAATTTAAACGTTTTTATGTATGTATGTTAATATGTATGCAGAAAATGTCACTCATAAATAACTAATGTAAAGTAAACAACTCAAATAAACACATGCCCTAAAGCACATAACCATGCGTTTTATGATGAACTATTTAAAAGTTTTTCAATTTGATCGGCGATGTATCGTCCATCAAACGCTGATGTATTGTGTATCCAAGCGACGATGTTATCCACGCTTTTTATGAGCATGTTTTCTAAACATCAATGTATTATCCTCATTCCAACTGTGCTAAAAGGCAGCTCTGCAGAATGATTCACCGTTTTTATGTATTTTGTGCACCTCATATTTCCCCAACAACTCCAAAACAACAACAACTTTAAAAATTTAAGAATAATTGTAATAAAATTACTAAGGTATCCTTACACATGTATTTATATGCGAGATATCATAATAGTTGCTGCAGTCTAGTAGGTAGTGTGTTGGCTTATTAGACGTAAGGCCGAGGTTCAAACCCTAGATCAGACATCAAAACAAAATTTGAAAAAATATTTCTTCGGCGACTTCCTATCAAGAGATTTCTGGCAAAAAAAAAACTCAGAGTAAATAAAAGGCTGCCTTCCAAAATGTATCAATACAAAGTTTGTATGCAGTTCTACTACTGTATATAAACTTTGTAGATATGCAAAGTAATCGAAGACCGCATCAACTATAAATCCGATGCCTGATTGCTTTTTGACTGCGTTTAAAACACACTTTGACAACATTTTGAAATAGAATACATTGTAAACACGATACTTTGTTCAAACACAAAGCAACTAACATTTTGGAAGGCAGCCAAATTTTCATGAATAGTTTCTCAAAAATCTGTCGTTCGGAGTCGACTTTAAACTGTGTATATGTACACCATAATATAGTATACTCCCCTGAATTAGAGACACCAGCATCGACTCGAAGATGCTTTATCGTCATAGCTGCTGTAAAGTGGTAATACCAAATTCACTATTTTACTTTTGTAAGTGTAAAATCTCTTTTTTTAACATATTCAATAGATACATACAGTCAAAGAAAAAAGTGTACATACAGTGGTGTATATACCCGCTGATTTTTTCCAAATTGAAAGGACAAATTGAAAGGCAATTAAGAATGTTTGAAGAAAAAGCGAATTTGAAAAAAATATACATAATTGGTCATTACAACCCTTAAGTCAGGATTACGACCTAGTTTCTCACACCACTTGTGTTGTGTGTGTTGATTTTATACATCAGTGGCGGGATCTCCAGTTTAAAGTCGACTCCGAACGACAGATTATTGAGAAACTTTTCATGGCAATTTTTATTTACTCTCAGAGTTTTTGCCAGAAATCTGCTGAGAGGAAGTCGCCGAAGAAATACTTTTTGTATTTTATTTTGATGTCTGGCCTGGGGCTCGAACCCTGGATTTTCGTCTAATAAGCCAACACACTACCTACTAGACCACGGCGACTACAAAAAAATATAAGGTAGAAATATAAGGGAATACATACAGTAGCGTATGTAGATGCAGTAGTGTACGTAGATACAGTAGTATATGTAGATTTTTTTCTTTGACTATAGGTTTCATAGACGTAAAAAGTTATTAATTAACAGATTCCATTTCCACAATTTTCAAAATTGCAATTATTTTCTGTAGTTTATAAAAAAATTAAAAGAAAAAGGAAAAATAAATTTTTACGTGTAGATAAATAATAATATTTTATACATCATGCAGTAAAACTAAGTTAATACTTTTATTGTGTAAAACTTCTATTCTATTATTGTTAACCTTAATGTCACAATATTATTATTATATCGTTTAAATTCTTATATATATTTTCATTCCTAAAAGAATAATTAACATAAAGAACGAAAAATTTCAAATTGTCATTGAAAATATATAAATTTCCAATTTATTTAATATTTAAGATATCATTTATTTGTATATACAACTTATAATTAATAGTATAGGGAAGTTAGGTCAAACTAGATCCTATTAGGAGTTGTTTATACGATATTTTATTTTTCTCATTTTCTTATCTAAAAAAT
This sequence comes from Sarcophaga variegata, assembly GCA_932273835.1. Lineage (NCBI taxonomy): Eukaryota > Metazoa > Arthropoda > Insecta > Diptera > Sarcophagidae > Sarcophaga > Sarcophaga variegata. The sequence continues at coordinate 44,337,124 of OW026359.1, forward strand.
TAATGTCTTTAGTTCTCTTTTCGAATTCTTTAAATAGAATGAATTTTATCGTTAATAAAGTATTGTTGAATTCAAAATGTATGTATAGTTGAAAAGTCGTTTGAATTCTCTTGTATAGATTAACCGAAATAGGTGAATTAAAATTAAGGATCCTGCCTGTATCCTGTATCTTAGGATACAGGTTTAGGAGGGATTATGAAGCGTGATTACTCAAAACGTCAAAGAAACCTATTTTTAAAGTAAAAATAATTAATATCCTTTTATTTCCCAATTTATTAGTATAGTACTATTGAGAACAAAGTATAAAAAACTATTTTGTATTCAACAGTGGTCCCTCCACCCGACTCCTAGCTAGCAATTATAGGCTACTTTATCAATGGATATACATATGCCTCGTTTGTTTATATCGTGGAAGTACACAGGCATCTCTTATGTCTACATTACACATTCGTACAATAATCTTCTCAGTAGCAATATGGTGGGACTTGTGTTTAGTCCAAGTTAAGAAAGTAGCTTGAGATTTTTAACTACCGAAAAGCACTGCTGTCAGTATGTATTTGCAATTTATTGAATCTAACTTTTAAATAAGGTATATCTACACTGTGTATGAAATTTAGACAAACGGAGTTAAATCAATGAAATCAAATTTGAACGTTTTATGACAACATAAATATCGAATACTACAAATTTTCTTAATTATTTCCACTCTATTGTATACAAACTAAAGCCCTTTCTGTCCTTTTGGGGGGGAGGGGGAGGTTAGTAAACTTTGCAGTTAGAGTTCTAACCCATTGAGTCGGCTACATATGTATATAAAAATCTGTCTATAATTCTTCTTTAATTAAAAAACAAAATATAGTTAAAGCGTAAATTCTTTAAAATATTTAAAATAAAAACGTACCTAACACGTTCACGCCTTACTAGACTCCCTTATCGGAGGGCGTACCAATACTACCGGCGGCCCGCAATAGATTGTACATCCGGTTCTTGTCTTAAGTTCTCTTCATCATTCAGCCGATGTAAGAGATGATGAAAAAAAAACCTGAAATAATACATCATTACAACCAAACGAAAGCTGAAGTATATGCGCTTGATGAACTAGTTGTTAATTACACATGTTAGCGCATGACTAAGGCTGGCCTGTTTTCAAATATGATCAGCATATAATTCGTCATATAGACTGATATGAATCCTGCATGGAATTTCAATAAAAACTTCAGACGCAGGCTTTATTTAGTAGAACTTGCAGATAAGCTAATAAACGAGCATATTTTGCGAAGAAAAGTTTTTCCACGAGGACCATCAGCAAGAAAGCTTTTCAAAAATATTCAAGAACAAAATGATCTCACAAGTGCCCCGCAATGTTCTAAGTAAAATAATACAAATACACTATTGTCCAGAAATTTACCAAATAAACGATAGAGGAGTTTCTTTTGGCAACATGAAAGAAATTCAAATAAGCATTCCACTAAATGCTACAGTTTCACACACACATACTCACATTAAAATACATTACCTTTTCATAATACATGTTACAAACTATAAACCCATCGTACACAATTCACTTCACAATTCAATTCATAACTCTCAGGTCTGCGTGATCCCAACTTTTAACACACACACAAACATACATATCAAAAAGCATTACCTTTTGATAATACATGTTACAAACCTAAAGATCGATCGCACACAATTCATTTCACAATTCTGCAATGTTTTTACTCTTTTACAGCTATGCATGCACCAAATTTTGTATGGAAAGAGAGATCCCGAACATACACAATTGTCACAAAAATTCCTAAATTGTTATACATACATTAGTATTAAAAATATAATTTTTATTTTATTGTTAAAAAACACTGAATTTAAAATTTAATTTTATTTTATATGTATATATTTTTTTTATTAATAATTGCTCAGGAAGGGCTTATTTATTTTAGTTATCATTATTTTTATTATACTAAATAAAAAAAAACAACAAAACAAATTAATTTCTTATATTAAATATGAAATTTTGTTTACATTTTAATGTTGGGTCATATTGACCCAAAGGATCATAGGAAGGGCAGATATCCAAGGGATGTAGAAGGTTTAAAAGCATTTATTTTTGATTTTATTTCACGAGGAAAGTTCCGCATATTAACTATATTACTACCTTTTGGTACCATTTAATGGTTTTTTTTTTTTATTAGGGCGTTCGTATACATGTCTTTTTTTAATCTTATTTCTGGGACTTGAGTTACACCCATTATAAGCAAAAAAGCATTAAAACCCATTTGTACAATGGGTTAATTCCACCTTTGGGTTCTGTACTTGTCTTGATTGACAGGTGTACGTCCTCTATTTGAGCATGTTCTATCTTCACGGTATTTATGGTATAATATTTACATCAGACGAATTTACGAAGAATCTACCCTTAGTCAATCACACAAAACTTTACACAATACTCTTGCATTGTTGGATTGCCTATGCTGCATAATAGCTGCCGTCCGATAGAGCGAAAAGCACTGACTGCAGCTACAGTAGGCGACAAGCATGGATTACAGAGCCGGCATGAACATGGTAAGGGGTTTCTAATGCAGGTGAGACACGTGTTTAACGAAATTCAATAAACTCAAATTTAAATAAAATTTTGCATAAAATTGAAATCTTTGTTTACATTTACTTTCTCTATTACAGGCAATTTCCGAACTCTGTGCCTTACTTCCAATGCATTTGCTTTTTAATCTTTTTTAAACTAAGGATAATCATTACTGTTTTCAGCTTTTTTCATACGTTAGAAATAACTACTCTGTGTTTACCGTGCGACTTTCAGAAAAGAGAAAATCAGACATGATAATTCCATTCAACTGTAGTTTCGATACTAATTAAATATGGCAAGTTCACAAGTTGTCAATGGAAAGCAATATTGGGAGGTGTTTGGAAAACCGTTAATTAAAGTATAATACTGCGAGTGGTGAAATATATACGGAGAAAACACTTGTCTCAACACACATTTTATACATACATATGTACTACTTGTGAGAGAGGATAATTTTTGTTACGAACATCATTTGGTTTAAAGAACTTCAAAAAAGTGTGCTTGTGTTGATGAGCGAATAACAAGTGCACTGTGAGAAAAGGTTAGTAAATAAGAAGTTATTTGACTGCATTTACAATTTTTTATTTGGAGAGACCTTAAATATGTAGCTTTCATGACACATTTTTGTTTTATTTATTTACATACAGTCAAAGCTCGGTATAACGAACGATATATTGCCAGGCCCTTTCGTTATAGTGAAAAATTCGTTATATCGCAAAGTTTTTTTTTATCAAAATTTTATTAAAAAAAGAAAAGTACATTTAATTCCTTTTATTAAAAATATATAGATATGTCCTTAAAATAACGTTTGATAATCAATAAGTGAGTAAAAGTGTTAAAAATTATTTAAGTTGGTGGAAAAAAATCATTTATAGACGTTTGTTTACAAGTAACTTAAAGACTCATTTGAAGAGCTTTTTCCTGTATTTTTCGAAGTGCTAATTGTTTTGAAATATTAATATCATTTTGGAAACCCCATTGTATAGATTTACCAAAACATTTTATTACTTCAGAATGCTTTTTTTCGTTTCATTATTAGAAAATTGGTCAACAATTTCAATATTTTCCTCATTTTCGTCATTTTTTCCTCATTTTTCATCATTTAAGTCTCCATTGCAAATGTCTTTTAAGAATGCTTACCTCAGGAATAAACATTTCAAAAAACCAAGCTTTAAAAATTCTGGTATTCATCCATGCATTTTTTGATTAACTGGTAAAACTTTATTTAGAAATGATCGAGGTGTTTTCGCCTTTCCAATAAGAAGGGGCGTCATTTTCTTTTTTCCTGATATATTAGCACATAGAAGAGCAGTTATCCTTTTTTTGGGTAGTTTTCTTCTTTCTTCCTTTCTTCTTGTTTGGAAGCATTTTCCAAAACAAACCTGTTTCATCAGCATATAGAATCATGTGATAAACTTTCTTCTCTTTCTGCCTCTTAAACGAATCCACCAAATCTTCTCTTGATGAAAATTTTTCCTCCATTACGGGATATTCTCCCTTTCTGAGGGATCGACGATTTTTTGATCCATTGTTTGTAGTTTCAAGATTTGAAACAATTTTACTTCCATTTCCTTTAATGTACATATGGATGATTTTGATATTTTATATTTGTTTGAAATTAATGAAAACGATAATCCATTTTTGCACTCTTCTAAAATTTTTATTTTTTCACTTAAAGAAATTCTTTTTCTATTTCCCATCTTTTTATAAAATAAAACTCACAACTTGTTACAAATTGACTAAAATTTTTATGATCACTTGTTCAAAAGCACTGTGTGTTTGTATACAATGAAAACCAACGGTACTTTAACGAACATTTTTTGTGCTCTCTTTTGTTACATTCTTTTTGTTTTTACCATTTTTTAAATCATTCGTTATACCAAAGAAAATAAAGTATAAAGAATGTGCATTTTAACATATTTTGGAATATTTTTCAAAAATATTTCATGACGTGGGGGGAAAGATAGAAGGGAAGGATACAGAAACCAAGAGCGTAACAATGCATTGTTTTCATCGTGCGTTTTTGTTGTTTGACCACTTTTTTATTTTTCTGGTGTTAAAAACAGACGTCGGCACCAATGTCCCTCAGGGGAAGAACATCTTCGGCATTTTACACACATAGGACACGATCGTCAAGAATGTTCGTTAAAAAGAGCGTAAAAATCTTATCAGCTTTTAAAGAAGAAGGTTCATGTCGCTTTCTTCAGACTTCAATGATACACCCAAAAAAATATCACAGTAGTATTCACTAATATCAATGAGAAATGATTTTATAAAGGATGCTTTATTTTCTTTTCTTTATTGCTTGCTTACACTTTGATAGATTTACAAAAAGTGATTGATAAACGGAAATGCTAAAAGTAAGGTTGCATTCCAACTGTCAAAGTCTTAATGAGTTTGTGGAGTTGCCACATTACAGATCACTACAATCTCGGCCAACCTGACTAGGCAATTGACCTCGATTGCGGCACATCTTGTGAAAACTCATCTTCCAGGAACTCATAGTCCTCGTATTCACTCGTGTTGCCTTCAGTTTCGGATAATTTGTCTTCTACCGAGTCCTTTACTTCTAACCATTTTCTTAATCGAGTTGAATCCTCCTCTATAGGGTAATTGTGTCACCTGGCAATTTTCTACATCAGATATTTCGTAACGATCATTTCCTAATTGCTTCTGAATTACGTATGGGCCGCGGTACTTCGGTATTAATTTTTTATTAAATCCTGGGGTTGTATTAACATTCTTTAAGACAACTAAATCTCCAGGTTTGAAAGATTATGGCGGTTTGTGATGAACATGGAAATACTTTAAATTATTCTCCTGGGACCTCCTTATGGATTCCGATGCATCTCTCATTGACTTTAACTCCCTATTAAAATCCTCATACCTATCCTATAAGTATTCTGTCAGTTCATCAACTATCTCTCCCCGTTGTTCGACCCCAAATAGTAACACAGCTGGTAATTGTCCTGTAGCACTGTGCAGCGAGTTATTAATGGCGAACTCCACCTGCGACAGTTCATCCGCCCAATCACAATATTCCGTTGGCTCAGATAATTTCGATAGCATAGCCCTCAAACCTCTATTTATCCTCTCTACTTGACCGTTTGACTGTGGAGAAGCTACCGATGTTTTCACGTGAACAATATTCCTTTCAGTTACAAATCTACTGAATTCATCAGAAGTAAAACACGTACCGCGGTCACTAATGATTCGCTAAGGGCGACTATAGTCCCTAAAATATTTCCGTAAGGCACAAGATGCCTCCTTCGTCCCCGGCGAGTTCACAGCATAAAGCCTAGTAAATTTCGTAAATGTGTCTACTACTGCCAGTATGTGTTTACGTCTGGACCTAACCGCTGGTAATGGGCCAAAGTGGTCAATATGCAAGGTGTCGAAAGGTATAGCCTTCTTCTCAATGTTGTATTGGTTCCGTTCATTCCTCCTATGTGGCCCCGAATAGTAAGTACATTTGCGGCAGTTTCTTATGAATCTATTCAGTTTGTCCCTCATATTAGGAAACCAATAATATCTGCCTATCCTGTCCATACATTTCCCAATACCAACATGACTATACTTCTCATGCGTTAATCTCATTACGTTCTCCTCTAATTCCTCGGGGACGTATAATTGCCTCTGTCCCAGATTACCTATTCTAAATACTAAACCATTATCTAACAGAAACCCCTCTTTCTCACCCTGTTTAAGCGCCCTGCTAATGTCCCGTATCTTCGGATCCCTAGACTGCATAATCTGAATATTCACGTCAACTTCATTCTCATCTATAACTCCTATAACTGGTTCCCGGCTGAGTGCATCGGGGTGAGCCATCAATTCCCCCCTCCTGTGCCTTATGCTATAGTTATAGTTTTCTAACTCTAAAGCCCACCTGGTGATTCTGGGGTTCATTAATTTCTTACTCAGTGTCAGTGTAAGGGAATTACAGTCGGTCACAATAGTGAAAGGTGTCCCTTCCAAATATATACGAAATCTTCTCAGTGTATATATTATGGCCATGGTTTCCAATTCAAAACTATGGTACCTCGATTCCGCCGGAGAAGTGCACTTAGAGTAGTAAGCCACTGGGTGGAATTTACCATCACCTAGTTTCTGTAGGAGGACAGAGCCTATCGCCACTAAAGATAGGAACAGCAGCATCCAATTCCATCCAGTCTATACTGCGTACCGGGACTTGGTGAGATAAACCCTCTTCTAGGGCATGTATTTGTTGTTGTAATTGCAACATCTGTAACCGAAGTTGAATTTTTTTTATTTCTTCGGACGCAGTATCTGGGTGAAAATCGCAAATTTTTTCTGTATGCATTCTGGCAGCGGCATCAATTACAGCTGGCTTCGGGACAGCAGTCTTCACTTTCGGCGGCATCAGGCACGTGGACTTCGGTGTTGGTTTCTGCGGTGTATCGATTCAGAATATATGTTTGTTGTTGTGCATCAGGGTTTGGGACAACATGTGTCTTGGTAGCGTTTTCAGCGGCATCATCATCATCATCTACGTGGGCAACATACTGTTTCATATCCTCCACTGCATGTTCCTCCCTTACCGGATTTAGAGCGTGGTTATTTTTATTTTTCTCCTTCTATAGCGCTTCATATAATGCCCGTAGTTGGCTCAGCGTGGCCGAAGGAGGGAAATTGATGCCGGCCTCATCTAGTGCATCCGTCATTGTTTGGCGCCCGGGTCTAAGATCCATTATCTCGACTTTTTGATTTTTTCAGTTTAACTATTTTTCAAAAGATGTATCCCACACCTGATATTATAAAGGATGCTTTATTTTCTTTTCTTTATTGCTTGCTTACACTTTGATAGATTTACAAAAAGTGATTGATAAACGGAAATGCTAAAAGTAAGGTTGCATTCCAACTGTCAAAGTCTTAATGAGTTTGTGGAGTTGCCACATTACAGATCACTACAATTTCGGTTTTAGTAAGAATACTTGCCAAGTTAAATACGGTGTCTTTAGGGATTTAGTGCAGAACAATTTTTCTATATTTTCCGATCACATATACATATCATTGGGTTAATAAGTAGACTTGAAATTATTAGTAACAATTTTCCTATAGGTTAACACATGTCTTTGGTTATGTATTAGTGAGTGAGAGAGAGAGAAAATAGGTTGAGAGAATTTATTTCTTTACAGCCAAATAAAAGTGTTAGTAATATACTCTATTTTTATTTTCATTTCGTCAACATACATATGTAAAGCTGTCTATCTTTGGCTTAATAATTTTGGATAAATAAAATAAAACATCAATTTTATTATTAAAAGAACATAAAGCTATCCATATTTGGCTTAAAAATTAGGCCATGTTTTTTAGATAAATAAAAATAAAAAGAATAAAAAACCATTTTTTATTAAAAGAAAAAAAAAACGAGCATTCCCGAGCATTTAAAAAAAATATACTATGGGACAAAATAAAATACGCCCAGCTAATGACATAGAACATTTTTAACACAAAATATTCTTCGAGTGTTATTCTGAAATAAAATGATAAAACATCCGCAGACATATATTCTTGTCGCAGTCTGATCGACAACTAAATCAAAAAACACATGAATACATACACATGTACGTACGATGAGCGCAACACATTGTTACGCTCTTTGTTTGTGTTCATTTTCCTTCTGTCTTCCTCTCCCCTCATCAAGAAATGATTTTTAAAAAGATTTTTTAAAAAGATTTTTTAAAATCTTTTCATTTTTAAAAAGATTTTTTAAAAAGATTTTTTAAAATCTTTTTAAAAATCATTTCTGGATGAGGGGGGAGGAAGACATTAAGGAAGTTTATACAGTATAGTACTGAGTATACAGATTTCCTTTGTCTCTTTTCTCTTAATAGTGAGCGCACAGCAAACTGAAATATTTGGTGATAGGCATGAAACCTTTAACCTGTGTGACTGGCTTCTCCTAAAATAGAATGTAATAGAATAGAAAAACCAATGCAATAAACTGTATTGCATGTGATGTGATTCTAATAAATTACTACCGCTTTTTAAATCTGGACTTAGTTGTATTTTCATAAATCTCCACCCCAATGATATTGTCTATGATATTCTTCTGCGACATTCCTTTCTGATCACTACCCACAATAATAAAAATTTTAAAGCCGTTTTATCTTATTCAGTCTTTTTAATATTTTTTCCATTGTCAGAGAAAGTGAATGAATGAAAGGGGAACGACTGAATACATGAGTAACGAACTGAAACTTTGAAAACTTTTTTTTTACATAAAAAAGAAACCAAAAGAGTTTCAACGGCATGCAGAACAATTTGCAACAAAACAACCAAACGAAGGAAGGGAATATGAAGAAATGTGTCATTAGTACTAATATGTTATGTGAGTAGTAGAATATGTCTTGTAATCACTTTGAAATACAATCAATTTACCTTCACGTAGCGTGCACAACTTTGCCGTTTTAGAGGTGTTTTTGTTGCTGTTTTTAGTGCCACAAAATTGCTTATATTTTGTGTCACAGCAGCTGCTTTATTTTTGAAACACATTCCACCAACATTTATATTCTTGTGGAACCCTGTAAATAAATAAGCGGAGCATAAAAACTGCGAGACAAGATGGCACACTTTAATACAATCATTTACCAACTGCTGATACAAAATTCCAATGGCGTTCGCTGTTACTATTTAAATAAAGCAAGAGGAAGACGATTCATTCTTATTGGAACACGCCCGAACACACAGAATTCACATGATACAATGAGATAACATTCTGGCGTAAATTTTATTTCAGTTTTGTTCACTTAAGTCTTCATCACATAAAAACAGCAAAAGAAAAAAGGAACAAAATAGCAGAACAATTAAATAGACGGCTGCATAAACCCCTTAATACCTTACACAAGTTTCAATCAAATTTTAAGAATAAAATTCAAATTCCCTGTTTTAAAATGCTTCTTCATTAGCACTGTTATGGAGAATTTTAGAAATAGAAAATGAATACAAAATTTAGAACAATTGATGCAACAACTGCACTAAAGTTGTATACAGGTTGTATGACTTTACTTGACGTGCGCGCTGTTTGGTGGTTGGCTTTGGAAAAAATAATCATCAAATTCGGTTTTAGCGTATTATGAGGATAGTGCCGATCATCTGCTCTTGGAACTATCGAGATCGTTTAATGTATGTTTGCTATACGTAACTTGCTCTTCGTTGACTTACTTGTTGGCGAAACAAGTGGTTACGAACGTTACAATTAGGCTGAGGACTTAGGAGGGAAACGGAAGTATAGAAGCTATGGTCATGCAAGAATACTGGATACAGTTGATCTGGATGTACCGGAACTTACGTTCTATACAAGTTTTATAACGAAAATATTGATTAAATGCTATTCTGATAGCTGTTTATACCTCCCAGGGAACGTCATTCAAGTATCCGAAGTTTGACAGTTGATAACGGCCATAGGGCTATAGCGTCCAAGTAGCTTTAACTTGACTGGTAATTTAGCCAAATCTAATCTAATTAATGCATAGAATTTTCTTATACTCTTTGATGGTTGTATTACGTCACCTTTGTCGTAAGATCATACAATTCTTTTGTAGGGCAATTCAAATGAATTTTTAAGCCGCCTTTAAATCCCTTTCAAATGCTCTTTTTGAGTGAATGTTGGTGTGACTGTTAATGATTGATGATCGTTCTTTACCAATAAATCTGGAAATAAAATCAAAAAGAAATTAAAAATTTCTGAATTTAATAATAAATAAATTATGTACGTGGTATTTTTAAACAAATTTAAATCAATCCTGATCATCAGCGGCTGTCTCTGTTGAAAATCATAATGTGGAATGAAGTTCATTCGCATGAAAACGATTAACAAACATCCGAATAGAATAATATACAGACAATATGAACAATATGAACATTTAAGAAATTCATCAATTTAACCACACCAGCAAATTAAACAATAATTAAATGCCTTTTAATTGCAGCAATAAAAACAATAGCATCCACCCCAATGAAAACATCCATCACAGAAAAAGTGCATAAAAAAGAACAATACATACATACATACATACATACATAATTGGACATTACATCCGTTTAGTCAGGATATACCACCGCCAATGTTGTGTGCGTCAATTTTAACCATGAGTATCTAAGTACCTAAGTAAAAGTCGATTCCGAACGACAAATTTTTGTGAAATGTTTCATGGTAATTTTATTTGCTCTCAGAGATTTTGCCAGAAGACTGCTGAGAGAAAGGAAATATTTATTTTCTCATATTCAGTTTCGATCGAGTAACCTAAGCTATGCGTTAAACCTCGGGCTCGTATCTAATGAGCCAACACACTACCTATTAGTCTACGGCGTCTTTTTTGAAATTCTTATTATTATTAATTTCATTAGAGCTAGACCATTGACGCCATGCGAAGCTCCTTTTTCAGATATTATATGGAGGATTTCACAATCTGTGGCCTCCTCCTCTTTCTCTTCCGTACAGTGAATGTTTTTCTATATCTTCTGTAAAACTCTGAGTTGAATGACTACCATTTGTAAAGAATATTTCCCAACAGTTGATGAAAACTTGAGGATCGTTCATTATTAAAATACTCTAAGAAAAAAAAACCTATTTTTCATTTATTTTCATCAATTGAATCAAAATGTCTGAACTTTCAATTTTGAAGTGGCTGGTCTTACTGAATTAAATTTATTTTAATGACTCCTATTTAGACTAACTGGAATGATACCATTTGGATGTCAATTGAAAAAAATTAAGCAATTGCATTCTAGACATTTTTTATTGACATGGTATTTTATGCACCCTACCCCTTCAGAATGATGGTAGTTGTAGTTACCCGGTAAAAAAATAATAATAATAAGGCTGAGAGCTGGTAAGATGCATACAACAACTCATTCGAGCATATGGTTGTAAGAGAATATATCTAATGACTGGATCTGGAACTGGATTGCTTTGTTCCATGCAGAAAAAGGAAATATAGCCGAATGTGCCCACCACAGCGGTGTAAGATTTATACAAAATTCTATCGAATATTCTCCGTGAAAAACTAAAGTTAAAGAAATAATTCGAGTCCACTATTGTGGCTTTAGATTTGACAAACCTGCTTAATTTACATTAAGTCAAAGTTTCTAAAAAATCCATAGAAGCCGAAACATTTTAACTCTTTGTTGATTTTAAATCCTCATATTTTTCATGAGACTGTAGGATAACTCTAACTGACACTACAAAAGTAAAAGAATCTATCAGACGGTACCAAACAAGAATTTTTTTATTGAAATAATTCATACTGCGACTTAATCAATATTTTCTTTTAAAAGTCATAATCCAATCTAGACGATCTAGACGACAAATGCTATTCATCTAATCATCAAATCTAGACGACACATGACACTCATGTGTGTTGATGATAGAAATAGTATGACATGGCTCGCATACTGTGAGTAGAAAATTGTTGAGGCAGTCAACGAAACTAATTGTTGCTCTGTACTAAGATCCACAAGAATTGGACAAAATGTAAACGTTATTTATGCGATATAAAATGGAGAATTTTCCTCTGTTGGTGAGATGCTATTTTTGTTTTGCCTCTGTATATCATCTAGCCGCCGTAGTATAGTAGGTAGTGTGTTGGCTTATTAGACGTAAAGGCCGGGTTCGTATACCAGGTGAGGCATCGAAACGAAAATATGAAAAAATATTTCTTCGGCGACTTCCTCTCAGCAGATTTCTGGCAAAAACTCTGGAACAAAATAAAATTGCCATGAAGGGCTTCTCAAAAATCTGTCGTTCGACTTTAAACTGTAGGTCCCGCCACTAATGTATAAAATTAACGCACACAACATAAGTGGTATTGAATGAAGGGTTGTAATGACCAATTTTATATGTATGTATGTCCTCTATTATGTGTCCATAAGCACTATGAGCATCCGTAGAATAGGATGTCCAAGGCTCCAATTGTAAGATCAAGTAAATCTCTCGAAGTCTGACCTGGGGTTTGAACCGAGGCGTCACGTCTAATAAGCCAACACACAACCTACTAGACGACGGTGTCAACCACTTAAACGGTATTAAAAAGCTCTTCCCTCAAACCATCTGCGGTTTTGTTGTTTTTCAGCCAGGAAGTTGCCTTCTTAATGAAATCTTAGCTGTGCAGTCCCCATTCAAAACCTTAGTCAAACATATATTTTTGGTATTGTTTTTAAATGTTTCAGTGATCAATTATTTTTTTTATAAACGTAATAACACTGATCTATCACGAATCTTTTTTTAATGGTACAGAATAAAGTTGCGAGCATCACTTTTCAAAAAGATTTAGGAGCAAACCCTTAGCAAAGCATTTAATATTTCATTAACCTTAAAAAGTTAATGAAAAATTCATCATTATTTGTAAAAATTTTTGTAATGAACTTAAGATTAAGGGCCATTAACACAACTTGCTGTTAAAGTTGGGTTTAGTTAAAGGTAACTTTAGCTAAAGTGAACTTTAAAGTCGCCTTTAACTTCTTTTCGTTATTACAACCTACAGATAAAGTAAAATTGACTTTTTTAAAAATATGACACTGCCGGAGCAATGTCGATAACATTACCTAAATAAAACAAGTTTCTATAAAACTTTCGTCGTTGCCACTACGACTGTGATTTTGTTGTGATTGCTCATTTTGTTTATATTTGAAGTTGTCGTATTGAAAATAATATATAATATGGCACGTTCAAACATAAACTTAACTTTAAAAGTTATTGGTAGGATGATCTTCGCTTTAGTTTAACGCTCACTTATTGTCCACTTATAATAATAAAAAACAATTTATCTGTCCGATAAAATCCTCTCTTTAGTTAACGGCAAGTTGTAATAATGGCCCTAAGTCTTTTAGAGATCATAATTTCATTTTACAAAATGTTTTTAATATCTGCAAAGGGCGAGTAATAGAAAGTGCGAACAATAGAGTTTTACTATCGATATACCAGAAAATTCAAAATGTTGTACTGCTATCACTGGTTCACATAATTGAGGCCATACACTAGATTTCATAAAAGAAAACGAGTATTTATTAAAACGAATCAATATTTTATTGCAAACCCATTGATGACAATGCACGAGATATCGAGGTCACCACATTTTGATTTCACTGATGGAAACGGCTTTCAAAATTTCATAATGTTATGCTGCTTACTTTGGATTCTGCAACCTGCAATTAGTCCTCAGTCGGATTGTAACCTGCACTGCATGAGAAAGAAAAATCGAATTGTCTAAAAGAAGTATTGCTTGACATAATGAGCCATGTGCTGTTAAAGTCGCCGTGGTCTAGTAGGTAGTGTGTTGGCTTAATAGATGTGAGGCCTCGGTTCAAACCCCAGGTTAGGTATCTCCAACTGAACGACATATAAAAATATTTCTTCGGCGACTTCCTCTCAGCAGGTTTCTGGCTAAAGCTCTGAAAGTAAATAAAAATTGCCATGAAAAGTTTCTCAAAAATCTGTCGATCGGAGTCAACTTTAAACTGTAGGTCCCACCACTCATTTATAAAATTAACAACCACAACAGAAGTGGTGTGAGAAACTAGGTCGTAGTCCTCTAAAGGGTTGTAATGACCAATTATGTATGTATGTATGTATGCTGTGGATCATTACTTGCATAATTTATTGGTCGTTAAAACCCTTTAATCAGATTCTTAAAAATTATTAAAAATATTTCTTTGAATAACTTCTTAGAATATTTGAAACCTTTTTCGAACGCCTTATCATCCAAAAACATTAATTGACTTTCTTTTCCTATGGAATGGAAATTAAATATATCATAAGAAACTATCATGTCATCATCATTCTTCAGCAAAGAGCAGGTAATATTTCACAATAACTGGGTGTATTTAACAACATTTTCGTTTTCTTTCAGTAGCGTTTTAAAAACTTTTCAAATCTTTTTTATTCGAAAAACGTAAACAATTTTTAAACTTATTTACCATCTTATCTCTGCCCAAATTTAAAGAATGAAACTTTTTAATATGCAGTGTACGTTGCCAAGAAAACAAAAACAAAAAAAAAGCGGATAGAAAGTGCAGTCTGTCACATGGTCCTGTTCGTCCCGAATTTATCGCCTCTTTTACTTTTCGTTTCTGTTTACTTTCCTTTTCTGTTGCTGGGCTGGTTTTAAAACGACATTTTAAAGGCTAAACTTGCTTGGTATTGACATGAAACATGCGGTTGCTGCTTAAATAAAGTTTCTCCACTTTGGAAGAAATAATAAAAAAACGAATTTCCAATGGAAAGAAAATTTATAATTTTGTGATATTTTTCATTCTGCAGGATTGTGATTTAGTAGATTGTGTCAGGAAAAGCGGCAGAGTATTTGAAACTTTATTTTTTTTCTTTTTTTCTTTTCATCAGCACGTAATTCCTGCAACAGCATCACAGTTTTTGCAGTACTGCCAGTGCAGCTAACAACAGCACATCGTGCAAGTTGCTGAGGCGAATTGAAAGCCTTTTTTATTTATTGCCTTGCTGTGTTAGCAATTCAGAGGATGACGATGAGAAAAAGAGCCATAAAATCGATTCATCTCTGATTCTTGCTTCAATATCTCTCAGCAACATGCCACGGATACGCCTGATAGGAATCATCAGTCTGATAGGCTGAAACTGAAAGAGGGAGGTGGAGGGGAAGAATTAGGCAGTAGATATTACGAAAACGGAATCCATAGAAATGTTTGTCACATAAAATCATGCAAAATTGCTTCATTTAATACAATTTTTTACAACGTCAATCCCCCTCCATCCAAATAACACCCAAAGGATGTTTATAAATATTCGTATTTTTATTTCGCGGTAAAAATTCAACCGAGTGAGGGAGAAGTGGTGTTTTTCCGATAATCAAATTTATATTTAATTTTTTTTGTAACACTGAGCCTTAGAAACGATTTAACGTTTGAATAAGTACAAGAACAATAAATGGATTTTGGCAAATCGATTCAAATAACGTTTTCGTTTATTTGACCCTTTTAGGAAACATGATGCCGTCACAATATTAATTTTATTGGCATTTGACCATTGACTGAGAGGAAGATTATAAAATTGTTTCAGAAACAAATCTAGTTTGATTAAGGAGACAAATCTTAACCTTTGCACGAGATAAAAGGAGACCAATATTAAAAACTTAAGTCAACTAAGTTACGAACGCATTAAACACGCTCAAACTTCATTGGAATATTTACGCTGTTTCTTTTACTTTATCTTATTGACTGCTGTTACACCCTTAAATTTACTTTTGTAGTACACAGTGCAGCCCTTGCGCTGACCAACTTCTTCCTCTTCCCTGATTTTGATGGAACTTGGTCAGTGCAGGGACTGCGTTCACCCGTGGCATCACAACGGGCCGCTATATGTGCTCAAGTGAGCTTTGTGATATCAGAGCTACCACTCCGACCTAAACCTAAAGTACACAGTCGTTTGTTAACCGATAGAATGAACCACAGTTCCTTTCGGACTAAAGTGTCATTTTGTCAAAATTCTCCCCCCTTTGGATCTTTAAAAACCGTGTTGGATTTTACTTGACTTTTGAGTTGTATATCTACGTTTGACATTAATTTATGAGGCCATCGACCAATTAAACTGTTTTCCTGTATTTTTGTTTTCTTGGGAAAATCTCATTAAGAAGTTGACAAATGAACTCTTACTCATGAAAATGTATTTTAATATAACGAAGTTTCCGCTATTAATACAAAGTATTACAGGTATTGATTGATTAATTAAATATCCACTCCTTCCCCTTCAACTTCGTGGATTTCAACTTCATGGCTTCATTTATTAACTGTACTGACCCTATGTACATATTTTACTGCATTTTTATTTGCTCGCATATCAAAAAGCGAAGAGGGAAAACCTCGCCATTAATACCGCAGATGTCAGATCTCAAACTATACGGCGATGGCAAAGTAGATGGGGCGATGAAACAAGTGGAAGATGGACTACTAGACTTATTCCATCTTATAGAAGGATCGACACAGAGAAATTTTGGGGAAATTAACTACTTCCTGACCCAGTTTATATCGGGTCATGATTATATCCGACAATATCTACACCGCATGGGCAAGGTAAATGCTCCTGGCTGCATTTACGGCGTGACGACGCTGAACACACATTCTTCCATTGCATCAAATGGCAAGACGAGAAGAATGTGTTGATGGAACAGATTGGCGAATTCACACCCGACAACATTGTTGACGCAATGCTCGAAAGCGAGACGAAGTGGAACGCTGTGTGAAGATACGTAGAATGTGTACTCCGCAGGAAGAAGGTCGACCTTGATACAGTACGACAGAATGATACACGAGAAGACGAGCCAATAGCATAAAGCTGGCTTCAAATATGGCGTACCCAGACGTGTGAGAGTAGACAACGGTCCTTAACAGGACGTCGTTTTGGGCCCTTCCAAAAGTAATGCAGACAGCCGTCCCGGGAAGGGAGTATCCCCAGAAGAGGAGGAGGGATTGTTTTAGTGGAAGCCCCACTCGACGCAGCTGACGACGGTCACTGTAAGTGCAAAGGCATTTTGAACCCTACCTCACACGCCAAAAAAAAGGTCGTCTTTGGTTGACTTCTTTTTTTTTGTGATCGTATCAGTTGCAGTTGGTACTCACGGATGAAAAAGGTTAGTCAATGTGGTTTCCCTTTTTCCCTTTTCTTCAATAGTTTAAAGAGTTTAACTTTTCATAAGAAATGAAACATTTTCGCAAAAATTTTCTTTCGCCAAAATTTTTTAGTTTGTTGTAGGGGTCTTCCAACACGGACTTCCGAATTTTGACAGTTGATAATGGCCATCTTGAGATAGCCAAATTAATTGTTACTTATTTTGTCTGTTTTTCCAAATTACCAGTGACGGCTATAGAAAACAACGTCCGTTCCCTGAAAGGGCTCTGAAGCAGTTGGCAACTGGCCCTAATTTTTATCGAAAAATCATTTTCTGCGATGAGGCTCATTTCAGTATGAATGGGTACATGATTAAGCGTAATTATAGAATATGTGATAATACTAATATACATGAGATCCAGAAGCTTCCAATGCATCCGGAAAAAGTCACTGTTTGATAAGGAATTTGGACAGATAGCACCATCGGTTAATTGAGAACGATGTTGGACAGGCTATCATTGTCAATGAGGTGCACTATTGGTACATGTGGTTTCAACAGAACGATGCTATCGTGCCACGGAGCTCATGCCTTATTGGATATTTTGCACGAGCTGTTTGAGGGTATGTTCAAATCAATTTATTTCAATATCTTTACGAGAATAAAAGAATAAAAGAAAGCCTAATAGATAAAAAAATCGGATACATTTATTTCTTTATTTAAGTAAAGCCTTTATTTATCCAAATCCTTTATTTTTTTTAAATAACAACGCATTTCAATAGGCACCACCGCGCAATCACAATCCTTTTTAACGAAGATCAAACTTTTTAGTATCCAATACTACTGTGCGTTAAGCATTTTTTCATACAACTCTCGGTGATCTATCACAGACTTACATATGTCTCATCACTGACTGGCTATTCATCACAACTCACGACTGTCCATCAGTATCATCAGACACTTTATGTCTAGTAATTTCACGATCTCTCTATGGCATTGTTGTTCTCGAATTTTTTATCTTTGTTTTCGTCAGTTGTGATAATTCCAAAGTATTTGTTTGTGGAATTCTGTTAACCGTATGAAATTGGTATTTTGTTGTTGTCCATTTCTCTTGCCTGCTCAACAAATTGAGTGAACATATTCCGGTTTTGTACCAACGCTTTTACTTCGCTCCAGTTTTTCCCCTTTGCAGGTTCAAAACAATCTGTATTTTTATGTTCTATGCGTCCACTTTAATACGTTTTAGATTGGCCTGTTTCCATTATCTGATTCTAAATGATATTCAGCCAAAATTCTACAGCGTAAATTTTACATTCGTGCATTATATCTAACATGCTTTGAAAAATGAAGGCTTTTCAAACGACCAAAGAAAGGTATGTCAAGACTTTTTCATTTAATATTCAATGTCTTTGCTTGACTTGCTTGTTACGGGTCTCATATGTAGCGCATGTTTAGCACAATACCGCAAAAGTTATGAACCAGAGATCGATTTAGACTTTACAGGTGTCCTTACAGTTAGCTGTCCTTGTAGTTCCTATTTATTTCTTACGGATTGTGCGCCCAACGCTAGAATGAATAAAGAGAGAGATATGGTATGCTTTCATAGAATTCTAGATTATTCTTATGTGTGTATGTATGTATGTATGAGAAAAGAAAAATTTGAGTGTATTAAGCTCATGTAACTTTCATTCACGATAAAAAAAGAAACATTGTTGGTAGTGGGTACTGTCATATTATGCTTCACATAGAGTCTTTCTGTACTACTCTTTCCATTGATATAAGGATGAGATCACTTTTGGGAGTAGACGCAGCAAAATTTAACGGAGTACAGAATTCCAAATGTTAGAGGCCCTGCAGAGTTTTTAATAGTCCTTTAGACTCTTTAATGTAAATACAATATTGAAGTGCCATACTGGTGTTAATATTTACAAAACTAGTCTTCAAAGTAAATATTTATTCAAGTAAAAGTATTTTTAGACTTAAATGGACTCGAGAGCTTTTTATAATTCATTAGATATTGTGTGGTAGAAGTATTTCGTAACGAGAAACTGATAAGAATAGATATCCCTTTATCCTATATATGTTTCGTTGGTTGTCGCGAAAGTAAAGAACCTTTGAGGCCATTGATCTGAAACCAAAATACTGTAATAAAATGTCTTTGTGGAATTCTTAATGGAATATAGAAACGGATACCTGTATAAGTCCAATAAACAGTCGCTAATCGGTCATACGATCTTTGTGGATAGTGTCGTAGCGATCAAGTAATAATTTTGACTTTTTTTTATCAAAATAGTACCGCATGCGTGCACTGACTAGACATACTCACGTTTATGTAGTAATGCAATGACCGGAGAAAATATAGAATTAATTAGAAATTAATTAAATATTAAATCAAATTAAATTAATTGATACAAAATTTTTTAACGATCACAAATTTATGATTATCACAAGTGTTTATATTATCTTCCTCTTTCATTCTCTTTGCTTTAATTCAGTTTTACTAATCGATTATTTCTAGAGAAAAATAACTACGGTTTATAATTGAATATTTGTTGATTAAAAACTGCGTTTTTCTGAGATCTGTAACTGGAATCCTATGGTGTTCTTACGTGGTTGGAGGTACTGAGTTTAGTGGCATTGATTATTTGTGTGAACAAGACAAGTTCCGTTTTACCTGGGTTCACACCCAAGCCGTTTTTCTCCGCCCATATATACTTATACCTTTGCCAGTGACGACTACATTAGATCGCTGATCGTTGGAAGATCCTTTCCAGTAATCAGTATCACCATATCGTCAGCATATGCTGTCATTTTATATCCTCCGCTCTTCATCTCCATCAGGATTTGATTAAAACTAGGTTCCATAACAGTGGTGATTTTACCCCCCTGGGGTATGCCCCTAGTTACTCGTTTGAAGATTGGATGCTCCTAGATGATAACATATTCTCAAGTCATCTAGATTTGCAATTACTTGTCAATGTTATTACAGTATGGTCTGACGAATATCTGAGTCCATGAATGTATCAGGAAATTATATTTGACTGAATTGGCTTGACAAAAAAGTAGAGGACATGTAATCTATAATCAGTTAATTAGTTGTTCAGCTTAATGGTGTAGTGATCTCCGAATTCATGTAAAAACTTTCAAAAACTTTTGAGAACTTTCCTCATTTTCACATAGTGTGATACAAATTTACCAACAAACTTCGATACTAACCACACAGAATTTTATCAATTTAAATACATACATACATACATACATACATAATTGGTCGTTACAATCCTTTAGTTTTAGATTATGACCTAGCTTCTCCCGCCACACATATTGTGTGTGTTAATTTTATACATCTAGTTTAAAAACAATACTTAATTAAGAATATATTCTTATATATAAATAATGTCATTTACATATATCAAATAGGACGTCCTATCGTATACTTAATATTGAATCGATTGAATGGAATAGAAGTCTCAACAATCATACGCACCTTCGCACACCTACTTATTTACAAATTTAATTATCTTTACTCGAAACTATACACTGTGGCTTTTTTGGGAAGAAAATAGAAATGAATGAAATAAAAAAAAATTAAATACACTCAGCTAATGACATAGTGTAAGTTATGAGTTTTGTTGAGTAGAACTCAAAAATATTTTTGTTATATTTCTTGAACCCTGCAAACTTGTTTTATTTGACAAAAACGGTATTTTTTAGACTCTACGCACAAATTTATTGATTACACAAACATTTCTGAACTGATATCCAAAATTTAAATTTAATTTATTAGAAAGGAGAGGGATGGGCCTTTAAAACGATGTACATATATGTATATGTATATTATTTGACTTAATATGCTATGAGGTTTGATGAGGTAAACTTGATAAATGCGAAATTTTTTCATATTTTTTCAAGTTTGTCCGTTCATAGTAGCAAACTTTAATTAAAAAATATGAATTAAGTGATGACATTCTGAAAGTGCATGATCTTGTGAAGAGATTGACAGAGAATTGATACCTCGTTTGATCAATTCGGACAAAAATTACCGCAGTTATAATTTAAATAGTCTAACAGTCGACTTATATTTTTCATATTTATATTTTCAAATGATCTTTTAGTTCAAAAATTTTTAAAATTATTTGATGGATTTGATCGTTTATTGTAAAATGTGGCAATTTCATGTTTGAGCGACCTCCAGAAGTTGGCCAATGTTTGCGAAAAGAGAAATAATAATATTTGCAAAAAACACAAATATTAGCCGACTTCTGGCAGTCGTGCAAATGTGAAATTGGCACATTTTGCGATAAACCATTAAGATCCATCAAAAATTCTGAAAATTTTTGAACTAAAAGTTCATTTGATAAGATGACATATATAAAAAATATAACACGACTGTTATACTACTTAAATAATAACTACGGTAATTTTTGTCCGATTTGATCAAACGAAGTATCAATCTCTTTATAAGATAAAGCACTTTCAGAATGTCAACAGTTATTTAAAATTTTTTTAATTAAATTTTGCAATTAAGAAAGGCTAAACTTGAAAAAATGAGAAAAAAATTTTATTTTCCAAGTTTCCCCGATCAAAACTCATAACATGTAAGTTTGAACCATATTTTTATGTATACCGTTTTAAAGGCTCATCTGTCCCCTTTTTAAAAAACTTAGATTTTGAAAATAGGTTAAAAAATGTGTGGGTAATCAGTTATTTTGCGTGTGAAAAACAAAAAAACAGTTTTTGTCAAATAAATAAGTTTGGAGGGTTCGAGAAATATAAAAACCCACACTATGTCATAGCTGGGTGTATTTTGACTATCGCACCGTGTAATTAAAGAACAATAAAAACTAAATTTGGTTGTAATTTTAAATGAAAAAATTTTAAGAATTTATTAGACGCTGCATAACAATGTTGAGAATGTGTTCCTTCGTTCCCTTTGCATGCCAGAAGAGAAACAGAAATTTAAATCTTGAAGAAAAATTTCATTTAAAAATTCCATCGATTTATTCTAGCCAGAGGAGGAACAAGAAGAAAAGTAACAAAAATTTATTGAAGAATTGTCTCTTCCAACAAAATTAAAATCGTAAACAGTGAACGAAAACCGTGGAATGATAATAAATTTGATTTAAAACAAATCAATAACAGCAGTAAAGAGTCAGGAAGAATGTTGCTATAAATAAAACTGCTCTTCCAACAGATTTACGATATAAATGTTCTAAAACCAGACGGGACGCATGTTAAACAATTGTTGAGGTAAAATCTTATTTTTCGTATTTGTTGGGTGTTTTTCGTTTTATTAACACCCACCAGACTTTCCACTCCTCAATATTAGAACTCTGAAAAAAAACATTATCATAAAAATTAAAACAAACAAAACAGTCGTCAGAAAAAAATACGGACAGATTAAAGAACTGATTGTTGGTACCGCACTTGCAGTCAAACAGAGAACGAAAAAACACACTCAAGTTAAAATTGAAAATTGTGGGAAAAGTAATTTTGGTTTTTTTGTTTATTTCTGGAAGGTAAATGTGTTTCAATAACAATTTGGTTGCATATGAATTTTGTTTTGTAAATTTCATTTCATCTCCCTTTCCTTCCCTCATTATAAGTTTCGCAAAACAATAAAAAAGAGGCCGGCACTGCTTTTCTCGAGCAGCATTAGCAGAGACAATGAACGATGCTGGGATATTTTTGACACACATTCTGCCTTTACATACGTCTATCCGTCTGTTCCCTTGTCTGTCTGCATGTCACATAGCTATACTTTGAGAAAATGATGCCAATAAAATTGTAATTTATCAAAAATATAAAGAATAAGGGTGCCCTGGTAGTCTAGTGGTTAGTGTGCTAGACTATTAGCGTGAGGGTCGTCGGTTCGATTCCCACCAGAGCCTCTGGTCTGTGACACAGTCAAGTTAGTTCACTGTAATTAATAAATAAATAAATAAATAAAGAATAAGAAAATGGTCATGGTCAAATGGTCATTCGAATTGTCTGACTGTTAATTCACAAGACCGACACAATGTAAAAATAACACACACAGTCAGATTAAGAAATGTGGAAAAGGATAAAGACATTGACACCGAATCTGACACACACGCTCACTCATTTACAGTTCGTACAGATATGCAGGCAAAAAAATCTGATGCTGATAAATGATTAATCCGTCAACCAAAGTGGTCGAGTTTTATTTTTAGGCCGTCATGTTGGCCATTATCCATAAATTTGTATTTATTCTTGTAAAAGTACACAGAGAAAACTGAACCTAATAAATACGTAGTAAATTAGAACAAAGTTTATAAGATTTCTCTATGGTTTTTTTTCAAGAAGAGATTCTTATTATTTTTATAAGGAAAACCTTTTTGAAAAAATCAAGAAGAAAACTTAGGGATTTTACTAGATAGTCTTCTTGATTTTTTTAAAAAGGTTTTCTCCTTAATTTTATTAGGCTTTCTTTTTGTTTTTTTCAAAAAGTGTTTCTTCTTGATTTTATTAGGCCCTCTTTTTGTTTTTTTCAAAGAGATTTTCTTCTTAATTTTATAAGACTATCCCTTTATTTTTTTAAATAATACTTCTTGATTTTGATTGATATTATTATAGATTTTTATTGATATATTTACTTAGAAACTAATACCATTATGCAAATCTTTAAAAGATTCGTCCGCAGTGACAGGATAATCATCGAATTTTTCTCTTTCAAAATTAGTCCAACGAGAAAATAACATTCCTTTTGGATTTTACTTCCCGTCTTTCCGTTTCAAAAAGTATGTTTCCTGGAATAACAAAAACTGTTAATAAAAAGATATGTACATTAAATGAAATTTGGATTAGATTTTTTTACCGGTTTTTCTTTAGAGAATACTTCGCAGATAACGTAAGACCATTGCTCCATTTCTGCGCATGTTAATTTGGATCTTGTGCCAACTTTTCAATAATACACGTCTTCTGGTTTTTTGAGTCAACATATTTTTTTTTATTTTTATTAAATGTAAGTCCTAGCTGTCTTTTTACTTTTTTACTACTTTTAAGGAGATTTATAAGGCTGGTACCGCATTGCTGCTGAGGTTTGTGTACTGGAATTGTGAACTACTGAGTTTGTCAAAAATTTTTTCCAACCATTCCAGTATCCGACTATTTGCCAATAAAATTTTTGTTTCACATATGAATGGTAAGTTCTGAAAAGATACCTAAATGAAAATATACCTTTTTTTCATAAAATATACCTTTTTTTTTGCACGAACAATATTTCTTCTCCATTCCCTTAGGCCTGCTTTGAATTTAATCAACTCCCCAGTATATTTTTGGTCCACCTTCTTGAATAAATATTCAACGTCTTCGATTTCCATTTTTTTAATATGTTTGTGGATGTAATTCCAAATCTTAAAAGAATGTTGCACGTTTCACCACGGAGCTCCCAGGATTTAAAAATTGGGACAATATGTGCATTTTCTGTTAAAATCCTTTGATCGGTTATTACTCAAAATTTTATTTGTTTTTTATAACACTTTTTTTTAAATTAAAACAATTCAATTTTTTTATTTAAGTTTACTTTGTTTTTTTTTTAAGAAGGAATATTTTTATTACTTTTTTCTACTTCTTTACTTGCTTGCATAACAAGCCAGCTAATTTAATCAAGAAGATATTCTTATTAAAACATTAATAAGATAATTTACACATGATCAAATAGAAACCTAATGAAATCAATAAGGAATACTCCTTAAAGAAAGAATTATTAAGTAGCCTAATGAAATCTATAAGAAAAACCTTTTTGAAAAAATTGATTAGGTAGCCCAATGATATTAATAAGAAATTCTTGTTTTATACAATTTAGAAGAAAACACAATAGAATTAATAAGTTTTTCTCTATGGATTGTATTTTTTGTGGCAAAAATGACGGAATTTGAGTAAAAAAAATGGTAAATAACAAGTTTTCTTCTTAAATATATGTGTTTTACTTCTTGAAAAAATTAAAAAGATTTATCACATAAAAATAATAAGAAATCTCTACGAAAAAATCTTCGTTTCTTTCTGCTGTAATACCCCTCACTCCAAAAACGTTTCGTAGAGAAAATCTTCTTGATATTATTAGGCAGTTTTCGCTCTGTGTATATACAAATACATATACACATACACAAATAAATAAATAAAATAAATGAAATAAATAAATTTTTTCTTTTAAATATTTTTTTATTTATTTATCGATTGTAGTTGAACTGAAAATTAATTTAAATTTTGGCAAATTTATGACACACAAACACACACAAACATTTTATCCCTTATTTAGACAACAAATGGAATATTTTTTCAATTAAATTTTGTTATGAATTCAAATGCAAATTAAAAGGTCATATGGCAAACGGCTAACTTTAAAACGAATAATTACTAAAATTTTTAGAGATACGAATATAAGTGACTGAGATGGTATACATAGTAAGAACCTACGTCGAGGCTTTAACAGAATTCAAAAGCTATAATCCACTTCTTTTCGGATACTGCGAAATCATATGACGTGAAGTTGCCAGAACTTTACGCATTTTAAGAAGTCAGTAACGGTCCTTGTGGTGTAAGATTTATATTGGACAGTGGTAAACACACATACATACATATCTAATTGGTCATTACAACGCTTTAGTCTGGATTACAACCTTGTTTCTCACATCATTTATTTTGTGTGTGTTAATTTTATACATGAGTGGCGGGACTTCCAGTTTAAAGTCGACTCCGAACGACAGATTTTTTGAGAAAGATTTCATGGCAATTTTTAATTTACTCTTAGGAAGTCCGCGAAGAAATATTTTTATTCATATTTCGTTTTGATGTCTGACCTGATGTTTGAACCATGGCCTTACGTCTAATAATTCAACATACTACCTACTAGACTGCGGCGACTTCCACTTTTTATTATTATTTATTAATTTCTTCTTTCTGTTTTTTACTATTTGCAGCAATTTTTATACCATAATTTTCCCAATAAATATCAAGCAACAACAAGAAGAAAAGTACACAGGTCCTGTCTGGCGTGCGATACCTTTATACAAGAGTTGGTAGTAATTAATGTTCCATCCCAGATAAATTAAATTACACGTTTTATGATGTCAACGATAAAAATAAATCATAAATATATTTTACTTTCCACTGTAAATAATTCATTTAATTCTAAATTTTTCTTTATTGAAGTCAAATCTAAATTTTATTGGTAATAATCGATAACAAAAAATCCCAGTTATAGGGGTATATGGTTGATTTTGAGCAATTGGGTACGATAATAATTAAAAATAGTTGAAAATCTGTTCGACTGGTTATTAAGTATTGAAAGAAACCGTTGATATGAAAAATGAAAGGATATGCATGCCAGAGCAAAGCAAGAAAGACAATAAAAATTTTCTCAAAACACTCTTAAATTTCTCGAAGAAAATTGGCTCAAGCGCTACAATTCTACAAGTCATTTGTTGAAAAAGATAGAAAGGAACGATCTTAAGAAATTATTACAATTTGGAAAAGTTTGAAGTTTAAACAAGTGCGAGAAGTTTATAAAAGGATTTCTTATAATAATATGAGTGATTAGTGCTGTAATTTTTAGGATCATGACCTTGATTATTCAGTAGTAACATGCAAACCAATCCACCAAATTACCCAGAACTCCAAAGAGAGGTAATATATATTTTCCTCTGGTTCTCCTAACGAGATTTTGTTAATCGTTCTATATTCATGGGAGCAAATGATTAGTCCACTGCATGCCAGTCTGACGATGACAATCCATTGCCACAAACAGTGCCTGCCATCCCCTTTCGAGGTTCCCCACTTATCCGAAGACACACGCAGTCTCTGATCCGCTCTCTTACCAATGCCATAGCTTGATGCATTAAAACTCTCGATCCAATGACTACTGGTATTAAGAAAGAAACAAAAGCTCAGTCAAAATTGAAATTGATTTTACTTTGTTCAAGTATTTTTTTAAGAGTGGTAAAAAATGTTGCTCAATTACTGCATAGCACGTGAGACATTAATACTTAACCCAGTTCATGTAATTCTAAGTATGACATAATTTTAAAAAATCAATCAATTTTATTTTTATTTGGTTTCCATGAAATCAAATCAGATAATTTTTATCGAGATTCATACTAAAGGAAATTGATAACTAAAATCAACACAGAGAAATTTTGATTTCATTTTCGTTGTATTACTTAAAAGACTTTTAGAACATTTCGCTGATGTCATAAAATCTGGCATCACTGAGCATAGTTTAGTTTATAGCAGTTGCTTGTAAATGTTTTCTTATAAACGGTCAACTTATTACAATACTTTACAGAATTTAAATTGCCGCCCTTAAGCATGTGAAATATTTTTCTTTTTATATTATTTTAATATACTCCGTGAAGTCTATGAATTTAAATGGAATTTTTCCAACTCCCCATGACATTTCGCAACCTTTGTTAATTTACATTTCCTTTGAAATTTTTTATCATAAAAATTTTTTTCATAGAAAAGAAAGAGTTGAGCAAATAAAAAATTCATTCATATACGAGCACATTAAATGTTTGGTCAATTAAAACTTTTCTCATTTTCTTTAAATTATGTTCAACAATAAAACAACAATAACAACCACAAAAACAAACATAAAATGAAACAGAAAAGATTTCCAGCTGATAATTTTAACGAATGGAACATCAAGGTCATCCATTGGGGTTGCGAACAGTTCATGTATACGTTTCAGTCTTTGACATGGGAAACTTGGAAACATTTCGCGTAAGTACGACTCATAGTTTATTACCAATTACATTTATTTATTTATATATTTACGAGCGCTGTGTAACTTCGGTGTTGTGTAACAGATTAAAGTCTCTGGCGGGAATCGAACACTTCCGATATGTGGAATTAGTTGATACAGCGGTTTTCTTGAGTGTAAGATTATGGCTCTCCGAAGATTTCATTCGAATTTTTCGAAACTTATTTTAAATAGTAACCGATTTTTCTCTTTTCCAACCACATCTCTCGTCTTTATTATTTATTTTTTTTTCTTGAACTTCTAAGTCCATATACTTTACTACAAACGAGCAGAAATATGTCGTTCATATACTCGTATGTTAGAAAAATACTTGCTCAATACTTTTGGTTGTGTTCTTCATCGCTCACTACGTACATTTTATGGCGTAAATAATAGTCCTTCATAGGGGATAATTAAAATAACAATGTATCGCTATTCCACCACGTCTACTCTTACTAATATTGTACATCCTGTAAGACACCGTATCGTGCGCCCTGAAAACGCTATAGCAGCTGTACAGGAAAGCATTAAAGAAGATCTAAATCAACTGGAGCAGTATACCTTCACCTTATATAAGATTTTATGAAGGGATCCTGGCTTAAGTGCTTTCAAGATACAAAATGTGCAGAAATTAAAGCCAAGCGATCATATTATGTGTCGCCAATTCGACCAATGGGCTAAACATGGCGCACAAATTGATTTACTCAATGAAACTTTTTATAAAAATAAATAATTTCACATAATAATGTATTTATTTGACCGACAAAATCGTATGACTTAACCCTATTGGCTGATTTTCATTGGGGTTATGTGAATTCATTTGTTTACACCGATATTCCAGATAAGGCTTTGTAAACGTCAGGCGTGGCCCAAATCATATTTAAATAAACTTTTCTATCCAACAAAGTCCTTTTTATTGATATTAAAAAGATATTCCTTCGTTTTGTTATGTTTTAAATAAATGAGATAAAGCAGTACATAATCAAAACTGTTTCTCATCACTACCCCTAATATACTATAACAGACAACGATAGATGACAAACGCATTATTGTAGTTATCTGCTTCAGTGGACCAATCAGCTGCTTAGTTGGACAAACTTAATTAATGACACTCAAACACAGCCAACAAGTAAAAAAGAACATGTGGGAGATGTTTTCCAATTGTCTTACGTCTCTTAAAAGATGGAAAATGTACGAGTATATACTATATGTGTGTATCAGGGTACCAAATATTCACTCACTTTTCACTCACGCTCATGAAAAAGAAAAAGAATTTTGTTTTGTTATCTTTCATTCGTGAACAGGAACAAACAAAAATAAAAGTTTGCTTTATTATTTCACGTATGATACTGTTAGTAATGCTTTTTATTTTCGTTCAAAATTGAGAGAATAAGAAAAACATTTTTTCATGCACATGCACCTTTTTGAGAAATAACATTTTTGTAAAAATCTCACAAATGAACGAGCATAAAGTTTTATTTTGCACTAGCATTCGAAAATGTGTCATATATGACTCATTCGACAGCGAAGTTGTTAAAGTAAACCGTTATGACAATAAAAACTAAAAAATTAAAATATTTTTCAACATACATACGTATTGAATGCAAAAGAATGAGAAAACATCTTTTGTTTGTGAAAAAATTAAAATGAAAAATTTTCATGAAAAATGTTCATGAACAATTTTCATTTTCATTTTTGTACACGCTGGCCACCCTACTTTTAAGTTTAGATTTAAGTTTTGTTAAATCGTATAAACCACCCCTTAAATTACGTTTATAATATTGTGAATTGTTAAGAATATAAACGAAAAGAGATCACTACTCTATCAACCCCCAACCCGAAAGTACGTTTTGTGTACAAATAAATAATATTTGATTATTAAAACTAATACATTTTGTATTTATATTTACCCCAACTTCTCGATAAATATTTTGTTTTATTATTACCCCGCTCACCCACACAATTTTCATTCATTTTTGTAAAGTAGTAAATAAAACAAACAACGCACATATAAAAATAAGAAACAAACTACAAAAAGTCCGAACTCATATGATAAAAAAAAACAACAACATTAATGAGTATGTACTTTAATGAGAGCGATGAGAAGGCCTCTCATATTTGTACATTTTACATTTCTTACTTCTCACAATTCATATTCGCGAATATGTACCAAAATAAAAAAATAAATGTTTTCATTTATGAATGCTTAAAACGAAAACAATTCTTAGCTACTCATTTGCGAAAAGTGAGCATAAAACAAAAAGTTTGAAAAGTACACTCGTGTCTATTTATCATAAATGCTTAAATTTATGTGTTCATACATGAATTTTTCTTCACCCTGGTGTGTATAACGGGTGATTTTATAACATTGAAGTGAAATATATGTATGTATGTTTGAAACTATAAATTCATGTCTGCCATTTACTTTTTAAAGATTATTTTATGTAAATATTACGCATTCGCAACATAACAGCTTTAATGTTTTCTTCTAAAATTGCAACTGTGGGTGAATTGCCTTTATACACGGAAGACTTCACACAGATTAATTAATTAACAAAGTCGTTCCCAGTAGATTCATGGTATCGCATATTGTGTGATTCCATCGCTATAAAATCACTTGTAAACCAAGCACAATTTTTCTATTCATCAATTCTTTTGGGTAAAAAAGCAGTCATTAATCATAGGTGAAGAAATTCTGCCCAAGGATAACACCCGCCCACAAACCGAACTATACATCACATTTTTGCAGGATGCATTGGCAGTATTTTAACTTTCTGTTAGTTGACGAAAATATTAGCCAAAAATGATTCTCGTTCTTGAAAATTATTTTCTATTGAAAATTCTTCGCTCTCTTAGCATGAATTTCGATAATGAAGTTCAGAGATTTGCAAGCGTTGTTTATTTGCTGGTACACCCCCATACCTCGCTTAGCATTGTTTCGTTTTGCGTTTTTTCAAAGTTGCGTAGCTGCTGAATTAGTACTAATTTTCACTGTGCGTCGTTAGATTTCCGAAGTTGCGTTGTTCTGGGTTTGAGTTTCTAATTTTCTTTTTTTTTAATTTCCTTTTTCTTTCTAAATGTTGGCCCGACTTTTGATTCTAATTGCGCCATGTCATCAAAATTTGTGGATTTCCTTACTAACTGAAAATAATACAGTTTTATTTTCAACTCGTTTTTATAATTTCAGAGTTCAGTTTCAATAGTAGGTTATAAATGAAGTGAAATTTTTGTTTTATTTTAAGTGAATTTGTTTTATTTTTGTTTGTTTTTTGTATGTAAGTATGTAATAAAATTTTATATTATAATTTTGTTTTCTAAATGTTTACTTTGTTCTATTTTCTTCTTAAAAAGTAGTATATTCGAAACTCTAGAACTTATCTTCGATCTTTACATCTTTTGCTATAGAAATTCACTTTACATCGTTTCAAATTGTGTCGTGTTTTTTTTTTTTTGGAATGTACCAGGACGCAAAGTGTATATTCATGGTTAAGTGGCAAATCTTTTTCAGCATTTTTGGTATTGCCATACGTTATGAATCTTCTTCAAATAAAATACAATGAAAAACATGTACATGAAAAACATGTACAAGAAAAAGAAATAATAATAATTAAACAACAAAAGTAGTTGAATTAACAAAGAAATGACGATGATTAGGGCAAACAAAAATCAGTTTGCATTACCAAGACTACATAGAAGGACTATCAAGTATCAAAAATTTTATGAATACTAAACAGCAAATGTATGAAGTATATATATCGTACATGTATAAATAAAACGGGAGGTAATGTGGGCAGAACGATAAATAAGCGATGAAAAACGATCGTGTACTGTAACATGGTGTTATTAATAAAAATGTTTTGTTAATTCAATAAATTAAACATTTATTTACAGGGATTTAATTAAATTTAATTGCTTTTAATAACTATTTATACGGTACCGATTTCCGTCACTGATAAGGACAAAATTTTTTTATGATATTAAAATATTTAAATTAATTACAAGCATACATAATTGATCATTACAACCCTTCAGTCGGGATTACGACCTAGCTTCTCACACCACTAATGTTGGGTGCGTTAATTTGTAGACATGAGTAGCGGGACCTAC
This sequence comes from Sarcophaga variegata, assembly GCA_932273835.1. Lineage (NCBI taxonomy): Eukaryota > Metazoa > Arthropoda > Insecta > Diptera > Sarcophagidae > Sarcophaga > Sarcophaga variegata. The sequence goes on from OW026359.1 coordinate 44,369,171, forward strand.
AGTTTAAAGCTGACTCCAAACAACAGATTTTTGAGAGACTTACTTACTTAATTGGTCATTACAACCCTTCAGTCAGGATTACGATCTAGTTTCTCACACCACTTATGTTGTGTGTGTTAATTTTATACATGAGTGGCGGGACCTACAGTTTAAAGTCGACTCCGAACGACAGATTTTTGAGAAACTTTTCATGGCAATTTTATTTACTCTCAGAGTTTTTGCCAGAAATCTGCTGAGAGGAAGTCACCGAAGAAATGCTTTTTGTAATTTGGTTTGATGTCTGGCCTGGGGCTCGAACCCTGGCTTTTCGTCTAGTAAGCCAACACACTACCTACTAGACCACGGCGACTTCAAATTATTTTATTTGATGTCTGGCCTGGGGCTCGAACCCTGGCTTTTCGTCTAATAAGCCAACACACTACCTACTATACCACGGCGACTTCAAATTATACTTACGTTTGAGTTATTATAATAACAAATTTTCAACAGAAGATTGGCCCAATTTGTTTTAATCCCTATATCCCAATCTTCTGAAAGAGAATTTGTTTTAAAAATAACACACAAGTTATTTCAGTCATAGTTTAGGCACCTAGTTGGAGACATGGAATTTTTTTTTGTTTGTTTGGTAATTCATCACTTTCATCTAAATAACTATAAATATAGTAAATCTAGGTTGTAGTTTAAAAGATATATGTATTTAGTGTCAAAGGCTTAAATATTGTTAATCATCTTGCAAAAATTTTAATATAATTGGCTTTAAAATAGTAATACTAAAGAATTTCTAGAGTGCGTATCGTTAAGGATACATGCGGTACATATGAGGGTTTATGACTAATATAAATACGAAATTGAATATCGAAACAAAATACACAAAAAACAAACAAAATTCCAAATGTCCTCAGCTGTTGAGATAAGGCTACCTCTATGAATTTGCCTTGGATCGATCTTTATAACGGAGATCTTCAAACCACAATTATTCTCTTCACACGCAACGCGTCTTCACACAAATCTGACTGCATTTTTTCTGACATCGTTGCCTGCTTTGCCTTGCCTTTTATATGACAACGTAAACAGTCTGATAAATGATCTTAAAGTCGAATGTTCGTGGCTTCGCCTTCTCGAGATCTTCATAAATGTAAACGTCATTGTTGTTTGTGTATTTTGTTTATTCCTTTGTTATTCCTTTTTGTTTACTGGTTTATCCCTTTTTTTATTCTGATGTTGTTGCTATATTTTTGTTTACTCGTTGATCATGTAAACAAGTCCATTGTTTTTGTTTTTGTAGCTTTTGTTTATCATTTTAATGTTAAACGATGTAACATCATTTCCATTTTCCTAACAATAGGAAAGTTTTGCATTTATGGTTGGAAAGTATTATTCGAATTTGATATGATGAAATCCGTAATAAAACAAATTTTTACTCGTGTTGGTTACAAAATTAATGAATATAAAATCAGAATGTTCACTTTGATGTGTAGCAAGGTCAAACATGTGTCAAATGTCAGACAAGATTTCCAAATTCGAATTTAACTGCTTGAGAAAATGTGGGGAATATATTCGATGTTACTGAGAGCGTGTTTTCCATTTCTTATCTTTGTTTCTTATGTCTTTAATACTGATCATTCTTCCTATCGTGAATTCGAATACACATTTCTCTTAATTCGTTGTATTTATCTGACATTTAAAACGCTGCTGTTTTTGAGAGACTCTTCATGGCAATTTTTTAATCTCAGAGTTTTTGCCAGAACTCTGCTGTGAGGCAGTCACCGAAGAAATATTTTTTCATATTTTCGTTTTGATGCCTGACTTGGGATTTGATCCCTGACTTTAGGTCTAATAAGTCGACACACTACCTACTAGACTTCGTTGACTGCTAATTAAAAAGCGAATTGTTTCTATTCGTTTATTATTTTTGTATTTCAGGAATTTAGGGGTATTTCAATATTAGTACGAAAGAATATCGAATGTTCAACACAGTAGATATTTTTTGAATTTTTATTTTGAAAAATATTTTTTAGATTGTAATTAATAGCGTTATATGGCCAATTATTTATTTTAGTTTTTGTTCGCAAATAAATAATTTTAGATACGATTATAAAATTGATGAAATCTTTCGCGAATTAATGTTGCACCAGCGAAGGAAATACAGAACGTTGTAGAATATTTTAAAAATTTCTGTATAAGTTTTTTTAAGTGCATCCAATAGATATTTTTAATCGTTTTTTATTACTATTAACAAATAAATAATAAATAATTTAATTACAATAACAAAGCAGCAACAATAAAAGTAATAAACAAAATTAATAATAAATAAACAAAGAAAATATTAATTGAAATAAAATTATATACATTTACGATAATTATTTAGAGAACAACATACAGATGTCATCTATTTCATGAATATGAAAAATAATTAAAAATAATTTTTTATTTTTTCAATTGAATTAAACTTTTTGTTTTTGAAGACTAGAAGAGTTTACAAAGCAAACATTAAGTGAGACTTAAAAAAGAAATAAATAAAATAAATAAAAATGTATACCATAAGCCATAAGAAACTAAAGTTATTTTTAAACAAATATTTTGAGTTATGTAAACAATAACTATTAAATTAAAATAAAATAAAATAGTGATAAATAATAAAAAAATTAAACAATAATTACTTTAGATAAGCAGATGAAAGCAAAAATAAAATAAATGATTCAGTGAAAATAAGCATTAAAACAATGTTCAAAATTCACAATTAAAATTAAAAAATTAAAAAATATATTTTTATTATTATTAATATTTTAACATCGTAACCACTATTATTACAATATTGTATTGGCCATTTTAGGCTTTACCCTTTAGGTTATTTCATTTAAACCATGCATAAATAGTGCCCCTTTTAGTAAAATTTATTATTGAAATTTATTTATTAAGAAAATGGCCCAATTAGAAAAACCACAAATCATATTCTGCCACTAATTGACCTACAAAATAATTCCACTGAAATGCTTTTCATTCCTTTTTAGTTACAGAAAATAATAGGAGCGATTTTAAGTTCTATATACGAGTTCAGTTATAATTTAATTTAAGTCCATAAAGTCCATAGAGTTTAGAAATTTTGTTTATAAAATTTAGATCACATGCCGTTTTATTACTCAACTGTTGTTAGCATGAAACTTTATATTAATATGTGTACATATATGTATATATATTTTTAAAGTTTAAGTTTTAAAATAATCTTCCTGATATTGAATAAAAAAACAAAATTTAATTATACCACCTCTCCTTCTCTCAGTCGGTTAATTTTTGTTTTAAGTAATAAAACACTCACACATACACACGCATATACTTAGAGGCGAACTCACAAAATAAAATCATGCACAAATGCGAACGCAAATACATAAATTATCAATAAATATTGCAAACGAAATTATATAAACACACAAACAAAGGAAACAAAAACTCATTAAATACTGATTTATTGTATGATTTCAATAAAAATTTTGTAAAATTTTTTATTTCATTTCAATTTTTATACTTTTTTCCATGCATACTCAACATTTCATTATTAAATACTCACACTCACACTTGCCTATAACCAAAGAAAATAAAGTATAAAGAATGTGCATTTTAACATATTTTGGAATATTTTTCAAAAATATTTCATGACGCGGGGGGAAAGATAGAAGGGAATGATACAGAAACCAAGAGCGTAACAATGCGTTGTTCACATCGTGCGTTTTTGTTGTTTGACCACTTTTTATTTATTTTTCTAGTGTTAAAAACAGACGTCGGCACTAATGTCCCTCAGGGGAAGAACATCTTCGGCTTCTTACACACATAGGACACAAACATCAAGAATGTTCGTTAAAAAGAGCGTAAAAATCTTGTCAGTTTTTAAAGAAGAAGGTTCATGTCGCTTTTTCAGACTTCAATGATACACCCAAAGGAATATCACAGTAGTATTCACTAATATCAATGAGAAATGATTTCGATTTTTGGAAGAATACTTGCCAAGTTAAATATGGTGTCTTAGTGCAGTACAATTTTTCTATACATACACATATACATATCATTGGGTTAATAAGTAGACTTGACATTATTGCTATCAATTTTCCTCTAGGTTAACACATGCCTATGGTTATGGATTAGTGAGTGAGAGAGAGAAAATAAGTTGAGAAAATTTATTTATTTACAGCCATATAAAAGTGTTAGTAATATACTCTATTTTTATTTTCATTTCATCAACATAAATATGTAAAGCTGTCTATCTTTGGCTTAATAATTTTGGATAAATAAAAATAAAATAAAACATCAATTTTATTATTAAAAGAACATAAAGCTATCCATCTTTGGCTTAAAAATTAGGCCATGTTTTTCAGATAAATAAAAATAAAAAGAATAAAAAACAATTTTTTATTAAAAGAAAAACAAACGAGCAATCCAGAGCATTAAAAAAAATATACTATGGGACAAAATAAAATACGCCCAGCTAATGACATAGAACATTTTTAACACAAAATATTCTTCGAGTGTTATTTTGAAATAAAATGATAAAGCATCCGCAGCACATGTATTCTTGTCGCAGTCTGATCGACAACTAAATCAAAAAAAACAAAAATACATACACATGTACATACGTACGATGAGAGCAACACACTGTTACGCTCTTTGCTTGTGTTTATTTTCCTTCTGTCTTCCTCCCTCTCATCAAGAAATGATTTTTAAAAATATTTTGGTGAGAGCGGATCGTAACATTACGACCCGCCATAAGAAATTTTACTTCTACATGATGCGTATTCTTTATATCCATATTCTTTGTTCTACCAAACCAGGGAAGAAAAAGTAGTTGGTCGACACAAGGGCTGCACGCCCACATACATAAATCATGCAAAATTTAAATTTACTTTAAAAATGTAGTTTTTTTCAGAAATGCATGAATCATGCTGCAGAAAACACTCAGTTAGCTGTCAGTCACAAAAAGTAGCTATAAAGTGCCGATAGCAAGCCTTCTTCATTCTTTTTTGCATTTGTGTATTGAAACATGGCGAGATAAATATCTGAGAAATATCTTGTCATTAAGCTTACAGGCGAAAAATATAGAAAACTCAACTCTCAATAAAAAAATAATTTTTATTCGGATAACATGCTTCGTTTCCATATCATTAATTAGGTTTCTCCAGCTCAATACGTCATGGGACAATAGAACTTTGGCCATTGAATGTTACTCTTGGCGCTGTCTGATATTAAATTTCTCGGCTTGTGATGGTGTGCACATAAAACTGACTAAGGATTTATGACTTTAGCATACGTAACGAGTTTTTATTAACCAGAAAAGTTAACGCTAAGAAACCAAATTGCAAACAAACCCGGAAGCCAAAGGAATATTTGATCTGAAAAGCCTAATAAAGGGTAGAAAATATTTTTTTACGAAAGCTCATTTGGGATTGTTATTGAAAATCATGTTTACATATTTAAATGTTTTTTTTAATACTAAGAAGGAACACGACAGCCATTGGTTGAAATTAAGGGCTGCAGAAAGTTCAGGTAGCTGGTAGACCTAGTGAGAAATTAATACAAGAACACTTTATAACGGTACCTGATTCTAGCAAAAATACAAATATACATGAAGGGGTTGAACTGGCCGTATGATGAAAATAGCAGGTAGCTGGTTGACCCTCTGTGGAATATCTGTAAGAACCAATCGAATCTATTTGCTACCTACTTACGCTGTATAAGCTAAACACGGTACCTGCTCTAATGAAAACAAAAATTTCCAAAATGGTTTCCGTCTATAAAAGGCGTGAAGCTTGGCTAATAAGTTCAATCACAATTTAGTCTCGGTAGACAACAAACAACATCACCGGAAACTCAATACAAAAATGGAAGCAACAAAACAAGTGAAATCTAGCGAAGTGCTCGACAAGTGTATAGACATGTCGAAAGTGAAGTTGGATGCTTTAAAGGCACAAATTAATATGAAAATCTCCAATGTTTTTCAAATTGAAAAGTTCGTATACAATGAATTGAAATTGGAGCAATTTATCAGTCCGATGAAGATGCGTAGAAATATGACTGAATTTCTGAATGATCTCCGCGTCAAATAATTCATACCTGAATTATGGCCGATTTTATTAGCGGCTGAAGAGAGTGATGCAAGCATACGAAATAAGCCTATGGAACCAAAGAAAGATGAAAGCATCCAAACTAAACATCGAAATGGAAACGAACAATCTAAATCTAGTTCACATACTCGATCCAGAAAGCAAGGCAACATGGTGAACAGTGGAAAGGAACCATTTGTACCTCCTAAAACTTTCAGTTCCACCCTTAAACTACAAGACGACATTGAAAACGATATTATGCATCGCGAAAAACACAGTAAATCTACATCGCTTTCTGGATCCCCTGAAAGCCGAAATAGTGGTACGGGAAGTAGCACAAAAGTAGAACAAAAGCAACCACTCGTACCACCTACCACTTTTGGTTCCAGCCTTAAACCACAACAACGCATCAACATGTTGAGTGCCGGAAATAAACTACTAGCACCCCGTAAAACTTTGAGTTCCAAACTTAAACCACAGGGACGTATCGACATATCTAAAGTAAAATTGGACATGTTTAAGCCATGGATAAGCAAGAAAATCGCCGATATTTTGGAAAGAGAAGATAATGTTGCCGTAGAGTTCATTTGCAATAAATTAAAACAGGATAAAATGCTTTGTCCACAGAAATTACAAATCAGAATTGCTGGATTCCTAAATGGTGGCAAAGCACAGAAATTTGTATGTGAATTATGGCCACTTTTGTTGTCAGCCCAAGAGAGTGAAAGCGGTATACCAGCTGAGTTGATGCAGCAGAAGAAAGATGAAATTGAAAAGGATATTAAGCATAACGGATCTGCATTGCTCTCTGGGACCACTAATAGCCAAATTAGTGGTGAGGGAAGTAGCACAAAAGTGGATGAGAAGCAACGTTTAACCACCAGCACTTTAAACACCAAGAATCAACACCCGGATAAGGAAAATAATAAAAATTCCATTAACATTGAACAACACTTATCTAAACAGGTCAAGTCTGGATCAAAAGATAATCAAATTGATAAGAACAAATCTAGCAAGCGTTCGGTGGATTGTTCTTCACAATCCCGTGATACAGAACGTAGTCATAATTCAAGAAGTTCCACTTCACATAAGAAATCATCTTATAAAATAGTCAGCAAGAGCCGTGAGCATGGTAGCAATGATGGTAAAGCATGCGGCCTAAACGGTTTTGAAAATAATTGTATGTTCTCACCTAAAACCCTACAACAAGAGACAAAAGCCATTTCACTGGATCAACGTCCTTCTACACCAATTCGAGAATTTTTGTCGGAACATTTTCGACAAACCGATGATTTTTTGAAACTTTGGAATGAAGCACCCGATAAGGAAACAATTCTATTATCAGACAAGTTTATATATCCTGATGAAAAAAATATTGAAAAACAAATAAACGCCACTTTATTGCCAGCAGCAGCATCTGTTACAAAATCAGATCATAAACAGCCAAAAGCGAATATTGACTTTGATAAGGTAGTTAAAGCCGAAGCCGAAATAAAAGCTGCCCGCGAACTACACTCACGTAAACGTACGCACTCGACAATGATGAATGATAGCAAAAAGTTGAAAAATAATTCACCCGTTAAGGATGGACAGCAGTCAGCTAAAAAGAAACAGACAAAGGTAAAGAAATCCTCTACGAAGCACAATTCAGACAAAGGCTCCTCAAGTGTGCCACAAACTGAATCAAGTAAACAGAAGAAATACATCAAAGCAATGAGAGAACGGATGCTGGAGCTTTTTGGTAACTGTAGTAGCGATGAAGAAGAACGCGGTCCAGACAAAACCTCTTCTAGGAAGCCGGTAGCGGAATTAAAAAGAAATGAGGACCACAAGAAGTGTAACAACGACATGAGAAAACTTGAGTTTGAGCTTTTTGGCAGTATGAGTAGTGAAGAAGAAACCGTTTAAAATATATTCGGCAATGAAGGCTAACTTTCTACAACAGAAGCAATGGTAAGGGACGATGCTAATCCAGATTATAATTTTGAAAAAAAATATGTATTATTTGTAATGAATTCGTATAAGTTTTATATTAAATATCGCATGACAATGTTTTGAATTTTTATTAAAAATTGATGTAATAAATTAATAGTTTTTAAGTTTAATTTTTAATTTTAAGAAATATGAAATAAAAATACAAAAATAAAAATTTTTTTCAATGCTCTAACTACAGTGCTGAACAGGAAAGGAAAGGGTTATAAAAGTTTTTTGTATTCCCAACTAAAAATGGTTACAAATTGGTTTTGAATCCTATATTTACAGAAATCAATTGTCATTGTCACCGTAGTATAGTAGATAGTGTGTTGGCTTATTAGACGCAAAGCCAGGGTTCGATCCCCAGGCCAGACATGAAAGACAAAATAAAAAAGCATTTCTTCGGCGACTTCCTGTCAGCAGATTTCTGGCAAAAACTCTGAGAGTAAATAAAAAATAAAAAAAAAGTTTCTCAAAAATCTGTCGTTTGGAGTTGACTTTAAACTGTCGGTACACATCCTCTAACCTAACCTAAGATAGAACAGCTGGTTTTTGTGAAAACTAAATAAACACACTACGTTAGCTTATGAGGCCACTGTTCAAACAAAATGCCATGAAAAATTTCTTAAAAATCTGTCTTCCGGAGGAACAGATAAACCCTGGCTATTATTAAAGTCAGATTTGAGTATCCTGTATGCGCTTGCCGTAATCTAGTAGGCAGTGTGTTGGCTTATTAGACATAAAGCCATACAAAAAGTATTTCTTCGGCGACTTCCTCTCAGCAGATTTCTGGCAAAAACCCTAAGAGTAAATAAAATTGCCATGAAAAGCTTCTTAAACAAATCGGACGTTCGCAGTTGAATTTAAACTGTAGGTCCCGACACTCATGATAAATATATAAATACTTTTTGTAATTTGGTTTGATGTCTGGACTGGGGCTCGAACCCTGGCTTTTCGTCTAGTAAGCCAACACACTACCTACTAGACCACGGCGACTTCAAATTATTTTATTTGATGTCTGGCCTGGGGCTCGAACCCTGGCTTTTCGTCTAATAAGCCAACACACTACCTACTATACCACGGCGACTTCAAATTATACTTACGTTTGAGTTATTATAATAACAAATTTTCAACAGAAGATTGGCCCAATTTGTTTTAATCCCTATATCCCTATCTTCTGAAAGAGAATTTGTTTTAAAAATAACACAAGTTATTTCAGTCATAGTTTAGGCACCTAGTTGGAGACATGGAATTTTTTTTGTTTGTTTGGTAATTCATCACTTTCATCTAAATAACTATAAATATAGTAAATCTAGGTTGTAGTTTAAAAGATATATGTATTTAGTGTCAAAGGCTTAAATATTGTTAATCATCTTGCAAAAATTTTAATATAATTGGCTTTAAAATAGTAATACTAAAGAATTTCTAGAGTGCGTATCGTTAAGGATACATGCGGTACATATGAGGGTTTATGACTAATATAAATACGAAATTGAATATCGAAACAAAATACACAAAAAACAAACAAAATTCCAAATGTCCTCAGCTGTTGAGATAAGGCTACCTCTATGAATTTGCCTTGGATCGATCTTTATAACGGAGATCTTCAAACCACAATTATTCTCTTCACACGCAACGCGTCTTCACACAAATCTGACTGCATTTTTTCTGACATCGTTGCCTGCTTTGCCTTGCCTTTTATATGACAACGTAAACAGTCTGATAAATGATCTTAAAGTCGAATGTTCGTGGCTTCGCCTTCTCGAGATCTTCATAAATGTAAACGTCATTGTTGTTTGTGTATTTTGTTTATTCCTTTGTTATTCCTTTTTGTTTACTGGTTTATCCCTTTTTTTATTCTGATGTTGTTGCTATATTTTTGTTTACTCGTTGATCATGTAAACAAGTCCATTGTTTTTGTTTTTGTAGCTTTTGTTTATCATTTTAATGTTAAACGATGTAACATCATTTCCATTTTCCTAACAATAGGAAAGTTTTGCATTTATGGTTGGAAAGTATTATTCGAATTTGATATGATGAAATCCGTAATAAAACAAATTTTTACTCGTGTTGGTTACAAAATTAATGAATATAAAATCAGAATGTTCACTTTGATGTGTAGCAAGGTCAAACATGTGTCAAATGTCAGACAAGATTTCCAAATTCGAATTTAACTGCATGAGAAAATGTGGGGAATATATTCGATGTTCCTGAGAGCGTGTTTTCCATTTCTTATCTTTGTTTCTTATGTCTTTAATACTGATCATTCTTCCTATCGTGAATTCGAATACACATTTCTCTTAATTCGTTGTATTTATCTGACATTTAAAACGCTGCTGTTTTTGAGAGACTCTTCATGGCAATTTTTTAATCTCAGAGTTTTTGCCAGAACTCTGCTGTGAGGCAGTCACCGAAGAAATATTTTTTCATATTTTCGTTTTGATGCCTGACTTGGGATTTGATCCCTGACTTTAGGTCTAATAAGTCGACACACTACCTACTAGACTTCGTTGACTGCTAATTAAAAAGCGAATTGTTTCTATTCGTTTATTATTTTTGTATTTCAGGAATTTAGGGGTATTTCAATATTAGTACGAAAGAATATCGAATGTTCAACACAGTAGATATTTTTTGAATTTTTATTTTGAAAAATATTTTTTAGATTGTAATTAATAGCGTTATATGGCCAATTATTTATTTTAGTTTTTGTTCGCAAATAAATAATTTTAGATACGATTATAAAATTGATGAAATCTTTCGCGAATTAATGTTGCACCAGCGAAGGAAATACAGAACGTTGTAGAATATTTTAAAAATTTCTGTATAAGTTTTTTTAAGTGCATCCAATAGATATTTTTAATCGTTTTTTATTACTATTAACAAATAAATAATAAATAATTTAATTACAATAACAAAGCAGCAACAATAAAAGTAATAAACAAAATTAATAATAAATAAACAAAGAAAATATTAATTGAAATAAAATTATATACATTTACGATAATTATTTAGAGAACAACATACAGATGTCATCTATTTCATGAATATGAAAAATAATTAAAAATAATTTTTTATTTTTTCAATTGAATTAAACTTTTTGTTTTTGAAGACTAGAAGAGTTTACAAAGCAAACATTTAGTGAGAATTAAAAAAGAAATAAATAAAATAAATAAAAATGTATACCATAAGCCATAAGAAACTAAAGTTATTTTTAAACAAATATTTTGAGTTATGTAAACAATAACTATTAAATTAAAATAAAATAAAATAGTGATAAATAATAAAAAAAATTAAAAAATAATTACTTTAGATAAGCAGATGAAAGCAAAAATAAAATAAATGATTCAGTGAAAATAAGCATTAAAACAATGTTCAAAATTCACAATTAAAATTAAAAAATTAAAAAATATATTTTAATCATTATTAATATTTTAACATTGTAACCACTATTATTACAACATTGTATTGGCCATTTTAAGCTTTTCCCTTGAGGTTATTTCATTTAAACCATGCATAAATAGTGCCCCTTTTATTAACATTTATTATGGAAAATTTATTTATTAAGAAAATGGCCCAATTAGAAAAACCACAAATCATATTCTGCTACTAATTGGCCTACAAAATAATTCGACTGAAATGCCTTTCATTCCTTTTTAGTTACAGAAAATAAGAGGAGGGAGTTTAAATTCTATATACGAGTACAGTTTATAATTTAATTAAAGTCCATACTATCATGCTCATTTTCATACATACGTAAGTACGTACAATATATGTATATTTATATGTGTATATTCCATTCAGTACAGTGTGAAATATATAAATTTCAGTTTCAAAATCTAGAGTTTAGAAGTTTAGTTTATAAAATTTAGGTCACATGCCCTTTTATTACTCAACTGTCGTTAGCATGAAACTTTATATTAATATACATACACATACATATGTATATACTTTTAAAGTTTAAGTTTTAAAATAATCTTCCTGATATTGAATAAAAAAACAAAATTTAATTATACCACCTCTCCTTCTCTCAGTCGGTTAATTTTTGTTTTAAGTAATAAAACACTCACACATACACACGCATATACTTAGAGGCGAACTCACAAAATAAAATCATGCACAAATGCGAACGCAAATACATAAATTATCAATAAATATTGCAAACGAAATTATATAAACACACAAACAAAGGAAACAAAAACTCATTAAATACTGATTTATTGTATGATTTCAATAAAAATTTTGTAAAATTTTTTATTTCATTTCAATTTTTATACTTTTTTCCATGCATACTCAACATTTAATTATTAAATACTCACACTCACACTTGCCTATAACCAAAGAAAATAAAGTATAAAGAATGTGCATTTTAACATATTTTGGAATATTTTTCAAAAATATTTCATGACGCGGGGGGAAAGATAGAAGGGAATGATACAGAAACCAAGAGCGTAACAATGCGTTGTTCTCATCGTGCGTTTTTGTTGTTTGACCACTTTTTATTTATTTTTCTAGTGTTAAAAACAGACGTCGGCACTAATGTCCCTCAGGGGAAGAACATCTTCGGCTTTTTACACACATAGGACACAAACATCAAGAATGTTCGTTAAAAAGAGCGTAAAAATCTTGTCAGTTTTTAAAGAAGAAGGTTCATGTCGCTTTTTCAGACTTCAATGATACACCCAAAGGAATATCACAGTAGTATTCACTAATATCAATGAGAAATGATTTCGATTTTTGGAAGAATACTTGCCAAGTTAAATATGGTGTCTTAGTGCAGTACAATTTTTCTATACATACACATATACATATCATTGGGTTAATAAGTAGACTTGACATTATTGCTATCAATTTTCCTCTAGGTTAACACATGCCTATGGTTATGGATTAGTGAGTGAGAGAGAGAAAATAAGTTGAGAAAATTTATTTATTTACAGCCATATAAAAGTGTTAGTAATATACTCTATTTTTATTTTCATTTCATCAACATAAATATGTAAAGCTGTCTATCTTTGGCTTAATAATTTTGGATAAATAAAAATAAAATAAAACATCAATTTTATTATTAAAAGAACATAAAGCTATCCATCTTTGGCTTAAAAATTAGGCCATGTTTTTCAGATAAATAAAAATAAAAAGAATAAAAAACAATTTTTTATTAAAAGAAAAACAAACGAGCAATCCAGAGCATTAAAAAAAATATACTATGAGATAATATATAATATATAATAATAATATACTATGATAATATGATATAAGCAATGATTTTTAAAAATATTTTGGTGAGAGCGGATCGTAACATTACGACCCGCCATAAGAAATTTTACTTCTACATGATGCGTATTCTTTATATCCATATTCTTTGTTCTACCAAACCAGGGAAGAAAAAGTAGTTGGTCGACACAAGCGCTGCACGCCCACATACATAAATCATGCAAAATTTAAATTTACTTTAAAAATGTAGTTTTTTTCAGAAATGCATGAATCATGCTGCAGAAAACACTCAGTTAGCTGTCAGTCACAAAAAGTACCTATAAAGTGCCGATAGCAAGCCTTCTTCATTCTTTTTTGCATTTGTGTATTGAAACATGGCGAGATAAATATCTGAGAAATATCTTGTCATTAAGCTTACAGGCGAAAAATATAGAAAACTCAACTCTCAATAAAAAAATAATTTTTATTCGGATAACATGCTTCGTTTCCATATCATTAATTAGGTTTCTCCAGCTCAATACGTCATGGGACAATAGAACTTTGGCCATTGAATGTTACTCTTGGCGCTGTCTGATATTAAATTTCTCGGCTTGTGATGGTGTGCACATAAAACTGACTAAGGATTTATGACTTTAGCATACGTAACGAGTTTTTATTAACCAGAAAAGTTAACGCTAAGAAACCAAATTGCAAACAAACCCGGAAGCCAAAGGAATATTTGATCTGAAAAGCCTAATAAAGGGTAGAAAATATTTTTTTACGAAAGCTCATTTGGGATTGTTATTGAAAATCATGTTTACATATTTAAATGTTTTTTTTAATACTAAGAAGGAACACGACAGCCATTGGTTGAAATTAAGGGCTGCAGAAAGTACAGGTAGCTGGTAGACCTAGTGAGAAATTAATACAAGAACACTTTATAACGGTACCTGATTCTAGCAAAAATACAAATACACATGAAGGGGTTGAACTGGCCGTATGATGAAAATAGCAGGTAGCTGGTTGACCCTCTGTGGAATATCTGTAAGAACCAATCGAATCTATTTGCTACCTACTTACGCTGTATAAGCTAAACACGGTACTTGCTCTAATGAAAACAAAAATTTCCAAAATGGTTTCCGTCTATAAAAGGCGTGAAGCTTGGCTAATAAGTTCAATCACAATTTAGTCTCGGTAGACAACAAACAACATCACCGGAAACTCAATACAAAAATGGAAGCAACAAAACAAGTGAAATCTAGCGAAGTGCTCGACAAGTGTATAGACATGTCGAAAGTGAAGTTGGATGCTTTAAAGGCACAAATTAATATGAAAATCTCCAATGTTTTTCAAATTGAAAAGTTCGTATACAATGAATTGAAATTGGAGCAATTTATCAGTCCGATGAAGATGCGTAGAAATATGACTGAATTTCTGAATGATCTCCGCGTCAAATAATTCATACCTGAATTATGGCCGATTTTATTAGCGGCTGAAGAGAGTGATGCAAGCATACGAAATAAGCCTATGGAACCAAAGAAAGATGAAAGCATCCAAACTAAACATCGAAATGGAAACGAACAATCTAAATCTAGTTCACATACTCGGTCCAGAAAGCAAGGCAACATGGTGAACAGTGGAAAGGAACCATTTGTACCTCCTAAAACTTTCAGTTCCACCCTTAAACTACAAGACGACATTGAAAACGATATTATGCATCGCGAAAAACACAGTAAATCTACATCGCTTTCTGGATCCCCTGAAAGCCGAAATAGTGGTACGGGAAGTAGCACAAAAGTAGAACAAAAGCAACCACTCGTACCACCTACCACTTTTGGTTCCAGCCTTAAACCACAACAACGCATCAACATGTTGAGTGCCGGAAATAAACTACTAGCACCCCCTAAAACTTTGAGTTCCAAACTTAAACCACAGGGACGTATCGACATATCTAAAGTAAAATTGGACATGTTTAAGCCATGGATAAGCAAGAAAATCGCCGATATTTTGGAAAGAGAAGATAATGTTGCCGTAGAGTTCATTTGCAATAAATTAGAACAGGATAAAATGCTTTGTCCACAGAAATTACAAATCAGAATTGCTGGATTCCTAAATGGTGGCAAAGCACAGAAATTTGTATGTGAATTATGGCCACTTTTGTTGTCAGCCCAAGAGAGTGAAAGCGGTATACCAGCTGAGTTGATGCAGCAGAAGAAAGATGAAATTGAAAAGGATATTAAGCATAACGGATCTGCATTGCTCTCTGGGACCACTAATAGCCAAATTAGTGGTGAGGGAAGTAGCACAAAAGTGGATGAGAAGCAACGTTTAACCACCAGCACTTTAAACACCAAGAATCAACACCCGGATAAGGAAAATAATAAAAATTCCATTAACATTGAACAACACTTATCTAAACAGGTCAAGTCTGGATCAAAAGATAATCAAATTGATAAGAACAAATCTAGCAAGCGTTCGGTGGATTGTTCTTCACAATCCCGTGATACAGAACGTAGTCATAATTCAAGAAGTTCCACTTCACATAAGAAATCATCTTATAAAATAGTCAGCAAGAGCCGTGAGCATGGTAGCAATGATGGTAAAGCATGCGGCCTAAACGGTTTTGAAAATAATTGTATGTTCTCACCTAAAACCCTACAACAAGAGACAAAAGCCATTTCACTGGATCAACGTCCTTCTACACCAATTCGAGAATTTTTGTCGGAACATTTTCGACAAACCGATGATTTTTTGAAACTTTGGAATGAAGCACCCGATAAGGAAACAATTCTATTATCAGACAAGTTTATATATCCTGATGAAAAAAATATTGAAAAACAAATAAACGCCACTTTATTGCCAGCAGCAGCATCTGTTACAAAATTAGATCATAAACAGCCAAAAGCGAATATTGACTTTGATAAGGTAGTTAAAGCCGAAGCCGAAATAAAAGCTGCCCGCGAACTACACTCACGTAAACGTACGCACTCGACAATGATGAATGATAGCAAAAAGTTGAAAAATAATTCACCCGTTAAGGATGGACAGCAGTCAGCTAAAAAGAAACAGACAAAGGTAAAGAAATCCTCTACGAAGCACAATTCAGACAAAGGCTCCTCAAGTGTGCCACAAGCTGAATCAAGTAAACAGAAGAAATACATCAAAGCAATGAGAGAACGGATGCTGGAGCTTTTTGGTAACTGTAGTAGCGATGAAGAAGAACGCCGTCCAGACAAAACCTCTTCTAGGAAGCCGGTAGCGGAATTAAAAAGAAATGAGGACCACAAGAAGTGTAACAACGACATGAGAAAACTTGAGTTTGAGCTTTTTGGCAGTATGAGTAGTGAAGTGAAGAAACCGCTTAAAATATATTCGGCAATGAAGGCTAACTTTCTACAACAGAAGCAATGGTAAGGGACGATGCTAATCCAGATTATAATTTTGAAAAAAAAAATATGTATTATTTGTAATGAATTCGTATAAGTTTTATATTAAATATCGCATGACAATGTTTTGAATTTTTATTAAAAATTGATGTAATAAATTAATAGTTTTTAAGTTTAATTTTTAATTTTAAGAAATATGAAATAAAAATACAAAAATAAAAATTTTTTTCAATGCTCTAACTACAGTGCTGAACAGGAAAGGAAAGGGTTATAAAAGTTTTTTGTATTCCCAACTAAAAATGGTTACAAATTGGTTTTGAATCCTATATTTACAGAAGAAATCATTGTTGTCATTGTCACCGTAGTATAGTAGATAGTGTGTTGGCTTATTAGACGCAAAGCCAGGGTTCGATCCCCAGGCCAGACATGAAAGACAAAATAAAAAAGCATTTCTTCGGCGACTTCCTGTCAGCAGATTTCTGGCAAAAACTCTGAGAGTAAATAAAAAATAAAAAAATAAAAAAAAAGTTTCTCAAAAATCTGTCGTCTGGAGTTGACTTTAAACTGTCGGTACACATCCTCTAACCTAACCTAAGATAGAACAGCTGGTTTTTGTGAAAACTAAATAAACACACTACGTTAGCTTATGAGGCCACTGTTCAAACAAAATGCCATGAAAAATTTCTTAAAAATCTGTCTTCCGGAGGAACAGATAAACCCTGGCTATTATTAAAGTCAGATTTGAGTATCCTGTATGCGCTTACCGTAATCTAGTAGGCAGTGTGTTGGCTTATTAGACATAAAGCCATACAAAAAGTATTTCTTCGGCGACTTCCTCTCAGCAGATTTCTGGCAAAAACCCTAAGAGTAAATAAAATTGCCATGAAAAGCTTCTTAAACAAATCGGACGTTCGCAGTTGAATTTAAACTGTAGGTCCCGACACTCATGATAAAATTAATACGCAACTGGCTGAAGGGTTGCAATGATCAATTACACTGGACAGCAAAATTCTTAGTACTCCAATATATTTTGACGAAAAAAACAGTCCCCACAGGCTTAACACTCTTGCACAAATTCCCGATTTGTCTTCAAGACAGTATTAAGGAGATTATTTGAAAGAACGGCTATGTAATTGCTAAACCTCAAACAAAAGTCAATCGAAAAATTTGCTCATGGTGCCATAAGAAAACAATAAACAAAATTTGTAAATTCAATTCCGAATGGTTTAAATTTAGTGCTTGGACTTAAGGGATATTCTACTAAATACATGGGATTACATTTTTGATTTGAATTTTAAATGTACACAGGGTTTTCCTTGGGGTACATATGGAGTCATCTGAAACTATTCCTTATTTTTCTCTTGTTTTATGAAAAAACATTAAAAATTTGTTTGTTTTATAATAAAAAAGAAATAAACTAATAAAATAAATATAAAAACCTTAATTTTTTATATAAACTATGAAATGAAATTTTATGAAATTGTCAAAATGTATTGGAGTACTAAGAGTTTTGCTGTCCACTGTATATATGTATGTATTACAAAAATTTGGAAAATTATGATGAGACCGTACACATGGTACTTCTTTATTAATGCAACGTATAAAGTTTTACTACTTTTAACTTGCGTTGAGTACTTCGAAAGCTCACTTGTTTTGTTTTTGTAGAATTTTTTTTAAGTCAATGTTCCGGTAGGTCTTACTGTTATAAATTGTAGTGTCGGCAAAAACTCGAAAGAATAATTGTTTTTAATAACTTCAAATTTCATGAAACACTACACAGTGAATTTTGACAAAGGACCTCCTCCTCAGAGGCTTAATGCAGCAGACAGGTTCTACGAGTAAGGGAGCAAAATGACACCATCACCCATGAAGGTTAGGTTAGGTTAGAGCACGTGTAATTGTCAATTAAGACTAGTACAGTACCCGGAGGTCGAATTGGCCAATTGTACAACGTCCTAGTTTCTCACACCATTTATGTCGTGTGTGTTAATTGTATACATGAATGGTGGGACCTACAGTTTAAAGTCGACTCCGAATGACAGATTTTTGAGAAACTTTTCATGGCAATTTGATTTACTCTCAGGGTTTTTGCCAGAAATCTGCTGAGAGGAAGTCGCCGATGAAATACTTTTTGTATTTTATTTTGATGTCTGGCCTGGGGCTCGAACCCTGGCTTTTCGTTTAATAAGGCAACACACTACCTACTAGACTACGGCGACTTCAACGACAACGTTGAAGAAAAATAATATTTAAAGTAATGACAACAATGATTTCTTCTGTGAATATAAGATTCAAAACAATTTCCATTTTTAGTTGTGAATATAAAAAAACTTTCATAACCCTTCCCTTCCCTCTTTAGCATAATAGTTAAATTAGAACATTAAATAAATTTTATGTTTTTATTTTATATTTCTTAAGATTAAAAATTAAACTTAAAAACTATTCATTTATTACATCAATTTTTAATAAAAATTAAAAACATTGTCATGTAATATTTAATATAAAACTTATACAAATTGATTACAAATAATATATTTTTCTTCCAAAATTATAGTCTGCATTAGCATTGTCCCTTACCATTGCTTCTGTTGTAGAAAGTTAGTCTTCTTTGCCGAGTATATTTTAAACGTCTTCATCGCTACTCATACTGCCAAAAATATCAAACACATGTTTGCTCATTTCGTTGTTAGATTTCTTGCGGTCCTCCTTTTCTTTTGATTCCGCTACTGGCTTCTTAGAAGAGGCTTTGTCTGGACGGCGTTCTTCTTCGTCGCTACTACAATTACCAAAAAGCTCCAGAATATTTTCACTCATTGCTTTGCTGTACTTCCTGTGGGTTTTCTTTTGACTTGATTCACCTTCTGGCTTACTTGAGCAGTTTTTGTCCGAACTGCGTCTCTATGTGGATTTCTTTGGCTTCGTATGTTTCTCGTTAGCTGGCTTCTGTTCATCCTTATTTGTGGAATTATTGTTAGACTTTTTACTTTCATTAATCATTGTCGAGTGTGAACGTTTAGTGGCAGCTTTCATTTCGGATATTGATTTGACGGTCTCATCAGAATTTGTGTCTCTTTGATCTGATATTGTGACAGATGGCGGCGACAACACAGTGGTGGCAGTTTGTCCTTCAGCACTGGCGATAATATTTTTCAGTTTCTGTGGTGTTTTAAGTACGTAGAAATCGTCTGGTCGTCTTCTCGAAATGGTGTAGGAGGACATTGATTCTGTGAGTTAGCATTTGTGTCTTGATTACACTGTTGGGGTGAATTCTTATAACTGTTTGCGAAATCGTCATCACAACCACGTACTAAGCTATGACTTTTTGAATGTTCGGTATTGCTCTGTGGTGGGTTTTCTGCCGGCTTAGAACATGGTTTACTATGTGATGAGAAAGTCGTCGAGGATTGGTTTTCACTTTTTGTTGTATCTGGATATACAAATTTGTTTGACAATAGAATTGTTTCCTTATCGGGCGCTTCATTCCATTGACACAAAAATTCGTCTATTTCTGAAGAGTGTTGTGTTAAAAATTCACGAAATGGTGTTGAAGGCCGTTGATCCTGTGGAATAACATTTGCATCCTTCTGTTGAGGGGAATACATACAAATGTTTGTGAAACCGTCTAAGCCGCATGTCACCACTCCTGTACCATCATCGTTAACATGTTCACCAATTTGATTTTCTAGATTACCAGAATTTTTATTGTTTTCCTTATCTGGCTGTTGTTTCTTTGTGCTTAAAGTGCTGGTGGTTATGTGTTGCTTCTGTTCTACTTTCGTGAGACTTCCCTCATCCTTTTCAATATCGACGTGTCCCTGTGGTTTAAGGGTGGGAACGAAAGTGTTAGGTGGTACTAATGGTTTCTCTCCGCCATTCACCATGTTACCTTGTTTTTTGGATCGAGGAAGTGATGTAGATTGAGATCGTTTGCAGTCTTTGGTTTGGATTACTTTCTTCAGAATTTCATCTTTCTTCGGTTCCAACGTATCATTTGCTATGGATGTAGCACTCTCTTCAGCAGCTAATAAAATCGGCCATAATTCGCACATGAATTGCCTTACCAGAGGACCATTTAGAAATTCAGTTATGTGGATATGCATCTTCATCGGACTGATAAATTGTTCCAATTTTAATTCATTGTAAATAAATTTTTTTATTTGAAAATTGTTGTTGATTTTCTTATTAATTTTTGGTTTTATATCGTCCAGTTTTACTTTGGACATGTCAATCCGTTTATTAAACAAATCGCCAATTTTAATTTCCTTATTTGCTTCCATTTTTTAATTTTCCACTGATGTTGTCTGTTGTCTACCGAAATTATCGTGTAATTGAACTTATCGGGCAAGGTTCACGTCTTTTATAGGCGGAAACCATTTTGGAAATTTATGTACCTTATTTAGCGTATGAGTTCTCATAGATATTCCACAGAGGGTCAACCTGCTATTTCATCGTAGCAATTGAACCCTTTAATGCAAATTTGTATTTATTATACTCAGGTAACAAATAGATGAGCTTGGTTCTCCTGGGTATTCCTCATAGGCTCAACAAGCTACCTGAACTATCTGCAGCCATCAGTTTAAACCAATGGCTGTTGTTTCTTCTTCTTAGTATTAAAACAAAAAAACATTTTAATTTATTAACTTGAATTTCAATAACAATCCCTCAAGAACTGTCGTAAAAAAATATTTTTAAATACTTCATTATCGTTATCAGAACAAATACTTCTTTGGTGTCCTTGATTTTTTGAAATTTGATGTCTTAACGTTAACTGTTTCAGTTGAAAAGTCTCGTTACTAATGGTAAAATCATAAATACTACATAAGCCGAGTAATTTAAAGTCAGATAAGAAGGAACACTTAATAGGGAAAGTTTTATCGTTCTATAATGTACTGAGCTGCTGTGGAGAGGAAACTGGGGAAAATGTCCCATGAGAGCACCCTAAAGGAAGAAAAAGAACAAAACAAATCTAGTTTATGGCCACCGATTTGCTTTGTACGTTTTTGTAGCACTTGAAGCAATAATTTTAAAATATTCAGTTTTTGTTTGAATAAAATGTTGCACGTTTGAGAGGCCTATTGACGTAATTAAATTTTGTAGCATGCTATTGAACGATAAGTGGACATTTGATTAGGTTCTTCTAATTATATACACTTACTCTAGTCATAGAAAAACCTATAACTTAACAATTGTGCTGAAAAGTTTGTAGGTTAACATTAGAGAAAGATATGATCCAATAACGTTATGTAGTTGCTGTTGATGGTTTTTTTTAATGCAAGACAGTTGATCAATTCGAAGAAATTAGGTTAAAAAAAAATTTAATAAAAATTTAACTAGATTGAATTTTAAAAAACGGAAAAAACCATTTTGGTTAAATTACATGGTCTTTATAATCAAGAAATTTCAACAATTTAGTTAAGTAAATTCTATGAAAAAATTTAGAAAAACTTAAATTTTGTCCGAAATTTTCAAAATTTTTGAATTTTCAAAATTTTTTTTTAAATTTGTGATAACCTATTGAAAGCGCCTCTTAAAGACCTTTCTTATGATACTAAATTTATATATAGTTCCTTTGGAAGAAATATGAAAAAAATCCAAAAAACCTCAAAAAAAGACCTTTTTACCCTTTGATCCAGCTCACCAAATATTGACCCCAGGACAAAAATTTTGAGAAACGTAATCTTAGAATGAATCAAACTTTGATTTTAGTCGGGAACATTCGCAACTTTTATTTTGGGGCCACCCTAATATACATACATATATAGATATAGCATAGTATAAAGTGTGTATATTTATTAGAACAACAATATTTCAGTGGCAACAAAGTTCAGAAGTTGTTTGTTTCATCTGAATCCACTTTTTATTTGTGCAGGAAAAAATAAATTTAAAGAAATAAAAATTCTCCTCTTTTCTTAACGGTGAAACAAATGAATTCCTGAATACTTTGCTATGTAATGGAATCCCATTTTTAATACTTCAAGATTAGGTTAGGTTAGGTCAGAGTGGTAGCTCTGATTTCGCAAAGCTCACTTGAGCACGCATAGCGGCCCGTTGTGATGCCACGGGTGAACGCAGTCCCTGTACTGACCAAGTTCCACCAAAATTAGGGAAAACGAAGAAGTTGGTCAGCGCAAGGGCTGCACATCAAAAGCGCGACTACCCATACTGGAAAACGAAGCTATATCCTTGATATCAATAGATGATAGCTCCGTCAAGCTGACAAGAAATGGACAGCCAAATAGCATATATCTACACCTAGCAAGAGACGGGCATTGACAAAGAAAGTGGAGTCTCCTCTTCCTAATAAAGGCTGTTTTTTATAGAGGTATAGAACTTTAAGTTGGCATTACTTTTCAAGATGGCGACCGATTTAACAGCTGTCAAGTGATTTATTCTCAGATTGGTTTGGAAATTCATCATGAATAGACTTTCGCCTGAACAGCGCTTGCACATAGTTCAATTTTATTTCGAAAATAATGGTTCTGTGCGGAAAACGTATCGCACACTACGTCCATTTTATCGTCGAGAAAATCGTCCATCAGAGCAGTTAATTCGATTAACCATGGAACGTTTTCACACCACGTGTACTCTTATTGATAACTCGCATCCCCAGAGTGCGTACAGAAGAAGCTATTGCTGCTGTAGAGCGTAGCATTGAGGAAGACCCGAATGAGTCCATCCGCCATCGAGCACAGGAATTGGATCTGTGTCCATCCACTTTATGGAAGATTTTGCGGAAGGATCTTGGTTTGCGTGCTTACAAAATCCAACTCGTGCAAGATTTGAAGCCAAACGATCATCAAGTAATGCGTAGATTCGTCTAATGGGCCAAAACGAGATTACCGTTGTTCCCGATTTTCATAAACGAATTTTGTTTAGCGATGAAGCGCACTTCTGGTTGAATGACTACGTCAACAAACAAAACTGCCGCATTTGGAGTGAAGGTAATCCTCAAGTGTATGTGGAAACACCGTTACATCCAAAAAAACTGACTCTTTGTTGCGCTTTATGGGCTGGTGGAATCATTGGTCCGTACTTTTTCAAAAACGATGGTGGCCAGAACGTTACAGTCAATTGTGATCGGTATAGAGCCATTATTACTAACTTTTTCATTCCTGAATTGAATAACCATGATGTCCAGGAGATGTGGTTTCAACAAGACGGCGCAACATGTCACAGCTCGTGCCACAATAGATTTATTGAAAGACACGTTTGGTGACCGCCTAATTTCACGTTTTGGACCTGTGAATTGGCCTCAAAGATCTTGTGATTTAACACCGCTAGACTACTTTCTGTGGGGCTATGTAAAGTCATTGGTCTATGCGGTAAAGCCACAAACGCTTGACCATTTGAAAGTCAACATTCACCGTATTATTGCCGATATACGGCCACAAATCTTGGAAAAAGTCATCGAAAATGGGACGTCCAGATTGGACTACATCCGCGCCAGCCGTGGCGGTCATATGCCAGAAATCATATTTAAAATGTAATGCCACAAGATTATCTTTCGGATAAATAAAATTCATGTCAATCGAATAATCCATCGTTGTTTTATTGCAAATTAAAGTTCTATACCTCTATAAAAAACACCCTTTACTTCAAGATAATTAAAGCTGGTTTAGCCTTTTAAGACCTGATAATGAGTCATTTTTATATACTTTATATATATTTTGTGATACAGATACATGGGTTACTTTGAATTTGATTTCGTATGGATAGAAACAGAAAGAATGATGCACACATTTGCGCTTCGGATTTAAAAACATGTCAATGATAGCCAAGAGCCTAAAAACATACCTGTTAAATTTCGATTACGATTAGTAATCAATTACATTACTTTTTAAAAACAGTCGTAATGATTATATAATTCTATGTACAATTTTTTCGAATTACTAATTGATTACGATTACCCAAGAATCAAAAAATAATCAGGATTACTGGCGATTAGTCTAATAATTAAAAAGAATCAAAAGTAGTCTAAAAAATAATCAAATTGTTTTAAATAATTCTTTTTGATTATTTTCAAATATTCAAAAGTAATCTAAAAGTAATCAAATTGTTTTCAAAAATTCTTTTTGATTGTTTTCAAATATTCAAAAAGAATTGAAAGTAATTTTTGAAAAATATTTTATTACTTTTGGATTACTTTTGATTCTTATTAATTATTAGACTAATCGCCAGTAATCCTGATTATTTTTTGATTATTTTGTAATCGTAATCAATTATTAACTATTTTAACCAAAAATAATCGTAATTGTAATCATTATTTCATCATTCAAAAAAAAGTAATCAAATTACTAATCATTACGATTACTAATCATTACTTAACAGGTATGCTTAAAAGTACAGTAGACTTCGGGAACATAGTAGGGGAGGGCATATAAATTCAAATTTGCTATGTATGTATGTGATGAGCCATCTGTCGGTATATATGTATTTCAACCAACGGTTAATGCGAATCTTGCAATACTTATGCCACAAAATTAAGTATGTTATCTCCACCGAACGTAATTAATCGATTTATGCTTGAGGAATGTCAGGACTACTACACGATGATTTCGATTTTGAAAAAAATAAATCATCTTTTTGGACGAAGATCATTTTCATCTTGGCGGGTACGTTAATAAGCAAAATTGCCGTATATGGGGCTCAAAAAACCCACACGTGGTCTCACAGAAGTCAATGCACCCATTACGAGTGACTGTTTGGTCGGCTTGAGGACGGAGCAAACATTGGGGTCAATGGAGAAACCTATTGCACCTTGATAACCGTTTATTTTTTGGGACCATGGCATTGATGTCACCGATGTTTGGTTTCAACAGGATGGTGCAACTTGCCACACATCTCATGCCGCAATCGATTTATTGCGCCAACCGTTTGATGGCCGTCTAATTAACGGAAATGGTGATGTCAATTGGCCGCCAAGAAACTGCGATTTGACGTCATTGGACTATTTTCTATGAAGCGCCGTTAAAGAAAAATGCCATGTCGACAAACCAGAGACAATTCAACATTTGAAGGCCAACATTCGTGATGTCATTGCTGAGATACAACCTCATACACTCGAAAAACTGCATCAAAATTGGTCCGATCGAATGCTGATGACTGCCGCTGTAACAATATGAATGAAATAATGTTCCATTTCAAACCGAAAAAATTGTACTTCAAAACAAACAAAAAAGTTTGGCAAAATATCAAACCGTTTTAGTTTTATTGTATTTTTAAATTTAAACTTTTAAATTGCCTACCCTTTATATGTATATCGCAATAGGCGACTTGCATTATACAGTTTCATTTCTGATTGTGGACGTGATACTGTCGCACGATGCGAAGAAATTCATCTGAACAAGAACTTCTGTAATCTGAGACATTTAAGCTGAATTAAAAAAATTATTTCGCTCGGACAAAATTTTGATAGATTTAGGCGAGACTTAATCTAGTTAACCAAATATATATTCTTCAGTGAATAATAAGGCAGAGGATACTACTACTACCCAACAGTTAAGTCAAACCAGGTTATAAAATTACCGAAAAATCTAATCTAATCTAATAAAAACTATTTGTTGATCATATATATTCCGTGCTGCTTTGTCGTAACACTTCCGGGTTATGCATTCGTTTATGTAATCCATCAGCTTTAAACTTGTGTAAAATTTGTCGGCGTAAACAAGTCATGGTATAAATAGCTCAGCTTACGCATGTTAACGGTACTCCCAAGGCCCAGGAAATATTATAATTTGTTCATAAATGGATGTTCGAAATGACACAGGGAAGTAGTCTTCATCATCTCGACCTCCACAGAGATAGCAATCACTCTCATTGAGAATATTCGCAATCTGTTGATCATCCATTTTTAAATTAAAAACAATTTTTATTTACTCAAAACCAGGGTTCAGAAAAATTCATGTATGGAACACATAAATTTAAACATTTATGATAAATATACACGAGTGAACTTTTCAAACTTTTTGTTTTATGCTCACTTTTCACAAATGAGTAGCTAAGAATTGTTTTCATTTTAAGCATTCATAAATGAAAACATTTATTTTTTTATTTTGGTACATATTCGCGAATATGAATTGTGAGAAGTAAGAAATGTAAAATGTACAAATATGAGAGGCCTTCTCATCGCTCTCATTAAAGTACATACTCATTAATGTTGTTGTTTTTTTTTTATCATATGAATTCGGACTTTTTGTAGTTTGTTTCTTATTTTTATATGTGCGTTGTTTGTTTTATTTAATACTTTACAAAAATGAATGAAAATTGTGGGGGTGAGCGGGGAAATAATAAAATATAATATTTAGCGAGAAGTAAGGGGTAAATATAAATACAAAATTGGGGTATTCACACGGTGTGCTATCTAGTCTTATTGTCATAAAATACTAAAATTTTATGATAGTTTAAAAAAACTGTTGTTGTGCTTCAAAGAAAAAAGTCATAAAATAATAACACCTTTTGTGATGTGTTTATTGTTTTGTCATAACTAAACAGTGTAAATCTAAGTCAAAGGGGAAAAACTCGTCATCGAGCCGGCGATATTTTTTAGAAGTTGCCGCCATTGAATATTCGCAACATGTACGTAAAACATGCTATTAATTTCTATAACTTGGAGATTAGTTACATTTTAATTATTTATTTATAAAAGTTATTAACTTTTATAAAGTTAAATAAAAAAATTTAAAATTGATACATTTAAAATATAAAAGAAAAATTTGTTTGTATACTTTAGCTGATTGGCAGCACCGAACTTATTTAAAATAAGCGCCGTCAGAAATTATTACCGGCTTAGTAATCAACAACAGTTGTTTATGTTTATGTATTCAAAAATTTTCTTTTGTGCCAAGGGATTCAATCATATTTAATAATTTTGATAAAAATGGATAGTTTAGAAGATTCCCAGGTAAGATTTTATTTCTTTAATTATTTATTTAGTTTATTTAACTAAAAATTATTTCTATTCAAGCCAAAATGTAAACGTATGCGCACCAACCCCACAAAGAAATGGAATATGGAAGAGGAAAAGTCTCTAGTAGAATATTTGTTGGGAAATCGCGAATTAGAGGTATGTATTATTTTTAAATTATTTAAACAGCAACCTAATATTATTTGTAGAAGCCAACAGCGCAGGCTTACTATAAGCGTTTTTCAGCCGAGACGAAGGTGAAGGTAGACTGGAAGCTCATCCGATCGAAGGTGAGGAATATGCGTACCAGCTATAATAAAGCCAAAGGCTGGGAGGGGTCAACCGGAGCAGGCAGCATGGAAGGCGAAACCATGAAAGGTATTTTTTAAACTAATAATTATATGTATGTATCTGTTTTTAACATTTCCACATTTATTTTAGCGTCGTTAATAAAAATGTGTACATTTTTCTATGAGTTGGATGATATTTTTGGAACCAGGATTGTTCAAAATGCTGTTATTGATGAGAGCCTTTCTTCCGACACTTTAGACTGCACAGATGCTTACATTGAAGAAAGTTTAGATAAGGAAATTGAAAATGTAGCTTCCACGAGTAAAAAAGGAATTTACTCAAGAACAGCCTTGTCTGACATTTTGCAAATGCAAACAGAAATGTTAAATTTTAAAAAAGAGAGAGCAGAAAAAGAATTAAAATTGAAGGAAAAAGAATTTAGTTTGAAGGAAAGAGAAATAGAGCTGCGTGAAAAGGAAATTAAAAGCAACGAGCTTATAAAAGTTATGGAGCTGGAAATGAAGGAGAGGTTAGCAATGGAGGAGCTAAAGCTAAAGTACAAATAATAAGTTTTATGGTAATATTAATTTTTGTATATATATGTATATATATTTATATGAAGTACCTTTTTTTTTGTTTTTTATTATTATTTTTTATATTTTTTGTTTGTTTTTTTATTTATAAGTTATATGAATTAAAATTTACATTGAAAAAAATTAAATATTTTGGTTTTGTATGAAATGAAGCAAACTGGTTCGGGTATTATCAAGATGTTATGCAAAATGCAACAAACCATGATCCAGTTGTTGCATTTTATTTTATTCTCATTTGAGTTCATTCGAAATTTAAGTTCTTTTAGGCTATTAAATTTCTCCTTTAAAATACCAAAGCAATTCTCAATGCGAACTCGATATTTAGAAAAGTGTTTGTTGTAGAGATCCCTTTCAGCTTTGGAATGTTCGTTGCTGTTTCCTCTAAAAGGCGTCAACAAAAATGATTTTAGGGGATAAGCGCTATCACCAGCAATCCATTGCGGTGGCGACAAAAATCGTTCAGGGTGTTTTGCTAGTGGAGAGTTTAAAAAAATTTTTGCGTCATGTACGCTACCTGGATAACCTATTGTTAGTTGTCTTATTCGTAATTTGTAGTCGCAAACTGCTTGAACTTTA
Source organism: Sarcophaga variegata (assembly GCA_932273835.1). Lineage (NCBI taxonomy): Eukaryota > Metazoa > Arthropoda > Insecta > Diptera > Sarcophagidae > Sarcophaga > Sarcophaga variegata. Next base: position 44,398,173 of record OW026359.1, read on the forward strand.
ACGGCATATTGGCGTTTTCGAGAAAAAAACAACTCGTGGTGTTTGACAGGTGCTTCAGATAATTTTATTTCAGAGCCGTCTATATACCCTACGCAACCAGGCATTTCGTCTTTAGTTGCGGACAAAATTTGTTGTCGTTCTTCTGCATTAGGCCAGCTTAAGAATTTTTCTTTCAAATTTAAAATTGCTTTAAAAACACGTTTTGTGACTTTTTGTATTGTGCCTCCGTCACCCACTCCAAAGAGGGCAGCTACTTTTCGTGTTGAAAGTCCATCGCCAGAGGATCCCAATAGATAAAGTACGATTTTTAACTGTACATCAATTGGAAGCTGTGCTGTTTTTGGACTTGTGTTAAACACATCATCGTCTTTAATCAAGTTAAGTATATTCACAAATTCCTCTGGCCGAACCCTAATCATTTGATTAAACCGGCTGTCGTCAAACATTTTTAACACGTTTTGGTTCCACTTATTGGATTTTGGAACTCCAAGGTGGATGCTTCTGCGATTAATGAGCAAACTAGCGACGTTTGTTAAGAACATTTCATTTATTTCTTCTTCATCGTCATCATCACCTTGAAAAAGATTTATTTAAATGTAAACATGTAATTATTTTTTCCTATTTACTTGAATCAGCCATAATAATGTCCAATATGTATTTTTCGCACAAACCGGTTATTATTTTAGTTTTTTGACTTGTTTTTGGCATTTTTAATTAAAAATATTTGTAATTTTTTATAATTGTATTTTTCTTTTATCAGCTGACTCAAATTTAAAATAGCACACTAACTTATGAGGGTTGCTCACAGCAGTCATATTTTTTCGTGTTATTATTTTATGATATATGACTTTATGACGACCGTGTGAATACCCCAAATGTATTAGTTTTAATAATCAAATATTATTTATTTGTACACAAAACGTACCTTCGGGTTGGGGGTTAATAAATAAATACTTCGTTTGATGGTGTTGTTGTTTAAAAGCTGTAGTTTGTTGTTATTGTCTTATTAATATTTAAATTATTGCGGTTAAGTGTATGTAATAGGTATGTATGTATGTATGTAATAGGTTATTTTAATAACTATTTCGTTTGATGGTGTTGTTGTTTAAAAACTGTAATTCTTAACCGCGAAATTATTATTGTTTTGGTTTTGTTTTATTTTGATTTTGTTTTAATTTTGTTTTCTTTTTAATTTTAGCATTTTAATATTTTTATGTTATTGTTTGTGGATTATTTTAAATTGTTCTGGTTTTCGTAAAAACAAAATGTAATAGGTATGTTTGTTGTAATAGGTTATTTTTAATAAATATTTCGTTTGATGGTGTTGTTGTTTAAAAACAAAAATAGACGGACAGAGCGATTACATCTGCACACGACGGATGAGCAAACACCACAAAATATGTAATATTTGTGCAAAACACTACTGATGACAAACTGATACTGATTGTGTGACTATAAGAGGGCTAGACAAAGCAGGCAGCAGTCAGTTATAATTCAGTCAATCTTGTGTGAAGACGCGTTGCGGTTTGAACGTACAAGTGGTATTGCTTGCAAAAAGGTTGTAAGCAGAGAAGATCTAACGAACAGTTGTTAGTGTTAACGCGGACAGAAGAGTCATAAGAATAACGAATAAACAGGTTATTATTGTTGTAGTTATTGTTATATACGTGGTACAAGTTCGAACAGTGGCACATGAGATAGTGTGAACAAAAAAGAGAGTTTAAGAAAAACTAAACACATATTTGTTTTTACTTTTTTGCAATTAACGAACTCATATTTAAACGTTTTTAAAAAGGTAAAAACGTAACATTATTTTACTTGAAATCTACGAATTCATATTTAAAACGTTTTTAAAAGGTATATCTGCTGCATATCTAGAGAGCTAGAGAAAGAGCCAAACGATTCGATTGCAATGCCAGTATCGATTTTATAAACCACGAGCACGACTGATGGTATTTGAATTAAATCCTAAATTCTATAAAAGAAAATTGCTGGATGGATGAATATCCGAGATTTCTTATATTTTTTTTATGATTTATGCAAAAACTTCTTTAAATAAAAATAAATAACGAATAAACAAAACGATAAAATTTTGGTTGGAATCCAACACAGATAATTTTCTACATTTAAATATTGTTGTTGTATGAGAAATTTAAAATTTCATAAATTTACGTTGGAATAAATACATCCAAAACATAATATACTTTTACAAAACGAAAGAAGATGGAATATTCCGTCTAAATGAATATTAATCCAATATGTGGCACAAGAAATGTTTAAATCCTGTCTTCTCAACGTCAGGACAATGCTTGGTGGCGCATAAGGAAAAGTTAAGACTCTCAGTTTTTTTTTTATCTTTTCGTGACTTTAATTTAAAAATGCAGTGGAAGTTTCTGGTTTGCTGTACTCTTTTACGCCGTTATTACAATATTTTACTCTTTATTATGTTTTCCGTTATATTTTCTATATTTTTTATGTTTTATTATTCCACGTTTATTATATTTTCATACAGTTGTGTTTAAATTATGGCGAAAATAGAAAAATAAATCCCCATTTATTGTTCGAGTCAGGAACAGAGTAAGAATACAAGAATGGATGGGAAGCAAAACCATTTCTTAAGAATTAAATTTTACTGCTTTAAACATTTGCGTGTACATTGAGTTTTTCTGATTTTTGAAATGATTACATACATACATACATATATAATTAACATCACAACCTTTCAGTCAGGATTACGATCTAGTTCCCTACTATGTTGTGTGTGATAATTTTATACACTAATGTCAGGGCCTACAGTTCAATGTCGACTCCGAACGATAGATTTTTTAAAAACATTTCATGGCAATTTTATTTATTCTCAGGTTTTTTGTTGAGAGGAAGTCGCCGGAAAAATATTTTCTTCATATTTCGTTTTAGTTAGACTCACGTCTAATAAGTCGACACACTACCTACTAGACTACGGTAATTTTAAAACGAATAAATTCGATTAATTTACTTTAAACAGTGGACAATTTTAAAGATCATTTAAATTAAGTTATTTTTTTCATTTCCTGAGTTATAAAATCGAGTCCAACTAAGCTTCTGTAAAATTATTTCCTCTTACACCAGATATAGAGCTGGGAAAAGGTAAAAGAACGTAAAAGTTTTATGATTTTAATATAACTTCAGCTAATTGTGGTTAAATGTGAAAATATTTTTTAATAAGTTATTGTCATTTTGAAAGTGATCTCTTACCGGAATAAGTTGAAAATTTATTGCGTTTTTCACTATGCAACTAACAGTAATAATAATAATAATCCCGTCCTGATTATAAGCTATATGCGTAAAAGCCATTCTACAGTTCTCAAAATATAGAGATATTATAAGAATGAATTTGTTTTAATAAATACTGGAAGACATATATTTTATGCCATTTATTTTGAGAAGCTAACTTCTGACACGGCGGCGAGTTGCATGGTCCATTCCATCAGTTTAATTTTTGACTATAATTTCCAGCAAATAAAATAATTCAAATTGTAAAGCATCAGTTGTGGCTTAAATATTGGCTTCCAATGCTTTTACAGTTGATGGTTTCTTGGCATGGCCACATAAAAAGTGATCTAAAGGCGATTGTGTTCCAAAATGTACTCACAACACATTCACGTTACAAAGGGAACGAATCTTTCCAAATCGAATAAATAAACAAATTACGGCTACAGCAATCGCTTAAAAAGTATATTGGAACACATCCTGATATATGTACAGCTGACTTGGATACGCTACATTGAAGCAAAGTTAGCGTTAATGGAGTCCTTTGATCTTTTGGCATACAGTTATGACAAATTGCCTGAACTTCACTTATAGAAATCATCCAAACACGCAAAATCAGCATCTTAAACAGAGATCAGCAATGAATCGTTTTTTTCACTACCCCTAAGTACTCATGAAATTTTGAGTATGAGTGAGTCAACAATATTGAAATTCAACTAGTCTGATTCATTCATACTCACTACAACATTGATTTATAAGTATAGGTTGCAATGAGTATGCGTGCGACATAATACAGGATATACAACACACCAGTTGGCTTCACAATTATTGGATCAAAATCTCTACTCCAATGTGTTGATAGGTCAAACAAGTTGCAAGATTTTCAAAATTCGCACTTTACTGCTTAAAACAATCTTGTGGAGTATACATGTTAGATATTACCGACAGGATACTTCCTCTTCCTATGTTTGTTTTGTTTTTAGTAACTGCCGGTTTGAGTATCGTTTCATTTAAAATGCTGATGTTGTTCATTGATTTCGTTTTTCTAAATTCACTTCAATTGGAAGATAAACGACAAATTGTTTACGTATCTATTTTTTGTTTGTGTTTTGCTGACTATTTGTTGGCCTTAAGGACAACATTTTGAAAAAGCACAAAAAGGAAATGAAGAAAAACAAATGTTTGTATGATTAAGAGTCGGCCCATGTCTTTACCTCGCTTATATCCTTGCCACCATATTTACGATTTGTTTTGCTACGAAAAATATAAATTTTGCACAATTGAGGGTATAAGGAAAGCTAATGTTGAGGAGTGGAATGTCTGGTGGATGTGAAAAAAGAAAACAAAGATAACAATAAAAACAAAAAATAATGAAATCAACATGATTTTACTGTAACAATTGTAACAACATGCGTTCAGTCTGGCTGTAATGAAAGGTAGACTTTTAGAATATTTGGGTCGTAAATCTGTTGAAACATCAGCCGTTTTATTTATGGCAACATTTTTCCTGTCTCGCATTTGGTTTTTTGTTTTTGTTGTATTTTCATTTTCTTTAAATCAAATTTATTATCGTTTATCCATGCTATTCGTTTACAACAATTTTATTTTTATTAAAAGACAATTGTACAGTTAAATATTGTTTTTCTTTTCTCCTCTCGTTCTTCTTCTGGATAGAATAAATCGGTGAAATTTCGTAATGAAATATTTCTTCAGTAATTAAACGGCAATGGGAACGAAAGAAGGAACACATTTTGGGCATTGTTAAGCAGCGTCTAATGAATACTTAAAATGACTTCATTTAAAATTACATTCCAATTTTTTTTAATTCTCCTTTAATTATTTTTATCTTTTTATTTTCATTTTTATTTTCTTCCCAGAAAGGCGTGAGAATTAATGTGGGGGAGTATAGACAAAGAATTTTTATAATAAAAACAAATAAGAACAGAAAGAGTGAATGAATGAAAAATAAAAATTATTACCCTGTTTCTGTAAGACAAATAGTTTTAGACGAAGGTCTGTTTGTATGGAAAATACACGCAAAAACACTTGTCGTCTTACAGGTTGTGAGTGGGCAAAAATTCGTATGATTGTTAAGAATTAATCAATTCAATAGTAAGTATACGACATGATGTCCTATGTAATATGAAAGCCATTGTTTATATTGTTTAAATACGTTTAAAATATAAATTATTAAATTGCAAATAAAAATAAAAACAAATTTGTGTTTAGTTTTAAATAAATTCTTTATTATTCGTTCAATTCTGTGTGCCACTGTTCGCAACTTGATTTAAACAACAACAATTGCTTTGTTTGTTATTCTTCTTTACATTATTCCGCGTAAACAATAACTATTGTTCAATAGATCTTTATAACGGAGATATTCAAACCACGATTAATCTCTTCACACGCAACGCGTCTTCACACAAGACTGACTGAATTTTTACTCATACCGTTGCCTGCTTTATCGTGCCTTTTATATCGCAGGGTAAACAGTCTGATGGATGCTCTTGAAGGAGAATGACTTTGCCTTCGTGAAATCTCTATAAATGTAAACATGTTGCTTACGTTATTGTTGTTTGTGAATTTTGTTTGCATTTGTCCTTGTGGTGTTATTGTTGCCTGTTTGTTTACTTGTTTATCCCTTTTTTATACTGATGGCCACGATTCAAGCCTCAGGTCGGAAATCTCGATTGAAAAAAAAAATCGATCGAAATAAATCTTCGGTGACTTCCTGCTCAGAAGCTTTCTGGCAAAAATTCTGAGAGTAAATAAAATTTCCGTGAAAAGTATTTCAAAAAAATTTGTTACTAGTAGCCGACTTTAAACTGTAGGTTCCGCCATTTAATAATGAAATTCACACACACAGCATAAGTGGTGTGAGAAGCTAGGTAGTAATTCGGACTGAAGGTTTGTAATGAACAATTATGTACGTATATGTGTATGAATGTGTTTAAATTGATATAGTTCTGTGAGATTAATGCCTCTATGCCCAAATGGTTTGTAGAAATTGTAATTGATTAAAGCAATCTTTGCTTGTAAGATCAGGGTCGTAAGATAAGCAGTGTATGTCTGATTGCAAATAAAACTACATTGTTAAACCGATCAGTCTATCGATCAGACTATACATCAAATTTCCTTATCCGACACTTTCATGAACAAAGACATTCGTCTGACCATGCAATGACTTATAGTGTCGGTGACCAAGTAGTGCCAATTCAAGAGCTTCTTACCATTTTAATTGGCCTATAAATACTTGAAGGTAGAAAGATGATAAAGTGCTCAAATAAAAGCGCTAGGCAATCTCTATTTCAAACCTTGGAGATTGCAAATAAATCCATATCGGAATCAAAATGAACTAAGTACTCCAGAATAGGCAATCAACGACGAAGACCGTAGATTTAAGAGTCTAATTAGACGAATTTTAACCAAATGTTCCAATGAATGTACACGCCTATTAAAGGCATTACTTTTTGATAGAGAAAGATTGAAGAAAATAATAATAACACGGTGCGCCAATCAAAATACAACCAACTAATGACATAGTGTAGGTTGTGAGTTTTGTTGAGTAGAACTCAAAAATAATTTTTTTATATTTCTCAAACCCTCCAAACTTGTTTTATTTGACAAAAACTGTTTTTTTTGTTCTTTTCACACAAAATTATTGATTACACAAATATTTTGTAACCTATTTTCAAAATCGAAAGTTTTTTGAAAAGGGGAGAGATGAGCCTTTAAAATTGTGTACACAAACATATGGTTCAAACTCACATGTTGAGAGTTTTCATCATGTAAACTTGGAAAATATAATTTTTTTCTCATTTTTTCAGGTTTAGCTATTCTTAATTGCAAAATTTAATTAAAAAATATAAAATAAGTGATGACATTCTGAAAGTGTATTATCTTGTGAAGAGATTGACACTTCGTTTGATCAAATCGTACAAAAATTATCATAGTTATTATTTAAATGGTATAACAATCAAGAGCCATTAAAAATTCTGAAAATTTTTGAACTAAAAGTTCATTTGATAAAATGACATATATAAAACGTATAATTCGACTGTTAGACTCTTTTAATAATAACTACGGTAATTTTTGTCCGATTTGATCAAACGAAGTGTAAATCTCTTCACAAGATAATGCACTTTGCGAATGTCATCACTTATTTCATATTTTTTTACCTCATCAAACCTCATAGCCTTTAAGTCAAATAATATATACTATATGCATATCGTTTTAAAGGCCCATCCCTCTCCTTTATAACATGGTTTAAATTTAAATTTTGGACATCGGCTCAGAAATGTTTGTGTAATCAATAAATTTTTTCAAATAAAACAAGTATGGAGGGTATATATAAGAAGTATAAAAAAAATATTTTTGAGTTCTACTCAACAAAACCCACAACTTACATTATGTCATTAGCTGGTTGTATTTAATTTAATTTATTTTGTCGCATTGTGTAATAATTCATTCATACAATAAAAGGAACCAAACAGACTTTTGAATTCAATATTTCCGTGAAAAGAGTTAATTTAAGTATAAATTTAATATTTAAATGAATATAAAACAAAGTGTGACTGAGATATCAACGAAATATTCCTTTTGAAGAAACTATTGATGTCATTATTGATGGAATATAATAACATCGCCCAAATGTACGCCACGGCAACCTCTTTAAAAAACAAAAATTCTATGAAATTGGATACCAGATTATGATGAAGAATTTCATTCCAGCAATATTTCCCAAGAATTGTACGGGTCTTTTATTATACACATTCCATCTTTATTACCAATTGATGACCTTATGTGTCTCCTATAACATCGTTCAAATGTCTGCCACGAATTCTCTGGATGGAACTCATCCAAAATGCCCAATTTTCCACGGCTCTAATGCTTTCACAGGTTATGAAGGCTTTGAGGACTGCTGTGGTTTATGATTTTTTCGCGTACACCAGCTACAGTGCCTGGCCAACGTTGTTCTCAAGGAAATATGGACCGCTGACATTGAATGCTCTTCGATCTTGTATGGATTAGTATCGTCTTTAATTCAATTTTGTACGATCTTGTTCTCATTCATGCAGAAATTTGTCACTAAAAATTAGGGTCTGTTGTAAACTGTTTCAGAACCCACTCAACAAGCACTAGTCATTGCCTCTGTCGCCCTTAGTGATATCGTTAAACAATCTGAATAAATGATAACTTATTTGGCAGGTGTGGCTTCAACAAGATAGCCATTATCAACAATCAAAGTTCGAAAGTTCTTCTTGTAAGACCCCACAGTCGATCTGCAAAGTAAACCAATTTAGCAAATACAAATTTATTCCTGAAATGCTTCATTTAATTGTGTGATTAAAATTTTTTAAAATTGTCATGTAAAGTTACGAGTTTTAACGTAGGATTTTTTATTAATAAAAAAATGGAAAAAAACAATTTTAAAATTTTCTTTATTTAAATTTATTTAATGTTAATTTTTATTTTAATTATTTGTTTTTTTAAATATATATGTTTTTTATGTAGTTTAATATAATAGTTTGCACAAAGTAAATGTTCTACACTTGACTTTAAAAATAATAATGACTGTACATCTCCAATTGAAAGTTCTATTTATGCTTAAAAGAAATTGCGCATTAAGATAAACATGATCGATCATGATTGTGCATGCTTTGTTTTGGTTTTTACAACAATATCATTTATAACAGAACAAATTTTGGCATGCAGAATCAGTGATAATAAGAAATAGTAAATTTAACAAAAATGTAGAATTGGAAATGCATAAATAGATAATAAAAAGTATGATTACAAACATGTACGACAAAATGTATGATCCAACTTATTACATGATCTAACCTATAACATATAATTTGTATGAATCATAAGTGTAATTGTGTACTTATCTTATATACATTGTAATGATAATATTTACACTTCGTAACATTTAATTAACTGCAATAAATACGCACTTATTATTATAATTGAAATAATTAGGGTATTCATATGTTACGTACACATAACTGTTAAGCTCTCAAAAATTTTAAAAAAAGAAAAAAAAACGCGAACTCCATAACAAACTTTTGTCATTCGTGTGTACCAAATGGGGTACACAACCAAAAACGACCTTAATTACATGACCATTTAAAAAGGAAATAAAAGAAAAAAAGCAGTTTTTATGGCATAAGGAAATAGCCATTAAAGTCTTAAAGGGCAACTATTTGATGCTACACGAGCAAATAAAAATGCAGTAAAATACTAAGCACCAGTAGTACATTTAATAAATGAAGCCATGACGTTGAAGGGAAAAGAGTGGATATTTAGTCAATCAATCAATCAATTGTATTTTAATATTAAAAATTTTGTTACTTTTAAATACATTTCCTGGAAAAAGAGTACATTTGTCAACTTCTGGAACAGACAGAGAGAGAGAGAAAATTATATTTGGTTCGATATGAAATTGTTGATCAAGTTGTGCACGGTAAAGACTGTCAGTACTCCAGAAAGGTCGTTTGTTGTGAGAATTTTACGAATCCTAAATATGTTTTTAACCCTGGACGGTTACTGTTCGTCGAATCGATGAAGCTCATTTACTCTTTATCATATAATTCTTTTATGTTTGACCAAATTTCGCTTTTTTTTCAACAACGTTAGTTGATAACAAAAGCTTGCAGTGAGCAGACGTAAATTTTTTATTTAATTGTTCGTCGATTCAACGAAGAGCAACCTTAACACTAGATTTACGGATGTTGATTATCTACATATTTTTACTGAAGTGAGCCAATTTGACTCATACAAGAAAATTGATGTTTTTCCGAAAAAAAAATAGTTCCAAATCAATTTAAGTGAAATGTTTATTATCAAAAAATTCATGGAAAGCATTTTTTACATATAGACTCCCTTTTTGAAACACATTTTTCGCAAACATTTCTATTACATTTAGGACAATAGTTTGAAGATCTGTTTCATTTGCATGGTTGTTGAACTTGACAATTCTTCCGTGCGTCAGCAGCATGGATTTCTGTCATTGGAATGGAAGTGTCCTCGACTTCTTCTTTATATTTACGTCTTAGCTCTTCATCCAAATATAAAATAAAATCTTTTCGTGAAATATTTACTTGAGTCGTCTCTTTATACAGAATACAAGCATGGATAGCAGCTAAAACTAAAATGTTGTAGAAAATTTGTAGAGGCCATCTGCGTGAACTTGCTTTAACGCTATACTTTTTAGCCATTTGGTACATGATTTGATATATGCCATAATACCTTCGTCAATTATCAAATTGAATACGCTACTTGGCGAACCAAGCATAATATACCTTTTAGCATAGGCAGTTGGACCAGAAACGTCTTTGAATATGGTATAAATCGGTGATCTGCCTACGTTTTTGCCTTCGTTCAATGTTTCCTATAAAGTGCCATCAGCAGCTTTTTCGGCTAAAATTTCTTTATCAGAAGATATGTATATCGATAGCGTCTAAATTATTTTCGGTTTCACAATCAGAAAAAACCCTGGCTCTATTTTTTTGTTGTTAGAAGCTATATAACAAAGATCTTCATCTTCATTGCTTGAAGATTCAATATTATTGACTTCCTCTTCTAATTCAATTTCGTTATGCCGTTGGTCTACATCACTTGTATCCGATTCATTATTTGATTGGTCTCTCTTTATTTTTAGTTTTTTCAACAGAAGACAATTTTTCTGATTTTTTCACATAAATAAACGGCTCACATGCGATGAATAAATCGAAATGATGACAGAAGTGGGTAATAATGTATCGAAAACAAGTAACAATCAGAGAAGCAAAATCACAGCCTTCTTGACTGTTGCCCAGGCTGTTAAACTATTAAACCATTCAATGAGTCAAATTGGCTCACAGCCGTGAAAATAGGTATACCACATTCAATAATGCGAAATGAAGGTGTGTATGGAGAAGAGGAATGAACGTTTACGCATCGTTCATTACTTAACTAAAAACCAACGTATGATTTTAAAAAGTAATATTAAAGATTTCTATATATATAATGATCAAATTTTTAAGGAGTCAAATTGGCTCGGTCCGTAAATCTAGTGTTAATGTACAAAAATGAAGAGTAACCGTCCAGGGTTAAAGAATCTGATATCGCTATGAAATTTTCTTCGTCAAGTAGGTAGTGTGTTGACTTACTAGTTTCAAACCCCAGCTTAGACATCTTAAACAAAACAAATTATGAAGAAAATATTTCTTTCCCCTCAGTCGTCTGACAAAAACTCTGAAAGTAAATAAAAATGTCACAAAAACGTTTCTTAAATCTGTCGTTAAACTGTAGATCCCATCACTATTGAATAAAATTAACACACGCACACAACGTGGGTGGTGTGAGAAGCTGACTAAAGTGTTGTAGATGTTAAGTAAATTCTCCAATTTATTTATTTTTAAATCTGTAAATAAATCGACCACAAATGAATGCATGTCTTCAACGATAATCTTAAAATTTCATTACTTCTTATGAAATATTTAATACTGCAAATACTACATGAATTTTAGCAAAACAAGAAAAAGAGAAGAAAAGAAGTCCGTGTATTGTGAAAAAAGACTGATAATGTCCACTCACACTTCAGTCCATGTGATCTTTTGTTTACAAATAAAAAAAATGGAAAATATGGAGGTAAGTTGTTTATTTACTTGAAAATTAATTAAAAATTTTTTGCGATTTAGATTATATACTTGATAAATTAATATAAAATTATTTCATAAGTGAAATTATTTTAATTGTATAATAAAACGTGAATTTTTATAAAATTTTAGTAATTTTAAGTGATATTTTGTTGTCTGAATTGTTTTTAATTCATTGATAAAAAAGAAGACTTTTTAAACAAAGAAACAAACACAAATGTTTTCCACAAACTTTTGATTATTTTTAATTTTTATTTTTTTAAATGATTATTAAACAATTTGTTTAAAAGTTTTTTCATACATATAAAAAATACGCATATGTATGTACATATTAATGTACACATTGGTCATGCAGTATTTTATGCATCGACTACTTGAAGTACAGTACTTCAAGTAGTGAACATCATTTTAGGAATGCTTTTTACGGATACATATTTACATATATGAGTTACACTTAAATTCTAGCTAGTAAAGGGTGTTTTTTATAGAGGTATAGAACTTTAAGTTGGCATTACTTTTCAAGATGGCGACCGATTTAACAGCTGTCAAATGATTTATTCTCAGTTGGGTTTGGCAATTCATCATGAATAGATTCACGCCTGAACAACGCTTGCAAATAATGCAATTTTATTTCGAAAATAATGGTTCTGTGCGGAAAACGTATCGCGCACTACGTCCATTTTATCGTCGACAAAATCGTCCATCAGAGCAGTTAATTCGATTAACCATGGAACGTTTTCGCACCACGTTTACTCTTATTGATAACTCGCATCCCCAGAGACGCTGTACGGTGCGTACTGAAGAAGCTATTGCTGCTGTAGAGCGTTGCATTGAGGAAGACCCGAATGAGTCCATCCGCCGTCGAGCACAGGAATTGGATCTGTGTCCATCCACTTTATGGAAGATTTTGCGGAAGGATCTTGGTTTGCGTGATTACAAAATCCAACTCGTGCAAGATTTGAAGCCAAACTTTAATCAAGTAAGGCGCAGATTCGTCGAATGGGCCCAAAACGATATTACCGTTGTTCCCGATTTTCATAAGCGAATTTTGTTTAGCGATGAAGCGCACTTCTGGTTGAATGGCTACGTAAACAAACAAAACTGCCGCATTTGGAGTGAAGGTAATCCTCAAGTGTATGTGGAAACACCGTTACATCCAGAAAAACTGACTGTTTGGTGCGCTTTATGGGCTGGTGGAATCATTGGTCCGTACTTTTTCAAAAATGATGGTGGCCAGAACGTTAGAGTCAATGGTGATCGGTATAGAGCCATGATTACTAACTTTTTCATTCCTGAATGGAATAACCATGATGTCCAGGAGATGTGGTTTCAACAAGACGGCGCAACATGTCACACAGCTCGTGCCACAATAGATTTATTGAAAGACACGTTTGGTGACCGCCTAATTTCACGTTTTGGACCTGTGAATTGGCCTCCAAGATCTTGTGATTTAACACCGCTAGACTACTTTCTGTGGGGCTATGTAAAGTAATTGGTCTATGCGGTAAAGCCACAAACGCTTGACCATTTGGAAGACAACATTCTATTCTATTATATTATTGCCGATATACGGCCACAAATGTTGGAAAAAGTCATCGAAAACTGGACGTCCAGATTGGACTACATCCGCGCCAGCCGTGGCGGTCATATGCCAGAAATCATATTTAAAATGTAATGCCACAAGATTATCTTTCGGATAAATAAAATTCATGTCAATCGAATAATCCATCGTTGTTTTATTGCAACTTAAAGTTTAGTAGATAAACTCAAAATAACGTAATTTTCTTCTCTTAATTCATATTGTTCCGTTTTTACCTTTTTAAAAATGTTTAGAATATGAGTTCGTTGATTGCAACCAAAGTAAAAAAACAAATATGTGTTTTGTTTCAATTAAACTCTTTGTTGTTCACACTACTTTTTAGTGCCACTGTCTTATTTGATTAGTCAACAGATATTCTGTTCATTTGCATGGTTGTTGAACTTGACAATTCTTCCGTACGTCAGCAGCATGGATTTCTGTCATTGGAATGGAAGTGTCCTCGACTTCTTCTTTATATTTACGTCTTAGCTCTTCAGCCAAATATAAAATAAAATCTTTTCGTGAAATATTTACTTGAGTCGTCTCTTTATACAGAATACAAGCATGGATAGCAGCTAAAACTAAAATGTTGTAGAAAATTTGTAGAGGCCATTGCGTGAACTTGCTTTAACGCTATACTTTCTAGCCATTTGGTACATGATTTGATATATGCCATAATACCTTCGTCAATTATCAAATTGAATACGCTACTTGGCGAACCAAGCATAATATACCTTTTAGCATAGGCAGTTGGACCAGAAACGTCTTTGGACGTCCAGATTGGACTACATCCGCGCCAGCCATGGCGGTCATATGCCAGAAATCATATTTAAAATGTAATGCCACAAGATTATCTTTCGGATAAATAAAATTCATGTCAATCGAATAATCCATCGTTGCTTTATTGCAACTTAAAGTTTAGTAGATAAACTCAAAATAACGTAATTTTCTTCTCTTAATTCATATTGTTCCGTTTTTACCTTTTTAACAATGTTTAGAATATGAGTTCGTTGATTGCAACCAAAGTAAAAAAACAAATATGTGTTTTGTTTCAATTAAACTCTTTGTTTTTCACACTACTTTTTTGTGCCACTGTCTTATTTGATTAGTCAACAGATATTCTCAAAGATTGTGCTGAGGATTGACTTCATCGTCAACATAAAAAGTGAAAATATTTTTAGGTTTTTACTTTTTTTAAAATGTTTAAAATATAAGTTCGTAGATTGCAAATAGAGTAAAAATAAATTTGTGTTTAGTTTTAATTAAATTCTTTATTTTTTGCAAAATTGTGTATATGTGCCACTGTTCACAACTTTATGTAAACGACAACAATTGCTTTTTTTGCTATTCCTCTGTTTGAACCCTTTGCATAAACAGTAACAATTACTAGACACTTATTCCACAGATCTTTGTAAAGTGCCAGTTAGCCAGCGATCTCTTTTTAGCATATGGAAAATAATGTAAACGCTTACCGAAACGTTCTTTCTCGTTAGCAAAACGGAACGATCTGTATAAAATTGAAATCTCTCACGTTTTTACGTGGCATTTGAACATGAGTTATGGGACTATTGTATGCAGAGTTGCATTGCGGAACATAATGCCCGCATTGGTACACTCATGTTTATTTATATAAAACTTTTAAATTATTACATGTAAATAATGAAATTTTTAATTTTTGATTAAAATAATAATAAAAAATTATTTTATAAGAAATAAATACTTATTGTTATGTTTCTATTGTGTGATTTGACATATAATGAATACAACGAGGTGTAGTATTAGCAGATTTTTTGCACTCTAAGGTAGGGTGATCCAAACCGCACTTAACACATTTATACGGTTTTTGCAGAACGCTGGCTGACTTTCAAGATGTATCAATACAAAGTTTATATGCAGTTATATTACGGTATATAAATTATGTACATATGCAAAGTTACCAAACAATGCATCAATTACACTATGTGACAAAATACAAAAAATTAAATACATCCGAATATCTACCTAGTCTAAGTTGTTCAGTTAGTTGAGTATAACTCAAAAATCCTTTTTTAATTTTTCTCGATCCCTCCAAACTTGTTTTATTTGACAAAAACTGTTTTTTGGACTTTACGCATAAATTTATTGATTACACAAACATTTCTGAACCAATCTCATAAATTTAAAACTTATTAGAAAGGAGAGAGATGGGCCTTTAAAACGATATACATCTATATCTTATTTGACTTAATATGTTAAGTGATAACATTCTGACACTTTAGTGTCTTGTGAAGAGATTGGCACTTCGCATGATCAAATCGGACAAAAATTACAGTAGTTATTATTTAAAGAGTCTAACAGTCGAGTTATATTTTTCATACATTTATTTTTTCAAAAGAGCTTATAGCTCAAAAATTTTCAGAATTTTTGACGGATCTTTATTTTTTATGGCAAAATGTGAAAACATTGTTGTTTACATTTATAGATATTTCGAGAAGGCTGGCCAGCCGAGGCAGCCATTTGAATGAAATTATTTTCCATTATTAACCGGAAGGATTGTACTTTCAAATAAAAGAAGAAATTTGAGAAAATTTTCAGTAGTTTTTTTTAAAGCATTTTCAAAAAAAAAGTTATTTGGCGGACACTTTATGAATACTAGCGCTGACACTCCATGTATTTATCAGAGACAGCTTGATAGCCTAATATGCTTACCATCTAACAACTCTTTAGATACAAGTATGAGTGACTAACATAGGATTGTAACGACCTTACTCTACGTTGAGGATAGAACAAAAGTTAAAAGCCATAACCTACTTCATCTCCGCCTCAATAAAACCAGAAAAACTGAAGCTGGCGACTCTGTCACATATGTAGGGTATGATTTACTTTTTAAAGTCCAAAAGTTTTCTAAGTTCATGTGGTATGGGTTTCTTATTTAAGTGTGATACACGTACTAAGACTTTTGCTGTCCACTGTATATACGTATCCAACAGATATTTTTCTGCATTTGAACGTTATTTTTATTAGAAAAATTTAAATTTCATAAACTCATGTTAGAGTATAGAATAGATTCGAAACATTTAATTTCACAAACCGAAACGAAAGAAAAAGAATATGTCTTAACAAATTTGGTACATTCAATATGTTGCACAGGAAATGTTTAAATCCTGGGGCATAAGAAAAAGTTAATTCACTTGCTTCTCAGCATGTATTCAGTCAGTTTTAATAGTATTTTTCATTGCTTTCGTGATTTTTATTTAATAATGCACTGAAGTTTTTTTTTCATTGTTTTACTCTTTCATGTCGTTATTACAATCTTTTGCTCGCACATATCCCCAGTACAATATTTTTCTATTTTCGTATTTTTGTTTTGCATTTTTTTATATTTCATTATTGCAAGTTTATTATATTTTCATGACACAACCTCATGAAATTTAAATTATGGCGTAAATAAAAAAATCCACATTTACTACTCGAGTATTAGAAAACAGAGTAAGAATATAAGAATGGGCGGAAGGAAAGCCTTTTCTAAATACACTTTAATTTTCAATTCTATCGCTTTAAATATTTGATGAACGGTATTAAATACTATTTAAGCGAAATTTTTTCACTATTTTTGGTATAAAATAAAAACGATTTTCCTCTTACTCCGGATGTAAATCCGTGAAAAGTCAAAATAAAATCTAAAAAGTTTACGGTTTTAATACATCTCGTTCAGCTTCAGTTTCAGTCAAATTTGCAATTTTTTTTCGTTAAATCAATCTAGAACTACCGAAGTTCTAAAGTCTGTGTGGTGTTATGGTAAACTGCTTCAGCTTCACACATAAAAACCATCAAAAGCCACAAAAAAGGATTTAAAGTACAGGGAGCAACTTGGTGTTAAATTTAAACGCACATAAGGATCTCGAAGTACTAACAGTCAAAACTGAGATAGAAAACTATTCAGTACATTCAAATCCATAAGTTTCTAAAAAAAGTTATAATGTGTTTTGAAAACGTAAAAATTTCTAAGCTTAGAAATTAAAGAAATTTTTGGAAATTTTGAAATTCTAGAAATAACATAAGTTTAAGAAATCATCACCAATTTGCCTAGAAACCACGCTCCTTTCTTTCTTATTCAATGTACAGACACTGTATTTATTTCAAACACCCTCATCAAATTTAGTTTTCAATGCATACCTCTGTCAAAAAATAGGTTATCAGAATTAAAATGAATCTGGTTGGACTGCAAGATAGTGTTACGTTCTTATCTTTTAAAAGCGTTTGAAATATAAGGTTGTCGATTACAGAAAAAATAAAAATAAATTTGTTTTAATTAATTTCTTTATTATTCGCACAATTCTGTGTGCCATTGTTCACAACTTGATGTAAATAACAACAATTGCTTTGTTTCTTATTTCGCTTTACACATCTTGGCATAAACAATAACAATTGTTCGATCGATCTTTATAACGGAGATCTTCAAACCACAATTATTCTCTTCACACGCAACGCGTCTTCACGCAAGACTGATTGATTTTTTTTTGTCCTCGTTGCCTGCTTTGCCTTGCCTTTTATATGACGACGTAAACAGTCTGATAAATGATCTTGAGGTTGAATGTGTGTGCCTTCGCCTTCTCGAGATTTCCATAAATGTAAACATAATTGTTTCATTGTTGTTTGTGTATTTTGGTTACATTTATTCTGGTAATGTTTGTTGTTGCCTGTTTGCTTACTGGTGTATCCCTTTTTTATACTGATGTTGTTGCTATATTTTTGTTTATTCGTTGATCATGTAAACAAGTCCATTGTCTTTGTTTTTGTAGCTTTTGTTTATCATTTTAATGTTAAACGATGTAACACCATTTTCATTTTCGTAACAATAGGAAAGATTTGCATTTATGGTTGGAAAGTCTTATTCGAATTGATGAAATCCGTAATGAAATAAATTTTTACACATGTTAGTTACAAAATTAAGGAATATAAAATCAGAATGTTCACTTTGATGTGTAGCAAGATCAAACATGTGTCAAGTGTGAGACAAGATTTTCAAATTCGAATTTAACTGCTTGAGAAAATATGGGAAATATATTCGATGTTACTGAGAGCGTACTTTCCGTTTCTAATCATCCTTCCTATCGTGAATGCGGATATACATTTCTCTTATTACGTTGTATTCATGTGACATTTAAAATGCTGCAGTTGTTGGTTGATTTCTTTATTCCAAATTCGCTTCAAATTATTCTTCTTCAGTCAGAAAATACATGCCAAATTTTTTACAGCATTTTCTGCTTAGGTTTGCTGACTGTATTTTGGCCTTAAGGACAACATTCTGAAAAAGAACGCGATGGAAATAAAGAAAAACAAATGTTTTTATGGTCGTGAGTCGTCTGTTGTTTTAACTCCGCTTATACTTTTAGTTTCCTTACAACTATCTTTACGACTTGTTTGCCTACACAAAAATATGAATTTTGTATAAATGAGGGTCTTAGTCTAAACACTGAGGAGTGAAATGTCGGGTGGATGTTAAAAAAACAACAAAAAACAAAATAAACATAACTTTACTACAACAATTGTTAAACATGCTTTCCGTCTGGCTGTAATGAAAGGTAAACTTTTAGAATATTTGTATCTTAAATTTGTTGGAACAACAGTTTTATTTATGGAAACAATCTTCCTGACTCGCTTTTGTTGTGTTTTTATTTGCTTTAAATCAAACAACAATTTTACTTTTATTGGAAGACAACTGTACAGAGTAATTTCTGTCCCTTTTCTTCTCGTTCTTTCTGTGGATAGAATAAGTCGATGGTTTTTCAAAATGAAATGAAGGAACACGTTGTCGGCATTGTTCAGCAGCTTCACAGAGCGAAAACTGCCTAATAAAATCAAGCAGATTTTCTCTACGAAGCGTTTTTGGAGTGAGGGGTATTACAGCAGAAAGAAACGAAGATTTTTTCGTAGAGATTTATTTTTATGTGATAAATCTTTTTAATTTTTTCAAGAAGTAAAACACATACATTTAAGAAGAAAACTTGTTATTTACCATTTTTTTACTCAAATTCCGTAATTTTTGCCACAAAAAATACAATCCATAGAGAAAAACTTATTGATTCTATTGTGTTTTCCTCTAAATTGTATAAGACAAGTATTTCTTATTAATTTCATTGGACTACCTAATCAATTTTTTCAAAAAGGGTTTCCTTATAGATTTCATTAGGCTACTTAATAATTTTTTTAAGGAGTATTCCTTATTGATTTTATTGAAATATTTGCTAAATCTTTTATTACCAACAGTGGCTTATCAAATGTACTTGTTTAAATTATACTTATTGAATTCAGAAATTTTATATCAGTTTTACCTTTGCATTATGTATTTAAAATAAATTTTCTAAATTTTTTTATTGCCGTTTGTAAAATCAACAATTGCGAGATACAAAATGCCAAATTTTTGACGAATATTTTTCAAGAGTGGCCACGATATAATGGTTTCTTAGGTTATGAACTTGTAAGTATTGACATTTTTTAATCTAATTTAATTTAACTTTTAATATCTATTTTATTTTGAATAGGTCGAAATAGATTTTGATTTTTTATACACGGATAAAACTAATAATTTATTCTTAAAGTTGGAAACTTTTTATAAAAAGTTGCTTAAAATTTTTGATCTTGAAATTAAGGACCAAGCATCGAGGGAATTTTACGTACAATATTTATGTAATGAAAATATTACAAAAGGTACTATATTCTTTGAAATTTTGACATAAGCGATATTTTGATTTTACATTTATTTATGTATATTTCTATTTAGATTCCAAGTAGTGTATGTACATGCTTCATGCTTTGTTACAGCCACAACGACCTAATAAGGAATATAAGCCCTCGATAGCCGATGCCCAAACATATTACTGAAATTAAAGCTAATTTTAATTTTTATTATTACAAATATTAAATTAGTTTCTAAGTAAATATATCAATAAAAAATCTATAATAATATCAAGCAAAATCAAGAAGTATTATTTATAAAAATAAAGGGATAGTCTTATAAAATTAAGAAGAAAATCTTTTTGAGAAAAACAAAAGGAAAGCCTAATAAAATTAAGGAGAAAACCTTTTTAAAAAAATCAAGAAGACTATCTAGTAAAATCCCTAAGATTTCTTCTTGATTTTTTCAAAAAGGTTTTCCTTATAAAAATAATAAGAATCTCTTCTTGAAAAAAACCATAGAGAAATCTTATAAACTTTGTTCTAATTTACTATGTATTTATTAGGTTCAGTTTTCTCTGTGTTCTAGTGAGTACTTATATTTCTTTTTAATTGGTCGTTAATTATTTTTATTTTCACTATAAAACGGCTTGAGATTTTATTTGTGAGTAAATATAAAGAAACGAACAGTACAGGACAGAAAGGCTGAATGAAAAATAAAAATTACTTCACATCTGCATCACACCGGACGATGATTGCTAGGATTTGATCAATTCAATATTAAGTATACGATATGACGTCCCAGTGATGTAAACGTCTTTATTTATATTCTTAATTAAATATTGTATTTAAATTTGATAAAGTTGAGGGCGTGAGGGTTGAGGGTTCGATTATCACCAGAGACTCTGCTCTGTTACATTAACGCCTACGTAACTCAGCTCGTAATAATTACATTTAATTTGTAATTGTATTGTAATAAATAAATCCAATAAATTTTGAAACTTGTTAGCATCCGATTGTTTAATTGAGAAAAAATCTTAATATTCAATATTAGAGTACGAGATAAACGTACGCTGAAAATTTATTTACTTTCAGAGTTCCAAAGTAGCACTTAACTACTGTTTCTACCTTAAAAAGTCTAAAGTACATATTACGCTACCGAATTTCGCCTGAATACACGATCTGGCGGCAAACCAACTATCTCGTATAATCGAGCAAAATTCGTATTTGCAAACTTGACCTGATGGGTATCAGAAACTTTTTACATTTGAATGGATGGTGTAATAGCAAAACACTCTCTCTCATCAGCTCGTGTTTGTAGCTGACGTTCGCTAGTTACAATAGGCAACACACAGATAGAGAACGTAAAAAATTTTGTTATCTCAGCTGATATCGTTATAAAAAAAAAAAAAAAAAAAAACGGTCGGGTATTGACAGTTCGGGACTGGTATCCCACAGTGAGACAGAATAAAACCTTACAATAAAAAGTCCAGCATATTCCAATTATTCGATCACAATGATCAGTTAATATCAACTCCACACGGGATGACCATGATCTGGCCTCTTGAAACCAGATCTCGTTGCTGTTCATATCATCCAATCCAGGTAGGTAATTTTACTTAACTTATTTAATTGGTCATTTTATTCCTCCAGTCAATCTACAGTCACACAGATAATTATACGTACCCCCCTAAAAATCATTTTTTTTTAAATAATGAACTTCTAATCTAAAATTTCTTTACATTAGCGTCTGTAATGGCACATTTACTTAAATAAAGAAAAAAGATTCCCAAAATCTATGAATTTGTAACTACAGTTTGCTTAAAACCAAAATGGCACCACAGAAAATTATACGTACGACGTATATTTCATATAAAGTTTCTCCAAGGGTATCCCGGTATATAAAAGGTATTGTGAATAAAAATCCTAGGACTACAGCCGTAGTCCGAAATACCTTGGAAAGTGATCACAATGTTATTGTGCATTCCGAAACAGTTCGAAGTGTTTTGAGGAAGAGAAAAGTCAACTGATTTTTGGGTGAATGTAATATTTAGTGATGAGAACAAATAGAATTTGATCGGCTGTGACGGAAAACAAAAAATTTGGCGCAAAAATCAGTTGACTTGTCCATATATTATCATTTAAAAAAAAAAAGATTTTTAGGGGGGTACGTATAATTATCTGTGTGACTGTATATAATTAACACACACAACATGAGTGGTGTAAGAAGTTAGGTCATAATCTTGGCTAAGGGATGGTAATGACCCAAAAGGTAAGTAAGGTCTATAAACCGAAGGTGAAGTAAAACCCTACACTTTTTAACAATCATATAACATTAGAAAATCAACAAAATGATGTTGCAGTCCGATGAGAAGTGTGGTTCATTATATCTGTTAACGAACATCTGTGTATTACAATAGAACTACGAAGGTGTGCAACAGCACTCGTAATTGAGAGTGAATAGCAGAGAAGTGTTCTGAAGACTGATAATCCAGTATAAATGAGAATGTTCGATACGCTCGTAACTTTTTTCTTAAAAATTGGAAGTTCCATTATATTTTAAATGTTGGTATCCTTTGGGCTATGTACACGTCGTCTAACATTTTTGGAATTTGTTATCTGTTGCTGAGGATAAGACTTGCCTAGTTAATTAAAATCAGTAGCACCTTGATTATCCGTGATTCGATTATAAGGCAACATCAATTATCCGGGATGGCAAAAGAAAATTCGACTTAATTTTATTTTGGATCGACTTAAATTTTTCTGCATCGTTTAACAGTGATTACCTCTATTATCCATGATTATAAGCAAAAATGTTTTTCTATTATTTTGGGCAAACAAGCGAAAAAGGAGAATTCCCTTTTTAGTTTACGATGAGTCAGAAGCATATATGTAAACCTGTTCAGTTTAATTTAGAAATTTGAGAAGTGTGCTTTTTTTATATTTTTGAAACATGTTTGTATATAAAATCCTTGAGTTATTTAGTTTTTATATAAATATGTACATATTCATTTATTAATTAATTAAAATATCTATTAAAAAACTAGCCAAAATTGGTACCCAATTAACCGGGAAAATCGATTATCCGGAATGTTTCCGGTCCCGACCATCACGGATAATCAAGGTCCTACTGTAGATTTGGTTGTGAAATGATTTCATCGTTTGAGCCTTCTTCCTCACAGGCAATGTTCAAATACCAATGCAATCACCATTAAGACAACCCAATGCTTTCTAAAAGGCTTAAATATGTTAAAAAATTGGGTAAATATGTACAATGTTGTTGTACTTATTTAAACGTTAAATCGTTTCGAAGGCTCAGTGTTACATTTCAATTCAATAATATTCAATATAAATTTGATTATCGGGAAAATACCACTTCTTCCTCACTCGGTTTGATTTTTATCGCGAAATAAAAATACAAATATTTATGAACATCATTTCGCTCTTATTTTGATGAAGGGGATTGACGTTGTATAAAATTGTATTAAATGAAGGAATTTTGCATGATTTTATTTGACAAATATCTTTATGGATTTCATTTTCTTCATATCCACTGCCTAATTCAGCCCCTCCACCACTTCCTTTTAAAGCCAAGGCGTTTAACATTGATGATTTCAACAACAATGTTTTTTATTCTCTCTTTCTCATGCTTCAAATTGTCAGAAGAGCAAGGCAATAAATAAAAAATATTTCGAATTCGCCTTAAAAAGACTTACGTGTTCATGATAAAAATAAAAAATAGTTCCAAATACACTTCCGTGTTTCTTGACACAATCTACTCAGCTTTCATCCTGCAAAGTGAACGAAATCAAAAAATATTAAATTTTCTCTTCCTTTGAATTTCGTTTTTTTTATCATTTCCTTAAAAGTGGAGAGATTTTTCTTTGTACCAATTGGATGTTTAACTGTCATGTTAAAATTTTCTGCTTTAAATTTCTTCCTTTAGTACAAGATTTGAGACGCTTTAAAAATGTAAATAAAGAAGACGAAAATGTAAAGTATACTGTTACGAAAATGAAAAATCAAGATACTAGTGTTTTGCTTTTAAATCTCTTAACATTAAAATTATAAACAAAAAGTTACAAAAACAAAACAATGCAGTATACAAACCTGCTTATAAATTATCGCACTGCTTAATATAACAACAGACAGCAGCATAAAAATGGTAATCAAGTAAACAAAAATACACAAACAACACTACAAGAATAAATATAAACAACGATGTTTACATTTATAGAGATTTCTCGAGATCTCTATAAATATAAACATCGTTGTTTTATTATTGTTGTTTGTGTATTTTTGTTTATATTAATCTTGTTGCATTTTTGTTTACTTGTAACAGTAAGACACCATTTCAATTTTCGTAATATATATCATGGTGGCATCCGTATTTGGACCCAAGTAGAAAATATATTAATCTTTAATTCTATTTGTCTATTAATATTTTCACTTTAATGTTCAGCACACACGTTTACATTGCACATCAAAATGCGTGTGTGTCATCTTATAATATAAAGAGAATATGAATTCAAGAATTCATTGAACATTAACATACACAAGCAAACGAATATTGTATTGTATTGTATTGTTGTTTTCGTGTTTTCATTGTAATCGTGGATGTGTGTGTGTGGTATAAATGTTCATCTACACAAACGCATTAATATTTATGAAAATAACCCATATTTGACAAAGTGACAGACAGCCATCTATAAACACATAAACGACCGGATGCGTATGAATGATACATAAAAATGATAAAACGTTGAATGAATGAATGGATGAATGTGTGGTATTTACAAATAAGAAATGATACAAATTGTTATCACATACATATGTACGTATGTACATATAAATCCAATCCGTAACATTGACATACATACACAACATAACGATCTATGAGTATGTATTTATATTTTATTTTTTCTACGTACATCATGTATTGTAAGCACTACTCATACGTCCGGTATTTCTATTGTAAATGATGCAAAACTGTGTAACTTTTCAGTCATTCCTTTTTGCTTTCTTTTTGAGGTTTTTCTACTATAATAGTACATAAACAACCCACAAGACTTAGACAGAGTTTTCTTTTCTTTAATTGTTTTTTGACAATCGGAATTTGTAACATAAATGGTGTGATAGATTTTTATTCTTTTTTGTTGGTTTTTTTCGCAACATATATATGGTATGTATGTATTGCTGCATTGCTGAAATAAGTACGCATTAATAATATTGTGAAGCATATTTGTTATTTCATGTTAGTGAGTACGATATTTATTTGCAAATAAATATCGTTTGGATATGGTTGACTGATATTATCGATATTTATTTCGATATATGCAAATAATGCGGTAGTAATTTATTTTTAAATAAATTCCATTCCATAAATGCTTTTATGGCAACAGTCCGACAGCGACGAAAATTATTTCCCACCTGGTGGTTACATCCAACACACTACCTACTAGACTACGGCGCCTTCATCATTGAAAAGCCACTGCATTAGGAAAAAGTAACTGTGGGGTGTGCATTATGTTTGACGGTGCCAATGTGTAGTATTTGTTAAAAATGATTCTGGAGAAGCCATAACCTTCAATTCAGCACGCTATGGCCATACCGTATTCGAACTTTAGGCCTGTAACTGAATAATATAAACTGAGTAATTTCGTCTTTTTGACGAACGCACTATGTGGCATTTACCCTGAAAAGCTGGCCAAAAGGCAAAAATGAATTTAAGGAAATTTAAGAAACTGAGTATGCAGTTCGATAGACAATAAAATTCTGCATTATATAGTGCATTTTCACAACTTTAAGTTGTGATTTGTGGATTTGAGACGATATCAAAGTCAGGAAAGTGAAGAAAATTAAATGCGTTTTTGGTGTTTTTTTTGAAATTTTAATAGGGTTATATGATATTTGTTTGTGGCTAAACGAATATAGGTTTTATATTGATTTTTTTTATTTGAAAGGTATGAGCAACTGCTACTTTCAGTTCCTTTTATATATATATATATATATCTCATATATTAATGTTAAAATTATTCGTTCAAAATTTAAAAATAATAAAAATTTAACATTTTTTTAACCTTCCTAAAAAAAGATAAGGATTTTAAAGGTGAAAGTAGTTTTTAGTAGTTTAATGTTATATACTACAAGAAAATACGAACTCTCTATATTCAGGAACAAAAAAAAAGTTTGCGCAAAATTGCGCAATTATTTTTGGCGATTTTTAGAAAATTTTCCTTTTTTTTGAAAAATTAAAAAAAATTAGACGCTGTGTAATAAGGCCATAGGCAATAAAACCATATGGCCTCACGTCTAATAAGCCAACACACTACCTACTAGACTACAACCATTACATTAATTAATATTGATTGTTTGGTGCGGTTTCCACTCACCCTTTCGTCTGTGCCTCTGGATTACTTTTTAAATTCTTAAACTTAAACATAGTCAGCTTATTAGAATATTAAAATAGCGTTCTCACACGGCTCTTACCGGATCTTTTTATTCCTTCGTTTTTGTTTTACTTTCATTAATCAATCATTAATCGTAATTGTTCCAGCTAAGTGACTTATTGGTCTCGATCAGGCTCGAGAATGAGAGCAGATTTATCTGCCGTTACTTAGAAACAATGCCCTTTGCGAACATTTGTTGGTGGTGATAAGGAACATTTTCCTCATTGAGGGCTACTCTTCTTAAGAACGGCTCGATGTTCATTATTGATGTTATACCTTCTTGGCAGCATGGTTCACCACCCACCTACCACCAATTTTCGTGATCTTTGTGGTCTGGCACGACACTGGTTTGTAGTTAAAACTCACACTAGTCCCTCGTTAAACCGCCGTTTAAGAGACTGTATTAAAATTTAAAAAACTTCTGCCAAAAGGTAAAGAAAATAAATATAAATTTGATATTCTTCGATTTACGTTATTAAGAATCAAATTTATATTTTTTTGGGAAAAACAATATTGGTTGAAGTTTTAAGAGAAAATCTAATGAAATTTTCAATTAAATTTTAAACAAAAATTCATAATTTTAAACACGTTGTAGAAAATTGAAAATATTACTAAAATCCAATAGGCCTAGTCAAACACAATATTTCATTTAATAATTGCACATACATATGTGAAAACGAAAATTTTTATACTTTAAAGAAGTCAGATGTCCTGGTTGTATAAAGATGAAATATTGAATAAAAAACTTAATAATTTCATAGTGAAGTTCAGCTTTCTTTTGCTAATTGAATCATAGTTTGAACAAGTTCACAACCAAATATTATTGCTGGAAGAAGGCAATAGCGAATAACAATGGATTGAGATTGAGTACGAATACCAATTGAAATTTTTTCACAATTATCGAAGCTACTGCAAGCATCGTCGTTCAACACGAGGAATGGATGGAATGGAATTTCAGTCAAAACACAGCAGTGTTTCGGAGAACAAACGATGTAGACTGGATGATGGCAATGTATGTATATTAACCGTCATAGTTGATCATTCTAAGGTATCTGATAAGTATATTCCTTTTTTAATTTTTTATATAAGCCGCCGTAGTCTAGAAGGTAGTGTGTTGGCTTATTAGACGTAAAGGCACGGCGACTTTCTCTCAACAGATTTCTGGCAAAAACTCTGAGAGTAAATAAAATAAATAATAAAAATAAATAATATAAATAAATTTCACAAAAACTTGTCGTTCAGAGTTGACTTTAAACTGAAGGTTGGTGACTGAAGGGTTGTAATGGCCAATTATGTATGTATATTTCTTTTATTAAACTTAACCATTTATTACATTTTCCATTAATATCAGTGAACTCATCAACAGATTGCTATCAGTTTACACTATCCTATATTTTTCAATTTATTCAAATGACTTGCCCAATAAATCTCGTATTATATTTCAATGCGGAATGATATTGTAATAAATGATGAAAGGACTAATGTCGTTAGCATTATGATAAAATTTGCTTAATTATTTAATGTACTCCACGTACTTATACGTAAGCATAAGTTTATATATCCAATTTATTTATTTAAATATTTCTTTTTTATTTTCGTTTTTGTTCATCAGTGTAATAACATATCATATATACAATGTATAAGTTATTATTTTGTTCTTCATCAACATATGTATGTCTACATATTCTAAAAATGTTCATTTTAAATAGACCTCATACCTGTAATCATATACCGAAGCAAGTGCTTAATATGTGAAGATATTTAAACACTCGCACTGCATTATAAACAAACAACATGCTTTGTACAGAGAAGAGATTACATGGAATAACGTTATCGATTAAAAATAGTACGAGTGTGTATTACAAGCCAGAGTATATGCAAACTAATTTTCAATATATTCTAACACTTTATTTATTGAGGCCACCATGTACGTGAAAAAAAGAGAAAAAATAAAAATAAAAACCTTGTAGAGGTGATGTTGATTAGAAGGTGATTATAAAGTTAATTTATTTTAAAATATCATTATGAGACAATGTTCTGTAATAATCATAAAAAAATAGTTCACTTATAATTTTTAACTAATTTTTTTTTTAAATTAAATGTGAGTTTTAATTCAGATATTATATTTTAAATTTCTTTAGTAAATTAATTAGTGTCAGTTGCCAACTGCCCCATTATCCATTTAGTGAACATACATTGTTGTCTATGGTCGATTACCATCAGTCCCCAAGTCCCAACGAAAACTTCGCCAAGTTGAGCTCATCGAAAGGCTGAGTTCTCAAAGGCATCGATGGTGTTTTATTCAGAAGTTTCACTTGGTCGACGTACGAATGCAAGTCGACCGTTTTCTGAATTAGTGGACTCAAATTTATCCACAACATTGCTTTTGCTAGTACGATTAAGGCGATCGTAAAATGGTGGAATCGCGTTCTGATATTTTGCCCAAAAGGGACACCCATTTTGATAAAACATACATACATATTTGGTCATTACAACCCTTCAGTCAAGATTACGACCTAATTTCTCACACCACTTATGTTGTGTGTGTTAATTTTATACATGAGTGGCGGGACCTACAGTTTAACGTCGACTCCGAACGACAGATTTTTGAGAAACTTTTCATGGCAATTTAATTTACTCTCAGAGTTTTTGCCAAAAATCTGCTGAGAGGAAGTAGCTGAAGAAATACGTTTTGTATTTTGTTTTGATGTCTGGCCTGGGGTTTGAACCCCGACTTTACGTCTAATAAGCCAACACACTATCTACTAGACTACGGCGACTTCACGCATTGTTGATTACTATATCCGTCCATGATGATTTGGCACAACACACTGATTAAATGGCAACCAATTCGACATTTGTGGCTTCAACGTGGAGGCCGGCCGTTATCAACTGTTTAACTCCAGGAGTCCCTGTTGGAAGACCCTTTATAAATCTTATTGGTTTTCAGTCATAAGCAGCGTTGCCACAAAGAAAAAATTTTCCCTACCAATATTCTTTCGAAAACCTATCAAAATTTGAATTTAAATAATTATAGATTATTCAGTGAGAAATTAACGTTTTATTGTTAAAAGAATTTCATATATATATCACATTTAATGTGTTTAAGAAAAAAAAAAACAATTCATTTAAAAAATATAAAAATAAAGGAGGGTGCCCTGGTAGTCTAGTGGGTAGTGTGTTAGACTATTAGCGTGAGGGTCGTGGGTTCGATTCCTACAAGAGACTCTGGTCTGTAACACTACACCGAGCACATAGTCAAGTTAATTCGCTCGTATATAATTAGGATATAATTTGTAATTGTATTGTAATTAATAAATAAATAAATAAAAATAAAGGAACATAAACACAGTGTATACAATTAAAACTAAAAACATAACAAATTCATCTTTAACATAAAATTAACATAAATAATTTGTTTAAAAATATTTAATATACTAAATATAGTATATTATATAACAAAAATTATATTTATAATATTCAGGTATCATTGAGATCTTTTTTGCAGACCACACATAATGCGGTTCAGACTTGCATGTAACTTCCTTACATATCATTCTGTTGTTTATTGTGCTTTTATTTAACTTATTTTTTAGTTTTGTTTTCGTTAAGCTTAATTGTGAAAATTTTCGTTCTGCAGCTGCAGAACTATGTGGAAGAGAAAGCAATTTAAAAATAAAATTACATAAATCACCATAATAAAATTCATTTAAACCATTTTTAAATGTGCTTACATTGTCTCCAAATTCATTTATGCTAAGTGTTATATCTATATATATATATCACTCAGTCGAAATAATGTGCTTTGCATTACGAATTTATCTGGATGACAATTCACTAAATTCTTGAATTTTAGTATTAAGATCAATATATTTTTTTTCTTTGGAAAGAATATTTCTGGGTGTTATTATTTGTAGTAATTTTACATCTTCTCTTCCAAAGTCAAATCTTATTTTAATTTGATTTAAATATTCTCTATAAAATTGTAGAATATTTGATTTAATTTCCACTATATCTTCCTGATCTAAATTATTTTTCAAAAATACTTCGGCTTTTGTACCTACAAAAACTTTATATCTACATGGTTATTTTTGTCAAGAAAATTAACGGGATTCGCTTTTATTTATGAAATTACTCATAATTAATAGAAAATTTGATTTAATATTCGTATAAAGGTATGGAAGTCTAGAGCTTTCTGATTGAAATTCTTTATTTAAGGCGTGTATTATTGGTAATATGTATGATAAGAACAGGAAATAAGTTTTAATTTTGTTTCCCATTGAATTTGCTAATTCTGCTGATCGAATGCCATTAACTTCTAATGAACATGAAATAAAATAAAGTCTTAAACTTTCCCATTTTTCGATGATTCTAGAAATTATACCTTCTAATGAAAGCCATTTTGTTGAACAAATGCCTAAAATTTTATGGGGCTTTACGGAACAATAATCTTGAAATACATTGAATTCTGTAATTCTTTTTGGGCTATGGGACGTTTTTAGACCTAAAAATAAATAATACTCAAAACATTAAATCTTACAGATATTAATTGTATTTTCCTACCAAAAAATAAATGAAATTTGAACAAGCCAACCAAACTACCAGTCGTAGCATTTTTAAATAAAAACTACCAATTTTGGTCCAATTGGACCAAAACGGCATGGTCATAAGCTCCTATTGGCAATTTGCCATTTAATATGCTATAAACACATAAGAGGCTACAAATGTTGTTTACGGAATAGAACTGAAATGTTAAAAATTTGTTGAAAGTTTATAATTTTTTTCGTTTTGAGGAACGTGGGCCTATCTTATATCTCCCTTTATGATTATCTTCCATCAATATTTTGGCAGCTTGTAATAATTTGTCAATTTTGTCCAATTTTCTTCAACGATTTTGACACTCTGTGTACAATAATATTTATTTTAGATAAAATTAAATTTACATTTACAATGTTGACAAATAAAAAGTGAACTTTAAATATCATTCTGACATGAGGGTAAAATTTAAAGGCCAGAGAAAATTAAGTTATTAATTATTGTAGAAAATAAATTTTTGTTTTATTCATTGCTTACATTGCTTAAAATACATAAATTAACGTGAGTAAGAATTAAATTTTTCAAATTCTTTTAAACATCTTTTGTTTTAAGCCTAAGCTTACTGACGTGGAAAGTCTTTAGAGATGTTGCCCTCCACAAAAATGGTCAGACACATAAAAGGAATAAAAATGGTAATCATTGTGAATAATTCTGAATATATGACGTTATAGGGCCACTAATTTAAAACTCATCACAAGTCCTCCAGACAAGGTTCACGTCTCGTAAGCATGTTTGCCTCTTGTATGAAAGTCTGTCTGTCTATTTGTCGTGTTTCCTGAGCTTTAAATAATGATTTGTATGCGTTTATTTCCACCATGGAAATTGATTAAAAAAATCAACTTTTGCAAGAAAATATTCTTAAATATTAAATATTCTTTTGAAGTATTCCTCACAATGGGTGAAGCATTAATAATATCAAAAGGTAGTATTTGTCACTGTAGTGAAGCATACCCAAAACTAATTTGAATTTAAATTTGAATTTAAAATGACTTTCCGAACTCTTTTGTATACATTAATTCGTTTGATACTCCTGAATGCTTGAATTAAAAACAGTGTCAGTCAATTCGATACTGTTACTCAGAGAGGCTTATGCTCTCAGGCTCAATTTAGCGTTGTTCTCATTAACATCAAATATCACGAAGCGCTATGCAGCAAATTTAGGCAAAAGGTTTCCACTTTCTTACATACAAAACTCAGCATACTTAAGAGCCCAAACCAGCAAAACATGTCTCTACAATTTTTCCAATGTGTAATGAAGCAAAGTGAAGTCGAAAAATTTCACCTTGTTCCTCAAACAATCCATGAGGAATAAATGCATTATCGACGATCAACTGTCTTGTTGGTCAGACGATGTGAATTTGCCTTACTTATTGGGGATGAGTTCTTAACTCCAGTGATTGTGAACAGCATTTATTACAGTAATATGAGTTCTTGTGTTTTCAACTGAATGATATGTATCTGGATCTGGTTACACTTAGAAGACGACACTTGCAACGAACTTCTTTTAGCCTGAAATTGGTGATTTGGCCCATGAGTTCATCCGTAATTCAATATTCTGCACGAGCGATTTAGTGACATGGTCATCTCGCGTGCAGGTGATATAGACTAGCTACAGATATCGTGCCACTTGACCCCGTTTGAAATTTTCTTTTGGTATGCCCGGTTATATGGAATTAAACCACAAACTCCGCGATCCACTTAGAGAAGCGGTGACGAACATCTGAACAATGTTATATCATATACATACGCCATCAATAGGATTTATTTAAACGTAAAGTTTGGAAGCGCTTAAAAAATACATATGTAATCAATACAACAGCAAACAATTGGTGTGCAAGTAATATGTCTGCTGACAGATACACATATACAGTGATGGAAAACATAATAAGAACACCAATGTGATCAATGTGACATTCATACACTTGACGAAAAAGTTTGTAAATGATAATAAAAACAGTTATTTATCAGCAATTTTCTCATTGTATTTACTTCTTCATTAATTCGTTAATCTGTAAGTGTTACATTCGCATC
This sequence comes from Sarcophaga variegata, assembly GCA_932273835.1. Classification (NCBI taxonomy): domain Eukaryota; kingdom Metazoa; phylum Arthropoda; class Insecta; order Diptera; family Sarcophagidae; genus Sarcophaga; species Sarcophaga variegata. The sequence goes on from OW026359.1 coordinate 44,431,376, forward strand.
CTTATTATTTTTCACGACACTGGATATTTCAGTATGAGAACCTATCTTCTTGTATTCTTCATTCCATTTTATAAATCAAAGTAGAAAAACAAATGATTTATTCAAATTAAAATTTTCATTATTTTATATTTACTTTATCGTGTAGGATTCCATTTTAATATTCAACTTTTAAAATTAAATGCTGGCCGCCCTTGTTTCTTGTTTTTGGACTTTAAACACAAATTTATTGATAAACATTTCGGAACCAATATCACAAATTTAAACTTTCTTAGAAAGGGGAAGGATGGGCCTTTAAAACGGTATACATATGTATATTATTTGACTTAATGTGCTATGGGGTTTGATGTGGTAAACTTGACAAATGCTAATTTTTTTCATATTTTTTCAAGTTTGTCTGTTCATAGTGGCAAACGTTAATTAAAAAATATTTCATATATATTTTTTGCACATGAACTTTCAGTTAAAAAATTTTCAAAATTTTAGATGGATCTTGATTGCTTATTGGAAAATGTCTCAATTTCACGTTTGAGCATCTACCAGGAGGAGTTGGCCAATGTTTGCGCAAGTCGAAATAATAATATTTGCAAAAAACACAAATATTAGCCGACTTCTGGTAGTCGTGCAAACGTGAAATTGACACATTTTGCGATAAACAATCAAGATCCATCAAAACTTTTGAAAATTTTTGAACTAAAAGTTCATTTGATAAGATTACATATGTAGAAAATATAACACAGCTGTTATACTATTTAAATAATAACTGCCATAATTTTTATCCGATTTTATCAAACGCAGTGTCAATCTCTTCACAATATAATGAGCATTCAAAATGCCATCACTTGTTTTATATTTATTAATTCAATTTTGCAATCTTAAAAAAATTAGAAAAAAATCATATTTTATAAGTTTACCCGATCAAAACTCATGACATATAAGTTTGAACAAAGTTTTTAAGTATACCGTTTTAAAGGCTCATCTCTCCCCTTTTCAAAAAACTTTCGATTTTGAAAATAGGTTCAAAAATATTTGTGTAATAAATAATTTTGTGTGAAAAGATCAAAAATACTGTTTTTGTTAAATAAAACAAGTTTGGAGAGTTCGAGAAATATAAAAAAATCATTTTTGACTTCTACTAGCATTGTTATTACATTGTCTCGTGTGTTTTTTCTTTATAAAAGTCTTTAAGCCTTTAAACACTCGGACTGAACACTCGCACTGAACAATCGCATTGAACGGAATGATAAATTATTCTTTGTAAAGAATATTACAATTCATCACAGACATTTTCATGCTTTAATGTATTTTTCAAGCCCATACATATTGGCAAGGTCATGTTATTGTGTTTGTTTTTATTATTTTTATAAGTAAATTATAGTCTGTCTGGTTGTTCTTCTTCTTACATTGTATTGATTTTTACGATTTTACTGTGGGAAATTAAGCAAACATTTTAAGTCATTGCATACGTTCTAGCGAAGACAACATGAAAAATACAAACGAAATCATTACGGAAAGGAATAAAGGATTTTGTGATTAGATTTAGTCGATGTTACCCTTACAAAATGCTTTTACTAACCCAGATATGCCCAATGACCTATATAGTACACCAGTACATTATTGCTCACATGATACGTCACGTACTCATCACAGTACTCATCAATTCCTCATGGGAGATTATGTGATTGCATTATTTAGTTATTGGATTATTGAATGTTATATAGAGTGATTGTGATATTTTCATAATAACTGAACATGTGGGGCCACGTTTGTACGGTAAGTAAAATTTTATACATTTACAAGTAAGTAATATCACAGGAAAAACAAACAAGATGTGGAGCCTACCATCAAAAAACCTTAACTAGATGCCGAAAATGTGACATAGGATTACATGTAAAACGTTTTATGTCGTATCACACCCAATAAGTCATGTGCCCAATGTCTTTCAAAAACCACTTTTTTCAAGAAATCTTTAGAAAACCTATAAGTGCACTGTTTTTATTTCTCATTTGCTTCCAAAATAATATAAAAATACTTTTAAAATGATAATGACCAAGCAATGGCCATATCTGGGCTAATTGATACTGGTTCCTGGTTCCTTTATTTTCATATATTCATTCATTCATTATATTTATTGCAATTACAAGTTATATTCTAATTATTGTGGTGTATCGACCATCATATTCTAGATTTAGGATAACAGAATAAATCTCGTTTGAGAATCGAATTCAAAATTCCCACACTATTCACTAATCCAGCAGTACACCCTACATGTGTTTTAATCTATTCGTTCAGAGGCAATAGGACAGCAATCATTGCAATAGCGGTCTTGACATCTACCGCCACAAAATTGATCCTCACAAAGCTACTAATGTGAGAAAAAATCCAAATAATACCAACAACTTGTAAAAATTAATTAATAACCTCTAAATTGCAAGAACTTTAATTAAGATAAATACGCTTACACATAAACTATAGAATACCATCTTACACGATGAAGAGAAACCTATTTCATAAGACAAAGACATTGGATTCACACACCTGTTCTGATGCAGATGATGACAGCATGATAGCTTGAGCTAAAATATAATCATAGATTAGGTGCCAAGTAGATAGATTACATGATATTAAAACGAGCTCAAGTTGGCGCTAAAAATCTGTATGAAATACAATTCAAATCCATTATGAGGCTGATAGATCAGTGAGAAGCACATTTTGACGAAATGAAGCTGAATGAAGAAACTTAATAGAAAATTTTGGATGGACTCAATCGATCGATCGATCGATCTGCATTGAACTAATAATTTCATTTTAATATCAGTTGCAATAATCGCTTGACGAATTTATCTACGTTTTGAATATTGAGCCCAAAACGATCATCAAACAACCGTACACTGGTGGATTTTATAAGCTTCAGTGATTATCAAATGATAATTAAAACAATAGCAGCCGGGAATACTGGATAGAGGGCTAACCTGGTCAAAGGTTTTCATCAATTCTACAAGTGTCGGAACTTAGACATCAAGTGGTGATTTAATATAGCCATAAAATTACAGAATATAAACGATATACTACAGGCTAAAGTCGACTCTGAATGACAAATTTTTAAGAAACTTTTTCATGGTTCGTTTTCTAGTTTATCTACTCTCAGGAATTTTTTCTTTTCTTATTCCGTTTTGTTGAAGATGTCTTACCTGGGATTTGAACCGTGTTCTTAAGTCTAATAAGCCAACACACTATCAACTAAACTACGATGATTACAAACTTAGCTTTCGTAATATTGAGATGCCAATATTTTAAGGATGAAACTACAGCAGACGTAACTTATTTCACAGAAGTGGATTTAAAGAAATTAAGGAAGTTTGCACAGGATACATACTATATATAGAAAATATTGCTGATTGGTTGTTGGCTTCCTCCCAAAACCCAAAATTAATAAACTTTGGTTTGCTTAGGTAACGTTAAGCTAAATTCACCATATGAGTACAGAATAATTAGTTCCTACTAAACGTCACGTTATAATGCAATTTCGCCTTTTATACCGTACATTTGTACTTCCCGTCTGATATATTTCACAGCCATGGTGTAAATTTTATTATCAATTTTATATAAATAAGTTCTGGGTGAAAGAAAATCGTTAGCATTATTATGACAGGGAAGACCTGATACCTGCTACAGTAATGCTACAGTAAACTATAGTGGCACCACTATTTATAGTGCCGTCACTGTTGTTGATATTGTAAGCATATATATATAAATATATATCTAAGCACGTGATTACAATATCAATAACAGTGACGGCACTATATATAGTGATGGTACTATTAAACACAGCAGGCTGACAAGCTTGATTATCAAATCATAGAAATATTAAAAAAGGAAGATTAAACTGATTCAAAAAGAGGTTATATTCGAACTTGTTGTGTGATCTCTCTGTGAATACTTCATTGATGTCCTCTGAAAGCTATAGACAGACGGTGGTCATAATATAATCTTTCTGATGCCAAAGCTTTTGAAGTTACCACGCTTTCCTGTTTTCTTGAAGTGTAGTGTTATTGCTGCATTCGCAGCTTCATGTTTCGCGTATCAACTCGCAGCCAGCTAAGGATAAAGAACAACGCCTAGGATGAGACTTCAGAGACAGTTTTACTAATTGTTAATCTGAAAATCACTTATTTTTGAATTTTAAATGAAAATTCATCAATTGACGCATGTAAAAACTGAATTTTTTTTTTTTAAATCCGTAAAGCATTAGTTTTCGATAGAAAAAAAAATAAAGAATAGTCGCCTAAAGTGTGGATGATGGTTTTTATTTTCTTTTTTGCTTTAATCATAATAGTTGGTCTTGGTCTTTTTTGTTTTCATTTTTACTTATCATCGTTCTTTCCATTGAGAGAGTCATTTATTATTAGATTACAATGCTGAGCATACTGTTAATACGATACGACAGGCAACCTGCCACAACAAAAAAGTTTTTCTCGAATCGTTAAGAAGATATTGAGCCATTAAGGCCATAAATGTTAGAAAACATTTTAAATTGCCTCATAAGTCAATGTTAATGAAATTATTGGTTATAATCTCACTTCCAACACTTCATTTTGTTTTTGCTCCTGTTGTTATTCCTTCAACAAAGTTTATAGAACGAACGCAAGAAAGCTGATTAAATTAAAAATTAAAAATATTTTGAAAGTGACTGCACTGGACAAAACTTTTATTATTTTATTTCCTATATGAAATGGCGAATTTGATTAAATAATTTTAACCTTGAACTGAATTTAAAATTGATGAACACATACATACATACATGGATGTTTATATTGTACATTACAATTCTTTAAACGGGATTACAACAAGACTGCTCATGCTACCCCCTTAAGGCGCTTCATTATAATCCATTAATCCGTTTATCCGCTACTAAACCTTCAATTTAACAACAAATCCGAACGACAGATTTAAGAATCTGTTCCTTATCAGAGCTTTTGCTAAAAGACGGCTGCTGAGGGATAGTAGTTTCGCTTGAAAGCACTGCGCGAGTATGGGTCATTTACTTAATTAAGTATGTAAACGTTTTGTTTTATTAATTATATCCCTGATTAAATGCAAATACATATTAGATTATAAAGTATGTATACAGTTGCAAGAATTCAAAAGAAATGTTTTTCGTTTGATCCTAATAGCACCTTGCCCATCCTCTGACAACTTAGCCTTATAATACTTGATATACATACATATGTGGGTCAATGAACAATAAATTTTTTAAACAAAAATATTAAGTTAAGTATTCATATATAAAAAATGATTTCTATAAGAAATAATTATAAAAATGGATTAAAACTAATCCATTGATCAAGTTAAAACACAAACATTAATTTTCGGTATTAGTAAACCGGTTTTAACATTTCTAAAATATAGTCTTACAAGAAAATTGATACTCAGTATTACAAGATGACAAACTTCAACAATTCTGTCTTAATAGAACGGAAGGAAAAATTCTATACAAAGTTTGGTATTCTCTGCCACTTGTTCGCGGCATCTGGCAGCATTTAATTACGTACACAACAACTTTTTTTTCCCGCTGAGGAGGAGTAAATCCAACTAACCTAATCACCCCCCGCTCTTTTGGACTCCTTGTGGCCACGCCGGAACTACTGTAGTATTACTTCGAAGTGGAGTTCCTCTGGCCATTTTGCACCTTATATCCATATCCGCGTCCGGATTGCGCAAAAAAATCTCAGAAGATATTTAAACATCCATTCTAATTCTCTCATCCAAGTCAAGTTTCTTAGATTTCATCAAGACTTCAGTGTAAGTGGCTATGCTATTCCAATTTTCTACGGAAGTTTTCGTAGCTGTTTTCGACAGTATAGACGCCGACTTTGGCCTCAAGATTTTCATTCTAAACTTAATCTCTCACAATTAAAGAAAGTGTGTTCCCCGTCATCGATGGACGCATCATCATAGATGCATTTTGGTCTTGTCATCCATCCCATTTTAAATATATATCTACAAAAATATCCGTGTCCGGATAACAGCTGTGTTAAATAGTAATTAACCTCTCCAAATTTCCTCTCATTCCAGCTGGTAATATCTGAGAGAAATTTCGCCGTCCATCTACCAATTGTTTCAGTGTTCCATTTCTCATGTCAGTGTTATATGGTTCGCTTTCTGGCTTCGTCGATATTTACTGTCTCTCCGTGAACGTTTTTAGTCTCCCACACCTTCTTCCGCTCGCTTGCCTATAGACCTATAGGTATTACACCACTGATTACCAGTACTGCTGACTAAGATGCAGTCCTATATGTTGAGGCCACCCTAAGTGCATCGTTTCGTTGTGCCGATGATAAAATTTTCATTCTACAGTCGGCCTTTAATGCTTCTGCCCAGATCTCACTGCCGTAAAGCAGAATAGAGTCCGTAACTGCCATCATCAATCTGCGTCTACTCTGTACAAGACCACCAATATTGGCCATAAGCTTACTAAGTGAGGAGGTAACCTTCGCGGCTTTAGTTGCAGCGGTTTGGATCAGAGCCCAGAATGTCAGTTTAGGGTCCAGTCGAATGTCAATATAGTTGACTAGTTTCTGTGTCGTCAAAGTGGTGTCGCATATCGTCATGTCAATTTCCTGCGGTATACGCTTCCTCGTACGAAGTATCAACTCTGTTTTCTCTGTTGCGAATTTGAGACCTCTGTCCTCGAGCCACGACTTTGTTCTTATTATCATCTGGTTGACCTTTCTTCTAGCCTCTTCGACATTTTGACAATTATGGCCCCAACGTCATCGGCATATCCGACAAGATGTGTACCGTCTGGCATCTCAATGCGAAAGTTATCATCATAGGTTATGTCAAGGTCAGGGCCAAGAATTGATCCCTGAGCCGTTTTCTCTTACTTCCTTCGTTTGTATTGTAAATAAGCTCACGATCTCGTAAATAGCTCTGCATGATCATGAGAAGATAACCAGGAATAGCGAAATTTGTTCTCAGAGCATCAAGTACGTCAAACCATCGGAGGCTGTTGAACGCATTCCGGACATATGTATAAGGTCGCCAACAGAACTATCTGCCGCGAAAAATGGTTTCCGATTTGGACAGCCTTCACGCTAGTCACCACTTCGTTAATGACTCCCATCGTCGATCTACCCGCTCTAAACTCGTACTGACTTTCTGAGAGACCACTTGCATTTTCCATCGCTGTACACAAAAACTATTTAATTCAACGTATAATGAAAGCCCAATAAATGTAAATAAATTCTATTCTTTAATGCAATTCTATTGCGGTTATTTTGCTACATTATTATTAAAGCATACATTTTTAATTAACCGTTATTGGCAAGTGGCGTAAAATTGGAAATTTGCTTTTTTCACCCCACACCCCCGTTTTCATAACACATTTTTAATCTTTTAATTCTCATAATCTTTATCTAATTAAAAACAATTTATTACTACAAAGGCATCGGAAAGGAACTGAAAGTTTGGTTTTCCTGGTCCATGCAATTTCATTACGAACTACGACAAGATGCAACCACATTGCATTTGTGTTAATTTAATTTAATTCCTGGTATTACAATATCATCTTCTTTCTATTCTTCCTTACCAAACTTATCTCTTACATGGTGTAAAAATAAGTAGGTATATACATTGTACATTAGTACACATGTATATGCATGTACATATGTATGTATGCGTACTATAAAGTGTGGATATGTATTAGCACAACAAAGTTGAAAAGTCGATTGTTGTCTTAATGGAATAAAACAGTGCAGAATTTGTATCATCTTTCAACTGAATTCACTTTTCATTTGTGCAGCAACAAAATGAATTTAAAGAAATAAAAATTCTCCCCTTTTCTCAACGGAGAAACAATGAATTCCTAAATGTTTTGCTGTATGATAGAATTCCTTTTTGAGTACTTCCAGATACTTAAAGACAATTTAAATTTTAATTACATTTTAAATACGTAGTATTTGAAGAAGGAATTTATTACTTTTGCATGAAATTGTTGACTTTACTTATCATATTCACAATGATCCTATTCAGATGAAATATTCGCTCTTTTTTCTATGTTTGCTCTACAACAGGCACACTACTGTCGAATCATACCTTCTACATATTACATGTCAAATGGTTCATAGGGCAAATACTGGGATGAGCCAGAAGCTTGCTTCATAGCACGACCACGTAATCTAAATTGGATAGGAGCGTATCACTCAATCAATTAAACTTGATTTCAATCAATTTGTCTAGTGTCATGATCCATTGCGAAATAAGTGTGTACGCGAGAGTATTATTCATTTTATTTGCCACTTTCCTTCACCGGTTCGATGCTGCTTTCTCTCATTTGTTTTATTTGTTTCCGATTGCCTAACAGAGATATTGTTACAACCGTTGGTCAGCAGAATTTTGAAGTTAAATTATATGCCGCATTCAGTAGATCTTCGTATATGTTAACAAGTGTACTGCATAGAGTGCAAGAGAGCCCTCAACATTAGACATAATCAGCCTTTTTTCGACCCGAGAACCACCAGCATATGACATTAAGTACGAGATTTCATTCTTTGCAACCATAATACCACTAATGTCAAATATTGTTTAAGACTGAGGCTCTCATCAAATATTATTCAAAGGTACTTTATAACTTTTAATTATAACAAAATTGTCATGAAAAGTTTCTTAAAAGTCGACTTTTATACTGTAGGTGCCATCACTTATGGAAATTAATTAAATTAATTAACACACACATGTGGTATGAGAAGTAATGTCGTAATCTGGACTAGAGGATTGTAATGACCAATTGTGTAAGTAAGTAAAGTGTTATTTCATCCATGCCACGTAAAGGCTCCTATTATCCTATTTAGATAGTTCGTATGTGAATCTTACCTTCTTCCTCTCTTTTCTGTTATCCATTCTTTTATTTTTGAAAATCGTAGTTTCACTTTTAACGTTTAGAATTTCATTTTAAAATACTTTTGAAAACAAGTTTCAATTTAAATGCAATAAATTCATATAGTATGGTGCGCTACTTTACAGAAAACTTTTTTCGTTTTCGTTTCGTTTTTTCGTGAAAACACCTCTCAATTACAAGCAACTACAAGTGAATTCAACATACATACAGCATCCAGTTACAGCAATCCAACTGATTATTTTTCTTTTTCATTGGAGTTTATAAATTGAAACTAAATTTAGTTTTTCTCTCTTTCATTCTGTTTGCTTTGGTTGCCATACTAAAAAGTTTTTTTTAAAGTATTTTTACCTTTTTGGTACGGATTTTAGGCTTAAAACTGAAAAACTTACGTTCCTTCTCATTTATTTTGTTTGGCGAAAAGTAAAGAAAAGTTTTTTCGATTCATTGAAAGCGCTAATGCGAGTACACGTAGTTTATCGCTAAGTTTTCGCATTTTTCCTTTAATTTTTTTTTAAATTTAAATTAAATTATTAAATTAAAATTAAAATTTTTTTTAAATTTTCCTTTCATTGTACGTGTATTTGCAATACTTAGCAATAAAATGTTTATTAATTTATTTATTAATTACAATACAATTACAAATTATATTCTAATTATATACGAGCTGAGTAACTTTGACCATATGCTCGGTGTAGTGTCACAGACCAGAGTCTCTGGTGGGAATCGAACACACGACCCTCACTCTAATAGTCTAGCACACTACCCACTAGACTACCAGGGCACCCAACAATAAAATTTTATTTTTTTATTTTTAATGATTCCTTTCAGAGTTGTTGTTGCCTTTTTATGTGAGAGATTTGAAATAAAATTGAAATATTAAATCATCACCATTAGAAAATATTTGCCTTTGTTACGAAAATGGAAACGGTGTACATCGTTTAACATTAAAATGAACAAATGCTATACAAACAAATACAACGAACTTGTTACAAGTAAACAAACAACATCATTATGAAAGAAAAGGGGATAGACATGTAAGCGAGAACGCAACAACAAGCAATGTGCACAAAATACATAAACAACAATGAAGTCTCAATAGAGTTCTCGAGAAGGCAAAACCCCGAACGTTCTACTTCAAGAAACTTCGTCAGGCTGATTACATGGGCATATACAAAGGCAAGACAAAGATGGCAACGATTAGTAAGAATTCAGTAAGACTTGTGTGAAGATACATTGCGAGTAAAGAGAACAGTGGTGGTTTAAAGATCGCTGTTGTAAAAATCTACCGAACAGAAGTGTAAAGAATAACGAACTAAGCAAATATTGTTGTTGTCACATCAAGTTGTGAACAGTGGCACATAAAATAGTGCGAGCAATAAAGAATTTATCTAAAACAAAACAGCAATTTATTTTTATTTTGTTTGCAATCAACGAACTCATATTTTAAACGTTTTTAAAAAGGTAAAAACGTAACAATAAATTTTTTTAATTGATATCAAAAAATAATTGATAACTTTTAAAAGATTTCTTCAAATTCCATTATGAGAAGCGGTAAAGTAGCACATGATTGGCTTAAATAAACATTTATAACCAATGCTAAAAGTTTATTAGCCTAATGAGTTATGTCTTCAAATTATTCCTTAGAATATATGAAAAATCCGAAAAGAAAATGGGTGAGTCTCAGTTTGGTCATAAAGAGCTCGCGGGAACCCGAATCCACTGGTTTAGAAATGAAGCAGTTTACAAGATAACGTTTTTCTATATTTCGTTGACTACGAAAGAGATTTTGACTCAGGCCAGCATGATAAGTAAATGCAAATTTTCATTTGCAACCGATGTAAAAAGAGCCTGTACAGGCATCAAGTGTTTTTAAACTTTCAAAATGTCTGTTTTCATTGAATTCGAAAATTGCAAATTGAGATTTGTTTATTATCAAACGTTATGTAAACAAACGATGTTTACATTTACAGATATTTCGAGAAGTCATGAACATTCGCTTTCAGGAACATTCATCAGACTGTTTACTCTGCCATATAAAAAGCAAGGCAAAGCAGGCGATGGAGTTAGTGAAGTGTAAAATGAGTAAAAACAAGTTTTAATTGTTTTATTGCCAATCGCACAGTTTGGCTATTGCCAAGTGCGCCAGAAGCGCACAGTTTGCCTATATTTTATTAATTGATTCTTATTCCTAAAATAACTCAGCATTATGTCTACAGTGGAAGGTATAGCAAGAATTTCAACCAATTATTAAGAATATGAAAATATGAAAATGTCCAACACAAACAGTGTTGATAACATTGACTATTAAATTGCAAACGCAAGTAAATTGATCGTTGCTTGAATTTACCAAACAGAAGTGCCATCACACAGTGCGTGTGTATGTATATACGTATGTACGTTATTGATAGTTTGTAATAAAACCATAATAAAAGAATTACTTTAAACATGTGTCGGCAATGATGACATCATGAACATGCTACAGAAGTTCAGTCAGTGTTGCGTGATGACGCGGTGCATTTGAAGAGAGTAGTCATGGTTTGAAGATCTCTGTTACAAAGATCTGTTGAATAATTGTCTAGTAATTGTTATTGTTTATGCAAAGTATATAAACAGAGGAATAACAAAGAAAAGCAATTGTTATTGTTACATCAAGTTGTGAACAGTGGCACACAGAATTGTGCAAATAATAAAGAATTTTAATTAAAACTAAACACAAATTTATTATTATTTTATTTGCAATCAACGAGCTCATATTTTAAACATTTTTAAAAGTCAAAAACGTAACAATATTCATTCTAAATTCACTGCTCGGGCTATTGTGTGTATTTAACTGCCATAAAAAGGAAATGTTGTAATATTTTTAAATTATTTATTACCAACAATATTCAAATAATGGTTTTCTGGTGGAGTTATCATATCATGTCGTATTTTATTATAATAAAATATGTTTCAGAGTGAAACATTGCATAGTTAACACTGCAGTTCATTCTTTTTCAATTTTACGACTTGATTTTCATACATTCTGTGAGATCTTTTTGTTTTTTCGTTTTCTTTTTTTGATAAAAAAATTTTATGAGTTCTATTGATCCATTCTGTTCTATTAAAAGGAATTAAAGAATTATATCGTATCGTATCGGCTTCAATAGATATTTAGAACATACACACATAAATAAGTATCGTTTACAACCATAGCAGCCAGATGAATGAAGCATCAAATCGTCGAATATTTGAGAAAAAATCGTCAAAATCGTCAAAGACGTTTGTTGAAATCGTAAAAAATCGTCAGAAAAAATAAATAAATAAATTAAAATTATTTAAAAACCAAAATTATTTCTACTGTAGTAAAACATATAAAGTCAGTGTATATATATATGTACATGGCTGAGTTTAAAAATAAAACATTTGACAACAAATTTATTGGAAATTAAAAGCTAGCATCCCTCATTTTCATTTATTAATTTTTTTTCCAAAAAAAATTGAGAAATTCTATATTTTCAGGGAAAAAAATGGTTTAAGGTTTAAACAATCTATCCCATCGTTGTTTATTGACACATAACATGACACATCTATGGGCGTTGTAGATATTAGGAAGTCAGAAGCGATTTGATGTTCTGAGCATGAAAATTCAGTGTAATGTTGGCTGAAACCGACATATTTTTCTGTTCTTTGATTTCTTAAGACTGCGCAAGAAATGCTTTACTTTATATGTCCGGCCGAGAATATAATACAACTCTCATGTAGAGATCGGTGACACAACGTCTATTTTGAGACATCTTGAACGCGTACGGGAGATGGTGAAGTTGCTCTTTAATGATGGTAGGGTATCGAACTCTATTGATTCATTGGAGCATCATTGTGAATATGGCTTGTGTTTCACTGTTCTATCGCTACTACAACGGATTTTGCTCGAGCGAAATAAGGTGAGTTGTTCCCGAGAATCATATACTCCTATGTAAAACTCGTCTTTCTCGGCCAGTACATCCGTATGTGGTCGATTGGCCAGTGGATAACACACTGCATTATAGACAAAATTTGTTTTTTAGTCGGACTATTTTTATGTGAAACTCAACTCCTGCAGAGGTATTGTCTGTTACTTATTCAAAGCTAGTGCCCATAAACACTGCTCTGTCTTTTCTCCTTCCCATAACATATTTTCATAGTTCCAAACACAATCCCACACACAGTACACAAATGTACTAGGAGCTATACTCGAATTTTTTAAATTGTCTGTAACGGTAAATAATAAATTAAGAGCAGCTACGAGGTTATTTAGGAGTTGTAATTTTTTGGCTTTAAGGGATTAAAGAGGCATAAAATACAGAAAAATCATCACATGTATTCGAAAGTAAATTAAAAATATAATACTTCACTCCTCGTTATTATTAACCTACATTTACAATAGTAACAATTGCAAAGTAAATGCAAAGCTTAAAGTGGCTTTTAATGTACTAAAGTAAAGAACATAATGTAAATTTTTAATTTGCAAAAATCGTCAAAATAAGGGCATAAATCGTCAAATCGTCAATATGATATTTTGTGGAGCTCAAAATCGTCAAAATGACGATAAATCGTCAAATCTGGCAGCTATGCTTACAACAGTGACTTTAGAAATTTGATAGTTAACCAGGTTATCTTGTTGAAACTACATCCGTCAAATTAGTTATCATTTATTCAGTCTGCTATGTCAAATCACCATTAGCGGATAGCCATGGACCGTAGACAACGACGTGTGCCCATTGAATGTTGGCAATTGAACATAATTTTAATCGAAAAACGAATTTTCAGCGATGAGACTCTTTTCTCGATGAATTGGTACGCGAATAAAAAATGTCGATACCAATCCACATGAGATCCGAGAGCGTTCAAAACACTCCGAAAAAGTTATTGTTTAGTATGGATTTTGGGTCCATATTTCTTTGAGACCGATATTAGCCAGGCCATCATTGTCAATGATACATATGTACATACATAATTGGTCATTACAACGCTTCAGTAAGGATTATGGACGTAGTTTCTCACACTACTTATGTTGTGTGTGTTAATTTTATACATAAGTGGTGGGACCTACAGTTTAAAGTCGATTCCGAACGACAGATTTTTTGAGATACTTTTCAAGGCAATTTTATTTACTCTCAGAGTTTTTGCCAGAAATTTGCTGAGAGGAAGTCGCCGAAAAAATACTTTTTTGTATTTTATTTTGATGTCTGGCCTGGGGCTCGAACCCTGGCTTTTCGTCTAATAAGCCAACACTTACTACCTACTAAACTACGGCGACTTATGTCAATGATTACCAACTTCGTTTGTCCTACATTTAGTCATTTGGACTCCAACAACAGGTGGTTTCAACAGGAAGAGTCTACGTGTCTCGCAGCATATGCCACATTGAATATTCTGTATGATCGATTTGAGGGCATGGTCATCTCATGTGGAGATGATGTGAACCCGATCCTGAGATTGTGCTATTTGACTAAAAGAGAGTGTTTCTTATTGAGTTTTTTATGTCGAAAGTGTATACAAAGAAGCCAAATTTTTAACAAAAATTTATCACATTTATTAATACATACATGGGGTATTGGCTGTCTGAGTCGCTTCATCGGAAGCTCTGAGTAGTTCTTGGACTAGGGGAAAATATGAAACTGTGGTATCACAATGGACCCTAAATGTGTTCGCTCATGGCTACATCAAGGAGACAGCCACTTCTACCTACGACATTTCATTTACGCGAAACTTTGTTTAAGATTAACTTTTTTAGTTTCCCCACGACTCACTGTGGTCCAAATGCTCAATCTAGCCGGACAAAAGTTATAACTCGTTTTTGCAAAGCCGTACCGACATGAAACTTGGTACGTTTATAGATTTCATCAATATAAACAATTAGAGAGAAAAAATCAAATGGATATGTGTGTGTATGAATGTGTGTATGTATGTAAATTTGTTTTTTTGGGGGTCTGTTTGAAGCCTAAAGACGACAAAACGACTGAACCGATTTTCCTAAAATTTTCACACCGTAATTCTGTATGTGTGGGTGGAATTATAGGCTAATTTTTATTCAGATGTTTTAAATGGGTGAAGTGCCACGCCTACCTTAAGAATTAAGTATTAAAAGTCTTATATCTTCCTCCTATCGTCAGACTAGATGCACCAAAGTTTTTTCGACAGAACAACTTTTGTCTGAAAAAAGAAAAGCTCGAAGAGAATGGCAACTGCACAGATCGCCACAGCTTAAAGCAAGATTAAAAAATTGTACAAGCCAACTCAGAAAATTATTACAAACGCAAAGAGAAGCGTCTCTAAGGAAATTTTTGCAAAGTCTAGATACGACAGAACAGTCAAATTATTCGTTATGGCGTGTAGCAAAAAATTTAAAAAGACCAATAATGGCAATTCCTCCACTGCGTGATCCCAGAGGTAGTTGGGCGAGAAATGATACTGAAAAAGGTAACCTGTTTGTTAGTCACCTAAAAAATGTTTTTACTCCCAATTCAAATATTGACATGAGTGAATTACCACCTGTTGTGGCTCGGCCACCTGTAAAAATAACATTTCAATTCAAAGATATTGTAAATGCTATTGACAATTTGAACGTTAAGAAAGCTCCTGGAATTGATCGAGTCAGCAACAGGATGATTATTGAGTTGCCCCATATAGCAAAGAAAATCATCCTCTATATTTTTAACGCGATTTTGCGGCTTGAATACTATCCGCCAGTATGGAAAGTTGCTTTACTAAAAATGATTCCTAAGCCTGGAAAAGATCCTTCGAAAGTGGAATCTTATAGGCCAATAAATCTATTACCAACTATGTCGAAATTGTTCGAGAAATTGTTAATCAACAAGCTGACACCTATTTTGGATCAAAACAACTGTATTCCTAATCATCAACCATTGAGCAAACACATCGGTTGGTGCAGGTCATACGGAAAACGTTTGAAGAAAAGAAATATTGCTCAGCTCTTGTGTGGCATGAAGGCCTGTTGACAAAATTGAAGCAAATCTTGCCAATAAACCACTTCAACCTATTCAAAAAATACATTATCCATCGACAGTTCATAATTAAAGAAGGTGATTATTTAAGTAGCCCACAACCAATAAAGGCTGGCGTCCCACAAGGTAGTATCCTAGGTCCTGTCTTGTACTTGTTATACACTGCAGATATGCCAACAAGCAGTACTATACACACATTAACTTTTGCTGATGACACAGCTTTTCTTTGCACACATACAAATCCACAAGACGCCTCAAGTCAATTACAGCACCATGTAACCCAAGTCGAGATATGGGCTAATCAGTGGGGAATTAAAATCAACGAACAGAAATGCGTCCACATAACCTTTACCCTACGGAAAGAAACATGTCCGTCCATCAGTATTAATAACCAGATGGTGCCACAACACACTCATGTTAAATATCTCGGTATCCACTTGGATAGATGTCTCACATGGAAACATCACATCGATGCAAAATTGACCCAAATGAAACTGAAAGCAGCTCAAATTAATTGGCTTATCGGCAGAAACTCCGTCCTTCGGCTTGACTGCAAACTTTTAATCTACAAGTCAATATTGAAGCCAATATGGTGTTATGGTATCCAGTTCTGGGGCACAGCTTCTGCCTCTAATATTGAAAAAATTCAACGCCGTCAAAATAAAATCCTACGAATGATAACTGGTGCTCCTTGGTATATAAAAAACAGCAACATCCATAAAGATCTTGATGTCCCACTTGTCAAAAACGAAATATCAAAACACGTGGTTAAGTATTTAAAGAAGCTGGAAACACATCCAAATCCTCTCGCTCGAAACATCTTACAACATCGTGGACATACCCGCTCGAGAAGGAGGGATACCATCGCTCTCAGATGACCAACTTAGAAATACTGTGCTTTATTTTTATTTTCTATTTTTATAAGAGTTGAAAAAAGGATTTTTGTCTGGCATTGGCTGGACATTAACATTTATTAGCTATAGATATAAGATTTGAATACTTATTGTTAGTTCATAAATAATAAAGATACAATAAAAAAAGAAAATTCCAAAAAAAAGGCTTATATCATGGAAACTGCAACAGCTAGATCCTTAGAATTCAGCATGGACAACTTTGATATCCACATAAACATTTGTGGGTGTGTTATCTCCCATATAAATAAAATACTAAAATTCGTATATCTGGGAAAACTATAACAGCCAAAATCCCCAAATCATGTATGATGAAATTTAGTGTCGATATTAATATTTTGGTTAGCAATAGGCGGACTAGCAATAGTAGGCGTAGCACTTTCCATATCACATGGATACTAAATTCGAATGCTTTAGAGGAAGAAGAATCTATAGTTTTGACTATACTTGCAGCACTTCGTTTCCCGGACTTATAAAGACTTGTTCCAGCAGCAAAAGTCAGTTCTTCTGCCGACCAAGTCTCTAACAAAGGAGCAACATTTCTACGCTTTGTTCTCTCAGTTTTACATAACAATTCCTTAGAAGGCCTGCCATAATTGGAGGTCGAAGGCCCATCGAAGCATCCTTCAACACCAGATGATGAAGAAAATTTAGGTGGAATATTAAAATACCCTTCTAACCAATATTTATGAGCCTTGTTCGACTGGCTTGCGCCCACTTTTTCACTAAAATGCATACAAACATTCGAGCAGATTGCCTTACTTTTCTGTAATAGCTATCCGTTTCATCATTTTTAATACCAATCTTAGCAACAATGTGTTTACCAACAGCATCAGTTTTCTTAGTTAGTTGTTTTTCATTACGCCAAGTATTATACAGCTCTTTTCTTGTAATGGACATGTTAAACTCTAAATGGAATAAAAATTGTTTGGCAAAATCCGGCAGCTAATTTTTTAAACATTAAAAAGCATAATATATATAGATGACGACAGCATAAAAACTAAAGCTTAAGTACGATAAATTACCATTTGAAATTCTAATTGAATTCGGGCATTAAACAAAAATTTCACATTTAAAACACACATGTACATAATTGCATTTTATTTATAAACAAAACATATTTCATGAAAAATTTAAACAGTATTTTTTTACTCATACCTTTGTTATATTAATTACACGAACAAATTTTTTTTAATTGTTCTTATTATTTTTTCACGACAATTTCACTCGCACTGCTAAAAAACTGAATAAATATAAAAAAATGTCACTTGAGATATTAATTTTTTAGCAAAGAAGCAATTAATTGTATTTGAAGCAATATATCAATGCTAGTGTAGCTGTTTAAAGAAAAAAAATATGCCGTTATGTACTTTAGACACTTGTCAACATATTACAATACAAAAAATTTACTTTTTAAATATTTTAAAAAATTACTTTTGTCCGGCTAGATTGGGGTTTTGGACCACATTGCGGCTTGAGGTCAGTGCGGAAAACCATAGCAAAATTCTTCCATTCGTTCTTTATTTTCATCAGTTTCGCGAATCTTTTAACAATTCTAACAATCGTCTGCAGGTGTTTGTAGATTTCCCTCGCCTTATGCTACGTCGATGATTCCAATCTTTGGTACATTGTCCAAGGGTCCACTCAGATCATGACCGAACCAAATTAAATTCCATTGCGATTGAGAGTTTTATTAATTTTGTTGTACGGTTATCACCGACTTAGTCAAAGATGTGTGTGTGCTGCCAATTAAAAGTTTTTCGCAATTTTTTGGCGAAATAGTGCTACACATTGTATTATAAAAGAACGCCAGTTTGAAATTATTTCAGTTGCTTCGATTTCTGTTATCCAAATTCTGTCTCTAATCAATAAACTTTTTCATACAGTGTCTTCCAATATTTCCTTTTTTCCTGGTCTTTCTATGTGTACATGACATTGTTGACAACTTTTGTCCATTCATCCTATATTGTGTTTATTTTTTTGTGTTCTTGAGTTGAAAAGTTTGTAGGATTAACTAGGACTGTGTAATGGGAAGCGCGTGTTTGTTTTCACGAAGAATAAGTGCTTATGATGTCTACTAATTTATTAGAATCGGTTCTATTGTGTTTTCTTTTTCTTCTAAAAGAGAGAAAAAAAATTATTGTTCAGTATTCTCTTATGTTTGGGTTTTTTTTTGTTATTAATACAAGAAAGGACGGTTAAGTTTTTATTTTAAAAATGTATTTCTTTTTCCAAGAGTATTGGATTTTGTGCTGTTTGACTGACGTTCAAATGATGAGTTTGACTTATTTTTCAATTAAAAAATCTTTTTTCACAATAAGCAGAAAACATAGAAATTTCAGAAAACATATACAATAAAACGGGTTTAAAAATACGCTGGTAAAGACTAAAGTCTACCATACTATAAAATCATTATTTGTAGTTTAATTTTAAGAATAATTTAAAATTAATTTAAATTAATTAACAACTTGCCTTTAACTAAAGGGGCAGATAATTTGTTTTTCATTATTATAAGTGGACAATAAGGTAGAAGTGAGCGTTAAGTTAAAGGGAGGATCATCCTACCTTTAACTTTTAAAGTTAAGTTTATGTTAGAACTTGCCTTATTATATATTATTATCAATATGGCAACTTTAAATATAAACAAAATGGGGAAACAAAACAACAAAAAAGAGGCCCTTCGTTGCCGCTGCCTTTAAAAAAAACTTGTTTAATTGAGCAGCGTTATCGACATTGCTCCGCCACTGCCATATTCTTTCAAAAGTTAACTTTATTTTATTTGTAGGTTGTAATAATGAAAATAAGTTAAAGGTGACTTTAGCTAAAGTTACCTCTTACTACACCCAACTTTAACTGCAAGTTCTAATAATGCCCCTTAATATTGTAAATTGTTACATGAGTGAAATGACTACAAATGAATGCATAAGTTACGATTCATAAAAGAATATAATATTAAATATTGAGATTAAGTTTCAACTCAAAATTTTAAATATTTTGGTTGTTCAACAGAAGATTGTATAAGAATACTTTTTGAAAAATCTTTGTCAAATAGCTTGAAAATGCGGTCAGTTGTTCAATTACAGTTATTGCCGCTATTTGAAAAAGCACTGATGAAGACCAAAATCTGTCAACCTGCCCCACCTACATTGCAAATTGTGTTCAACGATAAGGCTTTTCAGCCTTACAGAATTTAGTTCAGCAGTTCGTTTAGAATTTGGAGTTCGGTTGTAGTCAAAGGATCATCAGCAACATAGGCATTTCATTCGTTTTTATTTTCTTTGATGAAACTAATGGTGGATATTAAATAATCAAATTTATGAATATCAATTTTTTTTATATCGTTACGTTTTTACCCTTTTAAAAAAGTTTAAAATATTTGTTCGTTGATTGCAAAAAATTACAAATAAATTTATGTTTAGATTCAATTGACTTTTTTTTGTTCGCACTACTTTTGTGTGCCATCATTTACAACTTGACGCATACAACAATAATTGCTTGTTCGCTATTCGTCTTTGCTTGCAACGCAGCTCTTTACAACGGCGATCTTAAAACCACGACTGTTCTCTTCACACGGAACGCGTCTTCACACAAGACTGACTGAATTCTTACTACTCGTTGTCTGCTTTATCTTGCCTTTTTATATGCTCACGTAAACAGTCTGATGAAGATTCTTGAAGTAGAATGTTCGTGTTTTCGCATTCTCGAGAATTCTATAGCGACTTCATTGTTGTTTGTGTATTTTGTTCATTTTTGTTATCCCCGTTTCTTTCATACCGATCTTGTTGGTTTACTTGTAACAAGTTCGTTGTATTTGTTAGTGTAGCTTTTGTTAATCATGTTACTGTTAAACGATATTTCCATTTTCGTAACATATTCATCTCGCTTACTATGTTTGTAAAAGAAAAGGAAGAAGAATGAAAGAATTCCAAAACAATTTAACATCGCTAGAGTTAATGACCAGCGAAAATTGTCTGTGGGGCTGTCAGTAATAAAACTTAAAGAAGAAATAATATCACAAGCAGCAGCTCAATTTCTATTCAATTATCCGTGAACATTTCTTGAATAACCACCATCTAAAGGTCGCCAGTTCAAACTATGACAAGAATTCCACTTCTTTCCTCCGCACAACAAAAATTCTTTGCGATAATAACTTTCACATAGAGAACACTATTATCTCTAACGCTTATCCAATTCTCGCAGAAATGTGAAAAGCTATAAAAGAGATCATCAATATTATATCGCCAATTAAATTAGTCACCTGTTATGCATCGTTTTTTTTTTAATAAATTTCAGTAGAATTTCCATACAATTGTCATAGATTCCAGTCGAAAGATAAATTCTAACTAATGAAAGATGGTGGACTGATTCGTTTTCGTTTCTTAAGTTGACCTTGAATTCAATCCATTACAAGCTTTGAGAATATGTGTTGACTGATCGATTAAGACCACAGAAGTATAAGACAAACAAGTGATATGGATTCTACGTTTTCGAGTACATACATACATAATTGGTCATTACTATCCATTAGTCAGGATTATAATCTAGTTTCTCACACCACTTATGTTGTGTGTGTTAATTTTATACATGAGTAGCGGAACCTACAGTTTAAAGTCGACTCCGAAAGACAGATTTTTGAGAAACTTTTCATGAAATTTTTATTTTCCTCCCAGAGTTTTTGCCAAAAATCTGCTAAGTCTAAGTCGGGGTAGAAATAGTTTTTCATATTTCGTTTTGTTTTTGTAACCGAGGCCTCACGTTTAGTAAGCCAACGCACTACCTACTAGACTACGGCGAGTGTTCAAGTGTTTGTAAAATATTTTCTCTTTTCAGCAATTGCCTTTTTCGATGATATTCGAGGACCAAAAGTCCCAATTTAACACACCATTTAAGTTAAATGAGAAAAATTTATTATTTTGAAGTCTTAAATCTAAGAATGGATAAACAGATAAAAACAATTCAAATTCTTTAATATTTATTTCATAAAGTTTTCCTTGTAAGCCATTTACTGCCTTTTTGATTTATTTCTTCTTATTCTTTGAATTTATTTTTAAACTTTTTTTAAAGAAGCAAAATAAAAAAATATTGGATGCCGGAGAAAGAAAGAAACACGGCAAAAAAGGGAAACTTCATCATAAAATTTAAAACAAACAAAAAAGCCATCAGAATAAAGGAAAACAAAAAAAATACGGAGAGAATAAAGGACCGCTTGTCGATGCCGCACTTACAGTCCAAAAGATAAACAAAATAAACGAGAACACAAATCCAAGTTAAAGTTGTAAACTGTGGGGAGAGTTTTTTTTTTGTTTCTTTAAGGAGAGTAAAATGTAACAATTTGTTGCGAATGATTTTTTGTTTTTGTTTTGATGTTCGCAGCAATAAAATAAACTTCAGTTCAAAACAAAAAAAAGAGGCCCGCATCCCTTTTCTCGTGGAGCAATATGCTCATTTCAATATTTCTTTGGCATTAGCAAAGACAATGAAGGATGCGGATTTCATTTTGATAGATGTACTGCCTACACATGCGGCTGTCCGTCTGTCTGTTTTCTGTATGCGCTTTGGTATACTTTGAAAACATGATGGCAATAAAATTGTAATTTATCAAAAATATAAAACATAAAAAATTTCAAATGGACATTCAAATTGTCTGACTGGCAATTGCCAGGACGGATACAATGTGAAAACACACACAGTCTGATTAAGATATATGGGAAGAGATAGCGACACTGACACTTAATCTGTCACTAACTCAGTTACAGTGAATATCGTTATTCGGATAAATGACCAATGTGGTCGGGATTTTCTTTCTTGACCATTATCCATGAATTTGTTTTTGTTCTTGTAAATAAAATTTATTTCTTTCATACACATATACGTTCATACACAAATTAAAATATTTTATTTTCTATTTATCGATTGTAGTTGAACCGAAAATTGTTTTAAATTTTGCCAAATTAAAACCCAGAGGACAGGCACCCGAACAATTTTTTATTCATTCTTGAAATAACGAAAATATTCCATTTTCTATTAAATTTTGTTGTAAAATCAAATAAAAATATTATTACGTTTTTATCCTTTTAAAAACGTTTAAAATATGAGTTCGTAGATTGTAAATAAATATAAAAATAAATTTGTGTTCAGTTTTAAATCAATTCTTTGGGAACTTGATTTAAACAACAACAATTTGCTTTATTTGTTATTCTTCGTTACACTTTTCCGCGTGCACACTAACAGTTTTTCGTTAGATCTTAGTAACGGAGATTTTCAAACTACAATTATTCTCTTCACACGCATCGGGTATTCACACAAGATTAAATTCTTTCTGATTACTTTCTGAATTCTTTCTGATCCCGTTGCCTGCTTTGTCTTGCCTTTTATATCGCTGGGTAAACAGTCTAATCAACACAATATAACCAGTAAGGAAACGCAATTTTGACGTTTATGAAATTTGACGAATTATGAAAGGGACAGCAAATATTACCAAAAAGTATTTCTGTCCCTCTCTGATTGTAACTCTGTTTTGTTTATTTATGTTTTTTTTTAGTTTTCAGGGTGGGTTTTTTATATTGGCGAGAGTTAATAAAAAATGTAATTTCAGTTTAAAACTATTAATAAATAATAAACAAAATTAATAACAATAACAAATTTCAACTTTTTCTTTTAAGAAATTAAAAAATATTGGCAACTTTCAGCAAGAAAAATTTTTTATGAGCAGTACGTCTTATTTTGATTTTGTAATATTTAGCTGCTTAATTGCCTCATGCACAAGAAACTATATTCATTGTGACCGAGTATCACCCACATTTCGATTAATATTTAAATATTTAAGAATCTTTAAACTTTTCATTGAAGAAATTAAAGAAATATTCCAAATTTTCCCATTTTTAACTCAAAATAAATGTTTATTTAGAATTAATATTTCTGCTTTATCCGACAGTTTTCACTCTGTATATCTGTTGCTTCTAATACATGTGATTCGCAAATATTATAAAAATTTTTCCCCTCTAAATTCGCCAGTAATGGTGCTGTTATGAGCGTTTTTCAAATTTCATAACTATCCTCTCTGTGTACTCGGTGCTAATCAATGCTCTCGAAGGAGTATGACTTTGCCTTCGCGAAATCTCTATAAATGTAAACATGTTGTTTTCGTTATTATTGTTTGTGTATTTTGTTTACGTTTGTCCTTGCAGTGTTGTTGTTGCATGTTTGTTTACTTTATTTTTATTCCCTTGTTTTATACTGATGTTGTTGCTATATTTTTATTTATTCGTTGGTCATATAAACAAGTCCATTGTTTTGTTTTTGTAGCTTTTGTTTATCATTGTAATAACACCATTTTCATTTTCGTAACAATATTCAAAATAAATTTTGAAATGATTAAAAGGGCTTCCGAGTGTGATGTAATGAAGAGGAAAGAAAAGTTATTTAATTGATGATATCAAGTAAGTGGCAAACGGTTGAATTTCAAAGTCTGGTTACTTACATTCCAGCAATTTGTCACAGATAGTATGGTCGCCTAATCAACTTGTTATCTTACAACGAATGATTGCTGAAACCTCTTCAGATAAAAGTATTAGTGCCTAAACCTGGATTGTCAGTGCTCTACCCAACGTCGAGGCATGATCAAAATTTCATTACAACCCTTCAGTCACTATCACGTAAATTTTATACACAAGTCGCGGGACCTACAGTTTAAAGTCGATTATTTAGAAAACTTTTGATAGCAATTTTATTTATTCTGAGAGTTTTTACCAGAAATTCGCGGAGAGGAAGGCACCGGAAAAATATTTATATTCTCATATTTAGTTTTGTTGGAGATATTTGATATGCGATTTGAAACGTGTCTTTATACCTAATAAGCCAACACCCTACTGACTAGTTTACGGCGTCTTCATAACTACTTTTATTACGGCACTGCGAAGTCAGATGAAAGGTATTCAATGAACTGAAAACTTGCCAAGTTCTTGTGATGTAGGATTCTTATCGAACAAGGATACATGAAATGTAGCGATAGGCTGGACACTTCACTACAATAAAGTAAATAGTAGACTTCATACACGTGCCTAGAATCTTATACAGAAACCACAGTGTCATAGAGGATAAATTCTATAAAATCGTTTGACAGAGCTGTAGCAAAAGTTAATCGCGGTAACATTTCAGTGGTTATGAAATTGGTCCAATTGAAACCAACCTAAGTGAATAATGGCCATGTAATGAGCCGAAAAACCAAAAAAGGGGAAATATTTCGGGCAATGTGTAACCCAAATATTATCTTAGAATCCTTAGATCATAGTACAAAAGCAATTTAGATTATATTATGATTTCGAGAAAATGGCGTGATATTTGCATTTTATTGGTTGTGTAAACAAACGAAATCGCATTGGAAGCTTAAACAGAAACTGGTAAACATACGAGATTATAAAAACGTACTAAAGTTATAAGTCATCTAACGAATTTCGACTGCGACTCCAAATTGATTGAACACCCAGATGCAGATGCTTGCAAGCCACTGGTCAATCTAAATGCAAATAGCAGCTCATGACTAAAGCAATACAACTGGTGGTTACAACCTGTTCTACATATGTATGTATGTTGTATGTAGAACAGGTTCATACACATTCAACGTACATACATATGTCGAAAAGGTTCAGTCATAATTTATGTAGACAATCAAACGATTCAACAAAAATAAATGCGAATGGAATCCGATCATAAACCACGTTAAAAAGTGTTTCTTTTATCGACTGCAATCTCTGTTCCTTGTAATGCAAAAATATTTCTTCAATGGCCTTAAAGATCAAGGACAGCGAATGGTTCAATTAATAGAGGATGCTCTCCAACAACAGAAAATATGTGATTATTCTGTATTCTTACACATTTTTTGGCTTAAAACAAAATTGACAATTCATAATACATTACTATACTATTCGATATTTTGAGTATTCTTTAAAGAGTAATAGTCTCCTTGTAACTCTTAATGCAATTTCAACTAATATGGCTTTGGTTTGAGCATTATAGAGTCAATTTTCAACATTATAATCATTTCTATTATACAGACTTATATAATACTAGGAATAGCACCTGATGTAAATCTAAAATGGAAAGAATGAAGACTGAGCGAAACCTAAATTTTAATCCGAATACTAAGGCCAGCTTAGACAGACTTACCTGAAACTGGCGAATGTGTAGTCAAAAGTCATTTTGGTATTGTTCAGCATTTTCAAAATAAAATATTGTTGTTTTTAACTTTTAAAAACGTTTAAAAAATTAGCTCGTAGATTGAAAATAAAATAAAAATAAATTTGTTTTTAGTTTTAATTAAAATTCTTTATTATTCGTACAATTCTGTGTGCCACTGTTCACAACTTTATGTAAACAGCAACAATTGCTTTTCTTTGTTATTCCCCTGTTTATATCCTTTGCATAAACATTAACAATTACTAGGCAATTATTCGACAGATCTTTGTAACGGAGATCTTCAAACCAAAATTACTCTTTTCAAACGCACTGCGTCATCACACAAGGCTGACTGAACTTCACTAACTTCACTAATCTGCTTTGCCTTGCCTTTTATATGACAAAGTAAACAGTCGTTGTTTACGTTTATTATTGTAGTGTTGTTGCTGTATTTTTTGTTTACTTTTTTTTGCTGGTGTTTGTTGTTATATTCAGCAGTACGTTAATTTGCATTAAAAAAGCAGTACAGGTTTGTTTACTGCATTGTTTTGTTTTTGTAGCTTTTGTTTATAATTTCAATGTCATGCGATTTAAAGGCTAAACACCAGTATTTAATTTTTTTATTTTCACAACAATATTAAAGAACATCTAATCAATACAGCTTATCAGTTATTTAGGTCATTGGATAATTCAAAAAGATAAATATGCCGACCATTCGGAGAAATTTCTGCTAGTCTATCTTCCAAACGGAATAAGATATATTCACCAATTTTCTCAATAATATTAAAGTAAAATTAAACAAAATTAAAAAAGTAGTATGGTGCCCTGGTAGTCTAGTGGGTAGTGTGCTAGACTATTAGCGTGAGGGTCGTGGGTTCGATTCCCATCAGAGACTCTGGTATGTGACACTACAACAAGTATATGGTCAAAGTTAGTCAGGTGGTAGGATATAATTAAAATATAATTTGTAATTGTATTGTAATTAATAAATAAATAAATAAATAATACAGAAGTAAATTCTTTTGTATTTATACCCTTATAATAAAAAAATTTAAAAAAACAAAACAAATTTCGTTAAAAGCAACTAAAAATGCAACATTTGTAGGAAATAAATATAAAAAATATATAAAGAGGACCTCATTTCATATTTATGAATCCAACAGATATTTTTCTACAACTAAATACCGTTTTTGTGTAGAAAATTAAATTTTTTTGAATTCACGCTGGAATAAATATGTGGGTCTATCTACATTTAATTTAACAAAACGAAAGAAGACGAACAAGTCTTAACGAATATTAATCCAATATGTTGCAAGGCCGCGGTTCGAGTCCTTGGCCAGACATCAAAACAAAATACTAAAAATATTTCTTCGGTGACTTCCTCTCAGCAGATTTCTGGCAAAGAGTAAATAAAATTGCAATGAAAAGTTCCTTAAAAATCTGTTGTTCGGAATCGACTTTAAACTGTAGGTCCCGCCACTCATGTTTAAAAATTAACGCACACAACATAAGTGGTGTAAGAAATTACGTCGTAATCCTGACTGAAGGGTTATAATGACCAATTATGTATATGTTGCACAAGACATATTTAACTCTGTCTTCTCAACGTCAGGACAATGGTTGGTGGCGCACAAGGAAAAGTTAAGACTCTGAGGCTGAAAATAAAAATTTATGTTATCCCGCCTGTAGGCGGTCAATTTTAACGATATTTTTCATTTCTGTCGTAATTTTAAATTAATAATGCAGGGGACTTTTCTTCTACTTATTGCTGTACCTTTTCACGTCGTAGCTTCAACATTTTACGCATATAGAGTCCAAGTACAATACTTATCTGTTTTTTATTGTGATTTCCATGTCTTGTTATGCTTGTTGTGTTTAAAATAATAGCAAAAATATAAAAATAAATCTCTTTTTATTCGTCGAGTATTAGAGAACAGAATGTGAGAATGAAGGGGATGGCAGGAAAACCCATTCTAAATGCAAATTCAAATTCAATTCTACTGGTTTAAATATTTGCGAGAATATTGATTTCTAGTTCAATTATGTATCTTTAAATAGTGAACAATTTTAATCACCATTTAATGAAACTTACTTCACTATTTTTGGTATAAAATCAAATCCAAAAAAATCTAACAAAAGTTTTATAAAAAGTTTTTCTCTTATCTTGGAAAAAGTCAAACTAAAATCGAAACTTTTGTGGTTCTAATATAACTTTCGCTCATTTCGGTTAAATTCGCAATCCTTTTTGATAAATTATTGCCATTTTGAAAATTATCTCTCTTCAGCATTAGTTCACAACTGGGGCAATTGATCGTGCTTTTCACTACACTATTTCACAGACAGTCACAGATGTCAGGTCGGGATTATAAACTGGATGCATAGGAGGCATCAAATACTATATTCTTCATTATTATGCATCTGACAAGCATTCGAAAGAAAAAGAGCTTCAGTCCACATATAGACTGTTTTTCTAAGAGCTTATGAAATTGAAATGGCAATACAAGACACAGATATTATCAGAATGAATTCTTTTACTATAAACTGGAATATAAGTTGCATTAATTGTTTAAACACTACTTTAGGTATTAGTCCGGCGCGGCTACGCATTACATGCTACATTCTACTAGCCCAATTTTTGACAAAATTTTTCAATAAATCTAAACGTATTGCTTCAATAGTCACTTAAATACCGGCTTCTAATACTACAATAGTTAACTCTTTGTTAGCAGAATTAAGTCAGAATTAAAACCTTCTTCTCATACCAAACATGTTGTGTCTGTTAATTTTATCCAAGATCGCCGGGGCCTACTGTGTTCAAACGACAGAATTGAGAAACTTTTTATGGCATTTTTATTAATTCTCACAGTTTTTGCTCGAATACTGCTGGAACCCGCCAAAGAAATATTTTTTTTTTCATATTTCGTTTTGTTCGAGTTGTCTGAGTTGAGGTTTGAGCCACGGGCTATCGTTTTATAAACCAACACAATACCTACAAGACTACTGTGACTACAAATGACTTAACTTAGCCGCGTAAAAATTAATCTAGAGGCGATAAATATCATGGGGGGATCAGTGAGCAAGACTACTTTCGGAATGAAAAATGTAATCACATTTGTATGACGTCAAATTCTTGTATGACAACCACTAGTTGTATGACATCCTTATACGAGGACAAATATCAGCAAGTTGAGAAATATAACGGAACGACCTTACGACGTTTTCTTCGAAAACTAAAATTACAGCAGCATTGTTCTCTTCGGCACTTTGTCTTGTTGATGGTTTCGTATCGAAAAGAGTAAAACTTATGCAATAATGGACTGCTTGCCTTTCGAACATTGCGCACAGATTTAGTTATTTGTTTAATTTTTCAAAGTACATTTCCAATATTTGAAAGTGTAGTTCTGGCGAATCATGATGAGTAGCGAAGTCTAAGTGAACAGAAATGTGAACACAGAATGAAATTCTCAATTATTAAACAATAATTACCCATAGCTCTCATACAGCCAAAAATAAGTAGGCACTCTTCACTCTTCTTTGGTTGATAATCATACTATTTTCCTTAGAGTACATGAGAAAATTCACAAAATGTCTCTATACCAGCTGGGTTACACCAAAATGCAGATAAAACTAGTGCTTCGACTACAGAGGAAAAGGGTGATTGTATTTATAAATTTATTAAAATAACGTTTACCTTAATGGGGGAAATTTCAATAAATAAGCCAAGAACCACAACAATCACATAAAATACATCTTGGCTTGAATATTACTTTGTTGACCCAATTTCAATTGAATTGAGATTGAAAACTATTGCTACAGTACATACAAATCCCCTAATTCCTAATATTTAGGACTTCATTCGTGTTTCATTACCATATGAAAATGTCTATGCTAATAAATGCAATCAAGGGCTTTGATCTGGGCACACTAATTCTAATTTTTGATTTTTTAAATTTTATTATACTTATTATTGATTCATTTTGAAATTGAAGATTCAAGAAACAGAAGTTACTTGATGCATATATAAGGTTAAGATGCATATATTAAGACTAAGAAAACAACCCAAACTCCGCTCCGTTTTTTCTTTTTCAATTAGAAATCGTTTACACACTGCATCCATTTTAAATACTGTCATTAAATATGATTTTCTATACAAGCCTATGTTGAACTATAGTACAAGAAAGGTCTGCATTTATGGCTTGCAAATATTATTAGAGTTCAACTTTGGGAAATCGGAAATAAAACAGATACGCAAACAAGTTGGTTACATAATTCTTGGATATAAAATCAAAATTTCTCGTCCAATGTGCTGCAAGTCAAGTCAGGATTTCAAAATTTAAACTCAACAGCTTAAAAAGATTTGTGGGGCATATATTCTATGTTATCGACAGGATTTTCCTCGTTGCTTATGTTTATTGTCTTTAGTGTAATGCCAATTTGAGGGACTTTATTACAACTTGCCGTTAAAGTTGGGTTTAGTAAAACGTAACTTGAGCTAAAGTTAACATTAAAGTTATCTTTAGCTTTTACAACGTACGTGATTAAGTTCACTTTTTTAAAAATATGGCAGTGCCGGAGTAATATCGATGAAGAAAAAAAGGAAAAGGCCCCTTCTGCTCGTATTTCGTTGTATTTCGTTGTATTCATCTGACAGTTAAAGTGGTGCTGTTGTTCGCAGATTTCGTTTTTCTAAATTCACTTCAAATTTTCCATCTTCAATTGGAAGATAAACGACAAATTGTTTACGGCCTTTTCTTTTCCCTTTGCTGACTATATTTTGGTCTTAAGGATAAAATTGTGTAAGAGCCCGAGAGGAAATGAAGAAGAACAAATGTCTGTATGATAGACCATCATACTTACGACTTGTCTGACTACTAAACATCTACAATGTCTGGTGAATGCAAAAAAAAATTAAATTTAATTGAAATTTGGGTCGTAAATCTGTTGGAACAGCAGTTATATTTAAGGAAAGAATCCACCTGACTCGTATTTGCCTTTGTTTAAATCAAATTTATTATCCTCGCCACGCTTTTCGTTTACTCTTACAACAATAAATTTACTTTTATTTGAAGACAACTCTTCCTCTGGATAGAATAATTCCGTGGAATTTCTAAATGAAATTTTCCTTTTTCAGGAATTGAATTGTTTCTTATATGGTACGTAAAGGGAATGAATGAAGGAAATCATTGGCGGTATTTTTAAGAAGAGTCTAATGACTGCTTAAAATGTCTTCATTTAAAATTACACACAAATTTCTTTAAAATTTTCCATGAAATATTTTTAATTTCTTCCAAGCAAGGCGTGAGTATTTAGTGGGGAATAAATATAACGAGATGAAATAATAAAAACAAAAACAAAAACAAAAAAGAGAAAATAAAAAATAAAAATTATACCTTTTGCATCACAATGGATATGGGTGTGTAATGGTGCGTATGATTGAATATTAATTATACGATAAGGGGTCCCATGTAATAATAACCAAATTATTTATATTCCTAATTAAATATTGTATTTCAATGAAGTCGCCGTGTTCTAGTAGGTAATGTGTTGGCTGATTAGACGACAGGCCTCAGTTCGAACCCCAGGTCAGGCATCTCAAACTAAACGAAATTTGAAAAAAATATTTCTGCGGCGGTTTCCTTTCAACAGATTTCTTGCAAAAACTCTGAGAATAAATAAAATTGCCATGAAAAGTTTTTTAAAAAAATCTGTCGTTCGGAGTCGACTTTAAATTGTAGGTCCCGCCAGAAAATAGGTCGTAATCCTCCAACTAAAGGGTTGTAATGACCAATTATGTAAGTACGTTATGTAACAGAGAAGTGGCATAAAAACTCCAATAAAGTAACTTTATTTATGGATCACAGGTTCCTTTTAGTTTTCAATTCAAATTGGTTTCTTTTTAATCAAACCAGATTTTTTTGTTAAACAATTTCATAATTGGAATCTTTTTCCACCAAGTCAATATTCAAATAACAATAAATTAAATATTACGACGGCACCATGTCTCCTAAAAGGGTTAAATAAACGAAAAAGTTATTTAAATCGTTTTGCCAAAATTCATTAAATATTTTTGTCCTTATTTAAACGTTAAATCGTTTCCAAGGCCCAGTGTTACAAATAAATTCAAATATAAATTTGATTATCGGAAAAACACCACTCCTCTGTCACTCGGTTGGATTTTTATTGCGAAATAAAAATGCGAATATTTATGAACATCACTTCGGTGTTATTTTGATGGAGGGGATTGATGCTGTAAAAAATTGTATTAAATGGAGCAATTTTGCATGATTTTATTTGACAAATATTCTTATGGGTTTCGCTTTCGTTATAGCCACTGCCTAATTATCCTTCTCCGCCACCCTTTACGATTAAGCCAAGGCGTTTAACATTGATGATTTCCATCACAGGTATTCATGACATGCTGCTGAGAAATACGGAAACAAGAACTTGAGATGAATCGATTTTATGGCTCTTTTTCTCATCGTCATGCTCCGAATTGTCAATAAAGTAAGGGAATAAATAAAATAGGCTTTCAATCCACCTCAACAACTTGCACGATGTGCTGTTGTTGACTGCACTGGCAGTACTGCTAAAGCTGTAATGCTAATGCAAGCATTACTTGCAGATGACAAGAAAAAAAAGAAAATAAAGTTTCAAATACACTTCCTCGTTTCCTGACACAATCTACTCAACTTTCATCCTGCAGAGTGAAAGAAATCACAAAATTGTAAATTTTATTTTCTTTAAAAGTGGAGAAACTTTATTTATACGCCAACTGCATGTTTTACCATCGTGTCTATACCAAGCAAGTTTATCCATTAAAGTGTCCTTTGAAAGCTAACAATAGAAAAAGAAAGTAAAAAACCATTAAATTCGGGACGAACATGACCATGTGACAAACTGCACTTTCTATCTACATTTTTTCTGTTTTATTGTTTTTGTTTTCTTGCAAAGTATATTTCATATTAAAAAGTTTCTTCTTTTGAATTTACGCTGAGATAAAATGCTAAATAAGTTTAAAAATTATTTTCATTTTTCTAATAAAACAGATATGGAAAGTTTTAAAACGAAAATAAACCCATTTACCTGATACTTTCTTAAAAATGACGATGACATGAAAGTTTCATTTACTTTTCATAGGAAAATCTCTATCAATTAATGCGAATGCATTCAAAATAACTTTTAAATCTTACAAGAAGGTATTCGTTGTGTTTGTTTTTAATTGTATTTTCTACGAATCTGTTTTAACAAGCCTAGTGTCTTCGATTCAAATATTTTGGTGATCCAAGGTACATTCAACTGTTTGCAACTAATTAAGTACAATGTAGTATGTACTCAATATTTCAATTGTCGTATTAAAAGTAGTTCTCTGTTCGCTTCATCTGAAATTCTGAACGGCTATACAAGGTCCGCCGACATTCTGTTTCTTTTTTGTTTGTTTTTTTATAATTTTGTGAAATAAAACCAACTGTATTCTAAGTTAGGGGCAGTGAAAATGTGTTGGCTTATAAGACGTAAGGCCACTTTTCAAACCCGAGGTCTGACATCAAAACGAGATTTAAAAAAATATTTCTTCGGCGACTTCCTCTCAGCAGTTTTCGGGCAAAAACTCTGACAGTAAAGAAAATTACCATAAAAAGTTTCTCAAAAAATCTGTCGTTCGGAGTCGACTTTAAACTGAGACCTACAGTTGAACTCTCGTGTATACAATTAACACACACAACATAAGTGGTGTGAGAAACAAGGTCTATAATCCTGACTGAATGGTTGTAGTGACCAATTATGTATGTATGTACTCGTATGTAGTATGTGAAAATGGAAAAAGTTGTTATTGTTTTCGGATAAACCAAAAGTTATACGAGTGTCTCCCGATGGAAAAAAAATATATTCGTCGGCTAAAGTTGAAAGAAATTTTATCCAAAGTACACCGGGGCCGCTTGAGAGTCTGGTGCAGTGTCTATCATGATTTGCGGTGCTGTGTGATTACGTGGTGTAGGGCAAGGTCAGCATCGTAAAGATATGATATTTTAATGATTCTTTATCGAAACTGAGGCAGCTTGGAATGGAATTCCATTCATTATGAGAGAAAAGTACTACATAAGATCTTTGGTCCAGTACGAGTTGGCGATGATTTCCGCATCCGATCCAACAGTGAGCTGTATGAGTTCCTCAACGACATGGACGTTGTGCAGCGTATTAATATCCAGCGACTGCGCTGGCTCGGTCATGTTGTTCGAATGGAGGATCATGCTCCGGCGAGAGATGTATTTAATGCGGGGCTTTGCGGAAGTCGACGAAGAGGAGGACCTTGTATCCGTTGGAAGGACCAAATTGAGGAAGCCCTGTCATCGATTGGCCTGGAAGGATGTGTTGCAGGAGGCCGAAATCCGTTAATCGGGTTGTTATGGCCAATTAAGTAAGTAGGTAAGTATTTATTAATTACAACAAAATTAAAAAAAAAAGTTATATTTTAATTATATACGAGCTGAGTAACTTTGACCATATACGATTCCCACCAGAGAATCGAACCCACGACCCTCACGCTAATAGTCTAGCACACTACTCACAAACTATCATGGCAATTACAAATTATTGTACTGCTTAATCTAACAACAAACACCAACATAAAAAATAATAAATAAGTAAACAAAAATACACAAACAACACTACAATAATGTAAACAGCAATGTTTACATTTATAGAGATTTCAAGAAGGCGAAATCACGAACATTCGCCTTTAAGAACATTCATCAGACTGCTTACCCTGCCATATAAAAAGCAAGGCAAATCAGGCGACTGAGTTAATGAAGTTCAGTCTGTTTTGTGCGAAAATGCGGTGTGTTTGAAGAGAGTAATTGCGTTTTGAATATCTCCGTTACAAAGATCTGTCGAATAATTGTCTAGTAATTGTTATTTTTTATGCAAAAAGTATAAACAGAGAAATAACAAAAAAAAAAACAATTGTTGTCGTTTATATAAAGTTGTGAACAGTGGCACACAGAATTTTGGGAACAATAAAGAATTTTTATTAAAACTAAACACAAATTTATTTTTATTTCATTTGCAGTCTTCGACTCGGCTCATTACATGGCTACCGATTATTCATTAATATTTATTTCATTTACGAGCTTATATTTTAAACGTTTCTAGTTGATATACATATATATTTTTCTTCTTCTGTTATAAAAAAGTAAATAAAAATTTAATTTAAACGTAAATAAAACGAGAAAGAGAGCAAACTATTCGCCTAATATTTATAATTCTAAAGATTAATCAAAATAATTTTAAAATTTTATTAATTTTTCGAATTCAAAATCTGATTTAGTTTCAAACTTCCTTTTTTTCCATCAGGTAAATATTTTGTAATTAATTTCCCCCCGATTACCAACTACTTGCCAATATTTTTGCAAAAAATTCTTCTATTTCGAACAGAATGTGATTTTAATTAAAATCACAATGAAAAGCAATTTCACAGTCTTTATTGATATACTGTCAATCCAATCATTTGATTGACACAATTACTGCGTTACCAACCACGTTATCGTCTAATTCTAGTCAAATTTCTTTCGTTTATCGTATTGATTATTATGGCCCATCAAATTGATTTTGATGAACACGAATTTGCAACAATTGGATGTATGACTGACAGTTGACTAAAGTTTTTGTTTAATTATCTAAGAAAACTCATAGCAAATCCAGACCAAAACTAAGCAATGAAAATTCTTAATTTAAAAATTATTAATATTTGAATTAGAAAAATTAGAAAATAGGTAATAATGTACATCTTGTATGTCTTAGAACATCAAAAGCTTTAGGCTTAAATACTTGATTGCGAACTTCTTTCGTATGATAAAAATGAAAAGATTTTCGAACACTTCGTGTATCTGTAAATCGTAAATCTTTATTTTTGACAGAGAATTCTCATTTTTCCTCTTTGATTATAATGTTTTGTCCCCATGGATATAATGGAAAACGATTAGTTTCGAAACAATTTTTCAAAAAGATTTTATTCATTTCAAAACAGTCTTTTGTTTGTTTTTTTTTTCATTTAGCAGTTACCGAGTGGACTTGTAATTCTTGACAATTCCTAGTTCCAAATAACATTGGATTCGTTGACCGCCACAACAGTTTCCTCCTCACAGTTACCGCCCTATCATATCTATACCATCGGTAAACCAGAGTAGCATGTATTGTCAGATTGGATCATGACTTCTACAGGAAGTATTGATTAAGTCACAGGATATATTATGGCAATGTTAAAATTCTAGTTTGGTAGGTTCAGATAGATCCTTCTCTTTTCGTAATGCCAGTTAGAGTCATCCTGCGCGGACTAATTAAAAATAATTGCCTTTGAAGTCAACAAAGAGTTGAAGTGTGTCGATTTTTTTCTGTTGGGTATTTATAGAAAATGTCTTCATTTAAAATTACACACAAATTTCTTTAAAATTTTCCATGTATTATTTCTAATTTCTTCCAAGCAAGGCGTGAGTATTTAGTTGGGAATAAAGATAACGAGACTAAATAATAAAAAC
Organism: Sarcophaga variegata; assembly: GCA_932273835.1. Taxonomy (NCBI): domain Eukaryota; kingdom Metazoa; phylum Arthropoda; class Insecta; order Diptera; family Sarcophagidae; genus Sarcophaga; species Sarcophaga variegata. The sequence goes on from OW026359.1 coordinate 44,467,869, forward strand.
AAAAACAAAAAGAGAAAAAAATTAGATCTTCTGCATCACTATGGATATGGGTGAGTGATGGTGTTATGATTGATCAGATATAATCAATTCAATATTAATTATACGATAAGGGGTCCCATGTAGTATGAACCAAATTATTTATATTCTTACCGTATTTGAATGAAGTCGCCGTGGTCTAGTAAGTAGTGTGTTGGCTTATTAGCCGTAAGCCCGGGTTCGTATCACAGGTCAGGCATCAAAACGAAATATAAAAAAAAATTTCTTCGGCGATTTCCTCTCAGCGCATTTCTGGCAAATACTCTGAGAGTAAATAAACCTGCCATGAAAAAGTTTCTCAAAAATCTGTCGTTTGGAGTCGACGTTAAAGTGTATTAAATAATATACATATAATATACGTATAAAATTAAGACACACAACATGAGTGGTGTGAGAAGCTAGGCCGTAATCATGACTGAAGGGTTGTAATGGCCAATAACGTATGTATTTATGTATGTATTTTAAGAAGCTTTGGGCTATATGTTAATATTTAGTCGTAGGCTAGTGCACCAGTTCTAAAGCTACTCTGGTAGGCTTGAATTATTTCACTAACTTTAGTCCGCAACGCAAAACACTTGATAGTATCTTTTATGTAATGTCAATATAACTCTACAGGGGCATACGAAGAAAGACAAAGTTACATGGCTATCGCCATACACCAAAGCCGTCATCACGGCTTGCCATGAGCGGTCACTCATTATAAGTACGATCCGTATTATCAGTATCTTCTGCAGTTGTAATTATTATGGAAATATTGTTTAATCTGCTTCAATTCATTTAAAGTGTTTTTGTATAATTTTTCTCATTTAATGTTCTTACAAATACTCTTATAATAACTGTTATATTGCTGTCTTTAAGTTTGCTGTTAAAATAACTGCCATTATCTTCATAGTTGACATTGTTCTCGTAGAACGTAAATTGTAAATTGTTGCATAGGCTATGTTTTCGAAAAACTCATTTGATTCACATGTATTCTCCCGAAAAGACTAACATTCAATTAATCTTGGATGTTTTTAACTACTATCAGTTTAGCGAAGAATGATGCAGGCACAAGTGCAAATATTAGTCAGTAAGGCTCACCGAATATGTAACGTACGTCAGTAAATATGAATATTCTGGCATAAAACTACACTTAACTACTTTTTAACTCTGGAGCAACTATATGTACATGTAGCAACGTACGTCCGTGTCAAATATATAAAGTACTGTGTTAGAGTACGTGGCGAAACATTCTGCTTTAATGTGGCTTGTTGCTGGTATGGGGTAAATACAACTAGACCTCCTTTGAGGCGAAGCTTATTAACACGTTCATCGCCATGGCAGTCATATGTGTCTGACGCTAAGGAGTTCTACATGAGCCATGTCAGTCATATGTGCCTGACGCTAAGAAGTTCTACATGAGCCCTGTCACACATATATGCTTGACGTAGGCGATTTGTAGTCCACACTATTTTGGAATTGTATTTTACAAATTTATTTTTGTAAAATACGCATTGTAAATAAATAAATAAATAAAGTTTTAATATAGGGCCATGTCAGTCATATATGTGTGACATAAAAAATAGTGTTTTTCCGGGAATTTTGGCAAAAAAAAATTTTTCTGTGATACATTAAGTTTCCTTGATAAATTTTTAACTAAATTATCTAATAAAGTTACCGTGGTCCATGTGGAAATTTTTCTGATATTATCGTGGCGATGAACGTGTTAATAATGGCTAGTTTAAGCACATGTTCGCTAGCAAATTTTGTTATTTTTTATAATTCGAATTCAAGTATAGTTTTTTGTAAACTTAATTACGACAACTTCTGAAGCACAGCTACTTAAATTGCTGCAAGAGATATTAATAATGGCAATGTGCTTGGATTTGTTTTTTTCAAGTACACTGAAAGCAATTACATTTTTTTTAAAACAATTTTAAGTTTAGAAATAATTTGTTTGTTTGTAACTTCATGTTAATCAAATATTAAAATAGTCAACTTGTAGACTTTAAGTAAAATGATGTTTCTTAAATAAAAATAATTCAATTGAATCAAGTGGTCATTTTACTTTCCTAAAATAGTAACAATAATTTTTTTGTTGCAAATGTATGATATATATATGTATGATTTCTTATTTGTTAGGTACTATTGTATTTTTCGTGAAAGCTATTTAAAATGAATCCAAATTGTATATGAAGTCAAATAATATCTTAGTAAATAAACTTTCCTTCTTAGCAGTAAATTTGTTACTCACCAATACAAGCACAACCTTAATGGGCATGACACAATTCAATTCAACCAAATCGTAGAAAGAGTTGTTTTTAACAAAAATTTTCTCTCACAAGAAGAGAGCTGTCAGACTACATAGAAAAATGTTTCTCTTGACAAATGGTTTCTCCCAATACCGTATATTTCACAACTCGCAATGTTACACTTCCTCTAACAGCTTTCCAAACACTTCCAAAACTACGCTGCTTTAATAACTTGTGCACTTGAACGTATTTCATTAGTAGCGAAACTACAGTTGAGTGAAATTGTCCTGCCTAATTATATCTTTCTGGGAAGCACAGAATAACATAAAATAAGCATTAAAAAAAATCATAACCATTAATTTGAAGAGAGAAAAAAGTGTTACATGTATTGCAAGCCAAATGTTTTGAAAGCAAAAAGTATCGAAAATTACGACAAGAAATAGTGACAATAAATCTGAACAAACTTAAGATTTGGAATTATTTTTCATTTCCTGAATAAATGCCGCTACTGCAACTGCCTCCATTGAGCCCGCCGTTCCGACAAGGTCCATCTGCTGTTTTGCCCTAAGAACCTCTAAAAAATGAAAATATGTCGATGATACCACTTTTACCACCAAAACCACCTCTAAACGGTGATATAAATGATAGTAATGGCAATTTTGGGGGAAAAAATTGCCAAGCTATACCGTATTGTCATGATTTAAATGAACACACACACACAGATGACAGAACACCAGCACCAGCATCTCGCTGGTGTGTGAAAAAATAACATTGGGTCTTGCGCGCATTAAAATCGACCCTGTTCGCGCGGCCCCACTCAGAGATTGTTATCAGGTCACTCGTGAGTGCGTCATTCATGTTCGACCTCCTTGCCCCAATCTCCAAAAGGCTCGGCCTCCGATCAAATGAATATGAATGACAATGTTGCTGTCATCCGCAAAAGAGTAAATAGGATTCGAAGTAATAGATAGGAGATCATTAACAAAAATAAGAAAGACCGATATAAATCGAGAGAAGTGACTACCGGCACCAAAAGTAATTAACTTCGATACCAGAGCCTCATGCCAGACCCTATCAAACGCCTTTGAGATATCCAGAGCTATAACCTTGGCCTCACCAAAGCGGTAAATGGAACCATTCCACCTTTCGGAGAGTACCGCCAAAAGGTCGCCAGTAGAGCGCCCTTTACGGAAACCGTACTGACGATCATTTACGAAACCGTTGGATTCCAAATACCTCACAAGGTGGTGATTAATCATGCTCTCCATCACTTTCGAAAGAACAGAACAAACAGCTATTCGGCGGTAGTTTTCAGGGTTATTAGCCTCACCCTTTTTAGGGATTGGCGTGACATTAGCAAGCTTCCAGCATGAAGGAAAAATACCGGCATGATACGACAAACAGAAAAGCTTAGCTAATGGACGGGTCAGCGTCGAAGAGCACTGTTTTAAGACCAGTGCTGGTATACCCTCCGCCCAGAAGACTTGTTCACGTTGAGATCCGCAAGAACCCTCTTAACCAATCTGGCTCGAAAGAATATACTAGGCATAGTCACTGATACTCTTTCAAGTTCGGGTAGTGGTTGAGTGCTCGCCGGCAGGTGAGAATTACCCGCAAACAATCCAGCTAAAAGTTTCGCCTTCTCAATCGGGTCCGTAATTGTTTTGTCATTCATTATAAGAGTTGGAACCGAACTAGAATTATTCCGCAAACTTTTAACAAATGACCAAAAGCTCTTACCCCCCGTGGGAAAGAAAGAACTTTAGTACGAAGATGCTGCTCGTATAAAGCTTTTTCGCGTCTCAGTGCTGCCGCACACGAAGATCTCGCCTGCTTGCGTAGCAAATCAGTATGCGCTCACTTGTCGTTACGCCAATTACTGAACGCTTCCTCTCTGGATCTGACTGCTAGTCTGCAAGTCTGATTAAACCAAGATTTATCTCTTGATTTGATAGAAATCTTTTTGGAAGGAATAAAAGTTTCGATTAAGAAAATAATGTTTTAAGACTCAGCAGATTTCTGGCAAAAACTCTGAGAGCAAATAAAATTTGCCATGAAAAGTTTCTTAAAAATCGGTCGTTCGGAGTCGACGTTAAACTGTAGGTCCCGCCACTCATGTATAAAATTAACGCACACAACATAAGAGGTGTGAGAAGCTAGGTCGTAATCCTGACTGAAGGGTTGTAATGACCAATTATGTTATGTATGTATGTTTTTCATGTATTTTACAAAAAAATTGTTTTGAATTTTGTTTTTTCCTTTCGTTCCATTTTGTTTGCTTTTGTATTTCTGTTTTACTACACTTATATGTTAAGTTTTGTAATTATTTCCTATTTCGGCTATTTTCTACTGCGAAGAACGAAAGAAGTTTCTTTTATGTTTTATCCTTAACATTTACGATACGACGACGCAACTTTCCATATAGCCCAGTTAACATTGGGCCAAAATCGATTCTGTTCACTGAACCCCTTATTGGTGTGAATTAACGCCTCTGGATTGAATCTTGTGAGGTCCTATTAAGCCATTAGTTTATGCCAACTAACCAACAACTCTTGAACTCATGGAAGACAATATTCAAGCCAACATTGATACTATACGGCAAGTTTTTTTTTTGCAAAATGTCGACTAAGGTTGAATCGATTTACTATATTATGCGACAGACATACATATGCTGGAAATTATATTTAAAATAATTATACCATGAATTTATATACCAGATTATAACAAAAAGCATTTCATTCCAACTATATTTCTGTCTTGTATTATGACATGGGGTGCTATTAAAAAGCACCCAATATTTCCTCTCCCATCTTTAACTTCCTGATTCTTGCTTACGTTTTTTTCATCACGTTTCTGGTATGCATTTTCAAAATATGAGTTTGAAAAAAATTTTGCCTTTAAATGCGACATGTATTTAGCTTTGAAATAAGTTTTGCGTTTTATTACTATTGAAAGAGTATTTCTTGCTGATGTAATACAGAAGAAAACAAAGCAAATTTAGAGAATATCTCGTATTTCCCTTGTTTCCCAATTTTCATTTCCTTTGCATGCAAATAGTATCACATCAAATGCTTTGTCGCAAATACATATTAAAACGAAATTAACTTTAAATGCCTCACTGATTCCATTTGACACCTCTCCATACATATTATTTTTATTTTAAGTGTGTAAATATGTAGACGAGCAATCTTTGGAAAGCAAATTGAACAGTTGACGCTATCTTCAACTGAGAGAGTAGGAATGGTATTCACCGCTACTACTTTGAAAATATAAATAATCTGCCAAAACGATTTCATGCTTCATGGTGTTTTATTTTATTCGTTTATTCGTTTGCCCTACTGATACAGGTTGAGTGGATGAAGTTGATGGAATAATTTGTATATTGAATTTATTAGATAATGCTATTACAAGTATGTACGTCAGTTTAACATTTGCGGGCATATTTATTTTGTTAAGAAATTCTATTAGATACACACATCAATATCGCTCAACTAAAGGAATTTAATCCGAAGGCTAAATAACATGAAGCAAAGACGACACTCCACTGACCAGATAACTGATTCTTATACTGGCTTTTGGCCATTATTAGACATCTGCTTTCACGTTTCCAAAAGAAAAAGAAAGATGAAATGAAATAATGAAATCAATAAAAAAATCCACCCAGGCGATACTTTGTTAGTGTCCATACCCATTGAATTAAATTATATGAGCATAAGAAGACTAAACATGTGGCACATTATGTGCGCGTATGCCAAATCTATTCGCAAAAATTATGAGGTATGGAGTATAATTAGAAAGTAGAAAAATATTGTTACAAAAATGGAAATAGTGTTACAGCGTTTAACATTAAAATGATGAACAAAAGCTATAAAAACAATGAACTTGTTTAAATGATAAACAAGTAAACAAAATATATCAACATCAGTGTAAAAAAGAGCACAAACAATAATTAAACATCGATGTTTACATTTATGGAGATCTCGAGCAGGCGAAGCCACGAACGTTAGACTTTAAGAGCATTCATCAGACTGTTTACGTTTGCATATAAAAGTCATGACAAAGCAGGCAGCGGGGTCAATAAAAATTCAGTCAGTCTTGTGTGAAGACGCGATGCGTGTAAAGAGATTAATCGTGGTTTGAAAATCTCGGTTATAAAGATCTGTCGAACTATTGTTAGTGTTTACGCAAAAGCGTGTGAAGAAGAATAACAAACAAAGTAAATTGTCGTTTTTTCCATCATGTTGTAAACAGTGGTACACAGAATTGTGCGAACAATAAAGTATTTATCTAAAACTAAACACAAATTAATTTTTTTTTTTATTTTCAATATACGAACTTAAACGTTTTTTAAGGGTAAAAACATAACAACATTAAAGCATTTTCTTAATCTTAAGTAACGTTACAATATGATTTGCTTACATTTAAATAGAACTGAAATTTAGTGGAATTCGATTCAAAAACTTCGCAGTAATAGAGAGTAGCGAGGTAGGGAAAAGAGGTGCATCATGCGCCGAGCGCTATTTAAAAAGGAGTGCCAAAGGGTCCGCAAAACAAGAAATTGCTGGAGTTATAATTGTTTTCTGAAAAATATGTTTTGAATTTATAATTTAATGAAGAAAACCTATTATCTTTAATTAGACTTGTACTCATTTTGACCCGCTATCCGCGAATCATATTATACATGCCCCAAAAACAGTCTCATATTTGTTACTAAAGATTGAAAATTAATTCATTATTCTTCTGGTTCTTCAGTTCGAAATCAGATAATAAACGACATCAAATGAAATAAAAGTTATCGACTTTTTTTGATTCAACTGCGGATTTTCCTCATCGTAAACAAATGTTCGAAGTCGTTTCTTGTGTATGATTTTATTAACAAAAATTTTCAATCACAAAATTTAGAAATTCTTATTTTAATAATCTTGTGATGAGAAGATGTTTTTCCAAGCCTAAGTGGCACTCAGAGACTCTAACTATCAGACTTCTGACGCCTGACTAAATCGCTATCTGAAAACTTTCATTCAGCGCATTAAAATTAATTTTGACTTACCTACGATCAACAATGATACAAGACATATATTGGTCCTTACAACCCTTTAGTCGAAGGATTACGACCTAGTTTCTCACACCACTTATGTTGTGTGTGTTAATTTTATACATGAGTGGTGGGACCTACAGTTTAAAGTCGACTCCGAACGATAGATTTTTGAGAAACTTTTCATGGCAATTTTATTTACTCTCAGACATTTTGATAGAAATCTGCTGAGAGGAAGTCGGCGAAGAAATATTTTTTTTTTATATTTTTGTTTTGATGTCTGACCTGGGGCTCGAACCTTGGCTTTACGTCTAATAAGCCAACACACTACCTACTAGACTACGGGGACTTCAACTTTGATCATATTACATATTGATAAATTTGCTTCATCAAAGCAAAGAAAATTTCTACATAGTAATTAGTGTTAGTTAATGTCACACTTGGACAGAAAAGTAGGTGCGATAATTTTTGACACAGTAATTGTGCGATATTTTATATTTTTGTACTTTTATTTAATAATTCATTTTATTTTATAAATAAAAACTATTTAGTGAATTCAATTGATATGATATGCAAGTTCCACAATTCTTTCTTATTTCTGCAAGGAAGCTTAAAAACACTTCGCTTTAGCTCCCCCCAAAGATTTTCTATTGGATTGAGGTCAGGATTCTGACTTGGCCAATCAACAACGTCCACTTTATGTTCCCATGAACCATTCCTTTACCAACTGCGACGAGTGTTTTGGATTATTGTCCTGCTAAGCCACCGTGGTCTAATAGGTAGTGTGTTGGTTTATTAGACGTGAGGCCTCGATTCAAACCCCAGGTCAGGCATCTCCAACTGAACGAAATATGAAAAAATATTTCTTCGGCGACTTTAAACTGTAGGTTCCACCACTCATGTATAAAAATTAACGTACACAACATAAGAGGTGTGAGCAACTAGGTCGTAATCCTGACTGAAGGGTTCTAATGATTGGGTATGTATTTCATTGTGTGCTCACAATAATGAATATCAAATTTTCTGCCCGTTAAAATCCTAATTAATAAATAAATTTATTAATAACTTACTTTTCTTTTAATATTTTCTCAACAAATCTAAATTTAAGAACTTTGGAGAATTCACACCAATTAAATAAATTGTTTATTTATTGAGAAAATAATAAACATCAGAGGTAGAATGTTGAATAGTTTTTACCGATAATAGTTGCAAAAAGTGTATACTAAGGCAAGTATCCACTGTTAACCCTTTCATGCCCGAATTTTTTGGGCCAGAGCTAAAATTTTTTTAAGGACATGTGTTTGTTAGTCATGGCCTAAACATGAAGTGATATTAAATTCAGAGTCCTACGTATTCTGGGTTTACACGTTCTTAACCAAGCTTTTTTACAAAAAAGAAATCTTTTGAAAAAATTAAAATTTACGGTATTTATGAACAAAAATGTACAATGTTGCCTATAGGCAACATCGGACATGAAAGGGTTAAACACACGAATATATTAATTATGCTTTCTGCATAAGAATGTATGTGTTTTAAGGTCAAAGAAAATCTTGTAAATTCGATCTTTTTTTTCCTTTACAATGTCATATTACATTAGGAGTTCGTAATACTTCTTCAATAAAGTTAGGGCCATTATTACAACTTGCGCTTAACTAAAGGGAGGATTTTAACGGGCAGATAAATTGTTTGTCATTATTTAAGTGGACAATAAGGTAGAAGTGAGCGTTAAATTAAAGGGAAGATCATCCTACCATTAACTTTTAAACTTAAGTTTATGTTAGAACTTGCCATATTACACATTATTTTTGGGTGCCCTGGAAGTCTAGTGAGTAGTGTGCCAGACTACTAGCGTGAGGGTTGTGGTTTCGATGCCCACCAGAGACCCTGGTCTGTGACACTACACCGAGCATATAGCTAAGTTACTCCGCCCGTATATAATTAAAATATATATAAATAAATATATATTATTTTCAATATCGCAACTTCAAATATAAACAAAATGAGGAAACACAACAACAAAAAGGAGGCCCTTCGTTGCCACTGCGTTTACAAAAACTTGTTTAATTGAGCAGTTTTAACGACATTGCTCCGGAACTGCCATCTTTTAAAAAAAGTAATCTTCATTTTATCTGTAAGTTTTAATAACGAAAATAAGCTAAAGATAACTTTACAGTTCCCTTCAGCTAAAGCTACCTTTAACTAAACCCAAGTTTAGCGGCAAGTTGCAATAGTAGCCCTTAAAGGAATTATTTTCCACTTCAGGGCATTTTAGGGGCTCTGATGATTCTCTTTTTTGTTATCCTTAAGTATTGTCTGTAAAATTGTATCACACTATTTTTGTATGGAGGTATGAAATACACTGTGGAATTTGAAAATTTATACAAAAGCAATGTTAAGGTTGATGAGGATAAAAGGAATCAAGTAAAAGCGTCTTAAGGAATTTAATGAATTGCAAAATAACGAAAAAATTCTTGAATTATAGGAATTTCGTAAGATAAGCAAAATTTCTTTAATGGTGAGAAGTATTTTCTCTTATTCATACAACATTTTGTTTCTATTCAAGTAATTCAGTAAAAAGTATAAGAATATTCATTCTTTTAAGATAATTATTTCTACCTAAAAACTCAAAGTTCCGCTAATATTGAGCTATTCGTGATAGCTTAAGAGTTTCTGCTTATTTGAGTAATGCATCAGCACGTTTACTATTGTCGCAGCATTTTCTGAACTCCAAAAAATTATACTTTCTTTGGGAGTTGCTTCATTTTAACAAGGGAAAAGTTTCATATACATTAAACCAATAAAATATTTTTTAATTGGTATGCGATCAGTGAGTCCATTTATAAAACTAGCTTCTGCATTTAACGAAACTATTAGAAAATAGGAAAGACGTAAAAAATGATAGTGTGAGCCAAAATACTGGTTTTAGTTAAGCTTCTTGTATATTGTTCTAATCAGAAATCAGTCTACCGTCATGATATGGTCCAATATAATATCTAAAACTGAGATGTTTATCTTACAGTATACCTCTCGAAAGAACAGTAAATCATGTCGTTCTATAGTACTCCCCGTTATAGTGATGACCTAGCTATCGTTGCTTTCAAAGCAATATGTACAGATGAAGCTGCCAGCCCTAAAACCAAACCAAACACTGTCTCTTTCGGGATGCATTGGATGCTCTTGGATCTCATGTAGATTGGTCCCAAATTCGGCAATTTTGGTTGTTCACGTACCCATTCATCCATACATGGGCCTCAGAACTGAAGATGATATTGGGATTAAAATTAAGACCAGTTGATAACAAGTCCAGAGCTCATTCAGCAAACACATATCGTTGTCTATGGTGGGTTACCTTCAGTTCCTGGGTCAGATTAACTTTCTGCAGTTGGAAACCCAAATCACCACCAACATTTGCCTAGTTGCGGTTTGTGAAAGACTGAGTTCTTGTGAGCTACGCAAATTCATAAAATGAGCGAAGCGTGCTGTACTTTCCCCGAACAGGACATCCATATTTTTAAAAAAAATTATTTGAGAGAGTTGTTAAATACTACATCCGTCCACGGTGATTTGGCAAAACAGACTGAATAAATGTATTTATACATATTTATGTAAGCATGTGTGAATATAGTCTAGTAGGTAGTGTGTTGGCTTAGTAGACCGTAGGTTCAAACTCCAATCAGATGTCTCGAATAAAATGAAATATGAAAAAATATTTCTTCGCCGACTTCCTCTTTCAGTAGAATTCTGTCAAAAACTCTGAGAGTAATCGTTCGGAATTGACTTTAAACTGTAGATACCGCCGCATATGTATAAATTAACACACACAGCATGGGTGGTTTGAGAAGCTAGGTCGTAAGAATGACTGAAGGGTTGTAATGGCCAATTATGTATGTATGTGTGAATATGTTTGCATTCTTTTTTAATTGTCAAAATATTTTAACAAAATTTCATAAACTTTTTGAACTCAAGACTATTTCAAGTAATTGTGTCAGAGATTTTAATTGAAAAATTAAACTTTTTTTTGGAAATTTCCACACCAATAAACTTTTCTGGTGTATTCTTTTAACTTTCTTGTGTTGTTTTATCTTCTTTACTTTGTTGTGCTTAGTTTGTAGGATTATTTTTAATTTCATAAAATCGTTGACAGATTTTTATTTTCATTTTGCTGCACTCTTCCTGTTTTTGTTTCAGTAATTTTAATCAGAATTAAAAACAGTCTCGCATTGTTTTAAGCATCCAGTTACCGCTTCTAAATGTTGTAAAAATTTTATTCTACATGTGTCGGTTGTGAACACTTAAATACTTACTATCATTATTTGTGCATCAATCTGTACATATTTATATTGTTTAATATTAATTTCCTTTAAAAATTTTAAATATTTTCCGTTTCCTGCTCTTCTTTCTTTATTGACCATTCACAAACGTTCAGCCAATAGCTTCGACTTTCGCTTAGGAAAACATTTTATGTAAATATATATATTTACAGTCAACCCTCCTATAACACGGTGCTCCCAGAACACGGTTTCCACATAACGCAAAGCTGAAAGTGCGACAGCCCTTTCCTATAACGCTGTACTCCAAGAAAACGGTTTCGATATAACGCGGATCCATCCTATAACGCGGTACTCTTACAGCGCGGTTTCCGTTCAACAATATCCCAAAACTTTTCCTTCCGCACATCCTATGAATGAATCTAGTAACGATATTGTAAGAAGGTTTAATATAAGTTTTATTTTCGACGCAAAAGCTCAGCCGAGATACATAAACAACATGTTTATATAAACATGCCAGCTTATCGCATAATCGTCTACGACATCGGTTTCAGTTGATGCACCCGCCTCAAATGCATTGGTAAACGAAAATAAGAAAAACGAATGGGTGCCAAATCTCGATTTGCAAGATGTGAAAAAAGGGCTAAATTTGGCTAAAAAGAATTAGAACTTCATTTCATTCAAATTGATCGTTAACGGTGCGCAGCGCAAAGTTAAGGAGTTGCTTAGCTTCCTATAGAGAGCTACAATCGAAAACCAATGTGAAGATGATCCAAGTGAGGAAGAAATTTTTCCCATTAAAAGAAGACGAGTTAGGCGACTCTTATCTAGAATTACACAATTTTAAAAGTTTTTCTTATTTTTGTTGGAAAACGTTTTTTAGTTTAGTTTTTATTTAATTTTTTTTTATGAATTCTAATATGAATTCTTTAATTCAATAAAAATAATTTATTATTTATCTTGTCTTTTATATTTCTTGGTCTCCATAAAACGCGGTAGGAATGGTGTGATTTGTACTAATTCCGAGTTTCTTATAGCGCGGTTTCCATATAACGCATTAGACGGTTTCCATAAAACACACTACGAATTAGCCTGGTTTGTACAATTAAATCCTGGTTTCTTATAGCGTGGTTTCCATATAGCGCGGTTCGCACTCATCGCGTTATAGGAGGGTCGACTGTACACGAGTATATATATGTACATATGTATATTATATTCGTATGGGTTTGAATGATTTTTGGAAGGTTTTTATGCTTTTGGTTTGAAAGTTAAAGAGAAGTATCTGATATTTTTTCCAGACTTTAAATACTGAAAAAGTGGCCAAAATTCTAAAAAAGAAAACGAAATAAAAACGACGAATCATTTTGACACTTGATATTGAAGATTTAAATACATTTTGTCATTGGATATGCCACTTAACTGCTGGCAGTACATTCTTATCTTGATATAAAAACTTTTGTTGAAAATACAAAAGAATAAAAAAGGATTGGATTGTTATTGGCCGTATAACATTTTCCAAAATTTATTAAACTTTTAACGATATCTTGGGTTCCAATTTGTGAATGTGTCGTGGTAATTATTTTAATTCTGAACTCTCTGACAAACAATCGCAGATATATGTAAGTCAACGTTATAAATATAGTCACAGTACGACTAGTAACCGAGGTAGTAATCTAAATAATAGCGAGGCAATGTCTTTTTTAATGCATTGACAACCAGGCTACAAAAGTGGGCAGAAACATGGACATTTGGGGATGTAAGGATATAGCAAAAAAAATTTATACTGATGAGCGTCTTACGGGACACTCGTCTCATTGAAACGATGGACCACTTTGATCAAGTTTTTTCGATAGCAGAAAGTCGCAAAACACGCAAAACAATTGCCTTATTTATGCCTCTCACTAACAAACCCAACATGCCATATACATAGCTGATGTGAACATATGTTCGAGATGAGTGTACGAACATATAAAAATAAATAATTAAAAGTCGATAGTACGTAGCCCACGAAATTTTAAAATGCACCTTATTTTTTGAACAGACCTCGCATGTGAGTGGCGGAACCTACAGTTAAATGTCGAATCCGAACGATAGATTTCTGAGAAAATTTTCATGGCAATTTTAAGTACGCTCAGAGTTTTTGCTCGAAAGCTGCTGAGAGGAATTTGCCGAAAAAACATTTTTCTTTACATATTTCGTTTTATACGAGATGTGTGAGCTGGGCTTTGAAAAACGGCCTCTCGTTAAATAGGCCAACACACTATCTGCTATTCTACTGGAGTTCTACTATCTCCACTTAATATTTGATTTCATTTTAAAACAAGAAAGTTGACGCAAGTCAGATTAGAGAAGAAGTTTCAACTATGACAAGACACTTTTTGCGAATTATGATCATAACAGTTGTTCAACACTAACTTCAGGGTGTAGGAGACACCAGACAGTGTTTAATGATCACTGTCTAATACGTAAGCCTTTCGAGAAAACTGGTTTTAGATTTTCTTAAAAGGAATGACTTTTAAGGACGTTAAAATCGTTAGCACTATTTTCTATTTAGAATTACTCACTACCTTTATCAATGCCATGTATTATCGGAAAACAGAGTAAAATTTCTGAATAAGGACTTTCGTGATTGTTTGTCTAATCCGGCTCCCGGTCACGTCTAAACCCTATGTGGGTTCATCAACAGTTCTTTGCGCCTTGAGAATGGTAATTATTATTTTACATTTCTTTGTAGAGTTTCTTCCTTTTGAAAAAAATTTTCTGATGCTGAAATAATAAAGAAAGGACATGAATAAATTATCTTTGAGCACTAATTCTCTATTAATCTGGTTATTTTAATGCCATCATTTTCACTTACACTGCACAACACTCATGTTTACGTAGATATATTGTTATGTTTTCTACCTATTTAAAAACGTTTAAAATATGAGTTCGCTGATTGAAAACAAAATAAAAATAAATTGCTGTTTAGTTTCAATTAAATTGTTCGACTTCAAGAACATTCATCAGATTGTTTGCGTGGGCATATAAAAAGACAAGACAAATCAGACAACCAGTAGTAAGAATTCAGTCAATCTTGTGTGAAGACGCGTTGCGTGTGAAGAAAATAATCCTGGTTTGAAGATCGATCGAACAATTGTTGTTGTTTACGCAAAGGGTATAAACAAAGAAGAATAACGAACAAAACAATTATTGTTGTATACATCAAGTTGTGGTTGGTGGCACTCAAAATTGTGCGAACAATAAAGAATTTAATTGAAACTAAACACAAATTTATTTTTATTTTGTTTGCAATCAACGAACTCATATTTTAAACGTTTTTAAAAAGGTAAAAAACGTAACAATAAACATACTTTTGCAAACAAATGAATATTGTATTGCATTGTTAAGTTGTTTTTATTTTTTATATTTTCATTGTAGTTGTGCAGGTGTGTGTACCAGAAATTTTCACTTACTTAAACGTATTAATATTTATGAAAATAACCCATATTTAACAAAATAACGTACAGCCATAAACAACCGGATGCGTATGAATAATGCATAAAAATGATAAAAAGGATGATAGGATGAATGATTCGTATTTACAAATAAGAAATTGTACAAATTGCTATCAAATACATACAAACATATGTACATATAAATCACCCCATCATTGACATACACGCCATAATGATGTATGAGTATTTATTTTTTATTTTTTCTACGTACATCGTATACTGTACCGTAGCATTTATAAATATTACTCATACGTCCGGTATTTCTATTGTAAATGATGCAAAACTGGGTAACTTCTCAGTCATTCTATTTTTCTTCTTTATTCTTTATATTTTTATTTATTTATTTTATTGGCATGAAAGTAAATAAAGAAAGCCACAAGATCTAGTCAAAGTTTTGTTTTTTTTTTGTAATAGTAGGGAATTGTTACATAAATTGTGTGAAGGATTTTTGTTGGATTTTCTCGCAAAATACATACGGTATATATGTATGTATTGCTGTATTGCTGAAATAAATACGTCATTTATTATATTGTGAAGCATATTTGTTATGTTATGTTTACTATGTATAATGTAAAGTATTTGTAATTAAATATCATTTGATAGGATTGTGTTTTGTTTTGTTTTGTGTGTGGATTGTGTATTTTTGATTTAAAATACAAAAGCTGCTGTAGTAATTTATTTATTTATTTATTTATTACAATACAATTACAAATTATATTCTAATTATATACGCGCGGAGTAACTTTGACCATACGCTAGGTGTATTGTCACAGACCAGAGTCTCTGGTGGGCATCGAACCCACGAGCCTCACGCTAATAGTCTAGCACACTACCCACTAGACTACCAAAGGCACCCCTGCTGTAGTAATTTATTTTTAATTGAAAGTATTCAATAAATGCTCCTTTGAAAACAGTACTAATATTAGGTCATTAGTAACTGGAAGAAAGTAGTAAAATAAAGAAATTATATCAGCGATGAATATTATTTCTTAACTGATGGTTACGTTAACAAGTAATTTCTTCGGATACGGGGCTCCGGGTATCAAAAGTGGATATTGAAAGGCCATTAAATTCGAAATTTTTTTTTGGAAAATTGTTCTGTTGGTGCCATGAAAAGTCTAAGGCCATATGATATCCGAATGTAAGCCCTTAAATTGGATAATATGAATTCGATGTAATATGTAGTTCTAACTCGAGGATGCCACGAGTCAGACAATACGACCGTTTTTAGCTTCATTGCATAAAAAGTTTACAGAATGATTAATTTCACCTTTTTGGCAAAGTAAATAGACTAACAATGTGTTTTAATGCTGGAAGATATACGATTCCCTAATATTACTCCCATATATGGAGACATCTACTCTTGTGATCGTCTCCATCTAGGAATCGTACTTAAAAGTGGGATATTTTCATGTACCAACTTATCCAAATTATTCTATCAGTCAGGCCATATGATCCGTCATTCCAAAAGTCGAAATAACTTAACCACGTTAGTTTAATTGTTCCTGCAGTACCGAGTGGCCTACCATACAGAAACGTCTAAAACCATCTGAGGCGAGGTTCTACTGGCACATGTAATACCACCAGAGGGTCAGCTTAACACAAAATATTTCTGTGGGTCCTTGTAATCAATGCAAGAAGAAGAAACTGTCTAACTGCATACCAGTATTCAGTTCCAAAAGAAGTCAAACAACAATTTAATTGAAGCCATCAATGGCCTGAGCATTACTGTTTAAAGAAAATGAAATCATCATTGAAAAATTTAAAATCATTTTAAATAAAAATCAAACGATGTTTTCTATACTTCTTCTACTACCATTGCCTCCATTTTATCGTTTTGTTTTTATTTTTCAGAAAACATTCATTGATTTATGCCTGCTATTGTCAGATGTTTTTCTTGAAAGATTTTATTTGATTTATTTCGTTTTGCTTTGAATTGCAAGTATACATCATATTAAAATGAAAGCAAAAATAGGTCATGAACGTTTTTGCAGTACTAGGAACACAATAATTTCGATTGCAAATCGATTTTGTATTCAATGAAATTTCTTCGTATTTTTCAGGTTAAACGTTTAAATTTGTGTTAAAACTTGTCATGTATTTATCGAAATATTTTTCTTTTAATTTTTTTACAATAAAAATTACAAGATCTTCTAAAAATATTATGTTTCAAAAATAAATTCTTAAAATCGATGTTGTTCGTAAAAATGTGTGAGACAAAATCAAATTTGAGATTATGTTGTCAGTAACAAAACTGTGTGTTTCACGTTAAACAGTTTGTCGAGTTCTACCTTCCAAGGTACACAAATGTCGCATGATGACAGAATGACTGACATCAACATCTTTGTAATTATTTGGATGGTTTGTGGAATGTAATAAAATTATAATGTTTAATGAAAGTATAGATGCGTGTAGTATATCAACAGAATAAATTGAATGCTTACTCTGCTGAAGCATACAAAATGTACTCCTAGTATAACAATATAGAAATTCATTGAAATTCAATTCTGGTTTTACGTGGATATTCTATATTCTTCAACACTCTAATATTTAAAAGATAAAATAGCTAATAATTAGTAAATGATTGAGAATGCAACTGTTTGGTTGGAATTCATTATTATGTGGATATTGAAGTATCTATTTAAACTGACGTTATTAACGGCGTTTAATATTCATAATCTTTTAATAATTTGACATCACGGAATAGATTGAATTAACTCTTACCTTTTAGAAAGATTGAGTATGTAAATTGCTTTATGAGATCGAATATTTTTATGGCTTTAACTATGTTTAGATAGCTGCATATAATAAATGTTTGCGAAGTCCATAGACGACTTTGTCCATTTTACGATCACTATGTCCAGTAAGCAAGCAATTCATGCAGGATTTTGCACTAACTTTAGTATTCTCGGTTCAAAACCTGTAGCACAAAGTCTTGAAGAAGACGTCAACTGGTTAGCCTGCCTTCTTCTACTATGTGGAAATCCACCCAGTTGAAACCCACGCCAGAACCTCGTTAAGACGGGACTACGCCACTTAAGAGTTTCATTATTAAACAAGATCAGACTGATAAAGTCAGAACAGAATAAAATTTAAATTAATCAAATTCATTATTTTTGAGGTGAAATAATCTTGATGGCACATTTACGAAAAAACTAATGAAATTTAGAATTACATTATAACCACACACATACACATGTTATGGAAAACTGAAAATGTTACTGAAATCTAGTACGACTAGTCATACTCAATACTAAACGTGTGCACAAGAAATTTTGCTAGCTTACCCTTCACTAAATGCAATTCTGAATTGTTCTCTTTTCTGTTGCTCTTGATTTAACGAGTACACTGAAATGTGTATTTCTCTTTTATTCAAAGTATACAACAGCACTTATTTATCTGTGAAGTAACTGGAATATGCTTCGTGTTGTAAGAGAAGATTTCACTACTGAAACTAAATTTTCAGTATTGTCAAATAAATTTCAGTAGTGTTTACGTTGAAAAATATGCGTACATAAGTGTTTCTATACATTCTTTGCTTTTGTCATATCACAATCTCTCTTCAAATTGCTATGTTAATATTCGTTGATGTTCGTGTCCTATGTGTGTAAAAAGCCGAAAATGTTCGGCCCCGTGGCTATTGGTACCGACGGCTGCTATTGAATAAATTCCTTTTTCCTTTATTATGAAAAAAAAAATTAAAAAAACATTTTTTCTTTCCCATTTACTGCAAAAAGAAATGAACCTTGTGACACTATGAAGATTACAATATTTTTGTTCACACAACTCTCTTTTATACTGTTGTATATGAAAAAATATTTCTTCGGTGACTTTTTCTCAGCAGATTTCTGTCAAAAATAGAATTGCCATTAAAAGTTTCTCATATAGGTCGTTTGGATTCGATTACTGAAATGTTATTATTGATGTTGTGATGGTATTTTCTTTTCTACAAAGAAAATGTCACCCTCTTACAAGGTGCATTAAAAAAATTGCTGACCAACCCTGTTATAATGTAATTTTTTATTTGAGTAGAACCAAAGAAAATAAAGTATAAAGAATGTGCATTTTAACATATTTTGGAATATTTTTCAAAAATAATTCATGACGCGGGGGGAAAGGGAATGATGCAGAAACAAAGAGCGTAACAATGCGTTGCTCTCATCGTGCGTTTTTGTTGTTTGACCACTTTTTATTTATTTTTCTGGTGTTAAAAACAGACGTCGGCACCAATGTCCCTCAGGGGTAGAACATCTTCGGCTTTTTACACACATAGGACACGAACATCTAGCATGTTCGTTAAAAAGAGCGTAAAAATCTTGTCAGCTTCTAAAGAAGAAGGTTCATGTCGCTTTTTTCAGACTTCAATGATACACACAAAGAAATAACACAGTAGTATTCACTAATATCAATGAGAAATGATTTCGATTTTGGGAAGAATACTTGCCAAGTTAAATACGGAGTATTAGTGTCTTAGTGCAGTACAATTTTTCTATATTTTCCGATCACATATACATATCATTGGGTTAATAAGTAGACTTGAAATTATTACTAATAATTTTCCTCTAGGTTAACACATGCCAATAGTTATGGATTAGTGATTGAGGGAGAGAAAATAAGTTGAGAGAATTTATTTATTTACAGCCATATAAAAGTGTAAGTAATATACTCTATTTTTATTTTCATTTCATCAACATACAGATGTAAAGCTGTCTATCCTTGGCTTAATAATTTTGGATAAATAAAAATAAAATAAAACATTGATTTTATTATTAAAAGAACGTAAAGCTATCCATCTTTGGCTTAAAAATTAGGCCATGTTTTTTTAGATAAATAAAAATAAAAAGAATAAAAAACCCATTTTTTATTAAAAGAAAAAAAGTGAAAATTCCAAAGCATTTAAAAATTATACTATGCGACAAAATAAAAAAATGAAATACGCCTAGCTAATAGCATAGAACATTTTTAACATAAAATATTTTTTGAGTGTTATGCTGAAATAAAATTATAAAGCATCCGCCGCACATGTGTTCTTGCCGCAGTCTGATCGACAACTAAATGAAAAAACACAAGAATGCGTGTGAGTTCTCTTTGCACAACTGTGCTATGAAATGGTGAACTATGTTTTATATCCATATTCTTTGGTAGAACATAACACAAATATTAAAAAAGGGAATGCCCCATGTTTACCACTTATTAAGAAAATTAATGTAAATATGAAAAAGGTGTTGCGAGATCGCTAATTTTTCGACTTCATTTTTTGGGCGATTTTTTTATAATTTTATATACTTATATAATTTTTAATACTGTTCTAATAGCGAATGCAGTTTTTTTTATATTACTGACCATGTAGCTTTAATAATGTAATGTTTCCTTAAGGTTACTTCACAAAACATTGACAAAATCAACTTCAGAATTGGATAACGATACTAGGCGAAGTTTTTTAAGTTCCATTTTGTAGCCCTATAAATAAACAAAATTCATCTGCTTTACAGGGCATTATCAGCACTCTCGATTTATACAGGACATAAAATGCAATGCCCTCCACCCTTGGCAAGTGCGAATTATTTAGAATAAAACATACTACCCTTTTAGACGGCGAAACATTTTTAAGAAACAAACACAGAATTGTATGTGTTTCACTAGATGTTAAACACTTTTAAAAAAATTAAACACTGATAATTTTGTTTTAACTGTGAACTGTTCTTCTTTAATGTTTTAAATAGAATGATCTTTGTGCTTACAGTTTTATAGAATTTAGCTTCAAAAGTTTAAGTAAATAAAAACAGTTAGGAATGTGAAAAAGTAAGAAAGTGAAAAAAAAGGAATTCCACAATAACCGATACGGTATTTAAAGGAGTGAATTAATTATAAACAAATAATGGTGTTTAAAGGAGTGAATTAATTTACAAATAATGATTTAAAGGAATGATTAATTTAGAAATAGATTAGATTAGAATAGATTATTAATTAGATAATTTTAAATACAATATTAATTTAATGATGTAGATCTGACCGAACAGTATGTTTTAAATAAAATCCGCATTTTTTGGAAAAGAAAACACCATAAGTGTTAACGGATGATGAGTAGTTTTCAACAAAGTCCATTTACCGTCGCCCGACAATGAATTTTATTCAATTCATTATTGATTCTCATCAGTTTTCAATAAAAAATTCTACAACTGCTTATCACTTGCATTCGAATGAAGTCTGCTTTGCGAAATTTATTTTTGCAAATCGTTAACATAGACTGGAATTTAAAGGTGCAAACTCTATACAAATTATTAATTATGAGGACATAGAAGTTTTATTTGAAATTTTAAATATAGTTTTCCTTGATTCTGTTGTCGTTGTCTATTTGCAGATACTGCGAATAAGAAAGATTGAATACGAGTACCAATTGCTATTGCAATTGCTTATCGAAGTTTCTGCAGGCGTCCTCGATCAACACAAAGAATGTATTTAATGGAATTTTAATCAAATTACAGCTGTGTTTCGGAAATTATACGATTAAGAATTGTTTTCCGGTAATATAACCTTGTTGGATCACACTAAGTTATTTGATACAATTAATCAATGTATTCTTTTGATTAAATTTATATAGTTTTTTACATTTTTCAGTAACATTGGTGAAATTTTACGCACTAGATCAACCGTTGAATGGTTTACACAGCAATGCTTGCACGTGTCTTTTGCAGCTAAACGGAGGTGTTTACTTTGACGATTTCACTGTTTAATTTATGTAAATGACTTGCCCAAGCAACTCTCGTATTGTATCGTTATGTGGGAATCTCACAGTTGCATAATATTGTCTAGAATAACGAGAGGATCGATTTCATTAACATTACGAGAAATTTTAATTTAATTTTTAATATTACTTTTACCAGAAAGCCTTAGTAAATGTATCCAACTTATTTATTTATTTAAAACTTTTTTTGTTAATCAGTGTAACATCTCATGAATACATATTTGAAAAAGTTTTATTTTAAACAGACTTGATACCTGTAATCATATATCAAAGTAAGTGCATAATTTGTGCAGATTTTTAAATGCTCGCGTCATATTTCAAACAAACAACGTGCTTTGGGCAGACAACAGCTTACATGGGATAACGAAATATAATAGAAGAGTGTATTACAACCGAAAGCATATGAAAATCAATTTTCAATATTTTCTAACACTTTATTCAATAAGGCCACCTTGTGCTTGTTAAAAAAAGAGGAAAAATGAAAATAAACTCGGCGGTGTTGGTATTGCTTACTTGATGAATTAATTTATTTTAAAACATAATTCTAATTATACAACTTCCATTACATAACTCCTCTATGATTAATTGCCTTCAAAGCCTTTAAATCGTGCTTCGGTGAACGCCATTCATTACTCTTTCAATTTGAGTCAAATCGATTGAATTTAGGTTCGACACACGTAAAACCCTTCTTTCGGAATAATGTCAGCTTCCTTCTTTATATTTTAGCGCAAGAGAGAAGAACCACAAGATTACTTCTGATACCACAGGGTCGTATGGCGTTATATCGCCAGTCAAGTTTTTTTATATCTTGTGTGCCTCCATAACGAGTTTCCGCCTTTCTGACGACATTATGAAGGAATTCTTCGTCGCATTAGTAATTATGATACGATCTGTGGTACTAGTAGTATTTCTTGGTCGTGGTTTTCTCCTAATGGTAGCAATTGTTCTGTATTTTGTTGATATGACAGAGGATTATTGGACGATTTGCAGATGTCTGCAACAAGTAAGTTCAATTTGAGAAATGTCATTTTCTTCTTTTGGGGCATACCATACCAATTGACCAAATAATTGATACCAAACTTTGTGATCAAGTCAAAATTTTTCATTTCTTTGAGAAAATAATTACAAAATACCCGAAAAAAAAATGGTTTTTTTAATTTTTTTTATTAATTTTAATAATTGCTGTTGATGTTTTTATTTATTTATTAGATTTTATTAATTACAGTCCGTCCATAGGTTATTTTAAATAGCATATGACAAAAAAAATTATTGCTTCTAAGAATAAAGTATTCAACACAACCTTTTTGGTGGATGAGTGTGCTAATTATAATACCACCACTGTATATTCATATGAATACATAATGATATGGTTATATTACTGTGTTTTTGTTTTAAGTAGATTATAGTCTGTCTTGAAGTCCTTCTCCTTCTTACTTGGTATTAATTTTTTACCCTTGTCGACCCATTTGCATCACAAAAGAACAAGCGCTTAGTCGATCAACTCGTGGAGAATTCCGAGAAGATCAATACCATCCACTTCAAATCAAGAAGCTAGGCTTGACAAAAGACTTCACATCTTGCGTAAGGGCAAAAAATGGGGATTGCATAGATTGTTCCAACAGGCAAGAACGAGGGCAGAGACGAGAAACCGTGGTATTTTGCAATGCTTGACCCGATAAACCTCTAATGCATATGGGCGAATGCTTTGAAAAATACCATACCATACTCATACTACTCATATTCAAAGTTTGAAGTACTCATCGTACTCTTACTTAACAATACGTATGATGATATTGATTTTGACTCTCCATAACTCCATAACTCCATAACTTCATAACATTTACAAAAATCACAAAATAAGTATGATTCGCGTTCGAACACTAAAATACTCACTATAAGGTTGTGTGTTCGCTCTGCTTGCTGCTCTGTCTTTTTGCTTTTGTAAATGCAACAACAACAAACAAATCGAACAAATTGTATTCTGTAGTACGAAACTACGGACAATTTTTGTATTTTTTTTTCTTTTCGTACGAACATAAAACAACTCAACTCTGTATTACGAAAACGAGCATGAAAAGCGTAGTAAATATTCGAAAATTCTTAGTTAGCAATTGCGTTGGTAACAACTAATAATAAATGTAAATAAATCAATCCAAATACATTACATACATACATACATAATTGGCCATTACAACCCTTCAGCCAAGATTACGGCCTAGCTTCTCACACCACTCATGTTGTGTGTGTTAATTTTATACATGAGGGGCGGGACCTACAGTGTAAGGCCGATTCCGAACAACAGATTTCTGACAAACTTTTCATGGCAATTTTTTATTTACTCTCAGAGTTTTTGCCAGAAATCTGCTGAGAGGAAGTTTCATATTTTCGTTTTGATGTCTGATCTGGGGTTTGAATTCGGGCCTTACGTCTAATAAGCCAACACACTACCTACTAGACTACGACAACTTCAAATACATTGCAAAATAAAAACAATATAATATTTTTAAATATTTAAATATTATAAATGAATATTATAAAGGAATGAGTCAAAAAGAACTTTATATACCAACCAAAAACAATATGAAACTATTGTGGACTTTATAGTGACGCATACGGATTTGGCCAAAGGACATCCAAAAGTGCCGGATGCAAGAAACAAATCTAATAACCTGTGGCAAGAACTAAGAACCGTTTTGGATTCACTTGGTCCACCGATTGATTGGTCTCATTATTTGTATGTGGGTACCATCAACAGCTCCGATGATTCCAGGGATTCAACTTTTATTATAAAAACATTTTCTAGCCGCTCGTTGATTTTCATCAGAAGATTAAAAAATTATGTGTTTAGGACATACAATTCTTTCGATGACTTCACATACTTGTCAAACATCTAGACACTGACTGCTGGGAGAGCCCTAGGTAATGGTCTTGGCCTATTTGGTGCTGATATCCACCTTGTGCTAAGAATTTTAAGGCTACGGGTAACTTTAAGGATGGACATATAGCGGTAGCTCTTTTTGCTAGGCTTAAGGTCGCCTTTAATACTTTCTAGGACATATAAAAAAGCTTCTTTGCTATTAGACGAAAATTTTTAATGAAATTAAAAATGAATATATTTGTGAATTGTAAATTGGTAAAACCTGTGATCACCAAGTGCTGCCGAGTTTATTTTTGGTTTTTCCATTTATATTTTTATTGCAACCATGAAAATTTTCTAACGATTTACAAAGTAGCCCTGTATAAGTATTTTTCTAAAGTTATGAATCTAAATGAGTGGGCGTATGAATCAAACATATTTCGAATGGTATGAGTTCGATGTCAACGTTGTACTCATACTCATTGCAACCTGTACTTATAAATCAATGTTGTAGTGAGTATGAATGAATCAGGGTACATAGTTACATTTCAATATTGTTGACTCACTTATATCTAGGGTTGCCAGCCTGGCTGGACTTGGCTGGATTGTCCAGCTTTTTTGATGCTTGTCCAGTTTCAAGCTAAAATTTAATTTGTCCAGCTAAATAGAAATTTTTTTAGTACACTGCAATAACTTGGGCAATAATTTTCATGTTATCTTTGCCAAATCATTAACTTATTGCAAAATTTTTTTTACCAAAGTACAAACTAGTATAAACAAAATCAGACTAGACTGAATTGTTATTTTTAATTGTTTTGTTTATTTTTTGATTTTTTGTTTGTTTTTAGTATTTAATTTTAATTCTTACTTACATATGTATATGTAAATAATTATATGTCGGACTGAACCGAAAAAATTTAAGTTTAGTTAAAATTTTTTTAAAGAATGCAATGAATTTATTTAATTGTAATATTTTTAAATAATAATATCGGGTCTGCCATCTAACGTTTTTTTTTTAGCCAGTGCTTATTTCGTGAATGGTAACACTTAGCTCATGGCTGATTTGACAGAAAATTAGTTTTATCCTTCCGCTGAACGAATATGGTTGTCTATACGCTTGAACAAAGCTGGGAAATATTGCGGCATTACTTTGAAAATCATGGTAATGTTGCAGAATGTGTGCGAAAATTGCGTACGGATTTTTGAAGAAGAGAAGTCAGCTCCGTATGTTCGTTATCTTGTGAAAAAAGTTAAAGAAACTCATCGATAAACCAAACTCATCGATAAACCAAAGCGTGAGAAGCCAAAAACAGTGTGTACGCCCGAGAATATTGCTGCTGTGGCAGAAAGTGTGCGTGAAGCGCCATCAGCATCAATTCACCGTCATTCTCAACAATTGAACATTTCGGAGACATCATTGAGATGAATTTTGCATAAAGACCTTGGTATGACGCCATACAAAGTCCAATTGGTTCAGGAGTTGAAGTCAATTGACCATCCAATGCGTTTTCGCTTTGCTAAGTGGGCCTGCGATCGACTTACAGAAGATGCCGATTTTGGCAAAGAAAAAATCATCTTTCAGATGAAGCTCATTTTGATCTTGGCGGGTATGTAAACAAGCAAAATTGTCGCATTTGGGGCACAGAAAACCCGCACGCATACATTGAAAAGCCAACGCACCCAAACCGAGTCCAAACCGGATTTTGGTCCAGAGGCATAATTGGGCCATTTTCCTTCGAAAATGAGCAAGGAGTGGCCGTTACAGTCAATGGCGTCGTTATCGGGCCATGTTGGACGAATTTTTGTTCACAAAAATTGAAGAGGAGGATATTGACAACATTTGGTTTCAACAGGACGGCGCTACGTGCCACACAGCCGAAGCTACACACGATGTTTTGCGCCCTGTTTTTGAAGATCGCATTATCAGCCGCAGAGCTGATGTCGTTTGGCCACCTCGGACCTGCGATTTGACACCGTTGGACTATTATTTGTGGGGTGCCGTCAAAGGTAAGTGATACGCCGACAAGCCAGAGACAATTGACGCTTTAAAGGACAATATTCGTGCTGTCATTGGTGAAATACAGCTGCACACAATAGATAATGTGCTTAAAAATTGGACCGATCGTGTAGGATACTGCATGACCAGCCGAGGCAGCCATTTGAATGAAATTATTTTCCATTATTAACCGGAAGGATTGTACTTTCAAATAAAAAAAGAAATTTGAGAAAATATTCAGTCGGTTTTTTTAAAGCATTTTCTAAAAAAAAAAGTTATTTGGCGGACCCTTTACATACATATGTTGATAACAATGGATATTTTAATAAAAGTTATTTACACAAAACCAAAATTAACATTTTCTCAGTATTTTGTATGTCCAGCTTTTTTTTGTTTTGTCCAGCTTTTTAAAACCCAATGTCCAGCTTTTTACATATCGGAATCTGGCAAGCCTACTTATATCCAAAATTTAATGAGTGTTTATGAGTAGCGCAAAAACGATTCATGCTGATCTATGTCCTGTAGTTTAAAAGATGATCAAGAATTTCTTCTGGGACGAGGAGCTAGTCATTACGGAGTGATCGGCAATGAGAAAACGAATAGTTTAGCTTACAGAGCTAGAGGCATACTCAATATGAATTTGGATAACCCAATGCCTTTGAGTGCATTGAAAACCACGCCACAAAAATAGATGGAAAGAGACTACTACAGAAAAATGGCACCAAATGATGCTCTAATAAGAAAAATACCATCAGAATATATGTAGGTGTAGTAGATAATATGGAATGCATGACATGCCAACTGAACAATAAAACGTTGGAATATTTTTTGAATGAATCTACTCCAGACATAACTCATGTCTGAGGAGTGGATTGAAAGAAGTTAATAAATTTTGTACACGATACACACTTTTCTATAGAAAATATTTTTGATATTTTTTTTTTTGTGGATTAGGTGCATGAGGCTTTTAACTTTTATGACTGGTTTCCTCCTCTTCTAGCTTAAAAGGCTTTGTTTCGATTAGATTATGTTAGGATTAAATGGACAGTATAAGTATAAATAAATTAGTTCCTAATAAACGTCGAGTTATAATAAAATTCCGTCTTTCAAATCGAGCGTCTTTAATGTCCATCAGATATGGTTTCACAGTCATTTTTAGTCAGATAAGTTCTGTCGATTAGTTCTGGGTGACCAAAAGAGTTTAGTCAGTGCGGTATTATGCCAGCGAAAATTCTATCATCCTGGGATGATGCTACTACTACAAATGCTACTACAAAAGCTTGACTGACAAATCAAAGAGATATTAAAATATTACCATTTAAGATTGAACTGAGTCAAAATGATTATCTATTTGTGTGATCAATCTGTGAATGATGCTCTGATATATATCGCGGTCATATTAAAATCCTTCCGATATTTTTGTTATAAAACCGAAATCTAAAGTGATTTCAGCTATGGTATGGATAATGGGGAGTCCTTCATTAATAGAATTAATGATTTTGGCAGATTTATCAATTGAAGCGTGTAAAATTTGAAATTTTTTTCATAAATCATTGGTTTCCAATAGAAAATAAGCGAAACGATTGGATTCAATAGTCACCAAAAGTGTTTATAATTGTTTTTATTTTCTTTTTTGCTTTCATTATAGTAGTTGTTGTTGCTTTTTGTTTGTTTTAATTTTTATTCATCATCGTCCTCTTGATTTAGAGAGCTATTTATTAGCAGAATATAATGCTGAAAACATTCGTAATACAATACGACAGGCAGCCAGCCACAACAAAAAGTTTTTTTTTCGAATTGTGAAGAAGATATTGAGCCATTAAGGCCATAAATGTTAGAAAACGTTTTAGATTGGCTCATAAGCCATATTTAATGAAATCGTTGTTTATAATCTCACTTCCAACACCTGTATCATTTTGTTTTTACTCTTGTTGTTATTCGTTAAACAAAGTTCATAGAAGGAACGCAAGAAAGCGTTTTAAATTATTACTGAAAGAGCGAAAGTAACAAAAATTATTTCGGAAATAACCGTACTGAACAAAACTTTCTTATTTTCTACATGAAATAGGGAAATATTGATGAAAGGCTTTTGATCTGATCTTAATTTAAAATAGTTGAATACATACATACATGGATTCACATATTGGCCATTATAATCCTTTAAACGGTATTACAAAATGTTTGCTCATACCACCTTCATCATGTGCGTTGATATTATCCATGACTAGCGGTTAGCCTTACAATTTAATGTCGAATCCGAACGGCAGATTTGAGAAGCTGCTCCATATCAGAGGTTTTGATAAAATGTTGCTGCGGAGAGGTGGTTGCCAAAACAAATAATTTTTCAATTTCAACTTTCGACAGAATGGATGCTTCAACCATAAAGCACGATGTTAATTATAAGTTGCAGCTTAACGTAAAGTTTTTTCACACAACTTAATTTGACATTTGTTTGTTTCAGTGTTTGACAAATTCAACCATGAAGATTGCTGAAGCCTTTTACAAAAATGGGCGTGCTAATGAAAATGTATTTGTTCACCTTGTGAGCATAATCGTCCAAATGTGTCCTCAATCGCGATAGTGTGACACAAGAGTCGTCAAGAATTTAAAGTCAAAAAATCTCTTTTTTTTATTTTTGACAAAAAAAATCTTATTATTTTGATGCCCATATATGAATTGAGTTAACAGAGGTTGTCAGATAGAGAAGAAATTAGGTTAAAAAAAATTTAATAAAAATTTAACTAGATTGAATTTTAAAAAACGGAAAAAACCATTTTGGTTAAATTACATGGTCTTTATAATCAAGAAATTTCAACAATTTAGTTAAGTAAATTCTATGAAAAAATTTAGAAAAACTTAAATTTTGTCTGCAATTTTCAAAATTTTTGAATTTTCAAAATTTTTTTTTAAATTTGTGATAACCTATTGAAAGCGCCTCTTAAAGACCTTTCATATGATACTAAATTTATATATAGTTCCTTTGGAAGAAATATGAAAAAAATCCAAAAAACCTCAAAAAAAGACCTTTTTACCCTTTGATCCAGCTCACCAAATATTGACCCCAGGACAAAAATTTTGAGAAACGTAATCTTAGAATGAATCAAACTTTGATTTTAGTCGGGAACATTCGCAACTTTTATTTTGGGGCCACCCTAATCTACATACTTTAGTATAATAATGGAGTGAAGAGAGAGAGAGAGAGGAAGAACTATGATACCAGGAATTAAATAAAATAACAACAAATTAATTATGGTTTGCAATATAATGATGACAGGGAGTAGAAAAAACCAACTTTTAGTTATTTTTATACGTTTTTAGTTGTAAAAAATAAAAAAATCGTTAACAGGAGTTAATTGTATATAGATTATAAGACTTAAACGATTAAAAATGTGCTTCTAATATAGGTATGGGGTGAAAAAGTGGTGAAGTCCTTTAGAAGTTTTTAGACTTACAACAGTTGCCAATAGCGGTGAATAAAAAAGGTATGCCATAATTTTATAACTGTAAAATAACCGCTATAGAATAGAATTAAAGATTAGTACTTGTACGGTTAAGTGAACCTTAATTATTATGAATGCGTTGAATTAAATATTTGTGGTCGTAATTACATGCTACGCAACAGCGTTTATAAGTGAAAGAAAATAACAAACCTGGCATGGAATATGTCCTCCTATTCAATGAACACTAAATTACCGGAGTTTATCATCTTGTACAACTGAGCGTCAATTTTCTTGTAGGACTAGTTCTTAGACCTGAAATTAACGTTTTTGTATCAACTAGATTAACAAGTTTTTATCAATTTTATAAATATTTCTGAGAACAATAATTTTTTTATATATGAATACTTAATAATATTTTTTTTTTTGGGTCCATGGACCTATACAGATAAGGTATAAGTTGTCAGAGGATGAACTACAATCCATCCACAAAGCAACGAAACAAAAAATAAAAAAGAAACATGAAATAAATCTTACAATTCTTGCAACTCTAAATGGCTTCTATTCTAATATATTATTTTAACCAAGGACACATACGCACATATATACATAATTGGTCATTACAAACGAGATTACAAGATCATTACAAGAAGATTGCGACTTAGCTGCTGACTGCGGTCTATGCCTCCCAGACAACATCACTAAGGTATTTACAGATAGGTTACACAACAAGGTCAGACATAGAAAATTTTCGAATTAGCTCCAACTTTTTTAATATTTGTTTGATTTGCTAATGAAGCTATTTTTGATAAGTGTAATGTCAGATGGAAATTACAGATTTACGATATAAAAGGTGGAATTGTACTTTAACTTGACATTTAAGAGGAATGAATTAATTGACAATTATAATGTCAAAACCAAAGTTCATTAAGTTCGGGTTTAGGGAGGAGACCAGCCATAGAAGTTCAAAGTTTCATGCATTAAGTATCAGCAATATTTTCTATAAAAATACTTCCTCAACTTTTTCCAATACATTCCTAAAATATCGGAATCTCAAGCTTACAAGGCTGATCAATGACATAAGAAATTTT
Source organism: Sarcophaga variegata (assembly GCA_932273835.1). Lineage (NCBI taxonomy): Eukaryota > Metazoa > Arthropoda > Insecta > Diptera > Sarcophagidae > Sarcophaga > Sarcophaga variegata. The sequence continues at coordinate 44,499,062 of OW026359.1, forward strand.
AATGTCCTGTTCGAATGTCATTGTATTTATTAATATCTAATACACATATGCTGTTCAGGTGTACATGCAGGCACATGGATGCTCGTCAATGTACTGAAGTCGCCTTTACTTTGTCCAATTATATACTGATCAGGATCGCCCAAGAGTGTATTTCCAATTTTCCCTGTCGTATGATTGTTAGGCAATACTATACTATACTGTGTGACGTTTCTGCCCATTTTTTAAGCCTGCTTTTCAATACACTAAAAGCCAGTCGATTAACCAGGTTCATATTAAATAGATTATTAAATAGATTACTCGTTACCTCACTTCCGAATACTTCCTTGATGACTAACTACCCCCGTCTGTAATCCAGTATCTCTGGATGTTATTTCTTTATCGTCATTTGACAATCTCTAAAGCTATTTCAATTCGTTTGAGCTTAATAGTCAACTCGTTACATAAATTCATCAAATGACAATTGCAATTGATTTTGAATGAAATTTTCACTTCAACGACAATGCATTGATTCCGTCCACTCGAATTTTTCTTAGTTTTTTTTAGTTTTCTTCTTTCAGCTTCATTTCGTCAAAATTGAATACTCATAGATTCACTAGTTTGATATTAGATTTGAATACTTTGTTTAGATTTTTAGATCCAACTTGAACACAATTTAAGATCATCTACACTTTTCACTTGGCACTTGAACCGTGATTAAATTTTAGTTGAAGCTATTATACTATCATCAACAGCACCAGAATAGTTATATGAATCCAATGATCACTGTCCTTTTGAATTTGACTGACATTTATGATCGACTAGACTTTATATTTTACATTGATTATGATTTAGGATGTACTGCTGGGTTAGCGAATAGTGTGCTAATATATCATTGCGGGTATTGTGGATTCGATTCCCAAACATGATATGTTCCGTTACATTAAAGCTAAAATACGATATTAGACTCTCCACAATTCGTATCGTAATCGTAATGAATGAATAATAAACAAAAACCAGCAACGAGTATTAAATGGTAAAAATGTTTCATAAAGACGCTTGCGCTGACCAACGTCATCCTCTTCCCTGGTTTTTGGTAGAACTTGGTCAGTACGAGGACTGCACTCACCTTGTGGCATCATAACGGGCCGCTATGCGTGATCAAGTGAGCTTTTTGATATCAGAGCTACCACTCCGACTTAACCTAACCATATTAGCAAATCCTGACCATTACTAAATCCTTTATTTCTTTGTGCAATGATTTCTTTTGCGTTTTTCATGTTGTCATCTTTGGCAGTATAGTAAGTGGTTAGTAGCGTTTTTTGTATCATTTACGCCGTAGATAATGATCTAAAATTCCCACACGATAAAATATTAAAAATGAATACGATGGGGGAGTAGAAAAACAATGACTAGAAAGACCAAAAAACAAACACAAAAATTTAACCTCAATATCAATAGACGTACATAGGTTCATATGAAAATATATTAAAACATGCGAATGTAGAATCTACATTGTAGATGATAAATTCAACATTCTTTACAAAAAATAATAAGTTCCACGCCGTTCAGTATGACTGTTTCAAAGCTTTTATTCAGGAAAGATTATTAATTTTTTTAGAGTTTTTGTTTTTGTTTTTTTTTTTGTTTAGGAATAAATTTTAAATTGAACAAATTTGTTTTTCTTCTTTGATTTCTAAATTGAATTAAAAATACAAGAAGAAAGGTTCTCATACCGATATATACACTGATATGTTAAATAATAAGCTCACGAATAATATACTTATAGATTTGACGATTGAAAAGAAGTTGCTACACAAGGTGTAGAGATCATGTCATTTTGGACTTGCTGAAGAGACATCTAAGGCTACTTCCAGTAGAGTTAGTAATAAAGGAATTGACGGCAAGGAACTCGAGGTTTTTTATGGGGGTCTTACTGATGTAGGGCATTTCGCTCATGCTACAATTATAAGGGTTGCCGAATTGGACATACGAAGTCAGAGTCCAGGTTTTGCAGACTGGTTAGAATGTGACATCGATAGGTAGCTCTCTCATATTTTTTCACACAGGGAGCAATGTCATCTTGATGGCCACCAATCTTGCAATCTTTATGCAAGACTCGAAGATGATTGGTTTCCACACTAAAATATTTACAAGCATCAAATCAGTAGACCTGATCTGTAAATTAATTTCGTCGGGCGATGCGGAAGTTATACGATTATATTTGGATATTCAAGCCGCCTTGAAGGCACTTTGTTAGCTTGAGATTGGTTGCAGCCTGCTGAAACACCCTGACTTTGCTTCTGAACACGAATAGAGTGGTACTGCCTGGATACGCGGTTTTCTGATGTGAGAGGGAAAGAGGCTGCTGGTGAACTGGCAAGAGGGATAGCAACGAATGTCGAGAACATATTCGACTGAACGGTTAAATATTCTTTGGCACCCTTCTTCTGGTTTATCGTTTGGGTAATAAGACGGAGATGGGATTCTTCTTGGTGGAACAGGGGAGATTGAAGATTCTCTAGGATTTTGTGGCCCAGTTAAGCAGTTCTAGAACTGAATGATCTCGATTGGTCTGATGTGGCCGCAATGTGCGTGGGTGGAATGTGGGTCAGAATAAGCCTGATCTATTTATGTATTCTAAAGCATACATGTAAAGTTGTACTACCAGACAGCAACTTTCATACTTTTTTAGATTACTTTGCGGAAGCAGTTAATCTATGAAGTATAAACGTGTTTGAACATGAAACGCCGATAACTTTGAAGAAATATTCTCTGCTATGGCAACTCTGTTTAATTATTTGTGAATATTCTCCCATTTTGGCAAAGTCGTACAATTCTATTCAACAGATTCTTTCAGGCACTTATAGATTTAGGCTGGATTTAGTCGAGTGTGAGAAGGTAACATAATCAGCGGTTCTTAATACAATATTATTAGGTTACCTTGTGTCAGGTGAGAGAGGGAAGAGGACACTAGTTGTTGATCTTCTTGAATACTTGGATTAATCAAACTAAGCTTCTGATGTGTTAAAGCACATCTTATTCCATTGATATAAAGTTGAAGAGCCAGTTGAGTACCATTTTTAATACTTTTAATCTGGTTTCCATTCTAATGCTAATGTCCAGAAACACTTCCTATAATAATAAGAATTGGCAGTTGAATATTTCAAGGAAAATTACAATTCGGATATTTTGTGTATTTTAAGTTGGGAACGTCCAACACATCTTTTGTGATTTAAAGCCTCAGCAAAGACAAAACCCTGTCGAAAGGTAGAAAAACCACAAATATTAATTTTTTTTCTATGGAAGCTTTTTTGTTGTTTACACTAATCTATTAGTTTGTTCAGCAGTCTAATATTTCTTTTTGAATTTATTTTGTAAAGATATTTATATACATACCTCTGTTTTCTTCTTTCTTACTATACTCACTTTTTATCCATTTTCACCAGGACAATATATCTTTAATTTTATGCCTCCATATTTTTCTATCAATTTCATCCACAGTCATCGCTAATGCAATTAAAACTTCAGTTAAAACATAACCTAACCAGCTTTTTAGGAACGGAATTTATGTGTATGGTCATAGCCTATTAAAAACTATTTGCAGGTATATGAAATTCTATTGCGTTAATGGCCTGATCATCTATTTAAGCTCTTCAGAAAATATAGTGACATCTGTTCCAATATCAATCGTAGAACAATCCTTAAAGACAAAGGCAGCATTATCTCTGATGCCAGAGATCAAAGATCTGTTCTCAGTCATCTCATAAAATTGAACGGTTTGGGGACAACCACAACTGAAGATAAGTAATTCGCGGATAACAAAAGATTTGTGAATTCCTTCCGTAGTAGAGCGAGTATATGGTAGAGCATTCGCCTCTCTGAGTGTAAATATTCATTTGACTGGAAATCATTTTTAATTCAATTTTTCAGGATTGTAAAAGGAATTGTCCCCAGAGCAGACTCCGAAGTTATTTTGAATTCAGATTTAAATTGAGATTATCTCTTGTTATCCGTCACTATAATGACAAATACTGTACTTTATATGAAATCCTATTAACGCCTCATTCCTAATGAGTATTGTAGTGAGCGGGTAGATCAATTAAAAATAAAATATTTAAACGTGGAAGTGGTGTAGAAAACCAAAAGGAATTAGTTTTAAAAATTATTAGAATTTGTTGTACACAAAACGTACCTTCGGGCTTGGGGGTTTGAAATGTTAAAGAAAATCCTTTTTATTTTAATGCCAATTGATAATCAAAAATAATTTCGAAAACACATAATTTTTATAGACGTATAAAAACTTAAAATAATGGGTGATTTTTTAAGAGCTATTGAAAAATTTTTCAAAAAAAAGCACATAAAATTCAGAAAAATGCATGAAATCTTTATTTGAATCGATAGTACGGTCCATATAATTTAATGTTTGAAGATTATTTCATGCAAATGTTGGCCGCGACTGCTCCTCAAATGGAACATCCGCTTAGTGCAATTTTGACATACTCTTTCCAACATTTCGGCCGGTATCTCACGAATAAATGCTTCAATGTTGTCTTCCAATGCGTCAATTGAAGCGGGCTTGATCTAGGCGGCCAATTGACGGTCGAACGTGAAATAAAATGTTCACCGAACTCGCCTCTCAATAAGTCCATTGTTACGCGTGCTGTGTGGCATGTCGCACCGTCTTGTTGAAACCACCTGTCATGCAAAAAAAAGTTGGATATCATCTCATGGTAGGGCTCACCATCCACAGTTACGTTACGATTCGCAGCATCTTTGAAGAAGTACGGACCAATGATGCCACAAGCCCATAAATCGCATCAAACTGTGACTTTTCCTGAATGCATTGGTAGCTTTTGCAATGCTTCTGGCTGATCTTCACTCCAAAATTCTGCTTATTTACGTATCCATTGAGCCAAAATTGAGCTTCGTCGCTGAACACAATTTTTCGATAAAGAAGTGGATGGGAGGGAGGGATGCATGCAAACAAGGTAAAGTTTCTGATTGTGGTCAACGTGGCGACCACCAGGACGATCCTTGTCTTGCTGTATTCAAGTTGACACGCAGCCTCCTCGCGGCCCCTCCTGGATGGCATTCTAGCACCCGCTAGGTGTTAACTAATGCGTGCAGCGAATGTCCAATCCCCTGGACGTTAAATTTGGGTTGTGCGTAGGGCTTGGAACCCACCACGTAAAAACAATTATCCAATGAAAACCAAGACAGAATCCTATAAAAAGATCCCCTCTAAAGTTGACGACCACAGCAAACGAATAAAGGACTATGATTTACGTATTGGCACATGGAACGTCCGCACCCTTTACAGGGTAGGCGCTTCCGCCCAGCTGGCGGATGCCCTCATTAAATGTAGGACTGACATCACTGCCATTCAGGAAATGCGATGGACAGGACAAGGATGCAAAAGGCTTGCATCTTGCGATGTATACTACAGCTGCCATGAAAACAAGCACGAATTTGGATGCGGATTTGTGGTTAATAAGAGATTTCGTCACCTTGTCTCTGGGTTCACACCTGTGAACGAAAGAATAGCCACAATCCGCATCAAGGCAAAATTTTACAACATCAGCCTAATATGTGCTCACGCCCCGACGGAAGAAAAGGACGATGTGGTTAAGGATGCCTTCTATGCTAAACTCGAGGACGTATACGATAAGTGCCCGGCCCATGACGCCAAAATCGTCCTCGGGGATTTTAATGCAAAGGTCGGGCGGGAAGGTATCTTTGGCCCCACTGTCGGACAGTTCAGCCTCCACGCAAACACTACCTCCAATGGTATGAGGCTGATCGATTTCGCCGCGGCGCGTAACATGGTAGTATGTAGCACTAAGTTTCAACATCTCGACATTCACAAGGCCACATGGATGTCCCCTGATCGGTCAACATCTAACCAGATCGATCATATTGTGATAGACGGAAGGCACGTATCCAGTGTACTAGATGTGCGCACATTCAGAGGCCCAAACATCGACTCGGACCACTACCTTGTCGCAGCCAAGTTTCGATTGCGCATTAGCGCTTCGAGGTCTGCGCACTCTAGTGCATTGCGAAAGCTGGACGTTAAGAAGCTGCGATCACAAAGGACAGCTGAGGCGTTCTCCGCTCAACTCTCGGATAAGCTCCGTCGTTCCCCATCTAATCTCAACGACATTGGCGGACTGTGGGCCAACATCTCCCACTCCTTGCGCACTACTGCGGAAACAGTCCTTGGTTTCGAACGCCCACCCCAACGAAATCAATGGTACGATGAGGAGTGTCGCGAGGCAACTGCAGCGAAAAACGCCGCATACAAGAAAACGTTGCAGTCTGCCGCTACGCGAGCCATTGTCGAGAACTATAGAGAGAAGAGAAGGGATGAGAGACGCCTTTTCAGACGCAAGAAGAGGGAGCAGGAAAGGCGTGAGCGTGAGGAAGTCGAGATGTATAGATGTAGGAATGACGCTCGAAAATTCTATCAAAAGGTTAAGCGTCTAACCGAGGGTTATAAACCCGGAGCGTCTTCCTGCAAGGACGAAAATGGAAACTTAGTATCAGATCCGCAGGGAGTACTGAGGTTATGGAGGAAACACTTCTCTACTCTGCTACAAGGCGATGACGACACCAATACCGCCTTTAGATATGATGTTCCGAACCCGATCGATGATGACGGCGTGGAGTTTCCGCCGCCTAGCCATGAAGAGGTCAAAGTCGCGATTACGCGCCTTAAAAACAATAAAGCGGCAGGTCCTGATGGCCTCCCCGCTGAATTGTTTAAGACCGGATGTAGTGAGTTGGTAGGGCGCATGCACCAGCTTATTTACAAAATATGGCTAGAGGAAAGTATGCCCAACGATTGGAACCTCAGTGTCCTCTGTCCTGTCCTGAAAAAGGGAGACCCTACTATATGCGCCAACTATAGGGGTATAAGCCTTCTCCCTATCGCATATAAGGTTCTTACAGGTGTATTGTGTGAACGACTGAAGCCACTCGTCAAAACACTGATTGGACCTTATCAGTGCGGCTTCAGACCTGGCAAGTCCACCATCGACCAGATCTTCACACTACGCCAAATCCTGGAAAAGACCCACGAGAAACAAGTCGACACACACCATCTTTTTGTCGACTATAAGGCTGCCTTTGATAGCCCCATAAGGGATCGTGTTTTTGCCGCAATGTCTGAGCTCGGTATACCTGCGAAGCTGATAAGGCTTTGCAGAATGACGTTGAGCAATTCCTGTAGCTCCGTCAAGGTAGGAATGGACCTCTCCGAGCCTTTTGATACCGTGCGAGGTTTCAGACAAGGCGACCCCTTATCATGCGACCTCTTCAACTTCGTCATGGAGAGTGTTCTGCGAAAGGCAGGAGTGCATCGCAGTGGCACTATTTTTCAAAAAAGTGTCCAGTTGCTTGCGTACGCTGACGACGTTGACATCATAGGGCGTACGAAGCGAGATGTTACTGCTGCCTTTAGTGCTATTGAACGCGAGTCTACCAAGATGGGTTTGGCAGAAAATGTGGGCAAAACAAAGTATATGTTATCGACGAGTCGAGACGCGCGGCGTATTGATTCTCAGATTACGGCCGATAACTATACTTTTGATACGGTCAAGGAATTCATCTATCTTGGCTCCGCCGTTACCACCAGAAATGATGTCAGTCTGGAGATCAAGCGCAGGATCACTCTTGCCAACAGGTGCTACTATGGTCTCAATAGGCAATTGAGTAGCAGAGACCTCTCTCGTACAACAAAACTAACACTCTACAAGACACTCATCCTACCCGTGCTTCTTTATGGCGCAGAGGCATGGACCCTATTAAGTACAGATGCAGCGGCCTTGAGAGTGTTCGAGAGAAAAGTACTGCGCAAGATCTTCGGTCCAGTGCGAGTTGGCGATGATTTCCGTATCCGATACAACAGTGAGCTGTATGAGCTCCTCAACGACATGGACGTTGTACAGCGTATTAATATCCAGCGGCTGCGCTGGCTCGGCCATGTCGTTCGAATGGAGGAGGATGCGCCGGCAAGACGGGTATTTGATGCGGGAATCTGCGGAAGTCGGCGAAGAGGACGACCTTGCATCCGTTGGAAGGACCAAATCGAGGAAGCCCTGTCATCGATTGGTGTGACCAACTGGCGTAGGCGCGCACGAAGCAGAGGCGCCTGGAAGGATGTGTTGCGGCAGGCCGAAATCCGATAAACGGGTTGTTATGGCCAATTAAGTAAGTAAGTAAGTAAGTGGATGGAACGGAGCACGCATTTTGATAATAAAATTCAATGATTTGAAAGCGTTGTTCGTTTGTAAGATAATTCATGGTTAAATTATAGACCAAACTGAAGATGTTTGACAGTAAAACAAAACACGAAACGTGCATGAGCTGTTTAAACCAGTGTTGCAGAAAAGATAACAGCTAAAAAATCACCCGTTACAACTTAAAAACAGGGTAACCAACGTGAAAAATTAGGACTGCTTCAAAATTATATTCAGTATTTAGGAATATTGTGTTACAAAATCTAAACCTTTCCATGATTATTTAAACCATGTTTCGATGCGAAGCACACAAACGGCCTTTCTTTCTTCGGCTTAAAGTATTGTTACGCAAATCGAAATGACCTAATATCGTTTAACCACAAAAACGATAAACAAAAGCCACACGATACAAATACACGCTAACACTAAGAATACAACGAACGTGTTGATTATCTAAAGCTGCACACACACATATGTACAACGAACCTGGTTGCGCCTGGTACCAACAACAACATGTATGTGACAAAAAGGGATGGACGACGTAAGCAAGGTACACAAACAATAATGTACTAGCCATAAAATTCTCGAGAAGGCGAGAGCAAGAACCTTCCACATCGAGAACGTTCATTATACTGCTTGCGTGCGTATATAAAAGGGCAGCAGGGCCAGCAGAGTGTCAGTAAGAATTCAGTCAGCCTTGTGTGAAGTTGCGTGTGAACAAAATAAGTCGTGGTTGTAAAGATCCAGTGAATACTTGTGTGAATTAGTAAAGTGAATAAACAGATTATTATTGTTGTATCGTTAAATTGTATACGGTGGCAAACAAAAGTAGTGTAAAGAATAAAAGAATAAAAAAATAAAGAGTTTAACTGAAATTAAATTAAACACGTTTGTTTTTTACTTTGGGTGCTATTAACGAACTCATATTTAAACGTTTTTAAAAAGGTAAAAACGTAACAATATTTGTTTAAAAAATTTTATTAAATATTAAAGAAACATACTTTCGTAATGCTTTTATTTCAATTGATATTTTCATTTAGGAGGCAGTTTGAGCAAATAACACGACGGATACTATTTAACAATTGTTTTACAGCTAAAACAAATAATGATAATGATTTTCATTCAAATATTGAAGATGTCACCGAAAGGAAACGGAAGCAGAAAAAAGTCAAGATCAAAAATGTAACAAGAGGGAAATGAGAAGAAGAATGAGAAGACAAAATCTATGTTTATTTCATATTGGGTCACGTATTTCACACTGTTTAGCCACAAAAATTACAATTTAATTTCCACATATTACCTCTTGGTTCAATAGATTCCTCTCCCAATACTAAGTTTTACCACTCCTTAGCATTGTATACGTGTCCATAACGCGTTTATGGTATGTGGGGCCTCCTAAATTAAAAAATGATTATTTTGTTCAAGAACAGGTAGGCAACACAACACCAAATAGACAGGCAAACTTTCATTCAACAGGCAGACATATTTACGAAACATGAACCTTGGCCGAAGGACATGCGATGCGACTTCATATATTCAGTATTATTCACAGTTATTTAAATTAAATTGTGTTTCAAGATAATATGAAATACTTTCCATTCCATTGCAATTGTTGATAAAATATTTGTTAATCCGGATCACTTTGCATTACTGGTTCAAATCTTAAGTAGAAGAGTGTTATTCAAGCGAACTGCTGCTATTTGTACCTTTTTCTGACACAATTTTTTTTGGATTTCATTTTTTTATGTAAAACATAAAAATTGTTGAAATATTGGGGAACATTGTACATTTCCGATGTCAGTTCAACTATTAAAAGTACTTTCAAGTTTTTTTCTGTAGAAATGTTATTGTCCTCAGGTATAATATACAGGATTTCTCAAATTTAACATTCGTTCAGAAAATACTTTTGCAAATTTTAAAAATTATGTGTGAAACGTCACCATTATTGGCGCATATATTGATTGGTTTGATGAAATTTTCAAAAATATTTCGAAATAATTTTGGTTTTGTACCAGCCATTTTAAAGCATAGTTGGCTTTACGGAATAGAAAAACAAAAATTATTGTCAATTGAATTTTCAAACAAAGATTACGCAGTAGCATAATGAAATCGGAATGCATTGCAACCAGTAACAGGAAAGGAATAGCTAAAATTTGCAAATTTTATTTGTTTACTATAGCAAGGGAGGATCACAAATGTTTCGAATGGAAATGAGCCTTATTTGACCTTTATTTTCTGGCAGCTTTTCAATAAAACAATTAACAACTTTCCTAGTTCCTTCCCTTAATAGATAAACAACAAGATCGCACATCCACTGATGTCATTATCTCTTGAATTGATTCAAATTACGATAATAATCAGGACCACTCATTTTAAAACGATGGCTGAACACAGTCATGGAGGAAACCAAGTGGAAAATTCCCCAAAAACTTAAATGTCAACATTGAAACACTGTAGTGGTTATGATACAGGTTGCGGAATGAATGGCTTTAGCTGGAGTGAGTCGGCTTATTTCCGTTGAAGTTAACAACAAAACAACAAAATTCGAAATCATTGAAAGCAGATTGGCATTGGAATATCAATTGATTTTTCAACAAGTCAAAGACCACAAGCATACTATGTACTCACATTGTTTGAAACTGACTCTTATAGGGTCTTTTATAAAGTCTTTCATAAGTGCATGTGAGATATCATAGACGTTTTTTATTCGTTTGAAAAACCTATTGATGCCCTTATAAATATAACATCGCTTAAATTGGAAAAAATTTCAGTTCTAGACTACCGCTTCCTTGGATGACGAACTATCACACATTTCTCTCACGGATTGAAACCTTTTATGAAGTTTTTATCTCTACAAAGCACAGCGTGATAAGGAGGCAAGCTCGCCTGGTATGGCTTTCCTCGCAAGTGATGTGGTGAAGTTGCAACTCGGTAGAGAAGGATGAGACCGTGAATCAATTTATATTTCACTAACCAGCAATCTCTCGAATGCATGCGAGAATACTAAGAATCATACTCTGGACACCATTAAAGGAGCTATGAAAATATAAAATAAAGGGCATACCCCGGTACATACGTGAGTCTAAGTGACTTAGGACAGAGGACTGTTAACCATGGTGGACATTATACTCTTTTTAATTTAATAAACTATGAAAGTGAAAAACTTACGTGTTTTAATGTTCACTGATGCCATTTAAACTAACCTACATAACTAAACAAATTAAGACAAATCTCAATCTGGAAAGATGATACTTTTTAATTAGAATGGTACTTTAGTTAATACAACTTCATGCTAAAAATCACAAAAACTGTGACAGTTGATGGTAGTTTTCTTGTTAAGTTTTCTAATATTATTAATCGGCTGCAGAACGTGGTGATCTCTCGGATCAAAAGAATTTCCAAGTTGATTTTTAATTTATTTAACCACACAAACAAATTGTTTCACAACTTTTTGTTCTGTACTCTTAAAGGTTTGCTTTTTGCTTTTTGTGGTAAAAAAAAAATAAGAACACTAATGATGAAGAAAAAGATCTTCAAATGAATTTGAAGAATTTAATTTGTACTCTTAAAATATATACAAAGAGCAATAATTTTCTTCGTGTACAGCCTTTTTTGATGTTTTTTATTTCGATATTATTTCTGCAAGTGGAATTGTCCTCAGGTTAATTTATTTTAAATTTTTACTGTAAGCAATGAATAAGAAATGTTTTTTTTAACAATAATTTTCAACACTGATGCCCATTTTCTTTTACCCTCATGTCTGTATCATATTAAAGGTTCAGTTTTTATTTTTCAATATTTTTTTTTTTACACAAGGTGTCCAAATCGTTGAAGCAAATTGGACAAAATCGGGAAATTGCAAGGTACGTGCAAAAATATTAATGGCAGTGCTGCAAATAGATATACCATATGAAAGGTTTTATAAATTTCAGATGCTTTCTGACATCTTCACAAATCCAAATACAAACAAATTAAAAATTTACAAGAAATTTAAGCAACGTACCACCGCGTGCTTTGTCGATCGCTTTTACGATCGCCTTAATCATCCAAGCGAGAGGTATATTCTTAACGCGATGAATAAATTCAAGTATGTCAACAAAACGCAGTGGTCTGTAGAAAACATGGCCGCTGCCCGTGAGAACTCGGACTTTCGCAGAGTCCAATTTAGCGAATTTTTCGTTTTGACTAATGCCTGCCTAAGTACTAAATTAAAATGAAGAATTGAAAATAAACGACCATAAATAGCAACGTGTATACGCCAAATGGGCTCTGTTGGCAACTGACCCTAATTAATTCACTTAACACAATCAACATGCAATGGATGAATTCGGACTCCCATTTGATTTGAAAAATAAATAATCTAAGGAGTTTGATAATTTCAAATTATTACCTTATAATGATATTTTAAAATTAATTAACTTTATATAATAAATTTCTAGCCAACACCAATGAATAAAGTGTTAGAAAATATTTAAAATTAGTTTACATATGCTCTGATTTGTAATACACGCTCGTACTACATTTAATCGTTAACGTTATTCCATGTAATATCGTGTCTGTCCAAACCACATTCTTTGTTTATAATGTTGTACGAATATTTAAACATCTGCACATATTAAGCACAGGGTATAAGGTCCTTTTAAAATGAAATTTTCTCGAATATGTATAAATGCGGTGTCACAGTGATGAACAAAACATAAAAGATAATGAAATAAATTAAGAAAGAATTTAAATATATAAACTAATGCTTTCAGGTAAAAGTATAGTGAATAATTAAGCAAAATGTATCGTAATGTTAATGGCATCGATCATTGCATCATTTATTTTCATTTATCATAACACATTACAATACAATACGGGAGTTGATTGGGCAAGTCATTTGTGTAAATTGAACAATGAAGTGGACCAAGTATCAGAGTCCTCTGATCAGTTAAACGTTACATGACTAGATATTGCTTTGTAAACCTATAGTCGGCGGTTGATAAACTACGAATATTTTCAACGATGTGATGAAAAATTAAAAAAATGCTTATTCTTCATCTATAGAATACCCTGATTAACCGTATCAAATAACTTAGGAAGATCAATTAGTACCAAACAGTAAACAGTGGCCCACAATTTATTTTAACCAATACCTTTAAAGGGATAAAGTTCATATCATTTCGAAACGAAGAAAATGAAAAAAAAAATTAATAAGAGTTTGTAGAAAATGTTGCAAAATTAAAAAAGTTTTATTTCGTCTCAAATCTAATGGAAATGAGAGAGAAACAATCGTAATCCTGACTGATGGGTTGTAATGACTAATTATCTACACATGTAACACAGTAGAGAGTTCGTTTGGAAAATATTTTGCCATTCACTTCACTCCAGTCTATGCACGAGAATTACGACCACACTCTTTGGATAATTCTATGAATGTAAAAAATTATGCTTAATAGTGATCAATCTTAACGCATGGTAACACTGGCCGTAAAACAAAAACGAAATCTGATCAAATCCAAATATTTATGGTATTGAGATGAGGATATTTGTTATTCCCAAATTAACGTCACAGAGTTTTGTTAACCTGTGTTATTGGTGCTACTATAGATGCAGCAAGTGTTTGCTTTTAACACAATTGGTCAATTCACACATGCCATTGTATCGTTCTATTGGATGTATTGTTGGACAAAAATACAACTGTGTATGCTTGTTGTTGCTAATTTTCATATAAAAATTTTAAAGTTGTATTGGTTTCGTGCTATCAGTTTATGTAAATGCCAGTAATCAAGAAGAAGAATAAAAATACGAAATATTTTCTATGTAACTTGAATCAACAATTAACATTTCAAAATTATTTTGGTCGCACAGATAATTAATTAATTTAATTAATTCTTTTTCCGTAATAAATTTAATTTGTTGTTTGAAAATCATATTATGTAATTTACAGTAATTTTTGTCCGACTTGATCAAACTAAGTGTCTATCTCTTCACAAGATAATGTACTTTCAGAATGTTATCACTTATTTCATATTTTTTAACTAAAGTTTGCTACTATGAACGGACAAACTTGAAAAAATTCGCATTTCTCAAGTTTACCTCATCAAACTCCATAGCATATTAAGTCAAATAAGATATATATGTATATCGTTTTAAAGGCCCATCCCTCTCCTTTCTAATAAGATTTAAGTTATGGACTTCGGTTCAGAAATGTTTGTGTAATCAATAAATTTATGCGTAAAGTCCAAAAAACGGTTTTTGTCCAATAAAACAAGTTTGGAGGGTTCGAGAAAAATAAAAAATATTGTTTTGAGTTCTACTCAACTAACTGAACAACTTGGGCAAGGTAGTTACTCGGGTGTATTCAGTCAGGATTACGGCCTATCTGCTCACACGAATCATGTTGTGTGTGTTAATTTTTTTATACATGATTGGCGGGACATGTTTAAGTCGATTCCGAACGACAGATTTTTGAGAAACTTTTCATGGCAATTTTATTTACTATCAGAGTTTTTGCCAGAAATCTGCTGAGAGGCAGTCGCCGAATCATATTTTAGTTTTGATGTCTGACCTGGGGTTTGAACCTTGGATTTACGTCTAATAAGCCAACCCACTTCCTACTAGACTACGCCGACTTCCCGTTCAATACAAGTTTAAACAACGCAGTTGGCGGAAAAAGCTCAATCAATAGCACATTCCTTCTCACCCCCATTAAGGTTGTTGGTCCTTAGCAAGGGCAGGAAGGACTCCAAAAATGTGGTTAATGAAATTAAAAAAAGCACATTAATATGCCCCTAAAAGGAACAAAGAGATGTTGACGTTTCTGTTTGGAGGCATTGATTTTCATTTAAGAATTCTTAGTTTTCTCATGTGATTTTATGGTTGTTATTTACACAAAATGGATCCAAGCATCAATAAATTAATTGATATGCAAGGTTTTTTATTATAACCTGATATATAATTTCACGAATCGATATTTCGATGTCTTCTCCAAGACCACGGGCTACAGCAAGAATATTCTATTCGGAACGCCAAATTTTGTCTTGTCAATGGTTTTGAACAAGCAAAATTAATGCGAAATCGATCAATAATAGCATGAATTGTTTGCATACTAGACAAAAAAAGAAAAACTTCACAAACATTTAAGATTTTCAGCTGTCGAAACATATGTATGTAGTTAATGTTATCGATAAAAATATCTTATCTTACAATGAAATTTACATATTTAATCTTTATAATCAGAATTATTTTAATTTCTCCGTAATGTCAACTTTTTAAACATAAAATTTAATGCCATTAATAATGAAAGTTCAAGTAGATGTTTCAATATATTAAGGGAGGGTTCATAAACTGATGAAGTCCTAAAGTGTTTGCTCGTGGTTGCATTCTCAATAATTTACTGATTAATGGTCATATTGCATCTTTTGAATAGTAGAGTATTGAAGAATATTGAATTGCTCATTTAAAAACAGTAGCAGTCAATTTCAAGGGATTATATTATTATACTTTTTGTATTCTTTACCGTTCAATATATTCTGTTGATAAGTAAGCAACCATATCCTCAATATTTTCATCAAACATGTAATTAAATATTACATTCCACAAATAATTACAATGAAATTGCTGTCAGTCACTCCGGCACCGTGTGACGTTTGTGTATCATGGAAAGTATTACACGCGAACTTTCTGATGTAAAACACACAATTTTAGTAGTGACAACATAACCTCAAAATTGAATTTGTCTCACAAACACATACGTACGTAAACCATTGAATTGGAGTATTCGTTTTACAAGCAAATATTTTTAATCAATGTTTACTTTAGGAAAGAAGAAGAAAGAAAAAGATTTCATAAAATGCAATGAAATTTGAGCACTGGCTTTATATTTTAATAGAAAACAAAAGTTTATTCATATAAAAACAAAATAAATAAATTAATAAAATAAATAAATAAAAAAAATTAAATTAATAATAACTAAAATACATCACAAGCAATAATTTATACATTTGTTGATTGGTTAAATAAAGATCTTTTTCTAAACTAATTTATACATATGAAAAAAAATTAATAAATTCACGATTTACAAAAATATTTTGCACATTTGTTGATAAAAAAAGATAAAAAGAGTTTCTAAATATAACATTTGCAAATATTTTAATTTTTTGGATTTGTGTTTTTATTTTTAATGCACTTAGCACTAATACAACGTTTTTTTTTTATTATTTTTAATGCGTAACGCCAGTTTCTACATCCTGAGAGCCGAGTGATCGACAGGAATCTGTTTAAAAAATATGCATAAATTTACATGTTTTAAGACTTGGTTAAAACTTATATTTTCAAATTAGCACTTACCTGTTAAGGCGTCATAAAAAGCAGCAAATTTTTTTAAACGCCTTTTACCATGAACACCGTCCAAGTTTATGTCCATGCTCAAATTTGGTGACATAATTTCCGTAAGCTTTTTTGGCAAGCGGCCCTTTAATATTGTTTCACTTCACTTCAAGTAAAAACACTTCAAACTTTTCGAATTTATGTATTTTTTAATTTAGTGTATTTTTTTAATTATTTTACGCAAACAATAAATTTTTAACCAAAAATATAAAGCGAACAGATGACAAGCGGTTTTGTTTATTAATCAAACGTCTAAGACGTTAGTTATCTATATCCAACGGCGTTAAGAATTGGAGTGTTTGTATACAGTTTGGTTAATGTAAACTTTGCATTGCGTAGTAGTTGGCTTTAAGTTAGTCTATACAAGCAAACTTAAAGTTAGTTTTTTTTGTAGTTAGCTACTCATTTGACGGCAGGGCCATTACTATTGCTTCAGCTGTCATATTAATTGTATTCCCTTTTAATTAAAAAATTGTTTTTTTTTTGCTTTATTAGGGGTTAAGGGCATTTTTACCGTTTAAAGACCAGTAAAACGAAATAAATAAAATGAAATCTTCCAAGAAAAATTGCTTACAACAATAGTTATAAATCAATCAATATTTTCCGAAAAATAAAGACAAAACGATAATGTAAAGGTTGTAGCAATAGTATAAGTTTTAATTTTAAAATTCATTTAAAATATTAATTATGGTTTCATTTTCTCTAAGAGAGATAATACGCAGGCCATTAATGCAAAATTTATGGAACAGAATACAGCGACATAGGTTCTCGGCTACAACTTTTCTTTGTCTTATTTCTGATTTATAAATAGTGTTCGGTAATATCTGGTATAATAAACATAGTTTACCTGTATTTTTTTTAATGTAATTTGTTTGACTATTAACGCAGTACTGTTATACTATTAAAGCTTACGTTCTTTGTATAATACTTGGCCTTAACCATATAAGCCAAAAAGTTCTCAAAAATTTGATTTTTTAGACCTCCATAAAACTGCCCAACTAAAACTGAAAACAGCTTATTTACATTAGCTTTTAGATAAAAACTCTGTGTGCGTGTGATAAACGCTGTAACTTAACTTGTCTCCAGCAAAGCCTGAAAAATACCCAAATACCTTAATCGGCAGCATTTTAAACTGCGGTCGTCATCGGCATTTTATCTGTAAGAGAGAGAACCTACTGCCTTTATTCCACAGTTATAAATAATATCCTTTTAAGGCATATATCAAAATATTACGATTGAGCTTGTTACAGTTGTTGTGAGTTCACAGTTATAAAAATCCAATAAATAAACCACGAGAAAAATTATTGGCTGCATGCCGTTGCAAGTTCATATATGTATAAATGGATTAAATGGATTATGCTATCAAAAGTAAAAAAAAATTCTGTAAGTTTTTTATACATTGCTACAAAAAAAATTAAACTGGATGTTAAGTTACATATTTCATTTTCAAAAAAAATAAATAAATAATAATAATTAAGAGTTCAACGAATATCTTAAATTCAAATTAATTTCTGTCAGACTCAAAAATACAGAAATAATTTAATTTATACAAAAATATTAGACTCAGAAATATCACTGTTTGTTAAATATTTTTAATACGTTTTCGAAAATCCATTACTTTTAAATCGATAACTTACCTACATACGATAGATTCTGAAACTAAATTTTAATTTGCCTTCAATGTGTCAGTTTTAAATACAAAGAAATTAAATACGGTCAGGCCAGTCTATGTATTAAATCTACCGTTACTAAACACTTTTTTGATTTAACGATTTTAAGTATCATCAGCTAAAAGTTTTACATGACATGAATGCGATACAAATATCTAGCAATTAGAAAGTGAGTTCTTGCCAATCGGACAGCGTGTTGTCATCAATTACGCAGATTTCTAGGCTCCGTAGTTCTTTTTTATATTTAAAGTATCATTATTGTTCGACTTTGTTCATACGAAATATTATAGTCTCTTAATGTCTGGCTGCCTTATCCTAAAAACTTTGGGATTATGAGATTAATAAGTCTGGGTAATGATGTGTTTTCCGCTTGACCTGTACTCTTGACTATCTATCACGCCTACGCAATTCAGATGTACATGTGAAGCGAAGTATCCAATAGGACGCTCGTCATTGTCCTCAAGTCGCCTTTACTTACTCTTAATATACTTAGGATTTTCTTCTCACCATAGTCGCTCCAAATTAATTTGAAATTTTTTTCCTATGTCGCTATATCCCCAAATGTTAATGTTTCTGCCCTGTTTTTGAGCCTGGTTTTCAATGCACTAAAAGACATTGGCTCAATTCTCAGCCTTGATGGCTAGGTACCCATAATAATAATTAATGAATACTGTGGCCTTTTAACAGTCCAGGTGAGTCCTTAATCCTGGATGCTAATAGACATCAGGGAAGACATTTAAATCCCTTTGTGATAAGTTTTCTTAATTTGCAGTAGCTCAGGTCACTTAGAGCCGCAGGCATAGTTTGCTTCTGGTTTTTTATATATATAGGCCCAGTCTCGTCCTACTTTTCTCCATTTCTCAAGTCATCTGTGTAGCAGCAAGTTCTAACGTACTCTATTTCTTGATTAAATGGAGCAATGTTACCAGACTAATGCAATTGTACGCGATTGATTTGGCGGACATCCTGTCGGATAATTCAGCATTAAGCAAATATCCGTCTAGTGTCCTTATTATATTTCGATGATATAATTTCCTTTTATCCTGCACACTATACTATGTAAGTGCAACCATATATCGCATCCTTATTTAAATCAGTTAGCCAAAGAGTATTGTTAGGTACTGTCGTCATCGCACTGCTTATTCCTAAGGAACGCATTCTTTGAACCTTCTTATTCCAATTTAGCATTACCTGCTTATCGATGTTCATTACACTACTGAAGCACAAGCTAGTAAAGGCTTAATTATGTTCCTGTAAAGCCAGTTTGTCATTCATATTGATAAATTTCTTAAATGATACTTAAATAGCTGCTTGCGATAACTTTTTGATAACAATTGCACAAACTAAGAACACTGTTGATAAGGTAGCAACAGTTCGAGCACCGATTCGTTTTAAATAACATCACGGAGTATGAAATATTTTTATAAAATTATATTAAATCTGCGTTTGTTTGTCAGAGATTGTTGTCACAAATTGCAATCAAAGACATCCTTCAATATTTCAATAATTCTGGAAAGTATCATACGTTTAATAAAAATTCAATCCATTTTCGTTTTCTTTTTTGGTTTTGTAATAAAACTTTTAATTTCATTATAGGAATTTAGTACCAGTAGTTAAGTAACATCTCCAACGACAACCCGTATGAAAATCTTAAAATTTAAGTGTCAAAATAGTTGTTAGTTTTTTTTTCCTTTTTTCTTTTCGAATTTTGACCACTTTTTCGTATTTAAAATCTGAAAAGAAAAAGAGTTAAAATATGGATTTGCTTCTCTTCCTTTCGTTCTCCTCAATCTTTACAACAAAAGCATACAAAAAGACAGGCATCACCAGAGAACAAAAAAAAAATTCCAAAAAACATTCAAACCTGCAGAAATAAGCTAACAACACATACATACATACATGTGCAACTATATACTATAAATCTATACATACATTTAAGAAGAAATCCAAACATAAAATGTATGTATGTTCGAAAGTCGAAAGTGTGTGCTGAGCGTTTGAGAAAGAACAGCAAAACGAGAAATGTACAGGAAACGGAAAATGTTTAAAAATTTTAAAGGAAATTCATATTCCACACCAATTGCATATGTACAGATATATGCACAAATAACTACCCTGCCGTCAAATGAGTAGCTAACTACAAAAAAAACTAACTTTAAGTTTGCTTGTATAGACTAACTTAAAGCTAACTACTACGCAATGCAAAATTTACATTAACCAAAGTGTATACAAACACTCCAATTCTTAACGCCGTTGGATATAGATAACTAACGTCTTAGACGTTTGATTAATAAACAAAACCGCGTGTCATCTTTTCGCTTTATATTTTTGGTTAAAAATTTATTGTTTGCGTAAAATAATTATAAAAAATACACTAAATTAATAAATAAATTCGAAACGTTTGAAGTGTTTTTATTTGAAGTGAAGTGAAACAATATTAAAGGGTCGCTTGCCAAAAAAGCTTACGGAAATTATGTTACCAAATTTGGACATAAACTCGGATGGTGTTAATGGTAAAAAGCGTTTAAAAGACTATGACGCCTTAACAGGTAAGTGCTAATTTGAAAATATAAGTTTTAACCAAGTCTGAAAACATGTATCAATTTATATAAATATTTTTTAAACAGATGCCTGTCGATCACTCGGCTCTCAGGATATAGAAACTGGCGTTACGCATTAAAAATAATAAAAAAAAACGTTGTATTCATGCTAAGTGCATTAAAAATAAAAACACAAATACAAAAAATTAAAATATTTGCAAATGTTATATTTAGAAACTCTTTTTATCTTTTTTTTATCAACAAATGTGCAAAATATTTTTGTAAATCGTGAATTTATTAATTTTTTTTCATATGTATAAGTTAGTTTAGAAAAAAATCTTTATTTACACAATCAACAAATGTATAAAATACTGCTTGTGATGTATTGAACTGAATTTATTTTATTTAAACTGAACTGAATTTATTTTAATTTAATTAATTTTTTATTTATTTATTTTGTTTTTACATGAATAAACTTTTGTTTTCTATTAAAATATAAATTTTAAAAAACTGTTTCATTTCGAATAATTAATATTATAGCTTATTATTGTGAGTTTAAAGCCAACGTGTAAAGAACTGACTTTTCATTCACTGAAATTTAGCTAACTTATAGTCAATTAAAAGTAGTAAGTTTATAGTTAGCTACAAATAGGTTTACTTTAAGTTAACTGCTAAGTAACTAACTTTAAATTAATTTAAAAGTAATGCAGAGTCGGACAATTGACTACTTCCTAGGACATCGCAATGTTAAAATAGTTAGTCATTTCCATATAAAAGTAATCCAAGTGTCAACCACCACTGCTTGAGAAATAGTTGGTTTTAAGTTAATTTAAAGTCAACTGAGTGTACGACAGGGTACATATGTATTTACATATATGATAGTATGTATTTAAGCGTGCACAACAGATGCATGTAGAATAAAACCTTAACAAACAAGCAGTCAGCTCAACAACAAACATTTGGAAACTGGAACTGAATGTTTAAAACAATGCTGAACAGTTTTTAATTCTGATCAAAATCACATGCAGAGTGTAGCCCAAAATGAAAATCTGTCAACAATTTTATGAAATTAAAAATAATTACACAAACAAAACTCAACAAAGTAAAAAAGATAAAACAACAGCAGAAAGTTAAAAGAATAGACAAGAAAAGTTTGTTGCAGTGAAAATTCAAAACAAGTTTATTTATTTATTATCTGTAACATGTCTTCAATGAAGTTGCCATGAATTTAAAAAGTTCATCAAATTGTTTATAATTGTAATAAAATTTAATGAAAATTAATATATACAATTGAAAAGGACTGCAAATATATTCGTACATTCACATGCATATGGGCAAAATATTATTCTATTTTTATATTTCTATTGATTTATTTAAAACGTTATAAAACGTATTTATATCTGTGTTTGTTTGACAATATATGGTGTGTTCACTATTTGATTTTAAGTTCACAATTAAATTTTTAAGTGAACATCTTCAAAAAGATTCCGATTTTCATACACTCGATTAAAATTTAATATTAAATAATATTAAATTTAATATTAAAATTATTTAATGCCAAGTAACAGAATAAACTTATAGGAAGTATTGTAACGATTTAAAGAACAATTCACCGAAGAATGAAAATCGAATGATGGCCATGTCTTTAAAAAGGATACAATCTATACGGTTGAAATAAATTAAATAAATACTTCAAGAAAGAGAATCCATGGTAAATATGATGCATTTCCCTTGTAGTATCTAATTACTGAGGCATCCGAATATATCGGGTCATCCAACAGGGGCTTTATACCAGTCTTCTTGATGAAACAACACCTGCCAAATTAGTTGCCATTTATTTCGTTCGTTTTGACAAATAATTATCGACGGATATAGTATTCAACAATACGTAATATCTGTTCGAGCAACGCTTCGTCTATTCACGGTCGCCTTAATCGTGAGGACTAATCGCAATGTGGTAGACGAATTTTGCATCATCATTTGGGTCTACAGCCGTACAAAATTCTTCAGACCTAGAAACTAAAGGTAAACGATCGTAGACAACGACGTGCATTGTCTGAATGTGTTCTGAAGCTGTTGACAACAGACGTCAATTTTAATCGAAAAATCGCCTTTAGCTATGTATGAATGGGTACGTGAATAACCAAAATTGTCGAATTTGAATCGACAGCAATACACACATTCTTCTAATTCGTTCTCAAAAGGGTTCTTAAGCCGAAAATAATTATCATAAATGAATGAATATTTTTAAGTTTCTGACTGAATTATTTGGAAAGTGAATAAAACTCTGCATGATTAAGAAAACACACTTTTAACGTCCAAAAGGTACTTAAGCATTAAAAGAACCCGTTCAAGATATTTTGCTTATCTTATGAAATTTCAATCATCAAATAATTTTGTTGCTATTTTGCAATTCGTTAAATTCCTGAAGACCTTTTTCATAAATTTTTTATACTTTTATCTTTTTATCCGTTATCATTGTTTTTGTATACATTTTTTCTGTTTCATACATCCGTACAAAAGTAGTAATAGAATTTTGCAGACCATGCTTAAGAACAATAAAAAGAGAGGTCAGAGTATCTAAGATGCACTGAAACGGAAAGAAATTCCTTTAAGTTTACTGCATTCCGAATCCCTAACATAACATTGTATAAGAAAACAGAAAGAGGATGAAATGAAAAGATTTTTTTTGACCCTAAAACTCATACATACTCATACAGAAAGGTCAAGAAAGCCTTCAAATACATACATATACCTGTATTAAGTTTTTAACAATGGATTCTTGCTTTAGCGTCCAATTATTGAAAATAAATTATCAATATTCTGTCTCTGATGTTCATTATTTTCCCCATAAGTAAACAATTCATTTTCAACTCAAACTTAAACTTAAACGTCATGTGGACATAAAAATAAAAACAAAGTATTGCCAATAAGATTCACGTCCTCTTAGAATGTATCACCACCAGGTGATGAAATCTGTAACATTTTGTAACTTACTTTTACTCTGGCTGTGGGTATTTTAAATGTAAAGGCAATATGTACTCTTCTAGGATGCTTATGTTTTTATGCTAAATTTGCGAGTATTCCGACATAATTTATGAATAATTTGGAATATGGAAGAATTTTGAGGCTGTTAAAGCGGATTTAAAGCGGCTAATAACTACCGGTAATACAACAAAATATGTTCCATTTGTTTGTAGGTGACTGACCAGCGAAATCTACTTTACTCGCACGCTTAATTTTTTAACACAATTTTTCTGGAAAAGAAATTTATTTTCAATTATAAAATTAAGAAATTCCAATCAGGTGTCCACAAAATTTAAAACTCGTTTGATGCAATGAAAAGGAAAGGAACAAACTATTAAAAATATTAGAATCCAACCCCGGCTCAACAACTTCTTTAAAATTGCAATGAAAATTTTTTCAAAAATCTGTCGTTCGAAGTCGACTTTATGCTGTAGTTCTTATGAATAAAATCAACACACACACCGCGAGAGGGGTGGAGAAGGTAGATTGTAACCCTTACTAAAGCGAGGTATGGACTGATTAATAGTGAGATATTATAATATTAATAATTAAGTGAGATATTAGAAGTCGCATTAGTCTAGTAGGTATTGTGTTGCCTTATAAGATGTAAACCACGGTTCAAACCCCAGATCAGACATCAAAACGAAAATATGAAAAAAAATATTTCTTCGGCGGCAGTTTTCGGAGAGCAAATAAAATTTCCATGTAAAGTTTCTCGAAGCATATGCCATTCCGAGTCGACTTTAAACTTTAGGCCCCGCCACTCATGTATTAAATTAACGCACACAACATGAGCGGTGTGAGAAATTCGGTCGTAATCCTTACTATAGCGATTTAGTGAACAACTAATTAAGTGAGATATTAGGATTAGTCACTTTAACTATAGTAGAATGAATGCCCACGTAAAAAGTTAGGCTGATATTTAACAAAAATACGAGGACGAGTCAGTAAAGGAAATCTGTCGGTTGCCTTTTGGCAAAATTTGAATAATCAGTGCTGTTAAGTTTGTATTTGGTAGCCATTGATAACAGACTAGACTACCACATGATATAAGGATAAAATGAATAAAAAAAAATTGTGAATGTCCACATGGAATATAAATTTTAGCGAAAAATAACCATCACACAAACCAATGCTTAGTTTAGTACACGCTATTGGCACAGGCACCATTACTTTCAATGGTGAAAAGTGCTTCATAACCAGCAAACAATAGAAACAAATTAGGGATGTGTTCTGGTCTAGTGGGTAGTGTGCTAGTCAATTAGTGAACGGTTTGTGTGTTCGTGTGCTACCAGAGATTGCTTTGCTAAATTTCGTCTACCATATGGATATTCGATACGTAATAATAATAGTGAACGAATAAATAAATAGTAATAATAACAACAAATTATTGCTTAAATCAGTATCTCGGATTGGGTATGAGAAAGCTACCCTCAATGTGGATGTCTCGTTTATTTACACTCAACTGCAAACGCAAAAGAGTAGCAAATTCGTAGAAGTGTTTGATGTTTTCAACCGCAATAGGGACTAGCAGAGAAAGAACAAACCGAGATCAAAGAAGGCCAAAGCATACCTGTTAAGTAATGATTAGTAGTCGTAATGATTAGTAATTTGATAACTTTTTTTTGAATGGTGAAATGATGATTACAATTACGATTATTTTTGGTTAAAATAGTTAATAATTGATTGCGATTACAAAATAATCAAAAAACTATCAGGATTACTGGCGATTAGTCTAATATTCAAAAAGAATCAAAAGTAATCAAATTGTTTTCAATGATTCTTTTTCATTATTTTCAATAATTGAAAATTCATGCGTTCTACAATTTATTCGAAACAGTAAAATTTTAGTTTTATATATTTATTTTAATAAAAACAAAAACAATATAATTAAAACACAAACTCAAACAAACTTAACAAACCAAATATTAAAAATATAAATAATAACAGAAAATGGACATTTGATGAAACAGAAGAAAAATTAACATCATACAATTACAGATATTGAAAATTCGCATTCATTAACACTAATTTTTCAAGCGAAAAATCAGATAATGATTGTCTTCTTGGGCTGTTGACGATCCCGGCAAAAGAAAACAGGGCCGTGTTAAAATATATAAATGCTTCTTTTAGCAAAACATATTTTTGCCAATTCCCATCTGCACTTGAATTATCGTTCAAATAACTAAAGAACTGATGTTTTATAGTCGACAGTCGATCAGGTTTAATATGTTCTTGTGGAGAAAGACTGGTATTAATTTCATCTTCTGCAAATTTAAATCGTTAAAAATCCAACAAAATTGAAAGTAATGCAAACATTAGCTTACCGTCAGTACTAAAATCAAAAAAATCTGGGACAGTAGAAAAGTTATTTTTAACTTCCTAATTAAATGTACTGGTATTTTTGGCGTAAAAACTACATAACGTATCCAAAACTTTGTTGGTGACATTTTCAACATTTAATTCCAGCAATTCAGGACTTAAGCTTTGCAACACCTTGAGCCATTACATTTTAATGCTTTGATTTAGTACTGTTGCTGTAATCGCGATATTTGCATCAGGTTGCAAAGTGAAATATGTTTGGAATCTTTGCCTTAATCGTTGATCCATTTTCAAAATAACAGAAGATACTTGTTGTAAGTCCTGTTTCATACTTAGTTTATGTAACTTATTGCTCAATGTAACTAAAGTCGGTATTAGGAAACCTGCGTTAAAATCAATTAAAGTAAATTTTTATTTCGCCAAAGGGAAACCTATAAATAAAAAAAAATATCTGGTATACCATAGTTCATATTGTTTTCTCCTTGAAGAAAGTCCAGCGCTTTGGCAATTGGTTCCATTATAACAGTGTACATCTCTAAGTCTGCTGGAGAAAAATTTAGTAAAGTTAGCTTATGACACAGACTATTCAGGTTGTCTTTGTAGCTAAGCAGTTTCTGTACTGCATCAAATAATGAGTTCCATCTAGTAACAACGGGCAAAAGCAACATTGAACCCAAGTGTTATGCAATTATTTCCGAAGACTTTGGCCACTTGCACTTTTTCCACTGGTTGTTGTACTTTTCAAATGCCTAAGAAAGTTAATAGAATTTGTAAGTATTTGATAATATTAAACCACAAAAGAAATATTCATGTTTAGGTTTCAAGATTTTGTTAAAATCGGTTGAAGCAAGCATATTCAGAGTATGGCTGCAACATCTTTGATGTGTAGGCAACCACCTTTCATTACGAAAAACTGGCAGATCATCATCAATGTTATCTTCGAAAAGATAATTTTTCACTCCGTATTCTCGGAACGCTTTTAGGAAAATTTGAACCGTTGTCCGTAACAGTTAGAACAATGTTTGAGCTGCTTAGGCCAAAACTAGTGTTAATTTCTGTTATAATCTGTGCAATGTTTTCAGTCGTAAGTACTCCAAACATTCTTTTACATGCTAAAGCTATCGATTTGCGTTCAAAATTATCAGTAAGCCAATGACATGTATACCCTAAAAAAGTTCTGTGGCTTGCAGACCAAATGTCTGCTGTAGTACAAAAATATTTGGAATAAAACATTTTTTCCTTTATATTTTGTACCATGATGTTGTATTTTGCCTTTAATTTTTCAGACGCTGTTTGTCTGGTCATCACCTTCATACCCGTATCTTGAAACAGATTTACGAAAGATGTTTTTCAGGGATGGAAAGGGGCAATGCGGAGTCGATAATTGTGAGTAGTAGTTTTTCATTAAACACAGATTGTGCTCTATCACCGTTATGATTACCTGTTTTATAATTTTTGCACTTTTTAAAAAGTTCAATATGCTTGACTTGCAAATGTTTAATGAAGTTTGAAGTCACTTCACCGCATCCTCTTATCATGCGATGGCATGAAATACACTTAGCGCATGTTGTCTTATCTGAAATCTGCAATACTAAGTTTAATAAATATATACTTAACTTGAACTGAGTAGCTGAAAATCTCACTTTTTCTACTTCTGTATAAAATTCGTTTCTAAAAATTGTTTTTTGGAAACACATTTGTTTAACAGATTGTCTAGATTCAGATTCAATCAAGGTTGTTTTCCTTTCACTTGAAGAAGGTTGAAAGTCTGGATCCTTAAAGTTATCATCTGACAAAAAATCGGTTTCGGATATATTTTCTGACATTTCGAAGTGTTAAATTAAAATAATATTTATTAGAACCTTTAACAACTGCATCTTTTATACTTACCAAAAAATGTAATGTATTAGTAATAGTAAAAATTTTAACACAGCTAAATACAAAAAACTGAATTCCGAAGATTTTTAAATTGTTGTAAAAAATTTTTTTTTTTTGAAAGAATCACAGATATTGAAAATATTCAAAAAGAATTCAAAAGAATCATTGAAAATATTTTGATTACTTTTTGATTACTTTTGATTCTTTTTAATTATTTTGTAATTTGCCAGTAATCCTGATTATTTTTAGATTATTTGGTAATCGTAATCAATTAGTAATTCGAAAAAATTGTTCATAGAATTATATAATCATTACGATTCTTTTTAAAAAGTAATGTAATTGATTACTAATCGTAATCGCAATTTAACAGGTATGGGCCAAAGTACGTTTGTCAACCAAAATTACGTGAACGTTTTTGAGATACAAGCGAAATAATCCCTATTATATAGTATATCCTGACATTGACGTCCTTTGTCGACATCTTAGTATCTTCGGCACTCTCCAGAAGGTCTTCATAACTATCGCGGAAGACCTCCCACAAACGGACTAATTCCTGCCGATGGGTGTTGAGAGAATGCACGGAATGTCCCTCTTGAGGAATAGCCCGAACAAAAGTTTCGAAATCCGCTAGGCGGTTGAAAGTTTTACCAAAATTTCCTAAATTCCGCTCCATTTCTATAGCAATTAGGGACCTTATCTTTTCTCTAACCGATTAAATTAATGAATCACAAGGAACTTCAAAGGTTTATAATAAACTTTTCCCAAAAGAAACAAAATCAATCGCAGTACGCAACGATAATTACGCGAAATTCCGCCACGAGATATTACAAAAACGAATTTAAAATATTCAACCGAACAACGAAATAACGTTCGAAATCGAAAATATTAAAATTGGGAAATAGCATACACAACAATATAATATATAAAATAATCAAAAATATCAAAATTAAACACTTTAGAAAGATATCGAACTCTTTCCAAATAAATATTTCAAATCACTTTTACTTTAGTGTAAGAATATAAATTTCACAGCCAAACCGCCAAATTAGGTGACAAAAAAAAACGCTAAAAATAATGTCAATAATAAACAAATTTATTGAAAATCGACAACTACGCGTGGAAAGCAATAACATATTTACTTACAAAAGAAGTAAACAAAAAACAACAACAATTTAATACTTATTGCTTTCACCAAGAGAGTAACAACAATGTTTATATTGCTTTCAAGCAAAGAGCAAAAACAATGCACACTTTTGGCTCTTTTTACACAATGTTCTTCACTTTATATTCTTACATTTTTTTTTAAAAAATTTCAACCAATTTCGCACTTAAAATTCAAATTACCTACATTGAATTTATTTATTTTTTAATTATGTTTGTAAGGTTTGAAGGTTAGTAGGGGTGATCTCCAAATTAGAATAAAGGGTAATTCTTCTATTACAAATCCAATATGGCTGTCTCTCTATAAGTCTGAAATAATAGACTTAAATTAAAATATTTTATTTTGGGTAATCTGGCTCGAAGTGGACCAAATGTTTCGGGGGGGAATTGGGGTAAAGATGCGAAATAAAATATTTTAAATTAAGTCGAGATAGAGAAATCAAGGGTATTAGTTAAATATTCAATTATTAATTAACGTACCTTCGGGTTTGGTGGTTGATCGGTAATGAGATCAATTCTTTTTTATTTTCTTCTCTTCCTTCCTTACATTCCACATAACTTAAGCGTATTTACACTACTTAATACAGTATACTAAAAATTAGGGTGGTCAGCGTAAACACATACCATTTCCTTCTCCGTCCATTTGGAGACGTGAGAGCAGATGCCTAATAATGGCTAAAACTTAGTAAAATTTTCTGTTGTCCAATCAGTCAGTGGAATGTCTTTGCTGTTTTTATTTGACCTTTGGAATGAATTCAATACTCAAGTTATTCCACTAACTTCTTTGTCATCTTTCAACTACCCAAACCGTCATTACCAGTAGGGAAGTGAAACATAAAGAAAAAAGATTCCATGAGGCGTGAAATCGTTTTTGAAGACTACATATTACAAAAAAATATATTATATAATGATGGTGTCGAATGAAGTCAGTGAAGCAGTTAAAGTTAATTTTGTTTTAACATTTCCGCCAAATCATGTAATGTGAAATAATTTGCATACAAAGAGAATGAAAATTGGGAAACAATGTCAATACAAAAAATTCTTTAATTTTGCTCTGTCTTATTCTATATTCTATTTTTCAATCGTAATAATACACAATTATTATTCGAAGACAATATGTTAATCAAAATGTTATGTTCAATGGCTCATATCTATATTTTTAAAATGCTAGATGGTGTAAAAAAACAAATAAAAAACTCAACGAAAAATATTTAAGCTTGGAAATAGGTACTGTCCTATATAAAGAAATGTGAAAAGTTATAATAGTCTCTGATATTTCTTATTTAGCGTATCCAATCGAATTTTCATCATGATTTTCTATAACATCAACAATTAATATAGTAGGTCAGCAGTTATAAAAAGTCAGATATCATCATTTCTTGGAAAATAGAAAGACTTAAAAGGAATGGCAAAACCCATCATCCTAACAGCCACTACAATAAGGCAAACACCAGCTTAGCAGGACAAACTTGCTGATAATGTTTGCCGCTTCTACACGTTATAAGATACTCTAAATCACTCAATAAAAATTCGACAACTTCTTGCAGTAGTCGCCTGAATATTGGCTTCCAATGCTTCAAGAGTGGCTGGTTTGTCGATATAACCACATAAAAGTGAATACAGAGGCGTTAATTCGCACGAACAAGGATTGCTTCTGTAAAAAAAATTTGTTATCACATTGGTTTTGCAATAAATCGACTGTTATTAAGTGGGCTGCATGGCAAGTTGCGTCGTCGTACCATAAATGTTGAGAATAATACATAAAAACCAATTTCTTTAATAATTTTCAA
This sequence comes from Sarcophaga variegata, assembly GCA_932273835.1. Lineage (NCBI taxonomy): Eukaryota > Metazoa > Arthropoda > Insecta > Diptera > Sarcophagidae > Sarcophaga > Sarcophaga variegata. The sequence goes on from OW026359.1 coordinate 44,530,039, forward strand.
TAGAAAATAACCGAAAGAAATAATTTCAAGATTTTTACGAATAACGGCAGCGAAACCATACTACAAGAGCAAAAAAATTGGAAAGAAAATAAGATTGATTGGAGAAAATTAAATTGGATGATTTCAGTCCAGTGCATAAGTTGTCATAGCAACGCAAATTTGGAAGTGTTTGGAAATCCGCTCAATGAAGTGTGACACTGCGAGTGGGGAAATGTATGGTAGTGGGAGGAACCATCTGTTAGGACAAACTTTTCTTATATGCTTTTTATGGTCTCTTCTTGTGAGAGAAGCCCTATTTAGTTTAATTCAGTGATATGAGAAACATAAGTAAATAATAAGTAAATAAAATTTTTAAAAAAGTAATTTCGATTGATTTTAAATAACTTTAATGAAAAATACAGTGTTGCAGGTCCTAACACATAATAAATATTTTCAATAATGCAAAAAACAATTGTTTTTTATTTTCAAATAAATGTCATTAATTAATTGAAAATATAGTCGATCCAAAAAATTATTGTGACTATCTTAAGAAAGTAAAATAAAAACTCAATTAAATTGAGTAGCATTTATTGAATAAGAATTATTTTACTAAAAAGAAATATAGCATAAAATATCCTTAAATTTTGTAATAAAATTATTAATTTTCCATTTAAGTTTAGGCCCTCACATTAAATAGGATACTACAATTCGACTATTTTAATACTTGATTAACATGAAGTTAAAAAACATCGCGAATGTGCATTCGTATAAGCTAAGAATATGTGTGAATTCTCTTTGCACAATTATGCTTCGGCATGGTCATCCCTGGCTTAATTTGATATTTTGTTCGGACACGTTATGAAAATCAAGGGAAAGTAAAACAGGCAAAGTAATAAAAAAAAACAAAAAATAAAAACAGAGGAATCGTACACTTGAACTAATGTGAGAAGTAAGAAGAATAGAGAAGAGGAAACCGAGAGATGAGTTCCAAAATTATTCTGCAAAAATGTACCATGACATTCTGTACATATGTATATTGTATAGAAAATCCATTTGCCAATCGTTCATGTTTAATAAACCTGTAAGATCCACAAGTTTACTATCCTTTGGATGTTTTATCTTTAACAAATTAATTACATTTCTGGCATCTGCAGACAACGACAGTAACGTAATTTATGATCAACTTTCCTAATTTTTCCGTTACGACTCCTATAATAGCTCGTTACCGCTTGCTTCCGATCCTACATTCCGATATCCATCTCCATGCATGGATGGTGTTTGAATCGAACGTTTTCTCCATAACTTCAAAGAGGAAGCACATTACTGATTTCACAAATCTCTCGTTAACGTTACATGCTGATCCAGATTTTACCAGTTCATCAGCAAGTTTGTTGACACTAATTTGCCAATTTGCCATAAGGACACTAAGCAGACTATTGCACTCCTGAACTGCATGTGCCCTAATAGAATGTCTCTTCAAAGTCTGCAACACAACCACTACATGCTTCCACTTCTGAGCTCTTCAGTATATATTTCCTGACTAGCCCCATGAAGATTACTCGATCGTTGACGTTGTTTCATAAATGAAAACATATTCGCTATCTAAACCTAAAATTAGACATCCTAGAGGATTACGATTTTTACCTGAGTTAACAGATACTAATTTTTGTCCATTAATTTTGAAGAAATTATGGATGATTTTTGGTCATTCCATTACTATAAATTACTACCCTGGTTCAAAACTTCAATCTATTAACCCTAAAATAATAAATTTCTTTCTATAAAGAACGAGATTTTCAGGATTGAAACAAAAAACAAAATTTCATAGAAACAGCAGCAGAAGTTTATTTTAGTCATACTTAGTAATTAAATTAAATGAAAAACTATTAATTTTTTAAATAAATTAAAAATATATTTAGCACCTTGCAGACAACACCTATTTCAGTCAATAGTATGAATATACATACATACAAACATAATTGGTTATTACAACCCTTCAGTCAGGATTACGACCTAGCATCTCACACCACTTATGTTGTGTGTGTTAATTTCATACATGAGTGGTGGGACCTACAGTTTAAAGCCGACTCCGAACGACAGATTTTTGAGAAACTTTTCATGACAATTTTATTTACTCTCAGAGTTTTTGCCAGTAATCTGCTGAAAAGAAGTAGCGTTAGAAATATTTTTTTCATATATCGTTTTGATGTCTGACCTGGGATACGAACCCGGGCTTTACGTCTAATAAGCCAACACACTACCTATTAGCCTACGGCGACAATAGCATGAACAGATATCTTAAAAAAAATCAAATTTAACCCCTTTTGGTGTAAAGAACTTATTAGATTTAATTAATATGTAAAAAATAACTTACAATTTATACCATAAAAAATTATGCAAATTTGTAACTTTTCCTCACAGTTTGTTAATTTGGGCCTTAAATTTTCTTACATTTTGTTCAATCCGCACATACGCTTAAATAATGATGGAAAAAGTCACATTTTCACCTTTTGTTTTGGTATTCGTCTGTATCATCATCAGTATTATAACCAATATAGTCACCTGTTTCCTGAGATATTTCCTTCATAATTTGATACAGAAGTTACATAAATAGCTATTGAGTAGAGTCATATAAAAAACTCCATGGAACATGCAAAGTGAAAATCACTTGGTTTTACGGTTATAGTTTGAGTAACACATTTGATTGAAGTTTTGTTTCATTATAATTCTTAATTATTACTGACTTAAACGAGTCGAGGTCCATGAAGGTATTTTACATTGACATGATTTTAATTTTGCTTCAGAAGTTGCCACGGTTAAAACTCCACTTTAGACATCCTACATAAAACGAAATATGAAAAAAATTTTCTTCCGCGACTTGCTTTCAGTAGATTTCTGGCAAAAACTTTGGGAGAAAATAAAATTGCCATGAATAGTTTGCAAAAATCTGTCGTTCGGTGTCGACTATGTTTCGCCACAATTAACACACACAATATAAGTGATGTGAAAATCTTGGCCGTAATCCTGACTAAAGAGTTGTAATGACCAATTAGGTATGTATGCATGTGTTTGATTCAGAAGCTGTCGCATCAAAATATACAAAACTTATACAAAAACTCAACTTTTGTGCATCTTTATATCGGCAATAAAACGGAGTAGAAAAAAAATGCGTTTCTGACGCTCTTTTATATTCGCTTTTCTAGGAGTGAATTACAAAGAAATATTTGAAGTAAAAAATCTCCTGGGTGAAGTGCTAGTCAAGTGGGTACTGTGCTAGACTATTAGCGTGAGGATACAATTTCCACCAGGGACTCCGGTCTGTAACACTACTCGGCTCGTATATAAAAAAATAAATAAAATATAAAAAAATCTGCTTCTAAGGATAGGCTATGTTTGCTATTCCAACTAGTTACTCCAGAGTTAAATAGTAGTTGTATATGGTTTTATGCGAGACTATTCACTTTTCATTGACGTACATAACAGGGTGGATAACAAAATAATATTTTATCAGCCTTTCGCACTAATTAGCGTTAGTACCTGCATCATATACGATACAAACTAGTAACATCTAAGATTAAAGTTTTAATTTAAGTCCTTTTAATGATTCCTCATCTTCACATCCCTTATGTCCAATTTTTCAACAACGTAGTCCAAACCCAACATTAGCTGTGAAAGAGGTAATAACGTTATCATTTAGGACACAATACACCAGTCTTTCCACATTGTTAAAAATAGAGAGGGTGTTATTTGTAGCTGCATAAGAACAATATCTATAACTATGGCTTAACAGCTGAGAATAGCAAACTCTATTAACAATTCTATTCATTTAGATTTATCAAGTCCTCATAAAGCGTTTAGCACCAAAGCTGTACTTATATGTATCTTGTGGAAATTTGCTTTGAAGAAAAATAAATCTGTTTGCAAAGTTCATTCATCTTCGTTCATTTTACTAACATAATCGAACCAGTGTGCAAGGAATTCGTGCAATCCGTTCATCGTTTTCATGCTAATTGTACAGTTTTAGTGAATAGTAGACTTGGCTCCAACAAAACGGCACAATTTGTCCTAAAGTGCTCTTAACGATCAGTATACTGCAAAATCAATTTGTTGATAACTTTCTTTCCAAATGTAGGCCTAGATTCCCTCGTTCATACAATTTAATGCATCATTTGTTTATACCGACAATATCCAGGCCACTATTGATGACACCCAGCCAAATTTTTTCCGTAAAGTATCCAGAAATTTGTTGATTGAGTAGATCATGTAACTCCCAGTGAGGGCCGACATATGACGGAAATTATATTTTAAAATATACCATGGAACTGTCTATACTAACGAAAGTTTCATTCTAACAATTTTCCTGTCTTGTATTAACATTTTAAATTCTCAAGCTCATTCAAAAAACACCGTAAAACTTTTTACGTACCGGCCTCTATTAAACCAATTGCTCATACAACACAACAGTTGGAATTCTAATGTCACTATTACTCTTCTGTCAGAGATAATACGACACCAACCCCTTAGGGAGCGTCTCCTGGATAGAGTATACTTTTCGTTTTAAACATATAAATTAGAATTGTGTTACTCAGAGCAATTAGAAAAAACATGTGAAGTACTTTTAAGTATTCTCCACAATTGCAATTTGACTGTATTTGAGTCAAATGCATTAAATATGTGAACAAGAACCATTCAAACTGTTATCAAATTTAAATAAAAAAAAAATGGTAAAACACTGTTTTCATCTGATTAAATAAACGTGTATAATCGTTACACATGAAGGTAATTTCAATTTAATTTTAAAAATTTTTAAATTTAATTCATACTTCATTGACTTTCCTAAAGTGATCGCATTAAAAAACAATTGTTTTATCTTTACAATATGCAGTTTAAAGACAATTCGATGTGGCATACGCGTTGAAGATGAAGATGTTGTGTGTGGAGAGCAGTATCACACTCAGCGGTAGCACTCAAAAATAATTTGTGAAATTATCGTAGCATTCTTTTGGTATATTGTCAACATATACATATCGTAGTATTCTTCTATTATATTGTCAACATATGTATATATATATGCAAATATATATATCGTAGCATGCTGGTAGTATATTGTTAACACTGAGAGAGTGAAGTTGCCTTTTTAATAAAAACCCGAATGAATAATTATAAAATGTAAAATATACTTTTGATTTGGAGAATACCAAAATAGGTAGGTTGTCACATTGTGGGTGTCATAACTTCCTTTTTGTAATTTTTTTATTTTTCTGTTCTTACATACACAAAAAAAATTGTTTCAATGTCTGTTGCTTGTTGTCAAACACTTACGTTTTGCGAGAACAATGGCAACACAAACTTGTGCAACAATGCAGATAATAGCAGCAATTGTAACGTCAAACTTAAAGGCTGCAACAACACTGTTATTATAACAACAGAATACGAGTATTTATAAGAATTTTTTCAAATACTTTCAATGAATTGATGCAGATTAAACAATATAGAAAATATAATTCCGACTGGGGCAGAATTCAAAATAAAAAAATTCAGTCAGTCATTAATTTATTTTCTGTATCTGAGCAATAGGTATGCGGGAATGTGTTTAAGCCATATTACTTCCATTAAATCCATATTAATTAAGTCGTCTATCTGGAAAAAACTCTGAGAGAAAATAAAATTGCCATGAAAAGTTTCTCAAAAATCTGTCGTTCGGAGTCGACTTTAAACTGTAGGTCCCGCCACGCATGTATAAAATTAACACACACAACATAAGTGGTGTGAGAAACTAGGTCGTAATCCTGACTGAAGGGTTGTAATGACCAATTATGTATGTATCAAGGCGAACTTTGGCCGTCTTAATCTTTGTGGCGGATAGGATTTATGACACTATGCCAAACAAAAATTAAATACACCCGAAATACCTCCGAACGATAGATTCTTAAGAAACTTTTCACTGGAATTTTATTTTGCCATCAGAATTTTTGCCAGAAGACTGCTGACAGGATGTCGCCTAAATAAATATTCTTCGATAATTTGAACGCGTGCAATTTCTAACACCATCAACATCCATTATTATTTCGAATAGAAAAATCAATACAATCACCATTATTCCCCGTCTTGTGATCCAACCAAATTATGTGCCCGCATTAAAGCTGCAGTTAATTGTGTTTTCCTATAAATATTCCTTTCCCATCATTTTGCAAAATAATGAAATTTTAAAGCCGTTTTGTTTTGTGTAGCCTTTTTTGGCTTCAATGTTTTTTTTTTTGGATTTCATATTGCATTTATTGAAAGGAAGGATGAATGATTGATTGAAACATGAGGAGTGAATGAATGTTTAACGGAATGAAGAGTGTAACAATAGAGATGGAATGGAGAACAATCAAAACTTTGCTTCTCAATAACAGATTATCTTTCGCATAACAAGGAATTGGAAAACAAAAGAGAGTTTCAACGGCACACAGAACAATTTGTTACAAGACAACCGAATTTGTTTAGTTGGTTGAGAGAGTGTGCTGGAGTGAGTGAAGCACTGAGTGAATGAAGTAACAGCCAAGGTGTTGCAGAGCAAAGTTGGGGAATGTAAATCGATTATATAGTCAGACACTTGCTTAAAAGAAATCAAGGAGTGTAATTTCTTCTAAAAACAGATGTAGATTCATAAGTTTGCAAATATACATATGATTATGAGGCAATAAATTAAGAATTTAAAGAATTTCCATTAACTAATCACTGCTGGAGTAAATAATGACTTGGAGCAACATCAACCGAAAACGATTATAGCCAGCATTGATTTGAAGATCGGTATTGTGTTCCTGTGTGGTCTGTTTGGATTGGAGCAACTATGAACTACTTTCGTTCTATAAACTATTTAGTACGTTAAGTTACTTTGTCTGAAGACAATTAAGATTGAATTTGTATTATGTCCAAAGTGACTACTAAACTTGGTTGGGAGCTGCTCACATTTCCGCATGTATGTAGTTCAGACAGATTCGATCGCGTATAATTTGTCACAGTTTTTTTTGACAATAGAGAAGCAGAAAGCATTGTCAAATTTCACTGAAACGTTACAAAATGTTGTGTCGTTAGCACCGATAGAACATGTGAGTGGTAGAATATGGTTTATAATCACTGTGCCATACAACCAATTTATCGCCAGGTCAATGCCGATGAGAGCTGGGGAGAGATAAACGTATGTACATATATAACGTCACCGTATTAGAGGTCTTATTGTTTTTGCCTTTAATGGCATAGAATTATTTATATTTCGAATCACACCATCTGCTTTATTTTTGTCATACAAAATAAGAAATAAGCAGAAAGACAAAATGGCACATTTTAATACAACCATTTGCCAACTGTGCTACAAAATTCCATTACGTACGCTGTTGGTATTTATATGAAACCGGAGGAAGTAAATCAATCCTCAACGGTTCACACCCAAAGACATAGAAAATTCACACGCTACGATGAGATTGTATTTTTGCACAAATTCGATTTCAGTTTTGTTCACATAAGTCTTCATTACTTTAAAACAGCAACAAAAAAGAGAGACTTGTGTGCCACGGCTTTTAGTAAATGGCAAAATCAAATTAAAAGTTTCTGGTTTAAAAGGCCTTTTCATCAGCACTGTAACGGGCTATGATTGAGGCTTAATAAATGGAGTAGGAACACTAACTCTGGGACGACTAATGCAAGAAGTGTTCTTTATTAATGCAAGCAAATAATTAACCTAAACAGGGGTATCAACCCTAAAACTATATACAACCTGTACGACTTTGTTATCAAACCAACTCTATGCAACTGGGCCGCATTGTTTTAGTTGAAGATGTATTATGAAGGTGGTGGCGATAATAACAACAGAACTATGTCGGTCGTTCTACTGGCTTCCATTAGAAACAAGTGGCTGCAAACGCTGTTATAAGCATGGCAGTGTAGAAGCTATACTCAGGCCAAAATATTTATTGATCTGGATGTTCTTAATAACCATACTGGTCGATACTGGTTTAATAAAGCAAATACCGATTAGATGCTATAATGAAAACGGTTCATACCTTCCAGCGAACATAATTCACTCGCGTATCTCTAGAGTCTTCAAACATTGACTTTTGAAATTTGACAGTAGATAACAGTCATATTGTTGCAGCTACATCTGCCAAATTAGTCGTCATTTATTCAGTCTGTTTTGCCGAATGCCCATGGACGACTGTAGACAAAGCCGCCTGTTCGCGGGAAGACCTCTAGAGTAGTTGGCAACCGATCCTAATTTTCATCGAATAATCATTTTCAGCATTGAGGTCCATTTGCGGATATTGTCGAATTTGGAACGAGAACATTCAATGCATTTCGAAAAAGTCATTGTTGGGTAGAGTTTTTGGGGCGGCGAAGTCTGCGGCCCATATTTCATTGCAAATGACATTAGGCTGCTGCTATCAACGATGATTACCAATTTACCGAGATCGTACGATTTAACCCCATTAGACTTTTTTGAGTGGTTTTCTTAAAGCACAACAAGGCCATTCCATCGGTATAATTCAGCTTGATTTATGGGCCAGAGTCCTTGAAAATTGTGTATTTCGGATGCGCTTCACCTAGAGAAACCGTGGCTGAAATTTGAAAGATGTTGCAATATATTCCACACATAATGACAATTATAGGTCTTTCAAAGGATAATATTTCACACACGGTGACGAAATATCATGTACATCATTTGAAAATATCTGTTTGGAGTGATTGAATCATAGATTGTGCCTTGTTCTATCCGAGTACCGTAGTGCTATTCAGACTGAAATAATGATTATAATAACTTCCGCGATGTGAATTCAATATCAAGATGTTTCGAGGGGTGATTTAAGCATATTTACTGATGGTGTGATACCAATTATCCAAAAATTTAGATCGTTTATGGAGGAGAAAGAGTTATATTTCAAGAATGCCTCACATATGTTCCTGCGCACTAGAATATTAAAGACTGCCCGGCTTTAAATATATTCAAAACAAGAGTTTGCATTAAATCTAATCGGAGTCTAAGAACATCTGAGCGGTTATAATGGGGCACTGTTCCCTAGTTACACGCACCCAAAAGCTATAAATACTTAACAACGATTTCTACAGAAGCTATAAGGCTAAAGAGGAAGAGGAGACGGCAGAACATCTTCCCTATTATAGCCCTCATCTACATGAGGCGAAAAGTTATTAAGTACCCACAAATTTATTGACAAAACGCATCTAGAATAAACTGACTTGGATGTACTCCACATCTTTATCGAGCTATCAAGATTGTTAAGAAATGCCTACCTGGAGTTGTAGTTGAATTACGGAATAAGTTTTTAAAAAACCTAAGTAGCTATGCTTTTACAGGTGGGTGCAAATTTAGTCGAACATAATAAACTCAAACATAAAAATTCTTTGTAATTCTTTGTGATTATTGATGGTTGTATTACGTCTTTGGTGCAATTCTTTTGTAGACCAATTTGAAATGAATTTTTATGCCGCCATTAAATCGTTATTAAATTTTATTCTTTAGGGAAACGATGTCGACGTATTGTTAGTGTGAGTGCTAATGGTTGATGATTATTCTTCAACAATATAAGCGGAAATAGAATTCAAAATGAATTAAAAAATTCTGAATTTAATAATAACGAAATTATGTTTGTGGTGTTTTTTAACAAATTTAAATCAATTTTCTTTGTCTACAAGAAGCATAATGAAGAAAGCAGTTCATTCTCATCAAAACGTTTAAGAAACATAAGAATAGAATACTGAACAAAGAAAATAAACTTTTATTAACACACATTCAACACATAAAAATATGCAACAAATGTGCTTAAGAATTTCATCGTCAAAATAACAAATCAAACAACAATTAATTGATCTCTTATTGCAGCAATAAAAACTAGCAACATTCACCCGAACGAAATAAATAAATTAAAAGCTTTTAAAAACCAAAATTATTGCTGTTGTAGTAAAACATACATATAAAGTCAATGTATGTACATATTTGAGTTCAAAAATAAAACATCTAAAAAAAATTTTGTTAGCAACTAAAAGCTAGCGTCCCTTATCTTCATTTATTATTATTTTTCCAAAAATTGAATTAAATTTATATCATATTCAGGAAAAAAAATTTTAAGGTTTAAACAATCTATGCCATCGTTGTTTATTGACACATAAACGCAGCAATAATAATGCATCAGTTTAATCTACGGCTGCTTAAGATCTTATAATCTGATCTTACTATTTACCCCATTTATAACTGACCGAGAATGGAATAAAACTCTCATGTATGGGTCGGTGTCTCAACGTCTATTTTGAGGTTTCTCGACCGTGTACAGGAGAGACCGTAGTAGCTCGTTAATGGCGGTAGTTTATCCAACTCCATTGAATCATTGGAGCAATGTGGTTTGTGTTTAACTGTTCTATCGCTACTACAAAAGGATTTTGCTCGAATGAAATAATAAGACTTGTTCCCGAAAATCACACGTCTTTTCCGGCCAGCACATCCATAAGTGGTCGATTGGCCTGTGGATCGCACACTTCTTTGCAGAAAAAATACGTTTTTTGGTCGGATTATTCGTATGTGGAACTCAATTCATGCAGAGGTCTTTCCTGATACTTATGGTATAAAAATATTCAAGTCTAGTGTCCATAAACACTGTTCTCTCATTCCTTCTTCCCATTCCAGACACTAAGCCATGCCCTGACTGTTGGTCGTACAAAAAAAAAAATAACGACGCTTGCCTTTGTTTTTCCGATGGCAATATAAGAAGCTATACTCAAATTTTTAAAATTGTCTGCAGCGACAAATGATAAATTATTGTAATTTTTTTGGTTAAAAGAGAATAAAATACATAAAAATCATCACATGTATTCGAAAGTAACTTAAAAATATAATACTTTACTCCTTGTAATTACTAAAATAAATTTCCAATGGTAACAATTGCAAAGTAAATACAAAGCTTAAAGTGGCTTGTAACGTACTAAAATAAAGAATACGATGTAAATTTTTAAAATTAAATTAAATTTAATTAAATTTTTTAAAAATCGTCAAAAAAAATGGCGTAAATCGCCAAATCGTCAATATTATATATTTGGAGCTGAAAATCGTCAAAATGACGATAAATCGTCAAATCTGGCAGCTATGGGTACAATCCCTGACTTAGATATCTCACACGAAAAGAAATATAAAAAAATATTTCTTTTGGTGATCTCCTCTCAGCAATCTTCTGGTAAAATCTCTGAGCGTAAATAAAAATTCCCATGGGAAAGTTACTCTAAAAATCTGTCTTTTAACTGTATGTCACGACATACATGGATAAAATTGACGCACACGACATAGTTGGCGTGAGCAAATAAATAAAGGGTTACAATGATCAATTAAGTAAATCTTAACAGCTTTAAATAAGTCTTATACATACTAACACGTGCACGATATTTAAGATTTAATTTAATTTCCATTTTTGAAGATGTTTCGCTTATATTTTCAGAATTAATTTCTTTGCCTAACTTCTTGTTTGGGAGTGAGAAATTGTAAAAGGGACAAAACTATACACATTTTTATATTCCTATTGGCTTTCATAATCTGAGCCCAATCCGGCGCCATTTCCGCAATCTCATCTTCAGTAAAGTGGATGTTTGTCTGCATCTCATATAAAACTATGATTTTGAAACCCAGCTATGGAGTTACCATATTCAAAGAATATTTCCCAGGCAACAATTGATGAAAGCTTGGAGTTCGTCCCTTATTTCCACTGATACGAAACTTGGTTCATCACCGTATTTTTAAATACTTGAAGAAAAAAACTATTCTGAACTGATTTTTTTTTTTTGTTGCAAATAATCAAATAACTAATGACCTCTATTTGGCATAACTAGAATGATAACTAGAATGAATGATTTGGATGATAATTGGAAAAAAATTATAATATTGAGATCTCGGAATTTTTCATTGACACAGTAAGTTTGCAGAGGATATCTTGTCGTATGGAAACACACCCCCCCCCCTGCCCAAAAAAAAATTGCAGCAACAACTTATTCGAACACATTGGTAACTGAATTTGGAACTGGATTGTTTTGTTCTAGGCATTATGTAATCGTACGCATCTACTATAAGAGAGTAAGATAAACACAAGATTCTATCGAGTGTTCTGCGTGAAATACTAAATTTAATGAAATAATTCGATTCTACTAGTGTGGCTTTAGACCTGGCAAACCTCTGCTAAAAAACCATAAAGAACAAATAGAGACATTTCAAGTTTTCGTTGGTATTAAAGTCGCTTATTTTTGATCAGACAATGTAGTATGATTCCAACTTGCACTGGCACTGACAAAAGAATAATATATGTATCTCAGTCTACTAAACGAGTATTTAAACATTGCGATAAATTATCCTGCGACTTAATCAATATATTCCTGTAAAAGTCACATTTCCAACTTACAATACATACTACATGTACATATATGCCTATGATTTGGGTGTGATAGGACACAGACTGTAAGGGGAAAATTATTGCGACAGTCAGCGAATCTAATGGTTTCTACGAACTAGGTATTCACTGAACTGAACAAGATGATGTTAAAGTTCGTAATTCTTTTAGTTACAAGATATTACAAGAGTAACACCGGAGAATTTTCTTACCAACATGTACTATTTTGGTCAATATCTCTGTATGTCCTCTATGTGTGTGGATGAGCAAACATACTTGTGCAAGAAAAGTTTTTAAATGTCTCAGAATCACATTCCAAATCATATCACAGAAGAGGATGTCCAAAACTGAGATGGAAGGATCGAATGAATCTCTAGAATGGTGATAAAATAAATATTAAGAATGCACTCACGAGACCAAAGTGAATGGTATTCTATACCATACCACGCTCGGATTATAAACCAATCGGGTTGGGACAACTGGTCATGAGAGTAAACATTATTAAATTATTATTGAATATCGCCGAAGTTTAGTAGGTAGTATGTTGGCTTATTAGAAGTGATGCCACGGTTCAATCCACGGCTCAGACATCTCAAACTGAAAAGAAATATAAAAAAAATATTTCTTCGGCGGCTTCCTCTCAGCAGATTTCTGGCAAAAACTCTGAGAGTAAATAAAATTGCCATGAAAAGTTTCTTAAAAAATTTGTCGTTCGGAGTCGACTTTAAACTGTAAGTCGCTCCACTCATGTATAAAAATTAACATACACACAACATAATTGGGGTGAAAATCTAAGTCATAATCCTGACTGCAGGGCTCTACGCAATTGTTGATAATCACTATGTATTAACTGCGGACTTAATTTATTGTAATCCAATTGCAAGGCTTTCAAGAATAAGGCGAGTAACTATCGAAGAGTATAGCTTACCGTTGTCGTGATGACAATAGATATAAATACAAATACAACTTTCAACTGGAATAAATAAAGCCGTTTTGAAAAGGTGATACAAAACTGATCGTGTCCATTATATCCATGAGGACAAACATTTTACCCGCAATAAAAAAAACGAAGTGTTCGAAAATCCCTTCTTTTTGATCTATACGCACGAAAGAAGTCAGCATTGAAGCCTAAAGCTTGGGATATTATAAGGCACACTACTCTGTATTTTCTAACACATAAATTCAAAGATTAATAAGTTTTTAAATCAATAATTTTCATTTATTTGTTTTGATATAGATTTGCTACGAGTTTTGTTAGTTAATTAAACAGAAACTTTACTCAATTGTCAGTCAATCATTCAATTGTTAAAAATACTCGTTCATCCAAATCAATTTGATGGGTCATAAAAATCAATGCGATAAGCGAAAGAAGTTTGACTAAAATTAGACGATAACGTGGTTGGTAATGCAGTAATTGCGTCAATTAAATGACTGGATTGACAATAAATCAATAAAGATTGTGAAATTGCTTTCCATGGTTATTTTAATTAAAATCTCATTTCTTTCGAAATAGAAGAACTTTTGTTAAATGTATTTGACAATCAGGCTAATTAATTACAAAATATTTACCTGATGGAAAAAAATTGGAGGTTTGAAAATAAATAAGATTTTAAATTCGTAAAAATGGAAAAGTTTTAAAATAATTTTTATTGCTTAATCTTTAGATTTCTTTCTCGTCTTATCATACATACATACATAATTGCTCATTACAACCCTTCAGTCAGGATTATGACCTAGCTTCTCACACCACATATGTTGTATGTGTTAATTTTATACATGAGTGACGACACCCACAGTTTAAAGTCGACTCCGAACGACAAATTTTTGAGAAGTTCTTCACGGCAATTTTATTTACTCTCAGAGGTTTTGTCAGAAATTTGCTGAGAGGCAATCGCCGAAGAAATATTTGTTTTTTGTTTATAATTTCGTTTTGATGTATGACCTGGGGTTTGAACCGTGGCCTTTCGTCTAAGACTACGACGACTTCTGTTCTTATCACATCACATAAATTTTATTTACATTACATTACATAAAAAAAAATATTTAATTATAACATTAGTAATAAATAAGTAATATCATAAGTTTGAAAATATATTTTTGTTGTAAAATATGATTTTAATGTCAATATTATTTTATATCTCAAATTTATATTTTTTGATTTTAATAGAATTTAAATTAAAGTGGGATATGGCACATAAAACTCTTCTATAAGGCAATGTAAGGCAAATAAAGTAAACAAACCTGGCTATTAACAGGAGTATATATAGTAGAAGCACTTAGGATACGTGTGGCCCATTTTCCCTAACAATGAAATCATATGGAGCTTCTGCAATTTAGACTACCAATCTCTGGTGGAACAGTGCGACTATCTGCATCGTAGACAATAAATTAGCAGCTGAGTACATTTTTATGAAATATTGTTTGTAATATTTTTTTTTCTTCTGAATTTATAAAATCCTTCATTCATAATTTCTACTACTTTTTCGTATTTTCAAATCATTTCGGATGAGAACGGCTTAAGACAGTAGATTAACCCAAACGAGTTTTCCACGTGCTTCGGTCTTCGAATTATATTTTGACCAGGAGTGCATGAATGCCATAACTGAACAGTAACCAAATTGCTCAAAAATCGTTGCTAGACGCATGCTTCGGACCTTTATCTTGTTGACAGATCCATATTACTGTTTCAAAATTATAAAAAAACAAACAAAAAAATAACAAAATAACGGTAAACATTGTATTACCATTCAGAATTTCAGATGAACTGAACAGAGATGGTTTAACTAAAATGTGAACAAATTTGTAACATATGACGTACATTACCTTTAATATGAAGATTTATAGCATTACCATTAATTAGTTGTGGGGTTACCAACAGATTCTTATAAACTATGATTAAAAAATTTATTTTGGAATATCTTCTTAGAAGACTTGAAATCTATTTTGAATGTCTTAACATCCAGAAACATTAACTAGCATCCTGTGCCTATGAAAATTTTAAGTTTAAAATGAAACTTTCATACAAGGGTTTACTTGACAACACTTTCGTTTCGTTTCAGTATCGTTATACATTTTTTTAAATCTTCTATTAGACAAACGAAAGTATTTATTTGTATTTATTTACCATCTTATCTCAGCGCAAACTTAAACGTTGAAACATTTTAATATGAAATGTTTGTTTCAAGAAAGCAAAAACAAAATAAGTGGACAAAAAGAGCAGTTTGAGACATGGCCATATTTGTCCCAAATTTATTGCACCTTCCATGTCACCGTTTTACTTTCGTTTCCTGTTGCTGGTTTTAAAAGGACACTTAAAAGGACTAGCTTTCTTGGTATATACACGACATTGAAACATGAATTTGGTACATAAATAAAGTTCCTGCGCTTACAAAGAATTGAAAAAAAATTTAAATTTCAATTTCAAATGGAAAGAAAATTTAAAATTTTATGATTTCTTTCACGCTGCAGGATGAAAGTTAAGTAAATTGTGTCAGGAAACGAGGAAGTATATTTGAAACTTATTTTCTTTGTTATTCTTCTCATCTGAACGTAATTCTTGCATCAGCATCGCATTCTTAGCGGTACTTCCAATGCAGTCAACTACAGATTATCAAGTATGTTGTTGAGGCGAATTGAAAGCATTTTTTATTTATTCTCTTATTTTGTTGATAACTTGGAGAATGAAGATGTGAGAAAAAAGTGATAAAATTGATTAATTTCTAAATCATATTTCCATATTTCTTAGCAACATGCCACAGATACACACGAAAATGAATCATCTACGTTAAACATCTTGGCTTAAACGTAAAGGGTGTAGTGGAGGAATAAAATTTGACATTAAATATAACAAAAGCAAAACCCATAAAAATGTTTGCCAAATGAAATAATGCAAAATTGCTACAATACAATTATCAAAATAACACAGAAATAAAGTTAATTAATTTGTATTTAATAATAAAATTTCAGGTGAGTGACAGTGAAGTATAGTTTTCCCGATAATCAAATTTTTTTTTTATTTGTAACACAATGCTTAGCGAAACGTTTCGATTTCGGCAAATACCGATTCAAATACCATACTTTAAATCTGTTTTGTTTTTTGAGTTATTCCCCTTATTTAACCCTTCTGGAAAGTATTGGGTGTCCTAATAAAAATTTTATTCTTATTGAACATTGGCTAGGAGGAAAAAGAGTCCAACAATGAAATCATTTCACAAACAAATCTATTTTGATTAACTGGACAAGTTTTCTCAGCAGAAGATAAAAAATTTAACAACCTGTATGGACTTCAATGGAGACCAATGTTAAAAATTGAAATTAACTTGTGAGGCGAAGTTAACATTTGTTAGCGAATTGTGTTTTTTTTTATTATTTTTCTTTTCTTACTAAAATTTGAGTTTTCGTTAGAAGATATAACAATGGATGGCAGTGAGCTTGTCCAGGAATTAGGAGATGATTTTGGTTCAGATGAGAGTGACTCAGACCTCACGTCGTTAATTACTTAAATTATTACTTCCGTGTACTCCGGCTCAGATAAGCCGGTAACATCTAAGAATTATAATGAAAGAAAATTCGCTTAGGACACCTGATATCAAGATATATAGTCGTAAAACCAACTGTTGATCATGTTGATGGAATTTGGAATACGAATATTTTCGATACTAAATAGAGTTAAAATTTTCTTTTTTTTTCTCTCAAAGTTCTCTTCATATTACTGACTGAAATATGTTTTTTATAATTAAAAAATTTTGTTTCTTTCATAATAGTTGCCGCACAAGAAAAGTCTACCATTATAGAGATAAAAAATATTTTTAACATTTTAAGGTTATGTACAAGTTTCTTCATGTGTCTGAATCTTTTGACCAAGGAAGAGAAAATATTTCATACATTTCATTGAATGAACGTCAGAAAATGTAATTGAAAATAACAAAATTCTATAAAAATACAACGTATTGATAGTATTGATTGATTGTCCAATCCTACGCTATAAATTTGATACCATTCAATTTGGCTTCATTTATTAACTGCACACTGGTCCTATGTATTTAACTTTATTTTTATTTGAGCGTACATACAGTGGTGGCCACGAATTTAAGACACGACATATGACTGACTTAGTTGTGATAATATTTACAAACCTGTAATATCAAATTTGATATTCTTTATTCTTCTATGTACCCTGTAATATTAAGAAAAAGTACCATTATTTTATTTTGTTTCTTTTTACATTTTGTTGCTTTTTGATCATATTATTGGAAAAACGTTTATTTGAAATTGGCCACGAATTTAAGACATTTCAGAAATATCTGGTTTTTAAGTGATTTTTTAGTGTTTTTGAAGCTAAACGTTGTGCAACGAATGTTTTATTTTATTTTATGTTGGAATACACAGAAATTTTTAATTATAAATGGCCAGAGGTACTTGGAATACCGATGCCGAGCGAAAACTGATCCAACAACTAAAATTTGATGGAAAAATAATAATGGAGATATCCAAGCTGCTTAAATGTTCTAGATGCAAGATTTAAAAACGCGCTGGAACACATCAAGCAACATGGTACCACCAAAAATGTCAAACAGCAACCTACAGCCCGAAAAACTACACCCTGAAGTAGCTGCTAATAATCCTTTCACGAGCTCAAGTAAAATAAAAAATAAAATTGCATTGGATTTTGGTATTGTTATTTCGTCTAGGGCAATAAGAAGATGTCTAAATGAGAAAAACTTGCGTGGGTTTATTGCACAACGTCCCGACTAGCATTTTGTCTTGATCTATATAATATGTAAATAAAAATTCTTAACCAAATATAGGTAGCAAAATATTATTAATTTTTCTTCCTAATATTACTAAAATCTTAAGGAAAATATCATTGACCTAAAATTTTTTTGATAAGATGTAAAAATTATCACAAATGTATAAGTAAAATGTCGTGTCTTAAATTCGTGGCCACCACTGTATATCACCAAATAGTTGCCCTAAGTCTTTAATGGCTTTTTCCATAAAAAAGATATTATTTGTTTTAATTTATTTTTAAATGGCATGTAATTTAAGTCGCCTTTGGTTGACTATCTTTTGTTGCGACCATATCAATTGCATGTGACCATGTTTGGCATTGAATTTAATTTTTTCCTAATATTTAGGAGAGTATCACTTTTCATGAGAATTTTAACCACTTTTAATACCAATAAAATGAAACAATTTCTCAAAATGTATACTTGCGAATTGCTTTACTTTGTTGATGGAAGTTGGGGTGTTAAATAAATTCGAAGTGTTCCAGAGGTACTACCTAACGTGACTGCTGATAGCGACCATCCTAATGTAAAAGTAGTTATTTATTTATTATGTTTTGCCAATTCACCTTGGACGAACATAGACAACGGACCCTTATTTTCATTAAAGAAGAAAAAAATTGTTCAACAATGAATGTGTACGTGAACAAACAAAATAATCAAATTTGAGGGATACCAATTCACATTTTCTCCCAGGGTATTCAATGCGTCCCCAAAAAGCTGTTGTTTAGTGTGGATTTTAGGCTGGTGGCTTCACCGATCTGTATTTTTGAGCACAACGTTGGCCAGACTATTACTGTCAAAGTCGAGCACTACTGGTCAATGATTATCAACTTCGTTAGTTTTGTGACATGTGGTTTTAACAAGACGGCATATCAGATTTTTTTTTTTTTAAATCAACACTCAGGAGATGACCTCCTCTATTCATGCAGTGCTTTGTGTTAGAATGTGTGTTATAATGTCAAATAAACAATCAGACAATCACAAACACGCAGAGTCTCTGGTGGGAATCGAAACCATGGACTCGGCACTTGAAGTTTAGTTCACTACCAACCAGGCAATCGGAGCACACATCTTGCTGTACAGCTCATTGCACATTGGATATTCTACACGAGCAATTTGAGAGTATGGTCATCTCACGTTTAGGTGATGCAAACTGGCCACAGTGATCGGGCGATTCGACTCCGTTAGTCTTTTTATTGTGTGGTTTCCTCAAGTCGCAGGTGTATGCGTATAAGCCACAAACCTCAGCGGTCATCAAAGCCATCATAACCCATGCCATTGGACAAATTCAGCCTCATTCATGCGCCAGAGTCTTAACAAAGTGGACATTTTTGATGACAACATTGAGTTTCACAGAAAAATTATTGTATCGAAAGTAATTGTATCGAATAATTCGATGCCACACAGACAGATTTAAAAAGTTAAAACCAAAAAAAAAAAAATTTACTTTGTGTAGACTTATTAATTTACTTCAATTTCTAATATGAGAATGAAAGAATTCCGGGCTATGGAAGTAAAATATATTCTGGTACACATACAAACATACATACATAATTGATCATTACAACCCTTCAGTGAGGATTACGCCCTAGCTGCTCACACCATTTATGTTGTGCATCATAATTTTATACAATTTAAAATCGACTTTGAACGACAGATTTTTGAGAAGTTTTTCATGGAATTTTATTTACTCGCAGAATTATTTATATTTATCGTTTTGTTGGAGATGTCTGACCTGGGGTTTAAACAATGGGCTCATGTCTAATAAGCCAACACACTACCTACTAGACTACGGCAACTTCATAGATCTTCTGATAGTTAAGTAAAATAAAATAAAGATTAATTCTGACTAAAGGACTATAAAGAGCATATGGTTTCAATTAATTTTATGAACATATTCATGTCTAGTGCCAATACTTTCACATTGCTTCAGCTTTTCCTCCTTACACTTACGCTCGAAACAATTTTCCATTTCCACGTATGATCATGTATGGGCATCCACTTCAATTTGTTTTTTACTAGTCTGTTCCATTCGAATTTTGAATAGTCAGGCATGCGAAATGATATTCGGCCAGAAAATGCATACATTTTATGCATATCTCTGCGATCAGCATTTCAAGTTTCACAGCCATATACGAGTGTAGATTTTACATTCGTGGTAAAAAAAAAAGTTAAAATTTTTTTTGAATTCAATGTTTTCGTTAGACCATCTTGCAGGGTAATAACAGATAACAAAATTTATTGACGTTTTCTATCTCGGTGTTGCTTATTGTAAATAGATCTGCGATGGATGTATTCACACGTAATGCTTTTGTGTCGGTGATGCTTAGTTTCAGACCAACTATGACTGTTACTTCTCATAACTTGCTTACTTAATTCGTCAGTCAGGAATTTAACGAAACTTCTCACAGCACTCTCGTTTTATATGTTATCCATTAGCGGCGAGACCCACAACTTAACGTTTACTCTATAGACGCCAATCGGGAAATCAATAATAAATAATAATCGAATTATACCGAACCCCGGGATTTTTAAAAATAAATCCCGTTCTACAGAAATTTTTGAGAAGCTTTTAATTAAAATTTTATTTTTTTTTACCAGAAGACTGCCAAAAGTCTGCTGAGATAAATCTATATTTTTTTTAAGATTATATGTGCTTCACTCGATCATCACCAACCAATGGATTTTACACAATGAATGGTGCCGCTCTTGAACTAGTTAATACCTTTAACGATTTAGGGATAGTTTTCGATTGTAAATTGGACTTCAGAAATCATATTACATCAACTGTTAGCAAAGCTACATGTACCCTAGGATTTATCAAACGATGGGCTAAAGAGTTTTCTGATCCTTATGTTACTAAGCAATTGTTTACCACACTGGTTCGCCCAATTCTTGAATATGGATCTGTAATACGGGACCCTCAATACGCTGTACACTCTGACAAAATTGAATCAGTTCAAAAACAGTTCTTATTATTTTGTCTTCGTGGTTTAGGGAAAGGATGGGATCCTAATGAAAGGTTACCACCTTATGATAAACGCTTAGCACTCATTAAATTACCAACTTTAAAAAGCCGTCGTAAAATGCTAAATGCTATCTTTCTTCTGAAGCTGTTTAATGGTGTTATCAACTCCCAATTTCTTCTAGAAAAACTTTCCATAAAAGTACCTGTTCGTCCGACTAGATACCATAATTTCTTAAATATAAAATATTACACAGTTAACTACGCAAACTTCGATCCATTTCGTAGAATCTGTAATGATTTTAATAGTCTGTATCTTTATATAGATTTTAATAAAAGTATGGAATCCATTAAAAGGGATATAATTTTACAATTAAACACATTTAATTAATAATTTTAATGTTGTCTCTTTTTTAACTTATTTTTTGAATTGAAATCATAATAATAATAATTCTGAATTGATATATAAAATGAATTGAAATATAAAATGAATTGAAATATAAATGTAAAATTTAATGAATTGAAATATAAAATGTAATAGTCTGTAAGGATTTTCCATAGACTTAAATAAATAAATAAATAAATAAATAAATAAAATAAATAAATGTTCGAGCCTAGACATAGTGGAATATACATACATATATATATTTATATATGTATATATATATACATCCGTATTCTAACGAGATTTTAAGTTTATTTTATTGAGTTATTTATTAATTACAATACAATTATAAATGATATATAATTATTTCGAGCTGAGTAACGTAGACGTTAATGTAACAGAGCAGATAGAGCAAAACCCTCACGCCAGTAGCCTACACTACCCACTAAGCTACCAGTGCATCTAGTTTCAAAATTAATAACACAAAACTTTATCAATACACAATACAACTTTTGATTAAGAATATAAATAATTTCGTTTACATCACTAGGACGTCATATCGTATACTTAATGTTATACTGTCATGAAGATGTTATTTTTATTTTTCATTCACTCTGTATTTTTTTATTTTTATTATTAAATGTCTTTATCTTTACTCACACATAAACTCTCAAGCCGTTTTATGGTGAAATTAAAAATAATTAACGACCAATTAAAAAGAAATATAAATATTCACTAGACGCTGCTGAACAATGCCGACAATGTGTTCCTTCGTTCCATTAATTTGCATGGCAGAACAGAAACAATTTAATTCCTGAAGAAAATTCCGTTTTGAAATACAATCGATTTATTCTATCCACAGGAAGAACGAGAAGAAAAGGAACAAAAATTAACTGAAGCATTGTCTTCCAATAATAGTAAAATTGTTGTCGTAACAATAAGACTGGAAAGGATGATAAATTTGATTTAAAGAAAATAAAAACAAAACAAAAGCAAAAATGAGTCGAGTATAATGTTTCAATAAATAAAACTGCTGTTCCAACAGATTTGCGACCCAAATATTCTAAAAGTTTACCTTTCATTACAGCCAGAATGTACGGACCGTATGTTTAACAATTGTTGAAGTAAAATTATGTTGATTTCGCTTTTTCTTGTCCCTATTTTCTATTTTATTTTATTTTTTATTTTTTTAGCATTCACCAGACATTCCACTCCACAATGTTTACCCTGATGACCTCATTTGTAAAAAATTTATATTCTTAGTAGCCAAACAAGTCGTAAATATTATGGTAAGAAAACGAAAAATATGAGTGGAGTTAAGACGAGAGCCGATTCTTCATTATTTCCTTCCTTGTGCTTTTTCAAAACCTTGTCCTGACGGCCAAAATACAGCAATGCAAACAAAACAAAAAAAGAAAAAGCCATAAAAAAATTTTCAATTATCCTCAAGTAAAGACTTTAAAAAATCTGAAGTGAATTTAGAAAAGCGAAGTATTCGTTGATTGCAGTAGCATTTTAAATGTCAAACGAATACAACAAAATAAGGGAAACTAAAAATGTCAGGTTAAGGATCAGGTCAGGATTCTAAGGAAATAAGAAACAAAGATAAGCAACGGAAAACATACTGTCAGTAACATCACATTATTTGAGGCAGCGGAATTCGGGTTTTGAAAATCCTAACGACTTCACAGGTTTGATCTTGCAATAGATCAGAGTAATGATTCTGATTTTATATCTAACAAGTGTGCGTATCCGTTTTATTTTAAATTTCTCAAATAAGACTTTCCAACTATAAATGCAGATTTTTACTATTTTTCATTCCAAACAGTTTCATTTTAATGAATGCCTATTTTTTGACAGAGGTATGCATAGAAAACTGAATTTGATCAGAGAATATGAAAAAAAAACTTTTGTCCTTCACTACTTTTCTTTCTCTCCTGTGTCTTCAATTTTAAAATGAATCAACACTAAACAATCAAAATTTAAAACTACAAAACGAGAATTACTTAAACCAGATCCACGTTTTTGATTTTTAAGCTTGGAAGTTTCTATGTGGTGGTGAGTATCAATTTTTGTACAGGGTGAAAGCCCTAACTATTCGGAATTAATGGACTTGAATGTACTGAATAATTTTCAATCTAAGAGTGTTGGTACGTCGTAATCTTTATGTACGTTTAAGATTTGCATCAAGTTGCTGCTGTAAGCATGCGTTAAATCCTATTTTTGCGACTTTTGATAGTTTTTATATGTGAAGCTGAGGCAGTTTCCCATAACTGTATACCATAACACCATAGAGACTTTAGAACTTGGGTAGTGCTAGAGATCTGGTTAAAGTGTCAACAATTTATCGAAAAGAGTTTTTAAATTTGAATAAAAAAAGCCGAAGTTGTATTAAAACCATAAACTTTCAGATTTTACGTTGTCCTTTTCCAGATCTAAGTATGTATACATATGTAGAGTAAGAGGAACTTATTTTTAAAGAAGTTTTTGTAGGTTAATAGGGTTTGATTTTATACCAGAAGAAGTGAAGTAAGTTTCATTAAACGATTCATAAAATTGTTCACTATTTAAAGCGATTTAAAAAAACTTTATTTCAAGATACAAGATATTTAAAGCAGTAGCATTGAATTTGAATATGTGTTTAGGATAGGTTTTCTTTCCACTTATTCCTATATTCTTGCTCTGTTCTCTAATACTCGAGTAATTTATTTATTTTATTACTTATTTTTATTATTATTATTTTATTTTTATTTGCGCCATAATTATAATGCAGTTCAAATGTAAATAATATTGTATAGTAAATAACTAAAAGCAAAATATAAGAAAAAAAAAATAAAAAAATATTTTACATGGACTACCAATATGAGCAAAATACTGTAATAGCAACATGAACGAGTGTGGCAATAAAGAAAATTCCCCTGCATTATTAAATTAAATTCACAAACATAATTAAAATTTAAATTTAAAGACTCAGAGTCTTAACTTTGACTTTTTAACCATTGTCCTGACATTTAGAAGACAGGATTTGAACATTTCTTATGCAACATATTGATTTTGAAATTCAATTCGTCAATAATTTTCCTTCTTCGTTTCTTTTTAGTTAAACTAAACGTTTCGGTTCTATTTATTTAAAAGTGAATTTTTCAAATTTGAATTTTCCGCACAATGGTTTGATAAATATAAAAAGCTTTTAAACAAAATTGTTTCGTGTTTTATTGAGTGTATAGTATGCATATGTACTTCGTATTATTTCTTGTTTATTTTTATTTAAAGAAATACGCGAATAAATCTTGTTTCAATTGGAAGTTAGAATAGTAGAGAGTTCTGTGAATTGTAGGGTTATTTATCGAAAGTTTCGTTGTCAAAAAAAGAAGAAAATTCGGATAAATTGCATAAAATAATAATAACAAATCATTTTATTTACCCTCAGTCGTGGTCTAAGAAGTAATATGGTTCTGGTTTATAAGCCCGCTACTGTTACTGCAACCAAATCGTGTGGCTTTTCTTTAGCTTTCAGGATTTACGGTATTGTGTACCCTGTGTTCATAATTCAATACTTTTTTGTTCATTTCCTCAATGGCCTTCACAGGTAGTAACTCCAAACTAATGTGATGTGGCTTTGATTTTCTTTAATATTTTGTTCTGAAAACCCTTAACAGTACCAATACGATTTTTGACTATACGTCTGCAAGTTTCAGCTGCTACAGTCGAAACTATCTTTTTATTTTGGATTAAAATTTTGAATTCGCCAACATTCTTTCTTTTCATTTCTGATTTACATCAAGGGTCCTTTTAGAAATTGAATTTATTTGTGTTTAAAAAATTTTTTCCATTCAACTAATTTATCTACAATAGAAATAATTTTAGTTTTATGAATGACTCTTGTACTTAAATCAAAGCTTTGTTTGTTTAAGGATGTGTATCTGTCGCATAAAAGGTCACAAGGAAACTCCTATTATTTCAACAATTCTCAATAATATCGATAACACTTATAAGATTAATTAATAGTTGAATTGAATACAATTTGTATGGAAATGTATGTAAGAATACAGAATCAAAACATATTGTCTATGGTTGGAGAGCATCTCCTATTAATTGGAACATCCATTGCTATTGATCCTATAGACCATTGAAAAATTGTTTTCGGATTCCGTTTGCAGACATTTTTGTTGATATCGCTTATATAAGTTTCATTATGCCAACAGCAACCGGCAGTTGTATTGCTATTTGTAATTAAATTAACCAAAAAACTTTCTGACAAATTGCAAGGGGCGCTACATTCAATACTTCGAAGCTGAAATTCGTTTAAAAAAAAGTTCTCATCAGTTATTTCGGTCCCTTAGAGTTCGTAGTGTAAGGGGTAGGAAAATGTTACTAACGAACCCAAATGTTACTAACGAAGTGGAATCTTCTTATATGTCGTGCTAGTTTAACTGAAACCGACAACAGTTTTCAGAAATTTCGGCTCTGTACCTGCTCTGGTCAATTAATTCTCCGATGCCACATCAAGGCAATGTAGACTCCTTGTAGTGTATGCTTAAACATCAGATGGCACCTCTAAATTTCCAGAATTCTTGTATCACATTCATGTTCATGTTAAATTTAATAAATTTCCTTCCAGTCAATGTAGAGGCATCTTTTGCATAGTGGCCGTTAAGCTGAGCCAATATGATATTGAATCCGTGTTATGGTGTTATTCAAGGGAAACATCACTGCTCATACGGATGCCGATAAGCAGCGCTCGCTGTTCCTGCTCATATGGATACTCAGTGTTTAAAAGAACAAGATTATCATTCTCCTCTTTGCCACTGAAAAGTTTTTTTCATTCATTGCTCTGTTTCCATCGGAACTTCGGATTCTGTTTGCTGAGCATCCGCGATTTCGGTCTTCTCAGTAGTTGGAGTTTCGTTCCTGTGTTTAGCAATTCCATAGACAGGAACCTCACAAAACCTATAGCTGATGTATATGCTAGATTTTTCATCGTCTCATGTGATATCTCGGTAATTCCTATTGTCATCAGCTTTCCATTGTTCTCATTCTTGGTTTTCAGGATTCGCCATAGGGTTATTGGCAAACCATCATTTAGAACGTTCTTACAGTCTATAAAATTGAGAGCAGGAATCTTCGAATCTTAATGCATCGGTCGATCCCTTTGCTATTGCTCAGCAGGTTCTTAGATGCCTTCGAATCATAACGCATGGATTCATCTCTTCGCTCACTAAAGTTGTGAAGAAACTATGCAGATACTTTTTTCTTTTAATTTCGATCATTTGGGGCTGCATGATGTCTTTACCAAATATTTTGATCACCTGTTGACAAGGTTAGCCTTTTTCTTAGCTTTATTCAGTGTTTCTTAAATATCTCAGATACGTGCAGATTTATTTTGTTAATTTTTGTTTTTGTTGTCGACATTTTCATATTTTTTTCACATTCGTGTATGGGACTACGGCAAGACCATGTCTACACAAGAAATCGGGTTTAGTTTGAAGAGGGTCCTCTGCCGATTCCGTAATTCGATAGAGTCCACAGCCTGGCACATTATCATCACAGCTTACATTACACCTAAATTCAGCCTCTGGAATAACATATTGCTCCTCAACTGCCCTTCTGAGCGCGAGAAAGAAAATCATTAGACAATCGAATGTACGCTAAATTTTATCATAAGCATTTAATTTATTTTCTATCTTACACGATTACACACGAACAGTGCAACTCATCACATCATGTGCTGTATTTTCACAGACCCTACCTAACTCTAATAGGCTAACCACAGTACCCACTACATCACAGTACACAGCCGGATTACCTTTCCTGTGATTAATTCGTAGCATTACTGCAAACATAAAAATTTAATTCTATTAGACAAATTAGCTTTTAAAATATCAATTAATTTTCACAATAAAATAATCTTCGTTTAATTAATCGAATGTGAAATCCAACAATTTCTCTTCTGTAGGCATTGCAAATTGAGTCTTTCTAGTTTTTTTATTAACGAAAAGAAAAGTACTAAACACTACCGTTTCTTTGGAAACATTAAATTCAGATTTTCTCTGAATGCGGTTTTTGCCACTGGACCACTTAAAATAACAACAAAAACAACTTCAATGACAATAACTACGTAAACTATTCTTAGTTCTATTATGCCAACATTGTGAGCAGCTTCGGTTTTCAACTGACTGTTCATACTTGAATGCTCATAAATGATTCCATTTTAATCAGTTTTTTCGTCTTCCTTTTGTTTATTTGCCAGTGGCATAGCAATCACAAACAGAAAATAACAACCCATGGAGACCGACTATGTGATACTCGTAGCCGATATCGTGAATTATTTTTTCTTCTTTGAAATGAAATTCTAAATCATCCTGACCTGATTGAGGCGAAGCTTTGTGCAATTGGTATTAAAAATGGCCAATTTCTATGAAATTAAGGTGATTAAAAGCAAAAAAAAAAAATTAAATTTGGAACAACTTCATGTTTTAAACAATAAGAGAATTCGCCGAAAATGCAAGCACCGCGATATCCTGTACAGATTTTAACCGAAAGCGAAAGAATTCGTTTTAGATTATAAGAATTAATTAAATCCAATCAATATTCTGAGCCTTGCTGAACTAAAAACGACTACTGATGTGGTACAAACACCTGCTTGAATGCTCATCTACTCTCTTCACATTGGGGGTTTGGGACATAAGACTCTTAGAATTGATAAAAAAAGTCAGGCTAGGTTTGCATTCTATTGAATTTTTTTACGATATTTTACGTCGTAACATGGTTCACTTAAAAATACACACACACACAGATAAGTAATGGAATATTTTTACTCCGGTTGTTTTGTTTCCTTTTTTCTTTTTATTATTGAATCGCTTTTTATTGCTTTGTAATAGAAATATCGGAATCCATATATCCTTGTATTATAGATGTACATATATGAGTGTGTCTGTGGACATTAGAGGGGATGTGTGTGTAGTTTATGGTTGTTAAATGTTTGTTTATATTTGTTGTGGTTCCATTGACAAAGTTTTAAAACCCCATTTAAAATATCACTTATTAATTGTACATGTATTAGTGTGTATGTAAGTGTGTGAGTGTAACCACGGATTGCATATATGTATTTGTGTGTGTGTTTTTTTCTATTGGGGATACACTCTCCTTTAGTTTGCCATTTCGTTTATTTGTATTTTAATAACCACCAGTACACTAGACGAGACCAATTTTGTTAATTTATTTTTGTTCTGTTTCAACGACAACAGCTGTTGTCCTTGTTTATACACACACAGAAACTAATGCATATAAACACAGAACATTGGTTTCATTTAACATTTTTTCAAGTGTATTTTTTTAAGTTTATAACTCATAAGACTATAGAATGTAAGGAGACTTCTTTACGTTTGTTTTTTTAATGTTTGTAATTTTAATTGAACAATTTTAATGAATATATGACATACAGACATACATACATAATTCGTTATTACAATCCTTAAGTTAGGATTACAACCTAGCTTCTCACACCACTTATGTTGTGTGTTAAATTTTAATAAATAAGTGGCAAGACCTACATTTGAAAGTCGAATTCGAACGTCAGGTTTGTGAGAAACTTTTCATGGCAATTTTATTTAATCTCAGAGTTTTTCCAGAAATCTGTTGAGAGAAAGTCGCCGAAGATATATTTTTTCATACTTCGTTTTGATATATAAGCTATCACACCACTTATTACACTACCGCGACTTCAGTGAATATATGACATTCAAGTTTAAGTAGCTTCGATGGTATTCCAAGAACTAAGTTTACTTACTTATTTGGCCATGACAGAACTAAGAAGGTAGGCTACGAAGCTCAGTCGAAACAATTGTAAAAATTTGAAATGTTGCAATTCAATTAAAAACGAAAACTCTTCTCCTATGCACCCCACTAATGATGATCCAAAACATCCTGTTCATTATCATATTTCCGTCAAACCATCGATGGGACGTTATCCGTTTGTTTGCTGTACAGATTCCCTACAATAAAATCAGAATCAGGGAATTTTAAAAACTTCCTTGGATTCTTATATTATTTTCAACGCAATTTTACAACTTGGTTGTTACCCTCAAGGCTGGAGGATTCGTCTACTAATAAATGATAACCAAACCTGACAGAGATGATACAGGCCCGTATGTTTGTTACCAACACTGTCAAATTTGTTCGAAAAACTTCTGGTGACTATCAATTTAGTCGTAGAAAGAAACATGGCACTATTAAACAAACCCATTAACTGGTGCAAGTCATAAGAAGGACATTTAAAGAGAAAAAGTACTGAAATACTAGTTTATGAACGTTTCTTATGAGCATAATACTCCGATGCTGGTGCTACATATTATTGGCCGAAAGTTTATTGTTAACGAGATCGTATTCATTAGTGCTTTTCAGTCGACTGCCGTTAGTTTCTCACAGGGTGTATAGGTTTAGTAACATCTTAAATTTAGTATATGCTTCGGACATGCCGTTGAGCTTGAATCTTTTCGCAACATCTTGATACCAGCATGAAGTCGTTTTATAACCGTTGATCTGGTTAAAATTGTAGATAATTTCAGTCAGGATTACGGCCTAGCTCATGTTCTGTGTGTTAATTTTACACATCAATGACGGACCTATAGTTTACCGTCGATTCCGAACGACAGAGTTTTGAGAAAATTTTCATGGCAATTTTATTTACTCTCAGAGTTTTTGCCAGAAATCTACTGAGAGGAAGTCGCCGAAGAAATATTTTTTTCACATTTCGTTTAGTTGGAGATGCCTGCCTTGGAGTTTGAACCGCGGCCTTAAGTCTAATAAGCCAACACACTACTTACTAGACTACGGCGAATTCAATTAATTAATTAAAGTTAAAAACAAAAATTGGGACAGTTTTTAAATGAATGGGAATGATAATGTACTGGTAATTTGGTACACTTTCACTCTTTCCTGTACGCGATCAAAAACACTCAAAATAGACGACAATGAAGTTTTCTTAAAATTTTGCTTAACTTAAGTCCAGTATTCGAAAGTATGTAGTCATATTATCAAGGTTATACAACATCGCCACGTGTCGTGTACGACATTATCGGAATCTCAACGGACAAAAGTATGCCCTGCAATGATACGCAATATTGTTCTTTATGCCTTGATGTTGTAGGTATCCAAACATAGTAAATAAATTAATTCGGGAATAAACCTCAAATTCTGCGATTTCTATAACGCCGACAAGTTTATCACGCCGCTAATAGGCATTCAGACATAACAGGAATGCTTAAGTTTCATAGTTGAGTATTTTGATGTATTTTTAGGATTGTAACAGTTATGAGCATCAATAACCTCCGCCTAATTTTTGTCAGTGTAGCGTCATAATAAATACAGATGGTTCACCTGAAGACATAATGGCTCGTATAAATAAATGTCATGAAGCTCGAGAAAGTAGCTTGACACACATTTCAAGTCACAACAATTAAAAATATTAATTGTGAGCTTCCTGTTAGTTGTTCTGTGTAGAACTTGGAAGATATTGAGATGAGGATTACAATATTTACATGGTCTTAAAAAGGGTTTTGGCCAAATAGAGCTTCCAATGAAAATCTATAATCTGGGAAGTCTAATTTAGAAAATGAAAATAGATAGTCTCTAGTCTCAGAAAGCCACAAAAACACATCTCAACAGCAGTCAACTAACTGCTAGGCTGAGATGTCTAGTAGATGCAGAACTCCCAGAGGGAAGAACTTAGCCTTGAATAGAATTAAGTGGAATGACTATATTACAGTCTTATGTTTCTCTTAGGAACTATGAGACTATAATACACCAAAAATAAAAAATAAAGCGTTTTTTAATTGTAAACAAGTAATCGCCGTAGTCTAGTAGATAGTGTGTTGGCTTATGATAGCCCCATGCCAGACATCAAAAACAAAAAAACAATAAATATTTCTTCGGCGACTTCCTCTCAACAGATTTCTGGCAAAAACTCTAAGTGCAAATAAAAATTGCCATGGAAAGTTTCTCAAAAATCTGTCGTTCGGAGTCGTCTTTAAACTGTAAATCTCGCCAATCATGTATAAAATTAACGCAGACAACAAAAGTGGTGTGAGATGCTACGTCGTAATCCTGACTGAAGGGTTGTAATGACCAATTATGTATATACATATGTATTCCAAATTGATGTATGTCAAGCTCATATTGAGTTGCCAAATACGATTTTACTTTGGAATACAAATCGAAGAAGATCATATTTTTCTCGCAATTTTAATTCTTGAACATTTTCAAACACAATTGTTTGTTGGGTTCTTTTAAACGGTTTTCTAAATGTATAGGTATACTTGCAATGGTATGTTCGTCTGTTTAAATATATTTTATGATGGCGACAGTTGCTTTTCGATTACTGGTTACAGTTACTGTCAAATATTTGTCTTTCATTCTGTTTCGGTGTTTACTCTCGTAAAAAATTTAGTATGAAACCACGCCGTATTTTGAAGAAGCTATTTGCATAATTACCAGAGATCAGCAATGAATCGTTTTTACGCTACTCATAAGTACTCATGAAATTTTTTATATGAGTGAGTCAATAGAATTGATTTTCAACTATTGTGATTCATTCGTATTCACTACAACGTTGATTTATAAGTACAGGTTGCAATGAGCATGAGTACAACGTTCACATCAAACTCATAACATTCGAAATATGTTTGATACATACGCCTACTCATTCAGATTCATAAATTTAGAAAAATACTCATAATACTCATAAATGATTCGAGTGATTCGATGTTGTTGCATTTACAAAAAAAAAAAAAAAAAAGACAGCAAGCGAATCATACTTATATTGTGATTCTTGTAAATGTTGAGTCATGAAGAGCCAATATGAACAACATCATACGTATTGCTAAGTATGAGTACGATGTATACTTCAAGCTTTGAATATGAGTAGTATGAGTATGATATTAAAATAAGTATGAATGCATATAGGTATCAGAAATTATGAGTATGATTCGAATCTACTCATATTTTTGAATACTCATTGCTGATCTCTGATACTTACGTTACGTTACATACGTTTTTCATACTCAGTTGAAATGGACTCAACACCGCCATTATTCGAAATAAATTCCTTTTCGCGACGAGTGGACCCATTTGCATTTGATGGTGATGATCGATTTGTAAATTCAGTTACAAATTGTCGACAGATCGCTTTAAAGTCTATGACAACATTTATTGCATCAGTCAACGCATTACCTTGTTCGGAAGACGATGTTTTACGCTTAACTTTATTGGAAGATTTGTATCAAAATCACAATATTCCGTGAGGCGTTATCTACATTTTAAGATGATTGAAAATTAGGAACACTGTATTTAGTTATTTTTATTTCTATTTTATTTTATGGAGTTGTCTTCCGCTGGACAGCCCTCAATAAAAATTGCAATGTGGAGCCTCTTGATAGAGTAGAAATCTGTTGCGATAACGATTACGAATGCTTTTCATAATTTCCCTACAAAGTCTTTCACTTGTCGCACCGCTACTTAATGCCATAGGGAGAATGAACATTACTCTCTCTGTGCACTTTCCTATACTAAGGGAGGATCCATAGACTCTGCGTAAATTAGTCTCACTTGAATCCCCTTATCGGCAGAAAGAAAATCTGACATAGTCTGCCTTGGGGAATCTGTGAAAGTCTACACTGATTGCTTTAAAATTGGGGATAAGATGGACTGTAGAATGTTTTCGTCGGAGCCTTATCTTAGAATATATTTCCGGCTGAGGTAATGGCCATAAATCATACAACGGAACTGATCCTGAGTAAAAATTTTCCAACTCTAAGCATTTTTATCCGCTTTATCCGATTGCCTCCTGGATCTCAAATCTCTTTCGACTGCAACTTTCAAGTCTAAACTAGTTGACGTATGTATGTTGCAATTCTTTTGAACGACTTCCGCGTCAGTTTTTTTGTCAGTCTAACATACATAAGTCTCTGTTCACAACGATTTCATGCGTAATTGTGAACTTGATGAACTTAATGCCGCAGACAATTACATTCAAACCGAATACCAATCCAAACATAATACAGGTGTACGTTGTACCTCTGTTAGGGTGTCTAGTAAGAAATTGTTTTTGTTGGTTGCAGACAAATCCTGGGCTAAGAAAGAATCTTGATTTATTGGCAGACATTGAATTGGCCAATGTTGAATAGAAAGCGTCGTTAATTTGACCGTAAGAATATCTCTGTCACTGTATATATTCTTTGCATAACGTGTAGATATGCAGAGAGACTACGCCTGACTTCCGTAGAGTTTGTAAATCGGAAGAGTGTATTCTCAACTTTCTTTGCCAATCATCAATTGTTTTCCCTCACGTGGCTTTCTTCTTTTCGATAGTATAACAGAGCTATCGTTATTAGATATCGGAGCCATCACTAACTCCATTATAGGGAGTTATGCTTCAACAGCGAAGCTCACATTCTAATTATCAAGACCGTATAAGGAGTCAATTTTCTGTTAATTTAGAGGCATTAGTTCATATGGCAGCGCAGTAAGTATCTACACTGAAGTGAGTTTTGATTGCCACTTCCTCCTATCCCATCCCTCTTAGATAGAAGGAAATGTTAAGTAAATTTCATATTTAAGAAACGATATTTTTCTCTTTCCACTTCTTTTTCTTTGTAATCCATGTGACAAAATTGTTAAATCATTTCTGTTTAATTGCTACTATTAACCATTAATTAATTGCTACGTTTTATTGCTACCGTTAACCCATTAGATTATTTTCCATATACTTGTGGCTTACTTCACTTATATCAACATTTCACTTCGAGTGTATTATTTAAATATTTTTAGACTCAGTGATATTGTGTCTGTGTGTATGTATTACGCCATATCTAAATAAATACGTATGTAGATGGGTATGTTTTTGCTGGTCTTTTGTCAACCGAAATAAAAGGCTTTGAAACTATAAACAACCAGAAAATGAGTTACAATGGAAAATTCTTACAACAATAAAAGGGTCTTTTCCTTTTTTCTGATTTTTGTTACCAGTTTCGCATTCATACTTTAAATTTAAATAATTTTCACTCATTTGTGTTTTATATACTCAAGTGTATTTATATTAGTTTTTCATTTGGAAAATTTTTACCCCCGAATAGCCGAATGTATCGCTAGGCGCCATTTATTTAAATGATTAGAAAAAAACAGAACTTCTATTATAAACTGTAAAGCAAAAGCATAGATTTTGTGGGATCATTGTGTTGGGTCCACATTTAAATTATTCTGAAAAATAATGTCGAGTCATTTTTCAAAATATGAAACCCCGAATAGAAATTATAAATAGAAAGCAATGTAAATAAATAAGTTCATTATTAATGTTCGTTCGCATACTCAATATCTGGTCATTAAGTGCCACAATATGTCATTGTTCATAAGGTGACAAAGATTTTCCGCGATCCATATCGCGTAAATTTTATTCAAATTGCAAATTATTACAAAAAAAAAATAACAATTATGATACTTTCTGCTTAGATTAATTGCTTATTAACCACTGACTTTATCATTTCGACGCACTGCATTTTGCACTTATTAACATAAATTTAAATAAACATAATATAACGGTACACCTCTAAGAGCAAAATTGCCTTCCTATTCACTATTTGAACGTAGATTTTTTAAATAAGCTGGCCATACATAACATTCTATAGTTTGGATGAATTGAGCAAATATTAAGTGATCTTATCGTTTTGACGCGCACCTTATCATAACACTGCCATTGAAGTGTGTAAAATTATCTTGAATAATGAGACTCAGGGCCATTATTACAACTTTCCGTTAAACTTAGGTTTAGTTAAAGGTACCTTTAGCTAAAGGGAACTGTAAAGTTACCTTTAACTTATTTTCGTTATTACAACTTACAGATAAAATAAAGTTAACTGTTTGCAAAAATATGGCAGTGCCGGAAGAATGTCGATAAAATTGCTCAAATTAAACAAGTTTTATTTAAACGCAGTGGTAACCGCGGGCTTCGTTTTTTTGTTGTATATGCTCATTTTGTTTAAATCTGAAGTTGCCATAATGAAAATGATATATAAGGATGATCCTCCCTTTACATAATAACGAAAAACAATTTATCTGTTCGTTAAAATCCTCCCTTTAGTTAATGGGAAGTTGTAATAATGGCCCTCCTTGTCTTAAATGGTTTCGTATATGTCGCTATTAATTTGATCTTTCTCTTTTGGATCCGGAAATACTAAAATACCTATAATTTAACTGAAAACATCGCCATAGTCAGAGACAAAATTTGATAGGATCTCAATTTTAAGTCTGGGTAATTCACAGCAACAGAGTTTTTTGCCTCATTGTGCCTTAATAATTATCTCTTAAACCTTACGATGTTCTTAAGACCCTAAAAAATACGAGGCGATATTGAACTTACTGAAGCCGCCGTGTCTAGTAGGTAGTGTGTTGGTTTATTAGTCGCAAGGCCACGGTTAAATTCACAGGTCAGACATCAAAACGAAAATATGAAAAAATATTTCTTCGGCGACTTCCTCTCAGTAAATAAAATTGCTATGAAAAGTTTCTCAAAAGTCTGTCGTTCGGAGTCAACTTTAAACTGTAAGTTCCACCACTCATGTATAAAAATTAACACACACAACATGAGTGGTGTGAGAATCTAGGCCATAATCCTGACTGAAGGGTTGTAATGGCCAAATATGTATGTATGTATTGCAGTTACTTAACTTACATACGTAATTGATCAGGATTTGAATTAGCTTCTCATGCCATCCATGTTGTGTAGGTTAATTTAATCCTTAGTATATAGTTTAACGTCCACAATGTATGTTAGTTTTGAGAGATAAATTTGAGATGATAAATATTTATTGAAAATATGTGCTTATATTGCATAAATCAGGATGAATTTTATCGATGGCATGAATTACGTTTACTTTGATCGCTGTGTGGTTTGTAGCTTATTTACATACACCTGAAAGCAAGTGTCCAACAGGTCGCACGTTCTTTGTGCCCAATTTATATCACCGCCCACTGAGGCACGTAACGTCATCAAAGATGCCGTACCTAATATTGTTCTCAAAGAAATATAGATAGATGAACTAACTAAACTGTTACTTTTTGGGGTGCAATGGACTCTCTTTGATATCATGTGGATTGATATCATTCTAAGTTCAACTCAATTTTGTTCGCTCATGTAGACATTCATAGTTGAAGATCATTCGATGAAAATTTGTGCCAATAACCAACTGCACATATGTACATACGTATTGTTACATACGTATTGTGTCTTACGATGTTGTTACATCGTTTAACATTAAAATAATAAACCAAAGCTACAAAAACAATGTACTTGTTTACATGATCAACAAATAAACAAAAATATATCAACAACATCAGTATAAAAAAGGGATAAACAAGTAAACAAACTGGCAACTTTTTTTTTCACGCCGAGGAGGTAAATGTACCTAACCGCACCATAGAGGAAGTCGTCACATCCTCCGTGTGTGGGGCCCTCACCCACTAAATCCCCCCCTCGTCTCATGGACTTGTTGTGCCCACTCCGGAACTACGGTGGCATTACTTCGGAGTGGAGTCCCTTTGGCTCTTTGGCCCCTGCATGTTCATATCCGCGTCCGGATTGCGTGTTGAAAGTTGAAGAGACATCTATGTGTCTCCACTATTCCTTTCCTCCAGATCCTTGCTTCGAATTTCGCATGACACGTGTGCCAGTTTCATCTATTCCGGCGTGCCCACATGTTCTGCAGCCTCAAGATCCCTCTTCTTCAGTTTTAGAATCCTCTCCACGTAATTCGCCACTGAGGTTCAATTTTCCCTACTCGCGGTCATAACCCCGACAATGTTACGGGGCGTGATCGTCCCAACTATCAACGTCAGTGCAGAGCGATAGCTCTGCCAGCGTGCACACTCGAAAACGGTGTGCTCTGCGTCATCAATTATCTCCTCTTCCTCGTAAAGACAGTAAGGTGAGGCGGTCTTTCCCATTCTGTGCAGATATTTCCTAAAATATCCGTGACCCGATAGCATCTGTGTAACGTAGTAATTTATCTCTCCAAATTTCCGACCAATCCATGGCCTTATGTCTGGAATAAGTCTCGCCGTCCATCTTCCTCTATCTTCTTCGTTCCATCGTTGTTGCCATTTTGAAATGGTGTTTTCCCTGAAATGGGCGGTTATGTGACTTCCAGCAAATTTCGCCTTATAGATCTCCATCCGCTCCGCTGCCAGCAGATCCACAGTGATAATACACGCTGTCAACACTACGGCTGGAGCGGATACCGTACGATATGCCGACGCGATACGCAATGCAGCCGTTCTCTGTACCGCTACCAGTGCGTTTGTCCGCTTCTTAACATTCAGTGTTTCGGCCCAAAGTTCGCTCCCATAAAGCATAATGCTGTTTCCAACCTCCATCAGGAGTCTCCGTCTCGCCGGTAGCGGGCCCCAATGTTCGCCATTAATCTACTGAGCTGTCCAACGATCCTCTGGGCCTTGTTAGCCGAGTACTGGATCTGATGTGAAAATGTTAGTCTGGGATCCAGCCTTATGCCCAGGTTTTTCACCGAGCTCTTGGCCCTAATTACTCCGTCTCCTATAATCATGTCAACCTGCAAGGGGATATGACGACCAGTGATCAGCAGTAATTCCGTTTTATGCATGGCCAGATCCAGGCCTTGGGCATCCAGCCATGTTTTCGTTCTCAGCATGACACGTCTCAGTTTTCGTTGTGCCTCTTCCGTGTTCCTGGCCTTGATAACAGCTGCAATATCATCTGCGTATCCAACCAAAAAAGTTCCATCTGGCATATCCTGTCTCAGAATTCCATCGTAGTTGACGTTCCATAGGTCGGGGCCGTGTATAGATCCCTGTGCCGCTCCTGATGTTATATGTTTCACCCTTGGGCCCGAGCTTGTATTATACACTAGCCGTCTGCTACTCAGATAACTACTTATCATGGCCAAGATGTAGTGTGGCACCGAGAAATTGTACTCCAAAGCATTTAATACGTCGCTCCATCTAAGGCTGTTGAACGCATTTTT
This sequence comes from Sarcophaga variegata, assembly GCA_932273835.1. Lineage (NCBI taxonomy): Eukaryota > Metazoa > Arthropoda > Insecta > Diptera > Sarcophagidae > Sarcophaga > Sarcophaga variegata. The sequence goes on from OW026359.1 coordinate 44,568,621, forward strand.
AACGTCCAGAGTCGCAAGCAGTACCACAGGCCTCGAAGATTTGCTCCCTCGTTGTGTTACCCTGGCCGCTTCAGTCACCTCTCTCAAGGCACCAATTGTAGACCGACCGGGTCGAAAACCATATTGTCTAGCAGATAGTCCGCCACTATTCTCAATCGCGGCAGCAAGCCGAGGCTTCAAAAGCCTCTCGAGCAGCTTTCCCGCCGTATCCAGCATGCACAGTGGCCTGTACGCGGATGGGTTCTCTGGGTCGCCCTTTCCCTTATTTATCAAGACTAGCCGTTGTCTCTTCCATATTTCGGGGAAATACACTCTCTCAGGCACGCGTTGTACATTCCCAGTAGGAATTGCGGTCTCTGATTGGCAATCTCCCGCATTACCTCAGGCGGGATGCCATCGGGCCCCGGTGCCTTACCGGGTTTCAATCCGACTGCAGCTGCTTTCAACTCCTCTGCGGAAAATGGCAAAGGTTCTGTATTGGGCGTATTCCGTCGTCGTTCGTTCGCCGGTTCATGAGTAGGGAATAGTGTATCCACTATATTTCTCATTACTCGCTCGTCCATAATTTCCATTGGTTTCCTTCTGTTCAGTTTGTCCATTACAATTTTGTATCCAAGTCCGTAAGGGTTTACGTTTACGTCGTTGCGTAGTTCCTGAAATGACTGATTTTTCTTTCGCGCTATAGCCTTCTTCAGAGACTTCTTTGCCTTCTTATATGCCCGCATTTCGTCAGCAGCTGGTCCAACGGGTCTGGCTCTAGTGTACCTCCGTCGTATTCGTAGGCACTCTCGCCTGAGTGCTGCGATATTGTCGTCCCACCAGTACACTGCCTTCCTTCTTATATTCGGAAGTCTCCGCAAGGGCATTGCCTTTTTACATCCGCGTCTTATTATCTCCATGGTTTGTTCCACTCATGTCCTCGCATCGTCCGAGAGTTCAACTCTGCTACACAGTCTATCCACTTCCAAAAGTAGCCGATTCGCATTTAATTTCCGTGCATCCCAAATTCGGTTATTCGTGGTGTAATTGTCGTCCTCAAGTCTATTCCTTGGAGCAAAGGTGATATGTACTGGTGATCACTGCCCGTATATATTTCCAAGACCCTCCACTCCTTGACTCTGTGATACATGCTCTCCGAGACCATAGTTATATCAGGGATAGTGCCCTCGCAGCCTGGTCGTCTAAAGGTAGCTACGCTCCCCTCATTCTCGAAAACCAGGCCGGGTTCGAGCTGCCATCTCTGCAATTCGCCTGCCTCTTGGGTTGGTATTCCGCATTCCGTACTCTACCGCTCTGGAGTTAAAATCGCCTGCAACTATGAAGTTGCCGCCAATCTGCGCCATTGCATCCTCGATTCTGGCCAATTTCTCCTCAAAGGTTCCCACGTCATCATTGGGAGTCAAATAACAACTCATTAGAGTAATCTCGTCAAACTGTATCCAGGTGAAACAATCCCCCCTACCAGATCTTCTCGGTCGGGGGCCCTGGTTATCCGTTATCCATATAGCTGCTGTAGATGTTTCATCACCCAGCCAGAATCCACTATTTTTAGATGCATACTGTTCGCTTATAACAGCTACGTCAACTTCCTGCTCCCTGACTATTTGCGATAGCAAAGAAAAAGCCACCTTCCCTCTATGCATATTCAGCTGCAATATCCTCATGCTGCCTTTCGTAAGCTCGTCCCGCAGCCCCGCGATCCCGGGAGGTGATCCAGAGATTTTCCTGACTCCGCAGAGCAAATACAACATTTCGGTGTGTTCCGGCATTATTTTCTCTTATGCCCCTTTTCTCCACATTTCATACATAGGTCTGACCTGTCCGGTCCACCACACTCCCACCGTTTGTGACCTATTCCGAAGCATCGGAAACAGCGTGTTGGTTCTTCCCTGAGGGTTATTCTACAGCGTGTCCAGCCTATTTTGATCCTCTGTAGTTTCAGCAGCGCTTTCGCACAACTTGCAGAGGTTGTCACGAAGGCTCTTTTCTGCTCCGCGCTGTTTGCCCCGGTTATACGAACGGACGTATCCGGATTTATTTCGCCCGCTTCTCTTTGTACGGCTGCCATAACTTCCTCGGTGGTTGTGAGGGCATCCAGGTATCGAATTTCCAAAGTGACCGTAGGTACAAGGTCCTTTACTGTTGCCTCTTGGTTTAGGACGCTCTTTAGGTTCTCTCTGAACTCGTCCCTTTTGCCTCCTTTGCCCATTTCAATCAGAATAGCACCTGTTTTCGTTTTCCGGACGGCTCGTATCGCTATCTCCGACTCCTCAGGTCTTATCTTGCGCCTTATGTTCCTCAGAACGTCAGCGTAGCTGCGCCCCTCGGTTGGGAAACAAACAGGCAACAACAACACTGCAAGGACAAACGTAAACAAAATACCCAAACATCAATAACGTAAGCAGAGTGGTTGCATTTATATTCTTCATGTAGGAGCATTCATCAGAATTTGAAGATTTCCGTTATAAAGATCTATTGTACAATTGTTTTTGTTTACGCAAAAGAATAAAAAGAAGAATAACCAATAAAGCAATTGTTGTTGTTTACATCAAGTTGTGAACAGTGGCACACAGAATTGTGCGAACAATAAAGGAATTATTTAAAACTAAACAGAAATTTATTTTTATTGTTATTTGCAATCTACGAACTCATATTTTAAACGTTTTTAAAAGGTAAAAACGTTACAATATGTAGGCGCCATAGTCTAGTAGGTAGTGTGTTGGCTTTTTAGACGTGAGGCCACGGTTTTTAATCCTCAAGATATAAAAAAATATTTGTTTGGCAACTGCATTTCATCAGATTTCTAACAAAAACTCTGAGAGTAAAATAAAATTGCCATGAAAAGTATCTTAAAAAAATCTGTGATTCAGAGTTGATTTCAAACTCTTGGTTCCACCACTTATGTATAAAATTAACACTCGTAACATAAGTGGTGTAAGATCGCAATCCTGACTAAAGGATTGTAATGACCAATTATGTATGTATGTAGCTTCAACAAGATGTCCTTATTAAGTGCGATTATCCCTGCTGTAAGAACGGATATATTACATACATATTGTTACGTTTTTACCTTTTTAAAAACGTTTAAATATGAGTTCGTTAATTGCAAAACAAGTAAAAACAAATATGCGTTTATTTTCTCTAAAACTCTCTTTATTATTTACACTACTTTTGTGTACCACCGTATAGAACTTAACGATACAACAATAATAATCTGTTTATTCACTGTACTAGTTCACACAAGTATTCGCTAGATTTTTACAACCACGACTTATTTTGTTCACACGCAACTTCACACAAGGCTGACTGTATTAACTCTGACTCTGCTTGCTTTGTCCAGCCCTTTTATAGTCCGCACACACGCGTATCAATCAGTATGATGAACGTTCTCGATGTGGAAGGTTCTCGCTCGCGCCTTCTCGAGAACTCTATTGCTAGTACATTGTTGTTTGTGTACTTTGCTTATGTTGTCCGTTACATATTTGTCGTAGCTGGTTTACTTTATGTTGTTGTTGCTACCTGGTTCGTTGTATACATGTGTGTGTGCAACTTTAGATAATCAACACGTTCGTTGTATTCTTAGTGTTGGTGCGTATTTGTGTCGTGTGTATTGTGTTGGTGTAGCTGGTAGCTTTTGTTTATCGTTTTTATTGTTAAATGATATTAGGTCGTTTCGCTTTGCGTAACACTGCCGCCCACTTATGCCTGTTCGTCCCGAATAGGCTCATTATCTCCTTTCCCATATTTTGCCAGTCGCTCTATGTATACGACCTTCATTTTTGCTCGGGGGCTGTTAGCTTTCTGTGTCCTGTACACGACATCGTTTAACCGTTTAATTATTTTATACGCTCGATCCCAGCTGGTTTGTAGCTTGGGAGATAATCCCTTCTTCCGCTTTGGGTTGTATAGCAGAACCATTTGTCCCTCATGGAAGCCCTCCGTGTTTGCCGCACGATCATACCTGGCCTTCATTCTATCACTGACAATTTTTATACGGGTGCGCACAAACTCATGAAGTTCATTTAGGCTTTCATCTTTTCCAGTGTATGTGCCATCCCTCTCTGTGCCGGGCTTAACACCAAACTCTAAGTCACCGGGCAGCTTTATCTCAGTCCCAAAGATAACCTTGGCGGGTGATCTAGATGTTGAATCATGGACCGCGGATCGGTACGCCAGTAGAAACCTCAGAATGTGTTCGTCCCAGTCTTTCTGTTGCTCGCTCACTACTTTTCGCAAGTATTCCTCCAGGTTTCGGTTAAATCGCTCTACCATTCCGTCTGACTGTGGGTGAAGCGGCGTCGTTCGAGTCTTCTTAATACCGTATACTTCACACATTTCCTGGAATACAGCCGACTCAAAATTTCTGCCTTGATCGGAATGTAGTTCTATTGGAACCCCGTATCGGCATACCCAGTTGTTGACAAAAACATTTACTATGGTGTTTGCCTCTTGATTTGGTATGGCATACACTTCCGGCCACTTGCTGAAATAGTCCATCACAACGAGAACATATCGGTTTCCGGCATTGCTAACAGGAAAAGGGCCTGCTACGTACATCGGTATCCGCTCGAAAGGTGCGCCTGAGTTATATTGTTGCAGCTGACCTCGAGTTCTTCTTACTGGACCTTTAGCTGCAATACACTGGGTACAGTTTGCTATCCAGTCCGACACTGCTTGCTGACATCCAACCCAATAAAAACGTTGTTTTAGCCTTTCCAGCGTCTTGGTCACTCCAAGATGTCCTCCGCTGGCTCCATTATGGAACTCCTTTAACACTTCTTTCATTTTGGAGGAAGACACTACCAATAGGTTGGATGAGGTCTTGCCATCAGCGCTTTCCCAAAGTCGATATAGACACCCATTTATGATCTTTAATCTGTCCCATAGTGCCCAATATGCTTTTGTAAGAGGACCTTCTGCGGATATCTCATTTCTTGTAGGTCGTCTGTCCTCCTCCTTCACTGCTATTACCTTTGCCAATATTGGGTCACTCCTTTGTGCATGGGACCAGTCTTCATTGGCTTCAATCCGCATCAGCCGGATATCGACGATGGACTCCTTTTTCTCAGCTTTCACGCAATGTTTACACTCTAAATTACAAGGTCGGCGTGAAAGAGCGTCAGCATTTCCATGTTTTATGCCCCTTCTGTGTTCAATGCTGAAGTCGTAAGTCTGGAGGCGTTCAATCCAACGTGCTAACTGTCCTTCAGGGTTCTTGAATTGTAGCAGCCATCTCAGTGCGGTGTGATCAGTCCTTAGCAGAAAATTCTGGCCATACAGGTACTTATGGTAATGTTTGATGCACTCCAGCACTGCCAGTAGCTCTCGTCGGGTTACACAGTAGTTCCGTTCAGGCTTTGACATTGTGCGACTATAGTAGCCTACGACTTTCTCTGTTCCATTGATCACTTGGGAAAGTACACCACCAATACCATATCCGCTAACATCACTGTCTAAGATGAACTTTTCTCCTGGGACTGGATACGCCAAAACTGGTGCAGCGCACAATAGGTCTTTTAGTGTCTGGAACGCCTTTTCTTGTGACTCACCCATCAATGATACGCCTTTGATTTCTTTGTGAGTTCATGCAAGCTTGCAGCTATGCTGGCAAAGTTAGGCACAAAGCGTCTGTAGTATGTGCATAGTCCCAAAAAGCTGCGTAGTTCATGAAGATTCTGGGGACGAGGCCAGTCCTTTACTGCTCGTATTTTATCTTCATCGGTGGATATTCCATCTGCTGTGACAAGATGCTCCAAATATTTCACCTGCTTTTGGAAAAATGCACATTTCTTTACGCTTAGTTTTAATCCAGCCGTTGTTATTCGTTGCAGAACTTCTCCCAGGTTCTTGAGGTGTTCGTCGAAAGTTCTGCCCATCACTATTATGTCGTCGAGATACACCAGGCAAGTCTTCCAATGCAGTCCCTTTAGCAAACGTTCCATAAGCCGCTCGAATGTGGCCGGATCATTACAGAGTCCAAATGGTATAACCTTAAACTGCCATAAGCCGCCGTTCGCACTAAATGCGGTTTTCTCTTTGTCCTTGTCTGCAATCTCCACCTGCCAATACCCGCTTTGTAGATCCAATGTGGAGAACCACTTCGTTCCGGCTAACGTGTCGAGCGTGTCGTCAATTCTTGGTAGCGGGTAACTGTCCTTTTTAGTGACATCATTCAGAGTCCTGTAGTCTACGGAGAATCTTGTACTGCCATCTTTCTTCTTTACTAAAACTACAGGTGAACTCCAGGGACCCGATGATGGTTCGATTACACCGCTCTTCCTCATTTCGTCGACTAACTCCTTAACCTCATTACGCTTCGCCAGCGGTATGCTTCTGGGTGCCTGATTTATCGCCAGTATAAATTTCATGTTTGACCATGGCTGTTCTTCCTTGCCTTTGTTGTTCGTGGCGAAATCGAAAGCATACCTCTTTAGCAGCTTTTTGGCTTTGTTTTTCTCTGCAGCTGCTAAACCTGCTATCCATTTCTCCACATTTTCACCAAATTCCTTTTGATCCTTGGCTGACATATCGGCAGGTTGCGGCGTTTGTGCGCTGTTTATTACCGCTTCTACTGGAACACATTGGCCCACCTCTGAGTTTTTACAGACGACTCTTTCATGGCCTGATAGATTTAGCACTCTCACCGGGACTATTCTTTGTTCTGTGGATTTGACGAGGGCCTTTGCTGATATTAAATTCGTCTGTATTTCTGCTGGTTCCACAACCCACAAGCGGTTTTCCACGCAATCTCCATCCATACGCGCCCATATCAGTGATTCACTCTGAGGTGGCAATTTGAGTTGTTCGAACGCAACTATCCTTCTTGCGTGCACTTGATGCTTGTACCCCACTTCTAGAGGTATCTCCACATTTCGCCAACTCATAATCTGTTGCCCCATATTCAAATTGATGCCATGAGCTATCATGAAATCGGCACCAATTATAACCTCGTCCACAATATCGGCAACAATAAAGATGTGACTTACACTAATGTTGGCTATAGTCACCTTCGCCTCTGTTTTTCCGTGGACGGTGGCAGACTCTCCAGTAGCTGTCCGTAGTGGTACATTGCTAAGTGCCTCACACTTTCCCTTCACTACATCTGACCCGATGATAGACTGCGTCGCCCCGGTGTCTATAGTGAAGGTATGTGGTCTGCCATTTATGTATCCGCACGCCGTAAGATTGTTGTTATTCTGTTGCATCACTGATATTGAGATTGTGGGGCCCTCGCTTGTGGGAGCCAGCACTTGCCCCTCAGTGCTAGCTCGTTTTAGTTTAACGGGGACTCTTGTGAAGATGGTTGGTAATTCGCCCGTTTCTTATTCCTTGATGGTGAGGCGGATTTTGATCTCATGCGTGGCGCTTTGCAGTTTCTTTGGAAATGACCGCCCTTTCCACAATTGAAGCATTTAAGTTTAGCCTTTTGTCCGTTTTCTTCCAAAGCTTGCTTCACCATCTCCTTAACTTTAGCTAAAAGGCATTCATCTTCCTCCACGACTTCCATTCTTCGCACTTTGCTTACTTGTGGTCTAGAAATAGCTCGAGGGGTCTCCTGGGCTAGTGCGAAGGCCACGGTCTCCGCAAAGGTTGTCTTCTGTGTGGAACATACCGCCAGTTTAATGTCAGGATCTCGTATACCATTGACAAACGCCTCGGTCTTAATGTTGTCTACCAGCGGGTGGTTTTCTCCGGGGTATGTGAGCTGCACTAATCTCTCAATCTCCATTGAAAAGCCTTGTAATGACTCATTTGCCTTTTGCGTCCGGCATCTCAACTCCATGCGGTATAGTTCTCGTTTGTGTTCATCGCCAAATTTGCGCTGTAACGCCACCATTAAGTCGTTGTAGTTGTCTATGGCTGGCTGGCATGGTCTCTAGTATCTCGGCTGCTACACCCTTTAACGCCAAAATTAGTTCCAAAGCCTTTTCCTCATCGTCCCATCCGTTCCTGCTGGCTACTGTCTCGAATTGGAACTTGAATACGGATAGGGGTGAGGTGCCATTAAAGCAAGGTGCTTTTATTCCGCCGGTACTTTCGGATACGACTCGCACTGGTTCCGGTCGCTGGCTTTGGAGGTTGTTGATCTTCTCCTCCATTATGACTAGTTTTCCGTCAACGGACTTTTCCATGTCTGACACCTTCTCTTCGACACTGGTAATTCTTTTGCTGACTTATGTATTTCGTGCAGCTTCTCTGTGGTCGCTTCAAGTTTATTCTCGATTTTTGAAAAAAATTTTTGTTCTCTATGCTCCATTTGTTCCATAATTGCTGATTGCATTCTTTCCATTCTTCTTTCACTATCTTGTCGCGACTCAGCCAGAAGTTTCTGATTTTCAGCTCTAGATGCTTCTTGTACTTCAGCCAGAAGTTTTTGATTTTCGGTTCTAGAAGCTTCTTGCACTTCAGCTAGAAGTTTTTGATTTTCGCTTCTAGAAGCTTCTTGTACTTCAGCTAGAAGTTTTTTATTTTCGCTTCTAGAAGCTTCTCGTACATCAGCAAATAGCTTCTGATTCTCCGCTCTAGAAGCTTCTTGTGCATCCGTTAATACTTGCATCTTTTCCATCATAGCGGCTAGCAACGAATTTATGTCGATACCGCTAGTGGTTGCGGGGGCCTTTACCTCTCGTTCCTCTTCATCATTGAACTCGTAGGAATCGATGTCGATGTCCTGAAGCTGCAGATGTTCCCTTAATCGCCTTTGCAGTTCATTTTTCGTGCCCATTGTTGGCAGCTCGAGTTTACCCAACTCCCGTTTAAGCCGTTCCACTTTTAGATCGCAGAGTTTCATCTTAATTTTGATTTTCTCTTTTTTTGTTTATTTATTTTTACTTTTGGATTTTGCAATCCCACTTCTCACACCAATTGTTACGTTTTTACCTTTTTAAAAACGTTTAAATATGAGTTCGTTAATTGCAAAACAAGTAAAAACAAATATGCGTTTATTTTCTCTTAAACTCTCTTTATTATTTACACTACTTTTGTGTACCACCGATACAGAACTTAACGATACAACAATAATAATCTGTTTATTCACTCTACTAGTTCACACAAGTATTCGCTAGATCTTTACAACCACGACTTATTTTGTTCACACGCAACTTCACACAAGGCTGACTGTATTAACTCTGACTCTGCTTGCTTTGTCCAGCCCTTTTATAGTCCGCACACACGCGTATCAATCAGTATGATGAACGTTCTCGATGTGGAAGGTTCTCGCTCGCGCCTTCTCGAGAACTCTATTGCTAGTACATTGTTGTTTGTGTACTTTGCTTATGTTGCCTATCACATATTTGTCGTAGCTGGTTTACTTTATGTTGTTGTTGCTACCTGGTTCGTTGTACACATGTGTGTGTGCAGCTTTAGATAATCAACACGTTCGTTGTATTCTTAGTGTTGCTGCGTATTTGTGTCGTGTGTATTGTGTTGGTGTAGCTGGTAGCTTTTGTTTATCGTTTTTATTGTTAAACGATATTAGGTCGTTTCGCTTTGCGTAACAATATGTATATTGGTGTTAGACAAACTCAAAAAGCTTGAGCTAACTAACTTCGAGGACATAAAAAGGGCGTTATATTAAATAATTTCCATCTGGATAAATAAACCGGCAGCAGCAGCCTTTATAAAAAAAGTTAAATCATAAATTTAAAGAAGAAGAATATTCCACTCTGTAGTATTTTAAATTATACTTTAATTCGATACGATGAAAACACCAAAGAACCATTATTTTAATATTGTGGGCAATAAATAATTTAAAAATATTTCAACACATCCATTTTGTGGCTGCTGAAAAACACACACAATAGCCCCAATAGAGAATTCAAAATGAATTTTTTTTTTGTTTTTTGGCATCAGGGTCATGTTAAACAAAACTTGTATATTTTTTTGAGCCGGGCGATTTAAAAAATGAATATAAGAACGAAAGATTTATTTTTCTACAATAAAACCCACTCACATATTCTCATGATTTTTATGAACATTTTTTGAAAAGTTAATTAAAGAGAGGAAAATATTTGAATTAAAAATTAACCAGCATTTCGTATATCCAATCTCATGTAATAGAATATCGTTTTCATTAAAAATTTTAATCAGAAAAAAAAATTACTTTTGAAGAGTTTCCCTGAATATCTCTATCGCAATGGAAAATATTGTTACGAAAATGGAAATGGTGTAACATCGTTTAACATTAAAATGATAAAACAAAAGCTACAAAAACAAAAACCATATATCAACAACAGCAGTATGAAAGAAAAGGGGATAGACAAATAAGCAAGAAGGCCACAACAAACAACGTAGACAAAATACATAAACAACAATGAAACAACGATAGAGATCTCGAGAAGGCGAAGCCAATATATTCGACTTCAAGAACATTTATCAGACTGATTACGTGGAGATATAAAAAGACAAGACAAAGCAGGCAACCAATAGTAAGAATTCAGTCAGTCTTGTGTGAAGATGAGTTGCGTGTGAAGAGAATAATCGTGGTTCGAAGACCTCCGTTATACAGATCGATCGAACAATTGTTGTTGTTTACGCAAAGGGTATAAGCAATGAAGAATAACGAACAAAACAATTATTGTTGTATACATCAAGTTGTGAACGGTGGCGCAGAAAATTGTACGAACAATAAAACATTTAATTGAAACTAAACACCAAATTTATTCTTATTTTGTTTGCAATCATGAACTCATATTTTAAACGTTTTTAAAAAGGTAAGAACGTAACAATATGTTTTAGCACGCAAATGTTTTCCATAAAATTAAAAAACATTTACAGACCAAACAATTTCAAAATTTAAACAGAATAGTTAATTACAGCATGTAGATGACTTTAAACTTAAGACACCGAATGTAATCAGTACATGGTCACAAGAACTATTTCGGATCTCTTTTAGTAGGAAATATTTCTCGCTAATAGATGACAATGCTAGTTCTAAACGAAATGAAGTTGTTCACAATCTGAGCACATATTACTGCACCCTAGTATTTACAACAGAGAACGAGGCCGCGGGCTGTTTCTGTTAAAGCAATCTAGTTTATGTGTCTCTTAGATATCAAGCAGATTTCAAACTGCATAATTGCTTCGAAATTCAATTTCGGTTTTTATACTAAAACAGTAGTACAATACTCTGCTCATGCGGTACCTTTTATTTTCAAATCAATTCAGTTGCTTTGATGATTATTTTTATACTAACTAACGAAAACAGTTTAACATTAAAATGAGCCAAAGCTACACGAACAAATTCAACGAATTTGTTACAAGTAAACCAACAACATCAGTATGTAAGAAAAGGGGATAGACAAGTAAGCGAAAAAGTAACAACAAGCAATGTGAACAAAATACACAAAAACAATGAAGTCGCGATAGAGATCTAGAAAAGGCGAACACACTAACATTCGACTTCAAGAACCTTCATCAGAATGTTTACGCGAGTATTAAGGCGAATCCATATAAGGTGGGACTAATATTACAATAAGTACAACAATACAAAAACAACAGGGATTTTTTTTGTTGAAAAGCGATCATCTTGTCAAAAACAGCTGACTAAAGAATGACGATGGGAAGAAAAATGTTAAAAAATGTAAATGATTTTAAAAGAAAAAGAAGAAAAATATACAAACAGCTGACTAAAGGATGGCGACGGGAAGAAAATGTAAATGATTTTAAAAGAAAAAGAAAGAAAATATACAAACTTCTGACACAATAAGAAAAAACGAAATTGATTATCAAAACAAAATACACAAAATCAAAAAATTTTTGGCATTGTTATTTCCATCAGCTGGTCAATCGCTCCCACCTTCTATGAATTCGCCTTGGCGAGTATATAAAAACGCAAGACAAAGCAGGCAACGAGTAGTAAACATTCAGTCAGTCTTGTGTGAAAACGCGTTGCGTGTGAAGAAAACAGTCGTGGTTTAAAGATCGCCGTTGTAAAGATCTACCGAATAATTGTTGGTGCTTAAGCGAACAGAAGTATAAAGAAGAATAAAGAACTAAGCAAATTATTGTTGGATTCATCGAGTTGTGAACAGTGGCACATAAAATAGTGCGAACAATAAAGAATTTATCTAAAACTAAACACCAAACTATTATTTATTTTGTTTGCAATCAACGAACTCATATTTTAAAATTTTTTAAAAGGTAAAAACGTAACATCATGATTCGGCTTGAAGTTTCGTTTTCTGCGAAATATTAGATGTATTTGCAAAAATTCTTTTACAATAACTAGAACTGATCATGTAAACTATGCTTTCCATAGATCATTGATTATAATAGCAAGACATTTAAAATAATACCAAAAAAAAGTCGGTTTGTGTCGTAATCTTGAAGTCAAAACATACTATCAACGAGGATAGTATCAACGGCATATTGAATGTAGTTGAGGAACCTTCACAATACAAACATTTTCACAGGATATTGATCTCAGGGTATATATTGTTACGTTTTTACCTTTTTAAAAACGTTTAAAATATGAGTTCGTTGATTGCAAACAAAATAAATAATAGTTTGGTGTTTAGTTTTAGATAAATTCTTTATGGAATGGAATTTTTAACTTTTTTTTTGTTTGGAAGCTCAATTTATTCGCTGTTAATATCACGAGAATTTACTTTTACGACATTGAAAATTCTTTTCCATCCATTTCATTTAAACAGTTACTCTTTTTGTTAAGTTAAAAAATCGATTCTATAATCGATAAATTCTTTTCTACATAACGATTCAACACCAAATTAGTTTTATACGAACGTCTGAAGTACCTACTTAAGGCACATATAAAATTATCTGCTGAGATTTGCCGTATAAAAAAATAATAGAGATTTAATAAACAGACTTTTAATAACATCTGATCCATATACATATAAACAGTTTGCGAAGACCTCCTGTATATAAAAAACCAGCATCGATGCCTGAAGTACTACATTTATTGAAATTTACAGAAATATCAGAAGAAAACCATGAATTTTAACATTTTATTCTTACTTTAATTTATATGTATGTACATATGAAATATATTCTTATTTAAAAATTAATAAAAATTAAAAAAAAATAAAAAAGAAATTAAAAAATAAAAATAAAATAAATTGTTACTTCTACCTCTTTATTATTTATTTTAAACATTATCAAGCATACTCATTGCTTTTTTACTTTTTGATTATCCAACGCAAAATAATATCAGAAATAATATTTTGCAGTTGTATGGGAGGTGGGCGTGGCGGTGGTCCAATGTCGCCCATTTTTCGACAATGGTACATATTGGCCTAGTCTAGCATAATTTTTTTCCAAGATATTTAATTTTGTCTCCCTAGAATAACTAAATCTTACACTATGTAATAGCGAATGTGGAGTGGAAAAAGAAAATCAAATTCAAAAAGTAACGATATTTTGCGAAAACGTCAAATTGTTTTTCTTCTTCCGTTGTGAGCAAAAAAATGTAATTTTTGTAAGAGTGCCAAAATGCAAAAAGAGAAACTTTATCAAAATTTAATTAAATTCTGTACTATGTGATGGTGATGATTTCAATTTTCAATTTTCTTTTAAATTTTCAAAATCATAAAAAAGTAACTTTGCAAGCCATAAAGAAGTCAAATTAAAAATAAAAAAAGTTTTATCGCTGAGTAGTGCAAAAACACGTATAATTAAAGGACAACTACAATAAAATCAAAGGTTTAAAAAAACTGAAAACTTAATTTTACTTTTCGCCAAACAAACTAAATGAGAAGAAACAAAAGTTTTTCAGTTTAAAGTCTAAAGTCAATACCAGTATATTAAAAATTATTACAAATATTGCTTAAATTAAGAATTACAATTACGTGAAAATGAAATGAAAAACAATAATGTTACATAAATCTACAGAAAAATCGAGAAAATCAGACAAATAGCTATACTGACGACGTAGTCAATGGATCTGCATTAACATCACATGAAATGGTTTATAATGTCGATAACAACAACGAAAATTTAATAGAAACTCATAACAAATATTTCCATTGGTTAGGTTAATCATAAAAGATACATTTAACATGGTAGGTAGTTTTATTAATGCAAATCTAAGGTCATGCAAACAAAATAATAAGAATTGTTTCTGCACAGATATAATGTGATCGCTATGATCATTGCAATAAGGTTCCCGCACTCAAGAATAGAACGAACTAGTGAGACAAATAGTTGTTTTATTTTGAAGACCGCTTACCAAGCACACATCTAGCCTTATTCACAGCCATCTTATTAAAGTTTAATTTTCCATCCAATGAAATGCTAAGGTCAATGAATGATTCAATCAAATCCGATTGATGACTATCAAATCAATAATTAACTTCAATAAAATTTAGTTATTGAAAATCTCATACATTGACAATTTTTAATTATATTTACACCATAAAGAGAAATTATTGACATCACTTTGAAGATTTACATGGTCAATGAAGTTATTAAAATCAATTTATCAATATATCAGAAAAAATGAATAACATTCGGAAGATCACTAATAAAAAGTGATAAATGAAGTGATCCGAGAGGGTCAAGAGGGCACCAGAGTGGTCGTAAATGTATTTAGATATGCTATCATTCACTCGTACAGTCTGCTTTCTAGCAGTCAGATACGACCTATGCCAGCTTAAACTTCTCTCAGATATTCCCAGTAAAACCAATTTGGTCAAAGAAGTCTATAAATTGTTTTACTAAAATCTATGTAAATTACATAGATACATGCCTTGAGTAAACGCAGCATTAACAATGTTAATTGAAGAACATTAGCCATAGTTGAGCAGCCCTTTTTAAAACCATACTGATGAGGTGATAGTAAGGGTGAAGTTTGATGGACAAGAAAATCTATAATCAGTTTCTCACACAATTTTGGGATTGTACTTAATATAGCAATTGTACCATCAGACTTATCAGCAGACTTAAAAAGTGGTTTAATATATGAATCCTTCCATAATACCGGAAAATATCGCTACTAAGACCACCCATTAACCAATAAAGTTGACGAATGATTCCGCACATCTACTTAAAATAGAAATCGGAATTCAATTAGGACCAGAACTAGAAATGCAACAAAATATCACCTTCGTTAAAAGTAGGAAAATTATTATTTGACTCGATGACAGTGTATAAGGATACTTACATACATATGTAAGTCATTTTAAATAGCATCATAATAAATACTGGCGAAGAAAGAAGCAAACATATCGCATATGACATTATCATTAAACGATTCTTGATTATGAAATTTCGTAACTGATGGTGATTCAGTAGACTTTCTTTTGGAGTCAATAAATTTGTAAATGGACCGGGGGTCTCTAAAAAATTATTTTTCACTTTATTTAAATAATTTTTATATAAAGAATTATTTAATACGTTATATTCAAACCGGGTAACTGAATATATTCAATAATCAATAATAATACGAAAATGGAAAATGGAATTTACCATGGTAGTCACACCGACAACAAAATACACTTTCGAACGTTTGAATTTTGCATTCGAATTAAAAGTGTTTTAAAGCTTTTATGAAGATAAACGTTTTGTTTTAATTTCTTTTTATTTGACAAAACAAAAAAGTCTTATTCATTACAATTACCAATTCATTAGGCATCGATTAAACTTGGCATTTTTAAGTTATTTTTATAAACATAGAAACATAGCATACTAAAATCAACCTGAAGATCAGAGATTTCTTGATTATTGTAACAACTATAGCATTATATTTTGTTTCGTATACATTTTTAACACAAGCACCTTCCACATCAAAGTCAAGTATCATCAGTTTCGTCTCTTCGGTGCCGTGGCGGTATCCGATAATAATAATAAATAATATTGCATCATCTATATCCTTAGGGGGTATAAATATTAGGGAGTCAGTGCCTTAGCCTTTTAAGACGGTGCAACAAATACTTCACTTCATCTAATCTTCTTACTATTTACACCACTTATTTCCGAAAGAAAATAGAATACAACTCTCATGTATAGGCCGGTACCTCAACGTCAATTGATTCTTTGGAGCATCGTTGCAATGTGGCTTGTGTTTCACTATTCTATCGCTATTACAACGGATTTTGCTCGAGCGAAATAAGGGGACTTGTTCCCGAGAATCAGTTATCCTCGTCTTTCTCGGCGAACACATCCTTATGTGGTCGATTGGCCAGTGAATCGCACACTGAATTACAGACAAAATTCGTTCTTTGGTCGGACTATCCGTATGTGGAATTCCCTTCGTACAGAGGTTGTAATTTTTGCTTTACAGCGAAGAAAAAGCCATAAAATACAGAAAAATCATCACAAGTGTTCGCAAATAACTTAAAATAATAATACTTCACTCCTTGTTATTATTAATTTAAATTTGCAATAGTAACAACTGCAAAGCAAATACGAAACTTAAACTGGCTTTTAATATACTAAAGTAAAGAATATGATGTACATTTTTAATTTCCAAAAATCGTCAAAATAAGGACATAAATCGTCATATCGTCAATATGATATTTTTGGAGCTCAAAATCGTCAAAATGACGATAAATCGTCAAATCTGGCAGCTATGCATATAGATTTTGTATCGTTGGAAGTTATACTCCAACACCACCAGATCTTCCCCAATCTAAAGAAACTAAATTACGTATAAATTCACCAGTCTTAACTGCCCATAATTTCACAGTACCATCATCGAAACTGGTGACATGAAAGCATGTAGTGTCGATTGATTTAACTGGAACTGGTTAAGATTTGTAAACATTGAACAGTGGTAATATCCCATTCATTAATGGTTGAATCGGAATTACCAGATACTTACGTAGCTCCTTGCCGGAAGATAGATTTTGATGGCCATCTAAGGTGTTTTTTACGGTGTTTTTTGTTTGTTTTTTCTCTTAGGCCCGAGGTGGGAATCTTCGAAAGCACTTTTGTTCCAAAAAAGAAGTGCACGATTCACCATCACTGGTGCCTACGTACTAAACCCACCACCTATATTCTTCAACCACTCTCCCCCCGCGGGACTGCCATAAAGTATTACTTGGCGGAGGGCTGGTTAACTTTAAAGCTTTATCACGTTAACTCAAATTTCGCCCTCGTTCCTGCAACCTTCGGAGTTCCAGCATTACTTCAGCCATTTTCTGGCTACATTGGCTCCATACAATCCTAGAATTCAACACCTCTTCCATAAGTCGGTTTGGTCCAAAACTCGTTTCTCCGGGCCATCTAAATCTGGGGCAGCATGTTAGAATATGCTCCGCATCTTCCTCCTCATCTACACAGTTTGGGCATAAAGGGGAAGTGCCATGACCAAATCTGTGCAGGTACTTCCTGAAGCATCCATGACCAATTAGGGGTCACGTAGTAGTTCAGCTCTCAATGTTTGTTCTTCATCCAAGGGGTTATATCAGGGACAAGTTGAAATGTTCATCTTCCCTTTAAACTGTACTCCCATCGTGACTGCCATTTGTGCATGGAAGTCCTTCGTTCCTCCGCTTTTATAGCTACTGTTTCTCCTGGATACTCGAGGCGGCGAAAGTATATCCGCCGCGTCTCATCCGCCAATCTGCCTATCGGTATTGTCTTTACCAATACCAGTACCACTTCATCAGACACTGTCCGTCTAATCGCACTTAGACGATAAACCGATTATAGTTTCCTTCTTGTCGTCCCCACGGAGAGTGCCTCTGTGACCATATTGGGTAAGCATATAACAGTATCGACATTACAACCCTCGATATTATTCGCTTCTTAAATGGATTCGGTCCTCCAATATTTGGTATCATCCTCGTCAGTACTCCCTTAGTTACAGTTTCCTTTTCGCCGATGTATTTCACGTGCTCATTGAAGTTCAAACTGTCGTCGATAATCACTCCCAGGTATTTTATCGCCCTCTTCGATTCAATCTTAGTGCACCCGACGGTCACTTCTATTTTCTCCACAATCTTCCGGCCACTTATCAAGACGGCCTCCGTTTTGTGAGCAGCAAGTGTCAATCCTGCCTCATCAAGGCATGTTCCAATTTTTCGAATCGCTATGTTCGTCATCTCCTCTATTTCCTTTACCGTCTTAGCGACCGAGGCTATGGCAATGTCATCTACAAACCCCACAATTGTCCCGTTTACTATTGCAGTCGAAGTACACCATCGTACATAATCAGCCATCGTACAGTACAGAGCCCTGCGGGTCACTCGCCATCACTACATATTCCTTTTCTCCATGATCTTTTGGGTATATTAGGTGTGTATACAATTACCCGTGTTCACATCCCAAACTCGTATAGAGTTGTCTAAAGAATCATTAACAACATGAATGTCATCAAATTGTAATGAGTAAAAGCAACTGACCTT
This sequence comes from Sarcophaga variegata, assembly GCA_932273835.1. NCBI lineage: Eukaryota > Metazoa > Arthropoda > Insecta > Diptera > Sarcophagidae > Sarcophaga > Sarcophaga variegata. Next base: position 44,586,929 of record OW026359.1, read on the forward strand.
ACAGAGTATGTACACATTTGGATCTTTCTGGATGACATATTTTTACCATATAATCATAAGCTCCTAATACAATTCATTTACCATAATATTGCACTCAACACAACACATGGCCGCTAAATGACCGATAAAAATCCCATACACTTAATATGGCATCACGAAAGCCACTGGCAACTGTATTGACATATATGTACATATGTAGATGCTGCTGAGTACGACCCAAAAGTATATGAACATACTTCCTGTCTCTAAGTCCGATACTTTAAGAGTACTACTTGAGATAATGATATTGCCAGAGATTTGTGAAGACCATACTATACCAGTATGATCAACTAATGTACGTAAACATATTCCAGTAACCTTCTATCAAATTTTTAGTGTGTTATCATCTGAACCAGACACAAGATGATTTTTGGTAACTTGCAAACATGTTGTTACATGCTAATCGTGTAATTTGAGTACCTTAGTTTGGCGTATAAGTCGTAAAAGCCAATCCATTTCGATTATGCGTTGACGCATGTAAACAACTACCCAAGACGATGCTATCAGTCACATGTTACCAGTTCTGCCGCGTTTTGAGCGAACGGTACATGGTTCAGTCAGTATTTGTACCTGGCGGCATTTTTCTTCAAAAAAAGATTGTTATCGCCAACTGCGACTTTTTTGGGCAGATCTTAACAGATCTTTAGGATCCAAATAGGAAAGTACTTGCAGTGCCAACTCTCGAGGTAGCGCAGAAAATAAGATTAAATCACTTTCATCCTATGACGTACATATTTGTATCGACTCACAGAGCTCTATTAACCAATCCACCGAAAACAACGGTTCAGAAACACTAAATTTAGTTTCAATTTATAAACTTCCATGAAAAATAATAATAATCAGTTGGATTGATTCTCTATGTTATTGTTGCTTGTTGTTCAGAGATGCTTTTTACCACTAACGGATACTGAGATAAGTAGAGTCGCATAATGCATAAAAAGTTTCTTTTTTGTTTCGTTTCAGCTGCCATCGTTAACAGGCTTCAAATACTATAAGTGATGATAATTTTTTTGAGAATAAAATTTGTTGCATTTGATTTGAAACTGATATGCAAAATTCCTTCGAAGGGAAAGAACAAGAGTTAAAAGTGAATAACCGAAGTTGAATAAAAAAAACGAAGTCTTATTAGCAATTGAATTTAAATATAAAATATTTAATTAAATTCGAATAACCTTTAAATACCATACGGATTAAGTCAGAAAGAAAAAACATTTATTGCAACTACACACCGACAGTCTAGAATAAGTAACGTCTTTAGACCCTATGTAATGGTCGTTTTGATTTCTAAATTATTTCATTTTTCATAAACCTACATCCTGGTGACAAAGCAAAGAAATAATTGGTTACTTTAATTTTTTTTTTGGTTTCTAATGGGTTAAGTATCTACATATAAATATAATCTTTCTCACCACACTTACTTTATAATGTACTAAATACCATTTAGAAAAAGAACCAAGTAGAAAAAACAGAAAATAAGATTGGGGTTTCCAACAAAATACTTTCTTTTGCCTAGGAAACTTGGAAGGCGTGGGTTATGAGGCAACATCCCTCAACAACAACAGAGGTGATGATATTTACCTGAGAGTTTTGACTAACCCAAACCATAGTTAAATTACCAAAATGACTAGATTGGGGCATAGTTAACGACTTAATTGAGAATCTAGTCATCCCAGCCCTTACACCTTAAACATCATCACAAAATAGGGAGTCTATAATAAATTTGTATTGTAGACCGATTATGCAGGAAGAGGACTGCGGGAGCCATTGTGTTGCTAGCAACAGTCGGGTGGGGGAGTTCGGTCCTTTCCTAGCAAAATCGGTCTACAATACAAATTTATTATAGACTCCCTATTTTGTGATGATGTTTAAGGTGTAAGGGCTGGGATGACTAGATTCTCAATTAAGTCGTTAACTATGCCCCAATCTAGTCATTTTGGTAATTTAACTATGGTTTGGGTTAGTCAAAACTCTCAGGTAAATATCATCACCTCTGTTGTTGTTGAGGGATGTTGCCTCATAACCCACGCCTTCCAAGTTTCCTAGGCAAAAGAAAGTATTTTGTTGGAAACCCCAATCTTATTTTCTGTTTTTTCTACTTGGTTCTTTTTCTAAATGGTATTTAGTACATTATAAAGTAAGTGTGGTGAGAAAGATTATATTTATATGTAGATACTTAACCCATTAGAAACCAAAAAAAAAATTAAAGTAACCAATTATTTCTTTGCTTTGTCACCAGAATGTAGGTTTATGAAAAATGAAATAATTTAGAAATCAAAACGACCATTACAAATCCAAAATGAAATAATTTAGAAATCAAAACGACCATTACAAACTTTTTTTTTTTTATTTTTTTTTTTTTTTTATTTTTTTTTTTTCATTATAGGAACATTTTGGAATTGAAACATAACAATAATGATAAAAAAAAGAAATGAAAATAACATAGCAAATATATGTTAATGCACAGTGTGCCAAAAAAAAAATTTAAAGTAACCAATTATTTCTTTGCTTTGTCACCAGAATGTAGGTTTATGAAAAATGAAATAATTTAGAAATCAAAACGACCATTACACCTAATTGTTGAAAATATATGACATTCTCTTAAATATGCTCTAAAATCTACAGCAGATAATATCCCTGTGAAATAGCAAAAGTCCCCAAAGAATAAAATGGATGACAGAAATCAGAAGAAGAAGATAACGAGCCTTTTAGATTCACATAAGAACAATCTGTACAGGATAATAGAAGCCTATATGTGACTTTCATGAAATAACAATGTTTTATGGATTATACATTACTTATTTACTCAACTACTCGCAACAACACTTTAGTCAGGATTACGACCTAGTTTCTCACAGCACCTACGTTGTGTTCGTGTATTTTAATTTAATTCTACAGTTTAAAAGGCGACTCCAATCACAGATTTTTAAGAAACTTTTTATGGCAATTTTTAATTTCTCTCAGAGTTTTTGCCTGAATATTGCTGAAAGAATGTCGCCGAATAAATTTCATATCTTGTTTAGCTTGAGATGCTGGGTCTGAGGTTTGAAACGTGTGATCGTCTCTAATAAGCCAATAGACCATCTACTAGACTACGGCGACTACGAATGATACTTCAGCAGACATAATTCATGTAACTGTAGTGGAAACTGAAACTGGCTTCAAATTCAATACTAGCAAGCCTTACTAGCTATACTAGCTATACTAGCAAGCTGTACTAGCTGTACTAGCAAGCTGTACTAGCTATACTAACAAGCTGTACTAGCTGTACTAGCAAGCTGTACTAGCTATACTAGCAATCTGTACTAGCTATACTAGCAATCTGTACTAGCTATACTATCAAGCTATACAATCTATACTAGCTATACTAGCAAGCTATACTAGCAAGCTATACAATCTATACTAGCTATACTAGCAAGCTATACTAGCAAGCTATTCAATCTATACTAGCTATACTAACAAGCTGTACAAGCTATACTAGCTATACTAGCAAGCTGTACTAGCTATACTAGCTATACTAGCAAGCTGTAATAGCTATACTAGCAAGCTGTACTAGCTATACTAGCAAGTTGTACTAGCTATACTAGCAAGCTATACAATCTATACTAGCTATACTAGCAAGCTGTACTAGCTATACTAGCAAGCTGTACTAGCTATACTAGCATACATACATTTTAGCTCGTAAACCAATGAATTCCCTAATAACTTTTCCATTACATTCATCTATTTTGATGTCTTTTCTCTTATCGACATTTTCCATAGTCTTACCATAGACAGCATTATTGAGTAATTTGAAAAAGTTTTGTTCAAATGTGTTTTTAGCCAATGTTCTATGATGGTTATTTACATCAATATATTTTTTTAACCAATTCGATTGATTAAATTGCAGTATTCTATGAATTTTCTTCAAAATTAAACCATGTTGAATACATTGCTGAAGATTGCGGTAATGTATTATATAATTCTTTTTGTTATTTAAGTCTGTTATTAATTTTCTATGTTTCATATTCTCAATTTTTTTATTTTCAGCACAGAATGGAAAATCACTATGGTGATCGTGCAATACAGTTGGATATTCCAAATCTACTTCTAAAATATAACCTAATTCTGAATCTTCTTCTACAGTAGTTACATCGAAGTCGTTACAGTTATCAAGCCATTTAAAATTTTTATAGGGGAGATATTGAGACATAGCATAACCATATAAATTATTTACATCTAAATACATTAGATAATTTGATTCTTTTGTTGAATCATAGTCACTAACGTATTTATTATTAGCGGTCACATGTCGCTTACTGCATTGAACAATACCTCCCCTAATACCCCGCACAACGAAATTGTACATGTTGATATCTGTCAATAATTCCAACTCAATTTCAGTTGTTTTCAACATTGCATCCCAGGATAAACCTGGTGTAGTATAATATTGACAGGGGTCTAAATTGTAAATGTTTTTACAAACCTTACGGAAATTTTCAAATACATCGCAAAGCAATAGGACATCAACTTTTAGATATAATAGAAGATAATCTAAAAGTTTCTTACATTTGAATGTATTCCAAACTTTTTCAGCGTGTTCGTAATCATCTATACTACACGACTCATTAGTAAGTTTATTAAAGAAACATGATCGGGGTGGAAGCCCTGTTTCTTCAAGACGGTTGACTGAATCTAGATAGTCATATGGAAAGACACCTTTACGTTTCATTAAACTAAATTCATTGGGAGTTTGATAGATTGATTTTACTATTAACAGATCATTATCTGACAAATATCCCGCTAGTTTTTCCAAACCTGATGGCATAAACCGACAAGAATCTAGAAAACGTAGTTCTATAGTATTTTTTTCATCTACATTAATCTTTTTCGATATAGAAACATATAATTCTTTGTTTAAGGGGATTACATTTATATCACCTTCAATAGAAGAAAGTTCTCTTACGAACAAATGACAATCATATGATGAAAGATTATGAAAGAATATAGGAATAAATTTTGCTATTTGATACTCTAAATTACAATTGTTATGTGACGGTCCTCTATATTCACCTGTTAAGTGACAATGATCGGCTACTCGATCTACAGGAGATAAAATTTTTTTGCAAATGTGACAAATTGTATCCTCTTTCTGTCTAATTTGTTGAGGAGGTGTTAAGGTATTCATTGGTTTCACAATACTTAAATAATTCACATATAAATATGTACAATCTTTAACTAAATTTACGAAGAAATGTTTTGGTGCATCATCACCACTGTACATTTTAAATTTATCTAAACTACTGTTAAATGAACATTTGATGTAATAACTATACGCAAATGGAATATGTTTTTGTATTGAATTAACATTAGCTGAATTTTGAATATTAATTGTCTCTAGAATACACTCAAAATCAGCGTAGACTACAAAAGGTACATCCATTTGCTTTTTGAAATTTTTAAAACTTACGATATTATTGTCTACAGAGGGTAGTCTGGTTACAATTTTGTTGCACTCATCTTTCTGTTTGATAAGCGCCATTTCACTATGAAAATGTATTAAACAAGTGTTACATATGTAAACTTGTCGACAGTGATTTGTTAATTGACTTTTAATTAATCTGTAATTAAGTGGAAAGTGAAATAATTTTATATTAATATCATTTTGTTTAACATAAAATTATTATTGATTTACCTTGAAATATTTTTAATCCATACGTAATGGAATCTCTCACCATCTTCTAGTAATAACAAATTAAAGTGCTTAGCCTTTTCATTCATACTGGAATAGTAGGGTCCGACTATATCATTGTTATCATTTAACCCAAACACGTACACACTAATATCAGGATTTTTCATTTCAAAATCTTTAATTCTATTCGTTGGTAGCGGAAAAGTCAAATATTCAAAATTTAAAACAATACCATTTTCCAACGTGATAGTAGCATCACTAATGTTATTAATTTTATATGATGTGGTTCTTTTAGAACTGTCATTAACAGGATACAATGCTGATATAACAGCCCACTTGAAACAATATTGATCATAGTTTTGTACATTGATGCATGCATGTTTCTTTTGTATTGGGGTTGGTAGAGGGATATACTGCGAACCTTTTAGACACTGATATTTATTTATATTAATTTCTATCCGTAATATTTGTATTAATGTCCATCCGCTATCACGTTCCTGGAATTCACTCATTTTTTAACAATAACATCACATTGTGTTTTGTAAATATTGAGGAGATCATCTGTAGTTGATGATGAGAGATTAATTATAATCATTTTAGTCTGATGTGATTTCACTTCGATGTAACATAAATCCTCCTCTTCTTTAACCAGCATGTATTCACAAAATATCTCCAGATTGAATTTTATATTATCATGTTTTTGAATCATATTACTTAACAGCTTAAGCACTTTGAATTTAATTCCCGATAAAAAGTTCTCAGGTATTAAATTTGTTTCCCTATTATTTGCAATCAAATATGTAATGATGCGATTATTAAACACTGAGCTAACGCATTTTACTTCATCGTCATCAATATCAATACCATTATCATCATTTCGGATTTTATTAGTACAATTAAGTTTGTGAGCATTTGTTCGAATATGATAGCGCCAATTTGTCTTTGGAATATGTAGATTGCAGTCCGTACAATTAACTGTATCAAATGTTTCTCCTCCATCTCCAAACTTAGAATGTTGTAAAATATGTTGTTGATAATTCAGTTGGTTTGAGAAATACTTATTGCAAGGTATGCATTTAAATGATGTGGATGGTCCATCATGACATAATCTGTGATGTCTTCTTAATGATCTATTAAACTTGAATTCTTTAAGACAAAATTCACAAATAAAACCAGCCATTTTTCTTTTTTAAATTTTAAATTTTAAAACACAACTCGCTATCAACTTCAGCAAAAGAATGACTTCCAAATCCTTAACACAAGTCTATTTATACTCTGGGATGTACATGTGGAAACGTCCTGTCCGTCCAATCATTCGTTTGAAAAGTAATACAAATAAAATGAACATGCACAATCATGTTTCTATTTATAAGAAATCATAATGACGCGCGATGTTATTGTTTATAACAAAGCACTATTATTGTTGTAGCAAAAATGTATTCTCCCACAATCGACGATCATAAAATGGGTTCAGAAGAAAAAAAAAACACACACATAACGGAAATATATCGCATAAAAATAAATAAAACTTAACCACATCCAAAATTCTTTATTTGTTTACATTAAAAAATATTCTTATTGATCTTATGCACGTGCATACACTCATATATACTCATATTAACACAAATAAAATGAACATGCACAATCATGTTTCTATTTAGGAATACGATGTAAACGTGCACGCAGCTGCATAATTCTTGAGTCAGCGTTTTAAAATTTGTTTACATTAAAAAAAATAATATTCTTATTGATCTTATGCTTAAGAGTATGAAATGATATGGAGTCACGCTGCTATTATTTATAACAAAGCGTTGCTATTGTTTATTTGTCGTTATCCCACATTTGTCCACAAGAAAAAAAACACACACACACATAACGGAAATACATCGCACTAACAAAAAAATTAATTAAGCGAAACTACATCCAAAATTCTTTATTTGTTTACATTAAGAAATATTCTTATTGATCTTATGCGCGTGCACACACTTATTCTGTCCGTCCAATCATTCATTTGAAAAGCAATACAAATAAAAGGAACAAGAAGAAGCAGGCATGCACCAGATTTTGTATGAAAAAAGTGCCCTAGAAGGTACATAAACATAACATACTACTGATCCATATTACTGTTTCAAAATTATAAAAAAACAAACAAAAAAATAACAAAATAACGGTAAACATTGTATTGCCATTCAGAATTTCAGATGAACTGAACAGAGATGGTTTAACTAAAATGTGAACAAATTTGTAACATATGACGTACATTACCTTTAATATGAAGATTTATACCATTACCATTAATTAGTTGTGGGGTTACCAACAGATTCTTATAAACTATGATTAAAAAATTTATTTTGGAATATCTTCTTAGAAGACTTGAAATCTATTTTGAATGTCTTAACATCCAGAAACATTAACTAGCATCCTGTGCCTATGAAAATTTTAAGTTTAAAATGAAACTTTCATACAAGGGTTTACTTGACAACACTTTCGTTTCGTTTCAGTATCGTTATACATTTTTTTAAATCTTCTATTAGACAAACGAAAGTATTTATTTGTATTTATTTACCATCTTATCTCAGCGCAAACTTAAACGTTGAAACATTTTAATATGAAATGTTTGTTTCAAGAAAGCAAAAACAAAATAAGTGGACAAAAAGAGCAGTTTGAGACATGGCCATATTTGTCTCAAATTTATTACACCTTCAATGTCACCGTTTTACTTTCGTTTTCTGTTGCTGGTTTTAAAAGGACACGTTAAAGGACTAGCTTTCTTGGTATATACACGACAGTGAAACATGAATTTTTTTTACATAAATAAAGTTCCTGCGCTTCCAAAGAATTAAAAAAGTTAAACATTTCAATTTCAAATGGAAAGAAAATTTAAAATTTTATGATTTCTTTAACGCTGTAGGATGGAAGTTAAGTAGATTGTGTTAGGAAACGAGGAAGTATATTTGAAACTTATTTTCTTTTTTATTCTTCTCATCTGAACGTAATTCTTGCATCAGCATCACAGCTTTAGCGGTACTTCCAGTGCAGTCAACTACAGCTTATCAAGTAAGTTGTTGAGGCGAATTGAAAGCATTTTTATTTATTCTCTTATTTTGTTGATAACTTGGATAATGAAGATGAGAGAGAAAGTCAGCAATATGCCACAGATACACACGAAAATGAATCATCAACGTTAAACATCTTGGCTTAAACGTAATGGGTGTAGTGGAGGAATAAAATTTGGCATTAAATATAACAAAAACAAAACCCATAAAAATGTTTGTCAAATAAAATAATGCAAAATTGCTACAATACAATTATCAAAATAACACAGAAATCATGTTAATTAATTTGTATTTAATAATAAAATTTCATGAGAGTGACAGTGAAGTATGGTTTTCCCTATAATCAAATTTATATTTTATTTTATTTGTAACACAATGCTTAGCGAAACGTTTTAAGGTTTAAATCAGCACAACAACATTAAATAGATTTCGGCAAATCGATTCAAATACCATACTTTAAATCTGTTTTGTTTTTTGAGTTATTCCCCTTATTTAACCCTTCTGGAAAGTATTGGGCGTCCTAATAAAATTTTTATTCTTATTGAACATTGGCTAGGAGGAAAAAGAGTCCAACCATGATATCATTTCACAAAGAAATCTATTTTGATTAACTGGACAAGTTTTCTCAGCAGAAGATAAAAAATTTAACAACCTGTATGGACTTCAATGGAGACCAATGTTAAAAACTGAAATTAACTTGTGAGGCGAAGTTAACATTTGTTAGCGAATTGTTTTTTTTTTATTATTTTCCTTTTCTTACTAAAATTTGAGTTTTCGAATAGTTTTTGTAAATTTTGATATAACAACTTCCTTAAATGGCTAGAAGATTATAACAATGGATGGCAGTGAGCTTGTCCAGGATTTAGGAGATGATTTTGGTTCAGATGAGAGTGACTCAGACCTCACATCGCACTGTGGTCCAAAACCACAATCTAGCCGGACAAAAGTCATTTTTTTAAATATTTAAAAAGTAAATTTTTTATATGGTAATATGTTGACAAGTGTCTAAAGTATGTAATAATATATATAATTTTTTTTTTAAAAAGCTACACTAGCATTGATATATTGCTTCTAATACAAGTAATTGCTTCTTTGCTAAAAAATTAATATCTCAAGTGATAATATAAGACAGGTATGAGTAAAAAAATAATGTTTAAATTTTTAATAAAATATGTTTTGTTTATAAATAAAAATGCAATTATGTACATGTGTGTTTTAAATGTGAAATTTTTGTTTAATGTCCGAATTCAATTAGAATTTCAAATGGTAATTTATCGTACTTAAGCTTTAGTTTTTTTGTTGCCATCATCTATATATATGTAGGTTTTTAATGTTTAAAAAATTAGCTGCCGGATTTTGCCCAAACGATTTTTATTTCATTTAGAGTTTAACATGTCCATTACAAGAAAAGAGCTGTATAATACTTGGCGTAAAGAAAAACAACTAACTAAGATAACTGATGCTGTTGTTAAACACGTTGTTGCTAAGATTGGTATTAATAATGATGAAACGGATAGCTATTACAGCATCCTATTGGAATGTTATCGGAAGAAGCTCTTGAATCTAGAGATAAAGATTTCAGAAATATAAGAGAACATCACACAAGAAAAATGTCCCGCGAAAAAACAATGTATGATCTTTTTCATTATCTTCTGTTATCTTCAGATCCTATTATATCCTCTTTTTCTAAAAACCCTTCTATTCATTCCCGCAGTACAGAACCTTTGGATCAAGAAGTTCTTGCCTTGCTATCAGATGCGTCAATGCCAGAGTGGCATATAGATTCTGAAAGTGAATCAGATATAGATTGAAATAAACATAATGTTTTTCTTGTTTTTTTTTTGTATAATTTTATTAAATATATTAGAATAATTTGAAATAATTCTTTCTAAAGATTCTTCTTTCAATTTAAGTTATAATATAAATAGAGGCCCAGCGAGCCTTGCTACTCTCATTACAATATAAATAAAATTAGGTGTCCCCAGATATTCAAGTTTTAGTATCCATGAGATATGGAAGGTGCTACGCCTACTATTGCTAGTCCGCCTATTGTTAACCAAAATATTAATATCGACACTAAATTTCATCATACATGATTTGGGGATTTTGGCTGTTATAGTTTTCCCAGATATACGAATTTTAGTATTTTATTTATATGGGAGGTAACAAGCCCACTGTAGCTAGTTCAACCAACCGAAGATTCTAGCTGTTGCAGTTTCCATGATATAAGACTTTTAATACTGAATTCTTAAGGTAGGCGTGGCACTTCACCCATTTAAATCTTTTGAATAAAAATTAGCCTATAAGTCCACCCACACATATGAAAATTTTAGGAAAATCTGTTAAGTCGTTTTGTCGTCTTTAGGCTTCAAACAGACCAAAAAAAAAACAAATTTACATTCATACACACACTCATACACATACATATACATTTGATTTTTTTCTCTCTAATTGTTTATATTGACGAAATCTATAAACGTACCAAGTTTCAAGTCGGTACGGCTTTGCAAAAGTGAGTTATAACTTTTGTCCGGCTAGATTGAGCATTTGGACCACTGTGCGTCGTTGATTTAGATGACCACATGAGCTGATGAAAATCATGTCAATGTAAAACCCTTCCGTGTACTCCGGCTCAGATAAGCCGGTAACATCTAAGAATTATAATGAAAGAAAATTCGCTCAGGACACCTGATATCAAGATATATAGTCGTAAAACCAACTGTTGATCATGTTGATGGAATTTGGAATACGATTATTTTTAATACTAAACAGAGTTAAAATTGTCTCTTCTTTTCTCTTCATATTACTGACTAAAATATGTTTTTTATAATTAAAAAATTGTGTTTCTTTCATAATAGTCGCCTTTCTTTCATAAAAGTCTACCATTAGAGAGATAAAATTTTTTTTAACATTTTAAGGTTATGTACAAGTTTCTTCATGTGTCTGAATCTTTTGACCAAGGAAGAGAAAATATTTCATACAATTCATTGAATGAACGTCAGAAAATGTAATTGAAAATATAAATAAACAAAATTCTATAAAAATACAACGTATTGATTGTATTGATTGATTGTCCAATTCTACCCTTTAAATTTGATACCATTCAATTTGGCTTCATTTATTAACTGCACTGGTCCTATGTATTTAACTGAGTTTTTATTTGCTCGTATATATATCATCAAATAGTTGCCCTAAGTCTTTAATGGCTATTTCCATAAAAAAGTTCTTATTTGTTTTAATTTATTTTTAAATGGCATGGAATTTAAGTCGTCTTTGGTTGACTATCTTTTGTTGCGACCATATCAATTGCATGTGACCATGTTTGGCATTGAATTTAATTTTCTCCTAATATTTAGGAGAGTATAACTTTTCATGAGAATTTTAACCACTTTTAATCCCAATAAAATGAAACAATTTCTCAAAATTTATATTTGCGAATTGCTTTACTTTGTTGATGGAAGTTGGGGTGTTAAATAAATTCGAAGTGTTCCAGAGGTACTACCTAACGTGACTGCTGATAGCGACCATCCTAATGTAAAAGTAGTAATTTATTCATTAAGTTTTGCCAATTCACCTTGGACGACCATAGACAACGGACACTTATTTTCATTAAAAAAGAAAAAAAATTTTCAACAATGAATGTGTAAGTGAACAAACAAAATTGTCAAATTTGGGGGGATACCAATTCACATTTGCTCACAGGGTATTCAATGCGTCCCGAAAAAGCTGTTGTCTAGTGTGGATTTTAGGCTGGTGGCTTCACCGATCTGTATTTTTGAGCACAACGTTGGCCAGACTATTACTGTCAAAGTCGAGCACTACTGGTCAATGATTATCAACTTCGTTTGTGTTGTAACATGTGGTTTTAACAAGACGGCATATCAGTTTTTTTTTTGAGATCAACACTCAGGAGATGACCTCCTCTATTCATGCAGTGCTTTTTGTTAGAATGTGTGTTATAATGTCAAATAAACAATCAGACAATCACAAACACGCAGAGACTCTGGTGGGAATCGAAACCATGGACTCGGCACTTGAAGTTTAGTTCACTACCAACCAGGCAATCGGAGCACACATCTTGCCGCACAGCTCATTGCACATTGGATATTCTACACGAGCAATTTGAGAGTATGGTCATCTCACGTGGAGGTCATCTCACTGGCCACAGTGATCGGGCGATTCGACTCCGTTAGTCTTTTTATTGTGTGGTTTCCTCCAGTCGCAGGTGTATGCGTACAAGCCACAAACCCCAGCGGTCATCAAAGCCATCATAACCCATGCCATTGGACAAATTCAGCCTCATTCATGCGCCACAGTCTTAACAAAGTGGACATTTGTGATGACAACATTGAGTTTCACAGAAAAATTATTGTATCGAAAGTAATTGTATCGAATAATTCGATGCCATACAGACAGTTTTAAAAAGTTAAAACCAAAAAAAAAAATTAAACTTTGTGTAGACTTATTAATTTACTTCAATTTCTAATATGAGAATGAAAGAATTTCGGGCTATGGAAGTAAAATATATTCTAGTACACATACATACATACATACATAATTGCTCATTATTGCCCTTCAATCAGGATTTCGCCCTAGCTGCTCACACCATTTATGTTGTGTATCATAATTTTATACAATTTAAAGTCGACTTTGAACGACAAATTTTTGAGAAGTTTTTCAGGGGAATTTTATTTACTCTCAGAATTATTTAAATTTATCGTTTTGTTGGAGATGTCTGACCTGGGGTTTAAACTATGGCCTCATGTCTAATAAGCCAACACACTACCTATTAGGCTACGGCAACTCCATAGATCTTCTGATGGTTAAGTAAAATAAAATAAAGATTAATTCTGACTAAAGGAGTATAAAGAGCATATGGTTTCAATTAATTTTATGAACATATTCATGTCTAGTGCCAATACTTTCACTTCGCTTCAGCTTTTCCTCCTTACACGTATGCTCGAAACAATTTGCCATTTCCACGTATGATCATGTATGGGCATCCACTTCAATTTGTTTTTGACTAGTCTGTTCCATTCGAATTTTGAATAGTCAGGCATGCGAAATGATATTCGGCCAGAAAATACATAAATTTTATGCATATCTCTGCGAGCAGCATTTCAAGTTTCACCGCCATATACGAGTGTAGATTTTACATTCGTGGTCAAAAAAGTTAAAATTTTTTTGAATTCAATGTTTTCGTTAGACCCTGCAATTTTTTATATAATATTTCCAGATCAGATAACAAAATGTATCAGCACACAATACAATTTTTGATCAACACGTTGACTGCCGCGGCAATTTTCAGAAAACTTGCCAAAAAACGACAATTTGATTTTTACACATTAGTGAGTACGAGATAACTCGTTCTTTGGCGCCCTAGAAGGGAACGCAATCTACGAGTTATCTCGTTGTCGGCAGTCCACGTGTTAAGAATATAAATAATTTCGATTACATCACTAGGACGTCATATCGCATACTTAATAATGAATTGTTCAAATCGTAACAATCATCCGCTGTGATGAAGATGTTATTTTTATTTTTCATTCAGTCTGTATTTTTTTTATTTTTATTATTAAATGTCTTTATTTTTACTCACATATAAACTCTCAAGCCGTTTTATGGTGAAATTAAAAATAATTAACGACCAATTAAAAAGAAAAATAAATATTCACTAGACGCTGCTGAACAATGCCGACAATGTGTTCCTTCATTCCATTATATTGCATGTCAAAATAGAAACAATAAAAAAAATAAAATAAAAAATAAATAAAAAACTGCTGTTCCAACAGATTTACGACCCAAATATTCTAAAAGTTTACCTTTCATTACAGCCAGAATGTACGGAGCGTATGTTTAATAATTGTTGAAGTAAAATTATGTTGATTTCGCTTTTTCTTGTCCCTATTTTCTATTTTCTATTTTCTATTTTTTCCACAATGTTTAGCCTGTTGACCTCATTTGTAAAAATTTATATTCTTAGTAGCCAAACAAGTCGTAAATATTATGGTAAGAAAACGAAAAATATGAGTGGAGTTAAGACGAGAGCCGATTCTTCATTATTTCCTTCCTTGTGCTTTTTTAAAACCTTGTCCTGAAGGCCAAAATACAGCAAGGAAAACAAAACAGAAAAAGAAAAAGCCATAAAAAATTTTCAATTATCCTCAAGTAAGGATTTGAAAAAATCTGAAGTGAATTTAGAAAAGCAAATTATTCGTTGATTTCAGTACCCTTTTAAATGTCAGAATGAATACAACGAAATAAGGGAAACTAAAAATGTGTATCCGTAATCAGGTTAACCATAACGATTTAACGATTTATACCCTTATTTTGACGATTTTTGGAAATTAAAAATTTACGTCATATCCCTTACTTTAGTACATTAAAAGCCACTTTAAGCTTTGCATTTCCTTTACAATTGTTACTAATCAAATGTTCCATCAACACATTCATTTGAATCCTTCTTTGTTTACCCTGTAATATTCCTGGAATCTGTAACAATTTAACGTCAAACATAAATATTTTAGTATGTATAATTCTTACTTTATCTCAGGGAGTGATAGTGGATTCGATTCATGTCGAACAGATCTTTGCTGCAACCTTTCCATGGATAGTTTCTCCTCTTCTAGCACAAAAAAACGAAGATATACTTTACTCGTTTTTAATATTTGTATTTTTCTTCGAAAAAATGTTGAGAGGTAATTCACAATAAAAAATTGTTGTTATACAGCATTTAGAACTAATTCACAATAAAAACTTTTATTCCCAATATGTTCGTAATACCGATTTTTTTTCGTTATGGGAAAAAAGTTTACTCCTAGAATTGCATAGAATCGATGCTTAATTCCAAATTTATGGGGTATACTTTCTTTTTAATTGTATTTGAACTATATTACTCATACGCATCATATTACATGTACTGGAATAGTTACCCTGAGAAGTATGCAATAAAAAACTTCGATTTTCTCATGTATGAAACTAATTGAATTAAATATAAGTCATACGTCACATATGTTGAATTTTACATATTAAATATGAGCATAATGTGAGTAAATATGTATAATGGGTTGGCGATCTAAAAGTTTAAATTTAAAAATGTAATAAAACAAAAATAGTTTGAAATTTTGATAAATTTATTGTTTTGCTGTGAACTACAACTGGTCCGGTTGGAAATGGATTTTTATTTCCTTTATATGGCTGCCGCGGATTTATGCCCTTATTTTGACGATTTTTAAAAATTAAAAATTTACATCGTATTCTTTACTTTAGTACATTAAAAGCCACTTTAACCTTTGTATTTACTTTGCAATTGTTAATATTGGAAATTTATGTTAGTAAAAACAAGGAGTAAAGTATTATATTTTTGAATTCCTATCGAATACCTGTGATGATTTTGTCTGTATTTTATTCCTTTTTAATCCCTTAAAAGCCAACAAATTACAACTCCTAAATAACCTCGTAGTGGAGAACAATATTTCACTTGTTGTTGCAGACTATTTTAAAAATTCTAGTATAGCTTCTATTATTGTATGTTATGCGAAGAAGGAAAGAGAGAACAGTGTTTATGGACACTAGGCTTGTATATTTTTATACCATAAGTAACAGGATAGACCTCTGCAGGAATTGAGTTCCACATACTGATACAGTCCGACTAAAAACCGTATTTTTACTGTAATGCAGTGTGCGATCCACTGGCCAATCGACCACATACGGATGTGCTGGCCGAAAAAGGCGAGCGTTATGTAGGAATATATGATTTTCGGGAAAAAAGTCCCCTTATTTCGTTTAAGCAAAACCATTTTATAGTAGCATCAGAACAGTGATATACAAATCACATTGCAACGATGCTCCAATGATTCAATAGAGTTGTATACACTACCGTCATTAGCGAGATGCTATGGCCTCTCCTGTACACGGTTGAGAAACCGCAAAATAGACGTTGAGACAGCAACCCATACATGAGAGTTGTATTCCATTCTCTGTCAGTTATAAACGGTGTAAATAGTAAGATCGGATGATAAGAACTTAAGAATGAACTAAAAAATGTGTCAGCATTACACTGAATTTTCATGCTCAGAACATCAAAAGCTTCTGACTCCTTAATATCTACACCGCTCATAGATATATGTAGATAATGCAATATTATTGCTGCGCTTATGTGTCAATAAACAACACTGGGGTAGATTGCTTCAACCTTTAACAATTTTTCCCTGAAAAGTTTCTCCATTTTGGGAACAAAATTAATAAATGAAGATAATTTTAAACGTTCTTTAACTCAGATATGTATGTACATAGATTGACTTTATATGTTTTTCTGCAATAGAAATAATTTTGGTTTTTAAAAAATCCAAACGACTTCAACTGTTTGATCTTGCAATAGATCAGAGTAATGATTCTGATTTTATATCCAACATGAATGCGTATCCGTTTTATTTTAAATTTCTCAAATAAGACTTTCCAACTATTAATGTATTTAATCCTATTTTTCATTCCAAACAGTTTCATTTTAATGAATGCCTATTTTTTGACAGAGGTATGCATAGAAAACTGAATTTGATCAGAGAATATGAAAAAAAAACTTTTGTCCTTCACTACTTTTCTTTCTCTCCTGTGTCTTCAATTTTAAAATGAATCAACACTAAACAATCAAAATTTAAAACTACAAAACGAGAATTACTTAAACCAGATCCACGTTTTTGATTTTTAAGCTTGGAACTTTCTATGTGGTGGTGAATATCAATTTTTGTACAGGGTGAAAGCCCTAACTATTCGGAATTAATGGACTTGAATGTACTGAATAATTTTCAATCTAACACGGTTGGTACGTCGTAATCTTTATGTACGTTTAAGATTTGCATCAAGTAGCTGTTGTAAGCATGCGTTAAATTCTATTTTTGCGACTTTTGATAGTTTTTATATGTGAAGCTGAGGCAGTTTCCCATAACTTTATACCATAATACCATAGAGATTTTATAACTTGGGTAGTGCTAGAGATCTGGTGAAAGTGTAAACAATTTATCGAAAAAAGATTGAAAATTTGACTAAAAGAGGCTGAAGTTGTATTAAAACCATAAAGTTTCAGATTTTACGTTGTCCTTCTCCAGATCTATGTATGTATACATATGTAGAGTAAAAGGAACTTTTTTATAGAAGTTTTGGTAGGTTAATAGGGTTTGATTTCATACCAGAAGAAGTAAAGTAAGTTTCATTAAACGATTCATAAAATTGTTCAAGCAGTAGCATTAAATTGGAATATGTGGTTAGGAAAGGTTTTCCTTCACTTATTCCTATTTTCTTGCTCTGTTCTCTAATACTCGAGTAATTTATTTATTTTATTACTTATTTTTATTATAATTATTTTATTTTTATTTGCGTAATAATTTTAATGCAGTTGAAATGTAAATAATATATAGTAAATAACTAAAAGCAAAACATAAGAAAAAAAATAAAAAAATATATTACATGGACTACCAATATGAGCAAAATACTGTAATAGCAACATTCCCCTGCATTATTAAATTAAATTCACCAACATAATAAAAATTTTAATTTAAAGACTCAGAATCTTAACTTTGACTTTTTAACCATTGTCCTGACGTTTAGAAGACAGGATTTGAACATTTCTTATGCAACATATTGATTTTGAAATTCAATTCGTCAATAATTTTCCTTCTTCGTTTCTTTTTAGTTAAAAGTTGAATTTTCCGCACAATGGGTTGATATATATAAAAAAGCTTTTAACGAAAATTGTTTCGTGTTTTATTGAGTGTATAGTATGCATATGTACTTCGTATTATTTTTTGTTTATTTTTATTTAAAGAAATATGCGAATAAATCTTGTTTCAATTGGAAGTTAGAATAGTAGAGAGTTCTGTGAATTGTAGGATTATATATCGAAAGTTTCGTTGTCAAAAAAAAAAGAAAATTCAGATAAATTGCATAAAATTTAATAACAAATCATTTTATTTACCTTCAGTCGTGGTCTAAGAAGTAATATGATTCTGGTTTATAAGATCGCTACTGTAACTGCAACCAAATCGTGTGGCATTTCTTTAGCTTTCAGGATTTACGGTATTGTGTACCCTGTGTCCATAATTCAATACTTTTTTGTTCATTTCCTCAATGGCCTTCACAGCTAGTAACTCCAAACTAATGTGATGTGGCTTTGATTTTCTTTAATATTTTGTATTGAAAACCCATAACAGTACCGATACGAATTTTGGCTGTATGTCTGCAAGTTACAGCTGCTCCAGTCAGAACTACCTTTTTATTTTAAATTAAAATTTTCATTTCTGATCTACATCAAGGGTCACTTTTAGAAATAGAATTTAATGTTGTTTAAAAAATGTTTACCATTCAACTCATTTATCTACAATATAAATAATTGTAGTTTTAAGAATGACTCTTGTACTTAAAGCAAAGCATTGTTTGTTAAAGGAGGTGTACCTGTCGCATAAAGGGTTACAAGGAAACTCCTATTATTTCAACAATTCTCAATAATATCGATTACATTTATAAGATTAATTAATAGTTGAATTGGATATAATTTGTATGGAAATGTATGTAAACATACAGAATCAAAACATATTGTTGGAGAGCATATGGTTGGAGAGCATCCCCTATTAATTGGAACATCCATTGCTATTGATCCTATAGCCCATTGAAAAATTGTTTTCGGATTCCGTTTGCAGACATTTTTGTTGATATCGCTTATATAAGTTTCATTATGCCAATAGCAACCGGCAGTTGTATTGCTATTTGTAATTAAATTAACCAAAAAACTTTCTGACAACTTGCAAGGGGCGTTACATTCAATACTTCGAAGCTGAAATTCGTTTAATGATAAAATTGATGAAATTTTTTTATTGACTATACTGAAAAGTCCTCATCAGTTATTTCGGTCCCTCAGAGTTCGTAGTGTAAGGGGTAAGAAAATGTTACTAACGAACCCAAATGTTACTAGCGAAGTGGAATCTTCTTATATGTCGGGCTAGTTTAACTGAAACCGACAACAGTTTTCAGAAATTTCGAGCTCTGTACCGATGCCATCTCATTGCAATGTAATGTATGCATTCACCCTTCTATAGAATTAATGAAATAACTAAAATAAACAAAAATAAAAGTAAACAAATGCAAAGTGACTTCACAAAAATATAATCGTAATCTGCAGAGTGTGCAATTTCAAGTGGCTTGTGTTGATTAATATGGGTCACTAGAAATGCATTACAAATGAATTCGATATTACTATTAATATTATTGTAGGTCACTAAACTATAAACAAATAATGGATTAAGGGGAAAAGAAAACAGAAAACATAGAATGAGAATAAGTAGGGGAAATAGTTTAAGATTATTGTAAGAAACATAGAATAAGAAATAGTATATAAGCTGAAGAAATTTGTAAATAAAATTAGAAATACTTCTGACTCCAAATCTAGAGTTGCTTTATTTCTCAGAAAATTTCGGCAATTAACTTTGCCAAAATATAGAGTCGTCTTCTATTCTAAGGCTCTTTAATAAATAAGAATACGATAGGGAAACGTACACACACAATAACAAAACTTATTACAGCAATATAGGCTCCTAGTAGTGTATGCTTAAACATCAGATGGCACCTATAAATTTCCAGAATTCTTGGATCACATTCATGTTCATGTTAAATTTAATAAATTTCCTTCCAGTCAATGTAGAGGCACCTTTTGCATAGTGGCCGTTAAGCTCAGCCAATATGATATTGAATCCGTGTTATGGTGTTATTCGAAGGAAACAGCACTGCCCACACGGATGCCGATAAGCAGAGCTCGCTCTTCCTACTCATATGGATACTCAGTGTTTAAAAAAACAAGATTATCATTCTACTCTTTTTCACCGAACAGTTTTTTTCATTCATTGCTCTGTGTCCATCGGAACTTCGGATTCTGTGTTTGCTGAGCATCCGCGATTTCGGTCTTAGTAGTTGGAGTTTAGTTCCTGTGTTTAACAATACCATGGACAGGAACCTTACCAAATTTATAGCTGATGGCTATGCTAGATTTTTCATCGTCTCATGTGATATCTCGTTAATTCCTATTGTCATCAGCTTTCCATTGTTCTCATCCTTGGTGTTCAGGATTCGCCATAGGGATATAGGTAGACCATCATTGGGTACGTTCTTACAGTCGATAAAATTGAGAGCAGGAAGAAATTGTATGCCTTCGAATCTTAATGCATCGGTCGATCCCTTTGCTATTGCTCAGCGGGTTCTTAGATGCCTTCGAATCATAACGCATGGGTTCATCTCTTCGCGCACTAAAGTTGTAAAGAAACTATGGAGATACTTTTTTCTTTTAATTTCGATCATTTGGGGCTGCATGATGTCTTTACCAAATATTTTGATCCAAGGTTAGCCTTTTTCTTAGCTTTATTCAGTATTTCTTAAATATCTCAGTTACGTGCAGATTTATTTTGTTAATTTTTGTTTTTGTTGTCAACATTTTCATATTTTTTTCACATTCTTGTATGGGACTACGACAAGACCATGTCTACAAAAGAAATCGAGTTTAGTTTGAAGAGGGTCCTCTGTCGATTGCGTAATTCGATAGAGTCCACAGCCTGGCACATTATAATTACAGCTTACATTACACCTAAATTCAGCCCCTGGAATAACATGTTGCTCCTCAACTGCCCTTCTGACATATAAGACCCTGCGAGAAAAAGAAAATCAGTAGACAATCGAATGTACGCCAAATTTTTGAATTTATTTTCCATATTATACGATTACACACGAACAGTGCAACTCATCACATCATGTGCTGTATTTTCATAGACCCTACCTAACTCTAATAGACTAACCACAGTACCCACTAGATCACAGTACTCAGCCAGGTTACCTTTCCTGTGATTAATTAGTAGCATTACTGCAAACATAAAAATTTAATTTTATTAGACAAATACATAGCTTTTAAATTTTTTTTTTTTTCGTATATTATTTATTGAATCTTTCCTTTCAGAATTTACAATAAGTATTCAAATCTTAACCTAAAATAATACAATAATAAAAGTTGTTATTGCCACTGCAACGTACTAAAAGTGCACATCAAAAGTAAATTTATCTGACCAGATCATTTGTTTGAACTCTTTTGAGACGTCTGTGACCCTCGAATACAAGTAAGTCTCTTACAAGACGGTTGGGATGTTCTGTAATCCTAGAGATGTAATTGACACTTGCTATTTTTATTTCCTCTCGAACTAAGGGCACCTTCAGATCTTTGTGGATGTTACTGTTTCTCATATACCAAGGAGCTCCTGTTATTATTCTAAGAAGCCTAGATTGCCGCCTTTGAAGCTTCTCTACATTGGATGGTGAGGCTGTTCCCCACAGATGGATACCATAAAGCCAAATAGGTTTCAATACCGACTTATACAAAAGCAGTTTTAGTTCCAAATCAAGGGTTGACTTAGGTCCAATAAGCCAGTAAAGCTGTGCTGTTCTGAGTTTGATATGGGTAATTTTGGCAGCTATATGGTGAGCCCAGGTAAGGCGACGGTCGAGATGGATGCCCAGATATTTTACACTACTATGTTCTGGTACTGTCACACCATTAATCTTGATGGGCGGACAATTTCCCCTTCTCAGTGTAAACGTGATGTGCATGCATTTAGAAACATTGACTTTTATCTTCCATTTCAGCATCCAACTTTCCAAATCACTAACATGAGGTTGAAGTCTTTGTGACGCAACTGTAGAATCTCTATGAATACTTAAAAACGCCGTATTATCCGCAAAAGTAGACGTGTGAGTCACTAAACTTGTAGGCATATCTGCAGTGAACAATAAGTAAAGGAACGGCCCTAGAATACTTCCTTATGGTACGCCAGCAGATATCTTTCTGCGGGAAGAGGTGACATCTTTTGATTTTTGATTTTATTTGGAAATATCTATCCCATAAGTAACTTTTTAGCAATTTATGCACATTCTTTGGTAAAAACTCCGTGATCTTAAAAAGAAGTCCTTCGCGCCAGACCTTATCGAAGGCTTGAGATATATCAATAAATAGCGCAGAGCAATACTGCTTGTTCTCAAAAGCACGTCTAATTAAATTGGTAATTCTGTGCACTTGCTGAATCGTGCTATGTTTTCGCCTAAAACCAAACTGATGGTCGGGAACTATGGCTTTGGCATCAATATGCGGTATTAAACTATTAAGCATTTTTTCGAACATCTTAGAAAGTATTGGGAGTAAACTTATTGGACGATATGATGATACTTGCGTTATGTCCTTGCCTGGTTTAGGTATAATCACTAAATCAGATAATTTCCAAGGTGCAGGAAAGTAGCCTATTCGCAACATAGAGTTAAAGATGAACAATATAAAACGCACGGCCGATGTAGGAAAATTTTTAATCATTGTCGCAGTTATTTTGTCACAACCAGGTGATTTGCAGACAGCCGGAACTTGATCGGCCTACTAACCACATCGTCGATTGTAACTGGGGCAATACTAGAAACAGAATTGTTTGGTGTAAAAACATTCTCTAAGTAGTTGGCAAAAGCGTCCACTTTCTGTTCTGCGCTTTTTGCCCAATCACCGTGCTGTAGTCGTAAAGGGGATTCATGCAAAGTAGGTCTCCTCATTTTCCTTACTGCCTTCCATAAACTGTACTCTGAGTCTTTCGTTGCGTCCAAATTTTGCAAGTATTTTTGCAGGTTCGACTCTTTGTGCTTCTGCAAAGCGTCACGCAGAAGTCTTTGGCACTGATTAAGTTGAGACTTTAGACCTGGAGAACGATATTCTTGCCATTGGCGTCTTAAATTCCTTTTTTGGCGTAACAGTGCTTCTATGTTATTAGAGCAGGGAAATTTTCGTTTTCTTACCAAAGGGGTAGAGGATGTAGATACCCTAGCAACTTTAGTTAAGATGTTAGCAAACTGGCGGACGCCGGATTCAATTTCCTGTTCACACTTCAAAGAGATATTTGATGGCAGGTGCGAGCTTACGTACATTTTGTATTTCTGCCAATTTGTCTTCGTCTGAAGATAATTTTGCTCCAGTAAGTTTGTATCAGGCACAAATGTTAGGATGGTTGGTGAGTGATCAGAAGACAGATCCAATGACGGGTGCATACGAAGATTTTCACGTCTAATATTTCTTACTACGGTAAAATCTATTACATCCGGAATTTTGTTTAGATCAGTTGGCCAATAAGTAGGATGACCAGCAGACAAGGCATCCACTCTGTTCGAAGATACTGCGTCCAATAGCTGTCTTCCTCTCGGAGTAATGAGACGTGATCCCCAGAATGTGTGTTTTGCATTATAATCACCTGCTGCAATAAATTTCGGACCCAGCGTGTTGAAGTAATCGAGGAATTGATCTTTGCAAATGTTGTGTCTTGAAGGACAATAAAGTGCTGATATTGTAACACCAATGTAGGGTAAATTGATTGATGTTGCTTGAATGTAATCTTGGGTGAATTCTGGCAATGGAAAGTGCCTAATGTCCTTGTGAACAAGAATAGCTGCCCCTCCGCATGCCCTACCACTAGGGTGTTTTGCGTCATATGTGTAGTAGTCATTAATTCTAAAGCAGTTTTTGTCCGAGAAGTGTGTTTCCGATATTAGCATGACATCAATTTAGTAAGTATATAAGAAGTTTTGTACTTCGTTTTTATGATGGCTTAAGCCGTTCGCGTTCCAAAAGCACATTTTGAGGGTGTTCATGTCTTATTTACTAAAATCTGCATAAGCATATTTTGGTTTTGCAGCAGCTGTTGCAACATGTTCTGCATGTCAGCCATAAAATTACTCATTGCTTGGATTAGAGTTTCCATTGAATTTTGGGAATTCGAATGTGCAGTTGGAATGCCTTCTTTTAGAGCGTCAGCATATGAAAAAGGATCTGGAAATTTACTTGTGGTTTGGGCAGCATTTTTGGAGTTTACCTGTTGTGGAATGGTGGGCTGAGGTAAACTTGGGAAGTTTGATTCACGGTACTGATTATATATAGGTCTTTCGACCACCGCGTTATTTTTGAGTTCCAAGTATACTTTGCATCCTCGATAATTAATCGTGTGGTTTTCACCGCAATTACTGCATTTTTTACAGCTAACTTCAGTTTTCGGGTGGGGACATTCACTGCTTCTGTGTACGTCTCCGCACCTGACGCATACTGCCGGTAATTTGCAGAAAGATTTTGTGTGCCCAAATTCTTGGCAATTTTGACACTGAGGGGGGCCTTTACGTTTAATGGGTTCCTCTACATATATTCGACGGTTTAGAAGATACCGTAATCCATATGTAGGATGATTGTCACCTTTTGTCCTTATATTGTTCGAGTTAAATTCTATTTCGACTCTAAAAAGCGGTTGTGGAATTTTATTTTTATTTAAAATATTATGGATTGATTTGACTTCATACCCTTCAGATTGAAGGGCATTCTTAATATCGCTAATAGGTACAGTACAGTCAATGCCTTTAATGATTACGTTTAAACCTTTTGCACTTTTGAGTTGATAAGTATAGTAGTTTTTCTTTTCAGTACCGAACTTGTTCACAATTGCTCTAAAAATCTTTTCATCTTTGGCTTGGATTTTGGTTTCCTGAATATTACCCTTTCGTAGAGAAACAACGTAGAAATTGTCTTTGCCAACAAGCTGTGTCAACTTAGTTACCAAGGCATTGGTAGTGGGCTCTCGTAGGTACAGTGGTGGGGGTTTGAAGTTCTTTTTTGCAGCTGTATTGTCTTCCTTCTCTTTTTCTGCAAGAATTGCAAAACGGTTTGCGTTGTCAGTGGTATTTTTTGCCTGTTTTGTATGTGGTTCCAACGTGGAGGCTGCTCTAGGGCTGGACTTACGTTTCGTTATTGTGATATAACGGTCCATACCTGTGAGGACTTTTTCACTGCTCTCAGTCTTCGCTGCACTTTTTTTAATTGTCGTAGTTTCCTTATTTACGTCCGGTGATTGCAAAATATCTTCGATGTTCTTATGACTACCCAAAAGAGGGGTATGGGGTAGATTTGTATTTGGCCCAACACACTTATTTAAATTTTGACCACTCGCACTATTGCTGATTTTTTTTTCACTTGTTGGGTCGCTAACGTAGCGTATCCGATTTGCAGGCTTCGCTGTCAAATAACGCGAGTCATAAATTTTTTTATTTATATTAACTGTTTCACATTATTTTGAAGTAATGATCACGTAAGCATTTGTATCATTAAAACTCAGTCTGCGTTCATTAGCACTGGCACTTGGCTCACTCATTAATTAGGTTAACGGCCTTTATATTTTTTTACTTATTTGATTGTTGTCTGTCTTTATGCAGTTTTCTTTTCTTTTTTAAACTTTATTAAGTTTAAGTTGTTTTGTTTTTTATTATTCTTTTTTTATTTCAGTTGTAATAAAACACCTATTCCAAATATTTTTTATAATTTATTTGCACGTCCGTACACTTTAAGTGCCGCGAACTAATTGAGCTTTTAAAATATCAATTAATTTTTCCCAATAAAATAATCTTCGTGCAGTTAATCGGATGTGAAATCCAACAATTTGTCTTCTGTAAGCATTGCAATTTGAGTCTTTCTAGTATTTTATTAACGAAAAAAATGTACTAAACACTACCGTTTCTTTGAAAACATTGAATTCAGATTATCTCTGAATGTGGTTTTTGCCACTGGACCACTTAAAATAACAACAAAACCAACATCAATGACAATAACTACGTAAGCAATTCTTAGTTCCATAATGCCAACATTGTGAGAAGCTTAACTTTTAATTATCTTTTTTGTCTTCCTTTTGTTTATTTGCCAGTGGCATAGCAATCACAAACAGACAAGTTAGAAAATAACAAACCATGGAGACCGACTATGTGTAACTCCAAACCGATATCGTGAATTATTTTTTCTTCATTGAGATGAAATTCTAAATCCTCCCGACCTGATTGAGGCGAAGCTTGGTGAAATTGGTATTAAAAATGGCCAATTTCTATGAAATTATGCTGATTAAAAGCAAAAAAAATATTAAATTTGGAACAACTTCATGTTTTAAACAATAAGAGAATTCGCCGCAAATGCAAGCACAGGATATCGAAAGCGAAAGAATTATATTATATATAGAATTATATTATATATATTATAAGGATTAATTAAATCCGATCAATATTCTGAGCCTTGCTGAACTAAAAACGACTACTGATGTGGTACAAGCATCTGCTCGAATACGCGTCTACTCTCTTCACATTGGGGGCTTGGGACATAAGACTCTTAGAATCGATAAAAAAAAAAGTCAGAAAAGGTTTGCATTCTATTGAATTTTTTTACGATATTTTACGTCGTAACTTGGTTCACTTAAAAATACACACACACACAGATAAGTAATGGAATATTTTTACTCCGGTTGTTTTGTTTTCATTTTTCTTTTTCTTATTGAATCGCTTTTTATTGTTTTGTTATAGAAATATCGGAATGAGTGTGTCTGTGGACATTAGAGTGGATGTGTGTGTAGTTTATGGTTGTTAAATGTTTGTTTATATTTGTTGTGGTTCCATTGACAATGTTTTAAAACCCCCATTTAAAATTTCTCGTATTATTTGTACATGTATTAGTGTGTATGTAAGTGTGTGAGTGTAACCACGTATTGCACATATGTATTTTTGTGTGTGTCTTCTTCTATTGGGGATACACTCTCCTTTAGTTTGCCAATTCGTTTATTTGTATTTTAAAAACCACCAGTACACTAGACGAGTTCAATTTTGTTAATTTTTTTTGTTCTGTTTTAACGACAACAGCTGTTGTCCTTGTTTATACACACACAGGAACTAATACATATAAACACAGAACATTGGTTTCATTTAACATTTTTTCAAGGGTATTTTTTTAAGTTTATAACTCATAAGACTTTAGAACGTAAGGAGACTACTTTACGTTTGTTTTTTTAATGTTTGTAATTTTAATTGGACAATTTTAATGAATATATGACATACAGACACACATAATTCGTTATTACAATCCTTAAGTTGGGGTTACAAACTAGCTTCTCACACCACTTATGTTGGGTGTGTTAATTGTATACCTGGGTGGCAGGATCTACATTTTAAAGTCAACTTCGAACGATAAATTTGTGAGAAACTTTTCATGGCAATATTATTTAATCTCAGAGTCTTTTTCCAGAAATCTGTTGAGAGAAAGTCGCCGTAGGAATATTTTTTTCATACTTCGTTTTGATATATAAGCTAACACACCAATTATTAGACTACCGCGACTTCTGTGAATATATGACATTCAAGTTTAAATAGCTTCGATGGTATTCTAAGAACTAAGTTTACTTACTTAATTGGCCATGACAGCACTAAGAAGGTAGGCTAAGAAGCTCAGTCGAAACAATTGTAAAAATATGAAAAGTTGGAAAACTCTCCTTCTATGCACCTCACTAATGATGGTCCTAAACATCCTGTTCATCATCATATTTCCGTCAAACCGCCGATGGGACGTTATCCGTTTGGTTGCTGTACAGATTCCCTACAATAAAATCAGACTTAAGGAATGTACAAAACTGCTCAAAAATCTTTTGGGATGAAAGGTTGTTGCGCACAGCATGGAATCTTAAAAGATTCCTTAGAGTCTTATATTATTTTCAACGCAATATTACAACTTGGTTGTTACCCTCAGGGCTGGAGGATTCGTCTAGTAATAAATGATAACCACATCTGACAGCGATCAGGCCTGTATGTTTGTTAATAACACTGTCAAATTTGTTCAAAAAACTTCTGATGACTATCAATTTAGTCGTAGAAAGAAACATGGCAATATGAAACAAACCCATTGACTGGTGCAAGTCATTAAAATGGACACACACAACATCAGTGGTATGAAAAGCTAGGTCGTAATTCTGGCTGAAGGGTTGTACTGACCAATTATGTATTCCAAATTGATGTATAGCAGATGTAGCTCATATTGCCACAACTAACTACGATTTTACTTTGGAATACAAATCGAAGAAGATCATATTTTTCTCGCAATTTTAATTCCTGAACATTTTCAAACACAATTGTTTGTTGGGTTCTTTTAAACGGTTTTCTAAATGTATGGGTATACTTCCAATGGTATGTTCGTCTGTTTAAATATATTTTATAATGGCGACAGTTGCTTTGCGATTACTGGTTACAGTTACCGTCACATATTTGTCTTTCTTTCTGTTTCTGTTCTGTTTCGATGTTTACGCTCGCAAAAAATTTCGTATGAAACCACATAGTATTTTGAAGAAGCTATTTGCATACTTACCAGAGATCAGCAATGAATCGTTTTTTCGCTACTCATAAGTACTCATGAAATTTTGTATATGAGTGAGTCATCAGTATTGATATTCAACTGTTCTTATTCATTCGTATTCACTACAACGTTGATTTATAAGTACAGGAGTATGAGTACAACGTTGACATCAAACTCATACCATTCGAAATATGTTTGATTCATACGCCTAATCAGTCAGATTATATAAATTTAAAAAAATACCTATAATACTCATAAATGATTCGAGTGATTCGAAACATTCATCAAAATTTACAGTCTTAGTTGTTGTTGCATTTAAAAAAAAAGAAGAAAGGAAAAGACAAAGACAGCAAGCAATGCAAACACACAACCTTCTAGTGAGTACTGTACTGTTCGTACGCGAATCATACTTATTTTGTGATTCTTGTAAATGTTGAATCATGGAGAGTCGAAATCAACAACATCATACGTATTGTTAAATATGTGTACTTCAAATTTTGAATATGAGTAGTATGAGTATGATATTAAAATAAGTATGAATGTGTATAAGTATCAGAAATTATGAGTATGATTCGAATCTACTCATCTTTTTGAATACTCATTGCTGATCTCTGATACTTACATACGTTTTTCATACTCAGTTGAAATGGACTCAACATCCCCATCATTCGAAATAAATTCCTTTTCGCGACGAGTAGACCCATTTGCATTTAATGGTGATGATTGATTTGTAAATTCAGTTATAAATTGTCGACAGATCACTTTAAGGTCTATGACAACATTAATTACATCAGGCAACACTTGAGCTTGTTCGGAAGACGATGTTTTACGCTTAACTTTATTGGAAGATTTGTATCAAAATCACAATATTCGGTGAGGCGTTATCTACATTTTAAGATGATTGAAAATTAGGAACACTGTTTTTATTTATTTTTATTTCTATTTTATTTTATGGAGTTGTCTTCCGCTGGACAGCCCTCAATAAAAATTGCAATGTGGAGCCTCTTGATAGAGTAGAAATCTGTTGCGATAACGATTACGAATGCTTTTCATAATTTCCCTACAAAGTCTTTCACTTGTCGCACTGCTCCTTAAAGCCATGGGGAGAATGAACATTATTCTCTCTGTGCACTTTCCTATACTAAGGGAGGATCCATAGACTCTGCGAAAATTTGTCTCACTTGAATCCCCTTATCGGCAGAAAGAAAATCTGACATAGTCTGCCTTGTGGAATTTGTGAAAGTCTACACTGATTGCTTTAAAATTGGGGATAAGATGGACTGTAGAATGTTTTCGTCGGAGCCTTATCTTAGAATATATTTCCGGCTGAGGTAATGGCCATGTACAATGGGTCAATTCGACCTCCGGGTACTGTACTTGTCTTAATTGACAAGTACACATCTTCTAACCTAATGGCCATAAATCATACAACGAAACTGATCCTGAGTAAAGATTTTCCAACTCTAAGCATTTTTATCCCCTTTGAGAGCCAGTAGGCAATCAAATCTCTTTCGACTGCAACTTTCAAGTCTAAACTAATTGACCTATGTATGTCGCGACTTCTTTGAATGACTTCCGCGTAAGTTTTTTGTCAGTCTAACATAAGTCTCTGTCCACAACGATTTCCCGAATACCGAACCGAATACCAATCCAAACATAATACAGGTGTACGTTGTGCCTCTGCTATGGTGTCTAGTAAGTAATTGTTTTTATTGGTTGCAGAAAAATCCTGGGCAAAGAAAGAATCTTGATTTATTGATAGACATTAAATTGGTCTTTAATTTCGCCCTAAGAATATCTCAGTCACTGTATATATTCTTTGCATAACGGGTAGATATGCAGAGAGACTACGCCTGACTTCCGTAGAGTTTGTAAATCGGAAGAGTGTATTCTCAACTTTATTAGCCAATCATCGATTGTTCTTCCCTCATGTGGCTCACTCTTTTTCAATGGTATAACAGAGCTTTCGTTATTAGATATTGGACCCATCACTAACTCCATTATAGGGAGTTATGCTTCAACAGCGAAGCTCTCATTCTAATTATCAAGACCGTTTAAACAGTCAATTTTCTGTTAATTCATGAGGAATTAGTTCATATGGTACCACAGTAAGTATCTACACTGAAGTGAGTTTTGATTGCCACTTTCTCATTTCCTATCCCTCTTAGATAGAAGGAAATGTTAAGTAAATTTGAGATTTAAGAAACGAGTTTCTTCTCTTTCCATTTCTTTTCTTTTGTAATCCATGTGACAAAATTTTTAACTCATTTCAGTTTAATTGCTACCATTGCACAGTGGACCAAATGGCCAATCTAGCGCGAAATTGGTCGAGAAATTTTATGTTTTAAAAATAAAATTGTTTTCGCTTTTACACTTGTCATGTTCCCAGTGAACTTAACGGTAATTTTTATTTTTTGTTTACTACTAAATTAACAACGCTGTATGCTTTAAAAACATAAGCAATAATTTGAAATAAAAACTTATCCAAATTCCGACGAGATGTGTTGATAGTTTCACGTCTTTTTTTCTTATAATTGTGAAAAGGTAATTAATAAATAAATTTATTATTTTTTAACTCTAAGGTATGCTTAAATAACGGTGTATATATTTATATAATATGTTTGTGTCATGGTTCGCCAGAAAATTGCGATCAAATGTAAGTTATGTTATTTAAGTTTTTAATTACTACTCCCGCTTACTTCTGTCGATATTTTATATATATTAGAAAGAATAGATATTAAGCTTTAAATAATAGAAAAATTGGCTGCCACTTTTTGCCCCTTTCTTTGTTATTAGTCGAAATGTCCATATTAAGACTCGAATTATTTAATATTTGGATAAACAATCATGACAATAAAAAAAATTGGTTCATGATCAAAACCCGATTTTTTGTTCAAAATTTTTTGTTTTATCCCTTTTTCATTTTAATTAGTGAAACGCCCCTTAAATGGCAACCACATTTCACAGCTCACATCATTTTCTAGTCAAATTCCAAATTTCAAATTTCTAAGTGCTCTCAAAGTCGAGTTAAACTCTCTTGCGCGCTAGATTGGGTTTTTGGTCCACTGTGCATTGATGGTTAACCCATTAGATTATTTTCCATATATTTGTGGCTTACTTCACTTATACTAACATTTCACTTCGAGTGTATTATTTAAATATTTTTGATTCAATGACATTGTATGTGTGTATGTATTACGCCATATCTGTGGGTATGCTTTTGCTTGTCTTTTGTCAACCGAAATAAGTGGCTTTGAAACTGTAAACAAACAGAAAAATGGTGGAAAAAACATCGTATAAAAATCTAATGAGTCACAATGGAAAATTCTAACAACAGTAAAAGGGGTTGTGCTGAGATTCTTTTCCTTTTTTTCTGATTTTTGTTACCAGTTTTGTATTCATACTTTAAATTATTTTCACTCATTTGTGTTTTATATACTCAAGTGTACTTATATTATTTTTTCATTTGGAAAATTTTTACCCCCGAATAGCCGAATGTATCGCTAGGCACCATTTATTTCAATGATTAGATAAAGAACAAAATCTATTTATTTTATTCTAAGCAAAAGCAGAGATTTTGTGGGATCAGTAGCGGTGGGATCATTGTGTTGGGTACACATTTAAATTATTCTGAAAATCAATGTCGAGTCAGTTTTCAAAATATGAAAACCAGAATAGAAATCATTAATAGCAAGCAATGTAAATAAATAAGTACGTAATTAATGTTCGTAAATTTAGCCATTTGATCATCGCAATCATTATATAATTTCCTTTGAAAGAATGGAGAAGCCAGATACTGGAATTTATAATTGAGAGAAATGAATCATAATACTGCCATTGAAGTGTGTAAAATTTTCTTGAATAATGAGACTCATTGTCTTAAATGGTTTCGTATATGTCGCTATTAATTTTATCTTTCTCTTTTGGATCTGGAAATACAAAAATACTTATCATTTAACTGAAAAGTTCGCCATAGTAAGAGAAAAAATTTGATAGGAACTCAATTTTAAGTCGACGTAATTCACAGCAACAGATGTCTTTTGCCTCATTGTGTTTTAACTAATTACCTCTTAAATCTGACGATGTTCTAAGACCCTAAAAATACAAGGCGATGTTGAACTTACTGAAGCCGCCGTAGTCTAGTAGGTAGTGTGTTGGTTTATTAGACGCAAGGCCACGGTTCAAGCCTCAGATCAGACATCAAAATGAAAATATCTAAAAAATATTTGTTCGGCAACTGCCTTTCAGCAGATTTCTGGCAAAAACTCTGAGAGTAAATAAAATTGCCATGAAAAGTTTCTCAAAAAAATCTGTCATTCAGAGTTGAGTTTAAACTGTTCGCTCCGCCACTCATGTATAAAATTAACACTCGTAACATAAGTGGTGCAAGAAGCTAGATCGCAACCCTGACTGAAGGTTCAATTATGTATGTATGTATATAGCTTCAACAAGATGTCCTTATTAAGTACGATTATCCCTGCTGGAAGAACCGATACTTATCTATATATTACATACAGATATTGGTGTTAGACAAATTCAAAAAGCTTGAGTTAACTAACTTCGAGGACATAAAAAGGACGTTATGTTAAATAATTTCCATCTGGATAAATAAACCGGCAGCAGCAGCCTTTATGAAAACATAATTCTAACATCATATATGAAAGTCAAATCATAAATTTAATGAATAAGAATGACTATGTTAACACAATATTCCACTGTGTAGTTTTTTAAATTATAATATAATACGATACGATGAAACCACCAAAGAACAATTATTTTAATATTGTGGGCAATAAATAATTTAAAAATATTTCAACACATCCTTTTTGTGGCTGCTAAAAACACACACAATAGCCCCAATAGAGAATTCAAAATGAATATTTTTTGTTTTTTGGTATCCTCCGGGTCATGTTAAACAAAACTTGTATATTTTTTAGCGCCGGGCGATTTAAAAAATGAATATAAGAACGAAAGATTTGTTTTTCTACAATAAAACCTGTAAACATATGCTCAGGTTTTTTATGAACATTTTTTGAAAAGTTAATTAAAGAGAGGAAAATATTTGAATTAAAAATTAACCACCGTTTCGTATATCCAAACTCATGCAATAGAATATCATTTTCATTAAAAATTGTAATCAGAAAAAAAATTATTTTTGAAGAGTTTCCCTGAATATCTCTATCGTAATGGAATATATTGTTACGAAAATGGAAATGGTGTAACATCGTTTAACATTAAAATTATAAACAAAAGCTACAAAAACAAAAACAATATAACAATGTTTTTACACGGTAGATTGGTTCCAGAAAAAACCGTGTAAAAAAACCGTGTAAAAAAAGACACTGATCGTATGCAAAAATAGGTGATTGGTTCCTAATCTCTAAAACCTATTAAAATTAGTGAAAAACAAGGATTTTTTAAGAAGAAGTTTTGTATTTGACATTTTCTTTTAGGGATTCATAAAATATTTAACAAAATTAAAAATATAAATAACTAAATAAATATAAAATATTTTTGGCTTGCCTTTTATCCTAATGCGCTAAATTTAATGTAACGATAGAAAAACAAATTTGCCAATAAGTAATTTCTTTACCAAACACAAAATAACACATTTCAATTGCTCTGACTTTTGTGCTTGTATACACAAAAAGGGAATTCCCCTAAATTTGTGCCATTTACATTTGCTTTGACCAGTAAATTTGCTTGTACGCGCAAAAAGGGAATTCCCTTAAATTTGTGATATGAACATACTTTGCAAAAATTAAATTTGACAAAAAAAAAATTAAGCACAAAAAATTTTAAATCGTGCTAAATGGAATAAAATCGTGTAAAAAAATTAAAAATATTTTATTTTCAAACCGTGTTATATCAAAACCGTGTAAAAAAAGACCGTGCAAAAACAGAATTAGGTGTACCAACACCAGCAGTATGAAAGAAAAGGGGATAGACAAGTAAGCAAGGAGGCAACAACAAACAACGTAAACAAAATACACAAACAACAATGAAACAACGATAGAGATCTCGAGAAGGCGAAGCCAATATATTCGACTTCAAGAACATTCATCAGACTGATTACGTAGACATATAAAAAGACAAGACAAAGCAGGCAACCAATAGTAAGAATTCAGTCAGTCTTGTGTGAAGATGAGTTGCGTGTGAAGAGAATAATCGCGGTTTGAAGACCTCCGTTATACAGATCGATCGAACAATTGCTGTTGTTTACTCAAAGGATATAAGCAAAGAAAAATAACTAACAAAACAATTATTGTTGCGTACATCAAGTTGTGAACAGTGGAGCACAAAAACTAAACACAAATTTATTTTTATTTTGTTTGCAATCATGAACTCATAATTTAAACGTAACAATATGATTTAGCACGCAAATGTTTTCCACAAAAATAAAAAAACATTAACAGACCAAAGAATTTCAAAATTCAAACGGAATAGTTAATTACAGCATGTAGATGACTTTAGCCTTAAGACACCGAATGTGATTAGTACATGGTCACAAGAACTATTTCAGACTCCTTTTATTCCTCGCGAATAGATAACAATGCTAGTTCTAAGCGAAGTAAAATTGTTCACAATCAGTGCACATATCACTGCACCCTAGTATTTACAACAGAGAACGAGGCGGCGGGCGGTTTCTGTTAAACCAATCTAGTTTATGTCTCTTAGAACCTTCATCAGACTGTTTACATGGGCATATAAAAAGGCAAGACAAAGCAGGTAACCAGTAGTAAGAATTCAGTCAGTCTTGTGTGAAGACGAGTTGCGTGTGAAGAAAACAGTCGTGGTTTGAAGATCACCATTGTAAAGAGCTACCGAATAATTGTTGGTGCTTACGCGAACAGAAGTGCAAAGAAGAATAAAGAACTAAGCAAATTATTGTTGGATTCGTCAAGTTGTGAACAGTGGCACATAAAATAGTGCGAGCAATCAAGAATTTATCTAAAACTAAATCTAAAACAAATTATTTTTTATTTTGTTTGCAATCAACGAACTCATATTTGAAACGTTTTTAAATAGCTAAAAACGTAAGAATATGATTCGGCTTTCTGCGAAATATTAGATGTATTTGCAAAAAACTTTTTACAATAACTAGAACTGACCATGTATACTATGCTTTCCATAGATCATTGATTATAATAGCAAGACATTTAAAATATTACAAACATTGTTAAATGTCAGTATATGTAGTAATCTTGAAGTCAAAACATACTATCAAGGAAGATAGTGCCAACGACATATCGAATGTTGTTGAGGAACCTTCACAATACAAAGATTTTCTAATATTGCTGTTGGATCACGGGAAATTAACCTCAGGGTATATATTAATATAATAATAGAGATGGTATGTATTTTTGTGTGACTTCTCTGGATTAGACACTGTTAAGAGATAAAAAAGAAAACAATTGTACGGAGCAGGGAGTTACACAAATATCAAAATACAACAACGACAACACATGGCAAGATCGCAAAGATGACAAGCATAAAATATGAGAATCTAAATAAATTTAGTGAGTCATGACCCAGTAGTGGAAAGTAATGACAATTACAACCTTAAGCACAGTGGCATTTACTTTGAAAGTTTGATCTTTGATTTAAGTAATGAAGGATTTATTTTAATAAAGAAATAAACAACGATTGAAAGCAAGCATTCCGGAAAAAAAATTAAATCTTTGCACTCGGCACCGTTTCGGACGTTACCTACCAGCAACTCGATTTGATTATATAATAAACGATTTTGAT
The DNA here is from genome assembly GCA_932273835.1 of Sarcophaga variegata. NCBI lineage: Eukaryota > Metazoa > Arthropoda > Insecta > Diptera > Sarcophagidae > Sarcophaga > Sarcophaga variegata. The sequence continues at coordinate 44,623,686 of OW026359.1, forward strand.
TATATAATACAAAATGGGGTAAAAAAAAAACTTGGGAAATAACTAATGGTAAATTACGAAAATAATGAAGTCGCCATAGTCTAGTAGGTAGTGTGTTGGCTTATTAGACATGATGCCTCGGTTCAAACCCCAGGCCAGACATCAAAACGAAAATATGAAAAAAATATTTCTTCGGCGACTTCCTCTTCTGGCAAATACTCTGAGAACAAATAAAATTACAATAAAAAGTTTCTCAAAAATCTGTCGTTCGGAATCGACTTTAAACGGTAGGCCCCGCCACTCATGTATAAAATTAACACACACAACATGAGTAGCGTGAGAAGCTAGGTCGTAATCTTGACTAAAGGGTTGTAATGACCAATTATGTATGTATGTATGTATGTATGTAAATTACGAAAACACAACACTGTCTTATTACGACCTGTGATCTTGTACATTTCTTCTTTCGGTTATCGGATATCTTTATTATCGTATCAAGTTTCCCACTTCATTGAGCCATACCTTGTAGATTTGTACGCCTAATCCACTATATCTACAATTTGCTGATATGATCAGAGAAGTGTACAGTCCGTCGTGAACGCACTTCGCACGTTCTTTTACGATGTGTAAAACGGTTGATTTATTTATCATGCATCATGTTAATTTTATCATCGATTTCGAACAGGAGAACACATGTTTCTTAAAAAATTGCAGTGGAATTATTTCATTGTCCGTAATCGCCAACAAACTATCATGTCCCCTCAAATGGGACAACCGAGTGATATGCTAGACTTATGTTATCTCCTCAGAGGGGACAGCCGAGTGAAAAGGGTTACAATTAACACCGTAACAAATACTTTTCTACAGATCTCGTAGATATCTACTTGTGCTATTTGATGAAAGTGCAAGCTCTTTATTATAACTTAAGATATAACTCAATAGACCAAGAAGTACTTAGGATAGTTCATAAATGATTTTTTAATCTTGTGATACTTTTCTTTTTGTCATATAAATAAAAAGTATTTTAAAAGTTAAATGCAATCGTTATCAATTATTTTTTGTTTTTAATTTAATGTTCTTGTCAGACTATGCACAGTAAAAGATTTTGCTAATCTAGCTGGACAACAGTCGTTTTTTTGAGTTTCAAATTGAGTAAATATGTATTTTTATTCAATATGCAAAAACTTTGCCTAATTTGTCAATAATAACATTGTAACGGCACTTTAAACTTGTATATTTTTGAGTGCATTAAAAACAACAAAAATATTTACATGAAATTGCTCATTCTTAAAAGCTTGTAACTTTTTATTTGAATGCAATTTTTAGTTTTTTTTTTTGTTTGGAAGCTCAATTTATTCGCTGTTAATATCACGAGAATTTACTTTTACAATCTGGAAAATTCTTTTCCATCCATTTCATTTAAACAATTACTCTTTTTGTTAAGTTAAAAAATCGATTCTATAATCTATAAATTCTTTTCTACATAACGATTCAACACCAAATTAGTTTTATACGAACGTCTGAAGTACCTACTTAAGGCACATATAAAATTATCTGCTGAGATTTGCCGTATAAAAAAATAATAGAGATGTAATAACATACATACATAATTGGTCATTACAACCCTTCAGTCAGGGTTATGACCTAGTTTCTCACACCACTTATGTTGTGTGTGTTAATTTTATACATGAGTGGCGGGACTTAATTTAATAAACAGACTTTTAATAACATCTGATCCATATACATATAAACAATTTGCGAAGACCTCCTGTATATAAAAAAGGAGCATTGACCCCTGAAGTACTACATTTATTGAAATTTACAGAAATATCAGAAGAAAACCATGAATTTTAACATTTTATTCTTACTTTAATTTATATGTATGTACATATGAAATATATTCTTATTTAAAAATTAATAAAAATTAAAAAATAAAAATTAAAAAATAAAAATAAAAAAAAATAAATTTTCACTTCTACCTCTTTATTAATTATTTTAAACATTATCATGCATACTCACTGCTTTTTACTTTTTGATTATCCAACGCGAATAATCTCAGAAATAATATTTTGCAGTTGTATGAGAGGTGGGCATTGGTCCAATGTCGCCCATTTTGTTGACAATGGTACATATTGGCCTAGTAACACCTTGTACCAAAATTTATAAGTCTAGCATAATTTTTTTCCAAAATATTTAATTTTGTCTCCCTAGAATGACTAAATCTTATACTATGTAATGGCGAATGTGGAGTAGGAAAAGAAAATCAACTTCGAAAAGGAACGATATTTTGCGGAAACTTCAAATTTTTTTTCTTCTTCCGTTTTGAGCAAAAAATTTAATTTTTGTAAGTGTGCCAAAATGCAAAAAGAGAAACTTTATCAAACTAATTAAATTCTGTACTATGTGATGGTATTGATTTCAACTTTCAATTTTCTTTTAAATTTCCAAAATCATAAAAACAGTAACTTTGCAAGCCAAAAAGAAATCAATTTAAAAATAAAAAAATTATCGCTGAGTATAGCAAATACTCGTATAATTAAAGGAAACCTACAATAAAATTAAAGTTTTAAAGGAAAATTAAGCAATAAACTTGTACTTGTATTTGCCAACGAGTTAATGAATCGTGAAAACTTTATTTTAGTTTCTGCCAAACAAGCTAAATGAGAAAGAACGAAAGTTTTCCAGTTTAAAGCCTATAATCAACACCAAAAAGTAAAGGTACTTGAATTATATATTTATTTATTTATTTATTTAATTTAAGTCAATGGATGAAATACTTACAAATATTGTAAATCTAAAGGAAAAAATTTAAAAAATCAGACAAATAGCTATACTGACTGAAATAGCTATACTGGTCAATGGATCTGCATTAACATCACATGAAATGGTTTATACTGTCGATAACAATAACAAATATGTTCATTAATTAGGTGAATCATAAATGATACATTTAACGTGGTATGTAGTTTTATTAATGCAAATCTAAGGTCACGCAAACAAAATATTACGAATTGTTTCTGCTATGAATATTGCAATAAGGTTTCCATCGATCCGTACTCAAGAATAGGACTAACTAGTGAGACAAATAGTTGTTTGCTTTCGAAGACCGCTTACCAAACACACATCTAGCCTTATTCACAGCCACCGTAATGTGATCATTAAAGTTTAATTTTCCATCCAGTGACATGCCATGGCCAATGAATGATTCAATCAAATCCGATTGATGACTATCAAATTAATAATTAACTTCAATAAAATTTAGTTCTTGAAAATCTCATACATTAACAATTTTTAATATTCAATTCCATCATGTTAATTTACACCATAAAAAGCAATTATTGACACCGCTTTGAAGATTTACATGGTCAATGAAGTTATTAAAACCAATTTGTTAATATATCAGAAAAAATGAATAACATTCGGAAGATCACTAATAAAATGTGATAAATGAAGTGGTCCAAGAGGGCCAAGAGGGCACCAGAGGCGACGTAAATATTTTTAGATAAGCTATCATTCACTCGTAGTCTTGTATATAATGTGTTGGCTTATTAGACGTGAGGCCTCGGTCCAAACCCCAGGTCAGACATCAAAAAGAATATATGGAAACAAATTATTTCTTCGGCGACTTTCTCTCAGTGGATTTCTGGCAAAAACTCTGAAAGCAAATAAAATTGCCATGAAAAGTTTCTCAAAAATCTGTCGTTTGGAGTCGACTTTAAACTGTAGGTCCCGCCACTCATGTATAAAATTAATACACACAACATGAGTGATGTGAGAAGCTAGGCCGTAATCCTGACTGAAGTGTTGTAATCACCAATTATGTTATATGTTATATACATTTGTATAATTCACTCTGCTTCCCTTGAGTAAACGCAGTATTAAACATGGACGTTAATTAAAGAACATTAGCCAAAGTTGAGCAGCCCTTTTTAAAATCATATTGATGGGGTGATAGTAAGGATGAAGTATGATGAATAACAACTCAGTATAGCAATGCCCCTATTAATTGTACCATCAGACTTACCGGCAGACTTAAAAGTGGTTTAATATATGAATCCTTCCAAAATACTGGAAAATATCGCTTCTAAGTCCACATATTACCCAATAAAGTTAAAGGTATGGCGAATGATTCCGCACATCGGCTTAAAATAGAAATCGGAACTCAATCAGAACCACAACTAGAAATGTACCAAAATATCACATTCGTTAAAAGTAGGAAAAATTATTATTTGACTCGATGACAGTGTATAAGGATACTTACATACATATGTAAGTCATTTTAAACAGCATCAGAATAAATACTGGCGAAGAAAGCAGCAAACATATCGCATATGACATTATCATTACACGATTCTTGATTATGAAATTTCGTGACTGATGGTGATTCAGTAGACTTTCTATTGGAGCCAACAAATTTGTAAAAGGACCTGAGGTCTCTAAAAAATTATTTTTCACTTTAATTAGATAATTTTTATATAAAGAATTATTTAGTACGTTATATTCAAACCGAGTAACCGAATATCTTCAATAATATATAATATAATAATATATTCAATAAAAATACGAAAATGGAATTTACCATGGTAGTCACATCGAAGTAGAAGAGATCTTTCTGGGAATACAAATTTCAAAAAATTCGTAAAAATTACAAATCATCACATCAATATCGAAATTGTGGTTAAATTGTGGTTATGGGAACAGATAATGTATCGTTCCAACAAATATTTGTCATCAAATAATTTAAGAAATTATATTTAGTCCGATTGAAGCAAAAAAGTTTTTCTGCCCTTAGAAGGGCGAAATTTAGATTTCGGTGGAAAAGTGATTACATCCTACAAGGATGATAACGATCCTCAAGTAAAGTAACGTGTTCTGAACGTATGACGGTGCCATTATTAACATCATTTAATATCAGTACTGTCTCATAGCAAAATCAGACGTAAAAAACTCAGCATTAAGAGGCTTAAGTTTAGAAAATTAATTAAATTCTAATCAATTAAAGGCTATAAAAGTTTGTTTCTCGTTTTGTTGTTCTTTGGTTGCAGATTGAATTCTGAATTTGATTTAAAGGTGTCTTAAATCTTATATGAAGATAAAGTTTTTTGTTTTGTTTTTTTTTTTAATTTGTCAAAGCAAAAAAAGTCTTATTTGTTACAATTATAGTTACGCTTTATTAGGCATTGATAAAAACTTGGTGTCTATTTAAGAAATATTTTTATTTATAAACATAGAGAACTAAAATCAACTTGGAGATCAGATATCTATTGATTATTGTAATAACTATTGAAATAGATTTTATTTCGTATAAATATTTAACACAAGTGCCTTCCACATTTATGTCAAGTACTATTAGTTTACTCTCTTCGGTACCGTTGCGGGATCCAACTGCACATATAGGTGCACCGGTCTGTCCATAATTTCACAGTACTATCATCGGAACTAGTGATAACAAAGCGGGAACTAAATTGCAAGCATGTAATAGCCGATTGATTTAATTGGTACCCGATAAGGTTTTTAAACATTGAAAACTGTAATCAGCAATACCAGATATTTATGTAGCTCCAGGCAGGAAGTTAAACTTTGATGGCCAATTAAGGTGTGATTACACTTACCCGTCTTCATATCCCAAATTCGTATAGAGGTCTCTAAAGAATCATTAACAACATGAATGTCATCAAATTGTAATGAGTAAACGCGATTGACATTACAGAGTATGTAAACATTTGGATCTTTCTGGATGACATATTTTTTCCATGTAATCATAAACTTCTAATACAATTAATTTATCATCATATTGCACACAAAGCATGACCGCTAAATGAGCAATGAAAATCCTCAAACACGGGCCTTTTTCAATATCCCATACACACAATGTGGCATCACTAGAGCCAACAACTAGCAACTTTATTGACTTGTAGATGCACTGCTGAAGTATGACCCAAAAGTATATGAACACACTTCCTGTCTCCATATCCGATACTACCTCTATCGGTATGACCAACTAATGTACGCAATCATATTCCAGTAACCGTCTATCAAACTTTTAATGTGTTATCATCTGAACGGGACACAAAATGATTTTCGGTAAATTGCAAACATGTTATTACATGCTAATCGTGTAATTTAAGTAACTTATGTTGGCGTATAAGTCTTGGAAGCTTCTTACACCACCTATGTTGTGTGTGTGTGTTAATTTCATCCTACAGTTTTAAAGTTTTTAAGACATTGTTCATGGCAATTTTATTTTCTCTCAGATTTTTTCCAAGAAGAATGCTAAAAAGAAGTCGCCGAATATTTTTCATGTTGCTTGAGATGCTGGAGCTTCGGGTTGAACCGAGTGATCGTATGTAATAAGTCAACACAAAATCTACGTGACTACGGCGACTACGAATGATACTTTACGAGACATAATTCATGTAACTGTAGTGGAAAGTGATGTTCGATAACATCTTAAGGCTTAAAATTTCCCCAACTGAAACTGGCTTCAAATTAGCGGTTCAGTAAACGGTAGTGGTACTAATAAAATGAATGAAATATACGGTGGCTTGGTGATAATTTAATAGAAAGTAATTAATAATGGAATAATAATTGATGCGAGACTAATCCTTATCATGAGGGTTGAGAAGAAAGAAATCTCGGGGTAAAAAGGCAGATTTTGTCAAAAGTTGAGGACTCTATGCAGTGCCAATGTGAGCATATGCGATAATCTATTGGAGGACACTACAGCTATACAATTGTGCCGCCAAGTAGCTGGAACAATATCTCTATTAGGCCTATCGAGAAAGGATAAAACAAATTAAAGAAATCTGCATCGACCCGGAGTTGGACTTCGGCAAATAAAATTAACTATACTCTCAGCCCTTTCAATTGATTTAAATACCTTACACATGCAGGTCAGCAAAAATCATTCACTTACAGTTCCATTTCACAATGGCTCGCAAGAATAGTCGCAGTGATTGAAATCAATTTTAAATACTCCTTGCCAATTCAGGCAAGGTGAGTCCTCCTATGAAGCAACACACTTGATCATACATATAACATGTAAGAGGTATAACTATTTTGATATGTGGATCGGTATTCCTCGATAGTAGTGTGCCTGATGTAGCAAAGAGTAAGAAAAACGGTAAGATTATTCAGCATGTATGCATTTTATCTCGATGGAATCATTCTGAATATAATAATTCAGTTCATCAATTACATGCGAATGTAAGAAATTTATTTTTCTAATATCGTCTTTAAGACTCTTGAAGCATTCAAAAAGGAATTCTATGACACAGCAAAGTAATCAGGAATTCATTTGCTGGTCGTTTAAGAAGAGATGAGAATGTTTCTTTCTTCTTGCTGCTGCACAATTAAAAGTGACTTCAGTTGAAAGATGATTGAAATTCGTCACTGTTTTATTGCATTAAGACAACAATCGACTTTTCAACTTTGTTGTGCTAATAAATATATACACTTTATAGTATGCATATATGTACATGTATATGCCCTAACGTATATACATACTTATTTATACACCATATAAGAGATAAGTATGATAAGGGAGAGCAGAAAGAGGAAGAAATTATTTATATTGTAATACCAGGAATTAAATGAAATAACAACAAATGCAATGTGGTTGCAACTTGTCGCAGTTCGTAATGAAATGGTATGGAGCAGAAAAAACGAACTTTCAGTTCTTTTCCGATGTCTTTGTAGTAATAAATTGTTTTTAATTAGATAAAGATTATGAGAATTAAAAGATTAAAAATGTGTTATGCAAAAGGGGGTGTGGGGTGAAAAAAGCAAATTTCCAATTTTACGACATTTGCCAATAACGGTGAATTAAATGTTTTTGCTTTAATTTTACAACAGCAAAATAACCGCTATAGAATTGCATTAAAGATTAGAAATTATTTACATTTACTGGGCATTCATTATTAAACATACGTTGAATTAAATAGTTGTGGACGTAATTAAATGCTGCATGATGCCGCGCAAAAGTGGCAGAAAATACCAAACTTTGTATAGAATTTTTCCTTCCGTTCTATTCACACAGAATTGCCGAAGTTTGTCGTCTTGTAATATTGAGTGTAAATTTTCTTGTAGGACTAGTTATTATTAGTTATTAAATCCGGGTTCCTAATAGCAAAAATTAATGTTTCTGTTTTAACTTGATCAACTAGTTTTTATACATTTTATAAATATTTTTGAAAGTAATTATTTTTTTATATATGAATACTTAACTTAATATTTTTGTCTAGGAGAACTTATTGTCCATTGACATAAATATATTACAAGTATTATAAGCCTAAGTTGCTAGAAGATGAACAACGTTTTATTAGAATCAAACGAATAAAATTTTTTTTTCAATTCTTGCAACTGTAAATACCTTATAATCTAATAAGTAGAACCTTGATTATCTGTGATGGTCGGGACCGGAAGCATTCCGGAAAATCGATTTTCCCGGTTAATTGAGTACCAATTTTGGCTGGTTTTTTATTAGATATTTTTATTAATTAATATATGAATATGTACATATTTATATAAAAACTAAATAATTTAACGATTTTTTATACATACATGTTTCAAAAATATAAAAAAAGACCGCACTTCTCAAATTTCTAAATTAAACTAAACAGGATTACATGTATGCAAGTTAAATTTATACACAGTAAAAATTATTTTTTAAAAAGAGCTTCAGACACGAGTCTGAAGCGTTCTTTATTGATTTGGGTTCAAACTAGAACTAACTTAAACAATAATTTTATAAATTAATAAAACTTCGTATCACGCCACCTTTCTGCCTATGTTGCTTTCCAACTCCAGACGCATCGTCAGCATTTTGCATTACTCCAAAATATTGTGCAATCAATACCTGTTACCAACAATTAATATTGGGATTGCGACACGTGTTGATTATGCTGGAGTAAACAGTTTTTATAATTAAGTTCAAAAGATTGTTGACGTTAACTCTTCTGTAATTAGGTTTAAATATTGTTGACGTTAACTCTTCCCCTCTTAAGTCGATTGTCCTCAATCGGTTTTTTTTTTTAGAGATGGCAGGTATTTAATTGTGGTGATGAAATTTGCAGGAATGGCCCACTTTTAGTATTTGCAACATAATCCGAATTTATTTGTGGTGTGGGTGATACATATAATTTTTGTTTATACTTTATAATAAAAATAAGAATAATTGTTATAATAATAATAGAAAATATAATTGATACATCTGTACTAAAACTTATTACATTTACATCTTTGTTTTTTTCTATTAATAATTTAATATTATTTTCATGTTGTAATTGTTTCAAATGCAATTTTTCAAGTTTCATATCTAGGTTTGTTACATTGGTTTCTCTTATTTTTGTTATTAAATTTGGTAAAACAAATGTATCGTATATTTTTATATTAACATTAGAATATATTTTATCAAAAATGGTAACTTTACAATTTTCAAATTTTATGAGGAATGTTCCTCTTTGTTTTATCTTTGATTTGTTACAATTATGGGTTATATCTCCCAAAAAATTTCTAAATATTATTATTCCTTGCACAACTTCTATAACAGAAGATTCCTCAAAATTTTCTAACTCACATTGAGCTTCTTTAAATTGTAAAATATTTTCTATACATTTATCTTGCAATATTCTTAAATTTTTTTTCAAATTATCTTTTACAGTAACATCATAGAAATCTTCGTTATCATCCATTAATATATCGTATTTACTTAAAACTAATGATTTATTTGAGGAATTTGGTAATGGAATAAATTTAATTTTGGATAGGATATTGGGAGAAAATTGGGGTACAAGTATGGTTAGTATAATATTGTCATTCTGGGAAAACACGACAATCTTCATAGCACTATAGCTGTCAAAGTCAGTTATGAGGTCAAGTTCTTTCTGAGTTAGAATGTCAGTGGTAATTACACCCAATTTGCTAGAAAATATAATTTGCCCAATGTCATCAATATGGCTGCGTAAAAGCGATATGTCATTATCGATCTTATATGTCTGTTCAATAAACCGGATTTCGTCTTCCAATGTCTTAATTCTGTTCTGTGTCTCTTTCGTAAAGTCATTTATGTACTTACTGATGCGAATCTGTTGTCTGTTTATGTGTCCCGTTATATTGTTAATTTGATCCGACATAAAATTGTTAATGTGTATCAACTTATCTATCGACTCATCAGTAGTCCGTTCGTGGTCATTAATCTTATTTATTGCATCAGTAATTTCCTTTTCGTCATCACTGTCCATGGTGCCTGCAACATATTTTAAACCTTTACCTAGGGCATCAAACAGTCCTCGCTTTGATTTAGAATGTATGCGCAGATTTGATATTTTTGCCTTAAGCAAAATGAAATTTTTATTTATTGTGTCCAAAAGTTGTTTGTCCTCAAATGTGGTCGCTACCAATGTTTTCACATTGTTTGAAATCAAAGTCAACGTCTCTTCGTACGCAGTTATGTTTATGAAATGTAGGACCTTGTCATAGTGGTCAATTGTCTTTAATTCTCCTGTCTTGACGGGTATGTAACCATTGTTGTTGGTTAGGTCCTGAATGTCGAGATGCTGAGCAGTAACTGCCAGTATCCATGTCAAAATTGTGAATATTATCATCTTCTGTCCTGTAACATGGGATGTTAAAGAAAATGTTATGGGTTTATATGGATTTTTTTCAAGATTGCTTTATGTTATTCTTATGGACAATTTTGCCCGACTTGGTTTTCACTGTTGTGTTATAATTTTGAGCCACTATTTCTTTTCTAAACCTAGCTGTTAGTTTATTCCCTAATCTTCTATTAATTTTGACAAATATTTCTTCTCCCTCTATATAATTTCTTGTGGTGGTTCTATTTTTATTGTGGTATGCAAGGTCATTCATTTGTTTTTTTGAGAGCTTTGTTGGGTGACGATCATATTTATTTTCTTTACATATGACACATTTTCTTATTATCTTTTTTATTTTATTTGCCATAGATGGAAAATAATATTTTTCAAGAATCTGAGTCCGATTCTCCTTGGAATTTCTATGTGCTCTATTATGTGTCCTTACTATAATATTTTCCTGTTCTTCTTCACTAGTTATATCGTCCACTATTTTTTGCGTAAATCTTATTTTATATCTTCCGAAATGTAATGGGTAGAGTTCTTGTATTTTTCCCATAATCCGTTCCTCCGTTTTAATGCAATTTATCACCGAGGGGTTTAAGTATCTTTTCAAAATAGAAATTAATTTTTCTTCGGAATAATCTTGCTCCGTTATAATATGGCGGTGGTATGTGGGGAAAACTATTTTAAATTGATAAGACGACATCACGTCTCTATTCAAAAATATTTGATTCTTAAAAGCATTAATAGGTGTCTCTACGCTATATATTAAGTTATGTGACGAACTTTCGTCTGAATTCGTTGCTATCGACAATGTATATAATTCTGGTTCCGTTATCCTGGACAGAGCATCAGCTACAACGTTTGTCCTTCCCGGTTTGTAGTGCATTTCATAGTTATATTCTTCGAGTATGGCCTTCCATCTCTTCATTTTGCTATTGTTATTTTTATTGCTCAACGCGTAGGTTAGAGGCTGGTGATCCGTATATATTTTAACCCTAGCCGATCCATATAAATAGTTCCGTAAGGAGTTCAAAGCCCATATTATAGCCAGCATCTCCTTTTCATTAGCGGCGTAGTGTTCCTCCGCTTTGTTTAAAGTTCTGGAGATAAAAGAAATTGGTCTTCCACCTTGGGATAGGACTGCGCCTATTGCAAAGTTCGAGGCATCTGTTACTAGCTCGAAATCTTTGCTGAAGTCTGGATAGGCAAGAATGATATCCTCGGAAATAAGAGCGTTCTTAATTTTGATAAAGGATTCTTTAGCTTCATTATTTAAACATATCCTTAATTTTGCGGATTTATTTTTGGACGTTCGTCCTCCTTCCCCTCTTAAAAGGGATGTCAGGGGCTTGGCAAGTTTGGAATAGTCTTTAATAAATCGTCGGTAATACCCTGACATACCAAGGAAACTACGAAGTTCTTTTAAGCTCTGTGGTTCCGGAAAATTTTGTATTGCCCTTACTTTTTGCGGATTAGTTTTTATACCCTGGGGCGTAATAATGTACCCCAAAAACTCAACTTCATCCTTGAAGAAGTTGCATTTGTCCAACTGCACTTTCATATTGGATTTTTCCAATGCTTCAAAAATATATTTGATATGTTCAAAATGTTCATGCTCTGACTTGCTAAATATGATAATGTCATCTATGTAGACATAGCAGAACCTCCCTATGTATTCTCTTAAAATGTCGTCAAGCGCCCTTTGAAAAATTGATGGCGCGTTCTTTAAACCAAAAGGTAACCGTGTAAATTCATACTTCCCGTTATTTATGCTAAACGCGGTTTTCTCAGTATCGGATTTTTTTAGTGGAATCTGATGAAAACCACTTTTTAGGTCCAGAACGGAAAAGAATCGACTATTGCCCAGTCGAGAGATAACCTCTGAAATTTCTGGAATGGGGTATCGGTCTGCTATTGTTATTGTATTTAACTTCCTATAGTCTATGACCATTCTATATTGTTTATTTCCAGCTGAGTCCGGCTTTTTCGGAACTATCCAAACTGGAGAATTATAAGGTGATCTAGATGGTTTTATAATACCATCTTTTAGTAGTTTTTCCACTTGAGCCTCCACTTCTGATTTCAGAGAAGCGGGGTAAGGGTAAAATTTTGTATAAACAGGCGAATTAGTTGTAGTCCTAATCTCACCAACAACCTTTGTTGTATACGTAAGTTTTTCATCAGGTTCCGAAAAAAGCTTACGATACGTGCTTACAATTTCCTCCATTCCTCTTTTTTGTGTTGCGGATAAATTTTCCTTCTTAATATTTATTGCATTTACGCATTGTGTCGGAAGCTGCTTAAGGCAAACTTTGAAATTGTTTTTCAATATCATAACATTTTCATTTGTGTAAATGACTGCTCCTATTTCCCTAAGAGTGTCGTTTCCTAAAATACCGTCAAATGTTTCCAAAGAGGGCATTAAGTAGAATTTTATTTCATTATCTAATTTAAACAATTTTACGAATGTGTGCTCACTAATTTTTATATCCCCTATGATTGATCTGGCAAAAAACGGGTTTTTGTTGGGTATACGTTTCTTTACTAATTCAGGCTTAACGTAATTTTTACTTGAGCCCGTATCTAATAAAAATTTTAAAATATTCCCGCTCTCCGTCTTGACTTCGAAATATGGTAACGAAGAGCTATTCATCCTAAAAAATGAATGTCAGTTGGTTCGCCAAACTGCTTATTCTCTTCCCTATCTTCTATAGATGTATTAATATGGAACGTCCTTTGGCTTTTATTCCGCTGCTGATAGGCGGACTGCTGTGGTCTCTTACCAACAAATTGATTTTGTTGCGGCCTGTTCATGTAATTTATGCGACGGGAATGCATACTTGGATCTACGTCCATTGGTTCCGGTCGTGGTTGTGGCTTAGGTGGTCGGGGTGGATTTGTATTATGTTGTTCCCGATGATTAAAAAAATTTCTCGTTTGGTTTGCTTGCGGAAAATGTGCAATTTCAGGATAAAAAGGGCGTCCTGCCTGCGCTGCGTTCCCTTTAAATGTAGGTTGAAATTTCCTTGAATTATACGCATGTGATGCGCGTACATTTTGATTTTCCAATTTTAAGCAAAGATGTAATGCTTGTGGAAGATCTGCTGGTTCCTTCACTCCCAACAGTTTAGGTAAGTCTCCGTTCAGTCCTCTGATAAATGTATCTAAGGCTTTATTTCTGTATGACTGTGTAAGCATATGTAGAGATTCGTTACTCATATCCATACTTCCTAATTTGTTCAACATAAGTGACAAATGCGTGTACACCTGTTGATAATATTCTGGAATTGACCTATTCCCCTGCACAATAGTTGTCATTTGGTACTCTAATGTTGCTAAATCTCGTTTATCCGCGTAGTGAAGTGTAAGGCATTTTGCCATTGATGGCCAGTCGAGTGGTGTGTTGTATGACTCTAGTGCTATGTCCGCGTTCCCTACTACCTTATTCCGTATTACACTAAGAATGCCGTAATATTTAGGAGTTCCCTTCAGTGGCTCATAAATAGCTAGTATTCTATCAACGCTCTTTTTCCACGAACTAAACTCACCAGGTTGCCCTGAGAAATCCTTGAGACACTTAACTACATCTGGTATTTTGTCCAAGTCGCCTAGATTTCCTCTATGTCTGTCTTCTATTATTTGGTCTGATACATTATTTAGGTTAGCATTGGGGTTTAAGGTTGCCTGTACAATCTGTGGTCCTTGATTATTAAATATGTCTAATGCTACTCTTGATATAAGAGCGGTTAAGTCTTCTATGGTCAATTGGGCATTTGTTGCACCTCTAGGTACATTATCATTGTTAATAACAGGGGGTCTAATCAAATTATTTGGATTTGCCATTTTTTTTCTTAATTTAATTTAATCAGAAATACTTGTTTTACAAAAAAAATTTTAAATTGTTCGCTTAATTTTATAATAAATTTTATAATAGAACTGGAGGGTCCCGTAGGAATCGCAGCTCTAATTTATTATTTATTTTATTTACAATTTATTTATTATTTTCACTCTTATACTAACTAGGCTTTACAATTTTATATCCTCTTTTATAATATTCAATAATCTTATAAATCAATCAATATAATAATCAATAATCTTGTAAATAAATAATTTAATAGTCTACCTTAATTCGTGTTAGCTATAGTTGACCGTAGTTGATTGTAGTTGACCGTAGTTGACTATAGTTGCAGTTGACTTTAGTTGTAGTTGACTGTAGTTGACTGTAGTTGATTGTAGTTGACCGTAGTTCACTGTTGGTATTAATTTCTTGTTTTTTTTTCCTTTTATTTGTAATGTTCTTTAATTTTTTTTTTTTTATTTCTCACACTGTTTTTTTTTTATTTATTTAATTTGATTGTTACAATATACCTGGAGTTTAATGTTGGTTTCTTTTACTTTTATTCAATTGTGTTGTTCTATATTCATTTTTTACACAATACTTTTGTTTTCCAATTGATTTTATTTCAATAGTTTTAAATCTTTGTTTCTAATATTACACAGTTTCTTCTAGATTAAAGGATCTTTTTTTTCCTCTTTTTTAATTTCTTTTAATAGTTCTGATTTTCTGATTTATTTTAACAATTTTCCTTCGCACTCAAGCACTTCTTCAATTTTAATTCATGTATAGTTCCTTATTTTGTTTAATTTTATAATTCTTATTTTATTTGAAGATTGTCTTTTTACACTTTACAGGAGAGGCTGGCACGTAATGCCACCGGTTCGCCTTTTTTGGTTACTGAGGAGCCTTTTTCCTGATTTTTTTTTATTTTACTTCGGGCGCCAGTTTCCCGGACCGACCGAACTGCTCGGGCGCCAGTTAAATTTATACACAGTAAAAATTATTTTTTAAAAAGAGCTTCAGACACGAGTCTGAAGCGTTCTTTATTGATTTGGGTTCAAACTAGAACTAACTTAAACAATAATTTTATAAATTAATAAAACTTCGTATCACGCCACCTTTCTGCCTATGTTGCTTTCCAACTCCAGACGCATCGTCAGCATTTTGCATTACTCCAAAATATTGTGCAATCAATACCTGTTACCAACAATTAATATTGGGATTGCGACACGTGTTGATTATGCTGGAGTAAACAGTTTTTATAATTAAGTTCAAAAGATTGTTGACGTTAACTCTTCTGTAATTAGGTTTAAATATTGTTGACGTTAACTTGCATCTGACTCATCGTATAGTAAAGAGGGAATTCCCCTTTTTCGCTTGTTTGACCAAAATAATAGAAAAAATGTTTGATTTTAATAACGGATAATAGAGGTAATCGCAGTTAAACGATGCAGAAAAATTTAAGTCGATCCAAAATAAAATTAAGTCGATGCAAAAAATTTTCTTTTTCCATCCCGTATAGTTGATGTTGCCGGATAATCGAATCACGGATAATCAAGGATATATATAAGTACTTTAAAAATTGCACACCACTGCCTGCCAACACTGGTTATAAACGAAGAATTCTTGTATCGACATCACGTACCTGAGAGCAAACAGCGACATGTCATTTAATCTTGCTATTTGTTGGCGCCCGTGTCACTTTGGGATCACTAAGAAGAAATTGCTGAAGGAGATGGATCCATAGCATTAACTAGGTAGAGGTCAGGTCGTTGACTTGCCCGCGACCTGCACTATGCCAGATTAGTAGAAGAAGAACTTCATAAATTACGAAAGGTGAACATTGGCGGACTGTGGGGTTTCTATCAGGACGAGAGCAGCCTCCGCCTGGAAGAGAATAAGACCATAAGGAACATTCTATAGAATTGCGTTGCGCTGTTCATAATTTTACTACTTTTTGCAATAAGTCTCCCGTATGTCGCTAATGGTAAATATTGTCTTATAATGGCACAAAAGTTGCTGATTAATGATTTAACATATCCCCATAAAAAGGAATCAAGAAACGTTTAATCGCACGGACGAAGGAGCTTGAGAACAGGAACTATTTTGGAAAAAGGCTGGTGTATATAAACGAATTTTTTAAAGAAAATTTAAAGTATGAAATACACTTTTTCGGGTTTATAAGCAGAGAATTCTAAAATCGGGATGCATATATCGAAATAATTTCAGTACATTTCATAAAGCAAAAGTCAAGATTGCATAAGATTCACTTCTACTAAGCGGGAAATTATTGTATCCGTGGTGCTTATACCCGGGGAACACTGTATTTGCATTTAATCAAGGATATAATTAGTAAAACGTTTACTTATGAAGTAAATGGCCCATACAGCCGTCTTTTAAAAAAAGCTCTGATAAGGAACAGATTTTCAAATCTGTCATTAGGATTCGTCGTTAAAGTCACTACTTATGTATAAAATTAAAACGTATAACAGCTATGTCGCAATACCGTTTAAAGCATCATACTGGTTAACATGTGTAAATATTGTTACGTTTTTACCTTTTTAAAAACGTTTAAATATGAGTTCGTTAATTGCAAACCAAGTAAAAACAAATATGTGTTTAGTTTTTCTTAAACTCTCTTTATTATTCACACTACTTTTGTGTGCCACTGTTCACACTTAACGATACAACAACAATTCGCTTGTACAGTATTCTATTTCACACTTCTGTCCGCGTTAACATTAACAACTGTTCGTTAGATCTTCTCTGCTTACAACCTTTTTGCAAGCAATGCCGCTTGTACGTTCCAACCGCAACGCGTCTTCACACAAGACTGACTGAATTATCACTGACTCGCTGCTGGCCCTGCTGCCATTTTATACACGCACGCAATCAGTATGATGAACGTTCAAGATGTGGAAGGTTCTTGCTCTCGTCTTCTCGAGAATTATATTGCTAGTACATTATTGTTTGTGTACCTTGCTTACGTTGTCCATCCCTTTTTGCCAAATACATGTTGTTGTTGGTATCAGGCGCAGCCAGGTTCGTTGTACATATATGTATGTGCAGCTTTAGATAATCAACACGTTCATTGTATTCTTAGTGTTAGTGTGTGTTTGCATCGTGTGGCTTTTGTTTATCGTTTTTGTTTTGTTGCCGGGCGCAAGAGGCTAATGAGACACTTCAGGCCTTTGCAATGGAAGTCGAGAGATTAGAGCAGCTAACATACCCCGGAGAAAACCACCCGCTGATAGACAACATTAAGACCGAGGCGTTTGTGAATGGTATACGCGACCCTGACATTAAAGTAGCGATATGTTCTAAGCAGAAGACAACCTTTGCAGAGACCGTGGCCTTCGCACTAGCTCAAAATACAGCTCACGCTATTACTAGACCACAAGTAAGCAAAGTGCGAAGAATGGAAGTCGTGCACGAAGAAGAATGCCTGTTAAACAAACTTAAAGAGATGTTGAAGCAAGTTTTCAAGAATGTTCGTTAGACTGGTTGTGTCGGACTATAAAAGGGCTAGACAAAGCAGGCAGCAGTCAGTAAGAATTCAGTTAGCCTTGTGTGAAGTTGCGTGTGAACAAAACAAGTCGTGGTTGTAAAGCGAATAATTGTGTGAACTAGTAAAGTGAATAAACAGATTATTATTGTTGTATCGTTAAGTTGTATACGGTGGCACACAAAAGTAGTGTAAAGAATAAAGAGAGTTTAACTGATATTAAACACATATTTGTTTTTACTTTATTTGCAATTAACGAACTCATATTTAAACGTTTTTAAAAAGGTAAAAACGTAACAATATGTATGTATGTATATAGCAATCTTAAATTCAGTTCAGGTTAAAACTGTTTCATTATCTTTCCTATTAATTTTTTCTGTTAATTTTTCAAAAAGAAAACAAGAAAATTTTGGCCAGTGCAGTCATTTCCGAAGTAATTTTTGTTACTTTTGCTCTTTCATATATAACTCATACCGTGGGTTGGCACTTCTAAAATCTTTATTGAAGGAATAACAACAATAGCAACAACAAAATGATACAAGTTTTGGGAGTGAGATTATAACCAATGATTTCATTAAACATGGTTTTTGGGCCAATCTAAAATGTTTTCTAATATTTATGGCCTTAAGGGCTCAATATCTTCTTAACAATGCGAAAAAAACTTTTTTGTTATGGTTCACTGCCTTTCGTATTGTATTACCAATGTGCTCAGCATTATAATCTGCTAATAAATGGCTCTCGAAATCAAAAGGACGATGATAAATAAAAATTAAAACAAAACGAACAACAACAACTATTAGAATGAAAGCAAAAAAGAAAATAAAAACAATTATAAACACTTTTGGTGACTATTGAATCCAATCGCTTCGCTCATTTTCTATCAGAAACCAATGATTTATGGATTGATGAGAAAAAGTTTGATACACTTCAATTGAGAGATTTTCTTGTATAAATCAAAAATAATTATTTTTCAGGTTTGGCGATCGTGGTCAAAGATGCTATTAGAACTTCTGAAGTCTCATCAAGGGCATTGTCCATTATCATCAGCTGGTTATTAACTGATAATGCTAAGTAGTAATAACACTAAACGATAAAAAAAATAGGCAAACATGGTCAAAATCTAAACCTTGGGTACAATTAATTTAGGATTTCAATCATACGCACGATACCAGAAACCGTGGTACACACCTCCCAGTATGGTATTCTCAGATGGATCACACAATAAGGTGGGATATGGACTGTTTTCAAATTGATTCAATCATAGATGCTCTCTTAAACGTAGTTAATTTAGTTTTTTGAATAATCTTTGATTTGTTTAATTTTAATTTAAGCTTGTGATTGGTTGATTGATTTGTCATCTAACGTTGCTTAGCAACTACCCGAAAACCATAGTCATAGTTAAAGGCACTCATAAGTGTTCCTGGTTACGAATATTCGAACGAATTTATACCTCGGCTTGTCAGTCTCCCATCAGGTCTTACGAAAGCCTTCATACAGACTTCACTTATCTGCAAATAAAAGTTTAGAAAATGAGCCCAATAGTAAAGAGACAAACATGGTCCTTTGATTATAATTATAAGCATCCACGTAGAAACCTAATAGCAATCACACCAAGATACAGAGATACATATGTACATACATAATTGGTAATTACGACCTAGTTTCTCACAACACTTGTGTTGTGTGCGTTAATTTTTAACGTGAGTGGCGGGACAGTTTATAGTTTTTATTTACTCTCAGAGTTTTTGCCAGAAATGTGATGAGAAGAAGTCGCCGAAAAAATATTTTGTCATATTTCGTTTAGTTGGATATGCCTGACTTGGGGTTTGAACAGAGGCCTCACATCTAATAAGCCAACACACTACCTACTAGATCACAGCGAATTCAAAAACATAGATATACACACCCAAAGGCAGAGAATAACCTACAAGTACTTTTGTAGAAGCAGTAATGACGCGGAAGGAGAGGAGAGCAGTGAACATCTTAACTGTCATAATACTGCACATGTTGCTTTGAGGCTAAGAATATAACGTAACCCAGAACTTGTCGACAAAACTTGTCTTCCTAAAGGTTACAATGAAATTTACAATTTATGATATACGGTATGGTAACGAGTTGATACAAAATCTCTACTGTCAATTTTCTGTCAGACCGAACAACCCTTTTGGGGTTGAGGAGCCCATCTATAAAAGTTCAAGATTTCATGGCTATCGGCGTACACCTAAGCTATCAAGCCGGCTTGTTATGCGCTCATCATTAAGAAATATTAACAATATTTTCTATATTGTCTATATTTCTATATATACTTATATATTATATATACATTATTATTATATATACTATATATACATATATACATATATTATATATTATATATACAGTACACTTCTCTGCGACGAGTTATGACTGGTATAGTTAATATCTAAAATATTAGGTTCTCGAACTTATGAAGTCATCTGTTTCATTGCCTTTATGTACTCATGGTGTCTGCACAGTTTTCCCTGTTTTCCCTATATCCTTAATTTTCCCGTCTTCCTCTCCAAAATCCAAAATCATCTGTCCCACATTGGGCGGCTTCCTGGTCTACGTCTAACCCCTGTGGAGCCGTAGTTCTAAAAACTGGAAGTAGGTATAGAATGTATCTGTATCCATCAAAAGAGTGTGCCAAAATCTCCGGAAACCCTATCACTCAGGTGGAGGCCACAGGCCTAAGTGACTGCCATGCTGCTGGGACTTCGGCTACCCAAATGTCAACCTCAGGTTTGGATAGTCGACGAGCTACTGAGGGGGCTAATCAAATACAGAGCAGAGCAGTCTCTATAGACTCTGATATGTCGGCGCAGGCGTCAGAGCTGGCGGAATTGACTCTCTACTCTACTGACGATGACTCGAAACTCCTGTCTCAGTCGAAGAGCTAACCCAACTCGGGAATGTTTGTGCACCGACGAAACAGGTCTGTGAGGAAGGTTCGTCTAAGCATTCGGAGGTCTACAAAACAGACACAGACCTGGAGCGTAAGCGTAGATCGGGTTATAAAATCTGACTTCGGCTTTTCAAGAAGTTGGGTCAACGTGGCCCAAACTAGTTTACTCCCCAGGAAATAAAGCTGAAGAAGGAACATGCCTATCTCGTTAGGCGGTACCAGATTGCAGTTGGTTCCGATGGCAAATTCAATGCCGCCGGCGAACAGGCATCATCTTCAACGAAGACGACGAGGCCGCCAGTCGATGTGCCCCAAACCGCGAAGGGTGTGGCATCTGCAGCAAGGCCAAAGACGGCCAGCTCCAAGGGGGATCGACCACCAGCCTCAGCGGCAAGGGTTGTGAACCGAAGGACTGGCGGTTCGGAATCTCGTGCTGCAGGTGCTAAATTATTGACGTCGAAAGGCCCATCTTTCAAGAAGCCAAAGCGACATCGATCGGATGGCTCCACTTAGGTGGCGAAGAACAAGCGGCTGAAACCATCAGCAGGCTTAAACTTGCCACCTGAATACCAAATGGCCATTATGTACTTCAACATTCCACTAACGTAACCTATGTTCGAGTATCTGGCATACCAAAATGCAACTGTAATCATCCGTAAGTTCTTCTAAGAAAGTTTTCTATGTTTGAAGTTTAGTTAGGTACCCATTAATGTATGCAATCCTCATCTCAAAATAATATTTTTGAATATTGTTTTGCAAAACATCTTTATTTAAATCATAATTTGATATGAAGCACTTAAGAAGCTTTTCTTTATCACTGAGGTTTAAAAGTGGTCTTCCCTGAAATTTTTTTATTCAATATTCGAAAAACATTCTTTCGAAATACTTTTATTTCAATTGATATTTTCATTTAGGAGGCAATCGAACGGAGTAAATATTGTTCCGAATACTATACAAAAATTGTTTTACAACAAAAACAAATAATGATGACGTTTTTCATTCAAATCTTGAAATTGTCAACGAACGGAAACGGAAGCAAAAACAAAAAAATGAAGCAAAAGGGAAATAAAAAGAAGACAGAAAAGATGAAATCGATGTTTATGTAATATTGGGTAACGTATTTCACACTGTTTATCCACAGAAATTACATTTTAATTCAAAATGATTTCCTGTTACATAAATAGGTTACGCTTCTTCCTCCAAAACTCCGAGGCATTGTGTATGTGTCTATAACGTGTGTATGGTGTACGGGCCCTTCTATATTGAAGAATGACGAATATTTTATATTTTTAAATGGAAATACACGCCATGATGGTTATAGACGCATACAAATGATCATTTAGCACAACAATATGTAGACAACACGACAGACAGACTTTCGTACAACAGGCAGAGATGTTTGCGAGACATGAACCTTGTTTGGAGGACTTGTGATGAATTCTAAATTAGTGGCTATAACTTCATATATTCAGAACTCTTCATATTTTCTATCGGTGTGTTTGTGTGTGCGTTATTGTTCTCTTTCCTTTTTTTTCTTTTGTACGTGAAAAACTTTTTGGACCATTTTTCTTGATGTTGATTAACTTCAAAGACTTTTCACGAGGATTTATTAACAAATTATCGAGAAACAAAATTACATTGAATCTGATTTAAAATTAAGACTTAAAATTTAAAAAAAATTTTATCTTTAAAATGAGACAAAATACTTTCAGATCCATCGTAATTGTTAATAAACTATTCGTTAATCCGGATCACTCTTACACATTATGGGTTAATATCTCATGTGTGAGGAGGCGCCTAGAAGGATGTGTTGCGGCAGCTTGAAATCCGTTAATCGGGTTGTTGATGACCAATTAAGTAAGTAAGTAAGTAAAACAAGAACCAAAGTTTTTATAAGCTGTGCAAATTCAATTTGTTGCAATTGAATATTAAAAAGTGTAAACATATGACATTTTTTAGACACAGTAAGATTGATACATTCTATTGTATTGACAACGCTGTTTTGGATAAAGTTCAAACTATTTTGGACCTTGGGTCAAAGACTTCACATTCGTGATAACATATCAATGATGGTAAATAAAGGTTATGTCATACTTGGCATTACTTGAAATGCTGGTCCAAAGAATTTCTTGATCGTTATTTAACAAAAATGTTATGCAATTCATATAAAACGTATTGAATCAGTACAAAAACAATTCTTCATTTTATGTCTACTTGGTCTTGATGGGAACTTCTATGACTTACCGCCGTAACGTAGTATACTTGACTTGATTAAATTGTCAACACTTAAAAATTGTCAATCTATGTTGGGTTTAATGCGAGCTGAAAGTGGACTCTGATGTTGATTCAGAGTTTCTGCGTAATCAACTGAAATTTAATGTCCACGTGATACCAACACGTAATTTTGAATTTTCTGTTCGACGTGCTTGTAAAACCTTTAATGAATGCAACAAAGTAATTGACTTATCTGAGAGTAATGAAGTATTACAAAAAAACTTAACTTTATATTTGAATGGTTAAGTAACTTTTTCTTTTAACTGTATTTAAATAAAACTCTGTGTTTTCTATATATTTAGTCAGTAAGAATGTAATTATCTCTTGACATAAACATACATACATAATTGGCCATTACAACCCTTTAGTCAGGATTATGACCTAGCTTCTCACACCACTCATGTTGTGTGCGTTAATTTTATATGTGAGTGGTGGGACCTACAGTTTAACGTCGACTCCGAACGACAAATTTTTGAGAAAATTTTTCATGGCAAGTTTATTTACTCTCAGAGTTTTTGCCAGAAATCTGCTGAGAGAAAGTCGCCGAAGAAATATATTTTTTTTTCATATTTCGTTTTTGATGTCTGACTTAATAAGCCAACACACTACCTACTAGACTACGGCGACTTCATGAAATGTACACATGGAATAAAACGTTTAAAATTTTTTTTGGGTACATTCTTTACTGCCGATTTTTATTTTAATTTTATATCAGCAAGTGGTAAGGTCTTTAGGTTAAATTTTTCCTGTAAGCAATGAATAAAAAATGTTTTTTTTTTAACAATAATTTTCAACTCTGACGCCCTTTTAGTTTTACCCTCATGTCAGTATGATATTTACGATGGAATTTATTTCCTTTTTCGCTCTCAATATTTTATTTAAATTTAATTGTCAACTAAAATGAATATTACATAACATAATTGGCCATTACAATCCTTCAGTCAGGATTACGGCTTAGCTTCTCATGCCATTTATGTTGTGTGTGTTAATTTTATACATGAGTGGCGGGACCTACAGTTCGAAGTCGATTCCAAACGACAAATTTTTGAGAAACATTTCATGACAATTTTATTTACTCTCAGATTTTTTGGCAGAAATCTGCTGAGAGAAAGTCGTTTTGATGTCTGACCTGGGGTTTGAACCGTGGCCTTACGTCTAATAAGCCAACGCACTACCTACTAGACTATGGCGCCTTCAAAATGAATATTATTTTACATAAAGTATTAAAGTAGGGCTATATACCATAATAATGGCTGTATTGTTTATAAATACTTTCTTACAGCTTCACGTTCCTTAAATGAATAAATACGAATACAATAACAAAAAAAATTAAAGATCTTCAACTAACTATTTTGTAGCACTTTAGTTTCAAGGCAAGAACTATGAGTTTTATGCCAGTAAATAATAAAACAGTTTTATCAAACTGGAAGTTCCATTTAAGCAAAATACTATAACGCGCTTCTCACATTTTACTATCGGTCTATTCGTCCTAGCAAGAGAACTTTAGATAAATTCCAGTCCAACATTTTAGTAAACGATTTCAACATTTGCGCGATAACATAACCGCTGATGTTGAGAACTCGGCCTTTCGCAGAGAATAACTTGGTGAATTTTTTCGTTGGGTCTTGGGCCTGTATCCGTACAATACAACTAACCAAGAAACTAAAGATAAACGTCCATAGACAACAAAATGTGTTTGCCAAACGGGATCTTGTAGTAGGCATCTGGTCCTAATTAATTCAATTAAAAGAAAAATTAACATATAATCGGTGAATTTGAACTCACATTTATCTTAAAAAGATATTCTAAAAATCACAGGGAACCCATTTTTATGACTGTTAAAGAATATTGGCTTATAATGATATTTTGAAAACAAATTAACTTTATAATCGTCTTCTAGTTAACATCACCACCACCGTGACCTTATTTTCATTCTTTTTCTCATTCTCTCTGAATAAAAATTAGTTTGCATATGCTCTCTGTATGCACCCGTACTATATTATATTGAAAAATGTTATTCCACGTAATCTCTTGTCTGTCCAAAGCTCGTTGTTTGCTTGTTTAATATGGTGCGAGTATTTAAATGTCTGCACAAATTAAGGACTTGCTTTGGTATATGATTACACGTATCAAGTCTGTTTAAAATAATTTTTTTTTTTCAAATATGTATTCATGAGATGTTACACTAATTAACAAAAAACAAAAAAAATTTAAATAAATAAATAAGTTGGATATATAAACTAATGTTTCCAAATAAAAGTAATATAAGAAATTAAATTAAAATTTCACGTAATGTTAACGAAATCAATTCTTTCGAATTACGAATAGAGAGTTGCTTGAGCAAGTCATTTGCAGAAATTCAACAATGAAGTGGCTCAAGAATTAGAATCCTGCAAAACTCCTCCGTTTAGTTTAAAAGGTCATGGGTAAGTATTGCTGTGTAAACCAGTCTGCTGCGTATATTTCCACCAATATTATTGAAAAATGTAAAATAATGCCTTAATTTAATCAAAAGAATTCTGTGATTAATTACACTATGCGACAAAATACAAAAATTTAAATACACCTGAGTAACTAGCTAGTCTAAGTTGTTCAGATAGTTGAGTAGAGCTCAAAAATAATTTTTTTATATTTCTTGAACCCTCCAAACTTGTTTTATTTGACAAAAACTGTTTTTTTGGACTTTACGCACAAATTTATTGATTACACAAACACTTCTGAACCGATGTCCAAAATTTAAATTTAAACCTTGTTAGAATGGAGAGGGATGTGTCTTTAAAACGATATACATATATATGTATATTATTTGACTTAATATGCTACGATGTTTGATGTGGTAAACTTGGAAAATATTATTTTTTCTTATTTTTTCAAGTATGACCATTCTTAATTACAAAATTTAATTAAAAAATATGTAATAAGTGGGGACATTCCAAAAGTGCTTTATATTGTAAAGAGATTGTCACAAGTTATTGCCTTCTTCCAAGTGTAATATATTTACCGTTGTGAACTCCTTCAAGTTACGATTCTATTAGGAAAAGAAAGCATAAAAACTTTTCTAACAATATTTCATCTTTCTATAAACAGCGCATTTGAATTTTCAAATATTTATTTTAAATCTAAAAAATTTTTACTTTCAGAGTGGCTAAAAGTTCTGCCTGCTGTTTCGAAGATAAAAAGTCGCAAAATCATAGTAGGCATACATAACACTTAACAAGATTCTGATGCAAGCCGGTATCTCAATGACAGATTGGATCAGATTTTATCTTCTTTATGTGTAGAGCGGAAATAATTGCAATTATTTTATTGATTCCATCGATTTCATAAAATTAAATTAGCAAAAGTCATAAATCTGCCCTTAAATAAGATTTACGCATGATATATAAAAAGGATAAAAATAAAACTAAAGTAAAGTTTGTTTTCTAACTATCTTGTCATTCACTTAACTCCAGTTCAAACACGGGAAACATGACCACACTTTTTGGATAATACTCTGAATGTGAAAAATTATACTTAAAAATTGTCAATCTTAGTGCATGGTAAACACTGGGCATAAAGCAAAAGCGAAACCTGCTCACGTGAAAATAATTATTGTGTTCGGGTGAGAGTACACGTAATTCCAAATTAATGAAAAATATTCGTGCCATAGAATTCTGTTAACCAGTGTTATTAGTGACAATATAAATGCAACAAATGTAAAAATAATTAAATGAGAATGCGAGTTTGACTCGTCGTATTAGATTTCAGTAACTTTTTAAGTTCTCCATAATGTGCGTTTTTGTAATTATGGCACTACACGTTCAAAGTTATTGAACCGATATTTAATAGAAACTTTGTTTTAAATGGTTAATTAAAAGTTTAATAGATTCTCTCTTAAAAGTTTTGCTTCAAAAAAAAAAAAATAATAATCTAAACATAATTGTAAATTTTCTTATTTTGCTTAAATAAGTCTGCTGTTGTTGTTTAATAATGAAAGTCTTAAAAAACAGCAAAAATGTGTTACATGAATGGAATTTATCTAAAATTTTTCAACTTAATTCTAGAATTTATAAAATTAGGAGTACCATGCTCCAAAGAAAGTATTACATCAATTACGAAGAACGCGTCTCTCTTAAAAGTGAGCAGAACTCAATTAGTAAAATATTCCTAGGCCGATTATGTTCATCGTAAAACTGACAAAGTGCTCAGTACAGATTTTTTTTGCCAAACCTTACTTAGAGAAACGTAAACACAGTTTCATGTTATTACGTTTTTACCCTTTTAAAAACGTTAAATTATGACGAACCGCCGTGGTCTAGTAGGTACTGTGTTGGCTTATTAGACGAAAAGCCAGTGTTCGAGCCCCAGGCCATACATCAAAATAAAATACAAAAAGTATTTCTTCGGCGACTTCCTCTCAGCAGATTTCTGGCAAAAACTCTGAGAGTAAATAAAATTGACATGAAAAGTTTCTCAAAAAATTTGTCGTTCGGAATCGACTTTAAACTATAGGTCCCGCCACTCATGTATAAAATTAACACACACAACATAAGTGGTGTGAGAAACTAGGTCGTAATCCTGACTGAAGGGTTGTAATGACCAATTACGTACGTAAATTATGAGTTCGTAGATTACAAATAAAATTAAAACAAATTTATGTTTAGTTTTAATTAAATTCTTTATTGATCGCACAATTCCGTGTGCCACTGTTCACAACTTGATGTAAACAAAAAGAATTTACTTTGTTTGTTATTCTTCTTTACACTCTTCTGCGCAAACACTAACAATTGTTCGTTAGATCTTTACAAGGGAGATCTTCAAACCATGATTATTCTCTTCACATACAACGAGTCCACATAAGACTGACTGAATTGTTGCTATGTTGTTGATATATTTTTTATTTATTTGTTGATCATGTAAACAAGTCCATAGTTTTTGTTTTTGTAGCTTTTTTTTTATCATTTTAATGTTAAACGATGTAACACCATTACCATTTTCGTGACAATATTTTCAGCTATTCAAACATAATTATTGCTATCAATAAAAACAACGTACATACTCAATCTTTCTAATCGGTTAAAGATCATTCCGTCTACTCCGTGATGTTAAATTTTTTTAAAGTTTATAGAGATGTAATTCCATTAATAGCGACATTTTAAGTAGATTTTTCAATATCCACATAATAGTAATTAAATCCTAAATTGATGAAATAAAAATTATTTGCTTGTTTTTGCATTCTTTGCTGATTGATACGCCTTAAATATTGGAGTATTGATGAATATTTAATTGTACATGTAAAAATTGAATTGAATTTAAAAAAATTTGTATATTTTTATGCCATGAGTCCATTTTATATGCTTGAGCAGAGTACATACTATACCATACTTCTATACTTACATCAAATTTTGTAATTTTATTAAATTTCACAAACCATTCTAATAATTACAAAGAAATTGGTGTTAGCATCTTTCGTTTGTATATCTTGGAAAATAAATTACGGCACGGCGAACTGTGAAGTGTGAAGTACACAATTTTATTAGAGGTAACATGATCTCACGTCGCCGTGGTTTAGTAGGTAGTGTGTTGGCTTATTATTCAAACCCCAGGTTAGGCATCTCCAACAAAACGAAAGATGAAAAAAATATTTCTTCGGCGACTTCCTATCAGCAGATTTCTGGTAAAAAAAACCTCTGAGAGCAAATAAAATTGCCATGAAAATGTTTCTCAAAAAATCTGTCGTTGGGAATCGACTTTAAACTGTAGGTCTCACTACTCATGTATAAAAATTAACTCACACAACATAAGTGGTGTGGGAAACTAGGTCGTAATCCTGACTAAAGGGTTCTAATGACCAATTATGTATGTACATATGTACAGTGAGGTGCACAAATGAGTACATGTTTGTAATTTGGACGCTTTTTATTGAATAAAACTAAAAGTAATAAAGAAAACTTCAAAAGTTTTTTGTCATTTATTTAGCATTTAGTGATTAACAAAATAATATAAAATTTAAAACAGAAATCATCAAGCCCTAAGAAAAAACAAACAAAGCAAAATCAACTTGCATGTACTCAATTTTGCACGTCTCCATTTTATGATGTGTTTGCAAGAACGAAATCAAAAACTATTGTTATTTTTTCATGTTTTTGCACTACTTTAACTTTTTTAAAAAATATTTGTTTAATATTAATTACTTAATTTCGTTGAGCGAATATTTTTTGCAATTTATGGAACAAAAATCAATTTCTATTAAAAAAAAGAAGAAACTTTCGAAATCAACTGAGGATAGTATTGTAGCTTTGACTGGAAGTGGCTATTCTACCAGGGAAATTTATAAACAACTTGGAGTTAGACAGTCAGTAGTCATCAGAGTCCAAAAACGGGCTGTTGTTCCGAAGCCTCAAGACAGAGGTCGTAAATAACTACTAACTAATGCAGATGCTCGTCTAATGCTCACAAAAATGAAAAGGGACAAATTTTTAACACCAAAAGGAGCTTTTTGGCAATCGAGAAAACCGTTAGTCGATGGACGTCAAGTAGAGCTCTTAAAGATATTGGCTATACCTCAGCAGTCAAAAAGAAAAAACCTGCACTTTCGGCTAAAAATGTAAAGGCACGGTTAAAGTTTGCCTGAGAACACAGAAAGTGGACAGTGGATGACTGGAAACATATGATCTGGTCAGACGAATCAAAATTCAATCGCTTTCAGTTCAATTGTAAGAAATATTGCTGGCGCCGCAATGGGGATATAATTGAAAAACATCATGTTAAGGAAACGGTGAAACACGGTGGAGGAAATGTCATGGTATGGGGTTGCTTTACATGGTGGCACCTCGGACCACTGCAAAGAATCAATAACATTATGAAAAAAGGAGATTATTTGAGAATTTTGCAGACCCATCTTTCCGATTTTGCCGAAAAGAGCGCCTACCCTGCGCATGGAGTACTTTTCCAGTTGGATGGTGTCCCCAAACACACCTCCAAAATCGTTAAAGAATGGCTTAGTGAGCAAAATTTTTAATTAGTGCAGTGGCCAGCACAAAGTCCCGACCTCAATCCGATTGAGAATTTGTGGTCAATCGTGAAGAGACGGTTGGGACAGTACTGATCAGCCCCAAACCAATTTAGATGAGCTTTGGCAACGGATTCATCAGGAATGGACAAATATTCCGAAAGAAATTATAGAGAATTTGGTGGAGAGTATGCCAAGTCGCGTAAATGAGGTTGTACATAACAAGGATCTTTGGACTCTATATTAGAAATACTCGTATTCCATTAAATTTTGGAATGGTACAAAATTGAGTACATCCGAGTTATTTTCCTCTTGATTGTTTTTTTTCTTAGAATTTGATCATTTTAGTTCTAAATTAAAAACAAAAAAAATTTTTGAATTGCTTTAACGCTTTTATTTTTATGTAATTAAAATTGCTCAGAATACAAACTTATACTCATGGGGTGCACCCATTGTATGTAACATGATTTCAAAATCGAGTTTGATGCACAAAAATGTACACCAAACGTGGAGTATGAGAATTAGTTTTTTCAAGCATAATATTTTAAAATGTTTACTTTAAGAAATTAAAAGAAACTTATATTTCGTAAATTTGAACACAGATTTAAATTTTTAATCGGAGAATTGCAAAATAATAAAATTTCAATTTGAAATCGATTTGCAATCATAAGTTTTTTATTACTGCTTCAGCTCTTATATTCCCATTATTGTTCTTATTATTGCAGAAAGGCTTTTTTTTGCTTTACGGCTTAAGTACAAGTACGAGACCTAGTTTTACATATATTTTAAGATGATTACTACTAACCTTCGAAATAAAAACAAAACGAAATAAATCAAATGAAATCCGCCAAGAAGACTGTCTCACAACAACCGTCATAAAACAATGAATGTTTACCGAAAACGAAAGACAAAACGATAAAGTAGAGGTAGTAGCAATAGAAGAAAAATTGCAAATAATGCCAACAATTCATATAAAACTAAGAAAGGAAATTCTCAGGCCATTAAAGCCAATTTCGATTATTGTTCGACTTCTTTTGGAAGAAAGCGCGAGAACACAGGTCCTTAGCTACTACTGTTCTGCATCTTATCACTGATTTATGAATAGCATTCGACAATATCTGGTGGCATCTTTTTTATTTCATTTACCAGAATATTAACGCAGTAAAGTTATATTGCCATGCGTTATGTTTAGAAAGGCTTTTATGGACAGCACTTTTCCTTAACTATATGAGCCACAGAATTGACAAAAATTTGATTTCATTAGACCTCCATGGTCTTAATGGAATGGCTTTAAGATTTTAGAAAAGTACGATATAGTTAGGAGTTATACTCGACTCTAAGGTGTTACGGAGAAAAAATATTCAGAAGAGGATTAGAAAGACATTTACAATTTACATTTACAAGAACGATTAGGACATGCTGTCACCTTGAGGCATCTTTTCGTTCCTAACTTTTACAGTTCATTTCTTTGTTTCTCATTTTTATTTCGTTTTTTTTTCTGATTATGTCCAAAATACAATCTATATGATCAACTCTAGATTGTTTACAACAGTCGATCCATTGCACTGAGTTGTGCATAACTGCTTTGTACATTCAATTGGAACCCTGGTGAAAACTTGGGGACAGTTTGTTCCGAAATGCTCTAACGTTAAGGAATTTTCCTTGTAGACACTGCCTTTAACGTATCCCAACAGAGTTAGTCTAACGGAGTCAATTGGTATAATATTGGTGGGCAATTGACGTTGTCAGAAAAGGTAAAATTACTCTTTTTGAAAACTTCTAATACAGTGAAGCTAATATCGATCATTATGTGGAACTGAGTACCCTCATATGGAACATTTCATAATGGTCAATTAAAGGCTAAAGCTCGGATATTGACAGTTATGGTTCTTGTAGGTTTATTTAAAAAAAAATTCGACATACCATAATGTACACACCACAGTCACTTTTTATTGGCTCCTCCATAATCAGTTTTTGTTCTCCCTAGTCTTTAAAACATAATTTTACTTAGTGATGTACCTACCAGTTCAGGAATATGTTTCATCGCTGAAGAAATCTTTGTTCGAACAATCAGCATAGACGGCTTGTTACGCTAGGTACACAATTAGCAAGTCTAAGCCGTTGTCTTTGGGCGACAGTGGTCAGAAAGATTGATAAGGTGATTATTTGAAGGGGTTTGAAGCCACTTAATTTTATGAAGACGAAATGGTGAACATTTTTTTCTCCATCTTCACTGGATTGTTTAGTTTCGTAGTTGAGCACTTTAACGTCTTCTCTATACGATTAAATTATATAAACTCCGTTGTTGTACAAATAGTGGACTAACCAATCTTGGTGACTGGAATAGGATTCATTCGCGAACTGTTCCAAACAGTACAATGGCGGTAGTTTAAACTATTAAATTCTAAAACTATCTTTCTATTGGCTATAATTGCTGCCTTTACATGAACCAAGTTTATATTAAAACGATCTAATCAGACATAACTAAAGTAAAGTACCCCTCTTCCTAAGAACGCTCTGAATTTGCTAACTACACTTTCATGGTCTATCTTTAAATTTGAAAATAAATTGTAAAATAAACAGTTTTAAGAAGCAATTTCAATTTAAAAACATCACACAACCATTTCAAATGATCTTTATTTGAAAATACTTCATATTGTACCCACTAATACATCATAGCAAATATGCTTCACAATATTTATTAATTGCGTACTTATTTAAGCCATACGGCAGCAATACACACCATGTGTATAATGTTCTGTGAAAAAATTACCAAAAAAAGAAGAAGAGTAAAACCCACACAATTTATATAACATTTCCCGAATGCCAAACAAAACTCTGACTTAGGTCTTGTGGCTTCTTAATGTACTTTTATGCTAGCAAAACCAAAAAATGAAATTAAAAAATGTCTGACGAGTTACACAGTTTTACTTCATTTACGATAAGAATACCGGACGTATGAGTAATGCAGTATACGATGGTACGTACTCTATACGAAAAAATTAAGTGCAAATACTCATACATCATACGTCGTGTATGTCAATGATACGGTGATTTATATGTATGTACATACGTACCAGAGATCAGCAATGAATCGCTTTTTCGCTACTCATGAGTACTCATGCAATTTTGAGTATGAGTGAGTCAACAGTATTGAAATCCAACTACTCTGATTCATTCGTACTCAGTACAACATTGATTTATAAGTACAAGTTGCATTGAGTATGAGTACAACTCATGCAATTTTGAGTATGAGTGAGTCAACAGTATTGAAATCCAACTACTCTGATTCATTCGTACTCAGTACAACATTGATTTATAAGTACAAGTTGCATTGAGTATGAGTACAACGTTGACATGAAACACATATCATTCGAACTATGTTTGATTCATAAGCCTACTCATTCAGGTTCATAAATTTAGAAAAATAGAAAAATACCATGAGTATTTCAAACTTTGAATATGAGTAGTATGAGTATGACATTAAAATAAGTATGAGTGCGTATAAGTATCAGAAATTATAAGTATGATTCGAATCTACTCATCGTTTTGAATACTCATTGCTGACCTCTGATACGTACATATGTATGTGATAACAATTTGTACAATTTCTTATTTGTAAATACGACACATTCATCCCTTTTATCATTTTTATGTATCATTCATACTCATCCGGTTGATTATGTGTGTATTTATTTTCATAAATATTAATGCACACATACCTCCACAATTACAATGAAAACATGAAAACAACAACACAATACAATGCAATACAATATTCATTTACTTTTGAATGGTGATGTTCAATGAACTCATGTATTCATATCATGTTTACATACATACATATATACTAGAAAGATAACACACATACATGTGGTTATTTATGTAAACATGTATACTGTACAGTATAAGCAGAAATTATGGCATTAAACTAAAAATGTTAATAATTTATTCAATCAATTTTAGTGCACTACGATTTATTGTTTCATGTTCTTTTTATTATTTCATGACAAGAGGAAGGAAAAATGTCAGTTTTTTTATTTAGTAGAATACTTTTTAAATTTGATAACTTAAATGTTATCAATTTTAACTCAAATGACTTCCAAATACGAATCCCATCATGATATATTTAAAGAACAAAGAAACAGAGCGTATGTTATTAAGGTACTAAAAAGCTGATATCTACGACATTAGCAACAACAATTACTGAACCTACTTTGCATCTTGGTCACTATACCAAGGGTAGTAGTATGTTCATTCCTTATTTTTCATAATTATTAAGCTGAATGCGTATTAACTACATCCGCCGTAGTCTAGTAGGAGTATTAGACGTGAGGCCACGGTCCAAACTCCAGGTCAGACAACTTCCTCTCAGCAGATTCCTGGCAAAAATTCTGGGAGTAAATAAAATTTCCATGAAAAGTTTCTCAAAAAGATCTGTCGTTCGTAGTCCACTTTAAACTGTATATCCCGCCACTCATCGATAAGAATGGTGGTTGGAGAATTAGCCAAATAATTAAGAGAGTCTCTATACAGAAATCCCACTCTGTTTTCTGATAACCCAAGGCAGTTAGTAATTCTCCATACAAGATTCTACGAAAGTCTGAATCAGTTTTCCTCGCAGGCATACCTATTATCGTGATCAGTTATCACTCCAAATAACTAGCAAAGAGGTCTCCAATATATATAAATCGGTGCAAAAGTACTCTTATTATTGAAATTAGGTGTTTAGATTAGTTTAGTTTGTTATCGCCGTGTTGTAGTAGAAAATGTTGGCTTATTAGACGATCACAACGAAAATAAAAAATATATTGTTACGTATTTACCTTTTAAAAACATTTAAAATATGCACGCTTAGGTTGCAAACAAAAATAAAAAGAAATTTGTGTTTAGTTTTAATTAAAGTTCTTTATTGTTCGCATAATTCTGAGTGCCACTGTTCACAACTTTATGTAAACAACAACAATTGCAATTTTTGTTATTCCTCTGTATAAACATTAAAAATTACTACACACATAACATGGGTGGTTTGAGATGGTAGGTTGTAATGATGAATTAAGTATGAAAGTAAATAATGCTTTAACTTAACTTTAACTCAACTTTTTTGTTTATTATCTACTATAATATTAATTAGGGATTGTAGAACATAATCCATGCGATCATTACTCAAAATAAGTAAATTATCCGGTGCCAAGCCATTTCATTTTGAAAACATTGTATTTCCCGATCAGTATGGATTTCACGGTGACTTCGACTAAGGCTTACGAAGGCCTTACCGAATACTCGGTAATACCATAGACTGAATAGCCCAATAAATTTTGCAGCTTAAAGGCTATTTTTTAAGACAAAAGTGTTCGCAACCAACCAGTACATTGTATATCTGGATCTGGATAAATTTATTATCGAACAATTTAGCAGAGGGGCAATTGTCTACATTACTGGAATATTTCTGAATGATAGGAATAATGTTGCCGCATGTTCTATTGCTCCACATACCAGTTAACTTCTACGTTATTAGGTCAATTGTTTTTTGGAACATTTCAATTCACAAAGAGCTCATTTGAAAAACGTTAACGAAGAGCATATGGAATTGAGAACAAGGTTGTTACCATAAGTCTTTATAGAATTGCAATTCATTAAATATGAATACATCGATCGTAAATGATCTTAAATATTTGGAGTGTGACGAAAATAGTCCGACTTTAAACGGAATAAATATTAATTCAGTTGCACATGTTCCCCCATTAAATAGAATGTGCAAATACCTACAAGACCTCTAAAAGAAGCTGTAAAATTTTAACCGGTTCAACCCCAGGTCAGACATCAAAACGAAATTAAAAAAAAAATTTCGGCGACTTCCTCTCAGCAGATTTCTTTATTTAGTATTTAAAAATATTGAATAATTTAAATGGGAGACATTCTCCTACTTACAACTATCGAAATGCCTAATGCCTTCACTAATATTACACGGAAATGTAGAAATTTTTTATTCATTTGACAGCATTTTATCCCGAATATGTTCATCGTATTCTATTACACGAGACCTATCCGCAAACCAAGATTCTCTTGTTTTATAATATTTGTCACGTACCCACCCTCATGTACAATTTTTTTGTATTTATTTGAAAGTTATAATAAAAATATTGTTATTGTTGTTGTCGCCATAACGTCATTATTGTTGTTATAATGTGTTAGATTTCAATTAAAATGTTGAAATATGCAAGAGCATCACAAGATTATATAAATTTTGTTATTATATAATAAAGTTAAAAAAAAAACAAATTATTTTGTTTTATTTAATTTTTGTAACTTTATTGTTATTCACTTGAACCGTACAATACGACTAGCTTAAAAACAATTCGTATTTTTTAATGTTACCTTGTTTTCCATTTATTCCACTGAATTCTGCCAAGTAGGCATTTTTGAAAATATAGATCGCATTTCCTGTCTGGGAGACAGAAAATACAAAAATGCGTTTTTTACATGATTTAATTTAATATTAAAAGACTTCAGTAGAATTTACAAATAAAATAATTATATAATTATTATTATTATTATATTATTACAAATAATATATAATTATATAATTATTTTATTTGGGGTGACCATAACTTATATACTCGTACGATATGTTTTGTTGTAATCGAATACAATATACTCGTATGTGAGTTGTTCTTACTGTTTTTATGTGTGGTCCTTAAAAAGGCAACAACACACTCTACGTGGGTGTAAGTATTTGTTTTTTTTTTAAGATTTGAGCTATAAAATCGTACAAACAGATGTAATCATAATAGTTGTTGTCGGATTGTGTTATACATACGAGCAATTTTAATGAATTTCGAACTCTTGGTGTAAGTGCATATACCCAGCAAAAATTACCACGTAATGCACATAACAAAGATAATCTCAAGGAAATCCAATGATTAGGTCAAACTGAAAAATTCATTATTTTGAAAAGATCTTGTAGACCTACTTGAATCTGAAAAAGATTAGAAAAATTGCCACTCTTTATAAAAGGGAGACGAATTTCAATATTGTGTTCTTATTTCATATGTATGCACGCATCAGAGATCAGCAATAAGTATTCAAAAAGATGAGTAGATTTGAATCATACTCATTATTTTCTGATACTTATACCCATTCATACTTATTTTAATATCATACCCATACCACTCATATTCAAAGTTTGAAGTACTCATCGTACTCATACTTAACAATACGTATGATGTTGTTGATTTCGACTCTCCATGACTCAACATTTACAAGAATCACAAAATAAGTATGATTCGCGTACGAACACCACAATACTCACTAGAAAGTAGTGTGTGTGCTTCGCTTGCTGTCTTTGTCCTTTTCTTTCTTCTTTTTTTGTAAATGCAACAACATCGAATCACTCGAATCATTTATGAGTATTATTTTAAGAAGTTTTCTAAATTTATGAATCTGAATGAGTAGGCGAATGAATCAAACATATTTCGAATGGTATGAGTTTGATGTCAACGTTGTACTCATACTCATTGCAACCTGTACTTATAAATCAATGTTGTAGTGAGTACAAATGAATCAGAGTAGTTGAATTTCAATACTGTTGACTCACTCATACTCAAAATTTCATGAGTACTTATGACTAGCAAAAAAACGATTCATTGTTGATCTTTCTTATGCATGTATGTTTGTCGTATATTATATTTAAATGAATAGTAGAAATTATTAAATTTGATGCTTTTTTATTATTAATATAAAATGAAAATAAAATGTATATAACGAGTGATTTTTATGTTATTTAAGTTTTCATAATAGAATTTTTCAATGCTTATTAAAGTTTACATTTCGCCATGAATAATGGTTTACTCACGAACAAAACTTGTAGGTAATTCAGTTTTATTGTTAAAATTTATGTTGCTTAAGAAATGAGTTTCCAAAGAAATTTTATCTTTGCCGATTATTTTGGGCTTAATAACCACGTCAATGGATTTGTTGTGAAAAGCAACAGAGAACTTCTAATTCTCTCTGAAAGACACACTTTTTCGTGCGGTTTATTGTATTCTTCTTCATACCTCTGCAAGAGCGATGAAGTATGAAACATTACCGTCAATGGAGCAAGGCATCGAAAGATTATTACAAACTATATTTAGCTACAATTGAACGTGATATGTACCGCAAATTACGCTATACCATGAACATATTGATAGAAGGTCAATTAAGTAGATTTTACCCAACCCACGCTTATTTTCCTTGAAGACAACATTATTGCTGCTATTGGTGAGATACAGGATTAAAAGAATGCTGAACATGAAAATCGTAGGTGTATAAAATTTTGCCTGATTTTGATTGATTTTAAAAACGCCAAATTTATTTCAGGTTGTTTTGAAACTCACGCTTTTTACCTGCGATCTTCCATTCCAATCAAATCGTCAACACTAAAAAAATTAAGAGCAAAAATGCGTACAGGTTTTTTAATAAAGCATAATTTGTTTAAAAAAGCTGCAATCCAGAAAAGAAAAATTAAAAAGACGTGTCCTGAGAGGTTATTCTTATCCATTAGACGTTGGATATGTGTTAGGTTTTATAGCGCTTTACCGGCTAAATAAAACTGCATTTAGGATGGTTTATGAAGAAACTGCTGCGCATACATATATGTAAAAGTACTATTCCAGACATGATACGTTTGCTGAGCGCTTTAAGATTTCTTTATACATACTCGCACATATGTATGTGGAATAATGCATGTAAGTGTGCACAGGAGACACATAGAGAATTAAGCATATATACCTACATACATAATTGGTCATTACAACCCTTTAGTAAGTTAGTTTAAAGTCGACTCCGAAAGACAGATTTTGGAGAAACTTTTCATGGCAATTTTATTTGCTATCAGAGTTTTTGCCAGAAATCTGCTGAGAGGAAGTCGCCGAAGAAATATTTTTTCATATTTCGTTTAGTTGGAGATGCCTGACCTGGGATTTGAATCAACCAACTGAACATCCAATATTTTGAAACTGGAACTAAATGCTTAAAACAATGCGGAACTGTTTTTGATTCTGATCAAAATTAGTTAAACAAAATTACATGCAGAGTTTAACCAAAAAAGAAAATGAAAATCTGTCAACAATTATATGAAATTGAAATAATCACACAAACAAAACACAAGAAATGAAAGACAATAAAACAACAACAGAAAGTTAAAAGAATAGACAAGAACAGTTTGTTGGTGTGGAAATTCAAAAAAGGTTAATTTTTCAAATTAAATTTGTAACATGATTTCATGAAATTGTCTTGAATTAAAAAATTTATGAAATTGTTAATAATTTTAATAAACATACATTATGACAATTGAAATGTAATGGAAATATATTCAACATTTACATGCTCATTTATACACGATTGAAATTTAGACGAAAAATAATTTCTTTTGTTTTTGAAATGAAAGTAAAATTTTTAAATAAAAAGCAAGACAGTATTTTTATTGGAACTTTGATTTTGTATTATTTTTTAAATTCCATAGTTTGTTTCATTTTGACACATAAAAATTTGTGATAAAATCCAATAATCCGTAGTTAGTAGTAAAGACAATAACAAAAGAACTCAGAGTCTCTAAGATGCATTGAAATGGAAAGTAATTCCTTTAAAACCAAATAAAAGTAAAATGAATGTAAGAGGTTTGCTTTGACCCTAAAACACGTACGCACGCAAAAGGGATAGGCAAGTCTTTATACATTCGTGTCTTTAATAATTTTTTAACAATGGATTCTTTAGCCTCTTTGTTCTGAAACATTGATTTATTCGTCCAGTTGATCTGTTGATGCCATTATGCGTGGAATATAATCTCGTTCGAGGGTCTAGTGGGTAGTGTGCTAGACTAGTAGCGTGAGGGTCGGCAACGGCTTCTTTGCGTGTAGCGCATTCGGAATACCCAATTTTCCACGACACTGACGGTTATGGTAAATCAGACTGCATTTTTTAAATTGAAACAAAAAAAAAATTACAAAAAATTTTGAAATATTGTCAAAGTAGCTCTCCTTGTGTTGCACGTACCGCCGATCGGATGATCCAACATGTCGTTAGTGTTATAACCATCAAATTACTTAATTGTCATTTCAACCCTTCAGTCTCCAACCACCCATATTGTATGTGTTACTTTTATCCATGAGTGTCGTGATCTACAGTTTAATGTCGATTGCGAGAGTTTTGCCCTAAAACTGCTTTTTCATATTTCGTTTTGTTCGAGATGTTTGTGTAGTGAGTAGAGTTTTTGTTTATTTGTAAGCAGCGAGTGGGTTCAAATTCTGTAAAACACTCTTCTGTTACATTTCATTGATTTTTTAGTCACTTACCTGATAAAGTTGTCTACAAAATGAATACCACGATTGTACACAGTCGACCACAAACGCACTTGGATCACAACTTTGTAGCTGTGTTTGGCATTGTACAAACACAATTACGCCGTCTTCAAAGACCAAACAGCAGTATAAACAGTGAGTTTCCAGGGCCATACAAAAATAAAATATAATAATTATAAATTATTCTTTTGACGCATTCAAAAATATATATTTTAAGAAGAGTTTCAAATGAATTTGAAAAAAAAAATCTTTGGTCTTGGCAATGAAAAAACTTCTTCTGAATTTGGACAATAGGAGAAAGGAAGGGCGAACACAAGTGTAGTTTCATAGTAAAAATTCTTTAATGAGGCTACGAATTTATCAACTCGAATTAGCCCCATAAAACCATTTAAAAACAACTGTAATGACGCCAGTGATAGATCTTTTTTTTCTGGAAAGAACAGTAAGATTGAAAGATTTCGACAGACTGTATAGATCTGTAAGGAGAATATATTGAAAAAAATTCTTTTTTTTTCTGAATACATGGCTTCATTACACTC
Organism: Sarcophaga variegata; assembly: GCA_932273835.1. NCBI lineage: Eukaryota > Metazoa > Arthropoda > Insecta > Diptera > Sarcophagidae > Sarcophaga > Sarcophaga variegata. The sequence goes on from OW026359.1 coordinate 44,664,673, forward strand.
ACCCTCGTAAGTCCACTATATGAAAAATGTTATAAGTAAACTTCAATCGCGACCAGATCGTGGTGAAAGCTCAAATTGTTAAAATTCAAGAAGAGGCACAAGAAGCGGACTTATTTTCTTAAAATAAATTGAAATTAATTTTTTAATTAAATTAAATGTGAAATTTAAATAGAGTACGAAATATATATGTACTCGTATCTCCATGAACATGAAATAATATAAGATTGTAAATTTAAAATAACATTTTGAATGTTTTTTAAATAAAAGAAATTCAACTAAAATCGGAAGTGTCTTCTTCTTAATAGGTCATGAAGATAGTAAAACGTCTCCCACAGGAACGTTAACTTTTTAGCTCGTGGTAAGCATTTTAAAAGCAATTTTTCACTTCACTCATGTCACATGAAAATGGCTTCTGGCTGTATATTGAGAATTATACTCAATTTAACAAATAAACGATGACAAATCATAGTGCAACGCTACTTTAGATGAAAAAAAATTTATGATTTATTCACATTTTGAAATTATCAAATTAACTTCATCCCTCGTAACTTTTTAGAATAGGTTCGCATATGAGTTTATTGAATTTATTGTTTGCCTTCTTACGTTCAAATAAATTGATTTGATGGGTACAGACTTGCTAAAGTAAAGTCTTGAATTTGTGCGTCTTTTTTTTATTGATTTCATTATTTCATACCATTTCCCCTCTTTTCTTTTCTGGAGGCGTAAGAGCAGATGACTAATAATAGCCCAAACCGAGTAGAATTATTTGTTGTCTGGCAACTGCTTTGCTTCATATTTCCTTATAAATAATCCTTTAAATCAACGATATTGATGTGTGTCTAATAATATAAATAATATTAAATATCATAAACTGATGTACTTACAATATAGAATGGTACTATCCAATGAATTCAATACGCAAATTATTCCATCAATTCTGTCGTCATCTTTCAAATCTCCTCTAACCCTTACCAGTAGGGAAAACGAAGAAAAGTTGACACCATAAAATATTGTCTAATAACCTCAGTTAAAAGCCACATTAATTTCAAAGAAGGTTGTCAGCCTGTCTATGTAAAGTCAGTATCTGTGAAGCATATAAAGTTAATTTTGTTTTAAAATTTCTGTCATAGCATTTAATGTGGTATAGTTTGCATGACATGGGAATAGATATTGGGAAATACGAAATATTTTTTAATCGAAATTGAAATAAAATGCAAATATTATTGGAAAGTCGAATACAAATCTCATTTAAAAGCGATATTCTTCAATAGAGACAAAAATGTTCATCAAAATGTAATATTTTAAAGACTCATACCCATATTTTTAAAACGCATCCTAGAAAGAAATCAACCATTGTAGAACACTCTTGGTTTATTGGACCACAAAACAAATTGTTTTAGTTTTGTCTCTGCTATTTGTTATCCAATTTTCATAATGGTTTTGCATTTGAAGACAACATCAACAACGATCATATTAGGACTCAAAAACAATGGCTAAGTCCATCATTTCAACAATCACTACTTTAGAGTAAACCAGTAGCTTAGCAGGAAAGAATTGATTAATCAAACTATAAAGGAGTAATAAGATTGGAAAGATACTTTGTATCAGTTAAAGGAATAAAAACAAATATCGAGACAGAAATATTGTAAGAATGAAATGCTATTTATTATAATCTCGTATAAAAATTCATGGCATAAATGTTTTAAATATGATTTCCATCACATGTCCATCACAGTAACGAGTACATTGCCAATTCGATCAACAAATCTTAACGTATTGACAAAATATTAGCTTCCAATTCTTCAGAACTTATGGATTTGTAGGCTAATTGCTTGACATAGCCCCAATCGTTAATTCAAACGAATGAGGGAATCAGTAAACACGATTAATTCTGTAAAGAACGTTGTTATGAATTTCATTTTCAGTAGGTCGTTGATGTTTATCGAATTAAATCTAAGAAATGATAAATAATAAGAGGAAATATTCAGTATAAAATTGTAGTGATATGGGAATAAAAAACAACATTTCCTATAAAATGTGCAACAAAAGTAGTTGAGTTGAGTGAAAAATGGTTTTTTTTTCATACAACGACAGGCCATTTTGAAGCTAGTGAGTTTTGAAAAGGATTTTGGAGAGATATTTCATACTTTTCAGAGTAAATTCGAAGCTATTGTTGTGCTATATATGTATGTATATATATTTATGGAAGTATTTCAGAGATTTAAAAATTGCACATTCTCTTCATCTTAAAATAAGGAAAATTATTGTAAAATGTCGCTGACTAACTAAATTAAACCCTATGCTCGGCCAGTATGTTTTAAAGCTTACGTAACTAACCACAGTCTATTAGTGTTTTCACACTGAGTGGTTTTGACGCAAAAGTTGGTTTTAACGTTCAAACCATAATTAAAACCTGGTTTTACCATACAAAATTATTGTGTTAAAACCATTTTAAAACTTTTTGTGAATTAGTTTTATGTAGGTTTTATTAAATACAACCTTGTTTTCGATGTACTAATGTTGAGAACAGCTGATAAAAACAAAATAAAAAAAAAATGTAAAAATACAGAAAGACGGTTGTGTAAAAAATGTAAAATTTTAAATAATGAATGCTGCAACAACAATAAATAATAATATAATATTAATAATATATATATTAATATTAATATTTCTAAATTTTTCATATGTTTTATTTTTTCTAAACAAAAACAGCTGTTGCACAATCATAAATGTATGAATGTCAAAAACAGATTTAAGAAAACTTGCAGTGTGAACGCAAAATCAGCTGCTTATCGTTTTAATGCTAAAATCAGGTTTTAACTTTTAATGTGAAAACACTACATGATGGGTTGTCAAACGACTTTAACCAGTCGTATCATGTGGATGATTTAGACTCATAACTCTACTTTGATTATAATTAACTACGGAAGTATTATTTTAAAAACAAATCAGTGATTGGTTTTGTTTCTAATAAGAGACCGACTCGACAGTAATTTTATGTGGCTTGAAAGTTTTGTAAAATAAAGAAAATTTTTTAATAATACATTAATTAGTATTATTTATACATTATTGGGAGTATATTTTTAATTCTTTACATGCCCTTGATTCAACATTCGGTTTAACAAAATTTATTCAGAATTAATAGAAACCGTATAGAAGCTGTAGTTACTGCCAAAGGAGCCAATAAAAAATACTCAACTCACGAAAATAATACAATTTTTAAATAACGTAATCTCGTATATATAACGAATTTCTCGATAACGGTACATACATATTACAACAAGTACGTTGGCCAAGAGACAAAATATCATATATGTTAGCTCTAGCTCAACGCACTCAGACCGTTATTTGTATGACTGTACTTACATTGCTTTTTCTCCATACTCTTTCAAAAATGAAATTGTTTTCTCAAGAAAAAACTTAAACACTAAAAACTAAAGAAATATACATACGATCACAAGCCAACAACATGAAGTGAAAATTCGCAACTTGTAAATCAATTATGAACCAAGGAGTGTTCATGCAACTATAAACTCATTATGAGTTGCAGCGAACGAGGCAACCAACCACAACAACAATGTTAACTTTATCCTCATGAGTTTAAATGTGCTGTTGCACTGAGTATATTTCATTTGCATTCATTAAATGAATCCTTGTGGTCTTATGAATACTTCTTAGTTTTCATTTTCAACTTTTACCGCAACTACGATGACGTTTTGCAGAATTGTATGTTAAAAAGAAAAGACAGCAGGTTTCTCGAACAAACATTTTAGGCAATTTAATAATGGTGTTATTTTAACGGCAAAATTAATCTTAGATGGAGGCAGTATTTTGAGTTTGAGTTCGTTTTCTAAGTTTACAAGACTCATATGCTAACGTCAACTTTGAATTTCATTGATTCACTTGGAGTCAGTGACAATTTATCACAGATATAGAACTCAAATGTATAAAAAATGTAATTTCGCAGCAATAAAATATGGACGAAAGAAAATAACGTGTAATTATTGTTGAATAAGAAAAAAAATAAGAAGAAGGGGCCTAGATGTGGTAGTTAAAGATGTTCTCGTCTGCTTGCATCGAGAACAGGTTATAGTACAAAATGTTTCCAATCTTAGTTTGTACATTGAGGACACATATAGTGCCTTAGTTGTCTATTGTAGTATATCGTCAGTATACTAATTAATCAATCGATCTATGTTTCAGAAGTCATTGGGAATTAATTTGAGAAATGCTTGAGTAAGTTTCTATTTTACCTAAAGTGTCTAATTTCATAATCACATTATTTTTAGATACTGCAGTTCTCATATCCACACAAAAAATATATTAAAATCAGCGTAGCAGAAGCATACTGGAAACTATCGTGGATATGATGTACATATTTCTAACGACTTAAGGGAAATAGAAAATTAAAAATTCCGAAATACGCTCAGTATCAAGCTTCATACATATACCACACAATTTGCAAAACTTTGAGGAAAACAATTACATCATCATCTCTAAATGCTGGTGATCGCGTGTAAAGCTGTTATAAAGCCAATTCTGCTATAAAAGCATTCAGTTCTAGAGGACAGCCTCATCATTTAATGTAGAGAACTTATAGAGAGAATGACAACATGTGCACCATGAGGAAATGCTATTCCGAGGAAATGCTATTGTCAATATTCTTTTTCCTTCGGAGACTTCTATTCAGAAGTCTCTGAAAAATGTTCCTCAAAACTGTTGAATAGGATCTAGTCTAACAACGCCTACAATTCGAATATTATATTTTTCATGGAATGTTTTCTATTGGAACTATTTTATGTCCTTTAGAAAACGAAGTTGAGCACAATGAAGCTCAATCACGTTGAGTATTTTAAAAACCATTCCTTTCGTCTTCTTGTATCTTTTTACTGTTGTGGGCCTTATAGTGTGGAAAATTCGTATTTAAAGATGCACCTCCTGGAATATTTCTGGAATTGAATACTTTTTTGCTGCTCAAAGCATTTCATTTTGAAGTTTTTAAAGTTAAATTAAGTTATAAACTAAATAATGTTTGTACGGATTCTAAAACATATCAATTATAATTAGTGAAATCCAATCGTAAGGAACAATCTAAACCTTTATCCAAGGAATAAGTCCCACTTAGGCCAGTAAAAAGACTCACTATGATACCAAAATCAATGTTCAACCCGGGGAACAAACATTCCGTAGAGTAATCCAATCAACACGTGGTCAAAATAAATCTTGCTATTACAGCAATTCTTTATATTAGTCTGCTCAGTCAAGGATATCAGAGAGTGAGAGGTTAATAACCTACGTCTCTTCATGACAATAGCAGTGCACTGTCATATGAGATGAAATAAAGAATCGTCCTCATCATCAGATCCACAACTGCATCGAAAGTCATTTAACGGAATGCCAAGAACTTCGATATGGCTACTAATAGGACAGTAGCCCCTGAGAATCGCCATGATGAAAGCCATGCGATTTAGGTATAGAAGTGAGTCGGTTCTGCACGTACCCTCTTACTGTCAACGTGATAAAACCAGTGGATTATATCCAATTTAACTAAGGCAAGCGGAATATAAAAATTCGTAGTCTTGTAGATAGTGTGTCGGCTTATTAGACTTAAGGCCAGGGTTCAAATCCCAGGTCAGACATCAGAACCAAAATAGGAAAAAAAAATATTTCACTCTCAGTAGATTTCTGGCAAAAACTCTGAGAGTAAATAAAATTGCCATGAAGAGTTTCTCAGAAATCTGTCGTTTGTAGTCGACTTTAAACTGTAGGTTCCGCCACTCATGTATAAAATTAACATAAGTGGTGTGAAAAGCTAGATCGTAATCCTGACTGAAAGGTTGTAATGACCAATTATGTACGGAAGCGGAATATCTATGCTCAGAAAGATGTCGGAAATTGCGAGCTCCGTATCGGCTCCGGGTAGCTAATCGGCAAAGAAATTGCCAACGATATCCCTATGTTTTAGATATTATGAGAGATACAACTTTTGAATGATCCGAAAATTCTCAGAAATTTTCTCGGGGAATTCTTTTGTTTTTGTTTGCAAGAAATAAGAAATAAATCCATTTATTCCGTCAAAATAAATTGTGTAGTAGTATCAATAGTACGATGAATTTCTGCGGATTGCCATGATTCTTTAATAACCCTTTGGAGAAAGTACAGTTTTTTAATAGAGTCTATTGCCACTTCATGTACGCATACTACAAGTTCTAAAACTCTTTATAAAAAACTTGCTTAGGAAACAATTATCATTTCTTTAAACAACTTATTGAATTCTTATTACCACTGATCAGTTACCAATGCCACGAATAATATGATTCTCTAGAGTTGCAAACAACGTATTCGAATTTTCCTTTAATTGTAGAATGTTTTTCGTGAGCAGTGTGAGTATATCATTCCCGTGAGGTCTTTTAGCCTGCATTCGCTAGGAAGTAGATACATATTGTAGAAGGAGAGAATTATAAGGGATATGCGCTGCTACGAAAGATATCATGAGTTAATCGTATATGGTCCTATACAAATAGCTATCAATAAAAAAAACCACAAAGTATTTATAAAAATGTTCTATGCAATGATCTATCAAATTCCCTTAAACTATTTAAAGCATCCAATTTTAATCACTTCAAAATCGCTGATGAATTTCATCCACCTTTCAAGAACAAATCACTTCTGAATCAGGAACTGAAGACTGTATCAGAATTAGTTTGTAACGATTTGTATAATGCTGAGTACCAAAAAAAAAAAAACTTCTACAAATAGGTTCCACACACTTTAAGTAAAAAACCACATGAGGTGAATTTATTTATGAGCCGTCGCTGAAATGCAACAAATTTGGCTGATTTTTGAACAGGTTGGGATGAAATCAAGCGAAAATATTGTGATCTAACGGCTGCTGTTCTAAAGCAAAATACTTAACAGAAAATTTTAAAAACTCCCGCTTTGAACAATAGTACAGTGATTTGATAACACCATACCACATACATTGATTATGACTCCTCCAAAACTCCATGCACTTCAGTGGGTGGTTGTCCTTTGCACATTGGCAAATAATTTTGTTGGTGAAAAGTCCACCGCTTCAATTGTTGGTAATTTTTGGCAACAGGTGCGAAAGTATTTATTGAAGGCAATTTATTGGTTTGCACATGTTGCAGGAAGACTCAATAACCACCTGCAGAATAAAGTATCGGCAGTAAGATTAAGTGACGAAACTTTGAAAGAAGAATACCCGTAACCTCGCGATATACTATCAACGAACTCAGAAAGAGAGAGAAAAATCAATGTATTCACCAGGATAGTGAAAATGTGTTCACATATATATTTAAATCATATCCATTAAGTAAGTTCAAGGACTTAATGCGAGAAAAAAGTGAATTTTAGAAGCAAAACTTATGAAAATATTTTAAATGAATTCTTACAATAAAAATACGATACCACTTGACTGCTTAGTTACGTTTGCATGGACATTTGATTGAGAAAAAATTTTTGTATTTGCGTAACCGATTATTAAGAAAGAACAAAATTCAACTAGAGTCTAAGAATTGAAATTTATTTAAATTTTAAAATTTAATGCCAAGAAAACAAAATGTATTGTATTTTTCATGCATTCATTGAATAATTCTTCAGATTAGCATCATTGCTGTTGATGATTACTATTGTACTGGTTCAATACTATTTGTATGTAAATTAGCTTTGAGAGTTAATCTTATAAGATGGAAACACAGAAATACGAATAATTTCAATAAAAAAAATTCAAAAACAATCCCCTGTGAAATGAAATGCATGCAAATGGAAATTGTGCTTATTTATCCCTTTCACACAAATTAATTCATTTGCATACAAATACAGGTAAACCTTATGGATGACGCAAATACTGCAGGATTTCTTACTTTAAAGAAACAATTGAAACAATTTGTTGTGATCAATAATTTCGGATTTACTAATAAGACTGCTTTGATTTTAATGAAGTAAATGCTATGATCGGCGCTTAGCTGGGTGTTAATTTTTTACACAGAGCAACAAGATTAATGTCATCTAATCGAGTCTATTAGCTATTGTTTTCATCTCAGTAGATTACCAGCAAAACCTCTGAGAGTAAAAAATCTGTCGTTCGGAGTCCATTTTAAACTGTAGGTCCCGCCAATCATGTATGTATACAAATTAACACACACAACATACATAAGTCGTGTGAGAAGCAAGGTCGTAGTCCTGACTATAGCGTTATAATGACCAATTCTGTATGTATATATGTATGTTACGAAAATGGAAATGTTGTTTTTACATCGTTTAACGTTAAAATTATAAACAAAAACCACAGAAACAAAAACAATGAACTTGTTTACATGATAAACAAGTAAACAAAAATATACCAGTACAAAAAGGTATAAACAAGTAAACAAATATGCAACAACAAACATTACAAGTATAAAAGTAAACAAAATACACAAACAACAACGAAACAGCGATGTTTACATTTATAGAGATCTGGAGAAGGCGAAGCCACAAACCTTCGACTTCTAGAACAATCATCAGACTGTTTACGTTGCCATATAAAAGGCAAGGTAAAGCAGGCAATGAGTCAGTAAAATTTCAGTCAGTCTTGTGTGAAGACGCGGTGCGTTTGATTATCTCTGTTACAAAGATCTGTCGATCAATTGACTGTGTTGTTTACATCAAGTTGTGAACAGTAGCACACAGAATTGTGTGAACAATAAAGAATTTTAATTTATACTAAACAAAAATTTATTTTAATTTTTGTTTACAATCTACGATCTCATATTTTAAACGTTTTTAAAAGATAAAAACGTACACAAAAAACGTCGTTCATAAAAACTAACGTAAAGTAAACAACTCAAATAAACACATGCCCTAAAGCACATAACCATGCGTTTTATGATGAAAGATTTAATAGTTTTCCGATTTGATCAGCGATGTATCGTTCATCAAACGCTGATGTATTGTATATCCAAACGACGATGTTATCTACGATTTTTATGAGCAAAATATTGATGTTTTCTAAACGTCAATGTATTATTTTCATTCCTACATATGCTGGCTTTTTTCAACTGGCGTGAAATCATTACATCTTCTCAATCCGTTGTATTTCGGCTTCTTTGTTTATGGGTCACCTCTTCTGTAGAGGACTGCTTTCTTATATATTGTATTGCGTGGAAGATAATTGCTTTAGAAACGTTTAAAATTGTTTCGAATACTCGGTAAGTGCGTTCATTCTGATTCATTTGTTTAAATTGTAAATTTTGTTATTTCTTATTAAAATTATTAGCTTCCACCCCATAGTAGTGTTCAGTTTTATGTCAATTCTATCACAAAATAACATTACACATATTGCGTAAATGTCAGTTGTGGTGTAAATAATCCAATCTTAGAATCTAAGTCTTAGGGACATTCTAACAACTTCCCGTTAAAGTTGGGTTTAGTTAAAGGTAACTTTAGCTAACTTCTTTTCGTTATTACAACCTAATGATAAAATAAAATTAACTTTTTCAAAAATAATGGGAGTGCAAACAAGTTCTTTTAAACGCAGTGGCAACGACGGGCTTCGTTTCTTGTTGTACATGCTCATTTTGTTTATATTGGAAGTTGCCATATTGAAAATAATATATAATATCGCAAGTTAAAACATAAACTTAACTTTAAAAGTTACCGGTAGGTTGACCATATTGTCCACTTATAATAATGAAAAACAATTTACCTGCCCGTTAAAATCCTACCTTTAGTTAACGGCAAGTTGTAATAATGGCCCTTAGATACTTATGATAATAAACATCTCGTTAAACAGAGACAGAGCTTATCAATAATATTAAAGGAATTAATTTAAATAAATGTATGTGATATAATAACAATGATTTAAAAAGCGCAATTAATTGTATTTAAAATGTTAATGATGAACTTCTGAGTATAATTTTATTGCAATTCATCAAATGTTATGTACATTTCATTTATTAATATTCGTCTGGTCAATTAGTGAAGTTGCCACTGACTGATCCAATATCGATTATGCCACTCTGATTAAATGAAACTTTCATGTTTCATTCGTTCTATCCTATTAGAATATTTACAGAAATTCACCTAGGCCTCAACCAAATTTGAAAACGTTCTCTTTCTTCTCATCTTCAAGTGATAACTAGTCTCAATAAAGCAACAAAAATCATTAAAACAATATAGAAGAACATAACCTTAAGGGAGGTAAGCTATCGCTTGGCTTTTCTAGTTAAGGGCATGTGCAAATAAGGATTTTAAGATTTTCCTAGAAAAAAAAGAAAGAAAAATTTGTGAGACTAGTACTCTCACGGTACAATAACTGCAGGGTAATTTACCGTTAGGGTAACGGAATGGTATATTCAATTAAAAACGTGGTACAACTTGGAATATGGTTTTCTCAGTTGCCGAAGATTCTTCTACTTAAAACACCTGTGTTATAGGGCAGCTCCACCGTTTTTTTTTTTGTGCTCCTCATCTTTACAACGACAATTACTTCATAAATTTAAGGATAGTTGTAATACAATTATTAAGGAATCCTTATGCATGTTGTTCACGCTGGCCACCCTACTTTTAAGTCTTAGATATAAGTTTAGTTTAAGTGTATAAACCACCCCTGTGTTAGCATAAATCAATTGTGAATTATAAAGAATTACTGAAAAGAGATCATTACCCGATCCACCCCCCAACCCGAAGGTACGTTTTGTGTACAATAAATAATTTTTGATTATTTAACACTAATTATCTTTGTTTTATTTTACTCGCATTCTCGCAAAATATTTTATTTTATTCTCTCCCTGCTCACCCCCACATTTTGGTCCAATCGAGCCGGATAATCCCCTAATAAAATAAAATATTTGCCGAGATTTTATTTGCAGAGTTTGCCTCGAAGATCGCCACATTGGTTTTTGTTGTTGGACAAACCACACCCCTAATCCTAATTATTTTCTGGTTTTTATGAAATAAATTATTTTAATAATCTTTTACCCGCATTTTATAAGGTACGTAAAATAATTTGTAGTTGGTGCTTTAAGTGGTGCTTTTAAAAATAAATATATCCAAAAGTGCAGTGCAAGTGAAAGAATATAAGAAAGCATAAAATAAACAAACCGAAAATATACAAACAACATAGTGTATCAATATAGTCGTGTTGTTGTTGTTGCATACTCTTTTTATAAACAGTTGGAAGATTGTCACAAATTAAGGTGGCCGCTGTTTTTTTGAATTTATTTGTGATTCTTATATTCTTGCACTAATATAAATCGAAATATAATTTTTTTTTAAATCCTTCAATTGAGATTGTGATAATTTTTATCACAGTAATATATACAAATATTTTTTTGTTATTTTAAATTAATAATTTGATTTTTTATAAATTATATATACAGTGCATGACAAAACAATGGAAACTTGTTCAAAAATTTATTTATGTGTTACAATCGGACGAAAAAAAATCTTTTTAAGAAATCTTCAAAATATTAATGCCTTTTATTAATATGCACTGTTATAAACATTTCTGTATTTTAAAAAATATATAAAAAGACTATATAATTCAGTAATTAAAAAAAATAATTCTATTCACATATTTGATGTTGACAAAACAATGGAAACTTTGGAAACTTTTTTAATTTTTGAATTATATAATTCATTTTTATACATAATTTTAATATACAGAAACGTTAATAACAGTGCATATTAATAAGCTCCACAAATGTTTTGCCGATTTTTATAAACATGTTAAATTTTCGTCCGATTAAATACATTTTTGAAAAAGTTTCCATTGTTTTGTCAAGCATTGTATATATATATATATATATATATATATATATATATACATATAGAAAAATCATAATCATATATAAATATATATATATATATCTACCCTACTTTTTTGAATATTGTTTTAAATTTTCGCTAACCCTTTTTTATGATTTTTCTACCCATTTAAAATTTTGTTTCAAATAAAAGTAGGTTTTTCATACGTTTGTTCTCCACCTTTCAATTTTCTTTGATAAACCCTGTTCTTTAGAGTTTTCCTGAACTTTTAAGAATTATTTAAATTAATTTAGATTGAAATTTTTTCCCCGATATATTCATTAGTAAAACCCGATTTCGTAAAATGGTCACTTTAAGAAATTTAAACAGAAATTATAATCGCTTAAGCGATTTGGAAAGCTTTATTCAAGCTATTCCGCGAGAGGAATATTCGGTTCACTCTCTAGGTGTTCATCGGCAGGAGTTGACCCGTTTGTGGGAAGTCTTTCGTGACAGTTACGAAGACTTGTTGGAAAATGCCGAAGAAACCAAAGTCTCAACAAAAGACGCGAAGGCCAAATATATGTCGGGATATACCTTGTATTTTCAATCTGCCTCATTTATTGATGGGTTAATTGATAGCCTTAAGAGTAAGGCCACAAACCCGATTACTAGCACTATCCCAATTCACCTTCCCCCATGTGACACCCCAACCTTTTCTGGCGATTATGCGTCTTGGCCAAGATTTCGAGATATGTTTTCGGCCATTTACGGAACTAACCCCCATATTAGCAACATCCAAAGGATGTACTATCTCTTACAGAAGACAGAAGCTGAGGCGAGGGACATTATTCGAATTTGCCCCATGACGAATGATGGTTTCGACATGGCGTGGCAGAACCTGGTGGATAGGTATGAGAATAAACGAGTTTTGGTGAATTCTCAATTGAAAACCCTCTTTAGCCTCACTTCCATATCTAAGGAATCTGGCCCTTCCATTAAACGTTTGCAACGAACAATTAACGATTGTATAACGAATTTGTCGTTGCTGGGCATCGAAACTAAAAATTGGGACATCATTTTTGTATACATTTGCTCCACTAAACTCCCCGAACAAACCCTAAGTCTTTGGGAGCAATCTCAAGGGCCTTGCTCAGACCTACCCAAGTGGAGCAAAATGGATGAATTCCTGACTGCTAGATATCGAACTCTGGAATCGGTTTCGGACATTATCGGCAGACATAATTTTACCCAATCTGCAGTTCGAAATGATAGTCAAGGCATTTCTCATAGCCCCCGAAAATTCAGGACTAGTGACACAATTGCCCCGAATATGCCCCAAGGAAAGTGCCCCATTTGTAATGGGTATCACCCTATCCGTTTGTGTCCAGCTTTTCTGAGAATGCCGATTAGTGAACGCTTATTATCTGTCAGAGATCATAAGTGTTGCACAAATTGTTTGGCGGTCTCCCATGAGTTTAAAAGATGCCAGAGCTCAAATGTTTGCTATATTTGCAAACAAAAACATCATTCGCTACTTCATCGTATCGAATCTTCCCCCCGGCAGGAACCGAGGACTGGAACTAACCCCGCTAACTCTTATACCCGACATAGTTTTCCAGAAATCCCTCGGCCTTCTCCTACACAAAAGCGAAATGATGTGGATAATGGCCCATCTACATCCGCTGCTGCTCAACCTTTTCAGAACTTCGCTACCCGACTACAGTCCACCCCGTCTTCAACAGTTCTGTTAGGAACTGCCCACGTGAATATAGAATTATATCATGCCATTTTCTCTGCGAGAGCTCTGATAGACCCAGCGTCTCAAGCTACTTTCATTTCTCAAAAGTTGCAACGGAAGCTAAATTTTCCGACCTATTCGGCACCTGCTGCCACTATTGTGGGCCTTAATGGCGCAGTGGTAGCAAACTCTAGAAAAGATTGCATTATTTCTCTGGGATCTCCTATTGATCCATCGTTTAAATTGATTACGGAAGCGTATGTTGTGGAAAAACTCACTGGTCAATTACTCTCATGCTCGTTAGCGAAGAATGCTGATTTTAAAGCACCCGAACTCCCGTTATCAGATTTTAAATACACCCACATGGATTTGCTATTGGGTGGAAATGTATACTCCCGAATAATGCTTTTTGGAGTTCGTAAAGACCCCAAAAACCCTCTGATCGCCCAACAAACCGTTTTCGGTTGGATTGTGACTGGCAAAATACGTCAGTCAAACTCGTTTCAATTTAAGTCCAAATTCCCTATGGACTTGAGTCTTGGTTCATATTATAAGGGTGCATTTGCTCAAAATGTGAGATGTGATTGCTACAGAGCCCCGAGATTAAAACCTAATAGGAGGAAGTTATTGGGGAATGCCCATCCCTAGACCACACACCGACCATGACTCTATTTTATTCTCTTCCTAACCCAACTTTACTATTTACCCCATCATGTCGTTTTAAGTCCCAACACTCATCTTTTTTCTTATGCATCCACTAGTTTCCTAATTTTTGAAATTGTCAGACGCCAGCACCGCTAAAACTCTGGGTTTACGTTGGAATGCGAGCATTGAAACAATTTGCTTCAAGCCAGCTCCAACGCCCTATTTCTCTATAGTCACAAAACGTTCTGTCTTGTCTCAAATAGCCAAAGCTATTTGACCCCGTTGGGTGAGTGGCACCTGAAACCGTGGTTGCTAAGATTATTTTATGCGACAAATTTGTAAATGCAGAACAGATTGTAACGAATGTTTGGAACCCATGACGTTTAACAGATGGCTTGAGTTTGTCGATGATTATTCGTACATCGACAGGATTAACATCCCCCGTTGGGTTAATTTTAACCCTCTGCGTGAAGTACTTCATGTAATTTGTGATGCTTCAGAGAGCATCTGTTGCCATCCTGTGTAGTAGAGTCCTAACCGTTTGGTGAATTTGCCACCCACTTACTCGCTGCCAAAGTAAAGTTGTGCCTGTAGAAGTGTAAACTTTACCCCGTTTAGAGCTCTGCGATGTAACTCTATTGGCAAAAAATGGTATTTTCACTTCGTAAGAAGCTGAATCTTACCAGATCGGAAGCCTTTGTGGGACAGTTTCGACTATCGTTCTGTTCTGGCTTCAAAACCCCCCCGTGCCATTGGCCAACTTTGTGGCATATCGAGTATCGTTTATCGTGGACCAGGTAGGCACTGACAATTGGAATCACGTGGAACCTCTGCATAGAGTTGACACCCTAGATGACCGTTTTTACTCGTCAGGATAAACACCAGGAAAATTTTGTTATCGATCACGTTGTCATTCGTCGTGACAATTAACCACATAAAGATCGGTTTTATTTTGTCCCTGATTCGAAGTGCGAGTGCCTGAAATTCGAACTGCCAATGGCGTTCTAATATCGGCAATTGAGAAGCTCGTGCTGCTCCCTAATTAAGAGCAAAACTAATTCGTTTTCCTGTTTTTCTCTGTTGTGTGTTTGTGGTTTTCATTTACAGATATTCCAATACCCCGTAGGCTAATTGTCGAACGCCTGAGAAACAAACACCACGAAAATAAACGTTGGCAACGAAAAGCAGTCTACACCTACAGAACGCAGAAGAAGAGCACAACCCACAACCAGACTTTTGTTATAACCCATTCACTTCCCGCAAAACCTTTTTTTTATATTTTATCCTAATTTATTGTTATACACAAACATTGTATTATGGATTTATGCACCCTGAATTGTTAATTTTTTGATCTCTGGCCAGGTGACTTCTCGGTCCTCTTGTTGCAATGTTGCAAGGGGGGCGGGATGTTCACGCTGGCGACCCTACTTTTAAGTCTTAGATATAAGTTTAGTTTAAGTGTATAAACCACCCCTGTGTTAGCATAAATCAATTGTGAATTATAAAGAATTACTGAAAAGAGATCATTACCCGATCCACCCCCCAACCCGAAGGTACGTTTTGTGTACAATAAATAAATTTTGATTATTTAACACTAATTATCTTTGTTTTATTTTACTCGCGTTCTCGCAAAATATTTTATTTTATTCTCTCCCTGCTCACCCCCACACATGTATTTATATGCAAGATACCATAATATAGTATACTACCCTCAATTAGAAATACCAGTACCGACTCGAAGGGGCTTTATCGTCATCGGTGCTGTAAAGTGGTAAGTCAAAATTGACTATTTTACTTTTGTAAGTGTAAAATCTCTTTTTTTAACATATTCCATAGATGCATACAGTCAAAGAAAAAGTGTACATACAGTGGTATATGGTTTTTTCCAAATTGAAAGACAGTTAAAAATGTTTGAATAAAAAACGATTTTTTAAAAAAATATAAGGTAGAAATATAAGTGAATACATACAGTAGTGTATGTAGATCCAGTAGTGTATGTAGATACAGTAGTGTATGTACATTTTTTCGTTGAATATAAGTTTCATAGACGTAAAAAGTTATTAATTAACAGATTCCATTAATAAACAGATTCCACAATTTTCAAAATTGCAATTATTTTCTGTAGTTTATAGGTGAATTAAAATTAAGGATCCTGCCAACAAATTACGCTCTTAGGATACAGGTTTAGGAAGGATTATGAAGCGTGATTACTCAAAATGTAATTTTAAACGTAAAAATAATTAATACCATTTTATTTCCCAATTTATTAGTATAGTACTATTCAGAACAAAGTATAAAAAACTATTTTGTAATGCAACAGTGCTCCCCTCACCCGACTCCTAGCTAGCAATTATAGGCTACCACAGACCTGCTTTATTTTGATACTTTTATCAATGGATATATGCCTCGTTTGTGTATATTGTGAATTTTATGTCTACATTACACATTCGTACAATAATCTTTTCAGTAGCAATATGGGGGGACTTGTTTTTACCCCAAGTTAAGAAAGTAGCTTAGATTTTTAACTACCGGGGAGGGGGGGGGTGTTAATTAACTTTGTAGTTAGAGTTCTAACCCATTGGGTCACCTACATATTTATATAAACATGTGTCTATAATTCTTCTTTTATTCAAAAAAAAAAAAAAAAAACAAAATATAGTAAAGCCTAAATTCTTTAAAATATTTAAAATAAAAACGTACTTAGCACTTTCACGCCTTACTAGGCCCCCTTATCGGACGGCGTACCAATATCACCGGTGGCCCGCACTAGATTGTACATCCGGTGGTGCGCATTTGATTATGCTATTAGATGGTACGAAACATCAAATATGTATTTAGATCTTTAATACGTCGACTGTTGAACAAGAATATTTGAGAGTCAAGTTTAGGCTTGCCAGATTTGAAATTGTCAAAAAACGTACATAGAAGTTAAAAAAGCAGTACAATTGAGTAAAAAGAAGTACAATTGTTTCTTTTCAAAATTTATTTAATTCAATAAAAAATTAACAAGAAATAGTTCACAACAGTAACAATGAAGAACATAAAAAAGAGATCATAAATATTCGTATTTAATATAAAAAATGAACTTAAAATTTAATTTAATTTAAATCAGTTTTTGTGATTTTAAATTTGTAGAATTTATATACAGTAGGACCTTGGTTATCCGTGATGGTCGGAACCGGAAGCTTTCCGGATAATCGATTTTCCCGGTTAATTGGGTACCAATTTTGGCTAGTTTTTTAATAGATATTTTTATCAATTAATAAATGAATATGTACATATTTATATAAAAACTAAATAATTCAAGGATTTTCTATACATACATGTTTCAAAAATATAAAAAAACCGCATTTCTCAAATTTCTAAATTAAACTAAACAGGTTTACATGTATGCTTCTGACTCATCGTATACTAAAGAGGGAATTCCCCTTTTTCGCTTGTTTGTCCAAAATAATAGAAAACAAATTTTGCTTATAATCACGGATAATAGAGGTAATCACGGTTAAACGATGCGGAAAAATTTAAGTCGATCCAAAATAAAATTAAGTCGATGCAAAAAATTTTCTTTTTCCATCCACGATAATTGATGTTGCCGGATAATCGAATCACGGATAATCAAGGTCCTACTGTATTTCAGACTAGACTAAAATCAATATATAATATTATGATAGTATTATTGAATTTTTAATTTATCTGAATAAAAACCCAAAAACAAATTTTCATTGTTTAATACTTCAAAATTAATTTAAAAAATATAATTTTAATTGTATACTTTGATATAAGTACATACATACATATATACATTTTTAATTTTTGAAAATTAATGAATTTAAAATTTACTGATACATTTAACTAAATTATAAATATTTATCACTCTTTTGTATTTGATTTACAATTTCATTTTTACCTTTTTCGGTTTTTAAAAAATTGATACACTCAGTACAACTGTATTCAAAGTTTGTTTTTATTATTAACTCGCTTTCCAAATTTTCTATTAAAAGTTTATCTCGTTCCTTCCTCCAAAAATTAAACATTAAACCAAAAATGCGTTCATTGGCTGCATTAGAATGAGGAATTGAAAAGACGAAGCAACAAATCTTTTCAAAATTAGGAAATGATCAACTATTTAAGAATTTTTCCATTTTTCTTCTGCAGATATTTCTTTTTCAATGTTCCCAGCAAATGCTTTTAATGATATAAATTCGTCAAAAAGTTTATTTAAATCAATATTTTTGATTGAAAATAATATAATTATTTCCACAAATTCATAAAACTAAATGTTTGAATTAAGATGGAAAATTGAAAGTTTTTCAAACTTATTATTTTCTAAATTGAAACGACCTTTTATGTAAATACTTATATTCGATAAAAACTCGGCTGCGCGTTTTTTAAAAAGACAAATCTCTTGATGATTATTGCAACTGATACATATATGTACGTTCGGCTAAAGACCCATAGAATTTTTCATCCTGCTGTTGTCCAAATTTTTCGTTTAACTGTTTTATTATTTGAAACATATCAATTATTACAAGGCTATTATTTTCTTATAACTTTTTAATAGCAGATGTTATTGTATTTCCTATATGGACAAAACCGAGGTATGCTTCACAAATTTCATTTTCGAAAAATTGGCGTAAACAGGGGAACAACAATCTTGCGACAAAAAAGCCCTAATTTATGTTTTGTTTTTTTGTAAGGAAGGTACAAAAAATGTAGAAAAAAAGTACAAAAAGAAGTACAGATACTAAAAAGAAGTACTTTTGCGTACTTTTATGCAGTTAAAAGTACAAAAACTAAAAAAAAGTACGCGTACAAGCTTAGTCAAGTTTTATTAAAAGCCTTTATTTTTGATTTTATTTCACGAGGAAAATTCCACATATTAACTATATTACTACCTTTCGGTACCATTTAATGATTTTTTATTAGGGAGTTCGTATCAGAGGTCAGCAATGAGTATTCAAAACGATGAGTAGATTCGAATCATACTTATAATTTCTGATACTTATACGCATTCATACTTATTTTAATGTCATACTCATACTACTCATATTCAAAGTTTGAAATACTCATGGTACTCATACTTAACAATACGCATCATGTTGTTGATTTCCACTCTCCTTTACTCGAACTTTACAAGAATCACAAAATAAGTATGATTCGCGTACGAACACTACAATACTCACTAGAAGGTTGTGTGTTTGCTTTGCTTGCTGTCTTTGTCTTTTGCTTTCTTCTTTTTTGTAAATGCAACAACAACTAAGACTGTAAATTTTGATGAATGATTCGAGTCACTAGAATCATTTATGAGTACTAGAAGTATTTTTCTAAAGTTATGAATATAAATGAGAAGGCGTATGAATTAAACATATTTCGAATGTAATGAGTTTGATGTCAACGTTGTATTCATACTCATTGCAACCTGTACTTATAAATCAATGTTGTAGTGAGTACGAATGAATCAGAGTAGTTGAAGTTCAATACTGTTGACTCACTCTTACTCAAAATTTCATGAGTACTTATGAGCAGCGTGAAAGCGATTCATTGCTGATCTCTGGTTCGTATACATGTCTTTTTTGTTAACCTTTTAATCTTATTTCTGGGACTTGAGTTACATCCATTACAAGCAAAATTCCATTAAATGCCTTTATTTCTTCCCTAGTTATTTGAGTATGTTCTATCTTCACGGTATTTATGGCATAATATTTACATCAGACGAATTTACGAAGAATCTACGCTTAGTCAATCACAGAAATCTTTACACAGTACCGTTGCATTGTTGGATTGGCTATGCTGCATAGTAACTGCCGTCCGAGCACTAACTGCAGCCGCCAGTAGGCGACAAGCATGAACGTGTTAAGTGATTTCTAATACAGGTAAGACATGTATATTGCGCAGCCCTTGCGCTGACCAACTTCATCCATTTCCTTGATTTTGGTGGAACTTGGTTAGTACAGGGACTGCGTTCACCCGTGGCATCACAACGGGCCGCTATGCGTGCTCAAGTGAGCTTTGTGATAACAGAGCTTCCACTCCGACCTAACCTAACCTAAGACACGTATATGACGAAATTCAATAAACTCAAATTTAAATAAAAATTTTGCATAAAAATGAAATGTTTGTTTACATTTACTTTCTCTATTACAGGCAGCAATTTCCGAACTCTGTACCTTACTTCCAATACATTTGCTTTTTAATTTTTTTTCTCCGATTAAATTAAGGATAATCATTGCTGTTTTCAGCTTTTTCTCATACGTTAGAAATAACTACTCCGTGCGATTTTCAGATATGACAATTCCCTTCAACTGTAGTTTCGCTACTAATTAAATATGCCAAGTTCACAAGTTGTCAATGGAAAGCAATATTGGGAAGTGTTTGGAAAACCGTTAGATAAAGTATAATATTGCGAGTGGTGAAATATATACGGAGAAAACACTTGTCTGAACACACTTTTTATACATACATATGTACAAAGGTTTGATAGCTCTCTACTTGTGAGAGACGAAATTTTTGTTACGAACACCATTTGGTTAAAAGCACTTCAAAAAAGTGCGCTTGTGTTGATGAGCGAGCAACAAGTGCACTGTGAGAAAAGGTTAGTAAATAAGAAGTTATTTGACTGCATTTACAATTTTTTATTTGGATAGACTTTAAATATGTAGCTTTCATGACACATTTTTGTTTTATTTATTTACATATTTACTTTTGATTGTTTATAAATTGACATTAATTAATTGAAAACACATATATTTGTCATAAAAACTGCATGTTACTAATTTAGAAAAGTAAGATATAGACACGGTGAATTTGAGTAGTTGTTATTTAATAAACATTTAACTTAAAAAAAATTATAAAAAAAATTCCTCAAATTGGCGTTAGTAAGAGAATAATCATGGTTTGAAGATCTCCGTTGACTAGTAATTGTTATTGTTTATGCAAAGAGTGTAAATTGAGGAATAACAGACAAAGCAATTGTTGTTGATTACATCAAATTGTGAACAGTGACACACAGAATTTTAATTAAAACTAAACACAAATTTATTTTTATTTTATTTGTAATCTACGAACTCATATTTTAAACGTTTTTAAAAGATAAAAACGTAATAATATTAATTTTTGTTCATATATTTTGTATAGACGATGAAAATTTTTGGTAATATCATCACCATAAAGTATTGAATACCCTTGTATTCAAAACTTCAATCTATGGGTTAAAAAACCAAATTTAGAGATCTATCGTGTCGAGTGATATAGTCCAGGTCACAATTTCTCAACCGCCACGTATCGAATTGATAAAAACTTTTGGATGGAATTCAATACATTCATATCAAGTAATGTATTGTCCTTACATAGCCTGAGCGATACATTTCAGCCTAACCAGCAAGGGGACAATCGATCAATTTTTCACCATTTTTTTAGAATTAAGATATTGGGTGCTTTTTACCTGCATAAGAACGTTATGATAACAATAGTTTAACAGCTCAGAATATTAAAAGTCCATTCGTCATCATTTCCAACTTTTTGGTTATTGTCCTTCGTGGAGATTTTTGAATAAACTCAAACAAATATTGAAGGTAAACGACCATCGCTTGCGTTGCTTCTTTTCAGATGTGCTCATTTTTAATTGATCAAAGATGAGCATTCAAATAAAAAAAAAAATATGAGGATAAAATGAACCAATATTGCATTAATAAAAATTGACTGTTTGGTGCGGCATTATCTGACCATATCTCTTTTAAAATAAGCAAGGACCTGAGGACATGGCGAATGACGATCTTTATCGAGCTTTGTTGACTAGATTATTTTTTTATGAGTAATCAGTTAACCATCAAACAAATTACCCCATACAACATTCTAATTTCTCTAATATTCCCAGATGATATTACTTCCTTAAGTAGTGTCTCTTGAATCTAGTTTGCCTTTCGATTTATCGTATAAATTTGATTTTATGGCTTTATTCCTTAGCGATACCGGTAAAACCATGTGAAAAGGTGACATTCAGATATTTTCTACAATTGCAATCTGAATGTATTGAGACAAATACAATGAATATGGGAACAAGAATCTTTCGTGCTGTTTTCAATTTTAAATAATAAAAATACTCACTTCATACTGGTAACAAACTGTTTCCATCAGATCAAATAAATATGTAATAATAAAGAATATTCAGAAAGACGAGTAGATTCAAATCATGCTAATAATTTCTGATACTTATACGCATTCATACTTATTTTAATATCATTGAACCTCTACTCATATTCAAAGTTTGAAGTACTCATCGTACTCCTACTTAACAATACGCATGATGTTGTTGATTTCGACTCTTCATGACTCAACATTTAAAATAATCACAAAATAAGTATGATTCACGTACGAAAACTACGGTACTCACTAGAAGGTTGTGTGTTTGATTTGCTTGCTGTCTTTGTCTTTTTTCTTTTTCTGTAAATGCAACAACAACTGAGACAGTAAATTTTGATGAATGATTCGAGTCACTCGAATGAGTAGGCGTATGAATCAAACGTATTTCGAATGTAATGAGTTTGATGTCAACGTTGTACTCATACTCATTGCAACCTGTACTTATAAATCAATATTGCATTGAGTACGGATGAATCAGAGTACATAGTTAAACTTCAATATTGTTGATTTACTCATACTCAAAATTTCATGAGTACTCATGAGTAGCGAAAAAAATGATTCATTGATTATCTCTGGTATGTACATTCGTTCCACATGAAGGTAATTTCAATTTCATTTTTAAAATGTCTAAATTTAATTCATCTTTCATTGGTTATTGAAAGGTGAGTGACATTAAGTAGTCATTTTTTATCTTCCCGATCGATGTGGAATACGCGTTGTCTTATATGTATATGCCTTCGGCTGTTCACAATATTGCATGTATTTCCATAAATCTCCACCCCAACAATATATTGTCTCTGATAATCTTCTGCGACATTCCTTTCTCATCACTACCCACAATAATAGAAATTTAAAAGCCGTTTTATCTTGTTCAGTCTTTTTAATTTTTTTATTTCCATTGTCAGAGAAAGTGAATGAATGAAAGGGGAACGACTGAATAAATGAGTAACGAAATGAAATTTTGGAAACTTTGCTTCAGAGTAACAGATTCTGTTTTACATAAAAAAGACACCAAAAGAGTTTCAACGGCATACAGGACAATTTGTAACAAAACAAGCAAATTTCTGTTGTTCGCAGAGTGAGCGTTCTGGAATGAGTGAAGCAATGAGTGAATGAAGCAGCAGCCATGGTGCTGTAGAACGAAGTAAGGGGATATGAAGAAATGTGTCATTCGTACTAATATGTTATGTGAGTAGTAGAATATGTCTTATAATCACTTTGAAATACAATCAATTTACCTTCACGGAGCGTGCACAACTTTGCCGTTTTAGAGGTGTTTTTGTTGCTGTTTTAATGCCACAAAATTGCTTATATTTTGAGTTACAGCAGCTGCTTTATTTTTGAAACACACTCCACCAACATTTATATTCTTGTGGAACCCTGTGAATAAAAAAGCGTTGTATGAAAACAGCCAGACAAGATGGCACACTTTAATACAATCATTTACCAACTGCTGATATAAAATTCCCATGGCGTTCGCTGTTGCTATTTAAATGAAGCAAGAGGAAGTAGATTTATTCTTATTGGAACACGCCCGAACACAAAGAATTCACACGATACGATGAGATAACATTTTAGCGTAAATTTTATTTCACTTTCGTTCATCACATTAAAACAGCAAAAGAAAAAAAATTAACAAAGTAACAGAGCAATTAAGTAGACGGGTGCATAAACCTCTTAATACCCTAAGAATGTTAAGAATAAAATCCAAATTCCTTTTTTTAAAATGCTTCTTCATCAGCACTGTTACGGAGCATTTAGAAATAAAAAATGAATACAAAATTTAGAACAATTGAAGCAACAGCCGCACTTAAATTGTATACAGGCTGTATCACTTGGCTTGGTGGTTGGCTTTGGAGAGGAATAATAATTTCATCCGGTGTAAGCGTATTATGAGAATGGCAGCGATAATGATATCATGTGCTCTTGGAACTATGTAGATCTATGATGTATGTTTACTGTACGTAACTGGCTTCCCGTTGACTTACTTGTTGGCGAAACAAGTGGTTACGAACGTTACAATGAGGCTGAGGACCCAGTAGGGAAATGGAAGTATAGAAGCTATGGTCATTCAAGAATACTGGATATAGTTGATCTGGATGTACCAGAACTCACTTTCGATACAAGTTTTATAACGAATATATTATTAAATGCTATTCTGATAGCTGTTTATAGCCTGCCAGAGAACGTCATTCAAGTATCCGAACTTTGACAGTTGATAACGGCCATAGGGCTATAGGGCCCAAGTAACTTTGATGTTAGAGGTGACTGCTAATTTAGCCAAACCTAACCTAATTAATGCATAGAATTTTTTATACTTTTTAATGGCTGTATTACGTCACCTTTGTCGTAAGATCATACAATTCTTTTGTAGGGCAATTCCAAATGAATTTGTATGTCGCCTTTAAATCCCTTTCAAATGCTCTTTTTGAGTGAATGCGAAATGAGAAATTTAACGATGTTGACTTGTGGTTTTGTTGGTGTGACTGTTAATGATTGATGATTGTTCTTTAACAATAAAGCGGGAAATATAATTAAAAAGAAATTCAAAAATTATGAAATTAATAAATTAAGAAATTATGTTCGTGGTGTTTTTAAATAAATTTAAATCAATTGTTATCATCTGCAATGAAAAAATCTCAATGTGGAATGAAGTTCATTGGTATTAAAACGATTAACTAACATCCGAATAGAATAATGTACAGACAATATAAACAATATGAACATTTAAGAAATTTTAAGAATTTAATTACGCCAGTAAATCAAACAACAATTAAATGCCCTTTAATTGCAGAATAAAAACAATAACATCCACCCCAACGAAAACATCCATCACAGAAAAAGTGCATAAAAAAGAACAATACATACATACATACATAATTGGTCATTACAACCCTTTAATCAGGATTATGACCTAGTTTCTCACACCACTTATGTCGTGCGCGTTAATTTTTATACATGGGTGGTGAGACCTACAGTTTAAAGTCGACTCCGAGCGACAGATTTTTGAGGAACTTTTCACGGCAATTTTATTTATTCTCTGAGTTTTTGCTTGAAATCTGCTGAGAGGAAATCGCCGAAGAAATATTTTTTCATATTTCGTTTAGTTGGAGATGCCTGACCTGGGGTTTGAAGCGAGGCATCACGTCTAATAAGCCAACACACTACCTACTATACTACGGCGACTTCATGAAAAAGAACAATAACAGCCGTTAATTGATTTTGTATAGGTATCACATATACATATGTACGATGTTAAAAATTTAATTTAAATTCCATTTTTAAATTTTTGGATGAGACAATCTTCACATATTTTTCAATTTTTACTTACTTACTCACTTAATTGGTCATTATTACACCCGTTTAGTCAGGATATACGACCATATTCATACTGTGAGGAGAAAATTGTTGAGGCAGTCAACGAATCTAATTGTTGCTCTTTACTAAGATCCACTAGAATTGGACAAAATGTAAAAGTCTATAATTATTTCTAGAGGTTTTAGAAGAGTAAAATTTATTCGATATAAAATGGAGAATTTTCCTCTGTTGGCAAGATGCTATTTTGGTTTTGCCTCTGTATGTCCTCTAGCCGCCGTGGTCTAGAAGGTAGTGTGTTGGCTTATTAGTCGTAAAGCCCGGGTTCGTATCCCAGGTGAGGCATCAAAACGAAATATGAAAAAAAATATTTTTTCGGCGACTTCCTCTCAGAAGATTTCTAGCAAAAACTCTGGAAGAAAATAAAATTGCCATGAAGTGCTTCTCAAAAATCTGTCGTTCGGGGTCGACTTTAAACTGTAGGTCCCGCCACTCATGTATAAAATTAACAGACACAACATAAGTGGTGTGAGAAGCTAGGTCGAAATCCTGACTGAAGGGTTGTAATGACCAATTGTGTATGTATGTATGGATGTCCTCTATTGAGGCAATTGGTCATTTAAGTAAGCATTATAACATTTTTATTGACAGAAACTATGGTAGTCACTTGGAAATAGCTGCGGATTAGTTATTTTGTCATCTTGCAAGGTAAGTTTTTCATGATAGAATAAAAATACACTTTATAACGGTTAACTATTTCCATGAAGACAAACGTAACAAAAATAAAAAAGATTTCTTTGTCGAAATAAACGAAATTTGTGTGCAGAAAAGTCAACTTAATTCTTTTATAGTCTACACATTCTCGCTTCGACGATTTAGAAAGAAAAGAAAGAAAGAATAAAGTTTTCGTAAATTCCGCGATTTGTGTTCTATACACATGAAAAAATTCACAATCAAGTACTGTATCTTCTGAAATTTAAATTCAAAGATGAATAAATCAGATCGTATAATTTTTAAATCAAGTGTTTTTATTTATTTAGGTTTGTTACGAGTATTGTTTAAAACGAATTAATTAAACAGGGACTTTACTCAATTGTCAGTCAGTCATTCAATTGTTGCAATTGTACGTGTTCATCCAAATCAATTTGATGGGCCATAATAAGCAATGCGATAAACGAAAGAAATTTGACTAAAATTAGACGATAATGTGGTTGGTAAAGCAGTAATTGTGTCAATCAAATGATTGGATTGACAGTAAACCAATAATGACTGTGAAATTGCTTTCCATTGTGACTTTAATTAATATCACATTCCGTTCGAAATAGAAGAACTTTAAGAAAATATTGGCAACATCAAAAAATGGAATTCTTAATTTACATACATACATAATTGGCCATTACAACCCTTCAGTCAGGATTACGGCCTAGCTTCTCACACCACTCATGTTGTGTGCGTTAATTTTATACGTGAGTGGCGGGACCTACAGTTTAACGTCGACTCCGAACGACAGAATTTTGAGAAACTTTTTCATGGCAATTTTATTTACTCTCAGAGTTTTTGCCAGAAATCTGCTGAGAGGAAGTCGCCGAAGAAATATTTTTTTTTATATATCATTTTTGATGTCTGACCTGGGATACGAACCCGGGCTTTACGAATAGTAAGCCAACACACTACCTACTACACCACGGCGACTTCATTCGACATTCAAAGAATAAAGTTTTCGTAAATTCCGCGATTTGTGTTCTATACACATGAAAAAATTCACAATCAAGTACTGTATCTTCTGAAATTTAAATTCAAAGATGAATAAATCAGATCGTATAATTTTTAAATCAAGTGTTTTTATTTATTTAGGTTTGTTACGAGCATTGTTTAAAACGAATTAATTAAACAGGGACTTTACTCAATTGTCAGTCAGTCATTCAATTGTTGCAATTGTACGTGTTCATCCAAATCAATTTGATGGGCATAATAAGCAATGCGATAAACGAAAGAAATTTGACTAAAATTAGACGATAATGTGGTTGGTAAAGCAGTAATTGTGTCAATCAAATGATTGGATTGACAGTAAACCAATAATGACTGTGAAATTGCTTTCCATTGTGACTTTAATTAATATCACATTCCGTTCGAAATAGAAGAACTTTAAGAAAATATTGGCAACATCAAAAAATGGAATTCTTAATTTAAAACTTTCAAATAAATTTTTATTGCCTAATTTATTGACGTAAACCAAAATAAAAGTTGAACATTTTTGTTTTCCATGAAATGGTTGTTTGTATGTATTTTGTTTCGAATTTATGAAGTTCTTTTTCAATTCAATTGTTCGAATACTTTTCATACTTTCAAATCATTTCGGATGAGAAGGAATTAAGTGAATAGACTGATACATACATAATTAGTCATTACAATCCTTCAGTCAGGATAATGATCTAGTTTCACACGGCACTTATGTTGTGTGTGATAATCTTATACATGAGTAGCGGGATCTACAGTTGGTTCCGCACTAGAGATTTTTGTGAAACTTTTCCTTTTTTGCCAGAAATCTGTTGAGAGCAATTCGCCGAAGAAATATTTTTTCATATTTCGTTTTTTGTTGGAGTTGTCTGACCTGGGGTTTGAACCGAGGCCTCATGTCAAATAAGCCACCACACTACTTACTAGACTACTACGACTTCCACTTAAACGGTAGTAAAAATCTCTTCCGTCAAACCAACTGCAGTTTTGTTATTTTTCTTCTTAATGAAACCTAAGCTGTGCAGTCCCCATTCAAAAACGCCATCAAACATACACTTTTGCTATTGGCTTCAAATGTTTCAGTGGTCAATTATTTTTTTTATTTTTTTTTTGCCCAGATGGGTTGCAGACTTGACAAAGTCAAATCGATTTCCCCTGATGCTCAATTCAGGTATGACAAACGACCCATTGGTTTTCAAAAGCTTAATACATTTGAACTTTGACGGATTGATGCACAGTCCATTTGCCGAGGCCCAACTGTCAATACTCTCCAAATCACGGTTAATAGAGTGTAAACAAGAAGCAATATTTATCAGCATACATATGAACCTGACAGTCAACCAAAACATCCGGTAGATAATTTATATACATACAGAACAACAGAGGCCACAGTATTGATCCCTGAGGGACACCTCTACTAACATTAAGCGGATCCGACATATTTCCATTTAAATTTAAATGAACCTTTTGACATCTGTCCAACAGATAAGAAAAAAATTAGACTACCGGCAGAAAAATTAAGCAGTTTCCGGAACTTATTCAATAAAACCAAAAAAAAAAATCAAATAATAAAATTATTAAAAATATCCTTTAAAAACAATAAAAATATATAATAAAACAAGTAAAAAGTTGCTTTGTTATTTTCAATAAATTTTTTTATTGATGAAAATAAATATAAAATTTACAAAATTATTTTTATTTATAAATTAAATCTATTATTTCATTAAAAAATTGGCATTTATAAATACATATTTTTACATTATATTTTACAATATTAAAAGAAAAATTGTTTATATATTTAATATTAAAAAATGTTTAGTTTGAGTAGAAGTATTTTTAAGTTACAAATTTTTACAATTTTTTAATAGCATTTTTGCATTTTAAAATAAACATTTATATATTTAAATACAATATAAACAAATTGAAAAGTTGCGTTCAGTTATTTAAAATATCGTGTTTAACTGTATATATAATATTTTTTTTGATGTGTTTAAATCATAAAAAAAAAATTCTATAAAAATGTAAAAAATCTCTGATTCCTCAGGATATTTCAAATTGAATACAAAAAATATTTTAAATAATATATCTATAGCATTTAAAATTCTTAATATTGGATACTTTATATCATCAATATATATATATATATATATTTATTATATTTTATACATTTCTCCAATAATCATTAATTTTGGCTGAATGTTTCTTCCTTGCAATTTTAGTAGGCTAATTTTAGCCTCCAGTTCTTCTTTAGATCCAGCCATAATTACAAAAGTCATCTTGGGAGTCAGCGATTGACTTCTTTTTTCTTATTTTGGCACCACTTTCATCTGTCTGCACTTTTTGTGGTGGAGGGAAAAGGTGATGCATATTCAAAAATGTTAAAAAAAATTTAGATTCTGGAAAAAATGTTTATACAAAAATACATATAAATATTTTTAAATTATTACCAAATACAAATTAATTAAATAATAAATTATGTACATAACTTAAATATGAATACAATCATACATACCATTATCTATTGTTTCTGTCATTTGTAGTTGTTTGGAAACAGACGAATTTGATATTTTTGTTTTTAATAAACAAATAATTTTGTCACCAAATTGGGACCATCTTTCCTGAAGCGATTTGGCATTTGGGAATTTTAATGAAAAATCAATATCGAACTGAAAATATATGAATATTTATATGTTTAAAGTAATATATATTTTAAAATTGAATTTACACTTACCAGCAGAAATCCGGAAGGTTTAATATATTCCGGCCAAAGATTAAATATTTCTGATGTGCTCTTAGAATAGATTATTTGTTTAAATCGAAATGATGCACATTTTCTCCAATACAAATCGAACTCATCCACAGTAATGGAGCCACTTTTAATTTGCTGAATATAAAAAGCACAATCGTCTTCTAAATCTATAAATAAAAGAATGTTATTTATTTATTAATTTTGTTGGTAAAATTTCAACCGAACCTGGCGCCATATTTTCAGGAGATGTTGATTCGTCCTTCTTAAAAATGTCCTTTGTAAGCCTTTTTAAATAGGCAAGCTTGTTATATATTTTTCTCCGTTTTCCATTCCCATCAAATTCCTATTGAAGTATATATAAATAAATGTAAACATGTTTTATATACAATTTCATACATTAAAACATACCAAAACATAAAACATATGTAGGAAAAATAGAGCAGATTTGCTTTTCAATTTCAAAGCACTCTGAAATCGCGGCCTCTTGCCTCCAGAAATTTGGTAACCGTACAAATTAAAAGGTTTCTTTGTTCTTCATGCAGAATCTTGTTCTTTGCATAAAAATTATAGCTAATATTTCCAATTTTACCTGTATATGCTATAGGCCTGTATATATTTCGTCAAACGTTGTATTCCTCTTATATTTAACCTTTTTTGCTTGATTTATTTCACCAATTTCACATTAATAAATTCACACACTTTAATTTATTTAAATAATATTCACAAGTTTATTGCTCCCGCTGGTCAAAATGCAAGTAAACAAAAATTTTCAAATTTATTTCTTCAAACTGAAGTTGATATACATACATTTTTAACCATTAGTTTTCTTCAAGTTCCAAAAAAAAAAATTAATAAAATGGAACGGAGGATGCAGGCAACTAAAATAAAATTCGAGCATATTCTTTGCAACATAATATGTTGTTCTTCGTTTACAGCCAGAATTGTGATCGCTTTCAAACATTAACTAGGAACAATGTTCCCATTTATTGGAAATTAAAAAATTATACATGGCTCAACACAAATCTACACATTCTTATACTTACCTATATTAAACAGATTATTCATTAACCCTTTCATGCCCGATGTTGCCTATAGGCAACATTGTACATTTTTGTTCATAAATTCCGTAATTTTTAATTTTTTTTAAAGATTTTTTTTCTGCAAATAAGCTTGGTTAAAAACGTGTAAAACCAGAATACGTATGACTCTGAATTTAATATCACTTTATATTTAGGCCATGCCTAACAAACACATGTCCTTAAAAATTTTAGCTCTGGCCCAAAATATTCGGGCATGAAAGGGTGAAAATGTATCTTTCACACAAAGCAAGTTATTATATAGAGGGTGGTAACTCTGAACAACTCTCTTACTTCTCTCACGGCTCCTTTTCTTTTTTCAATAAAAAAAAAACAACAACAATTACTTAAATTAAGAAGTCAAGACACTCTTTGTTATTTTAACTATTTTTTTCTTTATTCTGCTTTCAGAAAAAATTTACAAAAACAAATACATATGTTTTTGTTAATACAGATAGAGTAAAGTACAAGAGAGAAGAGAGGATTTTTAAATAATTTTCTTTTATAAATATCTTATATTATGGCATTTCAAATCAAGGTTGGCAAACGACAATATATAGGTATGTTTATTAGAAATATATATTTTATTTTAATAAACAATATAAAAAACATAACAAAAAATGTTTGTTGTAACAAACAAATATTATAATTATTAATTTTGTGGAGAAATTTAATTTTTCCTATTGATAAATATATATTTTTTATAAATTAATAATGTATATTTAAATACATAAAACAGTCTATAATTTTTTAAATGGTTTCTACTATAGTTTTGATAAATTTTTCGTTATTTTATAATTATAACAATAACAGTTTGATGAATTTATTAAATCTTTAGTTTGTATTAAACCAGAAAGTGTAGTTACAAGCAGTCTGTTTCTCTTTTGTTTTTATTATATTTTGATACGAAAAAATTCGTTCCACATTTGCGGATGAATGAGGAATAGATAATATCCCTACTTTACTAAGTTCTAAAAACATATTCATTTGATTCGTTTTTAAATTCAAAAATTTTGGTCCAAAAATTGCTTATATTTTCATTTTTATACGATTTTATAATATCTAAATCAGCCAGTGTACTGAATTGTGAGGTTATTGTTTCGAAACTTTGGTGTTCATTAGGAAACATTTTTACTAATATTGGTACGACGCTGTTAGTTTTTCCAGAGATAACATTTTCTGGGGAAAACTTATTAACTCAGTTTAAGGTTTCAATATCAAATTCAAACTTGTTTTCAGAACTTCGAAAAATTTTAAATAAAATTTTTTGGCAGTTTTTAAATTGAATGATAACATTTTCTGCAATCTCATTATTTGATTGGGTTCCGCAATAAACATCTTCTAATGGAAGATGATTATCTTCAGCATTTAGATCTAAATTTGATATTTCAAGTACATTTTATTTAAAAAATTTGCGACACATTTAGCGGAATAAAAATGTTATTCGTTTTAAAATTATATGAAACTTTGAAATTGTACAAAATGGGTGATTGGTGTACCATTGTACTTTTGATGTTTGAGTTGTACCAAAAAAAGTACAATTGTACCAATTTTGCCAACCCTGTTTCAAATATAAGTTTAAAAATACTAAAAACATTTTCTGCATGTATGATCATAACTTATGAAATAAATTTATTTAGATTTATTTTTATTGTTCGTAAAAACAATTGAAAATAAAATTGAAAAATATTGCATATAATGAGTATGCGTATATTCGTTACACCCTAAAGGCCGTGTCAGATAAAACTTTGTTGCTTTGCGTGACGTTTATAACTTTGACAGAAAAGCGTAAAGCAAAAGGTGTATGACACAATAAAAACTTTGACAACACTCGCGTTGTTTGTTTATCTTTTAAAAGTGGTTGGCGCGTGTCAAGGCATATTCATAAGAGGTAACCGCAAGAATACAACAAGTACAACAATGCAAAAACAACAGGCATTTTGTTTTTGTTAAAGAGTACACGGAATGTCAAAAACAGCTTCATAACTGACTGATGAATAACAATAGAAAGAGAAATGTTAAAAAAATTTATAAAAATGGTTACAAAACACTAAAAAAACAACAAAATTTTGACATTCTAAGACTCGTCAGCTGTTGAATTGCTCTTACCTGATATAAATATGCCATGGCGAGTGTTTTGCTTTCAATATTTTGTGCTAACATAAAGAAAATATATTATAATATAATATATAAATAAAAATGGATTTGGAGGATTTATTGAACATACTTATATTTGCATTGAACATACTTATTTTTGGAAGAAGCATTGGAGCTGTTAGGCAAAATTTCTAAACGTAGGTTTTGGGTGCGAAGGCTTTATCAAGATCGAAACTGCAATGGGCTTTTCGCTACCAGTTTTAATGAAATGCATCAAGCAGATCCAGAGCAGTTTCAAAAGAGTGTCCGGATGAGCTGTGCTGTTATATGCTGTCAGAACTTTTAAAGAGACGTCTCACAAAAATGTCAAACAGGCCATCCATATCTGCATCCTGCAGATTATTTTTAACACTTATGTAAGTTGTTTGCATATGATTTAATAAAATATTTAATAACATATATATAAATATGTATTATTCGTAGTTATCTGGCGCACGGGGACAGTAAACAAACACTTGCTAGTGCTTTCAAAATGGGACGATCAACAATAACCACCATTGTAAATGAGGTGTGTGAAGCAATTTGGGAGGAATTGGGAATGATTTACTTGTCTCCGCCAAACAAGCATGAATGGAAACATATTGCTGAGGACTTTAATACTATGTGGAATTTTCCGAATTGTGTTGGTGCTGTGGACGGAAAACGTATTACAATATCATGTCCACCCAAGTCTGGATCCCTATACCATAATTATAAAGGAAATTACTCCATTATGCTTTTAGCAAGTTGCGATGTCAATTATACCCTCACAACAGTGGATATCGGAGCATATGGTTCCCAAAGTGACGGTGGTGTATTATGGCAATCAGGCTTTGGACAGCGATTGTTGAGTGGTAACTTAGATTTGCCTGAAGATTCTTATCTACCTGGAACATTCACTAAATTTCCCTATTTCATTGTCGGTGACGCTGCATTTCCACTTAAAAACTGTATTATGCGTCCATATCCGGGTTTGTACACTTACTTAAACTTTTGCTTAACTTCAGTTATAATTTTTTTTCTTTTTTGCAATTAGGAATGCGTCTACCACTTGACCGGGAAGCTTTTAATAGGCGACTATCACGAGCCCGAAGAGTGATTGAGAACGCTTTTGGAATTTTATGCGCTCGTTGGAGAATTTTGTTATCTCCTTTATTTGTGCATCCAGAAAATGCGGAAAAATTGGTAAAAGCTGCTGCAGTTCTGCACAATTTTGTTAAATTCCACGATGACAGTTATTGTCCGCCTGATTATGTTGATCGCTTTGAAGGCGAAGAAATTGTGAACGGGCTGTGGCGGAGTGAAGTTTCGACACCGTTGCAAAATCATGACTTGCAATAATGCAACAAAAAATGCTTTCGCTAAAGGACTATATTATGTCGCACCTAATTTAATTAAAATGAAAACAAATTTTTTCAATACATTTATTTAAGAACATAAAAATAAAATTTCATGAATTCGTAAAAAAAAACGATTTTCATTTCAAAATTCAGTTTATTGCATATAATAAAATAAAATAATAAATAAAAAAATAACAGTTCATAAAAAAGTTCATATATAAGCTAAAAAAATTGTTAATATAAAAAAATTTTAACTGGCATTATACACATAATTTATTAGTTCAATCTTTAGCCGATCCTACACTTCCTTCGCCTTTTTTTGCAGGCATTCATCAACCATTTGTAAAAATGCTGCGTTTCTGGATTTTGGTTTCTCCACCTTAGCAGCAACAAAGTTTTCAATTGTTCCGCATAGTTTTTCAAATCTTTCCCTCGATTCGTTATCCAAGCGCTGCCGTTTTGGGGTCTTACTGCTGCTACTGCTAAGCTCGAAATCTTCAGTGGCGTCTGCATTGCCACTAGTGTTGGACGCATGGCTGCAGGGTAGCTCATCGCTCCACCGAAAGTTTGATGTAGTGCTATAAATGATATCGAAAGATTAAAAACAAATACATGAATTGCAGATTAATAAATTTTACTTACTTTCTCGGAGAGATGTGCTTTGTTAAAAATCTTATTGAGCTGCATCCAGCGACTTTTACAGTGATCATCTGTTTTAAAAGAAAAAATATAGCAATCAGCACAATACATATTTCAAAACCATATACCTGAAACTCCTGTTGAAGCATCCACTTCTTGCCAAGCCCGGTCTTTTAAATATTTATTTCGGAAAAGCGAAGAGCTTTTATCATAAATGCATGGGTGCATTTGAATTGAATTTATTAATTTCTCTTCCATTACTATTAAATAAAATCATAAAAATTATATTTTTAAGCACTTCTTTCAAAAATTACACATTACACTACACTTACCTCTTTTTTTAACTCAAAAAACAAACAAAAAACTTAAAATTTACGAAAAAATATTTGCAAAAGAAAATTTGCGCCCAAAATTTCAAAAAATATTTAAAGAATAATCAACAGCTGATTGTCAAAGCACGCAAAAAGATAAAAGATGCGCTTTGCGTTGCGTTAAAAGCGCTTTATGTGACAAGTGGCATATAAACATGTACATTTAATCATAAATTTCAAAGAGAATTTGTAACGCAACGCGAAGCAAAAGTTTTGTCTGACACGTCCTTTAGCCGGTTAGCCAAGCCTCTACGGAACATATGTTCGTTTTTAGAATACGCCAAGCGATGAAAACGCTTGCCGAACTATTATGTAATTTCGGTAAACATTTGCATTGCTCTTCATAACCAACGTATGTTACATTACGTTGCATCGACGTTTGACTAAACATGGCTTTTACGTCTTGTTACGTTCTGAATCAGCTGTTTTTGTCTTGTATATGAGGAACACGAAAAAGTCGTCAGTTTTCCTGCTCCATGCCGTATGTGTACTAAAAATAAATAAAATAAAATATAGTGTGCTGGTTTACTAAATGTGAGCTCGCGGTTCAAACCCCATGTCAGACATCTCCATCAAGACGGGACATGAAAAAATGTTCCTCCGGTGATTTCTTTCTGGCAAAAACTCTGAGAGTAACGAAAGTTGCCATGAAGAGTTTGTCAAAAAATCTGTCGTTCAAGGTCGACTTTAAATAGTAGTTCCCGCCACTCATGTATAAGATTAACACACACAACATAAGGGCTGTGAGAAGTTAGGTCCAATCCTGATTGAAGGGTTATAATGGCCAATTATGTATGTCTGCATCAGAGATCAGCAATTAATCGCTTTTTCGCTACTCATGAGTACTCATGCAATTTTGAGTATGAGTCAGTCAACAGTATTGAAATCCAACTACTCAACATTCGTACTCAGTACAACATTGATTTATAAGTACAAGTTGCAATGAGTATGAGTACAACATTGACATCAAACTCATAACATTCGAACTATGTTAGATTCATACGCCCACTCATTCAGATTCATAAATTTAGAAAAATACTTATAAATGATTTGAGTGATTCGAATCATTCGTCAAAACTTACAGTCATAGTTGTTGCATTAACAAAGAAAGCAGAAAGACGCATAAACAAAAAAGAAAAAGACAGCAAGCAGAGCAAACACACAACCTTCTTGTGAGTATTGTAGTGTTCGTGCGCGAATCATACTTATTTTGTGATTCGTGTATACGATGAGTCATGGAGAGTCGAAATCAATAACATCATGCGTATTGTTAAGTACGAGTACCATGAGTATTTCAAACTATGAATATAAGTAGTATGAGTATGATATTAAAATAAGTATGAATGCGTATAAGTATCAGAAATTATAAGTATGATTCGAATCTACTCATCGTTTTGAATACTCATTGCTAACCTCTGGTCTGCATGAATTTTTTACAAAAGTACCATTTGATGCAAAAAGTTTTGCAACACTGTTGTGTACACATTTCCTCTTGTTGCGTTTTCGTTATCCATCTCTTTCATACTCATGGTCTTTGTTTTCATGTGAAATGGTATTAGGTCGTATGCATTTGCGGTCAATATTTTTATCATTTAATAACATTGAAGACCAAGTACTTTTACAAGA
Source organism: Sarcophaga variegata (assembly GCA_932273835.1). NCBI lineage: Eukaryota > Metazoa > Arthropoda > Insecta > Diptera > Sarcophagidae > Sarcophaga > Sarcophaga variegata. The sequence goes on from OW026359.1 coordinate 44,701,938, forward strand.
TGATATTAACTACTTAACCTCTTGTTGTAGTACTAATTTAATGGAGCTGAACGTTAAAAAATGTAAATAATTGTACTTCACTAGATCATCTTCAACCAATGAAATTTATACAATGAATGATGCAGTTCTTGGACTAGATAATTCCCTTAACGATTTAGGGATAATTTTCGATTGTAATTTGGACTTCAGAAATCATATTACATCAAATGTTAGCAAAGCTACATGTATCCTGGAATTTATCAAACGATGGGCTAAAGAGTTTTCTGACCCTTATGTTACCAAACAATTGTTTACCACACTGGTTCGCCCAATTCTTCAATATGGATGGATCTGTAATATGGGACCCTCAATACGCTGTACACTCTGACAATATTGAATCAGTACAAAAACATTTCTTATTATTTTGTCTTCGTGGTTTAGGGAATGGATGGGATCCTAATAAAAGGTTAACATCTTATGAAAAACGCCTAGCACTCACTTAATTACCATCTTTAAAAAGCCGTCATAAAATGCTAAATGTTATCTTTCTCCTGAAGCTGATTAATGGTGTTATCAACTCTCAATTTCTTCTGGAAAAACTTTACATAAGAGTACCTGTTCATAAATATAAAATATTACACAATTAACTATGCGAACTTCGATCCATTTCGTAGAATCTGAAATGATTTTAATAATCTTTACCTTCATATAGATTTTAACTAAAATTTGGAATCCATTAAAAAACCTATAATTTTACAATTAAACACTTTCCATAGACTTGAAATAAATAAATAAAATAAAAAATAAAAATAAGTAGTATAAGCTCAAACTAGGATATTTTTGGTACGTCAATAATTATTAGTTTTATTAAACAATTAAGGTAGAAAAAAATAGGCAAAAACAGGTAAAATAGTGGAAACTAGGGATTCCAAACGGGATTGATTTTTAAAAATCCCGGGATTTCGCGATTTTCTCTTAATAATAAAAATGAAAAAACATATGGATGCCGTGGTAGTCTAGTGGGTAGTGTGCTAGACTATTAGCGTGAGGGTCGTGGTTTCGATTCCCACTAGAGACTCTGGTCTGTGACACTTCACCGAGCATATAGCTAAGTTACTCCGCGCGTATATAATTAAAATATAAATTGTAATTGTATTGTAATTAATAAAATAATTAATTAGACATACGAGTATTTTATTAACAATTTCAATTATATTCCAATTACAACAGAATTATACGTCTATAAAAATGAAATTAAAAAAAAAAACAAAACAAAAAGTAGTTTTAAGTAAGTAGGTTAGTTTCAAGAAAATTATTTGGATTCCAGATAAGTATGTTAATGTTTTAAATAATTGTTTAAAAAGATTAAAGCATCGAACATGTCATATGATACCTTGAACGAATTTTTTTGTCAACATACGCTGCCATTGAAAAACACCTCTCGCAATCAACATTTGTTGGTAAAATAGTTCCAAGATGCTATATGCTGCTTGTAAATATTCAACTCTACCACCTACTGATGTGAATAAATCTATTTTTTGGACAGTTGCGTATCTAAATCAGTAACCCTGTTAATTGATTTTAAAGGACTTTTGCATTCTTCGATGGCATCAAATAACTTTTTAGCAGTGGAAGTAAGGTTCTCCTGATCTGAGATGTTATTATCGAAGTCGAGCGTTATAGAAAGTACATATGAATTCACAATCCCGAAAAACCCCGGAACAAGTTTTAAAAAATCCCGAAATTCGGGATTTGTGAATCCCGAAAATCCCTGGATTTCAAGTTTCCTGATTTCCCGATTGGCATCCTTAGTGGAAACCCCGTAATTTTTTATTTTTTTGTCTTCTTCAAACTATCCTAGTTAAATTTTTGCTTTTAAACACTTCTCATGGCCGCCAGATTTGGAGATGACCCCTTCAGACCGCCGTACCACCCCCGTACGTCAACATAATTGAAAAAAAAAACAATTATAAACTATCAAATGTCTACCTCAACATATTGTTACGTTTTTACCTTTATAAAAACGTTTAAATATGAGTTCGTTAATTGCAAACCAAGTAAAAACAAATATGTGTTTATTTTCTCTTAAACTCTTTTTATTCTTTACACTACTTTTGTGCGCCACCGTATACAACTTAACGATACAACAATTGGTCAATTCACACAAGCCGTTGTATCGTTGTATTCATTGTATTGTTGGAAGAACATACAGCAGTGTATGATTGTTGTTGATATTTTTCATATAAAAATTCGATAGACTTATACACATTTTTTCCATTTTTTAAAAGTTGTATTGGTTTCGTGCTATCAAATTGTGTGAATGGAAAAATGTGTATATGTTTTCATATGTTTTTAAAAAGTTGTGTTGGTTTCGGGCTATCAAATTGTTTGAAATTACATTTTATTGCTGAGTATTGCAAATATTCGTCTGATGACAGGAAAATTACAATAAAATCAAAGATTTAAAGAAAAATGCGAATACTAAGCAATAAACTACGTGTACTTGTATTTGCCAAAGAGTTAATGAATCGCGAAAACTTTGCTTTACTTTCCGCCAGACAAGCTAAATGAGAAGGAACGTATGTTTTTCGCTTTCAGAAAGTAAAAGTAATTAAAAAACTCTAATAATAAAAAACAAAACGAATAGGAAGGGAGAGAGAGAGAAAAAAAATTATTTTAGTTTCAGTTCATGAACTTCCAGGGAAAAAAAATAATCAGTTGGATTGCAGTATCTGGATGCTGTATGCTGAACTTACTTGTTGTTGTATAAAAGGTGTTTTCACCATTAACGGTTACGGTGATAAATTGATTTCCATGGAACGATAAAAGTCGTTTTTTTTTGGTTTTGTTTTACTTTGCACTGTGAACAGGCTTCAAATACTAGAAATGAAGAATGTTTATGTCCGGAGATCAAAAAATCCCTTCCCTGGCGATCAACCAGAAGAGACCTAACGTCCAATAGAGGGCGCCACATTAATTTAAGCTTTCTTGTATTTTTTTTCTTTATACAACATAATGTAATGTAATTAGAGCTTTTGGGACTTTCTAACATTTCGTTGTAACTTAAACTAACTTAGGCCTTTGAGTTATAAAATCCTTTCTAAAAGAATCATTCGTTTGTTAACCAGCATCAGCTTTGATATTGTTTAATTATTAAAAAAAAAAGAATTGTTCAAAATAAAGTAAAAAATTTATAAAGGAAAAAACAAAGTGCAAATTGATTATATTAATCTAGTGACTAAAATTAACTGTACAGAAAATAAAAAGAAACCTTTTAAGAATAAATATTCAGTTAAAGTTACAACAATTATTAAACATTTACAAAGGAATATATTTGGTACAAACATCATATACGATTAATATAAGATATAAGACGATTTCTTCCACAAGACAAGATTTGCGACAAGGAAATAAAGTATAGATTTGTTTAATGGGAAAACAATCTGTACAAAAGGAATTTTCTTTTTTTGTGTCGATAAATAAGTGCGTGAAATAAGGAATTGTTCGTGTCTCAAAATCAAGAAGGAAAGTGTTGAATTTTATAGACATTTCGAAGGAATTTTGGTTTCTGATTTTTTTTTCGCCTTTTTTTATTAGTGGCAGAAAGTGCAACATAAAATTTAATTCCGAGGAATCGCCATCACCCCCATTACAACATCACAACTTCTTATATAGTCCACGAAGTAACAAAGAATTTATTGTGCTGATGTACACCATCACCAATACTGCACCAAAATTTATTTTATTTGAATTGAAACTTATTTACAGAAGTATTTTACAAGGAAAATAAAGGGAGGGCCATTTAAATGTTTACATTTAAAGTTGTGAAGTACCATTGTTCCGTTTAGAAATGGAATATTATTTCATTCATATGGCTGCCGCGGCTGGCTTTCGATCGAACCAATTTCCGTGCACCTTTCCGACTGTATGGGGTCGTATCTCAGCAATGACATCACGAATGTTGGCCTTCAAATGTCCAATTGTCCCTGCTTTATCGACATAACACTTTTCTTTACAGAAAATAGTCAAACGGTGTGAAATCGCAGCTTCTTGGCGGCCAATTGACATCACCATTTCTGCTAATTAAACGGCCATCAAACGTTTGACGCAATAAATCGATTGTGATATGAGATGGGTGGCAAGTTGCACCACCCTGTTGAAGCCAAACATCGTTCACATGAATGTCATGAAGAGCGGGTACAAAAGAATCGCTTATCATGGTGCGATAGGTGTCTCCTTTGATCGTAATGGTTGCGCCATCCTCATTTCTAAAGAAATATGAGCCAATGTGCCTCCGCTTCACAAGTCGCACCAAACAGTCGCTCGTAATTGGCTTGGCTTCTATAAGACCATGTGTGGGCTTTCTGAGCCCCAAACACGGCAATTTTGCTTATAAACATACCCACCAAGATGAAAATGAGCTTCATCGGAAAAGATGATTTTTTTTTTTTGGCGAAATCGACATCATCGTATAGTTTCTCGTTGGCCCATCTAGAGAAGAGAAGAAGAAGCGGATGGTCATGCGGCTTCAACTCTTGAACCAATTGAACTTTGTAAGGCGTCATACCTAGATCTTTTCGCAACATTCAACGTAAACTGGTCCTTGCATTGTTCAATTCTTGAGAACGATGGCGAGTTGATGTTGATAGATTCTCACGCGCACTGTAAGCCACAGCTTCGATATTTTCGGGTGTACGCACTGTACGAGTACGCTCACGTCTTGACGCATCAACAATGAAACCAATTTCACGAACTTTAGCAGTAAACTTGCGTATACCGGGCACAGTTGGTCCTTCTCTACGACCAATTGCCTTTGTTTTGGAAATAAATTTCCAATAAATCCCAACGTTGCTCAAGTGTAAATCGATTCATAACGTGTGGTGGAGATACGAAAAGCAATATGGAGTACAATGTACTTTGGAAATTTGAGGCTTCAACACTCCCCAATTCAATTTAGGGTTATGCGGACTACACCGACTTGAAATTGTGAAAGCGATACTACAGCGAGCGATAATGCTGGTCTGAAATTACTGACTAAAAAGGCAAAGGCAATATATTGTGGTTTAGTGACAAAATCGCATAGAGCTATAAAGGACCTTGAAAAAGAAATAACCCTTACGCGTTTAATGTCGTATATTGGTAGAGTTAAAAAAGACGTAAGATTCCGCCGCAGATAATACAGCTTCATAATTGTGTCGTCTAGCAGCTGTTACAAAAACTATGCTAGACAGTCAGCTAAGGATTAGACAAGTGAGAGAAATAGGAATCGATCGCCTCTACGTTTCAAACCGATTTAAAACCTATACAGAAGTCCCATGCAGGTCAGTGAATCCCTGTCTCGTATCTAAACATTAAATGGTAATCTAGTCCAAATGGTTGAGGACAGGGACAGGTGAGCCCTGCACTGAAGGGAGGTTATAACTCATTACGCTGTAGAAAAAAAAAAACGAAAAATAAACGACAAAGTTATAAAACAAAACGGTGTATATTTCACCTAAGTAGGATCATTCCGAATATGATATGAAATTTTTAATTTATTTGAGAGACCTAACGACGCCATAGTCTAGTAGGCAGTCGCCGTAGTCTAGTAGGTAGTGTGTTGGCTTATTAGGCGTAAAGCCAGGGTTCGAGGCCCAGGCCAGACATCAAAACAAAATACAAAAAGTATTTCTTCGGTGACTTCCTCTCAGCAGATTTCTGCCAAAAACTCTGACAGTAAATAAAATTGTCATGAAAAGTTTGTCAAAAAATCTGTCGTTCGGAGTCGACTTTAAAATGTAGGTCCCGCCACTCATGTATAAAATTAACACACACAACATAAGTGGTGTTAGAAACTAGGTCGTAATCCTGACTGAAGGGTTGTAATGACCAATTACGTACGTAACGACGCCATTATGTGTACAATACAACATCGTTTAAATGTACGCTCCACCACACTCACGGATTATATTAGTTTTCGGCTGCGCTCCACCGAGGAGGTCATAGCTAACATTTAAACGATGTTGTATTGGATGAATTTAGCCGATGGCATTTATTTGTTAGCTTTGAGAATCGCTGTAGCTTATTCTCGATTTAAGAAATCGCCACAAGAAAAAGTCTAATGAGGGCTTATTGGACGATCTCTGTTGCCAATTTCTTTAGAATTGATTTCCCTACGAGTGCAGGGTCAAATTAGCCAGGTTGTGGTCTGCGACAGGTCAAGTTCCTGTCAGCAACGCGAAATCGATTGTCTCGGATTCTCCTGCAGACTATTTCTGTGTACCTTGCGCCTCATCGATCTACGGTTTACTGAACCAGCAGAGACGAATTTATTCACCACATTGCGAATAATCCTCTCGGCAGGACGAAAATAGCGATCCTAAAATAGACGAAGAGTGCAGTACGTTCTCGAAAAACATTAATATACCAATTTTATTATTTGCATGTGTTGTTGAATGTTACATTCATTCATGGTGATTTAGATAAACAGGTTAAACAATTGACAACTAATTATAACAGATGTAGCTTCACGTATCAACTGTCAATGTACAAAAGTCTCGGTTGGAAGAACCGACAGTTTAAAAGAAATTAAGATTGTATGATTTAAACCTTCTTCTCTGACAGTCAGGCCGCCATAAGATCTCTGTCGGGTGTTGTGAATAACTACAGGACCGTTAGGAAATATCGTGGAAATATCGACCTTCTTTCTGGGCGGTTTAGTGTCTCACTGGTCTGGGTCCCCGGGCACAGTAACATTCCGGGGAACTTCAGGGCCGATGAGCTCGCCAGAGCTGGTGCACTCTTTCCGGAATCCTCTTCAGTAGACTTGAGTATGCCACTCGCCTCAGTCAAGCTGGCGAGTGGAAGAGGAGACTGTTATCCACTTTATTTGTTAGGGCCCATCAGTTGCGAGGTGCAGATATAGGTTATTTAGCTCCCCAAACCTTGTCAGCTTAACGGTGCTATCATCTATTGATGTCAAGGCTATAACTTCGTTTATCAAACTTTCTGGCTAATTTTCCAGTGTATGGTAGTCGTGATTTTGATGTGCAGCCCTTGCGCTGACCAACTTCTTCCTCTTCCCTGATTTTGGAGGAACTTGGTCAGTATAGAGACTAGCTTTTGGTATGGAAGCTACCACTCTGACCTAAACCTTCTAAAATATCTTGAAATATTCAAAAATAAATTTTATGACACGACAAAGTCCTCTGGAATTCATTAGTTCTTTTCTCTAAGAAATGGTAGGATCATTGTGAATATGAAAATTAAAGTCAACAATTTCATTCAAAAGTAATAAATTCCTTCGTCAAATACTACGTAGTTAAAATGTAATTAAAATTGTTCGATTTAAGCTGTCTTGAAGTATCTGGAAGCGTTCAATAAGGAATTCTATCATACAGCAAAACATTCAGGAATTCATTTGTTTCTCCGTTAAGAAAAGAGGAGAATTTTTATTTCTTTAAATTCATTCTGCTCCTGCTCAAATGAAAAGTGAAGTCAGTTGAAAGATGATACAAATTCTTTCGTATTCTATTCTATTAGGACAACAATCAACTTTCATAGTTTGTTGCAACTGAAATATTGTTGTTCTTATAAAAATACACTCTTCATAGTATGTACATATTCATGTGTATAGTTACGCATGTGTATACTTATTTATACACAGGAATAAATTCAATAAGTGAGAGCAGAAAGAGGATAAAACAATTTATATTGTAATGACAAGAATTAAATAAAATAACAACAAATGCAATGTGATTGCAACTTGTTGTAGTTCGCAATGAAATGGCAAGGAACAGAAAAAACAAACTTTCAGTTCTCATTCGACGGTTTTGCATTAATAAATTGTTAATAATTAGATAAAGATTATGAGAATTAAAAGATTAAGAATGTGTTATTCAAATGCGGGTTTGGGGTGAAAAAAGGAGAAGATTGTTGGAAGTTGCCAGACTTATGACACTTGCTAATGGTGAGTAGTTAATTAATAATTTATGCTAACTGACTTTATTACTATAAAAAACGCTATAGAATTGCATTTAAGATTAGTACTTATACATTTACTGGGCTTTCATTATTAAGTATACATTGAATTAAATAGTTGTGAGTACAATTAAACGTTACAAAATGTCGTTTACAAGTGAAAAAACTATCAAAAGTTGCATAGAATTTATTCTTCTATTCCATGCACACAAGGTTGTCGAAGTTTGTCGTCTACTGATACTGAGTATAAATTTTCTTTTAGAACTAATTCCTGGTCATGTCAAAGCTCGATTCCTAACAGCTAAAATAATGGTTGCGTTTTAACTAGATTAACTCATATTCAACATTTTATAAATATTTCTTATAGAAATAATTTTTTATATATGAATACTAACCGTAATATTTTGTTTAAGAAAATGTATTGTTCATGGACCTAAATATATCAACTCAGGTGATAAGCTATGGCATTCACTTAGAATGTTTCATTACAATTTTGATTAGATGTAGTCAATAAAAATATTACCGTCCTGGTGTTTTTCCCAGACTTACTACGTACACAATTTTAATCGTCTTTTTATATTTTAATTTTTTTTTTCAATCTTATATATAAAAATGAATGTGTGTTTATTTGTTTGTGGGTTTGTTTGTTTGTTTAAAGTCTATAGACGGCTAAACAGCTGGACCGATTTTTTTGAAATTTTAACAGTACCTTCCTGTATGTCTGGCTATAGGCTACTTTTTATTTTAAAATTTCAAGCAGGCGAGGTGCCAGGCCCACATACCCAATAAGTATTTAATGTCGCATATTTCATAAACTGCAAAGCTAGAGTCCTCAAATTTTGTATGGACGATTTTGACGTACAGTCATACAGATAATTATACGTACCCCCCTAAAAATCATTTTTTTTTTAAATGATAATATATGGACAAGTCGACTGATTTTTGCGACAAATTTTTTGTTTTCCGTCACAGCCGAACAAATTATATTTGTTCTCATCACTAAATATTACATTCGCCCAAAAATCAGTTGACTTGTCCATATATTATTGGGCAAATTCCAATCGTGGCTTTTTTCTCGGCACTCGGCTGCGGAAACCGTTCTTTCTCAAAACACTTCGAACTGTTTCGGAATGCACAATAACATTGTGATCACTTTCCGAGGTATTTCGTATTTCTACGGCTGTAGTCCTAGGATTTTTATCCACAATACCTTTTATATACCGGGCTACCCTTGGAGAAATTTTATACGAAATATACGTCATACGTATAATTTTCTGTGGTGCCATATTGGTTTTAAACAAACTGCAGTCACAAATTCATAGATTTGGGGAATCTTTTTTCTTTATTTAAGTAAATGTGTCGTTACAGACGCTAATGTAAAGAAATTTTAGATTAGAAGTTCATTACTTTTTAAAAAAATGATGATGATGACTGTATATATGAACAAAATGGGCGGATTGGCTATAGTGGGCTTGTCACCTCCCATAGTCTACATATATAAAAATGAATGTTTTTTTGTATGTACCTTAAAGAACCGTAAACTATGCATTTGATCATGTTATGATCTTTAGCAAAGTTGTGCCGCATCAGCCGGCGAAGGTTTCTAAGTTGGTATTACCAATTTCCGACAGGTGGTGTCACTGAAAATTAATCAAAATGAATTAAATCGATTAATTTCCGATGGATGGCGTCACTGAAAATTATTCAAAATGAATGACAAGCAATTGGTCGACCTACACCTCAAGCACGGAAGAAAAGAGCATTACGAGCATCAGAATCAGACGAGCATGAGACTGGAAAATCTTCGAGTATATGCCGCTGAGACCCGTTCGCTTGAATCACTTGAACAACGAGAAGTGAGATTAGAAACTGATCGAATGCGTACTACTCAGGCCCGTTCATCTGAATCATCCGGACAACGGGAAACAAAATCAATAAAACGATTCAAAATTAATTGGACATTTAAGTAATTTCTTTCCTTCCGCAGCAACACGCGCAGGGTACAACTAGTTTATTTATATTTTTTTGTTTGTTTTTGCTTTATTTGTTTCTGTAAAACTTTTCAAATTGCATAAATTTTTCTTATGAATTGTTATTACATTACTTGGGTGCCCTGGTAAACTAGTGGGCAGTGTCATAGACTATTAGCGTGAGAGTCGTGTGTTCGATTCCCACCAGAGTCTCTGGTCTGTTAGATATAATTTGTAATTGTATTGTAATAAATAAATAAATACTTTCCTTTGTTCATGTATGATAATTTTTTTTAGCGATCTGTATGAAAGATTTCATATTGAATACATTAAAAATATTCAAAACGATAAAATAAAATTATTTTCTATTCAATTAAGATAAAAGTTCATTTTTTTTTTAATCTGTTCAAGTTTTCATTATCACACATGGGGTGAAATGACTATTAAAAAAACATTATAGTTCCAATACCATCAATCTTACAAAAGCTTTTGACTTTATAGTCACTCTGTATCTCTTGCGGAAATTGCTTTTTGGTAAGAAATAAAAGAGACATTACATGTCTCTTTGCCACAATCCTTAAAGGAGAGTTAGGGGAATATGAGGAACTAATTTTGATGTCATCTGTACAATAATAAAATATAAGATTACCTCAAGGCATTTAAATGTAGACAAATAAAATGAAAATTTCCATATTTAACCTAAAGATAACCCAACTAATACAACCCGCATACCACATCAAAAGCAAAATTTTAAATAAAACCAATGCTTTTAAAACTTTAGAAAATGTGGAGGAAATGTCGTGGACCACAATTTTATACTCAAAAAACCATTGGATGGATAAATGCTCCATCATTTATAAAGAAAGCCAACAGTTCATTACTCGATTGATCTCTGGAATAATGTTATTGTCTGCTATTGACGACAGTTTTTCAATCAATCAATATTTCACAAAATGTTCGTTAATAATATTTGTGTAAAAAGCGCAACGAATTTAATGCAAATATTAACAATCCTTAGAAGGATTGACACTGCATTAACACTTTCCAAAGCGAAAAATTGAGTATAAGTACGTAATGCTGTACTGTTATCTCCGTATTATTCGGTGTGGGCTCTAATGAATACAATTGATCAAATTATGAGTACATCTTTCAAGATCTTGTAATGATTGCCAACATTAAATAAAAAAAGTAAGTGCTTGCATTCTTCATAAAATTTTGAACCAAATTAACCTTAGAATAAATGACCATGATCTTACGAAATCTACTGTAGTCTATTACTACAAAAGTCTAAGGGCTTGCCGTTAACTAAAGGGAGGACTTTAACGGTCAAATAAATTTTTTTCTATATTATAAGTGGATAATAAGGTAGAAGTGAGCGTTAAGCGCAAGGGAAGATCATCCTACCATTAACATTTAAAGTTATATATTATTTTCAATATGGCAACTTCAAATATAAACAAATTGAGCAAATACAACAACAATAAAAAAGAGGCCCTTCGTTGCCACTGCGTTTAAATAAACCTTGTTTAATTTGAGCAGTGTTATCGACATTGCTCCGCCATTACCATATTTTTGAAAAAGTTAACCTTATTTTATCTGTAAGTTGTAATAACTTTATAGTTGACTTTAGCTAAAGCTACCTTTAACTAAAACCAAGTTTAACGGCCAGTTGTATTAATGGCGCTAAAAATTTTAATTATTTTCGCAATTTTTAACACAATAATTTAATATTTCAAACACTTCTTAAAATTGAATGTTATGCCATACAATAAAAACCAAAATGCATGAGAAATACAATCGTGTTACCATTAAAGAGAATACAACTTTGTTGAAAAAACTGTTTACACTTCTAATAATATCAAGGGTGGTCCATCCAAAACGCTCAATTTTAATTGTAAATAAAATTAATAGTTTTCTTTAAATATCCCCACAGAAGGAATACAACGGTGTCAAATCAATAATCGTAGCCATTTAATAACGCCATTACGTGAGATAACATCGCCATAGATTTTCTCGTGCAAAAGAGCCATTGCTTCGTTGGCTATGGCTCCATCCTGTCCACATAGCTTCTAGTTTCCTCAATTTCTTTCCACAAGAAGTCCGTTAAGATCTTGTTATAACGAACAGTGATAATTATTGGCGGACGTCATTTTGAAACAAGTGCGCCACGATACGCAACCAACCCATAAACCTCACCAAACAGTTACTCTTTGTGGATGTATCGGCTTTTCAACAATCGGTCGTGGATTCTCATTTGATCAAATGCGGCAATTCTGCTTCTTAACGAATCCACTGAGGTGAACGTTTGTTTCTTCGCTGAAGATGATTTTCTTTGTAAATCCAACTATTCCATACATACATACATACATACATACATAAGTGATCATTACAACCCTTCAGTCAGGATTATGGACCTAGTTTCTCACACCACTTATGTTGTGAGTGTTAATTTTATACATGAGTGGAGGGAACTACAGCTTAAAGTCGACTCTGAACTACAGATTTTTTTGAGAAACTTTTCATGGCAATTAGCCGAAGAAATATTTTTTCCATATTTCGTTTTGTTGGAGATCTCTGACCTGGGGTTTGAACCGATGCCTCACGTCTAATAAGCCAACACACTACTTACTAGACTATCAACGATGCTTAAAAATGATCAACAGACCTCAGATCTTCAGTCAATTGAACCATGTAAGCGTGTAAATTCAAATCCTTATTCAAAATGCTCTCCAATGATGTTTGTGAGGTTTTCAATTGCTGAACACGACGACGACTCGCGATTGACGACTCTTGTGTCACACTATCGCGATTGAGGACACATTTAGGACGATTATGCTCGCAAGGTGAACAAATACATTTTCATTAGCACGCCCATTTTTGTAAAAGGCTTCAGCAATCTTCATGGTTGAATTTGTCAAACACTGAAACAAACAAATGTCAAATTAAGTTGTGTGAAAAAACTTTACGTTGATCAGCAACTTCTAATTAACATCGTGCTTTGTGGTTGAACCATCCATTCGGTAGAAAGTTGAAATTGAAAAATTATTTGTTTTGGCAACCACCTCTCCGCAGCAATATTTTATCAAAACCTCTGATATGGAGCAGCTTCTCAAATCTGCCGTTCGGATTCGACATTAAATTGTAAGGCTAACCGCTAGTCATGGATAATATCAACGCACATGACTAAGGTGGTATGAGCAAACATTTTGTAATACCGTTTAAAGGATTATAATGGCCAATATGTGAATCCATGTATGTATGTATTCAACTATTTTAAATTAAGATCAGATCAAAAGCCTTTCATTAATATTTCCCTATTTCATGTAGAAAATAAGAAAGTTTTGTCCAGTACGGTTATTTCCGAAATAATTTTTGTTACTTTCTCTCTTTCAGTAATAATTTAAAACGCTTTCTTGCGTTCGTTCTATAAACTTTGTTGAAGGAATAACAACAGGAGCAAAAACATAATGATAGAAGTGTAGGGAGTGAGATTATAACCAATGATTTTATTAAACATGGCTTATGAGCCAATATAAAATGTTTTCTAATATTTATGGCCTTAATGGCTCAATATCTTCTTAACAATTCGAAAGAAACTTTTTTGTCGTGGCTGACTGCCTATCGTATTGTATTAGCAATGTTTTAGCATTATAATCTGCTAATAAATGGCTCTCTAAATCAAGAGGGCGATGATAAATAAAAATTAAAACAAACAAAAAGCAACAAAAACTACTATAATGAAAGCAAAAAAGAAAATAAAAACAATTATAAACACTTTTGGTGACTATTGAATCCAATCGTTTTGCTTATTTTCTATTGAAACCAATGATTTATGAAAAAAAAATTCAAATTTTACACGCTTCAATTGATAAATCTGCAAAAATCTTTAATTCTATTAATTAAGGACTCCCCATTATCCATACCATAGCTGAAATCACTTTAGATTTCGATTTTATAACAAAAATATCGGAAGGATTTTAATATGACCGCGACATATATCAGAGCCTCATTCACAGATTGATCACACAACAAGGTCGAATATAGAATCACATTGACTCAGTTCAATCTTAAATGGTAATTTTTTAATATCTCTTTGATTTGTCAGTCAAGCTTTTGTAGTAAAGCATTTACTGTAGTCAGGTCCCAGGATGATAGAATTTTCACTGCCATAATACCGCACTGGCTGAAGACTTTCGGCCACCCAGAACTAATCGACAGAACTTATCTGACTGGAAACGACTGTGAAATGATGTTTGATGGAGATTAAAGAAAGATATTAAGAAAGGCGGAATTTTATTATAACTCGACGTTTATTAGGAACTAATTTATTTATACTTATAATGTCCATTTAATCCTAACATAATCTAATCGAAACAAAGCCTTTTAAGTTTAAAGAGGAGGAAACCAGTCATAAAAGTTAAAAGCCTCATGCACCTAATTCACCAAAAAAAAATATCAAAAATATTTTCTATAGAAAAGTGTGTATCGTGTACAAACTTTATTAACTTATTTCAATCCATCCCTCAGACATGAGTTATGTCTGGAGTAGATTCATTCAAAAAATATTCCAACATTTTATTGTTCAGTTGGCATGTCATGCTTTCCATATTATCTACTACACCTACATATATTCTGATGGTATTTTTCTTATTAGGGCATCATTTGGTGCCATTTTTCTGTAGTAGTCTCTTTCCATTTATTTTTGTGGCCTGGTTTTCAATGCACTCAAAGGCATTGGGTTATCCAAATTCATATTGAGTATGCCTCTAGCTTTATAAGCTAAACTATTCGTTTTCTCATTGCCGATCACACCTTAATAACTAGCTCCTCGTCCCAGAAGAAATTCTTGATCATCTTTTAAACTACAGGACATAGATCAGCAATGAATCGTTTTTGCGCTACTCATAAACACTCATGAAATTTTGGATATAAGTGAATCAACAATATTGAAATTAAACTATGTACTCTGATTCATTCATACTCACTACAACATTGATTTATAAGTACAGGTTGCAATGAGTATGAGTACAACGTTGACATCGAACTCATACCATTCGAAATATGTTTGATTCATACGCCTACTCATTTAGATTCATAACTTTAGAAAAATACTTATACAGGAGTACTTTGTAAAATTATGTATGTATGTATGTAATATATTTGTATTAATTTACTTACATTTTAAATTTGTTACTAGTTGTCACCAACGCAATTGCTAACGAAGAATTTTCGAATATTTACTACGCTTTTTATGCTCGTTTTCGGTATAGGGTTGAGTTGTTTTTCGTTTGTACGAAAAAAACACGAAAATTTTCCGTACTTTCGTACAACAGAGTACAATTTGTTCGAATTTGTACATTTTAATTTTCGTGTCGAGTTACAGAGTAACCCCCCAGTCTTAGTTGTTGTTGCATTTACAAAAGCAAAAAAGACAGAGCAGCAAGCAGAGCGAACACACAACCTTATAGTGAGTATTTTAGTGTTCGAACGCGAATCATACTTATTTTGTGATTCGTGGAAATGTTATGGAGTTATGGAGAGTCGAAATCAACAACATCATGCGTATTGTTAAGTATGAGTACGATGAGTACTTCAAACTTTGAATATGAGTAGTATGAGTATTGCAAAAGACCACGGTTTCTCGTCTCTGCCCTCGTTCTTGCATGTTTTAACAATCTATGCAATCCCCATTTTTTGCCCTTACGCAAGATGTGAAGTTTTTTGTCAAGCCTAGCTTCTTGATTTGAGGTGGATGGTCTTGATCGATCTTTTCGGAATTCTCCACGAGTTAATCGCCTAAGCGCTTGTTCTTTTGTGATGCAAATGGGTCGACAAAAAAAATGGTAAAAAATTAATACCAAGTAAGAAGGAGAAGGACTTCAAGACAGACTATAATTTACTTAAAACAAAAACACAATAATATAACCATATCATTACGTATTCATATGAATATACAGTGGTGGTCTTATAATTAGCACACTCATCCACACAAGTTTGTGTTGAATACTTTATTTTTAGAAGCAATAATTTTTTTGTCATATGCTATTTAAAATAACCTACGGACGGACTGTAATTAATAAAATCTAATAAATAAATAAAAACATAAACAGCAATTATTAAAATTAATTAAAAAAAATTAAAAAAACAATTTTTTTTCGGGTATTTTGTTATTATTTTCTCAAAGAAATGAAAAAAATTTGACTTGATCACATAGTTTGGTATCAATTATTTGGTCAATTGGTATGGTATGCCCCAAAAGAAGAAAATGACATTTCTCAAATTGAACTTACTTGTTGCAGACATCTGCAAATCGTCCAATAATCCTCTGTCATATCAAAAAAATCACAGAACAATTGCGACCATTAGGAGAAAACCACGACCAAGAAACACTACTAGTACCACAGATCGTATAATAATTACTAATGCGACGAAGAATTCCTTCATAATGTCGTCAGAAAGGCGGAAACTCGTTATGGAGGCACACAAGATATAAAAAAACTTGACTGGCGATATAACGCCATACGACCCTGTGGTATCAGAAGTAATCTTGTGGTTCTTCTCTCTTGCGCTAAAATATAAAGAAGGAAGCTGACATTATTTCGAAAGAAGGGTTTTACGTGTGTCGAACCTAAATTCAATCGATTTGACTCAAATTGAAAGAGTAATGAATGGCGTTCACCGAAGCACGACTTAAAGGCTTTGAAGGCAATTAATCATAGAGGAGTTATGTAATGGAAGTTGTATAATTAGAATAATGTTTTAAAATAAATTAATTCACCAAGTAAGCAATACCAACACCGCCGAGTTTATTTTCATTTTTCCTCTTTTTTTCACAAGTACAAGGTGGCCTTATTGAATAAAGTGTTAGAAAATATTGAAAATTGGTTTGCATATGCTTTGGGTTGTAATATACTCTTCTATTATATTTCGTTATCCCATGTAAGCTGTTGTCTGCCCAAAGCACGTTGTTTGTTTGAAACATGACGCGAGCATTTAAAAATCTGCACAAATTATGCACTTACTTTGATATATGATTACAGGTATCAAGTCTGTTTAAAATAAAACTTTTCAAATATGTATTCATGAGATGTTACACTGATTAACAAAACAGTTTTAAATAAATAAATAAGTTGGATACATTTACTAAGGCTTTCTGGCAAAAGTAATATTAAAAATTAAATTAAAATTTCTCGTAATGTTAATGAAATCGATCATCTCGTTATTCTAGACAATATTATGCAACTGTGAGATTCCCACATAACGATACAATACGAGAGTTGTTTGGGCAAGTCATTTACATAAATTAAACAGTGAAAACGTCAAAGAAAACACCTCCGTTTAGCTGCAAAGGACATGCGTAAATATTACTGTGTAAACCAGTCAACGGTTGATCTGGTGCGTATAATTTCACCGATGTTAATGAAAAATGTAAAAAACTATTATAAATTTAATCAAAAGCATACAGTGATTAATTGTATCAAATAACTTAGTGTGATCAATTAGAACCAACAAGTTTATATTACCGGAAATCGATTCTTAATCGTAAGATTTCCGAAACACAGCTGCGATTTGATTAAAATTCCATTCCATACATTCCTTGTGTTGATCGAGGACGCCTGCAGCAACTTCGATAAGCAATTCCAATAGCAATTGGTACGCGTATTCAATCTTTCTTATTCGCAGTATCTGAAAACAGACAACGACAACTGGATGAAGGAAAACTAAATTTCAAATAAAACTTCGTTGTCCTCATAATTAATAATTTGTATAGAGTTCGCACCTTTAGATTGTACAGTCTATGTTAACGATTTGCAAAAATAAATTGCGCAATGCAGACTTCATTCGTATGCAAGTGATAAGCAGTTGTATAATTTTTTATTGAAAACTGATGAGAATCAATAATGAATTGAATAAAATTCATTGTTGGGCCACGGTAAATGGACTTTGTTGAAAACTACTCATCATCCGTTAACACTTAATTGTAACGTCAATAATAACATTTTAGTAAACGAATCCAAATTTAATACTCCCAATACTGGGATAGTTATATATTGCGACCTAGTTTCTGACACCACTCATGTTGTGTGTGTTAATTGTATATATGAGTGGCGGGAACTACGGTTTAAAGTCGACTCCGAACGACAGATATTTGAGAAACTTTTCATGTCAATTCTATTTTTGCCCGAAATTTGCTAAAAAAAACTCACCGAAGAAATATTTTTTCATATACAACAGTATAAAAGAAAGTTGTGTGAACAAAAATATTGTACACTTCATAGTGTCACAACGTGCATTTCTTTTTGCAGTAAATGGGAAAGAAAAAATATTTTTTAATTTTTTTTTTTTTCATAATAAAGAATGAGTATTTATTCAATAGCAGACGTCGACAACAGAGATCAGCAATGAGTATTCAAAACGATGAGTATATTCGAATCATACTTATAATTTCTGGTACTTATACGCATTCATACTTATTTTAATGTCATACTCATACTACTTATATTCAAAGTTTGAAATACTCATGGTACTCATACTTAACAATACGCTCTCCATGACTCATCGTATGCACGAATCACAAAATAAGTATAATTCGTGTATGAACACTACAATACTCACAAGAAGGTTGTTTGTTTGCTCTGCTTGCTGTCTTTGTCTTTTTTGTTTATGTGTCTTTCTTCTTTGTTTGTAAATGCAACAACAACTACGACTGTAAATTTTGATGAATGATTCGAATCACTGGAATCATTTATAAGTATTATGAGTATTTTTCTAAAATTATGAATCTTAATGAGTAGGCGTATGAATCAAACATTGTTCGAATGTTATGAGTTTGATGTCAACGTTGTACTCATTGCAACTTGTACTTACAAATCAATGCTGTACTGAGTACGAATGAATCAGAGTAGTTGGATTTCAATACTGATGACTCACTCATACTCAAAATTGCATAAGTACTCATGAGTAGCGAAAAAGCGATTCATTGCTGATCTCTGGTCGACACCAATAGCCCCGGGGGCCGAACATCTTCGGCTTTTTACACACATAGGACACGAACATCAACGAATATTAACAAAGCAATTTGAAGAGAGATTGTTGTTGGAAGAGTTCATGGCAGAAGCAAAGAATGTATAGAAACATTTATGTACGCATATTTTTCAACGTAAACACTACTGAAATTCATTTGACAATACTGAAAATTTAGTTCCAATAGTAAAATATGATCTTACAACACAAAGCATATTCCCGTTACTTCACAGATAAATAAGTGCTGTTGTTTACATTGAATAAAAGAGAAATACACATTTCAGTGTACTCGTTAAATCAAGAGCAACAGAAAAGAGAAAAATTCAGTATTGCATTTAGTGAAGGGTAAGCTACCAAAATGTCTTGTGCACACGTTTAGTATTGAGTATGACTAGTCGTACTAGATTTCAGTAACATTTTCAGTTTTCCATAACGTGTGTATGTGTGTGGTTATAATGTAATTCTAAATTTCATTAGTTTTTACGTAAATATGCCATCAAGATTATTTCACCTCAAAAATAATGAATTTGATTAATTTAAATTTTATTCTGTTCTGACTTTATCAGTCTGATCTTGTTTAATAATGAAACTCTTAAGTGGCGTAGTCCCGTCTTCACGAGATTCTGGTGAGGATTTCAACTGGGTGGGTTTCCACATAGTAGAAGAAGGCAGGCTAACCAGTTGACGTTTTCTTCAAGACTTTGTGCTACAGGTTTTGAACCGAGAATACTAAAGTTTGTGCAAAATCCTGCATGAATTGCTTGCTTACTGGACATAATGATCGTAAAATGGATAAAGTCGTCTATGGACTTCGCAAACATTTATTATTTGCAGCTGTCTAAACATAGTTAAAGCCATAAAAATATTCGATCTCATAAAGAAATTTACATACTTAATCTTTCTAAAAGGTAAGAGTTAATTCAATCTATTCCGTGATGTCAAATTATTTAAAGATTATGAATATTAAATGCCGTTAATAACGTTAGTTTAAATAGATACTTCAATATCCACATAATAATGAATTCCAACTAAACAGTTGCATTCTCAATCATTTACTGATTATTAGCTATTTTATCTCTTAAATATTAGAGTTTTGAAGAATATAGAATATCCTTGTAAAACCAGAATTGAATTTCAATGAATTTCTATGTTGTTATACTAGGAGTACATTTTGTATGCTTTAGCAGAGTAAGCATTCAATTTATTCTGTTGATATACTACAAGCATTTATACTTTCATTAAACATTATAATTTTATTACATTCCACAAACCATCCAAATAATTACAAAGATGTTGATGTCAGTCATTCTGTCATCATGCGCCATTTGTGTACCTTGGAAGGTAGAACACGACAAACTGTTTAATGTGAAACACACAATTTTGTTACTGACAACATAACCTCAAAATTGATTTTGTCTCACAAATATTTACGAACAACATCAATTTCAAAATTTTTTAGAAGATCTTGTAATTTTTATTGTAAGAAATTAAAAGAAAAATATTTCGATAAATATAAGACAAGTTTTAACACAGATTTAAACGATTAATCTGAAAGATACGAAGAAATTTCATTGAATTGAAATCGATTTGTGTACCTAGTACTGCAAAAACGTTCATGACCTATTTTTACTTTCATTTTAATGTCATTTATACTTGCAGTTCAAAGAAAACGAAATAAATCAAATAAAATCTTCCAAGAAAAACGTCTGACAATAGCAGTCATAAATCAATGAATGTTTTCTGAAAAATAAAAACAAAACAATAAAATGGAGGTAATGGTAGTAGAAGTATAGAAAAGAATGTTTGATTTTAATTTAAAATTATTTTAAATTTTTCAATGATGATTTCATATTCCCTAACCATTGTAATGCTCAGCCCATTGAAGCCATCTTAAATTATTGTTTGACTTCTTTTGGAACTGAATACTGGTATGCAGTTAGACTGTTTCTTCTTCTAGCATTGATTACAAGGATTCACAGGAATATTTTGTGTTAAGCTGACCCTCTGGTGGTATTACATGTGCCAGTAGAACCTTGCCTCAGATGGTTTTAAACGTTTCTGTATGGTAGGCCACTCGGTACTGCAGGAACAATTAAACTAACGTGGTTAAGTTATTTCGACTTTTGGAATGACGGATCATATGGCCTGACTGATAGAATAATTTGGATAAGTTGGTACATGAAAATATCCCACTTTTAAGTACGATTCCTAGATGGAGACGATCACAAGAGTAGATGTCTTCATATATGGGAGTAATATTAGGGAATCGTATATCTTCCAGCATTAAAACACATTGTTAGTCGATTTACTTGGCCAAAAAGGTGAAATTAATCATTTTGAAAACTCCTTACGCAATGAAGCTAAAAACGGTCGTATTGTCTGACTCGTGTCAACCTCGAGAACTACATATTACGTCGAATACATATTATCCAATTACAGGGCTTAAATTCAGATATCATATGGTCTTAGAGTTTTTGTGGCACCAACAGAATAATTTAAAAAAAAAAGAATTACGAATGCAATGGCCTTCCAATAACCACTTTTGATACCCGGAGCCCCGTATACGAAAATTTTACTTGTTAACGTAACCATCAGTTAAGAAATAATTTTCATCGCTGATATAACTTCTTTATTTTACTACCTTCTTCCAGTTATTAATGACCTATTATTAGTACTGTTTTCAAAGGAGTATTTACAGAATACATTTCAATTAAAAATAAATTCCTACAGCAGGGGTGCGCTGTTAGTCTAGTCGGTAGTGCGCTAGACTATTAGCGTGAGGCTCTTGGGTTCGATTCCCACCAGAGACTCTGGTGACACTACACCGAGGGTATGGTCAAAGTTACTCCGCTCGTATATAATTAGAATATAATTTGTAATTGTATTGTAATTAATAAATAAACACTGCAGCAGTTATTGTGTTTTTTAATCAAAAATAGCACACAATCCTATCAAATAATATTTAATTGCAAGTATCGTACATAGTAACATAACGTAACAGGGACCGTAACTGTTATAACTTTTATCGTAAAAGTCAGAACATAAAAGTTATTTTTTACTTTTATTTTTTCGATCAGAAATAAAAGTTATGTTTTGACTTTTATTTTTTCGCGCAGAAGTAAAAGTTATTTTTGTTTTAATTCATGATGAATTCATAATATTTATTAAAAAATTCTTTAAAAAAATTAAAGTAATTTATGTTAGAAAATTATTAGAATTAAGTTTTGGTTATATTAACACTAATCTTTGTGTAATAGGGTTTGAAAAAACCGAAAAACTTTTATTTCTGCTCTTAAAAATAAAAGTCAAAAAATAACTTTTATTTCTGCTCGAAAAAAAGTCAATAATAACTGTTATTTTTGCCAGAAAAATTAAAAACTCATAAAAAACTTATTTTTTTTTTTCTAAAAATAAAAATCATGTTTTTAAAAAGCATCGCATTTTATAAAAAATTGGTCCAAGACAATCAAAATGGTATACTTGGTTTTGTTCTCCGACATTTCCTTGAGGTTACTTTTTTTAATCAAAAATTCAAAAATAACAGTTATTTTCGGTCCCTGTAACATAACAAATATGTGTCACAATATTATTAATTGCGTATATATTTCAGCAATACAGCAATACATACATACCGTATGTATTTTGTGGGAAAATCCAACAGAAAAGAGCAAAAATTTACCACAGTATTTATGTTACAATTCCCTACTACTGTAAAAAAAACTCTGACAAGTCTTGTGGCTTTCTTTATGTACTTTCATGCCAATAAAATAAATAAAAAGAAGAAAAATAGAATGACTGAGACGTTACCCAGTTTTGAATCATTTACAATGGGAATACCGGACGAACAGTGGTGGCCACGAATTTAAGACACGACATTTTATTTATACATTTGTGATAATTTTTACATCTTATCAAAAATATTTTAGGTCCATGATATTTTTCTTAAGATTTTAGTAATATTAGGAAGAAAAAGTAATAATATTTTGCTACCTATACTTGGTTGCGAATTTTTATTTACATATTATATAGATCAAGACAAAGTGCTAGTCAGGATTTGATATTTTTTGACACAAGTGGTTTACGTTGTGCAATACACCGACGCAAGTTTTTCCCATTTAGACATCTGCTTATTGCCCTAGACGAAATATCAATACCAAAATCCAATGCAATTTTATTTTTTACTTTACTAGAGCTCATGAAAGAATTATTAGCAGCTACTTTAGGGTGTAGTTTTTCGGGCTCTAGATTGCTGTTTGACATTTTTGGTGGTACCATGTTGCTTGATGTGTTCCAGCACGTTGTAAATCTTGCGTATAGAACATTTAAGCAGCTTGGATATCTCCATTATTTTTTTCCATCAAATTTTAGTTGTTGTATCAGTTTTCGGTCGGCATCGGTATTCCGAGTACCTCTGACCATTTATAATTAAATATTTCTATGTATTCCAACATAAAATAAAATAAAACATTCGTTGCTCAACGTTTAGCTTAAAAAAAAACACCAAAAAGTCACTTAAAAACCAGATATTTCTGAAATGTCTTAAATTCGTGGCCAATTTCAAATAAACGTTTTTACAATAATATGATCAAAAAGCAACAAAATGTAAAAAGAAACAAAATAAAATAATGGTACTTTTTCTTAGTATTACAGGGTACATAGAAGAATAAATTTTGATTATTTTGATATTACATGATTGTAAATATTATCACAACTAAATCAGTCATATGTCGTGTCTTAAATTCGTGGCCACCACTGTATATGTAATACTTATAGATGGTACGGTACAGTATACGATGTACGTAGAAAAAATAAAAAATAAATACTCCTACATCATTATGTCGTGCATGTCAATGATGCGGTGATTTATATGTACATATGTATGTATGTGATAACAATTTGTATCATTCCTTATTTGTAAATACAACACATTCATCTACTCATTCATTCAACATTTTATCATTTTTATTTATCATTCGTACGCATCCCGTTGTTTATGTCTGTACGTTCTCTTGTCACTTTATTAAATATTGGTTATTTTCATAAATATTAATACGTTTGTGTAAGTGAAAATTTCTAGCACACACACCTGCGCAACTACAATGAAAACATAAGGAATAAAAACAACTTAACAATGCAATACAATATTCATTTGTTTGCAAAAGTATATATTGTTACGTTTTTTAACTTTTTAAAAACGTTTAAAATATTATTCCGTTGATTGCACACAAAATAAAAATAAACTTGTGTTTAGTTTCAATTAAATTCTTTATTGTTCGCACAATTTTGAGTGCCACCATCCACAACTTGATGTATACAACAATAATTGTTTTGTTCGATATTCTTCTTTGTTTATACCCTTTGCATAAACAACAACAATTGTTCGACGCGATCTGTATAACGGAGATCTTCAAACCACAATTATTTTCTTCACACACAAGATTGACTGAATTCTTACTACTCGTTGCCTGCTTGGTCTTGTCTTTTTATATGCCCACGCAAACAATCTGATGAATGTTCTTGAAGTCGAACAATTTAATTGAAACTAACCAGCAATTTATTTTTATTTTGTTTGCAATCAGCGAACTCATATTTGAAATGCATTCAAAAAGGTAAAAAACGTAACAATATAAAATAAAACACATATATACATATAGATATCTATGTAAAGATGACTGTTGTACAGTGTAAGTGAAAATGATTGCATTAAAGTAACAAGATTAATAGAGAATTAGTACTGGAAGATAATTTATTCATGTCCTTCTTTATTATTTCAGCATAACGAAATTCTCTTGAAACGTCAGGAACTCCAGTAAGAATTGTAAAATAATAATAATAAATCATTCTGAAACCGTGCAGTGCTGATTAACCCACATAGCGTTCAGACGTCACCGGGAGCCGGATTAGACAAACAATCACGAAAGTCCTTATGCAGAAATTTTACTCTCTTTTCTGATAATGCATGGCATTGATAATGGTAGTGAGTAATTCTAAATCGAAAATAGTGCGAACAATTTCAACGTCCTGGAAAGTCAATCCATTTACGAATATCTAAAACCACTTTTCTCGAAAGGCTTATGTATTAGACAGTGATCATTAAACACTCCTAACTAACATGCGCAGTTGTCTCCTACACACTGAAGTTAGTGTAGAACAACGGTTATGATCTTAATTCGTAAAAGTTGTCTTGTCATAGTTACATCTTCCTCAGATAATCTGGCTTATGTCAACTATCTTGGTTTATAATAAACTCAAATATTAAGTGGAGATAGTAGAACTCCAGTAGAACAGCAGGTAGTGTATTGGTCTATTTAACAAGGGGCCGGTGTTCAAACCCCAGCTCACACATCTCGTATAAAATGAAATATGAAAAGAAAAATATTTCTTCGGCAACTTCCTCTCAGCAGTCTTCGAGCAAAAACTTTGAGAGTAAATAAAATTACCATGAAAAGTTTCTCAGAAATCTATCGTTCGGATTCGACGTTTAACTGTAGGTTCCGCCACTCACATGCGAGGTCTGTTCAAAAAATAAGGTGCATTTTAAAATTTCGTAGGCTACGTACTATCGACTTTTAATTATTTATTTTTAAATGTTCGTACACTCATCTCGAACATATGTTTACATCAGCTATGTATATGGCATGTTTAGTTTGTTAGTGGGAGGCATAAAAAAGACAATTGTTTTGCGAGTTTTGCGATTCAGATACATGTAAGACGGAGTGTCCCGTAAGTGGCTCATCAGTATACTCAAATCACCTTTACCTACTTTTAATATGCCCATGATTTTCTTTTTATCAGAATCGCCAAAAAATCCTTTGAATTTTTTCTGCTATATCGTTGCATCCCCAAATGTTGATAATTCTGGCCACGTTTATAGCATAGTTGTCAATGCACTAAAAGACATTGGCTCGCTATTATCTAGATTACTACCTCGGTTACTAGTCGTACTGTGCCTATATTTATAACGTTGATTTACATACATATATCTGCGATTGTTTGTTAGAAAATTTAGCATTAAAATAAATACCACGACACATTCACAAATTTTACCCAAAGATATCCTCAAAAGTTTTAAAAATTGTTTTCTTACAGGAGTATTTTGTGAACGACTGAAGCCACTCGTCAAAACACTGATTGGACCTTATCAGTGCGGCTTCAGACCTGGCAAGTCCACCATCGACCAGATCTTCACACTACACCAAAGCCTGGAAAAGACCCACGAAAAACAAGTCGACACACACCATCTTTTTGTCCACTATAAAGCAGCCTTCAATAGCCCCATAAGGGATCGTGTTTTTGCCGCAATGTCTGAGCTCGGTATACCTGCGAAGCTGATAAGGCTATGCAGAATGACTTTGAGCAATTCCTGCAGCTCCGTCAAGGTAAGAAAGGACCTCTCCGAACCTTTTGGTACCGTGCGAGGTTTCAGACAAGGCGACCCCTTATCATGCGATCTTTCGCAGATTTTTCAAAAAAGTGTCCAGTTGCTTGCGTACGCTGACGACATTGACATCATAGGGCGTACCAAGCGAGATGTTACTGCTGCCTTTAGTGCTATTGAACGGGAGTCTAGTAAGATGGATCTGGCAGTAAATGAGGGTAAAACAAAGTATATGTTATCGAGAAGTAGAGATGTGCGGCGTATTGATTCTCAGATTACGGCCGATAACTATACTTTTGATACGGTCAAGGAATTCATCTATCTTGGCTCCGCTGTTACCACCAGAAATGATGTCAGTCTGGAGATCAAGCGCAGGATCACTCTTGCCAACAGGTGCTACTATGGTCTCAATAGGCAATTGAGTAGCAGAGATCTCTCTCGCGCGACAAAATTAACACTTTATAAGACACTCATCATACCCGTGCTTCTTTATGGCGCAGAGGCATGGACCCTTTTAAGTACAGTTGCAGCGGCCTTGAGAGTGTTCGAGAGAAAAGTACTGCGCAAGATCTTCGGTCCAGTGCGAGTTGGCGATGATTTCCGTATACGATCCAACAGTGAGCTGCATGAGCTCCTCAACGACATAGGCGTTATACAGCGTATTAATATCCAGCGGCTGCGCTGGCTCGGCCCTGTCGTTCGAATGGAGGAGGATGCTCCTGCGCAACGGGTATTTGATGCGGGAATCTGCGGAAGTCGGTGAAAAGGACGACCTTGCATCCGTTGGAAGGACCAAATCGAGGAAGCCCTGTCATCGATTGGTGTGACCAACTGGCGTAGGCGCGCACGGAGCAGAGGCGCCTGGAAGGATGTGTTGCGGCAGGCCGAAATCCGATAACGGGTTGTTATGGACAATTAAGTAAGTAAGTAATTATACGGCCAATAGCAATCCAATCCTTTTTTATTCTTTTGTATTTTCAATAAAAGATTTTTATATCAAGAAAATAAGAATGTACTGCCAGCAGTTAAGTAGCATATCCAATGAAATCAAAATGTCAAAATGATTCGTCGCTTTTATTTCGTTTTCTTTTTTCGAATTTTGACCAATTTTTCCACATTTAAAGTCTGTAAGAAATACCAAAACGAACAGGTAAAAAACGGAATTTCTTCTCTTTTTCTCCTTCTCTTTAACTTTCACAATAAAATCATAAAAAACCTTCCAAAAATCATTCAAAACTATACGAATATACTATACATACATATATACTCGTGTACAGTCGACCCTCCTATAACGCGGTGAGTGCGTACCGCGCTATAAGAACCTCGGATTTAATCGTAAAAACCAGGCTAATTCGTAGCGTGTTCTATGGAAAACGTCTACCGCGTTGTATGGAAACCGCGCTATAAGAAACTCGGAATTAGTACAAATCACACCATTCCTACCGCGTTATATGAAGACCAAGAAATATAAAAGACAAGATAAATAATAAATTATTTTTATTGAATTGAAGAGTTCATATTAAAATTAATAAAAAAAATTAAATAAAAACTAAACTAAAAGAATGTTTTCCAACAAAAATAAAAAAGACTTAATAAATTGTGTAATTCTAGATGTGAGTCGCCTAACTCGTCTTCTATTAATGGGCAAAATTTCTTCTTCACTTAGTTCACCTTCACATTGGTTTTCGATTGTAGCTCTCTATAGTGAGCTAAGCAACTCCTTAACTCACTTTTAACCTTTGCGCTGCGCACCGTTGAACTATCAATTTAAATGAAAAGAAGTTCTAATTCTTTAGCCAAATTAGGCCTTTTTCACATCTCGCAAATCGAGATTTGACACCCATTCGTTTTCCTTATTTTCGTTTACATAAATGTATTGATTATGTATCTCGGCTGAGCTTTTGCGTTGAAAATAAAACTTATATCAAACTCTCTTACAATATCTAGTTACTACTATAAAGTCATTCATAGGCTGTGCGGTAGGAACTTTTGGGATGTTGTTGAATGAAAACCGCGCTGTAAGAGTACCGCGTTATAGGAGGGCTCCGTGTTATACGGAAACCGTGTTCTGAGAGTACCGTGTTATAGAAGGGTTGACTATACATATATATACATATTTAAGAAGGAATACAAACATAAAATGTTTTCCTAAGCATATCTACGAAAGTCGAAGCTGTTGGCTGAGCGTTTGTGAATGGTCAATAAAGAAAGAAAAGAAACGGAAAATGTTTAAAATTTTTAAAGGAAATTCATATTCAACAACAGTTGCATATGTACAGATTGATGTACAAATAACTACATATACATATGTACTATGTATACATTTGTACATTTAAGTGTGCACAACAGATGCATGTAGAATAAAATCTCAACAAATAATCAGCCAACTGAGCAACCAACATTGGAAACTTTAACTGGATGCTTAAAACAATGCGAGACTGTTTTTAACCCTGAACAAAATTACTGAAACAAAAACATGGTGAGTGCAGCAAAATGAAAATAAAAATCTGTCAACGATTTTATGAAATTAAAAATAATCCTACAAACTAAGCACAACAAAGTAAAGAAGATAAAACAACAGCAGAAAGTTAAAAGAATACACAAGAAAAGTATGTTGGTGTGGAAATTTAAAAAAAGTTTATTTTTCAATTAAAATCTCTGAAACAATTTCATGAAATAGTCTTGCGTTTAAAAATTTTATGAAATTTTGAATGACTTTTAATAAAATTTTATGAAAATTTATATTGTCAATTAAAAAAAATGCAAACATATTCACGCATACATACATACATAATTGGCCCTTACAACCCTTCAGTCAGTCTTACGACCTTTTGTAACAATTTAAAGAACAACGCACCGAAAGATTAAAATCAAATATGGTGATAAACATGTCTTTGAAAAAAAAAAACCGCAATCTAAACAGTTGGGTCAAGTCCAACATAGACTTTCGTACCTGGACAATTGATATGGCCAACTTGTTGAAGCTACATTTGTCAAATTAGTTGTCATTTATTCAGTCTGTTTTACCAAATCACCGTGGACGGATGTAGAATTTAACAACTCACACAGAGGGAAAACTGCCTAATAAAATCAAGAAGATTTTCTCTTCGAAAAGTTTTTGGAGTGAGGGGTGTTTTTCCTTAATATTTTTTAAGGAGTAGATTAAATTAATTAAATTATAATTCAATCTTGAAATGGGACATTTCAAATAATGACCGCGAAGACCAAACATTTGCCGAATTGAAATAGACCGAACGAATAGGTTTCTAATTATCAACTAATTTATTTCTTCAATCTTTACTTAATCCTAACATATTCTATATACTTAATTCTAACTGTGTACATCTATTCAGCAACTCCGTTGCTTATTTTAATTCCTTATTGCTATTTATTCATTGACCTTATTCTATGTATCGAACAATCTTAAATTTAATTAGTAATAGGGTGGTACAAATTTATGATTATTATATTAATTTAAAATATTCAATTACTTAATGACAATGACTTTAATGACAAATATATAACAAGTATATCTAAATGTATAGAATATAATTATGGCGCAACTAGGGGTATTACAGCAGAAAGAAACGAAGATTTTTTTCGTAGAGATTTCTTATTATTTTTATGCGATAAATCTTTTTAATTTTTTCAAGACGTAAAACACATGCATTTAAGAAGAAAACTTGTTATTTACCATATTTTTTACTCAAATTCCGTCATTTTTGGCACAAAATATACAATCCATATAGAAAAACTTATTGATTCTATTGTGGTTTCTTCTAAATTATATAAAACAAGAATTTCTTATTAATTTCATTGGACTCCCTAATCAATTTTTTCAAAAAGGTTTTTCGTATAGATTTCATTAGGCCACTTAATAATTATTTTTTAAGAAGTATTCCTTATTGATTTCATTAGGTTTCTATTTGATCATGTGTAAATTATCTTATTAATGTTTTAATAAGAATATCTTCTTGATTATATTAGCTGGCTCGTTAAAAAAAGTGAACAAGTGGCAAGTAAAGAAGTGGAAAAAAGTAATAAAAATATTCCTTCTTAAAAAACATAGTAAACTTAAATAAAAAAATTAAATTGTATTAATTTCAAAAAAAAGTGTTATAAAAAACAAATAAAATTTTGAGAAATGACCCAATTTTTAAATCCTGGGAGCTCCGTGATGAAACGTGCAACATTCTTTTAAGTGTTTTAATTACATCAAGAAACATATTAAAAAAATGGAAATCGAAGACGTTGAAAATTTATTCAAGAAGGTGGACCAAAAATATACTGGGGAGTTGATTAAATTCAAAGCAGGACTAAGGAATGGAGAAGAAATATTGTTCGTGCAAAAACATTATTAATAAATCAAGTATTAAATTAGTTTCCAAGTAAATATATGAATAAAAAATCTATAATAATATCAAGCAAAATCAATGAGTATTATTTATAAAAATAAAGGGATAGTCTTATAAAATTAAGAAGAAAATCTTTTTGAAAAAAAAACAAAAAGAGGGCCTAATAAAATCAAGAAGAAAACCTTTAAAATAAAACAAAAAGAAAGCTTAATAAAATTAAGGAGAAAACCTTTTTAAAAAAATCAAGAAGACTATATAGTAAAATCCCTAAGTTTTCTTCTTGCTTTTTTCAAAAAGGTTTTCCTTATAAAAATAATAAGAATCTCTTCTTGAAAAAAACCATAGAGAAATCTTATAAACTTTGTTCTAATTTACTATGTATTTATTAGGTTCAGTTTTCTCTGTGCACGCAAATAATAACTTTTTTTATCAAAATGGGTGTTCTGTTCGGGGAAGGTACAGCACGCTTCGCTCATTTTATGAATTTGCGTAGCTCACAAGAACTCAGTCTTTCAGAGACCGCAACTAGACAAATGTTGCGTGGTGCTTTGGGCCTACAACCGCAAAAAGTTAATCCGGCTCAGGAACTGAAGGTAAAAATAGACAACGATATGTGATTGCTGAATGAGCTCTGGACTTGTTACCAACTGGTCTTAATTTTAATCGAAATATCATCTTCAGTTATGAGGCCCATGTATGGATGAATGGGTTCGTGAACAACCAAAATTGCCGAATTTGGAACCAATCTACATGAGATCCAAAAGCATCCAATGCATCCCGAAAGAGACAGTGTTTGGTTTGGTTTTTGGGCTGGCAGCGTCATCCGTCCATATTTCTTTGAAAGCGACATTAGCTAGGCCATCACTATCCTGGGCAGTACTATAGAACGACATGATTTACTGATCATTCGAGAGGTACACTGTAAGATCAACATCTCAGTTTTAGATATTATATTGGACCATATCATGACGGTAAACAGATTTCTGATTAGAACAATATACAAGAAGCTTAACTTAACAGTATTTTGGCTCACAGGATCATTTTTTACGTCTTTCCTATTTTCTAATAGTTCGGTTAAATGTAGGAGCTAGTTTTATAAATGGACTTAGTGATCGCATACCAATTAAAAAATATTTTATTGGTCATGTTAAAATGAAGTTTCGATTGTTATACGATAGCAATTCCCAAAGAAAGTATAATTTTTTGGAGTTCAGAAAATGCTGCGACAGTAGTAAACGTGCTGATGCATTACTCAGATAAGCAGAAACTCTTAAGCTATCACGAATAAATCAATATTAACGGCACTTTGAGATCTTAAGTAGAAAATAATTATCTTAAATGGATGAATATTCTTATAATGTTTACTAAATTATTTGGACATAATCGAAATGTTATATGAATATGAGAAAATACTTCTCACCATTAGAGATATTTTGCTTATCTTACGAAATTCCTAGCATCCAAGAATTTTTTCGTTATTTTGCAATTCATTAAATTCCTTAAGACGCTTTTTCTTGATTCTTTTTATCCTTATCGACCTTTACATTGCTTTTGTTAAAATTTTCAAATTCCACAGTGTATTTCATACAGCCATACAAAAATAGTGTGTTACAATTTTACAGACCATACTTAAGGATAACAAAAAAGAGAAGTCAGAGTTCCTAAGATGCGCTGAAATGGAAAATAATTCCTTTAAGGGCCATTATTACAACTTGCCGTTAAACTTGGGTTTAGTTAAAGGTACCTTTAGCTAAAGGGTATTGTAAAGTTACCTTTAACTTATTTTCGTTGTTACAATTTACAAATAAAATAAAGTTAACTTTTTTAAAAATATGGCACTCACTTTAATAATACGAGATCCTTTCATGACATCGAAAGTGATTGCAAATGAAATTGGGGACGTCGTGTCGCCTATAACGGTCCGACATGGATTGGTAGAAGCAAACCTATCAGGTGGAATTGCAAAGAGGAAACACTTTGCCCTGGCTTATAAAACCTGGAGCGGTCCTGAATGTCCAAAGAATGGCGAAATATCCTCTGTAGCAACGAGACCAAGGATAATTAACGATGTACGTCGCCCGAAAGGAAAGGAATTTCACATCAAATTTACTAAAAAGACAGTTAAACATGGAGGGGAAAATGTTAAGTTATGGGGCTGTTTTTCCTAGGAAGGTGTAGGCCCAATACTCTGTTAGCTGTACCATGGATAGATTTGTCTACAAAGATTTAGTTATGCTTCCATTTGCTGAAGAAAATATGCACTCAGTTGGAAGTTTTAGCAGGACAATAATCCAAAACACTCGTCGTAGTTGGTAAAGGAATGGTTCTGGAAACATAAGGTGGACGTCGTTGATTGGTTAAGTCAGAATCCTGAACTCAACTCAATAAAAAATCTTTGGGTGAGCTAAAGCGAAGTTTTTTTAAGTTTGCTTGCAGAAATAAGAAAGAATTGTGGAATAATATTTAAAGAGAATGATACAATATACCGGTTGATACTTGTCACTAAATTAATTTCATCTATGTCTAGAAGAATAGAAGCTTTTCTCTTAAATAATGGCGGATATACCTGATATTAATTGCATTATATGATATTTGTTTAAAAGACTTAGTTAATGATACATTAGCTAAAGTAAACTTTAAAGTCACCTTTAACTTCTTTCCGTTATTACAACCTACACATAAAATAAAGTTAACGTTTTCAGAAATATGGTAGTGCCGGCAGCAACTCTCAATTAAACTAGTTATTTTTAAACGTGGCGATGAGGGGCTTCTTTTTTATTGTATTTACTAATTTTGTTTTGATTTGAAGTTGTCATATTGAAAATAATAATAAAATGGCAAGCTCAGACATAAACTTAACTTTAAAAGTTACCAGTATGATGATCCTCCCTTTAGCTTAACGCGCACCCATTAAAATTCTCTTTTTAGTTAACGGCAAGTTGTAATAATGACCTTTAGTTATATTAGTTAGTTTATTATATTATTATTATAGTATAGTATAATCCACTTAAAAACCAAATATCTTCATGATTTTGCATATCACTAAGTTCATTTTTAGTTGTTTCTTATATGTACCTACAATATTAATTGAATACATTAAATAGTTTTAATTTATAAAATAAAATGAATTATATTATGAAATATTATAAAAGTACAAAAATATAAAATATCGCACAATTCTTGTGTCAAAAATCTTCGCACCTATTTTTCTATCCAGGTGTGTATATTATAATCCTAATATGAATATTATTACATTAAATAACACTAATTACTGAATTTTTACTGGGCCCGCTGCTTGCTTTGTCTTGCCTTTTATATGCAAACGTAAACAGTCTGATGAACGAACTTTAAGTCGAACATTCGTGGCTTCGCCTGCTCGATATCTCCATAAATGTAAACATCGCTGTTTCATTATTGTTTGTGCATTTTGTTTACATTGTTTGTTGTTGCTTATTGCTTACTTGTTCATCCCCTTTTTTATACTGACGTTGTTGGTGTAATAAGTTTTGTGTCTGTTAGTGTCTATAGTGTTCCTATAATATTCTCATTTATTTGAAGAGCCTTAGAATATTAGACGGCTCTATATCATGGCAAAATTAATTGCCGAAGTTTTGAGAAATAAGAATAACTGTATTCGAAGTCAGAATTATTTCTAATTTTGTTCACAATTTTCTTCAGCTTATATACTATTTCTTATTCTATGTTTCCTTATAATAATCTTAAACTATTTCTTTCCCCTACTTATTTTTGTCTATGTTTTCTTTTTCTTTTCCCCTTAAATCTTTTAAATGTTAATAGTTAAGTGACCTACAATAATATTAATATCGTGTTTATTTGTATTAATATATTAATATTATATAATTAATTAAATAAATTAATTAATTAAGTTAAACAAATAATTAATACATATTATTCAACACAACCCACTTGATATTGCATACTCTGCATATTACCATTATATTTTGTGAAGTCACTTTACATTTGTTTACATTTTATTTTTGTTTATTTTAGTTATTCTATATATGGGTGAATGCATACATTACATTGGTATATTTTGTTTACTTGTTTATCATTTAAACAAGTTCATTGTTTTTGTACCTTTTGTTTATCATTTTAATGTTAAACGATGTAACACTATTTTCATTTTCGTAACAATATTTTTCTACTTTCAAATTACACTCCATACCTCGTAATTTTTACGAATAGATTTGGCATTCGCAAAAGATAATGTGCTACATGTTTAACCTTCTTACACTCAAATAAATTGATGCAATGGGTATGGTGGACACCAACAAAGTACCGCCTGGGTGGATTATTTTTATTGATTTCATTATTTCATACCATTTCATCTTTCTTCTTCTTCTGGAAACGTGAAAGCATATGTCTAATAATTGCCAAAAGCCAGTATAAGTATATGTTATCTGGTCAGGGGAGTGTCTTCTTAGCTTCATGTTATTTGGCCTTTGAATTCAATTCCTTTAGTTGAGCGATATTGATGTGGGTCTAATAGAATTTCTTAACAAAATAAATATGCCCGCAAATGTTAAACTGATGTACTTATAATAGCATTATCTAATAAATTCAATGCAGAGATTATTCCATTAACTTCATCCACCCAACCACCCAACCTTTATCAGTAGAGAAAACAAATAAACAAATAAAATAAAACACCGTGAAGCATGAAATCGTTTTGGCAGATTATTTATATTTTCAAAGTAGTTGCGGTGGATACCATTCCTCCTCTCTCAGTTAAAGGTCGCGTCAACTGTTCAATTTGCTGTCCAAAGATTGTTCGTCTGCATATTTACACATTTAAAAAAAAATATTATGTATGGAGGGGTGTCAAATGGAATCAGTGATGCATTTAAAGCTAATTTCGTTTTAATATTTATTTGCGACAAAGCATATGATGTGATACAATTTGCATGCAAAGGAAATGAAAATTGGAAAACAAGGGAAATACGAGATATTCTCTTTGTCTTCTTCTGTAATTACAACAGCAAGAAATATTCTTTCAATAGTAATAAAACGCAAAACTTATTTGAAAGCCAAATACATGTCGCGTTTAAAGGAAACATTTTTTAAAGGATTTTTTCTAAATGTAATGTTCGAAGGCTCAAACTCATATTCTTAAAATACACAACAGAAAAGTAACGAAAGAA
Source organism: Sarcophaga variegata (assembly GCA_932273835.1). Lineage (NCBI taxonomy): Eukaryota > Metazoa > Arthropoda > Insecta > Diptera > Sarcophagidae > Sarcophaga > Sarcophaga variegata. Next base: position 44,737,765 of record OW026359.1, read on the forward strand.
ACGTAAGAAAGAATCAGCAAGTTAAAGACGGGAGAGGAAATATAGGGTGCTTCTTAATAGCTTAAGGACTTATAACCATAATACAAGACAGAAATATAGGTGGAATGAAATGCTTTTTGTTATAATCTGGTATATAAATTCATGGAATAATTATTTTAAATATAATTTCCTACATATGTATGTCTGTCGTATGACACAGTAAATCGGTTCAACCTTTGTCAACATTTTGCAAAAAAGAAACCTGCCGTATTCAATGTTGGCTTGAATATTGTCTTGCATGAGTTCCAGAGTTGCTGTTTAGTTGGCATAAACCAATGACTTAACATGACCCCATAAAAATCAATCCAGAGATGTTAATTCGCACAAATAAGGAGTCCAGTGACAAGAATCGCTTTTGTTAAAAAGTTGTCGCCAAATTGATTTTTCAGCAGACCCAATGTTAAGCGGGCTGTATGGCAAGTTGCGTCGTCGTATCGTAAATGTTAAGTATTAAACATAAAAACAAACTTATTTAGTTGCTCGCAGTAGAAAATAACCGAAATAGAAAATAATTACAAAACTTAACATATATATAAGTGTAGTAAAACAAAAATACAAAAGCAAACAAAAGGGAAAGAAACGAAAAAAACAAAATTCAAAACAAACTTTTTGTAAAATACATGAAAAACATTTGGTCTTAAAACATACATACATACATAATTGGTCATTACAACCCTTCCGTCAGGAGTGCTCTCTAGCTTCTCACACCACTTATATTGTGGCATGAGTGGCCTACAGTTTAAAGTCGATTCCTAACGACAGATTTTTGAGAAACTTTTCATGGCAAATTTTAGTTACTCTCAGAGCTTTTGCCAGAAATCTGCTGAGAGGAAGTCGCCGTCTTAAAACATTATTTTCTAAATCGGCAAGTGGAAATATTGGATTGTTCGGAAAGTAATTTCGTTATCTCCCGACAGAGGATTTAATTGTATTTTTTGCACCCAACTTCACACTTAAGCCGTATAATTTTTATACGAAAGGCTTGTGTGTAAAAAATTCCAATTAATTTTACGCAGTAATTTTTGGTTGGTGCCCTTATAAATATGGAGAGCGATAAGCAGCATTTTCGATATATCGTACTGTTTTACTAAAGAAAGGGTAAAAATGCTGTTCAAGTCAGAAAGAAATTGACGGCAGTGCCAGAGCTGGTTCGCTAAATTTCGATCCGGCAATTTTGATGTCGAGACGGGTATTTAATGCGGGGATCTGCGGAAGTCGCCGAAGAGGACGACCTTTTATCCGTTGGAAGGACCAAATCGAGGAAGCCCTGTCATCGATTGGTGTGACTAACTGGCGTAGGCGCGCAAGAAGCAGAGGCGCCTGGAATAATGTGTTACGGCAGGCCGAAATCCGTTAAACGCGTTGTTATGGCCAATTAATGAATGAATGAATGATGAATTTTGATGTCGAAGATGCACCACGCTCGTGAAGACTGGTTGAAGATAATAAAGACGCGATAAAGGCATTATTTGATGCGAATCGCCGAATAAAAACATGTGATATCGGATTAAGGTTAAATTTATCAAATTCAACAGTTTATGACCTCTTGATTGATATTATACGAAAACTGTCTTTCACTTCCACAAAAAAAAAAACGAAATTACTTTTCGCACAACCCTATATATTGATTGGTAAGCAAAACTAACTTTTGTTAAACGGTGTGTGTTCATTTAAATCATGACAATACGGTATAGCTGGGCAATATTTTCCCCCAAAATGGCCATTACTACCATTTACATCACCGTTTAGAGGTGGTTTTGGTGGTAAAAGTGGTATCATCGACATATTTTAATTTTTTAGAGGTTCTTAAGGCAAAACAGCAGATGGACCTTGTCGTAACGGCGGGCTCAATGGAGGCAGTTGCAGTAGCGGCATTCATTCAGGAAATGAAAAATAATTTCAAATTTTAATATTTGTTTACATTTATTGTCACTATTTCTTGTCGTAATTTTCGATACCTTTTGCTTTCAAAACATTTGCCTTGCAATACATGTAACACTTTATTCTCTCTTCAAATTAATGATTATGATTGGTTTTTCGGCTTATTTTATGCTATTCTGTGCTTCCCAGAAAGGATATAATTAGACAGGACAATTTCACTCAACTGTAGTTTCGCTACTAATGAAATACGTTCAAGTGCACAAGTTATCAAAGCAGCGTAATATTGGAAGTGTTTGGAAAGCGGTTAGATATACATACATTGCGAGTGGTGAAATATACGGTATTGGGAGAAACCATTTACCAGGACAAACATTTTTACATGTAGTCTGACAGCTCTCTTCTTGTGAGAGAAAATTTGTGTTAAAAACAACTTTCTCTACGATTTGGTTGAATTGAATTGAGTCATGCCCATTAAGGTTATGCTTGTGTTGGTGAGTAACAAATTCATTTGATTTCATTTGAGTAACAAATTCAATTATTAAAAAATATATGTGTGTTGAATCGATTTTAAATAATTTTTATGAAAAAATTAAAAATTTTTTGCAACCAAAAAATGATTTTTTTTTTGTACAGTAAAATAAACAAATTGAATAAGTTTTACTTAAGAAACATCATTTTACTAAAAAAAAAATACAAAAAACCTTAAATTCTGTAATAAAATTATTAATATTCAGTGTAAATCTTGACTCATACTTAAAATGAGATTCCACAAGTTGACTATTTTAATACTTGATTAACATGAAATTACAAACAAACAAATTACTTCTAAACTCAATATATTTTTCAAAAGCAAAATTTAATTTCCTTCAGTGTACTTGAAAAAAATAAAACACAAACTATTCTCATTGCATTTACCGATATCCTTTGCAGCAATTTTAGTAGCTGTGCTTCAGAAGTTAGCGTATCCTAATTTATCAAAATCTAGAAAAAAAGAAAAATAATAAGAAGCAAACTTCGATAGGGATTACACACATACATACATACATAATTGGTCATTACAAAATGTAGTAGGCAAAGTAGTAGTTCTGCAAAGGAAATCGAATTCCAAAGTTCACCTCAGTCTGAAAAAACAAGTGAAAGCGGAAAAACACTCCCTCTCCTTCATAGGATAAACATACATACATACATAATTGGTCATTAAAACCCATCAGTCAGGATTACGATCTAGCTTCTCACACGACTTATGTTGTGTGTGTTAATTTTATACATGAGTGGCGGGACCTACAGTTTAAAGTCGACTCCGAACGACAGACTTTTGAGAAACTTTTCATGGCGATTTTATTTGCTTTCAAGTTTTTGCCAGAAATCTGCTGAAAGGAAGCCGCCGAAGAAATATTTCTTCATATTTCGTATCGTTAGAGATGTCCGGCCTGGGGTTTAAACACGGGCCTTACGTCTAATAATCCAACACACTATCTACTAGACTACGACGACTTCAAATAGGGATTATGTATTATAATTTGACCCTATTAGTAAACTGCACTTCAGAGGAGGTCTGCTTGTATTTATAGCATACCAGCAACAAGACGGGCTAGAGCAGAATACATCACCGCGCACTCTCATAAGGTACTTTATATAGTTCACACGAGCGCCCACCTTGTTACGAGTGAAATAAAAAAATCTTCTTCGCCTTGGTGACGATGTTTACCATTCTAGGGATAATAGCTAGTTGCTCCAGAGTTTGGTGTTATGCGAAAATATTCATCATTTTAATGACGTGCATTACACATTTGGAGAATCTTACTGATTAACATTAGCACTCATGCCTCTCGATAAGCTAGTATTAGTTAGATATATTCGATATTGATTGGATGTTATTCTTTTCTTGAGAACACATGGGAATCAAATGGGTTACAAAACACAATAATCAAAGATTCATTGTCAGGAGATCCGTTCCGTCCTGTTTTTCGAAAACATTGTACATGCAAAAATTTCTAAAACGCTTAAGCTGGTTTAACCCATTTTGTACGCTTTCTCAAAAAGAGAGCTGCCAAACTACGTATAAAAATTTTTTTGTGAACCCAGCTTTGGTATATATTTGCCAAAGACGTTTGTTATATCATTCACTTCAAATAATGGATTGCCTTTATATTAGTCTGTGAGTAAGATTATAACGTTACCTTTCGGAACACCATAGTCGGAACACTCTATCTATTAGAATTGAGAGGCATCACTTGTTTTTTAGCTGCATGAGAACGAAATCGGGTAAAATATCATAAAGTGCTTAACGCCACAGCATAGCGTCTATATGGTGGAAGTTTATTGTGTGATAAAACAAATCTGTTCTTCAAAGTTCGTACAGGTCTTCGTAAATTTTACAGACATATTCGGCCTTGTGAGCACATAATTCGTCCTGTGATTTTACCATAAGAGTGAATAATGGATTTGGTTCTAACAAGACTTCGCAATGTACTATACACTATGATTAACAATCGATATAATGGAAAATGAATTTGATGATAATTTTCTCTCGCACGTAAAATTTAAGTCACCTGTATTACTTTTTATGTGGCTATAATGAAATCTTCTGCTTGTATCGTCAAACAAGTAACTCTTGAGCCGTTGGTAGCCAATATTCAGGCCACCATTGATGCCATACAGTCAGATTTATTGGTAAAAATAGTCTGAAATTGAAATGATCGAATGATAATTGCATATTTAAAAAATTAATAGTTCAATACATAACAATTTTCCGGTCTTGTATTATCATTTTAAGTTCACAAGCTCATTTTACCTTCAATTTAAACCCATTTCTGAAGAGAAATTAATTTTTTTCTGAAAGTTTTAATATGTTTTGACTTTTATTCAATTTCAAATCGGAACAGTATTATTTAAGGTCTTCGGGTCAAATTTGATTCAGGTTACGCTTTTTTTATTTACCCACAAACATTTTTGATACAATTTGAGATTGGGTGCCACTAATATAAATATTAATGCATTCCTGGCTATGGCATAACCAAATACATTTGGGTTCTTCATATTTGATAACATTTGCTTGTAGAAAAATATGTTTTCTTTGGGATATTTTTTAACGCGTAAAGCAAAAGAGATATTGAATTATAGTGAATATCACGTTACCAATTCAAAGTATTAACGTTTGAAAGTGCTGTTCGTTAGCAGAGTAATGAATTCCCGTTTAATATAAAAAAGTGAATTTTAAGTGGTTTTAAAAAATTGGTGAAATAAAATATTTTATGGGACCACTGAAAAACAAAACTGGAAGAGTCCGAACGAAGGACATTATATGCATGATACTAGCCTTATGGCTCATTATTCCTACCCCAGAATTACGAAGGAAGATATTTCTAGTTTCAAATTATTTTTTCCACCTCTTCAAAATACAGACATATTCAGGTATAGAAAAAGGAAATATGCTTGAAAAAAACCAATGCAGGTCGAGAATGGCACGACCTACCAGTTGATGATAATGGCTGCCTTCCAAAATGTATCAATACAAAGTTTGTATGCAGTTCTACTACGGTATATAAGCTATGTACATATGCAAAGTAACCAAACAATGCAATTTTTGCAAAAATTGCTTTTTGACTGCGTTAAAAATTCACATTGACGACGTTTTGAAATAGAATACATTATATATATTTTGTACAGCGACATTATGAAACACGATACTTTGTTCAAACGCAAATCAACTAACATTTTGGAAGGCAGCCAATGTAACAGCCAAAATTATTTAAAAAGCAGACAACTCTGGTAGAACTTATACTCAAAAATAACACTGAACTGAGCTATTAAAAATAAACGGCTTACATATATGTATTTTCTTATGTTATTGTTATATTTCAATATATTGTTATGTTTTTACCTTTTTAAAAACGTTTAAAATATGAGCTCGTTGATTGCAAACAAAATAAAAACAAATATGTGTTTAATTTCAATTAAACTCTTTGTTGTTCGCACTACTTTTGTGTGCCACCGTTTACAACTTTACGAATTCAACATTAATTGCTTGTTCGCTATTCTTATTTGTTTACAATGCAAATCTTTTCAACGGCGATTTTCAAACTACGACTGTTATCTTTACACGCAATGCGTCTTCACACAAGACGATTGAATTATTACTACTCGTTGCTACTTGGTCTTGACTTTTTATATGCTCACGTAAACTATCTGATGAAGGTTCTTGAAGTCGAATGTTCGTGTATTCGCCTTCTCGATAACTCTATTGCGACTTCATTGTTGTTTGTGTATTTGGTTCACATTGCTTGTTGTTACGTTCTCGCTTAGTTGTCTATCCCCTTTTCTTTCATACTGATGTTGTTAGTTTACATGTAACAAGTTTCTTTGTATTTGTTTATGTAGCTTTTGCGCATTTTAATAGTATATTACACTACTTCCATTTTCGTAACAGTATGTTATTGACATATCCGTCTACAATGTTTTTGTATTATTTGCATATGCCGACCATGGCTGGAAGGAAAAGGGTTTAGCTAAACGTCGATATTTTATTAAAAAAATGAGGTTTGCAAAGAAAAACGCTATCAAAACACCATTTTCAAGGGATATTGTACAAAAACTACGCGATGAGCTTGAACTGAATCAGCAGCCTTCAACTTTAACTAAATACAAAGAAATAATAACCGAACCAGGGTCAAATCTGACCCGAACACCGTTAACGTCAATTTTTATAAACACCTATATGGAAGTTATAAGAGTCTGTACAACTTTTTATATACCACCCTCTATCAAACTAATTCCTTATACAACAGAGCATTGAATTTGTGGTCCGGTTCCTCAGCGCAATAAAAAAAAAATAATTAAAAAGGTGAATTGAAGTATTTTCCACAATTGCGATCAGACTGTATTTGAGTGAAATACAATAAATATGCGAATAAGAACCTTTAAAACTGTTTTCCAATTTAAATAAAGAAGTGCACACTTCTGACAAACTATTTCCATCTGATTAAATAAATATGTACGAGGTGTGATCAAACAATAACCGTTATTTTCAAATTTCGTGAGTTACGTATGTTCGATTTTCGCATTTTTTTCTGTTATGTCGGTACACATGTCTGTTATATATGTTTACAATATCAGCCATTTTGAATTGTCAGTTTGTTTTTGACAGATGAAAAGGTTAGTCGTATTTTGGCGTGCTATTCGATTTTTTTCTATTCGAAGAAATGAATAAAGGAAACTGTTTTGTGTAAAAAATTAAAATTAAATGTGCAAGGACATTTGAAATGTTGACTGTGGTGTTTGACGAGTCTACTATGAGCAGAGCACAAGTTCAATTGTGGTATAACCGGTTTAAGTAAGGCCGAGAAGATGTCAATGACGATACTCGTCCTGGTCGCCCGAGCACGTCAACAACCGATGAAAATATTGAAACAGTGAAGAAAATGATTTTGGATAATCGTCGAATCACTATTAGAGAGATTGCTCATGATGTTGGCATATCGTTCGGCTCATACCAAGCAATTTTTACGGATGGTTTAGACATGAAACGTGAGGCAGCGAAGATTACCGAAAAAAGCACTTCAAGTGCGGTCAAATGTGAAGGTTTTGCTCACTGTTTTCTTCGATTGCAATTGCAATGAATCATGAATTCTTCCCACAAGGTATCTTGAAGTTAAGCGCCGATTGCGCAAAGCAATTCGTCAGGAACGCACAGAATTTTGGAAAAACCAATCATTTCGCACCATGATAACGCGACTTCCTCTCAGCAGATTTCTGGCAAAAACTTTGGAAGTAAATAAAATTGCCATGAAAACTTTCTCAAAAATCTGTCGTTCGGAGTCGAATTTAAAACTACAGGTCCCACAACTCATGTATAAAATTAACGCACACAACATAACTGGTGTGAGAAGCTAGGTCGTAATCCTAACTGAAGGGTTGTAATGACCAATTATGTATGTATGTTATGTACAGCAAGGAAAATTGTTAGGATACTCGTTGTTAATCCTAACGATATGAAATTCGTTTAAGATTAACTAATGGCAACTTAAGTGATGACTTGATGAACGTCTTTAAGAGACAGTTCGCCTTAAATGAAAATCTGAACGACTGCTGAGAATGTGGAAAAATTCCCATTTCATTGCCTAGCCTTCGAGATCGCAATATTTTATGGATAAACGTATAACAAACGTCACTCATCTCAGAGTAGTGGCCTAAAATAAGTTTTCATACAAATAATATGGATCGTACTTTTAAAGAGAGAGCGATCATTACATGTCGACGTGACGGCTTTGGTGTATGCCGAAAGACATGTGACCTTGTCTTTCTTTGAAAGTTGAAATTATTTGTTTTTCTTAATTTTAGAATTATATTGTAATCACGAAGAGTAGAAATCTTTGAATAGTTTCGAATTAGTAATGATATTAGCTCATAATGAATAATTCTCTGATGCACGGCGTCTCTGAACCTGGCTACCTTTTTGCTATTCGCCCTTAACTGTTATATTGTCGTAAGCAATATTTTTTCCATCGCAAAAAAAAGGATTCTGTTGGTAATAAATTCTTAGCTATGAAAATTTTTTCAAATCTGTTGGCCAGATCCGATACAAATCAAGACTGTCATCCAGGCTAAAGTGTTTTAATGGCCAATAAAGAAAGTAACTGTCAAAGAAGCTTTTTAAACATTAAACCATAGTTTTCTAATTTCAGATGACAGAGAATAGTTGCAATACGTAACGAAACATATGAATTAAAAATCCTTCTTATTACAATTCCGAATACACATCTTATATGAGTCGAATATAAATAGATTATGAATCTTAATGAGTACAATTAGAAGTGATAATATGAATATTTTTATATAGTTTTCTCAAAGATATTCTTAAATGCATTCAATTTCTAACTCCATCAGCATCAATTATTGGAAAAATCAATACAATCGTCTTTATTCTCCGCCTTATGATACTACAAAATTATTTGTCCTTCCTTATCAAAGCTGCTGTTAATTGTGTTTCCCTAAATCGACACCCCAACAATATTATCTTTAATATTCAACTGCGACATTCCTTTCCCATCCACTATCCAAACTTTTAGAAATTTAAAAGCAAATTTGTCTTGGTTTTGTCGTTTTTGATTTTGTTTTGTATCCCATAATGAATTCCATTGTCAGTAAAGATGAATGAATGATGGATGGAGGAATGAGTGAATAAATAAGTAATGGAATGAGGAGTGTTGAAATTGAAATGAAATGGAGAACAAACAAAACTTTACTTCACAATACCAGATTCTGTTTCGCATAAAAAAGAGTTGTAAACCAAAAGAGTTTCAACGTCACTCAGAGTAATTTGTAACAAAACAAAAAATTTTGTGTTGTTTGCTGAGTGAGTGTACTGGAGTGAGTGAAGTAACAGCCGTGGTCTTGTAGAACAAAGTAGGGGCATTATAAAGGCAGACACTTAAATGAAATCAAGAAGAGTAATTTCTTCCGAAAACATATGTCGATTCATAACAAATGCATACCAGACGTACTCTTACAATTCACACTATCACAAAAGAAAAAATAATATACGACAACCACATTGTAAGAAGCCCAACAGCGACAACATGCTGGAAACTTCACAGTTTGATTGCCAAAAAGTCTTGTTGGAACCATTGGAAGGCTGGACGTATAAATTTCTTTGATGTATGAATAGTTACTACACGAGTTAACACAAAATAATCTCTTGGACAGAATTTTCAATAACAGTCTGCCATACATACAGAATTGGTCATTAAAATCCTTCAGTCAAAATTACGACCTAGTTTCTCACACCACTTATGTTGTGTGCGTTAATGTGTATACATGAGTGGCGGGACCTACAGTCGACCTACAGTCGACTCCGAACAACAAATTTTTTGAGAAATTTTTCATGGCAATTTTATTTACTCTCGCCAAAGAAATATTTTTTTCAAATTTCGTTTTGATGTCTGACCAAATTATTAGCCAACACATTTTCGCTACCCCTAACTTAGAACACAGTTGGTTTTATTTCATAAAATTATAAAAAAAACACCAAAAAAGAAACAGAATAACGATGGATCTTGTATTGCCATTCAAAATTTCAAATGAACTGAACATAGAACTACTTTTAATACGACAATTGAAATATTGAGTACATACTACATTGTACTTAATTAGTTGCTAACAGTTGTATGTACCTCGGGTTACCAATATATTTGAATCGAAGACACTAGACTTGTTAAAACAGATTCGTAGAAAATACAATTAAAAACAAACACAACGAATACCTTCTGAGAAGATTTAAAAAAATCTATTTTGAATGAATTTACATTAATTGACAAACTTTTCGTATGAAAATGAAATGAAACTTTCATGTTTTCTCCATTTTTAGGAAAGTATCAGGTAAATGGGTTTATTTTACTTTTAGAACTTTTCATATCTGTTTTTTTAGAAAAATGAAAATAATTTTTAAACTTATTTAGCATTTTATCTCAGCGTAAATTTAAAAAAAGTAACTTTTTACTATGAAATGTATGTTTGCAAGAAAACAAAAACAATAAAACAGAAAAAAAGTAGATAGAAAGTGCTGTTTGTCACATGGTCATGTTCGTCCCGAATTTATTGCATCTTTTACTTTCCTTTTCTGTTACTGGTTTTAAAAGTACACTGTAAAGGATAAACTTGCTTGGTATAGACACGACAGTACAACATGCAGTTGGCGTATAAATAAAGTTTTTCCACTTTTAAAGAATTGAAAAAAAAACAAATTTCGAATGGAAAGAAATTTTAAAATTTTGTGATTTCTTTCACTCTGCAGGATGAAAGTTGAGTAGATTGTATCAGGAAACGAGGAATTGTATTTGAAACATTATTTTCTTTTTTTTCTTATCATCTGCACGTTATACTTCCATTAGCATTACAGCTTTAGCCTCACAGCTTTAGCAGTACTGCCAGCGCAGTAAACAACAGCACATCGTGCAAGTTGTTGAGGTGGATTGAAAGCATTTTTTATTTATTGCCTTACTTTATTGACAATTCGGAGCATGACGATGAGAAAAAGAGTCATAAAATCGATTCATCTCAAGTACTTGTTTCCGTATTTCTCATCAGCATGTCATGAATACCTGTGATGGAAATCATCAATGTTAAACGCCGTGGATATAAAGAAAATGAAATCCATAGGAATATTTGTCAAATAAAATCATGCAAAAATGCTTCATTTAATAAAATTTTTTACAACGTCCGTCCTCTTCTTCAAAATAACACCGAAGTGATGTTCATAAATATTCGTATTTTTCTTTCTCAATAGCGTGACAGAGGAGGGGTGTTTTTCCGATGTTTTTCTCACACTAATCATATTGTGTGTGTTATTTTTATATATGATTGGCAGAGTTTAAAGTCGACTTCGAACAACAGATTTTTTTTTAAAAACTTTTCATGGCAATTTCATTTATTCTCAGAGTTTTTGCATGAAATCTGCTGAAAGGAAGCCGCCGCAGAAATATTTTGTTCAAATTTCGTTTAGTTGGAGATGCCGGACCTGGGATTCGAAAATAGGCCTGTCGTCTAATAAGCCAACACATTACATTACTAGAACACGGCGACTTCATTGCAATACAATATTTAATAGAGAATATATAATTTGGTTCATATTACATGGTGCCTCTCGTCGTATACTGAATATTGAATTGATTAAATCTGATCAATCATACGCACCATCACACGCCCATATTTTATCTGTAAGTGATGCAGAAGATATAATTTTTAGTTTTTTTTCTTTTTGTTTTTGTTTTTATTATTTAACCTCGTTATATTTATTCCCAACTAAATACTTACGCCTTGCTTGGAAGAAATTAAAAATAATTCATGGAAAATTTTAAAGAAATGTGTGTGTAATTTTAAATGAAGACATTTTAAGTAGTCATTAGACGCTGCTTAACAATACCGACAATGATGTCATTTATTCATTCCCTTTGCGCACCAGACAAGAAATAATTAAAATCCTGAAAAAAAGAAAATTTTCATTTAGAAATTCCACTGAATTATTCTATCCAGAGGAAGAGTTCCCTTCAAACAAAAGTAAATTTATTGTTGTAAGAGTAAACGAAAAGCGTGGAAAAGATAATAAATTTGATTTAAACAAAGGCAAACTCAACAAGAAAAAACAAAGGCAAATGCGAGTCAGGTGGATTCTTTCCTTAAATATAACTGCTGTTCCAACAGATTTACGTCCCCAATTTCTATTAAATTTTTTTTTTTGCATTCACCAGACATTATAGATGTTTAGTAGTCAGACAAGTTGTAAGTATGATGGTCCATCATACATACATTTGGTCTTTTTCATTTCGCTCGCGGGCTCTTACACAATGTTATCCTAAATACCAAAATATAGTCGCATAGCGAAAATAAAAGGCCGTAAACAATTTGTCGTTTATCTTCCAACTGAAGATGGAAAACTTGAAGTAAATTTAGCAAAACGAAATCCGCGAACAACAGCAGCACTTTAACTGTCAGATGAATTCAACGAAATACGAGCAGCCAAAAATAAGATTTTGTAGTTATCACACTCAGCGTCATTATTACAACTTGCCCCCTTTATCTAAAGGCAGGCTTTTAACGGGTAGATAAATTGTTTTTCATAATTATAAGCGGACAATAAGGTAGAAGTGAGCGTAAAGCTAAAGGAAAGATCGTCCTACCATTAACTTTTAAAGTTATTTTCAATATGGCAACTCCAAAATGAGCATATACAATAAAAAACCGAAGTACGTCGTTGCCGCTGTGTTAAAAAAAACTTGTTTAATTGAGCAGTGTTATCAACATTGCTCCGGAACTGCCATGTTTTGAAAAAGTTAACTTTATTTTATCTGTAAGTTGTAATAACGAACAGAATTTAAAAGTGACTTTAAAGTTCCCATACATACATATATATATAATTGATCATTACAACCCGCAGTCAGGATTACGACCTAGTTTCTCACACCACTTATCTTGTGTGCATTAATTTTTTTATACATGAGTGGTGGGACCTACAGTTTAAAGTCAACTCGGAACGACAGATTTTTGAGAAACTTTTCATGGCAATTTGATTAGCTCTCAGATTTTTTGTTCCCACACTTTGCCACTTACTTAATATCATCAATTAATTATTTTTTCTTTCCTCTTCATTAAACCATACTCGGAAGGCGTTTTAATAATTACAAAATTTATTTTAAATATTTTCATTTGATTTTACAATAAAATTTAATAGAAAATGTTTTCGTTATTTAAAGAATGAATAAAATATTGTTACGAAAATGAAAATGTTGTTACATCGTTTAACATTAAAATGATAAACGAAGGCTATAAAAACAAAAACTATGGACTTATTTACATGTTCAACGAATAAACAAAAATATAGCAACAACATCAGTATAAAAAGGAATAAACAATTAAACAAACAGGCAACAACAACACTGCAAGGACAAACGTAAACAAAATACACAAACAACAATAACGTAAACAATAAGTTTACATTTATAGAGATTTCACGAAGGCAAAGTCATTCTCCTTCAGGAGCATTCATTAGACTGTTTACCCTGCGATATAAAAGGCAACACAAAGCAGTTAACGGCATCAGTAAAAATTCAGTGTCAGTCTTGTGTGAAGACGCGTTGAGTGTGGTGAGAATAATCGTGGTTTGAAGGTCTCCATTATAAAGATCTAACGAACAACTGTTAGTGTGTTACGCGGAAGAGTGTAAAGAACAATAACAATTAAAGGAAATTGTTGTTGTTTAAATCAAGTTGCCAAAGGTGGCACGCGGAATTGTGCGAACAATAAAGAATTGATTTAAAACTGAACACAAATTTATTTTTATTTTATTAGCAATTTACGAACTCATATTTTAAACGTTTTTAAAAAGGTAAAAACGTAACAATATTTTTATTTGATTTTACAACAAAGTTTAATAGAAAATGGAATATTTTAATTAAATTTAAAACAATTTCTAGTTCAACTACAATCGATAAATAGAAAATAAAATATTTTAATTTGTGTATGAAAGAAATAAATTTTATTTACAAGAACAAAAACAAATTCATGGATAATGGGCAGGAAAGAAAATCCCGACCACATTGGTTGACGAGTTAGTCCTTTATCTGAATATCGGTATTCACTGTGAATGAGTTAGTGACGGATTAAGTGTCAGTGTCGCTATCTCTTCCCATATATCTTAATCAGACTGTATGTGTTTTCACATTCTATCCGTCCTGGCAATTGCCAGTCAGACAATTTGAACGTCCATTTGAGTTTTTGAATGTTTTAGATGTTTGAGAAATTACAATTTTATTGCCATTACCTTCTCAAAGTATATCGAAGAGACATACAGACAAACAGACAGACAGACAGTGGCATGTGTAGGCAGTACGTCTGTCAAAATTCTTTGCTAATGCCAAAGAAATATTGAAATGAGCATATTGCTCCACGAAAAAAGCGATGCCGACCTCTTTTTTATTTTTTTGAACTGCAGTTTATTTTATTGCTGCGAACATCAAAACAAAAACAAAAAATCATTCGCAACAAATTGTTACATTTTACTCTCCTTAAAGAAACAAAAAAAACTCTTTCCCCACAGTTTACAACTTTAGCTTGGATTTGTGTACTTGTTTATTTTGTTTGTCTTTTGGACTGTAAGTGCGGCATCGTCAAGCGGTCCTTTATTCTCTACATTTTTTTTGTTTTCCTTTATTCTGATGGCTGTTTTGTTTGTTTTAAATTTTATGATGCAGTGTACCTTTTTTGCTGTTTTTATTTCTTTCTCTGGCATCCAAACTTTTTTTTTGTTTATTTCTTTAAAAAAAACTTTAAAAATAAATTCAAGGAATAAGAAGAAATAAATCAAAAAAGCAGTAAATGGCTTACAAGGAAAACTTTATGAAATAAATATTAAAGAATTTGAATTATTTTTATCTGTTTATCCATTTTATTTTTGAGTCTTCAAAATAACAAATTGTTCTCATTTAACTTAAATGGTGTGCTCAATTAGGACCTTCGTTCTCAAGTATCATCGAAATAGGCAATTGCTGACAAGAGAAAATATTTCACAAGCAATCGAAAACTCGCCGTAGTCTTGTAGGGAGTGCGTTGGCTTATTAGATGTGAGGCCTCGGTTCAAACCCCTCAGACATGCTCAAAAAACGAAATATGAAAAAATATTTCTACGGCGATTAAGATTTAGTAGATTTCTAGCAAAAACTGTGGGAGTAAAATAAAATTGCAATGAAAAGTTTCTCAAAAATCCGTCTTTCGGAGTCGAACTGTAGGTTCCGCTACTCATGTATAAAATTAACACACACAGCATAAGTGGTGTGAGAAACTAGAAACTGTAATCCTGACAAAAGGGTAGTAATGACCAATTATGTATGTATGTACTCGAAAACATGGAATCCATATCACTTGTTTATCTTATTCTTCTGTGGTCTTAATCGATCAGTCAACACTAGGGATGCCAAACGAAATCGATTTTTAAAAATTCCGGGATTCGGGATTTCGAAATCCCGACCCCGATATCCCGGGATTTTTCGGGACAATACGGGATCGAAAAATCCCGAAATATCCCGGGATTTCGGGAATTTCTCTTAATAAAAAGAGCTAAAAACAATTGTATTATTAAAATTTTTTATTAATTTTTGATCTTTATCACAATAAACACGTTATAAAATAAAAAAACAGAATAAAAAGTAACAAAAATAAAAATAATTCATCTATGTCTCCATACATACATATATGTATAGAGTGTATACTATAGACACATTAGTGAAGAAACAAATACCTACCCTTTTAAGAACACTATTTAGTGTCCAAAATATATATTAATTATATTAATAGTTTTAAGTAATTTTTTTAAAAGATCAAAGACTAATATTTCTTAATTTTGATGCAAACAAAAACATCTTTCTCTGAAAAACATTTTTCGCGATCTGCACTTGCGGGCAAAATGGTTTCAAGAATAAAACTATTCACCTCTAACACTTCGTGACTTAATCAAATCTATTTGTTTTAGAAAGTTTATTGTCTAAACCATCAGTTGTATTAACAGATTTTATTGGACTTCGAGGGCAACGTTTAACTTTTTAACAATGGAAGTCGGGTTCTTATTCAGAATATTATTTAGAATATATTATATAGAATATTCACTTAATTGTTGCTAATACACTTGAAAAACTATATGAGTTTTATTTAATGTAATATTAAATAAAAAAACAATGCCGTAGACTCAATTTTTTTCTTATTTATAAAGTTTGTATGTATGAATTTACAATCCCGAAAATTCCCGGGACAAGTTTTAAAAAATCCCGGGATTCGGGATTTAGGACCCTGATAATCCCTGGATTTTGTGATTTGGGATTTCTCGATTGGCATCCCTGGTCAACACGTATTCGCATAGCTGGATTGATTTCAAGTTCAACTTAAGAAATGAAAACGAATTAGTCCACCATCTTTCTTTAGTTAGAATTTATCTTTCGAACGGAATCTATGGCAATTGTATTGAAATTCTACTGAAATTTATAATGAATTTTATAGCTTTTCACATTTCTGTGAGGATTGGGTAAGCGTTAGAGATAATAGTGTTCTCGATATGAAAGTTATTATCGCAGAGTTTTTTGTTGTGCGGAGGAAAGAAGAGGAATTTTTGTCATAGTTTGACCTATCGACCTTTAGATGATGGTTTTTTAAGAAATTTTCACGCGAAATTGAATTGAATTTGAGCTACTGCTTGTGTTATTATTTCTTCTTTAAGTTCTATGACAGCTCCACAGCAAATTTTCTCTCGTCATTAAGTCCAGCGATGTTAAATTGTTTTGGAATTCTTTCATTCTTCCTTCTTTTCTTTTTACAAACATAGTAAACGAAATGAATATTGTTACGAAAATGGAAACATTGTTTAACATTAACATGATTAACAAAAGCTACATTAACAAATACAACGGACATGTTACAAGTAAACATTCAACATCGGTATGAAAGAACCGGGGATAGACAAGTAAGCGAGAACGCAACAACAAGCAATGTGAACAAAATACACAAACAACAATGAAGTCACGATAGAATTCTCGAGAAGGCGAAAACACGAACATTCTGCTTCAAGAACCTTCATCAGACTTTACGTGAGCATATAAAAAGGCAAGACAAAGCAGGCAACGAGTAGTAAGAATTCAAGTCAGTCTTGTGTGAAGACGCGTTGCGTGTGAAGAAAACAGCCGTGGTCTGAAGTTCGCCGTTGTAAGGACTGCGTCATTAGTGTCTGCGCAATAGTGGAAAGAAGAATAACAAACAGGCAAATTATTGTTGGATGCATCAAGTTGTAACAGTGGCACACAAAAATAGTGCGAACAATAAAGAATTTAATTAAAACTAAACACAAATTTATTTTTATTTGATTTGCAATCAGTGAACTCATATTTCAAACGTTTTTAAAAAGTTAAAAAAATAACAATATAAAAAAATTGAGAATCATAAATTTGACGATATTATTTAATATCCAAAATTAGTTTTATCAAAGAAAATAAAAATGAATGAAATGCCTATGTTGCTGATGATCCTTTGACTCCAAACGAACTGCTGAACTGAATTCTGTAAGGCTGAAAAGCCATATCGTTCAATAAAATTTGCAATGTGCGTGGGGCAGCTTGACAGATTTTGGTCTTCATCAGTGCGTTTTCAAATAGCGACAATAACTTCAATGGAACTACTGCTTGCATTTTTAAGTTATTTGACTTAAATTTTTCAAAAAGTTTTCTCATACAATCTTCTGTTGAACAACCAAAATATTTAAAATTTTGAGAAACTTAGTCTCAATATTTAATATTATATTCCTTTATGAATCGTAATTTATGCACTCATCTGTAGTCATTTCACTCATTTAACAATTAACAATATTAAGGGCCATTATTACAACTTCCCGTTAAAGTTGGGTTAAGTTAAAGGTAACATTAGCTAAAGTGAACTTTAAAGTCGATTTTAACTTCTTTTCGTGATTGCAACCTACAGATAAAATAAAGTTAACTTTTTCAATAATATGGCAGTGCCGGAGCAATGTCGATAACACTGCTCAAATTAAACAAGTTTTATTTAAACGCAGTGGCAACGACGGGCATCTTTTTTTTTTTGTTGTATTTGCTCATTTTGTTTATATTTAAAGTTGCCATATTGATAATAATATATAATAAGGCAAGTTCTAACATAAACTTAACTTTAAAAGTTAAAGGGAGGATCATCCTACCTTTAGGATGGTAGGATGATCCTCCCTTTAACTTAACGCTCACTTCTACCTTATTGTCCACTTATAATAATGAAAAACAAATTATCTGCCCCTTTAGTTAAAGGCAAGTTGTTAATTAATTTAAATTAATTTTAAATTATTCTTAAAATTAAACTACAAATAATGATTTTATAGTGTGGTAGACTTTAGTCTTTACCCGTGTATTTTTAAACCCTTTTTGTATATATGTTTTCTGTATTTTCTATGTTTTCTGCTTATTGTGGAAAAGATTTTTTAATTGAAAAATAAGTCAAACTCATCATTTGAACGTCAGTCAAACAGCACAAAATCCAAGACACTTGGAAAAATAATTACATTTTTGAAATAACCGTCCGTTCTTGTATTAATAACAAAAAATAAATCGTTAAAACCCAAGTATAAGAGAATACTGAACAAATAATAAATTTTTTTCTTTTAAAGAAAAAGAAAACACAATAGAACCGATTCTAGTAAATTAGTAGCATCATAAGCACTTATTGTTCGTGAAAACAATCACGCGCTTCCCATTACACAGTCCCCGTGAATCCTTCAAATTTTTCAACTCAAGGACACAAAAAAAAATAAACAAAATATAGGATGAAAGGACAAAAGTGTCGTTGTCAACTATTTCATGCACACATAGAAAGACCAGGAAAAAAGGAAGTATTGGAAGACACTGTATGAAAAAGTTTATTGATTAGAGACAGAATTTAGACGACAGAAATCGAAGCAACAGAAATAATTTCAAACTGGCGTTCTTTTATAACACAATGTGAAGCACTATTTCGCCAAAGAAATTGCGAAAAACCTTTAAGCAGCAAACACACATCTTTGACTAAGTCGGTGATAACTGTACAACAAAATTAACAAAATTCTCAATCACAATGGAAATTCATTTGGTTCAGTCATGTTCTGAGTGGATCCTTGGCTAATGTATCAAAGATTGAAATCCTCAAGGTGGCGGAAGGCGAGGGAAATTTACAAACACCTGCAGACGATTGTTAGAATTGTTAGAAGATTGGCGAAACTGATGAAAATAAAGGACGAATGGAAGAATTTTGCTACGGTTTTTCACACTGACCTCAAGCCGTGGGGAAACTATAAAAAAGTTAATCATAAACAAAGTTTCGCGTAAATAAATGTCATCAAAAACTTCACGAAAAGATTCATTTAGAAATTAGTGCATTAGTGCTTATTAGACGGTAGCTCAGAATCCAAACTTAAGCAATATAATTCAAAAGAAGAGGAATTCTTCAAAGACTCCCAAAAGTATTCTATCAAAAGCTTTGAGAAAAACTGGGAGTCGACCTTAATCTGTATGTCTGGTCGCTCATGGATATATTTAACACATACAGAATCCTGAACAAAGATCGATTATAATGACGGATGGTTTGTGGCTTCTTTGTATACACCTGCGACATAATAAAACTCCATAAGAAAACTACGTTCATAATCCTGACTGAAGTGTTGTAATGACCAATTATGTATGTACATATGTATGTATCAATGACACATCGAGAAAAGAGCCTCATCGCTGATTAAAATTATGTTCAATTGCCAATATTCAATGGGCACACGTCGTTGTCTACGGTCCATGGCTATCCACTAATGGTGAATTGACATAGCAGACTGAATAAATGACAACTAATTTAACGGATGTAGTTTCAATAAGATGGCCTGACCAAAGTTCAGAAGTCACTATTGTAACCGATACTTATTTATGTGTGTATGTTCTAAATATCTATTGAAGCCGATACGATACGATATAATTCTTTAATTCCTTTTAATAGAACAGAATGGATCAATAGAACTCATAAAATTTTTTTATCAAAAAAAGAAAACGAAAAAACAAAAAGATCTCACAGAATGTATGAAAATCAAGTCGTAAAATTGAAAAAGAATGAACTGCATTGTTAACCCTATGCATTGTTTCACTCTGAAATATATTTTATTATAATAAAATACGACATGATATGATAACTCCACCAGAAAACCATTATTTGAATATTGTTGGTAATAAATAATTTAAAAATATTACAACATTTCCTTTTTATGGCAGTTAAATACACACAATAGCCCGAGCAGTGAATTTAGAATGAATATTGTTACGTTTTTGACTTTTAAAAATGTTTAAAATATGAGCTCGTTGATTGCAAATAAAATAATAATAAATTTGTGTTTAGTTTTAATTAAAATTCTTTATTATTTGCACAATTCTGTGTGCCATTGTTCACAACTTGATGTAACAATAACAATTGCTTTTCTTTGTTATTCCTCTGTTTATATACTTTGCATAAACAATAACAATTACTAGACAATTATTCGACAGATCTTTGTAACAGAGATCTTCAAACCATGACTACTCTCTTCAAATGCACCGCGTCATCACACAACACTGACTGAACTTCTGTAGCATGTTCATGATGTCATCATTGCCGACACATGTTTAAAGTAATTCTTTTATTATGGTTTTATTACAAACTATTAATAACGTACATACGTACATACATACACACGCACTGTGTGATGGCACTTCTGTTTGGTAAATTCAAGCAACGATCAATTTGCTTGCGTTTGCAATTTAATAGTCAATGCTATCAACACTGTTTGTGTTGGACATTTTCATATTTTCATATTCTTAATAATTGGTTGAAATTCTTGCTATACCTTCCACTGTAGACATAATGCTGAGTTATTTTAGGAATAAGAATCAATTAATAAAATATAGGCAAACTGTGCGCTTCTGGCGCACTTGGCAATAGCCAAACTGTGCGATTGGCAATAAAACAATTAAAACTTGTTTTTACTCATTTTACACTTCACTAACTCCATCGCCTGCTTTGCCTTGCTTTTTATATGGCAGAGTAAACAGTCTGATGAATGTTCCTGAAAGCGAATGTTCATGACTTCTCGAAATATCTATAAATGTAAACATCGTTTGTTTACATAACGTTTGATAATAAACAAATCTCAATTTGCAATTTTCGAATTCAATGAAAACAGACATTTTGAAAGTTTAAAAACACTTGATGCCTGTACAGGCTCTTTTTACATCGGTTGCAAATGAAAATTTGCATTTACTTATCATGCTGGCCTGAGTCAAAATCTCTTTTGTAGTCAACGAAATATAGAAAAACGTTATCTTGTGAACTGCTTCATTTCTAAACCAATGGATTCGGGTTCCCGTAAGCTCTTTATGACCAAACTGAGACTCACCCATTTTCTTTTCGGATTTTTCATATATTCTAAGGAATAATTTGAAGACATAACTCATTAGGCTAATAAACTTTTAGCATTGGTTATAAATGTTTATTTAAGCCAATCATGTGCTACTTTACCGCTTCTCATAATGGAATTTGAAGAAATCATTTAAAAGTTATCAATTATTTTTTGATATCAATTAAAAAAATTTATTGTTACGTTTTTACCTTTTTAAAAACGTTTAAAATATGAGTTCGTTGATTGCAAACAAAATAAAAATAAATTGCTGTTTTGTTTTAGATAAATTCTTTATTGCTCGCACTATTTTATGTGCCACTGTTCACAACTTGATGTGACAACAACAATATTTGCTTAGTTCGTTATTCTTTACACTTCTGTTCGGTAGATTTTTACAACAGCGATCTTTAAACCACCACTGTTCTCTTTACTCGCAATGTATCTTCACACAAGACTTACTGAATTCTTACTAATCGTTGCCATCTTTGCCTTGCCTTTTTATATGCCCATGTAATCAGCCTGATGAAGTTTCTTGAAGTAGAACGTTCGGGGTTTTGCCTTCTCGAGAACTCTATTGAGACTTCATTGTTGTTTATGTATTTTGTGCACATTGCTTGTTGTTGCGTTCTCGCTTACATGTCTATCCCCTTTTCTTTCATAATGATGTTGTTTGTTTACTTGTAACAAGTTCGTTGTATTTGTTTGTATAGTATTTGTTCATTTTAATGTTAAACCATGTACACCGTTTCCATTTTCGTAACAAATGCAAATATTTTCTAATGGCGATGATTTAATATTTCAATTTTATTTCAAATCTCTCACATAAAAAGGCAACAACTCTGAAAGGAATCATTAAAAATAAAAAAATAAAATTTTATTGTTGGGTGCCCTGGTAGTCTAGTGGGTAGTGTGCTAGACTATTAGAGTGAGGGTCGTGTGTTCGATTCCCACCAGAGACTCTGGTCTGTGACACTACACCGAGCATATGGTCAAAGTTACTCAGCTCGTATATAATTAGAATATAATTTGTAATTATATTGTAATTAATAAATAAATAAATAAACATTTTATTGCTAAGTATTGCAAATACACGTACAAATAAAGGAAAATGTAAAAAAAATTTTAATTTTAATTTAATAATTTAATTTAAATTTAAAACAAAATTAAAGGAAAAATGCGAAAACTTAGCGAAAAACTACGTGTACTCGCATTAGCGCTTTTAATGAATCGAAAAAACTTTTCTTTACTTTTCGCCAAACAAAATAAATGAGAAGGAACGTAAGTTTTTCAGTTTTAAGCCTAAAATCCGTACCAAAAAGGTAAAAATACTTTAAAAAAAACTTTTTAGTATGGCAACCAAAGCAAACAGAATGAAAGAGAGAAAAACTAAATTTAGTTTCAATTTATAAAATCTAATGAAAAAGAAAAATAATCAGTTGGATTGCTGTAACTGGATGCTGTATGTATGTTGAATTCACTTGTAGTTGCTTGTAATTGAGAGGTGTTTTCACGAAAAAACGAAACGAAAACGAAAAAAGTTTTCTGTAAAGTAGCGCACCATACTATATGAATTTATTGCATTTAAATTGAAACTTGTTTGCAAAAGTATTTTAAAATGAAATTCTAAACGTTAAAAGTGAAACTACGATTTTCAAAAATAAAAGAATGGATAACAGAAAAGAGAGGAAGAAGGTAAGATTCACATAAGAACTATCTAAATAGGATAATAGGAGCCTTTACGTGGCATGGATGAAATAACACTTTACTTACTTACACAATTGGTCATTATAATCCTCTAGTCCAGATTACGACATTGCTTCTCATACCACATGTGTGTGTTAATTAATTTAATTAATTTCCATAAGTGATGGCACCTACAGTATAAAAGTCGACTTTTAAGAAACTTTTCATGACAATTTTGTTATAATTAAAAGTTATAAAGTACCTTTGAATAATATTTGATGAGAGCCTCAGTCTTAAACAATATTTGACATTAGTGGTATTATGGTTGCAAAGAATGAAATCTCGTATTTGGTGGTTCTCGGGTCGAAAAAAGGCTGATTATGTCTAATGTTGAGGGCTCTCTTGCACTCTATGCAGTACACTTGTTAACATATACGAAGATCTACTGAATGCGGCAGATAATTTAACTTCAAAATTCTGCTGACCAACGGTTGTAACAATATCTCTGTTAGGCAATCGGAAACAAATAAAACAAATGAGAGAAAGCAGCATCGAACCGGTGAAGGAAAGTGGCAAATAAAATGAATAATACTCTCGCGTACACACTTATTTCGCAATGGATCATGACACTAGACAAATTGATTGAAATCAAGTTTAATTGATTGAGTGATACGCTCCTATCCAATTTAGATTACGTGTTTAGTTTTAATTAAAATTCTTTATTATTTGCACAATTCTGTGTGCCATTGTTCACAACTTGATGTAACAATAACAATTGCTTTTCTTTGTTATTCCTCTGTTTATATACTTTGCATAAACAATAACAATTACTAGACAATTATTCGACAGATCTTTGTAACAGAGATCTTCAAACCATGACTACTCTCTTCAAATGCACCGCGTCATCACACAACACTGACTGAACTTCTGTAGCATGTTCATGATGTCATCATTGCCGACACATGTTTAAAGTAATTCTTTTATTATGGTTTTATTACAAACTATTAATAACGTACATACGTACATACATACACACGCACTGTGTGATGGCACTTCTGTTTGGTAAATTCAAGCAACGATCAATTTGCTTGCGTTTGCAATTTAATAGTCAATGCTATCAACACTGTTTGTGTTGGACATTTTCATATTTTCATATTCTTAATAATTGGTTGAAATTCTTGCTATACCTTCCACTGTAGACATAATGCTGAGTTATTTTAGGAATAAGAATCAATTAATAAAATATAGGCAAACTGTGCGCTTCTGGCGCACTTGGCAATAGCCAAACTGTGCGATTGGCAATAAAACAATTAAAACTTGTTTTTACTCATTTTACACTTCACTAACTCCATCGCCTGCTTTGCCTTGCTTTTTATATGGCAGAGTAAACAGTCTGATGAATGTTCCTGAAAGCGAATGTTCATGACTTCTCGAAATATCTATAAATGTAAACATCGTTTGTTTACATAACGTTTGATAATAAACAAATCTCAATTTGCAATTTTCGAATTCAATGAAAACAGACATTTTGAAAGTTTAAAAACACTTGATGCCTGTACAGGCTCTTTTTACATCGGTTGCAAATGAAAATTTGCATTTACTTATCATGCTGGCCTGAGTCAAAATCTCTTTCGTAGTCAACGAAATATAGAAAAACGTTATCTTGTGAACTGCTTCATTTCTAAACCAATGGATTCGGGTTCCCGCAAGCTCTTTATGACCAAACTGAGACTCACCCATTTTCTTTTCGGATTTTTCATATATTCTAAGGAATAATTTGAAGACATAACTCATTAGGCTAATAAACTTTTAGCATTGGTTATAAATGTTTATTTAAGCCAATCATGTGCTACTTTACCGCTTCTCATAATGGAATTTGAAGAAATCATTTAAAAGTTATCAATTATTTTTTGATATCAATTAAAAAAATTTATTGTTACGTTTTTACCTTTTTAAAAACGTTTAAAATATGAGTTCGTTGATTGCAAACAAAATAAAAATAAATTGCTGTTTTGTTTTAGATAAATTCTTTATTGCTCGCACTATTTTATGTGCCACTGTTCACAACTTGATGTGACAACAACAATATTTGCTTAGTTCGTTATTCTTTACACTTCTGTTCGGTAGATTTTTACAACAGCGATCTTTAAACCACCACTGTTCTCTTTACTCGCAATGTATCTTCACACAAGACTTACTGAATTCTTACTAATCGTTGCCATCTTTGCCTTGCCTTTTTATATGCCCATGTAATCAGCCTGATGAAGTTTCTTGAAGTAGAACGTTCGGGGGTTTGCCTTCTCGAGAACTCTATTGAGACTTCATTGTTGTTTATGTATTTTGTGCACATTGCTTGTTGTTGCGTTCTCGCTTACATGTCTATCCCCTTTTCTTTCATAATGATGTTGTTTGTTTACTTGTAACAAGTTCGTTGTATTTGTTTGTATAGTATTTGTTCATTTTAATGTTAAACCATGTACACCGTTTCCATTTTCGTAACAAATGCAAATATTTTCTAATGGCGATGATTTAATATTTCAATTTTATTTCAAATCTCTCACATGAAAAGGCAACAACAACTCTGAAAGGAATCATTAAAAATAAAAAAATAAAATTTTATTGTTGGGTGCCCTGGTAGTCTAGTGGGTAGTGTGCTAGACTATTAGAGTGAGGGTCGTGTGTTCGATTCCCACCAGAGACTCTGGTCTGTGACACTACACCGAGCATATGGTCAAAGTTACTCAGCTCGTATATAATTAGAATATAATTTGTAATTATATTGTAATTAATAAATAAATAAATAAACATTTTATTGCTAAGTATTGCAAATACACGTACAAATAAAGGAAAATTTAAAAAAAATTTTAATTTTAATTTAATAATTTAATTTAAATTTAAAAAAAAATTAAAGGAAAAATGCGAAAACTTAGCGAAAAACTACGTGTACTCGCATTAGCGCTTTTAATGAATCGAAAAAACTTTTCTTTACTTTTCGCCAAACAAAATAAATGAGAAGGAACGTAAGTTTTTCAGTTTTAAGCCTAAAATCCGTACCAAAAAGGTAAAAATACTTTAAAAAAAACTTTTTAGTATGGCAACCAAAGCAAACAGAATGAAAGAGAGAAAAACTAAATTTAGTTTCAATTTATAAAATCTAATGAAAAAGAAAAATAATCAGTTGGATTGCTGTAACTGGATGCTGTATGTATGTTGAATTCACTTGTAGTTGCTTGTAATTGAGAGGTGTTTTCACGAAAAAACGAAACGAAAACGAAAAAAGTTTTCTGTAAAGTAGCGCACCATACTATATGAATTTATTGCATTTAAATTGAAACTTGTTTGCAAAAGTATTTTAAAATGAAATTCTAAACGTTAAAAGTGAAACTACGATTTTCAAAAATAAAAGAATGGATAACAGAAAAGAGAGGAAGAAGGTAAGATTCACATAAGAACTATCTAAATAGGATAATAGGAGCCTTTACGTGGCATGGATGAAATAACACTTTACTTACTTACACAATTGGTCATTATAATCCTCTAGTCCAGATTACGACATTGCTTCTCATACCACATGTGTGTGTTAATTAATTTAATTAATTTCCATAAGTGATGGCACCTACAGTATAAAAGTCGACTTTTAAGAAACTTTTCATGACAATTTTGTTATAATTAAAAGTTATAAAGTACCTTTGAATAATATTTGATGAGAGCCTCAGTCTTAAACAATATTTGACATTAGTGGTATTATGGTTGCAAAGAATGAAATCTCGTATTTGGTGGTTCTCGGGTCGAAAAAAGGCTGATTATGTCTAATGTTGAGGGCTCTCTTGCACTCTATGCAGTACACTTGTTAACATATACGAAGATCTACTGAATGCGGCAGATAATTTAACTTCAAAATTCTGCTGACCAACGGTTGTAACAATATCTCTGTTAGGCAATCGGAAACAAATAAAACAAATGAGAGAAAGCAGCATCGAACCGGTGAAGGAAAGTGGCAAATAAAATGAATAATACTCTCGCGTACACACTTATTTCGCAATGGATCATGACACTAGACAAATTGATTGAAATCAAGTTTAATTGATTGAGTGATACGCTCCTATCCAATTTAGATTACGTGGTCGTGCTATGAAGCAAGCTTCTGGCTCATCCCAGTATTTGCCCTATGAACCATTTGACATGTAATATGTAGAAGGTATCATTCGACAGTAGTGTGCCTGTTGTAGAGCAAACATAGAAAAAAGAGCGAATATTTCATCTGAATAGGATCATTGTGAATATGATAAGTAAAGTCAACAATTTCATGCAAAAGTAATAAATTCCTTCGTCAAATACTACGTATTTAAAATGTAATTAAAATTTAAATTGTCTTTAAGTATCTGGAAGTACTCAAAAAGGAATTCTATCATACAGCAAAACATTTAGGAATTCATTGTTTCTCCGTTGAGAAAAGGGGAGAATTTTTATTTCTTTAAATTCATTTTGTTGCTGCACAAATGAAAAGTGAATTCAGTTGAAAGATGATACAAATTCTGCACTGTTTTATTCCATTAAGACAACAATCGACTTTTCAACTTTGTTGTGCTAATACATATCCACACTTTATAGTACGCATACATACATATGTACATGCATATACATGTGTACCAATGTACAATGTATATACCTACTTATTTTTACACCATGTAAGAGATAAGTATGGTAAGGAAGAATAGAAAGAAGATGATATTGTAATACCAGGAATTAAATTAAATTAACAACAAATGCAATGTGGTTGCATCTTGTCGTAGTTCGTAATGAAATTGCATGGACCAGGAAAACCAAACTTTCAGTTCCTTTCCGATGCCTTTGTAGTAATAAATTGTTTTTAATTAGATAAAGATTATGAGAATTAAAAGATTAAAAATGTGTTATGAAAACGGGGGTGTGGGGTGAAAAAAGCAAATTTCCAATTTTACGCCACTTGCCAATAACGGTTAATTAAAAATGTATGCTTTAATAATAATGTAGCAAAATAACCGCAATAGAATTGCATTAAAGAATAGAATTTATTTACATTTATTGGGCTTTCATTATACGTTGAATTAAAAAGTTTTTGTGTACAGCGATGGAAAATGCAAGTGGTCTCTCAGAAAGTCAGTACGAGTTTAGAGCGGGTAGATCGACGATGGGAGTCATTAACGAAGTGGTGACTAGCGTGAAGGCTGTCCAAAGCGGAAACCATTTTTCGCGGTAGATAGTTCTGTTGGCGACCTTATACATATGTCCGGAATGCGTTCAACAGCCTCCGATGGTTTGACGTACTTGATGCTCTGAGAACAAATTTCGCTATTCCTGGTTATCTTCTCAAGATCATGCAGAGCTATTTACGAGATCGTGAGCTTATTTACAATACAAACGAAGGACGTAAGAGAAAACGGCTCAGGGATCAATTCTTGGCCCTGACCTTGACATAACCTATGATGATAACTTTCGCATTGAGATGCCAGACGGTACACATCTTGTCGGATATGCCGATGACGTTGCGGCCATAATTGTCAAAATGTCGAAGAGGCTAGAAGAAAGGTCAACCAGATGATAATAAGAACAAAGTCGTGGCTAGAGGACAGAGGTCTCAAGCTCGCAACAGAAAAAACAGAGTTGATACTTCGTACGAGGAAGCGTATACCGCAGGAAATTGACATGACGATATGCGACACCACTTTGACGACACAGAAAGTAGTCAACTATATTGACATTCGACTGGACCCTAAACTGACATTCTGGGCTCTGATCCAAACCGCTGCAACTAAAGCCGCGGAGGTTACCACCTCACTTAGTAAGCTTATGGCCAATATTGGTGGTCCTGTACAGAGTAGACGCAGATTGATGATGGCAGTTACGGACTCTATTCTGCTTTACGGCAGTGAGATCTGGGCAGAAGCATTAAAGGCCGACTGTAGAATGAAAATTTTATCATCGGCACAACGAAACGCTGCACTTAGGGTGGCCTCAACATATAGGACTGCATCTTAGTCAGCAGTACTGGTAATCAGTGATGTAATACCTATAGGTCTATAGGCAAGCGAGCGGAAGAAGGTGTGGGAGACTAAAAACGTTCACGGAGAGACAGTAAATATCGACGAAGCCAGAAAGCGAACCATATAACACTGACATGAGAAATGGAACACTGAAACAATTGGTAGATGGACGGTGAAACTTCTCTCAGATATTACCAGCTGGAATGAGAGGAAATTTGGAGAGGTTAATTACTATTTAACACAGCTGTTATCCGGACACGGATATTTTTGTAGATATATATTTAAAATGGGATGGATGACAAGACCAAAATGCATCTATGATGATGCGTCCATCGATGACGGGGAACACACTTTCTTTAATTGTGAGAGATTAAGTTTAGAATGAAAATCTTGAGGCCAAAGTCGGCGTCTATACTGTCGAAAACAGCTACGAAAACTTCCGTAGAAAATTGGAATAGCATAGCCACTTACACTGAAGCCTTGATGAAATCTAAGAAACTTGACTTGGATGAGAGACTTAGAATGGATGTTCAAACATCTTCTGAGATTTTTTTGCGCAATCCGGACGCGGATATGGATATAAGGTGCAAAATGGCCAGAGGAACTCCACTTCGAAGTAATACTACAGTAGTTCCGGCGTGGCCACAAAGAGTCCAAAAGAGCGGGGGGGTGATTAGGTTAGTTGGATTTACTCCTCCTCAGCGGGAAAAAAAAGTTGTTGTGTACGTAATTAAATGCTGCCAGATGCCGCGAACAGAGAATACCAAACTTTGTATAGAATTTTTCCTTCCGTTCTATTAAGACAGAATTGTTGAAGTTTGTCATCTTGTAATACTGAGTATTAATTTTCTTGTAAGACTATATTTTAGAAATGTTAAAACCGGTTTACTAATACCGAAAATTAATGTTTGTGTTTTAACTTGATCAATGGATTAGTTTTAATCAATTTTTATAATTATTTCTTATAGAAATCATTTTTTATATATGAATACTTAACTTAATATTTTTGTTTAAAAAATTTATTGTTCATTGACCCACATATGTATGTATATCAAGTATTATAAGGCTAAGTTGTCAGAGGATGGGCAAGGTGCTATTAGGATCAAACGAAAAACATTTCTTTTGAATTCTTGCAACTGTATACATACTTTATAATCTAATATGTATTTGCATTTAATCAGGGATATAATTAATAAAACAAAACGTTTACATACTTAATTAAGTAAATGACCCATACTCGCGCAGTGCTTTCAAGCGAAACTACTATCCCTCAGCAGCCGTCTTTTAGCAAAAGCTCTGATAAGGAACAGATTCTTAAATCTGTCGTTCAGATTTGTTGTTAAATTGAAGGTTTAGTAGCGGATAAACGGATTAATGGATTATAATGAAGCGCATTAAGGGGGTAGCATGAGCAGTCTTGTTGTAATCCCGTTTAAAGAATTATAATGTACAATATAAGCATCCATGTATGTATGTATGTGTTCATCAATTTTAAATTCAGTTCAAGGTTAAAATTATTTAATCAAATTCGCCATTTCATATAGGAAATAAAATAATAAAAGTTTTGTCCAGTGCAGTCACTTTCAAAATATTTTTAATTTTTAATTTAATCAGCTTTCTTGCGTTCGTTCTATAAACTTTGTTGAAGGAATAACAACAGGAGCAAAAACAAAATGAAGTGTTGGAAGTGAGATTATAACCAATAATTTCATTAAACATGACTTATGAGGCAATTTAAAATGTTTTCTAACATTTATGGCCTTAATGGCTCAATATCTTCTTAACGATTCGAGAAAAACTTTTTTGTTGTGGCAGGTTGCCTGTCGTATCGTATTAACAATATGCTCAGCATTGTAATCTAATAATAAATGACTCTCTCAATGGAAAGAACGATGATAAGTAAAAATGAAAACAAAAAAGACCAAGACCAACTATTATGATTAAAGCAAAAAAGAAAATAAAAACCATCATCCACACTTTAGGCGACTAGTCTTTATTTTTTTTTCTATCGAAAACTAATGCTTTACGGATTTAAAAAAAAAATTCAGTTTTTACATGCGTCAATTGATGAATTTTCATTTAAAGTTCAAAAATAATTGATTTTCAGATTAACAATCAGTAAAACTGTCTGTGAAGTCTCATCCTAGGCGTTGTTCTTTATCCTTAGCTGGCTGCGAGTTGATACGCGAAACATGAAGCTGCGAATGCAGCAATAACCCTACACTTCAAGAAAACAGGAAAGCGTGGTAACTTCAAAAGCTTTGGCATCAGAAAGATTATATTATGACCACCGTCTGTCTATAGCTTTCAGAGGACATCAATGAAGTATTCACAGAGAGATCACACAACAAGTTCGAATATAACCTCTTTTTGAATCAGTTTAATCTTCCTTTTTTAATATTTCTATGATTTGATAATCAAGCTTGTCAGCCTGCTGTGTTTAATAGTACCATCACTATATATAGTGCCGTCACTGTTATTGATATTGTAATCACGTGCTTAGATATATATTTATATATATATGCTTACAATATCAACAACAGTGACGGCACTATAAATAGTGGTGCCACTATAGTTTACTGTAGCATTACTGTAGCAGGTATCAGGTCTTCCCTGTCATAATAATGCTAACGATTTTCTTTCACCCAGAACTTATTTATATGAAATTGATAATGAAATTTACACCATGGCTGTGAAATATATCAGACGGTTAGTACAAATGTACGGTATAAAAGGCGGAATTGCATTATAACGTGACGTTTAGTAGGAACTAATTATTCTGTACTCATATGGTGAATTTAGCTTAACGTTACCTAAGCAAACCAAAGTTTATTAATTTTGGGTTTTGGGAGGAAGCCAACAACCAATCAGCAATATTTTCTATATATAGTATGTATCCTGTGCAAACTTCCTTAATTTCTTTAAATCCACTTCTGTGAAATAAGTTACGTCTGCTGTAGTTTCATCCTTAAAATATTGGCATCTCAAGATTACGAAAGCTAAGTTTGGAATCATCGTAGTTTAGTTGATAGTGTGTTGGCTTATTAGACTTAAGAACACGGTTCAAATCCCAGGTAAGACATCTTCAACAAAACGGAATAAGAAAAGAAAAAATTCCTGAGAGTAGATAAACTAGAAAACGAACCATGAAA
Source organism: Sarcophaga variegata (assembly GCA_932273835.1). Classification (NCBI taxonomy): domain Eukaryota; kingdom Metazoa; phylum Arthropoda; class Insecta; order Diptera; family Sarcophagidae; genus Sarcophaga; species Sarcophaga variegata. Next base: position 44,770,017 of record OW026359.1, read on the forward strand.
AAGTTTCTTAAAAATTTGTCATTCAGAGTCGACTTTAGCCTGTAGTATATCGTTTATATTCTGTAATTCTATGGCTATATTAAATCACCACTTGATGTCTAAGTTCCGACACTTGTAGAATTGATGAAAACCTTTGACCAGGTTAGCCCTCTATCCAGTATCCCCGGCTGCTATTGTTTTAATTATCATTTGATAATCACTGAAGCTCATAAAATCCACCAGTGTACGGTTGTTGGATGGTCGTTTTGGGCTCAATATTCAAAACGTAGATAAATTCGTCAAGCGATTATTGCATTTGATATTGAACGAAATTATTAGTTTAATGCAGATCGATCGATCGATCGATTGAGTCCATCCAAAATTTTCTATTAAGTTTCTTATTCAGCTTCATTTCGTCAAAATGTGCTCCTCACTGATCTATCAGCCTCATAATGGATTTGAATTGTATTTCATACAGATTTTTAGCGCCAACTTGAGCTCGTTTTAATATCATGTAATCTATCTACTTGGCACCTAATCTATGATTATATTTTAGCTCAAGCTATCATGCTGTCATCATCTGCATCAGAACAGGTGTGTGAATCCAATGTCTTTGTCTTATGAAATAGGTTTCTCTTCATCGTGTAAGATGGTATTCTATAGTTTATGTGTAAGCGTATTTATCTTAATTAAAGTTCTTGCAATTTAGAGGTTATTAATTAATTTTTACAAGTTGTTGGTATTATTTGGATTTTTTCTCACATTAGTAGCTTTGTGAGGATCAATTTTGCGGCGGTAGATGTCAAGACCGCTATTGCAATGATTGCTGTCCTATTGACTCTGAACGAATAGATTAAAACACATGTAGGGTGTACTGCTGGATTAGTGAATAGTGTGGGAATTTTGAATTCGATTCTCAAACGAGATTTATTCTGTTATCCTAAATCTAGAATACGATGGTCGATACACCACAATAATTAGAATATAACTTGTAATTGCAATAAATATAATGAATGAATGAATATATGAAAATAAAGGAACCAGGAACCAGTATCAATTAGCCCAGATATGGCCATTGCTTGGTCATTATCAGTTTAAAAGTATTTTTATATTATTTTGGAAGCAAATGAGAAATAAAAACAGTGTATTTATAGGTTTTGAAAGATTTCTTGGAAAAAAGGGGTTTTTGAAGGACATTGGGCACATGACTTATTGGGTGTGATACGACACAAAACGTTTTACATGTAATCCTATGTCACATTTTCGGCATCTAGTTAAGGTTTTTTGATGGTAGGCTCCACATCTTGTTTGTTTTTCCTGTGATATTACTTACTTGTAAATGTATAAAATTTTACTTACCGTACAAACGTGGCCCCACATATTCAGTCATTATGAAAATATCACAATCACTCTATATAACATTCAATAATCCAATCACTAAATAATGCAATCACATAATCTCCCATGAGGAATTGATGAGTACTGTGATGAGTACGTGACGTATCATGTGAGCAATAATGTACTGGTGTACTATATAGGTCATTGGGCATATCTGGGTTAGTAAAAGCATTTTGTAAGGGTAACATCGACTAAATCTAATCACAAAATCCTTTATTCCTTTCCGTAATGATTTCGTTTGTATTTTTCATGTTGTCTTCGCTAGAACGTATGCAATGACTTAAAATGTTTGCTTAATTTCCCACAGTAAAATCGTAAAAATCAATACAATGTAAGAAGAAGAACAACCAGACAGACTATAATTTACTTATAAAAATAATAAAAACAAACACAATAACATGATCTTGCCAATATGTATGGGCTTGAAAAATACATTAAAGCATGAAAATGTCTGTGATGAATTGTAATATTCTTTACAAAGAATAATTTATCATTCCGTTCAATGCGATTGTTCAGTGCGAGTGTTCAGTCCGACTGTTTAAAGGCTTAAAGACTTTTATAAAGAAAAAACACACGAGACAATGTAATGACAATGCTAGTAGAAATCAAAAATGATTTTTTTATATTTCTCGAACTCTCCAAACTTGTTTTATTTAACAAAAACAGTATTTTTGATCTTTTCACACAAAATTATTTATTACACAAATATTTTTGAACCTATTTTCAAAATCGAAAGTTTTTTGAAAAGGGGAGAGATGAGCCTTTAAAACGGTATACTTAAAAACTTTGTTCAAACTTATATGTCATGAGTTTTGATCGGGTAAACTTATAAAATATGATTTTTTTCTAATTTTTTTAAGATTTCAAAATTGAATTAATAAATATAAAACAAGTGATGGCATTTTGAAAGCTCATTATATTGTGAAGAGATTGACACTGCGTTTGATAAAATCGGATAAAAATTATCGCAGTTATTATTTAAATAGTATAACAGCTGTGTTATATTTTCTACATATGTAATCTTATCAAATGAACTTTTAGTTCAAAAATTTTCAAAAGTTTTGATGGATCTTGATTGTTTATCGCAAAATGTGTCAATTTCACGTTTGCACGACTACCAGAAGTCGGCTAATATTTGTGTTTTTTGCAAATATTATTATTTAGACTTGCGCAAACATTGGCCAACTCCTCCTGGTAGAGGCTCAAACGTGAAATTGACACATTTTCCAATAAACAATCAAGATCCATCTAAAATTTTGAAAATTTTTTAACTGAAAGTTCATGTGCAAAAAATATATATGAAATATTTTTTAATTAACGTTTGCCACTATGAACAGACAAACTTGAAAAAATATGAAAAAAATTAGCATTTGTCAAGTTTACCTCATCAAACCCCATAGCACATTAAGTCAAATAATATACATATGTATACCGTTTTAAAGGCCCATCCTTCCCCTTTCTAAGAAAGTTTAAATTTGTGATATTGGTTCCGAAATGTTTATCAATAAATTTGTGTTTAAAGTCCAAAAACAAGAAACAAGGGAGCCAGCATTTAATTTTAAAAGTTGAATATTAAAATGGAATCCTACACGATAAAGTAAATACAAAATAATAAAATTTTAATTTGAATAAATCATTTGTTTTTCTACTTTGATTTATAAAATGGAATGAAGAATACAAGAAGATAGGTTCTCATACTGAAATATCCAGTGTCGTGAAAAATAATAAGGATGCGAATGTAACACTTACAGATTAGCGAATTAATGAAGAAGTAAATACAATGAGAAAATTGCTGATAAATAACTGTTTTTATTATCATTTACAAACTTTTTCGTCAAGTGTATGAATGTCACATTGATCACATTGGTGTTCTTATTATTTTTTCCATCACCGTATATGTGTATCTGTCAGCAGACATATTACTTGCACACCAATTGTTTGCTGTTGTATTGATTACATATGTAAAGGGTATTTTTTAAGCGCTTCCAACCTTTACGTTTAAATAAATCCTATTGATGGCGTATGTATATGATATAACATTGTTCAGATGTTCGTCACCGCTTCTCTAAGTGGATCGCGGAGTTTATGGTTTAATTCCATATAACCGGGCATACCAAAAGAAAATTTCAAACGGGGTCAAGTGGCACGATATCTGTAGCTAGTCTATATCACCTGCACGCGAGATGACCATGTCACTAAATCGCTCGTGCAGAATATTGAATTACGGATGAACTCATGGGCCAAATCACCAATTTCAGGCTAAAAGAAGTTCGTTGCAAGTGTCGTCTTCTAAGTGTAACCAGATCCAGATACATATCATTCAGTTGAAAACACAAGAACTCATATTACTGTAATAAATGCTGTTCACAATCACTGGAGTTAAGAACTCATCCCCAATAAGTAAGGCAAATTCACACCGTCTGACCAACAAGACAGTTGATCGTCGATAATGCATTTATTCCTCATGGATTGTTTGAGGAAAAAGGTGAAATTTTTCGACTTCACTTTGCTTCATTACACATTGGAAAAATTGTAGAGACATGTTTTGCTGGTTTGGGCTCTTAAGTATGCTGAGTTTTGTATGTAAGAAAGTGGAAACCTTTTGCCTAAATTTGCTGCATAGCGCTTCGTGATATTTGATGTTAATGAGAACAACGCTAAATTGAGCCTGAGAGCATAAGCCTCTCTGAGTATCAGTATCGAATTGACTGACACTGTTTTTAATTCAAGCATTCAGGAGTATCAAACGAATTAATGTATACAAAAGAGTTCGGAAAGTCATTTTAAATTCAAATTTAAATTCAAATTAGTTTTGGGTATGCTTCACTACAGTGACAAATACTACCTTTTGATATTATTAATGCTTCACCCATTGTGAGGAATACTTCAAAAGAATATTTAATATTTGAGAATATTTTCTTGCAAAAGTTGATTTTTTTTAATCAATTTCCATGGTGGAAATAAACGCATACAAATCATTATTTAAAGCTCAGGAAACACGACAAATAGACAGACAGACTTTCATACAAGAGGCAAACATGCTTACGAGACGTGAACCTTGTCTGGAGGACTTGTGATGAGTTTTAAATTAGTGGCCCTATAACGTCATATATTCAGAATTATTCACAATGATTACCATTTTTATTCCTTTTATGTGTCTGACCATTTTTGTGGAGGGCAACATCTCTAAAGACTTTCCACGTCAGTAAGCTTAGGCTTAAAACAAAAGATGTTTAAAAGAATTTGAAAAATTTAATTCTTACTCAGGTTAATTTATGTATTTTAAGCAATGTAAGCAATGAATAAAACAAAAATTTATTTTCTACAATAATTAACAACTGAATTTTCTCTGTTGGCCTTTAAATTTTACCCTCATGTCAGAATGATATTTAAAGTTCACTTTTTATTTGTCAACATTGTAAATGTAAATTTAATTTTATCTAAAATAAATATTATTGTACACAGAGTGTCAAAATCGTTGAAGAAAATTGGACAAAATTGACAAATTATTACAAGCTGCCAAAATATTGATGGAAGATAATCATAAAGGGAGATATAAGATAGGCCCACGTTCCTCAAAACGAAAAAAATTATAAACTTTCAACAAATTTTTAACATTTCAGTTCTATTCCGTAAACAACATTTGTAGCCTCTTATGTGTTTATAGCATATTAAATGGCAAATTGCCAATAGGAGCTTATGACCAGCGTTGCCGTTTTGGTCCAATTGGACCAAAATTGGTAGTTTTTATTTAAAAATGCTACGACTGGTAGTTTGGTGGGTTTGTTCAAATTTCATTTATTTTTTGGTAGGAAAATACAATTAATATCTGTAAGATTTAATGTTTTGAGTATTATTTATTTTTAGGTCTAAAAACGTCCCATAGCCCAAAAAGAATTACAAAATTCAATGTATTTCAAGATTATTGTTGCGTAAAGCCCCATAAATCCATACCTTTATACGAATATTAAATCAAATTTTCTATTAATTATGAGTAATTTCATAAATAAAAGCGAATCCCTTGACGTTAATTTTCTTGACAAAAATAACCATGTAGATATAAAGTTTTTGTAGGTACAAAAGCCGAAGTATTTTTGAAAAATAATTTAGATCAGGAAGATATAGTGGAAATTAAATCAAATATTCTACAATTTTATAGAGAATATTTAAATCAAATTAAAATAAGATTTGACTTTGGAAGAGAAGATGTAAAATTACTACAAATAATAACACCCAGAAATATTCTTTCCAAAGAAAAAAAATATATTGATCTTAATACTAAAATTCAAGAATTTAGTGAATTGAGATCCAGATAAATTCGTAATGCAAAGCACATTATTTCGACTGAGTGATATATATATATAGATATAACACTTAGCATAAATGAATTATGAGACAATGTAAGCATTTAAAAATGGTTTAAATGAATTTTATTATGGTGATTTATGTAATTTTATTTTTAAATTGCTTTCTCTTACACATAGTTCTGCAGCTGCAGAACGAAAATTTTCACAATTAAGCTTAACGAAAACAAAACTAAAAAATAAGTTAGATAAAAGCACAATAAACAACAGAATGATATGTAAGGAAGTTACATGCAAGTCTGAACCGCATTATGTGTGGTCTGCAAAAAAAGATCTCAATGATACCTGAATATTATAAATATAATTTTTGTTATATAATATACTATATTTAGTATATTAAATATTTTTAAACAAATTATTTATGTTAATTTTATGTTAAAGATGAATTTGTTATGTTTTTAGCTTTAATTTTATACACTGTGTTTATGTTCCTTTATTTTTATTTATTTATTTATTAATTACAATACAATTACAAATTATATCCTAATTATATACGAGCGAATTAACTTGACTATGTGCTCGGTGTAGTGTCACAGACCAGAGTCTCTTGTGGGAATCGAACCCACGACCCTCACGATAATAGTCTAACACACTACCCACTAGACTACCAGGGCACCCTCCTTTATTTTTATATTTTTTAAATGAATTGTTTTTTTTTTTTGTTAAACACATTAAATGTGATATATATATGAAATTCTTTTGTTAATTTTAACAATAAAACGTTAATTTCTCACTGAATAATCTATAATTACTTAAATTCAAATTTTGGTAGGTTTTGGAAAGAATATTGGTAGGGAAAATTTTTTCTTTGTGGCAACGCTGCTTATGACTGAAAACCAATAAGATTTATAAAGGGTCTTCCAACAGGGACTCCTGGAGTTAAACAGTTGATAACGGCCGGCCACCACGTTGAAGCCACAAATGTCGAATTGGTTGCCATTTAATCAGTGTGTTGTGCCAAATCATCATGGACGGATATAGTAATCAACAATGCGTGAAGTCGCCGTAGTCTAGTAGATAGTGTGTTGGCTTATTAGACGTAAAGTCGGGGTTCAAACCCCAGGCCAGACATCAAAACAAAATACAAAACGTATTTCTTCAGCTACTTCCTCTCAGCAGATTTTTGGCAAAAACTCTGAGAGTAAATTAAATTGCCATGAAAAGTTTCTCAAAAATCTGTCGTTCGGAGTCGACGTTAAACTGTAGGTCCCGCCACTCATGTATAAAATTAACACACACAACATAAGTGGTGTGAGAAATTAGGTCGTAATCTTGACTGAAGGGTTGTAATGACCAATTATGTATGTATGTTTTATCAAAATGGGTGTCCCTTTTGGGCAAAATATCACAACGCGATTCCACCATTTTACGATCGCCTTAATCGTACTAGCAAAAGCAATGTTGTGGATAAATTTGAGTCCACTAATTCAGAAAACGGTCGACTTGCATTCGTACGTCGACCAAGTGAAACTTCTGAATAAAACACCATCGATGCCTTTGAGAACTCAGCCTTTCGATGAGCTCAACTTGGCGAAGTTTTCGTTGGGACTTGGGGACTGATGGTAATCGACCATAGACAACAATGTATGTTCACTAAATGGATAATGGGGCAGTTGGCAACTGACACTAATTAATTTACTAAAGAAATTTAAAATATAATATCTGAATTAAAACTCACATTTAATTTAAAAAAAAAAATTAGTTAAAAATTATAAGTGAACTATTTTTTTATGATTATTACAGAACATTGTCTCATAATGATATTTTAAAATAAATTAACTTTATAATCACCTCCTAATCAACATCACCTCTACAAGGTTTTTTTTATTTTTTCTCTTTTTTTCACGTACATGGTGGCCTCAATAAATAAAGTGTTAGAAAATATTGAAAATTAGTTTGCATATACTCTGGCTTGTACTATTTTTGTACTATTTTTAATCGATAACGTTATTCCATGTAATCTCTTCTCTGTACAAAGCATGTTGTTTGTTTATAATGCAGTGCGAGTGTTTAAATATCTTCACATATTAAGCACTTGCTTCGGTATATGATTACAGGTATGAGGTCTATTTAAAATGAACATTTTTAGAATATGTAGACTTTCATATGTTGATGAAGAACAAAATAATAACTTATACATTGTATATATGATATGTTATTACACTGATGAACAAAAACGAAAATAAAAAAGAAATATTTAAATAAATAAATTGGATATATAAACTTATGCTTACGTATAAGTACGTGGAGTACATTAAATAATTAAGCAAATTTTATCATAATGCTAACGACATTAGTCCTTTCATCATTTATTACAATATCATTCCACATTGAAATATAATATAATAATAATATAATATTTATTGGGCAAGTCATTTGAATAAATTGAAAAATATAGGATAGTGTAAACTGATAGCAATCTGTTGATGAGTTCACTGATATTGATGGAAAATGTAATAAATGGTTAAGTTTAATAAAAGAAATATACATACATAATTGGCCATTACAACCCTTCAGTCACCAACCTTCAGTTTAAAGTCAACTCTGAACGACAAATTTTTGTGAAATTTATTTATATTATTTATTTTTATTATTTATTTTATTTACTCTCAGAGTTTTTGCCAGAAATCTGTTGAGAGAAAGTCGCCGTGCCTTTACGTCTAATAAGCCAACACACTACCTTCTAGACTACGGCGGCTTATATAAAAAATTAAAAAAGGAATATACTTATCAGATACCTTAGAATGATCAACTATGACGGTTAATATACATACATTGCCATCATCCAGTCTACATCGTTTGTTCTCCGAAACACTGCTGTGTTTTGACTGAAATTCCATTCCATCCATTCCTCGTGTTGAACGACGATGCTTGCAGTAGCTTCGATAATTGTGAAAAAATTTCAATTGGTATTCGTACTCAATCTCAATCCATTGCTATTCGCAAAAGGCAAGCTATTGCCTTCTTCCAGCAATAATATTTGGTTGTGAACTTGTTCAAACTATGATTCAATTAGCAAAAGAAAGCTGAACTTCACTATGAAATTATTAAGTTTTTTATTCAATATTTCATCTTTATACAACCAGGACATCGTGCAATTATTAAATGAAATATTGTGTTTGACTAGGCCTATTGGATTTTAGTAATATTTTCAATTTTCTACAACGTGTTTAAAATTATGAATTTTTGTTTAAAATTTAATTGAAAATTTCATTAGATTTTCTCTTAAAACTTCAACCAATATTGTTTTTCCCAAAAAAATATGAATTTGATTCTTAATAACGTAAATCGAAGAATATCAAATTTATATTTATTTTCTTTACCTTTTGGCAGAAGTTTTTTAAATTTTAATACAGTCCCTTAAACGGCGGTTTAACGAGGGACTAGTGTGAGTTTTAACTACAAACCAGTGTCGTGCCAGACCACAAAGATCACGAAAATTGGTGGTAGGTGGGTGGTGAACCATGCTGCCAAGAAGGTATAACATCAATAATGAACATCGAGCCGTTCTTAAGAAGAGTAGCCCTCAATGAGGAAAATGTTCCTTATCACCACCAACAAATGTTCGCAAAGGGCATTGTTTCTAAGTAACGGCAGATAAATATGCTCTCATTCTCGAGCCTGATCGAGACCAATAAGTCACTTAGCTGGAACAATTACGATTAATGATTGATTAATGAAAGTAAAACAAAAACGAAGGAATAAAAAGATCCGGTAAGAGCCGTGTGAGAACGCTATTTTAATATTCTAATAAGCTGACTATGATTTAGTTGGTGGTGGTGACAACAAAGAAATATAGGTTGTTTTTAAAAAGAGTTTAAGAATTTAAAAAGTAATCCAGAGGCACAGGCGAAAGGGTGAGTGGAAACCGCACCAAACAATCAATATTAATTAATGTAATGGTTGTAGTCTAGTAGGTAGTGTGTTGGCTTATTAGACGTGAGGCCATATGGTTTTATTGCCTATGGCCTTATTACACTGCGTCTAATTTTTTTTAATTTTTCAAAAAAAAGGAAAATTTTCTAAAAATCGCCAAAAATAATTGCGCAATTTTGCGCAAACTATTTTTTTGTTCCTGAATATAGGGAGTTCGTATTTTCTTGTGGTATATAAAATTAAACTACTAAAAACTAATTTCACCTTTAAAATCCTTATCTTTTTTTTAGGAAGGGTAAAAAAATGTTAAATTTTTATTATTTTTAAATTTTGAACGAATAATTTTAACATTAATATATGAGATATATATATATATATATATATAAAAGGAACTGAAAGTAGCAGTTGCTCATACCTTTCAAATAAAAAATCAATATAAAACCTATATTCGTTTAGCCACAAACAAATAACATATAACCCTAATAAAATTTAAAAAAAAAACACCAAAAACGCATTTAATTTTCTTCACTTTCCTGACTTTGATATCGTGTCAAATCTACAAATCACAACTTAAAGTTGTGAAAATGCACTATATAATGCAGAATTTTATTGTCTATCGAACTGCATACTCAGTTTCTTAAATTTCTTTAAATTAATTTTTGCCTTTTGGCCAGCTTTTCAGGGTAAATGCCACATAGTGCGTTCGTCAAAAAGACGAAATTACTCAGTTTATATTATTCAGTTACAGGCCTAAAGTTCGAATACGGTATGGCCATAGCGTGCTGAATTGAAGGTTATGGCTTCTCCAGAATCATTTTTAACAAATACTAGACATTGGCACCGTCAAACATAATGCACACCCCACAGTTACTTTTTCCTAATGCAGTGGCTTTTCAATCATGAAGGCGCCGTAGTCTAGTAGGTAGTGTGTTGGATGTAACCACCAGGTGGGAAATAATTTTTGTCGCTGTCGGACTGTTGTCATAAAAGCATTTATGGAATGGAATTTATTTAAAAATAAATTACTACCGCATTATTTGCATATATCGAAATAAATATCGAAAATATCAGTCAACCATATCAAATGATATTTATTTGCAAATAAATATCGTACTCACTAACATGAAATAACAAATATGCTTCACAATATTATTAATGCGTACTTATTTCAGCAATGCAGCAATACATACATACCATATATATGTTGCGAAAAAAACCAACAAAAAAGAATAAAAATTTATCACACCATTTATGTTACAAATTCCGATTGTCAAAAAACAATTAAAGAAAAGAAAACTCTGTCTAAGTCTTGTGGGTTGTTTATGTACTATTATGGTAGAAAAACCTCAAAAAGAAAGCAAAAAGGAATGACTGAAAAGTTACACAGTTTTGCATCATTTACAATAGAAATACCGGACGTATGAGTAATGCTTACAATACATGATGTACGTAGAAAAAATAAAATATAAATACATACTCATAGATCGTTATGTTGTGTATGTATGTCAATGTTACGTGATTTATATGTACATACGTACATATGTATGTGATAACAATTTGTATCATTTCTTATTTGTAAATACCACACATTCATCCATTCATTCATTCAACGTTTTATCATTTTTATGTATCATTCATACGCATCCGGTCGTTTATGTGTTTATAGATGGCTGTCTGTCACTTTGTCAAATATGGGTTATTTTCATAAATATTAATGCGTTTGTGTAGATGAACATTTATACCACACACACACATCCACGATTACAATGAAAACACGAAAACAACAATACAATACAATACAATATTCGTTTGCTTGTGTATGTTAATGTTCAATGAATTCTTGAATTCATATTCTGTTTATATTATAAGATGACACACACGCATTTTGATGTGCAATGTAAACGTGTGTGCTGAACATTAAAGTGAAAATATTAATAGACAAATAGAATTAAAGATTAATATATTTTCTACTTGGGTCCAAATACGGATGCCACCATGATATATATTACGAAAATTGAAATGGTGTCTTACTTTTACAAGTAAACAAAAATGCAACAAAATTAAATGTAAACAAAAATACACAAACAACAATAATAAAACAACGATGTTTATATTTATAGAGATCTCGAGAAATCTCTATAAATGTAAACATCGTTGTTTATATTTATTCTTGTAGTGTTGTTTGTGTATTTTTGTTTACTTGATTACCATTTTTATGCTGCTGTCTGTTGTTATATTAAGCAGTGCGATAATTTGTAAGCAGGTTTGTATACTGCATTGTTTTGTTTTTGTAACTTTTTGTTTATAATTTTAATGTTAAGAGATTTAAAAGCAAAACACTAGTATTTTGATTTTTCATTTTCGTAACAGTATACTTTACATTTTCGTCTTCTTTATTTACATTTTTAAAGCGTCTCCAATCTTGTACTAAAGGAAGAAATTTAAAGCAGAAAATTTTAACATGACAGTTAAACATCCAATTGGTATAAAGAAAAATCTCTCCACTTTTAAGGAAATGATAAAAAACGAAATTCAAAGGAAGAGAAAATTTAATATTTTTTGATTTCGTTCACTTTGCAGGATGAAAGTTGAGTAGATTGTGTCAAGAAACACGGAAGTGTATTTGGAACTATTTTTTATTTTTATCATGAACACGTAAGTCTTTTTAAGGCGAATTCGAAATATTTTTTATTTATTGCCCTGCTCTTCTGACAATTTGAAGCATGAGAAAGAGAGAATAAAAAACATTGTTGTTGAAATCATCAATGTTAAACGCCTTGGCTTTAAAAGGAAGTGGTGGAGGGGCTGAATTAGGCAGTGGATATAAAGAAAATGAAATCCATAAGGATATTTGTCAAATAAAATCATGCAAAATTCCTTCATTTAATACAATTTTATACAACGTCAATCCCCTTCATCAAAATAAGAGCGAAATTATGTTCATAAATATTTGTATTTTTATTTCGCGATAAAAATCAAACCGAGTGAGGAAGAAGTGGTGTTTTCCCGATAATCAAATTTATATTGAATATTATTGAATTGAAATGTAACACTGAGCCTTCGAAACGATTTAACGTTTAAATAAGTACAACAACATTGTACATATTTATCCAATTTTTTAACATATTTAACCCTTTTAGAAAGCATTGGGTTGTCTTAATGGTGATTGCATTGGTATTTGAACATTGCCTGTGAGGAAGAAGGCTCAAACGATGAAATCATTTCACAACCAAATCTACAGTAGGACCTTGATTATCCGTGATGGTCGGGACCGGAAACATTCCGGATAATCGATTTTCCCGGTTAATTGGGTACCAATTTTGGCTAGTTTTTTAATAGATATTTTAATTAATTAATAAATGAATATGTACATATTTATATAAAAACTAAATAACTCAAGGATTTTATATACAAACATGTTTCAAAAATATAAAGAAAGCACACTTCTCAAATTTCTAAATTAAACTGAACAGGTTTACATATATGCTTCTGACTCATCGTAAACCAAAAAGGGAATTCTCCTTTTTCGCTTGCTTGCCCAAAATAATAGAAAAACATTTTTGCTTATAATCATGGATAATAGAGGTAATCACTGTTAAACGATGCAGAAAAATTTAAGTCGATCCAAAATAAAATTAAGTCGAATTTTCTTTTGCCATCCCGTATAATTGATGTTGCCTTATAATCGAATCACGGATAATCAAGGTGCTACTGATTTTAATTAACTAGGCAAGTCTTATCCTCAGCAAAAGATAACAAATTCCAAAAATGTTAGACGACGTGTACATAGCCCAAAGGATACCAACATTTAAAATATAATGGAACTTCCAATTTTTAAGAAAAAAGTTACGAGCGTATCGAACATTCTCATTTATACTGGATGATCAGTCTTCAGAACACTTCTCTGCTATTCACTCTCAATTACGAGTGCTGTTGCACTCTTTCGTAGTTCTATTGTAATACACAGATGTTCGTTAACAGATAGAATGAACCACACTTCTCATCGGACTGCAACATCATTTTGTTGATTTTCTAATATTATATGATTGTTAAAAAGTGTAGGGTTTTACTTTACCTTCGGTTTATAGACCTTACTTACCTTTTGGGTCATTACCATCCCTTAGCCAAGATTATGACCTAACTTCTTACACCACACATGTTGTGTGTGTTAATTATATACAGTCACACAGATAATTATACGTACCCCCCTAAAAATCTTTTTTTTTTAAATGATAATATATGGACAAGTCAACTGATTTTTGCGCCAAATTTTTTGTTTTCCGTCACAGCCGATCAAATTATATTTGTTCTCATCACTAAATATTACATTCGCCCAAAAATCAGTTGACTTTTCTCTTCCTCAAAACACTTCGAACTGTTTCGGAATGCACAATAACATTGTGATCACTTTCCAAGGTATTTCGGACTACGGCTGTAGTTCTAGGATTTTTATTCACAATACCTTTTATATACCGGGATACCCTTGGAGAAACTTTATATGAAATATACGTCGTACATATAATTTTCTGTGGTGCCATTTTGGTTTTAAGCAAACTGTAGTTACAAATTCATAGATTTTGGGAATCTTTTTTCTTTATTTAAGTAAATGTGCCATTATAGACGCTAATGTAAAGAAATTTTAGATTAGAAGTTCATTATTTAAAAAAAAAATTATTTTTAGGGTGGTACGTATAATTATCTGTGTGACTGTAGATTGACTGGAGGAATAAAATGACCAATTAAATAAGTTAAGTAAAATTACCTACCTGGATTGGATGATATGAACAGCAACGAGATTTGGTTTCAAGAGGCCAGATCATGGTCATCCCGTGTGGAGTTGATATTAACTGATCATTGTGATCGAATAATTGGAATATGCTGGACTTTTTATTGTAAGGTTTTATTCTGTCTCACTGTGGGATACCAGTCCCGAACTGTCAATACCCGACCGTTTTTTTTTTTTTTTTGTATAACGATATCAGCTGAGATAACAAAATTTTTTACGTTCTCTATCTGTGTGTTGCCTATTGTAACTAGCGAACGTCAGCTACAAACACGAGCTGATGAGAGAGAGTGTTTTGCTATTACACCATCCAGTCAAATGTAAAAAGTTTCTGATATCCATCAGGTCAAGTTTGCAAATCCGAATTTTGCTCAATTATACGAGATAGTTGGTTTACCATCAGATCGTGTATTCAGGCGAAATTCGGTAGCGTAATATGCACTTTAGATTTTTTAAGGTACAAGCAGTAGATAAGTGCCACTTTGGAACTCTGAAAGTAAATCAATTTTCAACGTACGTTCATCTCGTACTCTAATATTGAATATCAAGATTTTTTTCTCAAATAAACAATCGGATGCTAACAAGTTTTAAAATTTATTGTATTTATTTAATACAATCTAATTACAAATTATATGTAATTATTACGAGCTGAGTTCCGTAGGCGTTAATGTAACAGAGCAGAGTCTCTGGTGACAATCGAAGCCACAACCTTTACGCCAATAGTCTACACTACCCACTAGACTACTAGGGCACTCAGTTTCAAAATTAGTAACAGAGAACTTTATCAAATTTAAATACAATATTTAATTAAAAATATAAATAAAGACGTTTACATCAGGACGTCATATCATATACTTAATATTGAATTGATCAAATCCTAACACTCATTCGGTGTAATACTGATGAAGTAATTTTTATTTTTATTTACCCTTTCTGTTCTGTCCTTTCCTGTCTGTTTCTTTAACTTTACTCACATATAAACTCTCAAGCCGTTTTATGGTGAAATTAAAAATAATTAACGACCAATTAAAAAGAAATATAAGTATTCACTAGACGCTGCTGAGCAATGCCGACAATGTGTTTCTTCCGTCCATTAGATTGCATGTCAGAACAGAAACAATTTAATTCATGAAGAAAATTCCATTTTTAAGTACCGAAATACCATCGACTTATTCTATCCACAGGAAGAACGAGAAGAAAAAGAAAAAAATACTCTGTACAGTTGTCAATAAAAATAAAATTGTTGTTTGATTTAAAGTAAATGAAAACACGACAAAAGCGAGTTGTTGCTCCAATTAGTTTAAGATCGAAATATTCTAAAAGTTTACCTTTCATTATAGCCAGATGGAAAGTATGTTTAACAATTGTTGTAGTAACGTAATGTTTATTTTGTTTTTGTTGTTTTTTTAACATCCACCCGACATTTCACTTCCCAGTGTTTAGACTTAGACCCTCATTTATACAAAATTCATATTTTTAGTAGGCAAACAATTCGTAAAGATAATGGTAAGGAAACGAAAAGTATGAGCGGAGTTAAAACAACAGCCGACTCACGAAACATATAAAAACATATGCTTTTCTTTATTTCTATTACGTTCTTTTTCAAAATGTTGTCTTTAAGGCCAAAATACAGTCAGCAAATCTAAGCAGAAAATGCTGTAAAAAATTTGTCATTTACTTTCTAACTGAAGAAGAAAAATTTGAAGCGAATTTGGTAAAACGAAATCAACGAACAACAGCAGCATTTTAAATATCAGATAAATACAGCGAATTAAGAGAAATGTGTAGTCGAATTCACGATAGGAAGGAAGATTAGAAACGGAAAACAGGCTCTCAGTATCATCACCCACATTTTCTCAAGTAGTTAAATTCGAATTTGGAAATCTTTTCTGACACTTGGCACATGTTTGATCTTGCTACACATCAAAGTGAACATTCTGATTTTATATTCATTAATTTTGTAACAAACATGTGTAAAACCAACCATAAATGCAAATCTTTCCTATTGCTACGAAAATGGAAATGGTGTTACATCGTTTAACATTAAAATGATAAACAAAAGCTACAAAAACAAAAACAATGGACTTGTTTACATGATCAACGAATAAACAAAAATATAGCAACAACATCAGTATCAAAAAAGGGATAAACCAAACAAAGCAAAAAAACAATAACAAACATTATCAGAATAAATGTAAACAAAATACACAAACAACAATGAAATAATGATGTTTACATTTATGGAGATCTCGAGAAGGCGAAGCCGTGAAGATTCGACCTCAAGATCATTTATCAGACTGTTTACGTTGTCATATAAAAGGCACGGCATAGCAGGCAACGAGGTCAGAAAAAATGCAGTCAACCTCGTGTGAAAAGGCGTGGTGTTTGAAGAGAATAATTGTGGTTTGAAGATCTCCGTTATAAAGATCGGTGGAACAATTGTTATTGTTTACGCAAAGATGTGTAAAGCGAAATAAGAAACAAAGCAATTGTTGTTATTTACATCATGTTGTGGACAATGGCACACAGAATTGTGAGAACAATAAAGAAATTAATTAAAACTGAACACAAATTTATTTTTCCTGTAATCTACAACCTTATATTTCAAACGTTTTTAAAAGATAAAAACGTAACACTATCTTGCAGTCCAACCAGATTCATTTTAATTCTGATAACCTATTTTTTGACAGAGGTATGCATTGAAAACTAAATTTGATGAGAGTGTTTGAAATAAATACAGTGTCTGTACATTGAGTAAGAAAGAAAGGAGCGTGGTTTCTAGACAAATTGGTGATGATTTCTTAACTTTATGTAGTGCTACAAGTAACTGTTCTTCTTCAATTATTTTCTTTCTTTCTTGAATTTCAAAATTTCCAAAAATTTCTTTAATTTCTAAGCGTAGAAATTTTTACGTTTTTTAAACATGTCATAACTTTTTTAGAAACTTATGGATTTGAATGTACTAAATAGTTTTCAATCTCAGTTTTGACTGTTAGTACTTCGACATCCTTATGTTTGTTTAAATTTAACACCAAGTTGCTGCTGTAATCATACTTTATATCCTTTTTTGTGCCTTTTGATGGTTTTTATGTGTGAAGCTGAAGCAGTTTACCATAACACCACACAGATTTTAGAACTTCGGTAATTCTAGATCGATTTATCGAAAAAAGATTGCAAATTTGACTGAAACGAGCTGAACGAGTTGTATTAAAACCGTAAACTTTTTAGATTTTATTTTTAATTTGTCACGGATTTGCATCTGGAGTAAGAGGAAAATCGTTTTTATTTTATACCAAAAATAGTGAAGGAATTTCGCTTAAATGATATTTAATACCGTTCATCAAATATTTAAAGCGATAGAATTGAAAATTAAAGTGTATTTAGAAAAGGCTTTCCTTCCGCCCATTCTTATTCTGTTTTCTAATACTCGAGTAGTAAATGTGGATCTTTTTTTTATAAACGCCATAATTTAAACACAACCTCATGAAAATATAATAAACTTGCAATAATGAAACATAAAAAAATGCAAAACAAATAAAAAGAAAATAGAAAAATATTGTACTGGGACTATGTGTGAGCAAAAGATTGTAATAACGACATGAAAGAGTGAAACAATGAAAAAAAAACTTCAGTGTATTATTAAATAAAAATCACGAAAACAATGAAAAATATTATTAAAACTGACTGAATACATGCTGAGAAGCAAGACAAGTGAATTAACTTTTTCTTATGCTCCACCAGCCATTGCCCGAACGTTGAGGAAACAGGATTTAAGCATTTCCTGTGCAACATATTGAATGTACCAAATTCGTTAAGACATATTCTTATTCTTTCGTTTCGGTTTGTTAAATTAAATGTTTCGAATCTGTTCTATACTCTAACATGAGTTTATGAAATTTAAATTTTTTTCACAAAAATAACATTCAAATGCAGAAAAATATCTGATGGAAGTCTTAGTACCATAATATACATATTTCAACAATTTTAAAATTTTAAACAAAAGTTTGTGCAAAAAATTTAAGTTTTTATATTTATTTTATTAATCACCCTTATTCTGCGTTTCGATTACGTTCCCGCATTCAGTTACGCTCGAATCGAAAAAAGGTATTCTGACAAAAAACTGAATCGAAGGAAAAAGAAGAAGAGCAGAGTATGTTTAAATTAGGTTCTTTGCTGTGAAACGTGTGAAATAGAAACAGTAATAATAAACAATTTTGTAAACATTTTTAATAAATTTTGTACACAAAAAAGTAATAAATAAAATTAATAAACAAATAAAAACTAATGATTGTGAGAACAATAATTAAATAAAGCATAAGCTAAGAGTAAGAGGAATTTGTGGTCAAAATATTAGTATGAAGAATCCTGCGCGTCGGAGGTGATATTTTAATTTTTTTCATTGTTGCGGCCCGAAAATAAAATTTATTTGTTTTAACAAAATGGAATCGGTAGCAGCGGCGCTGTTATTGGAAGAGGAAAACAACGCACTCCAGAATGCAGACTTAAGAATTGAAAAGCAGAGGTTGAGGAACAATTATAATCCATTCGAGATGACTGATAAATTGTGAGACTTTTGTGTAATATACATATGTGTGAAATTATTACTTTGGTTTTACAGATTTCAAAAAAACTTTCGCTTCAATAAAGACGCGTTTAAGTATGTGTTAGACATTTGCTGCAGAAGCGCAGTCAACTACGTTAGCATTTTTATCACCGCTGAATCGAGTTGTAGCTGTTTTGAGATTTTTTGCTGAAGGAAGCTATCAATACGGAGTGGGTGCTGATTACAACGTTTGGATGGCTCAGTCCGCAGTGTCAAAGTCATTGTCGTTTTTCCTTGATATAATGCAGTCAAAGCTGTGCTCGCAATGGATAAAATTTAACCAGACTGAGGAGGAAAAGATGCAAGCAAAACAAGATTTTTATGTTAAGCCTAGCTTTCCAGGGGTCACTATGTGTGTTGATGGTACACATAAAAAACTATAAAACTATTATATATATATAAACATTCTGCATTTCTATTAAGCTTACCAGCTTTTCGTACTACTAAATGTTTACAAAATAAAATTATTGTCTTTTATACTTACATTTTTTTAACTTTACCCTTTTTTTAAAAAAACTATACAAAATTGAAAAAATTTCCGTTAGCACATACACAACTTAGAAAAACTTAGCTACGATCGTAACGCAGAATACATACAAGCGAAGAAACAAATAGAAATGAAACGAAACGGAACGCAGAATACCAAAGTTGCCAAACAGAGAAAATTTCGATTCGAATCGAAACGCAGAATAAGGGTGAATTTATTTCTGTTATATTATAAAACAAAAAAATGTGTAATGTTTTGCCCAACAGAAAAGAAAATTAAGGAAAATATTCTGGTGACACCATATTTTGGCATCACAAAAGTGTGCTTAGCCCCAATATAAACTTAAAGTAAATTAAAATTCAAAGGTCAAATATATTAAAATGCTATCCTTTATATTTAGTATGATATCCTTCAATATCCCGCACTCCATTTAATATATTTGAAATTGAATGTACCAATGTGTTTTGTTAATATTGTTACGTTTTTACCTTTTTAAAAACGTTTAAATATGGGTTCGTTAATTGCAAACCAAGTAAAAAGAAATATGTGTTTAATTTCAGTTAAACTCTCCTTATAATTACCACTACTATTGTGTGCCACCGTATGCAACTTAACGATACAACAATAATAATCTGTTTATTCACTTTACTAGTTCTTGTCACACAACTATTCGCTTTACAACCACGACTTGTTTTGTTCACGCGCAACTTCGCAGAAGGCTGACTGAATTCTTACTGACTGCTACCTGCTTTGTCCACCCCTTTTATAGTCCGACACAACCAGTCTAACGAACATTCTTGAAGTGGAAGGTTCGTGATCTCGCCTTCTCTAGAGTTATATTGCTAATACATTGTTGTTTGCGTACTTTGCTTATGTTGTCTATCCCTTTTTGTCACATACATGTTGTTGTTGGTACCAGGCGCAACCAGATAATCAACGATTATTACGATACTAGGTCGTTTTGCGTAACAATATTTTTCGCCATTCAATCATAAGCAAGTTTTTCAGTTGACTTTTTATGAGGTTTAGCGACTACGTAATTTTTTAATTTTGTTAAAAAATTTTTGGTGCACAATAGAAACATAACAATAAGTATTTATTTCTTATAAAATAATTTTTTTATTATTATTTTAATCAAAAATTAAAAATTTCATTATATACATGTAATAATTTAAAAGTTTTATATAAATAAACATGAGTGTACCAAATCGGGCATTACTCATGTTCAAATGCCACGTAAAAACGTGAGAGAATTCTATTTTATACAGATCCGTTTCCGTTTTGCTAACGAGAAAGAACGTTTCGGTAAGCGTTTATATTATTTTCCATATGCTAAAAAGAGATCGTTCGCTACGGTACGTTACGTTACGTATGGGTAACTGACACTTTACAAAGATCTATCGAATAAGTGTCTAGTAATTGTTATTGTTTATGCAAAGGGTTCAAACAGAGGAATAGCAGAAAAGGCAATTGTTTTTGTTTACATAAAGTTGTGAACAGTGGCCCACAGAATTGAGTGAATAATAAAGAATTTTAATTAAAACTAAACACAAATTTATTTTTACTTTATTTGCAATCGACTAGCTCATATTTTAAACGGTAAAAAAGTAACCATATTTCAAAATTATATTTTTTTAATTTTGTTTGTGTATGTACACATGTGTGCATTATAACGTTTCTTTACAAGAACAAAAAAAAATTGGATAATAGACAACTTAATGGCTTCAATTGGAAAAGTAACCCACGACCACACTGTTTGACTTATCAGCTCAGCTTATAATTTATCAGCCTTATACTTTTTATCTGTAAATCGGTATTCACCGTAATAGGATCAGTGTCAGATTCAGTGTCCCTATCCCTTTCCATACATCTTTAATCAAAATATGTGGCATACAGACAAACGGACAGACGTACGTCTGTCAAAAAGATACCCGCATCATTCATTGCCTTTGCTAATGCCAAAGAAATATTGAAATGAGCATATTGCCAGGGGAGAAAAGGGATGCCTTTATTGTTTTAAAAAAACTGATAATGAGTGCAGGGAGAGGTGATAAACTGAAATTGAATTTTATTGCTGCGAAAATCAAAACAAAATTGCTTTGCAACAAATTGTTATTAAAACATCTTTGCATCACCCGTCTTAAGGATGACTTTCTCGCACACTTTACAATTTTAACTTGAATTTGTTTTCTCGTTTTCGTTGTTTGTCTTTTGGACTGTAAGTGCGGCACCGACAAGTTCTCCTTCTATGCGACTTATTGTTTTCGTTTTCACTTGAATTTTTTTAATTTTTTTGGCAGCGAAACAGCGATAGAAAGAAAGAAAAACAGCAAAAGAGGAAAACATTGTCATAAAAGTAAAAACAAACAGAACAGCCATCGAAAAAAAGGAAACAAAAAAATTCAAGAAATAAAAACGAAAACAATAATTCGCTTACAAGGAGAACTTTATGAAATAAATATTAAAGAACTTGAATTTTTTTAATTATCTGTTTATTCTTTAATTTTTGAATCTTGAAAATTGCAACTCGCACCGTTTTTGCAAAAATGGTGTATTAAATAAGGATTTTTAGTTCTTGAATATGATCAAAATAAGCAATAGGTGGCAAGAAAGAGAATTTTTTACAGAAACTTAAAAACATCGACATCTAACGTAACTTGTTTATCTTAAATCTCTGTGGTCTTATTTGATTAGTCAACAGATATTCTCAAAGATTGTGGTGAGGATTGATTCATGATCAACATAAAAAGTGAAAATATTTTTAAGTTTTTACCTTTTTAAAAACGTTTATAATATGAGTTCGTTGATTGCAAACAAAATAAAAATAAATGTGTTTAGCTTCAATTAAACTCTTGTTTACACTACTTTTGTGTGCCACCGTATACAAGTTGACGTTACAACAACAATAATTGCTTGTTCGTTATTCTCTTTGCACTTCTGCTTTTGTAAGCACTGACAACTGTTCGGTAGAACTTCGCAACGGCGATCTTCAAACCACGACTGTTTTCTTCACACAAGACTAACTGAATTCTTACTACTTTTGTGCCACTGTTCACACTTGACGAATACAACAACAATTGCTTGCTTACAACGTAGATCTTTTCAACGGCGATCTTCATTGTGGCAAGAAAGAGAATTTTTTACAGAAACTTAAAAACATCGACATCTAACGTAACTTGTTTATCTTAAATCTCTGTGGTCTTATTTGATTAGTCAACAGATATTCTCAAAGATTGTGGTGAGGATTGATTCATGATCAACATAAAAAGTGAAAATATTTTTAAGTTTTTACCTTTTTAAAAACGTTTATAATATGAGTTCGTTGATTGCAAACAAAATAAAAATAAATGTGTTTAGCTTCAATTAAACTCTTGTTTACACTACTTTTGTGTGCCACCGTATACAAGTTGACGTTACAACAACAATAATTGCTTGTTCGTTATTCTCTTTGCACTTCTGCTTTTGTAAGCACTGACAACTGTTCGGTAGAACTTCGCAACGGCGATCTTCAAACCACGACTGTTTTCTTCACACAGACTAACTGAATTCTTACTACTTTTGTGCCACTGTTCACACTTGACGAATACAACAACAATTGCTTGCTTACAAAGTAGATCTTTTCAACGGCGATCTTCATTGTTGTTTGAGTATTTTGTTCACATTGTTTGGTGTTGCTTTCGTTCTTATTGATATTGTTGTATTTTTCGTTGTATTTGTTGGTGTAGCTTTTGCTAATCATGTTAATGTTAAACGATGTTTCCATTTTCGTAACAGTATGAATTAAGAGAAGATCTTAAGTTATTTAGAGTTTATCTACTAAACTCAAATGTATGTATGTATGTACATAGTTTGCGAGGAAATTTATCATTTCCTTTAAATTTCTAAATTGTATCATAAATAACTAATATCTGGCATAGATTTTCTTCTTTTGGTAAAGTATTCTCAACAAGTACTGCCCTTCTAGGCTTCGATAGTTTCTAAGGCAACATTATCTGAATGAATCGTATCTTGGTTTTAGGTTTTTAACTCTAGTTATAGAGGATATGCTGTCCAATTTTTACACAATTATGCCAATTAAAGCCACCTGCCAAAGCGAAATAATATTTTTATTTTTCCTTTTCTTTAAATTTGGAACAATTTCCGTAAGAGTATAAAATATTGTTACGCAAAGCGAAACGACCTAATATCGTTTAACAATAAAAACGATAAACAAAAGCTACCAGTTACACCAACACAAAGCCACACGATACAAATCCACGCTAACATTAAGAATACAATGAACGTGCTGATTATCTAAAGCTGCACACACACATGTGTACAACGAACCAGGTAGCAACAACAACATGGAATGAAGTGAACCAGCTACGACAAATATGTAACCTGGTAGCGGCTGGTACATAACATAAGCAAGTACATAAACAACAATGTACTAGCAATAGAGTTCTCGAGAAGGCGCGAGCGAGAACCTTCCACATCGAGAACGTTCATCGTACTGATTGATACGCGTGTGTGCGGACTATAAAAGGGCTGGACAAAGCAAGCAGCAGTGAGAGTTAATTCAGTCAGCCTTGTGTGAAGTTGGGTGTGAACAAAATAAGTCGCGGTAAAGATCTAGCGAATACTTGTGTGAACTAATAAAGTGAATAAGTAGATTATTATTGTTGTATCGTTAAGTTCTATACGGTGGCACACAAAAGTAGTGTAAATAATAAAGACAGTTAAGAAAAACTAAAGACGCATTTGTTTTTACTTTGGTTGCAATTAACGAACTCATATTTAAACGTTTTTAAAAAGGTAAAAACGTAACAATATTAATAAAAAATTAACGCAACATGTTTTTATAGAAGAATATTTGGCGCAAGTGCTCGCGATATCGCGTACAGATTTTAACCGAAAGCAAAAGAATTATCTTTGGACCACACGAAATAATTGAATCCAATTGACATTCTGAATCTAGCAGAACTAAAGGCGAGTACATACATTTGTGTACAAATATCTGCTTGAATGCAATATACATACTTCCATCACGTTTGGTGCTTCCGGACATAAAACTCTTAAAAGTCAGACAAGACATGCATTCCATTGTGTTTTTCTACGATATTTTTCGACGGAACTTTGTTCAATTTTTAATACACACACACACAATCGAGTAAAGGAATATTTTTTAAGTCTGTTGTTTTTTCCTTCCTTTTTTTTAATAGTTGAATCAGTTTTTACGTTTCTGTAATAGGCAGACTGTGAGGGCATTTTTGGGTATCCATTAGACGTGTGCACAAGACATTTTGCTAGCTTACCCTTCACTAAATGCAATACTGAATTGTTCTCTTTTTTATTGGTCTTGATTATACGAGTACACTGAAATGTGTATTTCTCTTTTATTCAAGGTATACAACAGCTCTTATTTATCTGTGAAGTAATGGAAATATGCTTTGTGTTGTAAGAGCATATTTCACTACTGAAACTAAATTTTCAGTATTGTCAAATGGATTTCAGTAGTGTTTACGTTGAAAAATATGCGTACATAAATGTTTCTATACATTCTTTGCTTCTGCCATGAACTCTTCCAACAACAATCTCTCTTCAAATTGCTATGTTAATATTCATTGATGTTCGTATCCTATGTGTGTAAAAAGCCGAAGGCTCCCGGGGCTATTGGTGCCGCCATCTTCTATTGAATAAATACTCTTTCTTTATTCTGAAAAAAAAGAAAAAACATTTTTTCTTTCCCACTTACTGCAAAAACGAATGCACGTTGTGACACTATGAAGTGTACTCTCTTTTGTATTGTTGTACAATGGTTTATGAGTGCAGTTGTTTTTTGTTCTCTATCTATGCTTTATCTTATTTATATTTGCAGCTACAGTAAATATTCGCTCAAGAAATATAAAAAAATATTTTTGAGTTCTACTCAACAAAACTCATAACTTACACTATGTCATTAGCTGGGTGTATTTATTTTTTTTTATTTTGTCGCATAGTGTAATCATTTTAAAAAATAGAAATGAAAAATAATCAAATGTTTTTGGAAAACAATTTTTTATTTCTTGGCTTAAAAAGCCTTTTTTTCAATGAGTTAAAAACAATTCAGACAACAAAATATCACTTAAAATTACTAAAATTTTATAAACACACACGTTTTATTATACAATTAAAATAATTTCACTAATGCATTAATATTATGTTAATTTATCACGTATATAATCTAAATCACAAAAATTTTGAATTAATTTTCAAGTAAATTAACAACGTACCTCCATATTTTCCATTTTTTTAATTGTAAACAAAAGAGCACATGGACTGAAGAGTGAGTGGACACTATCAGTCTTTTTTCACAATACACGGACTTCTTTTTTCTCTTTTTCTTGTTTTGCTAAACTGCATGTAATATTTGCAGTATTACAAGAAGTTATTCGGTAATATTGTTGTTCTCAAAAAATGTTCTTCTCTTCTTCGGATACTTTGGATAAGTGTGCATGTACGAGTATGTCAAATATATTTGTGCAGATGTTTAGTATGTACTTTGTATTGAACAATTTTAATGAACAATGAGACTCGATAAATAACTTTGATGACAGGCTAAGAGACTCAGTCGAAATAATTGAAAAAATTTAAAAAGGTTGCAAATACACTGAAGGAATGGCCATTAATCGATGAAATTACATCGAATCTATGTTTGATTAAAATAAAAATTTTCTTTCTATGCACCCAAAACGAAACAAGTTTGATATAACATTTTCCGTTTGCTGTGGACGTTAAAAGTTTAGAATGCTTAAGGAATGTAAAAAAACAATTCAAAAATATCCAAAAACGGCACCTCATACCAAATATTTAGAAGATGTTTATGCTACAGCAGAGTCGAACCAGTTCATTGAGGTGCGCGCTGTAAGCCTCCTTTATGAAACTATGTTTATATGTTGTTGGGAAAGAAATTAGGCCGAAAAAGTTGGTCCCTATATTGAATATTTAATAATTTAACGCAAATCGAAGGGGATTGCGTGAGAAAGCTACAGAATTGCATCTCATAGTCATCGATTGAGATGCCTAGTAGATGCAGAAGTCCCAAACAAAGGATGTATTTATATGGAATAAAAAACTTAGACTTAAATAGAATTAAGTTGAATAACTCTGTAATATATTCCTCTTAGGAACTATGAGAATGTAATACCCGAATATTAAAAAATATAATGCATTTTTTAAAATGTAAACAAATAGATTTCTATTGTACTCCCAGATTTTTACATTTTTTAATCTCTCTCTTACTCTCTCTCTGTTGGGCATTTATGCTAAATAACGTATATAAATTCCAAATTACCGTCTTTCAGACGTAGGTCATATTAGGTTGCTAATTGTTGTGATTCCAGTGCAATTTCTAAAGCCCCAGCTAACATCGATTCTACTTCGGAGTACAGCTCTAAGAAGTGCATATTTTTCTCCCTACGTCAATTATTAAACCTTTTTAAATGTAATTGTTTGTTGGGTTATATAAAACGATTTTTTAAATGTATGTGTAGGTCGTGGGCAAATACTTGCAATGGTATGTTCGCCTGTTTAAGGATATTTTATTATGGTGACAGTTGTCTTTAGGTTACTTGTTACACTAAATTACGTTTGCCGTCGAGTGTTTGTGTTTATTTATGTTTGTATTCGATTTTGGTGTTTATACTCACAAACAATTTTGTATTAAATTGAATTGTATTTTGAAGAAACTCTTTGTATACCTCAATACGATTGTCATATTCTGTTGAAATTAAATTAACACTCTCACCGTTCGAAATAAATCCTTTTCCGTGGCGAATGGGGCCATTAGCATTTTGTAACACTTGGTGTTGAGAAAAATTCGTTTAAATATTATCAATAGACGGCACTAAAATATTGCTTTGTTTTTACCATTTGAAAAACGTTTGAAATATGAGTTCGTAGATTGAAAATAAAATAAAAACAAATTTATGTTTAATTTTAGATAAATTCTTTATTGTTCGCCCAATTCTGTGTGTCACTACTCACAACCTGATGTAAACAACAGCAATTGCTTTATTTGTTATTCTTCTTTAAGCCCTAGTTATGCTACCGGAACGTAATGTAACGCAATGTAACAGTAATGTGCACGGAACGTAAAAATGTAAGAGCAATTATAGAACGTAAAAACGTAATCATATGTTTTTAGGTAAACAAAACAATAAAAGAGTAAACAAAAACAAATAAAGAAATAAAAATTGCAAAAACTAAAAGACAAAAATTCAGATATAGATACAGAAGACATGTTTTTGGGTCTGAGTTTTTATTTTATTATATTTATTATTGTTTTTTAAACAAACTTAATATTAGTTTCAGATTTTAAAAACTTCGTTTTCACTCTTTTTATCACTTTTAATATGGCGCCTTTTGTTTTACTTTAATTCAGCTGTTAACCAGTGTTATCACTACAGAGTTTTTAGGTTCATTTCAACGATTTTATATTTATTTAAAGGTACTTATTAAAAGTTTTATGTACTGTTTCTGTAAACCAAACAATTTCACTTTCACTCAAACACAAACACTCAATTTAGTTTGTGTTGAGGAAAACAAACACAAAATTGAGTGCTTTTGATTGTATTTTCCATATAAAGAGGCAAGCAAGTGAAATCGTTTATTTTACAGAAGCAGGTCAGGTATTTCGGAAACCAAATTTGTACGAACGTTAAAACGTAGTTATCTTCTCTAATAAAAGTAAACTGAAATGCTTTTCGAACGCTTTAATTAGTTAAAAGTCGATAACTATATTTTTCTAATTTAAAATAAAAATAAACATTATCTACATAATAAAATAGTGCTTATTTTTATTTTAAATGATAAAAGTTAATAATGAAATAAATTACAATTTCGGTTTTTAAAATATGTGAAGTTTTATTTAAAGAGAATTCCACATATAGACAAACATTACATACGTACAAAATGTAAATTCTGTTTATAATTTCGATTTTCAGTTTTGGTGGTTTTTAATATTGACATGTTGTTAACACTGCTAAACAGATGTCACGTAAAAATGTAAGAAAATTCTATTTTTTACAGATTCTTACGTTCCGGTTACGTTACATTACATTTCTATAACCATTCGCATTGCTTTATGCATAACAAAAACGATCAGCTGTTTCTTACTGTTGCGGTTACATTTCGTTACGGTAGCATAACTAGGGCTTTACACTCTTAACAATTGTTCGGCAGATCTTTTTAACGGAGATCTTGAAACCACAATTATTCTCTTCGCACGCAACGCGTCTTCACACAAGACTGACTGAATTTTTACTGATTCCGTTGCCGGATTTGTCTTGCCTTTTATATCGCAGGGTAAACAGTCTAATGAATGCTCTTGAAGGCAAAAGACTTTGCCTTCTTGAAATCTCTATAAATGTAAACATTATTTTTGTTTGTTGTTGTATACTCTCTGAATTTTCTTCGAGCAGAGCAGAGTATAAACTCCATCCTCGTGAATGCTGTAGTGAATTTCAGGCCGAGATAATGTCCGTATGCGTAACTTAACCTCTTCGACAGCTAAACCTTTTCATGTGCAGCTTTCAGTTCTAAACTGTTTGTCATATGCCGTGATTCCCTTAGTCGACACTCATATCAGTTTTGAATCAGTGTTATATGTGACCCTGTTCACAGCGATTTACCAGATAATTGTAAATTTGATGAATTTATTGCAGCAGACACATTTCACCAAATACCAATTCATATATGAATATAGTATAGGTATATCTCGTACGCTAGTTAGGTTGTCTAAAGGCAAACATGTCCTGTGCTAAGAAAGAATTTTTCTTTATTGGCAGAGTCACTTGGTCTACATTGAATAGGAAGCGTTCCAGGCTTAGAGAATTGTAAATATCGTTACAAGGTACCGGAGCGATCATTTCGTTAAAGGCACTTATGCTCAAGTCGACTTAACAGTTTTGTCAGTCAGTTCTGGAGCATTAGTTCATGTGATATCTGAGTGCACTGCTATGCTCAAGTGATCTATGATTTAACAAATTTTCAATATCCTTCTATCCTAACTGTTATACAAAGAAATGTTTAATAAATTGAAAATTAAAGAAACGATTTTCTTCATTATTCGTATGACAAAATTTTAAACTAATTTCTATTTAATTGCTGCCATCAGTTCAATAGATTCTTTCCTTGTGGTTACTTTTGGTTTACACCAACTTTTCACTTCGAGTGTATTAAATATTTTTAGACTCAATGGCAATGCATGTACATATTCATGTATGTATGTATGTAATACGTATATGTATGTAAATTAATATAAATGAGTATACTTTTGTTGGTCTTTTATCAACCGAATCAAGTGACATTGAAAGTGTATAAAAAAAAAGTTAAAAAGAAACGTCGTATAAAAGTTTAATGAGTCACAATGGGAAATTGTAACATTTATTTTCCTTCTTCGTTTTTGTTTCTTTTTACCAGTTTTTCTTTCACACTTTAAATTATTCAAAATTTTTATATATGTATGTACTCAAGTGTGTAATATTATTCATTTTATTTTACCAAAAAAGAGAAACGAAAACAAAACCAAGAACTTAAATGTCATTTTATTTCTATTTTAAATCCTAAATGGCTAGTCGCCATTTGTTTAAATGATATGAAGAAACCAAAACCTATTTTATAAAATGTAAAACAACAAAAAAGAGATTTTGTGGGATTAGAAGTACTATTATGATGGTAGTAGTCTAGTAGGTGGTGTGTTGGCTTATTAGACGAGAGACCATGGTTCAAACCCCAGGTCAACAAAAATATAAAAAAAAATATTTCTTCGGTGACTTCCCCTCAGAAGATTTCTGGCAAAACTCTGAGAGTAAATAAAATTGCCATGAAAACTTTCTCAAAAATCTGTCGTTCGGAGTCGACTTTAAACTCTAAGCCACGCCAGTCATGTATAAAATTAACGCACACAAC
Organism: Sarcophaga variegata; assembly: GCA_932273835.1. Lineage (NCBI taxonomy): Eukaryota > Metazoa > Arthropoda > Insecta > Diptera > Sarcophagidae > Sarcophaga > Sarcophaga variegata. Next base: position 44,800,436 of record OW026359.1, read on the forward strand.
ATAAGTGGTGTGAGAAACTAGGTCGTAATCTTGATTGAAGGATTGTAATGACCAACTAAGTATGTATGTAAGCGTATTATGATGGATCTACATTAGGACTGTCAATTATTTGAGAAATGAGTTAAAAAAAATGAGAGTACAATTTAAAGGCCTAATATATGAAAATGTTTCCCTTGTATTTAGTAGAATATTCCTTAAAGTCAAGCACTCCATTTAATCCATTTGGAATTGAATGTACATGTTTTGTTTAGTGTTTTCTGGTGGCAACATGAGCTAGTTTTTCGGATGACTTTTGTTTGAGGTTTAGCGATTACATAACCGTTCTTTCAAATAATCTCCTAAATACTCTCTTGAAGTCATATCGGAACTTTGTGCAGGAGTATTATGCCTGTGGGGACTTTTTTATGTCAAAATATATTGGAGTACTAAAACTTTTGCTGTTAACTGTATATGTATTAAGAGACGCATTGTCTTAAATGGTGACACATATGTTATTGTTAATTTAGTTTGACTGCTGAGTACAGAAATACAAAAATTCCGAAAATTTAACTACAAATATCGTCACAATAATAAGGCAATAAAACAATTCTGCAGTCACCATATGAGATATATTAAACCTTACGATATTCTCAAGATCATCAAAAATAAAAGGGGATGTTGGACTTACTTAACTTTACACATTTAATTGGTCTTAAAACCCTTTAGCCAAAACAACACTCTAGCAACCAAACACAACTACCCATGAGTGACGTGACCTACAGTTCAACGTCCATAATAAATATTTATTAAAAATATGTGTTTAGTTTGCATAATTCTGGTTGAATTTTAGCGATGGTATGAAATATGTTTGGTGTGACCGTCGCGGTTTGTGACGTATTCAAATTAGAGATGAGCGATATTTTCAAAACTGTGATTTAATCACGGTGATTGATAATTCACTGGTAACTACAGTGATTGAAATTGCCAAATAATAGTTACTAATAATGTCGTTCTTTCAAAATTGTTACATACTCAAATTTATTTCATTTTATTTTGAGCGAGGCAGAATTACTATTAGATGATGCCGATTATTTACTTTTGTCTTTTATGTCTGATGTTTATTGTCTTTCTGTGAAACTTAATTGTCAAACTTCATATAAAAAAAAATTACATTAAAAATAATAACATTGATGACACCACTTTGATTTTGTTTAGTAGTCTTTTCGTAGTATGTATCTAGTTGTCGCTTTCTTACGACTTAATAAAATACGTTATTGTCATTATTGTTTTCTTTTGGAATACTGTGATCACAATCACTGTTTTAAAGAACAGTGATTAATAAATCACGTTCACTGAGAACAACGTTCTTCAAAAATCACTGGATCGCTCATCTCTAATTCAAATACATCTGCAACTTACAAAAACTCCACAAGAAAGAGTATAACAGACAGCACGATCTCTCTGTGGCCAGTTCACATTAACTTCTAAGGACATCGGCATCATCCAATTCAGGCCAAAAATAGTTGGTAGTCATACATACTTTATTAGTCGTTACAACCTTTTAGTCGGGATTACAACCTAGTTTCTTATGCCACTTAAAAAAGATAAATCCCAAGTTCATGCGTTTAATGCCATTTATTGGAGTCTTTCAGTGGCTTTTGACTGAAATCAAGTTTAAGTGGTTGAGCGATTATCTTCCATTCCAATTAAGACCAGGTGAGTCCTGCACTGAAGCAATATTGTTCTACATTTCAGCATTTACCTTAATGATCACCTAATCGATGTAAGAGGTATAATTATTTTCAAATGTATTGGTATACGCTAGCAATATGCCTATTCATGTATACATTTCACTTAAGTTCTGAATATTATAATTAAAGTTATCAATTTAATGCAACTTTTACGAACTTCTTTTCCAAATACCATGCACTTCAAAAGTATTTAAATGATATGACTTAAGCTCTTAAGGCCCTGAGTACACATAGTGCATCTTATGTTATGCATACGTTTTTATTTTTCGGGTGAGTAGAACAGATTATATGTCTTCTCCATGATATTTATTTTCAGTAAATATGAGCATCGTTTTTATTTGCAGTCAGTTAGGTAAACACACCGGATTGGATACAAAATAGTTTTGAGTAAATAAAAATTTTTTTTAATTTGAAAATGGATGATCAACAGATTCTCAATGAGAGTGATTGTTATCTCTGTGGAGGTCGAGATGATGAAGACTACTTTCCTGTGTCATTTCGAACATCAATTTATGAACAAATTATAATATTTCCCGGGTCTTGGGAGTACCGTTAACATGTGTAAGCTGAGCTATTTAGACCATGACTTGTTTACGCCGACAAATTTTACACAAGTTTAAAGCTGATGGATTACATAAACGAATGCATAACCCGGATGTGTTACGACAAATCAGCACGGAATATATATGATCGACAAATAGTTTACTCTCGAAGTAGAAAGCGAAAACGGCCGATTAGAGTTTTCAGTAATTTTTTAACCTAGTTGGACTTAACTGTTTGGTAGTAGTAGTATCCTCTGCCTTACTCAATTCAGCTTAAATGCCTCAGATTACAGAAGTTATTGTTCAGGTGAATTTCTTCGCATCGTGCGACAGTATCACGTTCACAATCAGAAATGAAACTGTATAATGCAAGTCACCTATTGCGATATATAAAGGGTAGGCAATTTAAAAGTTTAAATTTAAAAATACAATAAAATAAAAACGATTTGATATTTTGCCAAACTTATTTTTTTTTTTGTTTTGAAGTACAATTTTTTCGGTTAGAAATGGAATATTTTTTCATTCATATGGTTACAGCGGCAGTCATCCTCATTCGATCGGACCAATTTTGTATCTCAGCAATGACATCCCGAATGTTGGCCTTCAAATGTTGAATTGTCTCTGGTTTGTCGACAAAGCATTTTTCTTTAATGGCGCTTCATAGAAAATAGTCCAATGACGTCGAATCGCAGTTTCTTGGCGGCCAATTGACATCACCATTTTGGTTAATAAAACAGCCATCAAACGTTTGGCGCAATAAATCGATTGCGGCATGAGATGTGTGGCAAGTTGCACCATCCTGTTGAAACCAAACATCGGTGACATCAATACCATGGTCCCAAAAAAAAAAGGTTATCAAGGTGCAATAGGTGTCTCCATTGACCCCAATGGCTGCTCTGTCCTCAAGGCGACCAAACAGTCACTCGAAATGCGTGCATTGACTTCTGTAATACCACGTGTGGGTTTTTTGAGCCCCAAATGCGGCAATTTTGGTTATTAACGTACCCGCCAAGATGAAAATAAGCTACGCCCAAAAAGATGATTTATTTTTTTCAAAATCGACTTCATCGTGTAGTAGTCCCAACGTTGCTCAAGCATAAATCGATTAATTACGTTCGGTGGAGATAACATACTTAATCTTGTGGCATAAGTATTGCCAGATTCGCATTAACCGATGGTTGAAATATATACCGACATCACATCACATATATACATAGCAAATTTGAATTTATATGCCCTCCCCTACTTTGTTCCCGACGTCTACTGTACTTTTAAGGCTCTTGGCGATCATTGAAAATTTTTTAAATCCGAAGCGCAAATGTGTGCACCGTTCTTCCTGTTTCTATCCATACGAAATTAAATTCAAAGTAACCCATGTATCTGTATCACAAAATATATAAAAATAATATAAAAATGGCTAATGATCAGGTCTTAAAAGGCTAAACCAACTTTAAGTATCTTGAAGTATTAAAAATGGGTCTCCATTACATAGCAAAGTATTCAGGAATTGATTTGTTCTCCGTTAAGAAAAGAGTACAATTTTTATTTCTTTAAATTCATTTTGTTGCTAAACAAATGAAAAATGCAGTCAGTTGAAAGATGATACAAATTCTGTCTTTTTTTTTCAAATTCTGCGCTTTTCTGTTCCATTAAGACAACAAACAACTTTTCTTTGTTGCCACTGAAATATTGTTGTTCTAATAAATATACACACTTTATACTATGCTATATCTATATATGTATATATTGTTACGCAATTCGAAACGACCTAATATCGTTTAACATTAAAAACGATAAACAAAAGCCACACGATACAAATACACACTAACACTAAGAATACATTGAACGTGTTGATTATCTAAAGCTACACACACACATATGTACAACGAAACTGGTTGCACCTGGTATCAACAACAACACGAAATGAAAATAAACCAGCTACGACAAATATGTGATAGACAACATAAGCAAAGTACACCAACAATAATGTATTAGCAATAGAACTCTCGAGAAGGCGAGAACACAAACCTTCCACTTCAAGAATGTTCGTTAGACTGGTTGTGTCGGACTATAAAAGGGCTGGACAAAGCAGGCAGCAGTCAGTGATAATTCAGTCAGTCTTGTGTGAAGACGCGTTGCGGTTGGAACGTACAAGCGGCATTGCTTGCAAAGGCAGAGAAGATCTAACGAACAGTTGTTAGTGTTAAGGCGGACAGAAGTGTGAAATAGAATAGTGTACAATTAAATTGTTGTTGTATCGTGAAGTTGTAAACAGTGGCACAAACGTAGTGTGAATAATAAAGAGAGTTTAAGAAAAACTAAACACATATTTGTTTTTACTTGGTTTGCAATTAACGAACTCATATTTAAACGTTTTTAAAAAGGTAAAGACTTAACAATATTGTATATATATTTACGTGTATACTTGTATAAACTTAGGGTACGAGTTAAGTGTAATACCAGGAATTAAATGAAATAACAACAAATGCAATGTGGTTTGCTATGTAATGATGGCAGGGAATAGAAAAAAAACCAACTTTCAGTTCTTTTATAAGTTTTTAGTTGTAAAAAATAGTTAATAATTGAATAAAGGTTAACTAAAAGGATTAACTAAACGGGCAGATAATTTGTTTTTCATTATTATAAGTACACAATAAAGATACAAATGAGCGTTAAGCTAAAGGGAAGATCATCCTACTGATAACTTTTAAAGTTAAGTTTATCTTCAAACTTGTCATATTATATATAATTTTGAATACGGCAACTTCAAATATAAACAAAGTGAGTAATAACAATAAAAAAGAAGCCGGTCGCTGCCACTGCTTTTAAATTGAGAAGTATTATCAAAATTGCTCTGCCACTGCCATATATTTGAAAAAGTTAACTTTATTTTATCTGTAAGTTGTAATAACGAAAATATGTTAAAGTTAACTTTACAGCTCCCTTTAGCTAAAGGTACCTTTAACTAACCCCAAGTTTAACGGCAAGTTGTATTAACGGCCCTTAAACGATTAAAAATGTGCTCGTCAAATAAGTTGGGGTGAAAAAATGGAGAAGTCCGTTAGAAATTTTTCAGACTTACAACACTTGCCAATAGCGGTGCATAAAAAATGTATGCCATAACTTTATAACTGTAATATAATCGCTATAGGATAGCATTGAAGATTCGTACTTATACAGAAAATGGGGTTTAATTATTAAGAATGCGTCCTGACAGAGGATTTAACTTTACACTTAAGCCGTATAATTGTGGCTTGTGTGTGAAAAATTGCAATTAGTTCTACGCAGTAGTTTTTAGTTAGTGCCCTTTTAAATATGGAGAGCGATAAGCAGCATTTTTTGACATATCTTACTGTTTTACTACAGAAAGGGTAAAAATGCTGTGCGAGCCAGTGTCAGAATTGGTTCGTTAAATTTCGATCCGTCAATTTTGATGTCGAAGATGCACCATGTTCGGGAAGGCCGGTTGAAGCTGATAAAGACGCTATAAAGGCATTATTTGATGCGAACCGGCGAACAGCAACACGTGACATCGGATTGAGGTTAAATATATCAAATTCAACAGTTTATGTCCACTTGATTGATATTATACGAAAACTGTCTTTCATTTCCATAAAAAAACGAAATTACTTTCCGAACAACCCAATAGTTGTGGACGTAATTAAATGCTACGTAACGTCCTTCATAAGTGAAAGAAAATACCAAACCTTGCATGGAATTTGTCCTCCCATTCAATGAACGCTAAAATGCCGGAGCTTGTCATCTTGTACCACTGAGCGTCAATTTTCTTGTATGACTAGTTCTTGGACATGCTAAATCCTGATTCCTAATACCTGAAACTAACGTTTTGGTTTCAACTAGATTAACAAGTTTTTATCAATTTTATAAATATTTCTGAGAACAATAATTTTTTTATATATGAATACTTAATAATATTTTTTTTTTTGGTAAATGAATATATTATCCATGGACCTATATAGATAAGGTTGTAATGAACACATGCCATATTAATGTTATCTGTAATGTACGCAAGTATCCGCCATTTAAACTATCCAAAAGTGTATGACGAATAAACGCATTATTACACTATAGCAAACGTATAAATGCTGTAAGAGATTGTTACGAAAGGACTGCGGGAGCCATTGATTCGCTAGCAAACAGTCGGGCGTGTGGGTAAGGTCCTTCCAATAACAAATCCCTGTCCATATACAGAAGTTTTTTTTTATTAAAGACTCCCTATTTTTAGGTGTATTTTACTCTAAATGGACTGGAAATGACTGTAATGTTATAAAAAAAAAACAAAAGCCCGATTACAGTCATATGTAACGAAAGCAAAATAAATTTAAATACAAAAAGGCATATTTTACTGATATAACCAATTTAAAAGCGGTATCTCGTGTTATTGATACGCCTGTCTCAAAACCCGCCACTAACCTTGGCCCTAAGGACGTCATTTTATTAGGACCCCAAATAAGCTAATGCACCTAAATTAATACTCAACTACGAAAACACTGTATACTTCAATTATTCATACATAATTATTAACATAGCATTTATTCATAAAATTAGGAAAAAGAATTAATAGAATTATAAAAAATATGTAAGTTACTAGAAAAATTAAGTGAAAGCATTTTAAGCATAAATTAAATTGACTTTTCTTCAACTGTATCAGTGATAATGATTATAAACATATAACAACAACTTAATTAAGCGTTCGATTATGTTTGAACAAACATGTTCGATATCATTATCACTAATGAATATATTAAATATTAGGGTGAAACATAAAATTAGCACTCACCAGACATATGTACGTGTAATCGATTTCTGGAAGGCCTTCAAGATTTCGAGGTACCGATGTTGTTGTTGCTGTAGAATTTTCTGGAAATTTGACTAAAAAATTTGATTAATTTGATCTAGATAAATATGCCAATAAATATTTCAATAGAATATATATAAATGCTCTTAATGGTATTAATTTTAAACGTTTTTAACACCACAAATATAAATTCATGTAGTTGTATTCAATTTTAGGAATAATTACATTATACAAACAAAACAAATTAATAAGATGAAATTAAATATGAAAAAGGCTTGATTCAGACATATTGTGTGATCATTACAATTGTAAGTGATTATCACAATGCATTTTGTGTTGCTATTTTTTTTTTATTATTTTATGTATTCAACAATAAACCAGTTTTTAGGAAAGAGAATAAGTACACTTAAAAAAACAAACTTATGGAAATCGAAAGATTGACTAAACTATAGTAATGATTGAGTTGGAATGATCACTACAGTAGGCATGTCAGCTATTGTAACAAATATAAGTAATTAAATTAATGTAGCACTTAGATTTAATAAAAATTAATATAGTTTAACATTTTAGATTGATTATTTACTCTTTAGCAATGAAAGTTTACAAATGAAATTTCTAAAATATAATTTTAGCTAACAAAATTTATCATGTTAGATTGCAAAAATATTCATTATAAACGAAAATTAACAAATAGAAGCTCTAGAAACAATTTATATAATTTAATATGAATTATTATTTTAGACAAATATCTTAAGCATATTTATGAAAGTTATAGATAATAAAGCAGGTTGTAGAGAGGTGAAACTCTTACATAACTGTCATTAAGGGTTTTTACAGTACCGAATTACAGTTTTTTCCGGCACGTAGAGTTCGAATTAAATTGAAGAAAAAATTAGAATAAAATGAAATAAAATAGTATTAAATAGAAAATAGAATTCCCGGGACCTGTTTAAAAAGAAATGTGTTACAGCCTATAGAAATTCTTCCTTTTTTTCACTGTGTATTTACCTCCTCGTAAGGACGTCCCGAGTATGACCCAATATACACCAAGAAAATTCCGGGCCCTATGGCCAATAATGGAAAGTTTATACACTTCACTTCACTAAGAAATTTTGGGCTATTTTAAAATAATATTCATGTCACTTTATCACATATATATTTAATTTACTATACTATACCTCCTTCTAAAGATTTACAGGATCAACAGACGAGATAAAAAAAATTATCACCACTCACTTTTCTTTTCTCTTTTTTATTCTTTTAAATAATTAATTATTTTTGCTGTACTTTCTGTAACAGAACCCAGTTTGTACAAATAAGTGAGTCGAAAAGTTCAAGGCTGCCAGTTAACTGCGGAGTTCCACAAGGAAGTGTACTGGGTCCACTACTTTTTAAAATTTTTATAGATGATCTTAAGAATATCAACTTTAATGGGAAATTATTTATGTATGCGGATGACATATGCTTGTTCTATCCACATAAATACACTCGGGTCTTGAAGACACAAATTGAATATGATGCATCTATTTTAACGGAATATTCTAGATGTAATAAATTAATTATAAATCCATGCAAAACAAAGTTTGTAAGATTCAGGCCTTACATTTTAAGTAACGATGAACCTGTGTCCATTTGTGTTGATGGAACTATTATAAAAGAATCTAATGAAGTAAAGTACTTAGGAGTTATTTTAAACCACAACTTATTGTGGGACGAGCACATCAAAAATTTGAAAAATAGAATCTCATCGGGAATTGGAATACTTTATAAATTTAAAAATAGGCTCAACTGTAGTACCAAGTTACTGATATATCAATCATTGATACATTCACACTTTACATATTTGCCTTCGATATATGCGTGCAGAGTAACTAATAAATTAAAATCACTGCAGTCGGCCCAAAATAAAGCTTTGAAACTAGTGTTTAATCTCCCTTTGCAATATTCTACGCTTATTATTATAATTATGTCAAAAATACGTTGCCCATAAGAGGATTATATAAACAGAAGGTTTATTTAAGCTTATAAGCTTATAAAATTTATTTATTTTGATGCCCATTACATATATGAATTGAGTTAACAGAGATTATCAGATAGAGAAGAAATTAGGTTTAAAAATTTAAAAAAAAAAATTGAACTAGATTGAATTTTGAAAAACGAAAAAAACCATTTTGGTTAAATTACATGGTCTTTATAAACAAGAAATTTCAACAATTTAGTTAATTAAATTCTATGAAAAATTAAAAAAAAACAAAAATTTTGTCAGAGATTTTCAAAATTTTTGAATTTCAAAATTTTTTTTTAAATTTCTGGTAATCTATTGATAGCGCCTCTTAAAGATCTTTCATATGATACCAAATTTTTATATAGTTCCTTTGGAAGAAATATGAAAAAAGTCCAAAAAACCTCAAAAAAGGACCCTTTTATCCTTTGATCCAGCTCACCAAATATTGACCCCAGGACAAAAATTTAGAGAAACGTAGTCTTAGAATGAATCAAACTTTCATTTTAGTCGGGAACATTCGCAACTTTTATTTTGGGGCCACCCTAATGTACATGTATGTACTGTACTAATTAAATTTCTTCTGCTAAATGTTAGTACATTTTATATTCGCTTTATATAAAAAAAAAAAACAATGAATATTAGGAAAATCTTTTCATATTTAATTTCCGGAGAAACCATATAGGGTCTAGTAAATATTTATGTTGGTTTGCTCTTTTACATTATAAACATTTGATTGGCTACATGTTTCTGTATGCTAGCAACATGTTGACAAGATTAAATATTAATACACTACAAGGTATAAGTTGTCAGAGGATAAATAAATAAATAAATCTTACAATTCTTGCAACTCTAAATGGTTTCTACTCTAATATATTATTTTAATCAAGGACACATACACACATACATACATAATGGGTCAAAGAAGATTGCGATCTATGCCTCCCAGATGACATCACCAAGGTATTTACAGATGGGTCACACAACAAGGTCAGACATAGAAATTTTTCGAATTAGCTCCAACGTTTTCAATATTTGTTTGATTTGCTAATGAAGCTATTTTTGATTAGTGGAATGTCAGATTGAAATTACAGATTTACGATATAAAAGGCGGAATTGTGTTTTAACTTGACATTTAAGAGTAATTAGTTAATTGACAATTATACTGTCAAAACCAAAGTTCATTAAGTTCGGGTTTAGGGAGGAGACCAATCATAGAAGTTCAAAGTTTCATGCATTAAGCACCAACAATATTTTCTATAAAAAGTGTGTACCCTGTACAATCTTGATCTTCTTCTTCCAATACATCCATCCGAGATGAGTTATGATTGGTGTAGTTGCATTCCTAAAATATCGGGATCTCAAGCTTACAAGGCTGAGCAGTGACATAAGAAGTCCTGTTCGAATGTCATTGCATTTATTATTATCTATTACACATATGCGGTTCAGGTGTACATGCAGACGCATGGATGCTCGTCAATGTACTGAAGTCGCCTTTACTTTGTCCAATTATATACTGATGGTTTTCTTCTTATCAGGATCGCCCCAGTGTGTCTTTCCAATTTTCCCTGTCGTATGATTGTTCGGCAATACTATATTTGGTATTCTCTATCGGCTTGGGGCGGTGTTGCCACATATACTATACTGTGTGCCGTTTCTGCCAATTTTTGAAGCCAGGTTTTCAATACACTAAAAGCCATTCGATTAACCAGGTTCATATTAAATATATTATTAAATAGATTACTCGTTACCTCACTTCCGATCACTTCCTTGATGACTAACTACTCCTGTCTGTAGAATTGTTGACTGCCTTTTTACAGTCCATGGCAATCCAGTATCTCTGGATGTTATTTCTTGATCGTCATTTGACAATCTCTAAAGCTATTTCAATTCGTTTGAGCTTAATGGTCAACTCGTTACATAAATTCATCAAATAGCAATTACAATTGATTATGAATGAAATTTTCACTTCAACGACAATGCATTGACTCCGTCCACTCGAATTTTTCTTCAAAATTGAATACTCATAGATCCAACAGTCTGATATTAGATTTGAATACTTTGCTTAGATTTTTGGATCCAACTTAAACACATTTTAAGATCATCTACACTTTTCACTTGGCACTTGAACCGTGATTAAATTTTGGTTGAAGCTATTTTACTATCAGCATCAGAATAATTATATGAATCCAATGATCACTGTCCTTTTGAATTTGACTGAAATTTATGATCGATTAGACTTTACAACACATTTAGGGTGTACTGCTGGGTTAGCGAATAGTGTGCTAATATATCAGTGCAGTATTGTGGATTCGATCTCCAAACAAGATATGTCCCGTTACTTTAAAGCTAAAATACGATGTTAGACACTCCACAATTCGTAATCGTAACGAATGAATAATAAACAAAAACCAGCAACGATTATTAAATGGTAAAAATGTTTCAAAAAGACCCTTGCGCTGACCAACGTCTTCCTCTTCCCTGGTTTTTGGTGGAACTTGGTGTGTACAGGGACGGCGTACACCTTGTGGCATCAGAACGGGCCCCTATGCGTGCTCAAGTGAGCTTTTTGATATTAGAGCTACCACTCCGACTTAACCTAACCATATCAGCCGATCCTGACCATCACTAAATCCTTTATTTCTTTGTGCAATGATTTCTTTTGCGTTTTTCATGTTGTCATCTTTGGCAGTATAGTAAGTAGTCAGTAGAGATTTTTGTATCGTTTACACGGTAGATAATGCTCTAAAATTCCCACACGATAAAATATTGAAAATGAATACGATGGGGGAGTAGAAAAACAATGACTAGAAAGACCAAAAAACAAACACACAAATATAACCTCAATATCAATAGACGTACATACATAGGTTTATATGAAAATATATTAAAGCATGCGAATGTAGAATCTACATTGTAGATGATAAATTCAACATTCTTTACAAAAAATAATAAGTTCCACGCCGTTCAGTATGAGTGTTTCAAAGCTTTTATAAAGAAAAAAATCCCCATTTATTCAGGAAAGATTATTAATTTTTTTTAGAGATTTTGTTTTTGAATTTTTGTTTAGGATTACATTTTAATTTGAACAAATTTCTTTTTCTTCTTTGATTTCTAAATTGAATTAAAAATACAAGAAGAAAGGTTTTCATACCGATATATACACTGATATCATAAATAATAAGGACACGAATATGATACTTATAGATTTGACGATTGAAAAGAAGTTGCTACACAAGGTGTAAAGATCATGTCATTTTGGGCTCGCTGAAGAGACATCTAAGACTACTTCCGGTAGAGTTAGTAATAAAGGAATTGACGGCAAGGAACTCGAGGTTTTTTATGGGGGTCTTACTGATGTAGGGCAGTTCGGTCATGCTACAATTATAAGGATTGCCGAATTGGACATACGAAATCAGAGTCCAGGTTTTGCAGACTGGTTAGAATGTGACATCGATAGGTAGCTCTCTCATACTTTTTCACACAGGGAGCAATGTCATCTTGATGGTCATCAATCTTGCAATCTTTATGCAAGACTCGAAGAGGATTGAGATTCCACACTAAAATATTTACAAGCATCAAATCAGTAGACCTGATCTGTAAATTAATTTCGTCGGGCGATGCGGAAGTTATACGATTCTATTTGGATAGTCAAGCCGCTTTGAAGGCACTTTGTTAGCTTGAGATTGGTTGCAGCCGGCTGAAACACCCTCACTTTGCTTGTGAACACGAATAGAGTGGTACTGCCTGGATAGGCGGTTTTCTGATGTGAGAGGTAAAGAGGCTGCTGGTGAACTGGCAAGAGAGATAGCAACTAATGTCGAGAACATATTCGACTGAACGGTTAGATATTCTTTGGCACCCTTCTTCTGGTTAATCGTTTGGGTAATAAGATGGTGATGGGTTTCTTCTTGGTGGAACAGGGGAGATTGAAGAATCTCGAGGATTTTGTGGCCGAGTTAAGCAGTTCTAGAACTGAATGATCTCGATAGGTCTGATGTGGCCGCAATTTGCGTGGGTGGAATGTGGCTCAGAAGAAGCCATAACTATTTATGTATTCTAAAGCATACATGTAAAGTGTGTACTACCACACAACAACTTTCATACTTTTTTAGATTACTTTGCGGAAGCAGTTAATCGATGAAGTATAAACGTGTTTGAACATGAAACGCCGATAACTTTGAAGAAATATCCTCTGCTATGGCAACTCTGTTTAATTATTTGTGAATATTTTCCTATTTTGCCAAAGTCGTACAATTCTATTCAACAGATTCTCTCAGGCACTTATAGATTTGGGCTGGATTTAGCCGAGTTTGAAAAGTTAACATAATCAACTGTTCTTAATACAATATCATTAGGTTGCCTTGTGTCGCGTGAGAGAGGGAAGAGGACACTAGTTGTTGATCTTCTTGAATACTTGGATTAATCAAACCTAGCTTCTGATGAGTTATATCACATTTTATTCCATTGATTTAAAGTTGAAGACCCAGTTGAGTATCATTTTTAATACTTTTAACCTGGTTTCCATTCTAATGCTAATGTCCAGAAACACTTCCTATAATAATAAGAATTGGCAGTTGAGTAGCGTTAAGCATTTCAAGGAAAATTACAATTCGGATATTTTGTGTATTTTAAGTTGGGAACGTCCAACACATCTTTTGTGGTTTAAAGCCTCAGCAAAGACAAAACCCTGTCGAAAGCTAGAAAAACCGCAAATATTAATTTTTTTTCTCTGGAAGCTTTTCTTGTTGTTTACACTAATCTATTAGTTTGTTCAGCAGTCTAATATTTCTTTTTGAATTTATATTGTAAAGATATTTATATACCTCTGTTTTCTTTCCTACTATACTCACTTTTTATCCATTTTCATCAGGACAATACATCTTTAATTTTATGCCTCCATATTTTTCTATCAATTTCATTCACAGTTATCGCTAATGCGATTAAAACTTGAGTTAAAACATAACCTAACCAGCTTTTTAGGAACGGAATAAACGGTCATGGCCTATTAAAAACTATTTGCAAATGGACAAATGACCAGCCCTCAGAAGCCCATTGAATATAAACATCAAAGGACCACTCAAGACAACAGCGCACTTATTTAAACCATGTTTCGATGTGGAGCACACAAACGGCCTTTCTTTCTTCGGCTTAAAGTTAAAGTATTTATTTAAAAAATTTTATGGCATATTAAAGAAACATACTTTCGTAATGCTTTTATTTCAATTGATATTTTCATTTAAGAGGCAGTTTGAGCAAATAACACGACGGATACTATTTAACAATTGTTTTACAGCTAAAACAAATAATGATAATGATTTTCATTCAAATATTGAAGATGTCATCGAAAGGAAACGGAAGAAAAAAGTAAAGATCAAAAATGTAACAAGAGGGAAATGAGAAGAATAATGAAAAGACAAAATCTATGTTTATTTCATATTGGGTCACGTATTTCACACTCTTTAGCCACAAAAATTACAATTTAATTCCCACATATTACCTCTTGGTTCAATAGATTCCTCTCTCAATACGAAGTTTTGCCACTCCTTAGCATTGTATATGTGTCTATAACGCCTCCTAAATTAAAAAAATTATTATTTTGTTCAACAACAGGTAGGCAACACAACACCAAATAGACAGGCAAACTTTCGTACAAAGGCAGACATGTTTACGAAACATGAAACTTTGCCGAAGGACATGCGATGAATTTTAAATTAGTGGCTACGACTTCATATATTCAGTATTATTCACAGTTATTACCATTTTTGTCCTTTCATTGTGTATGCGTGTTATTTTTGTTTTTTTTTTTGACCAGAAACTTTAAAGACTGTTCACGACGATTTATTAAAAAATTTTCGGAAATTTAAAATACAACGAATCTAATTGGGAAGTGGGTGATAAAATTTAATAAAAAAAACAAAAAAGAAACATAAATTGTGTTTCAAGATAATATGAAATACTTTCCATTCCATTGCAATTATTGATAAAATATTTGTTAATCCGGATCACTTTGTATTACGGGTTCAAATCTCAAGTAGAAGAGTGTTATTCAAGTGAACTGCTGCTATTTGTACCTTTTTCTGTCACAATTGGTTTGGGATTTAATTTTTTTATGTAAAACATAAAATTTGTTGAAATATTGGAGAACATTGTACATTTCCGATGTCAGTTCAACTATTAAAAGTACTTTCAAGTTTTTTCTGTAGAAATACTGTTGAAAATTATAAAAATTATGTGTGAAACGTCACCATTATTGGCGCATATATTGTTGATTGGTTTGATGAAATTTTCAAAAATATTTGGACATAATTTTAGGTTTGTACCGGCCAGTTTAAAGCATAGTTAGGCTTTACGAAATAGAAAAAGAAAAATTATTTTCAATTGAATTTTCAAACAAAGATTACGCAGTAGCATAATGAAATCGAAATGCATAGCAATTAGTAACAGGAAAGGAATGTGATTTCTATTCTACGAATTATTGTGGGGATTTCATAGCTAAAATTTGGAAATTTTATTTGTTACTACAGCAAGGGAGGATCACAAATGTTTCGAATGGAAATGAGCCTTATTTGATCTTTATTTTCTGGCAGCTTTTCAATAAAACAATTAACAACTTTCCTAGTTCCTAGATAAACAACAAGATCGCTCATCTACTGATGTCATTATCTCTTGAATTGATTCAAATTCGATAATAATCAGGACCACACATTTTAAAATCATGGCTGAACGCAGTCATGGAGGCAACCAAGTGGAAAATTCCCCAAAAACTGAAATGTCAACAATGAAGCACTGTAGTGGTTATGATACAGGTTGCGGAATGAATGGCTTTAGCTGGAGTGAGTCGGCTTATTTCCGTTGAGGTTAACAAACAACAAAAATCGAAATCATTGAAAGCAGATTGGCCTTGGAATATCAATGGATTTCTCAACAAGTCAAAGACCACAACCATACTACTCACATTGTTTGAAACTGACTCTTATATGGTCTTTTATAAAGTCTTTCATAAGTGCATGTGAGATATCATAGACGTTTTTTATTCGTTTGAAAAACCTATTGATGCCCTTATAAATATAACATCGCTCAAATGGGAAAAAATTTCAGTTCTAGACTACCGCTTCCTTGGATGACGAACTATCACACATTTCTCTCACGGATTGAAACCTTTAATGCAGTTTCTATCTTTACAAAGCACAGCGTGATAAGGAGGCAAGCTCGTCTGGTATGGCTTTCCTCGCAAGTGATGTGGAGAAGTTGCAACTCGGTAGAGAAGGATGAGACCGTGTATCAATTTATATTTCACTGACCAGCAATCTCTCGAATGCATGCGAGCATACTAATAGTCATACTCTGGACACCACTTAAGGATCTGTGAAAATATAAAATAAAGGGCATTCCCCGGTACATACGTGAGTATAAGTGACTTAGGACAGAGGACTGTTAAACATGGTGGACATTATACTCTTTTTAATTTAATAGACTATGAAAGTGGAAACCTTACGTGTTTTAATGTTCACTGATGCCATTTAAACTAACCTACATAACTTAGGTTAGTGCTGACTAAACAAATTAAGACAAATCTCAATCTGGAAAGATGATACTTTTTAATTAGAATGGTACCTTAGTAAATATTTCATGCTAAAAATCGCAAAAACTGTGACAGTTGATGGTAGTTTTCTTGTTAAGTTTTCTAATATTATTAATCGGCTGCAGAACGTGGTGATCTCTCGGATCAAAAGAATTTCAAAGTTGATTTCTAATTTATTTAACCACACAGACAAATTGTTTCGCAACTTTTTATTCTGTCCTCTTAAAGGTTTGCTTAATTTTTTTGTGGTAAAAAATAAGAACACTAATGATGAAGAAAAAGATATTCAAATGAATTAGAAGAATTTAATTTGTACTCTTAAAATATATACAAAGAGCAATAATTTTCTTCGTGTACAGCCTTTATTGATGTTTTTTATTTCAATTTTTTAATTTTTACTGTAGGCAATGAATAAAAGGTTTCTTTTTTTTAACAATAATTTTCAACTCTGATGCCCATTTTGTTTTACCCTCATGTCTGTATCATATTAAGGGTTCAGGTTTTATTTTTCAATATTTTATGTAAATTTAATTTTAACTAAAATGAATGTTTTTTAACACAAGGCGTCCAAATCGTTGAAGCAAATTGGAAAAAATTGAGAAATTGCAAGGTACGTGCCAAAATATTAATGGCCGTGCTACAAATAGATATACCATACGAAAGGTTTTATAAATTTCAGATGCTTTCTGACAACTTCACAAATCCAAATACAAACAAATTAAAAATTTACAAGCAATTTAAGCACTAATGAATAATTAAGTAAAATGTTAATGACATCAATCATTGCATCATTTATTTTCATTTATCATAACACATTACAATACAATACGGGAGTTGATTGGGCAAGCCATTTGTATAAATTGAACTATGAAGTGGACCAAGAATCAGAATCCTTTGTTCAGTTAAACGTTACATGACTAGGTATTGCTATGTAAACCGATAGTCAGCGGTTGATAAGCTACGAATATTTTCACCGATGTTGATGAAAAATTAAAAAAAATGCTTATTCTTCATCTATAGAATACCGTGATTAACCGTATCAAATAACTTAGGAAGATTAATTAGTACCAAACAGTATACAGTGGCCCACACCTTATTTTAACCAATACCTTTAAAGGGAATAATGTTCATATCATTTCGAAACGAAGAAAAATTTAAAAAAAAATGTAATAAGAGTTTGTAGAACATGTTACAAAATTAAAAAAGTTTTATTTCGTTTCAAATTTAATGGAAATGAAAGAGAAACAATCGTAATCCTGACTGATGGGTTGTAATGACCAATTATCTACACATGTAACACTGTAGAGAGTTCGTTTGGAAAATATTTTGCCATTCACTTCACTTCAGTCTGTGAACGAGAATTATGACCACACTCTTTGGATAATTCTTTGAATGTAAAAAAATATGCTTAATAGTGATCAATCTTAACGCATGGTAACACTGGCCGTAAAACAAAAACGAAATATCAAATATCAATCAAATCAAAATATTTATGGTATTGAGATGAGGGTATTTGTAATTCCCAAATTAACGTTAAAGAATTTTGTTAACCTGTGTTATTGGTGCTACTATAGATTCAGCAAGTGTTTGCTTTTAACACAATTGGGCAATTCACACAAGCCATTGTATCGTTCTATTGCATGTATTATTGGACGAAAATACAACAGTGTATGCTTGTTGTTGATAATTTTCATATAAAAATCAGATACACTTATACACATTTTTCATATGTTTTTAAAAGTTGTATTGGTTTCGTGCTATCAGTTTATGTAAATGCCAGTGATCAAGAAGAAGAATAATAAATACGAAATATTTCCTATGTAACTTGAATCAACAATTAACATTTCAAAATTATTTTGGTCGCACAGATAATCAATTAATTTAATTAATTTTTTTTCGTAATATTTTTTATTTTGTTGTTTGAAAATCATATTATGTATACAGGTCTTCTTCTTTTTCTTATCGCTTTTTGAAGTTTGGTATACGAAATACACAATACAGCATAGCATTGAGCATTCACAAACAAAAAGTGTATTCAATACAATATACACGATACAAAGTCGTGTGCTTTGGCCAAAAATTAAATGAAGTATTGAGTTTGACTCGACGTTTTCGATTTTCAGTTTTCCGTATCGTGTTTGTCTGTGTGATTATAATTATGGCACAACACATTCAAAATCATTGAGTCGATATTTAATGGAATTTTTGTTTAAAACGTAATTTAATATTCTCTTAAAAGTGCAATCAACACTGATTTGCCTCAATAAGAGATGAATTAATTAAAAAATGCTTTAAAATTTAATTTTGTTTTGCGTTCTAATCAGTCTGTGTGTTCAGTCGTTTGTTAATGCAAATGCAAAAAGGCAGAGAAATAGTGTTTCACGGATGAAATTATTAATTTTCTTTACCATATGTTGCAGGCCGTTTTTAATTTTAATTCTTTCAAGTGATGGAATAACGAGGCGGTGGCCTGGTTTAGTGGTTTAAAAGCTACAAACCCGATCAATAATAATAATAATAACACGGTGAAAATACACCCGAGTAACTACATAGGCTAAGTTATTCACTAGGTTGAGTAGAACTCAAAAGTACTTTTTTTATTTTTCTCGAACCCTCCAAAGTTGTTTTATGTGACAAAAACGGTTTTTTTGATTTTTTCGTATTGATTAACCAAATATGTTTGAACCTATTTTAAAAATCCAATGTTTTTTTAGAAAGGGGAGAGATTAGTCTTTAAAACATTATACATAAACGTTTTGTTTAAACTTATTTGTTTTGCGTCTTGATGGGGTAAACTTGGAAAATATTATTTTTTTCATATTTTTTAAGTTTCTCAGTTCATAGTAGCAAACTTTAATTAAGAAATATGAAAAAAGTGATAACATTCTGAAAGTTCATTATCTTGTGAAGAGACTGTCACTTCGTTTGATCAAGTCGGACAAAAATTACCGCAGTTATAATAATAAGATATATATGTATATCGTTTTAAAGTCCCTCCCTCTCCTTTCTAATAAGGTGTAAGTTTTGGACTTCGGTTCAGAAATGTTTGTGAAATCAATAAATTAGTGCGTAAAGTCCAAAAAACCTTTTTTGTCAAATAAAACAAGTTTGGAGGGCTCGAGAAAAATAAAAAATATATTTTTGAGTTCTACTCAACTAACTGAACAACTTAGGCAAGGTAGTTACTCGGGTGTATTTATTTTTGTATTTTGTCGCATAGTGTAATTGGCCATTACAAACCTTCAGTCAGGATTACGGCCAAGCTTCTCACACGACTCATGTTGTGTGTGTTGATTTTTATACATGAGTGGCGGCACCTACAGTTTAAAGTCGATTCCGAACGACAGATTTTTGAGAAACTTTTCATGGCAATTTTATTTACTATCAGAATTTTTGCCAGAAATCTGCTGAGAGGCAGTCGCCGAATCATATTTTCGTTTTGATGTCCGATCTGGGGTTTGAACCTTGGCTTTTCGTCTAATAAGCCAACCCACTTCCTACCAGACTACGGCGACTTCCCGTTCAATACAAGTTTAAACAACGCAGTAGGCGGAAAAAGCTCAATCAATAGCACATTCCTTCTTACCACAATAAAGGTTGTTGTTCCTTAGCAAGGGCAGGAAGGACTTCAAAAATGTATTTAATGAAATTAAAATAAAAGCAAATTAATAAGAATTCGAGCAAAGTGCTTTGTAAGAGCACCATGTCCCTAAAAAGTACAAAGAGATGTTGACGTTTCTATTTGGAGGCATTGATTTACATTTAGGAATTCTTAGTTTTCTCATGTAATTTTATGGGTGTTATTTATACAAAACGGATCACAAGCATCAATAAATTAATTGATATGTAAGCTTTTTATTATAACCTGATATATAATTTCACGAATCGACATTTTGATGTCTTCTCCTAGACCGCGGGCTACAGCAAGAATATTCTATTCGGAACACAAAATTTGTCTTGTCAATGGTTTTGAACAAACAAAATTAATGCGAAGGCGATCAATAACAGAATGAATTGTTTGCATACTAGACAAAAAAAAACTTCACAAACATTTAAGATTTTCAGCTGTCAAAACATATGTACATATGTAGTTAATGCTATCGATAAAAATTTCTTTTCTTACAATGAAATTTACATACTTAATCTTTATAATCAGAATTATTTTAATTTTTCTGTAATGTCAACTTTTTTAAACATAAAATTTAATGCCATTAATAATGAAAGTTCAAGTAGTTGTTTCAATATATTAAGGGAGGGTTCATAAACTGATGAAGTCCTAAAATGTTTGCTCGTGGTTGCATTCTCAATAATTTACTGATTAATGGTCATATTGCATCTTTTAAATAGTAGAGTATTGAAGAATATTTAATTGCTCATTTAAAAACAGCGGCAGTAAATTTCAAGGGATTATATTATTATACTATGAGTACATTTTGTATTCTTTAGCATTCAATATATTCTGTTAATAAGCAAGCAACCATATCCTCAATATTTTCATTCAACATTATAATTTAATTACATTCCACAAATAATTACAATGAAATTGCTGTCAGTCACTCTTGCACCGTGTGACGTTTGTGTATCTTGGAAAGTATTACACGGCGAACTGTCTGATGTAAAACACACAATTTTATTAGTGACAACATAACCCCAAAATTGAATTTGTCTCACAAACACATACGTACGTAAAACGTTGAATTGGAGTATTCGTTGTATCGATGTTTACTTTAGGAAAGAAGAAGGAAGAAAAAGATTTTTTAAAATGCAATGAAATTTGAGCACTGGCTTATGTTTTTAATCCGCTAATTGCGAAATAATTTTAATTGATATGTAATCAATTACTACTGCTTCACCTGTCATATTAATTGTATTCCTTTTTAATTTAATTTTTTTTGCGCTTTTACCGTTTAAAGGCGAGTAAAACGAAATAAATAAAATGAAATCTTCCAAGAAAAATTGTTTACAACAACAGTTATAAATCAATGAATATTTTCCGAAAAATAAAGACAAAACCTTAATGTAGAGGTTGTAGGAATAGTATAAGTTTTCAAAATAACGCTTAAAATTCATTTAAAATATGAATTATTGATTTCATTTTCTCTAAGAGATATAATACGCAGGCCATTAAAGCAAAATTTATGGAACAGAATACAAGGACATAAGTTCTCGACTACGACTTTTATTTGTCTTACTTTTGATTTATAAATAGTGTTCGGTAATATCTGGTATATTAAACCTAGTTTACCTGTATTTTTTTAATCTAATTTGTTTGACTATTAACGCAGTACTCTTATACTGTTAAAGTTTACGTTTTTTGTATAATACTTGGCCTTAACCATATAAGCCAAAAGTTCTCAAAAATTTTACTTTTTAGACCTCCAGAAAACTGCCCAACTAAAACGGAGAACAGCTTAATTACATTAGCTATTAGATACAAACTCTGTGTGCGTGTGATAAGAGCTGTAACTTAACTTGTCTCCAGCAAAACTTGAAAAATTTCCAAATACCTTAATCGGCAGCATTTTAAACTGCGGCCGTCATCGTTATTTTATCTGTAAAAGAGGGAACCTACTGGCTTTATTCCACAGTGATAAATAATATCCTTTTAAGGCATATATCAAAATATTACGATTGAGCTTGTTACAGTTGTTGTGGGTTCACAGTTATAAAAATTCAATAAATAAACTGCGAGAAAAATTATTGGCTGCATGCCGTTGCAAGTTCATATATAGAGTAGCCTTAAATGGGTTATGCTATCAAAAGTAAAAAAAATCCTGAACCGTTACTAAACACTTTTTTGATTTAACGATTTTAAGTCTCATCAGTTAAAAGTTTTACATGACATGAATGCGATACAAATATCTACTGATTAGAAAGTGAGTTCTTGCCAATCGGACAGCGTGTTGTCATCAATTACGCAGTATCATTATTATTTCATCAGTATCATTATTATTCGACATTGTTCATACGAAATATTATAGTCTCTTAATGTCTGGCTGCCTTATCCTAAAAACTTTGGGATTATGAGATTAATAAGGCTGGGTAATGATGTGTTCTCCGCTTGACCTGTACTCTTCACTATCTATCACGCCTACGCAATTCCGATGTACATGTAAAGCGAAGTATCCAATAAGACGCTCGTCATTGTTCTCAAGTCGCCTTTACTTACTCTTAATGTACTTAGGATTTTCTTCTCACCATAATCGCTCCAAATTAATTTGGAATTTTTCTGCTATGTCGCTATATCCCCAAATGTTTATGTTTTTGCTCTGTTTTCGAAACATTGCTCGCTATTAGTTAAATTAGTTGTTTCCTCAATTCTCAGTAAACCTTGATGGCTAGGTACCCATATAATGGATACTGTGGCATATCTGAAGGAGTTGTTAATCGCCTTTTAACAGTCCAGGTGAGTCCTTAATCCTGGATGCCAATAGACATCAGGGAAGATATTTAAATCCCTTTGTGATAAGTTTTCTAAATTTGCATTGGCTCAGATCACTTAGAGCCGTAGGCATAGTTTGCTTCTGGTTTTTTTATATATAGGCCCAGTCTCGTCCTACTTTTCTCCATTTCTAAAGTCATCTGTGTAGCAGCAAGTTCTCGCGTACTCTATTTCTTGATTAAATGGAGCAATGTTATCAGACTAATGCAATTGTACGCGATTGACTTGGCGCACATCCTGTCGGATAATTCAGCATTAAACAAATATCCGTCCAGTGTCCTTATTATATTTCGATGATATAATTTCCTTTTATCCTGCAGACTATACTATGTAAGTGCAACCATATATCGCATCCTTATTTAAATCAGTTAGCCAAAGAGTATTGTTAGGTACTGTCGTCATCGCACTGCTTATTCCTAAGGAACGCATTCTTTGAACCTTCGTATTCCAATTTAGCATTACCTGCTTATCGATGTCCATCGCACTACTGAAGCACAAGCTAGTAAAGGCTTAATTATGCTCCTGTAAAGTCAGTTTGTCATTCATATTGATAAATTTATTAAATGATACTTAAATGGCTGCTTGCGATAACTTTTTGATAACGATTGCACAAACTAAGAACGCTGTTGATAAGGTAGCAATAATTCGAGCACCGATTCGTTTTAAATAACATCACGGAGTATGAAATATTTTTATAAAATTATCTTAAATCTGCGTTTGTTTGACAGAGATTGTTGTCACAAATTGCAATCAAAGACATCCTTCAATATTTTAATAATTCTGGAAAGTATCACACGTTTAATAAAAATTCAATACATTTTCGTTTTCTTTTTTGTAGTAGTGCCAGTAGTTAAGTAACATCTCCAATGACAACACGTATGAAAATCTTAAAATTTAGGTGTCAAAATAGTTGTTAGTTTTTTATCCTGTTTTCTTTTCGAATTTTGACCACTTTTCCGAATTTAAAATCTGAAAAGAAAAAGAGTTAAAACATGAATTTGCTTCTCTTCCTTTCGGTCTCCTTAATCTTTACAACAAAAGCATACAAAAAGACAAGCATCACTAGGGAACAAAAAAAGTTCCAAAAAACATTCAAACCTGTACAAATAAGCTAACACACACATACATACATTCATACATACATATGTATACGTATATACTATAAATCTATAAATAAATTTAATAATAAATCCAAACATAAAATGTATGTATTTTCGAAAGTCGAAAGTGTGTGCTGAGCGTTTGAGAAAGAACAGCAACAACTAGAAATGTACACGAAACGGAAAATGTTTAAAAATTTTAAAGGAAATTCATATTCCACACCAATTACATATGTACAGATATATGCACAAATAACTACATATGTATGTACATATATGAGATTATGTATTTAAGTTTGCACAACAGACACATGTAGAATAAAACCTTAACAAATAAGCAGCCAAGTGAACAACAAACATTTGGAAACTGGAACTGAATGCTTAAAACAATGCTGAACTGTTTTTAATTCTGATCAAAATCACATACAGAGTGTAGCCCAAAATGAAAATCTGTCAACAATTTTATAAAATTAAAAAAAATCACACAAACAAAACTCAACAAAGTAAAAAAGATAAAACAACAGCAGAAAGTTAAAAGAATAGACAAGAAAAGTTTGTTGCAGTGAAAATTCAAAAAAAGTTTATTTTCAATTAAAATCTGTAACATGTCTTCAATGAAGTTGCCATGAATTTAAAAAGTTCATCAAATTGTTTATAATTTTAATAAAATTTAATGAAAATTAATATATACAATTGAAAAGGACTGCAAATATATTCGTACATTCACCTGCATATGGGCAAAATATTATTGCAAGTTTTAAGTGAACATCTTCAAAAAGATTCCGATTTTCATACACTCGATTAAAATTTAATATTAAAATTATTTAATGCCAAGTAACAAAATAAATTTATAGGAAGTATTGTAACGATTTAAAGAACAATACACCGAAAGATGAAAATCGAATGATGGTCATGTCTTTAAAAAGGATACAATCTATACGGTTGAAATAAATTAAATAAATACTTCAAGAAAGAGAATCCATGGTAAATATGATGCATATCCCTTGTAGTATCTAATTACTGAGGCATCCGAATATATCGGGTCATCCAACAGGGGCTTTATAACAGTCTTCTTGATGAAACAACACCTGCCAAATTAGTTGCCATTTATTTCGTTCGTTTTGACAAATAATTATCGACGGATATAGTATTCAACAATACGTATAAATAATAAAATTGTTTTATCAAAATAAGTATTCTGTTTGAGCAACGCTTCGTCTATTTCACGGTCGCCTTAATCGTGGGGACTAATCGCAATGTGGTAGACGAATTTTGCATCATCATTTGGGTCTACAGCCGTACAAAATTCTTCAGACCTAGAAACTAAAGGTAAACGACCGTAGACAACGACGTGCGTTGGCTGAATGTGTTCTGTAGCTGTTGACAACTGACGTCAATTTTAATCGAAAAATCGCCTTTAGCTATGTATGAATGGGCACGTGAATAACCAAAATTGTCGAATTTGAATCGACAGCAATACACACATTCTTCTAATTCGTTCTCAAAAGGGTTCTTAAGCCGAAAATAATTATCATAAATGAATGAATATTTTTAAGTTTCTGACTGAATTATTTGGAAAGTGAATAAAACTCTGCATGATTAAGAAAACACACTTTTAACGTCCAAAAGGTACTTAAGCATTAAAAGAACCCGTTCAAGATATTTTGCTTATCTTATGAAATTTCAATCATCAAATAATTTTGTTGCTATTTTGCAATTCGTTAAATTCCTGAAGACGCTTTTCATAAATTTTATCTTTATAGACGTTTTCATAGCTTTTGTATAAATTTTCATACTCCACACAAAAATTGTGATAAAATTTTTGCAGACCATACATAAGGGCAATAACAATAGAGGTCAGACTATCTAAGATGCCTTGAAATCGAAAGAAATTCCTTTAAGTTTACTGCTGAATATTCTGAATCTCTAACATAACATTGTATAAGAAAACAGAAAGAGGATGAAATGAAAAGATTTTCTTTGACCCTAAAACTCATACATACTCACACAGAAAGGTCAAAAAAGCCTTAAAATACATACATATACATACGTGCATTTGATAAGCCTTTAACAATGGATTCTTGCTTTAGCGTCTAATTATTGAAAATAAATTATCAATATTGTGGTATTTTATTTCAGATTATTTATTAGAATGAAAAAATTATTATTAACGTATAGAAATTATTATTAACATAAAGTTCAATGAATAAAAGATAAAAAAAAAAGTTCTCAAACGAAAAATACAGTATAGACGTATACGGTATAGGTGTCTACTTCCGAACTAACTCTACTTGCTCTTCTTTCGCTACTTCATTCCCACAATATTCTGCATAATAAAAGCAAAGTATTGTCAATAAGATTCACGTCCTCTTAGAATGTATGTGTAATCACCACCAGGTAACCATTTCGTGTAAATTAATGGATGGCGTAATTCAAGAAAATCTGTAACATTTTTTAACTTACTTTTGCTCTGGCTGCGGTTATTTTAAATGTAAAGGCAATATGTACTCTTCTAGGATGCTTATGTTTTTAAGCCAAATTTGCGAGTATTCCGACATAATTTATGAATAATTTGGAAGATAGAAGACTTTTGAGGCTGTTAAAGCGGATTTAAAACGGCTAATAACTACCGGTAATACAACAAAATATATTCCATTAGTTTGTAGGCGACTGACCAGCGAATCTTCTTTACTCACACGCTTAATTTTTTAACACAATTTTTCTGGAAAATAAATTTATTTTCAATTACAATATTAAGAAATTCCAAGCAGGTGTCCACAAATTTGAAAATTCGTTTGATGCAATGAAAAGGAAAGGCACAAACTATTAAAAATATTAGAGTCCAACACCGGCTCAACAACTTCTCCTTACCTGTAAATAAAATTGCAATGAAGTTTTTTCAAAAATCTGTCGTTCGAAGTCGACTTTATGCTGTAGTTCTTATGAATAAAATCAACACACACACCACGAGAGGGGTGGAGAAGGTAGATTGTAACCCTTACTAAAGCGAGGTACGGACTGATTAATAGTGAGATATTATAATATTAATAATTAAGTGAGATATTAGAAGTCGCCATAGTCTAGTAGGTATTGTGTTGACTTATAAGATGTGAACCACGGTTCAAACACCAGATCGGACATCGAAACGAAAATATGAAAAAAAAATATTTCTTCGGCGGCAGATTTCTGAGAGCAAATAAAATTTCCATGTAAAGCTTCTCGAAACATATGCCATTCCGAGTCGACTTTAAACTGTAGGTCCCGCCACTCATGTATTAAATTAACGCACACAACATGAGCGGTGTGAGAAATTCGGTCGTAATCCTTACTAAAGCGATTTAGTGAACAACTAATTAAGTGAGATATTAGGATTAGTCACTTTAACTATAGTAGAATGAAGGCCCACGTAAAAAGTTAGGCTGAGGACGAGTCAGTAAAGGAAATCTGTCGGTTGCCTTTTGGCAAAATTTGAATAATCAGTGCTGTTAAGTTTGCATTTGGTAGCCATTGATAACAGACTAGACTACCACATGATATAAGGATAAAATTAATAAAAAAAAATTGTGAATGTCCACATGGAATATAAATTTTAGCGAAAAATAACCATCACACAAACCAATGCTTAGTTTAGTACACGCTATTGGCACAGGCACCATCACTTTCAATGGTGAAAAGTGCTTCATAACCAGCAAACAATAGAAACAAATTAGGGATGTGTTCTGGTCTAGTAGGTAGTGTGCTAGTCAATTAGTGAACGGTTTGTGTGTTCGTGTGCTACCAGAGATTGCTTTGCTAAATTTCGCCTACCATATGGATATTCGATACGTAATAATAATAGTGAACGAATAAATAAATAGTAATAATAACAACAAATTATTGCTTAAATCAGTATCTCGGATTGGGTATGAGAAAGCTACCCTCAATGTGGATGTCTCGTTTATTTGCACTCAACTGCAAACGCAAAAGAGTAGCAAATTCGTAGAAGTGTTTGATGTTTTCAACCGCAATAGGGACTAGCAGAGAAAGGTCAAACCGAGATCAAAGAAGGCCAAAGCATACCTGTTAAGTAATGATTAGTAGTCATAATGATTAGTACTTTGATAACTTTTTTTTGAATGGTGAAATGATGATTACAATTACGATTATTTTTGGTTAAAATAGTTAATAATTGATTACGATTACAAAATAATCAAAAAACTATCAGGATTACTGGCGATTAGTCTAATAATCAAAAAGAATCAAAAGTAATCAAATTGTTTTCAATGATTCTTTTTCATTATTTTCAATAATTGAAAATTCATGCGTTCTACAATTTATTCGAAACAGTAAAATTTTAGTTTTATATATTTATTTTAATAAAAACAAAAACAATATAATTAAAACACAAACTCAAACAAACTGAACAAACCAAATATTAAAAATATATATAATAACAGAAAATGGACATTTGATGAGACACAAGAAAAATTAACATCATACAATTACACATATTTGAAAATTCGCCTTCATTAACACTAATTTTTCAAACGAAATCGTTTAAAATCGATTAAAAATCCAACAAAATTTAAAGTAATGCAAACATTAGCTTACCGTCAGTACTAAAATCAAAAAAATCGGGGACAGTAGAAAAGTTATCTTTAACTTCATAATTAAATGTACTGCTATTTTTGGCGTAAAAACTACATAACGTATCCAAAACTTTGTTGGTGACATTTTCAACATTTAATTCCAGCAATTCAGGACTTAACCTTTGCAACACCTTGAGCCATTACATTTTAATGCTTCGATTTAGTACTGTTGCTGTAATCGCGATATTTGCATCAGGTTGCAAAGTGAAATATGTTTGGAATCTTTGCCTTAATCGTTGATCCATTTTCAAAATAACAGAAGATACTTGTTGTAACTCCTGTTTCATACTTAGTTTATGTAACTTATTGCTCAATGTAACTAAAGTCGGTATTAGGAAACCTGCGTTAAAATCAATTAAAGTAAATTTTTATTTCGCCAAAGGGAAACCTATAAATAAAAAAAAAAAATATCTGGTATACCATACCATAGTACATACACCATAGTTCATATTGTTTTCTCCTTGATGAAAGTCCAGCGCTTTGGCAATTGGTTCCATTATAACAGTGTACATCTCTAGGTACTGTAAGTCTGCTGGAGAAAAATTTAGTAAAGTTAGCTTATGACACAGACTATTCAGGTTGTCTTTGTAGCTAAGCAGTTTCTGTACTGCATCAAATAATGAGTTCCATCTAGTAACAACGGGCAAAAGCAACATTGAACCCAAGTGTTATGCAATTATTTCCGAAGACTTTGGCCACTTGCACTTTTTCCACTGGTTGTTGTACTTTTGAAATGCCTAAGAAAGTTAATAGAATTTGTAAGTATATGATAATATTAAACCACAAAAGAAATATTCATTTTAATTACTCTGTTGTGATGAACAGTGGCTGCTCTGTTTTCAAGATTTTGTTAAAATCGGTTGAAGCAAGCATATTCAGAGTATGGCTGCAACATCTTTGATGTGTAGGCAACCACCTCTCATTATGAAAAACTGGCAGATCATCATCAATGTTATCTTCGAAAAGATAATTTTTCACTCCGTATTCTCGGAACGCTTTTAGGAAAATTTGAACCGTTGTCCGTAACAGTTAGAACAATGTTTGAGCTGCTTAGGCCAAAACTAGTGTTAATTTCTGTTATAATCTGTGCAATGTTTTCAGCCGTATGTACTCCAAACATTCTTTTACATGCTAAAGCTATCGATTTGCGTTCAAAATTA
Organism: Sarcophaga variegata; assembly: GCA_932273835.1. Taxonomy (NCBI): domain Eukaryota; kingdom Metazoa; phylum Arthropoda; class Insecta; order Diptera; family Sarcophagidae; genus Sarcophaga; species Sarcophaga variegata. The sequence continues at coordinate 44,830,444 of OW026359.1, forward strand.
TACCCTAAAAAAGTTCTGTGGCTTGCAGACCAAATGTCTGCTGTAGTACAAAAATATTTGGAATAAAACATTTTTTCCTTTATATTTTGTACCATGATGTTGTATTTTGCCTTTAATTTTTCAGACGCTGTTTGTCTGGTCATCACCTTCATACCCGTATGTTGAAACAGATTTACGAAAGATGTTTTTTCAGGGATGGAAAGGGGCAATGCTGGGTCGATAATTGTGAGTAGTAGTTTTTCATTAAACACAGATTGCACTCTATCACCGTTACGATTACCTGTTTTATAATTTTTGTACTTTTTAAAAAGTTCAATATGCTTGACTTGCAAATGTTTAATGAAGTTTGAAGTCACTTCACCGCATCCTCTTATCATGCGATGGCATGAAATACACTTAGCGCTTGTTGTCTTATCTGAAATCTGCAATACTAAGTTTAATAAATATATACTTAACTTGAACTGAGTAGCTGAAAATCTCACTTTTTCTACTTCTGTATAAAATTCGTTTCTAAAAATTGTTTTTTGGAAACACATTTGTTTAACAGATTGTCTAGATTCAGATTCAATCAAGTTTGTTTTCCTTTCACTTGAAGAAGGTTGAAAGTCTGGATCCTTAAAGTTATCATCTGACAAAAAATCGGTTTCGGATATATTTTCTGACATTTCGAAGTGTTAAATTAAAATAATATTTATTAGAACCTTTAACAACTGCATCTTTTATACTTACCAAAAAATTTAATGTATTAGTAATAGTAAAAATTTTAACACAGCTAAATACAAAAACTTAATTCCGAAGATTTTTAAAATGTTTAAAAAAATTTTTTTTTTGGAAATAATGACAGATATTGAAAATATTCAAAAAGAATTCAAAAGAATCATTGAAAATATTTTGATTACTTTTTGATTACTTTTGATTCTTTTTAATTATTTTGTAATTTGCCAGTAATCCTGATTGTTTTTAGATTATTTGGTAATCGTAATCAATTAGTAATTCGAAAAAATTGTTCATAGAATTATATAATCATTACGATTCTTTTTAAAAAGTAATGTAATTGATTACTAATCGTAATCGCAATTTAACAGGTATGGGCCAAAGTACGTTTGTCAACCAAAATTACGTTAACGTTTTTGAGATACATGCGAAATAATCCCTATTATATAGTATATCCTGACATTGACGTCCTTTGTCGACATCTTAGTATCTTCGGCACTCTCCAGAAGGTCTTCATAACTATCGCGGAAGACCTCCCACAAACGGACTAATTCCTGCCGATGGGTGTTGAGAGAATGCACGGAATGTCCCTCTTGAGGAATAGCCCGAACAAAAGTTTCGAAATCCGCTAGGCGGTTGAAATTTTTACCAAAATTTCCTAAATTCCGCTCCATTTCTATAGCAATTAGGGACCTTATCTTTTCTCTAACCGATTAAATTAATGAATCACAAGGAACTTCAAAGGTTTATAATAAACTTTTCCCAAAAGAAACAAAATCAATCGCAGTACGCAACGATAATTACGCGAAATTCCGCCACGAGATATTACAAAAACGAATTTAAAATATTCAACCGAACAACGAAATAACGTTCGAAATCGAAAATATTAAAATTGGGAAATGGCATACACAACAATATAATATATAAAATAATCAAAAATATCAAAATTAAACACTTTAGAAAGGTATCGAACTCTTTCCAAATAAATATTTCAAATCACTTTTACTTTAGTGTAAGAATATAAATTTCACAGCCAAACCGCCAAATTAGGTGACAAAAAAAACGCTAAAAATAATGTCAATAATCAACCAATTTATTGAAAATCGACAACTACGCGTGGAAAGCAATAACATATTTACTTACAAAAGAAGTAAACAAAAAACAACAACAATTTAATACTTATTGCTTTCACCAAGAGAGTAACAACAATGTTTATATTGCTTTCAAGCAAAGAGCAAAAACAAAGCACACTTTTGGCTCTTTTTACACAATGTTCTTCACTTTATATTCTTACACTTTTTTTTAAAAAATTTCAACCAATTTCGCACTTAAAATTCAAATTACCTACATTGAATTTATTTATTTTTTAATTATGTTTGTAAGGTTTGAAGGTTAGTAGGGGTGATCTCCAAATTAGAATAAAGGGTAATTCTTCTATTACAAATCCAATATGGCTGTCTCTCTATAAGTCTGAAATAATAGACTTAAATTAAAATATTTTATTTTGGGTAATCTGGCTCGAAGTGGACCAAATGTTTCGGGGGGGAATTGGGGTAAAAATGCGAAATAAAATATTTTAAATTAAGTCGAGATAGAGAAATCAAGAGTATTAGTTAAATATTCAATTATTAATTAACGTACCTTCGGGTTTGGTGGTTGATCGGTAATGAGATCAATTCTTTTTTATTTTCTTCTCTTCCTTCCTTACATTCCACATAACTTAAGCGTATTTACACTACTTAATACAGTATACTAAAAATTAGGGTGGTCAGCGTAAACACATACCATTTCCTTCTCCGTCCATTTGGAGACGTGAAAGCAGATGCCTAATAATGGCTAAAACTTAGTAAAATTTTCTGTTGTCCAATCAGTCAGTGGAATGTCTTTGCTGTTTTTATTTGACCTTTGGAATGAATTCAATACTCAAGTTATTCCACTAACTTCTTTGTCATCTTTCAACTACCCAAACCGTCATTACCAGTAGGGAAGTGAAACATAAAGAAACAAGATTCCATGAGGCGTGAAATCGTTTTGGAAGACTACATATTACAAAAAAAATATATTATATAATGATGGTGTCGAATGGAGTCAGTGAAGCAGTTAAAGTTAATTTTGTTTTAACATTTCCGCCAAATCATGTAATGTGAAATAATTTGCATACAAAGTGAATGAAAATTGGGAAACAATGTCAATACAAAAAATTCTTTAATTTTGCTCTGTCTTATTCTATATTCTATTTTTCAATCGTAATAATACACAATTATTATTCGAAGACAATATGTTAATCAAAATGTTATGTTCAATGGCTCATATCTATATTTTTAAAATGCTAGATGGTGTAAAAAAACAAATAAAAAACTCAACGAAAAATATTTAAGCTTGGAAATAGGTACTGTCCTATATAAAGAAATGTGAAAAGTTATAATAGTCTCTGATATTTCTTATTTAGCGTATCCAATCGAATTTTCATCATGATTTTCTATAACATCAAAATTAATATAGTAGGTCAGCAGTAATAAAAAGTCGGATATCATCATTTCTTGGAATATAGAAAGACTTAAAAGGAATGGTAAAACCCATCATCCTAATAGCCACTACAATAAGGCAAACACCAGCTTAGCAGGACAAACTTGCTGATAATGTTTGCCGCTTCTACACGTTATACGATACTCTAAATCACTCAATAAAAATTCGACAACTTCTTGCAGTAGTCGCCTGAATATTGGCTTCCAATGCTTCAAGAAAGGCTGGTTTGTCGATATAACCACATAAAAGTGAATACAGAGGCGTTAATTCGCACGAACAAGGATAGCTTCTGTAAAAAAAAATTTTTATCACATTGGTTTTGCAATAAATCGACTGTTATTAAGTGGGCTGCATGGCAAGTTGCGTCGTCGTACCATAAATGTTGAGAATAATACATAAAAACCAATTTCTTTAATAATTTTCAATAGAAAATAACCGAAAGAAATAATTTCAAGATTTTTACGAATAACGGCAGCGAAACCATAATACAAGAGCAAGAAAAATGGAAAGAAAATAAGAAACCGCCAAATGAGCAAAAACAGACAACACATGCACTATGAATTGATGAACAATACAAATTGTCATATAAATTTTTAATAAAATCCGTGAAAATTATTTGTTCCTAGAAGACTGTTTTTCGAGTTTGCGAGTGGAAATTTTTTGTACTCTAACCAAAACGCGGATCTGTTAAATTGTTAATTGATCACAATGAATTTGAATAACTGGTCCATTTTTAGTCACAAATTGGTCAGCACTACCATTCGAAGCTCCGTTTACAGGTGGTCTTGGCGGTATTAGTGGGGTCATCTACATATTTTCATTCTTGAAGGGTTCTTTAGGCGAAGAAGAAGAGAGATTTGATATGATATGATATATTATCCAAAATTTTTTGCATCCAAAACATTTACTTTGTAATACGCGTAACATTTTTTCTCTCCCTTATGGTAAATTAAGGATTATGATTGCTGCCTTCAGCTTTTTTCATGCGTTAGAAGTAACTATTCTGCGTTTAATCTACGCTTACTCTGATTGGAGAAAATTAAATTGGATGTTTTCAGTCAACTGTAGTTTCGTTACTAATGAATAACGAAATGCGTCCAGTGCATAAGTTGTAATAGCAACGCAAATTTGGAAGTGTTTGGAAATCCGCTAAATGAAGTGTGACATTGCGAGTGGTGAAATGTATGGTAGTGGGAGAAACCATTGGTTAGGAAAAACTTTTATTATATGGTTTTTATGCCCTCTTCTTGTGAGAGAAGCACTATTTAGTTTAATTCAGTGATGTGAGAAACATAAGTAAATAATAAGTAAATAAAATTTTTAAAAATGTAAGTTTGATTGATTTTAAATAAAATAAAAAATAAATAATAAAATAAATAATAAATAAAAAATACAATGTTGCAGGTTCTAACACATAATAAATATTTGCAATAATGTAAAAAACAATTGTTTTTTATTTTCAAATAAATGTCATTAATTAATTGAAAATATATTAGATCCAAAAAATTATCGTGGCTATCTTAAGAAAGTAAAATAAAAACTCAATTAAATTGAGTAGCATTTATTGAATAAGAATTATTTTACTAAAAAGAAATATAGTATAAAATATCCTTAAATTATGTAATAAAATTATTAATTTTCCATTTACGTGTAGGCCCTCACATTAAATAGGATACTACAATTCAATCCCTGGCTTAATTTAATATTTTGTCCGGACAAACTTGAAGAGGGCTGGCAATAGATTATATTTCTCAAACAAAATTGAATTAATTGGTCCAAATAAATCAAGTAAAAATTAAATTGGCTTTAAGAGTGTCGTATGAGTGTAGTATACAATTTTTCGAAATGAGTGAATCGTGTTGCAGAATACTCTTAATAAATAGTGCGGATAAATATTTTGTTAGAACAACATGAGTGAGTCTATCTTTACAATGGGTTAAGTTAGGAAGGGAGATATACCACTGAGGTATCAGCAGCACCCGGAGATCTATTTGATTCATGTCATGAAAATCACGGGAAAGTAAAACAAGCAAAGTAAGAAAAACAGAGGAATCATACACTTGAACTAATGTGAGAAGTAAGAAGAATAGAGAAGAGGAAACCGAGAGATAAGTTCCTAAATTATTCTGCAGAAATGTACCATGATATTCTGTAAATATGTATATTGTATAGAAATTCCCTTTGTCAATCGATCATGTTTAATAAACCTGTAAGATCAACAAGTTTACTATCCTTTACCAGATCTTTAACAAATTAATTACATTTCTGGCATCTGCAGACAACGAAAGTAAAGTGAATTATGATCAACTTTCCTAATTTTTCCGTTACGACTCCTATAATAGCTCGTTACTGCCTGCTTACGATCTTCCGATCATACATTCCGATATCCATCTCCATGCATGGATGGTGTTTGAATCGAACCTTTTCTCCATAACTTCAAAGAGGAAGCACATTACTTATTTCACAAATCTCCCGTTAACGTTACATGCTGATCCAGATTTTACCAGTTCATCAGCAAGTTTGTTGACTCTAATTTGCCAATTTGCCATAAGGACACTAAGCAAACTATTGCACTCCTGAACTGCATGTGCCCTAATAGAATGTCTCTTCAAAGTCTGCAACACAACCACTACACGCTTCCACTCCTGAGCTCTTCAGTATATATTTCCTGACTAGCCCCATGAAGATTACTCGATCGTTGACGTTGTTTGCATAAATAAAAATATATTCGCTATCTAAACCTAAAATTAGACATCCTAGAGGATTACGATTTTTACCTGAGTTAACAGATACTAATTTTTGTCCATTAATTTTGATGGTAGATGATTTTTAGTCATTTCATTACCATAAATTACTACCCTGGTTCAAAACTTCAATCTATTAACGCTAAAATAATAAATTTCTTTCTATAAAGAACGAGATTTTCAGGATTGAAACAAGAAACAACATTTTATAGAAACAGCAGCAGAAGTTTATTTTAGTCAGTTTTATTAATTAAATTAAATAAAAAACTATTAATATTTTAAATAAATTAAAAATATATTCGGCACCCTGCACAAAACACATATACAGTGCGCGCTCGCTAATGTGAACTAATTAAAACTGGCGTTGTTCACTTTTGCGAATTGTTCACATTTCCGAATACCGAAAATTTTAAAACAGAATTATATCATATTTTAAACAAAAATCATTATTTATGAATTTTTTTACTTGTTTTAGAATTTTTTTAGAACACATTTTATAATTCTATCTTTACAAACTTTCTTCACAGTATTTAAATAGCAAATGAAGAATAAATATGCAAGCAGATGTACTAACGCATACATATACAGTCACACAGATAATTATACGTACCCCCTTAAAAATCATTTTTTTTTAAAAAGTAATGAACTAATCTAAAATTTCTTTACATTAGCGTCTGTAACGACACATTTACTTACATAAAATAAGATTCCCAAAATTTTTGGACGATGATGTCCAAACTCTACGTTAGCTGTTTTGGAACTGACATCGACAATTGTATATTGAGACTGAACGAGGACCTTGACAGTATATATAAATGGGCCACTGCGAATGGTCTTTGCTTGAACGCTAATAAGTCTAAAGCTATCATAATTGGGAAAATTGGCGTTTTGCCGAACTTACTGCCACCATTAGTCGTTGGGGACTCGCCCATAGAATTGGTACAATATGCCAAAAACTTGGGTATTATTTTTAATAGTCAACTCTCCTGGACTGACCATGTTAATATGATTTGTGGGAAGACATATGCTATGCTCAGGAATCTTTGCAGGACTCAGTCCTTTACGCCTGTTAATATATGTATGCTCTTGGCGAAGACATACCTGATTCCAACCCTCTTATATGGATGTGAGCTTTTTGCGGGTTTGGACTCTGTCAGCAGGAATAAACTTAACGTGACGTATAATAACATTGCAAGATATATTTTTGGACGCACTAGATATAGTACTATATCGTTTTTTGCCTATAAAATCTACGACATGACACTGGAAAACCTCTTAAAATATCGCATGCTAATTTTTCTACACAAAATTGTTTATTCTGGGGAACCGAATTATCCATTTACTAGACTAAAATTTTCCAGAACTAACAGGGGTTATAGGATAAACGCCGTAAGGTTCCAGAAACAGGTGTCTGAAAGGCACTTTTATGTTAATGCAATTCGTTCATGGAACCAACTTCCGCCAGAAATTCAATTGACAAGCAATGTAATGAAATTTAAAACTGCAATTTTAACACACTTTTCTTGACTTTAAGATTTACCATTTATTTTTTGTGAAAATTACATACATATATATATAACTATTACTTTAATTATAACAATATATAAACAGTACTATTAAATAAGATTAAATGCTTGTTGTACTGAAGTTGATCAATAAATAAATAAATAAATGTAATATTTAGTGATGAGAACAAATATAATTTGTTCGGCTGTGACGGAAAACAAAAAATTTTGGCAAAAATCAGTTGACTTGTCCATATATTATCATTTAAAAAAAATGATTTTAAGGGGGTACGTATAATTATCTGTGCGTCTGTATATATGTACACCTAAAAGGGGGTTCCCGCAACTAATAAACACCGAATTTTAACGTTCAAATTAAAAAAAATCTGTTCAAATTATAGGGCTTTTTACATTTGTTCATCTTTTAGAGTAGTCAATGAAGCAAAAAAAAGTTCACATTAAGCGGTGTTCATATAATGCGGTGTTCACATTAGCGCGCGTGCACTGTAAGTGGTGTGAAAATCTTGGTCGTAATCCTGACTAAAGAGTTGTAATGACCAATTAGGTATGTATGTATGTATGTATGTGATTCAGAAGCTGTCGCATCAAAATATACCAAACTTATACAAAAACTCAACTTTTGTGCATCTTTATATCGGCAATAAAACGCAGTAGAAAAAAATGCGTTTGTGCTGACGCTCTTTTATATTCACTTTTCCAGGAGTGAATGGCAAAGAAATATTTGAAGTCAAAAATCTCCTGGTTAACTGCTAGTCAAGTGGGTAGTGTGCTAGACTATTAGCGTGAGGATACAATTTCACCCAGGGACTCCGGTCTGTAACACTACTCGGCTCGTATATAAAAAATAAATAAAATATAGAAAAATCTACTTCTAAGGAGAGGCTATGTTTGCTATTCCAACTAGTTACTCCAGAGTTAAAAAGTAGTTGTATATGGTTTTATGCGAGACTATTCACTTTTCATTGACGTACATAACAGGATGGATAACAACACAATATTTTATCAGCCTTTCACACTAATTAGCGTTCGTAACTGCATCATACTTCGATATACGATACAAACTAGTAACATCTAAGATTAAAGTTTTAATTTAAGTCCTTTTAATGATTCCTCATCTTCATATCCCTTACGTCCAATTTTTCAACAACGTAGTCCAAGCCCAACATTACCTGTGAAACGTTATCATTAAGGACACAATACACCAGTCTTTCAACATTGTTAAAAATAAAGAGGGTGTTATTTGTAGCTGCATAACAACAATATCTATAACTGTGGCTTAACAGCTGAGAATAGGAAACTCTATTGACAATTCTATTCAGTTAGATTTATCAAGTCCTCATAAAGCGTTTACCACCAAAGCTGTACTTATATATTGTGGAAAGTTGCTTTGAAGAAAAATAAATCTGTTTGCAAAGTTCATAGAGCTCTTTGTTCATTTTGCGTACATAATCGATCCAGTGTGCAAGCAATTCGTGCAATCCGTTCATCGTTTTCATGCTAATTGTACAGTTTCAGTGAATAGTAGACATGGCTCCAACAAAACGGCACAATTTGTCCTAAAGTGCGCTTAACGATTAGTATACTGCAAAATCAGTTTGTTGATAACTTTCTTTCCAAAAGTGGGCCTAGATTCCCTCGTTCATACAATTTAATGCATCATTTGTTTATACCGATAACCAGGCCACTATTGATGACACCCAGCCAAATTTTTTCGATAAAGTATCCAGAAATTTGTTGATTGAGTAGATCATGTAACTCGCAGTGAGGGCGGACATATGACAGAAATTATATTTAAAAATATACCATGGAACTGTCTATACTAACGAAAGTTTCATTCTAACAATTTTCCTGTCTTGTATTAACATTTTAAATTCTCAAGCTCATTCAAAAAACACCGTAAAACTTTTGACCTACCGCCCTATATTAAACCAATTGCTCATACAACAGAACAGTTGGAATTCTAATATCACTCATACTGTCAGAGATAATACGACACACTGGTTAAACACTGTTTTCATCTGATTAAATAAACGCGTATTTATGGTATGCACATCGTTACACATGAAAGTAATTTCAATTTAATTTTTAAAATTTTTAAATCTAATTCATACTTCATTGATTATTTGAAGGCTTTCCTAAAGTGAGTCGCATTAAATAACAATTCTTTTATCTTCACAATATGCAGTTTAAAGACGATTCGATTGTGGCATACGCGTTGAAGATGAAGATGTTGTGTGTGGAGAGCAGTATCACACTCAGCGGTAGCACTCAAAAATAATTTGTGAAATTATCGTAGCATTCTTTTTGGTATATTGTCAACATATATATATCGTAGTATTCTTCTAGTATATTGTCAACATATGTATATATAAATTCATATATGTATATCGTAGCATGCTGGTAGTATAGTGTTAACACTGAGAGAGTGAAGTTGCCTTTTTAATAAAAACCCGAACGAATAATTATAAAATATAAAAATACTTTTGATTTGGAGAATATCAAAATAGGTAGGTTTTCACATTGTGGGTGTCATTACCTCCTTTTTGTAATTTTTTTATTTTTATGTTCTTAGACACAAAAAAAAATTGTTTCATTGTCTGCTGCTTGTTGTCAAACACTTACGTTTTGCGAGAACAATGGCAACAGAAACTTGTACATCAATGGAGATAATAGCAGCAATTGTAACGTCAAACTTAAAGGCTGCAACAAAACTGTTATTATAACAACAGATACGAGTATTTATAATAATATTTTCAAATACTTTCAATGAATTGATGCATATTAAACAATATAGGAAATATAATTCCAACTGGGGCAGAATTCAAAACAGAGATCAGCAATGAATCGCTTTTTCGCTACTCATAAGTACTCATGAAATTTTGAGTATGAGTGAGTCAACAGTATTCAAATCCAACTACTCTGATTCATTCGTACTCAGTGCTACATTGATTTATAAGTGCAATGAGTATGAGTACAACGTGACATCAAACTCATAACATTCGAACTATGTTTGATCAATACGCCTACTCATTCAGATTCATAAATTTAGAAAAATACTCATAATACTCATAAATGATTCGAGTGATTCGAATTATTCGTCAAAATGTACAGTCTTAGTTGTTGTTGTATTTACAAAAAAAGAAGAAAGACAAAGACAGCAAGCAAAGCAAACACACAACCTTCTAATGAGTATTGTAGTGTTCGTACGCCAATCATACTTATTTTGTGATTCTTGTAAATGTTGAGTCATGGAGAGTCGAAATCAGCAACATGATGCGTATTGTTAAGTATGAGTACCATGAGTATTTCAAACTTTGAATATGCGTAGTATAAGTATGACATTAAAATAAGTATGAATGCGTATAAGTATCAGAAATTATAAGTATGATTCGAATCTACTCATCGTTTTGAATACTCATTGCTGACCTCTGATTCAAAACAAAAAATTAAGTCAGTCATTAACTTCTTTTATATATCTGCTCAATAGGTATGCGGGAATGTGTTTAAGCCATATTACTTCCATTAAATCCATATTAATTAAGTTGTCTATCTGGCAAAAACTCTGAGAGTAAATAAAACTGCCATGAAAAGTTTTTCAAAAATCTGTCGTTCGGAGTCGACTTTAAACTGTAGGTCCCGCTACTCATGTATAAAATTAACACACACAACATAAGTGGTGTGAGAAACTAGGTCGTAATCCTGACTAAAGGGTTGTAATGACTAATTACGTATGTATCAAGGCGAATCTTTGTGGCGCATAGGATTTATGACAGTATGCCATACAAAAATTAAATATACCCGAGTAACTCCGAATGACAGATTCTTAAGAAACTTTTCATTGTAATTTTATTTTGCCCTCAGAGTTTTTGCCCGAAGACTGCTGACATGATGTCGCCTAAATAAATATTCTTCGATAATTTGAACGCGTGCAATTTCTAACTCCATCAACATCCATTATTATTTCGAATAGAAAAATCAATGCAATCACCAACCAAATTATGTGCCCGCATTAAAGCTGCAGTTAATTGTGTTTTCCTAAATATTCCTTTCCCATCATTTTGCAAAATAATGAAATGTTAAAGCCGTTTTGTTTTGTGTAGCCTTTTTTGGCTTCAATGTTTTTTCTTCCATTTCACATTGCATTTATTGAAAGAAAGGATGAATGATTGATTGAAACATGAGTAGTGAATGAATGTTTAACGGAATGAAGAGTGTAACAATAGAGATGGAATGGAGAACAAGCAAAACTTTACTTCTCAATAAGAGATTATCTTTCGCATAACAAGGGATTGGAAAACAAAAGAGTGTTTCAACGGCACATAGAACAATTCGTTACAAAACAACCAAATTTGTGTAGTTCGCTGAGAGAGTGTGCTGGAGTGAGTGAATCACTGAGTGAATGAAGTAACACCCATGGTGTTGCAGAGCAAATTAGGGGAATGTAAATCCATTATATAGTCAGACACTTGCTTAAAAGAAATCAAGGAGTGCAATTTCTTCTAAAATCAGACGTAGATTTATAAGTTTGCGAATATACATATGATTATGAGGCAATAAATATTGCCCAAGAGTCTGATTGGAACCATTTGAATAAGGTACTACATTGACAGAATTTCCATTAACTAATCACTGCTGGAGTAAATAATGACTTGGATCAACATCAACCGAAAACGATTATAGCCAGCATTGATTTGAAGATCGGTATTGTGTTCCTGTGTGGTCTGTTTGGATTGGAGCAACTATGAACTACTTTCGTTCTATAAACTATTTAGTACGTTAAGTTACTTTGTCTGAAGACAATTAAGATTGAATTTGTATTATGTCCAAAGTGACTACTATAACTTGGTTGGGAGCTGCTCACATTTCCGCATGTATATAGTTCAGACAAATTCGATCGCGTATAATTTGTCACAGTTTTTTGACAATAGAGAAGCAGGAAGCATTGTCAAATTTCACTGAAACGTTACAAAGTGTTGTGTCGTTAGCACCGATAGAACATGTGAGTGGTAGAATATGGTTTATAATCACTGTGCCTTACAACCAATTTATCGCCAGGTCAATGCCGATGAGAGCTGGGGAGAGATAAACGTATGTACATATATAACGTCACCGTATTAGAGGTCTTATTGTTTTTGCCTTTAATGGCATAGAATTATTTATATTTCGAATCACACCATCTGCTTTATTTTTGTCATACAAAATAAGAAATAAGCAGAAAGGCAAAATGGCACATTTTTATACAACCATTTGCCAACTGTGCTACAAAATTCCATTACGTACGCTGTTGGTATTTATATGAAACCGGAGGAAGTAAATCAATCCTCAACGGTTCACACCCAAAGACATAGAAAATTTACACGCTACGATGAGATTGTATTTTTGCACAAATTCGATTTCAGTTTTGTTCACATAAGTCTTCATTACTTTAAAACAGCAACAAAAAAGAGAGACTTTTGTGCCACGGCTTTTAGTAAATGGCAAAATCAAATTCAAATTTTCTGATTTAAAAGGCCTTTTCATCAGCACTGTTACGGGCTATGACTGAGGCTTAATAAATGGAGTAGGAACACAAACTCTGGGACGACTAATGCAAGAAGTGTTCTTTATTAATGCAAGCAAATAATTAACCTAAACAGGGGTATCAACCCTAAAACTATATACAACCTGTACGACTTTATTATCAAACCAACTCTATTCGACTGGGCCGCATTGTTTTAGTTGGCATTGGAAACAAACATGAAGATGTATTATGAAGATGGTGGCTATAATAACAACAGAACTATGTCGGTCGTTCTACTGGCTTCCATTAGAAACAAGTGGCTGCAAACGCTGTTATGATGCTGAGCACTACATAAGCATGACAGTACAGAAGCTATACTCAGGCCAAAATATTGATTGATCTGGATGTTCTTATTGACCATACATTATTCACTTCGATACTGGTTTAATAAAGCAAATATCGATTAGATGCTATAATGACAACGGTTTATACCTTCCAGCGAACATAATTCACTCGCGTATCTGTAGAGTCTTCAAACATGGACTTTTGAAATTTGATAGTAGATAACAGTCATACTGTTGCAGCTACATCTGCCAATTTAGTTGTCATTTATTCAGTCTGTTTTGCCAAATCCCCATGGGCGACTGTAGACAAAGCCGCGTATTCGCGGGAAGACCTCTAGATCAGTTGGCAACCAATCCTAATTTTCATCGAAAAATCATTTTCAGGTCCATTGAGGTCCATTTGTGGATATTGTCAAATTTGGAACGAGAAAATTCAATGCATTTCGAGAAAGGCATTGTTGGGTAGAGATTTTGGGGCGGCGAAGTCTGCGGCCCATATTTCATTGCGAATGACATTAGCCAGGCTAATGCGCTGTCAACGATGATTACCAATTTACCAAGATCGTACGATTGAACCCCATTAGACTTTTTTGAGGGGTTTTCTTAAGGTGCAACAAGGCCATTTCATCGGTATAATTCAGCTTGATTTATGGGCCAGAGTCCTTGAAAATTGTGTATTTCGGATGCGCTTCACCTAGAAAAACCGTGGCTGAAATTTGAAAGATGTTGCAATATATTCCACACATAATGACAATTATAGGTCTTTCAAAGGATTATATTTCACACACGGTGACGAAATATCATGTAGATCATTTGAAAATATCTGTTTGGAGTGATTGTGCCTTGTTCTATCCGAGTACCGTAGTGCTATTCAGACTGAAATAATGATCATAATAACTTCCGCGGTGTGAATTCAATATCAAGATGTATCGTGGGGTGATTTAAACATATTTACTGATGGTGTGATACCAATCAGATCCCTTAATTATCCAAAAATGTAGGACGTCTATGGAGGAGAAACAGTTATACTTCAAGAATGCCTCACATATGTTCCTGCGCACTAGAATATTAAAGACTGACAAAGCAGATTCATTTATTAAGAAACTAGACAAATTTGGCCGGCTTTAAATATATTCAAAACAAGAGTTTGCATTAAATGTAATCGGAGTCTAAGAACATCTGAGCAGTTATAACGGGGCACTGTTCCCTAGTTACACACACCCAAAGGCTATAAATACTTAACAACGATTTCTACAGAATCTATAATGCTAAAGAGGAATAGAAGACGGACCATCTTCCCTATTATAGCCCTCAGCTACATGAGGCGAAAAGTTATTGAGTATTCACAAATTTATTGACAAAACGTGTCTAGAATAAACTGACTTGGATGTACTCCACATCTTCATTGAGCTATCAAGATTGTTAAGAAATGCCTACCTGGAGTTGTAGTTGAATTACGGAATAAGTTTTTAAAAAACCTAAGTAGCTATGCTTTTACAGGTGGGTGCAAATTTAGTCGAACATAATAAACTAAAACATAAAAATTCTTTGTGATTATTGACGGTTGTATTACGTCTTTGGTGCAATTCTTTTGTAGACCAATTTGAAATGAATTTTTATGCCGCCATTAAATCGTTTTTAAATTTTATTCTTTAGGGAATAATGTTAATGGTTGATGATTATTCTTCAACAATATAAGCGGAAATAGAATTAAAAATGAATTAACAAATTCTGAATTTAATAATAAAGAAATTATGTTTGTGGTCTTTTTTAACAAATTTAAATCAATTAAGTTTGTCTACAAGAAGCATAATGAAGAAAGCAGTTCATTCCCATCAAAACGTTTAAGAAACATAAGAATATAATAATGAATGAACAAACAAAATAAACGTTTATTAACACACATTCAACACATAAAAATATGCAACAAATGTGCTTAAGAATTTCATCGTCAAAATAACAAATCAAACAATAATTAATTGATCTCTTATTACAGCAATAAAAAATAGCAACATTCACCAGAACGAAAACAGAAAAAGTTCCTTGAATATGAATAAAAAGACAAGTATTTTAGAAAACATAAAATTTAACAGCCGCAGTCTAGAAGGCAGTGTGTTGGCTTATTAGACAAGAGACCGTGGTACAATCATAGCTGCCAGATAATTGAGGCACCAAATCGTCAAATACTTGAGAAAAAATCGTCAAAATCATCAGAGTCGTTTGTTGTAATTGTCAAAAAATCGTCAGAAAAAACAAATAAATAAATTAAAAGCTTTTAAAAACCAAAATTATTGCTGTTGTAGTAAAATATACATATAAAGTCAATGTATGTACATATTTGAGTTCAAAAATAAAACATCTAAAAAAATTTTGTTAGCAACTAAAAACTAGCGTCCCTTATCTTCATTTATTATTTTTTTTCCAAAAATTGAATTAAATTTATATCATATTCAGGAAAAAAAAATTTAAGGTTTAAACAATCTATGCCATCGTTGTTTATTGACACATAAACGCAGCAATAATAATGCATCAGTTTAATCTACGGCTGCTTAAGATCTTATAATCTGATCTTACTATTTACCCCATTTATAACTGACCGAGAATGGAATAAAACTCTGATGTATGGGTCGGTGCCTCAACGTTATTTTGAGGTTTCTCGACCGTGTACAGGTGAGACCGTAGTAGCTCGTTAATGGCGGTAGTTTATCCAACTCCATTGAATCATTGGAGCAATGTGGTTTGTGTTTAACTGTTCTATCGGTACTACAAAAGGATTTTGCTCGAATGAAATAATAAGACTTGTTCCCGAAAATCACACGTCTTTTCCGGCCAGCACATCCATAAGTGGTCGATTCGCCTGTGGATCGCACACTTCTTTGCAGAAAAAATACGTTTTTTGGTCGGATTATTCGTATGTGGAACTCAATTCATGCAGAGGTCCTTCCTGATACTTATGGTATAAAAATATTCAAGTCTAAAACACTGTTCTCTCATTCCTTCTTCCCATTCCAGACACTATGCCATCCATGCCCTAACTGTTGGTCGTACAAAAAAAAAAAATAACGACGCTTGCCTTTGTTTTTCCGATGGCAATATAAGAAGCTATACTCAAATTTTTAAAATTGTCTGCAGCGACAAGTGATAAATTATTGTAATTTTTTTGGTTAAAAGAGAATAAAATACATAAAAATCATCACATGTATTCGAAAGTAACTTAAAAATATAATACTTTACTCCTTGTAATTACTAAAATAAATTTCCAATGGTAACAATTGCAAAGTAAATACAAAGCTTAAAGTGGCTTGTAACGTACTAAAATAAAGAATACGATGTAAATTTTTAATTTTTAAAAATCGTCAAAAAAATGGCGTAAATCGCCAAATCGTCAATATTATATATTTGGAGCTGAAAATCGTCAAAATGACGATAAATCGTCAAATCTGGCAGCTATGGGTACAATCCCTGACTTAGATATCTCACACGAAAAGAAATATAAAAAAATATTTCTTTTGGTGATCTCCTCTCAGCAATCTTCTGGTAAAATCTCTGAGCGTAAATAAAAATTCGCATGGGAAAGTTACTCTAAAAATCTGTCTTTTAACTGTATGTCCCGACATATATGGATAAAATTGACGCACACGACATAGTTGGCGTGAGCAAATAAATAAAGGGTTGCAATGATCAATTAAGTAAATTTTAACAGCTTTAAATAAGTCCTATACATACTAACACGTGCACGATATTTAAGATTTAATTTAATTTCCATTTTTGAAGATGTTTCGCTTATATTTTCAGAATTAATTTCTTTGTCTAACTTCTTGTTTGGGAGTGAGAAATTGTAAAAGGGACAAAACTATACACATTTTTATATTCCTATTGGCTTTCATAATCTGAGCCCAATCCGGCGCCATTTCCGCAATCTCATCTACAGTAAAGTGGATGTTTGTCTGCATCTCATATAAATCTATGATTTGGAAACCCAGCTATGGAGTTACCATATTCAAAGAATATTTCCCAGGCAACAATTGATGAAAGCTTGGAGTTCGTTCGTTATTTCTACTGATACGAAACATGTTTCATCTCCGTATTTTTAAATACTTGAAGAAAAAAACTATTCTGAACTGATTTTTTTTTGCAAATAATCAAATAACTAATGACCCCTATTTGGCATAACTAGAATGATAACTAGAATGAATGATTTGGATGACAATTGGAAAATATTATAATATTGAGATCTCGGAATTTTTCATTGACACAGTAAGTTTGCAGAGGATATCCTGTCGTATGGAACCACCCCCCCCCCCCCCCCAAAATGCGGCAACAACTTATTCGAACACATTGATAACTGAATTTGGAACTGGATTGTTTTGTTCTATGCATTATGTAATCGTACGCATCTACTATAAGAGAGTAAGATAAACACAAGATTCTATCGAGTGTTCTGCGTGAAATACTAAATTTAATGAAATAATTCGATTCTACTAGTGTGGCTTTAGACCTGGCAAACCTCTTCTAAAAAACCATAAAGAACAAATAGAGACATTTCAAGTTTTCGTTGGTATTAAAGTCGCTTATTTTTGATCAGGCAATGTTGTATGATTCCAGCTGACAGCATGATAAAAGAAGAATATATCTCAGTCTACTAAACGAGTATTTAAACATTGCGATAAATTATCCTGCGACTTAATCAATATATTCCTGTAAAAGTTACATTTCCAACTTACAATACATACTACATGTACATATATGCCGATGTTTTAGATGTGATAGGACACAGACTGTAAGGGGAAAGTTATTGAGACAGTCAACGAATCCAATGGTTGCTACGAACTAGGTATTCACTGAACTGAACAAGATGAAGTTAAAGTTCGTAATTCTTTTAGTTACAAGATTTTACAAGAGCAACACCGGAGAATTTTCTTACCAATTTTGGTCAATGTCTCTGTATGTCCTCTATGACGTGTGGATGAGCAAACATACTTGTGCAAGGAAAGTTTTTAAATGCCTCAGAATCACATTCCAAATCACATCACAGAAGAGGATGTCCAAAACTGCGATGGAAGGATCGAATGAATCTCTAGAATTGTGATAAAATAAATATTAAGAATCCACTCACGAGACCAAAGTGAATGGTATTCTATACCAAACCATGCTCGGAACCAATCGGGTTGGAACAAATGGTCATTAAAGTAAGCATTATTAAATTGTTATTGAATATCGCCGTAGTTTAGTAGGTAGTATGTTTTCTTATTAGAAGTGATGCCACGGTTCAATCCAGGGCTCAGACATCTCAAACTGAAAAGAAATATAAAAAAAATATTTCTTCGGCGGCTTCCTCTCAGCAGATTTCTGGCAAAAACTCTGAGAGTAAATAAAATTGCCATGAAAAGTTTATTAAAAAATTTGTCGTTCGGAGTCGACTTTAAACTGTAAGTCGCTCCACTCATGTATAAAAATTAACACACACAATCAACATAAGTGGGGTGAAAAGCGAAGTCATAATGCTGACTGCAGGGCTGTACGCAATTGTTGGTAATCACTAGGTATTAACTGCGGACTTAATTTATTGTAATCCAATTCCAAGGCTTTCAAGAATAAGGCGAGTAACTATCGAAGAGTATATAAATACAAATACATATTTCAACTGGAATAAATAAAGCCGTTTTGAAAAGGTGATACAAAACTGATCGTGTCCATTATATCCATGAGGACAAACATTATACCACGAATAAAAAAAGTAGATTTCTTTGTTGAAATTAAAGATTAATTTGTGCGAAAAAAAGGGGGACTTTACATTTTGGCTGAGACGATTTGCAGGTAAACGAAGTGTGAAGAAGTGCAATCAAGTATTGAAGCCTAAAGCTTGGCACACTACTCTGTAATTTTAACACATAAATTCAAAGATTAATAAGTTTTTGAATCAATAATTTTCATTTATTTGTTTTGTTATAGATTTGCTACGCGTTTTGTTAGTTAATTAAACAAAAACTTTACTCAATTGTCAGTCAATCATTCAATTGTTGCAAATACGCGTTCATCCAAATCAATTTGATGGGCCATAATAATCAATGCGATAAACGAAAGAAATTTGACTAAAATTAGACGATAATGTGGTTGGTAATGCAGTAATTGTGTCAATCAAATGATTGGATTGACAGTAAATCAATAATGACTATAGAATTTATTTTCATGGTTATTTTAATTAAAATCTCATTCCTTTCGAAATAGAAGAACTCTTGGAAAATGTATTTGACAATCAGGCTAATTAATTACAAAATATTTAACTGATGGAAAAAAAGGAAGTTTGAAAATAAATAAGATTTTAAATTCGTAAAAATGGAAAAGTTTTATTATTTCATTATATTTATTATTGCTTAATCTTTAGAATTTCTCTTCTTATCATACATACATAATTTGTCATTACAACCCTTTAGTCAGTATTCCGACCTAGCTTCTCACACCACATATGTTCTGTGCGTTAATTTTATATATGAGTGGCGGTATGAGAGTCGACTCCGAACGAGAGATTTTTGAGAAACTCTTCATGGCAATTTCATTTACTCTCAGAGTTTTTGCCAGAAATCTGCTGAGAGGCAATCGCCGAAGATATATATTATTTTTTTAATTCGTTTTGATGCTTGACCTGGGGTTTGAACTGTGGCCTTACGTCTAATAAGCCGACACACTAACTACTAGACTACGACGACTTCTCTTCTTATCACACCACATAAATTTATAACATTAGTAATAAATAAGAAATATCATAAGTTTGAAAATATATTTTTGTTGTAAAATATGATTTTAATGTAAATATTATTTTATATCTCAAATTTATATTTTTTGATTTTAATAGAATTTAAATTAAGGTGTAACGTGGTTATTAACAGGAGTATATAGAAGCACTTAGGATACGTTTGGCCCATTTTCCCTAACAATGAAATCATATGGAGCTTCTGCAATTTAGACTACCAATCTCTGGTGGAACAGTGCAACTATCTGCAGCGTCCACAATAAATTAGCAGCTGAGTACATTTCTATGAAATAAAAAAAAAATAACAAAATAACGGTAAACATTGTATTGCCATTCAGAATTTCAGATGAACTGAACAGAGATGGTTTAACTAAAATGTGAACAAATTTGTAATATATGACGTACATTACCTTTAATATGAAGATTTATACCATTACCATTAATTAGTTTTGGGGTTACCAACAGATTCTTATAAACTATGATTAAAAAATTTCTTTTGGAATATCTTCTTAGAAGACTTGAAATCTATTTTGAATGTCTTAACATCCAGAAACATTAACATAGCATCCTGTTCCTATGAAAATTAAATTTAAAATGAAACTTTCATACAGGGGTTTACTTGACAACACTTTCGTTTTGTTTCAGTATCGTTATAAATTTTTTTTTAAATCTTCTATTAGACAAACGAAAGTATTCATTTTTATTTATTTACCATCTTATCTCAGCGCAAATTTAAAGGTTGAAACATTTTAATATGAAGTGTTTGTTTCAAGAACGCAGACACAAAATAAGTGGACAAAAAGCGCAGTTTGTCACATGGCCATATTTGTCCCAAAATTAAAAAAAATTTCGTTTTCTGTTGCTGGTTTTAAATGGACACTTCAAAGGGCTAGCTTTCTTGGTATATACACGACAGTGAAACATGAATTTTTTTTACATAAATAAAGTTTCTGCCCTTCCAAAGAATTAAAAAAGAAAAATTTTAATTTCAATTTCAAATGGAAAGAAAATTTATAATTTTGTGATTTCTTTCACGCTGCAGGATGAAAGTTAAGTAGATTGTGTTAGGCAACGAGGAAGTATATTTGAAACTTATTTTCTTTGTTTTTCTTATCATCTGAACGTAATTCTTGCATCAGTATCACAGCTTTAGCGGTACTTCCAGTGCAGTCAACTACAGCTTATCAAGTAAGTTGTTGAGGCGAATTGAAAGCATTTTTATTTATTCTCTTATTTTGTTGATAACTTGGATAATGAAGATGAGAGAGAAAGTCAGCAACATGCCACAGATACACACGAAAATGAATCATCAACGTTAAACATCTTGGCTTAAACGTAATGGGTGTAGTGGAGGAATAAAATTTGGCATTAAATATAACAAAAACAAAACCCATAAAAATGTTTGCTAAATGAAATCATGAAAAATTGCTACAATACAATTATCAAAATAACACAGAAATAATGTTAATTAATTTGTATTTAATAATAAAATTTCATGTGAGTGACAGTGAAGTAGTGTTTTCCCGATAATCAAATTTATATTTTATTTTTATTTGTAACACAATGCTTAGCGAACCGTTTTAAGGTTTAAATCAGCACAACAACATTAAATAGATTTCGGCAAATACCGATTCAAATACCATACTTTAAATCTGTTTTGTTTTTTGAGTTATTCCCCTTATTTAACCCTTTTGGAAAGTATTGGGTGTCCTAATAAAAATGTTATTCTTATTGAACATTGGTTAGGAGGAAACAGAGTCCAACCATGAAATCATTTCACAAACAAATCTATTTTGATTAACTGGACAAGTTTTCTCAACAGAAGATAAAAAAATTTAACAACCTGTATGGACTTCAATGGAGACCAATGTTAAAAACTGAAATTAAATTGTGAGGCGATGTTAACATTTGTTAGCGAATTGTGTTTTTTTATTATTTTTCTTTTCTTACTAAAATTTGAGTTTTCGAATAGTTTTTGTAAATTTTAATATAGCAACTTCCTTAAATGGCTAGAAGATATAACAATGGATGGCAGTGAGCTTGTCCAGGATTTAGGAGATGATTTTGGTTCAGATGAGAGTGACTCAGACCTCACGTCGTTGGTTTAGATGAACACATGAGCTGATGAAAATCATGTCAATATAAAACACTTCCGTGTACTCCGGCTCAGATAACCAGGTAACATCTAAGAATTATAATGAAAGAAAATTCGCTCAGGACACCTGATATCAAGATACACTGACTCAAACAATTGCCCGTACACTAAACTATTGAAAATATAATTTAATGTAGTTCGGAAAATATATATCCCATGAAAATGAGTTTTTGATTTTTAAAAAGTGCAACAGGCATATTACACAAATACAAACACATAAAGGTTAAAACAAAAATAAATTTTATTGAATTAACAAAATTAAAAAAATACTTCAGAAACCAAACTCAAAAAATTATCCGTACAGAGTAATATTTATACCTTAAAACTAATTAATGTAGTGATATCTTTTGGGTGTGATATCTTTTGGCTTTAATAACCTCTTTTAAATGGTTCTTCATTGATAATAATAATTTACTAGTAATTTCTTGACCAATATTCAGCCATTCCTCGGTAATAACGTTTTTGACCATTTCCTTGCCAGTGATTGTAGGCTGACGGATTTTTTTCTCCAAAACTCCCCATAGATGTTCTATGGGGTTAAGGTCTGGACTCTGAGGATGATCAGAAAGCACTTCTTTTACGTTTTCACATAACCATTCACTTACAATTTAGGCCTTAAGTTTTGGGTCATTATCGTGAACGAGTCGAAAATCCCCTAGCATTCCTAATTTCGTTGCACTAGCTTCCAAATTTTCTTTTAAAATATTCAAATAATGGTGTTTATCCATTGTAGTTTCAACAAAAATGAGATTTCCGACACCTCCTGCTGGGATATGGCAGTCCAAACCATCATTTTCGACTCGTTCACGATAATGACCCAAAACATAAGGCCAAAATTGTAAGCGAATGGTTAAGTGAAAACGTAAAATAAGTGCTTTCTCATCCTCCTCAGAGTCCAGAGCTTAACCCAATAGAGCATCTATGGGAAGTTTTGGAGAAAAAAATCCGTCAGAATACAATCGCTGGCAAGGAAATGCTCAAAAACGTTATTACCGAGGAATGGCAGAATATTGGGCAAGAAATTACTAGTAAATTGGCATTATCAATGAAGAACCGTTTAAAAGAGGTTATTAAAGCCAAAAGATATCACACCCAAAATATATCACCACATTAATTAGTTTTAAGGTATAAATATTACTCTGTACGGATAATTTTTTGAGTTTGGTTTCTGAAGTATTTTTTAATTTTGTTAATTTAATAAAAATTTATTTTTGTTTTAACCTTTATGTGTTTGTATTTGTGTAATATGCCTGTTGCACTTTTTAAAAATCAAAAACTCATTTTCATGGGATATATATTTTCCGAACTACATTAAATTATATTTTCAATAGTTTAGTGTACGGGCAATTGTTTGAGTCAGTGTATTTAGTCGTAAAACCAACTGTTGATCATGTTGATGGAATTTGGAATACGAATATTTTTGATACTAAACAGAGTTAAAATTTTCTTTTCTTTTCTCTCAAAGTTCTCTTCATATTACTGACTAAAATATGTTTTTTATAATTAAAAAATTTTGTTTCTTTCATAATAGTCGCCGCACAAGAAAAGTGTACCATTATAGAGATAAAAAATATTTTTAACATTTTAAGGTTATGTACAAGTTTCTTCATGTGTCTGAATCTTTTGACCAAGGAAGAGAAAATATTACATACATTTCATTGAATGAACGTCAGAAAATGTAATTGAAAATAACAAAATTCTATAAAAATACAACATATTGATAGTATTGACTGATTGTCCAATTCTACCCTTTAAATTTGATACCATTCAATTTGGCGTCATTTATTAACTGCACACTGGTCCTATGTATTTAACTGAGTTTTTATTTGCTCGTACATATATCATCAAATAGTTGCCCTAAGTCTTTAATGGCTTTTTCCATAAAAAAATTCTTATTTGTTTTAATTTATTTTTAAATGGCATGTAATTTAATTCGTCTTTGGTTGACTATCTTTTGTTGCGACCATATCAATTGCATGTAACCATGTTTGGTATTGAATTTAATGTTTTCCTAATATTTACGAGAGTATCACTTTTCATGAGAATTTTAAGCACTTTTAATACCAATAAAATGAAACAATTTCTCAAAATTTATATTTGCGAATTGCTTTACTTTGTTGATGGAAGTTGGCGTGTTAAGTAAATTCGAAATGTTCCAGAGGTACTACCTAACGTGACTGCTGACAGCGACCATCCTAATGTAAAAGTAGTTATTTATTCATTATGTTTTGTCAATTCACCTTGGACGACCATAGACATAGTCCTTATTTTCATTAAAAAAGAAACAAATTTTTCAACAATGAATGTGTACTTGAACAAACAAAATAGTCGAATTTGGGGGGATACCAATTCACATTTGCTCCCAGGGTATTCAATGAGTCCCCAAAAAGCTGTTGTTTAGTGTGGATTTTAGGCTGGTGGCTTCACCGATCTGTATTTTTGAGCACAATGTTGGCCAGACTATTACTGTCAAAGTCGAGCACTTGTCAATGATTATTAACTTCGTTTGTTTTGTGACATGTGGTTTTAACAAGACTGCATATCAGATTTTTTTTTTTTTTTGAGATCAACACTCAGGAGATGACCTCCTCTATTCATGCAGTGCTTTGTGTTAGAATGTGTGTTATAATGTCAAATAAACAATCAGACAATCACAAACACGCAGAGCCTCTGGTGGGAATCGAAACCATGGACTCGGCACTTGAAGTTTAGTTCACTACCAACCAGGCAATCGGAGCACACATCTTGCTGCACAGCTCATTGCACATTGGATATTCTACACGAGGAATTTGAGAGTATGGTCATCTCACGTGGAGGTGATGTAAACTGGCCACAGTGATCGGGCGATTCGACTCCGTTAGTCTTTTTATTGTGTGGTTTCCTCAAGTCGCAGTTGTATGCGTACAAGCCACAAACCCCAGCGGTCATCAAAGCCATCATAACCCATGCCATTGGACAAATTCCGCCTCATTCATGCGCCACAGTCTTAACAAAGTGGACATTTTTGATGACAACATTGTGTTTCACAGAAAAATTATTGTATCGAAAGTAATTGTATTGAATAATTCGATGCCACACAGACAGATTTAAAAACTTAAAACCAAAAAAAAAAAAAAATTAACTTTGTGTAGCCTTATTAATTTACTTCAATTTCTAATATGAGAAAGAAAGAATTCCGGGCTATGGAAGTAAAATATATTATGGTAAAGATCCAAACATACATGCATAATTGGTCATTACAACCCTTCAATCAGGATTACGCCCTAGCTGCTCACACCATTTATGTTGTGTATCATAATTTTATACAATTTAAAGTCGACTTTAAACGACAGATTTTTGAGACAGATTTTTATGGAATTTTATTTACTCTCAGAATTATTTATATTTATCGTTTTGTAGGAGATGTCTGACCTGGGGTTTAAACTATGGCCTCATGTCTAATAAGCCAACACACTACCTACTAGACTACGGCAACTTCATAGATCTTCTGATAGTTAAGTAAAATAAAATAAAGATTAATTCTGACTAAAGGACTATAAAGAGCATATGGTTTCAATTAATTTTATGAACATATTCATGTCTAGTGCCAATACTTTCACTTCGCTTTAGCTTTTCCTCCTTACACTTACGCTCGAAACAATTTGCCATTTCCACGTATGATCATGTGTGGGCATCCACTTCAATTTGTTTTTGACTAGTCTGTTCCATTCGAATTTTGAATAGTCAGGCATGCGAAATGATATTCGGCCAGAAAATGCATAAATTTTATATCATATCTTACATTCGTGGTAAAAAAAAAGTTAAAATTTTTTTGAGTTCAATGTTTTCGTTAGACCCTGCAATTTTTTATATAATATTTCCAGATCAGATAACAAAATTTATTGACGTTTTCTATCTTGGTGATGTTTATTCTATCTTGGTGTTGCTTATTGTAAATATATCAGCGATGGATGTATTCACACGTAATGCTTTTGTGTCGGTGATGCTTAGTTTCAGACCAACTATGACTGTTACTTCTCATAACTTGCTTACTTAATTCGTCAGTCAGGAATTTAACGAAACTTCTCACAGCACTCTCGTTTTATATGTTATCCATTAGCGGCGAGACCCACAACTTAACGTTTACTCTATAGACGCCAATCGGGAAATCAATAAAAAATAATAATCGAATTATACCGAACCCCGGGATTTTTAAAAATAAATCCCGTTCTACAGAAATTTTTGAGAAACTTTTAATTAAAATTTTATTTTTTTTTACCAGAAGACTGCCAAAAGTCTGCTGAGAGAAATCTATATTTTTGTAAAGATGTTCGAGCCTAGACAGTGTGGAATATACATACATATATATATATATATATATATATATATACGTATATATACATCCGTATTCTAACGAGATTTTAAGTTTATTTTATTGAGCTATTTATTAATTACAATACAATTACAAATGATACATAATTATTTCGAGTTGAGTAACGTAGACGTTAATGTAACAGAGCAGATAGAGCAAAACCCTCACGCCAGTATCCCACACTACCCACTAAGCTACCAGTGCATCTAGTTTCAAAATTAATAACACAAAACTTTATCAATACACAATACAACTTTTGATTAAGAATATAAATAATTTCGTTTACATCACTAGGACGTCATATCGTATACTTAATGTTATACTGTCATGAAGATGTTATTTTTTATTTTTCATTCACTCTGTATTTTTTTATTTTTATTATTAAATGTCTTTATCTTTACTCACATATAAACTCTCAAGCCATTTTATGGTGAAATTAAAAATAATTAACGACCAATTAAAAAGAAATATAAATATTCACTAGGCGCTGCTGAACAATGCCGACAATGTGTTCCTTGGTTCCATTATTTTGCATGTCAGAACAGAAACAATTTAATTCCTGAAGAAAATTCAATTTTGAAATATCATCGATTTATTCTATCCAGTGGATGAATGAGAAGAAAAGAAACAAAAATTAACTGAAGAATATTCTTTCAATAAAACTAAAATTGTTGTCGTAACAATAAGACTGGAAAGGATAATAATTTTTATTCAAAGCAAATGAAAACAAAACAAAAGCAAAAATGAGTCGAGTATAATGTTTCAATAAATAAAACTGCTGGTCCAACAGATTTACGACCCAAATATTCTAAAAGTTTACCTTTCATTACAGCCAGAATGTACGGAGCGTATGTTTAACAATTGTTGAAGTAAAATTATGTTGATTTCGCTTTTTCTTGTCCCTATTTTCTATTTTATTTTTTTTTTTATTTTTTTAGCATTCACCAGACATTCCACTCCACAATGTTTAGCCTGATGACCTCATTTGTAAAAAATTTATATTCTTAGTAGGCAAACGTGTCGTAAATATTATGGTAAGAAAACGAAAAATATGAGTGGAGTTAAGACGAGAGCCGATTCTTCATTATTTCCTTCCTTGTGCTTTTTCAAAACCTTGTCCTGACGGCCAAAATACAGCAATGAAAACAAAACAAAAAAAGAAAAAGCCATAAAAAAATTTTCAATTATCCTCAAGTAAAGACTTTAAAAAATCTGAAGTGAATTTAGAAAAGCGAAGTATTCGTTGATTGCAGTAGAATTTTAAATGTCAAACGAATACAACAAAATAAGGGAAACTAAAAATGTCAGGTTAAGGATCAGGTCAGGATTCTAAGGAAATAAGAAACAAAGATAAGCAACGGAAAACATCCTGTCAGTAACATCGAATATACGTCTCACATTATTTTGAGGCAGCGGAATTCGGGTTTTTAAAATCCTAACGACTTCACGGGTTTTATCTTGCAATAGATCAGAGTAATGATTCTGATTTTATATCTAACAAGTGTGCGTATCCGTTTTATTTTAAATTTCTCAAATAAGACTTTCCAACTATTAATGCAGATTTTTACTATTTTTCATTCCAAACAGTTTCATTTTAAATTTAAATGCCTATTTTTTGACAGAGGTATGCATTTAAAACTGAATTTGATCAGAGAATATGAAAAAAATAACTTTTGTCCTTCACTACTTTTCTTTCTCTCCTGTGTCTTCAATTTTAAAATGAATCAACACTAAACAATCAAAATTTAAAACTACAAAACCAGAATTACTTAAACCAGATCCACGTTTTTGATTTTTAAGCTTGGAACTTTCTATGTGGTGGTGAGTATCAATTTTTGTACAGGGTGAAAGCCCTAACTATTCGGAATTAATGGACTTGAATGTACTGAATAATTTTCAATCGAAGAGTGTTGGTACGTCGTAATCTTTATGTACGTTTAAGATTTGCATCAAGTTGCTGCTGTAAGCATGCGTTAAATCCTATTTTTGCGACTTTTGATAGTTTTTATATGTGAAGCTGAGGCAGTTTCCCATAACTGTATACCATAACACCATAGAGACTTTAGAACTTGGGTAGTGCTAGAGATCTGGTTAAAGTGTCAACAATTTATCGAAAAGAGTTTTTAAATTTGAATAAAAAAAGCCGAAGTTGTATTAAAACCATAAACTTTCAGATTTTACGTTGTCATTTTCCAGATCTAAGTATGTATACATATGTAGAGTAAGAGGAACTTTTTTTAAAGAAGTTTTTGTAGTTTAATAGGGTTTGATTTTATACCAGAAGAAGTGAAGTAAGTTTCATTAAACGATTCATAAAATTGTTCACTATTTAAAGCGATTTAAAAAAACTTTATTTCAAGATACAAGATATTTAAAGCAGTAGCATTGAATTTGAATATGTGTTTAGGAAAGGTTTTCTTTCTACTTATTCCTATATTCTTGCTCTGTTCTCTAATACTCGAGTAATTTATTTATTTTATTACTTATTTTTATTATTATTATTTTATTTTTATTTGCGCCATAATTATAATGCAGTTGAAATGTAAATAATATTGTATAGTAAATAACTAAAAGCAAAATATAAGAAAAAAAAATAAAAAAATATATTACATGGACTACCAATATGAGCAAAATACTGTAATAGCAACATGAACGAGTGTGGCAATAAAGAAAATTCTTTCAATTGGAAGTTAGAATAGTAGAGAGTTCTGTGAATTGTAGGGTTATTTATCGAAAGTTTCGTTGTCAAAAAAAAGAAGAAAATTCGGATAAATTGCATAAAATTTAATAACAAATCATTTTATTTACCCTCAGTCGTGGTCTAAGAAGTAATATGGTTCTGGTTTATAAGCCCGCTACTGTTACTGCAACCAAATCGTGTGGCTTTTCTTTAGCTTTCAGGATTTACGGTATTGTGTACCCTGTGTTCATAATTCAATACTTTTTTGTTCATTTCCTCAATGGCCTTCACAGGTAGTAACTCCAAACTAATGTGATGTGGCTTTGATTTTCTTTAATATTTTGTTATGAAAACCCTTAACAGTACCAATACGATTTTTGACTATACGTCTGCAAGTTTCAGCTGCTACAGTCGAAACTATCTTTTTATTTTGGATTAAAATTTTGAATTCGCCAACATTCTTTCTTTTCATTTCTGATTTACATCAAGGGTCCTTTTAGAAATTGAATTTAGTTGTGTTTAAAAATTTTTTTCCATTCAACTCATTTATCTACAATAGAAATAATTTTAGTTTTATGAATGACTCTTGTACTTAAATCAAAGCTTTGTTTGTTTAAGGAGGTGTATCTGTCGCATAAAAGGTCACAAGGAAACTCCTATTATTTCAACAATTCTCAATAATATCGATTAAATTTATAAGATTACTTAATAGTTGAATTGAATACAATTTGTATGGAAATGTATGTAAGAATACAGAATCAAAACATATTGTCTATGGTTGGAGAGCATCTCCTATTAATTGGAACATCCATTGCTATTGATCCTATAGACCATTGAAAAATTGTTTTCGGATTCCGTTTGCAGACATTTTTGTTGATATCGCTTATATAAGTTTCATTATGCCAACAGCAACCGGCAGTTGTATTGCTATTTGTAATTAAATTAACCAAAAACTTTCTGACAAATTGCAAGGGGCGCTACATTCAATACTTCGAAGCTGAAATTCGTTTAAAAAAAAGTTCTCATCAGTTATTTCGGTCCCTTAGAGTTCGTAGTGTAAGGGGTAGGAAAATGTTACTAACGAACCCAAATGTTACTAACGAAGTGGAATCTTCTTATATGTCGAGCTAGTTTAACTGAAACCGACAACAGTTTTCAGAAATTTCGGCTCTGTACCTGCTCTGGTCAATTAATTCTCCGATGCCACATCAAGGCAATGTAGACTCCTTGTAGTGTATGCTTAAACATCAGATGGCACCTCTAAATTTCCAGAATTCTTGTATCACATTCATGTTCATGTTAAATTTAATAAATTTCCTTCCAGTCAATGTAGAGGCATCTTTTGCATAGTGGCCTTTAAGCTGAGCCAATATGATATTGAATCCGTGTTATGGTGTTTTTCAAGGGAAACATCACTGCTCATACGGATGCCGATAAGCAGCGCTCGCTGTTCCTGCTCATATGGATACTCAGTGTTTAAAAGAACAAGATTATCATTCTCCTCTTTGCCACTGAAAAGTTTTTTTCATTCATTGCTCTGTTTCCATCGGAACTTCGGATTCTGTTTGCTGAGCATCCGCGATTTCGGTCTTCTCAGTAGTTGGAGTTTCGTTCCTGTGTTTAGCAATTCCATAGACAGGAACCTCACAAAACCTATAGCTGATGTATATGCTAGATTTTTCATCGTCTCATGTGATATCTCGGTAATTCCTATTGTCATCAGCTTTCCATTGTTCTCATTCTTGGTTTTCAGGATTCGCCATAGGGTTATTGGCAAACCATCATTTAGTACGTTCTTACAGTCTATAAAATTGAGAGCAGGAATCTTCGAATCTTAATGCATCGGTCGATCCCTTTGCTATTGCTCAGCAGGTTCTTAGATGCCTTCGAATCATAACGCATGGGTTCATCTCTTCGCTCACTAAAGTTGTGAAGAAACTATGGAGATACTTTTTTCTTTTAATTTCGATTATTTGGGGCTGCATGATGTCTTTACCAAATATTTTGATCACCTGTTGACAAGGTTAGCCTTTTTCTTAGCTTTATTCAGTGTTTCTTAAATATCTCAGATACGTGCAGATTTATTTTGTTAATTTTTGTTTTTGTTGTCGACATTTTCATATTTTTTTCACATTCGTGTATGGGACTACGGCAAGACCATGTCTACACAAGAAATCGACTGCGTAATTCGATAGAGTCCACAGCCTGCCACATTATCATCACAGCTTACATTACACCTAAATTCAGCCCCTGGAATAACATATTGCTCCTCAACCGCCCTTCTGACATATAAGACCCTGCGAGAGAAAGAAAATCAGTAGACAATCGAATGTACGCAAAATTTTTTGATTTATTTTTCATATTATACGATTACACACGAACAGTGCAACTCATCACATCATGTGCTGTATTTTCACAGACCCTACCTAACTCTAATAGGCTAACCACAGTACCCACTACATCACAGTACACAGCCAGGTTACCTTTCCTGTGATTAATTAGTAGTATTACTGCAAACATAAAAATTTAATTTTATTAGACAAATGCAGAGCTTTTAAAATATCAAATAATTTTCACAATAAAATAATCTTCGTGCAATTAATCGGATGTGAAATCCAACAATTTCTCTTCTGTAAGCATTGCAAGTTGTTTCTTTCTAGTTTTTCACTGACGAACAAAAAAAAGTACTAAACACTACCGTTTCTTTGAAAACATTGAATTCAGATTATCTCTGAATGCGGTTTTAGCCACTGGACCACTTAAAATAACAACAAAAACAACATCAATGACAATAACTACGTAAGCTATTCTTAGTTCTATAATGCCAACATTGTGATAAGCTTAAGTTTCCCACTGACTGTTCATACTTGAATGCTAATAAATGATTCCAATTTAAATCAGTTTTTTTGTCTTCCTTTTGTTTATTTGCCAGTGGCATAGCAATCACAAACAGACAAGTTAGAAACTAACAACCCATGGAGACCGACTGTGTGATACTCGAAACCGATATCGTGAATTATTTTTTCTTCATTGAAATGAAATTCTAAATCATCCTGACCTGATTGAGGAGAAGCTTGGTGCAATTGGTATTAAAAATGGCTAATTTTTATGAAATTATGCTGATTAAAAGCAAAAAAAAATTAAATATGGAATAACTTCATGTTTTAAACAATAAGAGAATTCGCCGAAAGTGCAAGCACAGAATATCACGTACAGATTTTAACCGAAAGCGAAAGAATTTATTTTAGATCATAAGGATTAATTAAATCCAATCAATATTCTGAGCCTTGCTGAACTAAAAACGACTACTGATGTGGTACAAGCATCTGCTCGAATGTGCATCTACTCCCTTCACATTGGGGGCTTGGGACATAAGACTCTTAGAATTGATAAAAAAAAAGTCAGGAAAGGCCTGCATTCTATTGGATTTTTTTATGATATTTTACGTCGTAACATGGTTCACTTAAAAATACACACACACAGATGAGTAATGGAATATTTTTACGCCGCACTATGTGGCATTTACCTTGAAAAGCTGGCCAAAAAGGCAAAATGAATTTAAAGAAATGCAGTTCAATAGACAACAAAATTCTGCATTATATAGTGAGTTTTCACGACTTTAAGTTGAGATTTGTAGACTTGAGACGACGTCAAAATCAGGAAAGTGAAGAAAATTAAATGCGTTTTTGGGGTTTTTTTGAAATTTTAATAGGTTTATATGATATTTTTTTGTGGCTAAACGAATAGAGGTTTTATATTGATTTTTTTTTATTTGAAAGATATGAGCAACTGCTAGTTTCAGTTTTTTTATATATATATATCTCATATATTTATGTTAAAATTATTCGTTCAAAATTTAAAAATAATAAAAATTTCACATTTTTTTACCCTTCCTAAAGGTGGAAGTAGTGTCTAGTAGTTTAATGTTATATACCACAAAAAAATATGAACTCTCTACATTCAGGAACAAAAAGAAAAGTTTGCGCAAATTTGCGCAATTATTTTTGCCGATTTTTTGAAAATTTTACTTTTTTTTTTAAATTAAAAAAATTAGACGCAGTGTAATAAAGCCATAGGCAATAAAGCCATATGGCGTACGAATTATGCGAGGAAATCCAGTAGAAGCGATACCAATCGAGATGTCCTGAATAGGTTACTTTTAAGCAGTGACCCTTTTATAAGCTGCAGTACACAAAAATCGCGAAGGAATAGAAAAGCATTTTCATCAGATACTATTTAATTACTCCTTCCTGACATTGATGATGAAAATGATAACGATTTTAACGATTGTAGTTAGATTCACTTTTTAAATATTTTTAAGTTAAGTATTAAATAATGTAAAATAAATATTATGAATAAATATTAATTATCATAGAACTTTAAAAACTTAATTACATATGTATATCGACTATTACAACAATATGAGATGTATGTTTGATTTTCTTAATGGACCGTATGTGGTACCTAGGGGCACTTATGATCCGACCATTATAAAATGTGATCATAAATGATTCACTTTCATAATAAACATGTCGAATTTCATTGAGGTAATAAAATGTTTAAGCCAATTATAATTGTTAAACATATTTTCTTAAGGGGCCCTATTTTGGACCAAGGGGCAATTATGGACCGACCATAACAAAATTTGGTAATATGATTTAGATTTACAAAATACACGTTCATACCGAATTTCACCACGATACCGATGTTTTTAAGCCATTTATAAGCGCAAACGTGAATTTCGAAAGGGGACTTTATATGGGGACTAGGGTCAAATGTGATCCGATTTTCACTAAACATTACACCATGATCCATGCTAAATTTTATCATGATTGTTGCATAATTGCTATAATTATGTGTAAATAAGTGCAATTTCTAGGGGAATTTGTAAGGGGGCTAGGCGATATCACGGACCGATTTGAACTAAAATCAGTTGGGTTCATCCATGGGCCTAATTATCACTAACACTATCAAAAAATTCCAGCCATTAACTCATAAAACACTTCTATTAATTTTGGCCAGGTTTTCAGGCAAAATGCCACATAGTGCGCCGGTTGTTTTGTTTTCAATTTTCTTTTTATTTATTTTTCTTTTTATTTATTTTTCTTTTTATTATTTACTTATATTTGTTTTCATTTCAGCTTTTTATTGTTTTGTTATAGAGATATCGGAATCCATATATGTACCCTTGTATTATATATATACATACATATATGAGTGTGCCTGTGGACATTAGAGTGGATGTGTGTGTAGTTAATGGTTATTAAATCTTTGTTTATATTTGTTGTGGTTCCATTGACAATGTTTTAAAAACCAAATTTAAAATATCACTTATTAATTGTACATGAATTAGTGTGTATGGTAGTGTGTGAGTGTAACCACGTATTGCATATACAGTTTGTCAAAAAAATCTTTGCACATAGAGAAAAATAAAAAAACTTCGAAAAATTCATTGATTTCTAATATAAATAACCAATTTTTTCATTTTTTTCAAACAGGATTTTATAAACATATGTTTTGTTAATATAATATATAAAAAACTTTTATAACAATGAAAATATTCTAATGCAGAGCCAGGCAACACTTGCTATTGGTCAGTTGTTGCGAGAGCGAAAACTAAGAAAAGAGAAAAATTTATGCTCTCACATTCACTACAATACAGGCATGGAAAACGTTAATTTTTAAATTTGTAAAATTCGTTTAGACTTCTTTGATTATATCGATTTCAGAAAGCATTTTAGATTAAAATTTGTTTTAATTTTTGGAAATATACATATTTAATAGAAAACTTTCTGGGAAATTTATACTGTACTCACAAAATGAATAAAAACAAACAAAATCGATCAGTCTCGCTCGAGCTTTCATGCAGTGAGGTTTGTTTTACGCTTGATGCTAGAGACACACATCAAAAATGTTTAATGTAGAATGGGGAAAAAATTTCTTGTTTGCCGAAAATTTTTTTGGCAAACCCGAGTGTATGATTTGTAAACGGACGATGGCACGGATTAACAAATTTTATGTAGAAAGACATTATCTTACATGTCATAGCGAATATGTAAATATTACAGGTGACGCAAGAAATTGTCTTATTTTAGATTTAAAAACAAAATTCTTTGAAAAATTTGTTTTAGATTACGAATCTCAAAATAAAGATGATCTTTCATTAAAAAGGAAAGCTTCATACGTCGTTGCTGCAGCGCTTGCTAAACGATGCCGTCCGTTCGAGGACGGAGAGTTTTTCAAGGAGCTGAGCAATGACGTTTTAGAATGTTTTGGATCAAAAGCTGATGAAATTCGTAAACTAATAACAGATATTCCGTTATCCTCACGTACTGTGGCTAGAAGAACACAAGATATCAGCTCATTTATATATTCCAATATTAAAAATAAAATATTGAATTGCAAATATTTTTCTGTTTGCTTGGATGAATGCACGGACATAACTGATACAGCCCAGTTAATAATATGCGTAAGAACAGTAGATGAAAATCTTGAAATCCATGAAGAAATGTTGTCATTGGTTGCCATTCATGGAAATGTTAAGGGAAAAACTATTTTTGATACAATCCAAGAAACAATTTTTTCATTTGCTGATAGGGAAAAATTTTCTATTGTATGCACGGATGGTGCTAAGGCGATGATAGGAAAAAATGACGGTTTTATTGGACATTTACTGAAACATAATTTTAATATATACGCATTTCACTGTATAATTCACCAGCAGGCACTATTTGCAAAAAATTTAAATTTAATGAATACCATGAAAACGGCAACAAAAATTGTAAACAAAATACGTGGCGGGCATAACGCCCTAAACCATCGAAAGTTTAAAGCCTTTCTCGATGAAATTAATGCTGAATATGGTGATTTATTGTTGTATACCGAGATTAGATGGTTAAGTAAAGGGCGTTGCCTTGAGAGACTCTTCAGTCTTCGCGAAGAGGTCATTCTTTATTTTGAAAATAATTCTGCAATGGAAATTAACGACTTACTGACGTCTTTTAAAGACCCTAATTTTATTTTAGATTTAGGATTTCTAACTGATATTACAGAATTTGTGAATCACTTAAATCTTCAGTTACAAGGCAAAAATAAAAACATTTTTGAACTTGTTTGCGCAGTTAAACTATTTACAAATAAACTTGAAATGTTAATAACTAATTTAAAAAACAAAAATTTAAATACTTTTAAAAGAACTGCAGAAGTTTTCAATGAAAATTTAAACTTTAAATTCGATGAATATGTAGAAGTACTTGAAAATTTATTAACAAATTGCAAAAAGCGTTTTAGCGATTTTGCAAAAATAGAACACATAATTGAATTACATAATAATCCATTGTTATGTAATATAAACAATCAATCAAATGAAATTAAAGTTGAACTTGATCAAATGATAAATGATATATCATTACCATTAGCAAATGGCATCGAATTTTGGAAAAAAGTTGATGAAAAAATTTACCCAAAAATAAAAAATGAAATTTTGAAATTATATTCGATGTTTGGTTCAACTTATATTTGCGAATCCTCATTTTCTTTTTTAAAATTAATAAAAATCAAAACTAGAAACAGTTTATCTGACAATAATATTGAAAATCTACTAAGGATAAAATGTTGTCCATATTCTATTAATATTGATGAAGTTATAAACAATACAGTATGAATGTGTTACATAACTTTATATATTTTTATATATTTTTTTTAAATAATTCCTCTTTATAATAAAATTTTAGCAATTTTTCCTTTTGTATATGTAAATAGTTTTTATGAATAGTGAAATGTAAGTTATTTTTGTTTTACTAAATTTGTTTTAATAAATTTCGAAATTTTTTCTTTTTTATAGAATTGTTTTGAAAAATACTTCCTCTTTTATATGTACATAGTTTTTATGAATAGTGAAATATAAGTTGTTTTATTAAGTTTGTTTTAATAAATTAGAATAATTTTTTTTTGAAAAATATTATAATTCTAAAAACGTTTAAGCTAAAAACATTAAGTTTTCCATCCCTGCATTAGCATGTCTTCATGTACAAAAGCAAGAAACATGCGACAACACAACCTCTTTCAATGAATGCTCAAACGAGACTGAGAGTGTTTTTAATACGTGTGAGCACGTTGTTGTAAATTTAGTAATGGCTGAAATGCACGCGTGCATAGGAAATGCCGAGCTCTGTTCTAATGTAAAATATTAAAAAACAAAAACAATTAAATTTTACTGCTGTCAAAAAAATGTTTGCACACTTGATAAAATATTGTTACATAAATCGAAACGACCTAATATCGTTTAACAATAAAAACGATAAACAAAATCTATCAGCTACACCAACACAATACACACGACACAAATACGCACTAACACTAAGAATACAACGAACGTATTGATTATCTAAAGCTGCACACACACATGTGTACAACGAACCAGGTAGCAACAACAACATAAAGTAAACCAGCTACGACAAA
The DNA here is from genome assembly GCA_932273835.1 of Sarcophaga variegata. Lineage (NCBI taxonomy): Eukaryota > Metazoa > Arthropoda > Insecta > Diptera > Sarcophagidae > Sarcophaga > Sarcophaga variegata. The sequence continues at coordinate 44,868,195 of OW026359.1, forward strand.
TATGTAACGGACAACATAAGCAAAGTACACAAACAACAATGTACTAGCAGAAGTCTCGAGAAGGCGTGAGCGAGAACCTTCCACATCGAGAACGTTCATCATACTGATCATACGTGCGTGCGGACTATAAAAGGGCTGGACAAAGCAAGCGGCAGGAGAGAGTTAATTTAGTCAGCCTTGTGTGAAGTTGCGTGTGAACAAAATAAGTCGTGGTTGTAAAGATCTAGCGAATACTTGTGTGAACTAGTACAGTGAATAAACAGATTATTGTTGTTGTATCGTTAAGTTCTATACGGTGGTACACAAAAGTAGTGTAAATAATAAAGAAAGTTAAGAAAACCTAAAGTCATATTTGTTTTTACTTTGTTGCAATTAACGAACTCATATTTAAACGTTTTTAAAAAGGTAAAAACGTAACAATATTAAGACTTATGCAATTTTTTTTAAATTATAGTGCTAATATTTTGTGTGTCCAGCTTGAGCATCAATCACCGATTGTCGACACCTTTTCATGGATTGAATAAGCTTCGGAATGTCATATTCTAATGGTATTTTTTCCCATTCTTCTTTGATGAACTTTATCAATTCGTTTTTATTTGTGGGCGATCTTTTTCCTACCTTTCGCATTAGATGAACTCACAAATTTTCGATAGGGTTAACATAAGAACTTTGGGCAGGAGTATCAATAGCTTTGGAGCAGTTGTAAAGTAACCTGGACTTACATAAATAAGATTTATGATTAGAATCATTATATTGATAGTACTTGTAATTAATTTTATTCGATTTACCGGGTCAATAAAACCAAATTTCTTAATACTGGCGGTCAGTTCATTTTTTAAAATATCAAGATATACTTCCTTAGTCATTATTTCATCCAAAATCCTGATTACACCAACTCCCTTGCTGGATATACAGCCCCATACCATTACAGACAGTTTTCCAAACTTTACTGTAGGAATAAGATTTTAATTTTCTAGTGCTGTCAGAGGCTTACGCCAAACTTTTTGCGGTCCGTCATGATAATAAAGCATTATTTTCGTCTCATCTGAGAAAATAACAGAGTCCCAGTACTCCGGAGGAAGTGAAATGTATTCGGTGGCAAATCTTAATCTCTTTTCGACATTTTGTGCTGACAGCAGGGGTTTTTTCCTAGCCACCAATTGTATATTTTTTGAAACTCGTTTTCCTGGCATTTTTTGCATTCAAATATAAGGACACCTGTTACATAAAAAACGATCACTTCATTACTAAAACGTTGTTTACCCCTTTCACATTCCATCTAATTTGTAAAAAACCCAAAATGCACAACATTCTTGGGAAATAACGGCATTTTTTGTCATTTTTTTATTTATCTTCATTCAATATGCAAAGATTTTTTGACACCCTTTATACTGTGTAAAGTTATTTTATTGTTGTTATTATTGTAATGTGTGTGACTATTAGAAAACTATTGGCGCCTTATGGTCGTAAACAAGTACAGTTATAGAATGTGTGCAAAAATAAAAAAGTATGTAAAGATTTTGTTGTTGGAATTCTTGAATGAAGATCACATTTTGCACTTTTTTGATCTGTGCAAAGATTTTTTTGACAAACTGTATGTATTTGTGTGTGTGTCTTTTTCTATTGGGGATACACTCTCCTTTAGTTTGCCATTTCGTTTATTTGTATTTTAAAAAACCACCACTAGACGAGACCAATTTTGTTCACTTTTTTTGTTCTGTTTTAACGACAACAGCTGTTGTCCTTGTTTATACACACACAGAAACTATTACATATAAACACAGAACATTGGTTTCATTTAACATTTTTTCAAGGATATTTTTTTAAGTTTATAACTCATGAGACTTTAGAATGTAAGGAGACTTCTTTACGTTTGTTTTTTTAATGTTTGTAAATTTAATTGAACAACTTTAATGAATATATGACATACAGACATAAGTACATAATTTGTTATTACAATCCTTTAGTTAGGATTACAACCTAGCTTCTCACACCACTTATGTTGCGTGTGTTAAATTTTTATAAATAAGTGGCAGGAGCTACAGTTTAAAGTCGACTCTGAACATCAGATTTGTGAGAAACTTTTCATGGCAATTTTAATTTGCTCTCAGACTCTTTTGCCAGAAATCTGTTGAGAGAAAGTCGCCGGATAAATATTTGTTCATACTTCGTTTTGATATATAAGCTAACACACCTCTTAGTAGACTACCGCGGCTTCAATGAATATATGACATTCAAGTTTAAACAGCTTCGATGGTAGTCTAAGATCTAAGTTTACTTACTTAATATGAAACTGAGTCAAAATAATTGGAAAAATTTGAAAAGTTGCAATTCAATTAAAATCGAAAACTCTCCTCCTATGCTATCCTATGTTAAACCGCAGGTGGGATGTTATCCGTTTGTTTGCTGTACAGATTCCCTACAATAAAATCAGACTTAAGGAATGTACAAAACTGCTCAAAAATCTTTTGGGATGAAAGGTCATCATGATACATCAGGACCGAATTATTCATTGTGACGCACAGCAAGGAATCTTAAAAGCTTCCTTGGATTCTTATATTATTTTCAACGCAATTTTACAACTTGGCTGTTACGCTCAGGGCTGGAAGATTCGTCTAGTAATAAATGATAACCAAATCCTGCAGAGATGATACAGGCCCGTATGTTTGTTTTCAACATTGTCAAATTTGTTCAAAAAACTTCTATCAATTTACTCGTAGAAAGTAACATGGCACTATTTAACAAACCATTGACTGGTGCAAGTCAAACAGAAAAAGTACTGGAATACTAGTTTATGAACGTTTCTCATGAGCATAATACTCCGATGCTGCTGCTAGCTATTATTGACCGAAAGCTTGTTGTTAACGAGATCGAATTTATTAGTGCTTTTCAGCCGACTGCCGTTAGTTTGCCACAGGCTGTATAGCTTTAGTAACATCTTAAATTTAGTATATGCTTAGGACATGCTGTTGAGTTTGAATCTTTTCGAAACATCTTGATACCAGCACGAAATCGTTTTACAACCGTTGATCTGGTTAAAATTCTAGATAATTTAAGTTACATACATGCGTAACATAATTGGCCATTACAACCCTTCAGTCAGGATTACGGCCTAGCTTATCACACCACTCATGTTGTGTGTGTGTTAATTTTATACATGAGTGGTGGGACCTACAGTTTAAAGTCGACTCTGAATGACAGATTTTTGAGAAACTATTCATGGCAATTTTATTTACTCGCAGAGTATTTGCCAGAAATCTGCTGAGAGGAAGTCGCCGAAGAAATATTTTTTTACATTTCGTTTAGTTTTAGATGCCTGCCCTGGAGTTTGAACCGCGGCCTTGTGTCTAATAATCCAACACACTACCTACTAGACTCAGGCGACTTCAATTAATTATCAATTGGGACAGTTTTTAAATGAATGGGAATGATAATGTACTGTTAATAAGGTACACTTCCACTCTTTCCTGTACGCGATCAAAAACACTCAAAATAGATTACAAGGAAGTTTTCTTAAAATTGTACTTAATTTAAGTCCAGTATTCGAAAGTATGTAGCCATGTTATCAAGGTTATGTTATACAACATCGCCACGTGTAGTTACAACATTATCGGAATCTCAACGAACAAAAGTATGCCATGCAATGATACTTAACGTTGTTCTTTATGCTTTGATGTTGTAGTTATCCAAACATAGTAAATAAATTAATTCGAGCATCAACCGCAAACTTAGCGATTTCGATTACGCCGACAACTTTATCACGCCGCTAATAGGCATTCAGACATAACAGGAATTAAGTTTCGTAGTTGAGTAGTTTGGTGTACTTGCGGGATTGTTACTCAGCAGTTATGAGCATCAATAACCTCCGCCTAATTTCTGCCAGTATAGCGTCATAACAAATACAGGTAGTTCAACGAAAGACATAAGGGCTCGTATAAATAAATGGCTTGCAGCTCGAGAAAGTATAAAGCTTGACACACATTCCAAGTCACAACAATTAAAAATATTAATTGTGAGCTTCGTGTTAGTTGTTCTGTGTAGAACCAAAGAATATGGATATAAAGAATGCGCATCATGTAGAAGTAAATTTTCTTATGGCGGGTCGTAACATTACGACCCGCTCTCACCAAATTTTTTTTAAAAATCATTTCTGGGTGAGGGGAGAGGAAGACAGAAGGAAAATGAACACAAACAAAGAGCGTAACAATGTGTTGCTCTCATCGTACGTATGTACATGTGTATGTATTCTTGTGTTTTTTGATTTAGTTGTCGATCAGACTGCGACAATAACACATGTGTTGTGGATGCTTTATCATTTTATTTCAGAATAACACTCGAAGAATATTTTGTGTTAAAAATGTTCTATGTCATTAGCTGGACGTATTTTATTTTGCCCCATAGTATAATCTTTTTTAAATGCTTTCTAATGTTCGTTTTTTATTCTTTTAATAAAAAATGGTTTTTTTATTATTTTTATTTTTATTTATCTAAAAAACATGGCCTAATTTTTAAGCCAAAGATTTATGTTCTTTTAATGTTTTATTTTATTTTTATTTATCCAAAATTATTAAGCCAAAGATAGACAGCTTTACATATGTATGTTGATGAAATGAAAATAAAAATAGCGTATATTACTAACACTTTTATATGGCTGTAAATAAATAAATTCTGTCAACTTATTTCCTCTCTCTCACCGACTAATCCATAACCATAGGCATGCGTTAACCTAGAGGAAAATTGTTAGTAATAATTTCAAGTCTAGTTATTAACCCAATGATATGTATATGTGATCGGAAAATATAGAAAACTTGTACTGCACTAAATCCCTAAAGACACCGTATTTAACTTGGAAAGTATTCTTCCAAAAATCGAAATCATTTCTCATTGATATTAGTGAATACTACTGTGATATATCTTTGGGTGTATAATTGAAGTCTGAAAAAAGCGACATGAACCTTCTTCTTTAAAGGCTGAGAAGATTTTTACGCTCTTTTTAACGAACATTCTTGATGTTCGTGTCCTATGTGTGTAAAAAGCCGAAGATGTTCTTACCTTGAGGGACATTGGTGCCGACGTCTGTTTTTAACACCAGAAAAATTAATAAAAAGTGGTCAAACAACAAAAACGCACGATTAGAACAACGCATGATGCAGGGATGGGAAATTGATCTTAAAAATTCTACTAACTTTCACAAAAAATTGTACTTTTTTCAGCCCAATTGTACTAAATTCCCTTTTTTTTAAAACTTTTTTATTAAAAATTATATAAATATATAAATGAGAATTCATTTTACATATATTTATGTACATATATGCGTAAAAAAACATAAAAATTAAAAAAGGTACATTGCAGTTTCTTTGTACTAAGCACTAAATATATAAATATAATAGGTAAACTTAACAACTTACTATAATACTTAACTATAAAGGAACACAAAAGTTTATCCGCAGCCGAGTGCCGAGAAAAAAGTCACGATTGGAATTTGCCCAATAATATATGGACAAGTCAACTGATATTTGGGCGAATGTAATATTTAGTGATGAGAACAAATATAATTTGTTCGGCTGTGACGGAAACCAATAAATTTGGAGCAAAAATTAGTTGTCTTGTCCATATATTATCATTGAAAAAAAAATTTTAGGGGGGCACGTATAATTATCTGTGTGACTGTATTTGTTATTTCAAAATTGTAGCAACACGAATTAAATGACTTCAATAAATCCATTGTTTGGATTAAATTGGAGACAGTCGAAGTAAACAGTCTATTTCTCCCTTTGGTTTTTATTAAATTTTGGTACGAAAATATCCTTTTTACATTTACAGATGAATGTGGAATGGAAAATATTCCTTTTATAACTCTTGAAATGACATTGAACATTAGTTCATTTTTTATTTCTGATACCTTCGACCAAAAAGGTACATATGTTCTCATTTTTGAAAGCTTTAATAGTTTCTAAGTCCGATAGCGCACGAAATTGTTTATTTATTGATTCAATATTCTTAACTTCATTGGGGAACATTTTGAATATACACGGTACAATACTTGAAGTTTTACCTGAAACCACGTTTTCTGGTGTACATTTTTTAAACCATAGTAACATTTCATTATTTAAATCAACTTTTGCTTTTAAAACTTCACAGAATTTTAAATAAAATTTCTTTGCTATTTCTTTAAGCTCCAAAATAATACTGTGATCAATATTATTTATGGATATGTATATGTACATCAATTTCTGTTCCACAATATATCTCGCCAATAGGAATATGGTTTTCATTGATATTGATGTTTTAATATATCATTTTCATCTAATGCATCTTTTTGTATCAAATTGCGAGCTATTTGACTCAACAAAAATTTTAAGCGGTCTAAAAGTTAGCATCGAGTGACAATATGAAAATGAAACAAAATATTATACACTGATGAGACAGAATATTTGAGTAATGTAATAAAATAGGGGAAATTTTTAAATAGTGCTAAATAAGTCATTGAGGTGCTATGGTGTTTTTGACTTCCAAATAGTGCTAATAAAAGTACAATTGTACCAACTTTTCCATCCCTGGCATGATGAGAACAACGCATTGTTACGCTCTTGGTTTCTGTAACCTTCCCTTCTATCTTTCCCCCCGCGTCTTGAAATATTTTTTAAAAATATTCCAAAATATGTTAAAATGCACATTCTTTATATTTTATTTTCTTTAGTAGAACTTAGAAGATATTGAGATGAGGATTACAATAATTACATACATAATTAGTCATTACAACCCTTCAATCAGGATTACGACCTAGTTTCTCAATTTACAATAATTACATGGTCTTAAAAGTGTTTTGGCCAAATAGTGCTTCCAATGCAAAACTATAATCTGGGAAGTCTAATTTAGAAAATGAAAATTGATAGGCTCTAGCCTCAGAAAGCCGCAAAAAGACATCTCAACAGCAGTCAACTATCCCCTAGGCTGAGATGCCTAGTAGATGCAGAACTCTCAGAGAGAATAACTTAGCCTTGAATAGAATTAAGTGGAATGCCTTTATTACAGTCTTATGTTCCTCTTAGGAACTATGAGACTATAATACACCAAAAATTGAAAACTAAAACGTTTTTTAATTGTAAATAAATAGATTTCTACTGTTTTCTCAATACAATGCTTCTAGATTTTTCTTAAACGTCTTTCTCTTTTTTACAATATGTAGAGGAGAATTACGATAAATAATAAATTACGGATTTAAATTCCAAATGAAGTCGCTGTAGTCTAGTAGGTAGTGTGTTGGCTTATTAGACGTAAGCCCACGGTGCAAACACCAGGTCAGACATCAAAACGAAAATATGACAAAAATATTTCTTCGGCGACTTCCTCTCAGCAGATTTCTGGCAAAAACTCTGAGAGTAAATAAAGCTGCCATGAAAATTTTCTCAAAAATCTGTCGTTCGGAGTCGACTTTAAACCGTAAATCTCGCCAATCATGTATAAAATTAACGCACACAACATAAGTGGTGTGAGAAGCTAGGTCGTAATCCTGACTGAAGGGTTGTAATGACCAATTATGTATATACATATGTATTCCAAATTGATGTATGTCAAGCTCATATTGAGTTGCAAATTAATACGATGAATTCAGTACAATTTCTGAAGCCACAACTAACTACGATTTAACTTTGAAATACAAATCGAAGAAGATCATATTTTTCTCGCAATTTTAATTCTTGAACATTTTCAAACACAATTGTTTGTTGGGTTCTTTTTAACGGTTTTCTAAATGTATGGGTATTAATGGGTTTAAATATATTTTATAATGGCGACAGTTGCTTTTCGATTACTGGTTACAGTTACCGTCAAATATTTGCCTTTCTTTCTGTTTCTGTTCTGTTTCGGTGTTTACTCTCACAAAAAATTTTGTATGAAACCACACCGTATTTTGAAGAAGCTATTTGCATACTTACCAGAGATCAGCAATGAATCGTTTTTTCGCTACTAATAAGTACTCATGAAATTATGAGTACGAGTGAGTCAACAGTATTGCTATTCAACTACTCTGATTCATTTGTATTCACTACAACATTGATTTATAAGTACAGGTTGCAATGAGTATGAGTACAACGTTCACATCAAACTCATAACATTCGAAATATGTTTGATTCATACGCCTACTCATTCAGATTCATAAGAAAAATACTCAAAGCAAAGCAAACACATAACCTTCTAGTGAGTATTGTAGTGTTCGTACGCGAATCATACTTATTTTGTGATTCTTGTAAATGTTGAATCATGGAGATTCGAAATCAACATCATGAGTATTGTTGAGTATGAGTACGATGAGTACTTCAAACTTTGAAAATGAGTAGTATGAGTATGATATTAAGATAAGTATGAATGGGTATAACTATCAGAAATTATGAGTATGATTAGAATCTACTCATCTTTTTGAATGCTCATTGCTGATCTCTGATACTTACATACGTTTTTCATACTCAGTTAAAATGGACTCAAGACCCCCATCGTTCGAAATAAATTTCTTTTCGCGACGGGTGGACACATTTGCATTTGATGGTGATGATTGATTTGAAAATTCAGTTACAAATTGTCGAAAGATAGTTTTAAAGTCTGTGAGAATATTAATTGCATCAGGCAACATTTTAGCTTGTTCGGAAGACGATGTTTTACGCTTAACTTTATTGGAAGATCTTTATAAAAATCACATTATTCTGTGAGGAGTTATCTACAAGTAGTATGTTTATGTATGTTCTCGACCAAAAACTCCATACAAAATTTGGTGCATGCCTGCTTCTTCTTGTTCCTTTATTTTGCATTGCTTTTTAAACGAATGATTGGACGGACAGAATGAGTGTGTGCGTAACATGTAATGCGTATGATCGTTTTTTAATAGTAAATTCTTGGCACGTATTATCATACTCAATGCTGAAAAAATAGAAAAGGGATCTACACCTATATAGTTGTTGTGTGTTTTTTATTTTATTTTTTGTATATTTAATTAGAAGGATCTTTAATTTTAAATGTGATAAGAAAGAGATGAACACCTGTGTAAATTTTTTTTTTTTGGGATAATAAATAACATCGTATACCTAAGTAGAAACATGAGTGTACATGTTCATTGTATTTGTATTGCTTTTCGAATGATTGGACGGACAGAATGAATGTGTGCACGTTCTTTTGAGATAATAATTGTGAAGAAATAGAAATATAGTTGTACGTGGTGTTGTTGTTGTTGTTGTGTTATAAGGATTTTTAACTTGATAAGAAAGGAATGTATAGTTGTGCCTGCGTTTTTTTTTTCACGCATAAGTAGAATATCTGTTTTTTATATAATTGAATTTACTGATTGATTTACAACATCGCAGAGTATAAATAGATTGTTTTCGGGATTTAAATTTTTTTTTGTTTTGCTGTTTTAAATAAATAAAATTATAAAATAATGAGATTAATTAAATCAAATTAGGTTTTATTTTATTAGATTTTTTTTTTTTATTCTTAGGTATGTATATTTTATTTTTAGATTTTGTTATTTTGTACAATACAATACATATATCTATTGAATATAATAATAGTTAAAGATTCGTTTATACAGATTAAATAACTTAAGTGTTAACAAATATTGTGTATAGAATGTTTGACATCGACAAATGTTGAAAGATTGTGAATAAGTATTTTCACAATAATACAAACGTATGACATATTAATAAATAAAAATGGATTACTTATTTTACTAATGTTACATATTCTTAGTTTATTTATAAGTTTCATAAATAAATCTATATGTTTTATTAATAGTTCTTCCAATTCAGCTGATGTTACCATTTTTGTTCCCATTCTTTAAAAATTTAATAGTAGGTTGTGTTAGTGCGGGACGATGTACTCTGAATTATTTCATTTTAATTTATATTTATTGAATAAAAATTTTAAACACAAGTGCCCACAATTAAATGTATTAAATTTTTGTTTTCGTTCATAATTATATTCAACAGGAAATTTTAAGTAGTCGACAATCTCAAGTGGTGGTTATAAGTTTCCAAAGCTATCAAAGTATTCCTTATAGTTGTGGTTTTTATAATATGCTACCCAATGTGTTCCCATACCATTTGAATCATCTAAATTAACAATGCCGCATTCTTGTTTGAATGGTTTTTCAGGTAAAGAATCACGCATGAAAACACCCCTAAAATGTTTGAGATGTCTTCCATATTTATTCAAATCCAAATCTGTTAATGGGCGATTGGGAAGGTTATCTAATAGTTTTTTGGAGCTGGACTATAGTAGAGACCATATCCAGTTTTATATGGTTTGAGGTACAACCCTTTACCCATTGCAATTGATTCCATATATCTATTATGACGGTTAGCTTCAGCCAATTGTTCTTTTCCATTTTTGATAGCATTTACTGCTTTGACAATAGCGGATCCTCCACTTGCCAAACCACCAAGCGCTGACAATGCTGTTAGTACGGGAATAAGTGGAAGAAATCCTCCAATTTTCGGTACAGGTATAACTCTCGGTATTATAATGTCTGCTCGCTTTATCCCTTTAAAATTTGAATGAATAGCCTTTTGAGCTATTTTAACAGCATCATTTATATCAAGGGGTTTCTGTTCTTTCAATTGTTTTAAAGTTTTTCTCACAGTAGCTGTGAATAATTTCTTATTACACTTATTCATTTTTCCTTTTCTTTTCTTATGTCTCTGCTCCTTCAAACCTAATCCAAATTTCACTTTAGCTTTCATAGCGTTTGTCACAAACCACGCGTTAGCACGTTCTTTAATATCACTATCTTTAGATTTAACTCGTTGCCAGGCTTTTTCAGCTAATATTTGATCTGCTTGATGTCTTGTGTCTATATCTTTTGATTGTGAATATGCAATATCGTGCTCTCTACAAGCTGCGTCTAATAAATGTATACCCTTATCTCCTCTTGCTAAACGTTTTTCAAGTTTTGTACCAGGTCCACAAAACTGATAACCAGGTAGATGTAATTCAACAGGTACTTTATTTATTAAGTTGTTTACAAATCCTCTTCTCATCTTACACTGGCTGAGGTTTTGTTTTGACTGTAGATTATAACAAATTTTTTTTCGTTACTTTTATACCTCTTCGCAAAAATAACTGAAATCAAGACGATCTCCTATATATACAGCAATTTATATATATATATCAGCTATAGCAGGTATAGCAGGTATAGCTGGTATAGCTGATATAGCTGATATAGCTGATATAGCTGGTATAGCTGATATAGCTGGTATAGCTGGTATAGCAGGTATAGCTGATATAGCTGGTATAGCAGGTATAGCAGGTATAGCTGGTATAGCTGGTATAGCAGGTATAGCAGGTATAGCTGGTATAGCAGGTATAGCTGATATAGCTGGTATAGCAGGTATAGCAGGTATAGCTGGTATAGCTGGTATAGCAGGTATAGCAGGTATAGCTGGTATAGCAGGTATAGCTGGTATAGCTGGTATAGCTGGTATAGCAGGTATAGCTGATATAGCTGGTATAGCAGGTATAGCAGGTATAGCTGGTATAGCTGGTATAGCAGGTATAGCAGGTATAGCTGGTATAGCAGGTATAGCTGATATAGCTGGTATAGCAGGTATAGCAGGTATAGCTGATATAGCAGGTATAGCAGGTATAGCTGGTATAGCTGATATAGCTAATACAGCTTGCTAGTATAGCTAGTACAGATTGTTTAGCTTGCTAGTATAGCTAGTACAGATTGTATAGCTTGCTAGTATAGCTAGTACAGCTTGCTAGTATAGCTAGTACAGATTGTACAGCTTGCTAGTATAGCTAGTACAGCTTGCTAGTATAGCTAGTACAGATTGTACAGCTTGCTAGTATAGCTAGTACAGATTGTACAGCTTGCTAGTATAGCTAGTACAGCTTGCTAGTATAGCTAGTACAGATTGTATAGCTTGCTAGTATAGCTAGTACAGATTGTATAGCTTGCTAGTATAGCTAGTACAGATTGTACAGCTTGCTAGTATAGCTAGTACAGCTTGCTAGTATAGCTAGTACAGATTGTATAGCTTGCTAGTATAGCTAGTACAGCTTGCTAGTATAGCTAGTACAGATTGTATAGCTTGCTAGTATAGCTAGTACAGCTTGCTAGTATAGCTAGTACAGATTGTATAGCTTGCTAGTATAGCTAGTACAGCTTGCTAGTATAGCTAGTACAGATTGTATAGCTTGCTAGTATAGCTAGTACAGATTGTACAGCTTGCTAGTATAGCTAGTACAGATTGTATAGCTTGCTAGTATAGCTAGTACAGCTTGCTAGTATAGCTAGTACAGATTGTATAGCTTGCTAGTATAGCTAGTACAGCTTGCTAGTATAGCTAGTACAGATTGTACAGCTTGCTAGTATAGCTAGTACAGCTTGCTAGTATAGCTAGTACAGATTGTACAGCTTGCTAGTATAGCTAGTACAGATTGTACAGCTTGCTAGTATAGCTAGTACAGCTTGCTAGTATAGCTAGTACAGATTGTATAGCTTGCTAGTATAGCTAGTACAGATTGTATAGCTTGCTAGAATAGCTAGTACAGATTGTACAGCTTGCTAGTATAGCTAGTACAGCTTGCTAGTATAGCTAGTACAGATTGTATAGCTTGCTAGTATAGCTAGTACAGCTTGCTAGTATAGCTAGTACAGATTGTATAGCTTGCTAGTATAGCTAGTACAGCTTGCTAGTATAGCTAGTACAGATTGTATAGCTTGCTAGTATAGCTAGTACAGCTTGCTAGTATAGCTAGTACAGATTGTATAGCTTGCTAGTATAGCTAGTACAGATTGTACAGCTTGCTAGTATAGCTAGTACAGATTGTATAGCTTGCTAGTATAGCTAGTACAGCTTGCTAGTATAGCTAGTACAGATTGTATAGCTTGCTAGTATAGCTAGTACAGCTTGCTAGTATAGCTAGTACAGATTGTACAGCTTGCTAGTATAGCTAGTATAGATTGTACAGTTTGCTAGTATAGCTGGTATAGCAGGTATAGCTGGTGTAGTGTTTCATGCGAAGAGATATGAAAGTAATGAAAAAAATGGTTATAAACTATAGTCAAAAGAAAAACACCTAATCAGTGTAAGATTGGAAGAAGATTTGTAGACAACTTAATAAACAAATTATATGTTGAATTACATCCACCTGTTTATCAGTTTTGTGGACCTGATACAAAACTTCAAAACGAATAGCAAGAATAAAGGAAATAAAGGAATAATTTATTGGATGTAGATTGTAGAAAGCACGATATAGCGTACTCAAAATCAATGGATATAGACACAAGCCATCAAGCAGATTGTGATCAGGTATAAATCAGATCGTGACCAGATAGCAAGCAGTTCGTGATCAGATATAAAGCAGATCGTAATCAGATACAAAGCAGATCATAATCAGATAGCGAGCAGATCATAACCAGATCAAATTCAATAAAAAAAAAAATTATTATAATGTCTAAAAATTACCATAATAAAGTGTTGGAAGATCTTGTAAAGACAAGGGCTGTTCTAAAGAAAAAGTTAAAAAATATTAAACTGAATCAAATAGATAGAGTTAATTTATTAGAAGATACCTTTCAACCAATAACAAAACCACTTAAAAAAATCATTGGAAAACTTAAAGATAAATATAAGGATATAGACAACACTATTAATGATGACGATGATCATGATGATGTAAATGATGATAATGAAAACATCCCAAAACTTGAATATAAGCATAAGGATGTAGGCAACAATATGGATGATGACGAAGATTATTATGACGTAAATGGTGATAATGAAATCATTGGAGAACTCGAAGATAAGCATACGGATACAGACAACACTATTGATGATGATGATGATTATTATGACGTAAATGGTGATAATGAAATCATCGGAAAACTTGAAGATAAGCATAAAGATATAGACAACACTATTGATGATGACGATGATTATGATGATGTAAACGGTGATAATAACGATTTTCAGTATGAAAATATTTCAACTGATGATAATGATGGTGAAAAAAACTATGACCATAATAGACCTGTATCAAGTACATGTATCAAGAACTTGGAAAGAAAACAATGTTTAAAGCTGACGAAAAGCTTTCCATTTTTTGAAAATATACAAACACTTATTAATAATAAGCAATTGGATAAAATTTATGGTTTTAATCAAGATGTAGACGGTAGTTGGAGATATGGCAAGGAAAAATTAATATTTAATAGAGATAATACTATGCAGATAGGGAATATGAAATTGAAAATGACGCCTGGATTATTTGAACTAGTATTTCATAAAAAACCTCTCCATTATTCTAAAAATGATTTGAAAAAATATAAAGAGATTTTAATTAATACCAATGCACATAAACGTCGCTATGAACCTAATGAACAAGTGAAAGGAACACGAGCCTTCAAATATATACGAATAATTAAACGTTTATTCGAAACAACAACAAACATTTTAACAAAAGGCAGTGGTTTAATGCTAAAATTACAAAATAATCTGAGATCAAATTACATACATTGGGATGATCCTAATGAACTAGTTGACAGACTACGTTTACTTCTTTCATCGGAAGGTTCTGGTCACAACAATCATCAAAACGAAATAATCTCTATTATCGAAGAACTTAAAGAAGCTAACATAATTTATTAGAAGAGTGAAAGAAATGTCTTATATTAATAAATTTGGAGAAGGTTTTAATAAATATAACCATAAAAACAAAAATATCGTAATCGAAAAACATATAACACAAATACATGATGATCTAGCTGATCAAATAAACAATTTAAACATTGAGGTAGAACATGTATACCTAAAACATGGTAATGTCAAAAAAAAAAAAAATAAAAAAAATTAAAATAAAATAGACAAAACCAAAAAAGTAGATCGTTATCAGATATAAAATAGATCGTGAGCAGATACAAAGCAGATCGTGATCAGATGTAAAGTAGATCGTGATCAGATACAAAGCAGATCAAAATCAATATCAAAAAATTAACATACTGAAATCATATAAATTGCTGTATATATAGGAGATCGTCTTGATTTCAGTTATTTTTGCGAAGAGGTATAAAAGTAACGAAAAAAAATTTGTTATAATCTACAGTCAAAACAAAACCTCAGCCAGTGTAAGATGAGAAGAGGATTTGTAAACAACTTAATAAATAAAGTACCTGTTGAATTACATCTACCTGGTTATCAGTTTTGTGGACCTGGTACAAAACTTGAAAAACGTTTAGCAAGAGGAGATAAGGGTATAAATTTATTAGACGCAGCTTGTAGAGAGCACGATATTGCATATTCACAATCAAAAGATATAGACACAAGACATCAAGCAGATCAAATATTAGCTGAAAAAGCCTGGCAACGAGTTAAATCTAAAGATAGTGATATTAAAGAACGTGCTAACGCGTGGTTTGTGACAAACGCTATGAAAGCTAAAGTGAAATTTGGATTAGGTTTGAAGGAGCAGAGACATAAGAAAAGAAAAGGAAAAATGAATAAGTGTAATAAGAAATTATTCACAGCTACTGTGAGAAAAACTTTAAAACAATTGAAAGAACAGAAACCCCTTGATATAAATGATGCTGTTAAAATAGCTCAAAAGGCTATTCATTCAAATTTTAAAGGGATAAAGCGAGCAGACATTA
The DNA here is from genome assembly GCA_932273835.1 of Sarcophaga variegata. Taxonomy (NCBI): domain Eukaryota; kingdom Metazoa; phylum Arthropoda; class Insecta; order Diptera; family Sarcophagidae; genus Sarcophaga; species Sarcophaga variegata. The sequence continues at coordinate 44,883,838 of OW026359.1, forward strand.
TAATACCGAGAGTTATACCTGTACCGAAAATTGGAGGATTTCTTCCACTTATTCCCGTACTAACAGCATTGTCAGCGCTTGGTGGTTTGACAAGTGGAGGATCCGCTATTGTCAAAGCAGTAAATGCTATCAAAAATGGAAAAGAACAATTGGCTGAAGCTAACCGTCATAATAGATATATGGAATCAATTGCAATGGGTAAAGGGTTGTACCTCAAACCATATAAAACTGGATATGGTCTCTACTATAGTCCAGCTCCAAAAAACTATTAGATAACCTTCCCAATCGCCCATTAACAGATTTGGATTTGAATAAATATGGAAGACATCTCAAACATTTTAGGGGTGTTTTCATGCGTGATTCTTTACCTGAAAAACCATTCAAACAAGAATGCGGCATTGTTAATTTAGATGATTCAAATGGTATGGGAACACATTGGGTAGCATATTATAAAAACCACAACTATAAGGAATACTTTGATAGCTTTGGAAACTTACAACCACCACTTGAGATTGTCAACTACTTAAAATTTCCTATTGAATATAATTATGAACGAAAACAAAAATTTAATACATTTAATTGTGGGCACTTGTGTTTAAAATTTTTATTCAATAAATATAAATTAAAATGAAATAATTCAGAGTACATCGTCCCGCACTAACACAACCTACTATTAAATTTTTAAAGAAGGGGAACAAAAATGGTAACATCAGCTGAATTGGAAGAACTATTAATAAAACATATAGATTTATTTATGAAACTTATAAATAAACTAAGAATATGTAACATTAGTAAAATAAGTAATCCATTTTTATTTATTAATATGTCATACGTTTGTATTATTGTGAAAATACTTATTCACAATCTTTCAACATTTGTCGATGTCAAACATTCTATACACAATATTTGTTAACACTTAAGTTATTTAATCTGTATAAACGAATCTTTAACTATTATTATATTCAATAGATATATGTATTGTATTGTACAAAATAACAAAATCTAAAAATAAAATATACATACCTAAGAATAAAAAAAAAAAATTTAATAAAATAAAACCTAATTTGATTTAATTAATCTCATTATTTTATAATTTTATTTATTTAAAACAGCAAAACAAAAAAAATTTAAATCCCGAAAACAATCTATTTATACTCTGCGATGTTGTAAATCAATCAGTAAATTCAATTATATAAAAAACAGATATTCTATTTATGCGTGAAAAAAAAACGCAGGCACAACTATACATTCCTTTCTTATCAAGTTAAAAATCCTTATAACACAACAACAACAACAACACCACGTACAACTATATTTCTATTTCTTCACAATTATTATCTCAAAAGAACGTGCACACATTCATTCTGTCCGTCCAATCATTCGAAAAGCAATACAAATACAATGAACATGTACACTCATGTTTCTACTTAGGTATACGATGTTATTTAGTATCCCAAAAAAAAAAAATTTACACAGGTGTTCATCTCTTTCTTATCACATTTAAAATTAAAGATCCTTCTAATTAAATATACAAAAAATAAAATAAAAAACACACAACAACTATATAGGTGTAGATCCCTTTTCTATTTTTTCAGCATTGAGTATGATAATACGTGCCAAGAATTTACTATTAAAAAACGATCATACGCATTACATGTTACGCACACACTCATTCTGTCCGTCCAATCATTCGTTTAAAAAGCAATGCAAAATAAAGGAACAAGAAGAAGCAGGCATGCACCAAATTTTGTATGGAGTTTTTGGTCGAGAACATACATAAACATACTACTTCTACATTTTGAAATTACTGAAAATTACGAACATTGTTTTTATTTATCTATTTTATGTATTTATTTTTATTTCTATTTTATTTTATGGAGTTGTCTTCCGCTGGACTGCAATCAATAAAAATTGCAATGTGGAGCCTCTTGATAAAGTAGAAATCTGTTGCGTAAACGATTACGAATGCTTTCCATAATATCCCTACAAAGTCTTTCACTTGTCGCACTGCTACTTAATGCCACGGGGAGAATGAACATTACTCTCTCCGTGCACTTTCCTATACTAAGGGAGGATCTGCAGAGAGAACCTCTCACATAGTCTGCCTTGGGGAATCTGTGAAAGTCTACACTGATTGCTTTAAAATTAAGGATAAGATAGACTGTAGAATTTTTTCGTCGGAGCCTTATCTTAAAGTACATTTCCGTCTGAGGTAATGGCCATGTACAATGGGTCAATTCGACCTCCGGGTACTGTACTTGTCATAATTGACAAGTACACGTCCTCTAACCTAATGGCCATAAATCATACAACGAAACTGATCCTGAGTAAAGATTTTCCAACTCTAAGCATTTTATCCCCTTTGAGAGCCAGTAGGCAATCAAATCTCTTTCGACTGCAACTTTAAAGTCTAAACTAATTTACATATACATGTCGCGAATTCTTTGAACGACTTCCGCGTAAGTTTTTTGTCAGTGTAACAAAAGTCTCTGTTCACAACGATTTCCCGCGTAATTGTGAACTTGATGAACTTAATGCCGCAGACACATACATTCAAACCGAATACCAATCGAAACATAATACAGGTGTACGTTGTACCTCTGTTAGGGTGTCTGGTAAGTAATTGTTTTTAAAAAAGAATCATGATTTATTGGCAGACATTGAATTGGTCAAGCGTCTTTAATTTGGCCGCAAGAATAACTCTGTCACTGTATATATTCTTTGCATAACGGGTAGATAAGCAGAGAGACTACGCCTGACTTCCGTAGAGTTTGTAAATCAGAAAAGAGTATTCTCAACTTTATTTGACAATCATCGATTGTTCTTCCCTCATGTGGCTCACTATTTTTCAATGGTATAACAAAGCTATCGTTATTGAATATCGGAGTCATCACTAACTTCATTATAGGGAGTTATGCTTCAACAGCGAAGCTCTCATTCTAATTACCAAGACCGTTTAAGGAGTCAATTTTCTGTTAATTCATGAGGCATTAGTTCATATGGTAGCACAGTAAGTATCTACACTGAAGTGAGTTTTGATTGCCACTTTCTCATTTCCTATCCCTCTTAGATAGAAGGAAATGTTAAGTAAATTTGAGATTTAAGAAATGATTTTCTTCTCTTTCCACTTCTTTTCCTTTGTAATCCATGTGACAAAATTTTTAACTCATTTCTGTTTAATTGCTACCATTAACCATTAATTAATTGCTACGTTTAATTGCTACCGTTAACCCGTTAGATTATTTTCCATATACTTGTGGCTTACTTCACTTATATTAACATTTCACTTCGAGTGTATTATTTAAATATTTTTAGACTCAATGACATTGTGTGTGTGTATGTATTACGCCATATCTAAATAAATATGTATGTAGATGGTATGCTTTTGCTGGTCTTTTGTCAACCGAAATAAAAGGCTTTGAAACTGTAAACAAACAGAAAATGAGTCACAATGGAAAATTCTAACAACAATAAAATTGGTTTTGCTGAGATTCTTTTACCTTTTTTTCTGATTTTTGTTACCAGTTTCGCATTCATACTTTAAATTTAAATTATTTTCACTCATTTGTGTCTTATATATGTACTCAAGTGTATATTAATTTTTCATTTGGAAAATTTTTTCCCCCAAATAGCCGAATGTATCGCTAGGCGTAGAGTTTTTAAAAACCGAATCCGGGAACCGGTTAACCGGTTTTTTTATTTTTAAAAACCGACCGGTTTCGAATATTTCATATTTTAGAAGTATTCGACAAACCGTTTATTTCTGTTAAATAACCGGTTTTTTATATATTCCAAAAATCGTTCCATTGAAGAAATTATTAAAAGTGAGGAAGTAAATCCTGATGATAATGATGGAAATAAAGAAGGCGAAGGTGAAGAAGAAAACAATATAATTCTGCTCTGAAGTTGGAGAAGTTGTGGCAAAATTGCGAAAATACGTAAAAATTTTCAATAAATCAAACGAAAAGCAAAAACGACTTCAGTATTTTGTAAAAAACCAAGAAGGTAGAGAACTTAGATTGGTATATGACGTAAAACAGAGATGGAATTCGTTATCAAAGATGATTGAAATTTTTTAAGAATATGGAAATGAGTGAACCATGCTTTGATGGACTTTTCTTTAATACCATTCTCAACTATCGAAATTGAAGCTTTAGAAAATCTTTGAAAAACTTTGCAACCATTAGAAAAAGCAATTAAAGAATTATCTAAGGATTCTGTAACACTTATAGAAGGAGAAGCAATTCATAAAATTTTATTTAATAAGTTAAACAGAATTAACACGCAATATATGCAAGAATTATGCAACAGACTAATCATAAGACTTACTAAACGTAGAATTAAAGTAATTAACACCCTTATTGTGTACCTAAATTCAGGAAAGTATCCAACTAATGACCAAAATTTGAAGCATTCCACCAAAGCGGAGTCCAAGGAATTTGCTGTCGATTTGTTTAACCGTTTATTTCCTTGCTATGACACAGATGATGAAGTGGTAGATTCTGACCAAGATTTATATCTTGATACGGATAATCCCAGCAGCTTAATTTTTGATTTAAATAATACAATAAACAGTATACAAAATCCAAAAAAATCATAAAACCACATTCATCATTATATGATGATTTCATATACCTCGGTAAATGCAACAAAAGAACAGAAAAAATGGAAAATTTATATACGTAACTGTCTTTTGACTATCTGCCCAACTTCAACTTTCAGCGAGCGGGTATTTTCAACATCCAATTTTATTAAAACTAAACAAAAAACAAAAAAAAAAACGTTTAAAAACCCCCATCTTAACTGTATACTATTTTTGAAGTATTATTTTAGAAAAAACGATATTTTGTAATTATATTTTCAATTGCAACCGATCTCACTTTATTTTTTGTTTGATAATAACAACAAATAAAAAAATTAGTTTTAATTTTATAAATCCAATTAATTTGTATGAAATATTTAATAATGTATTTCTATTATTATTAATAAAATACATAATATGTATGTATTACATTAATTTATTATTAATGTTGATTTGTTAACTTAAAAAATTAAATAAAATAAATAAATAAATAAAATCCGGTTAACCGGTTTTTTTGCAAAACCGTATTCGAAACCGTTTTTTTTTTTAATGTCAAAATTTCGAATTATTCGAAAACCGGTTTTTGGGAAATGTCGGTTTTTTGAGTACTCTAGCTAGGCGCCATTTATTTAAATGATTAGATAAAAAACCGAACTTATTTTATAAACTGTAAAGCAAAAGCATAGATTTTGTGGGATCATTGTGTTGGGTCCACATTTAAATTATTCTGAAAAATAATGTCGAGTCATTTTTCAAAATATGAAACCCAGAATAGAAATCAGAAATAGAAAGCAATGTAAATAAGTAAATAAGTTCATTATTAATGTTCGTAAATTTAGACATTTGATCATGGCAATCATTATAAAATTTCCTTTGCAAGAGTGAAGAAGCCAGATATTGAAATTTAGAATTGAGAGAAATTATGTAAGGTGCGCATCAAAACGGTAAGGTCACCCCAATATTTACTCAATTCATCCAAACTATAGAATGTTATGTATGGCCAACTTTTTTAAAAAAAATCTACGTTCAAATAGTGAATAGGAAGGCAATTTTGCTCTTAGACGTGTACCGTTATATTATGTTTATTTAAATTTATGTAAATAAGTGTAAAATACAGTGCGTCGAAATGATAAAGTCAGTGGTTAATAAGCAATTAATCTAAGCAGAAAGTATCATAATTGTTTTTTTTTTAATAATTTGCAATTTGAATAAAATTTACGCGATATGGATCGCGGGAAATCTTTGTCGCCTTATGAACAAGGACAAATTGTGGCACTTCATGAGCAGGGATTGAGTATGCGTGAAATGACGAAAAAACTGGGACGGTCTTAGATGGTGTTGTGCAAATTTTTTTAAAAAACAACGAAAATTATGGAAAATTAAAAAGTGTGGGCCGTCCAAAGGTCCATACTGATGGTATGGCTTCGATCTTACTAAACTTTCCAGAACGTTAGAACCGATTTTCCGCCAGCTGTTGCAGATTGACGCTTTCAGTTCATTTTTTTGTCCCGTACTGTTTGTTGTCTGCATAAACGTTACACACAAGCAGTCCCCACAAATTTTCCATAGCATTGATTGTTGATATTGAGCTCCTCAAACCACTGTCTGGTCGACTTGCTGACATTAATTGCTGCGTATTCTTGCTGATAGGTGAAAGCTTTATTAACATTTTGGACCAAACACGGCAGCAAAAGTTCGGAAAGAATGGCCTGGTGCTCTAAATTATTCATTAGAGTCGAAGTGAAAAAAATAACAATTATGATACTTTCTGCTTAGATTAATTGCTTATTAACCACTGACTTTATCATTTCGATGCACTGCATTTAAATAAACATAATATAACGGTACACCTCTAAGAGCAAAATTGCCTTCCTATTCACTATTTGAACGTAGTTTTTTTATAAAATAAGTTGGCCATACATAACATTCTATAGTTTGGATGAATTGAGTAAATATTGGGGTGACCTTATCGTTTTGACGCGCACCTTATCATAACACTGCCATTAAAGTGTGTACAATTTTCTTGAATAATGAGACTCATTGTCTTAAATGGTTGCGTATATGTAGCTATTAATTTTATCTTTCTCTTTTGGTTCTGGAAATACAAAAATACCCATCATTTAACTGAAAAAATCACCATAGTAAGAGGAAAAATTTGATAGGAATTCAATTTTAATTCAACGTAATTCACAGCAACAGGTGCTTTTTGCCTCATTGTGCCTTAACTAATTACATCTTAAACCTTACGATGTTCTTAAGATCCTAAAAATTAATAACATCTGATCCATATATAAACAGTTTGCGAAGTCCTCCTGTATAAGAAACGCAGCATCGATCCCTGAAGTACTACATTTATTGAAATTTCGAGAAATATCAGAAGAAAACCATGAATTTTAACATTTTATTCTTACTTTAATTTATATGTATGTACATATGAAATATATTCTTATTTAAAAATTAATAAAAATTAAAAAAAAATATAAAAAAAATTAAAAAATAAAAATTTAAAAAAAAATATTACTTCTCCCCCTTTATTATTTATTTTAAACATTATCATGCATACTCACTGCTTTTTTACTTTTTGACTATCTAACGCGAATAATATTAGAAATAATATTTTGCAGTTGTATGGGAGGTGGGAGTGGCAGTGGTCCAATGTCGCCTATTCTTTTTTGACAATATTACATATTTGTAGTCGTCGTGGTCTATTAGGTAGTGTGTTGGCTTATTAGACGAAAAGGATTCGAGCCCCAGGCCAGACATCAAATAAAATCCAAAAAGTATTTCTTCGGCGACTTCCTCTGAAGAGTTGTAATGGCCAATTATGTTATATGTTATCCTTCACTCTGCTTCCCTTGAGTAAACGCAGTATTAAACATGGATGTTAATTGAAGAACATTAGCCAAAGTTAAGCAGCCCTTTTTAAAACCATATTGATGGGGTGATAGTAAGGATGAATTATGATGAATAATAACTCAGTATAGCAATGCCCCTATTAATTGTACCATCAGACTTACAGGCAGACTTAAAAAGTGGTTTAATATATGAATCCTTCCAAAACACCGGAAAATATCGCTTCTAAGTCCACGTATTAACCAATAATGTTAATGGTATGGCGAATGATTCCGCACATCGACTTAAAATAGAAATCGGAACTCAATCAGGACCAGAACTAGAAATGCAACAAAATATCACCTTTGTTAAAAGTTGGAAAAATTATTATTTGACTCGATGGCAGGGTATAAGGATACTTATGTACGTCATTTTAAACAGCATCAGAATAAATACTGGCGAAGAAAGCAGCAAACATATCGCATATGACATTATCATTAAACGATTCTTGATTATGAAATTTCGTAACTGATGGGGATTCAGTAGACTTTCTTTCGGAGTCAACAAATTTCTAAATGGACCGGAAGTCCCTAAAAAATTATTTTTCACTTTATTTAAATAATTTTTATATAAAGAATTATTTAGTACGTTATATTCAAACCGAGTAACCGAATATCTTTAATAATCAATAATAATACGAAAATGGAATTTACCATGGTAGTCACATCGAAGCTTTTCATTTCAAAAAATTCTTAAAAATTACAAATCATCACATCAATATCGGAATTGTGGTTAAATTGTGGTTACATTGTGGTTAATGGGAACAGATAATGTATCGTTCCAACAAATATTTGTCATCAAATAATTAAATAAATTATATTTAGTCCGATTGAAGCAAAAAAGTTTTTCTTCCCTCAGAAGGGCGAAATTTAGATTTCGGAGGAAAGGTGATTACATCCTACAAGGATGATAACGATCCTCAAGTAAAGTAACGTGTTCTGAACGTATGACGATGCCATTATTAACATCATTTAATATCAGTACTGTCTCATAGCAAAATCAGACGTAAAAAACTCAGCATTAAGAGGCTTAAGTTTAGAAAATTAATTAAATTCTAATCAAATAAAGGCTATAAAAGTCGCACTGCTACTTAATGCCACGGGGAGAATGAACATTACTCTCTCCGTGCACTTTCCTATACTAAGGGGGGATCTGCAGAGAGAACCTCTCACATAGTCTGCCTTGGGGAATCTGTGAAAGTCTACACTGATTGCTTTAAAATTAAGGATAAGATAGACTGTAGAATTTTTTCGTCGGAGCCTTATCTTAGAGTACATTTCCGTCTGAGGTAATGGCCATGTACAATGGGTCAATTCGACCTCCGGGTACTGTACTTGTCATAATTGACAAGTACACGTCCTCTAACCTAATGGCCATAAATCATACAACGAAACTGATCCTGAGTAAAGATTTTCCAACTCTAAGCATTTTATCCCCTTTGAGAGCCAGTAGGCAATCAAATCTCTTTCGACTGCAACTTTAAAGTCTAAACTAATTTACATATACATGTCGCGAATTCTTTGAACGACTTCCGCGTAAGTTTTTTGTCAGTGTAACAAAAGTCTCTGTTCACAACGATTTCCCGCGTAATTGTGAACTTGATGAACTTAATGCCGCAGACACATACATTCAAACCGAATACCAATCCAAACATAATACAGGTGTACGTTGTACCTCTGTTAGGGTGTCTGGTAAGTAATTGTTTTTAAAAAAGAATCATGATTTATTGGCAGACATTGAATTGGTCAAGCGTCTTTAATTTGGCCGCAAGAATAACTCTGTCACTGTATATATTCTTTGCATAACGGGTAGATAAGCAGAGAGACTACGCCTGACTTCCGTAGAGTTTGTAAATCAGAAAAGAGTATTCTCAACTTTATTTGACAATCATCGATTGTTCTTCCCTCATGTGGCTCACTATTTTTCAATGGTATAACAAAGCTATCGTTATTGAATATCGGAGTCATCACTAACTTCATTATAGGGAGTTATGCTTCAACAGCGAAGCTCTCATTCTAATTACCAAGACCGTTTAAGGAGTCAATTTTCTGTTAATTCATGAGGCATTAGTTCATATGGTAGCACAGTAAGTATCTACACTGAAGTGAGTTTTGATTGCCACTTTCTCATTTCCTATCCCTCTTAGATAGAAGGAAATGTTAAGTAAATTTGAGATTTAAGAAACGATTTTCTTCTCTTTCCACTTCTTTTCCTTTGTAATCCATGTGACAAAATTTTTAACTCATTTCTGTTTAATTGCTACCATTAACCATTAATTAATTGCTACGTTTAATTGCTACCGTTAACCCGTTAGATTATTTTCCATATACTTGTGGCTTACTTCACTTATATTAACATTTCACTTCGAGTGTATTATTTAAATATTTTTAGACTCAATGACATTGTGTGTGCGTATGTATTACGCCATATCTAAATAAATATGTATGTAGATGGTATGCTTTTGCTGGTCTTTTGTCAACCGAAATAAAAGGCTTTGAAACTGTAAACAAACAGAAAATGAGTCACAATGGAAAATTCTAACAACAATAAAAGGGGTTTTGCTGAGATTCTTTTACCTTTTTTTCTGATTTTTGTTACCAGTTTCGCATTCATACTTTAAATTTAAATTATTTTCACTCATTTGTGTCTTATATATGTACTCAAGTGTATATTAATTTTTCATTTGGAAAATTTTTTCCCCCAAATAGCCGAATGTATCGCTAGGCGTAGAGTTTTTAAAAACCGAATCCGGGAACCGGTTAACCGGTTTTTTTATTTTTAAAAACCGACCGGTTTCGAATATTTCATATTTTAGAAGTATTCGACAAACCGTTTATTTCTGTTAAATAACCGGTTTTTTATATATTCCAAAAATCGTTCCATTGAAGAAATTATTAAAAGTGAGGAAGTAAATCCTGATGATAATGATGGAAATAAAGAAGGCGAAGGTGAAGAAGAAAACAATATAATTCTGCTCTGAAGTTGGAGAAGTTGTGGCAAAATTGCGAAAATACGTAAAAATTTTCAATAAATCAAACGAAAAGCAAAAACGACTTCAGTATTTTGTAAAAAACCAAGAAGGTAGAGAACTTAGATTGGTATATGACGTAAAACAGAGATGGAATTCGTTATCAAAGATGATTGAAATTTTTTAAGAATATGGAAATGAGTGAACCATGCTTTGATGGACTTTTCTTTAATACCATTCTCAACTATCGAAATTGAAGCTTTAGAAAATCTTTGAAAAACTTTGCAACCATTAGAAATAGCAATTAAAGAATTATCTAAGGATTCTGTAACACTTATAGAAGGAGAAGCAATTCATAAAATTTTATTTAATAAGTTAAACAGAATTAACACGCAATATATGCAAGAATTATGCAACAGACTAATCATAAGACTTACTAAACGTAGAATTAAAGTAATTAACACCCTTATTGTGTACCTAAATTCAGGAAAGTATCCAACTAATGACCAAAATTTGAAGCATTCCACCAAAGCGGAGTCCAAGGAATTTGCTGTCGATTTGTTTAACCGTTTATTTCCTTGCTATGACACAGATGATGAAGTGGTAGATTCTGACCAAGATTTATATCTTGATACGGATAATCCCAGCAGCTTAATTTTTGATTTAAATAATACAATAAACAGTATACAAAATCCAAAAAAATCATAAAACCACATTCATCATTATATGATGATTTCATATACCTCGGTAAATGCAACAAAAGAACAGAAAAAATGGAAAATTTATATACGTAACTGTCTTTTGACTATCTGCCCAACTTCAACTTTCAGCGAGCGGGTATTTTCAACATCCAATTTTATTAAAACTAAACAAAAAACAAAAAAAAAACGTTTAAAAACCCCCATCTTAACTGTATACTATTTTTGAAGTATTATTTTAGAAAAAACGATATTTTGTAATTATATTTTCAATTGCAACCGATCTCACTTTATTTTTTGTTTGATAATAACAACAAATAAAAAAATTAGTTTTAATTTTATAAATCCAATTAATTTGTATGAAATATTTAATAATGTATTTCTATTATTATTAATAAAATACATAATATGTATGTATTACATTAATTTATTATTAATGTTGATTTGTTAACTTAAAAAATTAAATAAAATAAATAAATAAATAAAATCCGGTTAACCGGTTTTTTTGCAAAACCGTATTCGAAACCGTTTTTTTTTAAATGTCAAAATTTCGAATTATTCGAAAACCGGTTTTTGGGAAATGTCGGTTTTTTGAGTACTCTAGCTAGGCGCCATTTATTTAAATGATTAGATAAAAAACCGAACTTATTTTATAAACTGTAAAGCAAAAGCATAGATTTTGTGGGATCATTGTGTTGGGTCCACATTTAAATTATTCTGAAAAATAATGTCGAGTCATTTTTCAAAATATGAAACCCAGAATAGAAATCAGAAATAGAAAGCAATGTAAATAAGTAAATAAGTTCATTATTAATGTTCGTAAATTTAGACATTTGATCATGGCAATCATTATAAAATTTCCTTTGCAAGAGTGAAGAAGCCAGATATTGAAATTTAGAATTGAGAGAAATTATGTAAGGTGCGCATCAAAACGGTAAGGTCACACCAATATTTACTCAATTCATGCAAACTATAGAATGTTATGTATGGCCAACTTTTTTAAAAAAAATCTACGTTCAAATAGTGAATAGGAAGGCAATTTTGCCCTTAGACGTGTACCGTTATATTATGTTTATTTAAATTTATGTAAATAAGTGTAAAATACAGTGCGTCGAAATGATAAAGTCAGTGGTTAATAAGCAATTAATCTAAGCAGAAAGTATCATAATTGTTTTTTTTTTAATAATTTGCAATTTGAATAAAATTTACGCGATATGGATCGCGGGAAATCTTTGTCGCCTTATGAACAAGGACAAATTGTGGCACTTCATGAGCAGGGATTGAGTATGCGTGAAATGACGAAAAAACTGGGACGGTCTTAGATGGTGTTGTGCAAATTTTTTTAAAAAACAACGAAAATTATGGAAAATTAAAAAGTGTGGGCCGTCCAAAGGTCCATACTGATGGTATGGCTTCGATCTTACTAAACTTTCCAGAACGTTAGAACCGATTTTCCGCCAGCTGTTGCAGATTGACGCTTTCAGTTCATTTTTTTGTCCCGTACTGTTTGTTGTCTGCATAAACGTTACACACAAGCAGTCCCCACAAATTTTCCATAGCATTGATTGTTGATATTGAGCTCCTCAAACCACTGTCTGGTCGACTTGCTGACATTAATTGCTGCGTATTCTTGCTGATAGGTGAAAGCTTTATTAACATTTTGGACCAAACACGGCAGCAAAAGTTCGGAAAGAATGGCCTGGTGCTCTAAATTATTCATTAGAGTCGAAGTGAAAAAAATAACAATTATGATACTTTCTGCTTAGATTAATTGCTTATTAACCACTGACTTTATCATTTCGATGCACTGCATTTAAATAAACATAATATAACGGTACACCTCTAAGAGCAAAATTGCCTTCCTATTCACTATTTGAACGTAGTTTTTTTATAAAATAAGTTGGCCATACATAACATTCTATAGTTTGGATGAATTGAGTAAATATTGGGGTGACCTTATCGTTTTGACGCGCACCTTATCATAACACTGCCATTAAAGTGTGTACAATTTTCTTGAATAATGAGACTCATTGTCTTAAATGGTTGCGTATATGTAGCTATTAATTTTATCTTTCTCTTTTGGTTCTGGAAATACAAAAATACCCATCATTTAACTGAAAAAATCACCATAGTAAGAGGAAAAATTTGATAGGAATTCAATTTTAATTCAACGTAATTCACAGCAACAGGTGCTTTTTGCCTCATTGTGCCTTAACTAATTACATCTTAAACCTTACGATGTTCTTAAGATCCTAAAAATTAATAACATCTGATCCATATATAAACAGTTTGCGAAGTCCTCCTGTATAAGAAACGCAGCATCGATCCCTGAAGTACTACATTTATTGAAATTTCGAGAAATATCAGAAGAAAACCATGAATTTTAACATTTTATTCTTACTTTAATTTATATGTATGTACATATGAAATATATTCTTATTTAAAAATTAATAAAAATTAAAAAAAAATATAAAAAAAATTAAAAAATAAAAATTTAAAAATAAAATATTACTTCTCCCCCTTTATTATTTATTTTAAACATTATCATGCATACTCACTGCTTTTTTACTTTTTGACTATCTAACGCGAATAATATTAGAAATAATATTTTGCAGTTGTATGGGAGGTGGGAGTGGCAGTGGTCCAATGTCGCCTATTCTTTTTTGACAATATTACATATTTGTAGTAGTCGTGGTCTATTAGGTAGTGTGTTGGCTTATTAGACGAAAAGGATTCGAGCCCCAGGCCAGACATCAAATAAAATCCAAAAAGTATTTCTTCGGCGACTTCCTCTGAAGAGTTGTAATGGCCAATTATGTTATATGTTATCCTTCACTCTGCTTCCCTTGAGTAAACGCAGTATTAAACATGGATGTTAATTGAAGAACATTAGCCAAAGTTAAGCAGCCCTTTTTAAAACCATATTGATGGGGTGATAGTAAGGATGAATTATGATGAATAATAACTCAGTATAGCAATGCCCCTATTAATTGTACCATCAGACTTACAGGCAGACTTAAAAAGTGGTTTAATATATGAATCCTTCCAAAACACCGGAAAATATCGCTTCTAAGTCCACGTATTAACCAATAATGTTAATGGTATGGCGAATGATTCCGCACATCGACTTAAAATAGAAATCGGAACTCAATCAGGACCAGAACTAGAAATGCAACAAAATATCACCTTTGTTAAAAGTTGGAAAAATTATTATTTGACTCGATGGCAGGGTATAAGGATACTTATGTACGTCATTTTAAACAGCATCAGAATAAATACTGGCGAAGAAAGCAGCAAACATATCGCATATGACATTATCATTAAACGATTCTTGATTATGAAATTTCGTAACTGATGGGGATTCAGTAGACTTTCTTTCGGAGTCAACAAATTTCTAAATGGACCGGAAGTCCCTAAAAAATTATTTTTCACTTTATTTAAATAATTTTTATATAAAGAATTATTTAGTACGTTATATTCAAACCGAGTAACCGAATATCTTTAATAATCAATAATAATACGAAAATGGAATTTACCATGGTAGTCACATCGAAGCTTTTCATTTCAAAAAATTCTTAAAAATTACAAATCATCACATCAATATCGGAATTGTGGTTAAATTGTGGTTACATTGTGGTTAATGGGAACAGATAATGTATCGTTCCAACAAATATTTGTCATCAAATAATTAAATAAATTATATTTAGTCCGATTGAAGCAAAAAAGTTTTTCTTCCCTCAGAAGGGCGAAATTTAGATTTCGGAGGAAAGGTGATTACATCCTACAAGGATGATAACGATCCTCAAGTAAAGTAACGTGTTCTGAACGTATGACGATGCCATTATTAACATCATTTAATATCAGTACTGTCTCATAGCAAAATCAGACGTAAAAAACTCAGCATTAAGAGGCTTAAGTTTAGAAAATTAATTAAATTCTAATCAAATAAAGGCTATAAAAGTGGAGACACAAAAATGTTTCTTACATTTGTTTCTCGTTTTGTTGTTGTTTTGTTGCAGATTGAATTCTGAAGTTGATTTAAAGCTGTCTTAAATCTTATATGAAGATAAAGTTTTTTGTTTTGTTTTCTTTTAATTTGTCAAAGCAAAAAAGTCTTATTTGTTACAATTATACATAGGTACGGTCCATTAGGCATTGATAAAAACTTGGCGTCTATTTAAGAAATATTTTTATTTATAAACATAGAGAACTAAAATCAAATTGGATTTAAGATATTTCTTGATTATTGTAATAACTATGGAATTAGATTTTATTTCGTATAAATATTTAACACAAGTGCCTTCCACATTTATGTCAAGTACTATTAGTTTAGTCTCTTCGGTACCGTTGCGGGATCCAACTGCACATATAGGTGCACCGGTCTGTCCATAATTTCACAGTACTATCATCGGAACTAGTGATAACAAAGCGGGAACTAAATTGCAAGCATGTAATAGCCGATTGATTTAATTGGTACCCGATAAGGTTTTTAAACATTGAAAAGTGTAATCAGCAATACCAGATATTTATGTAGCTCCATGCAGGAAGTTAAACTTTGATGGCCAATTAAGATGTGTTTACAACATAGCTGCCACATTTGACGATTTATCGTCATTTTGACGATTTTGAGCACCAAAAATATCATATTGACGATTTGACGATGTATGCCCTTATTTTGACGATTTATAAAAAATTTAAATTTTATATCATATTCTTTACTTTAGTACATTAAAAGCCACTTTAAGATTTGCATTTACTTTGCAGTTGTTACTAATCCAATTTTCCATCAACACATTCAGCAGGTATTTGTATCCTTCTTTGTTCACCCTGTAATATTCCTGGAATCTAGAATATAGCCTAGAATTGCATAGAATCGAGAAATCATCCAGGTTAATTCCAAATTTATGGAGTATACTTTATTTTTAATTGTATTTGAACTATATTACTCATACGCGTCATATTACATGTACTGGAATAGTTACCCTGAAAAGTATGCAATAAAAAAATTCGATTTTTATCATGTTTGATACTAATGGAATTAAATAAAGCTCATACGTCACATATGTTCTTTGCATTATGAATTTTACATACATATTTAATATGAGCATAATGTGAGTAAAAATAATAGGTTGGCGATCTAAAAGTTTAAATTTAAAAATGTAATAAAACAAAAATACTTTGAAATTTTGATCAAATTTATTGTTTTGCTGTGAACTACAACTGCTCCGGTTGGAAATGGATTTTTATTTCATTTATATGGCTGCCGCGGTTGGTCGCACAATCATAGCTCCCAGATTTATGCGCGATTTTTAAAAATTAAAAATTTACATCATATTATTTACTTTAGTACATTAAAAGCCACTTTTAAGCTTTGTATTTACTTTGCAATTGTTATTATTGGAAATTTATGTTAGTTAGTAAACACAAGGAGTAAAGTATTGTATTTTTAAGTTACTTTCAAATACCTGTGATGATTTTTCTGTATTTTATTCCTTTTTAACCCCTTAAAAGCTGAAAAATTACAAATCCTAAATAACCTAATAAAATAATAATAAATTATGGACATTAGGCTTGTATATTTTTATACTATAAGTAACAGGATAGACCTCTGCAGGAATTGAGTTCCACATACGAATAGTCCGACTAAAAACCATATTTTTATTTTTTGGATACACTACCGTCATTAACGAGATGCTATGGCCTCTCCTGTACACGGTCGAGAAACCGCAAATTAGACGTTGAGGCACTAACCCATACATGAGAGTTATATTCCATTCTCTGTCAGTTATAAACGGTGTAAATAGTAAGATCAGATGATAAGAACTTAAAAAGGAACTGAAAAATGTGTCAGCATTACACTGATTTTTCATGATCAGAACATCAAAAGCTTCTGACTCCCTAATACCTACATCGCCCATAGATCTAGATGAAGTAATATAATTGCTGCGCTTATGTGTCATTAAACAACGCTGAGACAGATTGTTTAAACCTTAAACAATTTTTTCCTGAACATGATATAAAATTTCTCCATTTTTTTGTAAAAAAAAATATTAAATGAAGATGAGGGACGCTAGCTTTTAATTTCCAATAAATTCTTTGTTAAATGTTTTATTTTTGAACTCAGATATGTAGATACATTGACTTCATATGAAATACAATAGAAATAATTTTGGTTTTTAAAAAATTTTAATTTATTTATTTACTTTCCCTGACGATTTTTTGACGATTTTAAATAACGTCTTTGACGATTTTTTCTCAAATATTTGACGATTTGGTGCCTAATTTATCTGGCAGCTATGGTTTACAATTACCCGTCTTCATATCCCAAATTCGTATAGAGGTCTCTAAAGAATCATTAACAACATGAATGTCATCAAATTGTAATGAGTAAACGCGATTGACATTACAGAGTATGTAGACATTTGGATCTTTCTGGATGACATATTTTTACCATGTAATCATAAACTTCTTATACAATTAATTTACCATCATATTGCACACAAAGCATGACCGCTAAATGACCAATGAAAATCCTCAAACACGGGCCTTTTTCAATAACCTATACGCACAATGTGGCATCACTAGAGCCAACAACTAGCAACTTTATTGGCTTGTGGATGCATACAACATACTGCTGAAGTATGACCCAAAAGTATATGAACACACCTCCTGTCTCCATGTCCGATACTGCCTCTATCAGTATGACCAACTAATGTACGCAATCACGGTTACTAGAATAACCGTCTATCAAACTTTTAATGTGTTATCATCTGAACGAGACACAAAATGATGTTCGAAAAGTTGCAAACATATTATTACATACTAATCGTGTAATTTAAGTAATTTAGGTTGGCGTATAAGTCTTGAAAGCTAGTTCACTTCGATTATGCATTATCAGTCGCACGTTGCCAGCTCTACCGCGTTTTTTACATTCGGTACGTGGTTCAGTTAGTATTTGTACCTGGCGCCATTTTTCCTTCCAAAAAAGGTTGTCAACCCATGTATGGGCAGATCTTAACAGATCCTTAGGATCCAAATAGGAAAGTGTTTGCTGTGCCAACTCTCAAGGTAGTAAAGAAGAAAAGTCTCATTGAAAATGTGATTCAGTCGCTTTCATCATATGACGTACTTGTGCCGATTCACAGGGCTCTATTAAGCCATCGACGGCCAATAACTGTTCTACATGTGATCAGTGCTAAAATGGCAAAGACGATTGCCAATTGTTACAATTTAATAATGGAAACTAAAACTGATGAAAAGAGATGAATATATGAATAAGAGAGAAATACGGATTAAGTCAGAAAGAAAGAACATAGAATCGAACTGCACACGGACAAGCTAGAATAAATAAGATCAGTAGACCCTTACTATAGGTGACTGCCATATATATTCTTTACTTACTTCCTTAATTTTTCGTTAGTCAGAATTATGTCTCAGCTTCTCACACCACCTATGTTGTGTGTGTGCGTTAATTTCATCCTACAGTTTTAGTTTTTGAGAAATGTTTCATGGCAATTTTATTTTCTCTCAGATTTTTTCCAAGAAGATTGCTAAAAAGAAGTCGCCAAATATTTTTCATGTTGCTTGATATGCTGGAGCTTCGGGTTGCACCGCGTGGTCGTATGTAATAAGCCAACACAAAATCTATCTGGCTACGGCGACTACGAATGATACTTTACGAGACATAATTCATGTAACTGTAGTCGAAAGCGATGTTCGATAACATCTTGAGGCTTAAACATTCCCCAACTGAAACTGGCTTCAAATTAGCGGCTGTGAGCATATGCGAAAATCTGTTGAATGCGGCAGATACTACAGCTTTGCAATTGTGCCGCCTAGTGGCTGGTACAATATCTTTATTAGGACATCGGGAAATGATAAAACAAATTAAAGAAATCTGCATCGAACCGGAGATGGACATCGGCAAATAAAATTTAATATGCTTTCAGCCCTATCAATAGATTTATAATCCTTACACATGCAGGTCAACAAAAGTCATTCACGTACACTTCCATTTGACAGTAGTCCGTGAGAGTAGTCGCAGTGATTGAAATCAATTTTAAATAGTCCTTGCCAAATCAGGTAACGTGAGTCCTGCTATGGAGCAAGACACCTGATCATACATATAACATGTAAGAGGTATAAGTATTTTGATATGTGGATCGGTATTCCTTGATAGTAGTGTGCTGTAGCTGTAGCTAACAGCAAAAAAACGGTAAAATTATTTAGCATGTATGTATTTTATCTCGATGGAATCATTCTGAATATAATAAAGTTCATCAATTACATGCAAATGTAGGAAATTTCTTTTTCCAATACCATCTTTAAGATTGTAAAAGTATTCAAAAAGGAATTCTATGACACAGCAAAGTATTCAGGAATTCATTTGCTCCGTTAAGAAATGATGAGAATTTTTCTTTCTTTGAATTCATTTTGCTACTGCACAAATTAAGAGTGAATTCATACGCTTTTCGGATTTATAAGCGGAGAATTTTAAAAATGGAATGTATATATCGAAATAATTTCAGTACATTCCATAAAGCAAGATTGCATAAGATTCAGTTATACTAAGCGGGAAATATTATATTCGTGGTGCTTATGCCATTTGAAGTCGCCGTAGTCTAGTAGGTGGTGTGATGGCTTATTAGACGTAAGGCCACGGTTTAAATCCCATGTCAGACATCAAAACGAAAATATGAAAAAAATATTTTTTCGGCGACTTCCTCTCAGCAGATTTCTGGCAAAAACTCTGAGAGTAAATAAAATTGCCATGAAAAGTTTTTCGAAAATCTGTCGTTCGGAGTCGACTTTAAACCGTAGGTCCCCCACCGATGTATAAAATTAACACACACAATATAAGTGGTATATATATACCAATAACGCATCTTACTGGTTAACATGTGATCTATGCGTATAGCAATCTTAAATTCAGTTCAGGTTAAAACTGTTTCATTACTTTTCCAATTAATTTTTCCCTGTTAATTTTTAATAAAGAAAACAAGAAAGTTTTGGCCAGTGCAGTCATTACTGAACTAATTTTTGTTGCTTTTGCTCTTTCATATATAACTCATACCGTGGGTTGGCACTTCTGCAAACTTTATTGAAGGAATAACAACGCAAACAACAACAAAATGATACAAGTGTTGGGAGTGAGATTATAACCAATGATTTCATTAAACATGGCTTATGAGCCAATCCAAAATGTTTTCTAACATTTATGGCCTTAATGGCTCAATATCTTCTTAACAATTCGAAAAAAAAAACTTTTTTGTTGCGGCTGGCTGCCTGTCGTATTGTATTACCAATGTGCTCAGCATTATAATCTCATAATAAATGACTCCCTAAATCAAAAGGACGATAATAAATAAAAATGAAAACAAAAAGAACAACAACAACTACTACAATGAAAGCAAAAAAAGAAAATAAAAACAATTATAAACACTTTTGGCGAATATTGAATGCAATTGTTTCGCTCATTTTTTATTGGAAACCAATGATTTATGAATGCATGAGAAAAAGTTTCATACTCTTCATGCCTCAATTAAGAAATTTTCTTTTAAAATTCAAAAAAAATATTTTTTTTCAGTATTGGCGATCGTGATCAAAGCTGCTCTTAGAACTTCTGAAGTCTCATCTAAGGCGTTGTTGTCCTCAACTGGTTATTAACTGATAATGTAAAATAGCACTAACACTACACAACAAGATAATTAACAAACATGGTCAAAATCCAAACCCTGTGTACAATTAATTTAGGATTTAAGTCACACGTGCGATACCAGAAACCTCTTCTGTTTTCTAATAAAAATATTGAACCGTGTTTTACAACTTCCAATGCGATATTCACAGATGGATCACACACCAAGGTCGGGTATGGAACCTTTAAAAATTGATTCAATCTTAGATGATCTCTTAAACGCGGTTAATTTATAGTTTTTTGAAAAGTATTTGATTTGTTTCATTTAATTTTATTAAGTTTTTCTACTTAAATTTGTGATTGGTTGAAAGACCTGCCATCTGACGTCACTTAGCAACTACCCGAAAACCATAGCCCTAGTTAAAGGCACTCATAAGTGTTCCTGGTTACGAATATTCGTACGCATTTAGGCCTGGGATTGTCATTTTTCCTTCAGGCCTCACAAAATACATCACACAGACTTTACTCATTCACAAATAGAAGATAAGAATATAAACCCACTAGTAAACAGATAAACCTGGTCTTTTAATTATATGAGAATCCACTTAGAAACCTCATGGCAATCACAATACGATACCGACACATACACGCTCAAAGACTGAGAAGAACGTACAAATACTTTTGTAGAAGCAGTAATAACGCGGAAGAAGAGGAGAGCACTTTGAGGCTGAGAATATGATGTAACCCAGAACTTATCGACAGAATTAGGGCCATTATTACAACTTGCCGTTAAACTTGGGTTTAGTTAAAGGTACCTTTAGCTAAAGGGAACTGTAAAGTTACCTTTAACTTATTTTCGTTATTACAACTTACAGATCAAATTTTTCAAAAATGTGGCAGTCTTGGAGCAATGTCGATAAAACTGCTCAATTATACAAGTTTTTTTTTAACGCAGTGGCAACCGTTGTATTTGCTCATTTTGTTTAAATTTGAAGTTGCTATAATGAAAATAATATATAATATGGCAAGTTCTAACATAAACTTAACTTTAAAAGTTAAATGTAGGATGACCCTCCCTTTAGCTTAACGATCACTTCTACCTTATTGGGTACTCATAATAACGAAAAACAATTTATCTGCCCGTTAAAATCCTCCCTTTAGTTAACGGCAAGTTGTAATAATGGGCCTTAGTCTTTCTAATGGTTATAATGAAATTTACAGAATGGCTGGGAAATTATGTTATATGCTGGGAATTATGATATACGGTACTGTAACGGTAATTTCCTATACATCGCTCGAAGTACGGTGCTGAAAGGTGGAGGTCAGCCATACAAGTTCAAGATCTCATCCTTATCGGTGTACACCTAAGCTATCAAATCGGTTTGTTATGCACTCATCGTTAAGAAGTATCAACAATATTTTCTATATAAAGTCTAAACAACTTCCTTAGCTTCTTTCAGTCCATTTCTCTGCGATGAGTTGTATATAGTATAATTTCATTTCCAAAATATTACATTCTCGAACGAAGGTTGAGCAATGATAGCAGAAGTGTTCCAACATTTTAATGTTTTATTAGCATGTCGTGCACTCATTATTATCTACTACACCTATGCGTTTCAGGTGTAGGAGGAATAGTGAAGTTACCTTTTTCATTGCCTTAACGTACTCATGGTGTCTTTACAGTGCTTCCTGTTGAATCATTGTTCTGCAATAGTCTATTCAGATCCGCATATTTTCGCAGCCTGGTCTTCTATGCACTCTTAAGTAGATTACTTGCTCGCTCATATATTATATGTACTGTTCCATATATTGAGATAACGTTGGTAGACCTTTTATAGTCCAGGATCATATTTTATCTCGTATCAATGGATGCTATTGTCATTTGATAATCAGTTAAACTACTTAAATTCGCTTGTGTCGCGTTCATTTGAGCTTAATCGTCAAATCGTTATATAAAGGAATTGATTTGCAATTGGTATTGAAGATTAACGATAATGCATCGAGTCAGTTCACTCAAATTTATCGATTAATTTTCTTCTTCAAGCTTCAGTTTGACGAAATCTGTTCCTCACAGATTCATTCTATTTGGCACCCGATCTATGGTTATATTGTTACGTTTTTACCTTTTTACCTGAGTTCGTTAATTGCAAACAAAATAAAAACAAATTGGTGTTTAGTTCCAATTAAACTTTTTATTGTTCACACTGCTTTTGTGTGCCACCGTTTATAACTTGACGATACAACAACAATTCGTTTCGCTATTCTTCTTTGCTTACAACGCAGATCTTTTCAACGGCGATCTTCAAACTACGAACATAGTGGGTTCGCGGTTTTCAATTTAAAATTATCGATTAACCCATCAAGATATGATATTAATTCGAAATACAAAGTATACCCCGACATATACTTTGCCTCCACATCCTTCGTCGACAACTTAGTGTCTTCGGCATTCTCTAGGAGGTCCTCGTAACTAACGCGGAATACCTCCCACAAACGGACTAATTCCTGCCGATGGGTGTTCAGAGTGTGAACGGAATGGCCCTCTTGGGGAATAGCTCGGACAAAAGTTTCGAAATCCGCGAAACGATTAAAGTTCTTGCTAAAATTTCTTAAATTTCTTTAATCTGTTGGGCCAATATGGCTGACTCTTTAAATCTGGAAAGAGAGAGCTTAAATTAAAATATTTTATTTTGGTTTAATCCGGTTCGAAGGACCAAATGTTCCGGAGGGAATTGGGTTAAATTGGGTCCAAAATAAAATATTCAGTTTGAACCACAGAATAAATAATACAAAAGTATTAGATAAATGCAAAAACTAATATTGCACAAAAAAGCGTACCTTTTATTTGGGGTTTGATTGAAGAATGAATAAAAAAATCCCCTTTTTTTATTTTACAAAATGACAAGATATTCACAGTAAAAAAAGAAATTGTTGTATTTACAGTACTTAATTCTATTAACTTAAAATTAGGGTGACCAGCGTAAACATCGATGAACGACTTTAGACTATAGACTAAAACTTTAAGACACATATAGGGCGAATTGTTAGGTTAGTAAATAGTGTGCTAATCCATCGCTTTGGCAATTTTAACCTCAATTCCCAAACGAATTTTGTTCTGTTGCACTAAATCTAGACTAAGATGTTAGACACTCCACAATAATTGGAATACAATTCGTAATTCCAATATATATAGTGAATGAAGAAATAAATTAAAATAAAAACTAGCAACCAGTATCAATTGGCAAAAACGTTCGATTATCCCCCCTGTTCCTTTCATGAATAGGCGGTATTTCACACACAGTGTGTGTGAAATTTTAGTGACCACCACGGCTTCCCTGGGTGGATTGTATCGGAAATGTCTAGCGCATAAATCAGTATGAATTTGACCGATGGCATTGGTTGTATAGCAAAAATATTTTCTATTAAGATGAGAATTGCTGCCAGCAACTTTTTGGATTCATTTTTTTCTAACAAATATGATGTCAGAAATCCAATGTATTACGAGTGAGGAAATTCGAATGCGGGCTTGTTTTGAAGAGTTTCCTATCTTAATTTTAAATATTGGCACGTCGATGTCTTTATGTCCATCGCGCGAGTTAGTTACAATGATCCGACTTGGCCGAGCTGATGGGTGTGCCTAGGCCAAGAAACCTAGTCACATCCCATTTCAGATGGGTAGTCGGTGAGTACATACTAAATACTACCAATCCCTCTTTCTTTTTTTCCCATATCCTCCATTTTCCCGTCTTCCTCTCCAAAACCAAAAGCGTCTGTCCCACATTGGGCGGCTCCCAGGTCTGCGTATAACCCCGGTGTGGCTGGCAGTAGGTATAAAATGCAACAAACAACAGACCTAAGTATCCAGCAAAAGTGTGTGCTAAAATCTCCGGAAACCCGATCACTCAGGTGGAGGCCATAGGCCTAAGTGACTGCCGTGCTACTGGGACCTCGGCTACCCAAATGTCAACCTCAGGTTTTGATAGTCAACGAGCTACTGTGGGGGCTCATCAAAGACAGAGCAGAGCTGTCTATATAGGCTCTGAAATATCGTCGCAGGCGTCAGTGCTGGCGGAATTGACTCTCTCCTCGACCGACGAAGAGTACTCGAAACTCCTGTCTCAGTCTAAGAGAGCACTAACCCAACTCCAGAATGTTTGTGCACCGACGAAACAGGTCTGTGCGGAAGGTTCCTCTAAGCATTCGGAGACCCACAAAATAAACACAGACCTAGAGCGTAAGCATAGATCGGGTTACAAAATCTTACTTCGGCTTTTCAAGAAGTTGGGTCAACGTGACCCAAACTAGTTTACTCCCCAGGAAATAAAGCTGAAGAAGAAACATACCTATCTCATTAGGCGGTAACAGATTGCAGTCGGTTCCGATGGCAAGTTCAATGCCGCCGGCGAACATGCATCATATTCAACGAAGACGACGAGGCCGCCAGACGATGTGCCCCAAACCTCCAAAGGTGTGGCATCTACTGCAAGGCTAAAGGCGGCCAGCTTTAAACGGGATCGACTATCAGCCTCAGCGGCAAGTGTTTTGAACCCAAGGACTGGCGGTCCGGAAGCTCGTGCTGCAGATGCTGAACCATTGACGTCGAAAGGCGCATCGTTCAAAAATTTCAAGCGATAGCAATCGAATGACCCCACTCAGATGGAAAAGAACAAGCGTCTGACACCATCAGCAAGCTGAACACCAGGTGGCTATTATGTACGTCCCGCTAATCTAACCTATGTTCGAGTATCTGACGTACCAAAATGCAACTGTAATCATCCGTAAGTTCATCTTAGAAAGTTTTCTATGTTTGAAGCTGAGTTAATTACCCATTAATGTATGCAATCCTCCCCTCAAAATAATATTTTTGAATTTGTTTTGCAAAACATTATTATTTAAATCATAATTTGATATGAAGCACTTAAGAAGCTTTTCTTTATCACTGAGGTTTAAAAGTGAAGTCTTCACTGAAAATTTTTTATTCAATATTCGAAAAACATACTTTCGAATGCTTTTATTTCAATTGATTTTTCTATTTAAGAGGCAATCGAACGGAGCAAATTTTGTGCCAAATACTATACAACAACTGTATTACAACAAAAACAAATAATTTTCATTAAAATCTTGAAGTTGTCAACGAACGGAAACGGAAGCAAAAACAAACAATGTAACAAAAGGGAAATGAAAAGAAGAAAGAAAAGATGAAATCGATGTTTATGTAATATTGGGTCACGTATTTCACACTTTTTATCCACAGAAATTACATTTTAATTCAAAATGATTTCCTGTTACATAAATAGGTTACGCATCTCCCTCTAAAACTCCGAGGTATTGTGTGTGTGTCTATAACGTGTGTATGGTGTACGGGCCCTTCTACATTGAAGAATGACGCATATTTTATATTTTTAAATGGAAATACACGCCATGATGGTCGTAGACGCATACAAATGATCATTTAGCACAACAAGATGTAGACAACACGACAGACAGACTTTCGTACCACAGGGAGAGATGTTTGCGAGATATAAACCTTGTCTGGAGGACTTGTGATGAATTCTAAATTAGTGGCTACAACTTCATGTATTCAGAACTCTTCACAGTTATTATCATTTTATATCGTTGTGTATGTGCGTGTGTTATTGTTCTCTTTTTTTTACGTGCAAAACTTGTTGGGTCATTTTTGTTGATGTTGGATAACTTTAAAGTCTTTTCACGAGAATTTATTAACAAATTTAAAAAAATTAGAATTTACCAAAAAAAAAAAAAAAATTAACCAAAAAAAATTTAATCTTCAATCTTTCAGGTCCATCGAAATTGTTAATAAACTATTCGTAAATCCACTACATTATGGGTTAATATCTCAAGTGAAGTATTGCTTTGAGCGGCATTACAATTTTTTTTAAACTTAAAAAAGTTTTAAAACAAACAGGAAACATCGTCAATTTCTGATGTTGGTTTGAAAATTAAGAACAACTTTTATTTTGCTCCAATATAATACACAAGGTTTCTTTAATTTAAAATCCTTTATGAAAATACATACGAGTATGTATGCGAATTCATTAACAATCAGTTTATTTGATAACTGGAAATTGCGAAATATTACTCGCAACCCTGTGTGCCGTGATGTTCAAAATAATAAATACACCAATGTGACGCATAATGATTTGATGAAAATGTAAGAAAAATGAAAACATTGCTGATAATTATCCTCAGTTTATGTATCTCAAAATTAAAATTTCATTGCAATTTTATTAAACTTTTGTTTTTATTTTAAAATATTTGTGAAATTAAATCCAAAATAGAAAAAAATATATAATAACACATTTGCATTAATTAAAATTCTAATATTATTCCAGAGCGACTAATATTTAATAGAGACGACTACGGTGTTGTATAAAATTGATAGAAATAGTTTAAGCACCGAAAGTAATTCCCAAAGTTTCTCATAATATGTGGGACACATTCCTTTTTTTTTATTTGTTTATGTCAATAGATAATTACATCGTTACTGATTAAATATATTGTTACGAAAATGGAAATGGTGTAACATCGTTTAACATTAAAATGATAAACAAGAGCTACAATAACAAAAACAATGAACTTGTACAGTACGAAAGAAAAGGGGACAAGTAAAGAAGAAGGCAACTACAAACAATGAAAACAAAATACACAAACAAAAAATGAAACAACGATAGAGATCTAGAGAAGGCGAAGCCACAAACATTCGACTTCAAGAACATTCATCACACTGTTTACGTGGGCATTAAAGTTGCCATTTGCCAAGTTTTCCCTTTTTTTCCACGTTTTTTTAGATGCGAAAAAGTTTTCATTAAATTTGTTTTCTAACAAAACAAGTTTTTTCGACAAAATTCACTTTTAAATTTTTTTCAATAAATTCAATAATAATAACGCGAAATATTTACATTTTTAAATAAAATATTGTGTGTATGAGCCAAGAGCTTTTTCCTGGCACAAAGCGAAAAACTTACAAAGAAATTGTGCTCTAATATTTCACCAATGTGAAATATTTTATTTTAACACACTTTTACTATGTTAAAGAAAAACACTTGTTTTACCAATGACGGTCGCAAAAAGAATAGAATTTATTTTAAACTTACAAAATAATATTTGTCTGCAATTTACCAGCCCAAAGAATTCGGTGACCAAATTTACATTTTTTTTATATAGATTTTAAATAGTACGATGATTAGCGGTACTTTAGTAAAGAATTTTATTGTGTTTTTGTATGTTTCTTTTTGTAACTTTTTTACAAACGCACACCCTGTAGGAAATTTAATCAAAGACTCAAACATTGTGTATTTTATTAGTCCCGGGCAAAAGAGGCAATGAAACACCAACAGAGGGCACAGGGCTCCGGTGTTTCTTTTAAAAACATTGGTACTTTTCGTAGAAAACAATTTTTTTTTTTAAATTTTTTTCTAGAAATAAAAGGTTTTTAAAAAACTGTGGTAGGCACATAAAAAGGCAATACAAAGCAGGCAACACGTAGTAAGAATTCAGTCAGTCTTGTGTGAAGACATGTTGCGTGCGAAAAGAATAATTGTGGTTTGAAGATCTCCGTTGTAAAGATCTGCCGAACAATTAGTGTTGACGCCATAAGAGTGTAAAGAAAAATAACGAGCAAAGCAAATTATTGTTGTATACATCAAGTTGTAAACAGTGGCACACAAAATTTTACGAACAATAAAGAATTTATCTAAAACCAAAAACAAATTTATTTTTATTTTACTTGCAATCTACGCACTCATATTTTAAACGTTTTTAAAAAGGTAAAAACGTAATAATATATATAAAACACAGAGCTTTATTTAAATACAGCAAAAAAAAACGTTACTGAACAATTCAAATACAGAGTTAAGTTTTTTTATAATACTTCATTACTATCAGAGAAGTCAATTACTTGGTTGCATTCATTAAAGGTTTTACAGGCACGTCGAACAGGATATGAATATATGAATTTCATAACAATTTTGTTAAATAACGATCATGAAATTCTTTAGAGCAGTGTTTTATGCATCCAAGTATGCCATAAGCTTTATTTGCTATCATTGATATATTATCACTAATGTGTAGTCTTTGATCCAACAGTATACCAAGGTCCAAAATGGTTTGAACTTTATCCAAAACAGCGTTGTCAATACAATATAAGGTAACAACCTTAATGTGTCTAAAAAATGTCGTATGTTTACACTTTTTAATATTCAATTGCAACAAATTGAATTTGCACGACTTATAAAAACATTGGTTCTTATTTTACTATGTTCCACAAATTCTTGATCGGATATAGATCTGAAGATTTAGTGACCGAACCCCACAGCATGATAATTACCTCAACAGCAATAGTAACGTCTACATGATGTCCAGCAGTTTTAAACAACGCCGGAATCTCTACAAAATATTACCCACTGTAGAAGGTTATAATTTTAATAACGGCAAATGTATTATTATATTTCTTATAACTATTTTGAAGTCGCCGTGGTCTAGTAGGTAATGGCTTATTAGATGTGAGGCCTCAGTTCAAACCACAGGTCAGGCATCTCCAACTGAACGAAAATATGAAAAAATATTTCTTCGGTGACTTCCTCTCAGCAGATTTCTGGCAAAAACTCTGAGAGCAAATAAAACTGCCAGGAAAAATTTCTCAAATTTCACACTCATGTATAAAAATTAACGCACACAACATAAGTGGTGTGAGAAACTAGGTCGTAACACTGACTAAAGGGTTGTAATGCCCAATTTTGTATGTTTGTATAGCCTCATTTTTTTTTCACAGGGTGAATTTTTATTTTAAATATAATTTAGTAGTGATTCTAAAATGAAAAAGAATTTAATAAAACGTCAATGAAATTAGTTTTTCTGATACATAAGCCGAGGATAAGTATGCTTACTTATTAAATCTCGAGGTATCTACTCTTTTAGTAAAATTTACGAAATGTTGCTATAGGAAAATTTTTCAAAAAAAAAACACATAAAATTCAGAAAACTGAAATGAAATCTTTATTTGAATCGATAGTACGGTTCATATAATTTAAGGTTCGGCCTGTATCTCACGAATAAATGCTTCAATGTTGTCTTCCAATGCGTCAATTGAAGCGGGCTTGTCTGTATAGACATGAGCTTTAACATAGCCTCACAAAAAATAGTCTAAAGGCGTTAAATCGCACGATCTAGACGGCCAATTGACCGGTCCCGAACGTGAAATAAAATGTTCACCAAACTCGCCTGTCAATAAGTCCATTGTTACGCCTGCTGTGTGGCATGTGGCACTGTCTTGTTAAAACCACATGTCATGCAAGTCAAGCTCTTGCATTTTGGGCAAAAAAAAGTTGGATATCATCTCACGGTAGCGCTCACCATTCACAGTTACGTTACGATTCGCAGCGTCTTTGAAGAAGTACGGTTCAATGATGCCACCAGCTCATAAACCGCACCAAACTGTGACTTTTTCTGGATGCATTGGTAGCTTTTGCAATGCTTCTGGCTGATCTTCACTTCAAAATCGACAATTCTGCTTATTTACGTATCCATTGAGCGAAAAATGAGCTTCGTCTCTGAACACAATTTTTCGATAAAGAAGTGGATCTTCGGCCAACTTTCCAAGAGTCCATTCACCTAAAATTCTGCGTTGCAGTAGGTCGTTCGGCTTCAATTCTTGCACCAGCTGTATTTTGAAAGGCTTCATATCTACATTCTAATTGCCTTCTCATTCACATCTTTAATGCCACATGTATGCAATATTAATTGCATTCATGAAATGTACAAAATGGATAATAAAACACTTAAAATTTTTTTGGGTACATTATTTACTACCTACTTTAATTTATTTTTATATCAGCAAGTGGAAAGTTCTTCAGGTTAAATTTTTGCTGTAAGCAATGAATAAAAAAATGTTTTTTTAACAATAATATTCAACTCTGATGTCCTTTTAGTTTTACCCTCATGTCATTATGATATTTACGATGGAATTTATTTTCTTTTTCCCTCTCAATATTTTATTTAAATTTAAATGTTAACTAAACTAAATATTACATAACATAATTGGCCATTACAACCCTTCAGTCATGATTACGGCTTAGCTTCTCATACCACTTATGTTGTGTGTGTTAATTTTATACATGAGTGGCGAGACCTACAGTTTAAATTCGATTCCGAACGACAGATTTTTAAGAAACCTTTCATGGCCATTTTATTTACTCTCCGTGTTTTGACAGAAATCTTCTGAGAGGAAGTCGTTTTGATGTCTGACTTGGGGTTTGAACCGTGGCCTTACGTCTAATAAGCCAACGCACTACTTACTAGACTATGGCGTCTTCAAAATGAATATTATTTTACATAAAGTGTCAAAGTAGGGTTATATACCATAGTAAAGGTTGTATTGATTATAAATTCTTTCTGACAGCTTCACGTTCCTTAGATGAACAAATACGAATACAATAACAAAAAATTAAAGATCTTCAGCTAACTATTTTGTAGCACTTTAGTTTCAAGGCAAGAACTATGAGTTTTATGCCAGTAAATGGTAAATTGCCAGTAAGAGTTAACGATTGAAAACTAAAAGAATATATGAAGGGTTTTTCTATACGGAATTCCAAACTTTGGCAGTTAATAACGGGCATCTGTCAGATTAGTTGTCATTTATTCAGTCCATTCAATAACACGCGGAAATATTAAAACAGTTTTATCAAACTACTATAAAGCGCTTCTCAGATTTTACTGTCGCTCTAATCGTCTTAGCAAGAGAACTTTAGGTAAATTCCAGTCCACCATTTTAGTAAACGATTGCAACATTTACGCGATAACATCGCCGCTGATGTTGAGAACTCGGCCTTTCGCAGAGAATAACTTGGTGAATTTTTTCGTTGGGTCTTGGGCCTGCATCCGTACATCCAAGGAGCTACAGATAAACGTCCATAGACAACAAAGTGTGCTTGCTAAACGGGATCTTGTTGTAGACATCTGGCCCTAATTAATTCAATTAAAAAAAATTAACATATAGTCGATGAATTTGAACTCACATTTATCTTAAAACGATAATCTAAAAATCACTGGGAAATCATTTTTATGACTGTTAAAGAATATTGTTACGTTTTTACCTTTTTATAAACGTTTAAATATGAGTTCGTTAATTGCAAACAAAGTAAAAACAAATATGTGTTTAATTTCAGTTAAACTCTCTTTATTATTTACACTACTTTTGTGTGCCACCGTATACAACTTAACGATACAACAATAATAATCTGTTTATTCACTTTATTAGTTCTTATCACACAACTATTCGCTTTACAACCACGACTTGTTTTGTTCACGCGCAACTTCACACAAGGCTGACTGAATTCTTACTGACTGCTGCCTGCTTTGTCCAGCCCTTTTATAGTCCGACACAACCACCCTAACGAACATTCTTGAAGTGGAAGGTTCGTGATCTCGCCTTCTCGAGAGCTCTATGGCTAATACATTGTTGTTTGTGTAATTTGCTTATGTTGTCTATCCCTTTTTGTGACATACATGTTGTTGTTGGTACCAGGCGCAACCAGGTTCGTCGTACATATGTGTGTGTACAGCTTTAGATAATCAACACGTTCATTGGCTTCTTAGTGTAAGAGTGTATTTGTATCGTGTGGCTTTTGTTTATCGTTTTTGTTGTTAAACGATATTAGGTCGTTTCGATTTGTGTAACAATATTATCTTAGAATGATATTTAAAAACAAATTAACTTTATAATCGTCTTCTAGTTAACATCACCGCCACCGTTACTTTATTTTCACTTTCTCCTCTTTTTTTCTCATTCGCTCTGAATTAAAATTAGTTTGCATATGCTTTGGCTTGTAATACACACCCGTACTATATTATATCGAAAAATGTTATTCCACGTAATCTCTTGTCTGTCCAAAGCTCGTTGTTTGCTTGTTTAATATGGTGTGAGTATTTAAATGTCTGAACAAATTAAGAATTTGCTTTGGTATATGATTACACGTATCAAGTCTGTTTAAAATTAATCTTTTTTTTCAAATATGTATTCATGAGATGTTACACTGATTAACAAAAAACAAAAAAAGGAAGTTTTAAATAAATAAATAACTTGGATATATAAACTAATGCTGCCAGGTAAAAGTAATATTAAAAATTAAATTAAAATTTCTCGTAATGTTAATGAAATCAATCCTTTCATTATTTTATTGGAATCCAATATTTCAGCAAGTCGTTTGCAGAAATTCAACAATGAAGTGGCTCAACAATTAGAATCCTGCAAAACTCATCCGCTTAGTTTAAAAGGACATGCTGTATAATCCAGTCTGTTGCGTATATTTTCACCAATATTATTGAAAAATGTAAAATAATGCCTTAATTTAATCAAACGAATTCTGTGATTAATTATTTCAAATAACAATAGAATGATCAATTAGAACCAAAAGGTTTATATTACCGTCATCGCTACTAGTCGCCGTAGACTAGTAGGTAGTGTGTCGGCTTATTAGACGTGACGCCCCCAGGTCAGGCATTTTCAACTAAGAGGAATATGACAAAATACATATTTCTTCGGCGACTTCCTCTCAGCAGATTTCTGACAAAAACTCTGAAAGCAAATAAAATTGCCATGAAAAGTTTCTCAAAAAATCTGTCGTTCGGAGTCGACTTTAAACTGTAGGTCAAACCACTTATGAATAAAATTAACACACACAACATTAGTGGTGTGAGAAACTAGGTCGTAATCCGAACTGAAGGGTTGTAATGGTCAATTATGTATGTACATATGTATGTAACATGATTTCAAAATCGAATTTAATGCACAAAAATGTACGTCAAATTTGAGAATTAGTTTTTTCAAGCATAATACTCTTAAAATGTTTACTTTAAGAAATTATTTTGTAAATTTGAACACAGATTAAAATTTTTAATCGGAGAATTGCAAAATAATTGAATTTCAATTTGAAATTGATTTGCAATCAAAATTTTTTTTACTCCTGTCAGCTCTTATATTCCTATTATTGCAGAAAGGATTTTTTGCTTTTCTCTTCTTTACGGCTTACGTACAAGTACGTGACTTAGTTTTACATCCATTTTAAGATGATTACTACTAACCTTCTAAATAAAAACAAAACGAAATAAATCAAATTAAATCCGCCAAGAAAAATGTCTCACAACAACAGTCATAAATCAATGACTGTTTAGCAAAAACGAAAGGCAAAACGATAAAGAAGCGGTAGTAGCAATAGAAGAAAAATTGCAAATAATGCCAACGATTCATAAAAAACTAAGAAAGAAAATTCTCAGGATATTAAAGCCAACATCGATTATTGTTCGACTTCTTTTGGAAGAAAGCACGATGACACAGGTTCTTAGCTATTACTGTTCTGCGTCTTATCATTGATTTATGAATATCATTCGACAATATCTGGTGGCATCTTTTTTATTTCATTTATCCGAACGCAGTAAAGTTATATTGCCGCGCATTATGTATAGGAAGGATTTTATAGACAGCACTTTTCCTTAACCGTATGAGCCACAGAATTCCGAAAAATTTGATTTCATTAGACCTCCATGGTCTTAATGGAATGGCATTGAGATTTTGGAAAAGTGCGATATATTTGGGAGTTATACTCGACTCTAAAGTGTTACGGAGAATAAATATTCAGAAGATGATTAGAAACGATTGGACATTATGTCACCTTGAGGTATCTTTTCGTTCCTGATTTTTTCATGTAATTTCTTTGTTACTCATTGTTTTTATTTCGTTTTTTTTTCTGATTATGTTCAAAATACAATGCCATCTAAATGATCGACTCTGGATTGTTCATAACAGTCGTTACATTTGACTCAGTTGTGGACAATTGTTTTATACATATCGATTGGCATCCAGGTGAAAACTTGAGGAAAATTGGTTCCGAAATGCTCAAACAAAGTTAAGGCATTTCCAGAGTAAACACTGCCTTTGACACAGCCCAACAGAGTTAGTCTAACGGTGCCAAATCGTGTAATATTGGTGGTCAATTGACGTTGTCAGAAAAGATAAAGCTAAAGCTCGGATATCGTTTAGTCATAGTGCTCTAAATTGATAGCTATGGTTCTTGCAGGTTTATTTTCAAAAAAATCGATAATGCACACACCACAGTCACTTTTTAATGGCTTGTGCAAAATCAGTTTTTGTTCTCCCAAGTCTGTAAAACACAATTTTACTTGGTGATACTTGGATCTACCAGTTCAGGAATAAGTTTCATTGCTGAAGAAAACTTTGTTCGAACAATCAGCATAGACAGCTTGTTACGCTAGGTACACAATTAGCAAGTCTAAGGCTTTGTAGTCAGCGTTTTTGGGCGACAGTGGTCAGAAAGATTGATTAGGTGATTATTTGAAGGGGTTTGAAGCCACTTAATTTTATGAAGACGAAATGGTGAACATTTTTTTTCTCCATCTTCACTGGATTGTTTAGTTTCGTAGTTGAGCACTTTAACGTCTGTTCTATACGATTAAATTATATAAACTCCGTTGTTGTACAGATAGTGAACTAACCAATCTTGGTGACTGGAATAGGATTCATTCGCGAACGGTTCCAAACAGTACAATGGCGGTAGTTTAAACAATTCCATTCTAAAACTATCTTTATATTGGCTATAATTGCTGCCTTTACATGAACCAAGTTTAAATTTAAACGATCTAATCAGGCATAACGGTACCCCTCTTGCTAAGAACGCTCTGAAATCGCTAACTACACTTTCGTGGTCTCTCTTTAAATTTGAAAATAAATTGTAAAATAAACAGTTTTAAGAAGCAATTTTAATTTAAAAACATTACACAACCATTTCAAATGATCTTTATTTGCAAATACTTCATATTGTACCCCCACAATACATCATAGCAAATATGCTTCACAATATTTATTAATTGCGTATTTATTTCAGCAATACAGAAGAAATACACACCATGTGTATAATATTGTGTGAAAAAATTACCAAAAAAAATAGTTAAACCCTATCACAAAATTTATATAACATTTCCCGAATGCCAAATAAAACTCTGAATTAGGTCTTGTGGCTTCTTAATATACTTTTATGCTAGTAAAACCAAAAAATGAAAGTAAAAAATGACTGACGAGTTAGACAGTTTTGCTTCATTGGCAATAGAAATACCGAACGTGTGAGTAATGCAGTATACGATGGTGCGTACAGTATACGAAAAAATTAAGTACAAATACTCATACATCATACGTCGTGCATGTCAACGATACGGTGATTTATATGTACATATGTATGTATATGGTAACAGTTTGTACAATTTCTTTTTTGTAAATACGATACATTCATTCATTCATCCCTTTTATCATTTTTATCCATCATTCGTACTCATCCTGCTGTTTATGTGTGTATAGTTGGCTGTCTGTTTGTTATTTTGTCAAATATGGGTTATTTTCATAAATATTAATGCACACACACCTCCACAATTACAATGAAAACACGAAAACATCAATACAATACGATACATTATTCATGTACTTGTGAATGTTGATGTTCAATGAACACTTGAATTCATATCATGTTTAAATACATACATATATACTAGAAACATGTGTACTGTACAGAATAAGCAAAAATTGTGGCAATAAACTAAAAATGGTAATAATTTATTCAACCAATTATTACAAGACAAGATTATTTACAAGAGTAAAGAAAAATTTCAGTTTTTTATTTAGTAGAATAGTTTTTAAATTTGATAACTTAAATGTTATCAATCTTAATTCAAATAACCTGGATCCAAATACAAATCCCATCATGATATATTTAAAGAACAAAGAAACAGAGCTTATGTTATTAACGTACTTAACTGCTGAATTCTACAGTATCAGCAACAATAATTACTAAACCTACTTTGCATTTTGGTCACTATACCAAGGGCAGTAGTGTGTTCATTGCTTATTTTTTATAATTCTTAAGCTGAATGCGCATTAACTACAGTCGCCGTAGTCTACTAGGTAGTACATATGTTGGCATATTAAACGTGAGGCCACGGTTCAAACTCCAGGTCAGGCAACTTCCTCTTAGCAGATTTCTGGCAACAGCTCTGAGAGTAAATAAAATATCCGTCAAAAGTTTCTCAAAAAGATCTGTCGTTCGGATTCGACTTTAAACTGAAGGTCCCGCCATTCATCGTTAAAATTAATACACACAACAAGGGTGATTGGAGAATTAGCCAAATAATTAAGAGAGTCTCTATACAGAAATCCCACTCTGTTTTCTGATAATGCAAGTCAGTTAGTAATTCTCCATACAAGATTCTGCGAAAGTCTGAATCAGTTTTCCTCGCAGGCATACCTATTATCGTGATCAGTTATCACTCCAAATAACTAGCAAAGTGGTCTCCAATATATATAAATCGGTGCAAAAGTACTCTTATTATTGAAATTAGGTGTTTAGATTAGTTTAGTTTGTTATCGCCGTGTTGTAGTAGACAATGTTGGCTTATTAGACGATCACAACGAAATTAAAAAAATATATTATTACGTTTTTACCTTTTAAAAACATTTAAATTATTGACGCTTAGATTGCAAAGAAAAATAAAAAGAAATTTGTGTTTAGTTTTAATTAAAATTCTTTATTATTCACACACTTCAGTGTGCCACTGTTCACAACTTGATGTAAACCACAACAATTGCCATTTTTGTTATTCCTCTGTTTATACCCTTTACATAAACAATAAAAATTAGTAGAAAACTGTTTGACAGATCTTTGTAACGGAGATCTTCAAACACACCGCGTCTTCATACAAGACTGAATGAACTTCACTAAATCAGTCGCCTGCTTTGCCTTGCTCAAGGCAAATTCATAGAAGGTAGCCTTATCTCTGCAACAAATACAACAATGCAAAAACAACAGGTATTTTGTTTTTGTAAAAGTGCCTTTGAAGTGTCAAAAAAATTAACCCTCAAACCTCCATAGGAAATTAATTAAAGCAATTAAAAAAACTAAATAAATTTTATATATTGAAAATTCTTATGATTTTTATGTCATGCTAAATTACAAAATAGAGCAGCACCTGTAAATTAAAAAAAAATATCAGCTGTAAACGTTATTTCTTATTTATTATTGTACCAATTAAAATTTGTACCTAATTTATATATATTTTATGACTGAATTTTGAAATTGAATACTTATTTAAACTATTATCTCTTGAATTATATTGTGAATTATTTTGAATTAACTTTAGTAGAAAATTGAAATCAAAAGTTGTACTTAAAATTCACTTGCTTCCACAACACTCAACCAAATTGACAGACCCAAAAAAGAAAATAAGAAATACATACTAATACTTCTTTCTTTCTTTCTCTTTTCTTAATCCCTATTATAATTACATACATAATTGGTCATTACAACCCTTCAGTCAGGATTACGACCTAGTTTCTCACACCACTTATGTTGTGTGTGTTAATTTTATACATGAGTGGCGGGACCTACAGTTTAAAGTCGACTCCGAACGACAGATTTTTGAGAAACTTTTCATGGCAATTTTATTTACTCTCAGAGTTTTTGCCAGAAATCTGCTGAGAGGAAGTCACCGAAGAAATACTTTTTGTATTTTATTTGATGTCTGGCCTGGGGCTCGAACACTGGCTTTTCGTCTAATAAGCCAACACACTACCTACTAGACCACGGCGACTTCAAATTATAATTACGTTTGAGTTATTATAATAACAAACTTTCAACAGAAGATTGGCCCAATTTGTTTGAATCCCTATATCCCAATCTTCTGAAAGAGAATTTGTTTTAAAAATAACACACAAGTTATTTCAGTCATAGTTTAGGCACCTAGTTGGAGACATGGAATTTTTTTTTGTTTGTTTGGTAATTCATCGCTTTCATCTAAATAACTATAAATATAGTAAATCTAGGTTGTAGTTTAAAAGATATATGTATTTAGTGTTAAAGGCTTAAATATTGTTAATCATCTTGCTAAAATTTTAATATAATTGGCTTTAAAATAGTAATCCTAAAGAATTTCTAGAGTGCGTATCGTTAAGGATACATGCGGTACATATGAGGGTTTATGACTAATATAAATACGAAATTGAATATCGAAACAAAATACACAAAAAACAAACAAATTTCCAAATGTCCTCAGCTGTTGAGATAAGGCTATCTCTATGAATTTGCCTTGGATCGATCTTTATAACGGAGATCTTCAAACCACAATTATTCTCTTCACACGCAACGCGTCTTCACACAAAACTGACTGCATTTTTTCTGACATCGTTGCCTGCTTTGCCTTGCCTTTTATATGACAACGTAATCTTAAGGTCGAATGTTCGTGGCTTCGCCTTCTCGAGATCTTCATAAATGTAAACGTCATTGTTGTTTGTGTATTTTGTTTACATTTATTTTGGTAATGTTTGTTATTCCTTTTTGTTTACTGGTTTATCCCTTTTTTTATTCTGATGTTGTTGCTATATTTTTGTTTACTCGTTGATCATGTAAACAAGTCCATTGTTTTTGTTTTTGTAGCTTTTGTTTATCATATTAATGTTAAACGATGTAACATCATTTCCATTTTCCTAACAATAGGAAAGTTTTGCATTTATGGTTGGAAAGTATTATTCGAATTTGATATGATGAAATCCGTAATAAAACAAATTTTTACTCGTGTTGGTTACAAAATTAATGAATATAAAATCAGAATGTTCACTTTGATGTGTAGCAAGGTCAAACATGTGTCAAGTGTCAGACAAGATTTCCAAATTCGAATTTAACTGCTTGAGAAAATGTGGGGAATATATTCGATGTTACTGAGAGCGTGTTTTCCATTTCTTATCTTTGTTTCTTATGTCCTTAATACTGATCATTCTTCCTATCGTGAATTCGAATACACATTTCTCTTAATTCGTTGTATTTATCTGACATTTAAAATGCTGCTGTTGTTTGCTGATTTTGTTATTCGAAATTCTCTTCAAATTTTTCTTCTTCAGTTAGAAAATAAATGATAAATTTTTTACAGCTTTTTCTGCATAGATTTGCTGACTGTATTTTGGCCTTAAGGACAACATTTTGAGAAAAAAATAAACGCGATGGAAATAAAGAAAAACAAATGTTTTTATGGTCGTGAGTCGGCTGTCGTTTTAACTCCGCTCATACTTTTCGTTAGCTTTACGACTTGTTTGTCTACTAAAAATATGAAATGTCGGGGTGGATGTTAAAAATAAACAACAAAAAACTAAATAAACATAACTTTACTACAACAATTGTTAAACATGCGTTCCGTCTGGCTGTAATGAAAGGTAAACTTTAAGAATATTTGTGTCTTAAATTTGTTGGAGCAACAGTTTTTTTATGGAAACAATCTTTCTGACTCACTTTTGTTTACTTTAAATCAAACAACAATTTTACTTTTATTGGAAGACAACTGTACAGAGTAATTTTTGTTCCTTTTCTTCTCGTTCTTCCTGTGGATAGAATAAATCGATGATATTTCAAAATGGAATTTTCTTCAGGAATTAAATTGAATGAAGGAACACATTGTCGGCATTGTTCAGCAGCGTCTAATTTTGTTTTTAATTGGTCGTTAATTATTTTTAATTTCACCATAAAACGGCTTGAGATTTTACTTGTGAGTAAAGATAAAGAAACAGACAGGACAGGACAGAACAGAACGAGTGAATGAAAAATAAAAATTACTTCACATCCATCTGCATTATACCGGATGATCGTTAAGATTTGATTTGATCAATTCAATATTAAGTATACGATATGACGTCCCAGTGATGTAAACGACTTTATTTATATTTTTAATTAAATATTGTATTTAAATTTGATAAAGTTCTCTGTTACTAATTTTGAAACTGAGTGCCCTAGTAGTCTAGTGGGTAGTGTAGACTATTGGCGTAAAGGTTGTGGCTTCGATTGTCACCAGAGACTCTGCTCTGTTACATTAACGCCTACGGAACTCAGCTCGTAATAATTACACATAATTTGTAATTGTATTGTAATGAATAAATACAATAAATTTTGAAACTTGTTGGCACCCGATTGCTTAATTGAGAAAAAACACTACGAGAATATTTTAAGATGTCTTTGAAAATCGACGTTAAAATTGATTTACTTTCAGAGTTCCAAAGTGGCACTTAACTACTGTTTCTACCTTAAAATATCTAAAGTGCATATTACGCTACCGAATTTCGCCTGAATACACGACCTAATGGCAAACCAACTATCTCGTATAATTGAGCAAAATTCGTATTTGCAAACTTGACCTGATGGATATCAGAAACTTCAGTAATAATTCAGTCAGTCTTGTGTGAAAACACGTTGCGTGCGTCGTGGTCGCTATTGTGTGAAGTTTTACCGAAGAGTTGTTAGTGTTTGCGTGGACAGAAGTGTGAACTAGTAAAGTGAATAAAGCAATTATTGTTGTGTTCAAGTTGCATACGGTGGCACACAAAAGTAGTGTAAACAGTAAAGAGAGTTTAAGAGAAACTAAACACATATTTGTTTTTACTTGGTTTGTAATTAACGAACTCATATTCTAAATGTTTTTAAAAAAGTAAAAACGTAACAATAGCAAACCACTTTCTCTCATCAGCTCGTGTTTGCAGGCGGCGTTCGCTAGTGTAATGAGCGCTTAACGGGACTTCATAAAATGTAGGGTGTCTGACGTATGGAATTATGTTTTTCGGCGTAAAGAGAAGATACCAGCTTCGTCAACTCTGCTTTATTTAATTGAACTACATCTACTTCATTTACGGAGTTTTCACTATCCAGTTTCCCATGAGTAATTGCATCCTTAAATCATGAGCAATGAAGCACAAAAACACAGGACGCATTACTTTGTTCCACTATTTTTAAAAACACTCGTGAATGCAAAAAGACTCTACAGAATTTGTAGAGTTTTTTAAGCACTTAACAGATATGATTACTTCTGCATACTTATGTATCAAATCATTAATTAAGTACTTTCTATTTTTAAATTTAAATTAAACATAGTGTATGTGTGAGATAACATAAAATTTTTATATCATATTGATGCCATTATAGTTGGAATATAATATTTTTCAAATATCCTCCACGGCTTATCTGGATGGAGTAAATCTGAAATGTCCAATTTTGTATAACTCTGGCGCATATAAGCTGTATTTGATCGATGGCATTGGTTGCGTTGGCATTGAAGATCTCGGTGGTTTATGGCTTATTGGCATACATCTGCGACTTAAGGAAACTTCACAAGAAAAAGTCTAGCAGGTTCCAATTATTCGATCACAGTGATAAGTTAATATCAACTCCACTCGAGATGACCATGCTCTCAAATCTCTGTTGTAGAATATCCAATATGGCATGAGTTGTATGACACGTAGCGCTGACCTGTTGAAATCAGATGTCGTTGCTGTTCATATCATCCAATCCACCAGGTAGGTAATTTTACTTAACTTACTTAATTGATTATTACATTCCTCCAGTCAGAGAATCTATAAAATTCTCAAAACTCTATAAAATTAACACACACAACATGAGTGGTGTAAGAAGTTAGGTCATAACCCTGACTAAGGGATGGTAATAACCCATAAGGTAAACCGAAGGTGAAGTAAAACCCTACACTTTTTAACAATCATATAATATTAGAATTTCAACAAAATGACGTTGCAGTCCGATGAGAAGTGTGGTTAATTCTATCAGTTAACGAACATCTGTGTCAGTGTTGAAAAATTCAGTACTTTGGTACTTTTTTCAGTACTTTTGCATTTCAAAAATACCGCTGTACCCCCGCGACGCTTTCAGTACGTTTTTATTATTACATATTTGATGTCTCGCGTTTTTCAGTTATTAATGCATTAGCAACGTAATGCTAAAGGTAGAATTGGTCTTCAATACCGGTTAGCCAAACGTCAACGATGCTTTTACGTTTTGTTACGTTCCGAATCAGTTATTTTTGTTTTGTATGTGAGGAACACGTATAAGTCGTTAGTTTTTCTGTTTCGTTCCGTATGTGTTTTAAATATAAATAAATAAATAGTCTAGTAGGTAGTGTGTTGGCTTACTATATGTGAGCCCACGGTTCAAACCCCATGTCAGACATCACCAACAGAACGAAAAATGAAAAAATATTCCTTCGGCGACCTCATTCTGTCAAAAACTCAGAGTGAATAAAATTGCCATGAAAGTATTTCTCAAAAATCTGTCGTTCGGAGTCGATTTTAAACAGTAGGTCCCGCCACTCATCTATAAAATTATACACACACAAAATAAGTGGTGTGAGAAGTTTGGTCATAATCCTGACTGAAGGGGTGTAATGACCAATTATGTATGTATGTATTTTTTTTACAAAAGTACCATTTGATGAGAAAAAGTACTCTTTCAGTTATAGTTCAGTACCATTTCAAAATTTCAATTTTGCAACACACGTAAATGAGAGTGAATAGCAGAATAGTGTAGTAGTAGTAGTAAAGACTAAGCATCCAGTATGAATCAATACGTTCGTAACTTTTTTTTTTATTAATTGGAAGTTCCATTATGTTTTAAATGTTTGTATCCTTTCGGCTATGTACACGTCGTCCAACATTTTTGTAATTCGTTATCTGTTGCTGAGGATAAGACTTGCCTAGTTAATTAAAATAGATTTGTTTGTGATATGATTTTACCTTTTGAGCCTTTTTCCTCACAGGCAATGTTCAAATACAAATGCTATCATTGTTAAGGCGACCCAATGCTTCCTAAAAGGGTTAAATATGTGAAAAAATTGGATAAATATGTATAATGTTGTTGTACTTATTTAACCCTAGAACCCTACCCATATTTTATATTGACTTTTCCTACCATGGGTACTCGAGCACCCAGTTTTCACATGAGTTATAAATTTAGGAAAACAAGTTGCAAAATTAATTTTTTTTATATTCATGTATTTATTGTTTATTTATGATAGAACTTTAAAGAAAAAAAAGAACAAAATTAGTTTTATATACATTTGGGGCACATTTTAATTTGGAGCTCTACACAGATAGGCGTTTGGCACTTGTTGCAAAATGTCTTACTTTTTCTATCTTTTCCTTACTACACCGGGTGCTCCACTACCCAATATCAACTACTTAAACGACTTACCGCTTAAGAAGCTCTGTGAAAACTAATGAAATGTGAACAGCATGGAAATATAGGAAAACTAACAGAATTAAAATACTGTGTTTCCAAATTTCAATGTGACATCACATTAAATATTAAGCTGGGTGCCCGAGCACCCAGGGTAGGGTTCTAGGGTTAAACGTTAAATAGTTTCGAAGGCTCAGTGTTATAAATAAATTCAAATATAAATTTTATTATCGAGAAAACACCACTTTTCCCTTACTCGGTTGGATTTTTATCGCGAAATAAAAATACGAATATTTATGAACAACATTTCGGTGTTATTTTGATGAAGGGGAAAATTGTATTAAATGAAGCAATTTTGCATGATTTTATTTGACAAACGTTTCTATGAATTTCGTTTTCATTATATCCACCTCCTAATTCTGCCCCTCCACCACCACTAAATCAAGGCGTTTAACATTCATGATAACCATCACAGGTATCCATGACATGTTGCTGAGAAATATGGAAACAAGAACTAGAGATGAATCACTTTTATGGTTCTTATTCTCTCCTTCTCACACTTGGAATTGTCAGTAGAGCAAGGCAATAAATAAAAAATGTTGCGAATTCGCCTTAAAAGTTGTTGATTCTGATGCCAAGACTTACTTGCTCATGATAAAAATAAAAAGAATTTTCATATACACTTCCGCGTTTCTTGACACAATCTACTCAACGAAGTGAACGAACAAATCAAAAAATATTAAATTTTCTCTTCCTGTGAATTTCGTTTTTTATCATTCCCTTAAAAGTGGAGTGACTTTTTCTATGTACCAATCGGATGTTTTACTGTCATGTTAATACCAAACAAGTTTATCCTTTAAAGTGGCAGCAACA
Organism: Sarcophaga variegata; assembly: GCA_932273835.1. NCBI lineage: Eukaryota > Metazoa > Arthropoda > Insecta > Diptera > Sarcophagidae > Sarcophaga > Sarcophaga variegata. Next base: position 44,928,554 of record OW026359.1, read on the forward strand.
TAAACGGAATGTAAACGGTGACATTGAAGATACAATAAATTCAGGACGAACATGACCTTTGCGTTTGTTTCTGTTAATTTGAAACATACATTTCATATTAAAAATTTCTAACTTTAAATTTGCACAGTAATAGAATGCTAAATGAGTTTAAAAATTATTTACATTTTTCTAATAAAAGATATGAGACGTTTTAAAAATGTACTTATGGGATATTACCTGCTACTTAGTATATTTTAAACTTAATTTTCATAGGAAAAGTATGCCAATCAATGTTTTTGGATATTTAGGCGTATAAAATAGGTTTTAAATCCTCTAAAAAGGAATTCAAAAAGATATTTTTACGAAAATGGAAATGGTGTTACATCGTTTAACATTAAAATGATAAACAAAAGCCACAAAAACAAGAACAATGAACTTGTTTACATGATCAACGAATAAACGAAAATATGACAACAATAAACAAAAACAAACAATTCAAACACAACAATAACGAAAACAACATGTTTACATTTATAGAGATTTCGCGAAGGCAAAGTCATTCTCCTTCAAGAGCATCCATCAGACTGTTTACCCTTCGATATAAAAGGCATGACAAAGCAGGATACGGGAAGAAAGAATTCAGTCAGTCTTGTGTGAAGACGCGTTGGGTGTGAAGAGAATAATTGCAGTTTGAAGAACTCCGTTGTAAAGATCTAACGAACAATTGTTAGTGTGTACGCGGAAGAGTGTAACGAAGGAAAGCAAATAAAGCAAATTGTTGTTGTTTAAATCAAGTTGCCAAAGGTGGCACACGGAATTGTGCGAACAAAAAAAATTTTAATTAAAACTAAACACAAAATTATTTTAATATTTTTTGCAATCTACGAACTCATAATTTAAGCGATTTTAAAAAGGGAAAAACGTAACTATATTTTTAATTGTATTTCTTAAGAATTACTTTTAATTTAGTCTACTGTCTATTATTTAAATAAATCGGTGAACACACGTACGTACAACTGGTTGCAATTAATTAAGGACTGTATACATATTACATACATTTAGTAATTTGCAGATAAATTACTAATAAAACACGAATTTTATTTAAATCACTTTTTAATTTAAGTTAATTAAATTACTTTTTATTTTTAACTTATTTAAATTAATTTTTGATTTAATTTTAACAAAAAAGGAGAAAAGAGACAGTTTATTTAAATTTAGTTCCGCTGAATATTCCGTCGATGCTGTTATGTCGAGATCTATAAGCAAAAGAGGTAGAGAAAATAAAAATGGCGATCCTTATAGGAATTGCTTGAGCGAGCCACAGGACAGTGCAGCCACACCATTCCCCCCGGCTGGAGGAGGTTCATCATAACACACAAGTTATTTCAGTCATAGTTTAGGCACCTAGTTGGAGACATGGAATTTTTTTTTTTTTTGGTAATTCATCGCTTTCATCTAAATAACTATAAATATAGTAAATCTAGGTTGTAGTTTAAAAGATATATGTATTTAGTGTTAAAGGCTTAAATATTGTTAATCATCTTTCAAAAATTTTAATATAATTGGCTTTTAAAATAGTAATCCTAAAGAATTTCTAGAGTGCGTATCGTTAAGGATACATGCGGTACATATGAGGGTTTATGACTAATATAAATACGAAATTGGATATCGAAACAAAAAACACAAAAAACAAACAATTTTTTTCACAGTCCAAATGTCCTCAGCTGTTGAGAATTTACCTTGGCCTTGCTTTTTATATGGCAGAGTAAACAATATGATGAATGTTCTTGAAGGCAAGTGGTCATGATATCGCCTTCTCGAAATATCTACAAATGTAAACGTCGTTGTTTACATTTATTCTTGGAGTGTTGTTTGCATATTTTTGTTTACTTGTGTACCATTTTTTTATGCTGGTGTTTGTTGTTAATAACGATATTTGTAAACAGGTTTGTTTACTGCATTGTTTTGTTTTTGTAGCATTTGTTTATAACTTTAATGTTAAGCGATGTAGAAGCAAAACACCAGTATCTAGATTTATCATTTTCGTAAAAATTTCTTTCGGCCACTTCCTTTCAGAAGTGTTGTAGCAAAAACTCTGATAGTAAATAAAATTGCAATGAAAAGTTTCTTAAAAATCTGTCGCTCAGATGAAGTTAACACACATAACATGGTTGGTGTGAGATGGTAGGTTGTAATGATGAGTTAAGTAAGAAAGTAAATAATGCTTTGACTTAACTTTAACGTTACATTACCATTACTCAAAATAGGTTGTCTGGTGTCACGCCATTTCATTTTGAAGGCATTGTATTTCCCGATCAGTATGGCTTTCAGGGTGACTTCACCTAAGGCTTACGAAGGCCTTACCGAATACTCGGTAATACCATAGACTGAATAACCCAATAAATTTTGCAACTTAAAGACTATTTTTCAAGACAAAAGTGTTCGCAACCAACCAGTACATTGTATATCTGGATCTGGATAAATTTATTATCGAACAATTTATCAGAGAGGCAATTGTTTACATTACTGGAATATTTCTGAATGATAGGAACAATGTTGCCGCATGTTCTACTGCTCCACATACCAGTTAACTCCTACGTTATATTTTTTGGAACATTTCAATTCTCAAAGAGCTCGTTAACGAAGAGCAGATGGAATTTAGAACAAGGTTGTTACCATAAGTCTTTATAGGATTGCAATTCATTAAATATGAATACATCGATCGGAAATGATCTTAAATATTTGGAGTGTGACGAAAATAGTCGGACTTACTAATTATTAATTCCGTTGCTCAGGTTTCCCCATTAAATGGAATGTGAAAATACCTACAAGACCTCTAAAAGAAGCTGTAAAATTTTAACCGATAAACTCACAAACATTTTGTTTTACAATTGACGAACTTTAGAAGTCGCCGTAGTCTAGTAGGTAGTGTGTTGGTTTATTAGACATAAGTCCTCGGTTCAAACCCCAGGTCAGACATCAAAACGAAATTTAAAAAAAAAAATTTTCTTCGGTGACTTCCTCTCAGCAGATTTCTGGTAAAAACTCTGAGAGCAAATAAACCAATTATGTGTGTATGTATTAACGAACTTTCAAATATTTCTGTGATAAAAATTATAACTTTTTAATGCATTGGCGCACTGCAAGGCTGCTGAAACTCCAAAGAGGCGTGCTCAGCGGGGTTATTGGAGTCGTGACGGGTCATTGCATTATGGGTGTCCACGCGAAGCGCATTGGTCTGGGACACCTCGCGAACGTCTTCTGTAGATGCTGCAGGGACAAAGAGGAGGAAGAGACGGTTTTTCATCTACTGGGAAAATGCCCGGCACTATGTCAGAGAAGGCAGAGACATCTTGGTGCCTACTACATCGATGAACTGAGTGATTTGTCGAACATTGACGTCGGCAGTTTGAGTCGCTTCATTGCAAGCTCTGGATGGTTCCATGACTAGGGGATGGTGGACTATGGTAACACAATGGGACCCATGGGACCTAAGTGCGTTCATCCAACCTACCTAATGCATTGAAACCGTTTCATCGAATTCGTTTACTTACAAGTGGAGTTATGGGTGTAATAGATTTCAGTCGACTAAAACCACATCAGTGGTGGATAGAGAATTAATTGATTGAATGCACTACTCATACTATTGCTTAGAATCAGCGCCCTCTGTGGGATAAGAATCGTTGCACTTTAAGTTTTTTTGAAATAATTTTTTTTCTTTTTTCTTGCTTTTATTTTTCAATCTACAATGTAAACCTAGTACGATTAAATATTATATTTATTTATTTATTTATTTATTAATTACAATGCAATTACAAATTATATTCTAATTATATACCAGCGAAGTAACTTGACAATATGCTCGGTGTAGTGCTCGGTAGACCAGAGGCTCTGGTGGGAATCGAACCCACGACCCTCACGCTAATACTCTAGCACACTACCCACTAGACTACCAGGGCACCCTTAATTACTATATTTTTAAAATAAATTTGCGACCGTTATTATCAAATCAAGTCTCAACAAATGAAGAATCTCCGAATTTTTGTCTGCTGTGCGAATTTAAATTTAAAGCTTAGAAAACTCCTTACCACACAAAACTTTCAAGAGAAAGATTTTTTTCATAATTTATTTGCTGGAAATTCTTTATTTAATATTTAAAAATATTGAATAATTTCAATGGGAGACATTCTCCTACTTACAGCTATCGAAATGCCTAATTGTGGAAATAATTTCGTCTTAACTAATATTACACGAAAATGTTGAAATTTTTTATTCATTAAATTCATTTGACAGCATTTTATCCCGAATATGTCATCGTATTCTACTACACGAGACCTGTCCGCAAGCAAAGATTCTCTTGTTCAACAACATTTGTCATGTACCCACTCTCATGTACAATTTTTTTTTATTTGAATGTAATAATAAAAATATTGTTATTGTTGTTGTCGCCATAACATCACTATTCTTGTTGTAATGTGTTAGATTTCAAGTAAAATGTTGAAATATACAAGAGCATCACAAGATTACACACCCGTACGATATGTTTTGTTGTAATCGAATGCAATATACTCGTATGTGAGTTGTTCTTACTGTTTTTATGTGTGCTCCTTAAAAAAGGCAACAACACACTCTACGTGTTTGTAAGTATTTGTTTTTTTTTTAAGATTTGAGCTATAAAATCATACAAACGGATGGAATCACAACAGTTGATGTCGGATTGTGTTATACATACGAGCAACTTTAATTAATTTCCGAACTCTGGGTGTAAGTGCATATGCCCAGCAAAAATTACAACGTAATGGCATATAAAAAAAGAGAATCTCAAAGAAAACCAAAGATTAAGTCAAGGTGAAAAATCAATTTTTTTAAAAAGATCTTGTAGACCTACTTGAATCAGAAAAAGATTAGAAAAATTGTCACTCTTTACAAAAGGTGGAAGAATTTCAATATTGTGTTTTTATTTCATATGTATGTATCAGACATCAAAAGATGAGTAGATTCGAATCATGCTCATAATTTCTGATACTTATACGCATTCATACTTATTTTAATATTATACTCATACTACTCATATTCAAAGTTTGAAGTACTCATCGTACTCATACTTAACAATACGCATGATGTTATTGATTTCGACTCCCCTTTACTCGACATTTACAGGAATCACAAAATAAGTATGATTCGAGTACGAACACTACAATACTCACTAGAAGGTTGTGTGTTTGCTTTGCTTGCTGTTTTTGTCTTTTCCTTTCTTCTTTTTTTTTAAATCCAACAACAACTAAGACTGTAAATTTTGATTAATGATTCGAATCACTCGAATGGCGTATGAATCAAACATATTTCGAATGGTATGAGCAACCTGTACTTATAAATCAATATTGTAGTGAGTACGAATGAATCAGAATAGTTGAATTTGAATACTGTCGACTCACTCATATTCAAAATTTCATGAGTACTTATGAGTAACGAAAAAACGATTCAATGCTGATCTCTGGTACGTATGTATGTTTGTCGTATATTATATTTAAGTGAATAGTAGAAATTATTAAATTTGATGATAAAAATGAATGTTTGTTTGTATGTAATTAATAGAATCGTAAACTATGCATTTGATCATGTTATGAACTTTAGCAAAGTTATTGCGCATGAGCCGACGAAGGTTTATAATTTGGTGCGATTAATTTTCGATAGATGGCGCCACTAAGAATTATTCAAAATGAATTGAATCGTAAACTATGCATTTGATCATGTGGTCATCGGGCAAATACCAGACATTTTAGCATTTATCATTTATGATTTTAATAACATTTAGTATAACTCATGCCCGTAAAATTTGAAACATTTCAATTTTGGAAATTTTTTAAAAATGCTGTTGGATTCAATTGGGTACATTGTGACATTCTAATAAATTTAACACATTTTTCACGTCGTTCCCGTGTCATCATGCCTCCAAAGCGGCAAGCAATTGGTCGACTTACACCCCGAGAAGAAAAAGATCATTACGAGCCTCAGAATCAGACACGCAACTAGTATTGAGACTGGAAAATCTTCGAGTGCATGTCGCTGAGACCCGTTGGCATGAATCACTTGAACAACGAGAAGTGAGATTAGAAACTGATCGAATGCGTACTACTCAGGCCTGTTCGTCTGAATCATATGGACAAGGGGAAACAAAATCAATAAAATGATTAAAAATTAATTGGACATTTGTGTAATGTCTTTGCTTCAAATTTATTTTTGTTGGTGGCGCAGTACCACGCGCAGGGTACAGCTAGTACAAAATAAAAATAAAATTTATATAACGAGTGATTTTTTTATTATTTAAGTTTTCTTAGTAGATTATTTCAACGATCAGTAAAGTTTACATTTCGCAAGAAATAGTGATTTACTCACGAACAAAGCTTGTAGGTCATTGAGTTTTATTGTTAAAATTTATGTTGTTTAAGAAATGTGTTTCCAAAAAAAAATAATCTTTGACGATTATTTTGGGCTCAATGTCCACGTTAATAGATTTGTTATAAAAAACAGCAGAGAACTTATTATGCTCTCTGATAGAAGAACTTCTTTATCTCTTCATCTTAATAGGGTGGGCCATCTATCCGGTTTAAATTTGAAACATCGGTCGTTTCGTATCTGACAATACTTATTTCATTCTACTCTGTCACCAAATCCAGTATATTATCTCCACTGAGACACCTATCGCACCATGATAACCGATTTTTTCGTACTAGCTTTTCCTGGTATTCATGTGAAGGATGTTTGGTTTCAACAGGATAATGCCAAACGTCTCACGCCACAATCGCCTTTATCAAACGTTTGATGGCCGTTTAATTAACAGAAATGGTGATGTCAATTAGCCACCAAGAAGCTTCCATTTGACACCGTTGGAGTCAATAAAGAAAAGTGTTACGCCGACAAACCAGAGACAATTAAAAATTTGAAGAAAAAATTCGTGATGTCAGTGCCGAGATACGACCCCATACACTCGTAAAAGTGCATTAAAATGAAGGAAATGATATTCCTTTTCTAACCGAAACGACTAAACTTCACAACAAAAAAAAAAGCCGGTAAAATCTCCAACTGATTTTGTTTTATTGCATTTTGAAATTTTGACTTTCAAATGGACCACCCTTTACTTATGCAAGTGCGATGAAATTTGCAACATTACTGTCAGTGGAGCATGGCACAAAGAGATTATTACAACCATTTTTTTTTTTGCTATATACCACACTTCACGATATACCAGGAACATATTGATAGAAGGGCAATTAAGTAAACTATTACCCGATTTGACCCTACCAGGGTATTTTTCTGAGTCTCTCGTATATAGGCCACAATTCCTATCCTGGAAGACAACATTACTGCTGCTGTTGGTGGGATACAGTATTAAAAGAATGCTAAACATGAAGCTAGGAGCAAAGTCAATAATACTAGAAAAACAATAAAATTCTTTAAAATTTGTGACTGCGTGGAAATTAAAAAAAAAATAGTGTTTTAATTATAACATGTTGTATGTTATAGAGTCATAAAATCATATGTCGTATAATAGTATCATGAAAAGAAAGCGACTGTTGTAAACAACCTCACATAATGGAAAAAAATAGTCGAAAATGCGAAAATAGTAGTTAGTTTATGCGAAAAGGACACGTTTTGGTGTCAGATACTAGAAAATAAGGAATATTATGATTTTGTGAATTCAACGACCATAGTTTTGAAACAAAATTGGCTCGGTTTAGCCAGCACAGACGTTTAACGCAGACCTAAATAATTCAATAATACACCACAATATGACATGATATAAAAAGTTCTCTTAACTTATGACACGTTTTGTCCACTCTAAAATTTAAAATTTATGCAAATATGACATGATAATACTAAAAAAGGATTAAGTCTTTTTTTTTTTGTTTTTTTAATAAAACTTCTTAGAGAAGAAAAAATAGAACAGAAACAACATACATGCAATAAAGATAAAATAATTATTATTATCGCCTAAAACTAGTTCTTCCACTTTCTTGTTTAAAATTTGTAGCAACTCTACTTTTGAAATTTTAAGCTGGAGGTCCACACCACGCGTTTTCGCGTCAAAGCGTTGCGAGCATTTAATACCTTCTTCGCATTCTACGCTTCAAGTTACATACAACGCTTTTTACGCGCCAATGTTTGTTTTGATTTAAACAAATTAAAACAAAAACAACCTGTCAAAATCAGCTGTTTAGTACGCGCGCCGCTTGTGATGCTTACAAAAGTAGAAAGTAGATTTACTTTTCGCGTTCTAGGCGTCATGGCATCCTACGCTTTTGTGCGTGTAACTTGCACCAAATAAATACATTAATTCTACTTTTTTGACAGCCGCGTAGAATGCGAAAAAGCGTAGAATGCGTGGTGTGGACCTCCAGCTTTAGTCCCTGTAGTGGATTTTTTATTTTTGCAGGAATAATGCACAAAAGAGTTCATCTTCATCTCGCTATAAATCATTGACCACAATACCTCCACATTGAATTCCTTTTCACCTGGTGGGTTGAGAACTGAACGAGGAATTTGTAGACGACAACAAATAGTCAAATGAAGAATTCATCGCGTCAATATTTTCATTTTCATCGGAATAATATCCTATAGATCTATAGAGAAAAACTAATTCGATTTATATACGTAAGTATGTACAAGTATACTTATATAAAATATTTACTTAAAATTTGGATTTTACGTGCTCTTATAAAAATAAAAATTGTACAAAACCAAAAAAGTAAATAAAAATCTGTCAAAAATTTTATGAAATTATAATAATCATACAAACAAAACACAAGAAATTAAAGAAAATAAAACAACAACAGAAAGTTAAAAGAATAGACAAGAAAAGTTTAATGGTGTGGAAATTCAAAAAAAATTAATTTTTCAATTAAAATCTGTAACACGGTTTCATGAAATTGTCTTGTATTTTAAAATGAATATGAAATTGTTAATAATTTTAATAAAATATTATAAACATATGTACATTATGACAATTGAAATGTAATGGAAAGATATTCAACATTTAAATTCTCATTTATACACGATTAAAATTTAGACGAAAAATAATTTTTTTTTGTTTTGGAAATGAAAGTAGAATTTTTAAATATAAAGCAAGACAGCATTTTTATTGGAACTTTTTTATTCCAATCGACCTTAACTTTGATTTTGTATTATTTTTCAAATTCCAGTGTATTTCATACCTACACATGAAAATAGTGATACAATCGAGAAATCCGTAGTTAAGGACAATAACAAAAGAACTCAGAGCCTCTAAGATGCATTCAAAAGGCAAATAATTCCTTTAAATTCAAATAAAAGTATGATGAATGTATGAGGTTTTCTTTGACCCTAAAACACGTACTCAGGCAAAAAGGATAAGTAAGTCTTTATACATTCTCGTCTTTAATAAGTTTTTAACAACGGATTCTTTAGCCTCTATGTTCTGAAAATTCAACATTCATTTATACGTCCAGTTGATCTGCTGATGCCATTATATGTGGAATATAATATCGTTCGATGGTGCCCTGGTAGTCTAGTGGGTACTGTGCTAGACTATCAGTGTGAGGGTCGTGGGTTCGATTCCCACTCTGGTCTGTGACTCTACACCGAGCGTGTGGTCAAAGTTACTCAGCTCGTATATAATTAAAGTATAATTTGTAATTGTATTGTAATTAATAACGTAAATATCGTTCGAATGTCGGCCACGGCTTCTTTGCGTGTAGCGCATTCGGAATACCCAATTTTCCACGACGCTGACGTTTATGTTAAATCAGACTGAATTTGATTGATGGCATAAGTCGTGTTTGCCTTGAATTCCGCTGTATTTTGAATCTTATTCGCATACACCTGCAGTTTAAGAAAACCCCACAAGAAAAAATCTAACGAGGTATGTACAGTGAGCGTCAAAAGAAACTGTACATTAAAAATATATATATTAATAAATTGCAGTTATTTTATTTTAAAATTGTTTCATTGCCAACTTTTTAAATTAAACAAAAATTTAAAAAAAAAATTCGAAATATTGTAAAATTTTTTCGGGCGCTCTCCTTAAGTAGTAAAAGTTGAGTTTGGCGATATTTAGAATTTTATCCTTAGAGTACACCAATCTCTCGAATAGTTCTCCAAGTCTGCCTAGTCTCCATTGCAGAGTCAAACCGTCTAGAATAGTATTCCATTTTCGCACGTCTGATACACTTGTCCACATTCGCCATTGCGGCACTATATTGTAATTTCAACTCAGCTGTCCTAAAGCTCTTCCACCTTGAATAAGCAAGATCCCTCAGATCAATGACACGTTTGGTGGAGTTCGTAAACCAGGGTTTCTGCTTATTAGAGATACTTTTAAATCTGATAGGAACAGTCGCATCAAATAAAATCCGTATATTTTCCTCCAAAAAAGAGGACTGCATATCGACGGAGGGCATATAATACAAATCGTTCCAAGCAATTTGCGCAAAACGTTCACGTAGAAGATCGCCGTACATATGTCTAAAATCCCTGTAGCTATAAATTTGTTCAGAAAATAGAGGTTTAAAATCATATGTCAAAAATAACAAATCATGTCTTGAAAAACAAGGTGCAGATACTTGATCATACAATAAAGTCCTCAAATTATTCGTTACAAAAATTATGTCTATGAGTGTACTAGACGTCGAATTGTGGTGCGTAGGTGCGGTGGTATTAACACAAACAAGACCTAGGGATAGCATGTAGTTGGTGAGAGAAGATTCCGACAAAATATTATAATTAAAATCATCACAGATTCATCATTCAATGGCATCATAGAAATCACAAAACGATATCCTATTATTCAGTCGGTATACGCACCCAACCAACATTTTCGTACCATATGAAAAAACTTCAATAAAGATAAATTCAATATTGATTGTGGATGACGATTTCACACGGACTCTACAAGTTAGACCATTTGTCACAAATATGGCAACCCCGCCCCCACGACTCTCCCTATCATTCCGGAAAACCTGATATCCTTCTGGAGCTATAAGACCGTCAGAGGTCGAATTCGAAAGCCACCGCCGAATTTTCAAAAACTAATCTAAACTCATCCAACTTACTGTTCAGATTTTGGGCATTAATATGCGAGATTGTAAGTCCCGTCCCGTATCTCGCCAATATTCTGACCATATTCATTGTTATATCTCTGGAGCTTCCACACAAAACATTGGCAATAATCAGAAAATAAATATAAACTTGTAATGGGATAAACACAACGCTAATAGATTCGTGGTAAAGTAAAAAAGTAAAAATACATGTCTACAAGGAAAAAAAGGATCAAGTAAATGATTAAAATAATATGAATAATAAAATAATATTAACATATAATAAGGAAAAGAAAAACAATTGGATTAATTATAGAAAAAAATAATTTACAAATAATATAATAATAAATGTAGAAAAATTCAGGCATCTGTTCGAAAAAGCTGATCCAGCTCGGGAAAATTCAACTGAATAGGATCACCAGCATCACAAATTTTAACATAAACAACTCCTCGGCGTGTAAAGATTTTTAAATAAAAGAAATTCAACTAAAATCGAAAGTGTCTTCTTCTTAATAGATTATGAAGATAGTAAAACGTCTCCTATAGAAACGTTAACTTTTCATAAAAGGTTTTGAGCGCGACCAATATGAAGAAATAAGAAACAAAATCTTTTAAAAGCAATTTTTCACTTCACATGAAAATGGCTGTCACATGAAAATGGCTTCTGGCAGTATATTGGGAATTATACCGATCACTTTATTAATTCAACAAATAAACGACGACAAATCATAATGCAACGTTACTTTATATGAAAAAAAAATTTATGATTTATTCACATTTTGAAATTGTCTAATTAAACTTCATTTCACTTCATACTTCGTTTCGCCTTCATACGCTCAAATAAATTGATTTGATGAGTACAGACACCACAAAGTCTTGCCTTAAAAAATGGAGCAACAAATGTATTCTTTTACCCACAATATTTCCGGTTGAATGTGTGCGTCTTTTTTTATTGATTTCATTACTTCATACCGTTTCCTTTTTCTTCTTTCCTGGAGGCATAAGAGCAGATGTCTAATAATAGCCAAAACTGAGTAGAAATTTTTTTTGTCTGGCAATCGGATTGTTTGTTTTGCTTCATATTATTTGGTCGCTCGAAAACTTCATTTAATTGTGAGATATTGTTGTGTGTCTAATTGAATTTCTTAACAAAATAAATGTGACCTGTAAATGTCCTAAACTGATGTACTTACAAATTAATAGCATTATCTAACGAATTCCATAAGAAAATTATTCTACCAATTCCACCATCATCTTTCAATCCTCCTCTAACCATTACCAATAGGGAAAATGAAGAAAAGTGGACACCATAAAACATGAAATTTTTTCTAATAATCCCAGTTAAAGGTCACATCAACCGTTTCGCAAGATTGCCTTTCTAAAAAAATATATGTATGTCAGAAGAAATTAGTTAATAATTTAAAGTTAATTTTGTTTTAATATCTGTGCCAAAGCGTGTGAAGTGGTATAATTTGCATAGAATGCGAATGGATACTAGGAAATACTAATACTATTCTATAACCGAAATCGAAATTAAACGTAAATCGTATTTGAACGTAATATTATTCAATGGAAACAAGAATGTTATTCGAAATATAATATTTAAAGACTCATACCCAATGTTTTTAAAACGTATACTATTTAGAAATGTAACAAAATAAACAGAAAGAATCAACTGTTGTGGAACACTTCTGAACCTACAAAAAAGGAAATATTTAAGTTTGGTCTCGGATATTTGTTATCTATTTTTTTATTTATTTATTTATTAATTACAATACAATTACAAATTATATTTTAATTATATACGAGCGGAGTAACTCACGACCCTCACGCTAATAGGCTAGCACACTACCCACTAGACTACCAGGGCACCCCTTTGTTATCTAATTTTCATAATGGTTTTCTATCAGTGAAGATTGCATCAGCACTGAACATATTAGGCCAATAAACACAAACGTTTAGCACCACCCCTCGGAAAAAAATAGGACTCAAAAGCAACAGTTAATCCCATCATTCCAACAACAACTGCTTAGTAGGAAAAACTTGGCTAATATGGTAGGAGAGAAATTCTTTGTGTCAGTTAAAGGAAGAAAAACAAATATCGAGTTATTTTTTTAAGAGTTTGAGAATTTAAAATGATAAGACAGAAATATTGTTGGAATGCAATCCTATTTATTATAATTTATATAATTTGTGGCATATGTCCGTCGCAATTACGAGTTACGAGTATATAACCCATTCGATCAATAAGTCGACGTACCATATGATTTTTAAACTGGTTGGGAAAAGTAAATAATAGAAGACGAAAGCCAGCGAAAATGTTGTGATCAAATTGCGAAGAGTCGGCCATAACTGACTCTGAACAGGAAAACTCAAAAACTCCAGCTTTTAATAATAGCACAGAGATTTGGTTATATTAGAACAACGCCACACCACATACATCGATTATGACTCTTCTAGAACTCCGTGTGCTTTAATGAGCGTCGTCCTTGGCACACTGGAAAATAATTTGGTTGGTGAAAAGTTCAACTCATCAATTGTTATTAATATTTGGCAGCAGGGGTAAGAGTGTGTATTGTAGACAATTTAAAACAATTTATTGGTTTGGAAATGTTGCTGAAAGACTTGATAATCACCTGCCGAATAAAGTATCGACAGTGAAATTGAGTGGTGAAAAATTCAAATGTGGAAGACCCGTAACCTGGCGATATACTGTCAACGAACTCTGAAAGAGAGATAAAAATTAAGTACCAGGATAGTGAAAATGTGTTCACATATTTCAATCAAATCCAAAGCAAAACTTATGAAAATAAATTAAATGAATTCTTACAATAAAAATACGATACCACTTGACTGCTTTGTTACGTTTGCATGGACATTTCATTGAGAAAACTTTTTTGTATTTGCGTAACTGATGATTAAGAAAGACCAAAATTCAACTACAGAGTCTAAGTTATAAACATTTTTAAAAATAAAATTTAATGCCAAGAAAACAAAAAGTATTGTATTCTTCATGCATTCTATTGAATAATTCTGCAGATTAGTATCATTGCTGTTGATGATTATTATTGTTCAATGCTATTTGTATGTAAATTAGCTTTGAGAGTTAATCTTATAAGATGGAAATACAGAAATAAGAATAATTTTAATAAAAAAATTCAACAACAATCACCTGTGAAATGAAATGCATGCAAATGGAAATTGTGCTTATTTATCCCTTTCACACAAATTAATTCATTTGCATACAAATACAGGTAAATCTTTTGAATGACGCAAATACTGCAGGATTCCTTACTTTAAAGAAACAATTGGAACAATTTGTTGTGATCAATAAATCTGGATTTATTGATGAGACTGCTTTGATTTTAGAGAGTAAATGTTATGATCGGCGCTTAACTGGATGTTCAATTTTTACACAGAGCAACAAGATTAATGCCATCTAATCGAGTCTATTAGCTATTGTTTTCATCTCAGTAGATTACTGGCAAAACCTCTGAGAGTAAAAAAATCTGTCGTTCGGGCTCCATTTTAAACTGTAGGTCCCACCGGTCATGTATAAAATTAAGACACGCTGCATAAGTCGTGTGAGAAGCAAGGTCGTAGTCCTGACTGAAGGGTAGAGTTGTTCATGTAAAAAAACATCGATGTTTTTTGCCATTCGATTCATCATTAATTAACATCGATGTTATTCGATGCATCAATTAAAAAAACATCGATGTTTGCGATACATCGTATTTATTCTAACTGGAACTTAAAAAATTAATTGCATAAAAGTCGAATTATTTTAACATATTGAATATAAGAATTGTTTATTTTATGAGGAATTTTTTCATTAAATTCAGTGTTATTAGATTATTAAGGTTCAAATTGTGTAAAATATGACATCAAGTTATATTTATATGGATAGAAAAACAAAATTTTAAATATATATACAGTAGGACCTTGATTATCCGTGATTCGATTATCCGGCAACATCAATTATCCGGGATGGAAAAAGAAAATTTTTTGCATCGACTTAATTTTATTTTGGATCGACTTAAATTTCTCTGCATCGTTTAACCGTGATTACCTCTATTATCCGTGATTATAAGCAAAAATTATTTTCTATTATTTTGGACAAACAAGCGAAAAAGGGGAATTCCCTCTTTAGTATACGATGAGTCAGTATACTGTTCACTGTTTTGTGACAAAATTCTTTTTTTTTATATTTTTGAAACACGTATGTATATAAAATCCTTGATTTATTTAGTGTTTATATAAATATGTACATATTCATTTATTAACTAATAAAAATATCTATTAAAAAACTAGCCAAAATTGGTACCCAATTAACGGGAAAATCGATTATCCGGAATGCTTCCGGTCCCGACCATCACGGATAATCAAGGTCCTACTGTACAAAATTTGAAATATTGTTTTTGCTATCCATATAAATATCACTTTGGTGACGTGATTTACAAAATTAGGGCTTAGTATTATTATATTATTACATGTAAAAGAAATATAAATTCTGATTGAACTACAATGTTTATAAATGAATTTGTGGACGAATGTCAAATAAAAATAATATAAAATAAAAGTAGAATTTAAAATTTTTCAAAGATTAGGAAATTTGTTTTACTAAATGTCCCAATACTTTTTATTTAAGCTTTACAAAAACAATGTTTTGTTCACCCTCTCTGCCTGCAAACTGCTTCTTTTTTTGGGACAACACTAAGGAATCTTTGAGAACAGCATTTTAGATGGCACGGAACTGGCAACCATTGTTAAATATTTGTATGCTATATTGTACAAACTGGGGAATTGAATTTTGTAATCGGACCACACTTCTAAAGAATTTTCATTAAGCCGATTTACCGGACTTCGCAAATAAACTGAGATTTCATCAGAAACGTTCCTTTCAGTCCTATTTGTTTCCAATTTCTATGAACTAATTTGTGGTGATCACTCCATAGACTAAATCCGTCTATTGGCTTGTCTGAAATATCGGAGTCGCCATCCCCAGACTATTCGTCTGCCATATCTCTTATTATCATTTCTTGGATTTTCCCAACGGCTTTCGTACATGCAAGTGGATCTTCAAAATGTGGCAATAGCAAGAATTGATACATGTTCGATAGCACCCATTCGCTTGTTGATTTCAGTAAGAGCAATTTTATGTACCTCTTTTAACAAGGATTCTTCAATTTCAAGAGCTTTTAGTTTCGATACCATACAGTGAACTAGCGGAATAAGTTTTCTGCTATTGCAATATGTATCACCGGATATTTCTTTTGTAGCTGCCTCAAAAGGCCGTAATATGTTAAGTAGTTTTGAAGATGTGGATAATTCCATACCAGTTAACATTGGTGGGACAGTTTTGTGTCGAAGTAATATTTCACTTACGGCATTTCGAAGTTCTAGAAACCTTTCGATCATATAGAACGTACTATTCCAACGCGTAGGTACGTTTTCTTGGATACGTTTTGCATCAGCTTTTGTCGTTTTTCTTAATTCGTCACTTGCTATGCAACTTTGTTTAAAGAAAGTGACAATATTTTTTATTTTAGTTACTAATGTCTGCAACTCTGAAACATTTAGTACTTTTTGCGCAACTAAATTTAGTGTGTGTGCAAAGCATGGTATGTGCTTCTTTTTTCCAAAGGCAAATTCTACAGCTTTTACCATATTGGCTGCATTGTCTGTTACTACTGCGGTAATTTTATCTTTTGAAAAGCCCCATTCATTGCATACCTTGGTAATAACAGTTGATATATATTCAGAGTTGTGTCTTTCATCGAGATGGTATACTCCCAACGTTATCGACTGAAATTCAGTTCCAATACCAAAATGGGCTGTGACACCCAAAAAACTTCGCATTTGAAAATCGGACCAAATGTCAGTTGTCAATGTAATATTGTCCACTGTTGGTAATTTAGTTTTCAATACTTCTGATAAAACTTCATATTTTTTATCGACCCAACGTGTTACAGTAACTCTACTTGGAACTTTAAAATGCGGTGATAGAACTTTTATTAGGTGTTTAAAACCTTCATTCTCTACCAGTGAGAACGCGTGATTATTTTTACAATTCATATAAACAATACCGTTGTTAATTTTTCTTGCCTTGTCACCACCGGAATAAGAAGCAATATCTTCAAAACTTTTTTGTATAGACCTCTGACGCTTTAAAGGTCCTAACTCAGTAGTAGTGTCATCATTTACCTCAATACATGATACAGAATGTCCATTACTTGAACTACTTGTAGGCGGCACACATGAATCGACAACAACTAGTGTATTCTCGCCTATAACTCTTAAATTTTTTTTATTTATTAGTGTTTGCGTTCCAGAATTTTTTATTTCATCAATTTCCAAAAATGTAGCTCTGTGAATGTGTTTAATATGACCCATCAAGTTAGAAGTATTACCAGCGGTCCTTATATATTTTTTTCACACAGCTTACACTTTCCAGATTTATCGCCATTTTTTTCAAAGTATTTCCAAACCAAGCTCGGCGTTGACGGTGCCATTATTACAACCTGTAACATCAAACACACAAAAAGAACTTACATTGCTGATTAATACCATAAAAAAGAAAATTTTGTTCACTATACAAATATACTTTTGATAATTTCTGCAAACGCTGTTGCTTCGATGATGGTTTATGAATATAACGTATATTTTTTACTGTGTTGTTACATCAAGCGATTTTAAAACAAATGAAGTCATTCTTAGAGGGTTTTTGTTTAAAAACATTGTCACTACTTTAAATGAGTTGCAATCATCTAATTAAACAAAAGCTGCCGGATGCGTAAATTTAAAATTCAGCTTTTCGATATATCGAATAAAAACATCGATGTATCGATTAACATCGAATGATGCGATACATCGACATTTTAACGATGTATCGAAATCAAAACATCGATGTTTACGATGCATCAATTAACATCGAACAGCTCTACTGAAGAGTTGTAATGCCCAATTCTGTATGTATGTATATACGAAAATGGAAATTATGTTTTGCTCAGAGTTCAGAAAAATTCATGTATGAACACATAAATTTAAACATTTATGATAAATAGACACGAGTGTACTTTTCAAACTTTTTGTTTTATGCTCACTTTTCGCAAATGAGTAGCTAAGAATTGTTTTCATTTTAAGCATTCATAAATGAAAACATTTATTTTTTTATTTTGGTACATATTCGCGAATATGAATTGTGAGAAGTAAGAAATGTGAAATGTACAAATATGAGAGGCCTTCTCATCGTTCTCATTAAACTACATACTCATTAATGTTGTTGTTTTTTTTATCATATGTGTTCGGTCTTTTTGTGGTTTGTTTCTTATTTTCATATGTGCGTTGTTTGTTTTATTTACTACTTTACAAAAATGAATGAAAATGAAAATTTTTCATTTTAATTTTTTCACAAACAAAAGATTTTTCTCATTCTTTTGCATTCAATATGTATGCATGTAGAAAAATATTTTAATTTTTTAGTTGTTAGGCACAACTTGTGCCTATGTTTTTGTCATAACGGTTTACTTTAACAACTTCGCTATCCAATGAGTCATATATGACACACATGAGCGTATTGTAACACGATCATTGGTCACATGTGACTCATTTCTTTACACAATTTATTTGATGTTTCTGTAACACAGGCTATTTCACTTGCCCTGCCTGTTTGCACAAAATTTTTGTTTTACCAGTCTGTGCACATATTTTTGTTTTATTCTTGCATGCAAAAACCCAAACACTCTCAACATTGCAAAATAAAACTTTATGCTCGTTCATTTGTGAGATTTTTACAAAAATTTTATTTCTCAAATATGTATGTGCATGTGCATGAAAAAATGTTTTTCTTTTCTCTCAATTTTGAACGAAAATAAAAAACATTACTAACAGTATCATAAACGAATGAATAAAGCAAACTTTTATTTTTGTTTGTTTTTGTTCACGAATGGAAGATGACAAAACAAAATTCTTTTTCATGAACGTGAGTGATAAGTGAGTGAATATTTGGTACACTGGTTTTGCTTTTACATCGTTTAACATTAAAATTATAAAAAAAAGCTACAAAAACAAAAACAATGAACTTGTTTACATGATAAACAAGTAAACAAAATTATACCAGTACAAAAAAGGGATAAACAAGTAAACAAATATGCAACAAAAAACATTACAAGAATGAATGTAAACAAAATACACAATCAACAATGAAACAACTATGTTTACATTTATAGAGACCTCGAGACGGGGAAGCCACGAACATTCGGCATCAAGAACATTCATCAGACTGTTTACGTTGCCATATAAAAGGCAAAGCAGGCAACGAGTCAGTAAAATTTCAGTCAGTGTTGTGTGAAGACGCGGTGAGTTGGAATAGAGTAATCCCTGTTAAAAAGATCTGTCGAGCAATTTACTAATAGTTGTTATTGTGTATGCAAAAGAGTGCAAAGAGGAATAACAAACAAAGCAATTGTTGTTGTTTACATCAAGTTGTGAACAGTAGCACACAGAATTGTGCGAACAATAAGGAATTTTAATTGAAGCCAAACACAAATTTATTTTTATTTGCAATCTACGAGCTCACAATTTAAACGTTTTTAAAAGGTAAAAACGTAACAATATGTATGCAGAAAATGTCGCTCATAAATAACTAATGTAAAGTAAACAATTCAAATAAACACATGCCCTAATGCACATAACAATGCGTTTTATGATGAACGATTTAAAAGTTTTTCGATTTGATCGGCGATGTATCGTTCATCAAACGCTGATGTATTGTGTATGCAAGCGACGATGTTATTCACGATTTTTATGAGCAAAATATTTATGTTTTCTAAACATCAATGTATTATTTTCATTCTTACATATGCTGGCTTTTTTCAACTGGCGTGAAATTACATTATCATTACATCTTCTCAACCTGTTGTAATTCGGCTTCTTTGTTTATGGGTCACCTCTTCTGTAGAGGACTGCTTTCTGAAATATTGTATTGCGTGGAAGACAATTGCTTTAGAAACGTTTAAAATTGTTTCGAATCCTCGGTAAAAGCTTTCATTCTGATGCATTTGTGTTGAACGATTCTTGTTAAATTTAAAATTGGAAATTTTGTTATTCCTTCTTAAAATTATTAGCATCCATCCTACTGTGTTCCAATAGTTTCATGTCAATTCGATCACAAAATAACATCCACATTTGATAAACATGTTGCGCAGAATGTCAGCTGTGGTATAAATAATCCAATCTTAGAATCTAAGGCTTAGATACTTATGATAATAAAAGTGAGTAAACACCACTGAAATAATTCATTTTCTTAGGATAGCGAGAATAAATAATCCAAAAATAAAAACGTTACTTATAAAATGTTAAAACAAAAACAACAATTCATGATAAAACAACTTTTTTATACTTAAGAACAAAACTGTTTTATACTTAAGAACAAAAGTGTTGACTCACTTATGGCGCTCACTGTATATGTATAGGTGACAGAGCTTATCAATAACGTTACCAATTGCAGACACGGATGTTTGTTAAAGGAATTAATTTAAATAATAAATCTATAAATAAATTTATGTGATATCTTAAACAATGCTTTAAAAAGTACAATGAATTGCATTTAAAATGTTGATGATTAATTTCTGAATATAATTTTATTCTAATAAATCGAATTTTATGTACATTTCATTTATTAATATTCGTCTGGGCAATTGGTGAAGTAGCCACTGACAGATCAAATAACTATTATGCAACTCTGATTAGCTGGAAATATCATGTTTCTTTCGTTCTATCCATTTAGAATATTCACAGAAACTTACCTAGGCCTCAACCAAATTTGAGAACGTTCTCTTTCTTCTCATCTTCAAGCGATAACTAGTCGCAATAAAACAATAAAAATCATTAAATCAATATAGAAGAACATAACCTTAAGGGAGGTTAGCTATTGCTTTTCTTTTCTAGTTAAGGGCATGTGCAAAGCAATTTTGTGAGACTTGTACTCTAACGATACAATAACCGCAGGGGAATTTAAGCGCTAGGGTAACGGAATGGTATATTAAATTAAAAACGTGGCACAATTTGGAATAAAGTCTTCTTAGTTCCCGAAGATTCTTCTACTTGAAACACCTGTGCTAAAGGGCAGCTCTGCAGAATGATCCACCGTTTTTATGTGTTTTGTGCACCTCATATTTCCCCAACAACTCTAAAACAACAACAACTTCCAAAATTTAAGAATAATTGTAATAAAATTACTAAGGTATCCTTATACATGTATTTATATGCAAGATACCATAATAGATGCTGTATTCCAGTAGGTAGTGTGTTGGCTTATTAGACGTAAAGGCGTAAACGAAATATTCCTCTCAGCAGATTTTTGGCAAAAAGTCTGAAAGTAAATAGCATTGCCATGAATAGTTTCTCAAAAATCTGTCATTCGGAGTAGACGTTAAACTGTAGGTCCCGAAACTCATGTGTAAAATTAACGCACACATGAGTGGTGTGAGAAGCTAGGCCTCAATCCTGACTGAAGGGTTGTTATGGCCAATTATGTATGTGTACACCATAATATAGTATACTCCCTTCAATTAGAGACAACAGCATCGGCTCGAAGAAGCTTTATCGTCAGCGCTGCTGTAAAGTGGTAAGTCCAAATTCACTATTTTACTTTTGTATGTGCAAAATCTCTTTTTTTTAACATATTCAACAGATACATAAAGCATTTACAGTTAAGAATGTTTGAAATAAAAGTGAATTTGAAAAAAATATAACCTAGAAATTATTGGGAATAAAATATAAAAATTAGCGGTAAAAAAGTCTACATAGAGTAGTGTATTTAGATTTTTTTTCTTTAACTGTAAATTCCCTAGACGTAAAAAGTTATTAATAAACAGATTCCTCAAATAAATCATCATCTGTGGATTGAAATTATTTTCGATAAAGAAAAACTAAAGAAAAACGAAAAAAAATATTTTACGTGTAGATAAATAATATGTAATATTTTATACATCATGCAGTAAAACTAAGTCGATACTTTTATTGCGTAAAAGTTCTATTCTATTATTGTTTTCCTTAATGTCACAATATTATTATTATTATATGCTTAAATTCTTATATATATTTTCATTCCTAAAAGAATAATTAACAAAAAGAACGAAAAAATCTAAATTATGACTGACAGTACAGTAGGACCGTGATTATCCGTGATGGTCGGGACCGGAAGCATTTCGGATAATCGATTTTCCCGGTTAATTGAGTAGCAATTTTGGCTAGTTTTTTAATAGATATTTTTATTAACTAATAAACGAATATGTACATTTTTATATAAAAACCAAATAATTCAAGGATTTTATATACAGTGGTGGCCACGAATTTAAGACACGACATTTTACTTATATATTTGTGATAATTTTTACACCTTATCAAAAAAAATTTTGGTCCATGATATTTTTCTTAAGATATTAGTAATATTAGGAAGAAACATTAATAATATTTTGCTACCTATATTTGGTTAAGAATTTTTATTTACATATTATACATATTAAGAAAAATGCTAGCCGGGATTTGATATATTTTTGACACAAGTGGTTTACGTTGGGCAATACACCCACACAAGTTTTTCTCATTTAGACATCTTCTTATTGCCCTAGACGAAATATCAATAACAAAATCCAATACAATTTTATTTTTTATTTTACTTGAGCTCGTGAAAGGATTATTAGCAGCTACTTTAGGGTGTAGTTTTTCGGGCTCTAGGTTGCTGTTTGACATTTTTGGAAGTACCATGTAGTACCAGTACCAGTAGTATTCACTAATATCAATGAGAAATGATTTCGATTTTTGGAAGAATACTTGCCGAGTTGAATACGGTGTCTTTAGGGATTTAGCGCAGTACAATTTTTTTATATTTTCCGATCACATATACATATCATTGGGTTAATAAGTAGACTTGAAATTATTACTAACAATTTTCCTCTAGGTTAACACATGCCTATGGTTATGGATTAGTGAGTGAGAGAGAGAAAATATGTTGAGAGAATTTATTTATTTACAGCCATATAAAAGTGTTAGTAATATACTCTATTTTTATTTTCATTTCATCAACATACATATGTAAAGCTGTCTATCTTTGGCTTAATAATTTTTGATAAATAAAAATAAAATAAAAATTAGGCCATGTTTTTTAGATAAATAAAAATAGATAATAAAAAACCATTTTTTATTAAAAGAAAAAAAAACGAGCATTCCAAAGCATTTAAAAAAATTATACTATGGGACAAAATAAAACATAAAATACGCCCAGCTAATGACATAGAATATTTTTAACACAAAATATTCTTCGAGTGTTATTCTGAAATAAAATGATAAAGCATAGATAAAATGATAAAGTATTCCTGTCGCAGTCTGATCGACAACTAAATCAAGAAACACACGAATACATACACATGTACATACGTACGATGAGAGCAACACATTGTTACGCTCTTTGTTTGTGTTCATTTTCCTTCTGTCTTCCTCTCCCCTCACCCAGAAACAGCGTTGCCGTTGTGACACTAAAGTATCACTTTTGACCCTTTTTTATGCCAATGACACTTTTTATGATCCTTTTTTAATTTATCCCATTGTATCATTTTAACGAAATATATGGCACTTTTTGACCCTTTTTATTTATTTATTAATTAAAATAAAATTTTTAATTATATTGTATACGAGCGGAGTAACTTGACCATATGCTCGGTGTAGTGTCACAGGCCAGAGCCTCTGATAGAAATCGAATCCACGACCCTCAGGCTAATAGTCTGGGTACTACCCACTAGACTACCAGGTAGGGTTGCCAGATTCCGATTCGCAAAAAGCTGGACAAAACAAAAAAAAGCTGGGCATAAAAATTACTGAGAAAATGTTAATTTTGGTTTTGTCTAAATAATTTTTATTAAAATATCCATTGTTTCAACATACACACAGTTACTAAAGTATACATACGGTTAAAAAATTTCAGAAATTTTTTAACTAATCCGTTTTCGTTAAAAAATTTTATAGTTTCCTTGATGTTAAGACGGTCTTT
This sequence comes from Sarcophaga variegata, assembly GCA_932273835.1. NCBI lineage: Eukaryota > Metazoa > Arthropoda > Insecta > Diptera > Sarcophagidae > Sarcophaga > Sarcophaga variegata. Next base: position 44,952,653 of record OW026359.1, read on the forward strand.
TGCATTGGTTAAAAAATTTCTAAAATTGAACTGAATTGTAGCCCTGCACAGGCCCACAAAGATATGCATTCGATTTACAAATTTCACAAATTTCTGAACCAATGCAAAAGACCGTCTTAAAATGGAAGAAAAATGTCAGACAATTATAAATATTTTCAAAAAAAACGGTTTGGTTAAAAAATTTGTTATCCGTATGTATACTTTTGTGGCTGAGTATTATGTGTATATTATGAGTATATGAATTATTATTTAAAAATATTACAATTAAATAAATTCATTGCAGTCTTTAAAATTTATTTAACTAAATTTAAATTTTTTCGGTTCAGTCCGTCACATACATATTTGCATATGCATATGTATGTGAGAATTAAGATTAAATACTAAAAACAAACCAATAAAAAAAACAATTCAGTCTAGTTTGATTTTGTTTATAGTAGTTTACACTTTGGTAAAAAAAACACGTTTGTAATAAACTAATGATTTGACAAAGATAACATGAAAATTATTGCCCAAGTTATTGCAGTGTAAAAAAATATTTTACGTGTAGATAAATAATATGTAATATTTTATACATCATGCAGTAAAACTAAGTCGATACTTTTATTGCGTAAAAGTTCTATTCTATTATTGTTTTCCTTAATGTCACAATATTATTATTATTATATGCTTAAATTCTTATATATATTTTCATTCCTAAAAGAATAATTAACAAAAAGAACGAAAAAATCTAAATTATGACTGACAGTACAGTAGGACCGTGATTATCCGTGATGGTCGGGACCGGAAGCATTTCGGATAATCGATTTTCCCGGTTAATTGAGTAGCAATTTTGGCTAGTTTTTTAATAGATATTTTTATTAACTAATAAACGAATATGTACATTTTTATATAAAAACCAAATAATTCAAGGATTTTATATACAGTGGTGGCCACGAATTTAAGACACGACATTTTACTTATATATTTGTGATAATTTTTACACCTTATCAAAAAAAATTTTGGTCCATGATATTTTTCTTAAGATATTAGTAATATTAGGAAGAAACATTAATAATATTTTGCTACCTATATTTGGTTAAGAATTTTTATTTACATATTATACATATTAAGAAAAATGCTAGCCGGGATTTGATATATTTTTGACACAAGTGGTTTACGTTGGGCAATACACCCACACAAGTTTTTCTCATTTAGACATCTTCTTATTGCCCTAGACGAAATATCAATAACAAAATCCAATACAATTTTATTTTTTATTTTACTTGAGCTCGTGAAAGGATTATTAGCAGCTACTTTAGGGTGTAGTTTTTCGGGCTCTAGGTTGCTGTTTGACATTTTTGGAAGTACCATGTTGCTTGATGTGTTCCAGCGCGTTGTAAATCTTGAATTTAGATCATTTAAGCAGCTTGGATATCTCCATTATTATTTCTCCATCAAATTTTAGTTGTTGGATCAGTTTTCTCTCGGCATCGGTATTCCAAGCACCTCTGGCCATTTATAATTAAATATTTCTATGTATTCCAACATAAAATAAAATAAAACATTCGTTGCTCAACGTTTAGCTTCAAAAAACACCAAAAAATCACTTAAGAACCAGAAACTTCTGAAATGTCTTAAATTCGTGGCCAATTTCAAATAAACGTTTTTACAATAATATGATCAAAAAGCAACAAAACGTAAAAAGAAACAAAATAAAATAATGGTACTTTTTCTTAATATTACAGGGTACATAGAAGAATAAAGAATATCAAATTTGATATTACAGGATTGTAAATATAATTACAACTAAGTCAGTCAAATGTCGTGTCTTAAATTCGTGGCCACCACTGTACATACATGTTTCAAAAATATCAAAAAAAACGAACTTCTCAAATTTCTAAATTAAACTAAACAGGTTTACATGTATGATTCTGACTCATCGTATACTAAAGAGGGAATTCCGCTTTTTCGGTTGTTTGTCAAAAATAATAGAAACAAATTTTTGTTTATAATCACGGATAACGGTTAAACGATGCAGAAAAATTTAAGTCGATCCAAAATAAAATTAAGTCGATGCAAAAAATTTTCTATTTCCATCTTGGATAATTGATGTTGCCAGATAATCGAATCATGGATAATCAAGGTCCTACTGTATATAAATTTCCAATTTATTTAATATTTAAGATGTCATTTATTTGTATATACAACTTATAATTAATAGTACAGGGAAGTTAAGTTAAACTAGATCCTATTAGGAGTTCTTTGTACGATATTTTATTTTTCACGTTTTCTTATCTAAAAATTTAATGTCTTTAATTCTCTTTACAAATATGTGATAATTTAGTTTAATTCAAATAAATTTTAACGTCTGTTTATACACTGCCCGTCATAACTATAGCCGCACCCCTATTAATGTTAATATTTCAGCCTGTACATCTTGTAAGGAATTTAGTTTTTTAGTATAAGAGAAAATAGACGAAAACTTACATTATATAATAAAAATAAATTATTTATTCACTTTAGTTTCATAAATATAATTAATTTTAACAAAAACAGCTGTTTCATAACTATAACCGCACTTTAACAAATTTAACAAAATTATAAATTAAACAAAAAAATATATATATTTAATAATGGGTGGACCTCCTTTATTATGAATCAGCTCAAAAATCCGATCTGGCATACTTCGGACAAGTTTTGACCTCATATCTTCACTAATTGCTCGCCATTCATCAATGATTGCTTCCTTTAGCTCGAAAACATCTTTGTATTGCCTATTTTGGGCATAAACGCGGCGGGTCAATATTCCCCAAATATTTTCTATTGGGTTTTGATCCGGAGAACAGGCGGGCCAGTCAATCACTTCTATATTTTTTGATTTAAGCCATTCAATCGTCTGACGACTTTTGTGTACTGACGCGTTGTCTTGCTGAAAAATGAAAGTTTTTCACCCTGGGCTTCCAAGAAAGGCATCAGTTTTTCATTAAGAATGCCTATGTATTCTCCGGAATTCATTCGAGTGCTCGGAAAGGCCAAATCAAGCATTGCATCGCTGCGAAAGGCTCCCCATACCATTAAGTAACCGCCACCGAAATTTCGTTTAGAGAAATATCGTGGTTCCTTTCGCAGATCCCTCCAATATCCACTGAAACCATCTGGACCGTCAAGATTAAATTTTTTCTCGTCTGAAAAAATCACCTAAAAGAGAAGAGAATCAATTATAAGACAAAAAAAAATAAAAATATTTACTTACCTGACTCCAGTTTGTTTGCAAATTTTTCTTTGCGAATTCCATCCGGGCTGTCTTGTGGCGCGTGAGTAACCTTGGCATAGTCATTAGCGATTGTCTAGTTATTGTTCCGGATTCCTTTAGCACTCTACTTATTGTGGAATTTGACACTTTTACGCCACAAGCGGCAGAAATCTGCGGAAGGCTTTTCATAGAATTGCTTGCGGCTCTAACAACTCTGCGTCGATCTCTTTCGGATAACTTTCTTTTTGGTCCTCCGGTTTTATTTTTGCCATACTGACTCTGGTTTTTGGCAAAATTTCTTACCACCCTGTCCGATCGACCTAGTTTTCTACCGATCTCTCGAAAACTGAGCCCATTTTCCAAAAAGGCCAAAATTTTTCCTTTTTCGACGTCTGTAAGATATGTTCCCCTTGGCATTTTATTTTAATTGAAATAAAACGTTAACTTGCCAACAAAAAACTTACAATTTCGACGCAGTTATAATTTATTTTTAATTTAAACGCGATGCGGTTATAGTTACGCAACACTAAGAAATACATTAATTGTTGTGGATTTGCCAATTCAAAGAGTAACTGAAAATTTTTTTGTTTGAATAAAACTACCGTTATAATACTATAATATACCGTAAACCCTTTCATGAAAAATTTCTTTTTACGTTGAGCAAAACGGATAATGTAGTGCGGTTATAGTTATGACGGGCAGTGTATAACTTATAGTTAACTTTGCAGTTTGAGTTCTAACCCATTGGGTCAACTACATGTGTATATAAAAATTTGTCTATAATTCTTCTTTAATTCAAAAGAACAAAATATAGTTAAAGCATAAATTCTTTAAAATATTTAAAATAAAAACGTACTTAACACGTTCACGCCTCACTAGACTCCCTTATCGGACGTCGTGTACCACCGGTGGCTCGCACTAGACTGTACATCCAGTGGTACGCATTTGATTATGCTATTAGAAGCTAGTACCAAAGAAAATAAAGTATAAAGAATGTGCATTTTAACATATTTTGTAATATTTTTCAAAAATATTTCATGACGCGGGCGGAAAGATAGAAGAGAAGGATACAGAAACCAAGAGCGTAACAATGCGTTGTTCTCATCGTGCGTTTATGTTGTTTGACCACTTTTTATTTATTTTTCTGGTGGTGTCGGCACCAATGTCACTCAGGGGAAGAACATCTTCGGCTTTTTAGACACATAGGATACGAACATCAAGAATGTTCGTTAAAAAGAGCGCAAAAATCTTGTCAGTTTTTAAAGAAAAAGGTTCATGTCGCTTTTTTCAGACTTCAATTATACACCCAAAGAAATATCACAGTAGTATTCACTAATATCAATGAGAAATGATTTCGATTTTTGGAAGAATACTTGCCGAGTTGAATACGGTGTCTTTAGGGATTTAGCGCAGTACAATTTTTTTATATTTTCCGATCACATATACATATCATTGGGTTAATAAGTAGACTTGAAATTATTACTAACAATTTTCCTCTAGGTTAACACATGCCTATGGTTATGGATTAGTGAGTGAGAGAGAGAAAATAAGTTGAGAGAATTTATTTATTTACAGCCATATAAAAGTGTTAGTAATATACTCTATTTTTATTTTCATTTCATCAACATACATATGTAAAGCTGTCTATCTTTGGCTTAATAAGTTTTGATAAATAAAAATAAAATAAAAATTAGGCCATGTTTTTTAGATAAATAAAAATAGATAATAAAAAACCATTTTTTATTAAAAGAAAAAAAAACGAGCATTCCAAAGCATTTAAAAAAATTATACTATGGGACAAAATAAAACATAAAATACGCCCAGCTAATGACATAGAATATTTTTAACACAAAATATTCTTCGAGTGTTATTCTGAAATAAAATGATAAAGCATAGATAAAATGATAAAGTATTCCTGTCGCAGTCTGATCGACAACTAAATCAAGAAACACACGAATACATACACATGTACATACGTACGATGAGAGCAACACATTGTTACGCTCTTTGTTTGTGTTCATTTTCCTTCTGTCTTCCTCTCCCCTCACCCAGAAACAGCGTTGCCGTTGTGACACTAAAGTATCACTTTTGACCCTTTTTTATGCCAATGACACTTTTTATGATCCTTTTTTAATTTATCCCATTGTATCATTTTAACGAAATATATGGCACTTTTTGACCCTTTTTATTTATTTATTAATTAAAATATAATTTTTAATTATATTGTATACGAGCGGAGTAACTTGACCATATGCTCGGTGTAGTGTCACAGGCCAGAGCCTCTGATAGAAATCGAATCCACGACCCTCAGGCTAATAGTCTGGGTACTACCCACTAGACTACCAGGTAGGGTTGCCAGATTCCGATTCGCAAAAAGCTGGACAAAACAAAAAAAAGCTGGGCATAAAAATTACTGAGAAAATGTTAATTTTGGTTTTGTCTAAATAATTTTTATTAAAATATCCATTGTTTCAACATACACACAGTTACTAAAGTATACATACGGTTAAAAAATTTCAGAAATTTTTTAACTAATCCGTTTTCGTTAAAAAATTTTATAGTTTCCTTGATGTTAAGACGGTCTTTTGCATTGGTTAAAAAATTTCTAAAATTGAACTGAATTGTAGCCCTGCACAGGCCCACAAAGATATGCATTCGATTTACAAATTTCACAAATTTCTGAACCAATGCAAAAGACCGTCTTAAAATGGAAGAAAAATGTCAGACAATTATAAATATTTTCAAAAAAAACGGTTTGGTTAAAAAATTTGTTATCCGTATGTATACTTTTGTGGCTGAGTATTATGTGTATATTATGAGTATATGAATTATTATTTAAAAATATTACAATTAAATAAATTCATTGCAGTCTTTAAAATTTATTTAACTAAATTTAAATTTTTTCGGTTCAGTCCGTCACATACATATTTGCATATGCATATGTATGTGAGAATTAAGATTAAATACTAAAAACAAACCAATAAAAAAAACAATTCAGTCTAGTTTGATTTTGTTTATAGTAGTTTACACTTTGGTAAAAAAAACACGTTTGTAATAAACTAATGATTTGACAAAGATAACATGAAAATTATTGCCCAAGTTATTGCAGTGTACTAAAAAAAATTTCTATTTAGCTGGACAAATTAAATTTTAGCTTGAAACTGGACAAGCATCAAAAAAGCTAGACAATCCAGCCACGTCCAGCCAGGCTGGCAACCCTACTACCAGGGCATCTTTGATACTTTTTAAAAATGAATAAAAGTTCCAAAATTCCCCACGAAAGTTCTCAGTACAATTAAAAGGAAGTAAAGGATATTGATTTTGAAAATATTTTATATGCAAAAGACCCTTTTGATATACATATGTATATAGGTCATGATATACATATGTATATAGGTCATGATGCAGAAACCGAAATATGTATTAATTTGTATCCAAGATGTGATGTTATAGAAATAAAAACTAACATTTTGATTTTTTATAAAAAATTGTGTCACGATAGATATCAAGAATAGATATGACATATAAAATACTTAATATTTTAAGATATTTTGATCCAGTTTTTATAAATTCCAAACAAGATATAAATTATTTTCAAATTGTATCTGAATCTTGTCGAACCAGAAACTTTTGTCAATGAGTTTAAATTGCTAGAAAGTAATATAAACAGCAAAAAGTATGAAGATATACTTAAAATAATTAACGCAGAAAAGATTTGGTTCGAGATTGGAAATTTCAAAACTAGATTTGATGAAAATATATATTCAAATGTATATGAATTCGTTAAATATGTATGTATATATTTACTTTCCCTCATAGTAGTGCTTCCGCTGAAAGAATTTTTTTCAAAACAACTATCAGTAATTAAAAATAAACTTACTAACAAACTTAAAATAGAAACTTGTGAATCCATGCTTTCCTCTCTCAATTTGCTCGAATCAAAGCTGGAAGAATGGAATAGGTATTCCTAAAAAGTGTAAAAATTGTCAAACGTTTTTGATAATGTAAATATAAAAATAAATCTTATTTTTTGTTCACAAAAAACTTGACCCTATTGTACTTTAAAATATTTTCTTTTGACCCTTTTTTTCATTAAATACCCTTTTTATGACACTTTTTCGAAATTGTCAACGAAATGATTGCCCAGAAATGATTTTTAAAAAAAATTTGGTCAGAGCGGGTCGTGATGTTACAACCCGCCATAAGAAATTTTTCTTCTACATGATGCGTATTCTTTATATCCATATTCTTTGCTAGTACGAAACCGTCATGGTACGAAACATTAAATATTAAGATCTTTAATACGTCGACTGCCGAACAAGAATATTTGAGAGTCAAGTTTTATTAAAAGCCTTTAATTTTGATTTTATTTCAAGAGGACAATTCCGCATATTAACTATATTACTATCTTTCGGTACCATTTAATGGTTTTTTTTATTAGGGCGTTCGTATACATGTCTTTTTTTAACATTTTAATTTTATTTCTGGGACTTGAGTTACACCCATTATAAGCAAAATTCCATTAAATGCGTTTATTTATTTCTTCCCTAGTTATTTGAGTATGTTCTATCTTCATGGTATTTATGGTATAATATTTACATCAGACGAATTTACGAAGAATCTACCCTTAGTGAATCACACAAAACTTTACACAATACCGTTGCATTGTTGGATTGCCTATGCTGCATAATAGCTGCCGTCCGATAGAGCGAAAAGCACTAACTGCAGCCGCCAGTAGGCGACAAGCATGAATTACAGAGCCGGCATGAACGTATTAAGGGGTTTCTAATGCAGGTGAGACACGTGTATGATGAAATTCAATAAACTCAAATTTAAATAAAAAGTTTGCATAAAAATGAAATGTTTGTTTACATTTACTTTCTCTATTATAGGCAGCAATTTCCGAACTCTGTACCTTTCTTCCAATACATTTGCTTTTTTCTCCGTTTAAATTAAGCGTAATCGTTGCTGTTTTCAGCTTTTTTCATACGTTAGGAATAACTACTCCTGCACTTCTCAGAAAGGAGTAAATCAGTCATGATAATTCCACTCAACTGTAGTTTCGCTACTAAGTTCATAAGTTGTCAATGGAAGGCAATATTGGGAAGTGCTTGGAAAACCGTTAGATAAAGTATATAATTGCGAGTGGTGAAATATATATGAAGAAAACACTTGCCTGAACACACTTTTTTTGTACATACATATGTATATGGTTTGATAGCTCTCTACTTGTGAGAGAGGAAATTTTTGTTACGAACACCATTTGGTTTAATTCACTTCAAAAAACTGTGCTTGTGTTGATGAGCGAGCAACAAGAGCACTGTGAGAAAAGGGTAGTAAATAAGAAGTTATTTGACTGCATTTACAATTTTTTAAAAATATTTGGATAGACTTTAAATATGTAGCTTTCATGACACATTTTTTTTTTATTTATTTACATATTTACTTTATATTGTTTATAAAATAACATTAATTAATTGAAAACACATATATTTGCCACAAAAAATGCATGTTACTAATTGAGGAAAGTATAATATAGGCTCGGTGCAATTGAGTAATTTTTGTTTAATAAATATATATATATAATAAAAAAAAATTATAAAAAAAAAATTCCTCAAATTGGAGTTAGTAAGAGATCTTCGTTACAAAGATCTGTCGAACAATTGACTAGTAATTGTTATTGTTTATGCAAAGAGTGTAAATAGATGAATAACAGACAAAACAATTATTGTTGATTACTTCAAATTGTGAACAGTGGCACAGTGGCGTTTGGATGGAATTCAATACATTCATATCAAGTAATGTATTGTCTTTACATAGCCTGAGCGATACATTTCAGCCTAACCAATAAGGGGACAATCGATCAATTTTTCACCATTTTTTAGAATTGAAATATTAAGTGCTTTTTACCTGCATAAGAACGATATGATAACAATAGTTTAACAGCTCAGAATGTTAAAAGTCCATTCGTCATCATTTCCAACTTTTTGCCTTTTGTCCTTCGTGGAGAATTTTGAATATAATCAAACAAATATTGAAGGTAAACGACCATCGCTTGCGTTGCTTCTTTTCATGTTTGCTCATTTTTAATTGATCAAAGATGAGCATTCAAATAAAAAATAAAAAAACTATGAGGACAAAATGAACCAATATTGCATTAATAAAAATTTACTGTTTGGTGCGCTTTACACAATGGCGGCATTATCTGACCATATTTCTTTTGAAATAAGCAAGAAGCTGATGACATAGCTAATGACGATCTTTATCGAGCTAAGTTGACTGTTTTTTTTTTTTTTGAGTAATCAGTTAACCATCAAGCCAATTACCCCATACAACATTCTAATTTCTCTAATATTCACAGATGATATTATTTCCTTTAGTATTATCTTTTGAATCTAGTTTGCTTTTCGATTTATCGTATAAATTTGATTTAATGGTTCTATTCCTCAGCGCAATCGAAAAAACCATGTGAAAAGGTGACATTCAAGTATTTTCTACAAATGCAATCTGAATGTATTGAGGCAAAATAGAAGATCCTTTCGTGCTGCTTTCAACTTTAAATAATAAAAATACTCACTTCATACTCGTAACAAACTGTTTCTATCTGACTAAATAAATATGTATCTATGGTAAGTATCAAAGATCAGCAATGAATATTCAGAAAGACGAGTAGATTCGAATCATACTAAGAATTTCTGATACTTATATGCATTCATACTTATTTTAATATCATACTCATACTCATGTTTAAAGTTTGAAGTACTCATCGTACTCATACTTAACAATAAGCATGTTGTTGTTGATTTCGACTCTTCATGACTCAACATTTACAAGAATCACAAAATAAGTATGATTCGCGTACGAACACTACAATACTCACAAGTAGGTTATATGTTTGCTCTGCTTGCTGTCTTTGTCTTTTTCTTTCTCTGTTTTTGTAAATGCAACAACAACTAAGTCTGTAAATTTTGATGAATAATTCGAATCACTCGAATAATTTATGAGTATTATGAGTAGTTTCATTTTCATTTTTAATATGTTTAAATTTAATTCATCCTTCATTGATTATTGAAAGGCTTTCCTAAAGTGAGTGACATTAAGTAGTCATTTTTTATCTCCCCAATCTACAGTTTAAGGGCGATTCGATGTGGCATACGCGTTGTCTTATATGTATACTCGTATGCCTGCGGCTGTTTACAATATTGCATGTGTTGTGGGTGTTGTAACTTTCTTTTTGTATTTGTTATTTTTATTTGTTTTTCTATTCTTACACAAAAACACCAAAAAAATCTTTTCCACATCTGTTGCTTGTTTTCAAACACTTACGTTTAGCAAGAACAATGGCAACTCAAACTTGTGCAACAATGGAGATAATAGCAGCACTGTTAACAACAAACGTAAAGACAGCAAGAGAACTGTTATTATAACAACAGAATACGTGTATAAGATTATTAAATGAAAAAATAAATATAAAAACGTTTTCAATGAATAGAAGCAGATTAAACAATATAGACAAGATAAATTCGCTGAGTTAAAAAAAAACTCAGTTAGTCATTGATTTCTTTTTAATATCTGGAAAACAGGTATGCGTCCGCATTACTTCCACTCATTTCATAACAGTTAAGTCGTATACCCAAGTAAATTTTGGTCGCCTTATTCTTCATGGCGGATAGTATTTGTAATGAATCAATTTCTAAGTAATTATAATACTGTTTCTAAAGCAGAGGTATGTACGTGCAATCAAAGAGTGTACAACCTGGATAAGTGAAAATTTAGTAAACTTAACACAGAGAGTTTTAAATGTCTTCACTGAAACGGAAATGTAATACAGATCGTTGCGAAACAATGGTACAGCAGACACAATTGCAAAGATACTCTGCGGAAATCCTGATGAGAAGAAAAGCAGGAGTATATGGACACCAAACGCAGGCAACAAGAGTGTATTGATAAGTGTTCTTACGGAATAGTATGCCTTACATAAATATATGAACTGCATTAGGTTTTATGTAACACGCGGACATGCGGAGAGGACATCGATGGGATGAAACACTTTCTAAGTCATTGCCTATCCTACGTAAGCTTGGGATCCCAATATTCTGTAATATACGGAGTAGTCGCCGTAGACTAGTAGGTGGTGTGTTGGCTTATAAAATCCTCTGATCAGACATCTCCAACGAAATGAAATATGAAAATATATTTCTTCGGCGATTTCATCTCAACAGATTTCTGGCAAAAACTCAGAGAAAAAATCACAAAAATCTTTCGCTCGGTGCCGACTTTTCATGTGTAAAATTAACAGACACAACATAAGTGGTGTGACAAGCTAGGACATAATCCTGACTAAAGGGTTGTATAGAGATGTACTATACCAGACATACATATGTAAATAATCTCAGAGAAGAGAACTGGACGAAGTAAAGGAAATTTATACAGGATACAGATTTCCTTTAGAAAACTTGGATCTTTTCTCTTAATTGTTAGCGCACAGCCAGCTGAGGTATTTAGTGAGAGGCATGAGACCTTAAACCTCTGTGATTGGTTTCTTCTAAAATAGAATATAATAGAATAGAAAAAACAATGCAATGAACTGTACTACATGTGATGTGATTCTAATAAATTACTACCAGTTTTTAAGTGTATTCTATAAATCTCCACCCCAACAATATTGTCTCTGATATTCTTCTGCGACATTCCTTTCTCATCACTACCCACAATAATAGAAATTTAAAAGCCGTTTTATCTTGTTCAGTCTTTTTAATTCTTTTTTTCCATTGTCAGAGAAAGTGAATGAATGAAAGGGGAACGACTGAGTAAATGAGTAACGAAATGAAACTTTCGAAACTTTGCTTCACAGTAATAGACTCTGTTTTACATAAAAAGGAAAACAAAAGAATTTCAACGGCATGCAGAACAATTTGCAACAAAACAACCAAATCTCGGTTGTTTGCAGAGTAAGTGTCCTGGAGTGAGTGAAGCAATGAGTGAATGAAACAACAGCCATGATGCTGTACAACGAAAGAAGGGAATATGAAGAAATGTGTCATGAGTATTAATATGTTATGTGAGTAGTAGAACCAGTCTTATAATCACTTTGAAATACAATAAATTTACCTTCACGTAGCGTGCACAACTTTGCCGTTTTAGAGGTGTTGTTTTGCTGTTTTTAATACCACAGAATTGCTTATATTTTGGGTCACAGCAGCTGCTTTATTTTTGGAACACATTCCACCAACGTTTATATTCTTGTGAAACCCTATAAATAAAAAAGCGGAGTAGAAAACAGCCAGATAAGATGGCACACTTTAATACAACCATTTAGCAACTGCTGATACAAAATTCTCATGGCATTCGCTGTTGCTATTTAAATGAAGCAAGAGGAATACAGCCGAACCCATACAAAACCTACATGATACGATGAGATAACATTTTCGCGTAAATTTTGTTTCACTTTCAACAGAAGCAGAGCAACTAATTCGACGGCGGATAAACCTTTTAATACCCTACACAAGTTTCAATCGAATGTTAAGAATCAAATTCAAATTCCCTGTTTTAAAATGCTTCTTCATTAGCACTGTTACGGAGCATTTTAGAAATAGAAAATGAATACAAAATTTAGAACAATTGAAGCAACAGCCGCACTAAAATTGTATACAGGCTGTATGACTTGGCTTGTTCGTTGGCTTTGGAGTGGAATAATCATCACATCCGGTGTAAGCGTATTATGAGGATGGCAGCGGTAATGAATGATATCATGTGCTCTTGGATCTATATAGATCGTTTAACCCTTTCATGCCCGAATTTTTTGGACCAGAGCTAAAATTTTTAAGGACATGTTTTTGTTAGTCATGGTCTAAATATGAAGTGATATCAAATTCAGATTCCTACGTATTCTGGTTTTACACGTTTTTAACCAAGCTTGTTTGCAAAAAAAAATCTTTTAAAAAAATTAAAAATTACGGAATTTATGAACAAAAATGTACAATGTTGCCTACAGGCAACATCGGGCATGAATGGGTTCATGTATGTTTACTATATGTAACTTGCTTCCCGTTGACTTACTTGTTGGGGAAACAAGTGGTTACGAACGTTGCAATGTGGCTGAGGACTCACACTGAGGAAGGAATTGGAAGTATAGAAACTATGGTCATGCCAAAATACTGGATATAGTTGATCTGAATGTACCGGAACTTAGTTTCTATACAAGTTTTATAACGAAAATATTGATTAAATGCTATTCTGATAGCTGTTTATACCTCCCAGAGAATGTCATTCAAGTATCCGAACTTTGACAGTTGATAACGGCCATAGGGCTATAGGGCCCAAGTAGCTTTGATGTTAGAGGTGACTGCTAATTTGCCAAACCTAACCTAATTAATGCAAAGAATTTTTTTTATACTCTTTGATGGTTGCATTACGTCACCTTTGTCGTAAGATCATACAATTCTTTTGTAGGGCAATTTCAAATGAATTTTTAAGCCGTCTTTAAATGCCTTTTAAATGCTCTTTTTGAGTGAATGCGAAATGAGAAATTTAACGATGTTGACTTGTGGTATAGTTGGTGTGACTGTTAATGATTGATGATTGTTCTTTAACAATAAATCTGGAAATATAATTAAAAAGAAATTAAAAAATTATGAAATTAATAAATGAAAAAATAATGTTCGTGGTGTTTTTAAATAAATTAAAATCAATTGTTATCATCTACAATGAAAAAAATCTCAATGTGGAATCAAGTTCATTGGTATTAAAACGATTAGAATAATGTACAGACAATATGAACAATATGAACATTTAACAAATTCATAAATTGAATTACGCCAGTAAATCAAACAACAATTAAATGCCCTTTAATTGCAGAATAAAAACAATAACATCCACCCCAACGAAAACGTCCATCACAGAAAAAGTGCATAAAAAAGAACAATACATGCATACATACATAATTGGTCATTACAACACTTTAGTCAGGATTACGACCTAGTTTCTCATGCCACAATGTATCAAGGAAACTTAATGTATCACAGAAAAAATTTTTTTTACCAAAATTCCCGGAAAAACACTATTTTTTTTGTCACACATATATGACTGACATGGCCCGATATTAAAACTTTTTTTATTTATTTATTTATTTAAAATGCGTATTTTACAAAAATAAATTTGTAAAATACAATTCCAAAATAGTGTGGACTACAAATCCGACATATATGTGTGACATGGCTCCTGTAGAACTTCTTAGCGTCAGAAACATATGACTGACATGGCGATGAACGTGTTAATCTCAGACTTTTTGCCAGAAATCTGCTGAGAGGAAGTCGCCGAAGAAATATATTTTCATATTTCGTTTAGTTGGAGGTGCCTGACCTGGGGTTTGAACCGAGGCCTCGCGTCTAATAAGCCAACACACTACCTACTAGACCACGGCGACTTCACGAAAAAGAACAATAACAGCCGTTGATTTTGTATACGTATCACAGATACGTACGTACGATATTAAAAATTTAATATTAATTCCATTTTTAAATTTTTGGATGAGACAATCTTTACATATTTTCCAATTCTTACTTACTTACTCACTTAATTGGTCATTACATCCGTTTAGTCAGGACATACGACCACCCATGTTGTGTGCGTCAATTTTAACCATGAGTATCTAAGTACCTAAGTAAAAGTCGATTCCGAACGACAAATTTTTGTGAAAGTTTTCATGGCAATTTTATTTACTCTCAGAGATTTTGCCAGAAGACTGCTGAGAGAAAAGAAATATTTATTTTCTCATATTCAGTTTCGGTCGAGTAACCTGAGCTATGCGTTAAACCTCGGGTTCGTGTCTAATGAGCACTACCAAAGAAAATAAAGTATAAAGATGTGCATTTTAACATATTTTGGAATATTTTTCAAAAATATTACATGACGCGGGGGGAAAGATAGAAGGGAAGGTTACAGAAACCAAGAGCGTAACAATGCGTTGTTCTCATCATGCGTTGTTCTCGTCGTGCGTTTTTGTTGTTTGACCACTTTTTTATTTATTTTTCTGGTGTTAAAAACAGACGTCGGCACCAATGATCCGCTGGGTAAGAACATCTTCGGCTTTTTACACACATAGGACACGAACATCAAGAATGTTCGTTAAAAAGAGCGTAAAAATCTTGTCAGTTTTTAAAGAAGAAAGTTCATGTCGCTTTTTCAGACTTCAATGATACACCCAAAGAAATATCACAGTAGTATTCACTAATATCAATGAGAAATGATTTAGATTTTTGAAAGAATACTTGCCAAGTTAAATATGGTGTCTTAGTGTCTTAGTGCAATACAATTTTTCTATATTTTCCGATCATATATACATATCATTGGGTTAATAAGTAGACTTGACATTATTACTAACAATTTTCCTCTAGGTTAACACATGCCTATGTTTATGGATTAGTGATTGAGAGAGAGAAAATAAGTTGAGAGAATTTATTTATTTACAGCCATATAAAAGTGTTAGTAATATACGCTATTTTTATTTTCATTTTATCAACATACATATGTAAAGCTGTCTATCTTTGGCTTAATAATTTTGGATAAATAAAAATAAAATAAAACATAGATTTTATTATTAAAAGAACATAAAGCTATCCATCTTTGGGTTAAAAATTAGGCCATGTTTTTTAGATAAATAAAAATAAAAAGTATAAAAAATATTTTCATTAAAAGAAAAAAACGAGCATTCCAAAGCATTTAAAAAAATTATACTATGGGACAAAATAAAAAATAAAATACGCCCAGCTAATGACATAGAACATTTTTAACACAAAATATTCTTCGAGTGTTATTCTGAAATAAAATGATAAAGCATCCGCAGCACATGTATTCTTGTCACAGTCTGATCGACAGCTAAATCAAAAAACACAAAAATACATACACATGTACATACGTACGATGAGAGCAACACATTGTTACGCTCTTTGTTTGTGTTCATTTTTCTTCTGTCTTCCTCTCCCCTCACCCAAAAATGATTTTTATAAAAAAATTTGGTGAGAGCGGGTCGTGATATTACGACCCGCCATAAGAAATTTTACTTCTACATGATGCGCATTCTTTATATCCATATTCTTTGGCCCTACCTATTAGCCTACGGCGTCTTTTTGAAATTCTTATTATTATTAATTCCATTAGAGCTAGACCATTGACGCCATGCGAAGTTCCTTTTTCAGATATTATATGTAGGATTTCATAATCTGTGGCCTCCTCCTCTTTCTCTTCCGTACAGTGAATGTTTGTCTGTATCTTCTATAAAACTCTGATTTGAATGACTACCATTTGTAAAGAATATTTCTCAACAGTTGATGAAAACTTGAGGTTCGTTCATTATTTAAATACTCTTAAAAACAACCATCTTTCATTGATTTTTTCAATTGAATTGAAATGTCTGAACTTTCAATTTTGAAGTGGCTGTTCTTACTGAATTAAATTTATTTTAATGACTCCTATTTAGACTAACTGGAATGATACCATTTGGATGTCAATTAAAAAAAAATTAAGCAATTGATTTCTGGAAATTTTTTATTGACATGGTATGCACCCTACCCCATCATAATGATGGTAGTAGTAGTTACCCGGTAAAAAAAATAATAATAATAAGGCTGCGAGCTCATAAGGTGCATGCAACAACTCATTCGAACATATGGTTGTAAGACAGTATATCTAATGACTGGATCTGGAACTGGATTGCTTTGTTCCATGCAGAAAAAGGAAATGTAGCCGAATGTGCCTACTACGGGGGTGTGAGATGAATACAAGATTTTATCGAATATTCTCCGTGAAAAACTAAAGTTAAAGAAATAATTCGAGTCCACTATTGTGGCTTTAGATTTGACAAACCTGCTTAATTTACGTTAAACCAAAGCTTTCAAAAAATACATAGAAACCGAAATATTTCAACTCTTTGTTGATTTTAAATCCTCATATTTTTCATGAGACTGTAGGATAACTCTAACTGACACTACAAAAGAAAAAGAATCTATCAGAGGATACCCAACAAGAATTTTGATATTGAAATAATTCATCCTTCGACTTAATCAATATTTTCTTGTAAAAGTCATGATCCAAACCATACGATCTAGACGACAAATGCTACTCATCTAATCATCCAATCTAGACGACACATGATACTCATGTATGTTGATGATAGAAATATTACATGGCTCTCATACTGTGAGGAGAAAATTGTTGAGGCAGTCAACGAAACTAATTGTTGCTCTGTACTAAGATCCACAAAAATTGGACAAAATGTAAAAGTTTATAATTATTTTTCGAGGTTTTTGAAGAGTAAAATTTATTCCATATAAAATGGAGAATTTTCCTCTGTTGGATGCTATTTTGGTTTTGCCTCTGTATGTCCTCTAGCCGCCGTAGTCTAGTAGGTAGTGTGTTGGCTTATTAGACGTAAAGCCCGGGTTCGTATCCCAGGTGAGGCATCAAAACGAAATATGAAAAAATATATTTTTTCTGCGACTTCCTCTGAGAAGATTTTTTGCACAAACTCTGGAAGAAAATAAAATTGCCATGAAGGGCTTCTCAAAAATCTGTCGTTCGGAGTCGACTTTAAACTGTACGTCTGTTGCCACTCACGTGTAAAATTAACGCACACAACATAAGTGGTGTGAGAAGCTAGGTCGAAATCCTGAATGAAGGGTTGTAATGACCAATTATGTATGCATGTATGTATGTCCTCTATTATGTGTCCGTAAGCACTATGAGCATCCGTAGAATAGGATGTCCAAGGCTCCGATTGTAAGATCAAGTAAATCTCTCGAAGTGTGGTGTACTCGGACCATGGACCAATCGAATTGAGGCAATTGGTCATTTAAGTAAGCATTATAACATGTTTATTGACAGAAACTATTGGTAGTCAATTGGAAATAGCTTCGCACTTGAGATTTTGTAATCTTGTAAGTCGAGGTATTCATGATAGACTTGAAATACACGTTATAACGGTTAATTATTTCCATGAAGACAAACATAACAAAAATAAAAAAGATTTCTTTGTCGAAATAAACGAAATTTGTGTGAAGAAAAGTCAACTTAATTCTTTTATAGTAAACGCATTCTCGATTCGAAGATTGAGAAAAAAAAGAAAGAAAGAATAAATTTTTCTTATATTCCGCGATTTGTGTTCTATACCCACGAAAAAATTCACAATCAAGTATTGTATCTTCTGAAATTTAAATTCAAAGACGAATAAATCAAATCGTATAGTTTTTAAATCAAGAGTTTTTATTTATTTAGATTCGTTACGAGCTTCATTGAAAACAAATTAATTAAACAGAAAATTTACTCAATTGTCAGTCAGTCATTCAATTGTTGCAAATACGTGTTAATCTAAATCAATTTGATGAGCGATAAATGAAAGAAATATGACTAAAATTAGACGATAATGTGGTTGGTAATGCAGTAATTGTGTCAATTAAATGATTGGATTGACAGTAAATCAATAAAGACTGTGAAATTGCTTTCCATTGTGATTTTAATTAAAATCACATTCCGTTCGAAATAGAAGAACTTTTTGCGAAAATCAGGCAAATTAATTACAAAACATCGAGAAATGGAATTCGTAATTGAAAACTTTTAAAATAATTCTTATTGCCTAATTTATTGACGTAAACCAAAATAAAAGTTGAACATTTTTTGTTTTCCGTGAAATGATTGTTTGTATGTATTTTGTTTCGAATTTATGAAGTTCTTTTTCAATTCAATTGTTCGAATACTTTTCATATTTTGAAATCATTTTGGATGAGAACGAATTAAGTGCATAGATATATATACATAACGAATGAATTAAGTGCATAGTGATATATACATAATTGGTCATTACAATCCTTCAGTCAGGATTACGACCTAGTTCTCACACCACTTTTGTTGTGTGTATTAATTTTATACCTACAAGAGTGGCGGGACAGATTTTTGAGAAACTTTTCCTGGCACTTTTATTAATTCTCAGAGTTTTTGCCAGAAGTTTGCTGAGAGCAATTTGCCGAAGAAATATTTTTCATATTTCGTTTTTTGTTGGAGTTGTCTGACCTGGGGTTTGAACTTATGTCTAATAAGGCAACACACTAGATACTAGACTACGGCGACTTCATATTCCATATCCAACGAATAGAATGATCCGAAAGAGATTTCCATGTGGTTTTCGACGTTAGTCCCAACTTTTAACAAAGCTTCTTCTTCTACGTTTCTTTCGAAAACAATGTATAATTATTTGTTTCGTCCATCCGAATTGCACGACCTTGCCAGTACAAACGTTGCAATTTTGAGCCCTTTAATTCAGATAATTGTTAAGCACACCTCGTACATTTTGACTTTCATTCGATGCTCTTTGTATGCACTGATATGTCTGTATACAGAGTATATTCATTTCAAACAAACCAAGACTTTGAATTTGCTTGTGCTGGTACTTTTACTTCAGTGTTATAAGGCTACAGGATGTAATTTTAGTTCTTCGAGGAAGGACAGCAGGTGGACCAACGTCGTAATTTTCTTTTTGTTATTGAAAAATTCTGAAAGGTTTTTCACAATTTTAACCCATGTTTCTTCAAAATTTTATGCATTGTGAACATCTAATACATGGTCGATTTAGCAAATCTAAAGCCGCACTGGCAGTATGCGATTATCACTTATATTATATATATATTATCACTTATTCCTCTATAATCAATACATACGCTTCAGTCATGGCATTCACTGTTATACCATTCATTAGTTATTTGTTCTTCCACTTCCATACATACATAATTAGTCATTACAAACCTTCAATCAGGATTACGATCTAGCTCCTCAATACATTTATGCTGTGTGAGTTCATTTTATACATGAGTGGAGGGACCTATATTTCAAAGAGAGAAATCTGCTGAGAGCAATTCGCGGAAGAAATATTTTTTCATATTTCGTTTATGTTGGAGTTGTCCGACCTGGGGTTTGAACCGAAACCTCATGTCAAATAAGGCAACACACTGCTTACTAGACTACGGCAACTTCCACTTAAACGGTAGTGAAAAGCTCTTCCGTCAAACCATCTGCAGTTTTGTTATTTTTCTTCTTAATGATACCTTAGGTGTGCAGTCTCCGTTCAAAACCGTCGTCAAACATAAATTTTTGCTATTGTCTTGAAATGTTTCAGTGGTTAATTATTTTTTTTATAAACGTAATAACACTGATCTATCACGAATCTTTTTTTATGGTACAGAATAAAGTTGCGAGCATCACTTTTCAAAAAGATTTAGGAGAAAACCCTTAGCAAAGCCATTAATATTTCATTGACCTTAAACAAAAGTAAATGAAAAATTCATCATTATTTGTAAAATTTTTTGTAATAAACTTAAGATTAAGGGCCATTATTACAACTTGCCGTTCAATTTTGGTTCAGTTAAAGGTAACTTTAGCTAAAGTGAACTTCAAAGTCACCTTTAACTTCTTTTCGTTATTACAACCTAATGATAAATAAAATTAACTTTTTCAAAAATATGGCACTGCCGGAGCAATGTCGATAACATTATCTAAATAAAACAAGTTTTTTTAAAACTTTCGTCGTTGCCACTACGACTGTGATTTTGTTGTGATTGCTCATTTTGTTTATATTTGAAGTTGTCGTATTGAAAATAATATATAATATGGCACGTTCAAACATAAACTTAACTTTAAAACTTAAAAGAAACTAGGTCGTAAGCCTGACTAAAGGGTTGTAATGATCAATTATGTGTGTATGTATGCTGTGGTTCATTACTTAGGTACTTTATTGGTCATTACAACACTTTAATCAGATTCTTAAAAATTATTAAAAATATTTCTTTAAATATCTTCTTAGAATATTTAAAACCTTTTTCGAATGCCTTATCATCCAAAAACATTAATTGACTTACTTTTCTTATGGAATGGAAATTAAATATATCATAAGAAACTATCATGTCATCATCATTCTTCAGCAAAGAGCAGGTAATATTTCACAATAAATGCATGTATTTAACAATATTTTCGTTTTTAAAACTTTTCAATTCTTTTTTATTCGAAAAACGTAAACAATTTTTAAACTTATTTACCATCTTATCTCTGCCCAAATTTAAAGAATGAAACTTTTTAATATGCAGTGTACGTTGTCAAGAAAACAAAAACAAAAAACAAAAACAGATAGAAAGTGCAGTTTGTTACATGGCGCTGTTCATACGGAATTTATTGCCTCTTTTACTTTCCTTTTCTGTTGCTGGTTTTAAAACGGCATTTTAAAGGATAAACTTGCTTGGTATTGACATGAAACATGCGGTTGCTGCATAAATAAAGTTTCTCCACTTTGGAAGAAATATTAAAAAAACGAATTTCCAATGGAAAGAAAATTTAAAATTTTGTGATTTCTTTCACTCTGCAGGCTGAAAGTTGAGTAGATTGTATAAGGAAACGCGGCAGAGTATTTGAAACTATTTTTCTCTTATCATCAGCACGTAATTCTTGCATCAGCATCACCGTTCTTGCAGTACTGCCAGTGCAGTTAACAATAACACATCGTACAAGTTGTTGAAGCGAATTGAAAGCCTTTTTTATTTATTGCCTTGCTTTATTAGTAACGCTGAGGATGACGATGAGAAAAATAACCATAAAATCGTTTCATCTCTAAATCTTATTTCAATATCTCTCAGCAACAGGTCATGGATACACCTGATAGGAATCATCAGCCTAATAATCTGAAACGCAAAAGGGGAGTTGGAGAGGGAGAATTAGGCAGTAGATATTACGAAAACGAAATCCATAGAAATGTTTGTCACATAAAATCATGCAAAATTGCTTCATTTAATACAATTTTTTACAACGTCAATCTCCTCCATCAAAATAACACCGAAATGATATTCATAAATATTCGTATTTTTATTTCGCAATAAAAATCCAACCGACTGAGGGAGAAGTGGTATTTTCCCGATAATCAAATTTATATTTAAATTTATTTGTAACATTGAGCCTTGGAAACGATTTAACGTTTAAATAATTACAACAACATTAAATGGATTTTAGCAAATCGATTCAAATAACTTTTTCGTTTATTTGACCCTTTTAGTAGACATGGTGCCGTCATAATATTAATTTCATTAGTATTTGAACATTGACTGAGAGGAAGAAGATTATAAAATTGTTTCACAAACAAATCTAGTTTGATTAAGGAGGCAAATCTTAACCTTTGCACGAGATAAAAGGAGACCAATAATGAAAACTTAAGTCAACTAAGGAACATTTGATCTATGAAAAAAGTTAAGAACACATTAAACACTCTCATACTTCATTGTAAAGATTCATTGTAAAGATTCTACTTCTTTTACTTTATCTTATTGACTGTTGTTACGCCCTTACATTTTCTTTTGTAGTATACAGACGTTTGTTAACTGATAGAATGAAGCATAGTTCTTCTTATCGGACTAAAGTGTCATTTTGTTGAAATCTCATTAAGAAGTTGAAAAATGAAGTCCTACTCATTAAAATGTATTTTAAAATAATCAAGTTTCCGCTATAAATACAAAGTATTACAGGTATTGATTGATTAATTAAATATTCACACCTTTCCCTTCAACTTCGTGGAATTCAATTTGTCTTCATTTATTAACTGTACTGGCCCTACGTATTTTACTGCATTTTTAGTTGCTCGTGTATCATCAAATAGTTGCCCTAAGACTTTAATGGCTTTTCCCTACGCTATAAAAATGTAATTTTTTCTTTTATTTTCTTTTTAAATACCATGTAATTAAGTTCGTCTTTGGTTGACTTCTTTTTTTTGTGATCGTATCAGCTGCAGTTGGTACTCACGGATGAAAAAGGTTACTCAATGTGGTTTACCTTTTTCCCTTTTCTTCAATACTTTAGAGAGTTTCACTTTTCATGAGAAATGAAACATTTTCGCAAAATTTTCTTTCGCAAAATTGTTTTACTTTGTTGTAGGGTGTTCCTTTTAAAGGGTCTTCCAACACGGACTTTCGAATTTTGACAGTTAATAATGGCCATCTTTATGAAGCCAAATTAATTGTTACTTATTTTGTCTGTTTTTCCAAATTACCAGTGACGGCTATAGAAAACAATGTCCGTTCCCTGAAAGGGATCTGAAGCAGTTGGGGACTGACCCTAGTTTTTATCGAAAATTCATTTTCAGCGATGAGGCCCATTCCAGTATGAATGGGTACGTGAATAAGCATAATTATAGGATATGTGACAATACCAATACACATGAGATCCAGAAGCTTCCAATGCATCCGGAAAAAGTCACAGTTTGATAAGGAATTTTGACAGATAGCACCATCGGTTCATTGAGAACGATGTTAGCCAGGCTATCAGTGTCAACGAGGTGCACTATTGGTCCATGTGGTTTCAAGAGAACGATGCTATCGTGATACATAGCTCATGCCATATTGGATATTCTGCACGAGCTGTTTGAGGGTATGTTCAAATCAATTTATTTCAATTCTTTCTTTATTTAAGTAAATCCTTTATTTATCCAAACCCTTTATTTTTTTACATAACAACGCATTTCAACAGACAACACTGCGCAATCACAATCCTTTTGTGCGTTAAGCATTTTTTAATACAACTCTCGGTTACTTATCCCAGACTTATGTACATACATATGTCTCATCACTTTTCATGTCAACTCACGACTGTCCATCATCAGCATATTTGTTCGATGTATTGATAATCCCATATTTTATGTCAAGTAATTTCATGATCTTTCTATGAAATTGTTGTTGTTGAATTTTTGATCTTTGTTTTGATCAATTTTGGTAAATTCCTAAGTATTTGTTCGTGTAATTCTGTTAATCGTATGAAGTGTGTATTTTGTTGTTGTCCGTTTCTCTTGCATGCTCAACAAATTGAGTGAACATATTCCGGTTTTGTACCAACGCTTTTACTTCGCTCCAGTTTTTCCCCTTTGCAGGTTCAAAACAATCTGTATTTCTATGTTTGATCGGAGCGTCCACTTTAACAAGTTTTAGATTTGCCTGGGTCCATTGTCTGATTCTAAATGATATTCAGCCAAAATTCTACAGCGTAAATTCTACAGTCGTGTATTAAATCTAACATGCTTTGAAGGCTTTTCAAACGACCAATGAAAGGTAAGTCAAGACTTTTTCATTTCATACTCAATGTCTTTGCTTGACTTGCCATTGTTACGGGTCTCATATGTAGCGCATGTTTAGCACAATACCGCAAAAGTTATGAACCAGAGATCGATTTAGACTTTACAGTTGTCCTTACAGTTAGCTGTCCTTGTAGTTCCTATTTATTTCTTACGGATTGTGCGCTTCTTAAGATAGAGTCCAACGCTAGAATGAATGAAGGGAGAGATATAGTATGTTTTAATAGAATTCTATGAGAAAAGAAAAATTTGAGTGTATTAAGCTCACGTAACTTTCATTCACGATAAAAAATAAAGAAGTATTGTTGGCAGTGGGTACTGTCATATTGTACTTTACATAGAGCCTTTCTGCACTGCTCCTTCCATTGATGTAAGGATGAGATCACTTATAAGAGTAGATGTAGCAAAATTGAACAGAGTACACAATTCCAAACGTTAGATGCCCAGCAGAGTTTTTAATAGCCCTTTAGACTCTTTAATGTAAATACAATATTTAAGTGCCACACTGGGGTTAATATTTACAAAACTTGTCTACAAAGTAAATATTTATTCAAGTAAAAGTATTTTTAGATGTAAATGGAGTCGAAAGCTTTTTATAATTTATTAGATATTGTGCGGTAGAAGTAGTTGGTAACGAGAAACTGATAAGAATAGATATCCCTTCATCCTACATATGTTTTGTAAGTTGTTGGGAAAATAATAACCTTTCAGGCCATTGATCTGAAACCTAAATTATGTAATAAGATGGAACATTCTCAGAGGCACAAAGTGGAGTGTTGTCTTAAAAGTAATACTAAATAAGTCTTTGTGGAATTCTTAATGGAATATAGAAACGGAATATAAGTCCTAAAAACAGTTGCTAATCGGTCATACGATCCTTGTACATAGTGTCGTAGCGATCAAGTAATAATTTTGACCTTTTTTTTCATCATAATAGTACTGCATGCGGGCACTGACTAGACATACTCACGTTTATGTAGTAATGAAAGGACCAGAGGAAATATAGAAATAATTAGAAATTAATTAAATATTAAATTAAATTAAATTAAATTAAATTAAATTAAATTAAATTAATTCATACAAAGTTCGTTAACAATAACAAATTGATGAATATCACAAGTGTTAAAATTATCTTCCTCTTTCATTCTTTTTACTTTAATTCAGTTTTACTGAACGATTATTTCTAGAGAAAAATAACGACGGTTTGTAATTGAATATTTGTTGATTAAACACTTCTTTTTTCTGAGATCTGTACTGGAATCCAATGATGTTCTTACGTGGTTAATCTCTCTGGAGTACTGAGTTTAGTGCCATTGATTGTTTGGGTGAACAGGACAAGTTCTGTTTTACCTGGGTTCACACCCAAGACGTTTTTCTTCGCCCATATACGTACCTTTGCTAGTGACGACTCCATAAGATCGCTGATCGTTGGAAGATCAATATCACCATGTCGCCAGCATATGCTGTCATTTTAAATCCTCCGCTCTTCATCTCCATCAGGATTTGATTAAAAGTAGGTTCCATAGCAGTGGTGATATTACCCCTCTGGGGTGTGTCCCTAGTTACTCGTTTCCTGACGGATGATAACCCCAATGGAGATTGGATGCTCCTAGATGATAACATATTCTCAAGTCATCTAGATTTGCAACTACTTGTCAGTGTTATTATAGTATGGTTTGACGAATATCTGAGTCCATGAATGTATCAAAAAATATATTTGATAGAATTGGCTTGACAAAAAAGTAAAAGTAATGGTGTAGTGATCTCCGAATACCTGCAAAAAATTCCTTGAGAACTTTCCTCCTTTTCACATAGTGTGACACAAATTTACTAACAAACTTCGATACTAACCACACAGAATTTTATCAATTTCAATACATACATACATACATACATAATTGGTCGTTACAATCCTTTAGTTAGGATTATGACCTAGCTTCTCACGCCACCCATATTGTGTGTGTTAATTTTATACATCCAGTCTAAATACAATACTTAATTAAGAATATAAATAATTTCATTCATATCAAATAGGACGTCCTATCGTATACTTAATATTGAATCGATTGAATAGAATAGAAGCCTTAATAATCATACGCACCTTCGCACACCTACTTATTTACAATTATTATTCAATTTCGTTATCTTTACTCCCACACTCTTGCCTTTTTGGGAAGAAAATAGAAATGATAACGAAAAATAAAAATAACACTATGCAACCAAATAACAAAAAATTAAATACACTCAGCTAATGACATAGTGTAAGTTATGAATTTTGTTGAGTAGAACTCAAAAATATTTTTTTTATATTTCTTGAACCCTCCAAACTTGTTTAATTTGACAGAAATTGTTTTTTGGACTTTAAGCACAAATTTATTGATTACACAAACATTTCTGAACCGATGTCCAAAATTCGAACAGTATTAGAAAGGAGAGGGATGGGCCTTTAAAACGATGTACATATTATATGTGTATTATTTGACTTAATATGCAATGAGGTCTGATTAGGTAAAAGTGACAAATGGGAATTTTTTCATATATTTTCAAGTTTGTCCGTTCATAGCAGCAAACTTTAATTAAAAAATATGAAATAAGTGATGACATTCTGAAATTATCTTGTGAAGAGATTGGCACTTCGTTTAAATTTCCGCATGTATAATTTAAATAGTCTAATAGGCCATTTACACTACAGCGAAATCTAGTAGATTAGATTTCAAATCTTGCTCAAAATCTACATCGTTTACACTGGATTTATTTGACAGTAGCAAGATTTCATTTAATGACAAAAACAGCTGACTGAAATTTAAAAGAAAATAATAATATTTTGGTTTAACCCTAATCAAGTCAGGAAAATTTTTTACAAATCCAGTCAAAATGTGTTTCAGAGGCACATACAAAAAATTTACGTATTCATTTTGTTAACTTATTTTCATTTTATTAAATTTTTTCTTCTCAGTTACATAAATGAAATATTATTTATTTATTTTCGCATTTTAAGCAAACTAGAACTTTTGAACAATGCTCGTTGCAAGTATTTTTGTGGTAAATACTGCAAGACTGCTTACACATTCTGCGTACATATAACATCTACGTCGCATATCTGTCTGCCTTGGCTGGTTTGAGAATTCATCCTCGTGTTGTATGGACCGAACATTGGACAAGTTATTTTTATTTAATTTTAGAAGACTACGGCAAATAATGGGTGCCAGAACTCTTCGTAACTCATTATACCTCATTATAACTCATTATTATATTTAATTTTGTTGTTCACCAACAATAGAAATAATAGTTAGCGTTCCCATATGTGCCTCATAGACACATTTTGACATGATTAAGAACATTTTTGATTGAAACAAAATATAAAATAAAAAAAATTAATTTACTACTTAAAATTTGTAAATTCTAAATAAAACAACTGAAAGTAGGAATTCAAGAAGCAGTAAGAACTAGAACCTATATTCAAGGAAGTTACAACATGACCAAGTGAAATATGTGTCGGAGAGGCACGTGCTGACTTGATTAGGGTTAAATTGAAATGTAATTTTTTTCCTGCTCAGCGTTATATTTTTAAGTACTATTTGGCAAAACACTTAGTTGCATTTGTATTTTTACTAGATTTTGAGTAGATTTTGCCGCTACTAAATAAGTAGATTTTGTTTTGTATGGGAAATCTAGTTAAAATCAACTAGATTTGGCTCGAAATCTCATAAGTACTAGATTTCGCTGTAGTGTAAATGGCCTATTACAGTCGACTTATATTTTTCATATATACGAGTATATTTTTTCAAATGAACTTTTAGTTCAAAAACTTTTAGAATTTTTGATGGATCTTGATTGTTCATCGCAAAATGTGTAATTTCACGTAATTTGTGTCCAATTTTATCAAACGAAGTATCAATCTCTTTACAAGAAAAGGACTTTCAGAATGTCATCACTTATTTTATACTTTTTAATTAAATTTTGCAATTAAGAATAGCTAAACTTGGAAAAATGAAAAAAAAAATCATATTTTCCAAGTTTACCCGATCAAAACTCATAACATGTAAGTTTGAACCATATGTTAATGTATACCATCATCTGTCCTCTTTTCAAAAAGTTTGGATTTTGAAAATAGGCTAAAAAATGTTTGGTTAATCAATAATTTTGTGTGAAAAGAACAAAAAAAACAGTTTTTGTCAAATAAAACAAGTTTGGAGGGTTCGAGAAATATAAAAAAGAGATTTTTGAGTTCTACTCAGTAAAACTCACAACCCACATTATGTCATTAGCTGGGTGTGTTTTGACTGTCGCACCGTGTAATTAGAGGATAATAAAAACTAAATTTGGTTGTAATTTTAAATGAAATCATTTTAAGAATTTATTAAACGCTGCATAACAATGTCGAGAATGTGTTCCTTCGTTCGTTCGTTCCCTTTGCTTGCCAGAAGAGAAATAGAAATTTAAATCCTGAAGAAAACTTTCATTTAGAAATTCCATCGATTTATTCTAGCCAGAGGAGGAACAAGAAGAAAAGTAACAAAAATTAACTGAAGAATTGTCTTTTCCAACAAAAGTTAAATCGTAAACAGTGAACGAAAACCGTGGAATGATGATAAATTTGATTTAAAGCAAATGAAAAATCAATAACAGCAAAAAAGAGTCAGGAAGAATGTTGCTATAAATAAAACTGCTCTTCCAACAGGTTTACTATATAAATATTCTAAAACCAGACGGGACGCATGTTAAACTATTGTTGAGGTTAAATCTTATTTTTCGTGTTTGTTGGGTGTTTTTCATTTTATTAACACCCACCAGACTTTCCACTCCTCAATACTAGCCTCCCTCTGGAAAAAAAAACATTATCATAAAAATTAAAAGAAACAAAACAGCCATCAGAATATAAAAATACGGAGAGATTAAATGACTGCTTGTGGGCACCGCACTTGCAGTCAAACAGAGACCAAAAATAATCGGAAAAACAAATCCAAGTTAAAGTTGAAAATTGTGAGAAAAGTTACTTTTTTTTGTTTATTTATGGAAAGTAAATGTGTCTCAATAACAATTTGGTTGCAAATTTCATTTCATCTCCTTTTCCTTCACCCATTATAAGAAATAACAAACAAGAAAAAAAGAGGCCAGCATTGCTTTTCTCGAGCAGCAATATGCTCATTTCAATATTTCTTTGGCATTAGCGGAGACAATGAACGATGCTGGTATATTTTTGACAGGCATTCTGCCTGCACATACATTCGTCTATCCGTCTGTTCCGTTGTCTGTATGTATGTCACACGGCTATACTTTTAGAAAATCATGCCAATAAAATTGTAATTTATCAAAAATATAGGAATAAGAAAATGGTCATGGTCAAATGGTCATTCAAATTGTCTGACTGTTAATTCAAATAACCGGCAAAATGTGAAAATAACACAAATAGTCAAATTAAGAAATGTGGAAAAGGATAACGACATTGACACCGAATCTGACACACACGCTGACTCATTTACAGGTCGTACAGATATGCAGACAAAAAAATCTCATGCTGATAAATGATTAATCCATCAACAAATGTTGTCGAGTTTTATTTTTAGGCCTTCATGTTGGCCATTATCCATAAATTTGTTTTTATTCTTGTACAAATGAATTTGTATCTTCCAAACATTCATACACATACACAAATAAATAAATAAAATAAATTAAATAAATAAATTTTTTGTTTTAAATATTTTATTTTTTATTTATCGATTGCAGTTGAACTGAAAATTGATTTAAATTTTTGCAAATTTATGACACACAAACACATATAAACTTTTTATCCATTCTTTATACAACAATGAATGTTTTTTCAATTAAATTTTGTTATGAATTCAAATGCAAATGTTTGAAATAATTAAAAGGTCATGTGGAAAACGGTTAAATTTAAAACGAATAATTACTAAAATCTCTAGAGATACGAATATAAGTGACTAAGATGGGATACATAGTAAGAACTCTACTCTACGTCGAGGCTTTAACAGAATTAAAAAGCTATAATCCACTTCTTTTCGGATACTGTGAAATCATATGACGTGAAATTGCCAGAACTTTACGCATTTTAAGAAGTCAGTAACGGTCCTTGTGGTGTACGATTTCTATTGGACAGTGGTAAACATACATACATACATACCTAATTGGTCATTACAACCCTTCAGTCAGGATTACGACCTAGTTTCTCACACCATTTATGTTGTGTGCGTTAATTTGTATACATGAGTTTAAAGTCGACTCCGAACGACATATTTTGGAGACACTTTTCAGGACAATTTTATTTACTCTCAGAGTTTTTGCCAGAAATCTGCTGAGAGGATGTAGACGAGGAAATATTTATTTATACTTCGTTTTTTTGGGCCTGAGGTTTGAACCATGGCCTTAAGTCTAATAATTCAACATACTACCTACTAGACTACGGCGACTTCCATTTTTCATTATTATTTTTTAATTTTTTCTTTCTGTTTTTTACTATTTGCAGCAAATTTTCTACCATGATTTTCCCAAGACATATCAAACAACAACAAGAAGAAAAGTACACAGGTCCTGTCTGCCGTGCGATACCTTTACACAAGAGCTGGTAGTAATTAATGTTCCATCCCAGATAAATAAAATTACACGTTTTATGATGTCAAGGATAAAAATAATAAAAATAAAATATTTTACTTGACACTATAAGTAATTCTTTTAATTCTAAATTTTTGTTTACTGAAGTCAAATCTAAATTTTATTGGTAATAAACAATAACAAAAAATCCCAGTTATAGGGGTATATGGTTGATTTTAAGCAATTGAGTACGATAATTATTAAAAATAGTTGAAAATCTGTTTAACTTGTTATTAAGTATTGAAAGAAAACGTTGATATGAAAAATGAAAGGATATGCATGCCAGAGCAAAGCAAGAAAGACAATAAAAATTTTCTCAAAACACTCTTAAATTTCTCGAAGAAAATTGGCTCAAGCACTACAATTCCACAAGTCATTTGTTGAAAAAGATAGAAAGGAACGATCTTAAGAAGTTATTACAATTTGGAAAAATTTTAAGTTTAAAAGTGTGCGAGAAGTTTATAAAATGATTTCTTATAATAATATGAGTAATGAGTGCTGTAATTTTTAGGATCATGACCTTGATTATTCAGTAGTAACATGCAAACCGATCCACCAAAATACCCAGAACTCCAAAGAGAGGTATTATATAACGAGATTTTGTTAATCGCTATATATTAATAGGAGCATATGATTAGTCCACTGCATGCCAATCTGACGATGACAGTCCACTGCCACAAACAGTGCCTGCCATCCCCTTTCGAGGTTCCCTACTTATCCGAAGACACACGCAGTCTCTGATCAGCCCTCTTACCAATACCATAGCTCGATACAATAAAACTCTCGATCCAATGACTACTGGAATTAAGAAAGAAACAAAAGCTCAGTCAAAATTGAAATTGATTTTACTTTGTTTGTTTGCATTCCGGAACGTCTAATGGGTTAGAATAATCCCTCAGGTCACGTCCTTTTAATTTTTCTTTTCTGGTTTGCAGCTTTTTTAAACAAATTATGTTTAATAAAAATCCTGTAGGCATTTTTCTATTTATTTTTTTAATTTTGATGTTTTGATTTTTATTTGTAATTCTAAAATATATGTTTATTTTTTCATAAACGACTTCGAAAAATCGAAGATCGCAAGTAAAACGCACGAGTTTCAGAACACTCTGAAATAAATTGTGCGTTTTTGAAATCACTTGCGATTTCAAATCGTGGGATTGTCAGAACATGCCTGTATGTTCAACAATAAACCAACAATAATAACCACAAAAAAAAAAACATAAAATGAAACAGAAAAGAATTCTAGCTGATAATTTAAACGAATGGAACAAAGGTCATCCATTGGGGTTGCGAACAGTTCATGTATACGTTTCAGTCTTTGACATGGGAAACTTGGAAACATTTCGCGTAAGTACTACTCATAGTTTATTTAATTATTTTTTTATTTTTTTATTTTTAATAATATTAATATTATAATTAAATTATAATACAATAATAAATTTAAGGAGTACTAGCTACTGGGGCTTTCGACTCCGATGAATAATCTATATACATTTTAAATAAGATTTTGTAAACGATTTTCAGATATGAATTTGTAAATTAGTTTAATATTATTTTCAGATATGTTATTGAGGAGGTCAGTTGGTGTGTTTGATCCGAAGTTGAGAATTCTGGATGTATTGAATGTGGTGCACTCGTCAAGAATGTGGGTCATATTAAGTTGTGTATGGCAGGTTGGACAAATTGGGGGTGAAGTTTTGTTGTAAATATGCTGATGGGTGAATTTACAATGACCAATTCTAAGACGAACAATTGTTGTAGTTTCTCTTCTGGAACAGTTCCTTGGATATATTGGTTTATTACCCATTGGATTCATGAATTTATATCTGTGTTGATAGTTGGACCATTTTTGAGTTTTAGTTAACATCAAAAAGTTAGAGATTGTGTTTAATATATCACGGGCTTCCCAGGTTGAGTATTTTATTAAAGGACGACGTTTTGCTTCTTCAGCAGCTGAATCAGCGTATTCATTACCAATAATGCCGACATGGGATGGAACCCACATTAACTTGATTTTACTTGAGTATTGAATGCAGAGGTTTCTAATTTGGTTAATTAGAGGTGAATCGTACTGAGAGCTTTTGATAGCTAGTATAGATGAAAGGCTGTCCGAGCAAATTATATATTTGGAATTATTTTGTGTGGCGAATTGAACAGCAAAGAGGATGGCCAATGCTTCAGCGGTAAAGTTGGAGCAATAGTCATCAATGAAACCGGAACTAATAAGGCTGCCATCTTGGGTGACCGTTGCAAAAGTTGTAAAGTTAGTTGATTTAGATCCATCTGTGTAAAGAAAGACCCAATTACTGCGAATAAAGCTATCGGTGATGTTGTTAAACATTTGCTTGTAAATAGATGGTGAGGTAGTGCCTTTAGGTAGGCCTACTAAAGATAGTATAAAAGAGTGTTTATTTGTTTGCCATGGTGGCTCTGTTTGCTTTTTAATAATTATGGGTTGAATTTGTAGGTTAATATTTCTGGAAAAATTGATACATCTGACGATGGTAGATTCCAGCCTCTGGATTCTTATCCCATTAATTGTTTTCTTTACCTCTTGAAATAGAATTTGGTTCCGGGAAACAAAAAGCTTAGGTATAAGTTTGTACGTTAGGTGTGTGGTACGCTCTTCGATAGAAGGCATACCAGCTTCAGCCAAAAGATTTGTAATGGGACTAGTAGGAAAAGCCCCAATGCTTCGACGAACCGCTGCATGATACGGTCCCTGTAATAATTTAATATGCGATGCGGCGCACCATCCGTAGATAGGAAGAGCGTAATCAATTTTTGAAAGAAATATTGCTCGCGTTATATTTGTCATAGTAGAAATATGTATTCTAAAATTTTTTGATGTTAAGTATTTTACAATATTTAATCTCGAGTTCAGGTTTTTTCTAAGTTGTTGACAATGTTCTTTAAATGTATAATTTTTGTCAAAAACAACGCCTAGGATGCGTAAATTATTTACTCGTTTAATTTTTTTGCTATTATATTCAACTTCAAAGCTCGGACAATTATGTTTTTTGCAAATGTGTAATATTGCACATTTTTCAATAGAAAGTTTTGCTCCGGATTTTGTTCCCCATTCATCAATTTTTTTTAAAGTTTCTGAAAAAATATCCTTTACTTTGTTGTTATCGTTGTTTTTTGTAAAAATCACAGCATCGTCAGCATAAATTGCGTGCTCGATGTGTTTTTGACTAGATATGATTTTGCTAAATTCATTGAAAGCAATTATAAATAGCACTACAGATAATGGCGATCCTTGGGGGATGCCATTGTTTAAAGGAAGGGTTCTGGAGACATATCCATTTATTCTGACTTTCAGTTTACGGTTGCTCAAAAAATTTTTTATTATAGAGTACATGTTATTACCTATTTTCCAATTGACTAGCTGTTGTAGAATTACGTGAATACCGATCCTATCAAACGCTTTTTCAAAGTCGGTTGATAAGATACTAACGTGGTTACGACTTGACAGAGCTTTTGATATAAAATGTTGAAGGTAGATAAGAACATCGTCAGTTCCTTGTTTCTTCATAAATGCAACCTGATTGGGTGTAATAAAATTGTTAGTTTGAATAAACCACATGAGACGCCTTGCGATGATTTTTTCTAAAATTTTACTGATACAAGAGAGTAGGGAGATTGGTCTGAAACCAGAGACTGTATGATGATCTTTGTTGGGCTTTGGGATTGGGATTAAAACGGCAGTTTTCCATGCTTGTGGAAAAACGTTAGATGAAAAAACATTGTTGTACAGGAAGAGCATATGTTTTTTTGTTGACTCACTCAGATTTTTTAACATTGGATAAGAAATACGGTCATCACCGGGCGTTTTACCTTTGGCAGACAACATGGCATCTTCTAATTCCATAATGTTAAATGGGGTTTCAATTATTTTTGCATATTTATTACGGTTCTGAGGGTTGTAGATGTGGCTTGTAGAATGCAATTTGTTTACCCGAAAGTCTTGCGAGAAATTGTTATCTTCGGATTGTTCAGACCAATGCGATGCAAAACAATTGGCAATATCAGTGGCATCAGTAATAGTAGTTGGACCAGACTGTATACTGTTTATTATATTTGAGTTTTTTGAACCTGTTATTCTTTTTATATCGTTCCAGATACGTTGCGAGGAGGAATTGGGGTTAATATTGGACGTGAATTTTTGTAGACACATGGCTTTACTATCTTTAACAGCTTTTCGGAATAAGGCATTATGTTTTTTGTATAGAATCAAATTGTTATCATTTCTAACTCGTTTAAAATTATGAAATAGCCTTTGTTTTTCATTACGCAAAGTATTTAGATTGGAGTTCCACCAAACTACTCGGGGCCTGGGGCATTTACCTTTCGTTTGTGGAATACTGACGTTTGCTGCTGATCTAATACACTTGACTAAAGCTGCTGCTTGTTGGTTAATATTCGTGGTAATATTGTATTTAGAGATATTTTCGTTGCATTTTTGTTGATATAAAGGCCAGTTAGCAGATTCCGTTTTATATTTTGGCTTCCAATTTGATTTTGTATGAACTGCACTTTTTTCAATTGTTATTAGAATTGGATAATGGTCGCTACCATAAAGACTCGACAGAGTTTTCCAGAAACATAAAGGTGCAAGTTGGGGGGAGCTTAAGGTGATATCTACATTAGAAAATGTGTTATGGGTAGAAAAATGAGTGGGGGAACCATTGTTTAATACGATAAGGTCTTCATTGAATATAAGATTTTCGAGTATTATACCCCGAGAGTTAGAATCTGTTGACCCCCAGAGTGGGCTCCATGAGTTTAGGTCTCCAGTGATCAGGAAAGGAGGACTTAAGTTGTTAATTATTGTTTTTAACCTTTGTTCAGAAAAGTTTTGGTGAGGGGGAATGTACATGCACGCTACAGTAAGGTTTATACCAGTACTAATTTGGATAGCGGTACAAGCGATGTCATCATTGGTGTATAATAGTTTGTGCGGTATAGTTTTTTTGACGAGGATGCCAATTCCTTGCTTGGCTGACGCGTTATTGGGCAAGTTATGGAAGAATCCATTATATTGTTTCGGAAAAATAATATTTGTGTGATTAACAGGGATGTGGGTCTCTTGAATAGAAATAATATCAGGGTTATAGTCTTTTATGATAAGTTGTAATTCGTGGTAATTATTTATAAGACCGTTTATGTTCCACTGTATTACTTTTAAATCCATATTGAAAGTATAGAGAAAAAAATTACTCTTCATCTACGAACATTATTTCTTCTTGTAAATTGTATGATGAGTTGTGTGTTGATTGCTTTGGTATATCAAGATTATTGTTTTGTGTAAAATTAAGAATTTCTTTTGTTTTTGTTGGTTTAGTTATTGTTTGACTGTTTGTTGTTTGTTTAGTCATGGATCGTGTGATCATTGAAGGTACTGTTTTAGAATTTTTGTTGCTAGTTGTAGGCTTAAGCCATTTTGTTTCTTGTGTGTTTTTTTTTTGGTGTGCCAATAGGTACGTTGTTATTGTTATTTGATATTTCGGGTCTGTTGTTGGGGACAGACAGTATTTTTGTTGTGTTATTGTTGGGGTTTGAATTTTGTTCACTTAAAATATTGTTTTTTGTAGGTTTGATGTTACAATTTACAGTGTTATTAATGTTTTTGTTGGTTATGACGTCAGAGAACGTTTGCACTAGCGGTGGTGTTGTTGTTTGTGTTTCATATTTTTCTTTGGCTGCTTTTAAAGAGCATTTTTCCTTAGTTTTTATTTTAAGTACTTCTTTGTGCTGTTTAAAGACTTTACATTCTTTAAAATTAGATGGGTGTTCCTCAGAACAGTTAACACAAAAAGTGCGCGTACATTCAGTGGGTGTGTGTGGGGGTAATGCACATTTTTCACACAACGGGTTGTTTTTACACCATTTTTTGGTGTGGCCAAGACGTTGACAAGATTTACAGCGCATGGGATTGGGGTAGTAAGGTCTTACTTTTACTTTATGCCAAGAAATATCTAGTTTTTCAGGGGTAGAGTACCGATCAAATGTTAAGAGTAGTACACCGCATGGAACTAATTTTTCATCTGAATTTTTCTTTTGATATTTGTAGACTTCAGATACACCTTGCGATTTTAGTTCGCTTACGATTTCGTCTTCGGGAATATTATTTAGATATGGCGCGTATATGGTGCCTTTGGAGGAGTTTAATTTTGAGTGGTATTCGCACTTAATATTGCAAACACCTGGTAAAACTTTGGTTGAAATTAACTTATCGGC
Source organism: Sarcophaga variegata (assembly GCA_932273835.1). Lineage (NCBI taxonomy): Eukaryota > Metazoa > Arthropoda > Insecta > Diptera > Sarcophagidae > Sarcophaga > Sarcophaga variegata. Next base: position 44,989,879 of record OW026359.1, read on the forward strand.
GTTCTTCTTATTTCCGGTAAGGAGCAGGAGGTTACCATCACGCAATTCCGAAACGGACAAAATATCGGGACAAACTGACTTTAAAGAACGGTGTACTAAAAAGCAAGAATATTCTTGAATGTTTTTATCACCAATTGCCGAAAGAATGACATATTTGGGGTCAGGTTTTTGTATGACGGGCAGTTCCGGGAAAATTTGGAGGACATTTTGGATTGAACGTTTCTTTTTGGCTTGGGGGCCTTCCGCTAATGCTGCATAGCGGTTATCCCCCAAATAGGGCGGATCCGACATGTCCACTAACGACTATCCACGAATTTATTAAAGTTACTACCAAGACGAAAATTTTTTGTTATCACTGTACTGGTAGGTTTACAAGTGTAAAAAAGAATAAATAAAATGATCTGCTATACAGCGAGGTACAGAAAAAGTCAACCGTACGACGCAAAGTTTAGTCGATGACTGATTTAATTATTTATTAATTACAATATATTTACTAATTATATTTATTTATTGTGTAACTTCGGTGTTGTGTAACAGACCAGAGTCTCTGGTGGGAATCGAACACTTCCGATATGGGGAATTAGTTGATACAGCGGTTTTCTTGAGTCTAAGATTATGGCTTTCCGAAGATTTCACTCGAATGCATTTAATTGAACTTTTTTCGAAACTTTATTTTAAATAGTAACCGATTTTTCCATTTTCCAACCACATCTCTCGTCATTATTATTTATTTATTCTCTTGAACTTCTAAGCCGATATACTTTCCTACAAACGAGCAGCAATATGACGTTCATATATTCGTATTGTTACATAAATCTAAACGACCTAATATCGTTTAACAATAAAAGCGATAAACAAAAGCTATCAGCTACACCAACACAATACACACGACACAAATACACACTAATGAATACATCGAACACGTTCCAAGAAAACCAACAACAGCAAGCATGAGAGATGGACAATTGTGCAAAATACACAAGCAACAATGCGGTCGCTATAGAACTCTCGAGAAGGCGAGAACAAGAACCTTTCGCATCGAGAACGTTCATCATACTGATTACGTGCGTATATAAAAGGGCAAGACAAGGCCAACAGTCAGTTAGTAAGAATTCAGTCAGCCTTGTGTGAAGACGCGTTGCGGTTGGAACGTACAAGCGGCATTGCTTGCAAAAAGGTTGTAAGCAGAGAAGATCTAACGAACAGTTGTTAGTGTTAACGCGGACAGAATTGTGAAATAGAATAGTGTACAAGCAAATTGTTCTTGTATCGTTAAGTTGTATACGGTGGCACACAAAAGTAGTGTAAAGAATAAAGAGAGTCTAAGAGAAAATAAACACATATTTGTTTTTACTTGGTTTGCAATTAACTAACTCATATTTAAACGTTTTTAAAAAGGTAAAAACGTAACAGTATGTTAGAAAAATACCTGTTCAGAAACATTGGTTGTGTTCTTCAGTGTGCACTTTGTACATTTTATGGCGTAAATAATCGTCCTTCAGAGAGGATAATTAAAATAACAATGTATCGCTATTCCACCACGTATACTCTTACTAATATTGTGCATCCTGTAAGACACCTAATCGTGCGAACTGAAGACGCCATAGCAGCTGTACAGGAAAGTATTGAAGAAGATCCAAATCAACTGGAGCTGTATACCTTCACCTTATAGAAGATTTTATAAAGGGATCCTGGCTTAAGTGCTTTCTAGATACAAAATGTGCAGAAATTAAAGCCAAGGGATCATATTATGTGTCGCCAATTCGACCAATGGGCTGAACATGGCGCACAAATTGATTTACTCAATGAAACTTTTAATAAAAATAAATAATTTCACATAATAATGGATTTATTTGACCGACAAAATCGTATGACTTAACCCTATTGGATGATTTCCATTGGGTTTATGTAAATTTATTTGTTTACACCGATAATCCAGATTAGGCTTTGTAAACGTCAGGCGTGGCCGAAATCATATTTAAATAAACTTTTCCATCCAACAAACTCCGTTTTATTGATATTAAAAAGAAATTCCTTTGTTTTGTTATGTTTTAAATAAATAAGATAAAGTAGAACATAATCAAAACTGTTTCTTCTCATCACTACCCCTAATATACTATAACAGACAACGATAGAAGACCAACGCATTATTGTAGAATCTGTTTCAGTGGACCAATCGTCTGCTTAGTTGGACAAACTTAAACAAACTCAAACACAGCCAAGAAGTAAAAAGAACATGTGGGAGATGTTTTCCGATTGGCTTACGTTTCTTAAAAGATGGAAAATGTACGAGTATATATATGTATATGTATGTTATAACATTGAAGTGAAATATATGTATGTTTAAAGCTATAAATTAATGTCTGCCATTTACTTTTTAAAGATTATTTCATTATTGCTTGCGGATGCGATATACCAGCTTTAATGTTTTCTTCTTAAACTGCAACTGTGAGTGAATTGTCTTTATACACGGAAGACTTCACATATGTATCTAAATAAAAATGTTAAAGAACTACAGGTTGAGATTAAGTATCGTATAAAAGTATCGTATTAAGTATCGCTATAAAATCACATGTAAACCAAGTAAAATTTTTCTATTCATCAATTCTTTTGGGTAAAAAAGCAGTGAGGTGAAGAAATTCTGCCCAAGGTTGTCACCCGCCCGCAAACCGAACTATATGTACATCACCTTTTTGCCGGATACATTGGCAGTACTTTAACTTTCTGTTCGTTAACGATCACGTTAGCCAAAAATGATTCTCGTTCTTGAAAATAATTTTCTATTGAAAATTCTTTGATCACTTAGCATGAATTTTGATAATAAAGTTCAGTGATTTGCAAGCGTTGTTTATTTGCTGGTACACCCCCATACCTCGCTTTGCATCGTTTCGCTTCGCGTTTTTTCAAAGTTGCGTCGCTGCTGAATTAATAATAATTTTCAATGTGCGTCGTTAGATATTCAAAGTTGAGTTGTTTTGGGTTTGAGTTTCAAATTTTTTTTTTTTGGAAATTTTTTTTTCTAAATGTTGGCTCGACTTTTGGTTCTAATTGCGGCATGTTATCAAAATTTGTCGATTCCCTTACTAACTGAAAATAATACAGTTTTATTTTCACCTTGTTTTTATAATTTTAGAGTTCAGTTTCAATTTGTGCGTTATAAATGATGTGAATTTTTTATTTTATTTTAATTGAATTTGTTTATTTTTTTTTTTTTTGTTTTTTGTGTGTATGTAATAAAATTTTATATTATTTTTGTTTTTTAAATGTTTACTTTGTTCAATTTTCTTTTTAAAAAGTAGTATATTCGTAACCCTGGAACATTTCTTCGATCTTTACATCTTTTGCTATAGAAATTCACTTTACATCGTTTCAAATTGCGTCGTGTTTTTTGGAACCTAATCACGACGCAAAGTGTATATTCATGGTTAAGTGGCAAATCTTTTTGAGCATTTTTGGTATTGCCATCCGTTATGAATCTTCTTCAAATAATTTACAATGAAAAACTAGATATCAAAAAAGACAAAAAAGGAAACAAGAAAAAGATATAATAATAATTAAATAAGAAAAGTAATTGTATTAACAAAGAAATAACGATGTTAGGACAAACAATAATCAGTTTGCATTACCAAGACTACATGGAAGGACTATCAATTATGAAAATTAAAAGAATAACAACAACAAATCAACAGTAAATTCTCAACGTTACTCAACAGCGAATGTATGAAGTATGCATACATACATATGTACATGTATAAATAAAACGGGAGGTAATGTGGGAAGCGCGATAAATAAGTAATGAAAAACGATCGTGTACTGGAACATGGTGTTGTTAATAAAAATGTTTTGTTTATTTCAATAAATTATTTCAATAAACATTTATTTACAAGGATTTAATTCAATTTAACAAACAAAAAACCAAAACGAGATTTCCAACACCTGCTGCCGACATGGCACCCCAAACCATCATTTTACCACCACCATGTTTTAAAGTTGGCTTTAGATTTTTAGCTCAAGAGCTGTATTTTCTCTACGCGACACAAAACTCCTGCCGTCTGATCCAAAAATATTAAATTTCCTTTTGTCCGTAAATAACACAGTATTCCAGAAGTCTTCTGATTTATTAAGATTTATTTTTGGATCAGACGGTCGGGTGAAGTCGCCGTAGTCTAGTAGGTAGTGTGTTGGCTTATTAGACGTAAAGCCAGGGTTCGAGGCCCAGGCCAGACATCAAGACAAAATACAAAAAGTATTTCTTCGGCGACTTCCTCTCAGCAGATGTCTGGCAAAAACTCTGAGAGTAAATAAAATTGCCATGTTTCTCAAGTTTCTCAAAAAATTTGTCGTTCGGAGTCGAGTTTAAACTGTAGGTCTCACCACTCATGTATAAAATTAACACACACAACATAAGTGGGGTGAGAAATTAGGACGTTGTACAATGGGTCAATTCGACCTCCGGGTACTGTACTTGTCTTAATTGACAAGTACACGTCCTCTAACCTAACCTAACCTAACTATTTATTAGAGAACAACATACATCATGAATATTGAAAATAATTACAAATATTTTTTTATTTTTTCAAGTGAATTAAACTTTTTGTTTTTCAAAGCATACAGTAAGAGAGAATTAAAAAAGAAATAAATAAAATAAAATATTTATACCATAAGCCATAAAAAAGAAAGTTATTTTTAAACAAATATTTTGAGTTACGTAAACAATAACTAGTAAAATAAATTACAATAAAATAATAGTAATAAATACTAAAAAATTAAAAGATAATTACTTTAGATAAACAGATGAAAGCAAAAATAAAATGAATGATTCAGTAAAAACGAGCATTAAAATAATGTTCAAAATCACAATTGAAATTAAAAAAAAAATATTTTTATTATTATTAATATTTTAATATCGTAACCACTATTATTATAATATTGTAATGGCCATTTTACGCTTTTCCATTTATGTTTAAGCCATGCGTAAATAGTGCCCCTTTTAGTAAAATTTATTATTGAAATTTATTTATTAAGAAAATGGCCCAATTAGAAAAACCACAAATCATATTCTGCTACTAATTGACCTACAAAATAATTAAACTGAAATGCCTTTCATTCCTTTTTAGTTACAGAAAATAATAGGAGGGATTTTAAGTTCTATGTACGAGTTCATATAAACACACAAACAAAGGAAACAAAAACTCATTAAATACTGATTTATTGTATGATTTCAATAAAAATTTTGTAAAATTTTTTATTTCATTTCAATTTTTATACTTTTTTCCATGCATACTCAACATTTCATTATTAAATACTCACACTCACACTTGCCTATAACCAAAGAAAATAAAGTATAAAGAATGTGCATTTTAACATATTTTGGAATATTTTTCAAAAATATTTCACGACGCGGGGGGAAAGATAGAAGGGAATGATACAGAAACCAAGATCGTAACAATGCGTTGTTCTCATCGTGCGTTTTTGTTGTTTGACCACTTTTTATTTATTTTTCTAGTGTTAAAAACAGACGTCGGCACTAATGTCCCTCTGGGGAAGAACATCTTCGGCTTTTTACACACATAGGACACAAACATCAAGAATGTTCGTTAAAAAGAGCGTAAAAATCTTGTCAGTTTTTAAAGAAGAAGGTTCATGTCGCTTTTTTCAGACTTCAATGATACACCCAAAGGAATATCACAGTAGTATTCACTAATATCAATGAGAAATGATTTCGATTTTTGGAAGAATACTTGCCAAGTTAAATACGGTGTCTTAGTGTCTTAGTGCAGTACAATTTTTCTATACCTACACATATACATATCATTGGGTTAATAAGTAGACTTGACATTATTGCTATCAATTTTCCTCTAGGTTAACACATGCCTATGGTTATGGATTAGTGAGTGAGAGAGAGAAAATAAGTTGAGAAAATTTATTTATTTACAGCCATATAAAAGTGTTAGTAATATACTCTATTTTTATTTTCATTTCATCAACATAAATATGTAAAGCTGTCTATCTTTGGCTTAATAATTTTGGATAAATAAAATAAAACATCAATTTTATTATTAAAAGAACATAAAGCTATCCATCTTTGGCGTAAAAATTAGGCCATGTTTTTCAGATAAATAAAAATAAAAAGAATAAAAAACAATTTTTTATTAAAAGAAAAACAAACGAGCATTTCAGAGCATTTAAAAAAATATACTATGGGACAAAATAAAATACGCCCAGCTAATGACATAGAACACATGTATTCTTGTCGCAGTCTGATCGACAACTAAATCAAAAAACACAAAAATACATACACATGTACATATGTACATACATGAAGTCGCCGTGGTGTAGTATTCGTGGTGTTACTATTCGTAAAGCCCGGGTTCGTATCCCAGGTCAGACATCAAAAATGAAATATGAAAAAAAAAAAATATTTCTTCGGCGACTTCCTCTCAGCAGATTTCTGGCAAAAACTCTGAGAGTAAAATAAAACTGCCTTGAAAAAGTTTCTCAAAATTCTGTCGTTCGGAGTCGACGTTAAACTGTAGGTCCCGCCACTCACGTATAAAATTAACGCACACAACATGAGTGATGTGAGAAACTAGGCCGTAATCCTGACTGAAGGGTTGTAATGGCCAATTATGTATGTATGTATGTATATACATACGTACGATGAGAGCAACACACTGTTACGCTCTTTGTTTGTGTTTATTTTCCTTCTGTCTTCCTCCCTCTCATCAAGAAATGATTTTTAAAAATATTTTGGTGAGAGCGGGTCGTAATGTTACGACCCGCCATAAGAAATTTTACTTCTACATGATGCGTATTCTTTATATCCATATTCTTTGTTCTACCAAACCAGGGAAGAAAAAGTAGTTGGTCGATACAAGGGCTGCACGCCCACATACATAAATCATGCAAAATTTAAATTTACTTTAAAAATGTAGTTTTTTTCAGAAATGCATGAATCATGCTGAAAACACTCAGTTAGCTGTCAGTCACAAAATGTAGCTATAAAGTGCCGATAGCAAGCCTTCTTCATTCTTTTTTACATTTGTGTATTGAAACATGGCGAGAGAAATATCTGAGAAATATCTTGTCATTAAGCTTACAGGCGAAAAATATAGAAAACTCAACTCTCAATAAAAAAATAATTTTTATTCGGATAACATGCTTCGTTTCCATATCATTAATTAGGTTTCTCCAGCTCAATACGTCATGGGACAATAGAACTTTGGCATAGTTGTTATTAACCAGAAAAGTTAACGCTAAGAAACCAAATTGCAAACAAACCCGGAAGCTTGGCTAATAAGTTCAATCACAATTTAGTCTCGGTAGACAACAGACAACATCACCGGCAACTCAATACAAAAATGGAATCAACAAAACAAGTGAAATCTAGCGAAGTGCTCGACAAGTGTATAGACATGTCGAAAGTGAAGTTGGATACTTTAAAGGCACAAATTAATATGAAAATCTCCAATGTTTTTCAAATTGAAAAGTTCGTATACAATGAATTGAAATTGGAGCAATTTATCAGTCCGATGAAGATGCGTAGAAATATGACTGAATTTCTGAATGATCTCCGCGTCAAACAATTCATATCTGAATTATGGCCGATTTTATTAGCGGCTGAAGAGAGTGATGCAAGCATACGAAATAAGCCTATGGAGCCAAAGAAACATGAAAGCATCCAAACTAAACATCGAAATGGAAACGAACAATCTAAATCTAGTTCACATACTCGATCCAGAAATAAAGGCAACATGGTGAACAGTGGAAAGGAACCATTTGTACCTCCTAAAATTTTCAGTTCCACCCTTAAACTACAAGACGACATTGAAAACGATATTAAGCATCGCGAAAAGCACAGTAAATCTACATCGCTTTCTGGATCCCCTGAAAGCCGAAATAGTGGTACGGGAAGTAGCACAAAAGTAGAGCAAAAGCGAACACTCGTACCACCTACTACTTTTGGTTCCAGCCTTAAACCACAACAACGCATCAACATGTTGAGTGCCGGAAATAAACTACTAGCACCCCCTAAAACTTTGAGTTCCAAACTTAAACCACAGGGACGTATCGACATATCTAAAGTAAAATTGGACATGTTTAAGCCATGGATAAGCAAGAAAATCGCCGATATTTTGGAAAGAGAAGATAATGTTGCCGTAGAGTTCATTTGCAATAAATTAAAACAGGATAAAATGCTTTGTCCACAGAAATTACAAATCAGAATTGCTGGATTCCTAAATGGTGGCAAAGCACAGAAATTTGTATGTGAATTATGGCCACTTTTGTTGTCAGCCCAAGAGAGTGAAAGCGGTATACCAGCTGAGTTGATGCAGCAGAAGAAAGATGAAATTGAAAAGGATATTAAGCATGACGGATCTGCATTGCTCTCTGGGTCCACTAATAGCCAAATTAGTGGTGAGGGAAGTAGCACAAAAATGGATGAGAAGCAACGTTTAACCACCAGCACTTTAAACACCAAGAATCAACACCCGGATAAGGAAAATAATAAAAATTCCATTAACATTGAACAACACTTATCTAAACGGGTCAAGTCTGGATCAAAAGATAATCAAATTGATAAGAACAAATCTAGCAAGCGTTCGGTGGATTGTTCTTCACAATCCCGTGATACAGAACGTAGTCATAACTCAAGAAGTTCCACTTCACATAAGAAATCATCTTATAAAATAGTCAGCAAGAGCCGTGAGCATGGTAGCAATGATGGTAAAGCATGCGGCCTAAACGGTTTTGAAAATAATTGTATGTTCTCACCTAAAACCCTACAACAAGAGACAAAATCCATTTCACTGGATCAACGTCCTTCTACACCAATTCGAGAATTTTTGTCGGAACATTTTCAACAAACCGATGATTTTTTGAAACTTTGGAATGAAGCACCCGATAAGGAAACAATTCTATTATCAGACAAGTTTATATATCCTGATGAAAAAAATATTGAAACGTACGAGTATATATATGTATATGTATGTTATAACATTGAAGTGAAATATATGTATGTTTAAAGCTATAAATTAATGTCTGCCATTTACTTTTTAAAGATTATTTCATTATTGCTTGCGGATGCGATATACCAGCTTTAATGTTTTCTTCTTAAACTGCAACTGTGAGTGAATTGTCTTTATACACGGAAGACTTCACATATGTATCTAAATAAAAATGTTAAAGAACTACAGGTTGAGCTTAAGTATCGTATAAAAGTATCGTATTAAGTATCGCTATAAAATCACATGTAAACCAAGTAAAATTTTTCTATTCATCAATTCTTTTGGGTAAAAAAGCAGTGAGGTGAAGAAATTCTGCCCAAGGTTGTCACCCGCCCGCAAACCGAACTATATGTACATCACCTTTTTGCCGGATACATTGGCAGTACTTTAACTTTCTGTTCGTTAACGATCACGTTAGCCAAAAATGATTCTCGTTCTTGAAAATAATTTTCTATTGAAAATTCTTTGATCACTTAGCATGAATTTTGATAATAAAGTTCAGTGATTTGCAAGCGTTGTTTATTTGCTGGTACACCCCCATACCTCGCTTTGCATCGTTTCGCTTCGCGTTTTTTCAAAGTTGCGTCGCTGCTGAATTAATAATAATTTTCAATGTGCGTCGTTAGATATTCAAAGTTGAGTTGTTTTGGGTTTGAGTTTCAAATTTTTTTTTTTTGGAAATTTTTTTTTCTAAATGTTGGCTCGACTTTTGGTTCTAATTGCGGCATGTTATCAAAATTTGTCGATTCCCTTACTAACTGAAAATAATACAGTTTTATTTTCACCTTGTTTTTATAATTTTAGAGTTCAGTTTCAATTTGTGCGTTATAAATGATGTGAATTTTTTATTTTATTTTAATTGAATTTGTTTATTTTTTTTTTTTTTGTTTTTTGTGTGTATGTAATAAAATTTTATATTATTTTTGTTTTTTAAATGTTTACTTTGTTCAATTTTCTTTTTAAAAAGTAGTATATTCGTAACCCTGGAACATTTCTTCGATCTTTACATCTTTTGCTATAGAAATTCACTTTACATCGTTTCAAATTGCGTCGTGTTTTTTGGAACCTAATCACGACGCAAAGTGTATATTCATGGTTAAGTGGCAAATCTTTTTGAGCATTTTTGGTATTGCCATCCGTTATGAATCTTCTTCAAATAATTTACAATGAAAAACTAGATATCAAAAAAGACAAAAAAGGAAACAAGGAAAAGAAATAATAATAATTAAATAAGAAAAGTAATTGTATTAACAAAGAAATAACGATGTTAGGACAAACAATAATCAGTTTGCATTACCAAGACTACATGGAAGGACTATCAATTATGAAAATTAAAAGAATAACAACAACAAATCAACAGTAAATTCTCAACGTTACTCAACAGCGAATGTATGAAGTATACATACATACATATGTACATGTATAAATAAAACGGGAGGTAATGTGGGAAGCGCGATAAATAAGCAATGAAAAACGATCGTGTACTGGAACATGGTGTTGTTAATAAAAATGTTTTGTTTATTTCAATAAATTATTTCAGTAAACATTTAGTTACAAGGATTTAATTCAATTTAACAAAAAAAAACCAAAACGAGATTTCCAACACCTGCTGCCGACATGGCACCCCAAACCATCATTTTACCACCACCATGTTTTAAAGTTGGCTTTAGATTTTTAGCTCAAGAGCTGTATTTTCTCTACGCGACACAAAACTCCTGCCGTCTGATCCAAAAATATTAAATTTCCTTTTGTCCGTAAATAACACAGTATTCCAGAAGTCTTCTGATTTATTAAGATTTATTTTTGGATCAGACGGTCGGGTGAAGTCGCCGTAGTCTAGTAGGTAGTGTGTTGGCTTATTAGACGTAAAGCCAGGGTTCGAGGCCCAGGCCAGACATCAAGACAAAATACAAAAAGTATTTCTTCGGCGACTTCCTCTCAGCAGATGTCTGGCAAAAACTCTGAGAGTAAATAAAATTGCCATGTTTCTCAAGTTTCTCAAAAAATTTGTCGTTCGGAGTCGAGTTTAAACTGTAGGTCTCACCACTCATGTATAAAATTAACACACACAACATAAGTGGGGTGAGAAATTAGGACGTTGTACAATGGGTCAATTCGACCTCCGGGTACTGTACTTGTCTTAATTGACAAGTACACGTCCTCTAACCTAACCTAACCTAACTATTTATTAGAGAACAACATACATCATGAATATTGAAAATAATTACAAATATTTTTTTATTTTTTCAAGTGAATTAAACTTTTTGTTTTTCAAAGCATACAGTAAGAGAGAATTAAAAAAGAAATAAATAAAATAAAATATTTATACCATAAGCCATAAAAAAGAAAGTTATTTTTAAACAAATATTTTGAGTTACGTAAACAATAACTAGTAAAATAAATTACAATAAAATAATAGTAATAAATACTAAAAAATTAAAAGATAATTACTTTAGATAAACAGATGAAAGCAAAAATAAAATGAATGATTCAGTAAAAACGAGCATTAAAATAATGTTCAAAATCACAATTGAAATTAAAAAAAAAATATTTTTATTATTATTAATATTTTAATATCGTAACCACTATTATTATAATATTGTAATGGCCATTTTACGCTTTTCCATTTATGTTTAAGCCATGCGTAAATAGTGCCCCTTTTAGTAAAATTTATTATTGAAATTTATTTATTAAGAAAATGGCCCAATTAGAAAAACCACAAATCATATTCTGCTACTAATTGACCTACAAAATAATTAAACTGAAATGCCTTTCATTCCTTTTTAGTTACAGAAAATAATAGGAGGGATTTTAAGTTCTATGTACGAGTTCATATAAACACACAAACAAAGGAAACAAAAACTCATTAAATACTGATTTATTGTATGATTTCAATAAAAATTTTGTAAAATTTTTTATTTCATTTCAATTTTTATACTTTTTTCCATGCATACTCAACATTTCATTATTAAATACTCACACTCACACTTGCCTATAACCAAAGAAAATAAAGTATAAAGAATGTGCATTTTAACATATTTTGGAATATTTTTCAAAAATATTTCACGACGCGGGGGGAAAGATAGAAGGGAATGATACAGAAACCAAGATCGTAACAATGCGTTGTTCTCATCGTGCGTTTTTGTTGTTTGACCACTTTTTATTTATTTTTCTAGTGTTAAACGGCACTAATGTCCCTCAGGGGAAGAACATCTTCGGCTTTTTACACACATAGGACACAAACATCAAGAATGTTCGTTAAAAAGAGCGTAAAAATCTTGTCAGTTTTTAAAGAAGAAGGTTCATGTCGCTTTTTTCAGACTTCAATGATACACCCAAAGGAATATCACAGTAGTATTCACTAATATCAATGAGAAATGATTTCGATTTTTGGAAGAATACTTGCCAAGTTAAATACGGTGTCTTAGTGTCTTAGTGCAGTACAATTTTTCTATACCTACACATATACATATCATTGGGTTAATAAGTAGACTTGACATTATTGCTATCAATTTTCCTCTAGATTAACACATGCCTATGGTTATGGATTAGTGAGTGAGAGAGAGAAAATAAGTTGAGAAAATTTATTTATTTACAGCCATATAAAAGTGTTAGTAATATACTCTATTTTTATTTTCATTTCATCAACATAAATATGTAAAGCTGTCTATCTTTGGCTTAATAATTTTGGATAAATAAAATAAAACATCAATTTTATTATTAAAAGAACATAAAGCTATCCATCTTTGGCGTAAAAATTAGGCCATGTTTTTCAGATAAATAAAAATAAAAAGAATAAAAAACAATTTTTTATTAAAAGAAAAACAAACGAGCATTTCAGAGCATTTAAAAAAATATACTATGGGACAAAATAAAATACGCCCAGCTAATGACATAGAACACATGTATTCTTGTCGCAGTCTGATCGACAACTAAATCAAAAAACACAAAAATACATACACATGTACATATGTACATACATGAAGTCGCCGTGGTGTAGTATTCGTGGTGTTACTATTCGTAAAGCCCGGGTTCGTATCCCAGGTCAGACATCAAAAATGAAATATGAAAAAAAAAAAATATTTCTTCGGCGACTTCCTCTCAGCAGATTTCTGGTAAAAACTCTGAGAGTAAAATAAAACTGCCTTGAAAAAGTTTCTCAAAATTCTGTCGTTCGGAGTCGACGTTAAACTGTAGGTCCCGCCACTCATGTATAAAATTAACGCACACAACATGAGTGATGTGAGAAACTAGGCCGTAATCCTGACTGAAGGGTTGTAATGGCCAATTATGTATGTATATACATACGTACGATGAGAGCAACACACTGTTACGCTCTTTGTTTGTGTTTATTTTCCTTCTGTCTTCCTCCCTCTCATCAAGAAATGATTTTTAAAAATATTTTGGTGAGAGCGGGTCGTAATGTTACGACCCGCCATAAGAAATTTTACTTCTACATGATGCGTATTCTTTATATCCATATTCTTTGTTCTACCAAACCAGGGAAGAAAAAGTAGTTGGTCGACACAAGGGCTGCACGCCCACATACATAAATCATGCAAAATTTAAATTTACTTTAAAAATGTAGTTTTTTTCAGAAATGCATGAATCATGCTGAAAACACTCAGTTAGCTGTCAGTCACAAAATGTAGCTATAAAGTGCCGATAGCAAGCCTTCTTCAATCTTTTTTATATTTGTGTATTGAAACATGGCGAGAGAAATATCTGAAAAATATCTTGTCATTAAGCTGACAGGCGAAAAATATAGAAAACTCAACTCTCAATAAAAAAAATAATTTTTATTCGGATAACATGCTTCGTTTCCATATCATTAATTAGGTTTCTCCAGCTCAATACGTCATGGGACAATAGAACTTTGGCCATTGAATGTTACTCTTGGCGCTGTCTGATATTAAATTTCTCGGCTTGTGATGGTTTGCACATAAAACTGACTAAGGATTTATGACTTTAGCATACGTAACGAGTTGTTATTAACCAGAAAAGTTAACGCTAAGAAACCAAATTGCAAACAAACCCGGAAGCCAAAGGAATATTTGATCTGAAAAGCCTAATAAAGAGTAGAAAATATTTTTTTACGAAAGCTCATTTGGGGTTGTTATTGAAAATCATGTTTACATATTTAAATGTTTTTTTAATACTAAGAAGGAACACGACAGCCATTGGTTGAAATTAAGGGCTGCAGAAAATTCAGGTAGCTGGTAGACCTAGTGAGAAATGAATACAAGAACACTTTATAACGGTACCTGATTCTAGCAAAAATACAAATATGCATGAAGGGGTTGAACTGGCCGTATGATGAAAATAGCAGGTAGTTGGTTGACCCTCTGTGGAATATCTGTAAGAACCAATAGAATCTATTTGCTACCTATTTACGCTGTATAAGCTAAACACGGTACCTGCTCTAATGAAAACAAAAATTTCCAAAATGGTTTCCGCTTATAAAAGGCGTGAAACTTGGCTAATAAGTTCAATCACAATTTAGTCTCGGTAGACAACAGACAACATCACCGGAAACTCAATACAAAAATGGAAGCAACAGAACAAGTGAAATCTAGCGAAGTGCTCGACAAGTGTATAGACATGTCGAAAGTGAAGTTGGATGATTTAAAGGCAGAAATTAATATGAAAATCTCCAATTTTTTTCAAATTGATAAGTTCGTATACAATGAATTGAAATTGGAGCAATTTATCAGTCCGATGAAGATGCGTAGAAATATGACTGAATTTCTGAATGATCTCCGCGTCAAACAATTCATATCTGAATTATGGCCGATTTTATTAGCGACTGAAGAGAGTGATGCAAGCATACGAAATAAGCCTATGGAGCCAAAGAAACATGAAAGCATCCAAACTAAACATCGAAATGGAAACGAACAATCTAAATCTAGTTCACATACTCGATCCAGAAATAAAGGCAACATGGTGAACAGTGGAAAGGAACCATTTGTAACTCCTAAAATTTTCAGTTCCACCCTTAAACTACAAGACGACATTGAAAACGATATTAAGCATCGCGAAAAACACAGTAAATCTACATCGCTTTCTGGATCCCCTGAAAGCCGAAATAGTGGTACGGGAAGTAGCACAAAAGTAGAACAAAAGCAACCACTCGTACCACCTACCACTTTTGGTTCCAGCCTTAAACCACAACAACGCATCAACATGTTGAGTGCCGGAAATAAACTACTAGCACCCGCTAAAACTTTGAGTTCCAAACTTAAACCACAGGGACGTATCGACATATCTAAAGTAAAATTGGACATGTTTAAGCCATGGATAAGCAAGAAAATCGCCGATATTTTGGAAAGAGAAGATAATGTTGCCGTAGAGTTCATTTGCAATAAATTAAAACAGGATAAAATGCTTTGTCCACAGAAATTACAAATCAGAATTGCTGGATTCCTAAATGGTGGCAAAGCAGAGAAATTTGTATGTGAATTATGGCCACTTTTGTTGTCAGCCCAAGAGAGTGAAAGCGGTATACCAGCTGAGTTGATGCAGCAGAAGAAAGATGAAATTGAAAAGGATATTAAGCATGACGGATCTGCATTGCTCTCTGGGTCCACTAATAGCCAAATTAGTGGTGAGGGTAGTAGCACAAAAATGGATGAGAAGCAACGTTTAACCACCAGCACTTTAAACACCAAGAATCAACACCCGGATAAGGAAAATCATAAAAATTCCATTAACATTGAACAACACTTATCTAAACAGGTCAAGTCTGGATCAAAAGATAATCAAATTGATAAGAACAAATCTAGCAAGCGTTCGGTGGATTGTTCTGCACAATCCCGTGATACAGAACGTAGTCATAATTCAAGAAGTTCCACTTCACATAAGAAATCATCTTATAAAATAGTCAGCAAGAGCCGTGAGCATGGTAGCAATGATGGTAAAGCATGCAGCCTAAACGGTTTTGAAAATAATTGTATGTTCTCACCTAAAACCCTACAACAAGAGACAAAAGCCATTTCACTGGATCAACGTCCTTCAACACCAATTCGAGAATTTTTGTCGGAACATTTTCAACAAACCGATGATTTTTTGAAACTTTGGAATGAAGCACCCGATAAGGAAACAATTCTATTATCAGACAAGTTTATATATCATGATGAAAAAAATATTGAAAAACAAATAAACGCCACTTTATTGCCAGCAGAAGCATCTGTTACAAAATCAGATCATAAACAGCCAAAAGTGAATATTGACTTTGATAAGGTAGTTAAAGCCGAAGCCGAAATAAAAGCTGCCCGCGAACTACACTCACGTAAACGTACGCACTCGACAATGATGAATGATAGCAAAAAGTTGAAAAATAATTCATCCGTTAAGGATGGACAGCAGTCAGCTAAAAAGAAACAGACAAAGGTAAAGAAATCCTCTACGAAGCACAATTCAGACAAAGGCTCCTCAAGTGTGCCACAAGCTGAATCAAGTAAACAGAAGAAATACAGCAAAGCAATGAGAGAACGGATGCTGGAGCTTTTTGGTAACTGTAGTAGCGATGAAGAAGAACGCCGTCCAGACAAAACCTCTTCTAGGAAGCCGGTAGCGGAATTAAAAAGAAATGAGGACCACAAGAAGTGTAACAACGACATGAGAAAACTTGAGTTTGAGCTTTTTGGCAGTATGAGTAGTGAAGAAGAAACCGTTTAAAATATATTCGGCAATGAAGGCTAACTTTCTACAACAGAAGTAATGGTAAGTGACGATGCTAATCCAGATTATAATTTTGAAAAAAAAAAATGTATTATTTGTAATGAATTCGTATAAGTTTTATATTAAATATCGCATGACAATG
Organism: Sarcophaga variegata; assembly: GCA_932273835.1. Taxonomy (NCBI): domain Eukaryota; kingdom Metazoa; phylum Arthropoda; class Insecta; order Diptera; family Sarcophagidae; genus Sarcophaga; species Sarcophaga variegata. The sequence goes on from OW026359.1 coordinate 45,006,709, forward strand.
TTTTTAATTTTTATTAAAAATTGATGTAATAAATTAATAGTTTTTAAGTTTAATTTTTAATTTTTTTTCAATGCTCTAATTCAACTACAGTGCTAAAGAGGAAAGGAAAGGGTTATAAAAGTTTTTTGTATTCCCAACTAAAAATGGAAACAAATTGGTTTTGAATCCTATATTTACAGAAGAAATCATTGTTGTCATTGTCACCGTAGTATAGTAGATAGTGTGTTGGCTTATTAGACGCAAAGCCAGGGTTCGATCCCCAGGCCAGACATGAAAGACAAAATAAAAAAGTATTTCTTCGGCGACTTCCTCTCAGCAGATTTCTGGTAAAAACTCTGAGAGTAAAATAAAACTGCCTTGAAAAAGTTTCTCAAAATTCTGTCGTTCGGAGTCGACGTTAAACTGTAGGTCCCGCCACTCACGTATAAAATTAACGCACACACAACATGAGTGATGTGAGAAGCTAGGCCGTAATCCTGACTAAAGGGTTGTAATGGCCAATTATGTATGTATGTATGTATGTACATACGTACGATGAGAGCAACACACTGTTACGCTCTTTGTTTGTGTTTATTTTCCTTCTGTCTTCCTCCCTCTCATCAAGAAATGATTTTTAAAAATATTTTGGTGAGAGCGGGTCGTAATGTTACGACCCGCCATAAGAAATTTTACTTCTACATGATGCGTATTCTTTATATCCATATTCTTTGTTCTACCAAACCAGGGAAGAAAAAGTAGTTGGTCGACACAAGGGCTGCACGCCCACATACATAAATCATGCAAAATTTAAATTTACTTTAAAAATGTAGTTTTTTTCTGAAATGCATGAATCATGCTGAAAACACTCAGTTAGCTGTCAGTCACAAAATGTAGCTATAAAGTGCCGATAGCAAGCCTTCTTCAATCTTTTTTACATTTGTGTATTGAAACATGGCGAGAGAAATATCTGAGAAATATCTTGTCATTAAGCTGACAGGCGAAAAATATAGAAAACTCAACTCTCAATAAAAAAAATAATTTTTATTCGGATAACATGCTTCGTTTCCATATCATTAATTAGGTTTCTCCAGCTCAATACGTCATGGGACAATAGAACTTTGGCCATTGAATGTTACTCTTGGCGCTGTCTGATATTAAATTTCTCGGCTTGTGATGGTTTGCACATAAAACTGACTAAGGATTTATGACTTTAGCATACGTAACGAGTTGTTATTAACCAGAAAAGTTAACGCTAAGAAACCAAATTGCAAACAAACCCGGAAGCCAAAGGAATATTTGATCTGAAAAGCCTAATAAAGAGTAGAAAATATTTTTTTACGAAAGCTCATTTGGGATTGTTATTGAAAATCATGTTTACATATTTAAATGTTTTTTAATACTAAGAAGGAACACGACAGCCATTGGTTGAAATTAAGGGCTGCAGAAAGTTCAGGTAGCTGGTAGACCTAGTGAGAAATTAATACAAGAACACTTTATAACGGTACCTGATTCTAGCAAAAATACAAATATACATGAAGGGGTTGAACTGGCCGTATGATGAAAATAGCAGGTAGTTGGTTGACCCTCTGTGGAATATCTGTAAGAACCAATAGAATCTATTTGCTACCTATTTACGCTGTATAAGCTAAACACGGTACCTGCTCTAATGAAAACAAAAATTTCCAAAATGGTTTCCGCTTATAAAAGGCGTGAAGCTTGGCTAATAAGTTCAATCACAATTTAGTCTCGGTAGACAACAGACAACATCACCGGAAACTCAATACAAAAATTTTTGTCGGAACATTTTCAACAAACCGATGAGTGAAGTTGGATGCTTTAAAGGCAGAAATTAATATGAAAATCTCCAATGTTTTTCAAATTGATAAGTTCGTATACAATGAATTGAAATTGGAGCAATTTATCAGTCCGATGAAGATGCGTAGAAATATGACTGAATTTCTGAATGATCTCCGCGTCAAACAATTCATATCTGAATTATGGCCGATTTTATTAGCGGCTGAAGAGAGTGATGCAAGCATACGAAATAAGCCTATGGAGCCAAAGAAAGATGAAAGCATCCAAACTAAACATCGAAATGGAAACGAACAATCTAAATCTAGTTCACATACTCGATCCAGAAATAAAGGCAACATGGTGAACAGTGGAAAGGAACCATTTGTACCTCCTAAAATTTTCAGTTCCACCCTTAAACTACAAGACGACATTGAAAACGATATTAAGCATCGCGAAAAACACAGTAAATCTACATCGCTTTCTGGATCCCCTGAAAGCCGAAATAGTGGTACGGGAAGTAGCACAAAAGTAGAACAAAAGCAACCACTCGTACCACCTACCACTTTTGGTTCCAGCCTTAAACCACAACAACGCATCAACATGTTGAGTGCCGGAAATAAACTACTAGCACCCCCTAAAACTTTGAGTTCCAAACTTAAACCACAGGGACGTATCGACATATCTAAAGTAAAATTGGACATGTTTAAGTCATGGATAAGCAAGAAAATCGCCGATATTTTGGAAAGAGAAGATAATGTTGCCGTAGAGTTCATTTGCAATAAATTAAAACAGGATAAAATGCTTTGTCCACAGAAATTACAAATCAGAATTGCTGGATTCCTAAATGGTGGCAAAGCAGAGAAATTTGTATGTGAATTATGGCCACTTTTGTTGTCAGCCCAAGAGAGTGAAAGCGGTATACCAGCTGAGTTGATGCAGCAGAAGAAAGATGAAATTGAAAAGGATATTAAGCATGACGGATCTGCATTGCTCTCTGGGTCCACTAATAGCCAAATTAGTGGTGAGGGAAGTAGCACAAAAATGGATGAGAAGCAACGTTTAACCACCAGCACTTTAAACACCAAGAATCAACACCCGGATAAGGAAAATCATAAAAATTCCATTAACATTGAACAACACTTATCTAAACAGGTCAAGTCTGGATCAAAAGATAATCAAATTGATAAGAACAAATCTAGCAAGCGTTCGGTGGATTGTTCTGCACAATCCCGTGATACAGAACGTAGTCATAATTCAAGAAGTTCCACTTCACATAAGAAATCATCTTATAAAATAGTCAGCAAGAGCCGTGAGCATGGTAGCAATGATGGTAAAGCATGCAGCCTAAACGGTTTTGAAAATAATTGTATGTTCTCACCTAAAACCCTACAACAAGAGACAAAAGCCATTTCACTGGATCAACGTCCTTCAACACCAATTCGAGAATTTTTGTCGGAACATTTTCAACAAACCGATGATTTTTTGAAACTTTGGAATGAAGCACCCGATAAGGAAACAATTCTATTATCAGACAAGTTTATATATCCTGATGAAAAAAATATTGGAAAACAAATAAGCGCCACTTTATTGCCAGCAGCAGCATCTGTTACAAAATCAGATCATAAACAGCCAAAAGTGAATATTGACTTTGATAAGGTAGTTAAAGCCGAAGCCGAAATAAAAGCTGCCCGCGAACTATACTCACGTAAACGTACGCACTCGACAATGATGAATGATAGCAAAAAGTTGAAAAATAATTCATCCGTTAAGGATGGACAGCAGTCAGCTAAAAAGAAACAGACAAAGGTAAAGAAATCCTCTACGAAGCACAATTCAGACAAAGGCTCCTCAAGTGTGCCACAAGCTGAATCAAGTAAACAGAAGAAATACAGCAAAGCAATGAGAGAACGGATGCTGGAGCTTTTTGGTAACTGTAGTAGCGATGAAGAAGAACGCCGTCCAGACAAAACCTCTTCTAGGAAGCCGGTAGCGGAATTAAAAAGAAATGAGGACCACAAGAAGTGTAACAACGACATGAGAAAACTTGAGTTTGAGCTTTTTGGCAGTATGAGTAGTGAAGAAGAAACCGTTTAAAATATATTCGGCAATGAAGGCTAACTTTCTACAACAGAAGTAATGGTAAGGGACGATGCTAATCCAGATTATAATTTTGAAAAAAAAAATGTATTATTTGTAATGAATTCGTATAAGTTTTATATTAAATATCGCATGACAATGTTTTTAATTTTTATTAAAAATTGATGTAATAAATTAATAGTTTTTAAGTTTAATTTTTAATTTTTTTTTCAATGCTCTAATTCAACTACAGTGCTAAAGAGGAAAGGAAAGGGTTATAAAAGTTTTTTGTATTCCCAACTAAAAATGGAAACAAATTGGTTTTGAATCCTATATTTACAGAAGAAATCATTGTTGTCATTGTCACCGTAGTATAGTAGATAGTGTGTTGGCTTATTAGACGCAAAGCCAGGGTTCGATCCCCAGGCCAGACATGAAAGACAAAATAAAAAAGTATTTCTTCGGCGACTTCCTCTCAGCAGATTTCTGGTAAAAACTCTGAGAGTAAAATAAAACTGCCTTGAAAAAGTTTCTCAAAATTCTGTCGTTCGGAGTCGACGTTAAACTGTAGGTCCCGCCACTCACGTATAAAATTAACGCACACACAACATGAGTGATGTGAGAAGCTAGGCCGTAATCCTGACTAAAGGGTTGTAATGGCCAATTATGTATGTATGTATGTATGTACATACGTACGATGAGAGCAACACACTGTTACGCTCTTTGTTTGTGTTTATTTTCCTTCTGTCTTCCTCCCTCTCATCAAGAAATGATTTTTAAAAATATTTTGGTGAGAGCGGGTCGTAATGTTACGACCCGCCATAAGAAATTTTACTTCTACATGATGCGTATTCTTTATATCCATATTCTTTGTTCTACCAAACCAGGGAAGAAAAAGTAGTTGGTCGACACAAGGGCTGCACGCCCACATACATAAATCATGCAAAATTTAAATTTACTTTAAAAATGTAGTTTTTTTCTGAAATGCATGAATCATGCTGAAAACACTCAGTTAGCTGTCAGTCACAAAATGTAGCTATAAAGTGCCGATAGCAAGCCTTCTTCAATCTTTTTTACATTTGTGTATTGAAACATGGCGAGAGAAATATCTGAGAAATATCTTGTCATTAAGCTGACAGGCGAAAAATATAGAAAACTCAACTCTCAATAAAAAAAATAATTTTTATTCGGATAACATGCTTCGTTTCCATATCATTAATTAGGTTTCTCCAGCTCAATACGTCATGGGACAATAGAACTTTGGCCATTGAATGTTACTCTTGGCGCTGTCTGATATTAAATTTCTCGGCTTGTGATGGTTTGCACATAAAACTGACTAAGGATTTATGACTTTAGCATACGTAACGAGTTGTTATTAACCAGAAAAGTTAACGCTAAGAAACCAAATTGCAAACAAACCCGGAAGCCAAAGGAATATTTGATCTGAAAAGCCTAATAAAGAGTAGAAAATATTTTTTTACGAAAGCTCATTTGGGATTGTTATTGAAAATCATGTTTACATATTTAAATGTTTTTTTAATACTAAGAAGGAACACGACAGCCATTGGTTGAAATTAAGGGCTGCAGAAAGTTCAGGTAGCTGGTAGACCTAGTGAGAAATTAATACAAGAACACTTTATAACGGTACCTGATTCTAGCAAAAATACAAATATACATGAAGGGGTTGAACTGGCCGTATGATGAAAATAGCAGGTAGTTGGTTGACCCTCTGTGGAATATCTGTAAGAACCAATCGAATCTATTTGCTACCTATTTACGCTGTATAAGCTAAACATGGTACCTGCTCTAATGAAAACAAAAATTTCCAAAATGGTTTCCGCCTATAAAAGGCGTGAAGCTTGGCTAATAAGTTCAATCACAATTTAGTCTCGGTAGACAACAGACAACATCACCGGAAACTCAATACAAAAATGGAAGCAACAAAACAAGTGAAAACTAGCGAAGTGCTCGACAAGTGTATAGACATGTCGAAAGTGAAGTTGGATGCTTTAAAGGCAGAAATTAATATGAAAATCTCCAATGTTTTTCAAATTGATAAGTTCGTATACAATGAATTGAAATTGGAGCAATTTATCAGTCCGATGAAGATGCGTAGAAATATGACTGAATTTCTGAATGATCTCCGCGTCAAACAATTCATATCTGAATTATGGCCGATTTTATTAGCGGCTGAAGAGAGTGATGCAAGCATACGAAATAAGCCTATGGAGACAAAGAAAGATGAAAGCATCCAAACTAAACATCGAAATGGAAACGAACAATCTAAATCTAGTTCACATACTCGATCCAGAAATAAAGGCAACATGGTGAACAGTGGAAAGGAACCATTTGTACCTCCTAAAATTTTCAGTTCCACCCTTAAACTACAAGACGACATTGAAAACGATATTAAGCATCGCGAAAAACACAGTAAATCTACATCGCTTTCTGGATCCCCTGAAAGCCGAAATAGTGGTACGGGAAGTAGCACAAAAGTAGAACAAAAGCAACCACTCGTACCACCTACCACTTTTGGTTCCAGCCTTAAACCACAACAACGCATCAACATGTTGAGTGCCGGAAATAAACTACTAGCACCCCCTAAAACTTTGAGTTCCAAACTTAAACCACAGGGACGTATCGACATATCTAAAGTAAAATTGGACATGTTTAAGCCATGGATAAGCAAGAAAATCGCCGATATTTTGGAAAGAGAAGATAATGTTGCCGTAGAGTTCATTTGCAATAAATTAAAACAGGATAAAATGCTTTGTCCACAGAAATTACAAATCAGAATTGCTGGATTCCTAAATGGTGGCAAAGCAGAGAAATTTGTATGTGAATTATGGCCACTTTTGTTGTCAGCCCAAGAGAGTGAAAGCGGTATACCAGCTGAGTTGATGCAGCAGAAGAAAGATGAAATTGAAAAGGATATTAAGCATGACGGATCTGCATTGCTCTCTGGGTCCACTAATAGCCAAATTAGTGGTGAGGGAAGTAGCACAAAAATGGATGAGAAGCAACGTTTAACCACCAGCACTTTAAACACCAAGAATCAACACCCGGATAAGGAAAATCATAAAAATTCCATTAACATTGAACAACACTTATCTAAACAGGTCAAGTCTGGATCAAAAGATAATCAAATTGATAAGAACAAATCTAGCAAGCGTTCGGTGGATTGTTCTGCACAATCCCGTGATACAGAACGTAGTCATAATTCAAGAAGTTCCACTTCACATAAGAAATCATCTTATAAAATAGTCAGCAAGAGCCGTGAGCATGGTAGCAATGATGGTAAAGCATGCAGCCTAAACGGTTTTGAAAATAATTGTATGTTCTCACCTAAAACCCTACAACAAGAGACAAAAGCCATTTCACTGGATCAACGTCCTTCAACACCAATTAGAGAATTTTTGTCGGAACATTTTCAACAAACCGATGATTTTTTGAAACTTTGGAATGAAGCACCCGATAAGGAAACAATTCTATTATCAGACAAGTTTATATATCCTGATGAAAAAAATATTGAAAAACAAATAAGCGCCACTTTATTGCCAGCAGCAGCATCTGTTACAAAATCAGATCATAAACAGCCAAAAGTGAATATTGACTTTGATAAGGTAGTTAAAGCCGAAGCCGAAATAAAAGCTGCCCGCGAACTACACTCACGTAAACGTACGCACTCGACAATGATGAATGATAGCAAAAAGTTGAAAAATAATTCATCCGTTAAGGATGGACAGCAGTCAGCTAAAAAGAAACAGACAAAGGTAAAGAAATCCTCTACGAAGCACAATTCAGACAAAGGCTCCTCAAGTGTGCCACAAGCTGAATCAAGTAAACAGAAGAAATACAGCAAAGCAATGAGAGAACGGATGCTGGAGCTTTTTGGTAACTGTAGTAGCGATGAAGAAGAACGCCGTCCAGACAAAACCTCTTCTAGGAAGCCGGTAGCGGAATTAAAAAGAAATGAGGACCACAAGAAGTGTAACAACGACATGAGAAAACTTGAGTTTGAGCTTTTTGGCAGTATGAGTAGTGAAGAAGAAACCGTTTAAAATATATTCGGCAATGAAGGCTAACTTTCTACAACAGAAGTAATGGTAAGGGACGATGCTAATCCAGATTATAATTTTGAAAAAAAAAAATGTATTATTTGTAATGAATTCGTATAAGTTTTATATTAAATATCGCATGACAATGTTTTTAATTTTTATTAAAAATTGATGTAATAAATTAATAGTTTTTAAGTTTAATTTTTAATTTTTTTTTCAATGCTCTAATTCAACTACAGTGCTAAAGAGGAAAGGAAAGGGTTATAAAAGTTTTTTGTATTCCCAACTAAAAATGGAAACAAATTGGTTTTGAATCCTATATTTACAGAAGAAATCATTGTTGTCATTGTCACCGTAGTATAGTAGATAGTGTGTTGGCTTATTAGACGCAAAGCCAGGGTTCGATCCCCAGGCCAGACATGAAAGACAAAATAAAAAAGTATTTCTTCGGCGACTTCCTCTCAGCAGATTTCTGGTAAAAACTCTGAGAGTAAAATAAAACTGCCTTGAAAAAGTTTCTCAAAATTCTGTCGTTCGGAGTCGACGTTAAACTGTAGGTCCCGCCACTCACGTATAAAATTAACGCACACACAACATGAGTGATGTGAGAAGCTAGGCCGTAATCCTGACTAAAGGGTTGTAATGGCCAATTATGTATGTATGTATGTATGTACATACGTACGATGAGAGCAACACACTGTTACGCTCTTTGTTTGTGTTTATTTTCCTTCTGTCTTCCTCCCTCTCATCAAGAAATGATTTTTAAAAATATTTTGGTGAGAGCGGGTCGTAATGTTACGACCCGCCATAAGAAATTTTACTTCTACATGATGCGTATTCTTTATATCCATATTCTTTGTTCTACCAAACCAGGGAAGAAAAAGTAGTTGGTCGACACAAGGGCTGCACGCCCACATACATAAATCATGCAAAATTTAAATTTACTTTAAAAATGTAGTTTTTTTCAGAAATGCATGAATCATGCTGAAAACACTCAGTTAGCTGTCAGTCACAAAATGTAGCTATAAAGTGCCGATAGCAAGCCTTCTTCAATTTTTTTACATTTGTGTATTGAAACATGGCGAGAGAAATATCTGAGAAATATCTTGTCATTAAGCTGACAGGCGAAAAATATAGAAAACTCAACTCTCAATAAAAAAAATAATTTTTATTCGGATAACATGCTTCGTTTCCATATCATTAATTAGGTTTCTCCAGCTCAATACGTCATGGGACAATAGAACTTTGGCCATTGAATGTTACTCTTGGCGCTGTCTGATATTAAATTTCTCGGCTTGTGATGGTTTGCACATAAAACTGACTAAGGATTTATGACTTTAGCATACGTAACGAGTTGTTATTAACCAGAAAAGTTAACGCTAAGAAACCAAATTGCAAACAAACCCGGAAGCCAAAGGAATATTTGATCTGAAAAGCCTAATAAAGAGTAGAAAATATTTTTTTACGAAAGCTCATTTGGGATTGTTATTGAAAATCATGTTTACATATTTAAATGTTTTTTTAATACTAAGAAGGAACACGACAGCCATTGGTTGAAATTAAGGGCTGCAGAAAGTTCAGGTAGCTGGTAGACCTAGTGAGAAATTAATACAAGAACACTTTATAACGGTACCTGATTCTAGCAAAAATACAAATATACATGAAGGGGTTGAACTGGCCGTATGATGAAAATAGCAGGTAGTTGGTTGACCCTCTGTGGAATATCTGTAAGAACCAATCGAATCTATTTGCTACCTATTTACGCTGTATAAGCTAAACACGGTACCTGCTCTAATGAAAACAAAAATTTCCAAAATGGTTTCCGCCTATAAAAGGCGTGAAGCTTGGCTAATAAGTTCAATCACAATTTAGTCTCGGTAGACAACAGACAACATCACCGGAAACTCAATACAAAAATGGAAGCAACAAAACAAGTGAAAACTAGCGAAGTGCTCGACAAGTGTATAGACATGTCGAAAGTGAAGTTGGATGCTTTAAAGGCAGAAATTAATATGAAAATCTCCAATGTTTTTCAAATTGATAAGTTCGTATACAATGAATTGAAATTGGAGCAATTTATCAGTCCGATGAAGATGCGTAGAAATATGACTGAATTTCTGAATGATCTCCGCGTCAAACAATTCATATCTGAATTATGGCCGATTTTATTAGCGGCTGAAGAGAGTGATGCAAGCATACGAAATAAGCCTATGGAGACAAAGAAAGATGAAAGCATCCAAACTAAACATCGAAATGGAAACGAACAATCTAAATCTCTCGATCCAGAAATAAAGGCAACATGGTGAACAGTGGAAAGGAACCATTTGTACCTCCTAAAATTTTCAGTTCCACCCTTAAACTACAAGACGACATTGAAAACGATATTAAGCATCGCGAAAAACACAGTAAATCTACATCGCTTTCTGGATCCCCTGAAAGCCGAAATAGTGGTACGGGAAGTAGCACAAAAGTAGAACAAAAGCAACCACTCGTACCACCTACCACTTTTGGTTCCAGCCTTAAACCACAACAACGCATCAACATGTTGAGTGCCGGAAATAAACTACTAGCACCCCCTAAAACTTTGAGTTCCAAACTTAAACCACAGGGACGTATCGACATATCTAAAGTAAAATTGGACATGTTTAAGCCATGGATAAGCAAGAAAATCGCCGATATTTTGGAAAGAGAAGATAATGTTGCCGTAGAGTTCATTTGCAATAAATTAAAACAGGATAAAATGCTTTGTCCACAGAAATTACAAATCAGAATTGCTGGATTCCTAAATGGTAGCAAAGCAGAGAAATTTGTATGTGAATTATGGCCACTTTTGTTGTCAGCCCAAGAGAGTGAAAGCGGTATACCAGCTGAGTTGATGCAGCAGAAGAAAGATGAAATTGAAAAGGATATTAAGCATGACGGATCTGCATTGCTCTCTGGGTCCACTAATAGCCAAATTAGTGGTGAGGGAAGTAGCACAAAAATGGATGAGAAGCAACGTTTAACCACCAGCACTTTAAACACCAAGAATCAACACCCGGATAAGGAAAATAATAAAAATTCCATTAACATTGAACAACACTTATCTAAACAGGTCAAGTATGGATCAAAAGATAATCAAATTGATAAGAACAAATCTAGCAAGCGTTCGGTGGATTGTTCTTCACAATCCCGTGATACAGTACGTAGTCATAACTCAAGAAGTTCCACTTCAGATAAGAAATCATCTTATAAAATAATCAGCAAGAGCCGTGAGCATGGTAGCAATGATGGTAAAGCATGCGGCATAAACGGTTTTGAAAATAATTGTATGTTCTCACCTAAAACCCTACAACAAGAGACAAAAGCCATTTCACTGGATCAACGCCCTTCTACACCAATTCGAGAATTTTTGTCGGAACATTTTCAACAAACCGATGAGTGAAGTTGGATGCTTTAAAGGCAGAAATTAATATGAAAATCTCCAATGTTTTTCAAATTGATAAGTTCGTATACAATGAATTGAAATTGGAGCAATTTATCAGTCCGATGAAGATGCGTAGAAATATGACTGAATTTCTGAATGATCTCCGCGTCAAACAATTCATATCTGAATTATGGCCGATTTTATTAGCGGCTGAAGAGAGTGATGCAAGCATACGAAATAAGCCTATGGAGCCAAAGAAAGATGAAAGCATCCAAACTAAACATCGAAATGGAAACGAAGAATCTAAATCTAGTTCACATACTCGATCCAGAAACAAAGGCAACATGGTGAACAGTGGAAAGGAACCATTTGTACCTCCTAAAATTTTCAGTTCCACCCTTAAACTACAAGACGACATTGAAAACGATATTAAGCATCGCGAAAAACACAGTAAATCTACATCGCTTTCTGGTTCCCCTGAAAGCCGAAATAGTGGTACGGGAAGTAGCACAAAAGTAGAACAAAAGCAACCACTCGTACCACCTACCACTTTTGGTTCCAGCCTTAAACCACAACAACGCATCAACATGTTGAGTGCCGGAAATAAACTACTAGCACCCCCTAAAACTTTAAGTTCCAAACTTAAACCACAGGGACGTATCGACATATCTAAAGTAAAATTGGACATGTTTAAGCCATGGATAAGCAAGAAAATCGCCGATATTTTGGAAAGAGAAGATAATGTTGCCGTAGAGTTTATTTGCAATAAATTAAAACAGGATAAAATGCTTTGTCCACAGAAATTACAAATCAGAATTGCTGGATTCCTAAATGGTGGCAAAGCAGAGAAATTTGTATGTGAATTATGGCCACTTTTGTTGTCAGCCCAAGAGAGTGAAAGCGGTATACCAGCTGAGTTGATGCAGCAGAAGAAAGATGAAATTGAAAAGGATATTAAGCATGACGGATCTGCATTGCTCTCTGGGTCCACTAATAGCCAAATTAGTGGTGAGGGAAGTAGCACAAAAGTGGATGAGAAGCAACGTTTAACCACCAGCACTTTAAACACCAAGAATCAACACCCGGATAAGGAAAATAATAAAAATTCCATTAACATTGAACAACACTTATCTAAACAGGTCAAGTCTGGATCAAAAGATAATCAAATTGATAAGAACAAATCTAGCAAGCGTTCGGTGGATTGTTCTTCACAATCCCGTGTACAGAACGTAGTCATAATTCAAGAAGTTCCACTTCACATAAGAAATCATCTTATAAAATAATCAGCAAGAGCCGTGAGCATGGTAGCAATGATGGTAAAGCATGCGGCATAAACGGTTTTGAAAATAATTGTATGTTCTAACCTAAAACCCTACAACAAGAGACAAAAGCCATTTCACTGGATCAACGTCCTTCTACACCAATTCGAGAATTTTTGTCGGAACATTTTCAACAAACCGATGATTTTTTGAAACTTTGGAATGAACAATTCTAATTCTCTGAGAGTAAATAAAAAATAAAAAAAAGTTTCTCAAAAATCTGTCGTTTGGAGTCGACTTTAAACTGTCGGTACACATCCTCTAACCTAACCTAAGATAGAACAGCTGGTTTTTATGAAAAAACATTAAAAATTTGTTTGTTTTATAATAAAACAGAAATAAACTAATAAAATAAATACAAAAACCTTAATTTTTTATATAAACTATGAAATGAAATTTTATGAAATTGTTAAAATGTATTGGAGTACTAAGAGTTTTGCTGTCCACTGTATATATGTATGTATTACAAAAATTTGGAAAATTATGATGAGACCGTACGCATGGTACTTCTTTATTAATGCAACGTATAAAGTTTTACTACTTTTAACTTGCGTTGAGTACTTCGAAAGCTCACTTCAATGTTCCGGTAGGTCTTACTGTTATAAATTGTAGTGTCGGCAAAAACTCGAAAGAATAATTGTTTTTAATAACTTCAAATTTCATGAAACACTACACAGTGAATTTTGACAAAGGACCTCCTCCTCAGAGGCTTAATGCAGCAGACAGGTTCTACGAGTAAGGGAGCAAAATGACACCATCACCCATGAAGGTTAGGTTAGGTTAGAACACGTGTAATTGTCAATTAAGACTAGTACAGTACCCGGAGGTCGAATTGACCAATTGTACAACGTCCTAGTTTCTCACACCATTTATGTCGTGTGTGTTAATTTTATACATGAATGGTGGGACCTACAGTTTAAAGTCGACTCCGAACGACAGATTTTTGAGAAACTTTTCATGGCAATTTGATTTACTCTCAGGGTTTTTGCCAGAAATCTGCTGAGTGGAAGTCGCCGAAGAAATACTTTTTGTATTTTATTTTGATGTCTGGCCTGGGGCTCGAACCCTGGCTTTTCGTTTAATAAGGCAACACACTACCTACTAGACTACGGCGACTTCAACGATAATGTTGAAGGAAAATAATATTTAAAGATTACTTTAACAACAATGATTTCTTCTGTGAATATAAGATTCAAAACAATTTCCATTTTTAGTTGTGAATATAAAAAAACTTTCATAACCCTTCCCTTCCCTCTTTAGCATAATAGTTAAATTAGAACATTAAATACATTTTTTGTTATTATTTTATATTTCTTAAGATTAAAAATTAAACTTAAAAACTATTCATTTATTACATCAATTTTGAATAAAAATTAAAAACATTGTCATGTAATAATTAATATAAAACTTATACAAATTGATTACAAATAATATATTTTTCTTCCAAAATTATAATCTACATTAGCATTGTCCCTTACCATTGCTTCTGTTGTAGAAAGTTAGTCTTCTTTGCCGAGTATATTTTAAACGTCTTCATCGCTACTCATACTGCCAAAAATATCAAACACATGTTTGCTCATTTCGTTGTTAGATTTCTTGCGGTACTCCTTTTCTTTTGATTCCGCTACTGGCTTCATAGGAGAGGCTTTGTCTGGACGGCGTTCTTCTTCGTCGCTACTACAATTACCAAAAAGCTCCAGAATACGTTCACTCATTGCTTTGCTGTACTTCCTGTGGGTTTTCTTTTGACTTGATTCACCTTCTGGCTTACTTGAGCAGTTTTTGTCCGAACTGCGTCTCTATGAGGATTTCTTTGGCTTCGTATGTTTCTCGTTAGCTGGCTTCTGTTCATCCTTATTTGTGGAATTATTGTTAGACTTTTTACTTTCATTAATCATTGTCGAGTGTGAACGTTTAGTGGCAGCTTTCATTTCGGATATTGATTTGACGGTCTCATCAGAATTTGTGTCTCTTTGATCTGATATTGTGACAAATGGCGGCGACAACACAGTGGTGGCAGTTTGTCCTTCAGCACTGGCGATAATATTTTTCAGTTTCTGTGGTGTTTTAAGTACGTAGAAATCGTCTGGTCGTCTTCTACACTTTAAAAATTCATCTATTTCTTCGCATTGTTCCAACAAAAATTCTCGAAATGGTGTAGGAGGACATTGATTCTGTGAGTTAGCATTTGTGTCTTGATTACACTGTGTAATGCTTTCCATAACGTTTAATGTGTAGTGTATGATTTTGTTCATATCACAACACATCAAGTACTAAGTAGGCTGATGGTTAACAACGAAGTCCTGGACTGTCGTATGAAATGGGTGGACAGTTCCCAAGTATCTGAGTTAGACAAGAAGACGCGGGAGCCATTAAGCACTAGCTTCAGTCGGGCGGGGGGGGTTCTTGTCTACTTATGTCTAACTTTAAATTACACAAAAATTGTTATAGACTCCCTTAGATTAATGGAACTAAACTAACCAGATAGTCATACGTTGGAAAAACCCGCCATATGAGTATCCTTCGAAACGACAAAACAAAAGATAAGAAAAGAAATCTATGGGAATGATGATATAAAGTCAGCTGAAAGATTCCTTGATGTTATCAGGAATCAACGCCTCATGACCCACCCAAACCTATATCCTGTTGGCGAATAACGATCCTCAGGATCCCGTACAAGTTATTCAACCGCAATTAACCCGTGAAAGAAAGTATATAGTTTAATAAGGCATAATTACTAAGCTGGTAATTTTATTAATTATAAATACCTATCAACTAAGAAAAATTAGGTTGACTTAATATCTACTTCTTAGACATTATAATATAGAAAACTATAATCAATTAACCGGAAAATTTTACAATTCATGTTAGGTAAATTGAAAGAAAACTAGTAACGAATAATATAGATATATAGTTCAGGAAATAATTTAAAAAAATAAAAATAAAAAAAACAAAACAAAACTAAGTATAAAAATTGTACAATCAAGGATTGTTGAATATATAAAAAACTGCTTTCCTATCCGAAAATTTAGTTATTCAATGTAATATAATAAAGGTAATTCACCGAATTTAAAAGAGAAATTTAATTAATTCAAGTTCTTTATAGTGAAAAGATACATATAACTATATAATACTACCACTTTGACCGCGTTATTCATAAATACATTACTCAATAATAAGTAGTAAGAGCAAAAAAAAAAACAAGAAAATATATATATATACACTCACCCATTTGGATTCGCAGAGGCCTCCGGATTCACTTAATGATGGTGTAAGAACATACGATGAGGAGTAACGCTTAGGACAAAATAGTGCATTATCTGTTATAGTTATTTAAATTTAAAAAATTAAATACCTTATTTATTTGAACAAAAAAAATAGAAATAAAAGGATGGTAAAGGTCATGGGCCATTACTTCCTTAGGAGAATGTTGCTGAAGGATAAAAACTAGCTGGTATTTAGCCAAGGCTAAGAGGAATTCTTCTTCTAATTTTGGACAGAGGATTCTGTTGCTGGATATGCTGTTGTTTGTCCAATTCAAAATAGACGATGCTGTTTTTGAAATATTTGTTGAGTTGGAGTAGCTGTTGGGTGGCCAATTCAAAATAGACGATGCTGTTGTTGAAATATTTGTTGAGTTGGAGTAGCTGTTGGGTGGCACATAGAGTAAAAGATGATTTTATCGGGTGGTTTGATTGAACTTGTGCAGAAAGATGTCGTTTCGGGAATGACATGAGTAGTTTTAATTTTTGGTTTTTGAATTTAATATACCAGTTTGGTGGTGGGGAGTTCCAAAGATATGGAAGATATGGATATATACGTGACGGTGGTGTGCGCTGGAAAAATTTCCGGTACCGTTTACTCAATTGAAAACAAAAAGGGGATAAGAGAGATTTTGGTATATTTGGAATTTTAAAATACTTATTTTTTCCTTTTTACTAGGGTAGAAACCTGATCTCGTGGTCCTTTCATTCGACCCGGATTGCTAGCCATCTGCCAGACGCACGCTTAAGCGCCACCCCTCATTCCAATCTACCCTTCACAATACACCACCACCTTTATCAAAATTAAATTCACTCTTACTCCTAGCCCGATGTTCCCAGATTCTTTTCCGATCGCACTTCTTTTTCCCCTTTTCTTTCTTTTTTTCTTCACGACACTATTCAATTCAAAAAAAAACTCACCTAGTACTTGTATGCAGATAAAATAGAAAATCACTTTTACATTACCTTCCGATTTACGACCGTCCTCCTTCAAGGTTCACAGCAAAAAGAAAGATTTTAACGCTGTCGACGGAAATGTCAAGGAAAAAGCTTTTAAAATGTCAAGTTTGCGAGCTTTTGCATATAAGGCTGTAACGATCATCCGTATACAAAAGAAACAAAGCAAATACCTAAAGTTCTAATTCAAATAGACCAATCACAATAAAAAATAAAAGTAGATAAATTAATTTCCATAAACGACTATTACAACTATTGGGGTGAATTCTTATAACTGTTTGCGAAATCGTCATCACAACCACGTACTAAGCCATGACTTTTTGAATGTTCGGTATTGCTCTGTGGTGGGTTTTCTGCCGGCTTAGAACATGCTTTACTATGTGATGAGAAAGTCGTCGGGGATTGGTTTTCACTTTTTGTTGTATCTGGATATACAAATTTGTTTGACAATAGAATTGTTTCCTTATCGGGCACTTCATTCCATTGTCGACACAAAAATTCGTCTATTTCTGCAGAGTGTTGTGCTAAAAATTCACGAAATTGTGTTGAAGGCCGTTGATCCTGTGGAATAACATTTGCATCCTTCTGTTGAGGGGAATACATACAAATGTTTGTGAAACCGTCTAAGCCGCATGTCACCACTCCTGTACCATCATCGTTAACATGTTCACCAATTTGAATTTCTAGATTACCAGAATTTTTATTGTTTTCCTTATCTGGCTGTTGTTTCTTTGTGCTTAAAGTGCTGGTGGTTATGTGTTGCTTCTGTTCTACTTTCGTGAGATTTCCCTCATCCTTTTCAATATCGACGTGTCCCCGTGGTTTAAGGGTAGGAGCGAAAGCGTTAGGTGGTACTAATGGTTTCTCTCCGCCATTCACCATGTTACCTTGTTTTTTGGATCGAGGAAGTGATGTAGATTGAGATCGTTTGCAGTCTTTGGTTTGGATTACTTTCTTCAGAATTTCATCTTTCTTCGGTTCCACCGTATCATTTGCTATGGATGTAGCACTCTCTTCAGCAGCTAATAAAATCGGCCATAATTCGCACATGAATTGCCTTACCAGAGGACCATTTAGAAATTCAGTTATGTGGATATGCATCTTCATCGGACTGATAAATTGCTCCAATTTTAATTCATTGTAAATAAATTTTTTATTTGAAAAATGTTGTTGATTTTCTTATTAATTTTTGGTTTTATATCGTCCAGTTTTACTTTGGACATGTCAATCCGTTTATTAAACAAATCGCCAGTTTTAATTTCTTTATTTGCTTCCATTTTTTAATTTTCCGCTGATGTTGTCTGTTGTCTACCGAAACTATCGTGTAATTGAACTTATCGGGCAAGGTTCACGTCTTTTATAGGCGGAAACCATTTTGGAAATTTGTGTACCTTATTTAGCGTATGGGTTCTCATAGATATTCCACAGAGGGTCAACCTGCTATTTCATCATAGCAATTGAACCCTTTAATGCAAATTTGTATTTATTATACTCAGGTAACAAATAGATGAGCTTGGTTTTCCTGGGTATTCCTCATAGGCTCAACAAGCTACCTGAACTATCTGCAGCCATCAGTTTAAACCAATGGCTGTTGTTTCTTCTTCTTAGTATTAAAACAAAAAAACATTTTAATTTATTAACTTGAATTTCAATAATAATCCCTCAAGAACTGTCGTAAAAAATATTTTTAAATCCTTAATTATCGTTATCAGAACAAATACTTCTTTGGTGTCCTTGATTTTTTGAAATTTTATGTCTTAACGTTAACTTTTTCGGTTGAAAAGTCTCGTTACTAATGGTAAAATCATAAATACTACATAAGCCGAGTAATTTAAAGTCAGATAAGAAGGAACACTTAATAGGGAAAGTTTTATCGTTCTATAATCTACTGAGCTGCTGTGGAGAGGAAACTGGGGAAAATGTCCCATGAGAGCACCCTAAAGGAAGAAAAAGAACAAAACAAATCTAGTTTATGGCCACCGATTTGCTTTGTACGTTTTTGTAGCACTTGAAGCAATAATTTTAAAATATTCAGTTTTTGTTTGAATAAAATGTTGCACGTTTGAGAGGCCTATTGACGTAATTAAATTTTGTAGCATGCTATTGAACAATAAGTAGACATTTGATTAGGTTCTTCTAATTATACACACTTACTCTAGTCATACAAAAACCTATAACTTAACAATTGTGCTGAAAAGTTTGTAGGTTAACATTAAAGGAAGATATGATCCAATAACGTTATGTAGTTTCTGTTGATGGTTTTTTTTTATTGCAAGACAGTTGATCAATTCGTATCCCATATACCAATATCATGGCTTTGCCAGCTAACCGTTGAACATTTGTATGCTTTGATGTCCACTTAGACATTGATCGAATTAAGTCTGATATGACATGATAAAGACATGTTCCGTTCATCGTCTTATATTAGCATAAAAATCCGGAGGTTTTTTAGAGTGAAGTAGCTTCAAACACTGCGTATAATCAAAGAAAATAAAGTATAAAACATGTGCATTTTAACATATTTTGGAATATTTTTAAAAAATATTTCATGACGCGGGGGGAAAGATAGAAGGGAATGATACAGAAACCAAGAGCGTAACAATGCGTTGTTCTCATCGTGCGTTTTTGTTGTTTGACCACTTTTTATTTATTTTTCTAGTGTTAAACGGCACTAATGTCCCTCAGGGGAAGAACATCTTCGGCTTTTTACACACATAGGACACAAACATCAGGAATGTTCGTTAAAAAGAGAGTAAAAATCTTGTCAGTTTTTAAAGAAGAAGGTTCATGTCGCTTTTTTCAGACTTCAATGATACACCCAAAGGAATATCACAGTAGTATTCACTAATATCAATGAGAAATGATTTCGATTTTTGGAAGAATACTTGCCAAGTTAAATACGGTGTCTTAGTGTCTTAGTGCAGTACAATTTTTCTATACATACACATATACATATCATTGGGTTAATAAGTAGACTTGACATTATTGCTATCAATTTTCCTCTAGGTTAACACATGCCTATGGTTATGGATTAGTGAGTGAGAGAGAGAAAATAAGTTGAGAAAATTTATTTATTTACAGCCATATAAAAGTGTTAGTAATATACTCTATTTTTATTTTCATTTCATCAACATAAATATGTAAAGCTTTGGCTTAATAATTTTGGATAAATAAAATAAAACATCAATTTTATTATTAAAAGAACATAAAGCTATCCATCTTTGGCTTAAAAATTAGGCCACGTTTTTCAGATAAATAAAAATAAAAAGAATAAAAAACAATTTTTTATTAAACGAAAAACAAACGAGCATTCCAGAGCATTTAAAAAAATATACTATGGGACAAAAAAATACGCCCAGCTAATTACATAGAACATTTTTAACACAAAATATTCTTCGAGTGTTATTCTGAAATAAAATGATAAAGCATCCGCCGCACATGTATTCTTGTCGCAGTCTGATCGACAACTAAATCAAAAAACACAAAAATACATACACATGTACATACGTACGATGAGAGCAACACACTGTTACGCTCTTTGTTTGTGTTTATTTTCCTTCTGTCTTCCTCCCTCTCATCAAGAAATGATTTTTAAAAATATTTTGGTGAGAGCGGGTCGTAATGTTACGACCCGCCATAAAAAATTTTACTTCTACATGATGCGTATTCTTTATATCCATATTCTTTGTTCTACCAAACCAGGGAAGAAATAGTAGTTGGTCGACACAAGGGCTGCACGCCCACATACATAAATCATGCAAAATTTAAATTTACTTTAAAAATGTAGTTTTTTTCAGAAATGCATGAATCATGCTGAAAACACTCAGTTAGCTGTCAGTCACAAAATGTAGCTATAAAGTGCCGATAGCAAGCCTTCTTCATTCTTTTTTACATTTGTGTATTGAAACATGGCGAGAGAAATATCTGAGAAATATCTTGTCATTAAGCTTACAGGCGAAAAATATAGAAAACTCAACTCTCAATAAAAAAATAATTTTTATTCGGATAACATGCTTCGTTTCCATATCATTAATTAGGTTTCTCCAGCTCAATACGTCATGGGACAATAGAACTTTGGCCATTGAATGTTACTCTTGGCGCTGTCTGATATTAAATTTCTCGGCTTGTGATGGTTTGCACATAAAACTGACTAAGGATTTATGACTTTAGCATACGTAACGAGTTGTTATTAACCAGAAAAGTTAACGCTAAGAAACCAAATTGCAAACAAACCCGGAAGAAAAAGGAATATTTGATCTGAAAAGCCTAATAAAGAGTAGAAAATATTTTTTTACGAAAGCTCATTTGGGATTGTTATTGAAAATCATGTTTACATATTTAAATGTTTTTTTAATACTAAGAAGGAACACGACAGCCATTGGTTGAAATTAAGGGCTGCAGAAAGTTCAGGTAGCTGGTAGACCTAGTGAGAAATGAATACAAGAACACTTTATAATGGTACCTGATTCTAGCAAAAAATACAAATATACATGAAGGGGTTGAACTGGCCGTATGATGAAAATAGCAGGTAGCTGGTTGACCCTCTGTGGAATATCTGTAAGAACCAATCGAATCTATTTGCTACCTATTTACGCTGTATAAGCTAAACACGGTACCTGCTCTAATGAAAACAAAAATTTCCAAAATGGTTTCCGCCTATAAAAGGCGTGAAGCTTGGCAATAAGTTCAATCACAATTTAGTCTCGGTAGACAACAGACAACATCACCGGAAACTCAATACAAAAAATGGAAGCAACAAAACAAGTGAAATCTAGCGAAGTGCTCGACAAGTGTATAGACATGTCGAAAGTGAAGTTGGATGCTTTAAAGGCAGAAATTAATATGAAAATCTCCAATGTTTTTCAAATTGATAAGTTCGTATACAATGAATTGAAATTGGAGCAATTTATCAGTCCGATGAAGATGCGTAGAAATATGACTGAATTTCTGAATGATCTCCGCGTCAAACAATTCATATCTGAATTATGGCCGATTTTATTAGCGACTGAAGAGAGTGATGCAAGCATACGAAATAAGCCTATGGAGCTAAAGAAAGATGAAAGCATCCAAACTAAACATCGAAATCGAAACGAACAATCTAAATCTAGTTCACATACTCGATCCAGAAAGCAAGGCAACATGGTGAACAGTGGAAAGGAACCATTTGTACCTCCTAAAATTTTCAGTTCCACCCTTAAACTACAAGACGACATTGAAAACGATATTAAGCATCGCGAAAAACACAGTAAATCTACATCGCTTTCTGGATCCCCTGAAAGCCGAAATAGTGGTACGGGAAGTAGCATAAAAGTAGAACAAAAGCAACCACTCGTACCACCTACCACTTTTGGTTCCAGCCTTAAACCACAACAACGCATCAACATGTTGAGTGCCGGAAATAAACTACTAGCACCCCCTAAAACTTTGAGTTCCAAACTTAAACCACAGGGACGTATCGACATATCTAAAGTAAAATTGGACATGTTTAGCAAGAAAATCGCCGATATTTTGGAAAGAGAAGATAATGTTGCCGTAGTGTTCATTTGCAATAAATTAAAACAGGATAAAATGCTTTGTCCACAGAAATTACAAATCAGAATTTCTGGATTCCTAAATGGTGGCAAAGCACAGAAATTTGTATGTGAATTATGGCCGCTTTTGTTGTCAGCCCAAGAGAGTGAAGTTCCACTTCACATAAGAAATCATCTTATAAAATAGTCAGCAAGAGCCGTCAGCATGGTAGCAATGATGGTAAAGCATGCGGCCTAAACGGTTTTGAAAATAATTGTATGTTCTCACCTAAAACCCTACAACAAGAGACAAAATCCATTTCACTGGATCAACGTCCTTCTACACCAATTCGAGAATTTTTGTCGGAACATTTTCAACAAACCGATGATTTTTTGAAACTTTGGAATGAAGCACCCGATAAGGAAACAATTCTATTATCAGACAAGTTTATATATCCTGATGAAAAAAATATTGAAAAACAAATAAACGCCACTTTATTGCCAGCAGCAGCATCTGTTACAAAATCAGATCATAAACAGCCAAAAGCGAATATTGACTTTGATAAGGTAGTTAAAGCCGAAGTCGAAATAAAAGCTGCCCGCGAACTACACTCACGTAAACGTACGCACTCGACAATGATGAATGATAGCAAAAAGTTGAAAAATAATTCATCCGTTAAGGATGGACAGCAGTCAGCTAAAAAGAAACAGACAAAGGTAAAGAAATCCTCTACGAAGCACAATTCAGACAAAGGCTCCTCAAGTGTGCCACAAGCTGAATCAAGTAAACAGAAGAAATACATCAAAACAATGAGAGAACGGATGCTGGAGCTTTTTGGTAACTGTAGTAGCGATGAAGAAGAACGCCGTCCAGACAAAACCTCTTCTAAGAAGCCGGTAGCGAAATTAAAAAGAAATGAGGACCACAAGAAGTGTAACAACGACATGAGAAAACTTGAGTTTGAGCTTTTTGGCAGTATGAGTAGTGAAGAAGAAACCGTTTAAAATATATTCGGCAATGAAGGCTAACTTTCTACAACAGAAGCAATGGTAAGGGACGATGCTAATCCAGATTATAATTTTGAAAAAAAAAAAAAAATATGTATTATTTGTAATGAATTCGTATAAGTTTTATATTAAATATCGCATGACAATGTTTTTAATTTTTATTAAAAATTGATGTAATAAATTAATAGTTTTTAAGTTTAATTTTTAATTTTAAGAAATATGAAATAAAAATACAAAAATAAAAATTTTTTTCAATGCTCTAATTCAACTACAGTGCTAAAGAGGAAAGGAAAGGATTATAAAAGTTTTTTGTATTCCCAACTAAAAATGGAAACAAATTGGTTTTGAATCCTATATTTCAGGAAATAATTTAAAAAAATAAAAATAAAAAAAACAAAACAAAACTAAGTATAAAAATTGTACAATCAAGGATTGTTGAATATATAAAAAACTGCTTTCCTATCCGAAAATTTAGTTATTCAATGTAATATAATAAAGGTAATTCACCGAATTTAAAAGAGAAATTTAATTAATTCAAGTTCTTTATAGTGAAAAGATACATATAACTATATAATACTACCACTTTGACCGCGTTATTCATAAATACATTACTCAATAATAAGTAGTAAGAGCAAAAAAAAAACAAGAAAATATATATATATACACTCACCCATTTGGATTCGCAGAGGCCTCCGGATTCACTTAATGATGGTGTAAGAACATACGATGAGGAGTAACGCTTAGGACAAAATAGTGCATTATCTGTTATAGTTATTTAAATTTAAAAAATTAAATACCTTATTTATTTGAACAAAAAAAATAGAAATAAAAGGATGGTAAAGGTCATGGGCCATTACTTCCTTAGGAGAATGTTGCTGAAGGATAAAAACTAGCTGGTATTTAGCCAAGGCTAAGAGGAATTCTTCTTCTAATTTTGGACAGAGGATTCTGTTGCTGGATATGCTGTTGTTTGTCCAATTCAAAATAGACGATGCTGTTTTTGAAATATTTGTTGAGTTGGAGTAGCTGTTGGGTGGCCAATTCAAAATAGACGATGCTGTTGTTGAAATATTTGTTGAGTTGGAGTAGCTGTTGGGTGGCACATAGAGTAAAAGATGATTTTATCGGGTGGTTTGATTGAACTTGTGCAGAAAGATGTCGTTTCGGGAATGACATGAGTAGTTTTAATTTTTGGTTTTTGAATTTAATATACCAGTTTGGTGGTGGGGAGTTCCAAAGATATGGAAGATATGGATATATACGTGATGGTGGTGTGCGCTGGAAAAATTTCCGGTACCGTTTACTCAATTGAAAACAAAAAGGGGATAAGAGAGATTTTGGTATATTTGGAATTTTAAAATACTTATTTTTTCCTTTTTACTAGGGTAGAAACCTGATCTCGTGGTCTTTTCATTCGACCCGGATTGCTAGCCATCTGCCAGACGCACGCTTAAGCGCCACCACTCATTCCAATCTACCCTTCACAATACACCACCACCTTTATCAAAATTAAATTCACTCTTACTCCTAGCCCGATGTTCCCAGATTCTTTTCCGATCGCACTTCTTTTTCCCCTTTTCTTTCTTTTTTTCTTCAAGACACTATTCAATTCAAAAAAAACTCACCTAGTACTTGTATGCAGATAAAATAGAAAATCACTTTTACATTACCTTCCGATTTACGACCGTCCTCCTTCAAGGTTCACAGCAAAAAGAAAGATTTTAACGCTGTCGACGGAAATGTCAAGGAAAAAGCTTTTAAAATGTCAAGTTTGCGAGCTTTTGCATATAAGGCTGTAACGATCATCCGTATACAAAAGAAACAAAGCAAATACCTAAAGTTCTAATTCAAATAGACCAATCACAATAAAAAATAAAAGTAGATAAATTAATTTCCATAAACGACTATTACAACTATTGGGGTGAATTCTTATAACTGTTTGCGAAATCGTCATCACAACCACGTACTAAGCCATGACTTTTTGAATGTTCGGTATTGCTCTGTGGTGGGTTTTCTGCCGGCTTAGAACATGCTTTACTATGTGATGAGAAAGTCGTCGGGGATTGGTTTTCACTTTTTGTTGTATCTGGATATACAAATTTGTTTGACAATAGAATTGTTTCCTTATCGGGCACTTCATTCCATTGTCGACACAAAAATTCGTCTATTTCTGCAGAGTGTTGTGCTAAAAATTCACGAAATTGTGTTGAAGGCCGTTGATCCTGTGGAATAACATTTGCATCCTTCTGTTGAGGGGAATACATACAAATGTTTGTGAAACCGTCTAAGCCGCATGTCACCACTCCTGTACCATCATCGTTAACATGTTCACCAATTTGAATTTCTAGATTACCAGAATTTTTATTGTTTTCCTTATCTGGCTGTTGTTTCTTTGTGCTTAAAGTGCTGGTGGTTATGTGTTGCTTCTGTTCTACTTTCGTGAGATTTCCCTCATCCTTTTCAATATCGACGTGTCCCCGTGGTTTAAGGGTAGGAGCGAAAGCGTTAGGTGGTACTAATGGTTTCTCTCCGCCATTCACCATGTTACCTTGTTTTTTGGATCGAGGAAGTGATGTAGATTGAGATCGTTTGCAGTCTTTGGTTTGGATTACTTTCTTCAGAATTTCATCTTTCTTCGGTTCCACCGTATCATTTGCTATGGATGTAGCACTCTCTTCAGCAGCTAATAAAATCGGCCATAATTCGCACATGAATTGCCTTACCAGAGGACCATTTAGAAATTCAGTTATGTGGATATGCATCTTCATCGGACTGATAAATTGCTCCAATTTTAATTCATTGTAAATAAATTTTTTATTTGAAAAATGTTGTTGATTTTCTTATTAATTTTTGGTTTTATATCGTCCAGTTTTACTTTGGACATGTCAATCCGTTTATTAAACAAATCGCCAGTTTTAATTTCTTTATTTGCTTCCATTTTTTAATTTTCCGCTGATGTTGTCTGTTGTCTACCGAAACTATCGTGTAATTGAACTTATCGGGCAAGGTTCACGTCTTTTATAGGCGGAAACCATTTTGGAAATTTGTGTACCTTATTTAGCGTATGGGTTCTCATAGATATTCCACAGAGGGTCAACCTGCTATTTCATCATAGCAATTGAACCCTTTAATGCAAATTTGTATTTATTATACTCAGGTAACAAATAGATGAGCTTGGTTTTCCTGGGTATTCCTCATAGGCTCAACAAGCTACCTGAACTATCTGCAGCCATCAGTTTAAACCAATGGCTGTTGTTTCTTCTTCTTAGTATTAAAACAAAAAAACATTTTAATTTATTAACTTGAATTTCAATAATAATCCCTCAAGAACTGTCGTAAAAAATATTTTTAAATCCTTAATTATCGTTATCAGAACAAATACTTCTTTGGTGTCCTTGATTTTTTGAAATTTTATGTCTTAACGTTAACTTTTTCGGTTGAAAAGTCTCGTTACTAATGGTAAAATCATAAATACTACATAAGCCGAGTAATTTAAAGTCAGATAAGAAGGAACACTTAATAGGGAAAGTTTTATCGTTCTATAATCTACTGAGCTGCTGTGGAGAGGAAACTGGGGAAAATGTCCCATGAGAGCACCCTAAAGGAAGAAAAAGAACAAAACAAATCTAGTTTATGGCCACCGATTTGCTTTGTACGTTTTTGTAGCACTTGAAGCAATAATTTTAAAATATTCAGTTTTTGTTTGAATAAAATGTTGCACGTTTGAGAGGCCTATTGACGTAATTAAATTTTGTAGCATGCTATTGAACAATAAGTAGACATTTGATTAGGTTCTTCTAATTATACACACTTACTCTAGTCATACAAAAACCTATAACTTAACAATTGTGCTGAAAAGTTTGTAGGTTAACATTAAAGAAAGATATGATCCAATAACGTTATGTAGTTTCTGTTGATGGTTTTTTTTTATTGCAAGACAGTTGATCAATTCGTATCCCATATACCAATATCATGGCTTTGCCAGCTAACCGTTGAACATTTGTATGCTTTGATGTCCACTTAGACATTGATCGAATTAAGTCTGATATGACATGATAAAGACATGTTCCGTTCATCGTCTTATATTAGCATAAAAATCCGGAGGTTTTTTAGAGTGAAGTAGCTTCAAACACTGCGTATAATCAAAGAAAATAAAGTATAAAGAATGTGCATTTTAACATATTTTGGAATATTTTTAAAAAATATTTCATGACGCGGGGGGAAAGATAGAAGGGAATGATACAGAAACCAAGAGCGTAACAATGCGTTGTTCTCATCGTGCGTTTTTGTTGTTTGACCACTTTTTATTTATTTTTCTAGTGTTAAACGGCACTAATGTCCCTCAGGGGAAGAACATCTTCGGCTTTTTACACACATAGGACACAAACATCAGGAATGTTCGTTAAAAAGAGAGTAAAAATCTTGTCAGTTTTTAAAGAAGAAGGTTCATGTCGCTTTTTTCAGACTTCAATGATACACCCAAAGGAATATCACAGTAGTATTCACTAATATCAATGAGAAATGATTTCGATTTTTGGAAGAATACTTGCCAAGTTAAATACGGTGTCTTAGTGTCTTAGTGCAGTACAATTTTTCTATACATACACATATACATATCATTGGGTTAATAAGTAGACTTGACATTATTGCTATCAATTTTCCTCTAGGTTAACACATGCCTATGGTTATGGATTAGTGAGTGAGAGAGAGAAAATAAGTTGAGAAAATTTATTTATTTACAGCCATATAAAAGTGTTAGTAATATACTCTATTTTTATTTTCATTTCATCAACATAAATATGTAAAGCTTTGGCTTAATAATTTTGGATAAATAAAATAAAACATCAATTTTATTATTAAAAGAACATAAAGCTATCCATCTTTGGCTTAAAAATTAGGCCACGTTTTTCAGATAAATAAAAATAAAAAGAATAAAAAACAATTTTTTATTAAACGAAAAACAAACCAGCATTCCAGAGCATTTAAAAAAATATACTATGGGACAAAAAAATACGCCCAGCTAATTACATAGAACATTTTTAACACAAAATATTCTTCGAGTGTTATTCTGAAATAAAATGATAAAGCATCCGCCGCACATGTATTCTTGTCGCAGTCTGATCGACAACTAAATCAAAAAACACAAAAATACATACACATGTACATACGTACGATGAGAGCAACACACTGTTACGCTCTTTGTTTGTGTTTATTTTCCTTCTGTCTTCCTCCCTCTCATCAAGAAATGATTTTTAAAAATATTTTGGTGAGAGCGGGTCGTAATGTTACGACCCGCCATAAAAAATTTTACTTCTACATGATGCGTATTCTTTATATCCATATTCTTTGTTCTACCAAACCAGGGAAGAAATAGTAGTTGGTCGACACAAGGGCTGCACGCCCACATACATAAATCATGCAAAATTTAAATTTACTTTAAAAATGTAGTTTTTTTCAGAAATGCATGAATCATGCTGAAAACACTCAGTTAGCTGTCAGTCACAAAATGTAGCTATAAAGTGCCGATAGCAAGCCTTCTTCATTCTTTTTTACATTTGTGTATTGAAACATGGCGAGAGAAATATCTGAGAAATATCTTGTCATTAAGCTTACAGGCGAAAAATATAGAAAACTCAACTCTCAATAAAAAAATAATTTTTATTCGGATAACATGCTTCGTTTCCATATCATTAATTAGGTTTCTCCAGCTCAATACGTCATGGGACAATAGAACTTTGGCCATTGAATGTTACTCTTGGCGCTGTCTGATATTAAATTTCTCGGCTTGTGATGGTTTGCACATAAAACTGACTAAGGATTTATGACTTTAGCATACGTAACGAGTTGTTATTAACCAGAAAAGTTAACGCTAAGACACCAAATTGCAAACAAACCCGGAAGAAAAAGGAATATTTGATCTGAAAAGCCTAATAAAGAGTAGAAAATATTTTTTTACGAAAGCTCATTTGGGATTGTTATTGAAAATCATGTTTACATATTTAAATGTTTTTTTAATACTAAGAAGGAACACGACAGCCATTGGTTGAAATTAAGGGCTGCAGAAAGTTCAGGTAGCTGGTAGACCTAGTGAGAAATGAATACAAGAACACTTTATAATGGTACCTGATTCTAGCAAAAAATACAAATATACATGAAGGGGTTGAACTGGCCGTATGATGAAAATAGCAGGTAGCTGGTTGACCCTCTGTGGAATATCTGTAAGAACCAATCGAATCTATTTGCTACCTATTTACGCTGTATAAGCTAAACACGGTACCTGCTCTAATGAAAACAAAAATTTCCAAAATGGTTTCCGCCTATAAAAGGCGTGAAGCTTGGCAATAAGTTCAATCACAATTTAGTCTCGGTAGACAACAGACAACATCACCGGAAACTCAATACAAAAAATGGAAGCAACAAAACAAGTGAAATCTAGCGAAGTGCTCGACAAGTGTATAGACATGTCGAAAGTGAAGTTGGATGATTTAAAGGCAGAAATTAATATGAAAATCTCCAATTTTTTTCAAATTGATAAGTTCGTATACAATGAATTGAAATTGGAGCAATTTATCAGTCCGATGAAGATGCGTAGAAATATGACTGAATTTCTGAATGATCTCCGCGTCAAACAATTCATATCTGAATTATGGCCGATTTTATTAGCGACTGAAGAGAGTGATGCAAGCATACGAAATAAGCCTATGGAGCTAAAGAAAGATGAAAGCATCCAAACTAAACATCGAAATCGAAACGAACAATCTAAATCTAGTTCACATACTCGATCCAGAAAGCAAGGCAACATGGTGAACAGTGGAAAGGAACCATTTGTACCTCCTAAAATTTTCAGTTCCACCCTTAAACTACAAGAC
The DNA here is from genome assembly GCA_932273835.1 of Sarcophaga variegata. Lineage (NCBI taxonomy): Eukaryota > Metazoa > Arthropoda > Insecta > Diptera > Sarcophagidae > Sarcophaga > Sarcophaga variegata. The sequence continues at coordinate 45,036,948 of OW026359.1, forward strand.
GACATTGAAAACGATATTAAGCATCGCGAAAAACACAGTAAATCTACATCGCTTTCTGGATCCCCTGAAAGCCGAAATAGTGGTACGGGAAGTAGCACAAAAGTAGAACAAAAGCAACCACTCGTACCACCTACCACTTTTGGTTCCAGCCTTAAACCACAACAACGCATCAACATGTTGAGTGCCGGAAATAAACTACTAGCACCCCCTAAAACTTTGAGTTCCAAACTTAAACCACAGGGACGTATCGACATATCTAAAGTAAAATTGGACATGTTTAGCAAGAAAATCGCCGATATTTTGGAAAGAGAAGATAATGTTGCCGTAGTGTTCATTTGCAATAAATTAAAACAGGATAAAATGCTTTGTCCACAGAAATTACAAATCAGAATTTCTGGATTCCTAAATGGTGGCAAAGCACAGAAATTTGTATGTGAATTATGGCCGCTTTTGTTGTCAGCCCAAGAGAGTGAAGTTCCACTTCACATAAGAAATCATCTTATAAAATAGTCAGCAAGAGCCGTCAGCATGGTAGCAATGATGGTAAAGCATGCGGCCTAAACGGTTTTGAAAATAATTGTATGTTCTCACCTAAAACCCTACAACAAGAGACAAAATCCATTTCACTGGATCAACGTCCTTCTACACCAATTCGAGAATTTTTGTCGGAACATTTTCAACAAACCGATGATTTTTTGAAACTTTGGAATGAAGCACCCAATAAGGAAACAATTCTATTATCAGACAAGTTTATATATCCTGATGAAAAAAATATTGAAAAACAAATAAACGCCACTTTATTGCCAGCAGCAGCATCTGTTACAAAATCAGATCATAAACAGCCAAAAGCGAATATTGACTTTGATAAGGTAGTTAAAGCCGAAGTCGAAATAAAAGCTGCCCGCGAACTACACTCACGTAAACGTACGCACTCGACAATGATGAATGATAGCAAAAAGTTGAAAAATAATTCATCCGTTAAGGATGGACAGCAGTCAGCTAAAAAGAAACAGACAAAGGTAAAGAAATCCTCTACGAAGCACAATTCAGACAAAGGCTCCTCAAGTGTGCCACAAGCTGAATCAAGTAAACAGAAGAAATACATCAAAACAATGAGAGAACGGATGCTGGAGCTTTTTGGTAACTGTAGTAGCGATGAAGAAGAACGCCGTCCAGACAAAACCTCTTCTAAGAAGCCGGTAGCGAAATTAAAAAGAAATGAGGACCACAAGAAGTGTAACAACGACATGAGAAAACTTGAGTTTGAGCTTTTTGGCAGTATGAGTAGTGAAGAAGAAACCGTTTAAAATATATTCGGCAATGAAGGCTAACTTTCTACAACAGAAGCAATGGTAAGGGACGATGCTAATCCAGATTATAATTTTGAAAAAAAAAAAAAATATGTATTATTTGTAATGAATTCGTATAAGTTTTATATTAAATATCGCATGACAATGTTTTTAATTTTTATTAAAAATTGATGTAATAAATTAATAGTTTTTAAGTTTAATTTTTAATTTTAAGAAATATGAAATAAAAATACAAAAATAAAAATTTTTTTCAATGCTCTAATTCAACTACAGTGCTAAAGAGGAAAGGAAAGGATTATAAAAGTTTTTTGTATTCCCAACTAAAAATGGAAACAAATTGGTTTTGAATCCTATATTTACAGAAGAAATCATTGTTGTCATTGTCACAGTAGTATAGTAAATAGTGTGTTGGCTTATTAGACGCAAAGCCAGGGTTCGATCCCCAGGCCAGACATGAAAGACAAAATAAAAAAGTATTTCTTCGGCGACTTCCTGTCAGCAGATTTCTGACATAAACTCTGAGAGTAAATAAAAAATAAAAAAAGTTTCTCAAAAATCTGTCGTTTGGAGTCGACTTTAAACTGTCGGTACACATCCTCTAACCTAACCTAAGATAGAACAGCTGGTTTTTGTGAAAACTAAATAAACACACTACGTTAGCTTATGAGGCCACTGTTCAAACAAAATGCCATGAAAAATTTCTTAAAAATCTGTCTTCCGGAGGAACAGATAAACCCTGGCTATTATTAACGTCAGATTTGAGTATCCTGTATGCGCTTGCCGTAGTCTAGTAGGCAGTGTGTTGGCTTATTAGACATAAAGCCATACAAAAAGTATTTCTTCGGCGACTTCCTCTCAACAGATTTCTGGCAAAAACCCTAAGAGTAAATAAAATTGCCATGAAAAGCTTCTCAAACAAATCGGACGTTCGCAGTTGAATTTAAACTGTAGATCCCGACACTCATGATAAAATTAATACGCAACTGGCTGAAGGGTTGCAATGATCAATTACAGTGGACAGCAAAATTCTTAGTACTCCAATATATTTTGACGAAAAAAACAGTCCCCACAGGCTTAACACTCTTGCACAAAGTCCCGATTTGTCTTCAAGACAGTGTTAAGGAGATTATTTGAAAGAACGGCTATGTAATTGCTAAACCTCAAACAAAAGTCAATCGAAAAATTTGCTCATGGTGCCATAAGAAAACAATAAACAAAATTTGTACATTCAATTCCGAATTGTTTAAATTTAGTGCTTGGCCTTAAGGGATATTCTACTAAATACATGGGATTACATTTTCATATATTAGGCCCTTGAATTTTGTTTTGTTATCTTTCATTCGTGAACAGAAACAAACAAAAATAAATGTTTGCTTTATTCATTCATGTATGATACTGTTAGTAATGTTTTTTATTTTCGTTCAAAATTGAGAGAATAAGAAAAACATTTTTTCATGCACATGCACCTTTTTGAGAAATAACATTTTTGTAAAAATCTCACAAATGAACGAGCATAAAGTTTTATTTTCCACTAGCATTCGAAAATGTGTCATATATGACTCATTCGACAGCGAAGTTGTTAAAGTAAACCGTTATGACAATAAAAACTAAAAAATCAAAATATTTTTCTACATACATACGTATTGAATGCAAAAGAATGAGAAAACATCTTTTGTTTCTGAAAAAATTAAAATGAAAAATTTTCATGAAAAATGTTCATGAAAAATTTTCATTTTCATTTTTGTTCACGCTGGCCACCCTACTTTTAAGTTTAGATTTAAGTTTTGTTAAATCGTATAAACCACCCCTTAAATTACGTTTATAATATTGTGAATTGTTAAGAATATAAACGAAAAGAGATCACTACTCGATCAACCCCCAACCCGAAAGTACGTTTTGTGTACAAATAAATAATATTTGATTATTAAAATTAATACATTTTGTATTTATATTTACCCCAACTTCTCGATAAATATTTTGTTTTATTATTTCCCCGCTCACCCCCACAATTTTCATTCATTTTTGTAAAGTAGTAAATAAAACAAACAACGCACATATAAAAATAAGAAACAAACTACAAAAAGTCCGAACTCATATGATAAAAAAAACAACAACATTAATGAGTATGTACTTTAATGAGAGCGATGAGAAGGCCTCTCATATTTGTACATTTTACATTTCTTACTTCTCACAATTCATATTATCGAATATGTACCAAAATAAAAAAATAAATGTTTTCATTTATGAATGCTTAAAATGAAAACAATTCTTAGCTACTCATTTGCGAAAAGTGAGTATAAAACAAAAAGTTTGAAAAGTACACTCGTGTCTATTTATCATAAATGCTTAAATTTATATACATGAATTTTTCTGCACCCTGGTGTGTATAACGGGTGATTTTATAACATTGAAGTGAAATATATGTACATATGTATGTTTGAAGCTATAAATTCATGTCTGCCATTTACTTTTTAAAGATTATTTTATGTAAATATTACGCATTCGCAACATAACAGCTTTAATGTTTTCTTCTAAAATTACAACTGTGAGTGAATTGCCTTTATACACGGAAGACTTCACACAGATTAATTAATTAACAAAGTCGTTCCCAGTAGATTCATGGTATCGCATATTGTGTGATTCCATCGCTATAAAATCACATGTAAACCAAGTACGATTTTTCTATTCATCAATTCTTTTGGTAAAAAAGCAGTGTGTAATCATAGGTGAAGAAATTCTGCCCAAGGATGTCACCCGCCCACAAACCGAACTATACATCACATTTTTTGCAGGATGCATTGGCAGTATTTCAACTTTCTGTTAGTTGACGAACCTATTAGCCAAAAATGATTCTCGTTCTTGAAAATTATTTTCTATTGAATATTCTTCGATCACTTAGCATGAATTTTGATAATGAAGTTCAGAGATTTGCAAGCGTTGTTTATTTGCTGGTACACCCCCATACCTCGCTTAGCATTGTTTCGTTTTGCGTTTTTTCAAAGTTGCGTAGCTGCTGAATTAGTACTAATTTTCACTGTGCGTCGTTAGATTTCCGAAGTTGCGTTGTTTTGGGTTTGAGTTTCTAATTTCCTTTTTTTTTAATTTCCTTTTTCTTTCTAAATGTTGGCTCGACTTTTGATTCTAATTGCGCCATGTCATCAAAACTTGTGGATTCCCTTTCTAACTGAAAATAATACAGTTTTATTTTCAACTCGTTTTTATAATTTCAGAGTTCAGTTTCAATTTGTGTGTAATAAATGAAGTGAAATTTTTGTTTTATTTTAAATGAATTTGTTTTATTTTTGTTTGTTTTTTGTGTGTAAGTATGTAATAAAATTTTATATTATAATTTTGTTTTTTAAATGTTTACTTTGTTCTATTTTCTTTTTAAAAAGTAGTATATTCGAAACTCTAGAACTTATCTTCGATCTTTACATCTTTTGCTATAGAAATTCACTTTACATCGTTTCAAATTGTGTCGTGTTTTTTTTTTTTTTGGAATGTACCACGACGCAAAGTGTATATTCATGGTTAAGTGGCAAATCTTTTTCAGCATTTTTGGTATTGCCATACGTTATGAATCTTCTTCAAATAAAATACAATGAAAAACATGTACAAGAAAAAGAAATAATAATAATTAAACAACAAAAGTAGTTGAATTAACAAAGAAATGCCGATGATTAGGACAAACAAAAATCAGTTTGCATTACCAAGACTACATAGAAGGACTATCAAGTATCAAAAATTTGATCATTACAACCCTTCAGTCGGGATTACGACCTAGCTTCTCACACCACTAATGTTGTGTGCGTTAATTTGTAGACATGAGTAGCGGGACCTACAGTTTAAAGTTGACTCCAAACAACAGATTTTTGAGAGACTCTTCATGGCAATTTTTTACTCTCAGAGTTTTTGCCAGAACTCTGCTGTGAGGCAGTCACCGAAGAAATATTTTTTCATATTTTCGTTTTGATGCCTGACTTGGGATTTGAACCCTGACTTTAGGTCTAATAAGTCGACACACTACCTACTAGACTTCGTTGACTGCTAATTAAAAAGCTAATTGTTTCTATTCGTTTATTATTTTTGTATTTCAGGAATTAAGGGGTATTTCAATATTAGTACGAAAGAATATCGAATGTTCAACACAGTAGATATTTTTTGAATTTATATTTTGAAAAATATTTTTTAGATTGTAATTAATAACGTTATATGGCCAATTATTTATTTCAGTTTTTGTTCGCAAATAAATAATTTTAGATACGATTATAAAATTGATGAAATTTTTCGTGAATTAATGTTGCACCAGCGAAGGAAATAAAGAACGTTGTAGAATATTTTAAAAATTTCTGCATAAGTTTTTTTAAGTGCATCCAATAGATATTTTTAATCGTTTTTTATTACTATTAACAAATAAATAATAAATAATTTAATTACAATAACAAAGCAGCAACAATAAAAGTAATAAACAAAATTAATAATAAATAAACAAAGAAAATATTAATTGAAATAAAATTATATACATTTACGATAATTATTTAGAGAACAACATACAGATGTCATCTATTTCATGAATATGAAAAATAATTAAAAATAATTTTTTATTTTTTCAATTGAATTAAACTTTTTGTTTTTGAAGACTAGAAGAGTTTACAAAGCAAACATTTAGTGAGAATTAAAAAAGAAATAAATAAAATAAATAAAAATGTATACCATAAGCCATAAGAAACTAAAGTTATTTTTAAACCAATATTTTGAGTTATGTAAACAATAACTATTAAATTAAAATAAAATAAAATAGTGATAAATAATAAAAAAATTAAACAATAATTAATTTAGATAAGCAGATGAAAGCAAAAATAAAATAAATGATTCAGTGAAAATAAGCATTAAAACAAAAAATTAAAAAATTAAAAAATATATTTTTATTATTATTAATATTTTAACATCGTAACCACTATTATTACAATATTGTATTGGCCATTTTAGGCTTTACCCTTTAGGTTATTTCATTTAAACCATGCATAAATAGTGCCCCTTTTAGTAAAATTTATTATTGAAATTTATTTATTAAGAAAATGGCCCAATTAGAAAAACCACAAATCATATTCTGCTACTAATTGACCTACAACATAATTCAACTGAAATGCCTTTCATTCCTTTTTAGTTACAGAAAATAATAGGAGCGATTTTAAGTTCTATGTACGAGTTCAGTTATAATTCAATTAAAGTCCATACTATCATGCTCACTTTCATACATACGTAAGTACGTACAATATATATGTATATGCGTATATTCCATTCACACTGTACTAAATATATAAATTTCAGTTTCAAAATCTAGAGTTTAGAAATTTTGTTTATAAAATTTAGATCACATGCCGTTTTATTACTCAACTGTTGTTAGCATGAAACTTTATATTAATATGTGTACATATACAGCGCATGACAAAAGAATGGAAACTTGTTCAAAAATTTATTTATGTGTTACAATCGGACGAAAATTTAAAAATCTTTTTAATAAATCGGCAAAATATTAATGCCTTTTATTAATATGCACTATTATTAACATTTCTGTATTTTAAAAAATATATAAAAAGACTATATAATTCAGTAATTAAAAAAAAATAATTCTATTCACATATTTGATGTTGACAAAACAATGGAAACTTTGGAAACTTTTTTAATTTTTGAATTATATAATTCATTTTTATACATAATTTTAATATACAGAAACGTTAATAACAGTGCATATTAATAAGCTCCACAAATGTTTTGCCGATTTTTAAAAAACATGCTAAATTTTCGTCCGATTAAATACATTTTTGAAAAAGTTTCCATTGTTTTGTCAAGCACTGTATATATATTTTTAAAGTTTAAGTTTTAAAATAATCTTCCTGATATTGAATAAAAAAACAAAATTTAATTATACCACCTCTCCTTCTCTCAGTCGGTTAATTTTTGCATTTAGTAATAAAACACTCACACATACACACGCATATACTTAGAGGCGAACTCACAAAATAAAATCATGCACAAATACGAACCCAAATACATAAATTATCAATAAATATTGCAAACGAAATTATATAAACACACAAACAAAGGAAACAAAAACTCATTAAATACTGATTTATTGTATGATTTCAATAAAAAAATTTTAAAATTTTTTATTTCATTTCAATTTTTATACTTTTTTCCATGCATACTCAACATTTCATTATTAAATACTCACACTCACACTTGCCTATAACCAAAGAAAATAAAGTATAAAGAATGTGCATTTTAACATATTTTGGAATATTTTTCAAAAATATTTCATGACGCGGGGGGAAAGATAGAAGGGAATGATACAGAAACCAAGAGCGTAACAATGCGTTGTTCTCATCGTGCGTTTTTGTTGTTTGACCACTTTTTATTTATTTTTCTAGTGTTAAAAACAGACGTCGGCACTAATGTTCCTCAGGGGAAGAACATCTTCGGCTTTTTACACACATAGGACACAAACATCAAGAATGTTCGTTAAAAAGAGCGTAAAAATCTTGTCAGTTTTTAAAGAAGAAGGTTCATGTCGCTTTTTTCAGACTTCAATGATACACCCAAAGGAATATCACAGTAGTATTCACTAATATCAATGAGAAATGATTTCGATTTTTGGAAGAATAATTGCCAAGTTAAATACGGTGTCTTAGTGCAGTACAATTTTTCTATACATACACATATACATATCATTGGGTTAATAAGTAGAGTTGACATTACTGCTATCAATTTTCCTCTAGGTTAACACATGCCTATGGTTATGGATTAGTGAGTGAGAGAGAGAAAATAAGTTGAGAAAATTTATTTATTTACAGCCATATAAAAGTGTTACTTACTCTATTTTTACTTTCATTTCATCAACATACATATGTAAAGCTGTCTATCTTTGGCTTAATAATTTTGGATAAATAAAAATAAAATAAAACATCAATTTTATTATTAAAAGAACATAAAGCTATCCATCTTTGGCTTAAAAATTAGGCCATGTTTTTCAGATAAATAAAAATAAAAAGAATAAAAAACAATTTTTTATTAAAAGAAAAAAAACGAGCATTCCAAAGCATTTAAAAAAATATACTATGGGACAAAATAAAATACGCCCAGCTAATGATTACTTCTACATGATGCGTATTCTTTATATCCATATTCTCTGTTCTACCAAACCAGGGAAGAAAAAGTAGTTGGTCGACACAAGGGCTGCAAGTAAATTTAAATTTACTTTAAAAATGTAGTTTTTTTCAGAAATCATGCTGCAGAAAACACTCAGTTAGCTGTCAGTCACAAAAACTAGCTATAAAGTGCCGATAGCAAGCCTTCTTCATTCTTTTTTGCATTTGTGTATTGAAACATGGCGAGAGAAATATCTGAGAAATATCTTATCATTAAGCTTACAGGGTAAAAATATAGAAAACTCAACTCTCAATAAAAAAAATAATTTTTATTCGGATAACATGCTTCGTTTCCATATCATTAATTAGGTTTCTCCAGCTCAATACGTCATGGGACAATAGAACTTTGGCCCTTGAATGTTACTTTTGGCGCTGTCTGATATTAAATTATAAAACTGACTAAGGATTTATGACTTTAGCATACGTAACGAGTTGTTATTAACCAGAAAAGTTAACGCTAAGAAACCAAATTGCAAACAAACCCGGAAGCCAAAGGAATATTTGATCTGAAAAGCCTAATAAAGAGTAGAAAATATTTTTTTACGAAAGCTCATTTGGGATTGTTATTGAAAATCATGTTTACATATTTAAATGTTTTTTTAATACTAAGAAGGAACACGACAGCCATTGGTTGAAATTAAGAGCTGCAGAAAGTTCAGGTAGCTGGTAGACCTAGTGAGAAATGAATACAAGAACACTTTATAACGGTACCTGATTCTAGCAAAAATACAAATATACATGAAGGGGTTGAACTGGCCTTATGATGAAAATAGCAGGTAGCTGGTTGACCCTCTGTGGAATATCTGTAAGAACCAATCGAATCTATTTGCTACCTACTTACGCTGTATAAGCTAAACACGGTACCTGTTCTAATGAAAACAAAAATTTCCAAAAGGGTTTCCGCCTATAAAAGGCGTGAAGCTTGGCTAATAAGTTCAATCACAATTTAGTCTCGGTAGACCGGAAACTCAATACAAAAATGGAAGCAACGAAACAAGTGAAATCTAGCGAAGTGCTCGACAAGTGTATAGACATGTCGAAAGTGAAGTTGGATGCTTTAAAGGCACAACTTAATATGAAAATCTCCAATGTTTTTCAAATTGAAAAGTTCGTATACAATGAATTGAAATTGGAGCACTTTATCAGTCCGATGAAGATGCGTAGAAATATGACTGAATTTCTGAATGATCTCCGCGTCAAACAATTCATATCTGAATTATGGCCGATTTTATTAGCGGCTGAAGAGAGTGATGCAAGCATACGAAATAAGCCTATGGAGCCAAAGAAAGATGAAAGCATCCAAACTAAACATCGAAATGGAAACGAACAATCTGAATCTAGTTCACATACTCGATCCAGAAATAAAGGCAACATGGTGAACAGTGGAAAGGAACCATTTGTACCTCCTAAAATTTTCAGTTCCACCCTTAAACTACAAGACGTCATTGAAAACGATATTAAGCATCGCGAAAAACACAGTAAATCTACATCGCTTTCTGGATCCCCTGAAAGCCGAAATAGTGGTACGGGAAGTAGCACAAAAGTAGAACAAAAGCAACCACTCGTACCACCTACCACTTTTGGTTCCAGCCTTAAACCACAACAACGCATCAACATGTTGAGTGCCGGAAATAAACTACTAGCACCCCCTAAAGCTTTGAGTTCCAAACTTAAACCACAGGGACGTATCGACATATCTAAAGTAAAATTGGACATGTTTAAGCCATGTATAAGCAAGAAAATCGCCGATATTTTGGAAAGAGAAGATAATGTTGCCGTAGAGTTCATTTGCAATAAATTAAAACAGGATAAAATGCTTTGTCCACAGAAATTACAAATCAGAATTGCTGGATTCCTAAATGCTGGCAAAGCACAGAAATTTGTATGTGAATTATGGCCACTTTTGTTGTCAGCCCAAGAGACTGAAAGCGGTATACCAGCTGAGTTGATGCAGCAGAAGAAAGATTAAATTGAAAAGGATATTAAGCAAGACGGATCTGCATTGCTCTCTGGGTCCACTAATAGCCAAATTAGTGGTGAGGGAAGTAGCACAAAAACGGATGAGAAGCAACGTTTAACCACCAGCACTTTAAACACCAAGAATCAACACCCGGATAAGGAAAATAATAAAAATTCCATTAACATTGAACAACACTTATCTAAACAGGTCAAGTCTGGATCAAAAGATAATCAAATTGATAAGAACAAATCTAGCAAGCGTTCGGTGGATTGTTCTTCACAATCCCGTGATACAGAACGTAGTCATAATTCAAGAAGTTCCACTTCACATAAGAAATCATCTTATAAAATAGTCAGCAAGAGCCGTGAGCATGGTAGCAATGATGGTAAAGCATGCGGCCTAAACGGTTTTGAAAATAATTGTATGTTCTCAACTAAAACCCTACAACAAGAGACAAAAGCCATTTCACTGGATCAACGTCCTTCTACACCAATTCGAGAATTTTTGTCGGAACATTTTCAACAAACCGATGATTTTTTGAAACTTTGGAATGAAGTACCCGATAAGGAAACAATTCTATTATCAGACAAGTTTATATATCCTGATGAAAAAAATATTGAAAAACAAATAAACGCCACTTTATTGCCAGCAGCAGCATCTGTTACAAAATCAGATCATAAACAGCCAAAAGCGAATATTGACTTTGATAAGGTAGTTAAAGCCGAAGCCGAAATAAAAGCTGCCCGCGAACTACACTCACGTAAACGTACGCACTCGACAATGATGAATGATAGCAAAAAGTTGAAAAATAATTCATCCGTTAAGGATGGACAGCAGTCAGCTAAAAAGAAACAGACAAAGGTAAAGAAATCCTCTACGAAGCACAATTCAGACAAAGGCTCCTCAAGTGTGCCACAAGCTGAATCAAGTAAACAGAAGAAATACATCAAAACAATGAGAGAACGGATGCTGGAGCTTTTTGGTAACTGTAGTAGCGATGAAGAAGAACGCCGTCCAGACAAAACCTCTTCTAAGAAGCCGGTAGCGGAATTAAAAAGAAATGAGGACCACAAGAAGTGTAACAACGACATGAGAAAACTTGACTTTGAGCTTTTTGGCAGTATGAGTAGTGAAGAAGAAACCGTTTAAAATATATTCGGCAATGAAGGCTAACTTTCTACAACAGAAGCAATGGTAAGGGACGATGCTAATCCAGATTATAATTTTGAAAAAAAAAAATATGTATTATTTGTAATGAATTCGTATAAGTTTTATATTAAATATCGCATGACAATGTTTTTAATTTTTATTAAAAATTGATGTAATAAATTAATAGTTTTTAAGTTTAATTTTTAATTTTAAGAAATATGAAATAAAAATACAAAAATAAAAATTTTTTTCAATGCTCTAATTCAACTACAGTGCTAAAGAGGAAAGGAAAGGATTATAAAAGTTTTTTGTATTCCCAACTAAAAATGGAAACAAATTGGTTTTGAATCCTATATTTACAGAAGAAATCATTGTTGTCATTGTCACAGTAGTATAGTAGATAGTGTGTTGGTTTATTAGACGCAAAGCCAGGGTTCGATCCCCAGGCCAGACATGAAAGACAAAATAAAAAAGTATTTCTTCGGCGACTTCCTGTCAGCAGATTTCTGACATAAACTCTGAGAGTAAATAAAAAATAAAAAAATAAAAAAAGTTTCTCAAAAATCTGTCGTTTGGAGTCGACTTTAAACTGTCGGTACACATCCTCTAACCTAACCTAAGATAGAACAGCTGGTTTTTGTGAAAACTAAATAAACACACTACGTTAGCTTATGAGGCCACTGTTCAAACAAAATGCCATGAAAAATTTCTTAAAAATCTGTCTTCCGGAGGAACAGATAAACCCTGGCTATTATTAACGTCAGATTTGAGTATCCTGTATGCGCTTGCCGTAGTCTAGTAGGCAGTGTGTTGGCTTATTAGACATAAAGCCATACAAAAAGTATTTCTTCGGCGACTTCCTCTCAACAGATTTCTGGCAAAAACCCTAAGAGTAAATAAAATTGCCATGAAAAGCTTCTCAAACAAATCGGACGTTCGCAGTTGAATTTAAACTGTAGATCCCGACACTCATGATAAAATTAATACGCAACTGGCTGAAGGGTTGCAATGATCAATTACAGTGGACAGCAAAATTCTTAGTACTCCAATATATTTTGACGAAAAAAACAGTCCCCACAGGCTTAACACTCTTGCACAAAGTCCCGATTTGTCTTCAAGACAGTGTTAAGGAGATTATTTGAAAGAACGGCTATGTAATTGCTAAACCTCAAACAAAAGTCAATCGAAAAATTTGCTCATGGTGCCATAAGAAAACAATAAACAAAATTTGTACATTCAATTCCGAATTGTTTAAATTTAGTGCTTGGCCTTAAGGGATATTCTACTAAATACATGGGATTACATTTTCATATATTAGGCCCTTGAATTTTAAATGTACACAGGGTTCTCCTTGGGGTACATATGGAGTCATCTGAAACTATTCCTTATTTTTCTCTTGTTTTATGAAAAAACATTAAAAATTTGTTTGTTTTATAATAAAACAGAAATAAACGAATAAAATAAATATAAAAACCTTAATTTTTTATATAAACTATGAAATGAAATTTTATGAAATTGTCAAAATGTATTGGAGTACTAAGAGTTTTGCTGTCCACTGTATATATGTATGTATTACAAAAATTTGGAAAATTATGATGAGACCGTACGCATGGTACTTCTTTATTAATGCAACGTATAAAGTTTTACTACTTTTAACTTGCGTTGAGTACTTCGAAAGCTCACTTGTTTTGATTTTGTAGAATTTTTTTTAAGTCAATGTTCCGGTAGGTCTTACTGTTATAAATTGTAGTGTCGGCAAAAACTCGAAAAAATAATTGTTTTTAATAACTTCAAATTTCATGAAACACTACACAGTGAATTTTGACAAAGGACCTCCTCCTCAGAGGCTTAATGCAGCAGACAGGTTCTACGAGTAAGGGAGCAAAATGACACCATCACCCATGAAGGTTAGTTTAGGTTAGAACACGTGTAATTGTCAATTAAGACTAGTACAGTACCCGGAGGTCGAATTGACCAATTGTACAACGTCCTAGTTTCTCACACCATTTGTGTCGTGTGTGTTAATTTTATACATGAATGGTAGGACCTACAGCTTAAAATCGACTCCGAACGACAGATTTTTGAGAAACTTTTCATAGCAATTTGATTTACTCTCAGGGTTTTTGCCAGAAATCTGATGAGAGGAAGTCGCCGAAGAAATACTTTTTGTATTTTATTTTGATGTCTGGCCTGGGGCTCGAACCCTGGCTTTTCGTTTAATAAGGCAACACACTACCTACTAGACTACGGCGACTTCAACGACAACGTTGAAGGAAAATAATATTTAAAGTAATGACAACAATGATTTCTTCTGTGAATATAAGATTCAAAACAATTTCCATTTTTAGTTGTGAATATAAAAAAAATTTTCATAACCCTTCCCTTCCCTCTTTAGCATAATAGTTAAATTAGAACATTAAATAAATTTTTTGTTTTTATTTCATATTTCTTAAAATTAAAAATTAAACTTAAAAACTATTCATTTATTACATCAATTTTTAATAAAAATTAAAAACATTGTCATGTAATATTTAATATAAAACTTATACGAATTCATTACAAATAATACATATTTTTTTTTTTCAAAATTATAATCTGGATTAGCATTGTCCCTTACCATTGGTTCTGTTGTAGAAAGTTAGTCTTCTTTGCCGAGTATATTTTAAACGTCTTTATCGCTACTCATACTGCCAAAAATATCAAACACAGGTTTGCTCATTTCGTTGTTAGATTTCTTGCGGTCCTCCTTTTCTTTTGATTCCGCTACTGGCTTCTTAGAAGAGGCTTTGTCTGGACGGCGTTCTTCTTCGTCGCTACTACAATTACCAAAAAGCTCCAGAATATGTTCACTCATTGCTTTGCTGTACTTCCTGTGGGTTTTCTTTTGACTTGATTCACCTTCTGGCTTACTTGAGCAGTTTTTGTCCGAACTGCGTCTCTATGAGGATTTCTTTGGCTTCGTATGTTTCTCGTTAGCTGGCTTCTGTTCATCCTTATTTGTGGAATTATTGTTAGACTATTTACTTTCATTAATCATTGTCGAGTGTGAACGTTTAGTGGCAGCTTTCATTTCGGATATTGATTTGACGGTCTCATCAGAATTTGTGTCTCTTTGATCTGATATTGTGACAGATGGCGGCGACAACACAGTGGTGGCAGTTTGTCCTTCAGCACTGGCGATAATATTTTTCAGTTTCTATGGTGTTTTAAGTACGTAGAAATCGTCTGGTCGTCTTCTACACTTTAAAAAGTCATCTATTTCTTCGTCATCACAACCACGTACTAAGCTATGACTTTTTGAATGTTCGGTATTGCTCTGTGGTGGGTTTTCTGCCGGCTTAGAACATGGTTTACTATGTGATGAGAAAGTCGTCGGGGATTGGTTTTCACTTTTTGTTGTATCTGGATATACAAATTTGTTTAACAATAGAATTGTTTCCTTATCGGGCGCTTCATTCCATTGACGACACAAAAATTCGTCTATTTCTGCAGAGTGTTGTGCTAAAAATTCACGAAATGGTGTTGAAGGCCGTTGATCCTGTGGAATAACATTTGCATCCTTCTGTGGAGGTGAATACATACAAATGTTTGTGAAACCGTCTAAGCCGCATGTCATCACTCCTGTACCATCATCGTTAACATGTTCACCAATTTGAATTTCTAGATTACCAGAATTTTTATTGCTTTCCTTATCTGGCTGTTGTTTCTTTGTGCTTAAAGTGCTGGTGGTTATGTGTTGCTTCTGTTCTACTTTCGTGAGACTTCCCTCATCCTTTTCAATATCGACGTGTCCCTGTGGTTTAAGGGTGGGAGCGAAAGTGTTAGGTGGTACTAATGGTTTCTTTCCGCCATTCACCATGTTACCTTGTTTTTTGGATCGAGGAAGTGATGTAGATTGAGATCGTTTGCAGTCTTTGGTTTGGATTACTTTCTTCAGAATTTCATCTTTCTTCGGTTCCACCGTATCATTTGCTATGGATGTAGCACTCTCTTCAGCAGCTAATAAAATCGGCCATAATTCGCACATGAATTGCCTTACCAATTTTAATTCATTGTAAATAAATTTTTTTATTTGAAAAATGTTGTTGATTTTCTTATTAATTTTTGGTTTTATATCGTCCAGTTTTACTTTGGACATGTCAATCCGTTAATTAAACAAATCGCCAGTTTTAATTTCTTTATTTGCTTCCATTTTTTAATTTTCCGCTGATGTTGTCTGTTGTCTACCGAAACTATCGTGTAATTGAACTTATCGGGCAAGGTTCACGTCTTTTATAGGCGGAAACCATTTTGGAAATTTGTGTATGCGTATGGGTTCTCATAGATATTCCACAGAGGGTCAACCTGCTATTTCATCATAGCAATTGAACCCTTTAATGCAAATTTGTATTTATTATACTCAGGTAACAAATAGATGAGCTTGGTTCTCCTGGGTATTCCTCATAGGCTCAAAATGCTACTTGAACTATCTGCAGCCATCAGTTTAAACCAATGGCTGTTGTTTCTTCTTCTTAGTATTAAAACAAAAAACATTTTAATTTATTAACTTGAATTTCAATAACAATCCCTCAAGAACTGTCGTAAAAAAATATTTTTAAATTCTTCATTATCGTTATCAGAACAAATACTTCTTTGGTGGAAATTTGATGTCTTAACGTTAACTTTTTCGGTTGAAAAGTCTCGTTACTAATGGTAAAATCATAAATACTACATAAGCCGAGTAATTTAAAGTCAGATAAGAAGGAACACTTAATAGGGAAAGTTTTATCGTTCTATAATCTACTGAGCTGCAGTGGAGAGGAAACTGGGGAAAATGTCCCATGAGAGCACCCTAAAGGAAGAAAAAGAACAAAACAAATCTAGTTTATGGCCACCGATTTGCTTTGTACGTTTTTGTAGCACTTGAAGCAATAATTTTAAAATATTCAGTTTTTGTTTGAATAAAATGTTGCACGTTTGAGAGGCCTATTGACGTAATTAAATTTTGTAGCATGCTATTGAACAATAAGTGGACATTTGATTAGGTTCTTCTAATTATACACACTTACTCTAGTCATAGAAAAACCTATAACTTAACAATTGTGCTGAAAAGTTTGTAGGTTAACATTAGAGAAAGATATGATCCAATAACGTTATGTAGTTGCTGTTGATGTTTTTTTTATTGCAAGACAGTTGATCAATTCGTATCCCATATACCAATATCATGGCTTTACCAGCTAACCGTTGAACATTTGTATGCTTTGATGTCCACTTAGACATTGATCGAATTAAGTCTGATATGACAAGATAAAGTCATGTTCCGTTCATCGTCTTATATTAGCATAAAAATCCGGAGGTTTTTTTAGAGTGAAGTAGCTTCAAACACTACGTATAATCAAAGAAAATAAAGTATAAAGAATGTGCATTTTAACATATTTTGGAATATTTTTCAAAAATATTTCCTGACGCGGGGGGAAAGATAGAAGGGAATGATACAGAAACCAAGAGCGTAACAATGCGTTGTTCTCATCATGCGTTGTTCTCATCGTGCGTTTTTGTTGTTTGACCACTTTTTTATTTATTTTTCTGGTGTTAAAAACAGACGTCGGCATCAATGACCCTCAGGGTAAGAACATCTTCGGCTTTTTACACACAAAGGACCAAACATCAAGAATGTTCGTTAAAAAGAGCGTATAAATCTTGTCAGTTTTTAAAGAAGAAGGTTCATGTCGCTTTTTTCAGACTTCAATGATACACCCAAAGGAATATCACAGTAGTATTCACTAATATCAATGAGAAATGATTTCGATTTTTGGAAGAATACTTGCCAAGTTAAATACGGTGTCTTAGTGGCTTAGTGCAGTACAATTTTTCTATACATACACATATACATATCATTGGGTTAATAAGTAGATTTGACATTATTGCTATCAATTTTCCTCTAGGTTATCACATGCCTATGGTTATGGATTAGTGAGTGAGAGAGAGATAATAAGTTGAGAAAATTTATTTATTTACAGCCATATAAAAGTGTTAGTAATATACTCTATTTTTATTTTCATTTCATCAACATACATATGTAAAGCTGTCTATCTTTGACTTAATAATTTTGGATAAATAAAATAAAACATCAATTTTATTATTAAAAGAACATAAAGCTATCCATCTTTGGCTTAAAAATTAGGCCATGTTTTTCAGATAAATAAAAATAAAAAGAATAAAAAACAATTTTTTATTAAAAGAAAAAAAACGAGCATTCCAAAGCATTTAAAAAAATTATACTATGGGACAAAATAAAAAATAAAATACGCCCATCTAAAGACATAGAACATTTTTAACACAAAATATTCTTCGAGTGTTATTCTGAAATAAAATGATAAAGCATCCGCAGAACATGTATTCTTGTCGCAGTCTGATCGACAACTAAATCAAAAAACACAAGAATACATCCACATGTACATACGTACGATAAGAGCAACACATTGTTACGCTCTTTGTTTGTGTTAATTTTCCTTCTGTCTTCCTCTCCCCTCACCCAGAAATAATTTTTAAAAAAAAAATTGGTGAGAGCGGGTCGTGATGTTACGACCCGCCATAAGAAATTTTACTTCTACATGATGCGCATTCTTTATATCCATATTCTTTGCTATAACACATGTGCGGACTATAGAGATGAAGAAGAGGAGAGAAATATTTTATTTGAATAAAAAAAACAAAAAAGAAAATAAAAAACCAACATAAAGATAACAGAAAAAAACCAGAAATTTACATACACAAACATACATGAATAGCAAATAAACAGACGGAAATTGTATGAGAAACAAACCGAAGGTGTTTGGGAATGTGAATAAAATTGAAACAAATACTACACCCCACTCATACATACAGATCGCCGATATGATACAATTGTGTGTGTGTGTGTGTGTGTTCATAATTTAAAATAATTTCTCTGAACAATAATAAAAACATTTAAAGTAATCAGATTTAAACTGCAAATAATAATAATGGAATTAAATAAAACAAAAACAGTAGAAGAAGAAGAAGAATAAGATTTAATAAATTGAGTTAATTGCTAATTAATTGAGTTAAAAGTATGAAATTACTATTCTTATTGCAACAGAACAATAACATGAAAAACACCAAACATAAAGAAAAACTTCTGTGAAATAGTTTATAAATACATACAAACAAACATATTTCGTGTAGTTGTTAACGTTATTTTTAATTATTAATAAATTATTATTAATTATTAATTGCGATGAACAATTGCAAAAACAATTTGAATTATCAGAGGTTTTAATTTTCAAGGCTTTTTTAATTCGAAAAGTTTACTTTTACGTCTGGTAAGTTTTTAATATTATTCTGAAGACGTTTATTCTTTTAAAATCTTCATCACTACGATATATTAAATAAAATTAAATTAAATAATAAATATTCTTTACAATATTTTATAATGGAACTTAATGTTGAAAATCAATAAACATTCGAATATTTTATTATTAAAAAAATTAAGTATAATGAAGTATCAGTCGCAGTCACAAAAGTATTAATAATATTACAATATAAGAGGAAAATAAACCATAAAATAATTGAATATCGAATCGGAGACTTACCGCTTAATTAGCTCCATTGGTTATAAATTAATCCCTTTTAATCTAGCGGCCGACTTCGGAAATGTTAGAGAGAATTTGTGGGCCCATGTCCGATAGGCCCTTAACGATATTAGTTTTTCAAATACGTCCATCATATGTCCTTTGCGAATAAAAGGCTATATGGCAGATTCGATTACTTTTTGTAGTAAATCTGACCGAATATCATCAAAGGAGACCTCAATATATCCTTCCAACTCTTCAAGGGTTGCTGATTTGTCGGTATAAAGCAATGGCTAAATAGAATCGCATGAAAGCCAGTGAACTGAATCACTTCTGCAAAGAAAGTAGTCACAAAATTCATTTCTTAAGAATGCATAAATAGGAAATTCCGCTGTCTTTTTGGTAGAAAAAATCGTTGGTATTTAGCTGATAAATATTTGGAAACATAAATTCAGAAATGAGAAGCGATAATGCCATCTGCGTGTAAAAAGCAATAGAAAATTACTTTTATTGGATGTAATAGTGATTCGTTAACGGCTTGAGGAAAATTTGCATATTGAAGTAGCCATCTAACCGAAAATAAATTTTATCAGTAACAACAATTGTTTAATAAAAATGCTTACCTCCTCCTCCCAGTTTCAACTGAGCCTAATGAGCAAAAAGTGGACGCAAACGGTTGTGTACACGTAAGCCAAGATTCAAGCACAATGGCTAACAAATTGAGAACCATGACGAAACAATATTTTGGCGTATTCATGAAGATTTCACTCAAAGCAGCAATGTTCTATTCAATAAATTCTTTTAAAAATTGTTTTAAATTAAAAACTTATAATATTCGAAGTCGCCGTAGTCTAGTAAGTAGTGTGTTGGCTTATTAGACGCAAGGCCGCGGTTCAATCCCCAGGTCAGACATCAAAACGAAAATACGAAAAAAAAACATTTCTTCGGCGACATCTTCTCAGCAGATTTCTGGCAAAAAATCTGAGAGTAAATAAACCTGTCATGAAGAAGTTTCTCAAATAAAATCTGTCGTTCTGAGTCTACTTTAAACAGTAGGTCCCGCCACTCATGTATAAAATTATACACCCACAAAATAAGTGGTGTGAGAAGTTTGGTCATAATCCTGATTGAAGGGTTGTAATGACCAATTATGTATGTATGGCTGCATGTATTTTTTGCAAAAGTACCATTTGATTCAAAGTACTTTTTCAGTTATAGTTCAGTACCATTTCAAAATTTCAGTTTTGCAACTCTGAATTGAAATCATTGAATCGCTTTTTATGCTTTTCTAATAGAAATCTCTGAATGCGAACTTGTGGGTATATATATGGATACCCATATATATGGAAATGTATGTATGAGCGCATGTGTCAGTGGACATTAGTATGGATGTGTGTATAGTTTATGGTTGTAAAATGTTTGTTTATATTTGTTGTGGTTCCATTGACAATGCTTTTAAACCCCCTTTTATAATTTCACTTAGTATTTGTACATGTATTTGTATGTAAGTAACATAATGTGTAATGTGTATGTGTATCTTACATATTTGCATGTATGTATGCCCTTTCCTGTTGGGGATACACTCTTCTTTAGTTTGCCATTTCGTTTATTTGTATTTTAAAAAGCACCACTAGACGAGACCAATTTTGTTCATTTCATTTTTTGCTGTACTGTGTTGACGACAACAGCTGTTGTCCTTAATACTTGAATTTATAAAACACGTATAAACACAAACCTTTGGTTTTTTTGACAGTATTTTGAGGATATTTTTTTATTTTTATAACTCATAAGACTCTACAATGTAAGGCTATTCTAAACACTTTATTAAATTTATACTTCATATTGAACAATTTGAATGAGTACATGACACTCGAATTTAAATAAGTAACTTCGATGGTAGGTGTGGAAACTCAATCGAAATAATTGGGCAAATTAGGGAAAGCGTCAAATGAGCTGAAAAAATCGGTCAAGAAAAAAATAATCGAATCTATAATCGATTAAAATTAAAAATTTTTCTATGCATTTATCAAAGTGCACAGACTTGCTGTCCCGATCCCTTTCAATAAAATGGAACTTAAGGAAAGCACAAAACGACTCAAAAATAATATGGAATGTCGAAAATCATCATCGATTATGAAATATTTGAAGGGAATTGATGCTGTACTAGAGTCGAACTAGAACATTGTGGTGCATTGAAAGGACTCTTAAGAAACCTATTATGTGAAACTCCATCGGTGGTTGGGCTAGAAATTATGCTGTGAGTGGTAGTCTCCATGTTGATTACTTGTAGTCCCTATTTATCCCATATTTATGAAATATTTCAACTGATCTGCCATATGCGCTTGTTATACTTCATGTTCGGATGAGATTTGTGTGTCAAAAGATTCAGAGAACTCAATCTTAAGAAAGTTCCTGGAATTAATCAAATTGGCAAAAAAGCGATAATAGACCCAACAAGAAATGAATTACCGAAACTAACACATACAAGATTCACTTACTAATACATACATAACATTTTATAGTACTTTTCAGCTGTAAAGTTGCATTTTCGACAACACATCATCAGTGACGGTAAAATGGCCGACCTTTTGAATTCATGTGAAATATATTGTTGACAATATCTTCCGAATCAAATCATTTAAGACAAATTTTAAAATGGATCATAACTATTTGAAAATGTAAGTATCTTTTCTGTGTGAATCATTTGACTATTATTTAATAAATCTCTTAACAGCTTGTAGTAAAACTAAGGCTGATGATGCATTCAAGAGCTGTAAAGGAGGAGTCAGCCATACCACTGAGAAGAAAGTAGCGGCATATGAGTTTAGTTGTAAACCACATTTTGACGAAGTAGATTGTTTTCAATATTAATATTATTTTTTTATTCAGACATTAAAATGTTAACTATACTATGTACTAAAATTTTCTTTTTAATAACAAAAATAAATTTGTTATAGAATAAAAATTATGTTTTCTTGTAAAAACTATGCAACAATTTGGTAGTCAACTGTGACCTATGTATGCGTTAACCGTGACCGATATATGCATCAAGTTTGAATAGTCAACTGTGACCAATTTGCTATTCAACTTTCAGTAAAGTTTACATCAACTGTGATTTAAAAACAGCAGTAGATTGAACAGGTTATATATGTATATGCAGCTTGTAAATATTCAACTCTACCAACTCCTGATGTGAATAAATCTATTTTTTGGACAGTTGAGTATCGAAATCAATAGCCCTGTTAATTGATTTTATAGGGCTTTTGCATTCTTCGATGGCATCAAATAACTTTTTAGCAATGGAAGTAGGGTTCTCCTCATCTGAGATGCTATTATCGAAGTTGAGTGATATAGAAAGTACATATGAATTCCGAAAATCTCGAGAAATTCCGGGACAAATTTTAAAAAATCTCGGAATTCGGGATTTGTGAATCCCGAAAATCCCGGGATTTCAAGTTTCAGGATTTCCCGATTGACATCCTTAGTTGAAACCCTGTCATTTTGTTATTTTTTTGTTTTTTTTCAAAATATCCTAGTTCAGACTACGGTCAGTAACATATTGTATATGAATCCCTTTTCAATTTTTGCTTTTAAACACTTCTCATGGTCCTCAGATTTGGAGATGACCCCCTTCAGACCGCCGTACCACCGTCATACGCCACCACAATTTAAAAAAACAATTATAAACTATCAAGTCCACCTTAACATATAAAAAAATTCATCTTAAACAGAAAAAAAGACAAAATCGAAAAACAACCCTTTAATCGCAAGGGTTATTTTAAATCAATCTTGTGGTACTTTTCCTCCTGTCGTAATTGAAGATAAAACTCAAAAAGGTACGCTACTAGGCAAAAACTTCAAATAATTTTCTTCTTGCATTGTGAGCAAAAATTGAATTTTTGAAATGTTGCCAATTGCAAAAAGAGAGAAAAACTTTTTCTAAATTTAATTAAATTTTGTATTAAGTGATGATGATGATGATGATGATTTACTATTTCAAATCTCTAAAGTCTCACAAGAAAAACTATCTTTCAAAGCCAAAGAGAAATCATAAAAAATAAAAAAAATTAAATTTTATTGCTGAGTATTGCAAATACTCGTCTGATGAGAGGAAAATTACAATAAAACCCAAGCTTTAAAGAAAAATGCCAATACTAAGCGATAAACTACGTGTAGTTGTATTTGCCAAAGAGTTAATGAATCGCAAAAACTTTGCTTCACTTTTCACCAAACAAAATAAATAAGAAGGAACGAAAGTTTTTCACTTTTAAGCCTAAAATCCAAAGCAAAAAGTAAAAGTAATTAAAAAACTTTTTAATAATGAAAAACAAAACGAACAGAAAGAGAGAAAGAGAGAGAGAGAGAGAGAGAAATTTATTTTAGTTTCAAATCATTAACTTCCAGGGAAAAATATAATCAGTTGGATTGCAGTATCTGGATTCTGTATGCTGAACTTGTTGTTGTTGCATGTAGTTGAAAGGTGTTTTCACCACTAACGGATACGGTGATAAATTGATTTGCATGGAACGATAAAAGTCGGTTTTTTTGGTTTTGTTTTACTTTGCACTGTCAACAGGCTTCAAATACTAGAAATGAAGAATTTATTATGATAACGTATACCTCCACCAATACTGCACCAAAATTTATTTCATTTGAATTAAAACTTATTTACAGAATTATTTTACAAGGAAAATTAAGGGGAGCCATTTAAACGTTTACATTTGACATTGTGAAGTAGAAAATGAATATTATAAAAATGGAATATTATTTCATTCATATGGCTGCCGCAGCTGGCTTTCGATCGAACCAATTTTCATGCATTTTTCCGAATGTATGGGGTCGTATCTCGGCAATGACATCACGAATGTTGGCCTTCAAATGCCCAATTGTCTCTGCTCTGCCGGCATAACACTTTTCTTTAACGGCACTTCACTGAAAATAATCCAACGGTGTCAAATCCCAGCTTCTTGGCGGTCAATTGACATCACCATTTCTGCATTGAAGCCAAACATCGTTCACATGAATGTCATGAAGAGCGGGTTCAAAAGAATCGGTTATCATGGTGCGATAGGTGTCTCCTTTGACCGTAATAGTTGCGCCATCATCATTTCCAAAGAAATATGAGCCAATGTGCCCCCGCTTCACAAGCCGCACCAAACAGTCGCTCGTAATGGGTGCATTGGCTTCTGTAAGACCATGTGTGGGCTTTCTGAGCCCCAAACACAGAAATTTTGCTTATAAACATACCCACCAAGATGAAAATGTGCTTCATCCGAAAAGATGTTTTTTTTTTTTTTTTTTTTTTTTTTTTTTTTTTTTTTTTTTTTTTTTTGGCAAAATCGACATCATTGTGCAGTTTCTCATTGGGCCATCTAGCGAAACAAAGACGAAGCGGCTTAAACTTTTGAACCAATTGAACTTTTAAGGCGTCACACCTAGATCTTTTCGCAACATTCGACATAAACTGGTCCGTACATTGCATTGTTCAATTCTTGAGAAGGATGACGAGTTGATGTTGATGAATTCCATCTCGCGCACACTGTAAGCAACAGCTTCGATATTTTCGAGTGTACGCACTGTACGAGCACGCTAATGTCATGACGCATCAACAATGAAACCAATTTCACGAACTTTAGCAGTAAACTTGCGTATACCGGGCGCATAGAAGCACCAACTCTGTGATCAAATTTTGTACGGCATTTTCGTGCAATTTCCGACCAATTGTCTTTGTTTTAGAAATAAATTTCCAATAAATCCCAACTTTGCTCAAGTGTAAATCGCGATACGAAAAGCAATATGGAGTACAATGCCCAATTCAATTCCGGGCTATGTGGACGACATCGACTTGAAATTGTGATCGCAGAGTGCAGCGATACTACAGCGCACGATAATGCTGGTCTGAAATTACTGACTAACAAGACAAAGTCAATATATTGTGGTTTAGTGACAATATCACACAGAGCTATAAAGGATCTTGAAAAAGAACCCTTACGCGTTTAATGCCGTATATTGGTAGAGTTAAAAAAGTCGGAGGATTCCGCCGCAGATAATATAGCTTTATAATTGTGTCGTCTAGCAGCTGCTACAAAAACTATGTCAGACATTCAGCTAAGGATTAGACAAGTGAGAGAAATAGGAATCGATCCTCTGTAGTGTGTTGGTCACACTTATCCACTGTTGTGTGTTGGTTACGTTTGAGCTACTCCCTGAACTCCTATGTAAACTATTCTTAGTTCCGTAACGACAACATTGTGAGCAGCTTACGGTCTCTACTGGCTATTCATACTTGAATTCCTAATAAATGAGTCCATTTGAAAATTTTTTATTGTCTTCCTTTTGTTTATTTGCCAGCAAATTTAATTAACAACACATTCAGACCGAATATATGATACTCGATACCAAAATCGTGATTTGTTTTTTCTTCCTTGAAATGAAATTGTAAGGCATCACGACCTGATTGAACCGTATCATGGTTAAATTGGTCTTCAACTTTAGTTATAGAGGGGAAAGCTGGTCAATTTCTATTAAATTATGAAGATTAATGTCACCTGCTAAAGCGAAATAATAATTCTTTTTTAAATTTGGAACAATATATAAATACATAATATATAATTTATAAAAAATTGTTAAAAGACAAATGAAAGCAACGTGTTTTGTATCAAAGGAGATTTTGTCGCAAGTGCAGATATTCGATATCGCGGACCTTATTTTAATCACAGTAGGCACTCTGAACCATAAAATTTATTAATTCGCGCTAATATTCTGAGTTTTGCTAAACTAAAGGCGAGTACAGATGTGTTCCGGATATCTGTTTGAATGCATTATCTCTCTCATTTTCTTTGGTGGTTTGAAACATAAAACTCTTAGAATTCTTAAAAAAAATCAGAAGCGTTCTTCTACGATATTTTTCATCGCAACTTGTTTACTTGAAACAGTGTAGAAAAATTCATTACTTTTGTAATTTTTTTAGTACTTTTTCATTTCAAAAATACCGCAGTACCCCCGCGATGCTTTCAGTACTTTTTTATTATTACATATTTTATTACATATCTTTATATCAGCTATTAATGCATCAGCCACATGTTCAATGCAATGCTAAAGGTAGAATTAGGCTTTAGCCCCAGTTAGCCAAATGTCCACGGAACGTACGTTCGTTTTTAGAATACCAAAAGCAATGAAAACGCTCGCCGACCCATAATGTAATTTCGGCAAGCATTTGCATTGCTCTTCATATGCTAAAAACGAACGTATGTTACATTACGTTCCACTGACGTTTGACTAAACGGGGTTTTTATGTTTTGTAACATTCCGAATCAGCTGTTTCTGTCGTGTATGTGTATTAAATAAAAATAAATAAATAGTCTAGTAGGTAGTGGCTAGCTTACTAGACGTAAGCCCACGATTCAAACCCCATGGCAGACATGAAAAAATATTATTCCGCCAACTTTCTTCTGGCAAGTAAATAAAATTGCCACGATAAAGTTTCTCAAATAAAATCTGTCGTTTTGAGTCTACTTTAAACAGTAGGTACTGCCGCTCATGTATAAAATTATACACCCACAAAATAAGTGGTGTGAGAAGTTTGGTCATAATCCTGATTGAAGGGTTATAATGACCAATTATGTATGTATGTATGAATGTTTTACAAAAGTACAATTTGATGCAAAAAAGTACTTTTTCAGTTACCAGTTTCACTACCATTTCAAAATTTCAGTTTTGCAGCACTGAATTGAAATCATTGAATTGCTTTTTAAGTTTTTTAATAGAAATTTCTGAATGCGAAGGAACTTGTGGGTATCCATATATACATACTATATACATATATATATACATACTATATACATATATATATACACTGAATCAAATAAGTCTCCGTACAGATTACTTCATTTTATATATTGATAAGTTAACATCGATTAGAACAAGATATGATTGATTTCTTAAATTTTATTTTATAAGAAAAATTGTAATTTAGGAAATAACATAAAATAACTAGAACAGAATTCATTAAAAACATAAAAAAGGGTAATTTCATCAAATCCTTATATAAAATAACATCAAAAAAGTCTCCGTACAGTTCATTTTTTTTACATAAAAAATCCTTTCTTAAACCAATCTTAAACTCTAATATCTTGTTGGTCCTCCTTTATTGGCAATTACAGCATTTAATCTGCTTTTCATGGAATGGACATGTTTAGTTGTGGTCATAGGGTCTATTTCCTCCCATTCCTCCTTGATAACAGCTTTAAGTTGGTCTTTATTTGTTATATTGTGCTGACGGATCTTTTTTTCCAAGTGGTCCCATAAATGCTCAATCGGATTGAGATCTGGTGACTGCACAGGGTGATTTAATTGGTTTGGGACATTACAGATGAGCCATTCTTTTACTACTCCAGAGGTGTGTTTGGGGTCGTTGTCTTGCTGGAAGCAATACAAATGCCCAAACAAAATTTTTCTGCACTTTGTTTTACATTTTCTTTTAAAATATTTAAATATGCAAATTTATCTATTTATTTATAAATTCAATAAAAACGAGAAGCCATACATCCCCATACCATTACGTTACCTCCACCATGCTTTACTGTTGGGGTCAAATTCTTTGGGTCCATTGCAGTATTTGGTTTTCTCCATACCATTCTTCTTCCATCTGACCCAAAAATATTAAATTTACTCTCATCGCTGAAAATAATTCGATCCCAAAACAAAAAATGTTTATCAATATGTTCAATGGCGTAATTAAGTCTCTTTTTCATATTGACTTTTCGAATGTAAGGCTTCCTACGGCTAACCCGGCCATTGTACCGTCTGAGGGTCTACAGTTATTCCATCGCTAGCTTTTATATTTCCTGCAATAACAGGAGCACTTGGGATCATTTCTCACGGTTCGTATAATTCTCCTCTCCAGGTGTTGGTCTATTTTCCTTGGGCGGCCTGTTCTTGGTTTGTTTGCCATTGTTCCTGTTTTATTAAATTGTTGAATGATGTAGTGAATAGATGAACGTGGTATTTTGACAATTTTGCTGATTTCGGATAGACTTTTTCCAGAACTTTTAAGGTCAATTATAATTTTTTAGTATCTATTGAAATTTGCTTATTTCTATACTCCATATTTTTTTAAGTCTATTTTATTAACACTTTATTTTGTATAAAACACTTTTTTGTGGTAATGTATGTTTTTTTAGCCCATAAAAAGATCTTGAAGAAACACCGTTATAATAAAAAAACAAATATTGTAGGGAGACTTTTTGATGTAAAAATACAGTGTTGCCATGTAAAGGCCATTGTTACATTATACTAAATGCAAAATGACCCATAATATTGCCGCATTGTATTTCAGTATTATCCTAAGAGTAAATTAATAACAACACTTCACAGAGATTTTAGTTTTAATGTTAAAAATTTTAACTCAACCAATTACAAACCATCTGTACGGAGACTTAATTGATTCAGTGTATATATATGTATGTATATATGTGTATGAATGTGCACATGTGTCTGTTGACATTAGAGTGAATGTGTATGTAGTTTATGGTTGTTAAATATTTGTTTATATTTGTTGTGGTTCCATTGACAAGGCTTTAAAACCCCCTTTTATATTTTCACTTATTATTTGTACATGTATGTATATGTATGTAAGTAATCGCGCGTATAACCAGTTTCTTTAGTTTGCGATTTCGTTTATTTGTATTTTAAAAAACACCACTAGACTAGACCAATTCAATTCATTGTTTTTGTCGTACTGTGTTGACGACAACAGCTGTTGTCCTTAGTACTTGCCTTTATAAAACATGTATAAACACAAACCTTTGGTTTTGTTTAACAGTCTTTTGAGGATATTTTTTTTTATTTTTATAACTCATAAGACTCTACAATGTAAGACCATTCTATACATTTTGTACTTCATATTGAACAATTTTAATGAGTACATGACACTCGAATTTAAATAAGTAACTTTGAAAGCAGGCTTGGAAACTCAATCGAAATAATTGGGTAAATTAGGGAAAGCGTCAAATGAGCTGAAAAAATTGGTGAACAAAAAAAAATAATCGAATCTATAATCGATTAAAATTAAAAATTTTTTCTATGCATTTATCAAAGTGCACAGACTTGCTGTCCCGATCCCTTTCAATAAAATGGAACTTAAGGAAAGCACAAAACGACTCAAAAATAATATGGAATGTCGAAAATCATCATCGATTATGAAATATTTGAAGGGAATTGATGCTGTACTAGAGTCGAACTATAAACACATTGTGGTGCATTGAAAGGACTCTTAAGAAACCTATTATGTGAAACTCCATCGGTGGTTGGGCTAGACATTATCCTGTGAATGGTAGTCTCCATGTTGATTACTTGTAGTCCCTAATTATCCCATATTTATGAAATGGTGCGACTGATCTGCCATATGCGCTTGTTATACCTCATGTTCCGATGAGATCTGTGTGTCAAAAGATTCAGAGAAGTGTTGCACAACGCAATCTTAAGAAAGCTCCTGGAATTAATCAAATCGACAAAAAACGAAGTAGATTGTTTTCAATATTAATATTATTTTTTTATTCAGACATCAAAATGTTAACTATACTATGTACTAAAATTTTCTTTTTAATAACAAAAATAAATTGTTTATAAAATAAAAATTACGTTTTCTTGTAAAAAGTATGCATCGATTTAGTAGTCAACTGTGACCTATGTATACGTTAACCGTGACCGATATATGCATCAAGTTTGACTAGTCAACTGTGATCAATTTTCTATTCAACTTTCAGTAAAGTTTACATCAACTGTGATTTTAGAACAGCAGTAGAGTGAACAGGTTAGGTATATATTTTACAGTCGAAGGAATTCATTTGTTAGAAAGCAAAATCACACGCACACGAATGTTGACATCAAGTTTTTCACATTGCCCTTAATAACTTGATAGGAACGAATGATGTGTTTGCACATAACAAATGACGGCCAAATGACTAGCCATGCGAATTTTTATTTTAATTTTCAATGCATTTTTATGACTTTGGTGTTCCTGTAGTTAAAATGATAGCCAAGATCATATGAAAGCTAAGTTTTATAGGCCCATACGTTTGTTACAGGACAAAGACAAAAACAAAGTCCAATTGAGCAAACCCACAGATTGATGCAACAGGATTTTTCTTCAACATTCCCGTATTTAAAATTATGTGCGCTAAAAACCATCACCTAACTATTGCAACATAACAAATGCATGTGGTTCAGCTGAAGGCATAAGGCTAGTATAAACAAAGGTCGTAAAGCTCGACAAAGTATGAATCTCGACTATTTAATGTGGATTTTACGTCACTTGTCCTGTACAGAACATGGAACGTGTTGAGAACATTACATCTTTTAAAAAATTATTTCTTGAAGAGAATAACATGTTCTGGTTGAATAAAACCTCCGCTGAGAAGCTACTGACAACCTCAAAGTAAGTGTCTATTATGTGTGGAAATCTAATGTTGCAAATGCAGTTGGATAGTCTAAAGCCTCATCTAAAGATGATACGATGTATTTAAATTCAATTTTGCTGTCTGTCTGATGCAGCTCATATCAGGTTCTCAATTGATGGGATTCTAGTGCAATTTTTGAAGTCCCAGCTCACTTTTATTTTACGTCGAAATAAAACCCGAAAAAGTTTATATTTTTTCCTCCACATCAGTATCTAAAAAATTGTTAAGCACTGTTGTTTGTTGGGTTATTCTAAGCAATTTTCAAAATGTATAGGTCATTAACCAATACAAATACTTGCAAGGGTATGTTCGCCTGTTTAAGGTTATTTTATGATGGCGACAGTTATTTTCCGGTTACTGGTAACACTAGTTTACAGTTACAGTGTCTAGTATTTATGTTTCTTTATATATTCTGTATGTATTATATTGTGTTTATACTTCAATGTTTACCATACACTCACAAAAAATTTAGTAAAAAATGAATCGTATTTTAGGAAGCTTTTTGCATACTTACGTACAATTTTTATATTCGGTTGAAGTGGTCTCACTACATTTAGGTAGATAGGCTAGAGTGGTAGCTTTGATATCAAAAGGTCACTTGAGCACGCATAGCGGCCCATTGTGATACCACGTGTAAGAGGCAGTCCCCGTACTGACCAAATACCACCGAACTCATAGAAGAAATTTGTCAGTGCGGGAGCTGCACCACATTTACTATTCGAAATAAATTCCTTTCCCAGACGAGCCATTTGCAGTTGGTAACATTTGGTGTTGGGCAAAATTCGGTACCAAATTCCCAATAGATAGATGAAGAAAATGTAATACCGGTAACAATATTAACTTCATCAGTCAGTACTTTAGATTGTTTTCATGACGACGTTTTAAGCTTCACTTCGAAGACTTTATCACAAATCACAATATTCGGTGAAGGGTTATCTGTTAATTGAAGTCGCCGTATTCTAGTAGGTAGAGTGTTGGCTTATTAGACGCTTGGCTGCGGTTCAAACCCTAGACCAGACATCAAAACGAAAATATGAAAAAATATATCTTCGGCGGCTTCCCCTCAGCAGATTTCTGGCAACATCTCAGAGAGTAAATAAAAAAATGACATGAAAAATTTCTCAAAAATCTGACGTTCAGAATCGACTTTCAACTGTAGGTCCCACCACTCATGTATAAAATGAACAAATGTGAAGTCGCCGTAGTCTAGTAGGTAGCGTGTTGGCTTATTAGACAAAAAGCCTAAAAAACTCTGAGAGAAAATAAGAATTGCCATGAAAAAGGTTCTCAAAAATCTGTCGTTCGGAGTCGACTTTAAACTGTAGGTCCCATCACTCATGTATAAAACACAACATAGGTGGTGTGAGAAACTAGGACGTTGTACAATGGGTCAATTCGACCTCCGGGTACTGTACTTGTCTTGATTGACAAGTACACGTCCTCTAACCTAACCTAACCTAACCTATCTTTTAATTTAGAAGTTATTGAAAATTAGTAACATTGCTGTTATAAAAAAAATATTTTTAAGTTTTTTTAAGTTTCTGTAGACGATGCTATAACTCTAACGGCTATTATTACAACTTGCCGTTAACTAAAGGCAGGATTTTAACGGGCTGATAAATTGTTTTTCGTTATTATGAGTACCCAATAATATAGAAGTGATCGTTAAGCTAAAGGGAGGATCATCCTACCTTTAACATTTAAAGGTCACTTTATGCTTGAACTTGCCATATTATATATTATTTTTACATTGAGAGACAATATGTAGCACTTATCGCAATGCTACTTAACGCTATGACGCGTTTGTACATAACTCTCTCTATCTGGGCACATTTTTATACTAACAGAGTATCCCTAAACTCTGAGAGAAATTTTGTTGCCTGAATCCAGTCATGATAGGAGGTTTCACATTCGAACTCTCATCAAACCAGAAATATCCTCTAACATAGTCTGCTTTGTAGATTCTGAAATGAAAATCTACACTTATTGTTTTAAACTTGTGAATATAATTTTTTCTGCAAAGCGTAACCATCCAATATATTTCAGTATTCGTGACTACTAAAGTATATTTCAGGCCGAGGAAATGGCCACGGTACTGAAAAAAGGATATTCCAGCTCTAAGCATTTTTTAGAGCCAGACGGCAAATCACAACTCTTTTGTGTACAACCTTTAAGTCAAAAATAGTTGGAATATGTCAAGATTCTCTTGATCAACTCTGGCAGTATTTTTGTTTCAGTATTAAATGAGTCCCTCTTTACAGCGATTACCCCGGGTAATTTTGAATGTGATGAACTTACTAAAGCAGGTACGGCACATTCTTAACGTATACCTCTGATCGGCTGGCTACTTGGCAAAGCTGTTTATTGGCGGCAGAAAAATCCTGAGCTAAGGAAGAATCTTGCTTTATTGGCATACTCATCTGGCCTAAATAGTAAGTGAACCAATGAAGCACTTAAATTAGACAACGAGAACATCTCTACCATTATGTTTCTTCTTTTCATAACGGCAGGCAGACTTATTTACTTGCAAATGACTTCTGGCGAGTTTCTAAATTGGAAGACTCATGCTTTCTAGATAGTTAAACGGTTTAACGATAATTTACTAGATATCGGAGCAATAACTAACTTCATTAAAGGGAGTTGCACTTTAAATGAGGAGCCCTGATGCGAGCTTTTTTCCCTGTCCTGACAAAATTTTAAACTCATTTCTGTTTAAATGCTCCCATTGTTGGTTAACCCGTTAAATTATTTTCCATATACTTGTGGTTTATTTTACTTATACTAACATTATCACTTTGAGTGTATTTAAATATTTTTAGACTCAATGACATTGTATGTGTGTTTGTCAATCCGAAATAAGTGACATTGAAACTTGAAAAAGCAAAAGAATGGTTAAAAAGTAATGTCGCATAAAAGTTTAATGAGTCACAATGGAAAATTCTAGCAACAATAAAAGATGTTTTGCTGAGATTCTTTTCCATTTTAGTTTTTGGAAGCTTTTCATTCATAATCTTTAAACTATTTTCTCTCATTTGTTTATATACTCAAGTGGATATTGTTTTTTTTCTTACTTTAGTTTACGGAACAAATGGAAAAACAGAACTTTAAGTGGTATTTTGTTTCTATTTTACATTACAAATGCAAAATTTTTATCCCCACATTTCCAAATATGTCGCTGGGCGCCATTTCTTTAAATGATAGAAAAAAACAAAAACTATTTTATAAAATGTAAAACAAAAATAGAGATTTTATGGAATAAGTACTGGTACCATTGTGGTGGACTATCAATTATTTGAAAAATTAATTTCGTTAGCTTAAATTATTCTAAAGATCGATTGACATTGTGTCTTAACGAATAACCTTTTAAACCTTACAATGTTCCTGTGACCGTGAAAAATACTAGGCCATATTGAACTCAGCTCATAAATATTTCTGAAAAAAGTATCATCACGAATTTCTAAAACTCTTTGACATATAGGACTGAAAGCCAGTGTATTAAAGTACACAGTCTCATACATACATACGTAATTGGTCACTACAACCCTTCAGTCAGGATTACGTCCTAGCTTCTCACAACTCTCATGTTGTGTGCGTTAATTTTATACATGAGTGACGAGACCTTCAGTTTAAAGTCGACTCCGAACGACAGATTTTGGAGAAAATTTTCTTGGCAATTTTATTTACTCTCAGAGTTTTTGCCAGAAATCTGCTGAGGGGAAGTCGCCGAGGAAATATATTTTTCATATTATCGTTTTGAAGTCTGACCTGGGATTCGAACCGTGCCCTTACGTCTAATAAGCCGACACACTGCCTACTAGACTACGGCGACTATACACTGTATTGGTAAAATCAGTCTACGTGCGCGCAACTTAAAGGCACGTTTTTTCTCGAAATCACTTTTTTCGACCTGGCGACCCCGATTTAGCAAAAACTATTTGACCGATTTCGCTGAAATTTTGCGACAATGTTTCTAAGATACTGTACTGTTCCAAGTATATACAACAAATAAAATCTTCGCATGTTGTCGGTCCTGATGGGATTCCTAGTAGTATTTTAAAACATCATTCTCAATTATTGAGTACTCCACTAACCTACTTATCCAACAAATCGCTTAAATCGGGCTATTTTCCCTCCTTTTGGAAACAATCATTTATAATTCCACTGTTTAAATCAGGATCCAAAAATTATATTTCAAATTATACCGAAATTATTTGAGGGTCGTGAGGGTTGTGGATTCGATTCTCGTATATAATTAAAATATACTCCGCTCGTATATAATTAAAATATAATTTGTAAATGTATTGTAATTAATAAAATAAATAAATAAACATACGAGTATTTTATTAACAATTTCATTTATATTCCAATTATATCAGAATCATATGTCTATAAAAATAAAATTTAAAAAAAAAAAAGTAGTTTTAAGTAAGTAGTAATTTAGTTTTAAGAAAATTATTTGGATTCCAAAATAAGTATGTATATTATTGTTTTAAATAATTTTCTTTAAAAGATTAAAGCATCGAACATGTCATCTAATAGCCTCGAACGAATTTTGTTGTCAACATATGCTGCCGTTGAAGATAGCTACATATGTATATGCAGCTTGTAAATATTCAACTCTACCATCTCCTTATGAGAATAAATCTATTTTTTGGACAGTTGAGTATCGAAATCAGTAACCCTGTTAATTGATTTTATAGGGCTTTTGCATTCTTCGATGGCATCAAATAACTTTTTAGCAATGGAAGTAGGGTTTTCCTCAATTGAGATGCTATTATCGAAGTTGAGTGATATAGAAAGTACATATGAATTCTCAATCCCGAAAATCTCGAGAAATTCCGGGACAAATTTTAAAAAATATCGGAAAATTCACAAATCCCGAAAAACCCCGGATTTCAAGTTTCAGGATTTCCCGATTGACATCCTTAGTTGAAACGCTGTCATTTTGTTATTTTTTATTTTTTTTAAACTATCCTAGTTCAGACTACGGTCAGTAACATATTATATATGAATCCCTTTTCAATTTTTGCTTTTAAACACTCCTCATGGTCGTCAGATTTGGAGATGACCCCCTTCAGACCGCTGTACCACCGTCATACGCCACTACAATTTAAAAACAATTATAAACTATCAAATGTCCACCTTAACATATAAAAAAATTCATCTTAAACAGAAAAAAAACAAAATCGAAAAACAACCCTTTAATCGCAAGGGTTATGTTAAATCAATCTGGTGGTACTTTTCCTTCTGTCGTAATTGAAGATAAAACTCAAAAAGGGACGCTACTAGGCAAAAACTTCAAATAATTTTCTTCTTGTATTGTAAGCAAAAATTTAATTTTTGAAATGTTGCCAATTGCAAAAAGAGAGAAAAACTTTTTCTAAATTTAATTAAATTTTGTATTAAGTGACGATGATGATGATGATGATTTACTATTTCAAATCTCTAAAGTCTCACAAGAAAAACTATCTTTCAAAGCCAAAGAGAAATCATAAAAAATAAAAAAAATTAAATTTTATTGCTGAGTATTGCAAATACTCGTCTGATGAGGGGAAAATTACAATAAAACCCAAGATTTAAAGAAAAATGCCAATACTAAGCGATAAACTACGTGTACTTGTATTAGCCAAAGAGTTAATGAATCGCTAAAACTTTGCTTCACTTTTCACCAAACAAAATAAATAAGAAGGAACGAAAGTTTTTCACTTTTAAGCCTAAAATCCAAAGCAAAAAGTAAAAGTAATTAAAAAACTTTTTAATAATGAAAAACAAAACGAACAGAAAGAGAGAAAGAGAGAGAGAGAGAGGGAGAGAAATTTATTTTAGTTTCAGTTCATGAACTTCAAGGGAAAAAATATAATCAGTTGCATTGCAGTATCTGGATGCTGTATGCTGAACTTACTTGTTGTTGCATGTAGTTGAAATGTGTTTTCACCATTACCGTATACGGCGATAAATTGATTTGCATGTTACGATAAAAGCCGGTTTTTTGGTTTGGTTTTACTTTGCACTGTCAACATGCTTCAAATACTAGAAATGAAGAAATTATTGTGCTAATGTACACAACCATCAATACTGCGCCAAAATTTATTTCATTTGAATTGAAACTTATTTACAAAAGTATTTTACAAGGAAATTAAAGGGAGGGTCATTTAAACGTTTACATTTAAAGTTGTGAAGTACCATTGTTCTGTTTAGAAATGGAATATTATTTCATTCATATGGCTGCCGCGGCTAGCATTCGATCGAACCAATTTCCGTGCACTTTTCCGAGTGTATGGGGTCGTATCTCGGCAATGACATAACGAATGTTGGCCTTAAAATGCCCAATTGTCTCTGCTTTGCCGGCATAACACTTTTCTTTAACGGC
Source organism: Sarcophaga variegata (assembly GCA_932273835.1). NCBI lineage: Eukaryota > Metazoa > Arthropoda > Insecta > Diptera > Sarcophagidae > Sarcophaga > Sarcophaga variegata. The sequence continues at coordinate 45,073,975 of OW026359.1, forward strand.
ACCTCACTGAAAATAATCCAACGGTGTCAAATCCCAGCTTCTTGCATTGAAGCCAAACATCGTTCACATGAATGTCATAAAGAGCGGCTACAAAAGAATCGGTTATCATGGTGCGAAAGGTTTCTCCTTTGACCGCAATGGTTACGCCATCATCATTTCCAAAGAAATATGAGTCAATGTGCCTCCGCTTCACAAGCCGCACCAAACAGTCGCTCGTAATGGGTGCATTGGCTTCTGTAAGACCATGTGTGGGCTTTCTGAGCCCCAAACACAGAAATTTTGCTTATAAAAATCGACATCATCGTATAGTTTCTCGTTGACCCATCTAGCGAAGAGACGAAGAAGCGGATGGTCATGCGGCTTCAACTCTTGAACCAATTGAACTTTGTAAGGCGTCATACCGAGATCTTTTCGTAACATTCGACGTAAACTGGTCCGTGCATTGTTCAATTCTTGAGAACGATGGCGAGTTGATGTTGATGGATTCTCACGCGCACTGTAAGCCACAGCTTCGATATTTTCGGGTGTATGCACTGTGCGAGTACGCTCACGTCTTGACGCATCAACAATGAAACCAATTTCACGAACTTGAGCAGTAAACTCAAGTTGGTACTTCTGTGCGACCAATTGTCTTTGTTTTGGAAACGTTGCTCAAGTGTAAATCGATTCATTACGTGCAGTGGAGATAATATACACGATACGAAAAGCAATATGGAGTACAATCAATGAACGTTGGAAATTTGAGGCTTCAACACTCCCCAATTCAATTCCGAATTATATGGACAACATCGACTTGAAATTGTGAACACAGAGTGCAACGATACTACAGCGAGCGATAATGCTGGTCTGAAATTACTGACAAACAAGACAAAGGCAATATATTGCGGTTTAGTGACAATATCACGCAGAGCTATAAAGGACCTTGAAAAAGAAAGAACCCTTACGCGTTTAATGCCGCATATTGGTAAAGTTAAAAAAGTCGGAGGATTCCGCCGCAGATAATATAGCTTTATAATTGTATCATCCAGTAGCTGCTACAAAAACTATGCTAGACAGTCAGCTAAGGATTAGACAAGTGAGAGAAATAGGAATCGATCCTCCCTGCTTTTCAAACCGATCTAAAACCTGTATTACTTTTCGGATGCGCTCCACCCAGGAAGTCGTAGCTAACATTTAAACGATGTTGTATTGGATGAATTTAGCCGATGGCATTTATTTGTTAGCTTTGAGAATCACTGTAGATTATTAAGACTTAAGAAATCCCCACAAGAAAGAGTCTAATGAGGTCAAATTGCACGATCTCTGTTGGCAATTACTTTGGAATTGATTTCCCTACGAGTGAAGACCTAAGTCAAATTAGCCATTTTGTGGTCTGCAACAGGTCAAGTTCCTGTCAGCAACGCGAAATCGATTGCCTCAGATTCTGCTGCAGACTCCCACGGACAACAGTGTGTTTTCTGCGTATCTTGCGCCTCATAGACCTACGGTTTACTGAACCAGCAGATACGAATTTATTCACTACATTGTAGGTAGTCGCCGTAGTCCAGTAACGGTTCAAACCCCAGGTCAGACATCAAAAAGAAATATCAAAAAAAAAAATATTTCTCCGGTGACTTCCCTCAGCAATTTTCTAGCAAGATTTTGAGAGTAAAGTTTCTCAAAAATCTGTCGTTCGGAGTCGATTTTAAACTGCCAGATTTGACGATTTATCGTCATTTTGACGATTGTGAGCTCCAAAAATATCATATTGACGATATGACGATTTATGCCCTTATTTTGACGATTTTTAGAAATTAAAAATTTACATCGTATTCCTAACTTTAGTGCATTAAAAGCTACTTTAAGCCACTTTAAGTATTATATATTTAAGTTACTTTCGAATACATGTGATAATTTTTTTGTATTTTATTCTTTTTTACAACTCCTAAATAACCTCGTAATTGAGAAGAATTTATCACTTGTAGTCGCAGACAATTTTTAAAGATTCGAGTATAGCTTCTAATATTACCATCTGAAGAACAAAGGTAAGCGCCGTTACACTCAGGGGATGGATAGCATTGTGTTTGGAACTATGAAAATATGTTATAAGAAGAAGGAAAGAGAGAACAGCGTTTATGGACACTAGGCTTGTATATTTTTATACCATAAGTAAAAGGAAAGACCTCTGCAGGAATTGAGTTCCATATACGAATAGTCCGAATAAAAAACGTACTTTTTCTGTAATGCAGTGTGCGATCCACTGGCCAATCGACCACATATGGAAGTCCTATCCGAGAAAGACGACCGTTACGTAGGAATATATGATTTTCGGGAACAAGTCCCCTTTTTTCGTTCGAGCAAAATCATTTTGTAGTAGCGATAGAACAGTGAAACACAAACCACATTGCAACGATGCACCAATGATTCAATGGAGTTGGATACACTACCGTCATTAACAAGCTACTACGGCCTCTCCTGTACACGGTCGAGAAACCTCAAAAGAGACGTTGAGGCATCGACCTCATAAATAGTATAAATAAAATCTAAAGAAGGATCTGAAAAATGTGTCGGTTGAAGCCAACTGAATTTTCATGCTCAGAATGTCAAGAGTTTCTGGCTCCTTAATATTTACGCCACCCATAGATTAAGATGATGCAATATTATTGCTGCCCTTATGTGTCAATAAACATTTATCCATTTTTGGAAAAAAAAATAATAAATGAAGATGAGGGTCGCTAGCTTTAATTTCTAACAAATTTTTTGTTAAAGGTTTAACTTTTGAACTCAGATATGTACATACATTGACTTTATATGTTTAACTACAATAGAAACAGTTATGGTTTTTAAATAATTTTAATTTATTTATTTATTTTTGCTGACGATTTTAATAAACGTCTTTGACGATTTTGACAATTTTTTCTCAAATATTTGACGATTTGGTGCCTCATTTATCTGGCAGTTATGCGCACACAACATGAGTAGGGTGAGAAGCTACGCCGTAATCCTGACTGAAGGGTTGTGATGGCCAAAATAGCTATGCTAAAATAGACGAAGAGTGCAGTACGTTCTCGGAAAACGTTAATAAAACAATTTTATTATTTGCATGTGTTGTTGAATGCTACATTCATTCATGGTGATTTAGATAAACAGGTTAAGCAATTGACAACTAATTATAACAGATGTAGCTTCACGTATCAACTGTCAATGTACAAAAGTCTCGGTTGGAAGAACCGACAGTTTAAAAGAAATTAAAATTGAATGTTTTAAACCTTCTTCTCTGACAGTCAGGCCGACATAAGATCTCTGTCGGGTGTTGTGAATAACTACAGGATCGTTAGGAAATATCGTCGCTGTCTCGACCTTCTTTCTGAGCGCTTTAGTGTCTCACTGGTCTGGGTCCCCGGGCACAGTAACATTCCGCGGAACTTCAGGCCCGATGAGCTCGCCAGAGCTGGTGCACTCTTTCCGGAATCCTCTTCAGTAGACTTGAGTATGCCATTCGCCTCAGTCAAGCTGGCCATTGCGCAAAAATTCTTTCTTACTTTCTATCCTGGGTCAATGAGGAGTCCTGCTCAACCGCTAGACTCATCTGTCCCTTGATGGATAGAAGGCGTACTAACCAGTTACTTGGACTTGATCGTGGCATCATCTCAATCACAGTGGCCATGCTTACAGGTCATTATTTTATTGGTAAACGTGCGGAAAGGATTCGGCTCCCATTTAACGACTTCTGCCGTGGATGCAGATCCGCTGAGGAAGAGGTGACTGTCATCCACTTTCTTTGTCAGTGCCCATCTCTTGCGAGGTGCAGATATAGGTTATTTAGCTCCCCAATCCTTGTCAGCTTAACGGTGCTATCATCTATTGATGTCAAGGATATAGCTTCGTTTATCAAACTTTCTGGCTGGTTTTTCAGTGTAGGGTAGTTGTGCTTTTGATGTGCAGCCCTTGCGCTAATCAACTTCTTCCTCTTCTATGATTTTGGTGGAACTTGGTCAGTACAGAGAATGCGTTAAACCGTGGCATCACAACGGGACGCTATGCGTTCTCAAGTGATCACTTTGATATCAGAGCTACCACTCCGACCTAATCTAACCTAAACCTTCAAAACATAAATATTCAAAAGGAAATTTTATGACGCGACAAATGCTCAGGATTTCATTAGTTTTTTTCTCTAAGAAATGGTAGAATCATTGTGAATATAATAACTAAAGTCAACAATTTCATGCAAAAGTAATAAATTCCTTACTCTTTAAGTACCATGACGAAAAAAGGAATTCTGTAGCAAAACATTCAGGAATTCATTTGTTTCTCCGTTAAGAAAAGAGGCGAATTTTTATTTCTTTGAATTCATTTTGTTGCTGCACAAATGAAAAGTGAATTCAGTTGAAAGATGATACAAATTCTGCACTGTTTTATTCCATTAAGACAACAATCGCCTTTTCAACTTTGTTGTGCTAATAAATATATACACTTTATAGTACACATATATGCATGTACATGTGTACTAATGTACAATGTATATACCTACTTATTTATACACCATGTAAGAGATAAGTATGATAAGGGAGAGCAGAAAGAGGATAAAACTACTTATATTGTAATACCAAGAATTAAATAAAATAACAACAAATGCAATGTGGTTGCGACTTGTCGTAGTTCATACTGAAATGGCATGGAGCAGAAAAAACAAACTTTCAGTTCTTTTCCGATGTCTTTGTAGTAATAAATTGTTTTTAATTAGATAAAGATTATGAGAATTAAAAGATTAAAAATGTGCTATGCAAATGGGGGTGTGGGGTGAAAAAAGGAGAAGTTTGTTGGAAGTTGTTAGACTTATGACATATGTTTATGCCATAACTTTATAACTATAAAATAAACACTATAGAATTGCATTAAAGATTAGTACTTATAAATTTACCTGGCTTTCATTATTAAGAATACGTTGAATTAAAGAGTTGTGAGTACAATTCAACGTTACAAAATGTCGTTTACAAGTTGAAAAAAATATCAAAACTTATTTAGAATTTATTCTTCTATTCCATGCACACAAGGTTGTCGAAGTTTGTCGCCTAATGATACTGAGTGTAAATTTTCTTGTAGAACTACATAAATCCTGGTCATGTCAAAGCTCGATTCCTAACAGCAAAAATAATGATTGCGTTTCAACTAGATCAACTCATATTCATCCATTATTAAACATTTTATAAATATTTCTTATAGAAATCATTTTTTTATATACATACTTAACTTAATATTTTTGTCTAAGAAAATTTATTGTTCATGGACCTAAATATGTATATCAATTCAGGAGATAAGCTATGGCATTTACTTAGAATGTTTCATTACAATTTTGGTTAGATGTATGTAGTCAATAAAAGTATTACCGTCCTGGTGTTTTTCCCAGACTTACTACGTACACAATTTTAATCGTCTTTTTATATTTTCTATTTTTTTCAATCTTACATATAAAAATGAATGTGTGTTTATTTGTTTCTGGGTTTGTTTGTTTGTTTAAAGTCTATAGACGGCTAACCGGCTGGACCGATTTTTTTTGAAATTTTAATAGTACCTTCCTGTATGTCTGAGAGGAACTATAGGCTACTTTTTATTTTAGAATTTCAAGTAGCCGAGGTGCCACGCTCGCATACCCAATAAGTATTTCACGTCACATATTTCATAAACTGCAAAAGCTAGAGTCCTCAAATTTTGTATGGACGACTTTGACGTATATACGAATAAAATGGGCGGATTGGCTATAGTGGGCATGTCGCCTCCCATAGTCTATATATATAAAAATGAATGTTTGTTTGTATGTACCTTATAGAATCGTAAACTATGCATTTGATCATGTTATGATCTTTAGCAAAGTTGTTGCGCATGAGCCGGGGAAGGTTTCTAAGTTGGTATGATTAATTTCCGGCAGGTGGCGCCACTGAAAATTACTTAAAATAAATTAAATAGTAAACTGTGCATTCTTTAACAAAGTTGTTGCTCATGAGTCGACGGAGGTTGGTGCGATTAATTTCCTCAAGCACGGAAGAAAGGAGAATTATGAGCCTCAGAATCAGACGAGCATTGAGATTGGAAAATCTTCGAGTATATGCCACTGAGACCCGTTCGCTTGAACCACTTGAACAACGAGAAGTGAGATTAGAGACTGATCGAATGCGTACTACTCAGGCCCGTTCATCTGAATCATCAGGACAACCGGAAACCAAATCAATAAAATTATTCAAAATTAATTGGACATTTGTGTAATATCTTCAAATTTATTTTAGTTGGTGGCGCAGCAACACGCGCAGGTACAGCTAGTTTATTCATATTGTTACATTTTTACCTTTTTAATTGCCAACCAAGTAAAAATAAATATGTGTTTAGTTTTTCTCAAACTCTCTATTATTCACACTACGTTTGTGCCACTGTTCACACTTAACGATACAACAACAATTTGCTTGTACACTATTCTATTTCACATTTCTGTCCGCGTTAACACTAACAACTGTTCGTTAGATCTTCTCTGCTTACAACCTTTTTGCAAGTAATACCACTTGTACATTCAAACCGCAACGCGTCTTCACACAAGGCTGACTGAATTATAACTGACTGCTGCCTGCTTTGTCCAGCCCTTTTATAGTCCGACATAACCAGTCTAACGAACATTCTTGAAGTGGAAGGTTCGTGATCTCGCCTTCTCGGGAGCTTTATTGCTAATACATTGTTGTTTGTGTACTTTGCTTATGTTGTCTATCCCTTTTTGTCACATACATGTTATTGTTGGTACTAGGCGCAACCAGGTTCGTTGTACATGTGTGTGTGTGCAGCTTTAGATAATCAACACATTCATTGTACTCTTAGTGTTAGTGTGTATTTGTATCGTGTGTATTGTGTTGGTGTAGCTGGTAGCTTTTGTTTATCATTTTTATTGTTAAACAATATTAGGTGGTTTCGATTTATGTAACAATATTTTTTGTTTGTTTTTGGTTTATTTGTTTCTGTAAAACTTTTCAAATTGCATAAATTTTTCTTATTTTTCTTTACTTGGGTGCCTTGGTAATCTAGTGGGTAGTGTGATAGACTTTTAGCGTGAGATTCCTGCGTTCGATTCCCACCAGAGTATCTGGTCTGTTAGATATAATTTGTAATTGTATTGTAATAAATAAATAAATAATTTCCTTTGTTGATGAATAATTATTTTTTAGCGAGTTGTATGAAAGATTTCAAACATTAAAAATATTCAGAACGATATAATAAATAAAATTATTTTCTATTTAATAATTTTTTTTTTAACCAGTTCAATTTCCAGTTTCAATATCGAAAACCTTCGACACATGTGGTAAGATGACTATTAAAAAAACATTATAGTTCCAATACCATCAATCTTTCCGAAGCTTTTGTCTTTATAGTCACTCAGTATCTCTTGCGGAAATTGCTTTTTGGTAAGACATAAACAAGACATTACATGTCTCTTTGCCTCAGTCCTTAAAGGAGAATTAGGTGAATATGAGGAATATGAGGAACTAATTTTGTTGCCATCTGCACAATAATAAAATATCAGCATTTAAATTCTGAGAGATAAAATCAAAATTGCCATATTTAACATAAAGATAACCCATCTAGTACAACCCGTATACATATGTAAATTAAGACATCGACTACCAACATACATAACATAATTGGTCATTACAACCCTTTAGTCACGATTACGACCTAGTTTCTCACACCACTTATGTTGTGTGTGTTAAATTTTATACATGAGTGGCGGAACCTACAGTTTAAAGGCAACTCCGAACGACAGATTTTATTGAGAAACTTTTCATGGCAATTTTATTTACTCTCAGAGTTTTTGCCAGAAATCTGCTGAGAGGCATTAGCCGAAGAAATATTTTGTCACATTTCGTTTTGTTGGAGATTTCTGACCTGAGGTTTGAGGTTTTTACGTCTAATAAGCCATCACACTACCTATTAGTCTACGGTGACTGTGTTCACCCTATCAACGATGCTTAAAAATTATCAATAGGCCTCAGATCTTCAGTATATTGAACCCTGTAAACATGTAAATTCAAATCATTATTCAAAATCCTCTCCAGTGATATTTGTAAAGTTTTCAATTGCTGAGCACGACGACGACTTTCGATTGACGACCCTTCTGTGACACTATCGCGATTGTGGACACATTTGGACGATTATGCTCACAAGGTGAACGAAATGCATTTTTATTAGCACGCCCATTTTTGTACAAGGCTTCAGCGATCTAGCAAGTCTAACCGCTAGTCGTATATAATATTAACGCATATGACAAGGGTGGTATGAGCAGCCATTTTGTAATCCCATTTAAAGGATTATAATGGCCAATATATGTATCGATGTATGTATGTACATATGTATTCAACTATTTTAAATTAAAATCAGATCAAAAGCCTTTCATCAATATTTCCCTTTTTCATATAGGAAATGAGAAAGTTTTGTTCGGTACGGTTATTTCCGAAATAGTTTTTGGTGCTTTCTCTCATTCAGTAATAATTTAAAACGCTTTCCTGCATTCGTTCTATGGACTTTGTTGAAGGAATGACAACAAGAGCAAAAACAAAATGATACAAGTATTGGAAGTGAGATTATAACCAATAATTTCATTAAAAATGGCTTATGAGTCCATCTAAAACGTTTTCTAACATTTATGGCTTTAATGGCTCAATATCTTCTTAACGAAAGAAACTATTTTGTTGTGGCTGACTGCCTGTCGTATTGTATTAACAATGTCCTCAGCATTATAATCTGTTAATAAATGACTCTCTGAATCAAAAGGACGATGATAAATAAAAATGAAAACAAAAAAACAACAACAACTACTAAAATGAAAGCAAAAAAGAAAATAAAAACAATTCGCTCATTTTCTATCGGAAACCAATGATTTATGAATGCATGAGAAAAAGTTTCAAATTTTGCACACTTCAATTGATAAATCTTCTCTTAAAGTCCAAAAATAATTGATTTGCAGATTAAAGATGACTAAAACAATCTAAAATCTCATCCAAGGGGTTGTTTATTGTCCCTATCTGGCTTCTACTTGATATGCTAAAGAAGCATCTGTGAATACAGCGCTAATTCTAAACGTTACGACAACAAGAAAGCTTGGTCATGCCTAAATCTTTAATTCTATTAATTAAGGACTCCCCATTATCCATAGGATAGCTGAAATCAATTTAGATTTCGATTTTATAACAAAAATATCGGAAGAATTTTAATATGACCGCGATATATATCAGAGCATCATTCACATATTGATCACACAACAAGGTCGAATATAGAATCACATTGACTAAGTTAAATCTTAAATGGTCATTTTTTAATATCTCTTTGATTTGCCAGTCAAACTTTTGTAGTAAAACATTTACTGTAGCCAGGTCCCAGGATAATAGAATCTTCACTGCCATAATACCGCACTGGCTAAAGGCTTTCCGTCACCCAGAACTAATCGACAGAACTTATCTGTCTTGAAATGGTAAAGAAATTTATATATATTTAGGAGATTAAAGACGCACGGTATAATAGACAGAATTTTATTATAACGAGACGTTTATTGGGAACTAATTATTCCATACTAACCGAGCCAGAAGTTGAAACTGTTATGCCAATCGGCCTTCACCTAAGCCAGCCTTAATTGCTATCAACAATATTTTCTATACAAAAGTATGTATCCTGACATGAGTTATGTCTAGTGTGGTTGCATACCAACGTTTTAATGTTCTGTCATGAATGTCATGCATTCCTTACTATGTACTACACCTATATTTTGATGTTATTTTTCTTATTAGGGCATCCTTTTGGGTTATTGTTCTGTAGTAGTATCTGTGACTTTTCCATCTATTTTTGTAGCCTGGTTTTTAATGCCCTCAAAGCGTTAAACGACTTCATATTATGTAAACCTCTAGCTCTATAAGATAAACTATTCGTTTTCTCATTGCCGATCACTCCTTAATGACTAGGTCCCCATTCCAGAAGAAATTCTTGATCATCTTTTAGACTACAGGACAGAGATCAGCAACGAATCGTTTTTTCGTTACTCATAAGTACTCATGAAATTTTGAATATAAGTGAGTCAACAATATTGAAATATAACTACATACTCTGATTCATTCGTACTCACTACAACGTTGACTTATAAGTACAGGTTGTAATGAGTATGAGTACAACGTTGACATCAAACTCATACCAATCGAAATATGTTTGATTCATACACCTACTCATTTAGATTCATAACTTTAGAAAAATAATTATACAGCGGGGTTACTCCGTACCACGATTCGAAAGGTGTTTTCGATAAGTAAATAAAAGGAGTACTTTGTAAATCGTTCGAAAATGTTCATGGTTGCAGTAAAAATATAAAGGGAACAACCAAAAATAAACTCGGCAGCACATGGTGATTACAAGTTTTACCAATTTACAATTCACAAATATTTTCCTTTTTAGTTTCATTAAAAATGTTCGTCTAAGCAAAGAAGCTTTTTTATATGTCTCAGATTAAAGTATTAAAGGCGACTTTAAGCCTAGCAAAAAATCTACCGCTATATGTCCATCCTTAAAGTTAGCCGTAGCCTTAAAATTCCTAGCACAAGGCCAAGACCATTACCTAGGGCTCTCCCAGCAGTCAATGTCTAGATGTTTGGCAGAAGTATATGTCATCGAAAGAATTGTTTGCCCTAAACACATAATTTTTGAATCTTCTGGTGAAAATCAACGAGAGGCTAGAAAATGTTTTTACAATAAAAGTGGAATCCCTGTAATCTTCGGAGCTGTTGATGGTACCCACATACAAATAATGGGACCAATCAATCGGTGGACCAAGTGAATCCGAATCGGTTCTTAGTTTTTGCCACAGGTTATTAGATTTGTTTCTCGCATCCGGCACTTTTGGATGTCCCTTGGCCAAATCCGTATGCGTCACTATAAAGTCCACAATAGTTTCATATTGTTTTTGGTTGGTATATAAAGTTCTTTTTGAATCATTCCTTTATAATATTCATTTATAATATTTAAATATTTAAAAATATTATATTGTTTTTATTTTGTAATGTATTTGAAGTTGTCGTAGTCTAGTAGGTAGTGTGTTCGCTTATTACACGTAAGGCCCGAGTTCAAACCCCAGGCCAGACATCTCCAACGAAAATATGAAAAAAAATTTCTTCGGCGACTTCCTCTCAGCAGATTTCTGGCAAAAACTCTGAGAGTAAATAAAAAATTGCCATGAAAAGTTTGTCAGAAATCTGTCGTTCGGAATCGACTTTACACTGTAGGTCCCGCCACCGATGTCTAAAATTAACACACACAACATAAGTGGTGTGAGAAGCTAGGCCGTAATTTTGACTAAAGGGTTGTAATGGCCAATTATGTATGTATGTATGTAATGTATTTTTATTAATTTACTTACATTTATTATTAGTTGTCACAAACGCAATTGCTAACGAAGAATTTTCGAATATTTACTACGCTTTTTATGCTCGTTTTCATAATACAGAGTTGAGTTGTTTTTTGTTCGTAGGAAAAGAAAAAAAAACACGAGAATTTTTCGTACTTTCGTACTACATTGTACAATTTGTTCGAATTTGTACATTTTAATTTTCGTGTCGAGTTACAGAGTAACCCCCCAGTGTTAGTTGTTGGTACATTTACAAAAGCAAAAAAGACAGAGCAGCAAGCAAAGCAAACACACAACCTTCTAGTGAGCATTTAAGTATACGTAAGCGAATCATACTTATTTTGTGATTCGTGTAAATGTTATGGAGTTATGGAGAGTCTAAATCAACAACATCATGCGTATTGTTAAGTATGAGTACGATGAGTACTTCAAACTTTGAATATGAGTAGTATGAGTATGGTATGGTATTTTTCAAAGCATTCGGCCATATACATTAGAGGTTTATCGGGTCAAGCATTGCAAAAGACCACGGTTTCTTGTCTCTGCCCTCGTTTTTACCTGTTGGAACAAACTATGCAATCCCCTTTTTTTGCCCTTAAGCAAGATGTGAAGTCTTTTGTCAAGCCTAGCTTCTTGATTTGAGGTGGATGGTCTTGATCGATCTTCTCGGAATTCTCCATGAGTTGATCGACTAAGCGCTTGTTCTTTTGTGATGCAAATGGGTCGACAAGGGATTGCAAAGGGTAAAAAATTAATACCAAGTAAGAAGGAGAAGGACTTCAAGACAGACTATAATTTACTTAAAACAAAAACACAATAATATAACCATATCATTATGTATTCATATGAATATACAGTGGTGGTCTTATATTTAGCACACTCATCCACCAAAAAGTTTGTGTTGAATACTTTATTTTTAGAAGCAATAATTTTTTTGTCATATGCTATTTAAAATAACCTATGGACGGACTGTAATTAATAAAATCTAATAAATAAATAAAAACATCAACAGCAATTATTAAAATTAATTAAAAAAAAATAAAAAAACAATTTTTTTCGGGTATTTTGCTATTATTTTCTCAAAGAAATGAAAAATTTTGACTTGATCACATAGTTTGGTATCAATTATTTGGTCAATTGGTATGGTATGCCCCAAAAGAAGAAAATTACATTTCTCAAATTGAACTTACTTGTTGCAGACATCTGCAAATCGTTCAATAATCCTCTGTCATATCAACAAAATCACAGAACAATTGCGACCATTAGGAGAAAACCACGACCAAGAAATACTACTAGTACCATAGATCGTATCATAATTACTAATGCGACGAAGAATTCCTTCATAATGTCGTCAGAAAGGCGGAAACTCGTTATGGAGGCACACAAGATATAAAAAAACTTGACTGGCGATATAACGCCATACGACCCTGTGGTATCAGAAGTAATCTTGTGGTTCTTCTCTCTTGCGCTAAAATATAAAGAAGGAAGCTGACATTATTTCGAAAGAAGGGTTTTACGTGTGTCGAACCTAAATTCAATCGATTTGACTCAAATTGAAAGAGTAATGAATGGCGTTCACCGAAGCACGACTTAAAGGCTTTGAAGGCAATTAATCATAGAGGAGTTATGTAATGGAAGTTGTATAATTAGAATAATGTTTTAAAATAAATTAATTCACCAAGTAAGCAATACCAACACCGCCGAGTTTATTTTCATTTTTCCTCTTTTGTTCACAAGTACAAGGTGGCCTTATTGAATAAAGTGTTAGAAAATATTGAAAATTGGTTTGCATATGCTCTGGGTTGTAATACACTCTTCTATTATATTTCGTTATCCCATGTAAGCTGTTGTCTGCCCAAAGCACGTTGTTTGTTTGAAACATGACGTGAGCATTTAAAAATCTGCACAAATTATGCACTTACTTTGATATATGATTATAGGTATCAAGTCTGTTTAAAATAAAACTTTTTCAAATATGTATTCATGAGATGTTACACTGATTAACAAAAAAAGTTTTAAATAAATAAATAAGTTGGATACATTTACTAAGGCTTTCTGGTAATAGTAATATTAAAAATTAAATTAAAATTTCTCGTAATGTTAATGAAATCGATCATCTCGTTATTCTAGACAATATTATGCAACTGTGGGATTCCCACATAACGATACAATACGAGAGTTTGAGCTTGAGCAAGTCATTTACATAAATTAAACAATGAAATCGTCAAAGAAAACACCACCGTTTAGCTGCAAAGGACATGCGTAAGTATTGCTGTGTAAACCAGTCAACGGTTGATCTAATGCGTATAATTTCACCAATGTTAATGAAAAATGTAAAAAACTATATAAATTTAATCAAAAGAATACAGTGATTAATTCTATCAAATAACTTAGTGTGATCCAACAAGTTTACATTACCGGAAATCATTTCTTAATCGTAAGATTTCCGAAACACAGCTGTGATATGATTGAAATTCCATTCCACACATTCTTTGTGTTGATCGAGGACGCCTGCAGAAACTTCGATAAGCAATTCCAATAGCAATTGGTACTCGTATTCAATCTTTCTTATTCGCAGTATCTGAAAATAGACAACGACAACAGAATGAAGGAAAACTATATTTAAAATTTCAAATAAAACTTCTATGTCCTCATAATTAATAATTTGTATAGAGTTTGCACCTTTAAATTGCAGTCTATGTTAACGATTTGCAAAAATAAATTGTTGTTTGATTTCTTTTGGAACTGAATACTGGTATGCAGTTAGACATTATCTTCTTCTTACATTGATTACAAGGATCCACAGGAATATTTTGTGTTAAGCTGACCCTCTGGTGGTATTACATGTGCCAGTAGAACCTAGCCTCAGATGGTTTTAGATGTTCATTTATGGTAGGCCACTCGGTACTGCTGGAACAATTAAACTAACATGGCTAAGTCATTTCGACTTTTGGAATGATGGATCATATGGCCTGACTGATGGAATAATTTGGATAGGTTCGTTCGTGAAAATATCCCACTTTTAGGTACGAGTCCTAAATGAAGACGATCACAAGAGTAGATGTCTTCATATATGGGAGTAATATTAGGGAATCGTATATCTTCCAGCATTAAAACACATTGTTAGCCTATTTACTTTGCCAAAAAGATGAAATTAATCATTCTGTAAACTTTTTATGCAATGAAGCTAAAAACGGTCGTATTGTCTGACTCGTGGCATGCTCGAGCTAGAACTACATATTACATCGAATTCATATTATCCAATTTAAGGGCTTACATTCGGATATCATATGGCCTTAGAGTTTTTATGGCACCAACAGAACAATTTTCAAAAAAAAAAAAATCCGAATGTCACGACCTTTCAATAACCACTTTTGATACCCGGAACTCAGTTAAGAAATAATTTTCATCGCTGACATAACTTATTTATTTTACTACTTTCTTCCAGTTACTAATGACCTAATATTAGTACTGTTTTAAAAGGAGCATTTATTGAACACATTTCACATAACATAATATAACAAATATGCTTCACAATATTATTAATTGCGTACTTATTTATGAAATAAAGCAATAAAAAAATACCGTATGTATTTTGCGAGAAAATCCAACAAAAACGAGTATAAATTCATCACACTATTTATGTTACAATTCCCTACTATAGCCAAAAAAAAAAAATTTTTGATAAGTCTTGTGGCGTACTTTATGTACTTTCATGCCAATAAAATCAATAAAAAGAAGAAAAATAGAATAACTGAGAAGTTACCCAGTTTTGCATCATTTACAATAGAAATACAGGACGTATGAGTAATACTTACAGATGGTACGGTACAGTATACGATGTACGTAGAAAAAATAAAAAATAAATACTCATACATCATTATGGCGTGTATGTCAATGATGCGGTGATTTATATGTACATATGTATGCATGTGATAACAAATTGTACAATTTCTTATTTGTAAATACGACACATTCATCCCTTCATAAGTTTTATCATTTTTATATATCATTCATACGCATCCGGTTGTTTATGTGTGTATGGCTGGTTGTCTGTTCGTTATTTTGTCACTTTGTCAAATATGGGTTATTTTCATAAATATTAATACGTTTGTGTAAGCGAAAATTTCTGGTACACATACCTGCACAACTACAATGAAAATATAAAAAAGTAAAAACAACTTAACAATGCAAAACAATATTCATTTGTTTGCAAAAGTATATTGCTACGTTTTTTACCTTTTTAAAAACGCTTAAAATATGAGTTCGTTGATTGCAAACAAAATAAAAATACATTTGTGTTTAGTTTCAATTAAATTCTTTATTGTTTGCACTACTTTTGTGCCATTGTTCACACTTAACGAATACAACAATAATTGCTTGTTCGTTATTCTTCTCCGCTCTCACCTTTTGCGTAAGCAACAACACTTGTACGTGAGATCTGTATAGCGGAGATCTTCAAACCACGACTGTTTACTTCACACAAGACTGCCTGAATTCTTTGTCTTCTCTTTTTATATGCCCACGCAAACAATCTGGTGAATGTTCTTGAAGACGAACAATTTAATTGAAACAAAACGCCAATTTTTTTTTTGTTTGCAATTAACGAACTCATATTTTAGACGTTTTTAAAAAGGTAAAAAACGTAACAATATAAAATAAAACACATATATACATATAGACATCTATGTAAACATGAGTGTTGTACAGTGTAAGTGAAAATGATTGCATTAAAGTAATACAATTAATAGAGAATTAGTGCTGGAAGATAATTTATTCATGTCCTTTTTTATTATTTCAGGATCAGAAAATTTGTTTAAAAAGTATGAAACTCGACAAAGAATTGTAAAATAATAATGATAAATCATTCAGAAACCGACTAGAACTGCTGATGAACCCACATAGCTTTCAGACGTAACCAAGAGCCGGATTAGACAAACAATCACGAAAGTCCTTATGCAGAAATTTTACTCTATTTTCAGATAATGCATGGCATTGATAATGGTAGTGAGTAATTCTAAATTGAAAATAGTGCGAACGATTTCAACGTCATCGAAAGTCAATCCATTTACGAATATCTAAAACCAATTTTCTCGAAAGGCTTATGTATTAGACAGCGATCATTAAACACTCCTAACTAACATGCGCAGTTGTCTCCTACACACTGAAGTTAGTGTAGAACAACGGTTATGATAATAATTCGACAAAAGTTGTCTTGTCATAGTTACATCTTCCTCATATAATCTGGCTTATGTCAACTATCTTGGTTTAAAATAAACTCAAATATTATGTGGGGATAGTAGAACTCCAGTAGAACAGCAGGTGGTGTGTTGGTCTATTTAACAAGTGGCCGGTTTTCAAACCCCAGCTCACACATCTCGAATAAAACGAAATATGAAAAGAAAAATATTTCTTCGGCAACTTCCTTTCACCGGTCTTCGAGCAAAAACTCCGAGCGTAATTAAAATTGCCATGAAAATTTTCTCAGAAATCTATCGTTCGGATTCGACGTTTAACTGTAGGTTCCGCCACTCACATGCGAGGTCTGTTCAAAAAATAAGGCAAATTTTAAAATTTCGTGGGCTACGTACTATCGACTTTTAATTATTTATTTTTATATGTTCGTACACTCATCTCGAACATATGTTCACATCAGCTATGTATATGGCATGTTTGGTTTGTTAGTGAAAGGCATAAATAAGACAATTATTTTGCGTGTTTTGCGATTTTCTGCTATCGAAAAAAATTGATCAGAGTGTTCCATCGTTTCAATGAGACGAGTGTCCCGTAAGACGCTCATCAGTATAAATTTTTTCTGCTATATCGTTGCATCCCCAAATGTCTATGTTTCTGCCCACTTTTGTAGCGTGGTTGTCAATGCATTAAAAAAGACATTGCCTCGCTATTATTTAGATTAGTACCTTGGTTACTAGTCGTACTGTGACTATATTTATAACGTTGACTTACATATATCTGCGATTGTTTGTCAGAGAGTTCAGAATTAAAATAAATACCACAACACATTCACAAATTGGAACCAAAGATATCCTTAATAGTTTCAAAAATTTTGGAAAGCATTATACGGCCAATAACAATCCAATTCTTATTTATTTGTCTTTCTTTTTTTCTTCTGTATTTTCAACAAAAGTTTTTATATCAAGAAGATAAGAATGTACTGCCAGCTGTTAAGTAGCATATCCAATGACAAAATGTATTGAAATCTTCCACATCAAGTGTCAAAATAATTCGTCATTTTTATTTGGTTTTCTTTTTTCGAATTGTAACCACTTTTTCCGTACTTAAAGCCTGGAAAAAATACCTCTTTTTCTCCTTCTCTTTAACTTTCACAACAAAAGCATAAAAAACTTCCAAAAATCATTCAAACCTATACGAATATACTATACATACATATATACTCGTGTACAGTCGACCCTCCTATAACGCGGTGAGTGAGTAGCGCGCTATATGGAAACCACACTATAAGAAACTCGAATTTAATTGTACAAACCAGGGTAATCCAAAGCGTGTTCTATGGAAACCATCTACCGCATTGTATGGAAACCGCGCTATAAAAAACTCGAAATTAGTACAAATCACACCATTCCTACCGCATTATATGGAGACCAAGAAATATAAAAGACAAGATAAATAATAAATTCTTTTTATTGAATTAAAGAGTTCATATAAGAATTAGGGCAATTTCGTGTCAAGTGACCAAATTTTTAAAATCGATGTCTTCCGATTTGGATGAAATTCGCACCAAGGTTAGTACTATTGGATAGTAGGCCAGATACAAATTTTCAGCTCTATCAGTTAAGAACTGCCGGAGTTAGAGGGGGCCAAAGTTGCACATTTTGGTCATACAGGTTTTTTTTTTAAATGTGTGTAACTTTTCACCTATTGGTCCTAGCAAAAATTTTCCAAAGGATATTAGATAGCTATTTCTTCAATTTTTCCAAAAACAATGTTTTTAATTTAAAAAAAAAAATTTTTTTTATTTTATTTTTTTAAATTATTTTTTTTTTAATTTTTTTTCAAAATGGGCCCTTTTTTGTGAAAGAAAGAAAGAAAGCTTATAAAATTTCCTTTAAGATCTTTATAATCGCTTAATGGGATGCGGATGGGATATCTATCAAAAAAAAATATTTTTTAACTCAAGAATAAGATTTTTCAATATTATTTCAATATTTTATGATAAAATTGAGTTACTAGAGCTTCAGTTTCGCACGCTAAAGTTTTTCCCTTCTTCTCGTTTGGAAGTGTATGAATAGTCTGGCCTACTATCCAATAGTACTAACCTTGGTGCAAATTTCATCCAAATCGGAAGACATCGATTTTAAAAATTGGGTCGCTTGACACGAAATTGCCCATTACTAAAAAAATTAAATAAAAACTGAACTAAAGGAACGTTTTCCAATAAAAATAAGAAAGGCTTTTAAAATTGTGTAATTCTAGATAAGAGTCGCCTAGCTCGTCTTCTTTTAATGGGCAAAATGTCTTCCTCATTTGGTTCATCTTCACATTGGTTTTCAATTGTAGCTCTCTATAGGGAGCTAAGCAACTTCTTAACTCTCTTTTAAACTTTGCGCTGCGCACCGTTGAACGATCAGTTTGAATTAAATGAAGTTCTAATTCTTTTTAGCCAAATTTTGCCCTTTTCTCACATCTTGCAAATCGAGATTTGGCACCCATTCGTTTTCCTTATTTTCGTTTATCAATGCATTTGAGGTGGGTGCATCAACTGAAACCAATGTCGTAGACGATTATGCGATAAGCTGGCATGTTTATATAAACATGTTGTTTATGTATCTCGGCTGAGCTTTTGCGTTGAAAATAAAACTTATATTAAACCCTCTTACAATATCTAGTTACTAGAGTCATTCATAGGCTGTGCGGAAGGAACTTTTGGGTTCCGTACATACATATATTTAAGAAGGAATACAAACATAAAATGTTTTCCTAATCCTATCTACGAAAGTCGAAGCTGTTGGCTGAGCGTTTGTGAATGGTCAATAAAGAATGAAAAGCAGGGAACGGAAAATTTTTAAAAGAAATTCATATTCAACAACAGTTGCATATGTACAGATTGATGTACAAATAACTACATATGTATGTATATGATAGTATGTATTTAAGTATGCACAACAGATGCATGTAGAATAAAATCTTAACAAATAATCAGCCAACTGAGCAACCAACATTGGAAACTTTAACTGGATGTTTAAAACAATGCGAAACTGTTTTTAATTCTGATCAAAATTACTGAAGCAAAAACAGGAAGAGTGAAGCAAAAAGAAAATAAAAATCTGTCAACGATTTTATGAAATTAAAAATAATCCTACAAACTAAGCACAACAAAGTAAAGAAGATAAAACAACAACAGGAAATTAAAAGAATAGACAAGAAAAGTTTGTTGGTGTGGAAATTTAAAAAAAAATTTTTTTTCAATTAAAATCTCTGACACAATTTCATGAAATAGTCTTGCGTTTAAAAAGTTTATGAAATTTTGAATGACTTTTAATAAAATTTTATGAAAATTTATTTTGTCAATTAAAAAAGAATGCGAACATATTCACACATACATACACACATACATAATTGGCCATTACAACCCTTCAGTCAGGATTACGGCTTAGCTTCTCAAACCACCCATATTGTGTGTGATACATGAGCGGCGGTACCTACAGTTTATAGTCGATTCCGAACGACAGATTTTTGAGAAATTTTTCATGTCAATTTTATTTGCTCTCAGAATTTTCGCCAGAAATCTACTGAAAGAGGAAGTCGCCGAAGAAATATTTTTTTATATTTCGTTTTATTCGAGATGTCTGACCTGTGGTTTGAACCTTGGCCTTACGGTCTATATTCACATATACTTACATAAATATTTATAAATACAAAATATATTGAAACATTTAAGTGAAGATTTTAAATAGAATTTCATTTTAATACAATCGATTAATATGTAAACGGGAAACTATCGTTTTGCTTTTTATTTTAATTTACCATATACTTCATCAAACTTATAAAATTTATTCTAACAATTTAAAGAACAACTCACTGAAAGATTAAAACCAAATGCTAGACATGTCTTTGGAAAAAAGAGCAATCTAAACGGTTGGGTCAAGTCCAACATAGACTTTCGTACGTAGACAATTGATATGGCTAACTTGTTGAAGCTACATTTGTCAAATTAGTTGACATTTATTCAGTCTGTTTTACCAAATCACTGTTGACGGATGTAGTATTTAACAACTCACGCAAATAATAACTTTTTTTTATCAAAATGGGTGCCCTGTTCGGGGAAAGTACAGGACGCTTCGCTCATTTTATGAATTTGCGTAGCTCACAAGAACTCAGTCGTTCACAGACCGCAACTAGCCAAATGTTGCGTGGTGTTTTGGGCCTACAACCGCAAAAAGTTAATCTGACCCAGGAACTGAAGGTAAACCACCATAGACAACGATATGTGTTTGCTGAATGAGCTCTGGACTTGTTACCAACTGGTCTTAATTTTAATCGAAATATCATCTTCAGTTATGAGGCCCATGTATGGATGAATGGGTACGTGAACAATGAAAATTGCCGAATTTGGAACCAATCTACATGAGATCCAAGATCATCCCATGCATTCCGAAAGAGAGAGTTTTTGGTTTGGTTTTTGGGCTGGCAGCGTCATCTGTCCATACTTCTCTGAAAGCGACGTTAACTAGGTCATCACTATCCTGGACAGTACTATAGATCGACATGATTTACTGATCATTCGAGAGGTATACTGTAAGATAAACATCTCAGTTTTAGATATTATATTGGACCATATCATGACTTAATCATGACCGAACTTCACTTAACAGTATTTTGGCTCACAGGATCATTTTTTACGTCTTTCCTGTTTTCTAACTAGCAAGAGCTAGTTTTATTAAAGGACTTACTGATCGGATACCAATTAAAAAATACACTGGTGCATATTCCTATAAACGCACATAACTTTTTTTAAAGAATTAGAAAAAATTAAACAAGAAAATATTTAGTGGGCAAATAATATTTTTATTAAATCAACTAAGACTTCATTTAAAATATTGTTAACTAAAAACTTTATTTGTATTTCATTTTATTTTTTTAACTTAATTTTAGAGTTTAACTGCCATTTTTAATGGCATTTTCCTATAAACGCACTTAAGTTTATCAGTCTCTATAGCATTATTAATAATGGGTGGATGATCCTTTGTTGTGGATTACCTCCAAAATACGGTCTGGCATTAATTCCACTAATTTTTTAAGAAGATCGGAATCAATTTCCTCCCAAACTTGCTTTATTTTTAGTTTTATCTCTGTTAAAGTCATTATGCTTTCGTTTTGGTCATCATTGGAATAAACTTTACGGGCCATGTATCCCCACAAGTTCTCCATTGGGTTTAAGTCCGGTCTACAAACCGGCCAGTCTAACAGAGGTATGCTGTGTTCGTTAAACCATGATTTAGACTGCTTTGAAACATGTACAGCAGCATTATCTTGCTGGAATATGCAATCTTCATCCATTTTTTCATCCATAAAAGAGAGAAGAGCATCTTCCAGCAATTCGTTATAAATTGTGCTATTCATTTTTGTTGGAACAAAACAAATTTTGGATTTGCCAACTGCAGAAAATGCTGCCCAAATCATAACATTACCACCGCCGAAATTACGTTTTGACATCCGAACATTGTTTGATCTCAAATCAATAATATGAGTATGAGTCAGTACCGTCTAAATTAAATTTTTTTTCGTCAGAGAAAATTACCTTTTGTCACTCCTCTGCCCATTTCATGTATTTTCGTGCAAATTTTAGACGATTTTCTTTATGCTGTTTTTTGGGCATTGGCTTACACTTTGGCTTCTTCCATTTTATGTTTTCATATCTTCGTAAAATGTGAGCAACGTGTTTGGAAGTCACAGGAAGATTTAGTTTATTCTTTATTTGTTTAGAATTCAATTTGTTACGGGTTTTTTCTTGTTTTATAAGATTAATCTGTCTTCTTGTTAATTTTGTATTTCCCTTGGTAGGTTTCCGAACACCATAATTTTGTCCTTTCTTAAAGAAATTACGCACGACACTTTCGGAACGTTTAATTTTACGACCAATTTATCTATTGGAACATCCTTGGTCATCAAGAAATTTAATTTGGACCTTTTCTTGATCGGACAGAAAAGTTCCTTTGGGCATCTTTAAATGTTATGAAATTCATCGATTAAATTAGAAAATTCTGCAGTAAAATTGAGATATTGTCATTAAAAACGTACCTTTATTTATAAGAAACAGAAATTTATAATATTTTATTTTTGGTAATTTTTTTAAAAGCAATTTTCACGTCTGCGTTTATAGAAATATTCCACATAAAATAGCACCAAGAACATTTGATCGCATGAATAAGGCAAACAACGAGACTAAGAAAAAAATCTTGTTTACTTTAAAAAAGTACCGTTAAGTTGCATCTCATTAAAAAACTTCAACTTCACTTTTGGATGAGAACAACAAAGATAAAACAAAAATAGAGAAAAAAATTAAATGCGTTTATAGGAATACGCATCAGTGTATTTGATTGGTTTAGTGTATATCAAACTTTTCCTATGTTAAAATGAAGCAACTCCCAGAGAAAGTATAATTTTTTGGAGTTCAGAAAATGCTTCGACAATAGTAAACGTGCTGATGCATTACTCAAATAAGCAGAATTTCTTAAGCTATCACGAATAGATCAATATTAACGGCACTTTGAGATCTTAAGTAGAAAATAATTATCTTAAATGGATGAATATTCTTATAATTTTTACTAAATTATTTGGACAGAATCGAAATGTTATATGAATATGAGAAAATACTTCGCACCATTAGACATATTTTTTGCTTATGTTATGAAATTCCGATCATCCAAGAATTTTTTTCGTTATTTTGCAATTCATTAAATTCCTTAAGAAGTTATTTTTTGAATATTTTTATCCTTATCGACCAAATCATTTTTTTTGTATAAATTTTCAAATTCCACAGTGTATTTCATAGTTCCATACAAAAATAGTGTGATACAATTTTACAGACAATACTTAAGGATAACAAAAAAGAGAAGTCAGAGTCCCTAAGATGGCTTGAAATGAAAAATAATTCCTCTAAGGGCTATTATTAAAACTTGCCGTTTAACTGGGGTTTAGTTAAAGGTACCGTTAGCTGAAAGGAACTGAAAAGTTATCTTTAGCTTATTTTCATTATTACAAGTTACAAATAAAGCTAACTTTTTTAAAAATATGGCACTCACTTTAAGAAAACGAGATCCTTTCATGACATCGAAAGTGATTGCAAATGAAATTGGGGACGTTGTGTCGCCTATAACGGTCCGACACGGATTGGTTGAAGCAAATCTATCAGATAGAATAGCACGTAAGGTCCCTCTCCTTAGACATGCTAATTTATTGAAGAGGAAACACTTTGCCCTGGCTTATAAAACCTGGAGCGGTCCTGAATGTATAAAAAAATGGCGAAATATCCTCTGTAGCAACGAGACAAAGAGTAATTAACGATGTACGTCGCCCGAAAGGAAAGGAATTTCACATCATCATTTACTAAAAAGAAGACAGTTAAACACGTAGGGGGAAATGGTAAGGTATGGGGCTGTTTTTCATAGGAAGGCGTAGGCCCAATACTCTATTAGGTATACCATGAATAGATTTGTATACAAAGATTTGATGGAAATGGTTATGCATCCATTTGCTGAAGAAAATATGCCAATCGTTTGGTTTTAGCAGGTCAATGATCCAAAACAATCGTCGTAGTTGATAAAGGAATGGTTCCGGAAATATAAGGTGGACGTTGTTGATTGGCCAACGCAGAATCCTAACCTCAAACTAATAGAAAATCTTTGGGGGGACCTAAAGCGAAGAGTTTTTAAGCTTTCTTGCAGAAATAAGAAAGAATTGTGGAATAATATTTAAAGAGAATGGTACAATATACCGGTTGATACTTGTCGCAAATTAATTTCATCTATTTCTAGAAGAATACAAGATTTCGCCCTAAATAATGAAGGATATACCGGATATTAATTGCCTTATATGATATTTATATAAAAGACTTAGTCACCTTTAACTTCTTTTCGTTATTACAACCTACAGATAAAATAAAGTTAACTTCTTTCAGAAATATGGCAGTTCCGGCAGCAATGTTATCGACATTGCTCAATTAAACCAGTTATTTTTAAACATAGTGCCAACGATGGGCTTCTTTTTTATTGTATTTACTAATTTTGTTTTGATTTGAAGTTGTCATATTGAAAATAATAATAAAATGGCAAGCTCAGACATAAACTTAACTTTAAAAGTTACCAGTAGGATGATCCTCCCTTTAGCTTAACGCGCACCCATTAAAATTCTCCTTTTAGTTAACGGCAAGTTGTAATAATGACCCTTAGTTATATTAGTTAGTTTATTTTATTATTATTATAGTATAGTACAGTCCACTTAAAAACCAAATATCTTCATGAATTTCCATATCGACTAAGTGAAGTCGCCGTAGTCTAGTAGGTAGTGTGTTGGCTAATTAGGCGTAAAGCCAGGGTTCTATCACCAGGCCAGACATCAAAACAAAATACAAAAAGTATTTCTTCGGCGACTTCCTCTTAGCAGATTTCTGGAAAAAACTCTGAAAGTAAATAAAATTGCGATGAAAAGTTTTTCTGCGAACTCTCGAAGTCGACTTTAAACTGTAGGTCCCACCACTCATGTATAAAATTAACACACACAACATAAGTGGTGTGAGAAACTAGGTCGTAATCCTGACTAAAAGGTTGTAATGACCAATATATGTCTTGTACCATTGTTGATCGTAGGTAAGTCAAAATTAATTTTAATGTGCTGAATGAAAGTTCGCAGCTAGCGATTTAGTCAGGTTTCAGGAGTCTGATAGTTAGAGTCTCTGAGTGCCACTCAGGCTTCAAAAAACATCTTCTCATCGCAGGATTATTAAAATAAGAATTTCTAAATTTTGTGATTGAAACTTTCTTGTTAATAAAATACGTACATAGGAAACGACTTCGACTTCACAATGAGAGAAATCCGCAGTTGAATCAAACAAAAGTCGATAACTTTTATTTCTTTTAATGCCATTCATTAGTTGATTTCGAACTGTAAATACCAGAAGATGATGTAGTAACAAATATGAGCGAGTAGAGGGTCAAAATGAGTACAAGCAAAGAATATGGATATAAAGAATACGCATCATGTAGAAGTAAAATTTCTTATGGCGGGTCGTAACATTACGACCCGCTCTCATTAAAATATTTTTAAAAATCATTTCTTGATGAGAGGGAGGAAGACAGAAGGAAAATAAACACAAACAAAGAGCGTAACAGTGTGTTGTTCTCATCGTACGTATGTACATGTGTATGTATTCTTGTGTTTTTTGATTTAGTTGTCGATCAGACTGCGACAAGAATACATGTGCTGCGGATGCTTTATCATTTTATTTCAGAATAACACTCGAAGAATATTTTGTGTTAAAAATGTTCTATGTCATTAGCTGGGCGTATTTTATTTTGTCCCATAGTATATTTTTTTTAAATGCTTTGGAATGCTCGTTTTTTTTCTTTTAATAAAAAATGGTTTTTTATTCTTTTTATTTTTATTTCTCTAAAAAACAAGGCCTAATTTTTAAGCCAAAGATGGATAGCTTTATGTTCTTTTAATAATAAAATCGATGTTTTATTTTATTTTTATTTATCTAAAATTATTAAGCCAAAGATAGACAGCTTTACATGTGTATGTTGATGAAATGAAAATAAAAATAGAGTATATTACTAACACTTTTATATGGCTGTAAATAAAAAAATTTTCTCAACTTATTTTCTCTCTCTCACTCACTAATCCATAACCATAGGCATGTGTTAACCTAGAGGAAAATTGTTAGTAATAATGTCAAGTCTACTTATTAACCCAATGATATGTATATATATATATATATAGAAATATTGTACTGCACTAAGACACTAAGACACCGTATTTAACTTGGCAAGTATTCTTCCAAAAATCGAAATCATTTCTCATTGATATTAGTGAATACTACTGTGATATTTCTTTGGGTGTATCATTGAAGTCTGAAAAAAGCGACATGAACCTTCTTCTTTAAAAACTGACAAGATTTTTACGCTCTTTTTAACGAACATTCTTGATGTTCGTGTCCTATGTGTGTAAAAAGCCGAAGATGTTCTTCCCCTGAGAGACATTGGTGCCGACGTCTGTTTTTAACACTAGAAAAATAAATAAAAAGTGGTCAAACAACAAAAATGCACGATGAGAACAACGCATTGTTACGCTCTTAATTTCTGTATCATTCCCTTCTATCTTTCCCCCCGCGTCATGAAATATTTTTGAAAAATATTCCAAAATATGTTAATTTCTTTGGTACAAGTCTAATCAAAGATAATAGGTTTCTAAATTATAATATATGTTTGTTGTTGCAAACTTGGTTATCCTCTTTTTTATACTGTTTTTGTTGGTATATTTTGTTTGCCTGTTTATCATTTAAACAAGTTCATTGTTTTTGTAGCTTTTGTTTATCATTTTAATGTTAAACGATGTAACACCATTTCCATTGTCGTAACAATATTTTGATACTCTCTAACTATACTCCATACCTCGTAATTTTTACGAATATATTTGGCATACGCACACATAATGTGCTACATGTTTAGCCTTCTTACGCTCAAATAATTTAATTCAATGGGTATGGGCACCAACAAAGTATCGCCTGGGTGGATTATTTTTATTGATTTCATTATTTCATACCATTTCATCTTTCTTCTTCTTCTGGAAACGTGAAGATAATAATGGCCAAAAGCCAGTATAAGTATCTGTTATCTGGTCAGTGGAGTGTCTTCTTTGCTTCATGTTATTTGGCCTTCGGATTAAATTCTTTTAGTTGAGCGATATTGATGTGTGTATCTAATAGAATTTCTTAACAAAATAAATATGCTTGCAAATGTTAAGCTAACGTATTTATAATAGCATTATCTAATAAATTCAATACACAAATTATTCCATCAACTTCATCCACCCAACCAGCCAACCTTTATCAGTAGGGAAAACGAATAAACGAATAAAATAAAACACCATGAAGCATGAAATCGTTTTGGCAGATTATTTATATTTTCAAAGTAGTTGCGGTGGATACCATTCCTCCTCTGCCAGTTAAAGGTCGCGTCAACTGTTCAATTTGCTTTCCAAAGATTGTTTGTCTACATATTTACACATTTTATAAAAGGAATATCATGTATGGAGGGGTGCCAAATGGAATAATCAGTGAGGCATTTAAAGTTAATTTCGTTTTAATATTTGCGCCAAAGCATATGATGTGATACAATTTGCATGCAAAGGAAATGAAAATTGGGAAACAAGGGATATACGAGATATTCTCTACTTTTGCTTTGTCTTCTTCTGTATTACAACAGCAAGAAATAATCTTTCAATAGTAATAAAACGCAAAACTTTTTTCCAAGCCAAATACATGTCGCATTTAAAGGCAACATTTTTTAAAGAATTTTTTCTAAATGTAATGTTCGAAGGCTCAAACTCATATTTTTAAAATGCACAACAGAAAAGTAATGAAAGAAACGTAAGAAAGAATCAGAAAGTTAAGGAAAGAAGAGGAAATATGGGGTGCTTTTCAATAGCTTGAAGACTTATAATCGTAATAAAAGACAGAAATATAGTTGGAATAAAATGCTTTTTGTTATAATCTGGTATATAAATTCATGGTATAATTTTTTTAATATAATTTCCAGTCCCATAATTTCTGTCCCATAATACAGTAAATCGGTTCAACCTTTGTCAACATTTTGCAAAAAAAAAACTTGCCGTACAGTATCAATGTTGACTTGAACATTGTCTTGCATGAGTTCAAGAGTTGCTGTTTAGTTGGCATAAACCAATGGCTTAATATGACCCCATAAAAATCAATCCAGAAGCGTTATTTCGCACAAATGAGGGGTCCAATGAACAGAATCGCTTTTGTTAAAAAGTTGTCGCCAAATTGATTTTTCAGCATATCCAATGTTAAGTGGGCTGTATGGTAAGTTGAGTCGTCGTATCGTAAATGTTAAGGATTAAACATAAAAACAAACTTTTTTAGTTGCTCGCAGTAGAAAATAACCGAAATAGGAAATAACTACAAAACTTAACATATAAGTGTAGCAAAACAAAAATACAAGAGCAAACAAAATGGAAAGAAAGGAAAAAAAATTTCAAAACAAAATTCTTGTAAAATACATGAAAAACATTTGGTCTTAAAACATACATAGACATACATAATTGGTCATTACCAACCTTCCATCAGGATTACGACCTAGCTTCTCACACCACGTATGTTGTGTGCGTTAATTTTCATACATGTGGGATTGGGAATTAACGGACGTAGTACTAGAAGTGGACGGAGATACTAAATAATACGACACTATGTTTTATGACCAAAGCGGACATACTGACTGATACAACTATGAGTACGAAGGAATTGCGACGAATAGACAACGAACATTTTTTGACTGACTTGACACGCCCAGACAGTTGAAAACCTGACACCAAACAGTGACGACTCACTTTTAACCCTTCATTGCATGATTTTTTATTTTTTCGTGAAATAAATTATACTGCTATAATTCAGGCTCTATATTAAGGAAAAAGTATTAAAAAAATATTTAGTTCAAGTAATTAGCAAAAAATTAGTAAAAACTCATATGAAGGAAATTTCCATCAACATGCAAATTTACATGTTTAGCTCAGTACAAAGAAGACACAAAATAAAATATAGCTTTTTATATTATTTTTATTCCACATGATAATTGAAAAACAATTATTGTTCTTATTGAGGCATAAATTTACTCCACATTTGCTACAAAATATTGTCGAATAGCCTTTGCAATTTGGATATTTACATCTGAGTGATTCTCGTACTTTTGGCCAATGTTCAAAACCATCTTTTCTAATATCTTTTGGGGGTGCAGGAGTTGTACAACCTCTTTTTCTCTTTGAACACAGTTCTTGCTCAATGGAAATGCTTGGACGCCCGCGCTTGGAATTCGTCCCTTTATTGCATAAAACACAGGCCAACTCATTTCTAAATTGACTCAAAGTTAGTATATCCTTTTGAGACAAATTTCTTTCCCCATCATTTTTTTTTATAAATTATCCAAGAATTTATAACTGGAAAATCAAATAAATGAAAAAAAATTCGCAAGTACCACTTTTTTGACCTTAATGTAATGTGGTTTTTTCCCAGAAGGCTGTCCATAAGATCTACGCATCCCATGTGTTTATTGTATTCTTGGACAACAAATGGACAGGTTATGCTAATTTTTTCTTTTTTGGTTTTATCAAATCCAGTAGCTTGAGATAAAGGCAATGCTTCAGCTGTTCGAGAGGATTCCTGATCATCTATAGCATCGTCTTCTTCGACTTCGTTCTTTAAAAAACACCAAAAGTACTTAAGTTTTTGCACACTTTACCAAATAGCAGTGGAATAAAACAAAACCAACGTATTTGTGGAGAATTCCCTTTTTTTACTTAACAATACAATTCAGTGAGTGAACTACTAATGTGAGATGTTGCCGACATCAGGCAATTTTTACCACACTGTTTCCATTCTTTTTTTCTTGAAAAAACGTTATGATGGAAATTTCCATCACGATGCAATGAAGGGTTAACTTCTCTTACTTTTAATTTAAAATAAATTAATAAAACATCATCAAATGTTATTAAAATATTAAATAAACTAAATATTAATACTGAAATATTTTAATAAACAAAATATTAATACCATAATATTAAATAAACTGAAATATTAATGTTAAAACATAAATAATAAACCTAACGTGGTTTCATTAAAAACCCACATTATGGGGGCTCAACCAAAATTTTCTAAGAAAGTGAAGTGCTATATGTCCCGTTCGTGTTGAATTAAAGTGAATAATCAAGTAAATAAAGAACAATTAATGTGACTAAAAGGGGAATCACAACGTTTGAAAACGCAATTACCAGAGACGTAATATTCGAAGCCAAAAACAGACATATGTATGTATAAGTATATAACGGTGAAGCAAATAAAAGAACGCAGACAGAAAGTAAAAAAAGAAAGAATTGGACAGTTAAGAACTAAAATCAGCGGAAAATAATTGTCATCAAATTTTTTGTTCTTTCGTGTTAAACAAGTATACATACATATTCGTGACAGAGTGATGCAATGCCTGAACTATACGGTTTTACTGTGTGTAAGAAAGAAATAGACATATTTGCTGAGAATGCATTGAGAATAGTGACGAAGTGCAAAAATGAAAAAAGATAGCGCAAATTATAAGTTATTTTAAATTTTGAGCCAGCGAGTAAGATCACAACGTTTCAAGCAGAAGATGAAGATATACATACGTTATAGGCCATTTACACTACAGCGAAATCTAGTACTTATGAGATTTCGAGCCAAATCTAGTTGATTTTAACTAGATTTCCCATACAAAACAAAATCTACTTATTTAGTAGATTTCGGCAAAATCTACTTAAAATCTAGTAAAAATAGAAATGCAACTATGTGTTTTGGCAAATAGTACTTAAAAATACAACGCTGAGCAGGAAAAAAATGACATTTCAATTTAACCCTAATCAAGTCAACATGTGCCTCTCCGACACATATTTCACTTGGTCATTTTGTAACTTCCTTAAATATAGGTTCCAGTTCTTACTGCTTCTTGCATTCCTACTTTCAGTTGTTTTATTTAGAATTTACAAATTTCAAGTAATAAATTAATTTATTTTTATTTTTTATTTTGTTTCAATCAAAAATATTCTTAATCATGTCAAAATGTGTCTATGAGGCACATATTGTTGGTGAACAACAAAATAAAATATAATAATGAGTTATAATGAGGTATAATGAGTTACGAAGAGTTCTGGCACCCATTATTTGCCGTAGTCTTCTAAAATTAAATAAAAATAATTTGTCCAATTTTCGGTCCATACAACACGAGGATGAATTCTCAAACCAGCCAAGGCAGACAGATATGCGACGTATATGTTATATGTGCCCACCGAAGATATGCAGAATGTGTAAGCAGTCTTGCAGTATTTACCACAAAAATACTTGCAACGAGCATTGTTCAACAGTTCTAGTTTGCTTAAAATGGGAAAATAAATAAATAATATTTCATTTATGTAACTGAGAAGAAAAAATTTAATAAAATAAAAATAAGTCAACAAAATTAATACGTAAATTCTTTGTGTGCCTCTGAGACATTTTGACTGGATTTGTAAAAATTTTTCCTGACTTGATTAGGGTTAAACTAAAATATTATTATTTTATTTTAAATTTCAGTCAGCTGTTTTTGTTATTAAAATGAAATCTTGCTACTGTCAAATAAATCCAGTGTAAACGATGTAGATTTTGAGCAAGATTTGAAATCTAATCTACTAGATTTCGCTGTAGTGTAAATGGCCTATTAGCTTGAAATAAGGACAGCGAGTAAGAATACAACGAGTAAATAGGATAGCTGTGAAAGTGACGAGAATGAAGATCAAACGTTAATTTGAAATGAGGCGCTAACGAGTGAATCGAATACAAGAAGAAAGAAGCATGATAATTGCAGAAAGCTGAGTAAAATTATTTTATATCGTTGTGTTGGTTTGTAAATTTCTATTTAACGTATAGTTGGTATATAGAGAAAAAAAAGAGTAAATAATTTTTTGAATTGGAATTAAAAGAAGAGTAAAGAAAGAATCTAATTGGAATTTTATGTATTTGTTTCCATAATAATTTTAAGAGTTGGAAAACGGATTTGAATTTCAATTAATTGATGTGTTTTGTTTTTGTTTCTTCTTTTAATTTTTTCCTTTAAAGGAAATTTTCGAGAAAATTCTGAATATTAAATTAAAATTGAATTTGAAGTTTAAGTTATTTTTAACGTTAGATTACAATAATATTTAAATTTAATTTTATATTTTACTTTTTACTTTATTTTAACATATTTTTATATTACTACTTACTTACTTATTGCTTTTATAATATTTAATTATTTTTCCTTAAAACATCAATCATTTATATACCATATACTTTTTGTAATTGGACAGTTTTTGATTTTACCTGACAATATGAATTTACTGGAAATTTTTGCATTGACAGTTGACGGACTGAAGGATAAATTGACAGAATTAGGTTTGCCTACGAACGGACGTAAGGATGAGTTACGTGAACGACTGAGAACACATTTTGGCTTGAATGCACAGGATTCCGAATCCGAACGTGATGATATGGGTTCGAATATTGGCAGTAGAAGTATATTCACGCTACGTGATATTGAGGATTCTCTCACTCCTTTTTGTGGTACCGATAATATTGAAATTAATAATTGGATTCCTGATTTTGAGGATAACGCTGAGGCGGTAGGCTGGAGTAATCTACAGAAATTTATTTATGCAAAACAATTGTTGAAAGGAGCTGCACGCATGTTCATTCGAAGTGAAAGAGGAATAAAAAATTGGATCTCTCTAAAGGAAGCTCTTATTAGTGAATTTGGAACTAAATTAGCTGCAATTGATGTAGATCGCATATTGAAAAATCGAAGGAAAAGAAATGACGAAAGTTTACGGGAGTACCTCTACACACTAATGGAGATCGGGAAACCTATCCAACTCGACGATGACAGCTTAATTCAGTATTTTGCGGACGGAATTCCTGATTCAAAATTCGGTAAAAGCATTTTGTATCAAGCAAAAAATATACAGGACTTGAAGGAGAAAATAAGGACATACGAGAAAATTCGGGGTTCCTCACAGGCGTCAACCTCTAAGATATCCTCGGATTTTAGGTACCCAGATCGGAACAAATCAACAAATAAATCGGGAGGAAAGTGCTATAACTGTGGAGACGTTGATCATATTGCTAAATACTGTAGAACAAGAAATTTTTAATGCTTTACATGTGGTAAACAGGGCCATAAATCATTTGAATGTACGACGAAACCTCAAAGACAGATTAAAAAGGAGGCGCACAATGATAACTCATGTATGGTGAGGAATGTTTTGAAGGCAGAACGAAATCTTGATTCGACAATGAGCTGCGTTTTGAAGAAGAATCGTATTTTCAAGGAAATAATTTTGGATGGTCTAAAAATTTCGGCTATTATCGACACTGGAAGCGATATATCCATTATTAGATTAGATGTTTTCAAAAGGATGCGAAGTTGTAAAATTTTTAAAGGAAGCGAATGTTTCATAACAGCTGATTTCGGTGAGTTAACAACTTTAGGAAGCTTCGATAGGATCGTGAAGATTGATGGCTTTGATTTCAATATAAAATTTTACGTCGCCGAAAAATTCCCATATGAGGCTGCGATTGGCAACGATATTTTACATCAGACAGACATTATATTAACGTCAAAGGGTGCTATCTTTTCGAAAGGGCAAAAGTTTGTACAGGAGAAACAAAGAGTTGACGATGATTTTGATGCGTTTTGTTCAACAGTCGTTATTGAGGATGAAGAAGAATACAATTTATCACACTTACCAAAGAGAAAAGCAGAGGAAATTGGAAAATTAATTAGAGGCTATAACCCAATTAAGCGCAAACCATCACCGATTAATATGAAAATCGTTTTGTCAGATGATATTCCTATATATCAGAGACCACGCCGTTTATCACTTGACGACCAGAGAATTGTTGAGCAACAAATAAAGGAATGGTTACGGGACGCCATTATACGACCAAGCACCTCCGAATATTCATCACCAATAGTTCTCGTTTCAAAAAAGGATGGCAGTAAAAGGTTATGCTACGATTTTCGAAAATTAAACGAAAAGATTATGAGGGATAATTTTCCAATGATATTGATCGACGATGTGTTACACAGATTACAGTCCGCTAAGGTTTATTCTACTTTGGATTTGAGGAACGGTTTTTTTCACGTACCGGTTGATGAACAATCTAGAAAATTCACATCTTTTGTAACACACAATGGCCAGTACGAATTTAATTATGTACCATTCGGAATTTCTAATTCCCCAGCGGTATTTTCGAGATTTATTTTTTCAATCTATAGAGAATTGATTCAGGATGGCACAATAGTAATATACATCGATGATATAATAATTCCATCTCG
This sequence comes from Sarcophaga variegata, assembly GCA_932273835.1. Taxonomy (NCBI): domain Eukaryota; kingdom Metazoa; phylum Arthropoda; class Insecta; order Diptera; family Sarcophagidae; genus Sarcophaga; species Sarcophaga variegata. Next base: position 45,108,517 of record OW026359.1, read on the forward strand.
TGATGTAGAAGAGGGCATTGAAAAATTGAAAAGAGTACTGCGAGTAGCGGAGGAATATGATCTAAGATTCAAATGGGAAAAATGCCAATTTTTAATGAGCAAGGTCAATTTTCTAGAATATATAGTGGAAGACTCAACCATAAGACCATCAGCAGAAAAGACTGCGGCAGTAGCAAACTTTCCTATTCCAAAGGACAAGAAGTCGCTTCAACGCTTCTTGGGCCTCACATCTTATTTCAGAAGATTTGTGTGTGATTACGCGTCAATTGCGAGACCGTTATCCGATTTACTGAGGAAAAACGAAGATTTCAGAATGGAAGAAGCCCAGATTATAGCTTTTAAACAACTAAAGGAATGTCTGATGAATGCGCCCGTTTTAAGTTTATATAACCCTAACGCTCTTACTGAGGTACACACGGATGCATGTATGTACGGCTACGGAGGTGTGTTGCTTCAAAATAGCGCAGATGATCAGCTTTTACATCCGGTAGAGTATATTAGTCGTAAAACAACCGATGTACAGAGAAAATATCATTCCTACGAACTTTAAGTGTTGGCAATCATAGAAGCATTAAAAAAGTGGAGGGTGTACCTAATGGGTCATAGAATAAAGATAGTAACAGATTGTAATGCGTTTGCGATGACCATGAAGAAGAAGGACGTTCCATTAAGAGTGTCTAGGAGGGCCATGTTTCTGCAGGAATTTGACTTTGCCATAGAGCATAGATCTGGTAATAAAATGCGGAACGTTGATGCTTTGAGCAGATTTTCTTGTTTGTTTTCGGATGATTCGATAAAGCATCGACTCAAACAAGCACAAATGCAGGACAACTGGGTTAAGGCCATTAGAAATATCCTTGAGAAGAACGATTATGAGGACTTTTATTTGAAATATGGTTTAGTTTATAAGGACCCGAATCAAGAACTCGTTGTTATACCCGAAAGTATGGAAGAGGAGATAATTCAGAGTATACACCGAAAGGGCCATTTTGGGATAAAGAAAACACGTGAATTGGTGGAGAAGGAATTTTACATACCAGATATTTTACGGAAAGTAAACAAAGTCGTGCGTAGCTGCATACAGTGCATAATTACAGAATCAAAAACAGGAAAACCCGAAGGACTTCTAACCTCAATTGACAAATCTGATAAACCATTAAGGACATACCATATTGATCATATTGGACCCATGGAAGAGACAAAAAACGCTATAACCATATTTTAGTGGTAGTTGATTCATTTTCCAAATTCGTTTGGTTGTACCCGACGAAGAGCACTGGGTCGGAGGAAGTGATTGCTAGACTTCAGCGTCAATCTGCGATTTTTGGAAATCCAGAAAGGATTATTTCTGATAGTGAAACCGCCTTCACGTCCAATTTGTTTCAAAAGTATTGCGAGGAAAACAGTATTTAACACTTACTAATTGCTACAGGAGTGCCTAGAGGAAACGGACAAGTAGAGCGAATAAATAAAATAGTTGTGTCCGTGTTATCGAAAATGTGTGCAGAAAATCCCCAGCAGTGGTATAAACATGTTGACAAGGTACAACAGTGTATAAACAACACTCCTCCACGAAGTACGAAATTCTCACCATTTAGGATTCTTACTGGAAGTGAAATGAGAATCGACCCCCAAGACGATATTAGAAAATTAATCGACGAATACGCTATAAAAGAATTAGATGAACAGAGACGAAATTCGAGAAAAGGCCAGATCAAATATAGCTGAAATCCAAGCGGAAAATAAGAAATCTTCCAACAAGAAGAGAGTTGAAGCGCCTACATACAAGGAGAACGAATTGGTGGCCATACAACGGACGCAATTTGGACCAGGTCTCAAGTTAAAGTCAAAATACCTTGGCCCGTATAAAGTGATTAAAAGTTTGAAACATGATCGGTACGAGGTGGAAAAACTTGGTGAAGGCGAAGGCCCAAAGAGAACCAATACTGTAGCCGAACACATGAAAAAGTGGAACCCATCATTCGGGACGAATGATCGTGCAGGATGGCCGAATGTGGGATTGGATTAACGGACGTAGTACTAGAAGTGGACGGAGATACTAATTAATGCGACACTATATTTTATTACTAAAGCGGACATACTGACTGATACAACTTTGAGTACGGAGGACTCGCTGAATTCCGACGAATAGACAATGAACATTTTTGAGAGACTTGACACGCCCAGACAGTTGAAAACCTGACGCCATACAGTGACAACTCACTTTTAACTTCTTAAACTTTGTAATTCTTTTAATTTAAAATAAATAGATTAAACATCATCAAATGTTACTAAAATATTAAATAAACTAAATATTAATACTATAATATTAAATAAACTGAAATATTAATATTAAAACATAAATAATAAACCTAACGTGGTTTCATTAAAAACCCACATCTATATATATATATATATATATATATATGGAGAGAGAGAGAGAGAGAGAGAGAGAGAAGAAAAACTATGATACCAGGAATTAAATACAATAACAAATTAATTATGGTTTGCAATGTTATGATGACAGGGAGTAGAAAAAAAACCAACTTTTAGTTATTTTTATACGTTTTAGTTGTAAAAAATAGTTAACAGGAGTTAATTGTATAAAGATTATAAACGATTAAAAATGTGCTCCTAAAATAGATATGGAGTGAAAAAATGGTGAAGTCCTTTAGAAGTTTTCAGACTTACAACACTTGCCAATAGCGGTGAATAAAAAATTTATGCCATAATTTTATAACTGTAAAATAACCGCTATAGAATAGAATTAAAGATTAGTACTTGTACATTAAGTGAAGTTTAATTATTATGAATGCTTTAAATGAAATATTTGTGGTCGTAATTAAATGCTACGCAACGGCGTTTATAAGTTAAAGAAAATACCAAACCTTGCATGGAATTTGTCCTCCCATTCAATGAACGCTAAAATGCCGGAGCTTGTCATCTTGTACCACTGAGCGTCAATTTTCTTGTAGGACTAGTTCTTAGACATGCTAAATCCTGATTCCTAATACCTTAAATTAACGTTTTTGTTTCAACTAGATTAACAAGTTTTTTATCAATTTTATAAATATTTCTGAGAACAATAATTTTTTTATATATGATTACTTAATATTTTTTTTGGGTAAATGAATATATGATCCATGGACCTATATATAAGATAAGATATAAGTTGTCAGAGAATGAACTACAATCCATCCACAAAACAACGAAACAAAAAATAAAAAATAAACATAAAATAAATCTTACAATTCTTCCAACTTTAAATATCCCCTATTCTAATATATTATTTTAATCAAGGACACAGACACACATACATACATAGTGGGTCATTACAAACCAGATTACAAGATCATTACAAGGAGATTACGACTTAGCTGCTGACTGCGGTCTAGGCCTCCCAGACGACATCACTAAGGTAGAAGTTCAAAGTTTCATGCATTAAGTATCAACAATATTTTCGATAAAAAAAGTGTGTACCCTGTACAATCTTGTTCTACTTCTTCCAATACATCCATCTGAGATGAGTTATGATTGGTGTAGGTAGTTGCATTCCTAAAATATCGGGATCTCAAGCTTACAAGGCTGAGCAATGACATAAGAAGTTTTAATGTCCTGTTCGAATGTCATTGCATTTATTAATATCTACTACACATATGCGGTTCAGGTGTACATGCAGGCGCATGGATGCTTGTCAATGCACTGAAGTCGCCTTTACTTTGTTCAATTATATACTGATGGTTGTCTCCTTATCCGGATCGCCCCAGAGTGTCTTTGCAATTTTCTCTGTCGTATGGTTGTTCGGCAATACTATGCTATACTGTGTGACGTTTCTGCCCATTTTTGAAGCCTAGTTTTCAATTCACTAAAAGCCATTCGATTAACCAGGTTCATATTAAATAGATTATTAAATAGATTACTCGCTACCTCACTTCCGATCACTTCCTTGATGACTAATTACCCCCGTCTGTAGAATTGTTGACTGTCTTTTTACATTTGACAATATCTAAAGCTATTTCAATTCGTTTGAGCTTAATAGTCAACTCGTTACATAAATTCGTCAAATGGCAATTGCAGTTGATTTTGAATGAAATTTTCACTTCAACGACAAAGCATTGATTCCGTCCACTCGAATTTTTCTTAGTTTTTTTTTTTTAGTTTTCTTCTTTCGGCTTCATTTTGTCAAAACTGAATACTCATAGATTCACTAGTCTGATATTAGATTTGAATACTTTGTTTAGACTTTTAGATCCAACTTGAACACATTTTAAGATCATCTACACTTTTCACTTGGCACTTGAACCGTGATGAAATTTTAGTTGAAGCTATTATACTATAATCAACAGCACCAGAATAGTTATATGAATCCAATGATCACTGTCCTTTTGAATTTGACTGAAATTTATGATCGATTAGACTTTACAACACATTTAGGATGTACTGCTGGATTAGCGAATAGTGTGCTAATATATCAGTGCGGGTATTGTGGATTCGATCTCAAAACAAGATATGTGCCGTTACATTAAAGCTAAAATACAATATTAGACACTCCACATTTCGTAATCGTAATGAATGAATAATAAATAAAAACCAGCAACGAGTATTAAATTGTAAAAATGTTTCAAAAAGACCCTTGCGCTGACCAACGTCTTCCTCTTCCCTGGTATTTGGTGAAACTTGGTCAGTACAGGGACTGCGCTCACCTTGTGGCATCACAGCGGGCCGCCATGCGTGCTCAAGTGAGCTTTTTGATATCAGAGCTACCACTCCGACATAACCTAACCATTTCAGCCGATCCTGACCAATCGTAGAACAATTCTTAAAGACAGAGGCAGCATTATCTCTGATGCCTGAGATCAAAGATCTGTTCTCAGTCATCTCATATTAAAGGGTTGGGGACCACAACTGAAGATAATTAATTCGCGGATAACAAAAGATTTGTGAATTCCTTCCGTAGTAGAGCGAGTATATAGTAGAGCATTCGCCTCTCTGAGTGTAAATATTCATTTGACTGGAAATCATTTTTAATTCAAATTTTCAGGATTGTAAAAGGAATTGTCTACAGAGCAGACTCCGAAGTTATTTTGAATTCAGATTTAAATTGAGCTTATCTCTTGTTATCCGTCACTATAATGACAAATACTGTACTTTATATGAAATCCTATCAACGTCTCATCCCTATTGAGTATTGAGTATTGTAGTGAGCGGGTAGATCAATTAAAAATAAAATATTTAAACGTGGAAGTGGTGTAGAAAACCAAAAGGAATTAGTTTTAAAAATTCTTAGAATTTGTTGTACACAAAACGTACCTTCGGGCTTGGGGGGGGTTGAAATGTTAAAGAAAATCCTCTTTATTTTAATGCCAATTGATAATCAAAAATAATTTCGAAAACACATAATTTTTATAGACGTATAAAAACTTAAAATACCACTTAAGAACAGGGTAACCAACATAAAAAATTAGGATTGCTTCAAAATTATATTCAGTATTTAGGAATATTGTGTTACAAAATCTAAATCTTTCCATGATTATTTAAACCATGTTTCGATGTGAAGCACACAAACGGTCTTTCTTTACCTCTTCGGCTTAAAGTTAAAGTATTTATTTAAAAACGTTTTATGAAATATTAAAGAAACATACTTTCGTAATGCTTATATTTCAATTGATATTTTCATTTTAAGAGACAGTTTGAGCAAATAACACGACGGATACTATTTAACAATTGTTTTACAACTAAAATAAATAATCATAATGATTTTCATTCAAATATTGAAGATGTCATCGAAAGGAAACGGAAGCAGAAAAAAGCCAAGATCAAAAATGTAACAAGAGGGAAATGAGAAGAAGAATGAAAAGACAAAATTTATGTTTATTTTATATTGGGTCGCGAATTTCACACTGTTTAGCCACAAAAATTACAATTTAATTCCCACATATTACCTCTTGGTTCAATAGATTCCTCTCCCAATACAATGCCACACCTTAGCATTGTATACGTGTCCATAACGCGTCTATGGTATGTGGGGCCTCCTAAATTAAAAAAAAATTATTCGTTTGTACAACAGGTAGGCAACACAACACCAAATAGACAGGCAAACTTTCATACAACAGGCAGACATGTTTACGAAACATGAAACTTTTCCGAAGGACATGCGATGAATTTTAAATTAGTGGCTACGACTTCATATATTCAGTATTATTCACAGTTATTACCATTTTGGTCCTTTCATTGTGTATGCGTGTTATTTTTATTTTTTTGACCAGAAACTTTAAAGACTGTTCACGATGATTTATTAACAAATTTTACAACGAATCTAATTGGGAAGTGTGTGTTAAAATTTAATAAAAAAAAATAAAAACATAATTTGTGTCTCAAGATAATATGAAATACTTTCCATTCCATTGCAATTATTGATAAAATATTTGTTAATCCGGATCACTTTGCATTACGGGTTCAAATCTCAACTGGAAGAGTGTTATTCAAGTGAACTGCTGCTATTTGTACCTTTTTCTGACACAATTTGTTTGGGATATCATTTTTTTATGTAAAACATAAAAATTGTTGAAATATTGGGGAACATTGTACATTTCCGATGTCAGTTCAAATATTAAAAGTACTTTCAAGTTTTTTCTGTAGAAATTTTATTGTCCTCAGGTATAATTAATATACAGGATTTCTTAAATTTAACATTCAATTGACTTTTCAAACAAAGATTACGCAGTAGCATAATGAAATCGGAATGCATTGCAACCAAGGAATGTGAATTCCATTCTACGAATTATTGTGGGGATTTCATAGCTAAAATTTTGAAATTTTATTTGTTTACTATAGCAAGGGAGGATCACAAATGTTTCGAATGGAAATGAGCCTTATTTGACCTTTATTTTCTGGCAGTTTTTAAAAAAACAATAGTTCCTTCCCTTACTAGATAAACAACAAGATCGCACATCCACTGATGTCATTATCTCTTGAATTGATTCAAATTCGATAATAATCAGGACCACATATTTTAAAACGATGGCTGAACACATTCATGCTGGAAACCAAGCGGAAAAATTCCTCAAAAAACTGAAATGTCAACAATGAAACACTGTAGTGGTTATGATACAGATTGCGGAATGAATGGCTTTAGCTGTCGTGTGAGTCGGCTTATTTCCGTTGAGGTTAACAACAAAATTCTAAATCATTGAAAGCAGATTGGCATTGGAATATCAATTGATTTTTCAACAAGTCAAAGACCACAAGCACTACTACCAAAGAAAATAAAGTATATAGAATGTGCATTTCAAAATATTTTGGAATATTTTTCAAAAACATTTCATGACGCGGGGGGAAAGATAGAAGGGAAGGGTAAAGAAACCAAGAGCGTAACAATGCGTTGTTCTCATCATGCGTTGTTCTCATCGTGCGTTATTGTTGTTTGACCACTTTTTTATTTATTTTTCTGGTGTTAAAAACAGACGTCGCACCAATGTCCCTCAGGGTAAGAACATCTTCGGCTTTTTACACACATAGAACACGAACATAAAGAATGTTCTTTAAAAAGAGCGCAAAAATCTTCTCAGCTTTTAAAGAATAAGGTTCATGTCGCTTTTTTCTGATTTCAATTATACACCCAAAGAAATCACAGTAGTATTCACTAATATCAATGAGAAATGATTTCGATTTTTGGAAGAATACTTGCCAAGTTAAATACCGTGTCTTTAGGGATTTAATGCAGTACAATTTTTCTATATTTTCCGATCACATATACATATCATTGGGTTAATAAGTAGACTTGAAATTATTACTAACAATTTTCCTCTAGGTTAACACATGCCTATGGTTATGGATTAGTGAGTGAGAGAGAGAAAATAAGTTGAGAGAATTTATTTATTTACAGCCATATAAAAGTGTTAGTAATATACTCTTTTTTTACTTTCATTTCATCAACATACATATGTAAAGCTGTCTATTTTTGGCTTAATAATTTTAGATAAATAAAAACAAAATAAAAAATCGATTTTATTATTAAAAGAGCATAAAGCTATCCATCTTTGGCTTAAAAATTAGGCCATGTTTTTCAGATAAATAAAAATAAAAAGAATAAAAAACAATTTTTTATTAAAAGAAAAACAAACGAGCATTCCAGAGCATTTAAAAAAAATATACTATGGGACAAAATAAAATACGCCCAGCTAATGACATAGAACATTTTTAACACAAAATATTATTCGAGTGTTATTGTGAAATAAAATGATAAAGCATCCGCAGCACATGTATTCTTGTCGCAGTCTGATCGACAACTAAATCAAATAACACAAAAATACATACACATGTACATACGTCCGATGAGAGCAACACATTATTACGCTCTTTGTTTGTGTTCATTTTCCTTCTGTCTTCCTCTCCCCTCACCAAGAAATGATTTAAAAAAAAAATTTGGTGAGAGCGGGTCGTGATGTTGCGACCCGCCATAAGAAATTTTACTTCTACATGATGCGCATTCTTTATAATATAAAGTTTATATCCATATTCTTTGCTACTACTCACATTGTTTGAAACTGACTCTTGTATGGTCTTTTATAAAGTCTTTGATAAGTGCGTGTGAGATATCATAGACGTTTTTTATTCGTTTGAAAAACCTATTGATGCCCTTATAAATATAACATCGCTCAAATGGGAAAAAATTTCAGTTCTAGACTACCGCTTCCTTGAATGACGGACTATCACACATTTCTCTCACGGATTGAAACCTTTTATGCAGTTTCTATCTTTACAAAGCATAGCGTGATAAGGAGGCAAGCTCGTCGGGTATGACCTTCCTCGCAAGTGATGTGGAGTAGTTGCAACTCGGATGAGACCGTGTATCAATTTATATTTCACTGACCAGCAATCTCTCGAATGCATGCGAGAATACTAAGAATCAGACCCTGGACACCACTAAAGGAGCAGTGAAAACATAAAATAAAGGGCATTCCCCGGTGCATACGTGAGTCTAAGTGACTTAGAACTCTGAAAGTGGAAACCTTATGTGTTTTAATGTTCACTGACGCCATTAGGTTAGTGCTGAATAAACAAATTAAGACAAATCTCAATCTGGAAACATGATACTTTATAATTAGAATGGTACTTTAGTTAATACTTCATGCTAAAAATCGCAAAAACTGTGACAATTGATGGTAGTTTTCTTGTTAAGTTTTCTAATATTATTAATTGGCTGCATAACGTGGTGATCTCTCGGATCAAAAGAACTTCCAAGTTGATTTCTAATTATTTTAACCATATCCTGTACTCTTAAAGGTTTGTTTAATTTTTTTGTGGTAAAAAAAAATAAGAACACTAATGATGAAGAAAAAGATCTGCAAATGAATTTGAAGAATTTAATTTGTACTCTTAAAATATATACAAAGAGCAATAATTTTCTTCGTGTACAGCCTTTATTGATGTTTTATATTTCGATTTTATTTCTGCAAGTAGGACCACCTCACGTTAATTTATTTTAAATTTTTACGGTAGCAATGAATAAAAAATGTTTTTTTTTAACAATAATTTTCAACTCTGATGCCCATTTTGTGTTACCCTCATGTCTGTATCATATTAAGGGTTCAGTTTTTATTTTTCAATATTTTATGTAAATTTAATTTTAACTAGAATGAATGCTTTTTTACACAAGGTGTCTAAATCGTTGAAGCAAATTGGACAAAATTGAGAAATTGCAAGGTACGTGCCAAAATATTAATGGCAGTGCTACAAATAGATATAATACCTTTCGTAGTTTTATAAATTTCAAATGCTTTCTGACAACTTCACAAATCCTAATAAAAACAAATTAAAAATTTACAAGCAATATAATCAACGTACCACCGTGTGTTTTGTCTATTTTACGATCGCCTTAATCATCCTAGCGAGAGGCATATTCTTAACGCGGTGAATAAATTCAAGTATGTCAACAAAACGCAGTGGTCTGTAGAAAACATGGCCGCTGCCCGTGAGAACTAGGCCTTTCGCAGAGTATAATTTATCGAATTTTTCGTTTTGACTAATGCCTGCCAAAGTACTAAATTAAACTGAAGAATTGAAAATAAACGACCGTAGATAGCAACGCCAAATGGGCTCTGTTGGCAACTGACTGACCCTAATTAATTCACTTAAAACAATTAACATACAATGGAAGAATTTGGACTCCCATTTAACTTGAAAAATAAATAATCTAAGGAGTATGATAATTTAAAATTATTACCTTATAATGATATTTTAAAATTAATTTACTATATATAATAAATTTCTAACCAACACCATTCTCACACATACCAGGTGGCCTCAATGTTAGAAAATATTTAAAATTAGTATGCATATGCTCTGATTTGTAATACACACTCGTACTACATTTAATCGATAACGCTTTTCCATGTAATATCGTGTCTGTCTAAACCACGTTCTTTGTGTATAATGTTGTACGAGTATTTAAATATCTGCACATATTAAGCACAGTCTGTGGAATAAGATTACAGGTATAAGGTCTGTTTAAAATGAAATTTTCTCGAATATGTATACATGAGGTGTTACAGTGATGAACAAAAAATAAAAGATAATGAAATAAATTAAGAAAGAATTTGAATATATAAACTAATGCTTTCAGGTAAAAGTATAGTCAATAATTAAGCAAAATGTATCGTAGTGTTAAGGACATCGATCATTGCATCATTCATTTTCATTTATCATAACACATTACAATATAATAAGGGAGTTGATTGGGCAAGTCATTTGTATAAATTGAACAATGAAGTGGACCAAGAATCAGAGTCCTCTGTTCAGTTAAACGTTACATGACTAGGTATTGCTATGTAAACCGATAGTCAGCGGTTGATGAACTACGAATATTTTAATCGATGTTGATGAAAAATTAAAAAAATGCTTATTCTTCATCTATAGAATACCGTGATTAACCGTATCAAATAACTTATGAAGATCAAATAGTACCAAATAGTATACAGTGGCCCTTTAAAGGATTAAAGGGATAAAGTTCATATCATTTCGAAACGAAGAAAAATTAAAAAAAAATTTAATAAGAGTTTGTAGAACATCCTTTAAAATTTTATTTCGTCTCAAATCTAATGTAATGAAAGAGAAACAATCGTAATCCTGACTGATGGGTTGTAATGACCAATTATCTACACATGTAACACAGTAGAGAAAACTTGATAAATTCGTTTGGAAAATATTTTGCCATTTACTTCACTCCATTCACTCTATGAACGAGAATTACGACCACACTCTTTGGATAATTCAGGCCGTAAAACAAAAACGAAATCTGATCGAATCAAAATATTTATGGTATTGAGATGAGGGTATCACAGAATTTTGTTTACCTGTGTTATTGGTGCTACTATAGATGCAGCAAGTGTTTGCTTTTAACACAATTGGGCAATTCACGCAAGCTATTGTATCGTTCTTGTTGTTGCTAATTTTCTTATAAAAATCAGATACACTTATACACATTCTTTCATATGTTTTTAAAAGTTGTATTGGTTTCGTGCTATCAGTTTATGTAATTACCAGTAATCAAGAAGAAGAATAAAAATATTAAATATTTTCTATGTAACTTGAATCAACAATTAACATTTCAAAATTATTTTGGTTGCACAGATAATTAAATAAATTTTTTTCGGTAATAAATATTTTTTATTTTGTTGTTTGAAAATCATATTATGATTCTTTTTCTTATCGCTTTTTGAAGTTTGGTATACGAAATACACAATCAGCATAGCATTGAGCGTTCACAAACAAAAAGTGTATTCTATACAATATACACGATACAAAGTCGTGTGTATTGGCCAAAAAATTAAATGAAGTATTAAGTTTGACTCGACGTATTCGATTTTCAGTTTTCCCTATCGTGTTTGTATGGGTGATTATAATTATTGCACAACACATTCAAAGTCACTGAGTCGATATTTAATGGAATTTTTGTTTAGAACGTAATTTAATATTCTCTTAAAAGTACAATCAACACTGTTTTGCCTCAATAAGAGAGGAATTAATTAAAAAATGCTTCAAATTCAATTTTGTTTTGCGTTCTAATCAGTCTGTGTGCTCAGCCGTTTGTTAATGCAAATGCAAAAAGGCAGAGAAATAGTGTTTCACGGATGAAACTATTAATTTTCTTTACCGTTTGTTACAGGCAGTTTTTAATTTTAATTCTCTCAAGTGATGGAATAACGAGGTGGTGTCCTGCTTTAGTGGTTAAAAAGCTACAAACCCGATCAATAATAATTGGCCATTACAACCCTTCAGTCAGGATTACGGCCTAGCTGCTCACACGACTCATGTTGTGTGTGTTCATTTTTTATACATGATTGGCGAGACCTACAGTTTAAAGTTGATTCCGAACGACAGATTTTTGAGAAACTTTTCATTGCAATTTTATTTACTCTCAGAGTTTTTGCCAGAAATCTGCTGAGAGCTAGTGGCGGAATCATATTTTCGTTTTGATGTCTGACCTGGGGTTTGAACCTTGGCTTTACGACTAATAAGCCAACACACTTCCTACTAGACTACATCGACATCCCGTTCAATACAAGTTTAAACAACGCAGTAGGCGGAAAAAGCTCAATCAATAGCACATTCCTTCTCACCCCAATAAATGTTGTTGTTCCTTAGCAAGAGCAGGAAGGACAAAAATGTGGTTAATGAAATTAAAATAAAAGCAAATTAGTAAGAATTCGAGCAAAGAGTTTTGTAGGAGCACTATGTCCCTAAAAAGTACAAAGAGATGTTGACGTTTCTATTTGGAGGCATTGATTTCCATTTAAGAATTCTTAGTTTTCTCATGTAATTTTATGGGTGTTATTTACACAAAATGGATCACAAGCATCAATAAATTAATTGATACATTATTGGATTAAATTATAGAGCAACTTTTAGAATATAACTCTAGCCTTGAGATAATTCAAGCTTTTTTATTATAACCTGATATATAATTTCACGAATCGACATTTCGATGTCTTCTCCAAGACTTCGGGCTACAGCAAGAATATTCTATTCGGAACGCAAAATTTGTTTTGTTAATGGTTTTGAACAAGCAAAATTAATGCGAAATCAATCAATAATAGCACGAATTGTTTGCATACTAGACAAAAAAAACTTCACAAACATTTAAGATTTTCAGCTGTCGAAACATATGTATGTAGTTAATGCTGTCGATAAAAATATCTTATCGTACAATGAAATTTACATACTTAGGGCCATTATTACAACTTGCCGTTAACTAAAGGGAGGATTTTAAAGGACAGATTAATTGTTTTTCGTTATTATGAGTACCCAATAAGATAGAAGTGATCGTTAAGCTAAAGGGAGGATCATCCTACCTTTAACATTTAAAGGTCACTTTATGTTTAAACAAAATGAGCATATACAAAAAAAAAAAAACGAAGCCTGCGGTTGCCACTGCGTTGAAAAAAACTTGTATAATTGAGCAGTTTTATCGACATTGCTCCGGCACTGCCATATTTTTGAAAAAGTTAACTTTATTTTATCTGTGAGTTGTAATAACGAAAATAAGTTAAAGGTAACTTTAGAGTTCCCTTTAGCTAAAGGTACCTTTAACTAACCCCAAGTTTAACGGCAAGTTGTAATAATGGCCCTAAATCTTTATAATCAGAATTATTTTAATTTCTCCATAATGGCAACTTTTTTAAAGCCATTAATAGTGAAAGTTTAAGTAGATGTTTCAATATATTAAGGGAGGGTTCATAAACTGATGAAGTCCTAAAATGTTTTCTCGTGGTTGCATTCTTAATTACTGATTAATGGTCATATTGCATCTTTTAAATAGTAAAGTATTGAAGAATATTTAATTGCTCATTTAAAAACAGTGGCAGTAAATTTCAAGGGATTATATTATTATACTATGAGTACACTTTGTATTCTTCAGCGTCCAATATATTCTGTTGATAAGCAAGCAACCATATCCTCAATATGTTCATCAAACATTATAATTTAATTACATTCCACAAATAATTGCAATGAAATTGCTGTCAGTCACTCTGGCACCGTGTGACGTTTGTGTACCTTGGAAAGTATTACACGCCGAACTGTCTGATGTAAAACACACAATTTTATTTGTGATAACATAACCACAAAATTGAATTTGTCTCACAAACACATACGTACGTAAAACGTTGAATTACAAGCAAATATTTTTAATCGATGTTTAGTTTAGGAAAGAAGAAGAAAGAAAAAGATTTCATAAAATGCAATGAAATTTGAGCACTGGCTTATGTTTTTAATCCACTAATTGCGAAATAATTTTAATTGATATGTAATCAATTACTACTGCTTCAGCTGTCATATTAATTGTATTCCTTTTAAATTAAAAAATTGTTTTTTTTTGCTTTATAAGGGGTTAAGTTCATTTTTACCGTTTAAACACGAGTAAAACGAAATAAATAAAATGAAATCTTCCAAGAAAAATTGCTTACAACAACAGTTATAAATCAATGAATAAAAATAAAGACAAAACGATAATGTAGAGGTTGTAGGAATAGTATAAGTTTTCAAAATAACGCTTGAAATTCATTTAAAATATGAATCATTCATTTCATTTTCTCTAAGAGAGATAATACGCAGGCCATTAAAGCTAAATTTATGGAACAGAATACAAGGACATAGGTTCTCGACCACAAATTTTCTTTGTCTTATTTTTGAGTTATAAATAGTGTTCGGTAATATCTGGTATATTAAACCTAGTTTATATGTATTTTTTTTAATAAAATTTGTTTGATTATTAACGCAGTACTGTTATACTATTAAAGCTTACGTTCTTTGTATAATACTTTGTATAACCATATAAGCCAAAAATTCTCAAAAATTTGACTTTTTAGACCTCCAGAAAACTGCCCAAATAAAACTGGGAACAGCTTAATTACATTAGCTTTGAGATAAAAACTCAGTGTGCGTGTGATAAGCGCTGTAACTTAACTTGTCTCCAGCAAAGCTTGAAAAATATCCAAATACCTTAATCGGCAGCATTTTAAACTGCGGTCGTCATCGGCATTTTATCTGTAAGAGAGAACCTACTGCCTTTATTCCACAGTGATAAATAATATCCTTTTAAGGCATACATCAAAATATTACGATTAAGCTTGTTACAGTTGTTATGAGTTCACAGTTATAAAAATCCAATAAATAAACTACGAGAAAAATTATTGGCTGCATGCCGTTGCAAGTTCATATATAGAGTAGCCTTAAATGGATTATGCTATCAAAAGTAAAAAAAATCCTGACAGTTTTTTATACATTGCTACAAAAAAAATTAAACTGGATGTTAAGTTACATATTTCATTTTCAAAAAAGAAACAAAAAAATAATTAAGAGTTAAACGAATATCTTAAATTCAAATTAATTTTTGTCAGGCTCAAAAATACAGAAATAATTTAATTTATACAAAAATATTAGACTCAGAAATATCACTGTTTGGTAAATATTTTTAATACGTTCTCGAAAATCCTTTACTTTTAAATCGATGACTTAGCTAGCTTCGATAGATTCTGAAACTAAATTTTAATTTGCCTTCAATGTGTCAGTTTTAAATACAAAGAAATTAAATACGGTCAGACCAGTCTATTTATTAAATCTACCGTTCGGTTAGGTTAGAGGACGTGCACTTGTCAATTAAGATAAGTACAGTATCCGGAGGTCAAATTGACCCATTGTACAACGTCCTAGTTTCTCACACCACTTATGTTGTGTGTGTTAATTTTATACAAAAGTGGTGGGACCTACAGTTTAAAGTCGAATCCGAACGACAGATTTTTGAGAAACTTTTTCATGGCAAATTTATTTTCTCTTAGAGTTTTTGCCAGAAATCTGCTGAAAGGAGGTCTCCGAAGAAATACTTTTTGTATTTTGTCTTTGATGTCTGGCGTGGGGCTCGAACCCTGGCTTTACGTCTAATAAGCCAACACACTACCTACTAGACTACGGCGAATTCAAAAAAATCTACCGTTACTCAACACTCTTTTGATTTAACGATTTTAAGTATCATCAGCTAAAAGTTTTACATGACATGAATGCGATACAAATATCTAGCGATTAGAAAGTGAGTTCTTGCCAATCGGACAGCGTGTTGTCATCAATTACGTAGATTTCTAGGCTCCGTAGTTCTTTTTTATATTTAAAGCATCATTATTGTTCGACTTTGTTCATACGAAATATTATAGTCTCTTAATGTATGGTTGCCTTATCCTAAAAGCTTTGGGACTATGAGATTAATAAGGCTGGGTAATGATGTGTTCTCCGCTTGACCTGTACTCTTGACTATCTATCACGCCTACGCAATTCCGATGTACATGTAAAGCGAAGTATCCAATAAGACGCTCGTCATTGTTCTCAAGTCGCCTTTACTTACTCTTAATATACTTAAGATTTTCTTCTCACCGTAATCGCTCCAAATTAATTTGAAATTTTTCTGCTATGTCGCTATATCCCCAAATGTTTATGTTTCTGCCCTGTTTTGGAGCCTGGTTTTCAATGCACTTAAAGACATTGTCTCGCTATTAGTTAGATTAGTTGTTTCCTCAATTCTCAGTAAACCTTGATGGCTAGGTACTCATATAATGAATACTGTGGCATATCTGAAGGAGTTGTTAATCGCCTTTTAATAGTCCAGGTGAGTCCTTAATCCTGGATATTAATAGACATCAGGGAAGTAATTTAAATCCCTTTGTGATAAGTTTTCTAAATTTGCATTGGCTCAGATCACTTAGAGCCGCAGGCATAGTTTGCTTCTGGTTTTTTATATATAGGCCCAGTCTCGTCCTACTTTTCTCCATTTCTAAAGTCATCTGTGTAGCATCAAGTTCTCACTTACTCTATTTCTTGATTAAATGGAGCAATGTTATCAGACTAATGCAATTGTACGCGATTGATTTGGCGGACATCCTGTCGGATAATTCAGCATTAAGCAAATATCCGTCCAGTGTCCTTATTATATTTTAATGATATAATTTCCTTTTATCCTGCACACTATACTATGTAAGTGCAACCATATATCGCATCCTTATTTAAATTAGTTAGCCAAAGAGTATTGTTAGGTACTGTCGTCATCGCACTGCTTATTCCTAAGGAACGCATTCTTTGAACCTTCTTATTCCAATTTAGCATTCCCTGCTTGTCGATGTCCATTACACTACTGAAGCACAAGCTAGTAAAGGCTTAATTATGCTCCTGTAAAGCCAGTTTGTCACTCATATTGATAAAAGTCTTAAATGATACTTAAATGGCTGCTTGCGATAACTTTTTAATAACGATTGCTCGAACTAAGAATGCTGTTGATAAGGTAGCAACAATTCGAACACCGATTCGTTTTAAATAACATCACGGAGTACGAAATATTTTTATAAAATTATATTAAATCTGCGTTTGTTTGTCAGAAATTGTTGTCACAAATTGCAATCAAAGACATCCTTCAATATTTCAATAATTCTGGAAAGTATCACACTTTTAATAAAAATTCAATATATTTTCGTTTTCTTTTTTGGTTTTGCAATAAAAATTTTAATTTCATTATAGGAATATAGTGACAGTAGTTAAGTAACATCTCCAATGACAACACGTATGAAAATGTTAAAATTTAAGTGTCAAAATAGTTGTTGGTTTTTTTCTTTTTTTCTTTTCTAATTTTGACCACTTTTTCGTATTTAAAATCTGAAAAGAAAAAGAGTTAAAATATGGATTTGCTTCTCTTCATTTCGTTCTCCTCAATCTTTACAACAAAAGCATACAAAAAGACAGGCATCACCAGAGAACAAAAAAAAAGTTCCAAAAATCATTCAAACCTGTACAAATAAGCTAACACACACATACATACATGCATACGTACTTACGTATACCTATATACTATAAATCTATACATAAATTTAAGAAGAAATCCAAACATAAAATGTATGTATTTTCGAAAGTCAAACGTGTGTGCTGAGTGTTTAAGAAAGAACAGCAATAACTAGAAATGTACAGGAAACGGAAAATGTTTAAAATTTTTAAAGGAAATTCATATTCCACACCAATTGCATACATATGTACAGATTTATGCACAAATAACTACATATGTATATACATATATGAGAGTATGTATTTAAGTTTGCGCAACAGACACATGTAGAATAAAACCTTAACAAATAAGCAGCCAACTGAACAACTAACATTTGGAAACTGGAACTGAATGCTTAAAACAATGCTGAACTGTTTTTAATTCTGATCAAAATCACATACAGAGTGTAGCCCAAAATGAAAATCTGTCAACAATTTTATGAAATTAAAAATAATCACACAAACAAAACTCAACAAAGTAAAGAAGATAAAACAACTGCAGAAAGTTAAAAGAATAGACAAGAAAAGATTGTTGCAGTGAAAATTCAAAAAAAAGTTTATTTTCAATTAAAATCTGCAACATGGCTTCATGAAATCGTCATGAATTTAAAAAGTTTATTAAATTTAAAAGTTTATTGTTTATAATTTTAATAAAATTTAATGAAAATGAATTTATACAATTGAAAAGGACTGCAAATATATTCGAACATTCACATGCATATGGGCAAAATATTATTGAAAGATTTAAGTGAACGTTTTCAAAACGATTCCGATTTTCATACACTCGATTAAAATTTAGGCAAAATTTAGATAATTTTTTTGAAATAATATTAAAATTATTTAATGCCAAGTAACAGAATAAACTTATAGGAAGTATTGTAACGATTTAAAGAACAATTCACCGAAAGATGAAAATCGAATGATGGACATGTCTTTAAAAAGAATACAATCTATAAGGTTGAAATAAATTAAATAAATACTTCAAGAAAGAGAATCCATGGTAAATATGATCCATTTCCATTGTAGTACCTAATTACTGAGGCATACGAATATATCGGGTCATCCAACAGGGGCTTTATAACAGTATTCTTGATGAAGCAACACCTGTCAAATTAGTTGGCATTTATTTCGTCCGTGTTGACAAATAATTATCGACGGATATAGTATTCAACAATACGTATAAATAATAAGCAATGCTTCGTCTATTTCAATATCGCCTTAATCGTGAGGACTAATCGCAATGTGGTAGATTACTTACTAGACGAATTTTGCATCATAATTTGGGTCTACAGCCGTACAAAATTCTTCTGACCTAGAAATTAAAGGTAAACGATCGTAGACAACGACATGCGTTGGCTGAATGTGCTCTTGAAGCCTATTTATGGATGAATGGGTACGTGAATAACCAAAATTGTCGAATTTGAATCGATAGCAATACACATAAGATTCCAATGCGTTCTCAAAAGGGTTCTTAAGCCGAAAATAATTATCTTAAGTGAATGAATATTGTTAAGTTTCTGACTGAATTATTTGGAAAGTGAATAAAACTCTGCATGATTATGAAAACACACTTTTAACGTCCAAAAGGCACTTAAGCATTAAAAAAAACCGTTAAAGATATTTTGCTTATCTTACGAAATTTCAATCATCAAATAATTTTGTTGCTATTTTGCAATTCCTTAAATTCCTGAAGATGTTTTTCATAAATTTTTTATCCTCATAGACGTTATCATTGCTTTTGTATAAATTTTTTCTGTTTCATACATCCGTACAAAAGTAGTGATACAATTTTACAGACCATGCTTAAGAACAATAAAAAGAGAGGACAGAGTATCTAAGATGCCCTGAAATCGAAAGAAATTCCTTTAAGTTTACTGCAGAAGTATTCCGAATCCCTAACATAACATTGTATAAAAAAACAGAAAGAGGATGAAATGAAAAGAATTTCTTTGACTCTAAAACTCATACATACTCATACAGAAAGGTCAAGAAAGCCTTCAAATATATACATATACGTGCATTTGCTAAGTTTTTAACAATGGATTCTTGCTTTAGCGTCCAATTATTGAAAATAAATTATCAATATTGTGGTATTTTATTTCAGATTATTTATTAGAATGAAAAAATTATTATTAACGTATAGAAATTATTATTAACATAAAGTTCAATGAATAAAAGATTTAAAAAAAAAGTTCTCAAACGAAAAATGCAGTATAGGCGTATACAATGTAGGTGTCTTCTTCCGAACTAACTCTACTTGCTCTTCTCTCGCTACTTCATTCCCACAATATTCTGTCTCTGATGTTCATTATTTTCCCCATAAGTAAACAATTGCAAAATGTAACAGCCGCAGTCTAGAAGGCAGTATGTTGGCTTATTAGACAAGAGACCGTGGTACAATCTCTGACTTAGATATCTCACATGAAAAGAAATAAAAAAAAATATTTCTTTCGGGGATCTCCTCACAGCAATCTTCTGGCAAAATCTCTGAGCGTAAATAAAAATTGCCATGGAAAAGTTCCTCTAAAAATCTATCTTTGCGACTCATCTTTAAACTGTATGTCCCGCCATACATGGATAAAATTGACGCACACAACATAGTTGGCGTGAGCAAATAGGTTTCGATCCTGAATAAAGGGTTGCAATGATCAATTAAGTAAATCTTAACAGCTTTAAATAAGTCTTATATATACTAACACATGCACGATATTTAAGATTTAATTTAATTTCTATTTTTGAAGATGTTTTGCTTATACTTTCAGAATTAATTTCTTTGCCTAACTTCTTGTTTGGGAGTGAGAAATTGTAAAAGGGACAAAATTAGACACATTTTTATATTTTTATTATTATTAATTGTGTTCAAACTAGACCTTTGATGAAACTATTACAGATGACAGTATGTCGGTCAAATATGTACGTATGAGATAACAGAATTATTCACTTTGATAACGTGCTACTCTGAAGTGATGATAAATTGACACCTATTACGCCTCTTCGAAAACTGAGCTAAAAGTCTTTCAGCTTTTAATAATCCCAATAATTTTGTCGCTATAGATGAGTAACGAATTGCATTTTATGGTCGTTGTAAATTTCGTGGTCCACCGGAATTGAATTGGCAGTTTTAGATTCAAGTACATGCTACGTGCGTAGCAACTACTTATAGCCGTATTTGGGGAAACTTGTATCCGGGACTCCAGAGAGGAATCAAAGAGAGAGCATTGTTATTGACATAATCGATGTTCTATTGCAACAGGAAACATTTTTACCTCACATGACGTCGACAACAAATGTTTCTAGCGAAATATAAAATGGAAATATAATCAGGTTTCAGCTAGCTCTCGATTGGGAGCGTTACTGATGGGATTGACTATAAGCTGCCCCATCTAAACATTTGCAAACTTATAAATTGCCACAAAGCAAGGGTGCTAGATGTCAAATTATTGCCATTTAGAAAAAAATAAAACCAAGCTGACATGAAGTGTTTGATTTGTACGTGAAAAACCATACTACAATGTACATCATGTCAAAAATTTTGGCGTAAATTTCATAAAAGTGATAATAAAATGTAATAATGTAAAATAGTTTTATTAAAGTGAATTAAAATAAATAAAAATATTTAAATTTTGTAACAAAATCTATCAATAGTTGCGAAAATTCTATGAAATACAAGTATGTATTAAAAGTGATACATAGCTAGAATCAGGGATGGGAAATTGATCTTAACAAATTGTACTTTTTCAGCCCGATTGAACTAAATTCACTTATTTTCTTTTTTAAACTTTTTTATTAAAAATTAAATAAATATATAAATGAGAATTCATTTTACATATATTTATGTACATATATGCGTAAAAAAAAAACATAAAAATTAAAAAAAAGGTACATTGCAGTTTCTTTGTACTGTAGTGTAGTGTAGTGTAGTGTAGTATAGTGTATTGCATTAATGAAATTATGTTGACCATTTATTGTAAACAAAATATACGAACACTTTGTTGTGTAATGTATATTGTAAACAAAGTAAACTAAATTCAAAAGTAGGCCAAACAAAGAACAAAAGAAGAGTCAACAAACTATAAAAAAGCAAAGTACGAATAAACTGTTGTGTTGAGATAGGTCAGCACCAAACTTTGTTCGATATTTCAATGCAATCTGATATTTTTAAAGAACACACTGATTGCTCGCGTACAATAATTTATAAGTTGATAAAATATGATTCGTATACAAAATTCCAATATAATGTCAATGATATTTTGTAATGTTAACTGTAACTTAACTTAAGATAACAAGTAACATACAATTACTTTTCCGTAGCTCGAACTTCCATAACTCGAAGTTCCCCATAACTCGAACGAAACACCTATAAATGAATTCTATAACTAGAATTATTTTGTTTATTTGGTTGGTTTGTTGATTTTGTTTGTTGGTTTTGCTTTCTTTTGCTGGTTAAACTGGTTTGCATATTTCGCTGTCTTTTTATGGGGAAATCCTTTTTTATGGTACTTTATTGTTGCTTTGTACTTGTGTAAATATTATTTCCATTCAATTCAATTTTCCACCAAATATGACCTCTAAATTACAACCTCTTGATCAAGGGGTTATTCAAAACTTCAAAGTTTTCTACCGTAGCAGAATAGGAAAAGAAGCACTAAAGCGCATAGACGTAAATGAAAAACAGGAGGTTACGCTTATGGATTACATCAAACATGTAACAAAACCTTGAGATATTGACGTCAGTGAGCAAACCATAGCAAATTGCTTCAAAAAAGCTGGATTTGGTCAGTACTCTGAGTGGGAAGAAAAAAAATATTGACATTCCTTTAGTTTTTTTGAGTAATGTTGATGAAAGTCAAAATTAAATTGAAGCCGATTACCAAGCTTGGTTAAAAGCGAAAGAAATAACTTGCAATACTACTTTTCAAGATTATATTGAAGTAGATAATGAGCTTTACACGACTGGATTTCCTACAGACGATGATATTGTTGAGCAAATATGTATTGAACCAGAATATTCAGTCTTAAGCAGAACCGACAGTCATGGCGAGGGTTCGTTGGAAGAAACTATTCATCAGCCCTCCAAAGCCGATGTAGAAAATTCTTTGCGAACATTGAATTTAGTTTTGCAAACTAATGACCGTACAAATGAGGAACACTATAAGGCTTTAAATAAATTAGAGATATTTTATACTGAAAATAACAAAAAAATTTACATTTTCTGTCACTTATTTCAGAATATTTCAATTCATTTTAACTTGTTGATTACATTATATAGTATGCTAAGGTATGCAGTTTTCAGATACTGCTTGTTCTAAATAAAAAATACTTAATACATGCTTGCAATTAACTCTTAAAGAAAAAAAAATTCTGTAACTCGAAGTCTCCGTAAGTCGAAGTTTTTGTTTGGATAATGGAGATTCGAGTTATGGAAGTTCAACTGTATATGTTTAATTTTAGAAAATAGTACTTCTCATTGTTAGTATTTAAGCAAGAAATTTTTAATAAAGAATAAGAATGAATTTCAGACAGCAAACAACTTTGCTAGACTTTCATTACATTAATCTTCATTACAGTACTAAGCACTAAGTATATATAATAGGTAAACTTAACAACTTACTTTAATACTTAATTATAAAGGAAAACAAAAGTTTATGAGATCTAAATTTTAAATCAATTTTTATGATACATTTTTTGCTAGCAAATTATTTGTTATTTCAAAATTGTAGCAACACGAATTAAATAACTTCAATAAATCCCTTCTTTGGATTAAATTGGAGACAGTCGAAGCAAACAGTCTATTTCTCCCTTTGGTTTTTATTAAATTTTGGTGCGAAAATATCCTTTTTACATTTGCAAATAAATGTGGAATGGAAAATATTCCTTTTATAACTCTGATACCTTCGACCAAAAAGGTACATATGTTCTTATTTTTGAAAGCTTTAATAGTTTCTAAGTCCGATAGCGCACGAAATTGATTATTTATTGATTCAATAGTCTTAATTTCATTGGGAAACATTTTAAATATAAACGGTACAATACTTGAAGTTTTACCTGAAACAACGTTTTCTGGTGTACATTTTTTAAACCATAGTAACATTTCATTATTTAAATCAACTTTTGCTTTTAAAACTTCACAGACTTTTAAATGAAATTTCTTTGCTATTTCTTTAAGCTCCAAAATAATATTGTGATCAATATTATTTATGGATATGTATATGTACATCAATTTCTGTGAAACAAAAACAAAAAATTATACAGTGATGAGACAGAATATTTGAGTAATGTAATAAAATAGCGAAAATTTTTTAATAGTGCTAAATAAGTTATTGAGGTGCTATGGTGTTTTTTACTTCCAAATAGTGCTAAAAAAAAGTACAATTGTACCAACTTTTCCATCCCTAGAATTATTAATTTTTTTTAAGGCTCGATCTACGGTTAAGGAAGGGTTCATAAACTGATGAAGTCCTAAAATATTTGGTTGCATCCTCAATAATTTACTGATTAATAGTCATCTTTTAAATAATAGAGTATTGAAAAATATTTAATTGTCCATTTAAAAACAGTAGCAGTAAATTTCAAGGGACTATATTCTTATACAGTGGGACCTCGATTTTCCGTGATGGTCGGGACCGGAAGCATTCTGTATAATCGATTTTCCCGGTTAATTAAGTACCAATTTTGGCTATTTTTTAAATAGATATTTTTATTAGTTAATAAATGAATATGTACATATTTATATAAAAACTAAATAATTCAAGGATTTTATATATAAAATATAAAAAAACCACACTTCTCAAATTTCTAAATTAAACTAAACAGGTTTACATCTATGCTTCTGACTCATAGTATACTAAAGAGGGAATTCCCCTTTTTCGCTTGTTTGTCAAAAATAATAGAAAAAATGTTTGATTTTAATCACGGATAATAGAGGTAATCACGGTTAAACGATGCAGAAAAATTTAAGCCGATCCAAAATAAAATTAAGTCGGTGCAAAAAATTTTCTTTTTCCATCCCGAATAATTGATGTTGCCGGATAATCGAATCACGGATAATCAAGATCCTACTGTACTATGAGTACATTTTGTATTCTTTAGCGTTCAATATATTCTGTTGATAAGCAAGCAACCATATCCTCAATATGTTCATCAAACATTATAATTTAATTACATTCCACAAATAATTACAATGAAATTGCTGTCACTCACTCTGGCACCGTGTGACGTTTGTGTATCTTGGAAAGTATTACACGGCGAACTGTCTGATGTAAAACACACAATTTTATTAGTGATAACATAACCCCAAAATTGAATTTGTCTCACAAACACATACGTACGAAAAACGTTGAATTGGTGTATTCGTTTTACAAGCAAATATTTTTAATCGATGTTTACTTTAGAAAAGAAGAAGAAAGAAAAAGATTTCATAAAATGCTATGAAATTTGAGCACTGGCTTATGTTTTTAATCCGCTAATTGCGAAATAATTTTAATTGATATGTAATCAATTACTACTGCTTCAGCTGTCATATTAATTGCATTCCTTTTAAATTAAAAAATTGTTTTTTTTTTTGCTTTATAAGGAGTTAAGTGCATTTTTACCGTTTAAAGACGATTAAAACCGAAATAAATAAAATGAAATCTTCCAAGAAAAATTGCTTACAACAATAGTTATAAATCAATGAATATTTTCCGAAAAATAAAGACAAAACGATAATGTAGAGGTTGTAGCAATAGTATAAGTTTTCAAAATAATGCTTGAAATTCATTTAAAATATGAATTATTGATTTCATTTTCTCTAAGAGAGATAATACGCAGGCCATTAAAGCTAAATTTATGGAACAGAATACAAGGACATAGGTTCTCGACCACAACTTTTCTTTGTCTTATTTCTGATTTATAAATAGTGTTCGGTAATATCTGGTATAATAAACCTAGTTTACCTGTATTTTTTAATGTAATTTGTTTGATTATTAATGCAGTACTGTTATACTATTAAAGCTTACGTTCTTTGTATAATACTTTGTATAACCATATAAGCCAAAAATTCTCAAAAATTTGACTTTTTATACCTCCAGAAAACTGCCCAACTAAAACGGGGAACAGCTTAATTACATTATTACATTAATTGTGTTCAAACTAGGCCTTTAACGTCATGCGAAGGTCAGTTTTGCGACATTATGTGTTAAATTTCACAATCTGAGCCCAATCCGGCGCCATTTCCGCAATCTCATCTTCAGTAAAGTGGATGTTTGTCTGCATTTCATATGAAGCTATGATTTGCAAACCCAGCTATGGAGTTACCATATTCAAAGAATATTTCCCAGGCAACAATTGATGAAAGCTTTGAGTTCGTTCGTTATTTCCACTGATACGAAATATGTTTCATCTCCGTATTTTTAAATACTTGAAGAAAAAACTATTCTGAACTGATTTTTTTTGTTGCAAATAATAAAATAACTAATGACCCCTATTTGGCATAACTAGAATGATAACTAGAATGAATGATTTGGATGACAATTGGAAAAAAATTAGACAATTGAGATCTCGGAATTTTTCATTGACACAGTAAGTTTGCAGAGGATATCGTGTCGTATGGAACAACAACAAAAAAAGCAGCAACAACTCATTCGAACACATTGATAACTGAATTTGGAACTGCATTGCTTTGTTCTATGCATTATGTAATCGTACGCATCTACTATAAGAGAGTAAGACAAACACAAGATTCTATCGAGTGTTCTGCGTGAAATACTAAATTTAATGAAATAATTCGATTCTACTAGTGTGGCTTTAGACCTGGCAAACCTATTCGAAACAACCATAAAGAACAAATAGAGACATTTCAAGTTTTCGTTGGTATTAAAGTCGCTTATTTTTGATCAGACAATGTAGTATGATTCCAACTTGCACTGGCACTGACAAAAGAATAATATATGTATCTCAGTCTACTAAACGAGTATTTAAACATTGCGATAAATTATCCTGCGACTTAATCAATATATTCCTGTAAAAGTCACATTTCCAACTTACAATACATACTACATGTACATATATGCCGTTGATTTAGATGTGATAGGACACAGACTGCAAGGGGAAAATGATTGAGACAGTCAACGAATCTAATGGTTTCTACGAACTATGTATTAACTGAACTGAACAAGATGATGTTAAAGTTCGTAATTCTTTTAGTTACAAGGTTTTACAAGAGTAACAGCGGAGAATTTTCTTACCAACAGATACTATTTTGGTCAATGTCGCTGTATGTCCGCTATGACGTGTGGATGAGCAAACATACTTGTGCAAGAAAAGTTTTTAAATGTCTCACAATCACATTCCAAATCACATCACAGAAGAGGATGTCTAAAACTGCGATGGAAGGATCAAATGAGTCTCTAGAATTGTGATAAAATAAATATTAAGAATGCACTCACGAGACCAAAGTGAATGGTATTCCATACCATGCTTGGATTATAAACCAATAGGATTGGGATAAATGGTCATTAAAGTAAACATTATTAAATTATTATTGAATATCGCCGTAGTTTAGTAGGTAGTATGTTGGCTTATTAGACGTGATGCCACGGTTCAATCCACTGCTCAGACATCTCAAGCTGAAACGAAATATAAAAAAATATTTCTTCGGCGGCTTCCTCTCAGCAGATTTCTGGCAAAAACTCTGAGAGTAAATAAAATTGCCATGAAAAGTTTCTTAAATATCTGTAGCTCGGAGTCGACTTTCAACTGTAGGTCCCGCTACTCATGTATAAAAATTAACACAAACACACAACATAAGTGGGGTGGAAAGCTAAGTCATAATCCTGACTGCAGGGTTATACGCAATAGTTGGTAATTACTAGGTATTAACTGCGGACTTAATTTATTGTAATCCAATTCCAAGGCTTTCAAGAATAAGGCGAATAACTATCGAAGAGTATAGCTTACCGTTGTCGTGATGACAATAAATATAAATACAAATACAACTTTCAACTGGAATAAATAAAGCCGTTTTGAAAAGGTGATACGAAACTGATCGTGTCCATTATACCCATGAGGACAAATATTATACCACGAATAAAAAAAGTAGATTTCTTTGTTGAAATTAAAGATTAATTTGTGCGAAGAAAAGGCGGTCTTTACATTTTGGCTGATACGATTTGCAGGTAAACGAAGTATTCGAAAATCATTTCTTTTTTATGTATACGCACGAAAGAAGTCAGCATTGAAGCCTAAAGCTTGGGATATTATAAGGCACACTACTCTGTATTTTCTAACACATAAATTCAAAGATTAAAAAGTTTTTAAATCAATAATTTTCATTTATTTGTTTTGATATAGATTTGCAACGCGTTTTGTTAATTAAATTAATTAAACAGAAGCTTTACTCAATTGTCAGTCAATCATTCAATTGTTAAAAATACGCGTTCATCCAAGTCAATTTGATAGGCGATAATAATCAATGCGATAAACGAAAGAAATTTGACTAAAATTAGACGATAATGTGGTTGGTAATGCAGTAATTGTGTCAATTAAATGATTGGATTGACAGTAAATCAATAATGACTATAGAATTTCTTTTCATGGTTATTTTAATTAAAATCTCATTCCTTTCGAAATAGAAGAACTTTTGGAAAATGTATTTGACAATCATTCTAATTAATTACAAAATATTTACCTAATGGAAAAAAAGGAAGTTTGAAAATAAATAAGATTTTAAATTCGTAAAATTGGAAAAGTTTTAAAATAATTTTTATTGCTTAATCTTTAGAATTTCTCTTCTTATCAGACATACATAATTGGTCATTACAACCCTTCAGTCAGGACTATGACCTAGCTTCTCACACCACTTATGTTGTGTGTGTTAATTTTATACATGAGGTGCGGGACCTACAGTTTAAAGTCGACTCCGAACGACAAATTTTTGACAAACTTTTCATGGCAATTTTATTTAGTCTCAAAGTTTTTGTCAGAAATCTACTGAGAGGCAGTCGCCGAAGAAATATTTGTTTTTTGTTTATAATTTCGATTTGATGTCTGACCTGGGGTTTGAACCGTGGCCTTTCGTCTAATAAGCCGACACACTACCTATTAAACTACGGCGACTTCTTTTCTTATCACATCACATAAATTTATAACATTAGTAATAAATAAGAAATATCATAAGTTTGAAAATATATTTTTGTTGTAAAATATGATTTTAATGTCAATATTATTTTATGTTTCAAATTAATATTTTTTGATTTTAATAGAATTTAAATTAAGGTGGGATATGGGACATAAAACTCTTCTATAACGCAATGTAAGGCAAATAAGGTAAACAAACGTGGCTATTAACAGGAGTATATAGAAGCACTTAGGATACGTGTGACCCATTTTCCCCAACAATGAAATCATATTGAGCTTCTGCAATTTAGACTACCAATCTCTGGTGGAACAGTGCGACTATCCGCATCGTTGACAATAAATTAGCAGCTGAGTACATTTTTATGAAATGTTGTTTGTATTTTTTTTTCTGAATTTATGAAGTCCTTCATTCATAATTTCTACTACTTTTTCGTATTTTCAAATCATTTCGGATGAGAACGGCTTAAGTCAGTAGATTAACCCAAACGAGTTTTCCATGTGCTTCGGTCTTCGAATTGGATTTTGACCAGTAGTGCATGAATGCCAGACCTGAACAGTAACCAAATTGCTTGACGTTACTTCGGACCTTTATCTTGTTGACAGATCCATTTTACTGTTTCAAAATTATAAAAAAACAAACAAACAAAAAAAATAACAAAATAACAAAATAACGGTAAACATTGTATTGCCATTCAGAATTTCAGATGAACTGAACAGAGATGGTTTAACTACAATTTGTGAACAAATTTGGAACATATGACGTACATTACCTTTAATATGAAGATTTATACCATTACCATTAATTAGGTGTGGGATTACCGACTAATTTCTATCGTGGGCACTACACTAACAGATTCTTATAAACTATGATTAAAAAATTTTTTTTGGAATACCTTCTTAGAAGACTTGAAATCTATTTTGAATGTCTTAACATCCAGAAACATTAACATAGCATCCTGTGCCTATGAAAATTAAGTTTAAAATGAAACTTTCATACAGGGGTTTACTTGACAACACTTTCGTTTTGTTTCAGTATCGTTATACATTTTTTAAATCTTCTATTAGACAAACGAAAGTATTCATTTATATTTATTTACCATCTTATCTCAGCGCAAATTTAAAGGTTAAAACATTTTAATATGAAATGTTTGTTCCAAGAAAGCAAACACAAAATAAGTGGACAAAAAGCGCAGTTTGTCACATGGCCATATTTGTCCCAAATTTATTGCACCTTTAATGTCACCGTTTTACTTTCGTTTTCTGTTGCTGGTTTTAAAAGGGCACTTTAGAGGACTAGCTTTCTTGGTATATACACGACAGTGAAACACGAATTTGGTACATAAATAAAGTTCCTGCGCTTCCAAAGAATTGAAAAAATTCAATTTCAAATGGAAAGAAAATTTAAAATTTTATGATTTCTTTCACGCTGCAGGATGAAAGTTAAGTAAATTGTGTCAGGAAACGAGGAAGTATATTTGAAACTTATTTTCTTTTTATTCTTATCATCTGCACGTAATTCTTGCATCAGCATCACAGCTTTAGCGGTACTTCCAGTGCAGTCAACTACAGCTTATCAAGTAAGTTGTTGAGGCGAATTGAAAGCATTTTTTCTTTATTCTCTTATTTTGTTGATAACTTGGATAATGAAGATAAGAGAGAAAGTCATAAAATTGATTCATTTCTAACTCATATTTCTCAGCAACATGCCACAGATACACACGAAAATGAATCATCTACGTTAAATATCTTGGCTTAAACGTAAAGGGTGTAGTGGAAGAATACAATTTGGCATTAAATATAACAAAAACAAAACCCATAAAAATGTTTGCTAAATGAAATCATGAAAAATTGCTACAATAAAATTATCAAAATAACACAGAAATAATGTTAATTAATTTGTATTTAATAATAAAATTTCATGTGAGTGACATTGAAGTAGTATTTTCCCGATAATCAAATTTATATTTTATTTTATTTGTAACACAATGCTTAGCGAAACGTTTTAAGGTTTAAATCAGCACAACAACATTAAATAGATTTCGGCAAATCGATTCAAATACCATACTTTAAATCTGTTTTGTTTTTTTGAGTTATTCCCCTTATTTAACCCTTTTGGAAAGTATTGGGTGTCCTAATAAAAATTGTATTCTTATTGAACATTGGCTAGGAGGAAAAAGAGTCCAACCATGAAATCATGTCACAAACAAATCTATTTTGATTAACTGGACAAGCTTTCTCAACAGAAGATAAAAAATTTAACAATCTGTATGGACTTCAATGGAGACCAATGTTAAAAAGTTGAAATTAACTTGTGAGGCGAAGTTAACATTTGTTAGCGAATTGTGTTTTTTTTATTATTTTTCTTTTCTTACTAAAATTTGAGTTTTCGAATAGTTTTTGTAAATTTTAATATAACAACTTCCTTAAATGGCTAGAAGATATAACAATGGATGGCAGTGAGCTTGTCCAGGATTTAGGAGATGATTTTGGTTCAGATGAGAGTGACTCAGACCTCACGTCGTTGATTTAGATGACCACATGAGCTGATGAAAATGATGTCAATGTAAAATCCTTCCGTGTACTCCGGCTCAGATAAGCCGGTTACATCTAAGAATTATAATGAAATAAAATTCGCTCAGGACACCTGATATCAAGATATATAGTGTAATGCGTCGCCACGTCACATATGTAATGCGGTCCTATTTTTTCAACTGTTCGACTACCTACATGTAACGCGTCATATACATATTTAATAACAGACCCATGTAGGCCGATATACCATATGTATAAATTTCAAATACAGAAGTTAAGAGACATGAATTCCTGGTTACCCGCTAGCTCTACCTAAGTTTCGTTGGTTCTCAACCCGATTTGACGCATTAGCATATAACACACTCTACATGTCACCAGAGTGTGCAATAAATAAATAAAATAATAAAATATTAAGGAAAAAAAGTATTTAAACAAATGAAACGATGGCGAGATGAATATGCCAACGTAGGGTACACTTTTCCCATCCTTTTATCATCTAAACGCCAGTGACAGATAGAATACCCATAGTTTTTTAAATCTGTCCCATAAAAAAAAAATACAAAGGCCACCTATACGCTCACATCCTGATCGAAGATATCCTTCCCCATTAAATAATTTAATGTTTCATATTGAATATATACAAACAATTTTATTATAATAAAATATAAAATAAAAGGAATTACATTAATCATATATGTTCCTTACTTGGCAAGAGCAGAGAACAAACTAAAGTTGTTCATATCTGACAGTCTGAACATCCCATCCTTGCCGACATAAACAGGATTGTTTAAACGAAGGCAAATCACCAACAGAGGGCGTTGCAATATTAATTTAAGCTTTTATCTTAATGTAATTTTATCTAAACTTTGGTGTTTTTTAACATTGAGCTGTAATTGTATGTAATTTAGGCCTCTTGTTTTGTATAAGCTGAACTTAAAATTCATTCGTTTGTTAACCGGCATAAGCTAATAGTGATCATTATTAATATTTCTTAGTAAAAAAAATTACTTACTTGCTTTAATTTATTCTACAATTTACTTTAAATTCACTGTGTTAAGTGATAAATAATAATACTTTATGTAAACCAAAATTAGTGTTGAACAAAATGTTATAAATTTTTTTATGTGAAATAAAAATAAACGAAAAAAAGGAACATATATACAACAAAGATCGTTTGCTTTTGTGCTTATGACCAGTTGATACCTGAAGTAAGTGGATATAAAAAATGGGAAATTGTTCGTGTGACATTTGAAATTAAAACAGGCAAGTGTGGTTTTTTTCCTATATTTTGAAATAATATTTTTCATCTTTAAAATTTTTTATTGCCAGCAAATGGAGCAAAAGTTTGGTCACCAAGAGTCCCCTCAACCACCAAACCCAACAACATCCAACTCATCAGGTGAACTATTTGATACCTTTTTTTGGTCTTTGGTTTCCCCCCATACAGTCCACGTAATTAACAAAAGTTATTAATTCAAAAAGCATTATGAAATAAATAACATAAGAAAACAATAAATTCGGACAGGGGAACAAAACTGAATCGGACCGACTATATTATGTTACTTAATGGAATAGTAAAAGCAAAGAAAGAAATATGAATGAATTTTTTTTTGTAATTATCACTTACAGATTATGTTTATCCACAGCAATTGAGATGATGGACCCAGCAGTCAATGTGTGTTGTTGTTGTCTCTAAATTCTGTTTAGGGATAATTAGTAAGATCATTCATATATCATACAAAAGTAAAGATTTAACAAAATAAAATAAAAAGAAATACACTTAAAGAAAAATGTTAGTTGAAACAAAATTAATAAAATTCATATTTTATCAATGTAGGATAGAAAATTGTAAAAAGTTTTAAATTCAAATATTATTCATTATATAGATATTTGATAGTACATATTTAATTAATATTTTATGTTATTATTTTGAAGTTTATGAGAAAAATTATTTTCAATATAAATATAAATAATTATACAAAATTAAAATTATAAAGCAATAATTTTAATTCAATCATTTTTAAGTTTTAATTTTAAATAGGTTATAGTTGAATTACAATTTACAAATTTTGCTTTTAGGTTATGTTTGAACGATTAATGATTTTAACACAGTTAAAGTCTAATTAAATTCGTTATAATAATTAAAGATTTAAATTAATTTTAAATTTAAATGAAATTTATATGTGAGAAATTCCTTTAAAACTAAGAAAAACTCATTTTAAATGAAATATAATTATATGTCTATATAAATGAAATATAAATAAATTTAGAGACCGAGGTGCTTCTAGAATCTTCGTTGAACTGCAAATTTGAATCCAGTATGTCGCCCTATGGTTTGTGGAAGGCGTAAACCATATATTTTACCAGTACAGATGATTTGGTGAATAGGTTTATTTTAATAATTTCAATTAAATTATTCCTTATGGTCTTCTAATTTCTTTTGTTTTGTACTATTTTACTTTTTCACTTTTCACTTATAATTAAAAACAATTATTATTTAAAATTTTATTTTAAGACTTTCTTTGCAGACTTCTGCACTCTCTGAGTTTTATTTCGTAAGTGATCTTTCTGCAAGAAATCACAATCTATCAAGCTTACTTTTGTTACACCAATTCCAATGTAAAATATCATTTCTATGGAATATGTATTTACTAAATACTAAATACTATTTAAATATTTAAGATGATAGATATACAGTTGTGGACACGCAATTAAGTCACTTTGCAGCATTTGTCATTTTTGTAAAAATTAAAAAGTTTTAAGAAAAGTGGAAACAAAAACAACTAATATTTATTAATTTCATATACTTAATAATTAATTAACAACAAAAACTTAAATAGTTATTCATTATAAAAAATGTTTTGGTACGGAGATGCTATCAGACTTAAAATTTAAGTGGACACATAATTAAGTTATCTGAAAAAAATATTGAATATTTAATTTAATTGCTTTATTTTTCCCCCAAACTATTTTGAACCTTCAATATTTTGTGGGGTACCCTTTTTGGAGTATTATTTCAGTACATTTTTGTGGCATTGAGTTGATTAAATTGCGACACTGCTCAGGACTAATGTTATTCCATTCTGCCTGGATAAGCTGCCAAAGTGCTTTTTTGCTGCTAGGTTTTTTGGCTGCAATTGCTCGTTTTACGATCCCTCAAAGATTTCCAATAGGGTTCTTTGAGCTGGCCTATCGAGAACCCTTATTTTTTTCTCAGCAAACTAAGCTTTAACTACCTGAGATGTATGCTTTGAGTCGTTATCATGCTGAAATATCCCCGCTAGTGATAATTCGTCCTCATAATCTTTAGTCAAATTGTTCAATAGGATCTATTTATACATTTCCGCAGTCATTTTCCCATCGATTCTTACCAGTGCACCAACGCCGGATGAGGTAAAACAACCCCCAACCATTACTGACGAATCTCCATGCTTTACGGTTCTTTTTGTGTACTTTGGGTCCAATTGTGTATTGACAGGACGTCTTACATAGGTTCTGTCATCGTTTCCAAAGATATTAAACTTGGACTCTTCACTCCATACGACTAATTTCCAAAATTTTTCGTCTTTATGGAGGTGGGTTTTGGCATACCGCATGCATGAATAACTTAATTGTATGTCCACAAGTTTATATTACGTCTATTGCTATCTATAGAAATCGCATGATAATCGTATGATAATCACATGATAATCACTGATTTTGCTATAATTAACGGGACAAGACAAAAGTCTATCATGCTATAAAAAATATATAATGATACAATGTAAAGATTACAGTGTATAACAAAAGTTGTGTAAAGAAAAAAAACTAGAAGAAATTAATAAAACAAAAAAAAAATTTTTGTTTTTATAAAATCGTAACAGCTGTTGATCATGTTGATGGAATTTGGAATACGAATATTTTTGATACTAAACAGTGTTAAAATTTTCTTTTCTTTTCTTTCAAAGTTCTCTTCATATTACTGACTACAATATGTTTTTTATTATTAAAAAATTCTGTTTCTTTCATAATAGTCGCCGCACAAGAAAAGTCTACCATAATAGAGATAAAAAATATTTTTAACATTTTAAGGTTATGTACAAGTTTCTTCATGTGTCTGAATCTTTTGACCAAGGAAGAGAAAATATTTCATACATTTCATTGAATGAACGTCAGAAAATGTAATTGAAAATAACAAAATTCTATAACAATACAAAGTATTGATAGTGTTGATTGATTGTCCAATACTACCCTTTAAATTTGATACCATTCAATTTGGCTTCATTTATTAACAGCACTGGCCTTATGTATTATTTAACTGAGTTTTTATTTGCTCGTACATATATCATCAAATAGTTGCCCTAAGTCTTTAATGGCTTTTTCCATAAAAAAGATATTATTTGTTTTAATTTATTTTTAAATGGCATGTAATTTAAGTCGTCTTTGGTTGACTATCTTTTGTTGTGACCATATCAATTGCATGTGACCATGTTTGGCATTGAATTTAATTTTAATTTAATATTTAATATTTAGGAGAGTATCACTTTTCATGAGAATTTTAACCACTTTTAATACCAATAAAATGAAACAATTTCTCAAAATTTATATTTGCGAATTGCTTTACTATGTTGATGGAAGTTGGGGTGTTAAATAAATTCGAAGTGTTCCAGAGGTACTACCTAACGTGACTGCTGACAGCGACCATCCTAATGTAAAAGTGGTTATTTATTCATTATGTTTTGCCAATTTACCTTGGACGACCATAGACAACGGACCCTTATTTTCATTAAAAAAGAAAAAAAATATGAATATGTACGTGAACAAACAACATAGTAAAATTTGGGGGGATACCAATTCACATTTGCTCCCAGGGTATTCAATGCGTCCCCAAAAAGCTGTTGTTTAGTGTGGATTTTAGGCTGGTGGCTTCACCGATCTGTATTTTTGAGCACAATGTTGGCCAGACTATTACTGTCAAAGTCGAGCACTACTGGTCAATGATTATCAACTTCGTTTGATTTGTGACATGTGGTTTTAACAAGACGGCATATCAGTTTTTTTTTTTTGAAGATCAACACTCAGGAGATGACCTCCTCTATTCATGCAGTGGTTTGTGTTAGAATGTGTGTTATAATATCAAATAAACAATCAGACAATCACAAACACGCAGAGTCTCTGGTGGGAATCGAAACCATGGACTCGGCACTTGAAGTTTAGTTCACTACCAACCAGGCAATCGGAGCACACATCTTGCTGCACAGCTCATTGCACATTGGATATTCTACACGAGCAATTTGAGAGTATGGTCATCCCACGTGGAGGTGATGTAAACTGGCCACAGTGATCGGGCGATACGACTCCGGTAGTCTTTTTATTGTGTGGTTTCCTCAAGTCGCAGATGTATGTGTACAAGCCACAAACCCCAGCGGTCATCAAAGCCACCATAACCCATGCCATTGGACAAATTCAGCCTCATTCATGCGCCAGAGTCTTAACAAAGTGGACATTTTTGATGACAACATTGAGTTTCACAGAAAAATTATTGTATCGAAGGTAATTGTTTCGAATAATTCGATGCCATACAGACAGTTTTAAAAAGTTAAAACAAAAAAATAAAAAATTAAACTTTGTGTAGACTTATTAATTTACTTCAATTTCTAATATGAGAATGAAAGAATTTCGGGCTATGGAAGTAAAATATATTCTAGTACACATACATACATACATACATACATAATTGCTCATTACAACCCTTCAATCAGGATTTCGCCCTAGCTGCTCACACCATTTATGTTGTGTATCATAATTTTATACAATTTAAAGTCGACTTTGAACGACAAATTTTTGAGAAGTTTTTCAGGGGAATTTTATTTACTCTCAGAATTATTTAAATTTATCGTTTTGTTGGAGATGTCTGACCTGGGGTTTAAACTATGGCCTCATGTCTAATAAGCCAACACACTACCTATTAGACTACGGCAACTTCATAGATCTTCTGATAGT
The DNA here is from genome assembly GCA_932273835.1 of Sarcophaga variegata. NCBI lineage: Eukaryota > Metazoa > Arthropoda > Insecta > Diptera > Sarcophagidae > Sarcophaga > Sarcophaga variegata. The sequence goes on from OW026359.1 coordinate 45,145,999, forward strand.
TAAGTAAAATAAAATAAAGACTAATTCTGACTAAAGGAGTATAAAGAGCATATGGTTTCAATTAATTTTATGAACATATTCATGTCTAGTGCCAATACTTTCACTTCGCTTCAGCTTTTCCTCCTTACACTTACGCTCGAAACTATTTGCCATTTCCACGTATGATCATGTGTTGGCATCCACTTCAATTTGTTTTTGACTAGTCTGTTCCATTCGAATTTTGAATAGTCAGGCATGCGAAATGATATTCGGCCAGAAAATGCATAAATTTTATGCATATCTCTGCGAGCAGCATTTCAAGTTTCCCCGCCATATACGAGTGTAGATTTTACATTCGTGGTAAAAAAAAGTTAAAATTTTTTTGAATTCAATGTTTTCGTTAGACCCTGCAATTTTTTATATAATATTTCCAGATCAGATAACAAAATGTATCAATACAAAATACAATTTTTTTTTTACAATACACGTTGACTGCCGCGGCAATTTTCAGAAAACTTAAACTTGTTAAGAATATAAATAATTTCGTTTACATCACTAGGACGTCATATCGTACACTTAATATTGAATTGTTCAAATCGTAACAATCATCCGCTGTGCTGAATATGTTATTTTTATATTTCCTTCACTCTGTTTTTTTTTTATTTTTATTATTAAATGTCTTTATCTTTACTCACATATAAATTCTCAAGCCGTTTTATGGTGAAATTAAAAAAATAATTAACGACCAATTAAAAATAAATATAAACATTCACTAGACGCTGCTGAACAATGCCGACAATGTGTTCCTTCATTCCATTACATTGCATGTCAGAACAGAAAAAATTTAATTCCTGAAGAAAATTCTATTTTGAAATATCATCGATTTATTCTATCCACTGAATAAATGAGAAGAAAAGAAACAAAAATTTACTGAAGCATTGTCTTTCAATAATAGTAAAATTGTTGTCGTAACAATAAGACTGGAAAGGATAATAATTTTGATTCAAAGCAAATGAAAACAAAACAAAAGCAAAAATTAGTCGAGTATAATGTTTCAATAAATAAAACTGCTGTTCCAACAGATTTACGACCCAAATATTCTAAAAGTTTACCTTTCATTACAGCCATAATGTACGGAGCGTATGTTTAACAATTGTTGAAGTAAAATTATGTTGATTTCGTTTTTTCTTGTCCCTATTTTCATTTTATTTTTTTTATTTTTTTTTAGCATTCACCAGACATTCCACTCCACAATGTTTAGCCTGATGACCTCATTTGTACAAAATTTATATTCTTAGTAGCCAAACAAGTCGTAAATATTATGGTAAGAAAACGAAAAATATGAGTGGAGTTAAGACGAGAGCCGATTCTTCATTATTTCCTTCCTTGAGCTTTTTCAACGATTGACGATTTGACGATTTATACCCTTATTTTGACGATTTTTGGAAATTAAAAATTTACGTCATATCCCTTACTTTAGTACATTAAAAGCCACTTTAAGCTTTGCATTTCCTTTGCAATTGTTACTAATCAAATTTTCCATCAACACATTCACTAGGTATTTGAATCCTTCTTTGTTTACCCTGTAATATTCCTGGAATCTGTAACAATTTAACGTCAAACATAAATATTTTAGTATGTATAATTCTTATTTGATCTCAGGGAGTGATAGTGGATTCGATTCATGTCGAACAGGTCTTTGCTGCAACCTTTCCATGGATAGTTTCTCCTCTTCTAGCACAAAAAAAACGAAGATATACGCTACTCGTTTTTAATATTTGTATTTTACTTCGAAAAATTGTTGAGAGGTAATTCACAATAAAAAATTGTTGTTTATACAGCATTTAGAACTAATTCTGTCATCGTCTAGCTTTCAAAGCGTACGGTTGCTTTTTTTTTCGAATCGCTTCTTATTTTTTTTTTCTCGCGTTTGTTTTGTGATTCTTCCTAACCTTCAATAGAAATTCGTGCACATTTTTATTAACACCATGGCTCCGGATCCCCCGGACAAATTCTCCAGCAACAGATTCTCTGTTCTGGGGGATTATATTGAATGCCGTCCTAAGAAACAGAAACTTACCGATTATCCCGATCTACCCATTCCACAGAGCAGCAATAATAATAATAATAGCAACCCAAAATATGTTGTAATTTCTTCGACTGACCCAAAGAAACCACTATCAACTCTTAGCCCGTTTGCTATAAAAAAAGGAATTGAATGTATCTCCACAGAATACACATCCATAACCTCACTTCGTGATGGAAATCTACTAATCCTCATGCGCAACACTCGCGCTGCCGACAAATTAATAAAAGCCAAATCCCTAGCAAATTTGTGTCCAATTTCGTCCAAATTCCATGACACGTTAAATTTCGTCAAAGGCGTTATATACGCACCCTGTCTCATAAATGTCCCAGAGCAAGAAATAGTGCAAGAAATGAAAAGTCAAGGAGTCACCAGTGTTTATAAATTTACAAAACCTGGCGAAGATGGTAATACACGTATTCCTTCTGGCAAGATCATTCTCACTTTTGATCTTTATCGTCTTCCATCGTCGGTAGATGTTGCCTGGTACAAATGCAAAGTGGATCACTACATCCCGAACCCAATGAGATGCAAGAATTGCCAAAAATTGGGTCACACCAAAAACCGCTGCAACGGAAACACTACATGCCCCACTTGCAGTCTCCCTCCCCATAATCCCGAAAAATGCACTCGAACGCTCTGCACAAACTGTTCTGGGGAACATTCATCTGCCGATAACAACTGCCCCCGTTACATTCAATTAAAGGAAATATTGAAAATAAAAACAAGGAATTATTGTAGCCTAAGTGAAGCCCGGCGAAAATATAGAGAAAATAATCCCATTCAAACAGCTCATAACAACTCCTACGCATCAATGGCCTCTGGTCCCCTTACACTACAAAAACCCAACAGCAACAAGCAACCTATCAATAATACAAACTCACCTTCAGCAAATAACGTATCCGAAAACCATCCCACTCAAACACCCCTTCAACCTAAAGTCAATACCCCATCTACCTCAAGGCAAATTACACAATCTAACGTCAAAGAATCAGCCCAAACCAACAACATCAACAAACTTAGCAACCTCAAATCACAAAAAAACATTATTTCAACCGAGAATATATACCAAAAACAAAATATCTCTATCGTGGATAAATTTAAGTCACCTATTTCAAATTTGACTCAATCTCTATTAGCCAAAAATAATTATTATATCCCGAAATCGGATGAAGAAAACTCAGACGAAACATCAATGGATATACATTCACCTTAACTTCTCACATATTTCTTCCATCTTGATAAACGTCTTTTACTCTAAACTTAATTCGCACTAATATACATATAGTACATATTTCGTTCATATATATTTTCATGGAGTTTATTGTTTTACAATGGAATATCAACGGCCTCATCAATAATTATCAGAATCTTCAACTACTCATGGGAGAAATAGACCCTTGTTTCATCTCGCTACAGGAAACACATTGTCCCTACAACTTCAACCCCATTCCGCCAAAAAATTACACTGGTTATTTTGTTAACTCACCGGATAATAATACCTCAAAACAAGGCGCTGGTATCTTCATAAAGTCCAACATTCCTCACACACTAATACCAATCAACTCCACATACCAAATAATTGCCGTCCAAGTTAGTTTAAATATTAAATTCACTATTTTATCTTTTTATATTCCACCGAATCAAGACATTTCCTCAAGGGATGTTAGTAACATTATATCATCGTTTGATACACCGCTACTAGTAATTGGAGACTTCAATGGCTGGAATACTCTGTGGGGTTCTGCAAGTAATAACAACCGAGGCATTATACTTGAGAATATCGTACTACAAACTGGCCTTTGCATACTAAATGACGGTAGCCCTACCCATTTCTCCTCACATAATACCCTCACTAATATAGATGTTTCGTTCTGCTCAACAAACCTTCTTCCGTTAACATCATGGACCACTCTTGATGATTTGCATAATAGTGACCATTTCCCAATTAAAATTACTATAAAACTATCAGAGGAAATCTACAATCCAATAAAAACTTGTAAATTTTTGCTACACCTCGCGAACTGGGAAAAATATGCAGCCAGAGCAGAATCCGAAATTTGTACTCGTATGTCTAGACCACTAACTTCTTCCAGTAACAAAGATGCTGCCAGCATTACTAAGGCAATTCGAACTGCAGCTAATGTCCACATTCCTCAATCAAAACCGAACATTAAAATGAGAAAACCTCCTGTTCCCTGGTGGAATCCTACACTTGCCATCCTACGAAACCTTAAAATGAAAAGTTGGCAAATCTTCAAAGCCAACCCCACATCGGATAACCTTTTAATTTACAAAAGACATAACGCAAAATTCCGAAAAGAAATAAAAATTGCCAAGCATAAAAGCTTCGAAAACTTTACCAAAACAATAAACAGAAATACTCCTACCTCTATAATATGGAACAAAATCAACAGTATCACCCGTAAGGGCTCTTCTTCCTTCATTAAAGCAATCGATAGCCCGAATGGGACACTTATCGACCCATCAAAAATAGCTGATTACTTCGCTGATGTTTGGGCTGAGTATGCTTCCGACTCTAATTTCTCCCCATCATTCAACTCAAAATCCACCTTCGACTCAACAGCCACCACCACACAGGACAAAAAAGCCCGCTTCTTAGAACACCCCATCACCATATCCGAACTGAACAACTGCCTGAGTAAAGTGAAAGGTAAAACATCAGGACTTGACCGGATCTCCTACCCAATGATTAAAGCGTTATCACGGGCAAGCAAGGTTAAACTACTTCACTTATATAACACCATATTTCAAAGTGGCTACATCCCTCACGCTTGGAAACTTGCCATCGTTGTGCCTATACCGAAAACCAAAAACACATCTTCTATCGGTGCATATCGTCCTATATCGTTACTTCCGTGCCTATCCAAAATCATTGAAAGGATCATAGCGACTAGACTTGCTTGGTTTTTAGAAAATAAAAACCTTATAGCTAAGGAGCAAGTGGCTTTCAAAGCTAACAAAGGATGTGACGACGCGTTATTACACTTGGATTATTACATCACAAAGGCGCTTTCTGCTAGAAACCACATTACTATTCTATCAATCGACTTTGAGAAAGCATTTGATAGAATCGGCTCTCATGTAGTTTTGAGCATTCTAAAATCTTGGTCGATAGGCCCAAAAATATTTAACTTTATTAAATCTTTTTTTATCAAACAGGCGTTTCAAGGTAAAAATTAATGGCCAGCTGTCTAAAACAGTTTCTCTGGAAAACGGTATTCCACAGGGGTCACCACTTTCTATGATACTATTCCAAATTGCTTTTAACGAAATTAGCAAGATAATTAGTGCTAACCGATTTGTTGATCATTGCTTGTATGCCGATGACTTATACATTATGTGCAAAAAAAATAGTAACAATGACTCAAACAGTATCCTACAAGAAATACTTCTGGATATCAAAAACTGGACCGAATATTCCGGCGCAAAAATTTCTCTTTTGAAAACAAAAAAATTCCATGTTTGCGAAAGCACAATTGCGATTCATTTTCACACACAATAGTTATTGATGACACTTCAATCCAAAATGTTTCAAAATTGAAAATTATTGGCCTTACATTTTCGCGTAATTACAACTGGAAAGACCACTATCTTCAAATAAAAAGCCCACTTACCTCACGCGTCAACATAATACGCTATCTGTCCAATAAAAGCTTTGCTCATTTCAATACTTTAATATACCTCACCAGAACTCTAGTTTTGAACAAAATGGACTACGGTCTTTATTTATATGGCAACAGCAGTAAATCAAATATTAACATATTAAAGCCTATTTACCATCAAGCCGTCAGGTCCAGCATCTACGCTTTCCGGACAACTCCCATAGACAACATACTCCATGAAGCCAATCTCCCCTCCCTAACCGATAGAATTTACGAAATGAAAGCCAGATTAATACCTAAACTTCTCAACTGTACCAACTCAATCCTCGATGGTGATATCTCCTCTATTATTTCTGCCGCTAAGCCTAAACGAATTAAATCTGCAATGGCTTCATCTTTATCATTATGCTCTGATCTAAACATTCCTCTCCACAGATTTAAATACCTCGTGAAGACCCCCCCATGGAAAAACATTGACTCATGCTTCGATTTGTCACTTGCCGAATATAATAAAACTACGACACCAAAGACCGTCTTTCTTAACTTACTATCAGAACGTAATGACTGTTTGAGAAACAATGGTTGGCGTTTTCTCTACACGGATGGCACTAAATCCCAAAACAACATTCCAGCTTACGCTGTTGTTGGTGATTCCGGTGAGAACCTATTGCTTAGCACTCTATACCAACACTCATCAGTATTTACAGCGGAATCCTGCGCAATTTACCAGGCTATTCGACTAATACAAAGGGACAAGATTAAAACTGTCATATTCTCAGATAGCCTTTCGGTTTTGAAAGCAATTTGTAACCCATTCGACAATAAGTGGATAACAATAAATAAAATCAGAGACTGTCTTGTAAAAAACAACAACATAATAAAAATACACTGGATTCCCAGTCATATCGGCATTGCAGGTAATGAAAAAGCAGATATTGCCGCTAAATACGCCTCCTACGCACCTGTTATAATGGACAACACGCTTGAAAAAACCGACATTCGCCGTCATATCGCCAATTTCATCAACTTGAGACTCCATCAGAAAAAAATTATTCATCCACATTATTCAATCATTAATCCACACCACATTAACCCAATCTATCCCACTTCCGTCAACAATCAACAAATTCGAACGTTTTCAAGGCTACGCTTGGGACACACTATTTTCTCCCATCAATGGCTTTTAAAACAACCAGCTCAACCTCCAACGTGCAACCGATGCAACTGTCACCTGACAATAAAACACATCTTAATGGATTGCCCATCTTACTCAAACCATAGACGTAAACTTTTTGGCAACTTCTCTGGATTTGAACTCCTCAGAGAACCTACCCCCACCAATATCATCAAAATACATGACTTCATTCTTATCTCCAAACTAATCATTTAATCTTACTATAACTATCAAAATTTTTGTAAATATGTATGTAGTACCTCCTTAATAATCTTAATTGTAGTTTATAATTTATATAATTTAGTAATTCGAGCTGATGGCCTTTGCAGCTAGTGCTCCTTAACTAAATATAATCCTTGGATTTACTCCCTTGGTTTTATATGAATAAATAAATAAATAAATAAATAAATAGAACTAATTCACAATAAAAACTTTTATTCCCAATATGTTCGTAATACCGATTTTTTTTGTTATGGGAAAAAAGTTTACTCCTAGAATTGCATAAAATCGATGCTTAATTCCAAATTTATGGGGTATACTTTCTTTTTAATTGTATTTGAACTATATTACTCATACGCATCATATTATATGTACTGGAATAGTTACCCTCAGAAGTATGCAATAAAAAACTTCGATTTTGTCATGTATGAAACTAATTGAATTAAATATAAGTCATACGTCACATATGTTGAATTTTACATATTAAATATGAGCATAATGTGAGTAAATATGTATAATGGGTTGGCGATCTAAAAGTTTAAATTTAAAAATTTAATAAAACAAAAATAGTTTGAAATTTTGATAAATTTATTGTTTTGCTGTGAACTACAACTGGTCCGGTTGGAAATGGATTTTTATTTCCTTTATATGGCTGCCGCGGATTTATGCCCTTATTTTGACGATTTTTAAAAATTAAAAATTTACATCGTATTCTTTACTTTAGTACATTAAAAGCCACTTTAACCTTTGTATTTACTTTGCAATTGTTAATATTGGAAATTTATGTTAGTAAAAACAAGGAGTAAAGTATTATATTTTTGAATTCCTATCGAATACCTGTGATGATTTTGTCTGTATTTTATTCCTTTTTAATCCCTTAAAAGCCAACAAATTACAACTCCTAAATAACCTCGTAGTGGAGAACAATATTTCACTTGTTGTTGCAGACTATTTTAAAAATTCTAGTATAGCTTCTATTATTGTCATCGGAAGAACAAAGGCAACCGCCGTTATTTTTTTTCGTACGACCAACACTCAGGGGATGGATGGCATTGAGTTTGGAACTATGTCATGAGAAGAATGAAAGAGAGAACAGTGTTTATGGACACTAGGCTTGTATTTTTTTATACCGTAAGTAACAGGATAGACCTCTGCAGGAATTGAGTTCCACTTACCGATACAGTCCGCTAAAAACCGTATTTTTACTGTAATGCAGTGTACGATCCACTGGCCAATCGACCACATACGGATGTGCTGGCCGAAAAAGGCGAGCGTTATGTAGGAATATATGATTTTCGGGAAAAAAGTCCCCTTATTTCGTTTAAGCAAAACCATTTTATAGTAGCATCAGAACAGTGATATACAAATCACATTGCAACGATGCTCCAATGATTCAATAGAGTTGTATACACTACCGTCATTAGCGAGATGCTATGGCCTCTCCTGTACACGGTTGAGAAACGGCAAAATAGACGTTGAGACAGCAACCCATACATGAGAGTTGTATTCAATTCTCTGTTAGTTATAAGCAGTGTAAATAGTAGGATCGGATGATAAGAACTTAAGAATGAACTAAAAAATTTGTCAGCATTACACTGAATTTTCATGCTCAGAACATCAAAAGCTTCTGACTCCTTAATAGCCAATAGATATATGTAGATAATGCAATATTATTGCTGCGCTTATATGTCAATAAACAACACTGGGATAGATTGTTTAAACCTTAAACAATTTTTCCCTGAAAATGATATAAATTTTCTCCATTTTTGGAAAAAAATTAATAAATGAAGATAATTTTAAATGTCTTTTTTTTTACTCAGATATGTATGTACACAGATTGACTTTATATGTTTTTCTGCAATAGAAATAATTTTGGTTTTTAAAAACTTTTAATTTATTTATTTATTTCTTCTGACGATTTTTTGACGATTTCAATAAACGTCTTTGACGATATTGACGATTTTTTCTCAAATATTTGACGATTTGGTGCCTCATTTATCTGACAGCTATGGTCTCACATTATTTTGAGGCAGCGGAATTCAAATTTTGAAAATCCTAACGACTTCAACTGTTTGATCTTGCAATAGATCAGAGTAATTATTCTGATTTTATATCCAACATGTATGCGTACCCGTTTTATTTTAAATTTCTCAAATAAGAGTTTCCAACTATTAATGAATTTAATTCATTTAATTTTCATTCCAAACAGTTTCATTTTAGTTTTAAATGCCTATTTTTCGACAGAGGTATGCATAGAAAACTGAATTTGATCAGAGAATATGAAAAAAACTTTTGTCCTTCACTACTTTTCTTTCTCTCCTGAGTCTTCAATTTTAAAATGAATCACCAGTAAACAATCAAAATTTAAAACTACAAAACGAGAATTACTTACACCAGATCCACGTTTTAGATTTTTAAGCTTGGAACTTTCTATGTGGTGGTGAATATCAATTTTTGAACAGGGTGAAAGCCCTAACAATTCGGATTTAATGGACTTGAATGTACTGAATAATTTTCAATCTAAGACTGTTGGTACGTCGTAATCTTTATGTGCGTTTAAGATTTACATTAAGTTGCTGCTGTAAGCTTGTGTTAAATCCTATTTTTGCAAAGTTGGATAGTTTTTATATGTGAAGCTGAGACAGTTTCCCATAACTGTATACCATAACACTATAGAGATTTTAGAACTTGGGTAGTGCTAGAGATCTAGTTAAAGTGTCAACAATTTATCGAAAAAAGATTCAAAATTTGACTAAAAGAAGCCGAAGTTGTATTAAAAACATAAAGTTTCAGATTTTACGTTGTTCTTTTCCAGATCTATGTATACATATGTAGAGTAAGAGGAACTTTTTTAAAGAAGTTTTGGTAGGTTAATAGGGTTTGATTTTATACCAGAAGAAGTGAAGTAAGTTTCATTAAACGATTCATAAAATTGAATCTGAATATGTGTTTAGGAAAGGTTTTCCTTCCACTTATTCCTATATTCTTGCTCTGTTCTCTTATACTCGAGTAATTTATTTATTTTATTACTTATTTTTATTATTATTATTTTATTTTTATTTGCGCCATAATTTTAATGCAGTTGAAATGTAAATAATATATAGTAAATAACTAAAAGCAAAACATAAGAAAAAAAATAAAAAAATATATTACATGGACTACCAATATGAGCAAAATACTGTAATAGCAACATTCCCCTGCATTATTAAATTAAATTCACCAACACAATAAAAACTTTAATTTAAAGACTCAGAATCTTAACTTTGACTTTTTAACCATTGTCCTGACGTTTAGAAGACAGGATTTCAACATTTCTTATGCAACATATTGATTTTTAAATTCAATTCGTCAATAATTTTCCTTCTTCGTTTCTTTTTAGTTAAACTAAACGTTTCGGTTCTATTTATTTAAAAGTGAATTTTTAAAATTTGAATTTTCCGCACAATGGGTTGATAAATATAAAAAAGCTTTTAACGAAAATTGTTTCGTGTTTTATTGAGTGTATAGTATGCATATGTACTTCGTATTATTTCTTGTTTATTTTTATTTAAAGAAATATGCGAATAAATCTTGTTTCAATTGGAAGTTAGAATAGTGGAGTGTTCTGTGAATTGTAGGGTTATTTATCGAAAGTTTCGTTGTCAAAAAAAAAATAATAATTCCGATAAATTGCATAAAATTTAATAACAAATCATTTTATTTACCCTCAGTCGTGGTCTAAGAAGTAATATGGTTCTGGTTTATAAGATCGCTACTGTAACTGCAACCAAATCAATGGCCTTCACAGCTAGTAACTCCAAACTAATGTGATGTAGCTTTGATTTTCTTTAATATTTTGTTCTGAAAACCCTTAACAGTACCAACACGATTTTTGGCTGTACGTCTGCAAGTTTCAGCTGCTCCAGTCAAAACTATCTTTTTATTTTGGATTAAAATTTTGAATTCGCCGACATTCTTTCTTTTCATTTCTGATTTACATCAAGGGTACCATTCAACTCATTTATCTACAATAGAAATAATTTTAGTTTTAAGAATGACTCTTGTACTTAAAGCAAAGCTTTGTTTGTTGAAGGAGGTGTATCCAAGGAAACTACTATTATTTCAACAATTCTCAGTAATATCGATTACACTTATAAGATTAATTAATAGTTGAATTGGATACAATTTGCGTGGAAATGTATGTAAGAATACAGAATCAAAACATATTGTCTATGGCTGGAGAGCATCCCCTGTTAATTGGGACATCCATTGCAGACATTTTTGTTGATATCGCTTATATAAGTTTAATTATGCCAATAGCAACCGGCAGTTGTATTGCTATTTGTAATTAAATTAACCGAAAAACTTTCTGACAAATTGCAAGGGGCGCTTCATTCAATACTTCGAAGCTGAAATTCGTTTGATGATAAAATTGATGAAATTTTTTATTGACTATACTGAAAAGTCCTCATCAGTTATTTCCGTCCCTCAGAGTTCGTAGTGTAAGGGGTAGGAAAATGTTACTAACGGACCCAAAAGTTACTAACGAAGTGGAATCTTCTTATATGTCGAGCCAGTTTAACTGAAACCAACAACAGTTTTCAGAAATTTCGAGCTCTGTACCTGCTCTGGTCATTTAATTCTCCGATGTCATCTCATGGCAATGTAATGTATGCATTCACCCATATAAAATTAATGAAATAACTAAAATAAACAAAAATAAAAGTAAACAAATGCAAAGTGACTTCACAAAAATATAATCGTAATCTGCAGAGTATGCAATTTCAAGTGGCTTGTGTTGATTAATATGGGTCACTAGAAATGCATTACAAATGAATTCGATATTACTATTAATATTATTGTAGGTCATTAAAGTATAAACAAGAAATGGATTAAGGGGAAAAGAAAACAGAAAACATAGAATGAGAATAAGTAGGGGAAATAGTTTAAGATTATTGTATGAAACATAGAATAAAAAATAGTATATAAGCTGAAGAAATTTTTAAATAAAATTAGAAATACTTCTGACTCCAAATCTAGAGTTGCTTTATTTCTCAGAAAACTTCGGTAATTAACTTTGCCATAATATAGAGTCGTCTTCTATTCTAAGGCTCTTTAATAAATAAGAATACGATAGGGAAAGTTTCACACACAATAACAAAACTTATTACAGCAATATAGGCTCCTAGTAGTGTATGCTTAAACGTCAGATGGCATCTCTAAATTTCCAGAATTCTTGGATCACATTCATGTTCATGTTAAATTTAATAAATTTCCTTCCAGTCAATGTAGAGGCACCTTTTGCATAGTGGCCGTTAAGCTGAGCCAATATGATATTGAATCCGTGTTATGGTGTTATTCGAAGGAAACATCACTGCCCACACGGATGCCGATAAGCAGAGCTCGCTCTTCCTACTCATATGGATACTCAGTGTTTAAAAGAACAAGATTATCATTCTCCTCTTTGCTACCTAACAGTTTTTTTTCATTCATTGCTCTGTGTCCATCGGAACTTCGAATTCTGTGTTTGCTGAGCATCCGCGATTTCGGTCTTCTCAGTATTTGGAGTTTCGTTCCTGTGTTTAGCAATGCCATGGGCAGGAACCTCACCAAAGCTATAGCTGATGCCTATGCTAGATTTTTTCATCGTCTCATGTGATATCTCGTTAATTCCTACTGTCATCAGCTTTCCATCGTTCTCATCCTTGGTGTTCAGGATTCGCCATAGGGATATAGGTAGATCATCATTGGGTACGTTCTTACAGTCGATAAAATTGAGAGCAGGAAGAAATTGTATACCTTCGAATCTTAATGCATCGGTCGATCCCTTTGCTATTGCTCAGCGGGTTCTTAGATGCCTTCGAATCATAACGCATGGGTTCATCTCTTCGCTCACTAAAGTTGCAAAGAAACTATGCTGATACTTTTTTTTTAATATCGCATGCATGATGTCTTTACCAAATATTTTGATCACCTGTTGACAAGGTTAGCCTTTTTCTTAGCTTTATTCAGTATTTCTTAAATATCTCAGTTACGTGCAGATTTATTTTGTTAATTTTTGTTTTTGTTGTCGACATTTTGATATTTTTTTTCACATTCGTTCATGGGACTACGGCAAGACCATGTCTACACAAGAAATCGGGTTTAAAGGGTCGTCTGTCGATTGCGTAATTCGATAGAGTCCACAGCCTGGCACATTATAATTACAGCTTACATTACACCTAAGTTCAGCCCCTGGAATAACATGTTGCTCCTCAACTGCCCTTCTGACATATAAGACCCTGCGAGAAAAAGAAAATCAGTAGACAATCGAATGTACGCCAAATTTTTGAATTTATTTTCCATATTATACGATTACACACGAACAGTGCAACTCATCACATCATGTGCTGTATTTTCATAGACCCTACCTAACTCTAATAGACTAACCACAGTACCCACTAGATCACAGTACTCAGCCAGGTTACCTTTCCTGTGATTAATTAGTAGCATTACTACAAACATAAAAATTTAATTTTATTACACAAATACATAGCTTTTAAATTTTTTTTTTCGTATATTATTTATTGAATCTTTCCTTTCAGAATTTACAATAAGTATTCAAATCTTAACCTAAAATAATACAATAATAAAAGTTGTTATTGCCACTACAACGTGCACATCAAAAGTAAATTTATCTGATCAGATCATTTGTTTGAACCCTTTTGAGACGTCTGTGACCCTCGAATACAAGTAAGTCTCTTACAAGACGGTTGGGATGTTCTGTAATCCTAGAGATGTAATTGACACTTGCTATTTTTATTTCCTCTCGAACTAAGGGCACGTTCAGATCTTTGTGGATGTTACTGTTTCTCATATACCAAGGAGCACCTGTTATTATTCTAAGAAGCCTAGATTGCCGCCTTTGAAGCTTCTCTACATTGGATGGTGAGGCTGTTCCCCACAGTTGGATACCATAAAGCCAAATAGGTTTCAATACCGACTTATACAAAAGCAGTTTTAGTTCTAAATCAAGGGTTGACTTAGGTCCAATAAGCCAGTAAAGCTGTGCTGTTCTGAGTTTGATCTGGGTAATTTTGGCAGCTATATGGTGAGCCCAGGTAAGGCGACGGTCGAGATGGTTGCCCAGATATTTTACACTACTATGTTCTGGTACTGTCACACCATTAATCTTGATGGGCGGACAATTTCCCCTTCTCAGTGTAAACGTGATGTGCATGCATTTAGAAACATTGACTTTTATCTTCCATTTCAGCATCCAACTTTCCAAATCACTAACATGAGGTTGAAGTCTTTGTGACGCAACTGTAGAATCTCTATGAATACTTAAAAACGCCGTATCATCCGCAAAAGTAGACGTGTGAGTCACTAAACTTGTAGGCATATCTGCAGTGAACAATAAGTAAAGGAACGGCCCTAGAATACTTCCTTATGGTACGCCAGCAGATATCTTTCTGCGGGAAGAGGTGACATCTTTTGATTTTTGATTTTATTTGGAAATATCTATCCCATAAGTAACTTTTTAGCAATTTATGCACATTCTTTGGTAAAAACTGCGTGATCTTAAAAAGAAGTCCTTCGTGCCAGACCTTACCAATAAATAGCGCAGAGCAATACTGCTTGTTCTCAAAAGCACGTCTAATTAAATTGGTAATTCTGTGCACTTGCTGAATCGTGCTATGTTTTCGCCTAAAACCAAACTGATGGTCGGGAACTATGGCTTTGGCATCAATATGCGGTATTAAACTATTAAGCATTTTTTCGAACATCTTAGAAAGTATTGGGAGTAAACTTATTGGACGATATGATGATACTTGCGTTATGTCCTTGCCTGGTTTAGGTATCATTACTAAATCAGATAATTTCCAAGATGCAGGAAAGTAGCCTATTCGCAACATAGAGTTAAAGATGAACAATACAAAACGCACGGCCGATGTAGGCAAATTTTTAATCATTGTCGCAGTTATTTTGTCACAACCAGGTGATTTGTTCGGCTTTTGGCTCTGGATGACGGCAATCACTGCAGACAGCCGGAACTTGATCGGCCTACTAACCACATCGTCGATTGTAACTGGGGCAATACTAGAAACAGAATTGTTTGGTGTAAAAACATTCTCTAAGTAGTTGGCAAAAGCGTCCACTTTCTGTTCTGCGCTTTTTGCCCAATCACCGTGCTGTAGTCGTAAAGGGGATTCATGCAAAGTAGGTCTCCTCATTTTCCTTACTGCCTTCCATAAACTGTACTCTGTGTCTTTCGTTGCGTCCAAATTTTGCAAGTATTTTTGCAGGTTCGACTCTTTGTGCTTCTGCAAAGCGTCACGCAGAAGTCTTTGGCACTGATTAAGTTGAGACTTTAGACCTGGAGAACGATATTCTTGCCATTGGCGTCTTAAATTCCTTTTTTGGCGTAACAGTGCTTCTATGTTATTAGAGCAGGGAAATTTTCGTTTTCTTACCAAAGGGGTAGAGGATGTAGATACCCTAGCAACTTCAGTTCAGATGTTAGCAAACTGGCGGACGCCGGATTCAATTTCCTGTTCACACTTCAAAGAGATATTTGATGGCAGGTGCGAGCTTACGTACATTTTGTATTTCCGCCAATTTGTCTTCGTCTGAAGATAATTTTGCTCCAGTAAGTTTGTATCAGGCACAAATGTTAGGATGGTTGGTGAGTGATCAGAAGACAGATCCAATGACGGGTGCATACGAAGATTTTCACGTCTAATATTTCTTACTACGGCAAAATCTATTACATCCGGAATTTTGTTTAGATCAGTTGGCCAATAAGTAGGATGACCAGCAGACAAGGCATCCACTCTGTTCGAAGATACTGCGTCCAATAGCTGTCTTCCTCTCGGAGTAATGAGACGTGATCCCCAGAATGTGTGTTTTGCATTATAATCACCTGCTGCAATAAATTTCGGACCCAGCGTGTTGAAGTAATCGAGGAATTGATCTTTGCAAATGTTGTGTCTTGGAGGACAATAAAGTGCTGATATTGTAACACCAATGTAGGGTAAATTGATTGATGTTGCTTGAATGTAATCTTGGGTGAATTCTGGCAATGGAAAGTGCCTAATGTCCTTGTGAACAAGAATAGCTGCCCCTCCGCATGCCCTACCACTAGGGTGTTTTGCGTCATATGTGTAGTAGTCATTAATTCTAAAGCAGTTTTTGTCCGAGAAGTGTGTTTCCGATATTAGCATGACATCAATTTAGTAAGTATATAAGTTTTGTACTTCGTTTTTATGATGGCTTAAGCCGTTCGCGTTCCAAAAGCACATTTTGAGGGTGTTCATGTCTTATTTACTAAAATCTGCATAAGCATATTTTGGTTTTGCAGCAGCTGTTGCAACATGTTCTGCATGTCAGCCATAAAATTACTCATTGCTTGGATTAGAGTTTCCATTGAATTTTGGGAATTCGAATGTGCAGTTGGAATGCCTTCTTTTAGAGCGTCAGCATATGAAAAAGCATCTGGAAATTTACTTGTGGTTTGGGCAGCATTTTTGGAGTTTGCCTGTTGTGGAATGGTGGGCTGAGGTAAATTTGGGAAGTTTGATTCACGGTACTGATTATATATAGGTCTTTCGACCACCGCGTTATTTTTGAGTTCCAAGTATACTTTGCATCCTCGATAATTAACCGTGTGGTTTTCACCGCAATTACTGCATTTTTTACAGCTAACTTCAGTTTTCGGGTGGGGACATTCACTGCTTCTGTGTACGTCTCCGCACCTGACGCATACTGCCGGTAATTTGCAGAAAGATTTTGTGTGCCCAAATTCTTGGCAATTTTGACACTGAGGGGGGCCTTTACGTTTAATGGGTTCCTCTACATATATTCGACGGTTTAGAAGATACCGTAATCCATATATAGGATGATTGTCACCTTTTGTCCTTATATTGTTCGAGTTAAATTCTATTTCGACTCTAAAAAGCAGTTGTGGAATTTTATTTTTATTTAAAATATTATGGATTGATTTGACTTCATACCCTTCAGATTGAAGGGCATTCTTAATATCGCTAATAGGTACAGTACTGTCAATGCCTTTAATGATTACGTTTAAACCTTTTGCACTTTTGAGTTGATAAGTATAGTAGTTTTTCTTTTCAGTATCGAACTTGTTCACAATTGCTTTAAAAATCTTTTCATCTTTGGCTTGGATTTTGGTTTCCTGAATATTACCCTTTCGTAGAGAAACAACGTAGAAATTGTCTTTGCCAACAAGCTGTGTCAACTTAGTTACCAAGGCATTGGTAGTGGGCTCTCGTAGGTACAGTGGTGGGGGTTTGAAGTTCTTTTTTGCAGCTGTATTGTCTTCCTTCTCTCTTTCTGCAAGAATTGCAAAACGGTTTGCGTTGTCAGTGGTATTTTTTGCCTGTTTTGTATGTGGTTCCAACGTGGAGGCTGCTCTAGGGCTGGACTTACGTTTCGTTATTGTGATATAACGGTCCATACCTGTGAGGACTTTTTCACTGCTCTCAGTCTTCGCTGCACTTTTTTTAATTGTCGTAGTTTCCTTATTTACGTCCGGTGATTGCAAAATATCTTTGATGTTCTTATGACTACTACAGAGGGGTATGGGGTAGATTTGTATTTGGCCCAACACACTTATTTAAATTTTGACCACTCGCACTATTGCTGATTTTTTTTCACTTCTTGGGTCGCTAACGTAGCGTACCCGATTTGCAGGCTTCGCTGTCAAATAACGCGAGTCATAAATTTTTTTATTTATATTAACTGTTTCACATTCTTTTGAAGTAATGATCACGTAAGCATTTGTATCATTAAAACTCAGTCTGCGTTCATTAGCACTGGCACTTGGCTCACTCATTAATTAGGTTAACGGCCTTTATATTTTTTTACTTATTTGATTGTTGTCTGTCTTTATGCAGTTTTCTTTTCTTTTTTAAATTTTATTAAGTTTAAGTTGTTTTGTTTTTTATTATTCTTTTTTTATTTTAGTTGTAATAAAACACCTATTCCAAATATTTTTTATAATTTATTTGCACGTCCGCACACTTTAAGTGCCGCGAACTAATTGAGCTTTTAAAATATCAATTAATTTTTCCCAATAAAATAATCTTCGTGCAGTTAATCGGATGTGAAATCCAACAATTTGTCTTCTGTAAGCATTGCAATTTGAGTCTTTCTAGTATTTTATTAACGAAAAAAAAAGTACTAAACACTACCGTTTCTTTGAAAACATTGAATTCAGATTATCTCTGAATGTGGTTTTTGCCACTGGACCACTTAAAATAACAACAAAACCAACATCAATGACAATAACTACGTAAGCAATTCTTAGTTCCATAATGCCAACATTGTGAGCAGCTTAACTTTTAATTATCTTTTTTGTCTTACTTTTGTTTATTTGCCAGTGGCATAGCAATCACAAACAGACAAGTTAGAAAATAACAAACCATGGAGACCGACTATGTGTAACTCGAAACCGATATCGTGAATTATTTTTTCTTCATTGAGATGAAATTCTAAATCATCCCGACCTGATTGAGGCGAAGCTTGGTGAAATTGGTATTAAAAATGGCCAATTTCTATGAAATTATGCTGATTAAAAGCAAAAAAATATTAAATTTGGAACAACTTCATGTTTTAAACAATAAGAGAATTCGCCGAAAATGCAAGCACAGGATATCGAAAGCGAAAGAATTATATTATATATAGAATTATATTATATATATTATAAGGATTAATTAAATCCGATCAATATTCTGAGTCTCTTGAATTTTTTTACGATATTTTGCGTCGTAACTTGGTTCACTTAAAAATACACACACACACAGATAAGTAATGGAATATTTTTACTCCGGTTGTTTTGTTTTCATTTTTCTTTTTCTTATTGAATCGCTTTTTATTGTTTTGTTATAGAAATATCGGAATGAGTGTGTCTGTGGACATTAGAGTGGATGTGTGTGTAGTTTATGGTTGTTAAATGTTTGTTTATATTTGTTGTGGTTCCATTGACAATGTTTTAAAACCCCCATTTAAAATTTCTCGTATTATTTGTACATGTATTAG
Source organism: Sarcophaga variegata (assembly GCA_932273835.1). Lineage (NCBI taxonomy): Eukaryota > Metazoa > Arthropoda > Insecta > Diptera > Sarcophagidae > Sarcophaga > Sarcophaga variegata. The sequence continues at coordinate 45,165,104 of OW026359.1, forward strand.
TGTGTATGTAAGTGTGTGAGTGTAACCACGTATTGCATATATGTATTTGTGTGTGTGTCTTTTTCTATTGGGGATACACTCTCCTTTAGTTTGCCATTTCGTTTATTTGTATTTTAAAAACCACCAGTACACTAGACGAGTCCAATTTTGTTAATTTTTTTTGTTCTGTTTTAACGACAACAGCTGTTGTCCTTGTTTATACACACACAGAAACTAATACATATAAACACAGAACATTGGTTTCATTTAACATTTTTTCAAGGGTATTTTTTTAAGTTTATAACTCATAAGACTTTAGAACGTAAGGAGACTATTTTACGTTTGTTTTTTTAATGTTTGTAATTTTAATTGGACAATTTTAATGAATATATGACATACAGACATACATAATTCGTTATTACAATCCTTAAGTTAGGATTACAAACTAGCTTCTCACACCACTTATGTTGGGTGTGTTAATTTTATACCTGGGTGGCAGGATCTACATTTTAAAGTCAACTTCGAACGATAAATTTGTGAGAAACTTTTCATGGCAATATTATTTAATCTCAGAGTCTTTTTCCAGAAATCTGTTGAGAGAAAGTCGCCGTAGGAATATTTTTTTCATACTTCGTTTTGATATATAAGCTAACACACCAATTATTAAACTACCGCGACGTCTGTGAATATATGACATTCAAGTTTAAATAGCTTCGATGGTATTCTAAGAACTAAGTTTACTTACTTAATTGGCCATGACAGCACTAAGAAGGTAGGCTAAGAAGCTCAGTCGAAACAATTGTAAAAATTTGAAAAGTTGGAAAACTCTCCCTCTATGCACCCCACTAATGATGGTCCTAAACATCCTGTTCATCATCATATTTGCGTCAAACCGCCGATGGGACGTTATCCGTTTGGTTGCTGTACAGATTCCCTACAATAAAATCAGACTTAAGGAATGTACAAAACTGCTCAAAAATCTTTTGGAATGAAAGGTTGTGGCGCACAGCATGGAATCTTAAAAGATTCCTTAGAGTCTTATATTATTTTCAACGCAATATTACAACTTGGTTGTTACCCTCAGGGCTGGAGGATTGGTCTAGTAATAAATGATAACCAAATCTGACAGAGATCAGGCCTGTATGTTTGTTAATAACACTGTCAAATTTGTTCAAAAAACTTCTGATGACTATCAATTTAGTCGTAGAAAGAAACATGGCAATATGAAACAAACCCATTGACTGGTGCAAGTCATTAAAATGGACACACACAACATCAGTGGTATGAAAAGCTAGGTCGTAATCCTGGCTGAAGGGTTGTACTGACCAATTATGTGTGTCTGTATTCCAAATTGATGTATGTCAGATGTAGCTCATATTGAGTCGCCAATTGATATGATGAATTCAGTGCAATTTCTGAAGCCACAACTAACTACGATTTTACTTTGGAATACAAATCGAAGAAGATCATATTTTTCTCGCAATTTTAATTCCTGAACATTTTCAAACACAATTGTTTGTTGGGTTCTTTTAAACGGTTTTCTAAATGTATGGGTATTAATGGGTTTAAATATATTTTATAATGGCGACAGTTGCTTTTCGATTACTGGTTACAGTTACCGTCACATATTTGTCTTTCTTTCTGTTTCTGTTCTGTTTCGGTGTTTACGCTCGCAAAAAATTTCGTATGAAACCACAAAGTATTTTGAAGAAGCATACTTACCAGAGAGCAGCAATGAATCGTTTTTTCGCTACTTATAAGTACTCATGAAATTTTGTATATGAGTGAGTTATCAGTATTGATATTCAACTATTCTTATTCATTCGTATTCCCTACAACGTTGATTTATAAGTACAGGAGTATGAGTACAACGTTGACATCAAACTCATACCATTCGAAATATGTTTGATTCATACGCCTACTCAGTCAGATTATATAAATTTAAAAAAATACTTATAATACTCATAAATGATTCGAGTGATTCGAAACATTCATCAAAATTTACAGTCTTAGTTGTTGTTGCATTTAAAAAAACAGAAGAAAGGAAAATACAAAGACAGCAAGCAATGCAAACACACAACCTTCTAGTGAGTATTGTAGTGTTCGTACGCGAATCATACTTATTTTGTGACTCTTGTAAATGTTGAGTCATGGAGAGTCGAAATCAACAACATCATGAGTATTGTTAAGTATGAGTACGATGAGTACTTCAAACTTTGAATATGAGTAGTATGAGTATGATATTAAAATAAGTATGAATGGGTCAGGTCAGTATCAGAAATTATGAGTATGATTCGAATTTAATCATCTTTTTGAATACTCATTGCTGATCTCTGATACTTACATACGTTTTTCATACTCAGTTGAAATGAACTCAACACTCCTATCATTCGAAATAAATTTCTTTTCGCGACGGGTGGACCCATTTGCATTTGATGGTGATGATTGATTTGGAAATTCAGTTACAAATTGTCGGCAGATCGCTTTGAAGTCTGTGATTAATTGCATCCCTCAACACTTTAGCTTGTTCGGAGGACAATGTTTTACTCTTAACTTTATTGGAAGTTCTTTATCAAAATCACATTATTCTCTGAGGCGTTATCTACATTTTAAAATGATTGAAAATTAGGAACATTCCTGTTATATCTTGTGTTTCTGTTATAATCAAAATTTTGTAGAGACGATGCTGTAATTATAAAAACGATAGCGAAACTGTTTGCTTGTATTTTATTCTAATATTTAGTCAATAGTTATCGAACCTAATCTTACTTATGGTGTTGTTTTCCGCTGGACTGCCCTCAATAAAAATTGCAATGTGGAGCCTCTTGATAGAGTAGAAATCTGTTGCGATAACGATTACGAATGCTTTCCATAATATCCCTACAAAGTCTTTCACTTGTCGCACTGCTACTTAATGCCATGGGGAGAATGAACATTACTCTCTCTGTGCACTTTCCTATACTAAGGGTGGATTCCATAGACTCTGCGTAAATTTGTCTCACTTGAATCCCCTTATCGGCAGGAAGAAAATCTGATATAGTCTGCCTTGGGGAATCTGTGAAAGTCTACACTGATTGCTTTAAAATTGGGGATAAGATGGACTGTAGAATGTTTTCGTCGGAGCCTTATCTTAGAATATATTTCCGGCTGAGGTAATGGCCATAAATCATACAACGGAACTGATCCTGAGTAAAAATTTTCCAACTCTAAGCATTTTTATCCCCTTTGAGAGCCAGTAGGCAATCAAATCTATTTCGACTGCAACTTTCAAGTCTAAAGTAATTGACCAATGTATGTCGCGTATTCTTTGAACGACTTCCGCGTAAGTTTTTTGTCAGTCTAACATAAGTCTCTGTTCACAACGATTACCCGCGTAATTGTGAACTTGATGAACTTAATGCCGCAGACAATTACATTCAAACCGAATACCAACCCAAACATAATACAGGTGTACGTTGTGCCTCTGTTAGGGTGTCTAGTAAGTAATTGTTTTTATTGGTTGCAGACAAATCCTGGGCTATGAAAGAATCTTGATTTATTGGCAGACATTGAATTGGTCAAGCGTTTTTAATATGGCCGTAAGAATATCTCTGTCACTGTATATATTCTTTGCATAACGGGTAGATAAGCAGAGAGACTACGCCTAACTTCCGTAGAGTTTGTAAATCGGAAGAGAGTATTCTCAACTTTATTTGCCAATCATCGATTGTTCTTCCCTCATGTGGCTCACTCATTTTCAATGGTATAACAGAGCTATCGTTATTAGATATTGGAGCCATCACTAACTCCATTATAGGGAGTTATGCTTCAACAGCGAAGCTCTCATTCTAATTATCAAGACCGTTTAAACAGTCAATTTTCTGTTAATTCATGAGAAATTAGTTCATATGGTAGCACAGTAAGTATCTACACTGAAGTGAGTTTTGATTGCCACTTTTTCATTTCCTATCCCTCTTAGATAGAAGGAAATTTTAAGTAAATTTGAGATTTAAGAAACCAGTTTCTTCTCTTCCACTTCTTTTCTTTTGTAATCCATGTGACAAAATTTTTAACTCATTGCAGTTTAATTGCTACCATTGCACAGTTGACCAAATGGCCAATCTAGCGCGAAATTGGTTGAGAAATTTTATGTTTTAAAAATAAAATTGTTGTCGCTTTTACACTTGCCATGTTCCCAGCGAACTTAACGGTAATTTTTATTTTTTGTTTACTACTAAATTAACAACGCTGTATGCTTTAAAAACATAAGCAATAATTTGAAATAAAAACTTCTCCAAATTCCGACGAGATGTGTTGATAGTTTCACGTCTTTTTTCTTATAATTGTGAAAAGGTAATTAATAAAAAAATTTATTATTTTTTAACTCTAAGTTATGCTTAAATAACGGTGTATATAATTATATAGTATGTTTGTGTCATGGTTCGCCAGAAAATTGCGATCAAATGTAAGTTATGTTATTAAAGTTTTTAATTACTACTCCCGCTTACTTCTCTCGATATTTTATATATATTAGAAAGAATAGATATTAAGCTTTAAAATAATAGAAAAATTGCCTGCCACTTTTTGCCCCTTTCTTTGTTATTAGTCGAAATGTCCATATTAAGACGCGAATTATTTAATATTTGGATAAACAGTCATGACAATAAAAATAAATGGTTCATGATCAAAACCCGATTTTTTGTTCAAAATTGTTTGTTTTATCCCTATTTCATTTTAATTAGTGAAACGCCCCTTAAATGACAGCCACATTTCACAGCTCACATCATTTTCTAGTCAAATTCCAAATTTCAGATTTCTAAGTGCTTTCAAAGTCGAGTTAAACCCTCTTGCGCGCTAGATTGGGTTTTTGGTCCACTGTGCATTGATGGTTAACCCATTAGATTATTTTCCATATATTTGTGGCTTACTTCACTTATACTATCATTTTACTTCGAGTGTATTATTTAAATATTTTTGATTCAATGACATTGTGTGTGTGTATGTATTACGCCATATCATTTGCTGGTCTTTTGTCAACCGAAATAAGTGGCTTTGAAACTGTAAACTAACAGAAAAACGGTGGAAAAAACATTGTATAAAAATCTAATGAGTCACAATGGAAAATTCTAACAACAGTAAAAGGGGTTTTGCTGAGATTCTTTTCCTTTTTTCCAGTTTTGTATTCATACTTTAAATTATTTTCACTCAAGTGTACATATATTATTTTTTCATTTGGAAAATTTTTACCCCCGAATAGCCGAATGTATCACTAGGCACCATTTATTTCAATGATTAAATAAAGAACAAAATCTATTTTATAAAATGTAAAGCAAAAGCAGAGATTTTGTGTGATCAGTAGCGGTGGGATAATTGTGTTGGGTCCACATTTAAATTATTCTGAAAATCAATGTCGAGTCAGTTTTCAAAATATGAAACCCAGAATAGAAATCATTAATAGAAAGCAATGTAAATAAATATGTAAGTTCATAATTAATGTTCGTAAATTTAGCCATTTGATCATAGCAATCATTATATAATTTCCTTTGAAAGAATGGAGAAGCCAGATACTGGAATTTGGAATTGAGAGGAATTATTTATCATAACACTGCCATTGAAGTGTGTAAAATTATATTGAATAATGAGACTCATTGTCTTAAATGGTTTCGTATATGCCGCTATTAATTTGGTCTTTCTCTTTTAGATCCGGAAATACAAAAATACCCATCATTTAACTGAAAAAATCGCCATAGTAAGAGAAAAAATTTGATAGGATCTCAATTTTAAGTCGACGTAATTCACAGCAACAGGTGTTTTTACCTCATTGTGTCTTAAGTTATTACCTCTTAAACCTTATGATGTTCTTAAGACTCTAAAAAATACGAGGCGATATTGAACTTACTGAAGCCGCCGTAGTCTAGTACATCATCTAGACATCAAAACAAAAATATGAAAAATTATTTCTTCGGCGACCGCCTTTCAGCAGATTTCTAACAAAAACTCTGAGAGTAAATAAAAGTGACATGAAAAGTGTCTTAAAAAAAATCTGTCATTCAGAGTTGACTTTAAACTGTTGGTCCCGCCATTCATGTATAAAATTAACACTCCTAACATAAGTGGTGTTAGAAGCTAGATCGCAATCCTGACTGAAGGGTTGTAATGATCAATTATGTATGTATGTAGCTTCAACAAGATGTCTTTATTAAGTGCGATTATCCCTGCTGGAAGAACCGATATATTATATACATATGTATATTGGTGTTAGACAAACGCAAAAAGCTTGAGTTAACTAACTTCGAGGACATAAAAAGGGCGTTATATTAAATAATTTCCATCTGGAAAAAATAAACCGGCAGCAGCAGCCTTTATAAAAAAAAAATTCTAACATAATATATGAAAGTCATATCATAATTTTAATAAATAAGAATGGCTATGTTAACTCAATACAATATTCCACTCTGTAGTATTTTAAATTATAATATAATACGATACGATGAAACCACCAAAGAACAATTATTTTAATATTGTGGGCAATAAATAATTTAAAAATATTTCAACACATCCTTTTTGTGGCTGCTAAAAACCACACACACAATAGCCCCAGTAGATGATTCAAAATGAATATTTTTTGTTTTTTGGTATCCTCCCGGTCATGTTAAACAAAACTTGTATATTTTTTAGCGCCGGGCGATTTAAAAATGAATATAAGAACGAAAGATTTGTCTTTTACAATAAAACCTGCAAACATATTCTCATGTTTTTTATGAATATTTTTTGAAAAGTTAATTAAAGAGAGGAAAATGTTTGAATTAAAAATTAACTAGAATTTCGTATATCCAAACTCATGCAATAGAATATCATTTTCATTAAAAATTGTAATCAGAAAGAAAAATTGCATTTCAAGAGTTTTCCCTATCGCGATGGAAAATATGTTTTAGCACGCAAATGTTTACCACAAAAATAAAAACTGTTTACAGACCAAACAATTTCAAAATTCAAACAGAATAGTTAATTACAGCATGTATACGACTTTGGCATTAAGACACCGAATGTGATTAGTACATGGTCACAATAACTATTTCAGACCTCTTTTAGTAGGAAATATTAATCGCGAATAGATGACAATTGCTAGTTATAAGCGAAGTAAACTTATTCACAATCTGAGCACATATTACTGCACCCTAGTATTAAAAACAGAGAACGAGGCCGCGGGCGGTTTCTGTTAGAGCAATCTATTTTATGTGCCTCTTAGATTTCAAGCAGATTTCAGACTGCATAATTGCGTCGAAATTCAATTTCGGTTTTTATACTAAAACAGTCGTATGATACTCTGCTCTTGCAGCACCTTTTATTTCTAAATCAATTCAGTTGCTTTGTTGATTATTTTTATACTAACTAGACCTCTAAGTGAGTGAGAATGGAACCAGTAACAAAACCTATGTAGAAATTATTATGGCTATCAGAACAATCTGCAAAAATACCAAGGACTACAAGTTCATAACAATATTCAGAAAAAATCATGTGATCTAATCCAGACAAACTATAACAAACAAAATACGTCCTGGTTCCTTAAGAGACATAAACAACAACAAAATATTGTGGCATCTATCAGCTGCTAACGGGGATTTTATTTTCTAAGGCATACACTGATTAAACAGCTTGTGGGTGCCGTAGATTGTACATCTGAAACGTTCAATAGTAGCCTTACATGAGATGGAAGCCTTACATGAGATGTAAAAGAAGTATGTACGTATGTATGTAAATGCAGAGTGAAGCAAATAGTCGTAGGATTCTACGGCATTCGAAAAGAAGTCATGGAAACATCGTTAGCGAAGTAGCTACAAAAACTATGAAATTTAAAGAAAACTACAATTGACGGAGCATAATTTCACACAATTCGGGCAACAATAGATGCAGATCAAAGATGTTTCAGTGACAGTGCGTTGCAAGATATTGTTACGAAAATGTAAACGGTTTAACATTAAAATGAGCAAAATCTACACGAACAAATACAACGAACTTGTTACAAGTAAACCAACAACATCAGTATGAAAGAAAAGGGGATAACAAGTAAGCGAAAAAGTGACAACAAGCAATGTGAACAAAATATACAAATATCGCCTTTTCGCGATAGAGATCTAGAAAAGGCGAACACACTAACATTCGACTTCAAGAACCTTCATCAGACTGTTTACGCGAGTATCAAGGCGAATTCATATAAGGTGGGACTAATATTACAATAAGTACAACAATACAAAAACAACAGGGATTTTTTTTGCTGAAAATGGATCATCTTGTCAAAAACAGCTGACTAAAGAATGACGATGGGAAGAAAAATGTTAAAAACTTTAAATGATTTTAAAAGAAAAAGAAGAAAAATATACAAACAGCTGACTAAAGAATGACGATGGGAAGAAAAATGTACATGATTTTAAAAGAAAAAGAAGAAAAATATACAAACTTCTGACACAATAAGAAAAAACGAAATTGATTATCAAAACAAAATAAACAAAATCCAAAAAATTTTTTAACATTGTTATTTCCATCAGCTGGTCAATCGCTCCCACCTTCTATGAATTCGCCTGGCGAGTATATAAAAAGGCAAGACAAAGCAGGCAACGATTAGTAGTAAGAATTCAGTCAGTCATGCGTGAAGACGCGTTGCGTGTGAAGAAAACAGTTGTGGTTTGAAGATCGCCGTTAAGAAGAATAAAGAACTAAGCAAATTATTGTTGGATTCATCAAGTTGTGAAGATTGGCACATAAAATAGTGCGAACAATAAAGAATTTATCAAATCTAAACACCAAATTATTTTTTATTTTGTTTGCAATCAACGAACTTATATTTTAAACGTTTTTGAAAAGGTAAAAACGTAACATCATGATTCGGCTTAAAGTTTCGTTTTCTGCGAAATATTAGAAGTATTTGCAAAAATCCTTTTACAATAATTAGAACTGACCATGTAAACTATGCTTTCCATAGATCATTGATTATAATAGCAAGACATTTAAAATATTACAAACATTTTTAAATGTCAGTATATGTAGTAATCTTGAAGCCAAAACATCTTCGTTGATAGATTGTGTCAATGGCAAATTGAATACAAACATTTTCTAATATTGCGATCACAGGACTTTGATTTCAGAGTACATATTAATATAATAATAGAGATGGTATGTATTTTTGTGTGACTTCTCTGGATTCGACACTGTTAAGAAATCAAACAAAAATTGTACGGAATAGGGAGCTACACAAATATCAAAATACAGGAACAACACTACATAGCAAGATCACAAAGATGACATGCATAAAATATGAGAATCTAAATAAATTTAGTCAGTCGTGAGCCAGACGTTGCCAGCCAATAGTGGAAAGTAATGACAATTAAAACGTTAAGCACAGTGGTATTTACTCTGAAAGTTTGATCTTTGATTTACATAATGAAGGATTTATTTCAATAAAGAAATAAACTACGATTGAAAGCAAGCATTCCAGAAAAAAAATTAAATCTTTGCACTCGGCACCGTTTTTCGGCTGTTATCTACCAGCAACTCGACATGATTATATTGTTACGTTTTTACCTTTTTAAAAACGTTTAAATATGAGTTCGGTAATTGCAAACAAAGTAAAAACAAATATGTGTTTAATATCAGTTAAACTCTCTTTATTCTTTACACTACTTTTGTGTGCCACCATATACAACTTAACGATACAACATAAATAATCTGTTTATTCACTTTACTAGTTCACACAATTATTCGCTTTACAACCACGACTTGTTTTGTTCACTCGCAACTTCACACAAGGCTGACTGAATTATTACTGACTGCTGCCTGCTTTGTCCAGCCCTTTTATAGTGCGACACAACCAGTCTAACGAACATTCTTGAAGTGGACGGTTCATGATCTCGCCTTCTCGAGAGTTCTATTGCTAATACATTGTTGTTTGTGTACTTTGCTTATATTGTCTATCCCCTTTTGTCACATACATGTTGCTGTTGGTACCAGGCGCAACCAGGTTCGTTGTACATATGTGTGTGTGCAGCTTTAGATAATCAAAACGTTCATTGTATTCTTAGTGTTAGTACACACTAAGTATTTGTATCGATTTTGATTATATAATACAAGATGGGGTAAAAAAAAATACTTTGAAAATAACTAATGGTAAATTACGAAAATAATGAAGTCGTCATAGTCTAGTAGGTAGTGTGTTGGCATCAAAACGAAAATATAAAAAAATATTTCTTCGGCGACTTCCTCTCAGCAGATTTCTGGCAAAAACTCTGAGAGCAAATAAAATTGCCATGAAAAGTTTCTCAAAAATCTGTCGTTCGGAGCTGACTTTAAACGGTAGGCCCCGCCACTCATGTATAAAATTAACATACACAACATAAGTGGTGTGAGAAACTAGATCGTAATCCTGACTGAAGGGATGTAATGACCAATTATGTATGTATGTATGTATGTATGTAAATTACGAAAACACAACACTGTCTTATTACGAACTGAGATCTTGTACATTTCTTCTTTCGGTTATCGGATTTCTTTATTATCGTATCAAGTTTCCCACTTAATTGAGCCATACACTTGTAGATTTGTACGCCGAATCCACTATATCTACAATTTGCTGATCTGATCAGAGAAATGTACAGTCCGTCGTGAACGCACTTCGCACGTTCTTTTACGATGTGTAAAACGGTTATCATGCATCATGTTAATTTTATCATCGATTTCGAACAGGAGAACACATGTTTCTTAAAAAAATTGCAGTGGAATTATTTCATTGTCCGTAATCGCCAACAAACTATCATGTCCCCTCAAATGGGACAACCGAGTGATATGCTAGACTTATGTTGTCTCCTCAGAGGGGACAGCCGAGTGAAAAGGGTTCAAATTAAGACCGTAACAAATACTTTTCTACAGATCTCGTAGATATCTACTTGTGCTATTTGATGAAAGTGCAAGCTCTTTATTATAACTTAAGATATAACTCATTAGACCAAGAAGTATTTAGGATAGTTCATAAATGATTTTTTAATCTTGTGATACTTTTCTTCTTGTCATATAAATAAAAAATATTTTAAAAGTTGATTGCAATCGTTATCAAATATTTTTTGTTTTTAATTTAATGTTTTTGTCAGACTATGCACAGTGTAAGATTTTGCTAATCTAGCTGGACAAAAGTCGTTTTTTTGAGTTTCAAATTGAGTAAATATTTTTATTCAGTATGAAAGAGCACTTGTTATAAAATAAGAAAATGCAAAAACTTTGACCAATTTGTCAATAATAACATTGTAACGGTAGTTTAAACTTGTATATTTTTGAGTGAATTAAAAATAACAAAAATATTTACATGAAATTGCTCATTCTTAAGCTTGTAACTTTTTATTGGAATGGAATTTTTAACTCAATTTATTCGCTGTTAATATCACAAGAATTTACTTTTAGAACCCGGAAAATTATTTTCGTTCTATTTCATTTAAACAATACTATTTTTGTTAATTTAAAAAAGTTCTCTAATCGATAAATTCTTTTCTACATAACGATTCAACATAAAATTAGTTTTATACGAACGTTTGAAGTACCTACTTTAAGGCACGTATAAAATTATCTGCCGAGATTTGCCGTATAAAAAAATAATAGAGATTTAATAAACAGACTTTTAATAACATCTGATCCATATATAAACAATTTGCGAAGGCCTCCTGTATATAAAAAAGCAGCATCGATCCCTGAAGTACTACATTTATTGAAATTTCCAGAAATATCAGAAGTAAACCATGAATTTTAACATTTTATTCTTACTTTAATTTATATGTATGTACATATGAAATATATTCTCATTTAAAAATTAATAAAAATTAAAAAAAATAAAAAAGAAATTAAAAAATAAAAATAAAATAAATTGTTACTTCTACCTCTTTATTATTTATTTTAAACATTATCATGCATACTCACTGCTTTTTTACTTTTTAATTATCCAATGCGAATAATATCAGAAATAATATTTTGCAGTTGTATGGGAGGTGGGCGTGGCAGTAGTCAAATGGTACATATTGGCCTAGTAACACCTTGTACCAAAATTCATGTCTAGCATAATTTTTTTAAGATATTTAATTTTGTCTCCCTAGAATGACTATTTAAATCTTACACTATGTAATAGCGAATGTGGAGTGGGAAAAGAAAATCAAATTCAAAAAGGAATGATTGTTTGCAAAACTTCAAATTCTTTTCTTCTTCCGTTTTGAGAAAAAAAATGAAATTTTTGTAAAAGTGCCAAAATGCAAAAAGAGAAACTTTATCAAAATTTAATTAAATTCTGTACTATGTGATGGTGATGATTTCAATTTTCAATTTTCTTTTAAATTTCCAGAATCACAAAAAATTTTTCGCTGAGTAGTGCAAAAACACGTATAATTAAAGCAAAAATGCAACAATATCAAAGGTTTAAAGGAAAATGCGAAAATTAAGCGATAAACTTGTATTTATACCTACATTTGCCAACAAGGTAATGAATCGTGAAAAATTTATTTTACTTTCTGCCAAACAAATTAAATGAGAAGGAACGAAAGTTTTCCTATTTAAAGCCTAAAATCAATACTAAAATGTAAAGGTACTTGAATTATATATTTATTTATTTATTTATTTAATTTAAGTTAATGGATGAAATACTTAAAAGATTTTGTAAATCTACAGGAAAAATTGAGAAAATCAGACAAATAGCTATACTGACGACGTAGTCTGGTCAATGGATCTGTATTGACATCACATGAAATGGTTTATACTGTCGATAACAATAACAAATATATTCATTGATTAGGTTAATTATAAATGATACATTTAACGTGGTATGTAGTTTTATTAATGCAAATCTAAGGCCACGCAAACAAAATAATAAGAATTGTTTCTGCTATGAATATTGAAATAAGGTTTCCATCGATCCGTATTCAAGAATATGACGAATAGTTGTTTGGTTTTGAAGACCGCTTACCAAACATCTAGCCTTATTCAAAGCCATCGTAACGTGATCATTAAAGTTTAATTTTCCATCCAATGACATGCCATGGCCAATGAATGATTCAATCAAATCCGATTGATGACTATCAAATCAAAAATTAACTTCAATAAAATTTAGTTCTTGAAAATCTCATACATTAACAATTTTTAATATTCAATTCCATCATGTTATATTTACACCATAAACAGAAATTATTGAGATCACTAATATCTAATACTAATATCAGTAATAAAAAGTGATAAATGAAGTGGTCCAAGAGGGCCAAGAGGGCACAAGAAGCGACGTAAATGCATTTAGATATGCTATCATTCACTCGTAGTCTTGTAGGTAATGTGTTGGCTTATTAGACGTGAGGCATCGGTTCAAACCCCAGGTCAGACATCAAAACGAAAATATGAAAAAAAATTATTTCTTCGGCGACTTTCTCTCAGTGGATTTCTGGCAATAACTCTCAAAGCAAATAAAATTGCAATGAAAAGTTTCTCAAAATTCTGTCGTTCGGAGTCGACTTTAAACTGTACGTCCCGCCGCTAATGTATGAAATTAACACACACAACATGAGTGGTGTGAGAAGATAGGCCGTAATCCTGACTGAAGTGTTGTAATGGCCAATTATGTTATATGTTATATACATATGTATCATTCAGTCTGCTTCCCTTGAGTAAACGCAGTATTAAACATGGATGCTAATTGAAGAACATTAGCCATAGTTGAGCAGCCCTTTTTAAAGCCATATTGATGAGGTGTTAGTAGGGATAACTATAATGAATAACAACTCAGTATAGCAATGCCCCTATTAATTGTACCATCAGACTTACCGACAGACTTAAAAAGTGGTTTAATATATGAATCCTTCCAAAACACCGAAAAATATCGCTTCTAAGTCCACGTATTAACAAAGAAAGTTAATGGTATGGCGAATGATTCCGCACATCGACTTAAAATAGAAATCGGAACTCAATCAGGACCAGAACTAGAAATGTACCAAAATATCACCTTCGTTAAAAGTAGGAAAAATTATTATTTGCCTCGATGGCAGTGTATAAGGATACTTACATACATATGTATGCCATTTTAAACAGCATCAGAATAAGTACTGATGGAGAAAGCAGCAAACATATCGCATATGACATTATCCATAAACAATTCTTGATTATGAAATTTCGTAACTGACAACGATTCAATAGACTTTCTTTTGGAGCCAACAAATTTGTAAAAGGACCTGAGTTCTCTAAAAAATTATTTTTCACTTTATTTAAATAATTTTTTTTTTAATATTATGAAGAATTATTTAGTACGTTATATTCAAATCGGGTAACCGAATATAATATAATAATCAATAATAATACGAAAATGGAAGAAGATCTTTCTGGGAACACAAATTTCAAAAAAATCGTAAAAATTACAAATCATCACATCAATATCGAAATTGTGGCTAAATTGTGGTTAATGGGAGCAGTTAATGTATAGTTCCAACAAATATTTGTCATCAAATAATTAAATAAATTATATTCAGTCCGATTGGAGCAAAAAAGTTGTTCTGCCCTTATAAGGGCGAAATTTAGATTTCGGTGCAAAAGTGATTACATCCTACAACGTAGGATGATAACGATAAGTAACGTGTTCTGAACGTATGACGGTGCCATTATTAACATCATTTGATATCAGTACTGTCTCATAGCAAAATCAGACGTAAAAAACTTAGCATTAAGAGGCTTAAGTTTAGAAAATTAATTAAATTATAATCAAATAAAAGCTATAAAAGTGGAGACACAATAATGTTTCTTACATTTGTTTCTCGTTTTGTTGTTCTTTGGTTGCAGATTGAATTCTGAATTTGATTTAAAGGTGTCTTAAAGCTTATATGAAAATACAGTTTTTTGTTTTGTTTTCTTTTAATTTGTCAAAGCAAAAAAGTCTTATTTGTTACAATTATACATAGGTACGGTCCATTAGGCATTGATATAAACTTGGCGTCTATTTAAGAAATATTTTTATTTATAAACATAGAGAACTAAAATCAACTTGGAGATCAGATATTTCTTGATTATTGTAATAACTATGGAATTAGATTTTGTTTCGTATAAATATTTAACACAAGTGCCTTAAACATTTATGTCAAGTACTATTAGTTTAGTCTCTTCGGTACCGTTGCGGGATCCAACTGCACATATAGGTGCACCGGTCTGTCCATAATTTCACAGTAGTATCATCGGAACTAGTGATAACAAAGCGGGAACTAAATTGCAAGCATGTAATAGCCGATTGATTTAATTGGTACCCGATAAGGTTTTTAAACATTGAAAAGTGTAATCAGCAATACCAGATATTTATGTAGCTCCAGGCAGGAAGTTAAACTTTGATGGCCAATTAAGGTGTGATTACAATTACCCGTCTTCATAACCCAAATTCGTATAGAGGTCTCTAAAGAATCATTAACAACATGAATGTCATCAAATTGTAATGAGTAAACGCGATTGACATTACAGAGTATGTAAACATTTGGATCTTTCTGGATGACATATTTTTTCCATGTAATCATAAACTTCTAATACAATTAATTTACCATCATATTGCACACAAAGCATGACCGCTAAATGAGCAATGAAAATCCTCAAACACGGGCCTTTTTCAATATCCCATACACACAATGTGGCATCTCTAGAGCCAACAACTAGCAACTTTATTGACTTGTAGATGCACTGCTGAAGTATGGCCCAAAAGTATATGAACACACTTCCTGTCTCCACATCCGATACTACCTCTATCGGTATGACCAACTAATGTACGCAATCATATTCCAGTAACCGTCTATCAAACTTTTAATGTGTTATCATCTGAACGGGACACAAAATGATTTTCGGTAAATTGCAAACATGTTATTACATGCTAATCGTGTAATTTAAGTAACTTGGGTTGGCGTATAAGTCTTGGAAGCTTCTTACACCACCTATGTTGTGTGTGTGTTAATTTCATCCTACAGTTTTAAAGTTTTTAAGACATTTTTCATGGCAATTTTATTTTCTCTCAGATTTTTTCCAAGAAGAATGCTAAAAAGAAGTCGCCGAATATTTTTCATGTTGCTTGAGATGCTGGAGCTTCGGGTTGAACCGAGTGATCGTATGTAATAAGTCAACACAAAATCTACGTGACTACGGCGACTACGAATGATACTTTACGAGACATAATTCATGTAACTGTAGTGGAAAGTGATGTTCGATAACATCTTAAGGCTTAAAATTTCCCCAACTGAAACTGGCTTCAAATTAGCGGTTCAGTAAACGGTAGTGGTACTAATAAAATGAATGAAATATACGGTGGCTTGGTGAGAATTTAATAGAAAGTAATTAATAATGGAATAATAATTGATGCGAGACTAATCCTTATCATGAGGGTTGAGAAGAAAGAAATCTCGGGGTAAAAAGGCAGATTTTGTCAAAAGTTGAGGACTCTATGCAGTGCCAATGTGAGCATATGCGATAATCTATTGGAGGACACTACAGCTATACAATTGTGCCGCCAAGTAGCTGGAACAATATCTCTATTAGGCCATCGAGAAAGGATAAAACAAATTAAAGAAATCTGCATCGACCCGGAGTTGGACTTCGGCAAATAAAATTAACTATACTCTCAGCCCTTTCAATTGATTTAAATACCTTACACATGCAGGTCAGCAAAAATCATTCACTTACACTTCCATTTCACAATGGCTCGCAGGAATAGTCGCAGTGATTGAAATCAATTTTAAATACTCCTTGCCAATTCAGGCAAGGTGAGTCCTCCTATGAAGCAACACACTTGATCATACATATAACATGTAAGAGGTATAACTATTTTAATATGTGGATCGGTATTCCTCGATAGTAGTGTGCCTGATGTAGCAAAGAGGAAGAAAAACGGTAAGATTATTCAGCATGTATGTATCTTATCTCGATGGAATCATTCTGAATATAATAATTCAGTAGTAGTATGTTTATGGCGTTTCGGGGGCACTTATTTCATACAAAATTTGGCTCATGCCTACGCTACAGTCGGTAGTGTCGGTTAGTCGATAGGTTTGTAACATGTAATGTGAAAATGTATATTCGTATGTACGAATATTTGGACGGACAGAATGAGTGTGTGCGTAACATGTAATGTGTATGATCGTTTTTTAATAGTAAATTCTTACCACGTATTATCATACTCAATGCTGAAAAAATAGAAAAGGGATCTACACCTGTATAGTTGTTGTGTGTTTTTTTATTTTTTGTATGATTTAATTAGAAGGATCTTTAATTTTAAATGTGATAAGAAAGGATAGGTTGGTTGTGCGGTTGTTTTTTATTTTTTTGTATATTTAATTAGAAGGATGTTTAATTTTAAATGTGATAAGAAAGGGTAGGTTGGTTGTGCGGTTGTTTTTTATTTTTTGTGTGATTTAATTAGAAGGATCTGTAATTTTAAGATGATAACAAATTCTTGTCACGTATTGCTCATGATCAAATGTAGAAGAAATAGTAAACGGATGTACACCTGCGTGATCGTTTTCTAGGAATAATAGATTCTTATCGCGCTTTAGTGTATACAGGATGAACACCTGCATCATTGTTTTCTATGAATAATAGATTCTTATCGCGGTTTAGTGTATACCTGCATAATAAATAATAAATTCTTGTCACGTACTGCTCATGATCAAATGTAGAAAAAATAGAAATACAAACTGATAAGAAAGGGTAGGTTGGTTGTACGTGTTCTTTTTTTTGTAAACAGGATATACATCTGCGTGATAGTTTTTTTATATACCTAAATAGAATCATGATTGTGCATGTTCATTTTATTTGTGTTTATATGAGTATATATGACTGTGTGCATGTTTCCTCATCTACATCCCAGAGTATAAATAGACTTGCTTTTAAGGATTTAGAAGTCATTCTTGTGCTAGAAATTGATAGCGAGTTGTGTGTTCAAATTTATAATTTAAAATAAAATAAAAATATAAAAATGGCTAGTTTTACTTGTGAATTTTGCGGAAAAGTATTCAAGTTGAATACATCATTAAGAAGACATCATAGACTACATCATGATGGACCATCCACATCAATAAAATGCATACCATGCAATAAATATTTCTCAAGCCAGTTAAATTATAATCAACACATTTTAACACATTCAAAGATTGGAGACGGAGGAGAACCATTTGATACAGTTAATTGTACCGAGTGTAATCAACGTATTCCAAAGACGAATTGGCACTATCACATTCGAACAAATGCACATAAACTTAATTGTGCTAATAAAATCCGAAATGATAATGGTGTTGATATTGATGACGATGAAGTAAAATGTGTAAGATCAGTGTTTAAAAATAGAATTATCACATATGTTATTGAGAATAATGATGAAACGAATTTAATACCCGAGAACTTTTTATCGGGAATTAAATTCAAAGTGGCTAAGCTGTTAAGTCATATGATCCAAAAACATGATAATATTAAATTCAATCTGGAGATATTTTGCGAATACATGCTGGTTAAAGAAGAGGAGAATTTATGTTATATTGAAATAAAATCGCATCAGACGAAGATGGTTATAATTAATCTGTCATCATCAACTACAGATGATCTCCTCAATATTTACAAAACACAATGCGATGTTATTGTTAAAAAAATGAGTGAATTCCAGGAACGTGACAGCGGATGGACATTAATACAAATATTACGGATCGAAATTAATATAAATAAATACCAGTGTATAAAAGGTTCGCAGTATATCCCTCTACCAACCCCAATACAGAGAAAGTTTGCCTGCATCAATGTTCAAAATAACGATGAGTATTGTTTCAAGTGGGCAATAATATCAGCATTGTATCCTGTTAATGACAGTTCTAAAAGAACCACATCATATAAAATTAATAACATTAGTGATGATATTATCACGTTGGAAAATGGTATTGTTTTAAATTTTGAATACTTAACTTTTCCGCTACCAACAAATAAAATTAAAGATTTTGAAATGAAAAATCCCGATATTAGCGTGAACGTGTTTGGGTTGAATGATGACAATCATATAGTCGGACCCTACTACTCCAGTATAAATGAAAAACCTAAGCACGTTAATTTATTATTATTAGAAGATGGTGAGAGATTCCACTACGTATGGATTAAAAATATTTCAAGGTAAATCAATAATAATTTTGTGTTAAAAAAAAAAAAAAAAAAAAAAAAAAAAAAAATTATATTAATATACAATTATTTTACTTTCCATTTAATTACAGATTAATTAAAAGTCAACTTACAAAACATCAACATAAGATACATATATGTAATTCATGTTTAATACATTTTCATAGTGAAACGGCGCTGATCAAACACAAAGATGAGTGCAACAAAATCGTAACTAAAATGCCCTCTGTAGACAATAATATCGTAAGTTTTAAAAATTACAAAAAGCAAATGGATGTACCTTTTGTAGTCTACGCTGATTTTGAGTGTATTCTAGAGACTATTAATATTCAAAATTCAGCAAATGTCAAATCCATACAAAAACATATTCCATTTGCTTATAGTTATTACATCAAATGTTCATTTAACAGTAGTTTAGATAAATTTAGTATGTACAGTGGTGATGATGCACCAAAACATTTCTTTGTAAATTTAGTTAAAGATTGTACAGATTTATATGTTAATTATTTAAGTATCGTGAAACCAATGAATACCTTAACACCTTCTCAACTGATTAGACAGAAAGAGGATACAGTTTGTCACATTTGCAAAAAATTCTTATCTCATGTAGATCGAGTAGCTGATCATTGTCACTTAACAGGTAAATATAGAGGACCGGCACATAACAAATGTAATTTAGAGTATCAAATAGCAAATTTTATTCCTATATTCTTTCATAATCTATCATCATATGATTGTCATTTGTTCGTAAGAGAACTTTCTTCTATTGAAGGTGATATAAATGTAATCCCCTTAAACAAAGAACTATATGTATCTATATCGAAGAAGATTAATGTAGATGAAAAAAATACTATAGAACTACGTTTTCTAGATTCTTGTCGGTTTATGCCATCAAGTTTGGAAAAACTAGCGGGATATTTGTCTGATAATGATATGTTAACAGTAAAATCAAGTTATCAAACTCCCAATGAATTTAGTTTAATGAAACGTAAAGGTGTCTTTCCATATGACTATCTAGATTCAGTCAACCGTCTTGAAGAAACAGGACTACCACCCCGATCATGTTTCTTTAATAAACTTACTAATGAGTCGTGTAGTGAAGACGATTACGAACACGCTGAAAAAGTTTGGAATACATTCAAATGTAAGAAACTCTTAGATTATCTCTTATTATATTTAAAAATTGATGTCCTATTGCTTTGTGATGTATTTGAAAATTTCCGTAAGGTTTGTAAAAACATTTACAATTTAGATCCCTGTCAATATTATACTACACCAGGTTTATCCTGGGATGCAATGTTGAAAACAACTGAAATTGAGTTGGAATTATTAACAGATATCAACATGTACAATTTCGTTGTGCGGGGTATTAGGGGAGGTATTGTTCAATGCAGTAAGCGACATGTGACAGCTAATAATAAATACGTTAGTGACTATGATTCAACAAAAGAGTCAAATTATCTAATGTATTTAGATGTAAATAATTTATATGGTTACGCAATGTCTCAATATCTTCCCTATAAAAATTTTAAATGGCTTGACAACTGTAACGACTTCGATGTAACTACTGTAGAAGAAGATTCAGAATTTGGTTATATTTTAGAAGTAGATTTGGAATATCCAACTGCATTGCACGATCACCATAGTGATTTTCCATTCTGTGCTGAAAATAAAAAAATTGAGAATATGAAACATAGAAAACTAATAACAGACTTAAATGACAAAAAGAATTACATAATACATTACCGCAATCTTCAGCAATGCATTCAACATGGTTTAATTTTGAAGAAAATTCATAGAATTCTGCAATTTAATCAATCGAATTGGTTAAAAAAATATATTGATGTAAATAACCATTATAGAACATTGGCTAAAAACACATTTGAACAAAACTTTTTTAAATTACTTAATAATGCTGTCTATGGTAAGACTATGGAAAATGTCGATAAGCGAAAAGACATCAAAATAGTAATTGGGTGGGAAAATAGAAGAAAACGATTAGGAGCCAGATCACTAATTGCGAAACCAAATTTTCATAGTTGTATTGAAATTACTGAAGAAATGGTTGCCGTTGAAATGAGTAGAGTACGAACAGAATATAATAAACCCATTTATATTGGTTTTTCTGTTCTAGAATTATCAAAATGGAAAATGTATAATTTTCATTACGAATATATGAAGCCAAAATATCTTGATAATATTAATCTCTGCTATATGGATACCGACTCATTTATATATAATGTGAGAACAAATGATATGTATGATGATATTAGAAATGATATTCCAACACATTTCGATACATCTGCTTATTCAAAAGACAATCCATATAATTTCCCCTTAATGAATAAAAAAGTATTGGGAATGATGAAAGATGAATGCAATGGAAAAGTTATTAGGGAATTCATTGGTTTACGAGCTAAAATGTATTCCGTCAAAATAGATAGAGTAGACAAAGAAATTAAAAAAATTAAAGGCGTTAAAAATAGTGTAACATCTAGACTAAGCATTAATGATTTTAGAAAATGTCTACTAGAGAAAAAGCTATATCATGATTCTATGTATGTGTTTAGATCTAAGATTCATCAAATATATACACAATATATAAGTAAATTAACTTTAAGTTATTTAGACGATAAGAGATTTATATGTGAAAATAATGTTGACACTTACGCCTGGGGACATTATAAAATAAATTCTCCATCAACCTCATCATCATCAAATTTAAATTCATATAGAGAATTTATGCAAGACGATAATGATGAAATGTTTTTAAATGTAAATATATATGGAGAATTTATGCAAGACGATAATGATGAAATGTTTTTAAATGTAAATATATAGATTAAGTAGTTTAAAAAAAAAAGATCATAACCAGATAGCAATCTGGTTATGAACTGCTTTACATCTGGTTGCGATCTGCTTGCTATCTGGTTATGATCTGTTTGCTATCTGCTCACGAACTGCTTTATATCTGGTTACGATTTGCTTTATATCTGGTTACAAACTGCTTGCTATCTGGTTATGATCTGCTTGCTATCTGCTCACGATCTGCTTTATATCTGGTTACGATCTGCTTGCTATCTGGTTATGAACTGCTTTACATCTGGTTGCGATCTGCTTTATATCTGGTTATGATCTGCTTGCTATCTGGTTATGAACTGCTTTATATCTGGTTATGATCTGCTTGCTATCTGGTTATGATCTGCTTGCAATCTGGTTATGATCTGCTTTGTATCTGATTACGATCTGCTTTATATCTGATCACGAACTGCTTTATATCTGGTTACAAACTGCTTGCTATCTAATATCAAATAACATATCATAGTTGTATGAAACTATCAAATCCTTTTCGATAACGTCCTTTATTTATTAAATCATCCTTGCTTACAACAAGAAATCCATATTTATCTTTCCAACACTCACTGCAAAGGTCAACAAATTGTTTAAAAGTCATATCACCAATAACATGATCATTATATATATGTTTTAAATTCATTTCATCCTGTTTAAATATTATAATCATATTTGCATTATCACGTATTAGATGTTTTGGAATTTTAGTATATGTTTGACCCAGATAAAAGCAATCAATGAATTTGTGTCTTCCCATACAGAAGTAATCTCTTATACTATTTTGTTTCTCACAAATAACATCATCGAATATTATTATAGAATGTGGATAAGCTTTTGCTGGACTTAGAACTTCTTCATTTTCCGAAAACGTAAATAGATTAATTTCTTTTATCGGTTTAATTAATTTTCTTAGATAACAATATTTTGGTTGATATAATGATTTCGAGTATACATAGATGTTTTTAAATCTCAATCCGTTAGGACTTTCAATTAGACTTATCATCACATTAGTTTTACCACAATTCGATGGTCC